>OW386552.1:5000000-10000000 GCA_936435175.1 Glyphotaelius pellucidus | reverse complement strand
CACACGTCAAGACTCTACTTTTTTATTGAACGAAGCTACATTTATTTGATCTACTCTAGACCCTCTAATGTTCATGCATACGGGGTTATTAAGCAGTATGCAAGTACTTACATTAACAGAATACAAAAAAAAAAAAATAAAAGTGGCAACCCGTGGAATAATTCTTGTGAAATCCTATATAAAATATTTAAAAATATTAGTAAAATAAAAAGAAAAATAAGAAATGCACCCGGTTGAGGAAGCTTGGAATACGAGAAATAATGGAAAAAGAAAAAAATAAAATAAAATAACAGTAATAATATAATGCGAGTATTTACAGAGAGAAAGTAAGATGGATAAAATAGTCGGAGTAGGTTTTCCACAAACCACCCGGCAGTCCCAATGACAATGTGCATGGCTATCGGCCCAACCGCTGACGGAATCCGAAGTCCGCGCCCTTTAGCCGGCTCCCTGAATTTGCCTCAAAGAAGTGTAGGAAAGAAGAGAAAGTTTTAGAAGACCCTATGAGAGAGATGAGCGTCGGATTGTCGGAGGGGGGGGAAAATCGTGTGCCAATTTATTTCAGACTTTATTTAGGTCCTGACACTCCGATGGCACGCTCAACAACTTGATGTCTGGTGTGCGCTTTGGTTACTTCAGCCTTCGATAGGTGATGACGCTGCCGACCTAACGGTTGACTACCTTGAATCGGCATTTTCAGGAATACACTGTTCAGATAAGTAAGCCGGAGCCATTCCGTCAAGAGATTTAAGAATCTTTCTGTGAAGAATACATTTCAAATACAGCAGAACTTGAATTGGATTCTGAGATTCCAAGATATTTGAGCCACTGTAGATTTTTGAGATGCTCTGAAATGTGGAAAAAAACAGGATGTTTAGGGACTTACTCGACTTCCTTCTAACATAATAATAACTCTTAATTTCTATAGCGCAGTTCTATGTCAACAATCGAATGGACTTTCAAAAGTGTAATTTTAGAATACTAGGGTTGTCTTTAATGGAAGATGATCGATGAATAATATCAAATTTGCCATCAAGTAACATTTTACTGAAGAATATCGAGTAACACAATCTGAATACCGTTCTTATTCGTTGTTTAGGTGACACACTTCTCAAGTTATGAAAATTTTTTCGTTATCAGTAAATAGGAAGCGATAATATTATTTACGAGTGTGTTTGTTGCAAACTAAACATGTTATGTGCATTCCTAATAAACGGTTAATAAAATAGGATACGTTTATCATATATTATGTCCTGTGCTGTGTATGGTAGCACCGTTATTGTCTATTATTATTGTACTGTGCTATAACAGCATTGTCTATTTTTATTGTCCTGTGCTATAACAGCATTGTTTATTTTTATTATCCTGTGCTATAACAGAATTGTCTATTATTGTTGTCCTGTGCTATAACAGCATTGTCTATTTTTATTGTCCTGTGCTATAACAGCATTGTCTATTTTTATTGTCCTGTGCTATGACAGCATTGTCTATTATTATTGTCATATGCTATAACAGGATTGTCTATTATTATTGTCCTGTGCTATAACAGCATTGTCTATTATTATTGTCCTGTGCCATAATATGATCGTCTATTATTATTGTTCTGTGCTAAAACAGCATTGTATTTTATTATTGTCTTGTGCTACAACAGCATTGTCTATTTTTATTGTCCTGTGCTATAACAGCACTGTAATTGTAAATTTTTGATCTCTTGTCATTGTTTTGTATATACTTACTGTATATTTGGGAGGCGGGAATGGGTACCGCCGCCCCGGGAACCTTTATTGGATAACCAACACCTATGCCATAGGTCACCCCAAGTGGTTCGCTACGTTTGGTGATTTAGCAGGGGTGCCCGGGTTCATGGGGTGAAGTTTGTCTAGGTCTCGAAGGTGGATGACCAGGACACACTGAACCCCAGATTCCTACCCACCCCTTAAACCCCTTTCCTTCCTACCCACCCCTTAAACCCCTTTCCTTCCTACCCACCCCTTAAACTCCTTTCCTTAAACCTTAAAACCCTTAAACTTCCTTAAAAAAACCCTCCACACAGCATCCTCAAAGATAACATAGGCCCTGTGGGAAATTATTTTCCTCAGGGCCTCCTGTGTGGAGCTCATGTAAAAAAAAAAAAAAAAATATTCTTTATTTCATATTATTTTGTCAATATTTTGTAATGGACTCGTAAGGAGCACTGTAGGATTATTTTAAAGTTTATAATAGAAACGAAACTGCACTACGCAAATTTGCTATTATTATTACATTTATGTTTTTTGTAAAACAACATAGTTATAGAATTAAAAATCACTTTACTTCATGAACAAAAGAATAAGTTTATGTAAATTAATCTTAATGTTTTGAGTTTGGGTTAGTATTTCGAAACCAAAAATGACAACTACGGAATACCTTAATTCCAACACTTTGAGGCTATTTTAATGAGAAAGATTATTTAATGAATTCTTATTGCTCAGAGCCGCGTGGCGGGAAGGGTCTTTGGAGAAAAACAAAGGTAGAGAGTCCAAGAGTTAAATAAAGTAGAATTAGCGCCGAAGAAAGTGAAAACAAAATACATTAAAGATCTTTTCGGTGAAGACAAAAGCCTCCGCAATAATTATGGCACTTAAGTAGGCACAATGGACCACTTGAGGCGCACATACATTATGCATGCAAATCAAGTTATCCCGACCCTCTGTTTCCCTCCCGGCGAGGAGCGAAAACAGAAAAATAAAACATCTTAATTAAGACCCGCGACAAAGTTGCGCGGCGCCGAGAAGAACACTTCCAAAGCTTTAAGCCCGGCTGCAACTTTACGAAGCACGAAAACTTTAATTCAATTTACTTTCGGTCTGGAATCTTTGCATTTAGTTTGGGATTCGTTATTATTTATGTGCCGTGTCTACCGCTTGCATGTGACACTGCGTGTACCATTAAATCTTCTTATTAGGGAAATACAATGGAGCAACAGTATTAATTCATATTTTATAAAGTTGCTCTGCAAAACTGAAAAGGCTAATGAAGTTTCGTTTGTTCTTGAATTCGCTGGCGGACAACTATTTGGTAGAGTCAAACTTTACAGCTGATCGTAGATGATGATATTTCAGTGAGTTATATGGTTATTAGGTAGTTCTAATTTGGGAGGCGAGTAAAAGTATCAAAAC
Source organism: Glyphotaelius pellucidus (assembly GCA_936435175.1). NCBI lineage: Eukaryota > Metazoa > Arthropoda > Insecta > Trichoptera > Limnephilidae > Glyphotaelius > Glyphotaelius pellucidus. Next base: position 9,996,842 of record OW386552.1, on the reverse strand, counting down.
CGCTGCCATAGGTCACCCAAAGTGGTTTGTTACTTTTGGTGACTTAGCAGGGTTACCCGTGTTCACGGGGAGAGTTTTGTTTAGGTCTTGGCGGTACATGCATTTGCCCACGTGCTGCGTGGCGGTCCGGATCGGGAGAGACTGGTTGAGGGGAGTCCTCTTTATCTCTCCAAACTATGACTATATCAATCCATCGCTTTTCCGCGCAGTGGGAGAGATGGATTTGGGATCAATGTGTCTAGGAGTGATACGTTTGTCACTTCTGGACACATGGACACCCAGAATAGTGCCCACCCCTCATACCCTTTCCCTTCCCAGAACTTCCTCGTCTTCCTTTCCCTAAAAAACCTTCCACACAGCATACCCAAAGATGACACAGGCCCGGAAGAAAATTGTGTTACTCAAGGTCCCCTGTGTGGAGCTAATGTAAAAAATGTTCTATCGTGTTTAACTTTAAAAATTACATCAAACTGCATTTAAGATTTTCTTATAGCTTTTCAAATGAAAATCATTTGAAAGCCTGTTCAAAATTAAATTTATAAACGAAAGTTGTAAAGTTGTACAGGTTTAGATCCCATAAGCCAAAAACAATAACTCATATTGCAGAACTAATGAATTACCATAAATAGGGATTTTGCAGACTGGCTGAAATGTTGACTAAACCAGAAAGACACTCAAAACCACACAATTAACAACAGATAATATAAAAAAGGTTGAAAGTTATAAAAAGGTTGAGAGTTAAATACATAAAAAAAGGTTAAGAGTTAAATACAAATAAAAATTAAATGACGTACCTTAGAAACTTCTTCCCATCAATAATTGAATCTGAAAGAAGAAAAATAAACATGAAAAAGCATAAAATAACAGCAGCGGTTGGAAAAATCATAATTACACGACGATTATAATTCGAAATTAGTTTTACAACGAAATTTCAACAAGTTTTGTGATTAAAGCTTTCGTGATAGATACTAAAGTTATGAATTTTTAGAAAAAATAAGTTTTAGCTTGTTACTGAAATGCTAGTATAATGTATAGCTACAGTAATTACAGTTTTGATATAAAAACATTTAAAAATGAAATTGCTTCAGGGAGGTCCCAGGCACGTCCGACCAATGCGGAAAACTCTTTACTGCAGAGCGAAAACGCTAGGCCATGTTAACTAGGACATAGGAAGCCAGTTTCTAGTACAGTTTAAAAAATACAAAAAATTCAGAGTGTGCTAATGTTTTACAATTTCAACAAAAAATTATGAAAAGATAAAATAAAACAAGGGTTAAACTATTCCTTTTCTTTTTCAGAGTAAAGGTTTATGGTTGAGTTTCATGCCAACTGAGAATAAAGTCAACTCTACACCTCTTTGAAAAGTCATTAAAAGCTAAGAAAAAAATAATTTTAAAATAGCCGATAACCCTAACCTGACGTAACCTATTTAACCATTTTTGACGAGATAACGTCTTATAAATCGATGTTCGCCGGCTGCACTCACGAAAAACGAGCCTGCAAGCGAGATTGCGGAACAAGCGATAGAGAGGCATGATCGGCCTAAGCGTTCGGCGAGAGCGCGGAACAAGCGATAAAGAGGCACGATCGGCCTAAGCGTTCGGCTTGTGACTGTGAAATTCTATGTAAAAGTTTTCTTATGACGTTATCACGTAAAATTATCGTGCGTAAACTGACTTTACAGACAACTAATGTTTTTCTTTTTTATATACTTTTCCATCACCCTAAATGACTTATCCGAGATGGTTCTGAATTGGTTCCATTCCGAGTTGTCCGGTCACCTTATGGTTGGTATCTTTATAGGTAAATTTCAGGTAGGTACCTACTTTTACATCTGGGAAAAACTGAATTTTGATTCGTCAACACATCAAAATTTGAGAAAATCACTTCAAATATACCAAGATAAACCATTTATTTTTTAAAAAGGGGAAATATTACGGGAATGATTTTTTTTTCATTTGCTACTGATTAAAACTTATTGTTTTCTACTTAAGCATTGAAATTTACTTAAAATAGCATATAAAATACATGTATGTAACCTTAGTATTTTTGGCAACAGTTAAATATCTATAATGAAACAATGTACCATGCACTTCCAGCCACAAGCTATTGCTTCCATGGAAGAGTAGTATTGGAAAAACAGTAGTATAAAAGTGGTGTTTACCATGTGAACGATGTTTTTTTCATTTGTATATAAAAGTGGTGATTACTAAAGTATTGTTTTATTTTAAATTATTTGAAAATATCAGGAGAATCAAATGACCTGGTTTATGTATTATTCCTGAATTTCAAAATTTTGTAAGGAAGACAATTATAATTTTGGGCTATTTTCTAGCTTCCGAAGTGTATTTCTCCAATCTTTTTAAATTCGAAAAGCGTTATCAAAGTAAATGAAAAACGACACAATATTTTTTTAAACTTTTTTTCTAGTGAAAAAGCACACGAAACGCCTTTGGAAGATCTATTTGCGGTAGGCACTATAGCTAAAACAAGGATAAACTTCTGAACTTTAAGGATAATACTGTAGAGTATCTACTAATTAGATGGAGAGTAGGCGCCATAGACATATGAATATAAGTAGACCTGCCCTAAGTGATAAAAGCGTATTATTTCCCCCTCCCCATGCTGGTTCCATTTGGAGCCGGCTGGGCTCGCATATGGCCTCACGCGAATCTAGAAAATGTGACGTCATCATTCTTGTGTGAACCAGCGCCGAGCTCTCATCGGTACATTTTACGAAATAACACGACTAAAATGGTGAAAACGTGTAAAAATAGAAGTGAAAAGATAATAAACCCAATCGTCGTATTAAATTCCATAGGTTAGCATTATTTCACTTTATTTTAAGCTTATTCAGATCTTATAATATGATCAGTTTTAGTAACAAATATTATCACCATAACAAATGTAGGTGTTTCTCAAGTGCGCTGTTTACTGGGATAAGTAAATTATGAAACATTTGTAAAAGTGTCTTAACTAAATACGGCAACAAAATATTCGACTCATGTAAAAAGGTAATTCATTCAAAAGCAGATTTAACTTTTAAGAACTAAATGGTGATATTATAATGCGAGATGCCCCTATACTGTCAGATTGATTATTTACGAATCACATATCATCACAGTCATCTTGCCCCTCTGCGTTCCCCGCTGTAGTTGGTTTGTTCCCTTCTCATGTCTGTTCTCGTCTACTTGTATTCATACGTGTATGATAGGCACCAACTAACTTTCTTTGCGAATAATAAAATTACGAATGTCTTTACTATTTTGCCACTTTTATTTCCTTTGAAATGCGACTAGTCAAAAGGTTCTACCTAATAATGATGGATTGAGAATGAACATGCCTGATAAGTAGGCATTATTTCTAGAAATGAAATGGCAGAAAATACTCTAGCACTATTCACGAGAAATCCAGTAAAATATTTGCCGAGGAAATATTTATTATTCTCGCCTGAAATATTATGTGGGCCTCCATTATATTTCAGTCATTCATCATTTGGGTAAGTAGCAACATTTTGTGGTGCATGAAAAAACACTTCACACATCATTAATAAACATTTCGTTATGGAATAACCATTAAGAATGTATGTAACTGCTGATTAATATCTTGATAATTAGTAACTTTGTGGAGAAAAATAATAAAGAAAATAAGTTGGTAAGTCTGCATGACCACGGTTTGATAACGCCTTCAGAAGGCGAAACAGCTCTCACGCGTAATTATAATTACACAGCAAAACTTGTTAAAAATAAACTGTAGTTATACATTCAATAATAATATTGTTGAATTTAAAAAAAAAAACTAAAAATATTGTTTAAATTGTTGAATTCTTGGTGGAATTCCTGTGTATTTATTTGTATCAAATTTTTGGACTTTTTGGACTCAAATGTTTTAAACCGGTCCAATTTTATAATTTGTTTAAGTTTAAGTAGTTGTAAAAACATTTTATACAACCAGAATGTGGTTTATTACCTGATGTGACAGGTAACAAAACAACGAAGTCAAACTTTGTATGCCAACATACGTAAGTATGATTTCTTATGTACATACATTTCCTTATTCTATAACTGTGACCCTAACAAAAGAGCACACATAGCGAGCGTAAAACGTTCATTTTTTCGTGAAGCGTTCACACACGATTCACTAGTCTTGACTCATTCTCACGGACTCGTTCATATGAAACCTATTTCACTAGGCAACTTTTTGAAAATTTGACCTTCTTTGGGATTTTAATCTTTTTTGAAATTTCAAGGTTTTTGAAAAATTTGGAATTATGATATTTTTTGACATTCGATTTTTTTTTAAATTAGAAAGTTTAAAATTTTAACGAAGAACGAAAAACCAAATTCATACTTACCTAGAATGAAAAAATAATTTTATTATATCAACATTCATATTATTATTAGCTTTTCCTCGCGGCGTCGCTCGCATGGTAATAGGGGAAATTACTGTAGCGCTTACTTATCAATTATCCCCTTCCCCCTTCCCCCACCCCCTCCCGCATTCAATTCATTCATTCATTCATCCGAATGAAACCATTTTCGTCTTTGAATTGTAGTTATAAAATTCTAGTTGAAAATGGTTTTTCTAAAGAAAAACCATTTTCATGTTCTGAGTGTAGTTTTATTTTCCTGTTTACAGATACGCCCTTAAGTTAAAACCAGTTAACCATAATTAAATAACAAGTTGGTTATCGTGGCAGAGGTGTAGGTTATCTTCCCACCCCCGGCACTTTAAAATCTATGTGCGGCCGGCGGGTGATGATACTACAGACATCCAAATGGGTTCAAATGGAACCAAAAAGGTTCCCCTCCTCTGCTCCATAGCAACATAAAAATCTATAATATTTGAAATACATACCTACATTAAATATTATCCCTTCGACGGAAAATACACAACTGGAAAGATATCAAAGGTTTTTTTTTATTATTTATTATGAAGCCAAATATGGAGATGAAAGAACATAGCACACGACAGCTCTGACATTTGGCTATAAAAAGATGTAACGATTTGTGGAGTCGGTAAACTCCTTTGAAAATGTATGAGAATTTTTATACGAATACCACCCACATATTCTACTGCCTGGAGCCAGCGCGTTCATATCTATGGTACGCCCTTTTAGAGATTTTTGTGAGAAAGGAGGAAAGATAGAGAAAATAAATTATCAAAATGAGTAATATCAACGTGACTATTCATTAGGAAACACGGCTTAAAAATTAATTTTGTTCATATGAAGCAGATACTTTGTGATGTGACAAAAGTTATTGTTTTATTTTTAAATTAATTTTATTCTGAATTGTGGCGTTGATTAAAGTATCTCGTAAGAAGTTGAAATATTGAATTGGAAAACCGATCTAATTGATTATTTACGTTGTATATTCAAATACATCTTTTGCCGGCCTCCGTGGTCCCGAGGTAAGACTCTCGACTCACAATCCGAAGGTCGCGGGTTCGAACCTGGCGAGCGCAAATAAATTTAACTTGATTAATTTGTTGTGTTTAGAATAAATAAATTAAAAACAAAAATATATTTACGGCACGTTCCAGAGTGGAAAATACTATCAGTATCGCCCTGGTGCTCACCATTCTCATCTCACCATTCATTCATTCTCATCGCCCATCTCAACGTTCAGAAATGAAGCGTTGCTCGAAACGGCTTTAGCCGTGTTTGGTGACCATATCTGAATAGCCAGGTACTTCCCCACCTTTCTCTTCCCCATCTCCTTTCCTTCCCCACTACCTTCAGCCTCACAATATACCCCAATTGGGGATGCCATAGTCTCACTGGCTCCATATAAAAAAAACACACACAATTAATTACATTAATTAGCAGATGGCTAAATGGGAAACTAACGAATGATATATTTTAATACCTAGATTTTTCGTACTAATCTGCCGTCAAAATCTACATTGCGACGCAACCAACTGTTAAGTTGTGTGTCAATCTGTTTATAAATCGTTAAAAATTACCACTGGTTTCCGTAAATCATCTACTTATTCAATGACACTTCTGAAAACAGAATATTTTTTAAAGGTGCAAAAAATTCCGTATTTTTCTCACAGTGATCTAAATAATTACGTAAACATTATGCGGAGAAAAGATGGAAATCCGGTAGGCGAAAATGATAGAATTACCATTCAAAGTACGATACGACTACATTGTAAGTGGCCTACATCGTCAAAAGGTATTCATCAAACACTTCGGGTGCCAAATTCTATAGAATAAAGAAACTCCTACTTCTACTCATTCACAAAACAATATTTGTATGCAACGGATATTCTTTTGAAATTCTGCCGGCAAGCCGCAGCATCAGTGGGCCACATAATCAAAAGCTATTCAGCAAATATTAAGACTTGGAATTTAATGCGAAAGGATGGCCGACCACTTCTACCCATTCATCCGACTTTGTATGCATCTGAAAGCAAGCTTTTGATGGGTGAGATTTCCCGAATGAATGAAAAATTATAAGGTTCATGCTTTAGAGGATTCATTGTGACAGTTGGTGACACAGAAAATGAGCCATTTTATATAAAGTTTATTTATGCAATTCACGTTATTAGCAAACGGACAGAGCTAGAAAACGTTAAAATAATTAGACACAGGCAATTAAAATTGTAGCTTTGCTAAGAGCGTAATTTGTAAAATATTTTGAAGTAAACGGTCAGGTTCTTTCTAACCGTAGAATAAAGAAGAAAACGCCTTGTGGAATTATTTCGTATTCCAAATATTTGCCCGATTGGGGCTTAAATTTACAAAACTGTGTTTACTAAATTCAAATGGGATGGAGATCTACGGTATCAGATGAGTGTAAGTGAGACACAACGCTGGTTATTAGGCTAAATGGAAAATTCGTCTCCTTTCAAATTTGTTTGAAAGACACGTCTAGTTTTCTAGAAAGTTCCTTCCGCTTCCTCGTTTTCTATCGCTTCATATAATTGTTTACCGAATGTGTACCATAGATCCACTGTGCGTGGTGTTTGTGGGCTTATATTGCGTAGCACACAATTTTGTTTACAATTTAATTTAAACGAACACGTTGACCGGTATTCGAAAAAATAAACTAGACTATAATATTTTCGTTATATATTTTTGGGGTGTTATGTCGTGTTGCGCTACCTCCTTATTTAGCCAACGTTTCAGACAGCGTTACAGTGTCCATCATCAGGGCAAATGTGTATTTGTGTAATTATTAGTGGTGAAATGTGTGCTTATGTACTTGATGATGGACACTTTAACTGTTCGCTGTCCGAAACATTGGCTAAAGAAGGAGGTAGCGCAACACGGCATAACACCCCAAAAACATATAACGAAAATACTTTTGGCTGTGAAAATCTAAAAAATAATCTAGACTATAATATTATGTTTATAGATTGTAAAGTGGGCATATAGAATTACATTTATATTCAAAGAAAGTTACCTTCGAAAACGGTTGGCGTGCTCGCATAAGTACAGCGTACAGCGATATATACATGAAGTAATAATATTCCATTACAAAGGACCAAAGTTATAAAAGCGTATTATTATTGTACTGAGATTCTGACTATATTGTTTAAAGGCCATGGCCGTTTTACAAGGTGGCCTCTAAACCAGTTAAGTTTCCAATTACGTATAAATAAAAAAACGTTTTCCTCTTTTTTACGACGCAGATTCAGGATGTGCGAAAAAGACAGAGCTAACTAGTGTTGCTCTTCGTCGTAATGAAATGCGGATAGAATTATTGCCAGATAAAAAGTGAAACGACAAACGTGTGCGCAAATTACGCAACGCTAAGCGAAACGGACCAACCACCTCATCATTTCGTTACAATACATTCAGAAACAAAGCATTACTTTGTATGAGGTCATAGATGTTGATCACGTATTAAATATTGGTATCACGGTTTTTTAATTTAATATTATTACAAATTCATACATCAAACATCACTGCATCGCTATAAATTAATGATCAAAATCTTAATTTATGTGATTGTGAGTACGTTGATCATAGATTTGTCTCGGATGTGGCTTCTATGTAATTTAAAATTTTAAAGGTAATCGAAAATTAAATTGATTTTTAATCCTACTTTTATTTCTGTGTGCCGTTGGTCACAGAGATGACATAGATGTAGGCTTTATTAAATTTGATAACGTTGAAAGAATTGGCATGAAAAATGCACACATGCCATGCATATTAATCATCCGTTTGTTATGAAGGTCCGTCGATACATGTACACGAGCCGCATAAGGCATTGGCTATCGCTCTCGTAATATAAACTCGTTTATTATATAAAAAACATTGGACAATTTAGCCGTTGATATCTTGCAGTAACATACTTTGTAGATGAAACAGAGGATCAGATGAAATCTATTATTATAAAACTGTTATTGTCCAAATAAAATGGTTTTCCATGTAACTTTAATATAATAAAATTACTACAACAGAAAATTTTCGTACTGAGATTTCAAAAATAAGTAACACTTTCTTTTATGCAGCAGTCACTGTATTTGTTAGTTTTTTTTTTGTAGGGACGATTGCACTCTTTCAGAGCCCTTCTCCGCCATGGCGTAGATTAGGCCAGTGGTCGGAATTTGCGGCTCGCGAGCCGCATGCGACTCTTTGCGTAGGCGTCTGCGGCTCTTCAGACATCAATTGCATTCCACCTCTACTCAACCAGCCTTGTGAGATGGAGCCGCCGAACTATTATTAATTTTTGCATTCCGAATACAAAAATGGTTTTTAATTTAAAAAGGAATCTATGCGGGAGTCTGTTTATAGAAACATTTAAATGGGCAGAAGTGTGATATCGGTGACAAAAAGCAAATCGTAATTATCCTTCATTAATAATAAGGCTCTCTGATACATTTTTTATCCTGTTTATTTGACCAATTGGCTCTTCGCACTTGACAAACTGCCGACACCTGGACTAGGCCAATCGAATAATACAACCATCACTGCGCTATGGTTGCTTGGATGGAGTCCCCCTTGATGGCCCTCTGGAGACGGTCAAATATCTATTACACCATTTTTGTGTTTAACATTCTTCACTTCTTTTCCGCTTTTTTTTCTTTTCAGTTTTTATTTTATGTAGCAGTATTCCTATTTTGTCTAATTTCATTTTCTTATCATTTGTTTAATATCTTCTTTGCTATTTCGAAATATAGAATGTATTGCATTGCTCTGCCCCTGCATAAATTCTGGATTAAACTAGTAATATTATAATAATTATAATGCGGCATAAAAATATATTATTCCATATGCATACAAATGTGAAACGATAGTACACAGACGGTTCAGCTTGAAGAATATTGGAAAATCCAGAAAAAATGACAAAGGTTGCAGAGAGCATTTTAAAATAACTAATGTTATGAAGAGACCAATCTAGAAAATATAAAAGTACCATAAAATAATTTTAACAAATACAAGAAGATCTAAATACGTAAATACGCATTTGAACTAGTGTAAAATTACATAAAAGTAGCAGGTAAACCATCAACATGGATTTTACTAAAACTTGACACAAATTAATTAGAATGAATACAATGTTCAAAATTTCATTCAAATAGTGAATCAAGAGGCAGAAACATGTAATTTTTTAAAGTAAAAAAAACGTTAATTACCATGGCTATCGACTATAACTAAAAAAGTAGTATTCTGTAGATATCGTGAACTGGCCACCGAAAATGACGAAATATCACTCAATTCCTAATTGTAACAATTGAATTAAAACAAACAATATTTCTTTCAACTATCGATTCAACCCAAGAGTTTCGTAAATTCATTTGATTACTACCATTATTAATGACCAAGTTACGTGCGAAAAAGAAGGTCAATCGTAAGCCATGAAAAAGAAACAATACCTACAACCAATTTATTTCACACAGGTTGCAAACAGCATATTTTTTCATAGATTATTCACAGCTATATTAAAACGGTCAAATAATTTGAGGCTGAAATATTTAAGAACAGATTAATGGTTTCGTAACAACTTGGTGTATTTACAAAGGGTATTAAACGAGCCAAAAAAGAGATTATTAATTTAATGTGAGAATAGAATTTAACAAAGAAATACTTAAAATATTAGAAACGAGTAATCTACTTGCAATACGTTATTTAAGATCGGTAAGCTGTAAAAGAAAAACCATTTTTCAATAAGGTAGAAAAACGAAACAGGTGCCAGCCAACCTAAAATTTTAAAAGTCACTTTAGTAAAATTCTCCACCAAGACGCTTTACAAAACTAGAAAACAACTTAAAACTAAAATTATATCAGTAAACTGGCAATTTTGCTCTGCTGAAAGTTCGTAATCCTAATCGGCGCCGATAGCTAGCTACAAAGTTAAATTAGTTTCAGCTTTGAATGTATGAAAATGATAGCATTTTCGGAATTCAAGCAAACAATTATTATAATTTAACCCTGGGTATTTATTAATGAGAACAGAGAAGGAACGGAGTAAAATGATTATAATTAAGCTAAGGTCAACTCTCATTACGGCTATCTTCTATTTTAGGTATTTGCTTAATTCCGAGCATTGTGAGTCTCCTTATTTGTGAATTTACAGTTCTTTGGTTCAAATACAAATCTGAAAAATCATCCTGAGCGACCACTAACAAGAATTGAAACATCGTTACTTGATATAGCCGTAGCACATTGAAATTAGCAGATCCTGGTACTTTGTATCGCAATTATGTACTTGAGATTTTTGTGCTTGGTTACTAATAAAAACGTTGAAACGAAACATTTCATTATCGCATTATCATTTCTCATTAGTTAAGGTTTACCACTTCTTTATAAAATGGAATTTGCTCTGTTTTTTCAAGCACGCGCTTTTGGCCACGAGATAAAAAAAGACAACTGAATAGCGAGGTTGCCGTACTGAAATAGAAATGAAATAGCAAATACAATGTGAATGATTTCTGTCAACAAAGAAGACTTGGCGCATGGTATAGTCGTAATACAAGTCGTGATGCACGTCTTGCGGAGGTTTCTCTACAGACACAACAGTAAGAAGATATTTTATTCGACCACCAACTCATTTTCATAAACCTACCTACCTAGGTACTACTTGATAGGTACTTTTGGATGACAGGTGTTTGGACCAAAGCAAAACAGGCCATTCCCTGCTTGAACTATTAATTGCTTTTATTTTTTAAGATAAAAAAATACCCTCACTTCATGTCATTTTTGTCACCTCGTGTCATCTTTGGGGATGGTGGAGATGTGTTTAGGAGCGACAAACGTATGAATCCATCCCTCCCAGCGATGCAAGACGATGGGTCGAGAGTCTTGCTGGAGCAATCAAAAGGTCTCTCTGAAACAGTCTCTCTCAATCCAGCCCACCACGCAGTAGGTGGGCAAAAGCATCGCCGCCAAGACCTAGACAAACCTCACCCATTAACCTTGTCACCCCTGCTAAGTCACCAAACGTAGCCAACCGTGCGCGGTGGCATATGGCAAGAGTGTTGGCTATCCTATAAACGGTTACCGGGATAGCGGTACCTGACGCCTCCCAAATTGAAATGCTTACGTAAAACTTCAGGGTTTTTTTTTGTTTTTTTTTTGTACGAATACCGCACAAGACTCCCAACTGCTCCCGTCTAGAGCCAGTGAGACTATGGCATCCCCAAATGCGGTATGTTGTGAGGCTGAAGGTAGTGGGGAGGGGAAGGAGATGGAGAAGAGGAAGGTGGGAAGTACCTGGGTATTCAGATCTGGTCACCAAACACGGCTAAAGCCATTTCAAGCAACGTTTCAATTCTGAATGGTGGTCTTACACCAGGGCAATACTGAGTGTATCTTCCACTCTGGAATGTACCGCAAATATACTATATATTATTTTAAATGAATAAATAGTGAAATAACACAAATTAATCAAATAAAATTTATTTGCCACGCCGAGATTCGATCCCGCGACCTTCGGAATGCGAGCCAAGAGCCTTACCGCTGGATTACGCCGGTCGTCGAATATTGATTGCTTTCAATATTTATTGACACTTAAAGAGAAGATAATAAGTAGGTAGTGGGAGGTCCCACGTAGACCGCAAAAAACGCTGAATGTCATAATTAGGAGTCAGTTTGTCAAATTGCAAAATTTGTATTGATTTAATGAATATTCCTCGTTTTTATTAATTTTATTCAATGATAAAACCGGTTTCCTGTCAACGCTCATCTTTAATACGTGTTTTTTCGCAGGATTTGGGTTTTTACAATATTCTCATTCATTCATGCAAGTCGGGGCTGGGATTAAAATAATAATTTAATTGCATTGAACATACGCGACATTGATATCTGACCTGAAGCTGACGCAATCTGACTTCCAACACGAGTCATAATATCAACAAATAAATTAATATTTAAAATAACAAATGTTACAATTTATGATTAGAAAGATAAATTATGGAAATTATAAATTTATGTACGGAATGATAAATTATAGAAAATATAAATTTATGCATAGAATGATAAATTGTCAGTCAATAAAATACAAGAGTGTTTAAGTTTTATGTGTACATTTATTATTTTGCTGGTGAAATGGAAAAGGGCAATGGATAGCCATGCGTTAACATGGGATAGAGAAGATTTTGAATTGTGACAGAATAGTATAAACAAATCCACAAACCATGGGCTACTTACTACTTACTAAATGTTTTACTAATAAAAGTTCTTCATCGAATGAAAATCAGAATGTGCAATTCACACGCGTTGGAAGTGAAACCTTCAGAAAACTAAAGTATACAACGAAGCATCGCACAAAGAGGAGATCGATTATATTATCTCATCCTCTCGCAGGCTAAATCCTAAGATGTAATAGTGATAATCAATTTTTAGTGTCGCTCGTTTCCGTTTCATTGAGTTTCAAATCACAACGGTGCTTAAGAAGTTTTCAATTAAAAAAATTTCCGCGGTGTTTGGGGCCATCCATAAAATACGTCACACGAATTTCATGATTTTTTTACCCCCTCCCCCCGTCCCTGTCACACATCAGCACAATTGTGAGATCCCCTCCCCCCTAGGATGGTAAAACGGTAGTGCAAAATATTTTTTTATTTTTTAATTCTAATTTCGTTTTAATAATTAAGATTTTTACGTGTGACGTCACAGAGCTGATGACCCCCCAAACCCCTTGTCACACTTCTCTACTTCCCTTCCCCCCCTTAAGGTAATTTATGGATGGCCCCTTTACACAAAGTTTTTCGAAATCACACGATGACCTACTTCTCGCTTTATTAAAGTAAAAGTGTGCGAAATTTCATCAATCTCGGAATAAAACTGTAGATTTACATGAAAATCAAATCCACGTCGCCCGCCCTCCGTTTTGCTCCTATTTTCAATAAGCGGGAAAGTAAATGCAAATCCACCCAATTGATTGATTGGGCAGATTGATGGAAGACCTATTGTAAGATACTGCAACTATTTTGTTTTGAAATTCACGTGACTGGCACGAGTGCAGTTCCACTGTGTTCACAAGAAGGCGAATGGAAGAGAGTACTCTATAACCAAGGTCTCTGCTAATAGCCAATTCTTAACTTGGACCACGGATTTTAATGGTAAATTTACTGGTTAGCATTTTAACTCCGCGTAACTGACTCTAACTTTACTTTAACTCTCTGACGGTCCGATAAAGAATGGGCGTTCTGAGTGCCGCTCCAGACTCGGCGCAGAAAAGTAAAATTTGCTAAAGAAAGAATGGTAACGGTTTGCAGCGCAGTTATTGTGGGGCTTTTCTGTCAGTGGCGGATACAGTTAAAACTCAAGGGGGGGGGGGGCGCTAAAGATATCTTGAGCTACCTTTACTTTTATCGTAATAAAAAAATAATCAAGTCACATGCAAAGTTTAAGAAAGTTTTATTAAAACTGATTGTACACATATGCAAGACAATGCCATCTTATGATAAAGAAAAGTTACAATTGTGGTTCTCATCCTTAAATGATGAATTCTCTGAATAAAAACATTAGAATATCCGCGACTTTTCTCGAACAAATGCCAGACAGAATAACGTATCGAGATCACTAGAACGGCCGCGACTTTTCTCGTAGGTTAGCTATCTATCTATTTTACAATTTGGGTGGCGGGAATGGGTACCGCCGCCCCGGGAACCTTTATTGGATAACCAACACCTCTGCCATAGGTCACACCAAGTAGTACGCTACGTTTGGTGATTTAGCAGGGGTGCCCGGGTTCAAGGGATAAGGTTTGTCTAGGTCTTGGAGGCGGATGACCAGGACACACTGAAACCCAGATTCCTACCCACCCTTTAAACTTTTTTCCTTCCCAGAACTCTCCTCCCCTTCCTTTTCTTAAGAAAACCTCCACACAGCATCCCCAAAGATGACATAGGCCCCGAGGGAAATTATTTTCCTCAGGGCCTCCTGTGTGGAGCTCATGTAAAAAAAAAACTATGTGACAGATAGAAACGTATAAAATACGATGACGCGGACGCGCGCGCATGCTACATAAGAAAGTATAACTACTCGATAACTCGAATCAGAGGCGAATGACAAAGAAACGAACGAATAGCGTGCGGGCTGGCGGCCTCGCAAAGGGAGGGGTGCGCGCCCCCCGCGCCCTCCATATGTATCCGCCACTGTTTTCTGTGCAGCGAGATAAGTGTAAAACGAAACATGTTCATCGTAATTATTTCTAATTTGTTACAGTGTTGATCGCTTACGGAATTATCTGAACCCCGCAAGGATTTAATTAATCGCTAGAATAGCACAAATGCTACTGATAAATTGCGCTCAACACATTAAACACGATTTATCGCGCCAATAGATATTTGGCTTTGAATGCCGCGTCAAAGACGATGACACGTCACGCGTTGGTACTTCCGGAGTTGGTAAGCTAGTTAGGATGTAATGCGAGTTACCAAACTCGGATCTTCTCAAAGTGTCGGGTTTTCATAATATCGTGGACATGCTAATAATGACTTCGAAACTATAACCTGTTGAGTGAGAAATTTATCCAGGAACGAAGGTGTTTGAGAATGTTTAGTTTGTATTGAATTGCGCTAATTGGTGATGATGAAGTTACAAACTTATCATGATTCCAATTAGTAGGGTATAGAATTGAAGGAACAAACCTTATCCTAGATAAATATCATGTTGGGAACATTAAAATACGTCAGTTTAATTTAGAAGTACGGTGAAATAGGTATCTCAAGAAAGAAGGGTTCGCGTTAAGTCCAAGATCGTTCAATCATTTTACAAGGTTCGGGTCGATTCACTGGCGAAGTGATCGGGACAAAAGGATTTGATCTTTGATCGATCAATCGATTCGCCATCTATCGTGTTGACGTAGACCATAGACATAAAATTTTTCAATTTGGTCCTGCGCCCCGGGAACCTTTATTGGATAACCAACACATCTGTCATAGGTAAGCCCAAGTGGTTCGCTACGTTTGGTGATTTAGCAAGGGTGCCCAGGTTCATGGGGCGAGGTTTGTCTAGGTCTTGGAGGCGGATGACCAGGACACACTGAACCCCAGATTCCTACCCACCACTTAAACCCCTTTCCTACCCAGAATTCTCCTCCACCTTCTTTCCTTAAAAAAACCCTCCACCTAGCATCCCCAAAGATGACATAGGCCCTGTGAGAGATTATTTTCCTCAGGGCTTCCTGTGTGGAGCTCATGTAAAAAAAAATAGCAGATAATCCTGTCCCGGTGACTTTGCTATCACTGTATAGCCCGACGTGATTTTTTTGAATAACCGATTATGTTTGTAACGGTTTTCTTTGGGAATTCGAACTATGCATTCTGAGGAGCTGGTTCAGAGGCTTGCTAGCGACGCCTTTCCCCAGAAAATCAAAATTTCAAAAATCTGAACACTAACATTCGGAAACCGATTCCAAAAGTAATTGTAAAAATGATCCGCGGACCGTAATGACAGCCTATTTAATTTTCAACCATCTTTATTTTAAAAAATACAAGTAATATTAGCGTAGAAACATTAAAAAGTAATCAGAGGAAAGTAAGAAGTTACTATTTAATTGTAATATTTGAATGAAAATTTTAGTACAATAATTGCAGACAAAATTAGCGATTCTCAAACGAATATTTGAAACAGAAAAGATACGATCGCATATGGTAATTAAAATATATGACCAAAGGGGATAGGGTCGGAGTAGCTCAGTTTTGTGTTATTTCACTTCAAGTGCGTTTAGCTATAATAAACTTAAGATGAAGCCATGCGAAATAATGCAAAATTATACAAAATCATGTATTTTTGTTTCGAAAATTTGATCCATTAGAAGTATTACAGAAGCTTCAATTAAATACTGCGAGTAGGACACATCTTGGCCTTTAAAAATATCAGTCATTTTTTTAATAAATCTGTTAATAAGCCTAGAAAAAAATAAAGTATTAGGTCTATTAAAAAATACTTTCAAACTCTCCTAATTATGAACGCCTTTTTGGATATGGTTTTATTGTTTAATGTAGCAAATACAGTTTCTTTTATAATAATCGCAAAAAAAATCGATATTTACGCCCGAACTTCACAAAATAAAATAAAATATGCATATTCGCGTTGTTATTTCACAATACGGCCGGCTTATACCTAAACAATTGTCATTTCGTGTTTATGTTCTTCTTCGTGTCATTGCTCGGTTGCCGATGTCCAACTGTCACCCATTTTCATCAACTAAATTTCACGATCCAACTCTACGTAAATAGTTTATTTCCGAGGAATAGTGAAATTGTTGAGCATATGCCCACAGAGCTCCCTAGCAGAAAATAAAAATTCGACATAACAGAATGAGGGAGAAAAACCTCGAAGATACCTGTTGCAACCTTTTTGGATTTCCTTCTGCGGCAAATCCTTAGAGAGACATGCTCCCCCTATAATCCCAAGATCCTGCTGTGACCCTTGCAGTGGAGATCCTGCCTAATCCCTAGCCGAAGAAATGGAAGGATTACAGGGAGTCTCGGGGTAGTGCAGGACCTGATCCTTAGCAGAGCGCAATTAAATTAATATTTCTACACCCGGTGAAATACAACGTAGGGGTCCTGTCTGAAAATAAAAGCTTGCAATGGATACGAAGGTATATTGTTTGTTTGTAACAAGAGAAATCACGCAATGCGTAAGTAAAAGTTAAGTATTTAATCATTGAAGCTAAATTTAGTGACTCCCAAACGAAAAAAATGAAACAGAAAAGACAGAAAAATATTCCGTCGTATCTAGGAATTGAATATAACTAGTTAGATTCAGTCGCATCTACGAATTGAACCTGTCTATTTAGATTCGTCGCATCTAGGAATTGAAACTGTCTAGTTAGATTCAGTCGCATCTAGGAATTGAACCTGTCTAGTTAGATTCAGTCGCCTCTAGGTGGAAACTGTCTAGTCAGATTTATTCTAGTCGCATCTAGGAATTGAACCTGTCTAGTTAGATTCAGTCGCACCTAGGAATTGAATCTGTCTAGTTATATTCAGTCGCATCAGGAATTGAATTGAATATGTACCTACCTATCTTTTTTAACATTAGCTCCACACAAGAGATACGTCATCTAAGAGTATGCTGTGAAGTGCGAAGAGTTTTTTTAAGGAAAGGAAGAAGAGAAAGTTCTAGGAAGGAAATGTATGAGTGGGTAAGCTGGGGTTCAGTGTGTCCAGGAGTGACGGACGTATGAATCTACCCCTTCAACTGCGTTGCAAGGTGATCGGTCGAGGGATTCCGGCTGGAGAGGTCAAAATACTTCCTCGACCTGTCTCCCTCGATCCCGCCACGCAGCAGGTCTGCGAACACATCGGCCGCCAAGACCTTGACAAATCTCTCCTGGTTCGCTGCTAAGTCACTAAACGGAGCGAACCACTTGGTTACACACCAACAGGTACATTTTCATATTCCAGTAATTCATACAAGTATCTAATCGTATGAATTAGATTACACGTGCCGTGATTTAACTCGTGATTGATAAATTCAAAGATAAATAAAAACTTCCAACAGTTTTTAAACAGAATCATCCTGAAGTTATCAAGGAACCGAATAAATATTATCTTACACGGGAAACTTTATCGCCAGCTTTTAACGAAGGTAACTAAGTACGTGCGTTAAATAAACACCAGCGGTTAAATATAACGGCAAACATTAACATACAAGTATTCCAGGTACTTTTTATCCTCGGTTAAGGAGATTAAACTCTTTGAACTTTGGTAATCTTCAGCTTAAACTTCCGTCATGATAATGCGGCGTACTTTTTCTCGCATACCTGGAAACACGACGAGACTAAAAAGTTTCCGTACAAGTTTCACCAGAAAATGTTAAGGTAACAATTAATCTTGGCGCTTTTAGTTTCTCAACTTGCTCCAAATTTTTCATTCAGCATAAAAAACACTTGGGCCGTATCTCTTCAAAAAGTGGAATTCATACAAGTCTTGCAACGTGTTATTTAATCCGAGATCAAATTTATTTGTTCAAGATATTTCTATTAAATAAAAACACATTATAGACGTTGGGTAGAACATCTTTGTCTATAGTACAACAAACATTATCTGGCCACTGATATGAGCCCGTAGTGAAATCAGGAAATAGAGTCAATTTTAATACATTACTATCATTGAATCGAAACTAATCTACAAACCTCCCAACAGCACTCAGGACCTGCCAATCTACCTTGTTTCACCTAGTGGCTTTTGGAATTAGCCCATTTTCTCTAAATAGCGTAATGAGGATTGTTATTGAATGTTTGGTTAAATCTCAGTACAATATGTAGATAGTCGTATTTATTTTTGTTTATCTGAACTTTTATCTCATCGTGGTGGATATCATCCACCGCAGAGATTAAAACAAACGCGTTTTCAAACAAACAAAAATAAAAAAAAATAGAGTGAGTAATTCACACGCGGTAAGAATGAAACTAGAATGAAAGTCGCTAGATGTCGCTTTTTTTCTTTTGCCTGTTTATTTTAAAGTGGTTTGAAGATTGGATATTTATTTAAAAAAAAAATGTTTATTTTTTGGGATTTTGTAGGATTCGAACTGCGTTCACTGAGATGTCTATCTCTCTGGCCGCTTGGATTTGTCTGGCGCCTTAGCCGTTGCGCTACGGGAGGGTCGAGCCGAGGTGCGAATTAAGTTCTTTATAAGAACCAACGAGGCGTCATATAATAAATTTTAGTGACGTATTTACGTTTCATCCGAAATTTTAATCACTAACGACGCTACAGAAGTTTCACTTCGAAAATCATTTATGATTGATTATCTTGATAACTCTAAAGGAAGTCACTGCCTTCCATATTTTGCATTGCTAGTAATAATGTATTACGACAAAGGGCATTTTCGCCTTTACGTGAACGTTTTTTATCATTTTTATGTCTTCCATTTCGTTACTTTTAGTTTTCTTTTAAGATTTCGCCTGTACCAAATTACTAGAAGTCGAGTTTTTCTTGAGTGAAAAAATTCTGGGACTAACTACCATAATATGTACATTAACCAGAATACGAATGGATGGTTATAATGTGGATTCTTTGGTGGATATCTTAAATTATCACCTATAAATGAAAAAGATTGTTGCAGGGGCAGTTCAGTTATGTACAAAAAATAATTTAATAATGTTTACATAGTATTATTATTGTTAATAATTTCATAACTAATTTCATCTATTTCTTCGTAAAAGCCCATAATTACGGGATTAAAAACATAAATACATATATAGGGTGTGTAAAGGGACGCACCCGACATTATTTGGAGTAAAAATTATTGATGAAATTTTTGTTTCCGATGACATTTTCGTGTATTTTTTTTGTTCAACTAAAAACAAAAAAAATTGGTCCAGGTATTAGAGAGTTGGGGATAGGGTTGTGCGGTTACTCGGCTGAGTGACCGGTGATGGCACGTGGAAGAATTTTTCTTTTGTATGATTTTGATAACTTTTTTGAATATTTAAGAATACACGAAATTAATTTTGTGCACACAAAATTAATTTTGAAAATAGACTTTATTTCACGAACGTACAAGTTTTATTTCAATTAAAATATATACTATTTCGACAGCAATTGTATTCAACTGACTAAATAAAGTAAATTGATATAATTTCATGTTTAAAACACAACTTACCAATATTTTATAGCACAAAACTGAAAAATCCAATCAAAATTGAGAGACGTGTCAAAAACGCAAACTAGCAAATGCAGGCACGAAAATGACCCAACACAATACCTTAGTGCATTATATTACAACAACGACAAGTTATGTATTGACAGCGGGAAAGTACAAAAATAAATCAGCACCTATCACAATAAATACTATCTGAACAAAATATATTGCGAAAAAGTCCAATGTTTTATGTACGATTATAAAAAGACGTTCAGTCCGACAAAAATGGAGACTTAAATGCGGTGTTAACATAGTATGAAGAAACGATTTTTTTTATATAATTGAAAATAACACCAAAAGAATATAAAGAAGTAAACGAAGTTTAAATAAAACTGTCTTTAATATCAGTATTATGTTGTGACTTTTTATAGAAACTGCCAGGTGTTTCCGCTTTTCAAGATATTGCACCGTTGCACGAATAGCAACAATTATGTAATGTGGCTTGCGGTAACTTTTTATTCAACATTGGTTTATTTAGAATCCCATTTCAGTCGGTTGCAAAAACTCGAAAACATTCGAGATTTAATCTGCAATTCGTCTGTAATACTCGTAGTTCAATACCCGCAAAAAGCATCGGATATCACAAGTATAAATTGCACTTGAATTTGAAAAACAATTACGAAAAGTAGATACCGATTGAAAAATAGGCAAGGTGATCATATTTTGATTGGAAAAAAGGATCTCGGATAATTAATGATATTTTATGATAGTTAAATAATTTTATAAAAATATAAAATTCTTTAAAATTAATAGAACCCCATCAGGCGTTCCATATCTTCAGTCCCAGTACATTCAGTTTTCCAACAGCTCGCGTGCCACCTATTACATTTTTTTTTATTTCAATTTTTCATTTTTCGTATATAACAAATATACATTTTTGTAATTATATAAGAACAATCAAATATAATAAGAACAATCAATCATATTTGATACCTAACATAGGTACCTATAAATATCTATAATTCTTGATTCGATCCGTATTATTATGTAAGCACTTCAAATTAATTCATTAATTTAAAGAGTTTTGAAAACTGAATTCTAATTTGACAATCTAATCATTGTTTTGCAAATCGTCATTCTCAAATTTTTAACAGTTTTGCAAGAATTTTTGTGATGATTGAAAAACTTTTCAGATGTACTGTGATGCGGTTAAAATAATCCAAAAACCTTCGCGGGGGTTTTAAGAAGGTATTTTGAAAGTTTCTAACATTTCTTATGCTCACATAGCAACACACAATACACTAATCCCCAAACACATTTTGATTTTTAAATATATATAAGATAGATAAAAATCGACATGTGTCTTTCAGGGTTTATTTACAAGGTTTCGACGTATCAGGGTTTACTTACAACCCTGATGAGGTGAGCATTGCTCATGAAACATGTCGGTTTTTTATAAATAATAAAAGCGGTTAAACTTAAGTATTCTATTAATTTTGAATTAAAATGGTGTCACAAAATAAGTTTGCTGTAATTGATGAAGTAAAATTCTTTTTTGGACAATATAGATTGACGACGCGAATCAGATACGAAAACATAATTAAAAAGAGCAAAAAAATATAAAATAAAATAAATTATAATTTTATAATTTCACGGCTATAATTGTTAATTTGTTGATTATTATCGAAGAGCAAAACGGCATAATAACCTGAAAATGAATCACGACAAAAATAAATAACGTTTCATATAATTAAATGGAAAATTTTGGTTAAGTCTGAAATGTTAGGTCCACACGAAAGGTCATGCAAATGACGCAAACAAAATTAGTACCTACGAGTACAGTACTTTATTTAAATTGTTTTGGTTCAAACAACCGCCCACATAGAAATTATTTGAAAAAACTGTAGCCTAGTTGGAGTTGGGAATTAATAACAACTTAATTTGCAAAATCCGCCAGATTTTTTGGTAAAAAGTTTAGTTACTCAAATTCGTGTCAAAAATGGTTATCACAACATAATTGAGGAAAATTAGCAATGAAACCGCAAAAAAAAAACCACGGAATTTGTATGATGTCATGCTTTGTTTGCAATAAAAATGATGCATTGAATTTAAGTATTCAGGTGAACCCAGGTGAGTTGTTTAAGCCTGGCGTTTTTTCTTTGTTAATGTTGTCATTTTATTCATACATTTTTTATTTAATCAACATGGCAAGTTACGAGCTAGCGTTATAAAATGTTGGTCATATGCTTACCCCGTGCGATTTTAATCAATACAAGTATAGTTACAATAAAACATGTCGACGTTGTCCGTATTTGTCCAACAGACCTGTCCAACTGTTCTTATTTTTTCATATTTCTCGAGTAAAAAATCTTATCTCTAAATTAATTTTCAACCAAAACTTTATATTACGCTGATGCTTTTTTTTCATATTTTTTGACATTGTTCGTCCATTTCATATGCTGCCTAGGAATACTTGCTTTTGTTTTTTGGGGTCTAAGACTATCATTATTCATCTGTATAGATGATTTATTCTTATTTTTTATTTCTATTATCCTTAAAATATTATTATTTGCTACTTTTATTCTTATTTGTTATTTTATTTTATTCTTATTTATATAAGATTCACCTAGTTTAACTCCTTTCCTGTATGTGATCATGTACATAATACTAGTATGAATATTTTCCTTAATATGTATGCTATATGCTTGTACTTTCATCTACATATATATGGATGATTATTAATATTATATACTTAATATCTTATGAATCTTGACTACCATAATACGGGCATTTGCCTAGCTTGGTAGTCGAAATACCATATAAAACAATCCTGTAATAAACAAAATGAATAAAGAAATTTTAAAAAAAAAAGACCATTAGAAAATTTTACAAGTAGAGAAGGTTTCTTTCATTATTTCAATGAAACGTTATGATAGCTGTTTAAGATAAAGCTTTTTCCGTAAAGGTAAAGGTCTCATTAGTTTAAATAATTCTTAGCTAAGTGATAAACTATCATTTTTTATAATTTATTTTTAATTTTAAAAGTGGAGTTTGAACAAAAACTAAAATGGTCTGTTGGACAAATAAGAACTGAGGATGTTTCAAGAAATAATTATTATGTATTTACTAAGCAGAAACCATAAATCAATGTTCATTTCAATGACGCACATAAAACTTAAAATAAATAATGCAAATGAAATGAGTTCAATCAAAATACACACAGAAATTCTAAACCTTTATCGTTGTTTACTTTGTAAAAAAAGTTAATATAGCGAAAACCTGAGGAAACAAATCTAATGTCTATCCAATCAAAACCAAATTATAAATTATACCTGGTTTTGGGATTCAAAAATAATGATGCCTCGTTTGCAACATAACCCCCAAGCCCTCTATTTTCACGAGGAACTTGATAAAAATCACCCTAATCATCTTAATTTCATGACGTATGAACTAAATTGATAAATGATTATTATTGTGATAATTTTTTTGGTTACTGGCTGGTCCCCCTTCCACCTTCCACGCCCTCCCCTCCCTCATCATCCCTCCCGCTAACCCCACCTCCCTCCCATCCTTGCCGCTAAAATATATAAAATACACTCATTTTCATTTATAAAAATTCCATAACGCCAGAGCTTACCATTAAATATAGCCTATAACCTTCGCTGCCATGTGCACAACAAATCACCTAAGTTTCATTGCAATCGGATGAACGGTATGGCAGCGCAAAACATACAAACAAACAAAAAAAAAAACAAAAATTGATTTTTATATTTAAGACAAGAAGATTATGTTGTTGCGCTTTCTCCTTTTTTAGGCAACGATTCGGACAGTTTAACATTGTCCATCATCAGGTCAGACGTGTAGATTGAAGTGCAGTGTATGTATGTATGTAGAAATGACAATGTGTTGCTCAAATCCAAACTAATGACTGGTTTCTATTAAGTGCTTGGCACAGAACCCCCTAGTGAGGAGGACTAAGAAATACAATATTTAACATTAAATTTATCATTATATTTTGTAGGTACAATTATTTCATTTAGTCGCTAATAAAAAAAAAATAAAAAAGTGTCGATTTGTTCAAGATGGCCGAGTTTGCACCTTAAAGAGGGTATTTATTTTAGATTAAAAAATTTCGTTTAGGAGATAGATACTAATGAGAGCATCATGATAAGGCACGGAGAATGCAGGAATTCCTGAGTTGGAGGCCAGCCGTGAGGCTAGCCACTGTGTTGCCAAAGTTGAGGTAATAATGTGGCTAGAAAATGAAACAACTCTTCCAAGTACAAAGGCCCAGAGAATGCAGGAATTCCTGAGTTGGAGGCCAGCCGTGAGGCTAGCCACTGTGTTGCCAAAGTTGAGGTAATAATGTGGCTAGAAAATGAAACAACTCTTCCAAGTACAAAGGCCCGGAGAATGCAGGAATTCCTGAGTTGGAGACCCGTGAGCGCCGTGAGGCTATTCGTTGTGTTGCCAAAGTTAAGATTATAATGTGGCTAGATAATGAAATAACTATTTAAAGTAGGTACTAGCTAAAATATATATATTAAAAGTAAGGTTGATTTTTGGTATTTTTATAATTTTCACCAGCCTGTTTATTCAGTATTAATTTTTGTTCGGAAGGGAGAGTCATGTCTTTACCGGTTTGTGAGGGAGAATTATGTAGGTGTGAACTGGAAAGTTTGGATTGTAATATGATGACGTCATGGAAGGCTTTTATCGCCGAGGAAAAGGTGAAATATATTTTTCCAGTCACGTAATTTAAGGAGCAAAATCATTTAATTAACGGGCGAAACAGAAAGCTCTTACGCAAGCTTTTAAATTCAGCCATCGGATCGCTATGGAAGAGAGGTTGAATAACGCGCTGAGATTTCACTTTATGAAGGCATTATTAACATAATATATGCTGATGCCTTGTATAACGATGTATTTGAACGGGAAGCTTTAACTTTTCAATGTAATCTTTTTATAATGATACAGGAAGCCTTTACAATATGTGACCTGTCTAACTTTCCTGAGCGTTCTTCCGCTCAGCTAATGTTAACATTTACCTTCGGGAATAAAACCAAGCACTGGCAGCACAATAAATTGATATCTAATTGATAATTAGCCCACATCAAGTCTGTTTCATTATTTTATGTGTTTATTGCAGGCGTGTCCGGGTTCTTGGAGTGAGGTGTTTCACATTTCATAAATTTAAAATAATGCATACGTAGTATATTTGCGGCACATTCCGGAAAATACTAACAGTATCGCATTGGAGTAAGACCACCATTCAAAATTGCTTGAAATGATTTTTGACGTGTTTGGTGGTCAGATCAGAATATCGTCATTTTCCTCTTCCCATCTTCCCCATCTTCCTCTTCCCAACTCCTTCCCTTACCCGCTTCCTTCAGTATCACAACATACCTCAATCGGGTATGCCATATTCTCATTGAATAAAGACTGGAATTCTTTCTTGTACGGTATAAACATTATAAAAAAGTAGGTACGTACATTTGAACAAGCGTGAAATTACACAAACATGAAATATGGAAACCTCAATGTCAAGTCACATCTGAGTGGTCGTAAAATTATATCATATCAGCCAAGTGTGTTTATTTTAGGAATGAAAAACATGTTTTGAAAGAAAAACCAATTCAATTAGCCGCGTTTTCCTAATTTCTTTTACAAATAGTAAATGTAAGAAATTACTCACCGATCGTAACAAGAAGTTACTCACCGATTTCGCAAGAGAATTATTTATTTCCATTTTTTTTTCATTTCAGGAAAATGATTCTCTCAAGGACTACGCCATTTTTGGGGATGCTGTGTGATGCATGAAGGAAAGTAAGCAGATGATTTTCTGGGAAAGAATAAGGTATGAGGGGTGGTTAGAAATCTAAGGGTCAGTATGACCAGGAGTGAAGGACGTATAAATCCATTCCTTTCACTGCAGTGCAAGGCGATGTTCCGAGAGAGTGCGATTGGAGGGTTCAAAGGTTAAGGCATAACATATGCCATTGACATAATAAAATTAAGGTATGAATAATAATACAACAACGTATAGAAAGTAAAAATTAGACTTAAATGATGTAAAGCAAAAGGTGAAAAGTAAGTAAAGGCAAATAGTAAAAAGTGAAAAGTGAAAAATTAAAATTAAAAAGTTAAAATTAAAAAGTAAAAAGCATAAGTAACATCTAACAATAAATAGTTATTAAAGTTAATAAAATATATCAATATTGGCACAGCACAGTGAGAAATTCACTAAATATCACTTTTGTTTATTTAAACCATTTACATTAATTTACGGATTATGCATTACACTCAAATACCTACCACGTATATATCAATTTGGGAGGCATGGGTACCGCCGCCCCAGGAAGCATTTATTAGATAACCAACACCTCTGCCATAGGTCACCCCAAGTGGTTCGCTACGTTTGGTGGCTTAGCAGGGGTGCCCGAACTCATAGGGTGAGGTTTGTCCGAGTCTTGGTGGCAGATCGAGAGATACTAGTTGAGGAAGCCTTTTGACTTTCCAGGCGGACTCTCTCAACCAATCGCCTTGTACCCCAAATGGGAGATGGATTCGTACGCCTGTCACTCCTGGACACTGATTTCTACCCACCCATCATACCCTTTTCCTACCCAGAACTTTATCTCCTTTCTTTCCTTAAAAAGAACCTCCACACCAGCATCCCCTAAGATGACAGCCATGTGCAACTAACGCAAAAAATAAATTATATTAGGAATATTTCTTTTGTTACTTGCAATTATCAACTATTTACTTGTAAACTGAATGAACGAGAGTAGAAATAAGTGAATAAATAAATTGATGTCTGCAATATTTAGAACCCCCAGGTAATACAGGATGTATGTAATGCTCTTATCGTTCAGGGGAAAATAAATTGATAGGGGAGAGTATCGAACAAACAGTAATGAAGATAGCTATCAATTCGTTAATATCATTCCATGGGGGAAGATACGTAAGTGATACGCACTAATCGCATTAGCACAGATACTGCCGGAGGTAGCGAAGGGTTCTTAGAAACTAAATGAAAACGTTTCATTTTGTGACAAAAAAAAAATTAAATATATTTAATCATTGATCATCATTCGGTCCTGAATTCGACCCGAATAAGCTTAAGGGTCCACTATACGAATTTCGACCGATTTCTTACATATATCCCTTAAACATTTGAAGTTTTTAAGCTCTTAAAAAAAAAAATGTTATTTTTGAAGATAATATCTAGATACGTTCCACGCCGAAACGCAAATTATATGAAACTCCCTTGATAGAAAAAAATCGCAAAGTATGCTCCGAAAATTATTTAAAACAAGACTATTTCTATTATTTTACAAGTCATATTTGTGAAAAAATTCAAAATGTTTCTTTAAATGATACTTAAGATACGTTCCATGAGATTTTTGCTCTATTTTAAACGAGTCATGTTTTATTAAGCTTTTTCGCCATTTTCGCTGCGATTTCATCACTTAAAATATTAGCGCGCTCTGTCCAACATTCGCAATTACACATCTCTCCATCTTCTTCTTTTTCAGCCGAATAGCGCCGCCTTAATGGTAACAACCGTAGACATATGAATATAAGTAGACGAGAATAGATAGGAGAGGGGTACAAACCAACTACAGCGGGACGCCAAAGGGCAAGATGACCGTGATGATATGTGATTCGTCAATAAATCAATCTCGCATTATAATATCACCATTAGGTTCTTAAAAGTAAAATCTGCTTTTGAATTAATAGACTTTTTACATGGGAGCGCGAATTACTCGCAATGTTATGAACAAATTTGCGAAGTCCAAATACGACAAAGTAAAGCTCGCCTGTTTTCAGAGTCGAATATTTGGTTGCCGTATTTAGTTAAGACACTTTTACAAATGTTTCATAATTTACTTACCCCAGTAAACAGCGACGAGCACACTTGAGAAACGCTTACATTTATGATCGAAATATGTATCTCGATGTGATAGTATATGTTACTAAAACTGGTCATATTATATGATCTGAATAAGCTCAAAATAATGTAAACTAATGCTTACGTATGGAATGTAATACGAAAATTGGGTTTATTCTCTTAGACTTTTCGTCTTTGGACGTTTTCATAGCACAAGCCGCCATTTTTATCGTATTATTTCGTAAAATGTACCGATGAGAGCTCGACGCTGTTTCGCACAAGAATGATGACGTCACATTTTCTAGATTCGCGTGAAGCCATACGCGAGCCCAGCCAGCTCCAAATGGGGAGGGGTATGGGGAGGGGAAAATAATACGCTTTTACCACTTAGGGCAGGTCCACTAATACTCAAATGTTTATGGTTAGAACAGAGGCACCGCAAGGCCAAGGTACTGGGTTCCATTCCTAGATGCGACCGATTTTCTTTTCTGATTTTTCTGTTTCGAATTTTAGTTGGAGAGTCGCTAATATTGTCATTCAGTAAATTAACATCAACAAGTTAAGTTAAGTACGACCATGCTATTTCGTCGTAGCGGTAGTCCACGGTCGACATTTGTCGCGTGAAAATTAAACGTTTTAACGACTCGACAGGTATGGAATGAATCGTTAGCTTTTGTGTTTATTCCATCTTATAACGTGGGTCTCTTCAAGACCAATAAGATCACAGCTTCATCTACATATAATTACCATCAGCTCAGCAAATCCAAGGAGGGGAAATGCAATCAATGTACGAACGTTAATTTAATAGTTTTAACAAAAAAATATGCTTTATTTAATAAAACTGCATTATATAAATGCGAAACTGCGTGTGTTGGTTTGATACGCTTTCACGCATAACCCGATTTTAAAAATTCTTTCACTAATAGAAAGCTACATTATATGCGAGTAATATAGGCTGTATATAATGGTAAGCTCTGGCGTTATGAAATTATAAATTTTAATATATTATATTTTACGTTTTCTGTCCCTAAAAAAAGCGAGTTATTACTAAGCAAAACAAAACGTTGCCGTGGAAACGTTGCCGTGGATATATTTGCGGGAAATTTTATTTAGTCGTCGAAATTATTTAAGGCGTCGTAGTTAATATTTATCATAAAAATGAATCTCCGAAATGTTTGTACGCGCATAACTTCCGAACGACTGCACCAAATTGGATAATTCTTTATTTTTACTACTGGTGAGTTCAGGCATTACGAAGTTTAGGTGGCACGAGAGCGGTTTGAAAACTGAATGAACCGGGAATTGATGTTTGGAATGCGGGAGGGTTGAGGTGGGAGGGGTATTATTGATAAGTGCAAGCGCTACAGTAATTTCCCCCTAATCCCATGCGAGCGAAGCCGTGGGTAAAAGTTAGTAATGTTATAAATGTAAGGTTAAAAATATAAATTAGGTAGGTATGTAGTTTCAAAATTGAAAAAAGGTAAATGAGGTATTCATTATATTTATGAGTTTTTTTTAATATTTTTTAAATAAAGCACCGAATCAGGAAATTAAAATGTTTTCATCGTAAAAACAGACAATATTATATTACGCGATATTCGATACACAAGCTGATTAATAAAATATCGCCTTGTTTGTTTTTGATATGATAATTATCGGAAATATAAAATCGTCAGTGAGGTATTTTCGTTGAACATGATCATGTCATGATAGGTAACATTGTGTCATTAATGTATGTAATGTGATCAATATTTCTACCCATCAAATTATGTGGCATGTACGTTAACGCAACGGTAGGCTGGGCCTACCATTATGGAGGTTTTATTTTGAGACATTTTAATTTAATCATTCAATTATGAAGGCTTTATTTTGAAAATTTTAATTCAATCATTCAAATATGGAGGTTATATTTTTAGATACTTTTCCCTCGGGAATCTGAACGTTGCGTTTGAGTGTATTTAGGTTGTGTAAGCTCATTTTAATTTTCAGTTTTCGTAGAAAAGGTAAAACTTTTGGCTCTATACAGAGGGGGGTCATATTATTAGAAAAATCTTTAGAATTTTTAACTATTTTACGGAAGTAATGGGAAAGGTCTGCGCGATGATTCCAGTGTGACAAACACTAGATTTTCCAATTTTTTTTCTAGTCAAAATCTGTCATCGACAGCTGCTATTAAAAGGCACACGTAATATAGTGCAATTTAGATGCGTTGTTTTTGAAAGATGTTACCTATACATTTAGTTTGACCAAAACAATATTGAGCTTGAAATAATATAACATAAAAAATATGATAATAATATGGGTCGTTCTTCTTTTTAACCTACATAAAACTGTCTCCACCAGTTAGTGGAGAAAAATTCAAAAGTATTCAAATTCACCAATATTATTATTTTATAATTACTTTAAAATCTACTTACTAAAGACGTAACGACTGTGTGCGTTTTAAAAAAATATGTGTTTATATTTTCGTAGTAAAAATTACGCTACAGAGTTGTAACTCCTCGTGATCGAAGTGTATTTCATACAATTCACAGTTGTTTTCTGCCACCTCGACTTGCGTGTATTCTATAATGGTACAAAAAATGATATGACGACATTAAATATAAAACTATTTTTAAACTCCAAAAGGGATAACCTACCAAGTAACAGCCATAATTATTTTTAACGATGTTTAATAAAATATTTAAAAAATCTCAAAAACTTGTCTCCTACAATTTTTATGTCGTACGACAATTGTGTCACGTGGATTGTCTGTCATTCGAAATAGGTATACACGCAGCTCGTGTTTGTCATCACCAATTAGGCCTTCTTCCCCCCTTGCTACAATTTCCCTTCTGAGATCCGGATATATTCATTTATAGTAAAAACAAAATGTGGTGGAAATGTGACAGAATGGTAAAAGATATGGAGGTTAAAAAGAAGAACAACCCACATACTTAATAAAATATTATCAATCAGTACACATAATTACAATCAGTACACATAATACATAAAAAAGCTATAAGAAACCAAGCCGTAGTGAAGGGAACGGTAGTTGGAGCGATATTTTTGAAAGGCCGTGTTTACAAGGAGTACAGATATGAAGTAGTGGCCTTTTGCAAATATACTACATATAAATGCTACAAATCCATAAGGAAGGTAAACAAAGGGGCGGTCGAAACTAATATTTCACTGCGATACAATCAGCCACTTCGGAAATCACCCCTAGATTAGGGAAGTGTAAGTGCAGGATTGCGATGGGAGTAGGTATTGTATTGTACGGCCATATCTTGTTAAGGGTTTTGAAGCTGAGTGAATAAACGTGTCGGAATCAATTCTCTAAAAGCTAAATCCTCTATCATTGCACAAGCAACCTTTTCAGCTTATAAGGGAAATTTGGAGCCTGGAAGCGTTGGAATAAAAATAAATAATATTTTGTTGTAATCCAAGCAACAACTGCAAGTTGCTAAGAGAGTTCCCTCGCCCCAGGAAAAGACTCACAGAAAGAAAAGAGCAGGAAATCTGGTCTAACTATGACAAACTAGATACAAGCCTTCATTTTGCTTTAGAAGGGATTTTTTTAAAAACATTTCCCCACTGGTTTCGATACACCCGTATCATTGACTAATATCTCAAGAACGTGAAAGTTATGTTCAAAACCTTCAATGCAAGTTTTAGACAGGTACAGTCAAAATTAACTGATTACCTGGCATTTCGTATCAAGAATGAAGACCCAATATGTTTATTGCTCTGTCCCCAAATTTTGCGATATCCATGATAATACGAGAATTCAAGCTGGTTACGCGCATCATTCTCTGGTAAGACACATCATGCAGATATCACCCAAGTATGATGGAGACCATTCAGAGTCTCACACCTTAAACCACGTACAACAACCAGCAAAACTGGTCGATACCGGTACTTCTTACCTCATCGTATTTTTTTTTATTCATCTTAAAAATGGTACATATTGTATTACAGATCTTCCATTAAAAGCATTAGCTTGTGGATGGAAGACGAGTTAACATTTTATATATGTACAATTAATACAGTCAATTAGTACAGTGTTTCACATATATAGGTGCAGTTAATACAATCACATCGAAATCAATCCCTTTAACTAAAAAGACAGACATTCGTGTATTCCATAAGAAGAAAAACAAGAATTATTTTTAGTGTGACATTCACGTGGAAATAGGGGAAGCAGTCTTCCCGTTGATGATTTCTCTAAAATGCTTTTTGATAGAGTTCAACAATTCGCACCCGAGGGATAACAGTGGCACAAGTAAAAAAAATGTATTTTTGAGTTAAATATGCAGAAATGTTCCTGGATATTATTCTATCTTCGATAAAAAAAGGCACAATTTTAAAAAATGTTGTTGTGACCTTAAAAGCGAATATACCGTTTTTATATAATAATGTTTTACTCGAATTCAAGCAAAAATAGTGGCACAATGATCATTGTAACACTACTATAATATTAAACCTGATAAATATTAATATACTGCTTTTCAACTTTTGTGAAATAATGTATTTTTATTGGTTGTAAAACTGATTCAATACACTCAAACGAAATATTCAAACTGCTCTCCTGAAAAATGGTTTTTTGAGTTGTGCCATTGTTTTCACCCGGATGCGAATTGTACTTTGTCATTAATGCTTCTGATTTCTACTGGCAGGCTAAAAGAAGTATTTTCCTTGGTGCGTGTTGGGCAAAAGAAGTGTTTAGTTTGGGGCATACAAATACATGTTTAAGTCTAGTACGATTTTCAGTTATGAATGAGTATTTATCTTTTTCTTTTATAATTATTACTTGTCTTTCTTTTGTTATTTCGAAATATGTAATGTATTGCATTGCACTATCATTACATTCTGGAATAAATTATTATTTTTATTATATTATGTTATGTGGTGTTAAGATAAATTTAATAACTCACCACGAGATGAGATGGTCTCATTATTCTAACAGTTAGCTTCATAAAATAGTTTCCACTGAATATAATATAACAGCCTTACCATTCCGTACCCTAACTCTTCATAGTGGTTATATCATTGTATGGACAGTGGCAGTGGGTTCCAACGCAAATATTAACTGATTCGAAATTAAACCGTTAAAAATACAACCGCATTGCGGAATGAGAAAATTACTTTCTTCCCGCTGTATCCAAAAACGGGGAATGTTATTTTAAGACTTGCAATCAAGCAAAATACCTTACCATAAAAAAAGGTTTTTTGTTAAGCAAATATTGGACTAAACCTATTGAAAGATTATTGCACAGTTTGTCTCCACGGTATTTTTTTAATACAAAAAATATTTATTTTCAACAAATAAAATGATATTTTTTGGTAGAAAGCAGTAACTTTGTGGTTTGACATTATAAATCAAAATAAGAAAATAAATTTGTTTATAACCACGATTTATTTTTCCACTGCCGACCGGTTTCGCTTTACATAAGCATCATCAGGGCATATAGAAATTAAACAAGTTTAATATTGGAAATTGGAATTACAAGTGGAAAAATAAATCGTAGTTATAAACAAAATTATTGTGCTAGTTCAATAAAATGATAATTTAAAAGATTACCCAAGGCACGGCAGTCTTTCTAAACATTTGCTTTACTCAAAAAGCAAATATCCTGGTCATTGTCATGAGTCATAGTAAATTTCGTGGGAAAGATCTCAAATACACTCTAATATATCGATATCACAGCTCATTGGAATAAGCCTCAATATTACGTTATGGTTATGAGAGTTATTACAATTTATTTAAAATAATATATAGTATATTTTCAGCACGTGTCAGAGTAGAATATACAATATCAGTATCACCCTGGTGAAAAACCACCGATTGGTGGTTAGGCTGATTAGAGTCGAAAATTTGCTTAAAATGTTTGGTGACTAAATTTAAAGAGTCAGGTACTTCCCCAACTACCTCTCCCCCATTTACTTCCCCTTTCCGCTAACTTGAACCCCCAACATACCTCGAATTGGGATGCCTTAGTCTCACTGGCTCCGGACGGCTCGCATCAGTTGTGACTATTATTATATTCCAAAGAAGGTATCCACCTGTAGAAGTTAAACATTAAAGAAAAAAATGCGGCAAAGATGAAAAAAATAATTGCGGTGAAAAAGAACGTTGCAGCAACAAGTTGAAATAAATAAAAGAAGATGTTTTGAAATACCTTAAAAGTACTTAATTATGCAATGACGGAACTTTCCTGTTTACAGCTTCAAGTTTTCAAGTCCGTTAGAAACATCTAATTATTTTAAAGCTATACTTGTAAGCGATACAGTATCCAGTAACTTTCGCAAAATAACAGTTTGACATAAAATAGTAGTACATTGTTTTTCTAATCGATTGTTTGTATGTAATGTAATTAATTGTTTTTTCTTCAACTTTATGTAGTACCAGATCAGTGAAAAATCATCGGATACTGTGAATTCTTGACAAATTTTGAAAATGATAATTAAAATAAGTTTTTCCCGATTTTGAAAATGATAATTAAAATATGTTTCTGTTAAAAATGTTTTTTATATTTTAGGTATGTTATATTATAGGTATGTACTCTATCAATTGCCTGAATTCTTCACAGTCAGTTCCAATTGAAAAAATGACACATAAATTAAAAGCAATTTTGAGATCAGATCATCAGACGACACATGAAGAAGCACACCAATTCTCGTCAAATGACAACGAAGGAACGTGACCGCAGAAGAAAGAGATCTAGCCCTGGTTCACCAAATCCATTGCTGGCCTGTCTCTTCAAGTAGCATCAGTGCAAAATCATCAGTGTAAAATGGTTATTGGCAATTTATCGAATTGCCATTTTTAAACAATATTTCAATCAAATCAATTTTGTCTTACATACACGTTTTTCTTTTCGTCTTATTAGGTACCAAATTTTCCTATCACAACGAACATGTACTGATAAACACTGACGAAATATCTGCGCTAATCGGGTAAAAAAATTATCAAATTTGCGCCAGAAAAAGTAATTAAAAATCAGAGTGTGCGATTCGCACACGGTAGAAGTGTAACCTTCAAAAAAAAATAGACAAAATTGCATTTTTTTATCAATGTGGAGGATGATTTTTCCTATATTTTTCCTCTACATTTGGTCATCTTATTAGCATTTGTATTTTCTTTTTCGAAATCGCTAGAGGTCGCTTTCTTTTGTGTTTTCTTTTGCCTGTTCATGTTGAAGTGGTTTGAAGATTGGATGTTGATTTTACAAAATTAAAAATGTATTTATTTTAATGAAATTTAATGAAAACAAAGAACTTTGTGTACACCACTTTTTAATTAACAATATCAACATGTTTCGAAAACTATGTTTTCGTCGTCAGGATAATAAGTTAATAAAAAATAACAAAAGACAAACAATTACAGACAAATTAGAACACAGACAAAATATTAGAAACGAGAGGTGATTAATTACTTAAAATATCATAAAAAACTATTTTATAAAATAAAATATAAAAATTATTTTAGAATGGGTAAAAAGTTACATTAACATAATAAAAAGTCCATTAAAACAAAATAGAAAGTATGAATAACAAAATAAATTATTATAAATATAAGTGTTTATACGAAAATAAATTTAAAAGATGGCTATTTTAAAAAAAAGTTTGTATTTATTTTTTTTTTGGATTTCGTAGGATTCGATCCTTGGTCCACTAAATATCTGGATGCTGAGGTTCGTCAGGCGTTTTATACCTCAATACAGTCTACACCAAAGGAAACTTGTGTGGTACTGTGGATTTATCGTAATATATTGGAACCGAGTACCCACCCGTTAAGTTTTTCGAGACACATTATACATTTTACAAATTAAATTAAATTGTCTGTCGGTCACTCAGCCAAATCAGCAAGTGACTGATTGTAAGAACAAGATACATCCATACATATTTTATTGTTATCTCATTCTCTCACAGGCTAAGTTCCATATATGTCTGTGTTTGTCACTTTTTAGTGTCGCTCGATTCCATTTCATCGAGTTTCCAATCACAACGGTGCTAAAGAAGTTATCACTTCAAAAAAATTACCGACCAAACGAATGAAAAATAATTTCCGCATGGATTTTTCTGCTCCACAAATGATTACTAGTATCGCATATCGCACTTATAGGATCCGTCAGCAGTTGTAGAACCAATCATGCGGTAAACTTCGCATCGGGGTATGATCGCCCATCGCCCACGCCCAGTGATCAATTTATTTATCTCGCGGCTCGGACGTGTCGGAACTTGAACTCTGTACTCTCAAGTGGTCACTCGTTACACCTCTATACTACTCGTTATAGCGAGTCGTCTGCATGTCTGATGAGGTGCATACACCGATCCAATATTTACGGAAGTATACAAAGAAAGAGCTTTTAATATGCATATTGACGTGTTGAGCAAATATTTTGTTAATTAAATGAAAACAGGGAGGAGGAGGGGAGGGGGGTAAAAATCATGAAATTCGTGTGACGTAATTTATGGATGGCCCCTTAGAAAAAAAGTGGATTAGTCAATTAAATATTATCAATTTTTTTTTATAAACAGCCATCACTCAAATTTCTTTTCATATTTATACTAACAATTATAATAATTTATTTTTATTTAGACTTCTTGAAAATTATTAATAATAATAATATTTGGATGATTTACATAGCGCCGTTTTTGTGAAAAATCACCTAAAGAGCGCTGTACAAACTTACAAAACCTTTCTAAAATCTAGAAAAACTACAAACTAGACAAACAATTAAAAACAATTTATGGCAATTTATTTTATTTTTAAAAATTGCATCCACCGGTTCATACGAAAATATATGTACAATGTCTCGACCAGTGAAAGCCATGCTTCCTAAAAATTTATACAGGACCATACTTACCTGGGAGGTCGCTTGAAATTAACACTGTTTATTGT
Source organism: Glyphotaelius pellucidus (assembly GCA_936435175.1). NCBI lineage: Eukaryota > Metazoa > Arthropoda > Insecta > Trichoptera > Limnephilidae > Glyphotaelius > Glyphotaelius pellucidus. The sequence continues at coordinate 9,960,053 of OW386552.1, read as the reverse complement.
CTATTGAGAAATTTAGATGCAGTTCGCAGCATTGTTTGTTGTAAAAGTTTTTATTATATAAATGCAATTTTTACATATTCTACCTCTAAATCGCGGTTCCATGCCATCTGAGAAATGAGTCAACTTAACACCTGCTTAAAAAGTTATTAAAAGCTATGAAAAAAATTATTTTAAATTAGCCGATAACCCTAACCTTACGTAACCTATTTAACCAATTTTTATATATATTTTTTAATCACTCTAAATGACTTATTTGAGATGGTTTCATTCCGAGTTGTTTCATTCCGAGTTGTTCGGTCACCGCGAATCGCTATCCCTTGTCTATAAATCACATTCTATCATAATGTGTGCTTTTTCTCCCTTAGTTGTGGCGTGATATCCGCTCAGATTTTTCGCGAAACCGCGGCGTTTCCCTCGAATAAATATCAATTGGCATCACACTCGATGCACAATTTTATCGGGAACGAGCACAAAACATGAACGTGCTTACACGTCGTAGTTTGCACCGGCGGAATTTTATCGTTTTCCTTTCATGTTTGTGATAGTTTTGCTGCGCTTTCATTATTTATTGAAATAGGAAAACTAGAAAAAACACAAAGAATGCGGAAAGCACAAAAGTTTGGCACTGACAATGAATAAACAATGAATTCACCTGTGAATACATCGTGTTTTAGATTTCTACTTTATCTTGCTTACATTGCCTAAAATTCTTAATCATTTCTCTACACCATGTCATCGTAAGTGGTTCCATGCCAACTGAGAATCAAATCAACTCAACATCTCTTTGAAAAGTCATTAAAAGCCACAATTTTTGACGTGATATAAATCGTAAACGTCTTATAAATTGATGAACGCCGGCTGCACTCACGAGAAAGCATGACTCATTGTCACATTCCGCCTGAGCGAGCGTGCAAGAGAGAGCGTGGAACAAGCATTTGGCCTAAGCGTTCGGCTTGTGAAGCATCTATCTGTCTTCCACTCCATCGTTATTATATGACGTTATCACGTAAAATTATCGTCCGTGAACCGACTTTACAGACAACCAATTTTTTTTATTGAAATTAGTCCATAGCCTAACCTAACGTAAACCATTTAACCATTTTTTTTTTCATTACTAGTAATGAATTTTCAAAGGAGGTTCTGGGTTGATTTTATTCTGATTTGTCCGGTCACCATCGTAATTGACCAGGACCTGTAGCACGGTCGATCGATAAGGATTGTATCGATAACTTTCGGTAACTTCTCATTGCTACCTAGGATGACTGAAGATCACCAACAAAAAAATAACAGTTCACAATGACTAAATATATTCCAAATGAACTGTTGTTTGTACGTTAGCGACCTGCAGTTGTCCTAGGGAATGATGAGAAGTAACTGAAAGTTATCGATACAATCCTTATCGATCGACCGTGCTAGGGGTCCAGCTCAGGTACGGTGTCGGTGGTTCTGTTGAAATCAGAGTATAGGAAGCCTTTCAGAAGCACTGAACCTACATACATAGCTAAAAATGTAATAGTATTTCCTAAATAAGTGCCTATCCTATATCGCAAGTGGGCCCCTTCATCGAATTTGAAAGTCACCTCCGGTCTGAAATGAAAAAAGTTTTTTTACTCAACCGAAAAGCGCAAAATCGAGAAAAATGTGTTTGATATATTTCTCTCTTATTTTTTACAACGCGAAACAGCACAAGATTCCAACTACTCTAAACAACCTGGAGCCAGTGAGACTATGGCATCGCAAATTGGAGTATGTTGTGGAACAAAAGGTAATGGGAAGAGGAAGGAGATAGGAAGAGGAAGGTGAGGAAGTAACTGGTTAATCAGATCTGGTCACCAAACTCGGCCAAAGCCATTTCAAGCAATTCTGAATGATCGTCTTACACCACGGCATACTGAGGGTAGATTTCAATCTGGAACGTGTAGCAATATACTTTTTATTATTTTAATTGAGTAAATTGTGAAATAACACAAATTAATCAAATAAAATTTACTTGCGCACGCCAGCTTTGAGCCCGACACCTCCGGCTTGCTAGTCGAAAGCCCTTGGGAAGGATTGAAACTTTAGAACGTATGTAGGCGTCACGTGGAACTACTGTGTTTGTCTTAGCAGTGTTTTTATGGAAGCTTCTTTTTGAAGAAAGAACTACCAATATTGATCCTCTGGGAATAGGCAAACCCATGCCAAAAGACTGCTGACATAGTGAACGGATCGTTTTTACGACTTATTCCTCTGATCAACTGCTAGGTTATGGAATGATAAGCCGATTTTTATATATTCTTCCCCCGGTAATATGATTCTCATCAAGATCCAGGTGCAAATTTCGCTATTTTGGAAAACAACCTCCGTACAATATCCCTAAAGATTTCCTAGGGAAATCTAAGAGTTACCAACCGTGAACCAATAAAACAAAAATAATTTTTAGAAATCATAGCAATTTCCGAACATGGGAATTATAAGCGGCTACTAATTGATAATTCCTTCCTGGCGGGAATTTTTCTTAAATTTCTATAATGTCTACGTATAAATGCTGTTGACGTCCAAAATAAACCAGTGTTTCCCGCGGGAGCCCAATTTGCATCAGAAACATCCCCAATCGAAAGGAAACATTCTAATCAAACTAATGTATTGACTTCTCAGTTACAAGGCCCTTGGAATGGGATATGCAAATACCCTCCGACCCTAGCTGTGAATATTAATGCGCGCCCCTTGTTGTCATTTCATTACTGTGGTCAACTGAGGGATTATACAGCTGTGGAGGATGAAGCCTGATGAGATCAAATATCTACAAATAAAAGCAGACATATATACAGACGTCATACAGGTCTCACAGAAATCGTTGTGTCTCCCTTACTGTCATGCTTAGAAATGAAATCTAAACGATGTTAGCAAGAGAAAACACCAGGCTTTATATTCAAATCTAAAAAATAACACGAAAAAGTCAAATGTACATCTTTATGAAACCAATGTGACGAATAGCATTTTTTTAAAAAATTACGAAATTTTTGGAATTTCGAATTGTCAAAATTAAAAGGCATTAATCACCTTTCAAAAACAGTTTTTAATTGTCGAATATATTCAGAAATATTTCGTTTATTGAGTTTCATTGCAAATCGTTAAAATTTTGACCTTCTGACAAAATATGGCAGTGGCCTAAAGGGCTAAGAAATATATTCCTTTATATGATTATAGTTATTTTTGAATAGATTTCGATGAGATGCTCTCCCAGATCAAGCTTTTGAAAACTTTCGTAGAAGGATTCCACAAAATCAAGAAGTAAATCAAATTTATTAAAAAAAAAAAATTTAAATTCTTATTCGTTCTTTATTTTTAAATCTAACAATTTCGATAGATATTTATTTTTGGGCTATTACGCCTGTTGAGAAACCTCTTTTCCTAGCCAATGTTTCGGACATCGCTACAGCATCCACCATTACAGGGTAGTTGTAAAGCGTATGTTTATGTATGTAGAAGCGATACCGTATTGCACGCTCCAATCATCTTGGGGCCCTGTTTCAGTATAATTGTTAGTTAAATTAATAGAGCTTTCGGCGTTTAGTTTTGGTGTAGCCAACAAGTAGAGGATACCAAGAAATATTAAGAAAAGAATTATGAAGAGGAGGTGTTTTGTCCATACAAACGTAATTCCCAATTTCCTCTCTGGATTTTGACAATAAGCTGTATGTTTAAATATATTATAGATATCAAATAGCTGTATGTTTAAATATATTATAGATAGAATGTTGGTACGATTTGCCTTTTTTGATAAGTTATTTTTCACAGTTAAAAATCGTTAAAATTGCCGGGTTTGAACGCCATCAACAGACGTTCAGCGTACAAACTAGTAAATGTGTTTTTTAAACCAAACGTACAAATATAGAGTATTTTCTGCTAATATAGTAAGTAAAAAAACTTAAAAATCGGTCCAGTTACGGAGGAGAAAAATGGGGAATACAAAACTTCGATTTTGATGATTTTATTTTGGTATTTATCAGCCCGAGGTCCAGGTGTCCTTTTCGCTCAGTATTCAGGAGAGTAAGAGCGACAGTGACAGCAAAAATTTGCTAATTGTTTTAATTTCTCGGCGGCCGGGTTCCTTCTTTAAGTCCCGTGGACTCCTTTAATATTGATTGGGGATATCAATTGCCTCCGTAATCAGGCGTGCACGAAATAGCTTAAAAAAAGATCTTTAATAAATCAAGTAGCTCAAAAATAGATCTTCAATAAATCAAGTAGCTCAAAAATAGATTTTCAATAAATCAAATAGCTCAAAAAAAGATTTTCAATAAATCAAATAGCTCAAAAAAGATATCCAATCAATCAAGTAGCTCAAAAATAGATCTTCAATAAATCAAATAGCCCAAAAAAAGATTTCCAATAAATCAAGTAGTTCAAAAATAGATCTTCAATAAATCAAATAGCTCCAAAAAACTTCAATTAATCAAATAGCTCCAAAAAAGATCTTTAATAAATCAAGTAGCTCAAAAATAGATCTTCAATAAATCCAAATAGTCGGTTTCAATTGGGTAATAAGCAATTGCCGATTCAATCAATTGGATCACTGAAGACAGTATGCATCTAGAAATACTAACGTGTAGTATTGAATCATTAATATATTAGTGGAATTAATGTTTCAATAAATAAAGGTAAGGTAAACGCAGCACGTCCTCTGCATAGTTCTGTTACCCTTGTGGCAGGCAGTGGAAAGTAGGGAATATGCGGTGATAATCGGCAGATCAATCATGGAAATCAGCACCATCCAAACTGTCCGCTCCGCGGGAAATCGCTCACTAATCAAATTAAGCCACGACTATTTGTAGCCCGTGGAAATAATATTATGCAGATTCTGGGCTCCTGGTAATGTCAGGATCTATTAGGGAACTCGGAGCAAACCACGAGCAAACAGATGAGCAATTCATTACGCTTCTAGTGTTCATTTGGACAGATTTACTCATATTTGGGATTCATTTAGTAACATAAATTAATTTAAGAACTACAGAAATAAATTACTATAAAATTAGCAAGAATAATTTTCCAACAAAACATTTTTCTCGATTTTTTTCATGTCCCGAAAAGCATCGTTTTTTTATTTATTTTCATTTTGATAGATCTTCTTCTATACTATATTTAATATTATAAAGAGGAAAGATTCGATTGTTTGTTTGTTCGTTTGTTTGCATTGATTAGGCTCCGAAACTACTGAACCGATTTTAAAAATTCTTTCACCAATAGAAAGCTACATTATCAGCGGGTAACATAAGCTGTATATAATGGTAAGCGTGGCGTTATGAAATTCGTATAAATGAAAATGTGTGTATGGGTTCATGGGGTGAGGTTTGTTTTGGTCTTGGAGGCGGATAACCAGGACACACTGAACCCCAGATTTCTACCTACCCCTTAAACCCTTTTCCTTCCCAGAATACTCCTTCCCTTCCTTTCCTTAAAAAACTCTTCACACAGCATCCCCAAAGATGACATAGGCCCTGAGGGAAATTATTTTCCTCAGGGCATCCTGTTTGGAGTTTATGTAAAAAAAAATATATATCGTTTATTTTTGCAGGAGGGAGGAAAGGTAGGAGGGAAGGTGAGGTTCGTGGAGAGGGAAGAGACGAGGGAGGGGGAAGGCGGGAAAGGTGGAAGGGAACGGGGACGCACGGGAAAGCATAAGAAGGGAGAGTGAATTTATTTTTTTGAATGGCATAGCAACGCATGCCAGGAACCAGCTAGTTATAAATAAAAATCTCGCGTCACGATGTTTGTTCGAGATAAACTCCGAAACTACTTTACCGATTTTGAGGAAATTTGGCTTACTGTGTGTAATTTGTAACTGGTCCAACTTAAAATATTGGATAGTTTTTACCTCTATTATTGACCTCAATATTTATTATTGCGAATTAAATGTTTGTTATAGAACAATGCTTTGTAATTATTTGTAAGTTTTACAAGTTTCTAACAGATGGCGGTGTGAGTTTATTTATTGACACAACACTTGGTTATCTAAGTTGGATAACCATCCAGTAGACGGTGCACAGCAACGCGTGACCAGGTCGGCTAGTTCGTTTATATTTTACAGTACAATTCAACAATGTTCGCCTCAATGGATAGCTTACCCGTGATGAGGCCTGAGTTATGTAAGCATCCGAGGTAAGCATATCTCTCAATCATCGTTATTGTGTCATGCGGTGAGGCTTAAATAATAAGAGACAAATGAAACGACCCCTTATAACATCTAAACCATTTGTTACGTTTATTGCATAACAATAAAAATAAGAAAAAAATAGAGTCGCGAAAAACTTTTTTGATCCATGCGCATGCGCGATGATGCTACAAAGCATAGATCTTTCCAAATACGAGAATGCTATAAAAATCATGCAATTCGAAGACTGCAAATTATTTGCTAAAGACTGCAACTTAAGGCGACGCTTCCCGGCCCAAAAAGAAGAAGATGGAGAGATATGTAATTACGAATGTTGGACAGAGCGCGCAACTATTTTCAATGACAAAATTGATGCGAAAATTGGGAAAATGCTTAATAAAACATAATTCGTTTAAAATAGAGGAAAAATCTCGTGGAAGGTATCTTAAGTATCATTTAAAGAAACATTGTGAATTTTTTCACAAATATAACTTGTAAAATAATAGAAATAGACTTGTTTTAAATAATTTTCGGAGCAAACTTTGCGATTTTTTTCTTTTGTGTTTTAAGAGCTTAAAAACTTGCGCTTAATATATTTTTTTAAGATCTTAAAAACTTCAAATGTTTAAGGGAGATATATAAGAAATCGGTCGAAATTCGGATAGCGGCGGCTTAAATAAATAACGTATGGTCAATATAACGATATGGTCAACCAACCAACACCGCGAAGGACACTTTTTTTATGAGCAATGTTAATAAAAAACTTAATTGAAAACAAAATGGATATTTTATCATAATATAATCAACACATATAAAAATCAAAATATGATTGCTTATAAATATTTATGCGAGTATATTACAGTATGAGTTGTCTATGTATTGCTATATTAAGCATAGGAAATGTTTGAAACTTTCAAAAAATATTATTTCCACCCCAACGAAGGTTTCTGGATTATTACAATCACATGACAATACAGCTGAAAAGTTTTTTAATCATTACAAAAACTCTCGCGAAACTGTCAAAAATGTCACAATTTGAGAATGACATTTTGTAAAACAATGATTGTTTAATCAAAATTCAATTTTAAATTAATGAATTTATTTGAAGTACTCACCTAATATTCTGCATCGAATCGAATCAAGAACCATAGATATTTTAAGCAGATAGGTACCTACATTAGGTATCAAATTTGATTGATTTTTCTTATAATATACAAAAATGAATGTTTGTAATAGTATATAAAAATGAAGCGCGGGAGGGTGGTTGGCGGGGTGGGGGAGCTGGAGGGGGAGAGGGTAGGCGGGGAAGGTGGAGGGGGAACACATGAGAAGAAGGAGACATGGGAGGGGAGGGGGTGGTGGAAAGGGAACGGGACGAATGGGAAAAGACACGCAGGGAGAAACAATTTATTTATGTGGTATTGCAGCGCATGCCGGGAAATCGCTAGTATGCAACATCGTGATATTTTTTTAACCAATCGATCAGACCAAGCTTCACATAAATAATAATAAAAGTGGGGGATGAAATTTCATCAACTCTAGCTTAAATATTCAACCATAATTAAAATCATCAAACATCCACAAAGTAGAATTATTCCTCACTTAAAAATCTAAATTCCAACCCTTAGTTGGATGCACTAATTGATTTTACGTGAGTCCTATTCGCTCCGACGACTGAGGCTATCCCAAGTCCGACTACGGATTTACATAATATTAAGTTAGTACGGGAAGCGAGATGCAGTAGTTGCTGGTCACATTCTATGTAGTTTCTGCACCAGTTGTTATCAGTGGAAGGTAGTTGTTCTCGTAGCTGCAAGTTGATACAGTTACCGGGCGGCGGACATGCATTGGTTAGGAACTGGTAATTTGTGGACAGACCAGGCGTGTTGTCATCGGAACTGCATCGGGAATTCTCAGAGTGGAGGACTTCATCTAAATTCCTTTGATAATACTAGTGTTGCTAGTGTTGTGCATTGAGCAAATGGAAAATTTTAACCAATTTATATTCCGAGAATTGATTAGAACTGTTGAGATTCGACGAATGATAAATTGAATGCGAAAAACAAATAAATCAAATTAAATTTTTGTGAAAGAGCATAAAACAAAATTGTGCTGTGCTGCAAAATTGTCACATCTGTTTAGAGCCAATTGTGGAAAGTAGTTTTTTGAGCGTCGGGATTACCAAGGTTGAAGGAATTGGTTCCAGAGGCTGAGGAGCTGGTGGAGGGTGTTTGACCTGTGCTCCGTCTTCTCATCAGACGAGTGTATATTAAAATTTAACTATGAGGAATAGTCAGGCTCTTGGGGGTCGCGGTACTTTCAGGCCGCGCCCTGTATTCAATGATTATACTGGATGATGATTGATAACACTGTACTCTTATTCGAGTGATTTAACATTTATTTAAGATTTTAATAATTTACACAATTAGTGTTCACGTATGAAACGGGTAGAGAGGTACAAAACGCGAACGGGCGGTTGGATCGAGTGCTCGGAAATGAATGATTTGCCCGGTCATCCTCGGAGCGGTGCTGAGATATTTTTTGGAGAGGTGGCAATGATACCACACGTAAAAATAAATGTAAGTGATGCCCATACAATCAAAGCCAATTAAATTTTGGTAGTCAAAGTTAGGGAGTGTTATGAGGTTAAATTGAGAGGGAAAACGAAAGAAGAGAAATTTGTTAAAAGCATTAACTTTGTTGCTCGCCATAATTTACAATAAAAACACATAAATTTGTTATAGACCACTTTTATTTTATTCACACTCTACCGGTTTCAGAAGCACCCTTCCTTTCTCAGAAGAATATAAGAACTGACCTACGATATAGAATAATGACAGGCATACAAATTTTAGGTGTTCTAAGTGGGAGGAGAGCAATGGGGAAGGGGTAATTGCGGTATTACTGTATTTCAGTCATATGAATAACCAAATTAATTTATCTTTTACTCCTATTCTAAATATTTTTCCCATAAACCACTCTGTTCTTCCCGGAAATCCCGCAATTACCTCTTCCCTATAGCTCACCTCTCACTCAAACACCTAAAATTTGTATGTCTCTCAATATTCTATATCGTAGGTAAGTTCTTTTATTCTCCTGATGAAGGAAAGGTGCTTCCGAAACCGGTAGAGTGTGAATAAAATAAAAGTGGTCTATAACAAATTTATGTGTTTTTGTTGGAAAGAAGAGATTGTTATTCGCCACCTGACAAAAATCCGTCTTCATACTTTTATATAGTTAAATGTTCTAAAGGGGTAAAAATACAATATAAATGAAAAGAAGAGAAGGGAAAGATTGCAAAATCAGCTAACTATTAATAAAAATATGGCAATAAATACGGCTGAAACCATTTCAAGCTCAATCATTCATCGATTAAAGGTCATTCAATTCATCGATTATGAATGGTGTCTCTCGATAGGCGATACTAAAAGCATATTTAACTCCGGGTTTAAACATACTAACTCGCTCAAATTTGTCATTTATTCTCTCGATATTTAATATGAAACACTATCCATAAAATGTTCTGGTGTAACTGTGTTCCAATTCATTCGCCTTTTAATTTAATTTCCCATACCGCCCACCAAAACATTTCACTGAATCAATCATATTCTGTCATTTGTGCGTCAATTTTCGATGCGTTTTGATTCGTTTCAAGATTAAATCCGCACAATACGAGTAGATACAATGCAATCACGAGCGTGCCGGTCATTTGCGGCACATTGCGGCCTGCGCCCGGAACCGGCCGCAGTATCTGCACGAGCGTGCAGTGTGTTCACCCTAAACTAGGTACAGTCGGAAAAGTGGCCCAATCAAATAATGCTGTCAGACTCGCCGTCGCTTTGTTGGACCAAACGGAGGCTGGTGGAAACACGGAGGGTCGGAGGGGTGCATAATAGATTTTAGAGAGGAATAGATTTAAATTAGAAATTTGTGCTTTGACCTACTGTTCAAAATAAGGGTTAAATGAGAATCGTCAACTTATTATAAGAATGCGTCGACGAAAAGTTATTATTTAAATTATAGAACAGGGGTACCCAACCAAAAACGTTTGGTTGGCCAAAAATATTACTTTTTTAATTTTTTTAAATTTTTTTTTATTAGCGACTATATTAAATAATTGTACATACAAAATATAATAATTGTGCATACACAATATAATGAAATACTGATCTTATTTGGGCCACTCCGTAGGTTGGGGGGAGGGGGGGGGGGGGGTTAAACGGGGGATATTACCGTTAATTTATGCTAATATGTAATTGTTAATCGTTAAAATGTAACTGTACCATTATTATAAATAAAAAATAAAAAGTGATTTTACCAGTAATTCGGTGTTCAAAATTGATATTATTGTGAAAATGCTACCTTCTATACTAGAAGTCACAAACTGACTATACACATGCCTATGTTTGTTCTTTGCACTGATCCTCCACTTATTAAAATCAGGTCAGTTGGATTCGATCTTCCGAGAAATGTGCGGAAAGAAATTATAGAGTCCGAGGTCTGATAACAAGAAAATTCCAATTTCACAAAATATAATAAAAATGTGATAAATTTACAAAGATTTTTTCTTTTTTTGAATGAATACCAAAATCCAACACAAAAAAGTTGAAAAGCGCCGCAGTTTGAGCGTGCCTCTGAGAGATAATAAAATTACTATAAAAAAAGAAAATTTCCCAAATATGGCGTAACTAATATGTAATTTCGTTAAAAAACTAAATTTGACAGTCTTACTACAATTTTAAATTTTTATTTAAAATAGGTGAAATGATATTACATAGATAACTGGTCGAATGGACTGGTTGAACCCACACATATGGATGATTCTAAGTTTGGGGATATATCATTCAACACGCTAGGTCCACACTCTGTTCTTTATTCCAAAGTCGGAAACTGGTTATGAAAATACTACAACTAATTATAAATACAATTTTTCAGGAAAGGCTACTTGTTGCATCCGAAACTATTTTCGATTACAGCTTCAAATGCAACTGGAAAAATGGACTGTAAATTAACGAAACGAATCTTTGTTTGTTTGAAATTGGTAAGATTTGGTAAGATTATGGATTACAAAGGAAGTAGGAAACCAACACACTTACCACTGAAAAGCCGAACACAACACATAAAAACCAATGACACCGACCAGTTCCTTCAAATGTTACAAGTCTTGTAGTTTTTTCGCACAATGTTGTTATTGTTCCCTTTTTCAAAATGCTTTCTTCAGCAAGGTGACATGGTTAGGGAGGGTAAGAACTGGATTAATGACATTCCGGTAGGAACTACACATATTATCATTTCAAAACCAAACACTACCTGAAATAACCAATGTACAGCATAAGGTGATCAAGTCACTAAATAGCATTGTATAAAGTTAGACAAATTATTATTATAACAGGAAACCTCCGCCTTTGAGAAACACTGTTTTCGTATCACAACGTTCTCCGTAGCGCAGTTGTCTACGCAAACGACATTCAATCGATAGGTTTGGGTTCAATTCCCGAGCATCGGAGGTTATCCACCACTTACCCGCCCTGGTATAAGTAATAGATGGTTACTTCTTCAAGGCTCTCGCAAGGACTCTAATTTTTTCAAAAGAACGAAGCTATATTTAGTTTATAACGAATCTAGACCTCCAATGTCCGTGCATACAGTGTTTGTAAGCAGTACGCAAGTGCTTACATAATAAACTTAATTCAATGGTGTTAGTAAAACATATATAATGACATGGAATGATGATAGAAAACAAAAAGACGCTCGTGGGGGATTGTATCTTGCGTATGCTGCAAGCACCTACAAGAAAGGGAAGAGACAAACATGTTTAAATTTAAAAAAAATGGCTTTGCAGTCTGAAAGCGTTCCCTCTCTCGTCGTCTGGCAGTACCAGCAAGAATGTTTGTGGCGGTCGGTCAAACCTTAACGAGACAGGGCTTCCGCGCCCTTTAGCCAGTTCCTCGGTTGTGCCTTGAAGAAAGTAACTGGGAAATAGGGGCAAAATGCCCAAAGACCCTGAGGACTGAATCGTCGAGTTGCCGGAGGCAGGGCGGAAGGTCGCCGAGGTCGCCCGGCCAAACCTCATGCCCACACATGTTGCTGGGGGAGGCGCAGATGATCCGAAAAGGCTCCGTTCCAAGAATGTTCGGCGCATGACTACACAGGGACGGGGTCTAGCTCACCCCCAAGTGGGGTGAAAAAAATTCCCGAGCACTACAAAGGCAAACAATAAACACGATTTTCATAAAAATAATATAGTGGTACGTGGTTTTGTAACGTCCATTGTTAAGGTTGATGAGCCATAAAAATTTGCTATAGAGTTGCGGTGAGGAACAATGATAAATAAATAACCCCTTTTTCAGAAACACGACGATACATCTTGTCATTATTACGAGCATTATTTATCATGTTAGCATGGGGTTTGTTGGTAATGAAAATATGGTTTTCTTCAGAAATCTGGCTATATGTTTGCGTAAAACCCACGCCTCACATAACTTAAGACACACGCCAAGACGCTAAGTAAAATTAATTGGCTCTTAAAAGATATGATAAGAACATATTATTATTTTCCTTTGTTCCTCGTTCTTTGTTTAAGCATCAGTGAACAAACGGGTACCTTCTTTTCAATTAAGCGAAAATATGATAAAAGAGGAGAACGTTTACCTAGAATCTTATACAGCGTGGCCTATCTTTGTTTCACATAAAAATAATGATAATGGTTTAAATCACCTGTAAGCATTATATAATAGCGTAAAAATACATATTTTAAAGTCTTTTCTTGTTACGTAGATGTACTGTAAAAGAAAAATGGGTTAACGAAGTTGATGAAGTATGCAACCAACGAAAAGCAAAGGTAATATAAAACATTATCTACCGCCACTTAAATTCTGTCGAATTTGATCGTTCAGATATATTCAAGTTTTTTTAATTAAAAACTGAAGATGTTACAATGGAGCGATCAACAGTACGCCTAGAAGACGGTTCCACCTAAACATGTATGAATGTTTCCGCGTCAATCGTTATATGAGAATATATTTTAGTTCTGGAATCATGATACGAGTATACCTAAAGAAATTAAAATTCCTGCTTCCCACGCCTAAGTTAACTTCAAATACACATCTAATTAACTAAGAAAATAACAAAAGTTTCAATGTTTCTATTTTCCATGAAATTGCCTCAAGAAGTGGTTGATTTTACATACTACTTTCTCATAATTACTCAAAATAACACGCTCAACTTCATCATTTCCAAAATTATGTTCATGTTTAGCAGTTGAAATTAAAAATATTGTTTTCTTCCAAAACCTTACGAGTACAACCTTTACCTGACGTAGCAAGGCACGCGACTAGAACCCAAAAGCTAATGTGATCCACTCTTATTGCTTAAGAATAAAATTCAACCTCTAATATGTCTCTTTTTCAAAGCGTTAATTCAGGAAGTCTCTTCCTAGACTTACTAGTTAACTAAAAAATAACTCACAAAATAAATTCCACCATTTCCACATTTACCCTCATAAAGATAGTAAAAGGCAAAAGGGATGTATTTTTTCCTTCCACTCCTTGTTTGTCAGACATCGTTAGTCGCTGGACCGAAAAGAGAGCATTGCGCCAGAGCCAGAGCAGAAATCAAATCTCCCGGCCAGTTGTACGGAATCAATGCTCGTTACACTATTTGCTTTGTCTACGAGAGCAAGCCAGCCCTAAGCAGTTGCAAGGTGGGTGTACTTGTAAATTGCCGAGTTGATTGCACTTGTAGGTTTGCTACAAGTTCCCTGCTTACAACTGTCTATTAGCCTGGGGATGTTTGGCGAAGCTTTCAGGGTTCTTGAATAGGAAGCTTATATATAATAATATTATTATTATAATATGGTTGATGAGACGTGATAGAGCTTCATGAAAGTTTTGCTAACGATACAACTAGAATTGTACTTCCCTCCCTTTATTGAACTCGCATTTGGCACTGAACTTGTCTGTAAATTTGTTTGATATGTTCCAGTTCCGATTCAAGATGGTGACCGTGTTGGATACATATTTTTATCCCTTCAGAGTTTGTTACTTTCAAATCGGAATAATCAATATTAGGTAAATATACATCAATATAGCAATATTACGTAGGTACTTGTACCTACCGGCCTGAAGAAATTTTGAAAAAATAATTGTCGTTGAGATTGTGAAATTACTTTGAGCAAATTGTAAGTACAGTTTTTTTTAATAAAATTTATGATTAATAATTAAGTAAGTATTTAATTATCGATTCACAATTTCAGAGGACATTTTAATTTTTATTTATTTAATGAGAGAAAAATAGAAACATACTTTTTCGACGCGAGGTTCACCGTTTATTTATTCCCTAAAGTATACAAAAAAATAAAAATAAGCCTTTCTTATGACGAGGGCAGTGTTGGTTTTTCAGTTGCACTATTTTCAGTTGCTTTGTTGACAGGTTGCCATGGTAGCGGCTCACGAACGAGATCATAAAAATATCTATTTTGTAAAGGAGGTTGATTGCGATTGCGTCGACAACTGTTTTTTTTTTCAGTTTCTTCATGAGCGGACGGACTTACACTACAGTTATTCAAGCTACAAAGAATGTCGTTGGGCTGTTCTATTTTGTATGAATATAACTTTGTACAATTTACCAGCACATTTAATGTTTGTGTAAGCTTAAGTGTAAGCTTGCGGTACTGGCTACTAAATCGTCCATTGTAAAAAAAACGTGACTCCCTAAGGTGTCCAACATAGAACAAAACGTCTGCATTCGAGGCACTGCAGTATTGTATGCATTTTGTCCACTTGCACTAGACCATATTCCTCTATGTACGATGGAAGGAGAAGACTTAAAAGTAATAATGCAGCGTTCAACTGGAAGTTCATACTATAATATTTAGTGTGAATCACTTAAAAGGGAACAAACAGACAAAACCGGAAATATGTTACTTTTAAATCATATTTAGACGTATTGACTCTTTTCCACAAAAAATTATAAATTGATTTCGAAAGACTGTTCTTTTATCTAGCAATGCTATTTTTTTAAATTTTGAGAAAATCTGTTTATTTTTAGTACAATAAGGTTTTACCGTAGGTCGTTAGGAGATTTGTTAAATTTTCAAACAACATTTTGTATTATACAGTATACATTTCAAATCATATAATCATGCAGTAAAATAAATCAATGAATTATTTGGGAAAACTGATTTTCAGAATTTTAATTTTAGTTAAAATAAAATCTTAAAAAAAGGTCCGCGCTCTTGTTTTGTGACGAAAATACTGAGGTTGAGAAAAAAATCCTTCATGGCCTATATCATCTTTGGGGGTGCTGGGTGGAGGGTGTTTTATGAGAAAAGAAGGAGAGGAAGTTCTGAGAACGAGAAAGGTATGAGGGGTGGGTAGGAGTCTGAGGGTCAATGTGTTTAGGACTGACAGATGTATGAATTCATCCCTTTCACTGCGGTGCAAAGCAATGAGTCGGAAGAGTCTGGCTGGAGAAGTCTAGGTTGGGTCTCCCTCAACCGATCTCTCCCGATCCGGCCCGCCACACGGTAAGTGTACAAACGCATTGGCCGACAAAACCTAGACAATCCTCACCCCATAAACGTAGACGCCCCTCCTAGGTCACCGGCCGTAGCTTGCTACTTTGGGCGACCTATGGCAGGGGTGTTGGCTATCCATTAAATAAATAGCGGCGGTACACATACCCGCCTCCCAAATTGGTACAAATGTTTTATTTAAGAAATACCCAAGTAATATAAATGTTTTTAGACTTATTCATATATACATTAACAAAAACAGAATTTTTGTTAAATAATATGTAGGTATATAATATTATGTATGTTAGTGAGAAAAAACATATTCCATAAAATCAAAGATATTGAACAAAAAATAAGGTTAGATTTAAAAATATAACGAACAAAATCTTTAAAACGAATTTATCATTGATTTCCTCCTCGGTAGTTGCCTAATATGTGACGAATCATAATTATAACTATTATTGAGAGTTATCGTTAGAATTCTAAATATTCGTCTTTGTTCGTTCATATCTACTTAATTGGAGATTTTCTTCAAACCCTTGCAAAATGCAAACTTGGACTGGATTGGACTCAGTGCATGTCTAACCAAGTCTGATATTGTCGCAAAGTACGATAAAACACCGTTTGCCATTAATGAGCAGAGAAAACATACAGAGGAATTTAGAGCAATGTTATGGGGTGTTACGTTGGCGAGTCATGAATAATTTATTTCACACCACTCTAATGACGCTGGGAATAAATCACGTTAAATTAATACACATACCAAATTGTACTTTTGTTCTGTGAAAAGGAATAGTTTTCTAAACAAACGAACACATTTCAAATGACATTATTTCTGTATTAATGGTACCTACCCCTGACAGAGGAATCATGCAGGGCTAAACAACACGGAGGAGGGAAAGGATAAGATGAACGTAAAAAAATATACATGGGTTGTTCTTCTTTTTAACCTACATAACTTTTACCACTCTATCACATTTTGTTTTTACTATAAATGAATCTCTCTGGATCTCAGAGGAGAAATTGTAGCAAGGGGGGAAGGAGGCCTAAAATGCCTATTGGGGATGACATACATATTTTTCTATACATATTTCGAATGAAAACCCACGTGACGGAGGTGTCGCAGGACATAAAAATTGTAGGAGACAAGTTTTTGAGATTTTTAAAAATATTTTATTAAACATCATTAAAAATAATAATCGCTGTTACATGTTATACCTTTTGGAGTTTAAAAATAGTTTTATATATTTTATGTAGTCATATCATTTTTTTTGTAACATCATAGAATACACGCAAGTCGAGGTGGCAGAAGACAGCTGTGATTTGTATGAAATACACTTCTATCACGAGGAGTTACAACTCTGTCACGTAATTTTTTCTACAAAAATATACATTTTTTTAAACGCACACAGTCGTTACGTCTTTAGTACAGTAGATTTTAAACTAATTATAAAATAATAATATTGGTTATTCTGTTGAATTTTTCTCCACTAACTGGTGGAGACAACTTTATGTAGGTTAAAAAGAAGAACGACCCACATACCATAGTAATATGTAATTCAAGTTACGAAATACAGATGAAACCATCTCAAATAACGGTATGTTCTTTTTCTGAAAGCATTTTGAAAGAATGCTATTTAAAACTGAGAATGAAAATTTTCCCCAATAAAATGATGACAAATTTGCTAGTAAGTGGTATGAAACGAAAGATTTATGAATGTTTCGTTGATACAAGAAGGACGACGTTTCCAAAATTACAAATAAAATGATAGCTTTTGTTCAAAGTTCCTGATAACTTCCAATGTCAACTCTTCAAATGTCTCCTTAAAAACTGGTAAACAGATTAAAATTTTAACGATTTCGTTCAGCAAAGTTTTCGTTCAATTCACAGAACTTATTCAGAAAATCTCTTGTTCCTGAAATATTGAACACTGGGATTATTGATAACGGTTTAAAATAAAACCTGCCAAAGTTTGACCGCATGCCACGTGCTCGACCCATAAGAAAAAGGTTCTATTCGAGGCACAAGGGAAAAAGGCAACATTCCAAATACCCTATTGATAAATCACGGTGGTAATACGTTTGATCTCCTTTCACAAATAAGCCAGATATTTAATATGGGTTAGTCAATTTCGGAAATAACAAGCCTTCCTTCGAAATTTTAGTGCTCAAAGACTAAACCTTTGCAGGATGCTAGTAACGAAGGCCTTTGGAAGCAACAGAGGTTTTCGGTTAAGGGTGGATTCTTTAGGACCCACAACTATAAAGCGAAGGAAATGAGGGAGAGTTATACTGGTTGTGGTATCTGAAAATATCTATCTCTGAAATTACATTAGATTCATTTGAAAATAAAGTAAAGGTACCTAACGTAGAAGATTTTTTCTCTAATCTGTTTTCTTAAATTTTTAGATTTAGTAGATATGCAAATTTTCAGTAGGAGACCAATATTCATAAACTATTGTTTACTGGAAGGCAAAATCAATGTTTTTGTAAAGTAGAGGTATATTACGCAACAGTTGTACTGGAATAGTTTCAGTATAAGTATATTTCGGTATATTTAACTCTCTTTTATTGATACGTAATTTCTGATAATCAAATGGAATATTTCTTTTAGATATCAAGGCTTCTCAGTTATTTTTTTATTTTATTTTTAATTTTATTGAAAGAATAGTTAGTACATATCAACGAATAAGTCCTGCCAAGCCAATTGCATTGGCTTGTCAACAGGTGCTTATAGTTTAGTTACAAATACATTTTTAAAGTTATAATTTACATCTTATATCTACAGATTCATCATTTTTTCATACATATCAATATAAATATTTTTTTCCGATAACCAATTTTTCACCATATATTTAACCTTATTCATAGAATTATGTTGCTTTATAGTGTCAGGTAATAAATTAATTATCTTAGGTGTGTTGTATTCAAGCGTTCTCTGTCCATACTTATTATTAAATTTCGGAACTATTAACCCATTAATTCAATTCATGATGGAAACTGGATGTTGTAAGCCAAAATAGTTGCCTTGAACTTCTGATAGAAAAAGTTTGCAAATTTCATGACTCCAGAGCTCACTATCGAGAGCTGACCTGCTCTAAGCAAATAAACATATGCTTGCTTTAAGGCGGAGATACTGTTTAGTGTGAGATACCCGTAGTAATTATGGTCAGATGAACGTGTCAAATTATCCTCGAAATAAACACGATTGACCCTCGAACTAGAGCTCTGATGTATCAGATAAAAATAATGAATCTACAGGTACAACTAATATAACGTATCCAATAACCTCTAATTTCTTCCTCTAAGTTCAATTTTCAAGATACGGAGTCACGATCAGACCATAAATACATCCCAGAACCATAAGACCAATGTTAATAAAAATCTAGGATAATTTCTAACATCGGTTACTAGAAAACTATTTAGTGGAGATGCTCTTTTATAAAGCGTCGTGTTATGATATAAATTATGACTGCAGAGAAAATATCGTAGATATAAGTGACAGCGTGTAAATGCCCTATTTTAACGGCAGAACCAAAAATAAACCTTTAGAAATAAATACATTTATTTATTTATTGTTTGAAACATTTACAGAATTACAATAATATAATTGTCTGAATGTACATAGATTTTAACACTCCAATTAGGAATGTTCACAGCATGAGTAATCAATGTTTATTTGTTACGAAAACGCTTGTGTGATAGCAGAAATAATGATAATGAAAATGAAATATAAAACCTAGTAGTGTCAAATATAATACATAACCTGCAGAGAAAAAAGTGTCTGACAATAAAGCAGCTACATAAATGTTCTCCCCGAAGTGTCATGTTGCATAGATATCTATATGGTCAGAATTAAATTAATAATCTATGGTTCAGAATTAAACTAAAGCTATAGTTTAAATGTGAAAAATATAAAGGTGTTAGGTACAACCCGACTTCGCCCAATTTTTATATATTTTTTTTACATTAGTTCCACACAGAAGGCTCAAGAGTAAAATGATTTCCCTCGGGGCTTATGTCATTGTAGGGTATGCTGTGCGGAGGTTTTTTTAAGGAAAGAAAGAAGAGGAAATTCTGGGAAGGAAATAGGTATAAGGGGTGGGCAGGAAGCTGGAGGTCAGTGTGTCCAGGAGTGACAGGAGTATGAATCCATCCCCTCAACAAGGCTGCAAGGCAATGAATCGAGAGATTCTGGTCAAAAGAGTTTCTCAACCAGTCTTTCTCGATCCGGCCTGCCACACAGCAGGTGGACAGGCACATCGGCCGCCAAGATCTTGAAAAACCTCGCCCCTTGAACCAGAACACCCCTCCTAAGTCACCAAACGTAGCGAACCACTTGGGATGACTTATGGCAGAGGCGTTGGTTATCCAATAAATGGTTTCAGGGGCGGCGGTACCCATACTCGCCTCCCAAATTATCTTATTCATTATCAAAATTAAACAATTCAAATATACGTAGATGTCTAGTTTTTTTTTTCATTTATAATTACATCGACATTTCAAAGCTTCATAACTCATGAGAGTTGGGAGCCGAAATTAGGGTTATTTAGCAAGAAAATTAGAAGGAAAATCTTTCCAAATTTCAAGACGTTCAAGAGTTTCCCGCTTTGCAAACAGATTTTCTGATCAACATTATGAAATTTATTTGTAACATTTCACAGCCAACGAAATATTTTTTTTAGATATTATTAAATAGTATCTGGTACCCGTAATGCTTTGCTATGCCATTTAATAAAGAAACTGTTTCTCCCTATAAAATTTCCCGGAAATATATCAACATCGTTTCCACGGCAACGATTTGTTTTGCTTAACAATAACTCGGTTTCTTAGGGACAGAAAACGTATGATAAATTTAATACATTGATATTTATAATTTCATAACGCCCGAGCTTACCATTATATATAGCCTATAGCACTCGCATATAATTTGGCTTTCCATTGGTGAAAGAATTTTTAAAATCGTTTTATTGTTTTATGCGTGAAGGCGTAATAAACAAACACACATAGTTTCGCATTAATAATATTAGTATAGATAATCACTAAAACAACCGTATTCTCTCACTACTTTGACACATATAATAGTGAGTAGTAAGTTATATTTAATGGTGACAACAGAAAGTAAGGTTACAACGAAGCTTTCACGGATACTTTACACTGATCCCACTTTAGTATAAAGTAAGTGCTGGCCAAATGGGGAACAAATACGCCTAAATCATAGTTTTTTCTTCATCTGAAGCTTTTACAGATTCATAAATTAGGTAACTGTGTAAAGTGCACGATTCACACGTCAGTGGTGAGCACATTGGCTTATTATTAGTCCGTCGTGACTGGAGTACAATGAACGATAAATAATAAACTGGCAAAATGGACGTGAGAAATTAACCGCAAACTGACAGATGGTAAAACGAGAGATTTTATTTTGCTTTTCTACTTACAACCATCACTCATTATAGCAATTTATTCAAACACAAGACTGAGAAGATTCGACCTATAAGCGTTTTTAATGACCAGTGGAAATACAAACTTTGGTTTTTACTAAAATCATTGATACAGACAGAATATTCAACATGTTTGAGGGATTTGATGTACGTCAAACATACATACACAAAAAAATCAACAAACTAATTAAATATACCAGTTAGAGAAACATACGCACGAAACATAAAATAACTTCGGCAAGTACAAACTTTGGATAAATTTACGAAAAAATACTATATTTAACATATTTCATTCCTTAAAAAAAGGCATTTTAAGACATAACTACAAAAAATATGCTAGAAGGTTCCCGGATTGCATTGCTTTGTCACTAAATAAAGAAATTGTTTCTCCCTGCGTGTCCTTTCCTATTTTTCCCGTTCCCCTTCCGCCTCCCCTTCCTCTTCCGCACCCCCTTCCCGCCGCCTTCCCTCTCCTCACTCCCCTCGTGCTCTTCACCCGTCCCGCGAATCCCCCTCCCGAGTTCCCCTCCCCCCTCCCAAATTCCCTTCCTCCCTCCCGCATTCCATACTTTCATTCCCGGTACATTCAGTTTTCAAACAGCTCGCGTGCCCCCTTTTGCAATTTTTTATACAAATTTCATAATGCCAGAGCTCACCAGTATATATATAAAAACATCGCTGGCTGGCACACATCAAAATCACCAAAGTTTCATCGCAATCGGATGAACTGTTAGGAACGCACAATTTCATGATGCCAGCACTCACTCAGGTATGAAGTAAGAATCGCGGGCATGCGCACATCAAATCCCCAAAGTTTCATCGGAACCGGATAAATGGTTTAGCAACGCAAAGCGTACATACATACATACATACACAGACATATTTTAATTTTTATGTATATATGGATTGCCTTCATTTTTATTATTTTTATATTTATATATTTACTTAAAACAATGGAGGAAGTAAAATAAAAATAAATAAAACGTTTTATAAAAAAACTATAAAATGGGGGCTTCAAAATTTTTAAAACATCCACTGAGGTCCACATTATCAAATAATGTGAAAAAAGAGTTATTGAAACAAATAAAATAAAATAACGTGCATGACTTCCAATATGGTATGGAGAGCAAAATGAGTTATGATATTTATGTACTAACACAGATAATAAAAAAATGTGTACGAAACTGTTTGATTTTCCGAATAAAGCAGTACCCTACTTTGCTTCTACCTGCGCACCAAGCACAACACTTTCATTGGATCCACAACTTTTATAGTTAGTGCAGTTTGGTTGGAGCTCGGCGACAGTCGACACGCTTTCATTCCAAATCTTTATTTGTTTTTATTGTCTATATATATGACTACAAAACATTAAAAAAAAATGTTAAGATGTGAAGTTATAACAAAAATTGGCAGAAACAAAAAGAAAATGAGTTTCAAGACAAAGTGGTGGGTTCCACTATCGAGAAACAGGTGATGGTTAGGTTAGGATTACTTACATAAAATGTATTCACTCTGAAGTCTGGCAATCTGAAACAAATAAAAAATATTGTTTTGAAAAACGCGTATCTAATTAATTAATAATTGTAAAAATCATACATTAATCAAAAGTTGAAAAATACTGGTAATCCTTACAAAGTACACGTTTTTAATAATAGGTAGAGTAGCAACAAACACAAAGCGAAATGTTGAAGCCATAAAGAAATATTAAAAAGTTATCATGTCCCAAAACTGTTGTTTTGCATGGATTGGAAATCCTTTCCCCATCACAATCGAAAATCTGACATATCGTACAGACTTTAATAACGTCTACAAACTTTTGCTTTGATACGTGTAATACAAGTTCCAGAGTGGTAGAAATTCCCCTTGTGCAAAATCAAAATTCAGAAATGAAATGTTGCGTGAAATGGCTTTAGCCAGATACTTCTCAACCCCTGTATTTTTTTTCCTACTCTGTTCAGCATCACAACATACCCCAAATACGGTTCCATGCCAACTGAGAATAAAGTCAACTCAACACCTCCTTGAAAAGTCATTAAAAGCTATGAAAAAAATAATTTTAAATTAGCCGGTAACCCTAACCTAACATAACCTATTTAACCAATTTTTTAAATGAATTTTTTTATCACTCTAAATGACTTATCTGAGATGGTTCTGAGTTGGTTTCATTCCGAGTTGTCCGGTCACCCTGTAACAATTTAACTTGTTACCCCGATTATTTGGATGTTGACGATACAAAAACACCTTACTCTATGAGTTTGTGATCGCTAACTTCGGACGGGACAGTGGCGACAACTGAAGGAGGACGGGAGAGCAGGACTCTACGGATTTCTCGTGAAGGAAGGAGGTCTAAAAAACCTGGTCTCCAGCTGGCATGCTGGCATCGTGGATTGGCGTTAGTTTTCCTTTATACTGGTTTTCAAATAGGAGTTCATATTTTATTTATGGTCATGTCATTGAGACTGGCCTTGGCGCCCGACATACTGATTAAAGGTTAGTTATTAGTTTAGATAATTATGTTCACACATCGCTGATCCTTGTTTCTTTGAAGTGACTTGCATATTTTATTATCACAGGAGATTCCTCTTCAAGGAACCCTGGACCACCACCTGGAATAATCTTTGAATAGATAATAGTCTCATGCTTGCAAACTGTTTATTTGATTACAATAAATGTTAAAGTTGAACTTCTGTTTCATTCATACATCCCTTATATTACTGTGCACATGGTTGTCGCTGGGATGTGAACTGAGTATTTCTATTGCTAAAATATTAAAATAGTTACAACCCCCAATACATGGTCACAAAAAGTGTAATGTAATAAATGAATTAATGTATTAAAATCAAAATTTTGTAGCAACAATCAGAATATCTAGAAGAGTTCCTTGTTATCTTTTTAAATAAGGGGTGTCTACCTAATATAAATGATCCAATCATTATTATCACAAGGTGAAAATTAAAACAAATCTGTTAAAAAACATGCCTAAATTTCCTAGGCCCTTCAAAATACCTGGGGAATTACATTCTCCCCTTCTTAGTTAGTCTGATCCTCTCTGCTTCGTAAGAGATTAAAAATCTAATATCATCTCGGCATTTAAAAAATTCACTCTGTAGAATAGCAGTCACGGCCGTCTCGAGGGCATGAAGATTAGCAAAAAAACATATTTTCTACAAACTCATTAAAAATGTACCTGCTAAAGAATATTATTAAAAAGGTTCATTAATTTTATATTAGAAAAAAACATTGACCGAATTGAAATAAAAATGGGAAAAAATAAAAATTTTAAGTTCGGTAATTACCTAAATTGATATTAAATTCGTACGTAAATTATTATTAATGATTTATTTTATCAAGCTTAACTTGTAGAACTTCATTTTAATTATTAACTGATAAGCTTTTATGATAAATATCAATTATTTATCGTTATGAAATTTGATTTGTTGTGCACAACTTAAATGTTTTTTTATATATAAATAGTTTTTCATTACAAGTACCTATACAGAAATAAAACAAATCTATCGTCTATAAGTGGACTGACCACAGTTGGATAAAGCCTTCAGAAGATGAAATAGCTGTCATGCGTAATAATAAGTACACAGCAGAAATTTTTTCACACATAAACTGTTTTATAAATTGAATAATAATATGGTTGAATATGTAAAAGGTTAAAATTTTTATTAAAAATTATTTGATGCCTGTCTAGTTCTAGGGCAACATTTTAAGATATTTTCTGTCATTTTAAAGAGACTTTTATTTTAATAAAACCATGATCAAATTCACACGACTAAATATAATTTTCACCGACTGAAACTCAAAAGGGTTTAAAACTCAGTTTTTGAAATAAAAATATCTATCATATTTGTCCAGTCTAAATCCAGATATTGATTTCATTTTTAAAAAACGCTCGGAAAGGCTGAAACAACAGATGTTTTTCAAATAACACCTTTTGTGTCACGAAAAGATAAACAATAAATGTTATTCAATCATAACAACACGCTTGGAGTATTTAATCTGGCAGCTCTGCGCCTAGAACACCATAACAATTCAATAGAAATTTGTATCGGAAAATGAATTTAATCGGCAAAATGGAAAAAATAACAGATATTTCCAGCGACGCGAAATGAATTATTTATCTTTTATTACGGGATTATTCCCGCTTTGTTGGAGCGAAGTTTAAAGATTTTTCGGGAAAGCTTGCACGTAGTGTGGGGAGCAATTAATCATTTTCTTTATAATCCTAAGAGAATAATAAAATATTACGGGTGGAATCATAGATTTCCTCAATCTCAAACTTGTAATACTTCAAACGGTTTGATAAATAAATTACCTGAATTGAGTTTCAAAACCAACCACTTAACAATTAGTTAGGTCAATAATTTTTTCGTTCTGTCGTTTTCGTAATGTCAAGAATTAACCTCGTAACAAATGATTTTGTGAAATATTGGTTTTAAAAAGTGAGGCTTTTAGAAAAGAAACACGTGAACAAGATTGGTTGTGTTGAATACTTAGATTTCAAAAAATAGTATTTGAAGTTCTGATGATATTTTTATTCGTCTTGAACTAACGAAACTTCCTTTGTATGTATATCGAGACTAATTTGAAAAAAAATTAAAATTGTCAATTACCTTTGCAATATGAATTAGGTTAACATTTTAAGCCCCGAACTTAAAAATGTATTTAAATACATGAGGTTATAATTTTACATATTTGCGTTGATTTTTAAAAATAAAACGTCTTGGAGAATTTTTGTTATTGTTTTTGGGGTGTTATGCCGTGTTTCGCTACCTCCTTCTTTAGCCAACGTTTCGGACAGCGTTACAATGTCCATCATCAGGGCAGATGAGTAAATGATATTGGTGAGAGTGTTTACTTATGTGTGTCGAAGCGATACCGTGCTGCCAGCTCCATTTCTCTATGAGCTGGTGTTATAAAAAATTCAGCATGGTTTTTTGCGTTTAGCTTTGGTGTAGCCGTCAATTACTGGATACCAAGAACTATTGAGCTTAGCTCCGTCGTCTCTGTTTATATTGATGGGGTTTTTATGGATTTCAATTGCCTCCGTAATTAGGCGTGCTCTGTAAGTTTTGGGTCTTCCCAGGACTTCAGGCCGAAACCGGCCATTACTTTGGATTTGTTCCTGAAGTCCTGGGAAGACCCAAAACTTACAGAGCACGCCTAATTACGGAGGCAATTGAAATCCATAAAAACCCCATCAATATAAACAGAGACGACGGAGCTAAGCTCAATAGTTCTTGGTATCCAGTAATTGACGGCTACACCAAAGCTAAACGCAAAAAACCATGCTGAATTTTTTATAACACCAGCTCATAGAGAAATGGAGCTGGCAGCACGGTATCGCTTCGACACACATAAGTAAACACTCTCACCAATATCATTTACTCATCTGCCCTGATGATGGACACTGTAACGCTGTCCGAAACGTTGGCTAAAGAAGGAGGTAGCGAAACACGGCATAACACCCCAAAAACAATAACAAAAATACTTTTTGGCCGTGAAAACCTAAAAACATACCTGTCTTGGAGAATATTTCCAAAGTCATAAAACTTAGTTTTGAAATGCGTTGTTGTGCATTTAAAATAGAGTATTAATAATTATTTACTTACCAGAATATGATTTTAAAATAAATAAATTCTTTTTGCTACATGTCTATTAATGAAGTTGTAGAATTCAAATTTAAGAAAATTCAGGGACAGCTAAAAAATAATATTTTTTTTTTTTAATTTTAGAATTTCGAGAAAAATGCAGTTTTAAGATTTTATCTTTATCTGACAAAACCCATCTTTCCAATAATATCATTCCGGACCAGCAAGAGGATGTTCCTACTCCGAGAAATAATCAATTTTCCAGCCTTCTTGTTTGTTTTCACATTAATTCCCAGTTGCAGGGAGCACCTCCTCTGGCAGGAAACGAACAGAGAACTATAGACACGTAGACAAACGAACACGTACAATAATGTACATTCGTTCGGAATACCCCAAGGGATCGCGAAGGTACCTGCTTGACTTTTAAAAAGCTTTCCACTGTAGGAAATATCTTTAATATATGTTCCTTTTTTATGCATTCAATAATATATGGCCTCCAATAAGTATGGTCCTGCATACATATCATCAACCGGTACATAAAATAAATAAATAAAAATATATGTACATTTGAACGCAGCATCAAGTTCTTTAATCAAACGCGTCGTTAATTTGTGACACATTAGCTGCATAAGGGAAGCCGTAAGGAAAAACAATCCCCCGGAGCATATGTCATCTTTGGGAATGGTTCGGTGGAGGTTTTTTAGGGTTTCCCTAAAAAAGGAAGGAGAGGAAGTTCTAGGAAGAAAAAAGGTGTGAGGAGTGGTTACAAATCTAAGGTCAATGTGTCCAGGAGTGATGGACGTAAGAATTCTTTCCTCCCATTGTTACACAAGGCTGGGAATGGCACGAGAAAGTCCAGCTGTATTCCGGTCCCGTGAACCCGGGAACCTCTGCTATGAAATTTAGAAAACCAGTTAGAGTGACCTATGGCAGGGGTGTTGGTTATCCAATAAATGGTTGCCGGAGCGGCGGTATACATTTTTGAATTAGTGATCGAGGAACCGGTGGATGAAATCTGTAAGCCACAAGTTGTTATAATCGTTTATCTAGTCTGTAGATGTAATAAGATATAGCATTATAGATAATGTTTACCTATTTGTACAGTGATTTTCGGTTTTGAGGCGATATAAATAATATTTTTTATTTAATTAATGAAACAGAAAAATCAGAAAAGGATACGGTCTCATCTAGGTCTCATCGTTTCCTAGATGAGACCGTAACTTTTTCTTATTTTTCTGCTTCAGATTTTCGAGAGAGTGCCGCTTATACTGTTTTCATTAATTAAATATTACAATTTGAGGTTTTACGCATTAAGTTAAAAAGATAAATAAATATTTTAATTATTAACGTAGAAAAAAATAAGTAAAGCTTTTGCAGGCACCAGATAAAAATGAAGCTTGTTTCGAGCAAGTAGAACCCTACCCTACGAAGAGCCGGGACATCCAGCTAGAGAAATCTGCATCAGCCGTCAGAATCGTTATAATTTTAGACTCAAAATGGGTATTTTTCTTTCAACTATCTTATTGTCAAGATCTCAATTGTCGGTCTCAGATTTATAAAAGTCTGTTTTAAGATTTTCATATGTATAAGTGTGGAGACCTCCACCATTGTTGGACGAATAACTTTCTTGAAGCTCATTTGAAGTCGCAATGCATTCTGCTAGGGGGGTTTCCAGACATGTTGCACTACACCACATAAGTTGGTATAGAAACATTAAAAAAGTAGGCGAGCTCAGCAGACGGCAGACGATGGCAGACAGCCCATGATACGTTTGTGTCCCAGGAGAACGGAGAAGCAGAACTAACAATCCCGGACGCGGAGACAAAATGTTGCATTGGTATTTTATTATACGATAGAGCAATTGATATATTCAGTTATCTTACGGTGGAAAATGGAAAAGAGGCTTTTATAAAGAAATATAACATTTATCAAAATGTAATTTTCGATCAAATGAAACAAATACTTTAAAAAAAAATCTATTTTCATTAGAGCAGAAACATTGTGATGATTGTGTTGTGTTGTCAAAATAAAAGAATAACTTTGTTTGGCATCACTTTTATTTTTTACAAGCTTTTACCCGCGGCTTCGCTGGCATGGTATTAGGGGGAAATTACTGTAGCGCTTGCAATTATCAATTATCCCCCCCTCCTCCCTCCCCCTTCCCGTATTCCATACATTCATTCCCGGTACATTCCATTTTCAAATAGCTCGCGTGCCACCTAAATTTCATAATGCCAGATCTCACCAGTAATAAAAAAAAGAATTATCCAATTTGGAAGTTATGTGCGTACAAATATTTCGGAAATTCATTTTTATTTAAATATAGATAGATAATTACGATTTCTCGCAAACATATCAACACCGTTTCCATTGTTGTAAAAAAGAATTTCTAGGTCAATGCACATATTTTCAGTTCGCGCAGTAAAAATTTTCCATTATGAGCTTGGGAGCATTGTCGATTTGTTGATTTTTGCAATAAATTAAGACGTGACGCCAAACAATTTAAATTTATTTTTTATTTTTTGGTAGAATCCGAAAAAATCAGTATTGAAAAAATCGAGTTCAAAACTTTTAAAAAACTGGTATCAAATTCATTAAACTGATTTTTTCTCGCTCTCCAGCCTGGATATGAATGATATGTAAGTGAAGATTGTGACTAAGCTAGTGCCGTGTCGCAGGGTCTAGCAGCAAAGACCCGCGGAGCGGAATTTTAACTTTATTCCTTAAAAATATCAACAAGGATCAGCTGACCGGTCGCTGGCTGAGTTAGCATCGCATTTGCGTCGCACCCGGGCGTTGCGTGTTCGATTCCTCGACTGGCTAAGCCTTCCATCATTTAAGATTTCAAGATTTTCAAAAGTTTTTGACTTATTCGTAAGCTCGGAATGTTTGTCTTTCTTTCAATAAAAAAACGATTGATATATAATTATGATTACACAATACTTGATTGCCTAATTAGAATGCAATGCGTAAATTGAATGCGTCATTAAAATGTATGACTACCTCTGCAAAATAACTGAATAAATTAATTGAACAATTGTATTTGTATCATAATACGTAGATGATTAAGTATATTTTAACCGCTGATTAACATAAAATAAAATAGTGATAATTGCAGTTGAAAATGTGTTCATAAAATTAATATTTCTCCACGGTGCGGCGGGGAAGCAGAATCTAAAATAAAATCTAGTACCGAATAAAACAATAATAATACGTTTATTTGGTATTACGGGAAATTACTGTAGCGCTTGCACTTATCAATTATCTCCCCCCCCCACCCCACCCCCATCCCCTCCCGCATTCCATATATTCATTCCCTTACATTCAGTTTTCAAACATCTCGCCTACCGTCTAAATTTCATAATGCTATAGCTCAAAGAAAAAAAGAATTACTTATCCAATTTTGTTCATTTGTTCGGAATGTATGCGCTTACCAACATTTCGGATGTTTATTTTTATTTAAATATTTGGAAGTTCGTTAATATAATAAAAAAATACTCTATTTATCATTCAGTCTTTATAATCGATACGAATTATATTTTTAATATAGGAACTCAAATCTGACATTTATTCCAAGCTTGTCAAAATTTGAAACGAATTCTAATATTTGAATTTTCTGCAGTAGTAGCTGACCAGTAGACTAAGTACCTACCAGCATAGAGCCCAAAAATATATCAACGTTGTTTCCATGGAAAAGATTTTTTTCTGACATTAGCAAAAACTCGCTTTTGTTAGCGACAGAAAACGTATAACAAATATAATATATTAATATTTATAATTTCATAACGCCAGAGCTTACCATCCTATACAACCTGTAGTCTGCGCATATAATTTAGCTTTATATTGGTGAAAGAATTATTAAAGTCTTTATATTGTGTTATGCGTGAAAAGGTCATAAACAAACTCGAGCAGTTTCGCATTTATAATATTAGTATGAAAGTATGGATATTACATTTGTCATTTTTAGATTAACTGTTACTAAGCAAACTTTTAGTTTTATAAATGATCAAATAATTGATTGTAACGGTAAAACATTATTAGCATTGCAGCGCTTAATTAGAAAAGTATTGTCATTGAATAAAGTGGAGTGGTAGCTAGTTTACTCTCGGAACCGATTCACAATTTCACACCCAACTTGGATCCGCACGGTGACCTACAATTTTATTTTTAATCAAAACATTCAGATAGGTGAGAGAGTGAAAATAGAGCAATTTTTGTTAAATTGAGGCGAATTAATTAAAAAGACGCACATAACAGAAATGACACTAAAAATCTAAGCCCACAACTTTAAGGCAATATTCTAGTCTAGAAAAAAAAAAACTTCTTTTTTTTCTCCACATTTCCAAAGTTTAAATATTAAAAAATTTCTCCTTAAAATGACTTTTCGAAATTAGCATTATTTTAAAAGTTAAAAGCATTTTAATGTCGTGGTTTAGATGGAATCTAACCAGAATCTGAAAAGAACTAAATTTTAAACGCACTTTTCTCAAAACTCCTTTTTTGGAGACGGTTGACACGATATCTCAGGTTCTAGGGAACCAATTTCCTTGAAATTTGGTGTGAATTTTTCCTACACATTTCTATTTTGCGCCTACCAGAATTATACCAAAATTTCAATTTTTACTATTTTTTCAAAATTCCGAAAAGTCAAAAAACGGGAAAAAAATTATTTTATTCCAGACAGCCGCCATTTGCGATTTTTTTTTACTTTTCCGAGATATGGGCCGTAGCAGCTTTTGTTTAAATAAAGAATTAATTTTTTTTTCTAACTAGGAGGGTTGCAATTGTGTCAACCAAGGCGCGCCATTTTTTTCACTTCAACACCCTGTAACTTTTTGAATTTTGAAGTTTTTCGTTAGATTTTCGTTTTTATGTATACTTTAATGTTAAATAAAGTAATGGCTGGAAAAAATATTATTGGTTTTTTATTGCACCTTAAAAAATACCTTCAATTCATGCTTCTAGACCAGAATACTCCCTTAAATAGAGAATTTAAAAAAAAAATGTCATCGTTCATTCATGCACTGCTGGACCAAGGCTTTCCGAAGTTTCCATTACTCTTCTTGGTACCATTTTTCTCTTTCTAACAAATTTATCTCGTCTATTTTAGAATACACACGAAAAACATTTTGGAAGAAAAATAAATGCCAGCACGCCTTTGATATATACATGCCTATTATTATGTGGGCATACTGGTCAACATGGTATCACACTATATATAAAACTAGTGTTTGTAAATATAGGTGGTACAAAAAAAATCACAAGAAAAGTATTCAAGTGAGAAAAAAGTTCACCCAATTAACTACAATTCATGTGCTGAATATTGAAATATCGAAGGAAAATATTTACCCAGCATCTATATCACAAGCACCTACGTCACACTTTGGGATAATTCGGTATCCTTGAAACTAAATTTGTCCATATCTTAAAAACTTTCATACGTTTCATACAAACTCTGTCGCATAAAAAACATTGGAGAAGTAATAAAAATACTTTCAGGATGTGATCCAGAGCGTAATGGAAAATTAAGGAGTTTATAATATCTTTACGCAATGGGTTGGCGTTTGTGGATGATATTTTTTGATAAAAAGAAATGTCAAGAGACAGCGGAACTCGAGAAATGTCAAGCATTTCTCGGGATGAGTTATTTGCGTTATTTCGGCTTTTTCTCAACAAAGATAAAGTGGGGTGTCCCTTAACAGATAATTTGTTGTTTTTTGATACTGTATTGGGCTACACGGTTACTAAGAAATATCATTTTGAACATTCATATTATAAATTTAATTTTTGACGTAAAATCGAAACTTTATAGATAGGATTTTGCAATGTATAAGGTATAAGAGTGAAATTCTTCCCTTTTTTGCTTGTTTAGCATAAGTTTTGACTTAATAATGATTTGGTGATGGGTAGTTGCATTGATTGCAGAAACGGTACTAAATCCTTTTGTATTATCAGCTTTCTGACATCTTTCAATGTCTAATCGAGACGTCTGCATTCTGTTTGCTTAAGTGGGATAGGACATAAGATGGTGAAATAAAGTAAAAATTGTAGAATCTCTGAATTGATATTTCAAATGCTCTGCTTTGAACAAATACAATAGCGGATAAGACCAAATATAAACAAATAATCAATATATATATTATAAAATAAAGTTTAAAAAAACGTGCGGCCCGCAAAAACTCAGGAACGAGTCCCGGTACGATCAAGGGAATTATATGGTGTGGTAGATCTCTATCCCCCCTCCAGAATGAGGGGTTCCGTTTTTACCTAGAGGGCGTGCGTTTGAAGAAGCGAAGCTGGGTACCCCAGCTAGTAAACAATAATTTTGAAACACGAGCGGAAAGAAACTGCGTAGGAATCGCCCAAAATTCGTAATATGAGTTATCCGTCATATGAGTTACATGAGCAAAACTGGACACATGAACTAGAGACACGCTCTCGGGTTAACAAAACTGGTCATATGAAGAATAGACATGCTCTCGTGTTAAGAAAACTGGTCACATGAACTATAGACACGCTCTCGTGTTAACAAAACTTTTCAGGAATTTCAATAACGAAAAACATTTCATTTCATGAAATTCTAACCTTCAGTGAAGAAAAAGTTTGCTATTTTAAAAGTTTACAAGAAATAGGCTCTTTTTCCGTTACTTTTCAGTGAACATATTTATTTTTAAGAACCTCAAACTTATGTATTCTGGAAAATCGGACAAAGGTTTTTCTAGGCACCTTTCTTTCATTCCGAATGCTGGCAGAGCTAGACAAAAAACCGCCCATAGTAACCCATTGATACTTAGCAGTTTGGCATCATCATTTAGTGATAATTCATTTCAGACATTTAACTACGTGATTAATAATGATTAATCATTGTTATAATGGATCCCATGAATTTAAGTACCTGCTTCGAAAGTGGGCTAAGCGATGGCATAATTTTTAGAGGTTAGGCTTATGTTCGGAAATTATAATATCAAGGGTAATTAGTCAAAACCTTAATGGGGCTTTTGACATTTAAATGTCGTCGTTGGAATGACCTAACCGAGCACTGAATAGCCATACTCTAGATATCATTATAAAGGTCATTTGGGAGGGCCGCGACTGCCAAACCTGGCGATGGCCTTTTCTAGAGGTAGCCAAACATCGTTTGAGAACAAAGCGATTATTATTAATACAACATCATAATAGGTTTCATAGAAAGAACAGAAGAGGTGATAGGAGTAAAGTAAAGATCATAATTAGTTTAATATATCCTCACATTATTCTTCAATCTTTAAGTTTCTTTGAAAATTTGAAAGAAGTATTTTGTTTTTAAATAATATTTCATTTTATTTAGTTTTTGGTGTAAGCTGGGCTTTCATATAAGTAAGTTATGCATTAAATAGGATTCTAACGCAACGAAACGTAAAAAAACTATGTAATGTGGCGTTTACTTTGATTGTGATTGACTGATAGTTAACAATTTAACTTGTTTTTTACATGAATACCGTAACTGCAGCCAGTGAGACTATGGCATCCCCAATTGCGGTATGTTGTGAGGCTGAAGGTAGTAGGAAGGAGAAGGATATGGGGAAGAGTAAGGTGGGAAGTACCTGGCTGGTCACCAAACATGCAACTAAAGCCATTTCAAGCAACGTTTCAATTCTGAAGGGTGGTCTTACACCAGGGCGATACTGAGAGTATCTTCCACTCTCGAACGTGCCGCAAACATACTATATATTATTTTAAATGAAAAAATTGTGAAATAACACAACTAAATCAAATAAAATTTATTTGCAACGCCGGGATTCGATCCCGCGACCTTCGGTTTACAAATCAAGAGCCGTACCGCTAGACTACGCCGGCGTCAAATTTATATTATTATATTTTCTACCTAAAACTAAAATGAATAACTATATTTGCAAAATTATTGTTTATGTAACAAACAAAAAAGACAAAAGAAAAATAATGGTACCACTAGAAACCAGCAGGTAGTAAATATATAGTGTATATTAAAAGATACAAAAAAATGTTTAGTAGGTAGTGAAAACAAAATGAACGCTTAACAAAGAAATCATATTATCAGTGCTAAAAGTATGAAAGGTTTGCGAACCCGTCCGCTGGCCGCTGGCATTAAAACCGGCATGAATATTCATCAGAGATCGGCCCATCAGCCAAATATGCCGCCTTTGCGCCCGACTAGGGCGGGGGCGGGCAGGGCGGGCGAGGGCGGGGGCGGCTCAAAGGGTGAAATTGGGTTTTTTCCCGCCCTGGCACGCCGGGCGCGGTCAGGTGCTAAAGGGGGGCCACGGGCCACCCCTATTATTCGCTCGCCGAGGGTGCAAAATGTATGTAAACATTATAATACTCCTTTCATGCAGTGATCTCTCAAAGCGTGTATGGGTGTTCAGGCATATTTAAAGGAACAGGTAACAGAACTTACACACGTCGTTTTCCGTGCGAAGGTTTGGAACTTCCGCGAAATAAATCCAGGTGTTTGTGATGTGTGACAAAAAATGACTATGTTTATTTTGTACCCACTGTAATTATTGTTATGATGTATTTTTATATTGTGCTAGCGCATACCCGTGCAAAATCACGGGATAATACGAATAAGTTCCAATTTCAAATTAGTCATTTTCTGTTAAACATATTATAGGTAGACGTACCTACTTTACCGCTTATCTGATTTATTCACACAATCAGTTCTATTTTTGAAAACGACACTTAAATTTAAAGCTAATTTGAGTTCATGCTGGACTAACGAACAGCGTTAACCATGACGTTTGTAACGTGATTAGAAGATTTTTTTTTGTAAACATATATTATTAAGCAATATAATTTCATTTTGTTTTTGGGGTGTTATGCCGTGTTGCGCTACCTCCTTCTTTAGCCAACGCTGTCCGAAACGAAAATACTTTTGGCCGTGAAAATCTAAAAACGAATCCAATATAATTTCAGTTGCAAATACGTAACATTCTAAAGAGTCTAGTCTACCAATGTAATTCTTATAGTAGTTTGTAGTGTAACTGTCAGCATAGTTGCCTTCCAAGCAGTTGATCAGGGTTCGATTTGCCGGCGAAATAATTTTTTTCAATTAAAAATTTTAAAACACTTATTTTATTATAATTTAAAAAAAAAACATATTTTTTTAATTTATCATCCCGTGATTTATCACAGGTTTATTGTGGTAGTTACTAATAATTTTCTAACTGCTTCTCAACGAACTCACTCCCTTCTGTTTCGCTTTTGAACAATGCCTGTTCACCTCAAGCCCATGCAATCCGGTCCGCCAACAATACCAAACAGTTCACCCCATACAATCTCAATTCCACCCCCAGTCACCCACCCCCCATACCTGTGAGTTTAATACATCACTGTCTCAGTGGTATCCATCTCGGGTAGAACGGGTGTGCCTTACAACAAATACATAGTGACTGGTTATTGATATTATGTATGGTGGAAAGTGAAAAGATCTACCATGTTGATACATTTTTTTAAATTACTCATAAATTGTCATTGTAACTCATACATTGTCTCATAAACTCTTAAAATAAAAACTCGGGGTTAACCAAATACTTAGGATCAAACAATCAGGCTTATTTAGCAGCTATAGGAATTATTCCGGATCTCGATTTTGAAGTTGCAACAGTATTAATCATACTCTCAATCCCTGTTTTATAGACAGCTATGTGCCATCTAAGAGTAATCTTTCAAGATACTTTCGATGATAGAATGCTTATAAACAATAATTTATGAAAACAAAAGTTTCGGAATAAGAATCATACGTCATCATCCTCGTAGTAAGATCGTCTCACATGAAGAAATCATTGAAACTTTCAGTAGTCGATATTTGGCCGAATATTGCGAACCTTTAATAAATAAATTACACACAATTTTTTTTTATTTCAACAAAAAACCAGCAAATTTAATACTTAAAATCTACTAGTGGTAATTAAAAAAATTTATTCAGCATTAATTTATTCACAGCAAATGGTTGCGTTTTCGTCATAAATTATATCTGCTTCCTAATGGTTCCATGCCAACTGAGAATAAAGTCAATTCAACACCTCCTTGACAAGTCATTTAAAGCCTTGAAAAAAATCATTTTAAATTAACCGATAACCCTAACCTAACGTAACCTATTTAAACAATTTTTTTATATATATTTTTTTATCATTCTAAATGACTTATCTGAGATGGTTCTGAGTTGGTTTCATTCCGAGTTGCCCGGTCACCCTTTTGCGTTTGCTGACCATTTTAAGGGTTTGCTGTCCGATCTAGACGCATACGGCTAGATACCCCCAGCCGTGGGCGTCTGCGGCTCTTCGGCTCTTACGATTACTTTTTTGCATTGCGAACACAAAACTAGTTTTAATTTAATAAGGAATCCATGCGCGTGGGTCTGTTTATAGAAACATTTAAAAGGGCAGAAATGTGATATTACAGTGAGAATGTAGATAAGACAAAGCAATTCGTAATTATCGTTCCACCACATTCTTAACACAGTACGATTAGAACCCAGTTTCTGATATATTTGTTATCCTGTTTCTTTGACAAATTGGCTCTTTTCACTTGACAAACTGCCGATCCCTGATCTAGGCGAACAATTTTCATGTAAAAATCAATTTCATTTGCGAAATTGATTTTCATACTGTTTGCGAAATGAGGCGCTTGGGCTGAGAACCTAGCCGAATATTCGGTATTTGGCAAAACCACAGTTCGTGGCATCTCTAGTAAAAACTATAAAATTTGCACCTTGTTATAGATTCATAAATTCTGCGCGAAAAAATAAAACGCAAGTACTCAAATCTTGCTTGGCTAAGAGACCAGATCTAAAGGACCAGATGGTTTCCAACCTCCCTACTGCCTTTTTCTTCCCATCCCAGCCATACAACATTCCCCAAATGTCATAACATATATCCATTGGCACCGGATATTAAATCTTCTGTTCAAAATAACATTTTGAAAAGCTGTTTACGGAAGTTTTTGTTTTAGTGTTGTTATCCTTTCAAAAATGTTTTCATCCATTACCGGTTCCCTTGTGTAGGGAAATGGATACGGTTCCATCCCTTCCTAATATATTATGGATAACGTTGTTCCCGAGTTGTATGGCTTTGTTTCCTGAGGTGATATCCCCACTAACGAACAATTCCTAAAAGCGACCATTATTTCTCTTCGGCGGACGTTCAATCTGCTCTTCGCCGCTGAAAACAAATTAATCTGTTTTCGTTTACTGCTCTTAAAACGAGATAAATAATTAAGATTTGTTTCATTTGCGAAATTTTCGTCTTTGAGCAAATCGAGCACATAGAAATTCAAGGTTCCATCTGACACATTAACGTAATGCAATAATTAATTTCTTTCTCTAGAGCATACTATGGAATAAAATTGCTAGGACAGATTTATTTATTAATTTATATACGCCTTGAAGGCTTTCACAATATCGTATTATTAAAGATACATAGGTTGTTTAGGAGTTTAAGCATGTAGTATGTAGCATGATAAACTGGACATTTGGAATACAAGCAGGATAAATATTATGAAGTGACATTATAATGAAAATTTGTACAAAGGAGTTAATTAGTTTAGTATAAAATGGTAAAGCAGAAAACTTAAGGTACTATGAAATTTGTTATAGAGGAATGAAAATTTACAATATTAATTTTGTTAACATGAATAGTTGGTTTTAAAGCAGTTTTAGAGAACAATGGAAAATTATCAGAACGATAAATAGTTCATATTAATGGAAAAATAAAAATAAATGAGTTGCATTATCGTAAAAACTTATACAATTCGATAAATTTATTAAAAAAAATATAGTTCAAAAGAGATACAGTGCAGAAAAGTAAGTACTTAGACAGTCTTTACATAAAAAAATACTTACATTTTTGTCTAGGGATATTTATATTTGTATCTTAATTTGTTATATATTAACCAAAATAATGCTCTGTAAATATCCTGTTTGTGTCTCAAATAAATAAATAATTAAGTATTAAAGTTTGTTATTATTGTATCAATCTTGAAGAAACCATCGAATATAATTTAATCAGTTATATATCATAATAGCAAGAGTATCAAGATATAAGCAGGTAAGTAATTAATGTGAGATAGTTATTTTAATTATAAAGAGAAATACGAAAAGATTGTCATTATTTATATTTATAATTAGCAATCTTTATTTTACTTATTTGGTACGTGTTTATCGAATCATAGCTACAATAATATTTCGATAAAGGTGCTATATAGTGCATGATATTTATAGCTTTATTTTAAATGTTCTAATATGCTGAGTTTAAATTTAGACATCGATTGATGACGATAAACGTCTATTGAGGTATATTTATTTCCGAGTATATGAAGTCTTTGCATCGGAGAGTTGACAAAATAATTATTAACAGAATTTGTAACAAGGTAGATGGCAGGTACATAGTTATTTGAGGGGTCGGAATAGCGATGGATGAGTCAAAATAGGGTTTCTGGTTGGTAAGTATATACTCTCAGTATCGCCCTGAAGAGTGCCAAAAATTTTGATAATTTTTATTAATTTTCATACAACCATGTTCTTGTATTGTAAAATTAAAGTTATCAGACGATTTGACGACCATGACGGTAAGCTACATGGCACCGGATCCAATAATCGAGGGTTCAACATACGGTGTGATAAATAAAAAAGCATTTATTATTTATTACCTACATAAAAAAATGCAAATGAGTCATAGAATACAACAATCAGGGAATCAATTTAAGAGGCTGGTATTGGTACCGCCGGAAATATTTATTGGATAACCAACACCTCTGCCATAGGCCACCCCAAGTGGTTCGCTACAATTGGTGACTTAGCAGGGGTGCCCGTGTTCATGGGGTGAGATTTGTCTGGGTCTTGGCGGCGAATGCATCTGCCCACCAGCTGCATGGTAGGCCGGACCGGGAGAGAACGGTAAAGGGTCCCCTTTGACTTCTCCCCGAGTACTCTCGGAACATCGCCTTGCACCGCAATGGTATTTAAACGTCCGTCACTCCTGGACACATCTACTCCCAGATTCCCACCCACTCCTAATACCCTTTTCCTTCCCAGAACTTTCTCTCCTTTCATTCCTAAAAAGACCCTCCACACAGCATCCCCAAAGATGACCCTGAGAAGAATTATTTAATATATAGTTCCCCTTAATATATAATAGAATTTAATACATAATAGAACATTTTTAAAATAATTCCACTCAGGGCCTCCTGTGTGGAGCTAATGTAAAAAAAACACTAGAAGAGCCTTACAGACAAATTTAAAGGAAATAAATGTACCATTACCATTTAGCCCAACCGCCCGGCGTTCTATCTTACTTATGAAATTGAATAATCGTTGATCTTCATCCTGTTTAAATTTCGTAAAGAAGGTTGTATCGAAATATAGGCCCAAATCGGTCAAATATTTGGATAACGTAACACACCTATAAGGCAATTCTTGTGTTACTCTATGGCATGAATAGACTACGAGTTACTTAAATCGACTTCTAGGAAAGGTCTTCAAAATAATTATGTAAGGCATTATAATTTTCTTTTCATGCAATATTAGTAGGTAGTAAGTGCGCTTGTTACCTCATCAACTTTACAAGTTAGGATTTTCCATTTTTCTTTTATACAACACAATAAAAACAGCTAAATAAATAAAATCAAGTAAACTCTAAGGGTACTTTAAGGTTCTCGTACAATAGAAAGGTAGGCGCTTAACCCAAAACCGTCATTCGTTTCAGTACAGCTATTTTACAGAAAGAAATAAAAGATTTTTTAACGATCTAAATTTTGTATTGTGCTCTTACTAACCTATGCCTATTTAAAAAGCATTTTTAATAAAAAAAAACTGATGATTTTTTTTACATTCATCATACAGTTCCTTAGAAAACTTATTTTTTACGATCCAAGCACTTCCGTTATACAGTAGAATCCGTTTATTATGACTCCGCCTATATTGACCAACCGCTTAATATGACGTAATTACACAGCGAGGTTTGGTTTTCACATAAAAAAAATATAACAAAGTCGGATATAATGACTTCACTTTTAGTGAAATGTCGCTTATTATGACCTATTTTCAATAAACTATGTCCTAATGTCATGGAAAATTATGTCGGTTATAGTGACCGATATGATTCCTAACACCTTCGGCAGTGTTCGGGAGGGTCATGTGACAATTGGGAGTGGAGGGTCATGGGTCACCCGACGACGCTAATATGCTGTATTTCTCTCGTCACGAGTCTTAATATGCTGTGTTTCTCTCTATTAAAATAATTATATTCATTTATACCTAACAAAAACAGGAGGTTGTTTATTTTCTACAAAACGCTTTGTATGACGTCCGCTTAGTATGACGTGTTTGTCATTTCCCTTCAATAAACGGATTCCTTCGTATATGTATTTATTTTATCACTTTTTTGTGCATAGTTATAGTAGGTACCGAGCACAAGTCGGTGGAGTGTCAATAGGTAATGTTGCCTGAGATGAGAACGGTTCTTAAAACTTAACTAGTGAATGTACGAGTAGTAGTAATGAAAGGAAGAAAGTGTGTGGAGAGATAAAGAGATATTTTGAAATGAAGAATTAAATGCTTTAGAATTGAAATTAAAAGTTATTAAAATTTTAATGAAAAATTAAGGGTAAATAGTTTTTTTTTTATGCCAAGGAATCATGAAAAATGTATAAGTGTAATAATTCGTAGTGTGAAAGTATAAGTGTAATAATATATTATAACGTATAAGTTGTGATTGCACGAATAAATGGCGAGTTATTTTGACGGCCGGCGTGGTCTAGCAGTAGTCTTGACTCGCAATCCGAAGGTCGCGGGATCGATCCCGGCGTGGGCAAATAAATTTTATTTGATTAATTTGTGTTATTTCACAATTAAATCATTTAAAATAACATATCGTATATTTGCGGCACGTTCCAGAGTGGAAGATAATCTCAGTATCGCCCTGGTGTAAGACCACCATTCAGAATTGAAACATTGTTTGAAATAGCGTTAGTCGTGTTTGGTGCAATAGCAAGGTACTTCCCTACCTTCCTCTTCCCCATCTCCTTCCCCTCCCCACTTACCTTCAGCCTCACAACATACCCCGATTGGGGATACCATAGTCTTACTGGCTCCAGACGGGAGCAGCCGAGATTCTTGTGAGGTATTCACATAATTTTTTTTTTGCACGTGAAAGGTTGAAAAAAACATTTGAAAAAAATGATTTTGCCTTACTTCGCATTGCATCACCGCAACATACATGGTAACACATTTTAATGATTTCGTGTTTTTTTAATGACTCTAAATTACACAAAAACTGTACCTATCTAACTAATTCTCGTATAGTCCAGTTGTTCGTTGCTCACGTGATCAAAAGGATTATTTTAAATACAGAGGGTAACAGCCTACCTCTTTGAAAACGCGTGGTTATTTTTGATCCGGAAAGCCTACAAAGCCTTACAAAAATAATATCTATGACACATTTTTTGACAAATACGTCAAACTCCGCCGTAATTAGAGATTTTTCGCGCTAAAGGCTTTCATAATAATTAATCCGTGACATTTTTAAGGGCTGTTTACTTTCGGCGAAAAAATGATTGGATTGTTTTGAGACTAGTACACGCCACTGTGATTAATTGGAATCTGATCTGTGAGCCAATATTTTAATTGGCGTTTTTATAAAATATGGCCGAGATCTTTTACATCTAGGTGACAATCGACTTTCTGAATTAGCTAAGAAATTTTTTCATACCTACTTTGATCGACTGAGATGAAAAGAAATGCAAAGGTGGAAGAAATGTATAGATAACCTCCGTGGTTGAGGAGTGAGGTTCTTGACTAGCGATCCAAAGATCGCGGATTCAAATCCCGGCGTGCGAAAGTAAATTTTATTTCACAAATTTCAATGACATTGATCAACAATATTTTGGTTCAACACTCCTCAAATGCACAAAAACGCTCTTCCCAATGCAACTCTTCGACCAGTCGGCGAATCGAACGTTACTAAACAAATCAATTTGCTGATCCCAGACTTAGATTAATCTATCGAAAAGTTGGCTTAGCGAGTTTACAAGCTACTATCTGGGAAATTCACTATCTATTAGTAAACACGCTCAGTGTCATCGTTATTACTTGCTAACTGGCAGATTGTGGACAATCGTTGAAAAAATTTGAAAGGTAGTCAACTTTACTCGCTACTCGCTCAAGATAACAGCCTACCAGCAGCTGATTTCGTAACTATCAGAATTAATTCGCGTGAGAGTCGTAATTCTCGCTATTGGCTAGCGTGTGGCGCTAGCTGCGAGCTCAATTTTTATACGAAATGTCGACCGAATAGGTTCGCGCGGGAGTCATTATTTTAGCTACTACTGTCGCTACTGAGCGAGTAGAGATTTGTGTGTTATTGTGACAATCTCACTCGCCGATTCACCCGCTTTTAAACTTACCGGCCAGTAGCTTGTAAATTCGCTCTATGTACTCGAGGCTTAAGATATATTTGCGGCCTTTTCCAGAGTGGAAGCTACCCTCAATATCGTCCTAGTGTAAGACTACCATTCAGAATTGAAACGTTGTTTGAAATGGCATAAGCAGTGTTTGTTCTAGCACTTAACAGAAGAGTAAATGTTTAAATGTTTCCAGTATTGCCAAACGAATGTAAAATGAAGCATTCGGAATTGAAACGATGCTTAATGGTTTCTCTGTGTTTAATTACCGTATCTGAATAGCCAGGTAGATAATTCCCTACCTTCCTTCCTTCCTTCAGCTTTACCCCAATTGGGGATGCCACTAGCTCCAGAAGATTGGGAGCAATCAGGTAGTGCATTATTCACATTCTGCATACCACTTTGCTATGAGTTTCTCCA
This sequence comes from Glyphotaelius pellucidus, assembly GCA_936435175.1. Classification (NCBI taxonomy): domain Eukaryota; kingdom Metazoa; phylum Arthropoda; class Insecta; order Trichoptera; family Limnephilidae; genus Glyphotaelius; species Glyphotaelius pellucidus. The sequence goes on along the minus strand of OW386552.1, from coordinate 9,916,532 downwards.
AGTTGGAGTTGAAAAAAGTATATTCTATTCCTTGGAGAAATTAATAAATCAATTGGTATGCGTATGTTCGTGATTATATTTTGAGCAAGCGAGCCGATAATAGTCCTGATCTCTTGAAAATAAATTGAAAAATGAAATATTACTTTTTTCAGAAGAAAGGCATCAAGAAAAAAAATATAACCGATAATGATAAAAATTTGCGTTACAGTTTCATCTTTGCAAGAGAAGATAATAAAATTTTTATTATAATTAAATATAATAGAAGAAATATTGCCAGGATCTTATTAGCTCCAGGCACTCGGGACTTTGTGATATATAAAAAATGGTAATAAAGAATGATGGAATGTTTTGGAAATATATTGAAAATTCTTCTTTTCTTTGTGGTTTCGTATTTGTTATTGAAGAATTTTATTTAATTTTGTGCTTAAATATCTTTTACATTACATTTTATTGTGTTTTATATTGTTCTGATATTATTTTATGCGTGACACTAACTCAAAAAATAACAAAATAAATATGATTAATTTATGTAACAAAACTCGCTCTGTGTCATTTTTCGAGGATGTCTGTTTGAATAAAACAGGCGAAGGCACACAGCACATCATCATTCAGACAGCCTTCATCACACACATTAAACATGCATTAGTACTTTGATATTATGTAAAGCCGGGCATGTCTAGTTATTCCAGATGAACAAACTTTGATCCCCGAGCCGTCTGGACAAGTTCCTACGTAGTTACCAATGTGGAGTAGCTCGAACCATGAAGCAAATGATAAATAATGCATAGCGACATACTCCTTTAGATGTAACGTTCCGCGAATTCAGAAACAGCGGCACGCGAGCTGCAAATAACTGACACCTAAGTAACCTTACTAAAAATCAACTCAATACTAAGTAGGGGTTTGAAGAGTAGATGGACCAACACACAGCTCTGTTTTGACTTATTCATTAATATTACCAAACATCGTCTTCCAATCACTTTGGCTTTAAATATCATCCTCTTCTTTCTTCCTACCTGAAGTATGGCCTAGGTAAAGTAGAACATGTTCACATCAAGTAAGCGTCGCCCAATATTATCCATAACAACTTTGCAACCTTTTCGGATCTCCAGAATTGTAATACGTCACTAACACACCTCGGAGTTCTCATTTCAAAAGCATTCAGCCCTTTCACTGACAGTTCCATGCCTCACTGCAATGATATCCCACCAAAAGGAGAGAATTCGACATCAAAAATATTCAACATCTAAAGCTTCAATATCTGCCATTGTCTTTTTTCATGCGAATAACGTGTCCCACGAGAAAAAAAAAACATATACGTAACGAAGCAAATTAGTTTGTGAATTGTACGAGTTGTAGTTAACTACTACAATATTACAATGCATGTGGGTACACAAGAGTTCCAGGTGCTCTCTGCTCTATAGGGAAATAATAATTAACAGTTAAATAAATAAATAAAAATACAACAACGACCAAAAACGTGATAACTGTGCAAAGAAATTAGCCTGCGACACGTGCGAATGTTGAACAAAATTACCCCTTGTAGAAAGTACAAGTTCGCAAAAAATACAAGTTGGTCGTTTACGTGAAACTTTGTATTTTGACAAGATGTTGTGGGGAGACGATAGAACAAAGTTTTGTTTTTCTACCCTAATAAGACCTCTGATGCCAATATTGGAGGATTTATCGACCTCAAATATCTTACTTACAACACTTATTGATTAAACAAAGTGAAAGTATAAAAATCATTTCGGTTTTCACCGCGCCTATTTTATTATTTAGTCGCTTTAGCCAGCCGATTTATTCTCAAAGAAAAACTTCTTTCAATTTGACCGTCCGGTTACTTGGATTTCAATTAATTTGCATAATCGAAACACAACAAAACCTAAAAAAGTAGATAAAACATAGTGATATAGTGTCTTTTGTATTTTCTAGCATTTAGATATAACAAGTAAGAAAAAAACGAGAATAACCATTTCAACGTAATCGCATATACATACATTTTTAGAGTGTTTTAATTCTTCAGATTGTAAATTAATGAGTAAGATTAAGAAAGGAACGCTCCGATGGTTTGGGCATTTAGAGCAAATTAACGAGGAAAGGAGTGTAAAGAGAATATGTGACGTTAATATAAATGGTAGAAGAAGTTGGGGATGCCCGAGTACATGGCATGACCAAGTGAATCAGATACTTTCAAGAGTCAAAATAATAGAAGAGCATGTACTAGACGATGTATGAATGTGGACGAGGCAAGGAGTGTGTGCCAAGACCGAGTTGTTTGGCAGTCCGTTCTTTCTGCCAATTGCCTCCCCTGCGGGGAAACGGCGTGATGTTTAGTGAGTTAGTTAGTTAGCTAGGGATCGGTCAAATTTAAAGATGATTTTCTTTTGAGGGAAAATTGGCTAGCTAAGACAGATTAAGGAATAAAATAATTGCGATGCAAACCAAAATGATTTTCAGACTTTTAATTAGACGAATCATTTCATGCTGCATGAAAATATGTTTTCAGGGAAAGTTGGTACCTCGACTGCATATCGTGTTACGATATTATATATAATATAATATTCCTCTACTTGATGAAAAAACTTCGATAAGGTATGCTTATATATTAAAATTGATGTACTAAATATATCAAAAACATCGGAGTATTTGTTTCCTACATGTAGAATCCGTCGCATAGGAGTGAATATTAAGACGTTGATGTAGAATTGTTACAATAATATGGTAGGTACTGTATTTTTTGTCTTTGTCTTTGTCTTTTTAGTATGTAGCTGGTAGATTGTGTATTTGAGAAGTTTTCTTATCCCTGCTAGCTGTAGAAGAATCTAGAAACCCTCCATGCTGCATAGTTACTTTTTAATCAGAACTTCATAAATAATGTATGAAACCCTCCAGCAATGTCTGCATACAATACTGCATATTAATTTACTTGCAACTTTTTCACTACGCAATTATGCTGAAATTCTGTTTCATGTTACAAGTAGTCACGTGGAAATATCATTTTAAAAATGATATTTAATTTTGGAAGAAGTACAAATAATAATAATAATAATCTACGGTGAAATCACAAGTAGAAATTCCAGGAATACCTGTTATTATTCGTAAGGGAATGTTTATTTAAAGTCTTTACGGCGAGTTTTTGGGAATATGCCAAAGATCAAACAGAATGGCCAAAGAATAAAAACGATGAGAGTTCGAACTCAGATATTATAATACCCTCAAAAGCAAACTTTCTGTTAACCTGAGCCTGAAGAGGATATTTACGAAGGCTTTATTTTAAATCATCCCTCCAAGTAAGAGGGAAAGAATCACTTAATTATGTTAATAATTAAAGTCGATGTTTTCAGGGGATGAATTTCTATATCGGTCTCAAACGGACGTTCGGAAAACGGTAGTAGTGCCACCTGGTGCTATATAATGTAATATAAAACATAGGTTTCAATTGCGTGAGTAGAAATTTCAGGAGATGGTTCAAACTAATCTAAAAAACGGTTGGTATCTTGGAGAAACTTTGGACAAATGCGCCAGAATCCCATTCAGCCATCGCGCGTGGTCGATTCAATTAATTAGTTTCAATTTATTCTAGCGAAGTCCTCCACCAATGCAACAGCTAAATTTCCGATTATTATTATGGTAGTAGAATTATTAACATATTGCGACAGTGTTTGTAACACGGGAATGTTTGTTAAAGAAAACATATTCTTAAAAAAAGCTTTTTCGAAAATATTTTTTAAAATCACAACTAATATTTTTATCGATAAAATTTTACTCACTAAGGACGTGCTCATAAAACACCTAAAAAGTGAGGGTGCTTTTATTCGAGTTAACATATATATTTACATAAATATTTAAAAAAAAATGTATCGTAACAGGTGTTTTTTTTTTCCTTTTTATGGGATTTTATGAACAACGTCTATCATTTCACGGTATAATTGTGAAACGTGATGTATATGGCGTCAAGGTATGCATACACAAGTACTCAGAGATAGAACCTTCAAACTTTATGCATATTTAGACCACACATCAGTTTGTATCGTGAATGCGAACTCGACATGTCACACATCACATTCCAATATTACACTTTGCCTGATAATAGTCGTGAAACTAAAACCCGTTGTTGGCTGCGTGGTAATAGTATCTGTGAAGCAATGGAACAAATACCCATCAATTTCGCAGCAAAATAAATACCCAGAACTGCTGACTGAATCACGATCAGTTATCAAATTTTCGAATCAAATTAATCAACGTTGGAATAGAAGCCAGAACCACAATAAATTTCAGCGCGTCAATGATAAATTTAATTTAATAACTAACTTTCACGACTTTTCTCCACAAGGATAGGCAAAGAGGATGAAATTTTTACTTAGACAATCCTTGCATCTCGGTAAAAAATAAAGTATTACGGATGTATTGGATATTTGCTATACTTTTTGATTAAGGGGGTAAAAAAAAATATATATGTTTTCATAGTTTAGATATTCCAAAATATCTCTTTAAAAGGATTTTTCGAAACTCGAATTATTTTAAAAGTTATAATCATTTTAATATCGCGGTTTAGACGGAATCTAACTAGAATCTAAATATAACAAAACTTTAAACGCATTATTCTCAAAACTACTTTTCTCCGGACCCTGTCGCTTCTGTCGCGGTAACGTGATGCCATTCTATTAATAAATAACTTTTCAGAGGTTTGGCTTTCTTACATACTTTCACTATTCTCTTTTAAGTTCTTTACCCTGTGTCTCCCACATTAAATTTATAAAACAAAACAACATAATAATTTTTGAGATATTTTAATGAGATTCGACGAAAACTTGCGAGTTGTGTACACAGATTCAAACCATTTAAGACCCGACTTCACGCAATTCTACTGATTTATTACATACTTTCCTTTAAACACTTTAAGTTTTAAAGTTCTTTAAAAAATATATGTAATTCTTGAAGATAATATCGATACGTTTTCACGCCGAAACGGCAATTATATGAAATTCCCTCGATAGAAAAAAATTGCAAAGTATGCCACGAAAATTATTATTGACACGTTTTTCAGTTATTTTACAAGTTCTCCACGAAATTTTTGTTTTATTTAAACATTTTCACAATTTCCGTTCAATCTTATTGTTTTTAATATTAGCGCGCTCCATCTCACATTTGTACTTTCATATCTCTCCTTCTTCTTGTTATTGAGCGGGTACCACCGGGCCTTAAGAGCACAGAATACGAAAACAAGAGATTCGCAGAAAAAACTCGAGTTCAGATTGTAAGGTGAAATCGAGCGCACATAGTTCGCACAAGTTTTGCATATTTCCCAGCCATTGAAGCGTGGGCTCTTTGCAACGGTACAATACGTTCAGGAATAGTGGTGGTAAAAAGTTCAATACTTCAAAGTGAAGCGATTCATTAGATTAGATTTTTTGCATTTTAAAGTAAAACTTTACTGTTGTTGTTCTTGAATAGATTTATTTTGAATTTTATCTGGTGAAAATGAGATGAGCATTGTAGAGGGGAGATTTTTCACCATCTCGTTAATTTATATTGATTTGAATCGTTATGTTCATGTTGTATGTAGGCATGTTGATAAATGAGTTCGAACTCTTGAAGAAAATGTATCTTCGAACTAAATCTACATTTTTTTAAGGTTCTTCAAATAAAAAGGGATCATTGAATTCCACCAGAATGTGACGGTAATCATCAATAAAAGAATTAATTACTAAAAAAAAAGTTTAAATAATTATTTTGTTGAATTATTCGAATCGCAATTTAAGATAATTTTGCATCAATGTGTTCCATGGAAGTAGGACTACGGATTTATGTTGACAAAACGAAAATGATTACCTATATATAGTAGAAACCTATCACATAGAAAAAGTGGTGCACAATTTAAAGACATCCACTCATTCGAAATGGTGGTCGATCAATTCATCTATCTGGGCTCCAGTCTGACAGAGAACAATGAGGATCCAGCAGAAATCAGAAGGAGAATCACAGCAGCTAACAAAACATACTTCTCTTTGCTGCCAGTGTTGCCACGCAGCGTCCACAGGAAAACAAAAATAACCATATTTAAGATGATTGTTAGAACTGTATTGGCATATGGATGTGAGGCGCTGACACTGATGGCAAAGATGGCTGAAATGCTGCATATTTTTGAAAGAAAAATGTTGAGAAGAATATGCGGACACGTGAAAGAGGGGGAACAGTGGCACATACGGCACAACAAAGAACTGTATGATACTCCTCAGGTTGTGATGGGCTGGGCATGTACAGAGAATGTCGGACACACGCTTCCCAAAAAGAATTATGACTGGACACCCAGGTGGAAGGAGAAAAGTGGGAAGACCCAGTCTGAGGTGAGAAGACGAGATAAGAGGGGAAGCAGCACAGCTTCTCCAGGTAATAAACTGGAAGTCAGTTTAAATTTAAAAGAAACTCTTTTCTTCTTTTCATGATGATATCTATATTTGCCTTAAAAAATAGGACACGTCTAGCATTTTCAATTCGATGGTTACACATATTTCTTCGATGTAGCAATGAAAATTCTACTAATAATCAATGGGTTCAACAATTTAATAAATAACATAGATAAGAAAGAAAAATGGTAAATGGTATGTGGTAAATTGTGATTAAAAACTTTTTCAATTATTTTCATCGTTTAGACTTATGCGGATTTCGCCAAATGTAACACGTTGTTTAGCATTAGTCACGTTCTTGTTCATAAAAAATTTAATAATGTAAGAGAACCGAACCACAATAATTTCTCTTTGTCATCTACCATTTCTCTCAATTATTTTTGATGAATGTGTGAACGCCACAATTGATTTAATTATGAGAGAAGAGGAAGACAATTTTATAATTCTAGTTAAACAATGCATGAATGAATTATTTCAAGCCTAGCTTTTTGTAAATCAGAAAAAAATAAGGAAGCGATAAATTGTCAAAATATGTGATTTTTTGCAAGAAGTTACTGTTAAAAATAGGTATACATATTAAGAAATTGAGTTTGGGATTTATATTTCCATTCTAAATTGTAGTCTCTCACCAGGAATACAGTGAAATATTTTGAATACCAGGTATTCCTTCCATATCTTTCCAAAAATACACGTATTCAATTTGGGAGGCAAAATGGGTACCGCCGCCCCGGAAACCATTTAATGGAAAACCAACACTTCTGCCATAGGTCATTCCAAGTGTTTCGCTACGCTGGGTGACCTAGTAGGGGTGCCCGGGTTCATAGGGTGAGATTTGTCCGGATCTTGGCGGCGGACGAGTCTGCCCACCAACTGCGTGGTAGAACGGATCGCGAGAGATTGGTTGAGGAAGACATTCAATCTCTCCAGCGGGACTCTCTCGGAACATCGCCTTACCGCAGTGGGAGGGACGTATTCATATGTCCGCCACTTCTGGACGTACTGACTCTCAGATTACTACCCATCCCTCATACATGTTTCTTACTGAGAACTTACTCTCCTTTCTTTCCTAAAAAAACCTTCCACACAATGACCCCAAAGATGATGTGGTCCCTGAGAGGCATCCTTCCCCCCGGACCACCCGTGTGGAACATTAAAACCAAAGTGTCACTCTGGATACAAGTTTTAGAGAATAGTCTAAACCAAATCAAAAATACGATTTTTACCTGGGATTAAAATTTCATCCAAGACAGTAATTTCATAAGGGGGTAGCAATGTACGGTGTAAATTACCTACTGCTAGTACTGCTCAAAATTGTTAGCACACTCCTTTAGAAATTCCTTGTTCTCCAATTTATTACGAAATTGCGTCAGAGTAGTCGCAGGTTGGCCGCTTTTATTTCCTCCGGAGCGTTATGAAAACCTTTGTCAGGGAAAGCATTTGGTCCCAAAAGACTAAGGTACCGGCTACCTACTATAAATCCGCGAGACCCCAATAAATAATTCCACTGTAGTCCTAGGTCCCGCATTCGTTGACGCGGGACCTTGTCGTAAAGGGAGATTGGGGGTATATTTTTACATGTAAACCTTCCAGGATTTTCCCAAAGGGGTAGGCAGCTGACAGAGCATTTACAATCTCATATCTCACAGGTCTATTTTATTATATTATGTTCTGAATTCGGGGAAGTGTGATGTAAAATGCTCGGAGTCGTAATACGAGATAAATCTGACACAGGACGAAGCGATGTATAATAATAATATGTAATAATAATAATAATCTTTAAAGCAAAAATCAGTCATATAAAACACATGTAGGATTACGAAAGATTTTTTAAATATTTATATTGAGGGATCAGTAGGATTTATCGGTCCAGTTAGGAGTTCTATCGAGCCGAACCCTCTGATATGTAAATATCTGGAGTCGGTGAAGTATTTTCCCATATGGTCTCTGGTAGGTTGACGTGTTGTTCTTGTATAGTTTTGTAATTAGTATACTTATGCAATGCAATTACATCGCGTGGATTGACTAGATGATCATTTGTGGAAAAGTGTGTGGAAGGGTTAAGTTTTCCTGTGGGGAATATTTAACCCGAACATAAAATCTAGAGAACGTTTAAAAAATACTTGGTTAATAAGAACTTGTTCATTTTAGTCATTTAACTGAAATAACCCCATTTGAGCGATATAAAAAGCTTTAAAACACCTCGAGTTACCTGAAATCAAAAATGACCCGGCGTCCGTATATTTCAAAAGTATTTTTATCTTTTTTTCCATCTTACGGAAATAGTTAATTTTCGGAGTCAGAAATATAATTAATTATTAATTCTCGGTTTATCACAAATATACATATATACTGGATTCCGTGAATAAAAGTCATATTTTTGTTGTGCGAACGAGATAAAAACTTAAGTGACAATTGATTTACAAATTCCTTAACCTTTGAAATGTTCCGCGATATCATAAATTTCTACCTAGTAGGAAATTTTTAAGCGTTCGGTTTGGAAATTTCCCATCCTCATCCAAAAGTTCGTACCTCCGAATTTAAATGAGGAGACATATTATAAACTGATTATAGCATTAGAGAGTCTTTAATGTACCTAAATTTGACTGTTTATCCGATATGTTAAGAACACGTTAAAATTATAAACGCGTGAATTCTTCATAATATTGCGTGGTACCTAGTGAAGAATGCAAAACATTATGACTTCCGTATGTTTTTAGCTCATAATCATATATTATAAATTTTAATTCGAACGTGCATTTTTTAATATGTAAACAAATAATAAGAAAAAATAATTCAATAATTTCGGTTCGCGGAATGTCAATAACAAGTAGGTACTTAAGAAGAGATGCGAGACATCTCACATTAAACTATGAAACTACTAATTTAGCTTTGTGATTATTCGAAGACCGCAACACTATAGTAAAATTACCTTTTCAAATTGGTCACATTTTGGCCAGCGGCTATTCGCGGGTGTTTGCAAATTGGCCAAAATGTGGCCAAAAACGCTCCGGTGGTTTAACTAAAGGAATGTATTTTTAAAAAATCGAGTCCTGTCGACTTTTTATACGTTTTATATTTTCTACGCTTGATATATTAAAGATAAACTAGCCGTTATTGCTGCTAGGCCCTGCGGGCGGCTTTTAATATTAACCAAAACCAATTAGTGCAAGACTTCATAAAACGAGTTGAATTTGCGCAAGAGATTGGGCATCGATTTTGGAATGTTGAAAGTTCCTTTTTAGTGACGAGGCCTACTTTCATTTGAATGGCCACATCCATGGAAACATCAAAGGTCACTTCACAGTCTTAAAGTTGTCGTACGAGCCGCAATATCCTCTAAATGTAAAGGCACTACTGGCCCGTACTTTTTTGAAATATTGAGAGAATGAGCATTAACTTAGTAAGATATTCTGCTCAAAATGAACGCTGAGCAGTAACGATGGAATTACGGTTTTGTTAATATACGCGCACGAAGAAAGCGCGATGCGCTCTCGAGTACGGATCGATTGGTACTAAATCTCCAAGATGTTGTGCATGTCACTACCGCCTCCCGGCGCCTATACACCGCACCTTTGCAAAGTTATCGCCGAATGACACACCCCTACCTCGCCTGATACCATCATTCACAATCGAAAAGTTGCTTGATATGACTCCAGCATGTCGGGTAACTTTTGAATAGCCAGGTATTTTCACAACTTTCTCTTTTCCATTTCCTTCCCTTCCCCACTTCTTTCTTATTACCCCAAAGACGAAGCCATATTCGTACTGGCTCCGGTTAGTAGGATGCTGTTTGGACTCTTTAGAAAAAAATCAGTAAACTAAATTGGACAACACGACATTTTTCACGTTTACACAAAAGAACTTGTGTTATTACAAAAATGTGCTCAACTCGTGAAATCAACCTGTTTGATATTTTTTCATTAATTAAAATAAATTGTCCTCAGAGGAAACGTCATGTTGTTTGGCGTGTCGTCAATAGTATCGTCAGCAAGTCAACGCAACGGGAGAAAATTATACGGTATTATTTTCTATCCGACCATTCCTGATGACAGATATTTCCTATTTCCAGCCGTCACGCGTCAGCCGACTTATTGCCGACTCATCACCGACAGCGGATTCAGAGAAGTCAGTCTATATTAATGAATAGTGGAAAATACCTTCAGTTGAATTCAGGAAGTGAAAAATTTGGACGAAAATAACACCGATGCGATTTATTGATATGCCATAACTGGTAAATGTTTTTAATGTTTATTTATATCATCGTCTCTTCTTTTTATCGGAGGTTGGAAAACATGGGTGTCGCCTCAAAAACGCAGCCTGGTAAACAGATGGTGTACTGTGGTCAAAACCAGCTCTATTTTAACCATTTTATACGATATCTTTTTATTTGTAGGTAATTCATCAATTACTGCAGCATGAGTTTTTATGGTGTTGGCAATATCCCGTTAAGGCAATGCAAGTAAGGCAAATTGGTTCAAAATCATGCGATTTTGGTTTGAAATGTAGATCGCTTAGAAATATTTTAAATGCTTTAATTAAATATTGCGATTATAATGTATTTGCCTTTGAAATCATCGAACATTTTTTCTATTAGGCTTTTCATAAGTCCAGAAAAAAAAGTGCCAGGCTTATAAAAACTGCATTAAAGTTCAAAATCTACTACTTACGAACCTCTTTTCTGAAATGATTTTATCGTATAATGTAGAAAAATTTATGTATTAGAAAATGATCGTAAAACATTTAATTGTTTGTGTCTGAACTTCGCAAAATAAAACAAAATACTCTTTTTGGCGATTTTTTTGAGGAGTGATTGTTAGCGGCCTGATCCCGAATTTTACATTCGTGGTGCGTCACCTTAATCAACCTACTAAGGATGGATAAAATCGGTGGGTTGTACAATTTTATTTAAGTTAAAGTTGCTGCGTTTCATAATATTTTTGCCACTTCAAAAGAAGCGAGTCGACGAAAAACAAAAATGCTCACAGGGAACATAACCCAAGGAAGTGGAAAAAATCGCCCGCCCAGTCCAGTGGCGTACTGAACGTGAGCTACAATCACGAAAAATTGCCTGCAGCGCAATTGGTTTCATCCGATATACAAAAAAAACTCCGGAGTGAATTCATTATCATGCATAGAATTTTAAATAAATTCTCTAGGTAAACGCAGTCCAACATTTCAAGCCTACACCTGAAATGTATAAAATGGTTGCTAAAGCCTCGATGACATAGAGCGAGTTTACAAGCTACTATCTGGGAAATTCACTATCTGTCAGTAAATTCGCTCAGTGTCATCGTATTACTTGCTAACTAGCAGGTTGTGGACAATCTACGAAAAAAGTTGAAAGGTGGTCAACTTTACTCGCTACTCGATGTTGTTTGCCTAAAGATGGCGGTCCACCAACAGCTGAGATTTAGTCCGATAGATTAGTTTGGGCGGTAGTCGTTATTGGATAGCGTATGGCGCTAGCTACGAGCTGTCAGTCTCCTGTAAAATGTCGATAGAACTAGTCCGAGCAGGCGTCGTTATTTTAGCTCACATTATCAAAAAGGAGTTAGAAAAGAAATCTAAACGGCACAAAAGAGTGTGGGTAAAATCCTGGTTAGAAAGACGTGAGACACATGGTGCATTGAACAATTTACTAAAAGAGTTGGAGGATGAAGATCCGTTGGCTTATCGAAATATTCTGAGATTCAGCTGAACCCATTTTGGTTATTTACTGCAGATGGTAGATGGAATGCTAAAAAAACGATACTCAAATGAGAATGGCAATCCCAGTTGTCACAAAACTGGATATTACACTACGTTATCTAGCAACTGGCGATTCATTCAAGTCTCTAGAATACATGTTTCGAGTTCCGAAATCAACAATAACGTGATTTCAACTCGCTAGGCAGTTAGCTACTGAGCGAGTGGCCAGTTTTTTATGTCATCATGACAATCTCACTAGCTGTTTCACCCGCTTTTAAACTTACGCGCTAGTAGCTTGTAAACTTGCTCTATGTAATCGAGGCTTAAAGAATATTATTTGATAAGGCTTTACTCCGTAGGGCTTCTGTCTACGCCGCTGCCTCCTCCCCCCCCCCCCCTCATCAAAAATACTGGAGATAAAATGTAAATCAACTTTTTAGCGGCCTGTATCTACAAGGGTGGAAATTAAAACAAAATCGACAAAAAAACTCTTTAATTTTAATGAGTTTTACCATCGCTTCGAGTTTATCACACTAATTATTAATGGCAGATAAAAGAGTTCTTTGACAACTTCTTACATTAAGGATTCAAACTTGCTTTCAGAAGCCAGGATAATCAAACCGGGGTTAAAATTACCATCATAATATAATCTTCTTGCTTTTCTATATATATTCACGGTGTCCGGAAATTCATATTACGAAACTGGAATCTATTGAATTTTCATCTATGCATTTTAAATTCATTTATTTATTTATTTATTTATTTCTATTCTTGTATATACACTTTACAAATAATTACATAGTTTACATAGATAATAGGTTAGTAATAAGAAAAAAACATGTTAAAGATCCGTAAGTGTATGTAAATAGGTTATTCGTAGTGTTTTGTGAACACCTCACCAGGCGAACCTGTGCTGAGGTGTTCCCATGTTTGGGATTAAGTGCTATAAATGTACGATGATTATTGTCTGTTATTTTAAATGTAATATTGTGTTGATATTATTTGTATTTTCATTATAAAATGCTCATGCTTTAAAGCGCTTCTTAACATAGGATTTTCTAATCAGAAAGGCGAAGCACATAACTAATTATTGTAAGTCTAGAAAACAACAAGTCTGAAACACAACGCCATTACCCAACGTTTATAACCAATGCCATCTGTTAATTTGCATACATACCAAACATGCACCGCCCGCTTGCCAGCCCGCTGCCAGCTGCTTAATTGAATCTTTGAATTTTTCAGCTTTTCTCTTCTACAGTATGCATGTATTATACATATAAACCTTCCTCTTAAATCATTCTATCTAATGGTGAAAACCGCATGAAAATCCGTTGCGTAGTTTAAAAGATCTAAGCGTACAGACAGCGGAAGCGACTTCATTACATACTATGTAACGATTTGGATAAATGTCTTAAATTTTTAAGTTTGCTAAATTCCGATAGGCATGTTTCTTCTTTTGAAAGGCAATGATCTTGAGTCATTTTTTTTTAAAATAAAAATAATTTCAAATCGACCAGTCAATGGCTGAGTGGGCATCACTTGTACGATTCCTCGGCTGGCTAGGTCCTCCATCACGACTCAAGCAACATTTTCGGCATACTGTGGTGGTAGTAGAATATTTTCAAACATTTTTTGATCATTCGTAACTCGGAAATGTTTGTCTTTCTTTTAAAAAATTTTTTTTTTTCAATTTTACAATAATAATATCCCGTGATTTTTCACGGGTCTCCGCTAGTAAAAAAAGTAGTATCCAGGATCCTGTAGGAAAATCGAAAAATTCAATAAAATGTTTTGTCTGTTCACCAGCCTATTTGACGATCGATAATTTTTTTATCAAAGATCAGAGGCTGCCTAATTCGAATATTGGTCTTGGGATGCGACCTGACCTTCGATAAAAATGGCAAATCAAACACTTCAATCTTTGAAACGTCGCATTAAATTATGGCTTCGTCACGATTCCATTGATATTCTAAGAAACCCGATGGGGCAAAGGTGTATTAATATTAATAAACATGAGCTGTGTGATTATAGCCCACAAAAGAAATATACAAATAGCAAATTGTAAATATTGAATATCATTTTCACATGTATTTACTTTTAATATCTATTGCGGGAACAGCGTTCGCAGATTTGAGATAGTAATTTATTTATTTATTTATTTAAGGAACATTAACAGTCTTAGTAATACAATAAACATAAGAGGATGATAAAAAACAGACCAATTATTAATGTTCACAGATAGGTATTTAGAAACAAGACTAACTGAATATAAACTAGAATATTTAAAAAAATAATAAGAGTACAAATGTGAATTCAACAAATGGTAAACTAATACACAACATTAAAATAAGTGTGATTATAACTGAAATAGACTACAAAATAGGGATTTGGGTTGGGAAGGGTAAGGGGAGGAGAGGGATAAGGGAAAGTTGCCAAGTAATATAAAAATATTAGATACAATTAATTCATGTGTTATTCGCACCTAAAATGTTATACAGTGAAGTTCTGTAGCGACAGTAACTAGCAGTAAATACGTCAGCACGTGTGTCTATATTAGCAAATTTGTTGTTATGGTAGTTACATGTCCATTGTATAAATTCATTTTGATTGGAATTGGTGTTGCATCTATCAATATAGAAAAGGGTATTTTGTCTACTATATCGAATGGACGTGTGGAAATTTATTTTGTTTAGCAAATCCGGGCAGTCAACTTTTGAGTTAATAATTTTGTACAGGAGCATCTGATCAGCGACAAGCCTCCTGTTGAATAGTTTTGTGATTCGAAAATGTTTCTCGATTTCGTCGTAAGAGTTGTATTTGTTGAATGATTTAAAATTGAGGAATTTGAGAAATCGCTCCTGAACTCTTTCTAACCTGTTAACATAAACAATATAGCGCGGGTTCCAAACCTGTGAACAGTATTCCAGGTGAGGACGAACATGTGAATTGTAGAGAATCAGATAAGTCTTAGTGTTTTTGAAAAATTTGCATGTTCTCAGTACGAAACCCAAACTTTTTGTTGCTTTAGTGACAATGTTATCAAAGTGCTTTTCAAATGTAAGTTTAGAGTCCAAAATAACACCGAGGTCACGTATATAATCTTTATTTGTTAGCTGCGATCCAGAAATGGTGTAATCGTAATGAGCAAGTAGGATGGATTAGGATTTTTTTAGTAAGATTAGAATTTTTTGTTGATCAGGGATGAGTTTGAAATTTATTCAGTCATTGAAACATTTCGTAAATTATAATGCACTCTTGGCATGAAATCTTTATGTAACGACATTACGGTTCGCTACGTTTGGTGATTTAGCAGGGATGCCCGGGTTCATGGGGTCAGGTTTGTCTAGGTCTTGGAGGCGGATAACCAGGACACACTGAACCTCAGGTTCCTACCCAACCCTTAAAACCTTTTCCTTCTCAGAACTCTCCTCTCCTTCCTTTCCTTAAAAAACCCTCTACACAGCATCCACAAAGATGACACAGGCCTTGAGGGAAATTATTTTCCTCAGGGCCTCTTGTGTGGAGTTCATGAACCAACACCTCTGCCATAGGTCACCCCAAGTAGTTCGCTACGTTTGGTGATTTAGCAAGGGTGCCGGGTTCATGGGTGAGGTTTGTCTAGGTCTTGGAGGCGGATGACCAAGACACACTGAACCTCAGTTTCCTACCCACCCCTTAAACCCTTTTCCTTCCCAGAACTCTCCTCTCTTCCTTTCCTTAAAAAAAACCCTCCATACAGCATCCCCAAAGATGACATAGGCCCTGAGGGAAATTATTTTCCTCAGAACCTCCTGTGTGGAGCTCATGTAAAAAAAAACATTAAAAAGTCTGAAACGCAATAAGAGTTAGGTTAGGTTAGGTAAGAACATAGCCTGTTTCGATACAGCTATGCAATAAAGACTAGCACAAGAAGTGCTTTGTGGGCAAGTTTCGTGATCCAATTATAGGCTTGATTTCGGCCAATATATACTTCCATAAAAAACGATATGGCGTTATACAATTTTAGGCAAGTGTAAGAGAGAGAGAACGCGTGCTAAATGGTTTAGAACGTCAGTGGCACATTTGTTTTCATTAAAATTTGTTTAGAAGACACCTCTAGTATTATATTCTTTATTCTATGAGTTATTATTCTTTATTCAATATTATGAGAACACGATCCATTCATAAACCGGCGGAAATAAGGTAAGGGTACGAGAGACAGAAGCAACAGATGAGACGGAGAAATACAAAGGAAAAGGAACTGTTGGAAAATGATTTTTCGGGAATATGTAACAGAAAAGAAAGAGATGTAAAGTGTACAGTGTTTCATTTAATAAGTTTCTGCCACAAAGATACCTACTTATCTGCGTGTATATATATTTCCAAAATAAAAAGCACACGATAGTAAAAAAATGTGTGCAGTTCACACGCGGTAAAAGTGAAACGTTCAGAAAATTAAAGTAGACAAGAGTGGGGATAGAAGCATCGAATAAAGAAGAGACCGATTGGTCTATCTCATTCTCACGCAGGCTTAATCCTATAGATGTATCTGTTTGCCTCTTTTTAGCGTCGCTTTTTCGTTTCAGCGAGTTTCAAATTCAACGTACCTGCCTAAACAATTTGTATTTAGGTAGGTACATTGAGATGTTGATGTGTTATTAATTTTAAAAATATGTATATAATTTAAAAGAACCTACAGACAAGCCGTCGTGTGACAGTTTTGTGGAACTAAAACTTGTTTTAATTTTTGTTTCTTTTATTAATAAATAAAAAAAAAAAAAAAAAAAAAAGGTGTTAAAGAAGTTTTCACTTCAAAAATAATTGAAAATTGTTTACTGAGTAGGTGGCATGACCAAGTACATAGGTAACCGCCAACAAAATTGAACAACATTTTATTGCTCATCGTATTCCTACATAATGTTCTTAATTATAAAATTGAATTAAATGTTAAAAATTACAAAAAATTACCAAAACATTATACATAATAAAATAATGATTGAATTCTTCGGCAAAACGACCGAAGAAGTTATCTACACTAAAAATAGTTATCCGCATTGAAATTATTAATAACGTTTTGATTTATTGCTATTTTATTAATTATTAGCTTTTACCCCCGCGGCTTCGCTCACTTGGTGTTAGGGGATACACCTTGTAAGGATTACCCCTTCCCCACCCCCTCCCGCCTCCCCCTTCCACACCCCCCCACTCCTCCCTTCCCGACCACCCTCCCCCCACCAAGCACACGTACCAGATATTTGACGTAACTTTTGATTTCACAAATAATTTTTCAGTTTGGTAGGTTATTTTGATCTCAAACCCAAAATTAAGATTTGTGTGAAACGTGTCGCGCAAACGTTTTTCTTAAACCCACCGGCTGCGCCTGGTATGTATTTGAATTTGTGGCGAATTAGTACCACACTTTCGAGCAAATCGATGCTAACTCGAGCATATGTACATCAGGTACTATATAAAACGGATACGATCTATAGCAACATAGCATTATGATTATCTATCATAGAATAATAAATCGGTATACCAAGATTGCGGTACATTGAGGATGATAATTTACGATTGTTCTCGCCCGAGTAAATATAAAATAAATGGTATTATTAGAAGCCCCATCCGCTAAGAGAAATATAACTGGAATCATTGACTTAATACCTACATGGATATCGGGTTAATACAAGATTGGATTTTAATTAAAATAATAATGTTGCTGGTTTGATACGTGGCATATGAAAATGAAATAATATTAATTATTCATTGTGAAATTATAATTATAAAATATATTAAAGCATATACATTCACGATTAATGCTTAAATATAGGTATTACAGTAGTTATGAAATATTTAGGATTCATGTAATGCCATCGAAATTATTAATAATATCGTATAACTAACCGGATTATAAAACCTAATTATGGTAGGTGCGTTAAATATTGAAACATGCGTTGCAAAATAATATTTGTAGCTATCAGAAATTAGAACGATAGTTCCATCAGAGGCAAAAATAAAATTATGATGTGGCAAAAATACCATCAATGAGCATACCCAATGAAAACATTCAAATTAGAAAACTGAAACAACCGATCTAATCTACCGACAATAACAATAAATAATATATGTAAATATAAAATTAAAATATGTTTGCTTTTAAATATTTTTAGAGCTTATGAGTTGTCTATGTATTGCTATATTAAGCATTGGAAATGTTTGAAACTTTCAAAATACCTTATTTCCACCCTCGCGAAGGTTTTTGGATTATTACAATCACATGACAATACAACTGAAAGGTTTTTATTCATCACAAAAACTCTTGCGAAACTGTCAAAAATGTCACAATATGAGAGTGACATTTTGCAAATCAATGATTGTTCAATCAAAATTCAATTTTTGAAACTCTTAAAATTAATAAATTTATTTGAAGCACTCACCTAATACTTTGAATCTAATCAAGAACTATAGATATTTTAAAAAGGTACCTACCTACGTTAAATGCCAAATTTGATTTAACGATTTTAGAATAAATTCTTTAAGTAAATGAATTTTTACCAACAGTTTGTTATCGATGTATATATACGCATGACAGAATTGAACTGAAATTATTTTTTTATTTTTAAATCTAATAATATTCGGGAACGCATAAGGGGAAGGGACATGGAAGAGGAAGGAGAGGCGGAAGATGAATGGGAAAAGACACGCAGGGAGAAATAATTTTTTTATAAATGGCATTGCAACGCACGCCGGGAACTCGCTAGTTTAATATTATAACTTTGAGAAAAAAATTGTTATTAATATTAAAAGTTGTTTGGGTTAGGTAGATTCGGTCACCATTGTATCTTAATTAAATAAATAAAAATATAAGGCTTTTAAATAAATGAACAACATGTAAGGTTTTTAGCAGAAATTTAATTGATGAATGAAATCCGATCATTTAAAGTAAAATCCTGTTCAATTTGTTCAACATGCTTGGCCGTCGTCCCGGCCGATATTGGATTTGAATAATCGCTTTGGCACAGTGAGTGCGATAGTTTCCATAACTCCAGAACTTTTCCTGACAAAGGAATAGTTTGGAAACCAAACGATTGGCCGATCGGTTCGTTCTCCAGAGGTGAGTATTGAGTGGATACTAGTGGAAATAGGCATTCCACGTTTTACTAAGCAAGAGTTAGGAATTCCAACAAGGAAAGTTGGTTTTGTGTTCTGTGGTTTGCTGGAACCTCCCGTCTTTTGTCATGGTCAAATTCGAAATGGATAATAGAAATACTTGGATATTTTTAAAGGATTCAGGTTGAAATTGGATAATTCTTTTTTTAATACTGGCGAGCTCTGGCATTATGAAATTAGGTGGCACGTGAGCTGTTTGAAAACTTAATGTACCGGGAATTAATGTATGGAATGCGGGAGGGGTGAGGGCGGGGGGGATAATTGATAAGTACAAGCGCTACAGTAATTTCCCCCTAATACCACGCGAGTGAAAACGCGGGTAATAGCTAGTACAGTATATAGAGTAACAGATCCTTCCTTGATGCATTCGAATGAAAATATGTTTTACACTTTTGTTATTCGGAGATGCATCCTCTCTGCAAATCCCTTCGGGGTCACTTAGTTATATTTTGTGTAATTAGGTGTACCATATTTTCCCTAAACCGACTGCACATTGTGTATAAGTACGCCGGGGGCCAATTGTCAGCGGATCAACTGTCATGGAACCGTAACTATAGTTATTTTACCTCTACCAGTTTAAAGAAAAGCGAAAATTTTTATTGATTGGATTCGTAGTATACAACTTTTTTTGCGAAATGAAAATATTCATAAATCTTTTTTCTACATACGATGAGAAAGTTTCTCGTTGTTTTAAATAATGTTATGAGAACCACAGATAGACACTAATGGAATGGGAAAGCTATTAAATCTTGTAGTGGGTGCATTGTTTAGCATGATTCTTTATAAACTAACAAATTCATCTTCAATTATCAAATTGTTTCCGTGCAGCAAAAACACCTTTCTCAATGTTATAAATAAATCTAATTAGTCAAATTAAACATTATTTTTTGCATTTTTTTTTTCTTTACAATTAATAAAACTAATGTTTTTGTGAATACCTCACAAGACAAGGTTGGGGAGTACCTGGCTTTTCCTATAAGTTACTTATTACGACTAAAGCCATTTCCAACAACGCGATGTTTCGATTATGAGTGAACGAACGAAGTGAACGAATGGCTTATAACTTGCAATACTTACGTTAAAAAAATAACTAAACGTTATTTTGTAAGCGAGTACATTCGAACATATTACACGACGAATTTATCGTCTTATTTCATATAATATTTGACAACAACGATAAAAGGTGCTAACATCAATTTATTGATTATTATTGTTACGTACTTTCATCAAAGATTACCCATGTCTTATTCGAAAAAAACAAATAATAATGTAAACACAAATTTGTTTATTTTGTAATTATAGCAAGTCACAAAGTAAAGGCTTTTTATGAATAAACAAATATTATGGCTGTTACCGTAATTTTCAATAAGCTAGAAGCTGAGTTTTGATAAAATAGCATAATTTGATGATATTTGTTCTTATTATTTCAGTAGTAGAGATAACAAAAACCATACTATCAAATAGATAATTATTTTAACTTATCGCGATTTATTTTTGGGGTATTGTGCATTGTTACATTACCTTCTTATATGGCTGAAGCTTCGGACGTAATGCTGTCCGAAACGTTGGCTAAAAAGGAGGTACATCCATAGTTTTAAAGGTAGAAAAATAAAATAAAAACATGAAAGAAAATTTAAAAAAAAGTTTTTAAAATTTTCGTAATTAATTATTGGTTGACAGTGGTAAGAGACATTATTATTCTTCTTACCCAAAGCGGCGATACTCACTCTACTTTAGCCCGTACTAGCTTTCGTAAAGGTTCGAGCGATTCCTAGCTGACGAGTTTAATCATACTATGTCCTTACATATAATTAATTAGTAACTCAACACAAAACACTTAGCTATAAAGTACGAGAAATAACACAGGTTATGTTTAAGATTGCGTAAACAATCACAATATAATTAATTGTAGCATTAATCATCATAAAAAGGGCAGTTTTAAAATAATCTAAACAGAAACAGGATAAAGATCCATTGCTTGTAAAATAATGAGATTAGGACATCAACAGATAGATGATGACATAAATGATGAATAAGCGCATGAGGATGATCTAATAAAGCCTAAAATAACGGTGTTTCGTTCCGTTGACGACTCCATCTAAATCAACCGCCTGGTCGTTTATCCAATTTATGTTTAGATCACCATAAAAAAGCAGCCAAAAAAAAGGTTCAGCAATCTTATTCGCACGTAAAAAAACTGTTCGGTACAAAAATATGCAAGAAAGAAACAATGAGATTACTAGTGTTTATTTGTTAACCCTTCGAAAATAATATCTATGAACTTTTGCCTGTCAAGATTTGCGCGCAAAATTTCCGGTTCTTCCCGTGCATTTTAAATATTCCTTTTTATTGGTTATTTTTTAATTTTTTTGCAAAAAAAAAATTGTTCTAGAAATCAACATTTTTGTTTTTAAATATTAAAATTTTGATATTGAAAATGTAAATTGGCTTAAAAATACGTTTCTGGGGATTCCTTAAAAAAGTACGTAAAATAAAATAAACTGTAAATTTTAAATATAGATTCATTTTTTTAAGAAAATTTGTAATAAAACTGTCACCTCACTTTTTATGACATTCATACAATTTTATTTTAAAATTAAGTGTTTGCTACGTCACAAATTGGCACAAAATAAAATCGTCACTTATGATCGGGTTTGTAAAATATCTAACCAACATAGCTCGTATATTCCTAAAGCAATAAGAAGCATCATTTCTTTTGCTTTCTAACATAAAAGAAATTACAAATGTTTGAACAACAGGAAGAGAGATATCTAACTTTTAATAATGCACGGTCGCTCTGGGACAATATGGGTCTCCTGTTATTATAACGGCATATGATGTTTTGGGACAACTTGGGTCTCCTGTGATTAGACGGGTTAACAAGCTTGCAAGTAATTTGTTTATTTCTTCGAAATATATGTGTTATAATCTAGGTTAGGAGCATACTATCCTGATCCTAAGCGCAAATAGAGTTCTGCTGATATCCCGGATTTAGCACGGTGCACACGGCAAACAACAAACTACCCCATCAATGGTCCATCACGTATGCGGTGCTCCGTTTTAGGGGTGGCCTTTCGTGCACCCAGTAAACCGAACCCCGGGCACCGCGCACCGTGAGTATGCAAATATCTCACGGCCGATACGTGGGCAAATAGACTCTCTGTGCGGCGGGATTAGCGTAGAGTACTGATGGATAAGTATGGCCAGCTGGGAAATGGGTGGACGCATGCTGAAAATTTTATGACGATTTTGAAATATATTCGGGTAGCCGCAGCTATCCGATTTCTACAGATTTCTTACATATCTCCCTTAAACATTCGAAGTTTTTAAGGTCTTGAAAAAATATATGTTATTTTTTAAGATAAAATCTAGACGTTCCCTACGCCGAAACGCAAATTCTACGAAATTCCATCGATAAAAAAAAAAACGCAAAGTATGCTCCGAAAATTATTATCAACACGTTCATTTCACATATTTTAGGACAGGTCTCCCTCGACCAATCTCTCGGACACGGCTCACCACGCAGTAGGTGGGCTAACGCATTGGCCGCCCAGACAAACCTCACCACGCGAACCGGAGCACTCCTGCTAAGTCACCAAACGTAGCGAACCACTTGGGGTGACCTATGGCAGGGGTGTTGGTTATCCAATAAATGGTTCCCGCCTCGATTAAAGATTAATTAAACTGTCAAAAAAATATGACACGAAGCCGGTAAAAAGGTTCAATGAAAAAAAATTAATATCTACTAAATCTAGGTTTTAATAAGTATAAATTAATTGCCATCCGATGTATTTTTGGTAAAATTATTAAACAATATCCTTTGTCGTTTATTTTGATTTAATAAAATATTTAATAAATCTGATGCAAAGCAAAATCTCCCGTATTTAATTAAATTATTTTATGCAGTAATTTAAGGAAAATTTTCAAACCAGCCGCGGAATTCTACTTTCCCATACCATAGAACGCCAATAAATGAAAGTTTATTGCAGCAGATCTCGTTTCATACCGTGCGCAAATAGACGGACAAAAATACTGGAAAGTTTTGAGATAAATTAATTAAAATATTTTAGCGATTTAAATACTCCAAAAACACGAGAAAACAAAATTAAACGCGTTGATAAATGCTTCATGTTTCATGATAAAATTTAATTTATGCATTTCGAAACATGTTCATTAATAAATATATTATTACTAAAATATATGCCAAGATTAAATGATCACTTTTCAAATTATATGTGTTCCCAATTATAATGGTTTGTCTAGTATACAACTTGACGCAAGATTGTAGAAATATATTACGAGTTTTTACAATGCTCTTCGGGTGGTTTTTCATAAAAACGGCACTATGCTAATCATTAAAATATAATAATTATACAACAAGTTTGTCAAACATGTTTTATTGTTTCAGTGATTTTTTGGTTGTTATAGTGAGTGGCAATATGCGGATACTCCACTGGTTTGTGCAACCCAGTTTAAACAAATTTAATAAAAAATATTGAGAATTGCTTGTTTCCCAAATAAAGTTAAAATGAAAAATAAAGCTGTAATTTTTCATTTTTATAATAAAAATAAACCTCTCCAGCTCTCGATCTCTCGATCTCTCAGTCTCTCTCGACTCATCGTCTTGCACCGCAACGGGAGGAATGGATTCATGGGTCCGTTTCCTACCCCAAGATTCCTACTCACCCCTCATTTTTCCTTCCCAGAACGTTTTCTCTTTCCTTTATTAAAAACACTCTCCACAAAGCATCCCCAAAGACGACATTATCCCAGAAGGACATCATTTTCCTCAGGGCCTTCTGTGTGGGTTTAACGTAAAAAATGTGTCTATTTTATCAGCAGCTTAACATACACAGTTTGAAAGTGCTTTCGGAAGGCAAAACAGCCCTTAAGCGATTTTTATTATTTAACAACTGTTTTTAAATGATGATGGAAGATTTGGCTAGATGAGGGTTGAACTTGCGACGCCTGGGAGGATGCCTCACGCACTGCACCGCTCGACTTATGGGAATACGTCTTGCACAACTTTAAGGGTGGTAATTTTTTACATGATTAATAATACCTACTAGTAATAATTGGAGAGTTTGAAGAGCGCCGTTTTTGTGAAAAATCACACCAAGATTATTTACTAAAAGCTTGTACAGACCTGAAATATAATGAACAATACCGAGAATGTTCACGATACTAGGTTATAATAATTTATAATTACTATGGTCGGACAATTTCCCGGGCAGGCATTACTGACAGGCCCAATAGTGACGTCACTCTGCTAACGACGGCGGAGGCTTTGGCAGACCCTCGTCAACTTCCGTTCCTTCCGCCGCCTACTTCACCCGAAATTCACTTCCGGCACGTCACGTGACATTCGCAGCTTCCGGCTGTCATGTTACAAGAGTGTCATGGCGCTTGGGAGCACTCGACACCGCCTCTCGTCAAACTTCCCGAAAACCCGACTTTTTCCAGGAGTTGTGTGCTCTGGTGAAAGCCGAATTGTGTAGCGTCAGTGGCACGCCAGCCTTACAATAAAGCCTCCAATGTCAACACACTTTGGAAATACAAGCCCGAATTTATATGCACAAGTGGATCCATAAAGAGGTTTTTTCCGTCAATTCTCAGATCGGACTGAGATAAACTGCGAACAAAAACATTCTTCAAGAACATTGTTGTCTGGTCAATATTAGGTAAGTGATTCCTTCACGGGTTTACACGCGTAATAATGAATAAAACAATATTTTACAGAAACTTCAAACACATAACAATAAGTATAGGTTTTTTCATGAATACAACAGCGCAAGCGAAATTCATTTGTAAAATCGAAACTCTGATACAGTTCTTTGAGTGACAAGAAAATATAATAACACCTTAGTAGGAAAAATGCGAACAAATTTTTAAAAATAAATTTTTATGAGAGCGAAAAACAAAATTCTAAGATCATAATAGGGTGTTAAGAGCGTGTTGATTTGCACGTATCAATGATTTCTGACCCTGTTTTGTTGAATTTAAAAACCAGAGAAACCAAATATTCTTTACATGTTTTACTCAAAAAAAATCAGGAATCGTTGGTTGGAAGTCTGATACCACATAGTAAATTTAAAAATTATTATTACATGGGATTATTGTGATCGAGGACTTAAGGCATACCTACGCGCTGTTTTTGGTGCCATTACCTAAGTTCATTTGAGAGGTACGTTTTTACGTTACATTATTGTGAGACTTCTTGACTAACGTAGTTCGTCTCAGAGCGCCCCCATACACGAATAATATTACTTGAAACGAGGTGATTTTAATATCTCTAACGATCGTTGATAACTTTAGCCAAACTTGACAAGAAAGGTATAAAATAAAATATGTACGTATCACATCTATCTGGAGATAATTTGCAAATCTTTTATTTCATAAACACAACCGAATTCAATGATTTCAAATTACTCTTTAAGTGAATGTTTTGGCCCTTAAACATTGCTCAAAATAATATTACAACTGTTTGCTTAACTAATTAACAAAATATTACACAATTAATCCAATTGAAATTATGTAAAGACATTGACAAACTTGGAAGATGAACCTAATACAGTTGCTGACATACATTATAAAACATTATCAGATCATTTACAAATGACCACTAACAGCAAACCCCAGACCGCACTTATAATACAAAACTGTACCATTACAATACATTATTGTCATACTAGCTGTTCCCCGGCATGCGTTGCAATGCCATTCAAAAAATAAATTGATTCTCCCTGCATGTCCTTTACCGTGCGTCCTCGTTCCATTCCACCTTCCCCGCTTTCCCCCTCCCTTGTCTCTTCCCTCTTCTTTCTCCACGAACCCCACCTCCCCGTAACCCTTCCCCCTGCCTTTCTTCTCTGCCGCTAAAATATATGAAATACACATTTT
Source organism: Glyphotaelius pellucidus (assembly GCA_936435175.1). Lineage (NCBI taxonomy): Eukaryota > Metazoa > Arthropoda > Insecta > Trichoptera > Limnephilidae > Glyphotaelius > Glyphotaelius pellucidus. The sequence continues at coordinate 9,890,388 of OW386552.1, read as the reverse complement.
CATTTATGCAAATTTCATAACGCCAGAACTCACCATTATATATAGCCTATATGTTATTCTGACGTATGAGCTATATCGTTGTAAAGTTTCATTAAAATCCATTCGGTAGTTTTTGCGTGAAAGGGTAACAAACATACATACAAACTTTCGCTTTTATAATATTAGTAAGATATGTTTTCTTATTGTATTCATTGGGTACATAGTTATAAAGATTTTATTGAAAAAATTGTAGGTGTTTTTCTGATTTTCCGAAGGACCTACTTCCAAAAATCACATTTTATAAAAGGCGGTAAATAAGTTTTCCATGCAGCATTTTATTGCTAACTCACTGCTCGTTAAAATTTAAATAATGAAATTATGCCAACAGACAACTGTATGGACGTTAATTTGGTTATGTTCTAAAAAGGGAAAATAAAACCAGACAAGACCTTCCGCAAAGCTTTTCTAGAGATGACAGGTCCCAGGGAAGTAAAATAAAGAAAAAAAAAATTACAAGGACCAGTAAAATTATACACAGAAGAAAAGCCAAGTCCTAAGCCAACAAAGAGGCACATTTTTTAAAAGGCCTGCTTTGTTTCATTTACAAACAAACTTTTTGGGTATCAACGTTAAAATAAACCTTTAGAATATAAAATATTTGCTATAATATGCATTTTCAAAAACAAACATGGGGATCGCAGCCCCATAAATGAAGGTTGGGTTAGACACGCTTGGTGTCTCTTTCAAGTGTCGTGCGAGACAGGAAAACAAATGATTGGATTAAAAGCGAGAGAAAGGCAGGCCGACATTACTGTCACAAACTTAAATGGAACAATGCTGAGCCGCGATTAACGGATGACAGCTGGAATTCTAGTATCATCAAATAATGTCTTTGGTCAGGATAAGAGAAACAGAGGTCGTCAGCAAATAATATGTGCTGTAGACCTAGAGAATTCCAGTTTAAGATAGGTGACAGTCGCAGTGACCGAACAACTCAGAATGAAATCAACTCAGAACCGCCTTTAAAGTTATTAAAAGGGATCAAAAAAATATTTTAAAAAATTGGTTAAATAGGTTACGTCAGGTTTAGTTATGGACTATTTTAGAATGATTTTTTTAGCTTTTAAGCCGCCGCTACCCGAATTTCTACCGATTTCTTACATATCTCCTTTAAACATTTCAAGTTTTTAAGCTCTATATTTACTTCTAGCACTATCTAGATACGTTTCACGCCGAAACGCAAGTTATATGAAATTCCCTCGATTGAAAAAAATCGCAAAGTATGCTCCCAAAATTATTAAAAACAAGTCTATTTCTATTATTTTACAAGTTATATTGGTGAAAAAATTCACAATGTTTCATTAAATGATACTTAAGATGCCTTCCATGAGATTTTTGCTCTATTTAAAACGAGTCATGTTTTATTAAGCATTTTCACAATTTTCGCTTCAATTTTATAATTTAAAATATAAGCGCGCTCTGTCCAACATTCGTAATTACATATCTTTCCATATTCTTCTTTTTGAGCGGGAAAGCGCAGCCTTAATGACTTTTCAAAAAGGTTTTTTTAAGTTGAGTTGATTCTGATTTGGCATGAAACCGACAGTCGCTAAGAAGCAGTAAAACTTGACATTTTCGTGAGGTTATTCAAAGTTGGACGTTAGAATGCTAATAAAGTAGATATTGTAAGATGATAGGTAGACTAGATAAATAAAATGACCTTAAAGTGACGAAGATAGGGGTTAAAATAATTATTATGTTTCGCCGTCAAGAGTTGGTAAAAAACAACAGAGGGGTGTTTTTGTAGCGGCAAACCATTAGCGGCATCCGGGAGGCTTCCCCGAGCTGGAGTGCCCTACGCGCTCTCTATCGCGTTTGATTAAGTCAGATAAATATTGTACAACATTACAAAAAATGTAGCGAATTCGATAAAAAATACATTGAATAATAAAGTTTCGAGTTCTTAAGGCGCCGCTAAAAACAGTGCATAAAACCTATTTCTAAGTTATGCTGAATAACCATAAGCTTGACTTCGAAACCTGTGTGTGATGCTGCAGGGTAAATATTTCTGTGATGGTAGCCAACCTCCGTTAGGAAAGGGCACCAGAATATAATATGTGTATGCCCATTGAGTTCACCTATGTTGCTTGATTGGGTGATCTGTTTTAACTTAAACAACTTTACAGTTTAAATAAAATAATTATGTTATCGAAGAAAGCAGCAAACACTTTGTGGCTTGATATTTTACAGAATGAAACAAGTTCTTTGTTTAAAACCACTTTATTTAAATTTATATTCATCGACCGGTTTCGGTCGAACTCGACCTTCTTCAGGACAATAAACATATAAACTAAATTAAGGTACAGAGTTAAGATAATGAGGTAAACACAAAAGAAAGAGAGAGCATATAAGAGAGGGAGAGAGCATCAGATAATGGTTGTGGAAGGGTAGGAGGGGGGGTCAAGGGAGGGTGGGGGTTAGAGAGGGAGAAAGGGAATAACTTCAAAATGGGAATGTTCCATTCTAATTGTTTGTTTAAAATTTGGCAATTGTTTTTATTTGATTTGAATATTTCTAAAGCTTCTAAGTTATTAAGGCGTATTCCTATTTTATTTTTATGAGCTATTTGGACTCCCGTATTTTTATTAAACGTATGGTCAGTATCAATTAAGTGTTCGGCAAATTCTGAGAAAGCTGTGCTTGTTAGACACCTAACGTGTTCTTTAACCCTAATATTTATGTTACGCGCTGTTTTACCTACATATATATTGCTGGGCAATCGTTACAGTTTAGTTTGTAGATGCCAGAGTGGCTTAGTTTATCCTCTTTGTCTTTAGAATTAGTTAAGAGTTTGGCTAAATTATTGTTAGTATAGAAGGCCGGCCTTATTTCAACTGGGAGTGTAGATGTGCAGAGTTTAGAGTTTAGATGTGATCAGTAAATTCTCTTCCCTTTGCGCATCTAACCAGCGCTAGAAGTGTATATTTCAATGATCACTCTTCAAAATTTTTGTAGTTAACAGTACATACATATATCTATAACATCAGTTAGTTGGCAGTATTACAATACTCTGCATTTTTTAAAAGCTTGATACATCTATAATTATATAAATAGCACTACTAAACTGATAGCACCGTAAATACATAATTAGAATGTTAAGTTTTAAACCTAGGCCCACAATTATTTTCGATATAAATCCATATAAAACAAACCCTCTATATTATAGAGTGGATCACGATATCTTGTTCCTTGTAGGAAACGAGACTCCAACGGTCCTGTCACTTAATTCCCAAATCGAATAGGTTTTTTGGCTATTCCGCCAGGAGAGAGCTTCCAGTGGCGCGTCACTGGGGAGGACTTTTTACCGTACGTGTCAATCGTCAACCGCGTCAATCCAATAATCTCCTTCGTCAACATCGCCCCCAATAAACGTCACGTAATCGGGGAACAGACCAAGAGGTATTCGTGGCTTTATAACTTACGAGGAAACTGTTTGGATATGGAATTATTTATTTATTTATTTAATATCAACGGTATAAATATACCATAAGCACACATGTCACAAAATCATAGGAAACATAAAAGAAACAGTAAATAAAGATTATAACAGATAATTGTGGCGTTTGAAAGAGAAATGAAACCAGGGATGCGATAACATACAAAAATCTATAGTACAAATAAATCTAATATTGATTGAAAAGATTTGATAGTATAGCCCTCTTGTACCTACCTTCCGTGCAGTTAAATAGATCTGCCACATTAGCATATCTATTAGTAACTTCATGTAATCTAGGTACAAGCGAGTGTTTCGTATACTCAGTCCGGTTATTGTAGCATTTAAACAGGATTTTAGAACGAGTGGCTCTCGTGGGTATATGAAATTCAATGAGCTTAGTTAAATCAGGACTGTCTATTCTACCATTTACAATTTTTAACATAAATATTAAGTCGTATATAATTCTTCGATCTGAGAGTCTTAATAAATTTAATGTTTTCATCAAGTAATTATAGTTTATGTTTTCAATGGAAATGCCGAGTTTAAAATTCATGTGTCTTAGAAATTTATGTTGAATTTTCTCGATTGAATCCGAATGTATTTTAAAATGGGGGGGACCAGATCGGGGAGTTATATTCGACTTGACTACGTACTAAGGATGTATACAAAATTTTTAAAGTTGAAATAAATTTTAATTTTTTTAAGTTCGAAATAGGAGCGAACTTGAAAAGTAATAGGTATTGTTAAAAAAATTGTTATCATCTGTATTTCGTTATATCAGTGTTTCTAAATGTATTGAAAGAATCGCCCCCTTTATCACAGTAAAATTATCAAACGCCCCCTAACCCACCTCCCGTACTGATACTGCTGATCTTGCTCCGTAACTTCCATATCAACAAATGAACACACGCGTAAGAAGTGTTGTGCCTCGGACGGTACAAAACTTTCACTCAAAGGTGATATTTTGAACTTTTTTGAATGGGCCTTTATTTTACATGAATCACAATGACAATAAGTACTCCTATTATGCCTTATTTTCAATTTTTGTGCGTGAAAGTGTATTTTATTTAACAGAACTTAAAAAATCGTTATGGCCAAAGAAAATGTCTCAGTGCTTCAACGTGCATAGCTCGTGAATGAGCTTATTTTCTGTAAGCCTCGATAAAATTGAGCGAGTTTACAACCAACTATCTGTGAAATTCACTATCTGTTAGTAAACTTGCTCAGTGTCATATTACTTGCTAACTAGCAGATTGTGGACAATCTACGAAAAAAGTTGAAAGGTGGTCAATTTTATTCGCTACTCGCTCAAGATGGCGGCCTACTAACAGCTGATTTCGTAACTGTCAGAATTAGTTCACGCGTGAACTGTAATTCTAACCAGTAGCAGGAAGTTCAATTTTTTTACAAAATTTCGACCGAATTGGTTGGCGCGAGAGTCGTTATTTTAGCTGCTACTGTCGCTACTGAGCGAGTAGACAGTTTTGAGTGTCATCATGACAATCTCACCCGCTTTTAACTTACCGGCTAGCAGCTTGTAAACTCGCTCAATGTAATCGAGGCTATATTGACATAATGGCCACTCGCAGCAACTTCTGCGACGCCCCATAAATGCTAAAATTTAAAAACGCCCCGCTGCGGTTAGATGGTCTTGCAAGTTGAAATTTATGTACATAATAATAAGTTTTAAAAAACAAAATTACCATATTAGTAATGAATACGAAGAAATCTTGTACTCGCTAAGAAAATTTGCTTTTTAAAAAATTACAATGTTTTACTAAATTTCGGTGTGAATAATACGCGCGCCTTTCTACTTTGAAAAATCAACATTTGTAGACAAGATTACACTCAGGCGACAAGATTTTCTTATATTTTTTGTTGAAATTGTACTTTTTCTCCAAAACAACAGAAACAGGGTGTTTCCCTCAAATATGTAATAATATTTAAATTGGAATACTTTCAAACACGTAAACCCACCATAAAAATGTAGCATATGTATGTATTTCCCAGAAGAAAGCATCGAAACACGGCCTTAGAAATTCTTTGGCCTCCGAGATATTTTTCCTGGAAAGTGGCAAGACATACAATACCAGAATAGCACGGGATACATTCCCGGTACCGTTTTCCCTAAGAAAACACGAAACATCCCTATACGAGTATCGTTGTTCTCGAAATTCGGTAGAAACGAACGAGGGAAGAAAGCACAGGGTGGAAGATACGCGGGAGCATACGCAATACGTAAACGGTATTTTTCTAACATTTGAATATTCTATGATGATGGTTTTAATCGTGGAAAAGACATTCATATCTCAAAGATCCAAAACTAAAGTCTGGTCGTGAATGAATTAGGCGAGTTTTTCTAGAATTAGTTGCTTACAACTTACAACTACCAAAGTTCATAAATCGTAGGAGCTTTTGCATAAAAAAACGCCTATAGAGATGTTTAGATTTTACTAGGTACCCGGCTTCATCGGAGATAAAATTATTTAAAATATCGGCGTTTATCTTGAAATTTCTGACATAAATTGGATGTGCAAATTGCCAACCTCTTTGGAGATTTTTTTAGCAAGACATATAAACAATGTTCTATTTCATATTTGAGATGCATGAAATACATTATTTTGCAAGTCTAAATTGAAAAATTTCATGAAGCAGCTGCTGTGAGTATCACCTTGTACCCATTACTTTGTAAAGTATCGCTACGGAAATTGATTGTTTGGTGGTAGCTTGAAAAATATCCAGGGTTTCACCATAGTTGCAATAGGGGAAGTGATTACCAAAAAAAAATCGGAACGTGCAATTCACACGCGGTAGAAGTGAAACTTTCAGAAAACTAAAATAGACAAGAGTGGTGAGACATCGAAGCACTTTTTTTTATCAATCTGAAGGATGATTTTTCCATATTTTTGTCGTCGAATTACAGTGCAACTTTTCCTATACATTTGGTCATCTTATTAGTGTTTGTGGTTTCTTCTTTAGAGTCGTTAGATGTCGCTTTCTTTTGTGTTTTTTTGCCTGTTTATTTTGGAGTGGTTTGAAGATTGGATATTGATTTAACAAAAAATTTTTTTTTTTTTTGGATTTCCTAGGATTCGATCCTTGGTCCGCTGAATGTCTGGCCGCTAAGAATTTATAAAAAAAAAATAGTCATCTAACACTTGACTAGACCGATTTTTTTTCAAATGAGGTAACTTTGATTACAAGTAAGATTTGTTACAGTCATTATACTTCTATAGATGTCACTAGAAGATGAAGATGAGTTTTATTTTGACTGGCAGTGTGGAAATATTTAAAATATGGGGCATTTGATGAATTGTGAAGTGAAAGAAAAATAGAATAAAATGCACAATAAATATTTCGTACTAAACTCTTGTGCTTAGGGAGCAGTAAAATCCAACTACTCGTACTAGAAAGTACTAGATGCACGTTTATCACGAATGTGAATTTATAACCGACTTGTTGCTTGCACTTGCATTAAGTCAGTGCAACAAAAGCTTTCTCAACCGCAATAGTAAAAATAATGGAAGAAATCAACGCTGATTTAGGGAAAGCCAAAATCTTTTTATTGGGGAAAAGAATTCATTTATGGAAATTGCCTTTTTTGAACCATGTCTCTTGTTTTTTCGAGCCTTGGCACTCCTGAAAAAAGCTGTAGCTCTCGAGCGTCAAACTATCCTACCGACCTTTGTAACGTTTTCCAAATGAAGTAAGTCATCCGATTATATTAAAATTCCAACAGCCCTAGTATGCATCCAGCATTGTTCAACTTAGAGATTGTAGAGGTAAAAGGTGCTCTAAAAAGAGTAATGTTTGCTTCTAGATAAAAAAAATCGAGTAAGGAGGAGCAGAAATCCCACCCCTATCTATAAATTTCTTCGATGAAAAATTTAAATTGGCATTGAATAAAACTCCAGCCCAGAAAACAAGAGTGAGCAATAGTGTAAATAAAAGACATAAAAGAAGACTCACCATAATTTTAAATGTTTTAAACCTTTTGCAGAACGTTGGATATATATCTACGGACTTCAAACAGAACTTTTCAGAGAAAGGGGAAGGGGCAGTTGTAGTTCAACCCTGATTCCGGGCACGGGGGTTCTGTAGCAAATAGTGGTTACAGTAATGTTTACACAATGTCTGATACATGGCAAATATGTAAAAGGGAGGGAGCGAGACTGATGGGTCTTTGTTTAGTGAATTCTTGAGATGTTTGTTGACGAGAATTGAATATTTCAGTTGATATGCTTCGATGCTCGCGTATAAGGGTTTTTTTACATTACATTTACTTTACATGGATACACAGGAGTGTTTATCATTTTTTTCCCTTTCACGTGGTTTCAAATATCCATCTACTTTTACGAAAATATTATTAGAAGTTTAAATTAAATTCTGGAAAATATATTTATATTGGACTTTTTTGCATTAACGAAATTATATCTATTTTCTATTTTCTATTTACATTTTTCCAATTTTCACCCTGTTCGTATACTAAATTCAAATGTTTTCATTGGACTTCTTAAAAAATAACTATATTCATTGGTCACCATGAAACAGGCAGCCCGCCTAGAATTTAATGTATGTCTTGTATATCAATTTTTATTTTATTTCCATCTCTATTTCTATTTTTCTTTAAATATTTTTTTTCCTTACTTTTCACCTACTTTAATGTAATTTTAATTTTTATATTTGTATAGAATACATGAGTTCTAAACACTAAATTTTAATTATTAATTTCTATATTTAAAAATTTTTATTTCCATTTTTATTTCTATTTTTCTTTAAAATATATATTTTTTCTTTATTTTTCACTTACTTTTATGTAGTTTTTATAAAATTTTATAGAGTATGTTTATTATCTGCTTCTATAGAGTAGTATTTTCTCGTTCCTATATAAAAAATTTATTGTATGACTACCACAACACGGGCATTAGCCCAGTGTGGCAGCCGAAAAAACACAATAATCTGTAACAAATTAAATATTATGAAATAGTAATAAAAAAAAAATAAAAAAATGTATCTACTCTATATAAATGTCTTAACTAAATGTCATAAATTTTATAAATATTTTTTTAAATTATATATTATAACTTTATCATGTTGTAAGTTACGGAAGCAATGCTATCATGTATCAAAAATCTACTTCATTTAGAGGTATCACATATGTAAGCAGCTACATTTCAAGCAAATTTATAATTCCTTCGGAGTCTCTCTTAGTCCTGCTCTTCGTCTAAGGAGACTAAGAGAGAGTATCTAAAACTTAATAATACTTTTGCCTAATCAAGAATGATTGTTAGTCTATGATTTTGAAAATATTATTTGTTCCATATCGAGTGTTCGATGAGCAATCAAATTCGTGTGGTAACTTTTACCAAGGGTGTTAAATTTTTTTATCACGCGAAACTGTGGCGTATTTACGTAGTTCTTTCTAATACAAATAAATGATTTATGATTTCGTTTCGATGAATGAATTCCCTTGTAAACTGTTTTGGTACCCAATTTCCACGGATTTTCCCAAAATCTATCGATATCCAAATAATATCTAAACTTGCTAAATTCAGATAAGAATTATAAGAAATTTTCTTGCGGAATTTTAATGCCAGTAATAATAATTCTATAAATATTCAGTTCCCTAAAATGTCTCTTCCTAGAATACATATTTGAGAATACGCACATAAGCGTGACGCCGAAACTTTTTCTCTTTCATATTTCTAGAATTTCATCACATTTGCTAAGGGTAAATACAAGATGGTCGAAACACGTAGTTCAAACAAATTTATTGATACCGTTGTGTATCCAATATTATAATGTAATATAAATTTCTAAGAGAAGTTTCAGTACTCAACTTTTTTAGTGAAAATAAACGAAGATGACAGTGACATGCGGTGATTTTTTATGATTCAGGAAAATTAAGTGAATTTTTGGTGTTACCATTTTTATAACTAATCTTTGAAGTAAGTAAACCATTATTTTTCTTTATAAATTTGAAGATTTAGAAAATGTGACTCCTCGTAAATACACAATTTTTTTTTTTATTATTGTAAATTTTCATTTTTTAATCAAACAATAATGATATTATCAAGTTCTACAAGTATTTTAGAATGTATTTTTGTTACAGCTTCACAAGGTCATTTCAAACTGTGGTTTAACCACTTTGAGACGACGTACTTACGGTGAATAAATTGATTTACTACCGGTTAATGACGACGTACGTTTTTCACACTCCTTAGTATGTTTACAAAAGCTAAAAAATAAAAAGCACTTAGTTGAGTCATAGCAGTAAAGTAACAGATCTCCCACACAATGGAGTATCTACTGTCTCTACTTAGTTTCTCAGCAAATTGGTTTTACCGGTAATAAATCAATTTAGACACCTTCAAAAATTGATATTTAGATTCGTATAAGTACGTCGTCTCAAAGTGGTTTAACCGCAGTTTGAAAATGGCCTTGTAAACCGAAACAGCTATAACAAATATACATTCTAAAATACTTGCAGAACTTGATAATATCATTATCAAATGTAATTTTAATTAAATTAAAAAAAATTAAATGGAGATCTACGAATTAAACACAAAAACAATTAATGAAAACTTATTTTCTTAAAGAATTAACGTTTTTTTTATAAAAACAGCTTAATACAACCAACCAAACTCCTCAACTAAAAATAACCAAAATAACAATCTTTTTTTACAAAAACGCCCCTTTATATTACATCCTAATACGGAAAATAAAAACAGAAACCATCATAAATAATTGAAAAAAGCATATTGAATGCGCCCCGTGTTTATTTTACTCTGTCACGTCGAGCGATAAAACATTTAAAATCGAACTGCCAATAACTGTAACACGACAGAATTCGTTTCAACGAGGTATCAGAACACGGGAAAGCTTGAAAACCTTCAGAGCTTGTCGATGAAACACTGGGAATGTTTAAAAAAACGAACGACTTAAATAAAAAAAACACTTCACAGCAAACGATAAGTAATTGAAGACAACATTGACAGAGGAAAAAAGACCCAACTGATTTTTCTAAATGAAAGTTCATAATTAGCTCCAGCTTCTATCAAATGTAAAATATTCATGCGACAGGCATTCAGCATTAAATGCAAGCTAACATTGACATCTGAAATTATTTCCGTGATGCATTTCCATTACTCTTTGAAAGCTTTAAGTTGAAGTTGTTGAATATTTAATCTAGAATTAAAATATAATTGACCAAACTGTCGTCCCTCAGAATGATTTGTAAATTTATTTTTTATAAATGTTTCATATTAATTTTAGAGCATTCTGAGGACGTGCATTTTTGAAATTTTGGAAAATACGGAAAAGTATAGAAGATATAAGCCATTAAAATGTTGAATTTGCGGTAGATATTGTAATACAGTCATTCGAATTATGCATACGTGTGTCTGTGTGACATCAGGAAACGCCATTGCATATCTTTTACCCAAGTTCAGTTTGAAAGCTCTTAACTTAGTTATTTTTGGAGAAAACTCATTTAAATGTCGTTTCATTTAAATTCATTTACACTCTTTGTATAACACATTTTCATATAAAATTGAGAAGATGATCTCATATAAATAAATAAACGGTAGAAGGTCAGTTAACTTCCAGAATATTTCCTACTCCTGGCAACTGACAGAAAATTGTATCAATGAAATATATCGAAATTAGTTTTAATTCTTTTAAATTTTTTTTATGAAAACATAAGATAGATTATTTAATAAAAAAAAAATAATAAATGAGATTGCCTTTACTCGACCTATTATATATTTTCTTAAAAACAAATTCGAACTTTCGGATAGGAAATATATCGAAGAAAGATATAGTTTTTATTTTTCTGTTTCACAAACCAATGAGTTTATATTCTATTTTTCTTTATAGCTTTAATATACCATCATTTTAATTTTTTATGCTCTGTAATTATTCTCGGCAACTTTTTACAACTAATACTGCATTTAATTGCTTTATTGCTTTTATAACCTTGTACTTGACTATGAATCAAACATTTAAAAATGTAAACGACACTTGTGCCCTCATTCATTTAATATTAAGTTCTACAAAAAACAACATGTAACTACCTAATGTGAACTAAACCAGGCAATTTGACTGTCCTAAAACAGGAAATCGCATAGTTGGGAAATCTCTCAGTGACAGTCAAAGTTTTCTTATAATGTATATGTATTTTTGTTTAAATAAAATAAATAAACATAATAAAAAAAAAATATTAAAAAACATTCGAACCTTTTAACAATAATAATAATGTCGAGTTTATCTCTAAACTGAAAAGACACAAAATAAATTAATACCAATGAATTAATTTTTTTTTAATTTAATTAAAATCAAATTTAATAGTGTTATTATTGAGTTCGCAAGCGGTTTTTTTATTGTGACAGCTGTTTCAGCTTACAGGGCCATTTTCAAACTGTGGTTAAGCCACCTTTTTTGTAGGATTCTATAAAGACGACAATAGAGACAACTTTTTTATAGGATTCTATAAAGACGACAACAGAGACAACTTTTTTATAGGATTCTATAAAGACGACAATAGAGACAACTTTTTTATAGGATTCTATAAAGACGACAATAGAGACAACTTTTTTATAGGATTCTGTCTACTATCTAGAGACACCTTTTTTATAGGATTTTATAAAGACGACAATAGAGACAACTTTTTTACAGGATTCTATTTACCCCCAACCAAGTTCGTTTCAATCTAACATAGAACTCCGTTATGAATTTTATATTTACTAAGGAAATGCAGAAATATTAATTTAATGCGTCTAATTGTGGAAATTGACAGATACCTCTGGTCTGAAGCCCCAAAATACCTGAAAAACCCTTGACTCTGTGCAGAAACGAGCGGCCTGTTTGCTGGATTTCCCTATCTTAACAAGTATTTAGAGCACAGGTAGGTATGCTGTCATTGTTCTACCGGTATTACCATTGAAGATGCTCCATCTTCACTTCTTTCTCTCCTCAAAAAGACCATCCACACAGCATCTTCAAAGATGACACAGGCGAGAAATTATTTTCCTGAGAGCCTCCTGTGTGAAGTTACCGGAAAAGAAAAAAAAACACTGATATTAAGAGGAAACGAGCAAAAATACTAAGAACTAACGGTAAAATTATGATCTTATCTGCCTGCCCATGCGGATATTCTTGGTAAGAATGCAGCAAACCTATTGATTAGAGCATATTACAATATTGGATAAGATTTACAATGCAAAATGGATATTTCGCGTGACTTGCAGCAAGGTACTAAAGCTACACCTGTTTAGGTGAAACAACACTGAATAAATAAAACTATAGAAGTGTGTCATGGGGGTGTCCGTGTGCCGGAAGTAAATACAATTTCTCTTTACTTTTAAAATTATCATAATACATTAAGGCAGTATTCTAGTCTAGAAAAAAAATAATTTTTTTTCTTCATATTTCCAAAGTTTAAATGTTCAAAAATATCTCCTTAAAAGGATTTTTCGAAATTAGCATTATTTTAAAAGTTATTAGTTATTTTAATGTCGCGGTTTAGACGGAATCTTACCGAAATCTAAATAGAACAAAATTTTAAACCCATTTTTCTCCAAACCACTTTTTTCGAGCTGGTTGACACGATATCTACTAAACCAATTTGCTTGAAATTTTGGTGTAAGTCTTCTCTATATATTCTTCTATGGCGGAAACTAGAATTATAACAAAATTTCAATTTTCACTATTTTTAAAAAATTTGGAAAGTCAAAAAACGGGTTAAAAAATGTCTTTTTTATTTCAGACAGCCGCCATTTTGCGATTTTTTTTTCTTTTTCTTTTACTTATTTCGGGCTATAGCCGCATTTGTTTGGATTAAGCAATATATATATTTTTTAGATTACTGGGAGGGTTGCAATCGAGTCAACCAGGGTGCGCCATTTTTTTGAGACTCCCCACTTCAACACCCTGTAACTTTTTGAATTTTGAATTTTTTCGTTCAATTCTTTTTTTAATGGATTCTTTAATGTTAAATAAATATTTGATACAATAATAGTTAGTAAAAATATTTGTACCTTAAAAAACACCTACAATTCATGCTTCTACATAGATAAGAATACCCCCTTAAAAGAATTTCAAATTTTTTCAAACTAATTTATTTCTGACCATAACCCATTGAGGACATCTTTAGACTGGAGCCATTATTCTCAAATCTTTGATTCAAATACATAACGTTTGGGGAAGGGAGGTAAACAGGAGTGGTTTACAATTATTTTATTCAAATTACATGGATTTTAACACTCTTCGTTGCTATGTCGGGTATCGCAGCTGCTACCAGTTATTTGATTATTACCTGGAGGCTATTTATAAAACCTACTGGTTTCGAAGAAACAAATGAAAATAGTTGTGAATGACGACATAGCTACGAAGATGGGAAAATCCATATATCCATAATTACCCCTCTCCCCCAAATAAAAAATAAAATAAAAGTCGTTAAAGTAAACCCTGAATACATCACAAAACTAAAGTTAATTTGACACATTAATATCCCTTAAACACAGAAAACGTAAAGTTTTACCAGATACATTCGGATACATTTTTAAAAGTCTCGATTAATTCCAAACTCAAATAAAAATACGTTTTGAAAAATCGTTACTTCATTATTTTTTATCACACTAAAACACAAGTTAAATAGTTATGATAATCACCTGGTTTCTTAGATTCTATCATAAAGATTCAGAAAAACACAGTAGTTATAGTTGAATTATCACGATTACGTGCACACATCGACCCGCGGAAAGATCTAAACTCGACAGACATAAAATTAGTCGTTCCCGTTTCGAGGTAGTGAGTATTTGCGATGAAGCCGTACGTCGCAAGCAGCTAAATAATTGCAAGGTACTTCTCCACCTTCGACTTCCTTATCTCCTTAATCTCCCCAATATCCTTAGTCACAAAATATACCCCAATAAGGAACTCCAGTGAAAAATATTATGGCTTTAAAAAAATATGTTCATATAGACCAATAAACGCTGATTCTGAATATATAAGTTTTATTAAATAATATTAAACGTAGAGTTTTAAAAAAATATTAGAAAGTCAATTTTAAAACGTGTCATTAAAACACCCTGTCAAGTTGCTGGATTTTGGCGGCGTGACGTCACCGTGCCGCGTCACCTGGGTCAAAGTTGTATAGAAATGTAAGACGCAAGCCGTTCGACATTCCGTGTTATTGGTATAAACCTCTGTAAAGAGATTTGGACACATAATAGTTTTTGTTTTTATTGAAACATTATTTAGGCCTAAATAATTCAGTATCAAAAATAAAGTATCTCTATTAGTTTATCTATTTTATTTAAAATATTCAAAAACTCTAACTGTACAAAAAACGACCATAATGCCCAGTAAAACGCTCCAATGCTGAAATTCAAAAATGGCGGGAGTCGAACAGCTGATTCCAGTTCCATACAAAATCCATACTTCGGTTGATAATGATGACGTCACACTAGATTCGGTGGTTTTCGGGGATCTTGAAAATTTAAAACTTTGAAATTTATTTTAACTATTAAAACTAACTATAAAAATAAAAATAAATATGCAGTTATTTAAGTTAGAAGGTCATTATTCATAAAAAAAATTTGAAAAATTTAATTGGAGTTCTCTATTGGGGATATCATTCCACTGGCTTCAAAAAAGAAAAAAACAAATACGTTTCTAGGCTTTATCTGATCTGCGGTACAGGTGAAACAATATCA
Source organism: Glyphotaelius pellucidus (assembly GCA_936435175.1). NCBI lineage: Eukaryota > Metazoa > Arthropoda > Insecta > Trichoptera > Limnephilidae > Glyphotaelius > Glyphotaelius pellucidus. Next base: position 9,875,196 of record OW386552.1, on the reverse strand, counting down.
AGTCTACCGAGTGTTGTCAGTGAGTTAACTAACTGAATTTCCTAATTGCAGGCGGCACGGTACATTTACCTAGTAGCTACATAATCGGTCACTGTTTTCCGATCAAACAACCGTTGCGATTATTCAGCGAACTTCAATAACAAATGCTTCCGTGATTTTCCGCGATGATGGAATGAACGGTTATTGTGTTTATTGAATAAATATGTGTTTTAAACAGGCGCTCAAAAAACAGGAAGTTTAAAGGATCCCGTTAAGGGTAGGATAAGAGCATCTATTAACTCTCTAATTTATTCGGCTTTCGGAAAAACTAATACAGGTCTCATAGAAATCGTTGTCTTTCTTAGAGCCCATTCAAATTGCTGTCAAAAATTTCAGTTTCATGACATGTGATGAAGATATGATATCATGATATATGGTGTAACTATAAGTGGCCAGCTCAGGTGTAGGGGCTCCATCGAAGCCAGAGTTAAACTAGCCTCCCAAAAACTGGGTGTACTGTACAGGGCCCGCAGATACTTTAATAGTACACAACTGCTAACCCGTACAAATCGCAAGTGCGCCCCACGGTTGAATTTGGCAGCCACCTCTGGTCTGGAGCTCCAAAATACTTGAAAAATACCCTCGACTCTGTGCAAAAACGGGCGGTCCGTTTGATAGATTCCCCCACCTCAACGAACGGATTGCAATCTTTAGAGCTCAGGCGTAAGGTGGGAATGCTATCCCCGTCCTACCGGTATTTCAATGGGAGATGTTCTGAGGAACTAGTGTCATTGATCCCTTCGGCACGGGTGCATAGTCGGGAGACACGCCAAACTCGCGCCCAGCATATGTACATGGTTGACATTTGTCACAAGAGAACGGGTCGTTTTTTCGACTCGTTCTTGAGTTCAACAGCTCGGATATGGAACGATTTGCCGGCTTCTGTGTTTCCTCCCTCCTACAACATGGGTTGTTAACTTTTGGATTTGAATCTAAGGCGTGGTGCTTTCTCTTTCTAACACCGTTTAAATCATATTTCTCACCCCGACATTAAGGGAGACAAAATTATTTCTAAAAGAGCTACATGAAAAAGGGCGTTTATTTATAAATAAATAAATGAGCGTTTTGGAAAATAGTAACGTTGTACTATTTTACGAATTTATATCTAAACGCCGACCGGTTTCGGGACAACCACTCCTTCGTCAAGGCAGATAAAATTGGTTTAAGACTGAATTTAAAATCTCATTAATGCGAGTAATTTTTAAGAAAATTTCAAACATTGCAAAGCACCCTTTTGTAATAATTCACAAAAATAAAGATAATAAAATTATTTGTTTCTACGGGTATATGGACGTCACCATTTTAAAATGCTGTTTTACTTCATGAATAACAAAAATTCTCTGCAGATAAACATAAAATACTTTTCAGCAAGTCTACTGGCGAATTTAACATTAGGTAAAAAGTACAAACTGAATTATCTCTGCTGCAACTTCACTCCTGCTTTATGAACAGGGTGGGAGGTGGGTGTTTGGTTTTCGTTTTGCTGCAAAGAGCATTAGGCAGTACCCGCCCAACCCCCTGTGTCTGTCTACCTGCTAGCTATCTTTCACGTTTCCTCATGAAATATTTCACCACGAGGCTTGATAAACATTCAGTTTCGGAGTAAAAACACACCAAATGAAATTCTGGAAAGCATTGAAACAATTTTAGTAAAATAACGCCTCACGGGTGTTAAACAATGCTATTAAATAACTTGAAACTATTTTCAAACATAAATAAATATAAATACTGGCTTCTCACCAAACTTAACAGCATTAAGTATGCGCACTCAAGGGTGGAAATGTGTAATGTCTTCAAAAAATTCTATCAAATTAAATTATATTCTATTAAAAATTCTATTATTTTTCTTTCGTAAATCGATAGTAGTACCTACTATTCAAAAATATATTCTGAAAATTTCAAACCAAAATACCACGCCTTTTAAAAGTTATAAACGTTTTAGTGAGTATCCCTCGGTCGAACTATTACTACTATTTTACTGCCACTCTTATTTTCAAACGCGTTTTTCTCAAAACCACGTTTTTCAAATTTGTGTAACCTCTAGCTCTTACAGTTTTTGATCAATCGTCATTAAACCCAGCACATAGTTTTTTTATATATATATAAATGCGCTATATTTGAACATCAATCCTAAACGGTATCTAAATTTTAACTATTTTTTTTATTGCAAAAAAACGTACAAAATAATGGTAAAAAATTATACAAATTTTCACATTCCTCAAAAAATATTAATTTTTGATTTTTTTATGAAGATTGAGGCTCAAATAGAAGAAACACTTCTAAAAAAAGTAATTTTTTTTGGAAAATTGATTTCGAATGTACGAGTAAATTGTGACCTCCAGGAGTTACACAAATTGCCCAGCCGGATGGAGACTTACAATGCGCGGCAGCTGATATCTCCGTTAGTTTTTGAGGAAAAGATTTGAATTTTTTTTAATTTACTCCTGAATATATGGAATATATGTGTAAAATGACCCCGAAGTAAAAATAAAATATATATATTTCTCATGTGTTAAAATAATTAATTAAAATCTTAAATGAATTTACAAAAATATGTCGAAGTTTTCCTACACAATTTTCGGAATTCTTTTATTTTGATCATTTTATTTAAAGTTTATTTCTTACGCCTTTTGATATCTCGAAAAAATTTGTCAAATTTGACCAAACATGATTTGTTAGCTATGAGAATTTGAGTAAAATTCTTACAATATACCTACATCAAAATAAACGAGAAAAAACGTTTCTTTGAACAGGAAATCTTAACATTTTTTTATAATATTTGTAAAAAATAAACGTGGCTCCACTTATATTTAAAATCCTCAAAACACGTACAGTCATCTAATTCATTGTATACTTAAAAAAACTTTAATTATTTGTGTTAGCCAAGAGGATTACCAAATCTTTTTTATATTTATCCTTTTAGCCGAGAGTATTGCCAATTTTTTTTAACTTTCGTACTTTTAAATTTATAGAATGACATATTATATTATTTATTTTTTCAATCAAGTCCTTTTTAAATTAATATATTATGTCAAATCAAATATTATGGTCAGCCATCACACGGTCACTCTATATGTTTATTACGTCATAATGATTTAAATTATTCCATCTCCGTAAGTATCTACTCATTATTTGTAAGAAACATCAATGAAATTATTCGTTTTATTATTTTACTAGCGAGTTCCCGGTTCGCGTTGCAATGCCACTAATAAAGAAATTGTTTCTCTCTGCGTGTCTTTTCTCATTCGTCACGTTCCCCTGCCGCCTCGCCTTCCCCTCCCATGTCCCATTCCCCTTACGCAATATTGTATAGATATTAACCCGAATATTATTAGATTTATAAATAAAAATTAAATTCTTTTCATTTCTGTCACGCATACCTACAACGAAAACAAACTATTGGTAAAAGTTCATTAACTTCGAAAAAGTTTATTCGAAAATCGATCAGTCAAATTTGGTAACTAACATAGGTACCTATTTAGAATATCTGTAATTCTTGATTCGATTCATTGTATGAGGTGAGTACTTCCAATAAATTAATTAATTTGAAGAGTTTAGAAAATTGAATCTTCATTCGCAAGACTTTTTCGCAAGACAATGATTAAAAAACTTTTTAGAAGTATTGTCATGTGGTTGTAATAATCCACAAACCATCGCGGGGGGGGGGTATTTTGAAAGTTTCAAATATTTTCTTTGTTTAATATAGCAATACATAGACATACTCATAACTCATATACGTACATATCCACAAGCAAGCATATTTTGATTTTTAAATATTATGGATAAAATTATTCATTTCAACGTAGGCTAGTCCTAGAGAGATTACAAATTGAAATGTAGACAATATTACCAAGTAAAGCAACAACAAACAATATGTTCATGTGTCCAAAATGTGTTATGTTCCATTATGTGTGGCCAACTCGCAGTACGTACTTTAAAAGATTAATGATTTGTTAAAGACAAAAACCTCACTTTATAACTTCTAATCTAATGAAGAATATTTGTTTTCCTCCTCTTATATATTAGTTTTCCACAAAATTTAAATATTGCAAATACGTATGTATAATTTGCCGATAAATTTTACCCTCAGACATGTAAATTTTATATTGCAAACTGTATTACATACCTTTTAGACGCCACGCACCACCACTGTCGATATATTCCTTGTCCTCTTAGCTCCCAAGCACCTCACCGACGCCCCTGGAATTGATAAAGCACGTTTAATATCGTGAAAGCTTTTCAGTATCAAGTATATAACAGGGCATTTACTAAGGAACATCACGGAGCTTTTATAATAAAGGTGTGTGGAAATATTGAAGCTTCATATTAGAACGTAATAAAGTGCCGTAAAATAAATACGTGAGATATGGGAATTTAATAAGTTCTCTGGGTAAATAAGTACGCCGTACCCGTACAGGGTGGTCCGCAAGAAGTCTAATATGATACTCGATATTCTTGTTATCATTTAATAACCTTACTATTATTATGGTAGATGCAAACTAAAATAATAAAAAAACCTGAGAGAGAATCGTTGAGTTGTTACATTTTTTATTTTTTATATGAATACCGCACAAGAATCCTAACTGCTCCCGTCTGGAGCCAGTGAGAATATGGCATCCCCAATTGGGGTGTGTTGTGAGGATGAAGGTTATGGGGAGGGGAAGGAGATAGGGTAGGGGAAGGCGGGGAAGTACCTGGCTATTCATATCTGGTCACCAAACATGGCTAAAGCCATTTCAAGCAATGTTTCAATCCTGAATGGTGGTCTTACACCAGGGCGATACTGACAGTATCTTCCACTCCGGAACGCGCCACAAATATACTATATATTATTTTAAATGAATAAATTGTGAAACAACACAAATTCATCAAATAAAATTTATTTGCCACGCCGGGATTCGATCCCGCGACCTTCGGGTTGCGAGTCAAGAGCCTTACCGCTGGACTACGCCGGCCGTCGAACGTCCCAAAAAACAAAGCTTTTTCTGTTATTTAAATGAAAAACTGTAATTTATAGAAAATCATGTGATGCAGAAAAAGCAACAGAGTTTAATTTATTCATAACGTATAAAATTTTATATTCTTGTCCGTTCTTTGCACAGCATGAGAAATATTATTAAAACAAAGAAAAATCCACATTTACGACAAACGCCAGCAATGTGGGTAAATTTGATACTTAAAGTTTGCATATAAGATCATCGACTCTTGACCGCAGAGGTCACGGGTTCAAAGCTTGGAAAAGACAAGGTAAAATTATAAATATTTCCAGAGCGGGAAACCGCACCGATCGACCATTATCGCACTAACCAATGCGCAGTGGTTAGCGCGTTTGCCCGGAAAGTGAAAGGTCCTGGGTTCGAGTCCCAAAGGTGCAAATATTTTTTTATGATTTTTCTGTTTTCAGATTGTCGATTGAGTTTAGTTTTTAATGTCATCATTTAATCAAATATTACAATTTGAGGTTTTACTCATAAAATATATAAAAAGAATAAATAAATGATTAGCATGAAAATCTGAAAAACCAGATATTTAAACATCTTCCTCATTTTTATCAATTTCCGCTCCCTTGTTTCTTCAATCAATTCCCGAAATTAGGTTTTCCATAAGAGGTTCCAAACAATGTCGATTTTGTAAAAATGCGAGTAAAGTTGTAATAAGGAACTCCAGTGAAAAATATTATGGCTTTAAAAAAATATGTTCATATAGACCAATATACGCTGATTCTGAATATACAAGTTTTATTACATAATATTTAACGTAGAGTTTTTAAAAAATATATTAAAAAGTCCATTTTAAAACGGGTCATTAAAACACCCTGTCAAGTTGGTATTGCTGGATTTTGGCGGCGTGACGTCACCGCGCCGCGTCACCTGGGTCAAAGTTGTATAGAAATCAATCGAAATGTAAGAAGCAAGCCGTTCGACATTCCGTGTTATTGGTTTATAGAGATTTGGACATATAATAGTTTTTGTTTTTATTGAAACATTATTTAGGCCTAAATAATTCAGTATCAAAAATAAAGTATCTCTATTAGTTTATCTATATTATTTAAAATATTCAATAACTGTACAAAAAACGATCATAATGCCAATTAAAACGCTCCATTGCTGAAATTCAAAATGGCGGGAGTCGAACAGCTGATTCCAGTTCCCTACAAAATTCATACTTCGGTTGGTCATGATGACGTCACACTAGATTCGGTGGTTTTCGGGGGATCTTGAAAAATTAAAACTTTGACATTTATTTTAACTATTAAAACTAACTATAAAAGTATAAATAAATATGCAGTTATTTAAGTTAGAAGGTCATTATTCATAAAAAATAAATAAAAAAATTGGATTGGAGTTCTCTATTACGATCTTTTGATTTTGACATTGTATTACGACGGGCCAACCACGAATCAACAAAGAAATATTCAAAAATACTTATTATGCTGCAGGAGAATGAGATATTTAATTAAAGCAAACACAAACATTTCTTTGAAACAAAGAAAATTCGTTCCAGGCGCATTTCATTCACCACAATACGCGACTTTCATCCAAAGAATTAAAAACCCAATTACGAGAGCAAAATAATAAATATTTACCGTGTAAAAGCTAATTTAACTGTCATTAATACATAATTACTTTGCTCGAGAGAGATGTCCCCGAGGCTACAAAAATATATTCTTTAAAACATTTCTCCGCCTTCTCATCTTTTCTCCCGTTCTTCACTTAGGTCCTTTGAAGTCGACGATATTAGAATATGTTTACCCCTCTTCTATGGAAATGTATACAGATTGTTTCAGAGCGATAAACTTTTCCAATCTTTGGGTTGGTTGCTTTTATCTTGATGTATCGACAGTAAAAATATTTCCCTAGCACTAAGTAATAATGAAAAATAAATAAATAAATACACGAATAATACAGCATCGGACGCTGGTATGATTTAATTATTAATTTATATAATCATTATACCAGTAAAACAGTATAACTTTAACCTTAGCATTACCAAGCAGTAATGTGTAGAGCTTACAAAATAATGGTAATAAAAACATATTTAAAAATCGCTTTCGCCAATAATTAACAAAGCTAATGCTAGATTTGGTTAAACTGTGCCTTTGGGGACATTATATGCCTGATAGTATAATAGAAAAGAAAAACAAACCCCTGATCATCCATATAAAAAAAAAACTAATTCCTGATTGTGCGAAAAATTATGAACGAAGATATTAAATATAATAAACACAATGATATAATTTAATGAAAACAAATAACTTTGTGTACACCACTATTTAATTAACAATATAAACATGTTTAGAAAACTATGTTTTCTTCGTCAGGTTAATAAGTTAATAAAAAATAACAAAAGACAAGCAAGTATAGACAAATAAGAACATAGACAAAATAATAGAAAGGAGAGGTGATTAATTACTTAAAATGTCATAAAAAACAATTATATAAAATAAAAAATAAAAATTATTTTAGGATGGGTAAAAATAACATTTACATAATAAAAAATCTTTTGAAACAAAACAGAAAGATAATTTTTATATTTTATTTTATATCATTGTTTTTTATGATATTTTAAGTAATTAATCAACTCTCCTTTCTAATATTTTGTCTATGTTCTTATTTGTCTATACTTGCTTGTCTTTTGTTATTTTTTATTAACTTATTATCCTGACGAAGAAAACATAGTTTTCGAAACATGTTGATATTGTTAATTAAATAGTGGTGTACACAAAGTTATTTGTTTTCATTTATTAATAATGACGCCACAAAGTGAATTTGCAAGGTTCGAAGAAGTAATTATATCATTGTGTTTATTATAATTATGTATTCCCACAAAGTGTTTGCTACATGTGAGAAGATATTAAAAATAATGCAAAACAAGATAGGTATGTGCAAAGTAACAATTAGGAAAGGAAGGCTTTAATGATTAAGGCATTATGTAGACCAGATGCCAGAGATATACATGGAAATAAAAATACATGTAAAGTAAAACTCTTCCCAAAAATATATCATATCTAGGTATCTGGCAAGTGAATTGAAGAAATATAGGATACCCAAATAAGCCAAGTTTGAGTGATCAAATTCTTGAATCCAGTTATTATGTCAAGAATTAAAATAAAATGTATATTTAAGAAGAGTATGCCAAGAAACAGGGTTCAAAATTTTCCGTTCACCCCTACGGAGAAATTGTTAGTTACTCACACTGCATACAAATTTCGCCCAATTAGTCATACATTATATCCACCTCAGTATTTAGGTTACCAAGATTAAGCATGCGCCGTATAAATGAGTTTACATACGAAGCAGCCCTGAAATTATTGTTGCAGTTGCGGTGACATGAAACTTTATAACGTGTAATTCCATTGGGTACACACAGGGCATCTCTTGAAGTAATGCAGGGCGTGCGCTTAGCGAATTTTTAATTTTCTAATATATTTAACGTCGACATTATTAATTATGATACTCAAATTTTGATTTTAAATATGTCATTATCTTGGACTACTTGTGAAATTTTATTTCTCTTAATATGTACTTTCTTAGATACTCGCAAGGTTGATTCGGAATGAAAGACGCTTCTTTGTAACATATAATTTGAAAAGAACGAATCTCTCTTGGGAAGCGTATCAGGAAAATACGCCAAAATTTATTCCCCATGAAAAGGCTACTGCTGAAGGATCTGCGTGGGTGAACAGGGGGAAAGAAACGTCTGGATTTAAGCAGGTCTCATTAAGAAAAACATTGATGGTTGTTGATATTTGTTATACCCACTCCTAGTTAATTTAGTTTTGTTCACAGGCCTCAGATATTTCAGCAGCACAGTGTAGGTTTACTAAACAGCGAGTTTTTGCTTGGCATTTAACGATTTTTACAAAAAAAAAAAAAACATAAAAAAATGACTGGAGTAAAAATCACCAAATTACATCCTTTGATCAATTTACTTGGAGGTCACATAATTCATCAAAGATCAGTAATGAACGATTTAATTTGCATCAACAACCAATTAGGGGCTATCCATAAATTACGTCACACGAATTTCATGATTTTTGACCCCCCCCCCCCCCCCCCGTCCCTGTCACACGCTGTCACGTTTGTCAGACCCCCACCCCCCTAGTGTGACATCACACGTTTTGCAATTTTACATGTAGAATTAATAATAGCTTGTAGTATTGTAAAGTTTTTTGTCGCGGTCATATTTACCACAACGGAGGGGGCGAGATGGGATATTTCTGTGTCAAATGCAATATCTACGGGGAGGGGCTATTTGGGATACGGAGATATTTTCGCGAATTCACTGCGGGGAGGGGCCAAATGGGATACTGCGAGGTGTTAGCCTGGTTTTTAACGAGAATAACAATAACAAGAATATGTGAGGAAGCGTTTCAGTGTTGTTTTTTTTTCAAAATTCCTGTCATCTGGCAAGCCTACCTGCATGTGACGTCACAAAGCTGATGACCCCCCTATACGCCTTGTCACACAATGTCACACTTCTCTGCACCCCTCCCCCCCTTAAGCTGTGACGTAATTTATGGATGGCTCCTTATGCCGAATTTGTAAAGACGATTAAATATTTTTGTTGATTTATGAATATTCTTCCAAGAACGCAGAATAAAATTTAGAAGAACTTTTTTCTTGGAAAAAGCAATTCAAAATCATGCGCCAAAATTAAATGATTGAATAATTGAACATTTGATAATAATGATAAACGCGTTGGATTCAAATTGACAGATGAATGAATTCCACAATCAAATACACATAATTCAACTTGCTACCTAACATTCCTAATCTAAAAAATCGATTGACCGTATCAATTCAATCGACCTTTAAATCCGAAATAAAATATCTGTACATCAATCAGATGGCGCGTAATTTTTTTTTCTTTGTAAGCTTCCTTTTCGAAGATTTTCCGTCCATTCCACAGCGAGAGGAGAACGTCCCCTGGGAGTGATCCCCGCTATATCTCCATTGTTTGTATTTGTATTTACCGATCTTTTATGACCCTGTAAATCTGCCGCCGGTAAATAAAATATGCCCAAACAAACGAGGGTGTAAACTTGCCCCATACTTGTGACAGCTCCGCCGATACAGCCCCGGAAGGAAATCTAATATTCAAGGGTCGAAATCAGTGCATACGGAAAACTAAAATTTAAACATATCTTTTTGTATTTCTGTTCTCCTGGTAGGGGGATTGTTTGTGTAAAGGACGGTTAATTTCCCAAGGGCTGGTCAGTAATGCAATATTGGTTGAAAATATGACTAGCGAAAATGATATGGCCGAGTTAGAAATGATACAAAATAACGACTGAAATTGTAATTTGAAAACTTTATAAATATTTTGCTTTAATTTATTTGATGTGTTGGACAGTTTTACTATGTATCGCGATCCCAAGGGAGTTACATATTACACTCCTGCTGAGATAAGGGATGAAAAGGAGAAGAGATTTTTTTTGATCTCTTAAAAGAGAATGGCACAAGTCTATCCAGAATTGATTGAATCAAACTACGAACATAGGTATATCGCTGATTATTTTACCAATCAACATCGAATAGGGGATACACAAGTGCACCTACCAGACCACGCTGTACATCGAATTGATTATTTATTTTTTCAATTATTTTTTTTATATTTTTATTTTTTTTTATATTTTTATTTATTTTTTATTTTGTTTTTTCCTATTCTGTGTTCTAAAAAACAATCTGTTGTATTAAAATATGTATAATTATATAAATATGTACAATTATATGGGACGGGAATTATATGGGATTGCACTATCCTCTCCACATCCTGGAATAAAACATTATTATTTTAAAGGCATCCCTAATTTTTAATATTGTGAGGATCAAGACAGTGGAAGAGGGGAGAGAGAAGAGGAAGGTTTGGAAGTATCTCGGTATTCAGATCTGGTCACGTAGATACAAAAAGTCTGACACGAGCTACGATGAGACCATTATTTTTGCTAGATTATCACACTTATTAACCGGTCCACCATATATTAAGTAACGACGTCGACCGTCTGGTCACAGGACACTGACTCTTGTCTGACGTCACCGAAGAGTTTACAAAATGTCTGCAAAATGCGTCCGTGTAGGAATTACGAACCTCGGCGCAGACGTATATCGGTAGTCGCTAAGATACTTGGAACCAGTACGTGATTCTTACGTATTCTTATGGAAGATGAGCTTTAGATTCACCATCGTAAATCACGCAAAACATCAAATATTCAGCGCGGACTTCTGGGAATTCATAAGGCCACACAAATAAAAATCTCACAATTTCTACCATAGTCGTCCATCGCAGTACGACCAGCACGTAAGACATCCGAGTTCTGAGAGTCCCCATGAATAACTTTATGTATCGTACATCCCGGGAGGCTGTGCCAGGGTCGTAGCTCACATGCAGGCGGACTTGCAGGGCCCATCTGCCGGGGATTTATTTTACCTCGAGACCTCCAGATTTCGCAGCAATAACCATAAAAGGTAATTTATTCACGGGCACGCTTCGACCGGCGGCCGCTGGGGAGGGACTGCGGACACACCTGAAGCCTGAAACATTCCTGAAATGTCCTGAAACCTGCACGGATTGTACAACTGCGGGATGCAGGAAATTGAACGAATCGTATAGTTCAAATGAAAAATTAGAAAAATAAACATTCGGATAAGTGAACACCACTTAAGGCACTTTTTGTACAGGGGATGAATTTAACCTATTTCCCCAACAATACTGTAATTGGTAAGCTTCAATTGAAACATGTCTAGCAAAGTAACTAAATAACAATTCATATCTTAGACTATTTTGTAATTTAGTTTTTTGTAAACCCTAAAGAAGTAAGCATTGCTCACGACACACTTTTTTTAAACAAAAAAGTATTTGTTAAATTTTTAATTATAATGGTGCCACAATATAAGTTTGATGTGTTTGAAGACTTAACAATTGGTTGTTAAAAGATCTAGTTGAATCTATTTTTCATGTAATTCAATGGATCCTGCTCGGAGGACCCACCAAGAAAATTGAAGATAGTAGCCTTAATTTCTTACTCATAAGAACTCGGCTAAGAAAATAGAGTTAATTGGAGACTAGCTATATTTTTGATAACATTGTGGTTCTAAATACAATCAAAGAGCTTTGATAAAACAAATATTTTTTCACAATTTGTCTTGATTGCAATTCATTCAAATTATGATTGTCAACATTGTATGACAGTTCAATTTTTGTCATGGTTCCTATACGGCAGTCTTATTTAGGCGATACTATCATCAGATACACGATGTTGAGAAAAATAATGTGCCCACATGTGTTGGGAGATAATTTTGAAAACAAATTGTTCAGATATAGCCGAAATATTTCATGCTCACCTCATCAGGGTTTACTTTAAACCAAATTACAAATGTAGACACGTAAAGATGTAGTGGGAGAAGAATTAGGGGGAAACAGGTCGGTTGTATCTAAACAATGAAAAATGGTTAAACGAAGTGCATATTATTTTTAGTTAAAAGGGTGCCGCAAAAGAAGTTTGCCCTATTTGAAGAAGTGAAAGATAATATTTACTAATTTATTCTAGAGCATGACAGAAAATAACCTCAACCTGTGAAACTGTGCACAATTCGAACGTCGTTATTGAATACTTTCTTGCGCGATGCGTTCTTTCTCCTAAAGTTTTTACACAAACCGCACAGATAAGAGGTATCTAGCGTAACTTTATTATAAAACCCAAGGTTTTTTTTGGGATTTTTTTTATTGTGATTGGGTACCTAAATGTCTAATCTTTTTAGAATTAAAAATATATATATATATTAGCTGCTTGCGACGTATGGCAACATCGCAAATACTCACTACCTCGAAACGCGAACGAGTAATTTTATGTCTGTCTAGTTTAGATCTCTCCGCGGGTCGACGTTTGCACATCATCGTGATAATTAAACTATACCTACTGTGTTTTTCTGAATCTTTATGATGGAATGTAAGAAACCAGGTGATTATCAAAACTATTTAACTTGTGTTTTAGTGAAGTAAAAATATTGAAGTAACGATTTTTCAAAACGTATTTTTTTCTTTAAGTTTAGAATTATTGAGACTTTTAAAAATGTATCCGAATGTATCCGGTAAAATTTTACGCTTTCTATGTTTAAATATTAATGTGTCAAATTAACTTTTGTTTTGTGATGTATTCAGGGTTTTCTTTAACTTGTAATTTTTTCGGCACCAATGCGATTTTTGATATACAGATCGATATACATAAATTTAATAACGCCAGAGCGTACCATTGCACATAAAAACACTCTTCTGCTAAAAAGCAATTTTTTGTAAAAATTTTGAGTCAATCCATCGATTATTTTTCGAGATTTGCGATCACAAACAAAGGGAACCTACATTTTATATACACAGATTGCTGTTAGTATTAAAAACGACTGTACCAGAATGAATCGCGCAATCAATTTTTTTTAAACAATTTTTTCATGTAATGATAATTTGTAGTGTCCCAAAAACAAACTAAAATAATAAAGTTACGCTAGAAACTCGAAATAACTAAATGTGCACCGTAACGATGATTTATCGGTAACCGGATTTTTCCCAAACATTCAGCATTCTTTTCACTAAGTGAAGTCATTATTTTTATCCATTGAATTTCCGGAAATAAATATTTTAGAAAATGTAACCCCATAAAATGCATAAACCTGTTTCTTTCATCATCGGAAACATCCGACAAGCCTAATGCTCAGGTGGCCAATGAAAACACGTCGCGAAGTTTAAATATTCCTATTCCCGAACCGATTGTTCTATTCTTGAAATCGAAAAAGGAATGAATATGGAATTAGGAGGGATTTGTGGTCTGGCGCCATCTGTAGACTGGGTTAGGGCCGATAATTCCGCACGACACATTTTATTAAAGGGTTCGGATCTACAAGGGCATTTTATTACGGATTTCAAGGTGAAACCCGGGACCTTGGTAATTATGCGGTGATTTTATAATGAGAAAGGTTATCAAATGAGAAACTTAAATAGATAAAAATAATAATTAAGGATGTGAATGTAATAACAACTTGTCACAAAAATTGATGTTTCGAGTTTTTGATACGCGTAATATTGGCTGGTAACTTGTAATTAGTTCAAAATTTTGCATGTAACTAGCTCCGTCTGTGTAAAAACTACAAGAGTCATATTGTACACCAGATAAAGTAGGTATTGGAGATGCCAAAAAGGCGATGGAAGCAAAAACATTTTTTGCGCGTGTTGTTATTAATGCGTTTAAGTTGTTATGAATGCGTTTCAGTTGTTATTAATGCGTTTAAGTTTTTATTAATGCGCTTAAGTTGTTATTAATGCGTTTAAGTTGTTATTAATGCGTTTAAGTTGTTATTACTGCGTTTAAGTTGTTATTAAAACGTTGAAGTTGTTATTAATGCGTTTAAGTTGTTATAATGAGTTTAATTTGTTATTATTGCGTTTAAGTTGTTATTAATGCGTTTGAGTTGTAATTAGTACGTTTATGTTATTATTAATGCGTTTACGTTGTTAGTAATGCGTTTAAGTTGTTATTTCGAAATGCGGAACTATATTCAAACGAAACGCACATTCAAACGAAACGCATATTCAAACGAAACGCATATTTAAAATACCGTGGAAGTATGAAAGGTACCTACTAATTATTATGAATCAATAAACTAGCTCAGACCAGTGAAAAATCATGGGACAATCTAATTTCTTAACCAATCAGTTGCAATTTTGAATTACAATTAAAATCATTTTTTGCCGAAAATATTATAATATTTAGGTACCTACTTTATCGTTTTTCTGAATTCTTCACAAAAACAGTTCCAATTTTGAAAATGATACACGAATTCATAGCAAAGTTAAGTTCATTGAACCAGATTTCTCGCTAGACTAACGCACACACAATCGAAATAAGTGTGCTTGATGATAGGTTTCTCCACTACTGGCCTAAGATAACAGACTTTAAACAGCAGGATACCATTCGAATGTTGGCTTTTGGCGCCATGAAATCTGCACAGCTTTTTTTCTCAAATGTCTAGTAAGCTATTTAAGGATATTTAACAAATAGATAAGATGCTATTTTGTTTTCCAAACGATTTTCTATGGTTCGATGTGAAAAGGGAGATGAAACTCTGCGTATCAATAAATCATATTTAAGTGATTTTTATAGCGCCGTTTTCGTGAAAAATCACCTAAAGGGCACTGTACATATGTATGACATATTTCTATAGTGCTCTATCTTACTTCTAACTACAGACTAGACAAACTATTATACCAACTTATGGCTAACAGATTGCATCTACTGGTTCGTCGATCACTAATACAAAACTAAACGATTAATAAATTGTACCCATACGCGCCTCCCAAATCGAAGGTGTTTTGAAATGTACGAATATTTAGAGACCCCAGTTACGGGACGTGCCCCCGCATTAAACACGGATTAAAATTTTGTCAGTTTTATATTTTGGAAGGTTAGTTTAGAGAGGTGGTAGAAGCAAATACATAATTGCATAGGTATCTACAAAAAGGGTTAAAACTGCAATTTTTTAGCCCCGTAACAAGGTTCTCACACAAAATATAAGGCCATGAATAAATAAACTCATAGACAAATATGGTACCGTCATCCTTATTTATCATAATCGTTCTACCATCCGTTTACACGAAAATATTGATGTAGATAATTAGATTAAATGTGTATGTAAAATAACTCGTTAAAATTAAAATGTAGCTCAGATTGATCAGCTGATGATATATATTTGAAGAGGTTGAATGATTGATTGATTGTGCTCCTAATAAAAATTAATGTAAAACCAATGTAAAAAGAAATTTTATCGTTTCGACTGTTTTAATTTCGCATCAAAACATGAACGGAAGCAATACGTTGAATAAATCTTAGATTATATCGTAATCAGTGATTGTTTTAAAGAAATAACAGGAAGCCCTGTATTTATTAGTAATTTTGTAAGAGATAAAAGTGATAAATTGAATAAAATAACAGCGTTCAAATGCTTTTTCAATATAACTGAGATATCAAATAAAAATGGATAAGTTAATTACAGATAATTTTTATCTACTCGCATGGTGGTCTGTGGAGAAACTTTTTAACGGTTTTGTTTTTTCTGTTGTTTATAATAACGTCCTCAAATCTACTGAAGGTGATTTAAAAAAAAATAATGATTGTATGGGGCTAATAAACATGCTAAACAACAAAGTAATTATAGCCATTTCACTTCCTACAACTCGGAAAAACATTCACACCAAGGTAAATGAATGTTATTTGATAATTGCTAATAAAATCATTTGAAAGTTTCGTGGTTGTGAATCGAATTACTCGTAAGAATTTAAAATTACATTCTACCTGAGAACTATCTAATCTTAACTTAACCCTCCGCCCGTCGCGTCTTTTTTTAACGCGAGGCGTCGTGCGGGGTCGCCTAGGACCCCAAAAATAAATATGATTAAATAATTGTTATAGCAAACATTTTATGCGTTATTTTAACTGATTTTAGTTAGGTGATAAGGGCTGCATTGAAATAAAAATAAATAATTAAAAAGTAGATATTTATTTTCAATGTAAAAGCTTAAAAATCAAGATGTGACATTTTTTATAAATTTTTATCATACTTTTTTAATAAAATAACTTTAACTTGAACTTTAAAAAAATGTAACCAATTTTTATGAAACTTTTAACTACTTGAGAATGATACAGACTTAATATTATTTAAAAAAAAATCAACAAAATCTAATGAAGAAACATATAAACTTGGTTTTTCATTGTATTTTGTTGATTTTTGTTGAGTCTCACGCCGAAACACACCTCTGCATCTCACAGCGCACATGCGCAGACTGGATGTCGGCGGTGCTAGCGTCAAGTATAGTCCCTTTTAGGAAGCTACCTACAGTATGGAATCAGTGGGAACATTTAAGATGTACGTAATTAGCATTTCTGTGAAACCTAGGCTTTAAGGACCCCACGCGACGGGTTAACAATTAAAGGGTTAACTATTAAAAAAAACAATAATTTTAGAATTAAATTGAGCCAATAAAAACAGAAGCAAACTTGTCATCTTGACATTTTTTGCATAAATATTTTCTCCAGGCGATTGCATGATAAACATAAATTTAATAACGTATTTTTTTTATGTTGGTACATTCACATCTGGTTTTTGGGGTAAACCATCCCTTGCGGTGGTAATTTCCTAAGGAAAGCCTTCCCCAAGTTGTGACCTTTCTTATCTGTATAATCCCCGACGCATTCACTACGCTTTTATCTCCTTCTTTATTATTATCCCCATAATTATACCTGAATTATCCAACTTACCCCCTGGGAAGACAAAAATAAGATAACGCCGGCAAATATAATATGTACCTACGATTTGCTAATTGCCTTTTTGGCCTTTTCATAAAGACGTTTACGTGGGAATTTATTTGGACAATGATTTGTGGTTGAATTATTACTACCTTTTAGCTTCTCAAATGGATATACCATATTAATAATATGTATCTACTATCTACCTATCTATTCTTTGTTGGGGTTCAAGCTTTTTCAGTGTGAGTTATACCTAGAATCAATCGTGGCAAATATTTAAAATTCCACAATATTAAATTAAGGAACTGTGCTGAGTCAGCGGACACAGCATCTTGAGTAGATGACTACGACAAAATGTCTGTTTGGCGAATATTTTATTAAGCATACAAAAGTACGTGTGTGCATTCAAGTTTGAATAAGTGCCGAGAAAGGCTGTGCCTTTCAGTATAAATTACAAATGTATCGTGCCTTATTTCGTTGTCTCTATTACTTACTACAACATTACTAACAAAATGAATATCATAAATCATTTTGTTGACTTACAATATAATTATTTATACAGTTATTTGCTTACAATAGTGGAATCCGTTTATAATGACATCGAAGAGAAATGACGAGAGAAACACGGCATATTAACGGCGTCGTCGTGACCCTCCCAAACACTGTCGAAGGTGTTAGTAATCACGTCGGTCACTACAACCGACATAATTTTCCATAAAATTAGAACGTAATTTATTAAAAACGGGTCATAATAAGCGACATGTCACTACCAGCAAAGTCATTATATCCGAATTTGTTATAAAGAATTTAATATGAAAACCAAACTTCGCTGTGTAATTACGTCATATTAAGCGGTTGGTCAATATAAGCGGAGTCATAATAAACGGATTCTACTGTACATATTTTTGATACACATTTGATGTGACTAATTTGCTGTTTTTCCTACGCTACTGCCTAGCTTATAAGAATGCCGATTTATTTTCCCACAATATCTCAAACGTTAAACTTTTTATAGTTTGCCATTGACAGCACGTGCAATAATTATAATGTACATATTTGTAAATGTAAATGTACGTTAGTTGTAAGTCTCTAGTTTTAAGCCATAGAAATATCTAGTTATAAGTCACTAGCTATTAAAAGATTTATTTTAATTATATATGTTTTTAAAAGAATAAACATTCCCGGGTTACGAAAAAACTGATAATATTTGAAAAACTCCTACCACCACTACAATAAGTGGTAAATGTTGCTTGTGTCATGAAGAAGAACTTAGAGGAATCGAACATGCGACGCCTGGGTGGGACTCAAACTCAGCCACCGAGTTGATATATATTTATTTATTTTAACGCCCTAAAAAGGCTTCTACGTGACAAATGTTACACGATACAGTGGTACACAGGAGGGTATCAGTATTTTAATAATAACGAAAATAAAATATTTAACAATATTTAAATAATATACATACTTGGTTTATATAAGACCTGACATAAAACGGTGTGATATATGTGTGATAAAGGCTAGTAAATAGGTATGCGATACAAATATGTGTTACAACCAAAAAAGAAATAATGTGAAATCTTAAGGAATAGAATGTTGTAACCTGTTAAAATAACAGAACATTATATTTACGCCGAATTAAATTATGTAAATAAAGGTGACTTGTTAGTAAGTAGAATCGAAGAATCGAGCAAAGTCAATTATACCTATTCATACATTCACATTTATTCGCAAATCTAGGAATTGGTTATAAAACTTACAGTGAAATGTAACTTGTATCATAATATCCAATGTATCCTTCAATGTGTCCGTTCCATCTCCGATGGAACGGACACATTGAAGCAATCACAAAAAAACTCACCAGGTACATTTACTTCTTTAGAGCCATCCGTAACATCCTCAACATAAACGACATTAAGAAAGTGTACTACGCTTTATGTCAATCACAAATAGAGTACGGGATAACTGGATGGGGATCTGCCTTGAGCACTCACATGGACCGGCTCAATATAGCCCAAAAAGGAGTACTAAAGACAATTTTGAAATTACCGGTTAGAACTCCGACAGAAGAATTGTTTCAAAGCATTCAAGTCTACAATATACAAAAACTTTATGCAAAAAATATTTTATTTAAAATTAAAAAAAACATATCAGAATACTCCACTGTCCAACATAGATACACAACCAGGGCAATAAACCAAAATACTCTAGCTACAGCCAGTTTGAAAACATCTTTTGGACAAAGAAATATGAAATTCAATGCGACAAAACTATACAACGCTCTACCAACTCAAACAAAAAAAATAACAGAAATAAATAATTTTAAAACAAAAGTAAAAATATGGTTGAGAGAATAAAGTGAAAATGAACTATCAAACATACTGAAGACCATGTAAAGACAACTGGATACTAAATACAAATGTGGAAAAACTACAGGCCGCCTCAGAACAGGGAACCCTAGTGAGGAGGACTGTGAAAAAAAAAACTTTATAATACCTTAATATAATACAATTTATAAATACATTATGTACAAATTTTGCTATAGATACTAATAAAAAAATAAAAAAAATAAAAAAAAAATATATATATATATTTTGTTAATGCATTCATTCTTCGGATATTATTTTATTTAACATCCACAGGGGCTTTTACTTCGAGGTATCTCAACATACATTTTTAATCGGCAATAAGCAGTTCTCTGACTCTATTTTTCTCGTATGCGGCAAATAATTCTATTTACATTTCTGGTTTCATGGATATGAACATTTTTATTAATAAACAATTTCATCCATAAAATATTTTGGCAGTTTAAGTCTCAGAAGTTATTGTTAGCTTTAAACTTATAAGCCACTGGATATAAATTCCAATTGTAGGCACTAGCAATACATCTTGCCGGTAAGTTATAAGTAATAGGTTAAATAAATTAAATTGGGGAGCGCCCTTGAGGTGATTATTATTAAACTGACTGATGAAATAAACAAATTGAACGAGACGTGGAATACTCGACGACGTGAAGAAATGCCCAATGCACAGTACACAGGCTGATTGACAAATAACAAGTTAACATATTAAAATTGGGCTATAATTACCTTTGCTTACCCATGTTGACTACCGACTGCATTATTTCGTAAGAGTTTTTTTTGGTATGTTTGAATAATTGGAAACCAAAGTGTATTTATAATTGGATCAGCGTAGACCCGTGAAAAGTCACTAATAAATGAAGAATTTGTTATTTTATGAAATTAACTTTCGAATCTATTCATTGACATTATAAACATACTAAGCGAACAAAAAAGGTAGCACGACTTGTGAAAAGATGGTCATTCAAATAATATGTGTGTACGAATGAAATAGCTTTATGAGCGGCCCGCTAAAGTGTGCCCATTGGAACTAGTTAAGTGAAACATTTGTAAACACAAAGCATCAGTCAAATATTTTAATAAAATAAATACCCATTTCGGATAAAGAATTTAATAAAATTACTGGTATAGTCTGTCAAATAAGAATAGAAAATATTAAAAATAGAAATACACATTTTGTAGGCTGGCGACACCAATTTATCTGTCAAATATTTTTTTAAAGTGCAATTACACTGAATGTATAGAACACAGTAAACCACATTTAAAAAAACATTTTTGGTTCTAAAAGAGAAAAAAATTAAATCGAAGAAGAACTGATGTTAAGGAACCTTCTAAATGACATAAATTTGATTAAATGGTGTTTTACAAAGTGATTTGGTTTCATTTAATGTAACATAAATTTGAATTTAACAATAGATAGAAAGGAAGAATCACTAATGGTGAGTTTAGTTACAGTACTTTTGAATGAGTTACTTAAATATATTCATAAATAAAATTAGAAACATGATCAATTATTAGACATGATGAGGGCAACGCCAGGCACAAGCTAGTATTGCTTTTGTTTTTTGGGGTCTAAGACTATCATTGTTCATCTGTATAGATGATTTACATATTTATTCTTATTTTTTATTTCTATTATCCTAAAAATATTATTATTTGTTACTTTTATTTTTATTTGTTATTCTATTTCATTTTTATTTATACAAGATTCACCTAGTTTAACTCCTTTCCTGTATGTGATCATGTACTTAATACTATTATGAATATTTTCCTTAATATATATGCTATATGTTTGTACTTTCATCTACATATATATGGATGATTATTAATATTGTATACTTAATATGTTATGAATCTCGACTAGCATAATACGGACATTTGCCTAGCTTGGTAGTCGAAACACCATGTAAAACAATCCTGTAATAAACAAAATGAATAAAGAAAAATTAAAAAAAAAAAGTATTAAGTAAATGGGAGCAATTTTTAAACTATGCTTTATATTTTATTACAATATCGTTATTCTTCATTATGTTTTCACAAAATCGCAAAGGTATAATATACCTTTATGCTATTCTAACTTTGAGATCAGTGGGTATCTACATAGCAATGAAAAAATTGATGGTATGAATTTTTAATTTTCTATAAAAATGTAGGTTACACAGCTTAACATTAACACCATGAATTTTATGTTTATTATTGCCATTTTTGCCAACAGTGGCGCCCTCCTATGTTTTCTACTCTTATTTGACAAACTAAAGTTCAAATTTTGAAAATTATAAGCTCATTGAACTTGAATAATGTTACGCACTTACCCATGCACTAAAAACAGAAATTTATAACTTAAAGTTATTTACAAGAAAAATTCATAGGTATCATAGGCGTCAGAAAACATTTGACAGCGAAGATGGCGAATAACCAGAGTAAAGCTAGCTTCTCAAAAACTGGGCGTACTGTACAGGGCCCGCAGATACTTAAATAATACACAACTGCTAACCCTGCACAAATCGCAAGTGCGCCCCACGGTTGAATTTGGAAGCCACCTCTGGTCTGGAGCTCCAAAATCCTTGAAAAATACCCTCGACTCTGTGCAGAAACGGGCAGTCCGTTTGATAGATTCTCCCATCTTAACGAACGGATTGCAATCTTTAGAGCACAGGCGTCGAGTGGGAATGCTATCCACGTTCTACCGGTATTTCAATGGAAGATGCTCTGAGGAACTAGCGTCATTGATCCCTTCGGCACCGGTGCATAGTCGGGAGACACGCCAAACGCGCGCCCAACATATGTATACGGTTGACATTTATCACATGAGAACGGGTCGTTTATTCGACTCGTTCTTGAGTTCAACAGCTCGGCTATGGAACGATTTGCCGGCATCTGTGTTTCCTCCCTCCTACAACATGGGTCTCTTCAAGACCAATGTTCATTCCTTCCTCTCCTCAAAAAGACCCTCCACACAGCATCCCAGATGACATAGGCCCTGAGGGAAATTATTTTCCTCAGGGCCTCCTGTGTGGAGTTAATGTAAAAAAAAAAAAAAACATTTTCGTTGCGTTATTTGAAGGGTTTTTAATGGAAAGAAGAAGAGAACCACATTCTTGAAGATATTCATGTTCCACGTGGAAGAAAATAAAAAGCCGGCAAGCTTTTCAATAGCCGATAATTTTGAAGATCTTCAACAGAAATGCCGGTTGAACTACACCGTCTCTATGAATATACACCAGATTTCTATGTCCCAAAGTTAGTATTCAATACGGCTGTAGAATCTAAAAAAAACGGAGTACCCGTTTTCCACAGTCAAGTTAGGTACATATCTAGGAACTGTAGACCAGAGATTGTTAGACTCTAATTAATTAGAAACGTTACAAAAGTACAGTTTTTTAAGTCTCGTCATGCGATCTCAATGCGTCATCCTCCAATAAAAATACTAAATCGTCGATTCTGCCCACGTAACTCAGAAAGACAGTTACATTTTCGGAATTCGATCGACATTAGGTCTGCGTTTGCGACGTTAAAAATACGATTGAAGAAATAATGCGCTTCGTTGGACAGACAAAAAATTCACGTATAAAACAGAACTCGAAAAAGCAGACACAAAACAATGATGGGTGAGGGAAGTTTTTTGAAGCGAAAACTTCTTTAGCACCGTTATGATTTGAAACTCAATGAAACGAAAAAGCGACACTAAAAAGAGACATACACCTACGCCCATAGGATTTAGCCCGCGGTAGAAAAATCGGTCTCCTCTTTGAGCGGTGGTTCGTAGCCTATCGGTCTTCTCTTTGGACGATGCTTCGTATCCTCCCCATTCTTGACTACTTAGTTTTTCTGAAGGTTTTGCTTCTACTACGTGTGAACTTCACACTTGTAATTTTTTCTTTGCGTTTCTTCAATGTTCTGTTGTGGCACTATTTGTTTGGTCACCGACCTGTTTTGTCACCGTTCTGTTTAATCACCATTTTGACTGTTCACTTTTCTGTTTTTGCCACCGTTCTGTTTTAGTCACTATTCCGTTGTCATCTTTTTGTTTTATACTGTTCTGTTTTGTCGTGGAACCTAAATTCACAGCGATTAACGGGTTATACATGATGAACGGAACAATTGTCGAACTAATCAGCTATCGAATTGAACCGGTTCTGTGGAATAGCAGTGATATGCTTAACTTTTAACCATTCTCTGTCAAATCAGTTCTCACACTTGTCTTTCCTCACTTGTTACAGCTTTGTTTTGTCACTGTTCTGGTTTGTCACCGTCTTCTTATGTCACTGTTCGGTTTTGTCTTGGAACCTAAATTCACAACGACGAACGGGTTGAACGAAACAGCGATCTCAACGCGTTGTTCAACGGAAGAGTTGTTGAACTAATCAGCTGTCGAACTAAACCGGTTCTGTGGGACGGAATGGCAGTGATGTGCGTCACTTTTGCGTCACCTGATCCCTGTCTACTCTGTTCACGTAACTCGTTCACTCACTAGTTCCATCATTCGATTGGAAATTAATTGTATGTTCGAATATTTTTTTGATTCAATTACGGCAAAAATATATATTTTTAAAATTTGTGTTTAAAATAACTTGTGCACAGATCTACCAACTGATCAACGCCACGATAACATGATATGTATGTTCGTTAGCCAACCTTTCGGTCAGTGTTACATCATCATCAGGCAGATGCGTGATAATGGACACTGTTGGCTAAAGAAGGAGGTAGTGCAACATGGCATAACATCCCAAAAACAAATAACGAAAATACTGTGCAATGAAAATCTAAAATCGTACATAATATGTTTGGCTTAAAAAAAAACATTATTTCGTTAGTTCCCCTTATAGCCGCCTGAAGTGGAATCCGGTGAATACCTGCACAACAGCTTGAATATACAAATAATAAAATATTTTTTCCGGAGCTTTACAAATGCTATAAATTTCAGCTCTGGCGATACGAAATTTGCACAGCTTTTTCAGGATTTAGTTTATATGTCAAGGAAACCATTTTCAGCTCGCATTGTAATTTCGACCTTTCTCTATGAAGTACACCAATTTTAGTGACCACATTTAATGTCAAAATGTTTTTTATAAAACTATTTTAATATTATAAATGCGAAACTGCGTGTGTTTGTTTGTTACGCTTTCACGCGTAAACCACTAAACGAATTTAATTTTTTGTTTCACCAAATTAAAGCCACATTTTTGCGAGTAATAAAGGTTGTATATAATAAATGTAAGACAAGTAATAAAGGTAAGATCTGGCGTTATGAAATTATAAATATTAATATATTATTTTTATCATACATTTTCTGTCCCTAACAGAAGCTAGATTTTGCTAACGTCAGAAGAAAAGCAAAACAAATCGTTGCCGTGGAAACGACATTGATATATTTGTGAGGAATTTTATTTCAGGCGTCGTAGTTAATATCTATCTCTAAAAATTAATCGCCGAAATGTATGTACGCCTATAACTTCCGAACGATTGGACCAAATTGAATTTTTTTTTGTGATCGTTATTTTGTATAAAACTACTGGTGAGCTTTGCATTATGAAATTTGCAATAGGTTGCACGCGAGCTGTTTGAAAACTGAACGTACTGGGACTGTATGTATGGAATGCGGAAGAAGGGAGGGGGGAGGGGAACTCGGGTAGGGGGTTCACGGGAGGGGAGGAGGGGAACCAGGGAGGAGGAAGAGGAACCTGGGAGGGTGGTTCGCGGAAGTGGAGTGGAGAGAGGGAAGGTGGAGGAGGCGGAGTGGGAACGCGAGAGGGGAAGGGGACGCGGGAGAGAAAGGGAAGGCGGAAGGTGAACGGAACGAATGGGAAAGGACACGCAGGGAGAAACAATTTATTTATTAAACGCATACCGGGTATCAGCTAGTCTTAAATAAATAAAACTTTAACCCATCGAGAATTTACTATTGCTATCACGTAAAGATGTTATTAATTTTAATGAATAATCATATTTGATGAGGTAGAACGGTATACAGGAATGAGTACGTGCGGATTATAATATGCTAGGTTCATGATAAAGATCTACACTCTATTGAAACCGGTTTAACGATTCGCTCCGCTTGCCGCACTGACCTTGGTATGAATCTCTCCGATTACTTTTCTACAATCATTGTGTATATTGTAAACAGAATAAAAATAATAAAAATTCCCAAAACGTTGCAGAAAAACCCAGTGACGGTGGCCGACGATCGCGGTTTACGTATTGTGAGTCTTATTTGTTTTGATAGTAACTTTAAAATATTGCAAAACAAACAACTGAAACCATAACTGACTTACTTGCCTATGAAAATTATATGCTGCATACTAGTGAGAACGGTATTCAAAACATGATGAAAAACGAGAGCTGTTCGAATAGTGTAATGTTGCGAATGTAAAAAAAAAACTGCCTAAAAGTATTTTGCACTGCCCTTTTTCTACTACGACGGCAAAATATTTGCTGCTGACCTAGGCCAGTGCAATTAGCGATCCGCGATCAGAATTATTCCGGTAGTCCCAATTTTTTAAGATGTTTTATACACTCATCTCCTGATGAAAAATCTGTACTGCAAAAGAGATACGTACAAAAAACCAAACCAAATAGTGCAATTTACTTGATTTTATAAACTTATTTATACACATTTTTACTACTGTATATCTCAATACTTATAAGAGATAGAAGAAAATTATTGGTAATTTTATGTTCTACTAAACTTGTGAAGCTACATTAGCCGAAATTTTTATTGGAAACGAGATATTTGAGAAAAAATAGATTTTAGCGCGATTTTGGCTGGTTTTTTCAAAATGGCGGCAAAAGCTCAAGTACGCCAAGGTCGAAAACTCAGATTTTCATCAGAAGATGAGTGTATAAAACATAAACAAATTGGGATTACCGGAATAATTCCGATTGCGACCACCTTTTTGGCACTAAATGCAAATTGCAATTGGCCTTACAAAATTCAACAAATCGCAATTGGCCTTACCAAAGTCAACATCACGTTTGAAGTAATTGAAAGTGATTTTTTTTTTCAAAATGGTTTTTCAAAGGGGTGTTGAAATTGGATGATTGAGTTGTTATGGAACCCTTTTGCTAGGGTTCGAGTGCGGAAAATCTAATATGCAACAATTGAAACCAACGAACTGCGCCCTTTCGCAAAGAGTAGGCAGAGAGGTCGAACCCTGTCTTAGCTAACTCCTTCATTCCTTTATTCCTCAATTGGGAAGCGAGTAAGGGTACCGTCACCTCGGAAACCATTTACTGGATAATCAACACCTCTGTCATAGTTCACAAGTAGTTCGTGACGTTTGGTGTTCATATTTATAACTTTTCAAAGGGGTGTTGGAATGTCACTGCACATCTGCAGTACCCTACCCGTCACTTCGGTTCATTTGTAAGTCAGTTCTTGAGTTCAACAGCTTGGCTGTGGAACAATTTGCCGGCCTCTGTGTTTCCTCCCTCCTACAACATGGGTCTCTTCAAAAACCATGTTCACTCCTTCCTCTCCTCAAAAAAAACCCTCCACATAGCATCCTCAAAGATGACACAGGCCCTGAGGGAAATTAATTTCCTCAAGGCCTCCCGTATGGAGTACGCAAATTTTTTTTATCTGATATGCATAATGAAAATCCAATCAAACAGCAGTCTGTAGATGCCTGTGGTAGATTGAATTAATTAATTAAATAAGTTGAACAAAGATGTAAGGCTTTATAATCAAAATATATTTCACGGAAATTCCTCCTCCGATAACAAAAAATTTCAAAAAAAGGTAAATTATTTCTTTCTCTAATCATAACGCTAAGTAATCTATGAACATGTGGCCAGTGTTCAAATGAGAATATGTGTAACTAAGCTTTCTTCAGCCAGAGTTCAAATTCAAACCACAGTCTGAACTCACAGAATATCATAGTTTTGACTAGGGATTACAGTTAAACCTGTTTTACGATCTTTGCGGCGAAGAGCTTCGAGCAGGTAGGTAGGTACAGAAAATGGTTCACATATTAAAGAAATGTTTTTTGCAAATTAATTATAGTAATTAATTTTACCTACATTTACGAGTAGATGGTTGATTGTCGTTTCAAACAAAACGATATTTCACGTGATGTTTTGAATCAATAAAACTATAAATACATACATACTTCAACAGTTTGCATGTTTTTATTTAATCCGGGAGTAAATAAATTAGTGTCAGTTAAACCTTTCACGTTCGATCTAAATAACGGGTTTTTGCTACACCTATATAATAATTTGCAACTAAAATGAATGGAGGTAGCGACGTTGAAATAAAATTTTTAAAAAAAAACACGAAAAATAGGTGCGGTTATTATTATCTATTCAGTCTATTGAAATAATATTACATTGTTACTAATGGTGTATTCAGCTGAATTTAAATAAATTATGCAATTATTTAAGATGTAAAAAATAACACGTTTAAAATATTGAAGCTGATAATTATATTCATAACGGTTAAGGCCCCGTACCCGAGCACGAAAAGAAGAAGATGGAGAGATATGTAATTACGAATGTTGGAGAGAGCGCGCTGATATTTCAAACGATAAAAGTGAAGCGAAAATTGTGAAAATGTTTAATAAAACACGACTCGTTTAGAATAGAGCAAAAATCTCATTAGGGTTGTCTAAAACAACGTTCAAAGAAATACTGTGAACTTTTTCATATATATAACTTGTTAAATAATAGAGACAGACGTGAAAATAAAAAAAATTTCGGAGCATACTTTGCGATTTTTTTCTACGGTGGGAATTGCTACGTTTGGTGATTTAGCAGGGGTGCCCGGGTTCATGGGGTGAGGTTTGTCTAGGTCTTGGAGGTGGATGACCAGGACACACAGAACCCCAGATTCATACCCACCCCTTAAACCCTTTTCTTTCCTAGAACTCTCTTCCCCTCCTTTTCCTTAAAAAAACCCTCCACACAGCATCTCCAAAGATGACATAGGCCCTGTGGGAAATTATTTTCCTCAGGGCCCATGTCATCTTTTCCTGGGCCTCTTGTGTGGAGCTCATGTAAAAAAAAGACACAAAACGCGTTCTCTGTCTTTAATAAATGTTTAATGATAAAGTGTAAAATAAGTACTTACCTAATTCACAAATATTTAACAATTGTTAACTATTTGTGAATTAACTTGATAATTGTTTTTGTGTTTAATTTGCAGAACTCCATTCAATTTTTAAAATTTTTATTTAAATTAAAAAAAAACACACACACACAAATTTTATCCTCACTTGTATAAAATGAAGTAAGTAAAAAGCTGTGCTCAGTATGAGCCAACTATGATGTCCACGTGTGAACAAAGGTTACATAACGAAGTAGGTAAGTGTTAAGGGGAAACCTTCATTAACCTCCCTAACCGTGACGTTAGGACGCTTAGGTCTACGTATAAGTTGGAACACCTTTGTATACAAACTTCGTTTATGTGACCAAATTACGTAGGTAAACCTAGGAGTTATACAGTGACGCACGGAGTCAAGAGATAGAGCTCTTAAAGAGCAAAGAAATTGAGGAATTTGGAGAGTAGCAAGAACGAATGACCAAAGTCACCGAAATTTCAAACACGATATTTTTGAGTACCATAGAGCTTGGTAACTTTGAAAAAGAAGTAAGCTAGATCAGATTGTGTACTAAATGATGACTTGTTTGAATTTCAAGATTTTAATGACTAGGTTGTTACTTCAACATGAAAGAAGCTGTTGTTGTCAACTACGAGATGCCTCCCCATTGAAAATATAAAAAGAATGACAGATTTTTGAGGCAGCAGCTTGTTAGGAAAAGGGAGTGAATTTTAGATCTGGTAGTAATTAGTGCTGTATTCTTCGATGTTACAACGGTGAAAGCCAAGTATAATGATGATGAATAAATACAAGAGAAGAATCTCGCATGAAAGGTTATACGCAGCTTTAAACCAAAATCAGAAATGAGAGTGACATTACGTATTGTATCATTCGACTCCTACAAATTACTTTGAAATTATATGAAAATATTTCGTTATTATCTTAACATCCATGAATATACGAGTACACTAGTCCCAGCAAGCGATGTAGTAGTTAGTAGTCGTCGTTTTAGTGTCTTCTGTGTTTTGCGTTTTCAAGCAACCTAGGCTTAAAGCTCTCGCTGAGATTAGTTTAAATGTGTTCCTGCACAGAAGTCCACATACATTATAATATTCATGTGATAGTTGGTTTTACAAAAGCAGCGTCAGCTACTCGAACTCTGGAGTGACGCAAGGATTTTTTTTACATTAGCTCCACACAGGACGCCCTGAGGAAAATAATGCCCCTCAGAGCCTGTGTCATATTTGGGGATGCTTTACGTAGGGTCTTTTTTAGGAAAGGAAGGAGAGGAAGTTCTGGGAAGGAAAAGGATATGAGGTGTATCCAGTAGGACACACTGACCCCCACTGGTTGCAAGGCGATATTCCGAGATAGTATGGCTGGAGAAGTCAAAGGGACTCCCTCAACCATTTTTTCTCGATCCGGCCTTTCATACAGCTGGTGGGCAGACGCATCAGCCGCCAAAGCCCGGACAAACCTCACTCCACCCCTGCTCAGTCACCAAACGTAGCGAACCACTTGGAGTGACCTATGGCAGAGGTTTTGGTTAACCAATAAATGGTATACCCGCCTCCCAAATTGAAAACTTAGCTGCGTAAGAGTGTCTGCTCGGTATTGGCGAAAAGTATTAAATTTTAGTATAAAAATTAAAGTATAAAATCTCGCCAATAGGGTCTATAATTTCAAATACAGACCAAGGTTTCAGCAACCTCATGAAATTCAAATCGGATGGCAAAATTCAATGCAACCATCTTTAATGGTCCGTACCTACAGACTAGGCTAGTTTAGTCGAGTAGTGAGTATTTTTGTAACTAACCGTGTCCGAACATCATAAATTTAGTAGTTAGTAGTAGCATTTTGGTTAGTCAAGTAACTGCTTGCCCAATGCGAACAAGGTATAAAGACCCGTTCGCATTGGTCGAGTATTTTAGTCGAGTGGAGAGTATAGTAGTAACTAAACGCGTCCGAACACCATAATTTTAGTAGAGTGGGTTAGTCAACTCTTTAGTCGATTCAATACATTTCGTTCTATTTTTTCGGAAAGTAGCGATCCCCTCCACGCGTCTCTGCGCACTAACGTGCGCAAACCCGCCGTTTTAGCAGAGTTCATTTGTAGAAGCGCGAAAATGTCGTGGCATTGGAGCGAAGATACAACTCTAAAATTATTTATTAATGCTGCTATTAATCTCTTTTCGTGTCTATAGTTTATTTATTTTCACTTTACTAGTTTATTCTTCCATCTTTTCTAAAATTTCACCTCTTCTAACATTATAATATGCTTCGTTCGCGTATTTACTTTGTTTTGTAGCAGCCCGTCAACCGCCGCCATCTTGCAACGGGCGGCGGGCAATAATGTACTCTACTTGAAAATAATGCGAACGATTTTCGGCGAGTCAAGTGGGGAGTTACTCGCCACTTGACTCGCCGACTCGACTAAATTAGTGGCGATATTGGTGATATTATATCAATGTGGAAGGCATTTGTAATTTCTAGTGTATACCTACTATCTTAATGCAACGAATGAGTGAAGTATGCGGATAAACATGAAAAGATGATCAATTTGTACCTGTTTAATAATAATAATAGTTGGATAATTTGTAGAGCGCCGTTTTTGTGAAAAATCACCTTAATTACTATAATTGATTCAGCTAAGTAGAGACAATCTTTTCACCGTTCATCTCGAAGAAGTCACCACTTACGAGAAGTTCTTAAAATATTTCGGCCGAATTACACCCGAACCCACAATTATTTGCGCAGTATTATTGGGGTTTAACTGCTTCATTCGTGGCGCGGTAATTCCAGCCTTACATTCCCTTCATCCCGGCCCCGGTCTTCTTAATAAACTTTCTTTCTCCTCGAGTGTCGGGGGATTTCAATTTGCTGATAATTAAACGTACATGACCCGAATTCTTACGGCCGTATTGTTCTGCCCAATTAATGGCAAGAATTGCTTTCTACGGAGAGAGGTTCTGCTGCGCAAGATATTATTTGGCTCGCGAATAGATGGGATTTTTTTAAAAATAAGTTAGACCCGAAAGAATTTCTTTATTAGAGTTGAGCTTTTTGTATGATTAACAAAAGAATACCTGAAATACACGAGGACGCGACGATTTTATCTTTGAGTTAATGTAATCATTTTTAATATTTTTTACGTGATAAAGTCTTATAAATCGATGAACGCCGGCTGCACTCACGAAAAATCATGACTCATTGTCATGTTCCGCCTGAACCGAGCGTGCAAGCGAGAGCGCGAAACAAGCCTTCGGCCTAAGCGTTCGGCTTGTGACGCATCTATCTCTTTTCCGCTCCATCGTTATTATATGACTTTATCACGTAATATTATCGTCCGTAAACCGACTTTTCAGCGCCCTTGAGGTGATTTTTCACAAAAACGGCGCTCTACAAATTATCCAATTATTATTATTATTATTATTAACTACCTCATACATTCAGTCGACAGATAAATACATAAGTGCAGTAATACACAAAATGATCCTAATATAAAACATGGTAGTAGATGAAAAATAATTAGTGACAGTGAGTTTGTGAAAACCACACTAAGAGACCACACTGAGGTGTTCGCATGTTTTCGATAAAGTGTATTTTTTTATATTAGGTTAGTAGCAGTTAAAATACATCATAGAAGTATATAGCCATAGTATTATTTATTTACGTGCTTTGTAGCTCTTTCTGGAAAATAAATTGTTTTTATTCATCAACATAATATCGCACGATTCACCAGAAGAAGTCAGGGACGCCGCCGAAGACGTGGCACAGTCAGGTCATGTCAAGGGTCAGAATAAGATAACGGTATGTATAAGACGATGTTTTAATGTGAATGAAGCAAGGAATGTTTGTCAAGACAGAGTTCTGTGGCAGGTCATCCTCTATTCCCACTCCCACCTCTGTGGGGAAACTGCGAAATAAAGAGTTCAAGTTCAGTTCAAGTTCAAGTTCAAGGCTGAATAAACATGAAGATGAGGAAATCGTAAAGATACGTAATGAATTAACACCAAAGTAATCTAAAGTCAACAAAAATGAATATGAGGAAATCATAGACATAATGAAGTAACACCGAAGTTATCTAAAAAGCGAGTGAAAAGCCTTACCGCTCGACCACGCCGGCCGAATTTAGCCGTGTTTTATGAACAGATCTGAATAGACAGGTACTTCCCACTCTTTCCCTTTTCTATCTGCTTCCCTTCAGCCTCAAAATATACATCAATTAGGGATGCCATAGAATCACCAGCTCCGAACCGCCGGGTGCTGTTGGGACACTTCTGCGGTATTCACAAAGAAAGAAATTGTAAATTTTAATTTATACCAACAGCTTGCATGATCTAGGTAGTAGGTTTATCACTATCAAGTTCCGTAGTTACAATATTTAATTGCATTCCGATGGGAAAACAATTCTTATATTAAACCTTGTAATTTCCCAGGCACTGGATGGTAATTAAAAAAATAATTAACCGTTGTACGGTCGTAACGAAATAATGAAAAAAAAAAAAAAAACACAAATGAAATATTTTTTTATTAAAAACATAATACTGATTAGTTTTCCTCGAGTCCAACCTTAATACCCGGTAAAAGAGTTCAACTTAACATGGCCGTGATAACAAAGAAAACTTTTTACTACAAATCCCTTTGTGGCTTTCATTGAATTTTATTTTCATTCATTAAACCACCATTGAAAGTGGAAGAGGAGAACACAAGGGATTACGTGGAGTCTAAATAAATTCATCTGCATTGGTATTTAAGAACTGTGGAAACAGCACAACAACGATGCGATTCCATATTGTATAATAATAAAAACTGCCTATAAAAACCAAACAGGTTATTCAGTGTATTTTGCGTTAGCCTAGGCTGGTTAATCGATGTTAGACTAGTCGCGTGTAACGAACATCATCGGAACATCAACTTTTTCTCCATCGACACTCCTATTATGTATGTTTTTTGCTTCTTATTTTACATCGATTTATTTTTTTTTTCCAGTTATTAAATTAACTTATATAAAATAAAATATACACTTATATATTGTAAAAGTTATTTTGAAATTTGAAGTAAATACAAAATAAATCAATTCAGATCCATTTACAATGATTTTTGTCAGTTTTATCATTAGATTAAGAAGTTATAATATTCATAAAATAAGCAAAACGTGGATAACATAATATTTAAACAATAGATATTTAGATTTGATTTAAATACGTTGTTAGGTTAATTTGATTATAGACGTTTTAAGGGTCCACTATTCGAATTTCGATCGATTTCTCACATTCCCTTAAACATTTGAAGTTTTTAAGCTCTTAAAAAATATATGTTATTTTTGAAGATAATATCGAGATACGTTCCACGCCGAAACGCAAATTATATGAAATTCCCTCGATAGAAAAAAATCGCAAAGTATGCTCCGAAAATTATTTAAAACAAGTCTATTTCTATTATTTTACAAGTTACATTTGTGAAAAAATTCACAATGTTTCTTTAAATGATACTTAAGACACGTTCCACGAGATTTTTGCTCTATTTTAAACGAGTCATGTTTAATTAAGCTTTTTTTCCATTTTCGCTGCGATTTCATCACTTAAAATATTAGCGCGCTCTGGCCAACATTCGTAATTACACATCTCTCTATCTTCTACTTTTTCAGTCGAATAGCGCGGTTACAGTGGAAAATATTAATATCTCTTCGGGTATTGTAAGATTTGTAGTTACGTACGAGCAAAGAGTCTTGTGCGTGTTTCGATTTGAAATGTTGTGTATAAAATAAGGTATTGCGCTCAGGGCAATGAAATGCAATTCTTTCTAATAGACCTGGTAAGTCAAAAAGGAAGTTTTTAACATATTTGCAATTTCGATTCCGTTCTTTGTTATTGTTTAAATTGGCGATAGTCACAAATCTATATTGATTACCTATCGGTATTTCATTCCTGCAACATCTAACGAACTAAGCATGACCTTCTTTCTACAGGGGTAGGTTGAGAGAGCAACGTATCTCAACTATTCTGGATTATATCGACGATATTATACTTGATATATATCGACGGTCCGAATAACAAAGTCGGATCTGCTAAAAATTGAAAATCTTTCTGTTGGTCTATTTATTGGTTCATTTTGTTGATTTAAAAGCCTGTATTTTTGGAATTTTTAATGAAATCAACCGAAATGCCATGTATCAAAACAGCCAATGTGTGCCAGATCAGACTTTTTGATCTCAAAAACAGTAAAAATGCAGAAACGAAACTTTAAACAGCTCTACTGCAAAACAACAAAATCGCACTTCCTACATTGTTCTTCGGAACCGTCTATATGTTCCCGATACTCCGATACTTGTCCTTCGGCTCTACAAATAAAATATTGCCATTGCGTACTACTTCTTGTTTGCTTCTATTTTAATTTATTTTTCTATTTCTAAGCCATTGTTTGTATTTTTGTCAATCATATTTGATGTGTTTTTGTCTGGACTTATTGTAATGGTGTACTGCATGCGCGAGCCGTGCAGATTAAAATGTTATATCGTGGTGGGTATCTCACCATCATCTTGATAACTTATCCGTAGGATAACATTTAAGATTTATTCATTTACTAGGTCCGAGTTCACAATTTGCTACTCGAACATTGCTGGCTGAATATTCGATAAGGTAGCCGAGTTTTTTACGCATTTGTTTATTTATTAATATACTCATAAATTATTCCCTGGATAAGCCATGAGAGGATAGTGTTAAGCACAATTTAGGAGGAAACACAAATATATAATATCATATCCATCTAAACGTAACGGATTTATTGCCTTTTTTATAACCATCTAATAATTCAAATTGCTACAGAAACAATAATATAATCTTATAATCGACTTAAACAACTAACTCACCCTGATCTCTTGTTAGTATTAGTTTACGCGTGGTGTCGCGAAGCTTAGTTTAAAGCGAAGCAATAATTACATTAAAAAATGCATAGATACAAATTAGATCAATGCGTTTGAGCTGAAGTAGAAATAAAAATGAGGGAGAGTTTTTCAAAATTCAAAATCTTTTCATCGTATCCCTTTCGGGGGTCAGCTACTATTTAGGCAATCTTCACCCGGCAGGCTGCTTCCCGAAAAAACTAATCTATTTAATCTATTATTCGGTATGTGGATTTCTCTCAGGAAAGCCACCAATTTAGACAATTTACAACCCATTACGGCAGCCTTACGAAATTAGGGACACACGCTTTGTAATTATTAGGTCATTGGCGGGTGATCGAACATCGCTTCTCGCCAACAAAGGTGTACGCTGATTGAATATAAACCACTGAGTGGGTTACGTAGGAATAGTACTGTCTGTGAGGCATGAGGCAGGAATGTTGCGGCACAGGACGTGACTGCGACGAACGCTAACGTCTGCGTCCCATGAGAAAATACCGATACCTAGCGCCTAATGTATTGGGATGCGCTCGTTGATGAGAACTACTTAAAACTGTGATGCAATCCATTAAGTGTTCGTGAATCTAACTTTAACGTGGCCCGTATTACGTATTTATTTTGAATTTTATTTAATTACTGTATTACAAACGTAAAATACCAATGTTATTAAATACGGCCAATAGATGGTCATACCTCCGTGGTCCCGAGGCAAGACTCTCGACTCACAATCCGAAGGTCGCGGGTTCGAACCCGGCGTGCGCAAATAAATTTTATTTGATTAATTTGTGTTATTTCACAATTTATTCATTTAAAATAATATATCATATATTTGCGGCACGTTCCAGAGTGGAAGATACTAATAGTATCGCCCTGGTGTAAGACCACCATTCAGAATTGAAACGTTGCTTGAAATGGCTTTTGCCGTGTTTAGTGACCAGATCTGAATAGCCAGGTACTTCCCTACCTACCTCTTCCCTATCTCCTTCCCCCCCCCACTGCCTTCAGCCTCACAACATACCCCAATTGGGGATGCCATAGTCTCACTGGCTCCAGACGGGAGCAGTTGGGACTCTTGTGCGGTATTTCATGTAAAAAAAAAAAAAAAAGATGTTTTAAATGAACGCGTTTAAAAACCACACATTTTAAAAATTCAAGAATAAAAAAACAGACGTTTAAAACACCAAGAAGTTTTAAAACACTAATTTTAAATAATATATATTTTATGAATATTTTAAAAACGCAAAGTTTAATAATGTTATGTTAAAAAACAACAATACAAACAGATCAGAAATAGGTATAATAAATATCATTGAAGAAGAAGATAACACTAATAATCCGGCTTTCCGTGGTGGCAGTAGGAGATTTTCAAACATTGTCGGGTTATTCATAACCCGGGAATGTTTGTCTTTCTTTTTAAGAAAAAAAAAAATCTAAACGAAAATATGAAAGACAACATGACACAGAAAAATAGAAAAAGACTATGGTCGCAACTGGGACTCGAACCCAGACCTCTCGTCCAATTGCGCTATTGCCACCTTCTGTCAAACCGTCATATTTGTCAATCTCATATTTCAAATTTTAGAATTAACAATATTATCTTCAACTAATTATTTTTTCCATATTATAGGCAACTACTCTTTTTTATTGAAAACAATCATTCTAAGAATTGGTTTGTAACCTGAATAGCGTATTGGATAAATGTATCCGAATTTTTTCATATGGAACTATTGACTTAATAAAGATCTAAATGAATATTTAATTTTTTATAAGAAAAAAACTCTTTTTATAACTTTGAAGGTTAATCCTATCAACGTAATATATCATTGAAGAAGAAGATAACACTAATAATCTAAACGTCAATAATCTAAAGTTGCGACAAGTGTCTTTTTCTATTTTTCTGTGTCTTGTTCTCTTTCATATTTTCGTTTAGATTATTAGTGTTATCTTCTTCTTCGATGATATATTACGTCGGGAATAACCTTCAAAAGTAATAAAAAAGAGTTTTTCTTATAATTTTTTTAAATAAATTATTCATGGTTTTTGAAATAATGTGTTAGTTTCTACACAAGCTTTCTTTAAGAGATTTATTTGAAAAAAAAGGTTTCATTTCTTTTACAACAAATATTACTTAAAGCTTTTTTTTCTATATATCTTGATTCCTGCTACTAAGTTGCCAAATCTCAAGGATTTCTCGAGAAATGTAAAGAAATCATTACCCAATTGAGTATTTTTTTAGAGAAAAGACACACTTTTGAAACTCTACCCGATTTCACTTCGGTCAGATTAACAAAGAGTAGTTTTTCCTATAAATCCAACTTTGGTTCGTAAAATTGGGATTTATTTGGAGCAAAAACCGCTATGGTTCGTTGATAAATTAAAGGAGAATGAACCTTAATTGCGGACTTGAATAAGAGAAGAAAGGTTACTTTTGTTTGAAGGTAAATTATAGGGGACGTGGTTTTTGCACTGAGAGTTCCAACAATTAAAATTTTTTTTAAATATATTTACGCATTACCTAAAACTGATTAAAAACAAAGCAAATTTGAAAGCCGGTAACGTTAGAGGCCATTCAACGAACTTTGTAACTAATCAACGTAAATCCAAAATTAGATTAGTTTTTGGCCAAGAGTGAAAAGCATTCCCAATTTTTTTTAATTATGGTTTATTTTTTTGCTAGGTAGATACTGCTTGTATAAAATCTAGATTTAGCTAGGACTCACACCTTTCCAGATAATTCGATTTATTGGTTTAGGTAAAGTTGATTTAATTAATAGAAGAAATTATCCATAGATGTCAGGAGGTGCAAATTCCCCTCTTACCAAGGAAGCATTATAAAAAGCCTATGTTTAGGTTTTTTCACTCACTTCTCGTCTCATCACCATACATTCTTAACAAGTAAAACGTAAACTCCTTGGTCTGTCTTGGGTAGTTTGGGTCTCCTGAATATTCACAATGTAATTGGGAATAGAGCAAATAAAAGTCACGAGTCCTTTAAAGTTTCCTGAATATGCGTTATTATTTACAAAGTTCCTTCCTCCAAAATAAAACATATGGTCCTTCGAGCCGGATAATTGAAATGGGCGACCTTCCGTTATTCTCATATGTTTTATTTTGGAGGAAGGAACTTTGTAAATAATAACTTATCTTCAGGAAACTTTTAAGGACTCGTGACTTTTATTTGCTCTATTCCCAATTACATTTTGAATATTCAGGAGACCCAAACTACCCAAGACAGACCAAGGAGTTTACGTTTTACTTGTTAAGAAAGTATGGTGATGAGACGAGAAGTGAGTGAAAAAACCTAAACATAGGCTTTTTATAATGTTTCCTTGGTAAGAGGGGAATTTGCACCTCCTGACATGTATGGATAATTTCTTCTATTAATTAAATCAACTTTACCTAAACCAATAAATCGAATATCTGGAGAGGTGTGAGTCCTAGCTAAATCTAGATTTTATACACTGCTGATAGCAGGAAAAATCCAAAAATTGTCAGGTTATTTGTGTGGAAGGTTTGTTTTCTTTACTTCTTTTTCCCTAGGACAGCTGTAGTAATTTATCTAAAGTTTATCAAACTTAACAACGCATGATATCATTAATTAATACTGGCAGCGTCCAGATATGAAATAAAGAACACACACCAAATAATATTTTATTTTTAGTTAAAATTTTTAAAATAAGCATATAAACAAACAAAACACCAACTGGTTCCGGTTCATCGTAAACCTTCTTCAGGGCTGTATAAATACATACGTACATACTCATACTAAGCATTCACAAAATTTACAGTAAAATTAGGAAAAATAGAAAAGGGAGAGAGAACATCAACTTTCGAGAGGGAGGGTACCCAACCTAACCTAACCTAACTACAATCTAATCCATCATAACCTAGCTAACAACTCAAATCTAACATTGGGTACATAAAAGAAAGGGAGTAATAATAGTGGATTTAGGGAAGCAGAAGGGAAACACATTATCTTAAATTGGGCTACTCGATTTGTGCAACTATGAGAAATGCACTCATTTCCCAAAACTAATAATTTCACAGAAAGAAAATGAGGGAAAGTAAACTAAATTTAAAATAACGCAACCAAGCTAACACAACCAAGATTAAGTTTTAATTATAACACGTCGTGAAGCTGCGCGTGTTTTTACGGAAGCAAGAAAAAGGAAGGACCGATTACATTAATAAACAAGTAGCTACTTGACTTGACTTCCTCAGAAATCCGGTAGATATCCGGAAAATCTCGCGCGCAACAACTCCAATACATAACTTCGAGAAATAACTTCGAGCCATAACTTTAATACATAACTTCTAGACGTAAGTCAACACACACTTTATTGACTCTAGGTAATAAAAATATCGTTATGCTGCAACTTCCTACCGCAATTATCACTTCTAGCAAATCACAACATGAATTAAAAGTGAACCAACTCGTGCCACAAGAAATGGAGCACTTTTTCTATACTTCTTATCCGGTCTGCTGCAAAAGCCGCTGTTTTTGTGGCTCAGATAATGTTTTACGAGTCAGTTTAGCACGT
Organism: Glyphotaelius pellucidus; assembly: GCA_936435175.1. NCBI lineage: Eukaryota > Metazoa > Arthropoda > Insecta > Trichoptera > Limnephilidae > Glyphotaelius > Glyphotaelius pellucidus. Next base: position 9,835,027 of record OW386552.1, on the reverse strand, counting down.
AAAAACTATACAAGACACGAGAAATAAGTGTGTCGAAAGTAGTAGATTGTGAGAGTGGTAAAGGTTCAAAAATAATTACTTGTTACCTATACAAGATCGAAGCGTTTTTGATTTCCAGCGCAACAGTTTTAGTAGGAATTTTTTATCTTGAAAATCTTATTTTAATATCAGTTAGTGAGAATTGTTTTTAGGACACGTCTTGCTAAAATTTGTCTATTTGTGTTAATTGTTGTAAAAATAAATTAATGATTTGCGATTTATCATTGAGTTTGGCTTTAAAGGCCTCTGCAATCATGTTCAAGTGGAACATTTGCGCGGCCCTTTTCGGCCCTTTTAATACAAATCTTAAATCTGGATTAGAGATCAAAATACCCCACCAAACTGAAAAATTATTTTTGTAATCAAAAGGTATATCAAATATCTAGTTGATGTGAGCTACTTTATTTATTTTTGCTTTAAATTATAAGATACAGGCCATTAAATATTTTAGTGTTTCGTGATTTTAGAGGCAACTTGGGAAATTATTTGTGAGTAAATGAAACACAAAAAAAATAATTTTGCTATATTTATCATAAAAATATAATGATATATAAAATAAAAATTTAGAAAAAAAAATCATTTTGATAGGTGTAAATTTAAAATACAATTTACATATTTACGGCGCAACAAAAATTTGTCGTTTATAAATTAAAATTACTACCCAAAAAATGCATGTTTTACAATGTTTTACCTTATTTTTCTTTGAATTTGTAAAATAAACAGAACGCAATATCTAAATTAAGAAGCTGGAAATTCTAAGTAGCTATCAATAACAATGACAATAAAAAATTTGTCCATAGAGTATCCAAAATGATCTTAATAAGGCGATATTAGTATGTTATGTTACAAGCGTAATGGAAACGTTTTTTCGGTAACGTATCGGTTTGTAGGTTCCATTTGTCATTCAATACAAGAAATGGCATCCACTTTACGAGCTAACTTTCTAAAAGTTTTATCGGCATTCTACAAAAACAAGAATTGAACGGACGTGGATAAATACCTTATAGATAATCTTGGATGCGGGAATTATTATAAAATACCTTGGCACGAGCAACGAATCACAGATGAGGTAAAGCCAATTAACAAACCTGTTTAAGACGTCATCCGTATCGTGGTGACTCTGTAGAAAGATATAATAAAGCTTTTTAGGATAATATTAGTATGTTTTATGTTTGTTTTTTAAAGTTGCCGCGTCATGTGATTATTATCTCTTTTATATCCGAGATGCATTACGGTGAATTCCCTTTGATCGAAATTCATCCTAAACCAAGATAGAAACATTCAGGTTTATCTTTCGGAGGCATTACATTTGAAACGACTGCATTTCGTCGAAGATTTATGTTGATGTCGAAAAATGTGCATACTATATTTATGATCATATAGTACGGAGGAAGTAAGCTTACATCAGATTATCTCAGATTAAAACCTGATAAAGTACTTAGAGAAACAATTTATAAATTATGTTGTAGTAAAAAGACTTTACAACTGTTTAAGATCTCAAAGACAGTGTGCCAGACGTCTGCACTTCAATTTAATTACATGAAATTCAAAGCTTTAAGAATTACCGACGAAATAGCTGGTTTTACTACAGTTTTACCTTAACATGTGTGTTCTGGGTCGTATCTTTACCTTATCTCTTTGACATCCTGAGCCCCTGTGTAAACAGATGTTCTGTAAATAGTGTTCTAACTTAGGAATATTTCCTCCGTACCTTTGTTACGCTTCTTCCTTTACTTAAAGTTACGTGAGATAACATAAAGTTAACAATGGTATCTTTCACGGTATCTCTGACGCAAATTCACCAAAAATGTTTTCACCTTAAATCAGAAAATAAGCGTGAAACGTTTAAAGGTGGGTATTTTCTTTGAAAATGCTCAGTAAGTAACTATGTATATGATTTAGAGCTAATATAGAGAAATATCTTGGATAAAATTTAAAAAAAATTATAAAAAAAGAAACGCTGATCCTCTAGGAGGGATTTGAACTTAGTTCGTCAGCTTATCAATTTTCTAAAACCTTTTGAGTACATAGTAGGGTTTCCTTTCAAAAGTTTCTGTTCATTTCGAAAATCAACTCCGAGGTGTGGGCGAATGACTAATTTAAAGCCAGCCCTTGGTTTAAAAACATACCAGGTCTGGGATCCTTCCACACATAGCAAAGTCACGTTTCGTAGCACTAAATCAACAAATTACCAGAACTCTCGGACATTATGAGACCGACCTGTGAGGGATTATGACGCGGTCAATTGTTCGTGATGTTGAACCAAATCGTAACGATAGTGAAAGAACTATTACTGATAAGTTTCAAATACAGCTTTTGCCAGAAAATATTGAAACCGTATTTAAAATGTCTTGCTATTATTCTGGTCAAAAACAAGTAGATCCTGAAGGACACTTGTTTTATCATCTCCTTCATAAGTCTTCAGGTGACCGGGTTCGAACTCCCTCATAAGTGTAAACACATTTATCCAGGTTTGGTGATTAATTGCGACTTTTGCCCGTCCGACGTCAATCGTAATTAGCCCATCTCATTAATTTATTGGCGATACCTATGTCCGATATTCGAATTCCAACGGACTGATGGACACAGCTAGAATTATTTTACGTGTTCTTATACCACCGATTTAAGGTTTTTCCTTGCGATGTTTCTTTTCATAAACCTTTTTTAATATCTATCTGTTTTGGGTGGTGAAATGGAATATAAGATTTTGCCCTGTTTGTCGAATGGAGGAAAAAATATCTCGATCAGTTCAAGTTTGAACGATCGAAACGAATAAGTTTATATTGCGAGGTAGGTTCTTGTTATTTGCCACGTGTTTATTCCACATCTTCTTTAGGTATATAATCTAATAACCGAAAATATACTCTCGTTCTTCGATTGGTTTACAAAGAGGTGAAATCCAGCCCATTGTAAACAAGGATGAAGTATTTCGATTGGAGAGTAATCTCTAGAGCTAGGTAAAAGACACGGACGCAGGAGTAAACAGCCCTTACGTCAATAGGGGTCTAAGCCGAGGAATGTCACGTAAGGGGTAAGGACCATTGATATAGAGTTGTACTTCACGAGGCTTTGCGGCAAAAAATAAACAATAACAAGCTTACACCGTGCAGTACCTAGCTGAGTATCCTACTAATTTCAAAATATTATCATCAAAGCGCTTCGGATTGATGTAGCGTTTCGAAAGCTATGAAATTTGATAAGCAGTCTAGTTTTTTGTTTTTTTTTTTGAGTGAAAACTTTTTTAGCATCATTATGATTTTAAATTCGATGAAACGAAAAATCGACACTAAAAGAGACAAACACATACATCTATAGGATTTAGCTTGCGACAGAATGAGATAGAATAATCGTTCTCCTCTTTGTGTGGTGCTTCGTAGCCTCCCCATTCTTGTCTAATTTAATTTTCTGAAGGTTTCATTTCTACCGCGTGTGAAGTGCACACTTTTTTTAAATTATTATTTAAAGTAAATCAAATTTAATAAAGCTGTTCTTTACGTTGTTCTAAAGGTATTTTAAAATTACATGTATCTAATAACAAGGCTATAGTTCAGTTTTAGATTTACAATTAGTTCAGGGGGGTTTTGCGGGAATTAGCCTCTTTAAAGCGGTGCTACACAGCTATAAAAGATGTGGCGTTTTCAGCGTAATGCTCGCCATATATTCCAATGGGAAATGTACGTCGAGCGATATGCCGAAATACACCAAGCCACGTCTTTTACAGCTTGCAGTCGTATCTGTTGGTACTGGCAGTTGAATTTAATATTTATTTATTTCTATATATTACAGTATTTACCTATAGATCAATTTCGAAAACATTTTTACATAATATATTAAATACAGTCCACTAAATGTTTTATAAAGATGTTGTTTTTTTTTCTTCTTTTTTAATTTTAAATATGCTAAAATAATTATCATGAACCGGAAAGATAATGAACCAAAAGCAGAAATTTTGCACTTAGTAAAAAGAATAATCATGTAGAGAGGTTAAACTTTTTCTATTGTTCTTGTTAGATAGGCATTTAATGTTGAAAGTGGATTTTATAACGGGAAACATATGTTCGATCCCGTGTAAAAAATATAGCTTGCGATATTTGCACTGATTGAATCGGTTCCATGGCAACTGAGAATAAAGTCATCTCAACACCTCCTTGAAGTCATTAAAAGCTAAGAAAAAAATAATTTTAAATTAGTCGGTAACCCTAACGTAACGTAAACTTTTTAAACAATTTTTTATATATGTTTTTTTTTTATTACTATAAATGACTTATCTGAGATGGTTCTGAGTTGGTTTCATTCCGAGTTTTCCAGTCACCGATAAACAGACATCAAACAGTCCAGATCTAGCACATCCAATGTCTATGATTTTCGTAAAAACTCACCGAAGCACCCCCCGAAATAATAAGGAACCGCCCCTGTTTTTATTTCTGGCCCCTCCAGTAATATGTACACAAATAAGCAATAAGAAAGTTATTTCTTGCCTCCCACGTACAAACGAGCAGGAAACAAACAAAATGTCAAAATTTTATTTATTTGGGGTAATTTAATTTCCAAGTTATGTGCAGGTATGTTTTATTTAGAGACAAAATCTTCATATATAAAGTTCTAAGAAAGAATTGAGGTTATTTTACCTGTTAAGATACGTGAGGGGAACAAACGAGAAATCGTCGTTCTTTTAAGTTGCTTTAATTTAGTAAATTATTACGGCCAGGTAGGTTTTAGTGCACCCATTTCACAGGCACGTACAGCTCGTGAGAAGATCGGAGATACGAATTATAATAATAGTCATTGTTACTCGTAGGAGCGCCTACTCATTCGTTCGACAATTATGTCTATCAAAATAAAGAATGGGAAACACTTAATTATAATTCTTCGTGCTTGATCAGATTGAGAGATAAAAACACTCGGAAATATGGAAGATCATGGAGAAATTAAAGGGCTAAATATATTTTTTAAATAAAATGCTGTATTGATGGAATGAAACAAATGTAAAAACATTTATAGTTATAAACATTAAAAATAATCACGAATTTACTTGAATAAATAAATATTTGCGATTATTTTTTAACTAATACGAATTAATTCGCCTCAAAATGCAGGTAGCTTACTTACCTTTTCAGACCAGAAAGGAATAATAGTGTGGGTATATTACCTGTAACAAAAGAAAGAAAAGCATGATTATTTTTGGAAAAAGATCAAATTAGTACACAGGTAGTTATTATTTAAACATGAATGAAAAAAAACAGAGGAGAAAGTCTTGGTTGTTCTTCTTTTTAACCTACATAACTTTTATCACCCTGTCACATTTTGTTTTTACTATAAATGAATTCTCTCTAGATTTCAGAGGGGAAATTGTAGCAAGGGGGGAAGGAGGCCTAAAATGCCTATTAGGGGTGACAAACACGAGCTGCGTGTATACCTTTTTCGAATGATAATCCACGTGACAGAATTAACGTACGACATAAAAATTGTAGGAGACAAATTTTTGAGATTTTTAAAATTTTTTTATTAAAAATCATTAAAAATAATAATCGCTGATACTTGATAGGTTGTACCTTTTGGAGTTTAAAAATAGTTTTATATTTTATGTCGTCATATCATTTTTTTGTAACATTATAGAATATAAGCAAGTCGAGGTGGCAGAAGACAACTGTGATTTGTTTGAAATACACTTCTATCAAAACTTCCTTTTTTTAAATGCGCAACATTCAGTCGGTTAATGTCGTAGCGGAGAGCTAGTGATCTCGTTCGAGAGGCGGAACTATAAAGTTTTGTCCCGACCCACTTAGTCGCTATCATGCGTTAGAACAGTGAGGAGCATGCGTTTGCCGTTGATGCCTACTTTTCGAACGGATGTACTGTGAACACGCTTTTTTCCCAGAGCGCCTCATCTCAATTAGGGGCGATTTGGAATGGCCGGCCCGCTCTCCCGATTTGTCCCGTTGTGATTTTTTTCTTCGGGATTTTTTGAAATCCCATGTTTATGTGAACCGTCCAAGGACCCTACATGATTTGAAGACCAACATCCAGGAAGAAATTGCCAGGATATCGCCTAATATGCTGGCAAGAGTCATGACAAACGCCAGAAATCGGTTTACTCAGTGTATGTAGAATGGGGGACGTCACCTACCTGATTTGATCTTCAATAACTAAGTAAAACAAAACTCTAGGTGTGTGCCTACATATAAAAAAACAAATAAAAAAAATCTGAATCATAAAATGGGTTTTATTAAGCTTTGGAAAAAGTCAGATATGCTGCCGCACCGCATAAAAATGTAAGCATATTTGAATTTTGAAATAGACCACCCCAAACACACCAGTTCGGTAAATAAGAAAAAATCGTAGGAAATTAACCCAACATACTTGAGTTCGATAAACGAACGGGGTAGGTACTTTTTATGGTAACGTTCATCATGCTATCGGATTCGTCGTATGGGGGAGATCAAATAACCCAATTGATACGAAATGGCTCGTTTAAGGGGGAATCATTCAGCATCGTTGAATTCGAAGATATCGATTTTCATGCTTTTACGTAAGGATACAGTTTTTCGGTTCAAGGAAAGCCACAAACGAAATATTTATTTCTGACCGCAGTTGGAATTTTTGAGAGATCATTCATTCACCAATTGTACTAAATAACTAAAGTCCTTCATACATGGAGATACTTACAATACGGTACCGATACGGTATTCTTTTTAATTCTGGTTTCCGTACACTACTGCCGTACTTTCCGTACTTCTACCCGATATACGTATATTGAACTTAATCATTATTTCACACGCATCGTGAAGTTAATACGATGTCAAGGGACTCCAGCGATGAAGACAATATTGCTCTTCTATAATATGAGCATAAAAAACGATGTAGAAGATGATTTCGGGTTCACCCATAAAACGAAATAAATATTAACTGTAAGAATTCCTCATGGCCGAGGAAATACCTACGTTTTTATACGCTGCATTAGAAAACTATCTCCCTTACTAGCACAGTGAGAAATAACGGTTTTGGAACGGGAAAACACCACGTTATGATGTAATCAAATTTAAAAGTTAGAAACAAAAGAATTATTCCTTTACTAGCAGACCCGGCCACACGTTGCTGTGACTAACGAAACACTACGCCATTACCCAACCTTTATACAACCAACGCCATCTGTTAATTTGCATACATATAAAATCCACGCCGCCCGCTTGCCAGCCCGCTGCCCGCTGTCCGCTGCCTACTTGCCTCCCTACTACTCCCTTTATTTAAATAACAAAAAACCTTCCTCATGAATCATTCTATCTATTGGTGAAAACCGCATGAAAATCCGCTGCGTAGTTTAAAAGATCCAAGCGTACAGACAGCGAAAGCGACTTCATTTTATACTATGTAAAGATGAAACCAAAGTAACCGACAATAATTGAAAAAAAAAAATGAAACTTGGTGAATTTAAAAAAAAATTATATTTACATGAAACAACAAAAAAGTGAGGTGATGATAAAGTTTATAATACATTATTGTCTAACCTTACTCTACTTGGTGTACCATTTTTAAAACATTTTAAATTTTGCAATAAAAAAATATATTTAAAAAATCACATGGTTATTTCTTATAACATCAATGTCAATTCGTGAGAAATAGTTTGGATGCAGATGAATTCTCTAATTGTTAATCTGAATAATATTGTCAATTGACATCTGTATCTGTATTTTCTCCTTAATAAAAAATAAATAAAAGAAATAAAAACATAATTTGAAAGCGTATTTTATCATCTTTCAAAAACAGTGTTAAGTTTTCGGAAACGTTCTTCAAGTTCATTAGAACTTGTATTGCATCAAAAAAATAAAATAAGTACCTGCCAGTATTATATTTGAGAAAAAAGTGCGTATCTACCATGGAACTATGACTACTTTTAGGTACCTACCCACTTAAGAATAACAAATTAATCTCTCGGTCAAAACTTACCCCCTGATGAGAGACCACACCTGGTGGCTTCATTCGTGTTAATATTTCCAACAAAATTCATTACGTGAAACCTACGCCATTGTACAAGGATAAAATATACGTCTGACATAACGACGTGTATCCTTACTGGTAGGAAAGTATGTTAAAGCTTCATTATATAATAATTACTTTATCATGAAGGTAAAATGTACCAAGATGCCGGGTTACCACTCGCGGGTGGTCTCCAAACAATTAGTGTAGGTTCACAATAAAAGCCATGAAACGCCAACGCAAAAGAGGGGAGAACTATTCAAAAAGGCATTAAAAACTCTTAACCACGTAGGGTAGATCGTACAGATGATATGATCCCGCGGGAATGGGGCAGTAAAATTGTGGTAACTTTTGAAACGATTGTACATATCCTGGCTTCGTAGCGAGGACCACACGTGAGAATATCTAACGGGTGGTAAAATGGGGTAGATGCTTCAAGCATGTAGGTTTAGGCAGTATATTTTATTACCGTAGTTAAAAATAGTGCAACATAAAGACTGCACGTGAAGGTGTCTTTCGACGTGGTTGGTCTAAGGCTAAGGTTATTTGATTCGGATTAAAAAGGTTAATTCGTTTTGATAGCTTTAATACACTAATTCTACTTAATTTGTTGTTATCAAATACGTGTTTACCATATGCACGTACATCTAAGAAAATACGTTTAATTTTCTCGCCTGCGGAAAGAAGAAAAGATCCTCAATTTATCTGATATGTGCGCAGAACACACAATTTAATGATATGGACTTGCTTAATAATAACGTTCAGAAATAGCAAATCGAAATAATACACAGGATCATAAATTAGTGTATGATTTTAGACTGTATCGAGAACATCTCCTATCCCCATCCTATTTTCCTTTCCATCCTCTTTCATTTACCCTTTTGTTAGTTTAATATAAGATAAAACTCAAATCTCTAACCAACGTTAGCGTAAGAAACTTTTTTCGCTTTACCTTATACAATCTCCTTTATACCTATATTTTTCTTTGTAATAAAAATCTGTTTATTCCCTACAAATAAATAAATGTTAACCAATCCAAACAGATTGTTCCTCTTATAAAATAATCTAAGGATAGTGAAGTATCTAAGGATATATAATAATACGTCCCGGAACATTCTGGAATGTTGTAGAATGTTCAGGAATAATCTGGAACATTCGGGAACATTCCGGAATATCCGAGATCATTGTAGAATATTCCAGAACACTCTCGAATGTTGCGGAATGTTCTGAAACTCTGTGGACCATTCGAAGCCTTTTTTGTACGGATGGGGCCACCCATTGGGAGGGGTATATAAAGACAGATCAGTCGTGAGTTCGATCGTCAGTTCAATCTCATGTATAACTCCCTGGATGAAGCCAAGTACCCCAGCTAGTAAGCAATAAAGCAACTTAGGAGGCTGTGCGAGGAGAGGCTGGGCTTGCAATGGCTGTATGCCACTGGAGTAGTCCAGAACAGGGATGCCTGGAGGCGGTGGCACCTTGTTGAGATGATGGGTCTCCGACACAAGCAAAAGAAGAAGTCGAACAAGGTGATTAATACATCACGATGATTTCAACAAACCATCTTCTGTAAAAATCATATTTCAGATAATATGCATTTTGGTGACTTGGTACTAATACTGCAAGTATTTCCAATCAAAATAAATAATATTAGTTACGTTAACATTGTTAGATACAATAGAAATTTTAACTAACCAACTTATTTACGAAATGCAAATCAATAGCAGGAATCTACGTTTTCGAAATGCTCGGCATAAACAGATAACATAAAATACATATTTCCAAAACAATACCTTGATATTCGCGTTAATTCCAACGGACCGGACGTTGCAATATTAATAATTGGCTACGTAATAACAACCGACCATTGATAGGACAAAACTAACAGGAAATGTGATAAACAGATATCATACGAAATTCCGTAGTGTAAGAACGGACGCTCAAAAGTACATACTAATAATGGATTGCACATTGCACGTGTTTTGATATTAAATTGATACGGACGATCCCAGTGGACTAACGAAATTGTTGGTACACAAAATTTACATTACATCTAAATAAATGAACATTCACGGATTCTCGTGAAATTTCATGAATTCAACACAATGGATTGTTTAATATTTAAATAATGAAGTAAGTTGTACGTTATTCACGCTAGTATAATATCTATCATGTAAATTTGAGATGATGTAAAGGACAAGAAATCCAAAATAAGTTAAATATATCATTTTTCTCGGTTTTTTACTCTTTCGATCTGCGTCGTCGAAATATTTCTGGAAAATTAAGTGCGTACTTTACGAAGTTCATTTTAATATGAAATTGATATTAAATTAAATTCTGTTATTAAAGAAATTCACAAAAATGTTAATTATTCTGAAAGATCTATTCCACGATATTTTATAATAAAAATTCATAATTATAAGTCTACAAAAACAGGAGATTTGATTTTTTGAAAAAAAAAACTTTCTTTTCGCCATCCTGAACAATTACCATTTTGTCCTTTACAGCATTTCAAATTTCCATGATCGATTAGTTATTAAATAAAATTGTTTCATAACGATTATTTTTAAAGTAAACCTCGTTACAACGAAAAACTTTTACTTAGTAAGAATTTATAACGAGAGACTTCATTTGCTTAGAAGCAGCATTTCATCAGAAGCTTTGAAAACCACATTTATAAGAAATTAACCTACAAAGATACTATTTTTTTTCAGTTTGATATCTATTGTTCATTAAGAAATAGTGTTAAATAGATTGAGCGCGGTCGGGTAAAAATCGTTAAAACTATCTCTGGAGTTGTTTTTTTTAAGTTTCTTTTAATTCTAATTTTCTAAGTCAAATATTTAGCTGCGGTATTCAAACTCAGTAGAAAACATGTTGGAGAACCTGTACTTAGCTTTCAAAAGCATCGTTTATTGATATATTACAGTATTCATTGTCAAAATAATAATATAAATTGCTTGTTTTGCATCGTTGTTTACGGATCTGATTAAAGTCTAGCTGTCAGGCCGTGAGTAACCCATCAGACATCACAATAATGTACGTAAAAGGAATAAGACTCATGAATCATAAAAGTGTACGAGTCGAGACGTATTATATTGTCACGGCAGCTCCTAATATCATTTGTGATAACACAAATCTCCATTCCTTTCGTCACATATTGTCTGACATGTAATATTATCTTTTTTGGCCCTCCATTATCGCCGAGAAGTCTGGAATACGAAATGACAGGCTTAGGAGAAAAAAAATCTGTCCCCTTTTGGCATAAAATATACAGCATTATGTAGAGAAGGACGTTCGAGATGGTGCCTCATTTTCACGGATAAGTATTACTTATCCAGAATAAAATCAGCTTTTTTTGTTCTGCAAGATGTAGAAAATATATGTTAGTTATGCATTGGCTTTAACGAAATAAGGCATTCGAATTATTTACGTATGGGGTCGAAATGCCTGTTGTCAGATTCTGTTTGGTCCCAAATTTCATTTTGTATATTTTTTGTTTTTACAACTTTGACTCATTTTTATAATTTTCAGTTTTAATTTTTAATTTTTATGCACATTCAAGAGTAAAACAATTTCATATTAAATTCCATACGAGTTTCAAAAGTATTTTTAATTTAAATCAAATATTATTTTCTGGAAATACCTAATAATAAAATTCATTTTTAGGGTGACAACTATGTCACCGTCCGAAGGCATATATTTAATAATGTTCTACACAAAAGTCCGAACGTCTGCGTCTAGAACCAGTGGGGCTTAGGCATCCCTAATTAGGATTTGTTGTGTGGCTACAGATATTGGGTAAGAAAGGAAGAATGTGGGGAATTACCTGAATATTCAGATTTGGTCATTTAACACGGCTGAAACCATTTAAAGCAAAATTTCGATTCTGATTTGTTTAAAAAGAAAGACTAACATTCCCGGGATACAAATAACCTGACAATATTTGAAAATCTACTACCATCACAGAAATAGGAAAATGATGCTTATGTCGTGATGGAGGACTTGGCCGAACACGAGACGCCTGGGTGCGACCCAGACGCCAACTAAGCCACCGACTCAGCTATCGACTTATGTGATACTATAATAGTAAATAAATAAATACAATTTACATTTATTATATTTATAATAATTTATTTTGTTATTTAGACTTCTTGTTTTGTTTTTAAAAGATTTTTAATTTTTTATTATGTTAATGTAAATTTTTTTACCCATTCTAAAATAATTTTTATATTTTATTTTATATAATTGTTTTTTTTTTTATGATATATTTTAGGTAATTAATCACCTCTCCTTTCTAATATTTTGTCTATGTTCTAATTAGTCTATACTTGTTTGTCTTTTGTTATTTTTTATTAACTTATTATCCTGACGAAGAAAACATAGTTTTCGAAACATGTTGATAATTGTTTATTAAATAGTGGTGTTACACAAAGTTATTTGTTTTTCATTAAATTAATAATGACGCCACAAAGTGATTTTGCGTATTTTGAAGAATTACAATTTGAATCAGAATAGAATAACCATAACTAATCAAAAAAATTATTAAATAAATATCCCCCACCCTTCCCATACACACAGGAATAGCTTTTTACAGGTGACAATAAAAAAATATAAAAAGACATACATTATTAAAATTAAATGTCATTATGTATTAATTATAATGAATTATTAATAATAATATTTTTTTGATAACTTAAATAGCGCCGCCTTTGTGAAAAATCACCTCAAGGGCGCTGTAAAAACTTTAAAACATTTCTATAATGTAACTTCTAGTCACAAACTAGACAAACCACTATAACAACCTATGGCTAAGAATTGCATCCACCGGTTCATCGATCACTGATACGAAACTATATGTGCAATGATTTGACCAATGAACGCGATGCTGCTGTAAAAATGTACTGTACAGGCAGAAACTCTGATATCATCAAGCAGATAAAATAAGTGATAAATGTTAAAAAAAAAATTCCCACAGAATTATTGAACGGTTGGCTGCATATTTTAATAAACACAAAATATGAGAAGGGCTCAAATAATGAGTGGAATTCTTACAAAGACGTTAAGGACCGGAAATTCCTTAGAATTATTACGAGTTATAATGGAACTGCTTAATTGACTAAATAACCCTTAGTCTGTGAGCGCTTGGCAAATATATATATAAGACGGTTCCTAGATTTAAACTGAATTATTAAATACTGGAAATAAAGTCTCTTGGCTAAGTTTAATGCTTAGTGGGGTAAAGTAAAGCAAATACGTCAACCAACGATCCTATTCTTTAATGGGGCAGCCCTGTGCGTGGGCGGTATAAGGGTGTATTTTTCGTAATTGTTTTTGTAAATTTTTCGTGATTGTTTTCGTAAATTTTTTAAGCAAACGATGAATGGAATTTTTTTTTTAAAACTTATAGTCAATATAGGTTTATGGCATCACGTAGAGGAATGAAATTCAATTCAGGCAGCGGGCAGCGGGCTGGCAAGCGGGTGGTGTGGATTTGATATGTATACAAACTAACAGATGGCGTTGGTTATAAAGTTTGGGAAATGGCGTTGTGTTTCGTTAGCCACAGCATAAAAAATATATAAATCTTTTTACAGAAGTGTATTTCATCGATCGTCTTATGCAATTTATAAACCATTGTTTATAAATTTTGAATACATAAATGGCGTGTATTATAAAACATTTTTTGAGCTTTTCGCATTAAATTTAAGCTGTGCTATTAATATTAAGTACCAAGCAATGAATAAATAACGAAGTCCGGTCATCCTAAGCATCCCTTAGTGCCCTAGTTGGATGGGAGCTGGGAATCAAGGAAAGGCCCCTCTCCCTTATCATTATTTGTCGGACATTATAAAGTTTATGGAGGTCCACCGGTCAAGCGTATTATTTGTTGCAGAATGAGTCCAAGCTTTGATATCAAACGCACTAGATTAGAGAACTCTGATAAAAAAACTAAATAAATCAGAACGTTTAATACTTTCAACTTCATAATTTGACCATATGCCTAGCATAACACGGGCATGTGCTAAGCTTGTCGATAATCCACCAATATGTAACCATCAAAACCATGAATAAAGAAAAAAAAAAATATATATATATATAAATATATTTTCGATTGTGAATCTGAAACAATCTACTGCTACAAATAGACCGTTCAAATAAGAACTTAGAAAAAAGTCAAATAATATCTAATCTTTGTTTCGAGACAGAAAATATTACCACAATATCCGTGATTATACCATTGGCGCGTGGTCCATAGAAAAATATATCTACCGTTTATCAAGACAATTATTTATCTTACTCATAATCTAGATTCTAAGAACAACTGTATATATAGATCCCCACCGAAACTAATCTTTTAATTTATGTGTAGGATACTGCCGCCATGGGTCGACCCACAGTGCCCTTCTTGACAATATCAAGGAGGTTACAGTGTTTCTACTTAGGTCGACAGAATAGCACTTAATCCCAAACATGGGAACACCTCAGCACAGGTTCGCCTAGTGAGGTGTTCACAAAACACTACGACTAACCTATTTACATACAGTTATGGATCTTTTAATATCAGATTTATAAATGCCCCGTAAATGTTAAGGAAGCTAAAACAGATTGGTGGATTATGTCTCAATGTTGTGAAGTCCAAATTTTAGTTAGTAAGTAGTAAACAATATTATAGTAGTTTTATTTGATATATTGAAAATTTGATGTAAACATTTTTTCAACTAAATAAAATATACTTAAAAAAATGAGTAAGTATGGGTGGTGGACACTCTCATAACTGCTCTGGTGAAACTCCACCATCACGATCGAAACTTTCCTTGAAATGGCTCAAGTCGTATTTGATGACATACGGTTAGGAGCAGTTGGGACTCGCATGAGCGTAGTTACAGAGAATGTCTTCATATATGTATGATTTTGACCGGTCAGTGGTTGAGTGGGCATCGCGTTTGGATCGCACCAGGGCATCGCGTGTTCGATTCCTCGGTTGGCCAAGTCCTCCATCACGACTCCAGCAACAATTTTGGCTAACGTTTCAAACATTGTTGGGTTATTCGTAACTCGTAATTTCTTTTAAAAAAATGTACCTACATAATGGTTGAAAAAAAGCATTTTCATTTATTTTTATTTTTTATTTTTTATCGTTTTTTATTTTTAATATGTTTTACATGGTACGTAATGATAAATTTACATCTTAGGTTTTTACTAGTCTTCCTTTGAAAGCATTTGCTTGTGTATGGAAGGGGAATGTACATAAATGTTGTTATTAGTTAGTACTTAAATAATTCATTGTACATGAATATACGTGTGTTGTAGTATTTATTCTGATAACGGTATGTATTTAAAAAAAAAGAAAGAATGTTATGGAAAACAAAGGATATTTGTAAGATCAATTAAGTGGCAGTAGTTTTATCTTAAGAATATTTTTAAATGTTTCTTGACATAGAGCAATATTTGGGTTTTATTATTGATGCTTCTGATTTCTTCCGGTAGACGATTGAAAAACGTTCTTCCCTGGTAAGTGTAAAGATGTTGTGCAAAAGACGTATTTAGTTTTGGGCATAGAAAAACATGTTTTAAGTCGAGTTCGGTTTTCAGTTAAAATTTGATATTTATCTTTTTCTTTTATAATTTGAATTAATGAATTTTTAATACATAAATCTTTAAGGACGGGTTGTTTCAAAAAATTTGATGGATTCATCAAATATTTGAAGTTGATTTTCACGTTCTGTGTAAGTTCTATTCAAGTTCTGTTATTACATCGTTATAGGACGGTTGCTTCACAAAACTGAAATAATCACAGAACTTGAATAGAACTTACACAGAACGTGAAAATCAACTTCAAATATTTGATGAATCCATCAAATTTTTTGAAACAACCCGTCCTAAGTGTAGGTACTTGAAATTCTTCAAACAGGCGTTCTGTTTAGTAGTCCAATGATTTTTTTAATATAATCTCAAGCGATTACCGATTACCATTTGAAAAATGAGAAATGGTAGCTTATTATTACGTCTTGGTTACAAAAATTTGAACGGAAATTATACTACAAGCAATAAATTTTATTTTTATTTGTTCTTCATCGGTGACAAATTCAACGGTGGCAACGGTGGATTTTTAGGGTAATTAAAACGTATTACGGCATTCAATCACAATGCTGCACAGCAAACGATAATCCGTAATTAATTTGTAATGCGGTTTTCCTCATTTGTAACTAAGCTAGGTCGTGTAGGAAAGAGGACGAAACGAAAAAAGGGTATATAATATTATAAATATAAAAATCAAAATGTGTTTCGGGATTCGTGAGATGTCTTGCTACATTAAGAATAGGAAATGTTTGAAATCTTCAAAATACCTTCTTTGAACCCCCACGAAGGTTTCTGGATTATTACATGACAGTTAATCTGAAGTTTTTAAATCATCACAAAAATTCTTGTGAAACTGTCAAAAATTTGAAAACGACATTTCGCAAAACAATGATTGTTAAATCAAAATTCTGTTTTCAAAATTCTTTAAATTAATTAATTAATTGGAAGTACTTATATAATAATTTGAATCCTACCTATGTTAGGTACCAATTTTGATTGATTATTCTTATAATATACAAAAATGGACGTTTATAATATATTAAAAATGAAAATTTGAACTAAAAGAATTGAATAAGTGGCACGCGAGTTGTTTGAAAACTAAATGTACCGGGAATGAATATGTGGAATGCGGGAAGGGGATTGGCGGGACGAGAGAGTGGTAAAGAGGATTGGGAAGGCGGGGAAGGTGGAAGGGGTACGCGGGAGGGGAACGGGGACGCACGGAAAAGGACATGCAGGGAGAAACAATTTATTTCTTTGAAAATGGATTGCTAAACATGCCGGGAACCAGCTAATATTAACTAAACCTTACATAGTAAGGTTTAGTTAATATTACAGGTCCCACCCAGACTAATTTATATCAATGGCGGTTTTAGGTTTCTACCGCTAAACCTTATGAGCTTTCCATATAGGGATGTTAAAATATAACTATCTACATTACCAACACGGCTTAGTTGAATATTATTAGATGGACCCACATAAAATGTTATAGAATACAATATAAACGTTGTACCCAGTCAACGCGAAGAAGATGAAATACGATATTATGTAATATGTGTGATTAAGCCATCCGCTGTCCGCAAGTATAATCGATTCAGAAGGAGATGGTTAAATAAATGTAGATTTTGTCGGCTGTCACATTCACCTCAATTTTGTGGTAGATTCACGTTCTGTAGATTCACGTTCAGATTATATCCATGGTTTCTAATTTAAACATGTAATAGTTCCTTACTGTTCAACTGTGCTGGTCATAATGTATTATGATTGAAAGGCAGATTGGAAGTCATGGATTTAACCTTCCTTATTACCTTGTTTGTGCCTTTGACACATGACTGATTGATCTGTACAATATTCCTAAATCTGCTGATAATTGTTCAAAAATTTTATGTACCGACCAGAAACACGAGGCAAAGTGCTACCATTTTCTGTGACGATTTTAAAACTAACTATGAAGCTCATACACCTATAAACAGACTACATTATTTTGGCAATAAATTTGGGAATATTGTAGATATGTTTAAAGATTCCGTGTTAGTTTTAAAACGAAGTCTTTATAATCGCTTTACCGAGATGTATGATTTCACGACTCCGTAGTGAATAAACATTTTTATTTTTATGAAAAACAAATACCTTTGTATTACACCACTATTTTATTAACAATATCAACATGTTTCGAAAACTATGTTTTCTTCGTCAGGATAATAAGTCAATAATAACATGTTGATATTGTTAATAAAATAGTGGTGTAATACAAAGGTATTTGTTTTTCATAAAATTAATGATGACACCCCAAAGTAAATATGCCTATTTTGAAGAAACATTTTTATTTTTATATTTCTATGTTTCTTTATACATATTTCGCTTTCCTTATTACATAGTATTAATTTAATCATAAATCATTATATATTGTATACTATGTACCTAACACAACTGTATTGCTTGTTTACTTATCTTGTAAAAGCCCTCTAGGGCGTAAATAAATATTTTTTTTCGTAAGAATAAATTTTATATTTTTCGTAAGGATAACTCTGCCTTAGTGGTTAGATATTATTATATCCTGATGAAGCTTGGCCGAAGCGAAACCGGTAGATATATAAAAAATAATAAATTCGTGGTTTAAATACAAAGTAATATATCATTGAAGAAGAAGATAACACTTATAATCTAAATGAAAATATGAAAGAAAACAAGACACAGAAAAACAGAAAAAACAATGGTCGCAACTGGGACTCGAACCCAGCCCTCTCGTCTAACCGGGACGTGCGCGTTTTCCAATTTCGCTATTGCCACCTTCTGTCAAACCGTCATATTTGTCAATCTCATATTTAAAATATTTAGAATCATTAATATTATCTCCAACTAGTTCTTTTTCCATATTATAGGCAACTACTCTTTTTATTGGAAACAATCATTCTAAGAATTGGTTTGTAACCTGAATAGCGTCTCGGATAAATGTATCCGAAATTATTCATATGGAACTATTGACTTTATGAAAGTCTAAATGAATATTCAATTTTTTATGAGAAAAACTCTCTTTTTATAACTTATAAGTTGCGACCATTGTTTTTTCTGTTTTTCTGTGTCTTGTTTTCTTTCATATTTTCATTTAGATATCTTCTTCTTCAATGATATATTACGTTGATGGGAATAACCTTCAAAAGTTATAAAAAGAGAGTTTTTCTCATAAAAAATTAAATACAAAGTGTTGGTTTTAATTAAATAAATAAATACTCAATTGTTTCATTTACTGCAAGCAGTCCTGCTGACAACGAATTCCTTCATACCTTTTTAGAATACTAGATATAATAATAATAGCTCAAGATATACTAGTTGAAAACTTTTTTTAATAGCTCAAGAGTTCCAACTGTTCCCGATCATCTGGATCTACTGAGACTACAGCATCCATTTTACATTGTGGTATGTTGTTAGGCTGAAGGTAGTGAGTATTGAAGGAGATGTGAAAGAGGAAGATGGCGAAGAACTGATGTAAGAAGGCCAACAAGACGATAAAAGAAGCGTTATACTTTTAATACAAATGTTATTTTCCTACTCCCGCTGCCGCTTCCGCGAATTCATGGTCATTTTCTGATTAACATAATCCTGTGCACTGCACCATATAAAAAGTATTATTTATATTGAATAAATGATGACCGGACTCCATTGAAGTCATTGAAAGTTATTTAAAAAAAATATTAAAAAATGGTTAAAAAGGTTACGTTAGGTTAGGTCATGGGCTATTTTTTCTATATATTTTTTCATTGATTTTAATGATTTTTTGAGGAGGTGTTTAGCTGACTTGATTCTGAGTTGGCATGGAACCGAATAAATCGATGGTCCCGAAGAACAATGTCAAAAATTCTGAACTGATTCTGAACCTCTCGACTCAAAAGTAAAATAACATAGGCCCTGAGGGAATTTATTTTTCTTAGGACCTCCTGTGTGGAGCTAATGTTAAAAAAATCTGCACTCATGCATTAATTCATAATCGTACGCGTTACTCCGGTTGAATATCTTAACCATCAGACAAAGGAGTCATAGCTAATAATTCTATTTTATTAAAAAAAAAAAAAAAAAATTATTCATAAACAGTATATTTATACGTTAAGCAAAGACTTTGCACCCCTTTTTACAAAAATTGCGCGGACGGAGGAGTGTGAAATTTCGCACACTTATAGTTTGTGTGAAATTTCGCACACTTATAGTTTATATAGAGAAGGAGTGCAGAATGCTAATATTTTTTTTAAATTATGCATAAAAAATACATTAAATCAATAAAAAAACATTACAATTGTGGTCGAATTTCGACCATTGGGCGACCACTAGTTATTATTAAATCTCCTGACAGCCCTAAAATAACAGAGCTAATTTGCCAACTATGCGTGCCCAGTCATTTCAAGCAATGTTAACTTCTAAGGTAAGAATAAACTCTATACTAAATTGCTCTATTTATAACCAATTCCTAGATTTGCAAATAAATGTGAATGTATGAATAGGTACACTTACTTGACTTTACTCGATTCTTCGATTCTACTTGCTAACAAGTCACCTTTATTTACATATTTTTATTTAGCGTAAATATAATGTTTTGTTATTTTAACATCATCTATTCTCTTCCTTAAGCTTTCACATTATTATTTTTTTTTGTAACACATAATTGTATCAGATACCTATTTACCAGACTTAATCACACATACATCATATTGTTTTATATCAGTTCTTATAAACCTAGTATGTAAATTATTTAAATATTGTATAACTATTATATTTTCGTTATTATTAAAATACTGTTACCCCCCTGTGTACCACTATATCATGTAACACTTGAATGTAAAAACCATTTTATGGCGTATAAATAAATAAATATTTCTTACGGTTATTGCTAAGAATTTCGACGTTGTGAAATTGTGAGTATTTTTATAATAAAACCAACCATCTAACTGGTTTTTAGTTCGCTAACACGGCAATATTAATTAATAAATAAATGCAGCTAATGAGCCTAACACGCTGACAAATTTAAAGGAAACTGTGGGCATCATTTTTATATGCCTATTTTATTATTGAAGGTCAGACACTAGAGACAAGATTGCTAACACATAGTTGAATAAAAGTGCGTACGTATGCTAGTCAGTAGCGGAGATAAACGATGATCTGTCTATCTTACATTTATTCCCGTATTATAAAAACACGTATACGAGAAATTTCAATCGCCTTACGGACCAATTTAGATTGTATTTCTAATGAGAGGCCTAAGGCATATGCCTAATAACGTGGTACAGTGTTCTAAGAGGTTGAACATAAAATAGATTTTTGTTAACAGCGGGTAGTAAATTACTATGCATGTCGATTTGGTATCGATAGCCCAAATCTCCTCGTAAGAAGAGAAGATTAACGTTTGGTCCTGCCACTGAGAGCTATTTAGAGAGTACCTATTTTGAAGCTATTCTCTCAAAAGTTTGATATTATTGTATAACTTTTTTTAGCGCTCTTAAAAATGTTCACGAGTGGTAGATATTCTCAGTGGTGGAAGACCACCGATCGGAATCGAAACCTTGCTTGAAATAATGTTAGGTGTGTTTAGTGACAAGATATGAGGTTACACGACAACTCAACATAGTGCCATTACAACACCCTTTTGAAAAGTTATTAAAAGTTATGAAAAAAAAGGTTTAAAAATAGCACATAACCTGACCTAACGTAACCTAATCAACCAATTTTTTCATCACTTTAATGACTTTTCAAAGGAGTTGATGAAGTTGCATATTGTTGAGATGTCCGGTTTTCAAGACATTAATAGGAAAAGCGAGGTAATTCCTAACCTTCCATTTCCCCATTTCCACATTCCTGTAATATTAAACAAAGTGTTTCTGAAAAAATTAGAAAATATACAGATTTAAGAATGCCAAATTCTTTTAATCTTATTTCATAAATCTGTATATTTTTATGAAATAAGATTTTAATTTAATCTTATTTCATAAAAATATACAGATTTATGAAATAAGATTAAAAGAATTTGGCATTCTCAGACTATAAAAATATTTCGGCTACTGGCATTATACCAAGCTCTCTCATTCAAAATTTACGCTTATTAGATTTTTCAAAGAATCTATATATAAACATGCAAAAATCAGTCATATTAAATACATGTTGGATTACGAAAGATTTTTTAAATATTTTTATTGAGGGATCAGTAGGATTTATCGGTCCAGTTAGGAGTTCTATCGAGCTGAACCTTCTGTTATGAAAATATCTGTAGTCGGTGAATTATTTTCCCATTTGGTCTCTGGTAGGTTGACATGTTGTTCTTGTATTTATTAAACTTGTTTTGTATTTATTAAACTTATACAGTGCAATTGCGTAGCGTGGATTGACTAGATGATCATTTATGGAAAAGTGTGTGGAACGGTTGAGTTTTTCCTGTGGGGAAGATTTAACCCGGACACAAAATCAAAATAACATTTTAAGTATTTATTAAAAAAATAAATAATTTCTAATGACTTTTCAAAGGGGTGTTGAAATGCCACTCAGTTGAGTTGTCATGGAGCCGTGCGATGCAATAAATACGATTTGTAGTAGTATGCGTGAAAGATGTTTGCGACATCTTAAGGCCTCGTCAAACAAACGGCGTAATTTACGCGGCGTAAATTACGCCTTAACGCCGCGTTTGACGGCTTCGGCGTACAGAAGAGCGTACAGCAGAGCATAATCTTAATCCCATAATCTTGCCTTCATAGAACTATTTTTATATGCACTGTTCCTCATTTCATACAAACAAGGATGTTTTCGAACACATTCAATTAATTTTTCAATAATCATTTTTATCACAGTCGAGCAAGAACGCCCGGCGTAAAATAAAATCTTGTAAAAAAATACAACGCGACGTCCTAACGCTGCGCTAGAGCGTAACGTACTGTACGCGCTCGGCTCTGTTTGACCGGTTCAGACAAGTTCAGTACAACACAACGCGGCGTACAGTACGCGGCGTATTTTACGCCGTACGCCGCGTAAATTACGCGTTCTGTTTGACGAGACCTTTAGATTGCAAGAAAAAAGAAGAGGTTTGAACGGACGGCTGCCTAAAGATAAATACATAAATAAACGTGCAAACTTACGTTGGAATAGAGCATTAGAATAAGAATTGGACCAAAATACAAGTGGATTGCATAATAATCATGCCCATATACCTGCCACCTGCCACCTGCCTCAGCATCGTAAACCACAAGCCGCAAGCCACACTCCTAACCCATCCCTCGCTCCACCTCTTGCCCCTTACCAACCCTTGTGCCACACGACTCTCCCAGACGGTGGTCAAATATTGTGTAAATACCCGAAGTTCACATTTTCACCCCCGTATGACGTGTGAAATGAATCGTAAAAAAACCTTCATTAAGAGAATTACTGATGACTTTTTTTTTATAAATGTGAATTCGCCAAGAGTTCAAAGTACCCAGAGTCTTTGGGACTACGTCATCCCCACTTGTGTAAATTGTGAGGCTTAAGGGAGTGGGGGGAAAGAGATGGGTCAGAGGAAGGTTGGTAAGAACGATGATCTCAATGTGCTGACATCTATAAACAGTGGTCCTTTTATTTTAATACTTACCAGCTTTGTTACCCGTCTTCGGTCAGATTTTATGCCGGGAAAAGGAATTAACAATATTATAGAATCTTATCTTATTTTTGACAGTCAAATGATTCAAAGTTACTCGTACATTGATCTAGAAATCGCAGACTGAAGAGATGTGCAAATTTCACGACGCCAGAACTCACCGTTCAAGAGGCTTTACTGCTTACGTCAGAACAGATTTTTCGGCTACAGAGCTAACATTAGGTAAATAAAATAATATTAACTCAATTACTTAAATTTATATTTTTGATTAACATAATATTTATGAGCCGGACCGGTTTCAAGGGCATCTTTATATGAAAATCTACAAATTATTAAAAGATTTTAAGTAATTATTCTCTTTGAATTTATTGATAGTTTATAACCTCGGTTGCATTAATTCCACTACTGAACATTTTAAAAATAATAATGTTACTTATAAAATATTATTATATCATTATTATAATTTTAAAATGGGTATTCCAGCAATTATGTTGAACTGCAACACTATTTGAAACGATATGAATTTGCTCAAACTGTTAGACAGAATAATTTTCACTATTTGGTATTTCTATGTAAAATTATAAATGTTTTTTGTTGATAATCAGTATTGCTTGAATTGATAAGCTTCCGAATTCCACCTCGTAATACTAGAAGTCAGGATTTCTTTTAGTGCAGAAATCTTGGGACTAACTACCATATGTATTCCTCTTTGCCCAGAATACTAATGGAGGGAAACAATTATACCAAGTCAGTGGATATCTTCAATTTATCTTTGAACAAATTTAAACTATTGTTATTGAGGCAATTCAGTTATGTACCTACAATAAACACGTATTTTTCTAACTACGCTTTATAGTAAAAGCCCTGAAAAGGGCGTTTATTAATAAATAAATATATATTATCTTGCATTTCAACAAAGTAAAAAGCTACTGAGACCAATAACGAACGTAACATACTAACTCTGTTTTAAGACTGCCTGTGTTCCTTCGCAGCATATCAATAATAGAGCCATCATCCCTAATGTGTACATTGAATATTCCCTAAACATCTTCATATGTCCGCCTCCCACTGAGCTGGTTCCACAAGGAATCCATCTACCTGCCACATTTCCCGCTCTCCTGGCGTTACAAGGTATCTCCGTAAACCAAATTAAGACGGTAACATCTCACGGGACCGGGAAGGCTCTACGTACCACGCCCCATCACTTCGAAATATTATTAATATTGGTGTGCTTTTCTTTGTAGGGTTGAGTTATTAAATATGAATGATCGTGCAAGACAAAGGAATAATTTAATTTACCGAAGAAAAAGAGGAACATTATACAATATAAGAATAATATAAAAAGGTATGTTTTGTTGTTATAATGCATTGTGTGCATGGATCTCGCCTTTTACAGTACGCGCCAAACTCAAAGGCCGACCTGAACTTTATAGGATCTATTCTCAGGAAAGAGAAAGATCCGTAAAACATACGTGCGACAGAGAAAGGCGTGGGCAGGGAGGCTAGCTGCGTTTGGGACATTAAACTCGACCATTGCGACGATTTCTATATCAACAATTTGGGGGGCTGGAATGAACGGGCGTCGCCCGGGAACCTTTATTGGATAACCAACAAATCTGCCATGGGTCACCCCAAGTGGTTCGCCACGTTTGGTGATTTAGCAGGAGTGCCCGGATTCATGGAGTGAGGTTTGTCTAGGTTTTGGAGGCGGATGACCAGGACACACTGAACCCCAGATTCCTACCCACTTCTTAAACCCTTTTCCTTCCCAGAACTCTCCTCTCCTCCTTTTACTTAAAAAAACGCTCCACACAGCATCCCCAAAGATGACATAGGCCCTGAGGGAAATCCTTTTCCTTAGGGCCTCCCGTATGGGGCTCATATAAAAAAAATTTAAAAAATCAACGCTAGGTCGGCATTAAAGTTTGGCGCTTACTAAACAACTAGCTTTATTTTATTGCGCTGTTTTAACAACGGTAATGTGTAACCTAAAGTACTGCCGCTGAGAGTTTCGATATAACCTTTCGTTCAAGTGAAGTATATATATGAGGAAGAGATTACAAAGATGCGTTAGCGGTACACCCATACCTGGATTCATTCATATTTAATATCTTTAATTTTAATTCCAATATCTTCTCCTTATTGACATGTGGTCGGTCGGACGTAGTTAAGCTTCGTAACTTATGATGGAATTGTCATTGCAGAAAGGAGTCGCGTTGAACAGATAACAAAATAGAAATTTCCGACCGAAAAAGCTATGCAGATTTTGTGACGTCAGAACTCATGGATTTTTTCTGGATCGGACACACCGATATTGATATTCAACACCGTATCACTGAATTTAAAAACACAAACGAAGATAATTCATTCTGTGACATGTACCGTAAATAAAAAAAATAAAAAATAGAAAAAAGGGAAAGAATATTGAGTTGAAAATTTTTTTCATAGTATAGTTTGATAGTATTTATTCCAATAACAACTATTTTAGTCACATCAAATTTCCCTTTATTTGATATCACCATAGAAATTAAATAATCATTAGAAACAACGTTATCAGTTGATTTAATGCCCAATATCTATTGTTACTGACCACTAGAGGGTTTATATTTTTGAGGTGAATTCATCCCCGGTAGACAGGTAGGTACTTACCTGATTTAAAATGATCCGAAAAGTTACCTCCCGAATTGTAACTATAAACTTTTGTAACTTTATACCGTAATTTAACAACAAATCGCTTTAGGTAAAACGTAAATAATTTCAACATATAATTCAAATTTTACCATCCTTTCCCATCCCCAAGAGCCTTACAGTACTAATAAATGGATACCCTACGTAGAAAGTTAATTATGACATTAAAAAGACTAGCGGAACCAACGAAAAAAGCTAATAATTAGGTATTATACAACTCAACGCACAATATTTTTTTTCTATTACGCAAGCCACCGAACAAAAAATATCAAAGGTAAGGCGATTTCAATAGGGTAGGTCTTTATTAACCCGGCTCGAGGGTATTCCTTCGATAGGACTTATACCTGGCAAAGGTAAAGGAATAGCAGGTGTTCTAGTTAATTAAGTTTTCAAAGGCACCTTCCTCGGGTCCACTCCACGGGTCCTTAAAAACCACCCTTGATTATTTTATAACCCCAAGGTAAAGTGATACAAAACATTTTACCACCAGAATGGAATTGACACGAGGTTGGTTAAATTCATGAATATTTAATAAGTGCCCTAAATTGACAAAGTTTATGGTTTTCACAAGTAATTTGGTTTTGATATATAAAGTAAGCTTTAAAATCATTTTGAGTGCTGAGTCCGGACAGAGTGGTTAAAGTTCTCATATTAATTATGCCCCTAATAATATTTAGTCATTTTGGGTTTCGTAGAGTAACGAGTTTCCAAATTCATACATTAAAACTTATTAGTATCTGCGTAATTTTGCTTTATGCAGAAGACACAAATCGTAGAGTAATAAGAGCACATTTTATATACGCTCGTAAATCGCTTATAAATCTCGTCAGCAAAAAATCTTCGCGGTAAAACTTGTATTATTGTAATGATGATAATATAAAACAGTTTAAACAGTCATAAAAATTCCCGAAAGCCTACCTCTGCCCATGCTTGAATAAAACATCTTTGGAATAACATCATTTCAAATTCTTGCGGGATAAACATTTAAGGACATTAAGATAGAATAGACGCACCCGCCCGTACATCTGAGAAAAATACCTCTACACGCTTTTTTTTTCTGAAAGGGTTCCACAAAAAATGGATCCTAGATTCTGTGGATAAATCAGGATTCATGGTCTAGGCGCGCCGCGATATAATGTATCAATTCAGAGGTTGAAATACAATGGAGTGGTATCTACCTAATAAAAGAACTCTATTTTGAATTGATTTATGGGCCTACAGAGATGTATCTATCTTGAAATAAAGGTATAAAGGGTTATTTATTCTGATCTTCAAAATAGAAACTTGTGTTTTATCTAGTTTCAATCAAATAAATATATAAATAGTGTACATCTGTTCGCGGAAGCAAGGATCTTATCCGAGGTTTGCAGGCAACAAATATAGCCTCGAAACCAGAGTCTTGCAGATTTCGCAATATTTTTTTAATAGTGCACGTAACTCTGTTGATAGCCCTTTCCTTGCCCAAGTTATCGCACGACAGAAAAGAAGTTCTAGCATAGTATGACAAGGTGAATGGGGCTATTTTAGGATATTTCTAAACAGTGTATTATCTTTTATACTCAGGTCTTGATTTCTGAACCGAACAGACACGCGAAAGCGATCAGTTTGACACAAACCTCAAGACATAAGGCCTCTGAAGATAGACAGTGAGATCTGTCCGAAAGGTGAGGAGTTAAAAAGTCCTTTTTAGGACTACCTACGTGGGTAAACTGAGAAATCAGATCAGATGAGTCACTCATCTGCCCTGATGATGGACACTGTAACGCTGTCCGAAACGTTGGCTAAAGAAGGAGGTAGCGCAACACGGCATAACACCCCAAAAATATTCATATCAGTTGTAGGAAGATACACAACAAATAAATGGCTTAAAACTAACTCTCAAATACTTCGAGGAGCACAAAATATTACTTGATTTGTTTGTTTGTTTTGATGGCACCTACAATACCTACATAGAAACGTGGTTAGACTAAAAAATGATTTGTTTTTAGAGATATACCCAACGGAAGTAGAAAAGTACAAGTTTTAGTTTTTATTTTAATGAATGCTTAGAAATTTCTGGGTGTTTCTGACTTTTGTTTTCATTATCGGCCACGCCTGATTAAAATGCTGATGGAATCCGCAGTTTAGTGTGAAATTGAAGGCAGTGAGTATGAATACCTAATCAAATCCGGCAGAATCATCGTGCAGGTACGGTATTCTATACATTATAAAGTAAGCTGAGTCTTATCAGCCGTTCCTTTGTTACGGGCGAATTCCGTGATGGGTCGTCATCGTCGAGATCACGAGAAGAGGTCTGGAATGTAAAGAGCAAACTGCAGCAGCAGTATCTCTCGGGATGAATCTTGGGAACATGATTAATGCTTGATGCATTCGAGGCACCGTGCATAGTGTATTCACCAACACAGCATCAGTTAAACTGAGATTGGAAGGGCTGTATGCACAGTGGATATAATATATTATACCTATCACTGAATCCCGGTTTAAGTTATGTTGGGTATCTTTAGGTAAGGTTGTTTCTACAGTGGTTAAACGAAAACTACGCGGGTTGAGCTGTGTTCTAACATTTGATAATTAAAAGTTCAAAAAACAGGTCCAAGTAGGGTAGCAGGTCTGCATTTTCGATTTGTGGCTTAGATCTTCGATTTAATATCAGAGTAATACTTTCACTAGAATTTGGTCACTGCGTCGAGTGTGGAGAGCTGTTAATGATAGCACGGATTGTTTGTTAAATATAGATGGAAACAACCCGATCTTAAAGAGGCTGTAAGCATTTCAAGGTCCAGAGAGGTGAGATACGCCAAAAGCCTTGTAAACCTGAAATGCTTTGGAATTCAACATTTATAAGACGCAAACGCAGAGTTGGTTGTTCAACGCATCTGGAACATTCAGTTCACAGCGGTATCTTTAAAACACACTATTTTGTAATATTTATAGCGGCAGCAACAAGAATTTACGATGGCTCGATTATGTACGGTCAACAATGGCAGTAAAGAAAGTACAGTTGTCATTACAGGAGTTTGTGTCTGACGCAATTCTGACTCATCGCAATCTTATTTTGTTAGTCATCTTGTTAGGGTTTCAATCGGCTACGAAATGCGGATCTTAATTCAATTATTGACTTAATTAATTAATTAAATTCAATGCTTCAGAGATGTGCAGTAATTAAAACTTAATTATTCTATGAAGTAATAATTAACAGAAGTATGATGGAAAATAACACTATCCATTCGTGGAAATAGTAACCCACTTGTTTTATGAAACGAAATTGTTACTTACTTTGGTTTGTCTACTATTGACGTCCGTGGCAATGTGGTAAGATTATCGGTCTATATTCAAAAGTGTTTCGGGTTTGATTTCCAACAGAATCAATAGAACTTTTTTATCGAAAGCGCATAATAGGTAATTTCCATAGATAGTTTTTTTTTTGTAAGAATTTAGAACAACTATTTATTTTAGGAGGCGATAACCTACACCTCTGCCATAGGTCACCCCAAGTGGTTCGCTATATTTGGTGATTTAGCAGGGGTTCGGGTTTATGGAGTGAGGTTTTTCTAGGTCTTGGAGGTGGATGAACAGGACACACTGAGCCCTAGATTCCTACCCACCTCTTAAACCCTTTTCCTTCTCAGAACTCTCCTCTCCTTACTTTCCTAAAAAAACACCCCCAAAGATGACATAGGCCCTGAGGGAAATTATTTTCCTCAGGGCCTCCTGTGTGGAGCTCATGTAAAAAAAACAACAATTTAGGTTGAAATAATGGTATTAATAAATTAAAAGATGAGCTAGACGGGAATAGAAGAAACGAACAGGGAAGCTATAGGAATATTAATTTTAAATTCCCCTGATGATAATATCATGTTTTCTGGAGTAGTTTTCGTTTGAAGCTTTGTGTTGTATTATTATTTATTTATTGATGCCCTATTGGGCTTTTACATATTACATAAATAAAGGAGATTACAAGATACATAAATAAAGCACAAACTGAATATAATAAATAAGAATATAACTAATGCTAAATCTACAATGATAACTTTAGAGAATTCGTAGGTACAATTCATGTACCTATAAGCAGCAAAAACATTTTTAAAAAATCAAATTTAGAATAAAAAGAAACGAAAAAAAAATCGAAATAAAATATAATGATTTCGCATTCGTTATTTACATCTAAAAAGCGATGGACTAATTTGGCTTTAAATGTGTCGAAGTTTAAATTAAATATGTCGGCGACATCACTTAGCTCATTGCCCAACCTATGTATTCTTTCTAACACAGAATTCACAGCAAAATTATTGTAGTAAAATAAAATGATGCGCCTAGTGTATTTGGGAGGTATGTGTGAAGGCCCGTATCCTGCGCCACAATACACATAAACATTAGCTTGAACAGCACCCAAAACATTGAAAATTTGAACACTTCGTGTTCAAAAACCCTGTGTTCAAGCTTTACCACAGGCGACGGAAAACATTCATCTCCCGGGCGAAGGGGGAAGGCTGGCGGAGGGAAATGTGTTCATATTTTTACAAGAGCCGCGCGATGCGGTCATGTATGGAGAATCAAACCGAACAAGTTTTTGAGATTATGCGCAATGATTGAGCTTAATAATCACTACTTTAAAATATTATGATACCTAAATACAATATAATAAATATATTTGATAATAAAATTATAGTATAATAACGAATATTAACAACATTAATATTAATATTATTTTTGAAGTGGGTGAAGCGGGAAGCAGAAATTGTCGGACCGCGCGAACTTCACACCTGTTCACACCAATCTTTCAAGCCATGTTTCGAAAAACGCAGGAGACGGAAAACAAAGAACGTTTATAGTGTGGTTCAAGCTAGTATTCATGTGTATTGTGGCGCAGGAGTTCCGCCTTAAGGATAACAAATTTATAGCGTCAGGGCAGTCCAACCTTGAATGCACAATTTTATGTAATAAAAGGAGATCAAACATTATTCGCCTTTCAGATAATGTCGTTAAGTTAAGTTTACTGCGTAAATTGACCATCTATCGATATTCTATTTTAATCGACAAAGCCATTATTGAAATAAAACATAATGTTGTACCCTTCCTGGAAAAATACATCGTTCGAAATTCGAGATAATGTGGAAATAAGTGAAGTAGAATTATAAAGGTTGAATTTCAGATGAAAAATTATGCCTAGTTTAGACGAATCACAAGAATTATATTAATGGTGCCCTTAACGACAATAAAAGAATATTCTGTATGAAATGGGAATAACTTGAATTAAATTTCGAATGCCCCAAAGGTAGGTAGGTACTTCAAAAATCACGATAATGCTGACATTACCTGCCTGGGTAAGTACAAATCCCCAAGTTAAAATCCCCGGGTTTTCTGGATTTCCCAGTATGTTATTGAAACTCACAACAATAGTTTTGAGGATCACTGATTTACTAAACTAAAATATTCTATTTATGTAGGTACCTATGGCTTTCCTGGTTTTCCCGGTCTTGTTGCCACCCTGATGTAGAACACGGGACTGAAGAACAATAAACCTTCAGAATTACTAATCTAGCTAATTAAAAATCATGAAAATAATCAATGTACACGTTTTCCATGTTATCGGACCACCCAGATTGAAATTAACTAAAACGAAAGTCAATCTATAAACGGTGTCTCTTTACTCAGCCGTACAAAGAAAACAAACCTAGTTGCTGAGAACATACCTTGCCTCAATTACTTCCCACACAAAACCAGTTAACTCCAAGTTACGGGTGTGTTTGCCACGTGCTTTTCAAGAAAATAGACGGCACGAAAATTGCAGCATGGCAAATTCCTCTCTACGACGTAACTATGCACTTTGCTGGGTAAATATTATATATGCATTTACCGGGGAATGAACGCAGTAAACTGGCATGCAGTTGGTACTAGAATGACAGACAAGATACCTTGCCAGGGAAGTATAGTAAGGATAAGAAGCCAAGTTAACATTTTACAAAGGAGGAGGGGAGGTAGGATGTTCTCCACTTCCCGTTTGAGTATAAACTCCTAACTACCAGTTTGCGTATGTTTGGCACTCTTCTTGGGTGCTAATTATTTAAGACTTTGTTGACTTGGAGAGTACAGAACATACATCTAATTAGGTGAAAAATAAAGTTAGGTAGAGCTTATGTATTTTGAGGAAAATTTTTTTAGAAAAGGAACGTCGAAGGGTCACCAGTTTAGAAAAGGATTTATTTATTATGGTGAGCTATATGTTGACCTCCTCAGATCGGCAGCTGGTCCTTTTCTATCGTCGAACTGCAATCGTGTGCATGGAGATGTGTGTATGAATAATAACTCGAATTAACTCGGTCACTTTTTATTTACAATAACTTTATACAAATTACGGCAAGTCGCGTTACACTATGGGAGATTGATAACACCCGAAAGGTCGGGTCATAAACAGCAGAATGAATTCGCAGATTTTGTCCACTCGGCCTATCGGTAGGTCGTGGTGTTGCCACAAGGTAAAATTAGTTTTTGTTGATTATATGGCTGTTCGCCATAGTCCATTTAAATGATGTATAAAGTAGTGAAAGAGTATTTAAATAAGAAACGCGCTGACTGTAAAAAAGAGCGACGACCGATAACAATACCGACGATAGTTTGATAGGGAACTTTGTAAATAAGATTGTTAGAGAGGAACGCGTTAATTAATTTACTTTTTTTTTAAAGTAAAATATTTCCAGGTTACGAATAACCTGACAATATTTGAAAATCTCCTATTACATCTACAATAAGCGGAAAATGTTGCTTGTCGTGTTTCAGGATTTAGCCAGTCAAGGAACCGAACACGGGACGCCTGGATCCGAGCGCGATGCCAACACAGTCCTTGACCGGTCAAAATTAATATTTATTAAAACAAGACTTATTTAAAATAGAAGAAAAATCTCACGACATCATAGCTAACGCGCGGTATATCCGTTCAAAAAGAAGAAGATGGAGAGATATATAAATATGAATGTTAGAGAGAGCGCGATAATATAAAAAACGATAATATTTAAGCGAAAATTGTGAAAATGTTTGATAAAACACGACTCATCAAAAATAGAGCAAAAATCTCAGAGGGGGTTGTCTAAAATAGCATTTTAAGAAACAGTGTGAATTTTGCCATACATGTAACTTGTAAAATAACTGAAAAAACGTATTTATAATAATTTTCGGAGCATACTTTGCGATTTTTTTCTATCGAGGGAATTTCATATAATTGTCGTTGTCATTGTCTCGGCCCCCAGAATGTATAGATATTATCTTCAAGAATAACATATATTTTTTAAGAGCTTTAAAACTTACAGTATTTATTATTTACATGTAATAAATCGGTAGCAATGCGGAAAGCCGGGCCTAAAGTATCATTTAAAGAAACACTGAGATTTTTTTCTTACCTACGTATAACATGTTAAATAACAGAAAGCAGATATGTTTTTAAATAATTTTTATAATTTGCAATATTTTTCCATCGAAGGAATTTCAAATTATATTTTTTCAACTCGGTACCTGAATAGAGATTTTCTTAAAAAATAATATTGTTTTAAGAGCTTAAAAACTTAAAGCGTTCAAAAGAAATACGTTTTATAAAAATAAGTAAGTTAAGAATGCGGGTTCTTAAGCAGCACAAGGAAAATCTATCTAACATCAAGGATTAGTATTTATTGGTTAAATTATTAACTGAAAAAAAATTATATAAAGAAAGGCATAATTTTCCATACTTTTATCAGAGTCTCAAAATTCTTTCAGTGAGGGCATTTCTGTGGTAAAAAATTATATTTCAGCACATAAATAACCCTTTATTTATAAACAGGCTGGAACACAACCAAAACACTCGCTTTAACTTTAATGAAGGACTAATTGTACCTAAGCATATAAATAAATATGGACAAATAACGTTAAATTACATGATTCCCAGTTGTTTAAATATGTTACCTGCTGAAATTAAGGCTGTGCCCAAAACAAACAATTGATGATTTTACTTTACTAGCCTAAGACTTGGCTTACTGAAAGAATTAATTTGTATTAGCTTACAATGACATATTATTCTAAACACTTTAAAATTGTTATTTATGTTTTCATAATTTTTCTTTTCTTTATATTTCTGTAAAATTTTTAATGTTTATTTTATAAAACTGTAAAAATGTAACTATTAACTCACTATAATAAGATTTTTAAATGTAAAGAACCCGTTAGACAAACTGCTAAAAAGCAGTTTGTCGGGACTTTTTGTCTTATATTTTTGTAAAGTGTGAAAAATAAATAAATAAAAAAGTAGTTTGATATTTTTAACAATTTTCAAGCTTTCGATAAAGCGTCATACAGTTATCCCAATATGCTAATATTTCGTAAAAATCTTGGAAATTGACACTTTTCCTGCTAAAAAATGCGTATATGTGCCTATAGTATGTATCTAACATGTAAAATAATTATTGAGAAAAAAGTCTGGAAAACACATCGATAACAAAACAATGTTTTTTCCTGACAATCGCATTCGTCACAAGGACAGTCGATCAACGTGACAGGAATTGCTTCTGGTGGATAATTGCATGTCGCAATTACCTATGTGACATTGTCACGAACCGAGCATTCAATGAAACCATGTGTGTAGGCAGATGAAAACGATTCAACAGAAAACATCGGGGTTTGGAATGGATGAACTTGTGTAGGCGAAGAAGCCTAAGTATTACGAAGAACGTCAGAAATCAGTCATTGTAAAAAGTAAAACAAATACATTTTAAGCTAAAATTTACAATTTGCTCGAATTCATAAAGAAATCTGACATCATTTTATGCAAATCTTAGTATATAAAAAATGTCCCTTTTACCAAATCATTCAACTGATTGCGATGAAATTTTGGGGATTTGATGTGCGCAGTGCGCATGTCCGCGGTGGTTTCAATATAAATAGTGAGTTCTAGCGTTATAAAATTATTTCCTATGCCATCTATCCGATTGCGATGAAACTTTGGTACGTTTTTGTGCGCACACTCTTGAAGGATTCTATACGCACCGGTGAGCTCTGGCGTTATGAAATTTGTATTAAAAAATTGCAATAAATGACGCGCAATTTGTTTGAAAAATGAATGGATTTCATGTAGTTTAATGGCAGAGATGGTAACGAGGTAGGGGAAGGGGTCAGGGGAACAATTCCTTTATTTAAATGGCATTGCAACGCATGCCGGGAACTCGCTAGTATATTATATAGAAGACGTGCAAAATGCCTATTGTGAACTAAGCAGTGACGTTTTGAGGTAAACTTGCGTGTCATATGTAAATAATGGGTCGATATTTGTACGCAGCAACTAGACACATTCCGTATTACGTTATACACCAAATAATTGTACATACTTGGCTAATTTTCAGTTCGTAACAACGTAATATGCGGTCGAAATAGGTAAACAAATATTAATTTTGTTGACAGAATTCAAAATTGCTCACAGGTCATTATCGGTAATAATGTTGATTGTTCCTCTCGCCTGTTTGTCTTGACATTATTATAATATGTCAGATAAGTCTGATTAAGCAAGTTTACAAACATAGCTGTATGTAGGAATTTATGTCGCATAAGTTGACAGAAGATGACGTGGGAGACATATAAAAACGAAACCTAGCAGCGTCCATACAAGTGAAAAAACTATTATCAATCTGAGAGAATCTTCAGCTCAACTCAGCAGTTGTGGTAGTGCCAGGGAGCTACAAACTCACAATTCACCACCAGCTAGACTTACATTTTCACGTGCCGAACACCTGCCATACTCAAACAAACTGAAATCACAATATTATTATTCAGCCTGCAACCATATCATTCCTGCGCCACGTCCCGCCGCGCCCGAACAAAAAACAATGCGAAATGACAGTGTTGTATTTTGGCGTAACGTGCTATCCAGATGGAACCGGGTTTGCAGCTTCGAACAGATTTTTACCAAAATTTATTCCGTCTGGTGCGAAATAGATGCATGTGCGTTTTTTGTCGAATTCGGAATGCGAAATTCTGCAAGCTCAATTTACTCTGTACTCGACTTTGCAAAAAGGAAAGGTTTTACCCATGCTTGTATCTATGTTACATTTATCTACGTTTTAATTATTGCTCAAATAAAAGAGTGTGAAAAAACTCTCAGCGGCAGTGTTTTTTCATCATACAAATCACTGAAAATCCAGTTAATCCCAACCGGGAGTTTAATCATTTAAATTTTTATATTTTAAGCATAACTAAGTCCCAACCTCCCTCTAACTGTCCGGTATTACGGTATACTGTGGGGTTGTATGAAATAGGGAAGGGAATGAGATGTACGGAAGAGGACGGTTATATAAGAAAAGCAAAATATGCTTCCGATATTTAGTATCTAGCAGGCTATTTAGATCTGAAAGGCTATTCCCAAAAATTTGTGATAAGAGATAGTTCTCCCGCGAGTTGTGCTGTCAGATTTTTGTGATTTTCTACGGCTGTTATTTGCTTTTTCTATCGGCCGATGTCAAAATTTCAGCTGTGAGCTGTCACGTATTTTAGTTTGAGTCATTTTAAACACGAATTTCTGCAAGTATGCATGATTATTTATTCATTTAACAGCTGTAGAAAATCACACAAATCTGACAGCACTTCTCGCGGGAGAACGATCTCTTGTCACAAATTTTTGGGAATAGCCTTTCTGGTCACAAAACACGGATTTCGCTACTGAATGTTGATCTTGGCGATTCTGAGAGTATCTACTATCTACCACTGTATAGACTATAATGACTGGTAAATTGAAATGAACGATATATCTATTGCTGCGTCGAAAACTTTTTGAAAAATGTTAATAACAAACGTTATGCCTACAAATAGAATCGTTTCAATGCATAAAAATTATTTAAAAAATTGTCCGAGAAGTCCGGTAATAATTGCGTAAATGGAGCACTTCGCACACGCTTTTACTATTTCTTATTTAAGTGCAATTATTCAACGTTTTGCTTTCATATTTTATCAATACCTTCGTTGGCTCCGCTTCGACTGTTTTTATTCTTCGCCGAATAGTGAAAATAAACCGAGGTGAATTTCTTTATCGTGAAGTTTATATCGTCTCAGAATTTGCATCTTACAGTTTGAACTCAAAACGATCGAATAGAAAGGTGAGGAGGGAAATACAATGGTGTTTCTAAGACTGGAAACTGAATTTTTGTAAAATAGAAACCGATGTCGAATGAAATTATAATATAATGCTCCTTACCACTCGGACCCGTAAGCTTGTTTTCACTGTGATAAAACATTACCAGACACATGACGCACGAGGCGTAACTGACTTATTAAATAATTATGTTCACTATACATTTCTTCAGAAAACATTAATATGTGATGTTATTTATGTTAATAATGCCTCGTTACTTATAGTTAGGTAGGTACCAAATACCTATCTATTGATACGTTTTTAGTTTTTCACGGCTAAAAGTATTATCGTTATTTGTTTTTAGGGTGTTGTGCCGTGTTGCCTTCTTTAGCCATCGTTTCGGACAGCATTACAGTGTCCATCATCTGCCCTGATGATGGACATTGTAACGCTGTCCTAAACGTTGGCTAAAGAAGGAGGTAGCGCAACACGGCATAACACCCCAAAAACAAATAACGATAATACCTATCTATAGATATAAAATGCAATATAACTACAACAACAATTTGAACGAATTTTGGCATTATTTTTTTCATCTTAATATATTGTTTATTTACAGACATTGTATATATTGTCATACACGCTAGGAGTTGTTGTAGAAGAATTTTCAAGAATAATTTAATTAAATATAATGGAAACCATTTAAAAAAAAAATCTAAATTTGAAATATAAGATTAGATGCCTGTATAACATAATATTTTTTCAAATGTAAATTCATTCAGTAGAAATAAAAAAAAAATAACAAATATAACAATAATTTTAAACAAACATTATAAAAGCAGCGCGAACAATTTAAACACATAATATCACAAAAATTGATCTATCTCACGGGGGAAGACATAAGGTATAATAAAAGTATAAAAATAAATCGAGATAATAAAAATATCGGTCCATTTATTTAAACAATTTCAAAGCTGGAAGATATGAACATTTGTCAAGGGTAAATAAATTCATTACAGTGGAAGACTTTGAAATAATAAAAATATAAACAAAAAACAATTTAATAGTAAAAATATAAAATCGATTTTAAACAATTTTAGAATAAAAATTTAACTTATAAGGAAAAATAGTAGAATTACGTTTTAAACAACGAATTCAGAATATTTGCACATTGAATTCGCGCTATCGCGATATTTGTAGGAATGGAAGTTTCTAAATTCTCGTTATTTGAATAACATGTAACGATAATTTAGAAAAACTGAATCAAGCTCAAATCTTATTCATTTAATTAATTTTCCTTTCCCTAAATTTAAGCCTACAAAACATTATCTTACCAAAAACTCATTCAATGCCGAAAAATGCGTGTTACCAAACGTATAGCGACAAATGTCTAACAACCGCGCGTTTCAAATTGAATAATGTTCGCTTCTTCACAGTCGATTTAACTCTCCACGCTACCGGCGCGCCTATCTCCTCCCTGCATGCCCCGGCAGCTACCTACGCGAGGTGTGTTCGCTCGACTTGGCTTCCCGAATCCACCGAATTCGCTGATCACAGATCATCGGTCGCCGTCTAAATCCATTTTTGAAAATCGTCCAAATTTGCAGGTGAGCAAAAAAAAATGTAAAAAAAAATTTGGTTAGGCCAGGTGAATATTTTTATTTGTTAACATTCTTTTCGATAAACATAAGATCGGATGACAACATAATTTCTCAGTGTATCGAAGTGTTGGTGTGTACTTGTGGTTTTCTCTTCGTAAGAAATCTAGACCTTTTTCATCACAGGAAACGTTTTAGTGAGGCAATCTTAGTAAGGTTCTGTCGCTCAGAGCTCTGTAACAACACACCTTTCCATGTAACATTTTTTTTATTAGAAACACAGAGAGGTTCACAGATATACACATGAAACTATCAGCGGTAGATATGTTAATAATGAATAAGTAATCGGATTTCTTAAAAAATAACAAATTGCTATACATAAATACAATAAAATAAATTGTTCAAATCTCCAAAGCTCATGATATCTCGAGTTTTTTTTGAAAATATGTAGTTGAATTGATCTCAAAACTTCATACTGAAAAGTAGCGCAAAATTCATATAACTGTTTCTCGCTCAGTTGAGATTATATGAATAATAAATGAGTGCTTATTTTACCATATAACCCTTTTTTTATTTTTTATATGAATACCGCACAAGAGTTTCAACTGCTCCCGTCTGGAACCAGGGAGACTACGGCATCCCCAATTGGGGTATGTTGTGAGGTTAAAGAGAGTGGTGAGGGGAAGGGGATGGAAGAGGAAGGTGGGAAGTACCAAGCTATTCAGATCTGGTCACCAAACACGGCTAAAGCATTTCAAGCAACGTTTCAATTCTGAACGGTGGTCTTACACCAGGGCGATACTGAGAGTATCTTCCACTCTGGAACGTGCCGCAAATATACCACGTATTATTTTTTAAATTAATGAATTGTGAAATAACAAAATTATTCAAATAAAATTTAATTGTCGCGCCGGGATTCGATCCCGCGACCTTCGGAATGCGAGTCAAAAGCCTTACCGCTGGACTACGCAGGCCTTCAAACCCTTGTTGTATAAACCACGTTGTATACTTGTATAACCAATTATGCGATTGCTTAGCATAATATTAATTTATCATTGAAGAAGAAGAAGATAACACTTATAATCTAAATGAAAATATGAAAGAAAACAAGACACAGAAAAACAGAAAAAAACAATGGTCGCAACTGGGACTCGAACCCAGACCTCTCGTCTAACCGGGACGTGCGCGTTTTTCCAATTTCGCTATTGCCACCTTCTGTCAAACCGTCATATTTGTCAATATCATATTTCAAATATTTAGAATCATTAATATTATCTCCAACTAGTTCTTTTTCCATATTATAGGCAACTTCTCTTTTTATTGGAAACAATCATTCTAAGAAATGGTTTGTAACCTGAATAGCGTCTCGGATAAATGTATCCGAATTTTATTCATATGGAACTATTGACTTTATGAAAGTCTAAATGAATATTCAATTTTTTATGAGAAAAACTCTCTTTTTATAACTTTTGAAGGTTATTCCCATCGACGTAATATATCATTGAAGAAGAAGATAACACTTATAATCTAAATGAAAATATGAAAGAAAACAAGACACAGAAAAACAAAAAAAAAACAATGGTCGCAACTGGGACCTTCAAAAGTTATAAAAAGAGAGTTTTTCTCATAAAAAATTTAATATTAATTTATCTACATTTGCTAAAATTCGACTTTGAATTTTTTTTGTTACTATTAACATTCTCGTATTATTCTTATTTGGTACTTTTCCAAAAGATTTATTCTCGTGCTACAAACTCATTGTTTTAAAGTCACTCCCTACTCGAAGTATATGTGTTATTGACAGGACTTCCATCAATGGTACGAGACGTACGAGTAAAAAACACTACAATGCGAAGCATTAATATTCCGATGCAAAGAAAATGCCTAAATTTCTTTACGTCAATCTGTTTTATTCCTACCTCCAAAGCCTTTGTACGATTAAATGTATTTGACTACGGACGTCTTGTAAGACTTTGCTTTCTTCCTAGGCAACTTGCGAATATTCCTAAACGGTTGAATTGCAAAACAACATAGTGAGACGAACCGCCCCGTACTTAAACTGTACGTGAAAACATTTTAAAATACGCGGGAAGGGTTGTTTAGTTAGAAATCACCCCTCTGACGTTTAAGAGAAGCTTTCGGGGGGGTTTTGTTTGACTCTGAGCTTATTTTATTATTTCTGTCAGTAGAAAACGTTATTTCGAATTCGCCGTGGATATTATTTTCTATTTCATTCCAAAGTTGCCTCTGCTGTCAATCAACCTGTTGTCTGGATTCACGATTATTTGCTTTAACAAATCCCGCCCGAAATGAACGTTAAGAGTTCAGTCGAGTTTACAGAACAACTTGAGCAGAAGACAGAATAGGTACCTATCTAATGCTGTCAGGAAAAATCAGAGTTCTTTCAGTTACGAGTTAATACGCAATATATACATAGGTTCGTACATAATTCACGCGGAAAACGGCAACCAAGCAATTTCTAAAGTAGGTACCTACGCAAAATTCAGTAACTATCGGAAAGTAATTTACAATCGAAATTTAAAATAGAAAGTATCGATTTGCAAAAAGACTTATAGACAAAAGATTGATATTTTAACAAAAACAAATGTGCTCTAATTTCCTTCACAAAGGACAGAAATAATTTTTCAAACACATATCACATTAACAATGTCGCTTTATTAAACATAACTTCAATTAAAGACTTAGGCGTGATATTTGACTCGTCACTTAGCTTCAATAAACATGTAGATATAATTTTTATTTATTAAAACACAAATATCTTTGTACACATCACTTTTATTTAATATACACTCAACATGTTTCGTGAGCGATGCTCACATCTTCAGGAGTTAAAGTATACTGAAGTTATAATTTTATACAGATCATGAATTAAATACAAGGCTAAATGGGTAGTGGCACCAGTCCTCTTATTGCCGATATTTTTTTTAATAATTTAGAAAATAAGATTTTTAATAACGGTGCGCTTTTAATTAAAAACATTTATTGTTGGAAAAGATACGTAGATGATATATTTTGTTCAAGAAAAAAACATTGCCAAAAGCTGAGTTTTATTTTATATTACGAATCGAATGTTTAAATATTTTATGATCACTTTCTAAAGAATTTAATTTTCCACATTATACAATAAAACAATAACCGAAAAGGCATTCATAAATAGAATACTTTGAACTTTAAAGTAGTTTTTACAAGCCTTATACTCAATTTATTTTCTAGGTTTATAAAAAAAATTAAACAAAATAATGCTCATTTTTTAATAAGAAAAACTCTCTTCTTATAACTTTTGAAGGTTATAAAAAGTCATAACCTTCAAAAGTTATAAAAAGAGAGTTTTTTTTATAAAAAATTGAATATTCAATTTAGACTTTTATAAAGTCAATAGTTCCATACGAATAAATTCGGATATATTTATCCGAGACGCTATTCAGGTTACAAACCAATTCTCAGAATGATTGTTTCCAATAAAAAGAATTAGTAGTTGCCCATAATATGGAAAAAATAATTGGTTGAAGATAATATTGTTAATTCTAAACTTTTAAATGTGAGATTGACAAATATGACGGTTTGACAGAAGGTGGCAAGAGCGAAATTGGTTAACGAACACGTCCCGATTAGACCAGAGGTCTGAGTTCGAGTCCCAGTTGCGACCATTGTCTTTTTCTATTTTTCTGTGTGTCGTTCTCATTCATATTTTTGTTTAGATTATTATTATCTTCTTCAAAAAAAGATACTAGATTATCTCAAAGCATTCAAAATATTTCTAAGCGATCTAATTTTTAAACCAAAATCACATGAATTAACATTGCTTGGTAGTACATCAACTTAACACCAGATATTATAGTTTGAAAACGTACTTTGGTATATTTATCTGTAGCCATATACATGTTATATATAGCTGATAGATAGTGAATGATTGTCTTCCGCCGTTATGTGACAGCTTTAGCCTTACTATTGCGAGTACAGAACAAAGCAGTATTATTTCGCTCCGTAACGCCAAGGATCATGTATTATTATTTTAAGGAATTAAGTTTAATCAGCGAAATATCTGACGGATGATCCCATGGATCGAGCCTTAAATCTTACTCACTGATTGCCAATTAAACGAGATTTAGCTGCTGGCAGAATTATACTGGAAACAAAGTTCATTTTGACAAGACTCCAAGATAATAATTAATATTACTTGAGTAATAATGGAGCTATTGATTTTAGCGAGTGAGCAGAATTCACTGGGTAGAATGATAGGTTGTCACTTGGATAATTAAATTGTAGGTTAACGTTGAACATTAGGGATTTCATAAGCGATATAACTATGTAATATGTTCATATCCATGTAACTAGATATTAAGGTACGTATAATATAACGCCAGTTTGGTTTTGGTTTTGCAGGCCGTCTTACGTCTTGTCTCTTGAAACAAAACCGCCGGTATAAAAGGCACAGAAGAGCTTTTCTCTAAGAGATCGTTCTCCCGCGAGATGTCCTGTCAGATTTGTGTGATTTTCTACAGCTGTTAAATGAATAAATAATCATGCATACTTGAAGAAATTCGTGTTTAAAACGACCCACACTAAAATACGTGACAGCTCACATCTGAAATTTTGACATCGGCCGGAATAACCGTAGAAAATCTGACAGCACTTCTCGCGGGAGAACGATCTCTTATCACAAATTTTAGGGAATAGCCTTTCAGAGAGTGATAACTAAAATGGTCACCGATCTTGTTAAAACATTATTTCTTCCCGAGGCGATGAACGAAAATTTCTTTACTTAATTTATCGTTATCATTGCAGCTTTTTTTTATGAATACCGCACAATAGTCGCAACTGCTCGCATCTGGAGACAGTGAGACTATGGCATCCCTAATTGGGGGATGTTGTGGGACTAAAGGTAGTGGGGAGGGGCAAGAGATGGAGAAGAGTAAAGTGGGGAAGTACCTGGCTATTCAGATCTGGTCACCAAAAACGGCTAAAGCCATTTCAAGCAACATTTAAATTCTGAATGGTGGTCTTACACCAGGGCGATACTGATAGTATCTTCCACTCTGGAACGTGCCGCAAATAAACTATATATTATTTTAAATGAATTAATTATGAAATAACACAAATTAATTAAAAAAAAACTTTATTTGCCACGCCGGGATTCGATCCCGCGACCTTTGGATTGCGAGTCAAAGGCCTTACCGCTGGACTACGCCGACCGTCATGGAATAATAATAAAAATATGAACATTCAGAAAAAAATATAGGTACAGTGGTAAACAATTAAAATAATGCAAAAGCTTAAAAAACGTAGAGTGAAAAATTGCTTTATAAAGGTTTTTTAATAGAAAACTTTGTTTTCTCCAGCATAGCAAGACGTGAATCGGAATGTTTTTGAAGGATATTTGGGAAAGTCTAATAAGTAGGTATTTGTTGCTAGGGGCGCTGTTAGTGGCGTGGGCTTATAAAATTAGGTATTATCTCAGATCCGTAGTAAAATAACGGGATATAATTTTCATTTATTACTTTTTAATACAAAAACATAAAAGCCACGGTGGAGAATCGAAACCCAATCCACTACTTGAAAGGCAAATATGCGGAACGTTCCACCACCATTTAGAACGGCGGATTAAATTCATTACAGGGGTTCTTACTTAAAATGAGAGTTAATAATAATGTTTGGATCATTCACATTCTGGATCCCATCACTTATACATAACATCGATTTATTATTAGTAGCTTATAACTAAGATTAACAACAAGTGACTTAAGAATGTTTATTTTTTATGATCGTATTGGTATTTACAAAATACTGCTATAATAACATTTTAGTTTGGCTTAGAACTAGAAATTTATGACCTATACACATAATTCTTTCATTGAAAATATATTTTTATTTTTTATATGTATACCGCACAAGAGTCCCAACTGCTCCCTTCTGGAGCCAGTGAGACTATGGAATTCCCAATTGGGGTATGTTGTGAGGTTAAAGGTAGTGGGGAGGGGAAGGAGATGGGGAAGAGGAAGGTGGGAAATACCTGGCTATTCAGATCTGGTCACCAAACATGGCTATAGCCATTTCAAGCAACCTTTCAATTCTAAATGGTGGTCGTACACCAGGGCGATATCTTCCACTCTGGAACGTGCCGCAAATATACTATATATTATTTTTAATTAATTAATTGTGAAATAACACAAATTAATTAAATAAAATTTATTTGCCACGCCGGGATTCAATCCCGCTACCCTCGGATTGCGAGTCAAGAGCCTTAGCTCTGGACTATGCCGGCCGTCATCAAAAACCCTTATAATAAAATAATAAAATCCGCTATGATACTTAGATAACAAACTGAATTTTTCATTTGGGGTGATACTCGTACGTG
Organism: Glyphotaelius pellucidus; assembly: GCA_936435175.1. Classification (NCBI taxonomy): domain Eukaryota; kingdom Metazoa; phylum Arthropoda; class Insecta; order Trichoptera; family Limnephilidae; genus Glyphotaelius; species Glyphotaelius pellucidus. The sequence goes on along the minus strand of OW386552.1, from coordinate 9,790,085 downwards.
GGTAATTAAGCTAATTATTGTAGATAGCTGATAAAAAACCTTGCTGACGAAGTAGCAAGATCAAAATCAGCACGATTATTTTTAATGTGAATCATTTTCCCAAACCGAAAATTCACATGTAAAAAAGCAATGAGAATAATTGTGATTAAAAAAAACTGACAAAATACCCGATTGCTCTAGCACACGATTCCACCTAAAATCCAGAACACGTAGCTGAAGAAAACTGAAAATTACTTTTAATTATGCGTACGTGGTATATTCCCGTACTTTAGGTTTGGGGTCACCCCTACAATATTCAGGGGTGCGAATTGTGAATTGTTTTTCCGGCTCAAGTTATGCATGGGGTTGAACCGGCCCGAATTATTATGGCTTGGGGTGGGGTTTCAAATTCGACGGAATGTTCAAAACATTGATTGAGAATGATCGATCTGACACATAATAATATTACATAATTAGTATAGTATTGCACAGTTTTTCGAAAAACTCACATGGGTCATACAGTCAAAAGACGACCTTGCCGCCCCTTAAGTTCGTCCACCCTAAGGATCGCTTTCGCTTGAAATGCGATTCAGTGCACCCCCCCCCCCCTCAAGCAAAAATCGACCACCCTGCCTATCCAGTTTCACCGACAGCAGAGACCATTTTGGCGAGACAAGAAATTAAGATTTTTAAGATATTTTAAGACTTTTTAAGACTTTTTTCTCATACAAAGTGCAATTTGCTAGGGATTTATTCTTAAAAATTTTACGGCGTTGCTGGGAAAAAATGGCATTTTATAGGTGCGTCACGGAATTCGAGATTGCGTCAAAAATAACCCTTCCGCCGGAGATGTTTTACGACAGATTCGTAGTAGAGAGTATTATTAAGATTTTAAAACCGCGACATGTAACGCATTTCATCCAAAATGTTCTGCAATATTGCATAATACTTAACATTATTTTTGACATTTGCTAAGATTTCACTACCGTCGAAAGTGAAAAATTTGGCGGCCAGTAAAATCAGCTGTCGAGTAGGAACTTAATTTCCTTTTTACTCGCTAAAAATTGAAAATAAAAAACAATCTTGAGTTTCAAGACACGTCAGTTAGGAGAAAATTATGATTTAGCCTAATAAAATAACGGCTTCCAGCCTGTTTCGGAGTCGCCTATTTGAAAACGCCCCTGGGGCTCGAAAACCGATTCTGGCTGTAATTTTTTTTAATATTATCGTGGTCGACAGATTCGAAAAACTATTTCAACGGTCGTTACATACGCAAACCATTAAAAATATTTCACTATACGCTACGGAAAATATGACGTTTGAGAAAAATAACGTGCTTTGAATTTTCCTACAGAAGAGAAAATGTTGCTGGCCATATAAAAAGAACACGTTTAATTACAGGGTAGGTACTTTTCCGTTGAATTATTGCAAATTTGTTCGTAAGATGAACGGATTTTTTTAAGGAAATGCTTAGGTACCTACATCAATATTGTTTGTCTGCGTAAGAACCGGGTAGGTACCGGCTTACGCATCGGTTCTTTCCTTCAGATATCAAATAAAAAATTAATGATTTGAAATAAAAGAAATCACTCGGGATGGTCGCAATTTTTGCCAAAATGCATTATTTCAGGTATGTAGACTTTTGTAGTTATGAAGGAAATTAGTACTAAATAAATCGGAACGTTTTTGAAGTAAGATGGGTCCAAATACAATGCTAAACACTTTTCATTTATGATTGTGTTATTAAGGATTCGATTTCTTTGGACATTATTAAATAATAAAAAACGTTATGGGTGTATGGGTAAGTACCTACAAGCATTCTTTGAAAGTTTTTTTTTTCTGTAATTTTTTTACTGCAATAAAATTGTTTGAGTTATTTTATGCTCAATAATAAAAAAATGTATGGCGCAGTTTTGTGAAAAATGACCCTGGATACTTTTAATGAAATTAAATTAATTTGTAAAAGGTTAAGGCTTCATACACATTCAAATATCATTTCAAAATAAAAAAATTAGGATTCGTAATATTTATTCAAAAAATATGTAGGTACTCATGTGTAGGTAGGTAACTACCCTGATTTACTTTTTATATGAACGATTTTGCATTAAAATTATTATTTGATAAATTATTTTGAAAAATACATTTTTATGGCGCCGTTTTTGTGAAAAGTGACAAAAAGGGTGACGTACAATATTGAAAATCTACCAGGAGCACATAATACGCAGGAGTAAAATATTACAGACAATACATTTATTTACTAGACTAGGGAGGCACTTCTTTCATTGACAAAAATTATGAATTTAAATAAAAAGAAACATCCAAAGACGGGAGTTTTTAAAGTGATACTTCTGTAGCACGGTTGTGATTTGGATTTCGGATGAAACGGAAATGACGATTACTGCTTCTGCGACGCATCAACTGTGCCCATCGGCCGCTTTAAAGAAATGCGTAGGTACTTTCACGATAAGGTAGCTTCACAATAAATTAGGTTTTAATGCAATACATAAAGTTGTTTCAATAAAGTTGAATAATTGAACAATGTTTTTAAAGTTTATTTTCACGTTCTGTGTAAGTTCTATTCGAGTTCTGTTGTTTTATCGTTATAGGCCAGTCGCATCATAAAACTGATATAATTACAGAACTTTAATAGAATTTGAACAGAACTTTCACAGAAGGCTAAAATTAACTCGATTAGTACATATTTTCTACACAAAATTGTAGAAAATATGTACAGGGAGACATCTAGCGGTGAAGAATGTAAGTACTGATTATTCACATAAGAATAATTCCACACGAATTTATTCTATTTTTATTTTATGGCGAGGTGGACGGAAATTTGACATTAATTGAGCGGTAAGCTCCTGGGCCGTTTTAAAAGTGTCGACGACCAACGTGGCACTGTTGGAAGAGTCTTTTCGACAGTAAACTATACGTTTCGGGTAACAAATTACGCGTATCGATCTGAACAACCCAAATGGCGCGGTGAAAATTTGAGCAGGAAGCTACTCGGCCTGCTTTTGCGAGAAAAGGCCCGTACCGAACGCCTTGAACCGGGTGACCGAAGCGGCCAGAGAGCAGGCGTACGCAATTGGGCTGTCAACTGCCTGTGCCCTTTGTAGACGGACACTCCTCGCTTTATCCACATTCAAATAACGTTTTTTTCTCTACCTATTTTATTTAACGCACACTCTTCGCTTCATCCGCGTTCACACGTCAAATCGCGTAGTGTTTAACCCCTTGGTTGCCTCTGCAACAGGCAAAGCTAGTTAGTATAGTATTGCACAGTTTTTCGAAAAACTCACATGGGTCATACAGTCAAAAGACGACCTTGCCGCCCCTTAAGTTCGTCCACCCTAAGGATCGCTTTCGCTTGAAATGCGATTCAGTGCACCCCCCCCCCTCAAGCAAAAATCGACCACCCTGCCTATCCAGTTTCACCGACAGCAGAGACCATTTTGGCGAGACAAGAAATTAAGATTTTTAAGATATTTTAAGACTTTTTAAGACTTTTTTCTCATACAAAGTGCAATTTGCTAGGGATTTATTCTTAAAAATTTTACGGCTTTGCTGGGAAAAAATGGCATTTTATAGGTGCGTCACGGAATTCGAGATTGCGTCAAAAATAACCCTTCCGCCGGAGATGTTTTACGACAGATTCGTAGTAGAGAGTATTATTAAGATTTTAAAACCGCGACATGTAACGCATTTCATCCAAAATGTTCTGCAATATTGCATAATACTTAACATTATTTTTGACATTTGCTAAGATTTCACTACCGTCGAAAGTGAAAAATTTGGCGGCCAGTAAAATCAGCTGTCGAGTAGGAACTTAATTTCCTTTTTACTCGCTAAAAATTGAAAATAAAAAACAATCTTGAGTTTCAAGACACGTCAGTTAGGAGAAAATTATGATTTAGCCTAATAAAATAACGGCTTCCAGCCTGTTTCGGAGTCGCCTATTTGAAAACGCCCCTGGGGCTCGAAAACCGATTCTGGCTGTAATTTTTTTTAATATTATCGTGGTCGACAGATTCGAAAAACTATTTCAACGGTCGTTACATACGCAAACCATTAAAAATATTTCACTATACGCTACGGAAAATATGACGTTTGAGGAAAATAACGTGCTTTGAATTTTCCTACAGAAGAGAAAATGTTGCTGGCCATATAAAAAGAACACGTTTAATTACAGGGTAGGTACTTTTCCGTTGAATTATTGCAAATTTGTTCGTAAGATGAACGGATTTTTTTAAGGAAATGCTTAGGTACCTACATCAATATTGTTGTCTGCGTAAGAACCGGGTAGGTACCGGCTTACGCATCGGTTCCTTTCCTTTAGATATCAAATAAAAAAATAATGATTTGAAATAAAAGAAATCACTCGGGATGGTCGCACTTTTTGCCAAAATGCATTATTTCAGGTAGGTAGACTTTTGTAGTTATGAAGGAAATTAGTACTAGATAAATCGGAACGTTTTTTAAGTAAGATGGGTCCAAATACAATGCTAAACACTTTTCATTTATGATTGTGTTATTAAGGATTCGATTTTTTTGGACATTATTAAATAATAAAAAACATTATGGGTGTATGGGTAAGTACCTACAAGCATTCTTTGAAAGTTTTTTTTTTCTGTAATTTTTTTACTGCAATAAAATTGTTTGAGTTATTTTATGCTCAATAATAAAAAAATGTATGGCGCAGTTTTGTGAAAAATGACCCTGGATACTTTTAATGAAATTAAATTAATTTGTAAAAGGTTAAGGCTTCATTCACATTCAATCATTTCAAAACCGAATTTCAAAATTAAAAAAATTAGGATTCGTAATATTTATTCAAAAAATATGTAGGTACTCATGTGTAGGTCGCTACCCTGATTTATTTTTTATTGAACGATTTTGCATTAAAATTATTATTTGATAAATAATTTTGAAAAATACATTTTAATGGCGCCGTTTGTGTGAAAAATGACTAAAAGGGTGACGTACAATATTGAAAATATACCAGGAGCACATAATACGCAGGAGTAAAATATTACAGAGAATACATTTATTTACTAGACAGGGAGGCAATCCTTTCATTGACAAAAATTATGAATTTAAATAAAAAGAAACATACAAAGACGGGAGTTTTGAAATGATACTTCTATAGCACGGCTGTGATTTGGATTTCGGATGTAACGGACGTAAATGTAAATGACGATTACTGCTCCTGCGACGCATCAACTGTGCCCATCGGCCGCTTTGAAAAAAATTAGTTGACATATGAAAAAGAATTGGTTGAGATTGTTTTGGTAAAGTTTCACTTCTACCGCGTATAAACTGCACTCGAATTTTTTTTTGACAAAGTCCGTAGGTACATACTCGGATACTATATATTCTGACCATTTCAATAATATGAGTAAATTTAAATAAAGGTGATCCACTTTTTTTGCCAAATGGTGAAGGTACCTTTTGAATACTGAAAGAGAACTAATCGTTCGTACATTTTAAATTAAACTTCAATGTGAATACCGCACAAAAGTCCCAACCTGGTGCCGTCTGGAGTCAGTGAGACTACGGCATCCCCAGTTTGGTTTAGTTTTAGTTTATGAAAAATTCTGAAAAAACATTTTGTTATCGCCGTTTTTTGAAAAATTACTTTCAGTTTTATTAAGTTCAAAAATTTCCAAAATCGAAATTTTTTTTTTCAAAATTCAAAAATTTTCAACATCCAAAAATTTTTTTTTCTATAATTAAAAAATTTCCAAAATCATTTTTTTTTTTTTAAATTCAAAAATTTTCCAAAATTTTTTTTTCAAAATTAAACCTTACAGTACCCGAGATGGATATCAAATTACGCGTCTCGACCTACACAATCCGAAAGGCTGAGTGAAAAACTTGAACGATAAACTCCGAGGACCCTTTTTCGAGATAAGGCTCTATCGGTTTTTCTAATTTAAATTAAATGAAATACTGAACGCCCTGAGTCGGGCGGCTGGATTGGTTCAGTTCTGAATTGAGCTGTAAGCTCCTGGGATGATTTTAAAGTGTCGGCGACCAAAGTGGCACAGTGGTAGGAGTCTTTGCAACAGTAAATTATACGTTACGGGTAACAAATTACAAACATCGTTTTTTTCTCTACCTATTTTATTTAACACACACTCTTCGCTTCATCCGCGTTCACACGTCAAATCGCGTAGTGTTTAACCCCTTGGTTGCCTCTGCAACAGGCAAAGCTAGTATATATATTATTGCACAGTTTTTCGAAAAACTCACTTTTTCCTTTACGCGAAAAACGACCTTGCCGCCCCTTAAGTTCGCCCACCCTAAGGATCGCTTTCGCTTATTTGATTTTCAGTACACCAAGAAATTAAGATTTTTAAGATTTTTTAAGACTTTTTTCTCATACAAAGTGCAATTTGCTAGGGATTTATTCTTAAAAATTTTACGGCGTTGCTAGGAAAAAATGGCATTTTATAGGTGCGTCACGGAATTCGAGATTGCGTCAAAAATAACCCTTCCGCCGGAGATGTTTTACGACAGATTCGTAGTAGAGAGTATTAATAAGATTTTAAAACCGCGACATGTAACGCATTTCATCCAAAATGTTCTGCAATATTGCATAATACTTAACATTATTTTTGACATTTGCTAAGATTTCACTACCGTCGAAAGTGAAAAATTTGGCGGCCAGTAAAATCAGCTGTCGAGTAGGAACTTAATTTCCTTTTTACTCACTAAAAAATTGAAAATAAAAAACCACCTTGAGTTTCAAGGGACGTCAATTTACGATTTAGCCTAATAAAAAAAAGCTCCAAGCCTGTTCCGGAGTGGCCAATTTGAAAACGACCCTGGGGCTCGAAAACCGATTCTGGCTGTAATTTTTTTCAATAATATCGAGGTCAAGAGATTGAAAAAACTTTTTCAACGGTCGTTACATACGCAAACCATTAAAAATATTTCACTATACGCCACCGAAAATATGACGTTTGAGAAAAATAACGTGCTTTGAATTTTCCTACAGAAGAGAAAATATTGCTGGCCATATAAAAAGAACACGTTTAAACGTAATTAATTACAGGGTAGGTACTTTTCCGTTGAATTATTGCAAATTTGTTCGTAAGATGAACGGATTTTTTTAAGGAAATGCTTAGGTACCTACATCAATATTGTTTGTCTGCGTAAGTACCGGGTAGGTACCGGCTTACGCATCTTTAGATATCAAATAAAAAATTAATGATTTGAAATAAAAGAAATCACTTGGGATGGTCGCACTTTTTGCCAAAATGCATTATTTCAGGTAGGTAGACTTTTGTAGTTACGAAGGAAATTAGTACTAGATAAATCGGAACGTTTTTGAAGTAAGATGGGTCCAAATACAATGCTAAACACTTTTCTTTTATGATTGTTTAGTAAGGATTCGATTTCTTTGGACATTATTAAATAAGTACCTACAACCATTCTTTGAAAGAATATATTTTTCTGTAATTTTTTACTGCAATTAAATTGTTCGAGTTAAAGCGATCCTTTCATTGACAAAAATTATGAATTTAAATAAAAAGAAAGATAAGATTAATTAATACAATATGCTTTCTTAATTTTTCACGTCCGGAGAAAAAAAAACTGTGTTTTCTTACACATTTCAAACTATTTCAACAAATGATACAAAACTCGCAGAAAAATATATCGTTCAATTACAATGGCTGTAAAAGTCCAATGTCAAAATTGCACAAGAGTCCCAATTACTGCCGTCCGGAGTCAGTGCGACTACGGCGTCCCCAGTTGGGTTTAGTTTTAGTTTCTGAAAAATTCTGAATAATACATTTTTATAGCGCCGTTTTTTGAAAAACTACAGTAAGCTGCACTCGAATTTTTTTTTGACAACGTCCTACTCGGATACTATTTATTCTGAACATTTCTAATAAAATGAGTAAATTTAAATAAAGATGGTCCAATTTTTTTTTGCCAAATGGTGTAGGTACCTTTTGAATACTGTGCGGGTTCATACATTTTAAATTTAATTCAATGTGAATACCGCACAAGAGTCCCAACTTCTGCCGTCTGGAGTCAGTGAGACTACGGCATCCCCAGTTGGGTTTAGTTTAAGTCTCTAAAATTTCTGAATAATACATTTTTATAGCGCCGTTTTTTGAAAAATTACTTTCAATTAAAAGTTCAAAAATTTCCGAGATCCAACAATTTTTTTTTCTAAAATTAAAAAATTTCCAGAATCCAATAATATTTTTTCCAAAATTAAAAAATTTCCAGAAACCAAAATTTTTTTTTTTAAATTAAAAAATTTCCAGAAACCGAAAATTTTTTTTTTCAAAATTCAAAAATTTCCGGAAACCAAAAAAAATTTTTTTCAAAATTAAAAAATTTCCAGAATCCGAAATTTTTTTTTTCCAAAATTAAAAAATTTCCGGAAACCAAAAAAGTTTTTTTTCAAAATAAAAAAATTTCCAAAAATCAAAAAATTTTTTTTTGAAAAATCAAAAATTTACAAAATCCAAATTTTTTTTTTTGAAAATTCAAAAATTTCCAAAGTCTAAAAAATTTTTTTTTTCAAAATCCAAAATTTTTTTTTTTAAATTACACCCTACAGTACCCGATATGGATATCAAATTACGCGTCTCGACCTATACAATCCGAAGGGCTGACTGAAAAAATTGAACGATAAACTCCGAAGACCCTTTTAGGCTCTATTGGTTTTTCTAATTTAAATTAAATGAAATACTGAACGCCCTGAGTCGGGCGGCTGGATTGTTTCAGTACTGAATTGAGCGGTAAGCTCCTGGGACGTTTTAAAAGTGTCGGCGACCAAAGTGGCACAATGGTAGGAGTCTTTGCAACACTTTATTATACGTTACGGGTAACAAATTACAAACATCGTTTTTTTCTTCACCTATTTTATTAAACACACACTCTTCGCTTCATCCGCGTTCACACGTCAAATCGCGTAGTGTTTAACCCCTTGGTTGCCTCTGCAACAGGCAAAGCTAGTTAGTATAGTATTGCACAGTTTTTCGAAAAACTCACATGGGTCATACAGTCAAAAGACGACCTTGCCGCCCCTTAAGTTCGTCCACCCTAAGGATCGCTTTCGCTTGAAATGCGATTCAGTGCACCCCCCCCCCTCAAGCAAAAATCGACCACCCTGCCTATCCAGTTTCACCGACAGCAGAGACCATTTTGGCGAGACAAGAACTTAAGATTTTTAAGATATTTTAAGACTTTTTAAGACTTTTTTCTCATACAAAGTGCAATTTGCTAGGGATTTATTCGTATATTTTAATGGCGATTCTGATATAAAATGACATTTTACAGGTACGACACGCGGTTCGAGTTATCGTCGAAAAGTCGCATTCTGGTGGAGATGTTTTTCAATATATAGGAGGAATAGAAATTAAGGAAGCTTTTAAAATCGAAAAATATGTCGGTCACCATTCAAAATGTTACACAATAGCGCGCGGAAAAATGATATTTTCTGACGTTTCGCAAAACTCGCATTTTTCTCGAGGGTGCATAATTTATCTGGCCAGTAGAACACCTAATTTTCTTACAAATAAATTCAGGTTGGGTAAATTTTCTCACACCTTGGAACACTCGATTCTGAAATTTTACAAATGGCGGAGAGCTTTACCTTCGCCAACTAAAGTTTTCATTCAGGCCAGGACAGCGTTGTTTGTATGGAAAACGTTAAAAACAACTCGATTTTCAGGCCGTGCTCGAGGTGGTGAAGACATTATTTCGTTTCGGTCTTGCCAGCGATGAAAATATAATTGCAGAATATTGTACGTCTGCGAATGACGAACTAAGTAGGTACCTGATAGATGGGCTCCGATGCATTAGGATTCGTATTATTTATAAATATAAATACTTTGCGAACTCTTTTTCATTGAAATGATTATTTGATAATAAAATTCTGAATATACATTTTAATGGCGTGTTTTTTTTTTACGTATGTGCAGGTGTACCAACTGAGAATCTGAGTAGGTAGGTACCTGCACATAACAACTGGGAATCATCAAATGGGGATTGCATATGTTTTTTATTTGGAAATTTGTAATGAAATTATTTGAAGTTGAAAGGATAATTTATTTTGTAATTATTTTTTGAGCTGTTATGCCGTGTTGCGCTGCCTTCGTCTTTAGCCTAGATATTTAAGGGATTTATTTTTTTTAAATATTAAAGTTACATAACGCTTTTTTTTGTATTTTGCTTCTTTATGATAATTATTCAACGTTAGAGGCGGGCATTGGCACTGCCGCTCAGGACACCATTCGTTGGATGAGCAACACCTCATAAAAATAGGTACACAATAATTTTGATAATTATATTTTTATAGGACCGTTTTTGTAAAAAATGACAAAAAGGGTGACGTACAATATTGAAAATCTACCAGGAGCTCATAATACGCAGAAGTAAAATATTACAGAGGGTACATTTATTTACTGGGCTACTTAGACCTCACTTTTCAAGTATTAGTTGAGATTGTTTTGGAAAAGTTTCACTTCTACCGCGTGTTAACTGCACTCGAATTTTTTTTGACAACGTACTCGGACACAATATATTCTGAACATTTCTAATAAAATGAGTAAATTTAAATAAAGATGGTCCATTTTTTTTTTGCGAAATGGTGTAGGTACCTTTTGAATAGTAGGGGAACTAATCGTTCGTACATTTTACATTAAATTTCAATGTGAAAACCGCACAAGAGTCCCAATTACTGCCGTCCGGAGTCAGTGCGACTACGGCGTCCCCAGTTGGGTTTAGTTTTAGTTTCTGAAAAATTCTGAATAATAAATTTTTATAGCGCCGTTTTTTGAAAAACTACGGTAAGCTGCATTGGATTTTTTTTTTGACAACGTCCTACTCGGATACTATTTATTCTTAACATTTTTAATGAAATGAGTAAATTTAAATAAAGATGGTCCAATTTTTTTTTGCCAAATGTTGTAGGTACCTTTTGAATACTGTATGGGTTCATACATTTTAAATTAAATTTCAATGTGAATACCGCACAAGAGTCTCAACTACTGCCGTCTGGAGTCAGTGAGACTACGGCATCCCCAGTTGGGTTTAGTTTAAGTCTCTAAAATTTCTGAATAATACATTTTTATAGCGCCGTTTTTTGAAAAATTACTTTCAGTTATAAGTTCAAAAATTTCCGAGATCCAACAATTTTTTTTTTCCAAAATTAAAAAATTTCCAGAATCCAATAATTTTTTTTCCAAAATTAAAAAATTTCCAGAAACCAAAAAATATTTTTTTTTCACAATTAAAAAATTTCAAGAAACCGAAAATTTTTTTTTTCAAAATTCAAAAATTTCCGGAAACCAAAAAATTTTTTTTTCAAAATTAAAAAATTTCCAGAATCCGAAATTTTTTTTTTCCAAATTTAAAAAATTCCCAGAAACCAAAAATTTTTTTTTTAAAAATTCAAAAATTTCCAGAAACCAAAAAAGTTTTTTTTCAAAATTAAAAAATTTACAGAATCCAAATTTTTTTTTTCCAAAATTAAAAAATTTTCAGAATCCAAAAAATTTTTTTTTCAAAAACAAAAAATTTACAGAAAACAAATTTTTTTTTTCCAAAACTAAAAAATTTCCAAAACTCAAAAAAATTTTTTTTTGAAAATTCAAAAATTTACAAAATCCGAAAATTTTTTTTTTGAAAATTCAAAAATTTCCAAAATCCAAAATTTTTTTTTTTTAAATTACACCCTACAGTACCCGAGATGGATATCAAATTACGCGTCTCGACCTACACAATCCAAAGGGCTGACTGAAAAAATTAAACGATAAAATCCGAGGACCCTTTTAGGCTCTATTGGTTTTTCTAATTTAAATTAAATGAAAAACTGAACGCCCTGAGTCGGGCGGCTGGATTGGTTCAGTACTGAATTGAGCGGTAAGCTCCTGGGCCGTTTTAAAAGTGTCGACGACCAATGTGGCACTGTGGGAAGAGTCTTTTCGACAGTAAACTATACGTTTCGGGTAATAAATTACGCGCATCGATCTGCACAACCCAAATGGCGCAGTGAAAATTTGAGCAGGAAGCTACTTGGCCTGCTTTTGCGAGAAAAGGCCCGTACCGAATGCCTTGAACCGGGTGACCGAAGCGGCCAGAGAGCAGGCGTACGCAATTGGGCTGTCAACTATCTGTGCCCTTTGTAGACGGACACTCCTCGCTTTATCCACATTCAAATAACGTTTTTTTCTCTACCTATTTTATTTAACACACACTCTTCGCTTCATCCGCGTTCACACGTCATATCGCGTAGTGTTTAACCTCTTGGTTGCCTCTGCAACAGGCAAAGCTAGTTAGTATAGTATTGCACAGTTTTTCGAAAAACTCACATGGGTCATACAGTCAAAAGACGACCTTGCCGCCCCTTAAGTTCGTCCACCCTAAGGATCGCTTTCGCTTGAAATGCGATTCAGTGCACCCCCCCCCCTCAAGCAAAAATCGACCACCCTGCCTATCCAGTTTCACCGACAGCAGAGACCATTTTGGCGAGACAAGAAATTAAGATTTTTAAGATATTTTAAGACTTTTTAAGACTTTTTTCTCATACAAAGTGCAATTTGCTAGGGATTTATTCTTAAAAATTTTACTGCGTTGCTGGGAAAAAATGGCATTTTATAGGTGCGTCACGGAATTCGAGATTGCGTCAAAAATAACCCTTCCGCCGGAGATGTTTTACGACAGATTCGTAGTAGAGAGTATTATTAAGATTTTAAAACCGCGACATGTAACGCATTTCATCCACAATGTTCTGCAATATTGCATAATACTTAACATTATTTTTGACATTTGCTAAGATTTCACTACCGTCGAAAGTGAAAAATTTGGCGGCCAGTAAAATCAGCTGTCGAGTAGGAACTTAATTTCCTTTTTACTCGCTAAAAATTGAAAATAAAAAACAATCTTGAGTTTCAAGACACGTCAGTTAGGAGAAAATTATGATTTAGCCTAATAAAATAACGGCTTCCAGCCTGTTTCGGAGTCGCCTATTTGAAAACGCCCCTGGGGCTCGAAAACCGATTCTGGCTGTAATTTTTTTTAATATTATCGTGGTCGACAGATTCGAAAAACTATTTCAACGGTCGTTACATACGCAAACCATTAAAAATATTTCACTATACGCTACGGAAAATATGACGTTTGAGAAAAATAACGTGCTTTGAAAATCCCACAGAAGAGAATATATTGCTGGCCATATAAAAAGAACACGTTTAATTACAGGGTAGGTACTTTTCCGTTGAATTATTACAAATTTGTTCGTAAGATGAACGGATTTTTTTAAGGAAATGCTTAGGTACCTACATCAATATTGTTTGTCTGCGTAAGAACCGGGTAGGTACCGGCTTACGCATCGGTTCTTTCCTTCAGATATCAAATAAAAAATTAATGATTTGAAATAAAAGAAATCACTCGGGATGGTCGCAATTTTTGCCAAAATGCATTATTTCAGGTATGTAGACTTTTGTAGTTATGAAGGAAATTAGTACTAAATAAATCGGAACGTTTTTGAAGTAAGATGGGTCCAAATACAATGCTAAACACTTTTCTTTTATGATTGTGTGAGTAAAAATTCGAACTAAAAATGACAATGAGGGCGCTGTACAATATTGAGTTTCCATCAGGAATACACATTTTGCAAGAGTAAAATATTGAATAAAATATGCTTATTTCCTAGACAAGGTAGGTACTTAAATACCTAGGGACTTTTTTCTTTTAAAAATAAAAAAAAACATGATATCAAATAAACAGAAACAAACAAAGATGGTCGTATTTTTTTGCCAAAGTCGATAGGTACCTATCATTTCAAAACCAAATTTCAAAATTAAAAAATTAGGATTCGTAATATTTATTCAAAAAATATGTAGGTACTCATGTGCACCTGTCCTGATTTATTTTTTATATGAACGATTTTGCATTAAAATTATTATTTGTTAAATAATTTTGAAAAATACATTTTTATGGCGCCATTTTTGTGAAAAATGACAAAAAAGATGACGTACAATATTGAAAATCTACCAGGAGCACATGATGTATCACTATAGAGTTCAAGTGGGGTGGGTCGCGAACTCACATGTCAAACTTTTGTCAACAAACCGGACCTCTCAGCGGTTTCGGTTGTTGTTTTACGACAAACGGCATTACGGCCGAAAAATCGATCCTGGCTAAAATGTTTTTGAAAAATATTATAGTCTAGATGTCTCCTCAACTAATTCGATCGTAATTACATACGCATCGCATGTGAAATATTTCAGGGCAAGCTAAACAAAATCAGATTTTTCCACGAAAAACACGTGCTTAGAAATTTTTAGTTTTTCATTCCTGGGTAGGTACTTATTTGACGACGACGTACTTCATTGAAAAAATTTGAAAAGAAATGCGTAGGTACTTTCACGAATAGGTAGCTTCACAATAAATTAGGTTTTAATGCAATACTAAGGTAAAGTTGTTTCAATAAAGTTGAATAATTCAACAATGTTTTTAAAGTTAATTTTCACGTTCTGTGTAAGTTCTATTCGAGTTCTGTTGTTTTATCGTTATAGGCCAGTCGCATCATAAAACTGAAATAATTACAGAACTTTAATAGAATTTGAACAGAAATTTCACAGAAGGCTAAAATTAACTCGATTAGTACATATTTTCTACACAAAATTGTAGAAAATATGTACAGGGAGACATCTAGCGGTGAAGAATGTAAGTACTGATTATTTTCATAAGAAAAATTCACACGAATTTATTCTATTTTTATTTTATGGCGAGGGGGGCGGAAATTTGACATTTCGAACGTACATTGCGTGGTCGAAGATATCGTCAAAAATACGTATTCTGGCCGAGATGTTTTTGAATTAATCTTAAGTAGAGAGTTACTACAAGCAGTTAAAACTGTGACATGGTTCGCTTTCCATTCAAAATGTTACACAAGAGTGCATTTCACAATGACATGTTTTGACACTTTACGTAAAAAGCATTTTCCTCTAAAATATCTTTTGGCTTTCTAGCCAGTATAAAACCTAATTTTCTTACAAATAAAATCAGGTTGGGTAAATTTTCTCCAATATTGCAACACCGAAAATGAAAATTTTTCCATAACCCTCTTGAACTTACGTAATCACCCCATAATACGTTTTTGTATGAAGATTTTTTTTTAAAGATGGCGGATTTCAATTTTTACGGCTTGGTGCGGTTAAAATTCAAGCGGGATTAGTCCAAGTTTGTGAGTTGGTCTTGCATGTGTAAAAAATATAAATACAGAATATTGTAAAACTGCAAATTATGAACTAGGTAGGTACCCGATAAACGGATTTAACTGATAAATCGGGCTCCAATATAGCTCAACATTAGGATTCGTATTATTTATAAAAATAAATACTTCTGCGAACTTTTTTTCATTGAAGTGATTACTTGACAAAAAATTCTGAATATACATTTAAATTGCGCCGTTTTTTTTTAATTACTGTAGGGAAACTTAGTACCTACTCGCGCACTATGAAATAATATTTTCTCTGTAATTTTTTTACTGGAATAAAAATAAGTTTAAGTTTCTAAAAAATTCTGAATAACACATTTTTATAGCGCCGTTTTTTGAAAAAATACTACAAGGGCCCCAAGTACCTACCCGTGCACTCATGTGTAGGTGGTACCTACCCTGATTTATTTTTTATATGAACGATTTTGCATTAAAATTATTATTTAAGAAATAATTTTGAAAAATACATTTTAATGGCGCCGTTTTTGTGAAAAATGACAAAAAGGGTGACGAACAATATTGAAAATCTACCAGGAGCACATAATACGCAGGAGTAAAATATTACAGACGATACATTTATTTACTAGACCAGGGAGGCAATTCTTTCATTGACAAAAATGATTAATTTAAATAAAAAGAAATATCCGAAGACGGGAGTTTTGAAGTGATACTTCTATAGCACTGCTGTGATTTGGATTTCGGATGAAACGGAAATGACGATTACTCCACCTGCGACAATGGTCAAATTTTTTTTGCCAAATGGTGTAGGTACCTTTTGAATACTGTAGGGGTTCATACATTTTAAATTAAATTTCAATGTGAATATCGCACAAGAGTCCCACCTACTGCCGTCTGGAGTCAGTGAGACTACGGCATCCCCAGTTGTGCTTAGTTAAAGTTTCTAAAATATTCTGAATAATACATTTTTATAGCGCCGATTTTTTTAAATTAGTGCAAGGGCAAATGTTTTTTTTTTTATATCCAAAATCCATTTTTTTTTTCCAAAATTAAATTTTTTTTTTTAAAATTCAAAAATTTCCAAATCCAAATTTTTTTTTTCCACAATTAAAAAATTTCCAAAATCCAATTTTTTTTCCAAAATTCAAAAATTTCCTAAATCCAAATTTTTTTTTCCAAAATTAAAAAATTTCCAAAATCCAATTTTTTTTTCAAAATCCAAATTTTATTTTTTTTTAAATTACACCTTACAGTACCCGAGATGGGTATCAAATTACGCGTCTTGATCTACACAATCCGAAGGGCTGAGTGAAAAAAATAAGCGATAAACTCCTAGGACCATTTTTTGAGATAAAGCTCTAATGGTTTTTTCTAATTTAAATTAAATGAAATACTGAACGCCCTGAGTCGAGCGGCAGGATTGGTTCAGTACTGAATTGAGCGGTAAGCTCCTGGGCCGTTTTAAAAGTATCGGCGACCAAAGTGGCACTGTGGTAAGAGTCTTTTCAACAGTAAACTATACGTTTCGGGTAACAAATTACGCGTATCGACCTGCATAACCCAAATGGCGCAGTGAAAATTTGAGCAGGAAGCTACCTGGCCTCCTTTTGCGAGAAAAGGCCCGTACTGAACGCGATGTACGAAATTGGGCTGTCAACTGCCTGTGCCCTTTGTAGGCGCACACTCCTTGCTTTATCCACATTCAAACATCGTTTTTTCTTCACCTATTTTATTTTACACACACTCTTCGCTTCATCCGCGTTCACACGTCATATCGCGTAGTGTTTAACCCCTTGGTTGCCTCTGCAACAGGCAAAGCTAGTGATATAGTATTATGTGGGGGCAGAGTATCATGCAAAATTTGGTTTGCTTTTGTGGGAACAACTGTTAAAATATGAAAAGGGTGTATTTTCCGAAAAGGGTTGTTTTTCAAAAGATAGATCGCACACCCTCTCAATTACCATAAGCCAAAATATGTCAATGAGAGATAATGAACTTGGAAGTTAGTATTTTCATTATATTTACATATGTTTTATGTGTAAGAAATGAAAAAAAAATTATGTAAATTTTTTAATTTGAATTTTTTTGTATATGAATTGATATTTGAGTAGGGAGGTTAAAATTTGAGTTGAAATAATGAATAATAATGTTTTCCAGTGTTTAAAACTCAAAATACAACTGTACTACGACATTTTCCAAAAAAAAAAAAACACGACTCGTTTAAAATAAAGCAAAAAACTTGTGGGGAATGTTTAAAATAGTATTTTAAGAAAGGCTGTGAGTTTTTTCGTATATAAACTGAAAAAAGTGTTTACAATAATTTTCGGAGCATACTTTGTGATTTTTTTTTACCGAGGGAATTTCATGTAATTGCCGTTTCGGCTAGGGGAAATTAAAGATACTGTCTTAAAGAATAACATATACATTTTTAAGAGCTTTTAAATTTCTTCCAAATTCATTAAATAGGAGGAATGTGTTTTTTAAATATTGATTTTTTCGAAATTTTTCGACCATTTAATAGAATATGTTTACTGTAAGCTGTCTTTTTTTAACTTTTTATCTATGATCTAAACATAATATAACCTGATGTTAAATTTTCAAGAGGTTTTTAGTAAGGCTGAAAGTGTTTAAAGAAAATTTATAATAAATCGGTAGAATTGCGGGAAGCCGGTTACTTTAAGAAACATCTTCTAGAACCAGCTAGTAATCTATGATAATGATGTACATAGATGTTTATCATTATGTTAATTCATCTTAAACATTATTTTTTGTAGGTTACATACTTGTTTATGTAAATGAAGGGATTCGTTCGATTTATAGATCGAAGATAAAATAAAAACTCGCTTGAACAAAATAATTAACGGAAGCTGCGGGTTCGATTGTGGGTGATGTGGGTGACGGAGGTAGGTAGGTACTTGAATAAATAAGAAAAACGTATTTCTAATATAAGAAAAAATGGTTCACACCTTTTTTACCACTTCTACTTAAGGAAAATCTGAGAAAATTCAGTTTTGAAATATCAATTCAATTGATAAAACTTGGAAGTCCTATTTTTTATATGATTTTAGATTTTCACGGCCAAAAGTATTTTCGTTATTTATTTTTGAGGTGTTTTGGAAAGCGTTACATGTGTCCATCATCACACACCGGGTTCACGGGGAGAAGTTTGTCTAGGTCTTGGAGGCGGATGGCCAGGACACGCTGAACCCCAGATTCCTACCCACCCCTTAAACCCTTTTCCTTCCCAGAATTCTCTTTCCTTCCTTTCCTTAAATAAACCCTCCACACAGCATCCCCAAAGATGACACAGGCCCTGAGGGAAATTATTTTCCTCAGGGCCTCTTGTGTGGAGTTAAAAAAAATCTGCCCTGATGGCGGACATTGTACTGTGGCTAAAGAAGGAGGTAGCGCAACACGGTATAACACCCCAAAAAAAAAAAATTTTTTCAATTGTCTCAGAATGTTGAAGCACGGATTAGGGGCCATAAATTACGTCACACCTTAAGGGGGGGGAAGGGAGTAGAAAAATGTGACATTGTGTGACAAGGGGTATGGGGGGCATCAGCTCTGTGACGTCGCATGTAAAAATCATAACAAAAATAATCATTCGTTAATTAGTTTTTTTTTTTTTTTCAATTATATAAAATATTTGATTTGATGTTGATTTTATTAAAAAATATTTTTAGTAAAAATAAATTTTGAACTGCTGTTAGAAAATAACTTTCAAATGAACAGTACGTGATAACAGTTCTCATCTTCCTTCTCTGAAAATACGTTGTTCAACCAGTACCAAAACTTCGCAAGTTTTAGATAATTTCTTCACTTGTTCGATATTCATACATTTTCATAATCTTGCTAAACGTTCCATCAAATATAATAATAGCATAACTTTTCTGAATGTCAAGTTAGCCTATTAAATTTTCCTGTTAGATTGTGCACTATTAAACACACTGAATTTTAGATTGGGTTACCTTGTCACATCGTTTCCCATCTTACTTGGTTAACCCACAGCCAGGCCTCCTGCGACCCCTTTCAAAAATCACTCATTATCGTTATGCTTGTGTTTGTCACAATCCATGCTCTGAAGAAATTAAATATGTAACCTCACGATTGTAATTTGTGGTAACCGGACAACTCAACACTGTGACACTTCAACAAACCTTGTAAAAGTCATGCCCAAAGGATTTTAACCAGCGATTCCTGAGCTAATTTGGATAAAAAAATGTGAATGTTATTTTGCTGTCCGATGATAATTTATTTTAACTAAAAAAAAAAAATTTAATTCCATCACAGTCGAGTAGTCAGGAGAGTAGCGCGTTTATAGACTAGCGGGTCACTTGATAAGCATTGCATCTCGTTCCAACAACACGGTAACACACGAAATAATGCGCGTATCACATGATCCCGTCACGACGTATAGTATCACATCAGTGGCGTGCGATTGAAAAATATATTGCGTGCGATTGAAAAATATATTTTTTTTGTTTTTAATAGAAAAAAATATAGTTCCACGACAACCCAACAAAGTGCATTTCAAAACCAATTTGAAAAGTTATCAAAACAAATTATTTGAAAAATATCCCATAACCTAACCTAACGTAACTTATTTAACGTCATTTATTTAACCTATCACTAGATTTTTTGAAGGAGGTATTGAAGTTGCATGATTCTAAGTTGTCCGGTCACCAAAATATCAACGGTCCGCAAAATGGCCTATACATTTTTACACCAAA
Organism: Glyphotaelius pellucidus; assembly: GCA_936435175.1. Classification (NCBI taxonomy): domain Eukaryota; kingdom Metazoa; phylum Arthropoda; class Insecta; order Trichoptera; family Limnephilidae; genus Glyphotaelius; species Glyphotaelius pellucidus. Next base: position 9,770,162 of record OW386552.1, on the reverse strand, counting down.
TATACTGAGGAATCGATGGTTAAAACCCTTCGTGATGAAAAATCTAGGTTAGGTTATGGGCAATTTTTTTCATCACTTTTAATGTCTTTTCAAAGGTGTGTAGAAGTGCCCCTGTGTTGAGTTGTCATGGAAAAGTAATCTGTCACACAATAGTTATGCCACCATCAAATATCATATAGGTTTTCGCAATGTTAGGTTAAGTTACCTCATCACTTCCTCGTACCTCGTACCCCATCTGACTGGTCCACCTCCTACTAGCAGACGTGAAGTTCTTTGGCCAGTGACTGAGAAAGTACGTACAAATGACCGCTCGTTACGCCGCCTAGCAGAGCGTGTAGCGAAACGCAGCCAAAGCCCGGGATCCAATCCTTTCAGAGCCAGCGGGAGTACCAAGTTAGGTACAATAGCCCTAAGTACTAACCGGCGTTGTAATTATTGTATTCTATTCAGCCAGAGATTCAGGATTTGCTAGAGCGGAAGGTAAGCACACGAAATTATATTTTGACGATCCAATCCTTTGGAGCAAGTCGTAGTAGCTAGTAACTACTACTTAACTTACTAACTACTACTTCATTCTGGAGTTGCATTTATGTATTGTATTTTATATCCAACCAGCATTCCAGAAGCCTATGTTAGATCGGGGGAATACTGGGTTATATTTTCAATTTTCATATAAAAATTGCGCTGCCTCTTTCGTACGAAACATAAATAGGGAATTGAGGCCAAAATGCTTAACCAAACTGATTTTTTTTTTAAACAAATGGTATTTATTTATGTTTTCCATTATAAAATACAGGCCATTAGGAGAAAATCGGGCGGAGTTTTGTCCACACAAACATATTCCCCAATTTCCTCTCTGGATTTTGACACTTCTGCAAATATTTGACAGTAATAATTCTAATAATAAAATTGACTGGTTTGAATTCCATCAACAGACGTTCAGTACATAATATAGACAAAGTATTTTTTAAAACGGGGAACACAAAACCTCGATTTGATGATTTTATCTAGGTATTAATTATTCAATTTGGGAGGCGGGTATGGGTACCGCCGCCCCAGAAATCATTTACTGGATGCCATGGGTCTCCCAAGTGGTTCGCAATGTTTGGTGACTTAGCAGGGGTGCCCGGATTCATGGCGTGAGGTATATCCGGGTCTTGGCGGCCGATGTGTCAGCCCACCAGCTGCGTGGCAGGCCGGATCTGGAGAGACTGGTTGAGTTGAAAGACACCTCTCAAGCAGAACTCTTTTGGAACATCGCCTTGGACCGCAGTGGGATGGTTGGATTCATACGTCCGTCATTTCTGGACCCACTGACCATCAGATTCCTACCCCACTTCATTCCTTATCCTTCCCAGGACTTCCTTTCCTTTAAAATACTCTCTACACAGCATCCCAAAAGATGACATAGCCCCTGAGGGAGGGAGGGAGTGGAGATATTTAAAAAAAAATTATCAGCATGAGTTGCAGTTGTCCTTTTCGCTCAGTGTGCAGGGGAGTATACAAGAGCGACAGGGGCAACAACAAATTGATAAAATATCTTTTATTTTTATTTCTCGGTAATTTCATTTTCCTCTGAAAGAATTCAATTTTTTATCATTCTTTATTATTTCAAATTTATTTAAATTTATTAAAAATTTATTAATATTTATTTAGGAAATAAACATTTGTCTATTAAAGCATAAACCTCGAGCATTTGTTTGTTCTACCTAGACCAATTAAGTTCCATTAAGATTATAAATTAATGATTTAATATTTGTACCCGCACAATATGTTACAAATGACCAAAAGAAAAAATTAACATTATAAATAAATACATAATTTTATATACAAATAAAGAAATATAATTTCGCATTATTGTAAATATAAATTATATATATTATTTCGCAGTATTACAAAACAAAAAAATAAACAATGGTTACGATATTTAATTTTCACAAAAATAAAGTAATAATTTTAAATTGTTAAAATTCATTATAAGTAAGCATCAGTAGGCCACCATTTCTTCCGATTACAACGGCGCCTAACTGACTGGCTGTAGGTAAATAGCTGGTGAAGATGTTCTCATCTAGTGTAGTCTATGTCGATATCTAGAACCAGGACCTACCCAGTAGTAGCAGTACCTACCTAGGTACTTATTCTAATAAAGGCATTATAAGAAGGCAGGGTATTGACTCGGCATTGCGTGAACAAGGAAATGTAATCAATCACAGGCGCGTTTTTTTCAAAATTCGGTCGTAAAAATAAAAGAAAGGTAGTATTTAATTACATATTATTTATTTGATTTAAAAAGCCTCTTTTAATAATTCAATCATCTTTACATCATATTTCGCAGTTTCTTAATAAAAGCGGGTAGGATGGAGGCACACGTACATACTTCCGTTGGGAAACAATTTTGAAATTAACTTTAATTTAAAATCGAAACATTTTCAATGTATACTAGTATGCATGAAATCAATTTATCTAATCTATATATATCCTACAATATAAAGAAGAGTATCTGTAGTGAATTGGCTTTGTTTTTTACACAAATCTACAGTTTTATTTCGAGATTGATGAAATTTTACACACCATTACCTTTATACGCTCCATTAACTTTATTCACCCCTTAAAGCCGAATTTTGATAAATCGTCATAAAATTTTGCACAAATGACATTCAAAATAGGAGGAAAATTACTGTACATACCTATAGGTTATGTATTATATTTGACGCGACTGTGTTTTATATTTCATTTTGACTACCATTATTTCTGTTATCACTACAAGCATTTCCGTCTAGTAACAACTAAACATTGATTAATCATGCTGTGAACATTTCTAATTGGAGTGTTATCTGTAAATGTTTCAAACAATAAATAAAAATAATAATTTCGAAAAACTTTGAGTGAAGCCTGGGCAACGCCGGGACTTAGCTAGTAGGTACCTAAATTAAAGAAGACATCTCATATGGGGCCCAGAAAAATTCAACACGGCCTCAAAGATCTAAATATTGATCGAATCTTATTTAATCGGCGAAGTAAAGGGTGAATAACCATGAAAAACTCGCGTTTTCCGGTGAGCAAACCGTCGCCATATAAAAATAACGGCTCCGTTTTCTGAAATTCGTTCGGGCGGTGAGCTTTTTTTTAGTATTCATTTGATTGTTTCTTCTTATCGAGAAAGGGATGGTATTGAGACATTGTGGGCACTTGTCTACTTTTGGCACGATACTTTTGGCCTATTGAAAGTTCCGATATAAAATCGGCTGTCGGGAAAGAAAAGGGTCACAATTTATAGCCAAAAGTATTAGTCAGTAAAATATCAGTGATAAAAAATTCTAAAATAACCTTTTTCAAACATATCTACGAAAAAATATTGGTATCTCATGGGCTATCGGTATAAATTTCAAAGTGAAACTCAATACAGGGCGTGTAGCAAAAATGGAAGACCGACCACAAAAGAGAATTCTCTAAAAATTTGCAGGACGATCTGTTGGGAAGCCTAGACTTGGGTGGTGTGGAGGCAAACATCGCATCCTTCGGCATAAGGAACTGGAGAGAGACAGCAGGAGATCTGCAGGAGTAGAAGCGATTCTCATGGGCGTTTTACACGACGGTTTTTTCATTCAGTGTACGTATGCGTCGTATTTTTATATGGAGTCTGTGCTATTAAGATTTGATCAACAAACATGACTAAAGCTGTTTCAAATAAATTTTCGAATCTGAATATTGATCTTTCTCCATGGTGATACTGAGAGTATCTGCCACTCTGAATAATATATGTATATCTGTATTACCTGGGAAGAACTCCGTATGATTATTTTTTGAAATCGTAAGTAGTTGGCGATTTGGGAGGCGGGAATGGGTACCGCCGCCCCGGGAACCTTTATTGGATAACCAACACCTCTGTCATAGGTCACCCCAAGTGGTTCGCTACGTTTGGTGATTTGGCAGGGGTGCCCGGGTTCATGGGGTGAGGTTTGTCTAGGTCGTGGAGGCGGATGACCAGGGCACCCTGAACCCCAGATTCCTACCCACCCCTTAAACCCTTTTCCTTCCCAGAACTCTCCTTCCCTTCCTTTCCCTTAAAAAAACCCTCCACACACCATCCACGAAGAATTATTTTCCTCAGGTGTGGAGCTCATGTAAAAAAAAAAAGTTCATTTACAAATGACGAATAAACAGAACAATAGATTTTTCTTATCCAAGAAATAATTTATTGTAAAAGAAAAAACATTTTTGCAACAATTTATGAAATAATACGAGAGTGCTTTAGACCACACGACTGGAGTAAAACTTCTATGAGAGGAAGAGAGAAAGAAAATGTGCGTGAGCACTGCTCTCTCTTGCTCCTACAGTGTGATACAGACAATAGGCCTGCACTGTCTTAGATATACGAAACCTAACTTGCTATGAGAGAAAGAGAGAAAGAAAATGTGTGCTCGCATCTCTCTCTCTTGCCCTTATAGTAATATACGAAACGTAACTCTCTCTCTTTCTATCTTCCCTAACTTATATCTCCCTCTCAACTTCCGTTCGCCTCGCCCGATTACACTTTTAGTAACGCTCTCGTTACGCATTCACCAGCTTATTCCCCAAGTCAAGCGTGCGTAAAGAAGTTTTACTTCAAAAAACACTACAAAGATCGCTCTTTAATGGCCAGAGACAGAATATTTAGGAACTAATCGTCGAAATCGTGTTTGATACAACATTTATTGCTAAAAGCCTAAATCGCAATAAATATCGTTTACGTAATACCATAACGCATTAAAAAATAATCTGACGAAGCAATCACCTACACGAGTATTAAAAAAATGTTGTTTGGTACTGAATTTTCTGGATTGCGTTCATAACCAACGGTCAGTAACCGCATCATGCCGAACTGCGACGTAAGATAGTGAGACAGTAAACATATACCTCGCAACAAAGTCATACCAATTACACCATTTACAAACAAACACAAGAACACTTTCTTTACTTCCGTTGATTAATTGCTACTGTTTTACCGCATTCAATTTTCACACTTGCCGCTTGGGCGGTTTTCCTCGGCGGAATAATCAAGTAAAATCACTTAGGTAAGAAGTTTCAAGTTATCAATATGCTAAAGCAAATTGAAAAGAGTTAATGCATTATGCTTTTAGCTGATTGGTGTTATTTAATTGCAGGTGACTGGCTTGTTGCATGTTTAGGTACTAATAATCTTGTACCGTAACAGGTCAGCAGCGAATACAACACCATTGTTTTTGTTGTCATTTTTTATCAGTGTGCTCTTCATGGCGATAAAGATAAGTCACAATAGTCTGAATTGCTTCCGACAGGTATTGCTAAACACGATTTAAAAAACTCCTTTATTAAAAGCCCTGAAAAGCAAAATAACAACAAGGAATCGAAACCGGAGGGTCCTGTTAGTTCTTTTCCAATCTTTCCCCATTTCTCACAAATTATGTAATACAGCGGCGTGGAAGTGTTTATTTTGAATGCACGTCATTATATAATGAGGGGCCAAGAATCGAGAGATCTCCCGGCAGCGGGAACAATTTGTTGCAATGTTGTAATGATCCTATATTTCTATTTGATAACGTTGTACCACTCAGACTTTCACTACAAGAGAAAGATCGGCAGACGCTTTCATAGTGGATATCTTCATGAAAGATACTCAACCCTGATGAAAGACCACCATTTAAAAGTTGTTTAAATTGATTTATCCGTATTTGGTGACCAGTTCTGAGTAGCCAGGTACTTCCCAAACTTCTACTTCCCGATTATCTAACTTTCCACGCTACCTTCAGCTTACATCATACTCAAACAGGGGATGCCATAGTCCCAAAATAATGGGAGCAATTGGGACTCTTGTGCTATGTTCACGTAAAAACAGGACTGTTTTTTTGTGATTTTTAGTGAACTTGCGAGAACGACCCTACGCGTATGAAATAATATTTATGAAACCGAGCAGTCTCAGTAGGTAGGTACCTTTAAAATGTCAAGATTTTCAATTTGGGAGGCGGGTATGGGTACAGCCATCTAGGGAACCATTTATTGGATAACCAACACCCCTACCGTAGGTCATCCCAAGTGGTTCTCTATGTTTGGTTACTTAGCAGGGGTCCCCCTTTTCACGGTGTAAGGTTTGCCTAGGTCTTGGCGATCAATACGTTTGTCCACCTGCTGCGGGGCAGACCGGATCGGGAGAGATTCAACCTAGACCTCTCCATCCAGACTCCCGGATGCATACTGTCACTTTTGGACACTTTGAACCCCAGATTACTACCCACCCTACATATATGTTTCCTTACCAGAACTTCATCTCCTTCCTTTCCCTAAAAAAAAACATTCACAAAGATGACAAAGGCCCTCGGGGAATTTTTCGAAAGTGTGGAGCTAGTGAAAAAAAAAAATCGAGTGCATTCAGACATAACAAGTGAAACCTTCACCAGACAATCTCAACCAATAGAAGCCTTGAAAATTGGTCTCATTATCAAAGCGGCCAATGCGATAAGATTTCATTATATCTGATTCTCTCGCAGGCTAATCTATTATCTCTTTAATGTCGTTTCTAAAAGTGGTCTCATTATCAAATCTTCGTCTTTTTTAAAAGTGGTCTCATTATCAAAGCGGCCAATGCGATAAGATTTCATTATATCTGATTCTCTCGCAGGCTAATCTATTATCTCTTTAATGTCGTTTCCATTTCATCGAGTTTGAAATCATAACGGTGCTAAAGAAGTTTCACTTCAAAAATATGAAAAGTAATTGAACGACATTCTTGCTCAAGAATTTAAGTCCACCTGTAAATTCAGCGGATAATCCCCAACCATAATAATTTTATAAAAAGAATGCATATGAATAATAATAACTCGTGTAGTAGGTATTTCCTAGAAGAGTTCTGTTTTCCCATCTTACTAACCGAGATAGCTAACAAGAGGTAATTATAATGACTCACGGCTGAAGTAATGGGCTCTAATGACTCCGATAATCGGTTTTCTTGACTTATAATACACATGACCCTAAAATATAATCAGACGCGTGAGTAGACCAAATCTAAAGGTGATCTGATAGCGTCTAATAGCATTGAAGATCGGAATTTTATTACGCAATAAAGTCTTATTTGAAGGGAAATTTCGAGGAATGCTCGTTTCTTTTTTATTAGCATTTATTTAAGTTTGTAAGATTTGTATGTATATACCATTTGTTTTTGGGGTGTTATGCCGTGTTGCGCTACCTCTTTCTTTAGTCGACGTTTTGGACAGCGTTTTTCGTAAATCTTTTTTGGGGTGTTATGCCGTGTTGCTAGCTATAATTTTAATATTAGCTGTAAGTCTATCGTATTAATTTTATTTTATCATTTGTTTATATGTACAGCGCCCTTGAGATGATTTTTCATAAAAATGGCGCTTTATAAATAAGCCAAATATTATTATTATTATTATTGCGCTAACTCTTTCTTTAGTCAATATTTTGGAAAGTGATTTTTTTTTATCTGTTTATAGTATCTATAGTGAAATAATATATTAATATTTTCGTTATTTGTTTATGGGGTGTTATGTTAAAATCTCATATCATATTTTAATACATTCGTTGTTGTTTTATTTAATGTTATCGCTGAGTCCCAACTGCTCCCGAATGGAGCCAGTGAGACCATGGCATTCCCACTTGGAATATTTTGTGAGGCTGAGGGTAGTAGGAAGGGAAAGAAGATATGGAAAAGGAAGGTGGAAAGTACCTGGATTTTCAGATCTGGTCACCAAACACGGTTCAAAGCCATTTCAAGAATTTTTATTCTGAATGGTGGTCTTACACCGGGGCGATACTGAGAGTATCTTCCACTATAGAACGTGCTGCAAATATACAATATATTATTTTAATTGAAATAATTGTGAAATAACACAAATTAATTAATAATTGTGAAATAACACAATTTTAAGTGGGATAAACAAGTGGCTAAAATTTGTAACCAGCTCAGATCCTTAGCTAGTAACTTTGACAAATTAAAATTTATTTTGCCTCATTGTACTCTTAAACTCATATATTTTTCTATGGTCGAATCCATCCTTAGATATGGTATTCGAACTTGGGGTCATGCAAGCACTACTTACATTAAATATATTGAAAATTTACAAACCGCCATAATAAAAAAAATTGTCACAACTAAGATTTACAAACAGAGACATAACTTAAAATTACTGTATGGCTCAGAGAGCCTACTTACAATAAAAGGTCTCCACTGGTTCACTACTATTATGGATAATATGGGGGAAAGCCCTTACAAACACCTACTTGTACACAAACATACCACAAGATTTAGAGAAGGAAAGGGCCTAAAAACTCCTCGAATATTAAATAAATATGGAAGCCGTACTCTTGAATATCTAATACCAGTGATTTTCAATAAAATCAATAATAACATAAAATTTGAAAAAAATGAGAGACTAAGTCCTAAAATGATAAAACTATGGTTAATGAACGAAAACTCCATGTATCTTTGTATATCTTAATATAGCTGCCTACATATCTTTTATTAGGTAGGTATATTGAAATATCTTATATATTTATAGTTGTAAGTTAAATTATCTCATACTACTATCTATTCTAATGTTTCCTTAAAACTTTAAATGTATTTACAAATTTTTTCTTAGATATTTTATTATGAATGTTTTAATTGTTAGAACCTGCAGACAAGCTGCTATATGACAGCTTTGTGGGTATACAAATTCTTGTACAAAATGTTTTTCTGTAATTTAATAAATAATAAAAAAAAATCAAATAAAAAATATTTGCCCACGCCGGCATTCGATCCCGCGACCTTCGGATTGCGAGTCAAGAGCCTAACCCCTGGACCACGGAGGCCATGCTTTTTCTTACCAACACCGAGCTGGGGACGACGGGCTAACTTATAAATTAATTATTTTAGTCTTTATTTTCAAGGGTTGGTGGGCAGAACTAGGTTTTGGCCAGGTTTCGTTAAGAGATTAATAACATACAACGTAAATAAGAATCGTGGCTGCCTTATCAGGCACAAGAGCTCCCCTTTTCTGATAAGATATACATGACCAATGATGACCTTAAATATAATATTTTGTAAAATATATATGTATAAATTTTACATATGTGAATTATCACCTTCCATCCACAAGCAAATGCTTTTAATGGAAGATCAGTACAATTGTAAGTTGTAATTTTATAATATGTACCATTTTAAATAATTTAAAAAAAATGTAACTCATTCTTTATATTACAATAAAAAAATATATGTATGTTTACAGATTTACATAATTACTTGACGTAATGAGAAGAGGCCAGGATAAGTAATGGAAGGAAAATCTTTGGGTTTTACCAGGAATATAAAACAACCAATATACCTTTTTTTTCTTAATATAAATGAACAACAACCATTAAAATGTAAATAAAAAAACTAACTCTCTACTACAATACATAAATACTTATCACACTTAATCATAAACACGTAAACACCTCAGCACAGGTTTTCTAGTGAGGTGTTCACGAAATATACAATATTACCCACACACAGTTTCACCTTCTCAAACGTACCTTACACCCAACATAATAAAATTTCAAAATTATATTATGTAAACACGGTAATATATAGAAATAAATAAAAATAAAAAAAATAAAAAAGAAAACAAACAACAAAAAATGTTATAACATATTGAAAATAACATGCGTGCTTTCAAAGCACTTCTATATGTTTAATAAATAAACCAACCAAAAGCACATCACAGAAAAATTGCTGACAGAAAGAAATTTTGGTCGTTTTTAAAACCTCTGGATATTCCATTTCATCTTTCAGAAGCTGTGCGTGTGTGAGTGCATTTTTGGCAGGTTTTTGCGCCGAACCGGTTATGGTTGGCCGAAGCCACGGGACGTGGTCCACAGACTAACAACAACCGAGATACGTAATGTTTACGCTTAATACCTACGTACTCCCACTAATAAAGATACTGTTATGCACACTGTGTTATGCTCTCATACGGCGAAACTTTGAGGGGTGGTTCTTCATGATAATCTAAGTTTTTTAAACAAAGCAAATCTAATTATCAAAAAACATGTATAGTGTAATCGTAGCTTTACTTTGGCGAGTAATGCTGTTCGGATAGCAAAATGGCCACCGCCACGTTTTCAATCGTAAAAACCAGTAGAACAGGTGACAAATCTGGGGTGGTTCAATCAAGGGGTGGTTCTTCAGGATAATCTAGTTGTTTAAACAAAGTAATTTAATTACCAAAAATCATGTCTAGTGTAATCGTATCTTTACTTTGGCGAGTAATACTGTTCGGATAGCAAAATGGCCAACCTCACATTTTCAATTTAAAAAACCAGTAGAACAGCTGAAAAATCTGGAGTGGTTCAATCAAGGGGTGGTTCTTCATGATAATCAAGTGTTTTAAACTAAGCAATCTAATTACCAAAAAACATGTCTAGTGTAATCGTAGCTCACTTTGGCGAGTAATGATGTTTGGATAGCAAAATGGCCACTCTCACGTTTTCAATCGTAAAAACCAGTAGAACAACTGACAAATCTTAAATACCGTTAGAATAGTTGACCGAGTGGGAAGAAATAATAATTATAAAGGTTTTTTTCATACGAACGATTTGTAAACCAACCAAAACTAAGAAATGTATCATAATTTTTTTTATTTGGGTACCGTGAAATAAAATGATAACATTTTTGCCAAGTTTTTCATGAATAATCAATCATTCCCTTTGGCGGTATGAACGTATATAATGAAGATGTACCAATGATTGATTTGTGCTAGATAATTTAATTTATTGACCTTAGATGGAGCGAATCTATTCTGGGATTTAACACTACTTGTAATGCACCTATTTTGAGAAAACTTATATTTAAATGCGTGCATTCAAATTATGAAAACAGAAAATATATATACAGAAAAGAATACATTTGTATGCATCTACTACACAAAACCAACAAAAAATGTCATATCGACTAATTTGTCGTACGAAAGTATCTAGATAGTACGTTTAAAAAAATTTCATCATCATCATCATCTTCTTCATCCCCTTATTCTCTTCGGGTCGGGGACCCATTGCATCGACAAGGCTCCTCCATACGTCCCTGTCTTGTGTTGACTGTTCGGCCTCTGTCCATGGCAGTCCCATCCTCTCCTCACACAGTTTCTGGAGTTGCCTCGCCCAGCCGTGTCTGGGGCGGCCCATTGGACTTAGTATCTTCCCCGGAATTCGGTCATCAGGCATTCTAAGTACATGCCCGAGCCACCTCAGTTGCGATTTTTCTATGAAGAGTAGCAGTGGTTCAATGTTTAGATCATATCGGATCGTCACATTTCTCTTATGATCTTATTTCGTAACCCCTGCCACTCCTCTCAAGTACCTCATTTCGGCAGCTTGTACTCTAGAGCGCGTTTGTTCGCTAAGCATCCATATCTGGTGGCCGTAATTTAAAAAAAATAATTACAAAAATTTATCTGTATTTTGTTTTCATTTGTTGCAGTCAGTGGTGTCAGAAAATTATTGTTCGTGCCCCGATTGTTTGTCAACTTGGGAGAAATGCGAAATTAAAATTACTCGTATGGTCAAATTTAATACGGCGGTCAAAATTAATGTGTCTTACGGTACAAAGAACTTAAGTGAGGATAAAGAGAAGAAAGCAACAACAAACACAAATTAAGGTAAGAGGGAGGAAGGACTGTGGTATTATTGGCAATAGTAATATTAGTTTTGAATAATGGTAAAAAAAATAACCCTTCATTACAGAGATGTTTTTGCGTTAGAACCAAGGAGGTTAAAAATATAAATAATTAAATAAGTATCAATAGTTAATTGTGGTAGGTAAGTACCTATTCAGATCTATATATATAAAAATCAAAATATGTTTGTTTATGGGTTTGTATGTGAGGTGCATATGCGTTGCTAAACCATTCATCCGATTGCGATAAAACTTTGGGGATTTGATGTGCGCGTGCACGCGATTGTTTCTGTATACAATAGTGAGTTCTGGCACCATGAAATTATGCGTTGCTAACCGTTCATACGATTGCAATGAAACTTTAGGGATTTGATGTGCACATGCCCGCGATGGTTTCTATATATAAAAGTGAGTTCTGGCATCATGAAATTATGAGAGCTAACCGTTCATCCGATTGCGATGAAACTTTGGGGATGAATGAGTGAGTGAGTGAGGGAATGAATGAATCAGTGGTGTTTGCACCTAATACTATCAGAGCGAAGCCGCGGATAAGAGCCAGTAATATATATTTTGCAATTATCATAAGATTTCAAGTAATTTAATTTGTAATATTTAATTAAATGAAGACAATATGAGCGACACTCAATCGAAAATCTGGAAACAGAAAAATCAGAAAAAGATATTTACACCTCTGGGACTCGAACCCAGGACCTCCCTACTTTCCGGGCGTGTGCTCTTGTTCACTGAGCTAAGGTGTCGATATCCAATTCGGTCACCTTCAACTGTACCATACTTCGACTAAGAACCACCCATATTATCTTCATTTTTCTTAACGCATATTTTTATTGGCTGCCATCTTTATGTATGATTAATTTATTATCATAAGATGAATTGGGTAACCTTAAGTGAAATATGTATTTTACACAAACGAGAATGTGAGTCGGTAAGAAAACGGCGAAACAAAAATAAAAGGATTAAAATAATCGCACCGACCTTTTGTTTAAAAATCCCAGAATCCAATAAGAAGTAACAAACATAAGTCTGAGAATTTAAGGCCAAATTATAAAAGCAGACATTCGCGAAGCTTTTACCAACTCACCAATTTAGCGTTATTCTAAAACACGTTCTGTCGTTTAGTCTTTTTTTATTCTCTCAGGAGTTCAAAAATGGTTAATGACAAGTGGTTAATTTATTCATCTAACTAGCTGTACTTCTTCGCTTGTCTGAATAATTATTTTTTAATACATTCAAAGCCTAAATCTATGTGTTCATGTTTTTGTCTCGTCTCACATATTGGTGTTGAATACCTAACCCAGAGGCAACTCTGTAAATTGTAAGCAAGAAATTTTAGACGGATTTTAAAGTCGGCATTTTTAAGTCAGAGTGCATCAAATATAAGGGTAAATAATACCTAGGTTTGATGAAAATGAAGGTACTTAGTGATACCGCATGGAAGTGAATGGTAGAATAAGTCAGGAACGACCGAGGAAGACATGGCACGACCAAATTCTTGAGTTAAGCACGTGAAGAATCAAAATAACAGATGAGACGATTTATGAAGTAATAATCGTGAACTAAGATAGTTAGTAATGGTCTCAGGGAAAGATCTTACGTGACGTCATCGTTATCTCCTTTCTTTTTCATTTCTATATAAGACGTGTGAGAAGGAAAAGGACGGTCGTCGATGAAATACATACACATACACATACATATACACACTAGGTGGAGCTAATGTAAAATATTTTTTGTATTAAAATGGGAGGCCCTGAGGAAAATAATTCCCCTCAGGGCCTATATCACATTTGGAGATGCTGAGTGGAGGGTCTTTTTGTGAAAGAAAGGAGAGGAAGTTCAGGGAAGGAAAATGGTATTTATTAGAGGTGGGTAGGAATCTGGGGGTCCGTTTGTCGAGGAGTGACGGACGTATGAATCCATTCCTCCCACTGCGATGCAAGACGAGGTTCCGAGAGAGTACGGCTGTAGAAGTCAAAGGGACTCCCTCAAACATTCTCTCCCGATCTGGCCTGCTAGTGAGCAGACGCATCTGCCGCCTTGGCAGAGGTTTGTCCGGGTCTTGACCCGGACAAACCTCACCCAATGAACCCGTGCACCCCTGCTAAGTTACCAAACGTAGCGAACCAATTGGGATGACCTATTGCATAGGTGTTGCTATCCAATAAATGGTTACCGGGGCGGCGGTACCCATATCCTCCTCCCAAATTGAAACACACGACATCCCTCTACTAAGACTACTTTGCCTACCTACACTTTGCTGGGAAAAGATGTGATGGTTAGTTAGGTACCTAGAAGCTACACAAATTAAAATGTATTTATAAAGCAAAATTTACCACGCTCTAGAGTCGAAGATGCTTCTAGTATCTCTCTGATAAGAGACTTTCATTCAAAATCGAAAATTCGATTTGTTTGAAATGGTTTATTTTTGTGACTACTTGCCGACCTGATTCCCGCCAATTCATTTCCCCATTTCTCAGCCTCACGAAATTCTTGAATTTGGAGATAGGTACCATAATTTCAATGGCTTGGAATGTTAGAAAATCAGAAAGTTTAAAAATTCTAAATTGATATCCCCATGGTATTTTTTTCCCTTTTTAATACGTTTCGTAATTAAATTCATCAATAATAGTTATCGAAGAAAAAATACATGTATAAATTATTCTTCACATTTTAGTAGCACGTATTTAAGAAGTTTGTAATTATCATAAGAGACATTTCATGATGCTAGCGTTAAAAATGCCCGTCTCAATTAAAAATGAATGGAAGATAATTTGCAACGTGACACAATCATGACCTCAGTCCTACAACGTTCAAGGTGTCCTCTACTCTGTTATGCCAGAATAAATTTTTAAATCTGGTATTTAATGTTCATATAATCAATAAAATTACAAGCAGCATCAAAAATATGTAATAAAAAATATTGGAATTTGTTCCCAATTTGTAGATAGATATGTTATCTATTGCCGTAGGTCACACAATTAGAGTTGACCCTAACATTATTTACTTATTTTCACGATAATATAACATTACCAAACATATGTATGACTTATGAGGCGTACCTGACTTGTTTTGTTAAGATTGTGTGAATTGGTGTGATGTCTTCTATAACATCACTGAGAAATAGCCTTTTGTTATTGTTTTTAGAGAAAAAGGGATAACTTATATACATACTACGGGTACGTTTGAAAACATAATCTGAAATTTTTAACTAAAGAACCATCACGCAATTTCCCCACAGGTGAAGGCAGAGAGTACAGACCGCTAAACAACTCGGGCTTGGCACACAAATTCAGGCATCGTCTCGTATGTTATTCTGACTTTCGACATGGCCCGACACAAGAAATAGGTTCACTTGATAGTGCCATCTCTTTCTCGGGGTGACCGTACAACTCAGAATGAAACCAACTCAGAATGAAACCAACTCAGAACCGCGTCAGAAAAGGAATTAAAAGTGATGAAAAAAGTATATATACTGCTTAAGATGAAGCCATGCGAAATAATGTAAAATCAAACAAAACATGTATTTTTGTTTTGAAAATTTGATGGCTTTGAAGTACTATAGATGCTTCAATTAAATACTGCGTGTAGAACGTATCTTGTTACTTCAAAATATCGGTCATTTTTTATGTCTTTTAATAAGCCTAGAAAAAAATAAAGTATTAGGTCTATTAAAAAACACTCTCAAGTGCAAACTCTCCCAATTATAAACAATTTTTCGGAAATGGTTTTATTGTTTACTGTAGCAAATTTAGTTTCTTTTATGACAATCGCACAAAAAATGATATTTACGCCTGATATTCACAAAATAAAATAAAATATGCATATTTGCGTTGTTATTTCACAATACGGCCGGCAGTCGACGAATTTGGATTTTCAAAATGACCCTTATGTCGTCTACCTAAGGACTACTGGCTTGCCACACCCCACTTTCTATCACTTTTACCCCGGCCGGAGCGGGGAACAGACGTGTAGGATCCACGTCGCTTGGTTCCGTAAAATCAATTTTAAATTTGCGTTTTACTAGAATAAACAATGCGTAAAAAAGGAGTTAATGTTTTTACTGGCTTTTACGAAATCAATCTGTAAAAAAAAATCTCAAAAACCTTTTCCAACCTTTCCAAAAGCTTTTTCTCAAGAATTTTTAAACTCCTCCCACAAAGGGGCGTGAATTCCGATTTCGATTTTTCCCTGGACTGGTGGATCCCCTTAAATAGGTAACGTTAGGTTAGGGTTTATGGGCTAATTTAAAATTATTTTTTTCATAGTTTTTAATGACTTTTCAAAGAGGTGTTGAGTTGAATTTATTCTCAGTTAGCATGGAACCCTTCTTCGGGCGTCCGCGACTTCTTCTACCATCCACATTCGCGCCATATAATCTCGTTACACTCCTATTGATTTTTGCTATAATATTATCATTAGAAATGAACATTTTAAAATTTCACTGGAATTTTATTTCATGAAGTCAAAAAAAAAACATTTTAAACATGGTGTACGCAATCAATCCATATTATGATTGAGTACTTTTAATACTGAGAAGTTAACACTGGTTGCGATACCTATCCTGAATTTACTAGACTAACTGAAAAAAATTACGTAATCGCAATGTCAGAACAATTTGAATCTAGACCAATTAATTGAGATGCTTGAATTTTAACCAGAATAACCTGTACATGTTTTCGTGTTTACCGTTTATCGGTTCATCTTAAAAAGAGAGAAAAAAAATATGTCTTCATATTCATCTAATAAATTATTCATGTTTCATGTAATTGTATCCAATCAATCAACGTAGATATAGAAGTATTTTCGATGGCGATCAACTACTCCGATAAAGTTTCTAATAGGAACCTACTCTTAACACAGACACCCGCAGTGTAGATATGATAACCACACTTTATCAGTTTAATACTCGTAAGTACAGGTATCAGTATACACTACGTGTACACGTTGACACGTGTGATAATAATTAAATCGAAGATTAAGCTCAGTGAAGTGCTGCACTTGAATTTCGTATCAAGCGTTGCGTGTCATTATCATCACCGTCGTCTGGTGATGATATTTATTGATTAACGCCCCTTTTCAAGGCTTTTACATATGAATGGTAAGAAATACAATATTTATTGTACTTAACTGAACTGCCTCAGTAACAATATTTTATATTTGTTTAAAGATAAACTGAAGATGTCCACAGACTGACTTCGTGTAATTGTTTCCTACCATTAGTATTCTGGGTAAAGAGGAATACATAGTTAGTCCCAGAATTTCTGCTCTGAAATAAATCCTGACTTCTTGTATTACGTTACGGTATTCGGAAGCTTATAGCAATACCGGACTAACATATATCAACTAAATCATGTAGAATTTTATATAGAAATACCAAGTCAGTGAAAATTTGTCTGTCTGACAATTTGAGCATATTCAAATTATTTAACAGAATTTTGTAGTTCAACATAATTGCTGGAATCCCCATTTTAAAGTTTAAAAAATGTTAGAATTTGTATTGTATTCTCCAACAGCTTGTACAT
The DNA here is from genome assembly GCA_936435175.1 of Glyphotaelius pellucidus. Lineage (NCBI taxonomy): Eukaryota > Metazoa > Arthropoda > Insecta > Trichoptera > Limnephilidae > Glyphotaelius > Glyphotaelius pellucidus. The sequence continues at coordinate 9,752,963 of OW386552.1, read as the reverse complement.
GTATATTATAATGTGGATTCCAGACGAGAGAATTGTACTCAAATTGACTACGTACGCAAAATATAACAGTTTAATACACATTATATTGTTAAAATTTCTAGTTAGCCTAGTTATAAATCCCAACATTTGTAAGCCCTTATTAGTATTTATACCACATTCTTAAAGTTAAGTTTAAATTCCTACTTACTCACTACCCCTTTACCAATGTAGAGACTTTCAGAATCGCCTACCCCACCGCCTGGAGCATAGATTCTCAACTTTTTTGTCCCCACCGCCCACTTTGAGAACATTTTTTTTTCTAGCGCCACCAAACAGCCTTTTACTTACCATCTGCAGTAGTGAATCGGAAACAGCTATTGTCACGATTATATTTACCACAACGGGAGGGGCGTAATGGGATGGGATGGGGCGGGATGGGATAGGGTGGGATGGGTTTCTCTGGGTCTCCGACCACCCCCCTGAAAGTCTGAAACGCCTCCTAATTTTCTCTTGGTCCTCTACCACCTTCCTGAAAGTCTGAAACGCCCACAGGGGGGCGTAATCGCCCACGTTAAGAGTCTGGAGCCAGTAAGACCATGGCATTCCCAAATGAGGTATGTTGTGAGGCTGAAAATACTGGGGAGAGGAAGGAGATGGGGTACAGAAGGTGAGAAAGTATCCAACTATTCAGATCTGGTCACCAAACACTGCTAAAGCCAATTTAAGCGGCGTTTCTATTCTGATTTCAATTGTTTTATACCAGAGTGATAGGTACTAGAAGTAACTTCCACGTGCCACAAATAGTAGTTACTTTACACATTATATTTTTAAATTAATAAATTGTGAAAAACACAAATTATTCAAATTAAATAATTTACCTGCGCACGTCGTGATTTGAACCCGCGACCTTCAGATTGCTAGTCTAGAGACTCACCCCTCGACCACGGAGGCCATCGTTGTTTTAAATCGCTAAAATCGTGTATAGTAATCAGATCCGAATAGCCGGGTAATCCTCTTCACCCCTACCTTTAACCTCACAACATACCCCAATGGGGACATATACAATCCTACTGGCTCCGGACAGATGAGTCTCTTGTGCGAAATTCACATTAAAAAAAAATCAAATACATAGTTATTATTAAAAAAAATCGATTTTCATTATAAAATCATCTATAAAGATTAAGTACTATGTTCAATCATATTGCGTATAATAAAAAAAATACACGTAGATACGAAGAACATTCCCAGCGTTTCGAGATGACCTCAAACAGCAAACTCAGGGTAACTCTCGATAATGCATTTGGCGCAGAAGAGCAATAATTAATAACTAAATAACCGATTAATTTTGTCTAGAATGAATGTTAAATTAAGGGAAGATATACATATGAGGTAACCGAATAAGAGCAAGATAGAGACACCTAGAGGCGCATTGTGCTAGAAATAATAATACATATGTCTATGACACAAAATAGGTAAGTTTTATTTACATATTATGTAATTCCAGTAGTTGTCATTCTCCCCATTTGTAATTCCGTCCGTGATTGATTTTGTCCTAACATCCTAAAATCATTACTTCACATCATAAAAATACACATCACAAAAAAATGCATCACGACAATATAATGTGGGTAAATTAATATGAACTTCGTCTGTGAATATGGCTGTCATAAAATAAGAATATTTTCCTTGTTGGTCAGACAAAATGATCTTTACTTCAATTGCATTTAATAATGTATTTGTGTGTTAAATAAATAAATGTAGGTACCTAGGTTGATATGTTATTTGTTCAATATCACTCGAGAAACCTTTAATTGGGTGTCATTATCTATGTAAAATGTTAATTAATCATAAATGCTTCGAATTTGTCGATATCGTAAGTAACGGTTCAAAAGGCTATTGTGAAAGGAAAATTTTCATGAATATATAAGTAGGTATTAGTTATTCATAAAACATCCTTATTAAAAAAAAAAATTATTTAAAACAATGATATGACAAAAAATATCCAGAGACCCAACATACAACTTACAAAACCCTTGGCTCCGTGCAGAAACGGGCGGACTCTTTATTAGATTCCTCTATTTGAACAAATGGCTTCAAATATTTAGAGCACAGTCGTCAACAGGGAATGTTGCCTACCGGTATTTCAATGGAAAATGTTCCGAGGAACCAGCGTCATTGATCCCTTCGGCGCCGGTACGCAGTCGGAAAGAAATTTGTCACATGAGAACGGGTCTTTCTACGATTCGTTCTTGAGTTTCATAGCTCAAATGCTGTAGAATTTACCAGCTTCTGTGTACCCTCCCTCCTACAACATGGGTCTCGTCAAGACTTATGCTCAATCCTTCCTCTCGACAAAATGACCCTCCATACGGCATCCACAAAGATAACAATTAATATTTTTTTTAAATCTGTGTAACAAGTAACATTTTGTAGAACTTCATAAATATTCATCACGGAAAATAAAATTGAATTCAATGTTGCCAGTGCACAAACAACATTACTCTCCGACATTGAACAAGAACGACACAATAATATACGGACAGAAGGTTACGAACAACTCTTATTATTTGTTATTTTGAAAGACTTTTAATCTACTGTACAGCTTTTAGGTACAATTTTGTTAAAACTGAAAATTTATCTCTAGTTTTCTAACTTGTCACAAATGGAGAACAATTTTAAAACAGAATATTTTATTTATTTAAACATAGAACAGTTTTCACACAAACGAAAACAAAAGATTTAAAAATGCATAAACAAAGTGAATGGAATGAAAAATAGCATGTGAATTTTGTGAATTCAGATTTTAAATTCTGTGAGAATTCTATTCGAAACTCTAAAGCCTATCTAGAGCGTGAAAACCGTAGCACAGGGCTGTCAAAACAGAAAACATTTTAATAATAATTGTTAAAATATTCCATCCAAAGAAAAATAGTGTTGACTTTAGCAATTCTTATAAAGATCAGACGATTTGCACAGTTGTACTTGTTTACTGTAGTATAAAGGTGTATTGAATATAAACATACCAGTTTTTTCTCGGAGGCACCGCTGAAATTCGTGGGTCGAGCTAGGTTCACTGTCACAAATCCGGTTCACAATAATACAATATAGGTACAATCAACAGCGAGATTGAGACTTCTTGCGAACAATGTGAATGCTATATCTGTTCCTTCACACCATTGTGCGAAATCTAGTTTAAAAGTTCCACTAGAGAAAACACTACTGGCAAACGTATCACACTATTATTATTTCACACACAGATTATCAAATAATGGCAACCTCTCACATCATCATTTGTCGTCATAACCTTCGTCAAAAACTGATAAAAACACGCGGGAAACCGTTCGAAAAACAATAACAAAAGAAAGATTGTAAGCAATCGAGTTGTCTATGATTTCGGAATCAAACACTTTCGAACTTTCCGGAAGTTTGAATAACGAACGATGTATTTTGAATTTGAGACAAACAAGAACGGGCCAGCGCAGAAACCACCTTTCGAGACGCCCTGACGTGACTGAATAATTCCACGAAGCATTCTGACAGCAGCGGTCGGGTATGTTCGGCGCCGATCGGCTTTCGGGTTTTAGAGAGAGTCAAACAATCAATTCTCTCTGTCTTTTAAGCTGAGGTGTGCGGTGGAGCCTGATAATTTATGCGATATATTAGAACAGGTTTTTATTATTGTTAGGTATACACAAAGATTTTTTGCAACTGATGGTTTATTTACGTTGTTTGAATGGCTACGAAATGAACAAAAATATTCCTTTGACGCAGGCAGTGGTTTTCCAAAAGAGTGGGTTAATTATTACGATTATTTTTTCAGATCCGGAAATACCTATGAAGTTGAATAATTTGAAAATGCTTTAGTTTTATACCATTCTAGTCTGAATCCAAAATTTAAATGGACAGGGATGGGTAAGCCTGATCTTTTTTCCCGTGAAAACGAACAACACACCAAGCAGATCTAGAATTTTTACTAAAAAACTAACTATAATAAAAAGGACCTCTGGTAGGTATTTTACGAATTTTACACGTTATCGAATTAAAAATATTCTGCTTATTAAAATAATCAACAATAATCCTAAAATTGTTACAGGATATTTATTATATAAGCATTATATTTTCAATAGGTATAAAATAATATAACGTGGGGGCCTCAACTCTGGCAACCTACCCAGTGAGGTCAATTTTATTGGATGGTACCTACTACGTTACATAAAATGTTGTTTAAAAAAAATTGTTTGCAACGATTTTGAATAATAACACTAAATAATCTTGAGTGTAATTTAACATTTTTGTAACTTGTAAAGTTTGATTTGTGATTTTAAAATATCGTATCTTGTAACTTACTGCATTTTGTTTTTAATTACTATAGGTATACATTATACCTACATAAACGGACATGGGCGCAGTATGGTAGTAGAGAGAATACAAATAAATTAATATTTTTATTTTTAAATTTATTTTAAATAAAAATTTAAAAAAACCAACAATTTGGTATTAAAAATGGCTTTTTCAGTTTTATGGCAAAATTTTTAAATCTGCCAGTTGAAATACGTCCGTAACACAATGAAACCGGTTTGGTTCCATATAAAAAAGCTGATGGTAAAAATACCAACTGTAGTTTTTTAATCACATTTTTGCAATTCCGTGTTATTTTTTGTTGTTTATAAATCACCTTTAACGATACGATTGCAATTTTAGTGGGGGGTAAATAGATTTAGTATGACATTTTATTCTGTGCTCATATTTACCTAGGTATAGTAATGACATAATTAACACTGTTTATTACAATAGGGAGGTTCCTATCATGTAGTTTTGTATCCACGATAGTTTTACATAATATCTATACGTTTCCCTTGAAATATCATGGTCTGTGTAACTTGACTTATGAAGATCGATTTTTTTTTGTTTCCACAAAATCAAAAAAAAATTACACATTTCAAAAAATAATCTTTTTGAAAAATTTATAATAGATGTAGACATGTTATCGCTTGTCAAGGAATGAAAGTATTCTTTTTCATAATTTGAAATTTGAACTCTCAACAATATTGATAATAACTGGATAATTTGTAGAGCACTGTTTTTTGTAAAAAATCACCTAAAGGGTACTGCGCAACTTATTATGAATTCTTAGATTTCATCTTAATCTCTTTATCAGACCGTCGCGTCGGAATAATAATAATTCGGTTGGCGGTTCGACTTGCTATCCTGAAAGCAGTTCTGCTATCGGATGATGAGTAGTAGGGCGTAAAAGGCCACGTCCAAACACACTTGCTACTAATAATAACGTAATCTATAACTTTATTCCGAGATTGATGAAATTTCGCACACTTGACCTGTGGACTGTAAATCCATAGGTCGCTGGTTCATCCGACTCGAAGGACCAAAAAATGGGGTATGTAGGAACTTTATCAGTAGGTGGGAAAATAGGAATGGCGTAAAAACTCACTGTACTGTTAATGTAGCAGGCTGGATGGAGTCCACATAAGATTTCACATTCCACATAAAATGTTCCAAACTGTGGACAGATTGTATGATCACCAAAATTCCTACCTACCTCCCTCTACCTACACATGCAAATCAGTGCAGTGGCAACCTTCGAACAGCAGGCAGTGTATTATTATGAAGTTCTTGTGTATGCAAAGACTTCAAATTATAACTTATGGTGATCATACAATCTGTGCACAGTTTAGAACATTTTACGTGGACACCATCCAACCAGCTATATTAAAAGTACAGTGAGTTACGCTTCCTAATTTCCCCAGCCTCTAAGAAAGTTCATAACATGACCTTCAAAATAAGAGGACAATTTCTGTCTACATCTGGTTTAGTAAAACTATGCGTAAAGCCCGGGCAACGCCGGGACCTCAGCTAGTAAATAATAAAACAGTTGGTGCTTCAAATTTTTTTTAAAGTTTACTTTATTCATTGAATTGTTTGTTACATGAATTGAGGATTTTTCGACCAGCATGCTAGGCACATGCCCGTGTTGTGATGTCCCACTGATTATCGTGCTGTTTTTTTTTTCCTCTCAGCGGGTTAGTAGGTACTTGGCACGTAACGCCTACGTCGATACAGTGTTGTATGTCGTATTCCCGCTAAGTTAGTAGAGAGGAGAAAATAAAATAATGAATGAGTAGACGCAATGCGCTATCATTAGTGCTGCGGGTTCAGACAGACGTACACGTAGGAACTTGCCTACATACATTTATTACGTATGCTCTTAACCCCTCAAACCTCGGGCCAATTTTGTCGGTCCGATCTGCAATAAAATCCAAATATTTGAAATATTTCTGAACGCATCCGAAAACTAAAAACTGTTTTTGAAAAGTGATGAAATACGCTCTCAAATTTTATAATAATTTAATGCAAACATAAGAAAGTATTAAAAATGGCTGATCTTACGTTTCTTTCATCTAAATTTACTGATAGCGAAAAAAATAAAAAAGTTCATATGTTATTTGGCACACATATCGTAAACGTTGTACATAAATATAATTAGTAAAAATTTTCCAAAATTTAAAATTTTATTTTCAAATTGACGTCGAAAACTTTGGTTAACTTCATTAAAGTGAACATTTTAATCATTTAAATTTTAATGCATGGCAGGCCGGATCTGGAGAGAATGGTCGAGGGAGTCCCTTTGGACTTGGCTAAATCGGCACTGATAAGCCGCAGAATAGTTTATTTTTTAGACATCGAGGCACTGGTAGTTATGTTACAAATAATGTTTACGTTTTCTCACCGAAAGATCAGTAAATTGCATAAATTTTTCAGCTTGTGCGAAATAGTTTGTGTAGAATTCTTTAATTGAAAATATTCTAAAGAAAAAAAATTAAATAGGACATATACTTTTTGTAATTTATTTTTGGGGTGTTATGCCGTGTTGCGCTATCTCCTTCTTTAGCCAACTTTTCGGACAGCGTTACAGTGTCCATCATCTGCCCTGCCCTTCACTCATGTGCCCTGATGATGGACACTGTAATGGTGTCCGAAACGTTTGCTATAGAAGGAGGTGGCGCAACACGGCATAACACCCCAAAAATAAATTCCAAAAATACTTTTGGCCATGAAAACCTAAAATCATACAGGACATATACTCGTACTTACCATTTTAGAACATATCTAAACATGCAAATTGAACTATATTCAAACAGATAGGGCATAAAATTCATTTCACAAGGTTCTAATTACATTTTCTCAATGCTATTCCGTGTACCCAGCTAGTAAATTTATAAAATCACCTGCTGGTATGACTTTTACGACATTTCGAATTCAATCTTTATCATCGAATATTATGAATAATTTCTTCACACATAATCATAATATTGTTGTGACGGAACTCGACGGATAAATAGAGATATCATCTCTATCATTTCGCGAAATTCATAGGGGTAGACGAAGCTATTTGAATTGCGGTGTTTCTCATTATGTATACATTATTTCGTAACGTACATTGACACAGCACGGTAGTTACCCTATGGGAAACCCTCCTACGTAAATTATTATGACATATTTTTTACGCTAGTACACAATAATGTCACTGCCGGAATCAATGAGGAAAGGGAACTACGTTTGTGGAATGTCACGAGGCGAAAAGAAAATACACTACTAATAAGAAGGATTAAAAAAGGGGTAGGAAGTGTCTAAAATAGGATACCCAATTATTCGTAAGAAAAAAGGATGACTTTACTCAACCCCAAATAGAGCGGTCAGATACTTACGCATTGGGGTTAATGACAGCACTAATTTTAGAATAGCCTCTCTTCACGCCGGCAATAAACTAGCACTTTGTTACGGCCCACATCACACTAGTATGACTATAAAAGGTAGCCTTAATCGTGTAATGACCGTCTCAGACCAAATTTGTGTGAATAGTGCTAGTAAAGGCCGTATTGCCTCTAACATAGAACACACTACATTAGCTCTCCCTCTAGGCCAAAAAGACTGAATGAAGTTAAGTCCATTTTCATAATGCGGTACTCACTACTTTCGGAATGCAGCGGTTACCCCGACTTGGAATTTAAATGCCCCTGGAGCGATTATGGTCGAAAAATGGACCACCTTTATTTTTCTGCGATTGATAGCGGTCCAAAATTGGACCACATTTTCCTATTATTCGTAAAACATTTATTGTAGTTATTTAAAATATTTCTATGGCCAGACAATTATTTTAAAATGAAGCTTTTGAAATGCTTTATGTATTATGACCATGTTGCAAACCCGAACTTCGTAGACTGTTTTAGAACGATGATAAAATAAATTTTTGAAATATTTTTTTCACGCAGAATTTCTGATCAGCTGTTTACGGTTAAAATTAAGTATTTTTTTCCATAGATATGCACCTTTCATTATCAAGTATACCACAGAAAATGTACAGAAATCGAAAATATTCATTGTTCACTCGAATAAGTACCTCTCACGGAGTTTCAAAGTAACAAACACGCAGAATTCACGCGGTTAGAAACATTACGATTTTTTTTATAAATCTACAAATATGAGATAGCCGGTAAAATAAAGGTTAATTCATTGCCTATATAGCACTATAATAAGTTTTAATGTCTCTATGTTAAAATTCGAAGGTATGATTTTTTAATGTTGGCGAAAAATTAAAAAAATTATCTTCTGGAATTCTCGAGCGATTGAGTCAAATTTATTTATTTATTTCGTGTGGTCGCTCCAGTGGATAAGTTATGTTGTTGAAATTATAAGATTAAAACATTAATTTAGTATTTTTGGAGATTATAACCTTCCTAATGATTGTGATTTTACATGTATTGATTCTTAATCAGTAACATTATGTGAAAAAAATCTTAGATGTCAATATTTGATACCCAATTTAATGACACAGATAATTCGATTAATCGCCTACTAGATCTTGTTTTTCAAATCTGAGGGACGAAAAAGTCAATAAATCATTAGTCTGTTCTTCCCGTCGATAAAAACCATCTTCTTATGTTAGTAATTATTAAAAAAAAATATAAAATGTATTTTTGTTTGCGGTTTGAGATATTGAATGAAATAAAACAATAACTTTGTTATAACTACAAGTTATTATTTAATTTATTAATACCCACCGGTTTCGTTTAATACATGCATCATCAAGCGAAAGCGGTCGGTATTAATAATATTTCATGATTGTAAACAAAGTTATTGTTTTATAACATAGTATACTAATAAACTAACACGCCACATTTATACTTTAAAAATATCATATCAATTAATTATAAGCATTAAATTCTTTTTATTTGATTAAAGAACAATCCAATAAATCTAAACGAAATATGAAAAAGAACAAGATACGGAAAAATAAGAAGGTAATGGTCGCAACTGTGAATCGAACTAGGGTAACTTGAATTAACGGGACAAACGCTTTAGCCAACTCGGCTTTTTATTTGCTTCGGATTGTTTTCTATGATATTTTTTTATAGTCATATTATTATTTGATGTGTCTTTATTAGGATTTAAATTTATGTTGATGCATTACTGCCTCCGCACAGGAGGCTCCGAGAAAAAAATCCCTCAGGGCCTTTATCATCTTTGGGAATGCTTGTGGAGGGTATTTTTAGGAAAAAGAAGAAGATGAAGTTCTGGGGGGAAAGAGGTATGAGGGCTGAGTAGAAAACTGAGGGTCAATGTGTCCACGAGTAAATCTATCTGTCCCACTGCGGTGCAAGGCGATGGAATTAAAAAGTTCGGCTGGAGAGGTTAAGAGGTCAACCAGTCTCTCCTGATCCGGCCCGCCAAGCTGTAGGTAGGCAAATTCAATTCAATTCAATTTATTTATTATCTCAAAAACATTACAAAATATTACATTTTAAACCGTTTTCAAAATACATTTGTAAGAGTATTACAATTAACACTTAGGCGTACGAACTATTCAAGAATTTTTTCGTAAGAAGAATTATTAAAAAATCTAATACCAAAATGTAAATCCTTACCTAACCCAGAAACTCGCTATATGTTGAACATTCGTAATAAATTAGAGACCGACCAATTAATTTTAACTAAAGCCGATAAAGGCAATACTGTCATTATTATGCGTAAATGTGATTATCATTCAAAAATGAATGATTTCATTAATAATGATAATTTTAAGATCTTACCCCATGATCCGACTACTAAATATCTCGATAGTGTAAAAAGTGCTCTAAAATCATGCAAAACCTCAATTTTTATAGATGATTCATATAATAAAGTAAAATTTCTGTCAAAAAACCCGAAAATCCCCAAATTATATGGAGTTCTCAAAATCCATAAACCTGATACCCCCATTAGACCAGTCGTTTCATGTTGTGAGTCACCAAATTTCAAATTAGCATCCTTTGTCACTAATATCTTTAGTAATTGTAAAGTGTTTTCCCCCAAACACACCATTAGAAACTCATTAGACCTAATTAACGACTTGAAAGACCTTGTAGTTCCCACTAACAGTAAATTAATTTCATTTGACGTTGTCAATTTGTTCCCGAATATCCCGATAAATGAAAGCAAAACCCTGATTGATAATATACTAAACAATTCTAAATTGCCAAGAGATTTTTGCAATGACCTCACTCGCTTGTTTAATGTATGCTTAAATCAAAATTACTTTAAATTCAACAACATCATTTATGAACAAAATATGGGCTTGCCCATGGGGGCCCCAACGTCACCGTTGGTCGCTGATATATTTATGGATAACTTAGAAAATAACATATTCTCTTGTAAATCTCCTCTCTTAAAAAACGTGCTCATATGGAAAAGATACGTCGATGATATATTTTGCATTTGGTCAGGTACGGATCGACAATTAAATTCCTTTCTCCAACTTCTAAACTCTTTTCACACTCAAATACAATTCACCTTAGAAGTAGGTATTAATGCTTCCTTAAATTTCCTAGATCTTACACTTTCTTTGTTAAATAATAGAATTGAGTTCAACGTATACCGTAAACCAACCTACACAGACATAACTATACACAATACATCTAATCACCCAATCTCACATAAACACTCGGCTTTTCACTCAATGGTACATAGATTAGTTTCCGTGCCCCTGTCTAACACTAATTATTCAAAAGAATTATCGACTATTAAACAAATAGCGTCGAATAATGGCTTCGATCCTGACTTAGTTAATAAAATACTCAATAAAAAACTAAAACAAATATCTACAAATAAATTCCTTTACAAAAGTGCGCCGATAACAAATAACAATACTCAAAAATACAATTGGCGTAGGATTCTATTTATAAATAATTTTTCTAACCTAAGTGTTAGAAACCTTCCTCTAGAAATTAAACCGGCCTTCTACACAAATAACAATCTTGGCAAATTCTTAATCAATACTAAAGATAAAGATGATAAGTTAAGTCACTCGGGCATATATCAACTTAGCTGCAGTGATTGTCCTGCATTCTATATAGGAAAAACAGCACGAAACGTCAATATTAGAGTCAAAGAACATCTACGCTGTCTAAACGGTAAAGGTTTCTCTGAACTTGCAAACCATTTAATCGCAACAGACCATAATTTTAATAAAATATCAGGAACTCGAATGCTACACAAAAACAGTATAGGTCTTAAATTAGACAATTTAGAAGCTCTAGAGATTAGAAAAACGTTAAATACAAATAAGTCAGAATTCCTACTCAATAACCAAGTTAATCTATCAAATCAAAAAAATACACCCTATAGTCCTATCTTTAACTTGTTTCCGGCCATCCATCCCACCCCATGATATTATGTTTGTGTTATATTGTTATTCTGAGTCCCTTAATTATTTATTTCATCCATATCTAAATATTGTTCTTTATGTTAAAATGTAAGATGCATCAGACTTTTTATTATATTATTGAATACTGTTGCCCATTTACTTATGCTCATATATACACTGTTGTCTCCTTCCCCCTAATTGATATTCTTCGTACCTCTGTTAAATTAATTTGCTCCCGTCTAATTATGTTCTTTTGTATTATAATTTATCTTTTTCTGTATAATGTACATTGTTGTCTCCCTCCCACTAATTGTTTACCCTTTGTACCCCTTGCATATTAATTTTGTCTCTGTCTAATTATTTTCTTTTGTGATTTTCTTTCTCCCTCTGTCATTCCACTTATATATAACCGATATCTCTGCCTTAGTAGTTAGTTATTATTATATTATATCCTGATGAAGCTTGGTCGAAGCGAAACCGGTAGATATAAAAAATAATAAATTCGTGGTTTAAATACAAAGTGTTTTAATTCTTTTAAATATTCAAGAATTAATAGAGCTTGCCTTTTAAAGGCAGCTTCACTAATGCTAAATATGTCGATATCCATGAGTGCATCCGCCGCTAGGCAAACATCATCCCATGAACCCGCCACTGCTAAGTAATCAAACGTAACTAACCACTTGGGGTGACCTATGGCTGTGGTGTTCGTTATCCATTAAATGGTTCCCGGAACGGAATTAAATTTCAATACATTAAAATTTTACATACTAACAATATAGATCTTCAGTAATGAAGGCCTGAGGGGTAGGTAAGTCGGTCATTTTTTAAGGGTTTTTGTTCGCGCAATTTTATATGGGATTGGTTGGGTATTGCATTCGCGGACTTGATGGGTAGGTATGTCAAAATCCTGAATTTATCCCACCTACCTAATCTTTCCCTCCTAAATGTCACCATAAAAATTGTTGCAAAAAGTACTAAACTTTGGAGAGGTGACAGTGTGATTTGCTGCTCAGTACAAAATAACATCTCAGACAGGGCGCATGTATTGTAACCTCTTGTTATAAGATTATTGCAAATTTTTAAACAGTGAGAAGTGTACATCAAAACTGGAGATCAGCGAGGCCCCATCTGCAACGGTGAGTCCTATTTTCCTTATTCCAATCTGGGCTTATCTAATTTTCCAAAAGCCCAGATCTGAACTATCGACTGACTATCCATCGGGTTTTGCGAGTGTATGCTATCTAATCGTCCCGTATAACTTAGCGATTTCACGTAGTATCGGGACTGGTCCTTCGAGGGCTGCATAGGCTTTTCTTTGCAGCATTTACCGCCAAGTAACAGTGGAGTCGCAGTTTCGCGACACCATTTTTGGTTCTTTCGAGTCGGATTACCAACGGGGTATTTAAAATTAATATATTTAACCTGCAAATAATTATTATTTGCTTTTCATACTTTGTTAAGTCATTTGTACTGACATACTTTTGTAATTATTGTTGCATTAAAATTCCTACATAGAATTAATCATGTCGACGAGTGATGGTACTCAGGCTCAGGATCTAGTTAAAATCAAATTACTAGAATCTAAGATTAATTTGATGCATAATCGTCTCAATGATTTATATGAGAAAGCGAAAATTATTGCAGATAGGGAGACAAGGAGTTCGGAGGAGTTCGTTAGACAAACGGTTAATTTGGCTACATATTATTCACAATTTAACACGTATTGTGATGAATTTCTTTTACTTCAATTGAAAAAGGATCCAAACTATAATATAAATTTAGATTTATGGAATAAATTCGAAAATAAGTACTGCTTTGTAGTTAGTATACGCGAAAGTATTGTGGCGAAGCAAGATTTAGGTGGTACGCAGAAATTAAATAAGTCCCAATTTATTAAGCTTCCAGCGATTGATATGCCATCGTTCGATGGAAATCAAGAGAATTGGTCGGTATTTTATGAAGCATTTAAATTAAACATCCACTCTAATGAAAATTTGAATACGTCGCAAAAGATGCAATATTTGATAGGAAAACTTCAAGGAAAGGCATTATCGGTGTTTGCCGGAGTACTGCCGAATGAAAAAAATTATTTTGTAATCTGGAATGCTCTCGAAAAGAAATATCAAGACAAGCGCGTGCTAGGCACCTTTTATCTGAACAATATTTTGAATTTAAAATTATTGGCACCTTCTAACTCAAATGAGTTAAATAATTTTATTGAACGGTTTGCGTCTTCCATGTCTGCGCTCAAAGAATTAGGTATTGATGACCTAACCGACTTTATAATTTTACATATTGCACTGAAAAAATTAGATATGCAATTGGTGCAAAATTTCGAAATGTCCATACGGGAGAAAGATATACCTACATATACCGATTTAATAGAATATATTCGTTCGCATGTTAAAATTCTTGAACGAACCGGAGCAGAAAGTAAAGTTAATAATAATAAAAATAAGGTTTCGCATTCTTTCGCTGTGGTTGAACCGAAGTCGTTTGATAATAATCGTAGTAATAATAATAAATGCCGGAAATGCAATCGAAGCGATCATGTTGAATTGTTTAAATGTGAACAATTTAATGAGTTGAGGCCAAAGGCTCGCTTTCAGTTTGTAAAATTAAATAACTTATGTGTAAACTGTTTAAGCGATAAACACAAGACGGTAAAATGTTCATCTAAATCGGATTGTAGAATTTGTAAAAAACGTCACCATACTGCTTTGCATTTTGAGGGTACGGTGAACAACGAAAGTCATTCGAAAAACGAAGCTGTCACATTAATAACAAGGAATAAACATCATAATGATTTTACGGCGGGTAATTTAGCTACGAATGTACTATTGTCAACCGCGCAGTTATTCGCTTACGACATTAAAAATAATCAAGTAACCGTCAGGTGTTTAATTGATTGCGCCTCGCAACAAAATTTGATTAGTTTAAATACTTGTAATGAATTGAATCTTAAAATAATTCCTTTAAATAATTCAGTTATTAAAAGTGTTGGTTCAGTGGAGACACCAATTTTGGGGCATGTTGCATTAACAATTAAATCCCGTGTTTCAGAAGATAAATATAAAATAAGCCTATTAGTGGTCGAAAAAATCACGGACAAGCTCCCTACACAGTATGTTGACACAAAGTCATGTGAGCATTTACTTGGTTTAAATCTAGCCGATGAAAATTGGAACGTTCCATCCGATGTCGATATTTTATTAGGTGCTCAGTTATTTCCATATATTATGCTAGGAAATAAGGTTTTATCTAAACATAATACGAATGCACCACCCGCTATACAAACGGTATTCGGATATATTGTAATGGGTGAAATACCTAAGTGTACGCCGGACGTTTCGTGGACATTCGGCCCCATAACCAACGTGGATTTATGCAATGCGTTAACCAAATTTTGGACAATGGAAGACATGCCTATTAAGTCATTGATGAGTGCTGAAGACGCGGAATGTGAGAAAATGTACGTCGAGTCCGTCCAACGGGATGACTCGGGAAGGTATATTGTGTCTTTACCTTTTAAGATAGATCCTAATAATTTAGGAAATTCGCTCAGTGTCGCGCAACGCAGATATAAATATTTAGAACGGAAATTTAATACGACACCAGAATTGCATCGGAGTTATAATGAAGTAATTTCTGAATATCTGGAAAAGGGATATATAAGGTATGAAGTTCCGTCTTCATCTAATATTGATGAGGGATATTTCATTCCTCACCATGCAGTTATTCGTAAAGATAAAGCAACAACTAAAACTCGTGTTGTATTGGACGCCAGTACAAAGACCAGTTCAGGGTTGTCACTTAATGATATTTTGTATACTGGTCCAAACTTGCAATCTAATTTATTTACACTTTTAATTAAATTTCGCTTATTCGCTATAGCATTGACCGCAGATGTTAAACAAATGTATTTACGTATAATGGTAACGGAAAGCCATCGTAAATATCAAAAAATTCTTTATAGATTTCACGAAGATGAAGAAATTGGAGTTTATCAATTTAATTCGCTAGCTTTTGGGTTAAATTGTTCACCGTTCCTTGCGATGCGAACTTTAAGAAAGCTAGCGAGCGATGAAAGAAATCGTCACCCGAAAGCCGCAGAAGTTGCAATTAATGATTTATATATGGACGATTTTGTATATTCTGTAAATACTATAAGTGAAGCCGTCACTTTGTCTACAGAATTAATGGCGATGTTCAAGTCTGGAGGATTTGAATTAGTTAAATGGTCGAGTAATTCTGCTCATTTGCTCGCTCAATTACCAGAGTCGCACCGTGCAACGATGGATTTCTCGGATAATTGTAGCATTTTAGGACTAAAATGGGATCCGATATCTGATTGTTTTCATTTTATGATATGTCCCACGGAGGAGAAAACTATATGTAAAAGATCAATTCTTTCCACAATAGCACGTTTATTTGATGTATTAGGTTTGGTTGCTCCGGTAATTTTATATGCCAAATTACTTTTACAAGAGCTGTGGTTAGAGAAAGTAGGATGGGATGAAGAACTACCCCAAAGTATTGTCAAACGATATGTCAAATTCAAGGAAGAATTACCGATGCTTTCTAATTTAAATTTACCTCGATATTTGGGAGTAAAAGAGGACTGCACGATAAATATTATCGCTTTTGCAGACGCGAGTACGAAAGCATACGGGTGCGTAGTATATCTTCATGTCACAGATAAGAGTGGCAACGCTACTATGAATTTGATATGTTCGAAATCCAAGGTAGCCCCTTTAAAAATAGTTTCGCTCGCTCGATTGGAATTATGTGCTGCGCTTATTTTATCTAGACTTGTTAAATCTATTATAGATATTTATAAAAATCGCGTTTTTATAAACGATATATTTGCTTTTTCAGATTCAAAAATAGCACTTTCTTGGATTCACTCATCCCCGCACAGATGGCAAACTTTTGTAGCTAATCGAGTTAGTGAAATTCAGGAAAATTTACCTGCGAAACATTTTTATCATATAGATGGAGTTACCAATCCTAGTGATTGTTTATCACGTGGACTATTGCCCGCTCAGCTAATTGATCATCCTCTTTGGTGGCACGGTCCACCCTGGGCTGCGAACCCAGTGTCCGAGTGGCCTGTCAAAAGCTTTTCCCCCTCAGCGCAGGAGGAGAATACTTTGGAATTGAAAAAGTCGCATACGTTCACGATAACGTCAATAGAGAATAATTCTCCAATATATAATCTTGCTTTAAAAATTTCTTCATGGCCAAAACTGCTAAGAATTGTCGTATATATTTTACGATTTACGCGGAAGTTATCGTGTTCAACAGTTATAAATTCCACGGAATTAAATATTGCTGAAATAAATGTATTAAAAGCTCTACAGAAAAAGTATTTTTATGCCGATATACAATTAATACAGAGGAAAAAATTATGTTCATCTTCGATTCGAAAATTAAACCCGTTCGTCGATCATAATGGATTGTTACGCATAGGTGGTAGATTAACAAACGCGAATATACCTTATGAAAACAAACATCCAGTACTTCTGCCAAGACAGGATCATATTGTCGATATAATTATAGATTTTTACCATCGTGTGAATTGTCACACTGGTGCTCATCTCCTTATGTCTATAATTAGACAGCGTTATTGGATCTTATCGGGAAGAAACTTAATACGCAAACGAGTACATGCATGTAATTTCTGTTTTAAAACCGCACCTTCTAATATTATACCGCCAATGGCTGATTTACCTACAGCTAGAGTTCAAGAAGCAAAAGCATTTACACATACTGGTGTAGATTTTGCCGGACCGATAAAGATAACCCTTTCTAGGCGTCGTGGAGTAAAAAGTCAAAAGGCATATATATGTCTATTTATTTGTTTAACGACGAAGGCTATACATATAGAATTGGTATCAGATCTAAGTACGGACAATTTTTTAAACGCATTTAAACGTTTTCTATCCAGACGCGGACCCGTTTCGTGTATGTACAGTGACAATGCGACAAACTTCATAGGCGCGAAGAATTGTCTTGATGACTTATATAAATTTTTGGAGGCAAATTCAACTAATGAAGTCCTTCGCAATGAATTTAACATTCGGAGAATTGAGTGGAAGACGATTCCACCTCGCGCTCCTCACTTTGGAGGATTATGGGAATCAAATATTAAATCCATTAAATCGCATCTGTATAGGGTTGTGGGTACTCAACTTTTATGTTATGAAGAGCTTCTCACAGTTCTGACGCAAATAGAGGCTTTACTTAATTCACGGCCGTTATGTTTATTAAGCAGTTGTCATTATCCAGAAGCTCTTACTCCGGCTCATTTTCTAATGTCTTCTCCGATTCAGCATTTGCCCGCTTATGATATGACTAAGGAACGCATTAGTCTGCTGAAAAGGAAAGAGCTTTTGGACCACCTCGTTCAATCTTATAATTTGGTAGGCGGGTATGGGTACCGCCGCCCTGGGAACCATTTATTGGATGACCAACACCTCTGCCACAGGTCACCCCAAGTGGTTCGCTACGTTTGGTGACTTAGCAGGGGTGCCCGGGTTCATGGGGTGATGTTTGGTTGGGTCTTGATGGCGGGTGCGTCGGCCCACCTTCTGCGTGGCGGGCCGGATTGGGAGATGCTAGTTGAGGGAGACCCTTTACAACCGGTTACCGTTGTCCGGGCCGCTCGGTAGTACAGGGGCCCGACCCTCAGGCTCACGACTGAGGGTGGGCTGCCCCATCAACGAGTGAAAAAACCCCGCCGCTGCTGTTGTGCCGGTTCGTGACCGGAGGGGACCCAGCAGCAGCGTTTGGGGCGCATTGGGCGACCTCTCCAGCCGGACTCTCCCTGCCCATCGCCTTGCACCGCAGTGGATTGGATTCATACGTCCATCATTCCTGGAAATTCTGATCCCCAGCATCCTACCCACCCCTCATACCCTTTCCTTCCCGACCTTCCACTCCACACACACAAAATAAAAACAAAAATAAAAATGAACTTACAAACTTTCAAAAATAACTTTTCAACAACGGCGAGAAGCAGGAGTCCCCGGTGCAGGCCAAAACTGTTGGTGAATTTCACCAACATTCGCGGCCTGCACAAAAACTTAAACTCTGTCCACCACCATCTTCTCTCCCAACGTCCTAACCTTCTCTTCCTCTCCGAAACGCAGATAGCCGAGCCTCCAGACGCCTCCTATCTGGACTGCCCGGGCTTCATCCTCGTAGGCAAATTTAGACCCAAGGGAGGTGTGTGTCTCTACAGTCGAGCTGACGTCAACTGTGTGCGTCTGTTGAATCTGGAAATCTCCAGATTCGACGTAATGTGGGTGCGCGTCAATCTTGCCAGTACGGTAAGGTTTTATGCGTGTTTATACCGCTCACCTAACCTTAGCGAATCAGACACGTCCGAGCTCTTCAAACATTTAAGCAACACTATTGATGACCTCTTGCCCCGCTTCCCTACGGCAGAGTTTGTGGTCCTGGGGGACTTCAATGTTCATAACGAACCTTGCTTGAAGTTCTCGGGATCAACAGACTCGGCTGGACGACAAGCGGAGTCCTTTGCCCTTTGCCACGGACTGGAGCAAATGGTTCAGGAGCCTACAAGGGTTCCTGATGTCCAGTCTCACCGCTCTAATCTGTTAGACCTGTTTTTAACCACTGTGCCACACGGTTACAAGATTGACGTCACAGCGCCTTTAGGATCGTCGGACCACTGCCTGATGACGTCATCAATCCCCGTAACCTTCAGACCGCCAAACGAGAGGCTGAAAAGAAAAGTGTGGCACTATAGGTCTGCAGATTGGTTCGGTCTGCGGGCACATTTTAATGCTTTCCCGTGGTCAGCTGTCTGTTTTCGGACTTCGGATCCCTCAAGATGTGCCCAGGAAATTGGTGAAGTCATCACGTCCGCGATGGATGGCTTCATCCAATCCACTATTAAGGAAACTGGTGTGGGCTCAAAGCCGTGGTTCAGTCGACAATGCTCTGAAGCAGTGCGACGAAAAAACGCGGCTTACCGAGCCTACAACACATCTCGAACGTCCGAAAACAGAATATTATACAACCAAATTGCAAAGGAAAGTAAGAGAATCATCAATAGGTCGAAATTCGAGCACGACCTGCAGGTCAGCAGAAAGCTGGCTGCCTGCCCGCATGGTAGCAGAGCGTTCTGGTCGCTTGCGGGCTCTATAGGTCGCAATTTCTGCAAACCCAGTCTGCCACCTCTTACCAGACCTGACGGCTCTCTAGCAAATACCGCCGCCGAAAAGGCTAACTTATTAGGCAAAATGTTCGCGGAAAACTCGACCCTCGATGACCAAGGTGCTATCCCGCCGTCGGTTCCTCACTGCGGTTTTCGTATGAAAAAGCTGAGGATTCGGCATCGGGATGTACTCCAAGTCTTACGAGGGCTTGATGTTAATAAAGCTAGTGGGCCTGACGGAATACCTGCCCTGGTATTGAAGAGGTGCGCTGCAGAAATAGCTCCAATTTTGACGAAGCTTTTCAAAATGTCCCTGAAGTCTGGGTCTGTGCCCTCTGGTTGGAAAAAAGCGATCATTCACCCTATTCCAAAGAAAGGTGACCGCTCTAACCCGGCCAACTACCGCCCCATAGCGATCACATCTGTTCTGTCAAAAGTGATGGAACGTGTGGTCAACGACAAACTACTCACATACCTCGAGAAGAACAAAATTATTAACGACCGTCAATACGGATTCCGGCGGAACCGCTCGTGCGGTGATCTTCTCGCGTATGTGACACATGTTTGGGGGCGGTGCCTGGAACGCTTTGGTGAGACCCAAACCGTTGCACTGGATATTTCCAAGGCCTTTGACCGGGTTTGGCACCGAGGGCTTGTCAACAAACTGCCTTCTTACGGACTTCCCGCTTCCTTGTGTACGTGGATTGCCGACTTTTTGAGGGAGAGGTCGATTCAGGCGGTTGCTGATGGTTTCACCTCTTCCTCGCATTCGATAAATGCTGGCGTCCCACAGGGATCGGTTCTGTCTCCGACTTTGTTTCTGTTGCACATCAATGACCTCTTGACATGTGCACCGATTCATTGTTACGCGGATGACAGTACAGTCCATGATAGCTTTTTGTTTGACAAGCCTCCAAAGGGCTCACAAATCCCAATGGCTTGGAGGGCTTTGAAACAAAGAATGGACGGTTACCTTGAGAGTGTTTTCTCTTGGGGTAAGAATAACCTCGTCGAATTTAATGTTTCAAAGACCCAATCATGTCTGATTACGTCTAAAAGGGATCGGAATGATAATCTAGTCTCCTTCAACGGAAGCAATCTCCCGAACAGGCCTTCCATTGATATGCTTGGTGTAACTCTAAGTGACCAGCTCAGGTACGGGGGCTCCATCGAGGCCAGAGTTAAGTTAGCCTCTCAGAAACTGAGCGTACTGTACAGGGCCCGCAGATACTTTAATAGTACACAACTGCTAACCCTGTACAAATCGCAAGTGCGCCCCACGGTTGAATTTGGCAGCCACCTCTGGTCTGGAGTCCCAAAATACCTGAAAAAAACCCTCGACTCTGTGCAGAAACGGGCGGTCCGTTTGATAGATTCTCCTAACTTAACAAATGGACTGCAATCTTTAGAGCACAGGCGTCAGGTGGGAATGCTGTCCTTGTTCTACCGGTATTACAATGGAAGATGCTCCGAGGAACTAGCGTCACTGATCCCCTCGGCACCGGTGCATAGTCGGGAAACACGCCAAACACGCGCTCAACATTTGTACACGGTTGACATTAGTCACATGAGAACGGGTCGTTTCTACGACTCGTTCTTGAGTTCAACAGCCCGGCTGTGGAACGATTTGCCGGCTTCTGTGTTTCCTCCCTCCTACAATATGGGTCTCTTCAAGACCCATGTTCACTCCTTCCTCTCCTCAACAGCACCCTCCACACAGCATCTTCAAAGATGACATAGGCCCTGAGGGAAATTATTTCCCTCAGGGCCTCCTGTGTGGAGTTAATATAAAAAAAAAAAAAAAATCTTATTGGAAGAAGTGGCATATAGAGTATCTTCACTCTCTGCAGATGAGACAAAAATGGAATAGTCCCGTCAATAACATTCTTGTAGGTACTGTAGTATTGGTGCATCAAGAAGATGCGTCTCCACTTTATTGGCCGGTGGGGGTTGTTGAGGAAATATTTCCGGGTAAAGACGGAGTGGTTCGGGTGGCACTCGTAAGAACCCCTTCTGGGAACTTTAAACGACCAGTCGTGAAATTGTGTCCCCTGCCTACACAATAATAATTATTTTTCTTTATCTCTATTTATTTCTTTTATTTTTATTTTTTCTTAACTATCTAATATCAATCGCTTATATATATATTTAAATTTAACATTTTTATTTTTCACTATAATTCTTTACTTTATTTTGAAAGTACCTTCAGTTTCGGTAGGTACTTCCAAGGCCGGGAGAATGTTCGCGCAATTTTATATGGGATTGGTTGGGTATTGCATTCGCGGACTTGATGGGTAGGTATGTCAAAATCCTGAATTTATCCCACCTACCTAATCTTTCCCTCCTAAATGTCACCATAAAAATTGTTGCAAAAAGTACTAAACTTTGGAGAGGTGACAGTGTGATTTGCTGCTCAGTACAAAATAACATCTCAGACAGGGCGCATGTATTGTAACCTCTTGTTATAAGATTATTGCAAATTTTTAAACAGTGAGAAGTGTACATCAAAACTGGAGATCAGCGAGGCCCCATCTGCAACGGTGAGTCCTATTTTCCTTATTCCAATCTGGGCTTATCTAATTTTCCAAAAGCCCAGATCTGAACTATCGACTGACTATCCATCGGGTTTTGCGAGTGTATGCTATCTAATCGTCCCGTATAACTTAGCGATTTCACGTAGTATCGGGACTGGTCCTTCGAGGGCTGCATAGGCTTTTCTTTGCAGCATTTACCGCCAAGTAACAGTGGAGTCGCAGTTTCGCGACACCAGTTTTTCTGTGCCGAGGGGTGTTGTGTGTTTTCCCATCATCCATTAATGTTGATTTGTTGGTTCTATAATTAGGACAGCCCCATGGACTTTGGGCTTTCCCAATACTTTAGTATCCAAATACGTAGTATTGGCAATGGTCAGCTATCAAGAATATTATGTCCCGTTGAACGTGATTGCATACGCGTTCAGATAAAGGTAAGGATACACTGGGCTCACGTATGTATGCAACGTAGGCAAATCATCTGGTCAACTTACAAACCATACAGTTTCTAAAAGAAAGAAAGAAAATAGATGCTTTAGAAATGATGATGTAATAACTCTACTGAAGAAGATTATGTAAAAGAAAAAGTGAAGACGAGAAGTAAAGTGAGGAACAAATAGAAAGGAAAAAAAATAGCTTAACCAAATAAACGGTGTTTCAGAATATAAAGGTTGTGTTTTCCGAAACTTTATTTTGCTTCAACTGCCAACCTTGTTAATTCCATGTCGATGGGTGAACCTTTTTAAAGGATGGCCACTGGTCAGGCCATTGCGGAATTGATCACTTTGGTACCTAGAGGTACCTATCTACTGCCTAATTAAGCTGCTATTTACTAAGTCAATAAAATATGTATTTTTTCAGAGATCTATAAAGCATTTGTTCTTAATTCTGCCAAATCTACTATATAATCAAAATACGACGTTGATTTATTAATGTAATTCTTCTCCAGACACCCGATTTAAGAGTATTTACAAATATGTATTACAAATTTAAGATAATATTCAAAATAAAGTTGAACCCTTTAAAAATAACAAAGCCTAGACAAACGTCAATACTTCCTACTCCAAAATATTGAAAAAAACAATAGGACAATTAAATCATTAATATCTCGGAGTTAATTTTTTTAATTCCTTACCAGAAAAAATTAGAAGCATTTTTTTTATATGAATACAGCACAAGAGTCCCAACTGCTCCCGTCTGGAGTCAGTGAGACTATGGCATCCCAAATTGGGGTAAATTGTGAGGCTGAAAATAGGAAGGAGATGGGGAAGATGAAGATGGGAAGTACCTGGCTACTCAGATCTGGTCACCAAACACGGCTAAAGCCTAAGGTGGTCCAAAATTTTTTTTTTAATATTTTTCATTTGGCCACCCCGTGAATTTGTTACATGTATTCATTGTAATAACATAATAAAATTTCAGCGAGATAACACAAGTAGAAAGGGGTGCTCAATCGAGTGTTGTTTTTTAATTTTTTTTGTAAAATGCTTAATTTTTACTTTTTGTTACATGACAGTTTCGCGTGCTAAACTTTTAAATATATATATTAAAATAAACCAATGAAGAGTTTTATAGACAAATTTAAACAGTTTTGATAATTATTTAGTATACTGTGAAGTGAATCAGTGTAATAAAATGTGTTCATCTAATCGAAAAAAAGACGAAATTTTTCTACTTGGGGTTCGAGATATTGAGCCATTGATGAGGCTTAACCAACTTCCTACTCTTCGGCAAGTTTTACTTCGTTATCACCACATACTAAATGAATCCAAAAATGTGAAAGATTCCGCATGTACTTATTCAAGAACTTATAGAAGCATGGAGTAAATCTAGTATTCCGACCAGACAACAAAATAACAACAATGGAAAAACTGATTCAGTTTCATAAGAACTGGCTGCTATTGAAGAAAATTAGAGGAAAAAATTCTGAAGCACAAAGAAAAAGAAAGTATTTGTTTACAAAAGAACTAGACAAACTTTTTGATATTGCCCAGGCAAGCGCTTTGAATTTGATAAAAATTACAGAAGACGGTAATGGTTGTGAAAAACTATTAGGACTACCTAAACTTACTGTGGGAACGGGGGAACAAATATCTGATGCTGTTTTTGACACAATGCAATAGTAGAATGTCACAATTAAAGTCCGGGATATGAGTTTTGACCCTACTGCTTCTAACACCGTTGCCAAAAAGGGAGCTTGCACTCATTTAGAAGAAAGGACGTGATTTTTTGTGTGCTTGTCGTCATCGCATATTTCAAATAATGCTTTCAAAAATATTTATTCTGTGTTTTGGGCCATCAAGCTCTCCTCAAATCTCACTTTTCAAAAGATTCAGTGATATTTGGGAAACATTATCGAAGAAGCACTACGATTGTCTTGACCTCAATAAGAATGCAGAACAGTTTGCTGAAAATACTCTTAAAAGTCTTACAACCGCTCTATCTGGGGGGGATCAAGTTCGTGATGATTACGAAGAGCTAATAAAGCTAGTAAATGACTTACTATTTTGGAAAAGCTTAAAATTGTACGAAGCCATTGATTCCGAAATCAGTATAGCAGCTAGGGGTATCTTAGAGCGTCACTTATGATATTCGTCAGATGACCTAGTTGCATTTGCCTTACTTTTTGACAAGCTGATGCCGAGAAACAGGCCATTGTTCAAAAAATAAGTTCTGTTGGCGGTAATCGTTTGGTACGAGGTGATTTTGCTAAGCCTGCAGAGGTTACATTAGAAGCTTTTCAACACAAATAACTTAGTTCTCGATATCAAGGACTCTTTCTTGCGATTATCTCCTGAGATTTGGAATTACAATGTTGATTACCTTCAAGGCAAAAGCTGCCTCAAAATTTTGTGTGTTAATGATACAGTGGAGAGAGGTGTTAAATTATTAGAAGATTACAACACGTTATAGAATGAGGAAGAAAAGCAATTTTTACTTCACATCGTTGAACAAAATAGAAAAATCGTTTCTTCTGAAACATCCAAAAAGAGTTAACAAGCATAGTTTTGAAAGATTGTGGCTAATATTATGTAAATAATTGCTTTGTTTCCAAATTTGGTTCACATTAAAATACTTAGTATACGTATTTGATCAAAATACTTGTAATATTAATAAACCTTAAATTAAGTGTTTTACTTAAAATCCTGAACTTTTGTCAGAAATTTCTAATTCGATGAGCACCCCCTTATATATAAGAAAGGGGGCTGAAATTTATTACACATAATAGAAATGGTACGTGTAACAAATCAAAGACGTGGCGACACCCATATTTGAAAAAAAATTTTTACTATGAGGGCTTGGACCACCTTACTAAAGCCGTTTCTAGCAACGTTTCAATTCTGATCGATGGTCTTACACCAAGGCGATACTGAGAGTATCTTCCACTCTGGAATGTGCCGCAAATATACTTTATATTATTTTAAATGAATAAATTGTGAAATAATACAAATTAATCAAATAAAATGTTTCTTCAAAATAGGCAAATTTACTTTGTGGCGTCATCATTAATTTAATGAAAAACAATTACTTTGTGTAACAACCACTATTTAATTAACAATATCAACATGTTTCGAAAACTACGTTTTCTTCGTCAGGATAATAAGTTAACTTATTATGTTAATTAAATAGTGGTTGTTACACAAAGTAATTGTTTTTCATTAAACAAATAAAATGTATTTGCCACCAATTGCCACAATTATTGACCTTCGGAATGCGAGTCAAGAGCCTTACCGTTGGACTACGCCGGCTGTCAACATGAATACTAATATAAAAAATTTAAAACTCACCTTAAAAAATATACTGAAAACTTTAAATGAATCACGTAAAAAAAAACAATATAATAACAACCCCCCACACACACAAACCCTGCTTATTTATGGGGTAAATCAAATACAACTATCATGTAATTAATTATGTACTGCATAAAATTTATTTGTAATTTATGTATCTTTTAGTGAATAATTTAAAAAAAGTTAAGATTAACGGACGTTTGTTTTAGTTATTGTTATTAATAATTAATAACACTTTATAAGTAAAGCAAGGGCTTCTAGGTAGTATTGTTAAGTTGAAATATTCTGTTTTACCATTTATAATGGTAAAAGTTAATCTTACCAGATATCATCTTCAAGTACGTGAGCTGAAAGGTACTAAAATATTAAGTAGATACGCAATATTCGAAGTGTTTTGGGTTGTTTTAATGATGAGTTTGTGATTGATTTTTATTATTATTCATATTTTTATTTTACGTTTCCAGCTTTCTGATTAAAGCACATTTTTATTTAATGTACGATACTTGGAAATTCTAGCCTACTAAACTAACTAACAATAGAACTACTGACGATCTTCAAGAGACCTGCAGAACTGTAAGCTCTTTGGCTTTAGGTCTATCACGAGTATTCCGGTAACAAGAAATCGTTCTTAACTTTAAAATTAATGACTTGTTCATTGTCATCCGAGTGAACTGGAAACGCAGGTAACGTAAAAGTAGTTTATTTAAAAGTTAAAGAATATCATTCTGCTCTCATATAAGAGAACTGAACGCACATATCGCAAAAGTCGTTGATATTTTTAAGGTTAAGGATAATTCCTTATCCGTGAGTGGTACCGGAATCTCCCTCCTGCGGTCGTGGGAGCGAATCAGCCGCCGCGGCGTGGGGTGGGCAATAGGGGTATAAAATTATTCAATAAATTACACCAGGATATAAGATCGGAGGAAAACTATGACAAATACAAACAAAAAATGAAATTCTCTAATACCACCTCATTACCTTGCTTATTTTTAGATATTATGTTTTTGCTTATTATTCTTTTGTATCATTTATAACTTACCTATATTTTTATTACTTGTATATTGTATATACAGATTGTGTAGCTAATACGGAGATAAAAAAAGACTTTTAAAATTGCCAATACCGTACTTCAACTCCAGTTTTTCAATCATCTCGGAGCCTGGGGAACTATAGCATCCACAACAGGAATAGGTAAGTGAGAAATTTTTTTTTCTAACTTTTGAAATTTTTTTTTAATGTATTATGGGAGAAGGGAGTGGAATACGAATTATTACATTCACAAAAATGCAGAAAAAGCGCAGCAGGCTAATTTTTTTCTGGGTTGGAGGGCAAACCAATCCAATCAAGATGCACATCCGTGCTTGCAAAAGGTCCGGTCGTTCTGAATTTTTAATATGTTCTTAGGACCTAAACCAATTAAAAAAAAAGATTTGCAATTCCAAGAAAACATAATATTTTCGGAATTTTTTCAGTTTTTACTCAATATCTCAGTGAAGAAAGGGTCTGACTGGAATAATTACTATATACTCTTAAAGTAAACAAAATTTGCTACAATTTGTGACCAAAGCGAGTTATATACGGGTCATACAGTCATTGGTTCTCAAGATGCAGATCTTCGAAAATCGATAATTCTTTTCAAAAAGTGATTTTTTTTCGAAACAGAACTGTCAATATGTCAAAATGGTGGATCAACTCTAGAGTAAATATTGGCTTTCGGAAAATAAAAGTAAAAGTAACCTAAAACTGGCGGTTTGGGTCACTTTTTACTTTAACGGTAACTTTTACGGGTATATTGATTGAAAAACGGATTTTGATGCAATTTAACTTTAGTCATTTATTTTATTCTTACTTTTACTCCAGCAAGTGTTGAAACAGTCGGCCTCTAGTAAATCAATGAGTACGTTATAATTTACGGTATTGAAAGCTTTTTTTTTTAAATCCAAGAACATAGGCAGACGTTTCTGTTGTTATCGAAAGATATATTGTACAATGTTTTCGTCAATTCTTGTGCTTAGGCCTTTAAGAAAACCAAATTTATTTTGCGATAAAATTTTATATTTTTCTGCGTGCTCAATGACTATATTTTTGACGCAGTTTTCTAATATTTTTGAGAGGTGGAACCAAGTGGCCTATAATTGTCAAATTTATGCGTTTCACCAGATGTATAAATTGGTATAATAATGGAGATTTTAAATTGCCCTGGAAAATGACCCTATCAAAGGCACGTTTAATAATGTGTCGCAAAGGAGTAAATGTTTTATGAATGTATTACAAAATAGTTCATCTTGCCCAAGAATATGATGATAGACTCTCAATATATTTTTCAATATCATTTATTGTGACAGATGAACAATATTTTATATAGTCAATTGATTCGCAATTTGAATCTAATTGCGAAGAAAACTGTACGTAAGCTGTATTAGCATTTAAAGTCGATGATTCAAGTACCTCGACTTCTGTAGTTGTAAAGAAGTAATTAAAGTTTTCTGCAAGGATAGGTTTTTTTAGTTATTTATTTTGACCTCATTTACAACGGTTGAAGACATAATTTTTTTGTTCCTAAATGCTTTCATAATATCCTATAATTTTTTTAGTATCTTTTTTATCGTTTTTTTTTTTGTATTTCTTGGGCATTAACTATGTAACAATTTCTAGACATTTTGTTTTTTGAAGAGTTTTATTAAATGTTCATTTGTTACTTAAATTCAATTTTTCCGGATTAATCCTGCTCGTGAATGATACGGTTGTATCGAAACCGGTCGCGGAAAAATTAAATTTAAGTAACAAATGTACATTTAATAAAACTCTTCAAAAAACAAAATCTTTTTTATCGATTTTAATTTTTTCATAATAGTATTTTTGCAGTTTATTCTTAGCCCTTTGTCCAAGTTTCTGTATATAGTTTTTTTTTCATAAAATACGTTGTTCTGACGTTATTCTTTAGGCGAGCTACTTAAAATTTTAACATTTCTATGCATAATTTTTCTCTTTGCTTAATAGTGACAATTAAGCCAAAAGTAATCCATGGTTTGATTTTATAAATATTTTCTGTTAGTTACCACAATTTTACTTTCAGAATATTATCTTAAAAAATTCTAACGCTAAACGTGCGTTTACTAGAATGGTAGAATATTTTCCTAACTTTCTGAATGAAGTAAAGATTTTAAAGTGTGGTAGTTAATGTACTTGTTTATATATCTATTAAAAACTAGTCAGTGTATGTAGTAATCCGTATGAAAAAAGCGCACAATGTTTTAATGTTATTATCAATGAATTTATGATAAAGAATATTAGTAATTTGGCTCAAAACTTCATCATAAGACTTTTTTTTAAACTTTCGATACTACTATCGGTGTTCAAATACATAAATTTATTGCATTACCAGGGTGACTGCAGCTCCGTAGTTATTGCCTCGGACCGCATGTTGCTCTATGTCTGTGTCAAAGATCGGAGTACCAAAGGCCATTTCTATCTCACTCTAGTTGCCACTTCGCCTTCGTCCTAGGTATTACCTAAGCCGCCGTACGTTTGTGCCACTTTGAACAAGAGGATAGGACCGTGGACTGTCTTAATTAGTTACGTTTGTGATTAAATAGGCGTTCTGGCGATTTTGAAGACAGGCGTGCAATAACGAGTCATCAATAATAACATAATCGTGAGGAAGAGCATCATTAGAAGAGTGCCTGCAATCTGTTTATTTTGTTCTATATTATATTTCCCGATATACTATGGTATCGCCCGGTGAAAAATCATCCATCAAATGTTTGGTCACCATGTCTGAAGAGCCAGGTACTTTTATTATTTTTTTAAATTTATTTATTTACTTATTTTATTATATTACATTTACATTTAGATACATTTATATAGCAATAATAAAATGCAAGATTGTCCTCTCAAAGTTGAGCGGAATCTTATGTATTTAGTTTTTGCTATATTTAGTGTTAGTAGATTTTTGTCAAGCCACTGTTTTATCGCATTGATTCCACTTTCAGCGCACGTTTATGAGTTTGAGTCCAAGTATATCATTCAAATATAGATACCGTGACGTCCGCTTTATTTGTAATTTTTCCGCCAACTGTTAGCTCGCATTACTCATTGATGTAAATTATAAATAAAAGAGGTCCCAAGTGCTTTCCTGTGGTACACCAAAGTTTGTGCATAGTCAGTTGCTTACTCTTTTGCCCATTTTGAGTTACTGGCATACCTACAATACCAATATTTTGTAATATTTTGAGGAGTAATTTATGATAAATTGTATCAAAAGCCTTGGCTAAGTCTAAGAAGAAGTTTTTCTTTCCGCGATCTATATTTCCATATATATGTTCTGTAAGTTGCACTATAGCATCGTCCGTCCCGGCCGAAAACCGAACTGATTTTTGCTTAAAAGTTTTCGGCTCTCTACATAGTTACTTCATATATTTTTAAAGATTTTTTCTACAATTTTTGAGATAGCACTCAACAGAGATTTGTGCCTATAATTGACTATTTGGTTTGTGGGTCCACTTTTGTAGATTGGTACTACTGTAGACTTTTTAAGATGGTCGGGGAAAACTCCTGAAGTAAAACTTTTGTTGAAAATGTTTGCTAAAGTTCATTCAATATTGTGCAAAATTGTCAATGAGCCACAGTCTCCGGTTACGAGGGATCAGTTGACTCTTGGGCGATATTTATTTTAATGCCATTCACCCAAAAGTAATACTATAAAATGTCGATCTACGCTACGCACGCAAGCGTCTCGCCTCTACCTACATACCAAACACAAACATTTTATTGACTCCACTGCTTTGACAGTCCGTGCAGTTTGGTCGAAGGCGACAGTAGGAATACTTTCATGCCATACCTCTCATTGTTTCTATTGTACACAGGTACATTTACGTTAAAAAATGAGGTGTTCGAATCGGAAAAATTATTAATACTGTCTAGCTGCCTGGAATTAAAATCAACCTGGAATTAAAATCAACCTGGAATTAGAATCGATTTTGCAACTATTTTCGTAAGGCGCATAACAGGCTTTAGCACTCAGCGCTTTGATAAGAAACAACATCTGAATAATACTGGATTTTGCTCACTATTTTAGCTTGAATTTAGCCTTATCATGACTTTAGCTTATGCATTTCACGTGTTATGTTATCACTTCCTGTTAGTGCAGGGCTCCTGAAAGTGACTGGAACAGGCTTACAGCGACTTATGTCTTCCTGTATGCAATAAAGCTCGGCTGTTGAAGAAAGCGTTAAGGGATGGTTCTGGTTACACGATACACGGTTCTACGGAAAAGGCTGTATGTAGGCTATAAATATATTGTCACACTTTAGTTAAGGCTTCATAGCAAAAATAAGATGTTTTGAAAGGGAGATAACGCTCGCCCTAAGGAACGCCCTAATATAAAAAAGCGTTGTAATTAATAGACGTAAACGAAAATATTTAATTAAAAATATTGGAAAAATAAGTTGAGGGTAATAGGTATTGTTAATTCTGAATTTGAAATATGGATCGACAAAAATGATTGAAAAAATATGGGTCCCAATGGTCGAGTGCCGGTAAGACCAGAGAACCTGGGTTCGAGTCCCCGTTGCGAACGTTACTTTTTTAAATCTGTATGTTTTTCTTTTGCATGTTTCGTTTGGATTTAATATTTTAATATATTTAGCTTCAACGATTTATTTAGTAAAGCATATCTTAAAATAAATTAAAATTTATTTTAAGATATGCTTATTATTATTATTTTAAGAATTTAAAATAGAGCAATAATTATCGAAAGCATTTAAAGAAACATACAGCGCCCTTGAGGTGATTTTTGAAATCTTCCAAATTTATTATTATTATTATTAATCAATGAATTGAATTGATGGAGTGAATTCTTAATTTAAATGGCACCAATAATTTGAAAACAATGATTTTTTTATTTCATATATATACCGCACAAGAGTCCCAACTGCTCCCGTCTGGAACCAGTGAGACTATGACATCCCCAATTGAGGTATGTTGTGAGGCTGAAGGTAGTGGGGAGGGGAAGGAGATGGGGAAGAGGAAAGTGGGGAAGTATCTGGCTATTCAGATCTGGTCACCAAACACGGCTAAAGCTATTTCAAGCAACGTTTCAATTCTGATTGGTGGTCGTACACCAGGACGATACTGAGAGTATCTTCCTCTCTGGAACATGCCGGATATATACTATATATTATTTTAAATGAATTAATTGTGAAATAACACAAATTAATAAAATATCACCAGGATTTGATCCCGCGACCTTCGGATTGCGAGTCAAGAGCCTTACCGCTACACCACGCCAGCCGTCATCATTTATATTCAATTCGAGTTTTTACACTTTTTACGTTGGTGCCCTTCATTCAGTATGAAATTGTATATCACACTGTCGGCTTACTAGAGTATATTTTTTCATTACAAATAGTATATCGTTTTCATCCCGTGACAAAATATTCCCAACAAAATATCCTACGGACAAAACATCCTCTAACAAAGTATCTACCAAACCCTAACCTTATTTTAAATTGTACTATTTTGAACAATAATTTATTGTTATACAGGTGTCTGTATTACTTTTGCCCCATTTTATTATTTTTGAACAATAATTTATTGTTATACAGGTGTCTGTATTACTTTGGTCCCATTTTATTATTTTTGAACAATAATTTATTGTTATACAGGTGTCTGTATTACTTTGGTCCTATTTTATTATTTTTGAACAATAATTTATTGTTATACAGGTGTCTGTATTACTTTTGTCCCATTTTATTATTTTTGAACAATAATTTATTGTTATACAGGTGTCTGTATTACTTTGGTCCCATTTTATTATTTTTGAACAATAATTTATTGTTATACAAGTGTCTGTATTACTTTGGTCCCATTTTATTATTTTTGAACAATAATTTATTGTTATACAGGTGTCTGTATTACTTTGGTCCCATTTTATTATTTTTGAACAATAATTTATTGTTATACAGGTGTCTGTATTACTTTTGTGCCATTTTATTATTTTTGGACAATAATTTATTGTTATACAGGTGTCTGTATTACTTTTTTACCATTTTATTATTTTTGAACAATAATTTATTGTTATACAGGTGTCTGTATTACTTTTGTGCCATTTTATGATTTTTGAACAATAATTTATTGTTATACAGGTGTCTGTATTACTTTTGTCCCATTTTATTATTTTTGAACAATAATTTATTGTTATACAGGTGTCTGTATTACTTTTGTGCCATTTTATGATTTTTGAACAATAATTTATTGTTATACAGGTGTCTGTATTACTTTTGTGCCATTTTATGATTTTTGAACAATAATTTATTGTTATACAGGTGTCTGTATTACTTTTGTGCCATTTTATGATTTTTGAACAATAATTTATTGTTATACAGGTGTCTGTATTACTTTTGTGCCATTTTATTATTTTTGAACAATAATTTATTGTTATACAAGTGTCTGTATTACTTTGGTCCCATTTTATTATTTTTGAACAATAATTTATTGTTATACAGGTGTCTGTATTACTTTGGTCCCATTTTATTATTTTTGAACAATAATTTATTGTTATACAGGTGTCTGTATTACTTTTGTGCCATTTTATTATTTTTGGACAATAATTTATTGTTATACAGGTGTCTGTATTACTTTTTTACCATTTTATTATTTTTGAACAATAATTTATTGTTATACAGGTGTCTGTATTACTTTTGTGCCATTTTATGATTTTTGAACAATAATTTATTGTTATACAGGTGTCTGTATTACTTTTGTCCCATTTTATTATTTTTGAACAATAATTTATTGTTATACAAGTGTCTGTATTACTTTGGTCCCATTTTATTATTTTTGAACAATAATTTATTGTTATACAGGTGTCTGTATTACTTTGGTCCCATTTTATGATTTTTGAACAATAATTTATTGTTATACAGGTGTCTGTATTACTTTTGTGCCATTTTATTATTTTTGGACAATAATTTATTGTTATACAGGTGTCTGTATTACTTTTTTACCATTTTATTATTTTTGAACAATAATTTATTGTTATACAGGTGTCTGTATTACTTTTGTGCCATTTTATGATTTTTGAACAATAATTTATTGTTATACAGGTGTCTGTATTACTTTTGTCCCATTTTATTATTTTTGAACAATAATTTATTGTTATACAGGTGTCTGTATTACTTTTGTGCCATTTTATTATTTTTGAACAATAATTTATTGTTATACAGGTGTCTGTATTACTTTGGTCCCATTTTATTATTTTTGAACAATAATTTATTGTTATACAGGTGTCTGTATTACTTTTGTGCCATTTTATTATTTTTGGACAATAATTTATTGTTATACAGGTGTCTGTATTACTTTTTTACCATTTTATTATTTTTGAACAATAATTTATTGTTATACAGGTGTCTGTATTACTTTTGTGCCATTTTATGATTTTTGAACAATAATTTATTGTTATACAGGTGTCTGTATTACTTTTGTCCCATTTTATTATTTTTGAACAATAATTTATTGTTATACAGGTGTCTGTATTACTTTTGTGCCATTTTATGATTTTTGAACAATAATTTATTGTTATACAGGTGTCTGTATTACTTTTGTGCCATTTTATGATTTTTGAACAATAATTTATTGTTATACAGGTGTCTGTATTACGTTTGTGCCATTTTATTATTTTTGAACAATAATTTATTGTTATACAGGTGTTTGTATTACTTTGGTCCCATTTTATTATTTTTGAACAATAATTTATTGTTATACAGGTGTCTGTATTACTTTTTTACCATTTTATTATTTTTGAACAATAATTTATTGTTATACAGGTGTCTGTATTACTTTTGTGCCATTTTATTATTTTTGAACAATAATTTATTGTTATACAGGTGTTTGTATTACTTTGGTCCCATTTTATTATTTTTGAACAATAATTTATTGTTATACAGGTGTCTGTATTACTTTTGTGCCATTTTATGATTTTTGAACAATAATTTATTGTTATACAGGTGTCTGTATTACGTTTGTGCCATTTTATTATTTTTGAACAATAATTTATTGTTATACAGGTGTCTGTATTACTTTGGTCCCATTTTATTATTTTTGAACAATAATTTATTGTTATACAGGTGTCTGTATTACTTTTTTACCATTTTATTATTTTTGAACAATAATTTATTGTTATACAGGTGTCTGTATTACTTTTGTGCCATTTTATGATTTTTGAACAATAATTTATTGTTATACAGGTGTCTGTATTACTTTGGTCCCATTTTATTATTTTTGAACAATAATTTATTGTTATACAGGTGTCTGTATTACTTTTGTGCCATTTTATTATTTTTGGACAATAATTTATTGTTATACAGGTGTCTGTATTACTTTTTTACCATTTTATTATTTTTGAACAATAATTTATTGTTATACAGGTGTCTGTATTACTTTTGTGCCATTTTATGATTTTTGAACAATAATTTATTGTTATACAGGTGTCTGTATTACTTTTGTCCCATTTTATTATTTTTGAACAATAATTTATTGTTATACAAGTGTCTGTATTACTTTGGTCCCATTTTATTATTTTTGAACAATAATTTATTGTTATACAGGTGTCTGTATTACTTTGGTCCCATTTTATGATTTTTGAACAATAATTTATTGTTATACAGGTGTCTGTATTACTTTTGTGCCATTTTATTATTTTTGGACAATAATTTATTGTTATACAGGTGTCTGTATTACTTTTTTACCATTTTATTATTTTTGAACAATAATTTATTGTTATACAGGTGTCTGTATTACTTTTGTGCCATTTTATGATTTTTGAACAATAATTTATTGTTATACAGGTGTCTGTATTACTTTTGTCCCATTTTATTATTTTTGAACAATAATTTATTGTTATACAGGTGTCTGTATTACTTTTGTGCCATTTTATTATTTTTGAACAATAATTTATTGTTATACAGGTGTCTGTATTACTTTGGTCCCATTTTATTATTTTTGAACAATAATTTATTGTTATACAGGTGTCTGTATTACTTTTGTCCCATTTTATTATTTTTGAACAATAATTTATTGTTATACAGGTGTCTGTATTACTTTTGTGCCATTTTATTATTTTTGAACAATAATTTATTGTTATACAGGTGTCTGTATTACTTTGGTCCCATTTTATTATTTTTGAACAATAATTTATTGTTATACAGGTGTCTGTATTACTTTTGTGCCATTTTATAATTTTTGGACAATAATTTATTGTTATACAGGTGTCTGTATTACTTTTTTACCATTTTATTATTTTTGAACAATAATTTATTGTTATACAGGTGTCTGTATTACTTTTGTGCCATTTTATGATTTTTGAACAATAATTTATTGTTATACAGGTGTCTGTATTACTTTTGTCCCATTTTATTATTTTTGAACAATAATTTATTGTTATACAGGTGTCTGTATTACTTTTGTGCCATTTTATGATTTTGGAACAATAATTTATTGTTATACAGGTGTCTGTATTACTTTTGTGCCATTTTATGATTTTTGAACAATAATTTATTGTTATACAGGTGTCTGTATTACTTTTGTGCCATTTTATTATTTTTGAACAATAATTTATTGTTATACAAGTGTCTGTATTACTTTGGTCCCATTTTATTATTTTTGAACAATAATTTATTGTTATACAGGTGTCTGTATTACTTTGGTCCCATTTTATTATTTTTGAACAATAATTTATTGTTATACAGGTGTCTGTATTACTTTTGTGCCATTTTATTATTTTTGGACAATAATTTATTGTTATACAGGTGTCTGTATTACTTTTTTACCATTTTATTATTTTTGAACAATAATTTATTGTTATACAGGTGTCTGTATTACTTTTGTGCCATTTTATGATTTTTGAACAATAATTTATTGTTATACAGGTGTCTGTATTACTTTGGTCCCATTTTATTATTTTTGAACAATAATTTATTGTTATACAGGTGTCTGTATTACTTTTGTGCCATTTTATTATTTTTGGACAATAATTTATTGTTATACAGGTGTCTGTATTACTTTTGTGCCATTTTATGATTTTTGAACAATAATTTATTGTTATACAGGTGTCTGTATTACTTTTGTCCCATTTTATTATTTTTGAACAATAATTTATTGTTATACAAGTGTCTGTATTACTTTGGTCCCATTTTATTATTTTTGAACAATAATTTATTGTTATACAGGTGTCTGTATTACTTTGGTCCCATTTTATGATTTTTGAACAATAATTTATTGTTATACAGGTGTCTGTATTACTTTTGTGCCATTTTATTATTTTTGGACAATAATTTATTGTTATACAGGTGTCTGTATTACTTTTTTACCATTTTATTATTTTTGAACAATAATTTATTGTTATACAGGTGTCTGTATTACTTTTGTG
Source organism: Glyphotaelius pellucidus (assembly GCA_936435175.1). Classification (NCBI taxonomy): domain Eukaryota; kingdom Metazoa; phylum Arthropoda; class Insecta; order Trichoptera; family Limnephilidae; genus Glyphotaelius; species Glyphotaelius pellucidus. The sequence goes on along the minus strand of OW386552.1, from coordinate 9,715,351 downwards.
CCATTTTATGATTTTTGAACAATAATTTATTGTTATACAGGTGTCTGTATTACTTTTGTCCCATTTTATTATTTTTGAACAATAATTTATTGTTATACAGGTGTCTGTATTACTTTTGTGCCATTTTATTATTTTTGAACAATAATTTATTGTTATACAGGTGTCTGTATTACTTTGGTCCCATTTTATTATTTTTGAACAATAATTTATTGTTATACAGGTGTCTGTATTACTTTTGTGCCATTTTATTATTTTTGGACAATAATTTATTGTTATACAGGTGTCTGTATTACTTTTTTACCATTTTATTATTTTTGAACAATAATTTATTGTTATACAGGTGTCTGTATTACTTTTGTGCCATTTTATGATTTTTGAACAATAATTTATTGTTATACAGGTGTCTGTATTACTTTTGTCCCATTTTATTATTTTTGAACAATAATTTATTGTTATACAGGTGTCTGTATTACTTTTGTGCCATTTTATGATTTTTGAACAATAATTTATTGTTATACAGGTGTCTGTATTACTTTTGTGCCATTTTATGATTTTTGAACAATAATTTATTGTTATACAGGTGTCTGTATTACGTTTGTGCCATTTTATTATTTTTGAACAATAATTTATTGTTATACAGGTGTTTGTATTACTTTGGTCCCATTTTATTATTTTTGAACAATAATTTATTGTTATACAGGTGTCTGTATTACTTTTTTACCATTTTATTATTTTTGAACAATAATTTATTGTTATACAGGTGTCTGTATTACTTTTGTGCCATTTTATTATTTTTGAACAATAATTTATTGTTATACAGGTGTTTGTATTACTTTGGTCCCATTTTATTATTTTTGAACAATAATTTATTGTTATACAGGTGTCTGTATTACTTTTGTGCCATTTTATGATTTTTGAACAATAATTTATTGTTATACAGGTGTCTGTATTACGTTTGTGCCATTTTATTATTTTTGAACAATAATTTATTGTTATACAGGTGTCTGTATTACTTTGGTCCCATTTTATTATTTTTGAACAATAATTTATTGTTATACAGGTGTCTGTATTACTTTTTTACCATTTTATTATTTTTGAACAATAATTTATTGTTATACAGGTGTCTGTATTACTTTTGTGCCATTTTATGATTTTTGAACAATAATTTATTGTTATACAGGTGTCTGTATTACTTTGGTCCCATTTTATTATTTTTGAACAATAATTTATTGTTATACAGGTGTCTGTATTACTTTTGTGCCATTTTATTATTTTTGGACAATAATTTATTGTTATACAGGTGTCTGTATTACTTTTTTACCATTTTATTATTTTTGAACAATAATTTATTGTTATACAGGTGTCTGTATTACTTTTGTGCCATTTTATGATTTTTGAACAATAATTTATTGTTATACAGGTGTCTGTATTACTTTTGTCCCATTTTATTATTTTTGAACAATAATTTATTGTTATACAAGTGTCTGTATTACTTTGGTCCCATTTTATTATTTTTGAACAATAATTTATTGTTATACAGGTGTCTGTATTACTTTGGTCCCATTTTATGATTTTTGAACAATAATTTATTGTTATACAGGTGTCTGTATTACTTTTGTGCCATTTTATTATTTTTGGACAATAATTTATTGTTATACAGGTGTCTGTATTACTTTTTTACCATTTTATTATTTTTGAACAATAATTTATTGTTATACAGGTGTCTGTATTACTTTTGTGCCATTTTATGATTTTTGAACAATAATTTATTGTTATACAGGTGTCTGTATTACTTTTGTCCCATTTTATTATTTTTGAACAATAATTTATTGTTATACAGGTGTCTGTATTACTTTTGTGCCATTTTATTATTTTTGAACAATAATTTATTGTTATACAGGTGTCTGTATTACTTTGGTCCCATTTTATTATTTTTGAACAATAATTTATTGTTATACAGGTGTCTGTATTACTTTTGTGCCATTTTATTATTTTTGGACAATAATTTATTGTTATACAGGTGTCTGTATTACTTTTGTCCCATTTTATTATTTTTGAACAATAATTTATTGTTATACAGGTGTCTGTATTACTTTTGTGCCATTTTATGATTTTTGAACAATAATTTATTGTTATACAGGTGTCTGTATTACTTTTGTCCCATTTTATTATTTTTGAACAATAATTTATTGTTATACAGGTGTCTGTATTACTTTTTTACCATTTTATTATTTTTGAACAATAATTTATTGTTATACAGGTGTCTGTATTACTTTTGTGCCATTTTATGATTTTTGAACAATAATTTATTGTTATACAGGTGTCTGTATTACTTTTGTCCCATTTTATTATTTTTGAACAATAATTTATTGTTATACAGGTGTCTGTATTACTTTTGTGCCATTTTATGATTTTTGAACAATAATTTATTGTTATACAGGTGTCTGTATTACTTTTGTGCCATTTTTTGATTTTTGAACAATAATTTATTGTTATACAGGTGTCTGTATTACGTTTGTGCCATTTTATTATTTTTGAACAATAATTTATTGTTATACAGGTGTTTGTATTACTTTGGTCCCATTTTATTATTTTTGAACAATAATTTATTGTTATACAGGTGTCTGTATTACTTTTTTACCATTTTATTATTTTTGAACAATAATTTATTGTTATACAGGTGTCTGTATTACTTTTGTGCCATTTTATGATTTTTGAACAATAATTTATTGTTATACAGGTGTCTGTATTACTTTTGTCCCATTTTATTATTTTTGAACAATAATTTATTGTTATACAGGTGTCTGTATTACTTTTGTGCCATTTTATTATTTTTGAACAATAATTTATTGTTATACAGGTGTCTGTATTACTTTGGTCCCATTTTATTATTTTTGAACAATAATTTATTGTTATACAGGTGTCTGTATTACTTTTGTGCCATTTTATAATTTTTGGACAATAATTTATTGTTATACAGGTGTCTGTATTACTTTTTTACCATTTTATTATTTTTGAACAATAATTTATTGTTATACAGGTGTCTGTATTACTTTTGTGCCATTTTATGATTTTTGAACAATAATTTATTGTTATACAGGTGTCTGTATTACTTTTGTCCCATTTTATTATTTTTGAACAATAATTTATTGTTATACAGGTGTCTGTATTACTTTTGTGCCATTTTATGATTTTGGAACAATAATTTATTGTTATACAGGTGTCTGTATTACTTTTGTGCCATTTTATGATTTTTGAACAATAATTTATTGTTATACAGGTGTCTGTATTACTTTTGTGCCATTTTATTATTTTTGAACAATAATTTATTGTTATACAAGTGTCTGTATTACTTTGGTCCCATTTTATTATTTTTGAACAATAATTTATTGTTATACAGGTGTCTGTATTACTTTGGTCCCATTTTATTATTTTTGAACAATAATTTATTGTTATACAGGTGTCTGTATTACTTTTGTGCCATTTTATTATTTTTGGACAATAATTTATTGTTATACAGGTGTCTGTATTACTTTTTTACCATTTTATTATTTTTGAACAATAATTTATTGTTATACAGGTGTCTGTATTACTTTTGTGCCATTTTATGATTTTTGAACAATAATTTATTGTTATACAGGTGTCTGTATTACTTTGGTCCCATTTTATTATTTTTGAACAATAATTTATTGTTATACAGGTGTCTGTATTACTTTTGTGCCATTTTATTATTTTTGGACAATAATTTATTGTTATACAGGTGTCTGTATTACTTTTGTGCCATTTTATGATTTTTGAACAATAATTTATTGTTATACAGGTGTCTGTATTACTTTTGTGCCATTTTTTGATTTTTGAACAATAATTTATTGTTATACAGGTGTCTGTATTACTTTTGTGCCATTTTATGATTTTTGAACAATAATTTATTGTTATACAGGTGTCTGTATTACGTTTGTGCCATTTTATTATTTTTGAACAATAATTTATTGTTATACAGGTGTCTGTATTACTTTGGTCCCATTTTATTATTTTTGAACAATAATTTATTGTTATTCAGGTGTCTGTATTACTTTTTTACCATTTTATTATTTTTGAACAATAATTTATTGTTATACAGGTGTCTGTATTACTTTTGTGCCATTTTATGATTTTTGAACAATAATTTATTGTTATACAGGTATCTGTATTACTTTTGTCCCATTTTATTATTTTTGAACAATAATTTATTGTTATACAGGTGTCTGTATTACTTTTGTGCCATTTTATTATTTTTGAACAATAATTTATTGTTATACAGGTGTCTGTATTACTTTGGTCCCATTTTATTATTTTTGAACAATAATTTATTGTTATACAGGTGTCTGTATTACTTTTGTGCCATTTTATTATTTTTGGACAATAATTTATTGTTATACAGGTGTCTGTATTACTTTTTTACCATTTTATTATTTTTGAACAATAATTTATTGTTATACAGGTGTCTGTATTACTTTTGTCCCATTTTATGATTTTTGAACAAAAATTTATTGTTATACAGGTGTCTGTATTACTTTTGTGCCATTTTATTATTTTTGAACAATAATTTATTGTTATACAGGTGTCTGTATTACTTTTGTGCCATTTTATTATTTTTGAACAATAATTTATTGTTATACAGGTGTCTGTATTACTTTTGTCCTATTTTATTATTTTTGAACAATAATTTATTGTTATACAGGTGTCTGTATTACTTTTGTCTCATTTTTGGTTAGGTTAGGTTAGGTTAGCTTTAAGTAGATTGACGATTTGATGGCCTCCGTGGTCCCGAGGTAAGACTCTCGACTCACAATCCGAAGGTCGCGGGTTCGAACCCGGCGTGCGCAAATAAATTTTATTTGATTAATTTGTGTTATTAAGATACTATAAGTATCGCCCTGGTGTTAGACCACCATTCAGAATTGAAACGTTGCTTGAAATGGCTTAACCGTGTTTAGTGACCAGATCTGAATAGCCAGGTACTTCCCCACCTTCCTTCTCCCTATCTCCTTTCCCTCTCCACTACCTACAGCCTCACAACATACCCCAATTGAGGATGCCATAGTCTCACTGGCTCCAGACGGGAGCAGTTGAGACTCTTATGCGGTATGTCCTAAAAAAAAAAAGATATTTTTCCGGGGGATGTTTTCTCAGATGATATTTTGTCAGATGATATTTTGTCGGGGATATTTAATCGCGGGATGAAAAGTCGTGGAAGCATTTCTCACATTGTACACCGACTATTCTTAAATTCTTTACCAAGAATATTCTCGAGTCTTTCATTCAACAAGTTCTGCTTATATTATTGCCTGAATCTCCGGTTGAACACCGTCGACGCTGTTTCAGAACTAAATTTTATCCTGCTTTTGCCGCCAAGCGTTGCTTCGGTTAAGCAAACGCAGATTTTCCGCCATAATAAACCAGATTGAAAATCTCACCCGCTCGCAGCTCCCTCAAGGTGAAATTTTAATATTTAATACTAACTTAGTTTGTTAAGGTGTTTATTTGGAGCTTCCTGACTGTGTACGTCTGCCAGAGAAGTGACTTGGTAAAACTGACTAATTGATTTAATTTTAAATACTGTACGTAGATTATAAACGGTCCCAGATTATGGTCCGGACATTTGGAGAATAAGTTGCGAGAAATGAAATTGAGATTAGATATAGGACAACACGACACTCAACAGATTGTGCTTCCTACGTGCATACAAGACTAATAAAAAAAATCTTCGTAAAAAAAGTAAATGTTTCCCTGATTGATTGAGATAAATTTAACTCAATCAGGTAACCGTAAAAATTATGTTTTGTTTTATAAAAAATGTAGCTTTGTAATTACAGAGAAATCGGATATTATATTTTAAGTGGTGACCTGACAGTTGATCCCCCGAAAATTGATTCCCCGAAATGATATTAACTATAAAATAATATTTTTTTGTGCATTATGTACCAATTTCAAAGTAAGATATTCAGTTCAACTACAAAAATGCCCTTAAAAATAAGTTTTATAAATATCAAAGGATTTTCTACACAATGTCGATTTTTTTGATTCCATGCCAACTGAGAATAAAGTCAACTCAACACCTCTTTGAAAAGTCATTAAAAGCTATAAAAAATAATTTTTAAATACACCATAACCCTAACTTAACGTAACCTATTTTACCAATTTTTTTCATCACTTTTAAAAACTTTACTGATATCGTTTTGATTTTGTTCATTCCGAGTTGTCCGGTCACCGAGATTATTGTGCTCTGGTACATATAGTATATAGACAAGCAGATTTTACCTTGATGCATTTGAATGAAAACATATTTTATTATTTTGTTATTCGGCGATATATCCTCTCTGCACGTTCCTACGGGGTCACTTACTTTGTTAGTTAATATATTTTGTGTAATTAAATATAACCCCTATACATATATAGATACGAAGCCTTATGATTTTTTTGTATAATGATCATCTTCCTAGGTGTTAAGATTGTCGAAATGAGAAAATTGTACGGTAATTGGATTTATCTGTTGTACAATAAAAAAAATTACGTATTTTCCCGACTGCACATTGTATACAAGTACGCCGGAGGACGGATTATCATGGAACCGTCATACGAGAACGGGTAGTCTCTACGACTCGTTCTTGATGTGGCTTGGATTCGGAACGATTTTTCCGGCCTGTTTTCTCCATCCAACATTGAAAAGATATTCACTTCTTCCTCTTATCAAAAATACCCTGGACACAGCAGCTCCATAGATATTCCCTGAGGGAAATTATTTTCCTCCGGGCCTCCCGCGTGGAGTTAATGTAAAAAAAAAACAAATTACACTTCAACGCGGTTTTCTTTAAAAAAATAATTAAACCAATTTTACGCATTGAAACGGTGTTTTATTTACAAATTTGAGCCGTAAATACTTTTTGATTATTCAATCTGTAATTCAATTACAATTCTGTAACGATGGAATTGGCCAATTCAAACAATTTCCAGGAGAAAACGTTTTTATTACCATTCCCACCCTCCTTACTACTTTGGCAAAAGGTCAATAAATAAATCCTGATTGATTCGTTCAATTTACGAGTCGCGTTTCAGTGAGATTTCTATCTTTGTTTTATTGATAAAAATGGAGAAATAAACAAAGAGACTTAACCTTGAAGTGTCATTCAAAGAAACAAGAGGTCAAAGGTCATTTTTATGCTATTTTTACTTCATTTTTGTATCTACTTAAAATGGATAGCCAATTTTAGTTTTTGGGTAACCCCGACCTGGTAACCATTTATTGGATAACCAACACCTCTGTCAAAGGTCATCCCAAGTGGTTCACTGTGTGGGTCTTGGAGTGAGTATTGTCCGGGTCTTGACGACGGATGCGCCTGCCCACCTGCTGGATGGAAGGCCGGATAAGGTGAGAGTGGTTGAAGGAGTCCCTTTGACTTCTCCAGCCGTACTCTCACGGAACTACGCCTTGCACCGCAGTCGGAGGGATGGATTCATACGTCCGTCACTCCTGGACATACTGACCCCCAGATTCCAACCCACCCCTCACATCCTTTTTCTTTCCAGAACTTCCTCTCTTTCCTAAAAAGACCCTCCAAACAGCATCCCCAAGATGATGTAGGTCTTGGGGTGAATTATTTTCCCGGAGGCCTGGAGGAAATGTTCCTGCTGGAGAGGTCAAAAGGACTTCCTCAACCAGTCTCTCCTAATCAGGACTACCACGCAGCTGGTGGGCAGATGCATCCACCGCCAAGACCCGGACACAACTCATCCCATGAACCCGGGCACCCCTGCTAAGTCACCAAACGTGAACTACGGCTGAAGTGTTGGTTATCCAATAAATGGTTCTGTGGGCGGTACCCATAACTATCACCCAATAGTTTTCTTCCAAAAAGTCTCGATTGTCCACAACAATATTGTTTATGTTTTGTGGTATGTCTATGTTAACCATTTTTTCATATTTTTACACTGAAAGAAGTGAAAACGGATAGGAAAAGAGGTAGGTATATTATGTATAACTATCCATACTATTTCATAAATGCGAAACTGCGTGTGTTTGTTTGTTACACTTTCACACATAAAACAATAAAACGATTTAATTTTTTTTTTCACCAATAGAAAGCTAAATTATATGCGAGTACTATAGGCTGTATATAATGGTAAGCTCAGGCGTTATGAAATTATAAATTATAAAAGCGAGTAATTGCTAAGCAAAACAAATCGTTGCTGTAGAAAACAAATCCTTGCCGTGGAAACGATGTTGATATATTTGCGGGAAGTTTTATTTCAGACGTCTTAATTAATAAAAATGAATCGCCGAATGTATGTAAGTATTTCCGCTCATAACTTCCAAAGCTGCATCAAATTGGATAATTTTTTTTTAAATTCTTTATTTTATATAAAACTACTGGTGAGCTCTGGCATTATGAAATTTGCAATAGATGGCACGGAAACTGAATGTACCGGGAATGAAAGTGTGGAATGGGGGAGGGGGAGGGGAACTCGGGTAGGGGGTTCGCGGAAAGGGGGGGGAGAAGAAACAGAGAGGAGGGAGGGGAACCTGGGAGGGTGGAGGGGAACTAGGGTGGTGGGTTCGCGGGGCGGGAGAAGGGGGAGTGGATTGGGGAGAGGGAAGGTGGAGAAGGCGGAGTGGGAACGCGAGAGGGGAAGGGGACGCTGAAGAGGAAGGGGAGGCGGAAGGGGAAGGGGAGGCGGAGAGGGAACGGGACGAATGGGAAAGGACACGTAGGGAGAAACAATATCTTTATTTAATAACATAGCAACGCATGGCGGATACCATATAATATTAGTGGTGACCGGACAACTCGGAATCAAACCAACTCAGAACCATCTCAGATAAGTCATTTAGAGTGATAAAAAATATATATAAAAAATTGGTTAAATAGGTTACGTTAGGTTAGGGTTATCGGCTAATTTAAAATTATTTTTTTCATAGATTTTATTGACTTTCCAAGGAGGTGTTGAATTGACATTACTCTCAGTTGGCATGGAACCAATATTAATATATAGCGTAAAAAATAGTGAAACAATATTAGTCAGTGATTAAGGTCAATATCTCCAGGGCTGGTGTGACTCACCACAACGATGCAGAAAACGACTTAAAACTACAGCAGTATTTCAAGTTTGGCCATCATGCATTCTTAATAATCCGAAAACTTTACACTTTAGAGCTTTACGCCATTTCCCCACAAGCTATGTGTTTTGGTGACGTCACACACCACCCCTTGGTTTTATCTCTTCCCCACCATCAATTATTCATGGTATGCAATGTGTCTGGTGTTCCTAGGCGCCGCAGCCACCCGGAGCTTAAAGCTCGGCCGCCTAAGCCACTGGCAGACGTTGTATTATGCATTCCAAAAGCTTCTACTAAAAGATTTGAACTACAATTTATTGATTAGCGTAAAACTGGTCGGGCCAATTACTGCACGATTTAGTGGGCACACATGCCATGCTAATCATTTGGTTGCAAAACATATGAAATTAGTATCAAGTACCATAGACGAAAATATATTGAAGTATACAATGTAGGTACTTATTTAGAAATATGATCTATAATGACTATTTAGAAATATGATATATAATGTAATAAAGACATATACATATCTGGGACCGAAATTGTATAATAAAATCCCCCCAGAATTAAATATTAAGACATGCAAAATGTCCTGCATCGGTTCATTAATAACTAAATGGTTGATTGACTTGGGTAGAATGGAGTCTGAAAAACTATTAAATAATGTCACTTAAAGTTTTACATAGTTACCTAAAAATGGCACAATAAATATAAACTTAGTACATATTTTATTAGAAAAAATAAATAAAAACAACATTTTATTACAAAATACATGTCTGACTTGTCTGATGTTCATCAGCAATTGGTTCCTTAGAACAGGCAATCTGCCTAGCTAGGAACTATGTTGACCTACAAGACATAATAACACTTGTACACATTTTTAATATTTACAGTTATCTTGAAATATATTATTATGTTATTATGTTATTTTGCTATTTAATTGTATATAATGTAATATAATAAATAAATAAAAAATAAATAAAAAAATATCGCCAATTCACAGAAGACTTTCCAAATTACTCCATAAAGTAGTGGCAAGAGTTGTACACATTACGTGAGGACGATAAATTACTTGTATGACGTAAACCTGAATGGTAGAAGAAGTAGGGGACGCCCGATGAAGACATTTCATGACCAAGTGAGACAAATACTGAATGTGCTTACGAGAAGATCTTTATTATCGTTATAATTTCGTCCAGACATTGGAGGAAAAAAAGGGATGTCCAGACCGTTCAAACAAAGCAAAAACACACATTCCCCTTATAAAGCCGTCAAAGGGGCAAAATAAAATGTCTAAAATCATTTTTCACCATTAATAATATTTTCGAACACTCATTAGCGTACATATATTACATTATACTTGTTCAGACCTGTATAGGTCATGCGTCACGTCTGGACGAAGGACCTCTGGATGGGTAGGTTCTGCATTTTGCCGGAGGCCTCCAAGACGTGTTTCCTTTTAAAAGTACTTGAGTTCTTGGAGCAAGTCCCGGGAGCCACTCCCGACTCGCGAATAGCTCGAACCGAGACGCACGAGTTCCACCGGAGCCGTACCTCGGTGCTGGAGCCCGCAAAAGAACTCGAACGCGCGACCCGCTCCCGCCTTGCGAGTGACTCGGACCGAGACGCAGGGTTCTACCGGAGTCGGAGCCCGCAAAAGAACTAGAACGCGCGACCTGCTTCCGACTCACGAGTGGCTCGGACCGAGACGCACGGGTTTGAGCGAAGCCGGCGAAACCGGGACTCGAGTGCGTGTGGCTCGGACCGCCGCGACTGCCGCACCACCGTACCCGACTCACGTGCGGCTCGGACCGCCGAGTTTCGGGTTTGGGTCTGAGTACTGGACCGGGTTCTCTGGTTCTGTGCGAGTAGTCAATTATTTGAAATGGGAGTAGGTGTAAAATTCGCCTCCCGCGAAGAACCCAAGTTCAAAGATTAACCTACACATCGCTAGTTTGGACGAAGTATTGACAATAATATTGACAATTGACATTGATCGTCTTGGGTTGTATTGTATGAAATCAGAAAAACGAAATAGTAGATGTAGGTATATGGGACGATGAATGAACGCGAATAAAACAAGGAGCGAGTGCCAATACAGAGTATTTTAGCGGAATTCCTCCAGGAAAACGATGGTCAGCACCTAACTGTTAAGCTAGTTTGTAAAACAAACACAATTTTATAAAAGAAACTCATTGTTAAAAACGGTTCAATCGGAATTTTATCACTAAATATTTTCCGGAAAATGGCTTCCTGTTTTCGCTCATAAAACACCCGTCCTTTCAAGTACAGTGCAATGCATAAATAATTTTACCAATCTTCTTACTGGTGCACCATAAATTCTTTCTATTGTTTGCTGAAGGTGTGGTAATCGCTGTCGAAGCTATTTTACTATACCCATACTTGCAAAAGCGTACCATCCGCTGCAATATGTGTTGGTATTTCTTCAGACTCCCAAATAAGCAGGTGGTATCGAAGCTTCAATGAATAGATACGAGAGATGTTGTTGGCATTTAATTTACGATTCATGTAGAACAAATTAGGAAAACCCCTTATTTTTTTCATATTGGTCACTAAATACGAATAAATCCAATTTGGGAGGTGGGTATGGCTACCGCCACCGCGGGAACCATTTATTGGATAACCAACACCTCTGCCATGGGTCACCCTAAGTGGTTCGCTACTTTTAGACTTAGCAGGGGTGCCCTGGTTCGTGGGGTGAGGTTTGTCCGGGTCTTGGCTGCGGATGCGTCTGCCTACCAGTTGCACGGCAGGCCGGATCGGAAGAGAATGGTTGAGAGACTATCTTTGCTCTCTCCAGTCGTACTCTCTCAGAACATCGCCTTGCACCGCAGTGGGAGAGATGGATTCATGCGTCCGTCAATCCTAGATGCACTTACCCAGATTCCTAACACACCCTTCATACCCTTTTCCTTCCCAGAACTTCCTTACCTCCTTTCCTAAAAAAACCCTCCACACAGCTTCCCGAAATATGATACAGGCCTTGAGGGAAAACATCGCTTTGAGAAACCCAAAAATTTATCATTTTAAATGTTTGAATATTAGATACCTATTCTTGGATTTTATGAATGAACTAGCTTAATAGAAATGGTTCCATGCAACTGAGAATAAAGTCAGCTCATCACGTCTTTGAAAATCATCAAAAGCTATGAAAAAAATAATTTTAAAATAGCCCATAACCCTAACTTAACGTAACCTATTGAACCAATTTTTTTATATATTTTTTTAATCACTCTTAATGACTTTTCTGAGGTGGTTCTGAGATGGTTTCATTGTGAGTTGTCTGGCCACCGTTAGAAATATAAATACATGTTGGTAAAAACGAATGCATGTACAATTTTTTGAAGATAAACATATTTTTAAATTTTTACAAGTCAAGCCTGTTCCTGAACGCAGATAAAAAATATAGCTCCCGTGAAATACAGTCTTAGGTATTACTGAAGAAGGAATGCTGCGGAATACAAATATTTATATTATTCAGAACATTTTGAAGCACGTACTTCTTTTTTGAAAGCTTGCCAAATTTTGACAGAAGAATTCGGTCCCTAATTCGGATAGAAGTGAAAATACTTTTATGGAATGAAATGAATTAATTTTTTGGCAGCAGGTTTTCCCACAAAAAAATATTTACAGGGTGATTTTTTTTTAAATTCGGGGCTTTAAAAATAATTCTGCAAACAAAATTTTTGTTGCCATATTGCATATTTGCTTTATTTAAAGTCAGTGTGTTTTTTTAATCCCCAGCGTTAGGAAATGTTGTGTGTCCACTGAAGAGTACGCCGGTAGAAGTTCGTGCGTGTGTGTATATCCGACGTAATGCCAATTAAAGGATAGCCAATTTAGTTGGTCGATCTGTGTCCTGGGAGTAAAATGATCTTAAGGGGGTATTCTAGTCTAGAGGCATGAATTGTAGGTGTTTTTTCAGGTGCAACAAAAAAAAAACAATAATATTTTTACCAACTTCTATTTTGTGAAATATTTATTAAACATTAAAGAATCCATTTAAAAAAAAGTCAAACTAAAAAAATAAAAATTCAGAAAGTTACAGGGTGTTGAAGTGGGGGGTCTCAAAAAAATGGCGCGCCCTGGTTGACACGATTGCAACCCTCCCAGTAATCTAAAAAAAAAAATTAATTCTTAATTCAAAGAAATGCGGCTATAGCCCGAACTAACCCGAACCAAAATGGCTGCTGTCTGAAATAAAAAAAGACGTTTTTGTACCAGTTTTTTTGACTTTCCAAATTTTTAAAAAATAGTAAAAATTCAAATTTTGTTATAGTTCTAGTTCCCGCCATAGAGAAATGCATAGAGAAGGCTCACACCAATTTTCAAGTATATTGGTTTAGTAGAGCTTGAGATATCGTGTCAACCGCCTCGAAAAAGGTGGTTTGGAGAAAAATGGGTTTAAAATTTTGTTCTACTTAGATTTTGGTTAGTTTTCGTCTAAACCGCGATGTTAAAATGGTTATCACTTTTAAAATAATGCGAATTTCGAAAAATCCTTTTAAGGAGATTTTTTTGAATATTTAAACTTCGGAAATATGAAGAAAAAAAAAAGTTTTTTTGTTTTTCTAGACTAGATTACTGCCTTAAGGATTTTTAGATAGGTAACGATTTGCAGCGCAATCCATTGTGGGACTTTTCTGCGCAGGATCCGGTATTAGTTTTTTATCTAATCGATAAATACCCTACTTTCACGCATTTTCAGTGTGTCAAAATGAAATTATATATATCTGGTGTTAATGGTAAAAGTGCCTGCGTCAGTTTTTTAAATTTATGATTTAGGTACCAAAAGACACTTTAAAACGTCCTTTTTTTTAAAGCTGTAAATTCCTGTGTGGGAGTTCTAGATATATGAAATTGTGACCTGTAGAAGTCGAAATACTGTTCACGCGTTGTTTACGCGTGAACAGTATTTCGAAAAGAAATTATAGAAAAATTTAAGAAATCATTAAACAATCTTTATCCCAGAGCGATATACACATTTGACAAAGCACTTCTAATATTACGCATCATTATATGTATTTGTATATGAGTATATATGTGGTGAACGTATGGCTTGTATGAAAGAGACATGCGAGTATGAATGAGGGTGTTTGTGTTTGTTGTCCATTCATCCTCTTTAGCACACAGCTTCCTAGAAGAACAGTATTGTTCAGCTGTCGTAATAAACGTAAATAAGATTATCCACGTCTTCTTATTGTCTTCACATATCAGAGTAACCTTGGTAATTTATAAAAGATAGATCCTCACCTATTGGCATCCAGATCACTATGTACAATAATGACGAGGAAGAAGAAAACTGAAAGACGAAGTAGGTAAGTACTAATCAATTTCGTATATTATTGTGTACGAGGTGTGAAGTAAGGTAAGCCAATAGGTTAGGTTAGGTATTTCTCAGTTCTCCACATTATTCAAACTCAATATCAATATCCAAGAGAGACACATTCCTGTTAGGCACCTACTTTGCCTAACACCCTTCGCGTATTAACCACAAATTGAACAACAAGCTTGAAAATTTATTTTCGAATTTGATAGGCCAATGTCGCCAATGTTACTAAGATATTGAGTTATTTACACATTTTCCCGTGGTACTTAATTGGAATTAAAATGATGGCACGCATTATCGTTAAATTGACGCATTTAACCTGAAAGAAGAATTATTTACATCCTTCGAATTTATTTTGCTCATTACTCTTAGCCTTCAACATAATTTATTGATGGTTACGGAGATATTCAATCGTAGAAGTTAGGTAACGTAAGTTGCGTTCTTGGTAATGTGAAGGCTTAACATACGCAACCTTCAAATAGGTAGGTACTGAAAAATCATAGATATATAATATAATTTGTGGTTTGGGGAGCGCCGGACTCTTCTAGCCCATCGCCTTGCACCGCGAAGGGTGGGATGGATTCATTCTTCTGTCACTCCGGGATAAACCCCAGACTCCCAACCAACCATTTCCTTCCTAGCCCAACCTGCCCCCCCCCCCCCCTCCCCCAAAATAAAAAAAACCCTAAAATCATGCAAAACACACCAGGCAAATAGCAAAGCCGTCGGTGAGGACCAAACTGTTGGTGAATTTTGCTAATACAAATTCTGTTCATCACCACCTTTTGTCGCAGCATCCTAACCTTTTTCCTTTCCGAAAACCAGATAGCCGAGCCTCTAGGCTCATCCTATCTGTTCTGCCTGGGCTTCACCTTCGTAGGCTAGTTCAGACCTAAGGTAGGCATCCATCTCTATGGCCGAGCTTACATCAATTGCGTGCGAATGTTGAATTTGGATTCGATGCAATGTGGGTGCGCGTTAATCTTGCCAAGGGTCTATCCGAGCTTTTCCAACATTTGAGCGAAAATATTGACGATCTCTAGCTCCGCTACCCTACTGCCGAGTTTTTTTGGTTATTCTGAGGGACTTCAAAGTTTATAATAAACCATGGTTGAAGTTATCAGGATCAACGGACTCGGCTGGCCGACGGGTGAAATCGTTTGACCTTTGGTCAGTTGATTTGATCAACTGATAACTGAGCTTAAAAGGGTTCCTGATGTCCAGACTCACCGCTCCAATCTGGGTTTAATGTGCCCCACCGTTATAAGATTGTCGTCACAAGGGATCTAAAATTGTCCAACCACTGCCTGGTGACGACACTAATTTCCATTAACTTCAAACCATTCAACGAGAGGCTGAAGAGAAACGTGTGGTACTGGTTAGCAGATTGGTTCGGAATGCTGAATTTGGATTGAATGATTGAATTTGACTGAATCCGTCACTCTTTGACGCAGATTTTCGACTCTTTCAGATGTGCTTAGGAAATTGATAAGGTCATCAAATCTGTGAAGAGTGGCTTCATACAATCCACTATTAATGAAACTGGAGGGGTCAAAACCATGGTTCAGTCGACATTGCTCCAAATCAGTTCGAGGAAAAATCACGGCTTACCGAGCCTACAAAACACCTCGAAAGTCGAAAAACAGTTCAGCATATAACAAATTGACAAAGGAAAGCAAGAGAATCATGAGTAAGTCTGAATTTTAGCATGACCTTCAGATCAGCAAATAGCTGGCCACAAGTTTCAAAGTTTCTACTTTCAAGGGTTACTCCGAGATATTTAAACCTTTTTTTCCATGGGACGTTTTCTCCCGACAAGTGGATGTTAGGTGGCATTTTAGGGTATCTACGTGAGAAAACGTAGGCGGGGCTCTAGGAGGAATTATACTAATTCGTCATTGTTTAAAGAAAGTTTCTAGTTTAGATGCGTGGGATTGGACTTGGCGGGTAGCTTTATTTATGCTTACCGAGGTTGACGTGACGTCAGTATTGTCTGCAAAGTTTCCTATTTTAGTACGATAGTCTTGGATCCTGGGGCAGGGGATGTCGCTTAAATAAAATATAAAAACACCGGCTCTTATCAATCTCACTGAGAAGAAGATACCATTAGATTGATTCTAAATTTATGGTCTTTAATAAAATTTCTTCAAAATTTGCAAATTCACTTTGTGGCGTCATTATTAATTTAATGAAAACAAATAACTTTGTGTACACCACTATTTAATTAACAATATCAACATGTTTCGAAAACCATGTTTTCTTCGTCAAGATAATAAGTTAATAAAAAATAACAAAAGACCAACAAGTGTAGACAAATTAGAACATAGACAAAATATTAGAAAGGAGAGGTGATTAATTACTTAAAACGTCATAAAAAACAATTATATAAAATAAAATATAAAAATTATTTTAGGATGGGTAAAAAATTACCTTAACATAATAAAAAATCTTTTAAAACCAAACAGGAAGTCTAAATAATAAAATAAATTATTATAAATATGTATTAATACGAAAATAAATTTAAAAGATGAATATTTAAAAAAAAAAAGTTTGGTTATTTATAATATTTAATTTACTATTAACACTTTTCCTAATTTCTAAATTATCTAATTATATACCCGTTTAAAACCAAACAGGAAGTCTAAATAATAAAATAAATTATTATAAATATGTATTAATACGAAAATAAATTTAAAAGATGACTATTTAAAAAAAAACCTTTGGTTATTTATAATATTTAATTTACTATTAACACTTTTCCTAATTTCTAAAATGTCTAAATTATCTAATTGTATACCCGTTGTGTTAGTGTGTAAAATTTTTAAACCTTTATTAATATCAAAAGAATGACCTGTTTCCAATATGTGGTTGGCAAATTCTGAATAATTATTATTATTTAAACATCTTAGATGTTCCTTAACTCGAATGTTAAAATTTCTAGAAGTCTTCCCAATATAAAAAATTAATGATTGTAACTTTTTATATAATTGTTTTTTATGATGTTTTAAGTAATTTATCACCTCTCCTTTCTTATATTTTGTCTATGTTCTAATTTGTCTATACTTGTTTGTCTTTTGTTATTTTTTATTAACTTATTATCCTGACGAAGAAAACGTAGTTTTCGAAACATGGTGATATTGTTAATTAAATAGTGGTGTACACAAAGTTATTTGTTTTCATTAAATTTAATAAAATTGGCTAAGAGTTGGGTCATTGAGAGGGGAATACCTAGGAAGTTCATTTTATAAACGAAACCTCTGAGCCATACTTTGTCAAATGCTTTGCAGATAATTAAAACCTTTAGTTATTTCTTCGACCATCCACAAGAATTGATGGGGGTAGAGTGGCCTGATCGAAAGCTATGTTGGAAGTACTTAGTTGATACACATTATCTGTAAGAAACTTTAATGTAACAATATTTTTCTTTCAATTTCTCTATTATTTTGTGTTATTTGTATAACTTTATATACTTCAACACAGGCGTGTCCTAGTGAGATTAAAAAATATAATATTAACTTTAATACATACCACGTAAAGAAGCAATAAATAATTCAACAAACTCAATAAGTGCAGTGTAAAGTGTATTGCCATATTTGGAGGTTCAACAAAACTAACATTCAGCACTCGTAATACAATAACGAAGACAGCAATCTCTTCTGTCAAAACTGACACACATAAACCACCCCTCAGTCACAATACAATGTGTGTACAATATACACGACATAATATCTTGGCGTATTAGATCGGTTCCAGACTTTGGTATTCAATAACAAATCAATCCGATCAGTCCGCATGTATTTACTTTACGTTACTGATTCGCCGAGCTTATCCCGAGGGAACGGGTGGGGTTTGTAAGGCTCAAAGTGGATAAACAGTAACGACTTTGTTTACCGAAGGGATTCGATTGATTTATGGAATATTTTTTTATTCATCTGCTGGCAAATTCAATATTTGATCACAAGGACGGATAATGATTTCGTATATACAAAATGTGTACGAAAACGTATTTTTCAAAACTAACCGATACATAATTTCTTCGCAGAATGGGATTGCTTTGATGCTTGCTTTGACTACAACCTAAACCCAATCCTCAGAGCAGAAGTTAAAAATTAAAATGTGGAGAGATGTGACAAAAAATATTGTGAAATATACACGAATAAGTTTCCGAAATATCCACATATCTCCACAAAAATTTCCTTACATCCACAAAATATTCAGAAGTACCCACAAATATCCATAGATATCCCTAAATGGCCCCTAGTCGTTCACAAATATCAAAAAATATTTATATTAAGTGTTATTCTTATTTCAGTGAGATACAGGTACTAAATCTAGAATTTTAAGATGTATTTTAATGCTCAAAATAAAAATCAAGTCGAAAGTTGTACGGAACGGAAAAAGTTATGCCTACGAAAAATGTCGGCCACGTCCGCACAGGCAGGTGGCTTACTTAGCGCCTAGTGCCTAGTGGCTTGCACCCTGGCTACTCGCTAGGATACACGGTGGCCGCACTGTAGGTGGTTTGCCTGGTGGGTCGCTAGGTGCCTTGCTCATTTGCTTGTAGGCACGTCGCTAGGCGACTCGCTAGGCTCTAGGCGCTAAGTAAGCCACCTGCCTATGCGGACGTGGCCTTACAGAGTCAAAAATGTCAAACATAGAAAGCATTCAAAATAAAAGCAACAAATTGGATACGTCCCAATGATAAGAGCCTTTACTGGTGCCTTCACCCAAACGTATTGTCATTGACTCTACATATTAGTATTCTGTAAAACCTTGTTTTGTTGTGATTGTACATACGCAAGCAATATTAAACTAAAATATGCATTGTTAATATCGTTAGGTACCAAATTATACATTGTATTTGAATAAAAACCATAGACAAAATTCATTCCATAATTTGCTAAAAATTCTACCCCGATGCTGAGTCACCCCACTCTACCCCAATGCAGCTACCCCTGCCTCATGAGGCAGGTCATGTCCAATTTGACATGTCTTTTGCTAAAAATAAACAAGTTGACTGTATATATACTGATGTCTCGAAGGCTTTCGATAAAGTGTCTCACAAAATATTGATCCGAAAACTTCATGCTCTGGGAATCAGAGCAAATATGTTAAGCTGGCTAAATAGTTACATATCTGGTAGAACCTTATTTGTTAAAATAAAATCTTTTATATCTAAACCATTTTCCGCCACTAGTGGCGTACCGCAAGGTAGTCATCTTGGCCCAATTTTATTTCTTGTTTTTATAAACGAAATAATCAACTGCTTCAAAGACGTTTATGTATTGCTTTTCGCTGATGATATTAAATTATATAAAGAAATATCTTTCTTAAACCATTGTTAAGTTCTTCAATTTAATAAAGACATGCTAAATAACTGGTGCTCACAAAACAATTTATATTTAAATTAAATGTAGATAAATGCAAAATATTGACCTTTTCCAGAAAAAAAAATTATTGTTTTTTGACTATTCATTAAATGAAATAAATTTAGAAAGAGTATCCGAAATGCGAGATCTTGGCATAATAATGGATGAAAAACTAGACTTCACGGTCCACATTCAACAAACTGAAAATAAGGGTATGAAAACATTAGGTTTTGTTTTAAGAACAATTAAAAACTTTGAATCGTTACAAATCATTAAACTGTTATACATATCCCTTGTTAGAAGCCTAATGGAACATAACTCCAAAGTCTGGTCGCCCTTCTACAAAATTCATATTCATAATGTTGAAAGAATTCAAAGAAAATTTCTACGTTACGTAAATTTTAAACTTAACATCCCTTTAGAAAACATAAATTACCCGTCTTTAATGAATACTAGCTTTGCCTGTTGCAGAGGCAACCAAGGGGTTAAACACTACACGATTTGACGTGTGAACGCGGATGAAGCGAGGAGTGTGTGTTTAAAAAAATAGGTGAAGAAAAAAACGATGTTAGTAATTTGTTACCCGTAACGTATAATTAAGTGATGCAAAGACTCCTACCATTGTGCCACTTTGGTCGCCGACACTTTTAAAACGTCCCAGGAGCTTACCGCTCAATTCAGTACTGAACCAATCCAGCCGCCCGACTCAGGGCGTTCAGTTTTTCATTTAATTTAAATTAGAAAAACCAATAGAGCCTAAAAGGGTCCTCGGATTTTATCGTTCAATTTTTTCAGTCAGCCCTTCAGATTGTGTAGGTCGAGACGCGTAATTTGATATCCATCTCGGGTACTGTAGGGTGTAATTTAAAAAACAACAAATTTTGGATTTTGAAAAAAAATTTTTTAGACTGGAAATTTTTGAATTTTCAAAAAAAAAATTTTTGGATTTTGTAAATTATTGAATTTTCAAAAAAAAAATTTTTGGATTTTGTAAATTTTTGAATTTTCAAAAAAAAAAATTTGAGTTTTGGAAATTTTTTAATTTTGAAAAAAAAACTTTTTTGGTTTCTGGGAATTTTTGAATTTTGAAAAAAAAAAATTCGGATTCTGGAAATTTTTTAATTTAAAAAAAAATTTTTTTTTGTTTCCGGAAATTTTTGAATTTTGAAAAAAAAAAATTTCGGTTTCTGGAAATTTTTTAATTTTTAAAAAAAAATTTTTTGGTTTCTGGAAATTTTTAAATTTTGGAAAAAAAATTATTGGATTCTGGAAATTTTTTAATTTTGGAAAAAAAAATTATCGGATCTCGGAAATTTTTGAACTTATAACTGAAAGTAATTTTTCAAAAAACGGCGCTATAAAAATGTATTATTCAGAAATTTTAGAGACTTAAACTAAACCCAACTGGGGATGCCGTAGTCTCACTGATTCCAGACGGCAGTAGTTGAGACTCTAGTGCGGTATTCACATTGATATTTTATTTAAAATGTATGAACCCGTACAGTATTCAAAAGGTACCTACACCATTTGGCAAAAAAAAATTGGACCATCTTTATTTAAATTTACTCAATTTATTAGAAATGTTCAGAATAAATAGTATCCGAGTAGGACGTTGTCAAAAAAAAAATTCGAGTGCAGCTTACTGTAGTTTTTCAAAAAACGGCGCTATAAAAATGTATTATTCAGAATTTTTCAGAAACTAAAACCAAACCCAACTGGGGACGCCGTAGTAATTGGGACTCTTGTGCGGTTTTCACATTGAAATTTAATGTAAAATGTACGAACGATTAGTTCCCGTACAGTTTTCAAAAGGTACCTACACCATTTCGCAAAAAAAAAATGGACCATCTTTATTTAAATTTACTCATTTTATTAGAAATGTTCAGAATATATAGTGCCCGAGTAGGTACCTACGTACGTTGTCAAAAAAAATTCGAGTGCAGTTTACACGCGGTAGAAGTGAAACTTTTCCAAAACAATCTCAACTAATACTTGAAAAGTGAGGTCACAAAAACGGCCCTATAAAAATATAATTTTCAAATTTTTTGTACACCCATTTTTATGAGGTGTTGCTCATCCAACAAATGGTTCCCGGGGCGGCAGTACCAATGCCCGCCTCTAACGTTGAATAATTAACCCTTTTTGTCATTTTTTACAAAAACGGTCCTATAAAAATATAATTATCAAAATTATTGTGTACCTATTTTTATGAGGTGTTGCTCATCCAACGAATGGCTCCCTGAGCGGCAGTGCCAATGCCCGCCTCTAACGTTGAATAATTATCATAAAGAAGCAAAATACAAAAAAAGCGTTATGTAACTTTAATATTTAAAAAAAATAAATCCCTTAAATATCTAGGCTAAAGACGAAGGTAGCGCAACACGGCGTAACAGCCCAAAAAATTATTACAAAAGAAATTATCCTTTCAACTTCAAATAATTTCATTACAAATTTCCAAAAAAAAACATATGCAATTCCCATATTTATGATGATTCCGAGTTGTTATGTGCAGGTACCTACCTACTCAGATTCTCAGTTGGTACACCTGCACATACGTAAAAAAAAAACACGCCATTAAAATGTATATTCAGAATTTTTTATCAAATAATCATTTCAATGAAAAAGAGTTCGCAAAGTATTTATATTTATAAATAATACGAATCCTAATGCATCGGAGCCCATCTATCAGGTACCTACTTAGTTCGTCATTCGCAGACGTACAATATTCTGCAATTATATTTTCATCGCTGGCAAGACCGAAACGAAATAATGTCTTCACCACCTCGAGCACGGCCTGAAAATCGAGTTGTTTTTAACGTTTTCCATACAAACAACGCTGTCCTGGCCTGAATGAAAACTTTAGTTGGCGAAGGCAAAGCTCTCCGCCATTTGTAAAATTTCAGAATCGAGTGTTACCAGGTGTGAGAAAATTTACCCAACCTGAATTTATTTGTAAGAAAATTAGGTGTTCTACTGGCCAGGTAAATTATGCACTCTCGAGAAAACTGCGAGTTTTGCGAAACGTCAGAAAATATCATTTTTCCGCGCGCTGTCGTGTAACATTTTGAATGGTGACCGACATATTTGTCGATTTTAAAAGCTTCCTTAACTTCTATTCCTCCTATTTATTGAAAAACATCTCCACCAGAACGCGCTTTTTCGACGATATCTCGTACCGCGTGTCGTACCTATAAAATGTCATTTTTTAGCAGCATCGCCATTAAAATAAAAGAATAAATTTCTAGCAAATTCGTTTCGCGTAAAGGAAATAGTGATTAAGATTTCTTATCTTTTTTGCAAATGCGAACCTGTCGGCGGGAAATATAACCAGGCCGATTTCTTGGTCGATGAGAGATTCAGCCGGAGGTTCCAGTTATCGCCGCTGATTTTGTATCAGTTTTTTCCGTTGACTTTTGGCGTTTCTAAAATAAGAATTTCGTGTGAGTTTCCTGTCTTGCGATAGTGGTCTCTGAGGTCGGTCAAACTCGAAGAGCGGAGAGGTCATTTTGGCGTGGGAGGCCTGCACTGAAAAAAAAAGCCCTGTGTTTCGAGCGAAACTGAACCTCGAAACGGGTAAAACTTAAGGGGCGGCAAGGTCGTCTTTTGCCTAAATGACGAAAAAAAAGTGAGTTTTCGAAAACTGTGCATTAATATATATACTAGCTTTGCCTGTTGCAGAGGCAACCAAGGGGTTAAACACTACGCGATTTGACGTGTGAACGCGGATGAAGCGAAGAGTGTGTGTTAAATAAAATAGGTAGAGAAAAAAACGTCATTTGAATGTGGATAAAGCGAGGAGTGTCCGTCTACAAAGGGCACAGATAGTTGACAGCCCAATTGCGTACGCCTGCTCTCTGGCCGCTTCGGTCACCCGGTTCAAGGCGTTCGGTACGGGCCTTTTCTCGCAAAAGCAGGCCAAGTAGCTTCCTGCTCAAATTTTCACTGCGCCATTTGGGCTGTGCAGATCGATACGCGTAATTTGTTACCCGAAACGTATAGTTTACTGTCAAAAAGACTCTTCCCACAGTGCCACATTGGTCGTCGACACTTTTAAAACGGCCCAGGAGCTTACCGCTCAATTCAGTACTGAACCAATCCAGCCGCCCGACTCAGGGCGTTCAGTTTTTCATTTAATTTAAATTAGAAAAACCAATAGAGCCTAAAAGGGTCCTCGGATTTTATCGTTCAATTTTTTCAGTCAGCCCTTTGGATTGTGTAGGTCGAGACGCGTAATTTGATATCCATCTCGGGTACTGTAGGGTGTAATTTAAAAAAAAAAAATTTTGGATTTTGGAAATTTTTGAATTTTAAATAAAAAAAATTTTGGATTTTGTAAATCTTTGAATTTTCAAAAAAAAATTTTTTGAGTTTTGGAAATTTTTTAATTTTGGAAAAAAAAAACTTTTTTGGATTTTGAAAATTTTTTAATTTTGGAAAAAAAAAATTTGGATTCTGGAAATTTTTTAATTTTGAAAAAAAACTTTTTTGGTTTCTGGAAATTTTTGAATTTTGAAAAAAAAATTTTTGGTTTCTGGAAATTTTTTAAATTCGGAAAAAAAAAATTTCGGATTCTGGAAATTTTTTAATTTTGAAAAAAAAATTTTTTGGTTTCCGGAAATTTTTGAATTTTGAAAAAAAAAATTTTCGGTTTCTTGAAATTTTTTAATTGTGAAAAAAAAATTTTTTGGTTTCTGGAAATTTTTTAATTTTGGAAAAAAAAATTATTGGATTCTGGAAATTTTTTAATTTTGGAAAAAAAAAATTGTTGGATCTCGGAAATTTTTGAACTTATAATTGAAAGTAATTTTTCAAAAAACGGCGCTATAAAAATGTATTATTCAGAAATTTTAGAGACTTAAACTAAACCCAACTGGGGATGCCGTAGTCTCACTGACTCCAGACGGCAGTAGTTGAGACTCTTGTGCGGTATTCACATTGAAATTTAACTTAAAATGTATGAACCCGTACAGTATTCAAAAGGTACCTACAACATTTGCCAAAAAAAAATTGGACGATCTTTATTTAAATTTACTCATTTCATTAAAAATGTTCAGAATAAATAGTATCCGAGTAGGACGTTGTCAAAAAAAAATTCGAGTGCAGCTTACCGTAGTTTTTCAAAAAACGGCGCTATAAAAATTTATTATTCAGAATTTTTCAGAAACTAAAACTAAACCCAACTGGGGACGCCGTAGTCGCACTGACTCCGGACGGCAGTAATTGGGACTCTTGTGCGGTTTTCACATTGAAATTAAATGTAAAATGTACGAACGATTAGTTCCCGTACAGTATTCAAAAGGTACCTACACCATTTCGCAAAAAAAAAATGGACCATCTTTATTTAAATTTACTCATTTTATTAGAAATGTTCAGAATATATAGTGTCCGAGTACGTTGTCAAAAAAAATTCGAGTGCAGTTTACACGCGGTAGAAGTGAAACTTTTCCAAAACAATCTCAACTAATACTTGAAAAGTGAGGTCTGAGTAGCCCACTAAATAAATGTACCCTCTGTAATATTTTACTCCTGCGTATTATGAGCTCCTGGTAGATTTTCAATATTGTACGTCACCCTTTTTGTCATTTTTTACAAAAACGGTCCTATAAAAATATAATTATCAAAATTATTGTGTACCTATTTTTATGAGGTGTTGCTCAACCAACGAATGGCTCCCTGAGCGGCAGTGCCAATGCCCGCCTCTAACGTTGAATAATTATCATAAAGAAGCAAAATACAAAAATAAGCGTTATGTAACTTTAATATTTAAAAAAAATAAATCCCTTAAATATCTAGGCTAAAGACGAAGGTAGCGCAACACGGCATAACAGCCCAAAAAATTATTACAAAAGAAATTATCCTTTCAACTTCAAATAATTTCATTACAAATTTCCAAAAAAAAAAACATATGCAATTCTTATTTGATGATTCCGAATTGTTATGTGCAGGTACCTACCTACTCAAAATAGGCATTCCAAAACCGAGCGCCTAGCAACACTCGATACGGAGATCTTTTTTCGTGAATTGAGCAAATTTCTTTCGATACAGACGAACCTGCCGATTTGAACGGATTGAAATAGAACTACAGGCGTGTTCGACAGACATTTGATTTTGTATTGCGTGAACGATCCGTACTTATATTCCGCACCGCTAGATGTCTCTGGATTGAAATCTTTAGTTGGCGGAGAGCTTTGCCCTACCGCCATTTGTAAAATTTCAGAATCCAGTGTTCCAAGGTGTGAGAAAATTTACTCAACCTGAATTTATTTGTAAGAAAATTAGGTGTTCTACTGGCCAGTAAAATTATGCACCCTCGAGAAAAATGCGAGTTTTGCGAAACGTCAGAAAATATCATTTTTCCGCGCGCTATTGTGTAACATTTTGAATGGTGACCGACATATTTGTCGATTTTAAAAGCTTCCTTAATTTCTATTCCTCCTATTTATTGAAAAACATCTCCACCAGAATGTGTTTTTTCGACGATATCTCGAACCGCGTGTCGTACCTTTAAAGTGTCATTTTTTAGCAGAATCGCCTTTAAAATAATATGAGTAAATTTCCAGCAAATTCGTTTTGTATGAGAATAGTGCTTAATTTTTCTCCGACTTTTTCGAAATGCGAACCTGTCGGCGGGAAATATAACCGGGCCGATTTCTTCGTCGATGAGAGATTCAGTCGGAGGTTCCAGTTATCGCCGCTGATTTTGCATCAGTTTTTACCGTTGACTTTTGGTGTTTCGGTTTCATGGTTTTTTTTTAGCTTCCTGTCTAGCGATTATGGTCTCTGCGGTCGGTCAAACTCGAAGAGCGGAGAGGTCATTTTGGCGTGGGAGGCCCTGGACTGAATCGCATTTCAAGCGAAAGCAATCCTTAGGGTGGGCGAACTTAAGGGGCGGCAAGGTCGTTTTTTGACTGTATGACCCATGTGAGTTTTTCGAAAAACTGTGTATTAATATATATACTAGCTTTGCCTGTTGCAGAGGCAACCAAGGGGTTAAACACTACGCGATTTGACGTGTGAACGCGGATGAAGCGAAGAGTGTGTGTTAAATAAAATAGGTAGAGAAAAAAACGATGTTTGTAATTTGTTACCCGTAACGTATAATTTACTGTTGCAAAGACTCCTACCACTGTGCCACTTTGGTCGCCGACACTTTAAAATCATCCCAGGAGCTTACCGCTCAATTCAGTACTGAACCAATCCAGCCGCCCGACTCAGGGCGTTCAGTATTTCATTTAATTTAAATTAGAAAAACCAATAGAGCCTAAAAGGGTCTTCGGAGTTTATCGTTCAATTTTTTCAGTCAGCCCTTCGGTTTGTGTAGGTCGAGACGCGTAATTTGATATCCATCTCGGGTACTGTAGGGTGTAATTTAAAAAAAAAAAAATTTTGGATTTTGAAAAAAAAAATTTGGACTTTGGAAATTTTTTAATTTTCAAAAAAAAAATTTTGGATTTTGTAAATTTTTGAATTTTCAAAAAAAAAATTTTTAAGTTTTGGAAATTTTTTTAATTTTGGAAAAAAAAAATTTTTGTCTTGGAAATTTTTGAACTGAAAGTAATTTTTCAAAAAACGGCGCTATAAAAATGAATTAATCAGAAATTTTAGAGACAAACTAAACCCAACTGGGGATACCGTAGTCTCACTGACTCCAGACGGCAGTAGTTGGGACTCTTGTGCGGTATTCACATTGAAATTTAATTTAAAATGTATGAACCCGTACAGTATTCAAAAGGTACCTACACCATTTGGCAAAAAAAATTGGACCATCTTTATTTAAATTTACTCATTTTATTAGAAATGTTCAGAATATATAGTGTCCGAGTACGTTGTCAAAAAAAATTCGAGTGCAGTTTACACGCGGTAGAAGTGAAACTTTTCCATTTTGGAAAAAAAAATTATTGGATTCTGGAAATTTTTTAATTTTGGAAAAAAAAAATTGTTGGATCTCGGAAATTTTTGAACTTATAACTGAAAGTAATTTTTCAAAAAACGGCGCTATAAAAATGTATTATTCAGAAATTTTAGAGACTTAAACTAAACCCAACTGGGGATGCCGTAGTCTCACTGACTCCAGACGGCAGTAGTTGAGACTCTTGTGCGGTATTCACATTGAAATTTAATTTAAAATGTATGAACCCGTACAGTATTCAAAAGGTACCCACACCATTTGGCAAAAAAAATTGGACCATCTTTATTTAAATTTACTCATTTTATTAGAAATGTTCAGAATAAATAGTATCCGAGTAGGACGTTGTCAAAAAAAAAATCGAGTGCAGCTTACTGTAGTTTTTCAAAAAACGGCGCTATAAAAATGTATTATTCATTATTTTTCAGAAACTAAAACTAAACCCAACTGGGGACGCCGTAGTCGCACTGACTCCGGACGGCAGTAATTGGGACTCTTGTGCGGTTTTCACATTGAAATTTAATGTAAAATGTACGAACGATTAGTTCCCGTACAGTATTCAAAAGGTACCTACACCATTTCGCAAAAAAAAATTGGACCATCTTTATTTAAATTTACTCATTTTTTTAGAAATGTTCAGAATATATAACAAACATTATAATGAATAAAGAAAAAAAAAAAAAAAAAATATACTATCCGAGTAGGTACCTACGTACGTTGTCAAAAAAAATTCGAGTGCAGTTTACACGCGGTAGAAGTGAAACTTTTCCAAAACAATCTCAACTAATACTTGAAAAGTGAGGTCTAAGTTGTCCAGTAAATAAATGTATTCTCTGTTAAATTTTACTCTTGCGTGTTATGTGCTCCTGGTAGATTTTCAATATTGTACCTCACCCTTTTTGTCATTTTTCACAAAAACGGCCCTTTAAAAATATAATTTTCAAAATTATTGTATACCCATTTTTATGAGGTGTTGCTCATCCAACGAATGGTTCCCGGGGCGGCAGTGCCAATGCCCGCCTCTAACGTTGAATAATTATCATAAATAAGCTAAATACAAAAAAAGCGTTATGTAACTATAATATTTTAAAAAAATAAATCCCTTAAATATCTAGGCTAAAGACGAAGGTAGCGCAACACGGCATAACAGCCCAAAAAATAATTACAAAAGAAATTATCCTTTCAACTTCAAATAATTTCATTACAAATTTCCAAAAAAAAAAACATATTTCCCATATGATGATTCCGAGTTGTTATGTGCAGGTACCTACCTACTCAGATTCTCAGTTGGTATACCTGCACATACGTAAAAAAAAACACGCCATTAAAATGTATATTCAGAATTTTTTATCAAATAATCATTTCAATGAAAAAGAGTTCGCAAAGTATTTATATTTATAAATAATACGAATCCTAATGCATCGGAGCCCATCTATCAGGTACCTACTTAGTTCGTCATTCGCAGACGTACAATATTCTGACATTGTGAACCCGTACATAAATTAAAAAACTACTTTCCTAAAATGGGCATTTCAAAACCGAGCGTCTAGCAACACTCGATACGGAGATCTTTTTTCGTGAATTGAGCAAATTTCTTTCGATACAGACGAACCTGCCGATTTGAACGGATTGAAATAGAACTACAGGCGTGTTCGACAGACATTTGATTTTGTATTGCGTGAACGATCCGTACTTATATTCCGCACCGCTAGATGTCTCTGGATTGAAATCTTTAGTTGGCGGAGAGCTTTGCCCTACCGCCATTTGTAAAATTTCAGAATCCAGTGTTCCAAGGTGTGAGAAAATTTACTCAACCTGAATTTATTTGTAAGAAAATTAGGTGTTCTACTGGCCAGTAAAATTATGCACCCTCGAGAAAAATGCGAGTTTTGCGAAACGTCAGAAAATATCATTTTTCCGCGCGCTATTGTGTAACATTTTGAATGGTGACCGACATATTTGTCGATTTTAAAAGCTTCCTTAACTTCTATTCTTCGTATTTATTGAAAAACATTTCCGCCATAATGCGACTTTTCGACGATAACTCGTACCGCGTGTCGTACCTGTAAAATGTCATTTTTTAGCAGCATCGCCATTAAAATATTATGAAAAAATTTCTAGCAAATTCGTTTTGTATGAAAATAGTGCTTAATTTTTCTCCGACTTTTTCGAAATGCGAACCTGTCGGCGGGAAATATAACCGGGCCGATTTCTTCGTCGATGAGAGATTCAGTCGGAGGTTCCAGTTATCGCCGCTGATTTTGCATCAGTTTTTACCGTTGACTTTTGGTGTTTCGGTTTCATGGTTTTTTTTTAGCTTCCTGTCTAGCGATTATGGTCTCTGCGGTCGGTCAAACTCGAAGAGCGGAGAGGTCATTTTGGCGTGGGAGGCCCTGCACTGAATCGCATTTCAAGCGAAAGCGATCCTTAGGGTGGGCGAACTTAAGGGGCGGCAAGGTCGTCTTTTGCCTGTATGACCCATGTGAGTTTTTCGAAAAACTGTGCAATACTATATTAACTAGCTTTGCCTGTTGCAGAGGCAACCAAGGGGTTAAACACTACGCGATTTGACGTGTGAACGCGGATGAAGCGAAGAGTGTGTGTTAAATAAAATAGGTAGAGAAAAAAACGATGTTTGTAATTTGTTACCCGTAACGTATAATTTACTGTTGCAAAGACTCCTACCACTGTGCCACTTTGGTCGCCGACACTTTAAAATCATCCCAGGAGCTTACCGCTCAACTCAGTACTGAACCAATCCAGCCGCCCGACTCAGGGCGTTCAGTATTTCATTTAATTTAAATTAGAAAAACCAATAGAGCCTAAAAGGGTCTTCGGAGTTTATCGTTCAATTTTTTCAGTCAGCCCTTCGGTTTGTGTAGGTCAAGACGCGTAATTTGATATCCATCTCGGGTACTGTAGGGTGTAATTTAAAAAAAAAAAATTTTGGATTTTGAAAAAAAAATTTTGGACTTTGGAAATTTTTTAATTTTCAAAAAAAAAAATTTTGGATTTTGTAAATTTCTGAATTTTCAAAAAAAAAATTTTTAAGTTTTGGAAATTTTTTTAATTTTGGAAAAAAAAAAATTTATGTCTTGGAAATTTTTGAACTGAAAGTAATTTTTCAAAAAACGGCGCTATAAAAATGTATTAATCAGAAATTTTAGAGACAAACTAAACCCAACTGGGGATACCGTAGTCTCACTGACTCCAGACGGCAGTAGTTGGGACTCTTGTGCGGTATTCACATTGAAATTTAATTTAAAATGTATGAACCCGTACAGTATTCAAAAGGTACCTACACCATTTGGCAAAAAAAATTGGACCATCTTTATTTAAATTTACTCATTTTATTAGAAATGTTCAGAATATATAGTGTCCGAGTACGTTGTCAAAAAAAATTCGAGTGCAGTTTACACGCGGTAGAAGTGAAACTTTTCCATTTTGGAAAAAAAAATTATTGGATTCTGGAAATTTTTTAATTTTGGAAAAAAAAAATTGTTGGATCTCGGAAATTTTTGAACTTATAACTGAAAGTAATTTTTCAAAAAACGGCGCTATAAAAATGTATTATTCAGAACTTTTAGAGACTTAAACTAAACCCAACTGGGGATGCCGTAGTCTCACTGACTCCAGACGGCAGTAGTTGAGACTCTTGTGCGGTATTCACATTGAAATTTAATTTAAAATGTATGAACCCGTACAGTATTCAAAAGGTACCCACACCATTTGGCAAAAAAAAATTGGACCATCTTTATTTAAATTTACTCATTTTATTAGAAATGTTCAGAATAAATAGTATATGAGTAGGACGTTGTCAAAAAAAAATTCGAGTGCAGCTTACTGTAGTTTTTCAAAAAACGGCGCTATAAAAATGTATTATTCAGAATTTTTCAGAAACTAAAACTAAACCCAACTGGGGACGCCGTAGTCGCACTGACTCCGGACGGCAGTAATTGGGACTCTTGTGCGGTTTTCACATTGAAATTTAATGTAAAATGTACGAACGATTAGTTCCCGTACAGTATTCAAAAGGTACCTACACCATTTCGCAAAAAAAAATTGGACCATCTTTATTTAAATTTACTCATTTTATTAGAAATGTTCAGAATAAATAGTATCCGAGTAGGACGTTGTCAAAAAAAAATTCGTGTGCAGCTTACTGTAGTTTTTCAAAAAACGGCGCTATAAAAATGTATTATTCAGAATTTTTCAGAAACTAAAACTAAACCCAACTGGGGACGCCGTAGTCGCACTAACTCCGGACGGCAGTAATTGGGACTCTTGTGCGGTTTTCACATTGAAATTTAATGTAAAATGTACGAACGATTAGTTCCCGTACGGTATTCAAAAGGTACCTACACCATTTCGCAAAAAAAAATTGGACCATCTTTATTTAAATTTTCTCATTTTTTTAGAAATGTTCAGAATATATACTATCCGAGTAGGTACCTACGTACGTTGTCAAAAAAAATTCGAGTGCAGTTTACACGCGGTAGAAGTGAAACTTTTCCAAAACAATCTCAACTAATACTTGAAAAGTGAGGTCTAAGTTGTCCAGTAAATAAATGTATTCTCTGTTAAATTTTACTCTTGCGTGTTATGTGCTCCTGGTAGATTTTCAATATTGTACCTCACCCTTTTTGTCATTTTTCACAAAAACGGCCCTTTAAAAATATAATTTTCAAAATTATTGTATACCCATTTTTATGAAGTGTTGCTCATCCAACGAATGGTTCCCGGGGCGGCAATGCCAATGCCCGCCTCTAACGTTGAATAATTATCATAAATAAGCTAAATACAAAAAAAGCGTTATGTAACTATAATATTTAAAAAAAATAAATCCCTTAAATATCTAGGCTAAAGACGAAGGTAGCGCAACACGGCATAACAGCCCAAAAAATAATTACAAAAGAAATTATCCTTTCAACTTCAAATAATTTCATTACAAATTTCCAAAAAAAAAAAACATATTTCCCATATGATGATTCCGAGTTGTTATGTGCAGGTACCTACCTACTCAGATTCTCAGTTGGTATACCTGCACATACGTAAAAAAAAACACGCCATTAAAATGTATATTCAGAATTTTTTATCAAATAATCATTTCAATGAAAAAGAGTTCGCAAAGTATTTATATTTATAAATAATACGAATCCTAATGCATCGGAGCCCATCTATCAGGTACCTACTTAGTTCGTCATTCGCAGACGTACAATATTCTGACATTGTGAACCCGTACATAAATTAAAAAACTACTTTCCTAAAATGGGCATTTCAAAACCGAGCGTCTAGCAACACTCGATACGGAGATCTTTTTTCGTGAATTGAGCAAATTTCTTTCGATACAGACGAACCTGCCGATTTGAACGGATTGAAATAGAACTACAGGCGTGTTCGACAGACATTTGATTTTGTTTTGCGTGAACGATCCGTACTTATATTCCTTACCGCTAGATGTCTCTGGATTGAAATCTTTAGTTGGCGGAGAGTGTTGCCTTTCCGCCATTTGTAAAATTTCAGAATCCAGTGTTCCAAGGTGTGAGAAAATTTACCCAACCTGAATTTATTTGTAAGAAAATTAGGTGTTCTACTGGCCAGCTATATAATGCACCCTCGAGAAAAAATGCGAGTTTTGCGAAACGTCAGAAAATATCATTTTTCCGCGCGCTATTGTGTAACATTTTGAATGGTGACCGACATATTTGTCGATTTTAAAAGCTTCCTTAATTTCTATTCCTCCCATTTATTAAAAAATATCTCCACCAGAACGCGCTTTTTCGACGATATCTCGTACCGCGTGTCGTACCTATAAAATGTCATTTTTTAGCAGCATCGCCATTAAAATAAAAGAGTAAATTTCTAGCAAATTCGTTTTGTATGAAAAGAGTGCTTAATTTTTCTTCGACTTTTTCGAAATGCGAACCTGTCGGCGGGAAATATAACCGGGCTGATTTCTTCGTCGATGAGAGATTCAGTCAGAGGTTCCAGTTATCGCCGCTGATTTTGCATCAGTTTTTTCCGTTAATTTTTCGCGTTTCGGTTTCATGGGTTTTTTTAGCTTCCTGTCTAGCGATTGTGGTCTTTGCGGTCGGTCAAACTCGAAGGGCGGAGAGGTCATTTTGGCGTGGGAGGCCCTGCACTGAAAAAAAAAGCCCTGTGTTTCGAGCGAAACTGAACCTCGAAACGGGTAAAACTTAAGGGGCGGCAAGGTCGTCTTTTGCCTAAATGACGAAAAAAAAGTGAGTTTTTCAAAAACTGTGCAATACTATACTAACTAGCTTTGCCTGTTGCAGAGGCAACCAAGGGGTTAAACACTACACGATATGACGTGTGAACGCGGATGAAGCGAAGAGTGTGTGTTAAATAAAATAGGTAAAGAAAAAAACGATGTTTGTAATTTGTTACCCGTAACTTATAATTTACTGTTGCAAAGACTCCTACCACTGTACCACTTTGGTCGCCGACACTTTAAAATCATCCCAGGAGCTTACCGCTCAATTCAGTACTGAACCAATCCAGCCGCCCGACTCAGGGCGTTCAGTATTTCATTTAATTTAAATTAGAAAAACCAATAGAGCCTAAAAGGGTCTTCGGAGTTTATCGTTCAATTTTTTCAGTCAGCCTTTCGGTTTGTGTAGGTCGAGACGCGTAATTTGATATCCATCTCGGGTACTGTAGGGTGTAATTTAAAAAAAAAAATTTTGGATTTTGAAAAAAAAATTTTGGACTTTGGAAATTTTTTAATTTTCAAAAAAAAAAATTTTGGATTTTGTAAATTTTTGAATTTTCAAAAAAAAAATTTTTAAGTTTTGGAAATTTTTTTAATTTTGGAAAAAAAAAAATTTTTGTCTTGGAAATTTTTGAACTGAAAGTAATTTTTCAAAAAACGGCGCTATAAAAATGTATTAATCAGAAATTTTAGAGACAAACTAAACCCAACTGGGGATGCCGTAGTCTCACTGACTCCAGACGGCAGTAGTTGGGACTCTTGTGCGGTATTCACATTGAAATTTAATTTAAAATGTATGAACCCGTACAGTATTCAAAAGGTACCTACACCATTTGGCAAAAAAAATTGGACCATCTTTATTTAAATTTACTCATTTTATTAGAAATGTTCAGAATATATAGTGTCCGAGTACGTTGTCAAAAAAAATTCGAGTTCAGTTTACACGCGGTAGAAGTGAAACTTTTCCATTTTGGAAAAAAAAATTATTGGATTCTGGAAATTTTTTAATTTTGGAAAAAAAAATTGTTGGATCTCGGAAATTTTTGAACTTATAACTGAAAGTAATTTTTCAAAAAACGGCGCTATAAAAATGTATTATTCAGAAATTTTAGAGACTTAAACTAAACCCAACTGGGGATGCCGTAGTCTCACTGACTCCAGACGGCAGTAGTTGAGACTCTTGTGCGGTATTCACATTGAAATTTAATTTAAAATGTATGAACCCGTACAGTATTCAAAAGGTACCCACACCATTTGGCAAAAAGAAATTGGACCATCTTTATTTAAATTTACTCATTTTATTAGAAATGTTCAGAATAAATAGTATCCGAGTAGGACGTTGTCAAAAAAAAATTCGAGTGCAGCTTACTGTAGTTTTTCAAAAAACGGCGCTATAAAAATGTATTATTCAGAATTTTTCAGAAACTAAAACTAAACCCAACTGGGGACGCCGTAGTCGCACTGACTCCGGACGGCAGTAATTGGGACTCTTGTGCGGTTTTCACATTGAAATTTAATGTAAAATGTACGAACGATTAGTTCCCGTACAGTATTCAAAAGGTACCTACACCATTTGGCAAAAAAAATTGGACCATCTTTATTTAAATTTACTCATTTTTTTAGAAATGTTCAGAATAAATAGTATCCGAGTAGGACGTTGTCAAAAAAAAATTCGAGTGCAGCTTACTGTAGTTTTTCAAAAAACGGCGCTATAAAAATGTATTATTCAGAATTTTTCAGAAACTAAAACCAAACCCAACTGGGGACGCCGTAGTCGCACTGACTCCGGACGGCAGTAATTGGGACTCTTGTGCGGTTTTCACATTGAATTTTAATGTAAAATGTACGAACGATTAGTCCCCGTACAGTGTTCAAAAGGTAACTACACCATTTCGCAAAAAAAAAATTGGACCATATTTATTTAAATTTACTCATTTTATTAGAAATGTTCAGAATAAATAGTATCCGAGTAGGACGTTGTCAAAAAAAAATTCGAGTGCAGCTTACTGTAGTTTTCAAAAAACGGCGCTATAAAAATGTATTATTCAGAATTTTTCAGAAACTAAAACTAAACCCAACTGGGGACGCCGTAGTCGCACTGACTCCGGACGGCAGTAATTGGGACTCTTGTGCGGTTTTCACATTGAAATTTAATGTAAAATGTATGAACCCGTACAGTATTCAAAAGGTACCTACACCATTTGGCAAAAAAAAAATTGGACCATCTTTATTTAAATTTACTCATTTTATTAGAAATGTTCTGAATAAATAGTATCCGAGTAGGACGTTGTCAAAAAAAAATTCGAGTGCAGCTTACTGTAGTTTTTCAAAAAACGGCGCTATAAAAATGTATTATTCAGAATTTTTCAGAAACTAAAACCAAACCCAACCGGGGACGCCGTAGTCGCACTGACTCCGGACGGCAGTAATTGGGACTCTTGTGCGGTTTTCACATTGAAATTTAATGTAAAATGTACCAACGATTAGTTCCCGTACAGTATTCAAAAGGTACCTACACCATTTCGCAAAAAAAAAATGGACCATCTTTATTTAAATTTACTCATTTTATTAGAAATGTTCAGAATATATAGTGTCCGAGTACGTTGTCAAAAAAAATTCGAGTGCAGTTTACACGCGGTAGAAGTGAAACTTTTCCTGAAAAGTGAGGTCTGAGTAGCCCAGTAAATAAATGTACCCTCTGTAATATTTTACTTCTGCGTATTATGAGCTCCTGGTAGATTTTCAATATTGTACGTCACCCTTTTTGTCATTTTTTACAAAAACGGTCCTATAAAAATATAATTATCAAAATTATTGTGTACCTATTTTTATGAGGTGTTGCTCATCCAACGAATGGTTTCCTGAGCGGCAGTGCCAATGCCCGCCTCTAACGTTGAATAATTATCATAAAGAAGCAAAATACAAAAAAAGCGTTATGTAACTTTAATATTTAAAAAAAATAAATCCCTTAAATATCTAGGCTAAAGACGAAGGTAGCGCAACACGGCATAACAGCCCAAAAAATTATTACAAAAGAAATTATCCTTTCAACTTCAAATAATTTTATTACAAATTTCCAAAAAAAAAAAACAGATGATTCCGATTTGTTATGTGCAGGTACCTACCTACTCAGATTCTCAGTTGGTACACCTGCACATACGTAAAAAAAACACGCCATTAAAATGTATATTCAGAATTTTTTATCAAATAATCATTTCAATGAAAAAGAGTTCGCAAAGTATTTATACTTAGTCCTCTCACAATTTTAATAATATTTTTTCTAGCTAGTGTAGGTACTACTTTCCTAAAATAGGCATTTCAAAACCGAGCGTCTAGCAACACTCGATACCGAGATCTTTTTTCGTGAATTGAGCAAATTTCTTTCGATACAGACGAACCTGCCGATTTGAACGGATTGAAATAGAACTACAGGCGTGTTCGACAGACATTTGATTTTGTTTTGTGTGAACGATCCGTACTTATATTCCACACCGCTAGATGTCTCTGGATTGAAATCTTTAGTTGGCGGAGAGAGCGGCCTTCCGCCATTTGTAAAATTTCAGAATCGAGTGTTCCAAGGTGTGAGAAAATTTACCCAACCTGAATTTATTTGTAAGAAAATTAGGTCTTCTACTGGCCAGTTATATTATGCACCCTCGAGAAAAATGCGAGTTTTGCGAAACGTCAGAAAATATCATTTTTCCGCGCGATATTGTGTAGCATTTTGAATGGTGACCGACATATTTGTCGATTTTAAAAGCTTCCTTAATTTCTATTCCTCCTATTTATTGAAAAACATCTCGACCACAATGCGCTTTTTCGACGATATCTCGTACCGCGTGTCGTACCTATAAAATGTCATTTTTTAGCAGCATCGCCATTAAAATAAAAGAATAAATTTCTAGCAAATTCGTTTCGCGTAAAGGAAATAGTGATTAAGATTTCTTATCTTTTTTGCAAATGCGAACCTGTCGGCGGGAAATATAACCGGGCCGATTTCTTCGTCGATGAGAGATTCAGCCGGAGGTTCCAGTTATCGCCGCTGATTTTGTATCAGTTTTTTCCGTTGACTTTTGGCGTTTCTAAAATAAGAATTTCGTGTGAGTTTCCTGTCTTGCGATAGTGGTCTCTGAGGTCGGTCAGACTCGAAGAGCGGAGAGGTCATTTTGGCGTGGGAGGCCCTGACTGAAAAAAAAAGCCCTCTTTTTCGAGCGAAACTGAACCTCGAAACGGGTAAAACTTGAGGGGCGGCAAGGTCGTCTTTTGCCTAAATTATGAAAAAGTGAGTTTTTCAAAAACTGTGCAATACTATATTAATGTTAAATATTCCAATTTTAGAAAACAGACGAAAAATTAACGACCTAACCTTTTTATTAAAATTATTAAATTCTAAATTCAACTGTTGTGAACTCCTGCAATTGATAAATCTACACGTACCTACACGATCGACTAGACAAATATTAACATTTCATATACACACATCTCATTCCAACTATAGTTTGCATTCTCCAATACAGCGTTTACATAGCCTTGGTAACCAATATTTAAATAATATGGATGTATTTTATAATAAATAAAATTTATCAAACTTTAAACGACGTATGTGCCAACTATTTATTCCTACTTCTTAAACCATCTTTATCTCTATTTTTACTTACCATATATTCTATGTTACCTGCTTTGTGTCGACTCTTATATTTGGTGTTATCTATATTTTATTTCTTATATTTTATGTTATCTTTAGTTTGTTTCTTATATTTTATGTTATTTCCTATATTTTATCAAAAACATGTACTGAACTATATGTAAAAGCCCTATGGGCGTTTAAATAAATAAATAAATAACTCTAACAAATACTCTACGCTTTATAACTCTTCTCCTACTATCTTTTCTATTTCTGTTATTACACTGAAACGTAAACGTAAACGGAAAATTTGTTGTAGATGTAAAGAAATCTTAAAAGTGTTATATATGTTATACTAATGTGTTAAAACAAATGTTTATTTAATGATTTCTTTAGTGCGCACATTAGGCTTTTATATTGGGTTACTTTTTATATACGTTAATATAAAATAATGCTACTTAGTAATAGTGGGTAAAATATATAAGTACTTCTGTTATTTTTTGATAAAAAATACATTTAAAAAACGTAAATCTATTCGTAATGCCTACTGCAAGTTCCTGATACCAAATTAATTAATAAAAAGTGTTTGAGTACGTACTTCCGATCTGTTTAACTTTATTTTTGCATCGGTATTGAGATAATCACACCAAAACACACAATTTAATACCAAAATCGTGACATGCGTTAAAAACACGCAGCCAACGCAACGACTAAATGTCACCAAAATTAAAATGTTTTTCATGAAAACCAACATTGAATCTGCTGCCAAAAGCGCTGAAAATACTTATATAAAAATACGTGGCCAGGATCCGCCGCCATAAATTTTACCCCCAGCCTACCACCCCTAATGTGACGCTTGCCTGTTTTGCATCATAATGCAGCGGGGGTTAAAACCGGGGCTTTTCATGCATAGCCGCTGAATAATATATGAACTTGACTGGGCGGCCAATGACTCGAAAAAACTTGAATTTTGCAGCCATGAAATGGCTGAACATTGTATAATTGACTAGCTGTCGCATTTTAAAATAGATAATAACATGAAACAATTTTACGAGGGAAATAAACGGCTTGTTAAGGATTAGATTGGCATTTCATAAAAAAAATTATTTAAAATTTAGTTTCGAAAAATATAAATAACATTTATGTAAGTAATTGTTGGTTTGTAAAAAATGTTCATTTTTTCTTCTTCTTTTCACTTCAAAATTTTGCAAATGCTAAAAAGATACGGAATTAATGGTATTAATAATTTTAAAACGGATTTTAGGTTATTTTGTTATTTTTAAAAATATCCACCCACTTTTCCTTTGGATAAAAGTAAGAATATTTGGAAAATATTAACAGCGCTGTTTTTGTGAAAAATCATGTATATTTATGAGTTCCTAGGCTCTATCTAATTTTATTATTTACAAAAAATACATAAAACATGCTTACCTGGCAGGTCACTTCCGATAAATCCACTTTTATAAGAAAAGTTAATCTTGAACCTTGCACGTACACGGTTGTACGTTATTTGCTATTTTACCCTACCATTTACATTACATTTTTAAAGGATTAGTGGCTAAAGTAGAGTTGACTAATTGATTTTAAATAGTTATATTTTATATCATTTAAGACAAAGAAAACACTATTAAATCCAAACGAAACATGATAAAGAAAGACACAGAAAAATGAAAAGATAACCGTCGCAACTGGGAATCTAACCCAGATTTTTCTGTGTTTTGGATGTTTCGTTGGATTTATTATTATTATCTTCTTCTTCCATGATTTATTACATTGATGAGTATATACTTTAAAAAATATCCAAATAAAAAAATAATTTTTTTAAATGTTCAATATTAGAACGTGAAGATTTTTATCAAATTACCCAAAAAGTTTAGAAATTCTACTTGGGCTTGAATACTATATTGTCAATAGATGTTTACATTTAGTTTTTTCATTGTATTTTCGTGTATAATATTACGCTATATACATTTATATGAAAATAAAGTGAATCAGATAAATGTAAACAATTAACAATTGATAGCTCGAAAGTGTTCTGATATCAGAACACTTTCAGTACACTCGGCAAACTCGGCCACCCTGACGAATCGGAAAAAGCCTTGCTTTTAATTGAAACCGGCCATTATGTTGGATTTGTTCCTGAAGTCTTGGGAAGACTCAAAACTTATAAAGCACGTCTAATTACAGAAGCAATTGAAATTCATAAAAATCCCATTAAAATTAATAGAGACGACGGAGCTAAGCTCAATAGTTCTTAGTATCCGGTAATTGACCGATACACCAAAGCTTAACACAGAAAACCGTGTTGAATTATTCTGTAATTCCAGCTCGTAGGCAACACGGTGTCGCTTCTACATACATAAGCACACACTTCACTACTATCAATTACACGTCTGTAACGCTGTCCGAAACGTCGCCTAAAGAAAGAGGTAGCGCAACACGGTAGAACACCCAAAAATAAATAACGAAAATAAAATACTTTTGG
Organism: Glyphotaelius pellucidus; assembly: GCA_936435175.1. Classification (NCBI taxonomy): domain Eukaryota; kingdom Metazoa; phylum Arthropoda; class Insecta; order Trichoptera; family Limnephilidae; genus Glyphotaelius; species Glyphotaelius pellucidus. Next base: position 9,674,291 of record OW386552.1, on the reverse strand, counting down.
TCGTGAAAATCTGAAATCATAGCCTATACAATAAATAATAATATGTAACGGTAAACTGTGGTTAAAATACATTACTAATTTAAAAAAGATCACTTATAAAGCAAAGCCACGAGTTTACAAACCCGTCCCGTCCAGTAATAGTTAATTATTTAGGAAACTCTAAATGTGATTGCCAATTCCGTAACAGCGCGTAAATAACACAACTTTCAAATTAAGTTAATTTCCCGGTTATCCTCCATTCCTGACCCGCAGTACATTAGCGGTTTCCATATATTCGCGAAAGCCAACTACTGCGCATTCGGAATTCCAAAATTCCAACTAATCAAATATACACCGAGTTGTACAATCTAATCAGTATTCCTTTTGATAACGTACATTATCCAAGCTCAGCATCGAATGCTCTCAACGATATGTCAATTAAGCTGTATTCCATAACTATGGCATCCATTTCTGATATTAGCCAGATAAATTATTTATTCGAAACAGTGCTCGCATTAGTTTTCATTGAATATTAATGAGATTTAATTAACGTGATGGTTTGGGTCTAGGAAATGGTGGTTCTAGTTACCGACGCATGCCGCACACTGAGTGTATAACCGTGGTATTTTACTTTTCAGTTACTGTTTGGCATGTTCTTGGTGCTTATAACATGATCGAAATTTTTAATATCTAACATTTAATCACAATAAAAAAACACATCGAGTACAGTCGTTCTATCCTGTTATCTATCAGACAATTTAGTTATGATAATAAAAATGTATTCCGGACCGTGTAGTATTTCAAAGTAATACTATGATCGCTCTTTTCGTATAACCTTCTCGTTTGGAATAAACTTCCCTCAGCTCTTACTTATATCCAGAATTTGGCTGAATTTAAACGGGCTAAAAAAACAAAATTGTTTAAAAAATCCTACCATTAATAAATCTTAACATATTTTCAATACACATAATACCTAAACCACGATCTCAAGTTTCCGGTAATTGTTTGGTTTCGGTTTCGTTCTAATTGTATTTTTATGTTTAATGTCCGAATTCAATGTCAGAATATTTCTCATTTCTAAACGCAAACTGCTTCTGTTAGTATATTATATTTTAGTTTTAAAGTTCTTGTTTTGTCCTGTGCTACAATAGCACCGTTATTGTTTATTATTATTATCCTGTGTGTGCTGTGACAGCACTGTTTTTGTTAAATTTTGTTCTCTTGTCATTGTTTTGTAAATACTATATATTCTTTATTGCATATTATTATATCAATATTTTGTAATGGACTCATAAGGAGCACCGTAAGATTATTATTATTATTTTTTTAAATTTATTAAGTTAAGCGCACTTGAAATGAAATGACACAAAATTGCGCTATACAAATGTATTGTTATTATTATTAATAGATAGAAAATAAGACATTGAATAAAAAAATAAGACGTAGCGAAAATAAGACATTGAATAAAAACGAAAAAGATCGAAAATGATTTGAATAATATTTGGCAATTAGTCGTTTTTGGCGGATATTTGACAGTCTAACGTCTCTAGAAGGGAGGTCTTTAGAGGGCTGTCAGAGGGACTCCATCCAGGCACCCAAAGCAGTGACGATGGAATTCTTGGAATGGCGTAGTCTGCGCCACGCTAAGCACTTCTTCGCCACAGCGAAGAAGTGCTCTGAAAAAAAAGCATTTGTTCGTAGGATTCATTGAGTTAATTAACCGCATTAATTACTGAACATGACGTTTTGGATTATGTTCATACACAGATCTTTAGTTAAAAAACACGTGTGATGGTTTTTAACTTTCGACGTAATTAATTCTGAGATTCGTAGACATATTTGACAAAAACTGCAATCCCTCATTTATTTCCCACAGTGTAAATATGTTGGCCACATTGTTGCTGTTTCTCATCCAAAAAAATCGATTTCACCGAGTTCGCGATCTGTTAGTGAAAGTCGTGGGTAAACTGAATAAAATCTCAAATACCTTTGTCATTGAACTGAGAAGTGGTACTTACCTACTTAAATATCTGCATCTGCAAGTAAAAGTAAAATACCAACCATACTCTGGCGAAGAAAAGGTCACTAAGTACCGGCACCTGTGCAACTAAACAAACTGGGAACCTGCAGAAGAGATGAGGGTAAGAATGGAGATTGCTAGAGGAACTTTTCAAAGTTTTCCTCTTTGTTATTTGATCGAGCACTAAACTCGTGCATGGGGTGGCAAATGAATCGATACTATTCCGTAACAATTTTCCTATATGCATGCGATGAAAGCATGCTCAATGAATGGTATGGAATCTTTAGAAGGGTGGCTGATATCACGGGCAGTGTGAGTCACAAATGAGCCGATTCTAAGGGAACCCAACTAGAATAGATGGATCCTGTATATGTGGAAGAAAAAGTGAAAGGAAAACGGCGCTACACAAACATATTCTAAGGAGCAACAAGTGATTCATATAAAGAGTGGTCATGAAAGGAGCGGAAGGATGAAAGGGTGTAAACAATCGGTGTGTGTGTGGGATGTGGCTGATTTCAGTGGCTGAAAAACACTGGTCAATGAACGGTTTTCAAGGTGTTGAAGAGCTCTTCTTTGGCCGGATGGTCGCCAAATTTTATTGAGCCTTAAAAGTAGAAGGATACCTATAATTTTGAAAAAAGTAATTAATTTCACGACATTTTTATACTCTTTCCTGCAGTAAAGAAATCTAAACGCTTCGACATGTACTATTGGTTTATTTCTTTTTCAAACTGTGCCGTGGTATTTAAAGACAATTCACGTATTTCAGGGATTTCATGGTTTTTCAAGGTATTTGGTGATATTTCATATCGTGATGATGATGATATTTCATGTCGTGGTATTTTAAGTTATTTCAAGATACCTTCCGTTATTTTATGTTATTTGATTACATTTCATGGTGTCGTGGTATATTGTAATATTTCATAGTAATTCCTAGTATTTTATATATTTTCGTATTATTTCACGTTTTTTCATGATATTTCATTAAATTTCATTGTAGTTGGTGGTATTTTACGATATTTCAAGGAATTTAAATGAATTCCATGTTACGTTACTTAAAATATGCATTTCACAATTCCTCATGTTATTTCATTACATTTTATCGTTTTTCAACAACATATATGATATTTCGAGTAGTTTCATGATTTTTCGGGTTAAATAATGATATTTAAAGTTATTTCATATTATTTCAATACATTTCATGGTATTTCGTTGTATTTATAGATACTTTTTATATTAGCTCAAAACAGGAGGCTGAAAGGCAAATAATCTATCTTGTGGATTATGATGTCTTTACGGATGCTCTAGGTTTTTTTAAGGAAATGGAAGAAATGTTATGGAAAGGTAAAAAATACGAGGGGTGGGTAGGATACGGGGATAGTGGGTACAGGAGTGATCCATTCGAATCCGAATCCATTCCTCTTTAAATCGTTAAGTCCTGCTGGAAAGGAAAAATGGTCTCCCTAAACAAGTCTCTCCGAATCCGGCCCATCACACAGTAAGTGGGCAAACGAATTCGCCGCCAAGACTTAGACAAACCTCGCCCCATGAACCGTTGCGCCCCTGCTAAGTCACAAAACGTAGCAAACTACTTGAGGTAACCTATGGCAGAGGTGTTGGTTATCAAATAAATGATTCTTCGGGCGGCGGTACCCATGTCATTTTTACGATTTTTCATGTTATTTCTTTGCGCTTCAAGGTATTTCAACATTTCGAGGTTTTCTACAAATTTCATTACGTTCTAAGGTATTTTGTGATATTTCATGTTATATCATAATATTTCGCTACATCCTATAAATATACATAAATACCTGTAAACTTCCATCATTATCCACAAATATCCATCCTGCCGTCGGCAATGAAAGCTGCTAAAATTACACAGAAATTATTATTAATATGTAACCTCCAGGAGGTCAAATTTAAATACGCAAGTTTACGTACCATTATTTAAGTATTAAAAATATGATAAAAATGTGATGGGATTTTCTGTAGGTTTATATATTACATGATTTACTGCACGACGAGAGACAACAGGAGTTTTTAAAGCTTAGATTTAATTTAAAATGCGTAAAATATAATTTAATTTCTAAAATTAAATTTAAAAAAACCTTAAAAAAATTAACATAAAACATGTTGGATATAAAGTTGCATTTAAGGATATAAAATATAAGAAAGTTTTGAGAAAAGAGAACGAATAAAAAATCAGAAAATAGTTTTTAAATTGCAGATTGTATGAAAATAATATATTATAATAATAAAGGCTCACAGTACATAATTTACTACTAAACAATAAGAAGACATAAAAAAATATATGTATATGCATACACAACATAATATATCATGATTTGTAAGATGGAAGCATCAAAAATTGTTGAGCGGTGAATTCTGACGAAAAGACGAATTTTATGATTTTACTATCAATTATTTATTGTTATCAAGTTTATTTTGCAGAACTTCATTTTAATTTCTTATTTTTTTTAATCAAATAATAAAAATCATTTTTTTGCATGTCTTTTTTCAATTTTTTTTTCTTCGAAATCAAACAAAAAACAACCGAGTCACCGCCCAACACCTCACCCCGCCACAACTGTCGAATGATTTTTAATAATATTGTTGACTATTTAAAAGAAATAAAAATTACTACCAATTTAATCATAAAAAAGATTTTCAAAATATATTTACGAAACGCGGGCGAAGCCGGGTAGTTATTACGAGTATCCTGAGTAAGCACATTTGTCTACAGCCAACGCCGTGAAATGACAGCATAGAACATGCAACAACGTACCTAGTTCTATTGTGTTTCAAATCGAACTGCACTCGTTATGACATTTTTTGCAAATCCTCTTTGCAGCTCCCATCACGTTCAGTTGGTGATAAACACAATCACGTATAGCAATACTTACTACTAAAATGGATACAGAAGAACGATGAATTCGAATTTTTTTCAAATTCATTGCAAACGTTCATCAATAATGATTTAAGGTTAGTAGGGTAAATTTGTAGGGCAATTGGAGGAATTGCGATAAGGACATTAAAAGGAATGATTGTCTAATTCAATCATGATGTTATTCATCTCTGTGTTTAGAATGGACAATCCCTGGGCCCAGCGCCAAGGATTTTATTGCTCTGCTATGTAGGTCATCAAAGACAATGCTTTGGAACTAGCATAATCACATAATAAGCAAGCAAGAATTTTTAAACCTATATTCAAAGATGAATTATCGAGTATTTCATTTTGTAACCGTCAATATCGTCTACTGCAGAAAACGCACGAACCATTTGTAAATCTTTGCTAGGTGACATAATATAAGTTTCCCCTTACTAATAAACATGATTTTAATTTTATACAACCGGTAAATAACCATTTATCATTCATTAACGGTTGTTTATTAGTTGTGTAGAACTAAAAACACATTTATCAAAAAGGCCCGTGGTGTATTAAAGGAAGAACTGAATTAACTTAGCCAGTAATTTCAGGCATTATTTTGAGTAAATACCGTGAACGAAATTTTGGTCCCGGGTACTTTTTTGATGTCTATTTTCTTTTTTCGATTGTTTTCTTCAAAATCAATTAAACATTCTTTCGCAAATCATTTTTCAATATTTTTTCTTCAAAATCAAACAAAAAACATTAATTCACATGACCGAGGAACCGCCCAACACCTTACTCCGCCACAACTGTTCGATGCCTATAATAAAATGATAATGATTTTTAAAGTTTTTTGATGAAAAAAGAAATCTCATCAAAAATGTTATTGGAGACAAAAATTCATTTACATTTTTAATCCCAAAATATGTCGAGAATCACCGGTTAAAGTAAGTCAAGTACGTCCCTGATCTGGCTTCCACTGCAACTGCTTTTTTCAAGTATCTCTAATTTAGCCATAATTTATGAGTGGAAGAGCTTTTGGAAGTCAGCATTCATTATTTTTTATTTTACCTATAGCTAGACCCTTTTCCGTACTCTCAAGTAGTACGGTACATGAACTAACTATAAACAATAACTTGTCATGCGACTATTTTTTCAAGTATTTTGATATATTTTGCAAATGTTTAGCTCAGACGATACAGACGCCTTTCAATTGCCTACACCTCATTGAACAAACATGGCTCCTAATTTTGTAATGATTGACAACTATTATTTATTTATTTATTTATTTATTTATAAATAAACGCCCTTTTTCGGGGCTTTTACATATATAGCGTAGAAAAAAAAAACATTTTATTGTACATAACTGAACTGCCTCAATAACAATATTTTATATTTATTCAAAGATAAATTGAAGATGTCCACTGACTTGGTATAATTGTTTCCCTCCGTTAGTATTCTGGGCAAAGAGGAATACATATGGTAGTTAGTCCCAGAATTTCTGCACTGAAATAAATCCTGACTTCTAGTATTGCGAATATTAATATTGTATTATACTTTTTAAGCAAATCGAAGTTGCCATAACTTTAAGAGGGAATAAATCAGACAAAACCGAATATGTCAATTTCAAATCAACTTTTAGACGTATTGACTCTTTTCCACAAAAAATTATAAATTGATTTCAAAAGACAGTTCTTTTATCTAGTAAAGCTTTGTTTTAAATTTTGAGAAAAATATTAATTTTTAATACAATTAGGTTTTACCGTAGGTCGTTGGCAGATTTGTTAAATTTTCAAAAAAAAATTGTTTTATACAACATACATTTCAAATCATATAATCATGCAGTAAAATAAATCAATACATTATTTGGGAAAGTTACATTTCAGAATTTTTATTTTAGTTCAAATAAAATCATTTAATTTAGTTATTCTTTTATCTAGTGAAGCTATTTTTGAAATTTTGAGAATGTATGTTTATTTTTAGTACAATAAGGTTTTAACGTAGGTCGTTGGCAGATTTGTTAAATTTTCAAATAAAATTTTGTATCACACAACATACAATTCAAATCATATTATAATCATGCAGTAAAATAAATCAATAAATTATTTAGGAAACCTACTTTTCAGAGTTTTAATTATAGTTCTAATAAAATCATTAAAAGGAAAGATCCGCGCCCTTGTTTGGTGACGAAAATACTTCAGTTTGTCTATTTATTTACTAGGGTCTTACAAACTAATATAATTTAAAAAAAACTTATTTATTTTGCTTATACATTGCTGAAAAATTATAAATACTTATGATCAAACAATAATTTTAATTGTTTTATCATCACGAGTTTGAGCATTTTTGAATGTGGGTATTTATCAAAGCAAATTTGGAATGAAATAAAATCGGTGTTGAGTCATTGTGTTAAAATGCTGGTATGGAGAATAATTAATCTTTCTCATCGGAACCGCCCTGTACAGTTGCAAGGATACAATCGCAAGATCATCGTTCGACGAAATTTAAATTCTCGGCCGCCGGTTAATGGCTCTTAACTGCGTAATAAAACGTAATCTTGATACAAAACCTCTTGTGCGAACACATTACCTACAAGAATAAAGAAAATTTTGGTAAAATTGTATAAGCCCACCTCACGGATAATACGGAACGTTCGTGTTGTTGAAGTTCGATACACGGATAATACGGAATATTCCTTTTTAAACTAATAGACAATCAAATATGACATTTGTCAGAAGTACCAATCTTATAAAATAAATTCTCGTCAAAATAAAAACAGAACGGTACCTTCTTCGAATTATTCCTGGGTTGAGATTCAAGCTGCAAAAGCTGGATGTCATCATGATTTAGATATACATCCCAGGTTTTGAATGGTTTGTTTGGCAAAGCAGGGTTTGTCTAACGGGTATGTGTAATCATTCTATTGGAATGATTGATTGCTGATTAATTGTCTATGAAATGTAAACCAAAAAACGATGAAAATACAAATGGCGTATACCGCGCGATGAAATAATTTTAACAAAATTTAAATGTAACATGCATATTTGATGCATATTTTTCATCTCCCCTGACGTAAATACTCACTTTTAGTGATAATAAAGCTAAATCTAACGGTTTGAATAAGAAATATTGCGTATTAACCAGTAAGCGGAGTAAGACAAAAAAATTAAATTTTAATGTACGTTTTTTTTTATTTTTATTAAAAAATATTAAGCGTTACAATTTTATAAAAACACAACCCTTTAATGTCTTTTCTCATTGGGGACAGCACAATATGCAGAGCACACACTCGTCGGAAAATTTGCCATTTTTAATTGAGCATAGTGAGTATCTGCGGAAAGGCAATCAGCAAGACAACAATACTCGGGTTCCGACACAAATGTTGACAATGCGTCATGTTTTTTGTGTAATTTGTAATTCTTCGAACAATGGCCGCCGTGCGCCGCTTTCCCTTTTTAGTATTATTTGCACACGTTGTTTTTTCAAACGTGAACGAGCTGAAAAAGCTTTTTAAGGGTTTTTGTCAGCGGTGGATGAATTTTTATGCATTTAATTAATACCAGTTAGTCATTTTTTTATTATTACATCAAATCATGATTTCTCAAATGTCGTACACTTAAAATATGATACGGGATAAAAATTTGTTAATTTAAGTTTTGGGAGAATTCAAAATACCATCCACCGAGTAGTAAAACACAGGGATTAAAAACACATCGGGAATCGTAATGCTTCCATTGTAATGTTTATACGAAGTATTCTCAATAATGCGATTGTATTTTCAACTTTACGTGAGCAAAGCACAAGAACCCTAAATGCTCCCGTCTGGATCCAGCGAGACTACTGCATCCCCAATTGTGATATGTTGTGAGGCGGAAGGTAAAAATACAATCTGTTCACCAAACGCGGCTAAAGGCATTTCAATCAACGTTTCGGATAGGAATGGTGATCTTTCACTTGACGGCTGGCGTAGTCCAGCGGTAAGGCTCTTGACTCGCAATCCGAAGGTCGCGGGATCGAATCCTGGCGTGGCAAATAAATTTTATTTGATTAATTTGTGTTATTTCTCCATTTATTCATTTAAAATAATATATTGTATATTTGCGACACGTTCCAGAGTGGAAGATACTCTTAGTATCGCCCTGGTGTAAGACCACCATTCAGAATTAAAACGTTGCTTGAAATGGCTTTAGCCGTGTTTGGTGACCAGATCTGAATAGCCAGGTACTTCGCACCTTTCTCTTCCCCATCTCCTTCCCCTCCCCACTACCTTCAGCCTCACAACGTACCCCAATAAGGGATGCCATGGACTCACTGGCTCCAGACGGGAGCAGTTGGGACTATTGTGCGGTATTCATATTAAAAGAAAGTATTCTGAATAATGGGATTGTATTTTTATTTTTATGTGAGCACAGCACCAAAATCCATATTTCTCCCGTCTGGATCTTGAAGGTTGGAGGCTGAAGGTAAGGGGAGTGGAAGGTGATGGGGAAGACGAAGGCTGGAAATACGTTGATATTCAGATCTGTTCACCAAACGCGGCTAAAGCCATTTCAATCAACGTTTCTGATATAAATGGTGATCTTTCACCAGGAAGAAAGTATTTTATGGTTCCGGAAATTATGGTTCCATGACAACTCTACAAAGTGGCTTTTCAACACCCTTTGAAAAATCATTAAAAAAATAATATACGGACACCGATTGGTTTTTATTTCGGCCTTTTTCAGGTAAATATAGTGGAAAATCAAAATAACAGTAGGTACGTTCGAAATCATGAATAAGAAATCGTACTATGAAAAAAATCACGGGCAAAGCAATGTATTAAAATACTGCTGAAAATCGTGCAACGCCGGGTAGTAAAGTAAAAAACGATAATTGCATTTGAGTTCTCGATTCCTCCACTTAAAAAAATTACTGCAAAATTGCACTACTTCAGTTACATAGTAATCTCTTTAATAAAATAATATCCCACCATTAAATATTAGCATAAGAAATAGTTCTATTGGTGGACTAACTGTACCACTCAACAGCACGGCATCACTAGCGAGTTCCCGTTTAAATAGGTACCTATTTAAAATATATATAAATTTTGATAAGCTTCAAAGTGTTCGATTTTGGTTAGTACCATAGGTGAGAATAAATACTTTAATTTAAACATTTTCGAAAATTGAATATTAATTTAATAATCAACGGTTTTCAAAATGTCATTCTCCAATTGTGACAGTTTTTTAAGAGTTTTTGTAACGATTAAAAAAACTTTTCAGATGTATTGTCACGTGGTTGTAATAATCCAGAAACCTTTGCGAGGACGAAAAGAAGGTATTTTGCTACTACAAATCATCCACAACATATCCCCAAAGTTTCACCGCAATCGGATGAACTGTTAGCAAGGAATAATTTCATGATGCCAGAACTCACTATTGTATATAGTAAGAATCGCGGGCATGCGCAAAAGTTTCATCGCGATCGGATGTATGATTTAGCAACTCATACATACATAGACAGAAACAAACATATTTTCATTTTTTATATATGGATAAGGGAATAAATTTATTAATACAATTACCACTTGATATTCGAACAAAAGAAAACTATAACAATTATAAAAACAAACAAAAAATTGTAGTACCTGCCACCGTATAATTTAGTATGTTTTGTTTATCATTTCTACAGGTGATTTTTCACAAAAACGGCGCTATACAAATCATCCAAATATTATTATTATTATGGACAACTTATCTACATAGTTTTTAATTTTACATGTTATTATCTTACAAAATTACTATTTCTCTTTTTATGAATATGTTGTCTTCTTCATTACCATTTAAAATGTAATTTTAGATTAGACATTTACTTGGAAATTAATAATTATAATTTTATTAGAAGACAAATAACTTTGTATACATCACTTTATTTTATATACATTCTGCATGTTTCATGAACAATGTTCACTTCATCAAGAGAAAAAGTATAAAGAGTATAAATATGGAGTTACAAATTAAATACAGATCACAGATTAAGGGGAAGGGATAGAAAGAAGGGGGGGGGGTAAGAGTGGGGAAAGTTTATTGGAAGTTCGGGATTACAATATCATTAGAAGGGAAAGACCTTAAGAAGGTTAAGTGGGAAAACATTCAAAAGAGGGTACGTAATTTTTTTTTGCTAATTAATTATATCAAATTTGGTATTAAAATTTCTCCTAATTTCTAAGATTTCAAAATTTTATGTCCTAAGTATAAATCAAATGTATGATCATTACTTAATAAATGATCTGCGAACTCAGATTCGCTTTTACCATTCAAAGTTCTAAGGTGTTCTTTTACTCTTACCACAATATTTTTGTTAATTTAACCTATGTAAAACCAATTGCGATCCTTGCAATTGAGCTTATAAACACCTGATTTAAAAAAATTTAATGTCGCTATCCTTGTTATTTAGTACAGCGACAATAACACAACCCCCCCCCCCCCCACTCTTTCTCCTCCCGATTCATTCAACCCCTTCCCATTAATCTGTGATCTGTATTTAATTTTTAACTCCAGTGTACTTTTTCTCCTGATGAAGTGAACATTGTTCATGAAACATGTAGATTGTAGAGTGTATATAAAATAAAGTAATGTATACAATTTCTTCAAAATTCGCAAATTCACTTTGTGGCGTCATTATTAATTTAATGAAAACAAATAACTTTGTGTACACTACTATTTAATTAACAATACTTATATTTATAATAATTTATTTTGTTATTTAGACTTCCTGTTTTCATCTTAAAATAATTTTTATATTTTATTTTAAATAATTGTTTTTTATGATATTTTAAGTAATTAATCACCTCTCATTTCTAATATTTTGTCTATGTTCTAATTTGTCTATACTTGTTTGTCTTTTGTTATTTTTTATTAACTTATTATCCTGACGAAGAAAACATAGTTTTCGAAACATGTTGATATTGTTAATTAAATGTGGTGTACACAAAGTTATTTGTTTTCATTAAATTAATGTATACAAAGTTATTTGTCTTTTAATAAAATAAATAATGTCATCACAAAGTGAAAACCTTCCAGAAAAAGTCTTCTTCGAAAAATTAATAAATAATACTTTACCTCGCTCTCTCTGTATCTTTTCAAATAGTTGTAATAATCTATACGTCGTCCTCTCCTAAGCAAGCAAAAGAATTTGTTATATTAGGAGAGTGTATGAAATATTACGTCAAACTTAATTATTATTATGTTGTAAAAATTTTTGGAAAGATAAAAAAATATTTAAAAATAAAAAAAATATTTAAAAATAAAAAAATTAAAAAATCAGTTCCAGTCAAAAATGCCTCCCACACAAATGAACAAACCATTCATATTACGTTCCATTGTTTATACAACAACAAAAAACTGCCGAATGCAGCGGCAGAATGATTTAAAAATAAATTTGTTCTGCAGACCAAACAGACGAACAAAGCGGAATGAAGTACTGCAGACAGCACTATTCACTTTCCCAATCGAGATATTCCGATTCCAGATTCCCGGAACAGTCTGATTCCGAAACACCGGCCTTTATTATTTCTAACTATTATTCCCATGTTTTATTCATGATTAAAATCTGTCGATGCTTCCCTCAGTGCGCTTTTACGCTTCCGATGGATCGACTAGGAATATAATTCTATAGGAATATCGGAGATTCAGACTTGAGAATAAACCTCGCGTCGTCAGCTGGAGCAAATCGAATTTCTGTTTGCATTGGCGCATAGAAATAAGCTGACTTTATATTGCTTCTTCGAACAGATTTGCTAATTAAATTGAAATTTTTTTATTATTTATATTTTTGGAATTAGGATTATATTAGGATTTGATTTTTTTTATTTTGTAGTATCTAATTACTAGATACTCTTTTCTTGCTGTTTGATAAGGGGCCATCCATAAATTAAGGGGGGAGGGGGGAGTAGAGAGGTGTGACATTGTGTGACGGGGGGTATGGGGGGGGTCACCAGCTATGTGACGTCACATGTAAATTGCAAAATATGTGACGTCACACTCAGGGGGGAGGGGGTCTCACAAATATGATGATGTGTGACAGGGACGGGAGGGAGGAGGTCAAAAATCATGAAGTTGGTTTGACGTACTTTATGGAAGGCCTCTAATACGTAAAATGAAATATTTTTTTTGACTATCAAATGAATATTTAAAAGCTACATAGTTGATTTTTTTTTTCATTAACTCCACACAGGAGACCCTGAGGAAAGCAATTTCCCTAAGGGCCTATATCTGAGATGCTGTGTGGAGGGTCTTTTTGATGCGAGGAAGGAATGAATATTGGTCTTGAAGAGACCCATGTTGTAGGAAGGAGGAAACACAGAGGCCGGCAAATCGTTCCACAGCCGAGCAGTTGAACACAATAACGAGTCGAAGAAGCGACCCGTTCTCATGTGACAAATGTCAACCGTCTACATGTATTGGGCACGCGATTGGCGTGTTTCCCGACTATGCACCGGTGCCGATAGCATTCCCACCCGACGCCTATGCTCTAAAGATTGCAATCCGTTAAGATGGGTGAATCTATCAAACGGACCGCCCGAATCTGCATAGAGTGGGTATTTTTCAGGTATTTTGGAGCTCCAGACCAGAGATGGCTGCCAAATTCAACCGCGGGGCGCACTTGTGATAGTAATGGCGATGTTGCGAGTTGATAAATGTGTTGACCTACAATATGCCGGCCGGCGTACTCCAGCGGTAAGGCTCTTGACTAGCATTCTGAAGGTCGGGGGATCGAATCCCGGCGTGGCAAATAAATTTTATTTATTTAGTTTGTGTTAATTCACAATTTATTCATATAAAATAATATACAATATATTTGCGGCACGTTCCAGAGTGGAAGATACTCTCAGTACCACCATTCAGAATTGAAACGTTGCTTGAAATGGCCTTAGCCGTGTTTGATGTTTGAATAGCCAGGTACTTCCCACCTTCCTCTTCCCTATTTCCTTCCCTTCCCCACTACCTTCAGCCTCACAACATACCCCAATTGGGGATGCCATTGTCTCACTGACTCCAGACGGAGCAGTTGGGACTCTTGTGCGGTATCAACTGTAAAAAAACATGTTAATAGAAAGCGGTGTTTAAATTTATGACGCCAGAGCTAACTGTTCGTAAGTTTTTAGTCTAGTTTTAAGATTTGTTTTTTCTTTACACGGAATAAATCGTTTTCTCATCTCATCATCATTTTTTATATTTATTTATATCGAGGATATACAAATATTTGTTAACTCTTCAAAGTTTCTTCTATCTGCTATCTATAGTTTCTGCTCCGCTATTCATCTATCTATTCTGCTCTATCTTCTATCTGGTATCTAAAATTTCGCAGTACGCTATTTTTTTTGTAATTATTTTGTTACATAAATGGTATGCTAAATAAATTTAATCAGAAACCCGCGATTTATGCAAAGTAATTGGGTTTTAAAATATTAAATTATTCCGTTTTAAAATAATATTTTTCACTATTCAGTGAAGTATTTTATGCAAATTTAACTTCAAAAGTTCACCATTAATTTCAGATTTACCGAAATAAAAGCACCTCAAATTTGTAACTCATTGCGGTCACGTCAAATGAAATCCGCAGTTAAAAAATGCCAAATAAATTCTCATGGCAACAATTTTACTCCGACCCATTGTCATTTCTGGTCGTATCAAAAAAATTAAAAATTTCAGTTTTTAAGCCATTAGGTACTCCTATTTTTAATAAATAAAAATGCTGATCGACTATCTAACTACCTTTTTTTTATTATTAAGTTAAAAGAAATAAAATATTTCGCTTTCTTAACTTAAATACAGAGCATATATAGAAGTTTTTAATTTTGTTCCAAAATCTTAAGTTTAAATAGTTTTTTTTTTAAAGGTTTTTATATTCTTTTCCGTTTTTAGATTATCTGGAACAAATGTGAACTCCCTCGTGGCCAATACTTCTCTTGCCACTTTCAGTCTTGACTGTATTTGTGTACCTACAATTTATTGTGTTGTCTAGTATAATGTTCGTGTACTTGTGATGTTTTTATAAATGTTGTGTTTGTGTGTATAAGTCCATTTTGTATTTTGTAGATTAAAAGACATATGTTATATTCGTACAATGTTTTTATTTTCAAAAGGTTCATTTCCTGGTATAGTTTTTTTGTGGGAGTGTCTGGGTTATAGTTGAAGAGTTTTTTAATAACTTTGTTCTGTATTATTTGTAAGTCGTTTAAGTACGTAATGCATGTGTTTCCCCATATTTCTATTAAATAATTTAGGTGGGACTGGATTAAGCTAAAGTAATGAACGAAGGTCGGAGATTTATGTCAGTTAAAAGATATGTTATGTTTCTGATGAATGTAAGACACGAGTAAACGTGTACGAGAGTCCGTTCTATTTTTCAACACCATCCATTTTTTTTTAGATTTTCACGGCCAAAAGTATTTTCGTTATTCGTTTTTGGGGTGTTATACCGTGTTGCGCTCCCTCCTTCTTTAGCCAACGTTTCGGAGAGCGTTACAGTGTCCATCATCAGGGCAGATGACAACACACAATTACACATCTGCCCTGATGATGGACACTGTAACACTGTAACGCTGTCCGAAACGTTGGCTAATGAAGGAGGTAGCGCAACGCGGCATAAAACCCCGTAAAAGAATAACGAATACCATCCATTTTGTACCCATAAATACATACTTATTGTCGTGAACTCTTAAGGTATGAAAGAGACATGCGCGTTTGAGTGAGTAACGCATAAAAGGGTGTGTTTGTTGTCCATGGTGTTAAGATACGTCCTGACTTACTTTTAACCAGCGATTTTGAGGTATTTGAAATAAAAACTATAGTTGACATTATTTTTTGCCTTTGGTGACATTTTTTCAACTAAAAAAAAAAAGGAGGTATTGAAAATTTGGGTCTGGGTGGGGATTTGATGGCAACTCAGCTCATGAAACCGCCACCCAGGAACCATTTATTGGATAACCAACACTTCTGCCATATGTCACCCCTTATGGTTCACTTGTTTGGTGACTTAGCAGGGGTGCCTGAATTCAGGGGAGGAGGATTGTTCGGGTCAATTGTGCCTGCGCACTTTCTGAATGGTGACCTGGATCGGGAGAGACTGGTTGAGGGCGAACTTTTGGTTTCTCCAGCAGCACTATCTGGGTACATCGCCTTGTGGGAGGTATGGGAGCGGAAATGAGAGGGATGGATTCATACGACTCTCACATCTGACCCCCAGATTCTTACCCATCCGTCGTACCTTTCTCCTTCCCAAAAATTCATCTTTTTCTTGTTCTAAAAAGATCCTCCACATAGCTGAAAGATGGTACAGGCCATGAGGGGAATTATTTTTCTCAGAGATCCCCCGGAGCTAATGTAAAAAAGGATAAATCTCAATGAACCTTTCAGAGTATTCCCTTAATTATTAATTCAAGTCTTGCCCCTTGTTTATATTCCTCATCAGATCAAACTAATCACTAGGCTCAAAGCTTGAGATTGTCTAGCTTTTTCTAACAACTGTCGTTTTGGGGAGACATTAAAATATAAAAGACAGATCGTGAACATAGTTTAGTGCAATGAAATAACTCACTAACTGGAATGCCTGACAAGTTACAGTTTTACAGACAGCCCCTTGTTACAACTTACTTGTTTTGGCTGAACATAAAAAATGTGCCTAAACATATGTACATCATTTTTAACAAAAATATGCCGTGTTGTTAATCACTGTACAGACGGCTGGTGTTTTTTGGTTGATTCATTAAACTAACCAGAAATTTTTGAGATAACGATGTCTGTTTCGACTCTACTTTCGATATATGCAACGAAAAAGTAAAATATTTTATTAATTATAATATATATGTATTAATTAATTATCACGTCTAATTATTAAAATTTGAATCCCAAGTAGGTATATGATCCAAATATATTTGCATATCACGAAACCTTCGTGCGATTTTCCAATTATAAACTACAACGCCCTGGGATATTAGAAGCTTTACAACTTGCCAGTACGAGTCGAAATACCAATGAATACATACAATTATTTTAGTATTAGTTTATAACCTGCCTACATACATCAACAAGGCTTATAAAATGTATATAGATAATATTAAATTTTAACATTGAAAAAAAAAAGTTTTTTATTAGTTTTCACTAGCTGAAGTTCTCGGCGTTTCTCGGGCTTTACGCAGAGTTTTACCAACTCGGAAGGAAACAAATAATATACAGGGTGTTCGGAGGTAAAGTGCACAAACTTTAAGCGGTGATTGTGAATGACGGTAGAAGTAAAAAAGGTTAGTAAGTTTTTGGAAATTCCAATGTTTTTTTCCCAAACAAAAATATTTTCTAAGGAAGAATTTTATTTTTTTTACACAAAAAAATAATTTTTACCCGAAAACTACATTTAAATGTTGAAATATCGAATTTTTTAAAATCATTTTTACATGTAGGTACTATCGATAGGTTCTAAACGTGAGCGATAACGCCCCCTTGTAAGCGTTTGAGACTTTCAAGGGGGCAATAGAAGACCGAGAGAAAATTAGGGGGCGTTGAGATAACACAGTGAGGGCCTGGGCAGGTAAGAAAAATATGGTCTAAAAAAACACTAATCACGTACTAATAGTCTTACGTGTATTATTAGAGCAACCCGGAACTTAAAATACAAAATAATTAAGAAGAAAAAGGCATAAAAAATAATTAAATCAAATTATTGATTCCATGACGGTTATTGGTGACAATTATTGAGCCCCCCCCCCCCTCTCCCCCATGTGGTAAATATAATTGTGGCAATAGGTGTTTCAGATTTGCGACAGATGGTAAGTAAAACAAATTGGGCCGCTCTAGAAAAAAAACATTCTCGAAGTGGGCGGTGGGCAAAATAAGTTTGAGAACCTATGATATAGAACATCTCTCGAAGTTTGTGCATCTTACCCCCGGACACCTTACGAGCCTTTAAAAGTAAAAATAATTTTAAAAAGTTCCTTTTGCGTTCCTAAACCATTCACCCGATTGCGATGAAACTTTGGGGACTTGTCCGGTTTCTATATACAATAGTGAGCTTTGGTGTTATGAAATTATTTCCTATACAATGATTGCAATATTCACAACTGCAATGAAACTTTGGTGAGTTGAAATGCACACGCTCGCGAAGATTTCTATTCATACTGGTGAGCTCTGGCGTTATGAAATTTGTATTAAAAAATAATGCAAAAGGTGGCAAGTTATTTGAAAAATGAGTGTATTTTATATAGTTTAGAGGAAGGGAGGGAAGGAGGGGATAGTACGGGAGTATGGGAGGGGCAGAGGGGGGGGGGGGTGGTGGAGGGGGAGGGGGAGGGTCGGGGGTGCTGGAGGTGGAGGAGTAGAGGGGAGTGTGGAAGGGGGGGAGGGGGGAGGGAGGAGGGAGTGGAATAGGGGGGAAGGATGTTCGGGTTAGTATGGAGAGGGAGGGGGAGAGGAAAGGTGGGGGGAACTCGGGTTAATAATAAAAGTAAAAATAATTTTTAAAAATTCACCATACCGCAATTATTATAAACGTATTTTTAATGTGTAGCTGATCGCCGACAGATATATAAAAAAGACTTATACTTGGAATTCCTTTACGGAATTCAAACTATTGGCCGAAAAAGTAATTAATTTAACAAGTCCCCATTCGTTAAAGTTCATACGGATGCATTAATTTTATTCGCCTCGCGTGCACCGAATGGGAACTTGTACCTAAGTGATATGGAATGCAAGACCCGTTGATATATTCCGTTTAAATATCCATACGAATAGAATACGTGTATTGTGTCTGAACGCGGAAGTTCTGTGAAGTAATTATTTCTCAAAGCGCACTTTTGTACTTCGAATCGAGATCCAACTGAACGACTTCTGCACAAAAAGTTAAATCAAATACGAGGCATTTGAATATTAACTTGCCGAGTTCTGATTGGGTCTGTTTGATACGTTCGTAATAATCATCGTTTCGTTCTGAATAATGTTGTAGAAAGATAAATAAAAAGACAAACGTATGAATTATTTACGAATTCATATTTCATAATTTATGATTTGAATATTCTTTATTAATTTCTGGGTGGAAATTAATGTAGATCATTTCGCTTGACCATTCTTGGAAGATCAAAATGTTTTGAAAATATTAATGTACTAGGGAGTCCCGGCACGCTTTGCAATGCCACTTAGATAAATATTTTTTTCTCCCTGCGTGTCCTTTCCCATTCATTTGCGTTCTCTTTCCGCTTCCCCTTCCTATCCCGCGTTCCCCCCACCTTCCCTCTCTCTCTCTCCCTCCTAGCTCCCCCCACCATCCTTCCCCACTATCCCACAACATCGCTAGGCACCCTGCATCTTTGTACATTTGTAGGGTAAGAAGGGACTTCAGGCGGGTGTTCCAATTTAGTTCGAAAAACTTTTTTGATGCTTTCAATATTATCGGTGTACACAAATACATTCAAAGGTGTTCTCTTTAAAATAGGCTTGAAAAAAAACTTGTATCCGAAGCGTGGCGAAGTCCTGTTGTAACTCTATCGTTATACATTTCGTCTGTCTTTAAATTTGTTGTACGTTCCATTTCATTTTCAAGATGGTGGCCCTTTAAATAGTTCAGTAGTTCTTCATTACGCATAATTCCAACATAACAAAATTACAGAAATTATTGTAATTGGTCGTCATCTTACGACGCGATGAAAGCAAATTTTCATTTTAATGAATTGAAATTTTGAATGCTGCTTTTTCCATCATCACGAATGTAAATGTTTGTATTTTAGAGTAATTAAAGTGAACCAAAAGTTTTTTTCTAAAATATTAGCTTGTTCAGCGATTTTGAAGGTTTACCGATTATTTTTTCAATTGTGAAATCGTTGTGTTTATTCGGACTTTCTTATTGGCATTTTTTAAATGTGATTGTACCAATCTGCCTGAAGAATATTTGAAATAGGAATTGTCATTGAGGTAGTAACGATAGATCGAACAAATTGTATGATTTTAATCCTTATCTGAAAATTTGTGTTTAACAAAATACATGAAAGGTATCTCTCTTTACTGCAACCAAGTAATATCTAGCTTAGAAAAATTTCATGATATTAAGGGGAGCCAGTGGTCTAGGCCCTGTAAATTCGACGAGTTCTTAGATTTTTTTTTAAAAATGAAAACAGTTAACAACACTATTCTAACTTTATATATTAAATGACTTTAATAGTATGCAAAAATATTGTTATTAAAAAAAAAATTCTAAGTAGTTAAGGGGGGGGGTAAGGTATTAAAGGCGAAAAAAAGGCATATATTCATGATTTTTTTCGGAGATATGAATAAATGTTGGCGTATTTCTTTTAAATACATCTTATAGTATAATATCTGAAGTATCTTTGAAATTTTTTTTAATTAAAAACATTAATAAATAAATCCGTAAGAGCGAATCTCCGGAGGCGCTTCGAAAAAAAGGTGTTTCGCGGTGAACATTATAACTCGTTAACAAATCATATAAAACAAAAAAATTGAAATGGGTTTAAAAGGTGATATGTTTTTCCACGTAGTGACGAAGCGTTTTTTTTTTTTTTTGATTTTTTTTTTTGCAACATGTTGAAGTCAAAAATGCGATTTTAGCTAAAATTTTCCGTGAATTTGTTATTATAAAATGGAAAAAAATGCTAAAAAAAAAACTCTCTTTTAAATTTAAAGTTTTGTTATACTCGAAATATACTTGAATAGAGCAAGAGGGCCGGTCGCTTGAAATGCTGTATCTTCGTTATTTTTGCTCCGATTTACTTGAAATTTTGGCACAATACTCTCGACATAATGTACATTAAGAAAAAAAATAATTTGAAAAATGAGTTTTAAAACCTTACCCCCCCCCCCCCCCCCCTTAAGGAACTGCGCTGAAGTTGCCCTCCTTATAAATACGGACCTTGGTGGTGGGTCCAGTTTTGGCTCTTTCACATCCGTAAATAAAAACAAAAAAAAATATTTCTGATCAGTGTGAGTGTAGTTATTGCAGGAACTAGAATAAATTTTTTTAAAAAAAATGACGAAATGGCGCGTTGTTGAAATTTAAATACAGAACACAGATTATATTTTGTACGTAAAAAATAAGAAGTATTCAACTTAGAAACTTTTTTTTAGTTCCTGCGGTAGGTACTGGTGTACGAAATAACATAGTCAAATTTGAGACGAATCGGCAGAGTATTTTTTTTTTGCCTCACCCCATGCAGAAAAAAGTAGTTTGGAAATAAACGAGTTTGAAGTTTCGCGCGCCCCTTTAACCTGCTTCTGCGCTGATCTGCTAAATGGGCTGTAGTTGTAGAACATTAAATATCGTCAATACCTTTACAAACATTTTACAGTATATAAAGATTATACTTTTGAAATATTGATTTTTTTAAATTTTAGACCACCGGCTCCCCTTAAATCTATACCTTCATTGAGATAATTAAGCTTGTTTTAATTTAATGCTTGAAATATTGCAATATATTGCAACACATGCAATGCAATTGTTGAAACTGTTTCTCTCTGTCAGAAATTCATTTTCGAAGCGCAGTTATGTACAAATAGTAAACAAAATTGAGGGTTGATTTTATTTTTTCCATTGTATCATGGCCCACTCGTACAATCAATACAATACATTATTTTGATTACACAGTTACACAGCACTCGCAACGGGGTCGGGCCGCACACGGTAAACATTACTTAGTAGGTACTCGGTACTAAACATGCGGCGTTCCAACGAATGCACGTAAGTTTATGTGAAAACGTAGTCCGCAATTTGACCGTTTACGTTTCGACCACGACCGCCTCTTCGAGCCGTAACGTAGCACCACGGTCGTAAAGAGCGATACGCTCGTGGCCTGTGTAAATACACATTTGTCCAAACACCAAGTTGGACGAATGTAATGAATGCAATGTTTGTACTAACTTGTGAAACGATTCGATGCGGTTTGGTCAGGAATTAATGGAAATTATTGCTTTTAGTTGTGAATAAAAATGGTCAAAGAGATTTTTTAAATATGTAGGTAAACTGAGGTCGCTAACAAGAACAACAAAACAAGTGTTATCCTTGTTTTGTTGTTCTTGCAGTCGACACAGGTGTTCTGATAACAACACTGAAGTATAACAGGGATGTATGGATGATAAGATTTTTTGTAACTGTGAATACTGTGAAGGAGTCTCAAACGCTTCCAACTACTGTCTTTTTTACATTGACTCCGCACTGGAGGCCGTGAGGAAAACAATTGCATCCAAGGCCTATGTCTTGGGGATGCAGTGTAGGGATGAGACGGAGATGAAGTTCTCGGAAGGAGAGTGGTATGAGGGGTGGGTAGGAATTTGGGGTCAATGTGTGCAGGAGTGACGGTCATATGAATCCATCCCTCCCACTGCGGTGCAAGGCGACGATAGAGTCCGGCTGGAGAAGTCAAAAGGTCTCCCTCAACTAGACTCCCCCGATCCGGCCCTGCGTGCTGTAGATTTATGATTGATTTATGTTTTATGTAATTCTCTTTAATTATTAATTAATTGCTAAAGTTGCCTCTAAAATCGTGAAAAATTCATTTCTTTAATGATCTATTTATAATACGAATCACAAATAAATGAAGAAGCATATTTTCATACTAGATATTTGCTACACTTTTTGATTAAAACAATATTAATTTGTTTGGTAAAGTGTTTTGGCTTCAAATCCAATTTTTAGTTAAGTCTGAAAAAAGCCACGGAGCCGTTCCCTTCAAATAAAATGTGATTACTGAGACACGTTTTGCATGGAATTTGTCCCAGTTAAACGGAATGGTGTCCCAGATCTTATTCTTCCTTGCACTGTCCCAACTCATTGCCTAGGTAGGCTGTTGGGATCGGCTCTTCTCATTTTCAGGCTGTATCTTCTTCGGTTCTGGGTATCGCTTTCATCTAGGCCGTTTCTCCGCAATGTTTTTTAACATTGAGCCCTC
Organism: Glyphotaelius pellucidus; assembly: GCA_936435175.1. Lineage (NCBI taxonomy): Eukaryota > Metazoa > Arthropoda > Insecta > Trichoptera > Limnephilidae > Glyphotaelius > Glyphotaelius pellucidus. The sequence continues at coordinate 9,651,500 of OW386552.1, read as the reverse complement.
CAGGAGTTCATTGGCCTTCCTCTTGATGACTGTCGATGAAGCTCCATAGACATAACCTTCTTCACTGTGGGGAATGGTATCTCAGATAACCAAAGGAAATCAGATTCTTTGGATTTTGTCCCAATAAACCGGTGTACCAATCAAGCGGAGTCGACCGCACTTTAATCAAAGTTTCGTTTACTTTTGTTGACCTCTTACAATTGGAATAAGTAGGTAAATGAAACATTTTCACAGCGGATTGCTGCTTCGACTTAATGACTTGGATACAGGCGACTTCTATTTGGATTTCAATAATAACTTTTTTTGAAAGCTGATTTCGACTTATAATAATTCTGAACTCGAATAGAGAGTTAATATCAAGTTTTAGGACGAAGGCTTTTTACTGGAAAATCATCTCCATTTCCGCGCTAATATTTAACCTCTCCACGAGTGTGGACGAAACGGTTCGTCGAAGCAAAAAAATGCCCAGAAGAGTATGGACGAAACGTTTCGTCCGCGGCTATTATTCAAATACCGTCACATTTAATGAAATTATTTGACTTACCTAATTATTTGACTGTAGTGGTTTCTATTGACATCTGCACATAGTTTGTTGAAGTTTTGGAGGACATACCTACCAACTTCACAGTTTTAGTTTTAAAATTCTTTTTGCGTCATTTAGCGGTCGTCAGAGGAAGGAAGCAGCTTTTTTGTATGGACATGTTTTTTTTCGATGTTGGTTTATTTTCGTGGATTGATGTCGACGACGTTTTAATTCAAATTATATTGTTATTTTTCGTTAAACTATGATAATTTATAAAAAAAATATTAAAAAAATGAACAAAAAAAACTCACTCCTCACGTACAGTTTTGTTCATCAAAACTCACTCGCGGAGAGGTTAAAACGATAAAATTGAAGCGAAAATTGTGAAAATATTTAATAAAACACGACTCGTTTAAATTATAACAAAATCTCTCGAGGAACTTCTAAAAGAGCGTTTAAAGAAACAATGAATTTTTTCGTACATATAACTTCTAAAATAAGTGAAATGAACACGTTTATAATAATTTTGGGAGCATACTTTGCGATTGTTTTCTATCAAGGTAATTTCGTATAATTTGCGTTCCGGCGTGGGAAACGTCTAGTCTTTATTTTCAAAAATAACATATATTTTTTTAAGAGCTTATAACTTCAAATGTTTGGGAGATATGTAAGAAATCGGTAGAAATTCAGGATGAGGCGGATTAAAAAGATCGACAAACTGGAATTTGGCGTAAACCTCATTATGATGAAAAAATTAACTCGGTTAAAAGTTACTACCCCAACTAAAGCTGCCGCTCCCTAGTTTGATCGGCTTGCTAGAAACAAACTAGTTTATAATGATATTAAATACGCAATTATGCAATTGCGCTTCGGGCTAATTATTTTTAATAACGCCTTGAGAATTAGAACTAACTTGCCAATGGTCATGCCTGTCGGGAGAGCTGCCTTGTTATTAAATAGAATCGCTTCGAACATCGATGCGTATAAAATCAATAAAGCACAATTTAAACCGCAAGCTTTCTTGCTTTTAGTCTAATTGTAATTCTCATTTTAAAACGCTTTGAAAATTAAATTTTTTAATGTTTTTAAAATGATTAAATTGAATAGAATTGAATTTAGCCATAGGAAAAAGTGAAAAACAAGCAATGGGTAAAGGCATACAATATTATGCTTTAGTTTTGGAGGTGTAGTAAACCTTGCGCAATTGGGTATTTTCACAAATGACACCATCTATTAAAAACAAGATTATTTTTCCAATTCTAATGGTCTCGTTAAAAACGTTCAATTTGAACATTTTCATAAATAAGTAATATTGAATTTAAAAACGCTCTTAAATTTATATTCCATAAACGGTCCGAATCGGAATATGATTTTTTGAATATTTTTTTTTTATGAATACAGCATAAGAGTCCCAACTGCTCCCGTCTGGAGCCAGTGAGACTATAGCATCCCCAATTGGGGTATGTTGTGAGGCTGAAGGTAGTGGGGAGGGGAAGGAGATAGGGGAGAGGAAGGTGGTGAAGTGCCTGGCTATTCAGATCTGGTCACTAAACACGGCTAAAGCCATTTTAAGCAACGTTTCAATTCTGAACGGTGGTCTTACACCAGGGCAATAGTGAGTATATATTCCACTCTGAAACGTGCCGCAAATATACTAAATATTATTTTAAATGAATAAATTGTGAAATAACACAAATTAATCAAATAAAATTTATTTGCCACGCCGGGATTCGATCCCGCGACCTTCGTGCGAGTCAAGAGCCTTACCGCTGGACTACGCCGGCCGTCGTGTGGGTACTGCTTCTGTTTGCTAAGAACTGTCATCGGAACCGGGGACTGCCTGCACATGTTGGCGGGTATGTCGTCACAGAACATATACAAACATATCGTTTTGGCGGAAAATCAAAAAAAGTATAGTTCAAACGTTTTAGAATATTTATTTATCAAAGTAAAAACAAAATAAATACCTTCAATTTCATATATTTTTTAAGAGTTAACAGAAAGCAGTAAGTAGGTATCTACTTACTGCCTTCTTATCATAATTTTAAAACTTATTAACAATCTTCTTCATAATGTTACGGACAATTCTGTTATCATTAACTTTTGATACTGAAGCCAGGAGTATGCATTTTGTGTTCCGTTCAAAGTTCAAATCAGTATCGGAGAATTGTCATTTTGCCATTTACAAAAATTGTTACGCCGTGTATTTTTCCCTCCAAAATACCTTTTTCCTTTTATTTCTCAAGTGGTTACTATTTACCACTCGGATAAACAAGAACCAACAGCATTTTTCAAAATCATGTTACTCTGTTAGAAGAGCATTTCAAATGCAGGTTTTGAGAATCACGAGATGTTGTTGAAACCATAAAACGAAAAAAAAAACACCAAATTTTAAAATGTCCAATATCTCAAGGGGTAGACTGTAGACCGGTGGCACCCACCACCCCGTGTCGGGGCTAGATGGGCAAGTGTGTTATATCGGGTAAACGGGATGTTAACGAGTGTTTGCAAAGTTACACAATCACTGGAAATACCGGGGTTAATTTGTTACAAAATAAGCTCCATACAACTTTCCCTCGAGCCGAATGTAATCAGGTCAGATGAAAATTTTGATGTTTTTGTTTAATGGAAACATTTTGTTTTTAAATTATTAGGCATTCTCATTATTATTATTATCATTATTATGGCGTACCTTCGGCCATAAGTCACTTAAAGTGATTCGCTGCGTTTGGTGACTTAGCAAGGTTGCTCGGATTCATGGGGTGAGGTGACTCTACGCGCCTTGTCAAGGCGCCAATGAGTCAAGGAGGGTGATAATACCTAACAAGTAATACAGTGTAATGGTACAGATATGAAGTTAGGCGGTGCTATAATATCTTCGGTACCTAGGTACATGATGTCGTCATCGTTTAACTATAAATTACCACCCCGTAGGAACACCCCTTTTAATCATTTTAATTTTAATTCGGAACTGACAAAGGCGTACAACTGTTTACAGTTTTGTTCCCAACTTGAAATAGATGTATTAAATGTGAAACTTGGCCATTTGGCCATTTGGACATTTGTTTTGGCCATTTGGACAAGAAGCCTAGTTTTTTTTAATAAATAATTAACTCGTTTTATTAATAATAGAGGAAAGAACATTTCAATGCTCCAAAGTTCATTATGGAAATAATGTCGCTAGGAAGTCGTAAAAAATCGTGACGACAGAACGCACTGTTCGAGAGTTTCTGGTGGGTTACACAAACAGATTTTTTTAGTTAAAAAAAATAATCAACAAATATGTGTTTGAAAATACTGTAGTGACATGTGAACAGCACGTCTAAGCGCCACTAGTCACTTGAATTTTTTTTTCAACTAACAAATCACTCGGCAAAATGGCTTCCGTGAGCAACACAAAACAAACACATGCTGATAAATGACCGAAAATCTCACTGACAAGGCAGGGAGTAAAAACAGACAACCAGGAACACATGTTTCAAAAGGATAGGATATGGGATAGGAATAAAGGGAGTCAATGTCACTCGACACCACGTGAATGGTGTTTTTATGAGAATAACGTCTAACAGGTAGAGATTTTGAAGATACAATATGCAATACTAAGAAGAACTTTGCAAGCAACGTTATTCCACAATAATAATAATATTATTTGGATGGTTTGCATTGCTCGTAGAGATATGGCATTGCTCGGTTTTCATGCAAAATCACTTCAAGAACGATGCACGATTTTTTCTGTTTAATGTTCAATTTTATTATTAACGTGGTCAATCTGTTAACAACTTATGGCGAACAGATTGCATCCACCGGTTCATTGATCAATAATGCAAAAATACATGTAGGCAGGGCCGGATTAAGACTACTTGATGCCCTAAGCAATCCAAGCCTGTGGTGCCCCCTATCCGTTAGTTAACCAGTATCGGTCTTTTAAAAAAAATTACGTATTTATAATACAACGAGATAGATCATTACATACTTTAAAATATGTACGTACGACGATAAGAGATACACGGAGTAGGTATTACAAACAATAAAAACCAGGGCATTTTTTATTTATTTATTGAAATGCAACTTGCGACTTTTTCGGGCATTAAATTCGCGGAAAATAGTTTTTAAGTCAAAATAGTTTTTAAGTAACGAAGCAGAATTTAGATCACAAGCTTTGTTGCTACAAGTGAAAGACGAAAATATCGAAACAACTATAAAAACAATTGCAGATAAACTAAATACGAATGGCGAAAATATTGAAAAGGTTTGGAGACTTCCAAATAGAAAGGACTCCAAACCGGCAAATGTTATTGTGAAATTCACTCGTCAATCTCATCGAGATGAATGGCTACAAAAAAGAAAAAACATATTAACGAACCACGACATTTACAAGAACGGAAACAACGACCGAATATACATAAATGAAAATCTAACAAAAGAAAAAAAAGATCTCCTATACATTACAAAACAAAAAATGAAAACAAAATTTAAATACATTTGGGTACAAAATTCCAAAATATTAATAAGAAGTGAAGGCGATGGGAAAATAATCCATATAAGAAATGAGAATGATATAAACAGATACATTTAAATATTTAAAAAAAAAATTCAAAACACCTTTTGACTCGAAGCACTTACTTTATCAGTTACTAAATCCACGTCATGGAAGATTCTACACAATTCCAAACTCACAAATTTACAAAGTGTTATGATTTGGATAACTGGATAAACGATAAAAACATCAACATGAGGTTTGTGGCTATTCACTTAAATATAAGATCCCTGAAAAAGAATTTTAATTCATTTATTGCACAAATAAATGACATTCTGCAGTTTATAGATGTAATTTTTCTAACGGAAATAAATACTAAAAACGAAATAATAACTATGTTCAATATACCAAACTTCATCTCGATTGCAAATACTAGAGAGAATAGAAGAGGAGGGGGATTAATCATGTACTTAAAAAACCATCATACTTTTAAAAAAACAAACATTTCTTTTAAAAGCTGCGAGACAATATCTGGAGAAATTACCACCGTTCATCAAGATGTCATAAATATACTTGCAGTGTATCGCCCGCCGAACAACAACAAGAATATATACTTGAAGGAACTAAAGCAAATATTACAATTAACCTCATCTGATTCAAATTACTTGTACTGTGGTGACATTAACTTGAATTTATTGGATACCAAAAATAGTGTAATTACAGAATACCAAAATCTACTCAGTGAAAATGGCTTAGAAAATGTGATATTAGATGTGACCCGGGATGAAATTTTAAACGGTAAAAATGTTTATTCCTGTATCGACCATATTGCAATTCGTAACCGTAATAACACTGTATTTCCATCACATGACTAACAAAATATCGGACCATTATATAACAGGAGTTGCGATAGGGAAAGAGGTACTTACAAAGGATTTAAATAAAAAAAGGGAAATTATTGATAATAAATTGGTATATTCTAAATTAAAACTAGTAAAATGGGGTAAATTATTACAAACTGAATGTCCCTCAGTACTGTACTATAATTTAAAAAATATTTTTGATAATATCTATGAGTCCTCGAAAAAAGAAAAATCATTTAAAAATAATCATAGACACAACAACCAATGGGTTACTGTAGAAATTAAGAATATGATTAAAAAAAGAGATTATCTTTACAGAAAATGCAAGAATAGCCCTAATAACCCTGTATTTCGTTTAGAATACACGCGATATAGAAACAAAACAAATAAACATATTAATTTTACTAAAAACACATTTCACAAAAACGTAATAAATAGTTTAAACGGCAACCCGAGGAAACTCTGGGACGAAATAAATAACCTAATAGGAAAACCTAAACAAAATCTAGATAAAATAATCCTTCAATATATGGGAGGTCAAGGAGACACAAAATTTTTATGCGATAAATTTGCTACAACATTTGTAAATGAAATAAAAGACATAAGACATAACTGTACTACAAAATTCCTAGATCGTAACACGTATACAACTCCTGCTAGTATGTCAATGAGATTTAGACCTGTATCACAAAAAGATGTTAAAAAAATAATTAATGATATGGATGTTAAAAAATCAGAAGGCAATGATCAAATAAGAATTAAAGACCTGAAGTTAATTGCTGATAATATAATCCCAATATTGACTAAATTAATTAACCTCTGTGTAAGTAAAAGTATTATGCCTGACGAACTTAAAACATCCATTATCAGACCTATATATAAATCAGGAAACCACAAAGATTTCACAAACTATCGACCAATAGCGATTCTCTCATGTATTGATAAAATTATTGAAAGAGCTATCTTTAACCAAATACAACTTTTTATAGAAAAAAATAAAATCATAAATCCCATACAATACGGATTTCAAAAGGAAAAAAGTACTACCCAATTACTATCTAAATTCACTGACCATATAAATTGTCATTTAAATGAAAAATATTATGTTGGTATAATTTTTATAGACTTTAAAAAGGCCTTTGACACATTGGACCACGAAACATTATAACATTATTAAAGGCAATGGAGGAATGTGGTATTAGAGGTCCTTTAAAAAAAATTATTAAAAATTATCTATTAAATAGAAAAATTAAAGTTAAAATTGACGGAATTTTTAGTGATGAAATGTTAACAAATACCGGAGTAGCAACAGGGTCGATATCGGGGCCTACATGTTATATAATGCAAGTAAACAGTCTACCAAACGTAATAAAACGTTGTAAATGCTACATGTTTGCAGACGATACTTGCATTATATGTGCTGACAAAGATAGGAAAAGCTAAAAATTGAGGAAATTTTACAAACAGACCTAAATAACATAATTAAATGGTCCCACGACAATGGCATTATTATTAACGCAAAAAAAAACAAATATATGCTTATACACTCACCATATGCAAATTGTCAGGAAAAGGAATTACATATAAAAAGTCATTCATATGATTGTTTGCACACAAAAAACCAATTCCAGCAGTGTAATTGTCCGAATATAGAAAAAGTGTACCAATAAACATACCTTGGTCTTACAATAGATGTCAACTTTAACTGGTCAAATCATATTGAAAATGTATGTAATAGATTAAGATCCATGTTAGGAAAATTTTACCACCTAAAAAATTTTGTTAATAAAAATATATTATACTGTATATACAACGCATTAGCAGAATCAATTATAGGATACGGAATAAATAGTTATGGATTAACGTACAAAACATACTTAAATAAAATAGAACAATTACAAATCCGTTTCCTAAAATTGATATCAGGCAAAAAAAAGGTCCAGTTATGTGAAGGTGATTATAAAAAAATGTTCTCCTTATGTAATGTCCTCTCTATACACAGTAAGGTAAATTACCAATTAACTCTAGATGAATTCTGGAATACAGAATTCAAAAAACCTGTAAACCACAACTACCCTACTAGGCATAGAGAAGCACAAATGTTTATTGTCAATAAATCTCAAAATGTATACGGAGATAGAACAAAAAGTCATAAAATTCCGGAAATATTTAACGCATTACCTGAAAATATCAAAAATGAGACATCTTATTCAAAAATCAAAACAAAAGTTAAATCTTTCTACCTCCGAAGAACATGAAATCAAATAAAATAGTTCCTATCTATTTATTTTCTCACCGTATGTTTGTACTGTGTAAAATATTTTTACTACAACGCAATTCATAAACATTAAAACATTGAGATAATTAGTTTGTCGTAATAATTAGTATTTTAATATTAAGTATTATATTTAGTATATACTATGTAAAACTGAAAAGTATTGCTGTATTAAATAATTAGAAAAAAATGAGAGATTTCTTACAATCAAACTGATTGATCAGTTTCGTAAGATTTGTAAAATAAAATATTGTAAAATTAAAACTGAATAAACATATTTAAAAAAAAAAAAAAAAGTATATACTCGTTTCTATAATATTGATAAAGCGTCGAGCCTTTCCTACAGCATCGTCGATCTTTTTTCATTATTTTCAATTTCGAAAACGATCGTCCCGCTGTGCAGTTTGATATCATCAGGGATAAAAACGTACGCAGGGGTGTGTCCATATTAGGGAACGCTGATTCAATTTTATCATCGTGTATTATTTTGCACAATTTGTGAACTTGTGCGAGTCAAATCACTGTAACATTTTTTTTATGACATATGAACGAAACTGTTGAATTTCGGTTCCTAAATCGGTATTAAGGTGTTGTGAATTATTAAATTTCTACAATGCTGACTGTATTCTGAAGTTAGAAATCGAGACACAGAGTTTTATCGACATTGATAGCAAATTTTTTTTTGGTGCTGTTTCTTGTGCCCCCCAAGATGTGATGCCCTAAGCAATTGCTTAATTTGCTTATGGGCTAATCCGGCACTGAATGTAGGCAATGTTTTTGACCAATGAACGTGATGCTGTGTTAAAATACACATTATTTATGCTATATACAGCCAATATTATCAAGGACCGTACTTACGTAATACGGCAAATGCAAAATCATGCAATATCCAGTGTTTCCAATATAATGTCCTCCGCGTGCAAAGCCGTATCTTCTCCAAGCATAAACTTTTCTAATTAAAGCGCGTTTTAATTAGACAGAGACTAAGAATATCATAATACAGTGTCCTAGAGGTGATTCTTCACCAAACGGCGCTCCAAAATTATCCAAATATTATTATTATTACCTGATAGGTCACTTGAGATCAAGACTGTTTATTAGATAAATTTCGACCTAGTACTGAAAACTGGAAATTGGTAGCTCATGTTATTATAAACTATTATTTAATCCTGGTAATTATGTTATGCTGCGTGCGATTTTTTACCGCACGTTACCCCGTTTAGGAAAGGAAAAGCATTTTTTATGACATATATATTATGCGGTATAGAGTACAAGGATTTGATTAGAATTAATTTCGTTACTCGATATGAAACAGATTGAGGTGTAAGGCTTCGAATAATGTTAATTCAATTAGAAAAAAATAACAATTCACATTGTTCACATTGAAAGTTCGTATAACTTCTTCATCTTTGGAGTTATCGTAAAAATAATAATATTGTCATCAATAACTCTTTCAATGCGAAAAAAGAGGTCATCTCTTTGTATCTCGGTAGTTTACCTGAATTATCTTCTTCTTTGTTTCCATTTAGCATTATTTTCCTTACCTATTGTCGCATTCAACATACAAAGAAAAAGTGGATAATGCACAAGGCACTAGATTTAGTAAAAATGAGGGTTTGTCCATTCTGAAAATTATAAATAAATACGGGTAACGGACATTCCCTTATCTTCTTCATACCATATTTAATAAGATGCCAATAAACATAAGAATCGAATCGAATTGCACCACCGATCTCTAATAAAAAATGCCTACTAGACCAAGACTTTTTATATTGATTTTGTTTGTTATCTTATGTGTAAATAAGACAATGAATAATTTGCCTGTGTTATATTTGTATGTCTGCGTATTTTATCCCTTTGTATTGTAGTTGATTAAAAGTTATTATTATTCTTCTGTATCTATTTTCTATATTGTGGTTTCTTGTTACATGTGTGGTTTTAAAAAACCTACATACTTTCTTATACCTTTTTATATTAACCATTTTGTGTTCAGTTTGTAATTCATTCCTATTACTTTATACCTCGTTTACATTATTGTACTACTTTCGTAATATGTTAATGGCTTATGTCGTGCTGTACATGAACAAACAAAAAAAGCTTACCGTTCCCTTTTACGAGAATAACAAGAGTAAAAATCAGAAAAAATCCATAACAACACTTCTTCCCGCAAACACCTCAATCTTACTAGTGAACACTGAGCATCTTCAAAACGCCATTCATCACAGAAATGCAAGTCTCTTCTGTAATTCCGACTAAGGGCGCCATCCCCCTTGTTTTGGATAGCTGCCAAGAGATGACATAGAAGTATGTCCGTCTGTTGGATGGGAATTGTTACGCCGGTGAATTTTGAATTTCTCCCCTCTTACAAGAGAAATAACGGCGAGACATCAAATCATGCATATTGGCTGACTTTCTTTGGATTTTAGAGTGCATGAAATATGAAAATATTTTAGTCTTTTGCATTTTCATTATTTATAGAAGTGCTTCCGGTGATAAAATAAAATACGACCTGTCTAAATATTTTTAACATGGGACCGAACGGAAAGTGTACTTTATCATTAAAAATAATTATACCGGAAAAAAGACATAATTTTTTACACCCCTTAAAGGCGATGCAATGCGAAGTAATGCAAAATCGTATGTTTTATTTGAAAATTTGATAGCCTGAAAATTTTTGTAAGCCGAGAAAAAAATATCAGGCCTCTCCTCTTTGAAGAGTAAAATCTCTCACTTACGAATCCTCTTTAAGATAAAGTTTTATTGTAAAATGTGTCGAACGAACCTGATTAAAATAAATCCCGTATTTTGGATTTATTTTTTTGCATAAATCAAAACGTGCGGCCAGTGTTAAGTAGAAAGTTCAACCTTATCAATAACTGTGTAAGGGGTGATTTCATCCGATTTTTTTCAGAGTGGACCCCCCTTTGGTTTTCTCTAAACTATTTTAAAATCGGTTTTGTTTATTCACCGAAAATTGTAATTTTTTTTTAAAATGCATGGATCCAACAAAAGGGTGCGCGGCAAGTAAAATATTATTTATTTGTAAAAATACTGTTGTTTTTTTGGACATTAGCTCCACACAGGAGGCCCTGATAAAAATAACTCCTCTCAGGACCATCTTTGGGGATGATGTGTGGATGGTTTTTTTTTTGTAAAGGAAGGAGAGAAAGTTCTGGGAAGAAAAAGGGTATGTGGTGCGGGTAGTTGGGTAGGGATCTGGGGTCAGAGTATCCAGGAGTAACAGATATACAAATCAAACCCTCCCACTGCAAATATACAAATATGGGGGTGGGTAGTTGGGTAGGGACCTGGGGGTCAGAGTGTCCACGAGTAACAGATATACAAATACAACTCTTCCACTGCCAAAGCGATGTTCCAAAAGATTTCTCCTGGAGAGATCAAAAGGTCTCCCTCGACCAGTCTTTCCCGATCCGGCCTGCCATGCGTTTAGTGAGCAGACGCATGACGCGAAACCCCGAAACACCTCACCTCATGAACCCGTGTAGGCCCTTGCCTTAAAATTGTTAATCGAAATTCGTGACGTTAAATATTGTAACAACAATATAATTTGAAATTAAATAAACGGTAAAAGTTCATTGTGATATGTTCGATAGCTTTTTGATATGAGCAGTCACTTGGTTCAAAATAATAACTAATAATAACAATGGATTAATTAGATATTTTCCTTAAACAATACAGGTCTCATCAAGAATCATTTTTACTCTTTCTTATCCTCAAAAAGACCCTCCGCACAGTATATAGACGACATAAGTCTTAAGGGAAATAATTTTCCTCAGGACTTCCTGGGTGGAGTTTATTTTAAAAAAAGCCCTGTTAGAAAGGATTGCGTATCGTTGCCCTGAACGCAATAAGATCGAATACCTTATTTTATGTACAACATTTTAAACCGAAATTCTCACAAAACCCTTTTTCCGAACGCATTTGCAAATCTCAAAGCCGCTTCCCGCATTTCTACCAATTTATTACATATTTTCCTTAAATACTGTTGTAAAACTCTTAAAAAAATATATGTTATTCTTGAAAATAATATCTACATATTCCACACGTCAAAACGGCAATTATTTATTTATTTTCCTTTTCGGGGCTTTTACATATATAGCATATTTAGAAAAATACATATTTATTGTACATAACTGAACTGCCTCAATAACAATATTTTATATTTATTCAAAGATAAATTGAAGATGTCCACTGACTTGGTATAATTGTTTCCCTCCATTAGTATTCTGGGCAAAGAGGAATACATATGGTAGTTAGTCCCAGAATTTCTGCACTGAAATAAATCCTGACTTCTGGTATTACGAAGTGGAATTCGGAAGCTTATCAATTCAAGTAATACCGGACTATCAACTAAATCATTTTGAATTTTATATAAAAATACTAAGTCAGTGAAAATTCTTCTGTCTGACAATTTTAGCATATTCATATCGTTTAAATAGTGTTGTAGGTATAATGTATTATAATTGCTGGAATACCCATTTTAAAATTTAGAAAACGTAAGAATTTGTTTTGTATTCTTTCTTTCAAGAATATATACTTGAAGGAACTAAAACAAATATTACAATTAACCTCATCTGATTCAAACTTGTACTGTGGTGACATTAACTTGAATTTATTGGATACCAAAAATAGTGTAATTACAGAATACCAAAATCTACTCAGTGAAAATGGCTTAGAAAATGTGATATTAGATGTGACCCGGGATGAAATTTTAAACGGTAAAAATGTTTATTCCTGTATCGACCATATTGCAATTCGTAACCATAATAACACTGTATTTTCATGTATTGTGACTAACAAAATATCGGACCATTATATAACAGGAGTTGCGATAGTGAAAGAGGTACTTACAAAGGATTTAAATAAAAAAGGGAAATTATTGATAATAAATTGGTATATTCTAAATTAAAACTAGTAAAATGGGGTAAATTATTACAAACTGAATGTCCCTCAGAACTAATATAATTTAAAAAATATTTTTGATAATATCTATGAGTCCTCGAAAAAATTAAAATCATTTAAAAATAATCATAGGCACAACAACAAATGGGTTACTGAAGAAATTAAGAATATGATTAAAAAAAGAGATTATCTTTACCGAAAATTCAAGAATAGCCCTAATAACCCTGTATTTCGTTTAGAATACACGCGATATAGAAACAAAATAAATAAACATATTAATTTTACTAAAAACACATTTCACAAAAACGTAATAAATAGTTTAAACGGCAACCCGAGGAAACTCTGGGACGAAATAAATAACCTAATAGGAAAACCTAAACAAAATCTAGATAAAATAATCCTTCAACATATGGGAGGTCAAGGAGACACAAAATTTTTATGCGATAAATTTGCTACAACATTCGTAAATGAAATAAAAGACATAAGACATAACTGTACTACAAAATTCCTAGATCGTAACACGTATACAACTCTTGCTAATATGTCAATGAGATTTAGACCTGTATCACAAAAAGATGTTAAAAAAATAATTAATGATATGGATGTTAAAAAATCAGAAGGCAATGATCAAATAAGAATTAAAGACCTGAAGTTAATTGCTGATAATATAATCCCAATATTGACTAAATTAATTAACCTCTGTGTAAGTAAAAGTATTATGCCTGACGAACTTAAAACATCCATTATCAGACCTATATATAAATCAGTAAACAACAAAGATTTCACAAACTATCGACCAATAGCGATTCTCTCATGTATTGATAAAATTATTGAAAGAGCTATCTTTAACCAAATACAACTTTTTATAGAAAAAAATAAAATCATAAATCCCATACAATACGGATTTCAAAAAGAAAAAAGTACTACCCAATTACTATCTAAATTCACTGACCATATAAATTGTCATTTAAATGAAAAATATTATGTTGGTATAATTTTTATAGACTTTAAAAAGGCCTTTGACACATTGGACCACGAAACATTATTAACGGCAATGGCGGAATGTGGTATTAGAGGTCCTTTAAAAAAATTTATTAAAAATTATCTATTAAATAGAAAAATTAAAGTTGAAATTGACGGAATTTTTAGTGATGAAAAGTTAACAAATACCGGAGTAGCAACAGGGTCGATATCGGGGCAGACATGTTATATAATGCAAGTAAACAGTCTACCAAACGTAATAAAACGTTGTAAATGCTACATGTCAACTGTGTGCGAATGTTGAATCTGGAAAACTCCAGATTCGACGTAATGTGGGTGCGCGTCAATCTTGCCAGTACGGTAAGGTTTTATGCGTGTTTATACCGTTCACCAAACCTAAACGAATTAGACACGTCCGAACTCTTCAAACATTTAAGCAACACTATTGATGACCTCTTGCCCCGCTTCCCTACGGCAGAGTTTGTGGTCCTGGGGGACTTCAATGTTCATAACGAACCTTGGTTGAAGTTCTCAGGGTCAACAGACTCAGCTGGACGACAAGCGGAATCCTTTGCCCTTTGCCACGGACTGGAGCAAATGGTTCAGGAGCCTACACGTGTTCCTGATGTCCAGTCTCACCGTTCTAATCTGTTAGACCTGTTTCTAACCACTGTGCCACACGGTTACAAGATTGACGTCACAGCGCCTTTAGGATCGTCGGACCACTGCCTGGTGACGTCGTCAATCCCCGTAACCTTCAGACCGCCAAACGAGAGGCTGAAAAGAAAAGTGTGGCACTACAGGTCTGCAGATTGGTGCGGTTTGCGGGCACATTTTAATGCTTTTCCGTGGTCAACTGTCTGTTTTCGGACTTCGGATCCCTCAAGATGTGCCCAGGAAATTGGTGAAGTCATCGCGTCCGCGATGGATGGCTTCATCCAATCCACTGTTAAAGAAACTGGTGTGGGCTCAAAGCCGTGGTTCAGTCGACAATGCTCTGAAGCAGTGCGACGAAAAAACGCGGCTTATCGAGCCTACAACACATCTCGAACGTCCGAAAACAGAATAGTTTATAACAAAATGTCAAAGGAAAGCAAGAGAATCATAAATAGGTCGAAATTTGAGCACGACCTGCAGATCAGCAGAAAGCTGGCTGCATGCCCGCATGGCAGCAGAGCGTTCTGGTCGCTTGCGGGCTCAATAGGTCGCAATTTCTGCAAATCCAGTATGCCACCTCTTACCAAAACTGACGGCTCTCTAGCTAATACCGCCGCCAAAAAGGCTAACTTATTAGGCAAAATGTTCGCGGAAAACTCGACCCTCGATGATCAAGGTGCTATCCCGCCGTCGGTTCCTCACTGCGGTTTTCATATGAAAAAGCTGAGGATCCGGCATCGGGATGTACTCCAAGTCTTACGAGGGCTCGATGTTAATAAAGCTAGTGGGCCTGACGGAATACCTGCCCTGGTATTGCAGAGGTGCGCTGCAGAAATAGCTCCAATTTTGACGAAGCTTTTCAAAATGTCCCTGAAGTTTGGGACTGTGCCCTCCGGTTGGAAAAAAGCGATCATTCACCCTATTCCAAAGAAGGGTGACCGCTCCAACCCGGCCAACTACCGCCCCATAGCGATCACATCTGTTCTGTCAAAAGTGATGGAACGTGTGATCAACGACAAACTGCTCACATACCTCGAGAAGAACAAAATTATTAACGACCGTCAATACGGATTCCGGCGGAACCGCTCGTGCGGTGATCTTCTCGCGTATGTGACGCATGTTTGGGGGCGGTGCCTGGAACGTTTTGGTGAAACCCAAACGGTTTCACTGGATATTTCCAAGGCCTTTGACCGGGTTTGGCACCGAGGGCTTGTCAACAAACTGCCTTCTTACGGACTTCCCGCATCCTTGTGTATGTGGATTGCCGACTTTTTGAGGGAGAGGTCGATTCAGGCGGTTGCTGATGGTTTCACCTCTTCCTCGCATTCGATAAATGCTGGCGTCCCACAGGGATCGGTTCTGTCTCCGACTTTGTTTTTGTTGCACATCAATGACCTCTTGACGTGTGCACCGATTCATTGCTACGCGGACGACAGTACAGTCCATGATAGCTTTTTGTTTGACAAACCTCCAAAGGGCTCACAAACCCCAATGGCTCGGAGGGCTTTGAAACAAAGAATGGACGGTTACCTCGAGAGTGTTTCCTCCTGGGGTAAGAATAACCTCGTCGAATTTAATGTTTCAAAGACCCAATCATGTCTGATCACGTCTAAAAGGGATCGAAATGATAATCTAGTCTCCTTCAACGGAAGCATTCTCCCGAACAGGCCTTCCATTGATATGCTTGGTATAACTCTAAGTGACCAGCTCAGGTACGGGGGCTCCATCGAGGCCAGAGTTAAGTTAGCCTCTCAGAAACTGGGCATACTGTACAGGGCACGCAGATACTTTAATAGTGCACAACTGCTAGCCCTGTACAAATCGCAAGTGCGCCCCACGGTTGAATTTGGCAGCCACCTCTGGTCTGGAGCCCCAAAATACCTGAAAAAAACCCTTGACTCTGTGCAGAAACGGGCGGTCCGTTTGATAGATTCTCCTAATTTAACTAACGGATTGCAATCTTTAGAGCACAGGCGCCAGGTGGGAATGCTGTCCTTGTTCTACCGGTATTACAATGGAAGATGCTCCGAGGAACTAGCGTCATTGATCCCCTCGGCACCGGTGCATAGTCGGGAAACACGCCAAACGCGCGCTCAACATTTGTACACGGTTGACATTAGTCACATGAGAACGGGTCGTTTCTACGACTCGTTCTTGAGTTCAACAGCTCGGCTGTGGAACGATTTGCCGGCCTCTGTGTTTCCTCCCTCCTACAATATGGGTCTCTTCAAGACCCATGTTCACTCCTTCCTCTCCTCAAAAACACCCTCCACACAGCATCCTCAAAGATGACATAGGCCCTGAGGGAAATTATTTTTTCCTCAGGGCCTCCTGTGTGGAGTTAATGTAAAAAAAAAAAAAAAACATGTTTGCAGACGATACTTGCATTATGTGCTGACAAAGATCCACTAAAAATTGAGGAAATTTTACAAACAGACCTAAATAACATAATTAAATGGTCCCACGACAATGGCATTATTATTAACGCAAAAAAAAAAAAAATGCTTATACACTCACCATATGCAAATTGTCAGGAAAAGGAATTACATATAAAAAGTCATTCATATGATTGTTTGCACACAAAAACCCAATTCCAGCAGTGTAATTGCCCGAATATAGAAAAAGTGTACCAATTTACATACCTTGGTCTTACAATAGATGTCAACTTTAACTGGTCAAATCATATTGAAAATGTATGTAATAGATTAAGATCCATATTAGGAAAATTGTACCACCTAAAAAATTTTGTTAATAAAAATATATTATACTGTATATACAACGCATTAGCAGAATCAATTATAGGATACGGAATAAATAGTTACGGATTAACGTACAAAACATACTTAAATAAAATAGAACAATTACAAATCCATTTCCTAAAATTGATATCAGGCAAAAAAAAAGGTCCAGTTATGTGAAGGTGATTATAAAAAAAATGTTCTCCTTGTGTAATGTCCTCTCTATACACAGTAAGGTAAATTACCAATTAACGCTAGATGAATTCTGGAATACAGAATTCAAAAAACCTGTAAACCACAACTACCCTACTAGGCATAGAGAAGCACAAATGTTTATTGTCAATAAATCTCAAAATGTATACGGAGATAGAACAAAAAGTCATAAAATTCCGGAAATATTTAACGCATTACCTGAAAATATCAAAAATGAGACATCTTATTCAAAAATCAAAACAAAAGTTAAATCTTTCTACCTCCGAAGAACATGAAATCAAATAATATAGTTCCTATCTATTTTTTTCTCACCGTATGTTTGTACTGTGTAAAATATTTTTACTACAACGCAATTCATAAACATTAAAACATTATAATAATTAGTTTGTCGTAATAATTAGTATTTTAATATTAAGTATTATATTTAGTATATACTATGTAAAACTGAAAAGTATACTGTATTAAATAATTATAAAAAGTGAGAGATTTCTTACAATCAAACTGATTGATCAGTTTCGTAAGATTTGTAAAATAAAATATTGTAAAATTAAAACTGAATAAACATATTTAAAAAAAAAAAAAACAGCTTGTACATGCATATTACTCGTATAATGAGGATTCCAGACAGGAGAATTGTACTCAAGTTGGCTTCTAACATAAGCAAAATATAACAGTTTAATACACTTTATATTGTTAAAATTTTTAGTTAGTTATATGAAAAGTATGATCCAAAAATTATTATAAAGACGTTTTTTTTCAGTTATTTTACCAGTTAAATGTATGAAAAAAAAACATATTGTCTAAAGAGATTTAAAGAAATGCTATTTTAAACATTCCCCACGAGATTTTTGCTTTTTTTAAATGAGACGAGTTTTATTAAACATTTTCACAATTTTTACTTAATTATTATCGTTTTTAATATTAGCGCGTTCCCTCAACATTTTCATATCTCTCTTCTTCTTCTTTTTGAGCGGGTACTACCGGGTCTTAAAAAGATAACATAAAAATCACTGTACTTAATTTTCCGACACGAGTAAAATGAAACGTCCCATGTCTGTATCTACATACATATTATTATAAATGTACTGATGCGCGTCTATTGTAGAACCTCCCTCACCATCTAACTAAGAATCTACACACAGCAGCACTCGGCGAGAACTTATTCTGCTCTTCACTTGTATTCCCAAGTTTAGCATCGTTATTTTTGCGTTGCTGAGCCGGACTGTTTTTTTTTGCTGAGCTGTTTTTTAATGGTGAGCAGTAGCAGTTAGCAGTAGTGGTGGTGGGTTGTTCTTTTTTCTGTTCGCTAAGTTCTGTGCTAGAAGCTATAAGGTCGCAATGACAAGTATCTACCGCGCCGTTTGCGACAACTCATTCGGGGCGTTTAGCTGTCGAGTTTAATCGGGCGAGGAGCATGTTTCGCGAGAGAGGGTGGGGTTAAGGGCAGAAGTCTAAAACCTTTCTAGGTATCGTAGAAATATTCCATGTTAATTTTTTTAGAAATTAATTTTACTGAGCTCAGCGGAGTACTGTTTTAAATCGACAGGTCATGGACGTGGCCGTGTTAATGGTTCGGTGAAAAATTAAAAAAAAGTGAAATATATATAATTATTTGAACTTCTACATTCGCATTTTTTTTCAATTTTACGGTACTAACCTACCCGAAGAAAAATTGAAAAAAGCATTGTGTTTGAAATGGTGACGTTTCCCTGGACGAATTACATAATTTGTAAATTGAAATACTATCAAAGTTTACATTTAAAGGTATGTGTTTGAGTACCTACTAACAAATCTTATGATTTCAATGAATTTCGAAAATTTTGTTTTTGATTATTTTTTTTTTACGTGAGCTCCACACAGGAGGCCCTGAGGAAAATAATTTCCCTCAGGGCCTATATCATCTTCGGGGATGCTGTATGGAGGTTTTTTTTATTTTTTTAAGGAAAAGGAGGAGAGGAGAGTTCAGGAAAGGAAAAGGGCTTAAGGGGTGGGTAGGAATCTGGAGTTCAGTGTGTCCTGGTCATTCGCCTCCAAGATCTAGACAAACCTTACCCCATGAACCCGGGCACCCCTGCTAAATCACCAAACGTAGCAAACCACTTTGGGTGACCTATGGCAGAGGTGTTGGTTATCCAATAAAGGTCCCCGGGGCGGCGGTACCCATTCCCGCCTCTAAAATTATTTATTAAATAATAGAAATTAAGAAAACTCTACATTAAGTTCAATAATATAAAACAAACGAGCTTTTTCTCTACGTATAATTTTGATCTCGACAAATATTTTGTCTCATTAAAATAAAATATTTTGTAACTCATTTGAAAAAAAAAATCCATGCAAAGAATCACTAAAAGTAGATAATGATGTCAAAGCAGAATCAAATATGGTGGTGAGCACTGAGGGATTGAATTTTATACTGCTACCAGTCAACGGAGCTATTTTCAACTCACAACTCATGAGCTATGTTGCTTTGAAATATCCATCCACATAAAAAGAGTACACCATATCGTTTGTTCGTGTAATATTCTTGATTCTAGTGTAAGAACTCACCCATAGATTGCGCCGGATAATGTCTATTAGATTTTCCAAAGATGACGTTTAACTAACGTCGTTGTAGAGACCAATTGTGTAATAAATATGGTGGGAGCCTCAAGGTCGGGGTCCCGATTATTCCAACCGCCAGCTAAATCAGATCAAAGCCAACTATCAATCTATCTCAAGTCAAGTGTTTTGTTGACCCCGGTGTTCTTATTAGTAGTAGGATGTTCAATTATATTAATATTCCCAAACAGGGATCATATTCTGTTATTGGGATGGTTGTCGACGTCTGTTTAAGAGAATGTGGGTTAAAAGAAAAGGAGGAGGTAAGGAGAAAGATGTGATGGCAGTGGGGGAGGAAGGAGGGGGGTGGGGGGGAGGGGGTGATAAGCCGTTTACGATTTAGCTCCGGGCTAAGAAATGGACGGGAAACTGCAGGCGAAGATGATAATATTATATTTGTATCTATTTATTGATCGCATCGTCGAGTCATCGCAAATCGCAAAAGCAAACTATTGAATTATAAACTAATGGAAATGTTCTCCTTACTATTGAATAAAACGCTTCAGTAACCCATTGAATTAATAAAGATAAAATGCATTAAAATCGAAATTATTTTTGTTTTCAGCTTTCATACCTCTTAATAGCAATTTAACAGACTTAAAAGTAATTATTACGTAGGTAGTTCCTGTTGAGGCAACTATACATATATCTCTCATCTACTTACTTCCATGTACCTATCCAATCTGACAATCTGTGCCAATATTACCTACACGTGACATTTTGGAACAGATCAGTTAGTCCATTGAAATAACCCTAGCAAGTATCCTGTGACTAATATAAAAACTTGTGCAGTGGTCGATCCGGTGATCCCTCAGTACCATAACATCAATTCTTACGGAAATCTGTGCAGTGGTCGATCCGGTGATCCCTCAGTGCCATAACATTGATTCTTACGGAAAATTGTGCAGTGGTCCACCCGGCGATCACTGTGCCATAACATCAATTCTTACGAAAACTTGTGCAGTGGTCGATCCGATGATCTCTCAGTGCCATTACAGCGATTCTTACGGAAACTCATGCAGTGATCAACCCTGTGATCCCTTAGTGCCATGATATTGAATCTGCCATGATATTGAATCTCGCGAAAACGTGCTGTGTAAAAAATAAGTTATCAGATTCATTCCAAATGTCCACCGTTCTCCTAGCTATTTCCGTAGTTGTGTCACTTTGAAAAACCCACATTTTTTATTTACAGTCGTCATGAATCACAGTTAATACATCTGCGACCATAGGTCCTATTGAAAAAAATGTACAGTATCTATAAACTAGTGGTGTGAATATCGATTCATGATATGAATCAAAGGCTTAAATATGCAACGATATTTAACCAAGGACATACTATATTCTTTGTTTGTATCATATTAATTTAAATCAATGACTTTGATGTGTGTAATTTTTCTTTTTTTTATTGTGTAATTAGCATTTAAAAAATGAGTCTCTGCAAAATAATGTTATTTTAATTCATCACTAGGGAGGTATTAAATACGGATCCATGTCAACTGAGAATAAAGTCAACTCAACACCTCCTTGAAAAGTCATTAAAAGCTATGAGAAAAATAATTTTAAATTAGCCAATAATCCTAACCTAACATAACCTATTTAACCAATTTTTTAACATTTTTTTTATCACTCTAAATGACTTCTGAGATGGTTTTGAGTTAGTCTCATTCAGAGTTGTCCAGTCACCATTAAATACATAATCCTATTACTATTAAAATATAAACCCCAATCCATTATATCTTACAATGGTTGATGATTTGTCGAAATATTGAGATGGTTCATTTTTGCTTTTTAAAATTTTTAGTGAGATCATCTACAAATATCTACACATCCTAGTTTTGTATTTTTGGTAAACAATATTTTTTGTTGTTTATTTTTCAAAAATATCAGCCAGTTACTTGCCACTTATTCCCTTATCTACATAACTTGCAGTAACCATCCAAGTGAAATTATATTAAACGTACATCCCGGACAGACCTGTGCCAGTGCCTTGAAATGCAAAGCGGGGAAATTGTGAACTTTCATCTTGTTGTGCTTAAAGACTCTGAAGTCGAAAAAGTATGGTCACTTTTCTCAAGGCTCTCGCACCAGGGAGATGGAAATTGCCAGTTTACATCTTAAAGTGCATTCTCAAGAATATGAGAAAGGTGATTGGGGAAGGTTGGGGAAACAGACGTATTTCATGTTTTTCAACGGGGAAAGCGAACATTCACGATGAATGTAAAGCATTCGTGTTTTATATTATTCTTATCAAATTGTGAATAATGTGCAAGTTTTATGAGAATAATTTTACCATCCGGTTTTGTAAGAGATTTTACTGAATTTTTGGTGTTTCGCGTGAGGTGTAACACAAAAAATTCAATATACGTAAACAACGTTCTCATGTGTGTTTTTTTCTTTTACATTAAATCCACACAGGAGGCCTTGAGGAAAATAATTTCCCTCAGGGCTTGTGTTATCTTTGAAGATGCTGTGTGGAGGGTATTTTTGAGGAGAGGAAGGAGTGAACATGGGTCTTGAAGAGATCCATGTTGTAGGAGGAAGGAAATACAGATGCCGGCAAATCGTTCCACAGCCGAGCTGTTGAACATGTGACTAATGTCAGCCGTGTACAAATGTTGGGCGTGTTTGGCGTGTTTCCCGACTATGCACCGGTGCCGAGGGGATCAATGACGCTGGTTCTTCGGAGCATCTTTCATTGTTATAACGGTAGAACAAGGACAGCATTCCCATCTGACGCCTGTGCTCTAAAGATTGCAATCCGTTAAGTTAGGAGAATCTATCAAACGGACCGCCCGTTTCTGCACCGAAGGGTTTTTGTTAGGTATTTTGGGCCTCCAGACCAGAGGTGGTTGCCAAATTCAACCGTGGGGCGCACTTGCGATCTGTACAGGTTATCAGTTGTGGACTATTAAAGTATCTGTTTTTTATCTACCCAGTTTTCTACGACTCATTGTTTAGTTCCACAGCTCGGCTGCGGAACAATTTGCCGAATATGTTTCCTGCCTCCTACAAGAGAGAATCTCTTCAAGACCCATGTTCACTCATTCCTCTCCCCCGGAAGACCCTCCACAAGCATTCCCGAAGATGACGTGGGCCTTAAGAAAAATTATTTTCCCCAAATAATGGAAAAAAAAATAGAGTGATGCTTTGAGTTTTACGATTCAAGTTTAGAGCTTTGTGCTGTGAGCATTTGCGCGACCCATTTCTGCACGTTTCATACAAATCTTAATTTTGGATTTGAGATCAAAATACCCAACCAAACTGAAAAATTATTTTTGAAGTCAAAAGATATGTTATATCTAGTACGCCACTATTTATTTTTGCTTTAAATAATTACATTGAGGCTTTAAAGATTTTATTGTTTCATGATTTTAGAGGTAATTTTGGCAATTATTTGTGAGTAAATGAAAAACATCAAAAAATAATTTTACCACATTTATCATAAAAATATGATGAAATATAAAATAAAAAATAAAAATTAATAAAAGAATTCATTTTGATGGATGTAAATTTAAAATACAAATTACATATTTACGGAACAAAAAATTCTCGTTTAAATATTAAAATTACTACCCAAAAAATGCATTTTTAACATTTTTTATTTTATTTTTCATCGTATTTTTAAAATAAAATCAGATTTTTTTTATGTAGGTATATCGATGAGCTTTAAACATGATCTTCCTGATACGTTTTTAGATTTTCATGGCCAAAAGTATTTTCGTTATTTGTTTTTGGGTGTTATGCCGTGTTGCGCTACCTCCTTTTTTAACCAACGTTTTGGACAGCGTTGCAGTGCCCATCATCAGGGCAGATATATGTAATTGCACACAATTACATATCTGCACTGATAATGGACTGTAACTCTGTCCGGAACGTTGGCTAAAGAAGGAGGTGGCGCAAAACGGCATAACACCCTGTTAGCGTCGACGGGCGTGCTGATGCTATCGGCAGGGTTGGAGAAAGCTCCCACATATTTAATACAATTAGCTGCTGTATCTGCCCCAAATAAAAAACTAGCTCAGGATTCGGTGCAAGCAGGATCTCGTAACCTCAAGGCTAGTGCTTGTGGTTCGGAACTTCACGCTTCTCCATTCTCCCAGGGCCTCCCTCGTCAAGCAAAACACGGTAGGTTATCACATAAACAGTTTATTCAATTCTAGGAGACACAATAATATATAAAAGGAACGATCCTAGCTGAAAGTTAGTTTGAATGTCCGTCTCTCTTCTCTATCACGCGTGGTTAGGGTTAATACATTTAATTGCACACAAAGGATAACATGGTAATTGACTCACGTTTGGTTTATGGGCCAACAGCGGCTTCACGCGCTTGACTCTCTCAGTCTACGCAGCGTCCATGCGTGATCCGGAAGCGCCAAACGGCGAAACTGAACTGGTGTCGCCCATGTTCACGCGAACGTGGGCCCTGTAAGCTCGCTTGCTGAAGACTGGCGGGCTTGCCGTGAGCGGCGCGTCTAGCGGCCGCTCCGGTTTGTTGCTCGCGGGAAGGGGTAATGCGCGCGCCTCTATATGGCGCCTTATTCTCCAGTCCGTGGAGAAGTCTATTCTCGAATTTGTAACGTAACACTTCCCCCCTCGCCGCAATAAAAGCGACGTGGTAATGGAGCTGTAGGACTAATAAATCCTCTTACCTTTTCAGCACTTGTGCCAAAAACATTTAAGAGAAACGAGGAGAGAGAGAGAGAGAGAGAGATTCCTAGCTGGAGAATAGTTATGAACAGAACACAAAAGAGAAGATACATGGTGTAACAAGGAATTGTCAATAAATGTATATAAAGGCAGTGGCATACATAAATACAGTTGCAAAGAACAAGGATCTGTTGAAGAAAGGTACAAGGGTTATGCAGTGATAGAAAAAAAAAACTCTAAAATTGTATCATTGGTCTGTGAGCTAATGTTTGCGAACGTGGTTTGCGTAGGATGTCTGGGGTGGTTGAACGTTTCACTGAAGTTACAAGGTTACTTTGTCACAGTAACCTGGCCCATTTGAGATTACACTCAAGGGACACTAGGGCCTTTAAGAAAATACGAGGAAGAGAACACATGATGAGGCTTCTAGGTGGTGTGGAGAGTTCTACCTGTCACAGAGGTCGAAAGGGTAACTGCTTCCGGATCCTGTGGGTGAGCCAGTACGAAACCATTGAAGTACTGGAGAGTGGAATCGCAATTGGTGGTTGGTACACTGGTTTTTGTATGTAGTGGGATTGTTTTGTGAACAATCGTTGGTATTGTTATTTGCGCAAGGGCACAGGAGCATCCGCACAATGGCAGTAGGGCATTTGCATTATGCAGCAGGAACATTTGCATAATGGCAGCAGAAACATTTGCACAAGGGCAACAGGAACATTTGTATTATGCAGCAGGAATATTTGCATAATGGCAGCAGAGCATTTGCACAAGGGCAACAGGAACATTTGTATTATGCAGCAGGAATATTTGCATAATGGCAGCAGAGCATTTGCACAAGGGCAACAGGAACATTTGTATTATGCAGCAGGAATATTTGCATAATAGCAGCAGAGCATTTGCACAAGGGCAACAGGAACATTTGTATTATGCAGCAGGAATATTTGCATAATAGCAGCAGAGCATTTGCACAAGGGCAACAGGAACATTTGTATTATGCAGCAGGAATATTTGCATAATGGCAGCAGAGCATTTGCACAAGGGCAACAGGAACAGGAACCAACCTAGAGCTGGCGTGCTCGGGTTTGTTTTGAGTGTCGGTTCTTTGTGGTGATACAATTCGCAACTACACGCACGACTCACACTAGGTTATGTTAGATGCGGTCGGGTGCTTTTGGTACGCAGGGATTGAAGGCAAGGGACCTCCGTGACGGTAGCGAGGGCAGCATGAAGAGGCGCAGATGTAGATAGGGTGCAGAGCTGCTGGTTTTTTTTTTAAAATCCGGCAAAAATTATTATTAGAACAAAATTCTTGAAGTTTACCTGCCTAGTAGACCAATGATGAAAAAAGTTTGGAGAGAAACAAGTGTGCATGTTGAGAAAAAGTTGGATTCGTTTGGCGTGTAGAGAGAGAGACGGAGAGAGAGCTAACTAAATGTGGCTAATTCCTAATACATGTTACAAAGGTACGTATTCAAGGACAGGTTCTGTGTAACCCCTTTTGGTTTTTTTTCTTTACCAAATACATTTCCAAGAATACGTGGTTGAGGGATTGTACGTATAACAAAATTCCCATTCGAAAGAAGTTGGTCTTCCATGACCTATGCTCACGTCTATACGGTAGCATTTTTTCTACTTTCGAAAAACAAAACATTGCGTACAAGATTAGTTATAACAAAGTGGGAAAGGAGTAGGAAGTTGAAAGGATCCGCGTATGAAGATTGTCCCATTTGACAAACGAAACGCCAAGTGCGTAACGCATATATCCCCATTCGCGGATAATTTCGAGGAAGGGGGAGGGTGATAATTGGGAACATTTGAACGAAGAAAACTGCTGGGGACTCGGCTATTTCCGAAATTCGACCTCTGGGTGGAGGTGAAACAAGGTCTACAGCAGTCATCCTGGCACATTACAATAATATTTGGTAGTGTTGGACAAAAGAATACACTGACATAAAAGTCTAATCCTCTACGTGTATTGGGCAGAAGATTAGGGGTCGTTTTATTCTCCTACTTGTTTGCGAGAAATGACAGACCCTTGCTCAAATCTCACAAACCTGGGGATTTTCTTTGTTCGTCTCCCAGACAACGAGTTAGGTGTGTTTGTGTCCATCAACTTAACTCCCACGACACGATGCCCCATAATCATGAGTGAAGCGTATGATTAGTCCTTTTGAGATAGTAGATAGTTCCTGGGTTCTTGTGACAGGAAGTCCACGGGCATATTAATGATTACAAAAAAGGGGGTGTGGACTACATTGAGTAGTTCACACATAAAGGTTTGATATTATTTCGTTCGCACGATTCATGGTGAGTATTGTAACGTCTTCACGTATAGCGTACAAGATTGCAAAATCAAAAGATTTGCAAGTAAGTTTTATAACGTCTTCACGGATAACAATGAACGAATTACAACTGGGTTGCCCAGTATTGAAGGGAGGTGCAAAAGACTAGGTGTTTATGACATTTCTGACAAAAACCCACAGAGTAATTATAACGGGCTCCCCGTATCGCATTTAGTAGATATTCTGAGATTCCCATCTATGACGGCAGATTTTATAAGGTTCCCACCTATGATGGCAACAAAGGTTAACGTTCATATAAAGGTACCTATTCAATACAGACGGCGAGACATACTGATGTACTTAGTACAACAATACCGTAGCATAATAAATCCATATTAGCGTACGTTAAAGACTTGCACAAAGGCAAAAACATATTTGAAGATCTGGCCAAGATTTTATACTTCAACAATTAAGGGACGAAAAATTCTGGCGTGCTGATGGAATGTGAATTTCATCTAAGCTTACCGCAAAAGAGATCCTTTGTGGTACAACCCTTTTGGTTACGCACAGAGTATCGTATCGTGATGGTACAACTTTTGTTGTACTTACACGTACGATGGTAGCAACAATACAAGACATGCGCTTATCGTTGTTTGACAAGGCAAATTATTTACATTGGTCCGATTTGAGTGTTTAAGACCTTCTAGGTTTTACTTACTTAAACAGACTGCGATGGACACACCTTGGTGTTATGAAAATTATAATAATGGGATGGGTTGTTCACAGGGTGGTTCACTTGGAGACCTGGCTTCTTGTTGTGACCTCGTACTTTGCACGTGATAAGTCACAACAAGGCAACCCCAAAATTTCAGTTTGAGCAGTTGAGACCCAGGGTGACTCAATGTTGCTGAAATGTTGTAAAAAAAATTTATCGTTAATGAAGAGGCACGTTGAAAGTTGTCCCTTTTATAACGATACTTTCCAGACTCCACATTCAGTTCTGGGGAGAGCTAGAGCAATTAGGGTTATTTATTGAGCGCCATTCTATTTTCTTAAAAAACAGAAAAAAACTTAGAACGGGTAGCAAACATCTGATACCGCCGTGGGTTTACACAGGTTTGCTTACCTAATTTAACTACATATGACATAAGGGTTAGATGCACTTTGGCGAGGACCCGATATTTAATGTACAAAAAGATTTTCTAATATTTAGAAAGGGGTGACGAGGTATGACATGATGATGTGAAAATGTGATGCTGCGAGTTGTGACGATGCACAAAACCTTGGGCACGTAGTCTCTGACTACTTGCAGTAAGCCACAGGGAGTTCCTTTCTCCGAAGTGATCAATTTCAGGTAGAGGTGTGCATGCTTAGAAAAAAAACGATGTTTCCAAGGTTTGACACCTGGGGCAGCAATTAGAGGCGAATGACTGATGATGACGAGATATTTATACAAAAAAAATAAAATAAAATGAAACGAAACCACAAGGGAGAATTATAATTCTTCCCTGACTTTGGCTACAGTTGATACCACTGTGCCAGAGCTAGAAAGGTTTTTAAAACATTTCTTTTCGTTGTGCTCCGGTTTTATGCCGGACGAAGTGCTTGGGCGAAAGTTTTCTTTGGGGAATCTTTCGTTTTTTACAAAACGGGGTGCCAATTTGGCAGAGAAGTACAGCGCACCTTGCGACAGAGTGTTGTTTCTTCTCCAGACGTTCTTCCTTGAACGTGACGTGCTTCCTGATGTACTTTTTGTTGTAGAAAGAAGCATATTGAATAAGGCATTTTTTGGATTTATTCCTGGGAGAAATCTTTCTACTTCTCAGGGCCTGTAGTAGTTCTTCCTTTTTTGACGTAGAAATGTGGGGGATTATACCCAGCGTGACTTGAGGGACTTCCATAGTGTATAGGGTCGTGTCAGGGTGACCTTACGTTGGGAGAAAAACGAGAACTCGACTCTTTATCCGTAATTGGAAAGAAATTTTTGCCAGGGATTGACCACTGGGGACGTATATATATATTTTTTTTTTAAAATGCTTCTGCGAAAAAACGCGTATTTGTAAGTGTTTGGGTTATTTGAAAATTTGGGCAGAGGTTTGCCTCTGGCCACGTGCTTTTTAGGAAAAAATCCAAGCGTTTTGGAAAAAAAAATTTCGAAAATTTAAAAAAAATCGAAAAAAGGAAAAATCGGAAAAATTTTCAGAGTCCGAAAACTGGAGAAAATTTGCGCAGCGATTTTCCTCTGGCAGTGCGTTTTTAAGAAAAACTCCAAGCGTTTTGGAAAAAAAATATTTCGAAAATTAAAAAAAATCGAAAAAAGGAAAAATCGGAAAAATTTTCAGAGTCCGAAAACTGGAGAAAATTTGCGCAGCGATTTTCCTCTGGCAATGCGTTTTTAAGAAAAACTCCAAGCGTTTTGGAAAAAAAATATTTCGAAAATTAAAAAAAATCGAAAAAAGGAAAAATCGGAAAAATTTTCAGAGTCCGAAAACTGGAGAAAATTTGCGCAGCGATTTTCCTCTGGCAATGCGTTTTTTAAGAAAAACTCCAAGCGTTTTGGAAAAAAAAAAAAATATTTCGAAAATTAAAAAAAATCGAAAAAAGGAAAAATCGGAAAAATTTTCAGAGTCCGAAAACTGGAGAAAATTTGCGCAGCGATTTTCCTCTGGCAATGCGTTTTTAAGAAAAACTCCAAGCGTTTTGGAAAAAAAATATTTCGAAAATTAAAAAAAATCGAAAAAAGGAAAAATCGGAAAAATTTTCAGAGTCCGAAAACTGGAGAAAATTTGCGCAGCGATTTTCCTCTGGCAATGCGTTTTTAAGAAAAACTCCAAGCGTTTTGGAAAAAAAATATTTCGAAAATTAAAAAAAATCGAAAAAAGGAAAAATCGGAAAAATTTTCACAAGTTTTCGTGGAAGTAATTTGTTTGAGAATTCAACAATATCTTGGGGGCATGGTTTCATTACGCGGCTTCCTATAGCCTGGCTTTAAACAGCACCAATTTTTTGGTATTTACCCGCGAATTCCCTTCGTCTTTTCGACAAGATATTACCTTCTTTGTCAATTGACAAGGTATTATAGTGTCAGATGTCAAGGAATCCACGTCAACGCGAATTTAGTATTTTTTGCATTATTCGAATGTGATTTGGCATGGCATGGCATGATCCGGTTTCATCAGACGACAGAGTCAAAAATACTTAATTGTCAAATGACAGAAAGAATTTAAATCCACTTGTTCCCTAGGTGTCAGCAAGTGTCCGTTTAAAGAAACGTACCAGCGTGCTGCAAACTAGTATATTATTAAAAATATTTAGCACTTTCGAGACCAAGCGGATGATTTGTTTATCATGTACATGATTTTAATTGTTGAATACATTCTTCTTTAATTTGTGTTTATTTCCACTATTCACTTGTATTGAAAATAGCAATTTTAATCGGCCGGCACTTTGTAATCACTGTATTATTCGCAGCGACAACTTCCTAGGTTGGGCACCTTGCGTTGGAATACCGGTAATATTTTGTCGAGTGACGAGTCACAAATGATAAAATCGCGTCCGTAATAATTTAAATTGTGATTCGAAATTACGTTCGCGCCGAGATTCCTGTTGGAAGTGCTAGACAATTGGGAATAAACAATACATCATAATAACATTTCAGAGTTTACAATTGTTGCTTGGGAACGAGGCCGTGGTGGAACAGAAAAAAATTTAAATGGCCCCACGTTTAGCGCCAGTGTTAGCGTCGACGGGCGTGCTGATGCTATCGGCAGGGTTGGAGAAAGCTCCCACATATTTAATACAATTAGCTGCTGTATCTGCCCCAAATAAAAAACTAGCTCAGGATTCGGTGCAAGCAGGATCTCGTAACCTCAAGGCTAGTGCTTGTGGTTCGGAACTTCACGCTTCTCCATTCTCCCAGGGCCTCCCTCGTCAAGCAAAACACGGTAGGTTATCACATAAACAGTTTATTCAATTCTAGGAGACACAATAATATATAAAAGGAACGATCCTAGCTGAAAGTTAGTTTGAATGTCCGTCTCTCTTCTCTATCACGCGTGGTTAGGGTTAATACATTTAATTGCACACAAAGGATAACATGGTAATTGACTCACGTTTGGTTTATGGGCCAACAGCGGCTTCACGCGCTTGACTCTCTCAGTCTACGCAGCGTCCATGCGTGATCCGGAAGCGCCAAACGGCGAAACTGAACTGGTGTCGCCCATGTTCACGCGAACGTGGGCCCTGTAAGCTCGCTTGCTGAAGACTGGCGGGCTTGCCGTGAGCGGCGCGTCTAGCGGCCGCTCCGGTTTGTTGCTCGCGGGAAGGGGTAATGCGCGCGCCTCTATATGGCGCCTTATTCTCCAGTCCGTGGAGAAGTCTATTCTCGAATTTGTAACGTAACAACCCCCAAAAACAAAAAACGAATATATCTTACTTCTTTAAGCTTTAAGGTTTAAACTCAGTTTTAGTGTTGGGATTTTATATCAATTGTCTTGTATCATTATTTTTTCTCCTTATTTAGGTATTTAACTTCTTTTTTTTTTTTTTACATGAGCTCCACACAGGAGGCCCTGAGGAAAATTATTTCCCTCAGGCCTATGTCATCTTTGGGGATGCTGTGTGGAGGGTTTTATCAAGGAAAGGAAGGGGAGGAGAATTCTGGGAAGGAAAAGGGTTTAGGGGTGGGTAGGAATCTGGGGTTCAGTGTGTCTTGGTCATCCGCCTCCAAGACCTAGACAAACCTAACCCCATGAACCCGGGCACCTCTGCTAAATCACCAAACGTAGCGAACCACGTGGGGTGACCTATGGCAGAGGTGTTGGTTATCCAATAAAGGTTCCCGGGGCGGCGGTACCCATTCCCGCCTCCCAAATTGAAACAAAACCTCCCAAATTTAACATTTATTTACTTGACGCAACTACTTTGAATTTTGCGAACAAACAATTATTTCTATCAACGTACATTTTTATAGTTAATCCTATTACAATGTGACATTCTACCCACTTTTCGTGGGTAGGGTATTTCCTTGGTAAACTCAGATAGAAGTACCAGGGCGTAATAAGGAAGAAGAGGTTAATATACATGAATTCGCTGTTGAAGTGGATCCTCCTTGAGTTGTGCAAGGTGGTAGAGGTAGACGGTTGGCTATGTCGGGTGCTCTGGGCGTCTTATTTAATTTTAGATCTTTTTCCAGGGCGCCGTTGAAGGTGAAAGACGCTGCGTCGCTAAAATGTCAAGCGCAGAACGGTGACGAGTGTCCTTTTATTTCTTTCGGGTCATTAAAATATTAAAACTCTCCGGGTGTTGTCGCGAGACCCAACAAAAAATTCTACTAAACTTATTTTCATTCTCTCTCGAGTGGAGAATTTGACGTTGTGCCTGGTAATAATGCAACATAAAATGTTAGCTTGATAAATATATTAAAAAATTGTTTCAAACTACATTAAAATTTCACAACACTCAAATTTTTGTGTTTATTATTGACTTAAATATGTCAGGTACGCCTCATACGTCATTTATACGTCTGGTATTCTTATATTATCGTGAAAACATGTTTTTGGGAACATTTTTAAAATGTACAGCCACGTATGGCGTTCCGACTTAATTCAAAACGGTAAAAATTATATTTTTAATGATTTTTTTTTCACATGACTCCACAGGAGGCCCTGAGGAAAATAACTTCCCTCAGGGCCTATGTCATCTGGGATGCTGTGTGGAGGGTCTTTTTTAAGGAGAGAAAGGAATGAACATTGGTCTTGAAGAGACCCATGTTGTAGGAGGGAGGAAACACAGAAGCCGGCAAATCTTTCCATAGCCGAGCTGTTGAACTCAATAACGAGTCGAAAAAGCGACCCGTTCTCATGTGACAAATGTCAACCGTGTACATATATTGAGCGCGCGTTTGGTGTGTCTCCCCACTATGCACCGGTGCCGAAGGGATCAATGACGCTAGTGCCTCAGAGTATCTTCCATTGAAATACCGGTAGAACATGGATAGCATTCCCACCCAACGCCTGTGCTCTAAAGATTGCAATCCGTTCATTAAGGTGGGAGAATCTATCAAACGAACCGCTCGTTTCTGCACAGAGTCGAGGGTATTTTTCAAGTATTTTGGAGCTCCAGACCAGAGGTGGCTGCCAAACTCATCCGTGGGGCGCACTTGCGATGTGTACAGGGTCAGCAGTTGTGTACTATTATTACAGCAATTGTCAATAGAAAATGGTTTTTGCCGATCTAGACAAAAGAGCAATGCCAATTGCATAATGCTGTCCCTGGAGTCATTTATTGGATAAATAACACTACCTACTGCCGTAGATGGATCGCTTCTTTTGGTGACTTAGCAGCGGTTCCCAGGTTCATGGGGGTGAGGTTTGTCCGGGTCTTGGCGGCAGAAGCGTCTGCCCATCTGCTGCGTGGCGTGCCGATCGAGAGGGACTGGTTGAGAGAGGCCTTTTGACCTATCCAGTCGGAGTCTCTAGACCCATTGCCTTGCACCGCAGTTTGAGAAATGGATTCATATGTTCGTCACTCCTGGATACACTGACCCTCAGATTCCTACCAACCCCTCATACCTTTTTTCTTCCCGGAACTTCCAGTGGCGGTCCGTGAGTTTTCAGTGAGCTAGAGTGCTAAGATTAAAAAAATACGACGTCATTGATGTTGTAATCGAGAGAGAAATTTATTTTATTCAAAATTTCTACTTTTTGTATGCAGATTTTCACTTTGGGGAAGCGCCGCATCCACAAACTGAAAGATCTTCATACAAAAAGTCGACCACTACTGCTCCACACGGCATCCCCTAAGATGACACAGGCCGTTGTTAAAAATGTTTTCCTCAGGGTCTTCTGTTTGGAACTAATGTAAAAATAAGTATTTTTAAAACAAAAACAACTCTACTGCCAATTACACCAATGCAAATAGAATGAACGCTAAGCCGAACAATAAATCTTTTTTGAGCTGGCTAAAAGGCAGACTATATTCCATACGGGTAATTAAAAAATCTATTTGGTTAATAAAAGCTTCATAGAGTGGTTCCATTTAAATAAACAAAATAGAATCTATGTTACTCGTATTTGTGAAAGCGTTGAACGTATAAATTATATGCGTGAACGTAAAACGCTGTGAAAATAATTTACACATATGCTTGTGTATTTTAAATTGGAAATATTAAGGGCAGCTAATTCCAAGAGATTAGACCAATTAATGGGGGATTAAAATAACCAAAATAATCTCTCTGAAAGCTTTAATGATGTACATTTTCAATTAAAATTGTGTCCATTATTTCAATGAAAGTTAAGTATGCTATATAATTTCATTTAAATTTATATTAATTTTATTACTTATTTATGCTTTTTTAAATTTTTTTTAAATGAATATCTCGCAAGAGTCCCAGCCGCTCCCGTCTGGAGCCAGTGAGTCTATTGCATCCCCAATTGGGGTATGTTGTGAGGCTGGAGGTAGTGGGGAAGAGAAGGAGATGGGGAAGAGGAAGGTAGGCAAATACCTGGCATTCAGATCTGATCACCATAGACGGCTAAAGCCATTTCAAGTAACATTTAATGTTGGTCCTATACCAGGGTGATTCTAAAAGTATTTTCCACTCTGGAAATATACTGTTTGCGCCAATCAATGTTCTTTTGTTTGATTTAGTGCCTACTGGAAAACTGCTTTACCCAAGTACCTGCCCAGTTCCTCTATCCAAGTACCTACCCATCCCACGCCAAGACAAAACCCAATAAAACGTTCGATTGTTTCATTCACTTGTTTTTTATTTGACTTGTGGAAAAACGCACCCGCTTCGAGTTCGGAGAAATTTGTGCATTTTACTTAATTGAAAAGTAACGCCGTAAGTTTAATTTGCGAACTTATTGACCACACCGCCGCGGCTGCAGAAGTAACCGTGTTTACGTATATATGTGTACAAGTGAACTATTATTAAGACAAGGGAGAATTAAAAGGACCACAGAACCAGCGGCAAATGTCGAGTGAACTCGGTGAGTTTTGGCAATACCTATCCTTTTCCTTTTCCTTTGAGTAGTTTTCCAGTGATTGTTGTTTTAGAATCGCACCGCACCCGCCTACGAACGAATTGATTTGCGCAACCATCATTTGGTCCTAATCGACGCCGGATACGTTAAATTCGTTCGTATATAATATTGTGATAGCATTGTCAAATAGATGAATCTACATTCATAGTGAAAGATTCAAAATTTGTTATTTAACCACAGATAAGTCCAAACGCCAGACGTATCGCTCTGTTTGATAGTTTGTTAACCTTTCGATTGCCGTTTAGGTGTTTTAACCCCACGCCTTCCGGATAGTTTAATCGTTAAAACGCAATAGAGTTATCTCATTATTATTTTATTGAATTATTGTTTTGTCATCATGGCTACAAATAAAGAAAATAAATTGAAATTGTTGACGTCGCAATGTGATGCGTGCAAGAGACGCATTAAAAAACTATTCGATCTTTCAAATGGGATTTCTGACGCTAATATTCAAGAGGAATTTTTATCGTTAATAGAAACGGTAGATTCAACTAGAAATGAATACAAAGATATACACCAGCAAATAAATTCAATTAATTTGGATATCGATTTCAATTATAATCCGGATTTTGAAAGTTGGATGAATTTTGAAGACATGTATTGCAAAATCAAGCGTACACTTTTTTTGATTCAAGAGAAGAAACCGCAATTAGATTCACAAATTAAAAGATTTCGGGAAAGAGAAGAAGTAAATGTACCGCCAATTAAAGGTCCTGAAGATCGTGAAAGTGAGGAAATGAATCAAAAAACTACGTCAAGAGATCCTCTAAATGGAAGGTATATTGTAGCCTTACCATTTAAGCAAGATGCTTCAGCACTTGGGGATTCGTTCGCATTAGAAAATAAACGTTTTTCATGCCTCGAACGCAAATTGGAAGCCTCTCCTAAATTGAGAGAAGCTCATAATAATATTATTAGTGAATATTTAGAGAAGGATTATTTGTCTTCTGTCACTCCAAATAGGGAGGATGAAGAGCCATCTTATATAATACCGCACCATGAAGTTGTACGAGAGGATAAAATCACCATGAGTTTGAGGATAGTCCTGGACGCAAGTGCAAAAACAAGCACTTCGGTATCATTGAATAATAATTTGTATAGTGGAGAACATTTACAGGGGAATTTATTTAATGTAATAAAGAATTTTAGTGTATTTCCAATAGCACTCTCGGCTGATATACGCAAAATGTTTTTGTGCATAGGAGTGCAGGAAAGTGATAAAAGATATCAACGAATTTTGTATCGCTTCTCGCCAAACGAGGATATTAATACTTACCAGTTTAACCGCATTTGTTTTGGACTTACATCCATCCCATTTCAAGCTTTAAGCACGATCAGAAAATTGGCCTCTGATGAAGGAGAAGCTTTTCCTGAAGCAAAGAAAATCATTGAAGAATTTTTATACATGGATGATTTTGTATTTAGTATGGAAACTGCAGAGAATGCAAAGGAAACGTCCTCCCAGTTAATCGCATTATTGAAGACTGGCCAGTTTGATCTAGTCAAGTGGACCAGCAATTCGCAAGAGGTTCTGGAATCCATTCCAGATTCGCATCGCTTGTCAGCGATAAAGGAATTTGATGAAGTGTCCATGCATATAGTGTTAGGATTATGCTGGTCACCAAATTCCGATTTTTTCTCGTTTGTCACTTCTGCACCTAAATCGATTTATAGGAAGAGAAATAAATTGTATTGTGTCGCCAAAATATGGGACATTATGGGCTACATCGCACCTGTCGTACCATACGCTAAGCTCTTAATAAAGCAATTATGGATATGTCAATGTGATTGGGATGATGAGCCTCCCGCAGATATTGTGAGGATACGGACGCAATTCTGCGAGGAACTATCGTCACTAAATAAAATAAAAATTCCGCGCCATGCTGGAATCACATCCAGAACCATTGTAACCATTGTGGGTTTCGTAGATGCTAGTGAAAAGGCTTACGGTGGCGTAATTTATTTTCATATACAAAATGAAGGTGCCAATTCAGTACATATTGCTTGTGCAAAATCAAAGGTGTCTCCAGTGAAAATCGTTTCTCTCGCACGATTAGAACTTTGCGCTGAATTAATACTTGCAAAATTAATGCGTAAGGTAGTAGAAACCTTGGAAAAACGCTTGAAAATTGATAAAATATGCGCATTTACTGATTCCACTGTGGCACTTTGTTGGATTCAATCGTCTCCTCATAGATGGGGAACATTCGTGGCCAATAGAGTAACTAAAATTCAAGCAGAATTATCGGCCAACAGTTTTTTTCATATTGCAGGCACAGAAAATCCCGCTGATTGTCTGTCGCGTGGGCATACCCCCAATCAGATTTTGGATCACCCGCTATGGTTTCATGGCCCACCATGGCTGAAATTAAGGCCAGAGCAGTGGCCTATTACCGCTTTTGACGTCACCATGGTGACGCAACCACCCGAACAGAAGACTATGTCGTTGCTAGTAACTTCTAGTTCGGAGGAGTATGAAATACTCACTTTGTCAAAACGCTTTTCTTCGTGGAATAAATTATTACGTTGTTTGGTTCATGTATTTCGATTTCTTAAAGTGTTGCCATATCGAAGACACATAAGCGGATCGGACTTGGAGTTCGTAGAACTCAGAGTGTTTCGCGAAATACAATTGGCTTATTTTCCCCGTAGTTTGATTCGAAATCGAGTACATAAGTGCAATTCATGTTTTCGGCTACACCCTAAAACAATCGCACCTTTAATGGCCGATCATAAGGATCGCCGTGTTACTTCATCTGTAAAGCCATTTACGCACGTCGGCATAGACTTTGCCGGGCCTTTAAAAGTAAACACATCACGTGGACGTGGAATTCGTTCCCAAAAGGCATATATTTGCTTATTTGTGTGTTTAACTACGAGAGCGATACACCTTGAACTAGCATCAAGTCTAAGTACCGAATGCTTCCTGAATGCATTCAAGCGCTTTCTCTCCCGCCGTGGTCCCGTGTCAAATTTATATTCGGACAATGGAACTAACTTTGTAGGAGCCAAGAGAAAATTGAATGAATTGCACGCATTTTCAACGTCTTCACATTTTGGTGAAGAATTCGCAAGTGTTTTGGCCAATAATAGAATAAACTGGCATCTAAATGCGCCAACAGCACCACATTTTGGTGGAAATTGGGAATCAAATATCAAAAGTATGAAGACTCATCTTTTTCGCGTAATAGGAGATCAGATTCTGTCTTTCGAAGAGACAACTACAGTGCTCGCACAGGTAGAAAACATTCTGAATACAAGGCCATTATGTAGGACGCTCTCTTCAGATCCATCTGAACCTCTTGCGTTAACCCCCGCTCATTTCTTAATGACTACTCCATTGAAACACCTGCCCGCCATGACCATCGAGGAGGATAATTTGAACCTTCTATCGCGTCATGATTTGCTCGATAAATTGATTCAATCTTTTTGGAAACGTTGGAGGTTAGATTATTTGCATACCTTGCAAGTACGTCCAAAATGGAATACTCCCGCTAACCCAGTCAAGGTCGGTTTAGTAGTAATTGTGGGGACAGAAAACGCTCCTCCATTGCATTGGCCGCTAGGAGTAATTGTCGAGGTTTTCCCCGCAAAGGACGAAGTAATTCGTGTTGCTCGCGTTAAAACGGCGTCGGGAACATACATTCGTCCGGTAGTGAAGCTTTACCCTTTGCCGACTCAATAATGGGATATCACCAATAGATTTAGTTAAAAATGTAGTTTAGGAATTTAGGATAAGTATTTGGTTTTATTTGTTTATTTGTGCGATAATGCTATCACAATGCGGTTTAGAAAGGGGGATTTCTCACCCTTTCAAGGCGAGGGGGATGTTTGCGCCAATCAATGTTCTTTTGTTTGATTTAGTACCTACTGGAAAACTGCTTTACCCAAGTACCTGCCCAGTTCCTCTATCCAAGTACCTACCCATCCCACGCCAAGACAAAACCCAATAAAACGTTCGATTGTTTCATTCACTTGTTTTTTATTTGACTTGTGGAAAAACGCACCTGCTTCGAGTTCGGAGAAATTTGTGCATTTTACTTAATTGAAAAGTAACGCCGTAAGTTTAATTTGCGAACTTATTGACCACACCGCCGCGGCTGCAGAAGTAACCGTGTTTACGTATATATGTGTACAAGTGAACTATTATTAAGACAAGGGAGAATTAAAAGGACCACAGAACCAGCGGCAAATGTCGAGTGAACTCGGTGAGTTTTGGCAATACCTATCCTTTTCCTTTTCCTTTGAGTAGTTTTCCAGTGATTGTTGTTTTAGAATCGCACCGCACCCGCCTACGAACGAATTGATTTGCGCAACCATATACTATATATTATTTTAAATGAATTAATCGTGAAATAACACAAATTAATCAAATAAATTTATTTGCCCATGCCGGGATTCAATCCCGCGACCTTCGGATTGCGAGTCAAAAGCCCTACCACTGGACCACGCCGGCCGTCAAAAATATATATACTTTACTTTACATTCATATGCAAAAAGATTTTATGTTGTTATTAATTAATTCATTAGGTTTGTCTAGGTCTTGGCGTCCAGTGCGTTTGCCCACCTCCAGCATGGCTTTGAGACTTTGGTTGTGGGAGACCTCTCCAGCCGGTCTCTCTGGACGCATCGCCTTGCACCGCAGTTGGAGGGATGGATTCACACGTCCGTCACTCCTAGACACATTGACCCCCAGAATCCTACTCATCCCTCATACTCTTTTCCTTCTCAGAACTTCCTTTCCTTCCTTTCCCTAAAAAGACCCTCCACACAGCATCTCCAAACGACGCAGGTCCTGAGAGAAATTATTTTCCTCAAAATAATTTTATTTCAGTAATAATCGTAAAACAATGGCATATGCCAAGACAGTGAAATACACGTATTTAAGTATTTCTATGCCAATGGCTCTTGAGTTCCGTGTAGGAGGAGAAAAAATAATATAATTTATTTTTTTTGGTTTTAGGCAATTCACCCTGGAGAGAGTGCTTTGTAAATAATATAATATTATTTATTTCTACGCCAATGAAGAGAACTAGCTATTGAGTTTCGTGTAGGAGTTATGTAAACATAATATAAATGATTTTTTCAAAATTCGCAAATTCACTTTGTGGCATCATTATTTAATTTAATGAAAACAAATAACTTTGTGTACACCACTATTTAATTAACAATATCAACATGTTTCGAAAACTATGTTTTCTTCGACGTAAAGTATGTCGAAGTAAAGTTATTTGTTTTCATTAAAATAATATAAAAGATTTTACAATAATATTTGTGTCTTAAGTACTAGAATGCGGTACTTTGAATATTATACATATGGTTTTAAAAGAAGTTACTGCATTTTTTGGTGATGTCAAGGGTGTTCAGTTTAAAAAAAGTCAGTTTTCTGGAAAAAATACCATATTCTTTATTGATTTGACTTTATCGGAAAGATTAATAAAATATTTTATCGCTTTTTAAATATAATCGATGATTTGTTAGGACTTGGGACACGTGCTCTGAGGATGGGAAGGAGGATGTTGTTTAATCGACCGGTATACATGGCAACCTAATAAGCCAATTTTGGAATTTAGGAAGGGCAGGAATAAAGGAATAAATTGAGCGTTATGATTATTTTAAAATCCTTTCTGTATAGATTCCTTCTTCTTGCAATCATTGTGCATTTGTTATGTACAAAAATGGAATTTGTTGCATGTAAACGAGGCAAGGAGTGTGTGCCAAGACCGAGTTGTTTGGCGGTCTGTCCTTTCTGCCTACCCCTGCGGAGAAACGGCGTGATGGTTAGATAGTTAGTTAGTGACGAACTGCCTTAATGACGAATTAAAATAGTCGACGAATAAAATTTTTATTTGTGCATTTTTACTTAAATTTATCTTTATATGTACCTACCATTCATACGATGTTTACTTCTTCAAGTTCATTTTTTTTTATTTTCAAACTGTGTCTCTGTATTATAAACTTATCATGTAAATTAATAAATAAATAAAATAAATCTGTTATGTACAAAAAGGAATTCGTTTGTTATATTTACGACTTAATGACGAATTAAGTTTCAAAAATTTGAATGTACTATTTTATCTTCAGAGAGTAAGTTTGTATCGAAGCTGTATTTAAAGATTCGCATGTCATTAAATTGAAACATTGTTTGAAATAGGTTTCACCGTGTTTGGTGATTAGATCTGAATAGCCAGATACTTTCCCCACCTTCCGCTTACACATCTCCTTCCCCTCTCCACTACCCTCAGCTTCACAACATACCCCAATTGGGAATACCATGGTCTCACCGACTCCAGACGAGCACAATTGGGACTCTTGTGCGGTATTCACATATAAAAAAAACTATACACAAGATTTTGATAGAAAAGCACCCGTTAGTCGAACTAACAAAAAATATTTATTTATTTACAAAATATTAAATATTTAATTTTTATGTAATGGAATAATTTCTCAAGTAAAACCTCAAATTGGAATATTTAATTATTGACGATAACATAAAGATAGATACATAAGGAGGGCAGTCAAAATTTGCGTTAAGAAAATGAAGACAAATTTCGTAGTTCTTAGTCGAAGTACGATTTTTAAAAGACACAAAGTTTTAAATGACGAGCTAACTCCAGCAATTCTCCGGCAAGGCAGAGGTCCCGGGTTCAATTTCCAGATGTAACCGATTTTTTATCTGTTTTTTTCCTTTTAAAAATTTTTCGTTTAAGTGTGATTATCTAACATTGTCTTCAATGATTAAATAATTAAAAATAGTTTATCGGGACTTTCTTCTCCTATTTCTTAAAATGTTTAAAAAAATCACGTATTTCTTCAGCTTTCTTCGACTTCTATCTTTCTTCTCAATAATGATGCTCTTTTATTTTTCAAAGTCCTTTTCACACAAGTTAGTTTCTTATTTCATCAATAAAGAGGCTTTAAAAAGTGCCATTAATCATATACTTTTCTGGGTAGGTTCCATTTAATTTCTTTTAACAGAAATATTTACGGCACCTTTCAGAGTAAATACTTTCAACATCGGTCTAGTGAAATAACGCTACTCAAAATCGAAACGTTTCTTGAAATATTTTTGGCCATGTTTTTTGACTAGATCTGAATAGCAAGCTCCACCTTTATCTACCCCATATCCAACACCTCCCCATTACGTTCAGCCTTACAACAATCTGTGCTAAAGACTCACTGGCTCCAGACGGTTAGGACTCTTGAGCGGACTCACTTAAAAGAAATATATATTCAATCACTTTGCAATAAATCTTCTCGAAAAATAAATCTTGAGCCGTTCCATAAATACTAAAAAGGGCTTCTGGTTTATAAATTTCAAGTAGAAACGTATCACGAAATCACTTAAGGCTTATCTGGAGTCAAACAAAAAACAGCCCTTAACTTATTTACGGAGCCGGGCTATTTCCATCACTGCTATCACGGCTAAGTTCATTAGTTTCAAAAGAGTGGGAAACGATAACAGGGGAAGAACACGGACACTGACGGCTGGGTCCAGGAAGTTTATTTCTGTTATCCTTAAGGCAGATCCACATGTTCTAGGTTCTAATTAACTGACGGTACTCCCGCCTAACCCGTTAACGAACAGCGTTTTTCAAATATTAATGGCGTTTTTATTTAAATTAACTATTTAAATCTTTAAAAGAACGTAAATAAATAAAAGTTAAAAATTTTACACACTAACACAACGGGTATACAATTAGATAATTTAGAAATTTTAGAAATTAGAAAAAGTGTTAATAGTAAATTAAATATTATAAATAACCAAACGTTTTTTAAAAATAGCCATCTTTTAAATTTATTTTCGTATTCATACTTATACTTATAATAATTTATTTTGTTATTTAGACTTCTTGTTTTCCTTTTAAAAGATTTTTTATTATGTTAATGTAATTTTTTTACCCATTCTAAAATAATTTTTATATTTTATTTTATATAATTGTTTTTTATGATATATTTTAGGTAATTAATCACCTCTCCTTTCTAATATTTTGTCTATGTTCTAATTAGTCTATACTTGTTTGTCTTTTGTTATTTATTATTGACTTATTATCCTGACGAAGAAAACATAGTTTTCGAAACATGTTGATATTGTTAATAAAATAGTGGTGTTATAGAAAGGTATTTGTTTTTCATAAAACTTTAAAAGAACATTTAATAAAAATATCTTTCTTTCTGATACAACATTATCTCAAGGGTGAATCTCAAATAAAATAAAATGATTAAAAATTGTAAAATCTCGCAATGTCCAGTGTTTTAAATATAATGTCCTCCGCGTGCAAAATTCGTATCTTCTCCATGCATAAACTTTTAAATAAAGTGTGCTTATCGGAATTGACCTGCCAGGTAAGTATGTTTCTGTAGGTGACCGGACAACTCGGAATGAAACCAACTCAGAACCATCTCAGATAAGTCATTTAGAGTGATGAAAAAATATTTATAAAAAATTGGTTAAATAGATAATTTTAGGTTATGGTTATCGGCTAATTTAAAATGATTTTTTTCATAGCTTTAATGACTTTTCAAGGAGGTGTTGAGTTGACTTTATTCTCATTTGGCATGGAACCGTTTCTGTATATATTTGTAAATAATAAAGTTAAATAGAGCCTAAAAATTCATAATACATTGTGCAGTCCTTGAGGTGATTTTTCACAAAAAAGGTGCTCTACAAATTATTCAACTATTATAATTATAATTTTTTTTTATTTTTTTATTTGGGTACGTTACCTAATATTTATAACTAAAGGTTATTTTATCGCAGATGCTTGTAATATTATTTGGCATTTATGTATTTCATTTTGAATTTATGCAATAATAATATTTTGATCAGTTTCTTAGACAGTTTTCGTCGAAAACAGTCTCAAGAACGTATTAACTTGAATA
Organism: Glyphotaelius pellucidus; assembly: GCA_936435175.1. NCBI lineage: Eukaryota > Metazoa > Arthropoda > Insecta > Trichoptera > Limnephilidae > Glyphotaelius > Glyphotaelius pellucidus. The sequence goes on along the minus strand of OW386552.1, from coordinate 9,607,389 downwards.
TTTCTTGGAAGTAGGTAAGTATTAGTTTATTTCTTATGACTTTAAGAGTAATATATTATTAATACGTGTTTGCTTGTGATCATCAAATAAGTTTAATAATGTATTTAATAATGAAAGATTCGTATTTCAGCAAATAATATCACAACAAGAATCTATTTTTTATAGTCCATCATTCAAAAACAAAGTTTTTTTTTTTTACTTACATTCATATGTGTTTAAAAACTTTTTTTTTCTGGTTTGACTTAGGATCGAACCTTCCCACCCAGGAACTTGAGTTGACAACGAAGACAACTCTACCATCCGATCCAAATCCCGATTGGATAAGACCGATTATTGTGTTTACTAGTTTCTGTAATGTCATCTACTTCAGAGATATGAGTGTATGTTCCCAAACAATAGAACTAGAGTTAAAGTGTTAAAATTAGAGTTTACAGTGTTAAAGTTAGAGTTTAAAGTGTCAAAGTCACAACTAGAGTCTTTGAGTAATAACGTACGTTTGTTTTTAGGCAGAATTACGATCGTGCCGTATAATGGCGTCTACCGGTGAAAGTGTTATCAAAACTCAAAAAATAAGATTTATGTGGCCAACTGGATGCTACAAAAAAGTAATGAGTTTGTTTATTTATTAAAAAAACTATGTTTAATGGAGGACAATTAATAAACATTCTGCAACTTCGCTGCGTGATATGTTTATCAAATATGAGGAAAGACAAGCATTCCTAACAGACTATAATAATATTTTATGGAGTGGCAAAAATTTAAGAAAATAAAGCAAAACCTTTTTTATGTAATGAAAAATAAGATAGAACGATTTTTCAATTCTGCTCATGCCAATGCACTGGAAATGATAACATTTGAATAATACGGTCTTTTATTTGAAAAAATGTCTGTTTCTGAAAAGTACGACCAGCGCAGATGCTTTAGAGTTTAGAGCGTTTAGAAAGAAAAAACAAATAGAAACAAGCTGTAAAGTTACAAGATTTGGTGAAGTTAGAAAGAAGAAAACGGCGAGAATAACAAAAATGAAATGCCTCACTGAAAAAATTAAAAAAATATTTCAAAAGCATTGGGCACAGATATAACAAAAGGACTTAAGGACAATGGATTCCAGCCCAGAGACTTCAAAGTGTGTTGAAGATGTAACCACAACAATGATTTATTATGCTACACATAAGTTATAGCGGTTTCAACCGCGGGACGATTACAAAGAGTTACTGAACCTCGTTATTATATTTTTAGAGGAACACCTGCAAAGAGTTTGTCCTTTACACCGAGCAAGATGGATGGCTAAAACAATCTATGCTGATATAACAACATATATTTTTAGAGAACAGTTAACATTGACAAGGGGAGAAATAAGATGTTCCTATTTACGCAAAGTAATGTTTTCAAGCTCATTGAACAAGGTCTGCGCTAAATAATGATTTACAGCTTTTGAAGAATTTGGTGGTGTAAGAAAAGGTAATCCCATCACTTAAAATCGTTGCCACGAATAAAAATATGAGACATCTTTGGAATCTGCACGAAAAGTTTACTGCTCTTACGTTCTTAAATGATAAAGTTTCTTTGGAAACTAAAGAGAGGACCAACCCTCGAAAGACACGATTTGGAAGATTCTCCGAAGCTGTTGAAAATGCTCTCCTTCTGGTTAAAGACTTACGTTATTTTTACTGTGGGATTAGGTGATAACAATGAACATTATAGAAATGCAATATTATGAGCAAGGTAGACTAAACATGGCAAATGCAAGGATTAGTTTCTAGTTTGAAATGAAAAGAAGATTGTCGAAATACAAAACATAAGCGTAAAGGGCTTGCTTAGGTACATAGATTGATGGTGATACCGTGATAAGTAGTAGTGTAGTTGAAGCCGGTTGAAAAGTTCTCGTTTTGAAGAAAGAATCTCTCATCGTAAGAATTGTCGGGCTTCAAATAATTGACTACGAGCCAAAAATGCCTTCAGAAGCAGGTCTTCAGATGCCAACTATCCCTCCAGGATGATTCTCAGTCAGCTCTCAAGATGGCGAGAATCACGTCCAAGATACAAAATCACAAAAAAGTAATTTTTATTTGATTCGTCGTGTTTCAGGCGAGAGGATCGCCCAATGCTCTGGGCTGCCATACCAAGAATGACCAGCTTCCTTTTCAAATCTGCTCGTTTGAATCTGCCTGCAGGATCAACAACATTTCCATTCCACAATATTGCGAGGCTGGCAATATGACCAATGCCCAATATTGTCAATGAGCAAGTACTGGAGATGCCACACACCGAGACCATAAATATGGTGTAAATAAACAGGTACACACACCTTGTTACAAATGCTTTTATGTAACATTGTTACAAATTATATTTCAACACTATTTGATTTTTTCGAACGATGTTAGGACGTGGAAAGCTGATGATGACTACAACAAAGCTAAGACTTTTGTACATTCTTTTGACTTCAGTTGCTAATGACATATCGTAGGGTTCATGGGAGAGTAAAATATCGTATTTACCGATGAAGAACAGAATCAATATATTCTCTTGGTAGTTAAATATCATCGCCGAAGATTTCCTGACTCAAAGTAGTCTACGTTGAATATTTATGTTTATTTTTAAATTTTTCATGGAATGGCGGTCGGCCTCTCCTTGTTTTTGTACAAATCTACAGTTTTATTCCAAGATTGTTGAAATTTTACACTATTGACTTTCCAAACAAGAAGATCTCTCTGTGTATGAGAGATTTCCAAAAACACATCCATCACCTTTTCTGGTCCCGTAAAGCAAAACTTTGATACTTCTTGATGAAATTTTGCACACTCGACGATCAAAATAAGAGAAATTTTACTGTTTACATCTGATTTCGAAATTGGCAACGTTGGGGACTTCTACTAATAAATAAACAATCATTTCCAAAAATCAAAATCGACCATTTTTTCTTGAATTTCATTGAACTGCAAGAATGATTAAAATAAAGCTAATAGCACCCTTTTGTCTAATAATTTGTATCTGTAGCTTGAGGGTTAACACGACCAACTGTCAAGGACCACACTCTGTTTTATTTCCATGTCACCTTAAATTATGCACAGAATTGCACCGATCCAATCTCCGGCGGGTGTTTATGCAAGAAACACTTCTTATATCTACTGCACTGCTCACTACTGTGTGCAGGCCATATATCTCGAGTGGCTTGGTTCGCGGTGGAAAAGCAATTTATTCTGATGTTTGCTTTGTGAATTTACAACCGAATTCCAATTATTTAGAGTTTGTATTATGCGATACTGTTCAAAGTCTTGAGGAAACAAGAATGCTTCGTGCTCTGATATATTTCCGTTCCTTGAGTCGGAACTTTATATTTACTGTACAGTACATTTTTCATGAACCTCTAATATTGGCAATAGAGGGTTTCTAAGTGTGAAAATAAATGCACGAACTATAATTTGAGTTTCTCACAACCAGTATTACCATGTTTAATTTTGGGACATGTTTTATCACATTTAAAAAAGAAATAATAAAAAGACCCTCCACAAAGCATCCCCAAAGATGACATAGGCCCTGAGTGGAATTATTTTCCTAAGGGCCTCCTGTGTGGAGCTAATATAAAAACAAAAACAAAAAAAACCCTCGGAGGTAAGTCAATAGAAAAAGTGGGGAAAAAATTATATTCCAATATATTTAAAAGCAAAAATCTAACGGGGCCAATGAAATGAATTTCTGGTCACACTCAGAACAGAAATTATCTCAGTATAATACTTTCCCAATGTTTTTTATTGGCTTACAAAAAGGCCCACCCAGAGCAGAGATGTTTTATTGCAAAAAAATGCTAATACCACATTAAAATATAAACACTCTAACTTGTAAAAAGTTCACATGTTTCATGCGGGTGGAGCCACAGAACGAGAAAAACTCTAGGTGCGCCAATATTCTGCGATAAATTCGTCTCATCCAAACCCTAAACATTATTTTAAGTTTAGTAAATTTTGAAAAATTCACAAACATACAAAATTTTTGTGAAGAGTGGTAGATACTCACTGTATCGCCCTGAAAAAAGATCTCCATTAGGAATCTAAACGCTGCGTCGCTTCAATGTCTTGTTTTGTGGCCAGATCTGTAGTTCACAACTCCCTCCAGTTCCACCGTACCTCAACATTGGGTATGCCATAGTCCCACTGGTCCTGACAGCCAGAAGCAGTTGGAACTCTTATGTTGTTTTCACATCAAAAATAAACATTTTAGAATTAAAAATGAATTTGATAATCTTGCCACATTATTCATATCGGATAAAATTACTTTAAAAGAGAATTGAGAATTTCATTCAATAAACTTATTATTTAATTTTTTTTTATTAAAATAACTCTTTTTATAGTAATAACAAATCCAAACGGAATATGAAAAATTACAAGTCACAGAAAAATAAAAAGCTGATGTAACTGGGAACATATGTTTCCATTTAAAAGAGTAGCTGCCAAAAATATGAGAAAAAAATAGTTAAAGATAATATCGTTCATTCTGAATTAGATTTTTTTTAAACATTATCTCCACACACGAGACCCTGAGGAAAATTATTTCCTTCAGGGTCAGGGTGTGGTTAGGCATCTGGGGGTCAGTTTGTCCGGGAGTGATGGATATGTGAATCCATCCCTCCATTTGCAGTGCAAGGTGGTGGATCGAGAGAGTACGTCTGGGGAAGTCAAAGGGACTCCCTCAACCATTATTTCCCAATCCGAAAAAATCTCACCCCATGTACCCGGGCACCTCTGCTAAGTCACCAAACGTTGCGAACCACTTGAGGTGACCTATGGCAGAGGTGTTGGTTATCCAAAAAATGGTTCTAAATGCGTGAATGTAAGGTATCTATCTTTGAAGTGGTAACCGAAAAAAAACAGTGACTAAACGGAAAACGATAGAATAACGGATAATTTTAAGAAAGCTTTGTTTTGTTTGTTCCTTTTCTTCAAAGTTTTAAATTGTGTTTTAATGGATTCCTTTGAAATATTTCGTTTCTACATTCTTTGGTCCCGCATGGCGCCACTCGCTCCGTGGACGAAATCTTCCTACAGCTAGTGGTGTCCTGTCACACGCCTTTGGAGTGACAGTGTCGATCCTTCTCACATGGGATCATACACGTGACCTCTTCCATTCTTCCAACAGACTAACGAACCTTGTTTTTCAAACCAACATTTTTTTTATATCAAATATATCAACAGTGGCGACAACCCCGACTGCACATTCATTATTTATGTGTTTTAAATACACCAGCATAGTTGCAGTTTTGATATTTGAAACATTTTAAGAATATCACAATAGATCCCCAATTTCTTCAGCCGTCGGAAAATTAATCTGAATTTCGAAATGACATTTTAAATAGACTGGCATGCGAATTAAGACTGTTAGGACTTGACAAAATTTACCTTTTTTAGCGGGTTGAATGCTTAGAATATTCAGAGCAAAATCGTGGTGCTTTCCAATAATAATATCACAGGTATTTTAATCAATCCAATGTTTAAGGCCTATTTATACCCTACACATATTTTAATCCCCAATCCAAATCGTATTTTTATCCTACACGTATTTTAACATAAAAGACTTGGTGCAATCGCAAATAAATAATTTTATCTAGATTTACTGCGATTCAAAGAGTGGACTGCATTTAAATTTGTTTTGTGGACTTTGAAGCTGACAAAATATACGGGATAGTAATATGGAATTGGGCAGGATCTGACTCACCAAACGTTGCTCCCTGGGATGATAAATCCTTCGTCTTGGTCGATCTCGTGGTCCTGAGGGAAACCACTAGCGGTTATTACTGCACAAGCACTTGAGAAAGCAAGAGAATCCCTGCGCAAGTTTCCTGTTTGATATAAGAACTGATTTAGTAAGGTCACAGCACAGCAAGTAACAATAGACTTCATTAACAATTGATGTTGAGTGAACGGAGAGGTCATTGTGGACCATTGCACAGCACATTACAGATTTCTTTAACATTTATTATTTCAGGACAGAGTTGAATGCTCCAAGAAATTAATGTAGATCATTGCAAGCACATAACACAGACAGTAGACTTCTTAACGTGGATGTTGAATGCACCGAGAGGTTGCTACGGACCATTGCACAGCACATAAAAGACTTAGACTGACATAAATTATTATTTTGAAAAGAATTAAAACACTTTGTATTTAAACAACGAATTTATTATTTTTTATATATCTACCGGTTTAACTATAGTAGTTATTATTATAACCTGATGAAGCTTGGTCGAAGCGAAACCGGTAAATATATAAAAAATAATAAATTCGTGGTTTAAATACAAAGTGTTTTAATTCTTTTAAATATAATGTCGAACCACAAAGTAATCGCTTGTTACGAATAAATTATTATTGTCATTGTGACCAGTCCGAGTATTGTTGTCAGCTCGGGAAAGGGCTTGGGTGGGTAGATAGAATAGACAGAAAAGCAAACGTACAAGGAAAGGTATGTATATTTGCGACAACACTTCGAAATAAATTCAGTTCCTTTGATATTTTCATTTATTCCTTACCAAAATTTATATTAGAAATTTCTAAAATTCTGCTTTCCTTCTATTAATGTAAAGCAAGTGAAACAATATAATAAAATGGTTGATATATTATTATTTATGTTTGATTATTATTATGTTACAATGGATTGATGAAAAATCCAAAAGGCGTAAATACATATGTAAATAAAATAAATAAATTTTTCAAATTTTTGTGTGATAATAATTTGGCTATTTATTGTATGCGGTTTACCCCAGATGTATCGTTTAACCTAAGAAACATTATAAATTTAGATATAGGTACGTATTTATTTATCTAAATGCCATAAGATGGCTTCACATTAAAGTGATACATGAGATTATAAGTATAAAGTAGATACTATAAAATGGTAGAGATTTTAAATTATCTAACCAAAATTTGAAGTTTTATTCGAACGTTCGTACTGTTTTTTTTTTGAGCTTATTATCTGCTACTCTACCACTTTAATACTCGTATGTCGTATGTTATCCTAATAATTCGTGTAAAAGCCCAAAAAGTTAAAATCAATTTTTCTTTTGGGAAACGTTTCATAAGAATTAGGTCTGAAAAATTAGAGTCATGAGTACCTATAATATTTAATTATTATTCTAGAAAATGAAACATCACGTGGAGCCGTGGGTTTGCCAACGTGTACAGGTTTTTGCCGGAAGCATTAGTCCGATGTAAATTACTGCAGAGAGGACTTTTTAGCCACTGATACTCAAACCTAAAATGTCAGAAACACATCCCTCCACGTAACACCTCCTTCCGCTGTTGGTGAGGTGATTAATTGTGTGAGGAACGGACACTTTCGCTGGCCTTTAAAAAGGGTTCCGACCCTTGTATAATGGCCGGAAATTTTAAGGGTTACCAAGTATAACACTAGTACCTTTCGAAAACATTTAAAATTTCATATAAAACGTTTAAACAACTGAATTTTCTTTCCCTGAATGAATGAATAGTGAATATTATTTGAAGTATTTTATTTTAGCTTTATATACTTTTAACGTGTTGTGCTGATGAATGTGAATTTTTTGTGAACTAGACAACATTTTTGTAACGAATATGAAAGTTCGGTGGTAGCCCCCACAAAAAATTATGAAAACCAACCTGTTAGATAATGGTTTAGATAAATATGTACATTGCACATATATGATTAATTTACTCATTTGGTTAAATTTTTAAGGGTCCACTATCCGAATTTGTACCGATTTCTTACATATCTCCCTTAAACATTTGAAATTTTCAAGCTCTTAAAAAAATATATGTTATTTCTGAAGATAATATCTAGATACGTTCCACGCCGAAACGCAAATTTTATGAAATTCCCTTGATAGAAAAAAATTGCAAAGAATGCTCCGAAAACTATTTAAAACAAGTCTATTTCTATTATTTTAGAAGTTATATTTGTGAAAAAATTCACAATTTTTCTTTAAATGATATTTAAGATACGTTCCACGAGATTTTTGCTCTATTTTAATCGAGTCATGTTTTATTAGGCGTTTTCATAATTTTCGCTTAAATTTTATCATTGAAAATATTAGCGCGCTCTGTCCAACATTCGTAATTACATATCTCTCCATCTTCTTTTTGCGCCGGAAAGTGTGGCCTTAAGCGTGGCAACTTTTCCAGGCTTATGTATAGTATTTAGTGTTCAACCACCACCCGGTCAATACTGATTTCACAGATAATTAATTACCAGGAAAAATAAAACCTAAATATGATTAGTTTGTACATACATTGCACTTATTTTACTTATTTTATTGGATTAATTTGTGTTATTTCACAATTTATTCATTTAAAATAATATATAGTATATTTGCGGCACATTCCAGAGTGGAAGAGATACTATCGGTATCGCCCTGGTGTAAGACTACCATTCAGAATTGAAACGTTACTTGAAATGGCTTTAGCCGTGTTTAGTGACCAGATCTGAATAGCCAGGTACTTCCCACCTTCCTCCTCCCCATCTCTTTCCCCTCCCCACTACCTTCAGCCTCACAACATACCCCAATTGGGGATGCCATAGTATCACTGTCTCCGGACGGGAGCAGTTGGGACTCTTGTGCGGTATTTCATATAAAAAAAAAACTTATATGATTAATTAATTTAGTCGGTAAAATGTTTTAAGCGTGGCAAATTTTCCAGAATTATGTCTAGTTTTCGATATTAATAATTACCAGGAAAAGAAAATACCTAAATAGTATTTTTTTAATATTTAATTACAATTAAATTTGATAGTTTTATTATCAAGTTCTGCAAGTTTTTTAGTATGTATTTTTGTTACAGCTGTTTCGGTTTACAAAACCATTTTCAAACTGTGGAAATCCACTGTTAGGCGACTGGATTAGGTTAGGCAGTGGATTTAACCGCTCTTATCAACCGAAACAGCTGTAACAAAAATACATACTAAGATACTTGCAGAACTTTTTAATAAAACTATCAAATTTGATTGTTTTTAAATATAAAAAAAATAAATAGAGTTCTACAAATTAAACATAAAAAAATAATATTTAGATAACCGGTAGTTTGGCACTAGATGTGTGATTCTTTACACAACACTTTATCGGAAAAATTGCAAGATATTTATAATTTTTTTATACCTAACACAAGCATATAATCATAAATCATTAATTTATTGATATTAACCAATTCTTTTGGTTAATATCAATAAATTAATGATAATACTACACAGATAATAATAACGGTTGGATAATTTTATCTTATGGGCGCTTTGCAAGATATTATAATTAGATATGACTATTCGTGTGTAAAAGCCCCAAAAAGGGCGTTATTAAATCAATAAATAAATAAATTTCTTAGGCTCTATCTAATTTTATTATTTACTAGCTGGTTCCTGGCATGCGTTGCTATGTCATTCAAAGAAATAAATTGACTCTCCCTTCTTATCCTTTCCCGTGCGTTCCCGTTCTCTTCCACTTTCCCCGCTTTCCCCCTCTATCGTTTCTTCCCTCTCCACGAACCCCACCTTCCTCCTACATTTCCTCCCTCCTGCAAAAATATATTAAAAACTACACATTTTCATTTATACAAATTTCATAATGTCAGAGCTTACCATTATATATAGCCTATGTTACTCACTGACAATGTAGCTTTCTATTGGTGAAAGAATTTTTAAAATCGGTTCAGTAGTTTCGGAGCCTATTCAATGCAAACAAACAAACAAATCTTTCCTCTTTATAATAAGTATATAAAAATAAATAATCCGTTATCTGTTTATCTATACTATATAAATATATAATATAATATATTTATATAGTATTATCTGTTTGCCTATACTATATAAATATATTATATTATATACTTATATAGTATAGACAAACAGATAACGGAATACATGCTTCCCTGGCAGGTCTCTTCCGATAAACAGACTGTTATTAGAAATTGTGTGCTTTGCACGCGGAAGATGCTATATTTAAAACAACCTACGCTTTGAAAATTATATCCCAAATCTTAAAATTCTTAATAATTTTTTTTTCTATTGTAAAATTGAAATTAAGCCAATTCCGCTTATTTCTGCACGAAGGCTATTTTTGTTACCATAAAGCCTCCACCCATATAATTAATTTAAATAGCAATTAATTTAATTGATAGAGAAGATAATATAAGCAAATTTAAATTAATATGAAACACAGATCCTCTAATCTTTCCGGAACCAGCACTGTACAAATTGAGCTACTAAGACCTAATTACATAGGTCATCAATTTTCAATTTAAGAATTAAATCAATTATTTTCTCAATTAATTCCCATATTTTGGTTGGCTATTTATAAAGGGTGTTGATATTCCATTTTTACAACTAATTAATTAATTACAAACAAGACTTCATTATTGCAACTCATTACGTTTGGGTTTACCTCATTACACCATTAGCGATTATTTTCAAAATTTCCTCATTTTATTTACACAGGCTAACATGGTACATGCTGTGGATCATTGGAATTAATGTATTTGTACGGTGGACCAGGTAAGTAAATAAGGTTAATATGGTAATATGTTGAAATTCAGAGGGTTTCTGATGCGCGTATTTGTTATTGGACTAAGAGATATTTAAAAAAAATAACAAATTATTTTTGTGAACAATTTTGAGTGACTTGATGGATTTCAAATTCTCAAATGCTTTACATTTTAGATACCTTTTACGTTGATATATTTCTTGTTCCAAGTGGAACGTTTTCGCGGCCCTTTTCGGCTCGTTTCGTACAAATCTTAAATTTGGATTAGATCAAAATACTCAATCAAAGTGAAAAATAATTTTTGTAATCAAAAGGTGTATCGAATATCTAGTACGGATGTAAGCTAGAATATATAAATATAAGATAAAACATAAAAATTAAGAAAAAAAATCATTTTGATTGCTGTAAATTAAAAAAAAAAAACAAATTACCTATTTACGGCGGAACAAAAATTTATCATTTATGCATTAAAATTATTACCCAAAAAAAGCATTTTTAACAATGTTTAATTTTTTATGTTATTTTTCATTGTATTTGTAAAATAATCATACCTAGTAATGTTATTTTTTTTATTGTTTTTCATTTACACACAAATGATTGCCCAAGATGCCTCTAAAATCATGACATACTTAAATCTTTAATCGCCCATATCTTATAATTTAAAGCAAAAATAAATAAAATAGCTCATATTAGTACTAGATTTTTGATACACCTTTTGATTGCAAAAATAATTTTTCAATTTGCTTGGGTAATTTCATCTCAAATCCAGAATTAAGATTTGTTTGAAACGAGCCGAAATGGGCCGCGCATACGTTCCTCTTACACTCTAACTTCTTCAGAATGGTAGGTACCTATCGCTAAACATATAAAGCTTTTGAAGATGAAGTAGGCAGGCACTATGTTTCATAATAACCCTCACTTTTTCTGTCCTTAATTTGCTGGTGGAAGACATCATATGTTTTTACGTATCTCGTAAAATTTAATTTAAAAAGCCTTTATAATTATTCTAAGTTTATGGGCATAAACAATGGTCTTGTTGTTACGCCGATTTTGTTTATGTATCAAGATGAATTAGTAAATGTGTTTTGAAATTATTTGTGGTAACCCTACGCGGAATAATTTTTTGGCTACCCTCATAATATCATCGTGCAGAGGGAACTCGAAAGAGGCATTGCGCCTTCCTTTCCCTTGTCGAATTAAACAATTGTTAAAGCATTTGTTGGCCGGTTTTTCATTTGATATCTTCTGATATTTTGCGCTGCGTTTGATTTCTCAACAACGTAGGTAGGTGGCACAAATTACGTGGTGTTTTTCGTTGACATTTAAAATGTCTTTAGGGCCGTCAATTTCATAGTATTTTATGTTATTCTAAAATAAATGCTAAGAGCAATCTTCACTTCAACAATGACCAATTTGGGACGTGGGTGTGGGTACCGCCGTCCCGGGAACCATTTATTGGATAACCAATACCTCTGCAATCTAATTCACTCCAAGTGTTTGGTTTGTAGGGGTGCCCGTGTTGCGTATTTCCAAAATCTATACCAATTTAGTCGCTGTAGCGACAATTTACATTTTCAAAATCAAAATTTAAATACTTAAAAATAAAAATATTGATTTCAATTACACACATTGGAAATCTTATTTAATCTAGATTTTAGAACAGTTTTTCCAAAGTGATAAAATTTAACCAATATAGAGGCATATTTATAATATATGGGAATAATATCAAAAATTAAATATTTAGAAATAAAATTATTAACTTCTAGTATACACATTGGAAAGACTATATCATCTTGATTTTAGAACAATTTTTGTTTTTGCAAAATGATAAAAAATAACCACGTATAAGTGTATTTAATAGTATCCTTTACATACAGAGTTCGGAGCGGGATGTGCCCCGCGCCACTTCAGGCCGCCGCGCAGAAAAGTCTCTCAGTGAACTGCGCTGTAAACCGTTATCTTACTTTCGGTCTTTACTTTTCTGCGCGGCGGCCTGAGGTGGCGCGGGGCACTTCCCGCTCCGAACTCTGTGTGTAAAGGGTACTAATATGTAAATTGTCGCTACCGCGACTGAACCGGTACAGGATTTGGAAATACGCGCCCGGGTTCACGGTGTGAGCTTTGTTCGGGTGTTGGTGGCGAATGATTCTGCCCACCTGCTACGGGCCGGATCAAGAGAAATGGTTGAGTGAACTTTTGACTTTTGACTTATTCAGAACTTTTGACCTATCCAGTCAGGCCCTCTCGACCCCATTGCCTTGTATGTACTGCAGTTGGGGGGATGGATTCATACGTCTGTTACTCCTGGACATACTCCTGGACCCCCGGATTCCTACCCATCCCTCAAACCTTCTTCCTTTCCAAAACCACTCCAAATTCCTTTTCCTAAAAAGATCCTCCACACAGCACCCCCAAAGATGACATAGGCCCTAAGGGATTTTTCCCTCAGGGCCTCCCGTGTAGAACTAATATAAAAAATTACGAAACTGGCGACCAAAATTCACCAAATTTGGCGAGGCACCGTTTTGGTATTATTAGGCATATTTATTCATCACTACACGATCAATAGATCTTAAACGCCGATAATAGTGCCGTTACGGTAAAAGAAAAAAACACGGGAAAGGATTGTTTTAAATGCCACAGAAGGTAAAAATTGCTACTCTAAAAATAATATACTCTGACGAAAACGCTACGTCGTTAAATGGTTTAAAAAAATAATGTACCTACAATCATTTCAAAAGATTTTAACTATATACGTTGACTAACGATATTGTTTACTTTCACAATAAATCGCACTTAAACTTCGCATACTATTTTATATAGTAATGGGAAGAAATACACTATTAACGTAATTGCAAAAGAAATAGTGCACTCTGTTGAGAAGAAGAATGTTGGAAAAAGGCTTAATGCATGTTGACATAAAGCTGGGACCGTCTGGAAGGTTTTCAGTGTTTTTCTTCAGCTGAAGCTTAAAATTTTGGATTAAATTTTTTTTCGCGACTAAATAAAAAGGTTTCAGCTAACTCAGCTAAGATGTTTTACAAAAGTTTTTGGCAAGTCTTATATGAAAATTCATTGCTTTGTACGTAATAATGTTTATAAGTGAAATAAAAATTAATTTACAATAAAAAAAAAACTATCCCCAAATAATTTATTTGATTGGCTGAAATGAGTTGAGTAACTTTCAGTAAGTATTGATATATGATTGGGTTTTTCGTTTTATATCCAGTGGTTTTTATGGTCTAATAGACTAATGGACATTTACTGAAATTAAATTGCAATTTATCAATGATTCACCAGTAATTTAGGTTTTTCAGATTCTGCATACAAAAAAAATCGTAAATACTTCTAATAATTTAAAAGATTTAGTTCTTCAGCAAAAATCAAAACATTCATGTTGTGAAAAAATAGCAAATGTGTCATTATTAAAGAGTTTAGACTTACGGAATTCAATACTTCGTTTATGTGAAAGCACTATGAAACAATCATTATTAAAGATATTAAATAAATTTGAGCCAAGGCGTGATTTTGTGGGATACCATTCGTGGCAATACAGTGATATGTTAAGCAAGATTTTAACTGTAAGTTTTATGTTTTTAAGACAATTAATTATCTATTTAAGAAGATTCCCCTTAATTACTTACGCAATTCTGAATGTTTATTTTAAATGCAGCTTACCATAAAACCCAAGTATCCACATTGAAATTTTCATTATGTTAATAGTGTTAACGTTAATAATTATTCAAAAACAGCTTCCCCGAGTTCAAAGACGACGCTACCTTGGAACAAAATGAAAATTGTTTTTATCTCTTCTCTTTTAACGGTAACAAGTAGGTATTTGAAGAAATAACGACAAGTCCTCATCCAATTCTCAGAAAAAGAGTGAATACGGAGTAGATAGAAAGGATTCTTAAAATAATAGCGGTTATTGAAGAGAAACAAAAATATATTGTACGTATTTTACTAAATTGTTCTCGTAATCAAAATAAAAAGAATGATAACGGTGTTCAAAGTTTCAGTGTTTTGTCAAATGTGGTCCTATTACGAGTATTTCGAATTAACTGTGGTTATAAGCGCTCTGATCAGTTCTATTAGCACCATAAATTAGTTCTATTACCCTATTTACAAAGTTTTGTGGTAATCTAATCAGCTATAATTGCAAAAATATTTCCACAACTAATCAAATATCGACTGAATCTTTTCTAACGAATTCCATAAAATAATAATGTATTTCGGACGATATAATAACATCTCTTACATACTATAAAAGCCTCTAAATATCTGGAATTGGATTCTCAAAAATATTGCTTTCGAATATACTCGTAAATTGAGAACATTAATTATCCTACTCCTTATAAAGAAGGACTCAAATAGAAGTGTTTCATGTTTTATATTTTATTGCAGTACAGAATGGCCTTTTATTTGATAAATTCAGGCCGGAGATTCGACCGAGTGTCGAAGGCCTAGGACATTGAAAATCCATTATAGGCCCGTATAACTTTCTGCTTCTTTGTAAACTTTTTATAGGAAGATATATATCATGTCTCGAACTCTTTGATACAAAAAGGAAAATCATTCAATTTTCCCGGATTCATACGGAATATTATAGATGTCTGATCCACGCCAGTAATGTGAATATCCTTTCCAAATCTGTATTCCATGGAACTCTGGAATGCTTTTTGTATCGGCGGGAAGTGTTCCATTAAATAAAATAAAAATGTCGTTACGGAGATAAAAAAGATTTAGTGAAGTTTATGAGAGACGGATTTTCTCTCAATCTGTTTTAGAAAACGTTTTTTCTACTTTCATCCGAAAAGGCTTCGGAAAAATAAGTTTTTTTCCTAGAAAAGAGGACTGTGAAGAGGCTGAATCCAGGCAAATGTTTCATATTTCATAAATAAAACCATGAAATTTATGTATAAAAAATAGAATGCTTGGCTAAAGCTGTAAACGAGGTAATTTGCTATTTGATGTGATCTTTACGGTGTACTTACTGACTAAAATGATTAAAGTTTGACTTATAAAATTCAAGCTACGTAAACAATTGTATAGCAGTATGATTTATTTCTCGAATTCTTGTTAGAATTCGAAACACTTTTGTACAGAATAACAAAATTGAAGTTTTGTTAAAATAATAACGGAAAATGTGGAAAATGAACACACAAATAATCATGTTTATGGAGTATTGGCAGCATTCAAACTATTTCAAGGTATTAAAATAAATCATGCAAATCGAATCACTCATGTTTCATCCACGGAATTTCTGCCATGCCGTAGGTCTTTGGGGAACTTTTCAGCTAAAACTTCAGGAACTTGAATCAACTCCCGTTTGACTGTAAAAGCAGGGAAGGCTTAATAAGTTTTAGATTTTTGCAGTGAATTTGTTAAATGATTGATGGATTACAATAAACATTTTAATACAGAAAATTACTTGCTAATTTGAAGATGACGAATATATTATACTTCTTACATTGATAGTAGAATTCTTGCGTAATAAAGTTTAACATAACTCAACTAAATCTTCCACCGGAAAAAAAATGTTTTAATATTATTGTGAACCATGACACTAAAATTATTGCGAAAATAAAAGTCACTGAAAGGAATTTCCCTAGAAATGGTATCAATTTAGAGACCTTTTTACTCATATATCAAAGACCATAGCAAACTATATTATTTTTGTATCCACGAAATATTTTCATCAGTGATTATCTACTTGGTTTGTATTTCCATTAAAAAAACGAAACCAAACTCAGACGTTTTTCTCGATTACACTTACTTAGGTATTGTCAGAAAAACAATAAAAAAATTCTTGCACCCCCTTGAATTTGATACAGAGTAGTCATTGCGATTACAAGGTATTGAAAAGAGAAATAAACTGATCCGATATACCTGTTTTTTCCAGTTAAGAGGAATATAAACGCTAAAAATATTTCGATTCTCATGCCTTCAAAATTTAAAATCGAGCGTCTTATTTGCTTGAGGCAAGTAAGCGAAAAATAGGTTTTTATTTAATTTGTGCATAATTTTAAAAGAATGAAAAAAGTTAGAACAAACAAAACCTCAAAAATAGTCTTAGCCATAAAGGGGTATTTTTTTAAAATTGTTTCATATTACTTCATAGTTAAGTCATGCAAAAACATTTTTTTAGTGGTTTATACCTATATTTTTTGTTATGTAATTAATAATTTTATTGTACTTCCAATAAATAAAAAAGCTAGTGAAAGCTTCAATTTATCCGTAGTATATTTTTTGATGTTCATAATGTAAACCGATTCATCGTAAAGATTAATCTAAACAGTATCTAAATAGGATTTCACGTATAGCTTCATCGTAAAACGAAGATTTTTTCTTTTTAGATATTTAATTTGATTTTTGACTGAACAATTAACGGTTTAATACTTATATAATATAGCTAGGTGCTGCACCAGAGATAAGACCTTATGTTTATGTATCTGGTGCTAGCGTGTTTGATGTCATTGAGTTTTTTTTAAACATCTGCTCAAGTTATTTATAGATATGTTAGAAGAGAGGAAGAGACCATTATTTCACTATTATGTATTTTACTGCTTTCTTACATCTCAACATCATTTATGAGGTTTACGAACGAAGATTAAGTACAAAGCACTTTTAACACCCGTAGCTTAGCGTATCACATCATTAAAGGTACAATTAAACATAGGGAGTAAATTTATCGCTTCTGTTTATAATGCAACAAATGCGTTTTGTACGAGGAATAGCTTGTTACTGTTTTACTTCAATATTTGTTAATGATGTAAGTACCTGCGTTGTCTAAAATTGACATTTGTCACGTCTTGTATAATCGTATGTACTAGGTGATTTAATGACCTACTGGAATCAAGAAACAAGAATTTTTGTTAAATTTGTATTTTTTTCAGATACCGGGAGACCAGTGGACTCAGTATAGTGACCAAAAAGAGCATTGTAAGTTTGAAAATCTTTTGATCAAATTTTAAGCATTTTTTCACAGCCATAGGTGAGCCGTCGTTTTTTCTTAAGTATGTATTTAAAAGGAAAGCAAATAAATTGAATGAATTAGATTCACTTCAATTAAATTATTCATTAAAGGGGGAGTCTGTTACAGTCTTTTTTTGTTGCCTAAAAATTTTCCTTATAACATGTTAAGAATACATTTCCAAAGTTAACGCATCAAATTCGATCTTGAAATATAGTTAGGAGCACTGCACGCCAAACAGGTAGACGGAGAACGGAGCGGCACGGTTAAAAGCGAAAACTTTAAATGCGTTTTTCTCAAAATCACGTTTGTCTCAAAACCACATTTTTCTCAAAACCACGTTTTTCTCAAAAACGCGTTTTTCAAGTAGGCTGGAATCGTAGCTCATCGAATTTTTATCCGATTCATTCCATTCAAAGTTTAAATTTAAAAAAAAATATACGCCTTGACTTATAAAAAAATATTTTTGTAGGACAAAGTTTTTGCAAAATTAATGCCGATTTTTTTCATTTTATGTCCGCCATATTTGCAACTAACAATTTTTTTTGCACACTGTGGTTCGTGTGCATTCTACATTCATACTATAACGGAATTTTTCAAAAAATTATGTTTTAGATAATATCCAAGGACTCCAGGATTTTAGCCGATTTGGTCGGGCCCTCCGCTTAATACCTATATGTATATATATTAAAATCAAATTTTCTTGTTCAAATTGAGGTACTTTTTTTTACATGTAACATAAGTTTCGTGAACGAAAATAAATTTTATCTTTGATTAAAAAACGCATTGAAAAAAACTCTGCTGGACCAGACTCCTCCCTCAAATAAAAATCCTCGTTATTATCCAAGAAAAAAATTAAAGTGATAAAATAATAATGTAACATGTTGGTGATGAATATTTACACTGCGATAATAATCAAGCATAGTTTTGTACCCTTTGTATTCTGCAAGCCACGTAGTTACTGGTTAGGTACTTTTGTTTACATTTCAATTGGGGTATTGTTCCTCACAACCATTAATACAAAAATGTACGATTCTTTCTTTACAAATTGGAAAAGAGTGATTGTTGTGTTTGTTGGCGTAGCTGTTCCATTGAACGATGAAATCTATTATGATATCTAACCGAAGGTGAATAAGCAGATAATAATAATTAAAAGCTCGTTACAAAATGTGATAAATTACCCACAAGTTCTTAGCCTAATGAATGAACAGACATTATTAAGTCAATAAGGAACTCCAGTGAAAAATATTATGGCTTTAAAAAAATATGTTCATATAGACCAATATACGCTGATTCTGAATATATAAGTTTTATTACATAATATTTAATGTAGAGTTTTTAAAAAAATATTAAAAAGTCCATTTTAAAACGTGTCATTAAAACACCCTATTGCTGGATTTTGCCGGCGTGACGTCACCGCGCCGCGTCAACTGGGACAAAGTTGTATAGAAATCAATAGAAATGAAGACGCAAGCCGTTCGGCATTCCGTGTTATTGGCTTATAGAGAATTGGACATATAATAGTTTTTGTTTTTATTGAAACATTATTTAGGCCTAAATAATTCAGTATCAAAAATGAAGTATCTCTATTAGTTTATCTATATTATTTAAAATTTTCAAAAACTTTAACTGTACAAAAAACGATCGTATTGCCCAGTAATGTCTATGAAAACGCTCCAATGCTGAAATTCAAAATGGCGGAAGTCGAACAGCTGTTCCCTACAAGATTCATACTTCGGTTAGTCATGATGACGTCACACTAGATTCGGTGGTTTTCGGGGGATCTTGAAAAATTAAAACTTTGACATTTATTTTAACTATTAAAACTAACTCTAAAAATAAAAATAAATATGCAGTTATTTAAGTTAGAAGGTCATAAAAAAAAATTTAAAAATTGGACTGGAATTCTTTATTACCGAATGCATTTTGGAAAATTAAATTACTGAATGCATTTAGATTGTTTTTCAAACAATTAACAAAACAATTTATTACGTGATAACGTCTTATACGCCGGCAGCATTCACGAAAAAGTATGACTCATTGTCACGTTCCGCCTGAGCCGAGCGTGCAAGCGAGATTGCGAAACAAGCGTTAGAGAGGCACGATCGGCCTAAGCATTCAGCGAGAGCGCGGAACAAGCGGTAGAGAGGCACAATCGGCCAAAGCGTTCGGCTTGTAACTGTAAAATTCTATGTAAAAGTTTTCTTATGACGTTATCACGTAAAATTATCGTCCGTAAACAGACTTTACAGACAACGAAATTTTTATTAGAACAACTCTCTTTTTATAACTTTAGAAGGTTATTTCCATTAATGTAATATATCACTGAAGAAGAAGATAACACTATAATCTAAACGAAAATATGAAAGAGAACAAGACACAGAAAAAATTAAAAAAAACTGTCGCAACTGGTACTCGAACCCATTCTCGTCTTACCGGGATGAGCGCCTTATCCAATTAGGTCACTGCCACCTCTTTGTTAATCTCATATTTTAAATTTTAGAATTAACAATTTTATCGTCGACTATTTTTTTCCATGTTATTGGTAAATACCCTATTCATTGGAAGCAATCGTTCTAAGAACTGGTTTAAAACCTAGATAGTTCTCGAATAAATATATCCGATTTTATTTTATATGAAACACCTATTAACCTTTTTCTTTGAAAAAGATGTGAATTTAATAAAAAAAGTTCTGGGAAGGAAAAATGTATGAAGGGGGGGTAGGAATCTGGCGGTCGATGTGTCCAGGAGTGACGGACGTACGGATCCATTCCTCCCACTGTGGTGCAAGGTGACGGGTTAAGAGAGTCCGGCTGGAGATATCAAAAGGTCTCCCTCAACCAGTGTCATCTAATCCTGCCCGCCATGCAGTAGGTGGGAAAACGCATCCCCCGCCAAAACCTAGACAAACCTCAACCCACAAACCCGGGAACTCCTCTTAAGTCACTAAACGTAGCGAACGACTTAGGGTGACCTACGGCAGGGGTGTACAAATAATTGCCTCTAAAATTATGAAACACTAAAATCTTTAATGGCCTATATCTTATAATTTAAAGCAAAAATAAATAAAGCAGCTCACATCCGTACTAGATATTTAATATACCTTTTGATTGCAAAAGTAGTTTTTCAGTTTGGTTGGGTATTTTGATCTCAAATCCAAATTTAAGATTTCTATGAAACTGGCCGAAATGGGCCGCGCATACGTTCCTCTTAAAATGAAGAGACCATATGCATATAGACGAATACGACCTCAAAAATATACAATGTCTATATGCAAAGCACAGAATAAAAAAATTAACACTAGAAGTACCTTCCATACATATTTTAATGGAAACAAATGTGCTATTGATTTGGCACTTTTTGGTTATAGACCATTTACGCGGCCTGTCTCTTATACACTGAAATTGTATATCGCCATTCCATTTGAATTCGTAATCTTATTAAATTCGTAATCATGGTGAAACACAATTTTTCATGGATATCCATGATATATATCAGCCGAAATACGAAAATAGATCCAGGACAATTAAAATCGAAACCTCACTAGAAGTCACGATAATTTTAGTATTTCTGCACTTGCTTAGTGATACAAAAAAATTATTTAGAATTATAACAAAAAAATCTCTTCTTCAAATTTTGCAAATTCACTTTGTGGCACCATTTTATTAATGAAATAATTAAACACACTTTGTTTTTACCACAATAATAATATAATACAGCCTGCTTTTTATACGAATAATAAATTAAAAAATTATATTTTAAATAACAAGGACAAAGACCAAAAAATGAAAACATCTGGAGTTTACCAATTGAATTGTAATGACTGCAATCATTTTTACGTAGGTAAAACTTGCAGAAATTTTGAAACGAGGATTAAGGAACATTTGAGATGTCTAAATAGCAATAATTATTCGGAATTTGCTAACCATCTAATTGAATTTAACCATTCATTTGATATAAATACTGGTTTTAAAATTTTACACACTAACGTTAGTGGTTTTCACTTAGATCTTTTAGAAATATTAGAAATTAGGAAAAATGTCAACAGTAATTTAAATATTATTAACAATCAAATTAATTTTGTGAGTAACCCTATCTTAAACATATTTCCATTGTAATTTTTTGTCTTTGTTCTTCTAAGTACCCCATTTCCCCCCTCCCCCTTGTTGATCTTCTAAGCACCTCCCCTTTTCACCTCTCTCCTCCCCACTACTTCCATTTCTACCCACGCCGTTCTATGTTCGATCATTTAGTTTTAGTACATTTTATGTCCTGATGAAGAGAACATCGTTCTTGAAACATGTTGACTTTTAAATAAAGTTTATTGTGGTAAAAACAAAGTGTGTTTAATTATTTCATTTACAAAAAAATCTGTCTTTAGTGTACCAGTCTACACATTCTGAACAATGGTGAATAGTATCCCTAATTAGTTGAGTGTTGATTGAGGAAGGGCTGTTAATTAACAGTAAGTAAGCTCTCACATACACAGCCGAATGTATCGATTCCTACACAACACAGGAATACCTCCCTCTCAGGCATTCTTAACAAATTAATTAAATTCTTAATAATATTTAGTGTACGTAGGACTTAGCAGATATGCATTTTAATAACATAGTTGTATATTAATTAATAAAACAAATTTAATTGAAAACGTAATATATATGTTCTTGATTATTTAGGATTTAGGTTCCTGTTTTATGTCCTGGAAATAAAATTTTAACAATCAATCGTAAAATCTTCGTCGTATTGTTCAAGCTGCAGCCTGAAATAACAGATTTAACGCAGTTATTTTCTTGGTTCATTAACTACAAAGGATGCAGAAAGTAGTTTGAGTAAAAGACTTCACATTAAAATGAAAGAATCAAATCAAAGGCAAAGAGATATATAATATATCAATGCTCAAAGGCGTATGCATTAGGTTAGCCGACGATCAGATTAAGTGGCATACATAAATAAAAGCGATTTTTTAATATTCAAACAATACGCACCCCTCTCTCTCTCTCTCTTGTGAGTGAATTATTATTTAAACATAATAATTTATTTTGTTATTTATACTTCCTTTTTTGTTTTAATAAATGTTTTATTATATTAATGTAATTTTTTACCCATCCTAAAATAACTTTTACATTTTATTTTATATAATTGTTTTTTATGATATTTTAAGTAATTAATCACCTCTCCTTTCTAATATTTTGTCTGTGTTCTAATTTGTCTATACTTGGTTGTCTTTTGTTATTTTTTATTAACTTATTATCCTGACGAAGAAAACATAGTTTTCGAAACATGTTGATATTGTTAATTAAATAGTGGTGTACACAAATTAAATAGTGGTGTTCCTCGCTACACAAGCTCAAATGTAATTAACGAAACACTAGACGTCATGACAATAAGACAACTGTATGCCAAATCTGTTCTACTTTACTTCTTCCAACATAAACTCCACGTTCCAATGCAAACCCAATTATCAATTAAAACCAGCGCCTCTACAAATAAAACACTAAATATACCGATAACTCATACCTCACACGGGCAAAGAAACTGTAAGTACTACGCAACCAAACTATATAACTGCATGCCTACCACACTGAAGCAACTACTAACTACAAATTCATCTATCATAGTTCTCAAAAAACACATAAAAGACTGGATCAAACAACAAGGTATTCAATATACTCAAAAAATTATAACACCTAACCAAACATAACCCATCCCAAATATAAAAAGAATATAATTAAATAAACTTTGTTTCGAGTCAGAAAATATTACCACAATATCCGTGATTATACCATTGTCGCGTGGTCCATAGAAAAATATATCTACCGTTTATCAAGACAATTATTTATCTTACTCGTAATCTAGATTCTTAGAACAACTGTATATATAGATCCCCACCGAAACTAATCTTTTAATTTGTGTAGGATACTGCCGCCATGGGTCGACCCACAGTGCCCTTCTTGACAATATCAAGGAGGATACAGTGTTTCTACTTAGGTCGACAGGATAGTACTTAATCCCAAACATGGGAACACCTCAGCACAGGTTCGCCTAGTGAGGTGTTCACAAAACACTACGACTAACCTATTTACATACAGTTACGGATCTTTAACATGTTTTTTTCTTATTACTAACCTATTATCTATGTAAACTATGTAATTATTTGTAAAGTGTATGTACAAGAATAGAAATAAATAAATAAACAAAGTTATTTGTTTTCATTAAAAGAAAATTATGTATTTGGAATCACTCGGTTTCTAAGTTTCTTAGGAAATATCTGCTTTGCCAATAATTAGTCACGAAATCAAAATTCGAACCGTTTCTTAACACTGTGGTTATTCTTTTTTTATCTGAACACTGACCAGCTCAATTCATTATTCGTAAACCAAATGAAATTTGCCAACAAAGATGAATATAACTCAAAAACAACTAGGTAAATAATTTTTCAATGATCCCAAAGTATAAAAACTTCCAAAACGTTTTCATCATTGATTGTATCCCTCTTGCCACGCAAAGTTACAGCTGGATTGTTAAAATAATCCTTCACAGTTGTTTATGGATGGAATAACACTCTGCCAAGCCGGGCTTTTGTGATATTCACTTTTAAATTAAATCAGTAAATTTTATTCGAAAGCTCTCATTGATTTTGTGCCCACTGGCATTTGATCGGCGTAGCCGGCTATCGAGCTGCAAGTGCCGAGCTAATTGATAGAACTTCGATGACTTTTTGATTCATTTCAAAAACTGAAAATAATTGAAATTGTGAAACTGCAGAAAAATATTGTAAATATAAATCATTCTTGTACAGTGTACAACGCTTCAACTTCTAGTACAATAAACAAATGAAAAATTACCAAAGGAGGTTTAGAAAGTACTGAATGTCGATGACGATGTTGTTTGTTTGAATTTTTTTGTTGTTGTTTTGAATTTTTTTTTCTAATTTTCTATGGGGCACCCTTTAATATTTTCCCATGTGTTTAAAAACTCACGCCTCATTTTAATCAGATTTTTAAAGAGGTTTTACCAGATTTGGAAGTGCCAAAAGAGTGGGCCAAAAGAATTTGGGACTGTTTTAAACGGAAATCATTGTACGGATAAATAAGCGGAAGATACCCATTTGTCCAAAATTTCTATATAATCGGAATGTAATATTTCTTTAAATAAATTTCATTAAGCCGATTAAAAAAATGTCATTTTAATAAATCGAGGACAAATTTATTGCTTTGCAAAGCCGTTGAAATTTTTTTTTTTTAAATTCTAATATAAATATTTTACAATGTGAATCACGGAAAGCTTTACAATAAACATGGAAAGTCAGTGCTTTTTTCACAAAATCAAATTTTTTCAACAATTTCATTCATCGCCATAGTAGTAATAATAGTGTTTTTATTCAACGTTCACAATTTAACTTCATCGAAAGTAATTAATCAACGTCAGTCTGCTTGCAATAAAGTCCTAACTCTTTCGGTAGATCCACCGTAGTTTACGGGTGTACCTACGTACACAATTTTTTTTCTTTATTAATAATTTTTTTGGTATAGATATATATGTATTGGTTTAATTTTACAATTCAAACTTTTTTTAATATAAACAGTTAAAAAGTAAAGAATAATACAATTAGTATATTATCCAAAAAAAAATCCACATAAGCATCGTCAGTTTGTGGTATACTTGTATGTTTTTAAGACAGTTAAAATTTTACTCATACACATACATTATCTTAAAAAAAAAAAAATAAATAAAAAATAAAATATGCGTTTATTGAATTACAATTCAAAAGTTGATAAAGATCAAAAATTTGATAAGTTAAATCAGGTCAGATGTTACAGCAAGTAAATGTTCGTATCAGTGGTATTTACCCAAGACTATTACATTTTTATATTTGCTGTATGGGGATATATTTTTACATTCAATTTCTGTAGTCTTACAGAGAGGATTGTAAATTTTTGGAGTAATAAAACACCTTCCCATCCAATTATTCCATAAGATTCCGATGATTGCACCAATGAATGATACACGGATTTTATTATTTTAATGTCGACTATGAAATTTAAACGTTAAATATATACGTTAATAATCTACTCGTAAGTTTATTTACAAGTTTTTCTATGTGATCTGTCCATTTGAGTTGGCTGTCTATTATAATTCCTAAGTATTTAACTGTATTTCCCGTATTCATTTCTGTACAATACATCAATTTAAATATAAAAAAATGTCACCTTAAATCAATAGAAATCATTATAATTTTGGCAACAGTTTTTATGAAAAAAAATTTCCATACATGATATGAGACTTAATTATCAATTTTCATTTCACAGAACAATTCCATACACACCTACATAAAAACTCTCATGTAAAATACAAAAATCTTTTGTGACTTGTTAATTGTTAGAAAGTTTCAAAAGACTCATTTTATGTAATTTGCTGCTTTGCTTAAAATCCTTTCATAAAAAAACCCAACGATATCGTTACATGAAAAATGGATGCTGCGAAATTACATAGAGAATGAGCTATTGAAAGCTCTCTTCAACTCGTGTGGGTTTTCTTATTCTCCATGGCATCAATTACAAGGAGCTTCGGATGGTGACATTCTCCAAAGGAAGAGAGACTCCTTTGAATTATGATCTTCACGGCACGTAGGAGGTACTAGACTCTGGCGACTGGGAGATACTATATCTCTGTGCTGCAACTAGGTACACAGCACTGCCTGACTTTCTATGCGGAGTTCAATGGAGGATGCATGTCGAAACAGGGAAGTAAATCGCCACTTTATAGGTATGGGGATAAACAAGTTTTTTAACTAATACTTCTCAACTATTTAATTTGAGAAGATGAGTTTTTACTCAAAGAAAGGGAACGGAAAGATTTACCAAAGGTTTCATGAAAAATATTGGTTTTATCTTTGTCAGAAGATGGTTATATTAAATTACATAAAATAATATCTATTTCAGCGTTTGCAACGACTTTTAATTTTTTTTTTTTTTACATTAGCTCCACACAGGAGATCCTGAATAAAATAATTCCCCTCGGGACCTATTTTATCTTTGGGAATCCCGAATAGAGGGTCGTTTGAGGAAAGGTAGGAGATGAGGAAATGGGAAGGAAACATGTACGATGGGTGGGTTGGAATCTGGGGGTAGTGTCTCCAGGAGTGACGGACGTATAAATCCATCCTTCCCACTGTGATGTTCCGCATCCGCCGTCAAGACTCAGACAAACCTCACCCCATGAACCAGGGCACCCCTGCTAATTCACCAATCTAGGCGACCTATGGCATAGATGTCGGTCATTCAATAAATCATCCCTTGCCCGCCTCCCAAATTTAAAAGTGAAAACTTTAAAACTGTTCATTTGTTATGGAATTTTATCGTATTGGAATGACCGTTTCTAAAATTAATGAAAATCTAGTAATACAAATCCTAAACATATTGAACAAGGTTTAGAAAGGAAAGCTTTGATAGTTTGGACACGTAGAGCGAATGGAAGAAGAAAGGAGTAACAGCATTCAATGAAATCCGATGCGCAAGTGGATGGAAAAGAAAACAAGGATGTCAAATTAATTCTTTGCATGGTCAAGTTGGCGTATTAAAGTCAAGTCAAGACTTGAATTAATAGAAGAGCACGAAATGAATAACCATACTTTATACCTACCAATTTAGAAAATGAGATTTTAATTTAAAGATTTTAATAGTAAGGAACAGTTTGCATCGCTTGCGAGACCTTGTCCTATTGTTGTCCTAAATCTGTAAACATATTTTTTCCAAAGTGATGTGATAATAAAACGGTTCATGATGCCACGTTCTGAAAAATTAAAAAGTTCCCAGAATAAGTGGTTACGTCATCATCCCCTGGGTGAACAACCCTCCCTTAGAATTTAAAATTGCATCTCGGGGTAGATGCCGCTGCACTCGTTATTTATTGTTTTAATAATAAAAGTGACTGCACTGAAACATCTGCTCAAATAATACAGACTGCGGACGTTTTAATAAATATGACGGATCGTCTTGCCTCTTATTCTCTGTTCTAAGACGTTATATCTTTAACTTGTTTAGGGGTTATTTCACCATCCTCCTGATAGCTTATCCATATGATAACGAATATTAATATTTTTTGGTAGAAAATATGCCTTACTTTTGGTATAAAATTCTTTAATAATCAAGTCTGCCATAGGTCACCTCAAATGGTTCGCTATGTTTGGTGACTTAGCAGGGGTGCCCGGGTTCATGGGGTGAGGTTTGTCTAGGTCTTGGAGGCGGATGACCAGGACACACTGAACCCCAGATTCCTGCCCATCCCTTAAACCCTTTTCCTTCCCAGAACAATCCTCTCCTTCCTTTCCTTTGAAAAAACCCTCCAAACCCTCCACACAGCATCCCCGAAGATGACATAGGCCCTGAGGGAAATTATTTTTCTCGGGGCCTCCTGTGTGGAGCTCATATAAAAAAATAAAAAAAGTAAATGTGTCTAAAAGTCCCATACCAGCGATATTTCCCATAACTAGTAAAAACCTTCAATCACCATACCCCTTAATCACCTATTCAAGTGACATTTTGTCCCTGTAATACTATAAGTCATTAGATATCACCCGTCTCTTTCTCTCCACCACCACGTATATAAGATGTTGATTTTACCCTCTCACTCTTTCCTTATATTATGTTTTGTCCTTTTCTATATGTATATAAACTCACACAATGTATAATTTTGATCAGTTTAATTTTTATACCCTGAAGATGCTTATGTAAAGCGAAACCGGTCGGTAGTGGAAAAATTAAATAAATCGTGGTTACAAACAAAATAATTGTGTTATTTCAATTTCGAATATTAAGAAATAAACAAATAAATTCTCGCAAAAGGTAAAAAAAACTAAGCTTAAACTTACAGCCACTATTCATAGTTAGTACATAATAAATAATTCAGACTTTTGAAATAAATAAATTGTGTTAAATTAATCGAAAATGTACGTGATTATTTGGACAATCTAAGAAGAGGATGGTGAAATACCCCCTTAGTATGATAATCTACCATTGCGAAAATTATCACTCTATCGGACGACAAGTGTAATCAATACTAATTTCAATATTAGGAGTACAAGAAGGATCGTCGATCCGGAATGCAAACTAATGCATCAAACAAACGGTGGTCAGGAGATCGTAGCCAGATTCTGCTTCTCATATCGCCACATTTCTTTATCTCTCCAGGAGTGGGGAACCTTTTTGCCAACAAGGGCCATTTGTATGTTTGTAGTATCATCCGCGGGCCGCACAAGAGGAGATATATTTGCACAAGAGGAAGGTGGTGAAGTACCTAGCTATTCAGATCTAGTCACCAAACCCAGCTAAAGCCATTTCGAGCAACGTTTCAATTCTGAATGGTGGTCTTACACCAGGACAATACTAAGGACGGGTTGTTTAAAAAAATTTGATGGATTCATCAAATATTTGTAGTTAATTTTCACGTTCTGCGTAAGTTCTATTCAAGTTCTATTATTACATCATTATAGACCAGTTGATTCACAAAACTGAAATCATCACAGAACTTGAATATAACTTACGCAGAACGTGAAAATTAACTTCAAATATTTGATGAATCCATCAAATTTTTTGAAACAACCCGTCCTAAGAGTCAAGAACCTTACCCTTCGACCACGCCGGCTGTAAGAATAACGTTAATTACACCAATAAATATTTCAGACAATAAGTTTTCAAAAAAGTTATTTTGTATTTTATTTTCCTTATCTGCGCCACCCAGAATAACGTTTTGTACTAATGGAATAACGTTAGTTACGCCAATAAATTCAATTTTTGAAGTGAAACTTCTATAGCCCCGTTAGTGATTTGAAATTCGAGTTTCAAATCAAAAAAAAAAAAACATTTTTATTTTTCTGAAATTAATATCCAATCTTTGAACCACTTTAAAAAACAGGAAAAAGAAAAGAAAGCGACATCTAACGGCTTACTAGTTTCACTTCTACCACGTGTGAATCGCCGCACACTCTGATTTATTCTTTTCATTGATTGTCACAAGTTAGAAAGATGAACCGATTTTTATTAATTTGAAAACCAATATGGCCAAAAATAAGTACGAATTCAAAATCAATGGTGAATTTTATGTTATATATCACAAGAGCGTCCCTGTCTGCACAGTGTAAACACAGGGAAACTATATCCCCACCAGGTTGCCCAAAGTTGTGAAGTCATTTAAGGTAGGAGTTTATTATTGCGGGTCTTGAAAATTCCCGGAATATCTAAAGGAGGAAAACAGATGCCGGTAGCTCTTTCCACATACGAGCCAACTTTCACAAAGAGTCGAAGAAACGACCCGTTCTCATGCTGCCAACATCAACTGTGTACAGGCGTTCCGCTCGAGTTTCTCGTTCGTTTAAAAAGTTTTAATGAAAAGATGTCGAGGGATCGGGCCATTTTTGGCTAAGCCACTAGACACTGTTCCTTTTTCTTATATTTTGTATAAAATTATGTCTCTGCTATATTAATTTCATTTGAGACGGAGGCATAACTCCATTTTGAAGGGGTGATTTTATTCACTTTATTTGACGGAGGGTAACAATTCACCATGCAAAAACGTTTTTACGGAAGGCCTGTCCGTAATTTCACTGAAAAGGGAACATAAATTGGTTTTAAACTTAATTATAATTTCGTTTGGAATCCATCAACTGCCTTAGCCTCAAGAACAATAAATATTGCCTGCCCAACTGGCTTTTGCACTAGGAATTTTCAGGTTGAGTTTTTATTAGTTAAAATGGTTTTAATGATAACTAATAACTGAGTAAGCACCGCTATATTAAAAACATTATCGACATGTGTTAAAAACAATGTTTTCTTTTTCAGGATAAGAAATTAATAAGGTGATGCTAACTAAGTTATTTGTTTTCATTATATCAATAATGACGCCACAAAGTATATTTGCGAGGCGTGAAGAAGTAAAAATCGTTTGATTTTACCTAATAAATAATTTAAAGATTTTATAATCAGAAAAAGTTTTTTTTAAATAGAAGCGTTATCATTTGATTGATTCTCCTCCATTTAACATCTTATCTCTTCTAAGTTTGAACTCGACTCCAATATTCCATAAAATTTCTTGCACTTTTAAATAAAATTAATATAAACATTCACCTTTTCTCTCTCTCTGTTATTTTAAATGATGACCTAGAATACCCTTGAAGGATGAAAGCCAGAAATGATTGAAAAAAAGGCAAGCCAATCTTGGTTCCACCACTGAACAGTTGACGTAGTGTCTCAAATCTTGTTTCGCACCTCGTTAGTGCAGTTGGAATTATTATAAATAATTATAAATCCTCCGGTGATGCGTTTATATAAAACTATCCTTAACAATTAACATTAATAATTAGATGGATTAAGTCCTATATTAGTAATCGCAATCAGGTAATATGCGATGTCAACGATGCAACGGTGTCTTTTCAAAATTTATAGCGGTAATATCTGGAGTCCCGCAAGGTTCCCACCTACGTCCGCTCTTGTTCAACATCTATATAAACGACATTGGATCATGTTTTCAAAATTCCAAATATGTACTTTACGCTGACGACATGAAAATATACAAAGTTGTGCATTCTCTCTCTGACTGTGAAGCGTTACAAAGTGATCTAGATAGGCTTTGCAAGTATTGCAAAGTTAACTGTTTAGATATCAATGTTTCCAAATGTCACACTATGACATTCACCAGAAATAAACATATATTTAAGTATTCTTATTCACTCAATAATGAACCTGTCATCTCTAAAACGGAATTTAAAGATCTTGGCGTTTACCTTGACAGCAAACTTATATTTAATAAGCACATCGACTCGATCGTTAACAGGTCATATAAAATGCTTGGTTTTGTTCTTGAATAAGTAAAGTGTTCAGTAACCCGCGTACAATAGTATTGTTATATTTTGCATTAGTCAGATGTACACTGGAATTTGTCTCGCCAATTTGGAACCCGCAGTACAAAGTATACATAGATAGCATAGAACAAATTCAAAACAAATTTATAAAATATCTAACCCTCAAATTCAACAATAACTTCGACTGCACATTTCAAACTTTGCAACAAAGGCGAGCAATAGCTGATTTGACATTCATACACAAAATTTTAAATAATAACATTGACTTCTTTCCCTAGTTAATTTTAATATACCAGTAAGACGTACACGCCATACAGAACTATTTCACATGCTCAATTACAAGACAAATGCGGCAGCTAATTCGCCAATCAATCGTGCTCTTCATACGTTTAATACTATCTGTCTAAATTCTAACATCGACATTTTCTTCGATTCACTGCCCAAATTTAGAAAGAGCATCATGTCAATGATATAAATTGTTCAATGCGCATACATACATACACACATACATACTCACACATACATACATACTCACACATACACACACACACCTACCCACTACGCACATCACCCGGTAATTTACTTAATATACATAGACACTACAAAGAAACATGTCATAGGTACCCATCATGAAATGTACTTAATAATTGTAAATTGTTTCACCATTGTAACTAATGTACTGTTTGTTTCTGTTTATCAATAAAATAAATAAATAAATAAATAAATAAATTAAGAAAATAAGAAGTACAGAATATAAGTTAACTTCGGTTGGTTCAGTTTTAACCACTCTCTGAAAAGGGTTAACACTTATTAAATGTGACTTTAACAAAATTAAAAGGTCGTTAAGTAAATACTTCATTTGATTCAGTGACATCTCGTAAAACCCTAAACATAATTTTTAATTTGTTAGTTTTTCCCATCCATTGACATCAGTTGGAAACTTATCTTATATCGAATAAAAGTATTGTATATTTAAATTCGCTCTTTTACTGGTGCAACAAATTTTGGGTAAAAACATGGCCACCAATATATATTTATTTTAAATGTAAGATGGGTTTAAAATATTTAAAAAAAAAAAGTTCATAATGGTAAAGCAGATTCATCGCATAAGGGGGCAAATGAGACAGAAAAGTGTGACACTCATGCGATAAACAGAAACGACGAAGAGCGAAAGTTCATTTCGCGATATTCATTGATTTTTTAAAGTAAATGTAACTTTTTTGAGAGCCACCGTGTTCGATCAAATTCAAATCCCGGCTTGCGCAAATCAATTTGTGTTATTTAACAATTCATTCATTTGAAACAATATGGCACCTATAGTTGTTCATTCGTATGGTGGGGGGGGGGGGGGTCAGAGGACATCTATGTCTGCGAGCCAGTCTAGGGCCTCAGACGTTGCCCTGTGGACCTCATCAATCCCACCGGAGAATGAATGGAGCGGGCATTCGTTGACCACGTGTTCGGTGGTCTGCACCTCACCGCATTCACACATCTCCGCCTCTTTAAGGCCCCATCTATACACCGTACGGGCACAACGGCTATGGGAGCACCTTATCCTATTGATAGCGGACCACAGTTTGCGACGCAATGAGAACCCAGGCTGTTTCTCAGTGGGGTGTTGTACAAGATGGGCATTTTTCACCTTGGCCGATTGCCACTCAAGCTTCCACCTATCTTCTGGTACCTATGGTTAATGTGCGGCACATTCCAAAGTAGAAGATACTCTCAGTATTTCACTGGTGTAAGATCACCGTTCAGAATTGTAATGTTTCTGTAAATGGCTTTAGCCGTATTTGGTGAACTGGTCCGAATGTTCTTCCTCAACTTCCCGTCTTATCCTCTTTCCCACCTTCCTCCATCCCTCCACCCTTCCAACCTATCCCCCTTATTCCCATCTAAACTTTTCCCATCTTCCCCAACTTTCCCATCCTCCCCACCATCCCCAACATCCCACCCCTTCCCACCTTTCCTATTTTCTACCATTCTCTCTTCTCCACTTCCCTCACCTTTCTCTCTTCCCTTCACTTTCCCAACCTTCCCCACCTTTTCCACCTTCCTCACTTCCCCACCTTCCATTCCCGCCTTATACCCCAAACTGTGGATGCCGTAGTATCACTGGATGGCAGCAGTTGAATTAAGTTTTTTAAATAAAATTTTCGAATCGCATTTTGCGTGCCAAATTTATTTCACTAGCGTTTCAGAACTCCATCTTACCTTAAAACGTCAGTCGATGATCACTCTCCCCGCCAGCATTCCACCCGCCACTTCCGGCAGGAAGCTACACTCCTTTGTTTCACATCCGGTGAAAACACTCGAGCATTTTCCTTCCCGCGAAGCCGGCGAGACGAATGACCCGAGGACACAATTAACATGTACGTTCGGCGAGTGCTTTGAACAGAAAATGTGTTTACACACAAAGGAGAATGCATTTGTGAAAGTTGATAGCTGTGACGATTCTCTCGAGGATGGGTTAGGGTTGAATTAATTAGCATTATTAAATCTTGTTGCTTAAAACACACTGTGGCAGTTTCTTAAAATTATAAAGTTTCCCTATTGCGCGACCATAATGACTTTACTAACCCTTTGGGAGATGCTCAGTGCAAATACCACCATGTCAACAATAATACTCACTTGCGAGTGGAAACCCACTCGCAAGCAGTGGCGGTTCGTGACTTTTGGGTGTGTTAAAGGGCTAATTTTAAAAAATAGCATTGTCGTAGCCAAAAAAAATTTTTTTTTGTTTTCAAAAATCGATTTTTTGTATGAAAAATTTCAGTTTCGCCATGTGCCACAAAATAATCTGAAATTTCCTGAAAATCTTCATACAAAAAAACAATTTTCGAAAAAAAATAATTTTTTTTTTTCGAATAAACACCCAACAGTCACTGCCAACGCTCGCAAGTCGATTGTATACTATGTACTCTTTTGGCTATTCATTATAATTAAATGAAAAAATATTACTTTCTTTAAAATACTTTATGTTATTGAAGTGAAAACTT
Organism: Glyphotaelius pellucidus; assembly: GCA_936435175.1. Classification (NCBI taxonomy): domain Eukaryota; kingdom Metazoa; phylum Arthropoda; class Insecta; order Trichoptera; family Limnephilidae; genus Glyphotaelius; species Glyphotaelius pellucidus. The sequence continues at coordinate 9,573,067 of OW386552.1, read as the reverse complement.
CTTTAGCATCGTTGTGATTTGAAACATGACGAAACGAAAAATGGCTGCATTATAAAGAGACTTTAGAATTTAGCTTGCGAGAGAATGAATTAGTATTATCGGTCTCCCCTTTGTGTGGTACTACGTGGCCTTCCCACTCTTGTCTACTCTAGTTTTCTGAAGATTTCTACCGTGTGTGAATTGTACGCTCTACACTGGTATTTTTATTAATGCCCACCGGTTTTGGTTCAACTGTTCAGAGCAAAATATGTACCTACCAACTTTCCGATTTTGATGTGTCAGTTTTGTATTTTGTTCCGTTTGAAAAGCAATACCCGCAATGTGATGAGAGTAAAGGGTTATCATGTACTAGCTGGTACCCGGTATGCTTTGCTTGCCATTTAATAAAGAAATTGTTTCTCACTATACAATTTCCCGCAAATATATCAACATCGTTTCCACGGCAACGATTTGTTTTCCACGACTACGATTTGTTTTGCTTAGCAATAACTCGCTTTTCTTAGGGACAGAAAACGTATGATAAATATAATATATTAATATTTATAATTTCATAACGTCAGAGCTAACCATTATATATAGCTTATAGTACTCGCATATAATTTAGATTTCTATTGGTGAAAGAATTTTTAAAATCGTTTTATCGTATTATGCGTGAAAGCGTAACAAACAAACACACGCAGTTTCGCATTTATAATATTAATAGTATAGATGAATAGGGTACGCCGTAGGTTTTTGCACTTTTGAATCTAAGGGTGGGGCACGCGGATAGCGGTACCCAAAAATAAGTTCTTAGAACAGTCTTAGAAATATACCTAACAGTTCTTATAGTATTGTTCGGCGCCTGTTTCGTGCTCATTTCTGTTAACACTTTTTTGGGAGGCAGGTATGGGTACCATTTATTGGATAAACAACACCCCTGCTACAGATTACCCCAAGTGGTTCGCTTCTTTTTGTGACTTAGCAGGGGTGCCCGGGTTCACGGGGTGAGAGGTTTATCTAGGTCTTGGCGGCACATGGGTTTGCGTGGCGAGCCGAACCGTGAGAGACTGGTTGATGGAGACTTTATACTTCTTCAGCCTCATTATACCTCTCTCGACCGATCGACTTGTACCGCAGTGGGAGGAATGGATTTATACGTCCGTCGTTCCTAGACACATTGACTGTCAAGATTCCCAATCACCCCTCATACCTTTTCTCTCCCAGAACTTTCTCTCATTTCTTTCCCTAAAATATCTTCTACATGCATCCCTAAAGACGATGTAGGCCCCGATGGAAATTGCTTTCCTCAAGGCCTTGGCGTTGAAAATTGATTTGAATTTATAACAGCAGAACTTGAATTCAGCAAAATGGGACAACCTGCCATTCATACAATGTGACTGTACCGCTAGTATATATAATATACACACCACTAGTAAATTGTATGATTTCGCTAGTATATTGTATAATTTCGCTAGTATATTGTATGACTTCCCTAGCCCACTGTATGATTTCGCTAGTATATTGCATGATTTCGCTAGTGTATTTTATGATAACAAATTGATTTCGAGGATACTTGGCCCTTTTTTTTCTTTTCTAAATCAAAAGGGACCAATATACTAATACAATAATATAGTGGTCGAAACTAGCTACTACTGTTTATTATATACTAGCTTTTCCCCGCGGCTTCGCTCGCATGGTATTACGGGAAATAACTGTAGTGGTTGAACTTATCAATTATCCCCCCTCCTCCCCACCTCCACCCCCTCCAGCATTCCATACGTTCATTCCCTTACATTCAGTTTTCAAACATCTCGCCTACCACCTAAATTTCATTAAGCTATAGCTCAAAGAAAAAAAATAGTTATCCAATTTTGTTCATTCGTTCGGAATTTATGCGCTTACAAACATTTCGGATGTTTATTTTTAATTAAATATTTGGAAGTTTGTAAATATAATAAAAAATTACACTATTTATTATTCAGTCTTTATACCTAATCGTTACGAATTATATTTTTAATGTAGGAACTCTATGTGACATTTGTTCCAAAACAGAAGCTTGTCCAAAAAAATACAAAACATATTCTAATACTTGAATTTCCTGGAGCAGTAACTGACCAGGGGGCTCAGAACCTACCAGCTTAGAGCCCACAAATATATCAACATGGTTTCCATGGAAACGATTTTTTCTGACGTTAGCAAAAACTCGCTTTTGTTAGCGACAGAAAACGTATAACAAATAAAATATATTAATATTTATAATTTCATAACGCCAGAGCTTACCATCATATACAACATATAGTCAGCGCATATAATTTAGCTTTCTATTGGTGAATGAATATTTAAAGTCTTTTTATTGGTTAATGCCTGAAAAGGTCATAAACAAATTCGAGCAGTTTCGCATTTATAATATTAGTATGGATTTACTCTATTTATATATTATATTTTACTCTCACAGTGCAAAACAGCCAATAAAAAATAAAAAATTGTTTCTTCAATCTTCGCAAATTTTTGTGGCTTTGTGGCTTCATTATTAATTTAATGAAAACAAATAACTTTGTGTACACCTCTATTTAATTAACAATATCAACATGTTTCTAAAACTATGTTTTCTTCGTCGGGATAATAAGTGAATAAAAAATAACAAAAGACATACAAGCATAGACAAATTAATAATAATAATTATTTAAACATCTAAGATGTTATTTTAGAAACAGGTCATTCTTTTGATATTAATAAAGGTTTAAAAATTTTACATACTAACACAACGGGTGTACAATTAGATATGTAATTTAGAAATTTTAGAAATTAGGAAAAGTGTTAATAGTAAATTAAATATCATAAATAACCAAACGTTTTTTAAAAACAGCCATCTTTTAAATTTATTTTCGTATTAATACTTATATTTATAGTAATTTATTTTGTTATTTAGACTTTCTGTTTTGTTTTAAAAGATTTTTATAATGCTAATGTAATTTTTTACCATCCTAAAATAATTTTTAAATTCTATTTCATATATTTGTTTTTTATGATATTTTAAGTAATTAATCACCTCTCCTTTCTAATATTTTGTCTATGTTCTAATTTGTCTATACTTGTTTGTCTTTTGTTATTTTTTATTAACTTATTATCCTGACGAAGAAAACATAATTTTCGAAACATTTGATATTGTTAATTAAATAGTGGTGTACACAAAGTTATTTGTTTTCATTTAATTAAAAATTGTTTTCAGGCAAAACGAAAAATGTTTGAAATGATGATATGTATTCGTTTATTTTTTTGACCTAAAAAGCAGAATTATTTTTGTAGTAAGTTATGAATCATGGAATTGCGATTATATGTACTCTCAGATACGAACCAATAAATGTAATGCATTGTTTTTAATATCCCACCCTTTCGGAAGTAAATATCGTTATATTAATCTATGGTATGTCAAAATCAACTTATGCCATCCATTCTTATGTATTATGTTATTCTGAACACGTTTATATTTCGTCATTACAAGGTTTGCGCCATTATTGTAATATATGACGGTTAACGACATATCTGCCTAAGCTCTTGGATGCTCTTCAAAGGGATTATCTTAACCCCTTTGGCGTGTCCCAAACAACGATATATTGTCGATAATAATACCTAATACCGTTTTAGTGCTCGGGCTAATACCAATTTAGGAGGAGAAGGTATGAACGTTGTTATGGTACCTAAAGGTAGTTGGGTTTAATATCAAATAGGTACGTACTTACTGATATTCTATTTTCAAACAACGTTGTCGATCCAATTTCGATATTTTAATGCAGCTGTGCAGTTTAATAGTACCTGAATCATTATTTTTGATAAATTTTTAATTAAATTAAATTAATTGTACAATAAAAAATATGGAATTTCTACATCAATTAATTTATTGTTACAGACACTTTTTAATTGTTTGATTTGGTGATCGGCCAAATCAGAATGAAACCAACTCAGAAACACCTCAGAAAGGTCATAAAGTATGATGATAAAAAATTTGGTTAAATAGGTTAAGTTAGGTTAGGGTTAACGGCTATTTTAAAATAATTTTTTTCATAGCTTTTAATGACTTTTCAAAGAGGTGTTGAGTTGACGTGATTCTGAGTTGGCATGGAACGTTAGATCTACGTATTAGATTGTAAATATTTTCAATTTAAATAAATTTATTATTAAGGATTATTTACCTTGCAAAAAATTAGGAAAAAAATATTTTATATTCCTAAATAAATAAAATATTTAGTTTAAACCACTTTTATGGTTTATATTTTGTCATCAAGATGAATTTTTAACCCCATTTTAATTTTTCGTTATTCTATTAAAAAAATAACATCAGTATTATATTTAAATAATAATATTTATTAAACAAATATAAATATATTTATAATTAAAATATTACTATTGGTTTTAACAACTTGCTTAGTGTTATTTAAGAACTTTATTTATTTACCCCTTCAATGGTTTTTCCATGTAATATCTTGAATTAAAATTTAAATTAAAAATTATTTTACATCTTTTAAAGCTTAAATTTATCTGTTTTTCTATATGACCGCCATTTCGGTCGATGCAGTTTTATAAGCGCTTTCGCAATTTTTGTTTATCCATGTCATACCAGCTCGCCATTATGACATTGAGGAAACGCTGAACTTCATCTTTCCTTATCGTTACAGAAGATCACTGTTTTGTATTATGTATAGCGATTGTACACTAAAACGGCGCTATGCCAATCAGCTAAATATTATTATTAAAGTGAAGATAATGGTTTTTCACGGATCACGGCCATCTGTCATACTAAAAATCCGATGGTTTCTGTCATCTCTAATAAAAATAATAATATTAATATTTCGATGATTTGTATAGCGCATATTTGTAAAATTTTATATAATTTCAAACTCACTTTTTGATTTGTCGTTAGTTCTTGCAAAGGTCAAATATATAATACATGTACAGGGTGTTGAGGGACATACTTGACACACTTTAACCATTAATTTCTGACATTTAAAAAAAATATATAAAAAATCACCGGACACCAAAATTTCATTTGAATATGTTACTTCAAATAAGTAAGAAATTACTGTTTGAAGTTAGTCAAGTGCGTCCCTAAACACACTGTTAGGTAAAAGTTTTATTACTTACAAGAAATGAAATTATGGAATATGTGTCAAAGTTTTCTAAATTGTCAAAGGGAAAATGTGATTTCCACCTTTACGAAATTGTAAAAAGAAACTTTTATCACAATTCTAAAAAACATGGCGCTACGTGAATGTGTTTGAAATCAAGTGATGGCGGATGTGATTAAGTAACTAAATCAAGGCGTTGGAAAGTTTGCTAAGTTCCAGGGCCTAAGTAAAAGTTCTCTCTCTTCGTTTAGCCCTCAGGTAAAGGGAAAATTATGGCACACTCTTAGACCTCCGTGGGGTCATAATCAACCCTTTTCCATTGTTCGTAGTTGACTAAACCTCCGAGCGGAATGCCGGCGATGGGATTACTCGCATTCTGGGGAGGTTTGGAGGCTGTTGGAGGCTGCGAGGCTAGGGGAGTTGTGTAACGATTTATTCGCTAGATATATGGGTGACACGAGTGGCGAACAGATTCTATAACGGAATTTAGACTCAAATTGTTCAATTGTAGGTACGTGTACGCCGCAAGATTTATCTCAAATTATAATGTATTTGCGATTCGACCACCACAACACGGGCATGTGCCTAGCATGGTGGTCGAAAAATTCTAAAATTTATGTAACCAACATTTCAATGAATAAAGAAAACTTAAAAAAAAAAAAAAAAGATGTTATCTCTGTTAGAGCACATTATGTTTAAACATTAACCGCACCAAATATAAAGGAGACGTGTTATTTTATTGATTTTAATTTTCTCACCTTTCAATACAACTAAAAATATATGTTAAATAATGTTCGCAACTATCTTAAAGGAAAGGTTTTCAGAAAACATGAATCACAACGACATGATTCGAAAATATGTACGGAAATGTAAAAATAAAGACGGATTTTTTATGTTTTTTTTTTAAATTTTATTTATTTATTTTTTTAAACAACTAACACAAAAAACACCAATCACAACGACATGATACGAACATATGTATGAACAAAATATAAACAGAATATTTTTAAATATTTTTTTACTTTTTTTTTTTTAAACAACAACCGCAAACAATATTCAACACATATTAAACACAGAACACACATTAAACATACATTAAACACACATTAAGTACATCAAACACATTAAACATTAAATACACATTAAACACAAAAATAATTAATAAAGACGGAATAGTTCACAATATGAAGTATATTTATTTTAAAGAAAACACGAATCACAACGACATGATCCGAAAATATGTATTAACAAAATAAATACGGAATACTTTTTTTTTATTTTATTATTTTTTAACTTTTCATTTTTTTTTCATTTATTAAAACAACAAACACAAAAATTATTAAACACACATTAAACATACATTAAGCACATCAAACACATTAAACACAAAAACAATTAATAAAGACGGAATAGTTCAAAATATATAGTATATTTATTTAATTTAATTTCGGTAAAAATCACACCTTTTTCAGGCAGATTAACATCATTTCAACCACGAGAAGGCATATTTTTGCACTAAAAGAAGTATCCATATAAAGTTTTAATAAAATGAAATACTGGCTGAATTTTCCGGCATTGTTCGGGCTTATATTTGCTTTAAGGGGTGATAAATTGGGATAGGGGAAGTTTTTTAAATGTCTTGTAGACAGTCTTCTGTTTTGGAGGTCAAGTATGAAAAATTTAACCAGCCTCAGAATCATACTGTCGATTTGTATAAAAAACCACAGATGGCCCTCTATATGTACAGCTGTACAATTCCTAGGCTACAATGTTTTATGTATAAACGACGATTTGTCAGCATTTAAATGTTTCTTTGATTAGCCTGTGTTAATTCTTTATTATTTTTCAATGACTATTACCGTGAAGATTCACGATTACGGTACCGTGATGGCAAAAAAAGCATAAATCGTACGGTCTTTAATCTAATAATGCTGCAGCTCTTTCTTACATATAAAATAATGGTGAGAAAAAAGATGAGACACACAGTATACGTGTCTGTTTCCTCCAACGTACAATTTTTTCTTTTAGATGAAACAGATATATCTTATCACGGCTCAGCTACGGCGACGGTAATTTCGTTTTCTTTATACACGCGAGGGAGATGTATGTTTTCTTTGGCGGGGGGGGAGGGGTGCAGACAAACGTTCACTGTTTGTCTCATTTTCGACTGTTGTTATTTAGTGTGTAAGAAAGAGCTGCAGCATTATATGTTTAGGAACAAAAGCAAAGCTATCCGCGCATTGATTTTTCACAGTTGTAAATTTTTGGAATTCACTCACACTTCAATATTATCCCTGTAACTATATTACATGCGTAACTATATTCCAGTAGTATTGTAAAGATCTAGGTAGACGTCACGGTGCAGTGTGTGAGAGAGCTGCAAGAAAATGATTTTTTTTTTCTTTGGAAGAAGCGGACCTACGTACATTGTGTATCTCATCTTTTGAAAGAGCTGCAGCATTATTATAATAAGGAACGTATTTTTATTGCTTATTTTGTGCCATAACGGTAATAATTGTTGTAACGACCTAATATTAAACATGGTCTAAAATTTTTGTAGACCATTAAAAGAAACAAAAAATAGTCATTATGGTAATGTGGTTCAAAAAGTTTTCAGATAGATTTCTGTTGAACATTATTTTTTATCATAGATACGAATTCTGTCTGCATCTTTTATGTATGCACTGAAGTTCAAAACTTGTCAAAGCAATTCACCGCCTTGCTTTTTGCACCTCGGCAATGCTGAAGACTTATTTCAAGATACTATTTATTCATTTTGTAATACTGCATCGAATGAAAGAAACAAATTTGGGAAACAAATTTTCGAGAATGTACTCATTACTTTTAGATTGATGTTGCACTCTGATTCTCCCTTCAAAGGAATATATTTAAATTTGTACTAGGAATACTTTATATATTATTATACTAGCTTTTACCCGCGGCTTCGCTCGCGTAGTATTAAGGGGAAATTACTGTAGCGCTTGCATTTGTCAATTATCTCCCCTCTCCCTCCTCTCCCTCCCCACACCCATCTTCCCTCCCCCACTCCCCCTTACCCCAACCCCTTCCCCCTCCCCCCTCCCACATTCCATATATTCATTCTCGGTACATTCAGTTTTCAAACAGCTAGCATGCTACCTAAATTTCATAATGCCAGAGCTCATCAGTAGTAAAAAAAAGAGTTATCCGATTTGGTACATTCGATCTGCAGTTATGCGCGTACAAACATTTCGAGATTCATTTTTATTTACCGAGATAGATAGATATTAACTATGTTAGCGACAGAAAACGTACGGTAAAAAAATATGTCAATATTTACAATTTCATAATGCCAGAGCTTACCATTACATACAGCCTATATTACTCGCATATAATTTGTTTGTTTGTTTATTTATTTAAGGAACATAAACAGTCTTAGTAATATAATATACATAAGAGAATAATAAAAAACAGACCAATTATTAATGTTCACAGATAGGTATTTATAAAGACTAACTGAATGTAAACTAAAATATTTAAGAAAGATGAAAAAAAAAAAAAAACAGAACTAAGCAGCAATTTAAAAAAATAATAATAATACAAATCCAAATTCAACAAATAATAAACCAATACACAACAATAAAATAAGTATGATTATAACTGTAATAGACTGCAAATTAGGTATTTGGGTTGGGAAGGGTAGGAGGAGGAGAGGGTTAAAGGAAGGTTAAGGGAAAGTTGCCACGCAAGTAATATAAAAATATTAGATACAATCAATTTAATAATCATGAATATGTGTTATTCGCACCTAGAATGTTATACAATGAATTTTTGTAACGACAGTAACTAGCAGTGAATATGTCAGCACGTGTGTCTATATTTGCAAATTTATTGTTATAGAAGTTACATGTCCTTTGCATAAATTCATTTTGATTGGAATTGGTGTTGCATCTGTCAATATAGAAAAGGGTATTTTGTCTACTATATCGAATCGGCGCGTGGAAATTTATTTTGTTTAGCAACTCCGGGCAGTCAACTTTAGAGTTAATGATTTTGTACAGGAGCATCTGATCAGCGACAAGCCTCCTGTTGAGTAGTTTCGTGATTCGAAAATGTTTCTCGATTTCGTCGTAAGAGTTGTATATGTTGAATGATTTAAATTTAGCTTAATAATGTAGCTTTATATTGGTGAAATAATGTTTAAAATCTGTTTATGCGTGCAAGCGTAATAATCATACGCAGTTTCGCATTTACAATATTAATATAGATATAGACATTGTATAAAACCTCGGGTTGGACTTAGCTGCACATTTTATTTATTTTTTGTTTTGTGGAAATCAACACACGAAGAAAAGAAAATCATTCCATTCATCAACCGACAGTCCGCTTCAGAACCTGAATCCCTAGTGATGAAGACTATGAATAAACTATCATGCCCTGTATTTTTTAAAATAGTCGTTAATAAGAAAATAAATTAAAAATGGCTACTTTACTATTTTTAGGCAAATCTGATTTGCCAACTAATAATAATAATTGAATAAATACTTGCCACAACGGTGTGTTGCGTACTCTCTACAGCTCAGTGATAAGGAAAGCCGTACTCAGCATTAAGACAAAGATGGCAGTGTTCAAAACGGTATACCGCCCGACGCTCACTTACGGCCAGATATGGATGCTAAACGAACGAACACGCTCTAGAGTACAAGCTGCCGAAATGATACTTGAGAGGAGTGGCAGGGGGTACGAAATGGGATCACATAAGAAACACTACGATCCGAGACGATCTGAACATTGAACCACTGTTACTCTTCATAGAAAAATCACAACTGAGGTGTCTTGGACACGTACTAAGAATGTCTGATGACCGAATTCCGAGGAAAATACTGAGTGCGATTCCAGAGGGTAGACGTCCAGTGGGCCGCCCCAGACACAGTTGGGCGAGGCAACTCCAGAAACTGTGTGAGAGGATGGGACTGCCATGGACGTAGGCCGAACAATAAACACGAGACAGGGACGTATGGAGGAGCCTTGTCGATGCAATGGGTCCCCGACCCGAATAGGATAAGGGGAAGAAGATGAAGAATAAATGCTTGTAGGGCCGATTTTGTGAAAAATACCTTCCTAAATTCATTTCCCCGGCGTTCCCTCGACGATGTCCTAAACCCATCGACTGTTTCTGGACTGTTTAGCTTAAAAAATCAAAAATCATAGCTTCACCGGAAGCACAAATAAAATTCAAGTATAACGTGAATAGTTTTCCCGGTAGAAATTTTAACAATGAATTGCCTTGTTTGATTTGGTGTCACATCAATATCTACCCTTTTTATACGTTCTACTTACCCTCCCCATAAAATGGAAGTACGTCGTGATCACGGGCCATCATAAACGGCGATATGTATTAAAGACTCGTAATTTCACCCTTGCTTGACACCCATAATAGTGCTTCATACCCGGCTGGAGCATTTCCGCATTCTTTCCCCACCATTTGCCGAAGTGCCTACACGGGCTTTTATTGCGCCTCATATTTACTTTGGAATGTCAAACGACAGGCAATAAATTAGATGAGGCACCATATTTATAGCGCTATATTATAATGCTTATGAGTTTGAATGTTAATAGAGACATACAGCTATGATGACGACCGTTATGGAATAAGGGAATTGACAAAAAGAGAGTTGATTTGTGGCATTGCACAAAAATATTGGCGATACGGGAATAAGAATTTATTCAAAATTAATGAAAACCTAGTTTTAATCACTCTGATTGTTAAAAAAACCAGCGTATTTCAGTGCTTACTTCGTCTTGGGGTTAACTTAAAACTTTTACTTTGGATTTTTAAACAATAAAATTGGTTGAAAGTATTTTATCAATTTTGAATTAAAATGATACCACAAAATAAGTTGGCTCTGTTTAAAGAAATAAGAATTATTTTGCATAAATCGTTAATTGCCCACTTCTTCTTCTTCTTTCGTATGGTCGGGGGTCAGAGGGGGACATCTTGATTGTTTCCCGATATTTAATGATTCCCCTTGGTCTGAGAGACCTGTTGGTCTTTGGCTCCTTATGTAGTGGCATAATTTGTAGTCGGGGGCTTTAATTTGGGTAGAGCATCACTCACAATATACATGCCGGCGACATTGCGATTACAACCGCGGCAGCGGACACAACCTCTGCATGTGGCGGTTGGCACACTATTGCGCAATGAAGTATATTCCAATTTTTTTAGTTTATATTCTTTCTTTTCTCTTTTTTCATACCCTCCCTGGTCTCCTAATTGAGGATGCTACAGTCCCACTTAATCTTGACAGTAGCTGTGCATAATCCTCTTTGGAATAATTATAAAAAGATCGTGTTCTAGTTTGTGGGGTGAAAATCTAAAAAAAATACGTTGGGGTATGAGATGACGATGTCATAATATTATACCGAATTCGAAACGTTATGTTTGGTGACCACGTGTAATAGAAAATAACACCACAAACTAGAGGCGGCTCCAGGAGGCCAGCCAGATGTGGAAGGTCATTTAAAAAGAAATAATATTATGATACAATATCAGATTAAATACGATAATACTCATTTTACGTGGGTACCTCACGAGTTTGAGAGTAAAATTACATTATTTAGTATAGTAAACTATTTCATGCGACAAGCGTAAAAATATACAAAACCAACTTACGTTTATCAAACCATCTCTTTCAGAAACATAATTTCATCATGTTCCCTCCCTCACGGCAACGACCCAAACTGTCTTCAAAATCCGAAAACATTTTTTATTGGGCGACATAGTGCCATCTCGTTTATTGTATGGCGCGTAAAGAGACAGAAACATGATATTGGGACATTTCGTAAATTGTTGCAGCGAATCATAGTTCGTAGAAGAGAAAGCTTCTATTTAAGACATTAGATGTCACTACTTGCCGCTGCCGGCTATCTAGCAGTGGAATACAAACGCATTAGAATAATACCAGTTGTTTTGTAATTATAATTTTATAATTTTGGGAGGTCTTTGACCAATTGACCTGCGGGAAGGACCGCCACTGTCACAAACCCATATCTTCATTCGTACATAAACAACCCACAAATTGTGGATGCGATATTCCGGCTGGCTCTTGCAATAGGTAAACTTTACAAATTTTGAAAAAGAAAAGTGTCGCCAAGAATATAACAAGGGTTTCATCAGTGAAATCATAAATGTAATTATCATGATTCAGTTTTGGGTTGTTATTCCGTGTTTCGCTTCCTCCTTCTTACGGCAACGTTCAGTGTTACATTATCCGTTATCAGGACAGATACAAATACAAATTAATATATTAGTCGATTTTATAATTGGAGATCAGTTCCTCCTTTATTTTCCCTTTATTCGTCTTCTCCCTACTCCCTTCAGACACAATTGGAACTCTTTTGTGGTATGAAGTATAAAGAACAGCGTCCGTGTATTTTAGCGTATGGTGGAAGACCAAGAACCAAGAATAACAATTGAGAAAACAGTGAACACTGTTGCCTCAAGGAGTCACAATTCACCCCTCAGCCGACCCGTGAAATAGCCCTCCCACCCACAAATAATGTATCTCCCGGCCACAACGGTCGCCAGCACTTAATTAAAGTCATAAAGGTGTGCCCAATGCCCACGATGTGTGGAGCAGGATGCGGGGGACAGAGGACAGGGGACTGGGGGAGGAGCTAGGAGCCCAGAAGTGACTTACGGTCACTGCAAGGGAGACATTCGGCAATTAACTTGTTTTGTACAACTGGGTGGGAGGCTTTGCATGATTTGTACCTGCTTGGGGGTTGTTTGTTTATACTCGTATTTATTTTATAATATAAAACTTACTGTACAACACCTACTCGCAGATATTGAGTAATGAGGAACTCCAGTGAAAAATATTATGGCTTTTAAAAAATATGTTCATACAGACCAATATACGCTGATTCTGAATATATAAGTTTTATTACATAATATTTAACGTAGAGTTTTAAAAAAAATATTAAAAAGTCCATTTTAAAACTTGTCATTAAAACACCCTTTTGCTGGATTTTGGCGGCGCGACGTCACCGCGCCGCGTCACCTGGGTCAAAGTTGTATAGAAATCAATAGAAATGTAAGACGCAAGCCGTTCGACATTCCGTGTTTTTGGTTTATAGAGAATTGGTCATATAATAATTTTTGTTTTTATTGAAACATTATTTAGGCCTAAATAATTCAGTATCAAAAATAAAGTATCTCTATTAGTTTATATATATTATTTAAAATATTCAAAAACTTTAACTGTACAAAAAACGATCGTATTGCCCAGTAATGTCTATGAAAACGCTCCAATGCTGAAATTCAAAATGGCGGGAGTCCAACAGCTGATTCCAGTTCCCTACAAGATTCATACTTCGGTTAGTCATGATGACTTCACACTAGATTCGGTGGTTTTCGGGGGATTTTGAAAAATTAAAACTTTAACATTTATTTTAACTATTAAAACTAACTATAAAAATAAAAATAAATATGTAGTTATTTAAGTTAGAAGGTCATTATTCATAAAAAAAAATAAAAAAATTGGACTGGAATTCTCTATTGTGTAATATAACTGGATGGTCCGAATTCTTGGCACAAAAATTATTTATTTTAAAAATGATTTATTGTATTCCTTTTGTTTAAATGAGTGACAGATATTTCGATGAATTACTAGAGGAAGACACGTTAATGAGACAATGCGCCTGATTTCACTGAACTTTGTCCAGTGGTCACAATTTAGCGTGCTGTTCTCAAAGGTATTTCATTCGTACACACAATATTCTTTTAATGGATAACGTTTTAATAATCAGTGCTAAAGTTTTCGTTCGATTAGTATGATTATAGTTTTGCGTCTTGCAATTTTATATTTTGTCGTAATTTTTCAAGTTTATTAACATTTGGGGTATTATAAATATCAAATATTCTTTGACTGGTCAGTGGTTGAGTGGGCATCGCGTTTGGGTCCCAACCGAGCGTCCCGTGTTCGATTCCTCGGCTGGCCAAGTCCTCCATCACAACACAAGTAACATTTTTGGCTTTCTGTGGTGGTAGTAGCAGATTTTCAAACATTGTTGAGTTATTCGTAACCCAACAATGTTTGTTTTTTTTTTTTCATAAAAAAAAAATTCTTTCAGCTTCACAAATCCTATCATTATAATTTAGGATCTGCGTTGGGAATATCATATTTTATTTGAAAATTATTTGATTTTCCGTTATCAAAATTGGACTATCCTGTCATTTTTTACGGATTCGCGCTACTAATGTGATAAAATCCGTAAAAAAAAGTGAAATGAGAAAAATAATTTGAGGTACATTTTTATACTCGTATTTATTAAGTAAATCTGGGATGCGGGAATGGGTATCGCCGCCCCGGGAACCTTTATTGGATAACCAACACTTCTGCCATAAGTCACCCCAAGTGGTTTGCTACGTTTGGTGATTTAGCAGGGGTGCCCGGGTTCTTGGGGTGAGGTTTGTTTAGGTCTTGAAGGTGACCAGATGACCAGGACACACTGAACCCCAGATTCCAATCCACCCCTTAAACCCTTTTCCTTCCCAGAACTCTCTTCCTCTTCCTTTCCTTAAAAAAAACCTCCACACAGCATCCCCAAAGATGACATAGGCCCTGTGGGAATTTATTTTCCTCAGGGCCTCCTAAACCTCTGATAGCTTATACTTTAAAAATATCTGAAATAATTACTCTTTGCTCTGTCTGTATCTATTGTTCCCCCTTTAATTACTGGAATGAAAAGGTAAAACTTTTGTTATGTAGACACGCACATTTATTTCATGCAAGAATTTTGCTTCTTTTATAAAATATATGTACATTTGAACTAAAACTTTTTACTGACGAAATACAGTGGTGGAAAACCAACCATTAAAAATAAAGTAAGATCAGGTGTAATTTACCAGAAGGTAATTTGATCAGGTGTAATTTACCAGTAGGTAATATGATATGTGCGATTTTTAATATGGTCACTGCAGGAAGGCATCCAACAATTAAGTGGTTTGGAGAACTTGATAGTTCGCGTGCTTTCGTTACAATTATTCTCTCATGATAGTAGCAAGCTCTGAATAGGTAAGTAAAATTTAGGTAGTTTTATATTTGTAGCGATATCTTTAAATGCGTTCAAATCATTTGAACACTACCACGGGTTTGTCAAACATCAATAAGTATTTCTAGGAAATTTTTGCAAGAATTAGATTACAATTAAATTTTATTGGATTAACTTCTTGAAAATCTTTGAAGGTTTTATCGATCAATAAAAAAAAAAAGACTCTGCCGACCTTCACACAATTGTTTCATTTCGCTGGAACGGTGAGAACATTTTCACCGATACCTTCTCCTCCTTTCCTTAATCCCTGTCTATCCTTCATTACTTTGGTGGTTCTAAATTGCTGTGTATACCGGCTGATTAAAACCCAACTTGACTTCATCCACAGAACAGGTGTTCTAACCCCACAAACAGTACCTCGGGCCGAGGTAACTACCTGCCTAATTACCTTAGAACCAGGTTCCCCAGAACAAGCATGTTGATAAAGTTTTGCCCAACTGCAGATTGCCAAAAAATAAATAAGATATATATTATCCATGGTTATATCCATTAGCCTTTTTGTCTGGCATGCTGGGTATTAATAGCCCCGCCGATAGACGGAAAACTGCTTTGCTGATAACAGCATATAAACTTCTAAACGGTAATATTTGTATTCCCGATATAAAACAAAAATTTGAGTTTTATGTCCCCGACAACTTCACAAGAGCGCGCAGACACAGAACTTTTGTTGTTCCGAGATGCAGAACTAACTTACCATTAGTAATGCCGCTCGGAAAAATGATTCTATTACTTAATTACTTGTCCCCTGATATTGATATTTTCCAACTAAATATTAAAAATTTCAAAAAGCTATTATAACTTTATAAAATAAAATGTATGTTTGTAATTGGTTTCGTAAACTGTAAATGTACATTTAAAAAAAAAAAAAATAATAAATAAATAAAATAAAGATTTATTGACGTGAACCGTTGCTTCCTCGTTGGCAATCTGCGGTAGTGTTCGGAAGTGGTAACAAATAATGTACTTTTTTTAAATAGTAAATTTAGTTTTATTCATTGCTTTTTTAATTACGTAATTTGAGAATTTTTCGACCACCATGCTCTAGGCACATACATGCCCGTGTGGTCGATAAAACTTTTATCGGTGTGCTTGTGCCGCGCGGCAGAAACTTTTTTGGACTGCGGTGTAGAATATACGTGACCGCCGAGCCAAGAGCCAAGGATCTTTTAGCCCTGCCAGGAAGGTACTGCATTTCAAAGAGCATATTTATACTACGAATTTTTCTGAAAGTTATGTATTTAGGCAGAAATATTAATTTAAAGTGACTTGGAAAAATAAAAGGATAAACAAAAGAATTCCTAAAATGGTTTATGAAAATATGTTCAATAATTGTATTTGCATACATAAACCTCCTCCAAGACTCCTCCAATCACCGCTCACCCCAGAAGATAGGTGGAAGCTTGAGTGGCAATCGGCCAAGGTCAAAAATGCCCATCTCGTACAAGACCCCAATGAAAGACAGCCTGGGTTCTCATTGCCTCGCAAACTCTGGTCCTCCATCAACATGATAAGGTGCTCTCATAGCCATTGTGCCCATATAATGTATAGATAGGGCCTTAAAGAGTCGAAGATGTGTGAATGCTGTGAGGTGCAGACCACCGAACATGTGGTCAACGAATGCCTGCTCCATTCATTCCCCGGCGGGATTGATGAGGTCCACAGGGCAACGCCTGAGGCCCTAGACTGGCTCGCAGACCTAGATGTCCCCCTTTGATCCCCCCACCATACGAAAGAAGAAGAATTATATTTACAAAGGCATAAAATATTTTAATAGTCTTCCCGATGACACAAAAAGTAACAGATTTGGTATCATAAAAAAATCAAATTATTCTTAAAAAATTAACAACCATAACATCCCCAATCAAAATGCTGTAACTTTATTTCATGCTATATTTTTAACGTTACAACATCCTAGTACATAAGATTATATTTATAGTACGCTACATTATATAATTTATGAAATAACTCCTACACCAAGCTCAAGAGCTAGCTCTCTTAATTGGCCAAGACATTCTTGAAAATGTGTTTTATTTGGCCCCAGTATTATGTTAATTAATGTTATAATTTAAATAATAAAAGAATGTTGTAGAAATGATATCCCTGAGGCGTAAGTGTGAAAAATGTGGAGATTTGCAAATAATGCAAGGCTGATTGATATACAAGTATGAAGGATTTAGCCATGAAGAGCGATCGAACGAAGAAAGGAGTGTAAGGAGAATATATTATGATGCGAATGCGAATGGTAGAAGAAGTCGTAGACGCCTGGGGAAGACATGGCACGATCAAGTGAACCAAATACTTGAGACGGGTCATCTCAAGAGCCAGAATAATGGAAGAAAATATATATGAGACGACGTATGAATGTGGATGAGGCAAGGAGTGTGTGCAATACCGAAAAGTTTGGGGGCCGTCCTCTCTGCCTGCTCCTACAGGGAAACGACGTGACGATTAGTTACTTCGTTAATATTGTAATAATTTTAACAAACCACAAATGAAATGCCTTTTTTGATTTCCTAAACCAAAAAGTGTATTATGACTAGGTCGGTAGTTTGCAGCATTCGAAATATTCATGTAGGTATTTTTGTTTTCGGTTCCATGATTTGGTTGTTAGTTAATACAGTTATAATTTTTTTAAACAGTCCATAAACTAGCCTAACCTAACCTAGTTAACCAATTTTTTTAACACTTTTAACGACTCGTCAAACAAGTGATGAAGTTGTACATTGCGGAGTTACCCGGTCACCATTTTTTTCTATTCCACAGCTTTTTTCACCAAAGCCACGCTTCAAAAACGATTCAAACGTGTTACAAATATTTGGTAACCCTATTTACTACTTAGGTACGTAATGAAATATCCTGTAAGGGGAGAAATGGCGAAAATTTCACCCACAATTTGCTTTCAAGATTTGTGGTTTGTTAGAAAACCGGATGCGGAGTGTATTTCCGGAACCTCGCTAAATAAACTCTGAAATCATATTTTAAACCGGGTGGAAGAGTCAACCTTATAAAAAACGAGATGGTTTCTCGCAGTAAGAGTAATGAGATATTAAATTGCTAGAATTCATAGAAGTCATAAAATAATTCCTAGGGGAGTAAAGTTCGTAGAAGTTTGATTGAAATGATTTAATAAAACTACTTTCCGCATTTGCAAATGTTGGAAGCTGGGAAAAAGTTTATTGAAATGGCCTAAAAAAATAATGCTGCTTTAAACTATTATCTTAATACCTAATCTACACGAAGACGATAAAATATTGTATTGTCCCAGCTCCGGACTCATTACTTCGGACTCATTATTCCGGACTCATTACTCCGGACTCATTACTCCGGACTCATTACTCTGGACTCATTATTCCGGAATCATTACTCCGGGCTCATTACTCCTGACTCATTACTCTGGACTCCTAGTGAGAAAAGAGGAGAATAGTTCAATAAACCAAGACAATTTACTAAAGATAGACAGGCATCGAAAAATCGCATATTAATAAACTTTACACAGATAAATAAATATTTAAAAAAAAATTTAAAACTATTCTCTCTAATCTGACAATATTTGAAAATCTCCTACTACAACCATAGTAAGCGGAAAATATTTCTTGTGTCGTGATGAAGGACTTAGCTAGCCGAGCAATCGAACACGCGATGCCAATTCAGCCACTAACTGATCTTTGACTTATTTATTTATGAACTTTGCATGAGGACTGATGTTAGCTTAATAAGTTTATTGCTTATTTTATTTTCAGTTTGCTACATGCTTATTTTATTTACGATTTCTGAATTTTTAAAACTCTCCTTTTTTGTTTAATTTATGACATTGTTACAGTATTAAAACATAGTATTGCGGCAAAGACAAAATAGTTAAAAACATATTTCAATGGATTTCTACGCCGATTAAGAGGTGTAGAAGTTATTTTAAATTTATATACTAGAGTGTACAATAATCTTAAGTACTAGAATGTTGTGATGTTAAAATTTAATTCAATTCCACAAGATTAAAAAAATCAAAGCATTAAAAAAAAGTTTTGTTAATTACACAAAAACAATTTTTTTACAATAGATCTATTTTCATTTTTCGACCTAGTTAAGCCATCTCTTGGGCCAACTAGAAGACAATTTCAGAAAAATGCTTGTGTGTGCGTTGGTAAAACGAAAAGTTGATAAAATGCATTGTCATCAATAATCTGCCGAGTTTCAGCTCAATCAAATTTTGGGGAGTGGGTTTATTTCCACTTCCAAGACTCGCAGACATTCAAGGAAATATAATCACAATTCAAATCGATGTATTTAAAAAAGTTTATTACATTTTTGTGAATGCCATTCAATTTTGTGTTACATAAAATTCTAATGGACACTGAAAAAATCAAGCCCTAACTTCTAGCGTTTAACAGTTATTCACATTCACACTCTACTACCGCACAATACCGCACAAGGGTCCTTAACTGCTCCCTGCTAAATGGAGCCAGTGAGATTATGACAACCTCAATATCTATTATAGTATGTTGTCTGGCTGAAGATTATGGGGAGGAGAAGGAGATGATATTTGTGGTTTATTAAATAAGAAGTGATTTCAATAAGAAAGTACTGAAACTTTATTAGGAAAGCCGGCTATTAAACGCTACAAAACAATTGATTAAAAATATCGTCGGTATTTCATTTGACGTTATATGCGTAAACTTGTACGCTTGCAGGTAAAAACGTCAATTAGTGATAAATATTTATTAACAGCAAAAGTTTCCCGCAAGTTCTTCGTCATCCTCTCGGACGTAAAGCTCGGCACATGGCGCATGGCGCACGGCACGCGGCACACCGAACACGCTACTCGGCATCCTCGTCTGGACTAATGCACCTCCCGGGACGAATCTTTCAAAGTAAATACCTTGTATATTCCGATATCGCAGGTGTTCATCGCAGGTCGGCCACCTTTGGCTAGAAAATTTTGAAATAGTATTTTATGTTGACGATATGGGTGCCTTTTATTAAAAAGAAATCGGGGTTAAGAATATCCGACAATTTCGTCGAAAAATTCAAATTCACTTTGTGACATCATTTTAAATTTAATGAAAATAACGAACAATCTTTAATCATTCAACAAGAAATAATACTAATAAATTTTAACGAAACAGATAAAGCCTTGCGAAATGATGCAAAATCATACAAAATCACGTATTTTTAATATTTCCATACTGAAATATAAGGTTGTACTGATCGAATATTTCAGCCAATTATACGTTAACGAGGTCACTACATAATGATTTTTTGATATTATTGTTTATTTTTAATGCCTGTATAATGTACTATGACTGTAATTAAATATACACAAGCTTGTAAATGGCACTTTGTGCCGTAAATTTTAAATAAATAAATAAATAAATTTTTGTTTTGAAAATTTGATCGCTTGAATGTAATAGATACTTCAATTAAATACTGCGTGTAGAACATATCTTGACCCTTAAAAATATCGGTCATTTTCAAGTCTGCTTAAGCCTAGAAAAAAATAAAGTATTAAGTCTGTAAAAAAACACCTCAAGTACAAAATCTCCTGCTTATAAACTCCTTTTTGGAAATGATTTTATTTTTTAATGTGGCAAATTCAGTTTCTTTTATAATAATCGCAAAAAATGATATTTACGCCCGAACTTACAAAATAAAATAAAATATGCATTTTCTTGTTGTTACTTTCGACATCAATCAATAAGGCCCGCACTCTACGAATTTGGATTTTTTAAGTGAACCTTATGCCATCGGCACAAAAACCATGCACTTGGCACACCCATTTCGTATCAGTTACGCTCCGCCTGCGAAGGGGAATAGATGTCCTAGACTCCGCGTGGCTTGGTTCAGTGAAATCAATTTTAAATTTCCTTATTATTACAATAAAAAAAAGTTAATGTTTTTACAGGCCTTTACGAAATCAACCTGTAAAAAAAATCTCAAATAACTTTTCCAACCTTTCCAAAAGCTTTTTCTCAAGTATTTTTAAACTCCTCCCAAAAAGAGAAGATGGTAAACCAAACATATATAAATAAATACCTATCCAAATCTAAACACTCGGTCATTGCCCTGGTAAGAGTTCCTGGGTTCGATTATCAGTTCGGCTTCCGTAGTCGAGGTGTACGGCTCTCGACTAGCAATCCGAAGGTCGCGGGTTCAAATCCGTACGTCCATCAATCCTGGACCCCCAGATTCCGACTCATCCCTCATTCCGTTGTCTTTTCCAGATAGAAATCGATAGATAGCATCCCCAAAGATGACATCGGTGCTAATTATTTTCCTCAGGGTCTTTTGTATAAAGCGTAAAAAGGGTAGAAAAAATAAAGCGGTACTTTGAATTCCAGTGTTTTTATGTGTGCGCAACAAAAAAAAATAATCCGTTAAATTTTTTGTTGAATTGAACTATTTGTAATATCGATATATTTTATGTCAAGATTTATTGCTAACGGTAATACGGCTCCATTACTTTTTTATATGCAAATAGAAACAATTTCAACGCACTCTTTGAAAATGTTATATTTTATTATTAATTTATAGTATGAAGCAAAGTAAATGACGTTAAATTCGTCTGTTCGAATTTCACCTTTGTTTTCTTGATTGAATCTTGGACGTGAAAATTAACCTTCCCTACATCCAATCGAGCTGAAACTCGGCACAGGCTTGATGTCGCACACAAAGGCTGACATATATGCATTTTTCTGAAATTCGAAGAAATTAAAACACAATATCAAATAAATGTCGATCTTACCAGCTCGAGATTTGGCCCGGTCGGTAGCGCGGTTGATTCCGATCACTGGGTAGGAAGGTTCAAACCTGTCAAACAAAAAAAAATTTTTAAAGATCTAAATGATATTTTAAAATTGATTAAAGTAAAAAAACTTTATTTTTTACAGGTTGATTTTTTAATATACTTAGGTGAATAATAGTGCACATCTCTTTTTATTTTTGATAAATAATTATGTTGTTATTATAAGCAAATAATAGCTGTACATCTCGACACAGGAATGTAACAGTGAGATGAGCGGTTTCTGTTTTTATTGTAATAGCCAATTTGAAAAAAAAAGAAATGAATGGATAGGTATCGATTTTTAATATCTTAAGCCGCCGCTACCCAAACTTCTATCGATCTCTTGCATATCTCCCTTGAACATTTGAAGTTTTTAAGCTCTTAAAAACTCAAATTATATGAAATTCCCTCGATAGAAAAAAGTCGCAAAGTATGCGAAATTTTTTATTTTCACGTCTGTCTCTATTATTTAATAAGTTGCATGTATGAAAAAATTCACAGTGTTTCTTCGAATGTCATTTTAGACAACCCCCCAGGAGATTTTTGCTCTATTCTAAACGAGTCAAGTTTTATTAAGCATTTTCACAATTTTCGCTTCAATTTCATCGTTTTAAATATCAGCGCGCTCTCTAACAATCGTAATCTCACCATCTTCTTCTTTTCGAGCGAGGTACGGCGCCCTAAATGAAAATTTTGGCTTTGAAAAATTGAGCACATACATCACACGATTTAAAAAAAAAAGTGAATACTGCACAAAAGTCCAATTGCTCCCAACAGTCTGTTACAACTGAGAGTATGGCACCCCTATTAAGGAGTTATTTTGTGTGGCTGATGGGAGCGGGCATAGTAAGTAGATGGTTAAGAGGATGGTTAGGATATTGGAAAGGAACTTGCAACTAAGGTTTGATTATTAAACATGGTTAATGCTATTTCAAGCAAGCTTGGTCTTTCACTAGAGTTATTTATTTTTAACCCCCGACGCAAGGAGCGGTGTTATAAGTTTGACGTGTCTGTGTGTCTGTCTGTCTGTCTGTGGCATCGTAGCTCCTAAACGAATAAACCGATTATGATGCAGTTTTTTTTTTTTGAAAGCTGACGTAATCAAGATGGTTCTTAGCTACAATTCATGAAAATCTGTTCAGGCGTTTCAAGGTTATCAGCTCTTTTTTGTGTCGGGGGTTTCTTGAAATTGTAAATTTTATGTTATACATTAGCTCGACACAAAAGAAGTGAATTCCCCCCGGGAAATCGGAAATAGGTCATCTTTGGGGGTGCTGTGAGGAGGGTATGGAATTGAATTTGAATTTTCGAAAACAAAAAAAAATTTAGGATCAACATCAATAATGTCGTACTTTCAATCTTAGCAATTCAACTCACTGAATAGTCATAGACCGCTCCTGAAGGTAGGAGGAGTCCGAAGATCAGTATGTCCAGATCATACGCCGCCGAGACCTACACAAACCTAACCTCATGAACCCTAAGTCACCAAACATACCTTGCCACTTGGGAGACGTATGGCACAGGTGTTGGTTATCCAATAAATGATTTTCCGCCACCCAAATTAAAATACAGATTTTACGTTTATTTATTTATTTATTTCTATACATTACAGTATTTACCTTTATAATTTTATTATGTTGGGTGTAAGGTAGGTTTGTGAAGGTGAAACTGTGGATAGGTATTGTTGTATGTTTCGTGAACACCTCACTAGGAGAACCTGTGCTGAGGTGTTTACGTGTTTATTTATGTTTATGTGTGACAAGTATTTATGTGTTGTAATATAAAGTTTTATATGTATTTTATACGTTATACCGAGAGTTTCTTTTAAGTACCTACGATATTTTATATTAATTTATATTGATAAATGCTCAAATTTATCACACCTTTACTCACCGATCGAAATCTTTCGCTGCTTTAAACAAGCAAGATCCTTATCAATAATGGTAAAGATTAAGATTTATATCTAGATGTAGTTAATTGAAATTCGAACACTCCGAGAAAACGTTTATAATCCCTGAGGGCAAAAGAGCTATACACCCTTCAAATTTCATAATAATATTATATTTTACGTAGGGTTGAAGGGAATTACGGAATATGGGGTAGTTATTTTACGGACGAAGGCTTTCATACGCCGACCCTTGCGAGGCATAAATCTTGGTTACGTAAGTTGGTCATATCAATAAAAAAGAAAACTCAAAATGGAAATATCCCTGCGTCATAATTCATGAAGACCAGTTATATTGAGTGTAAGGAAGAGGATAAGGATCAGGAAGGTTTATTCTACGAAGGAAATTTAAAAAATGAAGGCTTAGTTATTAAATGTTTCAAGGTCTGTACGTATATAATAATACCTAGTAATATTTTATTTTCGTGTGTATATTCACAGTTTTTGAAGTTTGAAGTTTTGAAGCCTGGTTAGCATGATGTATTATAGTTGGTTGGAATTAAAATGAAATTTGTTTCACCCCGTTCTAATGTGCACTCGTCAGAGAACACCATTCAGAATTTAAACGCAGATACACGTTTCTTGAAACCTAGCTGGGTTGTTCTTCTTTTTAACCTACATAAAGTTGTCTCGACCAGTTAGTGGAGAAAAATTCAACAGAATAACGAATATTATTATTTATAATTACTTTAAAATCTACTGTACTACAGACGTAACGACTGTGTGCGTTTTTAAAAAATATGTGTTTATATTTTTGTAGTAAAAATTACATTAAAGATTTGTTAATCCTCGTGAAAGAAGTGTATTTCATACAAATCACAGTTGTCTCCCGCCACCTCGACTTGCGTATATTCTATAATGTTACAAAAAAGTGATATGACGACATCAAATATTAAACTATTTTAAACTTCAATATTAAACTATAACTATAACAAATATTAAACTATAACCTATCAAGTAACAATGATTTTTATTTTATATGATATTTAATAAAATATTTTTAAAAATCTCAAAAACTTGTCTCCTACAACTGATGACGTTAATTCTGTCGCGTGGGTTGTCATCCACTTTAGGTGGATAAAGGTATGTAGGTTAAAAAAAAGATCAACCCAGCTATGCTCATTCGATGACCTCCTCGGCCTCACAAGACACGAAATTGCGGACGCTGTAGTTCCACTGGCTCCAGGGAGTTGTTTACGTAGATAAAATAAGATATTTACGTAGATATAATAAAAAAATGTTTCTTTGTAACAGTTATATTTTTCTAGAAGAAACGTGATTCTTTTCAAAAACCACGGATTAAGTATTCAAATAAATATTTTCAACAGCCTTTAGCTAAATTGGGGGCGACAAAATAAATCGTCCCCTTACATATCTATTCGATTACCGCAGTCCGCAATTCCAAATTTTTCAAATGTCGAACATCTTTGAAAGTCGAAAGTTTCCATACGTTTCGGCATCGTCAATGGGTCGAAAACGAATATATGAATACCGTTGTGATATAAAACATTAGATGATCCCTTCACTTTAGATTAGTAAAAATATGATGGGCCTAAACGATTATTTATACTTACTTATAACATCACTGCGGTAATAAAAATATTCATTCTGAGAACATTGAAAAGATTCAACATAAGTTCTGAGGTTTATAAACTATGAATTGAATATTCGACAAAACGTCTCTTTTAAAATTTTCAGATAAAAGAATTAACTCAGATTTAATATTATCACATAAAATACTGCATTAAAAAATTGACTGTCCTGAATTACTTCAATTAATCAACATCCATATTCCCAAAAGATCTTGCCGAAATTTACTACCCCTTTACTTTAACAACGCCAGAGCACTGTCTTAGACCAAAATCCCCGATTCCGAGACTTCAGTCTCGAAAATAAATATTCTGATCTGGAATATATATTTTACCTTAAAAATAACCAGTATATACTTTAATTTAATGAAAATAAATGACTTTGTGTACACCACTATTTAATTAACAATATCAACATGTTTCGAAAGCTATGTTTTCTTCGTCAGGATAATAAGTTAATAAAAAATAAGAAAAGACAAACAAGTATAGACAAATTAGAACACAGACAAAATATTAGAAAGGAGAGGTGATTAAGTAATTAACAGTAAAACAGTAGTTAACAGTAATTAAGTAATTAAGTATAATATAGAAGAAAAAGTATAAACTTTTTTTATTCCAATTCTTCTATACGTCTAGACACAAATAGACGTGTATAATTTCTGCAATCTTTGTTTATATTGATTATCTTTTTATGTGAGACTTCTTATCATACTTTTATTGATATATTTTTTCGTTGTTTTATATTTTCTTTATAGTTTTAGTTTTAAAGTATTTAAAATAACTGTGATACTAAACTTGCAAACTAGAATGTAAAACCCAATTAGGGCGTGTAATAAATAAAAAAATTTCGTGTTGGTGAAAAATTAACGTTTTGTAAATGATGACGAGTATGTATTATTTATGAATCAAAAAGGATAACGCATATTGGATATCACTAGAAAGACTAAATTCAAAGCAACCACATTACCGGTCATAATAATGCTGCGTTTTAATAAACCGTCTAGAGAAAGAAAATTCGTTTTTATCAATGAAGACGATAATATTAATACATCTAAAAAAATACATAGAAAGTAAAAAGTAAAGGTCGCAACTGGGGTTCGAATGCAGATCCTCTGTCTTACTTGGAAAATAGTCTGCCAATTATAGCTAATTATTGATTGCCTTCCGTCTGCGTGATTGAATTTCAGAACCCGACTTCGATTGCATGCCTGACGCCACGCCTTACGCTCCGCTCCATAAAAAAACATCTGTGTATGTGGAATTTCAAACGAAGCTACGTTGTTATTCGGTTTTAAATTAAAAAATTGGCCACGAGATGTCGCCATTTCCATCGGCAGGTTGGTGTGGACGTGCCCCAGGCAAGTATAAGTACTACGATTTAGTGAACTAGCGGTATTACTCCGAATATGGAAAGATTGTTAAGATAAAAAGATTGTTGTATCAAGCGTGATGTCATCGCCTATCTCGGTTACTTTGTCCCGGTGACTATCACTGAATGACAGTGGATCTGAGGAACAGGCTATTTTTGGAACCAGTTCATATTGATTTATAAAGTGGTCTCAAACACTACCTGAGGGAAGCCAAACAAAAGCCACCCGCAGGCCCAGCAACAAAAACCTGCGGAGCGGGTTTTTTACTGTTGTAGCTAATTATTTTCAGTTATTTTTATTGATCTCATATTTCATTATTAGATTTATCTTTGTTGTCCTCATTGAATTTTCACAACTTTTTACTGCTATCTGTTTGAATTATTATATGATTCCACTCCGGTTGCAACCGTAACCTTTAGTTCCTGTTTTTTTTGTTTTATATTTTACTAGCTTTTCCCCGCGGCTTCGTTCGCATGGTATTACGGGAAATTATTGTAGCGCTTGCACTTATAAATTATCTCCCCCCCCACCCCACCGCCATCCCCTCCCGCATTCCATATATTCATTCCCTTACATTCAGTTTTCAAACATCTCGCCTACCACCTAAATTTCATAATGCTATAGCTCAAAAAAAAAAAATTATTATCCAATTTTGTTCATTCGTTCGAAATTTACGCGCTTACAAACATTTCGGATGTTTATTTTTATTTAAATATTTGGAAGTTCGTTTATAATCGTTAAGAATTATATTTTTAATATAGGAACTCTCATCTGACATTTATTCCAAGCTTGTCAAAAAAAAGAGACAATCTAATATTTGAATTTTCTGCAGTAGTAGCTGACCAGTAGACTGAGTACCTACCAGCCCAAAAATATATCAACATTGTTTCCATGGAAAAGATTTTTTTCTGACGTTAGCAATAACTCGCTTTTGTTAGCGACAGAAAACGTATAACAAATATAATATATTCATATTTATAATTTCTTAACGCCAGAGCTTACCATCATATACAACCTGTAGTCTGCGCATATAATTTAGCTTTATATTGGTGAAAGAATTATTAAAGTCTTTATATTGTGTTATGCGTGAAAAGGTCATAAACAAACTCGAGCAGTTTCGCATTTATAATATTAGTATGGATGGATTGTGATTTGTTATTATTATCTACTTTGATGATTGAATATTAATTACAATGGTGTTTAAAAACTTCAACGGGCTTACCCGAAAAAACTTTTTTTTCAAAAAATTTGAAATTATCTTTGGCGTTAAATATTCGTTCCGCGGAGATAGTGCATTGTATCACAATGGCGCCTACAGATTGTTGCCTGAATCAGTGAAAACTCGAATCTCTTGAATATTAGATAACTTTGATATATTCGTACGCCGTTTAGCATTCTTGGTTCAACCTTCATCTTTCAGCGTTTTCATCCGATAGCTTTGATATAAAATGCATCAGATGCTTTTATTTACTAGAATTCAGTTGAAAGCAGTTTTGAAATTGACAAAGAAGAAACAATTGATATTTCTATAACTCAGAAGCAGCCGATATTGTTGCGAAAGGGTGTGTTCATAAATACTTAGTCGGCTATAATAATCACTAAATATGTCAATTCTAATAATCACTAAATATAAAAATAAATATTTTCAGCCGTGCCAGGTCAGGGTGTTTGACGTAAGTAGGTCCCTGAAAAAATGGTTAAGTTAAGCCGCCACCACCCGAATTTCTACCGATTTCTTGCATATCTCCCTTAAACATTTGAAGTTTTTAAGCTCGTAAAAAAATATATGTTATTTTTGAAGATAATATCTACACAATCATCACGCTCAAACGCAAATAATATGAAAATCCCTCGAAAGAAAAAAATCGCAAAATATGCTCCGAAAATTTTTATTTTCAAGCCTGTTTCTATTATTTAACAAGTTATATGTATGAAAAAATTCACAGTGTTTTTTTTTAACGTTGTTTTAGACAACCCCATGAGATTTTTGCTCTTTAAACGAATCATGTTTTATTAAGCATTTTCACAATTTTCGCTTCAATTTTATCATTGAAAATATTTGCGCGCTCTGTCCAACTTTCGTAATTACATATCTCTCTTTCTTCTTCTTTTTGAGCCGCGAAGCGTCGCCTTAAGATCAGGAACATTGTTTGAAAAGCAACCATGTATTTAGTGTGCAAATTATTGCTCTTGGTGAACAGCGCAATTGCATAAAATGTCACGTTCACAAGTTTTCGTATTGATCTCTACGCCCCTTTAACCAAGTTACGTATGGTCAGATCCTGAATATTCAAATTTAGTCACAAAATACATCCAAAGTAATTTAAACAACGTTTTAATATAAATTTCGGCCTCATACCAACCTCCCTTCTCGCAGTGTGTTTTTGTGCCAGGCTTTCCGGTTGCCATCGAATTTCTTATCTAGCGTATATTAAATCATAGCTCTGCAGGTCAAACCTCCCGCCCACTCTTCTGCTCAGGTAGTCCTGGATAGCGTCATTTTTCATTCTGACAAATGATCTTGGGAAAGCACTTCTACGACGATGAGTAGAGCCTTCTCCCTTCTAGTATCCAGAAACCAGCACCCTGCACCCACCGTACAGCATACAGCACACAGCATACAGCATTACCATATCTTTAAGATTGCGAACACTCGCTTCCGAGCAGAAAGGAGCTTTCAATCAAGCTTGTGAAAATTGAAGCATACGTTCTTACGAAATATACATCTTAATAATTACAATACATTCAGATTTTCATAGAAATCGGTGTTCGTATAGATTTATTTATCTTTTGTGTTGCGCAATGCGGTATCTACCATCGTCAGTTAGCCTTGTGATACAGTTCAAACGATTTTAAAGGGAAGAAACAATCTGTTAAATAAATATGCGATAGTTGCTATTAATTTGCGATAAATTGTAATACGTTTGTCATTTAAATATAAAATCATTCCTGTCATAGAGTATAAACTTTATAAAAATGATTTTATTACAATTACTTTCTCAAAACTGAAAACAGTTTTGAAGTAACAGTCTTCCAATGGTTATGTATAAACGATTGATTGTAGAATAAAATTAATTTTAAATTTAGTCATTGATCGAAACTGTTGGCATGTTTGATTACGATGGCGTGGAACAGAGTTAAAAAAGGTTAAAATGTTTCCTTTTTGAACTTATTTTTTATGAGTATTTTTAGATCGCTTTTGAAATAATTTAATATTTTGCCAAGTGGAGACAAAAGTGGTATTATTTCTTTCGAAAAAGTCACGTAAGCTGCAAAAAAGATTTTTAAGTACATTATGTCTAAGCGGAGTCTTATAGTAAAAATTGTTGATAATGATACTTTATTTATTGATGAAATAATTATCTACCTCCAAAATTGTTATTTTTACTAAATACGGAAAAATAACACGCCAAGAGAGTAATTTTTTTTTATTATTATTAAATATTAAAAAACCTTCACTGTCTGTATGTCTGTCTGTCTGTATTATTTTATTCTACCCACCCAATCCATACCTACCCCCTTTAAAAAGCAGTGGATATGCCCAACACATTTTTATTTCTTGTAAGAGCGGCGCATGATGCCAAGAGTTCTGCTGCACGGAGAAGAAAGCAAATGCTTTCAGACTTATTCATGGCTTATCTCTCCCATTCAAAACCTTTGACATGACAATGGGGAGGGGAAAACACACCCACTTCCAGTCTTCCACTTATAAATGTATAAGACCTTATGTAGGTATATAGTATGGATTTCTCTATATAATAATTATATATTATATAACAGGGTGCGCGCTATTCAATGTAAAATAAGCGATTGTTTGCAGATTACGTATTGTAGAGTCGGTGCAAATTAAAATGTTTAAAAATAACCGATGATTATAAAATATCTAGGTTAGCACCCGGCATTGCTCGGGGTGTACAAAGGGTCTCCGAAATTATATTTCAATTATTTATATATTTCTTCAAAATTCGCAAATTCACTTTGTGGCATCATTATTTAATTTAATGAAAACAAATATTATATTTAAATAGTGGTGTACACAAAGTTATTTGTTTTCATTAAATTTATATATGTATTTATTTAAACGCCATATTATGGCTTTTACAATCAAGTGATACATTATACAGTAGTTAACAAGAGAATAGCAGTATTTTAATAGTAATTAAAAATTAAATAGCTAAACAATATTTAAATAATATGCTTGGTTCATATAAGACCTGACATAAAACAATATGATGTAGGTATGATAAAAGCTAGAATATACGTAAATTATGCAAATATGAATTACAACAAAAAAATTATGTGAAATCTTAACGAATAGAATACTGTAATATGTTAAAATAACAGAACATTATATTTACACAGAATAAAAATATGTTATTAAAGGTGTCTTGTTAGAAGGTAGAATCGAGCAAAGTCAAGTATTCATACATTCGCTTTTATTTGCAAATCTAATAATTGGTTATAAACAGAGTAATTTAGTATAGATTTTATTGTTTGTATTCTAATTTGGACGTCATGTGTGCAAAATTTCATCAAGAAGTGTCAAAATTCTGCTTTAGGTGGTGAGGCGGTACTTGAAATCTGTTCTGTTATGTAAACAGTGACCTTCTTGTTGTTTTATTTATTATTTAATACAATACTTTACATTTTATAACATAATTTAATATTGTCAGCTTCAATGGGTGGCTGAATTACTTGTTTTAAAGGTCAACCGCCAGGGACATGCTCTTTTATATAATGAGTAGATTTAATATAGAGATAATACTTTTTTAAACTTATGAGCCAAAAACACCTATTTAGTATAAACTAACACTTTTTTTCCTTCTACAATTAAGGCTCTTCATGGTACCAAGAGCATTTACTAAATTTTACCGAAACTGAATTTATTTCATTACATTTTTTTCAAATTTTGGAGGCATTGTGAATAATGTCAATTTGTCATAACACGCGATTTTTCACAAAAACGGCGCTATACAAAATATCCAATTATCCTAATATATTTTTAGTTAATTCACGGCGGAACAAAACAAGTAAAATTGAAACAACGTTATAAGTACATAAAAAAATAATAAACAATACGTTTTTATTCAAAAATAATAATGTGTTTTAATATTATATCATCCCTTATTCCTAGCGAGCGGCCTATGCTTCAACGGACTCTTCAGGCCTTTCCAAAATCTATATGCGCTGAGGCTCCCTCGCAAAATGGAGTTAATGAAGATATGAAGATAGCCTATTCCAAATTCCACGGCACGCCCCCAGTAGACATACAAAGTGCAGTTCAGAATAGTTGAGTTTATGTGACGCGGTATATTTTATGTTACAGCATAATAATACTAGGCACGTTCGTAATAATACATACGAACTTTAATAATACATAACGTATACCCACTCCCCACCCGCACGCAGAATAGAGACATACATACACGTGACTAAGAATAACTTTAACATAATTATGTCTGAAGTGATTTGAGATTATTCTGTTTTGTTCAATTAATTCGTATAAAAACATTGTATTCACAAATTGTGAAAATGCCGATACGTACTCAAAATCAATTCTTTGCGCGTCGTCATATAAATAATGCTTTTAATCTATATACCTAAAAAACTTAATAGTCTTAGGGATGGATGAGTTAGGGGTTGTCTATATATTGCTGTATTATGCAAAATTGTGAAAATGCTGATAAGTACTAAAAATCAAAACTTTGCGCGATTCATATTTTGCAAAAAAATGATTGTTCAATAAAAATTCAATTCTCGAAACTCTTTAAATAAATGAATTTACTTGATCTACTAAGTAAATAAGAATTATAGGCATTTTTAATAGGTACATGTATTAGGTACCAAATTCGTATGTTTGTTCTTATGATATACAAAAATGAATATTTTTGTGAAGTACGAAAAATTTAAATTTAAATAAAAAAATTGTTACCGGTGGCACGCGAGCTGTTTGAAAACTGAATGTATTGGGGCTGAAAATATGGAACGTGGGAGGGGGGTTGGTGGGACGGGTGAGCGGTAGAGGGGAGAGGGAAGGCGGGGAAAGTGGATGGGGAACGCGTGAGGGGAAGGGGACATGGGAGGAGAAGAGGACATGGGAGGGGTAGGGGCGGCGGAAGGGGAACGGGATGAATAAGAAAGGACACGCAGGGAGGAACGATTTCTTTATTAAGTGGCATTCAACGCATGCCGGGAAATCACTAATATAAAATAAACATGAGGTTAAATGAATTCTGTTATTTTAATGTATAAATATTCCTCTGTTGTGACATTTGTACAGCTCATTATGATGATGTGAATTTTAATTTCCATTGTACTTTACCTAAAATTGAAAAATTTAAAAAAAATGTGTTCGTCGAAAAACTGGTGCGAAGTAATGAACTTGACTTTAACACGACTTTTAGACTTTTACTGGGTTAGTAAGAATGATAATTACTTTTTTTGCTCCCGTTTAGAGCCAGTGAGACTATGGCATCTCCAATTGGAGAATGTTGTGAGGCTAAAGGTAGTAGGAAGAGGAAGGAGATGGGGAAGAGGAAGGAGATGAGGAAGAGGAAGGTGGGGAAGTACCTAGCTATTCAGATCTGGTCACCAAACACGGCTAAAGCCATTTCAATTCTGAATGATGGTCTCACACCACGGTGATCTGAGAGTATCTTCCACTTGGAACGTGCCGCAAATATACAACATATTATTTTTAATTAATTAATTGCGAAATAATTTAAATTAATCAAGTAAAAATTTTGCCGGGGTTCGATCCCGCGACCTTCGGATTGCAAGTCAAGAGCCTTACCCCTCGACAACGAAGGCCTTGTGATTTACAAAGCGCCAATATTTTAAGGCCTCGTCAAACAGAAGGCGTCATTTACGCGCGGTAAGGCGTTAGCGTAAAGTGCCGTAACGCCGCGTACTTTCTATTTGAACGGCTTCGGCGTTAGGCGGAGCGTTAGGCAGAGCGTTCGGCTCAGTCAGTCTTCGTCACGATGTCCAGCGGCTCAGATGAAGATGAGCTGTTACTGCTGTGTTCATTATCACGTTCACATAATAATGGAATATGGGTGCATGATGTTAAGAGGAAGAATTTACAAAATTTTATTCGAACCAAACATGGAATAGAGCCTGAAAATACCCGCACAGAGAACGTACCAGAGCATATACCTACAGAGCTTGAACAAAATGAGTCTATGCGGGCTTTGACCACACAGAGGCCAACAAACGTGAGATCGACTACTGCTGCATTCGATATACGTGAAAAGTTTGTGTCTTATTTTAACCAATAAAAAGTTTTCTTCTTCTTACCCGATTCATTTATTTCAAATTCAAATAGAAAATTCAAATTCAAAATTAAATTCAAAATTCAAATTCAAAATTCAAATTCAAAATATAAATTCAAAATTCAAATTTCAAATTCAAGATTCAAATTCAAAATTCAAATTCAAAATTCAAATTCAAAATTCAAATTCAAAATTCAAATTCAAAATTCAAATTCAAAATTCAAATTCAAAATTCAAATTCAAAATTCAAATTCAAAATTCAAATTCAAAATTCAAATTCAAAATTCAAATTCAAAATTCAAATTCAAAATTCAAATTCAAAATTCAAATTCAAAATTCAAATTCAAAATTCAAATTTAAAATTCAATTTCGAAAAACCATTTATTGCACAAAAATACAAGTAGGTACAAAAGGTGTAGTTTATTTCAATTCCAATGTCCTTCCGTAATCTTGCCTTTATAGAAAAAAAATTATATGCACTGTTCATCATTGCATACAAACAAGGATGTTTTCGGATACATTCAATTAACTTTTCAATAATCATTTTTACCAAAGTCAAGCAAGAACGCGCGGCGTAAAACAAAATTTTGTAAAAAAAACAACGCGACATCCTTAACGCCGCGTAATGCTAACGCGCTTGCTCCGTTTGACTGGTCAAACTGGTTTGACAACGCGGCGTTATAACGCGGCGTCAGTCCGGGCGTTATCTACGCCTTACCGCGCGTAAATTACGCTTTCTGTTTGACGAGGCCTTTGTGTACAAAGGTACAAAGCTTTTTTATGTGAATACCGCGAGAGTCCCAATTGCTTCCAACCGTGGGGGTACCATGCGTACTTTGTGGTGTGTTGGTATGTAGGTTCTATGTTGTGAAACTAAAGGGATTGAGCATGGGGAAAGAAAAGGTGGGAGGTACCTGGAAATTCGGATCTCGTCATGAAACGTCGTTTAAGCCATTTCAACAACATTTTAATATCGAATGGCGTTCTTACACCAGGAAATGAAAGTATGCAGTATTTACCTAGTATTTTTTATAATAATCGCCTTAAAAGCTTCATCCCCTATAAGTAAGAAAAAATGATAAAATACTGATAATTAATTGATAATACAATAATATAACTTTGTTTTGATTCCACTTTATTATTTCTTATCAGGGGTGAAAAAAAAAATATTGAACATAATTCAGATATAAATGGTATTTAAAGAAAATTAGAAGAGGGAGAGAGAACATCACCTTAGGTGGTGGCAAGGAGGGGGAGGTGAAGTGGGCGGGGGTAGTCGAAATATTTCTAATTGTTTATTAAGTAAATTTTATTAATTTTATTTATTTTTAATGATTTTTTTTATTTCAAGGGCTTCAAGATTATTTAGAAATTCTCAAGATAAAGAAAATGACTAAAGCCATTCTGGCATCTATAAACTTAAATGTAATGATTGTCCAGCATTTTACATAGATAAAATGGCTAGAAATGTTCAAACAAGGTGGTCGAATACTTGAGAAGTCTAAACAGTGTAGGTTTTTCAGAATTCACCATCGATCTAAAAGATAAAGATCACTCATTTAATAAAGTTTCCGGGATAGATATATTAAATAGAACTGGGATAGGTCTACGCCTTAATAATCTTGAAGCCCTTGAAATAAAAAGTTATTAAAAATAAATATAACTAATTCACTTAATAAACAATTAGATTTGTCTTACAGCCCCATTTTTTAAATATTTCCATTACCCCCGCCCACTTTCACCTTCCCCCTCGCCACCATCTAAGTTGAAGTTCTCTCTCCCTCTTCTAATTTATTTTAAATACCATGTATATCCGTATTATGTTCAATATATTTTTATTCACCTCTGATGAAGGTTCAGGTCGAACCAAAACCGGTTGGATAAAGAAATAGCAAAGTGGAATCAAAACAAAGTTATATCATTGTGTTTATGATAATTATGTATTCACACAAAGTGTTTGTTACATGCGAAAATTTAATTAATATATACCAAGCGATTAGGAAACATGCAACATATTGCATTCTGGTTTATATTATGAGCAACATACGTATCCACATGGACACGGTTGTACAACTAGTCTGCCTTAAATTAGTGAATTATCATTTCATTTAATCGCTTTAGGACCATATGATACATTAATACACATCCGCCGCATAATCCTGCACTTACATCTTGACACTGATTGACTTAAAAAACCTCGCTTGCAGGCTTTCTGTTCGAGGCAGGGATTCGCTAGCTATGGACTGCGTACCGATAGTAATAAAAGCATTTAAAAATTAGTTCAAAGTGTTTGTAAAGTGTTAAACATTTTTTTGATACACTATAAAACATGAACTTTACGTTAAACCTCCAAAAAAAAGTCGTTTTCTCCAGATACCAAAATTCTTCGCAGAGACCAGAAGAGCTCTTCTCTACCTTTTGTGAGAACGAGATCGTTCTCCCGCGAGATATCCTGTCAGATTTGTGTGATTTTCTACATAAAAAATCGCTTTCAGAAGGCGAAATAGCAGTCATACGTGGTAGTAATTAGGTACACAGCTAAATTTGTTTTCTTACAAAAGAAAAACTTCAAATTAAAATGTGATTATAATTAAACATGATAACAAAACAAAAGCAAATTTCATTCCCCACTCGATACAATCTCTGAGAACAAGAATTATATATATTATAAAATATCTTTTTTATATTCTCTAATAATTTGAATTCAGTTTTTGTTAATATTTAAAACTAAATTTAAGATTTTTTTGCTCCGTTGTTTGATTCAAAGTCTGAGTTTTCAATGTTGCCCATTAAAATTTGCCTATACAACAAATCTATTTTAACTGAGATTCTCTATATCAATTAAATAGTCATAAATACATTGAGAATCCACATGTCATTGTCATATATTTTGGTTTATAAATGTGAAATTTCTAGTATTTAGTAAATGTTTATAAATTATAGTTACAAACTATAATTTTAATTATAAGACTAATACTGTTCTCCAAAATGACAATGAAAAAATCTCATCCTTGCGATCTCTCGAAAGAAACCATTCCTTTGTTCTGAATGCAATCATTAATGTTCTCCAAAATGACCTTGAACGAATCAAATACTTGCGATACTTTCAAGGACATAAAGAACCCATTCTTTTGTTCCGAATTCAACTATGAATGTCTCAAAAGTTGTCTTGATAGAATCTCATTCTTGTGATATCGGGCACGAAACCATTCCTTTGTTAAGAATATTATCAACTAATGTGCAATTTGGTAGTTCTGAAACGGGAAACCTTCCCAGTTGGACAGACAAAACATCACTTGAAATGTATTGTATTGTATTATATATATAAATAAATATGTAAATATATAATTACATAATTTTAAATTACTGAATCATTGATAAGGACCTACGTATGTAGTATACTGAGTAAATGAAAAAATATAATATATGTGTTTCCACTTAAGATAAAACAAATTGTTTGGGACCCGTGCTCTTGTCCCAAGGTAGGTTTATTTTAAATCCAATCCCAGAGTTTTTGAACTGAACTCACAAAAGCACCGATGTTCTCTCATTGGCCAAGTCGTTTTGTCTCTTGAACGGTTTAATCTCGCGTAATTAGTTTAAGTCGAGGCCAGAGTCAAACAGATGTACAGTGTAATCTCACTTTAATATCTTACGTTCGCCCATTTCTTGTTCCCTTTTCTTAATACGGTTATTCTTGCTTTTGTTCCCGTGCCTGGCTAAAGTACACGGAATTACCAATTAACAGAGGGTTTGTTAATGTCCTAACCCTACCTTAGTTTCAAGTAATGTCTGCTAAAATGCTTAATGATAAAATTTATAATGGTAATGAATTCCATTTTCTTAAAAATATTAATTATTCTGTTCCATTTATGGAAAGTATACTGAAACCAGACAATTTAAAAAAATTGGTTATGGAAAAAAAAGCACTGTTGTAAGGCAAGAGTTTGTTATTTATTGGAGGAAAAATAAATAAGAGAGTATGAATAATGTATCGTTTTTATCTAACCAAATTTTTTATTGGAACCGACTTTGCCTAACTACTTTAAAGAAGCACCTTCATCATTTATTAAAAAAATATTTTATGGCTCTACACCCCTTGGCTTGTATCCAAGATTATGTAACATTATACATGTTAAATAATTATTTTTATCATTGCCATATTCATTCCCTGGACCTTATCCGTTGTGGACTAATTAATCGTTTGGTAAGTCGTTCCTGTCTTGGGCTATAGTCTTAATGTACAGCCTTCTTTTAAAAACAATAATTTTGGATATTTTGTTAGCGCTCTTTAGTGAAAAATTACTTAAATTGTAATATTTATAGTTGTAAATGACAAATACTTGGAGCAGGTGGATGAATTTGTGTATCTGGGTAGTATGTTTACAAGAGATGGGAAGGCTGATAGAGATATTCAAAGAAGGGTTAATGCCCGGTAACTCCATTAATGGAGAATTAAATGCCATTGGCGCTAATAAAAAACTGTCAAAAGAAGCAAAGCCAGCAGTCCATAATGGAGTCCTGGTACCTACCCTGATGTATAGCAGTGACGCATGGAACTGGCAGAGGAAGGATCAAAGTAAACTGAATGCTGTTGAAATGAGATCCCTGTGCGGTAAAACCATGTATGATCGTGTGGAAAATGTGGATATCCGCAAAGAATGTAAGGCTGGTGTCAGCATAATGAGTAAGATTAAGAAAGGGACCCTCAGATGGTTTGGGTATGTAGAGCGAATGAACGAAGAAAGTCACTACTTTCTTCGTTTTGTAAGAAGAATATATGACGCAAATGTGAATGGTAGAAGAAGTCGGGTACGCCCGATGAAGACATGGCACTATCAAGTGAATTAGATACTTGAGTTGGGCCATGTCAAAATTCAGAATAATAGAAGAGTATCTATGGGACGATGTATGACTGTGTGTGAGGCAAAGAGTGTATGTTAACACCGAGTTGTTTGGCGGTCTGTCTACTTTGCCAACCCCTGCGGGGAAACGGCGTGATGGTTAGTTAGGTAGTTGGTCAAAAATCACCAAATCGCCCCTGCATTTGCTTTCCCCAACTGAAACAACGCTAAAGAGAGTATATTTGTTTAAGAAAACGATAGTGGGAGCCCAATCACATTTACGGTCTGCGAACGCAGAGTCGATCGTCTTTTTAACCATAAAATCTTCCTGGAAATATTCTAGGAAAATAATATTTTTCGCAATATAGTTCAATTCATCATTGAAACCTAACTGCGTTCCGTACATTCCCAATCGCCATTTCAGAGCACACATTGATTCTGGTTTCATCTGAATAATAAATCTCCAATTCAATATTTCGTTTCAGGAGGTCCAATAGGTATTTCATTAATATTCTCCGCTCTCGGACTGTGAATACAAAACGAAAAAGTGGCTCCACCAGAGATATTTTTTTTCTTTGGTAGTCTTTCAAGCCGGAATCGCAGTATTATATTTCCTGCCCTCGCTGGCGGATATTGTTCGTGGAAATATTCCTCTCACGAACGCGGCCATAATAAAAGACGAATGGAGGTAGAAAAAAAACGAAATCTCCAGAAAAGGATTTAGGACAAACATCCCGACTTCTAACTCGTACAAACATAACATTTTTTTCTCATAAAATAATGATATATACCCAAAGCATTTTTCGCCAAATAAATGGGAAATGCGTGATCTGAATATTATATATTATTATATAAAGTTTGTACATTATGCTGAACATGATAATGGTGTTTCGAAACAAATTCAGATTTGTTATTCGAAAACAGCGCTACTAAATAAAAAAAATTGAAATTAGAATTGAGTTGAAAATTGTGAAATGTAGGTAAGGACCTACCTATCTAATCACTTAAAACGTGAATAATTACCACTTTGCCATTTTAATAATTAGCCCTACAAAAATATTTTTTTATAAATTAACGAATGATTTTCATTATAAGAACTTTTATTTTACCCCTCAGGTCTCGAGCATATTTTGTCAGATGATCAGGTTATTTCCGCTTTTCAATAAAATCCAAATAAATGGAATATTTTTAACTAACGAAAACTTAAAACTGTTTTTGAAAGTTGATGAAAAATGGTTTAAAAATTTAATTTATTAAAAATACAATTTTTTAATGCAAACATAAACAAGTTTCACCTTACGTTAACTAAAAT
The DNA here is from genome assembly GCA_936435175.1 of Glyphotaelius pellucidus. NCBI lineage: Eukaryota > Metazoa > Arthropoda > Insecta > Trichoptera > Limnephilidae > Glyphotaelius > Glyphotaelius pellucidus. The sequence goes on along the minus strand of OW386552.1, from coordinate 9,532,761 downwards.
TACCTACTACGAAAAAAATAAAAATAAAAACACATACATAGGTACATAAATATTAGCATCGCTACGTTTTTTTTATTGTTTCATGTAAAAATATTTTTTTCCATTGAATTATCAAGAAGAAAAGTTGATGCCAAAACCAGTAAGTTATACATTTTTTTTCATTAGCTCCACACAGGAGGCCCTGAGGAAAATAATTCAGCGGAAACCAATTCACCCAGGGTCTGTGTCATCTTCAGGGATGCCGTGTGCAGGATCTTTTGAGGAAAGGAAGGAGATGCAGTTCTGGGAAGGAAAAAGGTAAAAGGAATGAATAGGAATCTGGGGTTCAGTGTTTCCAGGAGTGACGTACGTATGAATCCATCCCTCCCGCTGCGATGTTGCAAGTCCTGCTGGAGAGGTCAAAAGGTCTCCCTTAAACAGTTTCTCCCGATCCGGCCTGCCACGCAGCTAGTGTGCGAACGCATCCACTGCCAACACCCGGAAAAACCTTACCCCACAAACCCGGGCACCCCTGCTAAGCCCAAACGTAGCGAACCACTTGGGGTGATCTATAGGTATTGGTTATCCAATAAATGGTTTCTGAGGCGGCAGTACCAATACACGCCTCCCAAATTGAAATATAATAATATTCAAAACAAATGTATCTGATAATTATTTAGTTAATGTGTTCATTCAAAGGTCCAATTTGTGTAGTACCCAGGACCGAAATACTCTAATGGAGAAATTTTTACTAGGAAACTACATTGAAATGATTTTTTTTTTGTTTTGCAGAACGCTGAGAATGTACAGTAAAAGATTATTAAGTTTTGTCTCAAGAGTTTGCAACAGATTGTCTCGCGTTTCGTACGTAATATAAATTTTTGCTACCAATGCCGAGACTTTACGATGGAAAAGCGCTGAGAATTTTTTCGTTGTAGCAAACTGTAATATTAAAATATTCGTACATAATAAAATAAAATACAATGCGAGTTCCTATAAATAAGTTACTCATACCTGTCATAAATGACATGAAAATGTCTTCTTGCACAACAAAATCATTATTTATCGTTTGGTTCAGATTTTAGATTAGTTAAAATTTTCAAAAACAACATTATTTTTCAAGTGAAAAATTCTTTAGCACCGTTTTATTTTGAAACTTGATGAAACGAAAAAGCGACACTAAAAAGAGACAAATGCATACATCTATTGGATATCGCCTGTGAGAATGCGATAGATTTACTGGTCTCCTCTTTGTGCGGTGATTCGTAACCTATCCACTGGAGCGAGAGCGCAATTTAAAACTTTTTTCTCCGATTGCTCGACATTTTTTGGTGATCATTTTAAATGTTTTCCGCCTAAATTAAAGAAAATCATACATCCGAATTTTAATATGGCGACATAAACTGATTATAGTTCTGAAAAGCCAATGAATTCACCTATTTTTTATCAATTATCACATATTTGTAGGATTTTAAAAAAATATTATAAACTCGGAAACTTCTATTTAATTACTTACAAATAACGGAAAATTTGCCAAAAATTGGCAGCAAAGCAATCCGAGGTATTTTAAATAGTGCCATATTGTGGCAAAAAGCGCTCCAGTGGCTCGGTCTCCTCTTTTGTGGTGCTTCCCGACTTTTGTCTACTTTAATTTTCTGAAGGTTTTCTTTTCTACCACGTTCGAACTGCTCACAATTCTTTTTGCTATATAATAATAATTTTTGGATGATTTCTATAGCGCCATTTTTGTGAGAAAATCACCTCAAGGGCGCTTAAATACATTATACATATACATTTTCTATGTTTTCAAATTTAATTCAAGTGGATTAATATCATGCCATTTCCTTGCAGGTTGGCAGTGTTGTTATAGATTGTGGAATGTCACTTAAAACTCATTGTAATCATTTACATTTAAACATTGTCTCTAATGTACGATGTAAAAATAATAAAAGTGGTTTCTAAAAATTTGCCTAACATCTCTTAGTGAACTATCTCGATCAATTTAACAACAACAAGCGTAAACCATTACATGAAAGGGTCCTAGATTTAATTTACTAGAATTGAAATTAAAAATCAATTAATTTTTTTTAACATTTTTTTTTTATTATTTTTTTTTATATTAATTTAAAATTAAATTTGAAAGTTTTATTATAAAGTTCTGCAAGTATTTTAGTATGTATTTTAGTTATAGGTGTTTGTATGTATTTTAGTTACAGTTTGAAAATGGTCTTGAAAACCGAAACAGCTGTAACTAAAATACATACTAAAATATTTGCAGAACTTGATAATAAAACTATCAAATTTAAAATTAATTAAATATAAAAAAAATTAAATGGAGTTCTACGAATTAAACACAATAACAATTAATGTATTAAAAATAAAAAATTATAAATCAAAAAACGAACGAATTATGGTTCGTTAATGAAACAAAATTAATAGTGTGATGAAAATTATTTATTCTCCATTTCTCAATACGTTTACAAAGACCTAAACAATAAAAAAAAAAATTAATAACTCAATTGCCACGTCATTAAAACGATTACGAACAAATTAACATTTTACGTATGGAAAACAAATTTCAAAGTACTTAAAAAAAAATCTATTGTCATGACTATGTTTTCAGTAAATCGGTTTAACCGATAACTAATCATTTTAGGAATCTTCAAAATAGAAATTTAGAATCATTGTTAGCGTCTACGGGCGTGCTGATGCTAACGGCAGGGTTGGAGAAAGCTCCCACATATTTAATAAAATTGGCTGCTGTATCTGCCCCAAATAAAATCTAGCTCAGGATTCGGTGCAAGCAGGATCTCGTAACCTCAAGGCTAGTGCTTGTGGTCCGGAACTTCACGCTTCTCCATTCTCCCAGGGCCTCCCTCGTCAAGCAAAACACGGTAGGTTATCACATAAACAGTTTATTCAATTCTAGGAGACACAATAATACATAAAAAAGGAACGATCCTAGCTGAAAGTTAGTTTGAATGTCCGTCTCTCTTCTCTATCACGCGTGGTTAGGGTTAATACATTTAATTGCACACAAAGGATAACATGGTAATTGACTCACGTTTGGTTTATGGGCCAACAGCGGCTTCACGCGCTTGACTCTCTCAGTCTACGCAGCGTCCATGCGTGATCCGGAAGCGCCAAACGGCGAAACTGAACTGGTGTCGCCCATGTTCACGCGAACGTGGGCCCTGTAAGCTCGCTTGCTGAAGACTGGCGGGCTTGCCGTGAGCGGCGCGTCTAGCGGCCGCTCGCTTTGTTGCTCGCGGGAAGGGGTAATGCGCGCGCCTCTATATTGGCGGTCTATTTTGTAACGTAACACTTCCCCCCTCGCCGCAATAAAAGCGACGTGGTAATGGAGCTGTAGGACTAATAAATCCTCTTACCTTTTCAGCACTTGTGCCAAAAACATTTAAGAGAAACGAGGAGAGAGAGAGAGAGAGAGATTCCTAGCTGGAGAATAGTTATGAACAGAACACAAAAGAGAAGATACATGGTGTAACAAGGAATTGTCAATAAAAGTATATAAAGGCAGTGGCATACATAAATACAGTTGCAAAGAACAAGGATCTGTTGAAGAAAGGTACAAGGGTTATGCAGTGATAGAAAAAAAAACTCTAAAATTGTATCATTGGTCTGTGAGCTAATGTTTGCGAACGTGGTTTGCGTAGGATGTCTGGGGTGGTTGAACGTTTCACTGAAGTTACAAGGTTACTTTGTCACAGTAACCTGGCCCATTTGAGATTACACTCAAGGGACACTAGGGCCTTTAAGAAATTACGAGGAAGAGAACACATGATGAGGCTTCTAGGTGGTGTGGAGAGTTCTACCTGTCACAGAGGTCGAAAGGGTAACTGCTTCCGGATCCTGTGGGTGAGCCAGTACGAAACCATTGAAGTACTGGAGAGTGGAATCGCAATTGGTGGTTGGTACACTGGTTTTTGTATGTAGTGGGATTGTTTTGTGAACAATCGTTGGTATTGTTATTTGCGCAAGGGCACAGGAGCATCCGCACAATGGCAGTAGGGCATTTGCATTATGCAGCAGGAACATTTGCATAATGGCGGCAGAAACATTTGCACAAGGGCAACAGGAACATTGTATTATGCAGCAGGAATATTTGCATAATGGCAGCAGAGCATTTGCACAAGGGCAACAGGAACATTTGTATTATGCAGCAGGAATATTTGCATAATGGCAGCAGAGCATTTGCACAAGGGCAACAGGAACATTTGTATTATGCAGCAGGAATATTTGCATAATGGCAGCAGAGCATTTGCACAAGGGCAACAGGAACAGGAACCAACCTAGAGCTGGCGTGCTCGGGTTTGTTTTGAGTGTCGGTTCTTTGTGGTGATACAATTCGCAACTACACGCACGACTCACACTAGGTTATGTTAGATGCGGTCGGGTGCTTTTGGTACGCAGGGATTGAAGGCAAGGGACCTCCGTGACGGTAGCGAGGGCAGCATGAAGAGGCGCAGATGTAGATAGGGTGCAGAGCTGCTGGTTTTTTTTTTTAAAATCCGGCAAAAATTATTATTAGAACAAAATTCTTGAAGTTTACCTGCCTAGTAGACCAATGATGAAAAAAGTTTGGAGAGAAACAAGTGTGCATGTTGAGAAAAAGTTGGATTTGTTTGGCGTGTAGAGAGAGAGACGGAGAGAGAGCTAACTAAATGTGGCTAATTCCTAATACATGTTACAAAGGTACGTATTCAAGGACAGGTTCTGTGTAACCCCTTTTGGTTTTTTTCTTTACCAAATACATTTCCAAGAATACGTGGTTGAGGGATTGTACGTATAACAAAATTCCCCATTCGAAAGAAGTTGGTCTTCCATGACCTATGCTCACGTCTATACGGTAGCATTTTTTCTACTTTCGAAAAACAAAACATTGCGTACAAGATTAGTTATAACAAAGTGGGAAAGGAGTAGGAAGTTGAAAGGATCCGCGTATGAAGATTGTCCCATTTGACAAACGAAACGCCAAGTGCGTAACGCATATATCCCCATTCACGGATAATTTCGAGGAAGGGGGAGGGTGATAGTTGGGAACATTTGAACGAAGAAAACTGCTGGGGACTCGGCTATTTCCGAAATTCGACCTCTGGGTGGAGGTGAAACAAGGTCTACAGCAGTCATCCTGGCACATTACAATAATATTTGGTAGTGTTGGACAAAAGAATACACTGACATAAAAGTCTAATCCTCTACGTGTATTGGGCAGAAGATTAGGGGTCGTTTTATTCTCCTACTAGTTTGCGAGAAATGACAGACCCTTGCTCAAATCTCACAAACCTGGGGATTTTCTTTGTTCGTCTCCCAGACAACGAGTTAGGTGTGTTTGTGTCCATCAACTTAACTCCCACGACACGATGCCCCATAATCATGAGTGAAGCGTATGATTAGTCCTTTTGAGATAGTAGATAGTTCCTGGGTTCTTGTGACAGGAAGTCCACGGGCATATTAATGATTACAAAAAAGGGGTGTGGACTACATTGAGTAGTTCACACATAAAGGTTTGATATTATTTCGTTCGCACGATTCATGGTGAGTATTGTAACGTCTTCACGTATAGCGTACAAGATTGCAAAATCAAAAGATTTGCAAGTAAGTTTTATAACGTCTTCACGGATAACAATGAACGAATTACAACTGGGTTGCCCAGTATTGAAGGGAGGTGCAAAAGACTAGGTATTTATGACATTTCTGACAAAAACCCACAGAGTAATTATAACGGGCTCCCCGTATCGCATTTAGTAGATATTCTGAGATTCCCATCTATGACGGCAGATTTTATAAGGTTCCCACCTATGATGGCAACAAAGGTTAACGTTCATATAAAGGTACCTATTCAATACAGACGGCGAGACATACTGATGTACTTAGTACAACAATACCGTAGCATAATAAATCCATATTAGCGTACGTTAAAGACTTGCACAAAGGCAAAAACATATTTGAAGATCTGGCCAAGATTTTATACTTCAACAATTAAGGGACGAAAAATTCTGGCGTGCTGATGGAATGTGAATTTCATCTAAGCTTACCGCAAAAGAGATCCTTTGTGGTACAACCCTTTTGGTTACGCACAGAGTATCGTATCGTGATGGTACAACTTTTGTTGTACTTACACGTACGATGGTAGCAACAATACAAGACATGCGCTTATCGTTGTTTGACAAGGCAAATTATTTACAAAGGTCCGATTTGAGTGTTTAAGACCTTCTAGGTTTTACTTACTTAAACAGACTGCGATGGACACACCTTGGTGTTATGAAAATTATAATAATGGGATGGGTTGTTCGCAGGGTGTTCACTTGGAGACCTGGCTTCTTGTTGTGACCTCGTACTTTGCACGTGATAAGTCACAACAAGGCAACCCCAAAATTTCAGTTTGAGCAGTTGAGACCCAGGGTGACTCAATGTTGCTGAAATGTTGTAAAAAAAAAATTTATCGTTAATGAAGAGGCACGTTGAAAGTTGTCCCTTTTATAACGATACTTTCCAGACTCCACATCAAGTTCTGGGGAGAGCTAGAGCAATTTGGGTTATTTATTGAGCGCCATTCTATTTTCTTAAAAAACAGAAAAAAAAACTTAGAACGGGTAGCAAACATCTGATACCGCCGTGGGTTTACACAGGTTTGCTTACCTAATTTAACTACATATGACATAAGGGTTAGATGCACTTTGGCGAGGACCCGATATTTAATGTACAAAAAGATTTTCTAATATTTAGAAAGGGGTGACGAGGTATGACATGATGATGTGAAAATATGATGCTGCGAGTTGTGACGATGCACAAAACCTTGGGCACGTAGTCTCTGACTACTTGCAGTAAGCCACAGGGAATTCCTTTCTCCGAAGTGATCAATTTCAGGTAGAGGTGTGCATGCTTAGAAAAAACGATGTTTCCAAGGTTTGACACCTGGGGCAGCAATTAGAGGCGAATGACTGATGATGACGAGATATTTATACAAAAAAAAAATAAAATAAAATGAAACGAAACCACAAGGGAGAATTATAATTCTTCCATGACTTTGGCTACAGTTGACAACACTGTGCCAGAGCTAGAAAGGTTTCTAAAAACATTTCTTTTCGTTGTGCTCCGGTTTTATGCCGGGCGAAGTGCTTGGGCGAAAGTTTTCTTTGGGGAATCTTTCGTCTCTCTTTTGATCCTGGTATGCCTCCAGTAGCTGGCCGACATCTTTCAGTTGCTCCAGCGTGGCAATTTTCTGAGAAGTAATGATGTTTTCGTATCTGGGGAGAAGACCGTCGATTAAAACCGGGAGAAGTTCCGCTTCAGGGACAGGTTGGGTGAGCTTAATATTGATGGCCTCTGCCCTCTGTGTGAATCTAGCAACAGGCTCTCCGGAGTGCTGCTTGATAGCGAGTAGGGATAGCCTGACTCTATGTTGGGCCTTTTTTTCTCCGAAACTGGATAAAAGTGCCACCTTGAGTTCCCTCCATGAGTTTGTTTTTCTCTTATGTATCCTGTGCCAGGTAAGCATTTCAGGAGCGATGAGGTCTATGAAGTTCCTGTGCAGAATACTTTCGGGGATTCCTCTGACTTGGGCTGTTTCTTCTATTCTGTTGATGAAATCCTCCACATCCGTGAGTCCGTTGTATTTCGTCTTCCAGGTTGTCAAATCATATATTTTCGTCTGTTCCTGGGCTTGTACCACCAGGGGTTTTGCTTCGGAGACTGTGAGGGAGGTAGAGATGATTTCTGAGGTGTCTTCCTGTTGAAACTGCAACTTCCTGATGTACTTTTTGTTGTAGAAAGAAGCATATTGAATAAGGCATTTTTTGGATTTATTCCTGGGAGAAATCTTTCTACTTCTCAGGGCCTGTAGTAGTTCTTCCTTTTTTGACGTAGAAATGTGGGGGATTATACCCAGCGTGACTTGAGGGACTTCCATAGTGTATAGGGTCGTGTCAGGGTGACCTTACGTTGGGAGAAAAACGAGAACTCGACTCTTTATCCGTAATTGGAAAGAAATTTTTTTTTTTTTTTTTAAAAATGCTTCTGCGAAAAAACGCGTATTTGTAAGTGTTTGGGTTATTTGAAAATTTGGGCAGAGGTTTGCCTCTGGCCACGTGCTTTTTAGGAAAAATCCAAGCGTTTTGGAAAAAAAAATTTCGAAAATTTAAAAAAAATCGAAAAAAGGAAAAATCGGAAAAATTTTCAGAGTCCGAGAACTGGAGAAAATTTGGGCAGCGATTTTCCTCTGGCAATGCGTTTTTTAAGAAAAACTCCAAGCGTTTTGGAAAAAAAAATATTTCGAAAATTAAAAAAAATCGAAAAAAGGAAAAATCGGAAAAATTTTCAGAGTCCGAGAACTGGAGAAAATTCGGGCAGCGATTTTCCTCTGGCAATGCGTTTTTTAAGAAAAACTCCAAGCGTTTTGGAAAAAAAAATATTTCGAAAATTAAAAAAATCGAAAAAAGGAAAAATCGGAAAAATTTTCAGAGTCCGAAAACTGGAGAAAATTTGCGCAGCGATTTTCCTCTGGCAATGCGTTTTTAAGAAAAACTCCAAGCGTTTTGGAAAAAAAAATATTTCGAAAATTAAAAAAAATCGAAAAAAGGAAAAATCGGAAAAATTTTCAGAGTCCGAAAACTGGAGAAAATTTGCGCAGCGATTTTCCTCTGGCAATGCGTTTTTAAGAAAAACTCCAAGCGTTTTGGAAAAAAAAGAAAAAAAAAAAAAAAATATTTCGAAAATTAAAAAAAAATCGAAAAAAGGAAAAATCGGAAAAATTTTCAGAGTCCGAAAACTGGAGAAAATTTGCGCAGCGATTTTCCTCTGGCAATGCGTTTTTAAGAAAAACTCCAAGCGTTTTGGAAAAAAAATATTTCGAAAATTAAAAAAAAATCGAAAAAAGGAAAAATCGGAAAAATTTTCAGAGTCCGAAAACTGGAGAAAATTTGCGCAGCGATTTTCCTCTGGCAATGCGTTTTTAAGAAAAACTCCAAGCGTTTTTGGAAAAAAAATATTTCGAAAATTAAAAAAAAATCGAAAAAAGGAAAAATCGGAAAAATTTTCAGAGTCCGAAAACTGGAGAAAATTTGCGCAGCGATTTTCCTCTGGCAATGCGTTTTTAAGAAAAACTCCAAGCGTTTTTGGAAAAAAAATATTTCGAAAATTAAAAAAAATCGAAAAAAGGAAAAATCGGAAAAATTTTCAGAGTCCGAAAACTGGAGAAAATTTGCGCAGCGATTTTCCTCTGGCAATGCGTTTTTAAGAAAAACTCCAAGCGTTTTGGAAAAAAAATATTTCGAAAATTAAAAAAAATCGAAAAAAGGAAAAATCGAAAAAATTTTCAGAGTCCGAAAACTGGAGAAAATTTGGGCAGCGATTTTCCTCTGGCAATGCGTTTTTTAGAAAAACTCCAAGCGTTTTGGAAAAAAAATTTCGAAAATTTAAAAAATCGAAAAAAGGAAAAATCGAAAAAATTTTCAGAGTCCGAAAACTGGAGAAAATTTGGGCAGCGATTTTCCTCTGGCACTGCGTTTTTTAAGAAAAACTCCAAGCGTTTTGGAAAAAAAAAAAATATTTCGAAAATTAAAAAATCGAAAAAAGGAAAAATCGAAAAAAATTTTCACAAGTTTTCGTGGAAGTAATTTGTTTGAGAATTCAACAATATCTTGGGGGCATGGTTTCATTACGCGGCTTCCTATAGCCTGGCTTTAAACAGCACCAATTTTTGGTATTTACCCGCGAATTCCCTTCGTCTTTTCGACAAGATATTACCTTCTTTGTCAATTGACAAGGTATTATAGTGTCAGATGTCAAGGAATCCACGTCAACGCGAATTTAGTATTTTTTGCATTATTCGAATGTGATTTGGCATGGCATGGCATGGTCCGGTTTCATCAGACGACAGAGTCAAAAATACTTAATTGTCAAATGACAGAAAGAATTTAAATCCACTTGTTCCCTAGGTGTCAGCAAATGTCCGTTTAAGGAACGTACCAGCGTGCTGCAAACTAGTATATTATTAAAAATATTTAGCACTTTCGAGACCAAGCGGATGATTTGTTTATCATGTACATGATTTTAATTGTTGAATACATTCTTCTTTAATTTGTGTTTATTTCCACTATTCACTTGTATTGAAAATAGCAATTTTAATCGGCCGACACTTTGTAATCACTGTATTATTCGCAGCGACAACTTCCTAGGTTGGGCACCTTGCGTTGGAATACCGGTAATATTTTGTCGAGTGACGAGTCACAAATGATAAAATCGCGTCCGTAATAATTTAAATTGTGATTCGAAATTATGTTCGCGCCGAGATTCCTGTTGGAAGTGCTAGACAATTGGGAATAAACAATACATCATAATAACATTTCAGAGTTTACAATTGTTGCTTGGGAACGAGGCCGTGGTGGAACAGAAAAAAAAATTAAATGGCCCCACGTTTAGCGCCAGTGTTAGCGTCTACGGGCGTGCTGATGCTAACGGCAGGGTTGGAGAAAGCTCCCACATATTTAATAAAATTGGCTGCTGTATCTGCCCCAAATAAAATCTAGCTCAGGATTCGGTGCAAGCAGGATCTCGTAACCTCAAGGCTAGTGCTTGTGGTCCGGAACTTCACGCTTCTCCATTCTCCCAGGGCCTCCCTCGTCAAGCAAAACACGGTAGGTTATCACATAAACAGTTTATTCAATTCTAGGAGACACAATAATACATAAAAAAGGAACGATCCTAGCTGAAAGTTAGTTTGAATGTCCGTCTCTCTTCTCTATCACGCGTGGTTAGGGTTAATACATTTAATTGCACACAAAGGATAACATGGTAATTGACTCACGTTTGGTTTATGGGCCAACAGCGGCTTCACGCGCTTGACTCTCTCAGTCTACGCAGCGTCCATGCGTGATCCGGAAGCGCCAAACGGCGAAACTGAACTGGTGTCGCCCATGTTCACGCGAACGTGGGCCCTGTAAGCTCGCTTGCTGAAGACTGGCGGGCTTGCCGTGAGCGGCGCGTCTAGCGGCCGCTCGCTTTGTTGCTCGCGGGAAGGGGTAATGCGCGCGCCTCTATATTGGCGGTCTATTTTGTAACGTAACATCATATAAATAATAAGTCATCTCAAAATGGTCAAGCCACAGTTGGAAAGTGGCCTTGTAAGCTGAAACAGCTATCGCAATAATAAAAAACTAAACCAATTGTAGAACTGAATAAAAATATTGTTAAATTAATTTTTTTTTAAATATCTCTACTCTGATCTTGTAAAATATTCTTGGGACTTCCATATTTGCGATCTTTGTCGTAAGTACGTAAAGTGTATTGGATTGTTTGTAGTGTTAGACAAGTAGGAATAAAGTAGTTTCCTTTCAATCTTTAAGTTAGAGGTTCATATTCAAATGATTTAAATGTACGTCCATTCGAAATATTAAAGGCAACTCGTTAAATCTTCATGCTTCCTACATAAATCCGAGAACCCGCTTTAGTACAGAAAGTTTGGCGGAGCTTTCAGAAGATGGCCCATTTGATAACAAAACATCGATCAGAATTGGTTAAAGCACCATATAGCGGATTAACAACCTTAAGCGGCGAACTTTAAGGCTTTATTGAATAAAGTTTTCGTGAAGCTAGTGTATGAGATCTCGAGGCTTTTTATTGAAGTGCCAATATTAAATTGCCGATTGAACGAATATTCATGTTAGTAGGAATATTAAATGCTCTACGAAAACAAATTTATATTCATAAGATTTATGTGTATAAGAATGAGCTGTGTTCATTTCAGTTCTTCTTCTTTCTGTAATAATAATTGACTTATATTAGAATCTATTATACATTGTAAAAAATACCTCTACTAGCTAGTCTTTCGGCGATCGGCAAATGGCGGCTCGCGGGAGACAGAAGACAGAGTTTCTGAACGGACGACTATTTCTTTCCACCATATTTCGCGCACCATCGGTCACAATCATACGTGTTTTTTAAATTTCTTGTTCGGGGAAGAAAACAAAAAATGTAAGTTTTAAGAACGAGCAACGCCCGAGTGAGATTCAATAATTGCATACAATGCATTGTATATATAACTGATTGGTTATGTTATTTAAAAACATGTAATGACCTCTTTAAAAAAAATTCGCCCGCGGAGCGTTCATTCGCTCTACATGCCCAACCCATTTGAGCGTAATTAATATATTTATTAAATGAAAACATTTAATAAAGCACGACTATTTAAAATAGAGTAAAAATCTCTCGGCAAATGTCTTAAATACAGAAATACTGTGAATGTTTTTATTCGCAAAACATGTTAAATAACAGAACCAGATATGTTTTTTTAATAATTTTCCGAGCATACTTTTAGAATTTCATATAATTATTCTTTCAACTCCTCAAATGTGCCGAGATTATATTATAAAAAATAAATTATGTATTTTTAAGAGCTTAAATACTTAAAGAGTTCTAGGATGGTATGTTATATATTATATCGGAGGAATTCGGAATGCGGGGTCTTAAGGCGCCGTATGCTCGCTCAAAAAAAAAGATGGAGAGATACGTAATTACGAATGCTGAAGAGAGCGCGCTAATATTTAAAACGATAAAATCGAAGCGAAAATTGTGAAAATGTTTAATAAAACACGACTCGTTTAAAATAGACCAAAGTCTTGTAAGGAACATCTAAAATAGCATATAAAGAAATACTGTGAATTTTTTCACACATAACTTCTAAAATAAGTGAAATTTATGTGTTTATAATAATTTTCGGACGATAATTTGCGATTTTTTTTCTATCGAAGGAATTTCATATAATTTGCGTTTCGGCGTGGGGAACGTCTAGCCATTATCTTAAAAAATGACGTATATTTTTGTAAGAGCTTAAAAACCTCCAATGTTTAAGGGAGATATGTAAGAAATTGGTAGAAATTCGGGATGCGACGGCTTAAGATGTTTAGATTAATTTTTACGACGAATTGGTTAACACAATGAACTTCAAAAAGTATACTGCTAATGAATTAAAGCTTTTACTAGCTTTTCTATGTATTGGAATAACAATAAAATTATTATTTACATAACAAAAAATATAAGCGTAAACCATTTAAAAAAAATGTTTTTGCATGACTTAACTATGAATTAATATAAGAAACTTTTTTTTTTAAATACCCCTTTATGGCAAAGACTATTTTTGAGGTTTTGTATATTCTAACTTTTTTTATGCAAAAAATAAATTAAAACCACTTTTTCGCTTATTTGCCTCGTATTATAAGACGCTCAATTTTAAATTTTGAAGGCATGAGAATCGAAATATTTCAAGCGTTTATATTTCTCTTAATTAGTTATTTAATGAACCACAGTTTGCCCTACGATCTTGTACTTATTGACTTCAACAAGTCATAATAAAACGTTCATAATTGTACATCACCAGACACACTCTCTCCAATCCACCTTCAGATATCCGATTCCCTTGTTATTACAATCGAGTAGGTGGGTAGTATTATTTGTCTATCCCTCCCGGACAAACAGACAGACATATGTCCATAAAGTAGTGAAGGGCCCTGGTCGGAAGCTTCCTGTTCCCAGGGCTAAATCGGTCCACATGTTGTATTCCCGATGATCCGAATAGGACTTCGAACACCGTTTCTGGTTATGGTCCCACCACGTGCTTTTTATGGAGTGCTGAAATGCCAAGGGCTTTTGCAGGGCTGGGCCAAACAATGATAACATCAATGTGCGTTATTGATTTCACAAGGGGCGCTTTTACAAAAATGACAATATTGGTGACTGGACAACTCAGAATCAACTCAACTGGACATCCTCCTTTGAAAAGTCATTAAAAGTGATGAAAAAATTATTTAAAAAGAAATGGTTAAATAGGTTACGTTTGGTTAGGTTACGAGCCACTTTTCAATTTTTTTCATAGCTTTTAATGACTTTCGAAAGAGGTGTTAAGCCTCCACTGTCCGAATTTCTACCGATTTCTTGCACATTTCCCTTGAACATTTGAAGTTTTTAAGCTTTTAAAAAAATATATGTTATTTTTTAAGATAATATCTATACGACCCCATGCCGAAACGCAAATTATATGAAATTCTCTCGATAGAAAAAATCGCAAAGTATGTTCCGAAAATTTTTATTTTCAAGCCTGTCTCTATTATTTAACAAGTTATATGTATAAAAAAATTCACACTGTTTCTTTGAATATTGTTTTAGAAAACCTTCACAAGATTTTTGATCTATTTTAAACGAGTCGTGTTTTATTAAACAATTTCACAATTTTCGCTTCAATTTTATCGCTTGAAATATTAGCGCGCTCTCTCCAACATTCGTAATTACATATCTCTCCATCTTCTTCTTTTCGAGATCGGGTACGACACCCTAAGTTGATTCTGAGTTAACTTTGTCCATCCGCTCATGAGGCAATTGAAAAAAAAACAGTTGGCAACTCAATCGCTATCCACAGAAAATCTAATTGCGAATTACACAGGTTACTTATTAAAGATCATTTTCAAAGGCGACGCTGCAACTCACAGTGCTAGTCGCTGCGGCCGGCGCATTTCAGTTGCCAGAGGTTTCCATATTTACGCCTCACGACCAAGTTTTCGAGTAATTAGCGATATGTCAGCAGGAAAATATCGATTTTGTTCAGGATTATGATAAATTATTATTATAAATTTAGGTTGATGATTGATAAATTATGAATAAATTATATTTTTGCAAAACAAGCTGATATGATTACTGAAATCGTAAGGTTGGGTTGCGCCATGAATTTATTTAAATTGAGTTGCCAATTAGTTTTCGATTTTTCCATGAGAGAAACCCTTAGAATCAGCCAATATTATGTCGAGGTCGGAAAATCGTTCCACGGTCGAGCTGTTGAATTTAAGAACGAATTATAGAAAGAACCCGCTCTCATGTGACAAATATCAACGCTGTAAAAAAGTTGGGCGCGCGTTTGGTGTCTTTCCCAACATTACACCAAACATGAACAACTTGAATAAATGAACGTTCAAGTTCCTTATCGAATTCATAGAAAAAAATGTTTTATTCAAAAATTTGTCGCTTTTAAAAAAAATTATTTATAAAGTTGCTCTTTCTTTTTTGGTAGGCACAGGTTTTTAGCCTCCATGGAATGCCAGCCATTGCCTTTAGGGCAAGACAATTCTATTATAACAACAAGAACACAGAAGTTTTCAGTTAAAGTATAATTTCATGTGAGAAACTTATCTTACATTAAAATTAGTTATATTGTTATTCTTTTGACTACTCGTGTGCGCAGTTTTGAAATTTTTGAAAAGAACATTAAATTAATTAAGAATTTCTTCATAAGTTCGCTACTATGTCGCGGCAGGCTATTTGATTACTCGCCCGCTTTATTGCGGCAACCCTGTTACTAGGGACAGGGACCGACAAAACATATTTACATAGGGAACAGCACCCACCAGCACTGTACATTTACGTTTCACTTCAAAACAAGTTCAAGAGTTTATTTAAGCAGCAAAAAATTCAATGCCTCTTTCAACCCTGATTTGACGGGCAGTAAATTGTACAAGAATTCGCTGGGTGTAAATTCGCCCCATCCCGTTTAATAAATACTCTCAAATTCAGGCTCATAAAGGCTGAGATATTATTATGATCGTACCCGTGTTTTGTGGGCGAGAGAACGAGCGAGATAAAATATTATTTTTAACTAATAAGGCCCTTATTTTTTCGGTACATATAAGATGAACTAGGCACATAATAAGGATGCGAAAATGGATGATTTCCATAATAGGTATTAAAAACTACGAGGAATTATGAATTTCAGTGTTTTTAGAAAATCATGAATGTTTTTTTTATTGTTAGAATCATTTACAGAGTACTAACTATTATTATAAGAATAGAATTGCCGTTGGCATGAACATAGATATTAACACTCCAATTAGAAATGTTCACAGCATGAGTAATCGATGTTTAGTTGTTACTAGACGGATATGCTTATAATGACAACAGAAATAATGATAATCAAAATGAAATATAAAACATATTGTGTCAATTATAATACATAACCTGCAGAGAAAGAGAAAAAAGAAAGAAAGAAAGAGTATTACGATAAAGCAGTTACACAACTGTTCTCCACAAAGTGTTATGGTTGGAGTTTGATAATTTGTTTTTTGAAATAAGTGAGATTGTTTGCATAGATATCTATACGGTCACATTCAATGGTATTATATGTATAGACGACACGTTCAATACAGTGGATTGAAGTACGCAGTATTGTTATTAAATAATTCAAGATGGAATATTTTATGACTCCTTAAATTGCGTCTATTAGGAACTTTAATATGAATCTTGCTCAGACAATGAGTGGTTTGAAGGTATTGAAACAATGTTTCTAGTGAACGCGATGCCAACTCCTTTAGTCAGGATGTTCAGATAACGGAATATTATAACATGACTTTAATCAGACGTCGTTAGTTTTCAGATATTTGCACTTTTATGAATTCTGTGAAAATTGATCTTAAATTAGTTTTTCGAGTGAATGATCCTATACCCGGGTGAAATAATAAAATTTTCCCCGATTCACGAATAAATTTTTTTAAGCGTATCTTCGACTCTACATACCTTTAAAAAAATGTGTAACGCTCACCTTTACTAATAATATTAATTGCTCATGGCCCTGGTGTAAGACCACCTTTCAGAATTGAAACGTTGCTTGAAATGGCTTTAGCCATGTTTAGTGGCCAGATCTGAATAGCTACGTACTCTCTACCTTCCTCTGCGCCATTTCCTTTTCCTCCTCACTACCTTCAGCCTCACAGCATATCCCAATTGGGAATTCCATAGTCTCACTGGCTTCAGACGACAGCAGTTGGGATTCTTGTTCGGTATACATATAAAAAATATATATATTGTGGTTTTTGAAATAAATTTATTTGTATATTTTGGGTACTAATAAAACCTTTAAAAAACATAAAACTTTTTTTTACATTAAAACGGATTAAAAAAATTATACCGTAATAATTATTTAATAATAAACATTTAGTTTATTAAACAAAATATCTGTTACTTCTGCAAGTTGGGCACTTACCGAAGCTGTGAGGTATCAGGGAGTACGAACACGAATTGATATCGAAATGATTGTTGCGGTAGAAGATATATTTGGTTGGTGTGACCCTGTTAGGAACATAAAATGAAATCAATTTCAATAATGCAAGGCTTGAAAGCCCTGCATGCTATAAATTAATTAACTAATTGCGGGAATTAACGATTTTAAAAAAAAATATGACATCAGATACCAATCTTCTGTCAGACAGCTTTATTAATTTTAAACTTTTCATTAGAGAGTTCTAGTTTAAATTTTCATTGGGAAATGATATAGTATATGCTAATTTTCGCTATTTTGCTACAAAATAGGTGCATTATAGAATTAAAACATATTAAGTAAGAGGTAGCCATGGTTGTTGATTTCAGAGACCATTTTTCGCTGCAAGCCAAATTTTTTTTTCTTAAGCTAGAAAATTAATTTTTAAAGTTTATTATCCCAATAAAAATAAAATCTGTGTATTTTTTTACGACATGCCATTACAAAACGCTAGGTTGTGAGCTTATAGATTAACGACTCCTGCAATCCTTTGAAGTTTACTTCAAAATTAAGTCTATGTACATTGTACACATTGTTTTGTCGACAGTAAGTGATGAAATATATAATAAATCTTTGTATATTCATAAAATAAATTGTACATGTTTAATTAACTGATTATATCCAGAGGCAGCTCGTGACTAAAATTTCCAGCAGTGCATTTTACTTTTGAAATGTACCTAGTTATAGGAGGTGCAGCAAATTAATCAATGGAGAGATTGCAATTTATTCACTCCACTAAGTTACATTTGTAAAATAACTGAAAAAATAATAATTTTTCGTGTATTATTCGCTAAATCATCTCGAGAATAAGACACGCAAAATTCGCATTGCTGAAAATCTCGCACAATCGTTTAAATTCATCGCGCGTGAATATTGTGGCACTAACATTGTTAATTAGTATTCCTAAACGAATTTTCAGAAGCATTGGATTACCCATGATCAAAGTTGTGCAAAATTCACTTGCCTTCAAGGTGCTTCGCGCGTGCGTTGCTAGTGCACGCGACGAGTTATAAGTCTGCACTGCTCCAATACGTGGTTTGCCTTTTTTTTAATAGTTAATTGACGTGAAACCACACTTCCAATCACCTTTCCATTTTTATAGTACTCAATTGAATTTGTATGTTACTTAAAATATTCTTGTAATTTTAAATTTGTACCTCTAAGCCTGTCTCAACACAGGTAAATCCTAGTGAGACAGGCATCAATTAAACCCTGTGTAAAACCCTATGTTTATAGATTAATAAAAAAAAATAAAAAATAAAATTTGATAGTTATTATTATATTATCAAGTTCTGCAAGTATTTAGTATGTATTTTAGTTACAGATGTTTCGGTTTTCAAGACCATTTTCAAACTGTCCTTGCATAACTTGCATATAATTGATAATAATAAAAATAACAACTTTAATTTTAATTAAATATTAAAAAAAATTAAATGGAGTTCTACGAATTAAACACAAAACCAATCAATATGTTATCTGTTTCGCTAACGTCAGCGTTTTGGCCTGTCTAATTGTCTTATAACAATAATTATCTAAATACTAACCGCTGCGGTCCCGGAGTACGGTAAAACATAGTTTTGTGCACATTGGAATATGTACCACCGGTTTCTGCTTGCCTTGGTTAACTAAGCATTTTACTAGAAAATAGATCAAATTAATAATGTTCTGGCAGGAATTATGAATGGAGGGTTCTTTCGTATATCGATAACTGGGCCGCAGATGATGAAGACAAGCAGTGCAATGCACAAATGCACACACTAAGGAACCGCCTTTAGTTATATCATATTCTGAAAAAAACCTTTCGTTTAGGGTTAATTTTAAACCAACCTGCGTTGCTGTGGAAGTAGGAACTCGATATGGAACAAGCATGCTTCTGCTTTTAGTGTCGGTTTCCCGTGTCTGGTTTGTGTTTGCCGATTAGATAAAAAAACGTTATTTCAAATACAAAATGCACTAAAAGAGCTGGATATTTTTATAAAATACGAATAGGTATCCTGTGAAAAACTGGAAAGACTGTCATTTTTATAATTAATTCACAAAAATTAACATTTGCCATTGTTTCTTTTTTAGTAAATATTATTTGTTAACTATAGTGAAACAAAAACTCTGATTCAGACAGATCAGCAACTTAGGATTCATTATAACCAAGTTTACTTAGTTGAAGCTGAATTATATAAGTGAAAGGGACCCTCAGATGGTTTGGGCATGTTGAGCGAATGAACGAGGAAAACTGTATAGGAGTATATAAGACCTGGACAAACCTCACCAAATGAACACGGACACCTCGGCTAAGTCATCAAATGTAGCAAACCACTTGGGGTGACCTATGGCAGAGGTGTTGGTTATCCAATAAATGGTTCCCGGGGCGGCGGTACCTAAACCCGCCTTCCAATTGCAGTTGAACATATTAACAATTTCTGAAAAAATATTGACGGCCTTTGTGGTCGAGTGGTAAGGCCCTTAACTCGTAATCCGAAGGTCACGGGATTGAATTCCGGGGTAGGAAAATAAATTTTATCTGATTAATTTGTTTTATTTCAAATTTGTTAAATAAAACTAATACAGGTATAGTATATTTGCGGCACATTCCAGAGTGGAAAATACTCTTAAAATCGCGCTGGTGTAAGACCACCATTTAGAATTGAAACATTCCTTGAAATGGCTTTAACCGTGTTTGGTGACCAGATCTGAATAGCCAGATTCCCCACCTTCCTCTTCCCCATCTTCTTGCCCTCCCCACTACCTTCAACCGCGCAACATGCCCCAATTGGGAATGCCATAGTCTCACTGGCTCCAGACGGGAGCAGCTGGGACTCTTGTGAGGTATTCATATGTGAATTTCTAAATGACTCAGTCCAGTTCAGGTACGTTCTTGCAATTTTCCCCACTGACGCATTGATAAGACCCTTTAAAATAATCATAAAATTTCTTTGTGCTTAAATCTCAAGAGTTCATTTGGAAAGGTTCCAAATTTTTAATCCTCTTTAAGCTATTCTTTATAAATAAATGATCGTAAAATGTTTATTTCTTGAAATCGGTAATGACCCTCTTCTGATAAGATCTTTACTTCTCGAGGTAGGCACCGCCACCGGCTCAATAGAATAAAATAAAGGGTAGAAGGGGCGTAAGGCAAGAGAAGAGGGGAGGATTTTATGATCCCATTACTATTTAAGGTACCGTTAAATATCCTAAATGGGGGAGTTTGTTTATTTTTAATTACAATTTACGTCCAACAGTTGTAAGTAAAAAACATTAAACATTTTAACTGATCCAGACGATTATTTATATAAAAGCGCTTGGCAGATGGCTGCTGCATGGGGATTAGGAAGTACGTGAATTATTACAGTTAGAAGTGCTTACTTACTTACCACATACAAAGAAAATAAATATTTCTCCGAAATGAATCGAGAAGATCCCCAAATAGATCTGTAAGCCACAATGATAAACCATGAGAGGATGTGCGGTTTTTTTAAGTGCTTTCCTTCCGTTCGTAGGTACCTATTTGGTATCATTAAATCGTATTTATTTATTTATTTAATATAAACGTTATACATATACCATAAACACGGATTTACTATCACAAAATCATAGTTAAATAAGAAATAATAAAAAAAGGATTCAACGGTAAATTGTAGCTTTTGATTAAAAAATGACATCAGAGATACAATAACACATAAAATTCTATATTGCAAATAAAATTAATATTGATTGAAAATATTTGACAGTATAGCCTTCTTGTACCTAGCTTTCGTTCAGTTAAATAGATCTGCCACATCTGCATATCTATTAATAACTTCGTATAATCTAGGTACAAGTATACTCAGTCCGGTTATTGTAGCATTTAAACATTTAGCATTTAAGGATTTTAGAACGAGTGGCTCTCGTGGGTATATGAAATTCAATGTATCCAAAGCATTATTTTAACTGAAAACCTATCGAAGTGTTGTACAATGTACATTATTGTATATGAGAAAAAAAATCAGAGTGTGCAATTCACACGCAGTATAAGTGAAACCTTCCTAAAACTAAAGTAGACAAGTGTAGGAAGGCTACGAAGCACCGCACAAAGTGGAGACCTATTATACTAGCTCATTCTCTCGCAGGCTAAATCCTATAGATGTACGTATTTGTCTTTTTTTGCTATCGCTATTTTTCGTTTCATCGAGTTTCAAATCGAAACGGTGCTGAAGAAGTTTTCACTTCATAAACGATCGGGGTAGAAAAATTGTTTTTTTTTTTTCAGAAAATTAAAAAATATAAATATTATCACTAAATAAAACGTTAATTTAAAGAAAAAAAAAACTTTCACCCGCACAATCTCAACCAAAAGAGAGCTCACGATCAAGGCGGCAAATGCGCTCAGCTTGACGGAGCGCGACGCTCCGTAGGTACTGCGTGTTTTTTTATATATTTTTTATATAAATACCGCACAAAAGTAAATTTTTTTAATTCAAACTTTAAAGGGTGAGCACTTGACGTTTTTTTAAACAAAAATTAAAAATTTATACTGATAACAAAAAAAAAACCTTGAATATTTTGTTAGACAAATGAATTACAAACGTCATTGTCACTTCACTTTTTTGTCATTTCACGTGAAAATAATTCTTAAAAATTCACAAAAAAATTTATTTTGTGGTAAAGGGTGCAAATTTTAATTATTTTGTGGTTAATTTTTAGATTTTATTATGAAACGTGTTGTTTTCTCTTTCCAATAGAAATCGAAATCAAACTGCTTAGATCATACTTCTTACTATGATAGTAAGGGAGACGCTTACTACGACCTGGGTGTGCTGTGTAAATCTACGTGTGCTGGGACAAATATGGTCTCCTATGTTTAAACGGGTTAAAATAAATACGTTTGAAAGGCACATATACCGCTGATACAAATGAACCAATAATGAAACTATTTCAATATAACAAATCGAGGATAATATACCTATACCAATTTCGATATCTATGAAAATCCTGCACCATTTATAAATGCGCATAAATAAATATATTAAAATATTACATGAATATATGATGCGCACAAATGCGCATTTGAAATATTTTTACAGTGATAAAAAAATTGTGTTTTATTTTTCCATGAAAATGCAACGTTCAATTGCGTTAAATAAATCAAGTATGCTGGCAACAAATGCCTTATCACAGAGGACACAATTTGTTATTTTATATCAATTGTTGTTCACTGTAATTTAAAATTTAACCAAGTGCCAATTACGAGATAAATTCCGTCAAAAAAATTTTGTTTGTAAAATTTTTAAAAAGGAGATGGAATTCCGAGCGCAATGTTATTTGATATTAAAATAAACAGCCAGCAATCCCTTTGTTTAGGTTCTTGAATTTTTGGATTCATTACAAGCCAATTAGGTCCAAAATAATTGGCCCTTTGAAAAGCTTTGTTTTTTAAAATGGTACACAATAATTATATTAAAAAAAAGTCATTGTTTTTTTACAATTCGTTTCCGCACCATTGCTTAAGATTTGGTCTATTTTTTTAAACTTAAAACACCACGTACCTACACATGTAATATAAATATCCATTATACAACTCGTTAGTCAGAAAGAATATGGGAGTGTTATCTGGAATCCGCACTATTAAAATTATTCAAAAATAATTGAATCCGTACAAAAAAAATCTTAAGACTGTTATCATTTAAACTTGGATTAAATGCCTCACTCCTATCTTACAAGGAACGACTCCAACAATTTCATTTTACAACCCTGGAAAAAAGAACGTCTCAAAAAGAAAGCTTCAAACCACTCATTGTTTGAGCCAAATTCATATTAAAGTTCCTAATAGACGTTATCTAAGGAATCATAAAATATTCCATCTTGAATTATTTAATAACAATATTGCATACTTCAATCCACTGTCTCGAATGCGTCGTCAAAATAATACCATTGAATGCGACCGTATAGATACTACGCAAACAATCTCACATATTTAAAAAAAAAACAAATTATCAAACTTCTACCATGACACTTCGTGGAGAACAGTTATGTATCTGCTTTATTGTAATTTCTTTCGTTCTTTTTTTTCTTTTTCTCTGCAGTTTATGTGTTATATTTGACACTACTATGTTTTATATTTCATTTTGATTATCATTATTTCTGTTATTACTACAAGCATTTCCGTCTAGTAGCAACTAAACATTGATTATTCATGCTGTGAACATTTCTAATGCCAACGCCAATTCTATTATTGTCAATCTGTAAATGTTTCAAACAATAAATAAACAAGGAGATATGGAATAGATTTGTACCAAATGTCGCCTAAGCCTGGGCGCATACATCCGATTTCTCCATCCGATTGTCTGATCCGATTGTCTGATCGGACAACCTGAAGGCCTTCGCGCCATACATTTCTTATGAAAGCCCGCACACATCCATACTCATCGTTGTCCGATTGTCTGATCAGACAATCGGAAAGCCAAATCGGATGTATGCGCCCAGCCTAACTACGACCAAACAGCACAAATTATGTTTCATTAATATTAAGCCAATACACGTTGGGCGTTTGCGTAGATAAAAACAGTCAAACAAAGACATCGCTATGCGTAGATGCGATTTGCAGCAGTTTAGGTGAATAATATTGGCCATACTTTTGTGATTTATTTATCGATCGTACAGTCCGAATTACTAATTTACTATTCGGTACTCGAACCTATGAATTGTGGCAATTAATCGGGTAAGTTGGTTGAATTTTCTACCTGTTGCGAATATTTATTAGTTTATTTATGAGTATACCTAATTTATCCCATAGATAAGTTATCAATGAAATACCCCCTAATGGTAATTCATGACCTATCTTCCTTACATCCATTGTCACCAATTGTAAGTCATTAGGTACATTTTATTTTTTATATATTTATTTATTTTGTAATGTTTTGTGAACCGTGAGTCATAATTTGGGAATAATTCAAGTTACGAATAATGATTAGAGTAAATAACAAACTTCCGTCGAATTTAAACAATACAAGTAATTGGCGAAACTTTACAAAGGGTAAAAATAACCAATAATAATTTCAGCCAGTTTACTCATAAATTAGAAATTAGTCATCGAAATCCTATCCAGAAATAACACAAATACCTCGTCTGTAAGTGGCATGACCACAGTTTGATAATGCCTTCAGAAGGTGATACAGCTGTCACTTGTAATAATAATTACATAGCAAAACTTCTTTATAAATAAACCGTTTCTATAAATTGAATGTATAAAATAACTAAACAATAAAAATGGAGTTCTACAAATTAAACTTGATATTAATAAATAAAAAAAAAGGTAGGCACATATTACCTATATAAAAATGCGCCTTGCATTATTTTTTTTTCCTTTGTCTTGGATCTACGTGAATCTTTCAATTTTGTTTAGTTAGACCTTCAGGTCTTTAGGAAACGAAATGGTAAAAAAAACATTAGAACGACGAAAATAAACGTTAAAAAATCTTAAGGCTAACTGACAAAGGAAACCCGGGGCAATCTGCATACTAATCAGCTTTATTGTGCCTATTGAAAGGAGCTTTTAAAATTCCGTTCTATGCCCCGATGAAGGCTCCCTCCATAGATTTGATTTGGATCTAGCAAGTGCTTTAGACTGTAGGCTGTAGGTGATGTCTGGGGAAATTAGAATCTTTTAATGAAACCAATCCCACCGTGGGTAGTTTTAAAAGCTCGGAAGAAATTACATTTTCGTTCAAGCTAAAGATATAATCGTTTTTGATCTTGTAGAGAACTAAAATGGAGGAAACTACCTATTATTTTATATTATAAGTTAGTTAATACATTATATTGCAATATTAGACTTCATGGTCGAGGAGTGAGGCTTTTGACACAAATCTAAAGATTGAGGGTCCTAATGTGCCCAAGGCGTGCAAAAGTAAATTTTATTTAATCGATTCGTAATAAATCATAAATTAATGGATTTAAAATAACGTAATTTAATGAATTTGTGCCATGTTCCATGGTGGAACATCGTACGAACGGTGACCGGACAAGTCGGAATGAAACCAACTCAGAACCATCTCAGATAAGTCATTTAGAGTGATAAAAAATACATATTAAAAATTGGCTAAATAGGTTACGTTAGGTTAGGGTTATCGGCTAATATAAAATTATTTTTTTTCCTAGTTTTTAATGACTTTTCAAGGAGGTGTTGAGTTGACTTTATTCTCAGTTGGCATGGAACCCGTACGAACACAGTATCTCTAAGGAAAAAGACCACAATTCAGAGTTAAAACGTTGCTTGAAATGGCTTTAACCGTATCTTGATTTGAAGCCAGGTAGTTCGTCACTGTTCTTTTTCCCATCTCTCTCCCATTTTCACTATCTTCAGCCTCTCAACTTACCCCAATTTTGGATGCCACAGTATCACTACCTTCAGACGGTCGGAGCAGTTGGGATTATTGTGCGGTATTCACATATAAAAAAACCCCGCTGATGTCGTGCCATGTACGTTTCAACAGTTTTCTGAAAAAAAGATTTTTCCGAAAGAATTTTTTTTTAAATTTAATTTTCTTGAATGGTGAGCTCCAGAGATTGCTTTTATTGAAAAACTCTTGTATTTTTCCCAAAAATTTATTGATTGAGAACCTACAAAAAACCATGTATGAATTATACATAATCAAAAATAAATCCTAGAACGTCCTGTGTAATAGCCGTCCTGGCTAAAATCCTGTACAGCCGATTGCTTATACCGAGCATAACATTCTGCTAGAGTAACTCAAATAAAGCGTGTTTGATAAGATATTTGACATAATTGGCGCTATAAAATTTTCTATCAATATTTTTCTTCATGAAGTTCTCTTTGTTTCGAAAGGTGTTGAACCAATAAGAAATCTTGGAATCTTTTTATGCCACACAGAAGACATACGTCACATAAGTAATTATTTTTATGCCTCTTTTTTATTTAATGTCGTCAAAGTTTAAAATGAAAACGTTTATCAATTTATAATAATTATTTACATATGCATTATACAATTTTATTAGAATGTTTATAGAAATGTAAGAAAAAACATGGTAATAGTGCTTCCGGTAATGTTGTAAAATACTTACTGCAGGTAGTACCTACCTCTTTGTTTTAACTATGTTTACTTTTTCTTCGTTTTATCACGACTTTTGAAAAGTGATAGAAAGTCAAGGAATGTGATGAAAAACTATGTGATCTCAGTAGTTAGGTTTGTTTAAAAGCTAGTTTTTTATCACTTTTCAAAAGTACTCTGATTTTTCATGGAACACTTCTGAAAGTCATGAAAAATGACGAAAAACTATGTGGACTTAGTAGTCAGGTTTGTTTTTAGGCTAGTTATTTCCAACACTTATCTGATTTTTCATGGAACACTTCTGAAAGTCATGGAAAATGATGAAAAAACTATGTGAACTAAATGGTTTGTTTTGTTTTTAGAAAGGACTTTTCGAAACTTTTGACTTTTGTCACTTTTCGAAAGGACTCTGATTTTTCAAGGAACCGATAAGGCAACCCTAGAATATATGAACATATGAACACTAAAATACACGTTGTGTGGTATCCACATTCCTTAACTTACCCACATCACAATATTTTACCATATTTTATATAAAAAAAATTACATAATATCAAAATTACGTCAAGGGACCGCTTCCGTGATCGAGGGGTAAGGGTCTCGACTAGCTAATGCGCAAATAAATTTTATTTGATTAATTTATGTTTTTGCACAGTTAATTAATTAAAAATAATGTATTATTTATTTGCGACATGTTCCAAATAATATTGCGCTGGTCAAAGACCACCATTCAGAATTGAAACGTTGCTTGAAATTGCTTTAGCCTTATTTGGTGATCAGAACTGATTAGTCAGGTAGATCCCCACCATCACAATCTCCTTTCCTTCCCCACTGCCTTCAGCCTACGAAATTTATAATTAATTATTATTTGTAAAAAATAACTAATTGAATTTTATTTCTATACAATTTTGTATGTATATTCATAATTATTTTTTCAGGTATACATTTTCTAATTAAGGGTCCACTATTCGAATTTCGACCGTTTTCTTACATATATTCCTTAAACATTTGAAGTTTTTAAGCTGTTAAAAAAATATATGTTATTTTTGAAGATAATATCTAGATACGTTCCACGCCGAAACGCAAATTATATGAAATTCCCTCAATAAAAAAAAATCGCAAAGTATGCTCCGAAAATTATTTAAAACAAGTCTATTTCTTTTATTTTACAGGTTATATTTGTGAAAAAATTCACAATGTTTCTTTAAATGATACTTAAGATACGTTCCACGAGATTTTTGCTCTATTTTAAGCGAGTCATGTTTTATTAAGCTTTTACGCAATTTTCGCCGCTATTTTACGACTTAACATATTAGCGCGCTCTGTCCCACACTCGTAATTACATATCTCTCCATCTTCTTCTTTTTCAGCGCCGTGCGTTTCAAGAGTGCCGCCTTAACAAGTTTTATGTGTTTTAAATCATTATTCTTGTACTCGCGTGTGTATTTCGATTCCAAAATAGTAATAACATATGCTTACAAATACAATATCACACATCTGAATCATCGATTTTGGTTCTTATTGATATCATATAGTAGCTACTTAAAAATATATTATATCGTTAAGGTACCCGTCAATTATAAAAGAATGGTCATTGTCATCCATCCATATTATAGTTACCACGTACGTTCCTTTTGAATGCTCTATACAAAGGCGTGAACACGGCCTCTGCCTTGTTTTCCTAATACCTGTTTGTTTGTAATTGTGAATCCGATTTCAAATTATTCAGCGCATTGATAACACACAGAACCACTCGAGCGACAGACCAATTTAAAACTTTTTCTTAGATTACTTAAGATTATAAGGTGATCATTTTGAAAATTTTACGCCCACATTAAAAAAATCATACCTCCGAATTTTAATACGGAGAAACCGAATAAATTACTATATAGCCAATGAATTCATCTATAGTTAAATATCCATTCCATATTTTTAGGATTTATAAAAAAAATATTAAAAAATCATAAACATTATAAACGGAAATATTCTCTGGGATTTACTAGTTTCTAGCTAAGTTGAATTTTGCGTCCACATTAAATAAATATTTTCTATGAAATTTCTATTAAATTGTATAATTCATGATCACATATACAAATATATGTAAAAACACTGAATTTTGAAACGTTGTTTTAATTTTTCGTTAATAAAAACTTTTGACACAAATTTTGGTCGAGAAATGTCAATATTTCAATACAATAAAATGGAATTTTTAACGTACTCACCAAAAATAACCGCAAACGTCAGACAGATGCATTCATGCTCTTGAGTCCACAATACCAATTAACTCGATTATTTATCGACAATAATCCATTCTCAAACACATCCCATTCGGCAAATTTTGATCTCTCAAGCCCTCCAAGCTGACCCCCGATTTCTACTCACCCCTCATACATTTATATTTCCCAGAACTTTTCCCCCCTAAGAAGACCCTTCACACAGCATCCCTAAAGATTAAACAGGCCTTGAGGGAATAATTTTTCCTCGGAGCCTTTAAAAAACGTTAATTAATTGAGTATGCACGTACGCTAACAAAAGCATTGAACATATCCGACTTTCTCTTTTAGCCTAGAGCTGGTTCACACACAGCTATCAAATATAAAAGATCATAGCACGCCAAATAACGCTCTCCATGCAATCCCTTCAGACCGTTCACACCTAGCGGCTTTAAGCGCAGATCAATCATAGACAATACACATCTTACGACGGAACCGCTCCAGAGGCGATATACCAAAAGATAAGCCTCCCCTCTCCGACGAAAACAGGAGAGGGGGTCATTGTAATTACGGAGATGCCTAGACCGGTGGATGACAGATGTCAAGTTGACAGATTTCAGTACAAAAAATGTGCATTCCGTTGCCGCTTCCAAATTCAATTGACCTCCTCTCCTACCACAGGAAGAAATATTTGATAGGGTCATGTGAAAGAACAAAAGATAAGCGCTCGCGGTTCAACAGATATCTGCTCGCAGATTTATAGCTGTGTGTGAACGAGCTTTAAAGCCTAGATAGATGTGTGAGCATAACAAATTTTGCATATCCTTTTTTTTTAACACATATTTGTATTTTTCTCAGGTAATATGGTACTTATTATTTTATACTTACTTTACTTACTTTTGTTTGAACTCTTAACGTATATATTTTATAGTAAGTTCTGTTAACATTTTCCCTTTTTAATGTTATGGCATCCAACCACAATGAAGGGATGTTTTAATATTAAATTTAATTAACAAGTCTCTGTATTATAAATATTCCTTAAACACTCATTTATTAGCATTTTTATGAACGCTGAAAATTTCATTACTCGCTTAAAACTGAATACCTATGTACCTAAAGAATTGGAGTATTTTTCCCACCGCGAAATTTCTCAATAAAATTATTCTCCCTTCATAAAGCGCGTAAATAATAATAACTCTGCAACAACATCTGAACATCTGTCAAACTGGGGGCAATAATCCTAGAAAGGGCAGCATTTTCATCTTCATAACTCAGTTTACAAGGAAAACCAGCTTTTTCTTGTTATTAACCCATTCGGACCTCATCACAGTTCTGCAATCCTGTACACGACCAGGGATAAAAATTGAAATTGAAAAATTATTGCAAAAAATTTTTGTCGCAAAATAATTGGAACAATTTGGTTGCGTCAACAATGACGCTCACAGTCTGAGCTTAGTGCCTGAGTTTGCACTTTTACAATTCTTATGGTTCCTTTCCGGCTAAGCTGGTGACGTTCCATGTGCCGATCCGCAGCTTTGATGCTTTAGGTTTGGTCATGGTTGAAGATACTATGTGCGATTCCAGAGGGTAGACGTCCAGTGGGCCGCCCCAGACACAGTTGGGCGAGGCAACTCCAGAAACTGTGTGAGGAGAGGATGGGACTGCCACGGACGGAGGCCGAACAGTCAGCTCAAGACAGGGACGTATGGAGGAGCCTTGTCGATGCAATGGGTCCCCGACCCGAATAGGATAAGGGGACGAAGATGATGATGACAATTCTTATGGAGTGCATCATCTCTAATGAATTTGTTCATCGTTAGGTACCTTTGATTGTTTCTGACAAATAGTTATTTGATAATGAACTTCATGCATTCGCTAGTTAATTATTCTGAGAGTATTTTAAATTATTCTAATTTTATTTGTTCTTAACCTTGTAATGGATTGCAAAACTTTGCTTACAGTTTTTCCTCCCAATCTAGAGCTAATGAAAATAGACGATTTTTGTTTTCCTGCATTTTTTTGATGTTTTGATTTTTAATTTATATTTTTATACATGATGTAACAGTACGTACCCGAAAGATTCAAACCAGTGATTCCTTAGCATATTTGGAGGAAAATGTAGATGTCATTTTGCCATCAGATGATTTTTTTTCAAACAATAAAAATAAGTTGATATCACAACTCGCTAATTAATTAGTCGGGAATAGCGTAGCGGCGGATCACATTCCGTCTTATTCTAAAAGCACGGTAACACACGAAACAGCGCTAGTATCACTTGATTCTGCTGCGACGTAGAGGGGCGGGACCAATGGCGATGTGTAATTGAAAAAAATATTTTTTGTTCTTAATAGAAAAAATATATTATCAGACGGCAAAATGACACGTACATTTTTACTCCAATTATGCTCAGAAATCGCTGGTTAATATCCTTGGGGTAAGTACTGTTACATCCTATATATCTTTTTAAATCTTTTTTTATTAATTTATTTTTTCTTTTTCATATAGTATGTAATGTATACTTTTATATGGCTGACAGAGTATTGCACCCACCGCTCTGTTCGGCTGAAATAAATAACTTATTATTATTATTATTAAATATATATGCATATATATTTTTTGGGGGAAAACACAGATACATACAGTAATTGACGAGACAATATTAATCAAATAAATAGAGAATTCACGTGCACTCTAACTATTTTTCACGGATTAATTTGTTTTATATATTTTTAAAATTTATATTTCATTAATAAATATTTATGTTTCATTATTTTATTTTTATATTTAACTTTTTTGTTTTATTATTTAATTTTTATGGTTGGTGTTTAATTTTCATGATTTATTTTTAATATTTAATTGTTTACTGTTTGCATGAGTTCTTTAGAATTTATACATTTTTTTGTTATATACAGTTTATGATTTGCCATTAGTAGTGTGAAAGAATGATTTGCCATTCTGTGAGACCTAATACTTTCAAATGAATGTAGCAATCACATCTAGCATTGAAAAAAACCACACTAAAAATAATCATATATTTCTACAAGGCACAAATACCAGATCTAATTCATGTCTGAAAGGGTTACCAGTTTACAGGGCAGACCAGCGAAACTCTAGTAAAGCTGTCACGGCGTCAAAGTAATTTCGAACGTAAAGCTGAAATGAGTTATGGGCGGCCAAATAAATAATTTACATGAGTTCGAAGTTTGCTCACCGCGGGAGCTTATTGTTAGGAAGTTTTCCATTGTGTGCGGAGGTCGTTTTGTGTTCATGTTGTTTCAGATGCTTCCCGGCCTGCCCGGCCGAGACTGTGGTGCGCGGTGAAGCGAAATTATATTACACTAACTTCGTTATCTAATCATTTTGTTTACGGTTAAATGTTAATTGAATAATTTTAAAGGATTTGTTTGTACTTACCTCTGAATAGTAAAGAAAACCCTCGTTCTAAGTGACAAGTCATTTCTATCTGGGCTCTCACAAGGACTTGTTGAACGAATCTAGACCCTCGAGTGTCCCTTAGTATAATGAATTAATACATTTATTGAATGACGGGTTAGTTGTCTATGTATACAAAAATCAAAATATGCTTACTTGGGTGTATATGAATTGTCTATGAATTGCTATATTAAGCATAGGAAACGTTTGAAACTTTCAAAATACCTTATTTAAGCCCCCGCGAAGGTTTCTGGATTATCACAAACATATGATAATACATCTGAATTTTTTTTAATCATTACTAAAACTCTTGCAAAACTGTAAAAATGTCAAAATTTGAGAATATCATTTAGCAAAACTATGATGGTTAAATAAAAATTCAATTTTCGAAACTTTAAATTAATGCATTTATTTGAAACTAGCTTTTCCCCGCGGCTTCGCTCGCATGGTATTACGGGAAATTACTGTAGCGGTTAAACTTATCAATTATCCCCCCTTTTCCTCACCCCCACCCCCTCCCGCATTCCATACATTCATTCCCTTACATTCAGTTTTCAAACATCTCGCCTGCCACCTAAATTTCATAAAACTATAGCTCAAAGAAAAAAAGAATTATCCAATTTTGTTAATTCGTTCGGAATTTATGCGCTTACAAACATTTCGGATGTTTATTTTTAATTAAATATTTGGAAGTTTGTTAATATAATTAAAAAATTACACTATTTATTATTCAGTCTTTATAATCGTTACGAATTATATTTTTAATGTAGGAACTCTTATCTGACATTTATTGCAAAACAAAGCTTGTCCAAAAAAAAACCGAATTCTGATATTTGAATTTTCTGCAGTAGTAGCTGACCAGTGGACTGAGTATCTACCAGCATAGAGCCCAAAAATATATCAACATTGTTTCCATAGAAAAGATTTTTTTCTGACGTTAGCAAAAACTCGCTTTTGTTAGCGACAGAAAACGTATAACAAATATAATATATTAATATTTATAATTTCATAACGCCAGAGCTTACCATCATATACAACCTGTAGTCTGCGCATATAATTTAGCTTTATATTGGTGAAAGAATTATTAAAGTCTTTATATTGTGTTATGCGTGAAAAGGTCATAAACGAACTCGAGCAGTTTCGCATTTATAATATTAAGTATGAATACTCGCCTTATACTTTGAATCGAATCAAGAATTATGGGTATTTTTAATAGGTACCTATGTTAGTTACCAAATTTGATTAATTGTTCTTATGACAAACTAAAATTGATATTTGTAATATATGAAAATAAAAATTTGAATTAAAAATTGTAATGGGTGGCACGCGAGCTGCTTGAAAACTGAATCTACTGGGACTGAATATATGGAACGCAGGATGAGAATTAGCGGGATGGTGGAGCGGGAGAGGGGAGAGGGGAGAGGAAAGGCGGGGAAGGTGAAAGGGGAACACGGAAGGGGACGCGGGAGGGGAATGGGAACGCACGCGAAATAACATGCAGGGGGAAACAATATCTTTTAATTCGTCTTTGCAACGCACGTCGTTATAATAACCCAAAGACTTTTGCGGGGGTTTAAAGAAGGTATTTTGAAAGTTTAAAACTTTTCCTACGCTCAATATAGCAATCATAGACATTTCATATATACATCCCCAAGCAAACATATATATATAAATATATATATTTTACATGAGCTCCACACAGGAGGCCCTGAGGAAAATTATTTTCCTCGGGGCCTATGTCATCTTTGG
Organism: Glyphotaelius pellucidus; assembly: GCA_936435175.1. NCBI lineage: Eukaryota > Metazoa > Arthropoda > Insecta > Trichoptera > Limnephilidae > Glyphotaelius > Glyphotaelius pellucidus. The sequence goes on along the minus strand of OW386552.1, from coordinate 9,499,258 downwards.
GGATGCTGTGTGGAGGGTTTTTTAAAGGAAATGAAGGGAAGGAGAGTTCTGGGAAGGAAAAGGGTTTAAGGGGTGGGTAGGAATCTGGGTTTCAGTATGTCCTGGTCATCCACCTCCAAGACCTAGACAAACTTCACCCCATGAACCCGGGCACCCCTGCTAAATCACCAAACGTAGCGAACCACTTGAGGTGACCTATGGCAGAGGTGTTGGTTATCCAATAGGTTCCCGGGGCGGCGGTACCCATTCCCGCCTCCCAAATTTGATTTCTATATAATATTTCTAAATCTCTTCATTTGCTTTAATTTATTTTCTGGGAATTTCTTTTAATGCAAACCCTATTTTTTTTTTCATAGGCATATTTTTCATAAGGCATGTTTTAACTAAAATACAAATTCTCAGGCTAAGCCTTGACAGTCTACTTTCAGTTTAACACATTTTGTGATTTTAAATCACTGAACAACGAATAGTATTTTGTGTTACTCATTAAATGTGTCCTAATACACGTTGACAAACCACACGAATTAATTTGACAGGCACAAAATTTAGATCCTTCTTAATGAAGTAAAATTCTTTAAAAAGCTCCGTGTCATAATTTAAATGTTCCCCTCTATATTGACCCACTGTTTATAATTAATTATAATGTGTTGGTTTTCAGTACCGTAAAACCTTCGTAGCCTCAAACCACAAAACACGAAAATTATTTTCCAGGTTGTTTTGAAAGAGAATTATACTCTGAGCGATGTTTTCGTGGCGGGCTCCGTTCGGTTTCCTAAACAATTTTAAGCGGTTCGTTAGCGGCTCTTTAATACCAAAAATCATGGTAACTTCTGGAAAATTCATATCCTAATATAATATCACGTAAAATTATTTAAAAAATAAACATCATGGCATAATCTTCATAACATTCCTGTTGCGATAAGTATTGTAATGGAAGGCTTCCTTTCTAATGATAATCAAAGTTATCTTGTTTATATTTGTACTTTTGTGTGATTTTATAACAATTCTTAATATTTTTAATAGCTATTGCTCGTGCAACGAATTTCATTATTTTCTAGAATCCTAGTTAAAGGAAACTTGTTTTACATTATTCAAATTATTATATTTTATAAAATCGAGAGTTAGTTATTACACTCCAGCGATGTGTGTTGCGTTAATATAATAACGTCCTGATCATCCGCCTCCAAGCCCTAGACAAACCTCACCCCATGAGCCCGGGCACCCCTGCTAAATCACCAAACGTAGCGAACTACTTGGGGTGACCTATAGGAGAGGTGTTGGTTATCCGATAAAGGTTCCTGGGGCGGCGGTACCCATTCCCGCCTCCCAAATTAATCATTGGAAGCAAATAATTCAAAATTATATTATCAAAATTATGTACAATAGAAATAGAATATTTTGTACAGATGCATTATACAAAGAATCTAAACTATTCAGTCTCCGCCAACTATTTATATTGCAAATTATGAAATATATCTTTAACAACAAAAACAAATTCTTAAAAAAATGAAAACAGAATCAACATTAGAAATAATAATGTATTTTATACCCCCCCAAACGAATATCAAACAAATGCAAACACACAGCTGTTTTATTGGACCTCGTTAATTTACAGAAAAAATTCATGTGTCAGTTAAACTACCAGAATTCTCAGAAGTGTTTAAATTATGGCTTATCAATATTTTTATTTTTTTTTTATTTTTTTTATTTAATATAGATATATAAGTTTACAGTGGGTTAATATAAATTACATATTTGTTCAGAAATTCTTTAAAATTGCAGTCTCACCAAAGAAGAAGCTAGTTCTTGTGCTTGATGAGCGAGTTACACTAATTATGACAGAAATAGAATGACATTATGCAATAGGTAAGTATATAAGGGAACAATTGAAACTTCTGGATCATCTATATGGGAAGATGTACATACAATGGGAGATAGTTACATATGAATATTATGCTTATAATGAAACTGTATTTATTTAATTTAAATCCCTTTGAGTTTTTCACAAACTACAACACTTATTCTTACACTTACTAGCTTACACTATACACTTATTCATGTACTTACTATTACACTATTGTATATTTTTGTACAAACTGTAGACAAATTTTAAACATGTTTTTGCTTTATGTGCCCACTGTTTGCTCTTTCTAGATACAATAATAAAATCATGTAAAGAACATTATTACCCATGCACAGGCTGCGCCTTAATGAGTTCCCATTATTCTTGTGATTTTCAAATTTTGTATTTATAAACGTAAAAACTGAAAAAAATGAAGGATAAAAATATATATATATATACATATTAAAGACCCTCAAACAAAAAATGAGAAACAGAAAAGACCGAAAAGTTGAATCTAGGAATTGATCTCAATCTTGCAAACGTACACAAAGTTAACTGACAATAAAAAATTGCTTTGAAAATGAAGATAAAATTAGTAGCTCTCAGTCAAAGTATGATACAGTTAAAAATGATGGTCAAATCAGCTCAGTCGTCAGAGCACTTCCCCAACAAGGAAGAGGTTCTGAGTTTGATTCCCAGATGTGACTGAATCTTTTTCTTTCTTTTCTGTTTCACATTTTTCAGTTAAGAGTAGTTAATATTGTCTTCAATGATTTAATATAAAAATGGAGGTTTTAGTCAATAAGTTGTTCCAAAAATAAAAATATTCATCGTAGACTTATAAAAAAGTCAATAAAAGTCGCACATTAAAATAAAAATGGATAAATTGATCCAAGACATTATCTAAATTGCATTTAGATCGGGTAGAATCTCCATAAAGATAGCAGCCAATAAAAAAAATTGCTTTAAGAAGATGAAGATATTGTCGGTAGCTCCCAGTCAAAGTCACAGTTAAAAATTACGTAAGTTGATATGGTCGAATTAGCTCAGTTGTCAGAGGACTTCCCAGGCAACGAAGAGGCACTGGTTCAATTACTATATGCGCTTAATCTTTTCTGTCTTTTGATTATTATTTTTCTTTTGAGAGTCGTTAATCTTGTCTTCAATATTTAAAATATTGTCACCAAATTCCGGAAAAAAACGTAAGTCTTTCGAGGAAAGACTAGGCATGTAATAAGACGCCTGTGTATTTTTATAACAAAAATTTCATATTTTTAATTTCGTAATGACAAATTACCCCCTTGAATGCTAAACTGGAATAAAATATTTTTTTTAATTGACTACGAAAAGTAAAAAACTGGATGGTTTTCATTTTAAGCACCAAATTAATGGTGATTTATTATCCACTTAATTTGTAACTGTCAGTTTGAAAATGGTCTTGTAAACCGAAACAGCTGTAACAAAAATACATACTAAAATACTTGCCAATAAAATTATCAAATTTTATTTAAAAAAAATTAAAACGTTGACGTTGTTCTGCTGTCTGATAATAATTTTTTTTCAATTAGAACAAAAAAAAAACATCTTTTTTATCACACCTCACCATTGAGCAGTTGGATATGGTACTTTTTTATCCCGCGACAAAATATCCCGACAAAATATCCTCCAACAAAATATATACTAAAACATAACCTAATCATACCTTATTTGACATTTTACTATTTTTGAACAAAAATTTATTGTCTTTACAGGATGTCCGTATTATTTTTGTCCTATTTTTTCGGTTAGGTTAGGTTATGTAAGGTTAGGTTTTGGTAGATATTTTGTCGAGGCTATTTTATCGCGGGTTGAAAAGTCGCGGAACCGTTGGATACAGCCTAGCGGGTCACATGATATGCACTCCATCTCGTTTCAGCAGCACGTTAACAGAGCAGTGGTGACGTGTGAAAGAAAAATACATTTAAATTCAATTGAAGAGAATCAATTGAAATCTACTTTTTGACTCCAAATGGGCTCAGGAATCACTGGTTAAAATCCTTCGGGTACGTGTTGTTACACGCTGGACAATAGTTTATTTGTGATTTATTGAATAATCTTTAAAACAGGTCTTGGTGGTGTCACTATTAGCTTGAAAGCGAAAATTATACGACGCCAAAATTTGAGCACCATTTTGAAGATTTTCAAAAAAATTGTCAGAAACAAATACATCTTTCAGAGCGCTGATATGCCAAGAGATATTATTACTAGATAGTAACTTTGTATGTAAAATAATGGCGAACAAGTAAATATCGATCAATAAAGCCAAAAATGCGTACAAAATATTAATTTGATATTGTAAGGCTTGTGGATTTTGAATTTAAAATAGATTCTGAATAAGCGACGTCTTAAAATGAAATTCTTATAATATTAAGCAGAATAACGAAGAAAAACGTGTAACTAGGTTGAAAGGACCTTCTTTAATTTATAACCTGCAGCCGTTACCGAGAGGGCTCTTATGAAAATTACGCAAATCAAGAGACACCAGATTTATGTATTTCATTATGAAATATTAATATTTCGGAAAGGAAAAGAATTTTTCTCATTTTTTCTAATGAATTACCCTATTACTTTTGCCTCGAAAAAAATGGTCTTATTTGGTTAATTGTATTTTAAGATATACCTACTCCTTTTAATGAAAAACTTATTTTGTTTTGAAATGAAATTGATAAAGTTTTTTTGTATATTTCTTTGACAAAGCATGTTCAGAATGAGCAGATCAAAAAATAATAAGTTTTGCCTTTAATTTTGTTTTGCATCTGGTTAACTCGTATTTTCATTTTGTTTTATTTTATTAATAATTTTAATGAGGTATTGGTGACTAAAGAAAATTCACCCAACGTTCTTGTGCTCACATTTCGGTTAAAATAAAATTACTTTCGCATTTTTCCGAAAGCGATATATGTTAGTAAAGAAAATAAAAACATATAATCGTTGAAAACAATATAGCATCCGTGCACAATATACCGTATTTTGTAATCATATTTTGACTTCAAAAATAAGTATTACCGCCGCTGCGGAAACCATTTATTGGATTACCAACACCTCTGCCAAAGGTCACCCCAAGTAGTTCTCTACTTTTGGTGACTTAGTAGAGATGCCCGTGTTCATTGGGTAAGATGTGTTCAAGTCTTGGCGGCGGGTGAGATTGATAAAACGGAAGAGGCCGGTTTGCGGAGACCTTATGACCTCTGTTGCTGGTCTTGCACCGCAGCAAGAGGGATGGATTCATACATCCATAACTTCTGAACACACTGATCCCTAGGTTCCTACCTATCCCTCTTACCTTTTTCCTTCGCAGAACGTTTTTTTCTTATAAAGACCCTTCACACAGCATCTCCAAAGATGACACAGGCCCTTGGGAAATTATTTCCCTCAGGCCTCCTTTGTGGGGTTAATGTAAAAAATATGAATAAATAGTTCTATGAAATCATGTATGGCCATTCGATTATTTGATCTGCACAAGTTTATATTTGAAAGTATGAGTATAAATATTCCGGATCTAATCTGCTTTAAAAATTTCAAGAAATACTTCACAGATTAATTTTTCGATTAATATTTGGAGGCACGACATTAATTAAATCGAATGGCAGAATCAAAAACAGAACACTCGGAAATCTCCGTCGATCGAGTGGTGTGATTAGTCAGTAAAAAAAATTATTTTACACAACCACCCAATATTAAATTGCACGTAATTTTAGTTCAAAACGGACCGTTTATAATATGGTATCTCCATTTTAGGAATATATTAATTTACTGTTCTGACCAAAATACCTGATATTTTAGGTCCATTTTCTGCTTCACAATATAACTGCTATTTCGGGATGGTGCAGCATTGCTGTTCATAAATTATTTTTGCACGAACTTCCTCCATTTCAAAAACTGTGCATATATATTTTTATAAAATTTTCTTAAATGATGCAAGCTCTATGAATTACACCGCACTAGATTGATCTTTGTTTGGTCAACCCTATTAATCTTGGAAAATAAAAGTTGGCGTAAAAAAACTAAATAACTAACCATTACGCCGTTTCCCCGCAGGGGTAGGCAGAGAGGACGGACCGCCATACAACTCGGTCCTGGCACACACTCTTTGCTTCACTCACATTCATACATCGTCTCATACGTACTCTTCTATTATTCTGATTTTTGACATGACCCGACTCAAGTATCTGATTCACTTGATCGTGCCATGTCTTTCTCGAGCGTCCCCCACTTCTTCTACCATTCACATTTGCGTCATATATTCTTCTTACACTACTTTCTTCGTTCATTCGCTCTACATGCCCAAACCATCTGAGGGTCCCTTTCTTAATCTTACTCATTATGCTTAAATCAGCTTTACATTATTTGCGGATCTCTACATTTCTCACACGATCATAAATGGTTTTACTACACAAACGCCTCAGGGATCTAATTTTTACAGCATTCAGTTTATTTCATCCTTCCTCTGCCAGTTCCATGCATCACTGCCGTACATCAGGGTAGGTACCAGGACTCCATCGTGAACTGCTAGCTTCACTTCTTTTGAGAGTTTTTTTATTAGCGCCAACGGCATTCAGTCCTCCATTAATAGAGTTACCGGCATTTACCCTTCTTTAAAAAAAACTAACAACTCTGTAATTAGTTCTCTTCTGCTTTTGTCTAATTATTATTCACGTGAAATTGTATTTTCCTACTTTAGTGGCAGTTTTAAATTAAACACTTGCGTAAATTCGACCCACCGGGAAGTACGTTGTTTTTTTTATATATATGTATAAAAAAACAACGTACTTCCCGGTTCATTCAATCTTCGATAAACAATGTGTATGAATGTTTCAATTTACTCTTGACTAGGTACTGAGTTTCGAATACAAATGATACCATCAATAAAAGTGAATATTTTATATAAAAACAAAGCTATATTACCATAACGCTTAGAGTCGAACAGATTTTTTGTAAAACTATAACGTGTTTTGAAAATGGTGTAAGTCGGTTACCACCATAAGGATCACATTAGGACCGTTTAACCAAGCATCACACCCGCTGGAATGTTATTCACCAACAACATAACTGGACTTGGAGATGCGTTAAGCGTTAAAAAAATAGGTGGGTTGTTCTGATTTTTAACCTACATAACTTTTACCACTCTCTCACATTTCCACCACTCCGTCGCATTTTGTTTTTACTATAAATGAATTCTCTCTGGATCTCAGAGGGGAAATCGTAGCAAGAGGGGAAGGAGGAAATTGTAGAAGGGGGGATATTGTAGCAAGGAGAGAAGGAGAAAAAATGTCTATTGGGGGTGACAAACACGAGCTGCGTGAATACCTATTTAAATGAATGAAAACCCACGTGACAGAATTAACACACGACATAAAAGTTGTATGAGACAAGTTTTTGAGATTTTTAAAAATATTTTATTAAATATCCTTTAATAGATAGGTTACCTACATTTTGGAGTTTAAAAATAGTTTTATATTTTACTATATACTATACTGTCGTCATATCATTTTTTTGTAACATTATATACGCATTAACAGAATATACGCAAGTCGAGGTGGCAGAAGACAACTGTGATTTGTATGAAATACACTTCTATCACGATGAGTTACAACTCTGTAACTTAATTTTTACTACAGAAATATAAACACATATTTTTTTTAAGTGCACAATGTTCGTCTTTAGTACAGCAGATTTTAAAGTAATTATAAAATAATAATATTGGTAATTTTGTTGAATTTTTCTCCACTAACTGATGGAGACAACTTTATGTAGGTTAAAAAGAAGAACGAATCAGGTATCTACGATCCAAAAACAAATTAATGAAACTAACATTAATGCTTTTTGTTTTATCAGAAGTGTCATAATGAACAAACAACTAACAAAATTAATAAAATAATTAATTCTTTTGCGTGGGTGTATTTGAGTACATTTAACTATAAAGCAGGCTGCTCTAGTGTATTATTTATCAGCGACGTTGGGAAGAGATCTCCTGCATTGTTTCAGATGTTTTTATTGTATCTTTCAGCAAACCACCCGCATCTGCGGCAATTGAAATACCATTTACAAGGCATTTTCACTGCGGAACAAGGTACTACAGGGTTGCTAAAAACTTGCAAATGAAATTACGTTGCCTGGTTTCTTTCGTTGGTTTTTACATGAGAATTCCTTGTTTCATCTCATTTGAAGAATCTACGAAAAAAGCGCTTTGGCATATGTTTCAATTGAAATGGGAACATAAATTTATTGAATCTAAACAAGAACAGAAGGTGGAACAAAAGGCATTTAAATTCGGTTTGTACCGATGATTTTCTTTGGTTAGGTATCAATCGCACAGAGTGGATGTTGCTCTGGTGAGAGACCACTCAGAATCGAATCGCTGTTAGAACGTATGAAACTATGTTTAGTAGGGTGGGTCACGACTGTATGGGGAATTTTTTTTCTTGTTTTGGTTTGTCTAATAGTGAAGGGTGTTAAACGGAGATATGAAATCACGTAATTTTTTAAATAATATTTGGATATCATCTTCTTCCTCCGGATTGACTTCAAAATTTCACGTTATAGAGAAAAACTCACCCTTGTTAAATCTTAAAAAAATGTTAGATAAACCATTGAAAATTAATTATTTTTCATAAATCACGTAAAAGAGGGAATATTTTGATTTATTTATGAGAAATATATATATACCAGCAAAATTCTTCTTACTCTCAAATTTCGGCATTATTTTGCGAGACTCAATTTTGGCACTTTTTGTAAATGATTTCGTCAAAATATACTACATTTGCATTTGAAGATTACAAAAAATATATGGTTTGGTAAAAAAATTAAAAAAAATTTTTTTTAAAAAGATTAAATTTTCAAAACGTTGAAGTGAATCCGGAGGAAGATCGTATCAAAAAATTGAAAAAAATTAAACACGTCGTTTTGAATCCATTTGGCGCCCTTTTATCGCTATTAGAATTTAAAAATAACATTTTTTGTTAAATGACCCACCTCAATTTTTAGTCACCAGATCTAAATGTGGACGTATGTGTCAACCTTCCTCTCCCTCGGATCTTTTCTCTTTCTCCCTATTTAGTTTCATGGTAAGCTCCAAAAGGAATGCCATGGTCCTACTGGCCAAGGCAGTGGGGACTCTTGTGCTGTAGATTTTATTTATTTATTTCTATATATTACAGTATTTACCTATAGATCAATTTCGAAAACATTTTTACATAATATATTTTGTAATTTTATTATGTTGGGTGTAAGGTAGGTTTGTGAAGGTGAAACAATACATAGGTATTGTTGTATGTTTCGTGAACACCTCACTAGGAGATATTCATATAAAATGAAGATATTTTCAGTAAGGAAAAATATTAACAGTTTTAACTGTATATAGTAACGTAAGCACACAAATATTCAATATGTGAAAATACTAGGAAGAAATTTGTTAAATTTAATAAATATGGTAAATTTATTCCGAAACACACCCTCTTTGAAGTTTTGTTTCACAAAAGGAATAGTTTGATACATCCTCCAACTCGGCAAGAAAAACTGCATACCATTTTGCTTTCGTAGTTTTTTTCCAATGAGAAGTGCATTTCCAACGTGCATTTTTCCACAATACAAATGTTTTTTTAAGTATTTTACAAAGTATCGTGGTAGGGAGTTTACTTTAAAGAAAATTCTATTCTGAATTTCAAATTTGATTTATTTTTAATTTTTCTTATATTAACTCCACTCAGGAGGCCATGAGGAAAAAAAATCCCTGAAGCCCTTTTCATCTTTAGAGATGCTGTATGGAGGGTTGAAAAAAGATGGGGGGAAGTTCTGGGAAGGAAAAAGGAATAAGGGTTGGGAAGGAACCTGAAGTAAATGTATCCATGAGTGACGGATGAATTCACCCTCCACTGCGGTGCAAGGCACTGGGTTGAGAGAGTCCGGATCAAAAGGCTTTCTTCGACTGGTCTCTCCCGGTCCCGACACCCAGTAATAAGGTAGGCAGACGCATCCGCCACCGAGATGACAAACCTCACCCCATGAAACCGGGCACCACAACCAAGAATAGACAGCATTTAGATAGTTTGGCAGGTACTAATTAGTAAGTATGTATGTACATCTGTTCATCATTCGGAAATATGCATCCCATAGTTAATCGTCATTAAAATTCTTTGTTAAGAATTCCACAAAACCGCAAACCCAGCGCATAACAAAGTATTTTTATTTTAAATATTTATGCGTATGTTTTTATTTCTTAAAAAATGATAATGAAAAATATGAAACATAATTTTTTCGAACCAATCTTTATCACAACACGTTAGGTAGAAATACATATTTTCTGGTGACTGGACAACATAATGAAACCAACTCAGAACCACCTCAGAAAAGTAATTAATTAAGAGTGATGAAAAAAATATTGGTTGAATAGGCTACGTTAGGTTACGGTTATGAGCTATTTTTAAATTATTTTTTTGTAGCTTTAAATGACTTTTCAAAGAAGTGTTGTGTTGACTTTATTCTCATTTGGCATGAAACCATTTTCTTATATCATTGAAGAAGAAGATAATATTATCAATGTAAACGAAAACATGATAAATAACAATATACAGTCCGGGTTGCGACGGTTTTTAATTTTTCTGTGTCTTGTTCTTTTTCAGATTTTTGGTTAAGATTATTAGTATTATCTTCTTCTTCAATGATAAATTACATGGATGGGAATTTCCATCAAAAATTTAAAAAAAGAGTTATTCAAATAAAATTGAATATTTTCTTATATTTTTCCTCTTAATAATATAATTTTTAGGATTTCTTTTTCCTGATTGGTATACTCTCGCATTTTCGCCAAGGTAAAATATCACCATTAGAAACCGAAAAGTTACTTGAAGTGGCTTTAGCTATGTTTGGTGACTAGATCTGAATATCCAGGATCTCACCGATTTTCCTTTAACCCATCTCTTTCCCTTCCCCACTCCTTTTAACCTCACAATATACCCCACTTGAGGATGCCATAGACCACACGCTCCGGATCTTGTATGGAATTGAACTGAAAAAATGTCCCTTATGAGATTCCGTGTGATTGAATAAGCAAAGGCATTGCACAACCGCCTATTTGTAAGGGTTCTGTTTACTTACACATCTCTATACCATAATACAGAAATGCCAAATATGTCCTACGCAAAGCCCCCTGTTCCGTCAAAGCCTTAAATCTGCCTGGTTTGTGTCACATCGCTGCATAAGCCATCTTATTCGCCTCTTCTGCAGGCGTGTAACTCCGTATTCCCCAGGCCGTATCACAGAGAGCTTGCAAACGTTTTCAACATAAACTTTTGTTAGTTTTGACATGGGTGAAATTGTACTAGAATCAAAAAATCTTTGCATTCTCTCTCTATTTAAATAATCCCACTTGTATTTGTAAAGTTGTGAGAATGTTTAGTTGCTTTCTTGAGCACTCAGGTACTAAAGCGAGACGGCAAATGCCGAGGGGTATAAAAAGCATTGTGATCTTAGCACTCGCTCTCTCTCCAGCTAGCTCTTAGTAATTACACACGTATTGTAAATCTCGTTACAAATATATCTGTTATTCGACCACGAGCGTAATCATTCAAAGGGAATATTACCACCCCAAGATCTCCTCCCCAATAGGCGCAGCCGGTAGGTAAAACAATTTACGTGTTACGTAGCTCATTTTTTATTAAAATTAAAAAAAACAATCACACTCCACTGCATTGTAGGGGACCGACTTGCAAAGCTCGAATGTGAATTACAGCCAAAACTTTGACTTACCTAATGTAAGTTCGATGCGCGTCGCTACTATATTGTAACTGTGGAAGAACAGGCACTGGATAGTTTGTACTTTACCTACATACATTTAAATAGCAGATATATTATCTTTCTAATACAAATGTGTGTTATATATTTGTAAATAATAAAATTAGATAGAGCCTGAAAAATCATAATAGATTGTGCAGCGCCCCTGAGGTAATTTTTAACAAAGCGGAGCTCTATAAATCATCCAATTATTGTTAATTATTATTATTATATTTCTCACTTAAATAAATTGATGCCTTTTGTATGCTTATGCTGTGCTGATTTCTAACAGTATGGAAAATATACAGTTTCTAGTTTCTAGGATGAATGAAGTATGTAAAATTAATGAGTTAATGAGTAAATAAGGGGCGCTCAAATGGTTTTGGCATGTAAAGCGAATGAACGAAGAAAGGAGACCAAGGATAAAATATGACGCAAATGTGAACGATAGAGGAAGGGACGCCCGAGAAAGACATGGCACGATCAAGTGAATCAGGTACCTGACTCGAGCCACGCCAAGAGTCAGAATAATAGAAGAGTATGCGTTAGTCGATGTATGAATTTGAATGAGGCAAGGAGTGTTTGCCAAAACTGAGTTGTTTGGCAGTCCGTCATCTCACCTTATCCATGTGAAGAAACGGCATAATGATTAGTTAGTTAAGTATCTTCATATGTAGCAGTTTATACCGACATTGTTTCTTTGCTTAATTTGTAGCAGTTTACACCGATATTGTTTCTTCCTACCCTTGTTCGCTACATGGAGTAGCGATTTGTCTCTTACATCACTATTATCCGATAGCTACACATCACTAGAGTCTAGTTACTGCGACAGGCTTGTTACCAATATGCTTGTTGCCCGTCAAGATCCAGCGGACTTCAAGGAACGACCACGGAACGACCACGGAACGTCACGGATTTCGTAATGTTAATATCTCAACATCAAAATGTATTAAAGTCACATTTAAACGAATTGGCGCCCATAGTTAGTTTATTATTAACGATCTCTCACCAGCAATTTTAGTTTGTGTGACATTTTAAATTGTGATTTCAAATAGTTTTCTTCGAGCTACTTGCGTGCTCTGAGAATTGAACAATTTAATAGTCTTTTTCTATCAATCAAATAAGTAACTTTTATCTGAACAATCTAGTTGACAACATATATACACTTAACACAAAAATAATTAAACTTACATTTTACATATAATTCTTTCAAACGTTACAAATTAAATGATTGTGAAATGTTTTAATAAAATTGACTATCCAATTTATCTAGTATTATGACTTAATTATATATTTCACCTTAAGGATTACTTATATCTCATCACTTGCGACTAAATTTATTTTTAAGCAATTACAAATTTCGTTAATGATGTAAGAGAAAATGAACAACTAAACATTTTGTGTCCAAAATTCTAGCCAACTGATTAAATAAGTATGGCGTTTTAAAAGTATAATGTAATTGCTTTTTTTTGGTATGTTACAATTTTCTGAAAACCAGTGTAAACCAAATAACTTGCGCACCTCTGGAAGGGTTGGTATGCTATGTGAGAATTTTATTCTTCTGTCTTAATATGTAAGACCAATTTTTAAAGGAGGTTTTCTGTCTTCTTTGTAGAATATTGTAAAATTCTTTGAGTTACGTACTTGTATCGTAATATAAAATATTACATCGTAGGTTAGTCAAAACACTGAAATGAAAATATTAAAGCGAATTTATGTGAATAAAATTGATGAGCAAAGAGTGTGTGCCAAGACCGAGTTGTTTGGCGGTCCGTCCTCTCTGCCTACTCCTGCGGGGAAACGGCGTAATGGTTAGTTAGTTAAATTGATAATACGACCAACATACGTGATTTTATATTTCCTCACTGTAAATCCTTACATTAAATATCGCGTGAGTAACGTGTAAATTGAGATTGATTTTTATCTAAGAAAGTCTTACCTTATTTTAAGTAACGAAAAATATAATTCATTTAAATATATTTAAAAGCACATTTTAAAAGATTCGAAATTATGAGAAGTATCGCAATGACATGGGACAGTTTGCCTTGGTAGGAAAGGTTCTTCACACTACAACTGTTCGTGTTAATTTTTTGGCGTAAGGGATTTGATAATTTGTAGTGGCTTTCGTGTTCACTTGACATTGAACCCGTCCCTAAAAATTTATTTTGGGAACATAAGGGACGTACGAGACGTACGAGACGTACTTACCTTCCTTCCTACCTACGTACTATCGTAGCGCCATGTACCTAGTACCAACCGGCACCGGGTATTAAGGTGCATACTGAAAAGGTATAGACTCTCGACGAACGCCTTACAAGCGATTGGAATACTATCACGACATCCAAATTACCCAACGTTCGGAAAGCTACTTGGCGAATCGGCAATACTGTACAAACAGTGAGCCGTAGTATTTTCATTCTTAAATCAGTCTTCAAGTCAAGTCCATTCAAGTAACAGTTCAACACAGTAAGGTCAGCACTGTGCAATCAGTGATTACACTGATAACAATCCAGTGCGGTAGCAAACAAATGGACTACGATCCATTTCCGGACCCTTTTGCTTTTCACAAGATTTGGGGTAATCGTGTCTACTGATGGCCTGCGGTTGTGAGGAACTTTTCCTTCGAGACTCAATACATCTCTAAGCTTATAAGGTCCGTCGTCCTTTCAGCTCAAGAGATCATTTTCTCAAGGTCTAACTCCGCCGTCGATGACTCCAATTCACTCGAGTCATCATCTTCATCTCCACTGCCACGGTGTCGAGCATCGGACTGAAACACCAGGTCTTCTCCACCATCATGGTGCAGAACTACATGCTGGCGTCATTGCAGACCCGTTGTCTTCACCGCCTCAGCGTCACGACCTCCATCACACATCACGTCTCAACATCACTGCCAACATCACTTCTATCTGCACTCTGTCTTCTTCACTGCTTTGACCCTAGCTATGTAGCCAACAATATAGACTTCAACTCACCAACTGCTCGTTTTTTAATCATCCGTCTCTACCTGCTGAGCCTAATCCCTCAAAAACAAATTATTATTTTTCCGTGATGCAATTTAAACACAATTTTCATTCCAAACAAAATAGTTTTAAATTCTCGTCGCTTTTATGCTCCACGATAAAAAGAACTGCGGCATTAAAGCGTCTGACCAGATTTCAGGCAATGCAGTTTACTGTGAAAATAGAACCGGGACTGAAACTGAAATGCTCCTGAAATGCATTACGCAGGAAACGGAAATACCCGCAGGTAGTGCAGGTGCGCCGCGACGCGCATTTATGAATACGGAATTATGGTAAATGAAGTGATGTTTGTATGGGGGCTTATGCAAATAGCCGACTTTACCAACCCCCGCCCCCGCCCAAGCCAAGGCGCCCTTGTTTGCAGCGACTAAGCCTCCCGCCCTGTATTTCATTTTTAAGGTTTTTCTGGCTTCGGGTTTCAGATTTCCAGTACCGTGTTTTATTTGCTCCCAAGGGCAGCTTTCGGCTTGCTCAGTTTTGTTGTTTATTTTAATGATATAAGAATGTGATTTGCTTTGTTATGATGTTAACTGTGAATTAGTGAGTCTATAAGGTGATTTTTTTTAAAATATTATCGCAGTACACAATTTGCACCACGTGCACTTAACTACTTTAGGTATAACCTAGAAATCTCGGTATAACCTAGATATCTCAGAAGTACACAATTTTCTTGTAAACTCATTCGTTTTGTTGCGGCTATAATTATCTCAAGGTATCACGATGAAACTATAAAACTATATTGTGATTGTGATGTGTGGTCCTTAGCAAAGATACAGTGGTGAGTGATTGTTATCCCTTTTCCTTGCATACCTTGTTTTTCCTACACATACCACTCAATTCAAGCAAAAACCATTTGGTTTCGTTTCATTTTTAGTATTTATTCAAAGAAATAAACCTTTTTAACGTTTGCACTTTTTTTTAAAATTAAAACCGCTCAAGAGTCCCAACGGCTTCAAAAATCTGGAGCCAGTGAGGCAACTGCATTCCCAAATGTGGTATGTTGTATGTTGAGATGGACTTATATATGTCTGACGTGTCGTGTCATGATGTGCTCTGCCGTGATGGCTAGCACTCACATCTATATGTCGTGTTCTGACGCTTTTTGACGATATCTTGAATCAAAACAGTCGTCACAATACAGCACTGGCTCGTGCCAGTGCTGTGTTGATACCATTCTGACGCGTAACGACACGACACGTCTGACAAATAAAATTCCACCATCAGGTTTTCATGTAATGTTAGGCTAAAGGTAGTGAAGGGGGGGGGGGGGGGGGGGGGGGGGGGGAGGTGGGGAAGGGATTCGTGAGGCTATCGAGGACATAGGGCAGCCACTTTGCGGTTTGGTTATGGAAAATTTCATGAAAAGGATATGGTCCTGTAAGCGTGGTCGTGGTGGTCATTTGCCTGATGTTATTTTCCACTATTAACGACATACCTACCTCTTTATAATAAAATAAACATCCGATCATTTATATTAAAAAATGGAATTTTTCTTTGAATATCAAAATAAAACCTCTTATTGGAAAACTCTTTATTATTTTTTAAATAACACAAATTAATCAAATAAAATGTATTTGCCACGCCGGGATTCGATCCCGTGACCTTCAGAATGCGTGTCAAGAGCCTAGAAGTTACTGAAAGTTATTTTATTTTATTTTTATTTTTTGTTTGTTTGGGAAACAAACAGTTGTGCATATTTATTATAGTAAGTTATCCTATCAATTCTTATAGATCGATCTTGCTAGGGGGCCAGGGCGATTCTGAGAGTGTCTTTCACTCTGGAACATGCCGCAAATATACTAAATGTTATTTTTTAAAGAGTAATTTGTGAAAAACACACTCCTGTATTTGAATTCACCACCTCCGAGAATAAGCAACATATTTTATAGAAAATCGTCCATAGGTACTATTAGATTAAATATGACGCAAATGTGAATGGTAGAAGAAGTCGGGGACGCCCGAGAAAGACATGACTCGATCAAGTGAATCAGATACTTGAGCCGGGCCATGTCAACAGTCAGAATAATAGAAGAGTGTGTATGAGACGATGTATGAATGTGAGGCAAAGAGTGTGTGCCAAGACCGGGTGGTTTGGCGGTCCGTCCTCTCTGCCTACCCCTGCGGAAACGGCGCGATGGTTAGTTATTTAGTTCGTTTTTACTTTCACGATTGAGGATTTGAGATGACCAACGGTTGTACTTTATATTTGAAGAATGTTGTATCCAACAATATGATATCGAGATAAATTGAAAAAACCAAACAAATTATGTTTCATTAAAATACATAAAACATACAATTATAATGAGTTTTAATTAAAATTTGCCTAGAAAGGCAATTAGATTAGAGTTAATTGCTGAATTTATGAATAATGTTGGATTTAAAAATTTCACAAACAACCCTATTCCACAAAACGTTTTTCTTTTACTTTTCGTACCTTGCAGAAAGCAACATGCTCTCTAACATAAATGTACACATATCATAGATGTATTTGAGCTTATAAAGCAAAACAAAAAGTATAGATAAAATGATATCATTTACGTTCTAGATATTGTCTTCAGATCAACATACAACCTTATTCCACAAAACTGAACGGCTAAAAAATAGACATAATAATAATATTTTTTCTGGACAAATTCTACTTTCCTGTATTCTTCAGCTTCTTGGCTTTGAAGAATTTCCAGCTGAAGCCATAAGACGTCTGTTTTATTA
The DNA here is from genome assembly GCA_936435175.1 of Glyphotaelius pellucidus. Taxonomy (NCBI): domain Eukaryota; kingdom Metazoa; phylum Arthropoda; class Insecta; order Trichoptera; family Limnephilidae; genus Glyphotaelius; species Glyphotaelius pellucidus. Next base: position 9,481,876 of record OW386552.1, on the reverse strand, counting down.
ATTTATTCCCATAAATTAAACCATGATCCGTGATTGCAATAAATGGCATTATATAACATTCTTCCACAAACCAAACTTTAAAAAGCTGCCAGAAGCCTAAAAAAAAAATTCATTAATATAATCCATACCTTAAAAGCTGTATATTAACATGCCCAACATTATTCCATCAATAACTCACCATTGATAATTTTGTTGGATACTACATTATTCCGTGCAAGAGTTTATTTATACCTTCCCTTTATAAGCTTTTTTGAGATAAGCATTTATAATTTATTTTTTTACTGCAAATTACAACTGCGGAAAAACCAACCCCTTAGTTCAATTTTGCTCTTTGTTCCGTGTCTCATGCTAATTTATACGAAATTTAGATGAAAAACTATTCGCAGACAGTCTAGTCTCATGTTTTTAAAAGGGTTCTTGTTTTGTGTTGAGATTTTTTTGCGCCCTGCTCAGATATTTTATCTCGTGAATAGTCATTTTGTTGAAATAGTTTTTTGTTTTCTTTTGAGTTTACGTTTACAACGGCTCTTTAAAATATGTAAAATATTTGCTAATTAGAATATGCATGCTGAAAGTAATAACGAGAACACTTTTTATCTTAAAAAGTGTTCGCGTTACTTTCAAAATGACCCAAACTCTTTGTGAAAAATAATTTTGCTCAAGATGCAAAGTTTATAATGTTTCTCTGTAGTATTTGCAGTTTTCTAAGTGTAAGCATTATCTACATTTAATCCGTGTTAAGCCTCGATTACATTGAGCAAGTTTACAAGCTACAGCTGGTAAGTTTAAAAGCGGGTGAATCGGCGAGTGAGATTGTCATGATGACACACGAAACTGCTTACTCGCTCAGCAGCGAGAGTAGCAGCTAAAATAACGAATCTCACGCGAACCAATTCTGTCGACATTTTGTAGAAAACTTGAGCTCGCAGCTAGCGCCACACGCCAGCCAGTAGCAAAAATAGCGACTCCCGCGAAAACTAATTCTGACAGTTACGAAATCAGCTGTTCTTGGGCCACCATCTTGAGGCACACGATGGCGAGTAGCGAGCAATTTTGATCACCTTTCAACTTTTTTCGTAGATTGTCCACAATCAGCTAGTTAGATAGTAATATGATTACACTGAGCGAGTTTACTAACATAGTGAATTTCCCAGCTACTAGCTTGTAAACTCGCTCAATGTCATCGAGGCTTAATTGAAATGTTTTTCTAAACAGTTGCGCCAAACTACTTACTAAATTTTTAAAGTGAAACTTTTTTAGCACCGTTGTGATTTGAAACACGATGAAACGGAAACGACACCAAAAAAAGACAAACACATACATCTATAGGACTAAGCCTGCGAGAGAATGAGATCAAATGAAACCTTGCCGCATTGGCCGCTTTGATTATGAGCTCACTTTTAAAGGATCCAATTGGTTGAGATTTTGTTTATCATTATCCGTGCCACCTACCTGTGCGAAAACAGCACTGTTATTATTAATTTTGTTCGCTTGTCATTGCTTTATATATACTGTATATTCTTTGAATCATATTATTTGATCAATACTTTATAAGGACTTTGAAGGAATACTTAGGACGACTTTTAAGTTTATTATAGTTTTATATAACGTTTTTATTATTATTTGTGCTTCGTGTCCTCCCCACTCTTTTCCACTTAAGTTTTCTAAAGGTTTCACCTATACTATACCGCCTGTGAATTTTATACTCTGATTTTATTTTTAAACATTAATAACATACTGAATATCTACAGATTTAAAACAATACCGTGAAGGGTTACTTTACTACTTTTCTGGGATTTTCGTTAAAATTGTTTATTTAATCCTTCTTCGTGAAAATTTTCCCCATATGACGCAAAGTAGCCCCGGTTTACGCGATAATAAACTGACCGAAAAATATACTTACTTTACTTTGAGTTTTCAGAACAGGTACTAACTCTTACGTCCTCAAAAAATACCTTTTCATGATCGTATTTTAATTGGCTGAGCGTAGCAAAGTGCAGTTATAACATTTTATTTATTTATTTATTTCATTTTTATTTAGTAAAATATTTACACATTTATGTACATTATTTATAAAATGTTTTGACTGTCCAACTAGGATGATTCCCGTTTTAGGACAGTCATATTAGGATAAGTGTGAATATATACGGACCATGATTTATACAAAAAGAGGGAAAATTGAGGAAATGAAAAGAAGAGAAAAAATAAAACATAAAATTGGAAAGTTAAAAGCGTATTAACATATTACTTTAAAAAAAAAGGTTTATATGTATAGGTTCTTGAAAAAAAGGGCTTAAACATATATCTCACTTGTGTATGCATGGCATACAACAGTTATTAAAATGATAATAATAATAAATAAAAGGAATAAAAATATTTTTACACTTAAACATAAAGGGAACTGGTGTTTGCATTTCATAATGTAGTCCTATTAATGAGAACTATAAAGAGAACAGAAACAATAAAATAAAATAAACAATTAAGGTATGATTATTACTGTTGTATGCTTTGCATAGTTATCAAAATAATAATAAAATAAGTTTACTTATAAATGGCGTTTGCATTACAAAATAATAGGCTTACATATACATTTTGTATGAATATGAAATAAAAAAAGAGAAGTGATAGAATAAAATAAAATATCCAATTAAAACATAAGATTAACTGCTGCCTTGTATAATTCTAATTTAAAAGTAATAGGTACGTACATACATGCACATAATATTAACAATTAGAATATAAAAGGTATCTTTTGCACAGTTTATTTTTTGTCGGAATTTTTGTTATTGATTTTGTTTTGTGTTTGATTTCATTTTTTGTGTAGTAAAAGTTCACTCTCCTTTCTCCCTAATTGATGAAACCAAGTAGTGGTCCATCTGCGAAGAACACTTGTGCTTTCGTTTTTCCAAGCAAACATACCTAGACGTTTTGAATTTCGTCTGTCTGTAAATTTGTTTGTACTTTCTGGTTCCCGTTTCAATTTTCTAAATAAATAATCTTAACGATTATTAAAAAAAAAATTTTTTCGACTTATTATCTTATTCGCAAAAAAAAATTATTTATAATTACCTCAATGAAGAAAGTTTTAAAAAAGGATTCCTTATTTAAATATTTAATTAAGTAGGCAGATAACCAACCTAAAGGATTCCCTACTAAAAATAACGTTTTTAATTAAATGGGTCGATAACTTACTTATGTTTCTTATGATATCAGAGTAAGATTTAGTTTTGATTTATTGAATAAAGACACCTTTCTCTACACTGGTCTTCGAACTGTTTACAGCAAGTGAAAAATCCCCTCAGGGGCGCTGATTGCACTGTAACAATTGTCGCTGAGGGCAGTTGTCTGTAAAGGCAGTTGAGTTTAAAAAAAAAGGTTTTCGTAGAAAGTAGGTGGATTGACAAATACATTAAATACAACAAAATTTGGTTTGAATTTATTTAATTAATTCACTAATTGGTTCAGGCATCACCAGGGAATTTTTTTAACCATTTATGTTTAAATTTTACCCCGATGAAACTTAAGCCAAGCGAAACTGGTTGGAAGCAACTAAATTTATCAAAATTGATAAAATCGTAGATAATATTACTGACTGTCCTAAATTTTTAAAAAGATTTGATCTGAAAGTAGCACCTACATGGCACACAAGTTAATGTAAGATTTTTAAACAAAAACACTGAAATTCATATTAAATGCCTGATAAAACTGTGTTCAACATATTTTAACATCTTCTCTGATGTAGAAAAATGTGATGCACTTCAATTGCATTGAAATTAAATATAAAATCTCTATTTAAAATGTAGTAAACGCGTACCGTACTTAATAAAATGTAATGATATTATATTATGAAGTGTCATGTATTATGTACCATTTCATATTATAATAATGTAATATCTGGGAGGCGGAATGCAGAGGCAAAACGAAAATTCCAGAGCCGCTAATTATTAAAGGCAAAACAATTAAACTATCGTTATTTGACCGGTCTAATTTGTTTTATGGGACCAACAGACTTAGCTAAAAAAGATAAAATATCATTTGGTTTTGGCTTATTTCAGCATATCGTTCGCCATACATTCCCAACGTTTTTGTCTCCGCATTCCGCTTCCTAGTAATATCTTTTAGTTGTTACGAGCGTACTGTTTAATTTTTAGATACATAATACATTGGTATAATGAGGAAATCTGTGATTGGTTTTTCAGTTAGGTGAATAACCTATGCATAAATTAACCATAATGTAAACTGTAGATTTCCCTAAAATAAAATAAACAAAAAACAGAATTATAAACTAAAAAATGAGATACCAAGGTATTACTTCCGTAAATAGAATATGTTTTCCTTAAGCAAAGAAAACACCATCTTCACCAACAGAAAGTTTGGAATAACTTTATAAAAATATGAAATTTCTCCTCCGCCGCAATTCTCTGATTCATGAATATGCTAATAACTTGAAGGTGTGCAGGTTTACGAGCAGGTAACTTTTCCGGATTAACTTTTTTGTTAGCCGGTTAAAGTTAGGGTAAACGCCATCGGCCCAGGCTGAGTTAGGGGGGCCCGTCAGGTGTCTTGACACCTCCAATCTTCCCTCGGCACACTTCCAAAACAGGGAAACTTCCCGAATTGTGGAAGTTTCCCCAGTTTCCCCGTAGATACCCTCAGTTTGCCCTGCTCCAAGATTACTACAATGGGGGCGGATGGATAATTGTGTACAGAAAACGGGTTTTGTTTTAACTTTGTGGATTTTGTATTGCTGTTGCGAAAGCAAACGTCTAATAAATGCACCCTTGAACTATCGGCAAACTTAACTATAAAGGCACAGAATTGCATCAAAGCAATTTATTATTAGTTTCACGTCATATGCAGGCAGTTTTCTGATAGCAATGCGGAAGCTTTCGTTTAATCGTGCCCTGGGCATATCGAAGCTGTCTAACTAGAATCTAAGTCGAGTAACCTGAGGCAAAATGAAATAAGTTCACGATTGGGAGACAACGGTTGTTCAAATTTAAGTATGGCCTTAGTTGTTGAAGAGTAAGGCTCTCTACTAGGTTTCCGAAGGTCATGGGTTCAAATCTGGGCGTGCGCAAGTAAATTTTATTTAATTAATTTGCGTTATTTCACAATTTAAATTAAAAATAATATATAATATCTTTGCAGCACGTTTCAGAGTGGAAGACACTTTTTGTATGGCTTGGTTTAAGACCACTATTTGGAATCGATACGTTGCTTGAAATATCTTTAGCCGTATTTGGTGACTTGATCGAAATAGCCAGGTACGTCCCCGCCTTCCATTTACTTCCCCTGCCCATTACCTTTAACCTCACAACATATCCTAATTGGAGATGCCATCGTATCACTGGCTACAGACAGGGAGCATTTAGGAGTCATTTGCAGTATCCGCATAAAAAACTAAGACTTTAAAAAATTAATTTATATTTAATTTTTATTTAAGCTTTATGGGTAAAACCTCAAATTGTAATATTTAATTAAATGAAGACAATATAAGCGAAACTCAATCGAAAATCTGAAAACAGAAAAATCAGAAAAAGATATTGACACCTCTGGGACTCGAACCCGCAGGACCTCTCGCTTTCCGGGCGAACGCGCTAACCACTGCGCAACGGTGTCGATATCCAATTCGGTCATATTTAACTGTCTAGACTTGCAGAAAAGTCAATAGGTGTCGCATATTAAATAAAAATGAATAAAGACTTATCCAGACACTATCTAGATTGCATTTAGGTCGGGTTTGAATCTTGCAATCATACATAAAGGTAGCTGCCAATAGAATATCCTTTAAGAAAAATGAAGATAGTATGGGTGGTTCTTACTCGAAGTATGATACAGTTAAATATGACCGAATTGGATGTCGACACCGTGGCGCAGTGGTTAGCGCGTTCGCCCGGAAAGCGAGAGGTCCTGGGTTCGAGTCCCAGAGATGTCAATATCTTTTTCTGATTTTTCTGTTTTCAGATTTTCGATTGAATTTCGCTTATATTGTCTTCATTTAATTAATTTATAATTTTTGTGTTACTGAACGAACCAACATTTCTCTTTGTTTACGACTATGTTAATGCATTTTATCTTTTTTTATATTCTCTTCGGTGTCCGCCCGCGATGTGAACATTTTGACACTCTCCTATATGATTTTTGTTGTATAATACAATGGAAAAAATATCAAACAAATATTTTTCTGTATTCTTGCCGTTTTTATCCGTAAAAAATGCTTTGATTTTTTATGTAATGAAAATTGAAATACTGCACCAACAGTGCAATGAATGTGTGTAATGAAACAGCGAAACTAGAAAATAAATGTGTATTTAGGCAGGTGCGATTATTTCACAACAAAATTATACTTCGAAAAATTTCTGTAATTAATTTGTAATTTTATTTGAAGGATGGTTTAATATCGGAAAGGCCTAATCTTGTTTTAATTTCGTAATTTGAATAGAGATTTTCTTCGGTAATTGGATTTGAAAGTAATCCCTTTAATAACAAGTATCTCCGAAATGTCACTCGAGATTCTAAATTAAATTAAAACTTTGAACCAGGGTAATTCAATCTCTTGCTAAAAATTATGTGAGTGGTCCACTAAATGAACTGTCTCTATCAGATTTTAAACTTTTTACAACATCTTAAAATGTTCAAATTAAAATGCTGTCAATGTACATCTTGTTTTCAATATATTTTACTAACAGTATTTCAGCTACGAAAATAAGACTTGCTTAGTGACGGAATTAACTAATAGATTTAATATTTACATTCACTTTTACGGGGATACCGTACAAAGGTTCCAACTACCTGGAGTCAGCTAGATCCCGTCGTTCTCGCTAAAGCATTAAAATGTGAAACTGAAAATGAAGTTACTAGGGAAATGACATAGGCTAGAAGAAGATCAGGAAATACCTGATGGCCGGCGTAGTCCAGCGGTAAGGCTTTTGACTCGCATTCCGAAGGTCGCGGGATCGAATCCCGGCGTGGCAAATAAATTTTATTTGATTAATTTGTGTTCTTTTACAATTTATTCATTTAAAATAATACATAGTATATTTGCGGCACGTTTCCAGTAGAAGATACTCTCAGTATCGCCCTGGTGTAAGACCACTATTCAGAATTAAAATGGCTTTGGCCGTGTTTGGTGACCAGATCTGAATAGCCAGGTACTTCCCACCGTTCTCTTCCCCATCTCCTTTCCCTCCCCACTACCTTCAGCCTCACATCATATCCCAATTGGGGATGCCATAGTCTCACTGGCTCCAGACGGGAGCAGTTGGGACTCTTGTGCGGTATTCATGTTAAAAAAAACCTGGCCGTTCAGATCTGGTCACAAAAAAATAGCTAAGGCTAGGTATAGATCTTCAAAAGTTTCCTCAATACCTTGATTAGATGAACAATGATAACACTAAAGTGCCGTATATTGCATGGTTCACAGTGTGTGATTTTTGGTTGATCTGTGTATGTATATTTGATTTTGAATTGAAACGCCGCTTGAAATAGTTTTGGTGACCAGCAGATCTAAATAGTCACTCACAATAGTTCCCCACCTCCCTCCGCCAAATCTCCTTCTCCTCCCACAACCTTCTGCCTCGCGAAATACCCCATTTGGAGATGCCATAGTATCACTGTCTATAGACGATTGAGAGCAGTTGGTTTTTTTTTAAATTTTTTTTAAGAGTCCCAACTGCTCCCGTCTGGAGCCAGTGAGACTATGCATCCCCAACCGGGGTATGTTGTGAGGCTGAAGGTAGTGGGGAGGGGAAGGAGATAGGGGAGAGAAAGGTGGGGAAGTACCTGGCTATTCAGATCTGGTCACTAAACACGGCGAAAGCCTTTTCAAGCAACGTTTCAATTCTGAATAGTGGTCTTACACCAGGGCGATACTGATAGTATCTTCCACTCTGGAACGTGCCGCAAATATACTATATATTATTTTAAATGAATAAATTGTGAAATAACACAAATTAATCAAATAAAATTTATTTGCGCACGCCGGGTTCGAACCCGCGACCTTCGGATTGTGAGTCAAAAGCCTTCAGTTTTGTGCGGTATTGACATTTATTTAAATACTAGTTGGTACCCGGCATGCTTTGCTATGATATTTAATAAAGAAATTGTTTCTCCTTATAAAATTTCCTATAAATACATAATCATTGTTTCCACGGCAACGATTTGTTTTGCTTAGCAATATCTCGTTTTTACTATGGACAGAAAACGTATGGTACATATAATATATTAATAATTATAATTTCATAACGCCAAAGCTTACTATTATGTACAGCCTTTAGTGCTCGCATAATGTAACTTTCTATTGGTGAAAGAGTTAAATTCGTTTTATTGTTTTATGCGTGAAAGCGTAACAAACAAACACGCAGTTTCGCATTTATAATATTAGTATAGATCTATTGATAATAACCAGCACCGTTATGTCTTATTCGCTGAGGTTAAAAGTTCAACCTGAATGGAGATAAAAGAGGTATAAAAACATTGGTAAAAACAAGTGAAAGACGATAACATAAAAAAATATATTTCAATAAAACGACAAGTTTCAAAGCAACCCTTTCTCACCCTCAACCACGTCGAAACCAGACACCATTCAAAATTTGGCCGTAAGAAGGCTCCGTTCCTTTCCGCATTATGCGCGTGAGCCTCAATTTAATGGTGTGAATTTTAGGGTCTGCAAATTTGGTGTTATCTCACCGCGTCAGGCCCCGGTGATAATTCACGGGCATTAATTCCGGCACGCACCTGAATTATTATACACACGTCACTTTGCCTCGGAACAGGACAAAGCGTGGAATATCGGCAGAGAAGGTATCTATTGGTGTTACAGCGGTAGAGGGAGAGGTTTTCACTAATGTTATGTCGATACAGGTGAATTATTTGTGCTAATCTAACAATGAAATCGTTTGCATGGGAATAAAGTGTTGCTTATAAGAGTGTTTTACGAGACAATATCTATAAGTAAAGGAAAGCATGCCGCTTAGTTCTCAGTAATAGACACGAAATTAGTGTTTTTATTTAATACTAGCATAGGCCCGTAAAAATCACGGGATATTATAATTGTGGTATTTGTGAAGCTGAAAGTATTTATGCTTTAAAAATGTACCTTTCGAATTTCAATTTGGGAGGCAGGTATATACGCTCCCGGAACCATTTATTGGTTAACCGACCCGCATTCCATTAGAATGGTTCGTTACATTTGGTGTCTTAGCAGGGGTGCCCGGGTTCGTGGGGTGAGGTTTGTCTTGAATTATTTCTTATAATAAAATAATTTTGGTACCTATTATACTGTATTTATACCTATGGTACTAATTATAATTTCTGATATTATGAGAAGTTCCAATTTTGATAATTAAAATTTAATTTGATTTTGCAAAATGTTACGCATTATGCAGGAACATTTCACATTACCTTTGCACCGACATCCTAAATAAGTATGATTAATACTTCTTTTACGTGACTTTCACAAAGGTAATTGCATTAAAAAAATAGTTTTCATTGCAATGCTTAGTGAGCGCGATTTTATTTACTTACTGCTGCAGACCCGTGAAGAATCATGTGATTTAATAATTTCAGTTTTGAAAAAGACATATAAAATTATTTTCTATTAAAAATATCCCGTATCTCTAATTTAATTATAAAGCACATTTAACCTACATAAAAAAGAAAAATTAAATTTAATAACAAATTTAAACGTTTTCATCATCTAAGACACGTACTTCAGCAAAACAGTCCTGACACATCTACATACAATGCTCGTTGCACGGTAACTTTGCGCATCTCGAAAATAGGGAAAGTCGACCTACTCCATTAATTCGTTAGCCCAATAAATTATTTAAAAATAAAAATGCTTGGAAGCAGAAAAATATTAATGAATTTTATCATTTTTCTGCTTGCATTAGAAAAATTGAAAACTCAAGGGTACATTTTTAAATATTTTTTTTTTCAGAAAGACAATCGATAATAACACATAGTTCCATCGATGAATTGAAAAAATAATCCAAAAAGGAATATCAAACGTCAGTTAACCTTAAATTTATGTAATTATCTCATTCCTTGACGAATTAATGACACATTTTAGAAATTTCTCATGTCTGGAATTCAATGCCCAATGATTTTTCGATTAAAAATATGCAGGATAAACTTATTGGAAAGATAAATAATAACAAATAGCAACAGCTCCCGTTAATATGCGAGGTACGAGCTTATCTAGAGCTTGTAAAGAGCGAGAGATGCCGAGAAATCAAAATTTATTACAATCTACAATTTAGCTAAAAAACTGGATCTTAAGTTTCCCCGTGGCTCCTGCGGTCACTTGCGCACTGAATTTCTTCTAATTTCTAAAACGAGGTACAGGGGGGGGGGGGGGTACCTACTAGAACGCTTGACCTTGACAAATGCATCGTGTACAAAATAGCACGAATGTTTTTCCGCGGGTGGCAAAATGCTCATAGCGCGAGCACTCTAGTGTTAAGTACAAAGCTGTAGTACAAAGATATGAATATTTACAACCTTTTCTACTAATTATTCTTCTTCCTTCCCACAATGGCCCTATTGTGGTTGTCGTAGTCTCACTGCATTGGGCAGCATAGCACTCGTATGATATTAAGCACATAAATATATGGCACCAATCTCTTAGCACCAAAAAGCAAACGATAAAAGCTTCAACGGCGCACGGGAATCGGTAGTACATGGCTCCAATGGAAAACAATATAGTTGAAGTTTCTATCTGGGACATGTAACGCAAATAATACTTTTAGCAACCACAAATTTGCGTGTTCTCTTCGCATAATCCCTGATTTCTTGAGGGGATAATTCTGAATTCGTGATTCTGCTTACGAATTGTTCTTAAGGCTAAACCGAGGGGCCCGATTTTCAAGAATTCCTCTTTTTCCACTATGAACTAAAAGTTTACGGTTCCATTCAAGTGAATGTTAACTTTTATAGTTAAAGTACGCACGTAGGTAATTTTATTTCTAAAGTAAACTTAACCCATTCAACGACGTTATTTGGGATACGTTAAATGTACTTTGTTCTTCCCATCCATTACACAAACATTCCTTCCTTTGTGGACCACTATCAAAGAAACTAACTATAACTAGAAAGTAAATATCATTACGTATATTACCGACTTATAATACCCAATTATCCTAGCCTAAATAATTATTTATGTTGTTCAAGTTGGTATTTCTGATTGTATTTATCTGATTATTAGAGTTAGTAACCTTCAAACCTTTACTTAGTTTCCACTTCGATCAAACAAAATAAAACATTAATTCCTTAAAGTTTTTTTTTTAAATTGAAAAACCAACTAGGCTAATTCAATAAAAAATTAATGTAATAGAAAAGATGAATGCTAAAAATGATCAATTTTATTATTTTTTTTTATAAGCTCTACACGGAGGCCCGAGGAAAACATATTCCCTTTGAGCTTTTGTCATCTTTGAGGATGCTGTGTGAAAGGTTTTTTAGAACGGCCTCCGCGATCCCTAGGTAAGAATTTCGAATCACAATCCGAAGGTCGCGGGTTCGAGCCCGACGTGCTAAAATTGATTATATTTGATTAATTTGTGGTATTTCACAATTGATTAATTAAAAATAATATATAGCATATTTGCGGCGCGTTCCAGAGTGGAAGATAATCTCTGTATTGCCCTGGTGTAAGACCACCATTCAGAATTGAAACTTTGCTTGAAATGGCTTTAGCCGTGTTTGGTGACCAGATTTAAATAGCTAGGTACTTCCCCACCTTTCTCTTCCCTATCTCTTTCCCCTCCCCACTACTTTCAGACTCAAAACATACCCCAATTGGGGATGCCATATTCTCACTGGCTCCAGACAGGGGACAATTGGGGACTCTTGTGCGGTATTCGTATAAAAAATAAAAAAAGGAAAGGAAGGAGAGGAAGTTCTGAAAAGGAAGTACGAGGTGTGGGAAGGAATTTGAGGTTCAAATTAGTTGAAGTTTCTATCTGGGACCTGTAAAGCAAATAATACTTACGTGTTCAAGAGTGACGGACGTATGAATTCAGTTCCAATACAATTTAGAATAAAGTCAAGTCAACAGCTCTTTGAAAAGTCATTAAAAGCAATGAAAAAAATAATTTTCAAATAGTCAATGACCCTTATCTAACGTAACCGATTTAACAATTTTTTTAATATATTTTTTTCATCACTTTCAATGACTTTTCTGACGTGGTTATGAACCCCGGGTACCATGAATCTATTTCTCCCACTGTGCAAGGTGGGAGAAATGCGATGCAAGGCGGTAAATCGGGAGAGTCCGGCTGGAGAGGCCAAAAGGTCTCCTTCAACCAGCCTCTCCCGATCCGGCTCTCCACACAGGCTTGCAGACGCATCCACAAGACCCTACACCTATACCCGCCTTCTAACGATCTACAAAAGGACCGTGCATTATACATTAGGAAAAACCTAGAGTTCTAAAGGCAAAAGTTCTGTAGTGGTACTGATGTTTGGTGTAAAAAAATATTTTTTACTCTGAGATGTTTTGTTTTTATCATCCCATTTATATGAGGCGCGTACTTGAATTTCCATTATAAAAAAAAATCATTAATCCAAAAGAGCTAGCTTTACAAAAAATTCTTCAGTGGGTACCTCAATAATTTAATTCCGTAATGGTTTGAAATATTTAAGCGTTTTTCAACCAATTCATATCACAAATAAAACATTCAGTAATCCTCCATGACATTTCTTCACTGTCTGCGTGAAGCATGAGAATTTTAACAAATAAAATTAAAAAAACGTCTTTATTATAAAGTGCTTTTGTGAGCTTCCGAGAGAGGGTGTATTGTCTATCACGCCATGGAGCTTTTGTCCCAGTGATTTATTTGACGTGAACTTTTTATTATGAATAGGTGGTATGCGGTTTTCCCAGCGGTGTAAGAAGAACAGGAGGCATGTCACTCATGTGTCACATTAGTCGACAGGAAAAAGAACTGATCGAAAATAAATCAAACGATGATTAAACATATGTCTTCTGAAAGGATTTGATCAGGATCAAATGAAAGGTGATCATTTCATTAATATTATTATACTAGCGAGTTTCCGGCATGCGTTGCAATGCCACTAACAAAGAAATAATTTTTTCCTGCGTGTAATTTCCTATTCGTCCCGTTCCAGTTCCCGTTCCCCTTCTGCTTCCCCTTCACCTCATGCGATCCCCTCCCACCTTCTCCGCTTTCCCTCATCCCTCTTCCGCGAACCCCCCTCCCGCGATCTCCTCCCCTCTCCCGCGTTCAATATATTCAGTCCCAGTACATTCAGATTTTCAAACATTAACTTTCTATTAAAAAAATTCATTTTTGTATATTATAAGAAGAATCAATCAAATTTGGTACTTAACATAAATAATAAGGTGTCCGAATAACTCGGAATGAAACCAACTCAGAGCCACCGCAGAAAAGACATTGTTTTGTCATGTGTCTGTTGTTTTATTTCCAGTTAAGTAATTTGTAGGTAATCTTATATTGTAATTGCGATTTTCAAACATTGTTGGATTATTCGTAACCCGGGAATGTTTGTCTTTCTTTTTAAAAATAAATAAAATAAAATAAATAGTGAATATGGGTATATTCTATTTCTTTTATTTTTTTAATAATTATTTTTATGGAACCACAGTTTTAGCGTCAAGTTCCTTATAATCACACTGTTTGAAAAATGTATTTGCAATGATAAAAAACCTGTAAATAAGTTATACGACACGGCGAAGAAGAACACGAGAAATGCCTTCCATACAGATTTGAATGGAAAAGGCTGTAGAACGATTAGACGGCCTCTGCGTTTCCTCCCTCCTACAACATTTTTTTTTTTTTACATGAGCTCCACACAGGAGGCCCTGAGAAAAATAATTTCCTTCAGGGCCTATGTCATCTTTGAGGATGTTGTGTGGAGGGTTTTTTGAGGAAAGGAAGGGGTGGGAGAGTTCTGGGAAGGAAAGGGGTTTAAGGGGTGGGTAGGAATCTGGGGTTCAGTATGTCCTGCTCATCCACCTAGACAAACCTCCCCCCATGAACTCGGGCACCCCTGCTAAATCACCAAACGTAGCGAAATATTTGGGGTGACCTATGGCAGAGGAGTTGGTTATCCAATAAGGTTCCCGGGGCGGCGGTACCCATTCCCACCTAACAACATGGGCCTCCTAGGACCCATACTCGCTCCTTCCTCTCCACAAAGCATCCAGAGTTAGACTATCGAAGAGTAAAAAAAATCGCTTGATACATATTCATATTGGTAAGTTTACACGAAGAAAACGTTAAATTGCTTTTTTACGTTCATCGATTCTAAGTAAAAATATAAAATATTTTATCATATTTTCAACAGATTTTATATTTTACAATATTTTCAATGATTATATAGAATAAGTGAATGCAAGCATTTTATCAAAAAATAAATACTATATTAGGCCAATTCAACCCTTGATTTTGTAGAATGACTCTCGTATGAATTGTGGTGGTTTTACTTACCGTGGCAGTATTATAGGTAGTGCAAAAAAATGTCGCCACTGACTTTGTACCTTTTGGTTCTAGCCCATTTAGCACATGCTCTATCTCTCTTACACTTTCGTGATATCGCCATCCTATTTGAATGTCATAATGATGGTGAAATTTTTTTTTTTTAACTGGTAATAATTTTATAATGATACTAGCTGGGTTACCCGGCTTCGCTCAGGACAACATTCGAGAGTGTTCTGGAATGTTCGACAATTGATTTTATTTATGTATAGCGGACCCGACAGACGTTGTCCTGTACACAACTGTCGGGACAAACTAAAATGATAGTAGAATAATATTGAATATTCGATACTGCGATGGTAGCGCAGTCTGCCGGATCCAATGTAAAACATTCCAAAATCAACAACTCCTTAGAAATAAAAAAAAAATATTAAAAGAACATTTTTCAGTGGACCAAATTGTAAATCTAAACCATTCTCGAATCCCCTTGAACCCACACAAAAAATTTCATCAAAATCGGTCCAGCCGTTTAGGAGGAGTTCAGTGACATACACACGGACAGAATAAATATATATATTAAGATTAAATAAGTTAACTAGTTAAATAATTTAACATGCAATTCTATTTTTTTTGGAGTAAAACCACGAAATTTACGAATTATGCCCATGTAGCATTTCTTTATTATTTTATGACCTTATCCAAGTACGTTACACAACGAATTTAAATTTAAAGTTAATTATATAATGTTTTGACCTGCTTTCACGTCACTTTGGTATTCCTTGCTTTTGTATTGGATGTGTTGGTCGCAGGAGGCAGGAGGCAAAGGATGTCCGCCACTGGGAATAAACCTTCAGAAATCTCACATGACAAAATAGCCCCGGAACTTGGGAGGCGGTTTTCATTTACATGCCATTCTTCCTTTGTCCGGTAATTATAATTCCACAATGTCATACAAAACAGCACTGTCAAAAACACTCAACAATTATTATGTATGGAACCGCTTTACAACTGAGAAATTTAACCCTTGAATAATACTTTAACGTAAGGAAGAGTGTTTATATAGTAGTAAATAAACAGGCTTTTGTGTACATACTCCCCTTACCTTGGTAGCTACTGAGAAATACAAAATATGACTGGTTAGTGGTTGAGTGGGCATCGCTTTTGGGTCCAACCCGGACGTCCCGTGTTCGATTCCTCGGCTGGCTAAGTCCTCCATCACAACACAAGCAACATTTTGGATTTTTGTGGTGGTAATTGCATGGTGTAAGGCTCTTGACTCGCATTCCGAAGGTCGCGGGATCGAATCCTGGCATGGCAAATAAATTTCATTCGATTAATTTGTGTTATTTCACAATTCATTCACCGTTTCGGTAAGACCACCGTTCAGAATTGAAACGTAGCTTGAAATGGTTTAGCCGTGTGTGGTGACCAGATCTGAATAGCCAGGTACTTCCTCTTCTCCATCACCTTCCCCTCCCCACTACCTTCAGCCTCACAACATACCCCCAATTGGGGATGCCATAGTCTCACTGGCTCCAGACGGGAGCAGTTGGGACTCGTTTGCGGTATTCATACATTCATATTAAAAAAAAAAATAAAATAAAATAAAAAAGTGACGTTTCGAATTTTATTTTTTGGTCTTTTACTAGACTGACACTGGGAGATATTTAACTTTTGAGAAAGAAGCAAGCGAACCAAGAATTGAATCTCAATAAAATGAGTAAAATCACTGAAGAACTTGACATAAAAAATGTCATTATCCATGACCACTAGGTTCAGAGCCGAGAAGCTTACCACTCTGCCATAGAGGTGAGCTGGTACGTCGTGAATAAATTACCATTTTCGCCCTAGTAAAATATTTCTTATGGGAAGTTATACAGCAGTTCCAAGAATAATAACACCTTTATGTACCTGATAAAAAATTAAAATTATATGACTCTGAATAATCTAAGCCTTGCACCACTTATTAAATTCATGCCACAGAACAATTTAAGTCGTAAAAATAACTTATTTAACGTGGAAAAGAACACCATGAAACACGACAATAAAGAAGTAGGCGTCACATTTTCCAGGGAAACCGCCATCCGCAAACTAATTACCGAACGCATGAACGTGAGCTTAATTAGCAAAAAGTTCGTTTCGTATTAAAGCCACAATTAACATTAATGAAAACATGGCGTTTTTACATTTTCAGAAGCTTTTACAGGCCTTAAAAGCTTACGGCTGCAAATGGCTTACGCCGGCAAGCAATATTGCGTGTGCGCTTGCTAAAAGCTTTAGAAACTGAATAAGCTTAATTTTTTGCGGAAAACTCCCCTCCAGAAAATATGTCCTGTTATAAATTGGTGGTCAGCTTGCAATACGCAGAGTTTGGATTAAACCAGCGATACCGGGAACAACGTTTTGGGTTGAAAAAAACATCGGAATTAATCAAAAATTTAAAAAATCATTGCGAAATAAATTTTTATAAAATTGGTCAAGTACAGACAGATCGTGTCAGATTTTTAAATTTAATTATTAACCACCTGGATCCACAAGTTAGTTTTCATAATAATATTACATTGCCAGACGTGAGGTACAGTATGAGGTGTAAGGCGTACCTGACTTATTAAACGAACTTACGAATAAAGACAAATCCTGAATTTCAATCGTCGGCAGACGGAACGATATTCCGGTTTGCAAAGGGCGCCGATAATAATGTTCCGTCTTTGTGAAATTATGGACAGAGAGCATTACCATTGGTAAATATCTGATTTTGAGAACTGGTAATAAAATATTGAAATACCTGTACATCTCCTTGACGGATGATCCTTTAACATTTATTTTAATTATGTTGACGTATTTTATTTTGATTTTACTTATTTATACAATGTTTTATTTTACTTTTTGTTACCTATTATGCTTTTCAATTAAGTTTTTAAGTTTTATTATTATTAGACTGGGATTGCACCATCCTCACAGTTATGCTGGATTAAAAATTTAAATAGATAAATAATAAAATTTACCAGATAGACTTCAAAGTTGTGGCGAATATAGTTGTGTGGCATCTACATTAACGCCATTTTTAATACCTATACGTGTTTGTCAGTGTTATTATTAAACGTAGCCTTTATTTATACTGCCATCAAACTGTAGCACTATTTTTCTTCTCCTCAAATAAAGTGTGATTATGATCAGGGTGCATGGTAATATAAATTTCTATCTATCTAGCCATCTACTGAGATCAAAATCTACTGAGATCAAAATCTACTGTGGGAAAATCGATTTTGTACGCTTATCCATATAGTAAGCTGGTAACCCGTAAAATATTTTTATACGGTGTGTTTTTAAAGTAAAAACTTCTGCAGCATCGTTGTGATTTAAAACTCGATGAAAAAATGTGACACTAAAAAGAGAAAAACACTAACACATACATCTATAGGATTTAGCCTGCAAGATAAAGAGAGAGTATCGGTATCCTCTTTGTGCGGCGCTTCGTAGTCTCTCCACTCTTGTTTACTCTAGTTTTTTGAAGGTTTCACTTCTACTGCGTGTGAATTGCATACTCTGATTTCTTTGCAAAATATGGGTTTATTCATAATCAAATTATCTAGTTTCACCGTCGCAAAATATTTATTAATGAATACATTTTTAAACCTAGCGGTGGTCGCGCGAAGCATTTGAACTTGATCCTAGTACATACTAAATAAAATTGGCAGAATATTATTTTTATGATAGAAAACTCTGAGTATTGATCACGCTTACCAAATAATAACAGATATTCAGAGTATCCTGACAGATAAGCTAACAAATTTATGTTTTTTTCACTGAATTACTAAACTAAGTGTGATTTTAAACTATAATATTTTATTATTTAACGAAGAAAGTTACAATATCTCTGTCGTAGCGTTGAAAGAAAGAGATAGCAGATGAGTAAACTGCTCTCGTATAAGGAAATGATCATAATTGCAACATTTTCTTCTGAGTTCCAGTGAAATGCCAGTGATAGTAAAACTTATTGGCAAAATGAAAAGTTTTCAAATCTTTAAGTTATCGGATAATCTTAGGAATTTGGAAAATACTTTTATTTTGCTTTGGTACTTACATAGACATTTTTTTTTTCTTTTTTCCATTTTTTTTAATCTTTTTTTGCTTTGTTACTCTATGAACGTGACATATTTCATTGATCCATAGCGTATATATTATTAGCAACAGTAAAATTCATAAAGGACCTCGGGATAGTCTTTGATTCCAAACTTTTATATTCAGACCATATATTATTATTGAAAACATCATAAAAAAGCTTGAAAACAGCCTCTATGGTTTGTCATAAAATCGTACAAAAGTTTTCAAATCCTGAAGCAATGATGGCTATGTACAGGGTTTTCCAATAAGAGGTGTTTTTTTGATATTCAAAGACCCAATCAGCAAAGACATAACGTTGTTGATGATCGGCCGGCTTAAGTTCTTGTGTTAACTGAACTTTATAAGCCTAAAAACCCAAATTTTTATGCAAAATACGGTGTAATGACGTTTTTGGAATGCCTAATTCCAAAGAACGACGAAGAATGGACAAACCTGGGTTTTCTTCAACAATTTCGGCTACAGCAGCAATATTCTAGGCTGTTCTTGAGCGACGTGCATGGGTTTTATTCTTCACATTACTAAGTTGTCCCAACAGTTCGAATTTTTCAACCAATTTCTGTATTGCGGTCCGACAAGGTACTTCACGACGACCCAAAAATGTTCTCTGCCAAATTTTAATAATTTCAATTTTTAAAATTTTAATAATTTCAATGCGTTGTTGAAGCGTGTATCGTTCCATTTTCACTAAAAACGTAGTTTTTACTTGTCAAATATCAAAAAATGACAGCTTCAAAAGCGACATCTACCGAAATAGCGGGCTATTCAAAATAACACCTCTTATTGGAAAACCCTGTATAACCGCAATATACGGTCTAAAATTGATTACGCCTCTGCTGTATGGGCCCCATACCAGAACAAAATATATTCAGAAATTGGAACAGATTCGAAAAGTTTCTTAAATACCTGTATATGAGAATGCATGGAGAGTACTCGCCATTCATGCATCATAAAGATCTGCTCGCCGAAGCGCGTTTCCAAAGTCTCCAGGCAAGGTGGAGTGGGGTCCTTGCATTAACGGCTTACAAAATCATTAATAATTTAATAGATAGCCCGTGCCTCCTGGAGGCTATAAGTTTTTCGTGCCGAACAACTACAGATGAGGGTGGTACCATGATCTTATATTTATCCCACATAGCAGAACGAACGTACTGGCTCGGCATAGCATGACACAAGGTATGGCGCTGTTAAATAACGCTTCCAAAACTGTCGACATCTTTAAAAGTAGCCTCGAAAAATTAAAGAGGCATTTAAATGCAACACATTTTCCGCTATAATATGTATATATCTCAAATTGCTATTAACCTTTTTCTTAAGAAAAAGAACATTTATTCATAAATGTTTAGTTTGTGTCACATGTGTATGGAAATGGACACACGGTAGGTAATAAACAAAACAACAAAAAAAACCCAAAAGACATCCACAATACTCTTGCACGCGCGTAATTATTAGGACGACCAATCTTATTATATAAAAATGAATGTTTCTTTGTTTGTTCCTAAATCATTTATCCGATTACAATGTAACTTTGGTGATTTGATGTGCGCACACCAGCGATGGTTTCTATGTATTATAGTGAGCTCTGGCGTTATGAAAATATTTCTTATACTTTTCATCCGATAGCGATGAAATTTTGGTGAATTGTTGTGCGCACGACGCAAAGATTTCTTAACATACTGGTGAGCTCTGGCGTTACAAAATTTACATAAAAACTTTGCAGTAAGTGGCACGCAAAATTTTGTGTATTTTATTTAGTTTAGTGGAAGGGAAGAAAGGAGGAAGGGGGAGGGAAACCAAGGGAAAGGTGGTTGGGGAACGCGGGAGGGGAAGGGGAGGTGAGAGAGGAACGGGAACTAATGGGAAAGGACATGCAGGGAGAAACAATTTCTTTATTTAAGTGGCATTGCAAAGCATGCCGGGAACTCGCTAATACTAAATAAAAATTACAGTTATAAGGTATGTATCTAATAATCGCGTTTAACGACTCGCTTTAAATTTCAAAATCATTTATCATTCACGTTCAAAAGAGAAAATACGTTCCGTGCTGCATGTTATTTTTTTCATTGTAGCATAATGTAGCACGGTGTAGAAGCAAGGCGAGGCGTCGGTGCCGCTTGCATCCAGCGTCGCGATGTCATCAATCATGTTTCGGCGTCGGCTGTAGACTCCAATCAATCATAACCCCAGTGGCCTTCGGTTAACCTTATCCCGCACAGCCGGGATCTTCTGAATAGGGAGAATGTACTCATCGTGGGAGGAAAACTCACAAGTTTAAGTCGTCTAAATTATCGCAGAAATATTTTTGCGAGTGACTTGTGAAATATGTAACTTAATCCATATCCATCCTAATATTATAAATGCGAAACTGTTCGAGTTTGTTTGTTACGCTTTCACGCATAAAACAGTATAACGATTTTAAAAATTCTTTCACTAAGAGAAAGCTAAATTATATGCGAGGACTATGGGCTGTATATAATAGTAAGTTCTGGCGTTACGAAATTAAAAATATTAATATATTATATTTGTTATACTTTTTCTGTCGCTAACAAAAGCGAGTTATTGCAAACGTCATAAAACAAATCGTTGCCATGGAAACGATGTTGATATTGTTTTAATTTGTTTGTGGGCTCTATGCTACCCCCCCCTACCTACTGTTTGGCTGTTGCTTCAGAAAATTTAAATATAAGAATATGTTTTGTTTTTTTTGGAAAAGCTTTTGTTTTGGAATAATTGTCAGATGAGAGTTTGTCCATTAAAAATATAATTCGTATAAAGATTTAAAAAGACTATATAATAAATAGTGTTATTTTGTATTATATTTACGAAATTCAACATAATTAATTAAACATAAAAATATGAAACGTTTGTAAGCGCATACATTCCGAACGACTGCACCAAATGGGATAATTATTTTTTTCTTTGAGCTCTAGCATTATAAAATTTAGATGGCACGCGAGCTGTTTGAAAACTGAATGTACCTGGAATGAATGTATGGAATGCGGGAGGGGGCGGGGGGAGGGGGGAGAGGGAGAGGGGATAATTGAAAATTGCAAGCGCTACAGTAATTTCCCCTAATACCATGCGAGCGAAGCCGCGGAGAAAAGCTAGTAATAAATATAGTTCCTCTCCGTTCGCTCTTAAAGGTGAAAATTATAATAAAAATATTAAAATGAGATTTATTTTAAATTAAAAAAAAAACCTACTGGTGATCACGCCGCGCCTTCGTGGGCAAAGTCGACGAGACACGGCGAGGCTCGAATGAATTCAAACGGTCGGCGGCATACAATTATATTTATGTGTTTCTAATAAAATGGTGCAATCATTTTTCAAAACTTCTACGTCTTTTATTATAATTTCCACTTTAACTTACTATATATAATTACACTGAGGTATTTTACATTAGTTTTAACAGAGAGTACAGAGCAGTCAGGTTTACACAGATATGAATTGGTGTTACAATAATTGAATGTGTGTATACATATATTTAAATACTCGGGAATAGCATTTTTATTAAGAGCAAAAGGTATAAAAAAATGCTTTAACGATATTTAGCGATAGTAAGTATAGATCAAATCTAATTTAGAATCCAAAATCGAAAATGTATATGTTTTTAAATTTATAAATATAATTTTATATATTACAAGCGAGAACCCAGCATGGGTTGCAATGCCACTCGTTTCTACGAGTGTTTGTGTTCTAGAAAGTGTTTGTGTTTTAATTCTGTTTAAATTTAAATTTCTGCTTTTGTATAAATAATATTTTTATGTTTTTCCGCCTGGTGCGTACACAAATAAATCAGATGGTTTTCGAAAGCGTGAGCAGGCCATATGCTTCTCAACAGACACAGACAGCTGTTGAGAAGCGTTTACCCTCTGCTATGGGGATAGCTACGGTAGGGGTACCGTTGCTATGTCTCCATTGCAATCCCTCCATATCCCGTTTTTCGTCCCCCACCCCTTCTTGGTTCCATGCCAACTGAGAATAAAGTCAACTCAACACCTCCTGGAAAAGTCATTAAAAGCTATGAAAAAAAAATATTTTAAATTAACCGATAACCTTAACCTAACGTAACTTATTTAACCAATTTTTATATATTTTTTTTATCACTCTAAATGACTTATCTGAGATGGTTCTGAGTTGGTTTCATTCCGAGTTGCCCGGTCACCCCCCTTCTTCACCCCTCCCCTGCGTGTCTTTTCCCATGCATCTTCGTTTCCGCCTCCGTTCACACCCTGTCACATCTCTCCTCCTGCGTTCCCCTTCCACATTCCATCCTTCTCACGTCCCCCAGTTCCGCGAACCCCCCCACCGTAATCCTCTCATGTTCCCTTTCCACCTTATCTGCCTTACACCCACCTTGGTCTCCTCTACTTTGCTCTCTTCTTCGATTCCCCTCCCTCTCCCTCCTTCCCACCCTCCTTCCTTCCCTACCGCTAAACTACGTGAAATATATAATCAAACAACTCGCCCGCCACTTATTGTAAATTTTTTTTACAAATTCCAGAGTTCATCATATGCACAAACCCTCGCTGCATGCGCATAACAACTTAAAATAAGTTTCATCGCAATCGGATCAATGGAAAATGGGACAAACAAAGAAATATTCATTTTTACATGTGATGAGGAGCTTATGTGTTTTCTTTCTTTTGAACAGTTTTGAGCACAAATTCATATTAATAGCTTATTTATATGTTGTTGTTTGTGACCTTAAAATTTATTGTCTTGTTCGTATATTATTATCTTCAAAATTCTTGGTATCCCTCTTCGCTACTAAATTGATTTCAGGATCAAAATTTCCCCTTTACCAAGTCTATTGTATTCTTGCAGAATTTAGCGCAGAGCTAACCCTTCCTATAAATTACGGCGTTAGTTTACTTTATCATGGCTGTGCTGGTATGAAAACAGATTATTACATTGTTGTTTTGATCTGAATAATGGCGAAAGTAGCTAAAAATCTTTTGTTTAGCTAATATAAGATGCTTCTCAAGCTTCTCAGTTCTCGCGAAGATTTCGTGCAACGAAATTGCACAAAATAATTTTACAAAATAATTTGACTCTTATAGAGAATAAATATAAATCTTTAGGTGATTTTTCACAAAAAAGCACTCTACAAATTATCTTATTGTTATTATTATTATTAAGGTGGTAGATACAGCTTGACACCTGAAATAATTTCTTTATGTTGCATATATTGCTAACACGACAGTATTTAACAACCCTGTAACAACCCCTGAGCGAACAAAATTATTGCAATTCTTGTCAATATATTGTTCTTCTCATATTTGTATATTTATATAAAATGGCTCATGGTTGCATACTTCAAATATTTGCACGCGTTTAGGATTTACTCCACACTATGTATTACTGCATTTGAAATGACTTATTACATAAACTAAAATAGAAAACACAATAAAAGCTTTTTCAAATCAAATCTAACGTTTTCTGAAAACAAACTTAATCATTTGGAGGAAATCGAATTTCGGAGGGGGTTCATTATTTCATAAATTAATTTTACTGAAGTAAATAATAATTTACGAGGTGATAACAGGAATAAAAAACAAGACAAGACTAACACACAAGACTGTATATACATATATGGTATGAATAAAAAGGTGTCTATGAGTTTATAAATAAGATTTCCCGACTTTTTAACATTAGCTTCTATTAGATACACAGGAGACCATTAGAAAATTAATTCCTCTCAGAGCATTTGTCATCTTTGTGGATTCTGTGTGGAAGGTATTTTTAGGAAAGGAACGTGCTGAAGTTTTGGGAAGGAAAAGGTATGTGGGGTGGGTTGGAATCTGGGAGTCAGTGTGTCTAGGAGTGACGGACCTATAAATTCATTCCTCCCACTGCGGTGCAAGGCGATATTCCAAGAGAGTCCGGCTGGAGAGGTCAAAGGGACTCCCTCAAGCATTCTCTTTAGATCCGGCATGCCATGCAGCTGATGGGCAGACACATCTACCGCCAAGACCCGGAGAACCCTCACCTTTTGAACCCGGGCACTATTCTAAGTCACCAAACATATTGAACCACGTGGGGTGACCTATTGCAGAGTTGCTGTTTATCCAATAAATGGTTCCTGGGAAGGCGATACCCATATCAGCCTCCCAAATTAACTACTCTAATTATTTATTGATAATTGTGCTTTATTACCAAATGTAGAAATTTCAACCAAATGCTATCGCTACAACAGCAAGTCAAAAGCATCGGACCAGCAAAACAACAGGAGCTGCTGATTCGACGACTCAAAACGTCCCTCGCGTTTTTGTATGATAACTGCAAACTTCAGAGATGTCACTGCCCGGAGCTGGCGATGTTTTCAGCCAATAGCTGCTCGTGTATTGCGGCATTTATATTCTGCTCTAATACATAAATAGTGCTGATTTAATACTCTCGTTCATGGAAAATAGACAGTACTGAAGAGGCTTTATCAGGAATGTTTTGGTTACGAACTTTATAATTGCTGAATCTTTCCACTGCAATAAGAGTTATTTCATCATTACGGGCGGCCCGCGCCCCTTTTAATTATCGACGCCTTCGCGCAAGTCATTACCACAGCCGCTTGTTTTAGGTTGTCGCTTATTTTAACACAGATTTTTTCAAATTTGTTTGAATACTTCGAGATACGAGTAGGTACTTGCGTTGGTCGGATATTGATGGCCTAGATTATTTGATGTTTAAAGTTTTTCTTGTGCAGGTATTTTGGGTTGCAATTAGTTTAGGTTAATAGAAGTTACTTTTTCATGTAATAGATTTTTAATTTTCACATGTGGCAAATTACGACGTGAGGTTAACGGAAAAGGAAAGGAGATGGGGAAACGTAAGGTAGGGAAGGTACCTGGCTATTCAGATCGTCTCAATCTTGTCAATCATCTCGTCATCAACCATTCCATGCAATATTTTGCTTTGAAATTGTGTTCTTTCACCAGGAGTTACAAAAAAAGTATTTTCCACTTTGGTACAAGCCGCAAATACAGGTATAACAGCACGAACCAAAAGGATTTTAACAAGCGATTCCTGATCATATTTGGAGTAAGAGATAAAAATATCATTTTGCTGCCCGGTGACATATTTTTTCAACACGTCGCAACTGAATAGTTGCGACGTGTTGAAAAAACGGTTCACGTGTTACGTATTCCGTCTCATTCTAGTACAACAGTAATAGAGAAGAGAGATGCGTATCATGAGGTGATTGGTGGTGACATGTGATAGGAACATAATTTTCTGTTTTCAATAAAAAAAACATCAGCCGACAGCAAAACGACATCTACGCTTTTGACTCCAAATATGCTCAGGAATTGCTGTTTAAAATCCTTCGGATATGCGCTGTTATAACCCGTATACAGGTCACATTAAAAATCAAAATAACAGAAGAACACGTATGAGACGATGTATGAAATGGGATGAAGAAAGGATTTTGAGCCGAGACAGAGTTATGTGGTGGTCTAGCCTACTCAGCCCACCACTGCGGTGAAACGGCTTGATGTTTAGTTACTTAGTTAATTTATATCATACTAGCTGATCCGGTCACGCATTGCTATGGCTAACGAAACACAAGGCCATCTACTAGATGGTTGCCCGACCTAGATAACCAAGTGTTGTGTCGATATATTAACTCACACCGCCATCTGTTAGAAACTTATGGAACTTACAAATAATTACAATGAAATGTCTCATAACAAACATTTAATTCGCAAAAATAAATATTGAGGTCAATAATCGAGATAAAAACTGTCTTTTCTTTTGAGTTAAACCAATTACACACGTTAAACCAAATTTCATCAAAATCGGTAAAGTAGTTTCGGAGTTTATCTCGAACAAACATCGTGACGCGAGATTTTTATATACAAAGATTTGACCATACTCCATATTTTGATCAAGCATTGATGCATATTATACTGCGTTAATTTCACTGCTGTTGAAACCCTATTTTCTCACACATATATTTAAAACCTCGTTTTAATTATGATAAGAAGCCGATATAAAACTATAAAACGATATTAAAAATTAGTTGTACTAGTATTTAGTAGGGCTAACGTGGAAACCTTTTTGTAAAAGAGATATGAGTATCATAAATACCTACATTACATTGTAAGTACGTGTTTCATTTATGTTTCCTGCAAACCGAATACTTTTCTTTATGATTCCGGCTACAACAAGTATTTATGAGTCCGGGGCAGGCACCAGGGAACCCTCGTATTGCCGTAGTTCTCATATTGCAGCAATAGCCTCGTATGGCAGGACAGTCACGTAGTATGGACGTCAATGGCTGCAGCCAAGTGCCATCTAGCGACATCAGCTGTAAAGTCCTGGCTCGTTGCGGCACGTTCAGAGCTACTCCAACGCTGGAAAGTGCAAGTGTCGAGGAGCGTTAGGTCGTAAATAAACTTTAAGACTTCAGGACTTTTAGCTGAAGTTTACGTTGCTTTATTTTTACTCAGTGAATTGTTAATGTTATATTTTGTTCAGCAATTTTTATGGTGATTGAATGTTTGATGCAATGGACAACAAATTAACGGAGAGCTTTCGTAGGGAATGATTAGAACTTTAGTTTTTAGCTCAGAGAACTGAAATGATGTGCGTTTTGTCACACTAATCATACGAACTGAAATTGAGTTCTCGCTCGATCTAGAGTGCAACTTAGATGATGTCGTAAAGAGAGACCAGCTGACGCAAATAAAACATTTATGAAGAGATATTTTAAAAAAAATACAAATTTTCTAATATTTGTATATTATATCACCACGAATAAAGGTAATGGATTTAAAAATCGCTTTGCAAGCGGGTCTAAAAATGGTCAATTTAAGCATTCAGGGGTGTTTTGTTTTTGTTTTGTGAATAATTTTACAAGAAAGAAAAGAGTAAATTATGGGAAATCTTAGCCATTAAATAGTATTTTACAAATTTTGTTTCTTTTTGCATTAACAATTTCATGATTAAAAAATAAATTATTAAATAGTGTACGTTTAAGCAATGTAGAAAAAACCGTCAATTTATTCAAAGCATATTTCCTGTATTCGTAATGTAGACCAATTCATAGCAAAAATTAATCGACAATATTGATTTCACTGATAATTTCGACTTAACTAGATAATGCAGTTATTTGTAAAAGTTTATCCTCTATATGATATAATTCTCAGATTACTCAGAAACACAATCGAATCATTTATAATGCGGAAAAACTTGTGAATGAAACAAAATGTCGATGTGTTTTGGGTCACTACTAGGATATTTCAAAATACTTATGTACCGGACCGTTATGCCTCACGATGTTATTTTAATATGTAAAATAATTTACATGAGAACATGTAAAATAAATAGCATATTTAATATGTAAGCAATGAGATTTGATGTATGCTTTTCTCATTATCTTAAACTTTGTATTAGATGTCTGACTTATCAACTGGACGATCGATATGCAATACTAAAGTAATGCAGAGAAACATGCGTGTGGCGGCATTACGATGGCATCTGCAGTCGAGGGGTAAGGCTCTCGACTCGTAAACCGAAAGTCGCGGGATCGAATCCCAGTGCAGGCAAAATAAAATCGATTAATTGGTGTTATTTCACAGGTAATTAATTAAAACTAATATATTGTATATTTGCGGCACGTTCCAGGGAGGAGGATATTTTCAGTTTCGCCCTGGTATACCACCATTCAGAATTGAAACTTCGCTTTTTTTTTTTTTTTACAGTTAATACCGCACAAGAGTCCCAACTGCTCCCGTCTGGAGCCAGTGAGACTATGGCATCCCCAATCGGGGTATGTTGTGAGGCTGAAGGTAGTGGGGAGGGGAAGGAGACAGGGAAGAGGAAGGTGGGGAAGTACCTGGCTATTCAGATCTGGTCACTAAACACGGCTAAAGCCATTTCAAGCAACGTTTCAATTCTGAATGGTGGTCTTACACCAGGGCGATACTGATAGTATCTTCCACTCTGGAACGTGCCGCAAATATACTATTTATTATTTTAAATGAATAAATTGTGAAATAACACAAATTAATCAAATAAAATTTATTTGCGCACGCCGGGTTCGAACCCGCGACCTTCGGATTGTGAGTCGAGAGTCTTGCCTCGGGACCACGGAGGCCGGCTTGAAATGGCTTTAGCCGTGTTTAGTGACAAGATTTGAATAGATCTAAATCCATCTCCTTACCTTCCCCACTTACCTTCAGCCTCACAACATACCCCAATAGAAGATGCCAGAGTCTCACTGGCTCCAGACAGGAGCAAATTTCGGGAGCAGATTCTTAAGAGAAATTCACGTAGCAAAAAAAAATAAATAAGAAATGTGGAAAACACAAAATAATAACTTTAACGCGTATATCCGCGATTATATCCGACCAATAAATACACAACTAAATAATAAGCACTTGAAATATTACGGTGGTCAAAATCGTTTATTCATACCCTTAATCCACAAAAGCAATTACAATTTATTTTCACACAATGTGCACTAATTACATTGTCCGTCTAATTTTCAAATAAATTTTATGTAAGCAGGTACCTGTTTAAATTTATTTTAATAACATCACCACTAATTAGGAGAACGTTATTAACACGATTTTAAGGTTTCAGGAGTTGTTAAGCAGATTAATTTCGTTCATAGCATTGGGTTAGTTGGACAAGTTTGTAAATAATTAATGCTTTGCCGAAATGTTTACGATGTATCACCTCAAAAATGCTTTGCGAAGCTAGTAATTTAACTTATAACTAAGGTTAAAATACCTTTAAAGTACTCAGCTTCTCAAGTGATTACAGATTTGTTATATTCAATAATGTCAAGCAAAAACATTGTTATCTTACACGATTCCCTTACATTCAAATAACCGCGATTTGGCGCGAGTCGCGAGAACACACAAGCTCCCGCGCACACACAAGCGTTTGCGCAGCCGCATAAAAACCAAAAGCAAAACTTTTTTTTAAGAGCGGAGAGGTATATAGTTCCCGTGAGCACTTAGACCATAAGCCCATTGTGCTATCTCCTATTTTACCTCATTCCTTTGACAGAAACCCAGTCCCTTTTATAAAGCTCACCAGGATTGTCATTGGAAATGAAGCTATATCTTCTGGTTCCATTATGTGTCTTCCCAGGTCTCATTTCTCTTCTTCACTCTTCTTGGTTTCCTGAAGGCCTCACGAGGGAAGAGGGCCTCATATTTCCTCCCCATTACTCCTTGGTTCCCTGAAAGCCCCACGAAAGAAGAAAGCTTCATCTCTTCTTTCCACTCCTTAGTTCCCCGAAGGCTTCACGATGAAGAGTTTACCTTCCTTTGGTTGCTTGAAGGCCCCGCAAGGGAAGAGTCCACTCCACCTTGGTTTCCCGAGGGCCCCAGGAGGGAAGAGACCCCAGACCCCACAGAGATGGTCTCATTTCTCCTCTTCACTCTTGCATGGTTCACTGAAGGCCCCACATGGTAAGAGGACATCATCTGACCGTTTGAGTGGGCATCGCGTTTGGGTCCCACCCGGGCGTCCCGTGTTCGATTCCTCGGCTGGCGCTGTTCCCCAGGACATTCAGCCTGAGCAAGGAAGCTCACACCTTCGCTTGGGATGGCTACTGCAGGTTTGTGTTTCCACTCCCTGAGCGATGGATTCGCCACACTCCCTACGCTATGTAAAAGCCACAAAATTATCCATTAACAAAAGATTGGAAACAAATTAAATAAAATTCAAAAGTACAAAAAAAAAACTATTAATAGTATATCACAATTATATAAATATATATAAATAATATAAGATTTCTCATTAATAATTGATGCGTTTTTTTTGTGTGTGCGGTGTGAGTATGTCGATCTTGTGCGTTGCGTGTTGAGTGAAATGTGTGAGTGAACCACTGTACAATGCAGATAATAAGCACAAGGAAAAGGACAACAGGACTTACCGCGCTTTATCTTCTTGAATCCTGGTGCACTATATGAATATAATATTCGCGGGATGCGATGCGGTATGCGGCTTGTTGATGCGGTATGCGGTTTTGATGATTATGGAGCGAGGGCCGATTTAAGACTGGCTTGGAAAGAGCAAAATGACAGGAATAAAAGGAAGGGTAGTATGGATTGTAACAATACTAACTACAAGTACAGGGTCATGATGTACGTAGATGTATGTATGTAGGTACGTGTAGCTGTATTGTGTATACGCCCAACCAATAATATTAGATATACATTTTCTCTTTTTTTTCCATCATTTTTATTTCATCTGTTCTCTTTCATATCTATTATTAATTATGTCTTTTCAAGTGATAAAAATCCCCAAAAATCGGTAATTCTAAAATTCTCAGAAGTACTTCCAATTAGTTTAAAGAAATCCAATCAGGTCTCTACACGCAAGCCGCCTGATATTGCCGGCCCCGCCCCTACCCCATCCACCGTCAAATCACTTTTAACACGCGTACTCCATCCTACACATAATAAGAATTGATAAGCACTCACTTAGGTCTTGATTTCTGGACCAAACAGACACGCGAAAGCGATCAGTTTGAGACAAAATTCAAGAAATTCATAGACAGTGAGATCTGTTCGAAACATCAGGAATTAAAAAGTCCTTTTGAGGATTACGTTACGCGGGTAAACCGAGAAAATTATTCTAATCTTACAGCCGTGAAAGCTTTAACATATTTATTTTTTTCTTGGAAAGTCTTCCCGCTCTACGAAAGGGCTTTCCCATATAGGCGTAAGATACGCTCGTGGTGTAATATATACAGGTATGTTGACATTATTCATGTTTTTACTTTATTGGCTTTATTATTTTATCGGCTTGAAGGCCAATATGCGAGTGTTTGTCCCTTTAAAATAGGACCACTTTAGCAGTTGAAACACGTGCTCCCATCAAATAATGAGTCCCATATGTTTGCTAAATAAACGTTTCCCCTCCAATGTATTATTGCCATTCCAATACAGTGAAATACGGCCCGGGATAAAGGACCATTAATATAAAAGGACAAATAATAAATATCGTCCTGCAGATGATCCTATAAATTTCGTGGGCGTCCTAAAAGCATTTACTGTTGGTTGAAATCCCTTTCAATTCTTTACGATTATGAAAGGACGAAATATGATTTTACAAAATAAATTATAAAGAAGAGACGTAGAATTTTGAGTGTGCTATTAGCACTTTATGTTTTGTTTCTAGATATGGATGTTATTTTATTTGAAGTAGGAAAACGTTTATTGTCATTTATTACGGGCTCTATAAAAATTTATTTGATAAACAAATAAGGCTAAGTCCTCCATCACAACACAAGCAACATTTTCGGCTTTCTGTGGTGGTAGTAGGAGATTTTCAAACATTATTGGGTTATTCGTAGCCCGGGAATGTTTGTCTTTCTTTAAAAAAAAAAATATATATATATCAAGTTTTTTTTTTTTTTTTAATTTAATTAAAATAAATTTGATCTTCTTATTATCAAGTTCAGCAAATTTTTTAGTATGTGTTTTTGTTACAGTTGTTTCGGTTTAATAAAAAAATGATATTTAAAATCATATAAATAGGTCGTCTAACAGTGGATTAACTACAGTTTGAAAATGGTATTGTAATTTATAAAAAATAAATGGAGTTCTACGAATTAAACACAAAAACAATTAATAAGTAACTTGGATGTTTGACTTGTGTAAAATATGCAGATGTTTTAGAGCTCGCCTGCTTGCTACAATTAATTTAAGTGATTTTGTAATCAACAGTCGATACTCTTAAGTTCGATACGATATTTTTAAGTTGAAGGTATGACACTGGGTCCATTCTTTGTGTGTATAACTGCAAACCTAATAGTGCAACTATACGTAAAAACCAATTTTTCTACTTGCCTTCTTAAGGGAGAAAAGTTGGACAATGAATGAAACAATTGTTATGAATAAATGAAATTTCATAACTAAATAGCTCGTGATAGATATGTAGTTACAGTACGAAAATAGTTGCGTTGGCTTTGAAAATGTAGAGAAAAAATCTGTTCACATACCACAACGGTAAAACGATGTTTATTCTGTTATAACATGTCATGATTGCTTCCTTGGCATAATTAAGTTCATTACAATCTAATTTATCGACGTCGGTTGTACTCGCCCAGCCTTGGCAATGCAAGCATTTTTTTCTTAACAATTTATTGGACAACCAACACCTCTGCCGTAGGTCACCCCAAGTGATTCGCTACGTTTGGTGACTTAGCAGGGGTACCCGGTTTCAAAGGGTGAGGTTTGACCGGATCTTGGCGGCGGATACGTCTGCCCACCAATCGCGTGACTGGCCAGATTGGGAAAGACTGGTTGAGGGAGACCTTTTGTATGAAATTAATCGAATCCAGTTTTTTTCATGCAAGGCCGGTCCCATTTTCAATTAAAGGAAAGATTGAGACCGAACAAGTAGTGAGCTCGCTTCCCCGATCGTAGCAGTGATTAAAAAAATGCTGATATAAGAATTTATGTAGATTATAAACGGAGTCTTAATCTGATTTCTAACTTAGAAAATATCTTTTGCCAAAGATTGAGGAAGGAGGTCATTCACAAATTTTTTGCAAAGTTAGATTTAAAACAGGTAGTTAGAATTAGCGGATCATTATAAAAAAAAATTACAACCATTAACACTCATTTAGGTGTGTTTCAAGACAACAAGCTGGTTTTTGGTTTCAAGTCAGCTCCAGCCAGGACTAGCAGGACTCTCTCGGAACATCGCTTTGACTCACGGTTGGAGGAATGGATCCATACGTCCGTCATAACTGGACACACTGAACCCCGGATTTCTATCAACCCTCTTATCTTTTTTCCTTCCCAGTCCTTTCTTTATTTTTCTAAAAAGACCCTCCACATAGTATCCCAAGATGACATAGGCCCTGAGAGGAATTATTTTACTCAAGGCCTCCTATGTGTAGTTAATATAAAAAAGCAGGTGCGTTTTCTCAGTTCTGGGTAAATATAAAAATATATATGTACTTCACAAGTGTGGCAGTTTGACATGTGTTGGTCTATTGAATACGTAAATGTTAAGTGCATTATATTACTTCCGCCAATCGGCCGAAAGTAATCCCATTAGTCTAGGACGGTGATCGCGAACTGCGCCTCGCGGGCCACAATTTTCAATTTGCGAAGCAAATATGGGTACCGCTGCCTGTTTTATAGTATTTAATTCTATTGTAAAATTACTCAAAGATAAGGGAACATTAATTAATCTAAACAAATTTATTAATGATATATTAAATAACAAGGACAAAGGTGTTTTTTTGAACAAATCTGGGGTTTATAAATTAATTTGTAATGATTGTAACTTTTTTTTATATTGGGAAGACTTCTAGAAATTTTAATATTAGAGTTAAAGAACATCTAAGATGTTTGAACAATAGTTATTATTCAGAATTTGCAAACCACATTTTGGAAACAGGTCATCCTTTTGATATTAATACAGGTTTAAAATTTTTCCACACTAACACAACGGGTATACAATTAGATAATTTAGAAATTTTAGAAATTAGAAAAAGTGTTAATAGTAAATTAAATATTATAAATAACCAAACGTTTTTTAAAAATAGCCATCTTTTAAATGTATTTTCGTATTAATACTTATAATACTAATATTTATAATAATTTATTTTGTTATTTAGACTTCCTGTTTTGTTTTAAAAGATTTTTATTATGTTAATGTAATTTTTTAACCATCCTAAAATAATTTTTATATTTTATTTTATATAATTGTTTTTTAATGATATTTTAAGTAATTAATCACCTCTCCTTTCTAAAATTTTGTCTATGTTCTAATTAGTCTTTACTTGTTTGTCATTTGTTATTTTTTATAAATTTTTTATCCTGACGAAGAAAACATAGTTTTCGAAACATGTTGATATTGTTAATTAAATGGTGGTGTACACAAAGTTATTTGTTTTCATTAAATTAAATAGTGATGCCACAAAGTGAATTTGCGAATTTTGAAGAAATAAGATTGAATTTTGGGTGTACTAAGTAACTTTCGTTGAAAGAATTTGAAGTCATATTGTCCCCTTACTATAATAGGAAAGTTAATTTATATTATATTTTTGATATTTTACACCCTTTTGCATAGTATCTGAACATTTATCTTGACCGTTGTAAATTTCGTGTAAATGATATAACAATTTTAATGTGAAATGTGAATAATCGACAAAGGGGTAAGTTGTTACAATGATAAAGGGGCAAGTTGTAACATAAAACAATATACCTCACAGAGATACTTTGTTTCTCGGGAAGGAGCACATTCAATTTTAACCATCATAACCTAATTAATTAGTTTATCTAGTTCTATATACATTTTAAAATGGTTAGAAACTACAAGAAAACAGTTTGGAGAGAAATAGTTTCGCAGGAAAATTAAAAAAGTCTTTCGTGATATGCGAAATAAAAGGAAGAAGACAATATCTAAAAAGTTGACAAATAAAAAATAAGGCAGACTGTTCTTATTTGGACTTAAAAAACGCAACAAGGTATCAATTATATTAAAGGTTTTTTTGGTTTGTAACAATGTGCCCCCGCCGTGTAACATCTTGCCCCCTCGTGGGGCATGGGGCATTTATATTTTTTGTTACCATTTTTTCATTTTAAAAAATGTTATGTTTTTGATAAAAGTGTGCACAATTTATAATTAATCTTTTTTTGTACCTATGAATAAACGGTCCAATAAAAAATATTTTATTTTTGTAACAACTAGCCCCGCCTTTGTATATTGAAGTTGTGTACCGTGGTTTTGATATTGGCGAGGTTTTGTTTCAATCTAAATACGCATGAATTACTTAAAACCATCTCCATCTCTTAGAGATGCTCTAATAAAATAACTTTTTAGCAGATAAATATTTGAACAACCCTGTACTCACTTATAGTAAACTTTGTGGGTGTGTTGCAGTACACCATGACTGCGCACTTGCTTAAAATTAAATTAAGTACAATTAACGGCAATTACTGGGGCTGGAATAATAAGGGCTAGCGAGACTCCCGCTGAGGTGAGGCCCCATGAGGGTGGTTTTGTTTGGCTGGTAATAAGGGAAGTACAGCAGCTTTTTGCTTGTCATTGTTTAAAATTGAAACGTGTTTTATTGATTTTTCGTTAGAACATAAATATGCAATGAAAATAACCGGTAGGTACTTTAATGTTGTGACAAGGCAGGTAGGACAACATCCTACATACAATATTAAATTGATAAAAATATAAACATGGGAAAAATCGTAAAAACGTCATCGACGTTCGTCCCAAAAGCCGCCCATAAAAATCTTTCTTCTTCTTGTATGTTTCTTTTAAATAACACGTCTAACAATTGTTATTGTTAGTTGTATTGCCAGTTAAAAAACAACAAAAAATGCTTTATCGTAAAATGCACAAAATGGTACTAAAAGTCGAACAAGATGAGGTGGATATTAAACATTAATTACATACTTACTCGTTAACAATTTTTATTTATTTATTGATTAACGCTCTTTTTCAGAGCTTTTACATATGAATGGTAAGAAATGCAATATTTATTGTACATAACTGAACTGCCTGAATTTTACCATAAAAATAATGTGGTTTAAAGTTATAGAAGTTCCTGCCCGGGAAAACCTATTTCTAGATCTGTAACACTTCGAATTTAAACGTCATCGTAGCAATGGATGCCAAATAGCAATTTTGAATATTGGAATTTTTATAAAACTAGAAAAAATGTTTTGTATCAATCTGTATTAATAGCCCTGCGACTGTACGGTTGAAATTTAAGAATCCGGCTAATAATACAACTCTGAAGCCACGCCTTACGCAAAACCGTTTTCGTACGTGGAGTTTGTATACCAATTTATTTTTTATAATAGAACCGAATTAAAGCCACGTTACTGCTAGCGTTAGGAGCATCGCCTGGCAGGCGTAAGTACTATTGGATTTGTAATTGCGTGAATCTCTCCGGATATGGATAGACTGACGATAATATGATCATTTTTATAACAGGAAGTTGTGAATAATAATACCACGCGTCTATATGTATATTATATACGACGTCATTGTCTGTTACGGTTATTTTGTCCCAGTGACTAGCTGCTATTGGATCCCAGCGGATCCGAGGAACTGGCTATTTTTGGAACCAGTTCCTATTGGATTTATAAAATGATCACCAATACTCAAACTGGGCGAAGCCGGACCAAAAGCCGCCCGCAGGGTTTAGCAAGAAGAATCTAGAAGCAATTTACGGCACGACGTACGTTCCTATTGAATCTTCCACGATGAAGTAGAAACGAGCTCTGCCTGGTCGTACCATACGTTACTTGTTGTATTTCACAGAGCGTTATAGATGTGTATACTAAAAGTATGCGACTGGTTTGTGGTCGAGAGGTGCAAAGCATTGGGTTCAATCCTGTACAAACTAAATCCGAAAATTTTACTCGAGACCCGAAAAGTTATGTCCTTAAAAAAGTAGATGTCCAATTTTCAAAGAGATTTTTCCGATATCGCGGTTTTTATAAAATTGAAATTTGATTACTTATATTTTTTACTTCCAATAATTATATTTCAGATTCAGTCTTTTTTAGTTATTTCTTGGCGATTAAATAAGTTTTTCAAATTAGAAAATATTGTACGCTTTTCAATATTTTATGCTCGTAGTCACTGTACTAAATATTCTGCGGCACGCCCTTGTTTAAAATATATGTCGATATCGAATACAGCGTACGGCAAAACGTTATTTCAGACTTTATTATGAAAATATACGGCGCAAGTTACTACACTGGGATTAGGGGACTTTTTAACAATAAAAATAGGCTAGGCTCTAATGAACAAAAATTCAGATTCAAGATTTATTTGCGGATCATAAATTTCCCGAATTATTTTCACGCCCTCCAGAAATATGTGTATATTTTTAAACTTCTGAATATTGCACCATCGACCACACGGCAAAACGTCCCGATACCCCCTTTTCCCTCCCAGTCTACCAGGACCACATGACAGATGCGGTTAGATTGGTTATGCCCGGCCCCGAGGTCACAGTCGCGCAATTAACGTTTCAATTAAGTACGGTCTCATCTGAATGAATGCCAGTGCACAATACTGGGTCGCCGTCGAATGCAGTGCCCACTAATTGACTTGGGATATAACTGGGTACGGGGCATTTCTTCGCGTACTCTGGCCGGGGAACGGGGATTTTTGTTCGGGACAGATTTCAAATTTATCTTCGAGAAGTCTCATTGTTTTAATTGGATTGGAGGAGATTGCTGCAGTTTGACTCATTAGAAAAATCGGTCGGTGCATTTTGAAACCGAACCAAATTACTTACACAGAATTCAGCACATCCCACTTAAGTAAATGGTTTTTACGTATATTTACTTATTTTGGTACAATAATTTACATTTTACAACATAATTTGATAATATTGGCCTCATTTCGTGGCAAAATTCAATAAGATGAAGTAATAAATTTCAATAAAATACACTTAAGTGGATATGTGTGTTTTAGAATGGTATTGTGTTTTATGTGTATGTGTTTTATTATTTTATGTTATAAAATTTTGGTAATATTGCTTAATTTATTTTTGTTTTCCTCGTTTTTTGGAATCAAGTGAAATATTGTTGAATCCTTTTATTGCCTGGTATTTCGGTGTCTTTGTCCAAAGTTTGTATTTACCATTGGAGTTTTTATGTTATTTTGTACGCTTGCCTAAATGTTCTGTTATTGATAGCTTCTGTTTGTTGAAATTTATTGTTTTGCTCAGCAAGTAGTTTAGTAGTGTTTTAACGTATAATTGGCATATAATACATCAAACATGTTGGATATTTGGTCTGAATCAATTATTCTATGTTTTTTAAGTATTTCTTTTAAGATGGTTTTCTATGTATTCTGGCTTTTACATGAAAAGCGTGAAACAATAAATATATTAGTAGTACAGATAGCATAACAGTACATAAGTACCTATAATAAAACAAATTAGCTAAATACCAATACAGTGATGGATCTCGATTATAATATGACCTGAATTAGTAAATAAAACAGAATAGAACATATAAAAGCAGGTAAACATGTACAAACGTACATCTATTTATGTGTGAAATAACCCATTAACAAATCAAAAACTTACTAGTGAGTTATAAAATATTATAAAAGAGATACAAAAAACTTAACACAAGTAGATGGAAAAAGAAACTACGGCTGCCCGAAGAGAAATAACTGAAAAGTTTCCCAATTGAAAGATTAAGTGTATGAAATCGTTACAATTGAACCTAAATGAACAGAATAATGAACAATGAAATTTCATAAAAGAGAACTATTTTAAGATGTTGGTTTTCACTAAAAAGAAACAGCGTTTTTTAAGTATTCTCATTTACAAAAGTATTCAACTTATTTCCTCTCCGGATCTTGACACAAGTGCAAATAGATTTTGCTTTTTTTGATAAGTTACTTCTTAGAGGAGTAAGAACCTTCCAACTACCCTTAAATTGCCTCCCTAAATTCTTAAATTGAACCAGAACCCACAGTTGATCCACCGACAATTGGCCCCCGAAATGATATTTACTATAACATTATAATTTTTCGTGCTTAGTTTACCGATCTCAAACGTAAAATCGACTTCAAAAATACACTTAAAAATAAGAAGGATATCAAACAAATTTATAGAAACTGTCGATTTTTAGTAATTATGCGCTGATGTACACAGTAAATAGACAAGTAGATTTTTTCTTGATGCATTTGAACAAAAATATATTTTATACTTTTGTTATTCGGCGG
The DNA here is from genome assembly GCA_936435175.1 of Glyphotaelius pellucidus. Taxonomy (NCBI): domain Eukaryota; kingdom Metazoa; phylum Arthropoda; class Insecta; order Trichoptera; family Limnephilidae; genus Glyphotaelius; species Glyphotaelius pellucidus. Next base: position 9,442,592 of record OW386552.1, on the reverse strand, counting down.
TACACCCTCCCTTCCTTCGGGGTTTTAATTGTAATTAGGTATTCCGTATTTTTCCTAAACCGACTGAATATTGTAAACACTTATGCCAGGGGATCAGCTGTCGGCAGATCAACTGTCTTGGAACTAAATTTGGTAAAGTATTTAAAAGAAATAAAACGTATTGTAGACCTACAAAATAGTTTATTCTAACACAGTGGATGTAAAAAAATACGGAGAAATACAAAACCTCGGTTTTGAAAGTTTTATTTAGGTATTAGCAGACCCGGCCACACGCTGCTGTGGCTAACGAAACACAACGCCATTACCCAACCTTTACAATCAACGCCATCTGTTAATTTGCATACATATCAAATCCACACCGCCCGCTTGCCAGTCCGCTGATCGCTGCTTTTTTTTAAAGTTTTTTTAAAGTTTTCTTTATTCATTGAATTGTTTGTTACATTGATTTTAGAATTTTTCGACCACCATGCTAGGCACATGCCCGTGTTGTGGTGCTTGAATTGAATCTTTGAATTTCTCGGCTTTTCTCTAATATAATATGCATGTATTATAGATATAAACCTTCCTCTTGAATCACTCTATCTATGGGTGAAAACCGCATAAAAATCCGTCACGTAGTAAAGATCTAAGCGTACAGAGAGCGGGAGCGACTTCATTTTATACTATGTAAAGATAAGCAGCCTGAGGTGGAGTTGCCTTTTCTCTCAGTTTTCGGGGGGTAACAGCGTCAGTGACATCAGAGTTTTGAAATATACCTATTAATCAAATTTCTCGGCGCACCGCTAAATAAAATTGATTTCCCTCTGGCAGGGCTGGGCAGTATTTGAATTACTTGTAATTGATATACGTATTTGAAATACAAATAAGTATTTTGTATTTGTATTTCAATTACTTCCTAAAAATGTATTTTGTAATTGGTATTTCAATTACCTGATGCTGAGGTATTTTGTAATTTGTATTTCAAATACTTATAGCTTCAAAATACATTTTCAAATACATATAGCGATATTAATAATGATAATGAAAAATGAACTGACATAGATAATACATTGACTAAAAACGCTAGAATCCAGGGCAATATATGTTAATATTTGGAGTTGGCAACACCGTACATCAAAACAAGTATCTTGTCAATTTTCGTTTTCATCGTTTCGCGGTATTTATTCATGAAGACGCGAGGTAATTGATAATTGATAATGGATGATCAAATTCCGTCAAAACCACAAAACTTTACAAGTGGAGCGAAGATGAGATGTGTCTTCGGAGCAATATGATTGGTCAATTTTTGCACGTCTCTGTTTCACTCTGCTCAGCTTTGCTTCTATGGAAACGCACCCTTCGATAAGGGAACTTACGACAATGTATTGCAACCAAGGTTCTACCAAAACCAAATGTATTTTGTATTTTGTAATTTGTATTTTGTATTTGAAATAAAAAAAATGTTAAAATACTGTACCTTGTATTTTGTATTTCAAATACACGAATTGAAAGTATTTTGTATTTCGTATTTTAAATACATGCGAAAAAGTATTTTGTAATTTGTATTTTAATTACAGCAAAGAACCTTTATCAAGAATACCGCTGTGTATATTATTATAAAATGGTATACCTACTACCAACCCCTGTAAAATGATTTATTTATTTATTTATTAACGCCCTTTTTGGGGGCTCTTACACATGAATAATAAGAAATATAGAGTATTTATTGTACATAATTGAATTGCGTCATTAACAATATTTTATATTTGTTTAAAGATAAATTGAAGATGTTCACTGAATTGGTATAATTATTTCCCTCTATTAGTATTCTAAGAGGAATATATATGGTAGTTAGTCCCAGAATTTCTGCACTGAAATAAATCCTGACTTCTGATATTACATTGTGGTATCCGGACTTATCAATTCAAGCAATACCGGACTATCAACTAAATCATTTAGAATTTTATACAAAAATACCAAGTCAGTAAAAATTCTTCTGTCTGACAATTTGAGCATATTCATATCATTTAACAGAGTGTTATAGTTCAACATAATTGATGGAATACCCATTTTAAAATTGAGAAAACGTAAGGATTTGTTTTGTGTTCTTTCAACAGCTTGTACATGAGTATTATAATGTGGATTCCAGACGAGAGAATTGTACTTCAGCTGACTTCTAACATTAGCAAAATATAACAGTTTAATACACTTTATATTGTTAAAATTTCTAGTTAGCCTAGTTATAAGTCCCAACATTTTAAAGCGATAGATCCTTTTAGATCCTTCTTGTAAAGTGTCTTTGGTAGCATGAATGCAAATTTATCTTTATAAATGTTTATTTTTATAAAAAAAGTTTGCCTAAAACAATTTCTAACCCACTGAATGAATTAATAAATATTTTTTTTAGTATTTCTCATGATATTAAATTATATGTTTACGGCCTTCGCAAATTTGGCCGGATTTAAGTGCGTAAGACGAAGTCACTTCACGGAATACATAATACGAGAATACGCTCACAAAATAATATATGATGAGATTAATCAACTCTTCAAAGCTCTCAAAAAGAGTATCTTTTTATGCACCACCGTTACTTTCATTGTGGAATGTCTTGTGGTTCCTTATACAGGGTTTTTACAAATGGAAAGAACAATTCATATTTCTATAAAACGTTTCCAAGCCTTTAATTTATTTTTTAACAACACTAAAACATAAATTTGATTGAAACTACTTTCACTTCTTCAAACGCAGCAAACTTATTTTGTGGCACCATTTTAATTGAAAATAAATAATAAATTCAGTTTTTACCACTTTTATTGTTTAAAAACCAACATGTTTCGTGAGTCAAGCTCACTTCTTCAGGGTTTACTAACTAATCGAGGTACAGCAACGATTATTAAAATAAAGTAGTTTCATTGAAAATAAATAATAAACTTAGTTTTTACCACTTTTGTTGTTTAAAAACCAACATGTTTCGTGAGCCAAGCTCACTTCTTCAGGGTTTACTAACTAATCATAAATAGTTAGTAAACCCTGAAGAAGTGAGCTTGGCTCACGAAACATGTTGGTTTTTAAACAACAAAAGTGGTAAAAACTAAGTTTATTATTTATTTTCAATGAAACTACTTTATTTTAATAATCGTTGCTGTACCTCGCGGTTTCGACGGAGCCCTTCCTACTTCAGGTAATTTAACCATTCTCTTGATGAAGGAAGATTCAAAGAGGTTTCAGAAAATTTTTGTGTATATTGTAATTATGATTAGGCCACAAAGTAAATGCTTCCTTTGATTAAGTATTTTTTGTTGTTGTTTCGTGGCTCTATGACCTTCATCACGCCGAAGTTGATTTGATGTAGGTACCTACTTAGTATGGAATTGAAAAGTAAAATATCATTAGTTTCATAAAATCTGCCCATCTGAAACCATCCACAATATTTAAGCCCGTTTTCACCTATCATATTGAGAAAGTGCCAAATAAAAAATTTCCTTTGTATAACGGTCAATGGTTTGAACTACAGGCTTTCAGCGTCGTCAATTTTTCAAATCAATTTTTGAAAATGATCAGTTATCATCCTCTAGTTAAAATGTTAATCCGATTTCTAAGTAGGTTTAAACAAATCAAAATCGAAACTTTTTACAAATTTTTTAATGTTTTATTTGGGGACACTGTGGAAATTTTTTTAAAGAAGAGGAATGAGAGAAAGACCTGGAAAGGAAAACGGTGTGAGAGGAGGGTAGGAAACAGAGGGTCATTGTGTCCAGGAGTCACGGACGTATGAATCCATCCCTCCCGTTCGAGAGGGTGAAGAGAGTCCTGCTGGAGAGGGTGACGAGAGTCCTGCTGGAGAGGGTGACGAGAGTCCTGCTGGGGAGGGTGAAAAGAGTCCTGCTGGAGAGATAAAAAGACCTCCCTTAACCAGTCTCTCCAAACCCGGCCCGCCACACAGTAGGTGGGCAGAGGCATTCGCCTGCAAGAACCGGACGAACCTCACCCCATGAACCCGGGCACGAACCACTTGGAGAGACCCAAGGCAGAGGTATAGGTTATCCAATAAATGTTTTCCGGGGCGCCGATTCCATACCCGCCTCCCAAATTGTAAAATGTGGCATTAATTTTCGACTAACCAAGATTTTTTACTTTTAGAAAATTTAGACTTTTTAACTTCCATTGATTGTCTTACTTTTAAATTATTATCTAAGTACTTATCAATGAAATATTATTATACATTGTACTCTTTTATAGCTGAGTTCACAACGCTTCAGGTTTATTATAATTTTAATGTGAGTACCATGCAAGAGTACCAACTGCTCCTAACTTTTTGGAGCTAGTAAGACTCATGACATCCACAATTATTGGGGTATTTTATGAGGCTGAAGGTAGAGGAGAGAGGAATGGACTAGGGAAGGAAGAAGGTTGCGTAGTACAAGATATTATAGTCAACAACACGGTTAAAGCTATTTTATTGGTTGTATATCACCAGGGTTATACTGAAAGTATCTGCCACTCTGAAACATGCCGCAAATTTACTATAAATTATTTAAAATAATAAATTGTGGAGTAACACAAATTAATCAAATTTATGCCCGCAACTTCCAGATTCGTAGCCAAGGATCATAACCATTCAACCACAGATGTGGGTTTACCAACTGAACCCAACATTTAAACATGGTCCGCCTTATTCATAATCGCAGAATAAGAATAATACCACGGTAATACGAACGGGTTAGGTGAAATTGTCGTACAAATTTCACCCAATCTGTTCGTATTACCGTGGTATTATCTTATTCTGCGATTATAAGTAAGGCAGGGTGGGTTCAGTTCCTTTGCTAGCTAAGTCTTCCATCAGTATATTTCACAGGTCTTCTATGAACAAGCAACTATTTATCTTTTTATTATGATAGAGAATGTTGAATTTATTTTTAAGAATAGGAGGGAAGTTTTTGATTCCTAACTTACTTTTTATTGAAGAAATTCATCGTAACTGTTGTCACAAAATTCTGAATGATTGAAGTAATTATTTTTATGAGAGTAACATTAATTAGTGCGCGGGTGAAAAATATTTTGAGCGATCCAAACACGGAATTGCTCTCAATTTTTGGAAACTCAGCGGCGACCAAACTACTATTTTGGAACATTAACCGTGAGTGCTACATGTTTCGGACTACCGTGTATCAAATTCTCCATTGTCACTGTCACATTTCACTTAAGTGATTCGCTAGATCAGAGATACGTAAATTGTGGTTTGCGTGCTCATGAAAGTATTAGGGGATACTTTTGAAATTGTGTTGGTTGTAAGGGGAGTACATTTATTGATATGGACATATAATTATAAATCTATTAGAGTGTAATTACGAATGTGCGTGATGCGAGGATTTCTTTGTTGTCACATCAAAGAGATATTTTAATATAAAGCCGTTATATCAGTCCTTTGTAGGAAAGTTAGAAGAGAATAACATAGTCGTATTTCGGATATATGTGCACATTGAGAATAAAAAAATAGAATGAAATACATACAACGAAGCAGACCACTCAATGATATAATAATACAAAGAAATTATTGATGGTCCAAACAAAAACTCCATTTGCACGTACAGTGGTTTGGACTACATACAGGTATTCTTATGTTGCACGCTCAGCCCAGATTCAAATTTGTCGCTATTAAAATCTAGTGCACGTAGCAAACGTGAGAGCGCCACAAACTCCTGCGCACGCCTCGTGCAGCCAGCGCGTCCCGAATCCTGTCAAGGAAGTGCTCCTCACTCATACTTGGAGTCACTTGGAGATAGCTAGCCGCGAAGCGGATGCGCACCCCATTCCCGATATGGGCCTTAAAATGAGTGTTGCGGCGACGTCATATTGGCGGTCGCCCTTTTTGTGTGAGCTTCCCGAGTTGTGCAGAGGACGACTTTTGCCACCCATCCAACGCTGGTACCCTGGCCACCTCCATTGCCATAAGCTAAAGCAGCCTTTCTCATCTAACGAGCCTCAATTTCTTTTGAGCCTTCACTACTAACAAACACTCTCTGTTTCGCATTTATAATATCGGTATAGATGAATATATATTAATGATAATAATAATTATAATTGGACAATTTGTAGAGCGCCGTTTTTGTGAAAAATCACCTAAAGGGCGCTGATGTAAAGAACATTCCCAATTGGCTAATCAAACGTTGTTTGTCACACAATTGAAGACCACCATCCCAGTCATCGCTTCAAAAATAATAGAAATTTATAACAATATTGTTTTTTAAAGTTGTCGACTCCTAATTCAGAACACCCCTTAAGGGAGTAGGTGTGTATTGAAATGTGGAGGCACTGAATCAGCATTTTTAGCCTTGGCACGCAACATTGAAATTTATCAAAGGAATATAGGTAACGTACTCGTGAGAAATGTTGATACGTCATATTCCACTCTTTCTACCCTCAAAGTATCGGGTCGTAGAAATCCCTGAGTGAAGAATAAATCATATTTTCTTTTATCAAAATGTTACACGACGCCGGCAGTTATTGTTATTTTGCTGAAGGGGAAAGTTTGGAAAAAATATATTTTTTGGAAATGTAATGTGAAGTGTTCTGCATTTCACGGAAACTGTGTACTTTGTGTAGAATTACAATAACTTGAATAAATAACAGTAGCGTAGCCTTCTCTTTGTTAGGAGGCCCATAAGTGACCCATCAAATATATGAGGGAAGACCCAAAAGTAACGAGACTTTCTTTATAACTTTTTATTCTACAATATTTTTACACCAAAATTTTGTCGCTTTACAACTTTACTTTTCTTTCCATTATTCAAAACAATTTTGAAACCCACTGATTGGAATGTCTTTTATGGCCTCCAGGGATTTTTGTTTCACTTCTACAGTATGAAAACGTTTCGTTTTCAAGTCCCCTTTCATCCTAGGGAACAGAAAGACATCATAGAGAGACAAATCGGGTGAATAAGGCGGGTGAACAATCGCAATCATTCTATTCTTGCTCAAATACTGCTTCGCAAGCAATGCGGTGTGAGCAGGTGTGTTGTCGTGATGGAAGAACCCGTTCCCAAATTGCGCCAATGATTCGACCTTTCTTTCTTGATGCTCTCTCGCAAACTCTTTATTATCTCCATGTAGAACTGTCCGTTAACTGTTTGGTCTGAAGGAACAAACTCTGTGCGCACAACACCTCTGACATCAAAAAAACAAATGAACATCGTCTTGATATTCGATTTCACCTGACGCGATTTTTTCGGAGGAGGAGAGGGAGTACTTTTCCATTAGCTTGACTGTTGCTTGGTTTCGGGATCGTACCCATAACACCATGACTCACCACCAGCTCTGGAAAATAAATCTGGGTCTTCTTCCAGATAATTTTTCCATTCATGGCAGGCTTGAAGGCGACGCTCTTTTTGATCCTCAGAAAGGAGACGACGTACAAGTTTGGCTGAAATTTTTTGTTTTCGCCGAAAGAAAAAATATTGTTTTAAAATTAAATTTTGGACAAATGCGTGGTCTCCAGCGACGCGACTTCATTCACTGACTGAGAAAAAGTATCCATACAACAGCCAACTACACCAAACCACACATTCCTCCTCCACCTTTCCCATCTACCGTCCGAGTTTCGTTACTTTTAGGTCCTCCTTGGCTTTAAAATCATTATCTGGCTTTAAACTGACAATCTAATCAAACGAACGATGATGAAAATTCACCCACTTCGCCAATTCACCCACTTCGCCAATTCACTAATCGTGTATTTTACCTGAATGCACTGAGCAGCTCGCATTTCCTATGAAAATAAATATGTTTCATGAACGATCAAATAAAACCTGATCTGTTGTGCGGGCGGTGCAGTGATCAATTTTATCGTTTTTATTTTTCGGCTACATAAATGACTTTACATGGATGATTTATTTATTGACGCCCTATTGGGCTTTTACATATAACACACAAATTTCTTTTAAAACACCATTATTACTAAATAAAGAAGATTACAAAATATATAAATAAAGCACAAACTCAGTATAATAAATAAGAATATAACTAATGCTAAATCCACATGGATAACTTTAGAGAATTCGTAGGTACAATTCATGTACCTACGAGCAGCAAAAACATTTAAAAAAATCAAATTTCGACTAAATTACTCATTGTTAGCATTTAGAATAAAAACAAACAAAAGAAAATCGAAATAAAATATAATGATTACTCATTCGTTATTTACATCTATAAAGCGATGGACTAATTTGGCTTTCAATGTGTCGAAGTTTAAATTAAATATGTCAGCGACATCACTTAGCTCATTGCCCAACCTGTGTATTCTTTCTAATACAGAATTCACAGCAAAATTGTTGTTGTAAAATAAAATGTTGCGCCTAGTGTATTTGGGAGGTATTTGTAAGAATAACAAATTTATAGCGTCAACATGATTATACAGTTTACAGTGTCGGTTTCACTAGGATATCCTGGGCTGAGAGTTGGCGAGTTATGCTTAGTTCACACTGAGCTATATATCTGCGAGCAGATATCTGTTGATTCGCGAGCGCTTATCTTTTGTCCTTTCACACGAGGCTATCTAATATTTCTTCCTGTGGTAGGAGAGGGGGTCAGTCGAATTAGGGAGCGGCAACGGAACGCATATTTTTTGTACTGAAATCTGTCAACTTGACATCTGTCATCCACGGGTCTAGGCAGCTCCGTAATTACAATGACCCCCTCTCCTGTTTTAGTCGGAGAAGGGGAGAGTTATCTTCTGGGATATCGCGTCTGGAGCGGTTACGTCTGAGATGTGTATTGTCTATGATTGATCTGCGCTTAAAAACGCTTAGGTGTGAACGGTCTGAAGGGATTGTATGGAGAGCGTTATTTGGCATGCTATGATATTTTATATTTGATAGCTGAGTGTGAACCAGCTCTTAAAAAAAATAAAATGCACAAAGTTAATCATGTTCACAACAAATCGCAATTTGCAACATTAAATTATGGTTATAATTGATTCATGCGTACATTAATTTTATATAGAAGTCAAAGGAGGTGAAAAAAGGAGCGTGTAAAGAGGCTGTCTTTTATTAAGTTTTGCATAAATTTCCGTGGGTACGTAAGTTTGTCACTATGCCAGTATGTTGGTATCTACTTCGGCTTACTGCAAAAATGTTATATAGCCTTGTAAAAAATAAATGATATATTATTTGATTTATTTTCGTCTATTCAATACTGGCGTACGAATATAAGACTTCAAGTTCAGGAAAGGCTTTTTACGGACCACTTTAAGGGGGGAATGGCGTAACGAGAGGCCGAAGGATTGAGATTTTGCAAAGAGAAGGTAGATAGTGCTATTGTTGATAGATTGATAAAGTTTGCAAGAGGAATGCTAATGATTATTATTCCAACAAATAACAATTCCATACTTTTTATTAGTACATATTATATAGTACATGTATGGATAAAAGTGAAGGTACGTCGTCATGTCTGGGGCAGATATATTATTAATTATTCTCACACTTTTTATTTTACGTGATATTAATAACTGATCGTATAATATTAAATTTTTTTTTCTATACTTTTGTTATTATAGTTTTATTTTGGGACACTAAAAAGTTTATTTATTAATTAATTAATTAATGCTATTTTAGGGGCTCTAACATATGTATAGTAAAAATTATACCGTTTTAAGGTTTATTGTAAATATTATGATTTTGGATTTTCACGGCAAAAATATTATCGTTAATTATTTTTGGGGTGTTATACCGTGTTGCGCTACCTCCTTCTTTAGCCAACATTTCGGACAGCGTTACAGTGTCCATCAGCGTTACAGCGATTCATCTGCCCTGATGATGGACACTGTAACCCTGTCCGAAACGTTGGCTAAAGAAGAAGGTAGCGCAACACAGCACAAAACCCCAAAATAAATAGTCATAGTTTATATTATAACTAACTTACACAAGCAGTAAATTATTCCAATAATTATGATAAATCCATTGTGGAAAGTAAATGTTTGCAGATAGTGAACGTAAAAACAAACTATTCACGTTTTTAATGAAATTAACAAAAATACTGCATATCTCACTGTAAAAACTTTCAGAGAACCTTAAGTACTTATTTTTTACTCTTATTATACTTAGACTTATTGAATTGCTTTGTACAACTTTACATGATAATGAAACTTGTTTTGTACCTGATTATATTTTTCATATTATTATGCTAAGTAATAATAATAATAATAATTGGATAATTTGTAGAGCGCTGTTTTTGTGAAAAATGACTTCAAGGGCGTATGTAATATACACTTATTATACTCCTGAACAACTCACCAATAATAATCATTACGTGTACGCCTCCAAGGCGTAAGGCGCAAATAATAGATAAAAAGTAATAAAAAATTAAAAGAAAAAATCATCATATGTTAATAAAACATAAATAGAGACCACTGCCAAGACCCATCAATCAAAAATCACCCCACAAACATCAATCCATTAACCCGGGCACCCCTCCTAACGTAATCACCAAACGTAGCGTACCACCTCTGGTGACGTATGAGAAAAAAATGTGGAGGTATTTGGGAATTTCCTTTTTAATTTTTATAACGCTCAATACAGGAGGCCCTGAGGAAAAAAAAATTGATGCTGTGTGGAGGGTCCTTTTAGGGAAAGGAAGTTACCGGAAGGAAAAAGGTACGAGGGGTTGATAGGAATCTGGGTCAGTGTGTCTAGGAGTGACGTATGAAACCATTCCTCCCACTGCGGTGCAAGGCGATGGGTAGAGAGAGCCCAGCTGGAGAGATCCTGTCCGCCAGGCGGTATGTGGGCGAACGCATTGCCGAGACCTAGAAAAACCTCAATTCATGAACCTGGGAACCCCTGCTAAGTCACCAAACATAGCGAACCACTTCGGGACCTATGGCAGGGGTAATTAATGGTTGTCCAATAAATTGTTACTAGGCGGCGGTACCCATACTCGCCTCCCGAATTGAAATAGCGATTACGAGGAAATTGCCAGCATCTTGGTGATGCGTATTAATTTTTTGGAGTAACCATATAATATTTTTAATAAAGCCTTTCACCCATAATTTATTGAATGATGTTTAGGTAATTCTCATTATGAGAACTCATAATATTCTCATTAACTACTCATTATGAGTAGTTTGTTGAAACATCATGAGTCAGATTGTTCATTTATTGGATTCCGTTCTATAAGTCACGTATCAAAAGATTGCCACGATTGATTTAAATGTTAAAATCGGTAACTGTGTGTTCTTCTCAATATTATTCAATTCAGTATAAACGACAGACTCTTCGAAATACAGACATAACAGTAACCAGAAAATATCATTCAGGCATTACTTTGATATGCGTCGAGCCACAAAAAGAGGCTTATTTATATCCGCATGGAAGCTTCCAAGGCTTCAATATATTATTTTATCTGAGCGCAAGCGTTGCGTCATCGCTTCACGTCACGAAGCATCGCGACGCCGCGGTCGTGGAGAGATACGACGTCCAAAAGTTTTAACCGCGGGAACCAGGGTTGTATTTATAGGCGTTGTGCATTTTTCTGGCCCCACGCGGTGTTTTAATATTTTTTTTTGCTTGATAAGTATATATTTTTTATGGGATGTTCTTATGCTAAAACCCTGATTTATTGGTGTTTCTTTTCTTCTTCAACTTGAGTTTCTACAAAACCGGCGCTTCGTGTGTTTCTCCCAAAAAATGCTTTTCACAACATTGGTGATTAGGAAGCGGGATGAGTAAAATTATTAATATATAAAAAGTTAGTAGGATAGTGGGATTTGAATGTCTTGAGCTTGAATTTGTTAAAGCATGTTTTATGGTGACTGGTAATCTGGAGTATAATACATACAAGTAAATTAATTACATGATATTTAATTCTACATAATACTAGATATAAAGGGGTTATATGCAGTTAGAATTTTAAAAAATTCTATTTTTTTGCATTTTAGAAAGTATATTTAATTGATAATATTCCCTGTATGTATTTTCCCTGTAAGTATTTTCCGAGATATACACATTACACATATTGGTAAAGACGTCTCGGACTGTTAGAAAGTAGGCGGAGTGCAGACCCGAGTAGCAGCTGCTCTTTTCTTTATTTGTATTCCTAGATATAAATGACCCTATGAAGGGTTCATTTTATATCTGAATACTAAATCAAGTTATTTCTTGTACCAAATAAGTGGAATACCTGGAATAGATGTCTCGTAATTGAAAAAAAAATTATCTATGTGTAAACTTCTTCCAAAACTTCTGAAAACTGATTCAAATTTTTCAAACCAATTGGTTTGTCATTTTAACATTTTAACACAACTTTTTAGATATATTCCTTAGGTAATAATCGAAGGAATAAAATTTCAAATAAATAATTTTATTTTTTATTTTACGTGGCAATTTTGGTCGAAAATTCGATTTTTTACGAAGCCGCCATTTTGTAAATCAAAATTTCGATTATTCCTTCTATCCAAACCTAGTTTTATCTATCGAATAAAAGAATCTTTTTGTTTTTTAATTTCAGGTAACTGTACCGGAGAAGTTGTGGTCACCGCCGAACATCTTTTTTGGAAGACCTTCAAGAGATCGTCTGCAGGAGCACATCAAATCAATATTTTTACAAATAATTAGTGCCATTATAAACTTAGATATTGCTACTAAACGTAACAGTACGTTAGGTTTTCGTAAAGTAAAATACCTTTTCACAAAAAATATAAAAAAACGTCTTTTTTCGGCCTTCTAACTGCCTACTTCGCTTGATGTTTCTACTACAAAATATGGACATGATGTATAATTTTTAACTGGGAAACGTATTTTTCAATGATAATTGTAGCTAATAAATAATTAAATTTGTCTCGTAGTGCTCGCTGTATGACTGGAAAGAGTAAATATCGGTGACTATATCGTCTATAGGGGTGACGCGACAGTTGATCCGCCGACAATTGGCCCCTGAAATTAATAGAGCTACATTTTTTTGCAAATATCAAACGTAAAATCGACTTCAAAAATTACTTTAATAATAAGTTGGCATGAATATCAAACGAATTTATAAAGTGTCAATTTTTTGTACTTATACGCTAGTTTTATCCTTGATGCATTTGAATAAAAATATTATGTTTTATACTTTTGTTATTCGGCGGTACATTCCCTCTGCGCACCCCGTCGGGGTCACTTACAGCTATATTTTGTTTAGGTAGAAACACAGCATTTTCCCAAACCAACTGCGTATTGTAAATAAGTACGCCGGTGGCCCAACTGTCGGCAGATAAACTGTCATCGAACCCTCTATAGCAGTGATACTCAACCTTTTTTGACTCCAGGCCACATACATATATTTGTAAAGCTTCGCGGGCCGCAAGTGATACCTTGGCAAATCAAAACCCGAGTCGGGGGGGGGGGGGGGTGGGGGGTTGTCGTGTAATAGTATATATCACTTCTATCAGCATACGGTTCATTAAATACTAAAATAGTGATAAAAGTAAAACTCAAAAGTAACATGTATCGTTTATTACAAAATTAGTGTGATATTTGATATTGTGATAAATTTTCAACAATTTTAGACAAATAGGGGCTTATAATTGCTGCATGCTACCCTCAATACGTCATCAAGGTGAGAATCAGTAAGTCGATTCCTGTATACGTTTTTTGCATATTTCATTTTGGAATATGATGATTCACAAAGATATGTTGATGCAAACAATGTGAGGAGCAGGAAGGCACAATTTTTTACAGTCTTGTATTTTTCTGGAACTAATTTCCAAAAAATGTATGTACTCCTTTCCTTCTCTTTTTTCTTCAAAAATAGCTTTCAGATTAGTATCGTTCTTAAATTCAATAAATTCGTCAAAAAGCTCTGCATAATTATATCCCAATGCAGCTAAATTTGTTATAGTGGCTGTTTCTAGGTGCCAGGGATTTTCTATGAGTAACAAACAATTCTTGATACAACGTAAGTCCTGAAATCTGCTCTTAAATTCTTAGCTAAGGCAGCTAAATAATTTAAAAATATCATATAGTTTTCTTCAGAAACATGTATACCCTCTTGATTAGCTTTTATTATAGTTGGAAAGTTATGGAATACCTGGTTCTCTATTTCTTCGTGGTAGATGTTTAGTTTCTCTTCAAAAGCAAATACTTTATTCGCCATCTGCGTAATGATTTTATTTTCGCCTTGTAAGCCACGATTGAGTTCATTAAGTTTTTCTGCGATATCACACAGAAAAGCCAAAAGACACCACCATCCATCATTGTCAAGTTCGATGTAAATTTTATTATTTTGCTGTAAAAACAAAATAATTTCCAGAACTTTTCCTCGGCTTAGCCACCTCACCGAGGTATGTAAAAGGACGTCACTATAGTTACTGTTCAATTCTTCCAAAAGACTTTTAAATTTCCTGTGGTTCAGTTCTTGTGCTCTAATATAATTAACTATACTTATTACAGTCTTCATTGCGGCGTCTATTTCGGCAATGGATATACGTGCTGCTAAGTTCTCTTGGTGAATGATACAGTGGAAAGATAAGAGATTTGTTAAATTATATTTCTTTTTCAATAAAGTAATAAATCCTTTTTCAGATCCAATCATTGAAGGACATCCACCTGTGCATACACAAACCAATTTTTTAATATCAATATCATTGTTTTCCAGAAATGTACTGATAGTATTGAGATAGTCCGTCCCTCTGGTTTGATTTTTCATAGGAAGAAATTTCAAAAAATCTTCATGAACTGAAAATTCATTTTGTCCGGTACAATATCTAACAAAAACGGAACATTGTGATGTTGCTGAAATATCGGTGCTAGAATCAAAAGCCAAACTAAAATATTTGCATTTCTTCATATCTTCTATGATGCGATTAAATATGTGTTTAGCAATATCTTCAATGCGTCTAGCAAAGGTAGAATCAGAGAGCTGCATACTTTTGATCTGAGATATTATTTGACTTTTATTGCTAAATTTATCAAATAATATGTTGGAAGCACTGAGGAAATATTCTTTCACAACCTCTGCGTCAGTAAATGGTTTCATATGTTTACCAAGTATGTAACAAATTTCATACGATGCTCTTGTCACCGCTGCGTCATGTGATACCGCCATTGATATGATATTTTGTTGATGTTGTAAAGACTTCTTGAAGAATGTTAACTTTTCACGTCTTATTAAGGAGCCACGAGGAAAAGTTACATTAAATGTTTTGTGCTTTGTGGTATAATGACGAAGAATATTATATTTTTTTTAAATAACACTCTCACGACAGATCAAACATGTGGTCGAACCACGTTTATTTGCAACAACGAAATATTCTTCTTCCCAATTGTCTTGGAACACTCTCTTTTCGTCAGATATTTTTCGCTTACATTTCGAAGACACTCCCGCCATTATGGGTAATTAAATTATAAAATACAATATTATATAAGACAGCAAAAAATGCTATTGTATCCGCGTTCCGCGTAATGTTTACTTGAAATAAAGCCACAACACCGGAGCTGTCAAACATTTATGTGTTACAACAAGAAAAATTATTTGCGCGCATACTTGTCTGTCAAATGTTTGTTTTTTGGGAATAAATCTAGCGTGTGCAATAGCAACACTCTATACCAGATCTGATATTGACACGACAACGGTGGGTGGTTTTGTATATTTATGCGACAAAGACAATCCTCTTCGGTTGTCACTATCTGCACGTCAAAGTCAAAATTAATCTCAAGATATACGAAATATAGAATGCCAGATTTTGTAAACCATGAATGTCTTTAGGGCCGCACAAAAAAGCTCGGCGGGCCGCAGGTTGAGTATGGCTGCTCTATAGGTAGGGGCTTGCTTGGGAAGATAATATATGTAAAAAACGAACACATAGATCATCATTATCTTTTTGAAACCTAAAAAGGGCAAAATTCGAACGAAAGAAAAATGAATCCAGACCTGTCTATTACGTCTCGATGCCAACCCTTCATTGTATATTCTCCTCGTGAGCGACGTGTATCATCAACATGAATGTAGAGATTTTTTCACGGCCTGCGAACGTGAGGGTAATATTACGTCCCGTCGCCGCCTGCGCCTACCTAGCGCCGCTTCATTCGGGGCAAGTTTGACGCTCGCGACGAATTCCCGACAATTCGCATTCCTAGGGCGACTGTTTTTTAAAGGTTACGTTGAATGATGGTTGCGCACAAGTCGTGATGTATTGTCTTATACTTGAAAATTACAGAACAAAGGAAATGTTTGAAATTCACGAATGCTTGAAAGGAGCTTCTCAATATATGTAGGCAACTCTTACTTCGAGTTCTCTTCGGAAAATAATATATTTTTTATCACTATTAGGAGGTGCACTATTTTATTTTTATTTTCAAGCGACTAGAGATAATTGGAGTGAGAGAGGTATTTGGAAATACACTAGTCTTAGGGAACGATAAAAATACGCAAAAAAAATAACTGTAGGTATTTCATCAAACGCATAATACGGTAATAAAATTTTGACAGGATAAGGTTAATAAATCATTAATTATATAATTTCGTTAATCCATACTTATACTTATATTATAAATGCGAAACTGCTCGAGTTTGTTTAAGACGCTTTCACGCATTACCCAATAAAAAGACTTTAAAACTTCATTCACCAATAGAAAGCTAAATTATATGCAAAGACTGTAGTCTGTATATGATGGCAAGCTCTGGCATTGTGAAAATATAAATATTAATATATTATATTCGTTATACGTTTTCTGTCGCTAACAAAAGCGAGTTTTTGCTAACGTCAGAAAAAATCGTTTCCATGGAAACGATGTTGATATATTTGTGGGCTCTAAGCTGGTAGGTACTCAGCCCCCTGGTCAGCTACTGCTCCAGAAAATTCAAATATTAGAATATGTTTTGTTTTTTTTGACAAGCTTCTGTTTTGGAATAAATGTCAGATAAGAGTTCCTTTATTAAAAATATAATTCGTAACGATTATAAAGACTGAATAATAAATAGTGAAATTTTTTATTATATTAACAAACTTCCAAATATTTAATTAGAAATAAACATCCGAAATGTTTATAAGCGCATAAATTCCGAACGAATGAACAAAATCGGATAATTACTTTTTTCTTTGAGCTATAGCTTCATGAAATTTAGGTGGCAGGCGAGATGTTTGAAAATAAAATGTAAGGGAATGAATGTATTGAATGCGGGATGGGGTGGGGGTGGGTAGGAGGGGGGATAATTGATAAGTTCAACCGCTACAGTAATTTCCCGTAATACCACGCGAGCGAAGCCGCGGGGAAAAGCTAGTAATTTAATAATTCTTCATAACTTTTCATTTCGGGAGACGGATATCATCGCCCCGGGAACCATTTATTGGATAACCAATACCTCTGCCGTATTGGTTCGCTATGTTCGTGGGGTGAGGTAAGTCAAGGTCTTAGCGGCTGCTGCGTGGCGGGCCGGATCGAGGGAGACTGGTTGAGGAAGTCTTTTGATCTCTCCATTCAGAATCTCTCAACCTGTCACTCCTGGACACACTGACCTTCAGATTCCAACCCATCCCTCGTACTATTTCCTTCCATCTTCTTCATTTCCCTAAAAAAAACCCTCCACACACCATCCCCTAAGATGATATAGGGCTTCAGGTAAATTATTTTCCTTCATGGAGCTCATGTAAAAAAAAGGAGAGTTCTGGGAAGGAAAAGGGTGGTTACTTCACTGAGAAGTTTCTGGCGAAAAAACAGAAACTCTTCTGCGCCTTTGTAGATCTACAAAAAGCATACAGAGAAGATAGGAAAAAGCTATGGAAGGTTTTGTCCAAGTATGGAGTTAATACAAATCTCATGCAGGCAATTGCGTCTCTATACGAGAGAAGCGTTGCATGTGTTAGGTGGTTTTACGGGGTGGTTTGACAACACAAAATGTGTTAAGCAAGGCTGCGTAATGTCACCATGGTTATTCAATTTATACAGGGATAATTGTATGCAGGAATTGAAAGAGATGGGATTGGGCGCTAAATTGAGTGATCTGAAAATATGTTGCCTGTTGTATGCTGATGATGCGGTGTTGATTTCTAACACTGTGGAAGATCTACAGTCTCTCGTGTCTAGGATGAACGAAGTGTGTATGAAGAATGAGTTAATGATGAATATAAGTAAGTCTAAAGTCATGGTGTTTGAAAGAGAGAGTACGAAAATTCATTGTATAACATTCTAGGTGCGAATAACACATATTCATGATTATTAAATTAATTGTATCTAATATTTTTATATTACTTGCGTGGCAACTTTCCCTTAACTTTCCTTTAACCCTCTCCTCCTCCTACCCTTCCCAACCCAAATACCTAATTTGCAGTCTATTACAGTTATAATCATACTTATTTTATTGTTGTGTATTGGTTTATTATTTGTTGAATTTGGATTTGTATTATTATTATTTTTTTAAATTGCTGCTTAGTTCTGTTTTTTTTTCTCATTTATCTTAAATATTTTAGTTTACATTCAGTTAGTCTTTATAAATACCTATCTGTGAACATTAATAATTGGTCTGTTTTTTTATTATTCTCTTATGTATATTATATTACTAAGACTGTTTATGTTCCTTAAATAAATAAACAAATAAACAAATAAACAAAACAGTGTGCAATATAGTTGTGAATGATGAATACTTGGAACAGGCGGAGTGTATCTGGGTAGTATGTTTACGAGAGTATGTATGTTTATCGTCAATCAGAGATGGGAAGGTTGATAGAGATATTGAAAGAAGGGTAAATGCCGGTAACTCCATTAATGGAAGACTGAATGCCGTTGACGCTAATAAAAAACAGTCAAAAGAAGCGAGCTAGCAGTCCACAATAGAGTCCTGGTACCTAACCTGATGTATGGCAGTGAAGCATGGAACTGGCAGAGAAAGGATGAAAGTAACCTAAATGCTGTTAAAATGAGATCCCTGAGGTGTATGTGTGGTAAAATCATGTATGATCATGTGAGAAATGTGGATATCTGCAAATAATGTAAGGCTGATGTAAGCATAATGATTAAGTTTAAAAAAGGGACCCTCAGATGGTTTGAGCATGTAGAGCGAATGAACGAAGAAAGTAGTGTAAGAAGAATATATGACGCAAATGTGAATGGTAGAAGAAGTCGGGGACGCCCGAGGAAGACATGGCACGATCAAGTGAATCATATACTTGAGTCGGGCCATGTCAAAAGTCAGATAATAGAAGAATATGTATGAGATGATGTATGAATGTGAGTGAGGCAAAGAGTGTGTGCCAAGACCGGGTTTTTTAGCATTCCGTCCTCTCTGACTATCCCTGCGGGGAAACGGTGTGATGGTTAGTTATTTAGTTAGTTAGTTACAACTCTGTAAACATGTAAAAAAAGTATACTTATCGTAAAAACAAACAATTATTAAATTTTTAAAAATTTTAAAAAATCAATTGCTATTTACTTGAACCTTGTATATTTTACATAATCTTTAAGTTAAATATTTATAATAAAAATATTAATATAGGTTGTGCCTACGCCTGTAACTCCGGTTCAATGAACTCTAGAATTTAAGTTTTATTTTGAAAATCGGTTTGGAAGTGTTTGGACAATTTGTACAAGCTAAAAAGTACCTACCTATTCATGCAATATTTTTAACAGAAAATTATTACTGTTTTCAAAAATTCATTTAATCAAATCTAAAGGTAGCCTATTTAAAAATTACAAAAACCTTTTTTTTCATTTAGCTTATACGTACCCATGCTCACAAGGCTCCTTAAAGATAAAAGTCTCACTTTCCAATAAGTTAAAAAAATATATTTTGTTCAATATTACAGTCTCATATCATTTGAAGTACACCGCCACATCTCCTTCAATTATCGAGAAGCCTTCCCCGTCAAAAAATGAATTTACTTTTGCCATGTGACACACCCCAGAACCTCCGGCCCATGCATTCTTATATTGCTGCCCCATGATGTAGGAAAGGAGAGAATGAAACAAGATAATGGTATTTTAATGGTAACTTCGCATAAACCTTCAAAAAGGGGAGGGAAACATTTACAGCAAATAGATATTTTATTGAACTGAACATTGAACAATGCAGGATAACATTTCACTTTGATGACGTTGTTCGTAAATCGTAATTTTTAGACCATTATCAATTTGGGCACCCGGAATCAGTTTTTCCCAAAGTTGTTTGGGAGTAGTGAAGTTGTTCACTACGTTTGGTGACTTAGCAGGGGTGCCCGAATTCATGGATTGAGGTTTGGCCGGATCGGGAGAGACTGGTTGACTTTTGACTTCACAAAAAATCTCTCGGAACATCGCCTTGCACCGTAGTGGGAAGAATGGATTCATACGTTTTGGGAGGCGGGTGTGGGTACCGCCTCCCCAGGAATCATTTAGTGGATAACCAACATCTCTGCTATAAGTCACCCCAAGTGGTTAGGTTCGTTTGGTGACTTAGCAGGGGTGCTTTTTCCCGGATCTTGGCGGCAGATGCGTCAGACCAGATATCTCGGACGGATGCGTCAGACCGGATCGGGAGAGAATTGAGGGAGTCCTATGACTTTTCCAACCGTAGTCTCTCGGAACATCGCCTTGCACCGCAGTGGGAGGGATGGATTCATACGTTTGTCACTCCTGGACACACTGACCCCCGGATTCCCACCCACCCCTAATATCATTTTCCTTTCCTAAAATAACCCTCCACACAGCATCCTCCAGGATGACACAGGGAAACTATTTTCCACAAGGCCTTCTATGTGAAGCAAATGTAAAAAAAAAGGAATAAAATAAACAAACAAAAAAACGCTAATAAATTCAATAAAAGTCCGCAATTCCTAGACAGACTAACCCGATTCTTACCCACTGTTCAAGCCTTTTTTCTTCGCAAAAAATTCTTCATTGGTCTCCTTGTGGAGCTAATGCAAAAAAAAGGAACTGTAAAAATTTTTCAGTAGAATACCATTTCGGGATAATATTATACATCCATATTGTTTGCATTTATGTATGTACATAAGTACCTACACGCTACTTGATTTATGAAACAAGTTTTTGTCATGGGAAGTTGAATCAGTTTTATTTTAAGCACCAGTGACCGACTTTCCAGAACTATTTAGAATTATTATTTTCCTACTGAAAACATTTCAATTTAAAATGCTGTCATCAATAATTAGCTATTTTTTGTAGAGGACGTGTGCTAACTATTTTATAGACAGTCTTTTTTTTAATTACGGAAAATATTTTGAGATTTTGTTCATGGATGAAATTTCTCGACTTTTGCTCATGAAGACATTTTGTCTTAAACAATTAATCCAACTCAATAACGATGAATTTAAAAACATAAGCAAATAAATAGATAACCTTAAATCTACCACTTTAGAAATTCAGATATTTATTGAATCTAAGAGATTCTAGAAAAACCTTATTCCTGCTTCGCAATGCAATACTGTGTGTGACATTTTGCACGGTAGAAAAAAGTCTTTGTCGCAAAGGAATGCTGCAATCGCACATTCAGCGCAAAGAGAAGAAACGTGTTGGGGAATGTACAATAATATGCATACTGAAGAAAAATTTGATTGGAAATGCTACGTTATCAATTCAATAATACAAAAACATTACAAAATTTAAATATATGGGTGATTCTTAGTCGAAGTATGATACAGTTTTTTTTTTTTTGGTTTTAGGCAATTCACCCTGGAGAGAGTGCTTTGTGCCAGTAATATTTAAAATGGATAAGAAATTTCGGTTAATCTAATAGGAAAATAATAAAACAAATTAAATATTGGACTCATTTAGATCACTAAAACAAATTAAATATTGAATTCATTCAGGTTAATAAACTTACATAAAGCTGTATGAACACGAGAATTGTTAAGAGATAAAAGGTATGAAATGTTAAGGGGGGACTGGTGTGTGATTTTAATAAGCCGGCGGTATATGTTCTTGAAAGATGAATGGTTTTTACAGTTAAAGAAAACGTGGTCGAGGGTTTCCTCTTCCACACCGCACTGGCAGAACGGATCATCTAAAACTCTAATTCTAGACAAGTGAGATGCAATTGAACAGTGACCAATTCTCATTCTCGAGATACATGAAATGAATCGTTTTGAAAGTTTTTTACCGTGAAACCATGGCTTAGCAGGGATATGGTTTTGAATTCCCGCATAGAAAGATCCAGTTCTTATTTTGGAGACTGCCCAATTTTCTTCCCAGGCACGAGTCATATTGGATTTAAGAATCGGAAAGACATCGGATATAGGAATTCTAAAATTTAGTGGGATAGTTCCGGAATCTGAACCAGATTTGGCGAGAAAATCGGCCATCTCATTACCCTCGATACCCAAATGGGCAGGGACCCAGGCCAATATCGTCTCAAACCCAGATTCACTAAGAGAATTGAGAAGATTTTTTATTTTACATATAATATTGTCTTCCGGATAACGTAAAATATTAGACCTAATTTTAGTTAGAGCACTTAGCGAATCAGTACATAGTAAGGCTCGATGAATGTTGAGAACCTGGATTTGATTTAGCGCTTGTTCAATTGCAAAGCATTCGGCTGTAAATATGGAAGCTTCTTTCGGTAATTTATAAGTGAGATTGATGTTGAATTCTGGACTATATATCGATGCTCCACATCTTTTATTTTCAAATTTGGAACCATCCGTGAAAAGGATGGAAAATCCAGGGAATTTTGAAGCCACTATGCTTTTAAAACAATCATCCACATTTTGAAATTTATTTGGGGAAGATAAAATATTCTTCCGAAAGACTGATGTTATTGTGTTCGGCATAAAAGTGATTGCCTTAAATGGAATATTGTATATAGGAAGATTGGGAACTTCTTGAAGATATTGGAGGGAAGATGATAGAGAATTATAGAGATGAAAACTTTTAATTAAGAGAGGAAAACATTGTTTTTCTCTCAATCTTTTGTTAGAATTCAAATTAACACTTAACCTATTAAGACTTTGTTTAATAGGATGGTGTGATAACGATAAAGCCTTGAAAATATATTTATTGGCAAGGAATTGCCTTCTGAAATATAATGGAGGCTCCACACATTCCACCTGAAGAGCATTAATTGGAGAAGACTTCATAGCTCCAATAATCATTCTGAGGGCTTTTGATTGAATTCTTTCCATTTTATTATCTAGATATTTAGGGAGTGGGTCAAAAAGGAATGAGCCATAATCCAAGTGGCTCCGAACTAGGGAATTATACATTAATTTAAGAGTGGTAGGGTGAGATCCCCACCATACTCTGGAAACTGCTCGCATCATATTAAGTCCCTTTTCACATTTTGTAGAAATTATCTGAATGTGTGGAAGCCAGGAAAGTTTATGGTTCAAAAGAAGACCAAGGAATTTGATTTGAGTAGCGGTTTGTAGAGGCACATTATCAAAAGAGATTGAGAATTGGGGAATTTTTCTTTTGCGCGTGAAAGCCACGACCCTTGTTTTAGATGCCGCCAGATTCATTCCATTTATTGACAACCAGCTTTTAATATATTGTAAAGCCAAATTCATTTCCTTAGCTGCAAGAATAATATTTTTATGTAACAAATATATAAGGATATCACAAATATAAAGTCGCTTGATAGAAAAAGGAATTACTGAGTCTAGGTCGCTTATATAAATATTAAACAACAGAGGACTAATAACAGAACCCTGGGGCAATCCTCTCCATAGTTTGCGCCTTAAGCATTTAGAGGAAGACTCAATAATAATGGACCTATCTGAGAGCAAATTAATAATAAATTGGACTAATTTCGGGGGGATTTGTTTTTTAATTAGCTTTTCTTTCAAAACATTCAGTAAAACATCATCGTAAGCTGATGAAAGGTCAAGGAATGTGGCCAATGTATAAGAATTTAGGGATTGGGAAACTCGGATATCAGTTGTGAACAAACTTAAATTATCCATTGTAGATTTCTTTTTCCGAAAACCATACTGATTTGGTGAGATAATATCATGACTTTCAACAAACCACTCTAATCTGTTCTTCATCAAACGCTCCGTTACTTTCATCAAACATGATGAAAGAGCAATAGGCCGATAAGACGAAATTTCAGATGGATTTTTTCCAGGTTTTAAAATGGGAATGATTTTTTGAGTTTTCCAATCATCCGGAATTAGTCCTGTTTCAAACATATTATTAATAAGAGATAAGAAATATTCAACCGCCATATCAGAAAATGATTTAATGAAACTATTAAGTATTCCATCGGGACCCGGAGCAGAGTCAAAAAGGGTTCTTATTACTCGTTTCATCTCATCAATGGAGAAAGGAGCATCTAGCCAGTTAGAATGAAATGGATATGGCTTAATAGAAGGCATTTCTTCACATCCGGCCACTGATGGGGGGGCTATTTTATCCGCAAATCCTATAAGAATTTCTTCTGATATATGCTTGGTTCTCGGCGGAGAATACGATGATCCGAATTTTTTAAAGCTAGACCAAACTGAAGATTGGGGAGTTTCCGGAGACAGGTTCTCACAGAACTTCCGCCATCCAGCGCGTTTTTTATTTTTCAAAATTCGTTTGGTTTCTGCCTGGGCTTTTTTAACTGATAAAAAATTTTCTAGTGACATACACTTACGAAAAGAGGAAATTGCTTTTTTACGAGAGTTGACGGAGCGAGTGCATTCCTCGTCCCACCACGGAGTAGAGTGTTTTATTTTAATATTCGCATTGCGTTTCGGGATGGATTTTTCTGCTGCATTTATAACCATAGAGGGAAACGTCTCACATTGCAATCTGATGTCTCCCGGGGACGATTTTTTTTTAAAATTAATAAGGTTATCTAGTTCAGAAGAGAAAGTGCTCCAATTCGCATCATTTATTCTAAATTTGAGATTATTTTTAACTGGTGGAGGATAAGTGTTAGATTGATGTTGGAATCGGATTATAATTGGAAAATGATCACTAGAGAGGGGATCGTTTAGGATGTCCCAAGAGCATTTAGATGCTAACGAATATGAACAAAGAGATAAATCAACAGCACTTTTCCGTTGATGAGGGGGGGTGAATCTGGTTGGAGATCCGTCATTTAAAAAACATAGGTTATGGGTATCAATAAAATCTAAAAGATTGCGGCCAGAACGATTTGTTATTTTGCTACCCCAAGAAGGGGAATGTGCATTAAAATCTCCAAGGATCATAAAAGGGGAACAAATCTGGGTTAAGATTGGTGCCCATTCATTTTCAATAAAAGTGGTAGAGGGAGGAATATATATTGATAATATTGTGATATCAGATAAGACAGCTGCTATTATCTGGATATCGTCGGAGGGAGTATGTATATTAATTTGTTTAAACGGGATAGAATTATGGATTATCAGAGCCGTGCCGCCTTTACCATCCGGTCTGTCGTGTCTGAGACAATAATAACCCGGAATTCTTAAGTGAAAGGAGGGTTTTAACCACGTTTCAGAAATGGCGGCCACTGAAACGTCGTGTTCGTCGAGTAATTGAATTAGGTCAGATTTGTTAGCGAAGAGGCTTCTACTATTCCACTGAAGAATTTTGTGCAGTTTCGAAGTCATTGGGGAGGCAAGATAATAAAGATTTAATGTAGTCGGCAGCGTTGGACGGTACAGTATTGTTGTTTGTAAGGATAGAAATTAAAAGGGTAATTAAAGTTTGTATAAAAGAATTATTATTCAATATTTCGGGGAGAGCAGGAGGGGATGTATTACTATTAATGGCACACCCATTGGGGGTCCGAGATTTGGCATACCCATTCGGACTGGTCAAAATATTATTCAATTGTTTTTTATCAAGGTAAGGAGTATATTTTGGGTTGGGTTTGACTGGCTTGAGAATGGTTTCTCTGTGAGAAGATGACGTTGAATTTAAAAAGGTGGTTGATTGGAAAGGAGCTGAGGACGATGTCATCTCTGCGAATGATTTTTTCGCAGGAGAGAATAACTTTGAGGCCTGGAAGTACGAAATGTTGTCGGTAGCCATTTTATGTTTTATGTTCCTCTGTCTTGTCAATTCCGGACAAGCTAGACTGACCGCGGTATGTGCACCCGAACAGTTAATGCAAATGGGATCATTGGAAGATTTTGGACATTGATCAAATGGGTGACCTTCTCCGCAAAAGTAACAACGTGGAGGGGAGCGGCATACGGATTTTGTATGTCCAAACCGGCAGCAATTGAAGCATTGAACAGTTGGAAATTTATAAACTTCGACGGGAAGCGAGGTATAATAAATAAACACACGAGACGGAAGGGATTGTCCCTCAAATGTAACAACAACAGATTGGGAAGGTTTTCAGATCGTGTTTCCATCAGTAGAATCCTTGTAGTTCAGTCGACGTGCTTTTATTACTTTCGGGGTTCCGTGGGAATTATTCAAAGCATCAACAATTTCAGCCTCTGGGATCTCCGTGGGAATTCCTCGAACAAGACCCATTCTCGTAAGGTTAAATGACGGGATGAACGATTTTTATTTATGGTTTGAGAGCGAGTCAATTTTTTTTACAAATCCATTTGCGAAAGCGGCAGTATTAAACTCGATAGATAATTTATATCGCCCTTCCGGTTTAATTGAACCGTTAACAATACCAAGGTTATTATTTTTTGAGTCAAATAAGAATTTTCCAAAATCTAAAGGATGAATAAGTTTTCCTTGTTCAGTTCTCTGAACAATTACGATAAAAGGACCGGAAGCGGAAGCAGGATAAAGTAAGTCAGTACTTTTTGTATTATCGCTAGCTAAAGTACTTGTCTGGGTGTTACTATTGGGGTTAAGGTCGTTAGAGGTCGAGGTTTGTTGAATCGGCGGTATAGATTTAACTTTCGATGGGATGAAAAGGCTATGCGATGGTCGTCGTTTACGAGATGGAAGCGTAATAGAAGCCTGGCTAGTGTTAGATTCCGAATCAGAAAAATCTAATATCGATCCTGGGTCGGGAGGTCTATCTTCGTCTTCCTCCATTATATAAAAAAAAACTTAACTTTTAAAAATTAAACTGAAAAAATAATACGCAGTCTATTTCATTGACTGTACAAACAAAAACGGATTAGCCGTAAGTAGGAATGCAAACAAATAAGTATACGATAAACAGAATTAAATAAAATGTAACAATAATCTCTTATCTGTATGAGGCACGGGAACGGGCGAACGGCACTAAGCAATAGGTAAGGTACACACAACCACTGTTGACCGCGGCTCGAATCGGACTGTTTGATACAGTTAAAAGTAACCGAATTTGATATCGACACCTTGGCGCAGTGGACAGCGCGTTCGCCCGGAAAGTGAGAGGTCCTGGGTTCGAGTCCCAGAGGTGCCAATATCTTTTCTGATTTTTCTTTTTCCAGATTTTTGATTGAGTTTCAATTTGAGGTTTTACTAATAAAGATTAAAATAAAATAATAACAAAATTTAAATTTCAAAGCGTTTTTAAAGAGAGAAAATATTAATATATCATTGAAGAAGAAGACAACAATAATAATCTAAACGAAAATATGAAAGAGAACAAGACACAGAAAAATATAAAATGATAATGGTCGCAACTCGGAAACATTGATGGGAATAACCTTCAAAAGTTATAAAAAGAGAGTTTTTTTTATAAAAAATTGAGAAAATATTAAGATTAGATTAGAAAATTTAAACATCAATGAAAAACAATCAGATAATAACAGCAACAAAGTTTGCCGTCTAAATTGTGCTTCATTGATGTTAAACATATCAATATTCGTAGTGATTCTATTTAACAAAAAGAATGTTCTCCCGACTGGCATTACCATTGGCAAGTTAGTTCTGCAAGCTGGAAGATAAAACCGTCTATGCTGTCGGTGACGGAGACCATCGGGAACATAAAAACTAATGCTCTCCATGATAGTCGAGTTTTCGAACCATCCACGAATCAATGTGAAGAAATGTATTACAATAAACACATCCCTTCTGACCAGTAGATGGTTCATACCGAGCATGCCCAGGAGAAATTCGGTAGGGTCGAGCCACGGGTAGTAGCCATACTCACTCAGGTAGAGAAACCTAAGAAATTTCTTCTGAACTGAGGGAATAATTCACTTGGTGCGGGCTCCAAACCACCGATCTACTTTCTAGTCTACTCCTTACCAAAGCATTGTATAATACTGTGAGAACCCGGGTGTCTCTAAAATTTCTTGCAGTGCGCAGTACAAAACCCAGCATTCTCAATGAAAAACCACATGTCATTACGATATGAGTATAAAAATTCAACCTTTTATAAAACATAACACCAAGATCTTTCATAGTGGAGACACGTTTTAAATTTCGGGCTCTCATAGTACCGGTAAAATGTATATTGTACTTAAAACTGTAAAAAAAAACATTTTGTGGTTATATTATCTTGGTTAATAAATAATTTTAAAAAAATTTAAAAAATGCACCTCAGGCTTTATATAATACCTAATTGAATCGTCAAAATCGAGGTTTTCTATTCTTCGTTTTTCTCCTCCAAAAATGGAGCTATTTTCAAGTTTTTTTTATCAATCATATAAGGAAAAATTATCTTATGTCTGTAAGTATTGCTTTTTTTATGAATACATTTAATAATTTTAATAATTTTTGGATGGTCCATATAATAAGTATATTATCAAAAAGAGAAACGTACTGCCTGCTAGTGCTCAATATTCATATTATATATAAAAAAGTATTCGCTCTAGGGTCAAAAATCTAGAGAGAAAAACGTGGAATACGTTTGTATGGATGAAACGCCGCCCGATTTCCTCTTAAGTGCCTACTAAAACCACTGAATCGAAAGTACGACCATTACTGTATCTTTTGCTTGCCATTTCTGAGATTTCTAAAACATTTTCATAGTTCGTAATGTCATTGACGTGTACCATGTATGTATGTAACAAATTAATATTTTGACGATCTACGATATACCCCAAACGCAGCTTCTTGTGTTCAGTTGTCGATTGATAACCGAAAATAAATGGCTTACTTACCTTTAGTTTAGGGTAATGAAAAGTTCAATAAACAGCACAATTGCATCGTACCAGAATAAAGCTATCCAGATTCAATTCAGTAAAGGACCATAAACCATCTGCCATCGTTCTATCGCCAGCAATATTTTTCCCGTAATTAAACTGTGCAATCTGGGAGCGTCATTATTTCCATCGTTTAATTTCGTTCTTGGCAATTGTAGGAACAGTACCATTGCTTAAACCGACCCAGATCCTATAAACAATAAAGTATACCCTCTCGTAACGTCGAAATAGCAATTAAGCCCGAACAGTCCTGCTTTATGGCTTCAACAGATCGTTCCCCGAACATTACCAAGTGCACCGAAACTAAGTTATTAGCAGTGCCAATTGTAACCAATTATCTTCACAATGAAAACAATTATTGAAATTATTATAATCCGGTGATTGAAATAACTCTCAAGTTCAACTTCGATAGTTATTATCGGCTTACCAACGAAATTAATTCACATGATGCGACGCCCTGGGTATCCAGCACGGTCGATCTATATCAGTGATTCCCAAAGTGGTTCAGGCGTGGTGAATTAATGAAGTGAAGACCCGACGGGGGTCCACGTAGGCACGAAATATAAATGGGGGTTTACAAGTTGTAAGTGGGGTCCACGAACTGGTTTCGATTGAGAACCAACCCGTGCCCCGTATCCATATCCCATTCCACCTCCCGTCTCATATCCCATTACGCCCCTTCCATAACAGAGCGACTGGCGTACAGCGCATGTTGTTTTAATGGTTATGCATGAGATCTTGAAAGATCTTGATGGGATATGGGTCTATTGTACTGGGATGGGAGAATACCCACACCCCATCCCATATCCCATTACGTCCCCTCCGTTGTGACAGATCATTCAATACTCAGTACAACGCGTGTCAAGTTTTGGGAATATGGTAGAAGTGTACCAGCAGGGGGTCCACCGTGACCAGTAAAATTTTGAAAGCGGTTTACGAGAAAAAAATTTTGGGAACCTCTGATTTATATAATCTTTCATCAATACGATTTTGACTATCATCTGTGGTCATTTCGCGATATTTGCGAGAATTGTCATCATATAATTCTGACAAAAGATAGAAAAAATCTAATTTTGGAATAATGTCGAAATATACAAATTACTTGAACGGATGTTACCATCAAAGCTCTTAGAATTGAGAGAAATCGTATACCTAATCGATTACATCCGTTCAAGCTTGGAGAAATGAAAGTTATTCAATATCACCTGAAATGGCTAAAAGATTAACTAATTAACTCCTTTTTTAGAATCAAGAAGTACATGCGGACTGCCAATGTACATTAAAGTTGGTATTTCAATTCGATATTGTCAATTTATGTGTATATTTTACGAAGCCATTTTACGTTTAGAGATGTCAATCCATAGACGGATCCGCCCGAGCTTATTTGTTTATTTAATATCCAAGGGTTAAACATACGGTGTTGCCATCGCAAAGCGATTTCTTATTTATGTCGTGTCAATATCGGTACGGCTATCGACAACGCAACCATGTTACGGATAACGATTTAAAATCATGTGAAGTAAGGACTATCGGTCCAATAATGTCAAGTTATCAATTTTATCATTCTGGTGGTGATTTCTCACGAAATTTGGTCAAAGTTTAAATTGGTTTCGTCTATCATCACGGAGCAAAACCAAAGGCTAACCTCGTAGGTCGGACTTTGAAAATAATTAAATATCGACGTGCAGTTTATATTAGTAGGTAAATTTAAGCCGCGGATTCATATTTTTTTGACTTACAAGATGTTTATTATGATTCTAAATATAACACGTAAAATGCAATGTAGAAAATTAAAACTGATATGTTAACGTTGCTTGATATTTTAAAGTCGAGTATCTGATTTCATTAGAATTCTGTTCGTGGAAATTTCCATCTCAATTCCTTCCTGAAAGCTGGAAGATTCATTAAATAATAATATTTCATTTAGCGCTTGAATTAATTCCTGAAACAACATCTGGCGACGATAAGCCAAGAAATATTTCCTTTCTATAAAAGGCTAACATTTCATTCTAATTTTTTATGATATCCGTAAGCGTTGGCTATAAATCTAGTTTATTTAAAAAGATGATTCCTTTCACATAGCTTTATTTTAGCGCTAATTTATATTTAAACAGGATTTACGATCGACCCATTCAATAAGGTTCTGTTTTGATTTATTTTGTGTAAAATTATTCACATTTCATACAATTCTAAACATACCTACCTCTCTGATAAGGTTGGTGCTCCTTTTCTTTAAGGCATGTTTTATTAGTCCCTATTTAACTATGTGTTTTAATTGAGGCTTAATGGAAAATCAAAAATCTGGAAACGGAAAAATCAGAAAAATATATTGGCACCTCTGGGACTCGAACCTATGATTATATGGTTGGTTCTTAGTCAAAGTTAAAAGTGACCGAATTTGATATCGACACTTTGGCGCAGTGGTCAGCGCGCTCGCCCGGAAAGAGAGAGGGGTTGGGTTCGAGATGCCAATATCTTTTTCTGATTTTTCTGTTTCCAGATTTTTGATTGATTTTCGCTCATAGTGTCTTCATTTAATTAAATATTACAATTTGAGATTTTACTCATAAAACTAAAAATAAAATAATTATATTCATCCCAGACTTGCAGAAAAGTCAATAGATGTCGCATATTAAGTTGGGATTCTTGTGCGGTATTCATGTAAAAAATAAAATAGAGATCAGTGTGTCGAGGAGTGACGTATGAATCCACCCCTCCCGCTGAGATGCAAGACGATAGGTCGAGAGAAATAAGCTTGATCGGTTAAAAGATCTCCCTAAACCGGCCCCTCTCAATCCGGCCCGCCACGCAGCTGGTAGGCAGGCGCATCCGCCATCAAAATCAGAACACAGTTCTCACGATGAACCCGGGCACCCCTTCTAAGTCACCAAACATGCGAACCACTTGAGATGACCTATGGCAGAGGTTATATTTTAATAAAAGGTGAAATAACCCGGGAAGTAGGTACATTGGGACTCGAATCCGCAACCTTCAGATATATAGCAGAGGATCCTAAATTCTCGAAATAATTTTGTGAAATCTTTCAAATTATTGCAACCCTTAATTCAATATATTCCAAGATATTTTTCAAAACAGAAATATTTTTCAAACAAACCAGAAATAAAATAAGGGTTGAAAAGTCCAACGACTCACAATGATATTGTTATCGGTTGTAACAACAACATTACCCCACTCTGCCGCTTCCTCTACCAGGGACTAAATAACGGGGGTCACTTTATCGTGCCACGCTTTTATATTTATGCCAGCTCCATGGGCCACTGGTTTCCATTCATGAATAACTTAAAAGTTTCTCACTGCTTTGTGAAAGCGCAACAAACTCCTGTAAGGTCATTCTGAACTCTGCGATAACGGATGTAACGGATGTTGGACAATGTATGCGTTCAGCGTTGGGGCTAGTTGAAACGTTTCATTTAACGAATAAAAAAATTGATTGTCTGTAAAGTCGGTTTACGGACGATAATTTTACGTGATAACATCATAAAATATGGATTTTTTTTTACATTAACTCCACACAATAAAAAAATAAATTCCCTCAGGGCCTATGTCATCTTTGAAGATGTGTGGAGGGTGTTTTTGAGGAGAGGAAGGAGTGAACATGGGTTTTGAAGAGACCCATGATGTAGGAGGGAGGAAACACAGAGGCCGGAAAATCGTTCCACAGCCGAGCTGTTGAACTCAAGAACGAGTCGTAGAAACGAGCCGTTCTCATGTGACTAATGTCAACCGTGTACAAATGTTGGGCGCGTGTTTGGCGTGTTTCCCGACTATGCACCGGTGCCGAAGGGATCAACGATGGAGTGGAAGAGAAATAGATGCGTCACAATTTGAACGCTTAGGCCGAACGCTTGTTTCGCGCTCTCGTTTGCACGCTCGGCTCAGGCGCAACGTGACAACGTGACAATGAGTCATGCTTTTTCGTGAGTGCAGCCGGCGTTCATCGATTTATAAGACATTATCACGTCAAAAAATACATTCGAAATCTGAATCTCAAAGCGCAACATTTTACTAGAAAACTTTTTCAGCACCGTTGTGATTTGAGACTCGATGAAACGAAAAATAGCGACACCAAAAAGAGACAAATACATGCATCCGTAGAATTAGCCTGCGAGAGAATGAGATCGGTCTCCTTTTTGTGCGGTGCTTCGTAGCCTCCCCATTCTTGCCTACAATACTAATTGCACACTCTGATATTTTTATTTATTTATTTTCACTTGTATTTTATGACACTATTTATAAAATTTACTTTTTTATATGCCTGTTAACTAACATGATATTTTTTGTCTTTTAATGGCGAGAATCTACTTATGGTCTTCCTTCCTTAATTTTTGAAGTGAAACTCCTTAGCCCCGTAAGCAATTCGGAATTAGAATGAAACAAAAATGACGCGTATAGCACATGCGAAGCATTATACTCCTATCAAGGCCCCTGTTAACCTCCTATCAAGGCCCCGCTGCTCACTGCGCACTGGTTGTGGGGAGGGGAAAGAGATGGGAAAGAGGAAGTTGGCAAACACGGCTAAAGCATATCAAACAACGTTTCAATTCAGAATGGTGGTCTTACACCAGGGCGTTACTAATGTTATCTTCCACTCTGGAACGTGCCACAAATATACAATATATATTATTTTAAATTAATTAATTGTAAATTAACATAAATTAATCAAATAAAATTTATTTGCCACACCGGGATTCGATCCCGCGACCTTCGAGTTGCGAGTCAAGAGCTTTACCACTAGAGGACGCCAGCCGTCAACGCCACAAAAGCCACATTATCGATATTTATTTCTTACATGTAACACAGAAAAAAGTACAAAAAAAAAAGGTTTTCGGAATCTGTACTCTTATAGGCTAAGCCCGTTATTACACAAGCACATATGATGATAATTAGAGAAATTCAAATATTTTCGGGTTGTTTGTTATGCGAATATTCAACTTACTTTAGTGCTCTACTTTGCTCTGAGTTTGTGACAAGTTTTCATTTGAGATACAGTAACACATGGTCATAATTAGCCCAAAAATAATACATTCATTAAACGAACCACAATATTCTGGAATCTGTTCGAAAGTTTATTTGTTTCCTAGCCACAGTTCAGAATAAGGGTACTGATTGCGTCCGGTTAGTGGGGTTATTCAAAAGTTATCGGGCGCCATAACTAGTTACTAGTTTGTTATAACCGTTATCTGAAGCGCCGGACCATGTTACATGAACGCTAAAATTTCCGCGCAGAATTTAAGTTAATGATTTAATGGAAATTGAATAAATACACTGTGTAGTTGGCCAAAATAAAGCCATTAGAAACAACAATGATAGTTACCTAGCTACATAATAATATTATTTGTATCGGATTGGTATAGACTGCGGGTGAATATCGGTGTAATTAGGTAGGAGCAGTTTATGAACAAGATGGTGCCCACCTCGTTTAAGCAAACTTATTAATTATGTATATAATTTCTATAATATTATTGGTTGAATTTCAGAAGTTTCGAGTGCATGTCTGACGCCACGCCTTTCCACGTACACAAATAACATCTGTATACGTGGAATTTCAAACAAAGCTACTGTTGTAATTCGATTTTGAATTCAAATATTCGAGATATCGCCACTTCCGTCGGCAGGACGCATAGAGACGTGCCCCTCCTAGGTGTAAGTTCTACGAATTTGTGAATCTGGAGTATCTCTCCGGATATGAAACGATTAACGGTTATACTCAGTTGTATCAAGCGGCTGTATATTACATATGACGTCATTTCGCGTTCCGGTTACTTAGTTCCGGTAATTATCCATCACTGGTTGACAGTGGATACGAGGAACTGACTAATTTTGGAACCAGTTCCTATTGGATTCATAAAATGGTCACCAACACTAACTGGGCGAGGCTGAACCAAAAGCTGCCCGCAGGGCCTAGCAGTAAAAACCTGCGGAGCGGATTTTTAACTGCTAGTTAATTAATATTCTCCAAAGCATTTAAATGTGCACGTTGGAAACATCTGTGGAAAGTACTTAAGAGAAGGGAGTTCCTAAATATCTCAATACATCATTAGTAACCTCTTTACCAAAGGACACGCATGTGTCAAGATTGACATAAAAAAATCTAAAACATTTAAAGTGAAAAAAAGGGGTACGAAAATTTTTACTTTTCCCAGTGTTATTTAATATATATGGTGAATACATCATAATGCATAAGGTTCTTGATGGATTTAAAGGTGGAATAAACATTTGTGGCCAAAAAATCTCAAATTTCCGATATGCAGATGACACTACTCTTATCGCTTTCTGAAGCAAAAACGAACCACTTCCTTGCATAAATAGAGGAAAAAAGCCGTAATCTAGATCTCCTGATCAACAAGGCCACATCAAAACTGATGGTGATCGACAGGG
Source organism: Glyphotaelius pellucidus (assembly GCA_936435175.1). NCBI lineage: Eukaryota > Metazoa > Arthropoda > Insecta > Trichoptera > Limnephilidae > Glyphotaelius > Glyphotaelius pellucidus. The sequence goes on along the minus strand of OW386552.1, from coordinate 9,407,290 downwards.
TAAGAACGTATCTTTGTAAGAACGAATATTGCTCTCACAGACTTAGAAACGGTGAACGGTCTATATACCTAGGCTCGTCTATAAGTAACAAAGGAGGTTGTGAAAGAAATAAAAAGAAGAATTTGCATGAAAAAAGACGCCCTGAGTACAATGCAAAAGATATGGAGTGACAAAGGCATAGAAAGACCACCAAGATGAGATTCATCCGTGGGTTTGATTTTCACCATATTTCTGTGCGGTGTGGAAAAATTAACTTTTAGAGGTAGCGAAAGAAAACGTTTAGAAGTCCTAGAATTATGAAAACATGTTTCTATCTACCCCAAAGGTGAGTTGTATTATTGTATTATCAATCCGTAGTGATGGTACAATGTTGTTTAAGCAATACCAATTTAGTTGGTTTATAATATTCGGGCGTTCCATAGGGATCTCACTTATGTCCTCTTTTAAAAAATTGTAAATTTTAACAAAACAGGACTGTGCTGCTGGAGAAAAATGTTCAGGATTCCATGGACAGCCAGATACATAAATATGTCCTTTCTGGAAGAACTGGGCATCCACAATAGGCTTTCAACTAACTTTATTTATTTATTTATTTATATATATATATATTTATACCCTCTCGTACTAAGTTGATCTTGCGTGACGGTAGACCATTTTTTAGTTGATCCGTTTGCTCTTGTTGATCCAAGCGGATAAGTTGATCTATTACCGAAGCTGGCATACATATGTGGATCCTTATAGATCAACTTAAGTCATCGAGATTTAGCTCTAAGCCACGCCCATTTTTCGGTGGCTTATACATTTTACACGTTTTGTCTATGTTGATCTTATATAAATGACCAATCAGAGAGGGAAGCATTCTGATTGGTCATAAAAAACATGTACCTATATGGAACATTACGGTTCATTTGTTGATCTGATATATATTGCGCGTTCTAGGGCTACCAAAGAGGTGTGAGATTATTGCAGGGCTGCGACATACTCAAAATTATGTATTATTATTATTTGACAATAAATATTTTCGGTAGTACGAAGTGCGGCAAAAAAATTATGCGGAGAGGGAAGAGACGAGGGAGGAGGAAGGTGGGAAAGGTGTAAGGGAACGGGGCGCATGGGAAAAGACATGCAGGGAGAATCAATTTGAGTGAGTGAATTATACCGCCGCCCAAGGAACCATTTACTGGATAACCGACACCTCTGCCATGGGTCACCCCTGAGGGATTGGGGGTAGGGGGAGGGGGGGGGGGGGGGGGGCAGGGGGAGGGGGTAGGGGGGGGGGGGGAATAGAAATTGCTTAAGTAAGGACTAATTGAATGATAATAAATGAGGAATTACAATTTGGGAATACAGGGTACCGCCACCCCGGGAACCATTGACTGGAAAACCAACACCTCTGCCATAGGTCACCCCAGGGGGGGGGAGAAGTGGAGTAGGGGGGTAGAGGGTGGGGGGTAGGGGGGAAGGGGGGGTATGGTGGGGGTGTAGGTGGGGTGAAGGGGGTGTAGGGGGGTGAAGAAATAGATTTAGTAAGGACTAATTGTATAATTGTAGACGAGTAATTCCAGGGGAGTGGGAAGGGCGGAGGTGGGTGGTGGGGGAGGGGGGTAGATGGTGGGGGTAGGGGGGGGGGTAGGGGGGGGAAGATCATTGCGTTTGGTGACTAAGCAGGGGTGCCCGGGTTCGTGGGGTGAAGTTTGTCCAGGTCTTGGCGGCGGATGCGTCTGGCCACCTGCGACGTGGTGGACCGGGTCAAGAACGCTTGGTTGAGGGAGGCATTTTAAAATTTTGAGCCTGACTCTCTCGACCCATCGACTTGCAACTCTGGCCCTATGGCACCAAACAGACTGAAATTTTGGATTCTTACTTAAGAACACGGTCTGTAAACGAATCAATAAAAAAATCTTCGAAAAGTATAATTTTACTAACGAGAGTTTTACGCTGTATATAAGTTGTTTTTTTTTTAGCAAATACTCAAAAATTTGGGCCATCATCCACCAAATAGACTGAAATTTTCGATTCTTACTTTAAAGCACGGTCCGTACAAAAATCAATCAAAAAATCTTCCAAAAGTATGGTTTTAAGAAAACCCTTCGTTTGGAGATATTTGTTTTTACACTTGCGATCGGTCACAACTTTGGCCCTATGGCACCAAACAGGACAATTATTTTGGATTCTTACTTAAAAGCACAGTCTGTACAAGAATCAATAAAAAAATCTTCCAAAAGTATAATTTTACTAACGAGAGTTTTACGCTGTATATAATTTGTTTTTTTTTTTAGCAAATACTCATAATTTGGGACATCATCCACCAAACAGACTGAAATTTTGGATTCTTACTTAAAAACACGGTCCGTACAAGAATCAATCAAAAAATCTTCCAAAAGTATAGTTTTAAGAAAACTCATCATTTGGAGATATTTGTTTTTACACTTGGAATCGGTCACAACTCTAGCCCTATGGCACCAAACACACTGAAATTTTGGATTCTTACTTTAGAGCACGGTTTATAAACGAATCAATAAAAAAATCTTCCAAAAGTATAATTTTACTAACGAGAGTTTTACGCTGTATATAATTTGTTTTTTTTTTAGTAAATTCTCAATAATTTGGGCCATCATCCACCAAACAGACTGAAATTTTGGATTCTTACTTAAAAGCACGGTTTGTACAAGAATCAATCAAAAAATCTTCCAAAAGTATAGTTTTTAGAAAACTCATTGTTCGTAGGTATAGGTTTTTACATTTGCGATCGGTCACAACTTTGGCCCTATGGCAACAAACGGACTGAAATTTTGGATTCTTACTTTAGAGCACGGTTTGTACACGAATCAATCAAAAAATCTTCCAAAAGTATTATTTTATTAACGAGAGTTTTACGCTATATATAAGTTGTTTTTTTTAGCAAATACTCAATAATTTGGGCCATCTTAGAAAAAATATTTATTTACCCATCTGCATTAAAAGAATTAATATCGCATTACAATTTTTCTTAATATTAAATAATAACAAAAATTATTTCACGTATGAAAATTGTCTTTTTTAGTTTTCTGAAGGTTTCACTCCTACCGGTACCGAAGGATTAATTTAATTATGTATTTATTAATTAATAATTACATGTTATACTTAAACAAATTTACTTATTACAAGAATAAATAATTACTAGAAATACACTCAAAAAGAGCCCGCTTTCTTGTAGTTGGAAACACTCAGACATGTTTCAACATGTTTTTTTGTTTTAGAACCGGCGGGTTGAGGAGCTGGGGGGAGAGGGCCCGCCAAAGTGGGTATGGCGGTGAGCGGGAAGGGAAAGGTGATGGAGAGAGGAAGGTGGGGAAGTACCTGGCTATTCGGACCTAGTCACTAAAAACGGCTTAGGTCATTTCAAGTTAGCTTGGGGTACCTTTTTACTAATGAGAGTTTTACGCTGTATATAAGTTGTTTTTTAAAGCAAATACTCAATAATTTGGGTTATTCTAGAAAAACTATTAAGTTATCGATCTGCATTAAAAGAATTAATATCGCATTTCTCTTTTCTTAATATTAAATAATAAAAAAATATATTTCACTAATGAAAATTGTCTACTTAAGTTTTCTGAAGGTTTCACTTCTACCGGTACCGAAGGATTTATTTAATTATGTATTTATTAATTATTAATTACTTATTGTACTTAAATAAAATAACTTATTACTAAAATAAATTATTACTAGAAATACACTCAAAAAGAACGTGACGTGTCCGCTTTCTTGTAGTTGGACTCAGACATGTTTCTACGTGTTTCCTTGTGTAGAGCCGTCACAAAGAGGGACCAAATGTACTATCTCATTCTCTCGCAAAGTTACTCCTATTAATGGATGTTTTTGTCTCTTTTTCGCTATTTTTCGTTTCATTGAGTTTCAAATCACAACGGTGCTAAAGAACTTTTCACTTAAAAAATGTGAACTTTTACTATCGAAAGTTTTACGCTGTATTTAATGTGTTTTGTAAAGCAAATACTCAATAATTTGGGTAATCCTAGAAAAACTATTAAGTTATCGACCTGCATTAAAAGAATTAATATCGCATTTCTCTTTTCTTAATAATAAATAATAAAAAAAAATATTTCATTTATGAAAATTATCTACTTAAGTTTTCTGAAGGTTTCACTTCTACCGGTACCGGTATCTACCGGTATCTACCGGATTTATATAATTATGTATTTATTAATTATTAATTACATTTTGTACTTAAACAAAATAACTTATTACTAGTATAAATTATTACTAGAAATACACCCAAAAAGAACGCAACTTTTGATAGGGTTCTAACTTCAATTCACCTTGTTCTGAGATATGAGGTGTCAAAGTTTGGAAAGACGATTTCTCATAATCTATTCACCAATTTCCGATTTTGAAGTTGAAAATTGTTAAACGTATTTTAATTGAACATATTTTGAAGGAAAGTATTTAAATAGGACGTATATTTACCCTTTTAGAACATACCTAAACATGCAAATAGAACCCTGTACAACCAGCTAAGGCATAATAATACATTGCACAAGGTTCTAATTACATTTCACTAATGCAATTCCAAGCTACGTCCTATTTAAATATTTTCCATTTAAATACGATAAACTAAAATACTTTAACTAAAATTGTTAAATAGATTACGAAAATTCGTCTTTGGAAACTTAGAAACCTTAGAAAATGATAGAGAAGACACAGTTAGAACCCTATCCAAATAAAGTGACGAACTATAATGCGCCTCTTATTTAAGATCAACTGTCAGATACAAGAAAAATAGAGAGTGTAAGTGTAGTGAGAATGTAAAATGAATTATTATTGAAAATGCTTGATGTTAGAACTTTGTCATACATATATCTACGAAAATACAACACGGATGGTTCTGAAAATTATTTTGGGTATAGAAATGAGCAAAAAAACTACTTTTGCAATCAAAGGTCATTTTTGAAAAAAATGTCAGTTAGAACCCTATTTAAATGAGGTGACGAAATATCGGCAAGACAAAACAAAACATGTCGATTCTTTGTTGGAGCGAATGTAAACAATTGATCTGCGTCATCGCGTCATCACGTGATCGATACGTGATGACCACTTGCTCTGCTAATGCTACATGTCTCGCTCTAATACTGTTGAGTTCAACGTATGGTAGTATGTGTTCCGCACAACTACTCAGAACAATAAGTTCATAGGAAAAGACAGAAAGGAGCAATTACTTTCATCCGTTAATATTTGTGCGTAGCTGGTGAAAGGCCCTTTTGATTAGTTTGTTAACATTAGCAGTTACCAAGTAGCGAATAGGTGGACGGTTTCAAGATGGGCGGCCTTCAAAATGGTTTCATGCCAACTGAGAATAAAGTCAACTCAACAACTCCTTGAAAAGTCAATAAGAGCTATGAATTTTTTTTTTTAAATAGCCGATAATCCTAACCTAACGTAACCTATTTGGCTCAAAATCACCAAGGTTGCGAATTTCAAAATTGGTTTTATGACAAAAAAAATTGCAAGCTATAATGATGACTCTTAGTTTACACTGTCGCAAAATGTGTATATTAATAAACTTTTACAGGGCAGCGCACAGAATTCAATACTTTTTTTGTAATATTGCTAATTAGTGGATGTTTTGCAGAAAACTGTCATTTCGGGAACGTTTTTCTAAGTTTGATAAAATGAACAAAAACAAAAAAGGTACATAATTTAAGCTTTGTTTAATAACATGGGTATATTATGTATCTATAATATATAAACAATAATGAAAACAATACATATAAAATTTTCTACAAGCAAAATACGTCAAAAAATAAAACAAGTTGCTATTATGGCGCATACAATTTAAGAAATTTCAAAATATCCAAAACTCTTACAATCGAATTAACATTATATGAACAGAATGAAAGTTTTTCAATGTAATAAATCATGTTTTTTCTAAAAAATAACTCAAGTTATGGGTATTTTATTGAAATTTTGTAATGTTCCCGGAAATGATCAACCGTTCCCGGAATGATAAAAATGTTGGCGGAATGATGATATTGATATCATAAGGTACAGCAAGGAAATATTTAAATTTTGAACAACAGTTAAAATAAAAAAATATTTTTTTTTTATATTGCCATATTGTCTGCACTTAATAAAAATTACTATTAACCACAGGAGCGACCACGCGAAATAAAAAAATTTGCCTCGATTGCTCGAGATTTCCGGAAGGTCATTTTTTAAATTTTTTGCCAACATTAAAAAAAATCATTCCTTCGAATTTTAACAAATCTCCATGTTAAAAAAAGTATTATAGTGCTATCTAGCCAATGAATTAACCTGTTTTTTACCGTGTATTTGGTACTTGTAGGATTTATAAAAAAAAAATAAAAAATCGTAAAATTTAAAACTGCGGGAATCCTGCGTGTTTGTTTTTTTGAAACACGTGAGAGGTATTTATTGCAGTCAAAATAGAATATTTTTTATTACTGTATCTTGTCTGTGGAATACTTGATAATAAAAGATGCGTAATCTATGAAAAAAAGACTTAATTTTATCCGTAAACAACTGATCAATTCTACACGAAATATATATTTTTTTAATTATTTTTAGCATCGTTCTAAAATAATCTACGAAGTTCGGATTCTATCTATGGTTAAAGTCATAATAGATAAAGAATTTCAAAAGCTTTGTTTTAAAATAAATGTTTCACAAATGATAGGAAAATGTGGTCCAATTTTCAACCGCTATCAATCGCAGAAAAATAAGAATGGTCCATTTTTTAACATAATCGCTTTAGTGGTTAATAAATTCTTATAACTAAGTCTATTGATGTATTCATAAATCAGTTTAGTGTATCTTCTATAATTATAGTTTAAATCTTCTTAAAATTTAATGAGTTCTTACAATTTGAGTCTTTTGACCTAAAATCACAGTATACTTAAACTTCTACAAATAATGGAAAAAAAATATAAGTAATGTTAGAAAATCCACAATAAATTCTATAACAAACGACAAATTACCTCACAAAAAATATTTAAAAAACAAAACAAAACCTATTATTTTTCGAAAACATCAATATCATTATCAAAATAAAAATATTCTCGATTTTGTTATTTTTTTAGCAATGGTGTCAGAATAATTTCGATTATTTGCTCAAAGTTAATATAATACGGCACATCCTTTGGTTCCAGTGTGAATTTTCTGATATTGTTACGCACAGATCTCAAAAAAGGTTACCAAGATTTCCCCATCATCGTCATCGACACATGTCTGGCAGGTGGCAACATATCTAAAGCAAATATTTGGCTTTTCAGTAAGAACTTTAACAAATGTCCCAGGTTTTCAAAATTTGCATTACAAGCTTGTTTCTCTATCCCTTGATTTTGGAGCTATGATCCAAAATGGTTTTGCTCTAAAATAGCGTCGCATATGATAAGAATATTCCAGTTTCTTTTACAAATTTTGACACCAGGTCTTGAACTATGTATAAGAGGACGCGTTTTTGTTTTTTAATACCATTATGTTTCACAAAAACCTCTATTTGATGGGCACATTCAACTTACATCATCTCGTTCGAAGAAATCAATGACCTTTTGGCGAACTTCTTGCTTCAAAACAATTTCCCGAATTTTGGCATCAGACATTAAAATTGATAATTTATAGTTTATTTCCTTTGGTTTATCTAATAAAATTCTCTTGGCCATATGTAGCATTTTGTATTTCGGCAAAGTGCTTCCACTGATACATTTATGAAAGACTTCTTTCTCTCTCTTTAGAATTTTTTTGAAAAGCATCAGCCTTTTCTTGCAATTGCGTAGTCAATAATTTGCTATATATAAGTCGTTTGCGTACTTCAGGAGGTACGTGAATATTCTTAATTAAAGCATCAACTTTTCTGATGGGACTTTTCATTTTTGCATCTCTTCTTTGTAGTTTTTTCTTTAAAGATTCAATTTTCCGCTTCATAAGAACGGCAGTTCCCTCCTGCATTTTTATTTTCCGGTATGCTTTCGCACTATCTTTTCGAACGGTTTTTCTACCTACTTGTCTTCTCTCTGGAGGTACTAAGTCGTCATCTGATTGTGGCGGCATATTACTTATTAAATTTGCAAAACTTTTTTTTTCTCTCCATTTTTTGGATGAATTTTTCCAATCTTTTCTCTGCTTGCGCTTCTCTCGTTCGGTCAGATCAGCAATTTTCTTCAATTTATTTTCTGCATTTTTCTTTTTATGACATTCCTTGTCCTTTTAATTTCTTTCTGTTCTTCAGTCATCTTATCCAAAAACTTTATTTTTCCAGCATTTGCCTTTTCTCTTTGACGCAAATAAGCTGAACTATTCTTTTTAAGCTTTTTTGAGTTTTTTTTCTTTACCAAGAGTTTCCGTAATGCTGTTAATAAAAAACAACGAAATTATAAAATAAATTAATGAAAAATTGAAAGGGAATCCCCCTTGGAAACAATAATCATCATTCCGAGAACGCAACGGTCATTTCGGGAACGTGCCATCACGTCCGGGGACGTTTCCGAAATGACCGTTCACGGAATGACGATTTCAAATAAGCGCGCGCTTTGATTATACGGCGGCCACCTTAAGTGCGGCCTGACTTTGTCAATAGTAAAATATTTGAGGTTACTTTGTTATTTCGTGTCGTAAAAAAGAATTTCATCAATAATTAAAAGTAATAAACACGTTCCCGACTTGACGGACTATTGATGTACGCTCTACGAATAATGAATTGAAAAGTACTTACCACTAAGATATAATTTAATTGATGATAAATACATTGATAGCCGGCTTTGTTAGTGTTTTCTTCCTCTACTGACGTTTGACACCTTATGGCTGCGTTCACATAAAATTATTTTTGTTCGATTATAGATGCGTTCACTGAAATGATTTGTGTGCTATCGGACAAACTATTTTTGCATTTTTATAGTTAAAAATAAATATATTTTTTGTATCTTTTCCAAAAACTATATTTTGTATAAAAAATACGGTAAATTAAGTAATGACAGGTGTTAAATAGCTTAAGTTTTGCATAAATATTTTGGACTTATTTTTTATGATCGTACATTAGGACGCGTTCCCAAAATGACTTTCTACGCATGTATATTGATATAGTTTAAAATTTACTTCATTTATAAATTGAATTGTTTGATGTACACTCAAAACAAGTTAGTTGTAGTAGTTAATTAATTTTATTTTTTCAAAAAAGTCAAGATTTAAGACATTAAATTGCTAGCGAAGCCAATTCTGCACCTTGGTGATTTTGAGCCATTTAACCCTTCAAAATTTTGGCGTATTTTTCAGATGGTCAAAATCTTTCCGCTTTACAAATAAATGCAAATAAATGGAATATTTCTGAACATACCCCAAAACTAAAAACTGTTTTTGAAAGGTCATGAAATACGCTTCCAAATGGCTCACCTCACGCTTTTTCTAACTAAAATTACAAATAATGAAAAATAAATAAAACATACATATTTTTTTAGACAAATGTATTATAAATGTTACTCTCACCTCTTTTTTTGTCTTTTCGTATAAAAATAATTGATAAATTATCAAAGTTACTAGGTATTTACATGTTACGTTAATTATGTTAATCGCACATGTTATGCCGAATATGTTTAAATAAATAAATAAATCTGGTAAACTTTTTTTAAGGCATTATTTTATCAAAAATACAAGCTGGTTCCCGGCACGCGTTGCAATGCCATTTAAAGAAACGAATTGTTTCTCCCTGCACGTCCATTCCCTTGGGTCCCCGTTCTTTGTTGAACCTGGCATGCGTTGCAATACCACTTAAATAACTTTTTTTTTTTTTTTTTAAAAAGAAAGACAAACATTCCCGGGTTACGAATAACCCAACAATGTTTGAAAATCTCCTACTACCACCACAGAAAGCCGAAAATGTTGCTTGTGTTGTGATGGAGGACTTAGCCAGCCGAGGAATCGAACACGGGGCGCCCGGGTGGGATCCAAGCGCGATGCCCACTCAACCACTGACTGGTCAAATAAAGATATTGTTTCTCCCTGAGTGTTCTTTCCTATTCATCCCCGTTCCCCTTCCCCCCTCTTCCCCTCTTGCGATCCCCCTCCACCTTCTTTGCTTTTCGCACTCCCCTTTTCCGCTTCGCTCCGTCCCGCGAACCCCCCCCCCCCCTCCGCTGTCCACTTTCCCGACTTCCCCCCTCCTTCGACCCTTTCTCCCGCGAATCTTTCCCCCTTCATTCCCCTCCGCCAGTCCCGGATTCCCCTCCCCCTCCCGCCTACCCTCCCTGCCGCTAAAATACATGATAAACACTAACTTTTCCAAACAACTTGTGCACCACTTACTAATTTTTTTATAGTAATTTCATAAAACCAGAGCTCACCAGTGTTCATAGAAACACTTTTCTGCTAAAATTAATGTTCTGTAGAAATTTTGAGTAAATCCATTTACTAAACTGTGTTCTTTACATTCAGTGTCATTGAAAAAAACGGTTTCACGACGGTTGGTCCGGCGACAATTGATCCTCCGACAATTGGTCCACCGACAGTTGATCCCTCCGAGTCCGAGGGATCAAATGTCCGAGGGACCAAATGTCCGAGGGATCAAATGTCCGCCCAATGTCCATGTCCATCCAATTGTCCGAGGGATCAACTGTCGGGGGGTCAACTGTCAGGGGATCAATTGTCCGAGGTATCAACCGTCCATCAGATCAACTGTCAGGACTGTATTATATAACTGTCAAATTATTAACTTATTTTCATTTTATGTTTTAATTGGGTACCTACTTAATATGTTAGCACATTTTATTTCTATTTTTTTCTTTGAGATCTTTAATTTACTCTCATAAATTATTACATTATAATTGTTTACGAAATATGATGGCAGACTGGGATTGCTCTACTCTCCCAGTCCTGCTGGAATAAAAACTTTGATAAAAATACAATTATAAAACAAACGTTCGGCAATAACTAGGAATGTGATAATTCGTGTAATTATAACAATTATATTATTATAATTTTCTGCATCATTCATTTACTTGCGCACGCCATAATTTGAACTTGCGACTTCTGAATTCTTAGTCAAGGATCGTAAAGCAACGCATTTTCATAAAATAATACAAACTTATCAAAAAAAATTATTTGCGCACGCCATAATTTTAACCTGCGACTTCTGAATTCTTAGTCAAGGATCGTAAAGCAACGCTTTTCGTAAAATAATACAGACTTATCAAAAAAATTACTTACGCACGCTCTAATTTGAACTTGTACTTGACACGCAGCAGAAGTGAAACCTTCAGAAAACTTAAGTAGACATGAGATCCCCCCCCCCCATTCCCCACCTCCTGAGGTGACCTATGGCAGAGGTTGGTTATCCAGTAAATGGTTCCCAGGGCGGCGGTATAATTGATATCGCATCCTTCACTCACTCACTCAAATTGATTCTCCCTGCATGTCCTTTTCCGTGCGCCCCATTTCCTTCCACCTTCCCCGCCTTCCCCCTTCCTCGTCTCGTTCGTTTTCTCTCCATGAAATTTTTGGCCGCATTTCGTAATACCGAAAATATTTATTGTCAAATAATAATAATACATAATTTAGAGTATGTAGCAGCCCTGGAATAATGTCACAACTTTGTGGCAGCCCTAGAATGCGCCATTATATATCAGATCAACCAATTGACAGTAAAACTCCATATAGGTACATGTTTTTTATGACCAATCAGAAGGCTTCCTTCACAACCTCTCTGATTGGTCATTTAAATCGGATCAGCAAAAGAACTGTAAAACGACATATAGGTACATAAGTTATACGATTATGTAGATCAACGAAGTATGTTAATTTACAAGCGACAGATCAACATAGTATGTAAATTTGCAAGCGATTCCCATACAAATTTTAAAAATTTTATGATAAGTACATCAAATATTTTTACTTGCAAACTGGCAACCTTGGTAACTAATGTAATAATGTTGCAAAATCATACAGATGTATTCCATCACAGCCAAGTTATATGGTGTTAAAGGTGGATCAACTTGGCTTCTAACTTCTTACTGGATCAACACACTACGGGAAGAGGCCAATATATATATATATTACAGTACAAAACCTTACAAAATGATTCTTTTTCTGTCCAACTGGGAAGGTTTCCCGTTTCATGACAGCCAAATTGCACAATTAGTTCATAATACTCTAAATAAAGGAATGGTTTCTTTATGTCCTTGAAAGCATCGCAAGAATGTGATTCTTACTAGGTCATTTTGGAGAACATTAATGTTTGCAGATGGACAAAGGAAAGGTTTCTTTTAAGAGATCGCAGGATGAGATGCTTTCAAGGTCATTTTGGAGAACATTATAAAATCATAATTAAAATTATAGCATGCACTATAATTTTTAAAATATTTACAAAGTACTAGAAATTACACATTTATAAACCAAAATATCCGACAATGTCATAAGAATTCCCAATTTCTTCATGACTATTTAATTGATATAGAGAATAAGCCAGTTTAAGTAGACCTGTCTTACAATCAAATTTGAATAGTCAACATTGAGAACTCGGATTTTGAAAGGGCTAGTAATTTTTTACAAGAATCAAAAAAAAACAGAGCATAAGATTCGTAAATTTAAATTTAAATATTAACAAAAAGGGAAAACCAGTTATTAGTAACATAAAAAATAAATTTTAAAATTAAACAAACAAAAAATATCTCTCAGATCGTTATTCCTCTTATATGCATAAAAAAAAATACCTCTGGGATTTATGTTAGTACACATTATTTATATATAATACCCATAACGTGTCTTTAGATACTTTGGAACACGTAGCTTGCCAAACTGAGGTCTCCAATTTGGAAACACTCATGTTTAACGTGCTTAAAGTTTTTAGCAGAAAAAGCAGAGGAAGGTCAGGAGCAGGAGTAGAAGCCTTGTACGCCATTGAAATCGGAGTAGAGATCACTATCCTTGGTATTGAGGAACCGTCTTGAGAAGAAAACTAATTATTGGAATTGATTGAAAAATCATTCAGCCCCAGCCTTTTGTCTTGCCTACGCATGCTTATTGTTATTAGCGAAAAAGGAACAAAAATGTAAACACTGACATTTATTTAATAGTGTTCAAAAGTTGAGGGCGCTATGATTGATAGAAATATAAAAGTTACCTTAAAAAAACACTATGGTCAAGTTAATATTTTGTATTTTAACCAAACGGCGTTCAGAATTTAGTAGTAGTTAATTTTTGAAAAGAGATGATTCGGCATCATATTCTAAGGACGGGTTGTTTCAAAATATTTGACGGATTCATCAAATATTTGAAGTTAATTTTCACGTTCTGTGTAAGTTCTACTCAAGTTCTATGATTATTTCAGTTTTATGAAGCAACTGGCCCTTAATATTGTTAAAACAGAACTTGAATAAAACTTACACAGAACGTGAAAATTAACTTCAAATATTTGATGGATCCTTCAAATTTTTTGAAACAACCCATCCTAAGTCAATTTTACGTAAAAACTTTTTTTTACGTTTTGCATGGAAGATAATTATATCGGCTGGTAAGTTTTGGTATTTTGAAATTTGCAAAATCGAAATAAGATATGTTGATATTAGATGTCAAATAAAAAAAAAACTGAAATAATTTTTCAGTTTGCACATAAAAATTATAAATGATAATAATGCTAAAACAAACAAACAATACAAACTCGAACTTCAAACCTGAATGTAAATGGTTATTTTTTTTTAAAATGAGCATAAATCTACAAAATATATTTTTTAATGAATAATTATTAATATCATTTGTTAACAGACACTGAGTTGGACACAAGCTTTACCGCTCAAAATTCAGCTAAAAACGCTGAAATAGGCAGTATGTCACTCCCAGCGTTTCACTATGTATTGATTTATTAAGCGCCCGACTCAATATTACATGGAATTAAGATTTCAATGCTCTTATTCCATAACCATAATATATATAACCATAACCCATCATGCGTTATCTTGCGAACTACCTTACCTATTATTTTCAACACCTGGACGATATGCAAAATACACAGCAGACTGTTAAACAGTTGTATAGACTAGGCGTTCGGAAAAATCAATAATGAAATATGAATTTTTGATGAAAGTGCCGCTTCATTTTAATAATAAATTGTACTAAGTTTCGATTTTCTAAGGCCGTATTTCGTAATTTGTCATAAAGACAAAACCATCTAAGCGTTCCTTGACTGGTTTTATAAATTTCGCTGACTCCGACATTTTTTTAATCTCAGTAATTCGATCAAAACGTCGTTTCACCGTACGCAAAAATACATTAAAATAAATAAACACAATTTTAGAGCACAGTTGCAATCTTTAGAGCACGGTTCCATGCCAACTGAGAATAAAGTCAACTCAACACCTCCTTGAAAACACATTAAAAGCTTTCAAAAAAATTATTTTAAATTAGCCGATAACCCTAACCTAACGTAACCTATTTAACGAATTTTTATTATATATGTTTTTATCACTCCAAATGATGTATCTGAGATGTTCTGAGTTGGTTTCATTCCGAGTTGTCCGGTCACCTTAGAGCACAAGCGTCGGGTGGGAATGCTATCCCTGTTCTACCGGTATTTCAATGGAAGATGCTCTGAGGAACTAGCATTATTGTACCTTTCGGCACCGGTGTATAGTCTGGAGACACGCCAAACGCGCGCCGAACATATGTACACGGTTGACATTTGTCACATGAGAACGTATCGTTTTTTCGACTCGTTCTTGAGTTCAATAGCTCAGCTATGGAACGATTTGCTGGCCTCTGTGTTTTCTTCCTCCTACAAGATGGGTATCTTCAAGACCAATGTATTTTTGTATTTCAACACTTGGTTACTACACAAAAAAAGGGAATGCATCACCAAGTTACTAATACTCCCATCTTAGTCTAATCCTGACTCTCTATTTACATATGTGCGATATTTAAATTTTTAGAGATTTATGCTTTTTTATTAATATTGCTTATGTTTTACCCATGTCTAGTTTAATACTTTATATAAATGCGACTCACAAAAAAATTTCAAAGAAAACATAAAAATTTGGATTAAAAGTAATGACAGGGCCTTTACCGGTGCACTCACCCAAATCCGCAATTACTAAAGACACCAATGTATTGGTTGGTACTATTAGAGCTTATCATTAAAGTAACCATCATATTATTAATACAATAATGTAGGTATGTTAGTAAGTATTTTAGATTGATGTACAAAATGAGTGCCTCAACACAGGCTAGCCTAGTGAGGCAGGTTATAAGAATCTTCAACTATATAACTAACTACACAATAGTATTCTTTAATTTACCTTTAACCTACTGTTCATATGTATACTACTTTCTACTTGTAAACTTTTTGTACTGATATAATCTACTGTAAACTACACTGAATATGTATTTTCTTAGTTATAATGTTCCAAATTTCACTGAATTTCACTGAATAAAGATAATAATAATAATAATTATTATTATTATTTTGTTGAAATGTTATTGTTTTTAGATGCTAGCTAAACTCTTAAATTTAATAAAACTGAATACTGCATGCATGCGTATACGTTTGTGTATGTATGTTATGTTTGTGTGTACGTGTTTATAGGATTAATATGTTTTAATATGCTAATTGTGTATTAATATGTTCATGCACGCATATTTATGTACCCGTCTCAGAACAGACATCGTCTAGTGAGACGGGTTACAGACTTTTCTTGTATTATATTGTTACTGTAATAAACGCCCGGGTTGCCGGCAATTAAAAAAAAAATAAAATAAAAAAAAAATGTTCATTCCTTCCTCTCCTCAAAAAGACACTCCACACAGCATCCCAGATGACATAGACCATGAGGGAAATTATTTTCCTCAGGGCCTCCTATGAGGAGTTAATGTATAAAAACAAAAAAAAACAAAAAGCCGATGCAACCTTTGTTTTTTATAACCGAAAATTGATATTTCGGAATGTATGCATTTCACAAGAAGGAATATTTCGAAAGCTCTCGGCATATTACGATACGTTATTGCATTATAAATAGCCTTAGAAACATTGTTTTGTTTCTTGTGAAGCACAAAGCACGGGAAGTGCGTGCTTGTTAATTTCATTACAACTTGATACAATCTAATCTACAACTAATTTATCAACACTCCAACGGGATTCTTTATAGTTTCCGGGTGTATTTTCTTCGGCCGGAAAAGCGCATTTTCTTATTCACTTTGAAACCTTCCCGCTAGTTTCGCATTGTAAAAGATTCACGCAATGATAAAAACTGTTTTTTTTTTGTTACGTTCGCCAATAAAATTATTAGATACAGTTGTAATAAAAATGGCATGTTCCACTAACGTTGAATTTTTAATAAATTTTAAAATAAATCTTTTATCGACGGATGGGAATACTTAGGAAATTCATTCATTTTGTAATTATTAATCTTGAATTGAATTTGAAATGAATAATATCTATATATATATATAAATGAATGTATGTTTGCTTGCTTGCTTGTTAGTTTGTTGTTTATGTGTTGCTGTAAGCATAGTAAATGTCTGAAGCTTTCAAAATATCTTCTTTCGACCCTCGCGATGATTTCTGGATTATTTCAACCAAACGACAATGCATCTGAAGTTTTTTAATCATTACAAAACTGTAAAAAAATGTCATAATTTGAGAATGACATTTTGCAAATCATTGATTTAATTTTTAATTAAATTAAATTTAACGTTTAATCAAAATTCAATTTTCGAATAAACTAAACAAAATCGAGCACTTTGAATCTAAACAAGAATTTTAGGTATTTAAATAGGTACCAAATTAGATTGATTGCTCTCATAATATACAAAAATAAATTTTTGTTTTTGTTTAAAAACTGAATGTACCGGGACTGAATATATAGATCGAAGGAGAGGGGTGGAGACGCAGGAGGGGCGTTCGCGGTACGTGGGAGCGGTAGAGGTGAGAGGGGGAGGAAAGGCGAAGAAGGTGGAGAGGGAACGCCTGAGGGAAAATGGACATGGGAGGGGAAGAGGAAAAGTATTTTCGTTAATTATTTTTGGGGTATTATGCCGTGTTACCCCCTTCTTCAGCCACCCTTCTTACACCCCAAAAATAAATAACAAAAAAAGTTCACCACTCAGGGTGAAAACCTCTGGTGTAGAGTTTAGTGACCTTCGATCCTCTCTTCTTACTGCTGCTGAGAATTAATTGGGAGTGATCATAATTTTTTTTCCATCTTCAAATATTCCTTTTATCCATTGTAAAATCTTGATTTAAAATGTACCTACAAATGAACCAGATTGAATTATATTTATGTCTCGTCAATAAATCAGGCAGACATATTACCCGTCGATGTTTAACCAAATAATAATGATTTCCCAAAAAGCAATATCGGAGTTTGATTTGTAGAATTTCTTTTGTCGTCTTCGCGGCAATTTATTCCAATCTCGGCAAATTGTTTTCTCGCAATAAAAATACGATCACAAAAGCTCGGGTCCCTTTATTAAATTTCCTTATTAGAAAGGCTTCAGTCATCGGTTCACTGCAGGTGATGGAATGAAATGGGTCTTGTCGTTTTGGTGACTTCTTACAATTGTTAAAATCGTTATAAAGATGTTAGAGTCTAAAAATATTTTGTTCGTACCACTTACGAGTAATATTTATTTAAGGAGTAATGATATAATAAGACGATATTTAAAAAAAAATTCCTTGCAGATGATGAGTAAAACGGATCCAATGACTATTGGTGACTTAGTAAAATAGGTATAAAGAAGTTAATTCAACTTAGGCAAATGTGAGCGGAGTTATTTTGGTGGCACTTAAGAAATATTTTTCGATAAATATTAGCTTAACCGCTGCACAAATTAAATAGAATTAAGTTTATCATCGAAGAAGAAGACAACAATAATAATCTAAACGAAAATATTAAAGAGAACAAGATACAGAAAAAGATAATGGTCGCAACTAGGACACGAACCCAGAACCTCTTGTCTAACCGGGACATGCGCGTTTTGTCAATTCCGCCATTGCCACCTGCTGTCAAACCATCATATTAGTCATTCTCATATTTCAAATTTCAGAATTAATAATATTATTTTCAACTAATTTTGTTCCTACTTTTTATTAGAAACGATAATTCCAAGAATTGGTTTGTAACCTAGATAGCGTCTCGGATAAATATATCCGATTTTATTCATATGTAACTTTTGACTTTTTATAAAAGTCTAAAACAATTTTCAATTTTTTATGAGAAAAATCGAATTACGTTTAATTATGTAAACCAGACTGAGTTTCAACTTTGTTCAGCATCCAGTCTCTTCCCTCTAGAGACCGTTCAAAAACGTTTGCTAAGGATCATCTTCTAATGTTCCCCCTTTCATCCATCAGAGCCACTTTTCAAGAAACTCGCAGTCCTAAACATTCGCCAACTTACTGTATATTAAGGTAGTTCTCATTCATATCTGGAATCAAGGAAAAAGATATACATCAACGCATGGAAAATCACTTTTTCACAGAGACAATAGTCATACATCGCAACTAAAATATTCAACGCACTAAATAACGACATCAAGAGATCTACTACAATTACTCATTTTGCAATCGGAGTCCAAAATTGAACATCCGGAAAGGGGCGAAAATTTTTTCAACAATTTCTTTAAATAACCTAGGATCTGTACCACCAATAAAAGTTTTTGTTTGTAAATAACATTTTATAGCCGAAAGATGAAATATTCTTTACATTAATAAATTATTCAAATTGTTTGATGTATTCCACGTACTTATAATGCCTCCCTAGTATCTGCTGAGAAAAAAATGTGACAATAACAATTCAGTTCAATATATTATCCGGAGTTCAAGTATGATTTATTTGTACAGAAATTGCTAAACAGTAATGTACTCACCAATGTAACTTATCATGCACACACATAAAATATCATTATTACAAAAATTCTTTCATATTTGATTACTCTACGTTACCTACTTACTTTGATTTTAAATTACATACTTTTTATATTCGTTCATACTCTTTCATAAATACGGTTTTCTTCTCGATTATTAATTTAAGGTCATGTTAGTGTTAAGTAATTTTTGTATTATTTTCTGCGATTAAGTGCTATTTGAAATGATAATTTGTAATAATTAAAACTCGTCACCATGGCACCTACCGAACGGTTTTTAATGACTTAATTTGTTTTATTCCAATTTTCCCGTTTTTTTTCCTAGTAACTAACTCAACGATTTAGCTGCGAAACAGATAGTTTATTTTTTTAAATTTTAACGGCCAAAAAAATTTTCGTTTTTTTATTTATTTTTGGGGTGTTGTTGGAGTATTGTTGGTGTCAGGACTCTATCCACCCACCGCCTTACATGACAGTAGGAGGGGAGAATTCATACGTCCCTCACTCCTAGACACATTGACAAGAGACTACTACCCAGCCTTCATATTTTTCCTTCGCAGATCTTCCCTTTATTACTTCCCTTATAAAAATCCCTCCACATAGCATCCCCAAAGATAAAATAGGCCTAATGTAATAGTGTGGAGCTAAAAAAAAACGGCTAAAACCCTTACTACCAAGCCATTTCTCAAAGCTAAGGAAAAAAAATTGCATTGCTTTATGCAAAATCAACAAGGGGGTATTTTCGTGAATAGTGAGTTATAATAGTCAGTGGACATCTTCAATTTATCTTTGAATAAATATAAAATATTGTTATTGAGGCAGTTCAGTTATGTACAATAAAATGTTTTTTCTATGCTATATATGTAAAAGCCCCGAAAAAGGGCGTTTATTTATAAATAAATAAATAAATAAATAATTTTTTAATGTTATGATTTTTTCATGCGCTTTATAGTACTCACAGAAATGCAATGCATGCATACAGCATGTTTCAACCTTATTATTTGACTTGAGAAAAGAAAATTCCTCTGAAACTGCAAAAAAAAATCTTTCATTTTAAATGCGAGGGAGGAAACGATGTAAAATCGCGGAGTTTTGACTTTGACGTAATATTTTGTGGGTTTATTTTATGCTATCGTAAATTATATTTACTGAAACACATTCCTATGCATTAAAAAAACATTAAACTATGCATTAAAATAACATTACTTGCGTTTATTTGATGAATTTATAGGTTTTACGATCTTTTTCACGAAAACGACGCTAACTAGTTTGACAGCTCAAATCCTGGGAAAAATGATGCCCGGACGCCATAGAGAATTTAATACAAATTATTCCGAGTGGCAAGGTGGGTTTACGGTATCTCATACGTCAAGAACAAGAATGCTTCAAGCGATTCTGACCTTGTTCTTCATACGTTTTATTTATACATAAGGGTTAAAATCGTATTCCAAAATAATAAAAAATGAAAATTGTGGCGTGTGCGCCGGCGCACACCCGGCACACCAAAAGATGTAATTAGAAAAAAGAATTCAAAAAATTTTATAAACCTTTTACACCAAACTTTTTGTTCTTTATACAATAAAAATAATGAGTAAGCGCAAGCAAGAAAAAATGCTGTTTCTTAGTGACGCATGACGTTTCGCAAGGACTTCGTATTCAGAAGTGTTTACACATGCACCAATGCAAACACTATTGTTGTATTGGTCGGCTCTCTAATTGTGCTTTACAGGATAAATGAGTATTTAATTTATTAATAGAATTGAAAAGCAAAGCCCCCACTGGCAAGATAAACTTCGCTTGTTCATCGTACTAGACATATATTAATTTTCCTGTCAGAATAAACTCAAAGTTGTTTAGACTAGAACTAGACAGTAGACATCCTCATTATTGTTTAGCAAACCTGAAACAGACGGATGCTATCTAAACTTCTGAAATTATTCTACATCCTCCAGATCAGGGCTTCTTAAACTTATTCCACCAGCCTCATTTAAGAACGGACAACTTTCCCGACCCAACTAATAACATTGGGTGCATTGAATAGAGAATAACAGAGGAAGTGCTTTAATAAGACATAGAGAGAAAACAAATAAATGGTTTACTAAGCGCATTAAAGAAATGACTCTAAATATGTGAAAAATTATAAACTTATTATGGTTTTCAAATGTAAAAACGAATGTTTGCAAACACCATTAATGTGGCTTGTTGGAAGGAAAATCGAAGTTAGTCGTAGCGTAACATACCTGGGACGGATAACCACTGACGACCTAAAAGACCTCTGGAATAACAATGACGAGCGACATCCGTTAGAGCGAGTATGCTGTCAAGGTGTTTTCACTTTTTCATTCTAAACGTAATAAGAATATTACTCAACGCTTTCTGTACATCACTGTACATGTCAGAACTGAGGGTAGGTTATACTGCATCCCAACGGCATAAGCTAAAAGACGCCCACAATAATGCTTATCGCCAACTGTTCCGCCTACCGAGATGCTGCAGCGCTACGAAAATGTTTCTGAAGGGACGAGTGCACACTTTTAGAACACTTCTCCGCCACCACACCGGAAGCTTATAGCACAGAATAATCGAAGAATACAATCATCACAGCCATGACTGTCTGGGTAGGATGCCCCCTGACGACGACGAGAAGACGAGACGAGAGAAGGTCAAAAATCCTCCATTAGCGGCTGCTTGCATTAATTTTTTAGTTAAATTTTTATTTAAAGTATCTTTTCTCATTTGTTCATTTATTTTAATTAATGCGTGTATCTATTGTTATTTAATCTTTACTTTTTCTTATTATTCGTCTGATTTCTTTTTGTTATTTTGAAATATGGAATGTATTGCATTACACTACCCCTGCATACATTCTGGAAAAAAAAATATTATCAGCACCGTACAGTTGCACTCTTCAAAAGGGATATTGCGTCAAATCTGACAAATAATATCTCTTTCCTCAGTATTTTTACACTTGATCTACCATTTACATATGGTATTCAAAAGATTCAAATTGAAATGACGGATGCTAATTCATCTCCAATTTGCATCTGTCATTTGGAATCCTTATTAAACAAAAATATAAAAAATTATAAACGTATAATAAAATGTACATTTCTCACGTTTATCCCGAAGACGAAACTTTTGGTTTTGAAACATGTCGATTAATTTAATCAATAATAGTGGTGTGTACAAATTGTATTGTATTGTAATTATTCACCCGGAAGATTAGTTAGCAGCAACGGTTATATTAGAAAGATATGTGTAACGAGCAAAAATGAATACTAACTTTTGATTTGTGCAGTTATTATTAACTATCAGAGATAGTGAAAAATAACTGCAGAAAAACTCTGTTGACAACTTCCTAGAGCATCAAAAAATAACAGTCCACTAACTTCTGTTGCACATTATTTAGGAACTGCTACGTTAAGCTGAAATTTTATGCGAAAACTTTCAAGCGACGTTTTATAAGTGGGGGTCAAAGTTCTGAGAACGGAATACTATATCTTCAGTCAGTTAAACTTATAACTTACCAGCTTTCAACTCTAAACGTCATATGCTCGTTCGAGATTCCAGTTTTCTAACTTTGTAGCTTAAAACGATGATGGGATTTGAAATGGCTTCCATGTATGCGTCGCCTAAAGCCAAAATAGTATACGTGAAATCTAACAGTCGCAGCAGTATAATAGATAAGGTACCTTCGACCAAGTATATCCTAGGTCAATGGAAGGTACAAATGAAATACGTATTGCTTTTATTTGATAGCTAGAAAAAATTGAGAACAACTCTTATGAAAAAATTAGGTTTTTAAAGCAATAAATGGGTCGTTCTTCTTTTTAACCTACATAAAGTTGTCTCCACCAGTTAGTGGAGAGAAGTTCAACAGAACTACTAATATTATTATTTTATAATTATTCTAAAATCTACTGTACTAAAAACGTAACGACTGTGTGCGTTTAAAAAAAAAATGTGTTTATTTTTTTTGTAGTAAAAATTACGTGACAGAGGTGTAACTCCTCGTGATAGAAGTGTATTTCATACAAATCACAGCTGTCTTCTGCCACCTCGACTTGCGTGTATTCTATAATGTTATAAAAAATAATATGACGACATAACTATTTTTAAACTCCAAAAGTTATAGCCTATCAATCATCAATGATGTTTAATAAAATATTTTAAAAAATCTCAAAAACTTGTCTCCTACAATTTTTATGTCGTACGAAACTTCTGTCACGTGGGTTTTCATTCGAAATAAATATATACGCAGCTCGTGTTTGTCACCCCAATAGACAGGCGTCCTTCCCTCCTTGCTACAATTTCCCCTCTGAGATCCAAAGAGATTCATTTATAGTAAAAACAAAATGTGTCGGAGTGGTTTAAATGTGACAGAGTGGTAAAAGTTATGTAGGTTAAAAAGAAGAACAACCCAAATAACCCCTATATACGTCACCCCCCCATATATATCCCCGTCATACGATCCGGACCTCTTCAAGATCCGCATTAATAAATCTCTTCCTACAGTCCCAACAAGTCTGACTTCAATGAATGTTTTCATTGAAGTCAGACGCAAAACAATTTTTTTTTATTAGCAAAACTCGGATTCGTAATCAACACTCCAAAAACATCCATTTTCAGCACTTAATGACCATCGTGAAAACACCGTATTACAAGACATTTGTTTTCAAAATGAATTATGCTTATTCTTTTATCTCTAAAATTAAGTGACCATTATCATCAAGTACTACCGGACATTGTGGTATCCATTTCTCTGGGTGTGGTAGCGGTGGGGAGTACCGGGGAGGTTTGCAGTAATACCGGGTACTTCTAATATTGGTACTCGTAGACACCGCCAAACATTTCCACCTCCTATTATCCTGAGCAGAAATCTGGCCGATCCTATTTCACGATTACGACGACAACCGACGCCAAACGTCTGCCGTGGTAAGCCGGCGCGTCTCGGAGGTGTGCAGGCGGGAGGAAAGCAAATCAACAAAGGAATTAAACATTTGTTATTATCGAATCATTTTATTAATGATTTAATATGACGTGATAATTACGATTAAAGAATGAGCAAAATGTATATACTACAATATTCTAGTTCTTTTCATATGCACATTGTTGGCTGCTGAGAGAGCTGTGATGTCTTAGGAGCGTAAATTCGAATCTCATCGGCTGCGCCAATGTGGCGTTTGTGTTTTCTACGAAACAAAGAGTAAGTATTACTTGCGTCGTCTCAAACCATAGTGAACAAACTCACTTTTTGCAGTTTCTAAGTTAGAGCCTGAAATGAGGGCTCCAAATCATATTCTAGCTCTACCAGAGAGAATCAATCAGAGAAATACTGTCTCAACCAATCATAGGCACTATTTTTCTGGTTGGTTCTCTCTGGCAGAGCTAGATTAGGATTTGGAACCCTCATTTCAAGCTACAATTCAGAAATCGCAAAAATTGAGTTAGTTCGCTATGGTTTAAGACAATCTAACCGTAAAAATGTTCAATGTTGGTAGAATCCGAATGATCAAGTGTGATCGCGAAAGATATGTGAAGATTCGCAAAAAATGTAAGGCTAATATTTAAGATAAAGATGGTTGGGGCATGTAGAGTGAATGTACGAAGAAAGAAGTTCAAGGAAAATATATGACGCAAATGTGAATAGTAAAAAAAAGGAGGAAGCTTGAGGAAGACATAGCCAATCAAGTGCACCAAGTTTGAGTCGGGCAATTTCAAGAGTCAGAATAAAAGAAAAGAATGTATGTGACGACGTAAGAATGAGACCATGTATGTTTGAATGTGCATAGAGAAAGTAATGTGTGCCAAAACCGAATTGCTTGGTGGTTCTTATTCTGCCTAGTCTTGCGGGAGAACGGCGTGGTATTTAAAAAAGGCATATTTTAGGCCAGTTGTTTATGTTATCACCTCAAACTCATACTATTTTTTACTTATGGCCTTGACAGAAACCTTTTTTTGCTTTAGTGAAGTGATATGAGCTCCCCTATAACATGTTATAATACGAAATAAGAATACATCTAATAACATTCATACTTTTAATTAGATTTTCTGCCTTTATCTTACAAAAAATAAGTAAGGTTTAATGAGAAAAGAAATCGGGTTGGAAATGTATGTACTGTCTATTGGTTTCCAAGTTCATTTAAGAGTACTTTTTAAGACCAATAGTAGTAGTGCGCGGGGATCGGATAGAAGTTTCCGGTCATTTGGTTTTATGGCAATGGAAGCCAATTTGGACTAATTGGAGGCAAAAAGTGAAACCAATTTTTAGACCGTTAGGAGCATTGGAGGTCAAATTGGACTAAATTGGAGCAATAAAGTGTTTTTTTTTCGCTTCGTGTCTCATCTAAATATAATACATCAATTATTGATATGAGGTTAGTCTGAATCTTGACAAATCAGTTCGAAATGGCAAAACAAAAAATTCTGTTCAAAATCCATACCATATATACTAATATTATAAATGCGAAAGTGAGTGTGTTTGTTTGTTACGCTTTCACGCCCCAACCACTAAACCGATTTCAAAAATTCTTTCACCGATAGAAAGCTACATTATCAGCAAGTAACATAGGCTGTATATAATGGTAAGTTCGGGCGTTATGAAATTTGTGTAAATGAAAATGTGTGTGTTTAGTATATTTTAGCAGCAGGGAGGAAAGGCAGGGGGAAGGTGGGGTTCGCGAAGAAGGAAGAGACACGAGGAAGGGGGAAGGAGGGGAAGGTGGAAGGGAACGGGGACAGACGAGAAAGGACATTAATTTATTGCTAACTACTACAGTAATTTAATATTTGGGTAACCCCAAACACCATGCGAGCGAAGCCGCGGCTAAAACCTAGTTTTATTTAAAAAGATAGACTTTATCGCTTGTCTGAATTCTCCAAACAAATACATCCAATTTCGAAATTGATAACATTTAAATTCATAACTAAAGTTTCACAGTTCATTGAACCGAAGTCACTATCGAGTCACAATAACGGTATTAAAAATTAATAAATACTTAGTTTTAAGGGTCCACTATTCGAATTTCGACCGATTTCTTACATATCTCCCTTAAACATTTGAAGTTTAGAAGCTCTTAAAAAAATATATGTTATTTTTGAAAATATTATCTAGATACGATCCATGCCGAAACGCAAATTATATGAAATTCTCTCGATAGAAAAAAATCGCAAAGTATGCTCCGAAAATTATTTAAAACAAGTCTATTTCTATTATTCTACAGGTTATATTTGTGAAAAAAATCACAATGTTTCTTTAAATGATACTAAAGATACGTTTTAAGAGATTTTTGCTCTATTTTAAACGAATCATGTTTTATTAAGCTTTTTCGCCATTTTCGCTGCGATTTCATCACTTAAAATATTAGCGCGCTCTGTCCAACATTCATAATTACACATCTCTCCATCTTCTTTTTCAGCCGAATAGCGCCGCCTTAACCACGTTTATTGTTTAAAAAAACCGATACGTTTTGTAAGGGTTTATTAAAAGGGTTTACTTAAAACATCAGAGTTTTAAGTAAATCCTGATGAAGTAAGCATTGCTTACGAAACATGCTGCCTTTTTAAACAATAAACGTGGTTAAAACTAAGTATTCTATTAATTTTTAATTAAAATGGTGCCACAAAGTAAGTTTGAAAAGTAAGTGTTTGAAGAAGGAAATCAGTATTTTTTTTTATTATTTTGGTACAACTAATATTGTCCAGGATTGTTCCTACACTTTTTACTATGGGTCTTCATTTTCCCATCCAAATTCTCCGGGCTGACCTCGTTGATACCGTTCTTAATGTTCCAATTGTTGGAAGACGAATAAAGCGGGTTTGGCTTAATCAGGAATGATATCAGATACCTATCGGCAGTGGAATAAAGCCGAACCATTGGGATAACGAGGAAGATTTAATTTCCAATGTCTCGTTAACGGGGTAGGAATTTATACTAAGCTCACCGGCAACCAAGGTAAGATATGGTAAAGATTTAATTACATTTTTTGTGGTTTCCGAGAGATTTATATATACTATTAGAAGCAAATCAACTCGATAATGGATATAAAGTGACTAATAAAGACTAAATATACAGCGAAATCTGTACCAAGTAAAATATAAATGAATGGATGCATTTCATGAAAAAATCTTAGAATTCTACCTGGATGTCAAAATAATTAAAGCAACAGTGAAATATGATCGTATTATAAAACCCTCAACGATACTGAAATTCTTGTTTTATCCGCATTTCCGCGGAAAATACTCCGAAAAACAAGCGTCATCGATCCCTTTGGCAATGGTACAAAGGCGCGTTAAAGAAGCGCCCAAAGTTAAGTGCACTGTTTATTTGTCACATGCATGAAGGAACCACAATAGCGTAAGCCAAATTTCATCAAAATCGGTGTAGTAGTTTCGGAGTTTATCTCAAATAAACATCGTGACGCGAGATTTTTATATATATAAACACATTTATATATATATTCTTAGTAAAAGTTTTATCCCTTAGCCTAGGCCTAGAGATATTGTTTAAACGCTAAAAAAAAAAAATAAAACCTGGTTTTTGTATTTCTTTCTGTCTTTATAATGTCCTTGATGAAATAGACATTTTCATTATTTTTAATAAATCGTCTGTAAGTGGCCTCACCACAGCTAGATGATGCCTTCAGAAGGCAGAACAGCTGTCACGAATAATTTATAAAATAAACTGTTCTTTATAAATGAGATAATAGTATTATTCAAAACCTAAGAAAATGGAGATCGGCAAATTAAAATTTCAATTTTTTTTTTTTTGTATAATTTAGTCTCTATCATATATCTTAATTAACTTATGTATTTCTTGTTGGTTTCAGTGGCTGATCAACGAAAATATTTGGGAACAATAATTGCGTCAAAATACCAGGAAAATTTATATTTAAAAATACAAGAATTAAAATCAATCACTAATGACTGTTGACTAGTCAATAATCACACGGTATCTATATAAGTATCGGAATAGGTTCGGAAATTGAAGGCCTTATCTGAAATTCAGTAACACATACATGTTTGTTAAATCCAATCACGACGCGATACGCTGTGCTGCGCCGGATGATTGTTATGACAATGTGTAGAGTTAGAAATAAGGCAAACACTGCAAACTAATCATGGTTGTCAATCGGTTGTTGATCTCTGTAATTTCCTGCGGTCCTAATACCCCTAAACAGGGGACCATAAATACGCAACGTGAACAGATTATGCAGTTTTGGATACACGAGATCAATGATCGCGACTTTTCAAATTTTGTAAATTGACAGTGTTAAGGAAGCTACACAGAAACAATAATAATCATTTTTGTGTGTTTTTTTTTTTTTTTTTTTTTTGTTATTGTTTTTGGGGTGTTATGCCGTGTTTCGCTACCTCCTTCTTTACAAACTTTTCGAAACACTTTCGGAACACTTTCGTGCTTGTAAACTTGGCCACCCTGACAAATCGGCAATCGCCGAGCACTTAATCGAAACCGGCCATTACTTTGGATTTGTTCCTGAAGTCCTGGGAAGACCCAAAACTTACAGAGCACGCCTAATTACGGAGGCAATTGAAATCCATAAAAACCCCATCAATATTAACAGAGACGACGGAGCTAAGCTCAATAGTTCTTGGTATCCAGTAATTGACGGCTACACCAAAGCTAAACGCAAAAAAACATGCTGAATTTTTTCTAACACCAGCTCGTAGAGAAATGAAGCTGGCAGCACGGTATCGCTTCGACACACATAAGTAAACACTCTCACCAATATCATTTACTCATCTGCCCTGATGATGGACACTGTAACGCTGTCCGAAACGTTGGCTAAAGAAGGAGGTAGCGAAACACGGCATAACACCCCAAAAACAATAACAAAAATACTTTTTGGCCGTGAAAACTTAAAAAACATACCCGAATAATAATCATGTATGTTTTTAGGTTTTCACGGCCAAAATTATTTTTGTTGTTTATTTTTGGAGTGTTATGCCATGTTTTGCTACCACCTTATTTAGCCAACGTTTCGGACAGCGTTGGCTAAAGAAGGAGGTAGCGAAACACGACATAACACCCCAAAAATAAATAACAAAAATTATAAATAAATATTTGATTAAATGAAGACATTATGAGCGAAACTCAATCGAAAATCTGGAAACAGAAAAATCAGAAAAAGATATTTACACCTCTGGGACTCGAAGAGTAAACACAGAGGTGTAAATATCTTTTTCTGATTTTTTTGTTTCCAGATTTTTGATTGAGTTTCGCTCATAATGTCTTCATTTAATTAAATATTACAGTTTCAGGTTTTACTCATAAAAAGTTAAATTAAAAAATAATAAAAATAATAAACATGTCGTAAAATTATGAAAGTTAAAAAAAACAAAATCATGATCTGTGGTTTTGTTACGTCGGTTAACGGTCAATTATTTAAATAAATTTATGTGATTAATTCAAATACAACGAAACAAAGGAGAAATTTAAAAAAATACGACAAATTTCGGACCAAAATATATTTTTCTTTGAATTTGGTAAGGAACTTGTAGGATTATTTATTCATTGGCTGCAACCATCAGCGGCAGATGATAATCGCACTACAGGTTTCAAATATATCTACATTTCAAAAATATATCTATTTTAA
Source organism: Glyphotaelius pellucidus (assembly GCA_936435175.1). NCBI lineage: Eukaryota > Metazoa > Arthropoda > Insecta > Trichoptera > Limnephilidae > Glyphotaelius > Glyphotaelius pellucidus. The sequence continues at coordinate 9,377,822 of OW386552.1, read as the reverse complement.
TAATTTATTTTTCACTAGGAATCTAGTATCAGACACGGAATAACGCCTTGGGGAAAATCGTGCAAGACAAATACATGTTACATTCTCTTTTTTATGCATAAACAAAAGTATTTACGCACAAAGAAGAGACATGAAATTATTATACGGGTCAGTTAATATAATACCAGCTCGAGGGATGGATATTCTGGTTTAAGATTGTATGCCAAAACCTATTGTCGGATTCAATAAACAAAAAAGTAAATCATGCATATGGCACTAGATTTATTAAAAATGAGGGCTTGTCTATTCCAAAAATTATAAATAAATACGGGCAACGGACATTCACTTACCTTGTCCCTACCGTATGTAATAAGATGCCAACGAACATAAAAATCGAAACCAATTGCACCACATTGCCAACGAACATAAAAATCGAATCCAAAGCAGCGAAATATAACATTCGCTTTATAGGAGATGAACACATAAAGCGACATAAATCGAGTGATTATAATATACAAGGGGTTCAAAGCTTCTCAGAGCTTCTGCTACACCCACTGCATCGGTTTTCTTAGTTTTTCCAGGGGAATTGGAATTCAAACAATTGGAAATCTTTTTTTAACTGTAGGTACACGGAAGAAAATTCCGCCGTGGTTTCGTAACATTGAATTGTGATTTTTTACGTTCAATTATTTATATTAATTTATTTGAAATGCAGTTTGCGAACCCCTTCGTGTAGCTGTGCATGTAACAGTATGTTTAATGAATGTGGTTAAGTTCACTGGCTAATGCACTTGGCTAATGACGTAATTCAGGTCAGTATCCAATGTTGATTTGTAAATTGGGGTGGGGAGTGATATACGTAATGCCGTTAATATCATTGTTGATAAACATTAAATTGTACACGAAGTTGCCGTTAAATCATTGTTGATAAACATTAAATTGTATAGGTACGAAGGCATTTGAAATTGTTCATAAATCATTTAATTTGTTTTAAATTTAAATTTTTTATTTAATTTGAAAAGAAAGACAAATATTCTGAGGTTACGAATAACCTGACAATATTTGAAAATCTCCTATTGCCACCACAATAAGCGGAAAATGTTGTTTGTGTCGTGTTGGAGGACTTAGCCAGCCGAGAATTCGAACACGCGACGCCTGGGTGGGCATTACAAACGCAAAGCCAACTTGGACACCGGTCATTAAAACAAAATGTTAACGTTTTTTCTAAAGGATAAGTTTTTCTATTGGACGTAATGAACATCATTCCACACAAAATACTTTTTTCATTTCAAAACAAAAGAGGCTATTTAAGTGGCTAATCAAGGGCTCTTCAAAAATACATAAAGGTTATTTTTACATAAAATAATTATACCTAGTTCGTTCATCCCGCAATCTCAATTTTGAGTATAGATGTAAAGAAAAAGTATTGTTGTGGTGTCGGTTAGATTGAGAATTGTCACTTGTTTTGTTATTATATGATTTTATTGTAAAGTGTCAGTTTGTTAGAAGAAACCATAAAAAGAAAGTGATATAATAAACATAAATGTCGTTTCTTCGTTACACAACTTAGCAACACAAGTGTTTTATTTATTAATTAAATTAAGGAATCAAACATCTACATTATAAAACGACATTTATCTACTAATAAGTCTATCTTCGCTTCGTATCCATTAACAGTGCCAACATCATATTTACTCTTTGCAAACACTGATGCGTATTTGCCTATTAGTTCATTTATTTCTGTTTTTTGATTATTATTTAAATGATTTATTGTTATTTTAAAATCTTCTTCTTTAACATGTTCGTTAAAATTAATTCTGTGTTTTTCTACAGCGTTCTTATTTTCTGTAGAGTTTTTATCTTTTTTATTTGCATTATTCAGGCAGAGTTTCTAGAGAGTCTAATCCAATCAAAAAATCGTACTTGAAATTGTGTTCATCAATAATGTACACATCAACATTTTTCTCCAATTCCAAAATTTTTATCTTTAAAGTTGTCAAACCACTCGTCTTTTTAACACCATTAATCGTTACTAAATTTGCTTCATTCAAACTGTTTCCTTTTCCTTTTAGTTTCAATAACTTAGAATTAATTAGAGAAACATTTGAACCCAAATCATAAATTCCGTATATTTCTAATTTATCATTTAGTAATAGTTTGACTTTTATTAATGGTGTGACTATTAGTTTTTTTGATTATTTTCATTTAACTCAGTCTCTATCACTGAATTGTTTACATGTTTAGTGGCACTTCTCTTAAATTTTTCATTCTCTTTTGTTTTGAACCAGCATGTGACTTCAGGGTGGTAACGAGAGCCCTAATTCAATTTTTCACAAATTTTACATGGATTTTTACCTTCATTTGTATTAAAAATAAATCAAGAGGACAAGACAAATTTGGCGTTATGTCTCATTTAGGCCCGGCAAAAAAGCCTTTTGAAATAGTATCTATAGACACAATTGGGGGATTTGGAGGTACAAGGTCAACAAAAAAATTTCTGCATTTGTTGGTAAATCACTTTACAAGATATGCATTCGTTCTTACCTCAAAAACTCAAACTGCGAACGATTTTGTAAATCTAGTTAACAAAATAGAAACAGGAGACATAGGTATGCTACTTACCGATCAATACCCGGGAATCAATTCAAAAGAATTCAAGAAATATTTACAAGACAAGCTGATACCAATGATCTTCACAGCAGTAAATGCACCATTCTCAAATGGTTTAAATGAGAGGCTGAATCAAACTTTAGTTAACAAAATAAGATGTAAAATAAATGAAAAAGAATAAAGGGGAGCCTGGACAGCAATAGCTCAAGAATGTACAAGAAAATATAATGAGACTATTCACTCAGTCACTAACTTTGCACCGAGTTACCTTTTATATGGTACGGACAGCACGATTTTACCGAATGAACTAAAACAACAAGAATCAAATAGTGACTGGATCAGAGACAGGAAAATAGCACTTGAAAACACAATAAGATCACATAACTACAATAAAACATTATTCGATAAAAAGCGAAAACACTTCGAGTTTAACGTAGGGGATATGGTGTTTGTGGAAAATGGAAACAAGCTGAACAGGAAGAAATTGAATGAACTGAAAATTGGACCATATGAGATAAGTGAAAAAATTTCAAACTCCATATACAGGATAGATACGGGTCATAAAAAACCAGAATCAAACCTATTCCACATCACAAAACTTATTCCAGTTCAAATATTGGAAGAAGAGGACATCGAAGATGAGAAAATTTTGCAATAATTTTCTTTCCCGAGGGGGGGAGATGTAAAGAAAAAGTATTGTTGTGGTGTCGGTTAGATTGAGAATTGTCACTTGTTTTGTTATTATATGATTTTATTGTAAAGTGTCAGTTTGTTAGAAGAAACCATAAAAAGAAAGTGATATAATAAACATAAATGTCGTTTCTTCGTTACACAACTTAGCAACACAAGTGTTTTATTTATCAATTAAATTAAGGAATCAAACATCTACATTATATAGATATAAAAAGATATAAAAAAAATGGTTACCAATAACCCGACAATAATATTAACCAATAACCCAACGATAATATTTGAAAATCTCCTATCACCACAGTAACCGAAAAATGTTGCTTGCGTCGCGTCGTAATGGTGAACATATTATGGTGAATTTATCTTGTCTGACGTGTCATGTCGTGATGTTCTCTGACATGATGGCTAGCGTCTATACGATACACATCTATACGATGTGTTCTGACGCTTTCTGGTGATATTATGAATCGATACAGTCGTCACAACAAAGCACTCAACTGGTCCGTGCACACTTCTGATCTGTCGTGATGTGGCCGTTCTCTAGCCCTGCACCACTCTGACAAAAATCGAGATCGTTTCTGATGCGACACGACACAACGCATCATGTCACATAGCGACACTCTGACTCCCCACAATACGAAAGATGAATTTGATGATATAAATCTCCCAAATTGCTGCTCTAGTATTGTTAATTTGCACTACATACTCACGGAATTAGCGGTACTTTTGAATTAGATAAAGATATCTGAAATGATGTAATTAGCAGGGGTGCCCGGGTTCATGGGGTGAGGTTTGTCTAGGTATTGGAGGCGGATGATCAGGACTCACTGAACCCCAGATTCCTACCCACCCCTTAAACCCTTTTCCTTCCCAGAACTCTCCTCTCCTTCTTTTTCTAAAAAAAAAACTCCCCACACAGCATCCCCAAAGATGACATAGGCCCTGAGGGAAATTATTTTCCTCAGGGTTATTATTTTCCTGTGTGGAGCTCATGTAAAAAAAAATATTATAATGTTCACAAATAAAGTAAAATCCGCTCACCCAAAGATTCCGTGGACTAATTTATGTTTTTGCGGATTTGTTTCAATGAACCGAATTTGTTTATTTTGAAAAGGGGTTGATTTTCCTTTCCACCACCGACAGGTCATAAATAAGAAGTGTAATTGATTTTCAAATAAGATACCAAGTTTCCTTTTAACAGGATTATTATTTGTGAGTAGCAAAAGCTGGTTTATTTCCGATAGTTCGTTCAATACTCGACGTTGGAAATTCGTATTCCGGAGAAGCTTTCCCAGAGCAAGAAAGGAAATCCCCGTAGCCGTCGCCGTCGCCTGGCGAATCTTCTTGAAGCTCACGGAAAATATTTGCCAGGGCACTTTGTACCGGATGTCCGCTGTGGCCGTAAACAAACAACAGTAGCCTCCGGTAAATCAAGCCTTACAGTTCACATCGACAGTAAACCATTACATTATTGTTAATGTCGCTGTCAGACAATACATCCTTATTATTGTTCTTTCCAATGTTTCCAGTGTTTTGTGCAGTTGTAATGTCGGCGGACATGGGCAGTAAAATTGAAATACAATTTCCGGTTTAAAGTATTGTTCTTGCGCTGAGTCGGAGCGGTATAAAAGCGACTATTTTGTGTTTTTATTTTGCGGTATAAAACTTTCAATATATCATGAAGAGTAAATAATCTATTTCGCATGTACGTATTAGTTTTTACACAATTTGACTTAGATAGGTGTACTGTAACCACAACGAATCTTAGCCTCTTATTATATTTGTTCAGCTAGCAGTCCACAATGGAGTCCTGGTAGCGTATTTCCTTTTCCGTGTTCAATACGAGGCAAGCATGCATCGAAACCAACACGGATTTGTAACGCTATTTACCTCCCAAACCCGTGTTCAGAAGAAGGCAAGCTGCATCCAATCGTGCACGGGTTTGTAACGCCAATTCTCTTCCAAATCCGTGTTCAGTACGAGACACATGTCCTCGGCGATGCATGGAACATACCTACGAAGTTTGCACGCTTACTTCACACCGTTTCGTCAGTCACATTTTTTCTTCATTGTTCAGTGTGCAGCGTTTGACGTTATAATATAAAAGACTGCGTTTTATTGCCGATTCATCATATTGTGAATATACACATACACTTACTTTTTTATGTTATACTTTTTTTTACTTACATTATATCCAATCATCGTAGTATTGTAGGATAGTAGTACTATAATATTATATAGAATCATCGTATTAGTATTTCGCTAAGTTGCACTAAATGTTATTATGTATTTACTTTTTCTTACAACTACATTTTTTTCATTAAAAGCCCACTTGAGCGTTAATAAAAAATAAATAATGAAAATTTTTAAGATTAAATACTTTTCATATTTAAAATTGTTTTTTTTTTTAATTTTATTAGTGAGGCTGTTTGCGTTTTATTGTCCATCCATCATATTGTGCGTACACGCACACACTTCCTTTTTTATGTTATACTTTCTTTTACTTACTATTTCAGGACAAAAGTATCGATTATATTATGTATTATATGTATAGTATGTATTATATTATATCGAATAATCGTATTATTATTTTGATAATTTACACAAAATTTTGTTGTGTACATATGTGATGTTTTCTTCTAATTACAAAATTTTCATGTTAAAGCACACTAGGCACACTAGCACACTAAGCGTTAATAAATAATAAATAATGAAAAATAAAATATTTAAAAAATAAATATAAAATACTTAATGCGTTTTATTGCCTATCCATCCACAGAAAAAAATGCCTCGAAACATACACGGATCTGTAGTGCTCAATTATATAATTATCGTAATTATAAAGCCTTGCACGTTTGGAGGATGCATGCCTCGTACTGAACACGGATTTGGAAGAGAATTGGCGTTACAAACCCGTGCACGATTGGATGCCGCTTGCCTTCTATTGAACACGGGTTTGGGAGGTAAATAGCGTTACAAATCCGTGTTGGTTTCGAGGCATGTTTGCCTCATATTGAACACGGAAAAGGAAATACGCGTCCTGGTACCTACCAGGCACGGTCCCCCCGTGAATTCTGTGGGTACGGCGCGGCACTTCCCTTCTTTTCTAGGGGTATAATAAATATAATAATATATTAGTTATTTATATATTCCGCATTAAAAAAAGCTTTGGATTTTTTTCTAGCCGTAAAAAGCCGACACCGTCCCAACCTCAGTGGCCAAAAATAACAAAACGCGACGTGCAAACCGGGCCGAAACACATATAATGCCATTATCAATGCTCGTGTGAGTCGTGTGTCGAATGTCGCGTAAACGCACCAATACCATCAACAGCAAATTTTCTGCTTTATTCCGCATCCACGATGTTAGAAAAAGTTTGATTTTCGCGCATGCGTATTTAGTTTTGCCTGCCGAGATTTGTCTGAAGCCGGATACGCATTCCATGGGAGCATCCAACGTGCAGAAAACGACTTTAATGCGCCTAGACATAGTGCACAGAATAGCATAACCAAAACGCGTAGGTTTAATTCGGTACGTATTAGATTTGTTCGCGCAACCATTTTGACAGTTTGGCTTGAATAACTGAAGCCGATTCGTACGTTGAATATCTTGAGAATATCTATTTAATTAATTTAATTTTAGAACTGTAATAATTGATGAATTTATAAAGCTAATTTGACATTCTATTTTTGTCAGTAATTTTGTTCGTGGGCTAGTCTATAGCTTTTTATATTTGATATTAGGTAGGTATCTTCAGCATCCCTTATACAAAAAGCCACTGACCGCCACTGGTACCTACCCTGATGTATGGCAGTGAGGCATGGAACTGGCAGAGGAAGGATGAATGTAAACTGAATGCTGTTGAAATGAGATCCCTGAGGCGTACGTGAGATAAAACCATGTATGATCGTGTTAGAAATGTGGATATCCGAAAGAATGTAAAGCTGATGTCAGTTTACTGAGTAAGATTAAGAAAAAGACCCTCAGATAGTTTGGGCATGTAGAGCAAATTAACAAAGAAAGTAGTGTAAGAAGAATTTATGACGCAAATTCGAATGATCTACGAAGTTGGGGACACCCGAGGAAGACATGGCAAGAACAAGTGAATCAGATACTTGAGTCGAACTGGGTTTTGAAATTCAAACACGCAGACGCAGACGTATTAATACTATTCGATTTTATCTGAGAAGGATAAAAAGTTTCTTCAAAATAGGCAAATTTACTTTGTTGCGTCATCATTTAATAATGAAAAACAATTACTTTGTGTAACAACCACTATTTAATTAACAATATCAACATGTTTCGAAAACTATGTTTTCATAGTTTTCGAAACATGTTGATATTGTTAATTAAATAGTGGTTGTTACACAAAGTAATTGTTTTTCATTATTAGGATAAAAAGTGTTTATGAAGCTGTGTTTACATATAAATTTGATGAAAGAAAATACTCACCATTATTTTTATGATTAGTTGTAATTTTACACACTAATTGTAAAAAAAAGAGAAGATTCATCTTCGTAAATTGCTGTTCAAAAAGCAATATGCTTGTAAACACCTATCAACACCCTCTATGGGCAAGAACTCAATCATTAGGTTCAGTGCCTAGCATAAACCCACCATCAGTTATATTATTTAATTACTTTATGATCGAACAGATTTCTCTTTCCCAGACGGTAATAAGGTGCATTTTTCTATACGTTTCTTGTACGCTGACATTTAGTTTTAGTTATTTCAAACCTTTTGTTTATAAACACAAAAGGATATTTTGATTCATCCTCTTTTCTACATATTTTGCAAGCGGGACAGTTTATACAGAAACCCATTGGGATCGAGCCGGTGTTTTGATTCTTTTTTATTCTACCCAGCCGGTGTGAAGGCCCGTTTATATTAGGAATAGTCTGTAATCCGTATTCGATAAGCCCTAGGCCGTAGAAGTTGGAAGATAGGAAACCTGTGTAACCGTTTATAATAGATGGCAATAATCTTTAATAATTTTCCATAACCGAAAAGATGGTTCAACTTTATCTTTTACGGTTATAGATTACAGAAAGCTTAGATATATGCTGAGATTTACGTATTTTCGATCAATACTCTATGGTATCTATAATTCACTTTAGTTGAATAATAATTTTGTGAACAAATATTTACGCGGAGTTAATAAATACTTTACCGAATTTAAATTTATATTCGCTGAAGACGAAAGTGATCTAATAAATAGTAATGAACATCTCTTATAATCTAAAATAATCTCCCTGTTGACAGTTGACATAGACAAGTGATAGCGGCATTGTCACTTCTATGGGCATATTCTATTCTATTCCTATTCCAATTATAAACGACCATCTAAAATATTACGGATTACGGATTACGGCCCCGGCCTATTCTTATCGCTTATTCATAATATAAACGGGCCTTTACCCCGAGCTGGATAGAACAAAAAAGTTCAAAATTATCATGTAAGCGTGATTGTAAAAATACACTCGGAATACTTGTTAAAACGGTGTGTTTTACTGGCGTGACTTAAATTAAACAGTTGCTAATCATCATACATTCTCTTTCCACACTCCACAAACGTTAAGTATACCTTGATATCCAACTGTTAGCGATTCTGAGTGTGCTGTTTGTCCGGAGACAAGTAAATAATGTTTCCACCGTCCATCGCGTTATGCTCTTCCCGGTGTAGTCCGGTCCCGCATCTCAGAAGGTAAAATATAAACTTAGCGTCTACGATAACGCCAACGGTGCGGTGGGAAAGCACTTAAAATGTTGACAAAATGTCCGTTTGTTTTTGACCTGGAAATAAACGCAAGCTTAATTTGGATGACGTATATAGGAAGTAGAAATGTTGTGTTCGAAGGGCTTTAGATTGTTTTAAAAAGTGAAAATGTATCCCTCGACAGCATTTTTATATAATTCCCTTTTATACCATGGTTGATCGACTTACGATTTGACATAAGAACATGTTTTTTTGGATACAAATGGATTCTTAAGTTATGCAATCAACATCGTTTTTTCAAGATTTGAAAATGGATACTAGATCTTAATAATGAAGAGAAATAGGAGCAATCCAGAAATACGTAAAACTACAAAACTCGCCCACATTTTGAAAGTTTTATTTAAATGGTTTCATGCCAACTCAGATTCAGGTCAACTCAAAACCTCTCTGAAAAGTCATTAAAAGCTATGAAAAAAATAAATTGATAAATAGCCTATGACCTAACATTATGTAACTTATTTAACCAAATTTATGAATTTATTTTTTTGATCACTTTTAATGACTTTTCAAACCAAGTGTTGAGTCGATTTCATTCCAAGCTGCCGGTCACCATTTAAACATATATTGTAAAGAAGTCCCGTTTGCTCGTTTTTTTTATTAAAGCGAGTTCCGAATAATAGTATGTGAGTGGTCTTTCACCAGTGCGATACTGAAAGTATCTTCCACTCTATCATAAAAAGGTCATATAATTAATTATTTTTTATATTAGTTCCACACAGGAGACCCTAGTTTCTATCAGGGCCTATGTCATCTTAAGGTATGCTGTTTGAAGGGTCTTTTTAAGGAAGGTGAGGAAGTTCTTGGAAGGAAAAGGGTATGAAGGGGAGGGGCGGAATATGGGGGTCAGTGTGTCAAGGATTAACAGACGTATGAATCCATCCCTCCTGTGTTGCCAGTAAGCGATTTGTTAAATTCCTTATAAACAATATCTGTCATAAGCGATTTGCAAAATATTGCGGCCATTTGTTTCGTAAAATTAAGAGATATTAATTTTTTCCTTCACCTTCGTCAGGAAACACTCTGGTATTGGGAGGGTTAAATGTAGGATAATATTCTTAAATAACATGTTATTTTGATATTTTATTATTGTCACGCGGATAAACTCCAAGTTCCCCGAACCGTATTTTCGGGAAAACTTAATATAATGGTCCCACTGAGAAATCCGCTTTATTTGACCGTAGTAATGCGCTGACGAAAGATGTTTTTGTGCTAACAAGACATAAAAAAAGGAAAATTTAAGTAAAGGACTTCAAGTTCTGTCAGCACGTGTGGTTCGAGGAAGATGGTTTTGGAAATGTAAGTGAACAATAAAACCATTCAATTGATTTTGAAATGTGAAAAGGGGAATACGTTTGAGTAAAAGAAAGATGGAAATGCATTTATTAGATTTGTTTGTTTTATACATCGCCGAAGAAGATAATACTAATAATGTAAACGAAAATATGAAAAAAACAAGACACAGAAAAAAAAATAACGGTCGCAACTGGGATTCGAAACCAGAATCTCTCGTTTTTTCATCCCGATAGTTCATGGGTTCAATTCCCAGTTGCGACCGTTATCTTTTTATTTTGCTGTGTCTTAATCTTTTTCATATTTTTGTGTAGATTTTTAATATTATCTTCTTCTGCAATGATATATTACATTGATGGATACAACACTCAAATGTTATAAAAAGAATTGCTCTAATTGTTTTACACATTTTCGAAAATAAAGATTTTATTTTCTTATCTAGAAAGATGTATAATCGTGTGAGAAATGTGGAGATCCGCAAAGAATGTGAGGCTGATGTAAGCATAATGAGTAAGATTAAGAAAGGGACCCTCAGATGGTTTGGGCATATAGAGCAAATTTACAAAGAAAGTAGTGTAAGAAGAATTTATGACGCAAATTCGAATGGTCTACGAAGTTGGGGACACCCGAGGAAGACACGGCAAGAACAAGTGAATCAGATACTTGAGTCGGGCCATGTCAAAAGCCAGAATAATAGAAGAGTATGTATGAGACGATGTATGAATGTGAGTGAAGCAAAGAGTGTGTGCCAGGACCGAGTTGTTTGGCGGTCCGTCCTCTCTGCCTACCCCTGCGGGGAAACGGCGTGATGGTTAGTTAGTTAGTTAGTTATAAAGATAATCATGTTCAGATGTAAATAAAAGACAAAAAAAATAAACATTTTAACTTTACTTTGTTAACTATTATAATGTGAAAAAAAATAACAAGAATTACATTTTAGTTATCGGCAAATGATATTGTATAACTGTTAATTATTTCAAAAATATTAATAAATCTATCATGTTGCCAAAAATCTGCTTCTGTTTTTATCACAAATCAAATACTGTTAGCATTAATCAGTCATTTTAACTCACATAATACCTAGATTTAAAAAGATACTTTATCTTGAAATCAAACTGATTTTTTACGTTGGTCACTAATAGCTTTGACAAAGGTCAATGTTGTGTATTATCCATATAATTTTTTTGCACGTAGTGCATGATGCACTTGTCTTTCTTTTTGTTTCGAGGGGGCAATATGTACGGTAAGTAAGTTCTTCTTCTTCTTCAAATAGGACTAGTGATAATTATTATATATATATATATATATATTTTTTTTTAGTAAATTTTAAAGATAATCATGCTTAATTTTGACTTATATGATTGTTATATTTCTAAATTTGTGAGACTTACCACATACGACCTCTGAAAGCACAGGGTACTGACTGGGATGTCATGAACGCACGGCGCTTGATTCGCAATACAAAGAAACAGAGAACTTTATAACGCTCGAGCAGATACCATTTTTACTATGACTGTCTTTCTAGGGTTAAGTAATAATAATCTTTGGTTATAAAATTATTTCGGATTGGTTTGGCGTTTTGTGGAAAGTTTAGCAACTTTCCAAATAATCCAATTTAAAAATCGAGACTACGACAAATGTAAAAGCTCTCTTAAATTATTGGTCGTGATCGGAAAAGTCAACATTGTACAACTTGATCAGTCTTTTGAAAAGTCATTAAAATTAAAAAAAAACTTGGTTAAATGGGTTACGTTAGGTTACGTTATGGGTTATTTTTTTTTCTCATCGCTTTTAATGACTTTTCAAAGGGGTATTGAAAAGCCACTTTGTTGAGTTGTCTTGGAACCATTATTGATAGCATACTAATTTTTTTAATTTTTTTTATTTCTTTTATATATTTAATAATATTATTACGAGTTCTACAAATTAAACTTGATAACAATAAATAGTATACTATAGTTGCACTTTTCTTAAAGAATATTTAATTAAATGAAGACACTATGAATTAATTAAATTATTATTACACACTAAATATTACAATTTGAGGTTTTACTCATAAAAAGTTAAATAAAAAATAATAATAAAAAATATTTATTGGGTTAGTTAATTAGTTACATGAATATGAACTTATCAGCACAATGTAACATTTTATTTGATAAATTTAAATATTTTTACAGTTAACATAACTTTTATTTTGATATACATTCATTCTTTCTTCATTCTTCATACTTTCAGGCATTTCATCATACATCTTTATTCCTCTGGTTCTGTGATTTTGATGTCTTCATTTGTGGCAATCGAACTCTATTTATATTTCTGGTTTTGTAATTATGTACGTCTCTAATAAAAAAAAAATTATCTTTAAATTATTTTGACATTCGGTTTCTTAATTGGAAGAAAACAGTTTGTTTAAATTCTAGGGAATTGGAAAATAGTAATTTTAAAATTTAGTTAATGAATTACAAAGTTGTTATCGTATTTCATTAAATGTACGCTTTTATGTGTCTTCAATATTTAATATATTTTTTATTTTTTAGTTTCATTAACCCTGCACTGGAGGCCCTGTGATTTTTAATTAAAATGTGTGTGGAAGGTCTTTTTAGGGAAAATAAGGAGATGAAGTTCTGATAAGGAAATATATATGAGGTGGGTAGGAATCTAAGGGTCAGTGTGCTGAAGAGACGGACATATGAATCCATCCTTCCCGCTGCGGTCCTAGACTATAGGTCGAAAATGACCAGCTGGAGAAGTCAAAAGGTCTCTCTCAAACGGCCTCTCCCGATCTGACCCGCCACACAGCTGGTGAGCAGGCGCATCCAATGCCAAGACTTGAACACACATCACACAATAACCCTGGGCACCCCTGCTAACTTTGCAAACCGCTTGGGGTGACCTAAGCAGATGTATTGGTTCCCGGGGCAGCGGTATCCATACCTGCCTCACAAATTGAAAATTATTAAATGAAGTGGTTAAAAAAACATCATTTAATTATCGCTACTTATGAACGAGAAGATTATGGTTAGATACTATGTTAGATTTTCACGGCCAAAAATATTTTCGTTATTTGTTTTTGGGGTTATGCCGTGTTGTGCTACCTCCTTCTTTAGCCAACGTTTCGGACAGCGTTGCAGTGTCCATCATCACATCTGCCCACGTCTGTTCATCATCGCATCACACATCTACCCCGATGATGAACACTCTAACGCTGTCCGAAACGTTGGCTAAAGAATGAGGTAGCGCAAAACGGCATAATACCCCAAAAACAAAAAACTAAAAAAAAGGAGCAGATTATAAATTATTTTTAATTACCTGAGGATTTATCAGATTGTTTATAGTGGTTTATTAATCTGACACTCTAAAAATATATACTTGTAATATTTTATTCGATTACCATTCTTACAGAACCGTGAAAATGAATTAAAAATACATTATCCCCGAGCTAGATATAGTTATAGTGCAGTTTGCATTATCCGCCGTCACGCTCCTTGCTTCCTCGCCAAACGACTCACTTCACACTGATTGGAAAAATTCAATCTCGACGCTAGGGTACAACCAGAAAGCTCTTCCGCGATCCCGTGTTCAGGAACTTCATAGTTCTATCTTCTGTATAGAGGTTATTATATACGAAGAATTTTATAGCGAGGTGGGGTGCAGTGCACCTACATATACACTGGAAGTGTTTAGCTATTAGAAAGGGATGTGCAAACTTTTTTAGAAAGAAAATAATAAGAATATCGTCCCTTGCCGCCCGTGCGCCGGCGCACACTGCAAAATGTTCAAAAAAATTATTTTGGAATGCGATTTTAACCCTTATGTATAAAGAAAACGTATGAAGAACAATGTCAGAATCACTTGAGGCATTCTTGTTCTTAAGGTATGAAATACCGTGAACACACCTAGGGAATCGGAATAATTTCTATTTAATTTTCTATGTCCTTCGACTGAGATTTTTTCCGGTATTTGGGCTGTCAAATTTGGTAGTGTCGTTCTCGTGAAAAAGATAGTAAAACAAATAAATTCATCAAATAAACGCAAGCAATGTTGTTTTACACATAGTTTATTGTTGAAGGAATGTGTTTCAATAAATATAATATACAATAGCACAAAATAAACCCACAAAATATTACGTCAAAGTCAAAACATTGCGATTTTACATTGTTTCCTCCTTGGCATTTAACGAGTTTTATGAAAAAATCTCCCGTCTGAATCTTCGAATTACAGCAATAAAATTCGCTGCAAATCTCCCAAGAAAGTGAGTTTCCTTACTGTTTACAATTTAGATGGTTGATGCGGCTGAATCTTGGTGGTTTAAGTTGGGGCGATAGCTACGGGAACTAAGTGTCGTAGAAAACGATTTTGAACACGTTCTACATTATGATTTGTATTGCAAATTCCAAACTTGTGATGCGTATTCTAGTAAGTAGTAGTTTTAAAGTTAACGAATTTTTTTCATGTTCTAAGAATGAATCCTAACATTTTCGAGGCTTTTGATGTCACTGAGTCGATATGAATACCAAAAATAAGCTTAGATTCCAATGTCACTCCCAAATCTTTGAATTCTGTTTTGTTGATTAATTTTGAGCCGTAAGACCACGCTCACTTGTTTCATGTAAAATTCACGACGAAACACTTTTTCAAGTTAATTTTAAGTTTACGCTGTGGTACAGTAAACATTTAAATGGTTAAGGTCCTCCTAAATTTTTTTACAGTCAGCGGTATCTATATCTGATAGGATTAAAAAACCTTCATATCATCTGCGTAAAGTAATATTTTGGAGTATTGCATTGGCCTTTATCGTTGATGTAAATATTAAATAGTAATAGTCCCAACAGAGATCCTTAAGACACACGTGATCGAACGGTTACCCAATCCGATTTAAAGTCTCTTACAACCACGACTTGACTACGGTTTGATACAGAGGATGAGAGCCATCTGATAAGATCACCGTGGACGCCGATTTGCATAAGTTTGCATAATAATATGTAGTAATTCACTACATCAAAAGCTTTGCTTTAATCCGTATATATTGCATCTACTTGAACACGTTGATCTATATTATCTAGCAAGAATTATGTGAATGCCATTAGATTGGTTGTTGTTGATTTTCCACTTTTAATCCCATGTTGAAGACACACAATTTTGAAATTGGACGAGAGTTTTCAACGTCAGATTTTTTCCCGGTTTTGACAATGGGGGTTATGAATGCAGTTTTCCAAATATTAGTTAACACACTCAATTTTAAGGAACGATTGAATACAACGGATAACGGCTTAGAGAGACTGCTTGCGCATATCATGATGAAGAAGGGATGGATTTGATGTGTGCCTACGCTTTTTTTGAGATTTAAATTTTCCAGATATGTTTGCACCAGACGTTCGTCAATCTCAATACTGTGAATTGTGGAAGAATTGTAAATGTTGTAGTTGGCTGTCATATTTTTAGAAGTTTGAACAAAGTTCGTGTAAACAGAATTGAAATATTTGGAGAATAAGTTAACAATCTCAGATCCGTTCTCAGCTTTTTCATCCCTAAGGAATACATGTTTGGCACACTTTCAATTTAACGTAATTCCAAAGCTTTTTGGACCGGAGGATATTTCGTGCTGTACATTTATTAGGTATTGATTGTGATTTTTACATTGTAGTTTTTTATGGTGTCATATCAAGAGAGAGAAAATGGAGTAGTCAGAATGATTTATATAAATTTTGAACATTTTGAAATACTTATATTTATCCTTCATTCACTTTACAAGAGCTCAGTTATATTAAGGTGGGTATTTTGAGTTCTTACTTGGCTTTATAAGTTCGTTTATATGTGAGTAAAAAAAATAAGGCTGGATTTATATCACCGATGGTGAGAAGCTTATGCCAGTTTAATTTATTGAGAAAAAAAAAAGTTCTAATTACCACTTATAAAGACATGGATTTTTCGTATTTCCTCCCTCAATGCAACGGGTTCTGAGAATGCTACATCTATTATTATGGAGGCATGGTGAATGTCTTCGACAATTAGTGAGCCATTACAGGTTGGTTGATACCTTAACACAATCACTACCGAGGACGAGGTATTAAAAATGGCCGTTGGATTTTGAAATACAATTATATTGACAGAGACCCAAAAAGTGCAGACAATCAACAAGTTCAGAGGAGATAAATGATTGGTAGGTGTATATGACGTGTTTTTTGGACTTTTGTTCCACATATCAGTGTGGTTGAAGTCACCTAAAATAAGAAAAATTTAATCTTGAAATTTCACTGAGAAATTTTCCATGTTTTCATTATTTGCTGGACCCTTGGGAAGGTAAACACAACACATTCTTAAATTATTGCGCAGCGATCCCTTAATTTGTAAGGGTGTCCATAAGTCTTCTATTTTTGAGTGTCACCCTGGATGCATGCGGCCTATCAGCTCGCGTTGAACAGCGAACATTGTGGTAAGTTTTCAGACCGGACAACCCAGAATGAAACCAAGTCAGAACCACCTCAGAAAAGTCATTAAAAGTGATGAAAAAACAAATTTTTGTTAAAGAGGTTAGGTTAGGTTGGGGTTACCCCTATTTTCAAATTATTTTTTTCATAGCTTTTAATGACTTTTCAAAGAAATGTTGAGTTGACTTTATTCTCAGTTGGCATGGAACCGATAAAACAGCACGGTATCAATAAATTATTTCAACAAAATCATTTTCTTAGTTGGAATAAAGAGTTTTTCACAGGGTTTTAATGATAGTTAGGTATATTAAAATGCATAATAAATACGTATATACGTCTATAAGTAAGGACGAAAAAATGGGATTGAAAGTAAAGCATTTTCAATTTTGACTTGGGGGTATTCTAGTCTAGAAGCATGAATTGTAGGAGTTTTTTCAGGTGCAATAAAAAAAAACAATCATATTTTTGTAGCCATTATTTTACCAAATATTTATGAAACATTAAAAAATACGTTAAAAAAAATTAAACAAAATAATTTTAAAATTTTAAAGTAACAGGGTGTTGAAGTGAGGGGTCTCATAAATATGGCGCTCCCTGGTTGACACAATTGCAACCCTCCTAGTAATCCGAAAAAAAATCTAATTTAGTTTTAATCCAAACAAATACTGCCTGCTATTGCACGAACCTTGGAAAAGTCATACTTTTTTTTCGCAAAATGGCGGCTGTCTGAAAAAAAAAGATATTTTTTTACCAGTTTTTTTGACTTTTCGTATTTTTTTAGAATAGTGAAAATTAGAATTTTGTTAAAGTTTTGGTTCATGCGATAAAATAATGTATAAAAAAGAATCACACCAAATTTCAAGTAAATTGGTTAAGTAAAACTTGAGATATCGTGTCAACGTCTCAAAAAAGTGGTTTTGAGAAAAATGTCTTTAAAATTTTGTTTTATTTAGATTTTGGTTAGATTCTGTCTAAACCGCGAAATTAAAATGGTTATAACTTTTAAAATAATACGAATTTCAAGAATTCCTTTAAAGAAGATATTTATTGAATATTAAATTTTTTTTTTTCTTGACTAGAATACCCCCTTAAAACTGGCGTTTGAGAGGGCAATTTTGTGCCCTTAAGGGAATGCAGCCTTTTCAGACGCGTAATACCTGCAATTAGGCAGGAAAAATCTACATAAAAAAAGATCATCATTACATGAGTGATCGACGATAGAAAAATCTCTCTAAGTTAAAGTAATAATTAAGTTCTAAACGCTCACATAACTTACCTTCCCGCAGTCCCAATTCTGAAAGTAAAAAAAGACCGTATTTATTGTGTTATTTTGCAATGTTTAACATATTGGTTGCCAAATCGACGTTTCAACTTCGGTAGAGATCACTAAAAAGAAGCTCCTTTTTAGCTTTTGGTTTGTTTACCGAAGTTGAGGTATCGCTGGCACAGAGCCTTACTCTTAATCCACACGCCCGCCTTATAAAGAAGAAAATAGATAAAAGATTATAGGGTAACATCATTACCAATACGTGGTTTCATATTACGAGATACCATATTGTGGTTGCAGTGGAATGGCTGGGATGATATAAAAGGAATTTGCAGGTCTACATAGAAGTTAGCTTTGTGGGCAAAGGCAATTTTGTTATACGGTAAACCTTAACGGATTTTCGAAATGATTCTACGATTAGATCATTTTATTAAATTTAATTTACAAAGTACGTTATCGTAATTTAGGCATTCTCTAGGAATGCCCATTTTAAATTTTACACACAATTTGGATTGTTTCAATCGCATATGAATGAATTGCGATTGAAACAATCAAACATTTGAAGTACTCGGTGCCTTGTTTTAACCTATTTAAATGGACAATATAAACTAAATTCACCGACAATTTTTGCAACTACAAATCCATATCGACGATAAAAAAACATACAAAACAAAAGGTAAGCGCTTCGGTGACATAAATTATTTTAAATGAACTATTTTAAATTCGAAATTAATTAATTCCAAGATAATATTTACGGTACCTAAATTATATCGCAAATAAAATTAAGGAATTTACCTAAATGTAAATGAAATCTAAAATATTCTAGGTTTTTAATAAAAGTTAAAACTCTGAACCTGTGTATTGCAGTATATCCATTTGCCTATATAAAATAATTAATATGATAAGGCATATAGCCATTTATTTCTATATCCGTTAAAAAGCGAGCGAGAGAGAATATTAATAATTCCTCAACACTTCCTAGTATCTATATAATTTATAAATCAAAATAAGCTTGGTTATAAATGTGTGTAAGTGAGATGTCGTTGTATTGCTATATTAAGCATAGGAAATGTTTGAAACTTTCAAAATACCTTCTTTCTACCCCCCAAAGGTTTCTGGTTTCTGGTTTAACCATGACAATAAATCAAAAAAGTTTTTTAATCATTACAAAAACTCTTACGAAACTGTCAAAAATGTCAATTTGCAAGCCATCGATTGTTTAATGAAAATTCAATTTTAGAATTAGCACTTTAAATTAAACAACTTGAATTTACTAAGTAAGATTTATAGGCATTTTAAATAGGTACCTGCGTTAGGTTCCCAATTTGATTGATTGATCTTATAATAAAACAAATTCTTACGTTTTCTAAATTTTAAAATGGGTATTCCAGCAAATATGTTAAACTACAACACTATTTTAAACGATGTGAATATGCTTAAATTGTCAGATAGAAGAATTTTCACTGACTTGGTATTTTTATTTATAATTCTTAATGATTTAGTTGATAGTCCGGTATTACTTGAATTGATAAGCTTCCGAATTCCACTTCGTAATACTAGAAGTCAGGATTTATTTCAGTGCAGAAATTCTGGGACTAACTACCATATGTATTCCTCTTTGCCCAGAATACTAATGGAGGGAAACAATTATACCAAGTCAGTGGACATCTTCAATTTATCTTTGAATAAATATAAAATATTGTTATTGAGGCAGTTCAGTTATGTACAATAAAATGTATTTTTCTAACTATGCTATATATGTAAAAGCCCCGAAAAAGGGCGTTTATTGATAAATAAATAAATATACAAAAATGAATATTTGTGATATATGAAAAATTAAAATTGTAACAGGCAGCACGCGAGCTGTTTGAAAACTGAATTTACTAGGACTGTACATTCGGTTTGTTGGTGAGACGGGGGAGCGGGAGAGGGGTGAAGGAAGGCGGGCAAGGTGGAGGGGTGCGCGTGAGGGGAAGAGGACATGGGAGGGGAAGGGGCGGCGGTAAAGGAACGGACGAATGGGAAAGGACACGCAGGGAGAAACAATTTCTTTATTAAGTGGTATTGCAACGCATGCCGTGAAATCGCTAGTAGTATATAGAAAAAGTTCATATTTAAAAAAAAATCAGAGTGTACAATTCACACGCGGTAAAAGTGAAACCTTCAGAAAACTTAAGTAGACAAGAGTGGGGAGGCTACAAAGAGGAGACCGATTAAACTATGTCATTCTCTTGCAGGCTAAATCCTGTAGATGTACGTGTATGTCTCTTTTAGTGTCGCTATTTTTCGTTTCATCGAGTTTCAAATCATATCGGTGATAAAGAAATTTTCACTGCAAAAATATCCAGAGTTCAATCATCTTATATATCTATATTTACTCGTATATCAGTTGGAATACCCCCTTTACACATAAATGACCAATACCTAATAGGTCTATCAACGAATTTGACAGGACGACGGACATAAATAACGACACCTGAATGCAATATGACAGCACCAATATGTACCGGCTACTCCTCGCAGCCTCCCGCGGCGCTCACTGGGCGATCGTGGTCAAGCCAGGTATCGAATGGTACACAGCCTAAATATAGTGCGTCGTGAAAGTAGAGCCTTTGGCGAGGAATGATGCAAATTGATCTATGGTGAATCGAGGTGGCGGAAAATGTTCACTTCTCTTTGCATATTTTTTTCAATAGCCCTTAATGCCAATTTTGAAGCACATTCATTCATATTTTAAATGGTAATTTTTGTTTTCGTTGTTCCTACTTTGTTCATTTTTTATTTTTTTTTCCGAGATCAATTCCAATGAACTGTAGAACCGTTTCGATTTTGTAATTCTTTTATTTTATTTTTATTTTTTTTTATATATTTAATTAAAATTAAATTTTATAGTTTTATTATCAAGTTCTGCAAGTATAAAATATTAAATAATAATATTATTTATAGATTTTTAAAATATTTATATTGAGGGATCGGTAGGATTTATCGGTTCAATTAGGAGTTCTATCGAGCCGAACCCTCTGATATGAAAATATCTGGAGTCGGTGAAGTATTTTCCCATATGGTCTCTGGTAGGTTGACGTGTTGTTCTTGTATAGTTTTGTATTTAGTATACTTATACAATGCAATTACATCGCGTGAATTGACTAGATTAGCATTTGTGGAAAAGTGTGTGGAAGGATTAAGTTTTTCCTGTGAGGAAGATTTAACCCGGACATAAAATCTAGAGAACAATAAAAAAAATTAAATTATCAAGTTCTGAAAGTATTTAATACTAAATACTTGATATATATTTTTAAAAAATTAAATGGGGTTCTACGAATTAAGCACAAAAACAAATAACATTTCTTTTTTTAAATTTTGTAAAAAATGCTGCACCCTTCGGAATCTTCACCCAGTTAAAATTGGCGGAAGGCTTTTCTAATGTGAATATCGCACAAGAGTGCCAACTGCTCTCAACCATCTAGAGTCAGTGATGCTTTGGCATCCCCAATTGGGTTATGTTGTGAGGCTAAAGGTAAAGGGAAGGGGAAGGGGATGGGAAAGATGGAGAGTACCTACTGGCTATTCATATCTGGCTTAAAAACATGGCCACAGCCATTTAAAGCAACTTTTCAATTTTGAACGGTGGTCTTACACCAGGACGATTCTGAGAGTATCTTCCACTCTCAAAAGTTCCACAAAAACGCCTTATGTTATTTTAAATTATTAAATTGTAAAATAACACAAATAAATCAAATAAATTTTACTTGGTCACGCCGGGATTTGAACCCGGCGTGAGTGCGTTTCGTGATTAAATCTAAATTGCCAGGTAGGTAATTTACAACCGTCCTCTTTTAGTATCCTTTATTTTAGTCTTCCCACTTAATCTTACCACTTAGTCTCCCAATTAGTCTCCATCTTTCCACTACCTTCAGCTACGATCAGTTGGGACCCATGTACTAAAAAACGTGTACTGTACAAAAAAAAACCATTTCTCCTACACATCTTATTTCTATAGGAATCTGGGTTGCACTTTCTATTTTATCATTTTTTACACTTTCCATGCAATTCACTCTTCACTCTTGGTGCCTAGCGAAGTGCTCAACCTCACTCAGGGTCGTTCTGGTGACTTCCTTCACTCGGTCCATACATCCCCATCGGATGTGATCATCTCCTCATGTTTTTCCTCCACTCAGTGGGAACATATTTTGCAACGGTAAAATTCTAAACTCCTAATTTGCTACTAATATGAGGTTTCAAATTAAATGAAACTTAACCTCTATCTGGTTCGTGATGTATTAGAAAATAAATCACTCTATAAAATAGAATGGTTAACAACTGTTTACCATGAATAGAGCGCAATTGCGCCCCGCGGTTGAATTTTGCAGCCACCTCTGGTCTGGGATACAAAATATCTAAAATACCCTTGACTCTGTGCAGAAGCAGGCGGTCCATTTGATCGATAGTAAACAGCTAGCAATTTTTACAACTGACCTTGTTCCATCGGTAATTCAGTGGAAATAGCTCCAAGGAACTAGATTCAGTGATTTTGTTGTCACCGTCTTTTCAAGACCTAGATTAAAATCTTCTTTTCCAAAGAAAGGTCCTCCACACTGCATTCCCTGAGATGATATCAGCCCCGGAATGAGTTATTTTTCTCGGGACTTCATGTGTGGAGTTCAAAAGTGTTTCTCCAAGAACAAAATGTCAATAACAATTTATATATTCGGACGATTTACAAGTGTAAGTGTGAGTGTAAGCATATAATTCAAACTTAGAGTGGTCATCGCTATGGTTCACTGTCACTGCTGTCACAACCATACATTTACAATCATTTACTTATACGAGTAAATGCTGATTCCAAGCAATATTCTTTTATAAATTTGCATATTTTTAATAGATCGTTCTTAAAAATGATTTCTACAAAACATTTAGCACAATACGTCACTATGTGTCGAAATTTCACCTATTATTATGTTTATCCCATGGGATATTCCTGGTGACCACAAATTGACACATGTATTTTGCATGTTTATATTGGAGCATTCAAGTACAAACCACTGGGCAACGCTGGATAGATTTCGAAATATTTGATTCATGACATTTCCTGATTGGAATGTCGAGGTTTGGAGGCATTTACCTGTCAGTCTGTCTAAATAAATGCCTTGTCATAAAAAATCTCGATCTATAAATGCTCGCAAATGCGAGAGGTAGACAGGTTTATTTTTAAAATAGTGAATTTGTACACATGTCAAATATTCGTATTTTTTTTTTTTTTTTTTTACAGTTAATACCGCACAAGAGTCCCAACTGCTCCCGTCTGGAGCCAGTGAGACTATGGCATCCCCAATCGGGGTATGTTGTGAGGCTGAAGGTAGTGGGGAGGGGAAGGAGATAGGGAAGAGGAAGGTGGGGAAGTACCTGGCTATTCAGATCTGGTCACTAAACACGGCTAAAGCCATTTCAAGCAACGTTTCAATTCTGAATGGTGGTCTTACACCAGGGCGATACTGATAGTATCTTCCACTTTGAAAGTAAGTGCAATGTATCTTTATTTAAAATTTATTTACGCAATTTTTTTTTATTTAAATTAAACGAAAATGACAAGCTTTGTTTACACAACAATTGTAATTAAAATTTTCTTAATGTTTTTTTTACACTAGTTCCACATAGGAGGCCCTGAGGAAAATAATTCCCCTTAGGGCTTTTGTCATCTTTGGGGATGCTGGGTGGAGGGTCTTTTTTAGGAAAGGAAGGATATGAAGTTGTGGGAAGGAAAAGGCGTATGAATCCATCCCTTCCACTGCGGTTCAAGGCAATGTTCCGAGAGAGTACGGCTGGACAAGTCAAAGGGACAGACGCATCCACCGCCAACAACCGGACAAATCTCACACCATGAGCACGGGTATCTCTGCTAAGTCACCAAACGTAGCGAATCACTTGGGGTGACCTATAAGAGGTGTTGGTTACCCAATAAATGGTTCTCAAGGCGGCGGTACCCATATCCACATCCTAAATTACAGAGTGTTTATGCTTACATGTCTATTTTCTTAAAGTATGTTTTAATTTCAGTCACACTTTATATCCTTTTTTAAATTAGCTCCGCACAAGAGGCCCTGGGGAAAATAATTCCATTCAGAACACGTGTCGTCGTTGGGGATGCATGTATAGAGGGTCTTTTTAGGAAAGGAAAATGATGAAATTCTTGGAAGGAAAAACGTTTGAGGGGTGGGTAGAAACAGGGAGTCAGTGTGTCCAGCACGCACGCACGTATGAATCTATCCTTCCGACTGTGGTGCAAAGCGATGTTCCAAGAGTCCTGCTAAAGTGGTAAAAAGTTCACTCTCAACCAGTGTCCACGATCTAGCCTGCCATGTAGTTGGTGGCCAGACGCATCCACCACCAAAATCCATACAAACCTCTTCGCATGAAACCGAGCATCCCTGCTATGTCACCAAACGAAGCGAACCATTTGGAGTGAGCTATGGCAGAGATGATGGTTATCCTGCATGTTATCATCATACTTCTCGATTTAAAAACATTCTCGTAAAAAATCAGTCTTCTGATATATTTCACAAATTTTTATAGAGCAATCATTGTGATTGCTTAAAAAAAAGTTATTACCTTAATCCATTTGCATTTCATTCAAAATTTATTTTGTTCGTGCATTTTTTAAATCAAACAACTGTGAGTTATAATAAATTAAACATGGAAGCGTTAAAAAATACAAAAAGACAATTATTGTTTTTGCGAACGAAATTCCGTGATTTCATTAAAATATTGTCAAACAAACTTTGGTACTGCGAAATAATATTAAAAAAAAATAGCAGATAGAATTGAAAAAATATCACTGAAACGAAAAGCTATTACATTTTTCGCGGAATAAACAAGTTTTTTTACACACCCGAAGCAAAACAAATAAAAAAAAAAAACGATGTGATCTCTCCCACCAACTGGATGGAATATTTTAAAACTCTTTTTTAATACGATCCAATATTTTGTACTCACTTTTATTTCGCATTAACTTCAGGAGACCCTGAAGAGTAAAGGGGCGTGTGTCACCTTTGGGGATGCTGTGTGGAGGGTCTTTTTAGGGAGAAGAAGTTCCGGGAAGGATACGTAAATGAGGGGAGGTTAGGCATCTGGGGTTCAATGTGTCCAGGAGTGAAGGACGTATGAATCCACCCTTCCCATTATGGTGTCAGACAATGGGTCGGGAGAGTCCGGCAGGAGAGGTCACAACACCTCCTTGAACCAGTCTCGCCCGATCCGGCCCGCCAGTAGGTGGTAAAATGCATTCGCCGCCATAAACCAGGGCACCCCTGCTAAGTCACCAAACATATATTGCAAACTTGGGGTGTCTTACGGCAGGGGTATTGGTTATCTTATATATTTTTTCCGAGGCCTCCCAAATTTTTCAGATAAAAACCTTTGAATTCTAATTAGTCATTTTTACACGTCATAGAAAAAATCGCTTATATCAGAAATCAACAGAAGATTTTCCTTGGTCAACTTGTGTATTGCTATAACCGTATCCAAAAGCATTTATTTATTTATTTAAGGAACATTAACAGTCTTAGTAATACAATAAACATAAGAGGATGATAAAAAACAGACCAATTATTAATGTTCACAGATAGGTATTTAGAAACAAGACTAACTGAATATAAACTAGAATATTTAAAAAAATAATAAGAGTACAAATGTGAATTCAACAAATGGTAAACTAATACACAACATTAAAATAAGTGTGATTATAACTGAAACAGACTGCAAAATAGGGATTTGGGTTGGGAAGGGTAAGGGGAGGAAGGGATAAGGGAAAGTTGCCAAGTAATATAAAAATATTAGACACAATTAATTCATGTGTTATTCGCACCTAAAATGTTATACAGTGAAGTTCTGTAGCGACAGTAACTAGCAGTAAATACGTCAGCACGTGTGTTTATATTTGCAAATTTGTTGTTATGGTAGTTACATGTCCTTTGTATAAATTCATTTTGATTGGAATTGGTGTTGCATCTATCAATATAGAAAAGGGTATTTTGTCTACTATATCGAATGGACGTGTGGAAATTTATTTTGTTTAGCAAATCCGGGCAGTCAACTTTTGAGTTAATAATTTTGTACAGAAGCATCTGATCAGCGACAAGCCTCCTGTTGAATAGTTTTGTGATTCGAAAATGTTTCTCGATTTCGTCGTAAGAGTTGTATATGTTGAATGATTTAAAATTGAGGAATTTGAGAAAACGCTCCTAAACTCTTTCTAACCTGTTAACATAAACAATATAGCGCGGGTTCCAAACCTGTGAACAGTATTCCAGGTGAGGACGAATATGTGAATTGTAGAGAATCAGATAAGTCTTAGTGTTTTTGAAAAATTTGCATGTTCTCAGTACGAAATCCAAACTTTTTGTTGCTTTAGTGACAATGTTATCAAAGTGCTTTTCAAATGTAAGTTTAGAGTCCAAAATAACACCGAGGTCACGTATATAATCTTTATTTGTTAGCTGCGATCCAGAAATGGTGTAATCGTGCAGTATTTTCACACGGTTACGTGTGAATGTAACTTTGCAACATTTAGAAATATTAATAAAAAGTTTATTTCTAAGACAGTAATCCGTCAGTCGGTCAAGATCTGCCTGTAAACGCGTAGAACAGTCCGGGGAGCTTATAGGACGGATATATATTTTCATGTCGTCAGCAAATAGTAAAATTTGAGAGTTGTGAAAACATGTCGCAATATCATTTATATAGATAGAGAAAAGCAAAGGACCCAAAATGGACCCCTGAGGCACACCGGAAGTGATGATTTTCCAGATGGAAAAAAATCCACCCACCGTCACAGCCTGGGACCTATTTGTTTGAAGATAACCAACGAAGGAGATCTCCATGAATACCATGATTAGCAAGTTTTCTAAGCAGGACGCTGTGATTGATCTTGTCAAAGGCTTTGCTATAGTCGGTGTAGATTGTATCAACTTGCACACGTTTATCCATGGAGGCAGACAAGAAATTTATAAATATTATAAGATTTGTAGCAACAGAGCGACCTGCAAAGAATCCATGCTGAAATTCATTGATCGAATTCTTTACCACAGGGAATAACTGGTCATAGACTATGTTTTCGAACACCTTTGAAAAAATGCAGAGCTTGGAAATGGGTCTATAATTATCTGCTTCACACTTAGTTCCCGATTTATGAATTGGTGTGATGTAGGCTCTTTTCCATGTATCAGGAAATGTACCAGTCTTGAGCGATATATTAAACAGTATTGATAGAGGAAGTGACAAATGATTTGCGCACTCGGTAATGAACAATGGTGGGATACCATCTGGCCCAGCTCCCTTGCTGGAATCGAGCCGTTTTAAATATTTACATACAAGGTCAGCATCGATAAAAATTGATCCCATCGCACAAACCTGCTCTACAGAGTCATCGCAGGAAGTTCCCAGAGGGTCAGGCGGTTCGTAGACAGAATGAAAATAATCAGCAAATAAATCACAGACTGCCTGGCCACCTCCGGCTTTTAATTCCTTAAGATTTAAAACGCTAGGAATAGATGCTGATAGTTTTTTTTGATTTAACATATGACCAGAATGCCTTGGGATCTTTGGCGATATTCTCTTCAGCATTATTAATAAAGTCTTCATGACACTTCTTTGCCATTTTTTTCTGTCTGGTGCGTAGCCTTGAAAAAGTAATGTAATCAGAAGGGTTCTTATAAGTAGTATATAGTCTGTTATAGTTAAATTCAAGAAGAAAAAAAATAGAGCAATGATAATAATAATAACAAAAGAATAAATTGTGTAGAGTCGTTTTCGTCAAAAATTACCTTAGTCACAAAAAATTATCTAAAAACGTCAGACCAGTCTTAAATTATGACTCTAAAAGAAAGACCTCCTTTTTTGAGAAAAGAGATATAATTTATTGTATAAACATTACTTCTGCCATAGGCCAGTCTAAGTGGTTCGCTATGGTGACTTAGCGCGGATGCCCGGGCTCGTTGAAGTGAAGTTTGTCGGGGTCTTGGCAGCGGATGTGTCAGTCCACCAACTGCCTGGCAGACTGAATCGGGAGAGACTGGTTGAGGGAGAAGTTGTGACCCTCCAGCAGGACTCTCTCGGAACTTCGCTTTGTACTACAGTGGAAGGGATGGATTCATGCGTCCGTTTTTCCTGGATAATTTGACCCCAGATTCCAATCTTTATACCTTTTTATTTACCAGAACTTCCTCTCCACACAGCTTCCCCAAAGATGCCTTATGTTGAAAAAGGCGATTTTTCAGAGCCATATAATGATTTTAAAGGTTATCCCCAATTGAGGTATGTTGTGAGGCTGAAGATAGTGAAGAGAGAAGGAGATAGAGAAGAGGAATGTGTTCAGATCTGGTAACCAAGCATGGCTTAAGCCATTTCAAGCAACGTTTCAATTCTGAACGGTGGTCTTACACTAGGGCGATACTGAGATTATCTTCAACTCTGGAACGTGCCGCAAATATACTATATATTATTTTTAATTAATAAATTGTGAAATAACACAAATTAATCAAATATTAATTAATTAATTATTTAAATATTAATTAATTAATTTATTTATTTGCCACGCCGGGATTCGATCCGGCGACCTTCGGAATGCAAATCAAGAGCCTTACCGCTGGACGACGCCGGCCACTGGACGCCACCGACACATAACATTGTTTTTAATTCATTTGTGTTGCTTGAAAATTAATTCATCAAAAGTGTTTTATGTATACGGTATTTGCGGAATGTTCAAGAGAGTTCATCCTCACAATATGTATGTACTCCGATGTGGACGCTGTAGTATCACTGATTACAAAACAAATTTCTACCATCATACCACCAAAATATTTTACAGTTAACAAATTAAAAATAACATATGGTATATTTTCGGCACGTTCTAGAGTGGAATATATTATCAGTATCGCCTTGGTGTAGGACCACCCATTAAAATTAAACGTTGCTTGAAATGGCTTTAGACGTGTTTAGTGACCAGAACTGGAATAGCCAGGTACTTCCCCAACTTCCTTTTACCCATCCAATTTCCTCCCCACTACCTCATGCCTCACAATGTACCCCAATTGGGGATGCCATGGTCTCACTGGCACCAGACGGAAGCAATTGGGACTTTTGTGCAGCATTCACATGAAAAAAAACACAGAAAATTCTCTATAATATATTTAGAGATAGAAGAATGTTTAGAGGCTGTACCATCTATCTGTACTGCCTTCCATCTAAACATCTTGTAAATATTGAGGTCGGAATAGTGAAAACTTTGTTTATAACCGCGGCCTAGGTTTCAGTAAATAATAACGCCCGGCTCAACAATACCGACGCTTAATCGACAAGTCAGTAAGAACCAAATAAGCAAATCTCAGGAGAATTAAGACACACGAAACTTGCCAAATAAAACATGAGACCGATATTAAAAGATTCGTTTCCTGTAAGCGGTTTGAAAGGTGATTACAATTTAAAAAAAATTCACATGCCTCACATACAATTAAATAAGTCGTAAAAATATGTCTGTCAAAACAAAATTGTGAATAAGCTCTCTTTGCGTAAACCACATATTTGTGGCAAATCGTTGTGAGTAACTTATCAGGCAAAATAAAATCGCGAATGAACTCATGTGATGGAAACATCATGTTTTAAGGTAAGTCGTCATAATTTGTCACTGTCAAGCAAACAATGAAAGGGTGTTCCATTCCGTGAGTTATTTTTCATTTGAAAATTGTTGGGGTAGGGAAGTTCTATTAATATGCTTAATTGCATATTGAAAAAAAAAATCCCTTAGATGTAAAAATTAAAATAGTTTCATTTTCAATAATTGGCTTATTAAGTTTTTCAAAATTCTCATTTCGTTAAGTGGAAAGAGAAAACAGCATTTCAGTACCTAAAAGTGATTTGTATTATTTTTGGGGTATGATATCGTGTTGCACTTCCTTCTTCTTTTTAGCCAACGTTTTGAACAGCAATTTATGGGTTGTCCATCATCTTGACGTAATCATCATCACATTCGTTGCACTGTAACACTGCGCGAAACTTTGGCTAAAGAAGGAGGAAGCGCAACACGGCATAATGCCCCAAAAATGAATCACTATAATTCATTGAAAATGCTTCAAGTTTACAAATATACCAAATCTCGCACCAGTTTTCAGAGATTCTCCCAGGGGTAAATTTCAAGAAAAATATTTGTCTAAATTTCACAAAGAGAGAATAATTGCATCTACGGGATTACATAAAAAAACTATTTTTCAATAGGTTTCAAATTTACATGAATTTATATGTGTCCTAAATAAATTTCATATTTTTTTGTTATTGTTTTTGGGGTGTTATGCCGTGTTTCGCTACCTCCTTCTTTAGCCAACGTTTCGGACAGCGTTACAGTGTCCATCATCAGGGCAGATCTGCCCTGATGATGGACACTGTAACGCTTCATCTGCCCTGATGATGGACACTGTAACGCTGTCCGAAACGTTGGCTAAAGAAGGAGGTAGCGAAACACGGCATAACACCCCAAAAACAATAACAAAAATACTTTTTGGCCGTGAAAACCTAAAAACATACCCAAATTTCATATTTAGTTTAGGTTAAATTTCATGTTTTGGGAGGCGTGTAAGGGTACCGCCGCCCCGGGAATCATTTATTGGATAGCCGATACTTCTGCCATAGACTACCTCAAGTGATTCGCTATTTTTGGTAACTTAGCAGGGGTTCATGGGGTGAGTTTTGTCAAAGTATTGACGACCGATATGTCTGCCCACCAGCTACGTGGCTGCCCAGACCTAGAGAGGCTGACTGGTTGAGGAGGTCTTTTGACCTCTCTTGCCAGAATCCCTCGACCCATCGCCTTGCACGGCAGTTGAAGTGATGGATTCATACGTTCGTCACTCCTGGATACACTGACCCCCAGATTCCTACCCACTCCTCATACCTATTTCATCCCCAGAACTTCCTCTTTTTCCTATTCTTATTTTATTATATTTTATTTGTTAGCGTTATAAACAGTCTTTATTGACAGTGATAAGGACATTTATGTCATTTACCAATTAAATAACGACAAATAGAAATTTGGGACCATAATTTGAAAATACCTAAACCTGATATGTATAAACAATTCTGATAAAGTGCATCTTTTTTTTTATTTTTTTTTTATATGAAATAACGCACAAGAGTCCCAACTGCTCCCGTCTGGAGCCAGTGAGACTATGGCATCCCCAATTGGGGTATGTTGTGAGGCTGAAGGTAGTGGGGAGGGGAAGGAGATAGGGAGGAGGAAGGTGGGGAAGTAACTGGCTATTCAGATCTGGTCACTAAACACGGTAAAGCCATTTCAAGCAACGTTTCAATTCTGAATGGTGGTCTTACACCAGGGCGATACTGATAGTATCTTCCACTCTGGAACGTGCCGCAAATATACTATATATTATTTTAAATGAATAAATTGTGAAATAACACAAATTAATCAAATAAAATTTATTTGCGCACGCCGGGTTCGAACCCGCGACCTTCGGATTGTGAGTCGAGAGTCTTGCCTCGGGACCACGGAGGCCGTCTTACTTTAATTTACAAAAAGTGTTTAATGAAAATTTTCAGGGTTTACATTTAAACTTTAATGGATATCAATAACATCTTATCCAGGAAGTGATTTTATTAAAATTCGAACTGCTATAAGTAAAGGAGGAAATATGATTAACTAAAAAAATAAAAATAAGGATATCAATGATATATTAAGTTTTTTAGTTAAACGTGTGGCATTCGATTGAGTGTTCATTTTTTATGAATGCTATGAATTTACCAAGGTTCGTGTTAAACACTTCAATATTTGGGCATAATCTATGAAATGTGCAACAGCTTCTTCTTATAAATACATTTTCAAGGAAATTTGTATTGCTCTTGGAATATAAAAAAAAATCTCCACACAGCATCCCCTAAGATGACATAGGCCCCGAAGGAAATCCTCAGAGCCTCCTGTGTGGGGCTAATTTAAAAAAAGGTTAGGTCATACACGAGATATAATTTAAGAACATGTAATTCTCTCCATGTGCGATTCTCTCCATGAGCGATTCTCTCCATGTGTAATTCTCTTCATGAGTAATTTCGTCCTGCTGTGTAATATTGGTAAGTTAAATCCACCCTTTCCTCACGCGATCTTTTTGTACGTCACTTTTATTGAAGAAGACGATAACAATAATAATCTAAACGAAAATATGAAAGAGAACAAGACACAGAAAAACAAAAAAAATGTTATGGTCGCAACTGAACAGAACCTTTTGGCTAACCGGGACGTGCGCGTTTACCAATTCGGCCATTGCCACCTACTGTCAAAGCGTCATAATAGTCAATCTCATATTTCAAATTTTAGAATTACCAATATTACCTTTAACTAATTTACCTTACCTTTTTTATCGGAAACAATCATTCTAAGAATTGGTTAGTAACCTAGAGATCGTCTCGCATAAATACATCCGATTTTATTAATATGAAACTATTGACTTTTTATAAAAGTCTTAATGAACATTCAATTTTTTTTATAAGAAGAACTCTTTTTTAATTACTTTTGAAGGTTATTCCCATCAATTTAATATATCATTGAAGAAGAAGATAACAATAATAATTTAAACATTTTTATTCGTTAAAATTAATTTAAATTTTATTGCCTGGAAGGCCTTGCATTTTATTGAAGCTAACCTTGGACCTTACTCGGCTCACTAGACAATGTCTTTTCTAACTCAAGGCTCATTATTTACTGAGATTCCAAAATAACGTTTTTCATATTTCGTGCATTATCATACTACCTACCCATTTATCTTAACTATCCTTTTCATTTTAATTACCTATTTATTTTAACTACCTTTTCAGGAAAGGCTCGCAAATAGCTACTAAATCTACATATTATTATGCATAGAAATCGGTGCTATTAAGCCCTCTCGTAAACACAAATTACCCGGCAGGACACATGTCGTCTTAAAACACATTCCGACCTCTGATTAATACTGCCCCATCTGCCGGTCGGTTGTGGCTTGCGCCGGTATTTGTCAGATGTGACCGCAGTGAAGGTGAACAGGGAGCAAGCAGGCTGGATGGAATAAACACGGACACGAAAGCAATGTAGTTTGTTGAAGTCAAAAGCTTAATAGTTTTGCGCCGTAAATTAAATTATTGTTAAAAATGTTTTAAAAAAGTTGTTTTCTCAATTCTCCTGGCTTCCCACGTACTCCAAGCATTGCCATTTTTAAT
The DNA here is from genome assembly GCA_936435175.1 of Glyphotaelius pellucidus. Classification (NCBI taxonomy): domain Eukaryota; kingdom Metazoa; phylum Arthropoda; class Insecta; order Trichoptera; family Limnephilidae; genus Glyphotaelius; species Glyphotaelius pellucidus. The sequence continues at coordinate 9,344,539 of OW386552.1, read as the reverse complement.
TTATTTCTTACCCAAAGGAAATAATTTTTGATGATTAAATAAAAAAAAAAATATTTTTAACGAGCTTATTTAAATGCATTCATTTTGTTAACTCGTTTCAGTTATATTCTTACTTTCTTCAGGACAATATTCTTTATTGTAATTTTTTAAGGTGGTTAAAAAATAGTGTCTTTTCATTTAAATATAATGTCATTGATTTCTTTGATAAATTATTTTTATTTGAAGTTTTGGAAATGAATTCAAGATCGGAGATTGGCTCTGGATTTTTTTTAAAAATATGAATACCATACTAGAGTCCCAAATGCTCCCTTCTGGAGCCAGTAAGACTATGGCATCCTCAATTGGGGTATGTTGTGAGGCTGAAGGTGGTGGGGAGGAGAAGGAAATGAGGGAGAGGAAGGTGGGAAGGTACCTGGCTATTAAGATCTGGTCACCAAACACGGCTAAAGCCATTTCAAGCGACGTTTGAATTCTGATTGGTGGTCTTACACCAGGGCGATACTGAGAGTATCGTTCACTCTGGAACGTGCTGCAAATAAACACTACATTATTTTTAATAAATTAATAGTGAAATAACACAAATTAATCAAATAAAATGTATTTGCCACGCCGGGTTTGCTAGTCAAAAGCTTTACCGCTTGACCACGCCAGCCGTCAAAGTAAGCAATTTCAAAAAAGAAAACTATTTCTTGTCCAAGGGAAATAATTTTTGGTGATTTAATAAAAAGCTTCTTTATTTTTAACGAGTTTATTATAATATATGCAAAATGTTAACTCTTTCCGGTTATATCGTAACTCTCTAATATTCTTTATAATAATCTAATACTTTTTAAGGTGGTTAAAAATAGTGTCTTTTCATTTAAATATAATGTCAAACCACAAAGCGATTGATTTCTTTGATAAATTATTTTTGTTTGAAGTTTTGATAATGAATTCAAAATCAGAAATTGGCTCTGGATAATGATAATCTGCGATTTGATAATCTAACCTTATCCTCACCCAATTTAAGGTAGTATACTACTCAAGAAAACAAAAAAAAAAAATTATTTCTTCATTTTTCCAAAGTTTAAATATTCAAAAATATCTCCTTCAAAGGATTTTTCGAAATTCGCATGATTTTAAAAGTTAACACCATTTTAATGTCGCGGTTTAACCTAACCTAAACAAAATCTAAATAGAACAAAATTTTAAACCCATTTTTCTCCAAACCACTTTTTTTGAGACGGTTGACACGATATCTCGAGTTCTGCCAAACAAATTTACTTGAAATTTGGTGTGAGCCTTCTTTATACATTCCTCTATGGCGGGAACTGGCGGGAGAAAGATAATAACAAAATTTCAATTTTTACTATTTTTAAAAAATTTGGACACTCAAAAAAACTGGTACAAAAACGTCTTTTTTATTTCAGACAGCCGCCATTATTCAAATTTTTTTTTTTTACTTTTCCTTAGTCCAGGCTATAGCCGCATTTGTTCGGATTAAGAATTATTTGTTTTAGATCACTGGGAGGGTTGCAATCGTGTCAACTAGGGCGCGCCATTTTTTTGAGACCCCACTTCAACACCCTGCAACTTTTCAAATTTTGAATTTTTTCATTCGACTCTTTTTAATGGATTGTTTAATGTTAATAAATATTTGATAAAATAATAGTTGGTAAAAATATTATTGGTTTTTTTTTTGTTGCACCTGAAAAAACACCTACAATTCATGCTTTTAGACGAGAATACCCCCTTAACAGCATTGATGTATTCTTAACAGTCAACATTAATTTAAACTGCAATTAGATATAATTAAATGAAACCAATCGTCTACTTACTTAAATAAAAAAAATAATAAAACACTTAACTTAACTGTGTTCCTTAAAGGTGCTTTTTTTAACTTAAATGAAGTAGGGCGAATTAGATGAAAGAATTGTGTTGACATAATTATTTATAATAAAAAAATATTTTTTTTGTTTTTGCGAGCTTTCACAGTAATAAAAATGCGTATGTCATAATAATAAACATGACCAGCATTACAAGTTAATGCCGTCCACCCACGCACTAAACAAGAAAAATATAATTATAATATGGGGTTAGCAGGACTGACGGTTAAAGGGTTGGGCCTCAAATGGGTTAAAGTGACATTTAGGATACGCATTATTTCCATATTGGAAAATTACTAGTAACATTTTTAACATACTGAAAAGAATAATTCGTAACAAATCATATGTTTTTTTAATAATAATTACAATAAAGTAACTTTGTTTGATGTTTGATTAACCACATAATTATGTATTTTTAATTTATTAGCCAACTGGTTTCGGTTCATCCTGAACCTTCATCAGGGGTGTATAAAACATATTAAATAAATTACAGAGTTACCGAGTATGTAGATGTAAAATAGAAAGCGGAGAGAAAACATTAACTTTGGTGGGGGACGAGGGAGGGGTACCTAAGGGAAAGGGGGCAAAAAAAGTTGTGAGGTAAGGAAACATATTTATAATGGGGCCATTGGCCAAATCTGGTTGTTTATTTAGTAGTTAAAATGGTTTTATTTATTTTAAATGATTTTTTAATAATTAGACCCTCTAGATTATTTAGACGTAAATCTATTCGATTTATATGTAGTACATCTATCCCCGAAGATTTATTGATGGCCGGCGTAGTCCAGCGGTAAGGCTCTTGACTCGCATTCCGAAGGTCACGGGATCGAATCCCGGCGTGGCAAATAAATTTTATTTGATTAATTTGCGTTATTTTACAATTTATTAATTTAAAATAAGTATATTTGCGGCACGTTCCAGAGTGGAAGATACTCTCAGTATCGCCCTGGTGTAAGACCACCATTCAGAATTGAAACGTTGCTTGATATGGCTTTAGCCGAGTTCGGTGACCAGATCTGAATAGCCAGGTACTTCCTACCTTCCTCTTCCCCATCTCCTCCCCCTCCCCACTATCTTCAGCCTCACAACATACCCCAATTGGGGATGCCATTGGCTCCAGAAGGGAGCAGTTGGGACTCTTGTGCGGTATTCACATTAAAAAAATAAAATAAAAAATTACCAAAATTGACGTTCTTTTGCACTCTTCTATTTAGGGTTAAAATTTTCTGTAACACTGTAATTTATTGAATATGTTTTTATGTACCTCTTATGAAGGTTCAGGTTGAACCATAACCTAATTTAGTTAGTTAATATATTACAAATATATAATAAAGCTGTATTCAAACAAATGTATTATATTGTAATTATTATAATTAAGAACACCCACAAAGTGTAGTTTTTTTTTAAATACCAATGTGCAGCACTTCTACAAATCATTTTTTTATTATGCAGAACTAGAACTAAATTATTTTATTTTGTCAATAAGGAAAACAACATAAACACACAAAGAAAAGGCACCTAAAATGTGCATTCTAACGTGTAAGCAACATCAGATAAGCAAAATCAGAAACTACAAAATTGCATACTCATAACAAATAGACAGTTTTTAGGTACCCCTAAATGTAAAAACTCGACATCTGAAAAGTTGTGTGAGTCGAATGATTGTTTAAAAACTAAAATTATATTTAATACACTTTCATACGACTCATTGACGTCAAAATATATTTACAGATTTTGAGTGTCTTCATTTGCTACTGTTGAGTGAACATCAGAAGCTTTGTGCGGCCAAAGCTCGTAGATGCATAATTTAGCAAAAAATGAGCGAAAACTCCCTTTTTCGAAAATTCGGGAAGAAATTTGTTAGAAATAAATAGGTATTCTGCAGGAAACATAAAAAAAACACCAGTAAAAATATACCTGAACCTACCAATTCAAATGCTTTTATAGGTTTTCTTAAATTTTATTTACATACATTCTGCTGGTTTCAACCTGTTTACTGCCTCTCAATTGTAAGCCAACGAACGGGCTTAAGTATAGATTTTTTAACCCAGAACTGAAATGTACACATAAGTCTGATCTCATCCCTAATTCAACGCCTGGTCACCTAAGCATTCTGAAACGGCCGTAATGGCCTAAGTAACGAGGAACAAAGCATTGTCATATAAATCTAGCCTCCCATGTGGTCTGTCTCACTCCCACATGATATGATAAAAGCTTTTTGTAATCTGTTGTCCCTCTCCCCCGTCACGTTAAACTCTAACCTTCTGGAATTTGCGATGCAGTAGGTATTGCGGTTTGGGTGAGAACTACTAATATTCTATGTACTTTACTTGGTACTTGGTTCCGTTTAGAATTTGGGTAGAGTTCGTTATGTTTACTTTAAGACTATGCTGAAAGGACGTAAGGTGGGCTCTGGTAAGTTTCTCGTAGCTTTGTAGAAATAACGTAGACTCTGGTCTTGATACTATGAATTTGATTTTCAAAGTACAAACGAATACAGATTTTGCTAAAAATATAAAATAAATTTAGTTCTTCAATAATGTTCAATCTTACTTTGCTAATAGGTTTTTTGTTGTGTCTTTACGGGAGTTTACATAATTTCAGTTTGGATTTTTACCGACTAACTGAAAACAAAATTTAATGACAGTCATTTTTCTGATAAGATCTATACAATTTTATGTATTTATTTCTAAGCTCGTACGTACAGTTTGAAGGTTGATAGTGAAACAAAATGGTCCTAATATGAAATACTGTGGTTATAGTAAAATAATCAGTAAATTTTGGTTAAGTAGAGAAACATTTTTTAGATAGTGTTAATGTTTATTAGGTTAGCAGTTAAAGTTCATCAAAATATTATGTAGATATTGTAACAATTTTAACAATGTTGTATCAATGTAATGAAAAGAAAATTAATAACAACGAAGAAATGAAAAGTAAGTAGGTTTGTGAATGAACTTAATGAAGTAATTAAGACGAAAAGAGAATAAAACAAACAAAAAATGTAGACGAGATTGTGCATTACGTATTACTTAGAAACGAAATCAACTCTGCTTTATCTCATGAAGCTGTAAAATAGAGGTGGAAAGAGTAATTTGCACGATGAAAACGCTATGCTATCATTTGCCCGATGCTTACGCTATAATTCAAACTTAAATTCATTGTTAACATAAAGGGTGTTTTTTTTAGAGGTTTTTGTTTTTAAACTGGCAACATTGTTTTTACAGACTGTCAATTTGACAGTTGACAGTTGATTTGTAGTCAGTACGTTTTGCCATTTCACTATGAATAGACTGACGTCAGAACGTGCGCTTGCTGTGCAAATTTATTTTGAAAATCATGGTTCGGTTCGCCAAACTTATCGTGCACTATGTCCATTTTACTGTCGACATAATCATCCATCCGAGCAAGTTATTCGGAAGATCATTGATTGTTTACGCACCCCGTACACTCTAGTGAATAATACACATCCACAAAGATGACAAACAGTGCGCACAGAAGAAGTTATTGCTGCTATTGAGAGTAGTGTTGAGGAGAATTCGAATGAGTTGATTCGCCATCGTGCACAGCAATTGCAGTTGTGCCCATCCACTTTGTGGAAGATTCTGCGGAAAGATCTGGGTCCAGGCCTCCACGATCGTGTGATCTCACACCATTAGATTATTTTCTTTAGGGGTATGTGAAGTCACTAGTCTATGCTGATAAACCAGAGACGTTGGACCATTTGGAAGTCAACATTCGCCGGGGTTTTGCCGATATATGGCCCCAGTTGTTCGATAAAGTTGTCGACAATTGGACTTCAAGATTGCGCTTCATTTGAGTTAGCCGTGGCGCTCATATCCCCAAAATCATATTTAAACAATAATGGCATACACTTATCTATCTAATAAAGCCAATATCATAGACATTAACATTATTTTAATGTGTTTTTGTTTCATTTTGAATTTGTATGCCTCTGAAAAAAACACCGTTATTTGTATTGCTACAATCTACATAGAGAAGATTACAAAGAATAGACTCGCCCAAGTTCCGATATTCTCCACATTTTTTAATTGTCTGGAAACACAGCTGCTGCCCTGTATAAATTGCAAGCACGCCCCACTGTTGAATTTGGCAGCCACCTCTGTTCTGGGGTCCCAAAATACGGCCGGTCCTTTTCATAGATTACATTATGTTAACCAACGTATTGCAAACCTTAGAGCACAAGCCGCAAGCGGGAATGTTGTCCAAATAACTAGCATCATTGAACTCTTCAGCATGTGCGAATGCGTGAATAACATTTTTTTTTTTTAAAGAAAGACAAACATTCCCGGGTTACGAATAACCCAACAATGTTTGAAAATCTCCTACTACCACCACAGAAAGCCGAAAATGTTGCTTGTGTTGTGATGGAGGACTTAGCCAGCCGAGGAATCGAACACGGGACGCCCGGGTGGGACCCAAGCGCGATGCCCATTCAACCACTGACTGGTCAAGTACAAGTATTTGTACACGATTGGCATTTACTTATTGCATCAAGATGGGTAATTTCTTCGACTCGTCCTAGAGATCGAAATATTGATCTAAAATCGTCGTCAGTTAATATTCCAATATCTTTGGTTAAGCCTAGCAATGCGATATTGTTAAGTTATTGATTTTACTGTTCTAGATCCCCTGGCTTCCTTCAAGAAAGGATACTTCTCCTCCCGAACTTCTATTGTTTTCCTCCAGTTACCAATCTTTGAGACTTCGGTGTGACACAACCTTACTTCTTCGTCCTTCAAGTTTATCAATCAGAAGCCTATGCCGTGGTCGGCATTCTTCCAATCCGGAAAAAAGCTATAAATTTTTCTAATGGGGAGAGATCGAGTCTTTCGATAAGAGTAATTTAACAGCCTTTTAGTTTACCTGGTTAACATAATATATTATGCCTTCCGCTCTGATTTAAGTACAGGACATCCCAGAGGGGTGGTCCCTACCCTAAGGTGGTCGGAAGAGTTAAAGTGGTATTTCGTAACGTAGATATTAAGTATAAAGTATTTTCTGAAGACAATGTATAAAAATGGTGAGATCTTTTGTCTGGCATGTGAATGTTACATTTATTCTACAAATACATTTATTATTGTGTTTTTTTATTGTTGAGCGAAATAACTTCCATTCATGACGTTCTCGCGCGATTTTAATAAAAGGGAAATTTTCAGTAACTTTTTCATTTTATTTTTAGGAAGGAAATCCACACCAAATAAACCACCGCATTCGGAAGGAGTGAGATCCGAGTGCTTTTTCATTTTTACAATGCGAGAATAAATTTGTTATTGTGATTCATTTCGTGTTTTTCGTTTACCCAAGGTTTTACTTTCTCTTAAAATAAATAGCATTCGCGAAAAATGTAGATTTGTAATAAATGTAAATGAATTGGATGTGATCAATCATATTCCGATGATCATTAGGAAGATGAAGTTAATTGAATTGTAGAAGTCCAGGATCAATGAGATTTCGGTAATCGAATTTTCCCCAATATTACCAAATGAGAAATCTCTCACCGGTGGACACTTCTTGTGGGTCCCTGAATAATTCTTGTGGTCATCAATACTGAACTTAAATTTTTTTGCTGTTTAATTTCTACCTTTGCGAATTTTATATTTTATCCTCGATATTGGAAGGAACGGGCGGCGATTATTGCGGTAAGTATGTGTTTCAAATTTCGGCACAAAAATCATCAAACTTTTCTGGTTTTCTCCCTTTAATGGTGTTCTACGTCAACATTTTAAATTATGGAGAGATTAATTGGTGCCACTTCAGACCTATTTGATGTTTGAGGCGCGCCTCCAACTGAACAACTCGTAGTCACACCGGCTGTAGTTCATTTAGATTCCTTGTAACTTACCCAGTTCCCTCCGCCTATATGAAATCAGCGACTCTGAGGCGGGCACTACGCCTGCCTCCTATATGTAATATTGTACGTACTGCGTTGTGTGGTGTGTAGCATCTAGTAATCGGCAAGCGGGAACCTAGTAGATAATAATTACGGGTTCCATGACATTTGATCCGTCGATAATTAGCATACTTTTATGTAATATGCAATCGGTTGAGGGAAAATAAATTATGTCTGTAATATAACTAAGTGACCCCGAAGGGATGTACAGAGAGGTTGTACGGCCAAATAACAAAGTATAAAACATATTTTCATTCAAATGCATGGAATTTACTATATTTGTCTATACATTTATAAATAATTGCCTGTATGCTATGATAATACTGGCGCATTAGCACAAAAAATTGACGCTATACATAAATTCATACCAACCATTTATTGGATAACCAACACCTCTGCCATAGGTCACCTCCCCAGTGGTTCGCTACGTTCATGGAGTGAGGTTTGCTACGGTCACGGGTCTTGCCGGCGGATGCTTCTGCCCTCCAGCTGCATGGCAGGCCGGATCGGGAGAGAATGGTTGAGGGAGTCCCTTTAACTTCTTCAGCCGTACTCTCCCGGAACATCGCCGGCACTGCAGTGGGAGAGATGGATTCATACATCCGTCACTCCTAGACACACTGACTCCCAGATTCCTACCGACCTCTACCACCCTTTTCCTTCCCAGAACTTCGTCTCCTTCCTTTTCTGAAAAGACCCTCCACACAGCATCTCTATAGATGACATAAGTCCTGAGGGAAATAATGTAAAAAAAATTAAGGTTATTTTTGAAGTCGATTTTGCGTTTGAAATTGGTAAATAATGCACAAAAAAATATATAAAAAGATGTTTTTATATCAGAGGGTTCGGATCGGTAGAAATCCTAACAGGACCGATAAAGAAATTAAATTATTATTGCAAATTATTAAATTAAATCAAATTAGCTTTAATGAGGCACAAATTATAAATTGGTGTTATTTTAATTGAAGTTAATTAGACTCCATTTTACTATACTTTGGAAGAACTTGGTCTTTTCATCTCTATTTTTAAGGGAGGCACAGCCTTTCCTGCCTCATTGCACGAATCGCCACCGTTATTCAATAAACTAAAACTCATCCAGTGAGTGTTTTGTTTCTGAGAACTGGAGCATAAAACTACATAATCAGTGTGGTAATATTTCAATGTGAATTCTAACTAAGCCAACAGTGCATGTCAATTTGTTTGAGGTAATATCGTGTTGACGTCACGGTTGCGAAATTTCGTAGTCGCCGCGCAGCGCAAAACTCTGCACGGGGCTACGAATATACGCTTCCGCTCTACAATGCTGATCTACGAGAGTTTTATGCGTATACTCGTATAACTTTACGCTACGTTGGATTTTATTTCAGTGCAAAACTCTTAGGGTTACGAAGTAGACTCCGTTGTATTTATTTTGCACTCGATTAATAGTTCAATCAATCAACCTACTTCAATCAATTCAATGACCTAAAACTGATTGAATTGTTGAGGATCCAGCATCCTAAACTTATTGATCTCTAATTATAATTATATGATGACGGCCTCCATGGTCGGGAGGTAAGGCCCTTGACTCGTAATCCAAAGGTCTCGGGATCGAATCCTCAAATAATGAAATAAATTTTATTCGATCAATTTGTGCTATTTCATAATTAATTCATTTAAAATAACATTCGGTATATTTGCGGCGCGTATCGCACTATGACAAGACTTGAAAAATTGCTTGAAATGACAAGCCGTATTTGGTGATCAGATCTGAATAGCCAAGTTCTTCACCACCTTCCTCTCCTTCATCTCCTTCCCACTACTTTCAGCCTCACAACATACCCCAATTGTCGATGCCATAGTCTCACTGGCTCCAGCCGGGAGCAGCTGGGACTTTTGTGAGATATTCTCAAAACAAATAACTAGCGTAGAGTCTACCAGAGTAGAGTTCAGAAACCAAAGAATTACATGTCTCTTTAATTGGCATTTCAACGGTGGTGTAAACGGTATTCTAATGCGTGTAAAAAAATGCCAAAGTTCTCATCAAAGAAAGCGCAGAACCCTAAGCTTTTTGCTTGCCAAAATAATAAGATAGAAAGATGGCATATATCTTTTTGCTATAAAATAGATATTTAAAAGGTACACAGCTCATTATAATGTGTAAATAGCTTACAAACATAAATAGTTTAGTTAGAATTTAGGTGTAGTAAAAGCTGGGCATATTTTCATGTCTCTGTAGCGTCCGTTCAAGAGTTCCTATTTGTTTTTTACTTTTATTGAATTGAACCATTTATTAAATAACCAACACGCTTGTTGTAGGTCACCTCAAGTGGTTTGCTCCGTTGAGTGACTTATCAGGGGTGCCCGAGTTAACGGGGTGAGGTTTGTCTAGGGATACCTTTTTTATCTCTACACCCGGACTCTCTCGATACATACCATTGTGCCGCAGTGGGAGGGATGGAATTCATACGTCTGTGGCGTTCATACAATTATTTTTCCGCCATTCAAAGAACACACGAGAAAGATCTACAAGTCGCCAAATACTTGCCATTCGCCAGTACCGTCTAGCTACTCACCTACTTATGCACGTATCGGCGGCAATGTACTCGCTAGGCCAGCTGCCTGATAAATAATAATTTCGCCACCTTCGCGAAAGGTCCGAGACTCGAGCGTGCATCCACGAACTCAGTGAAGAGTTAATTCTAGCACCTTCCAGCGCACATATTGCCAGCGAACGGAAAGTTACTTGGCCGGTCGCTCCTATATAAGGTGACGCACTTAACTTCAGAGTAGTCAGTCTCTATAATAATAATAATAATAATAATAATAATAATAAGGTCTTTATTCCAGGATGTGGTTATTTATTGATTGATTTATTGATTGATTGATTGATTGATTTATTGATTCTATCCAACGGTCGCCTTTACAATCGCCTCTATACAGCGAACCAGTGTAGCATCAGTGCCCGGTGCATCCGCACTCTCCTCCAGGGCAGCTTCCTTCGAGGTTCTCACCATACCCCAGCTCTTCAGGTCCACCGCACCTAGAAGCTGCAACCATCGCCTTGTTCCTGTATCTACAAGATCCGAAGCATCTTCTGTACGGGAAACAGCGCCTCATCTCAATGGCTACCGAGGCCCATCGCGCCTCGCTGCCACTACACTCACTCCGCCTCACAAGGACTACCTGCCGATGGCTCCACTCACCGAGTCACCGCCGTTCATCTCCGCAACTCACCGCGTCGAGCAACGGCCTGGACTACCAGGTCATCTCCACCAACACGGCGTTCAGCAACACTCTGGTGACCTGCAGGCCCGTGGCCTGCTCCACCGCAGCTTCCTGACCTTGACCATCTCCGTGCACCCGCAACACCTCACTCTACGGCACTTCGACATACTTCCTTTTACATCGGACCGTTCTCAGCTACGTAGCTTCAGCTACAAGAAACGACTGGACTCGCAACCAACTCGGATGCCTTTTATTTCTCCCTCCATCTCTATCGACAAGCGGAGTCCGTTCCCTCACGTCTGTCATACTTAGACACATTGAACCCCTGATTCCTACCCACCCCTCACTTTTTTCTTTCCAGAACTTCCACACAGCATTCCCAAAGACAAATAAAGGAAATGATTTCCTTAGGGCCTCCTGTGTGGATTTAATGTTAAAAAAATCTAAGGGTGGGTAGGAATCTGGGGGTCAGAGTGTTTCAGAGTGATCCCTCCCCCTGAGGTGTAAGGCGTTGGGTCGAGAGAATCCAGCTGGATAGGTCAAAAGGTCTCCCTCAAACCGTCTCCCGATTCGGCCTGCCGTATAGTAGGTGAGCAAACGCATCCGCCGCCAAATGCTGGCCATACCTCTCCTCTCCGGGTACCCCTGTTAACAATCCACTCAAAATGACCTACGGCAGGGTTGTTGGTTATCCAATAAATTATTACCGGAGCGAGGGTACCCATACCCGCCTCCCAAATTGAACGCGAACAAACAAATTTGCTGCTTTGTCGCTTAAACATACACCAGCACGTGTATCCATTAGATACATTGTCAACAAGTTTAATTGACTGCGCTTTTAACAGCGCTTAAATAATGAAACGAGTACCATGCATAAAATAAGGTAAGTTTGCGTTTTCCAACCTTTTGGGACTAAACTAACATCTCTTGGGTTCAAACCCGCTACCCATTGAAGTTTGCACACGCTCCGTAATCAAACCACCGGTGAACTAACTATTTAATTATTCACTTTCAAATTATAACACACTCCGCATAATAGTCCCGAGAGGTTATCATTACATTAGGGCAAATCAAATAACCCCTTTTCATTGGTATAAATAACACTAGATGGGCCACCGGCTAATAATCTTATATAGAAGAAACCTGCAAACAAGCTGTCATGCGGCCACTTCGCAAGTTTACTGTTTTAATTTTTACATTATTCCAATCCATGTTTTATGATAAATATAAAATTTAAAAAATTACATTTTATTTTTAATGAATGACTATTTATTAAAAATAATTGTACAACTTTTACATAAATGGAATAATTTTAAATTAAATACAAAAAACTTGCACCCAATGATAAAAAAAAATAAAAAACGGAATTTAAATACCTAAAATTAAGGAAAAAAAATTTAAATTGAAAGATCGTTCATCAGGGTAATGGCCGCATGACCTATGTCCACACAATAACACACATCAATAACAAGGCTATGTTAATATTAAGATGAGGAAATCATAAAAGTCATGGCGTAACATCAACACAAGCTACACACTAAACAAACATGAAGATCGAGAAACAGCAAAAACAGTCAACAAACATGCAGCTGTAGAAGTTAACAAACATAGAAAGACAAAGAAATCATGAAAACCAACACAACTGGCTAAGTTCACATCGGAACAGGAATTCCTAGTGAGAAGAACGGTGATCAAACTACTAGATATACCTACTGTGTGTGTATTGTATAGCTTTTAATTAACACTTCCTTACCGAACCGGGGAAACGCACCTACACTAACGAGAGTTTTACGATGTATCTATGTTGTTTTTTAAACCACGTACTCAATAATTTGAGTAATCTTAGAAAAACTATTTAGTTATCGATTTGCATTAAAAAAATTAATATCGCATTACTACTTTTCTTAAAATTAAATAGTTTATAACAAATTCCGGCGAATAATCTGTGCCACCCGCCCCCCTTCCCCTCTGTTCGGGCGTACCCCGTCCCTATCTGCTGAATGTATCGGGATAATTCTAAGCGATAGCAAGTAATTTCTAGGTTGTTAGTGGAAAGGACTAGATCGCGTTCGTTTACACTGCGCATCTTGTTTGCTCTTTTTACAATGCTTTAATGTTCGCTTGCCGGTCAAAGATCATTCGGTCTGAGTCGTTTCCGGTGAACGCCAATCGCCAGTCGAGATTCGGAAACAAGGTGTTATGTTGGCTATCGGCACGCCTTCTCTGTTTTCTATGGAAAAATACACGTTATGGTCTAAATTCATTAGAATATTAATTATGACTTTATTTATGAAACGATTTTGAAAATGACTACTGAAATACGATGATTATACTTCCTTCTAATTATTATCATAACAAATTACATAAAAATATGTCATTAACACCCTTTAATATGCAAAACAAATTGGGGTCCCCGAGTGACCCCCCTTCGGGTCATGTGTGATTTTTTTCGTTCCGGGACGAAAAGGTTAAAAAACAATATATTAATAAATAAACAAACCTTACCTCACATTCCTTATGAATATATATAAATTAATGTATATTAATATATTAATGCACAGTTTTTGAAAAACTCACTTTTTTCATAATTTAGGCAAAAGACGACCTTGCCGCCCCTTAAGTTTTACCCGTTTCGAGGTTCAGTTTCGCTTGAAAAACAGGGCTTTTTTTTTCAGTCAGGGCCTCCCACGCCAAAATGACCTCTCCGCTCTTCGAGTTTGACCGACCTCAGAGACCACTATCGCAAGACAGGAAACTCACACGAAATTCTTATTTTAGAAACGCCAAAAGTCAACGGAAAAAACTGATACAAAATCAGCGGCGATAACTGGAACCTCCGGCTGAATCTCTCATCGACGAAGAAATCGGCCTGGTTATATTTCCCGCCGACAGGTTCGCATTTGCAAAAAAGATAAGAAATCTTAATCACTATTTCCTTTACGCGAAACGAATTTGCTAGAAATTTATTCTTTTATTTTAATGGCGATGCTGCTAAAAAATGACATTTTATAGGTACGACACGCGGTTCGAGATATCGTCGAAAAAACGCATTCTGGTGGAGATGTTTTACCACAGATTGGAAGTAGAGGGTTTTATCAAACTTTTAAAACTGCGACATGTAACGCATTTCATCCAAAATGTTCTGCAATATTCCAAAATACCTTGCATTATTTTTGACATTTGCTAAGATTTCACTACCGTCGAAAGTGAAAAATTTGGCGGCCAGTAGAATAAGTCGTCGAGTAGGTACTTAAATTCGATTAAATTGACTAATAATTGATAATAAAAAACAATCTTGAGTTTCAAGACACGTCAGTTAGGAGAAAATTATGATTTAGCCGTATAAAATAACGGCTTCAAGCCTGTTTCGGAGTCGACAATTTGAAAACGCCTCTGCGGCTCGAAAACCGATTCTGGCTGTAATGTTTTTGAATATTATCGAGGTCGAGAGATTAAAAAAACATTTTCAACGGTCGTAACATACGCAAACCATTAAAAATATTTCACTATACGCTACGGAAAATATGACGTTTGAGAAAAATAACGTGCTTTGAAAATCCCACAGAAGAGAATATATTGCTGGCCATATAAAAAGAACACGTTTAATTACAGGGTAGGTACATTTCCGTTGAATTATTACAAATTTGTTCGTAAGATGAACGGATTTTTTTAAGGAAATGCTTAGGTACCTACATCAATATTGTTTGTCTGCGTAAGAACCGGGTAGGTACCGGCTTACGCATCGGTTCTTTCCTTCAGATATCAAATAAAAAATTAATGATTTGAAATAAAAGAAATCACTCGGGATGGTCGCAATTTTTGCCAAAATGCATTATTTCAGGTATGTAGACTTTTGTAGTTATGAAGGAAATTAGTACTAAATAAATCGGAACGTTTTTGAAGTAAGATGGGTCCAAATACAATGCTAAACACTTTTCTTTTATGATTGTGTGAGTAAAAATTCGAACTAAAAATGACAATGAGGGCGCTGTACAATATTGAGTTTCCATCAGGAATACACATTTTGCAAGAGTAAAATATTGAATAAAATATGCTTATTTCCTAGACAAGGTAGGTACTTAAATACCTAGGGACTTTTTTCTTTTAAAAATAAAAAAAAACATGATATCAAATAAACAGAAACAAACAAAGATGGTCGTATTTTTTTGCCAAAGTCGATAGGTACCTATCATTTCAAAACCAAATTTCAAAATTAAAAAATTAGGATTCGTAATATTTATTCAAAAAATATGTAGGTACTCATGTGCACCTGCCCTGATTTATTTTTTATATGAACGATTTTGCATTAAAATTATTATTTGTTAAATAATTTTGAAAAATACATTTTTATGGCGCCATTTTTGTGAAAAATGACAAAAAAGATGACGTACAATATTGAAAATCTACCAGGAGCACATGATGTATCACTATAGAGTTCAAGTGGGGTGGGTCGTGAACTCACATGTCAAACTTTTGTCAACAAACCGGACCTCTCAGCGGTTTCGGTTGTTGTTTTACGACAAACGGCATTACGGCCGAAAAATCGATCCTGGCTAAAATGTTTTTGAAAAATATTATAGTCTAGATGTCTCCTCAACTAATTCGATCGTCATTACATACGCATCGCATGTGAAATATTTCAGGGCAAGCTAAACAAAATCAGATTTTTCCACGAAAAACACGTGCTTAGAAATTTTTAGTTTTTCATTCCTGGGTAGGTACTTATTTGACGACGACGTACTTCATTGAAAAAATTTGAAAAGAAATGCGTAGGTACTTTCACGAATAGGTAGCTTCACAATAAATTAGGTTTTAATGCAATACTAAGGTAAAGTTGTTTCAATAAAGTTGAATAATTCAACAATGTTTTTAAAGTTAATTTTCACGTTCTGTGTAAGTTCTATTCGAGTTCTGTTGTTTTATCGTTATAGGCCAGTCGCATCATAAAACTGAAATAATTACAGAACTTTAATAGAATTTGAACAGAACTTTCACAGAAGGCTAAAATTAACTCGATTAGTACATATTTTCTATACAAAATTGTAGAAAATATGTACAGGGAGACATCTAGCGGTGAAGAATGTAAGTACTGATTATTTTCATAAGAAAAATTCACACGAATTTATTCTATTTTTATTTTATGGCGAGGGGGGCGGAAATTTGACATTTCGAACGTACATTGCGTGGTCGAAGATGTTTTTGAATTAATCTTAAGTAGAGAGTTACTACAAGCAGTTAAAACTGTGACATGGTTCGCTTTCCATTCAAAATGTTACACAAGAGTGCATTTCACAATGACATGTTTTGACACTTTACGTAAAAAGCATTTTCCTCTAAAATATCTCTTGGCTTTCTAGCCAGTATAAAACCTAATTTTCTTACAAATAAAATCAGGTTGGGTAAATTTTCTCCAATATTGCAACACCGAAAATGAAAATTTTTCCATAACCCTCTTGAACTTACGAAATCACCCCATAATACGTTTTTGTATGAAGATTTTTTTTTAAAGATGGCGGATTTCAATTTTTACGGCTTGGTGCGGTTAAAATTCAAGCGGGATTAGTCCAAGTTTGTGAGTTGGTCTTGCATGTGTAAAAAATATAAATACAGAATATTGTAAAACTGCAAATTATGAACTAGGTAGGTACCCGATAAACGGATTTAACTGATAAATTGGGCTCCAATATAGCTCAACATTAGGATTCGTATTATTTATAAAAATAAATACTTCTGCGAAATTTTTTTCATTGAAGTGATTACTTGACAAAAAATTCTGAATATACATTTAAATGGCGCCGTTTTTATTAATTACTGTAGGGAAACTTAGTACCTACTCGCGCACTATGAAATAATATTTTCTCTGTAATTTTTTTACTGGAATAAAAATAAGTTTAAGTTTCTAAAAAATTCTGAATAACACATTTTTATAGCGCCGTTTTTTGAAAAAATACTACAAGGGCCCCAAGTACCTACCCGTGCACTCATGTGTAGGTACCTACCCTGATTTATTTTTTATATGAACGATTTTGCATTAAAATTATTATTTAAGAAATAATTTTGAAATATACATTTTAATGGCGCCGTTTTTGTGAAAAATGACAAAAAGGGTGACGAACAATATTGAAAATCTACCAGGAGCACATAATACGCAGGAGTAAAATATTACAGACGATACATTTATTTACTAGACCAGGGAGGCAATTCTTTCATTGACAAAAATGATTAATTTAAATAAAAAGAAACATCCGAAGACGGGAGTTTTGAAGTGATACTTCTATAGCACTGCTGTGATTTGGATTTCGGATGAAACGGAAATGACGATTACTCCACCTGCGACAATGGTCAATTTTTTTTTGCCAAATGGTGTAGGTACCTTTTGAATACTGTAGGGGTTCATACATTTTAAATTAAATTTCAATGTGAATATCGCACAAGAGTCCCACCTACTGCCGTCTGGAGTCAGTGAGACTACGGCATCCCCAGTTGTGCTTAAAGTTTCTAAAATATTCTGAATAATACATTTTTATAGCGCCGATTTTTTTAAATTAGTGCAAGGGCAAAATTTTTTTTTTTATATCCAAAATCCATTTTTTTTTTCCAAAATTAAATTTTTTTTTTTAAAATTCAAAAATTTCCAAATCCAAATTTTTTTTTCCACAATTAAAAAATTTCCAAAATCCAATTTTTTTTCCAAAATTCAAAAATTTCCTAAATCCAATTTTTTTTTTCCAAAATTAAAAAATTTCCAAAATCCAATTTTTTTTTCAAAATCCAAAATTTATTTTTTTTTAAATTACACCTTACAGTACCCGAGATGGGTATCAAATTACGCGTCTCGATCTACACAATCCGAAGGGCTGAGTGAAAAAAATAAGCGATAAACTCCTAGGACCATTTTTTGAGATAAAGCTCTAATGGTTTTTTCTAATTTAAATTAAATGAAATACTGAACGCCCTGAGTCGGGCGGCAGGATTGGTTCAGTACTGAATTGAGCGGTAAGCTCCTGGGCCGTTTTAAAAGTATCGGCGACCAAAGTGGCACTGTGGTAAGAGTCTTTTCAACAGTAAACTATACGTTTCGGGTAACAAATTACGCGTATCGACCTGCATAACCTAAATGGCGCAGTGAAAATTTGAGCAGGAAGCTACTTGGCCTCCTTTTGCGAGAAAAGGCCCGTACTGAACGCCTTGAACCGGGTGACCGAAGCAGCCCGAGAGCGGATGTACGAAATCGGGCTGTCAACTGCCTGTGCCTTTTGTAGGCGCACACTCCTTGCTTTATCCACATTCAAACATCGTTTTTTCTTCACCTATTTTATTTTACACACACTCTTTGCTTCATCCGCGTTCACACGTCATATCGTGTAGTGTTTAACCCCTTGGTTGCCTCTGCAACAGGCAAAGCTAGTATATATTAATGCACAGTTTTTGAAAAACTCACTTTTTTCGTAATTTAGGCAAAAGACGACCTTGCCGCCCCTTAAGTTTTACCCGTTTCGAGGTTCAGTTTCGCTTGAAAAACAGGGCTTTTTTTTTCAGTCAGGGCCTCCCACGCCAAAATGACCTCTCCGCTCTTCGAGTTTGACCGACCGCAGAGACCACTATCGCAAGACAGGAAACTCACACGAAATTCTTATTTTAGAAACGCCAAAAGTCAACGGAAAAAACTGATACAAAATCAGCGGCGATAACTGGAACCTCCGGCTGAATCTCTCATCGACGAAGAAATCGGCCAGGTTATATTTCCCGCCGACAGGTTCGCATTTGCAAAAAAGATAAGAAATCTTAATCACTATTTCCTTTACGCGAAACGAATTTGCTAGAAATTTATTCTTTTATTTTAATGGCGATGCTGCTAAAAAATGACATTTTATAGGTACGACACGCGGTACGAGATATCGTCGAAAAAGCGCGTTCTGGTGGAGATGTTTTTTAATAAATAGGAGGAATAGAAATTAAGGAAGCTTTTAAAATCGACAAATATGTCGGTCACCATTCAAAATGTTACACGATAGCGCGCGGAAAAATGATATTTTCTGACGTTTCGCAAAACTCGCATTTTTCTCGAGGGTGCATTATATAGCTGGCCAGTAGAACACCTAATTTTCTTACAAATAAATTCAGGTTGGGTAAATTTTCTCACACCTGGTAACACTGGATTCTGAAATTTTACAAATGGCGGAAGGCAACACTCTCCGCCAACTAAAGATTTCAATCCAGAGACATCTAGCGGTGCGGAATATAAGTACGGATCGTTCACGCAATACAAAATCAAATGTCTGTCGAACACGCCTGTAGTTCTATTTCAATCCGTTCAAATCGGCAGGTTCGTCTGTATCGAAAGAAATTTGCTCAATTCACGAAAAAAGATCTCCGTATCGAGTGTTGCTAGACGCTCGGTTTTGGAATGCCTATTTTGAGTAGGTAGGTACCTGCACATAACAACACGGAATCATCAAATAAGAATTGCATATGTTTTTTTTTTTGGAAATTTGTAATGAAATTATTTGAAGTTGAAAGGATAATTTCTTTTGTAATAATTTTTTGGGCTGTTATGCCGTGTTGCGCTACCTTCGTCTTTAGCCTAGATATTTAAGGGATTTATTTTTTTTAAATATTAAAGTTACGTAACGCTTTTTTTGTATTTTGCTTCTTTATGATAATTATTCAACGTTAGAGGCGGGCATTGGCACTGCCGCTCAGGGAGCCATTCGTTGGATGAGCAACACCTCATAAAAATAGGTACACAATAATTTTGATAATTATATTTTTATAGGACCGTTTTTGTAAAAAATGACAAAAAGGGTGACGTACAATATTGAAAATCTACCAGGAGCTCATAATACGCAGGAGTAAAATATTACAGAGGGTACATTTATTTACTGGGCTACTCAGACCTCACTTTGGAAAAGTTTCACTTCTACCGCGTGTAAACTGCACTCGAATTTTTTTTGACAACGTACTCGGACACTATATATTCTGAACATTTCTAATAAAATGAGTAAATTTAAATAAAGATGGTCCATTTTTTTTTTGCGAAATGGTGTAGGTACCTTTTGAATACTGTACGGGAACTAATCGTTCGTACATTTTACGTTAAATTTCAATGTGAAAACCGCACAAGAGTCCCAATTACTGACGTCCGGAGTCAGTGCGACTACGGCGTCCCCAGTTGGGTTTAGTTTTAGTTTCTGAAAAATTCTGAATAATAAATTTTTATAGCGCCGTTTTTTGAAAAACTACGGTAAGCTGCACTCGAATTTTTTTTTGACAACGTCCTACTCGGATACTATTTATTCTGAACATTTTTAATGAAATGAGTAAATTTAAATAAAGATGGTCCAATTTTTTTTTGCCAAATGTTGTAGGTACCTTTTGAATACTGTACGGGTTCATACATTTTAAATTAAATTTCAATGTGAATACCGCACAAGAGTCTCAACTACTGCCGTCTGGAGTCAGTGAGACTACGGCATCCCCAGTTGGGTTTAGTTTAAGTCTCTAAAATTTCTGAATAATACATTTTTATAGCGCCGTTTTTTGAAAAATTACTTTCAGTTATAAGTTCAAAAATTTCCGAGATCCAACAATTTTTTTTTTTTCCAAAATTAAAAAATTTCCAGAATCCAATAATTTTTTTTTCCAAAATTAAAAAATTTGCAGAAACCAAAAAATTTTTTTTTCACAATTAAAAAATTTCAAGAAACCGAAAATCCGAAATTTTTTTTTTCCAAATTTAAAAAAATTCCAGAAACCAAAAATTTTTTTTTCAAAATTCAAAAATTTCCAGAAACCAAAAAAGTTTTTTTTCAAAATTAAAAAATTTCCAGAATCCAAATTTTTTTTTTCCAAAATTAAAAAATTTTCAGAATCCAAAAATTTTTTTTTTCAAAAACAAAAAATTTCCAGAAAACAAAATTTTTTTTTCCAAAATTAAAAAATTTCCAAAACTCAAAAAATTTTTTTTTGAAAATTCAAAGATTTACAAAATCCAAAAATTTTTTTTTTAAAATTCAAAAATTTCGAAAATCCAAAAAATTTTTTTTTTATAAATTACACCCTACAGTACCCGAGATGGATATCAAATTACGCGTCTCGACCTACACAATCCAAAGGGCTGACTGAAAAAATTGAACGATTACATCCGAGGACCCTTTTAGGCTCTATTGGTTTTTCTAATTTAAATTAAATGAAAAACTGAACGCCCTGGTCGTTGCGGCTGGATTGGTTCAGTACTGAATTGAGCGGTAAGCTCCTGGGACGTTTTAAAAGTGTCGGCGACCAAAGAGGCACAGTGGTAGGAGTCTTTGCAACAGTAAATTATACGTTACGGGTAACAAATTACAAACATCGTTTTTTTCTTCATCTATTTTATTAAACACACACTCCTCGCTTCATCCGCGTTCACACGTCAAATCGCGTAGTGTTTAACCCCTTGGTTGCCTCTGCAACAGGCAAAGCTAGTATAATATTAATATCCAAGTCAAAAGAAATGAAGTGGTTTTGTAGGTTAAAAAGTTTCAAACTAATTTCGAAGAACAGTGACATTAAAGGATATTCTTGGATAGAGAGCAGAACACATGAAAATGTAATGAAGCTGGTTGATTTTGTAATGTTAGCAGCCCAAAGATGTTTTTATGCAAACCTTTTTGTTAAGTGAAGTCAGGCGTAGGTATTCGAGTGTTTGGACACAAAATGCCCATTGTGGAGTAGGTGCAACAATACGATTTTCTGTTGAGCTTATTTTAAATTTTTTCAGACCACTTATTGTGGTTAGTGCAAAGAAATAAACCTGTTTATTGTCCTTCAATGGCTAAAAGGCTCATATTTTTTGCTGTTAAATAGGTAAATCCATTCTATATGCACGTATTGCAATGTTCTCCGGTTATACCAGTTTACTTTGCTCTTCCAAGAATTCCGAAAGTCAAAGTTCCTAAAGTAAAATGGCCGAATGAATTGTTGTGTCACCAAAACTCAATGATGGGTTCTGTTATACATGGGCCCTTCAGAGTTACCCCCTGTGTTGACATGTCATTAATCAAGGGTCAGAGAGTGGGCGCCGACATATATGATGTATGAATAAACCCCCACTTAACCCCATGTTACGGCTTTGTTAAGAAAAGCGTCACGGATAAGTAAAACAAACTTCGTTACACATTGCAATTAGTGCGAACTTTTTTTGCTTTTAACTTGAAAGGGGGATTTAAAAAAACTGGTTTTCGCAAGCCTTTTTAACCCTTAAACGTCATGTGATGGATCTACAACATAATGCTAGATGGTCTACGATTTAGTTTGAATTCAAAATAACACGTTGCAGAAAAACTGCGATAGAGAAAAATATTATTTTATTAAATGAAGACAAGCGAAACTCAATCGAAAAGCTGGAAACAGAAAAATCGGAAAAAGATAGTGGCACCTCTGGGACTCGCACTCAAGACCTTCGGCTTTCCGGGCAATTACTCTACCAACTGAACTAAGATCCTTACCCGATTCGGCCATTTTTAACTATATCATTCTAAGACTAAGAACTACCAACATAATCTTAATTTTCTTGATGCATATTTTATTGGCTGCTATCTTTATGTATGATTGCCAGGTTCAAACCCGTACTAAATACTATATAGATAGTGTCTTGGAATTTTTTTTCCCATTTTTATGTCAATGATTGCAAGATTCAAACCCGAATTAAAAGTTAATACATGTCGCATATTAAAAATAAAATGACTAAAAAATTATCCAGTCACTATCTAGATAGCAAGGGCAAGATTAAAGGGCTTGGTGGCCCCCCCCAACAGACTGGTTAGAGTTTTTACTATATGATCCAAATGTTTCAGTTATAAACTCTGACGAAGTTACAATAAATTAACTAAATTTGAAATTAAACGAAATTCGAACATGAAATTCAATTAATTAATTTACGCAGTTGGTGATCTAACCTTGTTTGAAATAAGCTAATTTGATTTCTCATGTATGTAACTAGTAACTACCCATTTAATTACGACCACGCGAGGGCTCACCTAAACAATTATTAACATTTGAAAGACGAATTTTCGGTTATTTAAAAAAATGCAGGATTTTGGTTTGATGCAGATTTTTTTATGGGTGTATCTACCTTTGTCTAAAAATGTCGTCTAAACTAAAGGACTTTGAAGATATGCATTACGATTTCAAGATCACCAGATTATGTATGGTGCAAGCTACCTACCTCGATTCTTAGTAGGTATTTGGTTATAAATCATATAAATACCGATTAAGGCGGTACACAACCCTAATAATTTCTGTTTGCTCAAAACTCATATTTTAATAATTTCCGGTGAATTCGTAACAATAATAACTTTTTTCCAACAGTCTCCCGGGGATGTAAGTTCTTCATATTTAAAATTAATAAAAACAATACCTTTCATGAATATATTTTACGTACAACGATTTTAAAACTTTATAACCCCTTTTTCAACTTTAAAGTTAGCGGTAAGCACCAAATTTTATTTTTCTAGACGATGAATTTAACTTTGGGAGGGAAATCTTTAGAAACATCTTAAATATTTGTAACACGTTCTTCAGAATTAATTAAAATGAACGCGGCGGAAAGGTCAAATCTCCAGGCTCGCTAGGGCGAATCGACCTTACGTTCATCTGATACGCCGTACCGCACTTCGCACAATGGGGCAAGAATGCCTAAAAACGCCCTTTATTCACAGGGACGTTTTAAGGTGAAAATTTGAAAGTGGAATGAAAGGTTATAAAAAAATAAAAATTTTATATACACAATATGTGTAAAATATATAACCTCTATACTTCGACCAAGTATATCAAGACATGCCCTGTGAAATTAAAAATGACGCCAGAAACCAAATAAAACTGGCTCAAGGCCCATTTATGAAAAAGTGCGAGCATTGTTTCGTACTATTTGGATCGCGTAGTGCTTTGTGTTTTACCTTTTATCGGTCCACACTGAAACTAATTGCTGTCCCAGCCGTCCTGACGGAATTAATTTTTTCAAACACAAAAATATCCTACTTCCGAATATTGTACAAGGTACAGTCCGCGGACTTTATTTTCGATAATGTAACAAGCTACCTGAATACATAAAAAAAATTATGCCTTACCGATAGCTTTAAGACAGCGTTTTAATAAATGTAATAATATTGACGTATTATTTTTTTGGCAAGCAAAGTTTCTGACGTCACTTAATCACCCAAATGCTTGTGACGTCACCACACACCGATACTAACACATAGACGAAGGGCTGGCATCACGGTATGGCAGTGGTTTTTAAACTTTTTAAAAACGCGACCCGGTTTGTATAAAACGGAAACCTTTAAAATACATTAAATGCAGATCTTAACAAAAAACCGCTGCACTATTCTTCAATTAAGGTCGAAAGTTAACCTATCTTAAGCCATAGCATTCCGAATTTCTACCGTTTTACGACATATTTCTCTAAAATACTTAAAGTTTGTAAGTGTCTAAAAAAATATATGTTGTTTTTGACGATAATATCTATACATTTGCCACGCCGAAACGGTAATTGAATGAAATTCTTCCGATAGAAGAAAATCGTATTATCGTATATTTCGAAAATTATTATAAGTACTTTATTTTTGTTACATCACAAGTTATATATATGAAAAAAATTATAATTTTTAAAATTTTTTTAAAAGATTAAAAAAAAAATGAATTATGATTCATTTTTTTCTAAGCTATGACATTTCCCGCGAGATTTTGGTTCTATTTTTAAATAGTTTAAACGAGTCATGTTTTATTAAACATTTTCACAATTTTCGCTTAAATATTATCGTTTTCGCGCTCCCTCTAACATTCGTATTTACATATCTCACCTTCCTCTTCTTTTTGAGCGCTTACTAACGGGCTTTAATTAACTACGAATTTCTGTCATTTTTTAATTATTACCTATAACAAAAAAAACTTAATGATTGAGCAGCTGATTCAAAACTTTTAAGAAAAATTATAGTTTTCGGCTAAGACATTTTGCAAAACAGAACAGAAGCCTTTGAATATTTTTTAGCGCAATTTTTTTGATATTTTTTGTAGTCAAAAGTCCGGAAAGCAGTAAAAGGGCTTGCGGGCTGCTGGTTGCTCATCACTGTGTTAATGATAAGCGACCAACCTGGGCAGCCCACGGTGCGTGGGCGGTAAAAGGGTCAATTTTTCGTAATTATTTTCAAGCAAACGATGAATGGATTTTTTTATTTTAAAACTCATGATCAATATATACATATACGGGACTGTGTACAAGTTTTTGTACACGAATCTAAAGTATGGTTTGCAGTGTACACCGCTTTCAACAGGAAACTTCGACGAAATTGCTGCTTGGTGGTTGACAACGAGCCATACGGTTCATCAGAAAAATAAAATTTAAAAATTATCAGACGCATCCGCCGCCAAGACCCGGAAAAACCTCAATTCATGAACCCGGGCACCCCTGCATAGTCACCAAACGTAGCGAACCACTTGGGGTGACCTATTCGCAGAGGCGTTGGTTATCCAATAAATGGTTCCCGAGGCGGCGGTACCCATACTCGCCTCCGAAATTGAATCGCTTGTCATAATAAAGTAAAAAAATATTTTTGTCTAATTAAATTTATGAATGTCTCGCGATCCCCACTTTGAAAACCATTTGTACACAACACAGCTTGTCGAAACGTCACGCATGCAAAACGTGGCCACCTATTGAAGTGTTAGTTCGACAAATCACACAATGGGATTAATCGGTGCTCAGATTTATATTGCCGAGAATTCGCATGCAAGACGGCGGAATTCGAAGGAGAGTTGTATTGCGAAATTACTGATACTTGGGGTTATTTTTTTCTGATTTTTACTATGAGACGGCTTGTCTAGGGTATACTAGGTCAATGCCTCTATATTATATATATGCAATTTAGTAAAACAACTATCAAAAAAAAATTTAATTTTCTTTATCTGACATGTTTGAGTAGTCATCACTATCATCATCACCATCATCATCTCTACCATCATCAAGATCATCATCATCATCATCATAATCATAATCATCACTACCATCATCATCAGCCTCAGTACTTGGATACATTCCATTTATCGGCTGTAATATAATGTAATTATTTTAATGGTCTCATAGAAATCGTTGTGTCTCCATTATCATAATAGATAAAAGTTTGATCTAAACGGTATTGGAATAAGAAAACAACACGCTTTATATTAAAATCTAGAAGTTAATCATAGAAGAATAAAAATATACCCTTATATAAAACCAAAGTTTCCGAAAGCAAATTGGAAAATATTTATTAAACTTTATGATTTTTTGATGATTTTTTTTTACATGAAACGCCAAAAAAGCGTAGTGACGATAATATTTGTAATACATTTGTCTAACAAAATTATTTTATTTAGTTTTTTTTTAAGTAATTTTAGATAGAAAAAACGAAAGGTGAAACATTTTGAAAACTTTTTTAAGGTTAAATTTTTAAAAAATGGTGTTTTAATAATTATATGTGTCTTTCTTAAAATAAAATAAGGGGGCGTATTTTATCACCCTTCATAATATTTTTTTTTTTGTTTTTGGATATATTCAGAAATGTTCAATTTATATCGATTTTACCGTGAAGCGGAAAATTATTTGACCTTCTGACAAGATATGCCCGAGGGCTGAGGGGTTAATTAATTTAAAAGTGCACAAAAATGATAGAATTTTAATTAACAATTTTTTTAAATTAATAATTTACCAAAACGGATTGAAATGTACGCATCTATGAAAACAAAATTTCAGAATGCAATTTGAGAAAATTTTGTTAAATTTCAAGAATTTTTTATTAATTATTTTTAAATAAAATTTCAAATAGTTAGGGTAATGATAACGTTAATGATACATTTTTCTAATAAAATATGTATGTAATTACAGTTTTTTTTATATCAGTAATTTTTTTACTAAAAAAAAGAGTGAGACATTTTTTTAATTTTTTTTATGTTTGCATTAAAAAAAAATTACTTAAAAAAGTATATGTGTAGTTTTAATAATAAAATTTGAAAGAATAGTTTATCACCTTTCAAAAACCGTTTTTTGTTTTCAGATATGATCAGAAATATTCCATTTAAAATTAAAATGTACACGTATATGAAACTTATTAAATTTTTAAAATTTTTATGAATTTTTTCTGATTTTTTTTTACATGAAACTATAAAAAAATGAGATTGCAGTAACGTTTATAATACATTTGTCTAATAAAAAATATATGTGACTTTAGTTTTTTTGTTAACAGTAATTTTGGTTAGAAAAAAACGTTAGGTGAGCCATTTTTAAAACTTATTTTATGTTTGCTTTAAAAAATATATATTTTAAAAATT
Organism: Glyphotaelius pellucidus; assembly: GCA_936435175.1. NCBI lineage: Eukaryota > Metazoa > Arthropoda > Insecta > Trichoptera > Limnephilidae > Glyphotaelius > Glyphotaelius pellucidus. Next base: position 9,317,215 of record OW386552.1, on the reverse strand, counting down.
ATACGTACAGTTTTAATAATAAAATTTAATAGCATATTATATCACTCTTCAACAACAGTTTTTTTTTATGATACATTTGTGGGGTTAATTACTTAAAAAGTGCAAAAAAGTGGCAAAAGTTAAGAAGTGATTCGTAAATAACAATAGTTACTGATATAAAAAATGTTTTCAAAACAGCCCGGAGGTGCCCGGAGCTAAGTATATTTCTGAATGAATCTGAAATTTTTAGAAATCAGGAGCACATTTTTGTATTTAATTGATATACACTTTTAATCATAATGCAACTAATTATTTAAAAACTATAATATGAAAAAAATAAGTTAAAAACCTGAGCATTATGGCTACATAATCACTTTTGGGGTTTGTATAAGATATCTTCCGAAATAAATATGTAAAGTTGAGTGATAAGCGGGCACACTTAACGGGGGTTCTTGACTACACGACCGATAGCTATTTTCTCAGGGCAATTACAGGTAGAAAGGTTAGGTCAATTGCGTTTACCTGCTGTGTAATTATGCAGCAACTAAAGGGGTATCTGACAACGTATAACACGACTTTGTAAGATTTAAATATTTTTTGTTTTGTTTTTTGTATGAAAATGGGGGATTTGGCCCCACTGTGCGTCGTTAGGATTCCCACAATTTTTTTTTCTTCTTCTTTTCTTTGATGGGGCAAATTTGACAGTAGGTCCGTCCAATACACGGGTCGCGAGTTGCAATTTGTTAACACGGCTTCTTTACTTATGTCGTTAAGATTCTGAATATATTTTAGGATATATTGTCGTCTTAAGTATAGGTACTTAACTAACTTTACAAGTCATACTAACTAAAGTACTGGAATCAAAGTATATATCCCCGACGAAAAGACTGAGATGCTGAAGAATATTACTGAAGTCGGTAGTCAGTCCAAACTACGTAAAATAAAACATATATACCTACGCTTCAATCAGATCGGTAATAAAAGTTCTGGCGACTTAAAGTTTGCAAACGGGAACGTTAATGTCCATAATCAGCTACCGAGCTTTAAAACATCATTTTTTTCTGTCAGAAGATAAAAGAGCTAATGTTAGTTCTATCATACCGCAAAGAAAAATTAACTTGAAAAATGGGTGTCAAAGTTATACCGAGATTCACCTCTTATTTAATTTGTTTCAGCATTTTCCTGTAATACAATGGCAAATTTAATTACAATTATTCAAATATTTAATATATAAGTGATTCCAAAAAATCACAGATGAGACATAGAACAAAATTTTAATAAGTTTGTTTTCAAATTGTTTTATGTCAAAAAGATAGTTTTTTTAATTACATTAATTATTTGACTTCAGGGGTTTGTCTAGGATAAAATACCACAGTAATTCATCGTGGTCAGTGGTTAGATTTATATAACAAAAGGCCAGCAAGAGTAGGGTGCTTTAAAATCATGGACATTTAAATCCTGCATTAATATGTATGTGGTTTTTCAAAATATTTTCATAACTTTTAAGTTGACTTTATTACTTTCCTAGACATTTGTTCGATCCTGGTGACTTTGTAATAGGAAAACTTTTAACGGAATAAAACTTTCGTCTGTTTCTGGATTTTATATTTCTGGATTTTATTATCTGGATTGAATCTGGATTTTATAATATTGATTTTTAAATTTTGTTGAGCAATATTTTATATCATAATAATTTCGTAATTTCAGAACTTTAATTTGCGTATAAAGTTATCAACTACAAACCTTTCAAAACCTTATTTCGACTATTCGCTTTAATTCACCCTAAATATTGACGACTTAATTTTAATTACAAAGTGTAACAAAAAGCTTTTGTACACGGCCAGCATTGAACAAAACAACTTTAAAATTTCACCTTAAATACACTGACCTCTGAATTATTTAGGCAGTTCCCACTTTTCTCTTTCGGCTGCGGTTCGCAGTACGTAAATTATTAATTTGTCGGGCCGGTGAAACGAGGAATTTAAAGCGGAATTTTCTCGTGAATGGTGGTGTTAGGGGTAGGTCCTACCCATAAATAAAATTGACAAAAAACACCACGGAAACTGGCGCTCTCGGGTTCCGAATGAGACTCATTCTTAATTCAATGGTTCCCAGTTTGTCTCAATATAAATTAATCATGAAACATTTGGATATTTAGTAGGATGGCTTCCAAATTTTCGTGGTTCTGGGCTCACTTTGATATTCTCTGCTCATGACATTTCTTATAATAGGTTACTTATATTTTTTCATTGTAATTAAAAAAAAGATGTTTTGCATTGTAAAAGCCCTTTACACGTCTAAATAACTTATTTATTTAATATCAACGGTGTAAATATAACATAAGCACACACGTCACAAAATCATAGGAAACATTAGAAACAGTAAATAAAGATTATAACAGATAATTGTGGCGTTTGAAAGAGAAATGAAACCAGAGATGCGATAACATACAAAAATCTATAGTACAAATAAAATTAATGTTGATTGAAAAGATTTGATAGTATAGCTCTCTTGTACCTACTTTCCGTGCAGTTAAATAGATCTACCACATCTACATATCTATTAGTAACTTCATGTAATCTAGGTACGAGCGTGTACTCAGTCCGGTTATTGCAGCATTTAAACATGATTTTAGAGCGAGTGGCTCTCGTGGGTATATGAAATTCAATGAGCTTAGTTAAATCAGGACTGTCTTTTTTACCATTTACAAGTTTGAACATAAATATTAAGTCGAATATAATTCTTCGATCTGAGAGTCTTAATAAATTTAATTCTTTCATCAAGTAATTATAATTTATGTTTTCAATGGGAAAACCGAGATTAAAATTAATGTGTCTTAGAAATTTACGTTGAATTTTCGCGATAGAATCTGAATGTATTTTTAAATGCGGGGACCAGATCGAGGAGTTATATTCGATTTGACTACGCACCAGGGATGTATGCAAAATTTTTAGTGTTGAAACATTCCTAAAACCTCTGGAATTTCGAAGAATGAAATTAATAAAATCACATAAAAATAGAGATAAAACAATATCTTGAGTTCCGCATTACACAAATGCAGGGGACACGAAAACTATCTTAAAAAATTAAATTAATGAGCCAAAGTTGATTGCTCCTTTATTTATTCTTAACAGTTTTCGAATTGAAATAGATGAAATGATTTTTTTAGTAATTTGTGAATTACGATTCTTCTGAGAATAAAAAAAAAACTAAAACGATGGCTTGCTGTTGGATTAAGACTAATACAATGAATGAAATACTAATTATATCCCAAAATTTCAAATGTTAGTTGGGACTAAATTTATTGGGTTGGGGTTTCAATAAAATACTTCAAACGATAAAAAAAACTCTTTAAATTTTATTTGGTGTCGAGAATTTGGCCAGGTTATGATTTTTTTTTACCAGAAGACATAATAATAATACCTTACAAGACATAAGGTATTATTTTGATATGAACGTTTTGATATACTTGAGGTAGATGATCTTTTTCCAAGCTGGATTACAATCGAATAAGTATTGGTAGTAAAAATCTCACAACAGGTAGATTTTACCATACTTTGTGTACAGGGTATAATCTTAGAAAGTTGTTTTACATACATAGGGGATCTACAACTTAAAAAAGGTTAATAACTATCTCCTTCTACCCTGTATCGCTATTCGAGTTTCTTTACGTATATGTTTTTTTTTAAATTGGTAGCGTTTTATTCTTGTAGTATTTTACGGTTGGATATAAAAAAAAAACTATGAGGTACAAAATCGATTTCCAAATTACTAACTGATTACCCTAGACGTAGTGCATACATACGTACATTATTACGTAAATAGACACGTATAAACAAATATACATACATGCGTTCATACAAACTTGGTGATCTGTCATATTATATACGGTGTCCGGAAATTTGTAGTACAAGCGGGAAACTGGAGAATCTACATCACGTACAAACTTTTTTTTTCGAAATTTTTTTATTTAACGTACAATTTTTTTTAATTCACTCTCACCACTTTCCCGCTTGCACTACGAGTTTCCGGATACCGTGTATAATATCCACACCTTTTTTAAAAATACTGAGAAGATACGAATTATGTTGTAAATATTACAAAGAAATAAATCTAACGAAAAATTATTGGATAAAACTTAAAAAATAATTGCAGCTTCTTGGAATTATTCCAAGAGATTGATCTTAAGGGTTCTTAGAAAATAGGCACTGAAGGATATTGGAAAATAATGTTTGAGGAGATCTTATACTACTTATAAGGGCTAAAACTATTTAATTTCAATGAAAAGTGGGATAAATATTACGCTTTTTCCAAAATAATTCATTACTCTATCTGGAATCGCTATTTAAGCAAATAAATTAATTGATTAACTGGCACAAATATTATTTGGTATTCAAGTGAAAAGGGAATCAACGGCCCTTTAGCTAACCAATCAAATACCACTTATTTGCTACTTTATTATTCATATCATTTAACGAAAATTTCAATTCTTCGTGACTTGAATTACAGTTGTCCTCTCCTAATAAATTTAAGCCGCAACCTTGTTTTTCAGCAAAAAATATGAGCTACTTGACTTGTTGATGATATATTTATTCAATATAATTCGAATAAAATAATCAATTGTTTGTAGGTGGTAAAGCCATTTCTAGATTTTTTTAATTCTTTGATCCATATTCTAGATGGAACACGATGTGGTTATTTGTTTTGTTAACAATAATATGTAGTAGGCATTATGCGATTGAATATTATTCAGAAGCTAGTAGATACGTACTACGTATGTAAATCCAAAACACTCCGAAATTTTTTTTTATATGAATACCGCACAAGAGTCAAAACTGCTCCCTGTTAACTTTTGTATTCCCAATTAGCGCATTTTGTGAGACTGAAGAGTGTGAAAAGTGGAAAGCGATGGGTAGAGGAGGGGAGAAGTACCTGACTATTCAGATCTGAAAAGCTATTCTCTATCTTTTGTGAGAACGAGATCATTCTCCCGCGAGATGTCCTGTCAGATTTGGGTGATTTTCTACAGCTGTTAAATGAATAAATAATCGTGCATAGTTGCAGGAATTCGTGAAAATTCGTTAAAACGACCCAAACTAAAATACGTGACAGCTCACAGCTGAAATTTTGACATCGGCCGATGGAAAAAGCAAATAACAGCAGTAGAAAATCACACAAATCTGACAAGACATCTTGCGGGAGAACGATCTCGTTCTCACAAAAGATAGAGAATAGCTCTTCTGGCCACCAAACAGAGTCAAAGCAATTTCAAACAACTTTTTGATTCTGAAATGTGCTCTTCCACCAGGGTGATAATGGAAGTATCTATCATTTGGGGACGAAAGTGCCGCAAGTACACTATTTTTTATTAATTAAATGTGAAATAATACAATGCAACTGACTAAAATTTGCTTGCGCACTTTGCTTTGTTGTGGAGGACCTTACCGTGACGGGACCGTCAAATTAATCTTCTGAATGTCATAATCATGTTATAATATGTTATACGTGAAGTACTATTTAATTAAAATTTATTTTCCTCTTTTACTTTTCTTATTGCTGGATAAGGTTTTTGTGATATTTGAGGTATTAATTTCCATTATCGTGCATAGATGGCTCTGGTGACAGAGTAAGCAGCTTGTCAGTAATGTAGATCTCTAGATCTTCATTTGATCTAGCTATTTATGGTAATCCGACAATTGGTCCGGCGACAATTGATCCGGCGACAGTTAGTCCGCCGACAGTTGGTCTGGCCGACGACAGTTGATCCTATAGAAGATTTTTTCTTCAAGTAAATATGCAAAGAGGATAGACAACCTTTCCACATATCCTTCCCCTCGACACTACCTTCAGTTCGCATCACACCATACCAAAATTGGGGATGCCATAGTCTCATTAACTCGAGACGGTCAGGAGCAGTTGGGACTCTTGTGTTATATTAAGATAAAAAAGTTATATTTCATGCAAGTAGGAATCTTTAACGGTTTTTCGCTAAGCCAACTGCGCGTATAAGTATGTCGTGTTATTGCCGCAAGCTTCTTCGTAGAGTCGAAATCATTGTTAGTAAAAATATTTTTACAGCGGATTTTCACTCAAGATGCCTTCAGATTTGAGTATTATTGACTTTGGTTGTACGGCCGTATATCCTCTTTGCATGCTTATTTGCAGAAAAAAAAATCTTCTAAATGTTAACTTTCGGCGGACCAACTGTCACAGGATCAATTATCGCCGAACCAATTGTCATGAAACCCTATTTATACAGCATACGAGCTTATCTTAAGATCAGAGAGATTTTAAGACTTAAAGAAATCGGACATTGCCTCCGGGCTGGCCACTTTATTCGTCACCATCGTAAAAGAGTATCTAAATAAATAGTCACCGCACAAACATACTAATTTACAACTGTTTTTTTTTCCTGTAATTGAAACGTTTCCTATTTCCCGAACCAATCCTTCGTATCTTAAAATCATCACTTCATCTCCTAACGGTATTTTTTCTAGTTTAGCTTATCAAGGTCTGTTAGTCCATTTCTGCTATTTTTTGTTTGCATTTTCATTGTTAAAATAACTCTAAGCCTAATGGTATGGTCTAATAAATTTAAGCCTGTCACTTTTCTCTCCGTAGTGCATTGGACAACTCTCATTTAACTGACAGTGCTTTTAGTAAAAGCTAGTTTTTGTGCCCACATGTAGGTTACAATGGAAAGGATGAACCGTTGATTTTTTTTAAATTAATTTCTTTCCCTTAAATGGGTTTTATTTGGCTTACGCATCCCGCCCCAATATGATATCTAGTTATTTTATTTACTTAATTAATAGTCCAATTTACAACGCTAATAATAAGAAACAATAAAAAAATGTGTTAATTTAACTAACCAAATGATGGTTTACGCAAAAACAAAAGACAGAAATAGAAAATGCTTTAAAATAATAGATAGACCTTGCAAAAATTCTTTACAATTATTTGGTTTCTTTACTTGCCTGGTGACAGACAAAATTAATTTAGACTAATACTAAAAAAATCAACTTCTTGTTAGTCGACCAGTCTACACGTTTTGGTCGATGGAGGTATTCACAATTAATTTTGATTGAGGAAGAGGAGTTTTATTAGAAGGAATATTAAAATGGATGATTTGAAGCAAAGTAATAGCACAATTAATAATTTAGAAGGAGTAAATGAGTACATTTTTTTTACAGTCTTCTAAATGAGAGAGGTTTAGAGTTAAATCAATTTCCTAAGATCCTAACCTCCTAATGGATTCATCACGACAAATTGAACAGCATAAAAAAGAGATCAAACAACTAAAGCATAATATTCAATTTGACGGCCAACCAAAGTGCTGTAAAAAGTTCTTAGGGCAATTTTTTATAAAAAAAACTCTCTTTTTATAACTTTTGAAGGTTATTCCCATCAACGTAATATATCATTGAAGAAGAAGAAAACTCTTATAATCTAAATGAAAATATGAAAGAGAACAAGACACAGAAAAATATAAAAAGACAATGGTCGCAACTGGGACTCGAACCCAGACCTCTCGTCTAACCGGGACGTGCGCGTTATCCAATTTTCGCTATTGCCACCTTCTGTCAAACCGTCATATTTGTCAATCTCATATTTCAAATATTTAGAATCAACAATATTATATTCAACTAGTTCTTTTAGTTCAACGAGAGGTCTAGGTTCGAGTCCCAGTTGCGAACATTGTCTTTTTCTATTTTTCTGTGTCTTGTTCTCTTTCATATTTTCATTTAGATTATAAGTGTTATCTTCTTCTTCAATGAGTTCTTAGGGCATTTATATTTTTGTAAGAGGTAATTCTAATGATAAGTGACAATAATGGTTGTACATTAACAATATTGAACAAAGCATAATAAATCTCATATCTTTAAATATTGATTCGTCAATATCATTGGAACAAACCTTAATCCTGAAACTTATTCTTATAGAAAAAGCTCTCTGAATAATAACGAGCTCCGTTTGATTATCTCATCCAAAATGTGTGAGAAGTAGGAGGATAGGTATACAAAGTAGACTGGAGCTTTCTGCGAGGCAGTTATCGAACGCGCGTGGGTATATTCTATTAATAAAGGGTAAGTGGTTTCGAAACTCTGAGGTCTGCCGAAACTTTTCAAATAAGATTATCTATGATATGGCACGAAAAAAGCTCGCCTTCTTGTTGGTAAATTGTTTTTAGGTTTCTCCCGAATTATTTAAAGCCCTTAGAAATGAATTGATTTGGTGAAATACAATATCGTTGTTTTTCCGTAATTTCACTAATGCATAATGTTATGGTGATAAGATAGTTTAATTGTCTTATTTGAATAAATTCTGTAGCTCGTGCTTATGAAGAAATAATCAGTAGGTAACCGTGAGGACAAAAGCCACCCCTTTGACTTTAGCAGTGGAGAGTGAGACAACGATTTATACATGTTTTTCGAAATTCAACGGTAGTTTTCAGGTAAGTTTAAAATATTGATAACGAACGAAAAAAATCTGTAACTTAAAAATGTTTCTAAATATTCTTATGGAAAAAAAATAGAATTTCGAAAAAGTTGTTTTATATTTTTTACTTCTACCGTCGTCTAGAGCCACCTCTCGAAGTAAATGCACTTAACCCTGTATTATCAATGAGTTTTTATTAATGTACTATTTTTCTTTCTTGGATTTTAGTTGGTGATTTCATTTTGGGATAATTTTCTCTCGGGTCAATGAAATACTGTTCTTGTATCGTATTCCAAAATTAAAGGTCACGCAGGATGACCACAGTAGAATTGGTAAGATGACCTTTAAAGAACGCAAGGCTTAAATGGTAATCCCTGACCCAAAATAGATAACTTTAGAAGGGCAGGAAGGAACCTATTAAACTCGGCAACGGGTGAACTCAGTTCAAATAAAAGCCGATTCATCAGATGATTTTCTGTACATAGTGTCCGGAAACTCTAAGTATAGGTGGGAAACTACTGAAACTTAAAAAAAATGTTTTTCACTCCAACGGTAGATGCTGAACGGTAGATTGCGGTATTTTAATCGTAATATTGTGTCGTTTTTGGTATTTCTGTAATAAACTGCGCCTGCTCTCAACACATAAATTCCTACTGACACAGGCATATTAGGCACAATTGTAATTTAAAAATGCATTTTACTTGCCTAAAGGGCAGATTTTCTCAAACTGCCTCTTGCCTCATCTTTCATTCCCCTATTTACAATAATCAGCCCAGAATAGGGGACCATGATCTCTCGGGATTTGAGCATAATCACATTTACCTGAGAGAAAACACATATTTCCACAAACCAACGCCTTCACATTTTAAAGAAATGTAGGCATGTGGATTTTGCTTCTCAAACGAGAATGACCAAATGAAGACAATATTAGCGAAACTCAATCGAAAACCTTGAATCATAATTAATAATTAGAAAAAGATTTTGGTACCTCTGGGACACGAATCCAGGACCTACGGCTTTCCGGGCCACCGCTCTACCAACTGGGCTAAGGTGTCCCTATCCGATTCGGTCATTTTTAACTGTATCATACTTCGAATAAGAACTACCAACATTATCTTCATTTTCTCAACGCATATTTTATTGACTGCTATCCTTATGTATGACTGCGAACCCGAACTAAATGCTATCTAGAAAGTGTCTGGATAAATTTTTATCCTTATTTATTATTTTAACTTTATGAGTAAAACCTCAAACTGTAAATTTTTATCCATTTTATTTTAATACGCGACATCTATTGACTTTTCTGCAAGTCTGGGATGAATATTTTTATTTTAAACTTTATGAGTAAGACCTCAAAATGTAATATTTCATTAAATGAAGACAATATAAGCGAAACTCAATCGAAAATCTGGAAACAGAAAAATCAGAAAAAGATAGATATTGGCACCTCTTTTTTTCTTTTTACAATTAATTTTGTTTATCACAATGATATTAAAAGCCATATAAAGTTAAGCCTCTTTCCCATGTGGCGTCTTCTGTCAGGCGATAATCCGAGAATTAGACGTAATCTCCCGCGCCTCGGGTATATCGTAAAGTTGGCGGGATTTGCCTAAGTCCGATGCGACGCGGCTCCGCGCCGACACTTAACGACTTTTGCGAGATGTGTAAACACACCTTAACTTCCGTGAGGGTGTATTAAAGGCGAAAGTTATATTTTAAAGGATGTGAAAGCAAAGTAAACGGGTCGTTAGTGTTGTAAACCGTACCCCTAAAAATATTTCAGTTTTTCTGGGGTGGTAGTGTAAGAGTTTTATTGGGAAGACTATCTAAAAATTCAGAACATTCAGAACTTTCGAGAATTCCCTCCACATTTTTTCTTTCATTGATTGACTGAGTCCTGTCTTAACTCGTCTGTTTTAACTCTACATTATTTAATGTCTGTAAGTTTAGTAATAATCTAATAATAATAAACTAATCATTTCAGAGGAAAATTTGGCTTTGATTTGTTAAATTAGGAAAAATTAGCAAACCTTTTTGGAGGCGAGGTCCACTAACTGTTGAGACAACTACATAGTTTATTTTAACTAACGTTACAAAATAGTTAAATTGCTCGAAGACTTTGAGATAATTCAAACTCAAATTGAAATATTTGACTATGAAACGAGAAGGTCTAACTGAATTAAAATTATAAAGGCTCCCATACCCTTAAATTAAACATGCCTATGTCCTCTGCGAGAAAACTGTGTCTAAACCTTATCATATAACTAACTAACTAACTAACCATCACGCCGTTTCCCCGCAGGGGTAGGCAGAGAGGACAGACCGCCAAACAACTCGATCTTGGCACACACTCCTTGCTTCGTTCACATTCATACATCGTCTCATACATGCTCTTCGATTATTCTATTATCATTTATTATAATAAAAACAAATATAAAACTTTTCCACTTTAATTTTATTGATCGTAACCGGTTTCAGCTCGCTAGAGCCATCTTCAGACTGATGGCGATAAAACTTTTTTCCTTTATGTTTATTTTTATTATAATATATTATAATGGAATTCCACCATAAATTATCAGTTTCAAAAACAGAAATATTAAACCTTATCAGTTTGGATTCATGTTAGGTAGAAGTACTCTTTCCAAGTTAATCATCTATGAAAATTTTATAACCAATGCTTTAAAGAAAAGAAAAACAAGTAGACTCTATTTATACTGATTTGAGACAAGCCTTTGATACAGTTTCAGTCAAATTCTTATTTGGAAATTACAAAAACTTGGTATACGTAGCGACATAAAATGTTGCATATCAAAAAAGAGCTAAGTAACGATTTTGACGTAAATGTGTTAAAGACACAGTTGTTTTTTTTATTTTTTTTCTCTATCTTCTACAATATGGGGTATGTATAATATCAATATTTAAGGAGACGGAAAATAAACCATGTGCCAACCATAAAAATTTTGCATTTTAATTGTTGGCACATGGTTTGCCCATATTTAATACGTGTCTTGTACCGTGTTTACGGTCACATAGCTCATTTTCTACATCTAAACTTTCTTGAATTACGTAGAGAGTAGATCCCACAAAGTGATTTGAATGTTTTTTACTACTGAATTCTTAAATTTTAGTTGTACAGAAGATTTTTAAAAATCCGAATCGGAGTCTTTGGGAAAGGTATGTTGAGTATAAAACGCGTTGGGAAAAATATGGACAAAGCCAATTGGACCCACAAAAGTCTATGAGAATTAGATAGATATTCGCACCAATTATCAAAGGTGGCGAATATACATTATTTTTGTCAGAAAATGGTGGAAGAGGATCTACTGCATATATTTAACAGTTTTTGGTAAGTAAAATTTGATCGGAAAAAAAAACTTTTTTCTTCGGTTTTGTAGCACAAGTGTTTTTAGAAAAGGTCGTTGTGAGTGTATAGGGATCACGAAAAAAAATCATAATCTGTTTACTAAGGACGGGATTACGATATTATTCACCACTGTCCAGAATATATAGAATGGTCGAAAACAGAAACCATCGTGGGCATGCGCACATCAAATCCCCAAAAATCGGATGAATGGTTAAGCAACGCGTAATCTCATGACGTCAGAGCTCACTATTATATAAAGAAACAAAGGCGGGCAAGCCCACATCAAATCCCCAAAGTTTTATCGCAATCAGATGAATGGTTAAGCTACGCATAAGGAACAAACATTGATTTTTATGTAATATATAGATCGGGCCAAAAATATATTTGCTATTTTTTTTATATGAATACCGTACAAGAGTCCCAACTGCTCCCTTCTGGAGCCAGTGAGACAGTGGCATCCCCAATTGGGGTATGTAGTGAGGCTGAAGGAAAGGGGAAGGAGATGGGAAAGAGGAAGGTGGGAAATACCTTGCTATTCAAATCTAGTCACCAAATACGGCTAAAGCCATTTCAAGTAACGTTTCAATTCTGAATGGTGGTCTTACACCAGGGCGATATTGAGAGTATCTTCCACTTTGGAACGTGCCGCAAATATACTATATATTATTTTTAATTAATTAATTGTGAAATAACAATTAATCAAATAAAATTTATTTGGCACGCCGGAATTCGATCCCGTGACCTTCGGAATGCGAGTCAAGGGCCTCACCGCTGGACTACGCCGGCCGTAATGTCGCCACGGCCGTCGCCGCTATGTTTGAAGATATAAAATCACTTTTTATAGTAATTAATTTTATGCAAGATTTATAAAAAAAACATGTCAAAATAAATCGTACATGCATGGTTAAACGTCATTATATTGAAGGTGACACAATGCATTCACTCCTGACGCCTGTGTATCAAATTGTTCCATTTTTCATTGTGGCAAGGATGTCAAGATGCAATAAAAAGATAAGCCCTTTTGCAGGGTAAATTCATTTTTTCATGTATTTGGGATAGTTGGCTTTAAAATATGACAGTAGAACGCACTTATGATTCTTATGGGGTCACTACTTCTATACAAACATTGTATCGGCGGGCTGTGTACAGTGCGCTCAACTACTTAGGGGCTAGCTTAACTCTGGCTTCGACGGAGCCTCCGTGTCTGAGCTGGGCACTTTAGGTTACACCGAGTTTTCAAAGGAAGGCTTGTTGGGAAGATTGCTTCCGTTAAAGGAGACCAGAATATTGTTAGTGTCCGAAAACAGTTACAAATGTCATAGTTTAGGTTATTTGATGGAATTTGATTCAATTGACTTTCAAAATTAGGGAACATGAATTTATAGCCAACAAGCAAAATTGGCAACAGGTGTGAAATTTATTTTGATTTAATTGACAAATGAATTTCGGGTAGAAAAGGTACTAAAATCATGATATCAAAGCTTATCGTTAAGTCTTGGGGCACGATTTCATGAAACCGCACGGCAGAACAAAAACTCTGACACAGCATATTACTTACAGCATGGTAATAGTAAAATGTGTTGTTTATGAAATGTCTAAATTAATAAATGTATGTTACTGTTTCTAATAGCTTTCTTCTCAAATATAACAAAAGGGATTGTAATTACCGACCGATAATATCTTATAAAATTTCAAAAATAGTTTAAAATGATACTTGTTTATTTTGATAATGTGTGTTGGTTACTTAGAATGCCGCAAAATTGCATCAGCCTTACTAAAAAATGTCGGAAATAATTTATTGAATTGATAAACGGTTGTGTGAATAATATGAAAACATTACCAATTAAAAACTGACCAATAATTATGTAATTGTACTAATATAATAGTGGATTAGTCATTAGAACACAAATTATGTACAAAAATCACGTTAATCGTATGAATTGCGTGTTAAATATCATATGCCGAAACTGAAATTTTGCGTTTGCAATTTTGAAAATAAACATGGTGGATTTGCGCAGGCGCAGGTGGATCTACGAAGTTCAATGTTGCCAACATAATCATAACATTTTTATGTAAGTAATTCCGAAAAAGAAAATGGACCTAGAGTCTTTATTCAATATGTAACAATTATACCGTTTAGCGGTCACAAAGTATTTTTTTTTAAGTAATGCTGAAAAATGGTGGATTGGTAAGGTCATTGCAATTAATTAGGTACCTACCTAGCAATCTTCTCTGGAATTGCAAAAATCCTCTGGTGATCCACAGGTTCAATTGTTCCATCAATAATTAACCACCCCAATCTACAATTCTGATTGGTTCCGGGTACCCTCACGTTCTCTTAAGTGGTAGAGATAAAAATCTAATTAGGGGAAACTACAGACCTACGGTTCCTCCATTATTAATGGCTAATTGTTCACTACGTCGTGCTATTTCCTATTCAACGCTAATCGGAGGAGAGTTTTCGATTAGTTTTAAGAATTTCGTTAAGTTTTTAAATTTTCAACAGAATTTTGCATCACCGTAGCGCTTGATGTAAACCTACAATCTATAATGTTTATTACCCGAGTTTGGGGTAGTAACTTAAATATACAAAATGAAATACGGAAATTTTAGATGTTTGAGGGTAAGATAATTTTTTTTTTATAAAATACATATACGGATGATACTGTAGCTGACCGTATCGATGACCTCCAAGATCTATTAAATCTAGTTAATAATTTTGGTGAGCAACTGGGCCCAATAATCAATGTCAATAAAACAAAATGGATGACATTTGGGCGACTAGATCACTCTGGATTAGTGATACAATTAAATGGTTGCAATGTAGAAAAGGTGGCAAGATTTAGATACCTCGGCAGCATTTTCACGAAGACTCTTGACCCAGATGTAGAGGTTAAATGCAGAATTGAGGCAGCGAGAACTGCATTCAATAAAATGAAATCCCTCTTCTGCAAGTGTGGAGGGTGTTTTTGAGGAGAGGAAGGAGTGAACATGTAGGAGGGAGGAAACACAGAAGCCGGCAAATCGTTCCACAGCCGAGCTGTTGAACTCAAGAATGTAGAAAAATCGTAGAAACGACCCGTTCTCTTGTGACTAATTTCAACCGTGTACAAATGTTGAGCGCGTGTTTGGTGTGTTTCCCGACTATGCACCGGTGCCGAGGGGATCAATGACGCTAGTTCCTCGGAGCATCTTCCATTGTAATACCGGTAGAACAAGGACAACATTCCCACCTGACGCCTGTGCTCTCAATCCGTTTGTTAAGTTAGGAGAACCTATCAAACGGACCGCCCGTTTTTGCACAGAGTCGAGGGTTTTTTAGATATTTTGGGGCTCCATACCAGAGGTGGCTGCCAAATTCAACCATGGGGCGCACTTGCGATTTGTACAGGGTTAGCAGTTGTGTAATATTTAAGTATCTGCGGGCCCTGTACAGTATGCCCAGTTTCTGAGAGGCTAAGTTAACTCTAGCTTCGATGGAGCCCCGTACCTGAGCTGATCACTTAGAGTTACACCAAGCATATCTATGGAAGGCCTGTTCGGGAGATTGCTTCCGTTGAAGGAGACTAGATTTAGATACATATAAACCTATACGTATATTTGTCTAACATTATTGTAGTTTTCAGATTTTCCCAATTGCACTATATGGGTATACTAGGTATAAACATTTATCTAATTCGACGATTGTGAAGTAACCAAACATAATTTTTTTATTAATCATTTCAGATTTCGCAAATTGGCTGAATAAATTAACAAAAAGGTATATTTATGAATAATAACGTTATTATTTCGAACAAATAACGTCGCTTTGTTCCGCAAACATCCAATTCTTTTCCGGAGCAAAACAATACATTTTTGTCGTTTAAATCGTGAAGAACAAAAACCGAATTCACCGCAAATATATCATTTAAATCGAGATAATTAACTTGAATAGCAAATAATTTGCTTTAATCCATGGATACAGAACGCCCTTGATGGGTCGACACTTATTAAGAGATAATTTCAAATTATGCTTTTACATTTTCTCTTTAATTGTGTTTGGACATTATTAATATTGTTAATTAATTCAGTCGTGTCCAAATTTAATTTATCTAATTAATTTAATATGTTTCGAATTAAAATTAAAATAAAATATTTGCTATACAAATATTTTGAATTTTGAAGGCGGGTATGGGTACCGCCGAGCCGGGAATTATTTATTGGATAACCAACACCTCGGCCATAGGTCACCCCAAGTGGTTCGCGGTTTGGTTATGTAGCAGGAGTGCCCGGGTTCATGTTATTTTTTTAAATCTTGGCGGCGGATGCATCTGCCCCCAACAGCGGCAGACCGGATCGGGAGAGACTGGTTGAGGGAGATATTTTGACCTCTCCAGCAGGACTCTCTTGGAAATAACCCCTGACACACTGACCCCACTGACCTCCAGATTTCTACTCACCTCTCATACCCTTTTTCTTCCCAGAACTTCCTCTCCTTCCTTTACCTAACAAGACTCTCTACATAGAATCCCCAAAGATGACATAGGTCCCGAGTGGAATTATTTTTCTTGGGGTCTCCTGTGTGGAGCTAATGTGTGGAGCTAATAAAAAAAAAATTGCAGCACGTTCCAGACATATAAGAGAGAGAGAGAGAGAGAGAGAGAGAGAGAGAGAGAGAGAGAGAGAGAGAGAGAGAGAGAGAGAGAGAGAGAGAGAGAGAGAGAGAGAGAGAGAGAGAGAGAGAGAGAGGGAGATCTGGGAATAATTTTGAATGAAAAACTATGTTTCGCCAATCATATTCATCAAATGGTGAACAAAGGTATGAAATCACTAGGCTTCGTATTACGAACAACTAAAAACTTTAATTCCTTACAAGCCATTATACGTATCTCTAGTTAGAAGCCTAATCGAATATAACTCAGTGGTTTGGTCCCCATCTTACAAAATTCACATTAATAACATTGAGCGAATTCAAAAAAAATTTCTGCGTTTTATCAATTTTAAATTAAATATCCCATTAGAAGACTTAAAATACGATTACTTATTAAATACTCTAAAAATACATACTAGAAGACAGACGTAAAATAAACTACTTAACAAATTTATTCAAAATACTCACTTCAAAATAATTCGACTGTTGTGAACTCATTAACTTACGAACACCTACAGTTACAACACGACAAAATACAACATTCTACAGCAGCATCAAAAGCGTAACTACATTGCCCACTCTCCGATACAACGACTTCACACCATGGGAAATAAGTACTCAAGTGCTGTTGACATTTTCAATATCAACTTGGCGAGTTTTGTGGATCATCTAAAACATTTATTTCAACACTGTTACTAAACACATCTTGTAAACAAGGGCGGCTGGTTGCGCAGTGTGTTCGTGTGCAGCACTGGTAAATTATATCGCCTAAAATTACTTTATAATATCTTACCGAAAAATATAAAGTCTATGAATCTCATTAAAAATATCACCTATCAATATAATGCCTAATATGAATGTTGAGAGGAGAGCGAATTCTCAAAGTTACGCGCGAAGTTGCCCTGTGCCCGTGTGCAGACCGGTAGCAAGCGGAACGAATTGTGTTTTTGTATCCAATATCTCAAACATCGCTGGCGCGTCAAGCCGGCCATCTGTATGAAAAATCAAGCTATCCACGTGTGCCACCGGACGGCTTCGCGGCCTTTATCATACTTAACTTAAATTTGGATTTAAGGCAAAAATACTTAACCAAACTGAATAATTCTTTTTTTAATCAAGTTAAAGCAAATACCTACGTTATATATAAATTTTCTTTTTTATTGATTTGTGTTTTAAATTATAAAACGCATATCATTAAGGAATTCAATTTTTTTTATAGGTAACCTTGACAATTTTACCCACATACTGATTATACATTGTTATAAATACTGTTAATGTACTGTTAATAATGAAATATAAAATAAAATAAATTAAACATTGTTAAAAAAAAGTTTTTGTTGAAATTTAATTTTTATTTACGACAAATTTGTGTTGTGTTTTTATTTTCTTGGTAGGTACTGAAAAAATATTTGTACAAATTTTTTTTAAATTTTAGTTAAAAAGCGATATGTAGAAGTTTTCGCCCTTCGACAACAGCTTAGAATTGACCTTCTCTCCCAAAAAGATTAGTGGAATAATTTTTACCTAATGTTGCTTAGTAAGAGTTATCTCATAAGTGTGGATTTTCAGTGAACCACCACATTTTCAGAGCAGCGGCCGCCACTGCTTGTAAACCTATAAAATAGCTGTATTTTTCTGTTTTTGTTTATGTGTTTGTATGACTTTTATCTAAAGTAATTTTATTTTAATTATTTAAGTTTCAAAGTATCTGTCAAATTAAAATTACGCTACAAATCATATAAAAGCCCTCTGGGCGTTAAATAAATAAATAAAATAAATAAAAAAGTACTCTCAGTATCACCTCGGTGAAAAGAAAACCACCATCCAAGAATGGTTTTAGCCGCTTTGGTGAATAGATATCAATAACCAGGTTCTCACCTTCTTCTTTTCTCAACTTATTATTTTCCCCGCCAGCCTCACAACATACCCTAATTGCGATAGCCTTAGACACTGACTAAGAACAGTCGGAAATCTTGTGCGATGGGCATCCACATTAAAAAAAAATTGTTTTTACATATAAACATAATTTTCTTCCGATTGAAATAAAAAAAATCAAAGACATCAATAAACTGAAACTCAAACTGAAGCAACACTTCATCAGGAATAATTAATTAAATAATTACCTGTTTTTCTCTTTCTTTCTATTTATTGGCAATCTATATTTATTTCTATTAAATTTAGATTTTTCTAATTTCTCTAAAGTGCACAATATATTAGTATGTAACTATATCCCATTGTATGTACATCTTCACATATAGATGATCCAGAAGTTTCAATTGTTCCCTTATATACTTACCTATTGCATAATGTCATTCTATTTCTGTCATAATTAGTGTAACTCGCTCATCAAGCACAAGCACTAGCTTCTTCTTTGGTGAGACTGCAATTTTAAAGAATTTCTGAACAAATATGTAATTTATATTAACCCACTGTAAACTTATATATCTATATTAAATAAAAAAAATAAAAAAAATAAATAAATAAAAATAAAAAAAAAAAAAAAAAAAAAAATATAAACGGATCCCCTTCATTTAAAAATTAAAAAAAAAAATTGTCAATGGCCCAACATTAGAATATGTGAAATAACGACCTTGAAAGGGGTTTGAAAACACAGTGCAAAGATAAATAAAAAGGAAGATAATAAATTTCTTATTATATTATTATGAATGAGTGAGTCATCGAGCCGTGGAGCTTAAAGTTCTGCCACGTAAATCAACCCAATTTTATGATATTCAAAACCAGAATTATAATGCGTTGACTTTGTTTCATTGCGTAAAAAAATACATTAAGTTAAAAAATATAATACGTGTCATAATTTTTATTTTGATATGCACCAATAAAGAGGTTCTTTTCTGAACTAAATAAGCCAATCCGTTTCATTTTATATAAAGGCTTTATCTGGTGACGTTTTTGCTCTATTGTCCTGTAGTCGATGGAAAGGGTTCTCGTAAAAAAACCTCCTGGGACCTTCCCCTACAAAGGACTAACGACCAAATTAAAAAAAAACAACCATGTAGGTTAGAGGTTTTTTAGGGTTCAAAAGTGCGTGACGGTACGCTGTGTATAATTTTGTATCAAACTTCCAAATACCTCACATCACCCTTTCAGGGATTAAAGCCCAAGAATTGAACTTTTGGATAATTATGTTAATATAAAAATGATTATAATAAATCCCAGTGTCCGGTCCCCGGTTAATCTAGTTAATCCGGGTTAATCCGGTATTCATTTTCACATATCGTAAAAAAAGTTCAAAGAAAATCATAAAAAAAAGATCCGCGCCCTTGTTTTGTGTACCTAAGTAAATACTTCAGTTTGTCTATTTACGGTCTTGCAAACTAATATATTTAAAAAAGTTACATTCTTATTTTGCTTAGACATTTTTGAAAAATTATAAATACTTGATGATCAAACAATAAAATTATATAAGATACATGATTTCATTGTTTTATCATTCATCGTTCGATGAAATTTAAATTCTCGGCCGCTGGTTAATGACTCTTAATGAATGACCAAAGAAACTCTGCGGAACTTCAGTTCTAAACTAGTTTCTTCACAATACAAAGAAAAATTCTGTAATTAGATTGAATGAATCTAGATGAATTTGATGACTTAAAAGCGGAATAAATAATATGCATAAGAAATTTGTAATCCTATTCCATCGCTCAATAGGTACCTTCCCTTGGGTAATACAGTCAAGACTGAAAGTGGCAAGAGAAGTATTGGCCACGAGGGAGTTCACATATATAATCTCCTTCCAGATAACCTAAAAACGGAAAAGAATATAAAAACCTTTAAAAAAAACTATTTAAACTTAAGATGTTGGAACAAAATTAAAAATATTATTTCTTACTACTATACTATATATGCCCTGTATTTAAGTTAAGAAAGCGAAATATTATATTTCTTTTAACTTTTTTTTTTTCAAGAGCGGAGACGGTTTACATAAATAAAGTTCCCGTGAGCACTTAGGCCGTAGGCCCATTGTGCTATCTCTCATTTTACCTCATTCCTTTGACAGTAATCCAGTCCCTTTTACAAAGTTCACCAGGATTGTCATTGGAAATGAAGCTATATCTTCTGGTTCGACAATGTGTCTTCCCAGGTCTCATTTCTCCTCTTCACTCCCCCGTGGTTCCCCGAAGGCCCCACGAGGGAAGAGGGCTTCATCTCTCCTCTCCACTGTTCCCTGAAGGCTCCACGACGGAGAGTTCACCTCCCCTTGGTTCCCTAAAGGCCCCACAAGAGAAGAGCCCACTCCACCTTGGCTCCCCGAGGATCCCAGGAGGGAAGAGGACTTATCTCTCCTCTTCACTCCTCCTTGGTTCCCTAAAGGCCCCATAAGAAAGAGTTCACGGAGATGGCCTCATTTCTCCTCTTCACTCCTACATGGTTCCCTGAAGGCCCCACATGGGAAGAGGACATCATCTCTCCACTTCACTCCTCCTTGGTTCCCCAAAGGCCCCGTGCCGGAAGAGTGCCCTTCCCCTAGGTTCCGTGAAGGCCCCACAAGGGAAGGGTTCATGAAGGTGGTCTCAGCTCTCCTCTCCACGGCTTCTCCTCTTGGTTCCTCCTAAGGGCCCCAGGAAGAAAGTCCATAGAGGTGGCCTCAGCACTCCTAGGTTCCCAAAAGGCCCTTAGTTTTCGAATGGTCCAATTTTTTTGTCCCACGGGTTACCAGGGAAATAGAAGGTCCACTCCAGCAGAGCCCCGAATGTTGGAGTAAGGTCTAAATACTCCGAGATGCGACCTTGTTTCTCGGAGGCACCGTTCTTGACACTGTTCCCCGGGACATTCAGCCTGAGCACGGTAGCTCACACCTTGGCTTGGGATGGCTATTGCAGGTTTGTGTTTCCACTCCCTGAGCGATGGGTTCGCCACACTCCCTACGCTAAGTCTTTTAACTTAATAATAAAAAAATAAAAAATAAATAAAAAAAATTTAAAACGTTAAAAAAAGTCCTTCCATGATGAAACGTTGTTTTTCTGAGAACCTATAAAATTTAGATAATATAATATTAAAATAGATCAGTGAAAAGGTTACAGTAATGATATCAAAAAATATTTTTCGTGTTTCGCAAATATTATAACTTTACAAAGAGAACTTTTCAAATTACAACGTTTGTAATTTTGAATCAAATGAGATTTGCCAATTAATTGTTCTTTCAAAACACCGATTTTTCTCTCCGGCGCCCTCGTCTTTATTTAATTAAGATTTCGTTCGCAGAATTTCGAGGAGATATAAAAAAACAATGTTTCATTTTGCAGCTTGATTTCTACAGCCATTGTACGAAATTATTGAGGTATTTTCGAGAACGTTTTATTGTATTTTCGGTGAATTAATCTGGGATAAAATTAAATTAAACTTTTATTTGGTTTTCATTCAAATCAGTTTAATAATCGTAAAGACAAACTTCTGTTATGAAAACAATGGGGAATACCGAGAACGCCTACTCGAGCATTTTAAATTAATTTTATATAAAACTGAGAAGATTATAACCATTTCATTGAACATTTGTTTAGAATATAAGGCTTGTTATATCTGGTTAACGCGTTAACCTTAGATAATATCGTAAAAGGCATTTGTATAAACACTGTGAACTTTGATACGAATATTTTACTTGTTCTATCACTAACGTGTATATCCGGCGTTTTTTTTATTTTTATTAATTTTTTTACATTTATTTAATAGGCCGTGAGGTAATTGGGGATGCTGTGTGTACGTTCTTTTTCGTGAATCTTCGATTGGCAAGGACAACTTTACCACCTGACGTCTGTGCTCTAAAAATTGCAATCCGTTTATTAAGATAGGCGGAATCAAATGGACAAAAGGTCATTGATGTGCAACAAAAAAGAAGATGAATTTTAGGTTAGATTGAGAAAACTTAATGCAAGATACATAAGCCAATCGTGATAATATTTTGTTTTGTGCAAGCAAAGATTAATAATTTATGAAAAAAATATTTAGGTAGGAGTGTGATTTGTCAGGGGTGACTATGTTTTCCGTTTGCTTTGGTGTCTCCGAATGTGACAAAGCAAAAATTTTAAAGGATTGCAGTTTTTTTTTTTTTACATTAGCTCCACACAGGAGGCCCTAAAAAAAATATTTCCCTCATGGCCTATGTCATCTTTAGGGATGCTACGTGGAGGCTCTTTTTAAGGAGAGGAAGTTCTGGGAAGAAAAATGTAAGATAGGTGGGTAAGAGTCTAAGGTTCAATGTGTTCAGGTCATCCGCCGCCAGATTCAGACAAACCTCACCCTATGAACCCAGGCACCCCTGCTGAGTCACCAACCGTAGCGAACCACTTGGGGTGACTTATGGCAGAGGTGTCGGTTATTCAATAAATAGTTCCCGGAGCGGAGGTACCCATTCCTGCCTCCTGACCTGATAAAAATAAACATTAATTCATTTATTATTGTCGTAATTATTAATATCATGAACAGGGGTAGTTTTTACTGGAAGGGTAGGATTTTCCAGACTTTATTTTTGTCAGGTTCCGACAGTATATTTGACCAAAAATTCGGAATCCTGGTAAAACAAGACAGATATGGGCGGGTTTGGAGTAACTGAGGTAAAGCAAACATGTATTTATTTAGCGCATAGTCTTAATTAGACCGCACGTAAATTGTGGTTTATATTGGTTAAATCAGCGATTCTTATGTATGCATAAATTATGCATCAATCCTTGAATATCGAATTGTTAATTGTAACAATTTCACTTAACTGTGTAACTACTTTAATATTTAATTTTTGTGTACCTTTTATTTTTTGCTGTATGTTGTGATGCTCCTGTATAACTTACTAATTTTACATGTAAAAGCCATCAAGGCGTAAATAAATAAATAAATTCTTACGTTGTGCTTTACTAACCCGTAGTGGTCTGTGACGTGCTCTTATTTGCTTTGAAAATATGAGTTTGTATGTCAATTTAAAGAAGGTGTTTTCGCACCTCTTTCAATATTGGAAGGAAAGTAAATGTCAGAATCACCTGTGTAGAACGTATTAGAACTTAACTTCAAATGACTTCGGCTTTATTTAGTGATCAGATATGAAAAGTAATGTGCGTCCCAAATATTATATTTTCTTTCAATTTCCTTCAGACTTTGAACTATACCCGATTTACAGATATGTACCGTAGTTTCACTGCTGAATAATTATATAAAAACTCCACTTTCATCAAAGTCAAATGCTCTGACCACTACGCCACAGAGGCAATCAAAACATTTACTTTGCTTAGCCACAATCAACCAATTGAAATTTTGTCAAACTGAGTTCCTATATCAAATTATAGAACAACAATGTTGTGCATTACACAATGTATAAGTTCATAAGTTGTCAGTTGTGTACAACAGTTTTCAACGAGCGCGAATACAGAGTTAATTTTATGTTAATTAAGTTTGCGCAGAAAGCAACCACAACCCTGATTTATTGTATTAATGACGTTGGCAAACTAAACAGCAATCAGCGAACTTTATTGTTGTCATCCACAAAACAGACAACAACTTCACTTTAAATATGTACCTTCCGAAACTCAATTAATCTGATAATGGAATAATTATTAAAGTTCGGAGATATCGAACAGCGCTTAATTCTCACTTTGATTCGCTCACCGAAAGCTGTTTGCATTAGAAAATAGTACAATAGTTAAATAGTACATAATACGCTTTCTCAATTATGTACACAATATTTTTAACCAGCTTAAGCCGCCGCTACCCGAATTTCACCGATTTCTTACATATCTCCCTTAATCATTTGAAGTTTTTAAGCTCTTAAAAAAAATACATGTAATTTTTTAAGATAATATCTAGATACTTTCTACACCGAAACGCAAATTATATGAAATTCCCTTGATAGAAAAAAATCGCAAAGTATGCCCCGAAAATTATAGAAAACAGGTCTAATTCTATTATTTTACGAGTTATATTTGTGAAAAAATTCACAATGTTTCTTTAAATGATACTTACAATACTTTCCACGAGATTTTTGCTCTATTTTAAACGAGTAGTGTTTTATTAAGCATTTTCACAATTTTTGCTTTAATTTTATCATTGAAAATATTAACGCGCTCTGTCCAACATTCGTAATTGCATATCTCTCCATCTTCTTCTTTTTGAGCGGATTAGCGCCGCCTTAAGAGTTTTTCTAATTGTTATAATTACTTACATTTGAACCTAATGATTAAATATATAGGTATATAACTTTGTCCAACATATTTTTTCACGTGTAAACCGGTTTCATCCTGGTACAGGCAACTTTGGATTGGTACATTTCAAACTTAATGTGGGACTGTAAATTTCGTTATATGACTATTACTACTACTTCCCGAGTACTGAAAGGACTTAGATTAAAAATTATACAAACCATTGTATTAGGTAGTCTTTTTCTCTCACATCTTAGCCCTCAGCTAGATAATAATTATCCATAATCTGTACTCGGTTCTAACAACAAACGCAATCTTAAAAGCACCATTTCATTGTTTATCCCAGTAATACAAGTATAGTCCTTAAGCTGGATTTTTATTTTACTTATATGATACTGTTCAAGATGTCCGACTATCCGGAGCTAATGGAACTCTTACAATTCTAACTTGGGAATATTCAAAGGTTGAAAAAATTAGGAGAAGGAAGCCATCCAAATGATAAATGAAAATGATAACTAAATGTAAAATGGTGACAAAAGGTAACTAAATATAAGTAAGTCCATTTCAAACGACGTATTACTTTGATTCTAAAAAATGTCAGGTAAAAAACGAAATGTATTTGGGACACGTTGTTCATGTATGTAATTCTATAATTATATATAATTTTTTAAGAACAAAATAATAAGATGATTGTTATGTAATGAAATATTTACATAAAGATTTTTAGAAAAATTAACATTTTGGATTTTTTCTACGTTTTGATATTCACGATACTTTAATGACAATTATGTTTAGATTATTATGATTTTTTGACAATCAAATAATATTTCAATTTTCACGTTTTTTTAAAATTAGTATTTCTTGTACGTATGGTATAAAGAATAACATAAGATCACGTAGATGATCTAATCATAGGCCCAATTTGGGCCTATAATTATCCACATGAACGTATAAGATTTCAATAGTGAGATAGCTGGGGGTTCGAACTGAATAGAACGTTTATCTCCATTCCGGTTTGTGTGGACGGCACTTCTAGCGATATATTCTTTATTCTATGCTTGAATCTATTATTGTCTTGTATTCTATCATTCCAATCGGCATGACAAACCAATCACAATGAATCACAAAAATGTTTCATTAATTTTTAAATCTTTCTTTATTCATTGTATTGTTGATTACGTAAATTGAAGATTTTGAGGTGGTAGAGCATTTTACTTATTTTTTATAATTTATTTATTTTATTTTAAATATCAACAAACAAGTCCTGCTAAGCCAATTGCATTGGCTTATCAGCAGGTGCTTATGGTTCCATTACAAATATATTTTAAAAGTAATAAATAACATCTTATTTCTACAGATTTAACATTTTTTCATACATTTTTTCATAAATACTAACAAGTCAATATTATTTTCTAACAATATTATATTATTTAGACGATGCGGAAGTAAAAAAGGAGAAAATCTACACAAAATCGTCTTATTTTTGCTGACCAAAATTCAAAGACTTTTATTTAAATTAAGACTTTTTATTCAAAGTTATTTATTTCAATAAATAAATTTGGATTTGGCTTAGTAAAATAAATACAGATATGACATAGGAACTACATCGTTGTATAAACAAGTCACCCTCAGACCATATTTCATAACCATATTCAAAGGGTGTAGATTTTTCATTGTGTCATCCCGATGACCAAACGGATATTACACGCTAACAAATACAGATACTACCACGAGACCAAAAATGGAATGGTTTATCAATCGAAATATATTTCATAATAATGAGAACAATATTGGCAGGAAGCTCCGATTATTGCTGTAAAACCGCTGTATATCAGGTTAAAATTTTGTACCATTACTTTTAACTTAGCAGAAAATCTGTAGTTTAAAGCAAAAAAGCCCTCGAATTATGGCAGAAAATTCCCACATCTTTCTCTGTCAGGAATGTATGAATCTTCGTAAATACTTATTCGTAGTAGAACTTCTATCACAAGTTATGGAGCTACGACAAACGTATCCATAAATTTGTCTTAAAGAAGACAAATTTAATTTCATTTTGCTATACGAATACGTAATAAAAATGTTTTGTGGCATTTTTAATAATTACATCCATTACACGTGTTGTAATTTTTATGTTCACAATTAAATTACGGTAACTTAAAAATTCAACGCAGTCAATATGGAATTTATTATTTTTGTAACATTAGGTTTTTTATTAATGTTAATTATAATAGAAACAAAACATCTTTAGCGCATTAAAATGCCGGTCTGATAGACGATGTTTTATGAATTTTTCAAATAATTTAAAAATATGATTATAAAAAAATTTCAGCAGTGAATTAATTTAGGTCTGAATGAATTTGTGCCCAAAAAAAGTATGCATAATTTATACAAAGTTGTTAGGAACACCCGTTCTCATTCCCTTGATGATGATGCACAGATGCCCACAGATGCCAACAACAGATGCTCTTTGAATGTTTTTTTTTTTTTTTTAATGTCTATCTTCAGCTTCTTACACTGTCCTTCTAGTGCACCACTACACGAAGAAGGATCTCTTTAAAATTATTTGCATGTATACCCCAAAAATGAATCAGCTCTTACTGGTATTAAGTTACATGGTTCTTAAAAATAAAGTTTTTTTTTTACTAGGGCAGACATGTGAAAAAATACTGGATATTTTAATTGTAGAATTTGTGAAGCTGAAAGTATCTATTACTTTCCTCAAATTTGAAAATTTACGACATCTGTAAAAAATTAATCAAAGGAAATATTAATTATTTAATGAACGTTGGTACCTACTTTATCGTTTGTTTGAATCGTTTCCACAATCAGTTCCAATTAAAAAAAAAACAATGCAAATCGCAGCCCTAGAATTCATTGAACCTGAGTTAGATACATATAAAACATTATCAAATATTTAAGATTAACCTTTGGTACATACCTAGATTGGAAGCAACACATACATTACACCACAAACAAAATCCGTAAATCTATATACTTTTTCAAGCAAACACGCAATTTTCTTAACCTAAAACTTTTAAAAACAGTGTATTTATTACTCGCTGTGCCAATCACACATCAAATACGGAATTTTAGGTTGGGGTAATGCTTATTCTAGTGCACTCGACTCCATCATCAGTACGGCTACTACCCGTGACTCTACCCTACCGACTTTCTCTTGGGCATGCTCGGTATGAACCGTCTACGGGTCAGAAGGGATGTGCTCATTATAACACATTTCTTCAGACTGATTCGTGGACGGTTTGAAAACTCGGCTATTATGGAGAGCATTAGTTTCTATGTTCCCGATGATTATCTCCGTCACCGACAGCACAGACTGTTTTATCTCCCGGCTTGCGGAACTAACTTGCCAATGGTTATTCCAGTCGGGAGAGCAGTCTTGTTGTTAAATATAATCACTTTGAATATCGATATGTTTAGCATCAATGAAGCACAATTTAGACAGCAAGCTTTATTGCTGTTAGTGTGATTATGCTTCATTGATTTTTAAATTGTTCATTGATGTTTATATTGTATAAATTGTTTGAATTGTTTATATTATTTAAATTGCTTAAATATGCTTTAATCTTAATATTTTCTCCATTTAAAAAAATATTTGAAATTTTAATTTTGTTATGTTTTTAAATTGAATAAATTGAATTGAATTGAATTGAATTGAATTGAATTGAATCATTAAAGCCTAAAAACTATTCATAAAAATAATTTTTAAACTTCCTAATTCTACCAGCACTGATACGATCTTCAAACCTTTCAACGTTATGGAAATAAAACAGCTCTATACAAGAACCATCTTCATTAATTTACACAAGAACAAAAATCACAAAACACTATTCAAAATAACACAAATGATACACAATACCGAGCCAAAAACAAAGAACTTATCCAAACTCCTTTTTCTAAAACACGACCTAACCCATATAAAATAAAATGAAATAATAAAATCCTGTCAAATCTAACTCCATTAATAGATTTGACAGGATTTACTATTTTACTTCATCTCCTCCTACATTTGTAAGATAACTCTCTTTATGGGATTAACTCACACTTCCAATTACTTTACTGTTTTAATTGTATTGAAATTAATATGTATTTAACCTTCAATATTCTTGTTACTATGATATAAATTTGTTTACCTCTACGCCTGTCTCGAGACAAGTACATCCTAGTGAGACAGGCATCTAAAAATCCTATGTAAACATACATAGATAAAAATAAAAATAAATTAAAAAATTCAGACACCACAGAAATTATTATTTTGAACTATTTTAATATTCAAATATAATGTAAAAACTGTGCCCAGAGATCCAATGGGATGTTCAACCTTCACCCAAAAACCATTTTTCAATGACCCATCGGAACCTTTATGGATACTGATTCATATCATTTCATTTCACAGATGGTGAACGGTTTTTCAACCCGCCCGGCCTACACAAATATATTTCAGGGTAACTTTTTATAGCACCTCCAATGTGACTCTCCAAAACTTTCCATATATATCGGAAAGGAAGATTTATGGGTAGGACAAGTGATTCTTTATCAAGGGAAATGGAATATATTTCCCGATTTAAACTCAAATAAAAAAAGGTTTGCAAATTAATGTTTTCGATAAATGTATTTGGACTTGCGTAATGTGAATTGTTTTTTTTTAATAAATAATCTACAGCTCTTAGCGATAGAAGTAATATTTTGCGTATTAAGAACTCCTTGAAACAAATAGATACAGGTAATCCCGTATCGGAGATGGTTGTGAGGCTGAGGGTATTGGGGGAAGAAGAGGGCATTGAAAAATAAGGTTGGTTGTAGGACCATGCAATTCTAATTTGGTAACTTACACAGCTATGAATGGCTATTTCTACCTTCTATTCATTCTTTGGAACCTTTGGAAAATTAGTATCCGCAATTTGGGGGATGTTATGAGCATGAATGAAGTGGAGCCGATTTAATATTTGTGTTAAGCATCATGCTACTAAGCCTTAGTTACTAAATACAGATAAAACCATTTGAAACAAAGCAACATTCAGATTCCGTGTTTCTTATTTTCCACTAAGTGCAAATATGAAAAAAACTTAATTTATAAGGTTTAACTTACTGTACCGAGCTCATAAGCCTTATTTCAATAATTCATCAAGGGTTCGGTTTTCATGAAGCCCGAACAACGCGCTGAGCCGCTCCCAACTAACAAAATGCAAATTAAAATGCGAGGGTCTTCCCATCAATGTTCAAGTAATTATTTACTTATAGTTGAGAGCGGCACAGCGCTTAGTGCGGGCATTGTAAGAATTGAACGTTGAAGTTGATAATATCCACAACTCTCAAAGATTTTTTTGTTGTTGAGATTAAGATATTTTTTAAATTTATTTTTATTTTATTAATCTATATACAGAATGTTTACATTGGGTTTTTCAATGCCTGTCTCACTAGGATATACCTGTGTCGAGACAGGCTTAGAGGTACATATTTAAAGTTACAAGAATATTTAGAGTTACATACATATTCATTTGAATACAATAAAAATGGAAAGGTGATTGAAAGTGTGGGTAAATACTTTAAAGAGAGTTATCATATAAATGAAGGAAGAGATGATGTATAGTAAATAGTAAATCCTGTCAAATCTATTTACGGAATTCAATTTGACATGATTCTATTTTTGATTATTTTACATGGATTAGGTCATATGCAAATAGTTTTCTGTGTGATTTATTTTACAGATGCTTCCAGTAGTGTGGCGTCCAATACTTACAATCCATTTCTTAACGTCTTGTTTGAATTTTGTCAAGGATTCAGTTTGTCTGATCGTAGCTGGTAGTGTATTGTATAGTTTGCAAGCTATGTATTTGAAGTGTCTTTTTCCAAAGATAGTTTTGGAAAAAGAAGTTTAGAGAAGTTCTTGGTTTTTGGCTCGGGTTAAAAAAATAGTTCTATGATAATTTAATATCATTAGGCGCAGATAAAACTTTCGTTCTTCTTTTCTTTTTACTCTTCACTGAAACCATAACTAATATAACAGTTCACGACAAGAACTGCATCAAAAACAGATAATTGCTTAACTGGATGTGCTAAACTTAATCAAAAGTCAAATATAAAATATCTTGGAATAATAATCGACAGCACAATAAAATAAATACCCACATTCAAAAATGCTCAAACTCGTGATGATAAAACAATTAAAACTATGTCGTTTTTGTAATTATTCTTTGATTGTAAAGTAAATATAATTTTGCAATAATGAAATACAACATTATCTTTACTGCGGAGGGATTGCGTTAGCTTACACACATCTTCTACAACTTGCGAAGCATAATAATTGACCATAAAAAAACTATTACAATGGTTACGTTTTAGTGCAATCGCTCTTACAGTACGGTGTTGGTGATCAAGCATCTGATTCAATTATCAGCAGTCGTAATTTAAAAAAAAAAATATATTTTTAATTTAACTTTCGTTTTTATACATAAATTTTACGTTGCGTGATTTTCCACGGGGATGCGCTAGTAAACCTACTCATTTTGGTTGCAATCCGTCTAGCTATCTGTAACTCTGGTTCAATGAACTCTTGAACCATTGCTTTGAATTTGAGACATTTTTAAAATTGAAAGTGTTTGTTTGAAGATTTCAGACAAGCGATAAAATACCTACCTTTTATATAATATTATTATCAGAAAATTATTTTAATTACCATTTTAAAAATTGTAACCGAGAATTCAGACCATCGATGATTTTTCACGGGTCTCTTCTCAGGTATCTTTGTAGATACTTGTGTTGTGTATGGAAGCTATCGTATTAAGGGTCCACTATTCGAATTTTGACCGATTTCTTACATATCTCCCTTAAACATTTGAAATTTTTAAGCTCTTAAAAAAATATATGTTATTTTTGAAGATAATATCTAGATACGTTCCACGCCGAAACGAAAATTATATGAAATTCCCTCGATAGAAAAATCGCAAAGTATGCTCCGAAAATTATTTAAAACAAGTCTATTTCTATTATTTTACAAGTTATTTTTGTGAAAAAAATTCACAATGTTTCTTTAAATGATACTTAAGATACGTTCCAAGAGATTTTTGTTCTATTTTAAACGAGTCATGTTTTATTAAGCTTTTTTCCCCATTTTCGCTGCGATTTCATTACTTAAAATATTAGCGCGCTTTGTCCAACATTCGTAATTACACATCTCTCCATCTTCTTATTTTTCATCTAAATAACGCCGCCTTAAGTATTTTAGTTTACAAGGGGTAAAATGCTCTCTTTTAAACTTTTCCCGCATTTTGTCGTCTCTTGGATTGTACCTCTCGCTAAACCCGTCCACTTTTGTCTGACCAAGAAGAGCGTATTTATTTTTGATCTTTTCCATACTTCAACGTGAATATTTCAAGAAAGAGTCTCCCGTTATACTATGGGATAAAAGTTGCGATAAACTTTCATAGCCTGGGGGTGGAAAGTTTAAAACAGTTTTCGAATTGGTGCAATGTGAGGAATTGGCATTCTCACTTCGAAAGAAGGTGAAAGATGGGAGGAATAGAAAGAGAAGTGGATGCGGTGTGGTTCTTTCAGGCTCTCTTTTGTGATTATTTCCAACAACATCGTCTGAAACTTTGCGTTACAGCCTGAGATTAGTTACCATTAGGCCCCTTAAAGGAACCCATAACGAAAAGTTGCTTTTAAAATAGCAAGGCAGGGTCGGAAAAACCTCAAATCTTGCAGAAAATTATTATTCATATATTTAATAATCGAAATTAATAAAAAAAACAATCAGTATTTAGAAATAAATTAGTATTTGAAGGGCATTAATAATCTGTCATATTTATCATTTTACCTATATTTTTATTTTTGTGCTGTATTTGGTAATATTTATTTGAATCATTTTACATATTTTTAGAATGATACTGTCTACTGGAGATACTATAAAAACTCGTTTTTAAGATACAGGCTATTTTAAGTTTGCCTAAGCTTCAAAATCTACTATTCCACTAGGATACACTTTCAAGCACTTTGGTTTTTAGCAACATTTATGCCAAATTAATTTTGTTTTAATAGAGCTAGGCGAGCCGTATTATCACAAAATTTGCATAGCCCTCTGTCGCGAATATTTTAAGAAAAGGCTGCTATTTTAAACTCAAAACTGCATTTGAATCCAAAGCTGATGAGTTTTAAAATATTTTAAAAATAAAACACAAGGGCCTTTAATCAATTCCGCGTTTATCAATTATTCAACGATAAAATCTATAGAAAAAAATCTGAGAAAACTGTAGAAGCCAGACAGTAAAGTAAAGTTGTTCTAAACCCGACGGCGATTTTCATGAATGTTGTTCTTTTATTAATCTGTTGTTTATGATTTCAACCGTAAGTTCATGTTTATTACTACCCCAAATAACAGTAATGTCCCAAATCCACCCCTACGGTCGTTCAGCCGTTCCGTCGTTCGGTCGTTGAAGGTGCAGCATATTGCCCAAGGAAGTTGAGAAGGGAGAAGGAGAGCGTGGTAACAGTAGCTGGTAACAGGGTGAACAGACAACGAACAAACTTCCCCGCGAATAGAGATTCCGATTGTTCCGGATCGTTTGTGTGAACGGAATGGATAAAAACCTAAAGTTAAAACCAGTGGCGGATAACAAAATTGAATAATCTCATCTTTTAATTTTACTACACTTAATACAGCGCACCATTTAAATTCCGTGCTAAAAATCAACCCGTCGGAAAAATAAATGAATCATAGGATGAGGATCTGCTACACATAATTACATACACAATCTGAATACAATTCAAAAAGACTATTCTGAAAGTATCCATTAGAACGCTTCAATTGAAATTTTCAATAGTTTTGATGTACCAAATTTACAACAAATATATGCCAAAAATATATTATTGAAGCTATTTAAAAATACTGAATCCTCTACTAGACCGTGTACGCATAACACTAGATCGAATAAAAATGTCATACAAAATATTCCAAGTTATAGAACCACATTCGGACAAAGAAACTATACAAACTTTGCAACAAAACTCCATAACATCCTCCCCCAAGCATACCTAAAACTAATAAAATATTCTAATGAGTACAAATCAAAAATAAAAATATGGCTGAAAGAGGTCAATGAAAAACCCCGATGAAGACACTAAAAACTACATATATGAAAATCAAAATGTGTTTGTGGATTAGAGAGATGTCTTTGTATTATATTAAGCATAGGAAATGTTTGAAACATTCAAAACACCTTCTTTTTTATATGAATACCGCACAAGAGTCCCAACTGCTTCCGTCTGGAGCCAGTGAGACTATGGCATCCCCGATTGGGGTATATTGCTCACTGCTCACTTTCTTCGGTGCCATAGACACGAATGAGGGAATTTCCTCAATCTGTTTTTTAATATTAATTTTTAATAATAGTACTATCAGGAAATTTTTTTTTTTTTTTTTTACAGTTAATACCGCACGAGAGTCCCAACTGCTCCCGTCTGGAGCCAGTGAGACTATGGCATCCCCAATCGGAGTATGTTGTGAGGCTGAAGGTAGTGGGGAGGGGAAGGAGATAGGGAAGAGGAAGGTTGGGAAGTACCTGGCTATTCAGATCTGGTCACTAAACACGGCTAAAACCATTTTAAGCAACGTTTCAATTCTGAATGGTGGTCTTACACCAGGGCGATACTGATAGTATCTTCCACTCTGGAACGTGCAGCAAATATACTATATATTATTTTAAATGAATAAATTGTGAAATAACACAAATTAATCAAATAAAATTTATTTGCGCACGCCGGGTTCGAACCCGCGACCTTCGGATTGTGAGTCGAGAGTCTTGCCTCGGGACCACGGAGGCCGTCAATACAATACTATAATTGCGTATTTAGTGCAGTTTTTTTGTTACCAAACACCGTGTGTATATGGAAAAGACCGATATAGCTTTTTTGATACATTACATTACAGTAATGGTATTATCATACTTTTGGTTTCGATCACATTCCGGGTAATCTTTAAACCGGATTTAACGGATTTGCTCTCTTCTTTAATCTCCAATTGAACTCTCAATAAGACCACGAACCGCCACTGGTTGGGACTGTCTTCTCGAAAACGGTTTACGGGCGCCGCGAGTGAGTAATTGCATATTAGTTGAAAGTTGGGAATTTATTTGTTGACGCCGCTTGAGGATTTGTGCATCTGTGCTCCTTGAGAAACAAATAATAAAACTCTTCGTGATTTCAATTTTATCATTTTACAACTTTGTTGATCCCGACTTCAGATAATAAGTTTTATCATTTTACAACTTTGTTGATCCCGACTTCAGATAATAAGTTTTATCATTTTACAACTTTGTTGATCCCGACTTCAGATAATAAGTTTTATCATTTTACAACTTTGTTGATCCCGACTTCAGATAATAAGTTTTATCATTTTACAACTTTGTTGATTCCGACTTCAGATAATAAGTTATATCATTTTACAACTTTGTTGATCCCGACTTCAGATAATAAGTTTTATCATTTTACAACTTTGTTGATCCCGACTTCAGATAATAAGTTTTATCATTTTAATAGCTTATACACAAAACGCTAAAAATATAGAGTTCTTGTAACAGGAAGATTAGAACAAAATTTCTTTATTTATTCATTCACTACGTATTATAATTTTTATGTTTTATATTTGCTTAATAAAACAAAAATACTGTAGAGCTCATTTGTAAAACTATAGTTGCTTCAAATTTTGATTACTGCTCTACGATTTTATATTTGGCCAATGAAGGAAATTTGAATAAGTTAGTGGTTATACAGAACAGAGCTATGAGATGTGGGAAAGGTAAATATGCAAGCGTTAATCAAATGAGAGAGGAGCTAAACTGGATTCTAACAAAAAAGAGACTGCTGTTTAACGTGTTAAATTGTATGTACAAAGTTATGAAAAACCAAATGCCAAAATACTTTAAGGGTGAAATTGCTTTTAATACAGATGTACATGATTACGAAACAAGAAATATAAATGAAGTTAGATTGCTACAAATTAAGAAATCTAAATCACAAAACTGCCTAATGATATCTGTCTAAAGATGCATGTTGAAATGCCTGAAAGTATGAAGAATATAAAGAAAGAAAGAATGTGTTTAAAAAGAAATGTTATGCTTACAGTAAAAATATTTAAATCTATCAAATGAAATGTCAAATTGTGCTTATTAGTTTATATTCATGTAGTATAAATTAACTCAATAAATAATAAAATTAAAAATTAACTAATTTTAATATGGGTTGCTTCAAATTCCATGTGCATTCCTTCACCCCATTGAAAAAACTCCTCACAGAGCATCCCCACAGATTCCCAAAGTGCTAAATTTTTTTTTTCATTAAATTATAAATCATTAAATTGTTGTATATGAATGTGTGGAGAACTGTGTAGTAATTTGAAAAAAATCTATAAAAGTATTGTGAATTTAATTTAGATCTTACACAATTTTATATGAACATTTAATATAGCTACAGCTCCTACCACTTTATACATTATTATTTCTTTTTATATCTACTGATAAAACCGAAAAATAGAATTTATTAATGAAATCTTATTTGGTTTCCTTATAAATATTTTAATTTCAACTTTTTCATGACGTCTAATTTTTGATCAAATGCGATTGTTTAAAATTCTAAATAATGGCCTGGACTCACCAGAGCTTACTTACTTAATAAATGTTCATATCCCGTCAAGATCAACCCGACAATCCTATTTATTTTATTTGTCCTCAAGTAGAACAAATATTAGAAAAAAATCCTCGATTCCCGGTGTATGTGTAGAATATAATAAAAAATTTCACAGCATTGACATTTTTAGTAATAACCTAAAGAAATATCGATATGAAGTAACGCGTACGATCGATGATTCATATGAGAGTGTGGAATGCAACGGGAGTTTCTAATATCCTTTTCCTATATTCCTCTTCCTCTTCACTTCCTGTAACCCAAAATCATTTTCAATGAACTTTAGCATATGAAATACTGTGGCTTGACTTCATTCCTATCTTGTATATTTATCACTTTAAATTATGTAAAAGCTGTTTGTTTCTTACAAATAAATAATGAAGACAATATAAACGATACTCAATCGAAAATCTTGAAACAGAAAAATCAGAAAAAAAAGAAAAAAAGAAACTCAATAGAAAATCTGATTTCAGATTTTCAATTGAGTTTCGCTTATATTGTCTTCATTTAATTAAATAATACAATTTGAGGTTTTACTCACAAATTTAAAATAAAAAATTAAATAAATATTGCTTTTCAATATCATAAAATTGAATTTGGTATAAATGAAAAAACAAGATTTACATTATAAGTTTCGGCAAGTTAAATATTAATGTTGTGGAACGAAGAGATTTTAAATATAAAGTCTCTATTACTCTCAAACTTAATATTTTGATGATATTCAAGTAAAAATCCTTAACAATAAACTAGATCATATTTTATTTTCACATCTCAAATTGTTTTTTTTAAATTGTAAGTATGCTTGTTATGCATAAAAAAAGTGCTAGTTAAAATTTTATTTCGTGCTTTAATATTGTAAGTAAAATTTTAATATTGTGTGTTTGTGATAAAAAAATATTTCTAACAAATTTACACATGTCGAAGACATTATCGTCCACCTTATGTCGAAGACGTGAAAAGTATGATTTTCAATGTACCCACACAATATTATTGTTATTATTAATTACTAGTATTTCATCTGAAGGATAAGGGCTATGTAAGTGGTTTCCACTGTAAAATTTTAAATTAATGCTACACGACACTTCAATAATAAGCACTAACTCATTTGTCACATTTAGCTAGCTATAAAAGTCACAATTTTTTAACCGCATAATTCAAAATTATAAGCAAACACTCGCAAATCAGGACTGCGATCGCCTCGTAAATAAGAATTACTGCCGGCATAAACGCAGTCATAATAATTATTCTCTGATATTCAGCCAACGTGCATTAGGTGAAAATACAAGGCACGGCAATGCATTTTCCAATTATTTATAAGCTACAGTGACGCCCTCCGCGTTGCGAGATACCAATCGACAAAGGCAGGTTGTTTCTTGGTTACGCCAAGCAGGGGGTTGTATAATAAATGTGGAAAGAAGTCGAAATGTGAAGGTTTTCCTTGTATGCTGAATGTTAGATTTGCTTTGCATCTTAATTTAGTTCCTGTATCTTACCACTAAGACTAATAACTAATTACTTACAGCTACTAATACTTAACAGCTAACTTGTTACTAAGACTTTCAGTAAGAAACTTACTACTGATACTTATAAATGAGTATTGACTTACATCTAAACTTATAACTAGTGACTTAAAACTAAATGACCAAGAAGGTCTTAATACTCGTACATAACTCGGCATAATAATTTTGAACGTTGCTTTGCCTGAGTTCTTACAAAAATATATTTATGAGATTTCAACTATTTTATGATCGAGAAGAACTTCGAAATATTTCTAAAAATATATCTCGATGTTATGTTTTAATTAGAAGTATGTAATAGTATGCACATTGTTCCAGAGAGGGGGATTCTTATTCTTGTTATGTTGTCCCTGTCCCTGTCCCCGTCCTCGTCCCCGTCCCCGTCCCGTGTTCTTGTTCTTGTTCTTGTTCATGTTCTTGTTCTTGTTCTTGTTCTTGTTCTTGTTCTTTTTCTTTTTCTTGTTCTTGTTCTTGTTCTTGTTCTTGTTCTTGTTCTTGTTCTTGTTCTTGTTCTTGTTCTTGTTCTTGTTCTTGTTCTTGTTCTTGTTCTTGTTCTTGTTCTTGTTCTTGTTCTTGTTCTTGTTCTTGTTCTTGTTCTTGTTCTTGTTCTTGTTCTTGTTCTTGTTCTTGTTCTTGTTCTTGTTCTTGTTCTTGTTCTTGTTCTTGTTCTTGTTCTTGTTCTTGTTCTTGTTCTTGTTCTTGTTCTTGTTCTTGTTCTTGTTCTTGTTCTTGTTCTTGTTCTTGTTCTTGTTCTTGTTCTTGTTCTTGTTCTTGTTCTTGTTCTTGTTCTTGTTCTTGTTCTTGTTCTTGTTCTTGTTCTTGTTCTTGTTCTTGTTCTTGTTCTTGTTCTTGTTCTTGTTCTTGTTCTTGTTCTTGTTCTTGTTCTTGTCCTTGTTCTACAGCCTTGCGGAGAGAACTCTAGGAAGATCAAAACCTTTTTTCTTCTCCTTTCTCCTTGTAATCGATATTTTCGTTTATTTCCCTAAATAAGAGACTACTATAATAGCCTCGCTGTTATAATACTAGTGAGTACGGAATAATAAAAAAAACCACACGTATTGTGACCAAACGTACTGTCAGTAGACAGGTATTCGGTGTCCAACTCCCTTGCAGATATTTCTAAATGTATTGTGTTAAAGTAAAACATTTTATTCTCTAATAATTCTTTCATCGTCGGTTGATCTAATCTTCAAAGGCGGTGGGTTAGGTCAAGTCACGTTAAGCATTCTATAATAATTTCTTGATTAGCAATCGCGTTATGTTCGGCGTAAGGGCTGGGAATGAAAATGAGTTAACTTCAACCATTAAAGTTAACAGTTCGGCGTTATTAGTACTGAAAGTTAAAACACCTCAATTAAGATACCGCCTTACAAAGTGGTTCGAATTGATAAAATCCAAGTTAAACGTGAAACGCCCCGATGCTTGTCTTAATTATTATTAAAATAATCTACACGCATTTTTAATCGGTAGCTTTAAGGTTGTTTTCAGGGAAAACTTAAATTTTTCGTGATAAATAGCAATTCGTTTAATGAATAAGGTTTTGAAAAGGCGTCTTAATAATTTAAAATAACTTTTATTGTTTTTACCATTAGCTCACTTTATTAGACAGTGTTTAACAAATTAAGAATTTTGGTGGTAGATTATTTTCATGTGTCCTTAAAGAAAAAATACACAATCGCATCTTGCTTACATTAAAGAACTTACAAAAAATGACATATTTTGAAGTACTGATGTTTAAATATGGGTTTTTAAAACCTAAATATATATTGAATCAGGTATTTCATTTAAATATATTACAAAGAGTTGGCATCGCGTTTGGGTCTCACCCAGGCGTCGCGGCGTAGTCGTTAGTTCAATTCCTCGGCTGGCCAATTCCTCCATCACAATACGAACATTTTTCGTTTACTGTTGTGGTAAAGTTACGTAATGTTTTTTTTTATTTAAAAAAAAGAACATCCACAAAGCAGAACCTAACACAAATGCTCCCATCTTGCTAACTAACATATCAGCGCTACGTGTTTATGTTTTTTATAGGTGTCGCCTTTTTCAGAATGTTGAGCATGCCTGAGACAATCGACCTGTAAATGTAAACTTTCAAAAATTGATGCTATCGAAATAACATTACTACTAAATTTTATCATCTTTTTCTTTACCTTTATGTATTACAATAATATTTGTGGCTTGTGTTAAAATAAAAATAGTTCTCTGATAGGTAATTGAACTCGGTGACATATGGTTGCATATCAGATGCATTAGAACGCTCAGTCACAAATAATATTTCAATAGATTAATTAATATATGTTTTCTGTTTTTATAATAATGTTTCATCCCTGGCAGAGGGAGCTGTTAGTTGTTAGCCTCGTGCGCCGCATGGCGTGATACCCAATCAGTTTAACTTCCAGCAGTTAAATACTTTTATTTCCATGCAAGCATTTGTGCAGTTTTTTCCCTGAACGTTTATTTCCATCGCGTTTGATGCGGGAGTTTCTACTGCATCGGTTGCCATTTAAAAACCACAAAACTCTGGGCAATAATCGTTATAATTTCAGCCCTAATGAATCGTGCTTTAATATATAGAGGTTGTAATTGTTTGAATGGGGAATTTAGCTATCAGGACTGATCAAGCAAACTGATAATAGAATAATGTTTAATTGCGCAGTGGTTGATTCTGAGAAATTCCGACGCATTATGTAATAATAATGCATGCTTATTAAATCGTTTGATTGTTGTTTGTTTGTTAATCATAAAGTATTCAATAGGATGCGTGTGGAGTGGAATTACGCTTTTTGAAATCGTGCGGATGAGAAATTTGTAGAAATATAAGCCTGTTTGTAGAACGTGAACAAAGGATATATTTGTGGAAATGCGCGTGTAGAATATTTGTGGAGGGTGGAAATACGCATTTAGAATATCTGTATTTGGAATGTGTACGGAAATACGTATTTGGAATGCACGCTGAAGGTAAAATTGTGGAAAATACGCAGGGTAAGGTGCATGCAAGGGAAAAATTGTGGAAAAATATATGGAAAATTGTTGCGTTTACGTGAAGATCTTATTGAAAATGCACAGTTGTCTGTACACTTGAAGAAAAAGCTGTAAAATCTAATTAGTAGGAATCATTTCTGTATTAATGATGGGACTAATACAACACATTTTTGTTATTGTTTTTGGGGTGTTATGCCGTGTTTCGCTACCTCACGATGAGTCACTCATCTGCCCTGATGATGGACACTGTAACGCTGTCCGAAACGTTGGCTAAAGAAGGAGGTAGCGAAACACGGCATAACACCCCAAAAACAATAATAAAAATACTTTTTGGCCGTGAAAACCTTAAAACATACCTAATACAACACAGATTAACACTTATTCAATTACAAACCGTGTCTTAAATATCTTAATGTAATCTTGGCAGCATGACATGGCTCAATAAACAACATTCAATCGCATTCAATTAGGTAATTTGATGAAATTCTGTAGATTCCCCAAACATTGGCTTTAGATAGATGAAAGCTGCACAGAAATGGCTAAGAATATCTAGAGGTTTATGTTCAAAGTTGATTGGATATTTTGTTATTTGTGTTTATCCTGTTTTATGAATGATTTGACTTGATTATCCATATTTATCGTAGCCATCTATGGAAAGAAAATTGTTCACATGAGATATGAAAGTTTTATGCGTCCGCGAACATAAAACGTAGTTGTCATTTTGCTTATTGTACAACTTCAATGAACAGAACTTAATAACAGTAGCGTGCCGTGCCACTTTTTCTATGATTTTTGTAAAGAAGAAAAAATAATTACGAATAGCTGCTTCGTCTTCCGTCTACCACTAAATTTATTCTACGGTCGACCGGTTTCGCAAGAATTATTACAGAAAGAAATGATGTAAAAGAAGGAATTTGGATAGTTTTCATTCATGTAATATATATAACTTCGCAATCGACCCACTTTAGTGGTGTATAATTTTGATTAAAGGGGAAAAATCGCGAATCAACTATGTTTTACGAACATTTGCGGGTTCAAGGGGTGAGGTTTGTCTAGGTTTTGGAGGCGAATGACCAGGACATACTAAACCCCAGATTCCTACTCACCTCTTAAACCCTTTTCCTTCCAAGAAATCTCATTCCCTTTATTTTCCTTAAAAAAACCCTCCCAAACCCCAAAGATGACATAGGCTCTGAGGGAAATTATTTTCCTAAGGGCCTCTTGTGTGGAGCTCATGTAAAAAAAATGTGCGAGTGTCATAAAAATCTGATTTTATTTGAAATTGCTATAAAATGTAATGGGTAAAAC
The DNA here is from genome assembly GCA_936435175.1 of Glyphotaelius pellucidus. NCBI lineage: Eukaryota > Metazoa > Arthropoda > Insecta > Trichoptera > Limnephilidae > Glyphotaelius > Glyphotaelius pellucidus. The sequence goes on along the minus strand of OW386552.1, from coordinate 9,275,161 downwards.
AATGGATTCTAAATTCGCCTTAAAAACTTGATATTAATGTTAAAGGAAAATCAGAAGAAACTATAGGCACGCCACTGTTGAATAGTGAACCAATGGCATTGTCTCTGTTCTAAATTGTTGAAAAATGCAAATTTTTACGACTCTGGAGAGCAGTTTTGTTTCGTGAAATGTGCTGCTAAAGCTTTTCTGTAATTTTACAGATATTCAACAAATGTGTTACTCCCACATTGTCGTTCAATTTCAGTATGCATCAAAATGGTTTTATCTCATTTCAGATAACGTATTTCGTTTATTATGCATGAAGAAAATTACCCAAAAGAGACAGCATTATCGAAGTCGTGCAAAAGCGCTTTTTTAACCTAATTTATTGAATACTTACAGCGAACATTACTTTACCAATAATTTAGTTTTACCCAATAATTTAAAAATAATTTGTTCAATTAAAAATATAATTTGGTACGATGACTAGTGCTTGCACAACAAAAACTTCTAAAGAAATACGAAAAAATAAATATTTAAAAGAATCTCTGACATAGAAAGAACAGGCTTTTCCATAGAACAGAAATCCAAAACAAAAAAAACAATTTTTTTTCTTCATATTTCCAAAGTTTAAATATTCAAAAATATCTCCGTAAAAGTATTTAAAAAGTTATAACCATTTTAATATCGCGGTGGAGATGAAATTTAAACAGAATCTAAATAAAAAAAAATTTTAAACGCATTTTTCTCAATACTACTTTTTTCGAAACGGTTGACGCGATATCTCAAGTTCTACGAAACCAATTTATTTGAAATTTGATGTGAGCTTTCTCTACACATTATCCTTTTGCTCCTACCAGAATTATAACAAAATTTCATTTTTTACTATTGTTGAAAAATATCGAAAAGTCAAAGAATAACTGGTAAAAAATGTCTTTTTATTTCAGACAGCCGCCATTTTGCGAAAAAAAATTTTTCTTCTTTTCCGAGGTACGGGCTATAGCAGCATTAATTTGTCTGGATTAAGAATTTTTTTTTTTTCTGATTACTAGGAGGGTTGCAATCGTGTCAACCAGGGCGCGCCATTTTTTTGAGACCCCCCACTTCAACACCCTCTAACTTTTTGAATTTTTTTGTTTGATTTTTTTAATGTATTTTTCAATGTTTAATTAATATTTGGTAAAGTAACGGCTGGTAAAAATATTATTGTTTTTTTTATTGCTCCTGAACAAACACCTACAAAGCATGCTTCTAGACTACAATATCTCCCTTAAGTTTTTAAAAGCTACAAAATTTCCTGAAATGACAAATTCGTTTAAAACATTATAATATTACGTATAAGACGTTATTCGAATTTAATTTTACAGTTAGAAAGTTCGTGGTGGGACAAAATTTAATATTGTTACGACCAAACTTCATGGTTTTTCGTTAAGTTTTGTTAAAACTTGTATGTACTTATTTCTATGACATGTGAAGAAACACAAAGTCTTTAGAAAACTTATTTTGTTGTATAAAATAGCATACTATCTGTTGTTGTAACATTTCGCTTCCCTACAAACTGCAATGCAATATACGACCTTTACTCGCCCCAGGGAGATAACGATATATCACCGGACATCAAATAAAAAACACAGATAAATCTTCCACGTGGCAGGCAAACGTGTCACCTTTTCAGTTAGTTCCTTTTTCCCGGAAGGTGGGCGGGAGCTTATTCCAATAGTGGGGTGTTATAATATGTTTTAGGTACCTTCGTCAGGTCCTGAATTCACAAAATGTTGCTTTGTTGTTCTGTTTACTTTATATCGATTTAAAAGTTTAATACTTTACCAACAGAAAACGGTTGGCTGGTCAATATAGCAAAAATATTGTTTTACAACATAAATTTTAATAATATTATAATTGAGTATTGTAGAATTGAGCGCAGAAATAGAAGAATTTATGCTTGCCATTCAAGATAGAGTCATTAATACTTAAAATTATAGGAAGCATACAATCAAAGTTGATGGTTTATGTAGAAAATGTTTGGCTTTTCCGGAAACTGTAGAACATATTATATCGGGTTGTTCTGTATGAGTGCCGTCCGAGTAAACATTTAGGCACAATCAGGTTTTAAAAATAATTCACCAAATTGGGTAATTTAACATAACTTGATTGACTGCCGTAATATAGTAATATATTATGAATATGAACCAAATTCATTTTTAGAAAATGAATTTTATAAAATATATCATGATAAAACTATACTAATATTTTATTTATTTTATTTAAGGTTTTATTCCAGCAGGACTGGGAGGGGTGTGCAATCCCAGTTTGCCATATTTCATAACAATAATACATACAATACATAAGATAGTAAATTAATAATACATACTATAACATAAGAGAGTAAATTAAAAGATAAAATACAATTAAATAAAATAATGCAATAAAAATTAAGCATAACATTAAAATTACATTAAGCAAAAATTAAACAGAATAAAAAATTAAAAAATTTAATTTTTGTGGTCGTCCATCAGGGAAGTCGCCTCATTGTCTGCATCCATCGCTCATTTAGGGGGGAACTAAGCCACTCGGATGCAGCCACGACCATGATGTTTGATTTCAGTATCTTGCCCCAGAAGCTGGCTAGGCGGTGGCGAAGTAGGGCTGGGAATGAATGCACCTTCCCCTCGATGAACATCGTGGAAGCATTGCAGAACCTCGGTAGTTGCATAAGTTGCCTGAATGCATTATTGTAGCACACCCTCAGTTTATCCCATTGCGCTGCTGGATATTGCGTCCACAGTTCCTATGTGTACAGCGCAGTGCAGTACGTCTTGAAGAGTAATTTTCTGACATCGTCACTGCAGTGATAGAACCGCCTTGATAGCATTCCGACAGAACAATTAGTCATAAGGTGGAAGGGGGAAGGGGGAAGGGGGAAGGGGAAGAAAGGCGGGGGGAGGGTTATTGGACATAATTTACAAAGGCAACAAGTTTGCCCCTGACGTGATTTCTCACAAAACGGCGCTTATTATTATTATTATTATTAATAATGGGTAATTTATAAATATTTTTTGTAATATTTAAATTCGTACTTACGCTCTTTCTAATTTCTAAGATTTGCAATTTGTCCAAATAAACACTATTAAAATTACAACTTAGTAACTTTTAAAGTCAAAAGTGTGACTTGTCTCCAAAAAGTGATTGGCAAACTCCGAGAAACTATTACTGTTTAAACATCTGTTGATTGCTGTGTTTGAAGAAAAAAACTTATATTGTTACTTTTCATTGATATAAAATATTTATGTTATTTATAAAATTAAATTTATTTTTGACCCCTCGAGAATCGAATTCGGAACCATCCGCTTGCCAGACGCTCTACCATTGAGCTACAGAACCTTTACGTACACACTGTCGGTTTCACAAATTACATCAAAATTTCTTTCAAATTATTATTTCTTTCAGTTATTCAATTGTCTTTCCGTGCAAACTTTTATGTTTGCACACGAAGATTTGATCAAAAATAAATTAAAACACGTTGTTTGTTCACAAATATTTGTTCTTTTCTGAGAGCTAGATATTATGAAACATAATGTTAATAATCAACTTTTTAACGAAAGCGTTGGGCTTCGAAAATTAAATTTTAATTTAAACCGTAACAGTATTGTTAATAAAGAGGAATAATACTGAGGATAATTAATTTCAATATTAAAATAAAAAGATATTTTAATAACTTTTTTCGTTTGAATAAAGTAACTTTTGAACTTTAAATAATTTATAACTGTTTGAAAATATGTAAATAAGTTCATGCGTCGTTATTTGTGCTTATTTTGTATATCCTTCAAACGACATCATTTGTAGGGATTCTTATTTCTTAATGTATAAGAGCATTGATACTTTGGGGCTTTATTTTCTTGATGGCTTACACAAAATATAATAAGAAAGCGCAAAAGAGAGAAGCAACCAAGAGCTCAATATTTCTATATTACGATGGATGAAATACGTTGGCGATAAAGAAAGCAGTATTCGCATCACAACAGATGTTGCAATTTGCAATAGCGGGAGAACAAAATATATAGGAGCATAAGGGATGAAAGATAAAAGTTAACTGGAATAAGTGGGCTGGAAAAATAAGGATTAAATAACGTTGCTTTGCTGTTACCAGAGGGAGGTCCCCTCGGAGATCGCTTTGTTCTTTGTGTTCTTGTTAGAGATACTTTAGCCCTTCATAATTATTGTGATATCATATTTGTTAGGGCGTTTGCATGCAAGGTATGTTTTTCATGTCCAACTAGATTTTTGTTGTACTTTCAATACTCCATATTTCTCTTTAAACAATTAGTAGTTGTGGCTTGGGTCAGCGATATCTTTTTTGTCCTTTTTTGATTCATGTAGCGATTTTTACAGATTATTCTCACGTGAGATAGAATAATCCAATTTAAAGGATAAAAGATACAAAAACCAATCCAAATAGATGGGCATCTACCCAAGTGATATAAAATATATGAATAATACAAAGAACATTATGAAACAGAGAGATAACATGATATAGCAAGCAATCAGTAGAGAGTGCAAAAAATAGCAGATAAGAATTTAAGCAAATGTGATGATGTTTCGAACAAACAAAAGTTAATAATTAATAATGATAATTATAATAATAATATATATCTTATTCAATGAAATTTGGAACATTCTAACTAAGAAAATACATGATTAGTTTATTTTAAAATAGATTACATCAGTACAAAAAGTTTACAAGCAGAAAGTAATATACATACAAACAGTAGGTTAAAGGTACATTTAAGAATATAAATTTATAGTTATATAGTTGAAGATTCTTATAACCTGCCTCACTAGGCTAGTCTGTGTTAAGGCAGTCATTTTGTACGTTAATTTAAAATACTTACGAACATACCTACATTTGTATTAATAATATAATGATTACATTAATAATAAGTTCTAATAATACCAACTAATACATTGGTATCATTAGTAATTGCGGATTTAAGTGAGTGCACCGGTAAAGGCCCTATCATTACTTTTAATCCAAATTAGTCCAAACTTTGATTCATTTTTACACGCAATAGCAAGACATGCAGGATTTTTGGCCATTTACTTTTAAAACTGTCAGCTCATAACAAAAATACAGGTCTATTGTATTGCTGAAAGAGTTGCTCCGCTAGGACTGTAAATGTTGGCTTCAAGCATGCTATCGTGCTATTTCTCGGGAAGCTGGATGGGAGATGCGAGCCAATCGCACCCAGCAGTAAAAATGGAGTACTGGATGAACTGATACTCTACCTGATCCTGGAAACAGAGAAACTCCAGAGGTAGGTTCAAGGATTTCCTCGGGAAGAGTCCAGGCGAGGTGAGGCAGTAAGCGGTGTGGGATTTTGGGAAACGAAGTCAGATCGGTAATTAAAAACTAAATTTCTAACATGATATTTTTTTTTATATTTTAAGCGGGCGTATATATATTTTCATCACGGCGCGACTCAGAATTATTATTCAACTAGCTTTTCCCCGCGGCTTCGCTAGCATGGTATTACGGAAAATTACTGTAGCGGTTGAACTTATCAATTATCCCCCCTCCTCCCCACCCCCACCCTCTCCCGCATTCCATACATTCATTCCCTCACATTCAGTTTTCAAACATCTTGCCTGCCACCTAAATTTCATTAAGCTATTGCTCAAAGAAAAAAATAGTTATCCAATTTTGTTCATTCGTTTGGAATTTATGCGCTTACAAACATTTCGGATGTTTATTTTTAATTAAATATTTGGAATTTTGTTAATATAATAAAAAAATTACACTATTTATTATTCAGTCTTTATACCCAATCGTTACGAATTATATTTTTAATGTAGGAACTCTATCTGACATTTGTTCCAAAACAGAAGCTTGTCCAAAAAAAAAACAAAACATATTCTAATATTTGAATTTCCTGGAGCAGTAGCTGACTAGGGGTCTGAGTACCTACCAGCTTAGAGCCCACAAATATATCAACATGGTTTCCATGGAAAAGATTTTTTTCTGACGTTAGCAAAAACTCGCTTTTGTTAGCGACAGAAAACGTTTAACAAATAAAATATATTAATATTTATAATTTCATAACGCCAGAGCTTACCATCATATACAACATATAGTCAGCGCATACAATTTAGCTTTCTATTGGTGAATGAATTTTTAAAGTATTTTTATTGGTTAATGCCTGAAAAGGTCATAAACAAACTCGAGCAGTTTCGCATTTATAATATTAGTATGGATTAGACCTTTCCTGTACAAAACAATCGTCACAGGGCTATAAATGAAGGGTTTGAGATGAGCCTTTAAAGATCGGATAATTCGGAGATGGACGAAATATTTACTTATTGTTTTAAAACCAGGAATCCATTTATTCAGATAATTAAATAACTGAAGTTCGAAACGAGTTTCTGTAAAGTTTTGTTTGTGTTTCATCTTACAAAGAGAAGTTCAAGAAAGCTCAAGTTTTCACAATTACCGTGATCCTTCATTTTATTCTGACGAATTTCATTTCATCCAACTATGTATCTGCAGGACCAAAGGTTGTCCGTGGAGTGGTAAATAAATTATTTGGGCCTAAACAAAAAGCAGACAAAGGAAAAGTTTTGGTATTCTGAGAAATTTTCAACGTTTGATGGAAGTTGCTCTTATTTTCCCCGTAAAAGCCGATTATTTCGTAAATCCGGTAAAGCGTTGGAAAATAGGTATTATTAAATTTTATAATCATCTTAATTTTATCGACATTTCATTTTATTTATTTATTTAAAAATAATAAAGATATTTTATAATAACCGTAACGTAACCCGACGCACTTTTTTACTCAGTCAGGATGAAGATCATGATGAAAACGGTGTATTAAGATGAAGCTATACGTGAAATCCTATTTAGATACTATTTAGATTCATCTTTACGACGAATCGGTTTACATTATAAACATAAAAAAATATGGCACGGATAAATAGAAGCTTTTACTAGCTTTTCTTTGTATTGGAATTACAATAACATTATTATTTACATAACAAAAAATATAAGCATAGACCACAAAAAAAAATGTTTTTTCATGACTTAACTATGAAGTAATACAAGAAACAATTTTTTTTAAAATTCCTTTTTATGGCTAAGACTATTTTTGAGGTTCTGTATGTTCTAACTTTTTTTAATTCTTATAAAATTACGCACAAAATAAATAAAAACCACTTTTTCGCCCACTTCTGCAAATAAGTCGCGCGATTTTAAATTTTGTAGGCATGAGAATCGAAATATTTCTAGCGTTTATATTCCTCTTAAGCTTAAAAAAAGGATTCAAATGAAGTAGTAAATCTGTGATACGATTTGTTTTTCTTTTGTTTCGGTTATTTTCATTTACACGCGACGTGAAGCTACGCAAATTTCACACCGTTCGACAACTTTTGCTGCATTACAAAACAAGTTTCAGCTTTAGAATTAAGATATTCATGGTACTTTATACGTCAGCTTATTGTCTGGTGGAAATTTCTTCCATCTAACCCAAATTTACAGCGGGAATGAAATAATCTAGCCTTTTCCCCAAAATTCTCTTCAAGCGGAAAAGGGATTTTAATAAAATATGTACTCTATTAACTCACATGAATATTGCATATATACAATTTGAAACACACTTAACGTACTTACATGTCTTTTCTATCGAGCTTCACACGTACTTTGTTTTTTGAAATATACATTTTTATTATTTTACACTTTTATGTTTGCATACTGTAGTAAAACGAATTTACAGGGTTCCTTTCAGTTCGCCACTGGAGCGACCAAGGAAAATAAATTTGCCTCGATTGCTCGAGATTTCCAGAAGATCATTTTTTTAATTTTTCGCCAACTTTAAAATGGTGATATAAAAATTATTACATTTGAATTAACCTGTATTTTACCGTTTATCTCAAATAAGTAGGATAAAAAAATTCGTAAAGTTTATAACCGCGCGAATCCTGCGTTTTCGTTACTTTGAAACTCGGGGAGGTACTCATTCGAGTCAATATTTTCGATTTATTTATGTTGTCTGTGGTAAACTTGATAATGAATGGTGCATATCCATAAAAAATTACTTAACTTTAACCGTTAACAGTTGATCAGAAATTCTGGGTGAAAAAAATGTTTTAAAAATTTATTTTTAACATCATTCTAAAATAGTCTACAAAGTTTGGATTTGCGATATCTATGGTCATAATCGATAAATTATTTCAATAGCTTTGTTTTAAAATAAAAAGCTGGCCATGGAAATGTTTTAAATAATTACAATAAATGTTTTACAAATGATAGGAAAATGTTGTCTAATTTTGGGACGCTAACAATCGCAGAAAAATAAAAGTGGTCCATTTTTCGACCATAATCGCTCCAGTGGTTATTGATTTCAACTTGCACCTTTTGCTAAGGTATATAAACTAAAACAGTGTTTTTCTAATAAAAATTGAATATTATTTATTATTAAAGTGAATCTCGTTTTATAAAGAGGATTAATAAAAGTATGATTTTTTCGTGATGTGTATTTCTGTTGTAGTTCTAATAAAGTAATATCCAGCCTCAAATGGTTTGAAGTTGGACGAGCGTAGACAAAGTTCGTCTGTTCAATGGGAGATATACACAAGTTCCAGAAACCAAAAAGCTCTTGAACGTTTTTTATGGCATTACTTCGCCAAGTTTAAATCACTGTTCTAACGGTTCGAACATTAAGCAATTAGTTTATTTATTTATGTATCGGTTTTTGAACCGCGTTTGTACTGTTAATAAAGAGAACGGTTATTAGAAAAACATTGTAAATACAAATGAAATTACAAGACAGTTGTGGATAGAAAAATCTATACAACTGATATAGGTTGACAATTCTCTAGATATCAAGGACTCAAAATTCGATTGCTATGACATACAGAAATATTTCAAATCTGGAAAGAAATCTATACCTAATATTATAAATGCGAAACTGCTTGTTTGTTTGTTACGCTTTCACGCATAAACCAATAAACCGATTTTAAAAATTCTTTCACCGATAGAAAGCTACATTATAAGCGAGTTATATAGGATGCATATAATGGTAAGCTCTAGCATTATGAAATTGTAAATATTAATATATTATATTTATTATACGTTTTTGTCGCTAACAAAAGCGAGTTATAGCTATCGTCAGAAAAAAAAATCGTTGCCGTGGAAACGATGTTGATATATTTGCGGAAAATTTAAAAAAAAAAATAATGTCAGGGTTAATATCTATCTATAAAAATAAAAATGATTATCCTATTTTATAACTTCCGAACGGCTGCACCAAATTGGATAATTCTCTTTTTTTACTATTGTTGAGCTCTGGCATTACGAAATTTAGGTGACAGAGTTTATGTTTGAAAATTGAATGTACCGGGAATGAATCTATGGAATGCGGGAGGGGAGAGTGGGGGGGAGAATAATTGATAATTGCAAGCTTTACAGTAATTTCCCCCTAATACCATGCGAGCGAAGCCGCGGGTAAAACCTAGTACATAATAATATTAGAATATTTACACTATAGCATCTATGGAAAAATGCTTATCGTTTTAATGAACAATAAGTTAGTAAAGGTAAGCTTCTATAATTATTGACTTTAATTACATATAATAATCAGTATATTAATACGTGAAGCAAAAACTTTGTACCTCTTTTAACGAAAATTGCGCGGGCTGAGGAAGATTGTGAAATTTCGCACACTTATAGTTTATATAGAGAAGGAGTGCAAAATGCTAATATTTTGTTAAAATTATGAATAAAAAATACATTAAAGCAATTAAAATTATGGTCCAATTTCGACCATTGAGCGACCAAAAGTAAAATCTAAATAGCCCATATTACTTACTGGCTTACTTATTAATTACTGTCTCTTTCTTACACTGGGACTCGCCGGAGAATGTAGGGAAGGTATAAAAAATATTATTTATTTAAGATATAGAGTACATGTTTTAAAAATAAAATGTGGTGTGATTTTTGTGATATTTGAAGAGGGGTTAAAAATAATAAGCATTTGTACTACTGATTCATTTATATGTATGTAGGGTAATGCAAGCACACACATTCCAAGAATCTACAAATAAAGTAAAGAGGAAATAGTTATCAAAAAAATATCGCATAAAGTTGTAATAGTTGAAATAATAAACCTGGATAAATTATTTATCAAAGCAACGTTAATTTAGTTACGATTCAAATAAATACAAAATACGTGAAAAAACCATTTGGTCAAAATTCATCGTAAATATAAGAAAAAAATATAAAAATAATCTATTTGGACCATTTAATTGGTAGATCTACCAAGTTGTTTTTTTAGTTATAGGAAAGGAACAATATTATTTGTCTTAGTTTTCAAATATCCCAACAATGTTTTCAAAAGTTAGAATCAAAATCTTAATATGTGGAAGTAAATGTTTCTTTGTTTGTCCCTTATGCGTTCCTAAACCATTCATCCGATTACGATGAAACTTTGCGGATTTGATGTACGCATGCCCGTGATGGTTTCTATATATAATAGTGAGCACTGGCGTTACAAAATTATTTCCTCTACTATTCATCCGATTGCGACGAAACTTTGGCGAGTTGTGCGCACACCCGCGAATATTTCTATATATACTGGTGAGCTCTGGTGTGGAGAATCCGGGAGGGTAGTTTAGCGGGAGGGTGGGGAGGTGGGAGGGGGAGGGGAATCCGGGGAGTTTGTATTCCGGGGAGTTTGTGTTGGAATTTAAGGGGAGTTCGCGAGACGGGGTAAAGCGGGAGAGGGGTGGGTGAGAAAGGGGACGAGGGAGGAGAAAGGGAGGCGGAAGGGGAACGGGGACAAGATGGAAGAGGACAAGCAGGGAGAAACAATTTCTTTATTTAGGTGGTATCGCAATGCACACCTTTTGCAAAACCACATTTATTAAATACGTTTGTATTTTGAAATATGTATGGATCTTTTAAACCCAAAAGGTAAAAAAAAAAATTCATCAATTCCTCGAATTTTAAAGGTTATTCAATAATTTTTTCCGCTCATACTATTGATACGTTTTATTTAAATAAAAAATACTCTCAATGAAAGCGGAATGTTTTTAAAAAACGAACATATCCAGAAAATAGGAGGGTGATATTTCATTTGAACGGAAAAGTTTTCATGTAAAATTCCAACAGATGGGCCCGAGGCAGATTTCACGAGAAGAACATCGTTTGATCTTGTTCCCTGAAAATCTTGTATGTATCTTGTATGCGATCCACCTCATCCATATGTAACTTATTTCAAAGGTCGCGGTGTGTCTCGCATATCATTTGAGATGCAAAGCAATGTTTATTTGTGAACACAAGATTATACTCACCAGAAAGAATCACGATTTCAGACGGAGGATCTTACATCATCTTTGATGTTGTACAGCATGGTCGGTGTATTTGAAATCTTGATTAATAAATATATTTGAATAAATCATGACAGCATACAGCAGAGGAGCTGAGCAGTTGAATGGAAGTCCCTAGATAAAATCTATGTAAAGTGATGTTTTTTTATAGGTACATATTTAAAATACAGATTCTAGAATGTATTGGGCATTTTTTTTATTATTTTGCTTAATAATTATTTAGAATACTCATTTAATATTCTGTTTTTACAAGGTTGTGCATTGTACATCTGCCTATAATTCCATCGAAGTACCTTGTTTATTCGAGAAGACTACTTAAACGCGGACAGAAAGTAAGCATATTAATATTATCAAGATTCGTTTAATCACGAAAAAAATCATTAAAATTATTTACGTGCAAAAACACCGGTTAAAAATTTTATTAATGAAACTAATAATAAATTAAATTCCGCAAAACATTTGAAAAATACATTTATCACAATACCAAGTAAAAGGCAGTTTTGGCATAAAGTATCTAGGTACTACAGAAATGAAGCAAAATAATTTTCGTTTTCAATTAATTTCTATTATTTATCTAATACAAATTACCCAGTAAGTTATTTATATTATCTACTAGCGAGTACCCGGCATGCGTTGCAATGCCATTCAAAGAAATAAATTGTTTCTCACTGCTTGTTCTTTCCCATGTCCATTCCCCTCCCGCGTTCCCCTTCCACCTTCCCCTCCTCCCCCTCTCTCGTCATACCTCTTGCGAACCCCACCTCCTTCGTTACCCTCCCCCTGCAGGTAAAATATATGACATACACATATTTTCAAACCACTCGCGCACCACCGATAGTAATTTTTTTATACCCATATCTTCTATGCTTGGTCTCATAATCCGAGCCTGTAAACAATTTAAAGACCTTATTACCTTCAAAAGACTATATTTCTCGTATGTTCGTAGTATCTTTGAATACGCATCTCAAGTGTGGAACCCAGGCTATGCAATACACAAAAATAGAATTGAAAGCGTTCAAAACAGATTTTTAAGGTACCTTAATTTCCGCTCTTTTCGATCTCATGTAAGTAACGAAGACTCTGCAAAGTTCTTCAAAATACAGACTTTAACTTGTCGAAGAAATATAGCAGATTCGGTAATGTTATTTAAAATTACACAAAGCTTAATCGATTCCATGTCCCAAACCGCAACAGTAGACAGTCGCTTACTTTTAATCTCCCTCTTTGCAAGACCAACTCCAAACAGAATTCATTTATCTACAGATCCACTCATTTATTTAACTTAAATTATAACCACATTGATATTTTTAACTCGACGATACGTGACGTAAAACGAAAAATTGCTAAGCAACATGACTCAAACTAGGATGTTCAATTCTACCCCTCCCCCCTCTCTATTCCCATCCTTAGCCTCTTAATCCTCATCCTTTATTTCTCCTCACCCCCCTCTCACATATTGTAACAAAAAAAAAACTTATTCAGAAAACACCTTATAATGTCACACATCATTTACTAACATAAGTGGAAGTTAATAATTGCCATAATGAACTATTTTCTTATTGTATTATTTTGTAATTTATGATTTGCTGTTAACTTCCCTAAATAAATAAAATAAAAATAAAAAAATATCGCTAGAACTTACCATTATATATAGCCTTTAACCTTCGCGGGTGTGCGCACAACAAATCACCAAGGTTTTATCGCAATCGGATATACGGCATGACAGCACATAAAATACGAACAAAGAAATATTGATTTTTACACATTAAAAGATCTTATACATATTACCCAGTGTGTACGTAGTTTCTATTATCTACCCAATACGTATTACCCAGTAAGTAAGTAATTTCTATTATCTATCTAATAATAATTAGAAAGTCAGAGTAATACTGGAATAAAAATAAAATAAACTATACGGGCTCCTCTCTGTGATGAGTATTTTTCCGAGAAGTTTTCGAACCACCGTTCCTTCTTCGGAGTAAAATAGATACTCTTATTACCGAACGAGATATAGAGAACGGTTTAATAAATTTCAAAATCAAAAGAAATATTAACGTTAAGAAAATGCTACTTTAATTCTAATAAAATATACACATTTTGAGAGGAGTGTATGGGTTTTGCCGTCCAGGAAACCATTCATTGGAAAACCAACACATCTTAGCAGGGGTGCCAGGGTTCATGGGGTGAGGTTTGTCCGGGTCTTGGGGGTAGATGCATTTGACCACCAACTGCGTGGCTGGCCGGATTGGGAGAGTTCGGTTGAGGGAGACTTCACAATAATTGTATACATAGGTATATACTTAGATAATGTTGTTTAGTGCCATTTTTTAAATGGTTAATTAGTTGAATACAATAGTACATACTTACTTTGATAATTCTATAAAGCCCAATTTTCGTAAAATACATACCACATCACTTTCATCAGAAAAGTGATACAGTTAACCCCTCAGGCTAATTTGAACGCTTTTGGGAACAATTCGTATAGGTTTCATAAATCGTTGTTAACATTTTAGAATGAATTATAAAAATACACAAACATTTAAAAAGTTTCAGAATAATCTGTGACTGCCCACTATAAATCATAGGTCAATCAAATTATAGGTCCCATTTTGATTGGATAAAATCGAAGATGGCGGACATAAAGGATCAAACATGAAATGAACATGAAATCAAATAAAATAGTTCCTATCTATTTATTTTCTCACCGTATGTTTGTACTGTGTAAAATATTTTTACTACAACGCAATTCATAAACATTAAAACATTGAGATAATTAGTTTGTCGTAATAATTAGTATTTTAATATTAAGTATTATATTTAGTATATACTATGTAAAACTGAAGAGTATACTGTATTAAATAATTAGAAAAAAATGAGAGATTTCTTACAATCAAACTGATTGATCAGTTTCGTAAGATTTATAAAATAAAATATTGTAAAATTAAAACTGAATAAACATATTAAAAAAAAAAAAAAAAAAACATGGCACCTTCAATCGCTTTTAAATGATCCGGTAGATCATTAGTTTTTTTTAATATGAATACCGCACAAGAGTCCCAACTGCTCCCGTCTGGAGCCAGTGGGACTATGGCATCTTCATTCGGGGTATGTCGTGAGGCTGAAGGTGTGGGGAGGGGAAGGAGATAGGGAAGAGGAAGGTTGGGAAGTACCTGGCTATTCAGATCTGGTCACTAAACACGGCTAAAGCTATTTAAAGCGACGTTTCAATTCTGAATGGTGGTCTTATACCAGGGCGATATCAATAGTATCTTCCACTCTGGAACGACATTTTGAAATATCCTACTGGTGACCCAAAAAACATCAACATTTCATTTAATTCTCTACAAGATTTTTTGCCTTATGGTTGATTTGGTGATATAATAAATCTGAGTGTTAGATAGAGGGTGCACTTGTATGAGTACGTTGAACTGCATAACCAACTCAAATTTCAATTTTTCGGAGATGTCTGACTAATTAACTGGACGATCGGCACATTGAAGCAATTTTTTTACGAAATTAAATCGATAAAGAAAAGCAATCCCAAAACACCATAAAAATTCGATTAATATATTAGTACAAACGAAATTTAAATAAATAGCTTAGCACTTTAATTTTTTTAAATTTTTTTTATTTAATATAGATATATAAGTTTACAGTGGTGTTAATATAAATTACATGTTGGTACAGAAATTATTTAAAATTGCAATCTCACCAAAGAAGAAGCTAGTTCTTGTGCTTGATGAGCGAGTTACACTAATTATGACAGAAATAGAATAACATTATGCAATCGGTAATATATCGGTAAGTATTAAGGGACGTACTTGACTTACTTTAACCAGTGATTCCTGACATTATTTGGAGTAAAAAATGTAAATAAAATTTTGATCTCCGGTGAAATTTTTGACGATTTTGTTTTTTTTTTCTACAAAAACATAAAAAAAATGGTACCTAGTTGTTGGACAGTTGAAGGTGGGGTAAGGGGTGGGTCGGCTATTCGGCGGAGTGGCCAGCGACGACATGCGGAAAAAAAAATTGTTTGATTTTGAAAAAAAAAATTTTGAAAAAAAAAAAAAAATTCATCAAAAAAACGTCACCGGAGACAAAAATTTCATTTACATTTTTTACTCCAAATAATGTCAGGAATCACTGGTTAAAGTAAGTCAAGTACGTCCCTTAACATCCTGTATAAAGGGAACAATTGAAACTTCTGGATCATCTATATGTGAAGGTGTACATACAATGGGATATGGTTACATACTAAAATATTGTGCATTTTAGAGAAATTCGAAAAATCTAAATAAAATAGAAATGAATATAGATTGTTAATAAATAGAAAGAAGAAGAAAAACAGGTAATTATTTAATTAATTATTCCTGATGAAGTGTAGCTTCAGTTTGAGTTTCAGTTTATTGATGTCTTTGATTTTTTTTTATTTCAATCGGAAGATTGTTGAAATATTTTATTCCTAAATAGATATAATTGTTTTATATTATTAATTAATTAATTAATATAATTAAATGAAGAACAAAAAATGTTTAATTTTTATTATCAATAAAATAAATATTTCCCATTACAAAATATGGTCACGGTACTAAGAGACTACCTTTTAACTAAAGTAACCCTGCAAGACAAATTAGTGTTATTCGTCATGTCTCCTTTCTGCGTAATAAAACTGCTCTTAACAAACAGATTTCTCCACATTAAGAGGAGGCTTGTGTCTTCATTAAACTTCTTGGAGAAAAATTACCCCTTGAGCACTTAAGGCTCTAGCGCTAGCACGACACGTCGAGGGGGCTGGCTATGTTATGTAATACGATGCCAGGACCGCCATAAAAGTTATGTAAACTGGGATTTTTCATTTCATCTTATAACATAACTTTAATGGGTTTCTTTATTTATTTTTTTAGGTGTCGGATTAATTCTTCTTTTATAAAGTTTTGTGTGTTTTAAGGCCTTACAATATAATACGCAATTTCGTACATTTTCGGAGGTACCTTTACAGGAACGGCGAAAAAGAAATTTTGAAAAATTGCGTTATTAGTAGCCAGTAAATAAATGTTTTTTATCGACTAAATAATTGGACAAAAATAAAATGTTATTGCTTAAGAGAAAAAGTTCTAAACCTGCAATAAATAACAATAAAAAATGAGTGTGCTTTAGACCACACGACTGAAGTAAAACTTCTTTAGCTCTATCTGTATGTATGTATATATAAAGGTTTATATGTATAATATATTCATTTATATACATAAACATATATTAATTTTCTATAAATATTTAAATTTATTATGGGTTTTCAAATATTTAAATTTATTATTGCCTCGCCTCGCCCGATTACATTTTTCGTAACGCACTCGTCACGCATTCACCAGCTTACTCCCCAAGTCAAGCGTGCGTGAAGAAGTTTTACTTCAAAAAATGTAAGGAGTCCGCAGGAATCTGAGGTTCATTGTGTCCAGGAGTGACGGACGTATGAATCCGTACCTCCCACTGCGGTGCAAGGTGATGGCTCGAGAGAGTCTGTCTGGAAACGTATCCCTAAATCAGATTCTCTCCTGATCCAGCCCGCAACGCAGAGCGGGCAAACGTATTCATCGCCAAGATCTAGACAAACTTTACCCTAATAAACCCGGGAACCCCTGCTAAGTCACCAAAAGTAGCGAATCACTTGGGGAGACCCAAGAGAGAAAGAAAATGTGTGCTCGCACCCTTCTCTCTTGCCCCTACAGTAAAATACGAAATAAAATAACTCACTCTCTGTTTCTATCTTCACTAACTAATATCTCCCTCTCAACTTACGTTTGCCACTTTTCGTTACGCTCTCGTCACGCATTCACCAGCTCACTCTCCAAGTCAAGCGTGCGTAAAGAAGTTTTACTTCAAAAAACTTTCGTACAAACGAAAATAATCCATCGTTGTCTTAGGATGGTTTGTTTCAAAAAATTTGACGAATTCGTCAAATATTTGACTTTAATTTTCACGTTCTGTGTAAGTTCTATTTAAGTTCTGTGATGATTTCAATTTTGTGAAGCTGCTGGCCCATGACGATAAAAAAATAGAACTCGAAAGGAACTTACACAGAACCTGAAAATTAACTTCAAATATTTGATGAACTCATCAAATTTTTTGAAACAACCCGTCCTTCGAGATATTCCCATTTACAGTGAGTACCTACGTTCAATTCATGAAAGTTATCAATCCTGTATACGTCAAATGCAGTAACCTTGCTGCACCAAGATTGCACATACAATTGACCAATAATACATTTGTCTGTCTAAAATAATTCCCTGCATAGTGGTTATGATGAATGGCCATTTGGTCCGTGGTGATAGATCATTCCTCGTGAGGGGGGGGGGGGGCAGCTTCGAGGGAGGCAGGAAAAATGATAAGATGAGGGTAGTTTCTCGGGGGTGAAGGTAGAAAAAGAAAGATGGGTGAGCGGGAAAGAGTTGGAACAAATCGCGGCCATCCATCGTGGGCTTGCGCATTAGTAAAACACGTAGTGGCAGAAGCTTAACGTTACGTTTGTTTTTGAATTCAGAGAGCGTCTGCCTAGCTAATGTCATGGCGTAATGCATTGACTTTCAAAGTAACAAATTCGAAATCTGATGCTTGATATTACAGACCAGAGTTCAAGATATTATTTTACAAGATGCCAAAAGAGGAACTAACCTGATTTCTGATATAGGAAAGATTACTATAAAAAGGGTTAACTTGAGAGTGATTCGGCATAAGAATCCACAAGCTTAAATAATGGTTACGCGCTGATCAAGCAAATGGTTTTCCCTAGAATTTTGCAGCATTTTTTTTAAGTAAAACTTCTTTACGCACGCTTGACTTGGGGAATAAGCTGGTGAATGCGTGACGAGACCGTTACGAAAAGTATCGGGCGAAGCGAACAGAAGTTGAGAGGGAGATATAAGTTTGTTAAAGATAGAAAGAGAAAGAGTTACGTTTCGTATATTACTGTAGGGGCAAGAGAGAGAGGAGCAAGCACACATTTTATTTCTCTCTTTCTCTCATAGCTAATAACGTTTCGTATATCTAAGACCCAGTGCAGGCCTATTGTCTGTATCACACTGCAGGAGCAAGAGAGAGCAGTGCGCGCGCACATTTTCTTTCTCTCTTCCTCTTATAGAAGTTTTACTTCAGTCGTATGGTCTAAAGCACACTCGTATTTTATCTTTTTACATTAGCTCCACACAGGAGGCCCTGAGGAAAGTAATTCTCCTCAGAGCCTATGTCATCTTTGAGGATGCTGTTGAAAGGAAGGAGAGAAAGTTCTGGGAAGGAAAAAAATATTAGGAGCGGCTAAGAATCTGGGGGTCAGTGTATCCAGGAGTGACGGATGTGTGAATCTATCCCTCCCACTGCGGTCATAGGCGATGTTCCGAGAGAGTACGGCTGGAGAAGTCAAAGGGACTCACTCAACCATTCTCTCCCGTCCCGGCCTGACATGCAGCTGGGGTGCGGACGCATCCACCGCCAAGACCCGAACCAACCTCACCTCATGAACCAAGGCATTCCCGCTAAGTCATCAAACATAGCGAACCACTTGACCTATGGCTGAGGTGTTGGTTATCCAACAAATGATTCCCGAGGCGGCGGTACCCAAACCTACCTCTCAAATTGAATTCATGTGGGGTGCAAATCATTTTTAAACTACACTTAAAAAATAAATCCTCAAATGGAATTTTACTATTAAAGTCTGAACACAAAATTGAACAATAGAAGGGAATCTGTATCCGAGTGCCCCGCTTAAATTATTGTTATATGCGAAAAATGCAAATGGATTTCCTCCGAATTTTATAACATACGGTGTGCGACTTGAACTTTATTCACCACTCTGAATATAAAAACGGTTTTCTTAATGCATTAGCAGATGAATCCGCAACTGGAAATTTAGCACTGTAATCGGAAAACAAAACTGGTTTTAACTTAAGATTGATTCTGCATAAAGAGTCCACAAGCATAAGTTATGGTTACGTACAAAACAAACAAATGATTTGAGGCATGCCTCAAATTTTGAGGCATGTCGTGTTCAACTCGAATTTTAAACTTCGCTCCAAACATAAAAATGGTTTCATTCGAAATGCGTCGGCAGATGAATCGATAACTGGAATTTTATCATCATATTCTAAACACAAAACTGGTTTTAACTTTCAAGTGAATCCTTATGCGAGTCCCCAGGTTAAATTATGGTTACACGCAGAAAAAACAAATGGTTTTCCGTCGAATTTTGCAAAATATGGTAAGCAACTAGATTTTTCTACTTCCCTCAGAGTGGTTTTCTACGGAATACGTCAGCAGAATAATCCTTCCCTGTAATTGTAATACAGTATTCAGAACACAAAATGGGTTTTAGTTTAAGAGTAAATATGTGTGCAAGTTCCCGTCTTTATTAATTCTACAACCAGAACACGAAAATGGTTTTCCTTCGTGCATATTTTGCAACTTGAATTAGAATTAGAATTAATTAACATATTTTGCAACTAGAATTTTATTGCACTCGGAACACGAGAACGGTTTCTTTCGAAATGCGATAGTATCTGAATCCACAACTGGATTTTTTTTTCGTGCATTTCTGTACACGAATCCTCCTGTCACACCTACTGACGATAAGTCATAGACCACAGCGCCCTCCTTTTTCGCCAACTTATATGTGAAGCTCTGTATTTTAATTGAATAATGTAAATGATTTCCTTATATTTTGCAGAATATTTATAAAAATCAGCAGCTAGAGTTTTAAAATTACGCGCGGAACATTTTTGTTTTTCTTATTTCTCTACAAATTTTATTATCCTAAGTGTGGTTTAGCATCTCTAGCTAGTGAACCACCCTGTGAACAATTTCATCTGGATCGTTAACACTTATGCATCTCCCAAATTTAATTTTATAAACATATTATCGTGTTAATATCCTGTAAATGTTCCAAAACAAGAGGAAAGTGAAAAAGTCTGACACAAAGTGAAAGAAAACTTTTCTTTTATTTTTATTTATTTATTTATTTCTATATATTACAGTATTTACCTATAGATCAATTTCGAAAACATTTTTACATAATATATTTTGTAATTTTATTGTTGGGTGTAAGGTAGATTTGTGAAGGTGAAACTGTGGATAGGTATTGTTGTATGTTTCGTGAACACCTCACTAGGAAAACCTGTGCTGAGGTGTTTACGTGTTTATTTATGTTTATGTATGACAAGTATTTATGTGTTGTAATAGAAAGTTTTATATGAATTTTTTTTTTCAAATTTTAATATTTATTTTACATTGGTTATTTAGAAGAGCAAAAAAAAGTATTTAAATATATTAGAGGAATATAAAAAATATTTAAATATATACATATATAAACATACACATACATACACATCCATAAAAATACATGTACCTGCACACATGAATATAATATATATATATATATACATACGTATACATACGTAAACATACGCATACACATTCACATACACATCCATATATGTACACACATATATAAATTGTAAGTGTATGTATAGTTGTTGGATACTTGAAATTATTCTAGTTGTTGTTTGTTTTTTTTTGCGGTGGTTCCAGCATTCCGCACAAAAGTGCTCGAGGGCCGCATCAAATTTCCTCGCGAGCTGCGTGCGGCCTGAAGGCCGCGGTTTCCCCACCCCTGATGTAGAATTTGATCCTTAGATAAGTTCCATTTATGTAATTAGTTTGATGCGGAGTTCATACTCCACTAGCGAACTGTGTTGGCGGCCTCTCGTGTAATTTTCGGGAATGTAGAAACCTCTCTACATAATTTTGTATGAATGGTTGTTTCCCACGAAAAAAACTAGACTATGGCTGAACAACCATAAAACATAACTAAAATTAAATTTTACCGACTGGTATCCCTGAAAGTAGCCCTCCGGTCCAGTGCATGATATTGCAAAGTCATTCCGGTTCCCGCGTCCGCTCAATTTGGCTGTTTTACATTCCCTCTCGTGTCACCCTCTGGTTGTTACGATTTTAATTTTGTGTCAAGTTTATTATAAAATATAACGTTACTTGTAAATATATTTGATCCGCATTATTATGAGTTCTTATTGGCAAATTTCCCCTACACACGCATCTCAGTTTACAATGCTCGGAAAGGCTGTAAGCTGCAAATCCAAATCAGGATTAAAATACATAATTCACCACCATGCAAAAGACTTTTTCGTCTAGCGACGTGGGCCAAATATCCTATTAAATAAATAATAAAATCTTTGTATTTTAAATATGTTATTTTAAACTCACCCAGAATCATCGCCACCGTGAACGAGGACCTACCGTGCCAAGTACGGTGAGGATACACGAACAGGATTGATATCGTGGTTGGGCTGAGAAGTTCTTTTCCATACAAACTTGCTGATTTATAAGGAAGTTAGGAAAACCAACCAGCCACCTTCCCGTTATTTATGCCCATAAATAAATCGCCGAATTATTGTGAAACGAAGATAAGAGAACCGCGCCACGTAAATAAAATTATTGTCTCCGTCGCAGATTTTCTGAAGACCTGAAAATATATAAGCATTGTGAAGAAGATTATACGATATTTGTTTCAAACAAATATAGGTATTTATAGGTATTTTTCAAAATCAACCATTTAAAATTAGTGTAACATTTAATTTGGTTATTCTTGAAGATATTTCACAGTCGATATGAAATATGTTAGTTGCAATAAACTCGTACATACAAACACAGAATTCATTAAAACATCCCAAATACATAAACACTTTACACGACAACACGATAACATACATTCAAACAGCATCCACACTAACTATGGTAAACAATCCATTGGTTACGAGGGGGGTAACTTATATAATTGCCTCCCAAACGACATTAAAAACGAAGAAAAGCTGGGTAAATTAAAAAAAAACGGAAATTGGAAAACAAAATAATTAAATATAATAGCGCTAAACTGTAATTTTTAGTTTAGTGTAATGTGTTTAGTTATTTCTAGTAAAATGAGTGAAATTGTAATTTTCTTTTTTACTCGAATAATTTTTTTTTAATAACTCTTGTGTTTTACAGATAGTTCTAATCGAAATACCAAAAATAAAAAAATTAATTCTTTTTTTGGGTTTTTTATTATTTATTTTTGGGGTGTTATGCCGTGTTGCGCTACCTCCTTCTTTAGCCAGCGTTACAGTGTGATGGACACTGTAACGCTGTCCGAAACGTTGGCTAAATAAGGAGGTAGCGCAACACGGCATAACACCCCAAAAATAAATAATAATAATACTTTTGGCCGTGAAAACCTAAAATCATACCTTTTTTGGGTTGTTGGTTTCGAATGACCTGGCTAAAGCTAACTGTTAATTAATTTTTATTTTTGTTTTATCACAGTGAATCTCCAAAAATATCCGCCGTATATTTTAGTTGAAAGTAATATCGATATATTATTGTTCTAATGGAAAATCCAAAAAAAATAAAATTTAAAATAAAATTTTGGTAGTTTGTTTCGAATGACCCGGCTAAAGCTAACTGTTAATTTATTTTTATTTTTGTTCTATCACAGTGAATCTCCAAAAATACCCGCCGATATATTATCATTAATTAAAATCGTAACTAAATCCAAAGCAATTCTAACTAAAAGAAAAAAATTATGTTTTGAACAAATATTAAACATTTTTTCTACATTTATTTATAATACGATAATTACACACACAATATTTTTTTAATGGTTTTATAAGGAGTGTCCTTTATTTGTAAATTATCTAGTTTTCAGTCGATTTTCCCCTCGATATTTATTACGCAGATTCGTACCTATATTCCTGAAGATAAATGTGATAACATTCCGAACAAGAAACAAAGCGACAAACACAGCACGTAAGTTATGACATTAATTATGAACATGGTAGTAAACATTAATTATGCCAACATAAACATAATCTGGAACAATAAAGCTTAAAAAGTTATACTTCGTCTCATGAATCAGCATCTGAAAAGCAGTCTTTACAAAGCTGAGCCATTCAAGCGAAGGCTTTCGAGGTTTAGTTTTCAGCGGGAGAGGGTGAAGTTAGGAGTTAGATAAATGCCTTGCAATAATGCTGATGAATGAAGCTGTTCACTTGCTCATTTTTTCCCCCTTTGCTGCCCATGACTCACTTCCTGAGGTGGAATTTATTTGGTCTTGTAGTGTATGTAAAGTATTGCAAAGTAGAGACCGCAAGCTTTACTCGTAAATACCCATTTACGTCTGGGAACCGAGTATTTATTCTGCAGTGTTTTTAGATGGCGCAATATAGTTCTTGAGTGTGATCGATAGCATTGTTATTTAAGATTTAAAATAGCAATCAATCCTAATTTGCAATACGTTCAATGCGATTCTCATAGATACGAAACAAAAGTCGATACTAACCGATCGTACACTTCTGGAAACGCCACATAAGGAAGAGAAAACAACTCTTTTTTAATACGTAATCATATTTTTATTACTCAATTTTATACTTCAAACGGAATGTAGAAATAAGATGCATAATAATTTTGTAATAAATATATTAAAATACCAGTAAAATTATAAAGTGTAAAAATATATTTTGAAAAGTTCATAGTTGAATGTTTATTAAGTTCGCCAAAAAAAATTCCCAAAAAAAAAAAAGAGCCTTCACACGGGATTTATAAATTCCATAAAATTCTCGTGTCACGGTGTTAGTTATCATACTCCTCCGAAACGGCTGGACCGATTTTGATGAAATTTTGTGTGCTTATCGGATAGGAATCGGCCAACATCTATTTTTTATACCTCTAAAAGTTAAGCGTGGTCCACCCCGAATTTTTATTTTTTATTTTTTCGACAAAATGTTTTATTTTTATTTTTTTACAGTGAGGCATTAGAAAATACATGCAGTCCTAAATTTTCACTATTCTACCATCTACCCCTATTTTTTAATAGCGATATTAGTAATTAAATCATTTTCAACCCCGGTCGATAGAAATAACTCACAAATAGTTAAAAAGAATTTTCAAATTTGGTGCAGTCGTTCGGAAGTTATGCGCGTACTAACATTTCGAAGATTAATTTTTATATGGATAGATAGATATAAACTACGACGCTTAAATAAAAATATATCGACATCGTTTCCACGGCAACAATTTTTTTTTTGACAATAACTCGCTTTTGTTAGCGAAAAAAAAACGTATAATTAATAAAAAACATTAATATTTATAATTTCATAACGCCAGAGCTTACCATTTTATACAGTCTTTAGTCCCCGCATATAATGTAACTTTCTATTGGTGAAAGAATTGATTCCATGAGAACTCTGTTTATTATAAAAATATTACATATGGCTGCCTGAAAGGTAAAAGTTTTCAAGAAAATCCTAAGGAATTTTTTTATTGACTAAATATCAATGTTTATTTTGTATTCAACGTCATCCCTAAACTCATATTACTTGATTTAAAAAAAATCAACCAGAAAAAATGATATTTTCTCGAGTTATCGTGTTAACATTCCCATGCGGGCATCAAAAAATCCACGATAATATTTTTAAATCACATTTTTTATATGAAAAAAGCAATTAATTAATTAAAAAAAAATGTTAGTTAAATAGATATTTTAAGTTCTATTAAGGTGCTTTTGAATCAAAAATACGAATTTTTCGCCCGTTAGAAACCATTTAATACGACGAAATTGAGATTTTTAATTTTTAGGCCACAGTAGAGCATACCTACGTGCGTTCGCGCTTAAGGCATGCAATATTGTATTCGTTTGCTTATTATTTGACTTACCTTTCACAGCTTACAACACGGGTTGATTTATATCAGATTGTTAAATCAATTAAAAGTGAAAACTGACTTTATTAATTTATACTAATATTATAAATGCCAAACTGCTCGAGTTTATTTCTTACGCTTTCATGCATTAACCAAGAAAATGATAAAAATATTAAAAAAATATTTCCTAGAAATAATGTATATGGCAAAACAAACTTGCCGGGTCAGCTAGTGATCTATAAAATGGTCCAATACCAAAGACACAAAAAGATTTGTGATTGTTGAATTATGCAAATTGGCCAGTAATTACATGTTATTTTTGTCACCCTCCTTATGGATGAATGATAGAAAACTGTGTTTCCAAATATCAGGAAAACAGCCAAAATATATTTTTAGCCCGAATAACGAAAATACTATTGGCCATAAAAATCTAAAAACGTACCCAATACGGTATTTAATTATTTCACGGTTACTCGGTTCCAATATAATACGATAAATCCACGGCCTCACGCAAAGATCCTTTAGTCTGGTGGCATAAAGCGCACGACGAATCTTAGCGGCCAGACATTCTGCGAAATGAAATTTTAAAAAAAAATTTTTTTTTTTTGTAAAATCAAAATCCTATCTTCAAACCACTCGAAAATGATCAGACAAAAAGAACAAAAAAGAAAGCAACATCTAGCGACTCGGAAAAGAAAACTCAAATACTAATTAGATATACATTTGGTCTATAGGAAAAGATACACTGGAATTCGACGACAAAAATATTGAAAAAATCATCCTTTACATCGATAAAAAAGTGCTTCGTAGTCTACCCACTTTTGTTTGCTTTAGTTTTCTGAAAGTTTCACTACTACCATGTGTGAATTGCACACTGTGATTTTTTTTTTAAATATTATTGAATATAAAAATTTATGTGCAATTCCAACAACATTAAATAGGGCCAAATCTTGAGAACTTTGTTAAAATGGCTATTGCTAAGTATCACACGTCCTTCTGATCTATTGCAAGCAATAATAAGTTTCACCTCGTATCAACAAGTTCCTCGTGTTATTGAACTGTAGCACGATACCGTTCTGGCTTAATAAAGTCTTTGTCCGTAAAATAGCGTACAGCAATTATTGCGATTTAGAGCTTCAATCTGCCCGGAGGCTATTTTATAAGTGCAATGTGGCCTCGAAACATTTAAAATGCAGGTTATTTCAGTTTAATTACAATATGCAAAATACCACAATTATTGCCAAATTGCACTGCAAAATGCAGTAAAATGACTGGCTGCAGGGGAATTTACTGCATTTAATTTGCATCAAATTTCATCACGAAATATTTTTATTTTTTGGAATCTCGTTCATTGTAGGTAATAAAACTAATAACCTTGTTATGTGAATAAATTCATCAAAATTTAAATAGCTTTAGTGAAATTATTAATCAAGGTATAATGTTTGATAGAAAACTAACCTTTGTTTTCCATATTAATTATTTTATCAATAAGGCTCTTAAAACTCTTGGATTTGTTTTGAGAGCTGCAAAAGACTTCAATAATTTATGCACATTTATTGCATTATATATAATACCCTTGTCAGATGCCAACTAGAGTATACCTCTACGTTATGGTTAATTTTCATTCCGACAGCATTGAAAAGATTCAACATAAATTTCTGAGGTTTATAAACTAAATTGCGTATTGCATTACCTACTGAATAAAATTTCCCTATTAAAATTTTCAGAAATAGAATTAACACAGATTTAATATTATTGCATAAAATACTGCATTACAAAATTGACTGTCCTGAATTACTTCAATTAATCAACATCCACATTCCCAAAAGATCTTGCCGATACTTACTATCCTTTTACTTTAGCAACACCAGGACACTCTTACCAAAATTCCCCGATTCCTAGACTTCACAATCTCGGAAATAAATATTCTGATCTTGGAGATATATTTCACCGGTATAAACATTGTTTATTCCAATTCTTTTATAAATCTAGCCACAAATAGTCGTGAATAATTTCTGCAATTTTTGTTTATTTTGAATATCTTTATGTGTGACTTCTTATCATTTTTACCAATGTATTTTATTTTGTATTAAATGCTATTGTTGTTTCATATTTTTTCATTATATTATATTTTCTTTTTTGTTTAAGTTTTAAAATATTTAAAAGTTCTGTGATACTTAACTTATAAAGAAATGTAAAAGCCCATTAGGGCGTGTTATAAATAAATAAATAAATAAAATTATGTATTTGGTTGTTTATACTATTTATTTGTTTGGTTTTTAATACTATTTATTTATTTCTATATTTTTATATCAATTTCTTTGTCGTTTTTAAGTTTCTATGATTTTTCAATGAATGACAATATTTTTATAGTTTTTTTTTAAATAAATACTGCTCCCAATTGTTTGGAGTCAGTGGGACGATGGCATCCCCAAACGGGATAAGTTGTGAGGTTGAAGGGAGTCGTGAAGCAAAAGAGATGAGAAAGAGGTGGGGTGGGTTATACCTAACTAATCAGATTTTTCTTACATCAACCCCATACGAGAAATAAGAACTCTCAGGGCCTACGTCATCTTTGGGCTGCTGTGTGGACGGTTTTTTGAGGAGAGGAGGTAGTGAACACGGATCTTGAAGACACCTACAATGTAGGAGGGAGGAAGCACAAAGATTATCACATCGTTCCACAGCCAAGCGATTGAACTCAAGAATGAGTCGTAGAAACAACCCGTTCTCATGTGACAAATGTCAACCGTGTACAAATGTTGGGTGGGCGTTTGGCGTATTTCTTGACTGTGCCGTAGAGATCAATGTTGCTAGATCTTAGGAGCATCTTCTCTGAAATGTGGTCACCAAACTTGGCTAAAGCTATTTTAGTCAACTGATTCTGAATGGTGGTTTTTTACGGTGCCTACAGACTTTTTCACTACGAATATGTCGATAAACTAGTCAGTCCGTGACTTCAGCGAGTGTTGAACTCGATACGACTGACAGATAGTTGAGCATCTTACCGGGCTATCGACCACCTTTGAAAAAATCGTAAAAACGGCATATTCGATAACCAATTAAATTGAGGGTATAATCACATTTTAGGTTCCATCGTTTTTTTCTTTAATAAAATAAAAAATATTAATCAATAAAAAATTAAACACAGTTTTTATAAGGTACTAACCTCCATTTCCTACACAACGTACGTTCTTATTTTGTGAAGAATAAATTTTATATACCCATGTTTTAGCCTTAATAAATCTTTTTGACATTATTCAAATGTGCCTTAGATAGCTTACTAAAATTATTCAGGTCTATAAAATATTTTTTATGCCAATGAAAAATGTGGCTTTCATAACCTTATTTTCTAAAGAAAAAGTTTATCTCATTCAGCATTTACCGTTTATTTTTAAATACGTTATTTAATTCTGTCTCAGAATTTTTCTATATAATAATTGGCAAAGCATGTTTTGATTATATTTAGACAAAAGGAAAGGAAAGAAGAAAAACAAATGACAGACGCTCGTTCCATATACAAGCCGACTTACTCAAAAACTGGTTTCTACTCGTTCTCATGAATTTGACATCAACTAGGTGCTATGGATGATTGTTCCGTTCGTGAACGTCAAGTTTCACACACGTGCAATAGTTCAAAAGGGATACATTTTGCTAGCTCATTCGGGCATACTCCGTTGAAATACCAACATTGCGTTTGTAACAAACTTGTATTTATTTTTGACGCATTTCAATGAAAACAGGTTACTCTTGTTATTCGGCGGTTCATCCTCTCTGTACATCCTTTCGGGGATACTTAATTATATTTTGTACTAGTAGGTATACCATATTGATTAATTTGTGTTATTTCACAATTTATTCATTCAAAATAATATATAGTATATTTGCGGCACGTTTCGGAGTGGAAGATACTCTCAGTATCGCCCTGGTGTAAGACCACCATTCAGAATTGACACGTGGCTTGAAATAGCTATACGCTGCCCTAGTTCTTGTATGTTCAATAGACCATTTTAGTTTTTGTTCAATCTCCACTTTAAAATTAAAAATAGAGTATAAAAAAGTATAGTTAATCACTTAACTATGAATTATTTAAATTAAAGAGACCTTTACCTTTACGAAAATAGCTTTATCTTAAACACCTTTCATAATGTTTCATTGAAATAATAAAAGAAAAACTTATCTTCCTGTAAAATTTTCTAATGGTCTATTGAACATACAAGAGAGAGGCGACGATTAGCTATGTTTGGTGACCAGATCTGAATTGCCAGGTACTTCCCACCTTCCTCTTCCCCATCTCTTTCCCCTCCCCACTACCTTCAGCTTTGCAACCCTAATGGAGGATGCCATAGTCTCACAAGCTCCAGACGGGAGCAGTTGGGACTCTTCTGGGGTATTCATATAAAAAAAAAATATGTTTTTTCCCTAAGCCGGCTGAATATTGAATATAAGTTTGCCGAAGGGCCAACTCTCGGGGAATCAATTGTCATGGAATCCGGAAAAACGACGTAGATACTACGTATATTATTAAGGTTTTTGAAAATCATGATGACAACAGGCTCCTTTTATATCCCTGCTTTAGCATTACCGTCAAACCCACGTTCCCCTAGTTGCATAATATTTTGTTTATTTATGTGAACAGAGAAAGCCACCATTATTGGTGAGCCCAACAAATGAGATAAATGACAGTGTTACTAAATAATGTTACTTCCGTGAAGCTTTGCACACGGACAAGGAAAGCATACGGAAAACGCACTTTGAATTTCAACGACGCCAACGCGATGTACGTAACCGCTTTGTGTTTTAGAAAATCTCACAAGACCTTTGTGTTTTGTGAAAATTTAAATACTTTTTGTTTTTGTTTTACAACGTGTATTTATTTTTCGAAGCTAAAGTACAGTGCCTACTGCCTCCTCTTACATTAACAAGTGTGAATCCTTTTATACAAACTATATTTGTAGTAACGGTGTGCGGTACCTCCTAAACTTGCCCATTGACAATTGGACATTGATCAGATTGCCAGTCCTGGAATATTTTGGAGTTGAACTATTGTCTTTCCTGAAGCCAGCATTCAAATGAGCATAATTGAAAAGGAAGCTTTTTCATTCTTTGTGCGGCAGCGATCCTCTGGACTCAAATACCATAAATCGCTATGATTGTGTTCGTAGATCTTGCAAGATGCTCTCGCCATCTTTGAAGCTGACTGAAAATCATTCTGATAGGATGATTGGAATCTGAAGCTTCTGGAAAGTCTTTTGGCTGGTAGCCAACGATCTGCAGCCCTGCCATTCTCACGATGTGAGATTCTTTCTTCAAATGAGGAGTTTTCGGCAAGCCACGCTTCAGCCACAGTACGATTTATCACGGTATCACCATCAACCTATTTGCCTAAGCAAGCCCCCTAAGCCAGACATTCTTATAAACAGGATGTACCTTTTTTATTCACAATATACTTTTGTATTTTGAATATCTTGTTTTCATTTTAAATCAAAACCTTATATAAAAATGAAAATGTTCTTGCCTGGGGATATATGACTTGTCTATGTATTGAAACACAGGAATTGTTTGAAATTATTGAATAACCTTCTTTCAATCCTCGTGAAGATTTCTGGATTATTATGACCACATGACAATAGATCTGAAAAGTTTTTAATCATTACAAAAACTCTTACGAAACTGTCAAAAATGTCACAATTTGCGAAAGACATTTTGCAATCCATCGATTGTTAAATCAAAATTCAATTTTAGAAACTGTTTAAATTAATAAATTTATTTGAAGTACTCACGTATGGTAGGTACTAACCAAAATCGAACAATTTGAATGTAATCAAAAATTATATTAATTTAAATTAGTTACCTACGAGTACGCTAGGTAACAAATTGATTGATTGTTTTTATGATATACTGTTCTTGCAATATACAAAAATGAATGTTTGTAAAGAAAAAAATTGCAAAAACTGGCAGGCGAACGAGAAAAATCTGAATGTACCGAGGCTGAATATATAGAACGCGGGAGCGCGCATTTTAACGCACGCTGGGAACTCGGTAGTTGCTCATAAAATCAGCATTTCAATCATGTATATTGTTGCCATTATAATCCCACGGTAACACTACTTATGTAGTAGCCTTTGGTATTTATTTTTCGCTCACTGATTTTCTACCCGAATTTTCACCATATTCTTGCATATCTCCATTGAACATTTGAAGTTTTTAAGCGCTTAAAAAAATATAAGTTATTTTTTAAGATAATATCTATACAACCCTCACGCCCAAATGCAAATTATATGAAATTCCCTCGATAGAAAAAAAATCGCAAAGTATGCTCCGAAATTTTTTATTTTCAAGCCTGTCTCTATTATTTAACAACAACATGTATGTAAAAATTCAGTGTTTCTTTGAACGTTGTTTTAAACAACCCCCACGAGATTTTTGCTCTATTTTAAACGAGTCATGTTTTATTAAGCATTTTCACTATTTTCGCTTCAATTTTATCATTAAAAATATTAGCGCGCTCCGTACAGCATTCGTAATTACATATCTCTCCATCTTCTTCTTTTTGAGCCGAGAAGCGTTGCCTTAAGAAAATTTTACTTGGTAGGATCCGAGTGGCGGATTGATAGATACTCTCTAGTAGGATCATTCTCTATCTTGCCGGCCAAATGTTGGGGTATCACTGTCGGGTCACTGACTTTTCTTTTCCTCTATTTTCCTCCTTCTTGAAACCATGCTTCTGATATCTTTGCATTTTCCTTTGTGAATTTACTACGGCTCATTTCAAGTACAAAAAATATTTTTTTTTAACATTAACTCTACTGTGGAGCCTCTAGGGAAATAATTTCATTGACATGAATGGTAGTTAATCAGGTTTGCAAAAATTTAAAACGCCTTTGTTAGTAAGGGGGCAAACCTAATCAAGACATCAAATTTATTCTTAATCTAAATTGAACAAGAAAATTACTCGACGTGTTGCGATCTCGTGACTGCCACCAATTATGTTGTTAAAACTGAGAAACTTCGTTTTATTCGTACACAATTATCTGAAAACCTGATCTAATTTCGTGCACTCTGATCGACATTGCGTTGGTAACAGATCGATTGCTGAAGGTATACTGAGTCTGTTCTACAGATTTAAATGGAGCCTGCTCAAAGGCGCTAGCAGAATTGATCCCTTGCGGCGAATACGAGTGGAATCCCCGTTCAAAAGTCACCGGCTTCGGATAATTTCTCCGATTCATTTTGTGTGAATGAGCTACCTGTTTTCCTCCTTCGTATAATTCGTGTCTCTACAAGAGTCGTATTAATAAATGCCTTTTTACTGCTCATAACTTAATCCTTCTCACAACGGTGTCCAAGCGGTTGGTGATATAGTTCTCCTAACTTGTATCTATTTTTCTTAATCTTTTAGCAAATTAATAGTCAATCTACTTCCCAGTGACATCCATGTGCGCAGTGAAAATATTAGGGACATGTGAATGAAAACATTAGATTAACTTTTAACATTTATTGAAATCAAACAGTTTGTAGAGCATGAGACAATCGTCTATTTAAGGATTAAAGTTTTAACGAAACTCAGGACATGGTCCAGGGTTCCTTGAAGAGGAAGCTCCTGGGATTATGAAATATGCAAGTCACTTTTAAAAGTACTAGGAACCAGCGATATGTGAAACATTATTATCTGAACAAAACTAACCTTTCAAACAGTATGTTGGGCGCCTAGGTTAGTCTCAAAGACATGACCATTAAAAAACATAAACTCCTATTTAAACCATTGTAAAGGAAACTAACGCCAATCCAAGATGTCCGCATACCAGCCGGAGACCAGACCCCCTCCTTCCTTCACCAGTAAAATCCGTGGAGTGACCGCTCTTCCGTCTTCTACCCGATGTCGCCACTGTACCGTCCGAAGTTAGCAACCAACACGCTCATAGAGTAAGGTGTTTTGTGTAGTCAACATACAAATAAACGGGGTAACAAGTTAAACTGTTACAAACTGTACTTTGCACTGTTTGGTAGAACATAAAAAAATAATTCCCTACTTTCCTCTTTCTTGGATTTTCGATTTACTTCAAGCTGCTTTAAAGTGATGCACCACGTCGTGTAAAATTCGGGATCAGGCCGTTAACAATAATACTCCTTATCTAGATGACTATAAGGTTTAAATACTCTTTAAACACCAGTCGCCTGTTTGATTTATTCATAAAAAAAACATTGCTAAAACTCTAAAGAGTATTTTATTTTATTTTGCGAAACTCAGGCTCAAACATTTAAATATTTTAGGATCATTTCAAAAAAAAATTTTTTTTTTCAAAATATTGATTATATACAGAATCTTGGTCGAGGACTTAGTTTATTTTAAAAATCATCCGATTTTTTATTATTTTTTTTTTGTACCACAGATGCGTATGGCAAGTCTAAAGAAAACTATAAAAAAAATCAAACGAAAATTTTCATTTGTGGACTTAAATATCTTTAAATAATCAGTGATCCAATTGTGCCACCTTGAAAAGCCATAATTTCATTGATTACAGTCCAATTGATTTGCAATCAATTTGTCTGCTACTACGTGCATTAAAATCACTATTTTAAAAATAATAAAATAATACACTTTACAGAAAACGCTTTTGAATCTGCGCACAAAATCTGTAGAACATTATTTAATGAAAATAAAACACAGCTACAAGAAATATTTCTTTTTCGAAATAAAAAGATGAACAACGTTATACGAGTATAAGTACATAAAAAAGTCCGGAAAAGGGTCTTGCTTCTTGGAGAAAAGAACACATGTAGAATTCCAGGAACTAGTGATCGAGTCAATGGTGGGAACCATGAAACACAACCTTAATATTTAAAGTTTCTGGGCGAGGGTTTCAAAGGAAAGATGAAAATGTAGAGTGTAAATACAGAGCGAAATGTTATATTTTAAAACCCACTTCTTCTGTAATAAATCTGACCTGATAGGGCACACGAAGAAGAAGAAGTGAGAAAAAAATGTTCGGAAAAAGAGAAAAAAATGTCTAATAAGTATTTTTAAAAAAACTTGGAAATACAACATTCAACTTTTCTCCTGTAACCGTACACGAATTAGTTGGAACCATCTTAAAATTTTAATGCCTTATCTCCTGTGCCTACAGACTAATTCAATAAAATTACGTCGCGCGCCCTGATCTTAAAAATAAACTTAAAAGCTCGCAGTGGACTTTTCGTGGGTCGGCTTGAATTATTATGTATTCCGGTCCAGGGCTGTGCCAAATACACGTTAATTTTCTTGACTTTATATTCTGCAACGACTTTCCGGAGGTTTTAAAAGCCGGCGGGTGTCGATATTGTGGAGGTCGCCCTTGGGTGGGAGCCAAATAAAAGAGATGGAAAGGGATTGCCACCCCTGAATTTTTTCCGAGGTCAATACAGATAAAGTATTTTTTTCGGAACACCTGCTAAATTGAAGTGTTAATTAGTGTTAGTTTTACTAACCCCTCAGACTAATTTGTTCGATTTTGCGAACAAAGAGCGATTACCCGTAATATCAATTTGTTCTCTTTTGGGAGCAACTCATATGGACTCATAGAAATCGTTGTGTCTCCCTTACTGGCATAGTGAGAAATGCGATCTAAATGGATCAGAAAGAGAAAATACCCAGTTTTATATTCAGATCTAGAATTTAGCCTCAAAATAATTGAAATATACTAAAGCTTACTACTGAAGCTTACAAAATAAAGGTTCCGTTCGCAATCTAAAAAATGTTTGCATTAAAAATTTTTATCTAAAAAAATAATTTGTTTGTTTTTTTTTTCTTTATTCAATGCTTTAATGGTTATAATTTGTGAATTTTTCGACCACCGTGGTAGGCACATGCCCGTGTTATGGATGTCGATTTTTATTTTTAATAATAAATTTTTTAAATGAATTTCATTGTCTTTCAAAAAATGTTCAATTTATAAGATTCACAAAATCTCAGACCCTTCGTTCGTGGAGAAACCGAATCCAAACGTAAACTGGTTGGCAATTTAAAAAAGTTTCTCCCACGGCGCAACTCAACACAGTAATTACATATATTAGCTTGTTTAAGAAAAATTTAATAAATTAATAATTTATCAACTATTAACCTTAATATTTAATAATAATTTATTAACCTCCTGAACAAAACCGATATCTTCCTGCTCTGGCGTATCGACAGGTCGTGAGGCGCTACCATGGAAACTGTCAACCTGGCAACTGAAACGCACCGGCCGCGGCGACTAGCACGGCGAGTTGTGAGTGACTGATTGCGTCATCCTTGACAACCACCAGTCTTTGAGAAGTTGCCTTGTGTGGACCGCCAATAAAATTCGAAGGTTGCTTTCCTGTGGTTAGCGATTGAATTGCTAACTGTTTTTTTTCAGTTGCCCCATGAGTGGCCATGAGTGGATGTGCTAAGAAGTAGCTTTCACATCGGGATATTGGCCAAATAATTTTTAAATATTTTATGAACCAAATCCAATTTATTATCAATTCATTCAATTCCTGACATTCGTCATCCAATGAAACGTAAACGATGTTTCAATCATCCGAAAGCCACAAAATTAATTAACCATGTTAATTTCCAATACCGCTTTTATAATTCCTCTCTTGGGAAAAACTAAATGATGGGAGATATATTAAATGCCACCTGAAAAATCGTTGTTATTGCAACAAAATGGGGATAAATATTATGTAGTATATTTTAAATTCAATAGATTTAAGGTAAAACAATATTTTTTCTACGAACAAGTATGTGTACAGACAATGTTCACCCAAGGTAAATAATTGAATATAAACAAAGAAAAATTTGTCATCAATTTACAAGGCTAATGGTTCCATCTGCATGAACAACCCAAAACGCAATGAGCCGCTCCCAAATAAAATTTAACCAACTAACTTTCTCTTATTTAATAAGTCAGGAACAAAATTTTCTCTGAAATCACAAGGTTTGTAAGTGGTGTATTAAATATATGCTTATCTAATTATAAACTTTAGAATATTTTATGAAACATTTTTTATTTAAATAAAGGAACTATACCATTTGTCGAAAGGAACGTTAAAATCTCAATGACAATAATTATTTTTTCAAACTTAATTCAGCACTTAAGAAACCTACTATTTATAATATTGAAAATGCTTGAATAATAACGTAGATGCATGATATATTCATAAATGGAAACGGAACGTACAAACAATTTTACAAACAAATGGAATGCCAAAAAGCTGAGTAAACATAGATTGGAAACTTTTGCTAGTTGACAGTGGCTCAGCGCGTTGTTCGTTATTTGGATGGAACCTACATACATATTACTTAAATACATATTTTTCCATAACAAATGAAGTTAAGTGTGATCAGCCGACAATTAGCTCCCCGAAATGGTATTTACCACAAATTTATAATTATTTTTGCATTTTTTACTTGGCGCTTTAAAGGGCACTAGAAAACTATTCAAGATAAGAACAGATCCACCCCATTTAGATTCTTGGAATTACACTTACAGCGAATATTTACAGTGAAACAACATAATCTAAGTTTTTTTTCATAATTCTTTAAATATAAACGCTTTCTTCTTTCTTTTATCCATTGTTTTATTTTTTTAAAGATTTATCTATGCTCCAACTACAAATCATTTTAGAAAAAATTTAATGTTTCACGCTTTACAAAAGCAACCATGTTATAAAAATGTTTGACTTATTGTTTTTAATGTTTCGAAGGGAAAGAGGATCAAATTTACTCCTTAAATAACGACAAGGGTACGTCAACGAAGAACGGGTGGTTTTATAAAACTTCATTTATATCTACACCTGATTTTTATGATATGAATATATCAAACACATTTCCCTTAAACAAGTTATCACTTAAAATATTAGCGCGCTCTGTTCAACATTCTTCTTTTTGAGCCGGGAAGCGCTGCCTTAAGGCTCGATGTAACCGCTCGAAAAGAAGAAGAAGGGGAGATACATAATACAAACGTTAGAGGGAGCGCGCTTATATTAAAAACGATAATGTTTAAGCGAAAATTGTTAAAATGTTTAATAAAACAGGACTTGTTTAAAATAGAGCAAGATTCTCGTGGTAAACACAGTGAATTTTTTCATACATATTACTTCTAAAATAACAGAATAACAGCGCACTTTGCGATTTTTTCCTATCGAGGAAATTTCATATAATTACTGTTTCGGCATGACAAATGTAAAAAATAACACATGTTTTTTTTTGTAACTCGAAAACTTAAAGCGTTCAAGAGAAATATTTTATAATACGGTAGAAATTCGGAATACTGCGGCATAAGTAATTTGTTAGATTGGTTCATTTTCGCGCAGCATAACACTCCTTTAAGTGATCGAAATCTTAAAGAGGTAGTTCGCTTAATTGACAATCAAGCGAATTTATTTCAGTTAAGTGTTTGCAGCTCGTTCCACAGTTGAAGATGCTCTTCGTGTAGCACTGGTGACGCACCACCATTCAGAATGGATAAACTTGGATTATTTAGCTTTAGGTATTAACCAGACCAAAATAGCCAAGAACTACTTCTACTCATTCCTTTTGTACGGTTTCACACAAAAACAAGCTTTACGTTATTTACGTTATCTCTGGCGACACTGTCGAATCCCGACGTGGACAAATAAATTTAATTTGATTTAATGAATACAAATAACTTTGTGTACACCACTATTTAATTAACAATTTCAACATGTTTCGAAAACTATGTTTTCTTCGTCAGGATAATAAGTTAATAAAAAAAAATTATTAAATTATTATCCTGACAAAGAAAACATAGTTTTCGAAACATGATGATATTGTTAATTAAATAGTGGTGTACACAAAGTTATTTGTTTTCATTAAATTAAATAATGATGCCACAACGTGAATTTGCGAATTTTGAAGAAAAAAAAAATTAATTTGATTCATTTGTGTTATTTCACATTAAATTATTTTAAAATAATCTATAGTATATTTGAGGCACGTTCCAGAGTGGAAGATACTCTAAGTATCGCCCTGGTGTAAGAACAACAATCAGAATTGAAACGTTGCTTGAAATGGTTTATCCGTGTTTCGTGACCAGATCTGAATAGCCAGGTACGTCCCGACCCCTCTTCTCCATCTCCTTGCCCTCCTCATTAGCTTCAGCCTTACAACATACCCCAATGGAGGATTTTATAGTCTCACTGTGTCCAGACCTGAGCAGTTAGGACTCTTGTGCGGTATTCATGTAAAAAAAAAACAAAAAGCTTTACACGAGAGGCCCTGAAGAAAAAAAATCCCTCATGGCCTATGCCATCTTTGGGGATGCTGTGTAGGGGCATTTTTTCTGGGGTCAATGTGTCCAGGAGAGGCGGACCTATGAATCCATCTCACCCCACGTTTAGGTGAGAGGCGATAGGTCGAGAGAGTCCGAGTGAAGAGGTCTAGGTTAGGTCTCCCTCAACTAGTCCCTCCCGATCCGGTCCTCCATGCGGTAGGTGGGCAAACGCATTCGCCGCCAAGACCTAGAGACATATCTCACCCCATGAACACGGCATCCCTGTTAAGTCGCCAAACGTAGCGAGCCACTTGGGATAAGCCTTGACAGGGTTATCTAACAAACAGTTCCTGGGGCGGCGGCACCCATATCCACCTCCCAATTGAAAATCAAATCAAAACAAATTAAAATAAATAAAAGAATCTTATCAAATAACAATAATTTTATAAAACAGCGGTTACCTTAAACGTCGACATTTCTCAGCGATTTGTCTACGTCCCACAGCCAAACAAAAAAGGCGATCGACCTAATTTTACGTTACCCTTGCTGGAAAAATTTAAAAATTTCTTAATTTACTTTAAACAAATATTAAATTAGTTGTTCGAATTCTCTTTTTTTTCCTTGCTGTTAAAACGCAAATGGGTATTTTTTTATCTGCGTCTCGATTATTCGCAAGGTCTTCAGTTTCGATTACAAAGCACTATAAAGCCTGTAAGGTATCTCGTCTCCCTCAGTACCTTGGCTATCGCATTTCACCTTTAATGGCTTCACCGTGTTCACTGGCCTGATGATATCCATCGCTCTTCTCGCTGCCTACACTGTTTGTAATACAGATGGCTAACATACTAACAAACTCAACGGATATGGTAAATGATTTAATATAAAAAAATGAACAAATCGTTAGCTTAGATTTTTGAGAACACATTTCGTACGACCTTAAACATTTATATTATAAATACAAGCTTTTACTCGCGGCTTCGCTCGCTTGGTATTAGAGGGAAATTACTGTGGCGCTTGCACTTATAAATTATCACCCCTACCCCTCCCCCCTCCACCCCTCCCCACTCCCCCCCCCCCCCCCCCCTCCACCACTCCCCCCTGCTCACCTCTTCCACACCCCCCGCCCTCCCGCATTCCATACATTCATTATCGGTACATTCCGTTTTCAAACAGCTCGCGTGCTACCTAAATTTCATAATGTGCTCAAAGAAAAAAAGAATTATCCAATTTGGTGCAGTCGTTCGGAAGTTATGCGCGTACAAACATTTCGGAGATTCATTTTCATTTAAATATGTCAACATCGTTTCCACGGCAACGATTTGTTTTCTGACGTAAGCAATAACTCGCTTTTGTTAGCGACAGAAAACGTGTAATAAATATAAAATATTAATATTTTTAATTTCATAACGCCAGAACTTACCATTATATACAGCCTACATTACTCGTTTATAATGTAGCTTTCTTTTGGTGAAAGAATTTTTAAAATCCATTTATTGGTTTATGTGTGAAAGCGTAACAAACAAACACACGCAGTTTCGCATTTATAATATTAGTATAGATATAGATATGCGAAATGAGTTTAAATTTATAGAATTCTTTGAAATGACGTTAATTTTATCATTTAAAGAAAATGGTAAGGGTTCTCGGAAGAATTTAGGTCGGAACTCATTTTTACCAAAAAGTAAAGATTCAAATGTCTGTTGTCTGTGCTATATACTGGTCATACTGGAAATGCCATTGCTTGAAACAACCTTCGTTTTGGTTTTGTGTTGATGTTTTGACTGAAATAAAATAAATACCCTTAAAAACTTAATCAAGAAGAACTTTGCAATATTACATTACATTTTTTAGTGTATTAACGCGTCTATCAAAAGGTTCCATGGCAGTTGATCCCCCGACAATTGGTCCCCCGGCGTATTTACATACAGCGTTAGTTTAGGGAAAATACGGTGTATCTAATAACACAAAACATAACTAAGTGATTCCGAAGGGATGTGCAGAGAGGATGCGCCACCGAATAACAAAAGTATAAATCATGTTTACATTCAAATGCATCAAGGAAAAATCTGCTTCTCTTTATACTGTGTACACCAGGGCTTAAGTACAAAAAATCGACACTGTGTATTAATTAGTTTGATATTCATACCAACTTATTATTAAAGGTATTTTTGAAGTCAATTTTACGTTTGAAATTAGTAAATCGGTACATTTAGATTTTCAAACAGCTCGCGTGCCACCTATTGTATTTTTTTTTACAAATTTTCTATCAAAATATAAATTTTGATAAGCTTCAAAGTATTCAATTTTGGTAAGTACCAGAAATGAGAATAAATTCATTAATTTAAACATTTTCGAAAACTATCAATGGTTAACAAAAAGTCATTTTCAAATTGTGACAGTTTTGTAAGAGTTTTTGAAATGATTAAAAAAACTTTTCAGATGTATTTTCGTGTGGTTGTAATCATCCAGAAACCTTTGCGAGGACGGAAAAAACGTGTTTTGATACTACAAATCATCCACATCAAATCCCCAAAGTTTCATTGCAATCGGATGAACTATTAGAAAAGCATAATTTTTTGATACCAGAACTCACTATTGCATATAGTATGAATTGCGGGCATGCGCACATCAAATCCCCAAAGTTTCATCGCAATCGGATGAATGGTTTAGCAACGCATAGCATACATACATACATAGACAGAAACAAACATATTTTCATTTTTATATAATATATAGATATCATTTCAAGAGGCCATCTGTCGGCGTTTCAACTGTCGGGTCACCCTGCCAAAAATACCAAGAAGCCAGATATTTTAATTAAAAAATTTAAAAAATAATCTTTTCGTATTTTATTCCTATAAATAAATTATAGTAACCATAGAAGTATTTCATTACCAATTCGTTTTTTTCTTTTAAATCACAAGTGAATAATATCAAACTCCATAGATATTTATTTTTCCGAATCTTTCCTTTACATTGACTTCGTTATAAAAGTAATCATATTTTCATAAAAGACTCAATCTTAGTATTGAAATACAAAAATAAATGGTGTGTGCTGATTCAATTTTATTTATTGTTTGTGGAATATCTTTGAAAGCACCCCTCGATGAACGTTTTTAAAAATTTTGGGGTTTTCTCTCGAAATGTGATCGAACGGATTGGGTCAGGGGTTAGGAATATCGTGCATATATCATGTCAATTG
Source organism: Glyphotaelius pellucidus (assembly GCA_936435175.1). Lineage (NCBI taxonomy): Eukaryota > Metazoa > Arthropoda > Insecta > Trichoptera > Limnephilidae > Glyphotaelius > Glyphotaelius pellucidus. The sequence goes on along the minus strand of OW386552.1, from coordinate 9,233,632 downwards.
CAGCCTCCGTGTTCAGAATAATCGTCTACTTGTGTGTTCATATAATACCCACAATGATAACCTAGAACATTATATTATGCAAAGCAACTCTCGGCTTGACGCAGTGGCGGAATTACACACAGGAAGAATAGGGGCCATTTTCAAATTAATATTATAAATGTGCCCATTTAATACACCGCAATTATTCATGTATGGTTGGTTATATACAAACTGTAACAAGCAAGCAATATTTGCAAGCAGTATCCCGAAAATACTTTAGGTGTTGTTTCTTTCTATGAGAACTGAGCGACTATTGCTTCAAATCGTCGACATCGTGTTTTTCCAGCCTAAATATCTCCTCTACATAAACGTCGGCTCCGAATAACCTTGCGATATTTTGATTGCTCCTACTACCATCATTTCAAACATAAAATTTTACTCCTAACCGGTATATTATAACAATGTAAACACATAAATTTGATTGGTAGCACATAAAGTTTTGGAAGGGACCTTCCTTTATCGAGAGAATATTAGAAGTACCTTCCTAAACCTACAGAGCAAAAATTTTATTCAATTGTTAGGCGGGAACGTTTGCCACTGCTCCGGGAACCATGTATTGTCTAATCAATACCTCCGCATGGTTCGCTACGTTTAGAGATTTAGCCCGGGTTCGTTGGGCGAGGTCTTGACGGCGGATGTGTCTGCCCACCTCCTGCATGGTGTGTCAGATCAGGAGAGACTGGTTGAGGGAGACCATTAAGTGCACTGCAATGGGAGGGATGGATTCATCACTCTTTGACGCACTAACCCACAGATTCTTTCCTACCCCTCATACCTTTTTCCTTCCCAGTGCGTAGATCCAGGTGTGGAGCTCTCCAGATGTCTGCTGTCAGGTTGTAAGGCTAAGCTGCTTTCCTTGGCTTCCTTCAGTTCCACACCGTGTGGACGGTACAATGAGTGATAGAGGTTATCCGTGGAGTAAAACACTTGTGTTTTATACTGGATGTTTATTCGGTTTCTAGTCTGAACACTTCACTGCAACAATAACTTAAACTAATTATAATCACAGAAGTGAAAGACGATGAAGAGAGAATTGGTGAGAGATTGATAATTATTGAATCAATAATGAGTGAAAGAATGACAAGCAAAAATACAAACACGCCATTTTTATAGATACAAATTAGAAAGTTGGCACGCCACAGACAACAGAGATTTTAGATAGACATTTTATTGCGATATTTTAGTAAGAGGTGGCATAGACGCAAAAGTTTATGATAAAGGGCTCTACACATCGAGATTATAAGAAATGATAATTACAAGTGTTCAGTGCTAAATGAAGTTAAATATAAAATAGGACAATCACAACACACAACATCCAACACCCAGAACTTCATATTTTCTTCCAAAGACCCTTCATACAGCATCACCAAGGATGACACAGGGAAAACGATTTCCCTCACGGCCTCCTGTGTAAATCTGATGTTTAAAAATATACCTACAAGTATACATGAAATTAAGTTTATTATATTTATTGTACCACCCATCTTAAAATTTTGCTTTTGTTTTAAAAATTCGCTCATTAAAGAACATATTATTTATTATGGTTCCCAATTATGTCCTCTGCGTGCGAACCGTACCTTAATTTCTCTAAATAAACAATAAAAGTGTTAATCTCTAGTGACCTCCGAGGTAAGTATGTCCTGTATATATGTTCTGCCTACACACTATACAGTATACTTTTACAGCAGCATCGCGTTCATTGGTCAAATCATTGTACATATTATAATTTCGTATCGGTGATCGATGAACTGACGGATGCAATTTTTAGCCTTAGGTTGTTGTAGTGGTTTGTCTAGTTTGTAGTTAGAAGTTAGATTGTAGAAATGTATTATTAAGTTTATACAGCGCCTTTGAGGTGACTTTTCGCAAAAAACGGCGCTATATAAGTCATGCAAATATTATTATTATTATTATAAATATAAATCGGTTTCAAACTAATTTATGAGTGCTTATTGACACACACCACAAAGTACTATCATAGTTTGAATGTGCGTTTTATTTAACAGATTTTCAAAGAATTGTTATTTTTGTTTATTCAAGTTTTTTTTTTAAATGGGGACCTGAATTTTTTTTTTTTGAAATGGGGACCTGAACAAATTTTGGCATTGTGCCACTGGCTAAGTGTTTGGACTTGTATTATATTGTATCGTGTCTGAAGGATGAGCTTATTATAACGCTTCGTCCGTCTGCTCGCCTCAAGGGTCGAGATGTCACTTCAAATGGAGATGGAATTATCCGACCGTGTCGGTGGATTCAGTATTCATTGGAAGACATTTCGACCAATGGCATTAGTATTGTAATTTATCTAATCTTTCTCTGTCATGTATTGTAATAACGAAGAGTTAGTGTTTGTTTATTTTAAATATTTTTACATACAAGTAGCAACAACGGTGATATTACTCGTGGAATTTTGGTATGCTTCTGCGGTATTATAAATGTGCTGTAAACAAATTTATTTCTGAAAATGTCGTAAAACCAATACCCTTAAAAAACTAAATAGAATTATCGTTGAGATGTATTTGAAATAAATAGTGATATTCTTAAACAATAATTTTTTTTTATATCAACATGAAAATGTTACAAAAATACTTAATGAATCATTTTGACTCGAAACATAAGAAATTTTGAAAGAATTCTATATTTAAAAAAAAGATAATTTTTGTAGATGGATTTAGTCAGATAACTGTGTCTTCACTTTTTTTAAGTTTGTACAATAAAAAAGCATAAATATTTTTTTTTTACTCTCAACTACTGTCAATAAATAAATCCCGCCAAAAAATTTTTTACCAGACTCTTGTTTTTAGGTCATTTTTTAGGTTTGAATAAAGTATAAATATTTGAGATAAACTGAGAAGAATATTTATGATATAATCTCTCTCCAATGATAAACAAATCACATAATATCTACTAACTAACTAGCTAACTAACCATCACGCCGTTTCACCGCAGGGGTGGGCAGAGAGGACGGACCGCCAAACAACTCGGTCCTGGCACACACTCTTTACTTCACTCACATTCATACATCGTATCATACAAACTCTTCTATTATTCTGTACATAATATCTACATATTAATTAAATAAAAATAAAATTATAGAAGTAAGGATAAAAATTCTTTTACAATGTATGGACGCCCAGGTCAGATCTGTACTTCAAAGGCTTGGAATATTATGTTGTGGCTAATAATGTCCCTCCGAAGCTTGAAGGTTAAATAAATCCATTATGAAATGTTAATTCCTGGGGGTACAACATCAAATATTAAAGTACTCATATACGTCACCAATTGTGCATGTACATAATATTTTGAACCCGATTTAATGTTTTTTTCTAAATAATACTTTCCAAAATAATGTAGTCATTAAAAATTGGTCGATTTTTTTGTATATATTTCAGAGCGCAAAAACTCTGTTGATTTATGATTGGATGGATGAAGTTCGAAACTGGTTTAAATTTCTGTACTTTATTTTATTTCTAAATATAGCTATTTGAATTTCGATTTTGTTTTCTTGAAAGAATCTTGGAAGTAGAAATAAACCCACTTCCCGACATCTGATCTTGCTGAAACTCGGCAGATAGACTCGTTGTCGGTGGTGGCACTCATACAATGGCTAACAAAACAAAATGGCTACTATCAGGCCCAACAGATGGCCCGAAAATAGAAAATAATAAATAATAATAAAATAATAAAATAATGTACATTAATCTTAAAAAATATAATATTTCCATTACGGTTTGATAAAATAATGCATTGTTTATTTGTATTACCTGTTAGTGTCACCTCAATGGCGCTTATCAAAACACTAAATAACCTAAATTTTATAAAATTGGTTGTCAAATAAAAAAAAATAGAAAACGAAATAGCGAGGAGAGGGCGATGGGGATATTGAAGATGGGAAAGTATTCAGATCCGGTCAAAAACTCGGCTAAAACCATTTCATATAACTTTTCAAGTCTGAATGATGGCTTTTCGCCAAAGAGATATAAACTTTTTTTACAAACCGGAAGGTGCCGCAAACATACATCATTTCATTTAATAACAATTTAAATTTTAAATCCGGATTAAAAACCCACTACCTCCTCATCCCTAGCCAACTGCTTAACCACGTAGGCTGATATTTGCGGAACAAATTATTAGGAATTAAAATATTAGCAAGTCCAAGAAGTTATAAATCCGCACAAAAGCAAATAATATTTATAACTTGCGAATTATATTTCCATTTTTGATGCTGGCAATTAGTGGTGGAATTCCATTACAATCTATATAAATCAAATGAATCGCCGAAATGTATGTACGCAAATAACTTCCGAACGACTGCACCAAATTGGATAGTGCTTTTTTTGTGTTCGTTATTGTCAGGACAAAGTTTGTATGAAACTACTTTGTGAGCTCTGGCATTATGAAATTTGTATTTGAAAACAAATTTCAATAGATGGCACGCGAGCTGTTTGAAAACTGAATGTACCGGGACTGAATGTATAGAATGCGGGAGGGGGGAGGGGAATTCGGGTAGGGGGTTCACGGGAGGGGGGGAGGAGAACCAGGGAGGGGGGAGGGGACCCGGAAGGGGGGTTCGCGGGACGGGGGAAGGGGGGAGTGGAGTGGGGAATGGGATGGTGGAGGAAGCGGAGTGGGAACGCGAGAGGGGAAGCGGACGCGGGAGAGGAAAGGAAGGCGGAAAGGAAACGGGACGAATGGGAAAGGCCACGCAGGGAGAAACGATTTCTTTATTAAATGACATAGCAAGGCATGCCGGGTACCAGCCAGTAATGTATTAAAACAAACTCTTTATTACTCCTTTTAAGGAGCTGAACGTCACAAAATTTATAAAAGTGGGAATATTTCAGTGACTGTGCCATGTGGAGAGAATTACCGAGCATCAAGCACCAAGACCGATAGGGCGAAGGAGCCTGGGAAAACTAAGATTAAAATGGAATGACAACGTCTTCAAAGACATATCTACGTTGGAGCTTTTAAACTGGAGAGAGCTGGCACAAAATTGAGATGAGTAGAGAAAACTCTTGAGGAGGCCAAGACCCATCAGGGATTGTAGAGCCAAGATTGATGATGATTAAAACAAATATAAAACGTTTTGTAAAATGTAAATTATGTTGGAAGATGGTAAGAAGATTTGTAAAATTCAAATATTACAACATTTTTTGTGACATTTTTTCGCATGTCAAACGAGTCTCCGTAGAATAATCCAGACGTTTTTAAATAATGCTACGCGTGTTAAAAGATGATCCCTATTTTTGTATACAATTTTCTTTCCACCCGCTGAATCCCTTTACCCCGACTTATCTGATTTGTCATTCTTCTTTGTGCATAATGCTTGTCGACTGTATTTGTAATTTTCCCAAATCTGAACACAAGATGTTATGTTGGTGATTTCTAATTTAAGCGAAACATCAAAGATGAGTGAGGTGGGGTGTTATTCCACCAGACTGGATTAGGGTAGTCACATTACACACAGATATTGGATAGGCTAGATTCTGTTCGTAAGATTAGTAAAGATGTCTCAACTATTCCTGGAAATTGTTATAGATGGATTCTCTCTAAAAATCTTCGCAAGGAATGGAACAATATTATATCATGTTGAAGGGTTAGACGTGGGTTTTGATGAGCCTGGCTATTCAGATATTATCACTTAACCTCAGTCTAAATTCTATTCTGAATGTTGATCTTTCACAAGGGCGATATTAAGAGTCTCAAAACAAGTTGAAATATGGGAGCTTGTACTAATTATATGTGCATAATGATTTATGATGTTTGAAGATTTATGATTTTTCTCACTCATCTTTGATGTTTCGCTTAACCTTCCGCCTGTCGCGCCTTTTTTCCAACGCGAGGAGTCGCGCGGAGTCGCCAAGGACCCCAAAAATAAATATGATTAAGTTGTTGATATAACATACATTTTATGTGTTATTATACATATATGTCGGGTGATAAGGGCTGCATTGAAATATTAAGAAATAATTGAAAATCAGATATTTATTTTTAATGTAAAAGTTTAAAGATCAACAGAGTATTTTTTTTTTTTTTCGAATTTTACTTATTTTAATAGTTTACTTTTCAATAAAATCCAAACAATTTCTTTCAAACTTACGACAGTTTGAGATCGATGCAGACTTATTATTATTACAAAAAAGAAATCAACAAAATACAATGAAAAAACATATAACCTTGTTTTTTCATTGTATTTTGTTGATTTTGTTGAGCCTCACGTCGAAACACTTGTCTGTATCTCACAACGCGCATGCGCAGACTGAATGTTGGCGGCACTAGCGTCAAATATAGTCCCTTTTAGGAAGCTACCTACAGTAAGGACTCAGTGGAAACATTTAAAATGTATATAATTAGCATTTTTGTATAACCTGGGTGAGTAAGAACCCCATGCGGTGAGTCGAGGGTTAAATTATAAATCACCAATATTACATCTTGTGTTCGGATTTAGAAAATCACAAATACAGTCAACAAGCATTATGCACAAAGTAAAGGTTGATAAATAAAATAAAATCCGCAGACCGTGATTCAAACCTTCGATCTCTGGATTCGAAGCCGATTATCTTAACCGTTCTGCCACTCAGATTTACAGAAGAAATACTTTGCATCCAGCTTTTTTTTTGTGATTACCGCACAAGAGTCCTAACTACTCCTAACCGTCTGAAGCCAATGAGACTATGGCATCAGTTGTGAGGCTGAATTACGATGTATTGGGGAGGAGAAAGAGACGTAGAAGAGGTTTCATGTCTGAATGATGGTAATACACCAGGGCAATATTCGAAGTACTTTCCACTCTGGAACATGTCGCAAATAAATCTTATATCATTAATAATGAATAATTTACTTGGTACGCCGGGATTTTAAACCCGCCACCTCCGTATTGCTAATGAGAGCCTTACTCCTCACAAAAAGTATTATGCTAATCAATAGATTGAGAGCTTTTTTTTTAAATTATTAGCTCCTCGTAGAAGGCCCTGAGGACAATAATTTCCCTCGGAGCCTGTGTTATCTTTGGGAATGCTGTATGGAGGATCTTTTGAAATAAAGAACAGATAGGGAGTTCTGGGAAGGAAAATGTAAGAGGGGTGGATAGGAATCCGCCGCCACACCAAGACAAACATCAACTGTCGAACCCGGGCACCCCTAGTAAACGTAGCGAACCACTTGGGGTGACCTACGGCAGAGGTGTTGGTTATCGAATAAATAGTTGGCGGCGGTACCCATTCCCGCCTCCCAAATTAGAAAGAGTTTGTAGAGTGAAATTAATTAGGAGAAAAAAATTGGATGTCTGTAAAGTCGGTTTACAGGCAATAATTTTATGTGATAACATCATATAATAACGATGGAGTGGAAGAGAGATAGATGCGACACAAGCCGAACCGATTTTTCCGCGCTCTCGCTTGCACGCTCGGCCCAGGCGCAACGTGACAATGAGTCATGCTTTCTCGTGAGTGCAGCCGGCGTTCATCGATGTATAAGACGTTATCACGTCAAAAAAATACGTTTCTGTTAATGCTAAAAATTACGTGGTGTGGTTACATAAACATATTCTTACCAAATAATTCGCACCAAGGCATTTTCTTGAGTGCAAGGTAGTTCTTGTATAATTTATATCAGTGGATATAGAGAATCTAGCCTCCTTAGTACAATAAGGCTTCAGCGAAGGTCTCAGAATGAAAATCTTATTACCGCAGTATCTTCCTCCCTCAATTCTTATGATAACGAAAAAGGTTTTCCTTTAACCAAAATGCTTTCATAAAATAACTGTAGAGGTTGAAGCAACGCGAGGAAATGATTGTCTAAAATAAAACACCAAATTCATCGAAAAAATAATCAAAAAACTTAAAATTATATTTTTTTAAATTTTACTCCGCACAGGAGGCCCCGAGGAAAACGATTTCCCTCGGGGACTAAGTCATCTTTGGGAACGCTATGTAGGGGGTTTTTTTATGGAAAAAAGAAGAGGAAGTTTTGAGAAGGAAAAGGGTATGAGGGGTGGGTTGGAATCTGGGGGTCAGTGTGTCAAGGAGTATTAAACCATTCCTCGCAATGAAGTGCACGGCGATGGAGGATCCGGCTGGAGAAATCAAAAGGTCTCCCTCAACCAGTCTCATCCGATCCGGACCACCTAACAAGAGGCGGGCAAATGCACCCGTCGCCAAGACCTGGACAAACCCCATGAACCCGGGCACCCGTGCTAAGTCACCAAACGTAACTAACCATTTGGGGTGACCTTCGGCAGAGGTGTTGGTTATCCAATAAATTGTTCCCGGGGCGGCGGTACCCATACCGGCCTTCCAAATCGGACCTAACGAAATCCCAAATCATATAAACAAAAGTATTTACTTTAGTATAATTTACACTCCTAATTCATTTTTAGCGTCGTTACGAGGCGGTTTGATTAAAACTAACGCACTGATCCTGCGCAGAAAAGTCCCACAGTGGACTGCGCCGCAAATCGTTGCCTTACTCTAGCGAACTTAACTCTTCCGCGCGGGGACTGGTTATTTCAATGCGCACTCTTCGGAGGTCTTCGAGTGATTACGTAGTTTATTCAAAGAGCTCTCAAATCATTGTGGTGTCAATAATAAGGTCACGTGCTTTGTCTTGTGCCATAATTGCATGGTCAGTTGCAGAATGAATTATTTTTTATTCATTTTTTCAGCTTTTTACTATTCTAATAATCACCAATCTAATTTTCATTTCGTTTAGTAGCAATTTTGTGTCACAATTAAAATTTAAATTATTTAATTAAAATTACATGACAGTTCTGTCACAAATCGTCTTAAGTTATTTCACCTTCACCACAATGAGATGAAAACAGCCAGTCTCTTCCGATAGCATTGAAAGTTAATCCCATCGCCATGTATTTAACCCCAGTACTATGGATCTCCCCTAACCAGTAGTTAGTACCCGGTACCCACCCAGCTGGCTGATACAATACTAAATGTCGCCCGTTGTGTGATATATTCCTCGAAGAAGAGGCGATATCTCGGAGACCGGGCCAGAGATGGAGCCTGAGATAATACCAATAACGTAAAAGGAGCTTGTATTACGCAATACGAATAAGTTTATCAGCTCATTTGGAAACCAAATCAAGACTTTTTATCTTGGAAATTGTGATATCAGTTGGTTCTATTTCGCACAAAACTTTTCTGGGGAAAGTTTTTGTCTTTTAAAATTCACTGTTTTTTTTATGAATACAGTGTGTCTTCAAATATTTTATGCTTTCATTTTGCTCCTAATCAGTTACGAAATAAAACGGAGAAGCACTTACATGTGAACTTCATATTATTTACCCGCTAAATTACCCGTTGTAAATGAATATTTACATATTTCAACTTAAAAACAGACGAAAAATAAACGACCTTACCTTTTTATTTAAATTATTAAACTCTTTATTTGATTGTTGTGAACTCCTGCAATCAATAAATCTTCATGTATCTGCACGAACAACTAGACAAAAATTATCATTTTGTTTACATACATCTCATTCCAACTATAACTTGCATTCTCCAATACAGCGTTTACAAAGTCTTGGTAACAAGTATGGATGAATTTGACAACAATTTGAATTTGGCAAATTTCAAACGATACATGTGCCAACTATTTCTACCTACTTCATAAACCATTTTTATTTAAATTTTTACTTAACTTACATTCTATGTTATCTACTTTTTTCAACTCTTATATTTTATGTAACCCATATTTTGTTTCGTTAATTCCTGTATTTTGTGAAAAACATGTACTGCCCTATAGGCGTTTAAATAAATAAATAAAAATAAATATATAAAGTTAAACAAATCGCAGAAAATTAGAATCGAATTAGAACATTAGAATCGAATCTCGATAGTTGTGAGTGATAAACTATGGCTTTATTGCCGTATGATTGGACTTTTTAAGAAACTATATTTTATAATATTTAATATAAAGCAGAACACAGTTTGACACCATGAAAGTAGCACGCCTTGTTTCTACTTCTATGTCATTTTCACTTTTTGTGAATACTGCGATATCCGGAGAGAATGAGACTATGATATCCCCAATTGGAGTATTTCATAACCCTGAAGGAGATAAGCAGACGATAGTTCGGCTATTAAAATCTGATCACAAAACACGACTAAAGCCATTTCAAGAAAAAAACGGTCGTGAGACTATTTAATTTTTAAAATTGTCTCACTCACGACTTTGGTTTAATCATAAATGCAAAAAAACAACTTGATACACATTAGATCACCTCATGCCAAGGCAAAGATTATAACATCTGAAATAAAAACATACACTTCAGATTGCTTACATGTTGGTATCCCTGCATTGTGTACGTGTGAAAATATTGAACTGGTTAGAGAATATATTTTTTTACGTGTTATCTATCATTGACTGTTTTTTTTCAAATGGGATTTACAAATAAATAAAGTCTGTGAACTATTTGTAAGTAGATTATATAAATTAAAATTCTGTGTTACAATATGCACACTTCAATTGATTTATTTATTATTAAATAAAATGAATCTATTTTAAGGTATGAAATTACAGCTTGGGGACTTTCCTGTAAAACAAATATAAATCCTGTTCAATAAGTCCAAAATTCATTAGTTAAATTATAAGCTCATATCAAAAACACGTTCCATACTTTTACCAGAATCTCAAAATTCTCTCAGTAAGAGCAATTCTGTGGTATAAAATTATATTTCAGCAGATGAACAGCCCTATCTATTCACATACATAAATTGGACCACACTTACAATACTCGTTTTACGTTAAACGAAGGACTAATCATACCTAAGCATTTAAACAAATATGGACAAATAACGCTGAATTACTTGATACTTAATTGCTTAAAAATGTTACCTGCCGAAATAAAAAAAAAACAAATTTGAAATCAAATATTATGTTGAAAAATTGGCTCGCTGAAAGAAATAGTTTGTATTAGACACAAATAATTTCTGATTGCATAGTAAATAAGTTTTATTTTTATCTTCAAGTAAAATCACTCGTTGACAAACTATTACATTGTTTTGTATTCCTATTATATTGTTTTATTAAAAAAAAAATAGATTACAGAATGTACAATTATACCTTTGCCACATCTATGAAACGCGATAAAGCTTCGGTAAAAAAAGGCAATTTTTTCGATTTCAAAAATCGTTCTAAAAAGATTCTAAAAGTCTTTCTCCAGGGTTTACTTAGAGCATCTACCACTCTTTCACTGTTTTAGTTGCGAGTTAAAATTTAAGTTTATATACTTATTTGATAAAATATTCATTTAACTGTCGAAAAATAACACAAGCCGCCTTTTTGTATTCCGTTAATTTTCAATAAAAAATATATGTATTAAAACTCTGGCGTCAGCTAATAACAAATATTTAATCACAAAATACAATTTAAAATACAAAACAAACTTAACCCTATTTCCAAAACGTTTACACTTCTTCATAAAAATGTAATCAGGTTTTCAGTTGTCCCTTGAGCTTAGTCGGCGGAAATATCTGCCTGAATATAAAAGAGATAAAACGGGGACAAGAAAAAGATAACATTTTGATTTTAGTATTTTTTGCGCGTCGTTTCTTCTTATCTTATTTAATTAACAGACACTTTGTCCTTCCCCTTCCCACAAGACTTTTGTCACTTCCTTTAGAATTCGTCTCTTTTTTTAGATCACAATAAAGTTAAAGGCTTTTGTTTGAAGCCTTTCCCGAGCCTGCAAAATGTAATCTATTTACTATAAATAAATATATCTTTACGCCGCGTGAATCCTTAAGCCGGGGTGAATTCCTTTATTTTTTTATGAAATTCAAGAACTTACTGGTCTTTTTTCTCATTTAAAGGATAATATATAAAGATTGAGCCAATAAAACATTTCGATATAAAGGCTTGTCATTTTCACTGAGTTTTAAGGGCCCTTCTTTTTAATATTAATACTCAATATCTGCATTGGCGTCGTTTACTTTGCATTGACACACTCTTCTTGTTTTATTCATATTATGCAGTGGCCGCACCTGCGTGTATCGTCACGAAACTTCGTGACGATACACGCAGGTGCGGCCCCAGCAGAACAAATATAATCTCATGCAAGTTCTTTTATTATTCGAACTCTCCCTATAACCAAACGCAGATATTTGATTTTCTTGCGTACTCAATATCTTCCTCAGAGGAAGCCCAAGCCCGACTTCTATCATTCGTACTACCGACATTCTATTGGCACTCTTTTCTTCGTTCATCACGTCTTGTACAAACCATCTTAGTGTCCCTTTCCTAATCTTGTTTACTACTTCATAATAACTTTTTTTTCTCCACTAAATCCTTCAACAGATTAATTGGCTAAGGGTAGTTTAACTTAAGACCCCTTTATGCTCTCAATGAAAACTCATCAGTTAGAAAGAAAAAACTACCTTGGTTTTTTTTATAAATTTATTAAAATTCCCAGGGGACTTTTCAGTAACAGCATATTTTACTTGAAAAATAAAAATATTTTTAGCACGAGAAATGATAAAAAATATTTGTATAAATATAAATGACAAATTCAAAAACCATACATCATAGTTTCAATTGCAAGTGTCAATATTGTTTAATAATTAAGCGCGTTAAATTAATGGTGTCAAACCTAACTGATTCGTCAATTTACGAGAAAGCCGCACTAATCCGGTAATAATTCCAAGCACCTCGAATAATTTCCGACGCAAAGTATTGCCAAGTCAATCTCGGAGCTTTTACACAAGCTGTGAGCTTTCCAAGTTCTAAGTCTTTGAACTTAGCGGCAGAAGAGGGCCGATTTACCGCGCGCACCGACAGGCTTTATTGTCTTCTTTTCTTCAACTATTATGTTTCCCAAACTTTAGGAAGCTCGCTACGTGACACGCTTGCGAATTAACGTGAATCGTAAGATTCAATAAATGAACACTTGAAACTTAAAGAGAGCTGTTTGCTTTTGTTACAGTTTTCAATATTAATAGATATGGAGTAAAATTACATTTTTAATTTTTTTCAGAAAGTCATTTTTGTAAATTTCATTTTTTTATTTATTAACATTTAAAACCTGCTAAACTACTTATGTAGATTGTCAGCAGGTACATAGTGACAACATTTTATGCAATAACATGATGATTTTAAAATGGTATACATGTATGATGTTGATGAATAAATTAACAATTATATAAATTGGTTAAATTACAAATGATATAAATGTGTTAAGCAGTATAAGCCTTAATAATAAAATATACAATTCAATGTAATATGAACAAAAAATGAATACAATCGACCAGAACCTAGTTTCAAATATACGGGGTATTACAAAATTACATATAATTACATGCTATTTCCTTAGAAAGTGGATTCCAGTTAGGAATACAAGGGTTATGATAGGACATTAATGAAAGCAAATTCCTCCAATTTTAGTTTTTACCAATTGTATTTTTACAAATTGTATTTTTTCAATAGTGCATAGATACAGCCAAAATACAGCAGTTTAAATTTCTCTAATATCCCTGGTTTAGTACCACCACTAAGAAAAGAAACGTGCTTGAAACGGCTTCATATTTTTAAAGACTTTTTATTTTGATATTCATGAGTATAAAGAGAATTTATCTTTCACGGGTAGCAATCACTGTTTGGTAAGACGTAATAATAAATATAAAACCTTAATCAAAGGTGTATTATATTTAAAAAATAAAAAAATTCAAAGAATAAGACTCAACTTAGGGATTAGCTGTAGATTGCACAGCACTGAAACACGTTATTTAAGAAAGAGATTTGTATTTAATTTATTGATTTATCAATAAAAAGTATGATTATAAATGTTTTTTCGATGCCTGTGTCACTAGGAAATACCTTTGTCAAAACAGATATACAAGGTACGAAATGCGCACATTCATACATAAATAATAAATAAATACCAAGGTAAATCATTTTCAAATCCTTTCTTTAAGGAGGTTGGAATAATTTTTTTTAAATATTTTTAAGGAAGTGTGGATTAATCCTGTAAATGAGAATACTTTTAAAAATGCTGAAAGAAAAAAAAAATGTATTTAATAATATTCATGGAAGTTATGTTTGATGAAATTAAATTATTAGATATATAAGAGGTAGGCCCTATCTGTAAAAGCTTTGGGTAAAATAAAGTATCACGAAATTATTTTGAAATAAAAATCTAGAAATATTTTCCACAGTTTAAGTTTATTGGTTACCATAGCTTTTGCCTTAGAGAACTGAGATTTGTGGGGCCAGAAGTTGTTTTTTATTCGATCACCTGCACTTCACCTTCCGCAGTCCACCCCCTCCCCCAGGAAGGCTTTATTCACTGCTACAATAAGCGTTAACTTTCCTCCAACTGATTTGATAACTTATTACCGCCGCTGAACTTAGGAAGACTTTGTCGACTAACTTTGTTCGGAAAGTTGCGAAAATTCACGGAAACTTACATTGACGTGTAATAAACAATTATTTATGTAAAATTTTACTTGATTTGGTTATTCAAATATTATTTCGAAGTTTAAACTTTGTAATTTGATATATTAAGAGAATTGGATGAAGTTTTTGCTCTCGTACTTTGATTTGTAGTTTGGCTGGGAAAAGTTTTGACCCTATTAATAACTTTCTGAACAAAATTAGCTACATTTTCTTCCAAAAACACAAAAATATAGATAGATCATTTAGAGTTCTGTTATCAATTTAATGACCGGTCTTTTTATTCCTTACTCTGATCCTTTCAAGTTTCGATAACAATTTTTTGCAATCACTTAATAAACATTTGAATAAAGTATTTTGCCGATACAGTTTTTGAGATATTGATTTTTTTTGTAATTTTGCCCCACACCGGATGTCCTGAGGAAAATAATCCTTCCATGGCCTGTGCATTTTATTTTTTAAAATTTTTTTATTTCTCATGATTAAAATATTTTTGTTTTTCAAGTTAGATATGCAGTTATGTTAAAGTCCTCTGGAAGTTTAAAAAAAATATAAAAAAAGGTTTTTTTCTAATATTTTAACTACCCTTAGCCAGAATTTGGTGGGGTTAAGGAAGTTATTATTTTGGAATGCTGTGTGGAGGGTCTTTTTAAGAAAGGAAAGAGTGGAAGATATAGAAGGGAGGGGAGAAGTAGGAAGTAGGATGAGGGGTAGGTAGGAATCTGGGGAGTACCCAAGTGTGAGGACAAACGAATTGTCCCTCCCTCTGCGGTGCAAGTAAAGAATATGTGTTATGTTATTCATTTGTATCGCATTTATGCCTGGGAACATAATATATCATCATCTAAAATTTACTCTGTCCATAGTCCGACTAACTCTAAATAGTTGAAACATTTGGTAAACAGTTTTAGTTATCGTTGATTTGGTATCGAGTGCGATATGACGCTAAAAGCAGTTGAATTCGTTGTTCGCAAAAATTTTGTAAAGAGTAAAAATTTTAAATGTTTTGCATATGTCCAGTGGTAAGGCTCTTGATTAGCATTCAGAAGGTCGCGGGATTGAATCCCGGCGTGGCAAATAAATTTTATTTGATTAATTTGTTTTATTTCACAATTTATTTTGAAATTAAAAATTAAAATAATATATAGTATATTTTAATTAAAAGTAACATAGTTAATTTGCGGCACGTTTTAGAGTGAAAGATACTCTCAGTATCGCCCTGGTGTAAGACCACCATTCAGAATTGAAACGTTGCTTGAAATGGCTTTGACCGTGTTTGATGACCAGATCTGAATGGCCAGGTACATCTCACCTTCCTCTTCCCCATCTCCTTCCCCTCTTCACTACCATCAGCCTCACAACATACCCCAATTGCGGATGCCATAGTCTCACTGGCTCCAGATGGGAGTAGTTGGGACTCTTGTGCAGTATTTATATTATTTTTTTTTTAAATAAGCAGCAGGCAGTTGTCTACCCTGTTTGACCGCAGAAGGTTTCTTCAACCAACCTTTTCGTCTGGTAGTGATAACATTAGCAATACAGCGCCGTTCCGTCCATTATGCGCCTAATTACTCTCTGGAGGCTTTAAAACTATCGCGCCGGATCTTCTGCATCCGTTTCCGCCGTCGCTTCCGGTCTCTGCTGAGATCGACCAACCCTTTGTAACGGTGGAGGCAGTACGGCATATACACGTGAGGAGAGAACTGCAGCAAAAAAATAATGCATTTTTTAATGGACTCATCTTTATTGCAATACGTATTACTTCTTTAAAATATATATTTTTTTTAAACTAGCATATTAATTAACCACATGATTCATCTTCAACCTTTTGTCAACGTTTTCTTCTTGCACAATTTTATTTTTATTTTTTTTATATGAATGCCAGACAAGAGTCCCAACTGCTCCCGTCTGGAGACAGTGAGACTATGGCATACCCAATTGGGGGATGTTGTGAGGCTGAAGATAGTGGTGAGGGGAAGGAAATGGGGAAGAGGAAGGTTGGAAGTACCTGGCTATTCAGATCCGAGCACCAAACACGGCTTAAGCTATTTCAAGCAACGTTTTAATTCTGAACGGTGGTCTTACACCAGGGCGATACTGATTGTAACTTCCACTCTGGAACGTGCCGCAAAAATATACTTTATATTATTTTTAATGAATAAATTGTAAACTAAAGAAATTAATCAAAAAAAAATTATTTGTCACGCTGGTATGCGAATCAAGAGCCGTACCGCTGGATTACGCAGGCCGTCAATTAATAAGGTTATGTTAAAACATTACATATTATAATCGCCTTAATGATTATGCGATAAAAGAAAGTCGGCATAGTTTAATAATGAATTCATTTAGTTTTTATTTACATTTTGTTAACTTAATTATTTATTAAGTTAAACTCTGATAAAATTTGAGTCGAAATTGGGTGTTTGTCAAACATTTGGATAAATAGTGGTGTAAAATCAAAGACATCATGTTTTATTTAACTACAATGTCACTTCAAAATGTGATATTTCGACTGGAACATAACAAGTGATTCCTGACATTATTTGGAGTAAAAAATTTAAACGACATTTTGGTCTCGGGTGACTTTTTTGACGTTTTTTTTAATATTTTTTTTTGTTTTCATAAAAAAATGGTAGATGATGGACAGTTGGAGGTGGGGTAAGGGGATGCTTGGTTACTCGGCTGAGTGACCAGTAACGACATGCGGAAGAATTATTTTTTTGTTTGATTTTGAAGAAAAAAAATTTTAAATATAAAGTGTCATCAATAAAGTCACCGGAGACCAAAATTTCAATTACATTTTTCATTCCAAATAATTTCAGGAATCACTGGTTAAAGTAAGTCAAGTACGTCCCTTAACACCCTTTATACATTCCGCCACTGTAAGAAAAATTTGATTTTTCTTCAGACTATTTGATATTTAAAATCTCACACGATAAAAAAGAGTTGTAGGTAATATTGTGTAATTATGAATCATTTGTGTTAACCAAAGTATGAGAAATATCAAACCGATAATCAAATAAAAGCATAAATATCATTAATGATATTCATCCTAGACTTGCAGAAAAGTCAATAGATGTCACACATTAAAATAAAATGGATAAAAATGTATCCAGACACCATCTAGATTGCATTTAGTTCGGGTTTAAATCTTGCAATCATACATAAAAGATGGCAGCCAATTAAAAATATGCGTTAAGAAAATTAAGATAATATGGGTGGTTCTTGGTCGAAGTATGGTACAGTTAAAAATGACCGAATTGGATATCGACACCTTAGCTTAGGTCAAGAGCACTCGCCCGGAAAGTAGAGAGGTCCTGGGTTCGAGTCCCAGAGGTGCAAATATCTTTTTCTGATTTTTCTGTTTCCAGATTTTCGATTGAGTTTCGCTCATAGTGTCTTCATTTAATTAAAAAGGATGAAAGTTAATATCATATAAAGGTTTATTATCATCTAGATTGTACAGTTAAAAGTAAATTATTGGTTTGATAGAGACTCTATTCAAATTATTTAATTCTCAGGGCATGCAAGTAGCTCGAAGAAATCTACTTGAAAATTAAAATTCAGTGTCACATTCTAGAAGTAACTAGATTACTGAGTGAAATCGTTAATAATGAACCAACCATGGGCGCCAGTTCGTTTACATCTAACGAATAAACGATATTAATTGATGAATCAGAATTAATCTACTAATATATAAAGTTGAGGTATTAATTGATACACCAGAATGAATGTAATGAATAATAAATAAAGTTGAGGTATTAACATTACGAAATCTGTGATCGACGCCATTTTGTTGGTTGCTCGTAAGTCGTTTTTCGAGGCCCTCCGGATCTTGACTCTTGACTAAGGTTGGCAACCTGTCCGCCGCGGTAAGTAATGTCGCTAGTGATGAGGCGCTCCAAAGAATAGGTGTGTTAGGTATGAATCGCTATTCCATGCAGTGAACAGGGGTAGGTCGAAGTAATGCGTAAATACGTAATGCGTAAAAATTATCAATAACGTTGTTGACAACGGTTCCATGCCAACTGAGAATAAAGTCAACTCAACACCTCCTTGAAAAGTCATTAAAAGCTACGAAAAATATAATTTTAAATTAGCCGATAATCCTAACCTAACGTAACCTATTTAACCATTTTTTTTTACATATATTTTTTTATCCCTCTAAATTACTTATCTGAGATGGTTCTGAGTTGGTTTCATTCTGAGTTGTCCGGTCACCATGAACAACAACTTTCTTCTAGAAAACATTAATTTCCACTGTCTAACACAAAATACAAGGTCACATCAACTATTCGACATCCGGCACTTAAAAATAAATTACACACAACATTAATTTCTCAGAAGGACGTGCACAAAATATAATTTAACATCTTTTCAGGCGCTGATATTTTCCATTTGTTCTCAGACCAATTTACCAAATGAATGATAGAAAAAATTCAAACTATTCGACATCCGGCACTTAAAAATAAATTAAACACAACATTCATTTCTCAGAAGGACGTGCACAAAATATAATTTAACATCTTTTCAGGCGCTGATATTAGAAAAAATTCAAACTATTCGACATCCGGCACTTAAAAATAAATTACACACAACATTAATTTCTCGGAAGGACGTGCACAAAATATAATTTAACATCTTTACAGGCGCTGATATTTTCCATTTGTCCTCAGACCAATTAACCAAATGCATAATAGAAAAAATTCAAACAAATTGTTAATAACGAACCCTCTACCCCTGCTGTATGTTTGTTCTCATTCTCAGTATGTTGTTTTTTCTCTTTTTATAATAACAATAACATTTGGATGATTTATACAGCGCCGTTTTGTGAAAAATCACCTCAAAGGCGCTGGTAAAGTTATGATGTGAAAATTTATTATTTTTATATAGGTTCACAGTTTAATTTCATTTTATCTATCACACATACTTAAATCTGTGTTTTTTTATTTTTTTTTAAATATTCTTTTTTTCTTCGTCTACTACTTATGTTAACTTTATTGTTTTAATTTATGTTTTTTATGTACATATAATATTTATTTTAGCGGTAACTTCGCTGGTTTATCCAACCATGTAATATGTAATTACCTTAATGTAATATGTATAACTGTTTGTTTCCCTAAAAAACTAAAATAAAATAAAATAAAAATGTGAGAGTAAATTTTACCAACAAATAAATCACTGTTCACAAGGTATAAAGTGTTCGATATAGCTCAAGTGATTTGAACTACCTTTGGAGATGATAAGTTGAGTAGACAAAAGAATGAATAGGCTATACAAGCTGTAAAATGCTGGGTTTTATAACTAATCGTCGCCTCAGTTCTTGTATGTTCAATAGACCATTAGAAAATTTTACAGGAAGAGAAGGTTTTCTTTCATTATTTCAAAGAAACATTATGAAAGGTGTTTAAGATAAAGCTATTTTCGTAAAGGTAAAGGTCTCCTTAATTTAAATAATTCTTAGTTAAGTGATTAACTATACTTTTTTATACTCTATTTTTAATTTTAAAGTGGAGATTGAACAAAAACTAAAATGGTCTGTTGAAAATACAAGAACCGAGGCGACGAAATATTGAAAAAAAGCAATGAATTTTTTTCCCACACGCAATAACAGTAAAATTATGTTTGATGAAGCTCTAAAGACTTTACTTTAAACTTTACTCTTAATTTTCCTACAAATGACATAACTATGACAACTCAACTTAAGAAACCCTTTTGAAGGACTCTTATAAGCCTCACACCTATGCGGCTATTTATTTTTCAAATTGTCGCATTGTTTAGTTTGAAGACGGGCGCCAGAGGTCGTTAGAACGAAATCTCCCAACGGAGCCATCCTCAGACGAAGAGAAGAAAAGACGCGCCTTTGGCACGTTCGCAAACTCATCTGTTTTGTTCTTGTTCACTCTTTGGATTGTTACCCGAGAACAGAACCATTAATATTCGAAGTAAAAAAATAAAATTATACGCTCCATCGAAACAATTTATTATTTTATTGAAGAAGATAACAGTAATAACCTAAACGAAAATATGAAACAGAACAAGACACTGAAAAATAGAAAAATAAAATGGTCGAAACTGGGACTCGAACCCAGACCTCTCGTCTAACCGGGACGTGCGCGTTAACTAATTTCTCTATTGTCACCTTCTGTCAAAACGTCATATTTGTCAATCTCTTATTTCAAATTTTAGAATTAACAATATTATCTTCAACTAATTCTTTTTTCCACAACCTTCAACAGTTATAAAAAGAGAGTTTTTCTAAAAAAAAATATTGAATTTATTATTTTTTTAATCACGTGAAGATTGCATAGTTCATTGGCAATTCCGGTTCGATATTTTAAAAAAAATGTGATTTGGGATGCGCCGTTGCCATGAAAACCATTTATTGGATAACCAAAACCTCTGCCATAGGTCGCCGCAAGTGGTTCGATATTTTGACTTGGTGACTTGCAGGGTTGCCAGAGTTCATGGGTTCACCGACTGCTTGGTGGGGTGTAGAGGGAGTCCTTTTAACTTCTCCAGCAGGACTATTTCGAATAGTATATTTATTATCTCCTGACTAGAAATTCCTTTTTTTAGTCTCTCCAGCAGAACTATCGAATGTGAACTGTCTGTGAACTCAATTAAAAGCTAATTAAATGAAGACAATATTAGCGAAACTCAATCGAGAATCTGGAAACAGAAAATCATAAAACGGTATGGGCACATGTGGAACTCGAACCCAGGACCTTCGGTTTTCCGGGCCGCAAGTCTATCAACTGAGTTAATGTATCCCTATCCGATTCGGTCATTTTTAATTGTATCATACTGCGGCTAAAGACCACCAACATTATCTTCATTTTCATAACGCATATTTTATTGGCTGCCATCTTTATGTATGATTGCAAGATTCAAATCCGAACTAAGTGCTATCTAGATAGTGTCTTGGATAAATTTTTATTGATTTTTATTTTTTATATGCGACATCTCCCGGGTTCATGGGGTGAGGTTTGTCTAGGTCTTGGAGGCGGATGACCAGGACGCACCGAACCCCAGGTTCCTATCCACCCCTTAAACCCTTTTCCTTCCCAAAATTCTCCTCCACTTCCTTTCCTAAAAAAAAAACCTCCAAAAAGCATCCCCAAAGATGACGTAGGCCCTGAGGGAGATTATTTTCCTCAGGGCCTCCTGTGTCGAGTCCATGTAAAAAAAAATCTATGGACTTTTCTGCAAGTCAAGAATGAATTTTAATTTTAATTTTTAACTTTGAATGAAACCTTCAAATGTTATATTTAATTGAATGAAAATAATAATAGAGAAACTCAATAGAAATTAAAAGCGTTTTCATATGCTAAGCAAATAGCAAATAATACCACTAGACTAGTGTCAGCACTTCAGTAGCATATACTGAAAACTTGCAAAACTGAAGTATTCAGCCCTTACTAAGCAAACATCATTATTCGAACATGAACAACGTATGAATGTCACGTTCTCTCATACCCTGAATGTCTACATCATTTGTATGTAAAATGCAAATAGCGTAATGTATCAATAAAAGTAGAAAGTTTACGTGCAGAGACAGAAACAATAAAAAATAATCGTGTATTTAGTTTATTTGTCTTTTGTTTCTTTCGTTATATGTTAAATGATTCAATTTTTAATTGTATCTGTGTTGACGCAAATATGTACATCTCCCTCTCACCTAACCCTCGCATCTGTCCTCTGACGAGGTGTGTTGCCATTATTATCCACGGTTCAATGACGGTCGGTCCGCCGACAATTGGCCCTCGGGCATACTTATACGCAATGTGCGGTCGGTTTAGGGAAAATACGGTGAACCTTATCACACAAAAAGTTTCCCCGAAGTGATGTGCAGAGTGGAGGTACAGCCGAATAACAAAGTATAGAACATTTTTGACGTGATAACGTCTTATAAATCGATGAACGCCGGCTGCACTCACAAAAAAGCATGACTCATTGTCACGTTCCGCCTGAGCCGAGCGTGCAAACGAGAGCACGAAACAAGTGTTCGGTCTAAGCAGACTTGCAGACTTAAAGACTTTGCAGACACCACTTTACATTTAGCAATTTTTTATTCAAATGCACGTGTCACGCAAATGAAAATATCATTTCTTTCTGGTTACTGAGAGTTCAGAATATAAGGTAGACCCCCAAATGCCTTTGTTCAGTTAAGATATAAAAATAGTCATTTATTCAAGAAAGTATGCAGGAGTAGTAGAAATACAATCTATATTTCAAGGTAATATAAACAAAATAAGCAAAATAACTAAGTATCTAAGGAATAACAGTAGAAAAAAAGTAAAAAACATGAAACATAAATTATGCAAAGAGTAGTTTAATGAAAATATTTGACCATATCTAATTGAAAATGTCGCTACCGCTAGATGCTATGCCTGAATAGCTTTAAGAATGCAAGATTCAAATACTGAAATACCTTGAGTTATAATATATTCTCCTAAGACTTGTTAAAACTCATTAACCGGCGGCCGAGAATTCGAGTTTGATAGAAAAGTGGTCTTGCAATTGTACCTTTGCAACTGTGTAGAGAGATTCCGATGAGAAAGATTGATTTTTCTCTGAACCAGCGTGTTTAACTAATAACTCAATATCGATTTTATATCGTTCAAAATTTGCTTTAACACATATCCACATTCAATTTCGCAACACAAATTTATAATTATTGTAATTATTTTTTGATCATAAGTATTAATAATTTTTCAATAATGTCTAAATAAAATAAGAGTGTAAGAAAATCTTAAATTCATTAGTTTGTAAGATTGTAAATAAATAGATAATCTGTAGTATTGTCACAAAACACGTGCGTGGATTTTTTTAAATGATTTTATTTGAACTAAAATAAAAATTCTAAAAAATAGCTTTCCTAGATAATTTATTTTACTATAATATGATTAGGTATACGATTTGAAATGTGTTGTTTAATACATAATTTTGTTTGAAAATTTAACGAGTTGGCTAATGATCTACTATATCTATAACAATAAAAATAGACATATTTTTTAAAAATTTAAAACAGAACTTTACTAGATAAAATAACAATTTTTGGAAATCAATTTATATTTTTTGTTGAAAAGAGTGACATATTTCCGGTTATGTCAAGCTATTTCCTTTAAAGTATAATCATTTAAATGTTTGTGAAATCCTTTCCTTTGAAAACCTAATAAAATAACTTACCTTATTTTTTTCCGTTGTGGTAAAATATACTATCAAATTTACAGTGTTGTTTGGTGGTTGAAATGCTTGAGTAAATTTTCTATTGCTGAGTTTTTAAATTAATCATTTATCTCTAAAGAGAGAGTTGTTTTCCTTTTCCCATGGTGATTTAATAAGAGTTTTTTTTGAAGCATAAAAATAAACCGAGAGAAAATGTCCTCTCTTTGAGCTGGAATGTCACCCTTGGGAGGTAAGAATGATGGTGTTTTGCTGGATTTGAAGTTTGGGCCCTGAGGTTCCCGGAAATACTATTATTTATGCGGTGTTTTTGGGGAGTTTTTTGTTATTATTATTATTTTGTGGTAATAACAAACCAATTATAAGCAATTTTTCACTTCTGTAAAAAAAATTATCAATGTTTGTGAGGAAACAAAGTTAATGTTGGTCAAATCTATATCATTTTCTGTATAACGAATAGACCTTCGATTATAATTTATGTCAAAAAATCAATGAATTTGATTTGAACAAATTATTTTTTTTACAATATAATTGCTTGGTGAAGTCCTGTTTTAACTCGAACGTTTGGCAGATCCCAAGGTCTTTGATAGATGTTACAGTAGAGAGAAAAACATTATTTAGTTTATAAATAGGTTTATTGGATCTATAAAAGGTTCATTAAACTTATGGAGCAGCATTGCAATGTCTGAAACAAGAAAAATTAAAAATTTGCTATTTCTCAAACTCACTTATTATATTCATGGAAATAAATAATTGTTATATCATTTTAAAACGGCGTAACTCCGTGGATACACACACTCAATCTGTAATTAATTATATCCGACTTGTGCGTTTTTGTACTTGCCACTATAACCTAAAGTCAACAATTTAGAAAAAAATATTTGCATAGTGGTAAATCTAAGATGCAAGTACTAAATAAATCTTTGCATTTATTATTATCAAATTCAACATAAATAAAGACGAATAAATAATTGTCAATACTGTTGCCTTGGAAACCATGTGTGTTAGAAATTTACACGGATTTTGTCTTACCAATCAGGTGTCTACCATCTTCTAGACGGGTATGAACAAAGACTTAAATATTTCAAATTAGAGAGTCTAGTTAGAAGACAAAACATAAATGACCTCTCAATGCTTTTTAAAATTGAAAATAATCAAATAGATAATAACTTAGTCAATCAAATCAAGTTATTCGCCAGGCCCAAATCTACCATAAACCTTAACATATTTTGGACCGAAATTTTTAACAATAATATTGGATATTTTAATCCTATGTCTAGAATGACTCGATCATGCAACGATATTGCTAAATCATACACTATCATAGATATTTTTGTAAGTAATATAATTTGTTCCAAGAAATATCTCCACGATTTGTGCACCTAAAATTTTTTTTTTTTGTTTGTTGTTTTATTATTTTTTTTAAAATATTTTCTACTTATTATGTAATTCTAAATTTATATTTAAGTTTTTAAGCTATGTATAAAAAAATTTACATTATGTGTTTGCTTCTGTGCAAATGTGATTACTGTAGACACATTAGTCTAGGGATATTTATAAGTGTATTTTAATTGGTTTTATATTAACCAAAATAATGTTCTATAAATATCCTGTTTGTGTCTGAAATAAATAAATAAATTAGAATAACTGGTTTGGTTTCTGAAATTTAACATCATTACATCACTTTCTCTTGGCGCATACTTTTCTTCTGCTTATATCGCGAAGTAAACATTTTACAAATTGAATACCCATGACACGCTCGCATAAGTCTTACTTACCCTCATGTTTCGTGTTTGCGATTTACGTTTGAGAGATTAAATTGAACACGGTAGAACATGAAAATTGCCAAAGAGTAAACATTCTACAGTTTCCTCTAGGGAAACGGTTGCAGCTTAATGTGAGTATGACTGTCAAAGTTGTTTTCGAGCTTTCCGTGAAAAATGTTACTTATTTCAGACGGGGTTGATAAATTTGTTATAAGTACCATTTTTATAGCTTCATTTTAGCTTATTTTTACAGCTCACCTGGCATGTTTATTAGACGGTAAAAAATTCAGGGTCTCAGAACTTATTTACATTTAAATGAGTGTTTTTTAAGGTTTAGTCCTTTTCTTTAAGAAATAATATGTGGTCGTTAATATGATTAATGCCCTGCAGGCCTACCTCATTAGGCTTTGAAACAAGTCCATTTGACGAGTGATGAAAATTATATTCTTCAATAAGTCTAGACAAAATGAAGGGCTTTGTGAGATTATATTATTTTAATGAAAAGTTGAGAAGAAATCTTTAAAGTAAGAAGGTTAATTGTAAAGCAATATTTGATGGGTTAATTAGAACAGAAATATGTGGTGGTATTTATTAACTCCATAAAATACAACTTCATTGATGCGTTTATCGCCAGTCCCACTAAAATCATTTTCGCGCTATACATTATTAAAATACAATTATTTGCATTTGTCATCTGCATATAATTGTTTGCAGATGATATAGGCCCTGAGGGAAATTATTTTCCTCAAGGCCTCCTGTGTGGAGCTCCTGTAAAAAAAAATTGTATAACAATAGTATTTTGCCATTTTTTAAAGCTTTGGCGTTGGATAAAGTATGCCTGCCTTTGTTTTTTTGCTTATGTTTTCAACTATCTATGTATTTCTTTTAAATATTTTTTTAAGTTTGACAAAACCAATTGAACCAAATAATCCAATACATAAGTTTTTTTTATATTTTTTTTATACCTAGAGCTCCACACAGGAGACCTTGAGGAAGATTATTTCCCCCAGGTATATGTCATCTTTGGGGATGCTGTGTGGAGGGTCTTTTTAGGAAAAGGACAGAGAGGAAGATCTGAGGGATGGGTAGGAATCTGGTGGTCAGTGTGTCCAGGAGTGATGGACGTATGCATCTTTTCCTCCCACTGCGGAGCAAGTTGGTGGGTCGAGAGAGTCCGGCTGAAGAGGATAAAAGTTCTTTCCTTCAGGCCGTCCTTTAAGGCGAATGCTGTCCCATGCGGCAGATAGGCAAACACATCCGCCACCAATACCTAGACAAACCTCACTCCATGAATCCAGGCACCCCTGTTAAATCACCAAACGTAGTGAACCACTTGAGATGACCTATTACAAAGGTGTTGGTTATCCAATAAATGGTTTTCGGGGCGACGGTATCCATAACACAGTATTGTATCAAATCGTTTTAAAATTTTCAATGCCACTTACTTTAATTTTGGAGGCGGTAATGGGTACCGCCGCCCCGGGAACCTTTATTGGATTACCAAAATCTCTGCATCTGTCACCCCAAGTGGTTCGCTACGTTTTGTGATTTAGCAGGGGTGCCCGGGTTCATGGGATTAGGTTTGTCTAGGTCTTGGAGGCGGATGACCAGGACACACTGAACCCCAGATTCCTACCCACCCCTTAAACCCTTTTCCTTCCCAGAACTCTCCTTCCCTTCTTTTCCTTAAAAAAACCCTCCACACAGCATACCCAAAGATGACATAGGCCCTGGGGGAAATTATTTTCTTCAGGGCCTCCTGTGTGGAGCTCATGTAAAAAAAAAAAACAAACAAATTGTAGTTTGGTATATATTCTAAGAGAGAACGCAGAAATCACCAAAGTGATTGATCGATTTCAAATAAAACGTCTACATACAAATATTAAAACATTGCTGGAACATAAAAACACACAAGTAATTAAATCGGAATGCGTATAACAAATACAAGGTACCAAGGATTGTGAGCTTTTCCCCTATGCGACTGAAAATTGCACTGAATTGAAGTGCTGCAACAGAAGGCATACAATGTAGAGCGTTATTGCTCCATGCTTCCAATGAATGATACTTACTGCGCGCGCGCGACGCTCGCACAACTCACTGAGCCGCTCCAAACCATCAAATAATAAAAAAGTTCAAAATATTCTCGTGTAATGTCAGGAGGTCAAAATATTTACGCTTTCTAATAAAATTCAAATAAATAAAATATTTCTCAACGTTTCCGAAAACTGAAAACGGTTTTAGAAAAGTGATAAAATATGAATTCATCTGTACTTATATTATAAATGCGATCCTACATGTGTTTGTTTGTTACGCTTTCACGCATAAACCAATTAACCGATTTTTAAAATTCTTTCATCAATAGAAAGCTACATTATATGCGAGCAATATAGGCTGTATATAATGGTAAGCTCTGGCGTCATGAAATTATTAATATTAATATATTTTATTCATTATACGTTTTCTGTCGGTAACAAAAGCGAGTTATTGCTAGCGTCAGAAAACAAATCGTTGCCATGGAAACGATGTTGATATATTTAAATAAAAATGAATCTCCGAAATGTTTGTACGCGCATAACGTCCCAACGACTACATCAAATTGGATAATTATTTTTTTTAATACTGGCGAGCTCTGGCATTATAATATAGTGCGAATTGTTTGAAAACTGAATGTACCGGGAATGATTATATGGAATGCGGGAGGGGGAGGGGGGAGGGGGGATAATTGATAAGTGCAGGCGTTACAGTAATTTCCCCTAATACCATGCGAGCGAAGCCGCGGATAAAAAAGCTAGTATTTTATAATTCGAAAGAAACGTATAGTTTTTAAAAATGGCTAACCTTACGTTTTTCAAACTAAAATTAACGATAAAAAAAAATTAAAAAACACAAATCTTTTTGATTAGACAATTGTTTTTCACACGTCATCGTCACTTTACTATTTTGATGTTTTATGTGAAAATGATTCATGAAAAATTCCCAATATTTTATAACTTTTTTCAGGGTCAGAAACTTTGGTTTCATGAAGGTGTACATTTAAATTATTTTGTGATTATTTTTAGATTTGAATATAATGCGTGGTATTTTCTCTTTCTAATACCGTTAAGCTCATACTTCTTACCATGATAGTAATGGAGATACAACGATTTCTATGAGGCCTTTACGAGTTGTTCCTAAAAGCGAACAAATTAGAATGAGATATTAAGCAGTCAATAGGGCAAAATAAAGGGTTCTGAATTTTATAGTTTATTCAGGCCTTCCCATCAATGTTTAAGAATGTATTTAATTACTTGCTAGTTGAAAGCGGCTCTGTGCGTTATGCGGGTGTCATGTAAACGAGACCAATGATCGCCGAGCTTATATTATACGGCACACCTGCCAATTCATTGCAAAATTATGCGCCACTGAGTGAAATACCAAAGTGGTTTTGAAAAAGTTCCAAATTTCAGATGTCACCAACTGCCTGGTAGCAGTGTATCGAAGCCAAAAAACAGGACGTAACGCAAAATAACGCTATAACCGAACATAAACAGAGGCTTTATGATCACAATGAGAGGATTAAATAGCCCGTGGTGGTAGCAAGCCAAGCGGGGAATTTGGAAATGGTCCAAACGGAGGAGAAAACGCATTTTTTCATACACGACAAGTACCTTATAGTTCCAGTCTGATTTGAGATATGTTTGAAAACATCCACTTTACTCATTGAAGATATAAACAAAATGATATAATAATTTACGTTCAACTACGAGAAGACAATACAATCTTAAAAGATGTTTCTGCTATAAAAAAATATCTGTTGAAATAAGTAATAGGAAAATATGTTTGTTAAAACCACGAAAGTAGGTATAAAACATATGTTTAAACTTGTATATAATTTTTTTATAAGAACAACTCTCTCTTAAAAACTTTTGAAGATTATTCCTGTCAATGTAATATATCAATGAAGAAGAAGATGACACTAATTATCTAAACTAAAATATGAAAGAGAACAAAACACAGAAAAATAGAAAAACATAATGGTCGTAACTTGGACTCGAACCCAGAACCTCTCGTGTCTAACCGGGACAAGCGCATTTACCAATTCAGCCATTGGCACTTTCCATCAAATCGTCATAATTGTCAATATCATATTTTCAAATATATTATCTTCGACTTATGGCTGAATTGATTAAAGCGCCCGTCCCGGTTAGACGAGAGATTCTGGGTTCGAGTCCCAGTGGCGACCATTATCTTTTTCTATTTTTCTGTGTCTTGTTTTTTTTCATATTTTCGTTTAGATTTTTTGTGTTTTCTCCTTCTTCAAAGATATATTACATTTATAGAAATAACTTTCAAAAGTTATAAAAAAAGTTGTACTTATAAAAAATAAAAGAAACACTTAACTGAAATGTTTCCTTCAAAAGAAGATCAATTCATTGGCCTTTCTGGAATCTAGGAGTCGAAAGTATTACGTTGTGGTCACATCACATCATCACATTGGCCGAATACCAGTAACATGGACGAGATGGCAGTGAAGACGGATAGTAAAAAAGGTATTCACAAAAAATAATCCCTTCTTTAAATGTAATAAAAATAGCCCAGCAAATTTTATCGATACGAATCATTCAAAGGGTTAATTTCGTAAATTCCTCGAATTTATGAAGCATAGAAACATAAAAATTATTGCGCCTTAAAAAAGATTACCTTGTACGATTAGGTAA
This sequence comes from Glyphotaelius pellucidus, assembly GCA_936435175.1. Taxonomy (NCBI): domain Eukaryota; kingdom Metazoa; phylum Arthropoda; class Insecta; order Trichoptera; family Limnephilidae; genus Glyphotaelius; species Glyphotaelius pellucidus. The sequence goes on along the minus strand of OW386552.1, from coordinate 9,203,538 downwards.
TATATTCTCCCATAAAACGTGTTCAGTATAATTTTTTTTTCATTTCGCATCGTAAATATGAAAATTTCATCCATTTATAGTCGAAAACGCTCGGGCGGAACGGTGAAACAGTAACATTTTTTCGACTCCGTTTCTAAAATGACATCGTAAAACTTGTACGTACCATTCTGGAAAATGTGTGCTATGCCTGCAAACATTTGCAGCAATAAAAGAGTTTCGATAATTTATGAAAATATTGATGCGAAAATAAAATTTGAGAATTGAAGAAAATTTCGAATTCTTCGCTGAGTGGCACGAGCATTGAATAAAGAATATTACAGGAAATGCTACGTGCTATGCTATTCTAAATAAGTGCAGAGCTGTGTTTCCTCTTCATTTTGATATTTTTATTCAGATCAAATGGGATGGTGATATACGATGTGAGGCAATTGTAAGAGAGACAAAGCGTGTGCTAAACGAGTTCGAACATAGCCCGTTTAAGTATCAAGTCGGCTTTGGTTAGAACCAATAGGTACTAAGCCAGTGACAACATTTTTTTTCCGTTCAAACCTACATGGAAGGCATTTCTAATGTGTATTATCTATTCGGTGGGTATAAGCTATGTGTATTATCTATTCAGTGGGTAAAAGAAGGCATTTCTAATGTGTATTATCTATTCAGTGGGTATAAACTAATGAATGCGTATGAATATTTAGAGAATTTCCTAGTAACAGCTGATCTGTTTTGAAAAAATCTATTCCATTTAACATAATCTAACAGCTCTTTTATTTATTAAATTAATCTATCGCTACACAGGTTTGATTATTACCTGAGTAGAATATTTCTATTTAAGAATTTCTTAGTAGAATATTTTTCTTCTTTATTTTTTTTTCTTCCTCGCTTTCGAAACCCTGGCAATACCGAAAACGTGGCGAACTTCCGTTTCCTGCAGTGAATCTTGCAGTTTAAGGGAGTATTCTAGTCTAGAAGCCCGAATTTCGGGCGTTTTTTGAAGGTCGATTAAAAAAACCATTAATATATAAAGTATACATTTTTATAATTTTTTATCCATATTTTAAAATTTACAAAAAAAAATTGTAAAAAAAATTATAGACCCGCTGAAATAGAGGGGGAAAAAGATGGTATCCATCTTGTCACGATTTCCACCCTTCTGGTAGTCTGAAAAATAATATAGATTCTCTATCAGGACAAATGTCATTATGGTAGGAATCAAGAAAAATGGAGAAAAAAAATCACTCGCAAAATGGCGGCTACTCAAAAAACATTGATGTTTCTCAGTTATTTTTTAACTTTTCCATATTTTTAAAAATAGTAAAAATTAAAAAAAAAGATTTTTTGTTATTTCTTACCATAGAATAATAAATAAATAAAATTCTTGCCAAATTTCAAGAAAATCAGTGAATTAGAACTTGAGATTTTGTGACAAACGTTTCACGAAAAATGCGTCAAAGTTTGTTCCACTTAGATTCTTGTTAGAGTCCGTCTGTTGCCAGGACACTAAAATGACTATAACTTTTAAAATCATTCCAATTTTGGAAAAATCCTTATATTGAGATATTATTGAATATTTAAACTATCGAAATATGAAAAAAAAATTCTAGACTAGAATAACCCCTTAAAATACCGACAAGGGTCGGATTTTTTACCCAAGAAAACTTTGAGCTTCTAACTTCGAACTTCGAGCTTCGAGCCTCGAGCTTCGATCTTCTAGCTTCAAGCTTTGAGTTTCGAGCTTCGAGCTTCGGGCTTCGAGCTTTGAGCTTCGATCTTCAAGCATCGAGCTTCGTGCTAAGAGTATTGAGCTCTGAGTTTTGAGGTTTAAGTTTTGTGCTTTGAACTTCGAGTTTTGAGTTTCGTTGAGCTTCAAGCTTTGAATTTCAAGTTTTGAGCTTTGACTTTCGAACTTTGAGCTTTGAGCATTCAGCTTCGAGCTTTGAATTTTTTTAAGATTTGATATTTAAGTTTGTCAAGAAAGTCAAAAAATTGTTTTGTCCCTGGCGTTTCCCGGGTTTTTTGCAGATTTTGTCGAATTCATATGTTTTAGATAATTTAATAAATTATAAATTATTCAAAAAGATGTTCCACTGTCGCATTGGAATCATTACCTTTATTATTGTAATGTTTTGTATTATTTTTCATCTTGAGATCATGGTATAGAGAAAATACCAAAAATTTTAATAACGAATATATGAAAAAGTAACAAATCTTATGACGCCAACGTAGAAAAGTCAAGAATGGATATCAAAACGTAATGTGATTTAAAAACATATTACGTTTTTATGAAATTTCAGATATTTGATATCTTCACATTTCAGTCCTATTATGTTACAGAAATCTGCCATGAAGTGTCATGGCTCGTTAAATTTATGATAGCTACAAAAATAGGTACCTTTCGTACGCAGAGTTCAAATACATAATATATGGACCGGAACATAAAACGGAAAATAAAGAAATAAATTTGATTCAAAACGGATACATTTTATCTCTGGACGGTTTTTACAAGGATGAACTTAATCGTATAAAATGCTCCAACAACTTTCGTACTAAAAGTAAGGTTCGAATTTCGAATGTCGTTGTTTCGAAAATTTAAGGCAGTGTTCTTTTTTATGTTTCCGTTTTACGCGATGGTCCTTCAAATGGTGCGAATAAATATTTTGCTGGCGGTAGAAACTGGGTGAAAATGATGACCAGAATTCAAGGCAGTTATTAACTGTCGTTTTTACATGGTTTATGTTCACAGGAGGCCCTTAGGGAAATTTTTTCCCTTGAATTTGGCAGCCACCTCTGGTCTGGAACCCCAAAATACCTAAAGAAAAACCTCGACTCTGTGCAGAAACGGGCGGTTCGTTTGATAGATTCTCCTAACTTAACAAAGGAATTGCAATCTTTAGAGCTCGGACGTCAGGTGGGAATGCTGTCCTTGTTCTACTGGTATTACAATGGAAGATGCTCCGAGGAACTAGCGTCATTGATCCCCTCGGCACCGGTGCATAGTCAGGAAACACGCCAAACACGCGCCCAACATTTGTATACGGTTGACATTAGTCACATGAGAACGGGTCGTTTCTACGACTCGTTCTTGAGTTCAACAGCTCGGCTGTGGAATGATTTGCCGGCCTCTGTGTTTCCTCCCTCCTACAACATGGGTCTCTTCAAGACCCATGTCCACTCCTTCCTCTCCTAAAAAACACCCTCCCCACAGCATCTTCAAAGATGACATAGGCCCTGAGGGAATTTTTTTCCTCAGGGCCTCCTGTGTGGAGTTTATATAAAAAAAGTATCTTTAAGGATGCTGCGGAGAGGATTTGGTTTTCAGGAATGGAAGGGATAAATCTTGGTCTTTAAGAGACAAGGTTTTGAGGAGGGATAGAGGAAACACAGAGGAATTTTTGAAGCGATCCGTTCTCGTGTGATGAAAATGTCAACTTGGTAAACGTGACATGCTCATTTATGCCTAAGGCACAAACATTATTATTGAATTTGATCAAGATGTGTGATTTAAACACACGATCAAATTGGTGATGCGATCTGGTGGCGGTGGCGGAGAATCCACGTCATCGTAGTAGGCGGGCCAAATCGGGAGAGACCTGTTAAAGAACACCCTTTGACCTCTATAGGCCGCACTCTCTTTTGCGCCGCAGTAAGACGGATGGATATATACGTCCGTCATTCCTGGATACACTGACACACAAAATTTCCTTTCCTTGAATTCTCAAAACTACTCTCCGCATAGCATCACCAAAGAAGATATAGACCCTGAGTGACATTAATTTTCTAGGAATCTCCAGAGTAGTAAAAAAAGATCAGAACTAATTTGATGTGTAAAATCACGACACTGATATGACCACGTTACGCATAAGAGACTTAGCGCCCTTGAGTTTATATTTTACGAATACCTCGGTCTACATTTTTTTTTATTATTATTATAGGTATATTTATTTCAGTAACAGATCAGAAAGGCTATTCCCTAAAATTTGTGATAAGAGATCGTTCTCCCACGAGAAGTGCTGTCAGATTTGTGTGATTTTTTACAGCTGTCAAATGAATAAATAATCATGCATACTTGCAGGAATTCGTATTTAAAACGACCCAAACTAAAATACGTGACAGCTCACAGCTGAAATTTTGACATCGGCCGATAGAAAAAGCAAATAACAGCCGTAGAAAATCACACAGATCTGACAGCACTTCTCGCGGGAGAACGATCTCTTATCACAAATTTTAGGGAATAGCCTTTCTGATCTGTTACTGAAATAAATATACCTATAATAATAATAAAAAAAAATGTAGACCGAGGTATTCGTAAAATATAAACTCAAGGGCGCTAAGTCTCTTATGCGTAACGTGGTCATATCAGTGTCGTGATTTTACACATCAAATTAGTTCTGATCTTTTTTTACTACTCTGGAGATTCCTAGAAAATTAATGTCACTCAGGGTCTATATCTTCTTTGGTGATGCTATGCGGAGAGTAGTTTTGAGAATTCAAGGAAAGGAAATTTTGTGTGTCAGTGTATCCAGGAATGACGGACGTATATATCCATCCGTCTTACTGCGGCGCAAAAGAGAGTGCGGCCTATAGAGGTCAAAGGGTGTTCTTTAACAGGTCTCTCCCGATTTGGCCCGCCTACTACGATGACGTGGATTCTCCGCCACCGCCACCAGATCGCATCACCAATTTGATCGTGTGTTTAAATCACACATCTTGATCAAATTCAATAATAATGTTTGTGCCTTAGGCATAAATGAGCATGTCACGTTTACCAAGTTGACATTTTCATCACACGAGAACGGATCGCTTCAAAAATTCCTCTGTGTTTCCTCTATCCCTCCTCAAAACCTTGTCTCTTAAAGACCAAGATTTATCCCTTCCATTCCTGAAAACCAAATCCTCTCCGCAGCATCCTTAAAGATACTTTTTTTATATAAACTCCACACAGGAGGCCCTGAGGAAAAAAATTCCCTCAGGGCCTATGTCATCTTTGAAGATGCTGTGGGGAGGGTGTTTTTTAGGAGAGGAAGGAGTGGACATGGGTCTTGAAGAGACCCATGTTGTAGGAGGGAGGAAACACAGAGGCCGGCAAATCATTCCACAGCCGAGCTGTTGAACTCAAGAACGAGTCGTAGAAACGACCCGTTCTCATGTGACTAATGTCAACCGTATACAAATGTTGGGCGCGTGTTTGGCGTGTTTCCTGACTATGCACCGGTGCCGAGGGGATCAATGACGCTAGTTCCTCGGAGCATCTTCCATTGTAATACCAGTAGAACAAGGACAGCATTCCCACCTGACGTCCGAGCTCTAAAGATTGCAATTCCTTTGTTAAGTTAGGAGAATCTATCAAACGAACCGCCCGTTTCTGCACAGAGTCGAGGTTTTTCTTTAGGTATTTTGGGGTTCCAGACCAGAGGTGGCTGCCAAATTCAAGGGAAAAAATTTCCCTAAGGGCCTCCTGTGAACATAAACCATGTAAAAACGACAGTTAATAACTGCCTTGAATTCTGGTCATCATTTTCACCCAGTTTCTACCGCCAGCAAAATATTTATTCGCACCATTTGAAGGACCATCGCGTAAAACGGAAACATAAAAAAGAAAATATTCTTCAATAAGTCTAGACAAAATGAAAGGCTTTGTGAGATTATATTATTTTAATGAAAAATTGAGAAGAAATCTTTAGAGTAAGAAGGTTAATTGTAAAGCAATAATTGATGGGTAAATAAGAACAGAACTATGTGGAGGTATTTATTAACTCTGTAAACACAACTGGGTGCGTTTGTCGCCAGTATCGCTAAAATCTTTTTCGCTCAGCATATTATTAGAAGATATATTATTAAAAGAGACGTCAGTTGGACGAAGCAACTCCAAAAACTGTGTGAGGAGAGGAGGAGCCTTGTCGGTGCAACGGGTCCCCGACCCGAACAGGATAAGGGAAAGAAGAAGAAGAAGAATATATTATTAAAAGATACAATAATTTGTATGGTAAAACAATATTATGTTGCCATTTAATTTTAAATGCATGACTGCTTTAATTTTTTTGCTTGTGTTTTCAATTATCTATGCATTTCTTTTAAATATATATTTTTTTTAATTTTGTCAAAATCAATTGAATAAAATAATCCTTAATACATAAGTTTTTTTTTACATATTTTTTTTAATATATACAACTGTACACAGGAGACCTTTAGGAAGATTATTTCCCAAAGGATTTTTGTTATCTTTGGGGATGCTGTGTAGTTGATCTTTTTAGAAAAAGGAGGAGAGGAAGATCTGAGAGATGGGTGGGAATCTGGGGGTCAGTGTGTCCAGGAGTGATGGACGTATGCATCTATTCCTCCCACTGCGGAGCAAGGCGGTGGGTCGAGAGAGTCCGGCTGGCGAGTATAAAATTTCTTTCCTTCAGACCGTCTTCGAAGGCGGATGCCATCCCACGCGGTAGGTAAACAAACGCATCCGCCACCAATACCCAGATAAAACTCACTCCATGAATCCAGGCACCCCTGCTAAGTCACCAAACGTAGTGAACCACTTGGGATGACCTATTACAAAGGTGTTGGTTATCCAATAAATGGTTTCCGGGGCGACGGTATCCATAACACAGTATTGTATCAAATCGTTTTAAAATTTTCAATGCCACTTACTTTAATTTTGGAGGCGGTAATGGGTACCGCCGCCCCGGGAACCTTTATTGGATTACCAAAATCTCTGCCTCTGTCACCCCAAGTGGTTCGCTACGTTTTGTGATTTAGCAGGGGTGCCCGGGTTCATGGGATTAGGTTTGTCTAGGTCTTGGAGGCGGATGACCAGGACACACTGAACCCCAGATTCCTACCCACCCCTTAAACCCTTTTCCTTCCCAGAACTCTCCTTCCCTTCTTTTCCTTAAAAAAACCCTCCACACAGCATACACAAAGATGACATAGGCCCTGGGGGAAATTATTTTCTTCAGGGCCTCCTGTGTGGAGCTCATGTAAAAAAAAAAACAAACAAATTGTAGTTTGGTATATATTCTAAGAGAGAACGCAGAAATCACCAAAGTGATTGATCGATTTCAAATAAAACGTCTACATACAAATATTAAAACATTGCTGGAACATAAAAACACACAAGTAATTAAATCGGAATGCGTATAACAAATACAAGGTACCAAGGATTGTGAGCTTTTCCCCTATGCGACTGAAAATTGCACTGAATTGAAGTGCTGCAACAGAAGGCATACAATGTAGAGCGTTATTGCTCCATGCTTCCAATGAATGATACTTACTGCGCGCGCGCGACGCTCGCACAACTCACTGAGCCGCTCCAAACCATCAAATAATAAAAAAGTTCAAAATATTCTCGTGTAATGTCAGGAGGTCAAAATATTTACGCTTTCTAATAAAATTCAAATAACGAGAACGATCTCTTATCACAAATTTTAGGGAATAGGCTTTCAGATGGAATAACGTTGTTTCCTAGAATATTAAAATTTTTTTAATTTAAATAAAATTTGATAATTTTACTATCAAGTTTTGCCAGTATTTTAGGATTATTTTTGTTAGAGCTGTTTCAGCTAATTAGACCATTTGTAGTTATTCCACTATTAGACGACTAATTTATTCGATTTTAAATATCAATTTTTGAAGGTATATATGTCTATATTGATCGCTTGAACAATTATTAGAAATCAATAATAAACGAACGAATGACCCTCAATGTAACGCTAATGAATAAAGTAAGGAAAATTATTTATTCCCCACTACTTAGTATATTTACAAAACCTAAAAGATATAACGCACTTAAATGAGTCATAGCAAAAACGTCATCATTAAACAACTAACAGGCCTTCCATTGATATGCTTGGTGTAACTCTAAGTGACCAGCTCAGGTACGGGGGCTCCATCGAGGCCAGAGTTAAGTTAGCCTCTCAGAAACTGAGCGTACTGTACAGGGCCCGCAGATACTTTAATAGTACACAACTGCTAACCCTGTACAAATCGCAAGTGCGCCCCACGGTTGAATTTGGCAGCCACCTCTGGTCTGGAGTCCCAAAATACCTGAAAAAAACCCTCGACTCTGTGCAGAAACGGGCGGTCCGTTTGATAGATTCTCCTAACTTAACAAATGGACTGCAATCTTTAGAGCACAGGCGTCAGGTGGGAATGCTGTCCTTGTTCTACCGGTATTACAATGGAAGATGCTCCGAGGAACTAGCGTCACTGATCCCCTCGGCACCGGTGCATAGTCGGGAAACCCGCCAAACACGCGCTCAACATTTGTACACGGTTGACATTAGTCACATGAGAACGGGTCGTTTCTACGACTCGTTCTTGAGTTCAACAGCCCGGCTGTGGAACGATTTGCCGGCTTCTGTGTTTCCTCCCTCCTACAATATGGGTCTCTTCAAGACCCATGTTCACTCCTTCCTCTCCTCAACAGCACCCTCCACACAGCATCTTCAAAGATGACATAGGCCCTGAGGGAAATTATTTCCCTCAGGGCCTCCTGTGTGGAGTTAACATAAAAAAAAAAAAAAAAAAAAAAAACTAAGAAAACACTAAGTTGGGGTAACAGATTCCAAATCCCACATAATACTCTCTCAATTAGTTTATCAGAAAATTTGTTTAACAGGTAATAAATCAATACAGACACCTTCAAAAATTGATATTTAAAATCCTGTAAATAAGTCGTCTAAAAGTGGATTAATCTCAGTTTGAAAATGGTTTTGTAAACCGAAACAGCTGTAACAAAAATACGTACTTAAGTACTTGCAGAGCGTAAAAGTTTAGGACTAGGGCAAAGAAAAAGTAGTTTTCGAATATTCATCGATTTATTATACTGTTTTTAAATTAACACAACACCACCGACAACTATGAGAAACTCAAACCAACAGACAAAAATTATAACACACAAAAAATGGTTGATCTCATCACGAGGTAACACAAAAGAGTCGCTGTGAAAATTTTACTTTTACAAAGGTATGAAAAAAGCTCTATTCAATTGTTTTGTTGGAAGAGAACGAATAATGCATTTGAATATTTAAAAATAAGTACTGGCCATCTATAATACAAATTAAAAATCGTTCCTACTTGGTTTGGTACTAAGCTATAAAAAAACCAAACACAGATCTTCAAAATAAAATTATTAAATTTTATTTAAAAGAATTAAAACACTTTGTATTTAAACCACGAATTTATTATTTTGTATATCTACCGGTTTCGCTTCGACCAAGCTTCATCAGGATATAATATAATAATAACTAACTACTAAGGCAGAGATATCGGTTATATATAAGTGGAATGACAGAGGGAGAAAGAAAATCACAAAAGAAAATAATTAGACAGAGACAAAATTAATATGCAAGGGATACAAAGGGTAAACAATTAGTGGGAGGGAGACAACAATGTACATTATACAGAAAAAGATAAATTATAATACAAAAGAACATAATTAGACGGGAGCAAATTAATTTAACAGAGGTACGATGAATATCAATTAGGGGGAAGGAGACAACAGTGTATATATGAGCATAAGTAAATGGGCAACAGTATTCAATAATATAATAAAAAGTCTGATGCATCTTACATTTTAACATAAAGAACAATATTTAGATATGGATGAAATAAATAATTAAGGGACTCAGAATAACAATATAACACAAACATAATATCATGGGGTGGGATGGATGGCCGGAAACAAGTTAAAGATAGGACTATAAGGTGTATTTTTTTGATTTGATAGATTAACTTGGTTATTGAGTAGGTTATTGAGTAGGTCAATAACCAAGTTAATCTATCAAATCAAAAAAATACACCTTATAGTCCTATCTTTAACTTGTTTCCGGCCATCCATCCCACCCCATGATATTATGTTTGTGTTATATTGTTATTCTGAGTCCCTTAATTATTTATTTCATCCATATCTAAATATTGTTCTTTATGTTAAAATGTAAGATGCATCAGACTTTTTATTATATTATTGAATACTGTTGCCCATTTACTTATGCTCATATATACACTGTTGTCTCCTTCCCCCTAATTGATATTCATCGTACCTCTGTTAAATTAATTTGCTCCCGTCTAATTATATTCTTTTGTATTATAATTTATCTTTTTCTGTATAATGTACATTGTTGTCTCCCTCCCACTAATTGTTTACCCTTTGTATCCCTTGCATATTAATTTTGTCTCTGTCTAATTATTTTCTTTTGTGATTTTCTTTCTCCCTCTGTCATTCCACTTATATATAACCGATATCTCTGCCTTAGTAGTTAGTTATTATTATATTATATCCTGATGAAGCTTGGTCGAAGCGAAACCGGTAGATATACAAAATAATAAATTCGTGGTTTAAATACAAAGTGTTTTAATTCTTTTAAATATAATGTCTAACCACAAAGTAATTGCTTCTTACGAAAAAATTAAATTTTATGTTAAAATATTAAATGGAATTCTGGGGTTTAAAAACAAAATCCATTTTATAATTCCTAGAAGATATTCTTAAATATTTTTTTCATACACAATGTAATGTAATAATTGTTGTTTTGTGTTATACTGCGGTATTTTTCACATTTGTGTAATAAACTTTTCACAACTTCTGCGAGAATTGTTAATATTTTAGTAAGCAATAAAAAAAACATGCCAGTAAATAATAAAACTGTTTTCCAAGAACTCTTAATTTAATTATTCTGTTAATAATTCAACCATTTTGGCAATACATCACTGAAACTTTGGTCTGTAATTGTTTTTAATAATTTCTCCTGGAAAAGAAACAAAATATTATTTATAATTGCGGCATTGTTAGTCGTAGGACGACGTTGATCGAGCGAAAAAATTCCATAAAGGATGGCAATTATAAACGCCTTTTCCATTCATCTTCCACAGTCACGCCATCTGTACACATTCGAAACATTTTTCTCGCAATTGTGTAAGGGCTGAAAGGAAAAAATTCATCGCGCCACGTCCTTTATCCGACATAACACAATCTCTTTTCATCCTCCTTTCAAATCCTCGTCTGGGCGCAACAAAGCTAAACGCTTTGTTAAATCGGCGGGCAAATACTTCGTCGATGCGTGAAAATAACTTTCAGCGCGAGGAATCTATCGTCATTTTTGATTCCCCTCTGCTGGGCACAAATTTGATTCACGAGCAATATTTCATGGGTGGGAAATCGATAGTGCCATCTACCGGCATATTGCCAGAAACTTTGCGGCGAACGGCGGACGTAGGGGTAGGTATTGGAGTTATTGCCGACTGGACAATAATGTATTGCTCTCTTGATGCCTGCGCGAAATAATATCATATCGCGATCATTCGAAGCGAGGGAACTAACTTTACAATGGTATAATTTAGCTACGTCGGAAGGCTGTGTTGAAATTTGATGTATCGCGCATTGAAGCAAAGGTTGGGAGAATGTCGATCCATATCTCAATTTCCATTCAAATAATTAGTACGTAACAATTTTTTGAAGTGAAAGCTTCTTTAGTACCGTTGTAATTCGAAACTCGATGAAACGAAAAAGCGACACGGAAAGAGACAAATACGTACATCTATAGGATTTAGCCTGCGAAAATTGAGGCAAAAGAAGTACACTTTTCAAATATAGAATTATTTAGTAAAAAATTGAAATAAAATTGTTGTTTTTTTACCTTCTTTAACGCTTGTTTGAATTGGTACCACAATCAGTTCAAATTTTGAAAGTGCCACTTAAATTCAAAGTAAATCCAAGTTCTAGAGTTTCTTGAACAGGAGTTATAGAAGAAGTTACATACAATAAGAAATATAACAAATCTTTTCAATAATAAATACATATATATATATTTTTTTTTTTTTTTCATTAACTCCACGCAGGAGGCCCTGAGGAAAGTAACTTCCCTCGGGGCCTATGTCATCTGGGGTGCTGTGTGGAGGGTCTTTGTGAGGAGAGGAAAGAATGAACATTGGTCTTGAAGAGACTCATGTTGTAAGAGGGAGGAAACACAGAAGCCGGCAAATCGTTCCATAGCCGAGCTGTTGAACTCAAGAACGAGTCGAAAAAACGACCCGTTCTCATGTGACAAATGTCAATCGTGTACATATGTTGGGCGCGCGTTTGGCGTGTCTCCCGACTATGCACCGGTGCCGAAGGGATCAATGACGCTAGTTCCTCAGAGCATCTTCCATTGAAATACCGGTAGAACATGGATAGCATTCCCACCCGACGCCTGTGCTCTGAAGATTGCAATTATGAAGTAATAATAATTGAACATCGATAAGCAGGTGAAGAACCAATCTTATTTTGAAGTGAAAACTTCTTTAGCGCCGTTATGATTTGAAACTCGATAAAACGGAGACTAGTGACACTAAAAAAAGATAAACACATATATCTATAGGTTTGTGGTTTGGTTTGTTTATAATATATAAGATTTAGCATGATAGAGAATGAGATAGACTAATCGGTGTCCTCTTTGTGCCGCGCTTCGTAGCCTATCGGCCTCCTCTTTGTGGCGTGTTCCTAAAATATAATTTAATTTTTTTTTAAACTTGGTAACAATATTATAATAAATAAACTTTACAATTATCCTACTCCTAATACTCTGTATTCGTCTCATTCTTTTGAAGCTTATTTTTCTGAAGGTTTCACTTCTACCGCGTATAAACTGCATACATGATTTTTTTTCAAATTTCAAAATTATTTTACATCCGAAACAGACTAACTGCCATTTGCCATGCATTCGAATAAGTACCTACCAGATTATTGCACATTATAAATATATAAAAAACACTACGCAAAATCTTTCAGGGACTTTTTTAAAATTAACCAAATTATAAACTGAACATGACAAAAATAAATTTTATATTATGCTTAACCAATAACAATAATATAAATATGTTTATCATTATCATATAAAAAGTTTTTTTATTAGCGAAGATGTGATATCCTGGAAACCATGGAAATTCAGAGCAAAACCAATTTCAAGGTTTCTCAGAAATACGACTTCATTTCATATAATATTAAGTTTTACCCTACCGCCTTCAAAATATCGTAGAGTAAATTGCAGCCTCCTCAAAGACGTATCGTCATAGAAACGATGGTACAATATATACTAGTTAATGAATAGTCACTCAAAGCGCCTCTTTGATATTATACGTCTAATGAATAAGCAAGTGTGACTCGCAAAAGTAGAGGAATCTACGTCAGCAAGTTGGCCCAACCAGTCTTACTTGCCAAACGAAACGGCTGTAGAGAACACGTATTTTAATTATAAAGGATGTCGCGAAGTAAGTGGCTTTGCTTTGATGTTGTCGTCAAAGCTTAAATAGTATAGCGAAAATATTCTGAACAGATAAATTTTTAACCAAATATTTACTATATCTAATTATCTAATAAAAAAGAATCCTTTTGTAAGTTGGTTTGGTGTCTATTTTCATCGTGTTTTAATAAGTTTGTTAATGTGCTTAAAATAATTAATTGTATAAAGTTTGTTTTTGTGCTTAAAGTAATTAATTGTGCAAAGTTTGTTATTGAGCTTAAAATAATTAATTGTACAAAGTTTGTTATTGGGCTTAAAATAATTTATTTTACAAAGTTTTTGTGCTTAAAATAATTAATTTTAAAAAGTTAAAAATAAAATAATTAACTGTGCAAAGTTTGTTTTTGTGCTTAAAATAATTAATTGTACATAGTTTGTAATTGTGCTTAAACTATTTACTTGTACAAAGTTTGTAATTGTACTTAAAATAATTAATTGCACAAAGTTTGTTATTGTGCTTAAAATAATTGATTGTACAAGCTTTGTTCCAAAAACATTATTATTTGAGAAACCACTTTAATAGTAAATTCAAATATTTTGTATCATTGAAGAAGAAGATAACACTTATAATCTAAATGAAAATATGAAAGAAAACAAGACACAGAAAAACAGAAAAAAAAACAATGGTCGCAACTGGGACTCGAACCCAGACCTCTGGGTTCGACGAGAGGTAATAATTCTAACCCTGGTTAGACGAGAGGTCTGGGTTCGAGTCCCAGTTGCGACCATTGTTTTTTTTTCTTTTTTTCTGTTTTTCTGTGTCTTGTTTTCTTTCATATTTTCATTTAGATTATAAGTGATATCTTCTTCTTCAATGATATATTACGTTGATGGGAATAACCTTCAAAAGATATTAAAAGAGAGTTTTTCTCATAAAAAATCAAATATTTTGTTTTATTAATCTGCTTTGTACAGTTCATTTTTAAAAACAGATGCATCTACTTGATGTATCGTTTTATTATAAATTTTGACTTACTTAATAATTAAAATAAAATATTAGCATGTTTATAAACGAGGATAGAAAAATAAACAATAATAATAATTATTTATTTATTTATTTGTAAGAGACTAACAATAGCTTATGCATTAAAAATAGATACATATATACAAAGTTAAATTAAGTCAAGCCAAAAGGGTCTACTATGTTAAAGTTACTTGGAGATGGGGTTTTATTATATCTTAAAATACATTTTTGGTGAGGGGGAGAGGAAGAGGAAAATAGGATAAGGATAGGAGATGCTCCCGATACGTTCCACAATCTTGTATTAATTTTCAATCGCACGCGTTAATTCTATTCTGTATTTCTGAAGGGTATTGTTAAAAATGTCTATATTGTAAAATTTTGTATTATATTGCGCACATAGACGGGGATTTTTTTCTAATGTTAGTTCTAAATTACGGTAAATGAAATAAGTCAGATTGTCTTTTTGATCTTGTCGGAATATAAAATTTTATTAAGTCTTAATTATTCAGAATTTTAAATAACAAGATTTGGTCAAAAATTAAGCGCCGTGTGTAGAGGGAGTGGAAGTTGTGAAATTTAATAGATTCTATTGGATAACATTTTAGAATATAGAATTATTAGATTATAATCTCTATTACATTTTAGAATATAGAATTATTAGATTATTATCTCGACCACCACAACACGGGCATGTGCCCAGCATGGTGGTCGAAAAATCATAAAATTCATGTAACAAACATTTTAATGAATAAAGAAAACAAAAACAAAACAAATTTCATACAGAATTTATTAGATTACATAGAACGTTCGGTAGAAGAAAACATTGTAAGGTGAATAATCCTTGAAAAAAGTATATGTATTTGGCTTAATTTGCTACAAATATAGAAAAGTTACAGAATTCATTTACGTAAAAAGGTTTTCTTCAAATGCTTAATTATTTTCATTATTAGCCATCGCTAGATACCCTAAAAATGCGTAAATAAAGTTAGTATGAGGCATGATCTAATTGTTAAATGTTTAATACAATTGGAGCAATGAAAGAATTCCTCTATTCCACTTGAGCATTTCTAAAAGCTTTTTACTCCTAAGTCACGATTGACCATAATTCGAACATTCGTGAGGCAATCTCGTAAAAAGTCAGATTCAGCACAGTGTTTCAGCTTCGGCGAAAGCTCTTGAGCGAGCTTTTCATGTCAAAAGTCACTTATGTTCGCTCTCGGTTCGCGAGCTGCAGCTTCCATCATGGATCCAGTTCTATTATGCCACCGCATAGAGCCTCCACCCTCTCCCAGAACACGATGAGCCAGCGAATTTCAAACGTTATTATCTAGATCAATTTATTAACTTATCGCGATTTATTAAGAGCCTCACTTATACTCTGCTTTATAGATTAGCCGGAAGTAAGTTTATATCTTATAAAAGTACAAAAAAAAAGGATTTTTATTGTGTACCCTTCAAAAGTGTCTTTCTGACTTTTTTTTACATGAGCTCCACACAGGAGGCCCTGAGGAAAATAATTTCTCTCAGGGCCTATTGAGGCCTATTGCTCTGTGGAGGGTTTATATTTAAAGAAAGGAAGGAGGGGAGAGTTTTGAGAAGGAAAAGGGTTTAAAGGGTGGGTAGGAATCTGGGGTTCAGTGTGTTCTAGTCATCCGCCTCCAAGACCTGGAACAAACCTCACTCCATAAACCCGGGTACCCCTGCTAAATCACCAAACGTAGCGAACCACTTGACTTGACTAGACTTGACTCGACTTGACTAGAATCAGTGTGGTAATAAACCTCACCTCTAATTTGAGAATGTTGCAAAGCGATAAGGTAAAAACTAGAAGAGTTAAAAGGATAATACGGCGGATTAAAAAGTGGCTGAATTTTAGTTTTTTACTTTAACTCCACTAGGGGGAAGAGAATAATTTACCGTAGAAACGACTCGTTCTCTTGTGACAAATGTCAACTGACTCATGTGGCAAATATCAACCATGTACAAATGTTGGGCGAACATTGCATTATTCGCGACTACGCACCGGTGCCGAAGGGACTAATGAGGACTAAGGGCTAATTTCTTGGAGCATTTTTCATTGAAATTCCGGTAGAAGAAGGGTAGCATTCCCACCTGACGACGCCTGTGGTCGACTACAATGAGTTTGTTGAGTTTGGGGAATTTATCAAACAGACCTCCAATTTTTGCATAAAGTTAAAGTTAGACGGCCTCCGTGGTCCCGAGGCAAGACTCTCGACTCACAATCCGAAGGTCGCGGGTTCGAACCCGGCGTGCGCAAATAAATTTTATTTAATTTATTTGTGTTGTTTCACAATTTATTCAATTAAAATAATATATAGTATATTTGCGGCACGTTCCAGAGTGGAAGATACTATCAGTATCGCCCTGGTGTAAGACCACCATTCAGAATTGAAACGTTGCTTGAAATGGCTTTAGCCGTGTTTAGTGACCAGATCTGAATAGCCAGCTACTTCCCCACCTTCCTCTTCCCTATCTTCTTCCCTTCCCCGCTACCTTCAGCCTCACAACATACCCCGATTGGGGATGCCATAGTCTCACTGGCTCCAGACGGGAGCAGTTGGGACTCTTGTGCGGTATTAACTGTAAAAAAAAAAAAAAAATTCAGGGGCCAAGATGTTGTATCACCAATATTGATACAAATTGGGAAGAAGTTTCATAAAATCACGCACATAGAATTTATTTGAAATAAATTAAAGTTTTCAGTGTTGCCGTTGTCAGAGCCCGCCGTTAATAATCAAATTCTTGGCTTCGATTTGTGACCAGTTAAGGCTAGTCAGGCTTCAATCCGATTCCTCCAGCTTCACAACCTTCTCCAAATCGGTGATAACATCGTCCCACTTGCACTGGGTAATGGGACTCTTATTTACGTCTCAAACAAAAATCTATGTATACATAAAAATTAAAATATGTTGGTTTCTGTCTATATATATATGTATGTGTATGCTATGCGTTACTAAACTATTTATCCGATTGCGATGAAACTTCGGAGATTTGATGTGCGCATGCCCGCAATTCTTACTATATATAATAGTGAGTTCTGGCATCATGAAATTATGCGTTGCTAACAGTTCATCCAATTGCGATGAAACTTTGGGGATTTTATGTTGATGAAGTTTAATATCAAAGTCTTCTTTCCGTCCTCGCGAAGGTTTCTGGATTATTACAACCACATGACAACACATCTGAATTTTTTTTAAATCATTACAAAAACTCTTACAAAGCTGTCACAATTTGAGAATGACATTTTGTAAACCATCGATTTTTAAATTAAAATTCAATTTTCGAAAATGTTTAAATTAATTAATTTATTATCACCTCTTCATGTTAAGAATTCTGCCATGTGTGAATGTCGTCTTGGTGAAGAGGACCTCAATCACATTTTTTTTAGTTGCCCTATAAAAAATTTATACAAAAATTTCATCTCTGACCTAATCAATTCAAATATATTGCCCCCCTACAACATTACATGCCTGTTATCTTCTGTGGACCAACGCATTTATAAAGGCTTAGCTAATTTCCTTAATATTAACAGCATCAATTTGTAACTGTAATTTATATTTATTTTAAATAGGTACCTGTGTAAGATACCAAATTTGATAGAAAATTTGTAAAAAAAATTCAATAGGTGACACGCGAGCTGTTTGAAAATCTGAATGTACCGGGACTGAATATATAAAAGCAGAAGAGGGGAGGAGATCGCGGGAGAGGGGTTGGCGGGAGAGTGAAGAGAGAAGGCGGAGAGGGAACACAGAACCGTGAGGGGTGGGGGGAATTGGGAGAGGAAGGGGAGGTAGAGAGGGATTGTGACGAATGGGAAAGGACACGCAGGGAGAAAAAAATATTCTTAACCCATATTTCGCCGCGTTTTCACAACGTCAGCGAAATAGGGGGGTAAAAAGTAAATGTATGAAACAAAAACAAGACTATTTGAAAGTGGATTTATTTCGATTAATTTATAAATCATACTTCTATCATTAACTAAAATTAAAGATGTTATATGAATAAGTAGGAAAGTGCACCATTCCAAAAGACATTATACGAAATTAGCATATTACAATAAACATTATTTTCCGGTATGGTCAATTTCGTTACATTTACGGTGCAATGCCACATTACACTCTGGACACATATAATATGTTTGTGAATGACATCATAGGACATATAGGACATCTCTTTCCATTTTCTCCTTTATTTAAAAAATGACTACTCCCCGTTACAGTTGACATTGATGCTGTCGCAAATCTATTTGGTTTGCCAATAGAAGAAGAATGTACTCTTGATGATTTCATGAGGGCGGTGGCCACACTTCTTCTAAATTTCAAAAGGCTCATATTTTCTTCTGGATAAACTATTTGATATAATTTCCACGCATTACGTAGTGCCAAATCACGGAAGTTGGAGAATATGGCTCACCACGAACCTTTGTTACATAGTTCGAAACGAAATTATCCATTAAATCAACTCCTGCTCTAAAACAATCATACTGGGTTGAGTGACATTTATATATCGATTTTTTTATATTTAAATACCTTGTTACGTTTTTAATTGGCTCTACGTTATCAAAATTATATGTCACTGTTACTACAGTACTATCTCTCCATCGAACAACCAGTGTCTCATTGTTTTTTTCGAATCTCTAATCATATTCCCCTCTTTGAAATTTATTAATTTGTTTTGTCGATTTTAATGTACCTATGTTCTTTAGTTAATTTTATCTTATCATACCAGTTGTGACGAATCAAATTTCGTCACAAATAAATTTGAATTAGTCTCGCTGGCAAAGACAAAGAAAGTGTTGACAGATATGTGGGTCGCAAGGACCAAGACGGAAGAAGTGAGAAGTGCGGGGTAGGGCCACGGTTCCTACGAGTGCATAGGGCACGCCGGGACAAAGACAGTCAAGACTGAGACCAGGGAGAGGGAGGAACGCGAGAAGAGTAAGGAAGAGGTCCATCGGAAATTGAGAAGACAAGAGATAAAAAGAAGAGTTGATATCGCGAGTTAACGTGTGTAATGACAATTGCGTAAAAGACAATATTAGAAGAACGTTTTATAAAGTGCCGTCCTGACGAACAATAAAATAGTGCAAAACGACTTCCCGCCGCACACTGCCTGCTGCCCACTGCCCGCTGCCCACTGCCCACCCCACAGCTCCGCTGCCGCATCCTGACACTGTGCCTGGAAAGGCTCCCGCAGATTGCCAACGAGATTAAACGTCGCAAAGTTGGTTATCCCCGAACCATATGACAATCAGTTGAGTTTAGATATAAGTAGATCTAAGTATAGTTAGGATTTTGTTTACACTTAGCCAAACCTTAATAAATTCCATTCATTTAAAATCTTTATAATTATATTCATCCCCCTTTGTTCCGATCCAAGCGACCCGAACCGGTGAGAAGGCAGAGTGGAGAAAGGACAGTACAGAGGTATGTAATAAAAATGCATTTTTTTTAATATTCAATGATTATTTCTGAGCTAGTTACCGGAGCAAAACGTTATGTTACACAGTACGAAAAACAAGTACGTTATTTGGCACTCGTGAATAACTTAGTTTTGATTTCTTTCAACGTATTTCCCTTGGCACTGGCGACGAATATGTTGATGGTTGAGGTTGGGATGGAGTTGTTGTCACTCATTAGCCTCTTGGAGTGGACTTCCAAAGTTACTGCCGTAGTCGATTTTCTCTTATCGTACCAATACGAAAAATAAATACGTTATACTCACTCTTGAATAATTAGGAATAGTCCGCGAATAATACGTTACACTCGCGACTAACTAGGTTTCGATTTATTGGGGATTGGGATGGAATAGTTGAAGGTTCACTCACGAGCCTCTTGGAGAGGACTTCCAAAGTTCCTGCCGTATCCCCGAATAAATGGCTAAATGCAATGTCTTCATGTAAATCATTGTCCTCAAAATCCTCTTCATCTACCGATGTTGGACACCCTGAAGTCACCGAAGTTACTACTTCGGCGACTTCAGAGGGTAAAATAATCTGGAATATCTTCTTCGCCGTCTTCATCGTCGACATTCCAATTCTCAGCAATAAGGCCGGCAGTCTCTTGTGCGGTAAAAGAGTCCTTTGGATTCATCTTATACAGAAGAAAAAATGCGCCAAAAGCGATTGGTGCCGGTAATAGTGAATAAAATAATGCTTAAGTTTTTACCCCCGTATTTCGCTGACGTTGCGTTAACGCAACACTTAAATAAACTATGTAAAATGAGTACCGTTGGAGTTTTTAATTTTTTTAAAGTGTGCATATTATTAAAAACGGGTCAATCGTGTATTAAAAAAGGTATAAATATATTAAAAATTTTGGTCGTATGTTAACAATAATCATTATTAAAAAATCGCTTACCTGAGTGTCGTATTTTGTCTGACTTTGGGGGGAGTCAATTTGGAACAGAAGCAAATATTTTTCTATTTTTTAAAATCAAACTTTAAATTCAAACCTTCTCTATAAGTACATGTAAGAATTATGGTGATTCCTTATCAAGTTTTCAAAATATGACCCAGCAACCAAACTGTTGCGTTTTCGCAACGTCAGCGAAATATGGGTTAAGTGGCATAGCAATGCATGCCGGGAACTCGCTAGTGATTCATATTTTTGTATGAATAATAATAGTTTTAAATAAGTTCAGGCCTTCCAACGTACGAACTGTCCGAAAATAGTGTTTTGTATAACTTTTTTTTCAGTATATGACTAATGTTATGCTTTATCACATAAATGTAAATGACTTTAATAATATTATTAATATTAATTAAGATATCAAAGAACTCTCACAATTTAGAAACATCATTTCAACTGCAAAACCAATGACCATAGCTACCTCTTGGCTTGGGAAACCCGGCAGGCTGGCAGATAGACTGCAAGGCTAGTGGGTGGAACTTGGGGATAGGGGTGGGTGTGGGAGGCGCCCAGGGGTGCACAATGGCCCATGTTGGATGGAAGACAATAATTCTGCAATAACAATGCAGTCCCCTAGAACAATATCAACTTAGCACAGTAATCCCCCGGAGCCCTAAGCTCAACGAGGGATGTGAATACGCTTAGTTCCCAGACATACCACTGTTTAATACGATTACTTTTACCACATCAATTTTGAATTTTCATAGCGTCCAAGCTTGGATGCTCTTCTATTGTTATCATATCGGAATAATTATTTAGAACTGACGTTAGGGATAAAATAATTGTGTTGGTATTAATTACTTCAAACTCAACATTGTTCCTACCATGTTATCATTAAATCTCTGGAATGAAGTATTGCATCACAAAAACATCAAACGTAAAACTAAAACAAATATTTTAATTAGGATCGCAAACTTTCGACGTCAAAACGAAGATATATAAACATATCATCCAGTTCCCATTTTAGCACTTCTCGGGCAAAGCCGGAACTGATAATATACAGGATGCTACGGGACGTACTTGGCTTACTTTAACCAGTGATTCCTGACATTATTTGGAGTAAACTATGGAATGAAATTTTGGGTCCGCCGACTTTTTTCATGATTGTTTTACCAATTTTTTTATTCAAAACCAATTAAAAAAACTTATTAAATTGTGAAAGAGCCGCCGCATTTTTAAGCACGGATTACGGAAATCACACTTCATTTCAACAATTAACACAAAAAAAAAACAAGTATTTACGTACACAAAATAGGCTATTAGGTTCTTAGTTTAGGTAATCTAAGTAATTGAGGCATATTTAGTTTGAAACGACACTTCGCAAATGTCAAATCCATACAAAAAAAAATGGCGGCAACCGAAATTTTTTACTTTGATTGAATGAAAACCGAATTTCAATGCATATTTTTTCCGTCTATTTGGACTGAAACTGATGTTTCTTTTGGTGAATTCAAGTTTAAAAGTAGTTTACTGACGGCCTCCGTGGTCCCGAGGCAAGACTCTCGACTCACAATCCGAAGGTCGCGGGTTCGAACCCGGCGTGCGCAAATAAATTTTATTTGATTAATTTGTGTTATTTCACAATTTATTCATTTAAAATAATATGTAGTATATTTGCGGCACGTTCCAGAGTGGAAGATACTATCAGTATCGCCCTGGTGTAAGACCACCATTCAGAATTGAAACGTGGCTTGAAATGGCTTAAGCCGTGTTTAGTGACCAGATCTGAATAGCCAGGTACTTCCCTACCTTCATCTTCCCTATCTCCTTCCCCTCTCCACTACCTTCAGCCTCACTACATACCCCAATTGGGGATGCCATAGTCTCACTGGCTCCAGACGGGAGCAGTTGGGACTCTTGTGCGGTATTTCATATAAAAAAAAAAAACTTTTCAAAATCTATGCCTGTTAAAAGTATAGCGGCATGCGGCGGCTCTTTCACAATTTACTAAAAAATCTTTTTTCCACTTGTCATCACTGGTCACTCAGCCAAGTAATCCCTCACCCCGACCCTAAATGTCACTCCATTGCGGACTGTTTTTTTGTTTGGTTTTAAGAGGAAACCTGGTCGTGAACAATAAGTATTTTGCCAAACTGTTCCCGTTGCTCTTACTCCCCCGAATACTGAGCAAAAGGGACAACTGCATCTCAGGCTGATGTTACCTGTTGAGGCGTGTGTGGACTGTAAATGCGGTTCTAATATCTATTTTATTATGTTTGAAATCTCACTTACCAAATGCGTCCTGCTTTCCATTTTTTTGGTGTTCACCGGGAAGGTATGTTAGTGGAAAAGATTTTGGGAAAGGAATTGGTGATATTTGCGGGTTTGAACTCGGAATTATAAGCGAGACTTCAAAATATTAAACAGCGGCATTCACGGTTTTTTGCGATTTTGTATGCGAGCGAATTAGTGGTTTGTAGGAACTTCTTTATGTTCAACGTTAAACTTGCGATTGTTTGCAGTTATTGCGGATATTGCAAATTATAGACCTTTGTCCGTTGCGGCGGTTTTTTTTCAACTGAGCTAGTAAAGGTAGAGGGACCCACTAGCTAGTTGCCAAAGAGCAACATGCAACAATAAACTAGCGTGAACAGTACCTAAATAAAATCATGAAAATTGTGGTTTTGCATCTCCCATTTTTCTCGTCCAAAAACAAGGAAATACTCCACGTCTGTCAGTTTTAATTTTTGAAAAATCCATCTGTAAGCTTTGATTTTTTTTAAATCCCGTGTGTATACTTAACGTCTATTAATTGCGCTTAAACCATGCAATTTTAACGTTTTTTGGAGGGTCCAAATCCTTTAAAAAGTAACTTACCTAAAAAAGGAAAAGCACAAAAAACAATATTAATAATATATAAACAATTTTATTTTGTTTATCAAAAAATTTGAAACCCACCAATCAAAAAGATATCAAGACAACATCAAAATACCAAAATTTAATAAACTAATGCAAAACAATTATACCTATTTAGGAATAAAGTGTTTCAACAACCTTCCGATTGAAATAAAAAAAAACCAAAGACATCAATAAACTGAAACTCAAACTGAAGCTACACTTCGTCAGGAATAATTAACTAAATAATTACCTGTTTTTCTCTTTCTTTCTATTTATTATCAATTCATCTCTATTTTATTTAGATTTTTTGAATTTCTCTTAATGCACAATATTTTAGTATGTAACCGTATCCTATGTATCCAATATTTTAGTATGTTTTCGAATTTCTCTTAAGTGCACAATATTTTAGTATGTAACTAAATCCTATGTGTGTACACCTACACATACAGATGATCCAGAAGTTTCAATTGTTCCTATTATATACTTACCTATTGCATAATGTTATTCTATTTCTGTTATAATTAGTGTAACTCGCTCATCAAGCACAAGAACTAGCTTCTTCTTTGGTGAGATTGCAATTTTAAATAATTTCTGTACCGCCTTGTAATTTAATTTCTGTACTTACACGCTATTGGTCGATATCTACATAATAAAGTAGTCTTCTTGCAGTATATCTACATCATATAGTAGTCATCTTGCAGTAGTGTCAAAATCCAGAGAGGAAATTGGGGAATACATTTGTAAGGATATAATGCCGCCCGATTTCCTCTAAAGTTGAATAATTTAAAAAAAAAAAACAGAACAAAAAATGTCACCGGAGACCAAAATTACATTTACCTTTTTTACCCCAATTATGCCAGGAATCAGTGCTTTGAGTAAGTCAAGTACATCCCTTCATATTATGATGACAGCCCTGTTCATTGAGTGTGGCGAATTCTCAGGAACTTTAATTTTTTTAATTGACCCCAATCGTCTGGAGCTGGTGAGACTATAGCTTCACTAATCGGGGTGTGTTGCAGAGGGAAGGGAAAGAAGATTTGGGAAGGGAATGTGGGGAAGTACCTATATAAGATATTCATATCTGGCCACCAACATGCTAATGCAATCTCAATAATTTCATTCTAAAAGGTGATCTTTCCCAAGGGCGATGCTGACAGCACACTTCGCTTAATGAAAATGTTAGCACTCATGTTGTTTCTCTGGACAATTAATTATTAATGGTGTATTATTTTTATATGTATTGTTAACATGAAAAATGATGAAATATTTTTTAAACGTATTGCAAGTAGTGACATCTAACGTCTCAAATAAAAGCTCGCTTTCCCACGCACTTGTGATTGGCTGGGTCAGTATTAACACTTAAGACCAGCCATGCTGAATATTGTGTATGTATGTATTCGTGTATGTGTTTAATTTTTGTTTTTTTTTTACATTAGCTCCACACAAACGACCCTGAAGAAAATAATTCCCCTCGGGGCCTATGTTATCTTTGGGGATGCTGTGTAGAGGGTTTTTTGTGAAAGGAAGGAGAGGAAGTTTTAGGAGGGAAAAGGGAACGTAATTGATTCACTTTCAATCAAAAAATTCAAAAATTCAAAATTCAAAATATCCTATAATAGTAATAGGTACTCCTGTGTACTTAAATTATAATTTCTACAGAAGAAATCTTTCACCAGAAGTTTATTGTGTACGGATTATGATTTGTGTTAACAATAATAACTCTAGAAATAAAAAAAATGGCATCTTTCGATGTAATTAATGCTTAAGCCGCCGATCCTGAATTTCTACCAATTATCTACAACATATCTCCCTTAAACATTTAAAGTTTTTAAGCTCTTAAAATAATATATGTTATTTTTGAAAATAATATCTAGACGTTCCTCACGCTGAAACGCAAATTATATGAAATTCCCTCGATATAAAAAAACCGCAAAATATGCTATATATATTTTAGAAGAGTTATATACATGAAAAATTCAGTGTTTTTTTAAATGCTATTTTAGATGTTCCCCAAAAGATACTTAGCTCTACTTTAAACGAGTCGTGTCTTATTAAACATTTTCACAATTTTCAATTCAATTTTATCGTTTTAAATATTAGCGCGCTCTCTCCAACATTCGCAATAACATATCCTTATTTTTGAGCGGGTATACGGCGCCATAACGTTACAAATAAGATTATCTCGTGCCATAATATAATAAAAGCTTCTTCTAAGCTAGATACATAAATTTTCGTGTACATTTACAAAGGTGAAAAAAATTAGATACATTTTTACACAATACATGACCATTAGAGACAGATTGTAGCTATTACGGACCCAATAAAATCTGACAATTTTATTGTAGGTTCTCCTTCCGTTCTGAGGCACAATAGAGCCTCAGGTACAAAGGGCATCGTGTGAAGTATTGCAGCTGCCTCTTTAATAAATAGGAATCCTTATTGTCGCGGTAAAAGACAAGGCGCCAACGTCTTGTCCCAGTTTTCGTGAATTTTCAGGAAACCCTGAAATGTGACGCCGATTTTTCACCTCAAAACCTGATTCCAGACTTCTTCCTTAACAAAACGGTATCATATTTTACGCCGCCGTCGCCCCTACGAAATAAGAAAAGCCTCTGAAGCTACGAAACAACTGTTAAGGTTCCTCCGCCAATTTTGCCGAGAATTTAATGCCGCTCTTATGTTCGGATATAGCACTTTTCGAGAGCATTACATAACGTAATTAGATTTTGGAATACCTTTTGTGAATTTATGGAGAGGTAACACAATAATATTCGGGGTATTTACGTTCACGGAAATAGGTTTGAAATGAAGATACTAATTTCATTAGTTTACCCATAGACTGAATAATTTCCCAAGATTATATTACACTTCAAAGGGGCTGTTTTAAAATACTAATTACGTGTAATATGCTTTCAGTTTCTCTCTTCCTAATGAAATCTTTATTAGTAACGGTAAAAAAAACATATAGCATTAATTAAAAAATCGAAAACAAAATTCTTTCTTCAATGTCGATAGTAAAATTAGTCGCCGAGAAAGATATTTTTTTTACATGAGTTCCACACTGAGGAAAATAATTTCCCTAAGGCTTATCTTATCTTTGGGGATGCTGTATGGAGGGTTTTTTTTTTAAAGAAAGGTAGGAGAGGAGAGTTCTACGAAAGAAAAATCTTTGAGAGGAGGGTAGGTGGGTGTGAGGTATCTGGGGTTCAGTGTGTCCAGTGTGCCAAAACCTAGACCAACCTCACCCCATGAACCCGGGCACCCCTGCTAAATCACCAAACGTAGCGAACCACTTGGGGTGACCTATGGGAGAGGAGTTGGTTATCCAATAAATGCGAGGCGGTAGCTATTCCCGCTTCCCAAATTATTTACAAGCGCACAAGCATTTTTGCTGTTCGGAAATGACACCAGTACCTTCTTTCTGGTGCCGTCTTCTAAAAGAGGTTGAATATCACCAGAGCAATCGTACCCTGAATCCGCAACGTTTCCTTGGAATCACATTCTTCCCAAACTTTTAAGTTTCTGATACGTACCACCTCGATATTAGTCTGTACCTTTTTGGACAGAAATACCAATAACATATAAAATATATATATATATATATATATATATATATATTTTTTTTTTTTTTAAAACATAGTTTTCGAAACATGTTGATATTGTTAATAAAAAAGTGGTGTTATACAAAGGTATTTGTTTTTCATAAAATTAATGATGACACCCCAAAGTAAATATGCCTATTTTGAAGAAACATATAAATATTTTTATTATTTCGTGGATGAATTTAACTATTTGGTAATGCTTTTTACAATAATATGATTAAATACCTTCTTCGGTATGTTATAAGTTTTCCTTTTTAAAACTAAAATTAACAAATTTCCTAATCTTTTAACATTCAAACAGAACTTTTAAATTTATTATTTGATACAGTGGAAAATCTTGCAAAATGTCTTTCTTTCAAGAATATCCTATTCCTCAAGATGTTCCTCTGCATAAAAAGTTCCTGCACAAGGACCGTCATAAATTCACGGCGATATTTTGTGGAATAATGAGTCATAAAGGTATAAAAATTGCTCTTATAAAATACTCCAGCGAACCGCCAGCCTTCCCTCGAAGACTCCTCGCCATTGTTTCATTCCATAAGAAAGGCAATTTCTTGCATGAGAATAATATTATGGAAATATGCAAAATTTCTTGCAAACTGATATTAAAATAACGTTTTATGGAATGCTTGTATCGCAGCGGTGAATAAAAACTGGTTTAGACTGAATAACGAACGGGTGATTTTATAATGTGCCGCTGAACTTTGTAAATATGAAAGTAAATAATTTTTTTATGCTGTTAGCTCTCTCATAAAGAGAAAGATCGTAATGGAGATCACTGGTTCATATACCGAGACAGAAATTCCCAAAAATTAAAAGTTATTATATTTAACAGAGTGTTATTTAAGAGTGTTTAGAAAATTTTAATGCATCCAGTTTCAGATTGAAATATATATGATCTTATCATCGCCCTGGTGAGAGATCTCCATTCCAGTGTTGAGTACTTCATGCAAGACGCACTACATATACCCCATATAAAAAAGAACAGCCACCTCACAAATAAAGAGCCCGTTTCATACAAATCTTAATTCTGGACTTGAGATCAAAATACTCAACCAAACTGAAAAATTATTTTGTAATCAAAAAGTATATCAAATATCTAGTAGGGGTGTGAGCTACTTTATTTATTTTTGCTTTAAATTAAAAGATATATGCCTTTAAAGATTTTAATGTTTCATGAATTTCGAGGCGATTTGAGCAATTATTTGTGAGTAAATAAAAAACAACAAAAAATATTTTTACTTTATTTATCATAAAAATATGATGAAATATATAATAAAAAATTTTAATTTAAAAAAAAAAATCATTTTGAAGGGTGTTAAGTCAAAATACAAATTGTCGTTTATATATTTAAATTACTACCCAAAAAATGCATTTATAACACTTTATATTTTATTTTTCATTGTATTTTTAAAATATATATGTATAGCTAAAACAATTTTTAATTGTTTTTCATTTACTCACAAAGTTGCATTCATTGCCTAAGTTGCTTCAATAATCGTGAAACACTGAAATCTTTAATGGCCTATATCTTTATAATTTACAACAAAAATAAATAAAATAGCTCACATCAGTCCTAGATGTTTAATATACATTTTGATTAAAAAAATAGTTTTTCAGTTTGGTTGGGTGTTTTGATCTCAAATCCAGAATTAAGATTTGAATGAAAGGGCCGAAATGGGCCGCGCACACGTTCCTCTTAAATACAAATTTATTAATACATTAGCGAATATTTTGAATTAAGTTCATATTATTTTGTGTATGAATTAGAGTCGATTACAAAAATAAAAATTATTTCCCCTTTTCGACTCACCTAACACCCTACTTTATCTGAGGTGGGACACCTCAACATCTCATTTCACTGTTTGAGTACCTCGTACAAACTTTTCATTTATTTAATTTTTATTTATTTATTCCTTTGATGATTACATGATTTGTGGATTTTTCGACCACAATGCTAGGCACACGCCGTGTTATGATGGTCGATCTGAAATCGTATTATATCCAATACTACTCCATTCAGAAAAGAAATTGTATTAAAAATGACCGCAGCTTTGTTGGAAAAGTCAGTTTCTTCCCAACCCACCTTTTCTAATTTTCCTTCCCCTAACCAACTACCTACCAGCCTCAAAATCTTTCCCAACGGCTCCGGGCCGTTAATTCTAAAAACAATAAATTTCAGCTCAAACATTATATCGTAGACTTATCTAAAGATCCGCTTAGAATCAGTGTAGGAGATTTTTTTACGAAGCGAGAAAAAACTGAAGCGAGTTCATAACATCAAAAATGCAATCCTTGTAAATATCTTTTCACTCTCTCCAAGGGTGCTGGGATGCTGTATGTTAACAGATATGCTTTTAATGAAGAGCTGTTTTTCTTGAATAACAAATGGGCGCAAAAAATACTAAAATCCGACTTTAACGAGTAATAATATCTCTCTTGCAGAGTGTAACGGGAACCCCAAAGAAGGCTCTTACAATCCTGAAGATAGAAAACAGCTAAATAATAAACAGCCGGAAATTCAAAGGGGAAGCGCAGAACGAGCGCAGGAAGTACGATCAGAGGGGCTGGCCGGAAGGGGAGGGGATGGGGAGAAAGAAATGCTATAAAGTAATTCGATCCCGCCTTAATGTTGATGACTGCAACAGAAATAGCTCATTGACCTGATTTAGAAAATAAACTACATCGAAAGACAGCATAAGATGCAATGTTTTTCTTAGCATAAAAAAACAAATTGATTAATGTCTAAATACGGAAGTGATATTTTTCATGTTGACGTGGATTATTGATTTTCGATCATAAATATCTATAATATATTTCTAATGTTTTTAAAAAATCAAGGTTCGCAGAAAATTAATAAGAGGGCAAGCAGCAAGCTCCCTTGCTCTCGACCCACGGTTCGCAGGATTTTAAGGATGTTTTAAATATTAATTTGGGTATAAATATAATCGTGTTGGAGTATCGCCCTGGCGAGAGGCCAGTTACTTAAAATATGTCTACGTATGTTTGGCAACCAAATCTGAACGATCAGACAATCCCAACCCTTCCTTTCACTTTCTTTTTACCTGTACCTGAAACAATTAAATAATTTTACGTTATTAAAAAAAACCTTTGATTGTTGTGGTGATAAAAAATAACGATATTCGAGTAAAATGCAGTGTTGTTATTTATTAAACCAGTTGGGTGCAGAGCGTAATGAACGTTAACAAGGAAAAAACGTTATTTAAGAAAATTGAAAGCCCTGTAAAGGTGATGCAAACGTTTTTCTACTTATAATGTAATTCCACATTCCCTTCAGAAAGTTCCCAAAAATTTAACACATCTATAAAAAGGTCTCAATATTACAAATATTCAAAAATAATAGAAATCGAAAAATTTAAAACTTAATTCATTATTTAGACATAAATATAACATTCAAATCCATATTTTTTTCTTTACAAAAAATGTGTAATAATTATAATTACAAATTTAATTCAAAGTTAGTTATCGAAGTTAATTACAAAGTTAGTTAGAAGTAAAAAAAATAACACGTAAGGTATTATTGAAGAACAAAAAGTGGTATCATTTCAAATCAAAGTAATGTATTTTTAATGTTACCACATCCTACACTACATACTGATGTTATATTATTGTACGCTCTATATTATTTCTTACTCCTACACTAATTTTCTTAATTGGCGTAGAAATACTAAAAAAATATTACTACTTAAATAAAAAAGGAAAATAAAAGTGGCAGAAAGCGGTAAACGTTCACAGACAATAATATAGACTTGTAAAATGTTGATAGTATATAATATAGAAAATATCAATAAAATCATGTCATCAAATATGGGGAAGGGTTTTTTTTGATTTTTTTCCTCCAGCAACTGTTTTATCAATGTATCTTTTAAT
The DNA here is from genome assembly GCA_936435175.1 of Glyphotaelius pellucidus. NCBI lineage: Eukaryota > Metazoa > Arthropoda > Insecta > Trichoptera > Limnephilidae > Glyphotaelius > Glyphotaelius pellucidus. The sequence goes on along the minus strand of OW386552.1, from coordinate 9,172,544 downwards.
ACCACGTAAATCCCGGATCTCTAATTTAAAAAAATCATATTCCTAACTTACCAAATTATTTTCTTGGAGAAACGTTATCGATTTTCCCATTTCCGTTGATTCCCCTTTTCTAAGACGCAATACACGTGTAATCATATCTCCGTCATCTTTACCTGGTAAATTTGGGTCCTTTGACTCTCTTCACTTTGTGATATTCTTAACCAACTCGCTTCAGATCCAATGAACTCCATTCAGCCTTTCGGGAACCCTTTTCGTAAAATCAGAACTGCTGAAATATGTTCGAATGGACTGGGAATCTATTGATTGGTGATGAAAATATATTAAAAAAAAAACAAATGTAACGAAATGTTTCTGACCTACTTGATTCTGGCCACGCGGTAACATCATGATAGCTTTCAGGTATCGTCATTTCAATCCTTAGCATATTTAGTTATTCCTCCATGATAGAAGCTATTAATATAGCATTAGAATAATGAATACTTCATCTTGTGTAAGGATATCCATTACTTGGTAATATTTGTGTAACTGGGAGAAAATTTGACACCTGTTGCATGGTACATCGCCTACTAATAAATGTCTTGTCTGAAGAAAAATATTCGTTCCCTTCGCCCTCTCTAATCGGAGGTTGGCTATCAACTTATAAATCTTTACCCTTGATATATTACTGGAAATCTAGGCATCTGTAGAATGTCTTATCTCATACATCTCCACTCATTCATTGTACAAAGTTTAGTTTCGAAACCGTTAGATGAGGCATCTTCCTTTCGGCGTCTTCCATCAATCATCCCCTGATTTTCAGATGGGTAAGGAGGCAATCGATTATTAAAAATTATGTGAATTTTCACCTACATCTTTTTTTTAAACGTCGATTAATTTTAGAGTGAAATAATTCTTCAGAGTTTGTTTTTTAAAAGCTTTCTAAAGCCTTTTTTTTAACCCAAATCTGGTGGGGTACACTTGATGTCGCGAACCTCGGTTTTTTCGGTTAACAGCCAAAGGTCAGTTCCACTCAGGTATGAAATCAAAAAATCCTAATTTAAATGTTTAAAAAGATACTCAAAAAACATGAAATCTTTTGAGATTAATTGTGATGTGATATTGTGGTGGTGATCCATGTGTAAGTTTAGTCCATGTGTAAGATTGTCCGTATGCTCAATGCATGCGGCCAACCGTGAGGTAGCGGTGTAAGTTCTGTCAGAACCTGTCGACCAATCACAGGTCTCTTACGGTCTTAATCATTTCTAAATGCACCCATTGTCACGGAATCAAAAAATAAAAATTTTCGCATCTTACAATTTAACGTAGATCTGAATGTAATGGAATCTTTCAGTTTAATTTTCATCCATTTCCCAAACTACCAAATCACGTGAACTTTTGCACACTTCACAAAAATCATTTCAATACATACAACAACAAAAATTAAACAAAATTAATCCTTATTATGCTTTATTACTAAAGGATTAGCGTTTTTTTGTCTTTATTAGACCATATTTTATTTTAGACCATATCATATTTTATTTACATCACATTACCTGCTCACGTCCCCGTGTGCTTTCTCAACGCCCCATTACTTTCTCTGGGTCTTCTACTGCCCTCTTGAAAGTCTCAAACGCCCACAAAGGGGCGTTATCACCCACGTTGAGAACCTATGATCTATATGAATATACATATGTTTTTAAGCCATTATTCACTAAAGTTCATTATTTAGTGTTTGTCTCCCCTCTTGATAACCCAGATTCTTGGAGTTTAACAATTTATCTGAAAGAGACTAGAACCTATTTTAATGTTAAACATTTTGGTATTACTGCCGGGAGCTAGAATGCCATTGTCACCCCGATAGGAAATGTTGTGAAGCGGGAATGTATCAAATCAAAGTATTCAAGTTAAGACGAAGAGAAAGGTAGAATAGACAGTTTGAGAAAGTGCAAATCGATCTAACAAATGCGATCTAATTTCTGATAATAGCTTATGTCATTTGAACGTTTTGTCCAAAGCAGGTTATCCTGAAATAAAAAGTTTAAATTGATGAACTCATTACATTAATAAACCTGGTCAATTATTAAACCAAAATGTGGATATTCTTAATGTATTTTTTCTAAATTTTGTTATTTCTCATTGTATTTTTATTATGCTTCAAATTTTATTTGCAACACCACAGCATTCATAAACCTACTTTATAATTATATCTACCTACATTATTATTATTTCCTATGTGTATCCCACGTACATTGTATACTAATCACGGTTTCACGTTTTACCATTCTGTAAAAGCCTGTTTAGACATTTTAATAAGGGAATAAAAATTTTGGTGGAACCCTCGGTATTTTGGTATATTTTTTTATATTTAATTAAAATTAAATTTGATAGTTTTATTATCCAGTTGTGCAAGTATTTAGGTATGTATTTTTGGTACAGCTGTTTTGGTTTACAAGGCCATTTTCAAACTGTGGTTAAATCCATTGTTAGGCGACTTATTTATAAGATTTTAAATGTCAATAAATAAGTCGCCTAACAGTGAATTTAACCACAGTTTGAAAATGGTATTGTAAACCGAAACAGCTGTAACAAAAATACGTACTTAAATTCTTGCCGAACTTGATAATAAAACTATCAAATTTAATTTTAATTAAATATAAAAAAAAATTAAATGGAGTTCTACGAATTAAACACATAAAAAATTAAACCCTTTTTTAGATCTGAGTTTTTGGAATGCTATTTTTAGTAAACTAGACCAAAATATTTTATTTTTTATTTTTTTATTATGAATCATAAATATATTTGGAGTTATAAAATGTTTATATGCGTTGGACTGAGGGTGATGTTTGAGTAAAGTAATATTTTTGATGTGGTCTTACCCCTATTTCGCACCATTTTCTTGGTCAAAATTGACAGCCCCAATTACCAAGATTGATAAGGGAACGGGATCAAGTAAATAATTTATTACCCTCGGCGTCTTAAAACCGAAACCAATTCCAATATAAAAACCTTGAACTATACGGAATTCGAAAAAGCTTACATAAATCTTTAAAAGTAATAAATTACAACACTATTTCAAAATTTTGCCTTAACCCTTAAACTTCAAAATGAACATATTAAATCATATTTATTATCCAGTCGTACCTAAAAATTTTCGTCAGAAAAACAACAAAAGAAATTCGAAAAAGTTTATTGCCGTTTCCAGGATTCGAAACGAAAGTCCTTCCACAAATAGGAATCTACTTATTGTATTCCAATACAAATGTTAAAAATCAATTAATTTCTAGGATCGATTATTTTTTTTTACATGAGCTCTACGCAGGAGGCCCTGAGGGCCTAATTAATAATTCCTCTCAGGGCCTATGTCATCCTTGGGGATGCTGTGTGAAGGGTTTTTTTTTAGGAAAAGGAGGAGAGGAGAGTTCTGGGAAGGAAAAGGGTTTAAGGAGTAGGTAGGAATCTGGGGTTCAGTGGGTCCTAGTCATCCGCCTCCAAGACCTAGACTAACCCCACCCCATGAACCCGTGGCACCCCTGCTAAAAAACTAAGCGTAGCGAACCACTTTGGGTAACCTATGGCAGAGGTGTTGGTTATCCAATAAAGGTTCCCGAGGCAGCTGTACCCATTCCCGCCTCCCAAACTGATTTGTCTCCGGACGGCCGCACAATGCCCGTGGGCCGCTCCCAACTCGCAAGTAAGTTATTAATACTTGAACATTGTGGGAAGGCCGAAATTTCATTAATTTATGGTGATAATAATATAATCGTTTTAATTTTTAACTTATTAAGTAAAACCTTAAAATGATATACATATTTAATGAATGAAGACAAAATAAGCGACACTCAACCGAAAATCTGAAACAGAAAAATCAGAAAAAATTGCGGTCACATCTAGGAAACGCTTAATATTACAACTTGTGGTTACTCATTTAGTTTAATAAATATTCATCCTAGACTTGCAGAAAAGTCAATAGGTGTCGCAAATTAAAAATAACATGGATAAAAATGTATTCAGACGCTATCTAGATAGCATTTAATTCGGTTTTGAATCTTGCAATCATACATTAAAGACAGCAGCCAATAAAACATGCATTAAGAAAATGAAGATAATGTTGGTGGTATGATACAGTTAAAAATGACCGAATCGGATATCAACACCTTGGCGCAGCGGTTGGCGCAGTGGCCCGGAAAGCCGAAGGTCCTGGGTTTGAGTCCCAGAGGTTCCAATATCTGCTGATTTTTCGGTTTCAGTTTTTCGATTGAGTTTTGCTAATGGTGTTTTAATTTTTTACTCATAAAGCAAAAAATAAAAATTTTTAAAATTAATTAAGTATAAATACTCCTAAAGACAGTTGTTTGTGGGTCATTCAACTTATCCAACATGTTAAGCAATTTAATAGTTTCTCGCTTTGATTCTCAATGTTCTTTATTAAAAAAACTTTACGAAGAGATGTTTGAACTTTGAAGAGTTGCTGAAAGCCTCACGTCTAGGACCAAACGAGCCCCTATGGAAAAACGTTTCCTATTTTTGTTCCACTATTGTCTTTGTTCTTTTGCAAAGTTCACTGTCCCTCCATTGTGTCGTTAAATTTTCCATTATTGCCCGTATTAGCCAACTCGTAATGAAAACCATCCCTTGGGATAGCGTAATAATAGTCAACAAGATTGTTTCACCACTTTAACTTTAGTATTCCCAGAGATGCTGAAGTATTGTAAAACATACTTTATGTTACAATATTACTTAACAACGCAGCTGCAATTGATTGTAGAAAACAGATTTGAGGTGATGAAATAAAGTGGAACGGACATCGCAGTAATTGAATCCTAATACTCATTTTTTGAAAACTGAACTTGTGTGACTGCGTGGTTGAAAGGTAAGGTTGTCGGCAACGAATCCAGAGGTTGCTAGTTCAAATCCGAATTGAACGGAATGGATTAAAATGCGGCGTGAATTAAAAAAAAATGTTTTTATTGTGTGATTTAAAAAAAAAATTGTTCGTGGTGTTTTACAATTATTTCATTAAAAATAATATTTGGTATTTTTACTCCACGTTCCAGGGTATGGATAATTTCTAATATCTAGGGCCAGGGTGAAAGACCATCATTTAGAATCGAAATTTTAATGGCTTTAAGGTGTTGGTGACCAGACTTGAATAACCAGGTAATTCTCTACTTTCCTCTCTCTCATTTCCTTTCCCTCCTCACTATCAACATATCTCAATTATTGAGGATACCGTAGTCTTAACATGGCTGCAGACAGTTGGATGAAGTAGGGACGGTTAGTAATAAAAAATCAACCCATTAAAACAAAATTTTATTACAAAAATTTATCTAGGTTTTGGTTTGACTGAGTTTTGAACCTTCATACCCAGTGATCGGAATCAACCACGCTACCAACCGGGCTAAATCGCGAGTTGATGACGTCGACTTTTTTTTGGAAAAAGTATTTAGTGTTTGAATTTCTTGGAATTTCAGAAAAATGCGTATGCGCGTCCGCGAGTGTGTGATGCGCCGATTGACAGAATGCATTGTCATCGGCAACGAGTCTGTCTACTGAGTTTTAGCTCGATCGGATCTCGGAAAGATGTTTTTTTTTTTTTTTTTTTTACATTAACTCCACACAGGAGGCCCTGAGGAAAAAATAATTTCCCTCAGGGCCTATGTCATCTTTGAGGATGCTGTGTGGAGGGTGTTTTTGAGGAGAGGAAGGAGTGAACATGGGTCTTGCAGAGACCCATATTGTAGGAGGGAGGAAACACAGAGGCCGGCAAATCGTTCCACAGCCGAGCTGTTGAACTCAAGAACGAGTCGTAGAAACGACCCGTTCTCATGTGACTAATTTCAACCGTGTACAAATGTTGAGCGCGCGTTTGGCGTGTTTCCCGACTATGCACCGGTGCCGAGGGGATCAATGACGCTAGTTCCTCGGAGCATCTTCCATTGTAATACCGGTAGAACAAGGACAGCATTCCCACCTGGCGCCTGTGCTCTAAAGATTGCAATCCGTTAGTTAAATTAGGAGAATCTATCAAACGGACCGCCCGTTTCTGCACAGAGTCAAGGGTTTTTTTCAGGTATTTTGGGGCTCCAGACCAGAGGTGGCTGCCAAATTCAACCGTGGGGCGCACTTGCGATTTGTACAGGGCTAGCAGTTGTGTACTATTAAAGTATCTGCGTGCCCTGTACAGTATGCCCAGTTTCTGAGAGGCTAACTTAACTCTGGCCTCGATGGAGCCCCCGTACCTGAGCTGGTCACTTAGAGTTACACCAAGCATATCAATGGAAGGCCTGTTCGGGAGAATGCTTCCGTTGAAGGAGACTAGATTATCATTTCGATCCCTTTTAGACGTGATCAGACATGATTGGGTCTTTGAAACATTAAATTCGACGAGGTTATTCTTACCCCAAGAGGAAACACTCTCGAGGTAACCGTCCATTCTTTGTTTCAAAGCCCTCCGAGCCATTGGGGTTTGTGAGCCCTTTGGAGGTTTGTCAAACAAAAAGCTATCATGGACTGTACTGTCGTCCGCGTAGCAATGAATCGGTGCACACGTCAAGAGGTCATTGATGTGCAACAAAAACAAAGTCGGAGACAGAACCGATCCCTGTGGGACGCCAGCATTTATCGAATGCGAGGAAGAGGTGAAACCATCAGCAACCGCCTGAATCGACCTCTCCCTCAAAAAGTCGGCAATCCACATACACAAGGATGCGGGAAGTCCGTAAGAAGGCAGTTTGTTGACAAGCCCTCGGTGCCAAACCCGGTCAAAGGCCTTGGAAATATCCAGTGAAACCGTTTGGGTTTCACCAAAACGTTCCAGGCACCGCCCCCAAACATGCGTCACATACGCGAGAAGATCACCGCACGAGCGATTCCGCCGGAATCCGTATTGACGGTCGTTAATAATTTTGTTCTTCTCGAGGTATGTGAGCAGTTTGTCGTTGATCACACGTTCCATCACTTTTGACAGAACAGATGTGATCGCTATGGGGCGGTAGTTGGCCGGGTTGGAGCGGTCACCCTTCTTTGGAATAGGGTGAATGATCGCTTTTTTCCAACCGGAGGGCACAGTCCCAAACTTCAGGGACATTTTGAAAAGCTTCGTCAAAATTGGAGCTATTTCTGCAGCGCACCTCTGCAATACCAGGGCAGGTATTCCGTCAGGCCCACTAGCTTTATTAACATCGAGCCCTCGTAAGACTTGGAGTACATCCCGATGCCGGATCCTCAGCTTTTTCATATGAAAACCGCAGTGAGGAACCGACGGCGGGATAGCACCTTGATCATCGAGGGTCGAGTTTTCCGCGAACATTTTGCCTAATAAGTTAGCCTTTTCGGCGGCGGTATTAGCTAGAGAGCCGTCAGTTCTGGTAAGAGGTGGCAGACTGGATTTGCAGAAATTGCGACCTATTGAGCCCGCAAGCGACCAGAACGCTCTGCTGCCATGCGGGCATGCAGCCAGCTTTCTGCTGATCTGCAGGTCGTGCTCAAATTTCGACCTATTTATGATTCTCTTGCTTTCCTTTGACATTTTGTTATAAACTATTCTGTTTTCGGACGTTCGAGATGTGTTGTAGGCTCGATAAGCCGCGTTTTTTCGTCGCACTGCTTCAGAGCATTGTCGACTGAACCACGGCTTTGAGCCCACACCAGTTTCTTTAACAGTGGATTGGATGGACCCATCCATCGCGGATCGCGATGACTTCACCAATTTCCTGGGCACATCTTGAGGGATCCGAAGTCCGAAAACAGACAGTTGACCACGGAAAAGCATTAAAATGTGCCCGCAAACCGAACCAATCTGCAGACCTGTAGTGCCACACTGTAGTGTTTAATTTCCATTTCCAAGATCCGCGGCATTCAATCATTCAATCAAGAAAACAAAAGTGAATTTTTTTTACATGAGCTCCACACAGGAGGCCCTGAGGAAAATAATTTCTTTCGGGGCCTATGTCATTTTTGGGGATGCTGTGTGGAGGGTATTTTTTAGGAAAGGAGAGGAGAGTTCTGGGAAGGAAAAGGGTTTAAGGGGTGGGTAGGAATCTGGGGTTCAGTGTGTCTTGGTCATCCGCCTCCAAGACCTAGACAAACCCCATGAAATTAAATAGATGGCAGGGTGGGGCTGAGCAACTTGCTCATTTGAATTTGGCGCCCTGAAGCAAAGGTTGCTGTAAAGAAGATGGGAATAGACCATTGACGTTATCATCAAAACTGCTTTCCATCTGTTGGCAAAGCAATTAATATCGGGCATGGTACTCGAAATCTCTAAAATAACATAAATACCTACTTTGGATGATTTACAGTTCCCTGTAATTTAGTAGATAATTTCGTAAGAAAATAATTATTCAAAGGGTAAAATTTTGCAGAAACAGAAGGTGCTAGGGAGCACTTCCTGTGCGGTGAGCCGGCGTTGTACCGGAAGACAACTAAGTGTAACCAAAAACCACCTCAATCCAGGCCTGAAAACTGAATCAATTTGGCCTGGAATTTTTATAAAATACTTCTTTATACGTAGATATAGAAACCTAATGTTCAATTTTTTGATGAAGTGTTTGTATAAAATATGATGACTTATAACTTTGTGGAAACACTTAAGGGTAACCTAACATTTTAACCCAATTGCTACAAATTTGGGAAATAGGTATCACTCGGGATATTTATGCCGAACGCCTTGAAAAGGAAAAAGGCAAAAAAAGATTGAAACTGCCGCCCGCGGATACCAAGGTATTGAAAGCAATTTTCAAAATCTGTCTAACTCACTAACGTCAGAATATCTAACTTTACGTTAGGTATTACCCACAAATGTCAGCATTATTCACTTACGGTATATTTTAAGGGAATTGCAGAGTACAGGGTATAGAGAAAAATAAAATAGCAAAATTTGGCGTGAGTGGTATTCACACTTTGCAAACCGCTTAAATAATCCATTCGGGTGATTGACATTTATGCGAAATCGTTTATTACACAAGTTATGCGTATTATATCTCTTGACCACTGAATATTAAAAGGAACTGATAGCAAGAATGGCACACTTTGTGTGATAGTCAAATATTGGGCCTTTTGAACCAACACTGAGGATTTGTGGACAAAGCACTAACATTTTGTAGAGAAAGGCAAGTTAACTATCAATCGAGCCGCCACACCGTTTCAACAAAGGATTAAGCAACGAGAATTGACCGCTAAGTAACCCAGTTTTTGCACACAGTGCTTGCTTTATTTATTCACATTTATACCCTTCTGTTTTTTTGCCTCTTGACATGACCACACCTTTATATGGGTCACTTGATTGTGTCATATTTTTTTAGGGCCTTTCCCGACTTCTTCTACCATTTACATTAGCTTCACGTAATATTATTCTCACACCACTTGAATGTCCGGTCAGTGGTTGAGTGGGCATCGCGTTTGGGTTCCAACCGGGCGTCCCGTGTTCGATTCCTCGGCTGGCTAAGTCCTCCATCACAACACAAGCAACATTTTCGGCTTTCTGTGGTGGTAGTAGGAGATTTTCAAACATTGTTGGGTTATTTGTAACCCGGGAATGTTTGTTTTTCTTTACTAAAAAAAACAAAAATGTCCACGTAACAATATTTTCTTCGGGTATGTTTTTAGGTTTTCACGGCCAAAAAGTATTTTTGTTATTGTTTTTGGGGTGTTATGCCGTGTTTCGCTACCTCCTTCTTTAGCCAACGTTTCGGACAGCGTTACAGTGTCCATCATCGCTCATCTGCCCTGAAGATGGACCCTGTAACGCTGTCCGAAACGTTGGCTAAAGAAGGAGGTAGCGAAACACGGCATAGTACCCCAAAAATAATAACAAAAATATTTTCTTCGTTTATTCGCACTACATGCCCAAACCTCTTAGATGCCCTTTTCTAAGGATTTCTCATAAGATGACGTCAATAATATTTGACACGTTAAGCTCGATTTTCTCTTTCTATTTTTAGAGTTTTTTTTGCCGGCAACCCGGGTGTTTATTGAAATATCTATATATATTTATTTATAGAGATCTCCTGGGTGAAAAAATCTGGCAAGTGTGATGAACCAATAAATGCGTGTAAGGATAATGTATGACGTGGAAGTAAATGTAAAAATGAGTCGAGGACGGTCGAGAAAGAAATAAAGTGAAACAGTTTTTTTTCAATTATGTACAACTATATCATTTCCAGCTTAAAAATATACCTACTCAGTTTTCAGGTAGACCAGAAATCATTACTTCAAAACTTTAATCCAAAACATTTTTAACCCCTAGCAACGCCGGATACACGTCAGCTAGTTGTTTAATAAAATTGGCTTTCGTTGAGATGGTTTTGATTTTCTAACCTACGATGAATACGGTTCTATAACGCCCTCCGCTGTCTTATTTAATTTGGTTTCAGGAACAAAGCGAAGCCTTATAATACAGTATTATATCGCAGTCTTAATTCCGTATGCTCCTAGTGAGATACGAGGTAATTAAATTATCTTGTCGCTTTGAGAGCGGATTAAGATGCTCTATCTGAATGATAATTAGCAAACAAAATCAGATGTTTACCCTAAAATTTACTTAAAACCTTTCCATATGTTCGTAGCATAATAATAGAAAGGCCGTATGACATTTCGTTCTTGTATTATCTGTATTATTCGTTTCATACAATACTTGTGTGAAGGAAGATGACGATCGTCGTTGACGTACAAAGACGTCATATTATGACGTCTTTCTCTGGGATAACAAGCGAGTGTATTCGAATCTTATTCGAATAGTTTTTATTTTATTTATTTCTATGCATTACAGTATTTACCTATAGATCAATTTTGAAAAACATTTTTACATAATATATATTGTAATTTTATTATGTTGGGTGTAAGGTAGGTTTGTGAAGGTGAAACTGTGGATAGGTATTGTTGTATGTTTCGTGAACACCTCACTAGGAGAACCTGTGCTGAGGTGTTTACGTGTTTATTTATGTTTATGTATGACAAGTATTTGTGTTGTAATAGAAAGTTTTATATGTTTTTTTTTTTCAAATTTTAATAGTTATTGTACATTGGTTATTTAGAAGAGAAAAAAACGTATTTAAATATATTAGAGGAATATAAAAAAAAAATATATATATATATAAACATACACATATATACACATCCATATAAATACATGTACCTGCACACATGCATATAAATATATATATACATACGTATACATACGCATACACATTCACATACACATACATATATGTACACACATATATAAATTGTAAGTGTATGTATAATTGTTGGATACTTGAAAAACTACTTAACTTTTAGGTTTATTTAATTTTATACTTTTTATAGTTTTGTTATGTTTGGTTGAGAATAATAATGTTTTGTATAAAGTTAATATCTTGATTTTTAATCCAGTCAGTGATATGTTTTTTATGAATGTTTGTAGATGTATTTGCAGATAGTATTTGTTTCAAAGTAATGGGCATGCAATTAAAAAGTTTGGTTGCATAATACTGAAAGTGTCTTTGTCCATGTGTGGTGTGGGTTATCGGTATGTTCAGTGTTTTATTTGTTGAGGACCTGGTTTTTGTTATGGTTTTTGGTTGAATTGGAATATGTTGTTTGTTTTGGACAAGATATATTATAGCAGATTTGGCATAAAGTTGTCTTATTGACATGACTTCTAATGCTTTGTAGATTTCGCTAGAATCTGTGTGAAATGGTACTTGCAGGATGATAGTGTGCAACAGGTTTTGCCCCCAGATGTAAAAGAATGCAATTGTCTTGAATTTTATGATAAAATGTCGGGGGATAAATTTCAGTTACTTCAAAATGTGATTCTACAGGATTATGCAATCGTTAAAGATCTTTAATCGAAAATCCAACATTTTTAGTTACTTTCAGATGAAAAATATGCAATTGTTTAACCCGTTTAATCACAGGAGACCGTATTTGTCCCAGCTCACGTAGGTCTCATAGAAATCGTTATTTCTCCATTACTGTCTGTGATAGTTAGAAATATGATGTTAACGGTATGAGAAAGAAAAAAAAACAACAAAGATTCAAATTTTAAAATTAACCACAAAATAATGAAACCAAAGTTTCCGACCCCAATTAGAATAATAAAAAAAAAAATCAATAGATTTTTTTAATATTATTTTTACATGAAACGACAAAAAGTGAGGTGACTGTATCATTTAAAATTAATTTTTCTAATAAAATATATGTATGATTTTTTTAATTATCGGTAATTTTAGTTAGAAAAAACAAGGTTGTTTATGAACTTTTAATGTGAATTCAGATTAGACCTGTATAGCGAGTTCAGACGGTACAATTTTAGTTGTTCAAGTTGTTGAAAGTTTTTTTAGACTTTTTTCAACTAAAACTGAATCGTCTGAAACTGCTAATAGATGCACCACTCTTCACTCCCAGTAGACCGCCATGCTTACTGGAAACTGAATAGATCTGGGTCACTAGCAGGACATTTCATAATTTCATACTTATATACCAGACCGTTTTGCCTCCCGGTTATTTTTTTGCATATTTAATAAGTAAAATACAGGCACGTGTAAATAATATTTGATTTACGGTGAGCATTCGAAAATTGTTTTCATCATTATCTCAAAACTTAGTATTTAGAGGTGTCTGACTAATCAACTAGATGATCGATTTTTATAATAACCTTATGTGTACAACTAAAGCATATTTAATGTAAGTGATTTTTGGGATAATAGTTATATAATAACCCCTCATAATAATAAAAAAGATTTAAGTTTGAGATTAAAGCCGGTAGAAATGGCCCTTCGACAAGATAAAATGGATCTATTCTAAGCAGAATTTCCGCCATCCTTTATCCTATGTTCTGTTCAAATGGCCTTTGATCCCACAGTCTTCTTTCTTCCCGCCGCTTCAGTTGGCTTTATACCAACCAATAATGCATCCACTTGCGACTTCATAAGCTACCGACGTAGGCACTAAATTTTATGGCTGATATCTTGGCATTCTAGCTTTATGCGTATTTTTGGCACCATTGGATTGTAGCGATTGTTTTTGTGTAACCAATGTGCGATTTTTTGCATCAATGTTTTGGCAAGGTACAATCATTCTCAGCGGTTTTTAAATCTATTATATCAAAGCCAGTGGCGTAGCGTGGGTGTCAGCCGCCCGGGCGGATGAAAATGTCGCCGCCCTCTTATTTAGGTACTTCAATTTAAAATACTAAAATTCATAGTAATTCCAAATTTTTCGGCAAGAACAATCATAATTTTTGTGTATTTTAGAGGTTAAAAAATTAAAAAGTAATGTTTATATATGTTTTACAATGTAATGATCATATTTATTACAAAAATTCTTACATGTATACCATTTACATTGATGTAACAAGTATGGAAAACTAATGATTATACAATCATCGGCAAGCAATCAAGGTTATTAGTGAATTGAACGTAAAATACAAATCGACTTCCAATCAGAATTAGAACGATACTGTTACTATTTATATATATTTTTAGAAACCAATATAATAACTAGAAATAAAAACTTTTTTTTTCATTTTAACATTATATGAAAAAAAAGTTTTTATTTCTAGTTATAACTTTTTTTTCATATAATGTTAAAATGAAAAAAAAAAAGTTTTTATTTCTAGTGTTAGAATAAATATTAGAATAAAAATTATTAGAATAAATGTATTTTGTGATGATTAATGATTAACGTTAGAATTAATGTTATAGATTCCCGCTTCAGAACTAAAAATTTTCTTCTAGTTTATACTTTCAAAACTTCTGTAACTAAAATTTTATTCGTTTTCTTTTTTTAAGCGCAAATCACTATCAATGTCTATAGCATCAGATACCTCTGCCTCAATAGACAAAATCGCCAGATTGGTTAGCCTTAAAGTACTCATATAAATAATTAAGGGTGTTAAATTAAATAATTACATTAAATAATTAAGGGTCGTTAAATTTAAAATTTTGAAAAATTGTTAAATTTTGTTAAATTTTAAATTTTGAAAACTTCTCTCACGGCTGGCATTGCTTATGGTAATTGTGAGGAATATTCGGTGCGTTGTTATAATATTGGGCAGAGAATCTTCTAGCTGGCATTTTTACAATAATTTTTTTAATAATTCAAGTGAGTCCGCATTAATCAATTTATTTTCGTCACCTGTGACAGCAATCAAAGTCTGTAGTCGAAGTCTTCCAGCTTGAAGTACATACTGCTCGTCAATTTCGGCAGATGCGTAGTCTAGATTACATTTAGTGTAGATTATTTTTGTGCATCATTCACATCATGTAGTCATTGAGTTGCCAGAGACTAAGAAACAAAGAAAAAAAAATGACTTCATCGTAACTAGCAAATTTCCTCCATCTTTTCTTGTGTTGAAGCTTTCACCTGTCTATCAGTTTTTACGAATCTTTGTAAATATGCGTTGTCATTTTTACGGTAGCACTAGTACTCTACCGCGTACCTTGGACCCTTTTTAAACTTTTGCCTGTAGCAGCTATTAGAACTTCCCAACGATGTGTGGACTTGGAAAAAAATGAAAAGCAACGTTCTAATGTGACGAAACTGGTTACTGAACTCGCAGTTGTGGCAGCATGTAAACAAACCAGGTTTAAGGGTCCATTACCAAACCTCGGGTACACTGCAGTTAGGTATTTTTGCTACTTGTGAATAGACTCCACAGCGCCCGAACACGTGCGCAATCCACCGGCTGTTTTGAGTAGACGCGGGTAAGTTAACTCGGTTTTGATATAAATATGAAATAAAAATACAATTGCTTCACTAATTTAAAATTTATTTAGTAAATAATGGATAGAGTTTGACATACTAAAAATCATATTAGCAATGTTATGGACACATATAGACATATTTTACGCCCTGGACTTTTTTTGACGTCTCAGTTTTTTACGCAATGTGACATAGATTCTAATGGTGTTTTGATTTGGAAAAGATTTCTGGTTCATGTATTTGCTTGTATGATTTGTACGCTGATAATAACTGTTTTTTACAATGTTACCAGAAAACAATGGGTGCAAATTAAAGGAGATCATAAAATTCGACAAACATTTCTTAAATATGTGCGATATAAATGACAATTAGTTTGACATTTTATTTTTGAAAATTTGTTTGTATGATTTTTTCGTACTCAAGAAAGAATTTAATTCACTATATTAGATTATGTACAAAAAGTAGAATGAAGCACGTAAAGAAAAGAAAAACACTGCACAAGATATAAAAAAGTTGATACAAATTGATATCAACTAATCAAACAAACATACTAATCTTGGTATACAAATATCCTACGGAAAGTACTTACTTGTGGCTTTCTTTCTGATTTTTAGAAGACTATTAAAAAAGTTTTTTTTACTTTGTATAAAACACGCTGTAATTCGTACTATGCATGTCGCAGATAAAATTGAAAATATAATATGTGCGTTCAAAATAAAAACCTTTCTATACTTATTATAGTGACTTCACAATATTATCCAAAAAATAACAAACGAATTGTGTGAACAATACAGAGTGATAAGTGTTAGCTCCTTATTTATTTTTAAGACCGTCATTTTGTAAGGTCATCATCCTTACTCCAGGTCTATTAATAATACAAACATCCACAAAACCAAATAATTTAAAAGTTTTAGATGTTTCGGATTCAATCTATTTATTTAATTTTTAAATACAAATTATTCAAGTGGGTACACAATTTTCACAGAATATCAACAAATTTACAAAAAAGTTCTCTGTAATTGCTGCATGAAAAAGCTTATATCTTATTCGGCGACCTTTATTTTTTGTTTTGGCTGGAACTTGCTCCTCCGTTGAAGTTTTCAGCGAAATCATTATCTTCATCATCCTGTTTATTTTGTAAGAAAAAACTCACCTGTTAACTGATAGTTTCTGTGATAAAGACGTCGCTTGTGCTAGTTTCAACCAACACGTTCCTAAAATAAATAAATAAAAATAAAAATAAAATTAAAATAAATTATTTATAATAATACTACCCAGAGTTTACCCACCATGGCTCTGTTAGCCAATGTTCCCAATTTTAGCGACAGTCTGAACGGAATCGATAGAGAATTTAAAAAATTATAAATGATCTTTGAAATTAATCACATTAGATTCGCATTCAGTCCACAATCCAGATTTTGCTTTTGCAGATGTTGCTTTTGCAGAGAAGATCAAGGATGGATGCCAAAATTATGCATTTTGACATTAGATCCGAGTTCAGTGCACATCCCAACTCCCTAATCCCGATTTTGAACCAAATCGGTAGAGAACTCGAGAAGTTCAAGATGGATGCCGAAATTATGCATTTTGACGTTAGATCCGAGTTCAGTGAACATCCTAACTCCCTAGACCCGATTTTGAACCAAATCGGTAGAGAACTCGAGAAGTTCAAGATGGATGCCGAAATTATGCCTTTTGACATTAGATCCGAGTTTAGTGCACATCCCAACTCCCTAATCCCGATTTTGAACCAAATCGGTAGAGAACTCGAGAAGTTCAATATGGATGCCGAAATTATGCCTTTTGACATTAGATTCGAGTTCAGTGCACATCCCAACTCCATAATCCCGATTTTGAACCAAATCCGTAGAGAACTCGAGAAGTTCAAAATGGATGACGAAATTATGCATTTTGACATTAGATCCGAGTTCAGTGCACATCCCAACTCCCTAATCCCGATTTTGAACCAAATCGGTAGAGAACTCGAGAAGTTCAAGATGGATGCCGAAATTATGCATTTTGACGTTAGATCCGAGTTCAGTGAACATCCTAACTCCCTAGACCCGATTTTGAACCAAATCGGTAGAGAACTCGAGAAGTTCAAGATGGATGCCGAAATTATGCCTTTTGACATTAGATCCGAGTTTAGTGCACATCCCAACTCCCTAATCCCGATTTTGAACCAAATCGGTAGAGAACTCGAGAAGTTCAAGATGGATGCCGAAATTATACCTTTTGACATTAGATCCGAGTGCGGTGCACATCCCAACTCCATAATCCCGATTTTGAGCCAAATCGGTAAAGAACTCGAGAAGTTCAAGATGGATGCCGAAATTATGCATTTTGACATTAGATCTATGTTCAGTCCACCTCCAAACTCCCTTGTACTAACCATGACAGAAATCGGTTAAAAATTGTAGAAAATCAACATGTCTATCGAAATTGGTGACTCCACAATTGATCCGGCGACAGTTGATCCGCCGACAGTTGGTCCGCCGACAGTTGGTCCGCCGACAGTTGATCCCTCCGACAGTTGATCCCTCCGACAGTTGATCCCTCCGACAGTTGATCCCTCCGACAGTTGATCCCTCCGACAGTTGATCCCTCCGACAGTCGATCCCTCCGACAGTTGATCCCTCCAACAGTTGATTCCTTCGAAAGTTGCGATGCAACGCGATGGGCCGAGAGGCCGTCAGGCTGGAGAGACCAAAAGGTCTCCTTGAAGCAGTCTCTCCTGATCCGCCCTACCATTCATTAAGTGGGCACAGGTATCCCCTGCCAAGACTTAGACAAACCTCACTTCAAAAACCCGGGTACCCCTGTTAATTCACCAAACGTAGTGAACCACTTGGGGTCACCTATGGCAGGGGTGTTGGTTAGCCAATAAATGTGTTCCGGGGTGGCGGTAAACATATCCGCCTCCTAAATTGTAAATAGATATAGCGTATAAATACACTGCATATATAAGTATGTCGTATTTTGCTATTTGTTAGTATTCATTCTGAATTGAAACGTTCATTGAAATGTCTTTAGTTATGTTTGGTGACTAGATCTGAATAGCCAGGTACATTTTAGACATCGTCTTCCCCGCCCCACTGCCTTCAGCCTCACAACATAGAAAATTAGGGATGCCATAGTCTCACTGGCTCCAGGCGGTTGCGAGCATTTAGGACTCTTGTGTTTATAGTTGGATAAAAAAATATATGTATTACGAATTTTCTTAATTTTTACGCTTGGTGAACAGTGTATGTAGGTTTAGTCTTATTTCTTGAAATGACTTTAGTCGTATTTGGTGAGTAGATCTGAATAATCGGGTACATTTTCCACAACTCCTGCCCCTCCCCAAGGATTTAAAAAAAAAAGTTTGTAATAGGCGCTACTATGATTCTAGCCTAGGCATTCTTGAATGTTTTACGTAAAGTTTCAGTGTGTATTTCACGTAGAATTAAAAAGTTTACAATTTAATAATTTCATTCACATGTAACATTACACATTTTTCTAACTACTCCCATAGAATTTTTATATAAATTATTTTAGTATTGCTTGTACTATGATAATACAAAGTGATGTTTAGCGCTATTTCGGGAACTTGGTCCAATGATAGCAAGATTAGCATTTGAGCAAGATACGAATTCCACTTTGGGATTTATTTCTTTAATTCTTTGCTGAACTCCTGAATGCCTTTCAGCTACAACAGCAGCATATCATCGTATACTTGGCCTCTACAGTTGTTTATATCGAGACTATCAACTTCAAGCCTGCTCAAAATCATCTTTCAGCAGTTTAATTTTTTCTTTCAATTAAATCTATAAAAGATTCCACTTGAATCGTGCTAGTGCACGGGGTCAAAATGGTTGGGCCACTCTGTTCGCTGTTACGCCGATGGAATACCAACGCGTTAAACCGCTAACCAAAATGCACCGGTAATCACAATAGGTACCTACCTTTTGGCCTCCGCTTGATGCACTTGGTAAGGTTGTCCTGCGTCTGTCTCCACAGGCAGCAGTGGTTGTTTAGAGTCTGATACACTTTCAATGCGATACAAAAAGTCAATACATTTACAAACACACAGACGATCACATAAACAATAATCCGACAATCACATACGATCTAGTACGAATTGAAACACGATAGGCTGATAATAATATGCGATTAGGTACGAGATGAAACACGGTAAGCCGATAAAAATATGTGATTTGGCACGAGATGAAACATGATACGCACCGTAGATATGCGCCTGCGACGCAATTAATACGAACATTAACTTAGCACTCGCCGTTATTGTTCCCCGGCGAGGTAAAGCGTAGATGCACATGCACGCGTCCAAAGACACAATTAACGCTAGAAAATATGCGATTTGGTACGAGATGAAACATAATACGCACCGTAGATATGCGCCTGCGACGCAATTAATACGAACGTTAACTTAGCACTCGCCGTTATCTTCGCCCGGCGAGGTAGAGCGTAGATGCACATGCGCGCATCCAAAGACACATTGAACGCTAGAAAATATGCGATTTGGTAAGAGATTAAACATGATACGCACCGTAGATATGCGCCTACGACGCACTTAATACAAACGTTAACTTAGCACCCGCCGCTATGATCGCCCGGCGAGGTAGAGCGTGGATGCACATGCGCGCGTCCAAAGACACAATGAACGCTAGCTGGCCCTGTTGGCAAGCAGAAAAACTCATCGATAAACCAACCGGGCGTCACAAAACATTCCGTCCACCAAAATACAGCAAGACGTATTTTTAAATAAAATTGTGACCTTAACCAAAGCGCAAAATGCTATGAAATGTCAAAGGAGCAAAGATAAAACGAACAAAGAACTATAGAGGATATGATTAACTTAAGAATAAACGAACTGCAAAGCGATGTCGGTTAGTCACATTGATTAGGCAATGGACAGAACTTGGCTTATGGTTTCGTAAGAAGAGGACCGTAGTAACACGCACAACGATCGACTCGCGCAAGAAGCAAGTGCAGAGGGACTGTATTTTCTTTTCGAATTAGAACTCCATCATTCACAGAAAGTAATCAGCAAAGTTTGATCCAATTGGCACCCTAAATTGGAGATTGGCGGTATTCAACATTCCATCGCTTCCAAAAATCCCCCTGAAATCGTTGAATAAGTGGCCAACAAACCCAGGCGGTTGATTGAAGGTTAAAAAGTCGTTTTCTTAAGACCAACGGGACCGAACGGACTGAAATTTTGGATTCACGCATAAAACCTTGGGGTGGAATTGAATCAAAAAATCTTCAGAGAAGACGAATTAAATTAAAATTCATCATTTGAATGGACATTTTGCAAGGCTTGTGGTCGAACTTCAAGAAACATTTTCTCATGCCCTATAACTCCGATCTGACTGAAATTAATGATTCTTAGTAAAATCCATAGTCTGCACATGAAGCAGTCATCAACGCTTTCTTAAGCCCAACGGCACCGAACCGACTGAAATTTTGGAAACATGCATAAAAACCTTGGGCTGTATACGAATCAATAAAAAAATCTTCCAAAAGACGAATTTTATTAAAATTCATCATTTGTATGGGCATTTTGCAAGGCTTGGGGTCGAATTTCAAGACTCGTTTTCTCAGACTATGACTCCGATTGGACTGAAATAAATGATTCTTTACTAAGAATCATGTACTCAATCCATGGTCTCAACACGATTCAATCAAAAAAATCTTCAAAAGATGAATTTTCTGAAAATTCATCATTTGTACGGGTATGTTGCAAGGCTTGGGGTCGAACATCAAAAGCTGTTTCCTCAGGCCTTATAGCACAAGTCCGACTGAAATTTTGGATTCATACATAAAACTTTGGGTGTATACGAATCACTCACAAAAACTTCCAAAAGACCAATTTTATTAAAATTCATCATTTGTATGGGCATTTTGCAAGGCTTGGGGTTGAACTTCAAGACTCGTTTTCTTAGGTTCTTTTACTCTGATTCGACTGAAATTTATGATTCTTAGTGAAATACATGATCTCCAAACAATTCAATCAAAAAATCTTCAAAAGACGAACTTTTTGAAAATTCTTAATTTTTTTGTGCATGTTGCAAGAATTGGGGTCGAAGTCAAAAAGACGTTTTCTTAAGCCCAACGGCACCGAACCGACTGAAATTTTGGAAAAATGCATAAAACCTTGGGCTGTATACGATTCAATCACAAAAACTTCCAAAAGACGAATTTGATTAAAATTCATCATTTGTATGGGTATTTTCCAAGGCTTGGGGTCGAACTTCGAGACTCGTTTTCTCAGGTTCTATGACTCCGATCTGACTGAAATTTATGATTCCTTAGGGCCAGTTGCATCGAAAAAAGTTAAAGTTACTTTTTAGTTAAAGTTATATAAAAGTAACATTTTTATCATTTTTTACAAAAATGGGTTGTTTCAACTTCGTTTAAATAAAAGTTAACTAAATAGTTACAAAAAAGTTACTTTTATTTAACCCAGCGATGTTGAGAGTTTAAAGTTAGATTTTGGTAAAGTTGTCAGCTGTCATCCGTCAGAAAGAAATGAAATTTTGTTTTAATAGAAAGTAATAATAAAAAAATGTCTCGACAACCCGGGTTTTGATAATCAATTGATTGTATTATTGATTAGATGAATTTTATTGCCAGATTTCTGATCAAAAATTATGGTTAGGCAATCAACTTTACTCATTGCCAACAATGCCAATGAGATCACTAGATTTAATAACAAGTGTTTATTCAAACTTATCTTAATAATTTATACCTACTAGCATTGTTATATTTCAATAAATGCAACGGCACTGAAACTAAATAATTTTTCAGTCATATCAGAAATCATGATGTTTGTACTATGGACCAGGTTCTAATACTAATGAATTTGTATGTAACGGGAACGTTGCAAAGATGTTCCGGAGACATCTCTGGGGTGCATAAAAGTATTGTTTCGTGCAGAGCAATAATAGCCCGCCTTCGGCCACAAGATAATAATATCATCATTCCACAAACGTTATTGACGTTTTTAAACTGCAACTGTGAAATATCAAACAACCTCCATAACATAAATTAACCAATCATAGCCTCAGTAACCGTTAAACGTCAAACGTCATGAAATCGCCCCGATTTGGTTAGTGTTGACACCCGTAAAAATAAATTGTGTGTTAATTTGTATTTAAATATGTCAAATCCAAGGAAAATTCGAAGCCATTTCGATGGCAACACTGGTAACTATAAACTAACTTTTTTAATGTTGATGCAACTCAAATGTGCTGAATTGCAGCTTAACTTTAGTTAGGGCTTAAATTCAGTTTAAGTATTTAACTTTAAACCTTACTTTAATTATTTTCGATGCAATTGGCCCTTAGTACAATCTATGGTCTCAACACGATTCAATCAAAAAATCTACAAAAGACGAATTTTCTGAAAATTCATTATTTTTTGTTAGTCTTGGGGTCGAACTTCAAGACTCGTTTTCTCAGGTTATTTTACTCCGATTAGACTGAAATTAATGATTCTTGGTTAAATCCATGGTCTCCACACAATTCAATCAAAAAATCTTCAGAGGTCGAATTTTCTGAAAATTCATCATTTGTATGGGTATGTTGCAAGGCTTGGGGTCTAACTTCGAAAGCAATTTCCTCACGCCCTATAGCACCAATCCGACTGAAATTTTAATTCATTTATAAAACCTTGGGATGTATACGATCCAATCACAAAAACTTCCAAAGGCCGAATTGGATTAAAATTCATCTTTTGTATAGGCATTTTGCAAGGCTTGTGGTCCACCTTCAAGACTCGTTTTCTCAGGTTCTATGACTCCGAAATTTACGATTCTTAGTTAAATCTATGGTCTTCAAACAATTCAATCAAAAAATCTTCAAAAGACGGATTTTCTGAAAATTCATCATTTGTATGGGCATGTTGCAATAATATGGCCATACGGTCATAATGCAAGGTCGAATTTCAAGACTCGTTTTCTATGGACCTATACTCCGATCTGACTGAAATTTATGATTCTTAGTACAATCCATGGTCTCCACACACGATGCAATTAAAAAATCTTCAAAAGACGAATATTTCGAAAATTCATCATTTTTACGGACAGGTTGCAAGGCTTGGGGTCGAAGATAGAAAGTCATTTTCTTAATCCCAACGGAACCGAACTGACTGAAATTTTGGAATCATACGTAAAACATTGGGCTGTACCCAAAAATCTACCAAACGTCGAATTCTTCGAAAATTCATATTTTTATGGGCATGTTGCGAGGTTTGGGGTCGAAGTTAGAAAGTCGGTTTCTTAAGCCCAACGGCGAACCGACTTTAATTTTGGATTCATACGTAGAACCATGGGCTGTACACGATTGAATCAAAAAACTTCCAAAAGCAGTTTTCTCTAGCCCAATTGCACCGAATCGACTGCAATTTTGGATTCAAACCTGACTAACCATTTTTGATGATTCGTCGAATTTATTTAAACCTCATCATTTGTATGGGCATTTTGAAGGATTGGGGTTGAAATTCAAGAGTTGTTTTCTCAGATCGTATGACTCCGAATCGACTAAATTTAGAATTTTTACTTAAAACCAGGGTCTATACACGATTCAATCACAAAAACTTCCAAATACGAATTTTTTTAATCATCTTTTTCATGGGCATGTTACAAGGCTTGGGAGGTATTGAATGTGTAGTTTTCTTAAGCCCAATATCACCGAACCGACCGAAATTTTGGATTCATACGTTCAAATTAGGCTGTATACGATTGAATCAAAATATCTTTTGATTCAATCTAAATCAAAAATTTTTTGAAAATTTATCATTTCCAAAAGACGAATCTTATTAAAATTCATCATTATTTGTTTTCTCCGGCACTTTGATTCCGATGCGACTGAAGTTTAATATTCTTAGTAAACACCATCGTCCAGTCCGTCCCATCCTTCAACTACAAAGCCTGCTGTGTTTTCTGTTCAAGGTGCAACCCGACCTCTGGCATTTGAAACCCGTTGCGTTTCGCTGCCCCAGAGCTCATCCTCAGTCGCCTCACAATGTTTCTTCCTGCGTCACGTATGACTCCAACTCACCGGACTCACGGCTGCCATATCCACCCCTATGGCGTTGATCAACCGCCTGGATCAGGTCATCCTCCACCACACTCGGTGTAGAGCAAAGCGCTGGCAATCCGAAGATCTTTGATCTTCACCGCATCATCTTGACCTCTTCACACATCACGACCGAGCATCACGGCCTACGCACCCGACTTCACCTCTCTCACTTCACTCCGCTTCGACCTCCGCTACGTTTCAATAAAGGACTACGATTCACAACTCAACTGATGCATTTCATTTTATCTCACCCATCTCTATGGTTTTGGAGTCCGTGAGGGATCAAGAACGCTAACTTTTAACTCAGTAAATTTAAATGATTCACCTCTTGAAGAAAGAATAAGAATCTCAAAAATTAAAAAAATTAAATTGTTTTCTCGTTTGCTTTCGTAGACTTTTTCGATACACTGATTATTCTTAGCAAGTTACTAAATACCTACCTATTTGCATGATTTTTCTAGGCACAAATTGTGCAAATACTTAATCAGACAACTTAATATTAGTAGGCACTTAATATTATTTCACTGCGTGTTGTTTCAATTTTTTTTTCCAAAATAACAAAATAAATTATTATAAATATAAGTATTAATACGAAAATAAATTTAAAAGATGGCTATTTTTAAAAAACGTTTGGTTATTTATAATATAAATAACCAAAACTTTAGTTTTCGAAACATATTGATATTGTTAATTAAATAGTGGTTGTTACACAAAGTTATTTGTTTTTCATTAAATTAAATTTTCTTTTGAATTTTCGCAGTTCATGTACTCAACGTCCGTTTCTCTGTAGATGAAGAATACATAGTCTCTCTGACTGACGGAGCTCACAAAGCTGGATTAACGCACAGCACAGACAACCGCAATTAGTGTGCTTGACAAGCGCAGCCCGGTGAAAAGTCACGGGATATAAAATTCTTGCAAAATCAGTTGTAATTTTGAAAATGGCAATTAAATTTATTGTATTTTTTATAAATATTATATTGGAGATAGATACCTACCTACTTTATCGCTTCTTTGAATTTTTCACAAAATCAGTTCAAATTTTAAGCAATTAAATTCAAAACAAATTAGATTCATTGAACCAGATTTCATGCAGAACTAACGCACGGTCAACCGAAATAGGTATTTTTGATTAGCAGGTACATACATAATATTTATATGGTAAATTTTGTGTTTGATTCTTAGGATATTTATCACCTAAATAATATTTGTAAAAATTACAATATTTACGTTTGGAATATTTCATAAGGCATTAGGATACCCTGATTGATTTAATAAAATTCGTGCAAATTTATCGAACAGATTTATCTCCTGAAGTCAATCCTTTATACGCTTTTTGCCTTCTCCTTTCAAGCAAATTTATCGTTATTTTTTCCTGTCGACATTTATTGAAAGGTAAGGAGAACTCTATATATCTTTGCTTGAAAAAAAAATCAGGGACAATTTTATTAGATCTTAAAGTATTTGAATCCGTCTCACATTCAGTTTCTACATAGACTGTACAAAGTTTATCCATTAAAGGTACTTTTAAAAATCAATATTGTATGTGCTATGATATTTCTATTACGATTTTCAAGAATTTTCATCCATTTTACTGTCTGCGATTTGGGCTTGGAATTTTTAAAAGTTTAGTAGTGTAAAATATAGAGTGACGCCCAACTAGAAACCATGTAAACAAAAATGATAATAATAGATTAAAAAAAAAACTGAATCACAATTGTGTTTTCATAAACCTTATTTCAATTTTGAAATAAAGTTTATGAAAATGTTTTTTACCTTGAATAATTTTATTAATAAAGTTTATGAAAAAACCTACCTTACCTTGAATAATTTTATTAATAATCTAAATATCCCCGACTCTTTTCCACAAAAAAAAAATAAAATTAATCTCAAAAGATTGTTTTTTTCAATTTAGTACAGTTTTAAATTTTGAAAAAATATGTTTATTTTTATTATGAATAAAGTTATACCACAGACTTGGCAGATTTCTTAAATTTTCAAACCAAATGTTGTATTTTACAACACACATTTCAAATCATTATGACACGACCAAGTGAATCGGACATTTGAGTCGGGCCTTGGTCAAAAGTCAGAATAAAATAGAAGAGCATGTATGAGACGATGTATGAATGTGAACGAGACAAGGAGTGTGTGCCAAAACCGAGTTGTTTGGCGGTCTGTTCTCTCTGCCTACCCCTGCGGGGAAACGGCGCGATGGTTGGTTAGTTAATCACAGAGTTAAATAAATCAATAAACTACTTTTCCGAATTTTCATTTAAGTTCAAATAAAATCATTTACAAAAATCCGCTCATGTGTTTAGCGACGAAAATACTTCAGTTTGTCTATTTATTTACGGTCTCACAAATTAATACATTTAAGATTTTTTTACAAATTTATTTTGCTTAGACATTTTTGAAAAATTACAAATACGTGTGATCAAAAAATAAATAAAAAGTCCATAATTTAAATAGTTTTGTCAACACGCGTTTGAGCATTTTTATTGCTTGAATGTAAGGCAACGTAAGGCAAATTTTGAATGAAATAAAATCGAAATTGAATGCTGATACGGAAAATAATCAATCTTTCCCATCGGAACCGCCCTGTACAGTTGCAAGGGTACCATCGTTAGATCATCTTATGATGAATTTTGAATTCTCGTTTGTTAATGGGCCTTAGGTATAAATTCAGCAAACACGACTATAAATTTGTTCACTTTGTGAAGCGTTTTGTATTAATGATATTTAACATCGGATTTTATGTATTTGCATAATGCATATTTGAGTTTTTCCGTTATTGAAGTGCGTATGTGAATCTTTTTTGGTCGTTGGTGCATATTTTATCATTTATTTGTTATTTATGCGTATTTGTGCTAATTTATTCTTCAATGTGGGAGCCGATCAAATGCAAAAAAGATATGACCGGTATTATTCCCTTTTGAAAATAACGATACGATACGATTGAACCCCCCAGCCAGGAGCACTGTACCCCACATTGTACCCCATTGTACCCCTTGTACCCCTGATTGTACCCCACGGCCGGTGAGACCAGTACACCGAGAGGCACTGATTTGTTAGGACTTGGAACACCTGCTCTGAGGATGGAAATGAGGTTGGGGTTTAATCGACCAGTATACATTGCAACCTAATAAGCCAAAATTGGAATGTAGGACGAGCAGGAATAAAGGAATGGATTGAGAGTTATGATTTTTTGTTTTAATCCTTTCTTTATGGCTTCCTTCTTCTTGCCTATTCTCGGCCCTTCTTGGATCTTCTTGTCTATTTCTAGCTTTACTTGGCTGTTCTTGCCTCTTTTTGGATCTTCTCGTCTCCTCTTGACTCTTCTTGTCATTTCTTATTTCTTGTTAGATTTTTTCGAATGGGGCCGATTCACAAGATCCACATTAGAACATGTATTCCACCAACCAACAACTAAAACGACTTTTGGACAAAGAAATATGCAATACTTCTCTATAAAATTATTTAATATACTCCCTCTTGCAATAAAAACCGTTAAAAAAATAAACGACTTCAAAAGAAGAATTATGAAATGGATTATGGACATGGGAAGGAAAAACAAAGATACAATTTTGCAACCAAATAAAGATTAATGCTTGTATTGTGCTTTCTTCTAGACATGACTTAATACTTGATAATTTTCCTCTTGTAATATTTTAAAATAGGTATTAACTTATAATTCAAATACAAAAACATGTACAATGTTACCTTAGAACGGGGTACTCCAGTAAGGACACATTCTTTTCTAAAATAATGTTAAAAAAAAAAATATAATAATAATAATAAATAAATAAAAAAATTAATAAGTAAATAAAAAACATTTCCCCCACCCCATTCCAAATACAAACACTATGATTCTCAATACTTTTGAGGTATAACAATAACTAAGTATAAAATCGTTACGAAAATTTTGTACACACAAATAGAAGCTCTCCTGGAAGGTTTTCTTAAACCATTGAAATTATGGCATCCCCAATAGTTTGGGTATGCGATAATAGTTATTAGCTTGAAGTTAAATGAGTGGAGTGTGTAAGAAAGTGCCTTGCAAATACGTGACCAATTAAAATAAATAAAGTCACATCAAGCAAAGTTCTATTTGTGAACCGTAGTCTACCACGAGGATAATCCGGAAAAAGGTGGAAAAAATGTTTGCCTTTTTTTATATATTTTTAAAACCTTGAAAGAAATGATTCGGTGTTCAAACCTTGGCGTTCTGTGAAGAGGGTTGTCTTTACGACGCTTTGGTTCTTATTTGTCCAATAGACCATTAGAAAATTTTACAGGAGAAAAAAGTTTTCTTTCATTATTTCAATGAAAAATTATGACAGGTGCTTAAGACAAAGATATTTCTGTTAAGGTAAAGGTCTCATTAATTTAAATAATTCTTAGTTGTAATTAACTATCGTTTTGTATACTTTATTTTTAATTTTAAAGTGGATATTGAAAAAAAAAACTAAAATGGTCTATTGGACAAAAAAGAACTGAGGCGACGTTTAGTCAATTTTTAAACTAAATTTGTCACAACAAACTGGTACAATTGAGGGCTGTCAATAAACATAGTTTAATCTGGCAATAAGAAAAAGCTTATTTTCTTATAAGTAATGTTGGTTATTTGTGGTTTCAATTAGCTCATCTAGGAATATAATAGTCAAGTTATATATTATCATCATAGAAGACAG
This sequence comes from Glyphotaelius pellucidus, assembly GCA_936435175.1. Classification (NCBI taxonomy): domain Eukaryota; kingdom Metazoa; phylum Arthropoda; class Insecta; order Trichoptera; family Limnephilidae; genus Glyphotaelius; species Glyphotaelius pellucidus. Next base: position 9,144,103 of record OW386552.1, on the reverse strand, counting down.
TTGTATCAAAAATCTAGTGAGCGTTGAGTACATACATTTTTTAGAAACGCTTGAACGAATATAACGAAGTGCTAACGAAATTTATAAAATAATGGATTCGCGGTTTCCCTCTTAACTCAGCTTGTAATTCGTTGATGTATTATTGGGTTATCCCCTCTAACTTCGTTAAGGCGCTTTTCTAATGGTTAATATGAGAAACACGTCCGCGGTGCTCAGGGCTACTTGTTCCGCCTTTGTTCGCTTCCAACAACCCTTGGAAAGGGAGAAAAACTCTCAGGTAAAATTTCAGAACAACTACTCTAAGTTTTTATTTAATAAAATGATGTACGAAGTTGAAATTCTGGCTTCGTCGTAATGCGGAAACTATACAAAAGTAAGATTTATCGTGCCTTTCTAGGGGAACACACTTTCATGATTTAATTTATGTTCTCACATTCTTTTTAGTTTTGCAAATTGTACGCATTGTTAGCTTTGTAAGTAATAGGTATTATGAAAGCGTTATTAGAAACTTTGGAAATAAAAACGATAAATATCAATTTATTAAAGTTCTGATTCATTATTAAACTTTCTATTAGGTAATACCTCAACGGAAGTTGACGAACCTAGCATAATTTTCTGGTTTCATCTACATGCATGCATCGTCTCATTGACTCATCGCTTCGTTTGTTGATTTTGCCTCGTTTTAACACTCAAGAATTGATCAATTTACCTCCATCTTATCTTTCTGGGACTTAACCGACATTATCCACTCTTTTGCATTGTAGGTATGTTATTCTTAATACTCCTTATTTAATTCTTCAATGTCTTTTCATCCGAAACGACTTTTTTTATGAAATCAATGTGAAATCCATCAATTTGTTTGATTTTAATGGATCACATGCATTTTTATTTTATTTTTTATTTTGACGTAAAAACAATCCAAATCAAACAGTCTTGCGACTCTATGGTTGAAATTTAAAAATCCGGCTAAGAATGCAACTCTGACGCCGTGCCTTACGCAAAACCGTTTTCGTACGTGGTATTTGTTACAAATTAAGGAACCGAATTAAGGCAATGCCAAAAGATGGCGCCACTCGCGGTAACAGCTTGCTTGATTATCACCGCCTGATAGGCGTAAGTATTACGGATTTGTAATTTCGTGTGTCTCTCCGGATATGGAGAGATTGATGATAATATGATTATTATTGTAACTGGCAGTTGGCTATATATTACACGTGACATCATTGCCTGTCGCTGTTACTTTGTCCCGGTGACTAGCTGCCACTGGATCTCAGTGGATCCGAGAAACTGGCTATTTTTGGAATCAGATTTATATAATGGTCACCAACACTCAAACTGGCCACAGGACCTAGCAGCAAAAACCTGAGGATCGGGTTTTTAACTGCTAGTCATTACTAAAACTCCAGCGACTGTACGGTTGAAGTTTAAGAATCCGACCCGGAGTACAACTCTGACGCCGCGCCATATGAAACCTTCCATTAACATTAAGTTTGTGACTTGCGCTACCGAATTAAAGCAAGTAATTGTAATGCCAAAATATGGCGCCACTAACGTTAACAGCTAGCATGAAGAAGTCGGCTGGCAGGCGTAAGTACTCTTGGATTTGCATTTTCATTAATCTCTCCAGTCTGTGATATTTTGTGACTATCACAGCCTGGAGATAGTTTGTGACTAAGCTACTGTCGTGTCGCCCGCCGCCCACAGGGCCTGGTAGCATATACCTGCACAGCGGATTTTTAACAGCTAGTTCATATTAAAGTATGAACACGAACTGATCGGTACCTACCTATTATTTATTGAAATATTGTGTAAAATGAAAATAGGTAGTTAAACAAGAAATAATGCTGTGCTTTGTCTTTCACTAAGTTACCCAATTTAAAATTTACGCCCGAAATTGAGTGTTTCACCACTAATGTAGTTTTCGTTGTTTGACACGATAGTTTTGTTGATTAATTAATTAATTAAGTAGTCAACAGTCTGAAACTAAGTTAGGCTCTGGCTTTACGCCTGACCGGAGGAAACGACGTGGTGTTCGGGGAATTAGTCTATTGAACTTGGCGACAGGGTAAACAAAGCGGCAGCGCCCGAGCCTTCAAATAACTGCCTAGTTATGGTCGAACTGTATACACTTATGCAAAACGCATAAGTAATATAATTAAATAATTTAATTAAATCCGTGTATTATATACGAAGACCTGTTTTTTAGATAAAAGCACATACATTTTGACTGGAAAATAGTTATTTGGAAAGAAGAATTTTTTTCTCCCAAAATCAAAAAGAATAAAAAAAAATCTCTTTTTGGAACTAGCATCGCATTTTTAAAATGAAAGTTTTTGATTGTATTGATTATTTATCTTACTTCATTTTAATTGTTTTATTTCAGTGGTGAATAATTTGTGCTATTTAATTAATTAATAATAACATATGTTATATTTGCGGCACATCCCAGAGTGGAAGATACTCCCAGTACCGCCCTGGTGTAAGACCACCATTCAGAATTAAAACGTTGCTTGAAATGGCTTTAGTAGTGTTTGGTGACCAGATCTGAATAGCCATGGAGTTCCTTACCCTTTTCTTTCCCATCTCCTTCCCCTCTCAGGCCTCACAACATACACAAGGGCATATAGACACAAGGATTTTTTTAAACGGATACCACGTATGTATCGTTGTCACCTTGAATTTGAAGAAGCCCTTTTTTTCAATTAAAAATTAAAACATTTTTTTCATCAAAAATTTAATTATTTTTTAAAACAAAAATTTAATTATTTAAATTATTAAAAAAAACGGTTTCTTTAAAAACAATTTCAAGTGTCTATAATTAAAATTATGCGTGACAGATGTTTTACGTGCCGAAGTTATTATCAAACTGTGGTGAAGCTACTTACAGACGATAGGTTTTTATTATCTCTGTAAATATACGTATAATTTATTATCATTTACAGATCTTACTTATTACTTACGATCGTCCTAGCGCCAAAAGAGTAAAGATGTGGTTTTTGAACATTAGCATATCCCTTACAAATAAATAAAAATATTAATTTCCCTTAAGAGAAAAATGAGTTTGGTAGAACCTGCAGACAAATTATCGATCCAATATGTCGCAGTTTGCATGACTACCTTTCAGCTAAAGTGATATTTTTATATAATTAAAAACAGTAAACAATTGAGAAACCACCCTGTAGAGCAGTTACAAAGCTTCCACGAACTTGGAGGAATATATAAACGATTTAGAATTATTTGTAGATTCAACGTTAACCGTCACATGTATTGCGATATTTCCGAGTATAATCTGGTTACTAAGTTCAAATTATATTCAGGATTTATGGCTCCAGGTTATGATAATCCTGCCAAGCTGTAAATTAATGACACCATATTTATGATTTGGACAATGCTGGTGAGAATATTTAATATTAGCGATTTAACAATAATAATAATAAAAACGTTAATTCATCATTAGATTTTTTTACACTATGACACATTTTGTTCTTTTATCTTTGATTATATTGAAGAAAAGGTCACTGCTTAGCTACAATATAGGATTTCTTCTGGAATGCAGCTGGTTTTCAGCACTGCCTCCAATATAAAACAGATAATAAAATAAAAAATTAAATTAAAATAAAGTTAATTGCAATTGAATTGAATTACAAAAAAAATAATTAAGCCAAATCTTTAATTCAACAGACACAATACAATGTAAATAATATAATAGATATTAAAATAATTAAAAAATAAAAATAAAATAATATTGTTTATCGGAAATCAAATTAAAGTCAATAATTTTAATATTTGGTTAAGCATTGTAACCTGTTTTTTGGTTGTTTATTCGAAAAAATTGTTAAAATATTTAAATTGCAAAAAAATGGTGATTCTGGCGATCTTTTTGGATTTTTCAGAGACACTATGTGTATTGTTCTAAAAAACTGTTATATCATCATGCTTGACTAAATGAACCATAGATGTCGCCCACTTGTCCGTTAGAAGAAAATAATGCAGTTTTGAAAGTGTTATTGTGACAATGTGGAAAAAATTGTATTTTCATCTTGTGGTTTGAATATCTTGCCACTTCATTGAGATTTCTAATCTAGTTGTGTAAAATTGACAACGGACTTGTACATATTTCAAAATTACAAAAAATATATTGAAATTAATTTAAGGGGATGGAATTTTATTGGCAGGTCTCCCACATGTCGGAGAGTTCGACAATCAAGGTTGGTGAATCTGTTTTTTCCTTTGAAATTTGTCAGATCGCTATTTTTTATAATATATTGTTCGCGCAAGGTAAATTCACAATCATAATTTTTTTTTGTATTACGCTCACAGACCGCTCTGGGGTTATTTACACGCCCCAGGCTCGCGCATTACAATACAATATTTAAACTCCAATACAAATCAAAATCTATTCAAATAAAACAAAATCAATTTAATTTCAAAATAAACTCGTTTCAAATATAAAATATAAAAAAAAAAACAAAAATATAATCAAAATCAATAAAATATTCAAATCAAATAAAAAAAAAACGCAAGAAAGTATTCCTTCAATTGTAATTTTTATTATTTACGATTAAGAAGTCGTGGGGTTGGCCGTGCATTCGCCGCAAAGCTTCTTGAAGTACTGCAACGATGTCGATATTCGAATAGACAGTGGTATTTCATTACAAAAAAATTGATGACGAATAGCTGAAACCCTTAAATGCAGCAGTTTTATGTTTCGGGAGAATGAGTAAATGGTCTTTTTGATGTGTGCATGAGAGTCACGGGACCACTACATTTATCATGTAGTTAAACATTACGGACTTTAACTTACCTTCATTAATCTAAAAGAGTTGTAAATATGTATTCTCTTACCTATACAAATATTAAAAATAGTACAAACAATGTCATGTGCTTTTTTCCCAGTAGTATTAAAAACTATATTGATATGTTCTCAAATACTTGCATAGTCGAAAATATCTTTATCAAATATCTTCAGGTGGTGTGTGGGTGGATACCTTTAGTTTGTCCGCAATGCACAAAGCGGACTTTTGGAACGATGTACGTGCTACTAAAGGTGAAAGCGGCTTAAGTCTGTTTAAAAATTAACAAAGTATATTTTTTACATCTATTATTTCTCACAGGAAGCATCCTCATTGAATTGTGAGAGCTGATTGAAACAAAATGCGAGTAATTATTTTGCATTTTCTTAACTGTTTGGTAATAATGATCGATATTTATCTGCTTTACTTTTATTAAATTGTGAAATTATTAACCCCGATACAGGCGAGCTCTAGTGGGGTTAATAATTAAACGCTAAACAATGTATTTTAATTGTGAAGAAATAACAAATAAATAAAAATATAGACGAAGGGAAATAGCATTACGCAGTGTCAGTTTCTGGAAAAAACTCTGTGGAACTGTATACCAGTCATCACATCATCTTCTTCCCCTTGTCCTATTCGGGTCGGGAACCCACAGCATTCATCCCTGTCTTGCGCTGATTGTTCTGCCTCCGTCCATGGCAGTCCCATCCTCTCTTCACACAGTTTCTGGAGTTCGCCCAACTGTGTCTGGGGCGGTTCAATAGACGTCTACCCTCTGGAATCGCACTCAGTATTTTCCTAGGAATTCTGTCATCAGACTTTTTTAGTACGTGCCCAAGCCACCTCAGTTGCGATTTTTCTACGAAGAGTAACAGTCTTTCAATGTTTAGATCGTCTCTGATCTTATTTGATCCCATTTTGTAACTCCTGCCACTCCTCTCAAGTACCTCATTTCGGCAGATTGTACTCAAAAGCGTGTTCGTTCGTTTAGCATCCATATCTTGCGACCGTACGTAAGCGTTGGGTCGTATATTCTTTTAAACACTGCCATCTTTGTCGTGATACTAAGCTCGGTTTTCCTTATAACTGAGCTGTAGAGAGGATGCAACACACCGCTTGCCGCACTTATCCTTCGATCAATTTCTCCATCTTGCTGGAGTCTATATTCTAGCGTCTATCGCTGGAGAATTCGACGCACCAGTCACACCAGTAAATATATCCCGATTATTATTTCCATTTTGACTTTCCCCTGTGCTTCTCTGCAGTGTCGTGAATCCACACAGCCTCTTGGCAGATACTATACTCAGTAATGGAATACATCAGAATAAACTCGGTTTCCTCGCAAGTGCCGCGATATTGAAATAGGAAAGTTCCGTGGAAATACCGCGAAAAATATGTAATGTAAAATATTCCTCGTGGCGCTGAAAACAATGAGAATATTGTGTCTTCCCAACGAGATATGCATTTTGAATGTCGCGAAACAGCGCTGGAATTTCCCAAAATGTTCCGCTTGTGCACTTCTGAATTGGTAATATTCCCACTTTCTATATTATATTCGTTTAGCTAGATTGCAAACTGAGTGAAGTTACCTTTTTGTTATGTCAAGCAATGGTAATAATATTATTTTTCTATCACAATTTTGTGATATTCCACACAGTTCTTTTTTTATTTATTTATTGTTTGGAACATTTACAGAGTGTTAAAAATTATTGAAGTTATAAAATTGCCATTGGGATGTACATATGTATTAACACTACAATTATAAATGTTCACAGCATGTGTAATCAATGTTTAGTTGTTACTACAAAATGAAATATAAAACAAAGTAGTGTCAAATATATAACATAACCTGCAGAGAAAGAAAAGAAAGATAATAAAAATTAAATGATAATAGAGCAGTCACATAATTGTTCTCCATGACATATCACGGTAGAAGATTGTTAATTTGCTTTTTGAAATATGTGAGACTGTTTGCATAGATATCTACATGGTCACATTCAAAGGTATATAGACGGCACATTCGAGACAGTGGATTGAAGTATGCAATATTGTTATTAAATAATTCAAGATGGAATGTATTATGACTCCTTAAATTGCGTTTATTAGGAGCTTTTATAGAATATTGCTAATACATTTATTATGAAAAACAATTCAACGTTATAAGACAAATTAAGGAATTTAACAACTTGCCAAAATGAAAACTGAGATCTTTCAAGAGAATAAGAAAAAACAGTTTTTCGAAACTCAAAAACTCTGATTTCAGAAGTAGGTGCGTACTCGTTGTTTTGTTTTGTAGGAAGGAACTTTGTAAATAATAACGCATCTTCAGGAAACTTTAAAGGACTCGTGACTTTTATTTGCTCTATTCCCAATTACATTGTGAATGTTCAGGAGCTCCAAAATACCCAAACACAAACCAAGGAGTTTACGTTTTACTTGTTAAGAAGGTATGATGATGAGACGAGAAGTGAAAAAACCTAAACATAGGCTTTTTATAATGCTTCCTAGGTAGAGGGTAATTTGCATCTCCTGACATCTATGGATAATTTCTTCTATTAATTAATCAACTTTACATAAACCAAAAAATCGAATTATCTGGAGAGTTGTGAGTCCTAGCTAATTAGATTAAATTTTATACACTCGTAATAAAATAATTTAATAATTTACGTGCGTACTGGTAGTAAAATAATTTTATTGTAATAATAATTCTACAAGTTAAGTATGCATTTTTTTGTTTAAATTTATGACAATAATAATAAAATATAAATCTTTAATTAAATGTAGAAAATATTAGCGAAACTCAAACGAAAATCTGGAGACAGAAAAATCAGTAAAAGACATTGTACCTCAGGGACTCGAACCCAGGACCTTCGGCTTTCATGGCCACAGCTCTACCAACTGAGCTAAGGTGTCTATATCCAATTCGGTCACTTTTAACTGTATCATACTTCGACTAAGAACTACAAACATTATCGTTTTTCCTTAACGCATATATTATTGGCTGCTATCTTTACGTATGATGCAAGATTCAAACCCGAACTAAATGCTTTCTAGATTGTGTCTGGATACAGTTTAATCCATTTTATTTTTAATATGCGACATCTATTGAATTTTCTAGATAGCATTTACATTTAGCATCCAGAACTAGATAGTATCTAGATAGATAGCATTTAGTTCGGGTTTGAATCTTGCAATCAAACATAAAGATAGCAGCCAATAATATATGCAGTTAAGAAAATGAAGATAATTAGTCGAAGTATGATAAAGTTAAAAGTGACCAAATTGGATATAGACACCTTTAGCTCAGTTGGTAGAGCTGTAGCCATGAAAACCGAAGGTTCTGGGTTCGAATCCCAGAGGTGCCAATATCTTTTTCTGATTTTTCTGTCTCCAGATTTTCGATTGAGTTTCGCTAATATTGTCTTCATTTAATTAAAAATTACAATTTGAGATTTTACTCAAAAAGTTAAAAATAAAAATCTGTATAAATCTGAATCAATAATTATTTAAAATTGACGGTATTCATTAAAAAGATAATTCTTATCGTCTCCCTAATTATTTTTCAATAAAAGTTAGCATTATAAAGAAAATTGACAATATATATTTTTTGATAGACAATTATTCTGAAGCTAATTTTAAGTACTTAGTACTTTCAGCTTCACAAATTCTGCAAATATAACAAAGACAAAGCAATTATAAAAAATCTTTTCAATTTTTTAAGGTTTCCCTAAGTGGGTATATCAGATCCAATTATAAAAGAATTATAATTAAGAACTGAATAGTCATGTAGCCCTTTGAAATTGCTGTAAGTGATACATTTTCGCGACAACATTGGATATTTTCGACTTCTACACTTTGTTTTTGGTCTACTTGATAACCACAACCAACTAATATATTAAAAGACTCATTTTTAAATCGCAAACAGCTGATAAAAACTTTATATTACATGTAGGTACTTCATATTATTTTGTATTAATCATTGTAACCATCCTGAAAGTTTGGATCTCGTAGTTCCACCGGATCCGGGCATTCTTTTTCTTTTGAAGCACAAAATTACAATTTAAATAATTGATTACGAATTATTGAAAATAATTTGTTTCCAAACAAACATTCCTTCCAAGCTTATTTTCGTAACGACCACTCTACTTTTGTTCTTGTAGGTACTATCTCAAAACTTAATCTAAAAACAAGATTTAATTCCTTGGGCGAACTTGAATCGTATCTTCGTTATACTAAATTTATTCTACGGTAAAGGGTTTAAAGTTATTGCATCAGTATCTTTTTGTAAGGCCTTAGGACCATAATCACTGTTCAAGTAAGAACAGATTTGGCTTGTTGCCTAGCGCAGTGGAACACATTACCTCCCAGAAACAATGGTGGATCCCAAGTACTAATTGGATTAAAACTCGTATAAGTGTTTTAGCTTCAGGAAGCGATGATAAATTCTTGTTCAAGAATTATCCCTGAATAAATCCGTTTAATTAAGGTATTAGCGTGTCTTGATGCCGAATTAAGTAAATACCTACTTGGAAGAGGGTCAATTTATTTTTGGTAAACGTGATTATTCTATTCATATTTTCATTCTACGTGCACTTTACTACATACTTTTAACCAATGTTGAATTTGGAAGCCACCTCTGGTCTGGAGCGGATCATTTTTAGTACTCATTCTTGAGTTAAACCGTTCGGCGTGTTTCCTCCCTTTTATAACATGGGTCTTTTTAAGACCCATGTTCACAACCTCATCTTCTCAAAAAGACCATCTAAACAACAAAAATGGCATATATGATAACGACTTCTCCTCCCCGAGGGGTCTATGTCATATTTCCTGTGTAGGGGGTCTTTTTGAGAAGATGAGGTTGTGAACGTGGGTCTTGAAGAAACCCAAAGTAGTAGAAACGTCTCGCTATACTATCACTACATCTCCATTCCTCGGCACCCAGAGGAAAATAATTTCCTTGGGAGTTAATGAAAAAATAAACTTTTTTCTTTATTCATTTAAAATTTTTGTTTTTCCGGTTTAATTATGTTGTTGTATAAATAAATAAATTGATCTATTCCGTATAGCCGTGGTGAAGAGTTTAAGCCATATCAGTATGGGGAGGGAAAAGAAACAACGAAGAGGAAGGTGGGAAAGTACCTGGCTACTCCTATAAGAACACCAAATACGTATAAAACTAATTCAAACAACACTTCGATTTCGACTGGTGGTCTTTCATGACTTTTGCCTAAATTGGGACTAAGGAAAATATTTTCCCTCAGGGCCCATGTCATATTTGGGGATGCTGTGGGGAGGGTCTTTTAAAGGAAAGGAGAGGAGAGGAAGTTCTGAGAAAGATGAAGTGTTAGAGGTGGGTAGGAATCGGGGGGTCACTGGGTCCAGGAGTGACGAACGTATGAATCCATCCCTTTAACTGCGGTGCAGGGCAATGCTCCAAAAGCTTTGCTCTGCTCTGCTTGAGAGAGATGCTCTGCTTGAGAGGTCACAAGGTCTCCCTCAGCCAGTCTCTCCCAATCTGGCCTTCCATGCAGCTGGTCGGCAGGTGCATCCGTCTATGACGCCGAGCACCCCTGCTAAGTCAACAAACATAGTGAACCACTTGGCGTGACCTACGGCAGTTGTTATCCAACAAATAGTTCCCGGGGCGGCGGTACCCATACCCGCCTCCAAATCGAAAACTATGACCATTATAGCCCTTAAAAATTCATTATCTGCACTTAACAATACTATTATCAGAAATCATCCGCAAAAAGCCATATAACTGGTTTAAAGGTGAGATTGAAAAGTTTTATCCCGCCATTCTTTAACGGTTGAGAGGCCCGGAAATATCATCTTCGAAAGAAGTCGTATTAACAAAGTTGATTAGAAAACTTCTAAATGTGGGAGATATTACGCGCCAGAGACTTTCAACGCATTTCGAATTAACTTTGCCCTGCGAAGGGAAAGTTACTTTACAATATTATTAGAACTTTTCTTTTAAAAAGTGTTGTATTTGTCCAATTACTTATCATTTATATAATCTGTACGAATAATATTACAAATGCGAAACTGCCTGTTTGTTTCTTACGCTTTCACGAATAAACCACTTAACAGATTTTAGACATTCTTTCACCAATAGAAAGCTACATTATATGCGAGTAATTTAGGCTGTATATAATGATAAGCTATGGCGTTATGAAATTATAAATATATTATATTTATGATGCATTTTCTATGAAATCATCGAAAAGCAAAACAAATCGTTGTTGTGGAAACGATGTTGGAAATTTTATTTCAGGCGTCGTAGTTAATATCTATCTCGCATTACTTTCGATTTTTTATGTAAAACTACTGATGAGCTCTGGCATTATGAAATTTGCAATAGGTGGCACTGCTGTTTGAAAACTAAATGTACCGGAACTGAAAGTATGATATGTGGGAGGGGGGTGGGGAATGGGGATTTTGGGTAGGGGGTTCGCACGAGGGGGCCAGGGAGGGGGGAGGGGAACCTGGGAAGGGGGAGGGGATCTCGGGATGGGGGTTCACGGGATGGGGGAAGGGGGGGAATGGAGTGGGGAGAAGGAAGGTGGATGAGGCGGAGTGGGAACGCGAGAGGGGAAGGGGACGCGGAAGAGGAAGGGGAGGCGGAAGGGAAACGGGACGAATGGGAAAGGACACGCAGAGAGAAACAATTTCTTTATTAAATGGCATAGCAACGCATGATAGGTAAAAGGTAGTATTATTATAATTTTACGAACTGAATGAGAAGATCGAACAAAGATATGTTTTTTGTGTAGGTGTTAATTGTTTATCTAATCTTTGCACTATAGGACAGCCTCCGTGGTGGAGGGGTAAGACTTTCAATCAGGAGGTCGCGGGTTTGAACCCGGCAAACAAATTTTATTTGGTTTATTTGTGGTAAATCACAAATCATTAATTAAAAATAATAAAAGTATATTTGCGGCACTTTCCAGAGTAGAAGATATTCTCAGTATCGCCCGAGATACTCTCAGTATCGAACGAGCTTCACCGGTGTTTGGCGGGTTTTTGCTTCCTGATTTTTTTTTTTTTTTTACATTAACTCCACACAGGAGGCTCTGAGGAAAATAATTCCCCTCAGGGCCTATGTCATCTGGGATTCTGTGTGGAGGGTCTTTTTGAGGAGAGGAAGGAATGAACATTGGTCTTGAAGAGACCCATGTTGTAGGAGGGAGGAAACACAGATGCCGGCAAATCGTTCCATAGCCGAGCTGTTGAACTCAAGAACGAGTCGAAAAAACGACCCGTTCTCATGTGACAAATGTCAATCGTGTACATATGTTGGGCGCTCGTTTGGCGTGTCTCCCGACTATGCACCGGTGCCGAAGGGATCAATGACGCTAGTTCTTCAGAGCATCTTCCATTGAAATACCGGTAGAACATGGATAGCATTCCCACCCGACGCCTGTGCTCTAAAGATTGCAACCCGTTCGTTAAGATGGGAGAATCTATCAAATGGACCGCCCGTTTCTGCACAGAGTCGAGGGTATTTTTCAAGTATTTTGGAGCTCCAGACCAGAGGTGGCTGCCAAATTCAACCGTGGAGCGCACTTGCGATTTGTACATTTGATTGCCCAAGTGTTTGGTAAATAACAAAATTATCAAATTTCTTATAATGTGATTCGATTTGAATTAACCCATCGTTAATTGATTGAATTGTTTTAATGGGTGTGACGGCAGAAGCGAGAACATTTCTTAGATGAGCAATGTTAAAGTTACCACAAATTTAACGGTGTGACTCTTTTTAATCTTGTGAAAAGTAAGACGGCTTTAGCCGGGCTTGGTGACCAGATCTGAATAGCCAGGTACTTACCCATTTTCCTCTTTCCCTCACAACAAACCCCAATCGGGGATGCCATTCAATTCAATTCAATTCAATTCATTTTATTATCTCAAAAACATTACAAAATATTACATTTTAAACCGTTTTCAAAATACATTTGTAAGAGTATTACAATTTACAATTAATACTTAGGCATACAAACTATACAAGAATTAATAGAGCTTGCCTTTTAAAGGCAGCTTCACTAACGCTAAATATGTCGATATCCGAATTAATTCTGTTTAACAGTAAAATTGCTCTCCCGACCGGCATGACCATTGGCAAGTTAGTCCTGCAGGCCGGAAGATAGAACAGTCTATGCTGTCGGTGGCGAAGATACCCATCGGGAACATAGAAATGAATGCTCTCCATGATAGCTGAGTTTTCAAACCATCCGCGGATCAATCTGAAGAAATGTGTAGCAATGTGCCATAGTCTCACTGGCCCCAGACGGAAGCAGTTGGTCCTCTTGTGCGGTATTTATGAAGAAAAAAAAATTCAAAAAAACCAAAATATATTATGCTTATACGAAGGATATACAATATGTACATGTGCAATGAACAAGATGCAGAAACCGTAAATGTGTCATTTTGACAAATTTAAATTATTTAATAGTCAATGGCAGCGCGTGGTCTAGCGGTAAGGCTCTTGACTCGCAATCCGAAGGTCGTGGGATCGCATCCCGACGTGGCAAATAAATTGTATTTGATTAATTTGTGTTATTTCACAATTAAATCGTTTAAAATAATAAATAGTATATTTGCGGCAAGTTCCAGAGTGGAAAATACTCTCCGTATCGCCCTGAATTCATTCAGAATTGAAGAGTTGCTTGAAATGGTTTTAGCTGTGTTTGGTGACTAGATCTGAATAGCCAGATACTTCCACACCTTCCTCTTCAAAAACGTTTAATTTTTTTTTTTACTCCAAGAAATTATTCCGGTAAATCAATATCCAATCATTAAAGAAAAATATAACATTAAGGAATCTCAATAAAATATGAAATAGAAAAAACACCGAAACTAAAAAGTTAATAGGAAGCGAATAGACCAGTTACTTTCCCAACTACCTCTTTCACATCTGTTTCTTTTCCTCTTTCCCCACTACTTTCAGGCTCACAACATACCCCAATAAGGGATGCCATAGCCTCACTAGCATAAGACGGTTAGGAGTCTTGTGCAAATATCACAGAAAGACTGTCGCTATTGGGAATTGAACCTAAATCCTCTCTCTTGCTGGTACAAGTTTCAATGATTAAATATTAAATCGGTGTGTTTAAACAACAAAAGCGATTCCTAAATATTCAGTCTAAATGTCTAAAAGATGTAAGTGCGTGGGTACATAGTGCCCACTATATAATAAACGTATACTACCTATAGCGGTAAAAAAATCATTTTTATGTGCAGTAAATATAACTTTACCAAAGAATATGAAAAAGGGTGACCCGACAATTAGCCCGGCGACATTTGAAAATCCTTTTGCAGTTGGGACTCCTGGGTTTTAGTCGGATAAAAAAGTTACAATACATTTTTTTTTTACGCTGGTATGAAGTTTACGTAGTTTTAGTCTTATTACTTGGAACGACTTTAGTCGTGTTTGGTGACTAGATCTGAATAGCCAAGTAAATTTTTCACATCCCCTTCCCTCCCCACTACCTTCAGCCTCACAACACACCAAAATTGGGGATGCCATATTTTCACTGGCTCGAGTCAGTTGGGAGCAGTTGGGACTTGTGTTATATTCAGATAAAAAAGTTAAGTTGTATGCAAGAAGAATCTTTAGTGGTTTTTCGCTAAGCCGACTGCATGTATAAGTATGTTGCATTTTGTTATTACCGCATGCTCTTTCGGAGATACGAAATTATTGTCATTAAAAATATTTGTATAGCGAATTTTCACTCAAGATGCCTTCAGATATAAATATATTGACTTTGGTTGTACGATCGTATATCCTCTTTGCATACTTACTTGAAGAAATAATCTTTTAGTTTAGTGCATCAACTGTCAAGGGAAACAATTGTCGGGAGGATCCAACTGTCGAGGGGATCAACTGTTTGGGGGATCAACAGTCGGCGGACCAACTGTCCGGGGATCAATTGTCGCCGGACCAACTGTCACGGAACTATGAATAAGAGTTCCAGCAGCCCAAAGACCGTAAGGGAGAGGGCTGAAAGTTGAGAAACACCTGGCTATTCAGATCTAGCAACCCAGTCCTGCATGAATAAGATCTTAAATTAATGAATGAAGCATTAAGCGACCGACACGTCGTTTCGATTCACCAGGACGATGCTCAGAAAGTTTTTATCCATCAATCCACAAAATTTAGTTTATCCATCTACAACAGAGGTGGTCAATTACAATCGGAAGCCAAAAAATCGTCTGTGAGTTTACCGCTAATAAAATTAATTTCCCTATTAAATCTCCCTAACAATCAGACCAATATTTTCTCGATATTTTTTTAAAGACAGCGTTTCGCCGCGTTAACTATTTGAACAGTTCTCTCTTAATACTGCAAAACGAGGAAATTTCAAAGTGCCATTTGCAATCTCTGTCTTAAGGCCCAGTCTTTATTGAAGAGGCCAGACCTGGAGAAGCCTTCCCGAAGGCAGAACTTCCGGTGTACGGCTGTAGGAGCGGCTGCCACTTCCGGCGAGAGAAAATTTATACATCCGGTTTGCCAACCACCGGAAGTCAGAGTTACTTAAAACTTTTAAGAAAGTTGCCGCTTTGCATGCCGCATCACGCCCTTGCTTTGTTGCTTAGGTACTTGGAAATTGTTTTTTTTTTGTTTGGGGCAAAAATATAATTGAAAAAGCTTGCTGTTTAGAACGGCGGATGAATTACTTTTTTCCTCTTTTGTTTGTGAGAAGGCCGATGATGCACTTTTAGAATTTCCATTTGGCGTGGTCAGAAGGGAATATCTTTTAGACCTAAGAAAATAATAATTTCAGCAAGGAAAGAAGCTTGGCAGAGGCACGTTGAAAGAGCGTTAAGAGCATAGAAAGTTTTGAACTTTATTACTTAATTTGCATAATGTGTGTTATTGTCTTTTTATGTTCGGATTATTCTACAAAACGCACTCAATCGCTCTACATAGCAAAAATATTAATAATTTTAAAAATTTAAATTAAATAATAATAAGTTTCCATGGGTTTGTAATGATTTTAGGTTTTCACGGCCAAGAGCATTTTTCTTATTTATTTTTGGGGTGTTATGCCATGTTGCGCTACCTCCTTCTTTAGCCAACGTTTCGGACAGCGTTACAGTGTCCATCATCAGGGCAGATGAGTCTCGTCTCATCAAATCATACATAATTTCATCACACCATAGTTCGCTATTGAATATAAAAACCATCGCGGGCATGCTCACACCAAATTCCAAAAGTTTCATCAATCGGGTGAATGGTTTAGCAAGGCATACATATCTCACATATATGCATGCCCAGAAGCAAACATATTTTGATTTATATATATATATAGCGTTCCCGGCATGTATTGCTATGCCACTTAATAATTTCTTTTTCCCTTCTTGTCCTTTCCCATTCGCCCTTTTCCCCTTCCGCCTTCCCTTCCTCTCCCGCGTCCCCTTCCCCCCAAATCCCCAAAGTTTCATCGCAATCGGATGAATGGTTAGCAACGCACAATGTCATGACTCCAGAGCTCCCTATTTTATATAAAAACCATTGCGGGCATGCGCAAATCAAATCCCCAAAGTTTCATCGCAATCGAATGAATGGTTTAGCAACGCATAACATCTCACATACAAATACATCGACCACCACAGCACGGGCATGTGCCTAGCATGGTGGTCGAAAAATCCTAAAATTCATGTAACAAACAATTTAATGAATAAAGAAAACTTAAAAAAAAAAATTTTAAATTTATGGATAAATAGAACATTGTGTCGCCTTTATTCTGAAGTAAGTTGACCAGCAAACTTGATTTCTTCCTCAAAGTCTGCTGAACCTTCAGCATCTTCCGTGAAGTTATCCATTCACTTCCTGAATTATTTTCCTGGTACTCTTCTCCTAGGAATCTTTCATTCCAGGATCAATCAAGCAGGCTGCTATTACATATTTTAACTGTTTATGGGCATCCGAAGATGCTCAAGAAGATAGAAAAAAGCACTTTGTTGTTAAGGAATCCCATTTCATTCCAAGCGTTTATTTCAGGATTCACATCACGAATGCGACCGATTTTAAATCACAGGTTTCCAGACGCTTTGGGTCGACATACATTGTAATATAAACAAGCTAAAGTGTTATAGGCGAAACCCATAAACTAAATTAAACCCTGCGCTCTTTACAATTGCATTTTCGATCAATTCAAACAACGAAGGAATTCGATTAATTCGGGCTTTCCATTTGGCATTCATTCCGAACTCAAAAAGCAATTTTGAACTGAAATCAGTTTGCTGAAAAACGTAGCTGAAATAAATTGAGAATTCTGAAAGGCGAGGAAACTTCTTGATTACTCAATTTAAGTTTCACGCAGGTGGTAAGAATTGCTACAATAGTTTCACTGAGTCAAGGCACCTACACGAATTTATGGAGAAACTAGAACGCTTGACAATGTGGCGAGTCTGGCGACTTTCGGCGAGTGCAGAAAGGTCAATAAAACTTTTACTCTAAATGAGTTTTCTTCTCCGTTTTGCCGTCACATTCAAATTCTAACAAAGCTTTCTCGCCACACGCCACCTGTGAAAGGTAGTAACCTTTTGCTAGCGCTTTATGTTATGTAATTTAAAAAATTATTGAATTTCCCAAATTTGATGCCACTTTACACGCTGTACTTCACTTTGTTACATGCAAATTATGTGATTGATTTTAAAGTGTTGGGGCGCCATCCTGTCTATTTCAGCAGAAGCAAAAAAAGAAACAATGAGAACTGCTTATCTCAGATTGTGTACCTAATGTACAGGCAATTTGGGAATGAAGGTGTTACAAATTCATGATGAATAAAAGATTATATTGTAAAATAAAAACATGTTACACGTAGAACACCCAACATCCTAATCTGAATCGCTTTACCAAGGGGTTTTTTGTTGTCACTTGTAGCAAACAAGATCGGTCCAACGATCCTTCCTGACCGAAATGATTATTAAATAAAGTGTCAAAATACATAATCAAGGCGATCACACACTTAGTGATCCAAGTTTCCATATTATAATGTTGTAAAGGGCCTTGGATGAGACCTGCAACTCTCCTCCAAGTAATGGTGCTTCCACGCCAGGTAGCAATCAGCTTACAAATCCATCCAGATTTTAAGTGGGGTTGAAAAGAATTCAAAATACGACCTTTGTATTTTGTTGGTGAGATTGTCACCACAATCTCTCAGAAAATTGCCTCGCCGGGCATTTTGATTACTTCGGATTTGGATTCTCCTATCGTTTTGTAAAAATTCACATTTTGTACGATTTATTCGTCAATGAAAACACAGCCGAGAGCTCCAATCGTTTTGTGTTTTAGGCAAAGAATGACGTTTTCTCTTCCTGCCATTGGCATCTCTATATACAAACTGGTGACACCAGTGCGTAAAAACACAAAGACAATTTACTGCCTGTAAATGTAGGTACCCATTCTTAATGGTTGCATAATATATATGCAACAACTTATATTTCCTTTAAAAGTATACTAGTGATATTTTCCATCATAAAATGACAGGGAACTCTTATAATTTTGAATGATTATATCATTCCTTTTTCCTTCGTATAAAAATAACCTATTTCAATTTTCCAATCGAAAATCTTAACTACACATTTCTAATGAATTTACTTAAATTAAATTAATTAACTTCGAGACGAACAATAAGTGATTTAATTTGTCTTTTCAAAATATCAAATGGCAGACTGAACGCCTTGGGTTTAACCAATCTAATCAAGTTGCAGGTACCTACCCGCTTTACAAGATCGAATGCGACGTATTTTGTTCACACGCCAACAAATAATTATTTCGAAAACTCGCCTATCGAAATGCTTCACAGACTCGGAAATAAGTATAATTCAATCGATGTTTCAAGTGTCCAAATTTAAATCCAGCCTGCTAGAATATTTTCAATAGAACTAAAAATGTGCACTGTTATTTGTGAATCCTTATAGTTGTGTTCTGAAAAACACCCATCATATAGGGCGTAAAAGAGGCTAGTAGTATATTTATAATTTATAAATAAATTTTTAACAAACTATTCGTATCTATCGTTGTAATAATAACAACAAAATTACTTTAACAAATTAAACGTTGATTAATATTTTAATTTGGTTATAATAAGAAGCTCTGTTTTATTATATTATCGATCTCATTTGTCTTTTCCGTGATAGTGTACCTAACTATCTGACATTACTTGTTTAAACCTGAAATGTTCCATGGTAACAGTATAAATTATTTTATTCTCTAAAATTGAATTCTTGAGCTGCTGACTGACAAAGGAGGACGAAACCTAACATGCACTTCTTATGTAGCTTCGGTGCACGCATGCCATCTCGCTTGCACTCACGCTCTTACATACACACACCACAGTTATATACGTATTGCAACTGTAGTTCAAAATCTTAGTATTTCAATATCTCTTATTGTATAACGTTATACTTTTTACCTACCATCTTTACTTCTATGTACCATGTGTAAAACCTATTTATGTTATCTCTGTCATTTAAACACACCTGTATGCACTAAATCCTAAAAAATGTAACTATGCATGTAAAAGCTTATAAGGGCGTTAATGATTAATAAAATAAAATAAAATAAAATACGAAACGTATATATACTTTCAAAAGCAAGTGTGTATTTTCTGTTCCGCTAAACGTAAAAAAACTCTTCAGTAAATAAAATGCATCCAGAGAACTATCGTCATTTACCTTATGTTCAACATAAAATAACAATCGATCGAACTTTTTAGAAACGTACTTTTGTCAAGTGCCCGGAATAAGTGGAATAAAAGCGACCCCCATCTTGGTGAACGTTAAAAAGAGCTAAACAAGTTTGAAACAGCGCGAGCGATTCTATTCTGAATAAGAGTGGCCGCCGACCAGGGTAGCTATTCTCCAAGCCCTCGTCGCTCGCAATCGCCGTCGAAAGTACGTACATCGGTCGACGTGGTTATTCTTGAGCCAGTCTACGGAACATTTTTAGACGCCAAACGCCAAAAGTCACTCACCACAACAACGAGTGGGGTAGACCAGTAGAAACGGAGAAGCGAGTGGTTGTTTATTTGCGTGTCTATGCAATTGGCTGTCAAAATCTAGTATTATCGTTTTCCCGCGCGAACTTTCGCACCCGCAAGACGTCGAATATTGTTATAAAGTCGTTTTAAGGTTACATATTACAACGGCTAATTTTCCAGCGATGTTTGCTGCAATACACCATGCCGAGATAGCTGAAGCAGTTGCTTTGAGACCTCCAAGAGCGTTTCATCAGAGGGTCGATTCTTTCGCCGATACGACAGATGAAGCCTTCATAAGGAATTTTAGACTCATTATTTTTGATCAGAACTAACTAGTTCTATGAGCAGTTGCTTTTGATTATTAGTTATATGGCCATTTCGAAAATTATCAACCGACCCAACTGTTTACCGTTTCACTGTTTGACGCATAAATATACTAATACCGTTTGACGTTTGGCATTTCAAAGTTACACCATAGAAATCTCAAAAACATCAGGAACATAGACAACATTCACAGGGCTACCAATATATCCTTGCGACCGCTCGCCGTTCAAGAATACGTAAATATGAAACATTCGAAAAAGTTGGTCGCGACGACGAGGAATTTTTCGCTCGCAGCTGGCGCATGGCGAGTAACGATTGATCGTTGCTAGGGAATAGCTACCCAGGGAGAGCGTTACTATAACTTTGTGACGTTTTAAGCATCACAATTAATTTAACACTTTAACTTCATGCGCATCACTTTATTTGGTAAAATTGTATAAGCCCACCTCACAGATAATACGGAACGTTCGTGTTGTTCAAATTCGATACATGGATAATACGGAATATTCCTTTTTTCTAATAGACAATCAAATATGACATTTGTCGGAAGTACCAATCTTATAAAATAAATTCTTCTCAAAATAAAAACAGAAAAGTACCTACTTCGATTTGTCATCTGGATGTCATCATAATTTAGATATTGTTACGTTACAAAATAGACCGCCAATATAGAGGCGCGCGCACTACCCCCTCCCGCGAGCGACAAACCGAGCGGCCGCTAGACGCGCCGCTCACGGCAAGCCGTCAGTCTTCAGCAAGCGAGCTCCGCGGGCCCACGTTCCCCGCGAATATGGGCGACACAAGTTCAGTTTCGCCGGTTGGCACTTCCGGTCCACGCATGGACGCTGCGTAGTCGGAGAGAACAAGTGCGTAAAGCCGCTGTGGGCCCATAAACCAAACGTGAGTCAATTACCATGTTACCCTTTGTGTGCAATTTAATGTCTTAACCCTAACCACGCGTGATAGAGAAGAGAGACGGACATTCAAACTAACTTTCAGCTAGGATCGTTCCTTATGTATTATTGTGTCTCCTAGAATTGAATAAACTGTTTATGTGATAACCTACCGTGTTTTGCTTGACGAGGGAGGCCCTGGGAGAATGGAGAAGCGTGAAGTTCCGGACCACAAGCACTAGCCTTGAGGTTACGAGGAAATCCTGCTTGCACCGAATCCTGAGCTAGTTTTTATTTGGGGCAGATACAGCAGCTAATTGTATTAAATATGTGGGAGCTTTCTCCAACCCTGCCGATAGCATCAGCACGCCCGTTGACGCTAACACTGGCGCTAAACGTGGGGCCATTTAAATTTTTTCTGTTCCACCACGGCCTCGTTCCCAAGCAACAATTGTAAACTCTGAAATGTTATTATGATGTATTGTTTATTCCCAATTGTCTAGCACTTCCAACAGGAATCTCGGCGCGAACGTAATTTCGAATCACAATTTAAATTATTACGGGCGCGATTTTATCATTTGTGACTCGTCACTCGACAAAATATTACCGGTATTCCAACGCAAGGTGCCCAACCTAGGAAGTTGTCGCTGCGAATAATACAGTGATTACAAAGTGTCGGCCGATTAAAATTGCCATTTTCAATACAAGTGAATAGTGGAAATAAACACAAATTAAAGAAGAATTTATTCAACAATTAAAATCATGTACATGATAAACAAATCATCCGCTTGGTCTCGAAAGTGCTAAATATTTTTAATAATATACTATATTGCAGCTCGCTGGTACGTTCTTAAACGGACACTTGCTGACACCTAGGGAACAAGTGGATTTAAATTCTTTCTGTCATTTGACAATTAAGTATTTTTGACTCTGTCGTCTGATGAAACCGGATCATGCCATGCCATGCCAAATCACATTCGAATAATGCAAAAAATACTAAATTCGCGTTGACGTGGATTCCTTGACATCTGACACTATAATACCTTGTCAATTGACAAAGAAGGTAATATCTTGTCGAAAAGACGAAGGGAATTCGCGGGTAAATACCAAAAATTGGTGCTGTTTAAAGCCAGGCTATAGGAAGCCGCGTAATGAAACCATGCCCCCAAGATATTGTTGAATTCTCAAACAAATTACTTCCACGAAAACTTGTGAAAATTTTTTTCCGATTTTTTCCTTTTTTCGATTTTTTTTAATTTTCGAAATATTTTTTTTCCAAAACGCTTGGAGTTTTTCTTAAAAACGCATTGCCAGAGGAAAATCGCTGCCCAAATTTTCTCCAGTTTTCGGACTCTGAAAATTTTTCCGATTTTTTCCTTTTTTTCGATTTTTTTTTAATTTTCGAAATATTTTTTTTCCAAAACGCTTGGAGTTTTTCTTAAAAACGCAGTGCCAGAGGAAAATCGCGGCCCAAATTTTCTCCAGTTTTCGGACTCTGAAAATTTTTTCGATTTTTCCTTTTTTCGATTTTTTTTAATTTTCGAAATATTTTTTTTCCAAAACGCTTGGAGTTTTTCTAAAAAACGCATTGCCAGAGGAAAATCGCTGCCCAAATTTTCTCCAGTTTTCGGACTCTGAAAATTTTTTCGATTTTTCCTTTTTTCGATTTTTTTTAATTTTCGAAATATTTTTTTTCCAAAACGCTTGGAGTTTTTCTAAAAAACGCATTGCCAGAGGAAAATCGCTGCCCAAATTTTCTCCAGTTTTCGGACTCTGAAAATTTTTTCGATTTTTCCTTTTTTCGATTTTTTTTAATTTTCGAAATATTTTTTTCCAAAACGCTTGGAGTTTTTCTAAAAAACGCATTGCCAGAGGAAAATCGCTGCCCAAATTTTCTCCAGTTTTCGGACTCTGAAAATTTTTTCGATTTTTCCTTTTTTCGATTTTTTTAAATTTTCGAAATATTTTTTTTTCCAAAACGCTTGGAGTTTTTCTAAAAAACGCAGTGCCAGAGGAAAATCGCTGCCCAAATTTTCTCCAGTTTCGGACTCTGAAAATTTTTTCGATTTTTCCTTTTTTCGATTTTTTTTTAAATTTTCGAAATTTTTTTTTCCAAAACGCTTGGATTTTTCCTAAAAAGCACGTGGCCAGAGGCAAACCTCTGCCCAAATTTTCAAATAACCCAAACACTTACAAATACGCGTTTTTTCGCAGAAGCATTTTGTAAAAAAAAAAAAAAAAAAATACGTCCCCAGTGGTCAATCCCTGGCAAAAATTTCTTTCCAATTACGGATAAAGAGTCGAGTTCTCGTTTTTCTCCCAACGTAAGGTCACCCTGACACGACCCTATACACTATGGAAGTCCCTCAAGTCACGCTGGGTATAATCCCCCACATTTCTACGTCAAAAAAGGAAGAACTACTACAGGCCCTGAGAAGTAGAAAGATTTCTCCCAGGAATAAATCCAAAAAATGCCTTATTCAATATGCTTCTTTCTACAACAAAAAGTACATCAGGAAGCACGTCACGTTCAAGGAAGAACGTCTGGAGAAGAAACAACACTCTGTCGCAAGGTGCGCTGTACTTCTCTGCCAAATTGGCACCCCGTTTTGTAAAAACGAAAGATTCCCCAAAGAAAACTTTCGCCCAAGCCTTTCGTCCGGCATAAAACCGGAGCACAACGAAAGGAAATGTTTTTTTTTAGAAACCTTTCTAGCTCTGGCACAGTGGTGTCAACTGTAGCCAAAGTCATGGAAGAAATTATAATTCTCCCTTGTGGTTTCGTTTCATTTTATTTTATTTTTGTTTGTATAAATATCTCGTCATCATCAGTCATTCGCCTCTAATTGCTGCCCCAGGTGTCAAACCTTGGAAACATCGTTTTTTCTAAGCATGCACACCTCTACCTGAAATTGATCACTTCGGAGAAAGGAATTCCCTGTGGCTTACTGCAAGTAGTCAGAGACTACGTGCCCAAGGTTTTGTGCATCGTCACAACTAGCAGCATCACATTTTCACATCATCATGTCATACCTCGTCACCCCTTTCTAAATGTTAGAAAATCTTTTTTGTACATTAAATATCGGGTCCTCGCCAAAGTGCATCTAACCCTTATGTCATATGTAGTTAAATTAGGTAAGCAAACCTGTGTAAACCCACGGCGGTATCAGATGTTTGCTACCCGTTCTAAGTTTTTTTCTGTTTTTTAAGAAAATAGAATGGCGCTCAATAAATAACCCTAATTGCTCTAGCTCTCCCCAGAACTGAATGTGGAGTCTGGAAAGTATCGTTATAAAAGGGACAACTTTCAACGTGCCTCTTCATTAACGATAAATTTTTTTTACAACATTTCAGCAACATTGAGTCACCCTGGGTCTCAACGGCTCAAACTGAAATTTTGGGGTTGCCTTGTTGTGACTTATCACGTGCAAAGTACGAGGTCACAACAAGAAGCCAGGTCTCCAAGTGAACCACCCTGTGAACAACCCATCCCATTATTATAATTTTCATAACACCAAGGTGTGTCCATCGCAGTCTGTTTAAGTAAGTAAAACCTAGAAGGTCTTAAACACTCAAATCGGACCAATGTAAATAATTTGCCTTGTCAAACAACGATAAGCGCATGTCTTGTATTGTTGCTACCATCGTACGTGTAAGTACAACAAAAGTTGTACCATCACGATACGATACTCTGTGCGTAACCAAAAGGGTTGTACCACAAAGGATCTCTTTTGCGGTAAGCTTAGATGAAATTCACATTCCATCAGCACGCCAGAAATTTTTTTTGTCCCTTAATTGTTGAAGTATAAAATCTTGGCCAGATCTTCAAATATGTTTTTGCCTTTGTGCAAGTCTTTAACGTACGCTAATATGGATTTATTATGCTACGGTATTGTTGTACTAAGTACATCAGTATGTCTCGCCGTCTGTATTGAATAGGTACCTTTATATGAACGTTAACCTTTGTTGCCATCATAGGTGGGAACCTTATAAAATCTGCCGTCATAGATGGGAATCTCAGAATATCTACTAAATGCGATACGGGGAGCCCGTTATAATTACTCTGTGGGTTTTTGTCAGAAATGTCATAAATACCTAGTCTTTTGCACCTCCCTTCAATACTGGGCAACCCAGTTGTAATTCGTTCATTGTTATCCGTGAAGACGTTATAAAACTTACTTGCAAATCTTTTGATTTTGCAATCTTGTACGCTATACGTGAAGACGTTACAATACTCACCATGAATCGTGCGAACGAAATAATATCAAACCTTTATGTGTGAACTACTCAATGTAGTCCACACCCCTTTTTTTGTAATCATTAATATGCCCGTGGACTTCCTGTCACAAGAACCCAGGAACTATCTACTATCTCAAAAGGACTAATCATACGCTTCACTCATGATTATGGGGCATCGTGTCGTGGGAGTTAAGTTGATGGACACAAAAACACCTAACTCGTTGTCTGGGAGACGAACAAAGAAAATCCCCAGGTTTGTGAGATTTGAGCAAGGGTCTGTCATTTCTCGCAAACAAGTAGGAGAATAAAACGACCCCTAATCTTCTGCCCAATACACGTAGAGGATTAGACTTTTATGTCAGTGTATTCTTTTGTCCAACACTACCAAATATTATTGTAATGTGCCAGGATGACTGCTGTAGACCTTGTTTCACCTCCACCCAGAGGTCGAATTTCGGAAATAGCCGAGTCCCCAGCAGTTTTCTTCGTTCAAATGTTCCCAACTATCACCCCTCCCCCTTCCTCGAAATTATCCGTGAGTGGGGATATATGCGTTACGCACTTGGCGTTTCGTTTGTCAAATGGGACAATCTTCATACGCGGATCCTTTCAACTTCCTACTCCTTTCCCACTTTGTTATAACTAATTTTGTACGCAATGTTTTGTTTTTCGAAAGTAGAAAAAATGCTACCGTATAGACGTGAGCATAGGTCATGGAAGACCAACTTCTTTCGAATGGGGAATTTTGTTATACGTACAATCCCTCAACCACGTATTCTTGGAAATGTATTTGGTAAAGAAAAAAAAACCAAAAGGGGTTACACAGAACCTGTCCTTGAATACGTACCTTTGTAACATGTATTAGGAATTAGCCACATTTAGTTAGCTCTCTCTCCGTCTCTCTCTCTACACGCCAAACAAATCCAACTTTTTCTCAACATGCACACTTGTTTCTCTCCAAACTTTTTTCATCATTGGTCTACTAGGCAGGTAAACTTCAAGAATTTTGTTCTAATAATAATTTTTGCCGGATTTTAAAAAAAAACCAGCAGCTCTGCACCCTATCTACATCTGCGCCTCTTCATGCTGCCCTCGCTACCGTCACGGAGGTCCCTTGCCTTCAATCCCTGCGTACCAAAAGCACCCGACCGCATCTAACATAACCTAGTGTGAGTCGTGCGTGTAGTTGCGAATTGTATCACCACAAAGAACCGACACTCAAAACAAACCCGAGCACGCCAGCTCTAGGTTGGTTCCTGTTCCTGCTGCCATTATGCAAATGTTCCTGCTGCATAATGCAAATGCTCTGCTGCCATTATGCAAATATTCCTGCTGCATAATACAAATGTTCCTGTTGCCCTTGTGCAAATGTTCCTGTTGCCCTTGTGCAAATGCTCTGCTGCCATTATGCAAATATTCCTGCTGCATAATACAAATGTTCCTGTTGCCCTTGTGCAAATGTTCCTGTTGCCCTTGTGCAAATGTTCCTGTTGCCCTTGTGCAAATGTTCCTGCTGCATAATGCAAATGCTCTGCTGCCATTATGCAAATATTCCTGCTGCATAATACAAATGTTCCTGTTGCCCTTGTGCAAATGTTCCTGTTGCCCTTGTGCAAATGTTCCTGCTGCCATTATGCAAATGTTCCTGCTGCATAATGCAAATGCTCTGCTGCCATTATGCAAATATTCCTGCTGCATAATACAAATGTTCCTGTTGCCCTTGTGCAAATGCTCTGCTGCCATTATGCAAATGTTCCTGCTGCATAATGCAAATGCTCTGCTGCCATTATGCAAATATTCCTGCTGCATAATACAAATGTTCCTGTTGCCCTTGTGCAAATGTTCCTGCTGCCATTATGCAAATGTTCCTGTTGCCCTTGTGCAAATGCTCTGCTGCCATTATGCAAATGTTCCTGCTGCATAATGCAAATGCCCTACTGCCATTGTGCGGATGCTCCTGTGCCCTTGCGCAAATAACAATACCAACGATTGTTCACAAAACAATCCCACTACATACAAAAACCAGTGTACCAGCCACCAATTGCGATTCCACTCTCCAGTACTTCAATGGTTTCGTACTGGCTCACCCACAGGATCCGGAAGCAGTTACCCTTTCGACCTCTGTGACAGGTAGAACTCTCCACACCACCTAGAAGCCTCATCATGTGTTCTCTTCCTCGTAATTTCTTAAAGGCCCTAGTGTCCCTTGAGTGTAATCTCAAATGGGCCAGGTTACTGTGACAAAGTAACCTTGTAACTTCAGTGAAACGTTCAACCACCCCAGACATCCTACGCAAACCACGTTCGCAAACATTAGCTCACAGACCAATGATACAATTTTAGAGTTTTTTTTCTATCACTGCATAACCCTTGTACCTTTTTTCAACAGATCCTTGTTCTTTGCAACTGTATTTATGTATGCCACTGCCTTTATATACATTTATTGACAATTCCTTGTTACACCATGTATCTTCTCTTTTGTGTTCTGTTCATAACTATTCTCCAGCTAGGAATCTCTCTCTCTCTCTCTCTCTCTCTCCTCGTTTCTCTTAAATGTTTTTGGCACAAGTGCTGAAAAGGTAAGAGGATTTATTAGTCCTACAGCTCCATTACCACGTCGCTTTTATTGCGGCGAGGGGGGAAGTGTTACGTTACAAAATAGACCGCCAATATAGAGGCGCGCGCACTACCCCCTCCCGCGAGCGACAAACCGAGCGGCCGCTAGACGCGCCGCTCACGGCAAGCCGTCAGTCTTCAGCAAGCGAGCTCCGCGGGCCCACGTTCCCCGCGAATATGGGCGACACAAGTTCAGTTTCGCCGGTTGGCACTTCCGGTCCACGCATGGACGCTGCGTAGTCGGAGAGAACAAGTGCGTAAAGCCGCTGTGGGCCCATAAACCAAACGTGAGTCAATTACCATGTTACCCTTTGTGTGCAATTTAATGTCTTAACCCTAACCACGCGTGATAGAGAAGAGAGACGGACATTCAAACTAACTTTCAGCTAGGATCGTTCCTTATGTATTATTGTGTCTCCTAGAATTGAATAAACTGTTTATGTGATAACCTACCGTGTTTTGCTTGACGAGGGAGGCCCTGGGAGAATGGAGAAGCGTGAAGTTCCGGACCACAAGCACTAGCCTTGAGGTTACGAGGAAATCCTGCTTGCACCGAATCCTGAGCTAGTTTTTATTTGGGGCAGATACAGCAGCTAATTGTATTAAATATGTGGGAGCTTTCTCCAACCCTGCCGATAGCATCAGCACGCCCGTTGACGCTAACAATATACATCCCAGGTTTTGAATGGTTTGTTTGGCAAAGCAGGGTTTGTCTAACGGGTACGTGAAATTATTCTAATACCTTTGTTTCCTACTTCGTATTATTCCTGGGTTGAGATTTAAACTGTGAAAGCTGGATGTCATCATAATTTAGATATACATCCCAGGTTTTGAATGTTTTGTTTGGCAAAGCATGGTTTGTCTAACGGGTATGTGTAATTATTCTAATACCTTTGTTTCTATGTTCTTCTGTTAAAAATACGGGTTCAAGCTTGTCAATAATGCATTCACTTCATAACCCGAATAAAGTATTGTTTTATAGGGCAAAAATAATTTTTCAATGATTGACAGCATTAATTGATGATTGATTGTCTATGAAATGTAAACCGAAAAATGATGAAAATACGGATGGCGTATGCCGCGCGAGTGAAATAATTTTAACAAAATTTAAATGTAACATGCATAATTTATGCAAAGTATTTCGTCTCCCCCGAGGTAAATACTTACTGTTCGTGATAATAAAGCTAAATCTAATTGTTTGAACAAGAAATATTGCGTTTTAACCAGTAGGCGGAGTAAGACATAAATAAACTTTATTTTTACGATCATGTAAAACGGTTTCTGCACAACAGTATTTTCATCAGGCAAAAAGTTATATGGAATCAATAATTTGAAAATATAATATAAACCTTCTGAGAAACGCACTCAAGTACTACATTCGTTCACTTCAGGATTCAAACATTTCCGAGGCTTGCAGATTGCAACTTTTCACAGCGTTCGACTCAAAGGATACAATTTTCATATGGAAATAATTGCTTTCACCTCTGGGCTCTTCCATCGAGCAATATCTCCCGCGGGTAAAATCTCCTGTGGGGTAATATCTTCCATCGGGTAATATTTCTTGTCGGGTAATATCTTGTATCGGTGTACTTTATATCGAGAAACAGCACCTTGCACCGCCTTGCACGTGCGGGTAAAGTTATCTCCTGCCGATATTATTGTTGCGAAGTTCGGATAGATGCGGCAGGTCGAGACGCTTTGGAAAACTGCATCCGAAGCATGTGACTTGATAGTTGTTGTTCTTGTTGTTCGAGAACAAATACTTTCAAAGTACGTGTGGAATTGATGGAGATTCGTTGAATTGTAATGTTCAATTTCACACGGTAAGAAAATGTTCAAGTATGTTTTCACAAGGTCAATCAATTAAAATGTTAAAATGTGTAAATATTGAAAAGAGTCTTTCATATTCATGAAAAGTGTTATTTTATTTTTATTAATAAGAACCTAGGTTTATTGCCTTTGTAAATGTGTTTATTTCCTGGAGGAAGTTATTAATAATTTATTCAACATGGATAAGTTACAACAAACAACAAACCTACGTAAGTTTTCTTCTTACAATCTACTGAGTCGTTTAATTTCTATATCCGCTATATCAACTTTCACTGATTCGGAGAAAACCGCAAGAAACTGTCACATCTCCATCGTAAATAAATAATTGCATTTTAATTTTTTACATAATGAATTGGAGTAATATGAATTCGAAAAGTGTTCATTTTTCAATGTAGGTATGTCTAGCAATATGTAAGTAATTTCAATAAATAAAATGGGTATAGCGGATTTTGATATTCACATCGTGATTTGCTCACGATATGGCGGCTTTAGAAACTCAACTGACCTGGCGCGCGAGTCTTGACAAAATAACTACTCGTTATTGGTTGAATTCCTATATAGCGAGATTTGATAGTAATTTCTTGAATGATATAGCGGGATTTGTTTCTCACTCGCAGTTTTAACACGGTTTTTGGTCGTTTTTGGTAGATTTTGAAACTCAATTTTAGGTTCATCTTGTTCCTCGCAAAAATGTGAACAAGTTGTCACACTCAGATAATTTTGGCAAAAATCGGATATAGCAGGTTTTGAAATTTTAGGATTCGTGTTTAACATCCGTAGTGTGTGCTTATTTATACGAACGGTGGGCTAGGTATTTCAACCACCAATAAAAAAATGTAGATAGGCAGTATCGGACACTGTCGCAGTTATTTTAAGGAAAACGTCAAATTTAAATTATATTAAAAAAAATTATGGATTTTTTAATTCATTTGCATCTTCAATTTGTTGAATACAGGGTAGTGGTATGAGAAGTACGATACGTATATATGTATGACCGAAATTATTTGAATAAGTCTTGAAAAATCTCTACAAGTTTTTCCTCGCATGGTCGACTTCTTCAAATACTTATTTTATAAGTTCAAGTAGAATTTCTGAAGGTATTCTCATAAGAGTATGCGTTTGTTTTGTGTGCAGGCCTGCGTTTTTGATGCCATTATCATCAATATTTTATAATCTACGCTTTCGGCCCAATTTTTGGAAATCTGGTTGTAAATAAACTTCATTTATCACAACGTTTTAAGAACCAGTAAGAACCGTTTTTTTCCTACCAGTACGCACTCGCTATTATTAACTTTGTAAACAGATGTATGTATACGCAATTGTATGAGCGTTCCCAATATCTATGACTAGAAACATATCATAATCAGTGATACCTTTTATATTTGGTAAATTTAATTTATATTATCTTCAATTTTTGGCTCCTAAGAGCATTTCTTACTCTTTACTTGTTACACTTTTTTTTTTAATATTTATAACTTTACACTTTTTATTTCCTACCTTTTAACTTTCTATCTCAATCTGTAACTTTTCATTATACTTTATATTTTATAATTTTATGCTTTTACTTTATACTTTCATTTATCTATCTTACTTTGTACTTACTGCTTACTACCTCAACTCCTTTTTTTACCTTTTGTTTTTATATTTAACTTCAATTTATGTTGTTACTTTCATTTTGTTATTGTTTTATAATACATATATAATATAATTTATGTTAATGGCACATGTTGTGCCGTATGTTTTTGAAATAAATAAATAAATAAAATAGAGGTAGATTTTTTACCTTTTTAAAAACCAGAGCCTTTTTAATTTTTGAGCTTTTGTAGGAACTGTGATTAGGAACCGCACTGAATGATTTTTTAATGCTGTAAACTTCTAGCATATGGCAACACCGGCACGCAGATTCTAAATGTCACGCCGCGGAAAGAGAATTCAAGCGAACCATTACGTTTCAATCAACGGGTCGATTAAGTTTAATGAATCATAGTTCCTACATTACTGTTCCGTATACTTCTGATAAAATAGCGCGTGTGTAAAAATAATAATGTTACAATAAAAGTATCCATCTATAATTAATCTCTTATTTGGTGTTAAAAACTTATAATTCCGCTGCCGCCATTAACACTCCACCGCTATACTTTTAATATACATACTTGAAGCTCTAAAATATACATACATGCAACATGTACATAAGTTGCAACATGCACATACACTCTTCATCAAAGTAACACTTGAATTACTTGGATCGATTAATTAGTCTCTGAGATATGAACCAGTTTATGGACACGTGTCGAATCCGGAAAGTCGAAAATCGTTAGCTCACTTTCACTTTCACTTTCACTTTCGTTAGCTCACTTTCAACGAGATTTTTTTTAAGTAGGTACATAATTATTTTTTTATTCTCTAAATTCTATTTAAATTATTGGAACATTGAGCTTTAATGCACTACATGTTTTACGTCAACTTATTTATTAAATTAAAATTCAACTATACATGAGAAAATTAATTTTAAACACCCATAAACAACGCCACCTCTACCTATCTATTAACTACTCTCACGACACCCGACACTCACGGAGAAATCCAATTGTACCACTCACAACCAAAACATCTCTTGCTCAAAGACACTTTTCATTCTTAGGTCCAAAACTATACAACTTAATGCCTGATGCTTGGAAAAACGAAAGCACAAGTGTTCTTCGCAGATTGACCACTACTTGGTTTCATCAATTAGGGAGAAAGGACTGTGAACTTTTACTACACAAAAAACGAAATCAAACACAAACCAAAAACAATAACAAAAATTCCAACAAAAATAAACTGTGTAAAAATACCTTTATGCTCTAATCGTTAATATTATGTGTATGTATGTACTTACCTACTACTTTTAAATTAGAATTCTACCAGGCAACAGATAATCTTGTTTTAATTGGATATTTTATTTTATTCTATCACTTCTCTTTTTTATTTCATATTTATACAAAACATATATGTAAGCTTATTAATTTGTAATGCAAACGCCATTTATAAGTAAACTTATTTTATTATTATTTTGATAACTATGCAAGCTAACAACAGTAATAATCATACATTAATTGTTTATTTTATTTTATTGTTTGTGTTCTCTTTATAGTTCTTATTAGTATGAATATTTTATGAAATGCATACACTAGTTCCCTTTATAAATCATGGTCCATATATAATCACACTTATCCTTGTTTGACTGTCCTAAAACGGGAATCATCCTAGTTGGACAGTCAAAACATTTCACAAATAATGTACATAAATGTGTAAATATTTTACTAAATAAAAATTAAAAAAATAAAATAAAAATAAAAAATAAAATGTCTAAATTTGCGGATATAAGGAGAATTTTTTTCTTATGTCCAAATTTATCTTCCTGGCGTGCTACTTACTTGCTCTTCATATATAAATCTTTTCATCTATACAAAGGATGAAATAGCGAAGATTATCCATTATATTTTATTCCAACTTACAATAAAAAACGCCGGACAAACAATATAAAAACTCGTATTTATTATCATCCGCCATCTTATTGAGGCACTAAGTGGTAAATTGCGAAGAGTTGAAGATTTATTGGATCTTAGCCTTCCATTTCCCAGATTTGAAAACATATATTTTTCCCGGAGAAGAGAAAACTTTCCATTGTATACTCAATTGAATAGTTTCATTGTTGTATATTAACTTAACCTAACGTTCTTTGGTCCCGCATCAATACGACTAGTCTCCTCTGAACGCAATGATATACAACATACTAGATGTGCCACTCGATGAGAAAACTACGCAAAGAATTTAGAAAACCCATGTTATTCTCTGAAGTAGTAAGAAACCAGTTTCTATGGTGTAAATTCGTTGTTCGAAAATCTGCAATTGAACAATTTTTTTTTAAAGTAACAAATTTTCCTTGTATCATCAAGAAGAGTTACGCTTTCAATGTTACTCAACCGATTATCTATAGCTTCGGAACCTATTCTTGCAGTTCTGCGATATTACGGGCGCAGCCTGTAGAAAATCATCGTTTTAAGGCGGCGCATCCCCGCTCAAAAAGAAGAAGATGGAGAGATACATAATTATGAATCTTGGACAGAGCGCGCTAATATTTTAAAAGATAAAATTGGACCAAAATTGTGAAAATGTTAAATAAAACACGACTCGTTTAAAATAGAGCAAAAATCTCATAGAAGACGTCTTAAGCATCATTTAAAGAAACATTGTGAATTTTTTCTCAACTATAACTTGTAAAATAATAGAAACAGACCTGTTTTTAATAATTTTCGGAACATACTTTGCAATTTTTTTCTATCGAAGGAATTTCATATAGTTTGCGTTTCGGCGTGGAACGCGTCTAGATTTTATCGTCAAAAATAACATATATTTTTTAAAAGAGCTTAAAAACTTCAAATGTGTAAGTGATATATGTAATAAATCGGAAGGAATTCGGGTAGTGGCGGCTTAATAGTTCAGAATAGATTATTTTTTCAAATGAGGTTAAAACATCGTGTTTATCTTGACTTTCTAATGAGCAATATTTCAAAACTGTTAATAAGTTTGAAAAAAGAATTATCATTTAAAATAAAGGCTTTTTTTCGAATAAAATGTATAAAATTTATACTTTTTACATTTTTTATAATTAAGTAGGTAGGTATTTAAGTACCCGCTTATAAATCTTACGATTAAAGAAGAAATTTCGGTGTTCATTTATTAAAGTAAAAAAAAATTGAAATATACTTTTTGACGTTATTTCTCTACTATTCTTCTACTCCAGTTGCGTCCGCGATCCGTCTTACTAGTTATTTCAATATCAGGAATACCACAGAAAAATGCAACTTTCTCTGGGACTGGTGTGGTGCCAAAAAATATAGTTCCACGCCATGTATTTATAGGATTAGTTGTGGAACGCTAGTACCAAACTTGTGCATTCTAAACCAAAGCACTAGATATCTTTTTTGTTTAAGGTTATCTTAAATCTCTCCATCCGCGCCAATACAGCCCTTTATTTGTTATTTCCTTCATTTTTTCGTTGACTGTAAAAAAATTAGGAATGGTCGAATCCATTAGGCTCGGAACGACTTCCCATTGCCTTTCAGAGAACGGAAGAGCTTTATGCTCCTTGCAACAAAAAGCCCCTTGCGTTAACTCGTAGGTTACGAGCTTCGGGATTCGAAAGAGACTACATTATGTGGGGTTACGAAACTACATTTATTTTTAAACAAGATTAATGAACTTTTAAGCAGTTAACTCATTTTTAGCATGCTAAATGTAATTTTTCATTGAAAGCAACAATGACGTACCTGCACCAAAATTAGGATATTTTAATGGGTATTTTATCTTGAATCACGATTATGTAAAATTTTACACGTATTTTACAAGAATAATATTTCTATTCGCAGAATATTTTATTTTATACAACCATCTTCAAAATACAAATAAGTTTGTTTGAATTTGATGTGAGCATATTCGATAAACAAGTTAATTTGAAAAATTGAAAGTAGGTATCGACCTTCAATATCTCAAAAAATAATTCGTTTGATTTTTTTTTTGTTTTTATTAGAGGTAGATGACAGAAATAAAAAAGCAGCATATGTCTAGCTCGAACTTGATTTTTGAAGTCACAACATGCGTTGCTATCAAAATTAATTCATCGAAGTTGTGTGTGAATGAAAAAAACTAAACAATGCATATATATATTTTTTTTATTCTAAAACTTTGATTTATGAATATCATGGATACAATGCCTTATGAAGGTATTTACGGAATGCATATTTGATTTGTTTCAAAGTTCTGTTAAAATTTCTTTGGCCTAAAAGTCATTACAATTTTACAAAATCTTTTGAGGGCTATGACTTTTCTAAGGTATTTTTTTGTTATTCTTATAATAAATATTTAAATGGAATTCACTGGAAAAATAATGAAAATAATGTATTTTTAACTTCATATACTAGCTCTGAAATATAATTTAACATTAAAATACGATTTTTTTTAATATTTTATGTGCTCACCAAATTTGTACTAATACAGCTTCTCGTTAGAGTTACGAAGAGCTTGGGAACTATAAAAAAGAGTATTAATGGTTTAAAAATGTATATTCAATTTTCGCTAAAACTGTTTAATTTACCGATGTGATCGGTAAATTAAATGGTAAATTAAATATGTGATGCAGTTTTGAAAATTATTGAGCACCTGTACATTTTTCAAACAGAAGTCCCAACTTCTCCCAACTGAAGCCAGTGAAACTATGGCATCTCCAATATGTTGGGGTATTTTATAAGGCTGAAAGTAGTGAGGTGGGGAAGGGTATGGGGAAGAGGGATTTGGGTAAATTACCAGACTGTTAAAAAAAAACTAGTCACCAAACACTGCTAAAGCCATTTCAAGCAACGTTTCAATTCTGAATGGTGGTCACTCACCAGGGCAATTCTAAGAGTGTAAACAGAAAAATCAGACAAAGATATTGGATAAAATGTCAGAAAAAGAAGTATGATTCAGTTAAAAATGACCGAATTGGATATCGACCTTGGCGCAGTGGTTAGCGCGTTTGCCCGGAAAGCGAGAGGTCCTGGGTTCGAGTCCCAGAGGTGCCAATATCTTTTTCTGATTTTTCTAGTTACAGAGTTTCGCTTATATTTTATTCATTTAATTAAATATTATATTACGTATTTATTTCAGTTTATTATTAAAAAAAAAATCCTTACATTTTTATTATTTTTACTCGCAAGTTTTCTTATCCCACAAAAAGAAAAAGCATGGGTATTTCCGTGGCTTTTTATGTAAGTGCTACTTTCGTCACCAACTCCGGTATTCACGAGAAACTTTCAGGGAGAAATGTCTCGTTAGGATTATGAAAAAGAAAGATAATTAAGTGTGGTGAAATAGCCGATGTAACAATGCTTATCCGGTGTCGCAGAAGGAGGTGTTTCCGGGAGACCGGAATGGTTTTATTATCTCTGGACTTTTGTTGTTAGCTTAAGTTTCTTGTTTCTTTACAAATGTCGTTAGTCGATTATTTATCGGCAGAGACGGTATTGCGGCACCCGTGGCAAATTGTGGATTAATTATGTCTGACAATGACAAACGACTCGGATTCAAAGGAACCAGTCACGAAAGAAAAACTTTTAAGGATACGGTATTAGCTGGAATCGATAAGGTGCCTATTATTTGTAGAATTGATCATTCAGACAAAACCTGAGAAACAAAGACACGAGAGAACTTCCAGAGGCTGCTTTGAAAACGTATAATATATATATTGTTATA
The DNA here is from genome assembly GCA_936435175.1 of Glyphotaelius pellucidus. Taxonomy (NCBI): domain Eukaryota; kingdom Metazoa; phylum Arthropoda; class Insecta; order Trichoptera; family Limnephilidae; genus Glyphotaelius; species Glyphotaelius pellucidus. The sequence continues at coordinate 9,107,140 of OW386552.1, read as the reverse complement.
TTATGTGTTTTTCAAAGTAAAGTAGAAAATAATTTAATAATGAATGAGGAAGTTGATAGAAGCATCACTTAGTGTATCCATAAACACTCTTAAACTCTTAACTAACACTACTTGAAATGGATTTGGCTATATTATAACTATGTAATATTTTCTTCGCATTCACATCTTTCCCAAATATCTTTTCCACTTTTAGACTCCTCATCTGAAGAGTCTCAGTCTCATTCATTACGCACCATGTGAATATTGCGTGGAATTCTGTTAAACATGTACTGTTTATTTTTGCAATTCGGGATCCGGGTATGGGTACCGCCGCCCCAGGAACCATTTATTGGATAACCATCACCCCTGTCGTACCAAGTGTTTCGCTACGTTTGGTGACTTAGTAGGGGTGCCAGATTCATGGGGTAAATTTTATCAAAGTCTTGGCGGCGGATGCATTCGCCCACTTACTCCGTGGCCGACCGGAACGGGAGAGACTGATTGATCGAATTTTTTAACTCTCCAGCCAAACTCTCTCAACCCATCGCCTTGCACCGCAGTGGGAGGGATGGATTCATACCTCATTGAAACATTGACCTCCAAATTCCTATCCACCCCGCATACCTTTTTTCTTTGCAAAACTTCCTCTCCTCCCTTACCCTTCACACAGCATCTCTAAAGAAAAGGGATTTTTTTCCTCGGGACCTCCTGTGTGGAACTATCGAAAAAAAACATGTTTCTTTCTCCAGAATAAAATACCAGTTTTATTAGGTATAACGAAATAAAAACTTGTGATTTCATTTGTGTTCATGTTTGAGTAGGCGTAATCAAATAAAACTTTACCCACACGACGTATTTGTAATGTCAGTGAGCCACCGTGTCAGTGTGGTGTATACGGTTTCCTTTGACAGTGTGATTGAAAAGACGCGTGTTAAATAAATGTTTACCTATTGAATATAATTAGTATTGTACAAAAGACCTATTATATTTAAAGATAGAAACCATGAGCAAAGACGCTATAGCCAAGACTTGTATTTCGGTGAAAATGCCACGAGAAACGAGCTGTCAGAATTTACTTTGTTCGATGCCAGCGTTGTACAACGCAGCAATGAGACACCGTATGTTATAGAAAACTTTTATTTTAAAACGCCTAGATTTGTTTGCTTACTGTAAAACATGAATATAAAAATGTACGAACAGCAGTTTAACATTTTAATTAAAAAAGTGATTAAAATAAAGTTTGAATAAATTTTATTTTAAACGTTTTGAAATTTTGATGACGAAAAATTTAGTAAATATATTATTTTCATAATTGCATTGTATCCTCTACATTTCAGTGTCTAAGATTTACTAACCCTGCAAAACCAGGCACCCTCTCGTGTCTTAACTGTTCCGAATTTCAGAATGGTCTTACAATTCGATCTGGAAGACTTTTCAATGGAACTCCTGAATTCTTGAAAGAAAACTATGAAGTTTAGATAATTTGGGACTTTTCTTTGTCGTGTTAGTAACAAGGCAAGGAAACTTCTTGAACGTAGGAACTATTTATTTGGAAAAGTATGTTCATTATTCACGTAATTTTGTATTTAATCTAGCTTACCTTAACTCTACTTCTGATTACATTTGAACTAAAATATTATTACATTAAAATTTGATCTAATGACTAGCAAATTTTTTGTTATAATATCCATACACAGGAAGTGCTTTAGTGGCTTTCTATAAGGTAATTACTGGTAATAATAATGAATCCATTATCAATAAACAAAAAATATTATATTATAGCCCTATCTTAGACATGTTTCCTTTCAGTGTTCGTTCTGTTTCCCCCAACAACTCTTCATTAATTAGCCACGCCCCCACCCCTACCAGAACTCTTAGTAATAATACATAGTACTCACATACTGTTTTGTAATTGTCAAGTCATTATATGTTTGCCCTGAGGAAGGAACGGTCGTTCCGAAACCGTTCGCCGTAAATAAAATATGTAAATGGTTCTTAACAAAGTTCTATTGTTTCAATTATTTAATTACTCTTTACTACTTAAGTTTTAAGGCGGAAAAAGTATGCAATAGCAGATCTTATCAAGAATTTTTTCGCCGGACAGCCGGTCATTGTTTAGAATTTTTGGAGAAAAAATGCGCAACTTTCAATTGCAGCAGACTGATTATCTCGATATGTCTTTATTTATTTGTTTTACGCTCGTAGGGCTTTTACAAACATATACAACAACACAATAAGTTCATTAAAATAAGGGGAAAGAAAAACGGATTTTTTAGCCATTTTTTTATTTATTTTTTTTTATTTTTATGTAACGACAATATCAATTAAAGTAAAAATACAATATAAGGTAAATTAAAAAAATATAGAGTGAAGTAGTTTGTTCTCAGTCTTCCTCACTAGGTTTTCCTGTTCCGAGGCGAACTGAAGGTGGGGTAGTATGGGTGTTGTCATAAATTCCTCCTCATCTAGTTTGTTTGTTTCCACAAAATAGAAATAGACAAGCTAAAAAGTTTAATGAAAACAAATAACTTTGTGTACACCACTATTTAATTAACAATATCAACATGTTTCTAAAACTATGTTTTCTTCGTCAGGATAATAAGTTAACTTTAACTTATTATGATAATAATTAACTTAAACTTATTATCCTGACGTAGAAAACATAGTTTTCGAAACATGTTGATATTGTTAATTAAATAGTGTTGTACACAAAGTTATTTGTTTTCATTAAATTAATAATGAAGCCACAAAGTGAATTTGCAAATTTTGAAGAAATAAGCTAAAAAGTGTTTATGTTTTTTATCTGTAAGTTGCGTTGGTGTTACTTTATTATTTCTAAATTATTATTTTAAATTATACAATCGAATACATGAAAACCGAGAAAAATAGAGCTTTTAATCCTGAGCGAACTAGGTACAAACAATGCAGATACGTTCTCATGTATTTGTCCTGTACTGCACTGTTTGTCACTCATCACTAGTAAGTGCCTGGCGGAGGCAAAAACATTGGGAATGCATGTCGAGCGATATGCTGAAATAGGCTAAAACCAAATTATCTTTTATAGCTAAGTCTGTTGGCCCCGTAAAAAAAATTTGACCGGTCAAATAACGATAGTTTTATTGTTTTGCCTTTAATAATTAGCGGCTCTGGAATTTTCGTTTTGCCTCCGCATTCCCCTTCCTACTCATTACTTTTAGGTCAGATTTTTAATGAAAATATCAATTCAGTAAGATATCTAACTGATAGTTGAATATTTTATATTTTTTAAATGACTTGCTGAGTAAAACCTCAAAATTATAATATTTAATCATAGAAGACACTATTAGCTATTCTCAAATGAAAATTTGATACAGCAAAATCCAATGATGCGATCGCATTTATGAATTGAACCAGCACCTTAGCCTTGCCGGGGCTCTAACCACTGGACGAATTTGCCCCCATTTTCTTCTTTCATATTTAACTGTATCATACTTCATACTATCATACTTCATACTAATTTGATACATAAACGGAATATTCATAATTTATTACCATGTACCTCTGCTGTGTTTATATTTATTTCTATGGGAATTTAAAATTACGTAAATATTTTTTATGGAAATATATGAAATAACGATATTATATGAACAAAGGCATAATGTTCCGTACTTTTACCAAAATCTCAAAATTCTCCCAGTAAGAGCAATTCTGTGGTACAAAATTATTTTTCAGCATATGAATAACCCTATATACATAAATAAACTGGACCACACTTACGATACTCGTTTTACGTTAAATGAAGGACTAATTGAAATATGGAGAAAGAACGCTGGACTACATAATACCTAATTGCTTAAATATGTTACCTGCCGAAATTAAAAAATGTACAAATGGTAAAACAAATATTATGTTGAAGAATTGGCTCGTCGAAAGAAATAATTTGTACTAGACTAACACAAAAATTCTATTTACATAACTATGTAAAATAAGTTTATTTATATCTTCAAAGTAAAAGTACACATCGACAAACTGCTTAAAAGTACTTTATTGGGACTTTTCTTTTTCTATATATGCATATACATATATTTTTACCTTTTTTATTTTGTCTTTTTATATTTTTATCTTTTAATAGCCATGTCTTGATACATCTTTTTTTTTTTTTTTTTTTTTTTTTTATTTATTCATACACGCCTTGAGGGCTTTTACAGAATCACATTATTAAAGTTACACATGTTATTCAGGAGTATAATTGTAAGCAAGTATATAACATTATAAACAGTAATTTAAGGATACAAACAGGTATAATATGAACATAGGTATGTAGTTTCGTTATCGTTAAAATTGTACAAAGGAGTTAAAAAGATACATAGTGTAATAATGGTAAAACAGAAGAGTGTTTAAGATACTTTAAAAGTAGTTATTGAGGAACGTGTAGGTATTTACTATGTTGATTTTATTATTAACTTGATCATGAATAAATTGTTCGAAAGCAAGTTTTTCAAGAATTCAGCAAAATTAACGCAGCGATAAATAGTACCTACACATAGAAAAAAATAAATAAAAAATACATGAGTTGTAATATCTTGAAAAGTTATACAGATGAGTTCAACAAGTGTATAGTGTGATAGTAAAAAATAGTACAAATTATGGTACAAAAAGTACAAGATAATATTAATACAAAAGAGAGAGAGGATAAAAAGGTAAGTACTTAGGTAATCTTTGCATACATAAGTATTAAATTTTGTTTTTATTGTGAACATGAAGAGACCATCGATTTTAATTTAATCAATATATTATTATTGCTAGGGCATCAAGATTTAAATAGAAATATAAGTAAAATGTGAGTTAGTAATACGAGAGGATTGTTGTTAAATGTGTTCTTATTTAGCTACCTTTATTATTCGCATATTTCATGTTTTGCGATAATTAATAATTTGATAAAGGTGCAATTGATTGATTGATATTTATGGCTTTATTTTAAATATTCTAATATACTGAGTTTGAATTTAGACACAGATTGGTGACGATAAATGTCGATTGAGTTGTATTTATTTCCGAGTAAATGGAGTCTTTGGATAGGAGAGTTTATAAAATAATTATTAGCGGAATTGGTAACAGAATACAATGCATTCGACCGAGTTTCGCGAGTAGGTACTCGCAAATTAATAAAATTTGTCAAATCGAGGGCGTCCAGTCTGCCATTCGCTATTTTGAAGAGACAAACTAAATCACTTTTTATGCGCCTTGATGTCAAATCGGTTATGTTAAGTAATTCCATTAGGTATATATAATTAAGTTCTTCAATCGGTATACCCAGTTTGTAGTTAATAAATCTTAAAAACTTATGCTGAACTCTTTCAATTTTTTGTTGGTGGGTTTTGTATAATGGAGCCCAGATAGTAGAATTATATTCTAAGTTGCTTCTCACCAACCCAGTGTACAATAATTTAAAGGAATTAATTGATTGAAATTCTTTAACTGTTCTCAGAATAAACCCCAGACATTTCATGGCCTTATTGGTTATTTCATTTATATGAGGAACAAAAGTTAATTTATTGTCAAACATAATACCGAGATCTTTAATTTGTTCTACTCTTTTAAGAAAAATGTTGTTGATGCTATAATTAAATTTAATGGGATTTTTTATTCGGGCAAAAGTAATTGTTTGACATTTTTCAATATTGAGAAACAGTTCATTTAGGGTGCACCACTCTTGTAGCCTCACAAGATTTGATTGTAATATACAACAGTCATTCGGATTAGTTATTGTTTTGTAAATTTTAAGGTCATCTGCAAATAATAGAATCATAACTCCATCGAATATGGTGGTTATGTCGTTGATAAATAATGAAAACAACACTGGACCCAGATGTGACCCCTGTGGAACACCGGTGTATACTTCAAACTGGTGAGAAAAGTGCGAATTGAGTTTAACTGATATTTTTCTTTTACGTAAATAACTTTCAAACCATCTCAAAATATGCCCCGTTATTCCAAATGATCTTAGTTTATGTATAAGGATTTTGTGTGAGACTTTGTCGAAGGCTTTACTAAAGTCTGTGTATACAGCATCTGTCTGAAGACGATTATGCATCGTACTAAATAGATTTTCCTGATAGATCATTAGATTTGTAAGAGTAGACCGATTTGACATGAAACCATGTTGTCGACGTGAAATTACTTTATTGATCTCAGGCGAGAGTTTAGATAGCAGAGCAGATTCAAATACTTTTGGGATCGACGACTGTATACATATAGGTCTGTAATTGGATTTTATAATTGGATTTTTTACCAAATACAAAATATTATTTACCCGCCTCGGAACAGATTTTGTCTAGTGAGGTGGGTAAAAAAAATCTTTTTTTTTTTTTTTACATGAACTCCACACAGGAGGCCCTGAGGTAAATAATTTCCCTCAGGGCCTATGTCATCTTTGGAGATGCTGTGTGGAGGGTTTAAGGAAAGGAGGGGAAGGAGAGTTCAGGGAAGGAAAAGGGTTTAAGGGGTGGGTAGGAATCTGGGGTTCAGTGTGTTCTGGTCATCCACCTCCAAGACCTAGACAAACCTCAGGCACCCCTGCTAAATCACCAAACGTAGCGAACCACTTGGGGTGACAATGTGAAGTATTGAAAATAAAATAAATGCCCGGGTTGCCGGCACTGAAACAGAACTGATACTTTGACTAAGAACTACCAACACTATCTTCATTTCCTTAATGCATATCTTTATGTACGTTTGCAAGATTCTTCCCGAACTAAATGCAATCTAGATGGTGTCTTGGATAAATACATCATTTTTTTTATTGTGCGACATATATTGACTTCTCTGCACTATTTAAAATCTGCACTATAATAAAGACAGGATTTTTTCATACGTAAAAATAACAACCAATAAACACATGCGTTAAGAAAATTACATCCTTTTCTCTCTTCGTCTTTCCCCTTTCGTCTTTTCCTCCTCAATTTCCTTCCGCCTCACAAAATACAAGAATTAATGGTATTATAATTCCTTGAGATAATTCTCACTACAAAAAATCCACTGAATATCCAATAGACTAGTAGTTCATTTTGTCACTATTATTCTCCATTAAACCGATCTAAAAACGTGTGCAGCGTCAGTAATGGGTATAAATTATGAATTTGTTTAATTGCCCGTGGTTGTGATACCGTCCGGCGACCGGTTATCAAATGTTCACACTCCAATCGCCGCGGGGAGCCGGCCGCTGTGGACGGTGCGATAGGAATGTGATGAATCTTACTCGGTCGTTTAACACGGCGAGCTTTTTCGCCGTTACGGTTAATATTAATGCTTAATGTCTGGTAAAGGAGAATTGATGTTATTACGGGATGTATTTATCAAGTCAATTATACACGCATTTATTATATTATTATAGCACGATATAACGTAAGTTCAGTAGGCTTCATTAATATTTGAACATAATTACAAAAAATTTGCATTTTTACAAAACGCGATAGTGTACCTAACTATCTGACATTTCTTGTTTAAACCTGAAATGTTCCATGGTAACAGTATAAATTAGTTTGTTTTCTGAAATTGAATTCTGTGCAGAAGTTCTGACGATATGGAATTGGTTAAAATTGAATCGCTTTGAATATTAATTTTTTTGCTGTGCACGTCGGTAGCGAGTATTTTTGTTATCAATTTCGCTATATATTCATCACATACAAATTATTTATTAGGAACTCATACATTGTTACTGTTTGTTATATATACGTATTATGCCTACTGCAATTCAAAATCTTACTATATTTATCTCTCTTATTGTATAACGCTATACTTTTTACCTACCATCCTTACTTCTATGTTCCATGTGTAATACCTATTTATGTTATCTTTGTCATTTAAACACACCAGTATGTACTTAATCATAAAAAATGTAACTATGTATGTAAAAGCCCATAAGGGCGTGAATGATGACTAAATAAATAAATAAATAAAAAAACCTAAACGTGGAGATTGTGAAATTGAACAAAAAATGTCATTTAAAAAAGTAATTTTAACCGTTTGAGACGCTTAGTAGGTCATGGCTGATAGTTTGAAGGGTGTAAAAAATATAACAAAAAAAGAGATAACCTAATAACCTGATTTGACTTAATTTCTTTATATTTTAAGTTAGACTTAAACTAATTTTACATTTATTATTGCCATATAAAATTAAGTTTCAAAAATTAATTCAGAAGAAACTTTAATTTAACTGCATTATTCGAGGAGTTCCGTGTCCTAGATGTTCGACAACTATACATAAGAAAAATTATATTACACACACAAAAACAACGTCAACACTACCCCTCCATCGAACATTATCATGACACTCGACATTCAAGAAGAAATCCAGTAGTTCCACCTACAACTATGACATCCCTCGCTCAAAGGCAATTCTATTACTTAGGCCCGAAAATGCTCAACCTCGTACCCGATTCTTGGAAATCGAAAGGTGTACGCATTCTGCGTAAATTGGTTAATGACTGGCTTCTGAGCTTAGGAAGAGCCGAATGCGAATCTATGCTTACGAACAGATAAACAAAAATGTTATGTACGCTCACGCAATTATTTATTATTACTGTCAGCTAGTCAATAAATTAGTATCTCACTTCTGAAAAATTTACATAATATATATTATGAACACGTCTCAAATAAATCAAAATAACTCTCTAAAAAATAAATTTGTACACAAATTATTCACATAGAAACAGCGAATTTGTGACCCGTACCTCATTTATATATCTCATATTGTAAAGCTGAAGGTAATTGTTCCCTGATGTTAGCATATACCTGGATTCTGGATTACTTTGTTCACCTTGTTTAGGAAACTTACCACACAGCAACCATTCAATTAGCTAATGAATGTATTTTTTTTATATAAATGTGTATAATTAGATTAAAGTTACTATTTGTATCATTGATAATATATTGAAATTTAACAAGACTGTGTGTAATATAATTTTTAATAATTTAACAGATGGCAACATAAACAAAATTATCAATTTAACAACAAACAGATTAAAATAACTGGAATATATATTTATATTTTTATTTATTCTTTTTTTGCTATTGTGTACGAAAGCATTATGCAAATTTGTCATTTCTATGATTTTTTTTTTTTTTTTTTTTCAAATGATAACGATTCCTGCCTTCTTTTTTTACATGATATAGTTTTGATTGAGATTCCAATGTAATAAACACTGTGAGAATTATAGAACTATTTATTCCTAACAGAATTATATTACTAGTACTATCAGACTTATAATCTTTCTCAATTTTCAGTTACGGAGAAGAACTCTTCGATATCTCTCATTCACTTTACTGTTTAAATTATTTTTATTATTATATGTATATATTTATATATTTTTTTTATTAAAATATAAGATAGATCATGAAATTATTAATAGATAAAAATAATGAGATTGCCTCTACTCAAACCTATCGTATATTTTCTTAAAAACAATTTAAATAAAAAAAAAATTAAAAAAAACTTCAATATATTTCCTGTTTGAACATTCGGATAGGAAATATATCGATGAAAGATTTAGTTTTTATTTTTAAGATTAAGCTTTTATTTTTAAGATTTAGTTTTTATTTTCTGTTCACAAAACAATGAGTTTATATTTTGGTTTTCTTTATAGTCTATACTAATATTATAAAGAGGAAGGATTTGATTGTTTGTTTGTTTGTTTGTTTGTTTGTTTGTTTGTTTGCATCGAATAGGCTCCGAAACTACTGAACCGATTTGAAAAATTCTTTCACTGTTGGGAAGCTACACTATTCCCGGGTAACATAGGCTATATTCTATTTTTAAAAAAATTAGGGATCTTTACTAAAACTACAATAATGTAACCCAAGGTGTAAAAAAATTACCGAAAATATTCTTTAAAAATCACGTGCGCTGCAAAAACAATTGATGATAGAATAAAATAATGTACTACAACTTTGTAGAACACATCATTATCTACAAAAAATGTCGCGACAGCATATGTCTAACTATTATAGTTATGCCACAATAAGTGTTCTTTTATTTAAAAAATTTAATTGAAATGCCGCCGCTAGAAAAGACTCTTTATTTGTATCTTGATATTAATTCTTATCAATATAAATTATTTTATATTCGAGACTGCTTCAATGCCTTTATATAACTTTTTGAATTATTCAATTCGGACATCCCATTCAAAAGATATCACGAGTTTAAAAATGTAAGTATTATACAATGTTAGCGTCACTGGGGTACGGGCCGTACGGAAGGACACCAACAAACAATCAAATCTTTCCTATCTTATATATAAAAATCAAAAATTGTTTGGTCGTATTTTATACGCTGTCATACCGTTCATCCGATTGCGATGAAACTTTGGTGATTTGTTGTGCGCACGCCCGCAAAGGATATAGGCTATTTATAATGGTAAGTTCTGGCGTTATTGAATTTGTATTAATGAAAATGTGCGTATTTCATATATTTTAGTGGCAAGGAGGAAAGGCAGGGGGGAGGAGAACGGGGGAGGTGGGGTACGTGGGTGGGAAGACGAGGGATGGGAAGGCGGGGAAGGTAGAAGGGAAACGCGAAAGGGGAAGGGGACTCGGGAGGTGAACGGGGACGCACGGGAAAGGACATTCAAGGAGAATCAATTGATTTCTTTGCATTGCAACGCAAGCCGTGCTTTGTGCTTTGAGTTTTAGCTTTAAGCTTTGAAATTTAAGCTTTGAGCTTTGATTCTTGAGCTTTAAGCTTTGAACTTTATGCATTCAACGTTAAGCTTTACGTGTTGAGCTTTAAGCCTTGAACTTTAAGATTTGATATTGAATTTTGAGTATTGAGCTTTGTGCTTTGAGATTTGTGTTTTGAGCTTTACCTTTGAGCTTTGAGCTTTAAGCTTTGTGCTTTGAGATTTGTGTTTTGAGCTTTAACTTTGAGCTTTATTTTTAAGCTTTGTGCTTTGAGTTTTAAGCTTTAAGCTTTGAACTCAAGTTTAGAGCTTTGGTATTAAGCTTAAACTTTGGCCTTTAAACTTTGAATTTTTGCTTTAAGCTTGAGCTTTAAGATTGAGCTTTAAGCTTTGAGTTTAATATTTGAGCTTTATGCATTCGGCTTTAAGCTTTGAGCTTTGCGCAAAGCATAAAGCTTAGCGCTAAAAGTTTAAAGCTTAAAACTTAAGGCTTAAAGCTCAAAGCTCAAAGCTTGAAATTCAATGCTTTAAGCTCAAGGCTTTCATCCCAAAGCTTAAAGCTCAAAACTTGAAGCTAAAGCTTGAAGCTCAAGGATTTAATCTCAAAAATTAAAGCTCTAAACTTAAATTCGAAGCTTAAAGCTGAAAGCTTGAGCTCAAAGCTTTAAGCTCAAGGCTTTAATCACAAAACTTAAAGCCCAAAGCTTTAAACTCAAAGCTTAAAGCTCAAAACTTAAAGCTTAAAGCTCAAGACTTTAATCTCAAAGCTTAAAGCTCTAAACTTACATTCAAAGCTTAAAACTGAAAGCTTGAAGCTCAAAGCCTAAAGCTCAAGGCTTAAATCTCAAAGCTTAAAGCTCAAAACTTCAAGCTCAAAGCTTAAAGCTCAAAGCTTGAATATTAAAGATTAAAGCTCAAAGCTTAAGGTTAAAGCTCAAAGTTTAACCCTTCAAAAATTTTAAAGCTCAAAGCTTGAAGCTCAAAGCTTAAAGCTCAAAGCTTAACCCTTCAAAAATTTGGCGTATTTTGTCAAAAGGTAAAAATGTTTCGATATATATCGATTTCGCAATAAAAATTCAAATAAATGGAATATTTGTAAACGTATCGAAAAACTAAATAGGTACTGGTTTTGAAAGGTGAAATACGCTTAGAATAGAATAGAATAAATACGCATAGAATAAATACGCATAGAATTTACTAAAACATTTTTTAAATACAAATTTTTTTAATGTAAACTTTAAAAAAATTTAAAAATACTCAACTGACATTTTTGATATTAAAATTACTGATCTATAGAAAATGTGTTTGTTTCTGTCTATGTTTGTGAGATGTTTTGCGTTGCTAAACCGTTCATCCGATTGCGATGAAACTTTGGGGATTTGATGTGCGCATTCCCGCGATGGTTTATATACATGTAAAGTGAGTTCTGGCATCATCTGGGACGAATGGGAAAGGGTAAGTAGAGCGATTTTTTTTCTTTATTAAGTGGCATAGCATATGCCGGGAACTCGCTATTTTATTTAAATGCCTGTGTCAGAATTTGGTAAATTGAATTATGTAATAGAAAGTACCTACCCTAAAATTCTAAATCTATACTAATATTATGAATGCGAAACTGCGTGTGTTTGTTTGTTACGCTTTCACGCATAAACTAATACACCGATCTTAGAATTTTTTTCACCAATAGAAAGCTACATTATACGCTATATAGGAGTAATATAGGCTATATATAATGGTAAGTTCTGGCGTTACGAAATTATAAATATTAAAATATTATATTTATTTTACGTTTTCTGTCGAAATAGGCGGGTTATTTTTTTATTTTTTTTTACCAGTTATTTTTTTTTTTTTTTTACAATACCGCACAAGAGTCCCAACTGCTCCCGTGTGGAGCCAGTGAGACTATGGCATCCCCAATCGGGGTATGTTGTGAGGCTGAAGCCATGGTAAAGCCATTTCAAGCAACGTTTCAATTCTGAATGGTGGTCTTACACCAGGGCGATACTGATAGTATCTTCCACTCTGGAACGTGCCGCAAATATACTATTTATTTTAAATGAATAAATTGTGAAATAACACAAATGAATCAAATAAAATTTATTTGCGCACGCCGGGTTCGAACCCGCGACCTTCGGATTGTGAGTCGAGAGTCTTGCCTCGGGACCACGGAGGCCGGCAGTTATTGCTAACGTCAGAAGAAAAGCAAAACAAATCGTTGCCGTGAAAACCATGTTATATATTTTTAAAATCAGTCATCGTAGTTAATATTTATCTCTAAAAAATGAATCGCCGAAATGTATTTACGCGCATGACTTCCGAACAACGGCACCAAATTGGATTTTACTACTGGTGAGCTCTGGCATTATGAAATATGCAAAAGGTGGCATGCGAGCTGTTTGAAAACTGAATGTATCGGGAAAGAATGTATGAAATGCGGGAGGGGGACTCGGGTAGGGGGTTCGCAGGAGGGGGAGGAGGGAAACCCGGGAGGGGGAGGGGAATCTGGGAGGGGGGAGGGGAGCTTGGGAGGGGGGTTCGCGGGATGGGGAAAGGGGTATTGGAGTGGGGGGAGGAAAGGTGGAGGAGGCGGAGTAAGAACGCGAGACGGGAAGAGGACGCGGGAGAGGAAGGGGAGGCGGAAGGGGAGGCGGAAGGGGAACGGGACGAATGGGAAAAGACACGCAGGAGAAAATAATTTATTTATTAAATGGCATGGCAACGCATGCCGGGTACCAGCTAGTTTTAATATATTATCATTTTATTTATTTAAACTTTGTAACTTTTCTCAGTACTTTTACAACTATCACTATATTTAACTGCTTTACGGCCTTTATAACATTGTACTTGAAATGATGTTTACATTTGTAATTATTAGATACAATATTATGTTTTACAAAAAACAACAACTACCTAATGTGAACTAAACCAGGAAATTTGACTGTCCTAAAACGGGAAATCTCCTAGTTGGACAGTCAAAGTATTTGTTTATAATGTATATGTATTTTGTTTCAATAAATAAATAAATAAATAAAAATAAATAAAATAAAACTTCTCCCCGGAATTTTTAATTATTATAAAAGCTGCACAGTGCTAAAGAAGTAGAAAAATAATACAAGACATTAATGGAAATAATTAAATGAATGTGACTGGGCCTTTTAGTTAATTCATAATAAACGTAAAGCACCCTCATAAACTCAATTGTCTCTAACCATTGACATAAAGAAGGAAGGGATCGCATTGAGAGCGCTAGGAGCACCTGCGTTAAAAGATGAAAAACTTTTTAATAGCCTATTTCTACCTCAATTTTTTTATTTATTTAAATGATCAATTCATTTCCCCGCTCCTTGCAACATGGTTTGTTCCCCCCACCCTTATCGGCATGTCTATGGTTTCTCACGTCTATGCATATTCCATTTTAATTACATTTTATTTCACTTTTATTCTAGGCGCCTCCAGAGGAATGAAAAAATGAAGAAGCTGAGCGAGGAGAGACTAAGACTCAAAACGTATCGTGGTGGACGAAAAAATGCTAGATACTCATATTAACTCCCTGCCAAAAGCACATCAATTAAGGTTTTATCGACGTGATGTCGGTTATTTGTCATCGTCCCTATTTTAGCATATTTAAGCAAATTTCCATCCATATTTAAGAGGGAATAACCAAACAAAACCGGTAATATGTCATTTTTAAATCAAATTTTATACGCGTTGACTCTTTCCCACAAAAAGTATAAATTGATTTTAAAAGATTGTTCTTTTATCTAGTAAAGCTTTTCTTTAAATTTTGCGACAAATTTTTGACTTTTTAGTACAATAAGGTTTTACCGTAGGTCGTTGGCAGATTTGTTAAAATTTCAAACAAAATTTTGTATTGTACAACATACATTTCAAATCTTATAATCACGCAGTAAAATAAATCAATAAATTATTTAGGAAAGCTACTATTCAGAGTTTTAATTTAATTTTAAATAAAATCTTAAAAAAAGATCCGCGCCCTTGTTTTATGACGAAAATACTTCAGTTTGTCTATTTTTTTACGATCTTACAAACTAAAATATTTTTAAAAAAATTACATTTTTATTTTGCTTAGACATTTTTGAAAAATTATGAATACTTATGATCAATAAATAATTACAAAAAGTAAATAATTTTAATAGTTTCATCATTACCAGTTTGAACATTTTTGAATATTGACTTATTATTTTAAAATGCTAATATGGAGAATAATTAATCTTTCTCGTCGGAATCACCCTGTACAATTGCAAGGGTACGATCGTAAGATCATCGTTCGACGAAATTTAAATTATTGGCTGCTGGTTAATGGCTCTTAAGCAAATTTAGTCTGCGTGAACTCGGTAGTGATATGGCAAAGGGGTTATAAATGTAGTTTTAGGCATTTTTAAGTTTCTTCCATTTTTTAAAAACTGTCATTTAATACCAAAAAGCTTTGAAAATATTTTATTTAATACCATCCGAAAAATGCATTAAACGCGATATGGCCAAAGAACAAAAGCGCAAAAGTAGCTTTTCGCTTTATCAGATATTCACGACAGCCCTAACAGATATACATATCTGACAAATATCCCCTTCTGCCATGTCAAAACGCAAAATTTTTGACAGCTACAAACCAGAATGTGTTAATGCAAAATTTCGTTTAAGCACAACACACAAATTCTCAGAATATTGTTATTCGCTTTGGAAGACGGGGATGGAATTTTTTTAACATTAAATCCACACAGGAGACCCTGAGGAAAATAATTTCCCCAGGGCTTATGTCACCTTTGAAGATGTTGTGTGGACATGGGTCTTGAGATTTTTTAGGAGAGAAAGGAGTGGACATGGGTCTTGAAGAGACCCGTGTTGTAGGAAGGAGGAAACACAAAAGCCGGCAAATGTTCCACAGCCGATCTGTTGAACTCAAGTCTCAAACTCGAGTCGTAGGACCCGTTTTCGTGACAAATGTCGACCGTGTATTGGGCGCGTGTTTGGCGTGTTTCCCGACTACGCATCGGTGCCGACGGGATCAATGACACTAGTTCTTCTGGTAGAACAAGGATAGCATTCCCACCTGACGCCTGTGCTCTAAAGATTGCAATTCGTTTGTTAAGATGAGGGTATCTATCAAACAGACCACCGTTTCTGCAGAGCAGAGGGTTTTTTCAGGTATTTTCTAGCTCCAGTCTAGAGGTGGTTGCCTAATTCAACCGTAGTGCGCACTTGCAATTTGTACAGGATTAGCAGTTGTGTACTATTAAAGTATCTGCGGGCCCTGTACAGTGCAGGGCCCAGTTTCTGAGAGGGTAACTTAACTCTTGCTTTGATGAAGCCCCCGTACCTGTGCTGGTCACTTAGAGATACACCAAGCAAATCAATGGAGGGTCTGTTCGGAAGATTTCTTCCGTTGAAGGAGACTAGATTTACAGAGACTGTATGTAATAATTGCTCCCTCATGTGCAACATACATTTTATAAATTTCATTATTTGGGAGACGGGTGTGGGCACCATTTATTGTATTACTAACACCTCTTCCGTTGATCACCCCAAGTGATTCGCTGCGTTTGGTGACTTAGCAGGGATGCCCGGGCTCAGTTTGGTTTATCCAGCTACGTGGCGTGTCACATCGGTAATGACTGGTTAGTCTATAACCGTACTTATCGCCTTGCATCCCAGTGGGGGAGATATGAATTCACATGTCTGTCATTCTGGACGTTCTGACCCTCATATTCCTGCCCACTTCTCATACCTTTTCCTTCTCAGAACTTCATATCCTTCCTTTCATTTAAAATACCCTCTATCCAGCAAAAACTTTGAGGGAAATAATTTTCCTGAAGGCTTCCTATGTGAAACTTGTGTTAAAAGACTGCCTCATAATTCTGTTTCAGCTAATGTTCATGCTGATCTATTTACCTTGGATAAAGATTAATTATTTGTAATTTAATACCCAACTGTTTTTTTTTTCTTTGGGCGATTTGTGTTGGCGAATATGTCCAATTACCGATTTTGTTGATATAACCTTCATCGATATGCTTATGCTAAGGGTCGAGTAGGCCTCTTTCCGAAACAATGAGTTCAAGAACAGGCTTTGGGAAAATAATGAATATTGACTTGCAAGAGCCCATCTTGTTGAGGCTGTACAAGCAGTTAAACATTTCCAGAAATGTAGATTAAAATTCAAACTCGTTAATATGGAGAGCCTGAAGAAAATATTATGAACAATTCACCATTTCATTTGAAACGTTTAATTTTCAAAATGCCATTATTCACGATTTGTGAATTTTCATTTGAGTTGAATCAATATTGTAGGCTTTGTAGGTATTTATTTACACAACTTTAACTCAAATTGTTATTTACAAATTCCGCTTTGAATTATTCCCTACATTCAATTCGCATACTTTTCTAAGATATGGTTTAATTTGTTCTCGCTTGTATGAAGCAATCAAAGATTTTATTTTCATTTCACACACATAAGGTTGTTAAACAATTTTCATCTTCTGCACTAGGGAATACTTCCTGTATTTCTATTCAGGTGAAATTTTTTAATTCCATTTTAACGAACTGCCTCTGCCTCTCATAATATTTCGTCACCTTCCCTCCACACAGCATCCCCAAAGATGACATAGGTCCTGAGAGATTTTTTTTTGTCCTCGAAGCCTCCTGTTTGGAGCAAATGTAAAAAAAAATCTGCCCATACGATGGACACTACAACGCTGACTAAAAATACCTACATGGTTTGCAATTTTTCACTGGAGGGTATTCTAGTCTAGAAAAAAAATTTAATTTAAAAAAAAGTTCTTCGTATTCAAGAATATCTCCTTGTAAGGATTTTTCAAAATTCGAAATATGTCAAAAGTTTAGTTCGACCAGTTTAGACGGAATCTAACTAAAATTTAAGTAGAGCGAAACTTTAAACGCGTGATTCTCAAAACTACTTTTTTCGAGACGGTTGGCACGATATCTCAAGTTCTACTGAACCAATTTACTTGAAATTTGGTGTGAGCCTTTTCCAAATATCGCGCTAACTAAAATTATAACAAACTATCAATTTTTACTATTTGAAAATAAATTTGGAAAGTCAAAAAACTGGTAAAAAAAATCTTTTTTTATTTCAGATAGCCGCCATTTTGCGATTTTTTTTTTACTTTTCTTTAGTTCGGGATGTAGCCGCATTTGTTTGGATTAAAAATTATTATTTTTTTTTTAGATTACTGGGTTGCAATCGTGTCAACCAGGGCGCGCCATTTTTTGAGAACCCTCACTTCAACACCCTGTAACTTTTTGAATTTTGAATTTTTTCATTTGTTTTTTTTTCATGTTTAATCAATGTTTGGTAAAATAGTTGCTTCTAAAAATGTTATTGGTTTTTTTTAATTGCATCTGAAAAAATACCTACAATTTATGCTTCTTTTGATTTTATTGGCTGTCAAAACTTTTTATTGCGTTTAATGGTATTTTGTTCCTTGCAAAAGAGTAAATGTCAAATAAAGATGATAACACTTTTCACCTGTTTTATGTTTGGCATACACAGTAATAAAACGGGACTTATGTATTTAGCTAAATGTCATGCCAGGTATTAAGAGTACAAACTTAATAACATAAGATTTTGTCCAACCAGTTTAATCACAGGAGACCAGGTCTCACATAAATCGTTGTATCTCCCTCACTGTCATGGTGAGAAATATGATCTAAACTGTATTACAAACGGTGTTACCTAATCAGGAAACACGCCAAACGCGTTGCTAACATTTGTACGCGGTCGACGTTTATAACATTTCGAAACGACCGCTTCTACGACTCGCTCTTGAGTTCATCAGCTCGACTGTGGAACTATTTACCGGCCTCTGTGTTTCTTTCCTCCTACAACATGTCTTTTCAAGACCCATGTTCAATGTTGACTCCTTCCTCTCCTCAAAAAGACCCTCCACACATAACCCCAAATATTTTCGAGAATATGATTTTTTTTTGACGTGATAACGTTTTATAAATCGATGAACGCCGGCTGCACTCACGAAAAAGCATAACTCATTGTCGCGTTGTCACGTTCCGCCTCAGCCGAGCGTGCAAGCGAGATTGCGGAACAAGCGATAGAGAGGCACGATCGGCCTAAGCGTTCGGCTTGTGACTGTAAAAATGCATGTAAAAATTTCCTTATGACGTTATCACGTTAAATTATCGTCCGTAAACCGACTTAACAGACAACCAATTTTTTTAAGTCCAAAACGATCATCATAACTTCGATTAAAATTTTACAATTAAAAAAATTTAACCAAACCTCACAACGTTTTAATAAAATTATCTTTAAAAAAACAGGATTTGGTTGAACATTTTTCTTTTCTCAGATCCTAACAACCAATTTTCAGGGCGTAAGAATTTCCCATTAATTCTCCATCAACCACGACACTGCATTAGGGTTTGTAAAATACATCATTATTATCCAATATAACGCTCGATAAACCTTATAATATGAAACAGGAGCATGTGTAACTGATACCCTTTATTATAATAAGGCTTTGTTCATAATATTATGTCTAGAGACGTTAACCAGATTTTAGTATATGCTAATTAATTGAATAATCCAGTTGGGTTTGAGATTTTCTTTATATTGTTATATTTGTTTCATTTAATTTTTAATTTTGTGTGGCAAGCGTATGGTCGAATCGTTATTGTGATTGGAATAGTCAATAGAGGCATAATGAAAATAAGTACATAAAACAGTAAAAACCTGTAATTTTTAAATTAATCGTTTTACTTCAAACCTGTATCTATTTTACATGTCTCTAAATTGCATTGATAACTGATTGAGTGGTTAGAGTATTCGTCTTGGCTCAGTCCCTCAGCTCATGATGCTCCCTGTCACAGAAATAATCGTTTCTCCTGGTTTAATAGGTACGGTTCTAATGTTTGTGAATTGTCGATTTGCTTTTCGAATAGAAACTGCTCAATTTACTAGTACTTTGTCCATAGAAAACACTTGGTAACTATTGAGTACCAGATTTATTAAAAAAAAATAGGACAAATGTCACGCATTCATCAAGATCAGTTTTTTTTCATGTTCTAATGTTTTCTGTAAATTAATTGTTTTTGTGTTTAATTCCTCAACTCCGCTTAATTTTTTTAAATTTAATTAAAATCAATTTAAATAAAATTATTTTCACGTTCTGCAAGTATTTGTTACAGCTATTTCGGCTTAAAAGGCCATTTTCGAACTGTGGTTAGAAAACTTTGATACGACTTAATTATACGAATCTAAATGTCAAGACACATTAAAAAATTGACAATTTGGACATCTTAAAAAATTGATATTTAGATTCGTATAAATAAGTCATCTCAAAGTGGTCAATTTTTGAGGATGTCTAAATTGTCCACTTTGAGATGAATGAATTTTTTAAGGTGTCTTGACATTTAGATTCGTATAAATAAGTCGTCTCTAAGTGGTTTCAACACGGTTTTAAAATGGCCACAGCTGTAATAAAAATAAAAAATAAAATAAAATAAAGTAAAAAGCTTTGGCCGTGTTTGGTGACCAGATCTGAAGAGAAAGGTATTTTCCTACATTCAGCCAAACCGAGTAATTATTGGGATACCATTTTCCCACTGACTCCATATGACTTGAAGTAGTTGGGACGCTTATTCTGTACTATGTGGTATTTATGGTTCTCTATGACTCTCAAACTAGTCTTATGCATAACATTATTGTCTCTTTGCTAAAGCTAATAATCTTTTTCATAGCTCCAGATATCTTTGGCAACAAAAAATAAAGATAATATTAACAAGTCTCAAACGAAAAACTTAAACAGAAAAATCATACTTTGACTAAGAACCACCAACAATATCTTCCTTTCTTAAAGCATATTTTTGGCGGCTCTCACGCATCTTGCAATCACGTATTTTTATACGTGATTGCAAGATCTAGCCGAATTAACTTGCAATCTAGATAGTGTCTTAGTAAAATATATCCAGACCCTTGTAAAATGAAATCTTTGGTTTAATTCCTAGTTACGACCTTATCTTCCTCTCAGTTTTCTGTTTCACAATTTTCTTTTCGAATAAGTTATCTTCAATAATTAAATATTACAATTTTCCTCACAAGTCATTCCATTACAAAAATATGAAATAATTTGAATTCGAAAAAGATTATTTTCGTTTCCAATGTCAAAGCTCTTTGAAATAAGTCGGGCTCTTTTTCGAAATAATGTCGAACATAACAAAATCAAATCAGTTAAGTTCTCAGATTTAAAAAAAAGCAATACTTTATCGTAAGTTATTTCTAGAGCTCGTTAAAAATAACGTAGCCTTCTATTTGAAGGTATTTCAAGTTAGTGGGTTAACTTCTTTACAAAATCAAATTTCGTTTGTAATAATTTTCACAACAAATTGTATTCATCAATAAATATATTTTTCCAATATATCGGGGTTATTTTTGATCAGCACTTCTGGATTTTAAATTATTTATCATTGTTATTTTATCATGTACGGTGATGTGGCAGTCCCAAGTATGGTGTAATGTAAGCTATGAAATTATCATTCTTATTAATTTATGTAATATCATAGCAGTGAAAGCTCAAATTATATTCCTTAGCTAGATGCTTCTACTTAGAATGAAGGATATGACCAGGGATGGATGTAATAGGTCACCACGTGCTCGCTATGTTTGGTGACTAAGCAGGGGTATCCGGGTTCGGGGGAATCTAGGGGTCAATATATATTGGACATATTAAATTAATTATAAAAAAATTAATTAATTAATTTTACTAATTATAAACATAAATAATGACAATCTTGTCTTATTTCTCTTTATAATTAAAATAACTATCTCATATTAATTTACGTGACCTTATATTCTATTTTATCTGCTTTGTGTCATATCTAGTGTTATCTAGGTTTTGTTTCTTATATCTTATGTTATCTTTATATTTTTTCTTACAGTTATATTATGTTTATATTATATTTTGTTATTTCCTATACTTTACCAAAAACATGTACTGCACTTTATGTAAAAGCCCTATGGGCGTTTAAATAAATAAATAAATAAATAAATAAATAAATAAATAAATAAATAAATAAATAAATAAATAAATAAATAAATAAATAAATAAATAAATAAATAAATAAATAAATAAATATTGACCCCAAATTCCTATCCACTCCTCTTACCTTTTTCCTGCCCATAACTTCCTCTCCTTCCTTTTCCTAAAAAGACCCTCCACACAACATCCCCAAGTATCATGCAGGCTCCAAGGAAATTACTTTCTTCAGGGCCCCTTGTGTGGAATTAATGTTACATTTTAAAAAAAATTACAAAATATATATTTTGAAAACCATTGAAACTGTTAAAAACTAGCTGCATTTCGGGTCCGGAATGTACAGCTGAGCGGTGACCTTTTTGTCAAAATTACGATTTTTTTATTAACTCCTAAATAACTTCCTACTAAATAATTTCCCTCAGGGACTGTGTCATCTTAGAAGACGCTGGGTGGAGGGTCTTTTTGAGGAGAGGAAGGAGGAAACATAGAGGCTGGCAAATTGTTCCACAGCCGAGCTGTTGAGCTCATCAACGAGACGTAGAAGCAAATCGTTCTCATGAGGCAGATGTCAACCGCGTGCACATGTTGAGCGCGCGTTTGGCGTGTTTCCCGGCTAGATCTTTGGAGCATCTTCCATTAAAATACCTGTAGAACAAAGATAGCTTTCCCACCTGACGCCTGTGCTCTAAAGATTGCAATCCATTGCAATCCGACACCCCTTTAACCCCCTCAATTCTACCCACACTTTCCCAGAACATCCTCTCTTTTTTTCCTTTAAAAGATCCTCCACACAGCGTCCCTAAAGATGACCTAGACCATGAGGGAAATTATTTTCCTCGGGACCTCGTATGTAGAGCTATTGTAAGAAGAAATAAAAACAACTAAAAAGGAATATTGAATATTTTTACTCATTTTTATTTAGCCTGGGAACAAGCTCACCGGCCTACTATCCCATTAGCTCGCTTAGTCAAGCAAGGAAGCGATGAAGCGATTCCTACTAACTTCAGATAGTAATTAATTCCGCGGCTGAGAAGGTATCTTAATAGGTGCAAAGTGGCCGTAGTCTGTCCACAGTGCAATTATTATGAGCCGTGGAAAGCGCCTATCGACACAGACGGGCAGGCCCGGAGCAACCACCGGAAATTTATTTGAAAAGTTGGTATAAAATTCTACCACTTTTTATAAATCTTGTATTATTAAAAGATTTTTAAGATATCATTTTTTGAATGCGTATTTAAGTAAGCACCTACTACGATATTTAGTGTAATTTATTTTCTTTAGTTCAGTTTTGTGTCTTAACCCTTAATTAGGCACATTTAAAAAAATCACACAATTAGCGGCTTGGGGTCACTACTGACCCCAAAGAAATAAAGGTAAAGGTAGTGGAAGAAATAAATCGAACGAAGTATTTATTATCAAAACTATGAAAATACTTTAGTATTATTGACAACAAGAAACAAAAACATAACTTTGATTTTAAATCGCCAAACTTTGACATACGTACACAGTTGACATTTGTGACATGAGAACGGTATTTTTTCAACTCGTTCTTGAGTTCAACAGCTCGGCTGTGGAAAGATTTGCCGGCCTCTGTGTTTCCTCCCTCCTACAACATGGGCCTCTTCAAGACCAATGTTCATTTCTTCCTCTCCTCAAAAAGACCCTCCACATAGCATCCCAGATGACATAGGCCCTGAGGGAAGTTATTTTCCTCAGGGCCTCCTGTGATGTAAAAAAAAAAAAAATTACAAAAATAAATCAGCTTCTACAGCGCACGTCCCGGTTAGACGAGAGGTCTGGGTTCGAGTCCCAGTTGCGACCATTGTCGTTTGCTATTTTTCTGTGTCTTGTTCTCTTTCACATCTTCGTTTAGATTTTTATTGTTATCTTCTTCTTCAATAATTTATTTTCAGTTCGCAGGAAAAGAAAAGGAGAAGAAGACGAAGATATGTGTCTTGTATCTAAATATTAAAATGTCGTTACAGAACTAACTAGGTTACTAACTATTTCGCCGCTTATACGAAGGGGTAGGCAGAAAGGATAGAGCTCCATACAACTCTGTCTCGGCAAACATCCTTTATTTCATTCAAATTCGTGAAAAGTCTCATAAACTTTCTTGTTATTCTTACTCAAGTATTTTATCCAATTTGGGAAGCGGGAATGGGTACCGCCGCTCCGAGAACCTTTATTGGATAACCAACACCTCTGCTATAGGTCACCCCAAGTGGTTTGCTAAGTTTGGTGATTTAGCAGGGGTGCCCGGGTTCATGGGGTGATGTTTGTCTAGGTCTTAGAGGCGGATGACAAGGACCCACTGAACCCCAGATTCCTACCCGCCCCTAAAACCCTTTTCCTTCGCAGAACTTTCCTCTTCTTTCTTTCCTTTAAAAAACCCTTCACACAGCATCCTCAAATATGACTTAGGCTCTGAGGGAAATTATTTTCCGCGGGACTGAAAAAAAATGCTATTAATTACTGAACGAATACAAAGCCCTTTGATGCAACAAGTCAACTGGACTGGACGTGTAGACTTACACCAAGATAAGAGCTAAGTTAAGCCAAGTGTAGGTCTGTTTGTCCACCTACTCCGGATTAGAAAGTCGAGCCGGCCCTGACTATCGATGCCGCGACGCTAAGCACCGTTAACGACGCTAATGACGTATAATCGTGACGTTAAATGACGCCCCGTTAAATGACGCCACGTAACCGTAACCCAGAGAAGATGGTGCCACGTGGAGAATATTATATCCATACCACTGAACATCATAATCCCAAGAAGGGAAATGAATACCTATTTGAAAAAAAGCTGATACCACCAATCAACATGACAATCTTCCAGTTGATTAACAACAATAAGTTTTGAGATAATGAGGTTAGTAATATTCGAATTCTCGCAATAAACCAAATTCTATGTATGCGTGTCTGTGTTTTACATATTAAATATGCTATAAAATAGCACCGGGAGGCAAAACGGTTGGGTAAATTAGTATGACGTTTAGAAATATCCTACTAGTTAACCCAGAAAACATTTTTTTGAAAACACAATTTTTTCGGCATTGAGTTCTGTTCATAAGTAATCTAAATATTATACCAGATAGAGGACACACTTTAAGGTACCAGATGAGGTTATTTTTATGTGAATACCTTTTAAGAGTCACAGCTGCTCTCGTCTGGAGCCAGTGAGACTATGGCATCCCCAATTGAGGTATGTTGTTAGGCTCGAGGTAGTGGAGAAGGGAAGGATATGGGGAAAGGGAAGGTAGGGAAGTTCTATTCAGATCTGGTCACCTGGCTATTCAGATCTGGTCACCAGACCCGGTTAAAGCCATTTGAAGCAACGTTTCAATTCTGAATGGTGGTCTTACACCATGGCGATACTGATTCTTCTACTCTGGAACGTGCCGTAAATATAATATTCATTATTTTAATTGGATTAATTGTGAAAAACACAAATTAATCAAATAAAATAATAATATGGGAATAACCTTCAAAAGTTATAAAAAAAGAGAGTTTTTCTTATAAAAAAATTAAATAAAATTTATTTGCCCATGCCGGGATTTGATCCCGCGACCTTTGGATTGCGAGTAAAGAGCCTTACCCCTCGACCGCGCCTACCATTGTGTACTCAATACGGTGACCGGACAACTCAGAAACTTCTCAGAAAAGTCGTTAAAAGTGATGAAAAAATACAGTATATTAAAAATTGGTTGGATAGGTTACGTTAGGTTTGGATCATGGGCTATTTTAAAATTATTTTTTCATAGCTTTTAATGACTTTTCAAAAAGGTGTTGAGTTGATTTGATTCTGAGTTGGCGTGAAACTACTCAATACTATTCAACTGGATACCGATAAGACCTCTCCAATCTTTGGCCCCCGGCAGACCAAAAAAATTGCTAATTTGCAAAGAATTACGTAATTTGAAATTGTTCAACTGATAAAAGGAACAAAATAATTTACTTCGGTCACAATGACACGCCTACGCAACACTTCTATTAGTTATTTCTTCAGTGGTCCATACTACAGATATCCCATTTCTTGGATATTAAGTATCATAATTTCTCGGTTATGGCATTCTTAAATTCTTTTCGGTGAATATTACATTCTGGTATTAGCTGTCCTACTTATAGTATTTCACAAACTTAGGAGAATTTTTAAATTGCAAAGACGTGAAGTTTTTAAATGGAATTTTCATAATATAACGATCCGGGCCTCCCAGCTCTTAGTCCTTAATACTTAATGTCTGCTTCATAATGTGACTGCAATTTATGATTTTAACCACTCTACCAGATAAAGGCGAATGTTTAGCATAAAATAATCATTCAACATATTATATTTGGTATTCCTATTATTGAAATCAATTATGTAAATTTACGCAGTAAACTTAATTTATCTGAAAGGCGAATAATATTTGATCTCCTTTTATTATATAAAATTGTTCATTCAAGGTTGAACTTCCTGACGCTTTAAATTTGTTATCTGTACATATACCTACAAAATACACCAGGCGGAACATTTTATTTTACAACAATAACTTCCATGTGAATTTTTCGTTAGAATGAATACATAGGTTGGGCAATGAACTAAGTGATGTCGCTGACATATTTAATTTAAACGTTGACACATTTAAAGCCAAATTAGTCCACCTCTTTTTATATGTAAATATGAATGAGATATCGTTTTATTTTATTTCGATTTTCTTTGTTTGTTTTTATTCTAGATGCAAACAACGAGTAATTAAGTAAAAATTTGATTTTTTTAATGTTTTTGCTGCTCGTAGGTATATGAATTGTACCTACGAGTTCTCTAAAGTTATCCATGTGGATTTAGCATTAGTTATATTGTTATTTATTATATTAACTTTTTCCTTTTTTACATATTTTGTAATCTTTTTTTATTTATGTTATACTGTTTTTTTTAAAGAAATTTGTATTTTATATGTAAAAGCCCAATAGGGCGTCAATAAATAAATCATCTGTAACACAGCTTTTTTTAATTGTTTTTTTATATCAGTTCCATCTAAAACTGTTATTTTTTTTTTTTTTTTTTAAATATGTTTATTCAGTTTTAATTTTACAATATTTTATTTTACAAATCTTACGAAACTGATCAATCAGTTTGATTGTAAGAAATCTCTCATTTTTTTCTAATTATTTAATACAGTATACTTTTCAGTTTTACAAAGTATATACTAAATATAATACTTAATATTAAAATACTAATTATTAACTTATTTTTTTTTATTTACGTCTATTCTTGAATACACAATTTTACAATTGATTACAGAGGTTTACATAGGAGTACAAAACGTTAATTTTCAGTAGCAGTAAGCAAGGTTTGAGAAGGTAAAACTGTGTGTGGGTAATATTGTGTGTTTCGTGAACACCTCACTAGGAGAACCTGTACTGAGGTGTTGACGTGCTTATGATTATGTGTGACAAGTATTTATGTGTTGTTGTAGAAAATTAGTTATTTAATTATTATTTTTTTTTTATACATTTTATTATCGTTTTATTATCATATTATATAAACATACACATACATACACATCCATATAAATACATGTACCTGCACACATGCATATAAATATATATATACATACGTATACATACGCATACACATTCACATACACATACATATATGTACACACATATATAAATTGTAAGTGTATGTATAGTTGTTGGATGCTTGAAAAACTACTTAATTTTTAGGTATATTTAATTTTATACTTTTTATAGTTTTGTTATGTTTGGTTGGGAATAATAATGTTTTGTATAAAGTTAATATCTTGATTTTTAATCCAGTCGGTGATATGTTTTTTTATGAATGTTTGTAGATGTATTTGCAGATAGTATTTGTTTCAAAGTAATGGGAAAGTAATTAAAAAGTTTGGTTGCATAATACTGAAAGTGTCTTTGTCCATGTGTGGTGTGGGTTATCGGTATGTTCAGTGTTTTATTTGTTGAGGACCTGGTTTTTGTTATGGATACTTAACTAGTTTACAAGAGTCTAAATTGCCCTTTACTGAGACTATTTCCATAATCCCCTAAATAACAACAAAGACCATTAAAAACGATAATTAACTAAGAATCATAAGCATTTTCTTTTGCGACAATTTTTTGATCCTGTCATCGTGGTAATTAGTTAGAATCTCGGAGGCTTTAACAAACCTTAAAAGCTTTGATTGTTAGGAAAACTTGTGCTGGAAAATGCACATGTGGAAAACTTTGATTTCCAACTGAGACGTTAAGCCTTTACTATTCATAAAAGCAGTCTTCTTCAAGACCGTGATCTGTCGGGCCTTCCATACAATAACTTATTCAACCATACGATGTATATTATATTATCATCTAAGTGCCTATATCTGGAGAGTAAGTAACATGGTCTCCATGAAACAAATAAAATATTTTAAAGACAGAAAACCAAAACACTTAAACAAAATATCATTTCAGTTATTCAATGCGACTTTTATAACACTATGTTGGTTTGCCCCTTTTGTTTTCTTTATGCATAATAACTCAGCTGTGTGATGTGTTGTGAGGATTATATTTGGAGTAGCGTGTCATGTTCCGTACTAATTGTTGTGACAGCGTGCATAATGCCGGCATTACATCTCAAGCATTTCATATTATGTAAATTAGGCAACGAAAATTTATGCCTTCATGGAATTTTGCCGCTCAGTCAGTTCTGATTGCATGAAATTATTGACTCGCTGAAATAATTTAATGATATTTCTGGTAAAGACAGTACAAAATTTATTATTCATATTTTTTTTGTTATTGTTTAGAGTATAAAAAATAAAAAGTTATTTTTCTTTTAAAAACAATCTCGCTAAAAATGTATTATCCTGACTGAAATTAATTATATTAACCCTAGAAAGATAACCTTATTTTTTAGTATTGAAAAGATAAACAGTTTAAAAAACTGATTTATTAACAAAATGAAATAAATAAAACGCAAATATAATTTATTCTTCTTTAATTTTAAGGAAATATGTAAGGTTTTACAAAAAATTACAGAACTTAGAGATATTTATAGTAGTGACTATATAAATAAAAGGATATTTTGATTATAAATAGTTAACATTTTTAGAATTTTATCTTACTAACAAATTAATTACGATATAATTAGTCTCAAATTATAAAAAATACTGAAAAAATTAAATGATGCATACAGTTGTTACACAGTCATAAAAGTTACAGAAGATAAACATGCGCTTCTCGAGCGTAACGCGTTGTCACAGCAACAAAGCTGTGGTACTTACCGGACAGCAGCGGTCGTCCTTCGACAGTGTTGACCGACGACTGAGTTGGCTCGGAAACACAAGCTTGTACACGTATCGGCTTAAAAAGACGGTTTCGCGGGCGCCTCTGAGGCGCACGTTATCTTTCTAGGGTTAAAGAAAGGTAAATATATTTTTGGATGTTTTGATAATAATTTATTTTTCGTGAAACATGGTAATGAAGTTCAGATTTATAAATGATTTTTTTTATTAAAAAGGATATTTTTGTAGGAAGATGAGTTGTTTATCCTGGTTTGGATGTATTCTCGCAGTTTACAGCACTTCCGAACCTGTAAACCGGGGCTCCGTTATTGCTGTAGATGTTGCAAAAAAAACTCTCGATTTACTTAAGACAAGTTTATTTACACGAAGATAATTTTACAATGATTTCACATAGTACTTGAGGCGTAACGATGGAGGGGAGGTAACGTCCCGCGGGGATCGACGCTAGAACCAGAATAATTACCCCGTCACGATGGGCGGCGGTAGGTTATTGTCCAGTGATACCAGTATTATAAATATGCGATATTTGTTATGATAATGATCCATTCAGAAGAAATTTCTAAGATTTCTTTACCTGAGGGAGTGCGGCTACTACCCGTGGCTCTACCCTACTGACTTTCTCTTGGGCATGCTCGGTATGAACAGTCTACGGGTGAAGAAGAAGGAATGTGCTTGTTATAACACATTTCTTCAGACTGAATCGTGGACGGTTCGAAAACTCGGCTATTATGGAGAGCATTAGTTTCTATGTTCCCGATGGTTATCTCCGTCACGGACAGCATGTACTATTAATTGACTCCCGAATTGCAGAACTAACTTGCCAATGGTTATGCCAGTCGGGAGAGCAGTCTTGTTGTTAAATAGAATCACTTTGATTATAGATATGTTTAACATCAATGAAGCACAATTTAGACAGCAAGCTTTATTGCTGTTAGTCTGATTGTGCTTCATTAAAGTTTAAAGTGTTCATTGATGTTTAAATTGTTTAATTTGTATAAGTTGTTCAAATTATTTAAATTGCTTAAATATGATTTAATCTTAATATTTTCTCTATTTTAAAAACGATTTGAAATTTTAATTTTGTTATGTTTTTAGCGTGAATAAATTGAATTGAATTGAATGGTTGAAAAAATATTCGCAATGCAAAATTAAAGAAGTTTTTCTTTATTTGTATCCGTACTAATATTATAAATGCGAAACTGCTCGAGTTTGTTTGTGACGCTTTCACGCATAAAATAATAAAACGATTAAAAAAATTCTTTCATCAATAGAAAGCTAAATTATTTTTTGTTTGAGCTCTAGCATTATGAAATTAGGTGGCACGCAAGCTGTTTGAAAACTGAATGTACCGGGAATGAATGTATGGAATGCGGGAGGGGGTGGGAGGAGGGGGGGTAATTGATAAGTGCAAGCGCTACAGTAATTTCCCCTAATACCATGCGAGCGATGCCGCGGGGAAAAGTTAGTAATTAATAAAACAAATTTAATATTAAGTTTTTTTGGAATAAAGTAACCAAATTGACCATCAATTACCGTAATTCACAGAAAAAAATATACTCTGGTTACCGATTCCTTAAAATAACTCTAAATTCATGACGATTTTCAGCGAGCTGTGTAAGCCCAGAGCATCCCAAACATTTCCCTCTTTGTCATGGATAAGGTATTCGGTGACAATTTGAATTATCCCATTAATTTCAGCAAAGCTACTGGTTGCGTTCGAATCATTATTCAAATCCTCAGCCGAATTTGCACAAAGGAATTTTAGGATTAAGCAGCGGGATTAACAAAAAAACATTTTACTTTAAAATTATACTCCATTCTTTGTAAGTTATCCGCAAGATGTCTCTGTAACGCCTGACTTACGGAATATTATTCTATTATATTAAATAAGAGACAGCCGGATTTTTTTATTTAAACAAAAACTTTACGTTTTGAGCTTTATGCTCAAGGGGTACCCAACCCGAATCATTTGGTGGGCCAAAAAAAATCCGATATAAATTTAAAGGTTGATTGCGGAAATTACCGTTAATTTTTACCGGTTAATCAGTTCGAAATGATTACGAAAATAAATTTCTAGTACGACAATGTGTCTGGATTCAAAACCCCCATCGAGAGTCCGAGGTCTAATAACAAGAAAATTCTAATTCTAATAAAAATGTAATTTTTTTTTACATGAGCTCCACACAGGAGGCCTTGAGGAAAATAATTTCCCTCGGGGCCATGTAATCTTTGGGGATGCTATGTGGAGGGTTTAAGGAAAGGAAGAGGAGGAGGGTTCTGGTAAGAAAAAAGGGTTTAAAGGGTGGGTAGAAATCTAAGGTTCAGTGTGTCCTGGTCATCCGCCTCCAGGACCTAGACAAACCTCACCTCCATGAACCCGGGCACCCCTGCTAAATCATTAAACGTAGCGAACCGCTTTGGGTGACCTATGGCAGAGGTGTTGGTTAAAAATAAAGGTTCCCGGGGCGGCAGTACCCATTCCCGCCTCCCAAATTTCTGGATAAATTTACTAACACGATTTTTTTCTGTTTTTGTATGAATATCAAAATCCAAACCACAGAAAGCGGAAAACTTCATTTTGGGTCGCAAAAAATCTTCAATTGGGCCGCACGTGGTTCGCAGGCCGCAGATTGAGCGTGCCTGCTCTAGACCCTTTTACAAATCCTAAGTTGCTATAAGTTGGTAGTTACCATGATTCTTGAACTTGAAACAAGTTGTATCCTTCCGAATGCTAGCAAAACTTCAATCCCACTAACTCTACATACTTACACTAACTCTCACATTCCCACTAACTCTACAACTCTACAAGAGGGAGATTGAGAGGATAGACCAAAATGCCCAACGTATCAAAGATTGCCTTTTTTATCTTAAGAAGAACGTATGCGCGGCCCATTTCGGCCAGTTGCATACAAATCTTAAATTTGGATTTGAGATCAAAATATCCAATTAAACTGAAAAATTATTTTTGTAATCGAAAGGTTTATCAAATATCTAGTACGGATGTGAGCTACTTTATTTATTCTTGCTTTAAATTATATGATATAGGCCATTAAAGATTTTACTGTTTCATGATTTTAGAGGCAACTTGGGCAATTATTTGTGAGTAAATGAAAAACATTAAAAAAATTATTTTAATATTTTTATTTTACAAATACAACGAAAAATAAAATAAAATCTTGTTAAAAATGCATTTTTTGGGTAGTAATTTTAATGTATAAACGACAAATTTTTGTTCCGCCGTAAACAGGTAATTTGTATTTTAAATTTACAACTATCAAAATGTTTTATTTTCTTAATTTTAATTTTTTTATTTTATAGTTCATTATATTTTTATGATGATTTTAGAAGAAAAAAAATTATTGCTTTTCATTTACTCACAAATAATTGTCCAAGTAGCTTCTAAAATCATGAAGCACTAAAATCTTTACCGGCCTATATCTTATAATTTAAACCAAAACTAAATAAAGTAGCTCACATCTGTATTAGATATTTAATATACCTTTTGATTACAAAAATAATTTTTCAGTTTGGTTGGGTATTTTGATCTCAAATCCAAATCTAAGATTTGTATGAAATTGGCAGAAATGGGTCGCGCATACGTTCCTCGTAACGATTAAGCTTATTGGATTCTTTCCGGATCTTCACGGCCACGCAAATTTTTACCACACGCACGCCTCAGAGATCTTATTTCCACTGCAATATTAATATTTTAATTTAACTGATAGTTGGTTTTCTTTTTAATAAATTACAAAACTATTTTTCCATTACAAACATTCCCATTGACTTCAGAAAATAACTACAGGCGCTTTCAACATTAAACCAAAACCGTTTTGAAGCTTGAACACGCAATGTCACAAATCCTCCTAAACCTCCAACTTAACCACTCGTAAAATAACTTTAACCAATTGAAAACCTGTCAAAATACCCATTATTTCTTATCATTCAAAAAGCATCCCTCTGGATTTTCAATTTCGCGAATTTCTGGAATTTCATATTTTAAATGGGGAATTTAAGGCTCTATCACTATTCTCTCTTCTACCATGTCTTTGTGTTTAGCAGACTCGGGTTGAGGCTTTCTCGGATTGGAAATGTCTCCCGTTTGTCTTTCTCTTTCTCTCCTATTCTTTTCCCTTGTTCCGTTCTTTTCCCCTTGCCTTCTCAGTAGCAATGTGTTGACGGTCCGTAGTAGATTGAAAACACCCGACCAGTAGGGAAGTAGAATGTCTATTTTGAGAAATGAATTTCTGAATTAAATGAATTTTAAATAATTGTACCCTACACATAAATACTAGCTTTTTATCAAAAATATATCATACTTTGTTCTATATATCAGGTCTTAAATAAACCAAGTATATTATTGTGTAGACGTGCGCGTTAACCAATTTCGCTATTGCCACCTTCTGTCAAACCGTTATATTTGTCAATCTCATATTTAAAATTTTAGAATTAACAATATTATCTTCAACTAATTCTTTGTTTCGTATTACGGGCAACTACCTTTTTTATTGGAAACAATCATTCCAAGAATTGGTTTGTGAGCTGGTGATAGCGTCTTGGATAAATTGCGAATATTGCGTTATTCAATAGCGAAATCTCGGTTAGACGAGAGGTCTGGGTTCTAGTTCCAGTTGCAACCGTTCGCTTGCTGAGGATTGGTTTGTACTCCTGTATTTTTAGGCTTTTTTTAAGCTGTGAATTGAAGTATATGTTAGTTCGTTAAAAATTCAACCTAATAACTTGTTCTTTTACTTATAGGTAGATTAAATATTGTATTTTAAAAATATATTTACAGCAATTAATTTGAAATAAAGGAAACAAAAAAATATAATTTTTTGGAACTCAAAAACTTTTATCATTCAATACGAGTTTTTGTGGACATAGTAAAAACCAACCCTCAGCAAGCGAATTGTCTTTTTCTATTTTTCTGTGTCTTGTTCTCTTCCATATTTTCGTTGAGATTATCATTGTTATCTTCTTCTTCAATGATATATAACATTGATGGGAATTTCCTTCAAAAGTTATAAAAAGAGAGTTTTTCTTATGAAAAAAAAAAAAATATAAATTTTGAATACTTTCACTGGCAACAAACCTGTTAATAATTTCTAGTCTGTTTACTTATAAAATACTTGGAAAAGGACTTCTTGTAATCATATTAATCTAAAATGTAAAAAAATCTGTTTTTAAAGTCCACGGAAGGATACCGTAAGTACGAGTACTAGACTTACTAAGGGATCTTAAAGCATTTTCCCGTAGCAGTAGTATCCATGGAAAAAAAGAGCCTGTTAAACCTAATGATACCCGAAATGTGCAAATCATTTCCTCAAATAAGAACATGACAAAGAGCAATACAAGAGTAAGTGTCTACTGCAAGCAACTTTTAGAGCAAACGTACCAACTTGCTCTAAAATTTAATGAATGCTTCAAAAACTGAACACATTTTTTAATACAAAATCATTTTTATTCAAGCACAGACTCGTGAATGATATTTTAAGTTCGTCGGATATTATAATTCCAATTTGGAAAGAAACAATTCACAAGATAAAATCGTATTTGAACTGTTATTAAATCTTCTTCCGAAATTAAATTTCGGTGTGATCATTGATCAAAACCTGAAGTGGAATAGTCACATTTCAAAGCTAGTGAAGAGAATAAGGAAATGTATTAATATATTTGTTAGATTAAGAAATATTTTAAATGTAAAAATAATCAAAAATGAATACTATGCCCTTGTTCACTCTTTACTTATCTACGGAATTATAAAAACAATCTAAACGTAGTAAAAGTTTCGCAAAGAATCATCATTTAAGTAATATTTAAAAAAATCTATCTTCTCGACAGAATCACGTTTTAAATTGTTTCCAGTACCAAATGACATATTCAAGCAAGCATCATTATAAAAATGTGTAAAGAAAAAAATAACGAAGAATATCAAGAAATTTATAAACTAATGAGAAATGGAAACTAATTTATTACACCTAATTTTAAAACAACTCAAATGCAAAATCATTATATTTGCCAAGCCATAAAAAACTTTAATAATCTCCCTTCTGAATTGCGCTTTATCATCAACCAATCAGAAAAAATAAAAAAGGACATTTTTCAAAAAAAAACTAGCAGTAAAAAGTAAATATTTTATACAAAACATATTATAACAGTAAGTAAGAACCGTGGCTCCCTTATCAGGCATAAGAGCTCCTCTTTTCTACATAGATATCTGGTATACATAGATACGGTAAACAAAATAATATTTTGTAAAATATATGTATCTTTGGAGAAATTTAACTCATATTACAATAAAAAAAAAATACAAATTTTTGATGAAATGATTACACTATATTATGTTTAAATGCTCTTGACTAGCAATCCGAAGGTCGCGGGATCGAATAACGTCGTGGCAAAAACATTTTATTTGATTAATTTGTGTTATTTCACAAATTATTCATTTAAAATAATCTAAAGTATATTTGCGGCACGTTCCAGAGTGGAAGATACTATCAGTATCGCCCTGGTGTAGAATAGTGTATTCAGAATTGAAACATTCCTTCCCCACCTTCCTCTTCCCTATCTTCTTCCCCTCCCCACTACCTTCAGCCTCACAACATATTTGAGATGCCATAGTCTCACTGGCTCCAGACGGGAGCAGTTGGGTCTCTTGTATGGTATTCATATAAAAAAAATAAAATTAAAATATTGACCTATTACGTACTTTATCTATTTTCTAAAATTTTCAAATAGTTACAATTTTTAAAATGAATCTTAAAATCAAAGCATTCCGAGTTCTACATTTTATTGAACCATAGTTGAATTTCTGAAATCAGTATTTTTGATTTAATTTTTTTATTCAGCCACGGAAAGCTTTTATTAGAAGATTATCTTTACATGTACCTACAATTCCACACAAAGATTGTTCACGATGATTACTGGAACATCTATGTAAATTCACAATCCCCAGCCAGGAATCACTTTTTCAAACCGTTATCCGGAGGAGTGGGTAAATTCAATGGGAACAAATGAATCGGAAAACAAAGAAAGGGAGAAAGGGCGGCCTAGAGGCAAGAATCACTTGGAACAGAGATTCCCAGAGTAAACCTTACTACTACCTACATACCACTACTGTTACTAGAGGGTGCTGTGAATACTGTGTGATGGTGGGAATAAACGGGGGAAGAGGTAATAGCGTTGAGCAATGCTAACAACTTTTTGCTAATTTGACCTCTGTACAGATTATCTTATTAGTTTGGCGTTTAAACACATTCGAGACTTTGCAGTTGGATGTAGACGTGCAAAATTAAATTTTAATTGTCTGGGGTTTAAGTCCATCCTCCTAAATCCACATTTCTTTGACCTACTTCACGAAAGCGCCACTTTACTTTCTGGTTTCAAACTAGATCATATCTATTCACAGGTGCAAAATGTAGTGCAGGCACTGCGTCATTTTGGTTGGACTTGAAGGTTCTAACTTTACTTTACCTTGTTATGAGATATTAGGTGTCAAAGTTTGCAAAAAGGATTTCTCATAATCTATTCACCAATTTCTTATTTTGTCTAATAATTCATTGCATAAGGTTCTAACTACATTTCTTCAATGCCATCTGAGCATCTTCCATTGTAGGACAGCATTCCTACCTGACGCCTGTGCACTAAAGACGCCTGTGCTGCGGTTGTCAAGTTAGGAGAATCTATCAAACGGACCGCCCGTTTTTGCAAAGAGTCGAGGTTTTTTTTGGTATTTTGGGGCTCCAGACAGGCTGCCAAATTCAACCATGGGGCGCACTTGCGATTTGTACAGTGTTAGCAGTTGTTTACTATTAAAGTGTCTGCGGGCCCTGTACAGTACGCCCAGTTTCTTAGAGGCTAGTTTAACTCTGGCTTTGACGGAGCCTATATACGCATACCTGAGCTGGTCACTTCGAGTTACACCAAGCTTATCAATGGAAAGTCTGTTTGGATTATTGCTTCCATTGGAGGAAACTAGATTTTCATTTCGATCCCTTTTAGATGTAACCAGACATGATTGGGTCTTTGAAACATTAAATTCGACGAGATTATTCTTACCCCAAGAGAAAACACTGTCGAGATAACCGTCCATTATTTGCTTCAAAGCCCCCCGAGCCATTTTGGTTTGTGTGCCCTTTGGGAGCTTGTCAAACAAAAAACTATCACGAACTGTACTCTCATCCGCGTAACAATGAATCGGTGCACATGACAAGAGGTCATTGATATGCAACAAAAACAAAGTCGGAGACAGCACCGATCCCTGTGGGACGCCAGCATTTATCGAATGCGAGGAAGAGGTGAAACCGTCAGCAACCGCCTGAATCGACCTCAGACATGATTGAGTCTTTGGTTATCAAAATAAGCAAAAGAAATTGGTTTGCATTCAAAGGATATTTTTTGAAAAAATAATTCAGTTAGAACCTTGTCCAAACAAGGTGATATTAGGAGTTGAGTTGAGAAAGAAAAAGTTTTGAAATTACTGGGGTGGAATAATATTATTCTATTGGTTTTGTGTATGTGTATGTGTATATGTATGTGTATGTGTATGTGTATGTGTATGTGTATGTGTATGTGTATGTGTATGTGTATGTGTATGTGTATGTGTATGTGTATGTGTATGTGTATGTGTATGTGTATGTGTATGTGTATGTGTATGTGTATGTGTATGTGTATGTGTATGTGTATGTAAATGTGTATGTGTATGTACAGATATATATTTTATATGTTTTTTTTCTTTCTAAATAATCAATGTATGCGATAATAAAATGGAAAAACCAAAACAAAATAAAAAAATTCTAAACAAAATGAAAACTTTCTCCAACAACACATAAATACAGTTTTTCCTAGTGAGGTGTTCACGAAACAAACAATATTACCCACACACCGTTGTACCTTGTCAAACCTACCTTACACCCAACATGGTAATATTAACGTTTTTTTGTACTACTATATAAACCACTGTAATCATTTGTAAAATGTGTATTCAAGAATAGACATAAATAAATAAATTAAATAAATAGTAGTATTAAATAATTAATGTTTTCTTCTTCGATAATCGCAAATTCACTTTGTGGCACAATTTAATTAATAATTAGATAATATTGAATTTAACACAATATTAATTATTCTTTTGAATTTAGGATTCCACTCAAATTTCCAATTTATTTCATAAATCTACACCTTGAAACTCTCCCAGTTCCTAGGAACATCTCCGTCTTAATTAAATACATATTTAAATAACTGAGAGTGTTTACTATTATATTATTATAAATGTACATAGATATCTTAAGACCTTGTTCTGCTAACGAAGATGTTCCCAAAGTGTTGCCATATTCAAGTGCTGAAATCTCTACACAAGAATTGTCTTTCAGACAAAACTTCCCCCTCACAGACCCCAGCACTACACTTACCCTTTCAGCGTTATTGTTCAAACCAGCGCTTGGGGTAGTTGCCACCCCACCCGCCTATTATTATAATAATCTTTCGAAAGCTTTTCTCTTTGGGAAACTCGGAAAACGCCAGTCTGCCACTAGTATCTCTTCTACGTTAGTTTAAATTTAATTAAATATTTAATTATTCTGTCCCGGTACTCTCCTTATGCGATTCACACTCTCTCGCGTAATTAACGCTGTATTTCATTGAAAGCGCTAATTTCACTTTTATTTTATGCAAAATGAATATTCATTGTATTTTCTGGAATCCGGCTTACGATAAATACTTCGGAAAATTATTTTATCACCTTTTTTCGCCCACTTTAAGCTAATCGTTTGAAATTCCAAGCGTGATCCAATTAATTGTAAAATGTTTTATTTTGAGTGAATTATCATTGGGACAATGGGAAACACGATTCTTTAGAAAAACTCAAATGAAAAGCCTTTGATTATTTCACAGAAATCTGTTTTTTTTTTGGAGAAGCGGTTGCTGGCGTTATATTTGACCATTTTCTGTGTACTTTTGCAAAAATTCCAAGACGAATGAACTATGTTGTCAGTTCCTTTATGAACTACGAAGCTTTGATTTAAACCTTTTCTTCTGGCACCCTCTTATATCGGAGGTTGACTATCGTCAGGCTTCACCCCGCAGACTGCAATCCAGAACAACTTTGTCGAACTGCACTCGTACCAGTCGCATAGATTTCGAATTCATTGCGAAGTCTTCCTATGCTAGGTCTTCCATTAATCTTTTCCTGAATTATCTATCTATCGGGCTATCGTGTATTCTTTATTTCTAATAAAAACGGTGTTTGGAAATTTATAGTACAAGCGGGAAACTTTTTCGATTTGGGATTTAGTTTTCTGGTAAAT
Source organism: Glyphotaelius pellucidus (assembly GCA_936435175.1). Lineage (NCBI taxonomy): Eukaryota > Metazoa > Arthropoda > Insecta > Trichoptera > Limnephilidae > Glyphotaelius > Glyphotaelius pellucidus. The sequence continues at coordinate 9,067,901 of OW386552.1, read as the reverse complement.
TAAGTCTGAAGTTGGAATTTCTAAGGATAAATTTGAAAAAATCAGTCGCTGGGGATCAGTCAAAGCGTAAATCCAACTCCAAAATGTTTTTAACGCTTTAGCTGCCAAAAAATTGAGTTTCCGGACACCGTGTGTATGTTGAAGATATTTTGGTTTTCTTTGTAGTAGTGAGTGTAATTTACAATAATACTAGCTGACCCCGCCACGCGTTGCTGTGACGTGCAATCGAAACACAGCGCCATCTACTGGATGGTTACCTAACCTAGATAACCAAGTGTTGTGTCGATAAATCAACTCACACCGCTATCTGTTGGAAACTTATGGAACTTACTGTCACATCACTATGTAGTATCGCACATCACTAGTGAGCTACCTTAATATAATTGTCGTCAGTCAGTCTCAAACAGTCAATGGAGTTAACACTAGTCAATAAAGTCTATCTTGTAAAGTCGTAAAGTGTTTATAAATTAACATCCTCAAACCAACAAGTCAACGAAATACTTACAAATAATTACAAAGCATTGTATATATAACAAATGTATGTATGTATTTTTTTTACATGAGCTCCACACAGGGGGCCCTGAGGAAAATAATTTTCCTTAGGACCTATGTCATCTTTGGAGATGCTATGTGGAGGTTTTTTTAAGGAAAAGGAGGAGAGGAGAGTTTTGGGAGGGAAAAGGGTTTAAGAGGTGGGTAGGAATCTGGGGTTCAGTGAGTCCAGGTCATCCGCCTCCAAGACCTAGACAAACCTCACCCCATGAACCCGGGCTCTGTTAAATCACCAAACGTAGCGAACCACTTGGGGTGACCTATGGCAGAGGTGTTGGTTATCCAATAAAGGTTCTCGAGACGGCGGTACCCATTCAAATGTATAACAAACATTAAATTAATAAAAACTATCCTATCGTTTAAGTTGGACCAAATTACACACATTAAGCCAAATTTCATCAAAATCGGTTAAGTAGTTTCGGAATTTATCTCGAACAAACATCGCGACGAGAATTTTATGTATAAAGATTATGTAATTCATTGAACAACATTTAAATTGGCTGTTAGGTACCCTTTACATTCAGGGTATTTTGAGGATGCGCCTTTATACCCATTGTTCAAATGAAATGATAGCACATTATTTGATTTAGAATTTAGATTATCTTTCAATCTTGAGTAAGAAGATAGAGCAAGAACAAAGACGTTATAAAACCTACCTACTTATTTGTATATCTATATTTCATATGTAAGCTATTGTCAAAGCCAGTACGTCAAAGTTCTTAAATTGGGTTCAGAAGAGACCCTTTCTTTGTTGGAATAAAATATTAAATAAAACATCAACCTTTTAACATATTCAATATGTCAACGAGACAGCCGTCCCATTTCATCGCCAAGCCTATCAGAGGCCATATTAAGAGACTTGCCCATGCGTGAAATTGAGTTAACAACGAACCTAACACCCCTAACTTGTAGACATAATGGCCGTACATTAAATCGAACCGTCCTTATGCCGAACTAATGGGAAAGAACAAAAAGACCCTCAACTTTCGAGATAAAAATATGTTCACCATAATGGTGCTGTCTTGAATGGGCACCGCTCAATTTATTCAATGGATTACCTCGAGAAAGGGCGTTTGAAAAATTACGACTTTTGGTTAAAAATATTAGATTCCATTTAAGTTAGATTTTCATTTAAAATTTCTCTTTGTGCTAAGACATGGGTATTTTAGTTACGAATTTGTTAGATTAACTTTTAGTTTTGTACTTACGCAAATCCCGTGAATAATCACGGGATAGTCTGAATTCTTGAACATTGATACTTAAATTCAAGGAGGATTCTAATTCCTTCAACCAGAGTTACGCGAAATGCACAGACATCCGGAATTAGTCTCTAGACTTTATGTCCGGGTTAAATCTTCCCCACAGGAAAAACTTAACCCTTCCACAACACACTTTTCCACAAATGATCATCTAGTCAATCCACGCTATGCAATTGCACTGTATAAGTATAATAAATACAAAACAATTCAAGAACAACATGTCAACCTACCAGAGACCAAATGGAAAAATAATTCACTGACTCCAGATATTTTCATATCAGAGGGTTCGGCTCGATAGAACTCCTAACTGGATAATTTTGATTGCAATTAAATTTTGATTTTGTTCTTGACGAAAATTAATGCTTTATCAAAGAGTAGGTAGGTACCTGCGCATTTGAATGGTGAAAAAACCTTAAGATTTATTTAATAATAAAAGGGTAGCACGTTATATTTTTTATTAGTTGTAAGGCATTTTTTAAATTTCAGTTCATGTCCGGAGACAATGGAACTATGTTGTGAGTTTGAAGGTAATGGGGAAGGGTAGGAGATGTGGAAGAGAAATATTGGGATTCCGAGATATTAAGATATTATCACCAAATAGGACTAAAGCCATTTCAAGAATCGTTTCTAAATTGTGGTCAGGTTACCAGGGTGATGCTGACAGTATTTTCTGTAAGGGCCGGTTATATAACTTTCCGTTCGTGACGCTTGATACAGTTTTTGACAATATTCGTTTGGCGGTACACCGAATATTTGTTAAAAACCGGCCCTAAGGGTGCTACAATTAAAAATGTTATAAACATTTGTCAGATCAATAACCGCTTTTACGTGGAAAACTAATGATTATTGGGTGTGCCACCCAATTCAAAGTGATTAAATACAAAAAAATGATTTTAGTAGGTAATTTTACTTGCAATTGAACTATTCATTAGTAGAGTTTTATTACTTCAACTCTTCAGTTTTGGTTATGAACAGTTCTATATTTTTGACTGAGCGTAGAGAAATCCTGTTTTTTTATAAGTGCGCTAAACAATTATTAACAGTTATTTAAATGCTTTTTTTTTTATTCTTTCTCTTCATTTTATTTCCTCCATTTTCTTTTCGTTTGTAAAAAGATGTTCCATATGTTCATACTCACCATAATTTGTCTCTCCTAAAGCGGTAATCCTCCTAGTTGGGCAGTCAAAACATTTTTTAAATAATGCATAACAAATGTATAATCTTGTACTAAATTAAAAAAATACGTAAATAGTATTTTTTTTTTGATTCATGATGGAGGACTTAGGCAGCCGAGGAATTTGGGTGGTACCCAAACGCGATGCCCACTCAACCACTGACCGGTCGTTAGTAGACGAGTGTTTTAGAACTTTTGAATTTTTTATAATGTGTTTCCATTCTCAATTTAACTTGTAATTGGTTAAACTGTTTAACATCGATATATATATATATATATATACTAGCTTTTCCCCGCGGCTTCGCTCGCATGGTATTACGGGAAATTACTGTAGCGCTTGCACTTATCAATTATCTCCCCTCCCACCCCACCCCCATCCCCTCCCGCATTCCATATATTCATTCCCTTACATTCAGTTTTCAAACATCTCACCTACCACCTAAATTTCATAATGCTATAGCTCAAAGAAAAAAAGAATTACTTATCCAATTTTGTTCATTCGTTCGGAATTTATGCGCTTACAAACATTTCGGATGTTTATTTTTATTTAAATATTTGGAAGTTCGTTAATATAATTAAAGTATAAAGTATATTCAGTCTTTATAATCGTTACGAATTATATTTTTAATATAGGAACTTTCATCTGACATGTATTCCAAGCTTGTCCAAAAAAAAAACGAATTCTAATATTTGAATTTTCTGCAGTAGTAGCTGACCAGTAGACTGAGTACCTACCAGCATAGAGCCCAAAAATATATCAACATTGTTTCCATGGAAAAGATTTTTTTCTGACGTTAGCAAAAACTCGCTTTTGTTAGCGACAGAAAACGAATAACAAATATAATATATTAATATTTATAATTTCATAACGCCAGAGCTTACCATCATATACAACCTGTAGTCTGCGCAAATAATTTAGCTTTATATTGGTGAAAGAATTATTAAAGTCTTTATATTGTGTTATGCGTGAAAAGGTCATAAACAAACTCGAGCAGTTTCGCATTTATAATATTAGTATGGATTTGTAGAATTGTTGAGCTGTGGTTGTGTATTAGGGCGGGACAGTCATCGAGCCAAGAATATTTGGTCTAAAAAAAGAATTAAACTCTCATTGTTGAAACAATCTTTGTGTATTTGTAAAAGCGTCATTTTTTTACAAATAATAGAATGGAAGGGACTTGAAATTATTGAAATAATTTGATGGTGGAGTAATCACATGGCTTTTTTAAAACTATTTTTATAAACATTCTTTGGATGATTTCTAAAGGCAAAAGAGAAGTTTTGACCCCACCCACATAATAATATATTTTCATTGTAATTATATTGTAAGTGATTAACTTTTATGGGTCAACACTTAATTTCTTCATCTGGTTGCACCTCCTACCAGAAGTTAAATATCGACGAGGCAATTTTTACACTACAAATTGCTGCCATGAATAACTCAAATAGATTTTTACCTGTACCCAGAACTAAAGTACGACGTCTTTCATTAATCTTCTCCCAAACAACTATGATTAAATAGTTGGGTAAACTATTAGTCGTAAAACGGTATTATTCGTCTCTCGTGATGTGAACGGTGACCGGACAACTCAGAATGAAACCAAATCAGAAACACCTCAGAAGTCATTAAGAGTATTGAAAAAAAATGGTTAAATAGGTTGCAATAGGTTAGAGTTATGGGTTATTTTAAAAAATATTTTTTTCATAGCTTTTAATGACCGATGTGAACCGATGTGAACAATGGAATTGCTGCACAGTTGAGTTCTGGTACGGTACAGATTGACATTATGTCAACCGTAGGTACTCCAGTAAATGTTAGTAAAATGAAAATAAAACGATTTCCGGAGATATTAAGTAGAAAAATGTGGTCCTCATTTGATTCGTAGATAGAGATGAATTCGAAAAAAATAATTAATATAATTCTTCAAAAGACACGTAATAAGGCTCATCGTTAATAGGTACAAATTATGATTGGAGTTCAGTTTTCAGCAGCATTTTTCCTCGGAAATGAAAGGAAATCTTATTAAAATTACCAACATCAGTTAATTATTTTACCTCTTAGTTAAAGATCAGCCTCTGATGATGTTTAAGCATTTCCTAAATTCATTGTTTCCATCTCCCCTCTGAGAAAACCTTCATCTGTACGTACGTTTTCTAAGAAGATTACTTAGAACCTTAGAACTACGTAAGAAAAGTTCCTCCCCCAGGCACTGTAAATACCTCTTGTGAGGTAAAACGTGTAATTCTATACTGCATACAATACTCACTCCTCAATATAGCTGGTATCAAAAACGGTGAAGTAACAAAAGAGAACCTTTCATATCTTGAAGAATTATCGCATTAACAACGCGCTGTGTTAATGATTTTATTTTTTTAAAACTACGAATATATAATTGATGGATTTTTTTAGTTTGTCTGCGGTTCGATTAGGATGCGTTTAAGTGGCTCGTGGATTGTTTTTCAAATAACAAATTTGCAAACCACACGCATCTGTTCTAGTTCGCGAAATAATTTTATCTTTCTCGGAAAAGGAGTTACGCTCAATTAAATGTAATGTGTTTTAAAACATTATGCATTTTATTAGTTTGTGAATTGGTAAACATGCAAGATTAGACAGTCACGGCTATTCACCTGCAACAATCTCAAATGGTGAATTGATAAGTGACACTAACAAAAAACGGTCCGCAGTACAGAAGACATGGAATTTTCACGTGTTCCATGTCCTAACAAATCAGTGCGCCTCGGTGCACCGGTCTCATCGGGACAGGAGTGCTCTTGGTTGGAGGGTACAATCGTATCATAACTATGAATATGTAATTGATGATTTAAATCGACATCGTCGATTTGACGGCCTCCGTGGTCCCGAGGCAAGACTCTCGACTCACAATCCGAAGGTCGCGGGTTCGAACCCGGCGTGCGCAAATAAATTTTATTTGGTTAAATTGTGTTAATTCACAATTTATTCATTTAAAATAATATAAAGTATATTTGCGGCACGTTCCAGAGTGGAAGATACTATCAGTATCGCCCTGGTGTAAGACCACCATTCAGAATTGAAACGTTGCTTGAAATGGCTTTAGCCGTGTTTAGTGACCAGATCTGAATAGCCAGGTACTTCCCCACCTTCCTCTTCCCTATCTCCTTCCCCTCCCCACTACCTTCAGCCTCACAACATACCCCGATTGGGGATGCCATAGTCTCACTGGCTCCAGACGGGAGCAGTTGGGACTCTTGTGCGGTATAAACTGTAAAAAAAAAAAAAAATCGTCATTACTACTCTTAGTTCTAGCCATTTTCAGGGAACACCTCAACTCCTATCTACTTCTGCTATCTCTCTCTGGTTCCTTATTGCGTCCACCACTTGAATTTTGGTCTTTCGACCTGTATGTTATTGTAGAGACGCTTCTCTGGTGAAGTATCTTCCATCCTCGTTACAAAGCCTACTAATAAGTAAAACGGTCCGATCACGCCATTTTTTATAGATGACTAATTCTTCTAAAGATATTCCTTTAAAAACAACATTTTCGATTTTCTTTTCTTGATTAAACAGGAGCTTACTTGCTTAACAAGATAGGTTAGTTAGCCTTCAAATTTCATATTATTTTCTTTATTTAACAAGTAATGGTAAATTGGGGTAATGTGCATATCGATTGCATTACGAGCTGTCCACAGAAAAAAGTATTTGAATTACTTCTCTTGAGAGAGCAAACAAAAACAGACGACAAGTTCTGTTTTTCTGTGCACCCTCAGTATAATATTTATTACGAGCCTAACTTTCGGCAAAAGCTTGCAGACATCTCTAGCCCTTGTAGAAATCATGAGTACACAACTTCATCCTCTACAAATCTTTATAGCAAGGTTCGCATTAAATAACATTTAGGTAGCTGCGAATCCCGCATAGACAGACTAAACAAAGGGCCCAAATAATACTTCAAAGTCTGCTTGAGGAAGGAGTGTCTTGTTTGTTTGGGGCCCGCATGTAATTAATTAAAACTCCCCTTACTGTGAGTGCCTAACTAGTACATAACTAGTCACAAGTCTTCTAGTATTGCTGTAGTGTACTAGTTACTTGAATATACTTTCAAGTTTATTGAGAAAACTGTTAGTTTTCGCTTCTTTGGATAGGAGGTTTCCAAGAATTGTTGTTTTCTTTGTTGATATTTGATACAAATCTACATTTTCCATTAGAGCGGTAATTTTTGGCGATTGCTAAGTGATTTTCATCTTGCTGCTGCTAGTGTAGAGTAGAAGGTAACTTTAGAAGCTTTAGTTTATTTTATGCTTATACCTCTGCATTGCACAATTTATATTCGTGTTTAACACTATGTTATTTAAAAATTTATTAAAATGGATTTTTTTAATTATAATAAAAATTGAATTAATTTGAATTATAAAATGTATATCTATATGCCTATGTTTAAGCTTCCACAGTGTTTCAAATAGAGATGTTAATGTAGTTCAGCTCAAAATCAGTTTTCTACGTATTTATGATAATAAAATTTAACAATTTTATCTTTAAAAAATTTCTAAATTTTGAATTCGTAATTTACCGAAATTTGCATTTTGCGCGACTCCTCAACAATAAAATGATGGTAGATAATTAATGCTTCTCTACAAATAGCGCCAGTTTTTTCACAATGTTTGAAAAATTCATCAAAATTTCAAAGTTAATATTCGAGTTCTGTGAAAGTTCTATTCAAATTTTGTTATTAGTAAAGTATTGTTAAACAATTGATCCATAATGAAATAATTACAACAACCTTTGTTAATAAAATTTTCAAAGGATTGAATATTAACTTTGAAATCAGTATATCAATACGTGAAGCAAAAACTTTGTACCCCTTTTTACAAAAATTGCGCGGATGGAGGAGTATGAAATTTCGCACGATTATAGTTTATATAGAGGAGAGTAGAATGCTAATATTTTGTTTAAATTATGCGTAAAGAATACATTAAATTAATGAAAAAAACATTACACATTAAATTAATTATGGTCGAATTTTGACTATTGGGCGACCACTAGTTTTATGAATTGTTCAAGTTCTAGGATTTAAAAAAAATAATATTAAAGTGAAATAAAATGTTTAAAAAGATATAAAACGAAAGTAACCATTTAATTTTATATTTTTTCAAAATGTTTGCTTCATTTAAAAATAATTAAAAAAATGTGGATTTATTTCAGTGTTCGCTCTGAGAACATTTTTCTATAAATTTTCTAAGATTTGATTCGACGACATCTAGATCAAGTGTCAGCTGTAATAACATTGTTATCTTGGTTAGGAAGATTGTAATATTCTGCAGCAGTTTGGGGCCAGTACCTGCTTATTTCTAGCGACTTAATTCTAGTGTTCTAGCCACGCGTTTGCCTGAGAGTATTTACAGCCGGCTGTTATTATACAGGCAGGAGGAAGTAGTGACGTGAAGTTTCGTCAGTTGGTTCCTGGGAGTTCTTGGTTGAACAGCTGGACTTCAAGCCGTCGAAGGTCATGGCCACAATACGCGTGAGCGAAATAATTTTAATTAATCATCATGAGATAATTTCTAACTTTGTTTAATTTAGCATAAGCGTTTCAATAATCCTTTTCTAAATATGTATAGTTATTATACAGGCGCCCTTCAGGATTTTTATTGTAATGCAACCATTTAGGTAATACCACATGTTCCGAGAATCAAGTTTTAACATTAATTGATTTACCATAGGAAATCAAACACCCCTGTAGATTCATTAAATAATATTCATGCTCTACCTTTGTAATAATTGAGTCTTAAATAAATCTGCATCTTGTTACTTGAAAATTCCTTCTCCCTTCATTGAACTACCCACATTCCGAAAGGGATCAAATATTTTATTTTAAATATGAGAACAATATGTATTAATTTTGGATGGCGGACAAGTAAAAGGATAAAACGGTAGGTAAAACCGTTACAATTCTACCTAAAGGGATTATTATTTTCTATTTAAAATAATCTCAAAATCCAAAATCCAGATTTAGTTCGACCTTAAAATCATCAGAATTATTATTCAGAGACAACGGATCATTGAATTATCATTGTCCCTGTTCTGTGTTCAAGGGAGGGACCCTCCAGGCGAGACGGAAGGGTAAGGGCAAGAAAGGGCGCAATCCGATTTAAGACACGGTACCCGGATTAAGATTGATGGAACAAGTCGGTTCCATTCCATTAGCATCGCAGACCTTTTTATGAGCGTGATCCATTTCGGGTGTTGTTTTATTTCATCCATCTTCCCCTGACAGACTTTGACAATTCTGAATTCGAATACTATACCGTTATTGTGTTAACCTTTGTCTCATTTGCTGTTGCACATTAAATAAAGACTACGTTTTCTGTTTCGAGCTCTTGCTAATAAAAAAAATGTCTTTAAAAAGTTGTCAAGCTGCACTTTGACAGAGTGACTCGTGAGGATTCCGTCTTTAAAAATTTAGGTTATTTCTGACATTTTAATTTTTATTTTATTGTTACCACGTAAAATTACCAAGAATTCCTCGAAAGTAATGTTCTTTTAAACATAAATGCCTGATATATGCGTAGATAAATATAAAACCAAGAAATCAACTAATTTTATATTGCACTAATAATGAATGCTAAATTAAATTTTTTTGTTGTTGTTTGGAATTATAATTATAATTTGGGTATGTTTTTAGGTTTTCACGGCCAAAAAGTATTTTTGTTATTGTTTTTGGGGTGTTATGCCGTGTTTCGCTACCTCCTTCTTTAGCCAACGTTTCGGACAGCGTTACAGTGTCCATCATCAGGGCAGATGAGCTCATCTCGGAAAGAAGGAGGTAGCGAAACACGGCATAACACCCCAAAAACAATAACAAAAATAATTATAATTTGTTTTATTATGTAAATCAGATTAAATTAAACGTAAGGTGACGGTTTTTCGCAGATTCCCTAAATAAATGGTATATGTTTTGAAAATTTCTTATTCTCTACTATTTTTCGACATGTTAACGCTTCAAAAATAAGAAATATATAGAACATTTAAAATACCTTGGAAATATCCAGAAATTCCAAGAGAAAATTCAAATTTATTCAACTAACTGCTCCGCTGAATAAACTTTTTTATCATTATTATATATCAGTTTTGACAGTTTTAGTTTATTAGTAACGTTTTTATAAACACGGTTATTTATCAATTGTATAATATGCGCACCGCGTTTATTAGTAGGGGCGTACAACTTTGAAATTAAAATTTACAAGTTTATTTTCAATTGAATATTGAGCACAGGCCACGATTTTATATTATTTTAAGCTAGATTTTATGTTATTTTAAACTAGACCTACATTCTTTTGCCTAAACTAACCGTACCTGGCCTAACGAATTGTACAATAAATATGCATTGTATTTTTTGTTTCATTTTAATAAATTTATTTATTAAATATTCCACCACTAAGCGTGCGCGTGTAATATAATGTAATATTTATATTTGTATTCATACTAAATTGTTTACCTACCATTAAATTATGTGTATTCTGATTGCCGTTTTTCTTGAAACATGTTATTTTTCTAACTTATAACATTTTGTCGTAAGTAATACGGACACTGATAACAATTTTAAGTGGGATAAACAAGTGGCTAAAATTTGTAACCAGCTCAGATCCTTAGCTAGTAACTTTTACAAATTAAAATTTATTTTGCCTCATTGTACTCTTAAACTCATATATTTTTCTATGGTCGAATCCATCAGATATGGTATTCGAACTTGGGGAGATGCAAGCACTACTTACATTAAATATATTGAAAATTTACAAACCGCCATAATAAAAAAATTGTCACAACTAAGATTTACAAACAGAGACATAACTTAAAATTACTGTATGGCTCAGAGAGCCTACTTACAATAAAAGGTCTCCACTGGTTCAGTACTATTATGGATAATATGGGGGAAAGCCCTTACAAACACCTACTTGTACACAAACATACCACAAGATTTAGAGAAGGAAAGGGCCTAAAAACTCCTCGAATATTAAATAAATATGGAAGCCGTACTCTTGAATATCTAATACCAGTGATTTTCAATAAAATCAATAATAACATAAAATTTGAAAAAAATGAGAGACTAAGTCCTAAAATGATAAAACTATGGTTAATGAACGAAAACTCCATGTATCTTTGAATATCTTAATATAGCTGCCTACATATCTTTTATTAGGTAGGTATATTGAAATATCTTATATATTTATAGTTGTAAGTTAAATTATCTAATACTACTATGTGATCTATTCTAATGTTTCCTTAAAACTTTAAATGTATTTACAAATTTTTTCTTAGATATTATATTATGAATGTTTAAATTGTTAGAACCTACAGACAAGCTGCCATATGACAGCTTTGTGGGTATACTCTAATTCTTGTACAAAATGTTTTTCTGTAATTTAATAAATAAAAAAATAAAAAAACTTTAAAAAAGGTCGGCGGGTCAAAAAATAATGACTTCAACAAACATGCCCATGCCTTCCTTAGACATTTTGTCTTACGTACCTATATCATTCTGTCATTTCAGTATTTATTTTGGTTGTTACCTTAAAAAACCGACTTATGCGTTACGAGTTCCATCGAATTTGTTGTTTTTATTAAACTCACCTGGTTGGGCAAAATTCTCATTTATAGGGTTGGCTTTTTGCTTGATAGATGGATGGGACTACAAATTCTTATATATTTGTATTCGGGGCATAGGTGGTACTCTCGACGTTGAGAAATTTGTTTTTTTTCTTCAAGTTCTATTGATTTCTTTTATCTAGTTCTACCTTTTTTCTTTGTTTCAAAACTCTCGGCGACTTCTCCTTGATCTGTTTACCTAAGAAGTTGTATTGGATTTTTGTAAACTTTTTTTCTTTTGTCTTTTTTACATTACAGAACGACACGTGTAAACAAATATTTGTGTTGTATCAAATATCAAACGTTTTTAAGCTGGTCTAATTATGTTGTTTCAAATTACATTTATCGTGTATTTCTAAATCAATAAAAATCTATTTTTCGTTCGAAGTTAGGGATATTATATGGTTATTTGTTTTGGTTAATAATTGGTTATGTTAGAGATAGTTTAGGATTTGGATCATGGATGATACAAAAGTTACTCAAAGTTGCGAATCAGTATAATGGAGCCATCACTTCCCACTTTGCATCGATTCTGAGCGCTCATTACATTCAGCTAGCCAGTTTTCAATTAAACACACATCACATCGTATCAAAACAAAAAGTAGTTCGAATTATAGAAATGATCTCACACATGGTTGTCACCCGGTTGAAGTCAGTGCACAAAATTTTTTAACATTAAAGTTTTTACGCCAAATGTTGTGGGGGGATAATCCCTCACTTTTAATTTATTATAATTGAACGAGAATGCAGCGAGGTTCTGTTTTAACTCGGTCGTTTTGCATTTCGCCTGTCTGTAAATTTGTTTGTGTGTTCGATTTCCGTTTCAATATGGTGGCCGTTTGAATGGTTCAGTAATGATTATTTTTTCAAATGCGAAATGGTCGTGCTTATGAATGGACATTCTTATTCGCCTTTTTATATTGTGGTACCTACCTGCCTGAAGCAAGTTCAAAAGAAGAATTGCCATTGAGATTTGAGCGAAAAATTCTTATTGCCTAACTTACGTTACTAATTTTTTTCAATTGTTATTGTTATTACATATTAATTTAACACATAAAATATCATCAACATACACAATTAAAAATTGAAAAACATTATCAATTGAAAAAATGTAACAACATAAGTTTTTGTGTTGATTTTACTAGCCATTAAAAGTGACAGTGATTTGAAATTAGAAGCTTTCTGGAGCAACCTAAAATACGAAGATTTCTTCACGAACAAATGCTTTATGGCCAAACAGCTTACCTTTTTGTGAAGGCAACTTTTTCTTTTAAAAGCACCTGAAGCATGGCAATATTAAATGTCAGAAAGAACCTAAAGACTTTCGACTTTTCCCTTGTTTTACATATTTAAGGACACGCTTGATTTGTTATTTAAATTTGAGGTCGAAATTTTGCCTTCAACGAGTGAAAGCTTACACATTTTAAAGAAGTTTTTAAACTAACATTAAAAAGTTTGCAAAGACAAATAAAGAGCAGCGTTTTGTATAATGTAGTAAAAAAACAAGTTGTAAAACAAGGAATAATTAGCACTTTTAGGTGAAAATAATCTGACATGATCTGCTCTTCTCATCGAAGTGACATATTGTTTAAATACTCTTTGTACGTACGCATTTTTTAAGGTAGACCTACCGCGCAAGAGTCTCAACTATCCCGACTGTCTGGCGTTTTGTCTGTCCGGAACAACGGCAGCATTCCCACAGAACACAGAAGAACATTGGGGGGTCCCACCACTTTCCCAACGACATAAGGAAACTGGTTCCATGCCAACTCGGAATGAAACCAACTCAGAACCATCTCAGATAAGTCATTTATAGTGATAAAACAATAATTTTAAATTAGCCGATAACCCTAACCTAACTTAACCTATTTAACCAATTTTTTATTTATATTTTTTTATCACTCTAAATGACATCTGAGATGGTTCTGAGATGGTTTCATTCCGAGTTGGCCGGTCACCAAGGAAACTGATTGTTTTGTTTTTTTAACCAAACAAAGTTATATTTAATTATTACGAAGGACTCTAAACCTCTAGACCTGCAAGTGTCCAGGGATTATTAACAATTATTATCAATAAAAGATATACAGTAGGCATGAAATTACAATTTGTTACTTAAATTAAATTGTATTGCATAATTATAACTTTTAATAACTGTTATTATCAAATTGATAGCATAATTTAATGACAGTATCCAATCTGTAAACTTCATCCGTCATAACACAGGGACATCCCTAGCATGGCGGATGAAATAACACTTTTTTTTTTCAATGCATAATGTTATTTTATAAATAAATAAATTTAAAAAAAAACCATTCGAAATAATTTTTCCGTTAATATAATTTGTAATCATTGCTCGTTATTGCCGGATCTTAAGAGAAACCAAAAGTTACATACCTTTCCGTTATGGCCCATTTAGCAAGTGCTCTCTTTTACATTTGCCTACGTCGTATATAGTCATGTCATTGAATTACGTTAAGCTATTGAATCACAGTTCTTCATATGAAATTTAAGCAAAGAATAGTCAGACTTTTAGATCTCTAAAACATGCCCAAATGGCATTTTTGAGTTTTTCTTTATTCTATTCGGGAAGAAGGAGGTGGGGAGGTACCTGGCTATTCAGATCTGGTCACCAAACACGGCTAAAGCCATTTCAAGCAACGTTTCAATTCTGAGTGGTGGTCAGCGGTGCAAATCGATGGGTTGAAGGATTCTGGTTGGAGAGGTCAAAAGACCTCCTCAACCAGTCTCTCTCGACCCGTCCCATCACGCAGCAGGTGGGTAGACACATCAGCCGCTAAGACCTTGATAATTGAAAAGTAATGTGATATTTAGCTCTTGGGGTCTAATACAATTTCTAAACAACTGCAAAAAGCTGTTTGGGCATTCCCAAAAATGGAGTATATTTTACAAATGAAGGGAACAGTGAATGGAAAGAGATGGAGAAGTGAAGGTGAGGTAATTCCTGGCTATCCTGAGATAGCCAGGTAACAAACACGGCTTAAGTCATTTAGATTCAGATTTCTCATCAACGTTTAGATTTCGTCAGAACGCCCTGCCCTCTCATTTAGAGGTTAGTTATCATCAATGAAATCTTCACCCTGTACGCTACAGCTCGGAACTGTATTCATACCAGTCGCGTAGGTAGGAAGACATGAAGATGTGCGTTTACCTGTTTCATCTCCCTTCTATGTTCCCTTGCATTACCAATTTGTCACGAGCAATAGACGAGGCATATTAAAAGAGAAAAGTTCGTGTAAGGAAAGTTCATTAAGTTAATTAATTCGTAGGAGACCACATCTTTGCACACAAACTTTTCAAACTTTCCTCTTCCCCTTCTTCCACCCTTACCCTCACAAAATGTCCCAGTTATTGTGGATGCTGTAGACTGGAGATCAGTTGGGATCCTTGTACGGTATTCAAAAAAAATACAACAACAACTTTTCGTCTTAAATTTCTTTGTAAACATAGACATTTTCTTCTTGTAAGTTTTATTTTGAGGCCGATCGTTATTCATAATGAAAAAGTGTATTTAAACTCAGGTTGAGCTCGGTTATAAAATTAGTATTCATGAGAAATTATTACTTCAGTGCTTTTGCAGGGGACGTTATAACTCTAACTACACAATATTTTCAAATAAATAATTTTTTGCCATTTTGTTTAATTGCGTGATCAAAACAATAAATTTTTGATAAATAGGTAACATGGTATTTGCCAGCAATGTTGCATTTAGTTCAATGCGACGTCGATTCTCATAATACAACATCTGCAGCCAATAATGGACTATCGTTAATTTGCAAATTGCATGCGGAGTAACCTTTATTTATATTTGTCACATGCTATGAATGTTTAAACTCTCATGAAAAATGACAAGCTAACATTTATCATATTTTTAATCAAATTTTATGGATATTAAATTTACTTCGTTTTCTGTTTTCAAAAATACATCCATACTATACTATATACTATATACTACACTATACTATACTATATACTATGCTATATACTAAACTATATACTATAATATAATACTATATATATATATATATAATATTATAAATGCGAAACTGCTCGAGTTTGTTTATGACGCTTTCACGCATTAACCAATAAAAAGACTTTAAAAATTCATTCACCAATAAAAAGCTAAATTATATGCGAAGACTATAGTCTGTATATGATGGCAAGCTCTAGCGTTATGAAATTATAAATTGTTATACGTTTTCTGTCGCTAACAAAAGCGAGTTTTTGCTAAAGTCAGAAAAAAATCGTTTCCATGGAAACGATGTTGATATATTTGTGGGCTCTAAGCTGGTAGGTACTCAGCCCCCTGGTCAGCCACTCCTCCAGAAAATTCAAATATTAGAATATGTTTTGTTTTTTTGGACAAGCTTCTGTTTTGGAATAAATGTCAGATAAGAGTTATTACATTAAAAATATAATTCGTAACGATTATAAGGACTGAATAATAAATAGTGTAATTTTTTATTATATTTACAAACTACCAAATATTTAAATAAAAATAAACATCCAAATGTTTGTAAGCGCATAAATTCCGAAAAAATGAACAAAATTGGATAATTTTTTTGTTTTCGTTTGAAAAATGAATGTAAGGGAATGAATGTATGGAATGCGGGAGGGGTGGGGTTGGGAGGAGGGGGGATAATTGATAAGTGCAAGCGCTACAGTAATTTCCCGTAATACCGTGCGAGCGAAGCCGCGGGAAAAGGCTAGTATAATATAAAAGGCACATTATATAATAGAAACGGTTATGGGGTTAATGTGTGTGTGTGTATGGATTGTGAATAAATCAAATAAGCATTTGATACAGTACTTACAAGTTTATTGAAACAATTAACATCTGATCACAAACAAACCATAATTAAATATTTATAAAGAATTTGTACATGAAAGTGGGAGCGAACAAGAAGCGATTTTACAAAGCTGTTCATTCTTCGGCAATCTAGAACAGAATGGTTCCGTTAAATTTGTCATTGCTAGCGGTGACTCGTGAGAAATTGAGGATTGCTATTGGCGTATGAGGAACCAATAGGAATGCTTCGCGGTTCAAAATCGCTGGCTCGTTTGCTTCCCACAAATTCAAACCCTTATTCAAAAAGAAGATTTGATGGAAATCATCATTGCATATCATTGTTTCCTTCAAAGTGTGTTCGAATCCCTGGAGCTCTAGCACACTGAAAACGATAACTTTACAATATCGGATCGAAAGGCGTAACTTGCGATGATTTTATATCGATGCCCAGAACACGGTTTTACCGTTGACAGCCGAATCAATATTATAATCGATAAATTAGAAATCGATATACGCTGCAACACGGAATCGACTTTGAATTGATACTTTGAAATGTCAAACGCCAAAAGATTACGTAAACATATTAATAAATTGGCAGAGTGTAATTGAAATACTAACCTGAATATGCATCGGCAGTACGCATTTAATTCTTGACACTTAACGGGAGCCAATCAATTAATGCGCTATTTGGCCACATTTCAACCCCTTTCGATTTTCAAAGATCGAACGGAATAAATTGGTCACTTTTTAGTTGAGTTATATAATGATATATAATCAATTTTTTTATTCCTATTTTTAAACAATGGAGATATCCGCAATTGGTTACTAGGATATCATTACCGTATGAATATTTATTATGCAGTGTTTTTTTTTTCTGAAAGGAATAACTAAAAATATATTTTGTTGCGCTTTTCCAGTTAGAAATATAAAGATGGTATGTATTGTTTTTAGTTGAGTGTTTCGATTTTCGATAGTTTCGATTTCAGCCTGTCAGTTTGTTTTATATTTCTAATGTCACTTTATTTTAGATTATGTTACACTGTTGTTGTGATTTTTGAATGAGAATGGGATTTGTTATTTAGTAATTTTGTAACTTTTTTGTCCAATGTAGTTGCTTGTTGGATATATTTTTGACCCTGAGACATAGTGTTTCTAATATTAAGAGTTTGTTATTATTTCTTGTATTTTGTATTTATGAATACAAAGGAGTACGTATTGTTTTAGAATAAAGTTTTTTAATTGAAATTATGTTTGAATTAATGAAGATTTTGTCGTTATAATTTTCATTGGGTTTTAAATAGTGAATTTTATATACAGTCATTTTCACTACCCCGTGCGATAATACCATATTCTAACAGTCATCGATTGGCAGGGAGCTATGTAGATCTTGATAAAAAAAGTTTAATTAAAATATGCTTGATGGTTTTGAAAAAACAAAGTGTTTTTTTTATTATTAAAATAACTATTCGAATTTGAAGTTGGGGATGCTTCTGGAAGAAATGTCAAGGATAAGTGAATCAAATACGCCGGTCATGGTAAGAGTCGGAATAACAGAAAATATGGCCGTTATTTTCCGTTTGTAGGTAATAATATACTTTTAAAGAAATTCATTGCGTAATAGTTCAAACAAATCAAATGTAAACTCCAATACCAAAATAAAAAGTCACGTACGCCACACTTTTCTACAACCTTTCTCAAGATGGTTGTAACGTTTCGATAAGACACGTACTCCTTTCCGTGTTATGGGTGATCGCAAAGTTCCGCTTCTGTGTACAGTTTGCATCAAACAAATTGTTTCCACCTCGGCAGTTATTTTATATTAGAAAAGTTTATTTTGTGGTTATTTTGTAATGCACAACCCTGATCATCCCCCAACTGTCAATATAATTATCCAGACACACGAAGAAGCGACAAAACACGTCATTGCACCGCGACAAAGGCCGGAGGGAGGTTTCCCGTGATAATTATTGCTAGTTACGTAATTCATAAATATTTCAAATGCAAGTCAAAAGTTTGGTAATTGCTTTTTGGAATCGCCTGTGTTACTTCGGGGATCACAGCAGCCTTCACGGGATGAGGTTTATTTGGTCCACACAACCCATCGGCTGTTTTAAAAGGTTTGCTTTAATTGGTACATTTTGTGCTTAAATATTTGATGTGTATGCACTCGTATCGAGATGAAACTTTTAATATGGTGGTTTCCTGTTTGAATTAGTAATTTTCGTGGAAATAGTGAGCTTTCACAATTTCAATGAACCAAACATAATTTAACCGAACCATACGTAACCTATGATGGTAAAATTCGATTCATTATTATGACGATTAATTATTTATTTATACTAATTTGGTAGTTATTACACATTCTAAATACGTGTCTAATAGTATTAAAAATACATGGAAAATTATATTTAAACCATTATCATATAAGTAATTTAGGCAAGGGTGAAGTTACGTCATATTGGTGTACGTAAAACAAAACGATAGCGGAAATAATTTAATTAAATTAAGACAACATTAGAGAAACTCAATCAAAAATCTGGAAACAGAAATATCAGAAAAAGATATTGGCACCTCTAGGACTCGAACCCAGGAAGTAATTTATTCATTTTAGTCGGCAACAATATATCACTCCTAGCTTACCTGCATTACTATTGTAAGATTAATTCTGCAGGCAGAAACATTAAACAATCTATAAT
Organism: Glyphotaelius pellucidus; assembly: GCA_936435175.1. Classification (NCBI taxonomy): domain Eukaryota; kingdom Metazoa; phylum Arthropoda; class Insecta; order Trichoptera; family Limnephilidae; genus Glyphotaelius; species Glyphotaelius pellucidus. Next base: position 9,048,790 of record OW386552.1, on the reverse strand, counting down.
ATTTACTTTATTTATTTATTTATTTCATTTTTATTTAGTTAAATATTTACACATTTATGTACATTATTTATAAAATGTTTTGACTGTCCAACTAGGATGATTCCCGTTTTAGGACAGTCAAATTAGGATAAGTGTGAATATATATGGACCATGATTTATACAAAAAGAGGGAAAATTGAGGAAATGAAGAGAAAGAATAAAACATAAAATTGGAAAGTTAAAAGCGTATTAACATATTACTTTAAAAAAAAAGGTTTATATGTATAGGTTCTCGAAAAAAAGGGCTTAAACATATAGTTCACTTGTGTATGCATGGCATACAACAGTTATTAAAATGATAATAATAATAAATAAAAGTAATAAAAATATTTTTACACTTAAACATAAAGGGAACTGGTGTTTGCATTTCATAATTTAGTCCTATTAATGAGAACTATAAAGAGAACAGAAACAATAAAATAAAATAAACAATTAAGGTATGATTATGACTATTGTACGCTTTGCACAGTTATCAAAATAATAATAAAATATGTTTTCTTATAAATAAACAATTTGAATATTAAAGGTTTCTTTTGCACAGTTTATTTTTTGTCGGAACTTTACTCTGACTGTTTTAGTATCGGGAACATGAAGTTATCAAAAATAACTAACTCCAGACAATTGGGAGCAGAAAAAGCCGCACGGAGTGAAATGCGTAATGTCCATAAACAAACTGGTTGAATCGAGCAACGTATATATATATATAAAGTTATCTCAAATCCGTCCAAAATGAGGAAGTAACCCTCGGATTCAGGATCGCTAATATTTTTTTGTACCTACATTTTTAAGAATAATTACCAATGCTTTTTCAGAATATTCTGGATGATCTGCGTGAGTCTATCCATCTTCGGTCTGTTCTGGATCCTCGAGCAGTCGGGCGACTTATTTGAGAATAAGTCTCTCTCCTTTGTCCCGGAGACCAGCAGCCTTCACTGGAGCACTGACTTTCCAGCAGTTACGATCTGCGAGGCCGTGGACCCTGATAAAATCATGGACTTCTACGAAGAGTGAGTAAAGATTTTTTTAAATACTCAGTCAAATAATTACAAGTGTGCACGCGGTAGAAATGAAACTTTCAGAAAAATAAAGTAGATAAGAGTGGGGAGGCTACGAACCACCGCACAAAGAGGAGATAGGCATCTTAATATTATGTACTTTGTTTTGAAATCGAAACAATTTTTAAATATTAGTGAATCATCAAAAATGGTTGTTTGGCGGTCTCTGTGTATTATCAATGTCCTTTTGGGCAAGAATTTAAATCTTTCAAGTAATGTTTTTGTGACATGGAAAACTCAACCTGAAAAATCATTGTGATTTTTAATGTTGTTGGATTGACTTGTATTGATGATTTAACTTGTTTTTGTTAAGAAATATTGTACATATTGCAATTGTGTGAGTGATATTTAACGTGTGTTTAAAGTCTTTGTTTTGCATTTAGGCCAGTGCTGATTACTATTTTGAGGTTTATTTTTTGTCCGCGAAACAATTCTTTAATCAATAATTTTGAAGGGCATAACGCTCCCCAAGTTTTGGTGTTATTTACAGGTCGCAAATTTACATATTATGATACAAAATGGCTAATAATAGTAGTGCAAATGATTGAAATTCTTAGAGAGCATTCGATTAAAAGCGACTACATTATCCGCGCCTACTTACTCACCATCAATAATAATTGTTGTGTTCAATTTGACTCAGTTAGTACTTAAGGGTCTTCTATTCGTATTTCGACCGATTTCTTACATATCTCCCTTAAACATTTGAAGTTTTTAAGCTCTTAAAAAAATATATGTTATTTTTGAAGATAATATCTAGATACGTTCCATGCCGAAACGCAAATTATATGAAATTCCTTCGATAGAAAAAAATCGCAAAGTATGCTCCGAAAATTATTTTAAACAAGTCTATTTCTTATTATTTATTATTTAAACTTTATGAGTAAAACCTCAAATTGTAATATTTAATTTAATTCCCAACCCGGAAAGTAGGGAGGTCCTGGGTTCGAGTCCCAGAGGTGCCAATATCTTTTTCTGATTTTTCTGTTTCCAGATTTTCGATTGAGTTTCGCTCATAATGTCTTCATTTAATTAAAAAAAAAAGTCTATTTCTTTTATTTTACAAATTATATTTGTGAAAAAATTCACAATGTTTCTTTAAATGATACTTAAGATACGTTCCACGAGATTTTTGCTCTATTTTAAACGAGTCATGTTTTATTAAGCTTTTTCGCAATTTTCGCTGCTGTTGTACGACTTAAAATATTAGCGCGCTCTGTCCAACATTCGTAATTACATATCTCTCCATCTTCTTCTTTTTCAACGCCGTGCGTTTCAAGAGTGCCGCCTTAAGGTGAAACTACAAATCGGTTTACAATATGAATACAAAAATCATGCTAAATGGAAGCCTTTCCCGCCTTTCGCAATGAGTAGAAAAAAAATTATTGCTTTGTAAAAAATCTAAGCGTAAACTACTAAAAAACATTTTTTTTTATTAAAAATACATGAATGCATATAAGAAGCAGAGACAGCTTTTAAAAACACAATTTCATGGCTAAAATTTTCTGTGATAGTTTCCACTGATCAGCTTTTTTCTTTCAGATAAAATTATAGGTACACAAAATTAATAATAACCACTTTCGCGCTCGAAAAAGTGACCGCCAGACTTCATTTGCCAAGCCATTTGTATGCCTATAATTTCGTGGTGATACAAGGCATACTATGAATAAGTACACACATTTAATGACTTCCTCTTGTGGAGAAACTTTAATTAAAACGATTGCAAATTTTTGCAATGCAACTGTGAAATGTATAAGGTGTGTTTTTACCGTAATTTGACAACAATCGTATAAATCGGCCAAAGCAAACGTAGTTGATTAAAATAATAATCCAAGTGATTTATATTACCTTTTCGAGTAGCAGACAGAAGGAAGACACTTGAACTTAAATTTCTGTACAAGATTATAAATTCTAATTTTGATTGTCCCAAATCACTGCAATTCATAAAGTTATACATTCCTTCCCGTCAAGCCCCATGAAAACAATTATTTCACTCAGCCCGAAGTCAATCGAATTATCTTTTGTCTTCCACTACATTATGCAAATGCTTCGAATAGGGAACAATAAAGTATATCTTGGTGAAGTCGGATATATTCAACACAAGTTTTTGTCTTAGTCAGCAATTTTCTTGGAATCTTTTACATGACTTATATAGTTGCGATTCATGTTATTATTTTTGGGGTGTTATGCCGTGTTTCGCTACCTCCTTCTTTAGCCAACGTTTCGGACAGCGTTACAGTGTCCATCATCAGGTCAGATGAGCTCACTGATGATGATGGACACTGTAACGCTGTCCGAAACGTTGGCTAAAGAAGGAGGTAGCGAAACACGGCATAACACCCCAAAAATAATAACAAAAATACTTTTTGGCCGTGAAAACCTAAAAACATACCAGTTGCGATTCAGTTTGTTTTATTTGTGTCGGTTTTCATCTGAAATAATAAAGTGTTTGTATCTTTACATAAGTAGTATAAAACGAAGCCTTCCGCTGTCTGTACGCTTAGATCTTTTAAAGTACGCAGCGGATTTTCATGCGGTTTTCACCAATAGATAGTTTCACCAACAGATAGATAGAGTTTTTCAAGAGGAAGATTTGTATGTATAAAACATGCTTATTATAATAGAGAAAAGCCGAGAAATTCAAAGATTCAATTCAGGCAGCGGGCAGTGGGCTGGCAAGCGGGCGGTGTGGATTTGACATGTATGCAAATTAACAAATGGCGTTGGTTATAAAGGTTGGGTATTGGCGCTGTGTTTCGTTAGCCACAGCAACGTGTGGCCGGGTCTGCTTGTTATTAATACAATAAACTAAATTCGGTTGAAACTCTGTCTGCAACTCCTGATCAATGAACTCCAGAACTCTTGCTTTGAATTTAAGTGCTATCGTTTTCAAAATTGTAACTGTTTGTTTGGAGAATTCATAATATTCATATAATGTAATATTTAAGAGATTTTTTTTTGAAAAAAGCAAATACTTTGTGGTGACATACATAGAATAAATTAAAAGAAAAAACAAACTTTTAACAAAACTTTTTATTTGAATTAATAACTAATAGGTTTCGCTTTATTCATGCTTCGTTAGGGCTCGATTATTTTACTTCCCATTTTCAAAATCGGAACTGATTTGTCTATAATTCAGACCATCTTCATTGACGCGTCACGCATATATATTTAGATGAGTTGAGAAGCAAAAAAAAAATTCAACTTTTTACCAATTAGTTTTATTTATTAATTTATATTTTATTATTAGTTTAATTTAACATCAAAAACCACCGAATCCGGTCCCCGCGCACTGCTCCTCGCGTGATAATAGTGGAACACGTTTCATCTGGAGTACGCAATAGCACCGCTATGACTAATCGCGTAATTTTTCACTATCTGCGCTAATATTAAAATAATAAAAAGGAGTTTCTATCTTTAAAGCGAAGTAACTCGAGAAACCTTTGTAAGAGGAATCATTTATGTGATGGATTGATATGCACGTTATTGCGACAGCCAAGTGTTCTTCCTTTTATGAGCATGGAAAATGAATTCTTAGAAACCGTGAAGGAAACCAATTTATATCGTGTATAGAATAATCAAAAGCGTTATTCATTCTGGGAACGATGGAAGATGAAAAATATAGATGTGTGGGGAATTATAGGGAGGTTTGAAGGATTAATACACGTGTTTGAAGAATGTGAAACTTATTACATAGTGTGATCTATTGTGGTTTTCTCTGATAAATAATTATTACTTCTCAGATGAACGGGAGTTTCAATGATACTCAGTTTGTCAGGTAACGTGTTTATTTATCGTCTGGTTTACAACAAATATGTAACTGGACCAAACGTCCATCCTAATAGATGCTCTGTCTATTTCTGAAGCAAGGAAACTCGACACTGAAGGTGGTGACACGAAAGGGGTGACAGTTGACACACTCCTACATTACTACTTTACTGACATCTGTTGAGACACCTAAAAACTACATACTTATGTACTAATGACATCTGTTGAAGGACTTTGAAACTGTATACGATGGCTGTTCGTAAAATAAAGTCTCCAAGGTGCTGCGGTCGCGAGTAACGATTTTAAGCGCAGCAACTAGCGTGCAGCCTGGTTCCCCCACGCCAAATGCTCACAACGCTGCACTCTCTGTGACGCTCGGCTTGGCAGCCGTTCGCGATGGAGCTTTTGCTTGCCGCATCCGCCAGGTGTGAATTACGCTCTGTAATTCTAAGTCCTTTCAGTGTCGCTGTGTTTGCACTTTAAAATATTTGGGTTTTCGAAAAAGATAATTCGTGGTGGAATTCCATTTTAACAAAATAATACAACACATATAAAATAAAATAAAAGGATTTTTTTAATGCGGAAGTAATAAGTATAGTACAAGGAAGTACCTAACCCATACATTTCATTGAAATACCAGGAAAGTTCAGAAAATCAGAAAGAACTGAAAATGTTCTTAAATTTACTTTAAATAAATTTATAATCTTACTGTTCATCATTCAAACATTCCACAATCATCTCTACATGACACTGGCTAAAAAGCCATTAAAAAATCCACTACTCTCCATCCTCTTCTGTAATTCTTGCTGTCTCCCATTTGGGGCTAGCCACAGCCATACAACTCCAAAAATAGAACTTTATTGTTTAGCATGAAATAAAACAATAAAAATCTGCTCGGCGCTACAGAGAATTCAAACAATCGGCATAAATTTTGAAATTCTTCTAACTACGATAAAAGAATCGTTAGATTAAAATTATTAAATCAAAACTTCAAGGGAAAATTTGTAATTCAACGATTTCCAAGAAGCATACATCGTCTGCCAATATTGTCTTTCAATTTAACGGCACAGTAGTTATGCTGTATTGTGTTCCGGAACTATAGAACCAACAATAGCTTATAGCTAGCAATCTATAGCTTATTAATTCACAATAGAGGCGTGCGGAATTTCTATAGAGTAAAAGGAGATTGTGTGCTTTGTCTTTACTCGTAGAATGAGGCCGCCTTGTTATTTCAATTATAATTAAATAATTTATGATTAGAAATATGAGATAACAATAAGATGCCGAATTCGAAAATCACGTTAAAATATTATGTGAAAATATTAAAATCACATTACGCCAATTGGGTTCTGTTCTTGAATAACTCACCAATTAAATTTTGATGGAATGACGTTTGTATTGTAGAATAGCTTACGCAATAACTAAGAAAACTACGACATACTTAAAAGATCTCTTTATCTTCATTAAATGATACGTTAAGTCATTTTATTGTAATTGATTGGCGTAATAGAATATACCGATTATTTACTTTATTTACTTTTTTTTTTATTATGAATGTCGGAGCCACTGGAAGTTTCGTTCAGACGCGTAATCTGAATTCCTGAAATCAATATTTCAAAGCAGATATTTTTTCACAAAAAGGTCATTTAATAGACAAAATACATTATTCCAAGGCTTATTATCTATTGGCTTTCCACCAAAGAATAAAAATTATTTCGTGTGCAATACGCAACTCATTCCAAATATAACGAGCTGTGACAAAATAAATAACCAAAAATATGTGGTTATGTTCAAGACTTTCAAGAATACTAGGTTTGGAAAGATGTTGGTCGGAATAGACTTATTTTATTGAATAGATGAGGGACTAGTACGATACGATAGCCTGTTCTAACTGCAGTCTTTTATAACCGTACTATGTAAGTTATTTATAATCATCAATATGTATTAGTTACTTATAATCATCAATACGTATTAATTACTTATAATTATCATTATGTATTAGTTACTTATAATCATCAATACGTACTAGGAACGGAGGAGACTGGAAAGGCCAAGATTAAGATGGGGAGACAACGTCCTCAAAGATAAATAAAATCTTCCTTGGAGCTAGTAAACTGAGAGAGCTGGAACAAAACCGAGATGAGTGGAGAAAGACTCTTGAAGAGGCCAAGACCCACCAGGGGTTGTAGAGATTATGATGATGAATTTTTTTTTTCGACGTTTCAAATCTGAATTGTGGTTTTCGGCCAAGGCGATTCACAAAGTACGCTCTACTCTGGAACGTGCCGCAACTAATATACTATAATATATTATTTCAATACATTTGTGAAACAAAACAAAATTATTATTAGCGCATTTCGGGATTCGAACCCGCGACCCCGGATTCAAAGTCGAGATCCTTATCGAGATCCTTATCCCTCAACCATGGAGGCCATCAAGTTTACTTAAACCTCAACTTATTTTTGTGTTTCTACAAAGGTTTTGGAATGAAAAATAAAAATTTTCAAGTTTCAATCATTTTACAAAGAATGTCTCAATTATTTAAAGATTTTATTTATGAAAATTTCGGACCGTACACCGTATCACGTGTATATACATGTATCACTAATCCATCGGATACGCTTTCATCAATAATCCCTTTGTGTTTCTCTCCCCTTTTAAAATCCCCCCTACCCTAATTTACACTTAAGTTCCCTCTGTCGAGAGGTTTTACTGTGTGTTAGAAAAAAGCTACTTGCACTTATGTTTTTCCAAAATACCATTCTTTTCTTTTCAAATAATAAGTTGAAAGTAAAATACGCGGCGCCCAGTCATTATTCTTACCCACCATACCACTTGTTACTGAAGAGTGCAAGCTATGTATATATTATTATTATTATTTAAATTATATTGAAAAATTGCAAGATTTATAACTAAAAAAAATAAATGGTTTATAAGTTACTTGAGTATTAACAACAGAACACAATATACATTTGAACAGTAGGTACCTACTTGAAGAATAGAAATTTATAATTATAAGTTTAGCCCCAAATCTTATGCATAGCGTACCACATACAAATATAAATGATTTAACTGTCAAGGAACTGAATTGAATTTATATATCCGCCGCAAAGTTTAGTTTTAGTTAGTAACTAAATAAATTACCTGCTAAAATGTGCAACAACTTTGTCAACACTCTTTGATATCACTGAATTCATCAGTATCGTGTTACAATAATTGTGATATTGTTTTTACAGAAACAATGTCCCAGTCCAGCTGGCGGCCTTCTATGAAGATGTTATCTTCTTCAAGAGAGGTCGCTACTGCAGAAGCTGCTCCGATTGCAAAGAGTTAAAATGTCCACAGGATTTCACATCGATTATGTACAAACTCAAGGCTCCTTGCAACGAAACCATCCTGCGATGTTCCTGGAGAGATCAGGTATCTAAAAAATTGACGATGACTGTTTTGGTTTTCTGGGTCTTTGCTCCGAGCTATCAATGTGTGCGTAAAATTATACCTATTGTATATCAATTGTGAAATTGTAAAATTATACCAATTGTATATCACTTCTCACTTCTCATTTTTCCTTTATTATTTTTCCTTTATGCCTTCTTCTCATTTTTCATTTTTCCTTTATCCCTTCTCCCTCTTCCCTCTTCTCTTTTCCTTCTCCCTTTCGCCCTTCCCGTCGCATTTCCCCTCCCTACCCTCCCATCACCTTCCCCCTTCCCCGGCTCGGCCCCTTTCCTTTCCCTCACTCCATCCCCCTTCCCATTCTGCCTTCTCAATTCCTGATTCCCTTCTCCCTTCCCCCTTCTCCCTTCCCCTTCTGCCTCCCCCGTCTTCCCTCCCCCGTCTTCCCTCCCCCGTCTCCCTTCTCCCTTCTCCCTTCTCCCTTCTCTCTTCTCCCTTCTCCCTTCTCCCTTCTCCCTTCTCCCTTCTCCCTTCTCCCTTCTCCCTTCTCCCTTCTCCCTTCTCCCTTCTCCCTTCTCCCTTCTCCCTTCTCCCTTCTCCCTTCTCCCTTCTCCCTTCTCCCTTCTCCCTTCTCCCTTCTCCCTTCTCCCTTCTCCCTTCTCCCTTCTCCCTTCTCCCTTCTCCCTTCTCCCTTCTCCCTTCTCCCTTCTCCCTTCTCCCTTCTCCCTTCTCCCTTCTCCCTTCTCCCTTCTCCCTTCTCCCTTCTCCCTTCTCCCTTCTCCCTTCTCCCTTCTCCCTTCTCCCTTCTCCCTTCTCCCTTCTCCCTTCTCCCTTCTCCCTTCTCCCTTCTCCCTTCTCCCTTCTCCCTTCTCCCCTATCCCCTCTCCCCTCTTTCCTCTCCCCTCTCCCCTCTCCCCTCTCCCCTCTTCCCCCTCCCATCTCCCTTCTCCACTCTCCACTCTCCCCTTCCCCCCACCCCCTCCCGCCTACACCTACACCTCCCCCTTCCCCCTCCCCCTTCCCCCTTCCCCCTTCCCCCGTCTCCTTTCCACCTTCCCCTTCTCCCTTCTCCTTTCCCCCTTCTCCCTTCCCCCATTCCCCCTTCCCCCTTTCCCTCTTCCCCTATTCCCTCTTTCCCCTTCTCACCCACTTCTCACTCCCTTCTCTTACGTGTAATACTTACTTCTTATCTGTCTCGGCTTTTTAACTGGACTGTTAATACACAATTTAGGCGGGAAGGATAGTTCTACATTTTACACCGGTCGTACTTGAATGGCTGGAAAGGCTTTGCTGTCAAATATTTAAAATGCATATTGTACCAATCTTTTTTTAGACATAAATGAAATCAACATATTTTTACAAATACAACGACGCTAAATGGCCTAACACTGACTTTTACTTCTTTTTATGGAGTCCTATTACAAATTTGGCTAAAATTTTGGACAATTCTTGTATCCTTGGGGCGTGGCGAGTACTATACAAAGAAATCATACGAACGTACTTATATATTATTTTCGAAGATACCGAATTAAAACAAATTTCAAATTCGTCCGCCTGAAGTTTTTTAAAAATACATTTATTGAATTATTCCTCACTGCTGCATCCAACAGCAGAAAAAACCTTCTTTACAATAGAACTGTTTATTTGTATGTAGGTTAAATGTAAAGTTATGATAAATGTTAAATTGTTACCATAAACGAAACCACAATGCAAAATGCGGAATAAATTTAAAAAATGCCGTAAACAAAACTTACCGCCGCGTATTATTTAACATTTTAGTCGAATGGAAATTCCGCAGATTCCACGGAGAGCTATTTAATTATTATTGCCTTCAGCAGTAAGTTTAATATTAATTTATCTTTGCAGGCTTTCGACTGTTGCGAGAGATTTATGACCATGCTCACCGAGTACGGCCAGTGTTTTGTTTTCAATTCTAAACTCTTTGGCGGGGAGAGGATGCATTTGTCCAATCGGGTCACGGGGCCGGGCTATTTGAAATTCACTGCCATGGAAACCGTTAAGGTAAGGGATATAATGCATCATTTATGTTTTTGGTAACCATTATCATTTTAAAACTGCACTTAAATAAATATAGAGAGCGATAAAAGAAGACAGTGTGGAAAGCAACCATTTGTAAAAAATTCGTATGTAATACCATGTGCTGAACACAATTTGTGTACTTTGCGTCCGCCTTACTAGAGTTACAGCCTTTGATATGGTCGACTTTCGAGACATTTTTGCGACAAATTGTCAAAGAACTAATAATGAAAGTACGCAAATTTAAAGTTAGTTACTCGAGGAAATTTTCGATAATGACTACCGTCAAACTGCTCAAAATAACAGCAAAAGCAAGCATCAATTATTTTTATTATTATTGAATCGATCATTCAAACATAAGCTGTGGTCGTATTTTTCACAATTTCAATGAGAGAAATACGAGAAAGAACATTTAAAAACCTTCCTAATGTCTTTAAGACAACAAAAATATTATATTTTTTCTAATATTCTTTACAAATTTGATAGCACCTTATGGAAAAGGTTTGACATTTCATCGTAGTAAAATTACTAATTTGCGTTAGTTTGGCAAATAGTATTTTAGTTGAAAATCTAGGTAATAGAAAAGTTGCAACATCACTGTGACACCATTTACCTAGAGATAAACTTCGCAATGTTAGAGTCAAAACTTACCTAAGAACCTGTCATGCAAGAAAACTTTTCACACTCTGTGCCGTTGACAGTCAAGCCTTTTCCTCATTATTTGATGTATATTGTAAGGCCTTTATCTATTAAATGATATCATCTAGAGAATATTATGTCATGGATAAGGTACTATGAGAATAACAGAATATATGAATGGTACATTTCGAGCTACTCGCCTCGTAATATGGAAGGCTTATACCTGCATTTGATGCAATGTATTCGCGTACTGTAGAACAAGGATAATGTTTTATTTTTGTTTCTGAATTTTTATTTAGATGTGTGCAAATGTAGTCATACAGCAAGTAGTAAAAAATACATAAAATACAAAATAAAAATGTAAAGTAAAAAATGCAGTTGTATGTAGGTAGAAGAGTAACCAAAATAATCTTAGTAGCACCTTTGTATACAAACCATAATTTTTTTCACATGTATAGCACAAATCCTAAGAAAGTGCCAAGACTTGTGGCTTCTTTTAGGCTTTTGGTAAGTTGTTATAAAGTTTTTGTCCTTTATTGTCCTCAAATAGACACTGTTTTGTGTGCACGTTAGTTTAGTTTTGGGAAGCCTAAAATCTCGGCAACTTTTAGTAGGATATTTGTGAACATTTATAGTGTACAATACTTGCTAAGGTCAAACTTCTATACGATGTACATTGCCGAGCAAAATTTTCCACCAATTCACAATAAATATTGTTTGAACTTGTTTTTGGATTTATTAGCTTCCCTTAGAAATAGGAAGGTTGATACTTAGCTACTTGTCTGAATTCTCATTCGATTCCAATTTTGAAAAGTTAACTTAATACGACGTAAATCTGAGTTGATTGAACCAGAATGAGACAGACAGACAGACAAACCATATTAGTATTTTTTATAACAAGACACAAAGCACTTTCTTTTTTCTTCCAGATTGACGTACATTCACCTGATGATGTGTTTTTTAGCGATTTCGACAAGTTTATTAATGGAATTGATGCTCACATTATATTTGCATCCGAATACTTGCTGAGGTTAAAGGTAAGTTAGTATGTAACTGTACTACACGCGCTCAATTTCTCAAAGAAATGCCATCAATCTTCAAAAAAATTTAGAATTTTTACATTAGCTTTACTCTAGAAGCCCCGAGGTAAATAATTTCCCTCAGGGCTTGTGTCATCTTTCGGGATGCTTTATGGAAGATCTTTTAAGGAAATTGAGAAGAGGAGGTTCTGGGAAAGAATAGGGTACGATGGGTGGGTAGGTATCCGGCTGGAGAGATTGAAAGGGTCTCCCTCAATCGGTCTCTCCCAATCCGACCCAGCACGCAGTTGGTGGGCAGACGCATCCGCCGCAAACCCGGGCATCTCTGCTAATTCGTCAAATGTAAAGAATCACTCGGGATAGCCTATGGAAGACGTGTTGGTTTTCCGGTGAATCTCAATGCCCGCTGTTTGGCTGTACCTGGGTATGGGTACAATCTTAAAGCGGGTACGGTTGTACCCATACCCACCTCCCATAATGTATGCACTTGTTCCGTACTCCCAGCCGATGATTTATAATGATATTAATGATCGATGATAGGGACAACATAAAACATTTATTAATGTTTTGTAAATTCAATTTTTTCATTGGATGTTGGTTGACCTAGTGATTAAAAATATGCTCCCTGTCTCTGTATCCAGAAGCCGTGGGTTCTAGACCGAGCCTAAAAAATTGATATGTACAATTTTTATAGAACCATAATTTTACAATATGTTTGAAAAACAATCCTTGTTAGTCGCTGAATAGCTTGGTGAGTGACCATCTTTCAACATCGAAACGTTCTCTGAAATGGCTATAGCTATATATTATGATAATGGCTTAATAACCAGCTATTTTTCGAGTTTTCTCTTGCCTTTCTCTATTCCCTCTCCCAATTCGTTTTGCTACAACATTCACTTATATTCATTAAGAGGTAATAACCAAGCAAAAACAGAAATATGCCACTTATAAATAAAATTTTAAACGTATTGACTATTTTCCACAAAAAAAATATAAATTGATTTCGAAAGACTGTTTTTTTATCTAGTAAATCTATTTTTTTAAATTTTGAGAAAATATGTTTATTTTTAGTACAATAAGGTTTTACCGTAGGTCGTTGGCATATTTGTTAAATTTTCAAACAAACTTTTGTATTATACAACATACATTTCAAATCATATAAGCATGCAGTAAAATAAATCAATAAATTATTTAGGAAAACTACTTTTCAGAATTTTAATTTTAGTTCAAATAAAATCATAAAAAAAGATCCGCGTTTTGTGACGAAAATACATCAATTTGTCTATTTATTTACGGTCTTACAAACTAATATATTTGAAAAAAATAACATTCTTATTTTGCTTAGACATTATTGAAAAATTATAAATACATCATCAAAGAACAATTAGAAAAATAACATAATTTTAATGGTTTTATCATCACGAGTTTGAGCATTTTTGAATGTGGGTATTTATCAAAGCAAATTTGGAATAAAATAAAATCGAAATTAAGTTATTATGAAAGATATTGAAAAACAAGGTTATTATGTTAAAATGCTGGTATGGAGAATAATTAATCTTTCTCATTGGAAGCGCCCTATACCGTTACAAGGGTACGATCGCAATCTTAAGAGATTGATGGGCACTTCAGTATCGCTCTGAGAGAGACCACCATTCAGATACCAAAAGGTGTACTTTGGTTGTTTTAAATAGCTTTAGCCGTTTTTAGTGACCTGATCTGAATAGCCAGGTACCTTTCTCAATCTTCTTATTCCCCATCTCCTCCTCCTTCTCCTTCCCACTAACTTCAGCCTCGCAACATACCCCAAATGAGAATGCCATAGTCTCACTGGCTCCAGACGGTTGAGAGCAGCCTGAACTCTTCTGCGGTACTCACTTAATGCATACATTTTTAAAATTATTTATTTATGTATTAACGCACTTTTTCGGGGCTTTTACGAATATGGATAGAAAGAAACATATAGTATTTATTGTACGTAATTGAATTATCTCAGTAACAATGTTTTATATTTGTTTAAAGATAAATTGAAGATGTCCACCGACTTGGTATAATTATTTCCCTCCATTAGTATTCTGGAATTACTATCAAAAAGAGTTGAAGAAAAATTTCCATTTTTTCCGGGTCGATAAACTTTTGTTCGGAATCCTATAATAACAAAACAAAAACTTTGTTTCCATCAAAAAATGTTATCAAACCTGCAAAATATCCAGTATTTCATTTATATTTCCACCAAATACTGAATATTTCACCGAGCTCCGTACCTCTCCAAACTCAACATCGCATTAATCAATGACATTCCGCATCCTATTCATCAATACCGCCATTGAGGTTTGGAAAAACAGCAAATAAAATTTTCAATTCTATAGCCCGGTTTTCATCTCGAATGCTCTGGGAGTCTTGGCAAAAGTTCAAATCGTTACATCAGCCACATGCTAGTGATTGCTATAAATTACCAACGGGACCCCATATATCAAAGGATTTAATGGTTCACTTGATAGCTAGAAGCTTCCCATGGTAAAAATAATATAATTTCATTGGGTCTATTAATTTCATATTTGTTATTTGAATGCGGTATGGCAGGTTTTTGATTTATGAAGCTAGTAAAGAGTTAATCCGATTTAAGTCGTGATATATGATAGAAAAACAAATTAATGGATATCTTTCTATGTGTTTTAGTTTGACTATCACTGTAAGAAGTATTTTTCTTGAAAATAATTCATGTTTATTTTTTACTAGCAAATTTCCGGCATGCGTTGCAATTCCTTTAATAAAGAAATTGTTTCTACCTGCGTGTTTTTTCTCATTCGTCTTTTTCCCCTTCCGCCTCCCCATCCCCTCCGATGACCACTACCCTTCCACTTTCCCCGCTTTCCCTCTCCCCTCTCCCGCGTTCAATATATTCAGTTCGGGTATATTCAGATTTTCAAACAGCTCACGTGCCACCTATTGCAATTTTTTGTTACAAATTTTCATTTTTCGTATGTTACAAACATTCATGTTGGCACCTAACTTAAGGTAGATATTTAAAATAAAAATAAAATTTGGCGTGAAAACGTCTTATAAATCGATGAACGCCGGCACTCACGAAAAAGCATGACTCATTGTCACGTTCCGCCTGAGCCGAGCGAGAGCGCGGAACAAGCGTTCGGCCTAAACGTTCAGCTTGTGACGCATCTATCATTCTTCCACTCCATCGTTATTATTTTTTTTTATTTTTTTTTTTATTTTAAATACAAAAACGGCTATACTGCCTTTATGTATTTATATGACGTTATCACGTAAAATTATCGTCCGTAAACCGACATTACAGACAACCAATTTTTTTATTAGGTTCAAAGTATTCGATTTTGGTTAGGACCATAATTGAGTACATACTTCGATTAAAATCATTAATTTAAAGAGTTTATTCGAAATTTGAATTAAGATTAACGATCGCTGGTTTGCAACATGTCATTCTAAAATTTTGACATCTTGGACAGTTTCGTAAGAGTTTTTGTAATGATTAAAAAAGCTTTTCATACGTAATTTCATGTGCTTGTAATAATCCAGAAACCTTCACGAGGATGGAAAGAAGGTATTTTGAAAGTTTTAAACATTTCCTATGCTTAATATAGCAATGCATAGACAACTCACCTACATAGAAACATATATTGATTTTTATACACATAAGATAATATTGTACGTTATTTGTATGAATGAAATCAAGAGTAAAATAAATGTTCATCCTATTTTATTTCATTGCCAAGGGATAAGCTGAAATTATTCCAATGTGATACATGATTTTCACGAAGAATATTTTTGCCATTTTCATGTTATGCCTAAAACTTGATATTGGATAGGTAGAGTAGGGCGGGGCTAGTTGAAGTTTTCACTTAGTGAGTCATATCTGGTAAACAATGCATCAGACTAACTTAGTACATTTACTGTTGAACAGGCGATTTACTCGTATCATGTTCTAAGCGCCTCCAGACACAAACACAATTATTAGCACGACTTATAGTGTGTGTATAAGAAAGTTCAGAGTTGTTAAACCTGCCCCATCGGTAGGATTAGTTAAGCAAGGGTATAGGGCACGTTAAGCTTTAGATTGAATAAACCAACAATAACAACAATATTGTTACGAGGACTGCCCACACCTACAATAACAGCGGTTTATAATAAATCATTTATTTTATTTTATTTATTTCTTTTACAATTTGTACGGCGTTTATGGGTACCACGAACAAACCATGTATTGGATAACCAACACCTCTGCCGTAGGTCACCCCAAGTAGTTTTCTGCGTTTGGTGACTTAGCAGGAGTATTCGGGTTTATGGGTCTATGTCTAGGTCTATCCGCCTTTTGCGTGGCGGGCCGGATCGAGAGACTGTGGTTGAGGGAGCTTTTGACTTCTCCAGCTAGAATCTCTCGACTCATCCCCTTGCATCGCAGTTGGAAGGATTCGTACGTCCCTCACACCTTGACACACTGATCCCCAGATTCCTACCCACCCCTCTTAACTTTTCCTCTTCAGAACTTCCTCTCCTTCCTTTCAATTGAAGATAAATAGACAGTAATAGATAAAAGGTAGGAAAATGATTTCCTTTAGGGTCTGTGTAATATATTTGGAGATGCTGTATGGATGGTCTTTTTGAGGAGAGTTAGGAATGAACTGGGTATCTTCAGGACCCATGTTCACTCTTATGTGTTCAATTTTGGAGGCGGGAATGGGTACCGCCGCCCGGGAATCTTTACTGGATAACCAACACCTCTGCCATAGGTCACCCTATGTGGTTCGCTACGTTTGGTGATTTAGCAGGGGTGCTCGGGTTCATGGGGTGAGGTTTGTTCCAGGTCTTGGAGGCGGATGACTAGGACACACTGAACCCCAGATTCCTACCCACTCTTTAAACCCTTTTCCTTCCCAGAACTCTGCCCTTCTTCCTTTATTTAAAAATAAACCCTCTATACAGCATCCCCAAAGATGACATAGGCCCTGAGGGAAATAATTTCCCTCAGGGCCTCCTGTGTGGAGCCCATGTAAAAAAAAATGTCTTGAAGAGACCCATGTTTTAGAAGGAAAGAAACATGGAGTCCGGCAAATCGTTCCATAGCTGATATGTTGAATTTAAGAACGAGTCGTAGAAACGACCTGTCCTCATGTGACGCATGTCTGTACCAACTTTGGGCGCACGTTTGCTATATTTCCCTACTACGCACCGGTATCGAAGGGACCAATGACGCTAACTCCTCGAAGCATCATCTTTCATTGAAATACCAGAAGAATAATAATAATAATAAGTTATTTATTTCAGCCGAACAGAGCGGTGGGTGCAATACTCTGTCAGCCATATAAAAGTATACATTACATACTATATGAAAAAAGAAAAAATAAATTAATAAAAAAAGATTTAAAAAGAAATATATATACACATATTTAGTACTCGTATATCTACTACGGGGGCTTCAGATGAATTCTCCATGTTTGGTGAAGAGGCGCGCCCTGCCACTGGGCCACGGCCAGGACGAGAGTGTTCCCCGATCTTTGGTAGCGCTGTCTCACCCCGGCTATTCTGTGGCGCATCAAAGCGGCGAACCCATGTACCCTTCCTTCTGCGAACATCTGCGAGGCACTGCATAAGTAATAAAGTAATGAATAAAGTCTTACTTCTATCGTTTCCTCGCAGGTAGAGCGGATGGAATGCCCAGAACTATGTCTTTAGACACACTCCTTGCTTCATTTATACATTTTCATTTATGCCTCTTAAAGTAATTCAAAAGTTAGCAGTTAATAATTTCCCTTTGCACTAAAAATCTATATTCGTAATCTACGTGAACTGGTTTTTTTTATTTTTTTTATTTAATATAGATACATAAGTGTACATAAATTACATATCGGTACAGAAAATATTTAAAATTGCAATCTCACCAAAGAAGAAGCTAGTTCTTGTGCTTGATGAGCGAGTTACACTAATTATAACAGAAATATAATAACATTAAGCAATAGGTAATAGGTTTTTTTTTATTTATTTATTTGGTGTCATAGTTTTTGATTTTCAAAGCTCTAAAATTTTTCAGGTCCAAGAGACAATGAACGATGATGACGTATTGAAAGTGAATGTACAAAAGCGTGAATGTCGCTACGGTCACGAACTCCCTTCTCTCCCGTTCATGTTCTCCCGGTATAGCTACTCCACCTGCATCGTGCACTGCAGGGCCCTGCGTCAGTTGCAGGAGTGCAACTGCACACATCACATGTTGCCCAGAATAGGTACGAATATTTTTTTAAAATATATAACTCGTCATGGGAAGCCACTAAATGAAACCACAGGGCCTATTCCATATTTGAAGATGCTAATTGGAGGGTGTTTTAATTGAAAGAAATTAGTTCATTAAGAGAACGTGCTCTAGGGGGAAGCAAGCACAATAACTTTTATAAGCTGACAAGAGTATTAAAGCGTTTTCTCATTCCCAGCATGAATTCCAAAGAAAGGCATTTTAATACATTGTGCACATCTCTCCCTTTCTTGGATTTGTGGATTTGTGGGTAGACTTTTTGTTTTCTCATCCGCAAATCCAAAAATTGTGAAGACCTTTTAATGCAGTGTGCACATCTCTGGCTTTTGACAGATTTGTGGGTAGACTATTTTGTTTTCTCATCCGCAAATTCGCAAAACCACAAATCCAGAAGGAATGTCTTTTAATGCATTGTGCACATCTCTCCCTTTCGACAGATTTATGGGTAGACTATTTTGTTCCGCGGATCCGCAAATCCAAAAATTTCGAATGAATGCCTTTTGCTTTGTGCACCTCTCTCCTTTTCGATGGATTTGTGGGTACACTGTTTTCTCATCCGCAAATTCGCAAATCCATAAATTCCGAAGAAATGTCTTTTAATGCATTGTGCAGATTGCGCATCTCTTCCTTTTGACAGATTTGTGGATAGACAATTTTCTTTTCGCATCCAAAAATCCACAAATTTGAAAGGAATTCATTTTAATGCATTATGCACATCTTTCCCTTTCGACGGATTTGTGGGTAAACTATTTTGTTTTCTTATCCACAAATCTGCAAATTCACAAATTCCTTTTATAGGAATACCTTTTAAAGCAGTGTTCACATCTCTCCCTTTCATCAGATTTGTGGGCAGACTATTTTGAATGCCAATAAATTGAAGGTTTCCTATAATAAAGTCAATACGCCATGATCCGAAGCTATTTTCCCGGGGAGATGAAATTTTAGTTTGCTTTCTGTATTATGTAAAACCCGAACCAAAGCCAGTGGAATTTTCAATATCTTTACATCACTTTTATTAAATTTTTGCTTTGTACTGGCTCAGGTTTTTTTGATGCATCACCTCTGTTCATTACTTTCCTAAAATTATCATCTATTTGGAAAACTTCCCCAACTTCACCAATGAATATATAGGTATTACTAATTTATTTTCTTTCTTTTTTCAGATCGAGAACCAATGTGTGACATAAACGGCCTAATTTGCCTTACAAATATTTCTCGTAGGTATACACTTTAAATTATTTTTCAATAATTTGATTGCATGGAGCACTCGAATATTCATTATACGCGATTCCGCGTAAAAATACCGTAGAGCCATCAAAAAGTTTTGAAAGAATTATTATTTGCTCGGAATAAACCTTTGACCCAAATTATCTTCTTCGAAGACGAATGAGATATTTAGGTGCTGACTTCGAAAAATATAATAAAATTATGGATTCATTGATAAGTTTGTGAAGGTAGCACATAAATTATTTGGAAATAAGAAAAGTTTTCTTTTCAGAAAGAGGTGACGAAGATGATTTCGATATTCAGTGTAAATGTCTTCCTTCGTGCCAAGAGCCAGAATATGAAGTTGTTGTACTTCAAAACAAGTAAATATATCAATTACAATTTTCTAATATTTTTCTTAAATTGTTTTATGAGATATTTTTAGGGAACCTAGTCTAAATTTAACATTTTTTCACACACTTTAGAACCCACATACACCTTTCTACGATAGAGGGTTGTGCTTATGAAAGCAAAGGCTTAAAGAAGACTGAAATAAAATCACTTCACGTAATATCTACATTTTTAAGTTCTGGATAGATATTATACTTAAGATGGGAGTACACGAACCGTTACAGTCAGTACAGTACAGATTTTGGAAGTGCACTGACCGCCTCATTGTTTGTTTGTTTTTTTTTTTTATTTTTTTTTTTTTATTTATTTACTCTTTTATACGCCCAGGGGTACATTAAAAATCTCGATATCTTTTGTATCTTTGATAAACTACGTAAGCGAGGAATAGGCGAGCTTGCTACGCAATTTGTTTGTGAATGGTGATGTCGAAATAGGTTATTATAGTCACCATCCTAGTGAGTCAATTACACTCAAGTAAAAACTTATACTGAGGAGTACCTACAAACAAGAATTCGCAACAGTCGAGCTCTGAATTAACAATTTAAAAAAGAAACGTTTTTTGAGGACAACTTTGAGGGTGAGAACCGTATACCTAGCATGTCCCATTGGCACCACAATATGAAGGAAAATGATTAATTTACTTGTTTGATCTCCTCATTCTGTTTGTTTTGGTCGAAATATTTAATTTTTCGTGAATACTACAATAAATATAATAATAATTGGATAATTTGCTTAGCAGCGTTTTTGTAGAAAATCACCATGTAATATTTTCCCATTACTCTATCTTATTACTGACTATAGACCAGACAATCCATTGTAATCACTGATTACTTACAGATTGCATCCACCGGTTCATCGATCAATTATTCAAAACTAAATGTGCAATGAATGCTTTAAACAGATACTTTACAGGACCAGGCAGATCACTTGAGATTAACACTGTTTATACAGAAATGTAGGTCTAATTCTGCATGCAGAGGACATAATTGGAAACGCATGTTAATAGAGATGCTATTCTTACATCCTTATATTTATATATTTTTTATTTAATATTTTCGTTAATGTACGTATTCAGGAAAGAAAAACTAAATTTTTGATAGGTGTTACATCAGTATTTGTTAGAATTTATCTTCCTAAATGCGATTCGTCCCTCGATAAGAAACAGACATGGGCAAAATTGAATGAATGAATTAAATAAATTAATTCGATCTGATTCTCAATTTTACAAGGAATCGCTTCTTCATTTCTTACCATCTGCATCCTATGATTTTGTAACTAACGGCACCATAAATTTGTTTATTGTTATTTTGTTATTAATAATTATATTACAGAATTACTTCAATTATTAAATAATTTAAGCATGTCCTTGTTCATATCGATATAGATTTCGAATAATGTTTATAATAATAATAATGCATACTGTAAATTATTTGAATATTATAATGTTTGGCATTTAAATATTATTGAATAGTTGCTGCGCGGATACTGTAATTTGCATTACATTTTTTTAGAGAAAAATGAATTAAAGGAATGAATCACAAGAATAAATTCACTAGCCTAGGGGAATCAGACCAAATAGTTTTACAGTTAATAAATTTGAGTTTGTCAATATTTTAAATTATTTTATTTTATATTATGTTTAATGTCGTCATGCTGACTTATTCGTGGTTCGCACGGCGAGGCGCATGAAAGCTAAGGGTGGTTCTATGTTTTTCATGTAATTTTGCTCATTTGAAGCCCCAGAAAATAGTTTTTTTTTGTTAATATAATTTTTTTAATACTTTCAGACCAAATACTGGTACGTTAACAGATAAATTAATTGAACGTGGAAGTTTGATATCAATTTACGTGGAATTTATACCAACCGTAAGAAACAGGAGGATAGTTGTGAGATCATCCCTGGACCATGTTGGTAAATATATCTTACAATGATCTTTTCTCACCCACTGAACAGATATAATCCCTAATAGTATCGTAGATACTCTTAGTTTCACCCTGGTTAGACAACCATTCAAAATCGATACGTTACTTGAAATGGGATTAACCGTGTTCGGTAACCAGATGTTTCTAGATAGTCGAATTTTTCACAACCTTTCGCTGCCCATCTCCTTCGCCTCTCTATCAGCCTCATAATTTACCCCAATTGAGAATGCCATATTTTCGCAGGTTTCGAGCAGTGTTGTGCGGTGCTTAGGTACACGAAAAAATCGACTTCTTACCTATACCGATTTCAAAGAAAACGGTTGTCAGCAATTTACAATCGACCGCAAGGGGCTCCACTCATGGAAAAACTGAAAAAAAAAACAGTTCTCAACGCAATTGCGACATGTCAAAACTTGACAGTCAAGAATGCAACTGAAAAACCATCACTGCTGGTCACCGTGACAGTTGACAGGTTGCCATGGTAGCGACACACGAAATGTCAAGTTTTGAAATTTCAAATCAGAAGAATATCGATATTGTGAAGGAGGTTGATCGCAATTGCGATCGCAACAGAACTGGTTTTTTTCAGTTTCTCTTAAGACTTATATATCAGACAAACCAATAAAATTGATTATCTTTTAAAGAATTTTGAGAATGTTAGATCAATTTTACCAGAAGTAAGGTAAATTTTAACTTACTTCAGGCACACAGACACACCCTTAATACACTAATATCGGTTTACTTAGCCATTGAACACATCATCAGAGTATTATACATTTGAATTTTTTTTAACCATTCTTTTAGTATTTATAGGTGGTACTGCCGCAGTGTTCTTTGGAGCTTCCATTCTAAGCATCATAGAAATATTTTATTTGCTGTTCATTCGGAAATATAATACTTAATTTACCGGCAATCGGATGTTCGCATAAATGGAATAATGCTTTAATCACCCGGCATGATTTATTGAAGACACACAAATAAAAAGCCAGACGTTCCAAAGTTTTTCAATTTATTTCACGTGCGTATGTAGGTATATTGTTTAACTGTAAAAGAATGTTAATAAATCATTTTGAAAACGATATTTTTCTTTTATTTATCACATGGAAATTATTCATGTTTATAACTTGACTACCGAGCACCCGGAATGTTTTGCAATGCTCAAAGAAAGTGTTTGTGTTTTAATTCCGTTTATTGAAGTTCTTTTGGATACCTACACAATTTTTTTTCCATCTGGTGTCCGTGTGAAAAGCATGGATTTTCCAAATTTACTCCCTGCTATACCCTACCGCTATTATACCGCTACCTCCCTGATGCGACCCTCTTCCCCACTCCTTCATTCCCCTCCTCACCTCTTTGATTCACCTCCTCCTCACTGCCGCTAAACTACATGAAATGCACCTTTTTTCAAACAACTCGCTCACCATCTATTACAGACCTCACGTATGTATATGTTTATGTGTACACATGTATATAATGGTGAGTATGTATATAATATATATACATATACATACTCACCATAGTTTCATTCAATCGGACGAATGATATAAGAACACATTCGCGACAAACAAGAAAAAGTCAGTTTTACGTACAAAGAGAGATTTGAATTTCCAACTTTCCTATTCCAAAAATTATAAAATCCTCAACACTGAAAGACTAATCATGTTTTTTTATACATAAAGGCCAATCATTTGTCTATAATACTAGAACTACTATCAACTCCAAAGGAAATGCTTTTTTGGCTTACGAAGATTTCAAATAAAGCATGTTATTTTATAAAATCGATTTTATGTAAAGGATAAAGAATACGAATAGGTCTATAATTTGTAGTATTTTTTATTATTTTTAAAATATAGGTGTAATAACCTTGAGGGAATGAAGCGGTAGCATGTAGACAGATCAGTGAAAGGCAGAGCAGTTGGTGAGTCAGAGTCTTTATTATAGATTGCGTAGCGTGGACAAATCAGTAGAGTAGACAGTGGTGGTGTTGGCTGATAATGATGATCAGTGAGGCGGAGTCGTGATGATGATAAAGGTCATGCTGCAATGGCGGTGAAGATGGCAGGTCTTCAATTCGCCAGTGGGTTGCTCTGCGGGAAAACCTTGTGAGGCGAGGATCTCAGTGGCCGCGAGAGGCGGTGGACCTCGGTAGCCTGAGACATAGCTGATCCCTGGGCTGAGGGTGCGTTGGACCTTAAAAGCGCGGGATTTAGTTGATCTCTTGAGCTGAAGGTGCGGTGGACCTTATAAGCTGCGAGATGATGTGTTCCTCGAATGTAGAACAAGGGGATTGCCGAAGGCCAACATTCCGGGATGGCCGTAGGTTCTTGCTCGCTATCGCACTGGAGTATGTTGTTATTACTGATTGCACTGTGCACTGTGACTTTGACTTGACATTTGATTGAATTGTACTCGGCCAACCGTCTTTTTTATAGCGTTGCCGTCTGTGCAAGTAGGTTCTAGAACGCAAGGTAATTCGAATGCCCGCCAGATTGGAAAGGCGCTCGAACTTTCCAGCCGCCCCGCTGCAAGGCGTTTGAATAAAATCGGGACCTTTCTAGAACCGGCCGGCTTTTATCGGCCGGCGAACGGTATACCTACTCGCCATTCATAGTTCTGGGCATTTTCATGCAGACCAATGGCGCCGTAATTGTTTGCAGAATGGGTGCATCTAAAGTCTAAATGGTGGGCGTGAAAGTGATTGCTACAACCCTCAACCTTTAAATCAAAATTAGGTTCCAGAGTGGAAGATACTCTCTGTTTCGCCCTGGTGTAAGACCATCATTCAGAATTGAAACGTTGCTTGAAATGGCTTTAGCCATGTTTGTTAACCAGATTTGAATAGCCAGATACTTCCTACCTTCCTCTTCCCCATCTCCTTCCCCTCCCACTACCTTCAGCCTCACAACATACCCCAATTGGGGATGCCATAGTCTCACTGGCTCCAGAGGGGAGCAGTTGGGACTCTTGTGCGGTATTCATATAAAAAAGGGAGCTGATAAATCTCTTGAATATGAACGAAAAAAATCTACCTGCCTGACTCGATATCTAATTTTCTTTCGGTAAGTACCAACCTTTCTAGTTTCTTTAGCGTTTTGTGACACATTTAAGTACCTATTATTTCAGATTTTCCGCAAAAAAAATTTCAGCTGATAAAGGTGAGTATTATTATTTTCTAGAAATTCAGATTATATTTCAGAAAAACAAACTAAGACATAAAAAATAAATTATTTTGGGTGGAGGTTAGTGAAAGGGTATCTAAATACACGTGCCTAAGATTTCACAATTTTTTAATATAAAATTTACTACCCACTGCTCGTGTATAGGAAATAATTTTTCATTGTAGATATTTATATAAAACCCGAAAACTTTACGAGATATTCGAGAATAAAAAGCGTTCCACAAATTTATTTCATTTCCTCACATTCTACCACTTAGCGCAAGTGAAGCAAAAACCTCATTATTTTGGGTAAAATGCTTGTGTAGGAATGTATTAAATGTAAATACGAGTAAGTACGACTGAACCAATATTCGATAAGTATTATTCCGCCTGAAGAATATCATTTCAAGCATACCCGCTTCTCGTATCATCCCGAAAGCATTTGACGTTGGAATTAAATCCACCCATATTGTAACCAATCAAATTACAAGATGGATTCTAAATTCTGAATTTGGTTTTGAATTTGATGAAAGAACAATGTTGGGTAAGGCGTTTCATACTCCTTACGAAAATGTATTAAAACTTATTATTATTAGCAAATTATTTACAACGTATTTGAATATATTAAAAAGTCAATTCTGGCATGTATGTGTTAGATTCTTATGTTGCTTTTTATATCAGAGGTTGACAATCATCAGGGCAATCTTTACTCTGATTCACTTCGATGCCACAAGCATGTCTACCTTACCTCCATCAATGTCGGCGCCCCTCATAATGTGACAAAGATGTGATTTTTTTTTTCATTTTAAAAATACTACAATTTTCGGTTGATTGAAAGTAGTAACTCAGAAAGTATTAAAAGTAGTAACTCTACCTGTCCAAGGTTATTTTTCCCAACTGATAATCCAAGAGAAGATTGATGGAAGACCTAGCAAAGAAAAAGATGTCGCATCTCATGGCTTCAAAACGTATGTAACTTTACAATCAAATTCTGCTGAGCGGCTGCCAGAAGATGTCACCAAAATAATCAGAAAAACAACAGCCCATCACTGTACCTGACGTTTTCAAGACAATAAATTAGGAAATTTAGAACCAACTAAAAGGGTAAACAATTAACGCGGTGAGAACACAGGCAGATTTAATTCTATTTTCTCTATACCTACTCCTGTGCAGGGACAATCTCCAATGTGTAGAAAAGTTTGTAAAACAAACATGAAAACAAACTGCCCTGACGATGGACACCGTAACGCTGTCCGAGACGTTGGTTAAAGAAGGGGGTAGAGCAACAAGGCATAACACCCCAAAACAAATAACGAAATTACTTTTGGCCTTGAAAATCTAAAATCATATCAAACCTAAAACAATTTAAAACTCTAAATCAACGCTGAGATATCAAAGACCTAGTAATGCCCCGAGAGAACTCACAATTTTATTGATAGCCCATAAATATTACAAAATATTCATTTCAGATGTCAATTAAGAGTTAATCTTTCTCCGAACACAATTTATAATCCTACAAAGAACCATATTTTTTTGTTTTATTTTCTTTATTCATTACTTTGATGGTTACATAATTTGTGAATTTTTCGACCACCGCGCAAGGCACTGTATTTATTAAAAAAAAAGCTGTAGCACCTTTAATAGATTATACACAGATGTGTAGATTATGCTCAGTGATATAAATATTCCTTTTAATTTATGAATTTATAAAGACTGTTAATAACGCAATAAAAATAGTAAAATAAAGAGTTAAATCTTTATGTAACTTAGTTCTTAAAATGGGTTCGGGAAAGTTGCGGGTTCCCTCGACCGTACTTAATAACATTGCAGTCTTTTCAACATCGGGTACATTTCGTTATGTATTTCGTCTCAACTGTATATTGACCCTTTATATAACAGAGTGTTTTTTTACTTTGAATTTATATTGTACAGTATATGTTCTAAGCCAAACATAGTTACCAGCCTAAAAAATCTCATTTGTTATCATGTTTTGGATTTCAGATACAAAGTCCGAATCCAGAGTTTTTTTTTGTTCTAAAGATTGTCCAGTTTTGGTCACTTTTAATGCAGAGCTGTCAGATTCTGTTGAATTTGTAGCGTAGTTATGCGCACTGCCCGCGATATCCTCCACATTGTATTTGTGGCATATTTGTGGACACGCTTTCCAGCGAAAATACAAAATGTGGGCCAATTCGAAATTATAGAACGTCTACGCAGTAGCAAAAGCAATACCGATCGTACTAAAACCTCGTGTGATCTAGGAGTTTTGATCATATTGAGTTATATTTAGGTATATTTTTGCATGGTTTTCGACGGAAAATACCGGTGGCAAATATACTAACTGTGTTCTACTATGCAAGTGCAGTCGCTTAGAACATTGGTAAAGCTTGTTTAGAAAAAATAATAGAAAGATGAAAACTGGTACGGGGTCGATTTTTTATCCTTAAAACGGTTCGTGAAAGTGGCGTGCACTTCTGACTTTCGACTATATTTATTTTATTTATTGCCTCGCCAACAGAATATATCACATTATAATTATTACATTAGTTTACGTTTTCAATATGGTTATAGCGATAATTCCAATCAAAGGTGAGCACACGACTCATCACAACATTCCTAGTATGACTATACATATGACTATATACGTTATAATACATAATTATCAATTAAATTACAAGTAGGTACATAAAACAAAGAGGGTCAAAATCAAATATAGGTAAAAACATGCATACACATATACATGTATATTTGTATATGTATACGCATACATGTGCACACTTTATATGTAATACACATATATATATATATATATATATATATATGTATATGCATACGTGTGCACACTCCACACGTACATATGCATTCATGTACACACATATACATTTATGCACATTATAGAGCCAATTTTTTTTACATGAATACCGCACAAGAGTCCCAACTGCTCCCGTCTGGAGCCAGTGAGACTATGGCATACTCAATTGGGGTATGTTGTGAGACTGAAGGTAATGAGGAGGGGAAAGAGATAGGGTAGAGGAAGGTGGGAAGTACCTGGCTATTCAAATCTGGTTAACAAACACGGCTAAAGCCATTTCAAGCAACGTTTCAATTCTGAATGGTGATCTTACACTAGGGCGATACTGAGAGTATCTTCCACTCTGGAACGTGCAGAAAATATACAATATATTATTTTCAATGAGTTAATTGTGAAATAACGCAAATTAATCAAATAAAACTTATTTGCCACGCCGGGATTTGATCCTGCGACCTCCACATTGTGAGTCAAGAGCCTTACCTCCCGACCACGCCGGCTGTCAGTATATGCAAGTATAAGATCCTTCTGAAGGTAGTGATTCAATTCGAAAATATATCCAAGTCTTCATGTTCGAAGTATTTACTGTATGATCGATTAATTCTTGACGTTGCAACGCGTTGGTTTGAAAAAATGTATTAATGCGGTAAGTATCGATCCAAAACGTTTCAAGTTTTCTCGTGAATTTCGGCGTTAATAGTGACTATGCAGATATTTTGAAGCTTTTGCTGCATCCTGTGGAATTATCCTAATCCTCAGAGTTACATTCCGCACATAGTAAATCCTCGCATTCTAAATCGCAAACCTCTAATCCCTTTGAATAAATGTAGCGTTCCTGCAAAACGGGCTAAATATTTCCATTTGGGGTTAGCGGCTTCAATATGAACAACTACTTCCCTCTCTGTTCCACTGTGGGCCGTTTGATAACTCAATAACGACTATCTACTGCTAATGTATTGGAAGTGAAATTGTTTCGTAAAACTTCAAACAGTCGGTTTCTAAAATATAATTATCTAAAAATAGTGTTTTTTAAACATTATAATACGACAATATACCCTAAAATATATTCAAAATCTTAACGACGTAAGTAAAGAAGCCGTGTATGCAAATTGCGACTCGCGACCCGTGTATTGGACGTACCTACTGTCGAATTTGCCCTATCAAAGAAAAAAGAAGAAGACAAATAATGTGGAAATCTTAACGACGTAAGTGAAGAAAGCGTGTAAACAAATACACGCCCGCGGCACGGCGTATTAGACGAACGTACAGTCGAATTCGCCGTAGCGGGCCTGGAGATTCGACCTTTCCGCCGCGTTCATTTTAATTAATTCTGAAGAACGTGTTACAAATATTTAAGATGTTTCTAAACGAATACCTCCCAAAGTCGCTAATTCATTGTCTAGAAAAATAAAATCTGGTGCTTACCGCTAACTTTATATTTGAAAAATGGTTATAAAGTTTTAAAATAGTTGCACATAAATTATATTTACGGTAAGGTATTGTTTTTTATTAATTTTAAATATAAAAAAAACTTACATTCCCAGGTATCGGTTGGAGTAAAAAAGTTATTTTAGTTACGAATTCGCCGGAAATGATTAAAATGGAGTTTTGAGCAAACAAAAATTATTAGGGTTATGTACCGCCTTAACTGATCACAAGAGGCCCCTAGATAAATAATTTCAATCCCAATTTTTTATGAGAAAAACTCTCTTTTTATATCTTTTGAAGGTTATTCACATCATATACTTCTTCAATGATAAATTTCAATCCCGACCAATGTTACTTTTGGGGTTGCTGTGTGCTAAATGAATTAGGTACCTATCTTTATTGTGTACTATCGGGGTTAAAATTATTAGATAGGTTATATGTACTTGTACTGTACACGTTCGTGCCGCGAAACTTTGTGCAAACTTAACTTTACCTATTTTTGCTAGTTGTAATGCACGTGTTCGTATAACTTATAATAGGCGTCAGACACATTATCTTACTAATATTATAAACGCGAAAGTTTGTATGGATGTATGTGTGTGTTACTCTTTCACGCAAAAACTACCAAATGGATTTTAATGAAACTTTACAATACTGTAGCTCAAACATCAGAATAACATAAAGGCTATAAATAATGGTAAGCTCTGGCGGTATGAATTTTTTTTTTTACATGAGCTCGACACAGGAGGCCCTGAGGAAAATAATTTACTTCAGGCCTATGTCATCTTTGGGGATGCTGTGTGGATGGTTTTTTTAAGGAAAGGAAGGGGAGGAGAGTTTTGGGAAGGAAAAGGGTTTAAGGAGTGGGTAGGAATCTGGGGTTTAATGTGTCCTGGTCATCCGCCTCCAAGACCTAGACAAACATGAACCCTGAGTGTGTGTATTTCATATATTTTAGTGGCAGGGAGGAAAGGCAGGGGGAAGGGGAACGGGGGAGGTGGGGTTCGCTGAGAGGGAAGAGATAAGGGAGGGGAAAGGCAGGGAAGGTGGAAGGGAACGGGGATGCACGGAAAAGGACATGCAGGGAGAATCAATTTATTTCTTTGAATGGCATTGCAACGTATGCCGGAGACCAGCTTGTATCTTATAGAGGTTATTCATTTGGAAACGTGTTCCAATTATTGTTTAAACGGCATATAAAAGAGTGTAAATTTAAAATCAATGCAATTTATTTACAACAGAACAATAAAAAAGCTAACCGAGTGTGGAGATGCTATAATAATAATAATTGGATAATTTGTAAAGCGCCGTTTCAGTGAAAATTTACCCCAAGGGCGCCGTACAATTTATTATGATTTCTTTCCATCATATTTATTATTTACAAACAGAAACAGAAAACATACTTACCTGGCAGGTCACTTTTATTAGAAAGTTCTTGGAGAAGATACGAATTTGTACGCAGATGACACTACATTCTATAAATAATGATAATAAATAAGTGTTTATGCGAACGATTCGTAGAACGAACAAGATTAAGAAAATTATCATGACTATTCTTTTCATGAATCTTCCAAAGTTTCGCGGAATGAGCGTGGAACACGGTGAATAACAAAAATTTGATTGTATGAATCACCAAAAAAAAACTCGAACGATGAACTCAAATGTCATGATGACATTTGCATCGCCTTTTTGTCGGGAATCATAATTTTAGAGTTATTATTTTTACCTTACAATAGTATTTCTGTAATATTCTATTGAGCTTTGAAATGTAATGTCCAAAGATTTTTTTAATTGGAGAAGATGAAATTTTGTTTTTTCTATATTTTAGATACAAATTTCGGGAGTTTAAGCTTTTTTAAAAGTGTAAAGAGAAGTAATTACTTTATTAAGTGGAGATTTATCTAATAGGTGGCCCAATTATGAACAATATTATTCTGCTGTACACAAAGAGCAATTTATTACCGGTAAGACTATCAAAATTACTACTGGCGGGCTTAGACCAAATGAGCATAGAGCTATAGTTGGAACAAGAGCGTTATTTTTTGATCTGTATTGTAATTGATAATTCGGTTTCATCATTTACACCAAAAAACCTACCAACGAACAAGAACGAGAACAACAAGAACTAAAATTCTTTCACATGTTCTAGGAATGTTTAGATCAGGCGAACGAATGCTCATTGCTTAACAACAATCGGTGGTAATGTTTACTACACCACATTTAGCAATGAGATATTGTGATTTCAAGTGCTGCATTTATCGTTATGACTCAAGAAACGAAAAAAAGAGACCTATTTTCATAAATTCCTTATGTTGGATCCCACGTAAAATTTTGTACACTTCTATAATTTGTAGACATTTTCATTACTCCAATCCATAATTGGTACAAACAAGTCCTCGAAGAGACCACCTCTAGGATCGAACACGAAGGAATGCTCTAGAGCAGCGATTGTCAACCTTTTTAAGCCTGCCTACCCCTTGATTCTTACTACAATTTTTGTGTACCCCGTACCCTCTATCTTTCTTGTGTATACGTGTAATAAAGACATGTTTCATGTGTTTTTTTTAATACTCTCATTATTACGTGAATTTAACCATCAAGTCACTTAAACACAATTGATGCAATTTTATTTTAATGTTTTACTGCAAAATGTTAAGCTTAGTTTTAAAACTCACATTTGTGCCACGATATTGCGTACCCCCAATTTAATGGATGGATTTCACAGGTTGAAAACCGCTGCTCTAGTGTCTAGACATCTGTTCGGGCGCACTTGTGGCATTTACTTCAAACGAATGAGCATTCTTAGAGCATTCAACTAAATTTCGGCGAATACATTCGGAGCACTGAAAGAATAATGTATATCTGTTTACACCAAATAATTTGCAAGAGCAGACTAGAATAAGCATTTGCTAGTTGCTGGTTTAAAATCCACCTATGTTCAGACTGCCCACATTACTTATGAATATTTTGACATGTAGATTCATTGCTGATGCATACTACAATGGGCTTAAACTGAAAATGTTCTGTTATCCTTTAGGCCTGAATCAAATCAAAGATCAATTTTAAGCAAAATAACAATCTATTGCACTTCAATATTAACACCATAATTACAATCAAGTTCTACAAACATCAGTGGGCTGAGTAATCAAAAATTCTAATGTGAAAAATATTATTTAAAAAATTCTGTACTCATGTAGAAAGACAAGCTTCCGGTTTGAATATTATTATCATAAAATAATTAAACAATCAACAAATCTAAACGCTTCCAATCTGCTCTGACGTCGTAGTTACCGCCCCGGCGCCACCATCGCGGGTGAGATTGACAACTGCTTAACGTAATGTGATGCTAAATCCCTTGGCGTTACTTTTCCCTTCAAATTTGCTCAAAAATATTGATTCTCTCTTCGAAAACTTCATAAAAGAGAAAAGCATTTACTGTAACAATGAACTAAAAATTTTATGACTTGTTAACAAATTTTCATTTTGAATCGTCATTTTCGCTTTTTTCCAGAACGTTATTTTAAAGTGTTCGTAGGAATTCTTAAAATTCTTAATATTTTTTTTATTCCTAAGTAATCTGTAGGTATACTTTTCAACCGAAAATTTTTCGACTATTGAAAATTTGGGCAGATACTTTTTTTAATTAATGAACTTTGTTTAATTTAATTTAATTATTGAACTATACGACGTCTTCACTGGAAACACCAAAAGATCATAGTTCGGGATGGCAGCTAAATATTGATTATGAGGAGCATAAAATAATTAAGTTTCCCTAGAAATTCATTGCAGCAAGTTCACATAGTATCGAAAGATTCAAAAAAGGTTTTTTTATTTATTTTGGAATACCCGCATGTAGTCACATCTTATTTGGCGAATGCCCAAAGATAAGGGGTGCTTAGCAACGTTTATTATTTTTGTTTAAATTTAGATTCGCGATTCAATTCGAAAATGTTCTTTTTATTTTTATATTTTTCTTAAGCTT
The DNA here is from genome assembly GCA_936435175.1 of Glyphotaelius pellucidus. Taxonomy (NCBI): domain Eukaryota; kingdom Metazoa; phylum Arthropoda; class Insecta; order Trichoptera; family Limnephilidae; genus Glyphotaelius; species Glyphotaelius pellucidus. Next base: position 9,015,626 of record OW386552.1, on the reverse strand, counting down.
TCTAACAAAATTATTATTAAATTTATTATATATTTTCCCTTCCAGATCACCACTGTATAAGCAAATGATTTATCTATACGTAATATAACTTCATTGTGTAACATTTTAGGTGCGAATAACACATGAATTAATTGTATCTAATATTTTTATATTACTTGCATGGCAACTTTCCCTCATCCCTCTCCTCCCCTTACCCTTCCCAACCCAAATCACTATTTTGCAGTCTATTTCAGTTATAATCACACTTATTTTAATGTTGTGTATTAGTTTAACATTTGTTAAATTCACATTTGTACTCTTATTATTTTTTTAAATATTCTAGTTTATATTCAGTTAGTCTTGTTTCTAAATACCTATCTGTGAACATTAATAATTGGTCTATTTTTTTATCATCCTCTTATGTTTATTGTATTACTAAGACTGTTAATGTTCCTTAAATAAATAAATAAATAATATTATTTAAGATAATGTGCATTAGTAACACGGTATGAATAAATATTTATTTTTCTTCAGTTACAGTTATTATATAAAAACCTACCAAAAGCCTTAAAGAAAGTCAGCACTTGTCGTAGAATATGTGCTGTATACAGTGTTTTAGGGACGTACTTGACTTGATTCCTAACATCATTTGGAAAAACCTGCGAATCCTGATATTATTTTGCGTGAAAAATGTAAATACGTTTTGGTCCGGTGACATCTTCAAGTTTTTTTTTCAACAACATAAAAAATCGGTAGGTATTGGACGGGTAAGATCGGGGTGAAGGCTTGTGCGTGTGTAACATGTGGTAAAAAAAATCGTTTTTGTTTTGAAGAAAAAAAATTTTAATAAAATCATTAAAAAATATGAAAGGATACCAAAATTTCGTTTACATTTTTTACTCCAAATAATGTCAGGAATCATTGGTTAAAGTGCGTAAGTCAATTACGTCCCTTAAAACCATGTAAGAGAAAAATACCAATGTAAATGTATTATTTGTATGAAAATGTATGAAAATTTTTTGCATGCAAATAAATAAAAAATTAAAAACAAAACAACGAGATACTAGCTCCCTCTCTGGTAAGAACAATGAATAGTTCAATAATTCTGATGACGACATAGAATTATAGATAAAACAATTCAATACACTTGCCTTTACCCAAATACGAATCGGAACAATGCATTTTATTATTTAACAATAGTATCTTGTATTAAGAGGGAATAACCAGACAAAACCGGAAATATGTCATTTTTATATCAACTTTTATCCGTTTTGACTCTTTTCCACAAAAAATTATAAATTTATTTCAAAAGACTGTTCTTTTATCTAGTGAAGCTATTTTTTTAAATTTTGAGAAAATATGTTTATTTTTGGTACAATAAGGTTTTACCGTAGGTCGTTGGCAGATTTGTTAAATTTTCAAACAAAATTTTGTATTATACAACTTCAAATCGTACAATCATGCAGCAAAATAAATCAATAAATTATTTGGAAAACCTGCTTGTCAGAATTTTAATTTTAGTCCAAATAAAATTATAAAAAAAAGATCCGCGCCCTTGTTTTGTGACGAAAATACTTCAGTTTATCTGTTTATTTACGGTCTTACAAACTAATATATTTAAAAAAAAACATTCTTATTTTGCTTAGACATTTTTGAAAAATTATAAATTCTTATGATCATCCATACTTATACTTATACTTATCCATACTAATATTATAAATGCGAAACTGCTCGAGTTCGTTTATGACCTTTTCACGCATAACACAATATAAAGACTTTAATAATTCTTTCACCAATATAAAGCTTAATTATATGCGCAGACTACAGGTTGTATATGATGGTAAGCTCTGGCGTTATGAAATTATAAATATTAATATATTATATTTGTTATACGTTTTCTGTCGCTAACAAAAGCGAGTTTTTGCTAACGTCAGAAAAAAATCTTTTCCATGGAAACAATTTTGATATATTTTTGGGCTCTATGCTGGTAGGCACTCAGTCTACTGGTCAGCTACTACTGCAGAAAATTTAAATATTAGAATTCGTTTTTTTTTGGACAAGCTTGGAATAAATGTCAGATTTGAGTTCCTATATTAAAAATATAATTCGTAACGATTATAAAGACTGAATGATAAATAGAGTATTTTTTTATTATATTAACGAACTTCCAAATATTTAAATAAAAATAAACATACGAAATGTTTGTAAGCGCATAAATTCCGAACGAATGAACAAAATTGGATAAGTAATTCTTTTTTTCTTTGAGCTATAGCATTATGAAATTTAGGTGGTAGGCGAGATGTTTGAAAACTGAATGTAAGGGAATGAATATATGGAATGCGGGAGGGGATGGGGGTGGGGTGGGGGGGGGGAGACAATCGATAAGTGCAAGCGCTACAGTAATTTCCCGTAATACCATGCGAGCGAAGCCGCGGGGAAAAGCTAGTTCAATAATAAAATAAAGTACATATTTCAATTGTTTTATCATCATGAGTTTGAGCATTTTTGAATGTGGGTATTTATCAAACCAAATTTGGAATGAAATAAAATCTATATTTAGTCATAATGTTAAAATGCTGGCATGGAGAATAATTAATCCTTCTCATCGGAACCGCCCTGTACCGTCGCAAGATCATCGTTCGACGAAATTTAAATTCTCGGCTGCTGGTTAATGGCTCGTTAGAACTGGGGAACATCATTTTCATAAAGTATTTTATTAGAAACGTTTTCATGTCGTTGTTTTACGAAACACGATCTTATCATTTATTGGGCTCAACATCTCAACGATGTGACACATTTTTTAAAGATTACTGCTTGTGCCGTGGGTCGGTATGCATTGACTGCGTGGCTCACAATATAAATTATACATTCGGAAGTAAACGGAGACTGTCGGAAAATATCATAATTTAACCCTGTTTCGACCCTCTTTAAAATAATAATAGCCAGAAAATACTTAAAATTGTTATGTTCACTATTACGATTATAATGTTCCGCTCTCCAGAATCAATTAGGAACTTAGTATTTTTACGTCAAGGGAGTCTGGAGCAATGACGCTTATTTTTCATGCGTAATGAAATCCATAACTCACGCCTCCTTGGACAAAAAGGCAGCTGAAATTCCCGACAATAATAACATTTCCCCCGGCAGGCAGTAATTTTCGGTACATTAACCAAAGAAGGAAGTAATTTCCTCGAATTTCTCCCACGATTCCTTCGCTCCTGGGACCCTCAGTCAAAATGGCGCTACCTGTCCATTGCCTTCTGTTCATTAGAAATCCTAAAGGTTGCTCTATTTTCAGTCCGCGTTATTAGGCGCTTTGTTCTCGTGACAAATTGACCTTTTGTTGGAACGAACTGGAGGCATTTGAGACAGTTAATTTCAGACAAAAATAACGTTTGTCAAAAATGAGGTGAGGAACACAGGAAATTGAAAACCCCAAAGCTAATTAATCAAGGTTTGGGGTTTTACGGCGGATTTTAAATAAATATTTGTGTTCGTATTTCAGTCTGAACAAAGCGTGATTTCATAAATAAAACATTTGAAAAGTTACAAAATTTTCTTTTATTTATTGTTATCAAGTTTGATTTAAAGAACCTCATTTTATTTTTTTTTCTTCTATATATTCTCTAATATTATTGTTTAATTTACAGATAAACTATTTTTTTTTAATTAAATCAAATTTTTATTAATATATAAAAGAAACAAAAAAGAACAAAAACAAAAATTTTCCACATCATTTTTTGTATAATAATAATAAAAATAATAATAATCTTTTATCAAAACCCGACTTCGATTGCATGTCTGACGCCAGGCCTTACACTCCGCGCCACAAATGACATCTGTGTACGTGGAATTTCAAACGAAGCTACCGTTGTAATTCGGTTTTAAATTCAAAAATGTCGCCTCTTCCGTTGGCAGATTGGTGTGGCTAAATATTATGTGTGACATCATTGCCTATCTCGGTTACTTTGTCCCGGTGACTATCACTCATATCACTGTATGACAGTGGATCCGAGGAACAGGCTATTTTTGGACCCAGGTTTTATTGGATTTATAAAGTGGTCACAAACACTAACTGGGCAAAGCCGAACCAAAAGCCGCCCGCAGGGCCTAGCAGCAAAAACCTGCGGAGCGGGTTTTTAACTGCTAGTTACAATGAATTTTTTATCATAATTCTCTATTTCATTTTGTCATTTTGGCATACTCATTTTCAAGAGCCTTTTTGAAACCAGACGAGGTTCATATTTGGATTGGGGCTAGATAGCCATAAAGATGATCCGTGAGCATTTTATTGCTCTAAATTTATAAAACAGAAAATTTGTTATCGCTATTTCTGCTTTCTGAAAGCATGATTACTTAACCAAACATCATTTCTAATTTATTTATTTATTTAAACGCCCATAGGGCTTTTACGTATAGTGCAGTACATGTTTTTGGAAAAATATAAGAAATAACATAATATAATATAAACATAATATAAATATAAGAAACAAAATAAAGATAACATAAGAAATAAGAAACAAAATATAGATAACACCAAATATAATAGTTGACACAAAGCAGGTAACATAGAATATATGGTAAGTAAATTAATGTGAGATTGTTATTTTAGTTATAGAGGGAAATACGATAGGATTGTCAATATTTATGTTTGTAATTAGCAATCTTTTTTAAAAATATTTATTACGTGTTTATCGAAACATAGCTACCATAATATTTCGATTAAGGTGCTATATAGTGCATGATATTAATAGATTTATTTTAATTGTTCTAATACACTGAGTTTAAATTTTGACATCGATTGATGACGATAAACGTCTATAGAGGTATATTTATTACCGAGTATATGAAGTCTTTGCAGAGAAATAGTTACAGAAGAACAAAATAATTACTAACAGAATTAGTTACAAGGTAAATCGCATTAGAGCGAGTATTGCGCGTGGGTATTCTCAAATTAATTTTACTGATTAAATCAAGGGCGTCCAGTCTGCCATTCGATAAATTAAAAAGACAAACTAAATCGCTCACTACGCGCCTTGACGCTAAATCGCTTATATTAAGTAATTCCATTAAATATACATAATTTAGATCTTCGACAGGTATACCGAGTTTATAACTAATAACTTATGCTGTACTCTTTCAATTCTTTGTTGGTGTGTCTTATATAATTATTATAACAACTCTTTGTAGATTCTTCATTTGCTCTCATTAAGTGTGCCCAGCCCAGCCCCGGATCTAAGAGTTTTTCAAACTGGGGCAGAAACCTGATGGTAGCGCCCCCTCTCGTCAGCGATTGTGCTGACCACTATCAAGTGGCGCCCCTCTCAAACCACTCGGTTTTATTAAACTCAGCTCGTGTAGCCCCTAATTCTAGATGCAACGGGGATTCCCCTGGCAGAGACATCACCTGCACTATGCACGCATTCAAAATCGACTTAAGATACGTTTATAAATCAACTTAGGATGTGTTCAAAAATCGACAACGTGCGCTGGATGCGAGGCGCTTTCTGAATGAAGTTTTTTTCAATCAAACATTTAAATTACGATTTTGGGCTGATCTAGATCCGAGACTGAGTCTGCTGTAGTCCAATGTGTAATAATTATAAAAATAATGTATGATAACATCGATAGCTCAAAGACTTGAGGGAAATCGTAATACCTTTTTAAATGGTGATACAGTATCTTTAATGATAATTGATGCTAAGACGATAATTTATAGATAATCCCAGCTTTTTGTAATTATATTCATTTTTCAAACTGCGTTGTTTGTTTTATGTTGTGTCGTCACGATCAGAGCTGGATTTACTATCGCCATCGGTGAGAATGGAAAATGTGAGTACCTACTTATATATTAAAGCGACAAAATGTCATGGCAACATCATTATATAACATTTTTTCAACGCCTTCAATTAAGTCGTGCCAACGTGTTTTTTGGCTAAACTGTGTAAGTAACCATAGACATCCAAATTGTTAGACTTGCCCTAACTTAAAATCTCGGTATCATTTTGACGAGCTGAAAGGAAACCAAATAATCATATTTGTTGGCACTAGGAGGGTTGCTTTGAATAAATTTCGGACCATTATCTTGGAAAAATCACCTCAAGGATACTTATTCAACAAACAACAAATAATTGGGGTCGCAAAAAAAACATCAATTCAATGGGAATTTTTTTTTAAGGAAAATAATTTCCCTCAGGGCCTTTGTCATCTTTGGGGATGCTGTGTGAAGGGTTTTTTTAAAGGAAATGAGAGGCAGTTCTGGGAAGGAAAACAGTATGAGGGGTGGACAGGAACCTGAGGGTTAGTGTATCCAGGAGTGATGTGTGAATCCATCCGTCCTACTGCGGTGCGGTCGAGAGAATCCGGCTAGAGAGGTCAAAGTGTCTTCGTCATCCGGCCTCTTCTGATCCGGCCCGCCATGAATATGGTGGACTGACGCATCCACCGACCAGCCACCAAGACCCGAACAAACCCTACGAATCCGGGCATCTCTAATATGGGTAAGTCACCAAACGTAGCGAGCCAGTGATTATAATGGATTACGACAATACAGTGGTGACCGCAGCATTCCAGCACCAAACCTCATTCCTGAGTGAGCGCTGGGTCCGAGCTCACCTCAGACTACGCCCTACATAGGATTAATTATTTATTTATTTTTTATTATTTTGTTTTTTCCTATTCTATATACCTTTTTAGTTCTTTATTTAAAAAATCTGTTGTGTAAATATGTATAATTATATGGGACGTGTGAGATTGCACTATCCTCCCCAAATAAAAAAATTATTTATTTTATTATTATTATTATATAATAAACGTACCCACACCGGCTCCCAAATTAAAAATTTTAGAAAAAAATTACCTGCCTGTGTTAAACTAACAACATATTCCACCGGCTCTGGTTTTGCCTAATTATGTCATTTAAAAATATTTAAGGATACTTTTTGCGAATTACAACGGGCTGATATTATTGATTGACGATCTTTGTACCGTTGTAAGCAGAAAAAATCTTGAAATTCATATAAAACGTGGATTACGGAGTCCGAATTGATAAAAGAAAAAAATAAATGAGTCATCGAATTACTGGTACATATCATTTGTGTAGTAAATTTCCAAAAAGAAAATATTACGTTTTCAATGAGATATTGCGAACGCGGGAAACAATATTTCATCACCGATAAAAAATACATTTCTACAAATTCCTACTGTATTTTGAATCCCAACCGATGATCTTCTGATATGGTTTATCTGCTTAATATGGAATTACTGGACTTATCTAACGTATAGTAAAGATAAGATAATTTTTTCTTCGGTTACATTCTTTTTCTCAAGGGAGTACGTGAAGTCTGTTTACATATGAAAATTGTTTACGTTTTATCTCAAATATGGCCAAAATGCATTCTTGAAAAAGTTTCATTGCTGAAAAATATCCATGAAATGCTAAAAGAAATGTCAATTAAAATGTGCATATCCACCTATAGGGGTGAAATTCAATAAAATTATTTTTAAATCTGTGGCCAACTAGATATCTACAGACTGCTGAAAATTGTAGGTTGCTAATATTGAAGAAGGAAGTTTGTTTATTTCTACTTAAGCTCTACACACGGGGCCCTGAGGAAAAAAAAATCGTCAGAACCTAGGTACTTGTGCAAAAGAAGGAAGAGAAAGTTCTGGGTAAGAATAGTGGGTAGTGGGTAAGAATTTCCAGGTGAGACGGACGTATGAATTCATCCCCCCCACCATGGTTCAAGTAGTTGGAACGAAAGTGTCTGGCTGGAGAGGTCAAAAGGTCTCTGTCTCTCTCTCCCGCCACGCAGCAGGTGGGCAAAAGCATCCGCAGCAAAGATAGACAAACCTCATCCCGTGAACCCGGACACCCTTGCTAAGCACCAAACGTAGCAAACCACTTGGGGTGACCTATGACAGAGGTGGTTCCCAGGATGCGGTACACCCGCCTCCCAAATTGAAATCTGTTACCAATTCGAATTTTGAAAAAATCCACATTCACGTACTCCGTGTTTGTTAGAAGGTTGGTATTGTAAATTATTGAAGAAATCTTTAGATTAAATAGATTTCTTCAAATAATACTAACCGTCAGTGTACCTGTTACAGATAATGAAAAATTGTCAATAAACAAATATTATAGTACAGATATCGGTAATATTAGAGATACTGGTTTCGAGCGAACGTTATCTTTTTATTTTTTAGTCTCAGTATGTATGGTCGAAAGCTATAGTTAGAGGTATTGTTCCTGTTAAGCAACAAAAGAAAGTCGATTAAAAGTTTCATAGATAACTTAAACTTAAAATTATTACATACTAGCGAGTTCCCTGCATGCGTTGCATTGCCACTAATAAAAAAATTGTTTCTTTATTAGTGCGTGCCTTTTCCCATTCGTCCCATTCCCCTTCCGCTTCCTCTTGCCCTCCCGTATCCCCTTCCCCTCATGTGCTCCTGAATATTATTGGATTTATAATTAAAAATTAAATTCAATTCAATTCTGTCACGCGTACATACACTGAAAACAAACTGTAGGTAAAAATTCATTAATTTAAACAGTTTATTCGAAAAACGATCAATCAAATTTGGTACCTAACATAGGTACTTATTTAAAATATCTATAATTCTTGATACGATTCAAAGTATGAGGCGAGTACTTCAAATAAATTCAATAATTTAAAATTCAAAAATTGATTTTCGATTGAACATCATTGTTTTGAAAAATGTCATTTTTGACAGTTTCGCAAAAGATTTTGTAATAATTAAAAAACTTTTCAGATGTATTGTCATGTGGTTGTAATAATCCAAAAACCTTCGCCGGCGTAGAGAGAACCTTAACCTAATTTAACCTAATTTAACCTAATTTATTTCTTGGTATGCATCAATCGTTTAGTTGATTTTGAAATAAAAAATACGTTTTTTTTGTCTTCACGATTATACTTCGATTACGCCCGCCGTGCTGTAGATATCGCTGGTAATCTACGTCACTGCAAAAAAGGCCAAACGCTATCATTTCTTGACGACTCTTATATTTATAAAACGCATCGATCCAGTATACGATGATAAACGATAATGCGCTGTAAAATATGTAATGTGTTTACAACATAAAGTGCTGAATTTTAATTGAAACTAATTAAATAATGGAGAAAATTAGAAATCTCTTCTCGGTGTTGTGTTTATTGTGGTGTACGGTGTCATACCCAGCCGGGTGTCAATCAGGTAATTAATTAATTCAATCTTACCTGGTACGAAACTTTCTATTTATCGACTTTTCAAATTGCTTTGTCAATTTATTAATTAATTTATTTATTTAAATTATACGCCCATGCGAGCTAATACAATCAAGGGATGTACATATCAATTTAGTGAAACAGTGATCAAGAAGTGAAATTTCCTACAGAAATAATAAAATAGAATCCTTGAGGCCTTCGCTCACGGAGAAACTGAAATGAAACCAGTTGTTAACGCACCAGCACTTTTGCTTGTGTGGCAGTTGCTTTTCAGTTACCTTGTAAACAGGTTGCCACGGTTGCTTACGAATTTCGAATTGCGTTGACAACTGGTTTCATTTCAGTTTCTCCGTGGGCGAAGGCCTTAAGAATAGTACAATATGCTAACATAGTATTTATTTATGAGGTATGTTGGCATTATGAGGTATTTATGGCATTCTTGTAACTATATTCCGTGCAGTTGAACGCATCGAATTATTATAATCAATTTTAATTTGTAGAACTTCAATTTAATTTAAAGTTTTTTTATTATAAAAACTTTTTTTTTTTCATTTAAAAATGTTATGTTTTTTGCAAATTAATTATTGATATTGACTAGCAGTTAAAAAACCAATCCGCAGGTTTTTGCTGCTAAGCCCTGTGGGCGACTTTTGGTTCGGCTTCGCCCAGTTTAGGTGTGTGACCATTTTATAAATCCGATAGGAACTGGTTCCAAAAACAGTCGGTTCCTCGGATCCAGTGACAGTTAGTCACCGGGCAAAGTAACCGCGACAGGCAATAACGTCATATATAATATATGGACGCGTGGTAGAAATCCCAACTGCCAGTTACAATAATAATCATAACGTACCATCTACCTCTCCATACCCGGAAAAATCGACGAAAGTACGGATCCAATAGTACTTACGCCTGCCAGCCGACGCTCCTCACGCTAGCTGTTAACGTATGTGGCGCCATCTTTTGGCATTAATTTAATTCGGTTCTATCACAAAAGTCGATTTGTAAAAAACTCCACCTACGAGATCCGTTTTACTCGAAGCCAATTTACTCAGGTTCTTAAATTTCAACCGTACAGTCAGTCGCAAGACTATTAATATGAGAATATATATTGAAAAAATAATGATACGTTGACATTATTAGCAGACTGGCGCTCCTAGGGAAAAGATTTCTTGGAAAAGGGGTCAAAGTGTGTTAAAGTTTCAAATGTATCTTCGTCATAAGCTTTAGAACTTTGAAAACCCATCAAAAAAAAATAATAATAATTCTTCTTAAATAAAAGTAGACAATAGGAAAATTATTTCTTAAAAATATTCTTATCTAAATATCCCTGCTCGCAATCCTCAAATCTGGCCTCAAGATTTGAAAAAAATATTTTAAACAAAGAGAGCGAAATTCCTGACGAACGTGATTTGCCTTCGGTTCATTGAGAATAGTGGCAAGTTTAATGAAGTACTTTTACCCGAATTTCGAGATAACCCATATAAAAAAATCTGGAGTGTCAAATCTGGGTAGCCAGAGGGCAATGAGATTTTGACTCTTTGCGATAATAGTTTTGTTTGGAAACATCTTCTTCTCCTGGAGTAGTCACTTTGGATGTATGGCAGGTTGTTCTATGCTGCATCCAAGTCCTTTTGTTAAAAATCCAATTCAATTTTAGATGCAACGATTATCTGGGTTTCGTATCGTCAAAGCAGTCGAACGCTTGCACTTCGACAATGGGTCTTCTCGTATAGTCGCATTAACTTGCTTGACGTTGTCTTCACTCCTGCTCCTAATTCGTGCTGTTTTTTACTCCTTTGGGATTTAACTAGTCTCCGTAAACTTCTCGATCAACAAATTAATGAAATTTGCTCTTGGACACTGATTTCAATTATGTAATCAGAAATAAGTTTAAAAGGGCGCCGATTAATCCCATCGTTATTTCTGTAGAACTGTTTTACACGGAGAGTGCGTTGTTACACCGTGAAGCGATCCAAAGCAAAAAAATTAGAAGAACCGATCTTTCGGGTACCGCTGACCGCGCGCCCTTCGTTTTTATTCTATGTTGTTGAAATATTCAAACATTATGAAGATTATCATCGTCCGATGTTTTACGAGTACACATATTTCAAAGGTATCTATTTAACAGGGCGTGGGTAGACACGTGCTTATATCTAAGGCACCACACCGTCCTAAGGCTACTTTCTGTGGTGGGGTGTGTGTGTACATATATGAATGTGTTAGAAGTTTCAAAATTCTTCAACAGAAGTTGTCAGTATATGTAGTTTTTTTTTTTTTTTTTTTTTTCCTTTATTTTCCCAAATTTTTACAATTGATGTATACAATATTATATACATTTGTTATATCTAGTTTTGATGTGTCTCAATAGAGGTCAGTAAAGTTGTACTGTACGAGAGAGTCAACTGTCGCCCGTTTGTTAATTATTTAGTGTACTGTCTTGTACTCTTAATGTGTGTTGATTTGGTTTTTCAAGTATCTATGTAATTATTCAGTTTGTTTTTGTATTATTTATGCAATATGATGTGAGCATTATGTGTTATGCATTATGCGGCGAGAGGCGGATCAGTGAAAGACGGAGCAGTTGGTGAGTCAGGGTTTTATTGATGCTACGTAGCGGAGACAGTAGAGTACGGTGATGCGTCGGTCAGTGAATCGGAGACGTGATGGTGATTGAGGTCGTGCTACGGTGGCGGTGAAGATCACGGGTCTTGGTTTCGTTGGAGTTATCTGTGGTGCGGAAAACCTTGAGAGGCAAAGAGGATCGCAGTGGCTGCGAGATACAGTGGACCTCAGCAGCCTAAGATGGAGCCGATCCCTGGAGCTGAAGGTGCGGTGGACCTTGTAGGCCGCAGGATGGAACTGATCTCTTAAGCTGAAGGTGCGGTGGACCTTATAAACTGCGAGATGGAAAATTCCTCGAAGGTTGATAATGCAACGAGCAAGGCTTCCGGCAGTAGGTCGCTGTGGGCCTGTTTGTCGCTGCTCGGACCCTGTAATGCAGTCCGAAACGTTGGCTGAAGAATGAGAAAGCGCAACATGGCACGATATCCCAAAAAATCATCATAGATAATATCACATAATTGTTTTAGCCCTAAAGTAAAGAATAATACTACAAATACCTTCTAATAAAGTAAAGAGTAGTACTACAAATACATAAATTTTATTAGAAACAAATGTTCTATTTAGAACCACCCAGCGTTCCGTCTTACTTATGTCTGATATCGTTGGTCTCTGCCCCACAGTTTTGTACGGAAATATAGGTTAGGCATATATTAGTATCACGAAACGTGTCCACAAAGTACTCCTAATTGTATCATTTATTTTTTGATTTTAGCAGTCGCGCAACGGTGAAAATTCATGTTTTGACTCTTTGAAAATGTTGGGATTCTGTTTACATAATATTGCTTCTCATCAGAAAGTCTGCCGATCCCTGCAGTAGGTGATGGTTCTTCTGACATCTTGAGTACGTGTCCATTAATTGTTCAATTCATCCTATCAGCGATTTTTATCTAAGAAGTAGCAATGGTTATCGATGTACGAATCTTTTTAGAGATTAATTTCTTCTAAATGTTTTTCATTTTCAAAATATTATTCAGAAAAATAGAAATTAGGAACTAATTAAGATAAGAAAAATGAAATGTAGATTTATCTTATCCGTTTTCTTTGTGCTTTATTCAAAAACATAAAATTTCAATAAATGTTCTGGTTGCTTCGTGTGAGCGTGAATGACGTTGTACCTACAGATAAATAAACCTATAAAGTTTAATTACTTATTTTTCGACAACAAGGAATCAGCTTGATATATATTATTTTATTTTAAACTGCTTGTGTTTTAAAGCGCCTGCTCTCAATGCAGGATTTCCTAGTGAGACAGGCAAAGATGTCTAGAATTAATAAAGATGAATAATTATTAAAAAAATAATAATAATATTTTAAGTAAAGAAATTATTTTGTTGTAACACCACTAAATCTTATTTGAATTTATGTAAAATCAACTAGTTTCAGTTTAACCTTCATCAGGTTTGTATATTATAATAATAATTCCATGCCAACTCAAAATCAAATCAATTAAACATCTCTTTGGAAAGTTATTAAAAGCTCTAAAAAAATCATTTTAAAATAGCCCTAACCTAACGTATATAACATAACATATATATTTGATACGCTGGAGATAATATTTATATTTGAATACATAAATCCAACGTAACTAGTTGATTTTATATATTTAAATAATTTTTTTATGTTAAAACGAAATATTTTTTTCTCAATTTTTCTTTATTAATTTTATTTGCACTCCCGGGTTTTGAATCTGCTACCTAGCTTGCCGCTCTACAGTAGAAATCGTCACTTCATTATTTGTCATTTTTTTTGTAATTTTTATTATGTTTATTCAGTGTTTAATTGTAAAATATTTTTTCTTACTTAAATCTTGCAAAACTGATCAATCAGTTTGATTTTTCCTGTGTATTTTCTTACAATAATAATTATAATCAAATGCAAGATATTTTGGTGCGTAATACAAAATACTTTCTGTATAGAAAGTTTTTCTTAACTTATTATTATAATGCTTATTATCATAATTAACTATAGTAATTGTTTTATTTTTAACGATGGTTAAAAGATCTAGATATTCGTTCACAATATTATTTGCAATATTCTTTGTTTTTTCACAGATCTAGGAATTTGTCCACAATATTATGTTTTAATGTTCTACAGGGGTAGAATGATCCAATGTCTTCCATGTTATCATTTTTCAACATAAATTCAACGAATTAAATACTTCGTCGTCTAAATTCTGCATCCCTTGAGGGCAGTTTCTACTTCGTCCTTTATCGTTCTTTGCGTTTAAGTGCATGAAGCACCTGGTCCGGAAGCTTATAGCGAAAGCTTCGCATTTATCTCAAGGCATTAAAGCAAAGTTCCGTGTGTGGTCAGTACTAAGACTGGAGGACAACAAAACGAGGTATATCTTAATGGGGCATAGTGGGGGACTTTACAAACTCATTATACCTGTTTGCCAGGTTGCCAGGTAGATAAAATGCTGAAATACCTGGCTGAATATAATTAACATTTAACTGCTGACGTGATTTTTTTTTACGCTTACTCTGACGTGGAGGGCCTGGGCGGCCTGTTACTTAAAAATTTTTATATATTTTAGAGATCCGTGAAAATTTTGAACTGCAAATTATTATGTATTGGACAATTTCAGTAAAATAAAATACTTTTTTAATGTTAAGTACCTTACATTTCACAATTTGGATATTATGTAATAATTTTTGGCAAAAATCACTTGAGATCAGAAATCAGTCTATATTATCTATTAAACTAAATAAAAACAATGAACTCTTTTTTTTAATATAGATGTATAAGTTTACAGTGGTGTTAATATAAATTACATATTGGTTCAGAAATTCTTTAAAATTGCAATCTCACCAAAGAAGAAGCTAGTTCTTTTGCTTGATGAGCGAGTTACACTAATTATGACAGAAATAGAATAACATTATGCAATAGGTAAGTATATAATGGGAACAATTGAAACTTCTGGATCATCTATATGTGAAGATGTACATACAATGGGATATGGTTACATACTAAAATATTGTGCACTATAGAGAAATTCGAAAAATCTAAATTAAATAGAAATGAATATAGACTGACAATAAATTGAAAGAAAGAGAAAAACAGGTACTTTTATTATAATATTTCAATAGTGTCTCGAATGAATTATATGTATAAAACTTTAGTAAAGTTGTTTATGTTTATTTTTATGTAGTAAAATTCAACTTTAAAAAGTCACTTAAGTATAGTGACGATGGGTCAGAGAGGCCCGCAAAAAATTGAATTGAATTTACTGATAGGAATTTAACTTTAAAAATTTAACTCTGGCGTCACTAAATTCAAAGCTACTGGAAGCAGCATAGGCGTCACGTGCGGGGGAGGACGGAGCGGCCTCCACGTCAGCAGTTAAAGGTTAAATAAGAATTTATCATTTTTTGCATTAGCCCATGCAGTAAGCCTTGAGGTTTTTTCAGTACCTGTGTAATATTGTAAGCATAGAGTTTGCTATTTGGAAAGTATTTATGAAAAGGAAGGAGTGAACCTGGATCTTAGAAGAGAAATAGATTTTAGGGGTTTAAAACTTCAAATAACTGAATTAAGATTTTTTATTGATTATCTTCATCGCGATGTTTCGAATGTGCTCAAAGTGAAATAATAGTGACTAATAGAGGACTTTTCCCGAATCTAGAAATTGAACAATTCAGAAAACTGCTTATTCTTTTTAAATTTAATATTTTCTTTTCTTCGTAGAATTGTTTGTTTTCAAAACCAGTTACACGTTTTTAAGCAAAAACAAAAAAATTGTATATTCAAAGGAACAGGATTAAACACGATTTTATTGAAAAAGAAGTATTTTTTGGTCTGAGTTTAAAATCTGGTGCGTTCATCGCAAAATTAGCGTTATAACCAAAAAATCAAAAAATATTATGTAATTTGTTGAAAAAACTCTGAAAATATCAATTATGAAGATCAACAAATATAAATCAGGGGAAATCAACAAACATGTCTAAGAGGAAATCAACAAACAACAAACATGATGATGAGAAAATCATGATGTTAAACCAAAACAACTACCTGTAGTCCCTAAGAGTCCAACATGAATCTCTAATGAGGACTGTAAATAAAATACTTCACTTTGTTTTTGATAGTCATTTAGTGGGGAAAATGTATACGTATATTATATGCTCAGAGAGACTACTAGTGATAGGGATTTGTCACTAATACGAAATTGAATAAAATAAAAAGCCGCCGCTACCCGAATTTCTACCGATTTCTTACATATCTCCCTTAAACATTTGAAGTTTTTAAGCTCTTAAAAAAATATATGTTATTTTTTAAGATAATATCTAGATACGTTCCACGCCGAAACGCAAATTATATGAAATTCCCTCGATAGAAAAAAATCGCAAAGTATGCTCCGAAAATTATTTAAAACAAATCTATTTCTATTATTTTACGTTATATTTGTGAAAAAAAAACCACAACGTTTCTTTAAATGATACTTAAGATACCTTCCACGAGATTTTTGCTCTATTTTAAACGAGTCATGTTTTATTTAGCATTTTCCCAATTTTCGCATCAATTTTGTCATTGAAAATATTAGTGCGCTCTGTCCAACATTCGTAATTACATATCTCTCCATCTTCTTCTTTTTGAGTCGGGAAGCTTCGCCTTAAATAATTTTTTTTTATTTCTAGCTGGAATTGGTCGCATAGTTGGAGGTTCCCCCGCTCCTCCGGGAGTGGCGCCTTACCAAGCCTCTCTGCTTAGCCTGGAGGGGGCCAACGTCTGCGGTGGAGCAATCCTCAGCAGCAGGGCGATTATATCAGCCGCACATTGCTTCCAAAATGCGGATGGAACGTAAGTAAAAACCTGATGTTACATCGACAACCTTTGATAAGCTTCTACTCAACTCAGCAGTATTTCTATTTTGCAAAAACATATCTGGCAATGTTTTTTTTCCCATGTGAGAGTTCATGTTAGCGCTCCTACACAAACAGTACACACGTATATTCAAATGTAGGTAATTTCTGACGAATATCTGAGATATCGTTAAACTATATATTGTATCTATCGATAAGCTATCGACCAACAAACTTTGATTGTATCAACTTTTATAATACATAGCTGCCGGGTATTTTTCAAGATAAGAACCCAAATTTGTGTCAAAATGATCGGAGATGAATGCTTTATGATAATTTCGAGATAATAATCTTAATATTTCCCATCTGTATTCATAATTAATGTTTGTTTGAGTTTTTCTTTGTTTATTTTAGTATATTGATATAACTGCCAATGTGAACGTTGTACTTTTTTCCTGCATTATAAAACGAACTGCATATCGCACATTGCCTGCTCAGTCTTATTGAAAACGATTATTTTTGGCAAACGCTTGCAGGTTTACCGTTCCACTACGAAACTATTTTTTTAAATACTATCTCTACTCCAATATCTTCTCGAAATATGATTCCTAGTTGAATTGATAACGAAAAATACGGAACAAACGAAACGGTATTTTACATTACTTTCTTTCAAAGTTGCACATCTCTTGAAAGTTGGTTAACTTAAAAAATCCAGAGCGAAATCACTAACGAGTAATTTTGCTTCAAAAAAATAAATCGACAAATAAATAAATCGACTAATAAATAAATCGACAAATAAATAAATAGACAAATAAATAAATCGACAAATAAATAAATCGACAGATAAATAAATCGACAAATAAATAAATCGACAAATAAATAAATCGATAAATAAATAAATCAACAAATAAATAAATCGATAAATAAATAAATCAACAAATAAATAAATCGACAAATAAATAAATCGACAAATAAATAAATCGACAAATAAATAAATCGACAAATAAATAAATCGATAAATAAATAAATCAACAAATATATAAATCGACAAATAAATAAATCGCTTCTCTATTTTGTAGATAAAATTGATGACCTAACGCACAAATGTTTAAAGAGCAAATTGAAAATTTAATTTAAAAGAGTAATATGGGTTACGTTATAATATTTAAAGCAACAAAATGAATGTGAATATCCGCTTTTTGAATTCTAGATTAAATGAGTAGCGTTAATTTCCCACAAAATCTTGGTACTTACTTGCTAAATATTTAAAATCTTGAAAAATATTTAACAATACACGTAATTGTATTTTCTTAAATCTGAACTTAACACGCGCGTGCTCTAGACCAGCGACCTTGACATTTTCAACCTGTGGTACGCGTACCCCTTGTAAACAAAAATTGGAGGTACGCAATATCGTGGCTCAAATGTAGGTTTTAAAACTCAACTCTACCTATGTAAAATTGAGTTAAACTTTGCAAAGCAATCTCAAGGGTTACATTGACTGTTAACATGTCATTAATTAATGTTAACATTGTACAATTGATAGGTTGTAACAGGATATCGGGCTTTTATTTTAACTACTATTTATTACACGAGAACCTTTCTTTCTACAAAAATTTTTTGAGGTTAAAAAATGTATCCCCTCAATACACTTTTTGAGTTTTGGGTTGTTTGTGTGAAGAACGTGAATTTTTTTTCGTCGAAATAAAAAGACGTTGAACAAAATTTGTTCAATTTCGCATACAGAGTCACTGGTTAAAAATGTCCTAAGTCGTGTTACACCATATATACAATTGTATTTGCGTGATTTGATTGATAAATTCATGTAATAATGAGAGTGTTAAAAAGTTACAAATGACACATGTCTTCCATTACACATGTACACAAGATAGGTAAAGGGTACACGGTACAACAAATTTGTGGTAAGAGTCAAGGGGTACGCAGGCTCAAAAAGGTTGACAACCGCTGCTCTAGACCATCGAAATACTGATAACAAGGAACTCACCTATATTTAGTTAGACGATATGTTTCTTATTTGCAAATAAACCAAAAGCATGGCGCCAGAGCCCATGCGGCTTCAGAGAGGCAGATTTTCTGCTTTATACAAATTTGTAAATTAATAAAATTTATTTTCTTTCCAGAGAAGTAAACCCTGAATACATAGTCATCCTGGTCGGGACTAACAATCTGTCCTTACAAGGGCAAACCCACAATGTATCCCAAATAATCTCTCACGAAGAATACAACAGGGACTCAAAGGAAAACGACATTGCCATCCTGATTACCGTAACCAAAATAACAATGAATGCAAACACAAAGCCCATAGCTATATCGGCTGAATATGTCAGAAAGGGGGAATCGCTAACTTTTACTGGCTTCGGAGCTCTCTCAGTAAGTATACGGTCTGGCATTTAAGGGTAAACCCTCTTCACATAAAATAAAATGTATCTTACAAAATACTCTAAATACTTAGCGTTATTATTTTTTAAGTAGTCTAAAGCAGATTAAAGATAAATACAATACAATAATGGATTAACTTTGTCTCAAGTCTGTTTTAAAATAAATCGATTATACGGCGGATTTTATCAGGTTCCCAAGGTCAACAAAATAGAAATAAATTCTGATTCATATCGTATTCCAAGAAATCAATGTTTACAATAAATACGTCAATATTACACTTTTAATTGATTTTCGTGAATTGAATGATAAAATCAACAAATCAAAACGTGCGTAATTTGTAAACATTAAAAAGCAGCCTTTACGCTTATTTACTTAATGAATATTACAAACGAGAAGAATTATTAATAATTAACTTATTGGGATTTATTTATCTAATATTAATCACAACTAATTTGTTACTTTTTCCATTTTATAATATACTAGCGAGTTCCTTCTCCAACTTCCCCGCCTTCCCTCTCCCCTCTCTTGCTCCCCCGTCCCGCCAACCCCCTCCCAGTACCATATATTCAGTCCCATTACATTCAGTTTCAAACAGCTCGCGTGCTACCTATTACAATTTTTTTATTCAAATTTTCATTTTTCATATTATATTACAAACATTCATTTTTGTATAACATATGAACAATCAATCAAATTTGGTACCTAACATATGTACCTATTTAAAATACCTATAATTCTTACTTACTCAGTACTTCAAGTAAATTCATTAATTTAAAAAATTCATTAGAAAATTGAATTTTGATTTAACAAACGATGGTTTGCAAAATGTTATTCTCAATTTTGACAGTTTCGTAAGAGTTTTTGTAATGATTAAAAAAACTTTTCAGATGTATTGTCATGTGGATATAATAATCCAGAAACCTTCGCGAGGGTGGAAAGAAGATATTTTGAAAGTTTCAAACATTTCCTTTGCTTAATATAGCAATGCATAGACAACTCAGATACATAGAAACACATATTGATTTTTATATATACATATGTAAATAGATAGATGATAAGTATTTTTCATTGAAGATGATAATACTAATAAATCTAAACGAAACATAAAACAGAACAAGTGACGAAAAAATAATAAGGTAACGGTCGCAACTGCGAAAAATTGTAATTAAAAAAGGTTATTCCAATAAAATTAAATAGTCATTTAGACTTCTAGAAAAATCAATAAGTGTCCCAAATAAATAAAAATCCAATTTTTTTTATCAGAGACAACAGCCAGATTACAAATAAATTCGTTAGAACTTTGTTCATAAAGATAGTAACCAAAAATAAGGGGGAAATTAGTTGAAGATAATATTGTCAATTCTGAATTTGAAATATGAGAGCGACAAAAACAACCTAAGATAAATAGGTTCCATTGGCCGAGTTGGATGAGACACTGCCCCGGTAAGTCAGAGATCCTGGGTTCGTTCCTCAATTGCGACCATTTCTTTTTTTCTGCCTTCTGTTCTGTTTCGTGTTTCGTTTAGATTAATTAATATTCTTTAATAAGTTGATGTGTATAACGTTCCGAAGTTATTAAAAGAACTCATAAATTTGCATCTATTTTTCTTTTACTGATTCAAAAACGGTGTTTGATAGCGTCCGTGAAAACCATTGACTATTTTATCTTGTGAGGTCGTTATAAGTTGAGACCGAGCCAGAGCTGCAAGCTTCCTGACTCTGGCTGACTCTTGACTCTGAGGTTTAGGGGTCATAACCAAACGTTGCCAAAAAAAACTTGATTACCTTTTAGTGGGAATAGATAAATAAAATACAAGGTGTAGCTATACGTAAAAAGTTCGACGTTTTAGATTATCTTAGAGCATTCCTGATGAAATACCACCATTCCTTGCCTTAAATCACTGTTTTATTTGGGAACCACATCTGAATAGCCAAGTTTTTCCCAACCTCGTTCTACTCTGTTTCCCACTTCTTTCATCTTCACAACATACCTTAAATGAAGATGCCTGCAGACAACAGTAGCAACTCTTATGGGACATCGCATAAAACAAATTGTATACCTTAAGATGAAGCTATACGTGAAATCCTATTTATGTAGATACCATTTAGATTAATCTTTACGACGAATCGGTTTACATTATGAACATCGAAAAATATAAGCGTAAACCGCTAAAAAAAATGTTTTTTCATGACTTTACTATGAAGTAATACAAGAAACAATTTTTAAAAAATACCCCTTTATGTCTTAGACTATTTTTGAGGTTTTGTATGTTTTTACTTTTTTCATTCTTGTAAAATTGTGCACAAAATAAATAAAAACAACTTTTTCGCTTTCTTGCCTCGTGCAAATAAGACGATCGATTTTAAATTTTGAAGGCATGAGAATCGAAACATTTCTACCATTTATATTACTCTTAATACCTAACTATACATATTTTTACAGAGTAATACTGATGACGTAACTTCGGAAATGCAAATAATACAGCTGAACGAGTTTGACTTTGAAATTTGCAAATACGCCTACAGAAACGTAAGACCTCTGTTCGACTCTCAGATGTGCACATTCACCTCTGCAGGAGAAGGTTCCTGCTACGTAAGCATTTTTTAATACAAATCGACGGTCCTGAAGAACAATATCGGATGTGCGATTTTGTAGTGGTGATAGTCAAAAGAATTCATATTCTACTCTTTCATAGATGGCGCGCGTATAATTATTTTACGAAAAAATTGTGTGCTTTAAAATATTAAGAATAAATAATTAAGTTTGCGCCCGTACACACGCAATATGAATATGAATAAATAGTTTTGTCATTAAAAAAACTCAAATCTTTCAAGAGAGGCTGACAAATACAATCTTACGTCGGTGATTCAATCCAATGTTGTATTTGTCAGCCTCTCTTGAAAGATTACAGTTTTTAAATTGACAAAACTATTTATTCGTATACGTATTGCGTATAACCCTTGACTCTGTGCAGAAACGGGCGGTCCGTTTGATAGATTCTCCTAATTTAACTAACGGATTGCAATCTTTAGAGCACAGGCGCCAGGTGGGAATGCTGTCCTTGTTCTACCGGTATTACAATGGAAGATGCTCCGAGGAACTAGCGTCATTGATCCCCTCGGCACCGGTGCATAGTCGGGAAACACGCCAAACGCGCGCTCAACATTTGTACACGGTTGACATTAGTCACATGAGAACGGGTCGTTTCTACGACTCGTTCTTGAGTTCAACAGCTCGGCTGTGGAACGATTTGCCGGCCTCTGTGTTTCCTCCCTCCTACAATATGGGTCTCTTCAAGACCCATGTTCACTCCTTCCTCTCCTCAAAAACACCCTCCACACAGCATCCTCAAAGATGACATAGGCCCTGAGGGAAATTATTTTTTCCTCAGGGCCTCCTGTGTGGAGTTAATGTAAAAAAAAAAAAAAAAAATGTACGGGCGCAAACAATTAATGAGTCCGAATATTTTAAAGCATAAATTGTAAAATGCATTTTTCCAAGTAATATAATTATACGCGCGCCATCTATGAAAGAGCAGAATATGAATTCTTTTGACAATCACCTAAGTTTCATTTCTGCATTTTTACTGTTTTTAAGATTAAGCAATATAGTGTTGTTTTGATATTTTGCATTTCATTACAAATTCCGAAAATACAGCCTTTTAAATCATCAAATTAATGTAAATCAAACAAGCCAACGAAATTATTTTCAATTTTTAGCAGATCCTACATTGTTCTTTGGGACCGTCGAAATATTATTTTTTTAAATTCCATCACAAACTTGAAACCGATCGGAAGTAATATGTTTCCCCGGCAGTGCTTTCGAAATTCCAGTGAAAACCAGGGGGCATTTTAATAATTTCCTTTGCGGTTTCCCGTCTGCAAAACCTTCCAATATTATTTGAGAAGGCAATCAAGAAAGAGTGTTCAATGAAGCAGATTTAACTATTGGCCGTTTACCCAGTTGATTTAATTTTATGCCCTCGGGGCTTAGGCCAACCACACACACACACCCCAATTCATTATTCTTGCTGGAAAGAAATGGATTTCAGTAAGCCTTCAATAGATTTTATAATAAAATTATATTTTGTAATAAAGGCTCATCAATGTTGGCAACAAAACGTAAGCTTACGTAGAGAGAAAAATAGGCACATAGTTGTGCTTAAACCTATCAAGGTGATAATTAAAATAATTAAAAGTCTGCTCTTTCATAGACGGCGCTAGTTTAAATATACTATGCAAAAACAAGTAAAGCTTTCTTTAAGATATTAAGATGAAGCGCCCGTACATACGCAAGATGAATAAATAGTTTCGTCCATAAACAAACTTAAATCTTTCAAGAAAGACTTACTTATAAATATACAAATAGGTATATAAATATCACTCGAGCCAAGTTTTCAAAACAGTCGAAGAAAACTTCAATTACGCCGAAGAGCCGTTCGCAATGGGCGAGTATTTTAGTCAAGTAGCGAGTATATTAGTAACTAAACACGTCCGAACACTACAATTTTAGTAGAGTGGGTTAGTTGATTCAATCCATTTCGTTCTATTTTTTCGAGCGAGTAAGGACCCCCACCATGCGTCTCTGCGCATTGACTTGCGCGAACCCGTCGTTTTAGCAGAGTTCATTACTAGACGCGCAGAAATGTCGTGCGGTGGGAGCGAAGATGCTACTCTAAAATTCTTTATTTATGCTGCTATTAATTTCTTTTTGTGTACATAGTTTATTTATTTTCCTCTCACTAATTTCTTCTTCCACCTCTTCTAAAATATCCATTGCAATCAGCTTAATAAGCCTAGTCACTTTAATGCCCCGCTTACTAATGTAATCTCTACTTGATTGTAATGCGCGTAATGCGAACGCCTTTCGGCCAGTGAATGCCAACAAGCCATTACTTTTTGAAATATTACATCCAAATAAAAAATCTTCGCGACAAGCCTCGTGTTTTGGACATCAGCTTTCTTAATTTTGAGGGAAACCCATTTAACTCAAAATTAAAAAAATAAATTTAAATTAAAAAACAGTGGTACATTCATAAATATTTTAAAAACATTAGTACATTCGTTTTTAAAACAATGTATTACTGGAGAAAAATATTTAAAAACAGCAGTAGCAACATTCGTTTTTAAAACAATGTTACTACTCGAGGAAAATATTTAAAAACAGTACCACATTCGTTTTTAAAATTCAGATATAAAATGTTAGCATTGAGTGGTGAGGGTACACAAAGTTAGAGTTTCATTTAAAAATAAATTATTTTTATTGCAGGGTGATTCGGGGGCGCCACTAGTCCTGAGCCACCACATCAAGGGTCCAGCCCTAGTCGGAATAGCCTCATTCGGAATCCCTTGCGGTACTGGCTACCCTGACGTCTTCACGAGAATATCAGCCTACGTGGAATGGATGCAAGGCCATGTGCCAGAATTGTGACTCTCTGCAGGAGTACAGAAGACTCCTGGGAGGATTTTTTTTTATTTTGCCACTTTTATGTTTTTTCTTGCATGAAACATTTGGAAAATTTATTTTACAAGGGTACCTAGTTATAAAGTTTCACTTCATACAACTCAAAATGCGTTTTATTTTCACCGTTACTACAGATATTTAAATATAGAGTGCAGATAAGCTCTAAAACGAATAAAAAAACACAATTTCTTTCAAAATGGCGGCAAAAAAGGTAATTTTTGATTTCATTTTTTTCTGATGATTAGTGCTCATAAACAGTGGCGAACTAACGGGTGGCGGAAGGGGCGGCCTTCTGGTCTCTGGCCGGGCCTCTGGTCCTGAGGGACCTCCAAACGCCTCCATATCCCCTTGATCAAATCCTAAACAAGGCAAGACACCGGGTAAACACACACACACACACTGTAAAAAATGTAATTTTTTTATTTCATTTTCTTAAAGATGCATTTGTTAAAAATGCTCTCACCAAATGTTTTAAAGTAAATCTAAAAATTGACGGAGATATAGAATTTTATGTAAAACCGTTTGAAACAGTTTGTATGTTGAATTATCCTTCAGCAAAACTTTGAACGGGATTTCTCGAACCAATTTTAACACGTTTTTCAACCTGGTTGATAACATATTAATAAAACTATACATGTGATTTGCTTGCACCAAGTCTTCAACTGTTCGAAAATTCAGTGTCCAATCCAAAATTCAATGGCACCACGTGAGGGAATTTTGATATAAAAAGAGAAAAATGGTGGACCAGCGAATTTTATTTTCGATTTCATGTGGAAAATTTTCGTCGTTCATAAAAAAAAAGATGCCGGCTCTTTATAAAAAAATCCCTACGTGGTGACATAGTGACTGGAACAGTTTAACACTTGGTGAGTGAAAATTGGATGAATAGTTTTTCTTATATGTTGTCAACCAGGTTGAAAACATAGTTCCGAGAAAAACGCGCTCAAATTTTTGCTAAAGGATCATCATACAAACTGTTTAAAACGGTGTCATATAAAATGCTGTATCTCCGTCAATTTTAAGAATTATCTTAAAACATTGGTGAGAGCATTATTGACAAATGCATCTTGAAGAAAATGAAATTTTAAAAAAAATTACAACATTTTTTTTACAGTGTCCTTGTGCCTTAGCCTTGTTTAGGATTTGATCAAGGGAACATGGAGGCGTTTGAAGGGCCCCCAGGACCAGAGGCCCGTGTGAACAGTAAGCTTGAAAGCTTGTAAAATTACATCAACTTCTTAACTAGGGGGAGGCACATTCAGCTTTGTCGTCCCAGGCCTCTGGCGGGCTTAGTCCGCCACTGCTCATGGAACATAATTATTTGAACATTAAAGCCATTTCGAAATATAGTACAGTAGAAAAGCCAGCCCTACTTCAAAGGATATCAATTTTTCATGCACAATGCACGAAATATGAAACATTATTAATCTAATACATATTTTGGCCGACCGAACCTGGAAATTCTCGGTAGCCCGCAAGGCTAGTCCGCCTCTGCTCTTAGGAATATGAGAGTGGTTCATGAAATTACTTTACTCCATTTGGGTAGGTAGGTAAGATCAAATAATTATTTTTTTTATTTATCTATGCATACGCGGCTTTTACAAATATGTGATATACATAATAATTTTATAGAACACTAATTTATTATAAAGTAAAATATGCTATTTGGTTTTTTATGGAACCCATGCAGAATAACAGTATTATGTTAAAATTAATTATTATTATTCAGGTATGTTATTATAGTTTTTTTGTAACTATATTCCGTGCAGTTGAATACGTTATTGTAGATTTTGAAACTACTTTTCTCTTTTTTATGACTGCTACTCCCATCTGTATAAGTTTTTTAAAAGCTTGGCAGAAGGCATCTTGATTTTGGTTCGAATACTAACTACAAATAATACTTAGATTGGGTAGGTTCCTACTAAACTACTAGAGATGTGCAGAATTAGAAAATGTTCATAACGGAATTAATAATTATGACCGGATTTTTCAATGCACTAGCATTTTAACACACCTTTGGAAAGTAGTATAAAGTCATCAAAAGTGATGAAAAAAACTAGGTTACAAAGGTTACATTAGGTTATGTTATGTTATGGGCATTTTTAAATTTCTATCAATGACCTCAAATCACTTTTCAATGACTTAGCCACTTTGTTGAGTTATAGGATCTAGTAAAACATTTATTAATAGAAATTCTTAATCCTCCTGCCCCGAAACATTCAAGTAATCTGATAAGTTTCGATTTATACTCCTACACATAAACAATGAACCAATTCTGCTTTATTTGTTTTTAGGGGAAAGGACGTACACGAAAGGGTGTAACGACAACGGATGCGGCATGCGGCTGTCAGATTAAAATATAACGATATATCTAGTCGAGTTAACGCCACCGTAAGATTATAAATGTAGCATTTTAAAATTTTTATAAATTTTATAAATTTTCTTTCAACTATATATCGACTGTGGTTCAATAAAAACATTTACGTCACTAAAGAACTTAACATGAGATAAAACGGTAAAAAACGAATATTTATAAATTTGTAAAACTGATATAAATTCTAGAAATTTCTAAAGAAAGTGCTTATATCAAAATTTTGAATAAAATTATTGGAATTCTTTTTATAAGTTTGAGGGTTGTTTAATTTCAACTATACCTTTCTCGAAATAAACTTAAAAAAAACGTTCGAATAAATTTAGTTCATAGAATTAAAAATGCCTTTAACAAAAAGTACTTTGATATGAAAGACTATTTTATATGAATACATAGTAAAGTAACATTCCCAAAAATTGTGGCTTGAAAGGTTTTACCAAAACACAGTCGATACAATAAAATACCATCATGTTTGGAATCGAAAGATTTCCAATCGAGAAATTGATGATGTCGAAAAGGATTTGTTGACCATCACTATTAGTCACTATTGTCTGTGGAAATAAGATAAGTGACAGCCAGTGTTAGCACGTTTGCCAGTTCCCGGAGGACTCCCCAAATTGCGGAGAATTTCTAAGATTTTTCAAGAATGGGATATTTTTCGGGGAGAACCTTTATGATTGAAAATGGGAGTATTCTGGGCATTTCTAGATTATTTTACCAAATTGAAACTAATATTTACAATAATTGAGAGAATTTATTATGATTTAATTTTTTTCTGTGGCAAATGTTCAAACAAATTAACGTTTTTAAAGTTTGCACGAAATATAAAATCTGAAAATGATTACATAATAAATAGTATATGCCAATTTCAAAAGAATTAAATTTAATTTTGGAGGTGTAGGAACTTGTGGGGAATTTGAATATCTATTGTGGGTATTTTAGAACATGCGCACTGGCAAATGACAACCCTGAGTTTCAGGCATTTGACAAGCCATAATGACAATATGACAGTAAAAAAATGAAAGTTTTGTTAGGTTAGAAAGTTTCCGTCGGATGTTTATTTATTAGCTTAAATATTTATTAAACTTTACTCAGTCCAAGGATAGTTGATATCTGTGCACAGTATTAAGTTTTATATTAGCTTATTCACATTTGCCTGGCGGTAAATAGATTAGAATAACCTAAAAATATATACTTAAACTTTACTATGACGTCCAAACTTGTACAATATATCATCGTTCGGCACGATCTCCTGAAAGAACTGAAGTGGCCGATGGGAGCTTTTATGGCCCAGGCTTGTCACGCTGCTACTGCCTGCATGCAACTCTATAAAGAAGACCCTCAAACTCAGGAATACCTAGCCGACTTGGATAATATGACTAAAGTTGTACTTGATGTAAGTATGAAAGTTACACACTAATAACGATATTATAAGTAAAGAAGGGGGTAGATAGAAAAACATACAAAAAATAGTGGTAAACTTTTGAAATCACTGGACATTTAATATGAATATTTATTTACCCTCCGTCAGGCGAACTGAAATCAGGCGCACCCGGCCTGAGAGGCCACCCTCCCCCACCCCCCCATATTATTTCTAATACAAAATACTCGTCGGGTAGTCTTTACTAGGATCTGCAGAAAGGAATTATACCAAATTTAACACAAAAAAAATTGAATGTCTGTAAAGTCGGTTTATGGACGATAATTTTACGCGATAACGTCATATAATAACGATGGAGATGGAAGAGAGATAGATGCGTCACAAGCCGAACGCTTGTTCCGTTTGCACGCTGCACGCTGTTTGCTCTCGCTTGCACGCTCGGCTCAGGCGGAATGTGACAATGAGTCATGATTTTTCGTGAGTGCAGCCGGCGTTCATCGATTTATAAGACGTTTTCACGTCAAAAACCAGTTTATTAAACATTACCAACCATAAACTAAAATGATCAAAATAAACAATTTTTCACAAACAGTTCAACCAAAGTATCATCGTCGAGAAGTTTCAGCATATCGTTGCAAGAAAGCAATACTGCTGTAACAGCCAAAAACCAAATTGATTTTGAAGTGTGTACATCAGTTACAAAACGGATTAACGTCGTACAGTTCTTATTTATCGTTGTAGAGTCACGGGACCCAGATAGATCGACGCAGAAAAAAAAAACTCTGCAAAGTGATGTATGAAAAGTATTTTCATAGGTAATGGCGGTTACAGCAGTATTGCTTTCCTGCAACGATAGCATCAGCATAATTTAGTTGATGGAGAGCATATTTTCTAGCCATTTCAAAAAATATTTTTCGGAAAAATCTGCTTATAAAATGCCTGGAAAAAGGAAAACTGAAATTAGAATCCAATCGGGCGCAGACGGCCTGTGAAGCCAGAGAGGTTGTATGTGAGCTGTGTGAAGGCCGACAACTGACTGAGGTGGGCCCCGTGTGAAGTCCCTAAAGTTAGGCAAGTAAAAGGAGGGAAGGAGCGGTGGGCCACCTTTGAGAAGTGGAGAGGGAAGCAATGTCTTTTGTTGGCCTCTGAGGCCGGCTGCGCCCGACGGAGGGTTAAATAACCTTTTGATTCACCTTAATTACTGTAAAATACAGCTTTTTGCAATCAACCATGATCTCATACGACGAAAGCAAGTTGTGAATACAGTATTTTCCATCGCCCCGAATACAAATATTTGTTTAAAATAAAACAATAACTTTGTAAACACCACTTTTTATTTTTTATGTACTTAATGCCGACCGGGTTTCGCTACCACCGTAGCTTCTTCAGGGCAGTACAGAACTCTACTAAAATTAAGTTACATGTGTTATAGATAATATACATATGGGTTAAAAACAAAATCGGCCGGACTACTCAAGTGGAGGAGGAAGTAGGGATAAGTGTAGATGGAGCATTGGGTAAGGAAAGGGAATGTTTTTTGTCAATAGGGAACAACTTCAGTATTGGACTATTATTTATTTGATTGTTAATTACCTTGCTATTAATATATTTTTTTTTTTTTTAAATAATAGTCCAATACTGAAGTTGTTCCCTATTGACAAAAAACATTCCCTTTCCTTACCCAATGCTCCATCTACACTTATCCCTACTTCCTCCTCCACTTGAGTAGTCCGGCCGATTTTGTTTTTAACCCATATGTATATTATCTATAACACATGTAACTTAATTTTAGTAGAGTTCTGTACTGCTCCAATCATTGTTTGGTTGGATATTAGCAGATTAATTACATATTTTCATATAACGTATTTATATTTTCTGTTTCCCGTATTTTGGTAATTCTTGTGCATTTTTTTTTCTGGTTTATCAAATGAAAAAAAATATGTACTGTTAAAGCCTTCTGAGCATTCAAAAAATTAAATAACTATCTTTGATTTTAGTTATGGTTTTCAACATGAAGACCATAATAAATGGGCAGAGAAGGGGTGTAAGGAGAATATGTGACATGCAAAAAGATAGATGAAGAAGTAGACATGGCCCTATCAAATTATTCAATTAAATAATTTGAGTTTAGAGTCAAAATAGTCAGAGCCGGCCCTGTGCAGGTACTATTGCAACAGAGCGCCGTTGAGGTTTATCTAACGTCCATCCTTTGTTTCTTCCTCTGCATCAAAATTAAGTGGTATCTTATTAATTTGTTGAAAGTAAATTCTGTCTTTCTGATGTAACAATTTTATGATTCTAGGTCCCTAACGAAGCCGCTTTGATAAAAGTAGCTAAATCTCTGGAAGATAACGGACTCTTACATAAAGTGTGGATAGAACAACCAGAAAATATCCCCACCTGCATTGCCGTGAAACCGTACAGAAAAGAAGAAGTGAAGAAGTCACTAGGAAAATTAAGATTGTACTCCTTCACGCTTGAATGAGTATGTAAATAATAAATTTAAAAAATCACTATTCCAAACCGTGTTTTCTTTGTAATTTTATCCCTGCAATACAGCTAAACTGCTTCAATATTGTGTAGAATTATTGATGTAAGTTTTTTTCATTTTCAAGTTGTTTATTTTATTTATTTAGTTTTGAAAAGAAAAACATTCCTGAGTTATGAATAACCTGACAATGTTTGAAAATCTCCTACTACCACCACAGTAAGCGGAAAATGTTGCTTGTGTCGTGATGGGACTTATCCAGTCGAGGAATCAAACATGCAACATCCGGGTAGGACCTGAACGCGGTACCAACTCAGCCATTGAATTTGTCCTGTCATTGGAGCAGGTATAGAGAGATGTTTACTTCCGTCAAGTTACTCTTTGGTAGGAGCCCTGACTAGATGATATCATTATGCTAGTCTCACATGAGAGGTTTACTCTCATTGTGTAATACAGTGAAATTGTCCAAGCCCACATGTATTGTGAGGTATTATAGCTCTAGTGTGAGACTAACTTTACAATACTGATAAGTATACCGGGCCAAGGAAGTTAGACCTTGATAATCCAAGCTAATCGCTCTCTTTGATGGTACATATTATCAAAGTCGAAGAACCCAATAAAGTGCATTTTCATGTTGTATGGTGTACCTACGTTTCGTCATCCCAGTTATATCTTGTCTTCAGGTTAAAATCGTCATTTTTGAGTTATGCTGATGGCGTTCGGCCTTGAGACCTGCTCTACCAAACGCTTCGATTCTTTTTATCGTACCTGTCCTAGTTTTGTCTATGCAGATTCCATTTGGTCTTTATGTGCTGAAATCTGAGGGATTGATCCTTTCTATTTTGTTGCTTGTATTATTAATTCCATTTAACTTTATGTTAATACAAAATTTACAAAAAAAGTCATTTCCCACTTGTCATAACATTAAACTTGGGTTCCCACTTGTCGTATCATTAGATGGTGACAAGTGTCAAGCAACCAACTACTGTCCTATAGCGATTCTTTCATCACCCGCCAAGTTATTGGAAATAATTATCCATAAATACGTATATGCCAAAGTTGAATTTTTGATCGAACAACAACATGGATTTAGATGTGGCCGATCAACCACTACAAATTTAATGGTATTTACAGATTACATGGCGAAAGCACTCGATAACAATGAGCAGGTTGACACATCATACCATGACTTTGCAAAGGCTTTCGATAAGGAGGATCACTTAGTGCTCCCAAATAGGCTTGAAGAAATTGGTTTTTCCGAAAACTTACTAAAACTTTTTGTTAATTATTTGAACGAAAGGGAACAATTCGTGTCCTATGGTGAGTTTAACTCTAACACGTATCCTACAAACTCTGGTGTACCGCAGGGATCCAATTTAGGATCCTTACTGTTTTTAATTTTTATAAACAACATTCAGGAAAAAATCAAATTCGTCCGTTTTTTTTATTTTTTGCAGATGACATTAAACTCGTCTTGAGAATAAGATCCTTAGAAGACTGTAGAAAGCTCCAGGAAGATATAAACTCAATTATCGACTGGAGTATCGATAATAAACTCGACTTCAACTTCCAGAAATGTTCAGTTATGTGCTTTACGAGGTCACAAAAGACCATATATTTTAATTATAAAATGAAAGACAGGTCATTAAAACACATGGTGACTTGCAAGGACTTAGAAATTGTGTATGACGCTCGCTTAACATTTCACGCTCACATTGAAAAGATCTGTAAATCAGCGACAAAGATGCTGGGTTTTGTCGTACACAGTTCAAAGGATTTGACCAACCTTACAGTAATAAGGCTGCTTTACTTTAGCTTAGTGCGTAGCATTCTCGAGAGTGGATCTCAGATATGGGGACCTGAGGACAACGTCTATGTACTAAAGGTTGAGAAAATACAAAAAAAAATTTTACCATACCTCTATATAAGAGAGTTCGGTTTTTACCCATGGCTGTTTCCAACAGCATTTATCTCGGGAATGCTGGGTATCTGCGCCTTAGTTCCAGAAGAGATGTCGCATTACTGCTGGTGGCTTAGAAGCTTCTAAATGGTTTTATATCGGTACCAGATATTCTGGCTGAAATAGGATTCTATGTCCTGGATAATTTCACACGAGGTCGCCATCACAGGCTTTTGATTCTTCCCAGGTGCAGAACTAACTTACCAATGGTGATGCCCCTGGGAAGACTTACTAGATTAATTAACTTGCAGGAAATGTGGATATTTTCCACATTTCCTGCAATGATTTTAAGCGTGAAATAGCACTTATTAAATAAATGTTTTAACTGTAAACGTAATGATTATGTACCTTGTATAACCGCCTTTGCAAAGTATTGGTGTAATGCTGTTTTTGCTAATAAATAAAATAAAATAAATAACTCAAAAAACCAGACATTTTGTATCTCCTGTTCAATTTTGTCGTTTGCACTATTAATAATTCCATTTTACTGTACCTATGTCAATACAAAATTTAGAAAAAATAGTTCAATCTTGTTGTAACATTAGGTTTAGATTCCGCTTGAAGACCCTGAAAGAGTCCGATTCGAGCCGCGGTCAACAGTGGTTGTGTGTACCTTACCTATTGCTTAGTGCCGTTCGCCCGTTCCCGTGCCTCATACAGATAAGAGATTATTGTTACATTTTATTTAATTCTGTTTATCGTATACTTATTTGTTTGCATTCCTACTTACGGCTAATCCGTTTTTGTTTGTACAGTCAATGAAATAGACTGCGTATTATTTTTTCAGTTTAATTTTTAAAAGTTAAGTTTTTTTTTTATATAATGGAGGAAGACGAAGATAGACCTCCCGACCCAGGATCGATATTAGATTTTTCTGATTCGGAATCTAACACTAGCCAGGCTTCTATTACGCTTCCATCTCGTAAACGACGACCATCGCATAGCCTTTACATCCCATCGAAAGTTAAATCTATACCGCCGATTCAACAAACCTCGACCTCTAACGACCTTAACCCCAATAGTAACACCCAGACAAGTACTTTAGCTAGCGATAATACAAAAAGTACTGACTTACTTTATCCTGCTTCCGCTTCCGGTCCTTTTATCGTAATTGTTCAGAGAACTGAACAAGGAAAACTTATTCATCCTTTAGATTTTGGAAAATTCTTATTTGACTCAAAAAATAATAACCTTGGTATTGTTAATGGTTCAATTAAACCGGAAGGGCGATATAAATTATCTATCGAGTTTAATACTGCCGCTTCCGCAAATGGATTTGTAAAAAAAATTGACTCGCTCTCAAAACATAAATATAAATCGTTCATCCCGTCATTTAACCTTACGAGAATGGGTCTTGTTCGAGGAATTCCCACGGATATCCCAGAGGCTGAAATTGTTGATGCTTTGAATAATTCCCAAGGAACCCCGAAAGTAATAAAAGCACGTCGACTGAACTACAAGG
The DNA here is from genome assembly GCA_936435175.1 of Glyphotaelius pellucidus. Taxonomy (NCBI): domain Eukaryota; kingdom Metazoa; phylum Arthropoda; class Insecta; order Trichoptera; family Limnephilidae; genus Glyphotaelius; species Glyphotaelius pellucidus. The sequence goes on along the minus strand of OW386552.1, from coordinate 8,981,473 downwards.
ATTCTACTGATGGAAACAAGATCTGGAAACCTTCCCAATCTGTTGTTGTTACATTTGAGGGACAATCCCTTCCGTCTCGTGTGTTTATTTATTATACCTCGCTTCCCGTCGAAGTTTATAAATTTCCAACTGTTCAATGCTTCAATTGCTGCCGGTTTGGACATACAAAATCCGTATGCCGCTCCCCTCCACGTTGTTACTTTTGCGGAGAAGGTCACCCATTTGATCAATGTCCAAAATCTTCCAATAATCCCATTTGCATTAACTGTTCGGGTGCACATACCGCGGTCAGTCTAGCCTGTCCGGAATTGACAAGACAGAGGAACATAAAACATAAAATGGCTACCGACAACATTTCGTACTTCCAGGCCTCAAAGTTATTCTCTCTTGCGAAAAAATCTTTCGCAGAGATGACATCGTCCTCAGCTCCTTTCCAATCAACCACCTTTTTAAATTCAACGTCATCTTCTCACAGAGAAACCATTCTCAAGCCAGTCAAACCCAACCCAAAATATACTCCTTACCTTGATAAAAAACAATTGAATAATATTTTGACCAGCCCGAATGGGAATGCCAAATCTCGGACCCCCAATGGGTGTGCCATTAATAGTAATACATCCCCTCCTGCTCTCCCCGAAATATTGAATAATAATTCTTTTATACAAACTTTAATTACCCTTTTAATTTCTATCCTTACAAACAACAATACTGTACCGTCCAACGCTGCCGATTACATTAAATCTTTATTATCTTGCCTCCCCAATGACTTCGAAACTGAACAAAATTCTTCAGTGGAACAGTAGAAGCCTCTTCGCTAACAAATCTGACCTAATTCAATTACTCGACGAACACGACGTTTCAGTGGCCGCCATTTCTGAAACGTGGTTAAAACCCTCCTTTCACTTAAGAATTCCGGGTTATTATTGTCTCAGACACGACAGACCGGATGGTAAAGGCGGCACGGCTCTGATAATCCATAATTCTATCCCGTTTAAACAAATTAATATACGTACTCCCTCCGACGATATCCAGATAATAGCAGCTGTCTTATCTGATATCACAATATTATCAATATATATTCCTCCCTCTACCACTTTTATTGAAAATGAATGGGCACCAATCTTAACCCAGATTTGTTCCCCTTTTATGATCCTTGGAGATTTTAATGCACATTCCCCTTCTTGGGGTAGCAAAATAACAAATCGTTCTGGCCGCAATCTTTTAGATTTTATTGATACCCATAACCTATGTTTTTTAAATGACGGATCTCCAACCAGATTCACCCCCCCTCATCAACGGAAAAGTGCTGTTGATTTATCTCTTTGTTCATATTCGTTGGTATCTAAATGCTCTTGGGACATCCTAAACGATCCCCTCTCTAGTGATCATTTTCCAATTATAATCCGATTCCAACATCAATCTAACACTTATCCTCCACCAGTTAAAAATAATCTCAAATTTAGAATAAATGATGCGAATTGGAGCACTTTCTCTTCTGAACTAGATAACCTTATTAATTTAAAAAAAAATCGTCCCCGGGAGACATCAGATTGCAATGTGAGACGTTTCCCTCTATGGTTATAAATGCAGCAGAAAAATCCATCCCGAAACGCAATGCGAACATTAAAATAAAACACTCTAATCCGTGGTGGGACGAGGAATGCACTCGCTCCGTCAACTCTCGTAAAAAAGCAATTTCCTCTTTTCGTAAGTGTATGACACTAGAAAATTTTTTATCAGTTAAAAAAGCCCAGGCAGAAACCAAACGAATTTTGAAAAATAAAAAACGCGCTGGATGGCGGAAGTTCTGTGAGAACCTGTCTCCGGAAACTCCCCAATCTTCAGTTTGGTCTAGCTTAAAAAAATTCGGATCATCGTATTCTCCGCCGAGTACCAAGCATATATCAGAAGAAATTCTTATAGGATTTGCGGATAAAATAGCCCCCCCATCAGTGGCCGGATGTGAAGAAATGCCTTCTATTAAGCCATATCCATCTCACTCTAACTGGCTAGATGCTCCTTTCTCCATTGATGAGATGAAACTAGTAATAAGAACCCTTTCTGACTCTGCTCCGGGTCCCGATGGAATACTTAATAGTTTCATTAAATCATTTTCTGATATGGCGGTTGAATATTTCTTATCTCTTATTAATAATATGTTTGAAACAGGACTAATTCCGGATGATTGGAAAACTCAAAAAATCATTCCCATTTTAAAACCTGGAAAAAATCCATCTGAAATTTCGTCTTATCGGCCTATTGCTCTTTCATCATGTTTTATGAAAGTAGCGGAGCGTTTGATGAAGAACAGATTAGAGTGGTTTGTTGAAAGTCAAGATATTATCTCACCAAATCAGTATGGTTTTCGGAAAAAGAAATCTACAATGGATAATTTAAGTTTGTTCACAACTGATATCCGAGTTTCCCAATCCCTAAATTCTTATACATTGGCCACATTCCTTGACCTTTCATCAGCTTACGATGATGTTTTACTGAATGTTTTGAAAGAAAAGCTAATTAAAAAACAAATCCCCCCGAAATTAGTCCAATTTATTATTAATTTGCTCTCAGATAGGTCCATTATTATTGAGTCTTCCTCTAAATGCTTAAGGCGCAAACTATGGAGAGGTTTGCCCCAGGGTTCTGTTATTAGTCCTCTGTTGTTTAATATTTATATAAGCGACCTAGACTCAGTAATTCCTTTTTCTATCAAGCGTCTTTACTTTGCGGATGATATCCTTATATATTTGTTACATAAAAATATTATTCTTGCAGCTAAGGAAATGAATTTGGCTTTACAATATATTAAAAGCTGGTTGTCAATAAATGGGATGAATCTGGCGGCATCTAAAACAAGGGTCGTGGCTTTCACGCGCAAAAGAAAAATTCCCCAATTCTCAATTTCTTTTGATAATGTGCCTCTACAAACCGCTACTCAAATCAAATTCCTTGGTCTTCTTTTGAACCATAAACTTTCCTGGCTTCCACACATTCAGATAATTTCTACAAAGTGTGAAAAGGGACTTAATATGATGCGAGCAGTTTCCAGAGTATGGTGGGGATCTCACCCTACCACTCTTAAATTAATGTATAATTCCCTAGTTCGGAGCCACTTGGATTATGGCTCATTCCTTTTTGACCCACTCCCTAAATATCTAGATAAGAAAATGGAAAGAATTCAATCAAAAGCCCTCAGAATGATTATTGGAGCTATGAAGTCTTCTCCAATTAATGCTCTTCAGGTGGAATGTGTGGAGCCTCCATTATATTTCAGAAGGCAATTCCTTGCCAATAAATATATTTTCAAGGCTTTATCGTTATCACATCATCCTATTAAACAAAGTCTTAATAGGTTAAGTGTTAATTTGAATTCTAACAAAAGATTGAGAGAAAAACAATGTTTTCCTCTCTTAATTAAAAGTTTTCATCTCTATAATTCTCTATCATCTTCCCTCCAATATCTTCAAGAAGTTCCCAATCTTCCTATATACAATATTCCATTTAAGGCAATCACTTTTATGCCGAACACAATAACATCAGTCTTTCGGAAGAATATTTTATCTTCCCCAAATAAATTTCAAAATGTGGATGATTGTTTTAAAAGCATAGTGGCTTCGAAATTCCCTGGATTTTCCATCCTTTTCACGGATGGTTCCAAATTTGAAAATAAAAGATGTGGAGCATCTATATATAGTCCAGAATTCAACATCAATCTCACTTATAAATTACCGAAAGAAGCTTCCATATTTACAGCCGAATGCTTTGCAATTGAACAAGCGCTAAATCAAATCCAGGTTCTCAACATTCATCGAGCCTTATTATGTACTGATTCGCTAAGTGCTCTAACTAAAATTAGGTCAAATATTTTACGTTATCCGGAAGACAATATTATATGTAAAATAAAAAATCTTCTCAATTCTCTTAGTGAATCTGGGTTTGAGACGATATTGGCCTGGGTCCCTGCCCATTTGGGTATCGAGGGTAATGAGATGGCCGATTTTCTCGCCAAATCTGGTTCAGATTCCGGAACTATCCCACTAAATTTTAGAATTCCTATATCCGATGTCTTTCCGATTCTTAAATCTAATATGACTCGTGCCTGGGAAGAAAATTGGGCAGTCTCCAAAATAAGAACTGGATCTTTCTATGCGGGAATTCAAAACCATATCCCTGCTAAGCCATGGTTTCACGGTAAAAAACTTTCAAAACGATTCATTTCATGTATCTCGAGAATGAGAATTGGCCACTGTTCAATTGCATCTCACTTGTCTAGAATTAGAGTTTTAGATGATCCGTTCTGCCAGTGCGGTGTGGAAGAGGAAACCCTCGACCACGTTTTCTTTAACTGTAAAAACCATTCATCTTTCAAGAACATATACCGCCGGCTTATTAAAATCACACACCAGTCCCCCCTTAACATTTCATACCTTTTATCTCTTAACAATTCTCGTGTTCATACAGCTTTATGTAAGTTTATTAACCTGAATGAATTCAATATTTAATTTGTTTTAGTGATCTAAATGAGTCCAATATTTAATTTGTTTTATTATTTTCCCATTAGATTAACCGAAATTTCTTATCCATTTTAAATATTACCGGCACAAAGCACTCTCTCCAGGGTGAATTGCCTAAAACCAAAAAAAAAAAAAAAGACCCTGAAATAAATTAACATTTTGTATTATCAAATAAAAAGTATTTTTCGTCAAAAATTTTTTTTCAGTTTCGATATTCAAGTACCAATCAATAATATTTTTGAAATTTGTTTGTTCTTTATGAAATTTTTTATTATTTATGTATTAAGTCTTGAAAAAGAGTAAATAACTAACTGCCGCACTTTTATTAGTCATAGATTTTAGTAATTACCCACATTTCAACTTAATTACCAAATAAACATTTAATTACCCTGGATAGATGGTAAAAGATGCATTCAAATTTCATTTTTATTCAAACGTAGTTCAAAATTACTCATATAAAGCGATCCTAGAGGATCACCCCATAGGTCACCCCATAGGTCACGCCATAGGTCACCCCAAGTGGTTCGCTACGTTTTGTGACTTAGCAGAGGTGCCCGGGTTCATGGGGTGAAGTTTATCCAGGTCTTGGCGGCCGATGCGTCTGCCCACCTGCTGCGTGGTGAGCAGGTTGCGAGAGACTGGTTAAGGGAGGTCTTTTATCCTCTCCAGCCAGAATATCTCGACCCACCGCTTTGCACATCAGTTGGAGGGATGGATTCATACGTCCGTCATTCCTGATCACACTGACTCCCAGATTCCTACCCACCCTTCATACCTTTTTCCTTCCCTTCCTTAAAAAGACCCTCCATACAGCATCCCCTAAGATGACATAGGCCCCGAGGGAAATTATTTTCCTCAAGGCCTCCCGTATGGAGGTAATGTGAAAAAAGATCCCTTTGCCGCTATTTTTATTTTTTTGTTTAGTTTGATATTTGCATAAGTTTCGTTTCAATCTAAACGCATGAGTTACTCAATTAATCCAAATCAATAATCTATTTTGTGCGCGTGAAACGTAGTGTAGGGGAATAATTAAAACCAAAAATGTTTTCCTGTTACTTAAAAATGTTGAAATAACGTCATTTTTTTAAATATCTACAGAAATTTCAGTTCCATTTTGTCACATCGTCGCCATAAATATACCAAACCACCCACATCCCACATCGTCGCACAGTTTCCGCCGCGATGTCAATCGTCAAATTTTAACTTCAAAATTTTATAAAAAAAAAAAAAAACGGTATAAGAAAAATTTCATTTGTCTCACGGATTAATAACATCAATATCTATGATTCTTCTTTTATGAAATTATTTTTGTCTATGAATATATTGTGTTGTATGTTGTATTTTGACAGCAAAAGTGACAGCTGCCGCGGTAAAAATAACATTCATAACATTGCTACGGCTGGGTCATTTCGCCGGTAAAGTTTTAGCAATTTGTCCTAATTCTAAACTTAATACGAAATATATCGACATATCTTTAACAGTTATCGACTACTGCGGATATTTTTCTCATTTTCATACCAGTAAACGTGCTATTTTCGAACGATTTGTGGGGTAACAGCTTAAAATGTCTAAGCTTGTTCAATATGTTATCGTTCGCCACGATATCCTAAAGGAGATGCAGTATCCGATGGGCGCCTTTGTCTCCCACACTTGCCACGCTACGACTGCCTGCCTGCAGCTATTTAAAGACGACCCTCAGGTCATCGAATATTTGGCGGATTTGAATAATATGACCAAGATAGTAATCGATGTAAGTATTTAATATGTTGTTAATCTAATAAGAAATTGAGCTCGTTTTTTGGTTTAAAAACTGGTAGTTTTCTGCGTTATCGTTTCTGCAACAATCCCTGAACTAAATTAATACTGGTATAAATGCAAAGTCTTACTTTAAATGTGAAAACGAACCCCACAAGAGTCCTAACGGTCCGGAGACAGTTGCGCTACGATAACTTCTTTGTCAGGTCTGGTTATGTCTTGAGGCTGAAGACTGAAGACTGAAGGGAGTGGGGAGAAGATGGAGATGGAGAAGCGGAAGTACCAACATCCCAAAATATCAGAATGAAAATAAATTATTGTAAAACATCACTCTTGGCTCTATAAACCTTGGTGGGTCTTGGCCTCCTCAAGAGTCTTCCTCCACTCATCTCGGTTTTGTGCCACATAATGTTGCCATTTTTTGCCTCAAGTTCTCCTGTAATTTTGTATCTACTGACGTCTTAGTAACGACTTCACTTTCAAATCCAAATGTTATTTCTTATTTTTGAATAAGTTCTCCTATCTTGCCCAACAGAAAATATCTATTTATTTGCTTCCATTTTTTGCCAATGTTTGTAGGTGCCAAATGAAGACGGGTTAATGAAGGTTGCCAAAATACTGGATGAACATAAGATCAAGTACACCATGTGGATGGAACAACCGGAGAATATGCCCACTTGCATTGCTGTGAAGCCGTACAGAAAGGAAGAACTCAAACCCTACATCGGAAAATACAAATTGTACTCTTACACCATCATTGACTGAGTTCTTCATCTACATGGCTTGGTATAGTTTTGTGTCATGCTTTAATATGTTGTTTTGCTAAGGGCCTGTTTTGCAAACTATGAGTTTTTTTAAATTGCAGAGCACTGTTGAAGATTGTTCATTTTATCAGTTTTTTAAGGTATGCGATAAAATGATTGATGAATCTACATAGCCTCCGTCAACTCTCCAACTCCAAATACATTTATGGTATATTTTCTTCTCTGACTAAATCAACTCGATGGATAAAGGCAAGAACACACTGGGCCGACATAGGCTATGTAAGCAACGCATTATGATGTTCGAACTACTCATAATCTATATATTTTCTATGGAAATATATGCTTCAGAAACAGACTTGTCACACGCTTCGCAAACCCACGCTCCTATCGCGATCCCGATCTCGGCTAGATCAGCGTGGGACAGGTAGATTTGTAAAACAGGCCCTAAATGTTTATTTTTATGTTCTGAAAATCTGTAGATCTGATGATCTGAATTTTAATAGCTGTTGAAAATATATTTCTTTTATTTACCGAGTGTATGGTAACTTTAAATTTGAAATTGATGTAAAAGGCCTAAATGTTGTAGATAGGGTACATCAAAATTGTATTGCCTTTTCTGTTTAATTTATTAATTTCAGTTATTGATTTATGTTAGAATTACCGAAGTATTATGCGTCACGGAAGTCAACTAGTATTATGCTCTGTTTTGAGTAATTAACGTGAAATTACAGTTTGTAGAATTATACATTTTAAACTTTCTATACAGGGAGTTTAAGTTGGCTCATTTAGGATTAATAGAGTTCAATTACCAACATTCATCCTTAGAAATTATAATAAACATTTTGACTCATATTTCTGTCCCTTGTTTCTAATAGGGTCGATGTCAGTTTTTCAATATGTATATATTTTTTTGCAATTTCGCCTCAAAATTGGGATATTTTCCGAATTCTAAAAAAAAGCAATGTCAATTGTCTGGATATTTTTCGATTTTCGGGGGCCAACATTATATACTAGAAAGAAGCATTTATTAAAATTAAAAATTGCTGAGAAGACAACGTATTAAAAAACTGACACTGGTCCTTTTAGAAGCAAGCTACAGATTTAAGAGTTTGTCTTCCAAGATTGGGTAAAATAATTTGTTATTTGGTCAGTAATGTTGTTAATGTTAACACCCCGAATTCATGGGATGAAGTTTGTCTAGGTCTTGGCGGCGGATGCTTTGCCCACCCACGGATGTATTCATGCGTTCGTCACTCCCGAACACGTTGACCCCCAGATTCCTACTAACCCCTAATACATTTTTCCTTCCCAGAACTTCCTTTTATAAAAAGACCCTCCACACAGCATCTCCAAAGATGTTGGAGACCGTGAGGGGAATTATTTCCCCAGTGGCCTCCTGTATAAAACTAATGTTAAAAAATATTTTATATTTTTATTACATCATTTTTATAAAACCACTTTACAAAATTAGACAGCCTGTACAAACATTGCTAATTATGCCGTAATAATAAGTGACAATTTTCACATCTTGTACATTTGTATCACAACAAAAGATTCTAAACAGCGTACGTTATTGTAACAATAGCAACAGATGTTTTGTCTGCAATTGAAATGTTATTAATAACCTACCTACTATCAATATCATTTAAATTCACCCTACTAAGCAAAGTTCCTTTACATTTTTATTATGTATTTTATTTTGCTGGTGCGTATTATCGTATTTTACGAATCTTGATGATGAATTCAGATGAAGCAAATGTTTTTTTACAAGCAGTTGTTGTGATATTGATAATAACTCGACGAATAAATGTAATTTTTACAAATTAAGAACCAAAAACATTTCTTAAACTTTTGCAGAAATTTGAAACCTATTTTCTCAAGAATTTGGCCAAATTCCTTGTACCACTTCAGAAAATTTAATTTAAAATTAGTTTAACCTCTTGTGTGCCACCGTTGCCGAAAGGCTCAATTAAAAAAATTACTTCTCTGAGCTATTCTGGGGAAACTACTTACGGTAGATTATACACTATTTTTTATAAATATATAAACAAATTATCAGGTAAGACTGTACAATAATTTACAAACAAATCATCTTGTAAAAACAAGTAAGTTATTTTGAAAATAGAATCAGCTGGCGGACTGCGAAAATTTTGTGTCGGTACGCCAAGATAATTATCATTTATAAATATTGTGATTTCCAGAAATCTCACTAAACAATAATAATAACCGCATAATCATTAACTAAGAAAATTTCTGTAATGCCAAAGTGTTCATAGATTTTATTGGTGAACATGTTTCTCCCATTTTATTATAATAATTATGTAATATGTGTAGTTAACATTTGAAGCTACTTTTTTTATCCAACTGAAGACACATACTATATTACAAAAATACATTTGAAGTCTGACTCCTATTTGCATTTATTTTGTTATTGTTTTCATGTTTTTTTTATTTATTTTATTTTTATTTTAAGACTTTCTGAAGTTACGCAAGAAGACGCTTGATTTATTTTTAATCCTATTTTAATTATTAATATTTTTTTTTTTTTTATATTAACTCCACACAGGAGGCCCTGAGGGAAATAATTTCCCTCAGGGCCTATGTCATCTTTGGAGATGCTGTGTGGAGGGTGCTGTTGAGGAGAGGAAGGAGTGAACATGGGTCTTGAAGAGACCCATATTGTAGGAGGGAGGAAACACAGAAGCCGGCAAATCGTTCCACAGCCGGGCTGTTGAACTCAAGAACGAGTCGTAGAAACGACCCGTTCTCATGTGACTAATGTCAACCGTGTACAAATGTTGAGCGCGTGTTTGGCGTGTTTCCCGACTATGCACCGGTGCCGGGGGGATCAGTGACGCTAGTTCCTCGGAGCATCTTCCATTGTAATACCGGTAGAACAAGGACAGCATTCCCACCTGACGCCTGTGCTCTAAAGATTGCAGTCCATTTGTTAAGTTAGGAGAATCTATCAAACGGACCGCCCGTTTCTGCACAGAGTCGAGGGTTTTTTTCAGGTATTTTGGGACTCCAGACCAGAGGTGGCTGCCAAATTCAACCGTGGGGCGCACTTGCGATTTGTACAGGGTTAGCAGTTGTGTACTATTAAAGTATCTGCGGGCCCTGTACAGTACGCTCAGTTTCTGAGAGGCTAACTTAACTCTGGCCTCGATGGAGCCCCCGTACCTGAGCTGGTCACTTAGAGTTACACCAAGCATATCAATGGAAGGCCTGTTCGGGAGATTGCTTCCGTTGAAGGAGACTAGATTATCATTCCGATCCCTTTTAGACGTAATCAGACATGATTGGGTCTTTGAAACATTAAATTCGACGAGGTTATTCTTACCCCAAGAGAAAACACTCTCGAGGTAACCGTCCATTCTTTGTTTCAAAGCCCTCCGAGCCATTGGGATTTGTGAGCCCTTTGGGGGCTTGTCAAACAAAAAGCTATCATGGACTGTACTGTCATCCGCGTAACAATGAATCGGTGCACATGTCAAGAGGTCATTGATGTGCAACAGAAACAAAGTCGGAGACAGAACCGATCCCTGTGGGACGCCAGCATTTATCGAATGCGAGGAAGAGGTGAAACCATCAGCAACCGCCTGAATCGACCTCTCCCTCAAAAAGTCGGCAATCCACGTACACAAGGAAGCGGGAAGTCCGTAAGAAGGCAGTTTGTTGACAAGCCCTCGGTGCCAAACCCGGTCAAAGGCCTTGGAAATATCCAGTGCAACGGTTTGGGTCTCACCAAAGCGTTCCAGGCACCGCCCCCAAACATGTGTCACATACGCGAGAAGATCACCGCACGAGCGGTTCCGCCGGAATCCGTATTGACGGTCGTTAATAATTTTGTTCTTCTCGAGGTATGTGAGTAGTTTGTCGTTGACCACACGTTCCATCACTTTTGACAGAACAGATGTGATCGCTATGGGGCGGTAGTTGGCCGGGTTAGAGCGGTCACCTTTCTTTGGAATAGGGTGAATATGCTAGTCATCGTAATCAGTATTTATCACTAAATATTAGGAAGTGTTTTTGAAATATGTTAAACAAGACAAATGTTTAATTTTTAAAGACTCACATTAGTTTTAAACAATAATTGATATACTAACCTTAGGGATGTACACAAATCTCTTAACCTTTTTATGACGATGTCTCACACTTATGCATCATGTATATATGACACTCGTCTTTTAGGTACGCGATCAGTTGGCATGTATACATGACGCTCATCTCAAATAGGTTAAACTGCTCAAATTGAATTATGTCATTGTTCACACAAACATTGTTCACACAAACATTGTTCACACAAACATTCACACCACCAATTTTTTTCGGCTAGTGTCGCAGTATTTTAAAATACGGAAGTATTATTACCTACATGTTTGCAATATCTAATGGCAAATTTATTCTTTGATAAATTTTTCCTTTGCTGTGTGAAGTCGATAAAGTAAAGTGCATTGGTTTACTTTAGTTTTAGTTAATGAAGACGAGAATTCTCTTTTCAATCTAAATTTGTTCAGTATTCATGGCCTAAATAATTATTCAAATAATGTTATGTGTGCAATGGATTAAGCTAACTCTGTTTTGACTAAAATATTTTAATTATTGTGTAGATATGTAGTAGAACATGTGTTCCTTATTGTGTCAAAATTTATATCTCTAGCTATTACGTGTGTAGTTGCTTTTTGGTGTTTAGTTACCACAATTTTTTTTATTACATAAAATCTTAATATGTACATATTTTCAACATCACCTCACAAAATAGTTTAACTGCCTCCATAACCTTTTATACTTACATTTACCTCAAATTTGAAATCTTTTCAATTTTTCAGATCTTTTGAATAATCGGGATAGCATATATATAAGTTCAATTCAGAGCATTTTTTTTTTAAATAATTAAAATATTTTATGGATTTCATCGACAATCTGCTTGGGTATATGACGCATGTTTGGGGTTGGTACTTGGAGCGTTTTGGAGAAACTCAAACTGCTGGGTTGGATATCTCCAAAGTCTTTGATGGGGTCTGACACCGGGCTCTTGTTGGGAATTTACACCATCGTATGGGATCCATCCAACCATGCATAGTTGATTTGCGGTCTTTCGGACGGCTCTTCCTCTCCACACCAAATCAATGCAGGGTGCCACAAGGAACTCTGATGTCATTAACTGTTTTTGTTCTCGTTGATGCCTATGCTGACGTTGACGCTGATGACAGCACAGTTCTCAAGGTTCATCAAGCTCCCTTTCAAATTTGATTTTAATAAATCCCTTCTTACGGCCCCCATCTTAACCTGCGTCACAATGCTACCCAACCGTGTGGCGATATATTTCCCCTGTCCTTACACCATCCAGACATGGGCAGTCTTGTGAGGTGTAACATTGAAAAAGAGTATTCTTCATAGTTATACACCGCCTACACTTTATATCTATATATATCAATGTCTGTTTATAGTGCATATTGTCAAATCACTATGTGTTGCACATCACTAGTAATGATCTACTTGTCATATGATGTCGCCTATGGTCTCTCTCTCTCTAAGTAATGTCAATGGTGTAAACTCGTAATCAATAAAGTCTGTATTATAAAATAATAAAGAGTGTTTTCTATAAGCCATCCATAATAAATATACAACGAAACACATATCTTTATAAAATAAAAGTCAATTCAATTTCGTAACATTTATTTTAGAATGAGAAAATTTCATAAAAAATAACATTTTTTTATAATAAAGTTTTCCGTCGTCCAACACAACATGTTGCATCTTTTTTATTCAATTTTCTTAAAATGAAGAAGCAGGCATGTTTCTCATTCATTCTAGTATTATTTTGCAGTGAAAAATAGTTTTCACTAATCTTTGGATGAGAACCAATTTGTTAGAGATTAGATCGAGGTTTGAGGCCTAATCTATGTTCTATTTCATTGTTATTTCTGATTTGTTGTGATTTTTACCAGACCTTTAAAAAATATTTTATTGCATGATTTTATTTAACCTCTAATAATAAATAATTAAAACTTTTTTGTGATTATTGAGAGATAATAATATTATGTAATATCCCAAAGTGACTTGAGGAATGGTTCGAAATAATAATTTTTTTTTTTTTTTTTAATAATGGAGTTCACAATAAAATTGAAACGGTAAGCCAATTTTTTTTTGTGTATTGTATTATTATACTCTTCACCGTGTATTGCCAAATTATAAATGTGATTTGATGTATTTTTGGTAAGAATAAAATTATGTTAAATAATTGAATTTATTTTACAACTGAACACTTGTGTTGTCCCATTTCTATTCCATTACAGTTAGATGGATGAAAAGAAAAATGTTGAAATATATTACATTAGTCATTTGGCCACAAAATACTTCAATAATTGTGTTCTCTTTATTATTAACAATAATTATTCTACTAATTTGTTGTTCGAGATTCATTATTAGTAATGGCTTTACAATGCAATGACACAAAAATTATATGTAGAGTAATAAATAGGTATTAATTACTTATAAAATAGTAGAGTTACACACAAAGACAACTAATTTAATTGCAAATTACTTCCACGCATACAAACATTCAATTCATACAAAGTTGTTTATAAGAAGAAATTTAATTAAAAAAATGGTATAATCCCCTGTAAAGATAATTAGTCATAAATTTATATGATGGAGAGTGACTTTTTGATTGAATACATCATTAACCCTGAACATCAAGTTATCAAATAAAATAAAACAAATTTAAAATTAATTTAATACCCCCTTAAACAAGAACTATGCGTTTCAGAGAAAAATGATTTCGGTTGCAAACAAAGGCACTATACATAGTATTAAAAATAGATTAATATAATATAGTTTTACTTAAATTATGGCAAATTCATCTATTTTACTGATATAATATTTACAAATTGTACATCAAATTAATACTAACGTTCAGTAAATCTGAAATGATTTCAGAGCGAATTGATTATTCTATTTACGACAGCGAAGGGAATTGGATCTTGTTTTTTTAACATTTAATTTGAATAAATAAATTTGCACTGATCAAAATATCTATCAGTTTTTGAGTTAAGCTTCAATCTTAATACAATACATGGATATTATTTAAAATTACATTACCTATTTAAAACTGTACGGCGACCAAAAAAATATGTGCATAATATTTATAAAATGAATCTTGTATTCAGTCAAATCATATATCAAGCCTTATTCATTTTTGTATTTTCAACATGCAGACAAAGAGAGCTTTGCAGATTTGTTATTATTTTTAATTAAATATTCTTATAAATTATGAGTAGATCATTTAGCAAGAGTAGTATTGTAAAAACATCAATTTACATTGTATTTACAAAAGACTTCTCTATTTAAAAAAAAGTACTATTTTTTTCACATTTTACAATAATATTAATATTTAGCCGAGTCCAATCACTAAACTTAAAATTAAGGTTTGAATTGTTTATAGAACTATCTAGTTAACATTGTTTTTTATTCGTTGAAGCTTCATCCAATCCAAGTGAGGTTCCTGAAAAGAAAAAATATTAAATTAATATGGAATCAACGAAGAAACTTTGTTATGGAGCAGTTGAATTTTTTTCCCAAGGAAGAGTAACTCAAGTTAGCTGTTTTTCAACTCTGAATTTGAATTTTTTGCAACATTTTGAATTATTCCAACTCAAGTGAGCTATTTCAAGAGGGCTACATTTACATTCACTTTGACCTACGAGCTACTCTTATAGAAAAAAGCCTATTTATCTAATTTACACCTGTTTATAATATTTTTTAAATTATTAGTAAAGGTGAGTCTAGATTCACTGAGTCATATTGGGCAAATTTGAGTTAGCAATCAGGTAGTTCGATTTGAAGTAGTTCATAAAATGTATCCTGTACCTAAAAAAATGTTTTTTGATCACTTGTTTGTCGGCATATCTTTATGGTTATGAAAAATGTGTAGCCGTTGAACGCTGACAGATATCTCGTCGCCTTAGTTCTTAATTGTCCAAACGACGATTAGAAAATTTTACGGGAGGAGGTTTTCTTTCATTATTTCAATGAAACATTATGATAGGTGTTTAAGATAAAGCTTTTATTCGTATAGGTAAAGATCTCATTACTTTAAATAATTCTTAATTAAGTGATAACTATAATGGAGATTGAACAAAAACTTAAATGGTTGTTTGGACAATTAAGAACTAAGGTGAAGATCTGACATTCATAAATTTTGTTTGTAAGATTGGCACACTTCGGAGGTTAGTCCTGGGTCGATGTTCCAAAGGTTAACAGACTAGTAAAAAATTATTTCACTAATATTGGAAAAGAGTTTTCTCAATTTTCCCTTTCTGTAATGACAACTTCAATGGAAGCAAAAACCTTTCGCCAAAATCAATGATATGCAACTCCCGTGTTCGATTCCATAATATGAAACGGGAACAGCAAATTGCGTCAACTACTAAAAGACTTGAATAGCCTTACTTTCCATGAAATCAAAAACATGTGAACGAATTATTTAAATAAAATATAGATTAATACTTACACATCTGAAAATATATTATACACACATCATTTTTAAGCCCGTATTTTAATAATCCAGTAACTTTAGACAGAAATTAATGTTAATCAGTTCATATTTTTTAGTTAACAGTGGTTTGGCTGAATTTAAAATTGTTATAATACCGTTAACATCACTAGTTCACAGAACACCACCACGATTAAAAGAAGCAAGCTTAAAGTAAACACCACTCCGGAATTGTTAGTATTAAGTCTGTTATAGACGGTGTCGTTTGATAAAGCTATATGTTATTTGTCTGTATGGTGAACATTGGTGGCGCTATTATCCGGGTATTCTTCGTATTCATCATTCCCGTCTTGGTTGTCGTCATATTCTTCTCCTGGTTCTTCCCTCTCTTCAGGCCCCGGGTCGATGCCCTCGTGCGGAGGTGAGGGGGGGTTTATTTCCTGTTAAAGGTTAGTAATGTTGGGTTAGTTGGTTAATACAATGCTACACTGCCACCACTTAAAAGAGAATCTCACTAATTCTGCACTTGAGAGGTCCAGCACTCCCATGTTTCCCATTTTCGGGAAACACAAAAATCCTACGCCTTTATTGCATTACCCACCATCAGGCAGTCTCATTCATGCTCGGTTTGTCTCTTTTATATCTTTGACATACGTTTTCCTTACATTATCAGAATTGTAGCGATTCATTTTCTTTACATTTTTCCTCACGTTCCAATAATTCAATGCCTATCAGGATTTATTTAGTGCTGAATTAATGAGATTTTGCTACATAATTTAAAAATCAACAATTTACTTCCAACATGAAATCAGTAAACTAAGAAATACTCAGAATCATTTTTGTGTAATTCACTTGGCATTCACTTAAAATTGTCTAAGAAAATTATAATAAAGGAATTGAAAATATATTTTTTACAGATCTGCCTTCAACCGTCCGTAATGTGATCTATGTTTCTAAAATTTTTCACAATAATTAGGCATTTGACCTCTTTTTCTGCCAGTTTTTTCTCTGTTCGCCAGCATTTCCTTGGAAACTATTAACCTCTCAGGCTAATTTGTTTGCTATTGGGAACAGTTCATATAGGTTTCATAGAAATCATTTTGTCTCCTTACTATCATGGTGAGAAATTTGATCATAAGTTTCCAATCACAATTTGAGAAAAAAATTGTGAATCTTCGTGAAATTTTTATTAATTGTTTTTTTAAGAAACATCAAAAAAGTTAGATGACAATAACTTTTATAATATATTTCATTTGTCTAATAAAATATGTGTGTGATTTTTTTTTTCATTATCAATACTTTTAGCTAGAAAAAACGTGAGGTGAGCCATTTTTAAAACTTTTTTATCTTTGAATGCAAAATTTTAGTACTTAAAATATTATAAAGTTTATTTCTAATATTATTAACCTTTCAAAGCGCATTATTTTACCACCTTTCTTAAACAGTTTTTAGTTATCGGATACATTCAGAAAAATTCCGTTTATTGAGTTTTATTACAAAGCTGAAATTTTCCGACTTTCTGACAAAATGTGCCCGAGGCCTGAGGGGGATTAAAAAATCATTTCTCTGAACATAAGTAGCTTTTCTGGAGAAACTACTTATAGTACATAATATACTTTTTTTAAATGTATAAACACATTATCTGGTAAGACAGTACAATTTACAGTACATGCTTTTGCAAAAAACAAGTGAGTTATTACGAAAATAGAATCAGCTGACGCACTGCAAAAATTTTGTGTCGGGGATCAAGAAGTTAATCATCACATGGTTTTAGTTTTGTGATATGTTTACTAATATAGACATTTTTATTCTGAGAGATACTTACGTTAGATAATGTATTATTATCCAAACTAGAATTATATAGCAGCTGTCCAAAATAAAATTCATTCTGATTAGTGCACGAATTTTTGAAAAAACCAACACCAATAAAGATTATTCATTTTTAGTTTTAGATATTATTCAATTTTAAAGCATATTTCATGTTAGTGGCCAAATTAGTTCCAATACTTACATCTGATCTAGTCAAGTTATCCCAACTTTCATCGAAAAGCTGCTGTTTCAAGAAAATTAAGAATATTGTAATGTTTTATTTGAAAACAAGTACTGTTAGTAGGAAAACAAATATTATGTATTTAACTATCTACAAATGCGACACCCAGTAAAATCCACAGATAAACATATTTCAAATGGAAGGGAACAGAAGGGAAACAACAGGTTCCATCGACTTATTTTCCGGTAGGTAAATTCGATCGAAATATATTATTCTTTGGTAGTGTAATTTCAATTGACAGCTCTTCTTATGGGGAAATTCAATTGACATATTTTCTAGCAGCGAGTTTAGGAGGAAATTCAGGTGACATTTCCTGATGGGGAAATTCAATCCACTTTTTTTTGGAGGAGATTATTATCCACGTATTTTCTTGTGGAGAAATTAAATAGTCATTTTTGGTAGGTTAAATTGGCCTATGGATGTGAGGCGGGAACACTGACAGCAAAGTCTGCGGAACAGCTGGACACCTTCGAAAGAAAGGTACTTCAAAGAATCTTAGGAGCGGTGCGAGAGGGAGAGGCATGGAGAATCCGCCACAATAATGAGCTTTATGATATTTACAAAGCTCCCAGATTCTCTACCCATTTAAGGCTCCAAAGATTAAGATGGGCCGGACATGGGCACCAAATGCCAAGCACACGAGTACCAAAGAAGGTTCTAATATGATATCTGGGAGGTAAACGGAAGGTGGGCAGACCTAGGCTGAGATGGGAGGATGATGTCAAGAAGGATGCAAGGGAACTACTTCATGTTGCAGATTGGAAGACAACAGCCGAGGACAGAGGGCGGTGGAGGCTTATTTTGAAGGAGGCCCGCAAGGCTCGAAATGGGCTGTAGCGCCATTGAAGAAAAATAAGATATTATTCTTAAATAGTGTAATTTCAATTGACATCTTTCCTAATGAGGAAATTCAATTGACATATTTTCTAGCAGTGAATTTACGTGGAAATTCAGGTGACATTTTCTGATGGGGAAATTCAATCCACTTTTTTTTTGGAGGAGATTTTTATCCATATATTTTCTTGTGGAGAAATTTAATTGTCATTTTTGGTAGGAAAATTCAATTGAAATATTTTCTGGAATCGATACATTTTGTAGAATGGAGGATTTTCTGCCAATCTAAAACGATTTTTTTTTAAATCTGGAAATGAGGTTCAACTTCTTACAGGAAAGTACTGGATGGGAAATAGAGTCAATTAATACCTTTGGAGGTCTCCATCCACATCCTGGTAGGGGCAGGCCGTCTGGTCCTAAGGGGCAAGGAGCATCCAATCCAGGCACCCCTTGATCACCCTTGTCTCCCTTGTCACCCTTCCTTCCTCGCTTTCCAATGGGACCCTGTTGAATGTTATAAATGACAAATATCTTATAACACATACTTCTCCCTGGTCTATGTCAGCAATTATGTGAAAATTTAGTGATGTATATCGATCAAAACAATAGGGAATTGCTTCCACCATCCTGCAATAAGAATCTTTACAACTTTTAAATTAATATTTGCGCATCATTTTGGAAAATGATTATTCTGAGTTAAGAGCAGTCTAACGCTGCGTATACACTTGTGAACCGAAACGCGAGCCAAGTCACGAATTAATAGAAAGGAATGAGGCAATCAAAGGTGGCATTTCACATCGTTTGCTGTTGCTTCGTTTCTTTCATGTCATATACAGTCATGGTTCAGCTCGGCAGTTTGACTTGCGTTTGAATATGCTGCATAACCTGTATTACGTTTTTTTTTCTTTCTATTATTGAATTCAGCCCAATGCTTAAATTATGCAAAAATATAACCTTAAAGCGAGGGTAAATTTTTCTGTTAATATATAATATTTACTATTTTTAGGTTTGCAAGAGAGTTGTTAAACTTCTGCACGGAGAGTGTGAGGGTTGTAAAATCGAACATATAATGTACATTTGCTTCTAAAAAGTTTAGATAAATAATAAATGTAATATCGGAATTTCCCGATTTCCCCACCCTCAATCTCTTGCACTATGTATTGAAAAAAATATAAAAAGGGTAATATATGATTTGAAATTTGCATAACAAGATAAATTCTTATTGTAATGCTGAACTAAATGCTATTATTTATTCAGAGCAAAGCCAGTTAATTGATGGCAGCCATAGCATGCATGGAAGATGCATGATGTATGATTGTGACAAAAGTACATTAAAAACTTTATCTCATTTAACAAATAACAGGAAAACTTTTCTTTTGTTTTCAAAATTAATTTCTTAGAAAATACTCACAGGTTCTCCTTTGTAACCCTTATCTCCTTTAGGTCCCTGAAATTAGTAAATAAATAAACCATTATTATTGTATATTGTAATACATAATAATAAATTATATTACAAGTACGTACATAAAACAAGGAGGATCAAATATTAGAAAATTCATACATGTACATTACATAATAATATGTATGCATACGTGTGCACACTCTACACATACATATATAAATATGCATACATGTACGTACACACACGCACATACGTATATATGTACTATATACATATTATGGCTATACAGTCTGAATAGTTCTTATAAGCACTCATTGCAGACAATTTTTGTGATGTCTCCCATATTTGAGCAAATTTTATTAGTGGTTACCGTTATACAGTAGCCCAGTCATTTTAGTAAATATTACAATAGTGTCATTGTATGTGCAGGGAGATGTCTCCTGGCTCTATAAAAAGGTATCTGTGTCTTCTTCCCACAGCGTAATATTGGTACCACAGATGAATCACTGTTTTTCTTATTTGATATATATATTTTTTAATTTATCTTAAAATATCAAGTATCTCTTTGTGATAATAATTCTATACAAGCAGTTTACTGATTATTGAATAAATTTGACCAATCGGACCCATAAGTTTGTTTTCAAGACAATATAACATTGCCAGTCATACATATGACGTATGAGCGTACCTGACTTATTAAGATTTGAAAGTATTTTGTATGCATACACACCTCTTGTCCAGGAATTCCATCAGTACCCTGAAATTGTCATAATTAATGTGTTAATTTTGGTTAAGCAAACATAATAATTACAAAATATCAAAAGTGCATCTTGCAAAAAACATGCATTTATAATAATATTATTAAAAATTGTTTAGTTTTTGTAAAGGATTGAATCTAAATATAATTTTATAGGAATCTGCAAATTGAGTACTGTTCTTTTGTAAGCCAAGCTTTAAAACCTTTGAGAACTTGATAAACTTTCAGGTAGATGTCACTAAACACAAAATTTTGAGAAAAAATGTTTCCATGAAATAATATTTTATAAATATTGTTATATTATTTATTTTACCGGTAAGCCAGGGTCTCCTCTTTCTCCCTTCGATCCAGGCTCACCTTGAGCACCCTAAAAATTAATTATAAAGTAAAAATAATCATAGAAAAACCTTTAGTTTTGTAGTCAGTGGGGGTCCGTGGCTTTTCAGTGAGCTGGAGTGCTAAGATTAAAAAATATGACATTATTGAAATGTGAATATGTTGTATGATACGATACAATTGTAGCACCCCAGCCAGGAGCATTCCTGTCCCGGTGAGACCTGTACACCAGGGCTGAAAATTATTATTTTTTTTTTCATAATTTCAAATTTTGTACGAAGATTTTATTTTTTATTTTAGGGAGGCCGTGCCTCCCCAGGTTGAAAAATCTTTATACAAAAGTTAAAATTTTGAAAATAAAATTATTTTCGGTTGCAATAACATCAATAACAACACATTTTTCAATCTTAGCACTCTAGCTCACGAAAAGTCTAGAACTGCCCCTGTTTATAGTGTACCTATATACTATAGGTTCTCAACCTTATTTTTCAAGTGTCACGGAATCAATAATTCAATTAAAAATATATTAAATTATTTGTTATACCTTTTTGTTTAGCAAGTTAAAAAGCAATTCTTTTGTATTTTAAGTACCGGGTTGCCACCTCCTTCCTTCTTGTATTTTTGATATATTGAAAATTCTTAATAATAATAATACATGTAAGATGATAATATTATATAACAAAAAATAAAATTTTTCAAATCATCTAATTTAATGTAGATCTGAATGTATAATAGAATCTTTCAGTTCAATTTTAATCCCCTTCCCGAACTACCCAAATGTGTGAATTTTCGCAGACGCACGTGTGATAAAAATGATATCAATACATACAATAACAAAAATTAACCAATATGAAAGTTTACTTTGAGTTATTAGTACGTGATTAGCATGTTTGTTTTTGTCTTTTTTTAGACCATATTTTTTTTACCTGCTCACGTCCTCACTGTGCCGTCTCAAAGCCCCCTAATTTTCTCTGGGTCTTCTACTGCCCCCCTGAAAGTCTCAAACGCCCACAAAGGGGCGTTATCACCCATGTTGAGAACCTATGCTATATACTGATTTAAAAAAAGGATTATTTTTTCCAATGAAATCAATTCCCTCTACTTAACTATGATATTTATTTAAGATAAATAAATTATGATAATACGGTTTTTAGTACATAAAAATGCAAATAATAATAATAATTTCAAACGTTAAACGTTATAGCTTGATTAGTGAATAATACATTTTTGTAAAAATGTGCGATACATGAAGAATTATTTTTTAATAAAATTACTACCACCAGAATGTTACTGATGTTTCTAACAGTAGTTACTTTTATTAGTAGAATTATAAAATGATGGTAATAATGTTTTTTAATAACTAAATTACTGTAACTCAAATATATGCCTACCTTCATTCCATCCAGTCCCGGCGGCCCCTGTTGGAAAGAAAAATAAATAAGCTCTGAAGCATTTGTATAGAGGAGTATTAATATAAGACGTAAGATTTATAAAAAATAATTTTTAACAATTGAGCCCTTGCCCGGAATAATGTTGTATCCAACAAAACTATCAATGTTGAGTTATTGACAGAATAATGTTGGGCATATTAATATGCATCTTTTAAGGTAGGGATAATGAAATTTTTTTTAGGCCTGTGGCAGCCTTTTAAAGTTTGGTTTGTGGAAGAATGTTGTATAATGCCATTTATCGAAATCACAGCGCATGGTTTAATTTATGGGAATAAATGGAGAAAACGAACGTCTTATGGCTTCGACATAAAGTCTTTGAAGCAAAGAAGAATGCAGGAAAGTAGAATTTGTCCGGAAAAATATTATTAAGCCTGCTTTTTTGCCGTTGAAACAGTTTTGTGGAATAATGTTGTATGTTGATCTCAAGACAATATCTAGAACGTAAATGGTTTCATTTATTCAAATCGTTTTTTTGCTTTTTAAGCTCAAATACATCAATGATATGTGTATATTGATTTTAGAAGAGCGTGTTGCTTTTTTTACTCTTTGTACCTCTGTAAGGTACAAAGAGTAAAAAAAACATGTTTTGTGGAATAACGTTGTGTGTGAAATTTTTATATACAACATTATTCCATAAATTCTGCGTAAATTCTAGTAATAAACTCTAAGTTAATTGCCTTTCCAGGCGACTTTTCATTTAAAACTCTTAAGAACTGTATGTATGTATTTTAAATATAAAATGTTATGAAATATAACTGGTTTCCTTTTTTTCAATCTTTTTCGGAACAGGAATATTGTTGGATACAACATTCTTCCGGGCAAGGGCTCAATTTAAGATACAATATTGCGCTTTGAATTAAATTATTTTGTTAAGTTAAAAAGCTCAGAATTTTGCAGATAAAACATGTTTTTATATATTTTTTTAATTTGACAAATGATTTTGTTGACATGTTAGTCAGGGGAGTTCAGTCGGTAGATGCTAGAGCTTTGCCTTCCCCAAGAAAAGTAGTAAAGAAAAACATTGATTAATTTATGAAAGAATATAGTACATTTTACATAAATATAGAAACGGAAATTCTTTCTTCTTTTCTTGAGGTATTAATTGCTTTCCAAACTCTATGGACTGCATTCTCCTGATGTTAGTTTTAATATTAATATGATTGTAATGAGTATTCGTTTTTACATCAAAGTTAATACATAATATTGGTGTAATGTAACATTTTCTATTTGAGGAGAATTAAAATTTAAGGTGAGAAAATTATTGTTCTTCTAACATTTAGAAATCAAAAATCAACTAGTGAAATCAATGTATGTGATAATTTGACTACTAGACTAGGATTTTTAATGGTTCTTGTTGAAGTAAGATTTAATACAAAAATAACTTACGCGTGTAACATTTGATGAGTGTGATAATGTATGTTCGCATGTCAAACAAAAACAGTCATATAATAATCATGAACAAATAATCAAGAAGGATACGTAACATACACGCAAATGCATTAGTAATAGTAGAATCAGCCAAGCAAGAATTTTATTATTTGTTGAAATAAGCGAAATTTTCATTCAGTTGTAAAATTAGTAAGAAAAAACATGATATAGAATGCACTAAATCAGTCCCCCACAGAATTTTTTTTTTAAATGTAACAAACCACATTTTTTGTTTTGTTTTAATTCAAACATTAACACAAACTGCTCCGAATTTAATTACTACGGCCAGCAGTTTCATGGAATTTGAACAATTTTTTTAAATTTCAAAGTTAGTTTTCAAGTTCTGTGAAAGTTTTATTCAATTTCTGTTATCATCATTTCAGTTACATGAAGTAACTGGTCAATAATGTTACATTAACATAACTTGAATAGAACCTTTACAGAACTTGAAAATTAAATTTGAAATTTGATGATTTGTTCAACTTCTGTGAAACAAACCATTGATCGAAATTTGATAGAGCCAATTTTTTTAATACCCCAAGTAGTTTGCCTGAAATTAAAACACAAAATTTTCAAAGCTCCTTAGCTCATGATGGGAATGACTTGTGAGTTGAAAATATTTGCTTTGGTCTAGAAAAGTCAGACCGAAGAAGCTGTGCGAATTTGAAAGATTTGACATAGCAACAGTCCTAAATTTGCCAATAGGCCGTATAAGCCGCGGCCAAGGGGTGGCAGATTTAAGGGGGCGGTGCCAAGCCTACAATTGAGTGATTATGATAGGTGGCAACTTCTAAGAAGGAGGGGCGGCGCAAATGAAGTGGCCTATACTTATGAAAAGTATAAATCCGTCAAATAATAAAATATAAATAATACAAATAAAAATCCAACATAAATGGAATAATTTTTAAAGTTCGGGTAACGTAAGAAATTTTAAATTAGAAGCAGTCAATTAATAAAATGCGTTTGTGGTAAGCAACTGGTTTGAATTCCCATCAGACTTTTTCATAGGCCTAACTCGTGTTTTCTATATCAAGGAAGAAATATGCAAAAATAAAGTTAGGTACTTTCTGAAGAATGGATCTACGGTGATTTTTCATAGTAGTGAAATATTATTTCATGCACTAATCAATATATACTAATGTGTAGAGTATTAAAGATTTATTGTCAAGTTAATGAAGAAGTGCTTAGATTTGTAATTTCTTACAATACATGTTCATTTCAACTTATTATAATTTTATTGCAGGGCAGATATTGATTTTTGTTATCAGTTTTCATGCAACATTTTTTTATTTTATTTTGCATAGTTCATGGTATTCATTGTAAATAATATTTTTTAAATACATAAGACACTCACAACATTGGTTATAATCAGATTAAAAAAAAAAAATTAGAAAATATATTTTTACTGCTCGTACATAGCACTTTCTAGAGTTTTCAATTGCACAAAATCCATTGTCTGTTATGTTCCTGTACAAATACTCCAATGCAAACCCTAGTCATTCAAATTTTCAGGAGAAATCATTTAAGATTATCGCACTATTGCTTCAATGTATGAAATATAAAATATTTCAACAGCATTGAGGCGTAGCAACTAGATTTGGTAGCTGCATTATTTATAACAGATATGGACAAATCAACTCTTCTGAACTTTTGGAAAATTGAAGATAAAATACTTTAATTAATCATAAATTATGAAGCAGATACTTTGTAATATGAAATTATAATGTAAAATAAAACAAAAACTTAGAAGACACCACTTTTATTTTTTACATACTTAATACCGATAGGGTTTTGCTACAACCATAACTTCTTCAAGGCAGTTTAAAAATACTCTACCAGTTTGGCAAATCTACAAGTTTAGTAACATGTGTTATAAATAATATATATGCTTTCACAGTGAATTGAAAAACATGGACTGAGCTAACAAACAACCAAATATCGTACTTAACAAATTATTAAATAAATCCTTAACTCCTACCTCCTTCACTGGAGCTCAGAAGAGCTATTCTTTAAGAGATTGTTCTCCCACGAGATGTCCTATCAGATTTGTGTGATTTTCTACAGTTGTTAAATGAATAAATAATCATGCATACTTGCAGAAATTTGTGTTTAAAACGACCCAAACTAAAATACGTGACAGCTCACAGCTGAAATTTTGAAGCCGATAGAAAAAGCAAATAACAGCCATAGAAAATCACACAAATCTGACCGCACTTCTCGCGGGAGAACAATCTCTTATCACACATTTTAGGGAATAGCCTTTCAGTCCATTTTTTCAATCCACCGTAAAGTTATATTATTTATAACACATGTTACTAAACTTGTAGGTTTTAGTAAAATATTGTGCTGCCCTGAAGAAGCTATAGTTATAGCGAAACCCGTCAGCATTAAATAAATAAAAAATAAAAGTGGTGTTTATTGTTATATTTTAAATTAAAATACTGTTTCAATGTAGTTGATAACATTTCGCAAAATTAAAAGATAATTTTGTCTACCCTATCAGTTGATTTGGACTTAATAATCTGAATATTTATTTATTTATTTCATTTTTATTTAGTAAAATATTTACACATTTATGTACATTATTTATAAAATGTTTTGACTGTCCAACTAGGATGATTCCCGTTTTAGGACAGTCAAATTAATATATTCACAAAGAAACTCGGCTGGTTTCATTTGGATGGCTACTTTATTTTAATGTACCAGAATTCAATATAATAAACATATTCCATTCAAACAACTTATGTACATTTTTGTACAGCAAGGGACATAAACCATAACACTTAGGATGAGGACCATTGGAGTTTGTAGTA
Source organism: Glyphotaelius pellucidus (assembly GCA_936435175.1). Classification (NCBI taxonomy): domain Eukaryota; kingdom Metazoa; phylum Arthropoda; class Insecta; order Trichoptera; family Limnephilidae; genus Glyphotaelius; species Glyphotaelius pellucidus. The sequence continues at coordinate 8,954,869 of OW386552.1, read as the reverse complement.
TATGTTTATTTTTTTAATAAGAGTTGTAGATCATTTTTTAATTCTCTACGAAGTGACTATTACTTGATGTGAAATATTGTAGTAAAAATCGAGTCGTAATCAAAACGATTAGGGTTTCAAATCATTAGAAATTGACAGATAGATAAGAAAAAATTACAGATAAGAGAAAAATCACCCCTTATCATGTCTTTCGTTATGATTATCTGAGTATTCTATTGTCTTCAACAAATGCAAGTTCATTTTGTTTTTTAAAACTATTTTAGGCATTGAAATATTACTAGAGGTAGATTTGCACTTAGAAATAATTTTATTGTTTGAAAATGGCAAAACATTCTCAACATGTACTCCAATATGCAACAAAAAAGGAATGAAAAATTTTTTTTACAGAAATCATTAAAAAAATATGGAATATAAAATGGGGAAATAGGGATTGTTGGTTACTTACACTTTTTAGTTGCTAATATCTCAATATGTTGAGAAATGACATTATGTTCAAATGAACTTTTTAGCTTGTAAATGTCCCCTTTAACTTTTAACTTGTAATGTCCCCTTTATTACGTCTCAACATTTCACATCAGGTAACAGTATTAATTCAAGGATTTGATTGTTTATCCTAAGCGATGTGATTTAGTCTCATAAAGTTAAAAAAAGGAAGAACTAAAAATAAAACGATAAAGGATGAGAGAAGAAAACCAAGCACATTCTGGAAGGACAAATAATTGAGAGCAATTTGGTTATATTTATGACGTGCACTTGCACACATTTATTTAGAAAAATCTTATCAGTACTTTTGAACATTTACAATTTACATAATATGGCTGAATACATAAGATTTGTTGGAATCGTCATATTATAAATGGAAAATAAATAAACTCTTTCACACCATAAAGCTAACATAATATTGTACATAATGTTTGTTGCATTTTAATTTAATAGAGATAATATTATTATATACCTATGAATGTTATTTTGTGGAAGTCAATGAAATAAACCCAGAAGAGCTATTCTCTACCTTTTGTGAGATCGAGATAGATATCGGGCGAGATCTCCTGTCAGATTTGTATGATTTTCTACAGCTGTTACATTTAAATAATCATGCATAATTGCAAGAATTCATGTTTAAAACGACCTAAACTAAAATACGTGACAGCTCACAGCTGAAATTCTGACATCGACCCATAGAAAAAGCAATTAACAGCCGTAGAAAATCACACAAATCTGACAGGAGGTCTCGCCTGAGATCTATCTCGATCTCACAAAAGATAGAGAATAGCTCTTCAGAGTTGGTTAAATCATCAATTAATGTAAGCACGCATCAATGGCCAAATTCAAACTGTAACAACTTCAAAATATTAGAAGAAATCACGATATATAATTGTTATGGTTCTATATGATATAAAAAATTTAAGTTGATTACAGATTTATAGCAACTTTGGATTTATTACAGTTTTGATTAAGTCGTCACTACAATTCTGAAAGATTTATTCCAACAATAAGTCTTTTAAAAACTGATTGATACTTCATCATTGCACAGTAAAAATCTTGCCCACAATGATTGAGTGCATGAACAACATAAATCGATGCAAATGCTATTTATTTTTGTTTCATTGGATTTTTCATGGAATAATTAATTATATGTTATATGAAAATGTTAACTCATTTAAAAAATAGCTAATGAAACCCACCAAAAGAATTAAATCATTAGATTTTTTAATCTCTCTATCGGAATGTTTATGAATTTTACTGAAATATAACAAAATTGGCCATGAATTAGAAGCATTTCAGGAACATATTTTTAAATGGAAAAAAATTGGTATGCTGATTAATAAAAGTGGAATTTAATTTCAGTACAACATGACATTTTGTTTTTCAGCTAGTAATGAGGTATTTAATTATGTAGATCTTGATTTTTAATACATGTTAATTAATTCTTATATAATGTTATGTGTTACAATATATTATTATTATTATTATGTGTTAGGCGACATTATGGTGTTTTGAGTATTAATTTCATCAGGCGTTATATCGTAAATCTTAAAGGTAGACTATTCTAAAATAAGTTATTAAGTTTACATGGATGGACAAGATTTTATTTATATTTTATGAAATAATATTATTATCTAGGGATATAAATTGTTTAAATATCTGGTGATTTTAATTTTTAAGATTTTTACATTTTCAGAAAAACACCTTAATATGTATTGTAAACACATAAATACGAAAAACAACTGTTTCTTTTATTCAAGATTCAGCACTCGAAAATGGCCCTAAACATTACTTTGTAGTCTGCTAACTCAAGCAATAACACACATTATTTATCTGTAAATTCAGTATGGTACAGTGACAAAAATCCTCATACTAAAATCTTTTAAATTCCATGAAATGCTTACTAAAATGTCTGAAAACAGGTGCAGTTTGAAAACCCGTAATGGCAGTTTCGAACACTTTTCCTAAAGTTACAACTTGCATTTCACATACAGAAAGTCACCGAGAAAGGTGTCCGTGATTTTAAAATGAAATAACTAAGTGTATATTAAAGGTTTAATATGTATTTATTTATACCTCAAAACACACAGAAAATCTAAATTCACATTTAGTTTTTTTCATTTTAAAATAATGTACAACTTTTTCGATGACTGTATAACTTTAAATCTATAGTCTATGAATTGTTTTCCCTTATAAAATTTCATTCTTATAAAATCCTTTTAAAATTTCATTTGTGGAATTTATAAAATTTCATTCTTAATATTTCTTGTGTTAGCACACCACAAAGTGTGTGTGTGTGTGTGTGTTTTTGGGTGTTGATCTTTAAGTTACGGAATTAATAATGTAACATTCTCTTATATTATTTAGAAATTTTCTCACAATGTTAAATTTCAAATGGGTTTTATTTTAAAGCAGAGGGATTTGATTAATTTTGTAAGTAAATATTGTGTGATACAAAATTATCTTCAACATAATATTTACATTGATAAGAGGTTTTGAGAAGCAAACATATGAAAATGTTGTATTTTGACGAGTATGAGATTAAAGTCTTAAAAATATTGAAGGTTTATTGTATGGCTATGCAGATGGACTGCTGCTATTTACAATGAATATATCCACCCTGAAATATAATGCTCACTTGATAAAAATTAAAACTAGCCAACTACTAATAAGAAACGTAAATTATTGTCTTATAAATATAACAATAAATTTATCAGTAAAAACTTGAATTCATCTTTAAAATCAACCTTCAATATTGTAAAAAAATATAATACAACTTACCAATTATTTATGTTTAAAAATGATTAATTATCTTAATGGCTAGAATATCAACTAATTTATGAACTTCACTATAAATATTATTATTTCGATTCAACAAATAGATATTTTAATACGCATACATTATAATATAAAGTAACACAGCAAATTTATCGTTGAGATTTTGTACACTTTATTTTAAATGACACTTGAGATAATTGGGGTACAACTGAACACTTGATTAATTGTTCCGGAGTGAGAGTCAAGAAGTGCATAAACTAATTACATATCTCTGTGAGTACAGTTGTTATATTATTTATTGAATTTTATTTAACAGTTTTAAAGACAGTGAGGCGTTTAATGGATAAGTTATTTAGGATGTCAGTTTATGTATCGACTGTTGTACTTGAAAGTTTGATTGAATGTCTGTCTTCTTTATTAGTATAAAAGCAAGATGTTATTTGTGCCAGTGGGAAGTTAGTGATTTTTCTGCCCATTGCGCGCCCTCCTTACTCCTCCCTAAATAAGGATTAGGAATTTCAAATCTTAACGCACCATTTAAAGTACACTGTTTGAGGAACACTGATATAAAATATATATGTGGAGTATTCAGGCAGAAAATAAAACATGGCCACTACAAATAATGAGTAATTAGTATTGAAAATATATTATGAGGAGTAATAATTATTTTGGGATGAAGTACTTGAAACATTCCAGATCTAAGCATGTTTTTGTTACTGAGATAATAAATGTCTTACATTATTTGTTTTCTATGATATGTTTTAGGGGTAATAATAATATGTACCAAAGAAAAGTCATTTTCATAGCCAAATTGGGAAAACAAATTCATTCACTAAAATAATCATTTTAACGGAGCATAATGAGGTATTACGGGAATTAATCCAAATAAAACATGAGTATGAGAATAAAGTATGAAATAAAACAATTAACATTCAGCAAACCACATGTATGATTATCTTACAAAAATGTTAAAGTATGTCGGGTTTATAACACCAAAACAGACACAGAAATGGGTTTAATGCTCTACTGGACGCGATTGCTGGTCAGCGAATTGCTTACCAAAGGTCCGGGCTTTCCAAATTCACCCATTCTTCCAAGTTCCCCTCTTAATCCCATGGGACCCTGGAAAAGTACAATTTGTAGTGCACGGGGGTTTGCGTCATGCACAACTTTCACACCAGATACCTGGCTTCCACACCAACTGTCCAACCAACGGTGACTGCTTACTCATTATAATATCTCTGGTCTTGGACCAACTTGATATCAAATCATATCCACTGAGTTCTATTGGAATATCTCAGGGATGTCTATCAAAACCCTAATACTAAATGATAGATGTGAGAAGATTGTGAGGGTGATAGAAGAGTGGTACGGGAGCGTTCAAGTATTACGTAATGCAATTTTTGAAGATTTTTGACCCTCCCCCCATGTAACGCGCCGTAACATTTTCTGTACCCCCCCTCCCCCTCCCTAAACGTTATGTAACACCCAAATGACTATTTTTACTAATTTGATTTGATTTTGACAACGAGATTAAAATAAAAATGACGTACAATACAGTCGAGGGATTCCCCGTCAAACATTACGAAAAGGGTTGCCAACTTGGGAAAACAAAATAAAAATGACGTACAATCTAGGGATTTAACGTAAAACATAAACGAAAAGATTTAAATTCCCTAGTTTTGTATTTAAATTTAAAAAAACATGTTATGTAAAGCATTGTTTGAATCCCCCTCTCGCCCCGGTAACGCCCAGTAACGTTTTACAAGACCCCCCCCCCCCTCCCCCCAAATTGCGTCACGTAATACTTGAATGGCCCCTATGTGTTAGTTTGGAACTTGAAGTGGCAAAAAATGAATATACATAATAGTTATATAAGATATTCAATGTTCTCTTCAAAAAAATTCAAAGAAAACAAACACAAAAGCTGGGATGATGTTTTATGAAATTACCATTTCTTTATTATGATTATTTACGGTCAGACATGAAAAAAAAAATCCTGTAAATTTGTGAAACTTTCTTCGTGATATCCATTTAGCAAATTGTAGAAATACAATTATTGTCCAGCAAAATAGCACTAGCATAGGTGCTTGTTAATAAAATACTTTTCTGGTGAAATAGTAATAAATCCTTTTCACCTTCCAATCCAATAGTGTTAGCTTACTAATTGTGATTATGTTTTGAGAAATAGGTGAAGAAGGCCATGCATTAATTAATTATTGTAATTATAAAAGACGACCTTATCACCGCAAAAAATAAATCAAGGACATTTTTCACAATGTGTTACAGAAGCTAATTTGTAGTGATTGATATTTTAATATATTTTTAGAGTGGGTTGATTGGTGATTTAATAATTTGTTTAATACTTACAGGTAATCCCATTGGTCCCGGGTCTCCTTTCTCACCCTTTTCTCCCTGTGAAAATTTAAGAGATATAAGAGAAGAAAAATATTATTTACTGACACAACACCAAGCTTATGTGATAAAGAGCAAAATCTAAGAAAGAAGACATTTTATAAAAGGAAGTTATATTTATTAGAAAGTAAGAGAATTATTAAATGCATTTAAAACATGTATCTACACTCTGGTTGAGTAGTATTTAATCAATTTTTGGAATGGACAAAATCAACAATTTGAAAAATCCAATTACTCCACGATTCCAATTACTTTTTACAAAATTTCCTCGCCGCAAACAAGCCATGGAAAGGGCTAAAATAATATATTATATTACGTATTTGAATCTGCTTGAATCCTTTTCCACTCTCTTTTTTACCAATTAACATTACTTAATAATTGACTTTTGGGCGAAAATGATGTCCGGTTAAGGTAGATACTAATTAACATCTGAGTGTTACTGGAAATTGCACAAGGAATATTTAGAAACACAATCGCTATGCGTCATATGGGTCAACAAGTGAGCCCCCTTTGGTTTACATATAATTTTAACTTTCAGGTATAAGTATATTTCACCACTCTAAACAACGTCAGAACGGAGTTTTAACCAGTCAAATGACAGCTATCTATATTTAGATCTCATCCTTCCAGGCCGTAAACAATGTCTGTCTATATTTAGATAGACGGTTCTCGCCAAGTTAGTTTTTATGATTTTTTATAAAACCTACAAATATGGGACAAACGATGAAATGTAGGGGATTCACTAGCTTTAAGCCATACTAAGCAGTCATGTGTTCCATATTAATATTCGGAGGTATGATTTTTTGAATTAGCATTGGCAAATTCAAAACCGATTCCCGAGAAACCTCCATCGCTCAAGGCAGAGTGGCTAAATTTGAAATTTGACTAAACCACAACTTCAATAATATTATATTATGAAACAATCCGTCTATAGTAATTCTAAGGTTTGAATATCTATATAAAGATTCATTCGGTAAAATAATGATATAAATAAACTCACTGTTTCTCCTTTGCCTCCGTTACTGCCCCGGTCCCCTTTAATTCCAGGTGGGCCCTGTAGTCCGGGCATTCCTATGGGTCCTGGAGGTCCGGGCGGACCAACAATCTAAAAACCGCATACAATTATTTAATTTGTGTTTTGGACAGAAGTTGTCAGTGTTTGCTAATTATCAAAATATTATAAAGTCATTCGAGGTTACGCCTATGAAGATAAATTGGTTTTGCCTTTGACCCGTAGGAGCCGGAGCCCTGCAATTGTAGTGTTGAAGAATCATGCCTACGCACGGTGCGAAGCACTGCTATTGCAGTGTGGACCTTATATATTAATTTCGTCTTCGGACACTACCTCTACTAGGTTGTTACAGATAAAAATAAATGTGTCACTTTATCAAGAATGATATTGTCGACGTGCTGGTCAATATTGAAATTTCTTGCCGTCCTCTACGGGCTAAATTTTAAAATACTAGAAGAGTTCAGGGTATTGTCTTTTCTGTTGACATCTCTTCTTAATCTTTAGTAATCGATCGGATACATCAGTGATCAGCATCACCCCAACCCACAACTCTTTTTCCTGCGGCCCATCCGGCTAAATTGGGGTAAAATTTTTTCAACAGTTTCTGTCCTATTTTGCTAAAGTTTTGAATCAGCCTGTTAAAATAATATGCTTCTTCTGGCCATTTGTAAGAATATCAAACATCTTAACTGTACAAAAATGTTCACGTTCACAGCACAGCGTTTTTTTTGAGATCTATGTTTGAAGCATTTTTAGGTTTCTGTTTTCTAAATTACCAAAAGTGTTGTGTAACTCTTTGAACGGTAAAAATCAACAGCATTTGTTTGATCAAGAATTTTTTAATGTGTTTTAATATTGAAGAATGTAAAAAATTGACAGCATTTATTGGTTTGCCCTTGGAGATAATTTTTGTTTTGCCTGGGGTGTTTTGCTTACGATTTTTTTAAATAAAAAAAACACCATTTCAGATAATACAAATTTTTAGATAATAGAAAATAAATAAATTTTCCCTCCAGCTGAAAAGGTTGATCATCACTGGGTTAGATGTTCGAGCAAAATATATATTTATACAGGGAGTACCTACATATTGACTGCGTTTTGGTAAAACCCTTTAAGACACATTTTTTGGAAATGTACCAAAGTTTCATGTATAGGTTTCATGTAGGTCAAAGTACAACATGGTAAAATATTTTTTGCTGATTTAGGCATTTTTAGTACCTAAAACTGCCTAAATCAGCAAAAATGAACTAATGCATTAATTTTTTTTGGGTTATTTCGTAAAAATCACAAATGAAATTACTCAACCCGCTAATCTCTCATAATTATAAATAGAAACTTAATAAATCATTGAAGAAGAAGATAACACTAATAATCTAAACGAAAATATGAAAGAGAACAAGATACAGAAAAATAGAAAATGATAATGGTCGCAACTGGGACTCGAACTCAGAACCTCTAGTCTAACTGAGAAGTGCGCTTTTACCAAGTCAGCCATTGCCACCTTCCATCAAACCGTCATAATAGTCAATCTCACGTTTTCAAATTTTAGAATTAACAATATTATCTTCAACCAATTTTTCCACAAAAATAAGATTACAGCACGGTGACGGCACAAAAAAGGCAATAAACTTACATTCCTTATCACAATACTGCTGCAGCTCTTTCTTACACACTAAATGTGTAAACAATGTACATAGATGTCTGCTTCCTCCAAAGCAAAAAAATAATAATTTTCTTGCATCACCCTCACTCACATTAAAGAAATAAGATGGGAATCATAAAAGCAGTCAATAGGTTTGGGAATATTAGGCAAGGGCGGATTTATGGTGAAGGGATCCTGTCTCGCTATAAATTCCCAAATCTCTACTTATATTGAGATAAATTCCTAAGTTTCTAGTTTTTATATAAATTCCTAAGTCTCATTTTATGTAACTGTATGTTTATTGTTAATTGCTGTTAACAAATTATTATTAACCTCGATTTAGCTTATTTGTAGTGAAGTTCATCGAATTGTAAACAATTAATTGTAACTTGCGAAAATAGCTATACGGCGCTTTAGACTTATCCTTTCCAGCGTCGATACAGTAAATCAATTTTTGGAGTTAAATTTTTTAGTTATATTTAGGAATGTTCTTCGCTGCTCCGGATTTGGCTTCCAGTTCCTCAGTGATTCAGGGGTCTCTGAAAAGTAGGGCCCCTTATTGCGATTTCTACAGCTCTATAAATCTACAGGTTTTACTTTAAGATCAATGTGCAAATCCTAAATTATTCTTGCAAATGTAGATAACTTAAATTTGGGAGGCAGGTAGGCAGGTACGGGTACTGCCGCCCCGAGAACCATTTATTGAATAACCCACACCTCTGCCATAGGTCACTCCAAGAGGTTCCCTACATTTGGTGACAGCAGGGGTGCCCGGATTCATAGGGTGAGGTTTGTCTAGATCTTGGTGGCGAATGCGTTTGCTTACATATAGCGTGGCAGGCCGAATCGGAAGGGACTGTTTGAGGGACATAACCTAGACCTCCAGCCAGGCTCTTTCGACCCACTGCCTTGCACCGCAGTGGGAGGGATGGATTCATACGTCCATCACTCCTGGACAAGTTGACCTAAAGATTCCTATCCACCGCTCATACATTTTTCCTCCCCAGAACTTCCACTTCTTTCTTTCCCTAAAAAGACCCTCCACACATCACTTGGAGTGACCACAAAAATTCCTCCGTGTCGAGCTGTTATTAAAAAAAAAACGAAATTGTCTTTAATTTATAAATAAATGGATCATAATACTTACAATTTCTCCGCCCATGAACTCCATCCCTGTGCCATCTCCCTGCAAGTTCAACATTGGCTATAAGATTAAATGCCAAACCAGAGGTTACAATTTTCAATGGTTTCTTTGAAGAAATTAAAACAAAGAAGCAGCTTATGAATAAAGCGTTATGAGAGATGGCTCTATCACTATAAGCTTGATTAAATTATTAGTAAATCAACTTGAAAGGGAAATTAATATTATTTATTAAAAAACTATCAGTAAGTATCAATCTACGTGTACATACATATTTTTTTGCTTCTTATTATAAATATGTATGCATACGGTGATGGATTCGGAGTGACGAATCGCAGTATTAGTTTTTATCCAAACATATTTATAGATCTTGTTAGGTAAAATCGGATCGATATATCAATATTTGCATCTTTATGGTAATGATTGAATTGAACATAAAATGAATGTGAGGAGTATTGTGTATTTTGATTGATTTGGGGATTTATGTTGCTGTCAATAGTTACCTGTCTTCTTCTAAGCTTTTTGTATTTCTGCAAAGTGGACGCAAAGCAGCAACAGCCGGAAAAGAAACAAAATGAAGGAATTAGATGGACATTACATTTCTACGTATGTACAAGTTTCTTACTTCCAATTTACAAGCATGCATTGTCTAAGATGAATTACCAACTCCACAAATAATTATTGTACAGGTTTAAACGATGAATTTGGTGGAAAATATGTGTAATAATTCCATTAAATTTCATAATTAATTTTTTTATTTAATTTCAACCCAAGAGTCGCAACTATTCAGAGTCAGTAGGACCATGATACCTCCAAATGTTGAGGAACAATGCGAGGTGAAAGGATTGTGGGATTAAGGAAAGGTAGAAGATATTTGAGAGAATCTTGCAACAAAATTTGGTCTGAGTCATTTTATCCGTGACATCCCCAGTTTTGTGAATATTTAAGTTCGAATCCCACAGCTGGCAAGAACTGACTTCATTTAAATTATATGGTAAAAAAGTTTGTATAAAATAAATACTTAAAAAGGTTAAAAATTCTTTGATTATTACTTAAATAAGAATCACAGATTTTTTTAGGTTAATTATCTTATTATGAAGTGGGTGCTTTGAAGGGACTGACCGATTCGCCTTTCTCTCCCTTCTCTCCTCGGTGACCCGGGTATCCGGGAGGCCCAGGAAGCCCTGGAGGTCCCATGAGGCCTGGGGGACCGATGTCTCCGTATTCTCCCTTCTCGCCCTTTGGTCCAGATAATCCCTAGAAATTAAACAATTCACTGATCGAGAGATGGGCTCAGATGAAGATATTGAAACCAAATATCAGTATGTGAGTTTGTTTTGTGGGTAGTAGAATTTAGACTGCTCAGGGGAACCAGCAGCATCTATTCCGATAAGAAATTAAGTAGATAAGAGTGGAACACCCATTCAGAGTACGTAGTTTATGTCAGCAGTATTCAAACAAGTTGTTTTTCCAAAGCATTTTAAAATGGCACAAATGTGAATTAAGCTTTTGCTAGAACGCAAGTAAAAGAGGTGTGTGTCTCTTGCCTTGCGCAGAAAGGGTGCAATAACTAGTAGTTTGCTGGCGTTCTTTGATGATTTGCCACATTGCACTCACCTTCCGTACCGTGCATCAATCTAGACCAGTGGTCGGGGAACTTTTTTAACCATTACCCCAAAATATTTTTGCGTAAGTCGATATTACCCCTTCCCCCCATTTTGTTAAGTTTAAGTTAAGTTTAAGCATTACAACTTACGCAGCGCCTCTAGTGGCCGATGCAAGAAACAACGATACGCAAGCACGCACACACACAACGCGCGTCTCTTACTTCTCACGCACACACCTGAATTGATTAAGTTTGTAAAAATACTAACATGTTTATGAAATAGCAAACTAGAAAAATTTCCTTATTATCCAAACACAAAACATTTTTACCCCATTTGGGGTAATTTACCCCGGTTCTCCGACCGCTGATCTAGACGAAGCTAGAGAACGGTCTTTGTTTTGCCTCGAACTGCATAATATACCTAAAGGCATTCACTTTTCTTCCTTTTAATTTAACTATCCTACTTGTTGTCATATAAGTATGATTCAGTTATGTATGGGATAAAGTCAAAATGTTAAATTAACTACATTTTGTATTGCACTTACTGGGTGACCAGGTGGTCCTTGCGGTCCTGGTTCTCCATTGAATCCATTTTCTCCCGCGATTCCGACTAATCCATGGTCTCCTTTCTCACCTGAAATACATTCGATATTATTTTTAAATGCTCTTTATTGTGGGAAATTTGCAGCAGGCATTAAATTGCATACACATTTTTTAAAAATTAAAGATCCTCTAATGTTTCGTCGTTCCGATGACCTGTGAAAGGAAACTGGTTGGGATTTTAGGAGCTATCTATGGAAAACTACAAATCAAATCATACTGTTAACTAATATCCATTACTATTCCAAACAAAGCATGCAAAAAAAATAATATAACAAAAGTTGTCATATATCAGAGATATTAAAACAAAAAATGACAAGATAAACATCAGTTATCTGTAATTATTATTGTCAAAAACACAAAAATTTGTTGTGTTGATATTTATATAATATACATGATATATTGCACAATAAAATGGAGTGATAGATGTATGATAGATATCACCTAAACAGATTTTAAAAATTTAAAAATAAGGGGTCGTCCATGGAGGCTTGAAAGGGGGGGGAGGGATTCGGATTGTATTGTTAAAAATACAAAAAGTTAATTTATTGTGTTGGTATTTATATAATATACATGAGATATTGCAAAATAAAATGGAGAGATAGATGTATGATAGATATCACCTAAACAGATTTAAAAAATTTAAAAATAAGGGGTCGTCCATGGAGGCTCGAAAGGGGGGAAGGGGTTCGGAAAAAATCACGAAATATCACAAGGAGGAGGGGGGATATAATGAGATATCACATGTATTTATTTTTCGTTGAACGCATGATTTCTAAACCAAACAGCGGCGCATGGCCTTGACTCACCGTTGCCAGGCAACGATTTCCCCGCGCGTTGCGAAAACCGCTAGGCTCACCAGTCGCCAGTAAGTCTGTGATTTTGACGCCGAATACATGCGTAAATCATTGCCACGTATGTTTTGCCTTAAAACAATATTCTGAAAATTTCAACATACTTTGTACTAAAAAAATACACGTGATTATGGGGGAGGGGGGTAATCTAAAAACCTCACCAAATGGGTAATCTAAAAACCTCACCAGGGGGGGGAGGGGGTTGAAAAGTTGCTAAAACATCACGTGATTAATGGACGACCCCTAATAGTGATTGAATAAGTAATTGAATGTGTCATGTAGATAAGTGTTCGACTGGAGACATTAAATTAATCAAGAGGACGATTCTTTTGCTGAATCAAAGGGATAAAGAAGTTAAGCGGAAATTCGTGCAAGGAACCGGAAAGTGTCGAAACAGCCACGGTCTTCATCCAGCAGTCGATAGAGTGGTCAATAACTGACAGCAGACTCAACAGATTGAAACTCAAAACTTATCAACTCAAATAATGTTTTTTATCCAAGGAAAACAAATTACCTGAAGAAAAAGATAATTGAAGACAAAAGAACCTCGGAGAATGTTAAAGTTGAAGTAAAGGGACGATTGCGGAGTCCTAGTGAATAAAATAGCTTTGATATCTTTTTTGAACAAACTTTGATGAAAGAGGATCAGGATTCGAACCTACATCCAAGATCATAAATACGTCAATCTGGTGGAATGTGTATTTTTGGTTTGGTTATTTATGTTTATTATTAGTTAGTGTTTTACTCACCCGATACTATGGCGCCATCTATGAACCACGGAGTATCTGTTGCATTAGTTTTAGTAAAGCTGTGCTTCCGAACTTAGGCAGTGATTTGTTAAAAGCTGGCGCTTTCTCTCACAACTTTAGGTGTTAGCGACTTGTTAATGTGGTTAGGTGGTAATTAAAAAGCTAAAATAAAATCATAAATACATCCTGAAATACCAAATAAATAAAGCAAATTGTTACTTCACTACAAAATAATAACAAAGCTTAAAAATAAATTCGGTAGGGTAGTCTCAATAAGGAAATCACTTATCAGTGGCGGTTGGTGAGTTTTCAGTGAGCTAAAGTGGTATGGTTAAAAAATACAACTGATGTTGAAAATTCAAATTTTACAACTCTAGATCACTGAAAACTCACAGACCGCCACTGCTTCTTATTGGTAGTTCAAAATCATTAGAAAAAATAAACAGAATTCATAACACCATTAGCTAATTTGGTTAAATTGTTAATCTATGTCGTGCTACTTCCTACTTCTTGCGTAAATGTTTCAGATGACGTATAGTGACCATCATCAGGGCAGATATGAAATTACAACGGGTCAAGAAGGTGAAGGTAGAAAAACAGATCTTAACAAATTAATCAGCATCGAACACCACAAATCGAACACCACATCGAACACACAAAGTTACACTTTATATTATGTAAATTGTTACAATCTCTAAAACTAATTTATATTAATATGTAATAACAAATAACTTAAATTATATAAAATTACAAAGGTTGATACACTTAAATTCCACAATTATATGTGAAGAGTTGATTTACTTTCCATCTTGAAAGTATTGCCATCTATGAAATTGTTATTTTAAAATACCTACATTTATACCATCATGCATTAATTATAATACTTTTAAATCCATGCAAATGTGCAAACTGCGTGCGAGGATAGTTAGGAAGTGAGAAGACATAGAAACTTATTTTAAAAAAGAAACAATCATGTGGTTTAAAAATGTTGCCATTTCATAGGCATACACAATAATAATATATAGGGTAATACTGAAAAGGAGAATACATATTTTAAAATGAAATGAAGATATCTGTTTGATATTTTGACAGCTGATCTGCAAACCATTCATAATAATATTTATATTATTTTTAGATCTGTTGAAGAATGGGGTATGTTGTTTCATTCAGCATTCATTTGGGGCTATACGTTACCCTTTTGCCTCGTTTGCCCCTTGCTCCCTTTTCTCCTGCAGTGCCCATAGGGCCAGTTGGCCCAGATTCACCCTTCTCCCCTCGGCCGTCAGGTCCTGAATTTTACACTTTTTTTTATGGGAGATGTTTAATAGAGAAGTAAAATAATCTAGAGGAATCTTCATAACTTCTGAAACCTAAAACTGAATTTTTTGTACGTAAAACTGACATGCATCTAATATTCATTCTAAGTTAAACTATGATTAATATATCAAACTGGCTTTTACTCAAACTGACGTTATGCTATTACCAGGGAGAGATTGTATCTACGTCATCGACGATCGTCTTAAAAGCCGCCCATAAAAATCGTCACACTCATCTTGCTTGAAAATAAAAATGACAAAGGAACTACAATTTCGAATGTCTTTAATCACATTCCAAGAGACATTTTGGGAATGTATGTTTCTTTTGAATTGTATAGCAATGGTATTGCCAGTTATAAAAACAAAATGGTAATAAAATTCGCACAGAATCGCTTAATATGTAAAAATAATAATTACATATTTACTTTTGAATAATTTTAATTTTTGTTCCTGTACGGGACTACTTATTTCTAGATTTGTAACACGTCTAATTTAAAGTCATCGTAATGAAATGGTAAAGTGCAAATTTTTTGCAAATTTGAATATTGGAAATTTTAGATTACTTCAAAAGGGGTATTATATATTAACATAGAAAGAATATTCATTATTCTACGTATGTCATTATTATATCTCTTGTTTTCTTTTCGTGAAAATGTTATTAAAATTTTTTTTGTTTATTATTCGTAAAATTTAAAGTACCTAAGAAATTAAATTTTAATTTGACACAATTTTATGTTTCTATAAACTCACAATTATTTGTTCAGACATACATTTTCGACTGAAAAAGATAATATGTGCGTGTAAACTAATAGCATTTTTATTTCCACCCCGCATATTTATAAATGTATGCAAACAAATAATATATTGTCTCTAAATCATTGACGTACCTACCTAGATATTTATTAATACAACATTTTTTATGTAAATATATTCTTCTGTAAAGGTCCCATTAATTATGGAAGAACGCAAGAAGCAAGTTACGAGTATGTTTCTTTCGAATAATCCATGACGTAGCTAGCCTGGGAATGCTAGAATGTCAAACTGGTGAAATGTGGATAGTGTGTTATTGCTTAGAACTAAATTTGCGAGTTTGTGCCAGGAATATTAGTATCGTTAGTTTAATGTGACTAGGCATTGAAGGCACTAAGTACCTTTTCATATTTTTTTAGAATCATCAAAAAGCATTAATGAAATCATTTTTGAAAGAATTGTAATTAAAAACAAATTTACTCATTCCTAGATGCCATTGTTTTATCCACTACACTTTTTTAAAGTTATAATAAATGATTATTACAAAGCCTTGAAAATGCTAAATTGGCGCTTAGAAGTCAAAATGACATAAACGCCAAACTGACTTTTCCCACATCAAACTGGCATATTGACATTCAGATATTTTTGTTATTTGTTTTTGGGGTGTTATGCCGTGTTGCGCTACCTCCTTCTTAAGCCAACGTTTCGGACAGCGTTATAGTGTCCATAATCGGGGCAGATGTGTAATTGGTCTGCCCGAATGATGGACACTGTAACGTTGTCCGAAACGTTGGCTTAAGAAGGAGGTAGCGCAACACGGCATAACACCCCAAAAACAAATAACAAAAATACTTTTAGCAGTGAAAATCTAAAAACGTATCTGATATTCAGATAATTTTGCGCCCTGGCAAGGCGAAGGTCCTGGGTTCAAGTCCTAGATGTTATTGTATCTTTTTCTGATTTTTCTGTTTTCAGATTTTCGATTGAGTTTCGCTAATATTGCCTTTATTTAATTAAATATTACAATTTGAGGTTTTACTAATTAAGGTAAAAATAAAAATAAAATAAGGAATTGTTGTTTCATTTTAAGCTGCATCATTTAAAAAAAAAAATTATGATCGGTAGTAAATTAAGAATCAAATAATAGGTCTTCCAGTTTTCCGGTAATTTTTCATTGGTCTCTGAAATAATGATTCTGAAAATTCAAGAATTTTTGAATGCCAAAGCTCGCCACAAAACCACCAGTTTTAATGACAGTTTTATGAAATTAGTTAATTAAATATTTACCTGGAGGCCCAGGAGGTCCGGGAGGTCCTTCGATGATTCCTGTAGGGAACTGGTCTCCCTTCAAAGTCGTTGTGAGTCCTCTCTCTCCCTTGTCCCCTTTGTCACCCTGCAAATAGTAGTCAAAATATGAGTTGAGGTCCTTCAAATATATATTTTTGATGTTATCCCTTCACCATGAATCACCTCGCCATAAATGAGCTATTTAATATTTTCAAATTGTAATTTGTGAAAACAATGATTTTTTTATAAAAAAAAATAAGAAGTTGTCATTTATTTAGGTTACAATTTTAAAGATTTTTTTGTGCTCTAATTTAATTTCAATTTTTTAATTTAAAAAAAGAAAGACCCGGGTTATGAACAACTCGACAATATTTGAGAGTCTTCTACTACCACCACAGTAAGCAGAAAATGTTGCTTGTATTGTGATGGAGGACTTAGCCAGCCGAGGAATCGAACACGGGACACCTGGATGGGATCCAAACGCGATGCCCTCTCAGTCTCTGACCTGACGTGGTTTTCTTTGCAGGCGAGCAAAAGTGGAATTATCAAAACATTTTTTTGTATTATTTTGGATATATTTAAATCTACAGTGGCGATGTTGCCAATTAATTGGACAATTTCCACTATTTTCGTTATTTATTTTTGGGGCCTTACTGCGCTACCTCTTTCTTTAGCCAACGTTTCGGAGAGCGTTACAGTGTCCATGTAGACACTGTAATACTATCCGAAACATTGGCTAAAGAAGAAGGTAACGCAATGTGGCATAACACCCCAAAAATAAATTAATCAAAATAATTTTGGCTGTGAAAATCTAAAATCAGATCTCTACTACATATGTATTGTATAAGTTGCAACATTTAAATTTAACATTAAAACATGTACATACACACACATATTTTAAGAAAATACCTGTTAAAAATTACAATGCGATTATTACGAAAGAAAACTATGAGATTATTTTTGTTAGTTTAACAATATTTATCAATTTTATTTAGAATTAAGTACTTAACTACAGTACAAAAAAGAGAAATATCTTTAATACAACAAGATTTTTTTAAAATATTCTAACATAAATTATTATTCCGTAAACCAAAACCATCTAGAGACGTGAAGAGATTTATTTCCCATTACTCATTTACAAGTAATTCTACATAGGCAAAAGGGTAAATGGAATGATTCATTGTTAGTATTATCAGTTATATGAAATGTCTATCTAAGCCAAAAATACTGCAGCCCACCACCAATCTGTAGAACTCTAAGAATGTAGATTAAAACTTCATCTTTGGTTCTTACTGGTCGGCCCGGCAATCCCGGAAAACCCAATCGTCCCGTGGGACCTATCTGTCCCGGGAATCCCCGCAATCCCGATATCCCGGGCACTCCGGGCATTCCCTGAAATCATCACTCAGTGCTGAAGGAAAACATGGATATTTTTGTTACAAGCTTGTACTTATTCAAAGGGTTATATTATGATTTTGTATTATTTGTGATATTTTTTTAATACCGTGTGCATAATAATGTTTATGATAGTGTTAATCTATGTAATTGTTTTAAAAAAATTATACTTTATGTTTTCTGCTAACAATATTGTTATAATATCAGTAGCTCACACATCATTTCTTGTAGTAAGTATGGCGGATAAATTATTGTAAATAATAATGGTGATCGGAGATGAAAAAATATGTGAAAATGGACCCTTTGTGAATTCCCGCCACCACATTCTTGAGCGATGAAAATACCCGGTAATCTAGAAGAAATACTAACTTTTATTACTACTAAACATCATGGAGAAATGATTTCAAAATTCAGGACGTTGAAGCTTGGTTACATCAAACCGATTTGGAAAAACACTAGTTTCTCTACAACAAAACTTTGAACGTCAAAGAGCTTTTAAAATTTGCACACAGATGCCAGTACTGCCACGAAAGTGAAAAGAATTGAGGTACCTACAATACTACAACTAGGTAACTCCGAAATCAGCATTTTTGAGTTACACTATATGTCAGCATAACTCTATTTCCTCGTCTGTGAATGCTACAAAAAGAAAAGTCGTAACACATTGGAATCATCAAGTTATTTAATGTTTTTTTATGGGTATCTCCAAAAAAACGGTATCGTTTAATTCTAAATTAGGTAACTCTAGTCACTACAAGAATTTTTATGTGTTTCAATTAGGCAACTAGACGTAGCTAGTTGTAGCACTAAAATTTGTGAAATTGCTGTTGATTTCGTTGCATTTTGTGTGTAACAACAAGGTCAGTCATTCCATTTTTGTTAATATTTATTAATGTACTTACATAAAAAAAAATTCTAGTCAAAACCGAGGTATTTTTCATCGCTTCCAAATGTTATGAATTTATTTAATTTGTCTATCTTTCTTACAATTAGGCCTGGCATCCCAATTTCTCCCCTCTTTCCAAATCTTCCTGGTTTACCCTACAGAATATAGAATAACCACAAAATGAATTAATTATCAGAATATTTTTGTAGTAGGTGATTAATCCATATAAAGTTAACTGTGGAATAATAGAATACAACACACGTACAGTTATAATACTATAAGTTTTGATCGTAGGTAATGTATAATCTATATTCGTTAACAATATCAACTAATTACAGTTTTTTAATGTTCATTTGATAGCTTCGCAAAGAGCAGTACGAGGTTTTGTTAACGTAGTAGCTATCAGAAGCTTAATCCGAATTTGATAATGTGCTATTTAAAATTACGAGTATATGAACGATTTCAAATAAATAATAAGGTCGTAAATAGGCATTTTGACAAACTCAATAGTAATGAATTCTATGTTATTACGGATACGATTTCGCAAGACAAAACAACTGCGAAGTCTTTGGGTTCAAAATTCATAAAAAAGACAAATTTTTTGAGCTTTTCTGCATTTTAAAAAAATTATAAAATGAAGGACAGGCAGTTTCGAACAGATACGTTGTACCGTAAATAAAACAGGATCATTTTTCTGAAACAGTAAAAATGATCTAAACGTCTTCTGAGCTCTGGCGTCATGAAATTTGCTTAGCTTTTTTCAGTTGCATTTTTTAAAAATTATTTTCATCACGAGCAAGGGATATGTGAAATTTATTATTTCAAATTTTTTTAAAATAATTGTTCAATTTGAAAAGGAGTTTCGAAAAAAGAGTGTTGAAATTCAATGGATGTGTCTTACCTTTGGTCCCATGGGCCCGTTGATTCCTGTGGGTCCGATGGGTCCAGCGGGTCCTGTGAGACCCCTCTCTCCGCGTGTCCCGGTCTCTCCGGGGGTCCCGGCCCTTCCCTCTCCTCCTGGCAGTCCCTCGGGCCCCGGGGTGCCTGGCGGTCCCGGAGGCCCGGGTTCTCCTGGCTCTCCCTAGTGGCGAAATATTGGATTAAGAAAGCATAGTGGTCAAAGATAAATTATTGATCATTGCCCATCGTTTAAGTTGGAAAAAAATTGTGCTGATGGCCGATTTGCACTTGCCCTGTTGTCACACTGACCTTTGAACTTAAGAGCTTCGTTGTCAACTTTATAACAAAAAGCTTTATAACTAACTAAGAACTGCTTTGTCAACTTTATTTCTGTTAGGTACACGCGTTGTTTATTTAAAAAGGTGTGGTTTTTAAAGAAAGATGAAGAAAGTGTTATTTTGATATTTTTCATTTCATTTAATTTATTTCAAAATTCCGAAAATAAAGACCTTTAAATAAAAAAAAAATAAACCAACAAATAAGACCACGAAACGATTTTCAATTTTTAACAGATCGAAAATTGTTCTTCGGGACTGTCAACATGTTTATTTAAAAAAATATGTTTCATCAATTACAGAAAGAAATACGTTACACAATGTACACAGTAATAATTTCACTTGTTGTAATATATACGATGTACCGCCATAATAAAAAAGGCTAATGTTATGGGGATGTATTAATTATTATGTTGTCGTTATTCCTTTACATATATTAAGAGTTTTCAGTTAACATTTTAAGCGTGTTTTTTAATGTGAAATTTTATCAAAATAATCGACAAATGTTTCAAAACTAACGCTTTTTTGGTCAAGATAAACGTATCTTTCAATTTGAGAGGCGGGAATAGGTACCGCCGCCCCGGGAACCTTTATTGGATAACCAACACCCCTGCCATAGGTCACCCTAAGTGGTTCGCTACGTTTGGTGATTTAGCAGGGGTGCCCGGGTTCAAGGCGAGAGGTTTGTCTAGGTCTTGGAGGTGGATGACCAGGACACACTGAACCCCAGATTCCTACCCACCCCTTAAACCCTTTTCCTTCCCAAAACTCTCCTCTCCTTCATTTTCTTAAAAAAACCTCCACACAGCATCCCCAAAGATGACAGAGACCCTGAGGGAAATTATTTCATCAGGGCCTCCTGTGTGGATCTCATTTAAAAAAAATGTCATCTTTTATTGGGAAATAAAAAAAGTATATAAATTAATTGCATCCATGAACTGCTCGCACCTGGTAAACGAAAAACTCTTAGGACGGGTTGTTTCAAAAAATTTGATGAGTTCATCAAATATTTGAAGTTAATTTTCACGTTCTGTTTAAGTTCTATTCGAGTTCTGTTACTTTATCATCATAGGCCAGCTGCTTCATAAAACTGAAATCATCACAGAACTTGAATAGAACTTACACAGAACGTGAAAATTAACGTCAAATATTTGACGAATTCGTCAAATTTTTTGAAACAACCCATCCTTAATAAATCAAAACCAAGCGCAAGATTATTCACGTGTCATATTGTACGAAGGCATATTTAGAAATGCGTAATAATTATATGACAAATAGCATCGTGACTTAATGCTGAAGGCTGATAAAAGATAAGTCATAAATCAGATAACATTGGCGTTCGATTGACCGCGAAGACTAAGTCAATGATAGGCTTAATGGATTAAATGGACTTAGACTAGTTTGACCACTAAGGCTTCGCTAATATGAAATGTCAAGTAGAGCAATGGAGAGTGAACACAGAATATAAATATACACAGACTATACAGAATAAAGAAGACCACAGACTACGGACATGCAATAATCGAAGCCTAAAACATTAATCCCATTACTTCTAGGTAAGTCGGTAATTAGGTAGGTACTACTACACATTAAATTTTTAATAATTAGTTATACTTATACCCGATAAAATATACAGACCTAAACATATTTTGTCTGGCGTTTTACGTGTGTGTCACTTTTTAATTAAGGGTAAAATATAAATATTTACGAGATCAAGGGTAGTGGGTGGAGAGGAATCAAACTCCCTCCATCCACCGCAGTACCGCGACATTCGTCGTAGAAAAAAATTAGAGTGTAATTCACACACGGTAGAAGTGAAACCAGAAAGTCGCTAGATGTCGCTTTCTTTTCTTTTGCCTGTTTATTTTAAAGTGGTTTGAAGATTGGATATTTATTTACAAAAATATTTTTTTTTGTTTTATTTGGATTTCGTAGGATTCGAACTCCGTTCGCTCGATAGCTGTCTCTCTGGCCGTTTGGACTTGTCCGGCGCCTTAGCCGTTGCACTACGGGTCGAGTCGTGGTATGAATTTAGCGCATTGTATTAGAACCGACGACCCGTCCGAAAATACAACAATATTATTTGCACCATCTCTTTTATCAATGTTATGAAGATAATAAGTTGTAGGTAGTAAGTAGAGTTCCCAAAAAAATCTAAAATAAATTTTTCGATCCCCCCCCCCTGTAGTTACGCCCTTTTCCTTTCGTTTTGTCCTTTGTATCGACATACAACTAAGACCATTAAATATGATAGACAAAGTACAAAACTAAATAGACAAAATAAATCTGAAATTTGTAAAGTCTTGAATATCAGAACACATTTGAATGTAGATAAATAATACGTTCCTTACATTTTGCCACATAATATTTTGAAGAAAAACGTAGTTCAGGAATAGAATAGCTTTATAATGGCAGCATTTGTAAGCCTGAAGGCTCTATAAAAAGGCGACGTGGGTAGGTACCTACTTCTGAAAAAATCTCAAAGCAGACTAGGTAGGCCCTCCAACTGTAGGTACCCACCTCTAACATTTAGAGTGGACGAAATCCATTAATTATGTTAAATATTTGGTGATTTCTAGTTACAATACCAAATGCCAAAAGCGACATTTTAAAAATTTACATCATTTTTAAAAGAAATGAAGTAGGCTGCCATTAATAATTAATTATCCTATAACCAAGGAATATTTGTTACGACAGGAATTCTTCAAAATTTTACGGTATAAAAGTGTTGCAAAAGCAAAAACAAATCTACACTTACCTTGAGGGTAATAATCGTCTGGGCTGAAATATTATGACCAGCGGCTTGTAGGCCCTAAAAAGCAATGACTACTTAGCAAAACAAACCAATGTACAACACAAAACAACATAAAACCTTGATAGTGCTTATTCAAAACAACAACAAATATTTAGAACTAAATAATTGTTATATTCTTCAAACTTCAATTGTTATACGTTCGGGAGAAGAGATCTAGATTTACACTTGCCTCATTACAGAAGAAGCAAGTAAGTAATTCAATTTATCAAGGAAGTTTTTCAGGGAAAAATACTCCATTTTAACGCTGTGTTGACGTAATGGTTATGTATCGAAATAGTTGCCATTATTTGTTGTTCCAGCAAACTTTGTTATGGCATATCCAAAACATAGATAATTTATTCCAAATCTTAAGTTGTTGTTGTTCTGAGAAAGCACGATCTAACAAACATAAAACAATTACAAAATAACAACATTACAGTTACAACTTACTTGCCAAGTTGAACAAGAAACACCAGCGAAAATACCAAGGCTAACTACACACACATTCAAATAAAAGAGAAATAAAACCTAATAAAACAACGTAAATTCAAAGAAACCAACTCGATTCAGCGCAAGTATGAAACAGCACAATAAAACTAAAGCACACAGGAAAATAAAGTCTACGATCTGCCTACGGTGGTTAAATTAAAAGTACCTTAACTGCTACGATTTCTGCGTAGCCTAGGGTTCCGCCACGGAGAGTGGTTACTGATCTTTTCATACCCTGAAAAGGTTCATCATTCTATTTTACTTACAAGAATACATACATTACTTATATTGAGTTTTCAGATACCGAAAACTTATTTGTATTTAAAACAACGTTAGAGAAGCCTAATGGGTAATTAAACCCACCAAAGATATTGTACAACTTGACTCATTCGACCAATACTTCATTAAATACTGCTGTTATAAATTTAACAAATACCCCCACCGATCTGAAAATACCAAATATCAAATCTTTAGTCAACCCTTTCAGACCTGAATTAAAACTGGCGGTGGTACAACACACTAGTTATTTGAAAATTTCTTGAATATTTTAGAAATTGTTGCTACATTAATTTGATACAAAATTGTAAGGTCTCAGAGGGCGTGTTTCACATTAAATGAAAAATCATTTGCTGTAGATTTATAAAATTAAAGGTAGGTAACCTTTAATGACATAAAAATTACACAAATTTAAAACATAACTTTAATAAGTACTTTGAAAAATTGGGAGAAAAATTTGGTCAAGATTAAACACAAAATCATCTTTTAAAAATATATATAAATGGCTACCGCCAGAGGGAGTACCTAAAATTCAAAGACAAAGCAAAATATCACTCAAAAATATAGCACTCAAAGCCAGTTATACCATCAATTTATTGGGAAACGAAAACAGCCAATTTTTTTCGCTCTAGATAGGGAGGAGAAAATTATCAGAAATCTATGTATATTCAAATACACGGTCCAAAAGGGTTAAGACTATATTTAAAACCTTCTGAAATAACAAGATCAAGAACAGATCCTTTCTCACAATTGTGCTGTCTTTTAAGATTTTATTCTTCACCTAGTAAAATAAATTTAATTGCTTCCTCCGTTTGATTTGTAAATATTATGGTTACCTTCACAGCCGAAAATACATCAAATCCTGGGTTGCCCAGTTCTCCCTTTTGTCCTTTATCTCCTGGTCTTCCCTGAAAATATAAACCTCAAATTAACAATAATTGTACTCCCAATTAATAAACTCATCGATATTTGGGAATGCCTTTAATTTATTACCGATGAATAAAATATTATTTTGGGTGATTGAACAAAACTCTCGTTATTGATTCAACTTGTGAATTTTCTTGAAAAATGATATTACTCTTGCTTATTTAGGAAAATGTATCAATACTTACAGGGTCTCCTTTAGGTCCATCGAGGCCAATTGGTCCCTGAAGACAAAACAAATGGATATTCAAATATAATAGACACTACATAAATACACTAAGGAAGCAAAAGTGACAGAATTTAGAAGACACCAAAATAAAAGGATTTATGTAGCACATAAAAAATAGGAATGCATTAAAAATACACTATTTTCTAGTGATTTCATATTATTTGATTATGTCTATGGATGATACTGTTAATTCACTCTAGAATTGTAATAAAATTATTAAAATACTTTATAGGTTTGGTCCACTTATTTATTTGAGAACGAGCCGGTTTCACCACGCTACGGGCGTATTCACCCAGTACGAAAATGCCGTATCAGGGTGAATCTGTTCCATGTTTCCATGAGTGGAAAAACTAATAAAGTTTTAAATCAAAATATTACAATTTTTTTAATTCATTGTGTAAACAAGGACTTATTTTTCAATTTAGTCTTACAAAGGTCAGGTTAGTTTTGGAGTGTGTAATATGTGTGTATAATACAAGATATTAACGTATAATTTGGACGTAAATATTAAAATAAAGAGTTTGGTTCTAAAGAGAGATGATTATGCTTATTGTAGCCAAAACAGAAAGATAAACTAAACGACGCAGAATCCATACTTCTGTAAAACTCCATCACCTAAATTGATGTTACCTAACATTCACAAGTCACCGATAATATCAACAAATCACCGAAGTCTAACCATTCTAAAGGCCATTAAACCCCTCGAGACCAATTTTAATTATTGATAATTGAATGAGACGAACCGGAAATCCTGGAAAGCCTCGAATTCCTCCGAGTCCCTGGAACAGAGTAACTTCCATTTCAAAATAATGTAATTTAAGTCTAATTATCCCATTTTAACCATGCAATAAACCATTTAACGACACCGCATGTAATCGGGAATGAGCCAATCTACACCAAACTGATTTCCAATACGTGACCATATATATTTTTTAAACATTTGTTAACAATAAGTAAATCTTTAATAAAATACATCTGTTACCCAAAGGTTTGCTTTCGGTCTACATTATTTCAAAGAAGACCAAAAACCAATTTATATTTGATATGCCTATTCTACAAAGTACATATTATTATTCGGGAGGCATAACACGAGAGTGTATCAGTTGCCTCTTGCCTTGCCTTGCAGTTCCTCGATCTTCTCGCCCATGGACACGAGACCCAAGAAAGAGCGTAGCCACTGAACAACCAATAATATTCCAGGCAACAATTGGACCGTCTTAAACCATAGTGAACTAACTCACTTTGCGATTTTTGAGTTAGAGCTTGAAATGAGGGCTCCAAATCGTAATCTAGCTCTGCCAGAAAGAAGAACCAATCAGAGAACAACGGTCCATGATTGGTCAAGACAGTATTTCCCCAATTGGTTTTCTCTGGCAGAGCTTGATTGTGATTAAATCACATTCCAAATTTTGGAACCATCATTTCAAGCTATAATTCAGAAACTGCAAAAAGTGAGTAAGTTCACAGTTATGGTTTAAGACGATCCAATTGCGCGCCATGAAAGTGGACAGAGTAAAAACGAAAGAAGAAAGAAATATATCATTGAAGAAGAAGATAACACTTATAATCTAAATGAAAATATGAAAGAAAACAAGACACAGAAAAACAGAAAAAAACAATGGTCGCAAAAGTTTCTGTTTTTCTGTGTCTTGTTTTCTTTCATATTTTCATTTAGATTATAAGTGTTATCTTCTTCTTCAATGATATATTACGTTGATGGGAATAACCTTCAAAAGTTATAAAAAGAGAGTTTTTCTCATAAAAAATTGAAGAAAGAAATGATCATCGTGATGATCATCGTCTCGTCATTCCCTGAATTAATTGTGTAAAAGGTCAGAGTCAGAGGTTTAATAATAACATCTCCTGGTCACGGCAACACATGAGATGATAACACTCGGTATCCCTCGGGACCCCGTTACGGTTTTAGTGAGAAATTTGTCAAGACTTTGCCTGTGTCACTGAGAATGTACATTAAGTACCTATAATATACTATCAGGTACCTTAGAATCTATATCAAACCATTGGCATTGGCCGCATTAATGTACTCCATTATAGAATTGAATAAGACTTGAAATCCTCAAAGGGAAAGAGTTACGAGTTTGTAACACGACACGCTCGTAAAGAAGGCGCATTTTATAGCCTTGTGTGTACGTCTTTGGGGTTTTTGGACTCCATAATAACATCCGAACATCTATTAGGACTCAATATCGGGGCATTCTCTCGACACGACAATGGAAGTAACAGATATAACGCGTCAATGGTGATAAAGGAAGACTCTTTTGTTGAAGACAGATATAAAAGTGGACGTCATCAAAGCTGGGCACAGGGGCGCCGCAAGGGGTGTGGTGCAAATAAAGATTTCGCCCTGAATATTGCACGGACAACTTTGTGTCCCCGCGTTTGGTGATTCAATTACCTCAAGTAAAAATAATCAATTTTCTTGTAATAATAGAATACCGATGGTTTAAATTACATACGAAAAACATGTCACCACTTTTAGCGTAAATGAGTTACGAACTAGAACAGACTACCAAGGAGAACCTATATGTTTATTTGTTAAAAAATGGCGTCTCTAAATCACACTTTTCCGACGATTGGGATTTACATTTTTCAAAATTTTAGTCAAAAACAATTTTGTTGTGCTCGAAATCACAGAAATATCAATGATAAATAAAATACCCTAAGAGAGGATTTGACCAATAAAACATTCAGTTCAAACGGTTATACAAAAATGGAGGCCAAGATGGATCCAATATTTATTACTTATCATGTAAACTGAATAATAACAATAAAGCCTCCATTTTTGAATAACCGTTTGAACAGAATGTTCGGTATGTCATTAAGAAATATGTCCTGATATCTTATGCATCCCCGTGAGTGAGAGAACTATCAGTTTTTTTAATATCTGGCAATAGTGTATAAAGCTCACGAAGACCACTGCTATAATTATAAAGTATCACCAATGTTATAAATCGAATAACCAATGCAAATTTGACTCAAAGGTGAATAATAAATTGTTCACACAATCTTAGCCTATGTTTGTTCATCTTGTAGATCACGTTGACATCCGTGTTGCAATGTTTTCGGATCTCCTTATACATAATTTGACAAGTAGTGTTGTCCCTGAGAAACACCACCAATCAGATTCGTAACCTTGGATTTCAACCTGCTTTAGTGTTAAGTGATCCGATTATTTCACTATTTCTATCTTCGTCTTCCTCTTCTTCATCACCCTCCTTTCCCTACTACTTTTAGCTTAACGACGTATTAAAAATAGGAATGTCATAGTCCCATAATCAGCAGATAGGATTTTTGTATCTCATGCGATATCCACAAAATATTTGTTGATCCGCCGACAATCGGCCTCCCGGCATATTTATACACAATGTGCAGTCGGTTTAGGGAAAATACGGTATATATAATTACACAAAATATAACTAAGTGACCCCGAAGGAATGTGTAGAGGATGTAACACCGAATATAACATTTTCATTCAAATGCATCAAGAAAAAATCGGCTTCTCCATATGCCGTGTATATCAGCGCATAAGTACAAAAAATCAACACTGTGTATAAATTCGTTTGATGTTCATGCCAACTTATTATTAAGAGTATTTTTGAATTCGATTTTACGTTTGAAATTGGTTATAATTTTATAGTAAATATCATTTCGGGAGGCTAACGGATTAACTGTTGAGTCACCATATTTATTAACTCAATAAAAAATTATAATATTATCAATAAGACTATGTTTTCATGATAACGAGGAATCAGTCATAAAGGCAGGCGAATCAGAAGTGTCGACATGTACAGAGGTCAATTTTTTAGACCACCCCTCGATTCGGCCGCCTGTGTGCGTCGTACGCATTTCCGATAGTGATGCGACAACCCTGGACAAGCTAAAAGATCATTCGGCTCGTACCAATAAAGTGGAGATAATTTCTACCATTCAGTGAAGATGAAAGAGATGTGCCGAGTATTCTATAACTTGTAGGAATGAGTAGTTCCACAATGATTCAATTAGGAGATATCGTGTCATTGGACATAGATGACCCAGATCACCTGTACCAGATGCCGCGTGGAAGGATAATAGTCCTAATTAATCTTCGCATAAGGATCATTCTTTCTATCGCCGTAGATAAAGTTTTCTGTTTTCGGTATTTGTTAGAAAAATATATGTAACTATTGTTTTCAGAAAAGCTTCTCAAAACTAGTTTAGGAAACCAAGAATAAGTTTTTTTATCGTTCTTTCAAAAACAATCTTTTAAGAAATCTATCTTAAGAGGGAATAACCAGACAAAACCGAAAATATGTCATTTTTAAATCAAATTTTAGACGTATTGACTCTTTTCCACAAAAAAATTAAAAATTGATTTCGGAAGACTGTTTTTTATTCAGTAAAGCTATTATATTTAATTTTGAGAAAATATGTTCATTTTTAGTACAATAAGGTTTTACCGCAGGTTGTTGGCAGATTTGTTAAATTTTCAAACAAAATTTTGTATTATACAACATACATTTCAAACATATAATCATGCAGAAGAATAAAATTTAAAATTATTTGGGAAAGTTACTTTTCAGAATTTTAATTTAAGTTCAAATAAACTCATTAAAAAAGTTCAGCATCCTTGTTTTGTGACGAAAATATTTCATTTTGTCTATTTATTTACGGTCTTACAAATTAATATATTAAAAAGGAAGTTTGCATGATTATTTTGCTTAGACGTTATTGAAAAATTATAAAAACTTATGATCAAAAAATAAATACAGGAAAGTACATAATTTTAATAGTTTTATCATCACGAGTTTGAGCATTTTTGAATGTAGATATTTATCAAAGCAAATTTTGAATGAAAAAAAAAGATATTGAGTTATTATGTTAAAATGCTGGAATTTAGAATAATTAATCTTTCTCATCGGAACCGCCCTGTACAGTTGCAAGGGTACGACGAAATTTAAATTCTCAGCAACTGGTTAATTGCTCTTAAACTATCAATTTATTCATGGTGAAATTACATCAATTAATTTTTTCAATGAAAACTTACGAATCCCCATTTATGTGATTGCAAATAAAATATTAAATAAGCCTTCCGGCAAATTTTTTTTAGGAACAACTCACAAAGAAGGTCTCATAGAAATCGTTGTCCTCTTTACTATCATGGTTAGAAATATGATCTAAACGGTATTAGAAAGAGAACACCACGCTTTATATTCAAATTGAAAAGTTAACTACTAATTAATAAATATAACCAAAGTTTCCGACCGCTTTAAAAAAAAATAAAATTGAAACTTTGTTAATTTTTTTATTAATTATTTTTACACGAACCGACAAAAAAGTGAGTTGGCGATAACGTTTGTAATAAATTTGCCTAATTGTATACGTGTTTTTTTTTCGTTATTAGTAATTTTAGTTAGAAAAAACTTTAAGGTAAGACATTTTTAAAACTTTTTTACGTTTGCATGCAAAATTTTTATGTTTCAAAAATTGTGTTTTTTCGAATTTTAAACTTTGAAAGAGTATTTCGTCGCCTTTCATAAAGAGTTTTCAGTCTTTGGATGCTTTCAGAAATATTTCATTGATTTGGATTTCATTGCAAACAAAAAGGCCCGAGGCATGAGGGGTTAACTTCATTATTTTATTATTAATTAAACCAATCATATAAACGACGAGATCTGAAATTTAACGAACACTTAGTCAAAAAAATTGCACTGCTAGAAAGAAAGATTTTGGAAAATGAGGGATATTTAAGTTTAGTTATAAATAAAAAAGGTACAGATGCAAAACTAGAGGAAAATATAATATTATCTATGTAATTCTATACCAAATGCTCGTGGACTTATAATATTCTCATATTTTTGTAATAATACATAATTCTAAAATGTTATTACAATGTTTGTTATTATGTGCAATGTTTGTGGATTTGCGTGTTTGTTAGCAAACAGCGAATGTTAGTGGGAACTACATTAAACATTTCTGTTAAATTTATTAGTCTACTTACTTTAAATACAGTCTAACTAAGTGACTATCGAACCAGCAACCATACACTAATTATCTGTAAGGGCGGGAAAATATGATTTAGCTCCAAAATTCAATACACTCTATGGCTCATTCACATTCATACATCTAAGGATAATTAATTTGATTAAATTAATATAAAAAAAATCATTGTATGTAATTTATTGACTCCGCACAGAAGGCCCAGCGGGAAATAATTTCCCTCAGGGTCAATATATAATCTTTGGGAATGCTGTGTGGAGGAGCATGTGCCTTGTCTTCCTGAAACATCTCTTTTTTATTTGAATATAACGCCAATGAGACTATCGCATCTTCAATCGGGATATGTTGTGAGGCTGAAGGTAGTTGGGAGAGGACGAATATGGGGGATAGAAGAAGGTGGGGAAGTACCTGGCATTATATCTGAATATATATATTCACATCTGGTCACTAAACACGGCTAAGCAACGTTTCAATTCTGAATAGTGGTCTTACGCCAGGGCGATACTGAGAGCATCTTCCAAACTAGAATGATTTTTTTGTATGTGAATATCTCACAAGAGTTCCAACTAATCCCGCCTGGAACCAGTGAGACGATAGCATCCCCAATCGGGTATGTGGTGAAGCTGAAGGTAGTGGTGAGGGGTGGGATATGGTGAGAGGAAGGTTGAAAAGTATCTGGCTATTCAGATCTAGTCAGCAAACATGGCTAAAGCTATTTCAAGCAAAGCTTCAATTCTGAACGGTCGTCTTACACCAGGGCGATACTGAGAGTATTTTCAACTCTGCAAACAGAATTTATATTATTTTAAATGAATTAATTGTGAAATAACACAAATTAATCAAATAATATTTATTTGCGCACGCCGGGATTCGACCCCGCGACCTTCGGATTGTGAGTCAAGATCCTTATCCCTCGACCATGGAAGCCGTCGAATGTGCCGCAAGTATATATATTTTTATTTAATTAATAGTGAATTAACATAAATTAATCAAATAAAATTTATTTGCACACGCCGGAATTTGAACCTGCGACCTTCGGATTGCTACCCGACCACGGAAGCCGTCTCTGAATCCTTCCATTCCTTTCACGCTTTATTGTTCTAAGAGTTATTTAACTGTCCAACTGCTGCACAGTGTACAAACGATAGACATTCCTTTCCTAATCTGACTTGATACAAGCACATGATTTTATAAACATCTTCCTTCTTCTTCCTGGGAAGTCCCCAACTTATACTTCTATCCACTTACGCGCCAGACAATTTCGCCTTAGCTGCTTTTGTTTATAATAATGTATACATCGACATCGCATATTTTTGTTCGGGTTTCCCTACTTATATGACACACAATATTTAACCCATTCAACCACTTTCATTCAAACTGTCTGGAATATATCTGCCCTTTCACAAAATTCCTACCTACCTCCCTCTACCTACAGATGCAAATCAGTGCAGTGGCAACCTTCAACAAGCAAGCAGTGTATTATTATGATAATGATATTATTATGAAGTTCGTATTTTTGAAGTGCAAATTACCTGTGTACGCAAAGACTTTAAACTGTAACTTATGGTGATCATACAATCTGTACACAGTTTGGAACATTTTATGTGGAATAAGAATTCTTTTGTGGACACCATCCAGCCTGCTACATAAACAGTACAGTGCGTTTTACGCTTCCTAATTCCCAACCTTCTAGAAAGTTCCTAACACAAACTCTGTCAATTATTCAACGCCATTCAATTTTGTACATTAACATTGGTTTTAGAGTTCCATTGTTCTCATATCCTTTTATCAATTTTTAAAAACTTAAAACTACCAAGGTTAAAAAACACTAAAACGTTTCGGAAATCAAACTATGCAGTGCGAAAAATAAAACTCTCTACACCAAAAAATACACGTTAAAAGTTAGACTATAAAAGTACTAAGGATTAAACTAAAATACGTTTAAATGGGTTAATGCCATTTCTTGGGTTGTTATTTTGTTAGAACTAGAGTTGTTCTTGGTACAAAATGGTCCCCGTTAGTTAAAGCAAAACAAACCAAATCACCGGGCGAACAGAATATGTCTTACCATGTAACCTCGTTCACCCTTTTCACCTTTCGTGGCCTGTAATGTAAGGGTGCAATGCAATCAGTTTTTTAGTCTGGAAATTATGGTGTAAACAAAGATTTCCTTTGAGCTTTAAACGAAAATACTTTTGAATATATTTTTGTTTTTGTTTTTGGTAAGAGTGTAATTTAAAATAAGAAATAAAATAATATATTTATACCGGAAATCCATTCTTGCCAGGTGCCCCTGTAGATCCCTGAAAAAAAGCAAAATTATTTGCTTAACAAAAAATGCAACATAAAATAAATTTGTCAAATAATACAATAAAATAAGCATGCACAAGTAATGTCATGAAGAATATTGTTAGTAAAAAACATTTGGATCACTTCTAATCAAAAACATAAATATGTACAAACTAAAATCAGTAACATAATAACAGTCCATCTTTGCATGTTTTTTATAAAATTAAGATTAAATACGGGTTTCCAAAAACCCTGGAAATAAAAAGTTTCCGGAAATCTGCCTTTATAAATGAACTTTTGGCGGCCAGTAATGTTATATACAATTAATTACATGGTAATGGAAAACGTGCAAGTTATGTTGTAATACCATGTTTATTTCGTGAATTTTTCTGAAAGCCTGGTACATTTTTTTTGGTTGGTTTATTAATTTAAGCGAATAGAAGATTAGTGCTTTTAAAATAATTGAATGTTCTGGTACAAAATAGCTAAAATTGCATGAATGGAAAAAATGGTTGGCGCTGAGGATTGTTTTTTTTAATGGAAATCCGATTTTTCGGAAATCGAATAACACCTTTGCATAGATTTGAAGGTTATTCACAGCACTACGTATTCATACTGCCCATAAAATATAAATAAAGTGTTATAAAACGCGATAACTTTTAAATAAATCAAACACTTTACAAGACGCAATAAAGAAAAACAATAACCTTAACTCATTCAGAGCAGAACATAAAACTGTAGAAAAGTTAAATTGGAAAAACATCAAAAGATATTCAACTCAGAAGTTATTATTTATTGCTTCTGCACAGTATCAACGGTGGGTACTAGTTTTGCGCTAGGAAATGGCGTTTGGCGTTCAGGAGAAAACGGATCGTAAAGTATTGTACTGTAAAGAAATAATAAAATATTTAATACACTTACAGCTGGCCCCGGTTCCCCCGCATCTCCCTTCTTGCCCTTCTTTCCCCTTTTTCCCGGAGGGCCTGGTGGACCTAGAACAAATAAATAATAGTTTATCAGTTAAATAAAAATATTTACAGATAGCGAAATTTGGAGAAAATATTAACTGTAAGGCGGGAAAACTCGGTATGTGAAGCAGCAAATACTCTGGAAAGAAATGATATTAAAATTACACATGTTTTGAGGCTGAAAAAAAGAGATGGGGGAGGTAAAAAGAAAGCAAGAGAAAGCAAGAGAAAGCAATAGAAAGCAAGAGAAAGCAAGAGAAAGAAAGAGAAAGCAAGAGAAAGCACCTTGCTCTTAACATCTGTTCACTATGCAAAGTTAAAGACACATCAAAGTCGGTTTACGGAAGATAATTTTACGTGATAACGTCATATAATAACGATGGAGTGGAAGAGAAATAGATGCGTCACAAGCCGAACGCTTAGGCCGAACGCTTGTTCCGCGCCCTTGCTTGCACGCTCGGCTCAGGCGGAACGTGACAACGTGACAATGAGTCATGCTTTTTCGTGAATACAGCCGGCGTTCATCGATTTATAAGACGTTATCACGTCAAAAAATAAACAATATGGTGCACAACATAAAAATAAAATCTTTTCAAAGGCTTGGAAAAATAAAGAGCTGCGAATTTCAACACTAAACGAAGTTTTTTTATTTCTTCAAAATAGGCATATTTACTTTGGGGTGTCATCATTAATTTTATGAAAAACAAATACCTTTGTATAACACCACTATTTTATTAACAATATCAACATGTTTCGAAAACTATGTTTTCTTCGTCAGGATAATAAGTCAATAATAAATAACAAAAGACAAACAAGTATAGACTAATTAGAACATAGACAAAATATTAGAAAGGAGAGGTGATTAATTACCTAAAATATATCATAAAAAACAATTATATAAAATAAAATATAAAAATTATTTTAGAATGGGTAAAAAATTACATTAACATAATAAAAAATCTTTTAAAAGGAAAACAAGAAGTCTAAATAACAAAATAAATTATTATAAATATAAGTATTAATACGAAAATAAATTTAAAAGATGGCTATTTTTAAAAAACGTTTGGTTATTTATAATATTTAATTTACTATTAACACTTTTTGAAGTTTTTTTAATAAACATATTTATTATTATTATTTTTTTTATTTATGTTAACTTTTTTATGAGTAAAACCTCAAACTGTAATATTTAATTAAATGAAGACATTATGAGCGAAACTCAATCGAAAATATCGTTTTCTGATTTTTCTGTTTCCAGATTTTCGATTGAGTTTCGCTCATAATGTCTTCATTTAATTAAATATTTATTATTATTAAGATTCTCGTTTTCCTCTCTCAAAACAAACTGCCTGAAAATATTATCTGGGTCAACGCGAGGACACACTCGAAAATTATTTCCATCATAACTTGCTCCTTTTCTGTTCATGTTTTGTTTTTGTGTAATCAAATGTGATATATGTAAGCATCCATAAATATTCCCCCACACGCGACCCTTTATTGAGACAAATCTTGTCGGCACATTTCATTTTTCCCATGAATATTCCGCTCGGATTCTTCATGAAGATTCTCCCTCAAGATGTTTGCGGCCATAAAGAACAATTTTTCCTTTGTCACCGCTACCGGATCTCGGCCATTTGTGGTCGGATATTGTAGGAAGTTGTTGGTACTTCCAGCCGGAAGCTCAGGGCTGTCACATTTCAATTTTATTTATTATACTTGTCACTTCATGAATAAATTCTTTCAGCGGTCACGAATTTTTTGAAAAGAAAATGACTTTATTGCAAGTTGCGAAAGTGAAAAAAATCCATTTACTTGATATAACAATTGATGGTCGCGAACATGCTGTTTAAAAAAGGTTTAGAAATTTTATTTTTTCAATGTAAAGAAAGACAAACATTCCCGAGTTACAATTAACCGGCCGGCCAATTTGACGGCCGGCGTAGTCCAGCGGTAAGACTCTTGACTCGCATTCCGAAGGTCGCTGGATCTAATCCCGGCGTGAGAAATAAATTTTATTTGATTAATTTGTGTAATTCTACAATTTATTCATTTAAAATAATATAAAGTATATTTGCGGCACGTTCCAGAGTAGAATATACTCTCAGTATCGCCCTGGTGTAAGACCATTATTCAGAATTGAAAAGTTGCTTGAAATGGCTTTGGCCATGTTTGGTGACCAGATTTGAATAGTCAGGTACTTCCCATCTTCCTCTTCCCCATCTCCTTCCCCCCCATTACCTTCAGCCTCACAACATACTCCAATTGGGGATGCCATAGTCTTACTGGCTCCAGACGGGAGCAGTTGGGACTCTTGTGCGGTATTCATATATAAAAAAACCTAATAACATTTGAAAAACTCCTATTACCGTCATTCTGACGCACCGGATCTAACAAAACTAATAACATTCCGAGTACCAAATCGTGACACGAAGCTTCCAGAGCTCTTTTTGTTTATCCGTCGAAATTTAACTATTTCATTAACTCCGCAATCCAAAGACAACATTGGCTTGGAAATAAATTCAGTTCCGTTGATATTTTATTGTGGCAATACTGCGACCATGGCCCATTTCAATATACCACTAAATAAAATTCTAAACTTAGGTAAGATGTATGGAATGTGTCGCTGATAAAATATAAACATGAAGTAATGAAATCATTTATCCATAATTCAAGTACCTACTCACTAAGGAAGTCCTTTGGTAAATTGAAAAAATTAAATCATTTATCCATAATTCAAGTACTCACTAAGGAAGTCCTTTGGTAAATTGAAAAAATTAAATCATTTATCCATAATTCAAGTACCTACTCACTAAGGAAGTCCTTTGGTAAATTGAAAAAATTACATCATTTATCCATAATTCAAGTACTCACTAAGGAAGCTCTTTGGTAAATTTGTGAAATAAATTTACCTAATATATTTATATGTCTCTACCTATCGTATCGTACTAATGCATCTTACTAGTTAATTGTATGATTTATATTAATTTTTTCATTATTGTTACAAACTAACAAATATTGGTACTTACTTAATAGTGGTTATTCTTATTATGCTTTTCACAGATTTTCTTAATTTTATTGTTTATTATTAATAGAGAAGCACTAATAATATGCATTATTAAATAGGTTCGAGATTCACAACGCTGTCTTGGCATGCACTTCTTTAATCATTCATATATACGCATTGGCTTTTAGATGCTCTTCCGTTATCAGACTCTTGACATGCTCGTATTCAGAATATGATTTGTTTGATTGTTCAAATCTTCCTGGGGTGACTATGACACCTTCTTCCATTCACTTCCATTAACCTAATCTTCAAATCACAAAATAAGACTTTTTGATATCAGAATACTTTCAGGTATTTCAAAAAATTGAAAACACTGTAATTTTTTTTCCGTGAACTGTTTATTTCAATCTTGCCAACAAGAGTTGCGTCAAATCTAAACAAAGTAACGTTTTGTAAGAGTGAAAACTTATGCATTACGATTTTTATAGCATCATTATTTTTAAAAGGTGCGAAGGTTCAGTATCAATAATACCCAAATAAAAAATCATGATACGCTTAATACATATTTCTTTAATTATTGCTTATACATGTAATAATGAAAGAAATAATACTGTACAGTTTTATGACAGACCATTATACTTTATTGATACGTAATAAATAGAACAACCCCAGTTGCAATCCAACAATGTTATAATCTTACCGCTGCACTTCACACTTCCTAACCCAAATTCTTGAATGTATGGCCAGACAATTCCTGATAGAAAAAAGAATATTTTTGTTAAAGGGACTTCTGAAAAATAAGTGATTTCTAGACCACAGAAAGTACTTCTTTATCTATTTTTATAAAGATGAGGCGTGACCTGTATAAATCAATTTCCAATTTTCATTCGAAGAAGATACTGCGAAACTTACATTGATGTACATTTTTTAAATGCTTTATAATATGTGTAGCGTGCTGTATTTTTGGAATTCGCCTTCGTGTTTTAACCTGTTGAATGTTGGATGGTATAAAATTACCTTGATGAATTCTGGTCAAATATCGATATAAAAACAAAGCGATTGTTTTCTGCTTACCGGATAACATGTTATTATTCGTGTTGACACGATAATATCGTAAGAATTTTTTCCAGAATATCTAACTAATAAAAAAAAGATTTAAAAAATCTCCTATTTCGGAAAAAATTGTCAAAAAATATGTTCATGCAAATATAAACTGATTTTATTATTTCTACACAAACTTGAATATATATCCAACAAGAAAAAACCCAATTCAAAGGGGTTTTCAAAGAAAAAAGTGACCTTTATACTCATTCGAAAACGTAAACGTAATTGACAGCTGCCAAAAGCCACCCGCAAATTTATTAGAAAATTATTATTTAAAAATAATTCAGAGTAGCTACAATAATCAAATAGTACCTAGATCCTAGATTGATATTGACGCAAGCGATTCTGACTTTGTCATTCATAAATTTTCTTTATAAGAGTTAAAATCGCATTTATAAAAAAGCGAAGATTTTTGTTTTGGCCAGCGACAGTTGAGAGCGAGGTCACATAGCATTGGAAGAACATCGTTAAACACGAAATGATTTTAATGTTTTAGTAAAAGTAATGGGTAATTTAATTGTAAGCATCAATTTGACTTTTCGTGGAAGTATCTTTAATTGACAGGAAATCATGTAACTTTACAGTTTTAGGGGCTCAATTCATTTCCTGATCATGTTCCAGTACCTTATTATGGCTCTAAAACGGACAGCCCGTTCCCTTGCAATAAACTGTTTGATGGCCTAGTAATAAAGTGAGAAGAGCATCGAAGCAATTTTCATTAAAATGGTGGTGTTTTAATCGTATCAATAAATTTAAAGGGCTAATTAACTTTATACAGCGCGCTGTTTCACAATCTGCTCAAAGCAATGGACAACGATCTCGTTCACGATTTCAATTGGTAGATAATTTAAGAGAGCCACCAAATAATCCAAAAAAATATACTGCATTAATATGCTGTTTGGAAAATGATTTTTTAAAGCACTAGCTGGTTCTCGGCATGCGTTGAAATGCCACATTGAAAGAAATAAATTGTTTCTCCCTGCATGTCCTTTCCCGTGCGTCCCGTTCACCTTCCCCGTCTACCCTCTCCCCTCTCCCGCTCCTCCGTCCCGCCAACCCCCTCTTGCGTTCCATATTTTCAGTCCCAGCACATTCAGTCTTCAAACAGCTCGCGTGTCACCTATTACAATTTTTTCAATTCAAATTTTCATTTTTCATATTTTTCATATAAGTATTACAAATATTCATTTTGTATATTATGATAAGAATCAATAAAATTTGGTACCTAACATAGGTACCTAATTTAAAAAACATATCTGTTTTGTTTTGGAGGAAGGAACTTCGTAAATAATAAAGCATCTTCAGGAAACTTTTAAAGGACTCGTGACATTTATTTTGCTCTATTCCCAATTACATTGTGAATATTTCAGGAGACCCAAACTACCCAAGACAGACCAAGGATTTTACTTTTACTTATTAAGAAGGTAGGATGGTGAGACGGGAAGAGAGAGAAAAAACCTAAACATAGGCTTTTTATACTGCCTCTAAGCCGAAGGGAGTTTGCATCTCCTGACATCTATGGATAATTTCTTCTATTAATTAATCAACTTTACATAAACCAAAAAATCGAAATATCTGGAGAGGTGTGAGTCCTAGCTAATTAGGCTAAATTTTATACAATATCTATAATTCTTGATTCAAATTATAATTTACTTCCAATTAATTCATTAATTCAACTCTTCCGCAGCCAACTGGGGCCGAAGGCAGACCCCAAAATTACCTTTCTTCTTATATCTACTTAAATACATGAAATATATTGTTAGCATTTTAGGTATTCCTGCGCAAACGATTAATACATAATGTGCCGTTTAAAAAAAATGTATGAAAAAATCGTTGATCGCAGGAAAAAATATTTTGTCAAAAATAGGTAATATTCCCTGCCCAATAAATGTACAAATAACAAAAAAAAGAAAACGGGATTTGTACGATTTAAATGCCCATAAAACAGAAAAATACATGGGGTCGTCGGCCGACCCACATGGTTACGGACGTTATGTTTGGCATCTTGGCCTGTGGAGAGTTAAAGAGTTTTAAAAAAAGAATTTTGATTTGACAATCATTGTTTTGCAAAATGTCATTCTCAATTTTTTTACAGTTTTGCAAATTTTTGTGATGATTAAAAAACTTTTTAGATGATTGTAACAATCCAGAAACCTTTGCGGGGGTTTAAAGAAGTAATTTTGAAAGTTTCAAACATTTCCTATGCTTAATATAGCAATACATAGACATCTCACTAATCCACAAACACATGTTGATTTTTATATACTTATAAAAATAACTTATAAGCAGTAATTATAAGGTAGGTACTAGTTTGTTGTAAGTACCTTCATAATTAAGTTGCAAAGAATATTTGTGGAATCAAAATTAACGACCTCCGTGGCCGAGTGATTTAGATCCCCGATTATGAATTCAGGGGTCACGGGTTAGAATACCTTTTACGGACATTATTGTGTTATTTCATATTTAATGAATTACAAAAATATGCACATACCTTGTGCCAGTATATTTGCGGACCGTTCCAGGATAGTAGATACTCTCGGAATCACCCTCGTAAAATACCACCGTTCGTGATTGAAACGTAGCTTGAAATGCCGGGTATATCTCTACCTTCCTCCTTCCCATCTCCCGACTGCCATCAGCCTTACAATGCACCCCAATTGGGGATACAATACTGGATTCAGACAGTGGTGAGCAGTTAAAAATACAGTTCTGTTTAACTTTTAAAGTAGAGTCCACCAGGAAAACATAAGTTTGTAAATAAATTTTATGAACCGGGAACATGAGTTCATTTCAGTGCGTTTTATTAAATTTCTTTAGAAAAGACAGGAGATGGATTATTTTCAATCTGCGCAGCATTTACAATTAACCATAGTTATTTTTATTTATTTATCTTATTATATTTTCTGTGAGTGACGGAAAGGTGCGGACAATTACTTGATAGAACGTAACAATCGTTGGTAAAAGTTCAAAGTGATTTCTCAGTGGACTTTCCTATCTGACATTAAATAATAGAACAATCAGATAATTTATTATCAGTGACGCCTAAAGTTTCATACAACTTTTAAAACCATTTATTTAAAATATTACATCAACCGTTAAATTGAATTTTGTCGCCAGGTAAAAATGTTACTGACGAAAATCTGAAGGTCGATTTAAATCCTTCAAGGACTACCGATAAGATGAGGGATAGACATTTCTCTCGGCTGGTATCCCCACGTGTTCAAAATTAATGGACAAATTATTTTGACTCGCGGCTTCGACGCGTCGAAATATTTCGAAAGAATAAAATTTTATTATCGCGGCGTAAGCAATTTAAATATGTAGGTCAAAAAATAAAAATAAGCATATATCGCATCACGTATCACAGTTAAGTGTGATAATAAAATTGATATTGCTTCTTCCATGTGGCAGATAAATAATATCATATTTGAAATGGAAAAATATAATAAACAAACAATTAAAACATGTTTCTTTAAATTTTACTAGGGGTTGAATGTATTTT
This sequence comes from Glyphotaelius pellucidus, assembly GCA_936435175.1. Taxonomy (NCBI): domain Eukaryota; kingdom Metazoa; phylum Arthropoda; class Insecta; order Trichoptera; family Limnephilidae; genus Glyphotaelius; species Glyphotaelius pellucidus. The sequence continues at coordinate 8,913,141 of OW386552.1, read as the reverse complement.
TTTTTGTTGGGCTGAATAATTTAGAGAAAGGTTGTGCACGAACTTTTGGCTAGTTTGCTAAAATTTAAAGTTATTCCTTCAGTCTATAAAATAGTTTTATCTACTAGTCCCAATCTTGCAACCATTTCATGAAATTTAGGAATGCTTCCGATATATGTATTTTAAATGTGCTATATGTTTCTTAGTTTTGAAGTTATCTTAAAAAGAAATACCATTTTAGAAACAAGATAACATTATCTTTGAGATTTTTGATTTATAAATAAAACAGCTTTAATATCAAACATGAAAATGTCGACAAAATAAATTATCGAAATATTTTGGTTCAAAACGTCCATGGTTTGAAAGAATTCGAATTTTAGAAAACATTTTCCTGTTGTATATGAAATTGTTAAGAAAACTGTCACTTCACTTTTTATTCCGTCTATACAATAAAAAGTTTATGAATATTTCCTAACTTTCAACTGTCAACGAAAAAATCCCCCAATTCGTAATCATACTCTGATAATTTTGTGTTTTTTTTCCATGGAAACGCGTATAAATATGAAAAAAAATGAGAAAAATAATTATTTTTTTTTCCAACGACGAATAAGTCACAGATCTCTGCATTTTAGGAAAAAAAACTTTTATAACGTATGGACGCACCGGAAAGATCTGTCCTTCAGAGGCTCTAATAATTTTTTTTTACATTAGCTCCACGCAGGAGGTCCTGAGGAAAATAATTTCCCTCAGGGCCTATGTCATCTTAGAGAATGCTGTGTGGAGAGTCTTTTTAAAGAAATAAAGGAGAGGAAGTTCTGGGAAGGTAAAGGTGAGGGGTAGGTAGAAATCTGGGGGTCAGTGTGTTCAGTAGTTACGGAATGAATGCAGTCCTCCCACTGCAGTGCAAGGCCATGGGTCGAGATAATTCGGCTGGAGAAATCAAAAGGTCTTCCTCAACCAGTCTCACCCAATCCAGCCAGTCAGGTGGGCAAATGCACCCGCTACCAAGACTTAAACAAACCTTACCCCGTGAACCCGGGGACCCCTGCTAACCAAACGTAGCGAACCACTTGGGGTGACAAATGGCAGAGGTGTTAGTTATCCAAATGGTTCCTGGGGCGGCGGCATACTCGCCCACCAAATTGTAAAAGGAAATATGATGTTTATGGCAAGAAATATCCTTCCGAGGCTTGAGAAGGAATATGGTTCAAAGGTAACTCAACAAAGTGTCATTTCAACACCCCTTTTCATTAAAAGTTATAATTTAATTTTAATTTTTATTAGCCTATAACCTAACTCAACGTAACCTATTTAACCGATTTTTTTTCACTACTTTTTATAATTTTTCAAAGGAGGTGTTGAAGTTGTAATTGTTGAGTTGTCCGGTCACCGAATATTATAATAGTTTATGACTTAATGTCGTTTTTACGATGAAGTGCCTGAATTCTGATATTAAAATTGTAAATCCATGTCTCATTAGTCTGCGGGGAAATCCACGAAATAATTCACATAGTCATCTATCTCCTTGTACGGCCGTAATCCCCTAACGAACCCAGTTAAAATATTCCAAGTGAAATCAGAATTCTATCCTCGCGACAGTACCTGCTTACGAAAAAATCAAATCGTCGGTGATCCGCATGACATAAATTTAATCAGTCATAATCTAATTTCTACGGAATCAAGCAAAATTAAGTAGTTTAACTTGAATCAATGAAATGTTCAATAATATAAGTGATTGATGGTAGCAAAGATAATAGAATACATATTATATTTGGGTAGGTACCTACTTATTACGATGGCTGTCCGTAAAATAAGGTTTCCAAGGTTCTGTGGTCGCGAGGAACAATTTTACGCGCAATCCGGCAAAACTGGCGTGTAGCCTGGTTTCCCCTTGCCAAATCTCCACCGTGCTGCATCCTCTGTGACGCTTGGTCTCGGCGTGGCCCCCGTTCGCGATGGAGCTTCCAATTGCCGCACACGCCAGGTGTGAGTTATGCTCTGTATTCATTTCAAACTTGCTTCAGCGATTCTGAATGACACCACTGACGGAATTGTTCCTTTTTCTTTGTTGTCGTGTAGTGTACCCAGGTTTCATTCCCAGTCACAATTGAGTACAAGAATTCTTTGCCATCGATGTCGTAGTACTCGAGAAATTCACGGGCTGCTTCAACCCGTTGTGGTTTGTGATCATCGATGACCATTTTCAAGCCTTTTCACACACACTTCAAGCCTCCGAGAATGAATGACTACCGGGGTTTTGTAAAAATTAATTATAGAGCGTAATTCACACCTGGCGGGTGCGGCAAGTGGAAGCTCCATCGCGAACGGCTGCCACGCCGAGACTAAGTGTCGCAGAGAGTGCAGCGTAGGGCGGATTTGGCGTAAGGGAACCAGGCTACAGCCAGTGTTGATCTTGTGGATCTTGCGTAAAATTTTTGTTATTGTTTTTGGGGTGTTATGCCGTGTTTCGCTACCTCCTTCTTTAGCCAACGTTTCGGACAGCGTTACAGTGTCCATCATCAGGGCAGATGAGGGACACTGTAACGCTGTCCGAAACGTTGGCTAAAGAAGGAGGTAGCGAAACACGGCATAACACCCCAAAAACAATAACAAAAATACTTGTTGGCCGTGAAAACCTAAAAACATACCTTGCGTAAAATTGTTTCTCGGACATATTTTACGGTCAGCCCTAGTATGTACCTGTGTAGGTAGGTAATTATTTTTATCAAAATCAAAATGAAGTGTCACAACCCTTGGCGATCAGGGTTCTACTTAGGGATAAGGACTTGACCTTAAAATTAACGACTATCAAAATCAGAGATAAATTTTTTTCTACAACGCAAAATCATTTTTGTCTGAACTGTTGTGAACTTCAATAATTGTGTATTTATTGACTCAAAGAGCTTAATATTTTTAAGAAGGATAGAGAAATAACAAATTAACGTCTGTAAAACACGATACGAACTTCACACGAACTTCAAACGAACTTCATGAACGAAGACCTATGGAAAGGTAGAAACTTGGAACTGGAGTTGCGCATTATTCTCTGCTCAACTTATGTTCCTCGACTTAAACTCAACTTAAATTTAGCCGAGTACGTGCTCGTCGGTGGAACAAACTTGTCGGCTGTTGTAAGATGATAAAATACAACGATTGTTTGTCTTCCCCTAAAGTGCTTGCGAGATTAATTAGCCTGGATAAATGCGTTGCCATTAAAGTTAAACGTTAAACAGCTATTCACAGCCAACAACAACTCGGAATAATATTTATTGTAGCTTTGTCTATTACACGAATTTCTAACTATTCAGCATATTCGAGATAAACACTTGCATATTCGAATACAATCGCTTAAGCTAATTAAACCTCTACATAAATAGATATCTAATAAACAAAACATTTCATACGTAGGTGATACTCAGAAAAACGGAGGGTTATCAGGAAGTATATAATTATAGAATGTGTCTTGAGTTAATTAATATATGTATTTTTAGAATTACCTTTAATCGATGAAAGAGTAGGTAGAATACTGAGAACGGGGAAAGAAAATCAGAGAGTGTATGTATTATTGTACCGCCCATCATAAAATTTTGCTTTAGTTTTCATAATACGTTCATTAAAGAATATACTGTAGATCCTAATTATGTCCTCTGCGTGCGAACTGTACATAAATTTCTCTAAATAAACTATAACAGTTTTAACCTCTAGTGACCTCCCAGGTAAGATGGTCCGATATATTTTCTGCCTGTACAGTACATTTTTACAGCAGAATCGCGTTCATTGGTCAAATCATTGTACTAGTACATATAGTTTTGTATCGGTGATCGATGAACCGGTAGATGAAATTTTTAGACATAAGTTGTTATAGTGGTTTGTCTAGTTTGTAGTTAGAAATAAGATTGTATAAATGTATTATAAGTTTGTACAGCACTCTTGAGGTGATTTTTCACAAAAATCGGCGCTATACAAGTTATCCAAATATTGCTGTATTATGGTTGGCTTAAAGAGCTCTGCACATAGTATTAAATCATTTTACTTATAAGTATAATCAGCCCTCGAAGACGCAGTTTGGTAGTTTCGAAGGCCAAAACACATAACCTTCATTCATACAGCGCCCTTGAAGTGATTTTTCATAAAAACGGCGCTATACAAATCATCCTAATATTATTATTCAATTAGTAATACTATTAAATTAGTATTTAAGATCTCAGAAAGGTTGAACGGAATACCCACTCGTTAAAGCCTCAATTTTAATTGTTTTTTTAGTAAACTAGTATCAGTAAAGCCGGTACGTTAAATCCTATGGTGAAAGTTTAGGTTTTTCAATTTGGGAAGCAGGGATAACCAACACATCTGCCATAGGTCACCCCAAGTGGTGACTTAGAGAGGTCTACGTTTGCTACGTTTGGTGACTTACAGAGGTGCCCGGGTTCATGGGGTGAGATTTGTCTAGGTCTTGGCGACGGATGTGTTTGTTCACATACTGTGTGGCAGGACGGAGATCAAGAGAAACTGGTTGAAACTCTCCAGCCGGACTCTCCCGACCCATCACCTTGAACCGCAGTGGGAGGTATGGATTCATACGTCCGTCATTCCTGGACACATTGAACTCCAGATTTCTATCACCCCTTATCCTTCCCAGAACTTTTCCTCTTCTTTCTTTTCATAAAAAGACCCTTCACATAGCATTCCTAAGGCCACGTCCGCATAGGCAGGCGGCTTGCTTAACGCCTAGAGCCTAGTGGCTTGCACCCTGGCTACTTGCTAGGATACACGGTGGCCGCACTGAAGGTGGTTTGCGTGGTGGGTCGCTAGGTGCCTTGGTCATTTGCTTGTCGGCACGTTGACGAGATGTCACTTTCAAAAATAGCTATAAAACTGCTACTTACAGAAAATCCATCTTTAAAATATACCATTTCACGGCCTTATCCATCATGTTGGGTTCATGACATAAATTAGTCACGGTCAAGTCATGGGGAGTTTAATGTTCCGTATAAACAATTGTGTAATTTTGACGAATATTTGCGTATGTCCAGAGAAACATTTGATCTACTTCTCAGTAAAGTTAAAGGAAAATTAACTCTTTGGATACTCATCTTAGAAAAAGCATAAGCAAAGCTTATCATAAACAAATCACTTTTTAGTACTACCATCTTTTTCTACTTCGATTGCTACCTCTTCCCATAGTTTCCCTGCTGTTCATTAGCTGAATTCCACAAGGGTTCTCTTTTAAAAAACTGATGCAATTAATATTTCATCCATTTTTTCCCTGAAAAATGCCTCGCGCCTAGTGACAAACAATCAACACGTTTGTTTACTTCGATTGTCGCCTAGCGAGTCACCTAGCGACTAGCTAGGCGCCAAGCGCGCAGTGCGGCCGGTCGCGAACATTTTAGAACGTTCGTTTTACTAGGCTACTCGCTAGGCGACTCGCTAGGCTCTAGGCGCTAAGCAAGCCGCCTGCCTATGCAGACGTAGCCTTAAGATGACTTTTTTGAGGATAAGGGATTTTTTCCTCAGGGCCTCCTGTGTGGAGCTAACGTAAAAAAAAGACAAACTAATACTTTGCAAACAATTTTTCAAAAATTGTTTTGTCATTCAAAGCCAAGGAAAAATTCTAAAGAGGAAAAAGTTAGAACATGAAAATGGGCTATAAACATCGGAGGCTTTTAAAACATTCGAATAAAGCCACGATTAATAAAACCACAACTGCTCTTCATTGAGGATTTGAAAAAACGTGTCTTGCATCGCACATAAAAATGTATGCTCAACTCAAAATTACGAACGTTTTATTGAAACGCCCCCAAATATAGAGGAAAAAGACAAGAGATTCTCCAGAGCCAGGACTGATGACTGTCATTAAAGCTCTATTAAGGCACTCGGCCTCTAATAAAGCTCTCCAAATTACAAGCGAGCTGCAGGTCGATCGTGTGGGAACCGCAGAGCTTTTGAATATTTTATCTTTAGTATATATGAACTCGCCAGCGTGAGGATCAGTCCCTCCTTGCACGACCTGATCTGAGAGAATTGCTCAATCACTTGCAACTTGCAGCTTATAGAATGGTTTTGACCAGTGCTTCATGCAAATTGAATGATTATCACATTAAGATTGTAACTCCCGGAAGCTCCGCAGGTGTATCCACATTTTAAGAAGCTGTATTGAAGCGCGAAAGCTGCTAAAGTCAACACGCTATTATATAATTACTGTACATCGTTTTATTGGAGCAGAAACTGTAAATTTTACAGCTATTAATTCAAGATTATTATATCTGATGATAGTGTTAGGTAGGCAGAACATTTTGTTTTTATTTGTTTCCAGTATTTTAAAATATATTGTTTTACGTAGGTCATGTGCCCACTAATCTACGTGTACATAAGGAGCAATGGTAAATTTACTAAGTTACATGTATTATTCATATAATACTAGGTACCTATATGTAGCTATAAGTAGAGTTGAAGTAAACGGCAGGCTAAAAGAGAAAGTACAATATTTTACGAATAGAACAATTGATGACTTAATGTAATAAAATCATGGGTATTGTAAAGGGTGTTAAGGGACGCACTTGACTTACTCTAACCAGAAATTCCTGACATTATCTGAAGTAAGAAATGTAAACGAAATTTTGGTCTCCGGTGACTTTTTCGGTGACTTTATTTTTCATTTAAAATTCCGTTTCTTCATCGTCAAACAAAAAAGTTTTTTCGGCATGTCGTCACTGGTCACTCAGCCGAGTAACCGCTCAACCTTTTACCCCTCTCCCAACTGTCCAACACTTACTATTTTAAATGTTTTTGTAGAAGAAAGCAAACATCAAAAATATGACGGGAGACCTAAATTTCATTTTATTTTTTTAATCAAAATGATGTCAGGAATCACTGGTTAAAGTAAGTCAAGTACGTCCTCTAACACCCTGTATGCCTAATTGTAGATAAATGTAACGTAAAAGTTCACAAGGAAGTTCATAGAAGTAGTATTTTAATATCTAAATCAATCTGGCACAATTATTTTTTACTCATTTTAATTTATTGTGCCAGTGAAGATTAAATAATGTACAAGGACCAAAGAAACTGGTATGTTTCTGTATTAATTTGGAATTAGTTTCGGAGTAAAAAATACCTTGTCAGTCCGTTTACTAATTCTAGGTTATCCTTTTTTACGAAATAATTTTTGATTTAAAATGTACATTTTATAGTTTGCAGTCGGTATAAATAATTTAAGGATAACAAATATTTTAGATTCTTTGTAAAATATACACGTCAATCGAGAAACTTATATTTTTTATTATAATAATATAACAGATTAATGGGTATGCTTATGAGTTATTTGTAAGAGCTTAATAAATAATGCATCTGTTTTAGAGTTTTTAGCAATATTGGTTGGTTGTTCCTCTTTTCTATCTTAAAGTTCGGACAGTGTAGGTAAGAACAGAATAAGAAAAGTTGGTTAAGTTAAACTGGTGTTTGTTTTACATTCAGTATGCAATTCTGCCCCTAAGGAGTAGTGGCGTATTGCCACGTTGAGTGTTGCCCCTAACTTAGCCCTGGGGTGCTATCCCGAGTATCGTTGGAGTTGTTATTTGAAATGTTTATTTAAACTCCAACCCGCAAAGTTTTATAAGTAAAGATGTACATATTTAATAGAAAGAAATAATAAATTTTGCGAAGAAAAAATCACAGCACAAAATACATGAATTTTGGTACCAAAGGACAAAGTTAGAAATCCTTTATTAAATTTTCAATCGATTAATAATTCTCTTAAAAGAATTTTAGTCTCGGGTTTTTGTAAGCTGTTCGAAAAGCTCTAATTTTTGGGAGAAGTTGAGAAAGCCATTGAGAATAAGTAGTGAAACAACATAAAAATACTGCAGTGCCACAGAAATGTTCCTGGAGGGACTTTCAGAGCACTTCCCCGCCACCTTATGGCGCAGACTACGCCAGACGAAGAATACCATCATCACTGCCATGGCTGCCTGGTTGGAGCCTCCCCTGATGGCTTTTTCGAGTGCAGACGGTCAAATATTCTCCATTAATGTATTTCCATTCATTTTTTGTATTTTTTAATATTTTTTACATGAATACCGCACAAGAGTCCCAACTGCTCCCGTCTGGATCCCATCTGGATGGAGACTATGGCATCCCCATATGTTGTGGGGCTGAAGGTAGTGGGGAGGGAAAGGAGATGGAGAAGAGGAAAGTGGGGAAGTGCCTGACTATTCAGATCTGGTCACCAAACACGGCTAAAGCCATTTCAAGCAACGTTTCAATTCTGAATGGTGGTCTTACACCAGGGCGATACTGAGAGTATCTTCCACTCTGGAACGTGCCGCAAATAAACTCTATATTATTTTTAATTAATAAATTGTGAAATAAAACAAATTAATCAAATAAAATTTGTTTGCCACGCCGGGATTCGATCCCGCAACCTTCGGAAAGCGAGTCAAGAGCCTTGCCTCTGGACTACGCCGGCCGCCGTATTTAATATTTTTCACTTACTTTCTGTTTTTATTTTGTGCATATTTTGTTAATTTGTCTTTTTTTATAATTTCGAAATATGGAAGATATTGCATTGCACTTCCCCTGCATACGTTCAGGAAAAACTATTATTTTTACAATAAAGATTTTCAAACCGATTATTCTAATTGTATAACAAATTCTGACATAAATTGGTTAAATAACCACAGATTCACGTATATGCAAAAGATGTAAAAAAGAACACTAAATGACACATCAATAACTGCACTTCATGTATGGCGGCACTGCTTGATATCTACCCCTCGAAATTCATAAGAGAACATTGTTCTAAAATGAAACATGTAGGATGTAGGTACGGGAATACTAGAACTAGATATCCGAGTCCTAGTTCAGCCAACATTTTCATTTATAACGCTTCATTACTTTATCAATCTATCAATATGGATGTATGAAAGCGCTGTATACATTCAAATAGGTATTCAATGGGGCAAAACGGTTGATAAAAATCAAACAGTACACATATCGTGTATTCGGATATTTCCAGTGGCTTCCGATGCACACACATTCAATGCCCCTAATGGCGTGGAAACTGTTAAGATTTGGGAATTTGTGAACAGAACATGATATTTTTTGACGCGCACTTGCACGATAAATTATGTTATTAATCCATAAAGATACTTTCTAAAAAGGGTCGTTAAATCAATGGCCTATACCAGATTAAATTCGTTTTGAATAGACCGGTGAACTGCGAGAAATTTCGTACCGAAAAATGTACGAAAAAAATGGAAAATTAATAATATTTAATAGAATCACGATTCCGTTGCACAATTGGAAAACTAACGAGTTCCCGGTATGCGTTGCATTGCTACTCCATCTTCCCCGCCGTCCCTCTCCCGCGAACCCCCCTCCCGCGATCCCCTCCCTTCTCCGGCATTCAATATACTCAGTCCCGGTACATTCAGATTTTTAAACATCTCGCGTGCCACCTATTGCAAATTTTTTTACAAATTGTCTATTACAAACGTTCATTTTTGTTTATTATAAAAACAATCAATCAAATTTGGTACCTAACATAGGTATCCATTCAAAATAGATATAATTTTTGAATTCAAAGTTTTTCGATTTAGTACCACAGGTGAGTACTTCAAATAAATTCATTAATTTTAAGAGTGTCGAAAATTGAATTTTGATTGAACATCATTATCATTGTTTTTCAAAATATCATTCTCAAATTTTTTGACGACTTTTTTGATAGTTTTTGTAAGATAAAAAAAATCAGATCTATTGTCATGTGGTTGTAATTATCCAGACACCTTCGCGAAGATGGAAAGAAGGTATTTTGAAAGTATCCAACGTTTCCTGTGCTTAAGATGAAGCTATACGCGAAATATTTAGATTCATCTTTACGACGAATCGGTTGTATGAACATAAAAAAAATATGCTACGGATAAATTGAAGCTTTTACTAGCTTTTCTTTTTATTAAAATTACAATAAAATTATTATTTACATTACAAAAAATATAAACGTAAACCACTAAAAAAAATGTTTTTTCATGACTTAACAATGAAGTAATAAAAGAAACAATTTTTTTAAAATACCCCTTTATGGCTAAGACTATTTTTGAGCTTTTGTATGTTCTAACCTTTTTCATTCTTATAAAATTATGCACAAAATAAAGAAAAAACACTTTTTCAAATCTGACGCGCGATTTTAAATTTTGTATGGCATGAAAATCAAAATATTTGTATCGTTTATATTTCTCTTAATACATAGACAACTCATATATTTATATATCCCCAAACATGTATGTTTTGATTTATGATTTTGTTCATATCCCAAAAAGTTCCATTTTGTCGCTTGAACCGTGATAAATAATATAATTTAGCTTGCGGAGGAACAAACCTCTTGATTGCTTGATTGCGAATCCGATGCTTTATACAACTTGGCCATAAAGCGGTATCAATTTAACAATTCTTTAAAATAATATTATGCATATCTTATGTATAACTTTTGACCTGACCAGTAACTCTATTTTAAGTAAATATTTTGTTTCCAAACATTCCCCAAGGACAGTATTCGAAGGTACACGAAACTCTAAATTAAATGAAATAATTCACGATGAGGGAATAATAAGTTTTATTATAAAGTTTACCTAAACAGAATTTCTCAAACTAGAAGTCGTCACTCACTAGTAAGGTTCTAACGCTCTTGCAGGTTTCTGTAAAAATATATTTAAAGAATTTTATTGAATATGTTGCAATGTAACTCCTCAGGCATTGGGCCTATTTTGTCAGAAGGTCAAAATATTTCCACTTTACAAATAAATCCAAATAAACGGAATATTTCTGAATGCATCCAAAAACTAATAACTGTTTTTGAAGGTGATGAAATGCGATCTCAAATTTTAAAATTCGAAATCAAATTAACATTTTTTTTCATATTAACATTTTGAAAGCAAACTTTAAAAAAATTTTAAAATGGCTCGCCTTACGTTCAATCCTCTCTCCAATCAGAATTACTGATAACGAAAAAAAAAAATTACATACATATTTTTTTAGGAAAATGTATTATAAACGTTATCGTGAACTTATTTTTTTGTCGTTTCGTATAAAAATAATTAATAAAACATTTCTAAAGTTTCATATTTTTATTCAAATTGCAGTCAGAAACTTCGGATTCGTAAAGGTAGACATTTTAATTATTTTGCGATTAACTTTATTATTTTAAAACAAAGCGTGATGTTTTCTTATTCTAAAACCGTTTAGATCAACCATCAATCGTTTCGACGGGTGGCGTGGTCCAGCGGTAAGGCTCTTGACTCGCGTTCCGAAGGTCGCGGGATCGAATCCCGGCATGGCAAATAAATTTTATTTGATTAATTTGTGTTATTTCAAAATGTATTAATTTAAAATAATAAAAAGTATATTTGCGGCACGTTCCAGAGTGGAAGATACTCTCAGTATCGCCCTGGTGTAAGACCACCATTCAGAATTGAAACGTTGCTTGAAATGGCTTTAGCCGGGTTTGGCGACCTGATCTGAATAGCCAGGTACTTCCCACCTTTCTCTTCCCCTTCTCATTACCCTTTCCGCTACCTTCAGCCTCACAGCATACCCCAATTGGGGATGTTATAGTCTCACTGGCTCCAGACGGGAGCAGTTGGGACTCTTGTTAGGTATTCATATTAAAAAAAAAAACAAATTTCTATCTTCTTTCTACCCATATGACCTACAGGTTGATCCATAAACAACAAATTAGACTGAGGAGTTAAATAAAGAGATAATCTATATAAATTCTGCATGTTAGTTGAATCAGATTTTGATTTGACCACTGAAGAAATAAACGATTATTTGTCTTTTGAAGAAGTACATGAAGATGCGAATAACTTGAGTTTGACAACACGAACAACATCGCCACAGTTTTGCTTTAAAAATAAGTACATATTTACTTTTCATTGGTTTCTTTTAATTCAATTAAACGTATAAATTCGATTCGTTTTTAAATAAAAGCTCTAGGCAACTGAATAAAATCGGGTTTAAATTGTTTTTTTTCTGAATTTTTTAAAAACAAAATTTAAATACTTTGAGAAGTGCTGGGTGAGAGGAAGTCGTCTCTAGAGGCGACATATGGTTTCACTTCTGAACGAACTTTGGAAGTAAATGTTAAGTTATGAATAATTAATTATGCACCTTCAAACTTCAAGAAGATACTAGTGAGAAGCCCCTACGAGTACCTGGTGCATGAAGGACGAATGTGTATATGTAACATTCAGAGCGATACGTAATTTCAGTATCGCCCTGGTGAAAGACCACCATTCCAAAATCAAATTTCTTGAAATTCGTTCTTTGTAAGCAAATCTGAAGAGCCAATTTTTTTTTTTTTTTTTTAGAAAAGAATGTGTCCTTACTTACCCCTTTCTAAGGTCACACTGTACATGGTTTCTTACCCATTACTTCCCCACCATCATCTTCCTCGTCTCCTTTCTCTTCTAATTATTTATTTTATTTTGCCACATTTAACACTAAAACCATCCGAAAAAACTGTTTGTAAGTAGCAACCGATTGTCAGATTTTTTTAACTGGATTTGCCAAAGCTTGCTAGATGAGTATTTTGGTATGTTTTTAGGTTTTCACGGCCAAAAAGTATTTTTGTTATTGTTTTTGGGGTGTTATGCCGTGTTTCGCTACCTCCTTCTTTAGCCAACGTTTCGGACAGCGTTACAGTGTCCATCATCAGGGCAGATGAGTATTTTGGTGTTTGTTATTGTTCTGATAAGTGGATCATTAAAAATCACCTTACAATTAGAGATTTCTCTATTGGGAATATTTTATTGAAATCATTGTAACTGCTAATCAGTTCCAGTTTACAATTTGTGAAAAATTAAATAGGCACATCATGTCGGTTAATAATCAATTATTTTCGATTGTCCGTGCTGTACGTTAGTCCTGCGTAATGTCTGGTCAATGAACTCAAATTCGATTCGAATTTAAGTGCAAACTTAGAACCGATAATAATAATAATAAGTGGATAATTTGTGGAGCGTCGATTTTGTAAAAAAATCGGTGACCGAACAACCCAGAATGAAATCAACTCACCACCTCAAAAATGTCATTAAAAGTGATGACAAAAAAATACAAAAAATTGGTTAAATAGGTTATGCTAGGTTAGGGTAATGGGCTGTTTTTAAATAATAACAATAATATTTAGGAAGAAAATAAAAATAAGCTTGTAAGAATTCTGAACAAATTTACTTTGTCGGGGAATGCACATTGTTTTACAAAAGATGTCGATTAACTAAGTGAAGTAATTTAAGTTTATGTCTAGAATAATAGATGATTCTTGGAGGAACTTAAAACTTTGAAAGTGAAATAGGAAGAGAGGCAGAAAGAAAACAAGTATCTATCTAGGAAGCTAATAGGAAGGAAGTATCTTAGAAGCTTTCAGTTTTCTCTGCAATATTTTCAGCGATTCGAGTTATATCGAAACTTTCTGAATAAATTAAAAAGTGTATTTACTCCTGATCTGCTGATAAAGCGTGAGAAATATATACCTACACAATTTTAGTTATTTATTTTTGGGGTGTTAAGACAACGTTAGGTTAGGTTTTAGTAGATATTTTGTTGGGGGATGTTTATCCGTAGGATATTTTGCCGCGGGTTGAAAAGTTGCGGAACCGTTCTCCATACTCGCCCCCCAAATTGGAGGACTAAGCTTGTATCGAGGCTAATATTTTACACATTTGAGTGAAGCAATATAAAAGTTAATCAATCACTAATCACTCCATGCAAAAACCCAAAATGTAAATTTTACATGTTATCATTATTCCCAAGAAGAAACAAAGTAGGTAAGCATAAAAATAACTAGGTCTGTTTTTAACAAATGGTACTACCAAAATCTTATTATTTAAGGCAAGGGTTAAAAAAATATTACGGAAATCCTTTGTCAACACAAAAAAAGGAACTCAAAATATAGAGTACTTTTAATTTTGTTAAACAACGGCGGATCAATAAAATTGGGAACCTTGGTAGCTTAGCATTTTAGAACACTTAAATTCATTACATACTTCTTTTTCGTACGGTGGAGTGTTGGTGCAAGTCAAAAGAGTCATATTATGTGCCTCTGAGAAACTTGCGCACGGGAAATCCTGCGATATGAGAGTAGATAGTAGATCCCGTATTTTGGATTCTAGATAAAATTAATTAAAATAATCCTAAAAAATCCTTAAGACACCACTGTGACTGCACCGGATGCGATTTAGAGGGGATCATATTATAGTTGTTTGGATACAGAATTATTTTTCGACCGAGTATGAATTATTCAATAATATTCAACTAAGAAAAATAATTTCGAAAACTTTGCGGCTCCGTATGCAAAAACGTAAGTTTCGTAGAAATATGCGGGAGATAAAACGATGTTTGATTCTGTTAGCACGACTCTGCTGTAACTTTTGTTAACTAACCACTGCGAACTTATTCCCGAGGTAACATATTTACAGAAATTACGCTGGATATTGCAGTTAATATTTAATGAAGGCAAACATACAGCTGTGGCTTTGTTCTTAAAGTCAATTTGGCAGATCCTAGCTTAACTGGCACCACCGATAGCTGCTTTGAAACCCCCCACTCTTCTCCATAAACCAAACAATTAACGGACGGAAGAAAAATACAGAAATAAATATTTATTTAATATTTATAATAAACGTATTTTAACTTCAGTTCTAAAATTCGACTTATATTTCCTGCACAATATTCGCTTCTACAAGAAGTACATACGAAGTCATTATATTTTTATAAAGCTTGTAAATTCTCCCAGGAAGCTGTTAAAAAACAGCAAAAGCAGCGAAAAGCTTCCTTCACCACATTTTTATGAGCTTAATAAAGTCATATTTTTACGACACCTCTGGATGCCACGAGTCAAATGACAGTGTGAAAAATAAGAGCTCACCCGGAATCAATAAATAAAAGGTCATTAAATTTGCTGAACCTCGTGTTCTGGATTTAATATAGTTATAATAAATTCACCATTGGAAGCTTGGATCGCCAAGGATATTGAAAGGTATCCAGAAAGAGCTCTTTTCTGTTTGACACAGTCATGTGTGGCCCCAATTATTGATCAAATGCCTCGAAACAACTCGCATGTCTGTAGAAAATTGTGGATATCAGTAGAGTGCAGTAGAATTGCTGTACCTACCAAAGACGCCACATTCACAATTCATCGAAAACTATTGCATCGGTGCTCTTTTTTGGAGAGAAAAAATCGTGGAGAAACGAGAAGTTAGATAATGGTTTTATACGATAATTTTGTTTTCCTTCAAACACCCACTCAGAAACTCATCATCATCTTCAACCCCTTATCCTATTCGGGTTGAGGACCCATTGCATCGACAAGGCTCCTCCATACGTCCCTGTCTTGTGCTGACTGTTCGGCCACCGTCCATGGCAGTCCCATCCTCTCCTCACACAGTTTCTGGAGTTGCCTGTGTCTGGGGCGGCCCACTGGACATCTACCTTCTGGAATCACACTTAGTATCTTCCTCGGAATTCAGTCATCAGGCATTCTCAGTACATGCCCAAGTCACCTCAGTTGCGATTTTGCTTTGAAGAGTAGCAGTGGTTCGATGTTAAGATCGTCTCGGATTGTCAAGTTTCTTATAGTCGTATGATCCCATTTCGTAACCCCTGCCACTCCTCTCAAGTACCTCATTTCGACAGCTTGTACTCTAGAGCACGTTCGTTGGCTTAGCATCCATATCATATCTGGTGGCCGTAAGTGGCCCACTCAAAAACTATTCTTTGGATTTAAATTGTTATCATACTGAGCATCTCTATGCAGTCTGGCAGAAGCGTCTCAATTCTTTCAGCATAACCTGGAGAGCCTTAGTAATCTGGTGTCGAGCCGTGGAGTTCAACGCTTGTAGGTACTAGAGGTGTCCTCGTATGAGGACAGGATGTGAGGCTTTATATTCTTTGGATATACCACTAAGCACGTGGCACCGTACGGCTTCAGAAACGAGGACCATATTCAGATGATCATGCTCAATGATTGTTAATATTTTAATACTCATATCAGCAAGAAGTGTTTTAAATAAAGTTTTCGTTCAAAGGCATATTAAATGCGCTTAAATTGATTGTCATGACGCATTGCTTTTCACCCCATTGAACCGTAATTACTTCACCCCTTCAAATACCATGAAGGGAGGGTGTTGAATAATACGAACTTGTTAAATATTAGAGCAGAAATTGACATGACTCATGACGCACGGAGGAACAAAAAACATTTAAAAAGTCATATTGGCCAAACAAATTACGCGCCACGCAGCGCCCCTTACTTCCTTCCGGATCCCCTTTCAACTTCCTTTCCCTCCTTTCCGCTCCCTCAACGCCATCACATACCTTCTCATCCATCATTAGAAACTGGGCCGAAAGAGTAAAAGTTCACCTAAAATCCGCCAAAAGACAGGAGATTTGCATAAAATATTTTTTAAATCACGTTTTTTTAGAGAAAACAGCACAAGTAAATCTAATCCATCTTCACGTAAGCAGGGCTAAAATATGTAAAACCTTCCAAAAGTTTAATAAGGCTTTGCGTATTTCAGTGGATTAAGTGTTTCTTAAAATGGGGTATTAATGGCCGCCCACCAGAATGTTTATATACATAAAGTATTAAGATCTTACTTTATTTGAAAGCATATTTTCATCTATTTCGTTACAAATGCCAGAAATATTACAAAACATATTTTTTTTAACATTAGCTCCACACAGGAGTCCCTGAAACAAATAATTCACCTCGGGGCCCATGTCATCTTTGGGGATGCTGTACGGTGGGTGTTTTTAGGAAAGGAAGGAGAGGAAGTTCTGGGAAGGAAAAGGATATGAGGGGTGGGTACGAATCTCACACAAACTCCAAGAGCTCGGAGGGCTTTGAAGCAAAGAATATTTCTCAAAAAACACTCGAGGTCACCGTGACCTCTCACGAAATTTAACGTTTCAAAGATACACAACTGCTAACCTTATACAAATTGAAAGTGCACTCCATGGTAGAATTTGGCAGCCACCTCTGGCCTGGAGCCCCAAAATACCAGAAAAGACTATGTGCGAAAATGGGCAGTTCGTTGGATTGATTCAACCATATTAACAAACGGATTGCAATCTTTAGACCATAGGCGTCGGGTGGGAATGCTATCGGGAAACACGTTCTTGAGTTGCAAGTGTTCACAACAGTCGAATTTAGAGTTAAGTATTTTGAATAAAAAGTCGTTTAGTTTACGTCTGTCTTCTAATGTATGTATTTTTAGAGTATTTAAATACTTATATTAATATAAGCATTGAACAAACGGGGTGATTTCTGAGCTAAAATATGGGTTAAGGTTAGGAGTTAGGATAGTCGAATAGTTCGATGAACTGTTATTTTTTAGAGAGATAAGCTAATCCCATTTAAAACAAATCTCATTTTTTATACTTTTAACGAGCGTGAATAACAAATGATTGTCGCAAACAAAGAAAAACGTGACTTCATCCACAAATTTTACAATAAAAACCCTCATAAAGTCGCTAATGTAAACGCGTAAAGAATAATGCCACCACGAACGTTGCCAATTTACCAATTGTGTATGTGGCGTGTGATTTTAAATTGTTTTATTCTTTTTATGGGCATGCTGAAGATTTCGATTGGACTGGGCGATTGTGCCGAGATCCGGCTCGAAGGACCATTTATGGTGGTGGCTTCTCGGGGTATGGACGAGTGGAGGTTTCGGCGCGACCCATCAATCCTGTCTTGTTTTGTCAACAAATAAGGGAGTGATTTGGGTTAGGGAGACAGAGGTTCTCAAATTATTTATATGGTGGTTTAATTTAAAAGAAATAAAATAATTTTAGAGAAAATTTATTTATTTATTAGTTTTATTTTAGTAAATTGTACATTTAAGTTTACAATTTCCTAATTAATTATATCATTTCATATTTCAAACTATATTTTTTTCTTGTTTTATGTATCTCCTACAATACGGTTTGAACTTTTCAATTGGTGCGGCCTTTAAAATTTCCGGTAGAGTGTTGTATAACTTCATCCCTTTGTAAAGTAAACTATTCTGCGAATTCGTTAAAAATTCGGTAAAAATCTGCAGGAAGAGGAGAAAAACCTTAATATTTATTCCAAAGAAATGCAAAATTCATATAACAAGTAAGTAATCAAAATTTTGAAAACTATGATTCAGAATCTATGCGAAGGTATGAATTTTAAACTAGTATACTTGTCAAAGCGAGAGCTCGTTAGTGCGTCATCGACGACCATCCTCTTCCTTCTCATGGGTCTTTTATTAAATCGAAAAAGACAGAAGATACTAAAATGATCTTGTCGATTAGTACAGTTAGGGAATATTTGGTAAATAAAAAATTCCATTGTGAAATCAGTTAGGGCATATTGGGAATAGAATCCATGAAAGCAGCTACAAAAAAGTAGACATTTGGAAAGGTAGAATGTATGATATTTGACATTTTTCAAAAAGCAAATCAGAGCCAACAAAATATTCACTTTTAATGGAATCGTCGTTGAGCTAGAGAGAAAATTGAACGCTACCTATTGTATGCCTAGAAATAATGATTAAAATTCTTAATAATAGTTCAATGTTGACCATAACGCTAACTTCATCCCTTTTTGAATAAAAAAATGTGCTACTTTTATTCAGCATTTAAAAATGTGTAAATTGTTGATGCATAATATGCAAATCAAGTTTCATCAAAACAACGACCAGAATATTACATAATTTTATTCATAAGCCAATTCCACCCTGTTATAAAAAAATTCCGTACGCGCATTCACATGACATGGAATAACTACGCAATGCAGTTCTATAGCTGGAACAAACTAGCGATATATAGTAAATTGTTACACGTGTACTTGACTAATAAAGTAAATACAGTAAAAAATTATTTACGTTCAAGATGAGCAAATATGTATATATATGACCAAACGTCTGATATTAGTCATTTACGATTCACGATTACGATTACGATTACTTTGATTCAGCAATTTATCAAGTTTTCTCTAAAAAAAATACGAGTGTGCTTTAGACCACACGACTGAAGTAAAACTTCTATGAGAGGAAGAGAGAAAGAAAATATGCACTGCCCTCTCTTGCTCCTACAGTGTGATACAGACACTAGGCTAAACGTAACTGGCTATAAGAGAAAGAGAGAAAGAAAATGTGTGCTCGCATCTCTCTCTCTTGCCCCTACAGTAATATACCAAACGTAACTCTCTCTCTTTCTAACTTCACTAACTTATATCTCCCTCTCAGCTTCCGCTCGCCTTGTAAAAAGTACTGATTATGATGTAGGTAAGTATGTCATAGGAGGTTATTTGTATTAAAATACTTAAATTTAATTTAGCTACGCAATAAACTAAGTGTTAAACGATAGCACTTATAAAGTAATTCCTCGTCATATCATAACTTTGGGGAATAGCGCATTTGAGGAGAAAATATCCACTTTCATCATGGGCTTGCGAACGCGTTTTTTATCTCGAAATATGTCATCCACTCGAGTGCAAAGCAAAGCCGGCATTTTGTCTGTAACCGATCGCCTCAGAGAATACGTTTTGACTTGAAGCCTTGCAAAAGCTCGTATTGCGAGTTACGTTTTTTCGATAATTTTACGCTCGCTTTTGCGAGGACGGAATACGAAATA
Source organism: Glyphotaelius pellucidus (assembly GCA_936435175.1). Classification (NCBI taxonomy): domain Eukaryota; kingdom Metazoa; phylum Arthropoda; class Insecta; order Trichoptera; family Limnephilidae; genus Glyphotaelius; species Glyphotaelius pellucidus. Next base: position 8,893,509 of record OW386552.1, on the reverse strand, counting down.
CCCGGAACACACATTCAATTTTATAGTTTTTTTAGTAGAAGGTTGGATGCGTTCACGTTTATTTTAAAATCGAAATTATGATGACGTGTCACATATATACAAATGCGGGTATAAATGTTAATGTAAAATATGTTAAAATGTAATTTGTAAAATAGATGATGTGGAAAATAAAGAAATTAATGCGAAAAATGTATTTATTTCATTGGAGTTTAATTTTTGAATGCCAATGTAGCCTTAGCTCAGTGGATAAGAGCGCCCAACCCGGAAAGTAGGGAGGTCCTGGGTTCGAGTCCCAGAGGTGCCAATATCTTTTTCTGATTTTTCTGTTTCCAGATTTTCGATTGAGTTTCGCTTATATTGTCTTCATTTAATTAAATATTACAATTTGAGGTTTTACTCGTAAAGTTAAAATAAAAATTAAATATTCATCCTAGACTTGCTGAACACTTGCTAAACACCGTGGCGCAGTGGTTAGCGCGTTCGCCCGGAAAGCGAGAGGTCCTGGTTTCGAGTCCCAGAGGTCAATATCTTTTTCTGATTTTTCTGTTTTCAGATTTTCGTTTGAGTTTCGCTTATATTGTCTTCATTTAATTAAATATTACAAATTAACGAATTAACATGAAAATGATGTTATGTGTAGTGATATGGAATGCAATTAGGAATGCTGTAAATATGATGAAATTTATAAAATATCCGATTGCAAATAAACATATCTTTCCCTATGTATACCTTTAGATTCATATTTATCCCATCTATTCATATAAACATCTTCCCGAGCTGACGATAATACCCGGACTAGTCACAAAATGAAAATAATAATTTTAGTCAGTCTATTATTAAATGCTGTGCTGTGACCACCCTCAGTTCTTAATTATATCGACCATTATAGGAAACTTGTGCAGGAATTCTCTTGTTTTATCAAGTGCTTGTGCAGTGGTAACCGCTAGTGGTGTCCCTCAGGACCGCGAGATCGACCAAGACGAAGGATTTATCATCTCAGAGAGCAACGTTTGGTGAGTCATCGTGCCCATTTCCATATTCCTATTCTGTATATTGTGTCAGTATCAATGTCCACGAAACAAATTTAAATACTGTCCACTCTTGAATCGCAGTAAACTTACTACATTATTTATTTGCGATTACAGAATGCGAAAAGAGAACAATCAACAAATTATTTCGAAAATCACATTATTTTTGTGGAACGGAATTGCATCCTTGCTGTGAAAAAATATCCACGACGTATTTCTAAGAGAGTAAATAAAGAAGAATGAAGAGACACATCTATCACGATGCTATCACGTGGTATCGGTGAATTTTTCACCCATTTATCTTCCTGAAATACAGCCTAAAGGGAACCCATCAACTTGTCAAAATTTCGTATCTTGGCCAACATTTCCCGAAAAAAGTAATAGATATAAGGTACCTTTATATGGGTAACCTTCATATTTTTTATTACAGAAAAAATAGAAATAAAAGGTGGTTACGGTATTTGACACTTTTATACTTAAAGAACTAAATAAAATTTTGTGAGTACAGCAAAAGATGTCGAAGTGCTCCCACCGTCTCGAACCAGTGAGACTACGGCATTTCCGACTGGGGTATGTTATAAAGCTATAGACATTGGATAGAGGAAGGAAGTGGAGTAGAGAAAAGCTTTAAGGTAACTGGCTAATCAGATCTGGTCACCAAACACCACTAAAATCATTTTAAGCAATGTTTCCTCGTGGTTTTACACAGGACGATACTAGATGTATCTACCTCACTAGAGCGTCCTCCAAATGCAAATTATGTTATGTTTAATGATTTAATTGTAATATAACACGTATGTAATATATCAAACATTTTATTTGCGCACACCAAGATTTGAGCCTGCGACATCCTGATTCGTAACTACTCAACCGCGGAGGCCGTCAGCTGTGATGGATAGCACTTCTTATTTTCTTTTCGTTACTTACTGCAAAGTATGAAACTAAAATAAAATTATTAAAATTTGTCTTCACTTAAACCTTGTAGGTAGCTGTGTACTTAATAAGATTAATTTCATAGTTTAAAACTAGTTGTAGATATTGGATGAATGTTTTACATTACTTGTTAAGCGTTACAATGCTAGCCCATCGGCAAAATCGGCCCGAAACCTTTGAAGCAAATTTTTTTTTTCATTTGTTATAGATAATATAGAATCTCGTCGCTTTAATTTCGCGGAAAAAAATAATAACATATTAAAAACGATCAGAATGAAGGAACTAATATGATGGATTTTATAATATTATGACGTTCAAATTAGCTGGCTGGAGCATTGATAGATTTGTACACATGTAAAATCTAAGATTTCGTATGCAGTGCTTTTTTTTACAAAATCTCAATTAACATAAGTGGTAAAGTTGATTCTATAGAACTCTATACGTCGCATTACACTTTTTGCAAAAAAATAATGCATTTGTCTCCTTTGAAGCTTTCTACATTGCAAGCTTTTTCGCAAATATAAGAAACTTCAGTGGGAGTTGCAAAGGACTTAATTCTGTAACATACTCGTATATCGCTAAGGAATAGACTCCGTCACCAAAAGCACCCTCTTAAATACACCGACAGCAGCCCTAACTCAAAACTAGGGGTGTGCCAAAACACCTTAAATAAGTCTCATAACCTTCCGGAACGAATGTCGCAATTATCTGCTAGCAGGCAGTATTCAAGTGCAACAATATCAAATATGTACACCAGTACAAAGCAATCATTTAAATTACTTTAAATGGTGACCCGACAGTTGATCCCGAAATGATATTAACTATAAAATTATAATTTTTTGTTCGTTATTTACCAATTTCAAATGGAAAATCGACTTCAAAAATACCCTTAATAATACGTTGGTATGGATATCAAACGAATTTATAGACAATGTTAATTTTTTTGTTCTTATGCGCTGGTATACACAGTACATAGAGAAACAGATTTTTCTTTAATGCATTTTAATGAAAATATATTTTATACTTTTTTTATTCGGCGGTACATTCTCTCTTCACATCCCTTCGGGATCACTTGGTTATATTTTGTGTAATTAGGTATACCGTATTTTCCCTAAACTGACTGCACATTGTATTTAAACTATGCCAGAGGTCAATTGTCGGCGGATCAACTGCCATGCAACCCTTTAAATAGTTATCAATATTTTAGAAAAATACTTTATCAGATTAAAGAATTTTTCTAAGTGTGGTATTTCTTGATGAAAATGTCGGAGAGAGCTTAAAACAGTCAAAATGATGTATGAATTCCAAACAGAAACAGCTGAACATACCACACACAACTCACATACGGAGTTTTTTTTCTTTTTATTTAAGTAAGTGACATTAACAACTGTTAAAAATCTTCAAAAATTAAAATTGATGAAACGAGTTCTAAAAAGTGAAAAACGACACTTTCTACCCATAACAAGGGACTGACAAGTGACAGAGGGTGTGAAAAATGAATGATAAACTACTGGATGCTTGTTAGTCTTCCAAAAGAAATGAACCAAGAAATTGGAAAAGAAAAAGTCATTATACTTTAGGGAAAGCGATGTAATCAACACCTTTGACAGTGTAGATATTTGACGCCAGGGTTTGACAGGATTATGAACTTACGATGAAAGCTCATTTTTGTGATGAAGTAAAACGCACAACGATCCCCCGTATAAACATTTTTTCATGAAACGCTAAAAAACACACGAAACTCAAGATGGTAACGATGTAGATGGAGTCAATTTATAAAGGCCTCCCAATTTATACGACAGTTTTGCACAACGTATATGTATATTTATTTATTTTTACGTTAGCTCCACAAAGCTGAAGGAAAATAATTCCCTTTAAGAATCTTTTAAATGTTGTGCGGAGGGTATTTTTGAGAAAAGGAAGGAGAGGAAGTTCTGGGAACGAAAATAGGATGAGAGGGTGAGTAGGAATCTGGGGTCAGTGCGTCCAGTAACGGGCGTATGAATCCAACCATTCCCCTGCGGAGCAAGGCGACGATTCTGATGGAGGGATCAAGTCACCCTCGACCGCCGCCAAGACCCGGACAAACCTCACCCAATGAATCCGGACAATTCTGCAAACATGACAAAAATACCATCAACTCTGGTGATGCCAAGCAGAGATTGTTCTGAAAACTACCAAATAATTTCTCAGCCGAATCTCAGAACATAACAAGTCGCGAAAACGAGCTTTTTTTACATGAGCTCCACACAGGAGGCATCTTTGAGGATGCTGTGTGGAGGGTTTCTTAAAGGAAAGGAAGGAGAGTTCTGGGAAGGAAAAGGGTTCAAGGGGTGGGTAGGAATCTGGGGTTCAGTGTGTCCTGGTCATCCGCCTCCAAGACCTAGACAACGTCACCCCATGAACTCGGACATCCCTGCAAAATCACCAAACGTAGCGGACCACTTTGTGTGACCTATGGCAGAGTTATCCATATTGGTTATCCATATTGGTTATCCATATTGGTTATCCATATTGGTTATCCATATTGGTTATCCATATTGGTTATCCATATTGGTTATCCATATTGGTTATCCAATTAAGGTATTAACTATCAACAAATGAAGAGTGAGTAAGGTGTGCGTGTTTTTTTGACTAGATTAATGACAATAGTTCTTCGGAGCACATTTTCTTGTAATACCGGTAGGACAAAAATAACATTAAATGAATCTGTCGAACGGAAATTTTCCATATGACCGTCTTGAGATTTTTATTGATACTAATGTATTTCAGACCACTAGTTGCTACCAAATTCAACAATCGGGCATTTTAGAACAGCAGAATTTTCCCCCAAGATTATGAAGTATTATTAGTAGACTTTATCCAAGGTTTTGTTCCTAGGGGTATAATTATAATTTTGTTTGGACTAAAATCTTTTATTTCCACAAAAAGCAAAGCTCACCTGAAAAGCTCTTTCAAGTAGCATCTCGGCAGAAAAAGAGTGACAAAAGTTTATGGGATATAAAAATGGCAAAGAAATAAGAATACGAAAGTCAAGAAGATTAACAAGAGGTGTATAAATTACAAGTACAATACAAGAAATACTATAACTTTGATGTCATTTCTTAATTAAACATTGTAGAATTAGTTAAAAAAAAATTACTAAGAATTTTATTCTTCAAATGTGGACTACACGACCATCTTAGATCATATGACGTTCGTCGTGATTACTTCAAAATTGATACACTTAAAACTAGAGGGCAATTGACTGATCTAATATGTTTATATAAAATTATTCACGGCCATCTTGATACTACATTGTGTCTCAGCAGTATTGAAATAAATGTCCCCAATTCCCATTGTTTAAGACGCCATAAAATTTTTCACATGAATACATTTAAAAATAATATCGCCTACTTAAGCCCTCTGACCCAGATGTGTCGACTATATAACAAAATAAGGTGCTGAAGTAGATATATTCGTCGATAATTTGTACGGATTCAAAAAAAAAGTTCTGGCGCTGTTAAAAAATACTAACTAATTATATTGTGTCAACTGTCTCTCTATGCATGCCTCGTGTATTTCTTATGTCTCTTGCCACTCATTGTAATATGTTACTTGAGTGAGCTTGTATATAACTCTGTATTTTTATTTGTGAAGTATTTGTTTTTTCTAATTGTAGGTACGTATCTGTATTTAATTAAATGTAAAGGTAGACTTTTGTAATTGTGTAATAACTGAGTTTTTATAACTGGATTGTTCTCACGTAAGTGCAAACATCTGTAAAACCCAGTATAAATAAATAAATAAAGACTTTAGTAAAAATGTGGTACAATTTAAAGTTGCTAAAATTAGAGTAAAAGTTTCATTATTTGATTTCGCAGTTGTCACAAAGGAAAATAGTACATAAACCACCCTTGCAAAAAAATTGTATTTCTGAAACAGCAAAACTTTTCGAACATTTTTTAAATAAAAAAAAAAAAACTTTTTTTTTCTTTTATTTTTTCATAAAATAAGTTTATAAACAGTTTTTTACATGCCTTTCGACTACCACCCCAAGCACATTAATATATTATTATAAGCTTAAGTTTTCAGATTTTAAATAAGGTAAGAAGACAATTTTTTTGATCAACGTGATAAAAAGTGTTGAAACAGTGTAGTTTAATTCCAAAAAAACATTTGTATTATAAATTCATTCTTGCTTTAGGGCGTTAGAGAAAAAAAAACGTACGATACGTTATATCAAGATATACTCTTGAGATGATTTGATCTTTAAAATTTTATTTAATACAGTAATGTTATTACCCAAAAAAGAACGTTACAAACCTTTTTATGGAGTGGTTTTAGGGCAGCCCTTGGGTTAAAAGATGGGGCAGTAAAGTCCCCAGGGACACATAAAAACAAGAAGAAAGCCTAGATGAATGTTCCTAATCTATCCCTCTAGAAGGGATCGGTAATAATGTGTCAGGGATATATTAAGTAAGTACATACTCGGCAATATATACCGGGTGGGTAATCGAGTCGTAAAAATCACCCCGATGTAGATGTAACCATTACGGGAATTGCAATGATCATTTTGGCAAAAAATACTGTTAAAATTAATATGAAAATAATAATGTGTTTAAAAAAATAAGTTTTCTCTGTTGATCACCGTCCTCCGATAGAAGAGTGTAGCCAGGCCCCCTAGCATGGTCGATCGATAAGGATTTTTTTAAATTTTATTTAACGACAATATCAAGTAAAGTAAAAATACAATATAAGGTAAATTAAAAAATATAGAGTGAAGTAGTTTGTTCTCAGTCCTCCTCACTAGGTTTTCCTGTTCCGAGGTGGACTGAAGGTTGTTGTATGGGTGTTGGTCATAAATTCCTCCTCATCTAGTTTGTTTGTTTGCACAAAATAGAAATAGACAAGCTAATAAGTGTTTGTCTTTTATCTGTAAGTTACGTTGGTTTTACTTAATAATTTTTATGATTTTCTCATCTTCGTGTTTAGTTAGCCATAATTTGATATCTTTTTTGAACTTTAGTATCTCCATGGTGTTTTTAATTTCGATTGGAAGGGCATTATATAATTTTACAGCATGGAAATGATGATTTTTCTGACCAAAAGATGTATTTTATTTTGGAATGTTTAGTAGATTTGAGGATTTTGTCCTTGTAGTATAGGTGTGTTGGTCATCAAGGAACCCTTTCTTTTCTTCAAATTTAGGTAGTGCATTTTTTGCGTACAGTTTTATAATGCTGAACACATTGATTTTTTTTAAAATTATTTTGGTGGAGTTAATAAAGGTACCTTCAGGATTATTTTTATTATCGCTTTTTGCGTTTTGACGAGCTGCTTGATAGGATACTTGCGGTGACTCCTCATCGTTCCCTAGGACAACTGCAGATCGCTAACTTACAAACAACAGGTGACGTCGAATTTATTAAGAACATTTAGTCATTGTGATTTGTTACTTATTAGTTGGCGATCTACAGTCATGCTAGGGAACGATAAGAAGGTTATCCTATCAATCCGTATCGATGGACTGTGCTAGGGGGCCAGGGCGTACCGCTGAGTTCTTCTATCCTTTCTCTTAACCCTCGCCACTCCCGTAACATACACTAATACCCGCTTCACAACATACCCCAATTCACAACATACATCATCAGGGCAGATGCACATCTACCCTGAGAATGGACACCGTAATGTTGTCCGAAAATTTGGCTAAAGAAGGAGAAGCACAATACGGCTTATCACTCAAAAACAAATAACGAAATATTTGCACTTGGTCAGCCAAGGAATCGAACACGCGATGCCTTGGTGGGACCCAAACGCGATGCCAACACAGCCTCTGACTTACCAAATGTGTGAGACAAAACATACTAAGTACAATCTATTCTTCTTTTTTCAGAAATATCATATTAATTTATTAAAGATAACTAGCTCTTCCCCACGGCTTCGCTCGCATGGTATTAGGGGAAATTATGTAGCGCTTGCACTTATCAATTATCCTCCTCCCCCTCCCCCTGCCCCTCATGCGTGCCACCTAAATTTCATAATGCTAGAGCTCAAAGAAAAAAAGAATTATCCAATTTGGTGCAATCGTTCGGAATTTATGCGCTTACAAATATTTCGTAGATTTATTTTTATTTAAATAAATGGAAGTTTTTAAACATAATAAAAAATAACACTTTTGATTATACGAGTACAGTCTTGATAATCGTTATGAATTATATTTTAATGTAGGAACTCTCGGATTTGTTTTCTGACGTTTGCAATAACTCGCTTTTGTTTGCGACAGAAAAAGTATAACAAATATAATATATTAATATTTATAATTTCATAATGCCAGAGCCTACCATTATATGCAGCCTACAGTCCTCGCATATAATTTAGCTTTCTATTTGTGAAAGAATTTTTTAAAATCGTGTTATTATTTTATGCGTGAAAGCGTAACAAACAAACTCGACCAGTTTCGCATTTATAATATTAGTATGGATTAATGTCCTAATTACTTTTACACAATTATTGGACCATTATATTAAATAAACAAAATAATTATTAGTTAATTACTCGCCTGAAAAGTGCTTACTCAATTAACGAGGATAAAAGACAGCTTAAGCAATACACTGAAAGAATATCACCAAAGTTAACTAACTAATATGGATTAAATTGAAGATTCCGTTTTCTTATTCCGTTCCGTTATCTCATTCTTAAACGTTCCTGGGGAATTAAATTCATGGTAATTTTTGTTATTAACTTACTTTACTCGTAAATATCATATTTAAATGTTTAAGAACGAGGATTCACATTATAATTTTATTATTGCAGTACGTCCCTACACTTTGTCAATATGGTTTCAATAGTTGTTTTATAAAGTTAAATCATATTGTAAATTTTCTCTCCCTCGTTTATTTTTTTTTATAATAAAAATTTAACAAATCAAAAATTCTTGAAGTATTAGACATAATATATATAATGAATGTACCTCTGCATAAAACTTCACGACAGTTTTAAAAAAAAAATTGTGTCATTTTCACCTATTCAAAATAAGTTTTTAGAAAAAAAAAATTACTTTTTGATTTTATGATTTTAGCCGGCGTAGTCCAGAGGTAAGGCTCTTGACTCGCATTCCGAAGGTCGCGGGATCGAATCCCGGCGTAGCAAATAATTTTATTTGATTAATTTGTGTTATTTTACAATTTATTGAAATTGTAAATGAAGGCAGTTAGTTGCAGCGATAAAATCACGAACACGCGTCTAAACCACGTGGTAACAACGTGTGATTTATTGCAAATTGAAACTTGATCCTGATAAACGCCTTTTCACCGCCAAATATACAAAAGGTCTTATTCAATTCAATAAAGAGCTTTTACAATGGAAGTAACTTGTAATAATTCATCATCCGTTCCCTAGAAAAATATTAACAATCCGTTTTAATGGAAAAGAATTATCGTACTTTAGAATTTAAGGCCAACGTAATATTTAACGGGTCGTTAGAGAAACCTACGTTATACTCGAAGAGGGTTCTCTGGATTATACAGGATGTCAATTTAATGGTTTTAATAAAAGGACGAAATGTGAAATATTTAATAACGTTTTATTAACGACCAAAATACTAATTATCAAAAAGGATGGAATTTTTACGAGAAGACACACATAATAATGATTTCAACTCTCAAGTAATTTTTTTCTTGAACCGTTTTGATTATTTACTTGTTCATCTATCCGTTTTTGAGTAACGTTATTTCTGATTGTCTGTCTTCATACGAGAATAACTAAAGAGTAATAGATATTTTGGACATTCGGGTTAAAGCTTTAAACATTGAAAAGAAGGTTATAAATTAATTTATTAAGCCTTACATCGATTGCTTTGGTAACAATTATTCATTCTTTTGTAATACCTACAAGATTTTACGACGCAAACGATTCGAGTCATTTATTATGAGTAAATTCAGTGAACGATATTATTTTGTTAATTCTGTGCCTTAAGCCTCGATTACATTGAGCGAGTTTACAAGCTACTAGCCGGAAAATTCACTATCTGCTAGTAAACTCGCTAAGTGTAATCGTATTACTAGATAACTAGCAGATTGTGAACAAACTACGAAATAAGTTGAAAGGGGTCAACTTTACTCGCTACTCGACAGCGTGTGCCACAAGATGGAGGCCCGCCAACAGCTGATTTTGTAACTGTCAGAATTAGTTCGCGCGGGAGTCGTTATTCTCACAACTGGCTAGCGTGTGGCGCTAGCTGCGAGCTCAAGTTTTCTACAAAATGTCGGCAGAATTGGCTCGCGTGGGAGTCGTTATTTTAGCTAATGTTATCAAAAAAGTGATTAAAAAGGAAAGCAAAACAGATACGATTTATATTTCACTTCATTTTTAACGCTAGAATATCCAGAAAATATAGCAACACGCGGTTTCAACTCGCTACCTAGTTCGCTACTGAGCGAGTAGACAGTTTTGTGAGTCAGCATGACAATCTCACGCTCCGATTCATCCGCTTTTAAACTTACCGGCTAGTTGCTTGTAAACTAAATAAATTACAAAAATAATTTGTATTCTGATCGTATCATGACATTTTGAGTCATAAGATTGCGAAAAGCACTTAGAAGCAATTCTAAACAAATTAAACGTGTGTTCATAGATTATTGATAATAGAAATTTAACGTAGCACTTTTACGAACATGTTGCAGTGAATAACAACAACATTGAAACAAATGGTTTTATCGCAATAAGACCTACTGTTTATTTTCATATGAGAGGTTTAATCACCACAGAATAACAATTGTAATATTTAGACCTCAAGCTATTCCCTAAAATTTTTGATAAGAGATCGTTCTCCCGCGAGAAGTGCTGTTAGATTTGTGTGATTTTTTACGGCTGTTATTTGCTTTTTCTATCGGCCGATGTCCAAATTTCAGCTGTGAGCTGTCACGTATTTTAGTTTGGGTCGTTTTAAACACGAATTCCTGCAAGTATGCATGATTATTTGTTCATTTAACAGCCGTAGAAAATCACACAAATCTGACAGCACTTCTCGCGGGAGAACTATCTCTTATCACAAATTTTAGGGAAAAGCCTTTCAGAACAGATATAATAAATACCTAGTGAGAATTTTATACTCTGTAAAAGAAAAATAAATAATTTAACTCTTTTTAAACGTAATAAATAAAAAATGGTAATGAATTCGCTTTTTAGGTAGAAAAACCACCTAAAACATCAATAAATTCAACAAAAATTACAATACAAATCAAATTCCAAGGTACCTACACATTTGAAGAATTTCAACTAAGTCTAAGGTAGTATTTTAGAGCGGTATTTTATACGAGGCAATCAAAACGGAACATCCCGTAAAACGGGTTGATGTTGCCGCATGATTTTATTATCGGTCCTTATTGTGTAATCACTGGGGTATTGTGCAATCAGGGTAACGTGGGGTGCTTCTGGAGGGGTGACTTGGGATATAATAATTACATTTGCGAAGCCTTCTACTATCGCCGGGGCTGGAGAGATGTATTGATAAGGATGAATGCTCGAAGTGACACTGTGATAAGAATCGAAGAGAAACATTTGTGAATAAATTTACTCGCGGATTCGAGGATTTGAAATAAATTCAAGGATTCGGTAGGGGATGAAAAAAAAATAAAGATATTTTGAGAAACTTAATAATTAATTCAAAATTACAATATTTTACCATGGCCGTGCGTGCAATTTTCAAAGCAAAGTAAGCATTTATTAGACATTATTTATTTATTTTCTTGTTTAGTTTAGTTATGGTTTTATGTGACCGTGGTAGGTAATAAATGTATGAACTTCAGCTGGCTAAGAGACGTTGAAGCTCCATTTTTCATTGTGAGTAGATTTTTCAATATTCTTATTTACGTGAACACCGCTCAAGTGTTCCCACCGCTCGAAGCCAGTGTGACCATGGCATCCCAAATTGGGGAACGATGTGAGGCTGAAGGGAGGAGAGGTGATGGAGATGGGAGAGAGGAAGGTTAGATAACACCCAGCTATGCAGATCTGGTCACCGATCACAACTTACATTATTTCATTGTTTTCAAAAAGTTTTTCGATTCTCGAAGTCGAAAACGTCTTTCGCCAAATTAGGTTAAGTGTGGTTAGGTTAGGTCAGGTCAGTGGTTTTCAACCTGTGATTCGCGTACCCCTTAGGGTACGAACGTGAAGTCAAATTGGGGGTACGCAGCATCGTGACGCTGCGCGCATCTACGCAGACGCGTGTAGAATCACTAGTTAAAAATGCCCGAAGTCGTGTTACACTGTATAAAATTGCATTAATTGTATTTGTGTGACTTTATTGTTAAATTCATGTAATAATGAGAGTTTTAACAAATTACAAATGAAACACGTATTTCATTACACGTGTACAAAAAGTAGATAAAGGGTACGGGGAACAACAAATTTATAGTAAGATTCAAGGGGTACGCAGGCTCAAAAAGGTTGAAAACCGCTGGTTTAGGTCATGGTGTTGAGGTTATGTAAGTCAGATTTTAATTTTGTTAATAAAGGGGTGTTTGGTGTCTTTGAAAAAAGAAAAGTTGCAAATTTAAGTAGTAAAATACAATTTCTTCAATAAAAGTTGTAAGGAATTTCCCAAAACAAATGCAATAAATGCCTCGAGAACAACACATTTTTGTAAAATGTTTATTATAATTAATTTTATCTGGATTGTACTGGACGAAAGGTGGTCTGTAATAAAATAAAATACCAACCACAAACCAAACACTTAAACAAACACAAAACCTCCTTCACACCTTGTATTTAAGACTTAATACGATCTATCACAAACCCTACATAATCAATTGAGATTTCCCGTGAAACGCAGCGTTCCCCAGGGTCCACTTTAATGTCTCAATTTGTTATCATTGACTCGGCCGTACAATAAAATGTTTCCTTATCACGGGTGACGTGTTAGTCCTTTAAAAGGGACATTTAGGACCCGGCGGCTACGTTTTCTGTATTAAGAAAGCCATTATGTAAATAAAATACCCGATTTCCCGAGACCCGTGTCGAACCCAGCCGTCGTTCCTTCGAGGGTTGGGAACACTGATTATTTAATGTTTTTTTATTGAATTTATGTAAAATTTTGGAGGTATTAGATCGAAAGCTTTAATTTCGATTCAATTTGAGGAGGTTGTTTTTACGAGAAAATCACAATATATAATATTATGGTACGCCTTTTCTCAGCGAGAAATAGATAGATTTTGCGCCAGATAACCCCGTGTTGGCGCACTCCTTGCTTCTTTAAAATTCATACACTTTCTTCTTTTGTTATTCTGACACTTGACATGATCCGGCTAAATCGTTTTGTGCCCTCGTGGGATATCACAGATCTCTCTTATTAAACAATATAAGCATCCGGCTTCACGTCGGTCATATATTTATTATGTTGAAAAAAATGATAATCAGAAAATCCACACACAGGACGATTTCACATTTGGACAAATATACTTTTCTGAAACTCATAAAAATGACCACCATCTTGAAACGGAACAAACAATAAAATTTACAAACAAACGAAATGCAAATCGGTTGTGCATTCAACATCGAAAGCGAAAATTTGAAATGCAGTAAAGGACAAATTGTTAATTGTTTAGGAGAGCGAAAAAATAAATAAAAAATGCTGAATATTATAAACATAATTACATTTTATTAGAAAACAGACATGGCAACAATAATATGGTTAATAATTCATATTACTTATGAGTAAGATATTTCTCAGACAACATCAAAGTAATCTATAAACCTGAGATAATTATGTCTACTGCTAATAACCAAATAACTAGAATTCAAATCGTAACAAATATGGAAAAACCATATAAATTGAATAAAATCCTTGTAGACTACTCCTCTCCATCTTCCCTATATGATTTGTGTAAAAACTGTAGATTAAGAAACTTTTGTACCAGTCTGAAGGTGGCTTTAACAGGCGAAACCGATTACGGCCAAAAATAAATTAAATTATCAATTTCGGAGGCGGGTATGCGTACCGCAGCCCCGGGAATCATTTATTGGATAACCAACACCATAAGTCACCCCAAGTGGTTCTATACGTTCGGTGACTTATCAGGGGTGTGCGGGTTCATGCGGTTGTCCGGACTGATGCGTCTGCCCACCAACATGGCGAGCCGGATCGGGAGAGAATGGTCGAGGTAGTCCTTTTGACTTATCAGCATTACTCTCTCGGAATTTCGTGTTGCAGAGAGAGGGATGGATTCATATGTAGTGTGTTGGACGCACTGACACCACCCACCCCTCAAATCCTTTTCCTTCCCAGAACTTCCTCTCTTTCCTTTTCTAAAAAGACCCCCCACACAGATGACAGAAAACATCCCCAAAGATGAAATAGGCCCTGAGGGGAATTATTTTACTCAGGGTCTCCTGTGTGGAGCTAATGGAAAAAAAGTGGAAATAGGTTTTACATGTGTTTTATCGTATTATTAAATTGTCATTTTCCCGTGTTTTTTCTCTTTCGGTCTGCGTTGTCGAAATATTTCTAGGAAAGGTGTGTCCTTTACGACGTACATTTTAAGAGAATTTTTAAAAATAAAATGAATTTTAACGAAATTTACAAAAATATTAAGTATTCTGAAAGATCTTTTCAATGTTATTTTATAATTAAAATTCGTAATCAAAGGCCTACAAAAACAGAAGTTGTCATTTTTTAAAGAAAAAACTTTCCTTTCCCTCTCCTGAACAATTAACATTTTGTCCTTTACACTTTACAGCATTTAAAATTTCCGCTATCGATATATTAAAACAATACTTCTATAAATTATTTTTTATCGAAAATTCCATCCGTTTCACTTTACAAAATTGCTCACATAAAACATAGTTGCTTCAAAATTTCCATGTATGCTTTTTTTAAATTTCTTTTACGTATTCATTAATATTATTGTTCAATAAATAAATTTTTTTTTTATTTTTAAACAAGTTCTGCTGTTTAATTAATTATTACGCGTGACAGCTGTTTCGCATTCTGAAAGCATTATCAAACTGTGATCATAGCACTTACAGACGATGTATTTATATTATTTCTTAATAGGTTTTTACGGGTCTAGGTAAATTTACCGAATTGCAATTTTTCGAAATCAATTTTTCAATAAAGTATGTATACAGTACGTACAACCTAACATAACCTAACCTAACATAACCTAATCTAACATAACATAACCTAACCTAACCTATAACTGGTACGTCTGACAGTATCACGTCAGTCATTCATAAGCAAGTGAAATATATATTTTAAAAGTTGATTAACAAATTCTAAAAATATGTCTTAGGCCAATTGCTGTTCGAAAAATTAGTTTTCAAAAAACTGGAATTGGTACAATTGATTTCGAAAAATTCAATTAAAAAAACATGTCTGCTCCCGGTATTTACGATGACGATTTATTTATTTATTTATTTAAACGCCCATAGGGCTTTTACATAAAGTGCAGTACACGTTTTTGGTAAAGTATAGAAAATAACAAAATATAATATAACTGTAAGAAAAAAAAATAAAGATAACATAAGATATAAGAAACAAAACATAGATAACACTAGATATGACACAAAGCAGGTAAAATAGAATATATGTTCACGTAAATTAATGTGAGATAGTTATTTTAATTATAAAGAGAAATAAGATTGTCATTATTTATGTTTATAATAAGCAATCTTTGTTATACATATTTGGTACGTGTTTATCGAAACATAGCTACAATAATATATCGATAAATGTGCTATATAGTGCATGATATTTATAGCTTTATTTTAAATGTTCTGATATACTGAGTTTAAATTTAGAAATCGATTGATGTCGATAAACGTCAATTGAAGTATATTTATTTCCGAGTATATGAAGTCTTTGTATTGGAGAGTTTTCAAAATAATTATTAGTAGAATTGGTAACAAAGTAAAGTGCATTAGAACGGGTATCACGCGTGATTTAGAACTAATATAAATACATCGTCTGCAAGTGGTATGACCACAGTTTGATAATGCCTTCAGAAGGCGAAAAAGTTGTCACGCATAATAATAACTACATGGCGGAACTTGTGTACAAATATGTTTTTATTAATTGAATAATAATTTTATTGAACATACAAAATAAATAAAAATTAAAATGGAGTTAAACAAATTTAACCTGATAACAATAAATACTTTCTTGCTGTTATGTTACTTAAAGAATTGGAATTCAAATACTTTTATTAATTAACTTACCCGCACACAAGCCCACGTGGGTTCCCATTTCTTATAAATATTATTTAAACTATCACAAATTGAAAAAAAAAAAGTTAATTTATATTGTGCCATTTTTGTAAAAAAATTTGAAAAAAAAAAGCTTGAGTGTGTAATTCACACGCGGTAGAAGTGAAACTAGAAAGTCGCTAGATGTCGCTTTCTTTTCTTTTGCCTGTTTATTTTAAAGTGGTTTGAAGATTGAATATTTATTTACAAAAATGAAAATGTTTTTTTTGGATTTCGTAGGATTCGAATTCCGTTCGGTCGCTTTCTGTCTCTCTGGCCGCTTGGATTTAGCCGTTGCGCTGCGGGAGGGTCGAACCGAGGGGCGAATTCAGCGCATTATATTAGAACCGACGACCCGTCATTTAATAAATTTTAGTGACGTGTTTCCGTTTCATCCGAAATTCTAATCACTAACGATGCTAAAGAAGTTTCACTTCAAAAATAAAGGAATAAAAAATAACAAAAAAAATACGTCCAAGAAAACAGGGACTGCTCCCTTGAAGTGTTTCTAACGTCCAACAGATGCCTTTCATTTGAGGACAAATGGAAACATTACGGTATACAAATTATTGTCGTGAGGCAAAGTGAAATGGGCGGAAAGTCTCCGTGATGAAGCGCAGTACAAAAACTCGCCTTATTGTGTGTCTCGGGAAGGTAATTTGTATTTTGTCTTAAAAGTCAGAAAAATTTAGGCGTTAGAAAAAATTGTTAAAAATACCGCGCCATGAAAATGAAAAAAAGTACACAATTTTTATTTATTTATGTTTTTAATAAAATGTTTTACAATGTACATAATGATAATTTAACATTTAAGGTTTTTACTACTTTTCCATTGAAAGTATTTGCTTGTGTATGGGTGGGGAGCAGTGGCGTGAACAGAGTTTTTGATCAGGGTAGGCAGTATGAAAACCGCCGAATTGATTCAAATAAATGAAAAAAAAAACTTTTGACATGTCGTGTTTTTTAGAAGCGTTGGTAAAGTTATTTAAATCGCTGTAGCCGTTGTCATTCCAAACATTTTTATTTTTAGAAAATAATATACAAGCAAAACAGAATAAACGATCAGTGTGAAAACAGCCTGTTAATTAATTATACTCATCATAATATTTCATATTGAATTGACACGTAACTGATGGAGTTTTCATTTGACTTAAGCCTAATTTAGGCGTACGTCTCCCCACACAAATAATTAGTTTTTTTTTTGATAAAAGATAACTGAAAAAACCCATTTTTTTTTTTTAATTACTTAAACACACATTATTTCCTTCACTACAACAAGTTTCACAGGTTAAAATTTCCATATTTTATCAATCATATAATTCACAATATTATACAGGATATATTATTGTACGACAAATGTTTTTGAACAGACAATTCGCATTTATGAAAGACAACTAGTTGATAAAAATAGAGAACAACAGATGTCACTGTCGTCACTGATTGCCATTTGCTAATTGTGTTCCAGAAAGCACTGCCTAATACTAACAAAAAAACTTCATAGAAGCAAATTCAAAACGACAGTTCTACTCTATGCGCTAACATTGATATTGTATCTTGTATGAAGTTAGAAATAATTCCTGTACTGTAGGTAGAAATAATTCCTGCTTAGGCCGCATTTTTGTGAGGCAGTCGGAGGGCGCGCGTATAGTTTCTAGTTACAGTTTATACCACGTTTGTAGTATGCCGTTTCGATTGCTCAGCTTCTTCGCGCTTATTTTTGAAAGTGTGTAAAAATTTTTTTGCAATAATTTAATAAATTATAATTTTATTTACAGGCTAATGTTTTACAAATACGGTGGGGTAGGCAGTGCTTATGTGCCTATATGGAGTGCACGCCCCTGGTGGGGAGTGTACATAAATGCTGTTATTAGTTACTACTTAAATGATTAATTGTACATGTATATACGTGTGCTTATTTTTTATTTTGATAAAAGCATGTATTTAAAAAAAAGGAAAAATGTTATGAAAAACAAAGAAAAATGTTATGAAAAACAAAGGATATTTGTAAGATTAATTGATTGGCAGTGGTTTTTTTCTTAAGAACGTATTTAAAATATTTCTTGACAGAGAGCAATATTTGTTTTTTTTTTATTTGGATTTCTTTCGGTAGACGATTGAAAAAAGTTCTTCCCTGGTAAGTGTAATGATGTTGTGCAAAAGTAGTATTTAATTTTGGTAGTATTTGGTAGTATTTGAACCGTACTCGACTTAAAACGTATTTAAATCGAGTACGGTTTTCAGTTAAAAATTGATATTTGTCTTTTTCTTTTTATAATTTGAATTAATGATTTTCTAATACATAAATCTTTAAATGTGGTCCAAAGATTTTTTTAAATATAATTTTAATTATTGTTCTTTGCACAATTTCTATTGGAAGAAGGTTACATTTATATGCGGTTTTCCAACCAATAATAGCGTACTGTAGAGTGGATTGAACAAAGGCATAGTAGAATAAATATAGATTTTTTATCGTTAGACAATTTCTAATTCTGAAAAATTTATATATTAATTTTCAAATTTTTTTTACTACTTGACATATTTATTCTTTACATTTCAGATTTTTATCGATAACAACTACTCCTTAATATTTAATTTTATTTGTTGTTTTTAATATTGTACAATTTAAATTGCAATAATTTTTCGCAAATATTTTCTTCACCCTCAGATATATTGTAATAGGATTAAGATCAATTTTATTTCGTTTGTCGTAAGACCTTTTATTTTTTAAATGTTAAGCTACCTCCTGGCAATTACCTAACTACTGGCAATTATCTACCAACTGACAACCATCTACCTATCTTCAGGAATTCAAAATTTTATTCAAATATTGGAAAATGAAACAAAGGACAGCTACACAAGAACATTGTTAAATCCTCCCTTTTCTTTTGTTTGAGCCATTTGATTTGTTGTCTATTATCATCTGTATTAAATAATAAATAATTTATGTAAAAATAAAAAAATCGACTTACACACAAATGTAAACAAGCCAAAAATATAAACAAAAAAAAACTGAATAAAGGAAATTGAAAATAAATTCACCTCTGTTTTCTGACGTTAAAAATATTTCTAAGGTGACTTATTAAAGACACGTCAAATGAGTGCCTAAGGAAGGGTTTTTTCACAGAATTTGAACAATTCGTCAAATTTCAAGGTTAATATTCAAGTTCTATTAAAGTTCTTAGTACCCAAGTACTTTGAAACAACCGGCGTATAGTAAAATAATTAAAAAAAAATTACTTAAATGTAACTTTCACGAATTTCAACTTTAAAATTTGATGAACTGTTAAGATTCTGCAAAACAATACGTCCTAAGTCAACTGAATTTTCAAATTGCCTTGTGCTTTTGCTTAATCCCTATTTATTTTAAATATTAAATGAGATAATCAGTTGGTGTACTGAACATTAATAACCTTTTCTATTTAGAATTTCTTGTTCAACGTTGAAATGTTCATTAACTGATTTAAAAATATTCAAACCACCCTTTTATTCTATTCGCTGTGTTTAATTCTTCGGTAAAGTCAGACAAAGCTTGTTATTTATAAAATACTCGTACATATTATGTGGAACGCAAGCAAACGTTGACATAACTTCCCTCTTCAGAACCATAAAAAAATATCGAAATGATTTCGGCTAAAAACTAATGGTCAACATGTTTCAACATTACTTTCAGCGTATAAAACATATGGGTAGTTATGAAAACAACCCCCTATTACATAATGTTTGTCATATTATACCAGGACAAAATGGTAGGCAGTTACACACTGTTTTGTGCGTATTTCACAGAACACAGAATGTCGCAACAAATTACCAGAAAAAAACACTGGGGTAACTAAATAAAGAGTATAAATAAGCGACAAAGGTTATGTTTTCCATTAAATAAAAGCTCCCATAAGTAAAGGTTATGACCGAACATTTTTAGAAGAAGTTATTAGGGCGTTTAAAGTAACTGTAGGTAGGAAGTAACAGGAATGGAATAACCCCTGTGGTTTATTGTTCAAGCACGGTTTAGATGAGGAAGTATTACGAAAGAGAAAGTTATGCGGTGGAAATAATATTAGATAAATCATTGTTAACATTGGTTTCTATTGTTGAGCGATCATTATTTTAGCTTGGTGATTTATTTCATCGATTCACACCAGATTTGCAGCATATTAACAAATAATCAATCAACTTGCGTAGAACTTGGGCAATTGGTCCCCGAGGACAACGCACCTCTCGATTCCGTCTTTTGCGATAACATTTCTCCGCCTGATTATTATTTTTCGTATTTGGATTATCTGGTGTTTTTCCTTATAGTTATTTTGATACACTGCCGCATGAAGGCCTCCTCGATTTTCTTCCAACTTTTACGCCATGGGGGATTTCGCAATCACAACAGTAACACGATACACTAGTGTTTATACAAAGTTTGTGTTTGACAACACTAACAAAAAAACTGTTGGAACTTACTGACATTAAATTTAATTTAAATAAAAGAGCGATTATTCATAACCTATTACCCTTTACTAAGATGTTCCCATTCTCCCCTCTTCCCAAATCACAGATCGTAAAATTATTTTTATTGAATCTTCAAATTACAACTGTCAAATCGGTTGTAAAATTTTCATGTTTGACCGTGAGTACGCTAAAATACAGACATTTTAAAAGCACTTGGATAATTCACTTATCATAATTTTTTAAGGCAATTATTTAATAACATTTGTTATTAAAATATTAGTAATATTGTACATTACCGGACACTGATGTTTTAGTGAAGTGAGCAAAGACATTTTCAAAAACTCAAATTGTCCCCGTTGTTGAGTTTAAAGTAACAACTCACAAATATATCAAGAAAAAAGTTTATATCCTGCGCGTTCTGGCTCTAACTTGTTTACATAAAAGTCGTGATAATAATATTATCTATGTCTATCTAAATAGAATCCTCTAGAAATTTTCAATTCAACCTGATTAATAATTTTTTAATAAAATTATACATTTTTTAACCTTGTTAAACTAAACCAAACTTTCTCTCCTTCACCTACAACGAGTTTATATCAAACTTTAAAAACCTACCATAAATATTTATAAGAAATTCCTTTAAACCAAGATCTAAAACTTCCCGTCGGTAACACTACGCTACATAAATTTGTAGGCATTATACAGGGTAGACATTATAAGGCTTGAAGGACGGATACATTAATGTCCAAAGATAACAGAGGGCGCCGGAGCAGCTGATATACAGGAAGCGCACAAAGCACCGTGTCAATAAATTAACTACAGGAAGATAAGGGATTTTTAAAGAATTTATATTTGACCCCGAGGTATTTTAGAGTGCGACCCTGTTTAGAAATTATAGGGCAGATTTTAGATTGAAGAGGAAATATATATCAAAGGACGGGCAAAAGATAAATATATTTTGTACTTTTTACGTACGCAAGACCTCTAATGATAACATCCATACTCAATGATAAGGATTGTTATCTTGTGAAAGGAATTATCCGTAATATGAGCTAAAACAGTTGCAATTATTATTTAAAAGTCTTTTGAACTGTTTTTTTATTATTTTTTTATATGAATACAGCACAAGAGTCCCAACTGCTCTCGTCTGAAGCCGTTCTATGGCATCCCCAATTTGGGTATGTTGTGAGGCTGAAGGTAGTGGAGAGGGGAAGGAGATGGGTAAGAGGAAGGTGGAAAGTTCCTGGCTATTCAGATCTGGTCACCAAACACGACTAAAGCCATTTCAAGCAACATTTCGATTCTGAATGGTGGTCTTACACCAGGGCGATACTGAGAGTATCTTCCATTCTGGAACGTGCCGCGAATATACTATATATTATTTTAAATGAATAAGTTGTGAAATAACACAAATTAATCAAATAGAATTTATTTGCCACGCCGGGATTCGATCCCACGACCTTCGGAATGGTAGTCAAGAGCCTTACCGCTGGACTACGCCGGCCGTTAATTTTAGTAATGAGCATTTTTTTAATTATAGAAAAAAGAAAGATTGCAACTACTGTCCGAATTTGGCTCATTGTTTTTGGCGGTTCCATGCCAACTGAGAATAAAGTCAACTCAACACCTCCTTGAAAAATCATTAAAAGCTATGAAAAAAATAATTTTATATTAGCCGATAACCCTAACCTAACGTAACCTATTTAAACAATTTTTTTTTTATATATATTTTTTTATCACTCTAAATGACTTTATCTGAGATGGTTCCGAGTTGGTTTCATTCCAAGTTGTCCGGTCACCGTTTTTGGCAACCCTAATGAAATCATTAATTAAATCACGATGTTTCAATGGACATACAACGAAACGGAATTTATGATTGTGTTTTGCGTTCATTCAATTACTTAAGCACACCTCGTATGCTTACATTGCTTATGGGTGCTGTAAGGGGCGAATTTATTGGCTTCACAAATTTATTTTTCATTGATCATTAATTATTACTTAAATTGTTTCTCGATCGCCATAAACCGGCTGAAACACATTTTCATTCAATGTTTCAACTAATGTAAAAACAAAGCATTTTTAATTAAATCACGACAATATGAGCGAAAATCAATCGAAAATCTGGAAACAGAAAAATCAGAAAAAGATATTGGCACCTCTGGGACTCGAACCCAGGACCTCTCGCTTTCCGGGCGAACGCGCTGTCCACTGCGCCAAGGTGTCGATATCCAATTCGGTAATTTTTAACTGTTTCATACTTCGACTAAGAATTTTAGTAATCTGATGTTGTTGACGAGATAAAGTATTTTAGTAATCTGACGTTGGTTGACAAGGATTGGTGTGTGTTTTATAACCATAGTAGATGAAAATCTTGGAACTTCTTTCTTCTTAATATATTACAATAAAATAATATAATTATTTCTTCTTGCTTTCAGATTTTTAAATTTTCTCTAACTGTCCTAGTTTCACTGGTTCTAGGTAATTGGAACTCTTCTAAGGTATCACATAAGAGAGTAACTTATTCGACTAACATGGGCAATGGGCATGTGCCTAGTGTGGTAGTCGAAAAACCTGTAAAAACTGTATACTTAAGATATTTATATGAAAAAGAATAATTAAAAAAAAATAATTCTTGGAAGTTACTAATTGTTTAATAGGATGCAGACCATAGCTGTCAGCTTTCTTTTAAACTAACCAAACTATCAAATTATCCTTCCCGCTCGACTTCAACACTCTCCAAATAAAATAAAACCTGTATTATTTGTATTTCTTGGGCATTAACTTAAAGTTCCATAGACCGACATGATCACTAACATAGAAATTCTCAGGCGGGCTAGAGCAGATAGAGAACTGCTCACATTAATAAAAGTCAGGAAAATTTCATATCTGGGTCACGTACTTCGTGGGGAAAAGTATCACTTGCTCCAATTAATATTGAAAGGAAAAATAGAAGGTCGCCGAGGGCCTGGTAGGAGACAAATGTCTTGGCTACGAAATATACGAGAGTGGACCGGCATTAGAAGTGCGGAGGAGCTGGACCGGGCAGCACAATGTAGAGAGACATTTTCCAGAGTGATCGCCAACGTCGGGGGGACCCGATAGGGCACACGAAGAAGAAGAAGGGCATTAACTATGTAACAATTTCTAGACATTTTGTTTTGAAGAGAGTTTTTATTTATCAGCTACCGGTTTTGACACTTCAGTGTCATTCGCTAACAATCTTAAAACCGAATGAAGCGAATGCCACAGACGTGTCAAAAAATTTAGTAACACATTTACATGTGAAATAAAACATCAAAACAAAAAGAAAACTATAATTCTCGGTCTTTCGTCTTTATCACTGGCAGTGATCTTCTGTCATTGGTTTTTTTTTGGCAATTTTTTCGCAGCGTGATTTTTTGAAACTTTTGATCTTTTTAAGGTATTCAGTTAAAATTTGGCCCCACGCGAGCTAAATCCGCCTCTGGCTACTGTTATTTATTCAACAAAAGGAAACATTTAACCAAGTTAGCGTTTTACAATGATTTCGGCAATCAACTCGTAAATTCTGGCAAAGAATCCACATTCACAGAGAGGAAACAATCAATTTGCGGATGCTCCTCCTTTATCCCGTGATATGTAACTAATTGAGGATGTCTGATTGAGTAACAAAGACACATGGCCCCCCTTTATATCGAAAAATCCTTTACAAAATACACCAGTCATCTTTTTATTCCGATCCATAATCTTTTGTGCTTTTACTGATCGTCATTTTCAGGATGAGAACGAATTCGAGAATAATTGACAATCAAAAAACAGGAAGAATTATCTTCCGCTCCGGACGACGATTGATCAGATGAACGTTTGATCAAAAGATTTATATTGTAAATATCTTGGTAAATACATATTCCCCCATTACCTACTGTTTTTTCATTCGCGGTTTCGCTTATACGTGGTCAAAATACATTAAAAAAACACCTAAGACGGCAAAAATTAAAGTATCTCATTTGCAGGACTATGACTAAAAGAATTCTTGGGTACAATATGAAAAAAATGTTTTGAAGTTCTGTAATAAAAGATAAGTTCACAGCATTCCTAAAAAAAAGCTTTACGCAAAGTATTAGTGTCTGTGTGAATCCAAAATTTGTGAAGGTCTGGCCGTGTGCAAAGTTTGTCAGATGGCAGGAAATCAAAAGTCATAACCAAGTAGGTGTCATAGTGGAAGCGGTCGAGAGGATGACAAAATAAAAGTGGAACTGACTACTTGGGAGAACATTGGAACAGGATGTTAAGACTTGAGGAATGGAGGAGAATGTGTAGCGGATAGAGACCAAAGTCATTGGAGAAATTTTTTTAGAGGAGGTCAGGACCTATTGCAGGTCATAAACTAGGTCAGGACCAGGAAGCACACCCTGACAATGCATTAAAATACCACAACTACCAACAGCAAAAAACCCCCACACACCAGTTAGTTGCTGAGTTAACAAAAGCATCGGATTTTCAACAAGGCGTCATGGGTTCAATTCTGGGTCCCCCATGATTGCAACCTATCATTTTTACAATGAAGTAGAAGTTCTTCAGTTTTTCTTTAATTTTGCACGATTCGCAGTCCACGGCGTCTAGCAGTAGTATTCAAAACTCTTGGGCACATTCAGTGTGTACGGTTTTACCTCGATTTTTACCGTCGTTGATGAAATAAAGGTAAAATGAATTAAAATTATCGGAAAATCTCCCTCCAGTATTCTAAGAGAATCATTTGTCTTTGAACAATTTATTATCAGTCACAAAAGAGACAGAATGCTGAAAAAATATTGTACAGCAAATTGGTAGGAACGCAATTTAATTTAGCTTAATTTCATCCGCATTCCAATAGGTATCTTCTTATTTATCGCATAGTCAAAAATAGACTTCACAGAATCAGTATCAAAAACACTCGAAGAAAGATCTCTGGAGTAGTGAAATTTTCAATGCTCGGAGGGAGTAGAATGAACAGTTCAACCAACTATTTTTATCTGGGAATTTCGTTTTCGATGTAGCTTTCAACTATCTCTCCAAGATCTGCTATCAAATATAAAAAAAACTTGCAAAAAAGAGGTATGTTTTTAGGTTTTCACGGCCAAAAAGTATTTTTGTTATTGTTTTTGGGGTGTTATGCCGTGTTTCGCTACCTCCTTCTTTAGCCAACGTTTCGGACAACGTTACAGTGTCCATCATCAGGACAGATGAGCAAATGATATTTGTGAGAGTGTTTACTTATGTGTGTCGAAGCGATACCGTGCTGCCAGCTCCATTTCTCTACGAGCTGGTGTTAGAAAAAATTCAGCATGGCTTTTTGCGTTTAGCTTTGGTGTAGCCGTCAATTACTGGATACCAATACCTATTGAGCTTAGCTCCGTCGTCTCTGTTAATATTGATGGGGTTTTTATGGATTTCAATTGCCTCCGTAATTAGGCGTGCTCTGTAAGTTTTGCTCAGGGAGATTTATGAGGATGACATTTGCAAACTTTTTGAACACTGCCTCAAAACAGGTTATTTTGCTTTTCAGGGTGAACTTTTCGAGCAAGTGGAAGGAGTTGCGATGGACAGTCCATTGTCGCCAGTTCTAGCCAACTTTTTTATGGAGAAGTTTGAAGAAGTGGCACTCGACACAGCTTCGGCTGTTCCCAAAGTATGGTGGCGCTATGTCGATGATGTCTTCGTCATCTGGCCTCACGGAACACAGAAACTGAACGAATTCCTGGACCATCTCAACTCACTCCACAGCACCCCAAAAATAATAATAAAAACGCAAAAAAGATTTCGAAAAAACGAATTGTGCAAAATAATTAATTGATTACTAAATAGGAGAGAGAGAGAGAGAGAGAGAGAGAGAGAGAGAGAGAGAGAGAGGGAGAGAGGGAGAGAGAGAGAGAGAGAGAGAGAGAGTTCGGAGCAACGGTGGAAAATTATTTTTTGATAGTTTTGGGATTTGGCAGAATCACGGTTTTGTTAGGATCACTCCAAACAAAAAGGAACACATAAGGATTAATGGAATGTAAATTAAAAGAAGTTTTCATAACAGAAAATGTCGTTAATGTTTTCTACCTTTAATAGTCTTTCCTTTTTCCACTTGACTTGTCGAAATAGTTTCTTCTAACGAGAGGCACTTAGTAGTAATGCCTTCCTGAAAGTTTCATTGCTCCTCCATCAGTAATGTCATTAATTCCGTCCCCTTTTCTCTGAGGTTCCACTAGATGTGATCAACTGGGTTCGGTTTACCGCCAGTACCATAAACAACATCAACACTCGGGTCCAGAGAAACAAACCGCACCATTTATAGCAGAGGTTTTCAACAATTTTTAGTAGTGGTCTGGAAATAAAGTATGTAGATCATGGAAATTTGAGATGCTGTAAAGGAGAAAATGTTAAATGTTCAGGAAAGCGAAAAACATTATTTATATTTTCAAAAAATCATATCTCATGTTTTTGTAGACCAATAATTACGATATTTTTTGTAAAATAACATTGAATAGATCTTTCAGAATACTTTTTTTGTTAAAAAGAGTATTATTTTTTAAGTTTTCAGAAAAAAAATCCTATTAATGTATGTCGTAAAAGACGAACTCATTTTCTCAGAAATATTTCGTAGATGCAGATCGAAGAGAAAAAGAACTGAGAAAAATGACACATTTAACTCCATTTTTTGATCTATTGTCCTTTACAGCGTTTCAAGTTTCGGCTATCGATGTGATTGTTCGTTTATATTGTGGTAAGTATAAGTTTTTGTAAGAATAACAAGTGATTTAATTTTTAAATGTTCGCAATTTGTATTCATTTACCCTCTGCAGCGCGGCTAGCGCATTTCAATGACGGAGCGGTTTTAAAAACGAACCGTTCTCTTTTGATTTTCGCTATCAATAACTTCATAGTTTCTATATATTATTTTAAACTCGGTGTTTAAAGCCTTGTCTGATAAATTCGCGTTTTTTAATCTATGAACTCTAGTCAGTTTTAAACATTAAACATCTTTATTTTATTAATTCTAACCGGTTAAAAACGGAGTTGAATTTATAGTAAATAATTATCAATCTGTCCGTGATTTCGTTACATTTGGGTTACGTCAGTGCTTCTTGTCATTAAATGTTCGCCTAATTTATAAAGAAAATCAATTTATTTCTTTCCTTCGAGTATGTACTTTTAACCTCTAGTTAATTCCACAATAAAAACACAAATTTGTTGTAGACCACTTTTTTTTATATAAAAGTGGTCTACAACAAATGCATGTGTTTTTATTGTAAATTATGGCGAGCCACAAAGTTAATGCTTTTTACGAATATGTAATTCCTATTCCTTCCGTATACTGTTTTATATAATGTAAAAAAAGCCCAAGCAATTGTTACATTCATGAAATGGGTCACTTGGTGGCATTTACGGATACCTACATTGGAATGCAAGAAACGCTTTCAAATAGACATAAACTGCAATAATCGTATATTGTTTTCTTTTGATGTGACCGTACAAGAGTCCCAAATGCACGAAGTTGCTTTTCAAGAATAAAACAGTTTTTAATTATTAATCAAATTCACGAATCGACCTTTAGGATGGGTTGTTCCAAAAAATTTTAACAATTCATCATATTTTTAAAGTTCATTTTCACGTTCTGTGTAAATTCTGTACAAGTTCTGTTAATATATCATTATAGGCCAGCTGCTTCATAAAACTGAAATAATCACAGAACTTGAATAAAATTTTCACAGAACGTGAAAATTAACATCAGAAATTTGATGAACTTTTCAATTTTTTTGAACAACCCATACTTGGACTGGTTCAATTCACGGTTGTTAATTGTTTTTTAAACTTTCAAAACGATTTTTCTTGACTACCTCAGAGAAATGGTGAGCCACATCTGGTCAGCGGGCCAGAGGTTGAAACCCCCAGCTTTGTAACTTAATCGATGATTCCTTTTAGTTGTGCATATTCTTGGGAAGTTCAATGTTGGTCAATGGTCGGTGTAATGAAGGGACAGAATGGAAGCTTGCGAATTTAGCAACATTACAACTTCTTATTACGGATCATGAAAGCTTTTTCCTAGTAGACCGACCGCTTTACACGACCTTAAATAGGCTGGTTAACGTAGGGACCTAAACGATTAACTCTAATTACAATTATTATTATTACAGCCAGACCTAATTTGACAGAAAGAAGATGAAAATATAGTATTGTTAAAAAACATCTAATCTTCAAAAGACACCGACTAACTTCTTGATTTAGTTAAGAAAGGTATATGAATCGTTCTTCTTTTTAACCTACATAGAGTTGTCTCCGCCAGTTAGGGGAGAAAATTCAACTGAATTACCAATATTATTATTTTATAATTACTTTAAAATCTACTGTACTAAAGTCGTAGATATTTTTGTGAAAATTACGTTACAGAGTTGTAACTCCTCTTGGTAGAAGTGTATTTTATACAAATCACAGTTGTCTTCTGCCACCTCGACTTACGTAATGTAATGTTACAAAAAAATGATATGACAACATAAAATATAAAACTATTTTTAAACTTCAAAAGGTATAACCTATCAAGTAACAGCAATTATTATGTTTAATGATGTTTAATAAAATATTTTTAAAAATCTCAAAAACGTCTTCTACAAATTAATTAATTCTGTCACGTGGATTGTTATTCGAAATAGGTAAACACGCAGCTTGTGTTTGTCACCCCCTAAAGGCATTTGAGGCCTCGTTCCCTCCTTGCTACAATTTTCCCTCTGAAATCCAGAGATAATTCATTTATAGTAAAAACAAAATGTGACAGAGTGGTAAAAGTTATGTAGGTTAAAAAGAAGAACAACGCATATAGATGATAAATTGTTTATAGCCTGTCTCTATAAGAGACACATTTTATTGAAATGTGAGGTTACTCACCCCTAAAACGCAGGTCCATACATTGTCTAGTTCTAGAGCTATTTTTCGTATCGCTAGAGGCTGTATCAAATATTATGTTGTCAATTTCGAGGCAGGGATTCTCTTTTCAGGTAAAACTGTGTACTACCTGGGTGAGCACTTTAAATGATTGTAGTCAATATAAAAAAGGAAACAATCTATGTATTGAAAACAATGATTCTATAAATCTATGGACTTCAAACAAATAGTTGCTCAACAAAAACGATGCTCATCTAATTTGCCTGGGAAACATTAGATTTGTTAGTTTTGTGGGAACTATGATTAGGAACTTTATTAAATATTGATTCCGTGAAACATTAAATACATTCCGTGTCAACTGCTGGTTGTAAATAGTCTTGTTCCTACATTGCCTTAAGGCGCCGCTTTCCCGCTAAAATGAAGAAGATGGAGAGATAAGTAATTACGAATGTTGGACAGAGCGCGCTAATATTTTAAATGATAAAATTGAAGCGAAAATTGTGAAAATGTTTAATAAAACATGACTCGTTTAAAATAGCGCAAAAATCTCGTGGAAGGCATCTTAAGTATCATTTAAAGAAACACTGTGAATTTTTTCATAATTATAACTTGTAAAATAATAGAAACAGACATGTTTTTAATAATTTTCGGAGCATACTTTGCGGTTTTTTTTTCTATGGAGGGAATTTCATATAATTTGCGTTTCGGCGCGGAACGCATCTAGGTAATATCTTCAAAAATAACATGTATTTTTTTAAGAGCTTAAAAACTTCAAATGTTTAAGGGAGATTTGTAAGAAATCGGTAGAAATTTGGGTAACGGCTTAAGACCTGTGCCAAACACAGCTATAAAAGGTGGACTTGGTGAACTTCGGCATATCGTACATTCCCAATTGGAATATATAGCAAGCAATATGCTTTAATACGCCGAGCCGATATATCTTTTATAGCTGTGTGTGGCACCGCTTTTAATCCGTGTTTTATGCTTCTGTTCTAAAACCGCATATGTGTAACATATTATAAAATAAAAGTTATTCGTTTTGAACACAGCTAATTTTTCATTTCAATACACATAGAGTCTTTAGTTTAATATGCACCCAGAAAAACCACAACTGTTAAGTAATGGAGATCAAAAACCGACATTTTATTTCTAAAAACTGACAAATACTGCTTTCCTAACTACTATTTTTACCGACGCATGTGATCTTGCAGCTGAAAGATCTACTGTAAGCTGTTTTTATGAAACACGTCGTTTATGTTCGTCAATCTGTGCAGAGGGAGGTATTATACTGGGTAGGTCCTATGCACTATGTATAGAATTCTGCGGTCACCAGTCAGCTGGGTTCCAGCGTAATATATAGCGTGCGGTTGGCCGCTGCGGTTTCGCTAAACGACGAGAAATCGCCCTGCCCAGTGCCGACGCGCGATGCTGATAATTGGCTGGCGTATTACATCGATACACGGGAATATATTTTATGATATATTAGTATGTACCCGACAGGCTTTAACCAGTGACACTTATGGTCATTTAAAGTTAAAAAAATAGGTAAAATCGGGAAAATAAAAAAATCTCACTCTTTTAATGAAAAATTTCTCACGATGGTTAAAGTAATTTGTACGCCATGTTAACCGTATGTAAACCTGTAAATAAATATGCTCTACGCTTGTGGCACATCGCTGATTTGCTGTAACCTCTCAGTTTCTCATAGACAACGCTATTAAAATTAGTGAGGACCATATGACAATGTCTGGGCTCTAGAGCAGAGCATAACATATTTATAAAAAAGCTTTCTACTTTTGGGAGCTTTGTTCTTTCAAAACAACTGAAAACACGAAAAAAAGCATTCTGGCCTCTACCCGTATAAAAAAATTAAATGCTCCAACGTGTAAAGTACATTGCGAACTGGAAATAAGATCGAAGTGTTAATTTAATGACGTCAAAGCTCATTGTTTAAGAATTTAATTACGACAAACAAATTTTGTATATTGGTATGATTTTAGGTTTTCAAGGCCAAAAGTATTTTTGTTACAATAAAACAACACATAAATTTGTTGTAGGCCACTTTTGTTTTATTAACACTCTACTGGTTTCGGAAGCAACCTTCCTTCGTCAGGAGAATATTGTAACTTTATTGTATTGTATTGTCAGAAGAATATTGTAACTTTTTTGTAAATTATGACGAAGCACAAAGTTAATGCTTTTTACAAATAAGTATTTTTGTTATTTTTTTTGGGGTGTGGCGCTACCTCCTTCTTTAGCCAATACGGCATAACACCCCAAAAATAAATAACAAAAATTTGGTATAACTTTTCAGCTACCACCGTTCAGGATCAAAATTATATAATAATTACAATTTAATAATTTTGTTTGAATACCACATTGTAATAAATTAACCAACCAGTTTCGGTTCCAACTGAATCTTCTTCATCAGGGAAGTATAAAAGCAAATTAAATAAATTAAATAACAAGTAACATATTAAATATTTAATATATTTTTATACACCCCTAATGAAGGTTCCGTGATGAACCGAAACCGGTTGGTTAATATGTAATAAAGTCTTATTAAAAAAAGTTATTTTATTGTAATTATTATAATCATGTATACCCACAAAGTGTTACAAGTGGAAATCAAATGACGCTTGAGGTGTTTAAAAACAAGATCTTTAACTGAATAACAAAAAACCACAAAAAATCTGACAAGGTCAAACAATTATTTATTATCTACCCTTTTCCGGTATGCAAATCTTCAATTACCGCTATTTCACGAAGCAAATCAGAAATTTTATTTTATAAATAGCCCAATAACTAGAATATTAATGTTTAAAGTCTCCAGTAAGCACTATTTAAAATTATTTTTTTAGTTGTGTGGGAATTGTGTATAACGTATCCACACGTACAAAAATTGCGGCAAATTTATTTACTCAAAATATTTTCTCTCGTTTGTTTTGAGCCAAAAAAGACAATCTTTTCCAGGAAGCTCCTAAACGCATTAAGTAAACACGTTGTTTTTATGAAAAAATTTAAAAAAAGATTATTTTTATAATGTCAGTAAATAATAAAAAAAATATGTTTAACATCAAAAACAATTCACGAATTCCTTTATTAAAATACACGATGAAACCCACAAGAGAAAAAAGACATCTTAAATTCTTCAGTTTTTTAATAAAAACAAATAATGATTTTAATAAAGATGTTATGTAAATATACAAAAACACCCTTCAACAATATGACTATAATCATGTTTGATGTATGGAGTTGTTGGAAATATTAATTAAAATCATTAAAAGCTTCGGCACCTCTCTATTAAAATTCCTCTTCATTCGTCGCGTAGTAGCGATAAAGATAATTGAATTATTTAACCAGTCCTTCTTTTGGGCCCTTGACCCTTAATAAATTCCATCCTTAGCTGTCCTTTTTACATCTTCATCCTTTTGGTTACAACTTAATCAACTAAGGAACAATAACACTTGTTTCTAAGTGTTATCTTTTTTCTTAGAGTCTTTATTACAAAGTCGTGAACGGCGTTTAATTCTTTTGATATGCGTAATGAAGGCATCAAAATAATTAGTATATAAACTTTTTGTGATGGTTCCATGACAACACAGAATCATGCAATTTCAACACCCCTTTAAAAATTCATTAATAAATAAATAATGTTCATTTTAGTGAGTTTTAAATTCATTTGTAGAGGAGAATTACACCGATGTAAAAAGTGGGCATATCAACTATGCCAGTGGTAACAGCGCTTGCCTTTTAAAGGCAGCTTCATTGATGCTAAATATGTCGACAACCGAATTGATTACGTTCAACAGCAAGATTGCTCTCCCCACCGGCGTGACTATTGGCAAGTTAGTCCTGCATGCTGGGAGAACAGCTGTGCTGTCGGTAGCGGAGATAACCATCGGGAACATAAAAATGAATGCTTTCCGTGATAACTGAGTTTTCAAACCATCCACGTATCTGTCTGGAGAAAAATGTGTGCTAGTATCGTTGATTCCCTCGGTACCGGCGCATAGTCGGGAACTCGCCAAACACGCGCCCACATGAATTATTGTACTTGATCGACATTTTTTGTCACATGAAAAGGAGTCGTTTCTACGATTCGTTCTAGAGTTCAACAGCTCGCAGTGGGTTTCTTCCATCCTACAGCACGGGCTCTACAAGACCCATATTCGCTCCTTCGTCTCCTTAAAGAGATCCTCCGCCCAGCATCTGAAATGATCACTGTCTGAAGTATATTTATCATATTATTTGATATATTTTTTAACGTTAGCGGGTTTTAAAATATTTTTTTATGTTCACCGCTCGCGAGTCCCATCTACTCAAAATTATTGGAACCCCTAATCGGGGAACATTGTGCAACTGAAGTGGATGGAAAAGGAAGGAGATGGAGAATTGAAAGGTTCGGAATTACCTGGCAATTCAGACCTGTTCCCTGATCACGGCTAAAATCGTACTAAGCAAATTTTCGATTCCGAACGGTGGTTTTTACATCACTCAATAGAGTGATGTAAAAATACCTCGAGAATAATATTATGACTTATGGTAGGAATAATTGTCTTATTGTACCCCGATCATGAAATAAGGGCATTATTTTACCACGCAGGATGATGGGTACCTACAGACGATCGTGTGAGAATTTCTAGTTTTGCCAGAGGGTAAAAACAAACAATATAATATTGAATCAAGTGGATGCGCCACGACTAGAAAATAAAATAAAAGGATGCTCACAAAACAATCACAACTAGCTGAAACATTTAATACGCCAAGTTGGGCGCAGGAACGGAGTTTCCAAACTTTCATATTATTATTCCTGAGAAGTTATAAAGTATTGATTAAATAATAGTTTTTATATCGCGGAGAAATACAATTCGAAAGTACTGATGAATTATTCCTCTTTGTAATAGAATAATTAATATAGTTTGAATCCATACCTCCATACTAATATTATAAATGCGAAACTGCTTGAGTTTGTTTGTTACGCTTTCAAGCATAAAACAATAAAACGATTTTAAAAATTCTTTCACCAATGGAAAGCTAAATTATATGCAAGGACTAAAGGCTGTATATAATGGTAAGCTCTAGCGTTATGAAATTATAAATATTAATATACTTTATTTGTTATACGTTTTCTGTCGCCAACAAATGTCAGAAAATAAATCGTTGTCATGGAAACGATGGTGATAATTTGTAGGCTCTATGCTGGTAGGTACTCAGCCCCCTACCTACCGGTCGGCTGCTGCTCCAGAAAATTCAAATATAAGAATATGTTTTGTTTTTTTTGGAAAATCTTATGTTTTGGATTAAATGTCAGAAGAGAGTTTGCACATTAAAAATATAATTCGTAAAGATTGTAAAGGCTGTATAAGAAATAGTGTATTTTTTATTATACTTACAAAATACAGCATATTTAAATAAAAATAATGTACAAAATATTTGTAAGCGCATAAATTCCGAACAACTGCACCAAATTGGATAATTCTTTTTTCTTTAGGCTTTAGCATTATGCAATTTAGGTGGTAGGCGAGCTGATTGAAAACTGAATGTACCGGGAATGAATGTATGGAATGCTGGAGGAGGTGTGGGGAGGGGGGGGGGATAATTGATAAGTGCAAGCAATACAGTAATTTCCCCTAATACCATGCGAGCGAAGCCGCGGGGAAAAGCTGGTATAATGTAAAATCATACCCTGTTAACAGAAGACATATTTATTATGATCGAAAATAAGTGACTACCCTTGTTACATAAACACATGAAAAATAATGTTCACATAGAATATGTAAATAATAGCGCGTCCGTTAAATGAATACTTCGAAGCCGTATCGCTCTTAATGGTAATTTCATTGTACTGAAAATTCATGCGTATAGCCAAGAAATTCGAGAAAAATACAGTCATGTAAATTTGACGACGCCTGAGCTGATTTTTGCAGCAACAGCCGATAGATTTTTTTACTAATGTTACTTTACTACTTTCGGTTGCCTGTGCTTTCTGCATAACCCAGTTTCAATGAACTCAAA
The DNA here is from genome assembly GCA_936435175.1 of Glyphotaelius pellucidus. Taxonomy (NCBI): domain Eukaryota; kingdom Metazoa; phylum Arthropoda; class Insecta; order Trichoptera; family Limnephilidae; genus Glyphotaelius; species Glyphotaelius pellucidus. The sequence continues at coordinate 8,857,987 of OW386552.1, read as the reverse complement.
AGAGCTTTGAATTTAAGTGTCATTTTCAAAATTGGAACAGATTGTGAGAAGAATTCAGACAAGGGAAAAAGTATAAAGGTATTTTTTTTACATGAATACCGCACAAGAGTCCCAACTACTCCCATTTGGAGCCAGTGAGATTGTGGCATACCTCCAATTGAGGTATGTTATGAGGCTGAAGGTAGTAGGGAGGGGAAGAGATGGGGAAGAGGAATAAGGAGAAGTACCTGGCTATTCAGATCTGGTCACCAAACACGGCTAAAGCCATTTCAGGCCGCATTTCAATTCTGAATGGTGATCTTACACCAGGGCGATAATGAAAGTATCTTCCACTTTAAAACGTGCTGCAAATATAATATATACTATTTTATAGAAATTAATTGTGAAATAACACAATTTAATCGAATAAAATGTATTTGTCACGCCGGGATTCGATCCCGCGACCTTCGGATTGCGAGTCAAAAGCCTCACCGCTGGACCACGCCGGTCGTCACTACCTATAATATAATAATTGTACAAAAAATTACTTAAGTTATTTTCAAAATTGAAATTGAAATCTTGTAATTTTTCACTCGTCTGCGTTAGTGTAATATATAGATCCAGTGTTTTGTATTCAGCTGTTACCAATAGACTACGAATGTTGTTAGTTGATTCGTAATTTTGTTGGTTGAAACCTTTACAAATACATTTTTATTGCCTACGGAACTTCTTTCAACATGTAAGTCTTCGTACAACCCCATAAAGAAAGAAGTTTCAATCCTTAAAAATAAAGCATTTACCCTCTCCAAACTTTTAAAATTGTTTTATTTTATTTAAGAATCAGGCTTAACCCTTTCCATGGATAAAAAAGTGATGTCCCAGTCAGTTATTTATTGCCTATTTTAAGGTTCTTTAAGCTGATTCACGTGGTTTAAAAAAACTACGAGTTTTTATCGATTCCTAGATTACAGTAACTAATAAGGGTACTTCGTGTGGGGGTCTGCTTCTACCATAAAAAGCCCCTGCACGCATGATCGCCTATTGAGATATCGCTGTTTTAAATAGAGTTACTTTTAATTATTATGGGTTTATCATAGCAGTTAAGCCTTGTAATACAGCCTTAAGTATTTTTATGGGCTATTTCGTAACACGATAAAATGGGAATTTTGATTGAATGTTGATTGATTTTCAAAGCATATACTTAACCCGGTGTATAATTATTTTTACCTTTTTAATTTTGGCCCACACAAGGGTCTTATAATAACATTAGATTAAACAATATAAATAAGAAAATGATCCTGCCATTATTTACATATTTTTATTTTTTAAATTTATTTATTTATTTATTAGCAAAAACAGCATCACACCAATATATTGCAAAAACGGTTGTACAAGATACATAATCATTACGTTTACAGTTAAAACATTTATTTAATAAGTGCTATTTCACGCTTAAAATCATTGCAGGAAATGTGGAAAATATCCACATTTCCTGCAAGGCAGTTAATTAACCTAGTAAGTCTTCCCAGGGGCATCACCATTGGTAAGTTAGTTCTGCACCTGGGAAGAATCAAAAGCCTGTGATGGCGACCTCGCGTGAAATTATCCGGGACATAGAATCCTATTTCAGGCAGAATATCTGGTACCGATATAAAACCATTTAGAAGCTTATATGCCATCAGCAGTAATGCGACATCTCTTCTGGAACAAGGCTGCAGATACCCAGCATTCCTGAGATAAATGTTGTTGGAAACAGCCATGGGAATGGAAATTAGGTTCACGCAGGAGGCCTTGGGGAAAATAATTTTCCCTCAGGGCCTACGTCATCTTTAGGGATGCTGTTAGGGTATTTTTAGGAAAGGAAGGAGAGGAAGTTCTGGGAAGGAAAGGGGTATAAGGGATGGGTAAGAATCTGGGGGTCAGTCAGTGACGGATGTATCAAACCATACCTCCCGCTGCGGTGCAAGGCGATGTTCCGGGAGATCACGGCTGGAGAAGTCAAAAGAACTCCCTCAACCATTCTCTTCCGATCCGGCCTGCCATGCAGCTGGTGGGCAGACGCATCCGCCGCCAATACCCGGACAACCCTCACTCCATGAAACCGGTCACCCTGCTAAGTCACCAAACGTAGCAAACCATTTAGGATGACCAGTAGTAGAGGTATTGGCTATCCAATAAATGGTTCCCGGGGCGGCGGTACCCGTATCCATCTTGATATATATATTTTTTCTAAACTATAATTTTACAACAAAACAATAACAATGAAGTAAATAAAATATTGTAATTAAAAACTGAAACAATAAATTAGGAAAAAATTGTTTAATTTTTTTAATTACTTCAGCAACGTTTTATAAAGACTTTGAATTCTTTTGAGGTTGCTAACATACCTAACTCGAAACGATAAATAGGCACGTTTTGGGCCTTATGAATAATGTTTCCAATGTACTTATGTAAAGACATATTTTATAACTCTATTTCATCTGCGTAAAAAAAACAACACGTCGAAAACTTTACCACAAATCGTTTATAAAAATATGATTGCCGTGAATGATACATTAAAAAATATCAAAATCCGGCGCAATTTTGCAAAGAATTTGGACTTTCTCCAAATTGCTTCCATTCACTAGGTTGAAAAATTTGGAAAAAAAAATTATCCATCATTGTCTTTTTGTGTACGAGTTCCACCTTCCTTTCGTCTGACAAAACTTCATCAATTTTTTTCTTCGTGGACTAATATTGAGAATACATTATACTGAATGCTGTAGAAATGAATCTTGAGGCAAAATGGTTAAGTAGTTACGATCCTCGGCTACTAATACAAAGATCGCGGGTTTAAACCAAGCTTGCGCAAGTAGGCTCGTTTAATTTGGATATTTTTTTGTTTTTCGCATTTAAAAAAAAAAATAATTACAGTATATTTGCGGCACGTTCTAGAGCGGAAGATACTTTCAGTATGAAAGTCCACCATTCAGTAAAACGTTGCTTGAAATGGCTTTAGCCTCGTTTGGTGATCAGATCTGAATAGCTTAGTACTTCTTCATCTTCATCTTTCCATTCCATCCCCATTACCTTCAGTCTCATAACTTATCCCAATTGCGGATGCCATAGTCTCACTGGCTTTAGACGGGAGAAGTTGGAACTCTCTTTGGTTCTGTGGTAAATATATTTCAGTGAGGTTAAACCTTGTATGACCATGTGAGAAAGAACGAAAGACTGATGCAGGCGTAAAAAGCGGACGCTTAGATGGTTGGGGCGTATAGTAGAATTTGAATAGTAGAAGAAGCCGGGGAAGCCCGAGGAAGACATGGTACGATCATTGGAGGTTATCCACCACTTGCCTGCCCTGGTATAAGTAACAGATGGTTACTCCTTCAACGCTCTCATTTAATTTTTAACGAATCTAGACCTCCAGTGTCCCTGCATACGGTGTTAGGAAGCAGTATGCAAGTGCTTACATAATACACTAAATGCGAATAACATAAAGCAAGTCGGGGATAATCTAATTAAAAAAGATAACAGATGAAAGGCGGCAGCTCGCAGGGTAATTACATCTTGCGTATGCTGCAAGCATCTGTAAGAAAAGATAAAAAATACAAGTATTGTGATATGAAGAACGCTAATTTGGGGTGGGATACCTCTCTCGTCATCTGGCAGTACCAGCAAGATTGCGTATAGTGGTCGGTCTGCTATAAATGATTCTCAACGTCCGCGCCCTTTCGGCGGTTGTAGCTTAACGATAGTGAGTGGGAAGTAGGGGAACGTACCCAAAGAGTTGCCGGAGGCAGGGCGAAAGGACGCCAAGTTAGCCAGCCAAACCTCAAGCCTACACATATCGCTGGGGAAGGCGCAGATGAGTTGTGAGGATTCCATTCCGAAAAAAAAATTGACGTCAGTATATGCAGGAGCAAGGTCTAATTCACCCCCAAAATGGGTAAGGAAAAAATGGTATGATCAAAATAACAAAATATTTGAATCAAGAAATGTCAAGATTCACAATAACAGAAGGGTCGGCATGTTGTGTGAGACGATATATGAACGTGAGCCAGTGCGTGCCAAGGCCGAGTTGTTCGGTGCTTCATCCTCTCTGCCTACTCCTACGTGGAAAGGGCGTGATGGTTATTTAGTTAATATTGAGTTACCAATTATGAATGCAACCTGCATCAAACAACTTTCCCCAACCTCTTACAAAATTACAAGACGTGGGCTGCATACTGAGTAGGAAATTAGGCGTTCTTAATAAAGAGGTTAAGTGTGACAAGCGTGGTGGCAATTAGGTTGGATAATGTAGGGTGGTTGTAGCTTCATCAGGAATACTGCCCTTTTGACTTTGCAACAGTCGACCGGCCCCCGTAGAGTACGGGGACTTGAAAGGAATGCATGATTTATCGCGTAACTTCAGGTAGAGCGATCGGAGATATTGGATATCCTAATACGTTAAATAGGGATGCACAACGTATTTTTAATGTGTGATTTTATAATATTATAAAAAATGTTTATAGATTTTCTAAAATACCAACAGACCTACAAGTATATTTAGTAGCAGTTCACTTTTGACTTATGGAATTACCTACCCCGATTCCATTCTACCACAAATAGCGTTCACCATCTAAACATCCCTAGCTAGTTATTGACTGACTGGTTTAAAAGCGGGAGCTCGTAGCAAACTTTAGTTTCAATAAGGCGCCGTATCCTTCCTAGAAAACAAAAAGCTGGAGAGATACGTAATTACTAATGTTGGAGAGAGCGCGCTAATATTTAAAACAATAAAATTGAAGCGAAAATTGTGAAAATGTTCAATAAAACACGACTCGTTTAGAATAGAGCAAAAATCTCGTGGGGGTTGTCTAAAACAACGTTCAAAGAACACTGTAAATTTTTTCATACATATAACTTGTTAAATAATAGAGAGAGACGTGAAAATAAAAATTTTCGGAGCATAATTTGCGATTTTTTTCTATCTAGGGAATTTCATATAATTTGCGTTTCGGTGTGGGGATTGTATAGACATTATCTTAAAAAATAACACATGTTTTTTTAAGAGTTTCAAAACCTCAAATGTTCAAGAGAGATACGCAAGAAATCGGTAGAAATTCGGTAGCGGCGGCTTATTCACGCTCCAAGAAAATGGTGGAGCCTCGATCTCGTATAAATTTTCAACTATAATTATTAGATTTTACTTTGGTTTACCATTTAATTTATTTCCTACAACTTGTACGTAATTTTAAACGTTCTGGCGCCCTTAATTATTTTGTATTAACTTATCCACTGTAGATTTTTGTTATTTATTTTTGGGGTGTCTGCCCTGATGATGGACACTGTAACGCTGTCAGAAACGTTGGCTAAAGAAGAAGGTAGCGAAACACGGCATAACACCCCAAAAATAGATAACAAAAATACTTTTGGCCGTGAAAACCTAAAAAACATACCTATCCACTGTAGAATTTAGATTAATATCATGTGACATTTCAATTTGACTGATGGAAGTTTTCTTGGAGCTTCTATTCACCCCTGAGGTATTAACATTGGTAAAGAGTCAATCGATTCCCTTAATTTATTCTTGTACAATCTGTAGATTCAATAAATATTTTATATTTTTACAGAATGACTTTCATTTATATTGTTTGATAGTATTTTCATGCTCTGGTTTCACTTTACATCTTTACACACATTAAATTACCATTAGATCTTTAACCGTTTATTTTAATTGTCACAATTTTTTTAGATTAAGATATTAGTAATAATAACAAATAAATTTGGATGTTTTGTAAAGCGCCGGCTTTGTGAAAAATCAACTCCAGGGCGCTCTACAAATTTATACTATATTTCTACAATCCTTTATCTTACTACTAACTAGAGACTAGGCAAACAACTAGTGGCTCGTAGATTGCATCCACCGGTTAGTTAGTAGATCAATAATACAAAACCATATATATAATAAATTTGATCATTGGTCATTGGAGGGAACCCACCACTTTCCCAACTACTGTGTGAGGAAACTTATTGTTTAATCTCCTTAGCCGCACACGTCAGGACTCTATTTTTTTTGTAAAAAGGAAGCTACATTTGTTTTTACAAATCTAGACCCTCCAATGTCCCTGCATGCATGATTGTTAGTAAGAGGAAACAATGTATGCATACTTACATTTACAGTAATTAACAAGATAAAGACATAAAAGAAAAAGAAAATATTTACAGGTCTAAGTATGATTAAAACCAAAGAAAATATATAAAAAGAAAGATATCGGGGGCAGTTTGTTCCACTATCGCGGGGCAGTCCCGGTGAGAATGAGCGGGCGAGCGGCCTGGCCCAAAAACCCGCGGCCCTTAGCTGGTTTTCCAAGAATACCCTTGAATATATTACCCTTTAATAAATTTGATCAATGAAAGAGATGCTGCGTTAAAATAAACAAAATTTATTATTTATTTATATTATGTACATGCAGAAAATATATAGTACCTGCGAGACCACTTGAGATTAAAGCTGTTTATTGTTTATTAGAGAAATTTGGATTCTGTTTGCACGCAGAGGACATATTGAAATCTATTATTAGTAACCTTTCAGTAAGTACTTTCGTAACCTATCTACTTAATCTAACACTTACAATCGGTAGCGTGTTTCGGTCTCACTAATTAGATTTTTATACGCTTGTTCAAAGTTGGTATAATTAGGCTGGCCTTCAGGCTGGTTTAAGGCCGTTTGAATCACACATAGGCGAGCTAATAAGTCAAGTTTTTTAATCTTCCAACTTTACGCGCCAGTTATAAGTGGGCTTGTCAAAAGGTACATAAAATATGTACGTGTAGGTAAAACTAATGGAACTAATGGAATTTCTAGAGGTAAGCCTATAAAGTTCAATCCACACAACTCACTTCCTATAAAGTTCAATCCACAAACCAAATGTATCATTCATGACCTAATATTGAGATGCCATAGTCCGCTGGCTCCGGATATTGGAACTCTTGTGCGGAATTCACATAAATATATACATGTTTATCACTACGCATCGTTGCCATTCACTCCTATTAAACCGTAGTCTGCTCATCTGTCTGAATGAAATTTGCAAAACGTTTCGTTTTGTCCAGTTTTTTTAATGCTGTCCCAACTATTTGTAGCGCCACGAAACGTTATTTACAACATGAGTAGTGGCGTTTTGTATATAATTTATTAACAAACTAATGAAAAAATCAGAGTGTGCAATTCACACGCGGTAGAAGTGAAACCTTCAGAAAACTAAATTAGACTAATTTCCACCAATAGGAGCCAGGAACAGTGAGCTCATAAGCAAAGCGGCCAATGCGGGCACTTGAACCGTTGTACACAACACCTCGGTGAGGGAAATGGTGAAATTATTAGTTTTTAATATTAAAAAAAACAATGCCATAATGTTGAAAAATCACCGGAGAACACTACCGCATGTAAACATTTCGTTGCTTTTTACAACGATTATGTTTGGTCTTCCGGCAGATTTATTAAAATGTTGTTTTAGCTGTTTAAAATATAGCTTGACAGAGCGCGACGCTTTGAAGTTACGTATAATATTTACTTTTATTGCTATCTCATTCAAGTGTTTGTCTCTTTTTAGTGTCACTCGCTTCAGTTTCATCGAATTTCAAATCACAACGGTGCTAAAGAAGTTTCACTTTAAAAAATGCATATTAAAGATGTCAACAAGAAAAAGAGCGTTAAAATCCATATCCATTAAGATCAGTTACTAAGTTCAAATCAAAATATCGATACTGATCTATCGTGATCCCATCCCTACAACATAAAGCCTGATGCAGAAGACAATATTTAATACAAGCGATTATGTCTTAATAGCCATCCCGAGCGGACAAGGCAAAGGTATGTAGGCTTGTGCTTGTAGGCTGTAACAGTAGGTAGTCCCGCTAAAGGCCCGACCACTGATAGAATATTTTATACATTCATCAGTTAAATTGCTCCGTGCCAATAAAATTGAGATATAAATCAGGGCTAATTGACCGCCTGCGGTAGGAAAATGATTAATGGTGATTTATTTATAATTAAAATATTTTTAGCCGTGCTTTTATTTTTTAGTTTCATGTAAATTTGACCTACGATAAATTGTGGAAAGGCTTGTTTTCGAAAAGCAAGCCGATATAAGAATAAAAATATTTTAAAACATGTTTTGTATTTTATTTTTTTTATTTTTCAAAAGAAGCAAACACATTGTGACTTGGCATTTTAAATAAATAAAAAGAAAAAAACTTGGCATTAAGTCACTTTATTGATATGGTTATACTGGATACTGAAGGTTAGGGCGAACCTGTACCGAAACTGAACGAATAAAAGCACCGTTAAAAATCCCATAAGAGAAGTTGATACAAGGAGAAGAAAATGAAGTCGTACCATTTTATGGGTTCGTAGTCATCGTGATTGGTACGAGTGCAGTTCAGCAGGGTTGTTTTGGTCTGGGTCTGCAGCCTACAGTGTAAAGATAGTCCCAACGATAGCTAATATGAGTTAGTTAAGGGCACAAGAACAATAAAAATGAAATTCAAGGCTAAGATCACACATCTTTTGAAAACTCACTAAAAACGAAAATTACACTGTTGAGAATCTAAAAAATGATTGAATTAACTTTAGCCGTATTTAATGAAAAGATAATAAATGTTTTTTTTATATGAATACCGCACAAGAGTTCCAACTGCTCCCTTCTGGAGCCAGCGAGACTATGGCATCCCCAATCGGGGTGCTATAGTCTCACTGGCTCCAGGCGGGTGAGTTGCGATGTTGTGAGGCTGAATCTCATGGGGAGGGGAAAGAGATAGGGAAGAGGAAGGTTGGGAAGTACCTGGCTGGCAGATCTGGTCTCCAAACACGGCTAAAGCCATTTCAAGCAACGTTTCAATTCTGAATGGTGGTCCTACACCAGGGCGATACTGAGAGTATCTTCCACTCTGGAATGTGCCGCAAACATACTATATATTATTTTTAATAAATTAATTGTGAAATAACCCAAATTAATCAAATAACTTTTATTTGCAACGCCGGGATTCGATCCCGCGACCTTCGGATTGCGAGTCACGAGCCCTACCGCTCGACCAGGCCGGCCGTCGAGTAAATGTAAATAAGTATGAAGGTTTTTACTTCCTAACCTTCCTCTCTCCCATCACCTTCCTTTCCCAACTTCTTTCAATCTCAAAACACACCAAAATAGGTAAAATAGGTAACGGCAAAGTCCTCAAGTATTAAAAACCAAAGTTAATAATGTTTTCAATTTTTTATACACAGGTTGGTAGAAGGCAAGTAATCTCCTAGGAATTGAGGAATGCCAGTGCGGTAGGTAGGCCTTGTCTGACATAATGGCCAGCGGGGGAATGAACCCGCACCCCGGTCTCGCAGCGGGGGATAGACCAGTCGGCCACAGACCAACGGATCATAATAGATTTCAAAACACGAACACGCCCCTGTCATTCACAGTACTATAATGATCTTCTGAACTGTTGTGAGTCCAAGTGTCAAAACAAAAATAGTCAACACAATACAATGAGAATAAAAAGATTGGAGGCCAAAAGATACGAAGATGATTTTTTTTGGAGAACTTTATTTTAATTTGTTTTAATTAACTTTATCATAATTGCTTTCAATTAAGGTTTGAAAATTTGTGAAGGTGAAATAGCTGTTACATTTAAAATACCTGAAAACTTCAAACAAATGTGTTCGATTTCTTCAATAATCGCAAATTCACTCTGTGGCGTCATTTTGTCACTTTGTATACAGCACTTATTTAATCGAAATTATCAACGTGTTTCGAAACCAATGGTTTTTTCATCAAGATAAAATTAAAATTATCAAAACAAGTAAAGACCATAAGTACCTACAGAAAAAAAGAAAAGAGTGATTAATTAGTAAAGAAATCATAAAAAATAAAAATAAAATGTTTAAAAATTCATACTAATATTATAAATGCGAAACTGCGTGTGTTTGTGTGTTACGCTTTTACGCATAAAACAATGAAAAGATTTTTTAAATTCTTTCACCAATAGAAAGCTAAATTATATGCGAGTACTATAAGTACTCGCATATATTTTCGCATTATATGCGAGTACGATAAGTACTCGTACTGTTTATAAAGGTAAGCTCTGGCTTTATGAAATTATAAATAAAAATATATTGTATTTACTATAGTTATTGCTAAGCCAAACAATTCGTGCGTGGAAAACAAATCGTTGCCGTGGAAACGTCTCTTTATTAAATTGCATAGTAATGCATGCGGGGTACCAGATAGTAGGTAATAATTGCATTGCAAGGGTATGAAAAAAAAATTACACATAGATTTTTTTAAAATATAAATTAACACAAGAAACTAAGGTGTCTTATTAGATATTTTTTTCCAAAAGTTAATTATAAAAAGGCGCGATTAGTAAGATTGTTTGATCAGTAAGCTATGTTGTAATCTGTGTTTATACCTACTAAAAACAGTATGACAGATTGAACAAAGGATATTAAGGATACGTAGGTGCATTGTGCATGTTTACCTTTGTGTCTTACTTTATTGCGGCTATCTGTTGGTGGCTAGACCACCCTGTAATTCACGGTACAGGTTGACGGAGAAGTAAGAAAAATCTAGGTCTCCTGTTGTGACGGATGGACCGCTTAGATTCTAAAATACTTCCATCCTTTCTTCTTGGAAATGTCTATATTTTAAACAACTCAAGATGGATTTTTATAAACAGAAGGGTAGATACTCTCAGTATCGCCCTGTTGAAAGTATACTAATGGTGAAGTGGTTTTAGCCTTGTTCGGGAACATAGTGGCCACGTTCTTCATTAATTCTTTCCTTCCCCGTTCCCTTCAGCTTCACAACGTGTCCGAGTTAGGTATGCCAGTCTCATTGGCTCTGAACTCTTCGAGACCCACAAAATTAAATCCGTTCCTACAGCCTCTACCTTAACCCGCCTCACATCACCTCACGTCGCCGCCCAGCCTTTCTTTACACTGTACTATTTATATACAGGAGGGCTCTTGTGAGGTGTCATATAAAATAAAAGAAGTGTAGGTACGCATATTAATTAACTTATATGTGTAATGATATATTACGTAATAAAAATATTATTACATATTTCTCTAATTTAAATAAGAACATGCTTCCTATGTACTTCATTAAAAACGTAATGTTGCATGAAGTGCTACGTAACTGCATAAAACTAACTATCCAAGCAACCAATCGTCACGCCGTTTTCCCACAGGGGTGGGCAGAGAGAACATTTCGGTCTTGGCACACATTCCTTGTCTCGTTCATATTTATAGATTGTCTCGTCTATTTTTCTGACTCAAGTATCTGATTCACTTGATCGTGCCATGTCTTCTTCGGGCGTCTACTGCTTCTTCTACTATTCACATTTGGGTCATAAATTCTCCTTACACTTCTTTCCTACATGCCCCATTTATATGAGCGTCCCCTTTTTATTCTTACTAATTACGCTTGCATTATTTGCGGTTCTCCACATTTCTCACACGATCATACATGGTTTACCACTCAAACGCCTCAGGGATCTGTTTTCTACGGCATTTAGTATACTCTCACCCTTACTCAGCCAGATCCATGCCTCACTGCCGTACATAATTATATTGTCTGTCACGTCACTAATGTTATTTGTTGCACATAGTGATGAAGGTATTGTTATCTATGGTCTCTCTAAATGATGTCTAAACGTTAAATATATTAATAAAGTCATTATTACAAAACAGTCAGTATTGTCTTTAAGTCATCCACAATCTATATTTTACTTACTAATATTATAAATGCGAAAGTGCGTGTGTTTGTATGTTACGCTTTCACGCCTAAACCACTTATCCGATTTTTTAAAATCTTCACCAATAGAAAGCTACATTATGTGCGAGTAATTTAAGCTGTATATAATGGCGTTATGAAATTATAAATATTAATATATTATATATAGATGATACAGTGATTCTTTATCACAATAATGATTTAAACGAACTTGAAAAGGAAATGGAAAGGGATATAGCTTGCCTGGCAAACTGGCTGCGACTAAACAAACTTAGCCTAAACATAAAAAAACACATTACATACTGTTTGCAAATAAAAAAAATGTAAGTCTTAATATAAGTCTTGATAATAACCGCCTTGAAAGGGCTGATGTTACAAAATATCTTGGCCTTTTCATTGATTCACAACTCACATGGAATCACCAATTTAAACATGTTCTATCCAAAATTACTCCTATAACTGGTGTTTTATATAGACTTCGCGGGTTACTTCCTCCCTCTCTATTAAAATCGATTTACCATGCTATGATTCACTCACATCTAATATATCTCGCCGGAATTTGGGGATTTGCTACAAAAAAAATGATTTCAGAAGTCCAAGTCGTTCAAAATAGAGCCCTGCGAAATATTTTCAGTCTACCTTGGGACACACATGTCAAAGATATCTACAGAAACACCCAAATACTTCCTTTTAATACTATTCCCACTTTTGAAATAACTAAAACTATATTACAAGTAATTCAACACTCGGCACATTCCAACACTACACTCTATTACAATTGCGACGTACACCAACACAACACAAGAAATCACAACAAACTTCTTATATCAAAAATCAAATCAACAAAATATGGACTAAGATCCCTAGAATACATAGCTCACACAAAATATAATCAACTACCCAACGAGATCAAACGTGCAAGTCAATGTAAAAAGACCCAAACTAACATGCTCAAAATTCATCTTATTAATGACTATCTGAAATAATAATGTTGTGTATGTCCCCATCATATGTCCATTTAATACATACAGCTATATGTTTCATGTAATGCGTATCATTCCCGCAATGAGTTTATTAACTCCTGGGAGTACAATGCTTTATATAATATACTATATTCTGTATTGTATACTTTTGATAAATAAATAAAATAAATATTTATTACACGTTTATTGTCCCTTACAAAAGCGAGTTATTGACAACGTCAGACGAAAAGCAAAACAAATCGTTGTCTTGGTAAGACAACGATTTATATCGGTAATATTTTCGCTGAAAATTTTATTTCAGGCGTCGTAGTCAAAATCTATCTATATAAATAAAAATGAATCTGCGAAATGTTTGTACGCGCATAACTTCCGAACGACTACACCAAATTGGATAATTCTTTTTTTAATACTGGTGAGCTCTGGCATTATGAAATTTGTATAAAAAATTGCAAAAGGTGGCACGCGAGCTGTTTAAAAACTGAATGAATGTATGGAATGCGGGAGGGTGGTGGGGGGGGGGAGAGGGGAGGGGAACTCGGGTGGGGGGTTCGCGGGAGGGGGGAGAGGAACCAGGACGCGGGAGAGGAAGGGGAGGCGGAAGGGGAACGGGATGAATGGGAAAGGACACGCAGGGAAAAACAATTTCTTTATTAAATGTCATGGCAGCACATGCCGGGTACCAGCTAGTAAATAATAAACGAAACATTGTCTACAGAAAACTTTACAGTGCAACACATATAATGCATAAGCTTTGATTTATTCTTCGACGTATAATAAAATTTTATTGAGTTTACACAACACGTTATAGAGTCATACTCGTAAGTAATAAAGCTTCTACCACAAGAGCGTCATTAACCAAAACGATGAAAAGCTAAACGACAAAGTAATCTAAAATTCCAAAAGAAAACATTCAGTGTAATAATGTCATCAGTTCTGGTAGGGAATACGTGTCAAGTACGTAAAAGGCTATTAGCGAGATAATAAAGCTTTATGATACACTTTCATGTTTGTGTTTTTTGAAAAGAAACCTCCAAGGAGATCGGCAGCGCGTCAATTCGTTTGAAACCTCCTCGGAATACCAAGTAGCGTGGAACAAACAAACAAACTATAGCGACACGAGGCAATGGTATTAGACACCTCCCACTTAAGTTTAATTCCTGTCTTCAACTATTCCTATAAGTTTTGATTTAAAATATGATATCTCATTTTCTTTTTGGGGGGCGGTTATGGATACCGCCAACCCGGGATATTGGATAACCAACATCCCTATTAAAGGGCGCCCAAGTAGTTCGCTACATTTGGTGACTTCGCAAGGGTGCCCTGGTTTGTGGGGTGAGGTTTAGATCTTGGCGGCGCGTTTGTTTACCTACTGCGTGGTGGATGGGGAGAGACTGGTTGAGGGAGACCTTTTGACCTCTCCCGCCATCTCTCAACCCATCACCTTGCTGTGGGAAGGTTGATTTATACGTCCGTCACCCTTGGACACACTGATTCCTACCCACCCTTCATACCTTTTTATTTTAGAGATCTTCTTCGCCTTCCTTTCCTTTGAAACGCCCTCCACACAGCATCCCCAAAGACGACGTAGGCCCTGAGCGAAAATATTTTCCTCTGGGCCTCCTGTGTGGAGCTATTGTAAAAACAATAGTAATCTTTATAAGTGGGTAAGTAAAAAATATTGTTTCTTTGTTTGTCCCGTATGCTTTCCTTTACCATTAATCCGATTGGGATGAAACTTTTGTGAGTTTTTGAGGGCAGGTTTCTATGTATAATAGTGAGCTCTGGCGTTAAGAAATTATTTCTCATATCATTCATCCGATTGCAATGAAACTTTTGTGATCGATGTGCGCAAGCACGCGAAACTTTCTGTGTACAATGGTGTTAACAGATAAGTATTTTTCATATAGTTAGTGAGGTAGAGAAGGCGGCAGGGGAACGAAAGCGTGGGGGGTGGGGTTCGCGGGAGGGGTAAAGTGAGGTAAAAGGTGGTAGGGGAATGAGGAAGGGGGGTGTTTGAGCGCAAAAGCGCTTCAATAAACAAAAATAAAGCACAAACACTTTCTTTTTTTGAGTTGTATTGCAACGCGTGCTGGGTACTCGCTAGTATTGTATGAATTTTGATTAACATCAATTTGCCAAATACAGAGTTCCTACCTACCTACCTACCAAAAACAGCTCGAAAATCATCACACTTTTATGAGGTAAATTTTAATATTGCGAAAAATCGTTGTGCTTGATTGTAATTAATCATGTTTGAACCGAACTTTGTGTCGCTGTGCCACTGGGGTCGTTATTTAGCTCACAAGTCAAAGATAGAAATCAAACTAACGTTGGTTTAAACCTGGTTATATTCCGTAATATATAAATCTTACAGATAATTTGTAATCACAGTATTCAAATTCAAGACGGTAGCATCCGGCTTATGTAAGATTCATTGTACCAACCCCCATCATTAGGGTTGAAAACGATCACAAAATAAGCCCCCTTTCACGAACACCAACATAATTTAAACCCTAAAAGGATTACACTCCTTCAACACTATTCACTTTCTAGATTCTATAAGTATTCTTTGAATCTCCGGCTTCTGATCTTTGATATCAAAGCACGTGAGATTAATCCGACACCTCTTTTCTGATATAATTTATATGGGACACTTCCCCTTGGAGGTGTTTTTTACACGGGGCATGTAATTTCTCATGAGGGGTCTGCGGGCCATTTATTACACGGGAAGTTTGACACTATAAAGTAAGTCTGGGTGTCGGGGGTCGGACATGGACAAAAAGTGCGGCACGTCCGCTCCACAAGGCACTTGTCGCAGTCGCCACCGCATACGTGGTGCAAAATTTGCAAAACGAGTTTATTTATTTTCACTACTCTTTGAAAGTAATTAATAAAAATATTAATATCAATTATAATCATGAAAATTAATTCTAAATTAATATAAAATAATATTTATAATAAAAATATTAATATCAATTATAATTTTGAAAATTAATTCTAAATTAATATAAAAAAATATTTTTTTCTTCTTCAAACTTCGCAAATTCACTTTTTGGCGTCATTATTAATTTAATGAAAACAAATAAATTTGTGTACACCACTATTTAATTAACAATATCGACACGTTTCAAAATTATGTTTTCTTCGTCAGGATAATAAGTTAATTTGTTGAAACATGTCGATATTGTTAATTAAACAGTGGTGTACACAAAGTTATTTGTTTTCATTAAAAAAAAATTTTTTGTTTTCCCATGACGAAAGAACCATTGACTTTCGAAACATGTCGATTATTTTGTTTAAATAGTGGTATATACAAAGTTATTTAATTTAATTAAATTTAAAATTAAGGTCAACAAAGAACTCTTCTCGTAAATACGCCCACCAAAGAATACCATCATCATTGCCATTGACATCCCCAATTGGGGCATGTTGTGAGGCTGAGTGTAGGGGGGAGTGGAAGGAGAAAGAAAGAGGAAGGTTGGAAAGTGCGTGGGTATCCAGATCTCGTTAAAATCGTTTCAAGTAACTTTTTAATTATGAAAGATGGGCGATATTTTTCAGGGCGATACTGAAAGTATTTTCCGATCTGAAACGTGCTGCAAATGTACTTTATTTTATTTGAAATTGAATAATTGTGAAAAAAGACAAATTAATAAAATAAAATAAATTTGCGCACGCCGAAAATCGATCCCGCGATCTTCGGATTGCGAGTCAAGAGCCTTAATCCTCGACCTCGGATGCCGTCAAAACACATTGGACACTAACAGTTGAGAGTTAAACTGAATGAAAATGAGTGGCTTCAACTAATAAATTACATTACAATTAAATTAAAACGTGACGGCTCTGGCTCTCCACAGCGCATACTTTAGAAAATACTTTAAACAATTAAAATAAACTTCCAATAAAACATCTGTTAAGTTTAATTACAATACCTTAAGTACGACGTTGGTAACTCGGGGGGTTTATTGCAATATCTTAAGTTCAGGTAAGACGTTGGTGTCTCCGGGGGTTAGACAGGTTAAAAGATAGCGTTAGACCAGACATGACCGCCGTGATTTTTCAAAAATTTTCAACATTCAATGATTGTAAGCGGTTAAGTGTTAAACTAAATGAAAATGAGCGGCTTACTCACATTACAATTAAATCGAAACGCGAGGAGGAACGGCTCTCCAAGGCGCCGCGGCGCACGCTTTGAGAAATACTGCTTTAGCTAATAAATAATTACCTTAAAAAATATATCGATTAAGTTTAATTACAATACCGTTCAAGTTCGATGTTGATAACTCCAAGGGGATAAATGGGTTAGAAGAAAGTGTTAGACCAGACATGACTGCCGTAACTTTTCAAAACTTTTCAACATTCAAAATAAAACGTTTGTAAATAGTGATATGGCAAAATCACAATGATTGTATCGTTCCTGACGGTTCACATCCGCACGAACTTAATTCAGATCTAAACGAGATAGTCTTCTGAATGCTCCCTTTATATTATTACTCAGCTGTCAGTCGGAGGATAAACTGGAATAACTTATTACCCCGGGGGTTCAAGCTCGTAAACAGGCACTGGAAGTTTAGCGAAGGTAGAGAATTATGATGTTCTGGTTCTAAATAAATAATTTATAAAAAATGACTTAAGATGAAGTTATACGTGAAATCCTATTTAGATACAGCTTTACGACGAATCGGTTTACAGTAAGAACTACGAAAAATATGCTACGGATATATTGAAGCTTCTAGTAGCTTTTCTGTGTATTGGAATTGCAATAAAATTATTATTTACATAACAAAAAATATATCGCCTCCTCCATCTTCCCTCTCCCCACTTCACTCCCCCCCCCCCCTCCCCCCCTTCCCGCGAACCACCCTCCCGAGTTCCCCTCCACTTCCCAGGTTCTCCTCCTCCCCCCCTTCCCGCAAACCCCCTACGCGAGTTCCCCTCCCCCTTCCCGCATTCCATACATTCAGTTCCGGTACATTCAGCTCGCTTGCCACCTATTGCAAATTTCATAACGCCAGAGCTCACCAGTAGTTTTATACAAAATAACGAACACAAAAAAATAATTATCCAATTTGGTGCAGTCGTTCGGAAGTTATGCGCGTACATACATTTCGGCGATTAATTTTTAGAGATAGATATTAACTACTTAACCTGAAATAAAGTTCTCACGGCAACGATTTGTTTTGCTTTTCTTCTGACGTTAGCAATAACTCGCTTTTGTTAGGGACAGAAAACGTATAATAAATATACTTTCATAACGCCAGAGTTTACCATTATTTACAGCCTATTTTACTCGCATACAATGTAGCTTTCTATTAGTGAAAGAATTTGTAAAATCGGTTTAAATCGGTAACAAAAAGAAGAACGCACTTTCGCATTTATAATATTAGTTCCTAGAGATAAATTATGCATAATAAATGTAAGCGGACGCCACATATAAATATATCATACTAGCTTTTCCCCGCGGCTTCGCTCGCATGGTATTACGGGAAATTACTGTAGCGCTTGCACTTATCAATTATCTCCCCCCCCACCCCACCCCCATCCCCTCCCGCATTCCATATATTCATTCCCTTACATTCAGTTTTCAAACATCTCGCCTACCACCTAAATTTCATAATGCTATAGCTCAAAGAAAAAAAGAATTACTTATCCAATTTTGTTCATTCGTTCGGAATTTATGCGCTTACAAACATTTCGGATGTTTATTTTTATTTAAATATTTGGAAGTTTGTTAATATAATAAAAAAATACTATTTATCATTCAGTCTTTATAATCGTTACGAATTATATTTTTAATATAGAAACTCTCATCTGACATTTATTCCAAGCTTGTCCAAAAAAAAACGAATTCTAATATTTGAATTTTGTGCAGTAGTAGCTGACCAGTAGACTGAGTACCTACCAGCATAGAGCCCAAAAATATATCAACATTGTTTCCATGGAAAAGATTTTTTTCTGACGTTAGCAAAAACTCGCTTTTGTTAGCGACAGAAAACGTATAACAAATATAATATATTAATATTTATAATTTCATAACGCCAGAGCTTACCATCATATACAACCTGTAGTCTGCGCATATAATTTAGCTTTATATTGGTGAAAGAATTATTAAAGTATTTATATTGTGTTATGCGTGAAAAGGTCATAAACAAACTCGAGCAGTTTCGCATTTATAATATTAGTATGGATTACGCATAACATAACGCTGTACCATTGTAGTGTCCTAAAGAATTAATATTTCAAAAAAAAAAAATTTTCGAAAGAAATTAACAAAGTTTCATCTTTTTTATGTTAAAATTAACAAAGATGAAATTTCCCTATTAAAATTTAACGAGAGCTGTACATTTCACACTTTGAGTTCCCAGTTAACTACAAATAACAATAAGACGTGACAAAATTACAATATTATTAGGAAAGTTTTTCGACCATTTTCAGAAATAAACATTCCCGACACGTCGGCAATATAAAGTCGGGAAATGAAAATCATTTTATTACTTTTTAAGGTTTATGCATGGATTATTCTCATCTTGTGAAGCATTCGGGAAATATTTAATTAAAATTTGTACGGCTTTCGGAATATTGTTTACGGAACAATGGTTAGTATTGAAACGTTAAATCCGATTCAACTGTAAATTCTTTCCACTTAGATAGTTAGTAGAGAATCATTTACACGTGATACATATATTGACTATACTCTAGAGATACCTAGTTATTTTTTATTATTTTTACTTTTATATTTTTTAATAGCTGGTTCCCGGCATTGCAATGCCATTCAATAAATTAAATTCAAATACATATTTTTCTCCCTTCATTTCCTTTATGCATCCCTGCTCCGCTCCCGCGTCCCCTCTCCCCGTCACCCCTCCCGCGAATCCCACCCTCTTCATTACCCTCCCTCTCCTTCCTTCCCTCCCTGCCGCTAAAATATATGAAATACACACATTTTCATTTATAGAAATTTCATAAAGCCAAATCTTACTTTTATTTAGCCTATAACCTTCGCGGGCGTGAGCACAACAAATCACCAAAGTTTCATCGATATCGGATGAGTGATATGGCAGCACATAAAACGAACAAACAAATATTGATTTTTATACATTAGAAGAAGAGAAGAAGATTTATACTAGCTGAAGAGTTCAGCATAGCCCTGGCTTTATTCAGAGTTTTTAAAATCAGACGTAATTTTCCTCTTATTTTAAACGACGTGTGCGAAATTTCATCAAGTACCAAAAATCTGGTCCAAGGGGTGGGAAAATTGAATAGGAGTGGATTTTCGAAATCTCATGAAGACAGTGATTTTTTTTTTGTTTTGTGTACAAACTTTCATTAGTCTCGAAATGAAACTTTAGATTTGTGTAAAAAACAAAGTCACGGACACTCTTTTTTAATTATTTAGATTTTTACAACAGATATAAAGATTATTCCTATCTGCTTTTTTTTTGCATGAGCTCCTCACAGAAGGACCTGAGGAAAATAATTTCCCTCAGGGCCTATGTCATCTTTGTGGATGATGTATGGAGGGTTTTTTAAGGAAAGGAAGGATAGGAGAGTTCTGGGAAGGAAAAGAGTTTAAGGGGTGGGTAAGAATCTGGGGTTCAATGTGTCCTGATCATCCGCCTCCAAGACCTAGACAAATCTCACCACATGAACCCGGGCACCCCTGCTAAATCACCAAACATAGCGAACCACTTGGGGTGACCTATGACAGAGGTGTTAGTTATTCAATGAAGGTTCCCGGGGCGGTGATACCCATTCCCGCCCACCAAATTGTCTTGTGTCTTCCCGATGATAAATTCCCTTATCTTAACTGACGGCTAGCAATTTTGTGATTTAGAAGCCTAGTTAAAATTATATGTTAGTTCTACCGATATTTCATTAGGTGTTCCAAACAAAAGCGTCATCAATGCCCTTGGCGCCATCAGCCATTCTTCCATATCCCTTCCTTCAAAATCTAATCTAATCCTTCTCGTAAATAAATAGAGAGAATGTGTTAAAAGGTTGCCTCTAAAAATTAGCATGTTTTTCATATTTGTATGCTCAGAACAAATTCCCATCCTCATGAAGGATAAAACTACTGAATCCGATCAATGATTGCTCTGGCAATCGCGGCTACCTCACTAAGTTTTAAAGTAAAATGTTTCCAGGTGTTTCTGTAAAGTGTTGATGGCACTCTAGCCCCGTGTTATGTAAATTGGAATTAGGATTACCTGCTTCCGAAACTTGTTACAAGAGTTTGCGATTAGTATTTCGAGACAAGTTTTCTCGCCCTTCCGATATTGGGAGAAAAGCTCAACAGACTCTTTTAACGTTCCTGTATTAGCTTTTGAATTTATTCTTTTGTCTTCACTTTCATTATATTTTTCGATACAAAACTACATAGGTACAGCTGTCTCTAAAATTTAACTTTTTAATTTTTTTTTCTTTAACTTTAAGTAAAATTAAAAATTAACAAAAATATCTACAACAACACATCAATCATATCTACCTTATTTCTTTCAGATTAAAATTAATTAAGTTGAATTAATCAATATTCAAATATCATTAAGAAAAATAAATTTATGTACCCCACCATTTAATCAAAATAATAAACATGATCCAAAACCAATGGCTTCTTCACGGATAATGAAACTTATCAAATATAAGAATAGACAAAAAGAATGTATAAATATAATTGAAATTAAAACACTTTTGCACTTTTTTCCACTAATTTATTTACACCAGGACCGGTTTCATCATACTACGGACATTTTCAGACTGGTAGTTGAAATTCTTATGCTATGGCATTTATACAAACTTAAGCAGGGGTACACAACAATGTATAAATAAGTACCTAGACTCCAAAAAACGTTGTAGTGAGCGAGATTAATTAGTTAGATTAATAGGTATAATTAAAAACAATTATAAACAAATGAATAAAATCATTATAAAATAGGTAAATATTGCATTACGTATATATTAAAAAATATATATAATTTAACACAGAATAATCACAAAATTAATAATAATCAAAAAGTAACCAAGATATCCAAAAAAATAATAAAATTATTGAAGACATGGGTATTAATATGAAAGTAAATTTAAGAGATGGCTATTCAAAAACATATTTAGATATTAATTTTTTTCTATTTTCTAAAATTTCAAAGTTATCTAATTGTAAACCCATTGTATTTGTCGGCCTCGTGATCCGAAGGTAGCAGAATCGAATAGCGGCGTGCGCAAATAAATTTTATTTGATTAATTTGTGTGATTTTACAATTAATCAAATTATAAATAATAAATGGTATATTTGCGACACGTTCCAGAGTGGAAGATATTCCCAGTATCGCCCTGGTGTAAGATCACCTTTCAGAATTGAAAAGTTACTTGAAATGGCTTTAGCCATGTTTGGTGAACAGATCTGAGTAGCCAGGTACTTCTCCACCTTCCTCTTCCCTATCTCCTTCCCTTTCCCACTACCTTCAGCCTCACAACATATCTCAATTGGGGATGCCATAGTTTTACTGGCTTCAAACGAGAGCAGCTGACACTCTTGCGAGGTATTCATATTTAAAAAAATGCACATCCTTTATTTATATCGAAAGAATGATTTGTTTCCAAAATATTGTTGGCAAATTCAAAATAATGATTATTTTTTGAATTCTTACTCCGATATTAAAATTTTTAGAAGTCTTACCTATACGAAACATCTTTACATATTAATTTATAGACCCTGGATTGGTAGAAAATATCATGTTTATAGTATGTCTATCAAATATAGTGTGTTTAATGTTTCAATTACTAAATTTGAAGTTTTGTTATTTAAAAATAATATTTTTTCCATAACTTTAAAGTGTCAACTATGTGTGAATGAACATAACTTTTCTTATATTTTTCTTACAATATTTAATTGTGTTAAAATTATAAGATAAGGGAACATTAACTAACAGAGGTCCAGAGGGAAATAATTTACTCCAGGGCTTTCCACATGGATTTAAGCTATTATTAATATTTATTTTCTTTGAATTTCGTGCAAGTCTTCACCAATAAGATTATTTTGGGTAAGACTGCCTTTCATATAGAGATATGCCTAATTGCAATCAATATTATGTTAACACGGTTAACCTGAATAATTGATTAGGCTTTGTTTTGGGTAACGCAATGGTTTAATTTGGGTATATCGTCAAACCCACCCTTTGTAGAAGCAAGGGTTGTTTTGAATAATATCCACGTTACAACTATCGATAAAATCAATATGCGTTATTAATCGTTTGTATGCGAGAGGTCCAAAATATAATCCTAGAATGGTTAAATGTTAAGGCAGCGCATAGTGATGGAGAAAAAACCCGAATTAAGTGGTTTTTGCAAACTTTAATGTTTTTAATTGAAATATTCTTTTTAGTATAGCACAATAGTTTCTGCATTTTATGTATTTATTTAAATTTCTCAAAAGCGCTTGACGGAAATTTGGCAACGCCTCAAGTGTGTCGTAAATTTGATGTTCGGCATCGCGTTTTTCACTTCGCTCCTAAGCGTGAGCAGAGACGGTTGTGTATTAAGTGACGTTTAGATATATACACAAAAATTTGTTATATATGACATTTTTCAAGGTATTTTTTTTTTATTTACTAAATTATATATCAATATCACATGTATGTGAGATTTGAACTAACATTTAATGTTCCACTATTTTTGTATTTTTTTGCTGTTATAATGCTTATTTCAATTAGCATTTAGAAAGAAAACACCATTTGCTCCCATTTATGAATATATAAGATGACAGCCTATATTTATGACAGCCTCTTACACCTATTCCAAACTGGAGGACTAGAGATCTACCTTACCGACTAGTTACATAATCTTTCAACAGTGCCATCAATGCACTGTGACCGAACCTAATATATCAAATAACACAGTTTTTACTAATTAAAATAAATGGAAACACGATAATAATTAAAATTCTTACAATGTGTACAATATTGAAAATGGGTTAGTAGAAAGTGTTGACAAATTCCCGGAGTCTACTATAAACGTTAAGAATTCCGTTCTCCCAACAATGCAACGAAATGGCGAACAGTTAATATGAATATACGCTGATATCGTCGGAAATAGTTACAGCAGCCACTAAAGCTATTATTTGAACAACAAACTGGAATATTCCGTGGTGAAATCTTTTTCTACATTTCTGAGGCAATTCTAACAAACTGCAGTTAGTTATGTTAGCTTTTCTGCCCCACATGAAAAGGCTAAATGATCTTCCTCTCTCATTTTATGTAAGCAAACGCTTTTATGGAGAGCTTTGCTTAAATGCACTTATACTTCCTTGCATTTGCGGGAATATTATCGGTAAGCGAGATGCAAGTATTGTCAGATAAAGTTTTGGATTTATGTTCATTTTTTTGCCAGGTTTCTCAACTTTTAAAGGCTTTATCTATAAAACTTGAAAAACTTTTTTGATTTATCTACAAACTGATATCACTGTAATGCAAAAGGATACCAGTTTATTATTAAAGAGGTGAATAATATATTGTCAATATCTAATGCACTTAATGTTCTGAACAGTTTGTTATTAAGTTTTGTGACATGTGACATAAGAGAACACTTCTTCAAAGTGGTGTAAGAGTCCTTACTCGATTTCCTAAGGCGTATAAGTAAACGGCAAGTGGGTTGTTCTTCTTTTTAACCTACCTAATTTTTACCACTCTGTCACATTTCCACCACTCTGTCACATTTTGTTTTTACTATAAATGAATCTCTCTGGATCTCAGAGGGAAAATGAAGCAAGGGGGAAGGAGGCCTAAAATGCCTATTGGGGGTGACAAACACGAGTTGCGTGTATACCTATTTCGAATGACAACCCACGTGACAGAATTTTCGTACGACATAAAAATTATAGGAGGCAAGTTTTTGAGATTTTTAAAAATATTTTATTAAACATCATTAAAATAATAATTGCTGTTACTTGATAGGTTATATCTTTTGGAGTTTAAAAATAGTTTTATATTTTATGTCGTCATATCATTTTTTTGTAACATTATAGAATACACGCAAGTCGAGGTGGCAGAAAGCAACTGTGATTTGTATAAAATACACTTCTATCACGAGGAGTTACAACTCTGTCACGTAATTTTTACTACAAAAATAAACAACCATTTTTTTTTAAAATGCACACAGTCGTTACGTCTTAGTACAGTAGATTAATTATAAAATAATAATATTGGTAATTCTGTTGAATTTTTCTCCACTAACTGGTGGAAACAACTTTATGTAGGTTAAAAAGAAGAATGACCAAAGTAATTTTGTCGAAAAAAATAGATTGGCACAACTAATTTACGTTCTTCAAGAGTATAGCGATCCGTAGTTTGCAACGATTATTGTGTTTATTTTTAATTTACAAATAATGTAGTTGTGATGATGCAAGACGCCATTTGCAAAAATGAGAGCATCTTCCAATGCCGATAACTGTGAATGGTGATGACTTTTGCGTCAACTTGTGTAATATATATTTTTTCTCGTTAGGTTTTTAAATCTTCATAATTTAATCCAACTTTCTAATACTGAAAAAAGAAGTATAGAGAAGTTTTATTAAGAAAGCCCACAGCCCAGTAAGAAAGCTCAATACAACCGTAAAGTTACAAATGCAATAATTTTATTGTTATATTTAATGGTAAATATAAATTATATTGACGTAGGTACATCTATTCAACTAAACGAACTTAAAGTTTTTTGTAATTTTTTTATATCTCAAAGCTCTTTTCAATTTGGCACCGAGAACTAGCTTTTCAAACTGCCACCAACGACCAAAAAGTTTTCCGAAATTCGATTCCGTCTCCCGAATCGGAAATTGAAAACGGCATCATAGAGCGGCGAGGAAAACCCTTAACAAAACTTTGACCCTCTGCAGTTTTATCCGCCGTGTCTCCGCGGGTCCCCCCGTGTACGCCCGGTCATTTCCGGGCACCTCGACACCAAAGGAGACCCGGGAGTGAAGAAGGGTCTCGCCATAAATTACAAAAATACCGCCAAAAGCTTCATACGCTTGGTTCAAAACTTATCTGTGAACGTTGAAAAAGAATTCGATAGGTGGGCCCCCTGATAACTGGATACAAACAAAAAAACGATGAATCTACACCACGTTTGGAGTTATTTTAGTAGTATAATTTTTTTTCTGGTTTTGAGCTTTCGTTTTCGAGTTCGAGTCAAATTTGAAAAAAAAAGATTGATAGCTACAGGGTTAATGTCAACTATTTACTGTCTTTAAATACATGACATGACGTTAACCCGGCTAGGAAACTTTTTAAAACTCTTTAAGTTGTCGTAAAAAAGGGAAAAAAATTAAATTAAATGTGCAGATCGACAAAAATAGTTTATATGGGTTCTCCACGTGATGTATATTCAATAGTTTTCCGATTGCAGGAGACACAATTTTCCGGAAACCATATTCCAAATAAATTTGATCAACCGGTCCAATTTTTAGTAATTTTTTTAAAGTTTTCACAAAAGATTTTAAATAAGTTCTAAATAATTAGGAAAATTAATTGGGAAATAGAATTTTTTTTTAATTACTACGTATACTTATTTTCGTCGAAGGTGTTTTTGGCAAATTCGAAAGGAGAAATCAACACACTGCGATAAATCGTAGTAACAAGTCTGTCAAAAACACATGATGTATTTTTATTACATTTCCTTGACACAGTCATGAACTATTTGACACATAATATTTATATAATAATTTTCTCCAGAAAAAATTATAAAAAACCAAAAATTGAAATAAGTCTGCAATACGATGTAGGAATAAAATTTACGTTGATAACTATACTAATAATAAGTGTCTATTATGGCACTGCTTTTATTGCGAAAAGTAGGTTCAATGGCGATTATCACAAGCATATAAACATATGACTTTGACAAGTTAATCCAATAACCCCTGGTGAAAATATGGCCATAACCATGAAAAAAATTGTATTCTATATGTAATGGCTATTCTTTTGTATTTTATATCAATGTCCCCATCGCTATTCCCCGAAGCCTCTCCGCGTTGTTTTCATTCCTCGAACATTAACATTTATGCAAATGTAATCTCAAAAGAGATACATCCAAACGGCGCGTTAAAATATAACCATCTCGATATGCAAAACTATTGTATGGTAAGTTCAAATCCAAAGCGGGTGTTATTAATTCACGCCCCGGTTGGAATAGGCCGAAAACGAACATTACTGTGTGCCTGAAGCTAATGAAACTTGCGCAGTTTATCAAGGAACTTGATGCGCAATTAAAAAGGCGGGATTTACATTGGAGGAGGTTATTAATAATTTTCTCAGATTAATAATTCAACGCACCATTTGTTAATTTTTCGCAACAATAAATAAAGCAAGATGTAAGAGATCCACCCGGCTTTAAATATGGAGGAATAATATTCCGTTCCTCGGCAATTAATTCCTTGTTATTTGCCATAGGCAATCTGATACCGAGGCTGTAGCCACACTGTACCTATATACTGTGAAAATTATCTCACAACCACTGAAGAAATATAGCCTACCGATAGAAGTGTACTGTGGGCGTTCCCGAAAGCTCAATTCGAAGACTTAATGTCAAACAACGTAAACTACAAAAACATCTGAATAATTGTAGGTCTTAAAGTCATACAAAGTTATGTAAGAAAACATACCAATAATTTGAGAACTTAATATGAAACAACATTATTTACAAAAAGACATACCAATATATTTGATTGTTATTTTTTTGGTGGATAATGTTATTTGACTTTAAACCCTTGAATTATTTGTGTGTTGTTTGTAGACAACGTTGTGTGACTTAAAGCCCTAGAATTATTTATTAAATTGAAAAACACACTTTGTAATATATCACTTTTTATTTGAATTAATTATTAACAGCCAACTAAGTTTCGCTTACCTCAAGCTTCGTCAGAGCTTATTATTTTAACAAAACTTATCGTTAGTTAAAAAAAAATAAGCCCTATTTTCTTATATATATACAGAAAAATAAAACATTGAGTGAAAGAGATACAAAATAAAAAGAAAGCACCTTATTGGTGATAGAAGGAGATACAGAGATAGACAGACGAATTATTATTGGATGGGTAGTTAAGGGGGATGAAACATTATCAGCTGAGGTTAACGGAATAAATTAAATCTGGAATTATCAGTTAATTTCATTTGATTATAAATTATGTTTGTTTTATAAGAATAAATTTACCTTAAGTTTTTTTATGGAAAATGTTTTATGATATTCAGCCCATGAATTTTCTTTATTTCTGGTAAAATCGGTGAAACATTTTCGACTCCTTACCTAAATTCATTCTTGCTCAGAAAATGCATTAAATGATCTATCTTATGTATGTAAATTGTTGAAAGTTTTCTACCAAATTGCTGTAGATCTAGTCAAGAGATAAACCGATAAAATCGTAATATATTGATCACATTTGATGGAAATTTCTGTGTCGTGCTCACAACCAATAAACAAACTCATCTCTTTTAAGTCTCAAAAGACTTTTTTTAATTCATTCAATAAAAATACTACCTATATATATAAGCACATTTAAAAATGCTTATTTTTTGTACCCCTACGGCAATAGAGCCTTCAATCTACAGATCCAAGTCTGATTCATTATTTTTACGATGGAGTCTATCGAATTTTCTTTGTTTGAATTCCAATAACTAAACAATGGATAAGTTTTTTTTTTAATTTACGAAGATTCTTGTGCAGTTTGTTTTTAGAATTAATTAAACATTTTTGACAACTTGGTTGTTAAAACGTTTAATTAATTCCGAACGTTCGGATGTGCAACGTTCGCACATTCGAAACCCGGTGCGGGAAAGTAACAATATATCTGATTGGCTGCAGTGGAACTCTGGAACTGCTGATTACTTGAGATTATTACTAATTAATCTAATTATTGAGCACCGTCCTGTGAGAGACCATTGTTCAAAATCGAAACTATTTAAAACAGAATTAAGAAAATTTAATGGTGATCTAAACAGTATAGTAAAATACAATATTTTCCGACCTTCATCTATCCTCTCTCCCTTCTCCCAAGTCCTTAAGAAACATAAAATTTTCAAAAATGAGGATACCGTAGTTCTAATGGCTCCGGGCGTAAAAATTAAACTTAGAGAAAAAAAAATATCCAAGTAAGATAGATAATTTCATTATTTTCCCTTAAGGCGGCGCACTTCGGCTGAAAAAGAAGAATATGGAGAGATATGTAATTACGAATGTTGGAAAGAGCGCGCTAATATTTTAGGTGGTAGAATTGCAGCGAAAATTGCGAAAAAGCTTAATAAAACATGACTCGTTTAAAACAGAGCAACGTATCTTAAGTATCATTTAAAGAAACATTGTGAATTTTTTCACAAATATAACTTGTAAAATAATAGAAATAGACTTGTTTTAATTAATTTTCGGAGCATACTTTGCGATTTTTTTCTATCGAGGGAATTTCATATAATTTGCGCTTCGGCGTGGAACGCATCTATATATTATCTTCAAAAATGACATATATTTTTTTAAGAGCTTAAAAACTTCAAATGTTTAAGGGAGATATGTAAGAAATCGGTCGAATTCAAATAGCGGGGCCTTAAGTTATTACTATTTATTACTAGTTATTACTATTTACTCACCTCATCTGTTTTAGAGATACAAACTCATTTCATTCCGTTTTGAACACTATTCTGTAACTATTTGAACGTAGTTATTATCTTACTTGAAGGACACATTATTTATAAATGTGTTGCCAAAAAGTCGAAGGCATTTTTATTTTATGTAAAAGAGAAGAGGGAAGTCTGGATCGATAGCACGAACAGGGATCTTATGTTCTTTGGTTTGGAAATGTAATTCCGGAAGGAATTTATTTGCAGTGCTCTGCAGCGGAAGTAGAATCAGGGAGAAGTTCTCAAATTAAGCTAACTCACGACACCCCCGTAATTGCTTCGGAGAATTTACATAAATTTTCTCTCTGCCCATTTTTTCTCGTTGAATGGAAGAAAACTCATAAATTTATTTGTAAGAATTGCATAATAGATAAGATATACTATGTTTCAGATACATGATGGCAGAAACTAATAAATATTATCTTATTTGAAATAAAAACAAGGTACTACATCTATATATGTATAATATATAAAATTAAGATATGCTTGCTTATATGTATGTAAGTGGTTTATGTATTGCTATATTATGCATAGGAAATGTTTGAAACTTTCAAAATACCTTCTTTCCACCCTAGCGAAGGTTTCTGGATTATTACAAACACAATATGACCAATACATCTGAAAAGTATTAAATCATTACAAAAAGTCTTACAAAACTCTCAAAAATGTCATGTTTGAATTCAAATTTCGAATAAACACTTTAAATTAATGAATTTACTTGAAGTTCCAAATAAAAATTATAGATATTTTAAATATGTACCTGTGTTAGGTACCAAATTTAATTGATTAATTGAAAAATGAATGTTTGCAATAAATGAAAAAAATTAAAATTTGAATAAAAAAATTGAAATATGTGGAAAGGGAGCTGTTTGAAAATCAAATGGACTAGGACTGAGTATATGAAACGCGGGAATTAGGTTGGCGGGACGAGTGGAGGGGGAACGCGTGAGGGGAAGGAGACATGGGAGGGGAAGGGCGGCGGAAGGGGAACGGATTGAATGGGAAAGGAAACGCAGGGGGAAACAATTTCTTTATTAAGTGGCATTGCAATGCATGCCGGGAAATAGCTAGTAAATGATAAATGTATTAATTGCGTTAGATAGGTACCATTTATTTATTGATAAGGATCTGGTTTGCGGTGTGTGGTTCCTTCATCTATGTTTTTTTCTAATTCCTTTGACAAAACCTACATATTCATAAAAGTTATAACTAAGTTTACTCTTTTAAAGGTGAAATAGTTTTTGAAAGTGCATTTTAAATGGTTAAACAACGAATGCTTAGGTACAGCAAAATACATTTGATTTATACAATAGTCCATTTAAGCTTTTGGCTTCAAATAGTTTAGTAAATACCATCCATCCTCTTAATTGTACCTAAACATAGAAAACGGACGTTTTATAGAAATAATAAAAATATATATAATACGAAATACCGCATGGAAGACACCACATTTTCTTCCACAAGAGATGTAACTCAAACACTTCTTGTTCCGCTCTCAGAGCTTTTGTGTAAAACTTCTTTCGAACATCCAGTTCATTTGAAGAACACATTATTGGCAGCACAATTAAGATAAAAAGAACATTAAAATTAAAGAATTCAAGTCTGAATGGATAAAACGTTGTGATACGATAAAATGGATGAAAAATAAGATTTTTTCTTGATTAGTAACCCAAATAAGAACTGCGTTATTTGGACAGGGTTTTTTACAAATTAACGATTAATTAAATTATTCTAACGAATACAGAGCAAGAAATCTTAAATGAACTTTGTAGATTTCGTAAGGATTCTCTTTAATTAGAATAGTTTGTAAAGCTCTCGCATTTTTTCAACAGCCGGGAAAAGTCTCGACAATTTATCAGTAATTTGCAGTGCCTCCATTAGAGTACTCGTTCCCCAAATCCCTAATTAACATCGTCTGAAGATAGGGCCTGTTGGGGGAGCTGTATATGCAAAGGGTTTAAAGGATTTGGGAAATAAGTGTTCCTCCTGGAAAAAAGACAATTCGCGATAATGGGCTGGCGACGAAAAAGGACATTATTGCTAATTGGGCACAAGATACGACAATTAAGCGAGTTCCGGGAGTTCAACAACTAGTGGAACAGTTATATTTGACAATCATTGAGTTTATAAATTGGTACTTTTTTAGATGTTAGATTCGTGTGCGAAATGAATAGGAGGAATTTTTGAGACCTTGAATTCGGGGTAGTGTATCTACGTTTTAATGTTTTTAACAACAATTTTTATAACTTTAATTCATCGTGCTGGTTCCATACTGCTAAAAGCTTCTTCAGACAAGTCATGCCGTGTTGCGCTACCCCTTTCTTTAGTCAACGTTTCGGACGGCATTACAGTGTCCATCATCAGGGCAGACGTGTAATTGACAGTGGTGCAATGTGTGCTTATGTTCGTAGAAGCAGTACGCTGTCCGAAACGTTGGCGAAAGAAAGAGGGAGTGAACACGGCATTCCCCAAAAATAAATAACGAAAATACTTTTGGCCGTGAAAATCAAAAATCATATCCTTTTTCAGACGGTTTTATTTTTTAGAACATTTATAAAAAACTGGGAAAAAACCGACAAGAGGGAATTGACTTTGGAATTGTTGATAATATTTTATTTTTGGTTAAACATAACAATTTGTTATAACTGTTGCGTTGTTTATTATATTTTGGGAGATATTGAAATACTGCAGTGCAAAAAAATGGTTTCGACATGTAATAAGTACTGGAAAGTGCCAAATTTAATTACACATTTACTTTAGGATTTAACAAATCCCAAAGTGTGATATAGTTTAATTATTTATTGTGTTCGCACGTAATCACCTACTTTACACAATAATATCTGTCTTACAGTACTTTTGTAAATTATTGTCATGCTTCTTTCTTAATCTCGAATCAAAAATACGATTAATCTGTCAGTTTCCATCACACGATAAACAACATAAATTCTAACACAAATCTATGGAAATCGCTTAAACGGAAGTGATAATAAGGCTCGACAGGAGTCCGAGAATACTTAACCCACCAATCAGAGCCGTCCGTTTCAATCATCCATAGACCGTGGATATGCATTATTATAATATCCGTACACATACATGTACCTGCATATTCTAACCATAATATCACGGGATATAATCGCCGCGCTAAAGCCTGAAATTGGCACGCGCTTGAGCCTGTGCCAAACCGAATTATCACCCCATTATCGGTCAAGTATTGTAGGCTGTCAGGAGCTTATATACGAGACACAATCAGTGGGATATTAACACCGATATGCTTCTTCACACTTTGAGCTTTCCACGTCATGTCGAGGTGATGGATTCAGTGGATTTTGGGGCGATTGATTCTAAAGAATTTCATGGGTTGAATCTATGATTTCATAAAAGGCGGAGAAGGTTTTAGAGATATCTTTAGCAGAAATTAATATTTGTATGTAACAAACTTTTCTTCTCGACTTTTTGCATGATCTAAACACTCGATTTAATCGGAGTCACGTTTTTGAACGACTAAAAATCTATATTATTAAAACGTAAAAAAATAAATAAATTAATAACTATTTTGATTATTTTTAGACGTAAAATTGCTAAATATGTGACGTTACACTAAGGGGGAGGGGGTCTCACAAATGTGACGATGTGTTACAGGGATGAGACGGGGGTCAAAAAATCATGAAATTCGTGTGACGTAATTTATGGATGTTTACATTTTTACAAAGTTTACGACAGTAAGCCTGAAGGAAGTTATGATTTCAAGTATTTTTGTTAGGTTCGTTTTCTCGGTTCGAGATATAAAACTTGCCACATAGTAAGAAAAAAAACCACAAAGATAATCGGTTTAAAAGATTTTAAAAATTAATTCTAACTTCTTCACAAGGTGTGCACACACTCAATTTTAATACCGTTAACATTAACAAATTATAAAAACGTGTGAACTGTCTCCGTGCCATGTCAAATGTAACGCCCATGCTTACATACCAGATTATTCAAGAATGAACGTGTGGGTGTTCCTGCAACTAATCCATGGGCGTATCGAAAACATGTATTGCATTTATCACGGGGTGACACGTCGCTATGCAGCATTATGTTCCTCATATACCAACGATTTTTTTCCATCCATTTTGACAGCATTTTGTTCACACCTTGGTGTACCTAATTAAAACCTGCGCGGAGAATATAAGTTGACTCCCACTATGTGAGGTGCGTTAGATAAATGGTACATCGTGTCATGATTTATAAACAGATATAACTTTATAAGTAAAACCTCAAATTGTAATATTTAATTAAATGAATACAATATTAGCGAAACTCAATCAAAAATCTGGAAACAGAAAAATCAGAAAAATATATTGGCACCTCTATGACTCGAACCCAGGACCTTCGGCATTCCGGGCCACTGCGCCAACCACTACGCCAAGGTTTCGATATCCGATTAGGTCATTTTTAATTGTATCATACTTCGACTAAGAACCACCAACATTATCTTCATTTTCTTATTTAACGCTTATTTTATTGGCTGCTGACTTTATGCATGATTGCAAGATTCACACCCGAACTAAATGCTATCTAGATAGTGTATGAATAATTTTTTATCCATTTTCATATCATGAAAACCCAACTCCCGACCACAAAAAACGTAAGGAGTGTCAAGTATAAGAACTGCAGATTGTCTACGATCGTATTGAGTATTACGCGAGTACCACACAGTAGTCCTTTCCTTTTCCCAACCGTTCAGACGCTTCAGAACCAGTGACTATGATCGTAGGAAGGGGAAGGAGACGAAAAAAGAGGAAGGTGGGGTACCTGGATTCAGATTTGGTCACCAAACACGGCTAAAGGAATTTCAAGCAAATTTTTGATTTTGAATTGTGGTTTATCATCAGGACGATACTAAAAGTAAATACCACCTGAACGTGCCGCAAATTACTAAATATTATTTTATTGAAAAAATTAATTGAGTAATTAAATAAAATAATCGAAACTTTTTTGCTTGGATTTGGACTCAACATTCTATCAATGTCGAATCATATTTTTTTAAATTATAAATTAAATCAACAATCTGACAGTTGAGAGATAACGCCGATTGATTTGTTTATGCAGGAAAAAAATTATCAATTTTACAAATTCATCAACTAGATAATTAAAAGTAATATGGATATTTACTTTGTCACATTCCCATAAAGTGACGAAATGTGGCCACACTTCCCGGCGCAAAAAGAAGAAGATGGAGAGATATGAAATTACGAATGTTGGACAGAGCGCGCTAATATTTTCAATGATAAAATCGCAGCGAAAATGGCGAAAAAGCTTAATAAAACATGACTCGTTTAAAATAGAGCAAAAATCTCGTGGAACGTATCTTAAGTATCATTTAAAGAAACATTGTGAATTTTTTCACAAATATAACTTGTAAAATAATAGAAATAGACTTGTTTTAAATAATTTTCGGAGCATACTTTGCAATTTTTTTCTATCGAGGGAATTTCATATAAATCGCGTTTCGGCGTGGAACGTATCTAGATATTATCTTCAATAATAACATATATTTTTTTAAGAGCTTAAAAACTTCAAACGTTTAAGGGAGATTTGTAAGAAATCGGTCGAAATTCGGATAGTGGACCCTTAAAGTACATTTTATTATTTTACCTTAAATCCCTAAGAATAAAAAATCTCGCTGAGGGCCTACGTCATCTTAGGGGATGCTGTGTTAAGGAAGGAGAGAAAGTTCTAGGAAGGAAAATGGTATGAAGTTGAATAGGAATCTTGGGGTCAGTTTGTTGAGGAGTGACACATGAATCCATCCCTTCCTCTGCAGAGGATCGGGAGAGTTCAGCTGGAGAGGTCAAAGAGTCTCCCCAACCCGCCTCTTCCGATCCAGCCCGCCTTGCAGTTGATGGGCAGCCGAACCGGCCACCAAGACCTGGACCTTCCCAACGTAAACCCCGGCACCCCCGCTAAGTTACCACACGTAGCGAACTTGGGGTAATCTATGGCAGAGGTGTCTTATAATAAATGGATGAGTGGCAGGACTCCCTAATTGCACTTTGCCCAGTGCACAAAATCACTTGTACCTTGTATAATAATTTTTGCTGCCTGCGATAGAGGTTTAAGTCTTATGTAAAAAATATAACACATTTAACTAAAATTTACATCTTTAGTACTCACGATTGGGAGATGTTATTAATCAATTGTATCCCACTTACATCAGCCTACTCCCATTATTCGAGTAAACGTCGACACATACCTGAAACAAAGGAAAAACCAATAAGCTAAAATTTATATAATAAAATTAAATTGGTTGATGAAAGAATAAAGGTACATAATTATATTTAATAATCTTTAAAGAAACAGAAAATTAAAGAGATTGAGAACTTATAAATATTGAGTCATATTAAACATCTTCAGAAAAGGATCAACTTATCCAGTATAAATAACATTTGGATACATTTTTCATTGCAATTTGACAAACAATATCATATGTTTCAAGAGTTCCATTCATTACGTGAGAATTAAAATCGAGCATTTGCAGTTTGGCGTTAATTTGTAGAGATTTTTAACAGAATTTAATATATACAGAAAAAGCTCACCAGAGATTGAATAAGGTCGCACAGGCGGTGTCTAATCGGCAAAAGCAATTTTTTGCAGGAAATATTCGCCGAAGTTGGCAGAGCTTTTGAACGGGAGCGGGCTTGAAAAATAACTACCGAATTTTGAACTAAGTTGAGCATTTAAAAATTTGAGCCACATACAACTTTTGAAATATGGGGATTCAGTTTAAAGTGCCGAAAAACTTTTAGTCTGCAAAAACCACGGTGTATTTTTCTTTTGAAGCTTTATAGAAAGTGTTGGCGATGGTTTAAAGTGAAAAAGTTAAACTTTTAGTTAGTTTTGTGTCACTTTCATCTGCCTACAATTATTACTGTTTACCTTAGATTAAGATGACGACATAGTAAATAATGCAAAATCATACAAAATCGTATGTTTTTGTTTTGAAAATTTGATCTCTTAGAAGTATATAGATGCTTCAATTAAATACAGCGTGTAGAACAAATCTTGGCCCTTAAAAATATCGGTCATTTTTTTATTAAGTCTTTTAATAAGCCTAGAAAAAAAGTAAAGTATAAGGTCTTTAAAAAATACTTTCAAGTGCAAACTCTCTTACTTATAAACCCCTTTTCGGATATAGTTTTATTGTATAATGTGGCAAATTTAGTTTCTTCTATGATAATCGTAAAAAAAATTATATTTACGCCAGAACTTCATGAAATAAAATAAAATATATACTTTCACGTTTTTATTTCACAATACGGCCGGCAGTCGACGAATTTGGATTTTCAAAGTGATCTCTATGCCATCCACCGAAGAACTACTGACTAAATCCACCCATTTTTTGTTAGTCCTCCCTCGGCCGGAGCGAGGAATAGACGCGTAGGTCTGCGTCGCTTGGTTCCGTGAAATCAATTTTAAATTTCCGTTTTATTACAATAAACAATAAGTAAAAAATGAGTTAATATTTTTTTCAGGCCTTTACGAAATCAACCTGCAATAAAAAATTCTCAAATACCTTTTCCAACCTTTCCAAAAGCTTTTTCTCAAGTAATTTTAAACTCCTCCCATAAAAGGGCGTGAATTCCGATTTCAATTTTTTCCTGAACTATTGGATCGCCTAAAGGCTATACGTTCAAAATTTATCACGATCCATCAATATGTATCGGAGTGCTTCCCTAGATGTTCAGTATTTATTGTTTTTCGCAGATATTTAATAAATATCGTGATATTTATTAAGTGTGCAGACCAGCGTCCTGACGGATCATAATAAAGATTACATGATTTCTAGATTCCTGATTTCCGGAACGTGATAAATATTGACACGGAGGCTACAGGTTCAATATTAAACCAGTAGCCTCCGTGTCAATATTTATCACGATCCGTGGGTTCCTGAAGCGTAATTCAGGAATATAGACATATTGTGATCCGTCAATGTTAGTCTACAATATCACGATATTTGATAAATATCTGCCGATAACAATAAACATTGAACGTGTAGGGTTTGCCTAAAACCTCGTACTCTAAAATAATCGAATGCGGTAGCTTTGTTGGTACTTAGTACAGCATGACAAGAGGAATGGTGGTGTTGAATAAAATTTCTGATAAAGCAGATGTATTTAATTCCACTTTAAATAGCCTTAAGAATTTTTGTAATATTACCTTCTCAGATGTTCAGAGTGTCAGAATGAGAAGATTGTATTGTAATTATACGAATATCAGTATGTAAATAATATTTCAATAGCCGAAAGAGTTAATATTTTTATACATAACTAGCTGACCCGGCAAACGTTGTTTTGACTTTATACTATTATTTCTAGGAAATATTTTTTTAGTTCCGGGGTTGAAAATGTTCGAATTACTAATATCGCTATTAAAAAATAGAGGTTGATGGTAGAAGGGTGAAAATTTGGGGCTGTATGTATTTTTAATGCCTCACCGTAAAAAAATAATAAAAAATAAAATTTGTCTAAAAAATAAAAAAAAAAAAAAATTGGGGTGGACCACCCTTAACTTTTAGGGGTATGAAAAATAGATGTTGGCCGATTTTCAGACCTACCCAATAAGCACACTAAATTTCATCAAAATCGGTCCAGCCTTTCCGGAGGAGTATGATAACAAACACTGTGACACGAGAATTTTATGTATTAGATATATCACTGTAATAACTCTTTTTTGTTGGTTACTCTATAATACTTACACTTATTTTAGATATCCTCAAATTACATACTTTTTATAATATTTCATATTCAACTTTTATATTCCCTTATATTATTACTTATTTAAAATGCTAAGGCACTATATTTAAAATGTTAATGCATTACCGATATGTAAAATCGGCCACCATTACACGGGCATGTGTCTGGCATGGGGGTCAAAAAGTCTAAATGATGTAACTTTTAAAGAATTGAATACAGAAAAAAAAATCTTAAGAATTGCAGTGTTTTTTCAGATTTTTAATGGAGTTTTAGGGGTCGCTACCAACTGTGAAAATTTAGGGGTTTGACTAAAAAGTACAAGAAGATGGTATTTCAACTGAGTATTTATTGTATGTATTGTAGG
Source organism: Glyphotaelius pellucidus (assembly GCA_936435175.1). Taxonomy (NCBI): domain Eukaryota; kingdom Metazoa; phylum Arthropoda; class Insecta; order Trichoptera; family Limnephilidae; genus Glyphotaelius; species Glyphotaelius pellucidus. The sequence continues at coordinate 8,819,524 of OW386552.1, read as the reverse complement.
AGCCACATCAAGTTGGAATAAATAAAGTATGCAATTTTCTTTTTAAACTTTCAAATCACTGAATTAAAAGTAATAAACAAATAAAATAAAAAAAAACGGTGCATGGTTTCGTTAGTTTTTCAAAAGACGAACTAACGAAATTGAAATAATTTTTTTTTCTCGTAGTGGCGACGCCCCCGGAGGTTTGTGTATTTGTAATTCGATTAGGTTATTTTCTTACCTCCTTTAACAGCACAGACCCTTCAATTTTTTAAAATTCTTTTTACACTAGCTCCACGCAGGAGGCCCTGAGGGAAATTATTTTATTATTATTATTATTTTATTATTATTATGTCGTCTTAGAGGATGCTGTATAGTGGGATTTTTTGAAGAACGAAATAATAGGTAGTTCTAGGAAGATATAGTATGATGGGTGGGTAAGAATCTAGGGATCATTGTGTCCAGGAGTGATGGACGTATGAATCCATCCTTTCAACTGCGGTGCAAGTCGATGGGTCGATGGATTCTGGCTAGAGAGGTAAAAAAAACCTCCTCGACCAATCCTTTTCGATCCGGCCCGCCACGCAACAGGCGGGCAGACACATCGGCAGGCAAGACCTTGACAAACCTCACCACATGAACCCTGGCACCCCGGCTAAGTCACCAAACATATCAAACCACTTGTTATGTTAGGGTGACCTATGGCAGAGGTGTTGGTTTGTCTACAAATAGTTCCTAGGCGGCGGTACCCATACTCGCCTCCCAAAATCAAATCACGGGATATTATAAATGTATAAAATATTTGCTTCAGGATCGTTGCTTAATTTTCCTATCTACCTTTCCACTTGGTTCCCAAATGAGTTCCATATTAAAACTTCGATGAAAGTTCAAAATTTTACTCATCTCATTACACAGGAATATTTCACAAAATCAGGCGTATCATCGCAGACAACGAAAGTTATTTATTATTCAATTATTTTGTTCTCAGACATCAAAGTTCCTTTTAAAATAACCCTGAAATACCTATACTCTCTCACCCACTTACGTGTAATTTGAAACAGAATGAATCAAAGTCACCCCGGGTAGCCGTATAATTTACACTGAAGGATAACGTCGTGATGTGTAACAAATCCGTCCCCGACATGAGGCATGATACTCGACTATATTATCGGAGTCGACCTCCGAGCAAAGTGTCCCATTTTACCGTCCCGCAGGGGGACTTAACAATCTGCGTGTGAATTATTGACGAACTTTGGAATGGCTTTGGTTACCCCCTAGTAAACAGTGTCCCCTCCGAACGAATTGATGATGTGCGGGTGTTTGTAAGGCAAAGTCGACTTTAAAGAGGCAATCACGAATTACTTCAAAGCGGTAACTAGTTAGCTTTTACTGGTGTGTTGAATATTTTGTTGAAAGGGAAAAACGTTATTTTAACACCTAGTGATTAATTTTGAATGAATTTTTACCGGAAGATACTCTCCGCATCGTCCTGGTGTAAGACCACCACTCAGAATCGAAACGTTGCTTGAAATGGCTTTAGCAGGGTTTGGTGACCTGAATAGACAGGTATTTCCCTACCTCCCAATTCCCAATTTCCTTCCCCTCCTCACTACTTAAGCCCCACAACATACCTCAATAGGTTATGCCATTATCTCACTGACTTCTTTTTTATATGATTACGGCACAAGAGTGCCAACTGCTCCCGTCTGGAGCCAGTGAGACTATGGCATCCTCAATTGGGGTATGTTGTGAGGCTGAAGGGAGTGGAGAGGGGAAAAGAAGAGATGGGGAAGAGGAAGGTGGGAAGTACCTGGCTAGTCAGATCTGGTCACCAAACACGGCTAAAGCCATTTCAAGCAACGTTTCAATTCTGAATGGTGGTCTTACACCAGGGCGAGTTACGGTTAGGAGCAGTTGGGACTCTTGTACGATATTCACGTTAATAAATCTTCATAGTACATATATCAGGAGTGATTTCAAAGATGATTAGGTTATATCTCAAAATGTACAGAATACAATTAAATATTGTAGAAAATTAATTACGGTACCTATTTATACATTGTTATTTTTTAGCATGAAAATATAAAAAAAAATGTTTCCATAACTGCCAAATTATCGGCATGAACTGTAAAATAAAATTTAAAAAATTATGAACCTGATTTTTTTAAAGTCTTGGCAACCCTGACAGTATGTAGCTACTAACTAAGTACCTGCGTATGTATTAGGTAAGTATTTATCAACTAACTAAATACCTACCTTCCGTTGGGTCGTTTAAGTTTGAAAAAAATGTATGTACATAAATTGGTTAGGTTACTTTAAATAATTAAAAGTGGTTATTTGTAAGCTTCTTCGATCGCTTAAAAAACACGTGAAGGTCTAACTTGTTTTATAGGCGAGGCACTTAGTCAACGTCCCGAGGTGAAAAAAGTGATGTTTAAATATTTAATAAGTAAATGAATTCACAAGAGATAATAAACGAGCTTTCAATGAATGGAGGTCGCTTTCTACGGGTGCTCACGACTGTAATAAATAATCATTTAAGTTGTAAAGTTTAACTCATTGTGAAGCTGTGAAAGAAATCGATCAAAATAGATGATTTACCTACAAGCAGTGGCGGTTCTTCACAGTGGGACTGTGGGGATAATCTCCACCAGTTACACCCGAAACCTACTTGAAGCGTTTTTGTACGATTGCGGATATGTCGAAGGACCATGAATGATGTGTGTTTTAAGTGTGTCTCCACTGCAAAAGTAGATAATATGAACAAGGAAATGAAAAAAGGACTTACTGCGCTTCTATGTGCACTTATATGACTATATAAGTCGCGGTGTGATGTACTTTTTGCAGCTGCGGACTTCAAAACGGTGGAGAGCAAATAGCGGAATTGGAATAGGAATTAATGCGGAAATGTTTATGCGGCGAGGGTCGATCAATGATTGATGTGGGTGAGGCAAAAATGATGGGTCTAAAGGGAAGGGTAGGAAGGATATGTAATAATACTAACTACAAGTACAGGGTCATGATGTATAAATGTATGTATGTAGGTAAATGCCCAACCACTACTAAAGGAAATAACAGTCGATGCTTACAAAATGAATGAATTCTTCAAACATAAAATCAATTAAAATTTGTAGGAATAAAATACAAAAAATTATTCTGGTTGATTTTAATGTGACCCGCAGATAGCCGACCAGCGCACAATCCATCAGAGTCCATTTCTCAGTGCGCAGAACCTACAGCGCCCTCGGGGGACAATCCGAGTTGTCCCTTTAGGCATTTGGGTTCATTCTTTGCGTTTCTTTCTCGATCGTAGGCAATCCGAGAACCGGGCATGCAAACGCATATGCGAATTTCAAATACCGTGGGGACAATCCAATGAATCCCCTATGACAAAATACTGAACTAAACGTTTGCATAGTTTCGGGCGGGAATCTCTCACGTTCAAATTGACTTCGATAATGATCTTGCAAGATAAAGCGTCATTTTTATTACACCATATTATAAATTGGAGTATATTTAGATATATTTTCTATTATTTTGTGTTAAGATATCCGATTAGCGTAATTTGACCATCAACATGCTTGTTTAAGAAATTTTATATAATATTCTCCGGGAGATTACGGTGTAAGAAATGTCGATCCCCACCATCAAAGAAGTGCTCGAGCCGCCACTGCCTTCAAATGATGAACTACGTACGAATAAAAAATATTTGAATATTATTTTATACACAGGTAGGATTTGAATAACTGATTTTGTTTGGAAAATTCATTTTAACCTAAAATACAGACTATAGCTCCAACGTCTGACATTTCCCACTCATCCTGATGGGATTATGCTACGTGACGAGAGTTCTGAGGACTGATTTCGCCATGGTACAAGTTCAGAAATGAAATATTGTCTGATACGGCTTTAGGCTTTTAATATTACGGGTGATCAGATCTGAATAGCCAAATATTCCCCAGTACCTTCATTTTGACCACATAGCCCAATTGAGGATGAAATAGTCTCACTTTCACCAGACTTGTTCAGTATTCATTTTTTTTCCTTTTTAAGCAATGTTTAGATTCTGAATGGTGGCCTTTTACCAGGGAGATATGCAAAAATAGAGGAAGAGAAGATAATAAAAGGAATACGTGGAATACGTATCACTTTTGACACATTATGACCGAGCACCTATCAACCGTTTGGGTTGGTTACGATAGGCTGCTTTTTATGTATATCTCTATTTCATAAAGATCGAAATATAACCGTCGGATATCTGACATCAGCGGATGATACGATAGGCTGCAACATTAAGAGAACTGACATCTTTAGATGTGTGAGAGATGCCAAACATCGAAGATATTTTACTGAGGCCTATGCGTTATCTAAAACTTGACACCAGATGTCTTATGCAGAGTAAGAAATAACGTATTTTTTTGTGTAACGGGTGTTCCATTACAGATGACCAAAACAAATAAGTAATGTGTTATTTTAACATAAAAGTTAACATAAATGGTAAGTTCTTAGGCCTAAGACCTAAAAGTGTGAGACATTGTTGCATATCAATTGAAACCTTCAAGGTTTATGTTGAAAATATGAAGAGGCGTGTTATTTAGCAGCACCATACTGCGTGCATTGCTATGCTGAGCTAGTACGTCTGATCTGCCATGTGGTAGCAGATCGTGATGCCGCCCATGGCAGTAGTTGTTAGGTATTTAACTTAGAGCATTATATGTGGCACAATTAGCTGACTTGAGATATTGGTGGTGCGTCTCAGAGAGCAAATCTTAAATCTCAAATATCGCAGTTTTCCAAAAATAAAAATATTTGACAGCCGCTGTTGGATGTCTACGTCCTTTCAAATGACTGTTTGTTGAAAATCGAGGTAAAAAAGTTGAGGTAGTCGAATGATCAAATATGCCTCTTCCAAATACCTTTGGAGATTTTCTTTTAATAATATCCTCATAAATGAGCTCCAGACACCCCATACTGTTTTCGCATACAGTTTACAAATAAATAACGCCAGCGGTGGGTCAAGTGACATTGATGGGACGAGAAATATATTATCTTGTCTCGGATTTAATGGCGCGTGAGGTATTTTGTGAGGGGAGGCGTTAAATATACTTGCTTTGTAATGTGACGCAAATATCCAAGCCGTCATGAATTATTTGTGGTTTTGGGTTATATTTTTAAAACTTGTCAATTTTCAAACATTTAATTTTAACTTTGGTCAATTAAAAAAAAAGTGTTGGTACCTTAAATATACGTACATATATTTAATTTCAAAAGCATTGTGAAACCGAAATTTTTTTAAAGATTTTTTTTTTTTATATTATGCCGCACAGAAGTCCCAACTGCTCCCGTGTAGAGCCAGCGAGACTATGGCATCCCAAAGTGGGGTATGTTGTGAGGCTGAAAGTGGTGGGGAGGGGAAGGAAATGGGGGATGAGGAAGGTGGGGATGTACCTGGTTATTCAGATCTGGTCACCCAACACGGCTAAAACTATTTCAAGCAACGTTTCAATTCTGAATGGAGGTCTTATACCAGAGAGATACTTAGAGTATATTCTACTCTGAAACGTGCCGCAAATACACTATATATTATTTTAAATTAATTAATTGTGAAATAACACAAATTAATCAAATAAAATTTCGGATATTTGACCCAAGATATCTCATTTCGGATATTTGACCCAAGATATTAAAAATTACATCAAACAGTATTAATGGCCTACCGTCTGCGTGGTTGAATTTCAGAACCCGACTTCAATTGCATGTCTGACGCCACGCCTTACGCTCCGCGCCACAAATAACATCTGTGTGCGTGGAATTTCAAACGAACCTACCGTTGTAATTCGGTTTTAAATTCGAAAATTCGTCACAAGATGCCGCAACTTCCATCGTCAGGTTGGTGTGGACGTGCCCCAGGCAAGTATAAGTACTACGATTTAGTGAATTAGCAGTATTCCTCCGAATATGGAAAGATTGAGGATAATACTCAGTTGTATCAAGCGGCTATATATTACATATGACGTCGTTGCCTATCTCGATTACTTTGTCCCGGTGACTATCACTGGACGATAGTGTGTCCGAGGAACTGGCTATTTTTGGAACCAGTTCCTATTGGATTTATAAATGGGCATAATTCACTAACTGGGCGAAGCCAAACCAAAAGCCAACCAGCCTTTTTGATTACGTAAAAAACCACAAACATACATTGGAAAAACACTTTTTATCTTAAACAGGTACAAGTTTACAGAATACCTAGGAACAGGTAAACTGACAGGTAATTTTCGCAACTTTTATTTGGCCGTATTTTATGATTTCTCGGTGATTCGCCTGTCATGTAAATTTTAACGGCTTTCGTTTTGATATTTCATCGCTAAAAGGCCATAAAAACAAAGGTAGTAAATAACAGGCCGCCCTAAACGTCCAGCGAATCCTCGTATATTATTTGCGAATATAACAACGATATTATGATTCCTACGTAACGATCGCATATCGCCCGCCATTTCGAGCAATGAAATATTTAAAAGAATCATCTCTTTAAAATGATCGTAAACCAATAAAAGCTAAGACCGAGGCGTACGAGATACGTTTCTTTGAAATTATGAAATATCGCGAAAACAACTTATAAAGTAGCTTCATGATATTGAAAGAAAATTCCGTAAAGTAAACAGGTCGTAAATAAATACATCGTCCATAAATATTGAACATGGTTTGAGATAATGTGAGCTTTAACGCTGCCGCTAAGATACGAAAAATGTTAATATATTTTATAAAATTTCTTCGAAAAGAATCGCTTTCGGTGTGGAAAATATTTAAATACGATAAACTTGTAAGATTTCATCTAGAAAACCCTATTAGACCAAACAACAAGCGGAAAGCTTTCTTCGAACGTCAAGTGCAAATTTCCTTTGAAATGCGAATTCAATAGAAATTTTACCTTTTGCTCTATAATTTATTTATTGATATGTAGAGATATGATTCAGAATTCTAACATGCGTCAGTTGGGCTTACTTTATATAATGTGGAAATAATTTGTTGTAAATTTTTTATGTATTTCATCCAAGGTCACTACGATGTTACCTTATTGAAGCGAAACTTCTTTAGCACCGTTGTGATTTGAAACTCGATAAAACGGAAATGATACTAAAAAGAGATAAACACATACATCTGTTGGATTTAGCCTGCAAGAGATATGAGATAGAATGAAATCTTACCAGCGAACAGTACCTATTTGCTTATATTTCTCATTTCTGAACGCAAATGTTATTATATTTTATTTTAGTTTTGAAGTTCTTGTTTTGTCCTGTGTTACAATAGCACCGTTATTGTATATTATTATTGTCCTGTGTGTGCTATGACAGCACTGTTTTTATTTGTTAATTTTTGTTCTCTTGTCATTGTTTTGTAAATACTATATATTCCATATTTCATATTATTTTATCAACTCGTGAGGAGCACTGTAGGATTATTATTATTATTTTTTTTTAAATTTATTAAGTTAAGCGCACTTGAAGTGAAATGACACAAAACTGCGCTATACAAATGTAACGTTATTATTATTATTATCTACGAAGCGTCGCGCTGGCCGCATTGGCCACTTTGATTATGAGCTCACTTTTCAAGGCTCCTATTGGTCGAGATTGTGTGGGTGAAGTTTCACTTTTGCGTGTGAACTACTCTCGATTTTTTTTTTCGCAACTATCAAAATAAGATTAAATTATAATGTATTGACGAGGATTTTTTAAAGTAAAGAAAGTATAAAAAAGAATTATCTATAATGTTGTGTCTCCTAACTTCCAATACTAGAAAACTTAAAATTTATATGTATCTTCCAATAAGTTTAAGGTTTGACTGGTTATTGATTTGTTTTTTGGTTATCGTGAATATTTAGAACGTTATATTAGACTGGACAGATCTCTTCACTAGGACAGCCCTCCCTATCTTACTGGAGCCTTCGGCCATCATCGTAATCGTTCGTGCCTATGACACGAGCGGCGATAGATAGTACATACTCTTTTGATAATTAAATCAGCTGCCATCTGTTGGGATATATTATTCGTTTTATAAACTAACCTAACCTAACCCTTTAAAATCCATTGAAAGAAGCTGAAACTGTATGATTAATACACTACACATAAATAATTGCGATTAAAAAGTACTACAATTGTGAAACAAAAGTAAAATAAAAATAGGAAAAGTATCAGGCAATCAGAAGTTCTCGAGAGTGAAAAGGCGAACGTCGCGTCGCTTTAAAACTTTTTTAAAATACTTTACAAGAAGTGTGGCAAAGTCCCTCAAAGAGATTTTCTCGTGTTTTTTCACTGTGATTATTTTGACCGTACTAAGAAATTTACAAGCAACAGCTTCAGTGTAACTGAGAAAAAACTTTAAAATGTTAATGCTAACGTTTTTTTTTAAATCGAGACTTCTCGAAAAGAAAGACTTTACAGATCAGTTCTAAGCTGCGGTCAAAGTGTTGGGAAGAAAAATAATAGAAGGGCGTTGGATATTTTCGAAAGGTCAAATAAAAACTTATTGCATAATTTTGTAATATAGTAAATAGGCAAAAATATGGTATGATTTTAGGTTTCCACGGCCAAAAGTATTTTTGTTATTTATTTTTGGGGTGTTAAACCGTGTTGCGCTACCTCCTCTTTAGCCAACGTTTCGGACAGAGTTACAGTGTCCGAAACGTTGGCTAAAGAAGGAGGTAGCAACACGGCATAACACCCCAAAAATAAATAACAAAAAAATTAAAAATATATTTTTATTTCATTATAACAAAAACATATTTTTTATCCACCTCCTTATTTATACACCTCACAAGAGCGCCTCCGTCTGTACGGTGTACAGAAATATACATGTCTTGAAGAGGTCCGATTTTATGAAAGAAGAAAAACAATTGCCGGTAGCTCCTTTCACATATGACTTACATATAAACGTGTTGAAGAAACGACCCGTTCTCATGAAGCCAACATCAACTATAAACGCCGTTGATAATATGGAACTTGCTAAAAACTTAAAAAAGTGACTCTGCAAAGCCATATCTGTTCAAATTCAGAATACAAATGAGCATAATGGTTCATAATTCATTCCTAAGTAACATTTTTTGTTTTTCTTTAACGGCCATTACATTTATTCGCAGAGAATTTAAGTTGTTAAACAACATCATTTGATTTTCATTTTATTACTTATACTGCCACTTTTGAAGAAATAACTCAAAGCAATCACAATACTAATTATCGTGCACAACTTGATTGAGATCATATTACAATCAGAGCTCCCAGTGTAATGGACACCAGGGTCATTATTATATTTTGATGAAGTGGTATGAGAAGAGACAGATCCCGCCGCTTAATCGCCCCACGGGATACAAAATAAGAGAAATACATTCGTGATTACAAATTATTCACGGTTGCTCAGGGTGAGTGACGCTAATGATGCCGGGTGCAGCGGAATCAAATATAAGCATGCACAGTCTGCACAAGCACTTACAAAATTATTGCATTAAAGTAGAGGAAAGTAGGAATTAAATTGGCTATGTAAAACTAACTAATAATGAAGTCTTTCCTCCATTCAAATGGATAGAGCGGGTGGAACTAGTAACTTTGAGGATGCTGTATGGATGGTCTTTTTGAGGAGTGTGAATAAGGATATCCAAGTTGTAGAGGGGAGGAAACAGACCTAGAGATTTGTTCTAAAGCCAAACTTATGAGGACAAGAAAATTGGTCTCGATTTATAATTAAGCCATCAGATCTCTATCGTTATTTATCACAAAATAAAGATATGGACCCCAACCTTGAGGTTGCTACAGTATTTATTATGATCTCAATTCCTGCATTTTCGACAGCTGTGTGCCATCTATGGGTAATCTATTAAACTACTATCTAGTGCCATCTATGAGTGACCTTTCAAACTATTTTCTATGACAGCGTTTGCCAACTTTTTGAGCCTGCGTACCCCTTGACTCTTACCACGAATTTGTTGTACCCCGTACCCTCTTTCTATCTTGTGTACACGTGTAATGAAAAACATGTTTAATTTGTAATATTTTAATACTCTTATTATTACATGAATTTAACAATCAAACCAAACAAAAACAATGAATGCAATTTTATACAGGGTGTAACACGACTTCGGGAAAATTTTAAATTCAAAATTGAACAAATTGAGAAAAACTAACTTCTGTGACACGATATTGCGTAAACCCAATTATTGCTTCGCGTACCCCAAGGGGTACAACCGCTGCTCTTGGATATCATCACAGATCATAGACATCACAAAAACCTAACCTAACCTAAAACTTAATTATAATTCATCCGAATGGAGAGCGTTGAATTGACAAAGAAGTAGGGATTAAATTGGCTGAATAATCAATCACCCAAAAGGAAAAGGCGGGGGGAGGTACCTAACCTAACTTAAAACTTAACTTTAATATATCCGATTAGACCGTAACTATATAGTCATTGTATTAACGCAGAAGTAGGAATTAAATTAGCTTTATCTTTAGCTTTTAAGTCGTAAATGACACCTCAAATGAGCTATCGTCTTCATCTAATAATATCTCAACACTAAATAAATATCTCACTCTTGCGGAGCGTAATATCTCAACACTACCTACAAATTTGGGCGACTTTGCGCATTCGGTAATTGAAGGGGTGCAGGAGGGTTTTTATTTTAAGTTGGTCCCAATTAAATATATAAGAACCCAGCTCGTTATTTGTGACATTGTCTTGTGCTGCCTAACTTTTGTTAATACTCATTTTGTCGTTCACCTAATCTCGTTTATTTATTTTGAATTGAAACAGCCTTGCATTATTTTCGGATTAGAAATTCGGTTCTAAGTGGTTTTTCATACTTCCATACATGTGCTTCAGCCTCATTCGACTGCATTTAGCCAAAAAAGATTAAAAATTTAAAGTTTGCAGGAGTTTCACCACAGTTAGCCTTATAACATTCGTTATGCTCCTACCATGTGCATTTTTTATGAGAATACCGCACAAGTGTCCCAACTGTCGTACAATAAAACTCCATTTGCAAGCAACTTTATTAGAAATAAGAAACTTTTTTGGCTCAACTTCAGTTCACTTAATATAAATATTTATCTTTGTATTCTATGTATAGACTGTTTGTTACTTAGGAATAAATAAATAAATATACTGCTCCCGTCTGGAGCTAGTGAGACTATGGCATCTCTAATTGGGGTGCGTTGTGAGGCTGAATGTACTGGGGAGGGAAATGAAAAGGGGGAGTAGGAGGTAGGAAAATACCAGGCTATTCAGTTCTGTTCACCAAACATGGCTAAAGACATTTAAAGCAACTTTTCAATTCTGAATGGTGGTCTTTTTCAAGGCGATATTGAGAGTATCTTTCCCTCTGGAACGTGCCCAAATATATCTACTTAATATTATTTTTAATTAATTAATTATGAAATAACACAAATTAATCAAATCAAATTTATTTGCTCACGCCGGGATTTGAACTTGCGACCTTCGGATTGCTATTCGAGAGCCTTATTACGGAGGCCGTCAATTTTTGAAGCTCGCTCATGCCTTGGAGCACTGTTGATTGAGAAGTTCAGTTCTTGAATCGTGTTCAATGTACGTAATCTTAACAAACTAACAATGATATTTGCGTAAATCGCACTAAAAATACTCGAGCCCTGGGTCATAAAATTTGGACATCATTTTTTAATGAAATTTCTGTATCAACGCAATTCTTTCACACAATGCTGTGTTTTCGATATGGAACTGTGTCCTTTGACCGTTTAAGAAAAAGAAAAAACATTATTTTTAAATGAAAAAAAAATGCGTAACTAACCGAAACCAGTTAGAAAACCTAGTATAAATTTATTAAGGTCTGAGAGCAAACACGAGCGAAATGAATACCGATTTGTTTTCAACAAGTTTTTCAACTTTGAATTTTATTTGGTATTCGAAGAAGCGCCTTACAGCAAAACCAAAGAAATATTATTTAGAATTGACGAAAATGATCGCTCATAATTAACGACTCCTGGGTGATCACTGATGTAATTAATTGGATTCACACCCAAGGCCCCTTTCACAGTACTAAATTATAATAACCACATAAAAAAAATACATTTAGATGCTTTCACCGCAGAACTGAAAGAGAAAATTATTTTTTTGACAAATTTTGAATAAAGGAGATGGACGTTAGCAGTAGCTCGCTGAATGTAGCAATTAGCAATTCTGCCGGGGTAATTCTGTTAAAACGCTGTCTGCTCAACGTTCCCCTAACATCTGATGCTGTAACTGCTAGCAGTGAGCATTCCAGCATTTCCTACCCCCACCCCTCTTTCTCACTAATGAATTATAAAGGCCATCTTATTTTACTACGTCGCTGTGGTCCACGTCAAGACCGACTGGAGTAGAGGTAAATTCAATAGTCAGTAATGTGGCTAAGTAAACTTCGTTGTTTAAAATAGTCTCAACACTCGGTTTATTTAATATTCTTGCGGTAAAATAACACAAAAATCAGCAGAAATAACGAGTATCAACAACAATCGTCCTCATTTGCAAACTGTCGTTGCTCGATGGCGCTGACTTGATCACGTGACCCTTCATAATCTGTAGCGCGCCAGCTTGGGTCCATGCAATTCCAAATTCCAAACAAATTAATCTTAATATATATTATTATTTATTATTTTAACTTTATGAGTAAAACCTCAAACTCTAATATTTAATTAAATGAAGACATTATGAGCGAAACTCAATCGAAAATCTGGAAACAGAAAAATCAGAAAAAGATATTGGCACCTCTGGGACTCGAACCCAGGACCTCCCTACTTTCCGGGTTGGGCGCTCTTATCCACTGAGCTAAGGTGTCGATATCCAATTCGGTCACTTTTAACTGTACCATACTTCGACTAAGAACCACCCATATTATCTTCATTTTTCTTAACGCATATTTTTATTGGCTGCCATCTTTATGAATGATTGCAAGATTCAACTCGAACTAAATGCAATCTAGATGGTGTCTGGATAAATTATTATTCATTTTATTTAATTAATATATGTATATATTTCTTCTGTCCGTGTGTATGTTACTGAACTGCTCCTAAACGGCTGGACCGATGTTGATGAAATTTTTTGTGTGAGTTCAAGGGGATTTGAGAATGGTTTAGATTCGCAATTTGGTCCACTGGAAAATGTTCTTTTAATTAATTTTTATTTCTAAGGAGTTGTTGATTTTGGAATGTTTTACATTGGATCCGGCAGACTGCGCTACCATCCCAGTATCGAATATGCAATATTATTATATTTTAATTTTAGTTTGTCCCGACAGTTGTGTACAGGACAACGTCTATCGAGTCCGCTATAAATAAATAAAATAAATTTTGGAACATTCCAGAGCACTCTTGAATGTTGTCCTGAGCGAAGCCGGGTAACCCAGCTATTTTGTATTAATAAAGAAAGTCTAAATTTATTGTCACTTAAAATATAATAGGAGTATTCGTGCAATTGCACGAATACTATACGTATTAATGTATCCTAATGTTAAAGGTTCTTAAAACTTAACCAAATAATGAATTAGTAATAGTAATAAAAACGAAGAATGTGTGTGGAAAAAAGAGAAATTTGAATCAAGAATTATATGTTCACAAATTGTAATTGACTGCTAACATAAGTTTAATGAGTTAAGTTTAAGTAGTTTTAAAATAATTTACATCATAATAAGTAGTTTTAAAATAATTTACATCACGCAAGCAATATAATGTGATGGTAGCTGGTAACTATTAATTCAATATTTTTTTCTAAACGTGACGTTAAAAACGTAAACGTGTAATAAGTGACTATATTCAATGGTAATTTAAACTTTTTTATTTATTTATTATCCATATATAATTTACAGAGTTTTTTCGATGTCTGTCATACTAGGAAATATGTGTCGAGACTGACTAGGATGTACATATGTATATACATTAAAAAATAATACATACTCATATATACTAAAAGATAAATACATCTAACATTCTTTCTTTGAGGTTGATAGAAAAAAAAACAAAATGCAGGGTGTTAAGGGACGTACTTGGCTTACTTTTAGTAAAAAAATGTAAATGAAATTTTGATCACGAGTGACTTTTTTATATTTTGATGATTTCATTTAAAAAAAAAAATATAAAAAAAAAAAAAAACTTCCACGTATTATCATAGATCACCCAGCCGCCCAAACTTTTATCCCGACCCTAATTATCCAATTATATACTAATATTGTATGATTTAAGTTGAAAAAAGAATACATCAAAAAGCCACGGGACAATTTTTTTTTATTTATATTTATGTCACCAAATAATGTCAGGATAGTTAAATAAGTCAAGTACGCCCCTTCAAGCATTGGATAATCATATCGCAACTCTAAATTAATCAAGTTTTCCAGAATTCCTTCTCCCAAAGAACACCGGCATCAAAAATAATAACAATTTCGATTTAAGTCGCTTTGATTAATAAAGATGTCATCTTTGATAAAACTCCCGGGCAAAGAACGGTCTAATGAAGACGTTACTCAATCTATTCTGTTTTGATTATTTTTAATGAAGTCCCTCTGTAAATAAAAACCAGTTACGAATGCCTTCGATCCCTATAAGACACTAAATCAAATTCTCATACTACCAAATTGAAAACATTTTTCTTAGTAGTCATTTAACATCGTAGGAAAGCTTTCAGGGTTGAAATTTATAAAATAATTTTTATCAAAATGTTGACACTTTTTGATTTTATGAAAATTTAGTTGACCCAGGGAGAATAAGAATGTCACTAAACGTGTTCATAACATTATGTTTTTTCGATTTTTGAATTTGCATATATATATTTTGAGACAACTTGTTTTACGAAAAAACATAAATTGTGACTAAAATCCTTCCAAAAGTAGTACTTTTTTTATATGAATACCGCACAAGAGTCCCAACTGCTCCCGTCTGGAGCCAGTGGGACTATGGCATCCCCAATCGGGGTATGTTGTGTGGCTGAAGGTGGTGGGGAGGGGAAGGAGAGGGGAAGAGGAAGGTGGGAAAGTACCTGGCTATTCAGATCTGGTCACCTACCTACCTCCCTCCCTACCTACCTAAATAACATATAAATTTACATACAGGATATACCTACCTAAATAACATATAAATTTCAAAACTTTATTTTACATACAAAATGTTGATGTTTTCTGACAATGAACAGTGAAATATTATGTTGTGAATTTGCACGGATTTTGGCGTCTCTAATTTTAGGCGAACGCAATGTAGCAGTTCTAAACGTAATTTCTACCATGAACTATAAAATCATTAAAACATAATTTTTTCCATCACAAAATAATAAAAAACTTTATAAATTGAAATGACACAATAATTTTGTTTGTAACCACGATTTGTTTAATTTTTCCACTACCGACCGGTTTCGCTTTACATAAGCATCATCAGGGTATAAAAATGAAACTGAAATTAAATAAACCGTGGTTACAAACAAAATTATTGTGTTATTTCAATTTATAATGTCAAACCACAAAGTTACTGCTTTCTACAAAAAAAAAAAACAACCTTATGTTTTAAACTAACTAAACCAAGCCGTTTCTCCGCAGGAGTTGGCAGATAGGATAGACCGCCAAACAAATCGGTCTTGGCTCAACGTAGGATTCACTAACATTCATACGTTGTCTCACACATGTCATTTTGTTATTATGACTCTTAACATGGCCCGACTTTAACATTTGGTTCACTGGAATGTACCAAGACTTTCTCAGAGAACCCCGATTTCTTCTACCTTCACAATCCATCTTTTTATTCTTCGTGTGCCCTATTAGGTCTCCCGACGTTGGCAATCATTCTGGTAAATGCATCTCTATCTTGCGCTGCCCGGAATAGCTTCTCCACACTTCTAAAACCGGTCCACTCTCGTACATTTTGCAGCCAACACATTTGTCTCATACCAGGCCCTCGACGATCCTCTATCTTGCCTTTAAATATTAATTGGAGCAAGCGATATTTCTCCCTTCGAAGTACGTGACCCAGATATGAATGATCACAATTCACAATAATATTAAATTTAAAATGTTTGATGCCAACAAATATTTTGAAAAAAAAGAAGATGGAGAGATATGAAATTATACATTTGGACTGTTTGGAATGTTTGGACTGTTTGGAATGTTGGACAGAGCGCGCTAATATTTCAAGTGATAAAATTGCAGCGAAAATTGCGAAAAAGCTTAATAAAACATGACTCGTTTAAAATAGAGCAAAAATCTCGTGTAACGTATCGTATCATTTAAAGAAACATTGTGAATTTTTTCACAAGTATAACTCGTAAAATAATAAAAATAGACTTGTTTTAATTTATTTTCGGAGCATACTTTGCGATTTTTTTCTATCGAGGGAATTTCATATAATTTGCGTTTCGGCGTGGAACGTAACTAGATATTATCTTAAAAAATAACTTTTTTTTTTAAGAGCTTAAAAACTTCAAATATTAAGGGAAATATGTAAGAAATCGGTCGAAATCGGTCGAAATCGGTCGAAATTCGGATAGCGGCGGCTTAAGACGGGTGTGGAGATGTGAAGATACGATGTGTGAAGATGCGATTTGCAGTATTATGGAATTTACGATGTTGGCGACACAAATTGTGCAAACAGTTTTATTCTAAAAATCGTTCATGGCCCATCTCTTGTTTCTATTATATATATGACAAGGATCAGCAATGAAAATTCCATAATTTAATTTATTGAAGTCCTTAATTTAATCGCAATCAAAATTAATAATATTCACTAATATTCATTTTTAGGTTCTTAAAAATGATCAGAAATAACTTATCTCAAGACAATGCGCCATGTACATATTCCACCAACGAATCCTAAAATAATAAACTACAATTTATACAAAAGGGGGGATGAGGATGATTTTGATTTGCAATATTTTTAATAGAGTTAAAATTACGTTATAGAATTGAAAGATGATAACAAAACAAGATAAAACAATACAATATAATGCAAACTAAACATGATATAATGTAATTTAAACAACAATTGCAAATCTACTTTGCAGCGGCATTTTAATTAAATTAAAATTAATTAATTTTCATTTTATCCCAATGTAGAAAGCATTGGTATCGAAACTTTGATAATTTGGTTTAATAAATGATGTATAAACTGTGGGTTTTATTTACAAGCTTAAAAATAACACGCTCCCTAATTATCTGAAAACTAATATTATGTGCCATGAAAATGTTAACAAATATCCTACCTACAAGAATATGCCGAGATTTTAGGATTCCCCAAGCCAAACTAACTGGCACACAAAACAGCATTTTATAAAGGATAAAAAGTCTACATGTGTGTAAAATAATCTGTATCTGAAGGTACTCACCAAGATTTTACCAATGAAACTGTACTTATATTATACCAAAATTTCTGTATTATTATACCAATGACGGCCTCCGTGGTCCCGAGGTAAGACTCTCGACTCACAATCCGAAGGTTGCGGGTTCGAACCCGGCGTGCGCAAATGAATTTTATTTGATTAATTTGTGTTATTTCACAATTTATTCATTTAAAATAATATATAGTATATTTGCGGCACGTTCCAGAGTGGAAGATACTATCAGTATCGCCCTGGTGTAAGACCACCATTCAGAATTGAAAAGTTGCTTGAAATGGCTTTAGCCGTGTTTAGTGACCAGATCTGAATATCCAGGTACTTCCCCACCTTCCTCTTCCCTATCTCCTTCCCCTCCCCACTACCTTCAGCCTCTCAACATACTCCAATTGGGGATGCCATAGTCTTACTGGCTCCAGACGGGAGCAGTTGGGATTCTTGTGCGGTATTTCAAAAAAAAAAAAAATGTTTTTTTTTTTTAATTTTATATTTCTTTTTGTATTATTTAAATAAAGATTTATAAACAAAATCAACATTAATCAATCAATTCATGAAATTAAAATCAATGGCCTTATCATTATTTCAGTAGTCTGGCCGACCCCTTATAAAATAAACAACACCTTTATTACCCGTATTGATGAAGCCGTAAAACCCACTCGGAACTCGGATACATTTATCTCCCATCTCACTACTGGTTTTATTTCCAATTATCATTTAAAGTAAGCAGCGTATGTGGGAGACCTTGGGTATAAGTCAATGAAGAGATATAGCAATAGAAGTGAATTGTAGATGTACGAGACTATTGGGGCGTTTGTACAATACTGTATTTCTGAAAGGTGCCGTACACATTTTTCACGCCAAAAGCCTCTCACAGAGTTTCGCAACGATCAGTTTATTACTGCGCGAAAATGACTTATCTCCCAAAAATGAATACGAATTTAGTACTGAATTAAGACACTTGAAAATAGATTTGAACTGGTAGACTTTGGTTGTAGGAGACTGTTACTTCGTTGGTGGTAGATTTTGGAACTCCTGGGAAAGGAGAGAGGTCTCTATTTATAGGACCGACCTGGGTTGAACTTTTGTTGCCAGAAACTTCCTATTCTTTGTAGGATATGTGAGTTTAGGCATTTTTCCTGAACGCTGTGTTTGGCGATTAGATTTTGCAAGAATTGTATGCAATAGTTCTCACCAAGTCAGATCAGCTCCTACAAACCATCGTCTCCCATTATTTTTATTGTATTTATAAGAAAATGTACAATGTTTACATATTAGAACCAAGTCACAATTTTGTTGGAATAAATATTTTTCAAAGTGCGGAAAACATAGATAGATGTCAGTTTTCAGGTTATTATTTTAGCACATACTTATTTTTTGGCGCTGATATTTATTTACTGGTCGTAAATGTGACCAATTTATCGTAATTTCGCTCCTCATTTTCTAGAAAGAGAATTTTGGTTACGTAATTATTCCCGATTTGGGAACTTCTTTTGTCAGCGTTGACCAATAGTAACTCGGCGGTTGGCAAAGTGGGGGCAACGTAAATACTGAGATTTTTACTCAGCTGTAGTCATTTCATCGGCTGCAGGCTCCGGGTGAAGAGTTTAAGCGGTTGTTTAGAAGGGGTTTGGGACCCGTTTTGATGCTGTATGTAACATCTATTATCAATTGCGCATATATTTCCAATTGATAAAGATAATTGAAGAAACGCAAATGTGTGAGCTGGCGGCACGGTACTGTCTAATTGTGTGGGCTGGCGGCATGGTACTGTGTGGGGACGTAAATTCCAATATCGACCTTTTCAGTTGTCATTTGCTTTTGTTGACACGTTTGATGCATAAATCATTACAGAATTATAAGTATAAACGATAGAAACATATTCACATAACACATTCATGAAACATCAGAGAAATACTTTTTTATACGTATTGATTTCTTTGACACGTTCGATACACTCCCCCTAGTACAGTCTCGACTGTGCTTAGCTATTTCGTTGAGCGTGTCCTTTCCAAATGTCTGTAAGTTGGGATGAGTTCTGAATCGGGTGTTTTATCAGAGGGTGTAGGTTTTAGCAGGCGTGGCAGGCAGGATGACGGTGATTTTGACTGCTGGCTTGCGTGTAACCCAGTGCTAGTTTGAATTCGGGCAGTTCTGATTTGTCCATCAGCTGCGGGAAAGTTTTGCTCTTTTGATGGGAGCGACGGACTCCCCCCGTCAAGACTCCTGTGTGTGGGCGTGGTAGGCAGGATGACGGCGATTTTGACTTTTTGTCGGCCTTGCGTATATCCCAGTGCTAGTTTGAATTCGGGCAGTTCTGACTTGTCCATCAGCAGCAGGAAAGTTGGTCCCTTTTGATAGGAGCGACGGACTCCCCCCGTGTGAGGAGATATTGGATAGTACAGTGGTGCAGGGCTGGCTCAAGTTGGCTGCACTGATGAGGGGCACCACTGTGCTGGCGGGGGCACTGCTGGTGCAAGGCTGGCTCGCCTTGGCTGCGCTGACGAGGAGCACCTCTGTTCTGGCAGGGGCACTGCTGGTGCAAGGCTGGCTCGCCTTGGCTGCGCTGATGAACAGCACCACTGTTCTGGGCAGGGGCACTGGTAGGGCAGGGCTGGCTCGCCTTGGCTGCGCTGATGAGGAGCACCACTGTTCTGGGCAGGGGCACTGGTAAGGCAGGGGCGGCTTGCCTTGGCTGCACTGATGAGGAGCACCACTGTTTGGCAGGGGTACTGCTGGGGCATGGCTGGCGCGCCTTAGCTGCGCTGACGAGCAGCACCACTGTTTTGGGCAGGGGCACTGGTAGGGCAGGGCTGGCTCGCCTTGGCTGCGCCGATGAGGAGCACCACTGTTCTGGGCAG
Source organism: Glyphotaelius pellucidus (assembly GCA_936435175.1). Lineage (NCBI taxonomy): Eukaryota > Metazoa > Arthropoda > Insecta > Trichoptera > Limnephilidae > Glyphotaelius > Glyphotaelius pellucidus. The sequence goes on along the minus strand of OW386552.1, from coordinate 8,799,323 downwards.
GGGCACTGGTAGGGCAGGGCTGGCTCGCCTTGGCTGCGCTGATGAGGAGCACCACTGTTCTGGGCAGGGGCACTGGTAGGGCAGGGCTGGCTCACCTTGGCAGCGCTGACGAGCAGCACCACTATTCTGGCAGGGGTATGGCTGGCTCGCCTTGGCTGCGCTGATGAGGAGCACCACAGTTCTAATATTGGAACTGCTGGGGCAGGGCTTACAAGGCCGGGCTGGAATTTAAATTTAGAATGTATAATTAGAACTAGGCTTGCTTGCCTTCGGTCGAGTCGCGTATCTCGTCGTAACTCGTTTGAAGGTGAGTCAGCTGGCACCGGTACTTGAGTTGCGTATCTCGTCGCAAACAAGTTGGGATGCGGGCCAGCTGGTGCCAGTAGTTGAGTTGCGTATCTCGTCGCAACTCGTCAGGCGGGTCAACTTGGGAGGCGGTCCAGCTGGTGCCGGCACTTGAATTGCGTATCTCGTCGCAAACAAGTTGGTATGCGGGCCAGCTGGTGCCAGTAGTTGAGTTGCGTATCTCGTCGCAACTCGTTGGTAGGCGGCCCAGCTGGTGCCGGCACTTGAGTTGCGTATCTCGTCGCAAACAAGTTGGGATGCGGGCCAGCTGGTGCCAGTAGAGTTGCGTATCTCGTCGCAACTCGTTGGTAGGCGGCCCAGCTGGTGCCGGCACTTGAGTTGCGTATCTCGTCGCAAACAAGTTGGGATGCGGGCCAGCTGGTGCCAGTAGTTGAGTTGCGTATCTCGTCGCAACTCGTTGGGAGGCAGTCCATCTGGTGCCGGTACTTGAGTTGCGTATCTCGTCGCAAACAAGTTGGGGGGTGGCCCAGCTGGTGCCGGCACTTGGGTTGCGTATCTCGTCGCAAACAAGTTGGGACGCGGGCCAGCTGGTGCCAGTGCTTGAGTTGGGGCACTGCTGGAGCAGGGCTGGCTCGCCTTGGCTGCACTGCAGAGGATCACCACTGTTCTGGCAGTGGCACCGCTGGGGCAGGGCTCGCTGACCTTGACTGCACCGCTGAGGATCACCACAGTTCTGGCAGTTCCACTGCTGGGACAGGGCTCGCTGACCTTGGCTGCACCGCTGAGGATCACCACAGTTCTGGCAGTTGCACCGCTGGGGCAGGGCTCGCTGACCTTGGCTGCACCGCTGAGGATCACCACAGTTCTGGCAGTTCCACTGCTGGGACAGGGCTCGCTGACCTTGGCTGCACCGCTGAGGATCACCACAGTTCTGGCAGTGGCAATGCTGGGGCAGGGCTCGCTGACCTTGGCTGCGCCGCTGAGGATCACCGCAGTTCTGGCAGTGGCAATGCTGGGGCAGGGCTCGCTGACCTTGGCTGCGCCGCTGAGGATCACTACAGTTCTGGCACTCGCACTGCTGGGGCAGGGCACGCTGACTTTGGCTGCACCGCTGAGGATCACCACAGTTCTGGCAGCTCCACTACCGGGACAGGGCTCGCTGACCTTGGCTGCACCGCTGAGGATCACCACAGTTCCGGCAGTTCCACTACCGGGACAGGGCTCGCTGACCTTGGCTACACCGCTGAGGATCACCACAGTTCTGGCAGTTGCACTGCTGGGGCAGGGCTCGCTGATCTTGGCTGCACCGCTGAGGATCACCACAGTTCTGGCAGTGGCACTGCTGGGGCAAGGTTTGTTGACCTTGGCTGCACCGCTGAGGATCACCACAGTTCTGGCAGTGGCACTGCTGGGGCAAGGTTCGCTGACCTTGGCTGCGCCGCTGAGGATCACCACAGTTCTGGCACTCGCACTGCTGGGGCAGGGCTCGCTGACTTTGGCTGCACCGCTGAGGATCACCACAGTTCTGGCAGCTCCACTACCGGGACAGGGCTCGCTGACCTTGGCTGCGCCGCTGAGGATCACCACAGTTCTGGCACTCGCACTGCTGGGGCAGGGCTCGCTGACTTTGGCTGCACCGCTGAGGATCACCACAGTTCCGGCAGCTCCACTACCGGGACAGGGCTCGCTGACCTTGGCTACACCGCTGAGGATCACCACAGTTCTGGCAGTTGCACTGCTGGGGCAGGGCTCGCTGATCTTGGCTGCACCGCTTGGCGTGTTATTTCTCCCAATCGCGCATTTCTCAGCTCAACATTCGGAGAGAGTCTTCAGTTGATTCAGAAGTTATTTCACTGCTTTCTCGTTGGAATCGTGGAGGTTCTCGGCGGCAGATCCTGGAGCAAGTTGACCAGAGTGAGAGGGTCAGAGTGCTTAGCTGGGCCTGAAACAGGCAGGTTCTGGATCTGACGTGGCATACTGGTTGGCAGTTCATCGGGGTCCAAGGTGCATGGGCTTGGAGACCATGAGATGACGCAGGAATATATCGGTTTTTCCCGGGGGTGTTGGGTCCCTACAGCGATGTCTCGGATGATGATGAGGCCTTACGGCTGTTGTAAAGTGACGGCATCCTCCACTGGTGAGACTGAAGGCGTGATGTGAGGTTGAAGTCGTGTTGTGAGACTGAAGGCGTGACTGTGAGACTGAAGGCGTGATGTGTAGATCCGGCTCGAAGGACCATTTGTACGAGACTATTGGGGCGTTTGTACAATACTGTATTTCTGAAAGGTGCCGTACACATTTTTCACGCCAAAAGCCTCTCACAGAGTTTCGCAACGATCAGTTTATTACTGCGCGAAAATGACTTATCTCCCAAAAATGAATACGAATTTAGTACTGAATTAAGACACTTGAAAATAGATTTGAACTGGTAGACTTTGGTTGTAGGAGACTGTTACTTCGTTGGTGGTAGATTTTGGAACTCCTGGGAAAGGAGAGAGGTCTCTATTTATAGGACCGACCTGGGTTGAACTTTTGTTGCCAGAAACTTCCTATTCTTTGTAGGATATGTGAGTTTAGGCATTTTTCCTGAACGCTGTGTTTGGCGATTAGATTTTGCAAGAATTGTATGCAATAGTTCTCACCAAGTCAGATCAGCTCCTACAAACCATCGTCTCCCATTATTTTTATTGTATTTATAAGAAAATGTACAATGTTTACATATTAGAACCAAGTCACAATTTTGTTGGAATAAATATTTTTCAAAGTGCGGAAAACATAGATAGATGTCAGTTTTCAGGTTATTATTTTAGCACATACTTATTTTTTGGCGCTGATATTTATTTACTGGTCGTAAATGTGACCAATTTATCGTAATTTCGCTCCTCATTTTCTAGAAAGAGAATTTTGGTTACGTAATTATTCCCGATTTGGGAACTTCTTTTGTCAGCGTTGACCAATAGTAACTCGGCGGTTGGCAAAGTGGGGGCAACGTAAATACTGAGATTTTTACTCAGCTGTAGTCATTTCATCGGCTGCAGGCTCCGGGTGAAGAGTTTAAGCGGTTGTTTAGAAGGGGTTTGGGACCCGTTTTGATGCTGTATGTAACATCTATTATCAATTGCGCATATATTTCCAATTGATAAAGATAATTGAAGAAACGCAAATGTGTGAGCTGGCGGCACGGTACTGTCTAATTGTGTGGGCTGGCGGCATGGTACTGTGTGGGGACGTAAATTCCAATATCGACCTTTTCAGTTGTCATTTGCTTTTGTTGACACGTTTGATGCATAAATCATTACAGAATTATAAGTATAAACGATAGAAACATATTCACATAACACATTCATGAAACATCAGAGAAATACTTTTTTATACGTATTGATTTCTTTGACACGTTCGATACAGTAGACGTGTTAGTGTGACCGACTTGGAACTAATGGAATCGCAGTACGGAGAACATATTGTAATTCTTGTACTTGTTCGCAGTATCTTTGAATATAACTCCATTATTTGGATCCCTACTGAACAAAACCATATTCTAAAAATAGGTAGAGAACAAAAGAGATTTATGCTTCACTTATACAAGAGAGAATGTACATACTATCCATTCCTGTATACATCCTTGATTGAATAAGAATGCTTGATTTCAATAACTTAGAAGCCCATCGAAAAATATTTTTGGTACACATTTATTAAAATTAATCTCTGAATCCATATTCAATCCACCTACGTTGAAAAAGGTTAACTTTATTGTATCCAGTTAGTACACTCGTGAGAGATTCCACGCACACTTTCTTGTGCTCTGAAAGCGAGGACTTCTGCTTACCAGAACGCGCCAATCAGAGCGACTCATTGCATTGACCGTTAATATGTTCGACTTCACTTATAGACGGTTCAGCAGCTATCTTTTAACGCATATCACAAAATAGTAAAAAATCTCCAATGATCTTTTTAATCTTACATGTACATCAAATTTAAAATCTTCTCCGTAATATATTGGTGAATAGCCGTTTTATGGAGAACGTGAAGAAATAAATAGATAAATAAATACTGCTGATGAAATTTGTGGTTCCATTTCAGAAAAGAACTGTGACAAAACATAACCTTGAATAGAACTTAATAAAAGCGAAAAAAGACAAACTTAACAAACCAGACCATACCTAGCCTAACCTTACCTAATTTATTGTTTTTTTGTTTTTTCGAAATTGGTAGGACATCTGGTTCTTGAGCAGATAATCAAATTCATCGGTCTCTTTATTTGACTATTCGAATACATTGACTGTTGAAAAATAATACGTAGGGAATGTAGGGATAATATAGGGTCCGCCATCTAAAGTTTTTTTTTTCAACTAGTGCTTATTTCGTGAATGGTAACACTTAGCTCATGTCTGATTTGACAGATAATTAGTTTTATCCTTCCGCTGAGCGATAATATTGCGACATTACTTTGAAAATCATGGTAATGTTGCAGAATGTGTGCGAAAATTGCGTACGGTTTTTGGAAGAAGAGAAGCACCGTCAGCTCCGTATGTTCGTTATCTTGTGAAAAAAGTGAAAGAAACTGGCATCCTCATCGATAAACCAAAGCGTGAAAAGCCAAAAACAGTGCGTAAACCCGAGAATATCGATGCTGTGGCAGAAAGTGTGCGTGAAGCGCCATCAACATCAATTCACCGTCGTTCTCAACAATTGAACATTTCGGAGACATCATTGAGACGAATTTTGCATAAAGACCTTGGTATGACGCCATACAAAGTCCAATTGGTTCAGGAGTTGAAGCCGGATTAACCGGAAGGATTGTACTTATAAATAAAAAAAGAAATTTGAGAAAATATTCAGTAGTTTTTTTTTTATAGCATTTTCAAAAAAAAAAAGTTATTTGGCGGACCCTTTACAAAGGTTACTTCTTCGCATATAATTCAATTTTAAGTATCTAATAAACCATTTCACCGCACTTCTGGTGTATTTTTTCGCTAAAGAAGCATTGTTTCAAACAGAAGCGTGTAGCCTAGCAAATAAATAAGTAAGCACTCAAAGATGAAATAAATTATATCAAATGTATATTTTAAAATACAATAATGTATTTTGTATTTACAATAGAGATTGCATTGCTATAATTTTTCATGTATTCATTAACTTACTTGCTATTTGGTAATGTCTCACGTGCACATCTGGATGAAGTTAACAGCGCTTACATATATATAAGTACATCAGTTTTTTTTTTAATATTTCAGTTCACACTTCTAGTGATGATCTGTTCAGTGGGTTCCAGTGCTTATTTGGTTAAGCCCCTTGACAACCTCTCATTTCTCATTGTTTTGTTGACTATCCGAATACATTATACTGTGGGAAAAATAATGTGTGTAGAGATTTAGAGATATATTTTCTCGCATAAATTTGAATTTGAAAGCTTTGATATTAACGCATAGTTGTATATAATCAATCACGCTACAGTGAATTGGTAAGAGTATCTAGGATATATTTTATAATATTATCTGTGGTTTTAATGAATTATGGAGTATTAGGGTAAACAATTAACAGAATATATTACGTAAGTATGAATCTGCTTACCGTTTCAATACATTAACTTCAAACAGAAGGCCCTGAGGAAAATAATTCCCGTTAGAGCCCATGTCATCTTTGGGAAATGAAGGACAGGAAATTCTGGGAAGGAAAAAGGTATGACGGATAGATAGGAATCTGGGAGTCAGAGTGACAGACACCACTGCGGTGCAAGGTGAAGTTTCGAGAGAATCTTGCTGGATTACACATATATAAATATTGTTTATTATAATAATCCCTTCTTTAATACAATTTGTTTACCTATCTCCTGCGACGTGCCCCAAGGAAGTGTTCTGGGTCCACTCTTATTTTTCATATAATTGAACTCCTTATCGAACTTGGATATTATCTTTTGCCGATGATACTGTTATCTTATTTACAGGTAAAACGTGGAAAATCAATTGAGAAGGCAAATTGTGGACCAAACAAAATTAAAAAAAATGGTAAGCCTTTAACCTCCTCACCTTAAACGTTAAAAAACACAATAAATACTTTTTCAATGAGTAAATTAACTCTCCCACAAAACTTTCCTAAACTAATCATTCATACTTGCCCAGAAAATCTAGACACTCCTGATTATTTTTTATTATCAGCTATACATGCCCAATTCTTAAGAACGAAATAATCAAATAATAATCATTTAAATACTCAGCATTATTGAGGTTTCGGTCAGCTCTAAAATTTTATGTTTTCTGTCAGCAAACGCAGTCAGTTTGGTGACCAGATCTGAATAGCCAGGTCCTTCCCCACTTTCCTCTTAACCATCCCCTTCCCCTCCCCACTATCTTCAGCCTCACAACATGCCCCAATTGGGGATGCCATAGTCTCACTGACTCCAGACGGGAGAAGTTGGGTCTCTTATGCGGTTTTCATATAAAAGTTGAGTTATCATGTAGAACAAGTTTGATCAGCAAAAATTTTACCCTTACCTGACATTGAGCCTGTATTTTTTCGCTGCCGACAAAAACCTAGTGTTGTCTAAATGATTAAATACGTTGTCGTGCTAACTTAATATTTAAATGACGGACCGTTTAATTTCTTCTCGAAAAAATGTTGGGCAGGTAAAAATTTATTTTTTCGCTAAGGCACCAACCACATCACGGTGAGTGGGCGGTACAAGGGTGTATTTTTCGTAATGATTTTCAACCAAACGATGAATGGAATTTTTTTCATTAATACTATTTATATGTTAAAATATTTGTACATGTTTTTATCTGCTGTTGATGTCAATTTGTGAGAAATAGTTTGGATGCAGGTGAGTTCTCTAGTTGTCGTCTTGAGAAATTTTTTGTCAATTAACATCTGTATCTGTGTTTTCTCCCTAATAAATAAAAAAAAAAAAATACTCGTAGTAAAAATATAAATATAGAAGACTGTATACAAATTTTTGTACACGAATCTAAAGTATCTTTAGTTTGCGGTGTAAGTTGCTTTAATAATAATAATAATAATAATAAGTTTTATTCCAGGATGTGGGGAGGATAGTGCAATCCCACACGTCCCATATGATTGTACATATTTATATAATATATTTTTATAACATTTTAAAACAAATTTTTTTTTTTTTTTTTTTTAACATAGAATAGGAAAAAAAAAACAAAATAAAAAAAATATATTTATATATATAAAAATTAAATATAAAAAAATAAATAACTAATCAATTCTATTCTTCAAGCTCGGGCCCAGCGCTCACTCAGGAGTGGGGTTTGGTGCTGAAACGCTGCGGTCACCACTGCATTGTCGGAAGCCATTAGCCGCATCCTGGCTCCAGTGACCCGATGTCTCTTTAGACCGGCGAATCCGTGCAGTCCTAGTTCAGTGAACATTGTCGATGCACTGCTATATCTTCTGAATCCAAATATAATTCTACATGCATCATTATATTGCATCCGGAGTCGTTCCATCGAGGTGGTTCGGTAGTTACACCAAGTTTCGCATTTATATAGATTAGTGCAAAATGCATTGAACAATGTTTTTTTTACATGGTTACTGCATTGGAAAAATCTTCGGGCAATCATATTGGACAATACACTGATACTTCTCCTCTGTCGTTCAATATCACCATCATCCGAGAGGTCTTCAGTGATGATGTGACCCAAGTATTTTACACTCGTTGATATACTTATGTTTTCCTCATTGAGTTGTACGGGGAGCATCTTCTCGAGAGCTTTCAGCGGTTGATAGCGATTAAGCCACGGTTCATCAGAAAAAAAATTTGAAACTATACCTATAGGTTTAGAGCACCACGAAGTGGAATTTTCATCTAAAAAAAATGGCGGACCATCAAATTTTATTTTCGGTTTTTATTGAAAATTTTCATCGTTCATAAAAAATAGTTGAAGTAATAAAATAAGAAAAACCCTACATGGTGCCATAGAGACTGGATTTACACAGTTTAAGACTTTGTGCATGAAAATGGGATGTAAAGTTTTTTCAATATGTCGTCAACCAGGTTGAAAAACATGGTTTCGAGAAAAACGCGAAGACATACAAACTTTTTAAAACGGTTTCATATAAAGTGCTGTACTCCATCAATTTAAAGAATATCTTTAAAATATTTAATGGGGGCATTTTTAACGAATGCATATTTCAGAAAATGAAATGAAAAAAAATAGAAGAAAATTTTTTACAGTGTTGCTTTAATCAATAATAACCAAAAGTTGTGTCTTTGACCAATTCCTCGCGTTAAAAATGTTTCGAGATATTTACGTTAAGTTTTTGTTATTGGCAATAAAGCAATTAACTTGTTGTAGAAGTAAAGTTCGCTAATGGAGAGAGAAACGGGTCAAACACGTGAAACTTTCTTGATCTTGACTTCGACAGTTAGTCAAGTTTACGATAGTTGTCAATTAATATTATCATTCGGACCTCAATTACTTGTTTGTACTTGGTAGAAAACTTTCTGATTTTGATTGCTTCTCAACAGTTTGATAATTTTAGCTTTGACTGGTCTTAACACATCAATTGATGGATTTTATTAAACCCTGTTCAAGTGCCAATCTTTTTAGAAAGCTCCGAATCATGTGTTTGAAAAAAATTTTTATCCGCATTATGAATTTTGAAAATAGAGAATATATTCTGAGAAAATTTGGGGAGAGATTGAATTTTATTGTAATCGTTATATTTTTACTAGACGAGTATGGCTATTATTATAAATCATCTCGATTCTAAACTAGTAGTTAAAATCACATCTCGCAACTCAAATTCTAAACAAAGATTTAAAATTACATCTCGCACTTCAAATTCTAAACTAGGATTTAAAACCACATCTCGGAATTCAAATTTTAAACGAGGATTCAAAATCTCATCTCGGAATTCAAATTCTAAACAAAGATTAAAAATCATTACTCACAATTCAAATTCTAAACAAGGATTTAAAATCAGTGACTTTTATTACTACAGAAAAAAAGAGAAGAACAATAATAATTTTTGTTTATCCCTATGCCAATCGTGTCCAGCCTCGATTACATTGAGCGAGTTTACAAGCTACTAGCCGGCGAATTCACTATCTGCTAGTTAACTTGTTCAGGGAAAAATCTGCTAGTTAGCTAGTTAATATGATTACACTGAGCGAGTTTACTAGCAGATAGTGAATTCGCCGGCTAGTAGCTTGTAAACTCGCTCAATGTAATCGAGGCTTAAGGAATCTATTTACAGACAACACTGACCAAAAATAAAATAGGTACTTAAACGATTATTTTCGTTTTCATGAAAGCAAACTGAACAACAAAACCGAAGACATTTGATTAAACTCAATTCTAGCGGGATACTCGTAACACTCCAATGACACGATATTTTTTCTTTTTCATTCAAAACAATGCTATATCTGAAAAATTTAATATGTACTAAAAACCAACAAAATGAGGCTAAGTAAGAAGATGAAGACATTTTAAAAGATTATAAATTAGCATAAGTATAACAGCAATACAACAACAACTCCATAGTGAGGATGAATGTGAAAATAAAAAAAACTTATATTATACTTAACTAATTACATAATAATGTAACACATGATTAATGTATCTCAAATTAAATAATCATTAATAAAAAATTTTAAACTGTCTTGGTCCAAACATTATAAGTCTAAGCATTTAGTCGGCATTCCTCGTGAAACAAAACATTCCTCCGCGATAATAAACAGTCAACGGAAAATATCTGGAATCTCCGGACAGCCCCCTGGGGACAGTTTATAGATTGTCTCAGCCACGGGTGAAGAAAGGCCTTCGAAGGAGCCTTTATCTCGGCAGAGGCCTTGCCGAAATAAAACTAGATTAATTAAGTAGAAATTTTTTTCAATATTTTAAATTACTTTGGGTCTAATAAATGTTCAAATTGAATTTTCTTTGTTGTTTTTCTGTTTAGTTTTTTTCCCACTTAATCCATTAATAATTTTATCTCTTCAATAATTTTATGTTTTCTGGCTGGAAAAACTATTTAGCAAAATATCAGATGGTTATGTTACGGTTTTTTTAATTTCAAACCGTGTTCTTAGGCACGTGTTATCGCTAACCTCCTATCATAAGAGTCCTGTGCACATACATTTTCAACTTTTCACACTATTTAAAATAGTATTTACTTTAAGGCGCCGTATCCTAGCTCGAAAAGATAAAGATGGAGAGATATGTAATTACGAATGTTGGAGAGAGCGCGCTAATATTTCAAACGATAAAATTGAAGCGAAAATTGTGAAAATGTTTAATAAAACACGACTCGTTTAGAATAGAGAAAAAATCTCGTGGAGGTTGTCTGAAACAACGTTCAAAGAAAGACTGTGATTTTTTTTCATACATACAACTTGTTAAATAATAGAGACAGACATGAAAATATAAATTTTTGAAGCATAATTTGCGATTTTTTTCTATCGAGGGAATTTCATATAATTTGCGTTTCGGCGTGGAAATTGTTTAGATATTATCTTCAAAAATAATATATATTTTTTAAGAGCTTAAAAACTTGTTCAAGGGAGATTTGCAAGAAATCGGTAGAAATTCGGGTAGCGGCTGCTTCGAGAGAAAAAAAATAATGTATTTTCACTACACTTAATACAATATTAACAAACAATAGCTAAGAGTACCCTGAAAGGTTAAATTTAAAGTAAACAGATTTTTAATTCATTGGATTGATAGTATTTCCAAAACTTCAATATTTTAATCAACTGAAATAATTTATCAAGACGAATTTTGCTTCGAAAAGTCAATTAAGTTTGACCTGATTTCGGAATACCACCTCTACAAACAAAAACCCAAAATAGCCCGTACCCTAAAAGTGCCTAGCGATCTAACAACTCTTACGTTTAGTGGTTCCCACAAAAGGATAATTAAAGCACATTAAGTGTCCACACTAATGGCGTTTTGTCACGAAACGGGAAGGCTACAGAACTGAGATAATATTATATGTGCAGGATAATTTATTGGTGCATATTATCTTGTTTAATGTATATTACACCGAATAGTACACTAGAGAAGTCAATTAGGTTGCTTTTGATAAGACAGAACTGTAGACCTTCGATTTTTCAAAGGCGTTATCGAGGTCCAAAGGGTCAAACAAAACGGGTAAATTCTATGTGAAAATATAGGAAAACAGTGGAGTTTCCTGGAAAAATACTTAGAAGGTCAAAATACAAAAAATATATACGGCCGACCAGGGGTCTCAAAGAGAGCTAAACCTGGATGTCAAACGATTTTGCCTGCGGGCGGCGCACAGTTAATAATTTGATACCTCAAATTATTAACTGTGCGCCGCGTAACTTTATTATAAAACCCAAGGTTTCTTTCTGGATTTCATTTTATTTTAAATGGGTTCCTAAATGTCTAAAAACTTTTTAGAATTAAAAAAAACAAACATTTTAGCCGCTTGCGACGTATGGCACCATAGCAAATACTCACTACCTCGAAACGCGAACAAGTAATTTTACGTTTGTAGAGTTTGAATCTCTCCGCAGGTCAACGTGCAGGCACGTAATCTTGATAATTCAACTATAACTACTGTGTTTTTCTGGATCCTTTTGATGGAATCTAGGAAATCGGGTGATTATCTTAACTATTTAACTTGTGTTTTAGTGTGATAAAAAATATTGAAATAACGATTTTTCAAAACGTATTTTTTCTCATCGAGAACATAGAATTCATCGAGACTTTTAAAAATGTATCCGAATGTATCCGGCAAAATTTTACGTTTTCTGTGTTTAATGGATATTAATGTGTCAAATTAACTTTAGTTTTGTGATGTATTCAGGGTTTACTTTAACAAAATAAAACATTTTCATCACCAAGACGATTTTTGATATACAGATCGATATATACAAATTTCATAACGCCAAAGCTTACCATTATATATAAAAACGCAGTTCTGCTAAAATGCAATGTTCTGTAAACATTTTGAGTCAATTTATCGCTTGGTTTCCGAGATTTGCGAACGCAAACATACGGAACCTAAATTTGTATATAATAGATTGCTGTAAGTATTAAAAACGACTGTACCAGGTTGAATAGCGCGATATATATTTTTTAACAATTTTTTCATACAATGATAATTTGTATTGTCCCAAAAACATACTAAAATAATAAAGTTACGCTAGATACTCAAAATTACTAACTGTGCGGCGGGTTCAGTTTATTCGTTAATCAATAATATCGGAACGTATACAAACCGCAATCCATCCGTAAAAGCCTTCCTCGAATGAAAGATAATTTATTCAAGCTTGATGTATTTTCTGCCGAAGGCCACTTATTTTAATCGAATATGCTGTTTACGATGCATTATAAGTCGATTCCAAAATTTGTTGCCGTCGCATGTCGTCTGTATTTTACAGGAAGCGAAAGTTTTGTGTCACAAGTTGAAACGATTGTCAACAATGTGCAGTGATTTTCAAATATGAAATAAAATTATGCTTATCGTCAAATATGTGTTTATTAACAACTACCCATTTTGTTCACAAAAGATTTGAATGGTGTAGGTGAGACTCAGTTAACAGACTTAACCAATGCCCAAAAGTTCGTAAGTTTGACGCTACGCTAATGTTTCAAATGCTTAACCTGCTTTAGTAAGGTAAAACACGTGAAAATACAATAAAAGTTAAGTAACATCTTGTGAGGGTGAATTTATTTCGGATGGTTGTGTAGGTAATCGGTTAATTAATGGGTTATATTATACAGCCTTTAATACATATGTTGGTGGACTGAATGCAGTAGTCAGAAATAAGATGTTGTCAAAGATAGTTAGCGCTGTACAATGGAGTTCTGATACCAATTCAGATGTATGGTATTAAAGCACGGAATAAATGAAAGTGGATTGAATGCAGTAGAAGTGGTATCTCTATGACTTTTAGACGTATATCGAATGCATGGAAAAAGGAATGTCAGGAAAAGGCGTCGAAAATTCGTAGGTAGTTGTAGATGTACTTTTCAAAGTGGTAGTTTTCAAAGTTTCAAAAATGTAGTTTTCAAAGTGGTAGATGCTCTCAGTAGGTAAAATACCACAAAGCAGTCTTCACTAGCTAAAGCCGTATTTAGTGATCATTTCTGCATAGCCAGGTACTTCCCAACCTATCGCTTTACCTTTACGCTATCTCCTCCCCTTCCCCGCTCCTTTAAGCCGCCGCTACCCGAATTTCTACCGATTTCTTGCATTTGAAATTTTTAAGCTAAAATATATGTTATTTTTGAAGACAATATTTATACATTCCCTAAGCCGAAAAGCAAATTATATGAAATTTCCTCGATAGAAAAAATAGTAAAGTATGCTCCGATTTTTTTTTTATTTTCACGCCTGTCTCAATTATTTAACAAGTTATATGTATGAAAAAAATTCCAGTGTGACAATCCCTTCGAGATTTTTGCTCTATTTTAAACGAGTCATGCTTTATTAAACATTTTCACAATTTTCACAATTTTCACAATTTTCACATCAGTTTTCATATAATTTTTTTCATATCATTTTAAATGTTAGAGCGCTCTCTTCAACATTTGTAATTACATATCTCTCGATCTTCTTCTTTTTGAGCGGGTATACGGCGCCTAGGCCTCGTAATTCGTAACATATCCTATTAGGGGATGCCGTAGACCAACTGATTTTGAACATGTGATATTCACATAAAAATGCAAAAAAATAATAGTATGGTTTATTTTCGCAAATAGTAAAATAATTACTTTCGTTCTATTGTCAAAAGGCTGAATTTTTAGGTTAAAAAACTAATTAACAAAACATATATTAGTACTAACAATGCTAAACAGAAGAAAGTATTAAACTAAATAACGTTGATATCATATCTGAATACAAGACGAACATTTTATTGATGTTTTTATTAGTAATAAAACCCTATTTCTCTTACATCTCCCAGTTGTTCGGCATTCGAGTAATTTGATTGGTCCTCTCAGAAATGCAGTAATGATTTCAATCTAACAATGGCGTCGTAGGAATTTTTAGAACTTCTTTAATGGTCCTCTACGAGCTTTCTCAGGCGAGCTTTCGTTAGCTTCAAATCGGGGCTAACTAAACTTTATAGTTACAGTTACGTTTGTATATTTTATTTCAGATTGGACCGAGAGACAAGCCTGTTTATTACGCATTATTTTAATTAACTTGTTATGAAGATAGGAGGAGTGAACATAAAAAAAGAAAATTACATTTCGCCCATTTAAGAATTAGAGACATCGAGAAACAGAATCTTAGACAAAAATGACAAATTGTAAATTTTCGTACTATTGTATATCATTGTAGGCTACGTAAGGTGACTTAGCAGAGGTGCCCGTGTTCATAAGGTGAGGTTTGTCCGGGTCTTGGCAGTGGATGCGTCTGCCCACCGACGAGGCAGGCCGGATCGGGAGCGACTGGTTAAGGGAGACCTTTTGATCTCTCTACCAAGATTCTTTCGGAACATATTCCTACCCACCCCTCAAACCTTTTTCCTTCCCAGAACTTTATTTTCTTTTTTTTATAATAAGACCTTCCACACAGTATTCCCAATGATGACGTAAGCCCTGAAGGGAATTATTTTTCTCAGGGCTTATGAAGTTGTTGGAAACAAAATCAAGTCTTATCACCGCAAACGCAAAAATAAAATTACTAGTAGTTACTTCCTGGTTTCGTTCAAATTTCAATTTTTTTTTATAGTTGAAATATGTTGTAAAACATGCATCATAGGGGTCTTGTCCAATTTTTATAAGCAATATGTAAGGATATTCTAATACTCAATAGCCCCTGACGAAATGGAACCGGAAATGGTTGCGGTGTTCTAGAAAGTTGATACAGAAAAATTTAACTGTATGAAATGTAACGTCATGGCTTTTCCAATCGAAACTTCGTATAATGCAATCATACAAATTTTCTTTTGTGACCAATCAACATCCAAATAATTTTTCGTTGTTACTTTAAAAAATGATTGCTTTTAACCACATTTTTAACTTGTCTTCAGTATTCTACAGTACAAGACAAACAAAACAAACGCTCTTTCGAAATGTTGTACATAATAATATGTTTACCCCAATTAAGATTAATAAATGTCATGTCAAAAATTTAAGCTCTGCCGATCCCAAACTAAACGGTTTAACACTGTGAAACTGATAAACAGGGTTGTAACAAAATTAAAAAAATATATTCGCATTCACGTTCGAATTATTATTATTGACAATTTTCAGATGTTCGAAATTAGAAAGTTTTTCTTTGTATAAACCTCAGAGGAAGTTCTTGGGGGTAAGTAATAACATTGATGGTGCACCTGACAAAATAATAGCACCTTATTTTTAAAAAATAGCATATCTATTGAAAACTATTACCAAACTTTAAAACAACTTAAGTCATCGATTTCACCAAATTAATAATCAGTCCCGTTTTCATAAAATCGCCTTCGTTAGGTTTTACTTATTTATTAGACGAATGACGACTAATGAATCTTGGAATGTAGACATTAAACCCAATTATAATCACAGCTAAGAATTCACAGCTAGTAGCTAAAACTTAGGTAGGTACTTTAAAATATGAAATTCAAACGAAATAATAGACTTAGTTTCGTTAAAGTTTCGTAGACGAGCGTATTTAATCAAGCAATCGACCCAGAATTTATTGAAGCAAATTAATATTACTGTTCAAATTCACGATAAATTTGTCTGGCATAACTAAAGCTCTAAAAGTAAGTAAGTGTAAGGTAGATTACTGCTCTATATTTATTACTGATTATATTTGACCAATGAAGGAAATTTGACTGCTAAGCTAGAAGTTATACAGAACAGAGCTATGAGATGTACGAGTATATTGGGGAAAGGCAAATACGGAGAGAGAAGCTAAATTGGATTCCAATAAAAAAGAGACTGCTATTTTTATTGTGTTAATTTTTGTGCATAAGGTTATGAAAAACCAAGTGCCAAAATACTTAAAGGATGAAATTGTTTTTAAAAGAAATATACATAATCACGAAACAAGAAATATAAATAGAATTACAAAAATCAAAATTACAGAACTGCCTAATGTAAAGAGCATATAAAGATGTATGATGAAATGCCTGAAAGTATGAAGAATGAAGAAAAAATGGAATTAAAAATAAATGTTATGCTTAATGTACAAATATTTAAATCCGTGAAATGTTATGTTACTGTGCATATTAGTTTATATTCTAATATCGTTTAAACTAACTCAATAAATAATTATAAAATTATATTGAATTGTTTGTGCAAATAAAATTATTTAAATTAATACATGTTGTTTAAAGACACCATAAATATTTAAAGGGTCCCTAAAAGAATTTTTAAGTATTTTTCAACTGAACTTTGTACCAGAAACATGAATTTCGGGAATAGCACTGCTATCGTTTTGAATTCGTTTAAAATTCGAACTTTTCGCATTTAATTAAATGTATCTAAATTTGTTATTTCTATTTTTGAAGCTGTCAATTGATGATGAAATTCCATCATAATATATTATAATAAAAACGAATATAAAACTTTTTTCCACTTTAATTTTATTGACCGTAACCGGTTTCAGCTCGCTAGAGCCATCTTCAGACTGGTACAAATTATTATTAGTCTACGGTTTATATACACAACATATGAGGGAGGGGAAGTGTGTGGTCTTAAGGATTTTAATCAATTATATTAATTACATTTGTTACTAAGTCATTTTAGACTGTCGAATTTCTAAATATTTTGGTAATTCCAGTGTGCTAATTACCTTGGGTTTGTAGCTCACTTCAATATTGTTCAGGGAAAAACCTAATATATTCATATTACTTGTTAGATTTTTCCCTGAATAATATTGAAGTGAGCTATATTCACATTACTTGTAAGGTTTTTCCCTAAAAACCTAATATATTCATATTACTTGTAAGGTTTTTCCCTGAATAATATTGAAGTAAGCTACAAACCCAAGGTAATTAGCCCACTGGAATTACCAACATATTTAGAAATTCGACGGTCTAAAACGACTTAGTAACAAATGTAATTAATGTAAATGATTAAAATCCTTAAGACCACCCCGCTTCCCCTCCCTCATATTGTATTGTTGTGTATATAAACCGTAGACTAAGAATAATTTGAAGATGGCTATAGCGAGCTGAAA
Source organism: Glyphotaelius pellucidus (assembly GCA_936435175.1). NCBI lineage: Eukaryota > Metazoa > Arthropoda > Insecta > Trichoptera > Limnephilidae > Glyphotaelius > Glyphotaelius pellucidus. Next base: position 8,781,908 of record OW386552.1, on the reverse strand, counting down.
CCGGTTACGGTCAATAAAATTAAATTGGAAAAAAGTTTAACATTTGTTTTTATTAAAATATATCTAAATTTGACTTGAAACGTAGAACTTCTAAGAACGCGTTGTTTCACAGAAGTTGAGTATATTGTCAATTTTCAAGTTACGTAACAATTCTTCTACTATGTCATTATCGACCAGTTGTTTAACGTAACTGCGAAAATAACAGAACATAAATATAACTTTGACAATTAACAAAAATTAACTTTGAAATAATCAAATTAGAATTTTCAGATTTAATCAGCCAGCGTTGTGATTCGTTCAAAATTAAAAATATTCGCATTGCAAGCATTTTCCGGAATAAGTGATAGTTTAAACTGAGTTTTAGCAACCCTACCATAACCAGACCACTAAACGACCATGTAGCACGATTTCATACTGGTCGACAGGCTTGGCAGTTACGTACCAGATGATTTATCCACCGCGACAGGCGATAGAAATCATAACACTTAATGGCGGCCAGCGGGGCGAATGAATGCCTTCACGGCTCGAGTATGGAGGCGGTCAGCGTTTGTGTCGCCTGATACCACAAATAAACACAACAGAATAACAATCCACAAACGAGGCGTTAGAAATGGAATTTAATTTTTTCAATTCCATGTCAAAACATAACATTGAAAAAGAGTAAAGAGAAAAATGTTCCTAACCTCACATAATCTCACATAAGCTGTATTTTATAAATTTATGGTTTTTCAATTGTTGGAAATTCTTACGTTGAATTTGTTTAACGTAAACGGTCAGCATTGTTTTAGATCAGCTTTACTACCCAGTTTTGTCCCACGACGGATCTTGTGCCTCTTAAAGTGACACGAAAATGTCACATTTTCCCGGAATGAATTTTTTTATTTATTTATTTTTAAATTTTTTTATTGAAAGAACAGTTAGTACATATCAACAAACAAGTCCTGCTAAGCCAATTGCATCGGCTTGTCAACAGGTGATTATAATTTAGTCACATTTACATTTGAAAAGTTATAATTCACATCTTTTATCTACAGATTCAACATTTTTTCATACATTTTTTCATCCATATCAATATAAATATTTTTTTTCCGATAACCAATTTTTCACCATATATTTAACCTTATTCATAGAATTATGTTTCTTGATTGATATTACCGATGAAAATATTACTAGTTAAATTGATTGGAACAATTGAGTCGATGCAGATAGTATTTTTTACAGTCCCCACAGCAGTTCTATGAAACAATACACCACTACAAAAGCAAGCATCTTTTTTAAATGATTCTACAGAATTATCCACTTGAGCGCTTCTTGTCACAACATGGAACTATTTAAAATACCTCGGATTGCTTTGCTGCCAATTTTGGAAAATTTTCCCATATTTTTAAGTAATTGAGTAGAAGTTTACGATTTTATAATAGTTTTTTTATAAATCCTACGAATATGTAATAATCGACAAAAGATAGGTGGATTCATTGGCTATATAGCTCTATAATTCGTTTCTATGTCTTCATATTAAAAGAGGAATGTTTTTTTTTTTAATTGGTGCGGAAAATATTAAAAATCATCACCAAAAAATGTCGAGCAATCGGAGAAAAAATTTATTTGCGCTGTCGGTCCAGTGGTGTAACATTTGCCTTATCTTTTTATAGTTTTATTTAAAGTTCTTTATCGAATTGTAGTTGCAAGTCGACAAAAGTTGCATTTTTCCACAAAGTTCTACCCAAAAATAACTGTTAATTTATGTTTCCCGATGCCGTTCACGAGTTTTAACTTCAGACATCACTCGAAGATATATTCTTCTTCAGAGTCACGATTAAGATGACTCAAAATTATGTAACGAATAATAATTGTACCTACTTCCTTACCAATCAATCAATTCAGTTAATTAATAATGCGAAATATTGTACGTGATAAATTTCTTATAATAATTTAATTATATTGAACGATAAGAATTGCATTCTTTGGCATATCAATAGAAATGCATTGTTCAGTTGAAGCCATTCCATTGTCTTGGCTGAAAAATGATCGGAATTCATACCACTTCCCGAAATGGTTAATGGAATGTTTCTGCCGTTTCAATTCACTTCTTCAATTGTATTATTTTATTTTTGGCGACTTCCAATGGATGATGTCGAATGTGTAAAAAAAATTCTTTAAGCGATATATTTTGAAATGCTATATCCAATAATATTCAACCATTGTTTATTACGAGTACATTCCAATCGAGTGGTACTTCAAACAACAATGTATGTTTATTTTTAAAAAGAGCAATTAAATTCTAACTTAATTCAACTTAACCTAACTTAACTCTAAATACTATTACAGTATACGTATTATAGTCGACACCAGCAGAGGCTAGTCGTGAATCATATCAATCACGCCAAACGCAAATAACCTAACATTTGTGCACGGTTGATATTTTTTCACAAGAGAAAGAATCGTTTCTGCGTCTCGTTCTTGAACAGATCGGTTATAGAACGATTTGACGACGGATTCGTCATGGGTCTCTTTTACACCTTGTTCACTCCTTCCTCTCCTCAAAAAGACGCTTCACACAAAGATCTCACAGATCCTAAGGGAAACTATTTTCCTCAGGGCCTCCCGTGTGGATTTGATGTAAAAAATATAAATTAAAAAAAAAAAAATTTTATCGTGCTGATTTTTTCCATAATTTATTGTACTTCTCACGTTATCCTCCATTGTCATGATAACGAAGGAGGCAGAAAATAACAGATTGTTGAATGTACCCAAACAAATACCAGAGTTCGCTTTATTAATGTTCACTGTTATAGGTCAATTTACTTGGCCTGTTATCAAAGTATTGTGTACATATTATAGGTACGTTGAAGCTTTCTTTATATGAAAAAGTTCGAAATTTACGCCAAGTGAAGTTGTTTTGGCGGTATTTTGGAAAAAAAAAATCTTTAAAGAAATCCTTATCTAGGTCTTCATTTCCAGTGTAGGTCTGTGATTTGCGATACCAAGCGAAGGCTTACGGTGGATCTTTTATGAGTTTTACTTCATTACAGAATACAAACCTTTTTGGTCCACGGGTTTAGTTTTAAAAGGAAAAAGGGTCGTTTGACAATATTCTTTAAACTAGGTTGATTCACAGGAAAGCTGAACAAACAAGCACGCTCCATACGCACGAACCAAGGGTTGGCTACACGAGTACCCGAGAAAACTTCTTGTCACAGGGAAGTTATTCAAAAGTTTTACGACGGAAGTTTCACTAATGAACTACTGGTTATCTTACATGAGAAACTGTGGAACTTTAAAGCACGTAGAGAAAAATATAAGAAAAACAGTAATCAAGGTAACATTGATGATATTTATTTTGTAAAATAATTTAATTGGGGAATCTCTTTTATTGTTGTGTACTCGTATCCTCGCGATTATTGGAACAGAATATGTATTTTTAGACCAGGCGGAGGAGTGGTTTATTTTTGGAAATACCTGGGATAAAAACAGATCCAATATCTCAGTACTTTAGGACTAAATATTATCAAAACCTAATATTGGGGAATGTTGTGAATTGGAACGAATTAGAAAGATTAGAAGATGGTAGAGAGAAATTCGGAAATCAGATCTCGTGACTAAATGTAAATACAAAGACGAAACAATTGCAAACATAATATAACTCAATTCGGGAGGAGAGAATGGGTACCGCCGCCCCGGGAACCTTTATTGGATAACCAACACCTCTGCCATAGTCATTCCAAGTGGTTCGCTACGTTTGGTGATTGAGCGGGGGTGCCAGGTTCATGGGGGGAGGTTTGTCTAGGCGGATGACCAGGACATACTGAACCCCAGATTCCTACCCACCCCTTAAACCCTTTTCCTTCCCAGAACTCTCCCTCCTCTTCCTTTCCTAAAAAAAAACCTCCACACAGCACCCTCATAGATGACATAGGCCCTGAGGGAAATTATTTTTCTTCTATATCTATACTAATATTATAAATGCAAAACTGCGTGTGTTTGTTTCACGCATAAACCGATAAACTGATTTTAAAAATTCTTTCACCGCTTATATGCGAGTAATATAGGTTGTATATAATGGTAAGTTCTGGCGTTATGAAATAATAAATATTAATAAATTACATTTATTACACGTTTTCTGTCGCTAAAAAAAGCGAGTTATTGCTAACGTCAGAAAACAAATCGTTGCCGTGAAAACGATTTTGATATATTTGCGGGATATCGTAGTTAATATCTATCTATATTAATAAAAAGCATAACTTCCGAAAGACGACCAAATTGGATAATTCTTTTTTTTATTACTGGTAGGCTCTGGCATTATGAAATTTAGGTGGCACGCAAGCTATTTGAAAAGTGAATGTAAAAGGGTGGTGAGGGGGGAGGGGGGAGGGGGGGGGGGGGGGGGGTTGGAGGGCGGGGAGAGGGGGGGAGGATATTTGATGAGTAGCAAGCGCTACAGTAATTTCTACCCAATACCATGCGAGCGAAGGGGCGGGTAAAAGCTAGTAAGTAGATAATTCAGTTAGTAAGCTAATTTTAAAATGTGTTATAACATTTTTTTTTGCAATGTTGGTACTTTTTTTAACTTTGTTTGTAATAGTATGTGTGTAATTTCTTTATACTAAAAGTACATACCTTTTTATATTGCACTTAAATTACAAAACTAATATAATTAGATAGCACCGGTTTACATGAGTCGTTTTTTTTATTATAACTTTTGCCACCATCACGTTCAATCCTTTTGAAATGATTTAAAACGTAATACGTGCCTTGTCTCGTACACGAATAAATAAATATGCAACGAACCAGCGTGCAAAACCTGACCAGTAATTTGTTAAAATCAGACAAATGAATACTCGAAAGGACGTGAAACACGCTTAACCGACTGAATAAATGAAAGCCCAATTCGCACGTCGAAAGTTACAGATTACAAAGCTCGATTACAAAAAGGACGATTGTTCTGTCAGGTGCTTTTTCATTATGCACGTGATCTCAATTAACACGGTGGGAACTGATTGCCTGGAATAACAAAAAAACTTATAACGAACGAACCACCGTGTATTTTTAACGTTTTTTTTAAAAATAATTTAGCTATTAGTTCCTGTGATAATAATATATGAAATCTGTTATAAGACCAACATTGTTTGTAATACGTATCTATAAGTGAAATATTTAGTTTTTATTTTTAACTTTACGAGTAAAACCTCCAATTGTAACATTTATTAGCGAAAATAAATCGAAAATCTGGAGACAGAAAAACAGAAAAAGATATTGGCACCCCTGAGACTCGAACCCATGTCCTTCTGCTTACATGACAACAGCTCTACCAACTGAGTTGGTACAGCTGTTGCCATGTAAGCGGTACCAACAGAAAAATCAGAAAAAGATATTGGCACCTCTGGGACTCGAACCCAGGACCTTCTGATTATATTAAGTTGCCATGTAAGCGGTACCAACTGAGATGACAGAGCTGCTGCCATGTAAGCAAAAGGTCCTGGGTTCGAGTCGCAGAGGTGCCAATATATTTTTCTGGTTTTTCTGTTTCCAGATTTTCAATTGAGTTTCGCTAATATTGTCTTCATTGATGAAATATTTTGGATGAATTCAATAAAGCACATAGAGAAACATAATAAATTTTAAATTAAAAAGTCTTGGAAAATCTTGATTATGAAAAGTTTATAAATCTGCTTATTGGCTATTTACGAGGGACTTCATTTGGTTGCCCAGGTATCCAAGCTTAAATTACAATCAAAGCGATAATATTGCTTACATATTTAAGTGAAATATCAATAATATTATGTTCCAAAATCAGTCCTCAATTTTAAATTGGGTCAAGCTAGGTACATGTAGATTTCCGTAACAGTTACCGCGAACAGGTGAATATAGCAATCATCGGCCTTTCATGTGGTGGCCTTTGCAATGGAAGACAGATTAAGTCTCTCATCAAAAAATTGCCCATTTAACAATTTCTAACTCTACAGTTATAATCATCAACAAGATCTTGTTTTTTTTTAACTAAATCTTTGTTATAGAGGACAGAACTCATTTTTTCTTCATCAAAGGCTTCATCATCGAATATAAAACAGCATCATAACTTTACGTCAACATTAGAAAAATATAAAATACCAAAATATGGTCGAGATAATTTGCGGGTGGGTTATTGAAACCACATAAAAGCTCCTCGATTCTTTACGAGGCAATGAAACCAGCAGTAATTAGTTCGAGATACTTACAAAGGCCATCAAATATTTGAGAACCTTATGGAGCCGCTAATGAGCGAAACGGTATGTAAATTGCAACGTAAGACTCGAAACCGTCAAACACAGAACGTTATAAATCAACGTCGAAATTTACTTCATGGTTCACCGTGGAAAGGGGTTGTCGTTTATTGACAGTATTTAAAAAAAGAAAATTACTTTATTTTAAAGAAAGCGCGTACGCATTTGACGGCTGGCGTGGAGGTGTCGGTAAGGCTCTTGACTCGCAATCCGAAGGTCGCGTGATCAAACCCGGCGTGGCAAATAAATTTTATTTGATTAATTTGAGTTATTTCACAATTAATTCATTTAAAATAATGTACAGTATATTTGTGGCACGTACCCGAGTGGAAGATACTCTCAGTATCGCCCTAGTGTAAGACCACAATTCAGAATTTAAACGTAGTTTAAAATGGCTTTAGCCGTGTTTGTTGACCAGATCTGAATAGCCAGGTACTTCCTCACCTTCTTCTTCCCCATCTCCTTCCTCTCCCCACTACCTGCAGCCCCACAACATACCCCAATTGGGGATGCCATAGTCTCACTGGCTCCAGACGGGAGCAGTTGGGAATAAATAATTAAAAAATAAAAACAAAAAATTTGTCTGTGAATGACATATTTTAATAATAACCCAGAAGAATATATGACGCAAATGTGAATGGCAGGAGAAGTCATGGCACGACATGGCACGATCAAGTGAATCAGATACTTAAGTCGGGCAATGTCAAAAGTCAGAATAATAGAAGAGTATGTATCATACGATGTATGAATGTGAGTGAAGCAAAGAGTGTGTGCCAAGACCGAGTTGTTTGGCGGTCCGTCCTCTATGCCTACCCCTGCGGGAAAACAGCGTGATGGTTAGTTAGTTAGTTAGTTAGTTGTACACGAATAGTTATAGTAAATAATAAAAATAAGACAAATGAATCTGAACTATTAAACCTTCACAATAAATAAACATGGCATTATTCTTAAGTAATGGGTCATTGGTTGATAAGAATAATTTATTCAATCTTTTCTCTCCCATCACATTCTATTCTATTCTATCTGTATTTACATTGAAAGTTATTTTTAAATATTATTACATAACTTAGAGAAAATAAATTATTAGAACTGTTTTCAAGATTAGGCATTAAATTATAATAATAATAATAATAATAATAATAGTTTATTCCAGAATGTATGCAGGGGTAGTGCAATGCAATACATTCCATATTTTGAAATAACAGAAGCAATTTAGACAAATAATAGGTTAAGGCACATAGATAAAATAAATATAAAAAAACGAATAAGCATGAAAAACATGAGAAATGAAATTGAAAAAAATAGTAAACACTAAGATGAATTCATGCATCTGTTTACGGAGGATATTTCATCGTCTCCCGCCTCCAGAGGGCCATCAGGGGGGACTCCATCCAGGCAGTCATGGCGGTGATGATCGCATTCTTCGATTGGTACAGTCTACGCCATAAGCTTCCCATACGGTGGCGGAGAAGTGCTCGGAAGGTGTGTACTCGTCCCTCTAGGAACATTTCCGTAGCACTGCAGTATCTTGGTAGGCGGAAAAGTTGGCGATAAGCGTTGTTATAAGCAACCTTTAACTTATGCCATTGGGATGTAGTGTAGTTGACCCATAGTTCTGATGTGTACAGAGAGGTACAGAAAGCGTTGAAAAGTATTCTTTTTACTTTTGGACTGCAAAAGTAAAAACGTCTTGATAGCATACTCGCTCTAACTGATATGGCTCTTCTCTGCCTTTCCATATCCTCGATATCTTTGAGGTCGTCTGTGATGATGTGTCCCAGGTATTTAACGCTGTGATTAACATTAATATTTCTTTCATCTAGCAGTACTGAGGGTGTTTGGAATATTTCATTTTTAGATTTAAAAACCATAACTACTGACTTTGTGGTGTTATATAAAAGGTTATGGCTTTTTGCAAAGTCTTCACAAATTTTGAGTAGTTTCTTTAAAGCGCTTAGTGACGGTGCAAGAAGAACCATATCATCTGCGTAGTTAATGTTATTTACACACACTCCGTGTACATGGCAGCCTATTTTCGTGGCGTTAAGTTTTTGAATAAGCTCATCGGTGTATATATTGAACAGAACCGGAGACATACTTCCTCCTTGCCTTACGCCACTTTTCAAATGGAATGGGTTAGAAAACTCCCCAGACCATTTCACAATATTTTCTTGTTGCGTGTGCCAAATTGAAAGAATCGCTATAACATCTTCCGAAACTGCTCTTTTCCTTAGTTTTTCCCACAGTTTATTATGACATACACGGTCAAATGCTTTGCTTAGATCTAGAAAGCAGGTATAGATTGGCGTTTCCCTTAGTTTATAATAACTGATAGTTTCTTTTAGGGAATATATTGCCATAGATGTTGATAGTGCAGATTTGAATCCAAACTGATTATCCGCTGTTTTTAGCTGATCTGTAACAACAGTAGATAAAATTTTTTCAAATAATCTTGCCACTGTGGTTGAGAGTGAAATTGGTCGGTAGTTATTAATCACGGATGGATCAAGATTTGTTGATTTGATTATGGGAATAATCACCGTTTTCGTCATTTCATTCGGGATGTACCTGTGACGTATAATATTTGAAAATAGTTCTCCTAGGATAATATGAATCGCTGGTCCAGCATACTTAATGTGTTCAAGAGCTATTGAGTCATGTCCTGTGGCTTTTCCTGTTGCCATTTCTCTAACAGCTCTTTCTACCATTTGCGGAGTAATGCTGAGAGCGGTAGTATTATTTTCGGTTTTCAAACTAAAATTTAAATTCAGAGAATTTTCTGCTGCTTCTTCACCCGCCATAGAAAGGAAGTTACGAAACTCATTGGCGATATTTTCCTTTCCTCTTACTCCATTGACACAGAGAGGAGTTTTCATATTAGTTTTCAATTCTGAAGAGGTTTTTTGCCAAAATTTATGGAAATCTTTATTTATTAGTGAGGTGGCAATACCATCCATTCGTTGTTGAATTTCTGTCTTTTGACATTTTTTCAGAGCTACTTTGAAAATCTTTCGATATTTCTTTCTGTCCTCGGCAACCGGCCCTGAGAGTGGTTTTCCGGCCTCGAGCCATGAGAGAAAGGCGCTTCTTGATTCTGCGTATTTGGCTGCAACCATATGATTCCATCCCGGAATATTTCTATTTTTTCGATTCGTGTTATTAAATATGGTGGAGGCAGCACTTCGCAGTGCATCTACAACATTTTTATACAGGGAATTTATTTGACTTTCGTTTGAATTTGCAGATTTTTTGTCAGGTTCTAATTGGGAGAAATCTTGAATTATCTTTAGAAGTTTGTTGTTGATAATATCAGCATATTTCAATATTTCAACATTAGATTTCGGATTCCACCTAGAGGAATCAAATATGTTATCATTACACGATTCCACTAAGGCTGGCAAACATTGGAGGTTGAGATTTACAATCATTGGCAAGTGATCAGACCATACTGCATCATATTGAACATCTACGCTGGTAACAGCATTTTCCAGTGCTTTGGTGACGATACAGTGATCTAACCAACTTGTGGTGCTATGGGCATCACTTACATATGTAAATGTATCGCAATTCATTAACTTAGTATCGGCACAAACATAGCTAAACTCTTTGCAAAATTTTTCTAGTTCTCGGCCGAAAAGACTTTTGGGATCTGCATTGAAATCACCTAGAATAATCGCACTCGACGAATTCCTTTCACTGATTATTGCGTTTACCTTACTCATGCAGTTTGTGAATTCCTCAAGATTTTCCGGTTTATTTGTTGGCATATAAAGTGAGAAAATTAATATTTTGCCACTGTTGACAGTCAATTGTATTGCCGCAAGTCTGGGTTCAGAGCATTCTACTATGTCGACAGAAAGTGAATCCCGCCATAGGATAGCAACTCCACCATAAGGTCGTCCAATTAGAGGACCATCAGTTAGATTGACCGCTGAGGTTCCATATCCTGAAAATTGGGGGTGAATTTTCGAAAATACATTTGTTTCTGTTGGCAGGACCCATGTTTCCTGGAGCAGGATAATGTCGTTAGTTTCGCATAAATCTTTTATAAAATGTTAGTTCGTCGAATCGATCTACAGTTCTGAGATAAAATCCGTAGATAATTTTTATTTTTATGTGGATCCATTATTAGAGGCCTTATCTTCTCTATTCAGCGTGGAGATCGGTTTTTTAAAAATGAAATTTCTGACGATGATGCCTGGAGGCCATATTTCCTCTTTAATTATTTCTGAAAATTTTTCGCTATTTAATCCAATTTTGAAAGTGGAAAACTCGCCAGATTTTGCCATAAATTTATCTATTTTACAGTGTAAATTGTGGGAGATCAGTAATCCATTTATATCATCAGGAGTTGTTTCTGGATCGAATCGTGATGCAATTATGTACCTCTGTTTTGGAAGAACTTTTAAACCGGATTTCTCGTTCTTGCCTTTTATCAAAATACGCGAGTTTTTTCTTTTTTTATATGTAATTTCTTTCCAATCACTCGTAACTTTTGTTTCATTAATAGTGTTTGTCTTCAGATAATTATTTTTTTCTGTTGAGAACGCCTTAGTTGTCGTCGGATCAGTTTTATCCGGTCTATTTGCACCTCTGTGGGATTTAAACCACACATTGTTATTATCGGTGGACTCGGATGAATTAAAATTATTTGCGACGTTATCGGTAGATGTCGTCGTTTGCTTGTTGATCATCTGCTGATTTAATTTACTGCAGGCGGCTGTAAGCTTTGGGTTTTCGTTAATAGATGTCATTGAATCTCCTTTGTTTACATCGGACATAAAATTATTACAATTTATATTCAATGAATACATTGTTTTAAATTCTTGAAGTTCATTTCTAATTTTTGTAACATCTTCACTTTTTGCGAAGTTATCGTTAAGTGCGTTTAATTTTAAATTACGCATGTCGTTTTTTAATAGTGTTATTTCTTTTAAAAGAGTGGTTACATCTACGTGATCGAATGTAACTGGCGGAAGTTTATTGATGTCAAGCACAACAAATTTAGGTAGGAGTTTGGGGTCGGTTTCTCGCATATATTTAATTAAATCAGTGATGGATCTTTTCTTTTTACCTTCGCCAATTCTCCTCGTCGAGGGGCCTGAAGGTTGGCCCAGGATACTCGTGAGTAGATTTCTCGCATTGTCGATATCTTGTTCAGTGAACATATCACAAACTTGTGTCAAGCTAATGTCATCCATTACTTCAACTTTTTGTTGTATGAAAGCCAGGGCTTCGTTTATGACAAAGCCACACGCACATGAGTTAGCCATGATCACTTAAGTGCCTCGCCGTTTTATTATTTTTCGTTTATCAATTGTGTTTATAAAAATACGATTTAAAAAATTGCGGGTAATAAAGATTCTGTGCGCCGCGCCGACGCGCACTCTAATTATGTACCTATAAACTGTTGACATCCCAAAAAAAAATTATATCAAAACCATCGTATATGGTATTATAAGACAAAAATCAAAGTAAATTAAATACATGGTGATGATACGTGTTTCAATTTCATTTCAAACAAAGGAATTTCTTCGTTATAATAATTAATATAGGTAACCCCCGGTAAATATTTTGATTTTACCAGAAAGAAATTTCATCAGAAAAACGCGTTTGCTTTAATTAAAAAAAGAAAGATATGTGTAAATATTGTGATTTTACCTGAAAAAGCTTAATTAAAGCTATTAAAATAAAGCTTTTCATGTTTGAAAATCATAGATAAAACACGCGTACATATAGACGAAGACTTACAGTCAGATTATGTAAGCCTGAAATAATTCACAGGATGTTTCGATCATTTTTGAAAAAAATAATTGAACTTAGGAACAATACAACCCTTTTTTGAAATTAATGGGATAGGGACCCATCGCTTTGATAAAACCCTTTTGTTTAGAAACAATAAAAGGGTGTCAAATTACTTGCTGATTATACTAGCCCAAATAATGGATTGTTGAACTTGACTTAGTAATGATTTAAAATTATTTATCTAATGAGAAAGTGGGTAAACCAATCAACAAACGAATATTAGGTACTAATACTAACGACTTTCGACACTCTGTTTTTTTAAACCAAAAATAATCACAAAGTAGAAGATTATGAAAACACGTCCAGATACGTTTTTAGATTTTCACGGCCAAAAGTATTTTCGTTATTTGTTTTTGGGGTGTTGCGCTACCTCCTTCTTTAGCCAACGTTTCAGACAGCGTTACAGTGTCCATCATCAGGGCAGATGTGTAATTGTAACGCAGTCCAAAACGTTGGATAAAGAAGGAGGCATAACACCCCAAAAACAAATAACGAAAAAAAAGACACGTCCATTATATATGGTGTTTGTAGTAGTCGGAAAACACGCGAAATGAACGCCCAACATTTGTACTCCATTGCCCCAATTTGTACACAATTGTTTTATTGCCAAAATCAATAAAACAATTACTACACGTTGATATCATGTGTCAAAACAATCTCCTTTGAAATCAAAATCCCTTCAAACTTATGCACAAAACCATTGATTAGCTTCATTGGTAAATTGAAACTGTAAACAGTATCCCCTTAAAATAATTTTCAAGGACTCTACCAGGATCAAAAGCATCCTGTATACAGGGCTTGAAATTCCTAATTAGCAAGGCTCCGGTATTTACCGTATTTGGGTATTCGGATCACACCCTAGCGACGGGTAAAGACATCCCGGCGGGGTCGGGTAACGCAGTGGGTTTACTCACGCGATAAGGGTAGACGTGGACAACTGCGGTGGTGGAATTTGTTTCTCAGGCAGCTTAATAGAAAAAGAAGCACAAGATAATATCATTGATGACATTGATTGAAAAAAGCTCAGGATATCTTTTTTCTTTTTTTTAAAAAAGAAAGACAAAAATTCTCCGGTTACGAATAACTCAACAATATTTGAAAATCTCCTACTACCCCCACAGAAAGCTGAAAATGTTGCTTATGTTGTGATGGAGGACTTAGCCAGCCGAGGAATCGAACACGCGACGCCGGATGGGAACCAAACGCGATGCCCACTCAAGCACTGACCGGTCAAATATGTATATCGAATTGATGAAGTTGTACAAACATAAATAATGGTATGTTTAATTTTTATTTTAACTTTATGAGTATAACATTTGACGGCCTCCGTGGTCCCGAGGTAAGACTCTGGACTCACAATCCGAAGGTCGCGGGTTCGAACCCGGCGTGCGCAAATAAATTTTATTTGATTAATTTGTGTTATTTCACAATTTATTCATTTAAAATAATATATAGTATATTTGCGCCACGTTCCAGAGTGGAAGATACTATTAGTATCGCCCTGGTGTAAGACCACCATTCAGAATTGAAACGTTGCTCGAAATGGCATTAGCCGTGTTTAGTGACCAGATCTGAATAGCCAGGTACTTCCCCACCTTCCTCTTCCCTATCTCCTTCCCCTCCCCACTACCTTCAGCCACACAACATACCCCATTTGGGGATGCCATAGTCTCACTGGCTCCAGAGGGGAGCAGTTGGGACTCTTGTGCGGTATTTCATATAAAAAAAAAAAAAAAAAAAAAAAATAACCTCAAATTGTAATATTTAAACATAAAGGTAGCTGCCAGTAGAATTTTTTTTTTTTTTTTACAGTTAATACCGCACAAGAGTCCCAACTGCTCCCGTCTGGAGCCAGTGAGACTATGGCATCCCCAATCGGAGTATGTTGTGAGGCTGAAGGTAGTGGGGAGGGGAAGGAGATAGGGAAGAGGAAGGTTGGGAAGTACCTGGCTATTCAGATCTGGTCACTAAACACGGCTAAAACCATTTTAAGCAACGTTTCAATTCTGAATGGTGGTCTTACACCAGGGCGATACTGATAGTATCTTCCACTCTGGAACGTGCAGCAAATATACTATATATTATTTTAAATGAATAAATTGTGAAATAACACAAATTAATCAAATAAAATTTATTTGCGCACGCCGGGTTCGAACCCGCGACCTTCGGATTGTGAGTCGAGAGTCTTGCCTCGGGACCACGGAGGCCGTCAGAATATGCGTTAAGAAAAATTAAGATAGTGTGGGTCGTTCTTACTCGAAGAATGATACAGTTAAAAATGATCGAATTGGATATCGACACCGTGGCGCAGTGGTTAGCGCGTTCGCCCGGAAAGCGAGAGGTCCTGGGTTCGAGTCCCAGAGGTGTCAATATCTTATTCTGATTTTTCTGTTCTCATATTTTCGATTGAATTTTGCTTATATTGTCTTCATTTAATTAAATAATGGTATGGTTATACCTACAAACTACCTTTTAGACATTAATATTTGTTTTATGTCAATTCTTATTATCTAAATTGTGTTAGTTTCTTATTGGTACAACTATATTGACCTAATACTGTTTTTCATTGTAAAATTTTAATGTGCTCACTAGGGCGTTAATCTAATATGATATATTAGATAAACATCAAAATATGCTAGAAGATATATGAGATGTCTAGGCGTTGCTAAACCACTTATCCGATTGCGATGAAACTTTGGAAATTTGATGTGCGCATTCCCGCAATGGTTTCTGTATATAATAGTGAGTTCTGGCATCATGAAATTATGCGTTGCTAGCCATTCATCCGATTGCGATGAAACTTTGGGGATTTGATGTGTGCATGCCCACGATGGTTTCTATAAATACTGGTGAGCTCTGGCATTATGAAATTTGTATAAAAATTGAATAGGTGGAATTCGAGCTGTTTGAAAACTGAATGTACCGGGACTAACTCGCGAGGAACTCGGGATGGGAGTTCGCGGGACGGGGAAAGCGGGTGAGGAGAGTGGGGAGAAGTAAGGCGGAGAAGACGGAGTATTCAAAATGAGTTTTTTATTGGCCTCTATTTCATTGTGTTTCAAATTAAGATGAGAAAATGGATTAGTCAAATGTCTTTATGAAGCCACTTTTAAATAGGATTAAAACAAAACGCAGAATTTGCAAAATACCCACTAAAATAAAAATGAAACTAATCGTGTATACAAATTACTGATATTTTCTGCTACCACACAATTTTACGAACATTCATTTTCATGAACATTCGTCGAAATGTAAGATGAAACTTGCCTAAGGGTCCATATTCGAATTTCGACCGATTTCTTACATATCTCCCTTAAACATTTGAAGTTTTTAAGCTCTTAAAAAAAATATATGTTATTTTTGAAGATAATATCTAGATACATTTTACGCCGAAACGCAAATTATATGAAATTCCCTCGATAGAAAAAAATCGCAAAGTATGCTCCGAAAATTATTTAAAACAAGTCTACTTCTATTATTTTAAGTTATATTTGTGAATGAGATTTTTGCTCTATTTTAACGAGTCATGTTTTATTAAGCTTTTTCGCTATTTTCGCTGCGATTTCATCACTTAAAATATTAGCGCGCTCTGTCCAACATTCGTAATTACACATCTCTCCATCTTCTTCTTTTTCAGCCGAATAGCGCCGCCTTAATATGAATACTTTAATACCACGCCTTGTTGCCAATCCCTGCGTTAAAAGGTAGGTATTCGGGTGTTTCACAGAATTAAAGGTAAGGAGTAAGGTAGAATTTGTACCGGTAACGTTTTAACGAGAGGGCCTACGTGTGTGCTGTTCAGGTACTGTATGCTAATCATGCGTGTAAAGTTACACCGCCAAAACAAATAAGAAACATGAACCCTTGTCGCGGTCACGCGAAAATAATCCTTATCATCGGGTCCCCACGGAGAGGTATTTGTATTGCGAATGAATATTTAACTGGGACGGGTTCAGAATAATCATGACTCGAAGAAAATGGTTAAATTCTGTTGTGTAAAATGTCGCGATTTTGTTAGAGAATTGTTGAGGTGTTTAAAGTTAGGGAGGAGGTATGGCTGATTCTTGAGCTTTTTTACAAAATTGAACCATTTTTTTGACTGAGCGTAACGAAGTCCTGTATTTACTTTATTTAACCATTGTATATATATGTATTGTAATTAATAATTGCTGCTAAGCCCTGCGGGCGGCATTTGGTTTGACTTCGCCCAGTTTGAGTGTTGGTGTCCATTTTATTAATCTGATAGGAACTGTTTCCCAAAACAGCCGATTCATCGGATTCACAGAGATCCAGTGACAGCTAGTCACAGGGATAAAGCAACCGCGACAGGCAATGACGCCATATATAATGTAAAGCCGCGTGGTATTACTATTCACAACTGCCAGTTACAAGTTGTAACAATAATCGCTACTATCGTATACTATGGAGAGATGAACGAAATTACAAATCCGTAGTCCTTACGCCTGCCAGGGGATGCTAATCTCGCTAGCTGTTAACGCAAGTGGCACCATCTTTTGGCATTGTTTTAATTCGGTTCTGTTACAAAAAAGTTGATTTGTATTCAAATTGCATGTACGAAAACGGTTTTGCGTACGGCGCATCGTTAGAATTATATTCTTAGCCGGATTTTAAAATTTCAACAGTACTGTCGTTTGGCTATTAACACTGTTTGATGGGTGATGATTATTTATACCAGTGAAGTGTGGTCTATAAATAATTACCGCGATTTTCACCAGACTGCGCTGGTATGTACCATTTTTTTTTCTTCAATAATTATTTTAATGTTGCTTTTCTGTAACTCTTATTTTTCTCATTTCGTGTTATATGTTTTGTATTCATAATTAAATAGTCCGTTGGTATAAAATAAATAAAAAAAATATTTTAGTTTATCTTCGCAGAGTAAAGAACATCCCCAGAGACGCAAATGTAAGGGAATGAGAAAATAAGAACGAGGAGAGTGAAATGCTCAATTTTGAGCAATGGATCCGTTTGACTTTAATATTTTTTTAATGATAATATGGTATTCCTACTTGGGGTATGTTGTGATACTAAAGGAAGTGGGAAAAGGAAGGAGATAGGGAGAAGGGATAGTTTGGAAGTTCCAAGCTATTCAGATACCAAACACGGCTTTAGCCATTTCAAGGAACGTGTCGATTTTGAATAGTGATTCATTAGATGCTGAGAAAATCTACGACTCTAGAACATAGATAATATAAATGCGAAATAAAACTTTCGAACTCCGGGATTCAAAGCTAAGGATTAAGGAGACTACGGATTTGTAGTCGAGAATCTTAACCGCTCGTCCACGGGTTTAATTTTTGCAATGTTGAACCTCAACCCTTGTTTGTTACTATTAGTAATCTACTTATGTATAAAGGAATATATGTTTGTTTTTTTTTTGCTTGCATGTATGTATGTATGTATGTTGTTTATGTATTGCTATATTAAGCATACGAAATGTTTGAAAGTTTCAAAATATCTTCTTACCACCCTCGCGGAGGTTTCTGGATTATTACAACCACATGACAGTACATCTGAAAAGTTTTTTAATCATTACAAAAGCTCTTACGAAACTGTCAAAAATATCACAATTTGAGAAAATTTTGCAAACCATCAATTGTTCAATCATAATTCAATTTATGAATTGAATTGAATTTATTTGAAGTACTCACCTACGATATTAACGAAAATCGAATACTTTTAATCTAATCAAGAATTATAAGTATTTTAAATAGGTACCTATGTTAGGTACCAAATTTGATTGATTGTTCTTATAATATACAAAAATGAGCGGAAGAGGTGGAAGGGGAAGAGAAACAGGACGAATGGGAAAGGGCACGCAGAGAGAAACATTTTTTTTACTAAGTGGCATTGTAATACAATACGTCGGTTACGAATAACCTGACAATATTTGAAAATCTCCTCTCTGATTAAGCCAGATGAGGAATCGAACGGGACGCCTTGGTAGGATCTAAACGCGATGCTAAATTAGCCACTGACCGGTCGTTTAATTAAAACAATGGACTAACTTAGCCATGCAAACTATTAAGAATTTTCGTATTCATTATTATAGGTACTTTGAGATTGACGTTTAATTTATTTCACAAAATATATAATATTTAACAGACGCAAAAGGTAACCGCATTCAATAGACTTTGTACTCTGAACAAATTCGACGCAACCACAATAAATCCCATTCAAGGCAAATGGCTATAACGAATTTTCACCCTAAACGGGAGCCAGAAAACTTCCTCAAACTACGACGAAAAGCGTAACATGGGAAGCTCCAAGTTCAAAGGGTGTTTAAGTCTGTCTAATTTTGAGAAACCCATAAACTCTTTCAAGTTTACTATTCCCAGAGAACAGAATCCTGACTCTTTACTCTGTTTTATATCCTTCTGTATCCTTTAAAACGAGCTTTTTCGAGCATCCTTTTTCCTTGATCTTTTTTTCACGTGGATCCCTTTTCCTTTCCTTTAATTTTAGTTTTATACCGCTCTAGCTCCAGCGAAAAAGGGAAAAAGTTTTTTAATTAAGCAACTCGGGGGGCTTAAATAAAATATTCGATTGGTTTCTGTTTATATTTAATTGGTTAACAGGGAACGATCTGTTGGGTTTAAGTACTTCCTCGAACTCAGTTTCTACTTCGCAATAAATTCTCCCGAGTAAACGGTACTGTTTTAATGGGGGGTGTAATTGAATACAGATTACTACCTTACTTGAAATGCAGCAACATTAATTCAGTACATTTTAAGTACCTGCGCGCATTAAGAAGAATAATAACTATTTACTTTCGTCCAGGACGTCGCACAGTGGCAGGGCGCGCCCCTATACCAGAAATAGAATTTTCCTTAAGCCACCGTAATACAAATGCTTCATTATTTTTCATTACATTAACTCCACACAGGATGCCCTGAGGAAAAAATTCCCTCAAAGCCTTGTTGGCGTCCAGCGTGCGTGCTGATGCTAACGGCAGGGTTGGAGAAAGCTCTCACATATTTAATACAATTAGCTGCTGTATCTGCCCCAAATAATAACTAGCTCAAGATTTGGCACAAGCAGGATTCCTCGTAAACTCAGGGCTAGTGCTTATGGTTCGGAACTTCACGTTTCTCCATTGTCCCAGGGCCTCCCTCGTCAAGCAAAACACGGTAGGTTATCACATAAACAGTTTATTCAATTCTAGGAGACACAATAATACATAAAAAAGGAACGATCCTAGCTGAAAGTTAGTTTGAATGTCCGTCTCTCTTCTCTATCACGCGTGGCTAGGGTTAATACATTTAATTGCACACAAGGGATAACATGGTAATTGACTCACGTTTGGTTTTGGGCCAACAGCGGCTTCACGCGCTTGATTCTGTCAAGCTACGCAGCGTCCATCGGAGACCGGAAGCGCACACGGCGAAACTGAACTGGTGTCGCCCATGTTCGGGCGGTACGTGGGCCCTGTAAGCCGGCTTGCTGGAGACTGAGGAGCTTGCGGTCGGCGGCGCGTCTCGCGGCCGCCCCGTTTGTCGCTCGCGGGAGGGGATGGTGCGCGCGCATCTATATTGGCGGTCTATTTTGTAACGTAACACTTCCCCCCTCGCCGCAATAAAAGCGACGTGGTAATGGAGCTGTAGGACTAATAAATCCTCTTACCTTTTCAGCACTTGTGCCAAAACATTTAAGAGAAACGAGGAGAGAGAGAGAGAGAGAGATTCCTAGCTGGAGAATAGTTATGAACAGAACACAAAAGAGATGATACATGGTGTAACAAGGAATTGTCAATAAATGTATATAAAGGCAGTGGCATACATAAATACAGTTGCAAAGAACAAGGATCTGTTGAAGAAAGGTACAAGGGTTATGCAGTGATGGAAAAAAAACTCTAAAATTGTATCATTGGTCTGTGAGCTAATGTTTGCGAACGTGGTTTGCGTAGGATGTCTGGGGTGGTTGAACGTTTCACTGAAGTTACAAGGTTACTTTGTCACAGTAACCTGGCCCATTTGAGATTACACTCAAGGGACACTAGGGCCTTTAAGAAAATACGAGGAAGAGAACACATGATGAGGCTTCTAGGTGGTGTGGAGAGTTCTACCTGTCACAGAGGTCGAAAGGGTAACTGCTTCCGGATCCTGTGGGTGAGCCAGTACGAAACCATTGAAGTACTGGAGAGTGGAATCGCAATTGGTGGTTGGTACACTGGTTTTTGTATGTAGTGGGATTGTTTTGTGAACAATCGTTGGTATTGTTATTTGCGCAAGGGCACAGGAGCATCCGCACAATGGCAGTAGGGCATTTGCATTATGCAGCAGGAACATTTGCATAATGGCAGCAGAAACATTTGCACAAGGGCAACAGGAACATTTGTATTATGCAGCAGGAATATTTGCATAATGGCAGCAGAGCATTTGCACAAGGGCAACAGGAACATTTGTATTATGCAGCAGGAACATTTGCATAATGGCAGCAGAGCATTTGCACAAGGGCAACAGGAACATTTGTATTATGCAGCAGGAATATTTGCATAATGGCAGCAGAGCATTTGCACAAGGGCAACAGGAACAGGAACCAACCTAGAGCTGGCGTGCTCGGGTTTGTTTTGAGTGTCGGTTCTTTGTGGTGATACGATTCGCAACTACACGCACGACTCACACTAGGTTATGTTAGATGCGGTCGGGTGCTTTTGGTACGCAGGGATTGAAGGCAAGGGACCTCCGTGACGGTAGCGAGGGCAGCATGAAGAGGCGCAGATGTAGATAGGGTGCAGAGCTGCTGGTTTTTTTTTTTTTTTTTTTCGGCAAAAATTATTATTAGAACAAAATTCTTGAAGTTTACCTGCCTAGTAGACCAATGATGAAAAAAGTTTGGAGAGAAACAAGTGTGCATGTTGAGAAAAAGTTGGATTTGTTTGGCGTGTAGAGAGAGAGACGGAGAGAGAGCTAACTAAATGTGGCTAATTCCTAATACATGTTACAAAGGTACGTATTCAAGGACAGGTTCTGTGTAACCCCTTTTGGTTTTTTTTTCTTTACCAAATATATTTCCAAGAATACGTGGTTGAGGGATTGTACGTATAACAAAATTCCCATTCGAAAGAAGTTGGTCTTCCATGACCTATGCTCACGTCTATACGGTAGCATTTTTTCTACTTTCGAAAAACAAAACATTGCGTACAAGATTAGTTATAACAAAGTGGGAAAGGAGTAGGAAGTTGAAAGGATCCGCGTATTTGTAAGTGTTTGGGTTATTTGAAAATTTGGGCAGAGGTTTGCCTCTGGCCGCGTGCTTTTTAGGAAAAATCCAGGCGTTTTGAAAAAAAATTTTCGAAAATTTAAAAAAAATCGAAAAAAGGAAAAATCGGAAAAATTTTCAGAGTCCGAAAACTGGAGAAAATTTGCGCAGCGATTTTCCTCTGGCAATGCGTTTTTAAGAAAAACTCCAAGCGTTTGGAAAAAAAAAAATATTTCGAAAATTAAAAAAATCGAAAAAAGGAATTTTCACAAGTTTTCGTGGAAGTAATTTGTTTGAGAATTCAACAATATCTTGGGGGCATGGTTTCATTACGCGGCTTCCTATAGCCTGGCTTTAAACAGCACCAATTTTTGGTATTTACCCGCGAATTCCCTTCGTCTTTTCGACAAGATATTACCTTCATTGTCAATTGACAAGGTATTATAGTGTCAGATGTCAAGGAATCCACGTCAACGCGAATTTAGTATTTTTTGCAATATTCGAATGTGATTTTGGCATGGCATGGCATGATCCGGTTTCATCAGACGACAGAGTCAAAAATACTTAATTGTCAAATGACAGAAAGAATTTAAATCCACTTGTTCCCTAGGTGTCAGCAAGTGTCTCGTTTAAAGAAACGTACCAGCGAGCTGCAAACTAGTATATTATTAAAAATATTTAGCACTTTCGAGACCAAGCGGATGATTTGTTTATCATGTACATGATTTTAATTGTTGAATAAATTCTTCTTTAATTTGTGTTTATTTCCACTATTCACTTGTATTGAAAATAGCAATTTTAATCGGCCGACACTTTGTAATCACTGTATTATTCGCAGCGACAACTTCCTAGGTTGGGCATCTTGCGTTGGAATACCGGTAATATTTTGTCGAGTGACGAGTCACAAATGATAAAATCGCGTCCGTAATAATTTAAATTGTGATTCGAAATTATGTTCGCGCCGAGATTCCTGTTGGAAGTGCTAGACAATTGGGAATAAACAATACATCATAATAACATTTCAGAGTTTACAATTGTTGCTTGGGAACGAGGCCGTGGTAGAACAGAAAAAATTTAAATGGCCCCACGTTTAGCGCCAGTGTTGGCGTCCAGCGTGCGTGCTGATGCTAACGGCAGGGTTGGAGAAAGCTCTCACATATTTAATACAATTAGCTGCTGTATCTGCCCCAAATAATAACTAGCTCAAGATTTGGCACAAGCAGGATTCCTCGTAAACTCAGGGCTAGTGCTTATGGTTCGGAACTTCACGTTTCTCCATTGTCCCAGGGCCTCCCTCGTCAAGCAAAACACGGTAGGTTATCACATAAACAGTTTATTCAATTCTAGGAGACACAATAATACATAAAAAAGGAACGATCCTAGCTGAAAGTTAGTTTGAATGTCCGTCTCTCTTCTCTATCACGCGTGGCTAGGGTTAATACATTTAATTGCACACAAGGGATAACATGGTAATTGACTCACGTTTGGTTTTGGGCCAACAGCGGCTTCACGCGCTTGATTCTGTCAAGCTACGCAGCGTCCATCGGAGACCGGAAGCGCACACGGCGAAACTGAACTGGTGTCGCCCATGTTCGGGCGGTACGTGGGCCCTGTAAGCCGGCTTGCTGGAGACTGAGGAGCTTGCGGTCGGCGGCGCGTCTCGCGGCCGCCCCGTTTGTCGCTCGCGGGAGGGGATGGTGCGCGCGCATCTATATTGGCGGTCTATTTTGTAACGTAACAGCCTATGTCATCTTTGAGGATGCCGATGTGTGAAGGGTATTTTTTGGACAAGGGAGTTCTGGGAAGGAAAAAGGTATGAGTGGTGGGTAGGAGTCTTGGAGTCAGTGTGCTCAAGAATAACGGACTATGAATCCAATCTTTCCACTGCGGTGCAAGGTCAAGATGGGTCAAGAGAGTCCGGCTGGAGAGGTCAAAAGATCTTTCTCTACCAGTATCTTCCGATCCGGCTCACCACGCAGTAGGTGGGCAAAAGCATCCGCCATCAAGACGTAGGCATACCTCACCCCAAACATTACCCCATACAGAAAATACATTGATAAAAAAATACTTATATTATATAAAAATATATTTCAGGATTAAATACATATTACATTTTGTGTTCACAATTATGTCCTCTAGGTGCGAACTCTATCTTTATTTTTTATTTTATTTTATTTTTATTTATTTTGGAAAATCAACAGATATATTACACTTATAATAATAACCTTAATAATATACATAATATCCAATGATAGATTTTCACATAATTAAAATTATAATTAAAAAGTAAAACAAAAAAGTAAGGGTCCTGTACCCGTAAGAACTTAAAATATAAAAATTACTCAAAAAAAAGATATAAAAACACAATATAAACTATAATAACCTGCTAACTAAATTTCAACATGGAGTATTCTCACTCCACAACAGCAATAATAATAATATGTACATTGTACACACCTACAACTCAATAGTTAAGTCGAATGACAAGTATGCAACTGGAAAGGATTCACAGCAATATTATGGTAACTTGCAACACGGTCAAAAAATTATTTAATGTTGGCTATGACATACTTTTTTAAGGAACTTAAATTACATGAGAATATGTCTACATTGTTAAAATTCTTATCAAATACATTGTATGTTCTGAATATAAAAGCATTTTGTCTGAGATTAGTAGAACATTTTTGAAGATGAAAAAGTGATTTTTCTCTGGTTCTAACACCTGGGACTCTAAAATTAATCTCAGCCAAAAGGGGCGAACAATCAATAAAACCATTGATAATTTTATGAAGATATATTATATCTGCAGAGTCTCTTCTAATTTTTAATGGTTTAAGTCCATAAAGGTCCAACGAGCTGTTTATGTCACGATAACCAATATTAAACTTGAAATTTAAATGATAAACAAATTTTCTTTGTATGGCTTCAATGCGTTTAATATAAATATTATATTGAGGATTCCATATCTGAGAAGCAAATTCAAGATCACTGCGAACATATGAAAAATACAATATTTTAAGAGTTTGAATGTTCTTGAATTCTTTTCCAATCAATTATCTAAATTTCTTTATAGACAAGTGTTAATTTCAAGAAACCTCCCAGGTAAGTATGGTCCTGTATACATTTTTAGGCAGCATCGCGTTCATTGGTCGAGACATTGTACATATATTGTCGTATCAGTGATCGATCGAACCGGTGGATGCAATTTTTAGCCATAAGTTGTTTTTAATTATTTGTCTAGTTTGTAGTTTTTCTAGATTTTAGAAATATATTGTAAGTTCGTACAACGCCCTTGAGGTGATTTTGCACAAAAAAGGCGCTATATAAATCATCCAAATATTATTATTATGAACCCGAGCACCCCTGCTAAGTCACCATAGGTAGCGAACCACTTGGGGTGACCTATAGGCATACTTCTTCCCAATTGATAGCAAAAATTGGAGATGTGAAGAAGGAAGGTGGACCTGGCTATTCAAATCTGTTTGCGAAAAGGGTACATTGGTGAAACTGAGAATTTCTATGTCAGGAGCCTAATATTATTATTTGCACGTGTATGAATGAAGAAACCGGAACGCCTCAGGAAGACACGGTAAGGTTAGGTTATAACTTGAATTGAAGAAGATTATCTAAGAGCCAATGTATGACAGTTGAATGAAGCAAGGAATCTGTAACAAGACAAGGTATTTGGCGTGACGGTAAGCCACTGATTTGTTTATAAAAAACACATCTAAAAATATGGGCATATTATAATTAATAATATATGCAAAAGCCAACCGCAAACATTAACATATCAATCAGAATAAATTGGTTCATTTGGGATAAAGCAAATACTGTCGGCCGCAGTTGATTTGAATATTTGATAACATTATTATGCTAAGCTGCCAACTTATCGAATACTTCCAACCTTGTTTCGTTGAAATATCAGTTATGAAATGAGAGGAACACTCATTTAGACAAAAAAAAATGTTGTGACGCAGAAAAAAATATTAAACAATTTTGGATTCATGTTTACAAATTTAGAACCTATCTTGAATATGACGGACTGATTTGTGTTCACAACTGGGTCATTCAAGAAAGAAAAAGCTTTTGAGATGGTTCAAAAAGCTTTTTTTTACATTAACTCAACACAGGAGGCCTTGAAGAAAATAATTTCCCTCAGGGCCTATGTCATCTGAAATGCTGTGTGGAGGGTCTTTTTGAGGATAGGAAGGAATGAACATTGGTCTTGAAGAGACCTATGCTGTAGGAAGGAGGAAACACAGAGGCCGGCAAATCGTTCCACAGCCGAGCCGTTGAAAACAAGAACGAGTCGAATAAGCTACCCGTTCTCATGTGACAAATGTCAACAGTGTACATATGTTGGGCACGCGTTTGGCGTGTTTCCCGACTATTCACTGGTGCCGAAGGGATCGATGACGCTACTTCCTCGGAGCATCTTCCATTGAAATACCATTGTAGAACAAGGATAGCATTCCCACCCAACGCCTGTGCTCTAAAGATTAAAATCCGTTTGTTAAGTCAGGAGAATCTATCAAACGGACCGCTCGTTCTGCACAGAGTCGAGAGTTTTTTTTCAGGTATTTTGGGGCTCCAGACCAGAGGTGGCTGCCAAATTCAACCGGAGGGTGCACTTGTAATTTGTACAAGGTTAGCAGTTGTGTACCATTAAAGTATCTGCGGGCCCTGTACAGTACGCCCAGTTTTTGAGAGGTTAACTTAACTCTGTCTTCGATGAAAGCTTACCACCATCCGAGAGATTTAGCTATGATTTATTTTTAAATAAGGCTTTACAAAGGTATAGACATAATAATTTTTATGTATTTTTTACAATGCCGATAGGTCAAATGTATTATAATTATGAAACAATAAGGAAGGCAGAACCATTCAATCCAATACCCCTGCCTAGATCACTCCAAGTGGTTCAATACGTTTGGTGACTTAACAGGAGTTCCGAGTTCATGAGGCGAGGTTTTTCGAAGTCTTGGTGGTGTCTTCCCACTAACTGCGTAGTTAATTGATTATTGATTCATTTCTATTATTTCAACTGCGCGGCAGACCGGATCGGGAGAAGCCAGTTAAGGAAGACTTAGAATAAATACATTCGTCACTTTTGGACATGCTATCTTTCTTATCCCATATTCCTATCATTCCTCGTACCCTTTCCTTCCCAGAACTTCCTTTCTTTTGTTTCCTTAAAAAGACTCTCCACCCAGCATCCCTAAAGATGACGTAGGCCTGTAGAGAAATTATTTTCTTCGGAGCCTTCTGAATGGAGTTAAAATAACTAATGTTTTTAAAATACCGTGGTGGGAAAGTTACTCATTCTTTCGCAGATTTTTGGCTTGGTGGGGTAACGAAGAAATGTAAATTTGTATGCAGCATGTACCTACTTGAGATCCCAAGCAAACTTTTCATCACTAACACAAAAAAGAGCTTATTATATCATCTCAGCCACATTTCCTGAAAAATAATGGAATTGGAAAGATTAAAGAAAAAACAAAAAAAAAGGACGGCAGTGTTCATGTCTCCAAACTTGACGAATTGAACGAAAATGGATTCTGATGAAACAGAATCTTCCTCCGTACCACAAAGGAACTTGATTACTTAAAAAAACACTATTTTCCTGACATTGATGTGAATTGCAAAATTAATACTCACATGGAAAATGTATTGTGAAAATTTCTGTCATACTATATATCAGAGGCTGAGTGGATTAAAACAAACCCTTTTTTTATTACTTAAAAAACACTATTTTCCTGATATTGATGTGAATCGCAAAATTAATACCCACATGGAAAATGTCTTGTGAAAATTTCTGTCATACTATATATCAGAGGCTGAGTGGATTAAAACAACCACTTTTTTGTTATTACTTAAAAAACACTATTTTCCTGACATTGATA
Organism: Glyphotaelius pellucidus; assembly: GCA_936435175.1. Taxonomy (NCBI): domain Eukaryota; kingdom Metazoa; phylum Arthropoda; class Insecta; order Trichoptera; family Limnephilidae; genus Glyphotaelius; species Glyphotaelius pellucidus. Next base: position 8,754,718 of record OW386552.1, on the reverse strand, counting down.
TGAATTGCAAAATTAATTCCCAACGGAAAATGCCTTGTGAAATTTTTTGTCATACTATATATCAGAGGCTGAGTGGATTAAAACAACCACTTTTTGTTATTACTTAAAAAACACTATTTTCCTGACATTGATGTGAATTGCAAAATTATTCCCCAATGGAAAATGTATTGTGAAAATTTCTGTAACACTATATATCAGAGGCTGAGTGGATTAAAACAAATACTTTTTGGTTTTAAAGAAGGCAAACAACGGCGAAACATGTTGTTCTAAGATCAAACAAATCGAGTTCGAAAACGCATTAAAAGTGAGCAAGCCTTTTAGACAGAGAATTGGTTTTTGTTTGCGTACATCATGAAGTAAAGGGTTTTCTTTAGATTGTAACCCAATACGATATTTTAGTGGTATGAAGTTGTTGAATATTTATCGGTAAACATTTCATTAAGTTGTACGTCTTATTATGGCCGTGTCAAATTACAGATAAATGGATTGTCGGTTGGATTAAAATTATGTGAAGACAGGTTAATTTATACTTATATGTTAAAAATTACAAAACCCAATGTAGAGGGTTCCAAAATTTTAAAGTTTTTAGTGTCATTGGAAAGGATTCTGTGGAAGAGATCCTTTTCTGGAATGCGGACAGGAAGTGATTTGTCAGAAATGTATTCCAGATTCTTTGAAAAATGACACCCGAAACAAGAAGAGAAATAATCTAGTCACATTTATTCATTTCGTAAATAAAATAACAAAATTCAGAGGGGGTTAGTCCTTGTTTAAACGTTATTTTCTGTATTGCTTTGTACGTTGGAGAAAAGTTGGTGGAGGTCAAAATGAGATGCCGAGGTTATTATTAACCCAGGCATAATCTGTCAGAAGACCAGAAAATTTCCGCTTTGCAATAAAATCCAAATAAATGGAATATTTCTAAATGCATCCGAAAATAATAAAAAAAAAAGTTTTAGAAAGGTTATGAAATACGCTTTCAAATGTTTTTGTTATAAATAAACATACAGGATACCCCTGATACTTTAACAGTACACGATTGCTAGCCCTGCACAAATCACAAATGTGCTTGAATTTGGCAGCCACCTCTGGTCTGGAGCCCCATAATACCTGAAAACCCTCGATTTGATAGATTCTCCTAACTTGAAAAACAAACGGATTGCAATTTTAAGAGCACAGGCGTCGAGTGGGAATGCCATCCTTGTTCGACCCTGAGGGAAATTATTTTCCTGAAGGCCTTCTAAAAAAATAATAATTAAAAAAACTTAAATTTTGAATGCAAACATAAAAACGTTTTAAAAATGGCTCGCTTTTCCTAACTAAAATATAACAAAAAAAACACACACATATATATTTTTTTAAAAACGTTATTGTGTCCTCACTTTTTTAATTAAAATATTTATTTATTAATTATGGTGAGTAAAAGATATTTTTATTTTCCTTTATAACACTGTATAACCTATAACATGTATACTTATTGTAAAAAACATACAAATAAATAAATAAACTTAAAAAAAAGTCAGGAAAAAAAAAAAAAAAAAATTAAAAATTCACAAATTTCCGATCGGAAACTTTGGCTTCATAGAGGTGCACATTTTAATTTTTCTGTAGTTAACTTATAGGTTTGAATATAAAGCGTGATGTTTTTGTTTCTAACGTCATTTGGATCACATTTCTCACCATGAGAGTAAGTGAGATTCAACGATTTCTATGCGCCTGTATGAGTTTTTCCAAAAAGTGAAAATTAGCCTGAGGGGTTAACATATTCAGCAAGTTTGGGTCCAAATATTAATGCATCCATAAATTCATAAGTAGGTAAGCATCGATAGTACTGATTCCATATCGCCGTAAGAGCATAATATTTTAGAGCTCTAATATTATTAAGACAATTCGGAAAAAATAGTGCAAAAACAAAACAAACAATAGTGCCATAAGTCATCCCAAGCGATTCGCGACATTTGATGATTTAGCAGGTTAAAGGTTTATCCGAATCTTGGCGGTGGAAGCATCTGCCCAAAATCTGCGTGGCATACCGGATTGGGAGAGACTGATTGGTCGGAACGTCGCATTGCACCACAGTGGAAGGGATGGAATCATACTTCTCCTAGATTCTTACCTTTTTCCTTACCAGAACTTTCTCATCTTCCTTTCCGAAAATACCCTCCACACAGCATTCTCAAAGATGAAAAAGGCCCTGAAGGGATTTATTTTCCTTAGGGTCTCTTATATGGAAATAATGTAAAAAAAGATCCCCGATCATTTAAAAAAAGCTTGCCTAGCTCAGAACCTCATGACCTCCCTGTCCAAAAGACGGGTTTCTCAGAATATTGGTTTCATCTTTCGATGACTCAAGTTTTTGAGCTGTACAGCATTAACTCACAAACGCATACACAAACACTCTTGTTAATTAATAGGAATACGAATGGTGGAAAAAGCAAGTAAACATCATATTTCGTAACGCAAATATTAGGCGCATTACATTATTTCCAAGCAAATACGGGTGCTTCTTCTGTACTCCGCGGCAGAGTAAACAGTAATTAAACCAAAAGAGTCTCGAAACAACATAAATCTCAACTTGAAATTTGAAAAAAAATTGCTCCAGGCCTGTGCTGAAAGATCTTCAAAACCTTTTACGTAAACTGCTGCTAGGGATGGAGTTAAATTATTAAAAAAATATATATATTTACATCGACGTGATGAGCCGAGATGAACCCTAAACATTTTGCTATCAACCGATAACCGGCCTCCGTGGTCGAGAGGTAAGGCTCTGGAGGTCGGAGGAGATCTGGAGGTCGAGGGTTCAAATCCCGGCGCGAACATATACATTTTATTTGATTTATTTGTATTCTTTCACATTATTAATTTATGATGTATTTGCGGCACGATCCAGGGCGGATAACACTTTCAGTACCGATCTGGTGTAAGGCCACCACACAGAATTGAAACTTTGCTTGAAATGGCCTTAGCCGTGTTTGATGGTGAGATCTGAATAGCTAGGTACTTCCACATCTACCTCTTCTTCCTCTTCTTCCTCTTCTTCCTCTTGCCCCTTCCCGCTATTTTCAACCTCACAACATACCATAATTAGCGATGCCATAGTCTCACTTCCTCCAGACGATTGGGAACAGTTGGGACTGGATTTTTTTTTAAAGTCCTCTCATAAATGAGCTCCATAGTCATTTAATTATTTTCAAACAGAATTTATCCATTAAAATTTTTAGTAGAGAAGATGGGCGAAATTTTAACGTAATTCTGCTGGTCTCAATAAATTCTTAATTAAAAATCAATTTATTTTATTTTATTTATTTTGATGCAATATTTTACATTTCAAAGTATAATTCAGTAATGTTGACCTCACTGGGTGGCTTACCCGTGCTGAGGCCCCGATTTAATAATACAAGAAAAAAAAAATGTTTTTTAAATATCAAATTTTGACAACAAAAAAAAAAAAATAATGTTGGTGACTGCTGTATATGCTATCATATTAATTATGCTACATAAAACTACTGAATTTGTAAGTGAATACTACATGAGAGTCCCCTCCTTTTCTGGAGCCGGTGGTACAAGAGAGTCCTCCTCCTTGAACTGTCTGGAGCCGGTGTAACTATTTCTTCCCGTTTCGGGTATGTTATATGTAAGAAGGGAGCGGAGAAGAGAAGAAGAAATGAAAGAGGAAGGTCGGGAAGATCTGTTCCTCAAACCTGGACTAAGCCATGTCAGGCAATTTTTGATGCTGAATGGAGGTCTTTCTCAGGGGCAATGATTAAGAGGAATATAAACGCTAGAAATATTTCGATTCTCACGCCTTCAGAATTTTAAATCGAGCGTCTTTTTGCACGAGGCAAGAAAGCGAAAGTGGTTTTTATTTATTTTTTGCATAATTTTATAAGAATAAAAAAAAGTTAGATCATACAAAACCTCAAAAATAGTCTCAGCCATAAAGGGGTATTTAAAAAAAAAAATGTTTATTATATTACTACTTCATAGTTAAGTCATGCAAAAACATTTTTTTAGTGGTTAACGCTTTTATTTTTTGTTACATAAATAATAATTTTATTGTAATTCCAATACATAGAAAAGCTAATAAAAGTTTCAATTTATCCGTAGCATATTTTTTGATATTCATAATGTCAACCGTTTCGTCGTAAAGATTAATATAAATAGTATCTTAATAAGGTTTCACGTATAGCTGCATCTTAAAATATATAAATCTCTCTTCTAGTCTGCATGTTGATAAAAGGCAAATTTTGTGATTTTTACGTTAAAGTATTTAAACGTGATAGATCTGTTTATTTTGGAGAGAACAAAATTGCAAATAAGTAAATAACGCGATTCATATTTATTTAATATCTGCATATTTGAGTTATTTTACCGCATCGTCTGTCCCTACATATTTAAAGCCCGGGGATGTTTACTTTAATTAACTATCGCAAATAGCAGTTTTATTTTATGCGCGTAGCTGAAGGAGTGGGGACTTTGTATTGCAAAGAAGGTTGGAACTTTGATTTAGCAAACGAAAGATTTATTTGCTACTCCGATCCACATCGGCCTGATACTACAGGGTCCCGATAATCCCAACTAAAGGGGATTGCTGGAGGGTCGGATAAACCAGAATGAGGAAAAATCCGGATCTGCCGGAATCAAGTGTTTCAGTACTAACGTAAACAATCAATTTTAATTATCTGCACATTGTCAACAATGATCTAAATTCCAAGTCAAAAGATAGACGCTGTTATCTGCACAAATGTTCTTCACCAGCTTTGATTCTTAGACAAACGTCTCCAGTCTTCCCATCATTCTGCAACCTTCTTTCACCAAGTCTAACTATCCCCAGGATATTTACGTAGATAGAAAGGGTTGGCAGCCCAAAGTGATTCGCTTTATTCATTCGTTTGGTGATTTAGCAGGGGAGATCAGGTTCATGGGGTGATGTTTATTCAGGTGTTGGCGGTGGATGCATCCGCCCATCAGTGACGGGTCGGATTGGAAGAGGCTGGTTAAGGGATACCCTTTGACCTCTCTCGACCACAATCGATGGATGATTTCATTCGTTCGTTACTCCTGAACATACTGATCCATAAATTCCAACCCATCTTTCATAACTTTCTCCTTCCTTAACTTCCTTTCCTTCATTTCTTAGCAATGCATCCAGCATCGCACAACAACACACCACAGCATCCCCAAAATTGACATAGGCAGTGACGGAAATTATTTTGAACTTTTTTTATTTAAAAAATCATATTTCGTCATCTCACAATAAATTATTGATCTTTTCTCTTTTACCAACTCTTATATTACCCGACTCAAGTATCGAACCAAATCTGTATTCCACAGACGCCACCGACTTTTTCATTCGCGTAAAATATGTTCCTAATACTTTTTTTTTTCAATTATCTACTCCATTTGTCTAAACTACCAATCCAAACTATCCGATAGTTTTTAGACATGTATACACAATCATGATTACGTTAATTCAATGCATTTGTAGGCTGTATTTACGAATCACCAGAAATGTCGAATAATGAAGAACCTGCGGTAATTTACCTTTTTAAAACCAAGTTAACTTCCTATTCATAGATCTGAAAAGTTTTTAATCTTTACAGAAACTCTTGCGAAACTGTCAAAAATGTCAAAATTTGAGAATGACATTTTGAAAAACAATGATAGTTAAATCAGAATTCAATTTTCAAAACTTTTTAAATTAATAAATTTATTTAAAGTACTCGCCTAATACTTTGAATCGAATCAAGAATTATTAGATATTTTAAATAGGTATTTATGTTTAATATCAAATTTTATTGATTGTTCTTATAATATACCAAAATGAATACTTGGAATTTTACCAAAAAATGTAATAGGTGGCACGCGAGCCGTTTGGAAACTGGATGTACCGGGACTTAATATATGGAGCACGGGAAGGGGGTTGGCGGGACGGGGAGCGGGAGAGGGGAGAGGGAGGGCGGGGAAGGCGGAAGGGGACGCGGGAGAGGAACGGGGACGCACGGGAAAGGATAAAAAATCCAGAGTGAAAAAATTTAATTCTCGAATCTGGCATTGCAAAGTATTTCTGGAACCAGCTAGTATATTTTATTAAATATATATAAACGTTCAGAGCAGATCAAGAACTCGATTAAATAATTCAATAATGGTGGGAGGGATCCTCTCGAGTTTTCTTAGTGCGATGTTAGACCAAACACCCCCGAGGTCTATAGAAAAGTTCAAAGGTTCCATCGCTAATTAAAAGATCGCTGATAGCGTAAAAAATGTTATCATTTGATTATAAAGTTGTAGGTTCTATCCAAAATTCTTATCAAAAGGTTTTCAAATTTTCTAAAAGAGTACTTACTTTTGTTACAAAGGAAAAGTCGAAAAAAATATTACACACTTTAAAGCTTTCTTGGTTAATGGGTTTTCTCCAGTAGTTTATTATTTTATTATTTATTAATTTCAACTCCGATGGGCTTTTACACGATTAGTGTATAATACAGAGACACAGTTTTTAAATAAAAAAGATGAACTTGAAGAAATAAACATCATATGGTAGGTATAAAGATAAATTTAGAAAGTTTTTAAATTGTAGATGGCATAAAAATAATAATTAACGTAAGTTAGTAATACAAAATTTACAGGTGACTAAGTGCGATGAATAAATAATACGTGAAAATGTGCATGATGCAGAAAAAAAATTTTTTGCATTTAGTAGTTCTAATTTGTGAGGCAGCATGGGTACCGCCGCCCCGGAACCGTTCATTGGATAATCAATACCTCTGCTGTAGATTAACCCAAGTTGTTCGTCACTTTTGATGACTCAGCAGGGGTGTCCGGGTTCAAGGGGTGAGATTTGTCTATAATGTCCATGTCTTGGTGACGGATGTGTTTGCCCACGTACTGCGTAGACGGACGTAATAAGCAGTAAGTATAAAGTAAGGTGGATAAATGAAAGCACAAAGTAAAAGCATAAATTATAAAATATAAAGTATAATTAAAAAGTTAAAAATTGAAATAAAAAGTTAAAAGGCAGGAAATAATACAGTAAAAAGTAAAATGTACAGACTATAAGATAAATATCTTTAAAAATAATAAAAAGTACAAAAGTAATAAAAATTTAAAAAAAATTAATTAACAAAATTAAAATACCCCCTGAAATCTATGATTTAGAAATATTTAAATACCAACCTACTTAATTTTTTTTTTCAAAGAAGGATTTATAGAATTTGTCAAACGAATCGTCACTATCTCAATGACAATTATTTTTTCAAACTTTCTGTAGGCAGATATGCACCATAATAAACAGAGAGTCTCAACTGCTTAACGATTCTTCCATTGGCCATCGACACTTTCAATGTCACTTACAGACAGTTCAGCAGCTATCTTTTGACACATACACATCACAAAAGAGTAAAATTACCCCCTTGCACTTATTAATTTGTAATCTTCTCCATGATATATTGATGTATAACTATTTTGAGGAGGAAAAAAATGATATTGAGAAAATGCGAATAAGAGAGTCGAAATAAGCATAATAATTTCACAGTTAAAAAAATTGTTTACTGCACTATTAAAATGGCCACCATCTTGAATCGGAACGTACGAACAAATTTACAGACCGGCGTATGCAAAACGAGTCGAGTTAAAGCAGGACCTCGCTATGCATAGTCAATTAAAAGTGCTGAGAAGAATTGTACATAAAAATATCTCGTTTCATTTTCTGAAAACTTTCTAAATTTTTTGTACTCCTGTTAATATAATATTTAACATCTCATATGACCCTTACAAGGGAAGATACATTTCATTGAACGGTAGTGTAGGTACTGACATCAAGGAGGCATGGTTATCGAGTTTTATGGAATGAAGGAAAATAAAGGGAAGGTTTTTCTAAGAAAATTATGAAAAAACAACAAGATAGGATATTAGTAATTGCAAAATTGAAGATAAAATAATAATTGCTTTCCCGTTGAAAGACCACAATTCAGAGTCGAAACATTGTTTAAAATGGCTTTAACCATGTTTGGTGACCAAATATTGCCCATTTTCTTCTCTATCATATACCTTGAATCTCAAAACGTATCTCAATTTTGGTTGCGTTAGTCTCAATGGTTCTGATTATCAGGAAACAGTTGGTACTCTTGAATGGTATTTACATAAAAAAAAATGGTTACATTAGCTCCAATTAGGAGGCCCTGAGGAAAATAATTCCCCTCAGAGCGTATGTCATCTTTGAGGCTGCTTTGTGAAGGGTCTTTTTAGGAGAGGAAGTTCTGGGAAGGAAAAGGATACGAGGGTGGGTGGGAATCTGGGGGTAGGTGTATCCAGGAGTGACAAACGTATGAATCCTTCCCTCCCACAGCGGTGCAAGGACTAAAAAGGTTACGAACCAGTTCTTGTAACCTAGATAGGGTCTCAGATAAATATATCCAATTTTATTATATTTGGGTTATCTATTGACGTTTTTGAAAAGCCTAAAAGAATATTCAATTTTTTATTAGAACAACTCGCTTTTTTGAGCCCTAACTGCGATCGTTATCTTTTTCTGTTCTTTTTCATTGTTTGTTTAGATATTTGGTCTCATCTTCTTCTTCAACGATGTATTACGTTCAAGGGAATAACCTTAAGTAATCATTATTAAAAGAGAGTTCTTAAAATAAATAAAAAATTGTAACTAAAGCAGTTTATTCCAAACTTTAAGACCTTTTTCAATTCAACGGGGGAGCAATAAACTCGCCCTTCTGCGATCCGTTCCAAAATATAACATTCAACTTATCAGGGGTGTAAAATGATACCACCATGTGAAATTGATCTAGTCAATTTGATTTTATGTTTCGTAAAATATGTGTTCATTTGAGAAATATAATATACCCATATATCTGTCCAAAGACCGAAGACAACAGAAATATATTTACGTATGAAGTAAACAATGACACAATTTTAAAGGAATTTCTATAAAAGAAAAAGAGTTTCACAGTCACGAAACGAGAAATTCAAAATGCATGCAATGCCATCAAAGAAAAACGGCATAGAAAACTGGACAATGTAACTGAATGAAGTAATTTCGAATACTGTAATGAATTTCGAGTAGGTACTCCTTTTTTCTTTATTTTCAAAGAGTCAAAACATGTCGTAATAATGAGTGATATCATGAAAATTTTCCACAAAGAGAAAAGCTACTGGAACTTGCGACTGTACACTGAGCTTTAATTTTATAGTTCCGAGCAAAGAAATACCCACAGAAAAATCCACCTGAAATTTTCAGGATTTTTCCGGTACAAAAGACCTGTGTACTTTTAACGGTTGAAGCGGAGGTGAAATTATTCCGAACAACCCGTGGGATACGCAAAGTGAGAGCATTTCCATTGGCTTTATTAACCTACAAAACATTTAGCGACCGTGTTACGGCGGATGGTATTAGAATTTACATTGAACGAGAAAGTCATTCCCGAAGGCTTCTAAGTACTCGTTTATGTTGAATTTTAAGAACAATGTTTTAATTAACTTTAAATGCGACGATACAGTACCAACTAACTAATTAACATTAACAAATTAATACCGCGTACCTTCTATTTTTACCTAAAATGGCATAAGGGACCCAAAAGCTCCCAACCGTCTGGAGCCAGTGAGACAATGGCATCCCCAATTGAGGTGTGTAAAAGTAAAGGCAGCGATCTCCTTTGATTGGAAATTGAAGATTGCTGCGTGTGCAATTGAGATGTGTAAAAGTAAAGGCAGAAATCTCCTTTGTTTGGAAATTGGCGATTGCTGCGTGTGCGATTGAGGTGTATAAAAGCAAAGGCAGCAATATCCTTTGATTGAAGATTGGAGATTGCTGCGTGTGCAATTGAGGTATGTAAAAGCAAAGGCAGCAATCTCCTTTGATTGGAGATTGTAGATTGCTGCGTGTGCAATTTAATTGGGCTACGTTGTGAGGCTGTAAGCTTTTGGGAGGGTAGAAGATGGGGGAGGAGGAAAGCGGCGAAGTACATGTATATTCAGATCTGGTCACCAAACACACACATTCATTTCAAGAAAGGTTTAGATTCTGAATGGTGGTCTTAAACCAGGGAGTGAGAGAATCTTCCATTCTGGAACATGTCGGAAATATACCACATATTCGTATTATTATTTTTAATGGGTAAATAGTGAATTTAAATAAATTATTCAAATAAAATTTATTCGCGCACGCTGGGATTTGAACACACCGTTAAATACCCTCATTATGTTATGTGGCAAGTGAGGTTGAGACAGGTAATAATTATGTAGAACAAGATATGAGTCCTATAATTTCAATACCCGATTATTCGCCAAATTGATCGGAGTACGACATTTTGTACACATTTTTGCGAGGAACAAGATGAACCTAAAATTGAGTTTCAAAACCTCCCTTATCACGACCAAAAACCTTGTTAAACTGCGAGTGAGAAACAAAACCCGCTATATCATTCAAGAAGTTACTATCAAAACCCGCTATATCGGAATTCAACCAATCACGAGCAGTTACTTTGCCAAGATGGCGGGTTTAAAAAATTAGGTCAGTTGAGTTTCAAAAGCCTCTGAATACCGACTAAATCACGAAGTGAGTATCAAAATCCGCTTTATCCATTTTATTTGTCGAAATTACTTAAATATTGCTAGACATGTATTGAAAAATGAACATTTTTCGAATTTAAATTACTCCAATTTATTATATAAAAAATTTTATTCATTCAGTGATAGTTGATATGGCGGATACAGAAATTAAACGACTCATATGCCAACTGAGCCAATCTCTGGGTAGTGACTGCGTGAGAATCGCGCATTGGTCCCACCTAGGCGTCGTGAGTGCAATTCTTCGGCTGCTTAAGTCCTCCATCGCGACACAAATAAAATTTTTGAATTTCTGTGGTGATAGCAGGAAATTTTAAAATATGTCAGTTTATTTGTAGTCCGGGATCACCATTACACTTAAAAAATAACCAATGTAAATTCCAGATGCTCATCGTCTCTCGTAACTTTTAGTCCAGGAATAAACGCACAGAATTCAAGCCTTCTCCCCAGTAAAAAAAGCCTCCCCAAAAGTAATGTATTCATAAGATTCAATAAGTTACGCAAACTGAACCGATATCATCCCAATAAATCGGGATAAAATAGAACGAAAAAAATATCTATTCCACTATTTATTCATAATTTACTACCATCCCACATTTCGGAAACCACCCCATTTATTTCCCAATGTAAATAATATTCCGATATTTATTCAAATATACTTTGCGAAAAATTCAAAATCTATCAAAATATTTCAAATCCATCGTCGAATATACAAATTGAGAAATCCCCTGATAAATTATTGCAAATATTTATATTGATATATCGTTCCATTAGCGACCAAAAACATGAATACGACCGTACTACGAATGTAAAAATCCACGACGAAGAATATAATCAAAGCTGTCGAAAATATGTACTAGAAGCCAGTAAATAGTTTTTACCACAAGTTTATGGTTATTGGGTCATTTCATTTGAACATGTATACTTTATACCCTTTGTCTGTACGTATACATACAGAGACATATACATATATGTACATCGATGTACATGTTTATGTATCGCAACCAAAATAATTGTGTTTTAAGGTGTTGTTCAAATATAATATTCATTACGACATCATGGGGTCATGTAACAAAACTGGCAAACTACCAATTGGATAAATTCATGAAATTTTTCTCCGCGTGTTTAGTTATTTTATGCATAGGATGTCGATGGATAATACAAAAAATGTTGGTTAATTCTTAAGTAAAAATATTTATAGAATTGAAGAAGAAGAAAACACTTATAATCTAAACGAAAATATGAAAGAAAACAAGACACAGAAAAATAGAAAAAATTAAAGATAATGGTCGCAACGTAAAAACGCCCGTCCCGGTTAGACGAAAGGTTCTGGGTTCGAGTCCCATTTGCGACCATTATTTTTTTCCATTTTTCTGTGTCTTATTCTTTTTCATATTTATCGCTACGAGGACATTTTTGTTGACAAAATACCCTTCTACTTCACTAATTTCTATTATCTGCAGAATGTAGTTTGAAGAGTTGATATAAAATGTCAAAGAATTGAATATACGGCATATATACTCGCATATATGCTCCGCTCATTTTTAACAGCCTTCCAGAAAATATCAAGTCATCTAATTCCTTGAGCACTTTTAAAAAGATTGTCAAATTATTTATGTTAGCCGAGGATTGCCAATTGATTTTTTCAACTTTGTCCTTTCTAAATTATTAGCTAAATGATTATGTTTATAGTAATAATAAGCCAAATTAGTATTAGCATTCTTCTGTCAAATTTAAAGCATATTATATTATATACATATATTTATTATTTACAACTTCATCGTTAAAACAAAAAAAAAAAAACTTTTATTTTTTACTTTAAATCAGTCCTCAAAAAAATGGTCACCCTACAAAAGTCTACATGTTTACATGAATGTACTACCTAGCGCCAGCAGTTTAGATTTAATCTCAACCTGTAAGAAATGCAACAATATTGTTCTTTCAATATCTGTATAATTTTGTGTTATTTTGTTAATTGTAGAATTGTTAACCTCAACACAGGCTTGTCCTAGTGAGGTTGCAAATTGTTTTGTAAACATTTTTACCTGCAATGTAAAGATACAATAAATAAATAAATAAATAAATAAATAAATAAATATACAATTATACGGTATATAATTGTATATGTGATAGAATTGTATATACGGCGAGAAATATCTAGATTATCTGCCAATACAATAAATTAACTTGTTGACGGCTGACAAATTGGTCAGCTATTAAGTATTTATGAATATAATCAATGCGCCTAATTGGATCCAGCTCGTAGTGAATCGAATTTACAAGAGTTTCCAATGAAAACAAGGATATTATTTATGTTATAATAAAGTTGTTTTGCACAAGGATATACCTACAGGATGTTTTTGACGCAAAATTTAAAATAAATTATTAACATGTGTAATAATTGAACAAAACCGTTCATCGCAATGTCTAAGGAAAATCTTCGAAGATTGAGAAATCTCATGAAAACTATAAAAAAGAGATACATTAAAAAGTTTATATTAATTTTACAATTACACAGGTACTTTAACTAGCCGCAGTCTACTCACGATTCATGATCATTATAAATCCTGCTTTAATCAAGCGGATCCTCCGTATATCACAATGTGTTTTCAGTTTCTTGAGTAAACTTCAAAACATACCTGAAACAAGAGAAAAAAAAATTAGAATGCATGATTTGTTAAAATGACATAGGACTTAAATAGGAATGTACCTTAAATGAGTAAATACAAATTATAAATCGCCTGATTAAATAAAGGAAAGTGACTGTCTGCATCCTGTGGCAACCGGCGCGGCCGCGGCGCGGACATCCATTTGTTTTGTTTAAAAATCTAAAGTTTTACTCTGAGACTGATGAAATTTTGCACATTTGACTTTCTGAACCAGAGGGAAGTCTACAATAAATTTCGAAAAAATATGTCTATAAAATGCTGCCCCCCGGGGACTTCAGCCGGTAATTTAAAAAAAAAAAACAGTAAAGTCATCCTACCAAAAAATAACGGAAGTATTGTAAAAAATTCCCTGGTTACAAATATTCTGGCATTATTTGAATTCTTCCTATTGCTTTAAAATAATTAGAGCATTGCTTGTGCAATGATGAGAGGCTTTACAGAGGATTGAACCGGCGACTTCTGGGTGCAAGCCTAAATAAATATAAACTCAGAATAAGCCTAAATAAATATAAATGCAAACACAGAATTCATTAAAAGAACAGACACACTTTACACGAAAGCATACATTTAAACACTGTACGTAGTCACTATGTTACGAGGAGGATAATTTACCTGTAATATTCCAGATAATATTAAAAATTTAAAAACCCTTATTTTTTAAAAAAATATTCAATTTTATGTTTAATCAACAAAATGATGAGAGTAAACAATATTATTTTTAATAAAATGTTAAATATATTTATTTTAGTTATTTATGGATAAATTAGTAAGAATATAATTTTTTGTAATAAAAACTATAAAGAAAACCCGAAACTTTTGATTGAATTTTCCTATATGGTCTCTCGGACTAGGTTATTTCTGTGGTCACCAACATGTTTTTGATTATTTTTTTAATAAAAAACTTTTAATACACGGTATTTAAAACTCACCCTGTGTAAAATATAACATGCTTTGCGTGGTGTTAATTTATCACTATCTGAAAGATATACTTTAATGGATTCAATGAAATACGAATAACGCCAAGAAAACCCGTGGGTGAGGAGAAATATCGTTCTGCAGTACAGCGGTAAATTGATAACAAAATAAAGCAATATTAATACGATAATGAAATGATACGAAATAGTCGATAGTAGATAGGTTGGTTTAGTTTTTCGGTTAGATCGAGTTCAAATCGCAAAGCAGGTACCTAAATAAATCTTCCTCCCTAGCTCTGCAGACAGGTACTGTAATCTTGTAAGGGTGGTTGGATTCTTTTAAAACAGCAATTCTAATTAGTCAAATATGTTACGTAGACCTACTTTTGCTAACGGTTTGATAAATTACACTTATGTTTGATGTCAAAGCCAAATTCGTATACAATTATCAAATTATGTTTTTTTTTTTTATAATTAACCAAATATAAGGTTTAAAAAAAATAAATTGTTATTACATTTTATTTTGACCTATGTAAAGAATAGCGTATATAGAGGGAGGTTATTTTTTTATGCAAATATACAGTTCTATTTCGAGGTTGATGAATTTGCTCACTTGAACTTCAAAACAAGTAGAAGGTTACTGTTTACATGGGATTTCAAAAAATCACTCCATCCCTCTTTCCAATACCTAAGAGCAGATTTTCGGTACTATGAGATTTTGCATACTGGACGTTCTAAATAAAAGGAAAATTATAACTGTCTACATCTGATTTAGAAAAAACTCTTTGCATTGACTAATTTGAACTGCAGTATCAAAATTCAACAAATAAAATTAGGTATATGCTTGAGTATTATTACAGCTGTAATCGCAAACAAATAATGTAGTCTAGATTTACTGCGATTCAAAGTGTGAACTGAATTTAAATTTGTTTTGTGGACTTTGATACTGACACAATAAACGGAAAAGTAATATGGCATTGGGCAGGATCTGACTCACCAAACGTTGCCCTCCGGGATGATAAATCCTTCGTTTTGATCGATCTCGCGGTCCTGAGGGACATCACTAGTGGTTACCACTGCACAAGCACTAGAGAAAGTAAGAGAATTCCTGCACCAGCTTCCTCTGATGATCGATATAATTAAGAATTGAGGGAGCAAGGTCTCAATAGACTCATTAACAGTTGACATAAACAATTTGGGTCATTTCATGCTTGCTTAAATACTGCTTCACAGACGCGGTGTGAGCAGGTGCGATGTCTTCATTGAAGAACGGTCCCCTGTGTGCCAAGGATTCGATCTTTTTCGACGAATTTTCCTAATGCTCTCTCGCATGCTCTTTAGCACCTCTATTTCGAACTGTCGGTTAACTGTTTGGCCTGGGAGAACAAACTATTGGCACCGAGAAGTCACTATAGACTATTGCACAGCACACAGAGACAATAGACTTGGTCGATATGATTAAGAACTAAGGTAGAGAGATCACAGCACTTAATAATAGACTTACATAAATTATTATTTTCATTTCATTTCACTATCCAGGTGTTGTTGTGGTAGATAGGATAAGTAGAAATGTAAAGGTATTTACAGGGAAAGGTATGTATATTTGCGTAACAAAAGCAATATGAGTGTATATAATTTAATTAATTGAATTAATTACGATTTTGATCGATTACTTTTAATTGATTGGAGCTTCTGGCGAACGAGTAGATAAAAAGACATTATTTTTCCAGCGGAAATAATCAAATAATACGAGGGGAATAGAATACGAGGCAGTCAGATAATTGCTTTTATTATAAAGAAAGTAGGAATAAAATAATACAGAACAATCAATCATATCGCACTGTGATACTAATGAGATAGGATCTGATGGATGGGGTTAGATGCTAAGACGATATATTGTATCAGCGGTTATCAACCTTTTTGAGCGTACCTATTGACTCTCACTACAAATTTGTTATTTTGTGTGGTGACCGGCCAACTCGGAATGAAACCAACTCAGAACCATCTCAGATAAGTCATTTAGAGTGATAAAAAATATATATAAAAAATTGGTTAAATAGGTTATGTTAGGTTAGGGTTATCGGCTAATTTAAAATTATTTTTTTCATAGATTTTAATGACTTTTCAAGGAGGTGTTGAGTTGACATTATTCCTAGTTGGCATGGAACCATTTTGTGTATACGTGTAACACATACGCTCACAATTTTGGAGGCGGATGTGGGTACCGACGCCCCGGGAACCATTCATTGGATAATCAACGCCTCTGCCATAGTGGTTCGCTACGTTTGGTGACTTAGGAGGGGTGCCCGGGTTCATGGGGTAAGGTTTGTCCGGATCTTGCCGAGAGCGGTTGAGGGATATCTTTTGACCTCTACAGCAGAACTCTCAGCAGGATTTGGACCACAGTGGAAGGGATGAATCTCTTCGTCTGTCACTGTCCCAGAACTTCCTTTCCTCGCTTTCCTTGATAAGACCCTCGACACAGCATCCGTAAAGACGACATAGGCCCTAAGGGGAATTATTTTCCTCAGAGCCTCCTGTGTGGAACTAACGTAAAAAAAAATTACGCACTCACTAACTGCGCGTGCATGACTAGCTTAACTGAGCTAACTGACTGGCGTATGGCAGAGCGTACACCACCGAATTTTTTAATACGTTGAGCTGAGTTTTACGAGTAAAACCTACATTCGTGCCACGATATTGCGTACCACAGGTTGAAAACCGCTGTATTATATCATTTTATGTAGAAGAATTCGATAGAATAATATTACAAATTAGTAACATTATTATAAATATTATTTTCGTTTCCTTATCTCCTATTCTAGTCTGGTACACCGAAATGATTGTGGCTTCCGCGTGCCCCTCTCTTAGAGCTATTTCGATGGCTTCGTTCTGTAGACGTGTAGACAGTTCCATACTTTATGAGTTCCAAGCATTAACGCTTCCTTTGGTGTCGGAATCCCATTGCGGTTTGCCGTCATCGGTTTCTTTAGACATTCATATTTTAGTAAGGGACCTCCGAATTCTTGCCGCTTACACGAAATCGTTTACTTACTAAATAAGCACATGCTTATTTAGTAAGTACCACGCTTTGACCACGGATTTCGAGCAAATTTGCCTTGGAACTGTAAAATAAACTAAATGAACTTTATGTTTTAATTATGTCCCATATCTAAAAAAATTGGAGAAGATGTAGGAATACGACGCACTTCAATGATTCGAAATTAGAAACCCTTGTGACGGGTAAAGAAGGTGATTTTTTTTTTAATGTGAATACTGCACAAGAGTACCAACTGCTCTCAATCTTCTGGAGTCAATGATGGAGTCAATATGGCAACCCCAATATCGGGGTATGTTGCAGAATGAAGAAGAAAGTTAAGAGAAAGAGGAAGTTGGGGAAGTACCTGGTTATTCAGATCTGGTTACCAATCACGGCTAAAGCCATTTCAAGCAACATTTCAATTCTGGTGGTCTTTCTCCAGGACTATATATACCTAGAGTAAATCCACTCTTGAATGCTAATAAATGTAGATATCTACTGTATATTATTTAAAAAAAAAAATTCTTTTCATAAGCAGTGCCACATTTTGCTGTTCTATTAATTTTGTTTTAAAGAAAGACAAACATTTACGGGTTACCAATAACTAGATAATATTTGAAAATTTCCTACTACCCGTATTTTTACATTCCACCTCCCACTATACCGTATTTTCCCTAAACCTGAATATTGTACATAAATATGCCGGGGGCCAATTGTCGGCGGATCAACTGTCATGAAACCGGTTTGTCACCCAAAGATAAATATTATGTCCCCAGAGGTAAATTTCTTCTTTTAAAAGGCGATGAACATGAGGCAAACATTTTTTTCAAAAGCTTTCAGCTTCACAAATTATACAATTTTATTATAATATCCCTTGATTTTTCACCGGTCTGCGATGGTGTTATAATAAGCTTGCAAGAAAATTGTGCCTTCGGAATACCTACTCGTACGTAACGCATTTACATAAGCTTCCCAAATTAATTTCTGAAAACTGGGATCAAATTTTGATTCTCGGTCCTTCGTAAGCCAATTCTCTTCGACGAGACAAAGCATAATGAATTTTACAAGAAATAAATGGCTATAAACGAACTGAAAGGTCCGTTTAGCGGTTTAAAGAATCTGAACTTCCATAAAAACCCAGAAATCCTTGAAACTTTATAAAATTTCCTCGATTCTTCGCTACATTGCCTTTCAGTAAAAAAATACTGGATTAACCTATTTCATACCATTTACACAGGCCGAAGATATTTTTAAAAAGTTAAAAACTCAATGAACATTTCCCGACAAGAACCTCGTTGAATTTTTTTACATCACTTACTCCATTAAGAAATAATTAAATTTTCGCACTTAAAATTTAATCGCCTCGAATAAAATCCTACAATTTTCTGACGGTAATGAATGCAAAAAAGGTCCACGGTGATAAAATAAAAATCGGGCATTTTGATTTGTAAAAACGCCAATTTTCTGCCACTGGGCTCATTGGAATTCATTTAGGTGAACTTCAATTTCCAATTGGTTTTTAAATTCCTTTCGTAATCATTAATAATAAAACAAAAATAGGAAATTATTCATTTCAAATAAAAAAATGTTTATCGTGTTTTATAACATACTGGCAAGTTCCCGGCATGCGTTGTTATGCATCTTAATTAAGAAATTGTTTCTTCCTGCGTGTCTTTTCCCATTTGTCCCGTTCCCTTTTCACCTCTCTTTTCTCTCCAGCGTCCCCTTCCCTTCTCGCGTTCCCACTCCGCCATCTCCGCCTTCCCTCTCCCCCCTCCCCTCGTCCTCTTCCCCCGTCCCGCGAACCCCCCTCCCGAGTTTCCCTCCTCCCTCCCAAGTTCACCTCCCCCTGTCAGATTCGCGTCCCCCCTCCCCGCCTCCAGCAAATCCCCCTCCCGAGCTCCCCTCACCCCTCCCGCATTCCATACATTCATTACCGGTACATAATTTTTTATATGTAGAAATCTCCCTATTGGTAGCTACTACCCGGATTTGCCCAGATTGCATTTTTTTTAATTTGAAAAAAACTGCTTTTTTTGTATAGTTGAATGTATATTTCAAAGTCCCGTAGCTCACGGTCGAAATAAAGTAGCAAGCTTAAAAATACATGTTGATGTGAAAACTCCAAGCACAAAGAGTGATGCAAATTTTATGATGGAGTCATCCACCGTTCCAAAGATATTGCTGCCGTAATCGTTTCCTGATTTATATTTTAACAACATGCGAAAAATTTTGTTAACTTTTTCAAGGTGTCTTTGTTTCATATAGAACTAACCTATGACTAGAATATCTTTCAAGTTGGGCTAATTACATGACATCAGAACTCACTGCTCCAGAGTTTTGGCCCTTCAGAAAACAGGTTTCTGCTCTGAAGCTAAGATTTACGTCTATGTTTATTGGAATTTACAAGGAAATCATTGGTCTGTCTTCGGATGAGATAAGTTAGCATTTGGATGAGTAAATCCTTGATTACATCAACGAAGACAAATTGACCTGGATAAGGGTGACGGTTCAATCCCCTCTGAATGCAATTATCAAATAATAATCATTAGCACAAGGGATAAACTCTGACAGTTTTATCGCCCCCCTTCTAGCAAATATCCTGCGTTGAATAATGGCCGTAATGGCCGTGTTTGGAGGAGTTTTGCAGCAGCCAAATCCACTTGGAAAAATGGTAGAGGTTCATTAAAAGTTTGCTTCTCAGCCTTGATTTGTTTCAACTTAAGCACGACCTTCAAAACCTTTAAGAATGTGTTGTTGTTACAAATAGTTTAAGTAAAGAAAGAAATGCTACAGAGTTTCTCATGAGAGTAACAGAAAAAGTTTTGATCAATACATTAATTTAAAAAAAAATTGTTTTGTTTTAATTTGTGCAAAAAAATGTTTCGTAATTTTTTTAAAGATAGGTATAATCTTACACACAATCAATTAAGGATTAATTTTAAAATTGCCCGTAGTTGGCTAGTGTTCCCATTGAAGTAGGAACCAATTGTTTGTTTCATGTTCTGGAGTGAAAAGGGAAAGGAGAAAATAAAGAAAAGGACATAGAATGGGGGAAGGTACAGAATATTATCAAATTTACATTATTTTTTATAAATATCTGTTGTTACCAAGCGTCACTCTAGTTTCAACGGTGAAAACGATTTAAAAAATTCGTTAGCGATTACTGTGTATTAAGTGAAAATTTCCTTAGCACCATTGTCATTTGAAACTCGATGAAACGAAAAAGCTACACTAAAAAGAGACAAACACATACATCTATAGAATTTAGCCTGCGAGAGAATGAGATAGAATAATCGGTCTCCTCTTTGTGCGGTGCTTCGTAAATAATCGATTTCCTCTTTGTACGGTGTTTCTTAGCCTCCCCACTCTTGTCTACTTAGTTTTATGAAGGTTTCACTTTTACCGCGTATGAACGGCACACTTTTTTTCTTCTTTTTTTGCATAACTTTTAATGATTTTTAACTGACAACGACAAAGGGGTGTTGAAATTGCATGATTCTGAGTTGTCGAACCGTTTCAACACTCGCAAATATAAGCAAACAACTATAAGTCTTATCTACTTAATTAATATTTTGATATTTAAAATGTTTTTTTAAACTGTTTATGTTGCGGTTTAACCGCACAAAAAGAAGAAGATGGAGAGGTATGTCAATACAAATGTTAGAGAAAGCGCGCTAACGTTAAAACGAAAAAATTGAAGTGGAAATTGTGAAAATGTTTAATAAAACACAACTCTTTTAAAATAGAGCAAAAGTCTCACTTGAGTTGTCTAAAACAGCATTTAAAGAAACACTGTTAATTTTTTCATATAACTTGTACAATAACTGAAACAAACGTGTTTAACATAATTTTCGGAGCATACTTCGAATTTTTTTTTCTGTCGAGGTAATTGCATATAATTTGCGTTTCGGCAGGAATTCAGGGAATATATAGATATTATCTTCAAGAATAACATATATTTTTAAAAGCTTTGAAACTTTAAGTGTTTAAGATACATATGTACGTAATAAATCGGTAGAAATGGGGAATGTCGCGACTTAAATGTGAGCTGAAAATGGTTGAACTTGAACTTGATGCAGCAAAAAAAGTGTTCATATTTTATTACAACAAAACTCATCTTATCGAGAATTTATTTCTGCTTCATATAGTCAGGTTTATAAGTCTAACAATCATGTTTATATTTGAAGAGCTAAATAAAAGCTTCATAACTACCGAGAGAAACGGTACTGCCAACAAAATAGTTTTAATACTGTAAAAATTGCCGACGTAACATTTGGGCAGAGAGAGGCCATTTTAATAAAAATAAATAACTTTGTATACACCACTATTAATTCAAAATAATCGACGTGTTTCAAAACCAACGTTTTTTTTCTTAAACATATATATGAACGGCGCCACAAAGCTAATTTGAAATTAGTAAAGAAGGAACTTTAAAAAAAAATCCACATCACAACGCTACAATTGACTGCACCCTCAAGACAGATAAAAATTATCCACACTTATATTTTACAATATGTATGCATAGTATTGCACAGCGACTGGAATCAAAACCGTGGCGCCTGTCTAAGACAAGTAATGCATACAAAAATTTCATACGGCGAAGCTCGGGAAGGAAGGAGTGTAGATACTTTAAAAGTGTATGCATTTTTCTTTCTTAGGGACTGAGAGCAGCTAAAAGAGATGTAGCTCTTATAATTATGCACTTAAATTAGCCTCCAAGTATTTTCTTCAGAAGGTTTAAATCTCAAAGAATGTTTGGGTCATTATTATTGCGTTAGAGTCAAAAGCTTTTACCATTTTATTTATTTTATTTTATTTTATTTTATTTATTCATACACGCCTTGAAGGCTTTTACAGAATCACATTATTCAAGTTACACATGTTATTCAGGAGTATAATTGTAAGATTGAAGTATATAACATTATAAACTGTACTTTAAGGATACAAACAGGTTTAATATGTACATAGGTATGTAGTTTCGTTATCATTAAAATTGTACAAAGGAGTTAAAAAGTTTACATAGTGTAATAATGGTAAAACAGAAGAGTGCTTAAGATACTTAAAAGTAGTTATTGAGGAACGTGTAGGTATTTACTATGTTGATTTTATTATTAACTTGATCATGAATAAATTGTTCGAAAGCAAGTTTTTCAAGAATTCAGCAAAATTAACGCAGCGATAAATAGTACCTACACATAGAAGAAAATAAATAAAAAATACATGAGTTGTAATATCTTGAAAAGTTATACAGATGAGTTCAACAAGTGTATAGTGTGATAGTAAAAAAGTAAAAAATAGTACAAATTATGGTACAAAAAGTACAAGATAATATTAAGACAAAAGAGAGAGGATAAAAAGGTAAGTACTAAGGTAATCTTTGTATACATAAGTATTAAATTTTGTTTTTATTGTGAACATGAAGAGACCATCGATTTTAATTTAATCATTAATATATTATTATTGCTAGGGCACCAAGATTTAAATAGAAATTTAAGTCAAAACATTTAAAAGTTTTTTATTAATATTTATTTATGGAAAAACAGGATATTTTGGTGATCTAAAAAGGAGCTCTCTTTAAAATTTCAAAATGATTAAATTTTTCAACAATATTATCATATTAAAAAATCTGTTTAAGGAACGTAATTTTTACTGAAATAAAACATTTTTGATTTTGTTAAAAAAATTTAAGCGATCTTTTTTCAAGTGTAAATCTACGTACAGCTGATTCCAATTAAAAGCAGTGAAACCTTTGTGAAAAATCGATATACAATCGAATTCTCATTGAAAATTTCTCGTTCAATTAAAATAAACTGCGTGCATTTTTGTACTTCTCCTAAAAATATTTTTATATGAGGAAACTCAATTATATAAAAATTTTGCATGAAATTACAAAAAGACATCATTTAATATTTAGACTAGACGAGTATTTTGATTAGTTTAGTTTATTCATATAGATACATAACGGCTGGCGTAGTTTCAGCGGTAATGCTCTTGACTCGTAACCCGAAGGTCGCGGGATCAAATCCCGGCGTGGCAAATAAATTATATTTGATTGATTTGTGTTATGTCACAATTTATTAATTTAAAATAATACATAGTGTATTTGCAGCACGTTCCAGAGGGGAAGATGCTATTAGTATCGCCCTGGTGTAAGACCACCATTTAGAACTGAAACGTTGCTTGAAATGGCTTTAGCCGTGTTTAGTGACCAGATCTGAATAGCCAGGTACTTCCCCACCTTCCTCTTCCCTATCTCCTTCCCCTCTCCATTACCTTCAGCCTCACAATATACCCCAATTGGAGATGCCATAGTCTCACTGGCTCCAGACGGGAGCAGTTGGGCTCTTGTGCGGTATTCATACAAAATTAAAAACATAAATGTTTGAAAAAAATCATTTAAACTTTTTGACTCTAAAAATTTGCAAAAATAAAAAAAATAGTGCACGCCACTGGCACCTTAGGGGGTTTATTTATCAACGGCTGAACCATTTTCCCAGCATTCTTCAACCTCTATAAAAAAAACCAACATGTCACTATCTCCGTCAAATGAATTCCGTTGACAAAATTAAGTTTTCCTTATTCAATTGAAGTAACGAATCGCTCCCTTTCTTTCGGAGCTTCCTGTGCGCTCCGGCAGAGGGCAGGGGCACACATCCCCTAACGATGCGCCCAAAGTCTCCCGCCACCCCCCGGTTCTGGCATTGACTAATGACGAGAGACATCTAGCGGTGGATAAATAAATACCGATCAAGGGAGGCTCTAGGGAGGTTATATTCATTAAGCGTTTCGAACTACGGCGAAACTTAGTAACGGTGTGTAAATGTAGTTAATAGTGTATATAAAATGCGCAATAAACAAGAATTTCCAACTTCATTGCGATACTATTTAACAGATATTTAAGATGAAAGAGTCGTATTTATTATTAGACGTATTTACTCTTCTAGTGCACATGGAATGACCTAAAAATTATTCAAAATACCTATCTACCGTATATTTTAATATCAATACCTAGATTCAAAAAAGTTAAAAATTTCAAAATTTTTAAAATACTGTTTTGATCACTTTTATTGTTTAAAAAATCAACATGTTTCGTAAGCAATGCCTATGTCATTAAGGCGCGGTATACCCGCTCAAAAAGAAGAATATGGAGTTATGTGTAAATACGAATGTTAGAGAGAGCGCGCTAATATTACCATCGATAATATTTAAACGAAAATTGTGAAAATGTTAATAAAACAAGACTAGTTTAAAATAGAGCGAAAATCTCGCGGGGGTTGTCTAAAACGGTTCCATGCCAACTGAGAATAAATTCAACTCAACACCTCCTTGAAAAGTCATTAAAAGCTATGAAAAAATAATTTTAAATAAGCCAATAACCCTAACCTAACGTAACCTATTTAACCGATTTTTTGGATATATTTTGTTATCACTCTAAATGACTTGTCTGGGATGGTTCTGAGTTGGTTTGATTCCGAGTTGCCCGGTCACCGTCTAAAACAGCATTTAAAGAAGCACTGTGAATTTTTTCATACATATAACTTGTAAAATAACTGAAAAAACATGTTTATAATAATTTTCGGAGCAAACTTTGCGATTTTTTTCTATCGAGAGAATTTAATATAATTTGCGTTTCGGCGTGGAGAATGTTTAGATATTATTTTCAAGAATAGCTTACACTTTTTAAGAGCTTTAAAACTCAAAGTATTTAAGATACATAAGTAATAAATCGGTAAAAAATGGGGATGCCGCAGCTTAAGTAAGATAAATAAGATAAAGTAAGCATTGCTTACGAAATAAGTTGCTTTTTAAACAATAAAAGTAGTTGAAACTAAGTAATTAATATTTAATTAAAATGGTCCAACAAAATAAGTTTTCTGTATTTAAAAAGAAAAAAAAATTAACTATACATACCAGTAATTTGGAAATTGAGAACCTTAAATTGAAAAACAAAGATTTCATTATCAGAAAAAAAATAAAAAATAAAGTATAGGTTTATTTTTTAAAAATAAACAGGTTTATGGTATTGAAACACTGTTCATTTTGGATAGCATCCGTTCAATTTGATTAAAATTACATAATTGGAAAACGGTAAAATAACAACCATTTTTGTAAATACTGCAAACATAATTAACGATAAACATTTTAAAAACACCACCGTTACATTTAAAATCATCAACTTAGAACCAAATGCCTACTTGTCCTCATAAATGTGTAAATATTAGCATTTCCAAAAGCAATTAGAGATTTCGTAAGAAACGTTTAGATTGTATTACCAAAGTGTTTTTGTTTAATTATAATATTATGGTTTCGCAAATTCATTCCGCTTGCGAAAGTTAAACCAAACGGAATATCTGCGGGCGTGTTATCAACTTAGATCTTAGCATATTGTTGCCAAATTTCTTGTTGCTCTATCGAAAACTTTGTACATCATTAATAATTATTATAATAGTATTTGGATGATTTGTACAGCGCGATTTTTGTGAAAAATCACCTCAAGGGCGCTGTACAAACTTAAAATAACATTTCTTAAATCTTACTTCCAACTTCAAACTAGATAAACAATTTTTTTTAAATCGAGTAGAGTTTATACGCGGTCCAAGTGAAACTTCACCTACACAATCTCAGCCAATAGGAGCCTTGAAAAGTGTGCTCTTAATCAAAGCGGCCAACGCGGCCCGCTTCGTAGGTACTGTTCGTAGGTAAGCTTTCATTCTATCTCACTCTCTAGCAGGCTAAATTCTAGAGATGTATGTGTTTGTCTCTTTTTAGTGTAATTTCCGTTTCATCGAGTTTACAATCACAACGGTGCTAAAGAAGGTATGATTTTAGGTTTTTACGGCCAAAAGTATTTTCGTTATTTATTTTTGGGGTGTTATGCCGTGTTGCGCTACCTTCTTCTTTAGCCAATATTTCGGACAGCGTTACAGTTTCCATCATGAGTCACTCATCTGCCCTGGTGATGGACACTGTGATGTTGTCCGGAACGTTGGCTAAAGACGGAGGTAGCGCAATACGGCATAACACCCAAAAATAAATAAGGAAAAAAAGGTGCTAAGAAGTTTCACTTCAACAACTTATAGTTAAAAATTGCATCCACCGGTTCATTGATCACTGATTTCAAAATAAATGGTCAATGATTTGATCAATAAACGCGATGTTGGGTAAAAATGTACATATAATACTGTTTATTCATACTCTGTACAGATAGAAAATATACAGGACCATACGTTTGTGCAACGGAAGTTGAACTGCATGGAAAATATAGAAATTCATTGAATATTTTGAGTAGTCCATTAACTGATCAATTAACTTTTTTGATGTGGTTACAGCCCAAGCATTTAATTGGCAGGATTCAGAGCGACTATGGCTTCTCCAAATCGAGACACGTTGTAAAGCTGAAAGATGCGGAGTAGGAAAGGAGATGGGGAAGGATGGGAAGTACCCGGCAGACCATATCTGGCTTCTTTCATCAGACCAAGTACATGTAACGTCCTAATGTTGGGGATAAGCTCGGAAAAAAATAAAGGTATAATGCACGCCTGGAAACTATAAAGTCTGCACCAAATACATAGATTCAAGATGTTTTGTGGGAGCCACATTAAGCAAGAGAAATACAGTACAAAAGTTATGATTATTTTGATTTGTCAACTAACTTTGTGAACGGAATTATAAAATTACTAAAATAAAATTTAGAAATAATAAATAACTATGTTAAGCTTCTTATGTTGTGGATTTGGTTGCAAAAAACAGGATTTTCATTATCTTGATTATTTTTTGGGTTGTTAGCATCGCAGCGCTTCACCCTGCTTTATCCAATGTTTCGGTCGGCGTTACATCTCACATCTGCCTTGATGATGGACGCTGTAACGCTATCCGACAAGTTAGTTAAAAAAGGAGGAAGTAAAGTACTGCCTAACAATCCAAAAATAATCACGATGATGTTTTTAGCCGCGAAAACCTAAAATAACATCCAAAACAAACAAAACAAAACATTTAAAACAACAATTCGCCAAGGATTGGTTTGTACTATGTCCACAAAAACTCGTATTGAGTAAACAAGGTTTGAAGTTTAAAAATATGAATAATTTCACTCATCTAAAACCATGGAAAATGTAAGGAATAATAAACTGTTTTCGTAAATGAGAAAAAATATACAGAAAATTCATTATTTCATATTTTCCTTTAATTGAATTTTAATAAATTATAGCGTAGGAGTCTCAGCACAGGCAAACTGACAGTAATTTAATAATATTAAGAATAATTTTATCACGTAATGTTTGAAAATACATAATATTTTTGTATCAATAAACAACTAAAAAAAATATTAATCGCATTTGGGATATGTTGTAAAACTGACGAAAATCGGTAAGGGTAGGAATGCAGAAAACTAAGGTTGGGAAGTATATCTTGCACACAATATTAAGTAAATAAATAAAGCTTTAGTTATTTCAAGTAATACATGATGTAGACACGCACACAAAATTTATAAAAACCTTTCAATCGACCTAACTGCCATTTGAAACCACGACATTTGGGCCCAGAGCCAAGGAGTTTCCACTCTACCACGGGTCCTGCGCCAGCAATGGCACATAATTTGTCACTGATGTTATCGAGCTCAGTAATTAGTTTTGTCGTACAATGCGGGCAGTGCTGAACACACAAGTTTGGGACTATCTGTTGGAAGTTTCAAAAGACTTCACAACAGATGACTATGCGATTACCTGTCGTAATTTAAAACTCACACGTATTGTATTAGCATATTACTTAATATGGAATGGGATGCCTTAAGCTAACTAAGGAATATATTCAAAATAAATAAAAAATTATCAACTCTTCCGAAAACGTGAATTAAATAAAACATTGTATAGGTACCACTAGAATCAGGCTCTCACAAATAACGTTGTGATAAAAATACAATCAAACAAAGAGATGCAGAAGGATCCAGGCTATACAAAATTAGATGATTAAAAAGTTGATTAGAGAATCAAAACAAAGTTAGTCTATAGACTGTAATCTCATGATGCCATAGATCATAGAAACAAGAAAGATGAGCCATGAACCATTATTAGTGTTAAACTGCGCACACCAATATCAAAGATACTACTGCAGAAAACATTTACGCAAAGCGGCGCCCCGCCGTTTACTACTAATAATAGTAGTAAACTGATAATTTGTATTACGACGTTTTTGTGATAATTTGCCTCAGAGACACTACAAATACGACTTTCTAGACCTTATCTAATTACCTATGAACAAATTGACAGAAAGTTTAAGTTTGAGGAAGATTCGATGTTCCATGACAACTCAACAAGTGCAACTCAACATCCCTTCGAATACTCATTAATAAGTCATATGTCTGGTAATATCATATTATCGTGAAAATCAGTTTATGGGTCTGAGTGATTAAAAATAATGATTTTTTTTAATAGTTCATAACCCATACCTAAACTACCTAAAATTTAACCAAGTTTCAAAAAAAATCATCACTTTTAATGACTTTTCAAAGGAGTGATGAAATTGTACATTTTTTGAGTTGTCCGTTCACCAAGAACGATTATTAACATATTTTCTGCACACATTTATACAAATGTGGAAACACAAATGTATATATGCTCATTTTACAATAACATTAACATGGAAATAAAATATTTTGATTTTCAACAAAGAGCTGATTCAAATATATGAGAGGTATAACCTAAAGGGATATCAACATAACACAGAAACTATAAAAAATATGTAAGAAGTTAGAAATAGTTTGTCTTAAAGATAATAGTCCAATTCACATTAAGTATCTACAATAATTAGAAGATATGTAGCAAAAGTTGAGTTTTTATTTATTTTAACAAATACACACCAATCGCATAACTCTAAATAACTGCACCGCTCGCCGCGTGTTTGGTCCGTGCAGTTTGTAGCTCGACAACAATCGGCACACTTCCATTTCATACAAAATATCAGGGTTTCGATTATCTATGCTACGTATCAGATACTGGGCAGGCAATGGATAACCTTTAGAAATCTAATATTATCGGATAGTTCGGTTAACAAATGAGTAAAAGAGAAAACTGTCAGGTAAGAACTACTGCCAAGAATCCATCAAATTGGAAAAATTTGAGAGAGGTCTATGAAAGCTAGATGCCAGAAGACTATGAAGAAGACGTATTGTGAAAACTATTGAAGAAGTATTGTCAACAAGAGGCCGAAGACAAATGTCACTGAAAGTCTTACCAAAGGCCCCCAATTAAGTTCCATGACACCATGCAGTGCTTCCGACATCCGACCCTTTTCTCACAAGATATAAGCAAGAAGTTTTAACATAATTTTCGTCAAACGATCCAAACTTCAATGTTGGTTCCCATTGTACTAAAACATCCCAAAACCATCAGTGATAACTAGGTTAACAAAATTAAACTTTTGGCGCATTGGACACAAGAATTTTGCCTTCCATCAAAACCGCATCATCGTTCCGCAACCAGAGTTGACCCGAACACAGTACACAAAAAGAAACATTTTTTATTCGTATACGGCATCTTTCAGACTTTTTATTGGACTTCATAAAAGAAAATAACAGTGAAATAAAAAAATAAAATAACATTTGAATATAATAAAATCGAAAACCATATCTAATTTTATCGATTAATTATCAATATCATCAAAAAATATTGATTGTATGTATTAATTTCGGTTTTGTGCTTATCGTGTGTAGCTCTGGTTCGATAATTCTGGAACTCAAACTCTGGTTCGATAATTTTGTATATTTCAAGAATTCATACAAGCGATCAAGTTACTACCCGTAACATAATATTTCAACAGAAAATTGTTTCATTATTTTACAAATGTAACTGATTTGAAAAGAAATAAGACTGTCTGTGATTTCTCAGTGGTCTGTGCTAGTATACAAATAATGCTTCCAGAATCAACTCAACTCAACATCTCTTTGAAAAGTCATTAAAAGCTACGAAAAAATATAATAGCCGATAACTTAACTTACTTAACCAATTTTTCACTTTTCTAAGGAGGTGTTGAATTGAGTTCATTCTGAGTTTCCGGTCACCACAAATGATTGCATTTTGGAACGTATTTGTTGTCCTTACTCGTTAAAAAAAAAATTTGCGTGAAAACGACAAAATTTTGTTTCAAACTGAAACTTGGCTAAGACTTCACTACGGAAATGCACACATATTATTTCAAACATTTATTACAATGTTTTTTTGTAAACTTTGTGCTTTTTTGGTCAATTTTAATTGCGCAGCCGCTTCATTTCGTTGTTTTTTAACACTTCATTCTGGAAATATTTTTAATTAAAATTTTTCAATAAATGTTTGTTTTAAAATATTACCATTTTTTTCAATTTCACTTCGTGCTATCATATCATCGTTTATAACACAAATATCTGAAAGTAAGGCAATAAATAAATAATAAAAAAAACATTCAAAAACAAAACCATGAGAATAATTGGTAAAACAAATATTAAAAGTTAAAAATGTTATGGGATCTAAACGTGTCTTTTAAACAAATTATACACATGTTTAATGGATAACAAAATTTAGAATTTATGAAAAAATATAACAACATAATAGAAATAAAAACAAGAAAAAGATAAAAAAAGAGTTTTTTTAAACTCTTTCGAAAGATGTCAAAATCGCATCGAAACGTCGAAGATCTTCCAAGAATTTACCGACCAAAATAAAAGAATATGGAAATTTGTTAAAATTAAAAAAAAGTGTCATTTTATTTATGTAATTGGAAGTTTTAAATACCTACTCTACTTAGTGGGAAGCAAAAAATTCTTTTGAATCTTTCCTCTTTCTTAGTGAATTCGCATCTTCGAAAAACTGCGTTGTATGATCCCGTCTAGCTTTGTAAAATATCGCCGCCAATGTATTATAAATATATTGAAATGTTCTGAAAGGCCGCAAGAAAGGAGGGATTCTTCACTTGAATAACGCATACCCGGGTGGAAACGCGGCGTTACTCTGCCGGAAATATTAGCCACATAAATCAATGTTGGATGAAGGGCACATCTCCCCACTTTCTTTGTATCCGGCTCAGTATAAGCTGGAATAAATATGCGACAGCTATGGAGATGGTGAACTTCTACTACAGTGAATATCTCAGATACAGAAAGCTCGTGGCTCAATCACTTTTTGCGAGCTTTTACCGGAATGGTACATTATATTTAATTTTAATATTATATGGGTCGTTCTTCTTTTTAACCTACATAAAGTTGCCTCCACGAGTTAATGGAGAAAAATTCAACAGAATTACCGATATTATTATTTTATAATAACTTTAAAATCTACTGTACTAAAGACGTCACGAATGTGTGCGTTTAAAAAAATATGTGTTTATATTTTTGAAGTAAAAATTACGTTACAGAGTTGTAACTCCTCGTGATAGAAGTGTATTTCATACAAATCACAGTTGTCTTCTACCATCTCGACTTGCGCGTATTCTATAATGTTTCAAAAAATGATATGATGACAAAATATAAAACTATTTTTAAACTCCAAAAGGTATAGCTTATCAAGTAACAGCGATTATTATTTTTAATGATGTTTAATAAAATATTTTTATGCATCGCAAAAACTTGTCTCCTTTTTTTATGTCGTACGACAACTCTGTCACGTGGGTTGTCATTCGAAAAAGGTATACACGCAGCTCGTGTTTGTCACCCTCAATAGGCATTTTAGGCCTCCTCCCTCCCTTGCTACAATTTCCTCTCTGAGATCCAGAGAGATTCATTTATAGCAAAAACAAAATGTGACAAAATGGTGGAAATGTGACAGAGTGGTAAAAGTTATGTAGCTTAAAAAAAAGAACAACCCATATGCCCACACGAGCTTTTAAAAACATGTGATATATTAATAGTTTTTTGGAATAGTAATCAAGAAGTGAATTGGGCTGTTAAAATTTTATTGAGTTATGTTATTATTTAATTATTTCGCTCCATTAGTAGTCTGGTCAGAAAGGAATACATATGGAAGTTAGTCCCAGAATTTCTGCACTGAAATCAATCCTGATTTCTGGTATTACTTTGTGGTATCCGGAAGCTTCAAGCAATACCGGACTATCAACTAAATCATTAAGAATTTTATATAGAAATTCGAAGTCAGTGAAAATTCTTTTGTCTGACAATTTGAGCATATTCATATCATTTAACACAGTGTATAGTTCAACAAAATTGCTGGAATACCGATTTTAAAATTTAGAAAATGTAAGAATTTGTTCGTATGAATATTCTTTCAACAACTTGTGCATGAGTACTTTAATCTGGATTACAGACAGAAGAATTGTACTCAAGCTGACTTCTAACATAAGCAAAATATCAACATTTTTAAGTCCTTATTACAGATTTCTGTTATGTGGTTACAAATGATAGCCTTTTTTAAATGTATGCCATGCAGTTGAACAGCTACTTGCACTTGAACTACTACTTCCGAAAAAATATGGACAACTTCATGCAATCTAGGTACATTATTATAGATATTAAGATCATTTTGGGGAATGATCAAGGATCGTTCAAAAAGAAGAAGAAGATTAGTGAAATTGTTTGATAGGGAGATATGTAATATGTAAACATGAATGATAGAGGGAGCGCTCTAATATTAAAAAAATCAGAGTGTGGAATTCACACGCGATAGAAGTGAAACCTTTAGACAACTAAAGTAGACTATAGTTGAGAGGCTATTAAGCACCGCACAAAGAGGAGACCGATTATAGTATGTCATTTTCTAGCAAGCTAAATCCTTTAAATGTGTTATATAAATGTCTCTTTTTAGTGTCGCTATTTTTCGTTTCATCGAATTTCACAACGGTGCTAATGAAAATTTCAGTTCATAATTTAGAATTAATAAGCGCAAACGCATCCGCCGCCAAGATACAGAAGACGTCAGGGGTCTTTGTTATCCAATAAATGGTTCTCGGGTGGCGACACCCATAACCGCCCCCCAAAGCGTAAACTGCATTGTTATTGTTAATTGAATAAATCTCAATTTTACAAAACCATACAATACATTTTGAATAATATAATTACAACGCTCTCACCATTTTCAATGTTGTGAGTCAGTTTTTGCTTTACTAAAGTAAAAAACAACGCTTCTAGGTGGCATACAAAGCAATAAATTATAATTCTAACATTTTTTTCATTACTTATTGCGTCATTCACACGCGGAGGTCTGTCGACGTAGAAATATCAGGGTGACAAATAAGTGTTTTTCTTGTTGGTAGCAACTACTGACTAAAAAAGCTGGCGCCGCATTACGCATGACAAATCGGAAATTAAAATTTGAAAGGGTAAATATAATGAAATTTCTTTCAGTATGTCTCATAATCTATTGACGTTAAAAATTTCGCAGTTTGAGAGTGGTAATGCATTTAGTTAGCAAGATCACTCATTTATTTAATTATATATTTATTTTACGCCTATTTAGGCTTTTACATATACATAACAATATTTAAGAAATTATACTTGTAAATAGTACAGTTTAAGACACTTGTAAAAAATAACGTTTACGACACTTGTACAAAAATAGAGTAAAAACATCATTAAATTTGATCCACACAGTATGTAAGGTACAAAATATAAAAATATATAAAATATAAAAAATCCAAAACAGCTTTTTTTCTTTCAGCCGATATAATACAATTTAATTGGCTTTATATTCCCCTACTTGATGAAAAAAACTTTAATAAGGTATGCTTAAATATTAAAATTGATGAACTAAATATATCAACAATATCGGAGTATTTGTTTCCTAGCTGTTGAATTCGTCGCATAGGAGTGTAATATTGGGAGGTTGAAGTAGAATTGTCACAACAATAAGGTAGGTACTGTCTTGTGACTGACCTGCCTGGAGTATGAAAAGAGATTACATACAATAAATCAGGGGTATCAAATATTGAATTTACGATTTAATACAAACAGGTTAAATCGGAAATGATTCTACGATCAGATAATTTTATTAAATTTAATGAACAAAGTACGTTATCATAATTTAGGCATTCTCTAGGAATGCCCATTTTAAAATTAACATACCTTAAAAATTTATTTTGGATTCTTTCAATCGCATGTGAACGAATCTCATAATTTAATAAATCTTCCGGGATAGATGTATTACACAGAAATGGGATAGGTCTACGCCTTAATAATCTTGAAGCCTTGAAATAAAAAAGTCATTAAAAATAAATAAAACTAATTTACTTAATAAACAATTAGATTTGTCTAACAGCCCCATTTTTTTTAAATATCTCCATTACCCCTCTGCCTCGTAGCCACCTCCCCTCCTCGCCCCCACTTGAGTTGATGTTCCCTCTACCTCTTCTGATTTTCTTTTAAATATCATGTAATTTCTGTATTATGTTCAATATATTTTTATTCATCCCCTGATGAAGGTTCAGGTCGAAATGAAACCAGTTAGATTTCATGTTTACATTATATCTGCAAAGCTATTGCAAGTAGCTTGTCGTCAGGATAAAGATATAATAAAGTGGAATTGAAACAAAGTTATATTATTGTGTTATTTTTGAATAAATTTTATTATTGTGTTTATTATTATTATGCATTCCCAAAAAAATTTTGCTACATGTGAAAATTACATATTTATTTTTGGGTATTAAATGTTCATTCAATGATTATTATTTTGATGGCCTCCGTGGTTCCGAGGTAAGACTCTCGACTCACAATCCGAAAGTCGCGGGTTCGAAGCCGGCGTGCGCAAATAAATTTTATTTGATTAATTTGTGTTATTTCACAATTTATATATAGTATATTTGCGGCACGTTTCAGAGTGGAAGATACTATCAGTATTGCCCTGGTGTAAGACCACCATTCAGAATTGAAAAGTTGCTTGAAATGGCTTTAGCCGTGTTTAGTGACCAGATCTGAATAGCCAGGTACTTCCCCACCTTCCTCTTCCCTGTCTCCTTTCCCTCCCTACTACCTTCAGCCTCACAACATACCCCAATCGAGGATGCCATAGTCTCACTGGCTCCAGACGGGAGCAGTTAAGACTCTTGTGCGGTATTTCATATAATTTTTTTTTTTTTAAATTATAAAACAATGCTTTGTAATTATTTGTAAGTTCCATAAGTTTCTAACGGATGGCGGTGTGAGTTAATTTATCGACACAACACTTGGTTATCTAGGTTGGGTAACCATCCAATAGATGGCGTTTTGTGGCAGGGTCAGTTAGTTTATTATATTTCTACCACGTATACTATAGACACGTGTAGATACTGCCAAAGTTATAAAAACACGGCCATGAAAATAAATATTTCATTAGTTTTTGAAATTTGAAAATTATTTTCAATTTCATACAGCGAAAATCTCACGCGCATAATAAATCATTCTGGTGTCATTTCACTAGAATTAATATGAAACAAAAAGCAAAAAAGCTAAAAATTTAATGCCAATTACCCACGACGACGTCCAACACTTGTAAAACGGTTGTGATTTATATTCCAACATAAATTTTGTAGTCAATTCTTGCCAGAAGAAAAATGTCATTGCGTAATAAGATTGGTTTTGGTTAGTTGTAACACTGAAATAAACTTCACGAGATTGGCTTACGCGGAAGCAAAAATAAATTTACTTTAGTAAGTAAATATCTATGAAGCCAAAGCTGTGAAATCAATTTTAAATACTATTTTCAGCTATTTGTATGACTGTGTTTAAAATGAGGAGGTTCGGGAAGAGCGTGAGGCTGATGTAAGCGTTGTGGTTAATATTAAGAAAGGGACGCTTAGATGGTTGTTCGTAATGACTGAAAGAGAAGATATGACGTGGAAGTTATTAGCAAAACTCCGAGGTAGATCGATTGAATCAAATATATCAATTATTAAAAAAAATGTCACAAAACGAACAATTTTAGATAGAATAAAAAGGCTAGGTAAGAGATTTTTTCAAAATAATTAATTTTTTAAAAAGTACACATTTTTTCTCAGAACACTTGAAAGCATTTTTCTGAAATCTCTAATTATGTACATGAACCATTTTCCTTTTCAGGTTTTCAGGGGAAACTTCTGGCGTAATGAACGTACGTAACGAATCTAAATTTGCATATTTCTATACGGAAAAGTATTAAAAATTAATTTAAAAAAAAAAAAAAAAAATTACGACAAAACATATATTTCAAGTCTTAATTATGAGGACATTATTTACCTAATACTTGATGTCTATATAAAAACATTTGAGACGATGTGATATAAACGACCTGCTCTATTATTTTCCCAGCCAAAAGTATTATCGTTATTTATTTTTGGGCTGTTATGCCACGTTGTGCTACCTCCTTCTTTAACCAACGTTTCGGATATCGATACAGTGTCCAAAATTACTATGAACAACAAAAAATTGACCTTACATATTTTTTGCATCTTGTTTTAAGCTCTTTTGAATTGGATAAACAATATGGATTTAGAGAAAAAAGCATTTGCTCTAATGGTGGATACTGTCCAAAACGTTGGATAAAGAAGGAGGTAGCGCAACACGGCATAATACCCCAAAAATGAATAACGTTAAGACCTTTGTTAAATTTAAAATCTTCCTCTGTTACAAAAAATAAAATTGGAAAATGCTTTTATAGTTGTCGGAAACAGTCATCGCATATTTGAAAACTGCCCAAAGCAATAATTTAAGTTGACGTTTATTTGTCAGCACGGTACGCCGATTTATTTCAAACAAATAATTTTGCTACAAAATAACAGAATCAGTACGACTAAATAACACGATAATTGTGTCACGATTTCAATTTTTAACAAGTGTTTATTTTAAACCGTTAGTCAATTCGTTGGGTAATCAGCAGACACAAATCTGGATTATTTGATCATCGATCAAATAAATTAGCTTCACTCAGTTGATCATGTGGGTAATTCGCTTTGTCGGGTAAACTCGAACCATCCCAACCCAAAATAATCCAGGATTAAATTGAGCTGTTGTAGAATCTAGGACATGGTATTCATGGCATTAGAATTTTTCGGAAATAATTCCTACTAAACAAAAGAAAATATCTTAAAAATAAGTAGGTATACATTTCAGACAAGGTCAAAAATAAATTAATATTGTCATCAAATCCCAAAAACTATAAAACCGAACGTAGTATATTTGAGTTACTTGAACGATACAACGATTATTCCCGATCAAGAATTTTTCTAGCGTTTTGAAATTTGCATAGTTCACAGGAATTTCTGGATAAACACAACTGCTTTCAATTCAAAACGTTATAACTGCCATCGACGGAACTTAAAACTACCTATTCCTGTTGAACATGGGATGACATTTCCGAAGCGGCGCAAAAATTGCCTTAATGAGCTCTGGTCATTTAAGTTAAGGCATCTGGGCTAAAAACAAAGCTATTTTTTTGCGGTTGTTCATTTTACCAGTTTACGATATGTTATTATTCATGTATAACATGATATAACCGTAAGAGATTTTTCCAGAATAGCTAACGAAAAAAAAACTTCCATTTTGGAAACAATTATCAAAAAAGTATATTTGCACAAATGTAAACTGATTTTATAATTTCTACACAGACCGGAATACACACCCAACATGAATCAGAACATTTCGAAGGAATTTTCAAAAAAAATAATTATCTTGATGCTCTTTGGAAAATGTAAAATATTATTATTTCCATCATTGACAGCTGCAAAAAGTGACCCACAAATGTCATAGAACATTCATTTGATAGCATTCAGCGAAGCTACAATAATCAAATAAAAAGTATGTTTTTAGGTTTTCACGGCCAAAAAGTATTTTTGTTATTGTTTTTGGGGTGTTATGCCGTGTTTCGCTACCTCCTTCTTTAGCCAACGTTTCGGACAGCGTTACAGTGTCCATCATCAGGGCAGATGAGTCACTCATCTGCCCTGATGATGACAACTACGTTTTATGTTCGCGGACGCATAAAACTTTCATATCTCATGTGAACAATTTTCTTTCCATAGATGGCTACGATAAATATGGATAATCAAGTCAAATCATTCATAAAACAGGATAAACACAAATAACAAAATATCTAATCAACTTTGAACATAAACCTATAGATATTCTTAGCCATTTCTGTGCAGCTTTCATCTATCTAAAGCCAATGTTTGGGGAATCTACAGAATTTCATCAAATTACCTAATTGAATGCGATTGAATGTTGTTTATTGAGCCATGTCATGCTGCCAAGATTACATTAAGATATTTAAGACACGGTTTGTAATTGAATAAGTGTTAATCTGTGTTGTATTAGGTATGTTTTAAGGTTTTCACGGCCAAAAAGTATTTTTATTATTGTTTTTGGGGTGTTATGCCGTGTTTCGCTACCTCCTTCTTTAGCCAACGTTTCGGACAGCGTTACAGTGTCCATCATCAGGGCAGATGAGTGACTCATCATGAGGTAGCGAAACACGGCATAACACCCCAAAAACAATAACAAAAAAAAAAAAAAAAAAAAATAAAAATAAAAAGTAGCTCCCATTTTGATATTGGCGCAAGCGATTCTGATTTTGTCTTTCATTCAGTTTCTTTATAAAAAGGCTTAAAATTGCATTTAAAAAAAATATTTTTTTTTTTCCCGGGCGCCGGCACCCGAGCCACAGATGGCAGGTTTTAAATCGTTAAAAAATAATAATCAAAGCGTAAATCAAGAAAAATAATCTCGAGTGAGGTTGGATAATGAGACTATTGTTTAAAAAGCTTCAAAACATATGGCATTTCTGATTCGTCGGTTTGCATGTAACTTGAAATCTGAATAAAAAATAATCATTCCTATGTTTAGCGATAGAATCGTTTGAGTTGAATGTTTAGTCTAGAAGTCTGGACGTTTTTGTTCTGGCGAATATTTTAAACCTTTGATAATGGGTTAACATTGTTTGTCAGGATGTTATGATTTGTGTACGAGGCCATTCTTGTTAATTTATGCGTTTTGTGAAGTTTTGTAAAATTCATTAACAGTTCTGTAGTCATTTGATATCTCTTTTGTTCACATGATTGTTTGAAATAAAAATTAAATATTTAGAATTCTTTTGATTCCCAATTTTTCATTTGGTTCAAGTTCAAATCTTCCTAAAAATGCAAACTGTCAAAATTCATGATGAAGCTCTCTGATTTTAGAAACTTCACGAAGAATCAAATAAATATTTATTTACGTTTTAATTATACATTTTTCCTGATGGCCTCCAAGCTCGAAGGATAAGGCTTTCCAATAGCTATCCAGAGGTCGCGTGTTCAAATCACGGCGAGAGCAAGTAAGTTTCATTTGATTGATTTGTGTTATTTCACAATTTAATCATTTAAGAATAATATAAGTTATATTTGCGGCACGTTCCAGAGTGGAAGATACTCTCTGTATCGTCCTAGTGTAAGGAACTCCAAACAGAATTGAAACGTTGCTTGAAAAGCTTTAGCCTTGTTTGGTGGCCTGATCAGAATAGACAGGTCTTTCTCCACCTTCCTCTACCCCATCTCCTTCCCCTCTCCACTACCTTCAGCATCACAACCTACCTCAATTGGGGATGACATAGTCTCACTGGCTCCAGGCAGGTTGATAGCAGTTGAGACTCTTGGGCGGTATTCACTTTAAAAAAATAGAAAAGGTAAGATTCTTAACCACTACTGCAGCAAGTTTATTTTACTTTTCTATTCCCTATGAGACAAATTTTTAATTCATGGATAGCTAGCTAAAAGTTTAAGGAATTGTAATGAAAAAGGTTGGTATAACAATAATACTTAATAATAAAAATTAATGAATTATGAAAGATTTTTTAAATATTTATTATTGAGGGATCAGTAGGATTTATCGGTCCAGTTAGGAGTTCTATCGAGCCGAACCCTCTGATATGAAAATATCTGGAGTCGGTGAAGTATTTTCCCATATGGTCTCTGGTAAGTTGACGTGTTGTTCTTGTTTAGTTTTGTATTTATTATACTTATACAATGCAATTACATCGCGTGGATTGACTAGATGATCATTTGTGGAAAAGTGTGTGGAAGGGTTAAGTTTTTCCTGTGGAGAAGATTTAACCCGGACATAAAATCTAAAGAACAATAAAAATACGAAGACTGCAAAAAAATAAAGTATTTTACGGACGTAACCAAAAAACATTATTCTTAAAACGAGAAAAGCATCACGACCTGTTCGAACATTTCTCTTGAAAATGAAACTAAGAAGGACGCATAGGAAAAATTTAAATACTTAAATTCCAGATTCCACACTGACTTCAAAGAAAACCACAGCATTCCGCTAGTGTAAACTCAGCGATCCCACAATTTGTGTTTTTACCGCTGCTGTTAGCGATACACCTCAAAATAAACACAACTTATACATCTATGATTTCTCTTTGACGTTTCTAAATTTTCGAAAGCGAGAAAAAACGTCCAAATCCACTCTCGAGTGATGTCAAAACATGAATCGAACCAAATGTATGAAGTCGTTTGAACAAATCTACCCGCAGACATCCACCATTCAAATTTGAATTCGAAAAATTATCCCTAGAACCCCTCTTATTTTCCAAACCATTTTTCCCCACTTCAACACAGCGCGCGAACCCTCGCTTCCGAGCCTCAATTGTCACATTTGACAGTGTGTCACCTTAACAGTCTCAATCATACGCGAGCCCGAGTCAGAAGAAGTAGAATGCAGCGAGGGGGTCGGGCAAGGACCTCCCGAGAGCCTTCTGCTCACAAGTCGACTGAAGGACCTTTGAACCTACCCTCGGTGACGTGGAGTGCGGCGGGCGATGTTTTTCACCTCGCCGCCAAATTGAGGAAAGCTCTCACGACTGGAAGCTAAGCGCCAGACAAAACGGAGCTTTATGCTGAAAGCGGGAGTCTGATTGTCGGATACGAGAAAAGGTGAATATTTCAAAAATATCTACGTAGCAGATTATTTTTTTAAGGCAAAGAGATACAACATGGAGTATTGTAAAAATCGACGTTTTTAAAGCTTTTTGCTAAATGCAGGGGTTTGATTGTTGGAAATGAGAAAAAGCGATTATTAAAAAAAATTGTAATACGTGCCTGATCATTAAAAAGGCTTTGACCGTTGATAAATATAAAAATAAATATTATAAAAAAACGTATTTTGGACATTTTGAGAATCTGCATAATAAAATAAAAACTGTTCAAAATATTTGTGCATTGTCGTAGAAAAGTATCAAAAAGTCGCAGTCTGTAAGTTATTTTTTTTTATAAGAACACCGCACAAGAATCCCAACTGCTCCCGTCTCAATTGGGGTATGTTGTGGGGCTGAAGGTAGAGAAGGGAGGGGATGGAAATGGGGAAGAGAAAAGTGGTAAAGTCCCTGGATATTCAGATCTGATCACCAAACACGGCTAAAGCCATTTCAAGCAACATTTCAATTCCGAATGTTGGTCTTACACCGGGGCGATACTGAGAGTATCATCCACTCTTGAACGTGTCGCAAACATACTATATATTATTTTAAATGATTTCATTGAGAAATAACATAAATTAAACCAATAAAATTTATTTGCCACGCCGGGATCCCGTGACCTTCTGAATGCGAGTCAAGAGCCTTACTGTTGGACTACGCCAGCCGTCAATAGCTATATTTCTAAAAAAACAATTTCCCAAATTATTTTGTTTATCTTATATTTCAAAACATATTATTTTCAATCAGAAAAAAGTTAAGCAATTACAGAATTATAAATTGTGACCCATTTCATCAGGCTTTTCAAAAATAATGGTGATTGTAGTATCTTTTCTACGTAAGCAATTAAATACGATTTTGCTGTGGAGAAATTAAAATCTAGAACGTACTTTCATTAATTGGTGAAAGCTTCAGGAGCGCACTTTGGCACTAATTAGTTCTCTTTTGAATAAAATTTTATAATTCGATTATGACAAAGTGTGAAAGCGTCCCCAAGTTAAAGGAAGTGCTTTCTTGACAAGGGAGAGAAGAGGGGACTGTTCAATCAGCGATATCACCTTCAAAGGCGACAAGTTCAAAAATAAATGTTGAAAATACCTTAAAAATGTTTAAAAATTCGAAAAAAAATACATTTTTCGTTGAAAATCTATTACCTAAATTAATTATTTTGGTTCTGGTGATAAATATAAATTAGTTATACAGATTACAAACCAGAAAGAAAAGAAAAATGTTCCCAGTTCTGAGGTCAAATTTTACGTAGTGTTTTTATAAAGCAAACATCAATTTAATTAGTACATTGAATATTTGTTTTATTGTATGTAGGTAATAATATAATTTTTTACATGTAGAATTACACTTTGTGCGTGTACAATCAGAAAAAATTTGAATAAATTAACTAAATTTATTAAACAGTGGTATTCACAAAGTTATTTGTTTTCATTAAATTAGCTTAATTTAATTTTTAAATTATCTTTGAAATATAAAACCAACTGTTTTCGATTCAACTTGTAACTTTTATTAAATTACTATGTTTGTTTTAAATTGTATGTTTTTGTTAAATTGTATGTTTTTGTATAACCCTGGTAATGGTTTAGCTTCATTTTTAATTTGGAAGGCGGAAATGGGTACCGCCGCCCCGGGAACCTTAACTGGATCACCAACACCTCTGCCTTAGGTCACCCCAAGTGGTTCGCTATATTTGGTGATTTAGCAGGGGTGCCGGGTTCATGGGGTGAGGTTTGTCTAGATCTTGGAGGCGGATGACCAGGACACACTGAACCCCAGATTCCTACTCACCCTTTAAACCCTTTTCCTTCCCAGAACTTTCCTCTCCTTCCTTTCCCTAAAAAAAACCCTCCACACAGCATCCCCAAAGATGACGTAGATGACGATGACATTTTTTTTACATGCCTCCTGTGTGGAGCTCATGTAAAAAAAAAAATTGAAACCGGTTGGTTTTATACGTCAAAGATATGTAAAATATAGTGGTGTTTATACTAAACTACTTTATTCTAATTATTATAATAATATCAATCATTAAACAAAGAAAAGTCACACAAATCACAAAGCAAGAAAATACTTACATATGTAAAAAAGATTAAAAAGAAAATGTACACGTTCAATATTATAAAAAGTAGATATTGTAGATTTTTTTCAACTAGAATGATGACTAAAGATGGTGAAAAAAAAGGAACAGCACATTAATTTCTTTGTGGTTTAAACTGAGGGGGTTTTAAAAAAAACATTATTTTCATAATTTATTACGATAACAGGTTGCAAGGTACATGCACTGAATAAATACCTTATATTTATTTTTTTTTACTATTTTTTGGCACACTTTATTTGCTTTATTAGTAGATAATCGTTGTCCAACATATACTATTATGTACTTCTGACATTTGACTCAATTATTTGATTAACTTGGTCAAGCAACGCTTTCCTCAGGCGTCTATTAGAGTTTATCTAGTTTGATAAAATCTATTTAAATTGATATAATTATCCAAATGGTAATAACACATCATTGATAAAAATACGACAGGTTTGAGTGTTGGGCAATTATAGTATTTTTCCTAGCACA
Source organism: Glyphotaelius pellucidus (assembly GCA_936435175.1). Lineage (NCBI taxonomy): Eukaryota > Metazoa > Arthropoda > Insecta > Trichoptera > Limnephilidae > Glyphotaelius > Glyphotaelius pellucidus. The sequence continues at coordinate 8,711,060 of OW386552.1, read as the reverse complement.
GTTACTTGATAATATTTGTATCTATGAAATCTATAAATATTTAAAGATTTTTTTATGTTCTCATTATCTTATAATATTATGTCAATCTTAAAAGTGAATAGCGATTGAGAATCCAAGAGAGAAAAAAATCTAATGGTAAATATAATCATTTTTTACCAAATAGTGAAGATTAAGTATTGTAAAAAACGGAGAAAATAAATATTAGAGTGAAGGAAAAAAAAACAAAGCTCGATAAGCCGAAAGAAAAAAGCTCTCTCTTCCATAAATATTTCTGAAGTAGAACATAAAAGTGGTCCGAAAAGTAGCTTTCAGCATTATGAACCCGCAAATAAAAATATGTTCCAGAGAAACATGGATGTTAAACAGGCATTTTAGACAGATTCCTACTGATAGATAGTATTCGTGGTTCAAGACAATAGCTTATATTGAATACTGAATTAACATTGGTTTTTTTAATTTTAATTTTTTTTTTGGGAAAACAAAAGCGGCAGAGAATTTTTGACATATCGATTGTTTACTTGATTGCATCAAATAAACAATCGGTATCATTATCAGTTAAAATTACGTTAATAATTTAGATTTTTTGTGCTCCCTGTAACTACAAGTCGACCGGTAAAAGCTCCAAATACTAAAGCGAGAGTTAACAAGAAGGGCAAAAAATTAAGCCACCATGTAAAAAATACATCAATGTTGTGTTAATGAGAAGGTGCGTCAAAGTTGATGTAATACCCCTTTCTGTGTACGTGCTGCGGTATTTGTGGTTTCTAGCATTTAACTAAATGTTTATCTGTGAAATCTATAAGCCACCTTTCAAATAAACGTGTTACACCTTATTGTATGCGGCGGTATAATATTTGGGGAAATATGAACAAAACAACGCGAAATGATTGGTTTTCACGGTTGTGAAATTTAATGATAAATGTTTTTGGATATTTAAATAATATTATTAACAGAGTTAAACAAGTCACAGACAAAAATTCTCTTGCTTTTAATAGTGCACGTAAAGAAGGTTCAATTCATCATCATTATCACCATTTACATCCCATTTTTCTAGTCAGGTAAAGAACCCATAACTTTGATAAGGCGCTACCAGCTTTTCTTTCTTACCTTATGAGTATGAAAGAAAGGAAAGACATGAAAGAGAAAAATAAGTGCCTGTAAGAATTTGGCTATACAGATTTGGTCAATAAACATAGCTGAAGAGATTAATAGCAACGTTTATTTTCTGAATGGTATCTCGGATTAGGAAACAAGATACGAAAGTACAATATTTATAAATTATTAGGCTTGTGTCTACGTGGTTGAATTTCAGAACCCAGCTTGGAGTGCATGTTTGATGCCACGCCATACGCGCCGCGCCAAAAATAACATATTCTGTGTATGTGGAATTTCAAACAAAGCTACCGTGTAATTTGATTTTGAATTCAAGAATTCGTCACAAGATGTTGCCACTTCCGTCGGATACTCCAAATTCACAAGTTCTACGAATTTGTGAATTTGGAGTATCTCTCCGGATATGGAAAGATTTACGGTAGTACTCAGTTGTATCAAGCGGCTTTATATTACATATAACGTCATTGTCCGTTCCGGTACTTTGTCCCGGTGACTAGCCATCACTGGTTGACAGTAGATACGAGGAACGGGCTAATTTTGGAACCTTTTGGTTTTATAAAATGGTCACCAACACAACTGGCGAGGCCAAACCAAAGCCGGCCGCAGGGCCTAACAGTAAAAACCTGCGAGCGGATTTTAAACTGCTAGTATTTGTAAATATCTCAATGCTAAAAACACAAACAAATTTTTATTTTTATTTTTTAGTACTTTTACACAATCCAGACTCGAGGAGCTTTACCCCGTGTCAGGGAAATCGAGTATATTAACATATCACACAGTTTACTAAGGAAACAAAAACTAAAAAAAAAATGTTATTGTGCGGAAAACTTATTCAATATACAGCCACCCGATTTCTGAATCTGACATTAAAGTTCTGACAAAAGTTATAAACCCATTCGTGAAATATATATGTATTATGCGTCCCTACAAAAAATAATACAATACCATGGCGAAATGTCGACAACAATGGAATGTTTATGGAAAAGAAAAACTCCAACGATATAGGTCAGCCAAATTATGAAAATAGTCCAAATTTCTGTCCGCGTCACGCGAATCCATTTACGCCCTCGATATTTGAACAGTAATGGAACAATGATTATTTATTACACTGTCCGATTTCTCTAAAAACTGAAATGAAAATAAATTGCTGCTAAATTTAATCTAAAGTTTTTCTGAACCTTTGATGGTGATGTCTCTTTTTTTAAAAATGACAAACATTCCGGGTTATGAATAGCCTGACAATATTTGAAATTCTCCTATTATCACCACAGTACGCGGTAGATGTTGCTTGTGTCGTGATAAGAGGTCTAAGCCAACCGAGGAATCGAACATGTGACGCCTCGGTGGGACCCAAACGTGCTGCCAACTTAGCCATTGATCGGCCTGATTATTGAATGGTTAAATAAATTTACTGAAAAATGTTTTGAATTTCTGTAAGTTTTACAACCGCAATATATAAAGCTGTGTTGTACCTGCTTACCCCTACCAAAAATCTCCAATAATAATATTTAAAAAAAAAAACTAAACTGAAGAAAGATAAAAATTCCCGAGTTACCAAATAACCATGCAATGATAACAATTTAGGACGGGTTGTTTCAAAATATTTGATGAGTTCATCAAATATTTGAAGTTAATTTTCACGTTCTGTGGAAGTTATATTTAAGTTCTGTTATTACATCATTATAGGCCAGTTGCTGCATGAAACTGAAATAATCACAGAACTTGAATAGAACTTACACAGAATGTGAAAATTAACTTCAAATATTTGATGAATTCATCAAATTTTTTGAAACAACCCATCCTTAATAGATTTACTTTTAAATGGTCGTTCTTTTGTGTGAAAACCACCCCTAAGGCAATGAATTCAATTTAATCGAATTACAAGAACAAACCTATTCATAACCATGAAAACCCCTAACAATTAACCCTTCATTTACCAATAAAAAAATCAAAAAAAGGAAATTACGCATTTATGTAAAGAAGTTAATTGATGATTGCAATAATGTAAATAATTTTTTGATATTACTCGCATGTACAGACAAATTATTTTAGTACGATTATGCAGAATACATTTTTAAATCAGGCATTAGTGGGAAAAGTTTAAAAAAAATTCGACTTAGTACGCAAAGGGCATATATGTAATATAATATAATGTAATGAGGTGGGCTTTAAATATGGATTTTCCACTAATATGGCAATATACGAGGACTCCGCAAAGCAAATAATAGAATTTTACAATAAACGAAAAACCTTTGTGTACCGATACTTCTTAGACCTAAGTAAAGCTTCGACGGGGTCTATCGTAAAACCCTTTGGGAGTAATTGAAGGCTCGACATATACCTACCATATAAATCAACACACTATCCCTATTCTAGTATCTACTCGTCTCTTTACTTAAAATTGACTGTGTAAATATGTCAACCTATATTGGACGTGTGGGATTGTACTATCCTCCCCAAAACCTGGAATAAAATATTATTACTACAGAGGTATCGCACGTGTTTGAAGATTTATTTTATAAATATGTGAATACTTACATATCTTTTAACAATAATAATAATACTTGGGTAATTTGTAGAGCCCCGTTTTTGTGAAAGATTAGCTCAGGGGCGCTGTATAATTTATTATAAATTCTTAGGCTCTTTCTAACTTTATTATTTACAAATAGATACAGAAAAATTCTTACCTGGCAGGTCAATTTCGTTAAACACACTTTATTCGAAAATTTATTCTTGGAGAAGATACGGCTTTGCGCGTGGAGGACATTATATTTAAAACACTGCATGATTTTATATTGGCTACCTTCATCACAATTTGTATTACATTTAAGAAGATTAATGCGAGAGTTGAGTAAATATTTATTTTGAAAGACTGGAGAATTTTGGACTCTTTGGGACTGGAGAATTTTCCTCTCGAACTCTTGACCTCTACAAAAGCTTACAAATAAGAATTTGCTTATATTTTTACAAAATTAGTTATTTGCAATGTCGCGGGAAGTGAAGGCGCAAGTGAAAGGATGTTTACTTTTGGATACGACTGTCTGAAAGCCTATTCAAATAAAAAGCCTTGGAAGAAAGTGAAAAGCAATAGACATACGTAGTTGAGAAACTGTATTTTGTTTGAATAGCTTTGACTCGTTGAGTCGTGGAAAAGGGGACAATGCGAAATTCCGGGAAGACGTTACTTTTCAATAACGTCTTCTTATTGAACTTATTGTAAGTATGTTTCTGAGAGGAATTGTGTAAGATATCAACTTCATCACACAATCATACACACTCCAATTTAAATATAATCTCCGTTCTTTTTGTAAAATTGTCTCTAGAAATTCTGTAGAAATATTTCAATCGCCTCAAAATATATTATTAACATTCGTCATAATTACTTGTTGAATTAAAAATTATGGTTGATGTTTGCAAGTCTAAGATCAAAAAAATCCTCTTTGGCTGGTATTGTCGGCCGTTGATTGTGAAATGTTAGTAATAAACCGTTTCTCAATAATTATATTACAATGTTTAATTATCAAAGAAAATTTTGAAAATTGGACACGGTAGTGCAGTGAATATTGGTAATTCCAATATTAGAATATTTTGTTGCTCAAAAGGTCAACGAAAGATAAAGATGTAGTGTTTGATTTATAAAACTTAAATTATCTGTGAAGGTCATCTTCAGATTGGCACAAAGCTCGTTTAGCTTGGATATTCACAAATTTGGATCAGAGGTGGAAAAAATGTGCCCGTACAAGTTATGAGGAGTAAAGATTTACCATTAATGTAAACATTTCATTGGTATTAATAATTACCCACTCATTAAATGACACCCCTGAAACCCGTGGGTTATAAAAAAATAATGTTATAATATAATATTTAAAAATTTATTAATTGTTAAGCAGCCGCCACCCGAATTTCTACCGACTACTTACATATCTCCCTTAAACATTTGAAGTTTTTAAGATCTAAAAAAATATATGTTAATTTGGAAGATAATATCTAGACGTTCCCCACGCCGAAACGCAAATTATAAGAAAAAAATCGCAAAGTTAGCTCCGAAAATTATTATAAACATGTTCATTTTACTTGTTTTAGAAGACATATGTATGAAAAAAATCAAAGTACTTCTTTAAATGCTATTTTAGATGTTCCCCAAGTGAATTTAACGTATTTTAAACGAGTCATGTTTGATTAAGCAATTTTACAATTTTCGCTTCAATTTTATCGTTTTTAATATTTCTTTCGCTCTCTCTCCAACATTCGTAATTAAGTATCTCTCCATCTTCTTCTTTTTGAGCGGGGATTCGGCGCCTTAATAAAACAATAGCTAAAAACTAAACTAGAGAATCTCCCATGCCTTAAAAATATTGAAAAAAGCACACAAATAATAGCCCGATTTTTAAAGATTTGTAAGAGTCAAGTCTGAGGTCTCAAAGTCTCTCCAAGTATTCAAAACAGATTTTCTCAAGATTCAATAAAATCTCACGAGACAAAGACTTTTCAATCGCGGCTTAATTCCGATCGCTTTTATATTTCGCTCGGCTCATTTGTTGGTGAAATGGCGGCCGGAATTAGGGGTCGCGTGATAAATGCTGATAGGGTCATACGACATTACTCCTAGACCGGATGGGACCTGGAGAAATCACTTTCCCATCTCATCACACGTGAAAAACCCGGAGAGACCCGTCTCCCTGGGATTACCTACCCGGAGAAACCGGTATACAAGCGAATGTGTTCAAGAAAAACGCAGTAGCCCCCAATAAATATCAGAATTTTACAGATTTTTGTGAATGAATTATTTTATATATTTGGAGAATAAAATATGAATTAATTAGCGTTTTTATGTAGAGAAATATGCACAAAAACTTCTAGGACCGTTTCAATCTGATTTTCACTCTGGGTCAATATTTTATGATGAACTTAAAATGTACGTTTAATAGACACAATGAATAATAAAAAATCTCAATTTATTTATGAAAAGCCATTTTTATTTAAAAAGATGTCGAAAATTGCGAATTTTTACAATACAGAAATGTCTAGAAACTTGAAAAAAAAACCGGTATTCACAAAGTGAAATGTTTCTTAAATTTTAATTTAACGAATTAGTGTTTCTTTTTTATTTTTACCTATAAGTACCTACCTACTACCACATCTAAAAAATATAATTCGCAAATTCAACATTATACAGACCTATTGTTTTGGAGAGTTATATTTTTAAAATTAACATAAAAAGTACAGAAATAAATGAAAAAGGTAGTGGGAGGGGCAATTTTGGGGGAGGGGGTGAACGGTATGAGGAGTAAACAAAACAGGGGGACATAGTCAATAATGGTGATTCACAGGTTACATATTTTAAGTTAATATTAAGATTGCTAGTGTCGAAACCGGTAGCAGATAAATAAAAATAAAGTAACAAATGTACATGTGAAATAAAATTGAAGGAAGATAATAATGAATCTTTTACATTATAAACCTGCCTAGTTATTTCACTTTTATATGGACGTAGTTATCTTAATATTTTAATTTGTGAAAGTTTATCATTTGTTATTAACATAAAGCAGGTAAATATATTGATTTTTGAAAATCTGAATACGACATTTTGTAAACACCTGTATAGAGAATATTAATTAAAAAACCGTTCGGGGTAGATATTTCTCTTTGTGAAAAAGCTTAATAATTACTGTAGCATAGTTTTTCGCTGAATAATGTACTGTATCTATATTTGGAATAATCGAATTTTTAATAAGAGTTTGATTTTAGTGGACCAATTCTTTTCTCAAGGGTGTCTTACATTCGAGCAAAATAACATTATTTATATAAAAAAGTCATTTTCACAAAACACGAGGTTTGCCGCCTTTTTCCTGAACACTATCGTAGGGAGACCCGTCTAACGTTGTAATAAAGGGGTATCATCCCTTTTCCGGGCACAGTTTTCTATCGCGTTCAATTTTTCAACTAGGCTTTGGGGAGGAAATGGATTTTGAAAGTGTGCAATCTCAGGGAACGCATTCAAGGGGAAATGCAATCATGTTTTTAAACGTGACAGTTGAGCAGGATTGAACCCATTTTGTTAGGGATCACACAATCTGAAACAACCAACAAACTAGATGTAAAATATTTTTGCGGCCTCCGCGGTCGACGGGTAAGGCTCTCGACTAGCAAACCGAAGGTTGCGGGTTGAAAACTCAGCATGCACAAATAATTTTATTGGATGAATTTGTTTCGCAATTAATTTCTTAAAAATAATATAAAATATATTTGCGGCACATTCCAGATTGGAAGATACTCCCAGTATTGCCCTGGTGTTAGACCACCATTCGGAATTGAAAAGTTGCTTTAAATGACGGCCGGCGTGGTCGAGCGATAAGGCTCTTGACTCGCAATCCGAAGGTCGCGGGATCGAACTCCGGCGTGGCAAATAAATTTTATTTGATTAATTTATGTTATTTCTCAATTAATTCATTTAAAATAATATATAGTATATTTCAGAGTGGAAGATACTCTCAGTATCACCTAGGTGTAAGACCACCATTCAGAATTGAAACGTTGCTTGAAATGGCTTTAGCCGTATTTGGTGACCAGATCTGAATAGCTAAGTTCTTCCCCACCTTTCTATTAATATAAAAAATAAAAAAAATACTTAAGCTAGTGTTTGGTGACCGATCTGAGGAATTGCCATTTCCTCACCTTTCTCTTCCCCATTTCCTTCCCCTTCCCGCTACCTTAAGCCCCACAACATACCCAATGGGGGATGCCATAGTCTCACTCACGTAGGCTCTCTCACATAGGCTCCAGACGGAAGCAGCTGGGACACTTGTGAGGTATTCACATAAAAAAAATCAAAAATAAAGAAATCAAAGAGCAACATGTTTTTCTAACTAGATAGCGTCTTTATGGATCAATTAAGACAGCGACATAAAAAATCAATTAAGACGGCGAATTAAAAGATATTGAAATATAAGAGATGTGCTAACCGCAGTTTTTACTGGGTGGGACTGTGTTTCCTTGTGTCGCCGATATTGTTAACTTATCTGTACACCTTAAAAAAATCAACTAAATAAACGATTTTTTTTCCGTAATCAAACTATATTGTTAACCAATACTACTGCACACCTTAAAAAATCAACTACTTTCCGTAGACAAACTACTTCCGTTCGGTAATAATCCCGCCGACAGTCGGGCGGACACTATAGCATTTTTTTTTTTTTTTTTTATATTAACTCCACACAGGAGGCCCTGAGGGAAATAATTTCCCTCAGGGCCTATGTCATCTTTGGAGATGCTGTGTGGAGGGTGCTGTTGAGGAGAGGAAGGAGTGAACATGGGTCTTGAAGAGACCCATATTGTAGGAGGGAGGAAACACAGAAGCCGGCAAATCGTTCCACAGCCGGGCTGTTGAACTCAAGAACGAGTCGTAGAAACGACCCGTTCTCATGTGACTAATGTCAACCGTGTACAAATGTTGAGCGCGTGTTTGGCGTGTTTCCCGACTATGCACCGGTGCCGGGGGGATCAGTGACGCTAGTTCCTCGGAGCATCTTCCATTGTAATACCGGTAGAACAAGCATATCGCTTGTATTTGAATATCTTGAACCTACCGTTAGTACTCGCAGTCTAACGATATTTTTCGATTGTTCAATATAAAAGGACGTTTAGCAAAACTTGTGCAAAGCCAGGAAATGAAATTGGTACGTTTAATGTTAAAACAGTCTTTGATCTCTTGTAAAAGTTTTTCGTTTGCATTACTTTAATGTAACAAAGTAAATCTCATTCTTCCTAACCATGTTTACAAAATTTTTGTTTGAGCTTTATTTATCTAGTTACAAGCGACAGCAAGAGATGATTGCGGTATTACGTTTTTCATCGGTAAACGTAATTTGCACAGAGAACGAAAAATAATAACCCGCACGGCATTTCGCGAACAGAAAGCGATGATCCCAACATCCCGGGTAAGACCGAATCCCGAGAAGATGAAAAAAGTTTACAAGGATCCAAATTACACAAGTGTGACGCCCGCCATAGGGGTGTAATCCATACGCAATGGGGCCTTCCCCAAATCCGGAATTTTCAATTCAAATTTTTAATACGTAAAATTTTATTTTTAAGAGTGCAAAAAGTTTTCTGTGCTGTTTTGAAAATGGTGAGATATGCCAGAATATAACAAAATAATTTGTTACCACTAACGCCATCTAGGATGTAACTGTATAGTATTCATAACAATTATACGAAGTCAGTGGACATCTTCAATTTATCTTTGAATAAATTTAAAATATTGTTATTGAGGCAGTTCAGTTATGTACAATAAAATGTTTTTTCTATGCTATATATGTAAAAGCCCCGAAAAAGGGCGTTTATTTATAAATAAATAAATAAATAAATAATAAACGTCAGTCTATTGAAAACCGCTCTGCTGTTTTATTACGGTTCATATCTATTTATGTGAAGAAGAGTACCTGTGGGATGAATTTCACTCTTATAAATATCTTCAGTTTTATTCCGAAATATAATGAATTTTCGCACACTTGACCTTCAAAATACGGGCATGAGCCCAGCAAAGTGGTCGAAAAATGCCAAAATTATGTAACCATCAAAGCTATGAATAAAGAAAATTAAAAAAAAGTCATTTCGAAAAATAACCCCCGTTCCCTTTTCCCATACCTTTAAGCAAATTTTTTATTCTTTTTATGAAATTTTGCACACTTGATGTCATAAATAAAAGCCTTGGCAATTTTCGAAACTTCAAATGGTTACACAGGGTCTTACAGCACGTACCAGAAGGATTTAAACCAGCGATTTCTGGGCATATTTCGAGTAAAATATAAGAAGAAATTTTGCTGTTCGATGATGTTTTTTTCAATTAAAAACAATAAAAATATTTTTTCATCACACGTCACAACTGAGTATTCGGGTAAAAATCAGCCGGTCGTGTGGTAATCACTTCGTCTCGTTCCATCAGCACGGTAACACACGAAATAGCGCGTGTATCACGTGATCCCGAAACTACATACACTACAGCACTTTTGACAGTAGGAGCTGCTAATTCTACAAATAAATATTAATAAATAGATTTGTGCCAGAAAAGAAGGAACAATAAAATAACAAAGTTTTATAAAGAAAAGCATTAAATGCAGTTAACTAAGATGTACCTACGACATCTGAATTGATGAATATAATATACTCGTATTTGGACTTCAGATGAGATCGAATCAGTTTTATACAACAGCGTCCTTGAGGTGATTTTTCACAAAAACGGCGCCCTACAAATTATCCAACAAGTATTATTATTATTTTAACAAAACTTTTAAATAATTTCAAGCTGTCACAAATCAGGTTACGTTACCAATGGTTGCTTTCAACGTTAATACCAACGTTAATACAACGTTAATACACATAGGTGTAAAATTTATGGCATTTTATAAGTTGGGAACTGTAAGTTTTAAATGCTAAGTGATATATTTTTATTTCCCAAACAAAAAACAATTTAAGTCATTTTTTAAAATATTTTTTCACACGCTTTCTTTACACACTTTCTTTATTCAATCCGCACTAGCTTTTAATTAAATAAATTATTTATTTATTTTAACAAAAATATTTTTATTGCCAAATCAAATTCACAAATCGACCTTCTCTCATACAAGGATGTGAAGGAAATTATTGGTTAAGAAGTTTAGTTAGGTAAACAAATTGAAAAAGTTTTAGTGCCCTGATCCCAAGAATAAAGATCACCAGGTTGCGGTAAGGGTCATTAGGAGGTCGTAAAGGGCACCAAATTTTGAAAACCCCTAAAATGATTATTAGAAAATAGAGAATTCCAAGAAGTGGGATAGAAAAAAAAGTAATTTGAGTGAAAAAGAGTTTTTGATTTGCGTTTTGAAACCTTTACAGCTTTTAGTTTGTGATTTTTTTGATCAACGTACCCGCTGTTAAAACCTAAATTAATAGTTCAGTGAGTGACCTCTGTAAGTTCTTTATCTAAATTGATTATCAAAATTAAATGTCGGTAATACAGGTTACTACAGGCCAGGCAGATGGCGCTAGTCGTCGTGTTTACCTTTGACTGATAAGTCAGTTTAGCTCTGTGGTGGGAGATCATATGAACATATAAAAAAAACGTTCTTTGCATTGTTGTACCTCTTTTTTTCAATAAAGATTGTACGACTAATACCAGGGCCTTCCTAGGCTTTGTTAAGCAAGGATAGAGAACCGGGCCGGGATATATGTTATATATTGCTACATATTTCAAGTGTCTTTAATCATGTTTTTAACATTGAAAGAAGTTTTGTGAATAAATAACTCAGTAAAAATTGCGAGTGTTTAAATGGCCCCTTATAAAACCTAACATTTGGTCCTTCGAGCCGGATGATAATATAAACTCCAACACCCGAATTTAACTTATTGTACAAAAATTAAACATTTTTCAAATTCAATAAGAAAAACAGTCGCATTTGAAGTTTTTCAGATAAAGAAAAAAATGTAAATTACATTTGAGTTCTACAAATTAAACATGATAACAGTAAAAAAAGAAAAGTTTCACTTTCCATGTAATTTTAAGGGGTCCAAAACATTAATATTTAATTTTCAATCGTTATTATTTAGTCTCAGTTGGCCCACGACCCACCACCGAAAGTGGAATTCTTCTGGAAAGTAGATAATATTCGTAAGAGTAACGATGGAAGCAAGAACACATGCGAACATCAAAAGGGAGTGATTTATGCGGGAATTTCCTCTGCGTATAATGTACACTTAGCGTAACGTGTCGTCTACATAAAATAACCCTAGATTTTAGATCCGTAGAGGACTTCTAATTATATTAGTAATTAAATTCAAATACTTTGTGAAAAAACATTTAAAATTTAACAACATTATTACACAGTTGATGAACATCAACTTAATTTTTATTTATTTTATACGTTAAATAGTTTCACACATATTTCAGGGTAAGAAAACGTTAGTTATTCAAAATGAAAATTTTGATAAATATTATTTTACCGATTGAAAACACGTGTTTGTTGAAACTCGTTATTTTCATTTACATATTTAAGAAACATAGGAAAAAAGTTAAAGTATTTTTTAAATGCAATTAACGATAAATGCAGGAAATGTGTACCTGCATTATACCGCATCTGCGATTGTCTTTTCACAATGGTGTCTCTTATTAAGAGTTGACTGTTTTCAGGGAAGACACCATCTACAAATAGCAGCCCTAACCGAAAAGCATGCACTACATTTACAAATTGATTTAACGTCACGCATGCTTCAAAGCAATGTTAATTTATATCCCACCGACGTCTATTTTCCACCGACGTTCTACCAGACGATTACACAATAGACAAGTTACGTGACCTTGGAAGATGTACCTGATGTATTTATTTGTATTTTTTACCGCACAAAAGTTCCGATTGCTCCCAACCAGCTGGAACCAGAGAGACTATGACGTCCCCAATTGGGATATGTATGTAGGCTAAAAGTAATGGGGAGGGCAAATACGGCTGAAACTGTTTCAAGCAACGTTTCGATTGTGAATGGTGGTCTTTCATCAGGACGATACTGAAAGAATCTACCACTCTGGAATGTGCCTCAAATATACTTTATATTATTTAAATGAATAAATTTTAAGATAAGACAAATTATTCAAATGATATTTAATCGCGCACGCCGGGATTTGAACCAGCAAACTACTGCCAAGGATCATAACTACTTAATAATGACTAAATGATGTGACCAAACTGTTTAAATTTTCTTCTGTTAAATGCGAAATTTTTCGAAAAAAATAAGAATGTGAAGATAAGGGAAGAATAATTCCTTTGACAATTTATTAAAGGATTCCTAAATTCCAATGTGACCAATAAATTTAATTAAACACGACTTCTGAAGTTACTTCATCAGACCGGAATATTCGGAAATTTATTTTACTCATTAACCGTGATGACATATGTACAAATCTCAATGGCAGATTTGCTCCTTTTTTGTAGTGGGGAAGGATATATGTCATGCCACGAGCGGGAGGGTTCGAACGAGAAATTATACGGAATCCTGTATGTTGAGGACTTTGTTCTTTATTACCGGTGAGGTTTGGTCGTGACGACATTATTATTATCATAATTATTGTTCCGTTACGTCTTCAACAAGCTGTGTCCTGGTAACATGGTTTTATTACGATATTTGATGTTTTTATGGCTCAGTTGCGTTAGGTCAATCTGTTTTATCATTCAAGGGAAATTAATGCAAAGACAGTAAAATCTGTACGCTTATTATTGCTTTCAGACAACAGACAAACTCAAAATTTCTAATCTATTTTTTTTAACACTATCTCCATACAGGAGGCCCTAAATCCCTTAACAATTAGAAATTTCTAAGTATTTAGAAATTCGACAGTCTAAAACGACTAAGTAACAAATGTAATTAATATAATTGATTAAAGTCCTTGTAGGTCACCCCTCTTCCCTCCCCCGTATTTAAGGCGACGCTTCCCGGCACAAAAAGAAGAAAATGGAGAGATATGTAATTACTAATTACGAATGTTGGACAGAGCGCGCTAATATTTTCAATGATAAAATCGAAGCGAAAATTATGAAAATGCTTAATAAAACATGACTCGTTTAAAATAGAGCAAAAATCTCGTGGAAGGTATCTTAAGTATCGTTTAAAGAAACATTGTGAATTTTTTTCACAAATATAACTTGTAAAATAATAGAAATAAACTTGTTTTACATAATTTTCGGAGCATACTTTGCGATTTTTTTCTCTCGAGGGAATTTCATATAATTTGCGATTCGGCGTGGAACGTTATTTTCAAAAATAACATAAATTTTTTTAAGAACTTTAAAACTTCAAATGTTTAAGGGAGATATGTATGAAATCGGTAAAAATTTGGATAGCGGCGGCTTAAACCGTAGACTAAAAATAATTTGTACCAGTCTGAAGATGGCTCTGACGAGCTGAAACCGGTTACGGTAAATAAAATTAAAGTGGAAAAAAGTTTTATATTTGTTTTTATTATAATATATTTTTTATACCTGTACCAACTATGGTAAGATTAACCTTAAGTATGGGGTATTTTATTTCAGTGTCGACTAATTTATTATCGAAGCATTTATCAGAAAAGGTATCTTCGTGTGGGTACTTAAATAAATGACTTAATTTATGCCGGAACAGGCCGAACGTTTTATTTCAGATAAACGGGATATTTATTATAACTAATGATAATAAATTTAGTTCAAATAATCGATGTTGCCTGTGAGTTCAATAGGGGTAGCAAATTGATGAACGTTGAACACTTACCCTGTTATACACATAAAGAGACAGATAAGAGTTAACGTTGAAATAAAATTTACCCTTCGATATACCTATACCAATTTTTTTTCTAGTGGATGATAGATAATATTTTATTTTAACAGTTTTGGACAATAATATTTTATTTTTGAACGTTAAATTTACGAGTGTAGGGAATACTGGAAATACTGTGATATTAAAAAGGCAAATTCAGAAAAGCTTTGTCGTAATATTTTGTTTTACTACAGCCAGTACTAAAATGTCCGCATAAAAATGAATAGTTCAATAGTTTTACTACCGAGCATCACTCAAATTCAACCCTTAAAACATAAACATGATTCTACTTGAAGTATTGAATAATACATAACATGAAAAATTTTGCACTACTCTGTGACAGATGGATGTTACAAATTCTCTGTACTTCAAGATGTAAAAGATTTTGCGAACGAAAATAGTTTCGCTACCCACTGGAGCGCTTTTTGCCACAACATGGAACTATTTAAAATGGTTCCATGCCAACTGGGAATAATGTCAACTCAACATCTCCTTGAAAAGTCATTAAAATCTACGAAAAGAATTATTTTAAATTAGCCGATAACCCTAACCTAACATAACCTATTTAACCAATTTTTAAAATATATTTTTTTATCACTCTAAATGACTTATCTGAGATGGTTCTGAGTTGGTTTCATTCCGAGTTGGCCGGTCACCATTTAAAATACCTCGGATTGCTTTGCTGCCAATTTTGACAATTTTCCCTTATTCGTAAGTAATTAAGTAGAAGTTTACGATTAAATAATATTTTTTTTATCAATCCTACGGATATGTAATAATCAAAAAAAGATAGGTAATTCGTTGGCTATGTAGAACTATAATCAGTTTCTATGTCTCCATATTAAAATTTGGAGGTATGATTTTTTTTAATTTGGGCGGAAAATATTCAAAATGATCACCAAAAAATGTCGAGCAATCGGAGAAAAAAGTTTTAAATTGCGCTGTCGCTCCAGTGGTTAATAAAAAATAAAGAAAAAAAAATCTCTGTGTAATTTAGGACCTTACAATTTGAGATTTTAGTGGGACACAAATTGTGCGACACGAAACAGATTAATATTAGTTAATCTTATGTACGCTCTCGCATTGCAAATCTTGTGGCGCCTACAAACATTAACTATAATAATAAGCCCCAACTAACTGACACCAATTTTGTAACGTCATGTTTTTTTTTCACTCTGACAAATGACATTAATTTAATGCAAGAAAATAAATCAGTCACAATTTATAGGCGTTGGTAGACCGTTAAAAAGTTTTTGGCTGACGCGAAAAACCGCTTTTCTACTTGGTATTATAATTTACGTGTTACAGAATACATATTTAGTCCGTTGGGATGATTTTTTAGAACATGTGTATTAGAAATTTTTTGTTTGTTTTTGAATGATTATTTTTTCAAACAAAAGATGATTCCGTATTTCAAAAAACACGAATTACGAGCAAACGCAGTATAAGAAATAAAAATAAATATATATAGGTACGAGTTCCTAAATTGATGTAAAAAAACCTAGATATTTAAATCTTGCTAAGAATGCAAACCATTTGTTTTTCCGACGAAAAGTGCAGACATTTTGCTTCCGTTACAGCTTTTGGAAAGCTATTAGTTTTCGTCCTTTGTTAAAATGCTGTTTATGTGTGCACAAAAGTTTAGTTTTGGAAAGCCTAAAATCACCACAACTCTTTGTAGGAAAATTGTGACCGTACATGGTATATATGTAATGCATTATTTCGTGTTTTTTTTGTCATCACTTTTAAGATTTGGAAAGGGAATTTAACTCTAGTTAAAACATTGCGTTTCCAAATCATTCTCATCCCCCTGATTTTGCATAATCTTTGATGTATTATTTTGGGCTTCGTTGTATAGAAAATAAACAGTAGAACTAGATATTAAAATATTGTTAAAAAAAGCTTAGAATTTATACATTTTCTAGTCAATTTAAAGTCCTGGTCATGATCTCCATAAACATGGAAATTAGTAATACGAAACAAACACACTTACTTCTATTTAGTTGTATTGCGGACAGTCTCTATACAACATTTCGCTGCAGAATCTTATGGCGTGGGAAGACATAATTGATTTACAGTGCATTAGTGGTGACAGCGAATAGATCGCCTTAACATCGATAGATAAATAAAAACCTTGACAGATAACGTTTTTATGATATAATGACTTACGTAATTGGTAGGTACATAAAACGAAACATCATTTACTGTCACTAGAAATGCCTTCCATGTAGATTTGAATGTTAATCGATGTCGCTATTGACTTAGTACTTATTCGTTCTAGCCCGTGTATCTCTTACACTACTTGCTTGACATCGAATATATACATCCAATTCTTTCGAAATTAAAATTTCACAATGAATTTAACACAGTGCAATTCAAATTAATGGAAAATGTCTTATTTTTCTGAAATAACAGATCTATATTCCAATTATTTTTTTTAATCTTTTTCATTACATGTTATTTGTTAGTATAACACATCATAAAAAATATTGTGACTCGGTGTATCGGTTTGTAAATCCGGTTCAAACTTGATTTTTTTTTGGCTTTAAGTATCATTTTAAAATTGGTAGTGTTTGTTGATTTAAAAAAAGCAACAATGTGCCCAAATATAATATAATATTTTTAACAGAAAAATATTTTAGTTACCATTTTCAAAATTGGAACTGATTTGTCGAGAAATCAGACTAGCCTTGATTTCTCACGGATCTGCTCTAGCTTTTAAATAATTTTAAAGATGCTTACTTTTAGGGTGGAAAATTAGAGGTTTTATTTTCTGTGTCTTTTTCCAATTGAAAATGATTAAAATTTACTACATAATCTAAGCTTTTCTTCTCTTCTTCTTCAACGAATTCACGAAAAACGTTTGTTCAATTCAAAAAACCTATTTGAAAAGGTACTGCGCGTTTTAATCCCGCGACAAAATATCCCCGACAAAATATCCTACAGACAGAACATCTTCCAACAAAATATCTACTAAAACCTAACCTAACCTTATTTTACATTACTATTTTTGAACAATAATTTATTGTGTTTACAGGATGTCTGTATTATTTTTGTCACATTTCACTGTTTTTGAACAATAATTTATTGTCTTTACAGGATGTCTGTATTATTTTTGTCTTATTTTTTTATTAGATAAGGTTAGGTGAGGTTAGGTTTTAGTAAATATTTTGTTGGGGAATGTTTTATCCCTAGGATATTTTGTCGTTCATCCCTGTTCGGATATTTTGATGTTTTATCTCTAGGATATTTTGTCGGGGATATTTTGATATTTTATCTCTAGGATATTTTGTCGGGGATATTTTGATGTTTTATCTCTAGGATATTTTGTCGGGGATATTTTGATGTTTTATCTCTAGGATATTTTGTCGGCGATATTTTGTCGCGGGTTGAAAAGTCGTGGAACCAATATTTGAAAATAGTATTTCTCCCAATAATAATTTTTAACTGTATCATACTTCGACTAAGAACTACCAAAACTATCTTCATTTTCTTAAAGCATATTTTATTGGCTGATATCTTTATGTAAGATTGCAAGTAATATAACCAATAAAATATGTGTTTGGAAAATAACGATAATGTTGATAGTTCTTAGTCTAAGGATAATACGGTTAAATATGACCGAAGGGGATTGCGTCGAATTAGTTCAGTAGTTACAGCAGAGCCCCGGAAAAGCTAAGCTCCTGGGTTCATTTCATATATTATAACTTTATAACATTGTTCAATGCATTTTGCACCAGTCAATGCAGCAATAATAATAATGCAGAATTATATTTGGATACAGAAGATACAGCAGTGCATCGACAATGTTTACGGAACTAGGATTGCATGGATTCACCGTTCTGATGAGACAACGGGTCACTGGGGCCAGGATGTGACTAATGGCTTCCGACAGTGGTGACCGCAACCTTTCAGTACCAAACGCCACTCCTGAGTGAGCGCTGGTCCCGAGCTCACCCTAGACCAGACCCCTAATAAAATTAATCATTTATTTTATTTTTTATAACTATTTTTGCTTTTTCCTATTCTATGTACTTATTGTACTGTAATCTATATTTAAAATCTGTTGTATAAATAGATATAACTATATGGGACGCGTGGGATTGCACTATCCTTCCCACATAGTGGAATAAAAAACATTATCATTATTTTTATATATATGTGACCGAAAAGTAAATAATAAACTATCAATGTTAATCAACTCACGTAATCATACAAACCATGTTACATCTTACAAATGTGATTTTTTTAAGGATAAATAAGCTTCGATTAATTGATATATTTATTAAATTCTGCTTTCTGCGTACATATTGGGTGGACGTATTTTGTGAATTTACGGGTTCCGCGCGCGGGCCCCTTTGCCGCCACGCCACTGGCTATGAAGCTTTCACACAGTGTCTAATAATATATAGTAAACATTTCATTGACGTCTGCTTTCCGCAAACATACTGTCAGCGTCCTGCACAAACATCGCTGTGACGAGATATTTTATGGGGTGATAGAAACAAGCGAATCATTTTTCGTGCCCTGGGTGCAGTACGGCCCTTTAGTCGAAATACATTTTTACACTAAAAATCAAAAAATGATAAAATAGCAGTAACATGAACAGTAATACACATTATAGTTTTGAAGCATATTTTTAATGTCTTAAGAAACTCATGGAACGAACTGGTGACGCTTCCGTGGTCGAGGAGTAAGGCTCTCGACTATAAATCCGAAGAAAGCGGATTCAAATATATGGATGTGTTGTGAGTATGAAGGTAGTGGGGAAGGGAAGGAGATGGGAAAAAGGAAGGTGGGGAAGTACATGGTTATTCAGATCTAGTAACCAAACATGGATAAAGCCGTTTCAGTTCTGAATGATGGTATTACACTAGGGCGATACTGAGAGTGTCTTCTACTCTGGATTCGCAATTATATATAATATTCGCAATACCGCATTTTAAATAATTATGTTGGTAAATAAAACAAAATCACACAAATATACTCGTTCACGCAAGTTTACCTACTTAAACTCGTGACCTCCGGACCGAGCTTTGTCCCTCGACCAAGGAGGCCTTCAGGACGAGTCGATGATAACATTTGAAGATGGGTGAGAGGGCGGGAAGGGACCCAAGAGGAGGGGCGGCAAGAGAATTGATGATGGAGAGGAAAGGCGAAATATTCAAAAGAAGATTGTTTACTATTTTCTCTCAGTAATGATGGGTATGATGTTGTGAAAATATGTCTGTTGCTATTAAAAAAAATGTACTAAAATTTCGTGGCATCAGATTCGCATCATTATCTGCTTCTAGATTTGCTTATTTGGAGTTGTTGCCATTCTGGTCTAAAGAGACGCTTTGCTTATTTTGGACGTCAACAACATCGGTTCGGACGGTCGCTCTCGTCGACCGCTCCCGGACTAAATGACGCGTATGTTTGCTTTACGTTACGCTTTCCTGTCCCTTGGTGCATTTCACTCGGGGATATGTGATACTTGCCCATGTATTTATTTCTATATTTACAAAAATGTAATGTTTAGTTTGTTATACTCGCTGATAAATTTCATTTAATTAAAAATTTTCTTATGTTCTATTCTGTAAAGAAACTTAAAGGCAAGTGGTTTCACAGGAATTCGAATGTAATATTGTCACCAATTTCAGCACCATTAACCATTTTGTATTTTAAATTTTCTTATGTTCTATTCTGTAAAGATACTTAAAGGCAAGTGGTTTCACAGGAATTCGAATGTAATATTGTCATCAATATCAGCACCATTAACCATTTTGTATTTTAAATTTTCTTATGTTCTATTCTGTAAAGATACTTAAAGGCAAGTGGTTTCACAGGAATTCGAATGTAATATTGTCATCAATTTCAGCACCATTAAACATTTTGTATTTTTATAAAAATTTTAAAGGTCCCTGTTAAGCGCCAATTCTAGGTGCATTTCAGCTTTCTACCTATCAGATTGTAATTGTAACTTAAAAAATACAGTTAAATATAAGTAAGAATTTATGTACATTCAAACGCAGTATCAGGATCGTTGTTCGCATGCATTGTACATAGTTGTTTGTATTAGTAATCGACCAACCGGTGGATGTAATTTATAAGACATAATAGTTTACTTAAATAGTTAGTAATAAAATGGAGAATTTTAGAAACATATTGAAGTGAAACTTCTTTAGCACTGTTGTGATTTGAAACACGAAGAAACCGAAACGAATTACCAAGAGACAAACACATTCATCTATTGGATTGAACCTGCGAGAGAATGGGATAGAATAAAACCTTACTGCGTAGGCCGCTTTGATTATGAGCTCAATTTTCAAGGCTCAACCAAAATGAGTCAACAGAGTGGCGCTGACGCAACGAGGTACCGACGGACGCGACGGCGGTAAAAAATAAATTGTTTAAAAAATATAAAATGCCAATTTATGGACAACAGTATTTAAAATAAATTATGTGTGTTAATATTTAACTCTTTAATATTAATTTAACATCTAAACTTTCTACTTTGGTGCCATATGTAGTCTATGAAAGTAGGCGGGGTCACTTAAGATAGTCAACGATAAAATATTTGGGAACAACGCGAATCGAGCATAACCTTTAAAATACTTACAATTCACTTAGCTGATTGCAGACTTAGATTGGTCGACCGAAGGGTTGGGAACTGTGACCGTAAGTCCCCGATTACTTCATCAGTATTCACAAAAACAATGTTTTTTGTGAATACTGATGAAGTATGTATGTATGAAGTATGAAATATGTTTATCTTTCCAATTTTCCTGGTTTTCAGGTTTGAAGACACCCTGAATCTTCCTTAAAATTTACATGATAAAAGCCCTAAATCTTTTTAAAATTTCGAAATACGACCAGAAGCTGCACAAAATTCGTATGAAATACAATCACTTTGTTTGAAACTGGTCGTTAAAAGGCTGCATTCTGAACACTTCCTTAATGACGGCCGACGAAAGAAAGGACGAAGATTTATACAGCGAGGGAATTTAATTTGCATCTTTTTGCATAAATTAAAAGCAGATGATCCTGGGCGATGACTAAATGAATATGGAAACCAAACGAGATATAGTGGTTATCTCGTTACACCGAATTTCGTGTGTTTGCGAATTTAACGGGGGATTCAAGCGAATTGATAGTGTCATCATCAATTATCACTTAAATTTGAAATAAAATCGGGATTTTAGAATTTATTTAGGGCAGTTTTTAATAAAATTACGCAGAAATTCTATTTAGTAAGACTGCGACATTTTATAAGATAAATAAGAATTATTGATGGAATTTGAATAGGATTTCTGAATTTATCGAAATTAATAATGTTATCATATTCAAATAAAAACTAGCAGTTTAAAATCCACTCAGCAGGTTTTTGCTGGTAGGCTTTTGGTTCGGTTTCGCCTAGTTTGAGTGTTGGTCATTGGTCATGATCATTTTATAAATCCGATAAGAATTGGTTCCAAAATAAGCCGGTTCCTCGGATCCACTGTGATCTAGTGACAGCTAGTCACCGGGGCAAAGTGAAGCGGCAGGCAATGATGTCATATGTAGTATAAAGCCGCGTGCGATCTTTGAACGTAAGTGGCATCATCTATTGGCATTTGTTTGCATTCGAAACCGAATTACAAAAGTAGCTTTTTAACAAACTTTAAGTACGAAGATGGTTTTGCGTATGGCGCGGCATCAGGGTGGATATAGCATAAAATGGCGGATTCAAAATTTAAATTTCAACCGTACAGACGTTAGTATAATAATAACGTCCGATTATAATGTCCGATTATTACGTGTTTATAACTCCCCACGGGAATCTTGAAACGTGTTAAATCAATCTTTCAAAGGTACTACGTTTACAAACATTAATAAATGGCGTAGATAATTAGTAAGCATATAGACAAGAGAGAGAAATGAGAGATTAAGGCGATGTTTAAAAGAATTGATAATCTACCCTTTATAGATGGTGTGAGTGTAAATATTTTAGTGAAAAACGCTTTTTACGAGTTGTGCTATACAATATTAAGATGAATTAATCTTTCGCAACCGTATATACGCAATAAAATACACAAATTCAAATCTTACAAAAAAGGCTAACAAATACAATACTGGATTGAAACACCGATACAAAATTGTATTTGCTAGCCTTTAGGAAATATTTAAATTTGTTTATGGACAAAATTGTTTATTCATATCTGTCTTGCTTGTGTACAGGCGCAAGCAAATAATTAATCTTCTTATTTTAATGCATTTTGTATGAAAAGCGTTTTTCCCTAAAATAATAAATCTTTTAAGTTTCTCCTTAAAATAATAATCATAAAGTAGGTTTTTTACGACCAGCAACAAATTCAGCTTCGTTGGCATTAAAAAATATTGCGCCAAATATCAATATATCGATAACAAAATAATTTTGACCAAGCGTTTGATCTCTCACTGGTCTATTTTAAATCGCGTACATCTCTCAATGGTCTATTTTAAAACTAAAGTTTCACTTACCGAAATTCTTTTATTCCGTAGTGATGATTTTAAAAATATTCCTTACCTGAAAGAGAAGAAAACAGAGGTTTTAATTATTTGAATACAAACACGGAATTTAAAAAAAAAATGAGTTACCGTGTTTTATTTTTGGGGTGTTATGTCGTATTTTCTATCAGTGTCCATCATAAGGACGTAACGACACTGTTACGCTGTTCAAAACGAAGGCTAAAAAGTAAAATGGTGCAACACGGCATAATACCCCAAAAATAAATCGTGTTGATGAAAATAAATAAAGAAACGTGAAAATCTCAAAACACATTCATTTCCTGATTTATTTGGAAAAATAACTTATTATTAAAAAAATATTATTTGATAATGTTGACATCACTGGGTGCCTTACCCCTGCTAAGGCACCATTTTAAAATACATAATTCAATAAGACGTAAAGCAGTAAATTTTAATAAATTACAAAAAGGTGGTAATGAAAAAGATTTTAAAAAATCGGCAATTATGATTTTAGATTTTCACGGCTAAAAGTATTTTTTAAATTTATTTCTTAGGGTTATGCCTCCTTCTTTGGCCAACGTTTCGGAGAGTGTTGCAGTGTTCATTATCAGAGCAGATGCTTTTTTTTTCTCACAATCCAAATTGTTTATTCAATCTTTTTATTTCCTCAATTTTCCCTCTTTTTTGTACAAATCATGGTCAATATATTCACACTAATCCTAATTTGACTGTCCTAAAACGGAAATCATCCTAGTAGGACAGTCAAAACATTTCATAAATAATGTATATAAATGAATAATATTTTACTAAATAAATTTAAAAAAATTAAAAGAGTTTCAAACAAGTCCAAAAAAAGATTTAAGGACATGTAAATTGCATAAAATAATAATAATAAGTTTTTATCGCGTGAGAGCGTAAAAATATTAAACAGTCGACATATTCATGGTCAAATTATCCAACAACAACATTAAAACTTACACCCTTTGGTTTGTGCAAACATTTCGTATTCATGAAACTCATTAGCCACCTTCCAAAGTTCCCGGAGTAGAGTTTAAAAAATAAAACAACGTCGCCATGCAAGTATAATTAGGTAGGTACCATTTAGTCGGTTGCATACAAAGTTCGCAGCCTTAACACAGGGTGGTTCTTGCGTCCACTGGAACGATTAACCCCTAATAGCTACATCCCCTAAATACTGAACATCCGCAAATAGCCTGCGGGCTGAATATTTTACTTAACTTAATATTTAAACTGAAATATGTAAATTTCAGCTGCATGTTTAAAGCTGAATACTTGAAACATTTTCAAAATAATTCGTAAATAAATAGCAGCACGATTAGTTAAAGTTATTTAAACAATGTGAACACAATTGGGGGGGGGGGGGTTATTTTAGATTAAAATAGCAACTTCTAAATGGATTGTCTAAACGAGGGATGCTCATTCCAAATTTGGGCTTAGACAGGCCACTCGGGGAGGGAGGAAGGGATGGCAGTCAGTCAGCATCTGCTGACATGTTCACCGTTAGATCTGACCATGAATACATTAATTGGGGATATTACTGTAAATTTTTGCCGGTAATTCAGTGTCCGAAAATATTATTATTGTGGAACCGCGACCTTCAATGCTAGAAGGCATACTCTGACTATACATGCGCCAATGTGTGTCCATTGCACTCACCCTCCACTTATTAAAATCGGGTCAGTTACTTTTGATTTTCCGAGACGTGTGCGAAAAAAATAAACTGGTTATTAGTGCTGCCATGCGCACTTTAAAAGGCCAAAATGTATTGGAGATTCAGGACATTTATGCAGCGATGCGGATGCTGTGTCGTTATTTTGCCCCCATCACTCAAGTTGACCGAATCCGCAGGACCATTAATAAGCGCAGATTTATGGCGCAGGTACATCCCATAACGTGTTCTCCTCAGATCAATTTGTTCCTACATACGCGATTACATGCAAGGGAACTGGCAAAAGGAAGAGCGTTGTAAGCAGCCGTTTTTTTTTTCAAAACAATCATACGAAATTTTTTATGTTGAACAAAGATTTTTTTGGAGGACGTGGTGGTTATCCGGTGCAACAAATTACAGGCCCCGATCCAGTGTATCCAAATAGTAGAAATCAAAGGTTTTTTTAATGCAATTATCATTAGGTACTCATATTTCGTACCTACGATTTTTTGATAAATTTATTACACATGCGTTGGATTGCAAAGATTTATTACCCATGCAAAAGATTTTTTTATAACATATGATAGTTCATTCTCTCTAACTATCCTGTATGGGGATTAGTACTTCAGAAAACATTCATTAAACTAAAATTTTGCATCCTTCCAGTCCTAAGCAGTCAAAAATTTTCGCTGAAGCTATAACTATTTTCTGTGAACTTCAATATCTTGGTACAAATCCTTTAAAAACAGAACGTTTTATAAAATAATAATAAATAATTAGACGAAATTCAATTGATCAAAAAAGTTAGATAACGTGATATTGATGTTTGTATAATTAATTGTTGTGTTTTACGAAGCTAAAGTCAATAAAATTGTACCTCATCATTTTGAATCTTCTGTTGCCATACACTTCTAGAATATATTTTTCGACAAAACGTTTGTACTTTGAGGGAAATCAAGATTGAAACCATAGGAAATTGAGAAGATCATTGGGCCAAGCAGGCTTTTTATGTGAATACCGCACAACTTCTTCCAATCGTCTGGAGCCAGTGAGATTAAAGCATGTCCAACATGGTCAACAAATTCGTGCCACTTTAAGCAACGTTTTGATTCTGGATTTCGACTTTCACCAGAGCAATACAGAAAGTTTTTACCACTCTGGAATGTACCATACATAATTATATTTTGTATATTTTCTATTAATAAATTTGTTACTCTCTGATTCTATTTACCTAAAGCAAAATACGTTATAATTAATAATAGTATTAAAGAGCATTGTTGAGGATCTGGCTAATTTTGAAATAATTGAAGTATGAAATCGCTAGTCGGAACGAATTGCTCATAGTAACCGTTTTCTATAAATTTTCTCAATAACATTATAACGTTATGGTTATGGTACGATTAAGAGCTTCCTTGTTTTCTTAATGGTTGCAATATTTAGAGCGCAGGCGGCAGATAGAAATTCGTCCTTGGTCTAATGGTATTACAATGGTACAAGATCCGAGGAACTATCTTATTGATCTTACGGTGCATAGTTCGGAACCACGATGAATGCGCGCCCAGCATGTACTCGGTTGAAATTTGTCCTACGACTATAGTACCCTTTACACGCAGAGTTCGGAGCGGGACGTGCCCCGCGCCACTTCAGGCCGCCGCGCAAAAAAAGTCTCACAGTGAACTGCGCTGTAAACCGTTATATTACTTTCGGTCTTTACTTTTCTGCGCGGCGGCCTGAAATGGCGCGGTGCATGTCCCGCTCCGAACTCTGTGTGTAAAGGGTACTTATGAGTTCAACAGCTTGGCTGTGAACGATTCGACCTCCTCTGAATTTCCACCCACCTACAACATGAGTTTCTTTCCATGACCCATGTTCACTCCATATTCTCTTCAAAAATACCCTCCATAGCATCCCCAAATATGACATGGGCTCTGGAAAAAATCATTTTACTCAGGGCCTCCTGTTATTGTTAAAAAACTGTTAATTTTAACGGATCTTCTTGTTTCCAATTTGGCAGATATTTACCAGCAATGCTGTAATAAGTTAGGGTAGGCGTAAAGAATACAACGCCTAACATTTCCTGGCGTGCCTGAGATTTTCGAACATTTTTACGAGTAAGTTTTGTATCAAACTCGTGAAACTTCAGAAAACAAATAAAAAGAAAATTTCAATTTCGCACCTTAATACAAGAAAGACGTATTATATTCTAGAAGTTAGGAAGTATTAAGAGATGAATAATACGGTTATCAACTTTATTTTGTATGTATTTATGGAAAGGCAATTTTATACACAATGTTATTCTCCCTGCAATGTTGTGATTGAAAAAAAAATCCGTTGTGATTTTCTACACATCCCTTCACTAAGTGAATAACTAACCGGAGCCTTAGAGTATAATATACCTGTTATACTCTATAGTTTCGGGTACGTTGTAAGGCTTATGGGAGTGAGAAGAGTAAAAATTTTGAAAAGATGAAGGTTTAGAAGTAGGTAGGTACTTAACGCAAAAGATATGTTCACTAAACACGGCATTTAATTTTTGGCTGCAGTGATTAACATGGACCGAAAACGAGTTTATTTACATTGTTCTTTAATGTTGGTTGACCGGTCCTAGGCTTTGGTTTCCTTTATAGGCGACGCGAGTTCATCTTAAGCGGCGTATCCTGCGCCACAATACACATGAACACTAGCTTGAACAGCACCCAAAACATTGAAAATTTGAACACTTCGTGTTCAAAAACCCTGTGTTCAAGCTTTACCACAGGCGACGGAAAACATTCATCTCCCGGGCGAAGGGGGAAGGCTGGCGGGGGGAAATGTGTTCATATTTTTACAAGAGCCGCGCGATGCGGTCATGTATGGAGAATCAAACCGAACAAGTTTTTGAGGTTATGCGCAATGATTGAGCTTAATAATCACTACTTTAAAATATTACGATACCTAAATACAATATAATAAATATATTTGATAATAAAATTATAATATAATAACGAATATTAATATTATTTTTGAAGTGGGTGAAGCGGAAAGCCTGAAGGCAGACGGGGCCGGCGGGGGGGGGGGGAAATAAGTTCATATTTTTACAGGAGCCGTACGAAGCGGTCAGCGGTTGGTACCGGAGATAAATCGAATGACGTTTGGGGTTATGTCAACCGCGCGAGCCTAATACCTAGTTATGACTTTAAATTGCAAATAAATACTGTCGTAATGGATGATTATATCTTTCGTGAACTCACTTGTAAATAAAGTCTATTAATTTATAAATCGATTTCAGAGACACGGAAGAAATTGACCAATTAAAATAGGTATTCTATTCTTTCCCTGATAAATAAATACCTAATAAAAATCTAGTTAGGTAGGTTAGGTCTAAGTTGAAATCTGCGTGTTCTCCTTTATATTTCGTCTACAATATCATCGCTAAATTTCTTAACAGAACTCGACTTTTGACGTTTGAATTTCGAATGCGTAATTAATTACGCATTCGAAATTCAAATACTAACTTTAGGTCATAATAATTGATATTAGTCGGAAATCTTTCCTGGTAAATAAACATCTATTAAAATATCTCTGTTTTCTCCCTGATGTAGCATCTCTTCTTCATCGGAACATATTTTAACATTTATTTAAACGTCAAACGTCAAGTGTTCAGTTGCGTACGCGTGGAAAGGCCACTAGCAAAATTGTCGGACCGCGCGAACTTCACACCTGTTCACACCAATCTTTCAAACCATGTTTCAAAAACGCAGGAGACGGAAAACAAAGAACGTTTATAGTGTGGTTCAAGCTAGTATTCATGTGTATTCTGGCGCAGGAGTTCCGCCTTTATGTTAGCTAAGACCGCAATCATTGTAAAAGCTCTGTATGCCTAGCAATTTTTCCAAAAACTATATTTGTTATTATATTATTAATTTCTCTTTTTTGTACAGTGAGCTCCACACAGGAGGCGCTGAGGAAAATAATTACCCTCAGGACCTATGTCATCTTTGGGGATGCTGTGGGGAGGGTCTTTTTAGGAAAGGAAGGAGAGGAAGTTCTGGGAAGGAAAAGGGTATGAAGGGTGGGTAGGAATCTGGGGGTCAGTATGTCCAGGAGTGACGGACGCACGAATCCATCCCTCCCACTGCGATGCAAGGCGATGTTCCGAGCACGGCTGGAGCCTAGCCTTTCTCAACCATGCTCTCCCAATCCGGCCTGCCATGCAGTTGTTGGGCAGACTCATCTGCCGCCAAGACCCGGACAAACCTCACCCCTTGAACCCGGGCACCCCTGCTAAGTCACTAAACGTAGCGAACCACTTGGGGTGACCTATGGCAGAGGTGTTGGCATTTTTGTTATCCAATAAATGGTTCCCGGAGCGGCGGTACCCATACCCGCCTCTCAAATATAAATATATACGCGAAAGATATTTGTAGGTAAAGGTTTATTTACCTGCTGCTAAAGATAAAAAGTTCACCTGTGAAAAATGTATAGGATCAAAGGAGAATTTTCCAGTTAATGTTTTATATTGATTTGTTAATTACTGTCTGCATCTGTGTTTTCTCATAAATAAAAATAAAAAATTAAAATTAAAATCAAAAAAAAATTTACAAAAATATGTTATTACAAAACACTTTCCATT
The DNA here is from genome assembly GCA_936435175.1 of Glyphotaelius pellucidus. Lineage (NCBI taxonomy): Eukaryota > Metazoa > Arthropoda > Insecta > Trichoptera > Limnephilidae > Glyphotaelius > Glyphotaelius pellucidus. Next base: position 8,681,883 of record OW386552.1, on the reverse strand, counting down.
TAAAATGTTTTTTTGTAGGAACTCAAAAATTGTCATATTATTCGTAACCTGCAATATTTGTCTTTACTAAAATGATTGCAGCTACCTAGTTCTGTTTCATCTCGTAGATATAATTTCATCTCGCCAAGATATAATTTGTCTCGTACAAATTTGTTTGCTTAAGGTCCATCTCAGACGTGTCCCGTACCACCTGCGATTTAATATGCAAATCCGGTGTCCTCTACAGGCTTTAAGGCTGTATGACGGCTCGGTGTCCTTGGGCGACGGGTGTCCTGTTTATCAATGTAAATGCGCTCACGTTATTATTATTTGCCAAGTGATTGAATTATGTACGTTCTACCGTGACCGAGGCATGCGTTTTTTTAATAATTGAGATGGCGACATTATACGAGTTTGTTGTGAGAAACATAATATGTTTTTTGCAAGGTTACGCAAAACAGATATTTTGGTGCGTTAAATAAACAGAATTTTATAACGATCACAGGAAAAAAAATCAGGAATATTAGTTTAAGTACCTATGCATTTCGAATATTTTTATTACTGACTAGCAAGTTCCCGGCGTGCATTGCCCCTTAAGAAATTGTTTCTCCCTGCGTGTCCTTTCCCATTCGTCCCGTTCCCCTTCCGTCTCCCCTTCCTGTCCCGCGTCTCTCCCCACTCCCCTCGCCCGCTTCCCACGTCTCACGAACCCTCTTCCCGAGTTTTCCTCCATCCTCCCGACTTCCCCTCCCCCCTCCCGGGTTCTCCTCCTCCCTTCCCCCCCGCATTCCATACATTCAGTTTTCAAACAGCTCGCGTGCCATCTATTGCAATTTTTTTATAAAAATTTAATAATTCCAGAGCTTACCCGTACATAAAGAAACCTTCGCGGGCGTGCTCACAACAACTCACCAAAGTTTCCTCTCAATCGGATGAACGGTTTAGTAACGCATTTTTATGACGCCAGAGCTGGCTATTACATATAGAAACCATCGCGCGCATGCACACATCAAATCCCCAAAGTTTCATAGCGATCGGATGAACGGTTAGCAATGCATAATTTCATTATACTACTATTGTACCTCACTATTGTACCTATATCGAAACCATCGCGGGCATGCGCATGTCAAATCCCCAAAGTTTCATCGCAATCGGATGAATGGTTTAGCAACGCATAACATCTCATATTTATAGACAGAAGCAAACATATTTTGTTTTTTTATATATATAGATAGATGTATAACACAAAATCATTTTGGAACCAAATTGGTAAATTGGCATAATGGGGTGATTAAACCAAAAACGTTTTGTGGTTTTAAAAAATCATTGTTATTGCTCTCTTATGAGAAATAATGAAAAATATGACTCATCTAAGGATACAGGTATTGTTGTATTTAAAACATGGCGGGTTCACAAATTTTTTTTTAAGTACTGGCAATTAATTGACCGACCGTATAGAAGTCCTGTTTTAACCCAACCATTTTGATATCCATGTGTCGGTATTTTTTTTTTGCTACAAGATAGTGGCCGTATTAACGGTTAAATATTATTTTTTTCAAATGTGAAATCGTCGTGCTTATTTGGACTTTTTATTTTGTAAAATTGATTTGTGACAAATAGTTAAATTCCTTATTTTTTTTTAATTACATAATATGCATAAAACCTAGATATTTATTTACCTACTTTTAAATCTTATCACATAAAAATAAAATTTTGTTTGATTTATTAAAGTAGTACGTCCCTTAACACCTTGAATACTTCGATGATCAAACCAAATTTTTCGTTGAATATATTAAAAACACAATAATATTAGCTTTAAACTATCTTTGAGGTTAAAAACTCCCTGCCTTGATGATTTTAGGTACCTACAGATAGACGCCTGTTATTATACGCTACTAAATTATTTATGAAGGCTACCATTGTTTATTGAAGGATGTTTCAAGATGCTAATACCGAAAGCATTAAGTAAATACTGATAGTATTAAGTAAATAATACTAATAGTGTTAAGTATTATAATATTCGTGGGGCATACCCCGGGACATATATTTAAATAATAATAATGGTATTAAAGAACATATTTCGGATGCGACGTAGGTAACATTCAAAAATTAAAAAGTACCTACATAATTCTTATATTTTCACTACGTATGATTAATTTATGTCGCCGTTCTTATTTCAATAGTTAGTAGCGTAATGGTATGGATGATTGCCTTCCAAGCAGTTGATCGTTTACCTACTTTTATTTTTAAAAAAAACGCATTATTTAATTAATGTTTTGAATATTTATTTTTTATTGAGGTATTGCTGTCGTAAATAAACCCTAGATTTATGCTAATTCGCAAACTTTCACCTTTACAAATCTTTTTTAAATTTTATTTTATTTTATTTGGGGGACCAATAGTTTACATTAAAACAACGCATAATGGTATATAAGTAACTTCAATTTTATCGTTTACAGGTTTCCATATGAATATTATATATAAATGAAGTGATTTGAAAGATGATTGAAACTTGTTTAAGTTGGAATGGGGAGAGGGTAGGATAAGTCTAGTTGAGTACAGTACGTTTACTAATAAAAATATTCGTAACAAAAAAGAAAGTTCATAGCATGATTATGGAGACTAGTAAGATAGGTATCTTCATTTGTTGTAAAGAATCGAGAGATCACCTGTTTGAATTTAAAGAGTTTGGTAAAGATTGAAAGATGCCAAATTGTGTATTGAAAGTATGTGATGCACGATAAATTAAGGAGTTTTGCTAAACATTGGTGTTGCATCTGTTTATTGGGACCTCGTAGTTGGATTCGTGGAGGTGTTCCGGGCAATCTACGAAGGACCTGGATATTTTCTGCATCAGCCGAGCTTCTTCGATCTTCCAATGATAACAAATTGTGAGTGGGAATGACAGATGAGGAAATCTAAGCATCGTGGGAAACGATTTTGAACTCTCTCTCCGATAGCGCTACAGCCCATATCGAGCCTTGGCCTCCCGCAATATTCGCTTCCAACTCCTTCTTTCCTCAGCGGCTGACTTCCAGTTTGTTATCTGGAGAAGCTGTGCTGCATCCCCTCTTACCTCGTCTTCCCACCTCACTCTGAGTCTTCCCACTTTTCTCTTTCCACCTGGGCGTACAGTCAAAATTGTTTTTAGGACGCGTGTATCCGGCATTCTCTGTACATGTCCAGCCCATCTCAACCTGAGGAGTCTCATGTGGGCTGAGATGTTAGTTAGGGGCCTGATATATATCGTACAGTTCTTTGTTGTGCCTTTCCTGAGAAGTTATGGGCCTGATATATATCGTACAGTTCTTTATTGTACCTATTTCGAGCTAGTAATACAATATGTAATAATACAATAATTATATTTTCTGGAAATTCACTGGTCTGCGCTGGTACTAGAAATATGAACAAAACTGGCAGGTGCATTACCCATAAGCCCTGTTCCATTAGTTATCTCCATAATTTCGGGTTGATATCCACTAGGTACCAAGGGTTTTCATTAGGTTCAAGAAAGTGGCCAGGTGTGACCTTGCCTGTAGGTACCTTTTTTACGTACCTGAAGGTTTTTTGCAAGGAGCACAGAAGATTGAAGAAAGAACTTGGAAAATTTCCATTTAGAACGAAGTCAAATATTCAAATAAGACGTAACCCGTCGACGTGCGGGATGATTGATATGTCTGTTGTAATATTAAATTCATATATAAATAATAACGGTAGTCAGAGAGGATTTAAAGCTGCTCGATGGTTATGACATCACATTTATATAGCTTAATCAAATTTTGAAAAAAGTTTGATCACATATTTTCCTACAAGCTTCGTGCCAGAGGGAAGGTAAAGTCAATTGTGAAGACTTTATTAAAATTATTCCAAGCGTGCATTCAATTTTCAATTCCAATATTTTATATCAAAGATCCGCAGATTTTTCTGCGGGCGGCCTTTGGCTCCGTCGGTGACCATTTTTTAAATCTGATAGGAACTGGTTCCAAAAATAGCCGGTTCCTCGGATATGCTGAGATCCAGTGACAGCAAGTCACCGGGACAAAGTAACCGCGACCGGCCATGACGTCACATATAATATATAGAGGAGTGGTATTAATATTCACAACTGCCAATTACAATAATAACTTTATCATCAATATATCCATTTCCGGAGAGACTCACGAAATTACAAATCCAACAGTTGGCAGGCGTTGCTCCTCACACCAGCTGTTAAGTGGCCCCATCTTTTGGCATTGCTTTAATTCGGTTATTTTACAAAAATCGATATGTTTGCAGACACGTACGAAAACGGTTTCGCGTAAGGCGAGGCGTCTGAGATTTATTCTTAGCCAGTTTCTTTAAATTCAACCGTACAGTCTCTAAGCTATTAATACTGTTTGATAATGATCACCTGAAATGTGAATCGATAGTCGCTTGAAAAGTTAAGAAGGTAAATTTATGTGAATACCACAAAAGAGTCCCGAATGCTCCCAATCGTCTGTAGCCTGTAGGACATGGCATAAATGGTATGTTGTGAGGCTGTACGTTGTACGTTGAAGGTAGTGGAGAGGGGAATGATGTGAAGGAGAATAGATGGGTATGTAACTGGCCATTTAGATCGGGTCACCAAATATGACCAATGTCATTTTTTATACATTTTTTTTTAATATGAATACCGCACAAGAGTGCCAACTGCTCTCGTCTGGAGCCAGTGAGACTATGGCATCCCCAATCGGGGTATGTTGTGAGGCTGAAGGCAGTGAGGAGAGGAAGGAGATAGGGAAGAGGAAGAGGGAAAGAACCTGGCTATTTAGAGCTGGTCATTAAACACGGCTAAAGCCATTTCAAGCAACGTTTCAATTCTGAATGGTGCTCTTACACCAGGGCGATACTGAGAATATTTTCCACTCTGGGTTGTGCCGCAAATATACTATATATAATTTTAAATGAATTAATTGTAAAATAATACAAAATAATCCTTGGGATTGCAAGTCAAGAGCCTTTCCGCCGGCCTTCAACAGTGTTTCAATTCTGAGTTGTGGTCTGTCACCAGGGTGATACTGAGAGTATCTTCTATTCTGTTCAGTCACCACACATATGAAGATAACAACATTACTCTTTCACTTCTCCTTTGCATTCCCTATGTGGGGCTAATGTGTCATTGTATGTAGTCATATAAAGAATATAAAGCAGAAATTTGTCTCGCAGAAAACTCCAAAAACAGTGTTGCTCTAGAGTCATAAAATTCGCATAGATTTTGCTTGGAATGTCTGCTCCCAACTCTATTCCCATCTTGAGGTATTGTGAAATTTTTACAACATCTAAAATTATTAAAAAATATATCAATCATTATTTCAGTCAAAAACAAAGGTGGTGAAACTCTAGCAAATTTTTGTAGAAATTAATTGTACTACATAATGAGATTAAAATAATTCAAAATAATTTTAATTACCACGTAAAAACGTATTTAAAGAACAGCGTAAAGAGGAATTATTTATATTAATAAACGGCAACATATATTATTTAACTGGCAATTTAGGAAGGATATTTCATCAAAGGATAAATAATTATTGATGTTAAAGGTGTGTCGCATAAAGGCTCATTATAAAATAATTGGTTCCATTCAATGCTTTACAATGAAAAGCTTTTGAATAGGTGTATTAAAAAAATGATATTCCTGGTGTATCAATGGGATATATATCTCAGACAACGATAAATCTTCTCCCAAAATCAGGTATTTATTAACTAAGAACAGGTATATAATTTTTAAGATGTTTGTAGCTTATTTAGTGGTGAACTGGATAAATAAAAATTCAAAATCAAACCTAAAAAATCTTTATTTTATAAATAAAACAAAGTATTAATGGTAAAACTTATAGGTACCTACATAAGTTTTCTTACAATCAAACCAATAAACATTAAATTGAGTAATTCATAAATGTATTTAAAATATTAATCGACATTATAACGTGCAAATATACCTTAATCGCTTAAAATCTACTCCTCTCCCTTGGCTCCCCGTACTTGGCAAACATAGCCCTGCCAAATATCAGGCGAGAGATTGCAACACTAGGGGAATACAAGAAGGCGCTGCAAAAAAGCGCAATATTTTTGTACGATGATGTCATCTCACACCCGGCATGCCGCTTGAAGTCCCGAAAACCCGGTATGTTTTTAGGTTTTCACGGCCAAAAAGTATTTTTGTTATTGTTTTTGGGGTGTTATGCCGTGTTTCGCTACCTCCTTCTTTAGCCAACGTTTCGGACAGCGTTACAGTGTCCATCATCAGGGCAGATGAGTAAATGATATTGGTGAGAGTGTTTACTTATGTGTGTCGAATCGATACCGTGCTGCCAGCTCCATTTCTCTACACTTTCGTGCTTGTAAACTTGGCCACCCTGACAAATCGGCAATCGCCGAGCACTTAATCAAAACCGGCCATTACTTTGGATTTGTTCCTGAAGTCCTGGGAAGACCCAAAACTTATAGAGCACGCCTAATTACGGAGGCAATTGAAATCCATAACCCCGGCGGTATTGATGAGACCCACAGTGCAACGCCTGACGTCCTAGATGTCCCCCTCTGATCCCCCCACCAAACGAAAGAAGAAGAAGAACCTAAATCACGATTAAGTAAAAATTTACAATAATCAATAAATTATTATGATAATATTGATAAACGTCGCTGTACACTCAGTATCTTAAGGCATTTTCGGGGTAAGAGGGGACTGCGGGCGGGTATTCCAAACTAATTCAAAAAAGTTTTTTGAAGCTTTAGATGCGATCGGTGTGCACAAACACGTTCAAACGTGTCATCCTTAAAATGATTTGCATTTACCTTCCTATGTAATTATTCACAAATCATACATATATAACACCTATATCTTTTTTAGTTAGTTAGGGATTCGTAAAAAGTCATTGTGTAACAAAAATGTTTCATTCGGATTTGAATTTTTATTTTTATGGTCAGTTTTTTTGTTGTTTTAAATAATGGCATTAAATAATATTTAAATTGTCTGACGGTTTTCCTGTACTTTTCCTTCAACTTTCAGATCTGCCAAATTTCGTAACTACTTATTTTGTTTCATATAATAATAATACTATTTATCTTTTTCGCCAGATGCTTCTCTTATCGATGTGTTCAAATCAAGAAAAATTGTCTACTAGTTTAAAATTAAAAATATGGAAAAAACAGTTTGTGTCGTGTTAACATTAATTGCATATTACATAATGGAAAAGGTGATGCAATCTAAAAAAAGATGCTTGATGAGTGATCTAGAAAAAAATGCATAAAGATCAACAACAGAATCAAAACAGAAAAAATTGTAAATAAGGTGACGCCAGAGCTCACCGTACTAGAGCTTATTTTTACTTAACCTCACACGTTTTCTGTTTCATAGTTAAGACGACAATTTTAAGATCATCTAAAATCTCAACAATTCAATATACCTACTCGAAACTGTAATAATGTTTTCAAAAGGACAAATGACAGAATGAATAGTTATTCGGCGCATAATAGAGCTGTAAGTGCAATTGAGAATGATTGCGTGTGTATTTATTTGCAATGAGGGTGGCTGGTAGTTATTATTGCTTGTATTAAGGGGATGATGACGAAGCAAAACAAAGGGGAATGGAAAGCCCTTCAGAAGAGAACTATGTGAGCTCCCACCTACTCTAAATTATTAACCCAACTACAGGGATGAATAACTGCCTTTTAAGAGTTAGTTTTGTTGTATTTATGACGAAATTAGCTACAAAATCCTTCAGGTCTGAGTAAAAAAATATTGTTTTTCTTTTAGTATTTATAACTATCTAACGATCGGCTTCTCGGTAGGAGTAGACAGACATTATAAAATACCACATAACTCATAAGATGTTAATGTTAATAGCCTGTTTCTCGTACTCAGATAAGGCGTATATATTGTTTATATGTGTGAGGACGTGGTTATGTATGTATATGTATGTATAGATGTGTGCACCTATATATGCATGTATGCTTGCATGCACACGTACTAAAAAAAAAAGAAAAAGAAGGTTATGTACATTTTTATAATCTAATTTACTTCTTTCCTCTTCTCTATTTTCTACTCTTTATTATAATTTCTTCTTTTTATTATAATTTTTCCAATTTTTAGCATGATTCATACTCAATTTATATGTTTACTATATTTATATTTCATACAAAGTAACTTTACCCCATTGGTCACCATGAAACAGGCAGCCACCTAGTATGGTGACTTAACATATTTACTTTATATAAATGTCACAATTATGTAACATGTTTTATAAATAAAAATAAAAATAAATAGTCTGTATCTTCTTGATTCATTCTTCACACATTCACACACTTCTTGCTTCATTTTTTTCATAAATCGTCTCATGCATAATTTTCTGTTATTCTAACTCTTGACTTGACCCGATCCAAGTATATATTCACCTGATTGTTCTATGTGTTCAGCTTGGGAGTCTCCGACTTCTTTTTCTGTTAATAATAATAACTTTAGGTAATATTTAAGTCTTGCTTGGCTTAAATGGATAAAAAAAAAACTTATACGAAGATGTACAGTTATTGAAAGTTAAAAAGATTTTTTTTTATCGTAGGTTCCAATTTATGAGAGCCAATTACTGGAAATGTGACTATATTATTATTGAAAAGATATTATTAAAGCCCTAACAAAGAAAATCTGTAAAACTGTGTAATAATGTCTTGGGAAGGCGAAACTCGGGCGTTAACATTACTAAAGCTTTTATAATCGTGTTTGTATATAATAAAATGATGACAATGACCAATCACTAGATTATCAAAAAATGTAAAATACCACTTGTAACTATAAACTTACCCACAAGTCACGCATTTATAGTTGATGTGTATATGAAATGAATCATGATAAACATTGGAACAGCTTTTAGACTATAAAAACATTGAACAAATAAACTTGCAAAAAATTTGTTCCACAATAAGGAGAAGACACTATTTCCCTTTTGTTGAAAGCTTGAAAAAGGGTGTTCATTTAATATTTCCCACCACTGCAGTTCTGGAGCTTTTAGAGCCGGATTTGCCGCCGTATCTCCTTTCCTAAAGCTCGCCGGCACAATGCTGGGGCATTATGCCCTGTTTTATTGTTGCAAAGACTTTTTGGCAAACAAGAGGCGTGAATTTCTAAAATTCTTTTAACGTAACATTCAAAAGAGTGGCTCAAACGGAGAATGCAAAAAAATAAAATTCCCTAATCTGTCTCTCAGTGAGATTGGAGCAGCAGTAGTGAATAAATAACCATTTAAATAAAATAAATAAGTACATTACTTTTCTATTATTGAAGAAATTACTATTTGATTACCTTCGTGGCAAAACAGTACCTGTACCGATGGTTGTGTCGGTTTGGTGTCTCCTTATAAATTAACTTGTTAGAAAACTGTGGTTGAATTGCGTAAAATATGCATTTTTTTTTTTTGTGTATTACAGACTGTGTGTCCATTTACAATACACATGTGATACAAACTACACATTTATAGATAAATAGTAGAAATAGAATAGTAGAAAGAAGATTTATACATATAGCGGGTAATCTGTCGCGCTTAAATACCTCTTTAATTCTTCGAGGCTACAGTTAAATATACCTTTTTTTTTTTTTTTTTTTTGATTTACTAGATTCTTATATTCCTTGAAGAGGTGAATCATTTAAATTTACTGAATTTAAAGTTAATGTTCTTTATACAAATAGAACGGCGTCATTTGCGCCTCGCAATCTTTACCTCATGTGGGTATTTAAAAATTTTACTCGTTTATTATAGACTTAAGGTCCTGAATTTAATCGGTAGGGAAAAATTGTTACCTAAAAACCCTACTAAAATTGCATCTTTTTTGGTCATCATTTACTCTTGATCGTCAGCAAACTGGAAAGCATAAATACATATGTGTGTGTTTGTGTTATGTTGGGAGTGGGAAGGAGGCGGTCATGTCCTTTTATTTGGAGTTCTTCCGCATTTGCCTTCGGGAATGAGGAAACCATGAAAAACCTCATCCAGGAAGATTCGGCCGGCGGTCAACATGAACCCGGTCGGCCTTCAGTGATATCGGTGTACGATATCCTGCATTGTGTGTGTGTGGGGTGTATGTCTGTTTTTATGTAGATATATACTTTATGGGACTATAGGGGATAAACATACATATACATACATACTGTACAATATTATATAAATATATACATAGATATATAAACATAAGTTACGGGGGAGGGGTCTGGAGTTTGGGAATACCTACTGCTCGCTCACTCGTCGGCGTCTGAGTCTGGTTCATGCCAGATGTGGTCAAGGTCCATCAGAATGTGTTTGGGAAGTCTGTGTACGTATTTGAATGTGAAGTCGCTGGGAGAATTGTATTGACCGATTTCCTGTATGAGTTTATTTTTACTGTGTCTTAAAGATTTGTAAAATCGGTCTGTCAGTCTGTGAGTGTATTCAAATAAGGTCGGAATGTCTTCTCTCGCATGTAGTCTTTTCAAATTTGTTCTGATTCTAGTGTTGTATGTGATTTTAATGCAGAGATTCTGTAGTGTCTGTAGTTTTGTAAAGTCAGATTGTGAGATGCTACTCCACACGGGAATAGCATATGTCAGCACCGGTCGAATGAGCGAATAGTAAGTCAGGAGTTTGGTTCTGGGAAGTAGCGGACTTTTTCTATTGAAGATGGGCTTCATCATGCCGAGTGCCATTCTGGCTCTTGCGTGCATCTTGGCTAGGTGAGATTTCCAGTTGAGTCGTGAGTCCATAGTCAGGCCCAGGTAAACGACTTCATCCTTCCATTCTAAGACGTGTCCGCCCATTTCGATGCTGACGTCTGGTGTCCTTCTGACGCGTTTCCTCGTGTACATGATGACTTCGGTTTTGGTCTCGTTCAGTTTGAGGCGCCACATCTTGTAGAACTCTACGAGAGCGTCGAGCGCTCTCTGTAGGTATATGGCCGCCATCTCGGCTTTCAGCGAGGAAACGTACAGCTTAACGTCGTCTGCATAGATAGACAGGTTGCATCTCTCGTCTCGGGGGATGTCATGTGTAAAGATGTTGAAGAGATGAGGTCCCAGTAGACTTCCTTGTGGCACGCCTTTTGGAATCTCACGTAGTGACGACAGCGCGTTCCTGATGAAGACTCGGAAGGATCTGTTCTTGAGGTATTCTTGTATCACTCTCGTTAGGTATATGGGCGTGTTAGTTCTGTGCAGCTTGTGCAGTAGCCCTCTGATCCAAACGGTGTCAAATGCCTTCTCCAAGTCTAGCAGTGCAGCGGCGATGTAGCGATGTTCGTTAAATCTTCTGGTGATGAATTCCGCTACTCGGGTGAGTTGGTGGGTGGTGGAATGCCTCTTTCTGAATCCGAACTGCTCGTCTGGCAAAGTGTTGTTTTCTTCATGGTGTGGAAGCAGCCTGTTGAGTATAACCTGTTCAAATACTTTGCTTAGCGTGGATAGTAGACTGATCGGCCGGTAGCTTGTCGGCTGCCTCTTGTCCTTGTTTGGCTTCGAGAAGGGCAGCACGGTCGCCGTCTTCCAGATCTGTGGGAAATGTCCGGTGATGAGACAGGCATTGAACAGTTTTGTGATGTAGATGATGGCTTTCTGAGGTAGATGTTTGAGTAGAATGTTGTGTATTTGATCGCTCCCCGGCGCCTTATTGGTCTTCAATCGCTTGATAATGACGGCAACTTCGCTCGGCGTGCTGAAGTGGATGTCTTCGACGTTCGTCTGCTCCGCTTGTTCGAGATGTCGTAGAGATTCTTCTACTAGTCGATCCGTTTCCGGATCAGATAGGCCGTCCGTGGCTGCGTAGGCTCTCTCGAATCCGTCGGCGAGCGCGTTCGCCTTCTCTTCTAGTGACAGCGCCAATCCTGAGCCGTCTAGCTTCTCTAGCGGGGGAATCGTGTGGTCTTGATGTTTCAGCGCTTTTGCCATTTTCCATAGGCTGTTATCCTTTGGCGTGAGTGATGTAACTTTCTTCGTCCAAAGTTGGCGTCTGAGGTCCGTTATTTCCTGCTTGATTTCCCGCTGTAGAGTGTTGTAGGCCGTTTTGAAGTAGCCGTCGCGCGTACGATGGTAGATGCGTCGCAAGCGATTTTTCTCCTTGATGAGCGATAAGACATGCTCGGGAAGCTTGATCGTGTATGCGTGTACTTCTTTGAGAGGTATGTGTGTGTCTTGTGCATGTTGTATGATTTCCGTGAGAGTGCTTGCGGCCTCGTCGATTTCATCTGTAGAGCGCAGAGTTCCCGATGTTAGGTGAATTCGTTCGTTAATCTCTTTCTTGAATCCTTCCCAGTCTGCGTCCTTGTAGTTCCGCTGTTTTCTGGGGCTCCTTGAAGTCGTTCCTCCAATACTGAAGCTCACGGGCAGATGGTCCGATGACAGTTCATCCAGCGTGCGCAGTGGCGAGATCGTCTTGACGTTTTTCTCGAGTACGATGTCCAGAGTGCTGGGGTACTGTGCGTGCACTGCGTGGTATGTCGGTTTGTCCGGCGCCATTATCGTGTAGTTGTGAGTCTGCATATGCGTAAAGAGCGTTTTCCCGTTCGCGTTGCCTCTGTAGTTATTCCAATAGTTGTGTTTGGCGTTGAGATCTCCTCCTAGAACAACAATTGGGTGCAGATTAAGTAATTTGTCCAAATCTTCTCTCACCAGAAGGTTGTGGTGTCTGCAATAGGCGGCGATGAAGGTATGCGCTCTATCCTCTATGGTGACTTCGACAATCGTAGCTTCAGTATGCTTCAGCTTCGGAGTGGGGATCCTTGTAGATGTGATGGATTGACGAACGAAAATGGCGGTGCCTCCGCCTCCTCCTTCTAGTCGGTCGTCTCGGTGAACTTCGAAGCCGGGCACTCTCAGCGGTGTGTCGGGTTTGAGATGTGTTTCTGAAATGAGAATGATGTCAATGTTAGTGTTATTTGCCAGAGCGAGCAGTTCATCGATCTTAAAGCGGATGCTGAAGGCATTCCACAGGAGGACGTTCACCATCTCGGGATTATACATGGATGGTGGTGGTGATGACATCCATCAGGATGCAAGCCCTCTGGTATATGGAGGTGCAGCTGGCCAGCTGCGATCGCACGCCATCTAGTCCCATGAGGAGGGACATCATCAGCGTGGCGTCTGGGTCTCTGGAGCCTGCGGACTGCTGCGTGTAGGTCTGCGAGCGGGGCTGCGGTTGGGGCTGAGGCTCGGGCTGCGCCTCGGGCTGCGCCTCGGGCTGCTGGGTGGCCGCTCTTCCGCCAGCCACGTGGGCCCATGAGCGTCCATCAGTCCTCGTCGTCTGCTGCGCCTGAGGATGTGGCCTGCTGGCCCCTGGTCCGGGGCGATGGGGCTGCTTCTGTCGCTGCTGGAGGGAGGCGACGTACGCTACCCTCTTCGGGCAGCCTCTGAAGTTGGCGGGATGGGGGCCTCCGCAGTTGCAGCACGCGGCGGGCTCGTCCCTGGTGGTTTTGGGGCACTCGGCCGAGGCGTGCTCCACCAAGCACTTTACACACCTCGCGGTGTGTGAGCAGTTGCGGGACCCGTGCCCGAAGTTCTGGCAGCGGTAGCACTGTGTCCCGTGCTGCAGATGGTTGCTGCGGTGCTTCTGCAGGCGGATCCTGCAGTGGCAGATGTACTTTACTGCCGCCCTCAGCTGGCCCATGTTCACTTCCTTGCCAAACTGAGCCAGGTACATCGGGTACTCAGCGGCGGTCGTCATCCTCACGACTTTGACTGGGGGGAAGCCCTGATCCGTCAGGTCTGCGGCGATCTCCTCCGTCTCGATGTTTGGCAGGCCCTTGATGACTGCCTTCTTGAGTTTTTCAGCCTCCGCCGTGTATGTATGAAAGCCGCGCGCCTCCACACGCAGCCCGTTTGTGAGAGCGCGGTGATCCGACATGCTCCGCACGAAAATGTTCGCTGTCCCGCCCCGGTTGTAGCGAAAGGTGAAGTTGGCGTGGCCCAGGTGTCCCTGTACCGTAGAGGTAATTTGGGCGTGAGTCAGGGTGCCCAGGGTCATGACCACTGGGGGGACGCGATCCTTCTTCTCGGGCTGGCTTCTGGTACCTGCGGAAGAGAAATGGGTGGGATTAGTAGTGTTGGCGCGTTTGGGTTGCGGAGCGCCGCCGCCTTCAGAAACCTCCTTGAGGTCGGAGAACCGGTTACCGACAATAACCGGTTCCGGTCCCTGCGGTGACAGGGGCCTCTTCACGGGGTTGGACGGCCTCGTCCAACCTTCCTCCTGGGTCGTCTCCATGTCCTGGGATGGCTGCTGGGGTCTGGGGGGCGGCACGTAGCCCGAAGCTGGGCCTACTGTGGGGCGGTTGCTGGGTCCGGGTGCGGGGGCGGGCTCGGGCATCACGGGGGACGGCATGGGGATGGCCGGCCTTGTCCTCGGGTCTGCGGGGTGGCTCTTCACTGGCTGCTGGGGCTGGATGGCGGGGATCGTGTACAGCACGGTCCCGGTCTTTGTCCTGCTGCGGTACTGGCGGGCGCCAGAGGGAATCACGATAGGAGATTCCTCCGGGTCTGCGGCTTCTAGCCGCGCGGAGTACATCCGCACGGCAGGAATGATATTCTTCCTCTTCTGGATTGGGATGACAGTCCTGTGGTCTCGTCTCTGTGGGGCCAGGTCGTCCTTCTTCTTCTTTGCCTTGAAAAAGGCAGTTGGTGGCGCGGGGGCCTGGGCAGTGAGCCGGTCGGGCCGGCTGGCTGCGAGGTGGCAGGTGTCTGGCCGTGTAAACACAAGCCAGACAAAAGCGAATCGGGGCGAAAGGGCGGTGGTCTCGAAAAGCGACTGTCGCAGGCGGCAGTCACAAGGCGAATCCGATCTGATCGATCCCTGATCGATCAGTTAAATATACCAATAGTTTTGGAAGCGTTGTTTAATAGCACCATACCTCGTGTCATGCTATGCCGAGATAGTACGTCCGTTCTGCTATGTGGTATACATAGAAGTTCATGGTACCGTCCCTGACTGTAGTTGTTTGGCACAAACAACTTGTAGCATTCCAGGAGGCATGGGCTATCTATTAAATTATTTATTATTTTGTACGCCGTTACTGCAAGGGCCCCACTCCTCCTCGAATGGAGACTTTGGCAATGCGTTTCTGTGAGCAGATCTTCATGATGCATGGATTGCGGGTACTCTCCATGCATTCTCATATACAGGTATCTCAGAAACTTTTTTTTTTTGGATCTGTTCCAATTTTTCAATGTATTTTTTCTGGTATGGGGCCCATACAGCAGAGGCGTACTCAATTTTAGATCTTATAATGCAATTATACATAGCCATCATTGCTTCAGGATTTGTAAACTGATTTCAAATCCTAAAACTTCTAAAACTACAAATAAACCTCAGTGCCTAGTGCTCTTATATTGGTCGTACGCCATGTAAATGTTTTGAATTTTCGATAAATTACCAATGCTCCACCGTTTAACTTGGAAACAGTCCGCAATTTGAATCAGAATTCCGATATTTACAGATGCGTGCATTGTATTTTTATTATTATTATTCGAATACCAATAAATTTCAACATTAATTGTTTTTGTGTTTAATTCGTAGAACTTTATTTAGTTTTTAAAATTTTATTTAAAGATGTAATTATCAAGTTCCGCAAGTATTTTTGTTTTCATTCTTGATTCAGCTGTGTCAGCTTACAAGGCTATTTTCAAACTGTGATTAAACTATGTTGAGACGACTTACTTATAGGAATCTAAGGACGGGTTGTTTCAAAAAATTTGACGGATTCGTCAAATATTTGAAGTTAATTTTCACGTTCTGTGTAAGTTCTACTCAAGTTCTATGATTATTTCAGTTTTATGAAGCAACTGGCCTATAATGTTGTAAAAACAGAACTTGAATAAAACCTACACAGAACGTGAAAATTAACTTCAAATATTTGATGGATCCTTCAAATTTTTTGAAACAACCCGTCCTAAATGTCAATTTTTGAAGGCGTCTTAATCGATTTATTACAGAAACTAATTTGTTACAAAATACAGAACTTGATAACAACATTATTAAATTTAATTTAAACAAAATTTTTAAATAAAATAATAAAATCAATAAAAACGTCAAGATAAAAAATTCACATGTTTTCTTAATTAATTAAACAATATTCGAATAAAAATATATTGTGATTTTAATGATTCATGGAGTTTTCTTTCTTTATCCAAATCTTCACAATTTTTGCGTCATTAATGAATTTAAGATTTAGAATTAAGGTGAGTTAATGTCTAAATTTCTTATTGGTGAATGTAAAAATGAAGAAATGAGCAGAAGCAAAGTTGTGCGGCGTTCTATTCTCTCTACCTACGAGGCGTTGTCTTTGGTGTAGTGCCTTAGTTTCCTATTGTAAATTAAGCATGTTTTTTTGCAATTTCCCAATCTTTTGATAATGCAACGCAGCTAGAATTTGTAAATGAAGCTTTCGTCCTCAAGTTCAACCGGCCAATAGCGATGAGGTACCAATTTGAAACTATTCGTGAAATCGTTAAAGCTCGGTACTTAATACTTGTGACCGAAGTTTTTAGTATGTACCTAGCTAGTGTCGTTTAACTGCCATTTGCTCCCGAGCACTAAGAAGAGTGTTAGAGTGTCATAATAATGTACGCAT
The DNA here is from genome assembly GCA_936435175.1 of Glyphotaelius pellucidus. Lineage (NCBI taxonomy): Eukaryota > Metazoa > Arthropoda > Insecta > Trichoptera > Limnephilidae > Glyphotaelius > Glyphotaelius pellucidus. The sequence continues at coordinate 8,665,311 of OW386552.1, read as the reverse complement.
CGAGAACGGAGACTTGAGATATTCGAGAGGCCTATTAAAAGCTCTCAAGTTAGGAAAGCTCTTGGCCAAAGTGGAATAACAGCGTTTTTGTGAAACATAAAGAAGAATAATTGCTATTACAGCGGTCAGGAGAAATTATGATTTAAAGGTGGGATAATAATATGAGTCAATTCTAGGGTGTGAATTAATTGGATCTTTGGAAAGTCAAAATATTGGAAACTGCTATTTATAGTGGTAGTATACTATCAGTATGGCTCGTATGAAATATTACCATTGAAAATCGAAACATCTCTTGAAATAGAATCAGTCGTATTTGGTGACCAGATCTGAATAGTCTGAAACTTCGTAACCTTCTTCATCAATATCTCCTTCACCTCGACGCCTTATTTTTGCCGCATAGCGTACTCAAATTGAGAATGTGTTAAAAATTTCGTTTACGTGTTTAAAACTAACTAACTAACCATCACGCCGTTTCCCCGCAGGGGTAGGCAGAGAGAATGGACCACCAAACAACTCGGTCTTGGCACACACACTGTGCCTCATTCACATTTATACATCGTCTCAAACACACTCTTATATTATTCTGAATCTTGACATGGCCCAACTCAACTATATGATTCAATCGATCGTGCCATGTCTTTCTCGAGCGCCTCCGACTTCTTCGACCATTCACATTAGCGTCATATATTCTTCTTACACTACTTTCTTCGTTCATTCGCTCTACATGCCCAAACCATCTGAGGGTCCCTTTCTTAATCTTACTCATTACGCTTACACCAGCCTTGCATTCTTTGCTGATCTCCACATTTTTCACACACATGGTTTTACCACACATCTCATCTCATTTCAACAGCATTCAGTCTACTTTCATCCTTCCTGTGCCAATCCCATGCCTCACGGCAATACATCAGGGTAGATACCAGCACTCCATTGTGGACTGCTAGCTTCGCTTCTTTTGACAGTTTTTTTTTTTTATTAACGCCAATTTGGGAGTCGATAATGGGTACCGCCGCGCCGTGAACCTTTATTGGATAACCAACACCTCTGCCATAGGTCACGCCAAGTGGTTCACTACGTTTGGTGATTTAGCAGGGGTGCTCGGGTTCATGGGGTGAAGTTTGTCTAGGTCTTGGAGGTGGATGACCAGGACACACTGAACCCTTGATTCCTACCCACCCCTTAAACCTTTTTCCATCCCAGAACTCTCCTTCCCTTCCTTTCCTTAAAAAACCCTCCACACAGCATCTCCAAAGATGACATAGACCCTGAGGGAAATTATTTTCCTCAGGGCCTCCTGTGTAGAGCTCATGTAAAAAAACGGCATTCAGTCCTCCATTAATGGAGTTACCTGCATTTACCCTTATTTCAATATCTCCATCAGACTTCCAATCTCTCGTAAATATACTACCCAGATACACAAATTCATCCAGCTGCTCCAAGTCTTCATCATTCACAACTATATTGCACACTGTTTTCATACACTCAACAACAACATGACGGCTAGGCAGAGCGGTAAGGCTCTTAACTAGCATTTCGAAGGTCGCGGGATCAAATCCCGGCGTGGCAAATAAATTTTTTTTTTTTTTTTTTTTTAAATATGTTTATTCAGTTTTAATTTTACAATACTTTATTTTACAAATCTTACGAAACTGATCAATCAGTTTGATTGTAAGAAATCTCTCATTTTTTTATAATTATTTAATACAGTATACTTTTCAGTTTTACATAGTATATACTAAATATAATACTTAATATTAAAATACTAATTATTACGACAAACTAATTATCTCAATGTTTTAATGTTTATGAATTGCGTTGTAGTAAAAATATTTTACACAGTACAAACATACGGTGAGAAAATAAATAGATAGGAACTATTTTATTTGATTTCATGTTCTTGGGAGGTAGAAAGATTTAACTTTTGTTTTGATTTTTGAATAAGATGTCTCATTTTTGATATTTTCAGGTAATGCGTTAAATATTTCCGGAATTTTATGACTTTTTGTTCTATCTCCGTATACATTTTGAGATTTATTGACAATAAACATTTGTGCTTCTCTATGCCTAGTAGGGTAGTTGTGGTTTACAGGTTTTTTGAATTCTGTATTCCAGAATTCATCTAGTGTTAATTGGTAATTTACCTTACTGTGTATAGAGAGGACATTACACAAGGAGAACATTTTTTTATAATCACCTTCACATAACTGGACCTTTTTTTTGCCTGATATCAATTTTAGGAAACGGATTTGTAATTGTTCTATTTTATTTAAGTATGTTTTGTACGTTAATCCGTAACTATTTATTCCGTATCCTATAATTGATTCTGCTAATGCGTTGTATATACAGTATAATATATTTTTATTTACAAAATTTTTTAGGTGGTAAAATTTTCATAATATGGATCTTAATATATTACATACATTTTCAATATGATTTGACCAGTTAAAGTTGATATCTATTGTAAGACCAAGGTATGTATATTGGTACACTTTTTCTATATTCGGGCAATTACAATTACAAATTTAATTTGTGTTCTTTCACAATTTATTAATTTGAAATAATATACAGTATATTTGTGGCACGTTCCAGAGCGGAAGAAACTCTCAGTATCACCTTGGTGTAAGACCACCATTCAGAATTGAAACGTTGCTTGAAATGGCTTTAGCCGTGTTTGGTGACCAGATCTGAATAGCCAGGTACTTCCCACCTTCCTCTTCCCATCTCCTTCCCCTCCCCACTACCTTCAGCCTCACAACATACCCCAATTGGGGCTGCCAGTCTCACTGACTCCAGACGGGAGCAGTTCGGACTCTTGTGCGGTATTCATATAAAAAAAAATTTAAAAAAACAGAATATTTATCGATTTTTCCCAAGTAGTTATAAAATGTAATCAGTAGGCAAAATGACGAAGGCAGTCTTTAAAGATCGAAGTTATTTATTGAATTCTTTTGGTATTGGGTGTCCATTGTCGAAGTACCATGTTGAATATTATTTCCTTCAAACTTTCAATGTACTGGGTGTGGCGAGGATGTCAGAATAAATTGTTTTTTTCACGCCCAGCGTATCAAAGTTATTTAAATTCACATTGTGAACGTGAATGGGTTCCTGATTGAAAAATTAATGGGTATCTGCCTATGTTGATATAAGGGGGCGAACTCAGGTTTGTATTGGGTGGTTAAACAGTCGGTTTGGTAGGGTTTTGTGCGGGAATGAATGTGGGCTGCGGACGCGAGCTGCGAAACTCATAGGCCGAATAAATACTTTACAATGGAAACTGGGGACAAAAGTTCAATGTGATTTTAAACCGCGCGGATGTGTAGAACTGTACAAACTGAAATAGAAAATGTCAAATACAACTACTGACGAATATTAACGGATACTTTGTACTCGAATAATTTCAAATGCTTTCCAGCACTATGACCATCGATTACAAGGTAATTTGTGTGAAATATTAAACTGGGCTGGCTTTTACCGCAAGAATGTGTCTAGCTGTTTAGGCAATCTTTTTTTATCGAGGCTTTATAAAATTAGAAAAAAAATCTTATTAATACATTGATTAATATCTCGGCTTCAGAAGGGCACTTCCGTGTTGCCGTGGTCAATGGGTAAGGCTCTTGCGGGATCGAATCGCGGGATCGAATCCCGGTGTGGGCATAAAATTTTATTTGATTAATTTGTGATATTTCACAACTGATTCATTTAAATTATCTATAGTTTATTTGCGGCACGTTCCAGGGTGGGAGATACTCTCAGTATCGCCCTGATGTAAGACCATCATTCCGAATTGAAACATTGCTTGAAATGGCTTTAGCCGTGTTTGGTGACCAGATCTGAATAGCCAGGTACTTCCCCACCTTCCACTTCCCTATCTCATTCCCCTCCCCACTACCTTCAGCCTCACAACATACCCCGATTGGGGGTGCCATAGTCTCGCTGGCTCCAGACGGGAGCAACTTGGACTCTTGTAAGATATTTATATATAAAAAAGTAAAGAAATGTGTTCAATAAGCATTTAAAAAAATGTATACATTGTATGAAAAAAAAAAACTGAAATTGTTGGTTTCTTTTCGACATAACCCCAAGGCCTCAAAAAACAACTAATTCCTAAATAATAATAAAAATACAATGAGAAAAATATGTTTTTAAATCTATAATACCAATGTTAAAAAAAAAGTTGCGTTCAAATTACGTTTTTCTTGTGTAAAACGTTATTGATAAAATGGTAAAGTTAAAGGTAAAGTATTGCATTATACTTGATTAACATGTTAGGTTTCTACCAAATATTCAAAAAGTTGAAATAATGTAAGAGTAAAATAAAGTTTTATAAAAATGACTTTATTATACGTATGCGATGGAGTTCCACCAAATTACTAACAGTTCAAAAAAATAAACATTCTAAAATGGTTCAGAGTGACATTATTTTTTTAAAACTTCCCTTCATCTGTGTAACATTAAAAGTTATTGTTCTCGTAAGGGGACATTTAATCACAAATCCAAATAAAATTCCGTCAATTCATACGATCGAGAGAACAAAGGGTTGATCGTGGTGGGTACTACGCCCTCTCTGTTTAAGCCCAGAGGCCCCCAAAATAGGGTCTAAAAATACAATGCGAAGTTCGTAATTTGATATTGATACAATGATTGTAATGAAATATTCCCACCATGCAGGGAGTATTTTGAATACGAAAGAGATAGGTACTTTTGTAAAGCTCTTCAGTTTCCTTTGTTTCTCGTGAAGTGAGATAATTAAAGAGGGTTTCAGTTGGTTAAAAAAACTAATGCAGAAGTTATTATTAACATAATGTGACATTTTTATTGCTAGGATTTATAGGTGTGTTATATCCCACATTCGAGGCACATATTAATAAAATTGTGAAGAAAGACCTTCGAATGTTAGGATTATTATTCCGCATGGGAAAACAATTCAAGAACATTCTAACACTTAAAATATTGTTTACTAGTTCGCAGTCATCTTGAATTCGTTTCTCAAATATGGAATCCTCAATATAATTTTTACATTAAACGCATTGAAGCCATCAAAAGAAAATTTGTCCATCATTTAAACTTCAAGTTTAATATTGGCTACAATGACGTAAAACGCTTGGTAGACCTTTGTGGACTTATATCATTCAAAATTAGAAGAGACTCTGCAGATATAATATATCTACATAAAATGATCAATGGCTTTATTGATTGTTCGCCACTTGTCTGAGATTAATTTAAGAATCTAGAGTTAGAACTAGAGAAAAATCACTTTTTCATCCTCAAAAATGTTCTACCAATCTCAGACCAAATGCTTTTAAATTAAGAGCATGCAATATATTTGATAAGAATTTTAAAGATATAGACGTATTCTCGTGGAATTTAAGAACCTTAAAAAAATATGTCTTAGCTAATTTGAAATAATTTTAAATACCCTTTCATCACCCTTTCAGTCATAATGATATTGCTGTGAATCCTTTCCAGTTACTTGGCATTCGATAATGTGTTCACTTTGAGTTGTACGTAGATATTATTATTCGTCCTATTATGTCTGTAGAGAGGATAAATTTCTGAATACTTTATGTTTTGAAATTTAATAAGCATGTTATTAGTTTATATTTGTTTTCTTACATCTTATTTATTCGTTATTTAACATTTACAATGTTGTATTTTTGTAAATTTGTTAGCTCACGGGTACAGGACCCTTAGTTTTTTTAATTATAATTTTAAGTTATGTGATAATCTATTGTTGGATTTATATGTATTATTAATTTTATTGTTATAAATATAAATGATCTGTTGATTTGCCCAAATAAATAAAATAAAATATTTTGTTACGGAAACTTAAAAACTAAAAAGTCTGCACTGGGGGCGTGATCTTTTCCTAAGGATGTCAGCCATTGCACCCCTAGTGTACGATATTGGTTAGTGTAAGGATAATACGGAAGAGGAAGAGGAGTGGTGAACGGGGTTGAGAATTAGGCACCTTCCGAGATTTAGATTCGGAACAAAAATAAATTCATTTTTACTTTTGACTTAATGAGTAAAACTTCGAATTACATATTTAATTAATGAAGACAATATTAGCGACACTCAACCGTAAAACTGAAACAAAAGAATCGAAAAAAGATACGGTCACATCTAGGAATCGAACCCAGACCTTAGATCTGCCGAGGCGGAGTTGTACCACTGAGCTAATGTGACCCTATCCGATTCGGTCATATTTAATTATTATATCATACTTCTACTAAGGACAACCACAATATCTTAATTTTCATTTGAAATCATTTGAAAAAAGAATATTATTCAGTTTGGATAAATATGTAAAACTGGCTCGGTACCAAGCAGGCGTTGCAAAACCATGTTCAAATAAGTAAATTGTTTCTCCCTGCACGTCCTTTCCCGTGCGTTCCCGTTCCTCTTCCGCATTCCTTTCCTCTCCCGCGTTCCCCTCCCACCTTATTCGTTACCCCCCCCCCTCTTGCCTTCCCTATCTGCCGCTTAAATACATGAAATACACACATTTTCATTTAAACAAATTTCGTAACGCCAGACCTTACCGTTAAATATACAGAAACACTCTTCTGCTAAAATTTAATGTATAATATTTTATTAATCAAAGGGTATTGCAAACATCTAGTACGGAGAAGTGTTATTTTATTTATTTTTAATATGCAAAATTTTAGAGGCTGCTTTGATATTTTTTATGAGTTAATTATAATTAAAAAAAAAATAATCTTGCCCTGCCTACTGTGTTTTAAAAATAAACTTAAAATAAAACATAGTAAAAAATAAATAATAAATAGGAGAATTCAGCTCCATCTTAGAAAGTCGTTTTGTGTATATCAATATGAATGGCGTAAAGAGTTTAACATTCAACACTCGATGGGACAAAATTACGCAGGAGATATTATCGTACTATGGCGGAGATGAACGTTGCATACAAAATAAGGACACTGCGTTTTACATTGAGCAATTTATAGCTTTATGCCCGGCAGAATAAACTGAAAGAGCAATTATTATTAGCGGTTTTAGTATAGTCATGTAAAGCATCATCCTCCGTTATAAATGACATACAAAAGTGTAATAACCCATATTTTCAACTTGGTAAATAAATTACAGTGTCACCACATAGTTTAAAACACTAAAGAAAATATCAAATTATTTTTTTTTAAATTCCTGCCTTATGATGGCCGAAGTTTACAGCTTGGCTTTACTAATAATATGATTGATAATTCACAGTTTGGGAGGCGGGTATGGGTACCGCCGCCCTGGGAACCATTTATTGCATCACCGACACCCTTGTAAAAGTTTACCCTAATCGTTTGAAGATTTAGGAAAGTACGTGCATTGGTCGACTCGGTTATTCTCCAGTCTCTTCGACAGTACATACTTAGACGCCAAACGTCAAAAGTCATCCACACGAGTGGGTCGAACCGGTCGTAGCGAGTAGCGAGTGGTGGTCTATACATTGGCTGTCAAAATCTAATGTTATTGTTTTTCTGCGCGCACTTTCGCACCCGCAAAAACATCGTATATTTTTATAAAGTCGTTTTAAGGTTCCATATTACAATGGCTGATTTACCAGTGATGTTGGCTACAATACATTATATCTAGCAAACTGAAGCAGCCGCTTTAAGACAATATTCTGAACTCCCAGCCATTTCGAATATTATAAACTGCTTGACGTTTCAAATTTGCACCATAGAAATCTCAAAAACAACAGGAACATAGACAATATTCACAGGGCTATATAATCATCTCTTCGACCGTTCGATGTTGGAGAACATGTAAAAATGAAACATTCGATAAAGTTCGTCGCGACGACGAGTAATTTTTCGCTCATAGATGGTGCGTAACAACCGATCGTTGCTCTAGAATAGTTGCCCTGGTGGTGTAATTGAGTTTTAAGGATGTTTTTTGTTGTATTTGTACTAGAAGTAATATATTAACATAAATTTTAATGGAATTGACTCATATTTAAGACATCGATGAAGATAAAGAATCGAATGAAGGAGTTGTTTTTAGGGTATTATGTGTTGCATTACCTCCTTATTTAGTCTACGCTTCGGAGAGTGTTCCAGTGTCATTACATATTATATTCCCTGATGACGGACACTGTAATGCTGTCCGAAACGTTGACTAAATAAGGACGTAGCGAATCACGACATAATGCCCCAAAAACATATCATGATAATGTAGTAGTTATTATGTTTGTTAAATTATTAGAACACACTATGTTAATGTGACCTAACTTCAGAAACATAAAAAAAATTAAAATAAACACCAAAACCGATCTGAATTTTCAAAAGTTCTACTACGGTGAGCTCTAGCATAATTTTATTTTCACAACTCTTTCTGTCTGTTATTCTCAGCTCAACACCTTAAAATTTCGTTCGCAATATTTAATTAACCCTTATGTATAAAGAAAACGTATGTTCTTCATACAAGGTCAGAATCGCTTGGGGCATTCTTGTTCTTAAGGTATAAAATACCGTGAACATAGCTAAGGAAGCGGAATAATTTCTATGGAATTGTTTATGTCCTCCGGCTGAGATTTTTCCCGGCATTTGCTAGCATCATTCTCGCGTCGTTCTCGTGAAAAAGAAAGTAAAACATATAAATTAATCAAATAAACGCATGTAATGTTGTTTTTATGCATAGCTTATTGTTCAAAGAATGTGTTTCAGTAAATATAATACACGATAGCACAAAATACACCCACAAAATATTAAGTCAAAGTCAAAACATTGCGATTTTACATTTTTTCTTTCTTGGCACTTTATGAGTTAAATAGAAGACTAAGCCAAAATTTTCGTTTTTATATCATGTGTTAGTTTATAAAACCAAGCCGAATTTCCTGATCGTGAAAACGGTTTGTGGAATTTTCACAAGAGAGGAAAACGTTTTGCATATTTTCCTTCCGGAATAGTTCCCAGCGAACACGAGTGCCAGGACGACATGAGATTTAGTGGACTAACTGTCTCGCCTTCTGCACCGAGTGACATTATTGGATTTTTCCCACATTCCTCCACCGCAAAAACACGTGGCACAATCACGTCGGGATAATATACCCTGCAGACATTTCCCAGATTCCTGGAACTTGTAGTGCCGTGATAGCGATCTACCTTGGAATTGTTCAACGGAAAGACTAGTATTAAAGCGAATTGTTTCTACAATTTAGAGAAAACATAAGTTTCCTTGAAATATCGTTCAACCAGAAGTACATTTTGAGGAGAGATTTTTTTTAAATTGCTGAAACACATTTTGACCTATTTATGAAAAGTGAACAAAAATTGATAAAATTAGGCATTTTAATTATTTTTCCAGTCTAATTTTTGGTTGTATACGTTTTAAAGTAAGTTTTCTTTTTTTATTATATAGAATAGCACAGAATGGTGGAAAATTCCGGGATAGTCTAAATTTTCGATAAATAGTTAAATTCCAATTTTGAAAACGGCTTCAAAAATTATTTGCTGATAATTTTTTTTTTTTTGAATACCCCAAAAGTTCCAAATGCTTCCAAACGCCTGGAGTCAGTGAGACTGTGGCATTCTCAATAGGGTTATGCTGTGAGAGATGGAAGATAGGAAGGTGGAGGAAGTATCTGGCTGTTCAGATCTAGTCACCAAACATGGGTAAAGCCATTTCAAACAACGTTTTAATTCTGAATGGTGGTCTTACATCAGGGCGAGAGGATATCCTCCACTCTGAAACGTGCAGTAAAGATTGCTTATATCATTTTTAAATGATTAAATTGTGAAGTACCTAACACAAATCAATCAAATAAAATTTATTTGAGCCCGCCGGGATTTGAACCCGTGACCTCCGGATCGCTTGTCAAGAGCCTTACTCCTCGACCACAGAGGCCGTCTATTACACTCTATTACTTTATCGGTTGTCTAAATTCTTCACACAAGCAATTATAATTTTGAAAATAACACTTGTATTCAAATCAAATTTGACGAAGGACTAACTAACACACGCACAGACAACCGAAATTAGTATATTTGATTTAACAAATTACCAATCCACGCCATTTCCGCAGTCAAACAACTCTGTTTTGACATAAATTCTTGCACGATTCACGTTCATTCATCTTCTCATACATACGCTTCTGTAATATCGATTGTAATACATTGATTCTCTTGATAGGACTAAGTCTTCACGAGGACTTATTATAAATATACATTTCATGTAATACGTTTTTTCTGCACTTCAAATATTTTCATAATATAATATACTTTCCCACATAAGTGCACCCTTAATCATTCGGTGAACTTACGTTACGTTCTGAATTGTTTGTGATAAACAACGTACGTAATCCTACAATATATTACGCAAATAACATAAATTTGTTATAGACCAAAGCCAAAGATAGGTTCTAGCTAGGTTTTGGAAACAATCAAAAACTAATTTTCTACATTATTTATTGTATCTGATAACCTAATTGCCAAGGAATCCAATAAAAAAATCCGCAATGCGATTACAAAAATTACAATCGTCGTAATTTTGCACAAAGGGCCATAATTTTGTGAGACTGCCCATCTGCCCTGGCGATAAACGTTAATAAAAATAAGTAAGTACGGCGAATTGCCGGCAATAAAAACATAAGACAAGCGGAAGAATAAAATTAAACGCAACAAACGCCAAACATTTGCGACGGACGCCACAACATTAAACTGGGGAGGGATTCAACCCCAGCCCTTATTCTCAACTGCAACCCACTGGTTGTAATAACTGGTCGAATCAACTTGCCAACGCGTTTATTCGTTTATGTCATTTTCAACCAATTGTTATTTAAATTATTTTGTAAGTTTAGTTGTCGACATTTTAAATTCTGAGTAAAAATTTTCAAAATTAGGTAAGAATTATTATTGTTCATAAAGAAATATTATGTCAGTTAAAATATAAGCTTAAAAGTCAATTACCTATTCCAAAACACTTGTTGAAAACAAAGGATTAAGGAAAAGAAAACTTTTTAATACCATAATACAGGATCCCTTTTTAAATATTCAAAATATTAATTTAACCCCTTGAATGGCTGGAGTCCCAGCTCACATGCGTCTCGTATAAATTGCTGTAACTCCCTTACCATCAGAGTGAAAAATATGTTCTAAACGGTGTTAGAAAAGCAAAATACCACTCTTTATAGTCTAATCTAAAAAATAACTGCCAAAAAAATAAAATGTACACATTTATGACACCAAAGTTTTTAATCGCAATTTGAAAAAAAAAAATTAACTTTGAGAATTTTTTATTTTTTATTTTTATATGAAAAGACAAAAAATTGAGGGGACAATAACGTTTTTAATTCACTTGTCTTAAAAAGGTATGTGTGTTTTTATTTTTTTTTTTGTTATCAGTAATTTTTAACTTTTTTATATTTGCATGCAAAAAAAAATATATTTCAAAAGTGATGTATGTTTATTTTGAATTAAAGCAAATTTTATCAATTTTAAGCTTTCAAAAACAGTTTTTAGTTTTGGGATATGGTCAGAAGTATTCCATTTATTTACATTTTATATTTAACTGGAAATTTTTTGATCATCTGAAAAATACACCAAAATTCTGAAGGGTTAAGTTGTGAATCTTTCTGCAACTCCGATTCAATGAACTTTAAAACTTTTTCTTAGAATTTAAGCTTCATTTTCGAAATTGGCAGAGTTTGTGAGGAGAATCCAGACAAGCGATAAAGAACCTACCTAAAATTATTTTATTTGCCATTTTAAAAATTGGAACTGATTTGCCGGGAGTTCAGACCATCCCCCATTGACGTGTATTACATTAAGATGAGTCAAGAAGCAAAAAAATTGGTTCCACTTTTAACCTCCAATTAGTCCGATTTGACCATAAACGTTCTAACGTTGAACGACCGGAAACTACCAGTCCCCGCGCACTGCTACTCGCGTGATAATAGTGGAGCACATCTCGACGAGATGTTAATACGAAATAGCGCCTCTATCTTCATCCCGTGATTTTTCAAAGGCCTGCGCAAGTATTATAATAATAAATAACCAAGCACAGATTTCAAGTGAAAGAATAGGAGAATTTCCGTGGCAAGGTTAAGCCGGCTAGTTAAAAACAAATAAGTGGAACAAATACAATACGATACGATACGATACGATTGGACCACCCCAGCCAGGAGCACTCCTGTCCCGGTGAGACCGGTACACCAGGGGGCACTGATTTGTTAGGACTTGGAACATGCTCTCAGGATGGGAAGGAGGTTGGAGTTTAATCGACCGGCATACATGGCAACCTAATAAGCCAATATTGGAATTAAGGGTGGATAGGAATAAAGGAATTGATTAAGCGTTGTTGATTTCTTCTTTATATATCTTCCTTTTCCTTGCCTCTTCTTACAGTGCCTTGCAACCTTATCACAATATACCAATAGAATTAACTGTCACAGAAAATTCAATAATATTACTAATATAATTTTGTTGTGAACTTACATATGAATGAACGTGAATAACACTTGGTCTAACGTGTGTTAGATTATAAAATTCTAGTTATCACCAGCCAAAAACAGTTCAGAATAATCCAACGGGGGTGTATTTCACCCCTCAGAGAAGCGAGGAGGCTGTCACTTGGTGCGCCGGGAGTGGGTGTGAGAACAGGTTGAAGAGGGTCGGGAGGGGAGTTATTAACCCTCCCACACGCGTGACGGATTTCACAACACATCTACAGAGAGCCTTTTAAAGACTAACATTTTGAATGAAGTCTGTGTCACTGGGAGATACGAAGAACGACGAAAAATGTAGTATTTTATAAATTCTGTGTATTCTTTAGTTAGTTTTAACACTGGAATCTATTTTTCTACGTGTTTTTGTAAGTTAAGTTCACCTTCAAGGATTACTTAGGAATATCTGCCCTATTAATTTTGTGCATTTTTTCAACTTGGAAAATGTATTTTTAACTTATACCTAGTATTTGCAATAAATTCGCTTCATCCAAGATTCAAAAACATTTTTTATTAAAAAAAGGCACAAATATATATTTGACATTTTATCTCGTTTTTCACAGTTCCATCTGACAGCTTCAACAATGTTTCAGCTAGAAGTATGATAATCTACGGCAAAATAAATTCTATGCACTTATAATGATACCAAGCTCTGCAATTTTTGGCGTTGTGATCCTCTTCGGCGTTCTTCACTATATGTTTTATTGCTTGCATATTGTACTGTTTCTAAATCAATTTGCGACACGTTTATTATGCGATTGGTATAGTTCACGGAAGAGCTTGTCCCGTTACTTGCGAAATAATAACAAAATACTGCATGTTGCGTGAAATGCACTGCGGAGTCTTCATACTGGTTATTGCGAACTGACCGGGGAGTGAAAAGACAATAATTGCCATGGAATAAAATGTTTATTCCCAAATAAACACAAAATCATCCGCCGAGCGCAGCCAATGATAACTGGCGCTAACAAACAGTTAATGTCCAATCTCAATAGCTCACGTTGGAAATTGTGTTTGCAGACTTATATCTGCAACTTGCATCGACCAAAAAATTCTGCGAAAAAAAAGGAGTAGGAAAATTTAACAATGTCGGAGTACACGGTTTTAAAATTTTGCACTTAAAGAAAAAAAATGTTCCTGATAAAGAGGATACCAACGTCTTTTTAGAATGCACTATTTCTCTAAAAAACACCATTTTATTTTTTGTAAAAATGAGGTAATTATGATTTGCAAGAGAGTAAGTTGTTAAGGCGGCGCTTCCCCGCTCAAAAAGAAGAAGATGGAGAGATATGTAATTACGAATGTTGAACAGAGCGCGCTAATATTTTAAATAATAAAATTGAAGCGAAAATTGTGAAAATGTTTAATAAAACATGACTCATTTAAAATAGAGCAAAAATCTCATGGAACGTACCTAAATTATCATTTAAAGAAACATTGTGAATTTTTTCACAAATATAACTTGTAAAATAATAGAAATAGACTTGTTTTAAATAATTTTCGGAGCATACTTAGCGATTTTTTTCCATCGAGGGAATTTCATAAAATTTTCGTTTCGACGCGGGATGCGTCTATCTTAAAAACGTCAAAGGTTTAAGTGAGATATGCAAGAAATCGGTAGAAATTCGGGTAGCGGCGGCTTAAATAGTAGATTTGTCTGCAATCTCCCAAAGGTCGTCTTGATTCATCTCTCTTGACTAATGAAACCATTCCGCAGCAATTTTTGTTTTCAACTGTTTCGTGTTGAAATTAATGTTTTTTCTAGGTTCAGCGTGAGACTCAGAGTGTCGGTCTGTGATTCTAATATCCGACATCCATTCAGCATCGTTGCGTCTACACAAAAACACATTTGTCCGACCGATCCGGAGTGGAACGCCCTTTCCGTGTACCTCGGGATAGCTCGCCCATTCTAGTACAGTCGTAGAAATACACGGACTGGGTCCCGGGCAGGACCGGGGCAGGCAGAGACTTAAATAAGATAAAAATATACCAGAATATAAACAGGTTAACTGGCAGGTGTCACTAAATTTGGAGAACATTAACGAACTAATCCCGAACGTCAGTCAGGATCGTAGCAAAGAAACGGAGGCCGAAACCTTTCTAGAATTTATTTTTATTTATTTATTGTAGTTTATACTACGTTAGAATATAAACTGATATGCAGAAGGTGACATTTTATTATACAAATTTAAATATTTTTACAGTAAGCATAACATTTTATAAATACATTCATTTGACGGCCGGCGTAGTCCAGCGATAAGGCTCTTAAATCCCGGCGTGGCAAATAAATTGATTATTGATTGATTGATTAATTTGTGTTATTTCACAATTTATTCAATGCAAATAATATATAGTATATTTGCGGCACGTTCCAGCGTAGAAGATACTCTCAGTATCGCCCTGGTGTAAGACCACCATTCAGAATTGAAAAGTTGCTTGAAATGGCTTTAGCCGGGTTTGGTGACCAGATCTGAATAGCCAGGTACTTCCCACCTTCCTCTTTCCCATCTCCTTCCCCTCCCCACTACCTTCAGCCTCACAACAACCCCAATTGGGGATGTCGTAGTCTCACTGGCTCCAGACGGGAGCAGTTGGGACTCATGTACGGTATTCATATAAAAAAATAAAAATAAATTCTTCCTCTCTTTCGGGCATTTCATCATACATCTTTAGTCAGTTCTACGATTTTGATTTTTTTCATATGTGGCAATCTAACTACATTTATATATCTGGTTTCATAATTACCTGTATTAAAAACAATTTAATCATCAAAGTATTTTGGCAGTTGGTTTATCATAACTTTATGCACAAAGTTAACACATTAAATAGCAGTCTCTTCTTTATTGGAAACCAATTAGCTCTTCTCTCAAGTTTTCTAAAGGATTTCTAATAAAAAAACCTGATTGTCATTATTTTTATTGATAATTAATGATTCTTAAGCAAATATTTTTGTAACAATTTTCAGTTTCACAAATCCGACAATTATAACATTCTGTGATTTTTTCGAAATTTCGCTAGTTACGTAAAAAAAGTTTTGTTAAAAATATTCTAAAACCGATTGTAATGAGTGAATGGGAGTTGGAACACACGCCTTTTTCTGCATGTATTTTCAATCTAATACCAGCGCATCCTATACAGTATTATTAAAGCATTTGATATATTATAGAATATAGGTCGCATAATTTACCAGTTTACCCCTGGGTCAGGATTCTGGGATATTATATTGTGAAAACCAAACAATTGTCTCGGACATTTAACCTCAACAGGGACCTTAGAATTGGACTATTAGCTATTATGCGGTTGACTGTTTAATTGTTATACCGCCGGGTGTCCGGGGAACTAAAAGTTCTTCCTTCGTTTCATAAGGTCACGGAATGATGTGTCATTAAAAAAAGCTTTTAATTGGGAGGTACAATTATTATTCACCCTACTTTTTTAAATTCTTGTTTATACACTGAAAAAGTGGAGTATATTACGTTTTGCACTAGTTTTGCAAATCGGTGTTATACGGGTTAATACGTAATTACAAGTGAAGGTATAGGGTAAGTACATTTTCTGCAAGATTATGTTTTATACTTAAAAAATATAAAACATCGAAAGTAGTTCTTCCCAGGATGGGGTTGGACTCCTTAACCACTGGAGAAATGCACCACTATGGTCGAGAAGAACACTACCACATGTAAAAATTTCGTTGCTTCTTACAACGATTATGTTTGGTTTTCTGGCGGATACAATAAAATATTGTTTTTAACTAAACCACTGGAGCGATTATGGTCGATAAATGCACCACTTTTATTTTTCTGCGATTGATAGAGGTCCAAAATTCAACCACATTTTCCTACCATTCGTAAAACATTTATTGTAATTATTGAAAACATATCCACGACCAGCCATTTATTTTGAAACGAAGCTATTAAAATGCTTTATTTATCATGATCATAGATGTCGCAAATCCGAAATTTTTCGACTATTTTAGAACGATGTTAAAAATGAATTTTTTAAATATTTTTTCACGCGGAATTTCTGATCAGCTGTTTATGGTTAAAATTAAGTCATTTTTCCATAGAAAGGTACCTTTCATTATCAAGTTTACCACAGACAACATGCAGAAATCGAAAATATTCTATGTTGACTCGAATAAGAACCTCCCACGGAATTACAAAGTAACAAACACGCAGGACTTGAGCGGTTATAAACTTTACGATTTTTTAATATATTTTTTTTATAAATTCTACAAATATGACATAAAGGACAAAATATACGGTAATTCATTGGATGTATAGCACGATAATAAGTTTTTATGTCTCCATGTTAAAATTCGAAGGTATGATTTTTTTAATGTTGGCGAAAAATTTTATAAATGCTCTTCTGGAAATCTCTTTATTTTAAAAATTTATTTATTTCGCGTGATCGCTCCAGTGGTTTCAATACATGTTATAATGTGTTGGCTATAGAACATATTCGCGGTGTATGGAAACGTATAGTGCAAGCAGCAAACTGGTGAATTTACATCACATTTAAATTCGATTTTGCAATAGTTACAACTTTTTTGATTTGAGCCTTCGTTTTTGAGTAAATCCAGTGTTATATCTACAAAATATAATTTGTTAAATGTTCACAAAACCTGAAAACTTGATTTTCGAGTTAGTAAAATTTTGAATTCATCCAAGTCATTTCAATTTTATTACATTTCATCCTTAGTTTATTTCTTCAGAATTTTTATAATTTCCTTGACTTAATTCACCTCAATTACGTTTGATTCACATTCTTAATTGAATTTCGGTCTGGGGCTCATTTTTACGGCCCTCGGGTGAATTGGAATCCAAACTAAAGCATAAAAGCAGAGTCGGCGGAACGATCACATAAAATGCTGCGTGAATTTCCCGTTGGCGCAATTCGAAACTCAAATCTACATTTTTTTTCTTTCGCCACATTAATTTCATTTGTTTCAGCGCCACTGGCCACGTCCGGTATTTATGCTTCCGAATTTTTGCAATTCGAGCCAAAAAAATAATTTTACCGATATCACAACACAGTGATAGGTGAAAAAATTTACTATTTGAAATTTTTAAAAGCTCAAATACTAAAAGCTCTAAATTTTACAGAAAAAAAGTGTTATTGGTGCCAATAAATTGTGAAATTTTGCTTTCAAATAAATCATACCAATTACATATGTTGTAGATATTTTTTTGTTTTAACGCCTTAGGTCGGAACAAAATTTTCGAAATTTTTTTTAGAATGCAATTTTAACCCTTATATATGAAGAAACTGAATGAAGGAGAAGGTCAGAATCGCTTCGGCCATTCTAGTTCTTGACGTAACAGGTTCCCAAAATACGCCTAGCCACTCGGAATAATTTGTATTAAATTCTCTATGACTTCCAAGCATCATTTTTTGACGCGATTTGAAATGCCAAATACGGAGCGTGGTAGGTATCGAAAAAGATTTAAAAAACCTGGCAATTTATCAAATAAACGCAAGTAATGTTGTTTTTATGCATAGTTTATTGTCCAAGGAATGTTTTTCGGTAAATATAATATACGATAGCACAAAATACACCCATACAAAATATTATATGAAAGTCACAACTTTGCGAAATTTACGTGGTTTCCTCCTTTGGAATTTGACCGGTTTGTCACACTTTGCTGTCGTTTTTCTTGAAGGCATTATCTAACTCCAATTGACACGACGAAGTAAATTGAGTCATAAATAAACTGTAAATATATGTTCCGTATGATGATGATGATGAACGTGATTACAGTACCTACCTACCAAGTTATCAATCATCAAACAGTTTTAATATCCTTGCGTCTGCGTGGTTGAAATTTGAGAACCCGGCTTCGAGTGCATGTCTGACGCCGTGCCGTACGCGCCGCGCCACATAAACATCTGCGTACGTGAAATTTCGAACAAAGCTACCGTTGTCATTCGGTCACGAATACAAGAATTCGTCAAAGTTTGGCGCCAATTCCTTTAGCAGGTCCCCCCCCTAGGTATAAGTAAGTAACACGATTTGTAAATTTGAGTATCTCTCCCAGTATGCAAAGATTGACGGTAATACTTATTTGTATCACGTGACTATATATTACATATGACGTCATTGCCGGTCCCAGTTACTTTGTCCCGATGACTGCTATCACTGGATCACAGTGGATCCGAGGAACGGGCTATTTTTGCAACCAGTCCCTGTCGGATTTATAAAATGGTCACCAACACTCTAATTGGGCGAAGCCGAACAAAAAGCCGCCCGCAAAAACTTTTTTAACTGCTTTTTTTAACTGCTTTTTTAACTGTTTTTTTAATTGCTAGTTTTTAACTGCTAGCAGCGAAAAGTAACTGCTAGTTTTTAACTGCTAGTTTGATATTAATCCGTTGACTATTGACATTATTTTCAATTAAATTCAATTCAATTTATTCACTTTAAAAACAAAACAAAATTAAAATTTCAAATTATCGACGTAGTTATCCTCAATTGTGATTGCCTTGATCATCATGTCGGGTAATTATTCTGGAACCTAACTGACGATAGTTATAATTATAATGCCTCCCTCTTAACACAATCCGACATAATAGCGTACGTTGATTGTTTGCATATCAGATACAATCAGAGTTACAATCAGAGTAATCAATAATGAGATTTAACATGCCTAACGGCAAGTTGCTTCGCAGAATTTGAATAATTCGTTAATTTCAAAGTAAATTTTAAAGTTAATTTTTTGGCTAGTTGGTTTACATAACTATAACGATAAAAAAACTTGAATAGAACTTTCACATTTTAATTTTTCCAATCGATGAATTTTTTAAATTCTGTGAAACTAAAACATTGGAAGGTTGAGCTTCAAAATATTTCGTTATGTTCCATTCACAGATCTATCGGCGTAGGAATAAAACTGATTTCGTTTCTTTTTTCATGTAGACCCCAGACTGGCCAATGAAATTGATTTTATTTTCAAGAAACAATTTCGGTATTTAAAAAAAAATTCGTTTGCTCCATACGAGGCTCCATACAAAAATAATTTCTCTCAGGGCCGACGTCATCTGAGGGAATACTGTGTTGAGGGCCTTTTTAAGAAAAGGAAGGGAAAATGGGAAGACAAAATGAATGAGGGATGGGTAGGAATCTGGAATCAGTATGTTTAACAGTGACGGACATATGAATCAAGGCGATGAATCGAGAGAGAGAGAGAGAGAGAGAGAGAGAGAGAGAGAGAGAGCAGCAAAAGTGGTCAAAGGGTCTCACTTAATCGACCTCTTCCGATCCAGCCCGCCACGCTGCTGTGAGCAGGCGTATCCGCCGCTAAGAACTGAACACACCTCACACGATGATCCCGGGTATATAAAAATGAGTTGCCAAACGTAGGGAACTCCTTGGGGTGACCTACGGCAGAGGTGTTGATTATTCAATAAAAGGTCCTTGGGGCGTCAGTACCCATACCAAACCCCCAAAATTGAAAATATTTTACTAATTTCACCCGTAAAAAGAAAAAATAACTTTACATCGTACACACAGACATGCCTACAACACAGTTCTAAGATATTGAAATACAAGAGATGTGCTATCCGCAGTTTTTACTGGGTGGGACTGTGTTTCCTGGTGTCGCCGATATTGTTAACCAAACCTACTGTACACCTTCAAAAAATCAACAAAATGAACGAATTCTTTCCGTATCCAAACCATATTGTTACCCAATACTACTGCACACCTTAAAAAAATCAACTACTTTCCGTATTCAAACTGTTCCAATTCAGAAGTAATCCCGCCGACAGTCGGGAGGACACCATAGCATATCTCTTGTATTTGAACAATCTTGGATCAATCCAAAGATATTGAGGTCAAACCGAATCAAATATCAATCAATCAATCTAAGAATCAGGAGAAATCCAATCAAAAGACAGACAAAAAATTGATTATTTATTGAATGAATTAAACGTTAAGGAGGAAACACAAAAGGATTGAAGAAGAGCGTGACATTGATTGTAATTCCTTAGAAATTAATATGATTTGATAAATGTGATAATGTTAGTAATAAACAGAAGAGAAAATATGAAAATGAAAGACTGCATGGTTTACTATTTAACTAGTTAATTACGTTAGATTAGTTAATCTACGTAATTGAACAAACAATAAAATTAAAATATTAACAAGTCATCAATTCAATTTAGGGATACACGATCAAAAAATGAAAACCTCCAAAGCTTAGCGCTAATAAGGATCGAATTCGGCAAGCTTAAAAAAATTTAAAAAAATTGTACAAACATACAATTTCACAAACTTTTAGGTCAACTAAAAACTGCCCTGAGTGGTGTTTTTTTTAAGTATTTGTTTTGGGTAGAAACTTAACCCTGTGTTATGTACATACTATTAAACATAAAAGGACCTCCGCACCACGTCGCAAGTTTCGCCACCGGCGGGTGAAGGGGGCCCTTGAGACTAGCGTCCCATAAACTAGCCGTGTAGAGGGGCCTTTATCCCGCCCATGAGGCAATTTAGCGCTCGTAATTTTTTCATACCATAGACAATAGTCGGTTAACTCACATTTCGTATAAATAATATACGCTGGGGCTTATTTTATTTGCGGACATTAAATGGGTAATGGGTACTTATATAACTACCTGTAAATAACATGTACCTACTTCAGATCGTTTTGTGCTAGTAATGGATTAATCATTATCAGGTCGCTTTGATTTCCATTCACACCTCCTTCCAAGACACCATAACTCCACGTAGGAGGCCCTGACGTTTGGCTGAGAGGCTTTGTATTATTATTTTGGTTGATGATAAAGCATCACAATAGAGGACCATAGCTTCATTAAACCAATCAACATTTATTGGAAAACCAACACCTCTGCCATGGGTTACCCTAAGTGGTTCGCTACGTTTGGTGACTTTGGAGGCGATTTTTTTAATATTAGTTCCACACAGGAGGCCCTGAGGAAAATTATTCCCCTCAGGGCCTATGTCATCTTTGGGGATGCTGTGTGGAGCGTCTTTTAGGAAAGGAAGGAAAAGAAGAAGAAATTCTGAGAAGGAAAAGGGTATTAGAGATGGGTAGGAATCTGGGGGTCAGCGTATCCAGGAGTGACGCATGAATCCATCCCTCCCATTGCGGTGCAAGGCGTTCCAAGAGAGTACGGCTGGAGAAGTCAAAGGGATTTCCTCAACCACTCTCTCCCGATCCGGCCTGCCATGCAGCTGGTGGGCAGACGCACCCACCACCAAGACATGGAAAAACCTCACCCCATGAGCCCGGGCACCCCTGCTAAGTCACCAAACGTAGCGAACCAAATGAGGTGACCTATGGCAGAGGTGTTGGTTATCCAATAAATGGTTCCCTGGGGGGTGGTACCCATACCCGCCTTCCAAATTGAAGGCTTGTCTAAGTCTTGGCGGCTAATGCGTTTGTCCCCACCGGATCGAGAGAGATTGGTTGAGGGAGACCTAACCTAGACCTTTCCAGCCTGTCTCTCTCGATCCAAAGCTTTGCACCGTAGTGGAAGGTATTGATTCATATTTCCATTACTCCTGGACACATTGACTTCCAGACTTACCTTTTTCCTCCTCGGAACTCCCTCTCCTTCCTTTCTCCAAAAAAAAGAACCTCCACACCATCCCCAAAGGCTCCGCAGGAATTTTTTTTCCTCAGAGCCTCCCGGTGGAGCCAATGAGGAAAAAAGGGAGCTTGTTTTAGAAAAGGATTCGCGAAAACCATTTTCGAGATAGACTCATGTTATAGGAGGGAGGAAACACAAAAGACGTTTAAAATTCAACCCTTCAAGTCCCGGAAAGACATTAGGTTAGGTGCAAACATCAGATTTCAATAGAGCCGCTCAGGGACAGATCTGCCCGACGTCAATACATTACAAAAGTATTTTTATCATTTTTTCTGAAATGAGGATAAACGTAAGTTTTTGCTAGTAGGAATATAAATAATAGTTTTTCTCGGATAATTTAAAATGTGTACGAAAGACGCGATTAAGAAATTTCTAAGAACAGACTTATTGCTTTTTGTCGAAAAAGGGCAATTTTCAATTTGCATTAAAATTTATTTCTTTTAAATGTTCTGGTAACCGTTATATTATTGTAATGCAAAATATTTACGACGTACTTGTGATATTTTCGCTAGTTTTTGGTTGAATAATCACACAATATTTAAATTCAAATCTGAGAAGTACGGTTGCATAACATGGGATAAATATTAAAATATGATAATAAGTTCATGCAGACGACACATTATTCTGGAGCAAACGGGTAAGAATGTTGAGCACACGTTTGGGGAACGGTACCTAATACATAATAACTAATGTCCGACCGAAACAGGATTTTCTACCGAAACCGAATCTTCGGTATTTGTCTCAGTTTCTGCCGAATCCGAAACGAAAGCTTTTTTAGACATGTTAAAAATATATTTTTTGCTGAAATTCGGCTTAATTTTTACACTTATACAGATACAGACAGAAATTAAATAAAAAAAAACAATAATTGAAGTTTGTGAAATATTTTTTTTTATATTACTGCTATAAAACAAACAAAAAATATAAAAATTAACAAAACATGTTTACTAATTCTTGGAACCAAAATTTGTCAATAATCAACATTTTAATTATAAAGGAAGGACCTCATTAATTGAGTATTTTAATTATAATTGCAATTACAATCACAACATTCTTAAGACTAAATTTAAGATTCATTGAGATCTTTTAATTGTAATTAGTAATGTATTAGTACCTAAATGTATGTAAGTACCTATTTAATAACTAGTAATTAATTATACACATTTTTTTTCCATTGCTTTTCACCCGAAAGAAGTGTTCTGGCCAGTGTCAAGAGAATGATTTTGTGAGTGTAATTTTGGGCTAATATTTTTTACAACAGACTCGATTCTGTTCTCGATTTCAAGCAACATTTCAATTCTGAAATGCAGGGCGATACTGAGAGCCTCTTTCACTGTAACGTATAACGAAGAAAATAAAACTATTAGGTTTTTCTTAAGTATTTTTTTTAATTTTTAGAAAATTA
Organism: Glyphotaelius pellucidus; assembly: GCA_936435175.1. Lineage (NCBI taxonomy): Eukaryota > Metazoa > Arthropoda > Insecta > Trichoptera > Limnephilidae > Glyphotaelius > Glyphotaelius pellucidus. The sequence continues at coordinate 8,641,846 of OW386552.1, read as the reverse complement.
TTTCTGTTCGGATAAGGAATCTGGAGACAATTTTCTGTTTGGTAGATTTGGCATCAAATACAGTTTGAATTTCCCGTTGGAATGTTTCAATAGTCTCTCTCACTGGCAGCTATTGTAATAATCGGCATTTCGGGTGACTGTTACCGCTGTAATTCATAGTGTTTCTTTAGAGCACTACGGTTGTGGTAGTTTGGTTCTACCAAGAGACTACCTTATAAAAGATTTTTTATACCTGGAGTTTGACGCTCTTCAGTAGAGTGCAGATGTCATGGTTTTAATATATGTTCTGTCCGTTCCAATTAGAGAAGCTTATAACAGATTAAATACAAGCCCTGAATCTCTAGGTAAACGTTACTCAGTGAGCCTAAGACAATGTTGACAAATATAACGCGTTGACCACAGAAAAGTCAGTTCTGAGAAGTGCATTTGGTGGGGAGTTCGAAGATTCTTTGGAGAATGGCGGGAGATGACCTTTCAAGATGCAGAATTGATTAACTGGTGTAGTTTAGCATGATTGTTTACAATAAAATTCTAATGTAAATTTTATCGCCGCTTTGGGGTATGGCGTCCAATTAAATGTAGATGCACTCACGTAATTTGATATAGATTTCCTCTGAAACATGTTTAATTATTATTCACGCAAGTGAACCATTCGCTTGCAAACTGATGGAATTAAAGAACTCTTAGAGTGAGGATCCATCCCCCGAGTAGTTAATAAATATTTAGAGTCTTTCATTGAGATAACATTTGATATAACTGTGTATGTGTTTATATGATTAATATGTATATATATATGTATGCGTATGTTTGTATTTATGTGTTCATGCACGCATTTTTATGTACCCGTCTCAGAACAGACATTGCCTAGTGAGACGGGTTACATACTTTTTTTGTATAATATTGTTACTTTAATAAACGCCCGGGTTGCCGGTAAATTAAAAAAAAAAAAAAAAAAACTAGGAGCTAAAAACCCGCTTCCGCGGGAAGTCTATAATATGATGTATTTGTAAAAAGCATTAACTTTGTGGCTCGCCATAATTTACAATAAAAACACATGAATTTGTTGTAGACCACTCTCAAAAGTGGTCTACAACAAATTTATGTGTTTTTATATATAGACCATATTTTTATATAAAGTTTTTAAAAGTGGTATAAAAGTGGTCTACAACAAATTTATGTTTTTATTGTATATTATGATATCTTCAATAGTTCTATTTGAATATTATAGATGGCAGCACTTCCGTTTGTATCTATTACGTGAAGTGAGTGTGTGTACTACAGAGGCTAGCGTATTAATAATATAGATTCGTGTATAATTTTACACTTAAAATAAACCTTACCTATGTTTCAAGTAACATGACTTTCATAACTGTAGTAATGACATCTTAAAAGTCATGGTTCTTTTAGCATTAATTTATATATTTACAGAGCTAGTAAGAATATCCGCAGGCTTATTATGTCGCTTTTATATAATTTGTCCACGGCAAGGAGTCCCAACTGTTTTAACTGTTTGCAACCAGTGGACTAAGTCATCCCCAATTTGGATATGTTGAGAGTCTAAATATAGGAAGGAATTAAAGTTTACGCAAAAGACAAAGGTTGGGAAGAACGGCAAATCAGAACTGTAAAATGGCAAATCAGATCTGATCACCACAAAAGACTTAAATCACTTTAAGCAACGAATCGCTTCTGAGGAGTGATTTTTGACCTCGACGATATTGATTGTGTCTACCACTCTTACTGAGACTTGGACGGATGCATATGGACGTTTAAAAAAAAACACTCTAACTTGACTTAGATGGATTAGTTCACAAGCAAAACAGGTCTCGTGTTTTCGTCGCTATAGATATAGTACCACTAAAATCTCAAAATATTCAGTAAACGATGTAAAACGCCTCAGGTTCCCACTCAGGTGTCGCGGGTTTAATTCCTCCACTAGCTAACTCCTGCATCATTCCACTAGCAATATTTTGCCGCCATTACAATGACGGTAGGAGTTTTCCAAATACTCCCATTCATACATCATTCGTAAAGCGCTAATTTCTCCCTTTCATTTTAATAATAATGTATTGATTAAGAAAATTGAATTCCAAACTTTTTTAATATATTGTTTATTGACTGAAACAATTTTGAGGATTTGTTATCCTAAAGAGAATTGTTGGGAAGACCTCTAAAGTAATTCTAGTCCAGGCTAAAGGAATCATGATAAAAAATATTAACAGACAATGGAAATTTTCTCGCAAACTCCCCAAATGGTCCTTGTGTTTATCAAAGGGCCCCGAAACAAGGATTCGCTCCATCCTCGATGTCTAATTATTCCTAGGACTTACGATTATTGTAGGAAACATTCTAAAGAATTATATTTCCCCTGCGATTGTTTGAATTTCAAAAATTTCCACAACAAATAATGATGACAACAGGATTTCCAAAATGTCGTCCATTAGTGTCATCCGCAGATCCAAGATCGCTTTTAATGACAAAATGAAAAACCCTTTCGCTACAGGATGCCGTCCTTTCAACATAACATTGAATATTAATGAAAGGGAGATTTTTGTTTTAGATTATTATTCTTATTCTTTATTATTGTTCTTAGAAGAAAACGCGAATAACTTTTGAATTATTTTGTTCCAGATTTCCAAGCTCTTCACTTAGAGTGATAAAAAATCCGTTACTCACTAGAAATATATTTTCTAGGGCTTTTGAGGAAGCTATGTAGACGGTCTGGAACAAAGAGATCGGCAAATCGATCCACAACCGAGCTACGAACGAGTCGTTGCAACGACCAGTTCCTGTGTGAAAAATTAATCTAAACGGTGATCAAATGTTGGGCGCGCTTTTGGAATGTTTTCCGACTGCGCACCGTTGCCGAAGAGAGATTTTTGTTTGATTTTCGTTGCCGTCCCCAAAGATGACATAGGCCCTGAGGAAAATAATTTCCCAATAATTTGTCATCTTTGGGGATGCTGTGTGGAGGTTTTTTCAAGGAAAGGAAGGAGAGGAGAGTTCTGGGAAGAAAAGGGGTTTAAGGGGTGGATAGGAATCTGGGGTTCAGTGTGTCCTGGTCATCCGCCTCCAAGACCTAGACAAACCTCACCCCAAAAACACGGGCACCCCTGCTAAATCACCAAACGTAGCGAACCACTTGGGGTGACCTACGGCAGAGGTGTTGGTTATCCAATAAAGGTTCCCGGGGCGGCGGTACCCATTCCCGCCTCCCAAATTGAATAACAAAATAATAAAACATATTTTCATTCAAATGCATCAAGGAAAAATCTGCTTCTCCATTTACTGTATTTACCAGAGCATAAATACAAAAAGTACAAAAAATCGACCCTGTGTATAAATTTCTTTGATATTCATAGCAACTTATTATTAAGGGTATTTTTGAAGTCAAGCTGAATATCTTTGTAATTGGTAAATAATGCACAAAAAATTATAATTTTACAGTTAATATCATTTCGGGGAATCAACTGTCGGGGGATCAACTGTCGGGACACCGTAAAACACACCTTAACTATTTTTCATAAACTTGTATAAATCCGCCTCACGATTAATGCGAAATATTTTATTTCTTATTTACATAGATAGATTTAGCTATATTATTACCAAAAGTGAGAATTTGCGTCTGTGGAAACGACGCATTTTATACTGTAATTTTGCCAAAATTAATGCACTTTTAATGACAAAATGCGAAGTGTTCGACGTCACGATTGACTAAGACAGAATACCACATAAAGATGTGGTATTCTGTCTTAGTCAATCAAAAATATTTTTTGACATATATTTTCTTTTTCTTGTGATTGAAAACCATTTAACGTGAGTAAATATTGCACGCAACCATCGTTTATTACTTATTTATTGCTTTGATGCGCCACAGAATAGCCGGGGTGAGACAGCGCTACCAAAGATCGGAGAACACTCTCGTCCTGGCCGTGGCCCAGTGGCAGGGCGCGCCTCTTCACCAAACGTGGAGAATTCATCTGAAGCCCCCGTAGTAGATATACGAGTACTAAATATGTGGCGCTGTTCGGCCTACCTTGGAGATGCAGTGCCTCGCAGATGTTCGCAGAAGGAAGGGTACATGGGTTCGCTGCTTGCGCCACAGAATAGCCGGGGTGAGACAACGCTACCAAAGATCGGAGAACACTCTCGTCCTGGCCGTGGCCCAGTGGCAGGGCGCGCCTCTTCACCAAACGTGGAGAATTCATCTGAAGCCCCCGTAGTAGATATACGAGTACTAAATATGTGGCGCTGTTCGGCCTACCTTAGAGATGCAGTGCCTCGCAGATGTTCGCAGAAGGAAGGGTACATGGGTTCGCTGCTTGCGCCACAGAATAGCCGGGACGAGACGGCGCCACCAAAGATCGCTAAACACTCTCATCCAGGCCGTGGCACAGTGGTATAGCGCGCCCTTACACCAAACATGAAGAAATTACTTAAAGCCTCTGTAGTATACAAATACTAAATATGTTTACCATTATGTTTTATTTTAGATTTTATTTTATTTTTATTACATCTTATTATGTTTTTTTTATCCTATCTTGCATATCCCATTTAATGTAATTATTTAATGGAATTTTATAAATGTATGCTTTTATATGGCTGACAGAGTATTGCACTCACCGCTCTGTTCGGCTGAAATAAACACTATTATTATTATTATTATTACCATTGGTCGCTATCTGCCACAATATGGCACTATTTAAAAAACCTCGGATTGCTTTGCTGCCAAATTTGGCAAATTTTCTCTTATTTTTTAGTAAATAAGTAGAAGTTTACGATTTTATAATATATTTGTTATAAATCTTACGAATATAAAATAATCAACAAAAAATAGGCGAATTCATTGGCTATATAGATCTATTATCAGTTTGTATGTCTTCATATTAAAATTCGGAAGTATGATTTTTTTTAATTTGGGCGGAAAATATTCATAATGATCACCAAAAAATGTCGAGCAATCGGAGAAAAAAGTTTTAAATTTCGCTGTCGCTCCAGTGTCTATCTAATATTAAGACTTCTAATAAAATCGTAACCACTTTATTTTATGTATCCAATATAAAAGTCCCATGAGCATATAAAAAAGTAAAATAAATAACAGTGTTATGACCGTTTATAAATATTTATGGCGTATGAAAAACTCATTAAATTTTAACTGATTTTGCAAATAATTGCACGGAGCTTACACACGTAAAATATTTGCTTAAATTTATTGGCGTTTATTACATGGAACGATTTTATTTGTTTTAAGTTATTGACTTTTATTTCATATTTGCGTCAACGCATCGCGAGTTTATTACGGGTTTGTGTAATCTTATCATTTTAATTTACATTTGACCCTTTTAGCTTTTAATATTTATCAGGACCTGTGACTGGTTTAATAACCGTAATAATGGGATGATATAAAACCGTTAGTACGTTAAAGTTTAATTATGTTTTTAATTTAGAATCTAGAGATTTTTATTGCTGATTTGAACCTTAACTAGGTTTGTATTTGTTTACGCCCAATTGAGCTTTTTCATTTTAAACAAATGTGTAAGCACATAGCAACCTACATAGAACATTATTATGTACAAAAATTAATAAAAGGTATTCATAATTTGGTTGTTGTGGTTACAAAATTATGGAAAAAACAGTAAACTTGGGTAAAAGGATTTAGAAGACTCAGAAAATATTTTTTGAGTCTATAAAATATCTAGGTTTATTTCAAAATTATAGAAAATTTTAATTTTTAAGGTGGATATGGGTACCGCCGCCCTGGGAACTAGGGATAACTAACACGGGATTTATTGGATAACCAGCACCTCTGTCATTGGTCATGTCAAGAGGTTTGTTATATTTGGTGACTTAGTAGGGGTGCCCGGGTTTATCACCACCATCTGCATGGATGTACAATCGGCAGGCTGGATCGGGAGAGGCCGGTTTAGGGAAACCTTATGACCTCTCTAGCTGATCCCTCTCGATCCATCTTCTTGCACCGCAGTGGGAGGGATGGATTCATGCATCCGTCATTCCTGGACATATTGAACCCTAGATTACTAACTCTCCACATTAGTATTCCTTCCCAAAACTTTCTCTCCTTCCTTTAATTAAAAAGAAACTCCACACAGCATCCCCAAAGATGTATAGGACCAAAGGGAAATAATTTTCCTTAGGGCGCGGATTCAATATACAAAAAAAACTTATAAAGTATTGAATCTTCATAATGTGGAGAAAAACGGCAAAATTTTATTGTTAATTCTCGTAATATGGACGTTAGCGTTGGGTGAAATGAAATAATTTTATTTTCATCTGTTATAATTTGAAAAGATTTGTTTTAGAGATATTCTTTGCAATACGAAAAAAATATTATATATTATTACAAGCATAACACAAAACAATATATCGGGAATCTAATCTACTAAAAATTAACTATCGATCCTCATTTTCGGCAACGTGGACATTATTTCTCGGCTTGTAGCGGGACTAGCGTGTAGCTCAGACTTTCCGCTAAAAAACGAGCGGTGATTCGGCTTGGTAGCTGCTTCAGTGCGATCTTTCTTTGCGTCCGTTGGCGATCGACGCTCTGCTGTCGAATCCCGCCGCCTGCGAGGTTCGCTCAATTATTCGCTTTCTCAACCAAGTGGGAGTCCCCCCTGTTAAGTTTGTAAGATCGCAATTTTGATCCAAGACGTCAATAAGTCTACCACACAAATGATTTTGAGGAAAAAATGGCGTACGCAAATTGCGTGCTCGTTGTGGATCTCTTTGGACCGTTTTTTTTTTCAACCAAGGCGAAGCTTTTTTGGGTTAAAACATGGGTTCACCACCTAACCACGGAACCAAAAAAGCAACCACTGACATGATTTGCATTTTTTTTTTCACCTTAAGCAACATTTAGCAGGAAAACATTTCGATACCGACTAGGACGCGGAGGGAGAAGTGATAACGTTCTGCGATTGGAAGTCAAGGACCTAGTGCCACGGCTCACCAAGTGCATCGATCATGATGGGGACTTTGTCGAAAAATAGAAAAAAATTAACTTCCTGGCTTCGCCCGAAATTTAAAAACCAACAATACTTAAAAAATAAAATAGGAAAAACAATCGTTTTTGTACTCTGACATAGAAATTTTAGATAGATAAATCTCCAATGAGTTCAAAAAACTTTTCAACGAACGGCATTTAAATCCTACAGATGCGTGGGTACCACTAAGAATATAATTTAGAGTTTGTATACTTACCCCGTAGAATAAAGAAGTTATATTCTTCATTCTATGACTTATATATAAATTTTTGATCTGATATTTTTGTATAAAATCGTTAACTATCAGTTGGATAGCCCTGATATATTAAAACTGATTCACTTTCATATACCTACAATAAGATCAAGGTTCCCTAGTTTGTTTTATTGTGACAACTTTATGTCGGTATCAGGCTCCAATTCAGTTGTAAATAGATTACACACCACTGGAAATTTTTATGCCAATGTGGCTGATATTTTAATATTTCCATACTGAAATATAAGGTTGTACTGATCGAATATTTCAGCCAATTATACGTTAACGAGGTCACTACATAATGATTTTTTGATATTATTGTTTATTTTTAATGCCTGTATAATGTACTATGACTGTAATTAAATATACACAAGCTTGTAAATGGCACTTTGTGCCGTAAATTTTAAATAAAATAAAAAAAAATTTAAAAAAATTATCTTAGCAACACTCTAAGAACGGCCTAATGACAGCTGGTCGAGGGGTAAGGCTCTTGACTCGCAATCCGAAGGTCGCGGGATTGAATACGATAAAAAGTATTTTTTTAAATATGAATTCCGCACAAGAGTCCCAACTGCTCCCGTCTGGAGCTAGTGAGACTGTGGCGTCCCCAATTGGGGTATGTTATGAGGCTGAAGGTAGTGGGAAGGAGAAGGAGATAGGGAAGAGGAAGGCGGGGAAGTGTCTGGCTATTTAGGTCTGGTCAGTAAACACGACTAAAGCCATTTCAAGCAACATTTCAATTCTAAATAGTGGTCTTACATCAAGCCGAATCTGATAGTATCTTCCACTCTGGAACGTGCCGCAAATATACTCTACATTATTTTAAATGAATGAATTGTGAAATAACACAAATTAATCAAATAAAATTTATTTGCCACGCCGGGATTTGATCCCGCGACCTTCGGATTGCGAGTCAAGAGCCTTACCGCTGGACTACGCCGGCCGTCAACATAAAAACCGTTCACATAAAAAAAAATTTAAAATATTTTTCTGTATTCTGACTATCAATATCTGTCCAACCTGCGCTGGGAGAGTGCAAATCCTTGACTTGACACGACAAATCTTTCATTTTATGACCACTGCATAAAACCACCTCGTATCTAATCTGCCAGCCGCAGTAGCGAGAGGAAAACGTGTAAACTGTGTAAATTGTCGTCGCTTATTACGATAACTGTAGTAATTTTGCCTCGAAGGCTGCAGCCGTGATAATAACTAGTATTGAAATATTACGTAACATGAAACTGATAAAACATATTGGCAATTTTGATAAAATCATATCAAATGATCGCAAGAAACGTAAAACAAATATATTTTATCCCTAACCTTCGTATACTCGGGCCCAACGGCAAAACACGTATACTCGCGCACGATGTCTCAGAACGACATTTCATCTCGTCTGTATTATTTTAATTATAAACTTTTTAAGCATTATTGGTATATATTATATAGAAGGGGGTATAATTAGTTTAAAAAAATATATATATAATAATACTTTAACTTTATTTGGTAGAAACAGACTTTTAACTCAGCCTTTAAAAAAGGACATATTTTTGTATTCTAACTTTAATAACAAAAATAAACCTTTTCAGTTTTAATTAAAAAAAAACTGCAATCTAATAAGTGAAAGTATCTAGAATAATTAAATATTATAAAAATAAGAATTCATCATAATAAGGATTTTGTGTAGTAACTTACTTGTTATTTGTCGGTCTGAGAGACCAATGGGCGAGTATAGGAAGGTTAACTAATCTAACCCACAATTCACCACCTATCCCGTATCTACATGTGAACGTAAAAGTAAAAAAACTCAAAAAGTGGTTTTCAATACAAAATGTTACAGATTAGACTAACAAATTTTTACCTACCTACTCGTACTTCAATATTTACTTTTAATTAATTAATCAAGCTTCTTTTTTTTTATTAAATACCAACGCTCACTACACATTGATATTTTATGGAAGACAGATGACTAACAGTTCTTAAATAAATTCCTAGATAAAATATGTATAACATTTTCGTACTAGTAAAATACACAAATTAATAATCCTACTTATTGTCTTTCTCAGCACTCATCACCGATATCATCAAGTATTCTTTACAAATGCTGCCCACAACCAAAATGATTCGTTCAGTCCAACCAAAACCCTTACAAATCTTATAAATAAAATAACGTGTGTAAATCACAAATCTAACCACATTACAATCTGACCTCCAAATCATCGCAGATTTCGAAAAAGGCGATCGCTATTTCGGGCGAGAGAGAGAAAACTGCCATTATTTTTTCATCCGAAACTGTAACCAGCATGTTAATACATGGGTAATTTCGAACCTTGGCTGACCCCAGCTTCGGCCCTTCCTTGTTCCTTCCACTGAACCCGAGAACACGATTATCCCTCGTAGGAATAAATCCTAGATCTTGTAATTGAAAACCCATGTCCAAACTAGTAATTCGGCTGACACGTTTCTCCTTGGGTATTCTTTCTAGAATATTCTTCTACCCGCGGCCAGCAATGCGTGGCTTTATGAAAGGATTAAGAGTTGGAATTCTCAGATCATTTGATCTAAGCCACAATTATTTATAATAGGGGATGGGTAAAGACTTAATGATTGCCAGGGTAAAGGTATGAAATCCGAAACATTGCGCGTGAGACGTTATCTTCAAATATTTTAAAGGATTATTGTGATGTGTTGAATAAAAGTAACGTGATGTGTACGATGGAAAAATATGTACGTCATTGGTGTAAACAACAAGATTTTCAAAAATATGTGATTCAGGCATTCGTAATTTTTAAGCGTCATTAACAAAGTTTTATGATCAAATAAGCATAAGCATAACAAAAATGAGCGTATTTACATAAGATCTATAAGTCTGGAGTTTGCTGGTTCTTTTAGGGATTTCATATAAATAAATATCGATGTATTCTGCAGCTGTTATTAAAAAAAGGTTAGAACATAATTTATGTATATTAAAAGGCGTTATTAAAATGTCTCCTTATAAAGCAATATCGCAAACAATGGAAGGTATCAAATCTTGGTATCATTAAGTGGGTGTATAGAATTTAGTTTATCGATCGCATTTTTTTTAATATTGTACCTGCGAATTTACTATCCTTGGATTTTTTCACAACACGTGAAGTACAAATTTTTAAATTCAGAAGAGACTTACAAAATTTCTACTGATTGCTGGTAAAAATAAAGCAAATATTTTTTAAACCAGTTACGGTCACAAATAAATTAAGTGGAAATAAGTTTTATAACGCTGCCCTAGTTCTTGTATGTTCAATAGACCATTTTAGTTTTTATTCGATCTCCACTTTAAAATTAAAAATAGAGTATGAAAAAGTATAGTTAATGACTTAAGTAAAAATTATTTAAATTAAGGAGACCTTTACCTTTACGAAAATAGCTTTTATAATGTTTCATTGAAATAATGAAAGAAAACCTTCTCTTCCTGTAAAATTTCTAATGGTCTATTGAACATACAAGAACGAAGGCGACGATATGTGTTTTATTATACTATTATAAATTATTTTTTTATATGAATACCGCACATAGTCTCACTGCTCCCGTCTGGGTCCAGTGAGACTATGGCATCCCCAATCGGGGTATGTTGTGAGGCTGAAAGCAGTGGGGAGGGGAAGGATTTGGGAAAGAGGAGGGTGGGTAGTACCTGGCTATTCAGATCTGGTCACCAAACACGGCTAAATCCATTTCAAGTTACGTTTCAATTCTGAATGGTGGTCTTACACCGGGGCGATACTGAGAGTATCTTCCATTCTAGAACTTGCCGCAAATATACTATATATTATTTTAAATGAATAAATTGTGAAGTAACACAAATTAATCAAATAAAAATTATTTGCCACCTCGGAATTCGATCCCGCGACCATCGGAATGCGAGTCAAGAGCTTTGGACTACGCCGGCCGTCAATAAAAGAATCATGTAAATCTGTTGAGATCGTAAATTTACGATTCAAAGAAGGTAGGTGTGTATTTTTTTTTTAATTTTAGATACTCTTTCTGTAGTTCATAATTTTTTTTTTCGTTGTCTGAAAATAATGTAACAGTTTCACAAATATAACAATAATTGAAATGATTAATAAAAAAAGTTAAATAATATCGCTTTAAGGTGTTAATCCATAAAAAAGTCAATTGAAAACAGAAATTATCTCAAAATTATCTTATAACTAACTGAAGCCTTGGCGTTGCTTGAAATTTACGCAGATTATTCGAAATCCGATTTACAGTAATATTTTTCTTACTTTGATTGTTACAATAAATAATTGATAATTATTTATTTTAATATTTTATTATGAATAAATAAAATATTATGAATAAATAAAATATTAAAATAAATAAAGATTTATTTTATCAGGAAGTAGAAAAAATGTGCTTTAAGGGGTGATAAAAAGGACTAGGTTGGTCGTTCTCCGAAATCTCATATAGATAGTCAAATTCCCCTCGGTATGGACGTCAAGTGTGCTAAAAATCATTAATCTCGGAATGAAATTGTAAATTCGAATAAAAACAACAAACGCTGCCACACACGCTCATCACTAATCTTCATATACCTGTATGAAAATAATATATAGAATAAATAATTGGAGATAGAACATTATAACAGCCAATACATATAATAAACAACCAATAATTATATTAATGGAAGGAAAAACCACAATACCAAACATACAAATGAAATAATCGAAACCCGGAAGCATTTCCAGAAATTCCACGAATTATACCGTTCATTTAGGAGTCGGCCTTGATACGCTTTGCAGCCGTTAGCTGTAAGGTTCATTCCCGATTGTTCCTAGCTTCCCAGGCCGACCTTGCCTTCTTGCCCGTATGATGTTGGATGCTGCGTGTGATCCACGGCCCCGCTGGACCCAGAGATGAAATTAAGATAGGCTCGCCCCCCGCACTGGGTAGAGAAGAGGGCAGTTAAAGAGACGATCTGATAAAACCCCTATGGGCGGTGTTGGATAACTTTTCGTGTACTTTGGGATATCGGTATGAGGTAATAACCATTTTATTTTTTTTTAAATTTATAGCAGAATATCTGTTCTGAATCGTTAACGATAATGTAATAATGGTTTTATTTCACATTTTGTAGTGTGATGCTTTTTAAATTTTCCGCCGTGTTGAGGACTAAATATATAATAATTTTTTAAATTTGCAAACAAATAACACTGAAAGCGCGACTAGAGCGACTTTTTTTACTTTAATTTCATTTTAGAAGCATCAAAGCAATAAATTCATTAGCATCTATCTCATCGTCTGGCAACATAAACCATCGGGCCTTGAGTATGAGAATAAACTATTCTCAGCTGGCAATATATTTGCCGTCGTGAGCTATGGAGCAGCGAAAATTGAAATCTATTTAAATAACACAACTCGCCGAGACATTTCTCAAATATTCAACAAGAAAACACTTCCCACACATTTTTTTATTGAAAAAAATTATCCATTTTGAACTTGTAGGAAAGTAGCAACTATTAAGGGGATATTCTAGTCTAGAAGCATAAATTGTAGGTATTTTTTCAGGTGTAATAAAAAAACAAAACAATAATATTTTTACCAGCCATTACTTTACCAAATATTTATTTAACATTAAAGTATACATAAAAATAAAAATCTAGCCAAAAAATTCAAAAAGTTACAGGGTGTTGAAGTGGGGGGGTCTCAAAAAATGGCGCGCCATGGTTGACACGATTGCAACCCTCCTAGTTATCAGAAAAAAAAACAAATTAATTCTTAATTCAGACAAATACTGCTATGGCCCGTACCTCGGTAATAGTAAAAAAATTTTAAATGGCATTAAATGAAAAAAAATACATTTTTTAACCGTTTTTTTTTTACTTTTCTGAATTTAAAAAAAAAATGATAAAAATTTAAATTTTATTATAATTCTGGTAGGGGCGATAGAGAAAGCTCACACCAAATTTCAAGGAAATTGGTTTCGTTTGGTTAGAACTTGAGATATCGTGTGTCCAAAAAAGGAGTTTCGAGAAAAATGCGTTTAAAGTTTGTTGTATTCAGATTCTGGCTAGATTCCGTCTAAACCGCGACTTTAAAATGGTTATAACTTTTAAAATAATGTGAATTTCGAAAAATCCTTATAAGGAGATATTTTTGAATATTTAAACTGTTTTTTTTAATACTGCCTTAATCGAACAATTTTAATATCACTTGATGTAATTAGACATTTAAAAATATAAGTATAGTTACCTATAAACATAAAAAAATCTAATATATTAGTCGCCTTACGGTTTCCCTTTTATACCCTATAAATATTATCAACTGTAAGAAGATATTTCAGGTAGGTACTATGTAAAACCATAAAGTGCTGGTGAGGTTTTCTGCGAATGAAAGGGATTTTCTCTACGTCAAAAATGGTATGGCTGCTGGTACGACTAAGATTACATATTTTCAGTTGAGACTGGATTATTTTATTACGGGGGGTCAAGTAGAGTCACATGAAGCTACATAGATATCAGTTGTAAACTTCGGGTACGATAGAACCATTTAGATGCATTACTACGACAGAGAGCGAACCCCGGGTATCTGATGGGGAGATTAAAGACAAATGTAAGAGGATATTTTGATGGGTCTTGGTAAGAATTTTATCTGGGTTAATAAAACCTTAATTTGATTAGAAGATACTGTAAAATTATAAAATTGTAAATTATAAAGATAAAAAATTGTTACACCTTTTCTTTGTGAATCTTTTAATCTGCGTGAAAGGTTTAGATATTTGTGTTAATAATTTCGAAGCTAACAGTACGCAATCGAATTTTGAATCCAAAACTGATGTATGAGAGAGAGGCATGGAGCTGGTAGAGGATAGACTTTTTGAGAAATTAACTGATGTAAGATTTGTTAAAACCACACTTAACGAATATTTTTATTGTTGTATTTCATGTATTACGAATCTATCTACAATTACATTGTAAAGAATAGCTTTTTGCAAATACAATTTTTCTTTTATATTTCAAGATTGATGAAATTTTGCACACTTGACCTTCAAAACAAGATGAAGGTTACTGTCGACACAAGGTTTAAAAAAACAGCCTCTTGTTCACACCTCTGGCCTTGTTTCGCCACAAATGTAGGTAAATCCATTGCTTAACTGAGTCTAGAAGTCACGAATTCAAGCGTAAATGTGGTTTTTACTTATTTTGTGAACATTTTATAAGAAATCAAAAGGTCAATAATTAAAAACTGTCACAGACAATTTAAGCCATACAATTATTTGTTTTAAAAGTTGTTTCTTATACGCGTTCGCACATTTCTAAAGAAAAAATAATTTTGTAGCAGTTTACACGTATAATTTTTATAATGTAACCTACAATTTCAATTTAATTCTACTCAGTGGAAACGGTACGATAAGCTTCAATTTATCATAGGCATATATTTTGTATATATAATGTAAACCAATTCGTTGGACAGATTTATTTAAAATTAGCAATAACTCGCTTTTGTTAGGGACAGAAAACGCCAGAACGTACCATTATATACAGCCTAAATTACTCGCATATAATTTAGATTTCTATTTTTGAAAGAATTTTTAAAATCGATTTATTGGTTTATGCGTGAAAGCGTAACAAACACACACAGTTTCGCATTTATAATATTAGTATAGATAGTGGTTTAGAATGATTCAAGTCAGTCAAGACAGAAGTTATTTGGCATCTCTACCACTCTGCCTACCATTTCGGGGAAAATGTGGTACGAGTTTAATACTTTGGCAATGCGAAAGTATGTACCTACACTTTTAAATATCGTTCTTAAAAAAATATATTACAAATTTATATATTACCTAATGAGTAATGAGTGTGCTCTTCAAGATAGAAATAAAATCACTGAGAACAATACTCTGAACCTTTTTTAATCTGAAATGTGGTATTTATAAAATATTCCGCTCCACCCACAAAGAGGATCCCTTAGAAGGAACGGTAATTTAAGTAACTACCAACTTTCTTCGTGAATGGTCCATTAAATATATCCAGATATTAACCGTTAAAATATCATTTTGAAAAAAAAGGTTAACTCCCATTAAAGAACCCAGCAATTAAAGTAATTAAGTTACCGAATTACAGAGGAATAACTATTAAGGAAGGTAACCGTGTTTTGGTTAACATTTAACTCGATTATCCAATACCGCGTTAGGAACATGATAATCACAATAAACGCATTACGTCAGGCAATGGCTAACCTTTTCACTGAGACTGACTGTCTGCCAGACATTAGAAAGGTCAGAATAATTACTAAGTAATTGAGATGTCATAAACATTGATGGGCAGACTGAGAGGTAAGGTCTAGTGGACGCTTAACTTTGGATTTATTTTTGTTGATTCGTCGAAGCGGCTACTGCTTAAGGGCTTTCTCAAATAAAATCGTTTAAATGCTTGTCGATTTCATTGTCCAACAATTCTCTTGACTACTTAAACCCTTAAGCCGCCGCTATCCGAATTTCAACCGGTTTCTTACATATCCCTTAAACATTTGACGTTTTTAAGCTCTTAAAAAAATATACGTTATTTTTTAAGATAATATCTAGATACGTTCCACGCCGAAACGCAACTTATATGAAATTCCCTCGATAGAAAAAAATCGCAAAGTATGCTCCGAAAATTATTTAAAACAAGTCCATTTCTATTATTTTACAAGTTATATTTGTGAAAAAAATCACAATGTTTCTTTAAAAGATACTTAAGATAACTTCCACGAGATTTTTGCTCTATTTTAAACGAGTCATGTTTTATTAAGCATTTTCACAATTTTTGCTTCAATTTTATCATTGAAAATATTTGCGCGCTCCATCCAACATTCGTAATTTCATATCTCTCCATCTTCTTCTTTTTGAGCCGGGAAGCGTCGCCTTAAGGTCCATTTGTTCGGTTTTCGGAACAACTTATATATGTTTCATATAAATCGTTGTCTGTCCCTTACTATATCAATATGAGAAATATGATTTAAACGGTGTTAGAAAGAGAAAACACCACGCTTTATAATCAAATATAATAATAACCAAAAAAAAGTAAAATTTCTACCTTTATGAAACCAAAGTTTCGAATCGCAATTTGAAATAATTAATATGAAAATATGCAAATTTTTTATTAATTATTTTTACATGGAATGACAAAAAATTGAGATGAGAATAATGTTTGAAATGAATTTGTCTAATAAAATGTGTGTTCGTGTGTTTTTTTTCTTCATTATCAGTAATTTGATTAGAAAAAACGTAAGGTAAACCATTTTCAAAACTTTTTATGTTTACACGCAAAAATTTTATATTTAAAAATTTTTATGGTTTTTCGAATTTATAAAATTTGAAAGAATATTATATCACATGTCAAAAACAGTTTTTATTTTTCGGATTTGTTTAGAAATATTCCATTTTTATGGATTTTATTTTTGTAAAGTAATTGTAAAGCGGTAATATTTTGAACTTCTGACAAAATATCGTCGGGGCCTGAGGGGTTAAACAAATGCTCTCTTTTCATCATAGAGGACTGGAAATTCGAAAAAAATGGATTATTGAAAGTCTCAATTATTTCACAGCATGTTGCGGTAACAAATGTAAAAATACGAAATGACATTGTTATATACCTGTTAATGGAAGAATTCCGAGAAAATCGATTGCTTTTTCAGCTGTTAATATTAATCAACTGCAGCTTACCTACTTGATAAAGTATAAATATTATATTTACAGTACTTACGTTAATACAATGAAGATAAGGGATTATCAAAATTTTCCAAACAAATTTATAAACGATGCAGTACCTATCTAAAATTGTTACTTGTAAAATATAATAAAAAGCATTAACTATGGTTTAATACTTAATTACTAATAAAAAATTTACAAAACTGAATTACACAACACGGTATTAAAACAATCATTCTCGATATATTTATTCTCCTCTGAGTTTCTCCCTCCTACAGCTCCTACACTCTTTCCTGTCTTCGAAGAGACCCTCCACACAGCATCCCCAAATACCGCACAGGTCCTGAGGGATATAATTTTTCTCAAGGCCTCCTGTGTGAGGTTAACGTAAGAAAACAAATTATGTGTGAATAAGCATGGTAATAAACCAAGTCGTGCAAATCAGTTGACTAAAAGAAGTTTTGAAGCCACCTGCCCACCCAAAAATTCCATATTGTAATATTGATTGAAGTAGGGAAAAGTAGATGGTTCTTAAAAATCTAAAATTTAACATGTTTCGTATTCTAATAAGTAGTTTATTAGTAGCTGTTTTGTAAAACAGCCGTTTTGTGTGAAAGATATAAAAAAATGTTTGTTGATTATTGTTGAAGAGTGCTCTGCTTACTAAGACGTTCTAGTTCCCATGGCAGAGTTTAATTATTTAAACAATTTAATATGTTTATAAGTGCAGACTGGCACGAGTACAAGCAGCATTGTAAGGATTTACCCAATGACAAAGAGAAAAATTGTAAACTATAAGCATTAAGAGAAAGGGTTAATTGCAACAAAGAAGTGTTGACTTACACCTACATTTAGGTCAAAAAGACATCGTATTGTGTTGTTTTTTTAAAAAGTCTCTCTCTGACAAGGTTAATTTAAGCCAAAGTGCACTCATCGCCCAAACGGCCCCGGGCGATGATGAAGTTTGATTCATAAATTATTTATATTTTATTAGAAATTCTTAGCATTATGCTTCACAAAATGGTCTATTATTATAATGAAAAACAGTAGGCAAGGGATAATTTGAATACCCTCCGCTGCCATACTCGTATTCTCGTAAATGCTCGGAGGTTTCATTATGAAACTTTCACTGGCCGTCTTGATTTTTTATTATTACTAAAATATTTAAGTTCTGCCAGAATTTAATCAAAAATTTTCATCCAGCATCTCAAAATACGTTATTCAAATTTGATTTATAACATAAATTTTCTTGTCTCTAGCTACTACCGAAATTCGCACGAACTTCATTCAACAAGGTTTTTCTTCGTGAACGGTTGAATAATATAACAGATAAATGAAATTTTCAAACTTCATTGTTCATGATGAAAAATGAATTAAATGCAAAGAAATATCAAACAAAAAATGTTTAAACAATTTACAAAAGGGCAGATTTTAACATGTCAGAGCTAAACGCATGAAAAATATAATTAATTGTTTTTGTGCTTAATTCGTAGAACTCCATTTTTTTAATATTTAATTTAATTAAATTTGATAGTTTTATTATCAAGTTCTGCAAGTTTCGGTGTACAGGACCACTTTCAAACTCTGGTTAAATCCTTATAAGATTTAAAATGTCAATTTTGAAAGGTGTCTATATTGATTTATTATCGGTTAAACCAATTTGTTGATTGTTGATACATTATTGTTGATAAAATATTTATTTCTCAGTACTTAGTTTATTTACAAAACCTAAAAAATATAACGCGCGAGTCGAAAATGGCCTAGTAAACCGATACAGCTATAACAAAAATTCATACTAAAATACTTGCAGAACTTGATAATAAATCTATCAAATTTAATTTCAACGCATGAAAGTTTAAAAAAACACAAGTTTTCATTTATTTCCAGGATAATTTGGAAAAGTGATTGTGAAATGCAGCTAAAAATACCATATACATGTTAAAAAAAAAAATAAAACATTTCAGTAATGGTCCGTCGTTTCTGTTCATAGAAAAAATAATTTCACGTCTGCTTCGTAAAATGAAATAAATTAAAATAATTATAAATCACTTGTTTAATTGACCATTCGTTGATGTACAATATAAATAATAAATTGCGTGCTGTTGAAATTTTTATGTACAAATAAATCACTGCCGATCTGGAGTCTTGAAACCGTGGAGATCACTTGAAACGAAAAAATATGTTTTTAATAGTATTTTCCTAAAAAATAAAATGCGTAGTTTGGAAGTCAACACACGACCAAGGTGATAATAAAGTCAGTATTTCAACTGCCATTTGAAACATATGGTCTTAATTTTTTTTTTTCAAAATATTAGATAGACATATTAGCGAACTGATTTTACATATTAAAAATGCTATAAAACGACACTGGGAGGTATAACTCAGAAACAGGGCCCGCAGATACTTTAATAGTACACAACTGCTAACCCTGTACAGATCGCAAGTGCGCCCCACGGTTGAATTTGGCAGCCACCTCTGGCCTGGAGCTCCAAAATACAAAATACACCTCATTTCTTCGTTCATTTGCCCTACATACTATGCCCCAAAATACCTAAAAAATACCCTCGACTTTGTGCGTTTTATAGATTCATCCATCTTAATGAACGGATTGCAATCTTTAGAGCACAGGCGTCGGGTGGGAATGCTATCCCTGTTCTACCAGTATTTTAATGGAAGATGCTCTGAGGAACTAGCGTCATTGATCCCTTCGGCACCGGTGCATAGTCGGGAGACACGCCAAACGCGCGCCCAACATATGTACACGGTTGACATTTGTCACGTGAGATCGGGTCGTTTTTTCTTGAGTTCAACAGCTCGGCTATGGAACGATTTGCCGGCCTCTGTGTTTCCTCCCTCCTAGAATATGAGTCTCTTCAAGACCAATGTTCATTCTTTCCTCTCCTCAAAAAGACCCTCCACACAGGGCCTACTGCATCCCTGATGACGTAGGCCCTGAGGGAAAATATTTTCCTCAGGGCCTCCTGTGTGGAGTTAACGTAAAAAAAAAATAACAGTTGTATGACACCTCAAAACATCGTACTACTGACCCAGAAAACTTAAACATTATGTCTGCTTTATAATTGATTTGGTGGTGTTTATGAATGATCTGAATATTATAGCAGGTAGAGAGTACACTTTTACACATAACTGCAAACTCAATTCGAATTTCGATTTTTCTGAGATGTCTGACTAATCAACTGGACGATCGATATATTAGAAGCTATAAAAATTTCTATGGCATATCAACCTGCGCCTGCGTCAAGTGAGTGAATTTAAAAATTTGCATGTATAGATACAAACCCCATTAGAAAGCCCAATCATTTTAACCATATTTCTAGACCAGTTTTTAAAGTACGAGTCTTGTCATTGTAAACTGTCAAACGCAATCATTCAGTTGTGCTTTGTTTGATATCAAAACAATAATTTCTACTTTAGACATGTATCGTAAAGCAATGCAATTTGTTACAAAGCTAAATTTCTTTATTTGTTTTCAAATAACGAATATAATTTATTGTAGATGCCGGAAAGGGTTATTTCAATAAGGCAAATAAATCATTATTGATATGTATTTCATGAGATTGCATTTCAGAAATAATTTATTAACTTCGCATTCATCTATTCCTAGCTGGAATTTATCGACATAAATATGCACTATTCACCATTGTATTTACAACATTTCATAATCGAATTATATTCTCAGAGGTTAAAAGGCCAAACGTAGGTATCAAAACCGATGGCGTAAACATAACTTGTTGCACATTCAATAAAATATAATTTAGATATTGTAGATACCAGTTCAAATCATGATACGCGATTTGAAATATTATTTACAAAATTTAACATGAAATAGTTTGGTTATCTACTTTATTTCATTTAATGACTAGACAGATTTTTTTTTGGTTTGCTAAAAGTTACAGGAGTAAAACAATTGCTAAAAATTGATCGAAGCATCAAAACGGTTTGTGGTTTTTAGTTTTTCTAGGAAAAATAATTAAATAACAAAAAGGTTACAATTGTAAATGGAAAAATAATAATTGTCGTAATTTAATGAGGAATGATTGCAATAAAATAATGAGAGTTTAGAAACAAAGACTTAGAAGAGTACGATCGTTCACTTAAAAAATTATTAAGTTCCAGGATTCTGTTCAAATTTGAAGAAGCTACGTGCCTAAATGATGTTATATCTTTGGGAATACGCACATTGGCATGTTGTATGCAACGTGGAACATTGCTTCAAAAAATACTAGGTATGGTATTGCAAAATGTAATGTGGCGATATGAAATCAACAAGATATATTATTTCTTCAAAATTCGCAAATTCACTTTGTGGCGACAATATTAATTTAATGGAAACAAATAACTTTGTGTACACCACTATTTAATTAACAATATCAACATGTTTCGAAAACTATGTTTTCTTCGTCAGGATAATAAGTTAATTAAGTTCTTATTATCCTGACGAAGAAAACATAGTTTTCGAAACATGTTGATATTGTTAATTAAATAGTGGTGTACACAAAGTTATTTGTTTTCATAAAAAAAAAGAAAGATATATTATGTTCTTTTGACCGCACTCTCATAATCAAGAGGAGGAAAGCGTTTTGGTTGAAATTATTTAGGGTCGGAAGTTGAGCCTTTAGGCAACAAGCCCAGAAAAGACTGAGAGAGGGACGTCAAAGAAAACAGCAAAGAAATGAAATAGAATAATCAAAATCAATAAGGAAATCACAATTAAGATGGAGTACCGCACCAACCCTTTAGTTAAAAAGCATTTAGACAAAAGTGCTGGCCGACGCTTCGTGATTGTTGGAAGTGAAAGACTGCTGGTAGTAAAAGCATTGGATTTTAAATGGCATTATGGACGAAGTAAGAGTTTGAATGAGGGCATTGTGGCGATGCACGAAGTCAAGTCGTTTGGTAAAAGGCCTTTAATAACGGAGACGGATCATTGTGGGAGGAATGGCATCATCAAACGGGTTAAAGCTCAAAGATCAAATGGCTGTATGGCCATCGGAAGTGATTAAATAACATGTTAAGTCGCCTGTCATCATTACACAACAACTTACAACAATGGAGTGCATTTCTCATTCATTTGAACATAATGTACAAAAGGGGTATTGATTAATCAAGTTAATAATAATTGTAAATACGTCACCAACAGAATTATTGCCGTTTCGTGTCCTGATTCCATTATTTTCAACCACCCATGTTAAATGCGGAAACATGGAGATAACAGGTCCAATATAAGAGCGTGAGTA
Source organism: Glyphotaelius pellucidus (assembly GCA_936435175.1). Taxonomy (NCBI): domain Eukaryota; kingdom Metazoa; phylum Arthropoda; class Insecta; order Trichoptera; family Limnephilidae; genus Glyphotaelius; species Glyphotaelius pellucidus. The sequence continues at coordinate 8,619,664 of OW386552.1, read as the reverse complement.
TTATCAGGGTCCTTTGTGTACAGCTTTTGGTAAAAGGATTCAAATTTACGGCATTTTTGTGCAGCGCATCATGTCAGCGTAAGTTCGTCAACTAGCATAGTGTGAAATGCATTGACCTGATATTTTGTTATAGAATTTGAGGCCTTTATCTCTAAATCATAGCGAGAGTCACAGCCTGTAAAAGCATTATGATAGTAGAGAGTAGATAAATTTAAATAACATTTATATCGGCAGTTGCCGTTCTGCAATATCAAAATAAAAGAAAATAAACTTTTAGTATTTTTGATGAAAATGTTTGTATTAGCTTACTGTTATATGAGCTGGCATTTTAAAGGAAATCTATTTTCACATAATTATCAAAATAACCACAAAAATAATAATGTTACATGTAAAATAGGCTTCTACAAAAACCGCACGTGAGTTGAAGGTATTATCTATTCCAGTGGTTCTTAACTGGCGACGTTCTGCGAAATATAAGAAGAAACATTTCGAGATCTCATTATAAGTGCTCCGCTCAAAAATAAAATAGGAACATCATTTTATTACGTTATTATTTTAATAATTTCCTTGAGAACAGAATAGTTTATTATATACCCACAAGTAAGTAAGAAAAATAGTTTAATATTATTGAAAATATTGCATAAAAAATATTTTTTTTAATTTAATAGTTTAACGGTTTAATATTATATATGTATTACATTATATGTATTATTATTAGTTAAGTATTATATTATTTAACTTTTTTTCTTCAAAGTCAATATTTTTTAAAGAATTTGATTTTAAAAAAGTTCATGATTTTTTTGTACCAATTTAATTAACCGTCTTTCAGGTCTTCTTATCTATAAAGAACCCTACATACAAATAAATTATATTTTTCCTGTAGTAATATTCACTAACACAATAATTTTGAACTACCTGTCAATTTTAGTCAATAATGTGGATATTTGGTGGCTAACACCAAATTCATAGGAGTATGTGAGTGCAATGTGCACTACTAAATTTAAAAAAGTGAATTCTACAATATCGTACATCGTTTAAATAAAATAATTTCAAATGGTACAGAGACCCTGTGCCTTGAAAAAAACACAATATGCATTAAGGCCCCGTATCCGAACACGAAAAGAAGAAAATGGAGAGATATGTAATGACGAATGTTGGAGAGAGCGCGCTAATATTTCAAAAGATAAAAGTTAAGCGAAAATGGTGAAAATGTTTAATAAAATACGACTCGTTTAGAATAGAGCAAAAATCTCTAAAACAACGTTAAAAAAAACACTGAATTTTTTCGTACATATAACTTGTTAAACAATAGAGACAGGCTTGAAAATAAAAAAATTCGAAGCATACTTTGCGATTTTTTTCTATCGATGGAATTTCATATAATTTGCGTTTAGGCGTGGGAATTGTATAGATATTATCTTAAAAAATAACATATATTTTTTTAAGAGCTTAAAAACTTCAAATGTTCAAGGGAGATATGCAAGAAATGGGTAGAAATTCGGATAGCGGCGGCTTAAGAAAAAGCCAATCGGAACACCCAGTATAATAATTTATTCAGACATCGTAAAGTCCATACTATCTTATACGCCCGTCAAACTTTTTCGGGATTATGTCCTCGACCCCAAATAACGAGGAGGCGTAGGTGATCAATTTGCAAGTCGATTCCGACCCGCTTGTACTTCACTACGTCCTTTTGTTGAGATATCAAATTAATCGATTCCCACGAAGAATCTCCCCCTCCCCGTTTCCCATCTTGCCTGAGTTCTGACTCTTTGTTATTCAAAAACAATTTGATGCCCATCGAAGCGATTGATTTGAAATTTCGCAAATAAAAGTTCGCTATAAATGAGAATATCTCGCGTTTCCTTGAAGATTTCGTTGATTTACTTTCTCGGAAGGCACCTACTATTCTGAAGCCATTTCAAAGCGAACGAGCTTTTGTGAAGGTTTGATTTGATCTTTATTGACCTCGCGATTCTAGAAGATGTTGGACCAATAAACATGTTTGAATCAACATCTGCAATAAAAAGCGCAAATTATTTTTTCACAATTATCCCCCAGAATTATCGATTTTTTTTCTTAAATACAATTTATTAGAATCAATGTATCGATAAGTACGTTTTGAATTAAGGTATATCCTACGTTTTTTCCTGCCATACCCAAGGAGAAAAAAGATTGAGCCAAAATTTCAACAAAAATTGGCGTCATGAAAGAAGTGCAACTTTTTAAATTAGAATTTAGAGTTCAATGCAACTTTTTGCGTATCCAACGTAAGGTATCCAACGCAAAGTATTCAACTCATTTTTCATCATGAGCTAAAAAGCTTTGAAATATTGACACAAATGTCGAAAACTAATAGAAACGTCATATTTATCAAAACGTTGAAATTAAAGCGTTACCGGTTAGTACGTAGCGTGCCTGAAAACATCAGCCGTAGTCGTCACTACGACTTGTTGATACCACGCGGAAGAACAGAATAACACGACAAGAGGAAGGGCGCTATTGAAACAAATTTCTTAAACAGTGGACGTATTATTATATTTAATATTTAAATAACCTTAAAACAATTATAAAGGCACCTACCTACCTTTTCAAATGGAGTGTTAGTAACTAACCTTATTAATAGCCTAGCGAATGTAAAATTGAAATTTAAGAATCCGGCTAAGAATACTACTCTGACGCCGCGTCTTACGCAAAATCGTTTTCGTATGTGGAGTTTGTGTACAAATACTTTTGTAATAGAACCGAATTAAAGCAATGCCAAAAGATGGCGCCACTCGCCATGAGGAGCGTGAGGAGCATTGCCTGGCAGGCGTAAGTAATATTGGATTTGTAATTTCGTGAATCTCTCCGGATATGGAGAGATTGCCAATAATGTAATAATTATTATAATAGTGAATTACTAAGACACGCGTCTAAATATATTATATATGACGTCATTGTCTGTAGCAGTTACTTTACTTTTTTCCGGTGACTAGCTGTCACTGGATCCCAGTGGATCCGAGGAAATGGCTAGTAGCATAAAACTGCAGAGCGGGTTTTTAACTAGTGAAAAATATTGTACTGAAAATGGTTGATTAATCTGTCATACAAAAAGTAAATCAACGAAATCTTAAACATAAAAATAAAATAAATGCGCCTATATTATGAATAAAATTCATTTTATTTCACCTACTTAGTTATTATTATGAGTCCTAATTTTTACTTAATATTCAAAAGCATATAAAAACAATGTAATTATTTTTCTTTTGACAAACTTTTTTGACAGATTGATTTATGCAATATTGCGCTTGCTCCTTCTTTAGCCAACGTTCCTAAAAGCGTCACAGTGTCCATGAACTGCCCTGATGATGGACTGTGTTCTGTTTTAATCAAAACACACGAATTTATTTTCTGACATTCAACATCTAAAAACGATTCAGCTACATGATTACTATTGCTTAAACACGACTGTTGTATATATTGTACCTTCAATCAACACATAAAACACCGCCCGTGAAATGCCTTTCGAGTAATTCTCGAAGCTGCGGCCGTCCCGAACAAAGCCGCTGTTCTTTCACCGGCTCGGCATGATTGATCGATTATGAATTTCGAAATGTGTACGAACGCAGGGCACTCCGGCCGATGGACAATTGACATGGAAACAACGGGTCCATTGTGTAAAACCCGGATTGTAAACCACTGGGAATGCAGAGCGAAGATGAATGTGACGTGCGGTCACATTTACAGTTAAAAAAAGGGAATATTAGTGCCTACCTTGTAGGTACCTACCTTACAGCAGTACACGGGGTGTAACAGCATGTAACTGAAGAGCACCGATTCCTGAGCACATTTGGAATAATTTATTTATCATTAGCTGAATCTATTGTAAGGTATGGAATTACAGCTTGGGGACTTTCATGTAAAACAAATGTAAATCGTGTTCAATCAGTTCAAAACTCATTAATTGAGGTAGATTTCGTTTCGCGGTCCGACGATAATTTTTTCAACTAAAAACAAAAAAAATATTATTTCTCCAACACATGTCGCCACTGGGTTTTTGGATACAGTCGAGAAATAGCACGTATCACATTACATGATCCGTCGCGATATGTGACAGATTTTTTTTTTTGTTTTTAGTTGAAAAAAATTCAAAACTTAATTTATTTATTTTTTGATTGAAACATTTACTGAGTGCTTACAATTTTTACAATAATAGGATTTCCGTAGGGATGTACATAGATATTAACACTCAAATTAGAAATGTTCACTGCAGGAGTAATCAATGTTTAGTTGTTACTAGACGAAAATGCTTGTAGTGATAACAGCAATAACGGTAATCAAAATTAAATATAAAACATAGTAATGCCAAATAATATAATACAAAACATGCAGAGAGAGAGAGAAAAAAGAAAGAAAAGGTATGACAAAAAGCAGCTACATAATTGTTCTCCACGAAGTGTCATGGTAGGAGTTTGATAATTTGTGTTTTGAAATATGTGAGATTGTTTGCGTAGAAATCTGTATGATCATATTCGATGATATTATGTAGACGACATATTCGAGATATTAGATTGAACTATCATCTACGTTTTTTCCTCCAAAGATGCTCAGGAATCGCTGGTTGAAATCCTTTGTGTGCGTGCTGTCACATATCTTAAACTAACCTAACCTAAACTAACCTAACCAAAAAATGGGACGAAGCAATCAGATAACAATTATTGATTGTATTTACAGGATGTCTGTAAAATGTTTGTCTAACTTTTTTTTTAGGTTAGGTTAGATTTTAAAAAATGTGTTTTTGTCTCATTTTTGTTAGGTTAGGTTAGGTTAGGTAGGCTTAATAAAAGGAGTGGCAATCGGCCAAGGTGAAAAATGTCCATCTCGTACAAGACCCCACTGAGAGACAGCCTGGGTTCTCATTGCCTCGCAAGCCCTGGTCCGCCATCAATAGGATAAGATGCTCCCACAGCCGATATGATGTATAGATTGGGGCCTTAAAGAGTCGGAGATGTGTGAATGCGGTGCGGTGCAGACCACCGAGCATGTGGTCAACGAATGCCTGCTCCATTCATTCCCCGTCGGGATTGATGAAGTCTACAGGGCAACGCCTGAGGCCCTAGACTGGCTGTAGATGTCCCCCTCTGACCCCCCACCATACGAAAGAAGAAGATTAGGTTTTAGCAATATATTTGGTTGAGGGATGTTTTTTCCGTAGGATATTTTGTCGGGGATATTTTGTCGCGGGATGAAAAGTCGCGGAACCAATATCAATGCTTCACTGTTCACTATTAGAACTATTGTACTGAATAAATAATGAGTCATTTTATTAATTAAAGTAAAGAGCAATTTTATTTACATGTCGATCATTAGTTGGCGTCATAAGAATCCAAAAAAATTACCTTTTTTAACATGAAGTGATTTTTCGCAATTTATTAAACTAATTTATTTATTAAAGACTGAGTAACCACTATTGCTTCGATGAAACATATCCGCTGAGACTTCTATATCATAAATAAATATTTTTTAACATCACCTCAATCGTGGTGGTCTTTTATTAGGATTTTTTATGTTCGAAAAGTTGACCCATATTTCTTAATTAGTATTTTTGCCATGATGTAGTGTTCATTTAAAAAATATTTTCGCAAAGCATGAACAAACAAACTAGAGATGGGCATACCCAATCGAACCATTTTAATGAGTTCGCCCACGTATTCGAAACATTTCATTTACCGAACAATGTTTCGAGTTGATTTCTCGGATGATGGTTGAATTTAGCTGTCTAAACAAAAACACTATTATATATATCATCGACATTGGTTCACGCATTTTTAAGTTATCACACTATGTCTTCCATTTTATTCGTTTGACAACTGAAATAATATGTCATATTGATCATCGCTACTATAATGCGTTCAAAGTCGAAATAATATTATGGATCGGTTACTTGTCATCGGTTTTATTTAATAGTAATAAATATGATACGGTTAAAGTTAGGTCTCGCACAATATTATCATTTTATACATAGATCTATGGGCAGGTAACTTTGCGTCTAAGTTTAAAATATCATCATTTTCAATGAAAAACATTATGTTTCATCGAAATAGTTTACTTATTGTTTGCATAAAACGGGAAAAAAATATAATTCCAACATTCACAGAAAACTGGAGCACTTTAAACATTGCCACTTAGTAGGTGCAAAGTAATACATTCGAGAGCATAGCTTTTTTTTATATGAACAACGCACAAGAATCCCAACTGCTCCCGTCTGGAGCCAGTGAGACTATGGCATCCCCAATTGGGGTATGTTGTGAGGCTGAAGGTAGTGGAGAAGGGAAGGAGATGGGGAAGAGGAAGGTGGGAAGTACCTGGCTATTCAGATCTGGTCACCAAACACGGTCAAAGCCATTTCAAGCAACTTTTCAATTCTGAATGGTGGTCTTAAACCAGGGTACCATTATATTAAAATTTATTTGCGCACGCCGGGTTTGAACCCGCGACCTTCGGATTGTTAGTCGAGAGTCTTACCTCAGGACCACGGGAATATTGTAAAGCAACCCGTCTAAAATGTATAAATCTGAAGAGCTATACTCTATCTTTTGTGAGATCGAGATAGATCTCAGGCGAGATCTCCTGCCAGATTTGTGTGATTTTCTACCGCTGTTATTTGCTTTTTCTATGGGCCGATGTCAGAATTTCAGCTGTGAGCTGTCATGTATTTTAAATAAGGTCGTTTTAAACACGAATTTCTGCAAGTATTGCATGATTATTTATTCATTTAACAGCCGTAGAAAATCACATAAATCTGACGGGAGATCTCGCCTGAGATCTATCTCGATCTTACAAAAGATAGAGAATAGCTCTTCTGGACTACCCTCATCGAGACTGATAACGATAACACGTCGATTAAATCTGACCTGAAGCCAAGTTTATATTGATCATCGGATTACCATTTTACAGACGCTAATAATATTAACGAGCTTGAACATAAAACCTGATTTCTTCGTTTTATCGCGGGTGCAGGGTACCTACGGAAATCGTATGGAAACAATGTAATACCGCTGTAACGTGCCGTACCGGGAGTACCGGGGGGGTCGTATCAGGTTGTAAAAATTGTAAATTTACAATGTTCGTGGCTGGAATGGCTGAATAACAAATTATCCGGTAACAAACATTTAAAAAATAAAATAAAAAATATCTTCACGACATTATCGCCATTTTGTGGGTTTTCATACCTGAATGTGAAAGAAGAATAATATAATTTATTTGTAGGTCGGTATTAAATTTTATTGCAAAGAACAGAACAATTTTATGAATTTCTCTCAGTATCGCTCAAAAATGGTTTGTTAAAATAGTTTGTTAAGTATTTTTTTAAATCTGCAGTATCACCATACGTAAAAGCTTAAAAAATTATAGACGACTGGACGTTGTAAAACTGAGTGAACTACTTCAAAATCACTAATGTAATAATAAATACATCTACGTACTATGTATATTATGTATGATTTACACAATACGTTCTCAATGTGGGCGATAACACCCCTGTGGGCGTTTGAGGCTTTCAGGGGAGGGGCAATAGAAGACCCAGATAAAATCAGGGAGCGTTTAGGTGGCACAGTGAGGGCGTGGGCAGGTAAAAAATATGGTATAAAAAAGACAAAAAATACGCTAAACCCGTACTATGAAAGCAAAGTTAACTTTAAAATTGGTTAACCTGCCACAAAATACAAAACAATTCCTTTTTCAAATTGCTGTACAAAAATGTATAACAAATAATTTAATTTATTTTGTAATAAGCTGTGGTAAATATTATCGTGGTAATAGCTGTTTGGTAACTAAAAAAAGGGGGGCGCAAAAAAAATCTGAAAGTGGGTGGTGGGCAAAATAAGGTTTAGAACCTATGATTTACAAAAATTTGCGTGATGTACAGGGTGTCCGGGGGTAAAGTATACAAACGTTCGGGGTGATTCTACATGAAGTAAAAGAGTTGATAACATTTTTAGAAATACCAACATTTTTTCCCCATACAAACATATTTTTCCATAATAGAATATGATTTTTTCATATTAAAGAATCAACTTCTCTTCACGAAAACTACATTAAAACGTTGGAATTTCGAAAAAAAATCATATTTTTTACTTCTACGATCACGTTGAATCACTTCCCAAAGTTTTAACATTTTGCCCCCAAATATACTTTACCAAATGAAATTGGTTTAACACATGGTCACCCTACATTTCGGCTTTATAATATATTAGTTTTCATCAGCTTAGTAGGTACCCATTATTACGTTCTTACGATACCTACATTATTTTGTGTCAGCGGTAGCGTTGTTTGAAATTCCACGTACCTATGTTATTTGTAGCGCGGCGCGTATGGCGTGGCGTTAGACATGCACTCGAAGCTGGGTTCTGAAATTCAACCATGCAGACGCAAGCCTAATAATTCGATTCGATAAAATATTGTAAAGATTCCGCCAATTATAGAGGAATGGTCATTGTCACCCAGCAATATCATAAGTTACCACATATGTTCCTTTTGAATACGCCAAGATGCCGATATGACCGAAGATATGACCTCTGCTTGGTTTTACTTTAAAACCTATTTGGACTAACTGAAACTTAGTACTTTTTGAATGAGCTGTGCAATGCCACTTCATTACTCTGAGGATGCAGCACACGAACGCGGACGTACTAATAAGGCGTGCGCTCACTTCAACGAGTGTTTTATTACCGTATATTGTGTTCTTCCACCAAAAAAGTTCTAGTTAAGTTGTGCTGGAAATACTAGGAAAGAGGATTCTTACACAATCAATTCTTACGCTTTAAACTAGGGCAACTACATACTGATAACATCGAAGGCATGACTAACTTCTACGAAAACCTGCAAAGGGGTGGTTAAAGTAGGTTCCGTAGATTTAATACTGGAAGGAATATTTTTGTAAAAATGAACCAGGAAGCCTACATGAGAAGTTGATGAATGAAAAATAGTGCATCTATAACCTAATGGAGCCACTGAAGCTATCCGCAGATTTTTTTTTTTTTTTACATGAGCTCCACACAGGAGGCCTTGAGGATAATAATTTTCCTCAGGGCCTATGTCATCTTTGGGGATGCTGTGTGGAGGGTTTTTTTAAGGAAAAGAAGGGAAGGAGAGTTCTGGGAAGGAAAAAGGTTTAAGGGGTGGGTAAGAATCTGGGGTTCAGTGTGTCCTGGTCATCCGCCTCCAAGACCTAGACAAACTTCACCCCATGAACCCGGGCACCCCTGCTAAATCACCAAACGTAGCGAACCACTTGGGGTGACCTATGGCAGAGGTGTTGGTTATCCAATAAAGGTTCCCGGGGCGGCGGTACCCATTCCCGCCTCCCAAATTGATGAAAGATAAGAGTTCAAAATTTGTATGGCCCAATTTCAATGATGTCTATTTTCCAGTTGGCAAAGATAATTTTCTTTGCGTATTATGAAAATTAGAAAAACCATTAGAAAATTGCATTAATCTGACCGGAGGTATTTCGATAAGAATGATCTGCCAACACATGTTTAAATAATGCATTATCAACACCCTTTATTTTTTATTGCGAGAATTGTTTTCTCATAGCTTGTTTCAAACAATCATTTTCAACCATTAACATTTAAATATATATAAAATAAATAATATAAAATGTGTGTACAATTTACACGCCGAAGAACGCGGTACCTTCAGAAATCTAAAGAAGACGAGAGTGGGGAGGCAAAGAAGCACCGCACAAAGAGGAGACCGATTAGTCTATCTCATTCTCTTGAGGACTAAATCCTAAAAATGTATGTGTTTGTCTCTTTTTAGTGTCGTTCGTTTCCGTTTCATCGAGTTTCAAATCACAACGGTGCTAAGGAAGTTTTCACGTAAACAAAAGAAATGTGTTTCGTGATGCAATTATAGACCAATTTTGGGCCTATATTTCCGTGCAAAACTGTATTTCACCACGATTACGAAATTTAAATAGGATGGCAATATACAATTTCAGGTAAGTTTAAGAGAGACAACAGGCTAAATTGTTAAGAACAAAACGGCACTAAGTCATTCAAACTTTTATGGAAGGCACTTCAAGTAGTATATTATTTATTCCACGTTTTCACCAAAATTTACACGGATCATGGCATTAACCATATTCTCGAGTGCTTTTCCGGTAAGTTGCATGTGATTTATAAATTTAAAAGAATCGTGTAATTGTTCACAGCGCCAGATACGCAATTAAATCGCTGAATAGCGCTCCCTGAAAAGGTTTATTCCGTATTATTGTTTCTACAACGCCGCGGTTATAATGGGTTTGTTGTACAAGTTGCCAGAAAGCAGATTTTTCCTGGGAATATTACATGATACCATACTTTCATGACGCGTTACAGAATATGCTTATTTTTATTATTTCTCTTCGTTTTTCTTAGGAAAAGTTTCGCAACTTAAACGTGTTGCAGAATGGAAATAGTATTTCCGTACAGTAAACCAGTAAACATAACGCCATACGTATTATCCGGGTATCGGTGGAACGAACAAAGAGAAGCTTAACACTGATACAAAGTGTGTCGTGTTTACAGTCGTTATTACTTTTGAACGTGATGCACAGAAGGAACGATTCCAACAAACTGTACACCGTTACTTTTCTAACGATTTTCGCGATTTTCTGCTATGAAATAAATGATCTACTGTTGACTTGCATTTTTGCAACCGAAGGATTTTTTTTTCTATATCAAAGTTTTTGTATTTATGTACATTTGAAGTTTTTTCAATTTAATCTTCTTCTTATTAAAGGAGATAATGTTTGTATGTATTATTCATTCGAACAAAGAACCTACTTAAATAAAAAAAAATCCTGTTAAATCACTACACGCTCCTGCGGCTATTTTGTATATGAAAACTGTCCTAACTGCTCCTAAGCGTCTTGATCCAGTGAGACTATGGCATCTCCAATTGTGGTAAGATGTGAGGTCGGAGGTGAGAGGAAAGCGAGGAAACGGTAAGAAAAGGGTGGGAAAGTGCCTGAATGTTCATAATCGGTCGCCAAACACGGCTAAAACCATTTCAAGCAACGTTTCGATTGTTAATGATGATCTTTCACCAGGGCGGTTGCGAAAGTATCTATCGTTCTAGAACGTGCCGTAGTTAACTAAAATTAGTTTTGAACAATTATCATAAAAAATATGTTATTAAATGAAGACTAATATAAGCGAAACTTAACCGAAGATTTGAAAACAGACAAATCAGAAAAAAGATATTGGCACCTCTGGGACTCGAATCCAGGACCTCTCGCCTTTTGAGCAAACGCAATATCCAATTCGGTCATTTTTAACTATATCATACTTCGACTAAGAACTACCCACATTTTCTTCATTTTTCTTAACGCATATTTTATATATGATTGCAAGATTCAAACCCGAACTAAATGCTATCTAGATAGTGTCTGGATAAATCTTTATAGATTTTATTTAATATGCGACATCTATTGAATTTTCTGCAAGTCTAGGATGAACATTTTATTTTTATTTTAACTTTATGAGTAAAACCTCAAAATTGTAATATTTAATCAAATGAAGACAATATAAGCGAAACTCAATCGAAAATCTGAAAATAGAAAAATCAAAGAAGATATTGGCATCTCTGGGACTCGAACCCAGGACCTCTCGCTTTCCGGGCTTTGAGGTTTTACGCATAAAGTTAAAATAAAACATAAACTATGTATTATTAATTATGTAGGTTCAAACCAGTTTTAAGTTACCTTATTGACGAAGTGTGGATCGCCCCATACTAATCAAATGATTCGCTTACCTGAAACAAAAAGAAAACATTTTATAAATACGTGTTCGTAATGGAAGTATGTTCTCGAAGCAGGGATGTGCAATATGAATTCCGTCATCTATTGTTATTTAAATGAAAGCGGAACGAGGAATTCTGCAATTCCGCGATGACACGAGCAAGCGGAATTGTAGCCCTGACACGTACTACATTTTATTATCGCCTTTGCGACGCGACGTGAGAAATAATCTGGAATGTAACCACAAATAATCATCTTGAATTACGAAAATTGAATGGAATATTTCCAACATAACCTTATGGCGGCGCTATTCGGCTGAAAAGAAGAAGATAGAGAGATGTGTAATTACGAATGTTTAAGTGATGAAATAAGCGAAAATGGCGAAAAAGCTTAATAAAACATGACTCGTTTAAAATAGAGCAAAAATCTCGTGGAACTATCTTAAGTATCATTTAAAGAAACATTGTAATTTTTTTTCACAAATATAACTTAATAGAGACAGGCTTGAAAATAAAAATTTACTTTACTTTGCGATTTTTTTCTTTCGAGGAAATTTCATATAATTTGCGTTTCGGCGTGGCACGTATCTAGATATTATCTTCAAAAATAACATATTTTTTAAGAGCTTAAAAAATTCAAATGTTTATTGGAGATATGTAAGAAATCGGTCGAAATTCAAATAGTAGACCCTTAAGATAGGTGTGCCTATTGCGTATTACGGTCAAAGATTAATTTGAAATAAATATCGTGTGTTAATTAGGTACATATCGTATCTTCGATTAATAAGAAAAAAAAACAGCCAAGCAAAATTGCGATGACTGTAGCTTATTTCATACTAGCTTTTACCCGCGGCTTTGCTCGCATGGTACTAGAGGGATATTACTGTAGCGCTTGCATTTATCACTTATCACTTATAGCTGGTCCCCGGCAAGCGTTGCAATGCCATTCAAAAAAATAAATTGATTCTCCCTGCATGACCTTTCCCGTGCGTCCTCGTTCCCTTCCACCTTCCCCCTCTATCGTCTTTTCCCTCTCCGCAAACCCCACCTTCCCCTGCCTTTCCTCCCTGCGGCTAAAATATATGAAATACACATTTTCATTTATACAAATTACATAACGCCAGATCTTATCATTATATACAGCCTATGCTACTTGCTGATAATGTAACTTTTTATTGGTGAAAGAATTTTTAAAATCGGTTTATTGGTTTAGGCGTGAAAGTGTAACAAACAAACACACTCACTTTCGCATTTATAATATTAGTATAGATTTATTTGTTTGGAGATTAAAAGATCGCAGAGTCTTGCAAAATAAAATATATTATTTGTCTTCTTAAAAATTTTGTTTTAGGGAATTTTATAAACCTAAGCAATTTAATTAGCCACAAAAAGTTAAATAAATACTTACATACCATGAATTAAACGTTCTCTCAACATTTTGAAATAATTATGAGCAGTTATGTAGGGCAAAATATTATTAAATGCATTAAACAAATGTTTTGAATATTATAATTACGACATGGCATAATATATTATAACGCTACATAACATAAATACATATTTCCAGAATTTCGGTTCATAAATAATCATTTATGCTCTCTAAAACATAATAACTCCAAGTAATTCTACCATAAATACGCTACCTGCCATGCCGTAAGCTTAACTTGACGAAAATAAATTAACGAAGTAATAACCGAAAACATGAACATCTGGTGATAAATCTTACAAGACCTGTTTTATTATATCATTGTGTTTTGTCTCCTCTTAATGAAAGGCAGAAATTATTTTTCAATGCTATTATTAATGTACTGAGTGTTTTATTTGCGTATTTTGTGAGTGACTACTACTTGTCTTGGGGTTTTGTTATAAGAGGAACGGCCCCAAGGCCTTTTTCTTGCAAAATTTAATTTTGGATTTGATGCCAAAAAACTTGATCAATTATTTTTATCATCAAAAGATGCACGAAATATCTGTTTTTTTGTTACTACAAATACTCGATTGCAGGGTTCTATTATTTAATGATAATCTTTTAAAAATATAATGGTGTCCTACCTACTACGAAAATAAAATTTAAAAATATATAATATTAAAACAAATTACTTTGTATACACCATTCATTTAATTAAAATTATCAAAATGGTTCAAAACCAACGGTTTCTTTATCAGGTTAAAATTAACAGAAAAAATATTAAAAGACAAAGTATAGACAAATAAGTTCCTATAGACAAAAAAACATTAGTTACAAATAGATTAAGATAAAGATAAAAATATTAATTAAGAATAGATAAAGATAAAAATATTAATTATTAAGAAAAACATTTTTATGTACTTAAATTTAAAATTTAAAACAACCATATTTGCGTAAATTTATCGCATGTAAATTTTAATTTTTTGACCATAAAACGCATTTTTTTACAATGTTTTTATTTTATTTTGTAATTCATTATATTTACTTCGCAGGATAAGAAAGATTATTTTTATAATATTAACTATTAACTATTAAATTAGTTCCTATAGATAAAAAAACATTAGTTACAAATAAGGGTGATTTAGATAAAGATAAAAATATTAATTATTGAGAAATGCATTTCTATGTACTTAAATTTAAAATTTAAAACAACCATATTTGCGTAAATTTATCGCATGTAAATTTTAATTTTCGACCATAAAACGCATTTTTTTACAATGTTTTATTTTTATTTTGTATTTCATTATATTTACTTCGCAGGATAAGAAAGATTATTTTTATAATATTAACTATTAACTCTTAAAAAATTGTCAAAGTTGCCTTTTAAATAATGAAAAATGGAATCCTTTTATGGACTTTATTTTATAATTTAAAACTCAAATAAATAATTTAATATATATTCGTACAAGATATTTCCTACTTTTTGATTTAATAACGAATTATTCAGCTTGGTTAAGTATTTTGGCCTCAAATCCAAATTTAAGTGTTTCTAGATATGTGAGTATGTATTAGCAAAACCACTTAGGTTTTGGTATTAGCAGGCCCAGGCAAAGTTGGGAGGAACAACTCCACAGACAGTGCGAGGAGAGGCCGGGCCTGTTATGGACTGAGGCCGCTGAAGTGACGCAGGATTGGACGCCTGGAGAAGCATTGTCATTGTCATGATGAAGTATTTATACATTTTTGGGGTATTTTTCTAGCCAATTGCAGCCAAAAATGTGTTGACAATGGAGGCCATTGTTACCATGACAGTTGTTTTCATCGGTTGAAATAAAACGCCGGGAGCGTTTTCAGGGGAATGAACACGAGGGTAAAATAACATCCCCCTTAAATAAATATTAAATGCATTGTAGATGTAGGTACATTTTTTAAATAAAAATGAAATAGTGTTGGTAAATACATTATTTAGGTACACAATAAATGTAATAATTTAATATTATTAAAAAAATAAATATTTACAAATTGTTATGTCTGCGGGTATACTTTTTAAATAATCGGGTTATTACCTAGGTGCAAATAATTAAAGATTATTATTAGGGCTATCTTCATAGCGAAGTTTCAAAACCAGATTGAGATTGTTGAAAATTTGCAAATTTAACTACCAAAACAAGAAGTCACTGTTTACTTGAGATTTCGAAAAACCACCCCGTCCCCTTTTCCTACCCCTTAAAACAGAACTTTGATACTTCTAGTAAAAAAATTTGCACACTTGACATTCAGAATAAGAGAAAAATAACTGCCTACAAATGATTTCGCAAAACACTGCGTGAAGCCCGGGCGGTGCCAGGGACTTCAGATAGTAAAATATAATGTTTTTTTTCTTTGCTTACTATTTTTCCAACTTGCTTACAAAAAATAAAATAAATAAAATTTCCCAAAAATATTCGATAATTTATTTGAATAACTGATAGTAATAATTTGATTAACCTAATCTGGGAACTTTTAGAAAAGATTAAAAAAATACATTAATGAAAATATGTCAGCCAAAAAAGTTAATTTTGACCACTATTTGCGCTATGGCGAAGAACATTGTTTTGATTATGACAGTTACTTTTTCTTCATTTTGTTTTTAATCCTAAAATTACACCCATTATATCATTTCCTCAGCAAAACGCTCCCACTTTCAACCTTTTCAAACCACACCGTTTCTCTACCATTTCTTACCTACAAAAGTGTGTTTTCAAGCCAATAATCTACCTGTCATAACCAACTCCCTTGCTTAAGTACACTTTAAAAATGGAACACTCTCAAACACGAAGGAAAGTCTTACACCAAAACATACCCCTATCATTCAGAATTATAATTTATAAGAAAATAATGTTATTCTTACGTTGTATAAATATTATGTTCTTCTTATAAACTATTCAGATTCTGGTTAATTAAATAACAAAAAATCAAACACCGTTTTTATGTTAATATATTTTTTTAATAATGTTTAAAACAAATAAATTATGTGAACTAAGGAGATGGAATTTTTTTTCACTTTAATTGTGAAACTTTTAGTTGCTTTTAGTGACCAGATCTGAAGAGCTAGAAACTCCCCAATCCTATCCTCTCATTAATGCAAGTATTAGAAAAAACTTGAATGTTCAAAAATCAGCGAATTAAGGTTCAATATTTAGAAATTTTAGCAAAACAGTTACCGTATCCACTGGAGCGACAGCGCAATTTAAAACTTTTTTCTCCGATTGCCCGAGATTTTGTGGTAATCATTTTGAATATTTTCCGCCCACATTAAAAAAATCATACCTCCGAATTTTAAAATGGAAACATACAAACTTTTTTATACAGCCAATGAATTCACCTATCTTTTGACGATTATCACATATTCGTGGGATTTATAAAAAAAAATATTATAAAATCGTAAACGTCTACTTAATTACTCACAAATAAGGGGAAAATTCCGAAATAGGCATCAAAGCAATCCGAGGTATTTTAAATAGTGCCATATTGTGGCAAAAAGCTCTCCAGTGGCAAACAAAACAAAATATTGCGAAATTCTAGATTTCTGTTTACTTTTTTTAATGTAAAATTATTAATTATTATGATAGATTGTACATACATGTAATATTAAATTATCAAATTCATGGGAATTAATTTTGATGCCGCAAAACATAAAAGATGAACATTAATTTGGTAATGGTGCTTCCAACAACAATTCTATATATAATTTCCTAAAGGTAGGTCCTCTAAGCTCAGCTTAAAATGTCAGTTTAATGTTAAACATCTACCAGCCCTCGTTTGAGAATTAAATTTACAATTTAACCGCGAAAAGCTTTGATGATTTTATGATAAAACCTTTAGGTAAAACTTTTGTTGTACTCATTATCGACACACGGCTCACTCGCTTTCATGAGTTTTTTGCTTTTCTATTAAGCTCATTTTATTAGGCTTAATCGTTTTAATACATAAAATTTAAGTTAAATTAAACTGGGAAAGTTCCCTGAGCTGTTGTTATGAACACGGTGTTAGGATGTAAAACAGCTAAAAACTAAAGAGGCATCTTTTTTAAAAAAGCTTTACCGGAAAAAGTTGACTATTTTCGTGTTTTCAATATTTATTAATTTTTTAATCTTTGGGCAATCAACAGTTGAATACAAATTATCATTTTTTCAATTTTTACATAAAAACAACCAATTGTAGATTTCCTCTTTGAGTTAATCAGAATTGACAACAGAATTACACAAAACAAAAACAAAAATACATAACATCAAAATATAATAAATAATTAAAAAATAATAAATAATTATTTTGTTTTTCCCTGCGTGTCTTTTCCCATTCGTCCCCTTCCCCTTCCGCATTACCTTCCCCTTACGGATTCCCCGCCTTCCCACTCTTCCTCGCCTTTTCTTCCAAACCCCTTTTCCGCGATCCCCACACCTCTCACGCGTCGGTACATTCAGATTTTCACCTTTGGCAATTTTTTTTTTACAAATTTTCTAATACAAACATTCTTTTTGTATATTATAAGAACAATCAATCAAATTTGTTACCTAAAATAGAAACCAAATTAAAATAAATATAATTTTTTTTTAGATTCCAAGTATTCGATATTGATTTATACCATAGGTGAGTACCTACTTCAAATGAATTTTGATTGAACATTCATTCTTTTGCAAAATGTCATTCTAAAATTGTGAAATTTTTGACAGTTTCGTAAGAGTTTTTTTAATGACTACAAAAACTTTTCAGATGAATTGTCATGAGGTTGTGAAAATCCAGAAATCTTCGCGAATGGAAAGAAGTTTCAAACATATCCTACTCTTTATGTAGCAATACATAGACAACTCAACTCATACACACCCAAGCAAGCAAATTTTGATTTTGATTTATTATTACTATTAATATTAATATTTTATTTTTTATTAATAATTACTAATAATAATTCAAAATAATTTTAAAAAGTTATAATTAATAAAAATTTTAACTAAAAAATTACATACTCATAAAATGTAAAAGAAATACTATTTTATGGACTTTCATATCTGTATATGTTTATCTTGTTTCGCAATGGAAAATGTCCACTTTTTATACCAACTACGTTATTGTAATTACTGCATAGTCAGTTAAAGAAAGATTTATTTTTTTAAATTTGTTCTAAGGGGATATTTAATTTTAATCATGTCATTAGCAAAAATGTGTTATTTCTCATTCAAATCTCACGTCAATCATAATCAGTAGTCAGTACCTTACCTTGCCATGAACAGGAATGTTCTAATGATCGCAAGTAAGCTATTAACCTCCGATCTTAATTACGAGTATTCTTGGACTCGGTAAGAAAGGAATAGAACCGATTGAAATAAAGATTTACAAAGCGGAATGAGTTTCAGAATCAAATAATGGATGTTGAGTTGCAATGGTATGAATAAATTTGCTATCGTTATTATCTTTCTTCTTCTTCTTGTCCGTTGTTTCAAAGGCTTAACTATATTATTTCCTGTCTATTCTCTTCGTTGAAACACTAAAATTGTTTGGGATGAAATATCCGACGAAAGGAAGAAATAATGAACCTTGAAATTATTAATTAATAATTAATGGTACAATGAAACCTCAACAGCCTAATTTCAACATTTAACTGGTAAAATGAAAAAGGACAAACCAAAAAATGAAATCAAAATCAAACACTATAAATTTTGAGTAAAGTACAGGTTTAAAATATATTAATTAAACATACGGTATCAGTGCTTGGGTGCATGCTTGATTTGTATTCCTGGGTAACGCATTAAAATATTTTTTAATTTATTTTGAACTTTTGATTTTCAAAATTGTAACTGACAAGTAAAACTCCTAACTAACGAAAACTAAAATTATTTTATTTATTAATAATTCTTTATTTGAAATATCACTTGCTGAGGATTGGTTTGTACTCCTGTATTTTTAGATTTTTTTAAAGCTGTGAATTGAAGTATATGTTAGTTCGTTCAAAATTCAACCAATTACTTCGTTCTTTTATTTAAAGGTAGATTAAGCCTTGTATTTTTTTTAAATATTTATAGCAATTAGTTTGAAATAAAGGAAACAAAAATATAATTTTTTGAAACTCAAAAACTTTTATTTTTCGATACGAGTTTTTGTGGACATAGTACAAACCAACCCTCAGCAAGCGATATGTTTACCCTTTGTTTAAATGTTTGACAGATATCATAATTTTCCACGTTTACTGAAATCCGAAAGGTAAATTTCGGTTTTTTAAAGTCAATGATCGGCAATATCATATATAACCAGTGACTAAAACTTGCAACAAGAACTTATTTATTTATTTATTTATAAATAAACGCCCTTTTTCGGGGCTTTTACATACATAGCGAAAAAAAAATTTATTGTACATAACTGAACTGCCTCAACAACAATATTTTATATTTATTCAAAGATAAATCGAAGATATCCACTGACTTGGTATAATTGTTTCCCTCCATTAGTATTCTGGGCAAAGAGGAATACATATGGTAGTTAGTCCCAGAATTTCTGCACTGAAATAAATCCTGACTTCTAGTATTACGAAGTGGAATTCGGAAGCTTATCAATTCAAGTAATACCGGACTATCAACTAAATCACTTAGAATTTTATATAAAAATACCAAGTTAGTGAAAATTCTTCTGTCTGACAATTTAAGCATATTCATATCATTTAAAATTGTGTTGTAGTTTAACATATTTGCTGGAATACCCATTTTAAAATTTAGAAAACGTAAGAATTTGTTACTAGTAACTTACAGTTATGACCGATTACTCGTAACTTACAACTTGGATTTTTAACTAGTGACTTATGTCTTATTCTACTTATACGTATACATGAACAAGTTGATCTTTAGTTAACCAAATTCCTGTGTTACATATATTTAAACAAAATATTATCTTTGTAAATTATCACCACACAGAGAACTCTTAGGTTTTCCTCGGAATTAATGTCATCTTGTGAGATGCTGTGTGGAAATTTCTTAGTTTTTTAGATAAAATAAGACTAGGTTGATAAAGGAAGAAAGTACTGAAGTAGGAAAATCATTTTATATTTTAGCTGTTAAGCAAAAGATCGAATTAAGGCCCTTTGTCATGCAGAAAATATTTTTATAATGTTGAGGACATTTTTGGCGTTTTTTCCTGTTATGCACCGGTGTAAAGGTTATCAATTATGTCAGTTTTTTGAAGAAAAAATCATTAAATATCGGCTGATCAAACACAGTACTTTCAAAGGGTGAAATACAACTAATATTCTTACCCTTATTCCAAAAAATCTTCCCCTTTCAGTTTAAAATGAAACTTCAATTCAAACAAACATCTTTTTCGGGCAACCTTTAGAAGTCTAACCACCATTCATACGAGGACCAAAGGTCCACAATCCCTAGATAAACCATAACGAAACAGTTTCGCTCCGTTCGTCAGGATGGGTCAAAGGAACAAGCATGTGACCCAAAGGTCGGTCTCCATTGTGCGGTATTCCTACACACATCTTGTCTGTGGAAGATTTAGACAACAATTGATGACTTCATTGAGAAAAGGGACTTATGGTGGATTTATATTTGTCTGACGTGCAGTGCATTTATATCGTGCAGTGTCGTGACGCGTCAGAACCGTATCGGTTTCATACATTTATGGGGAGGTTTATTTTTACAGTATGGTGAGGTTTATTTTACTGTGATGCCTTGTGTCGTGTCGCATCATTGGAGGTTATCCACCACTTACTCTCCCTGGTATAAGTAACAGATGTTTACTCCTTCAAAGCTCTGGCAAGGATTATAATTTTTTTGAATGAACGTTTTACATTTAATTTTGAACGAATTTAGACCTTCAGTGTCCCTGCATACGTTGTTAGTAAGCAGTATGCAAGTGCTTAGCGGGGAAATAAAAGATACAATAAGTGTTAGTATGACTAAGAATAGACAAGACAATGGGACAGATTAGTGACAATCCCCGAGGCGGCAAGCGCTGAGTGATTGTATCCAGCATATTCTGCAAGCACCTGTTTAGAAAGAACTCACAGTGCATAAATAATAAGAGTATGGCGCTGGAAAACGGGTGGGATTCCTCTCCAATCGATTGGCAGTCCCAGCAAGAATGCGCATGACGTTCGGTCTAAGCCACACTCAGCTTCCGCGCTCATTAGCCGGTTCCTCGGTGGTGCCTCAAAGAAAGGTGAATAGGAGTTGTCGTGTCGCATCAGAAGCGATCCCGATCTGCGTCAGAGCGGCGGAGGTGGGGGAACGAGATAGCGGCCTCGTCACGACAGATCAGACAGCGTGCACGAGCCAGTGCTGTATTGTGACGACTGTATTGATTCAAAATATCGTCAGAAAGCGTCAGAACACGACATGTGAATGCTAGCCATCACGTCAGAGCACATCACGACACGTCAGACAAATATAAATCCACCTTTATATTTGTGACTTACCATCTTTGATGTCTGTTTGATGAAATGGACACAGAATTAACAAGAATTTAAAACGAGGAACATTTAATATACGAGTAGTCATAAAATGTTTTTGTCTGAAAGCGGCTTTGATGTTTCCATCAGACTTTTGATGAATTTATAAGTTTACTCGTTTCAATCAAAAAGGGAATGATTGATTAGAAAAGCGTACGTCAGAACGTGGCTGTATGAATTGTGTTTCATTTATGTAGCTTAAAAAAACAAGTTTTCATATTTTTCTACAATCGTATACATTTCATCGAACATTTTGAAAAATTGAACGTGATATCCGTATCTTTAACATAATCCAAAAACATACAGAAATAAAATTTATAAAAAAAAAACACTACGGAAGGATAAAAAATGCCTTAAAAAATTAGTTCAGAGTGGTAGTCAGAGATACCCTCGTAATGGTTGCCTTGATGAAAGACAACCATTTAGAATCGAAACATAGCCAGAAATATCTTTAGCTTAAATAGCCCGATCGGTACTTTCCAACCTTCCTCTAACCCAATTCATTTCATTCAGTCTAGATCAACATTATAATCAAAGACGTTCTACATTACGTCTAGACTCATCATTGTCTCACAAACTCAGGGTAAAATGTGGCAAGTAAGAAACACTCTTATGTTTTCAGTGAATTCTTAATTCAAAAGTTTTTTCATGTATGATAAAGATGAACATTCAAAGAATGTGTGTAAGAACGATATAAATAGAGACGGACGGCGTTTTCGTATTTGCACCTTAAAATTACATTCTACACCACGGGTGTGACTGAGATGCCAAGATACGCTTACTCGCTTACACTAAAACGAATACGGAATGCTGTATGAGACGACTTAGGTTGTTCTTCTTACATTTAATTGTTGCTACGTTTGCTATATCAATTTCTCTAATAGCGGGAATCAATCGAGACATTTTTATAACAATGGTTTGGATTTATTTACGAATGAAATGTTATTTCTTGGCTTTTACTAGTGTTTGGCGTGTAATGAAAATATTTTTTCATCACATACTAGGACATTTTTGTGTTTTTTTAATGCAATTTACAGGTAGGACACGATCTTACGCGACGCGTGTCGGTTGACCTCTAAAATTATGATCTCGAAGACACTACAACTGCCTTGTCTTTTGCTAACCACTTTGAGATTTTTACCACGCGTCTATGTATTATAAATAACGTCATTGATTAAAATTGGTTCGATCGTAGGAAGAGAACTGATGATTTTAGTAAATTTGTGAATTGGGGACTTTAAAACTTAAGTTAGATTGTACATTGCGACACCACGTCAACAGTTTTTAACTTTATGTTGTGCTATCCTAAAGCAAGCTTAATTATAATTACATTTACAACTTTACAACTATTTAATCATCATGAGAATAACGTATTTGGTTGTGCGTATGGTGTACGGCGTACTGAGGATTTCAACAAGACTTTCTTCAAGCTTCAAGTACAGGAAACATTTAAATGGAATGCTGAACCTTCGTCAGGAAAAACAAACTGTTTCCTGAAATAGGAATACATCGCGCTTGGTGAAAGTGTCATTAAATTCTTATTCAACCATGTATAGAAAAGGGTTTAATGCTTTCCGTTCATTAACCTCTATAAAGGTCGCGGATTATTTGTTAATCAGAACACTCCACGTTGAGAACTTGATAAACTTTATTTCTTTTCTAACATAAATATATAAATGTCCACGACGATAATTTATTAGAAAGACTTACAATAATAATTAGCAGCCAGCCAGGGCAAGTATTTGAAATGGAATGGTTTGGCTTTAGCTTGGCGGAGTTAGCTAGCTAGGCGTTAGTGATGCCAACATAGAAATATTATAGACAGTATTAAAAACAGATTTTCGGTACCTTTCTACACATGTTTACTTTACGACTTCTAATTGTATAAAAATCATACCCTGTACAGTGAAACCATTTTATTAAATTAAATTTATTGATTTAAGATAAAAAAAATACTTTTTAAAAGTACAATGCAACATTGCCAATTTATTATTTTTTTTTATGTCATTGTTTGGCGTTTGACGTTTCAGAATGTCATTTCATAGAAAACACCCCCAGTGATCCCAGCGTTTAACGGTTTTTTTTTTAAATTTATGCCTTATCAATATCGGCTCGGGTGTCAGCGGTGAAACCGTGCTCAATTTATTCCGTTCGATCTTTGAGAAACTAAAGGAGTTCAAACATGACTAAAGACCTCCTTAACTAATTAACTCCCGTTTAGTATAAAAAATTTAATATTGACTGCATTTGGGTATCAAGATTAGTATTTCAATTCAACATTGCCAATTTAATATTTTTTTATGTAAGTGTTTGGTATTTGACGTTTCAGATTGTGATTTCATAGAAAACACCCCCCGTGTTGCGAGCCAGCGTTTATTGATTTCTTATTTATTCCTTATCAATATCAGTTCGGCTGTCAGCGGTGAAACCGTGCTCGGGATGTCGGTATAAAATCATCGGAAATTACGCCTATCGATCCGATATTATAAAGTTATCGATTTCTCTGTTCTAGATATCCTGATGATATAGCGATATTTATCCCTTCGGCACCACAGTCAGAAGACATGTTTTGTTTACATCAAGACATCTTTCTGATTTTCGACTCGGCTATAGAGTGATCTTACCAAATTTTGTGATTGCTGTCTTCTACAACATGATTCTTTTCAAAATTCAGTTTTCCCTTCGTATTTATATCTTTAGCTGTTTGACATACATTCTAAGAGCTGGTTCACACTCAGCTATCAAATATAAAAGATCATAGCACGCTAAATAACGCTCTCCATACAATCCAGATCGTTCACACCTAAGCGTTTTTAAGCGCAGATCAATCATAGACAATACACATCTCAGACGTAACCGCTCCAGACGCGATATCCCAGAAGATAACTCTCCCCTTCTCCGACTAAAACAGGAGAGGGGGTCATTGTAATTACCGAGCTGCCTAGACGCGTGGATGACAGATGTCAAGTTGACAGATTTCAGTACAAAAAATATGCGTTCCGTTGCCGCTCCCTAATTCGACTGACCCCCTCTCCTACCACAAGAAGAAATATTTGATAGCCTCGTGTGAAAGGACAAAAGAAAAGCGCTCGCGAATCGACAGATATCTGCTCGCAGATATATAGCTCAGTGTGAACTAAGCATAAACAAAGAACCACTATGAATGAATTACTTCGCTTTTCGTCAATCCACAATCCAATATGGTATAAAAGGATGGGGTAACGCTTATAGAACACACACACAATCGCTCTACGTTGCTCATAAACTAATACATAAAATAATATTTTTAAAATAAAACACTTTTGTATCCTTCTGATCTTATAAAAAAACAATTTATGGTCAGAAAACTTAATACTCTGTTCCTTTCCCATACAACTTTTCAAATGTATTTAGACGATGTTTTAAACAAAGCCGTACCATTGGAAAACATAGCAAATCTCAGGCAAAAATTCATGTTACCGATTCCGATATAAATAAAATATCCGATTTAAATATAAGTAAAAAAAAACTTTGTGTCAACAGAACTACAAAGTACAAATACCTAGGGACAATTTTTTTTAATAAATTGCCAGAAAATACAAGATAACTTAAAAATAGCATAAAAGAATTAAAATATACTGAAAATTTCAAATTAAAAAAATAAAATGTTCATAATAACGATAAGACATCATATTAAAACGAATACGCAGAACAGTTTACTATAACAAAGGGATGAAGTTATACAACACTCTACCAGAAACTTTAAAGGCCGCACCAATTGGAAAGTTCAAAATTTATTGTAGGAGATACATAGAACAAGAAAAAATATAGTTTGAAATATGAAATGATATAATTAATTAGGAAATTGTAAACTTAAATGTACAATTTACTAAAGTAAAACAAATAAATAAATAAATAAATAAATAAAATACTCAAAAATAACAAAATTAATAAAATTAAAAAGACAATAGTAATAAAGAAAATTCTTAAAAACTAAATAAATAACACCTTCCTCCGATACACCATACACACAAGCAAGGGAGAGCAATTTAAGATGCGAAACTTCACTTCCGTGTAATAAATCTTAGTTGTTCCTTATGGGTGGTCTACGAAGTGGGCGAAAAATAATTACAATGGTCCCGTTAATAAAGGCGAGACGAGAATGCGTCATTTGCCATAGGAATGCGAAGCATACATTATTAATAAGAATAAGCTTGCCAATAAATTAGGACCGATAACCGTATCCTATGCATTATTAGTATAAATTAATCAATCGTATTATACATAGTTGATTCATTTGTACAATAATTACTTCCATATTTGAGATGCTTTCAATGGCTACTATTTTTTAATCCATCTACGAATGCCTACGCAAAAAATCTTCTATCCGATACATATCCCTATAATAATAAATAATCAATAATCATGCGGATAGGGCATTGCTGCCACAATGTTTACCTGACAAAAATTCATGTTAAGAATTCGGTGATGTGTGAATGTCGTCTTGGTGAAGAGGACCTCAATCATATTTTTTTCAGTTGCCCTTTAAATAAGACATACAAAAATTTCAACCCTCACCTAATCAGTTCAGGCATATTGCCCCCCTATAACATTGCATGTCTGTTATCTTCTGTAAATAAGCGCGTTTATAAAGTCTTGGCTAATTTCCTGAATATTAACAGCATCAATTTGTAACTGTAAGTTTAGTTCCATGTATTTATTTATTTAATTTTTTATCCATAATAAATTATATCAACATACTTATCAATTTCCTGTTGCTTCCACTTGTTAAATGTAATTATAATCATCTCGTATTGTAAGAATTTAGCGTATTATTATTATTTGTATAGTATTATTATATAATGTAGATAGCTTCTTGTTATTGAAACTAAATTTGTAAATATTAACCCAAAATTACACTCACAAAATTACACTCATAAAATCATTCATTTGACACTGGCCAGAACACTACATTGGGGTGAAAAGCCATAAAAAAAAATATATACATTTATTAGGATTAACTTATTCAAGCATATAAACCTCATTATAGTATTTAAGACGAAGCCACAAACTAAAAATGTATGAATTCTTTTTATGTCTTGTATCGCTACGAATATAGGTAATATGCATAAAAATCGCTTGGCAAAAGGAGTCTAGAGATCAAAATTTCAAGCGCTAAAGTGGTATTTATTTATTTTGTGAATAATTTCATGATGATGAAAAAAAGTTGATTAATGGAAACTGTTACAATAATTTTAGCTGTTTAAGTTGTTTATTAAATGCGTTCTACTTTTCAAATGAAAAAATGTATTTTTACTAGTTTAAGTTTACATTTTTTTTTAAGTAATTAGCAATTTTATTTGAATTCTACTCAATAGAAACGGTAAGAAAAGCATCAATTTATCCAATGCATTTTTTTCTGTATTTATAACGTAAACTGATTCTTAATGAAGATTAATTAAAATAGTGATTGAGCAATAATCATTGAAGAGTAAAATATTATCAACAACTCTTAATGAAATAATGAAAGATAAAGACACAGAAAATAAAAAGATAACTTTCGCAACTGCGACTCGAACCCAGATCCTCTAGTCCTACCAGGGGGCAAAAAGAAATATGGTTATTAAAAAAAAATATTATTTTAAAACATAAAATAGGCATAAAACTTTCATACATAAATGTTTAAAGAGTAATATTATTGACATTAACTTCTTCAGTGACTTTGTAACAGCATTCCTTTGATTTGTTGTGTAGTTTTTCTTTTTGGCTTCTTCCAAACTTTCGACACACTCTTTGCGAAATCTTTTTCTTATAAGTTCAACAGCATTTAAAAATCCATAAATTACGTCACACCTTAAGGGGAGGGGGGGGAGTAGAGAAGTGTAACATTGTATGACAAGGGGTATGGGGGGGGTCATCAGCTCTGTGACGTCTCATGTAAAAATCTAAAAAATTAAGACGCAAAATTTTTTTAGATGTTAAATTGCAAAATATGTGACGTCACACTAGGGGGGAGGGGGTCTCACAAATGTGACAATGTGTGAAAGGGACGGGGGGGGGGGGGGGTCAAAAAATTATAAAATTCGTGTGACGTAATTTATGGATGGCCCCTTAAAGTGACGATTATCTAAAATCTAGACTATCTAGAAATCCACGACAGAAAAAAGATTTAGGTACAAAACGTTATTTCGAAGATTTAAAGAGGCGACTAAAAAAAGGGTGTACTAATGGAACTTGTTTACAAAACATGAATGTAAATGTAATAACTTTCAATTTGATTCAGCCAATGATTCAAAACCCAATAATGACTGAACAAAACGCGCTTGAAAATGACGGATAGCGGCAATATATAAAGCTTGTCCTGTAGGTCAAGCGGTACCATCTACTAAGGTCATCAAATAATATTAAGTAATCGCTTCAAAAGGGTTAACGATTAAAACGATGTATTAAATTTAACATTCTAATTTTTAATTTTTTTTACTAAGTGTCTTAAAACTCACTTCAATCCTTTTTCGCTTTGAGATTGGAAGCAATTGACTCGGAATATCAAAACAGTGAAACAGTTAAAATGAACATCCATTTCAAAAGGGTTTTGCAAAACATCTTGGTAAATGATATTTTCTTAATGTTTCTCGTACCTTTTTTACTTATTATTTCACTTTATTGTGTGTATCTTTTTTTAAGAATGGATTAAATACTGTCGGCATATTATGATTACACATAAGAGCCGCGAAGCCCCAAACGAATTTGAATATATCCTTCGAAATGTCAAACAAATTTATAAATTACATCCTGGGATGGATATTGGCCAGGTAGTAAGCGCTCAAAAAGAACAAGAACGGGAGATATACGAATGTTAGAGGGAGCGCGCTAATATTAAAAACGATAGTATTTAAGCAAAAATTGTAAAAATGTTTCATAAAACAAGAGTCATTTAAAGTAGAGCAAAAATCTCGTGGGAAATTTCTTAAATAGCTTTTAAAAAAACACTGATTTTTTTCATTAAAACAGAAAAATACATGTTTATAATAATTTTCCGAGCACACTTTGCGATTTTTTTCTATCGAAAGAATTACATATAATAATCGTTTCGGCGTGGCAAATATATATATATTATCTTAAAAAATAACAAATATGTTTTTAGAAACTTTTTCAAAACATTTTATATGAATACCGCACAAGAGTCCCAGTTGCTCCCGTCTGGAGCCAGTGAGACCATGGCATCCCCAATTGGGGTATGTTGTGAGGCTAAAGGTAGTGGGCGGGGAAGGATATGGAAAAGAGGAAAGTGGGGAAGTACCTGGCTATTCAGTTCTGGTCACCAAACACGATTTAAGCCATTTCAAGCAACGTTTCAATTCTGAATGATGGCCTTACACCATTAAGCGCCGTTGAGGTGGTTTAAGCGCCCTTGAGGTGATTTTTCACAAAAACGGCGCTCTACAAATTGTCCAATTATAATTATTATTATTAAGACGGCCGGCGTAGTCCAGCGGTAAGGCTCTTGACTCGCATTCCGAAGGTCGCGGGATCGAATCCCGGCGTGGCAAATAAATTTTATTTGAATAATTTGTGTTATTTCACAATTTATTCATTTAAAATAATTTATACTTTATTTGCAGCACGTTCAAGAGTGTAAGATATTCTCAGTATCGCCCTGGTGAAATTCTGAATACCAGGACTTGAGCGGAGTCTGTTTGGCTTCCCAGAGAACCGCGTCCTCATCAATTTGGCGCGGTTCAACTCCCAGGTAAGTGATTAACACTGATGAGAGAGGTTGAACGTTTACAAAGATCAGGGAGACACTAATTGCCTGCAAATCTACATAAACGATACACGTTTTGAGATGCATTAGTTTCTCGTAACTAACAAAATGAAATTTCTAGATGTTAGTCATTATTTTCGTTACAAATTATTTTTTATCGAGTGAGGGATTTTAAAGTCACTTTTGAAACTAAAATTATAACGAATATCTATTCCCACAAGCATTATGTTTTATTTACAGCTTGACACGCTTAAATTTACAGTAGGCAGCGTCGCTAATTAGCGTCGTAGATTGTGTGAATTCAAAAATCCACCTTTTTTCCTTGCCGTTACCGCCCATATTCGAAAATATTAATTAAAGACACTCATGTATTTATATTTTTTAAATTTTGTTTAACGCCTTTTTTGTGCCATTTTTGCCCACATTTTTAAAAATTGTAATTAATTAAGTGCATTTATAATAAACTTGCGATTTCCCGGCATGCGTTGCAATGCCATTTAATAAAGCAATTGTTTCTCTCTGCGTGTTCATTCCCATTCATACCAACCACCCCTTCCCCTCCTGTGTTCCCTTCCCTTCACGCGTTCCCCCTCCAACTTCCCCGCCTTCCCTCTCCCCTCCCCCATCTCACCAACCCCATCTGAATGTACTGGAACTGAATATGTTCCGCATATTCAGTTACAGTACATTCAGTTTTCAAACAGCTCATAGCTCGCGTGCCACCTGTTACAATTTTTTAATTCAAATTTTCATTATTCATACATTACAACCATTCATTTTTGTGTATTATAAGAACAATCAATCAAATTTAATTATTTAATACACCTACCTATAATTCTAACCTACTATTTATTTATATTCATTAATTTAATTTGAAAAGTTTAGTCAAAAATTGAATTTTGATTGAACAATCGATGGTTTGCAAATTGTCATTCTCAAATTGTGACAATTTTGACAGTTTCATAAGAGTTTGTGTAATGATTAAAAAACTTATCAATATACCAAATGTATCGTCATGTGGTTGTAATAATCCAGAAACCTTCGCGAGGATGGAAAGAAGGTATTTTGAAAGTTTCAAACATTTTCTACGCTTAATACAGCAATACATAAACAACTCACATACAAACGTAGGTACATAAAGCAAGCATATTTTGATTTTTATATTTACTCGTAGATTATATTTAAAGTATGAAAGAAAATAAATTTAAAAAATCCAGAAAAAAAATTACGCCTAAAAAAAATTGAGTACCACCATAATATTAAGTGCACGTCGGTGAATCTGACAAAATTGAGCATAAACTCAAAATAACCCAGTGGCGCACATAAAAGAAGTAATGTTGTATGTTTTAGGTGCTATATAAAAATGAACACAACATGTGTAGGGTGTGTCGAAAATTCGTGAACGCCAATCGTATGTGTTCCTACATGGTGTTTGCCAAATTCGTGAACACAAAGAGCAGGGTGCCCAGGATATATTGCGTATGTTATGTACCTTTCTAATATTGCTACAACCTTTGAACCTATTATGCTTCGTTCACTATCTATTATTTGTCCGTCGCACCAATATGTATCAAAGTTAACTTTATGATTGTCGCCATATCTCTTGTCTATTGTTCATTTCCATGTTTATTATTAATTAACTTTATTTATCACACTATTTAAATATAAGATTGCTATAAAATACATTACGCTCAGTTTCAGATTCAGATTCATATTAGATTTCAGTTTGGAAACATTCACTTAGAGACATTTAATTCTGTTAAAACTCTAGTATATAAGAATGTATTCAATGTAATTGTAAAGACTTACAAATAAATATAACAAAAAGTGTTAAAGTGTTTTTTATTCATAGAATCCATAACAAAAAATTGGTGTCAGAAGTGGGATTTGGTCTAAGTAAATACTACATGGAAACATTATTTCGATAATATTGTGGTATTCTTGACTGTAACTAAAGAGCTCTGGATTCTATGAGTAACTTATAATTATTTGTGACTGGTGTATTGCTACAACCTTTGAACCTATTATGCTTCGTTCACTATCTATTATTTGTCCGTCGCACCAATATGTATCAAAGTTAACTTTATGATTGTCGCCATATCTCTTGTCTATTGTTCATTTCCATGTTTATTATTAATTAACTTTATTTATCACACTATTTAAATATAAGATTGCTATAAAATACATTACGCTCAGTTTCAGATTCAGATTCATATTAGATTTCAGTTTGGAAACATTCACTTAGAGACATTTAATTCTGTTAAAACTCTAGTATATAAGAATGTATTCAATGTAATTGTAAAGACTTACAAATAAATATAACAAAAAGTGTTAAAGTGTTTTTTATTCATAGAATCCATAACAAAAAATTGGTGTCAGAAGTGCGATATGGTCTAAGTAAATACTACATGGAAACATTATTTCGATAATATTGTGGTATTCTTGACTGTAACTAAAGAGCTCTGGATTCTATGAGTAACTTATAATTATTTGTGACTGGTGACGTTGTTGCCCTTTGCTGTGCAAATAGCCGAATATCAGAAGATAATTCACCTTCAGCTTCACGTCGCGGACCTGCCTTGCTGAGTATTTTTGATAAAGTACGTTGTTGCCCTTTGCTGTGCAAATAGCCGAATATCAGAAGATAATTCACCTTCAGCTTCACGTCGCGGACCTGCCTTGCTGAGTATTTTTGATAAAGTACGTTGTTGCCCTTTGCTGTGCAAGTAGCCGAATATCAGGAAGAAACTTCACCTTCACGTCGCGGACCTGCCTTGCTGAAGATGGAGTGGTATTTCATATTGTTGTAAGTCTGATTTTTGTTTCATGAATTCTAAAGAATCTCATATAATATTTTTAAAAGTTGTAAATTTGTAGCATTCAAATCTTTTTATTATTAATTTAAATTTATCACTTTGTTAAAAATGACTGAACAAGATGTATCTCTTCAATTTTTAACCCAATTCATTAGTACATTTGATGGTAATACAAATAATCTTCACACATTCATTAAAAATTGTGATTATGCTTATAAACTAGCATCTAAAGCTCAAAAAGATATTATTTTTAAATTTATTCAAACCAAAGTTACTGGAAAAGCTGATTTAATAACATCATGTAGAAATTTGCGTAATTGGGAAGAGTATAAAAGTTTTCTTGAAGAAAATTTTGCTGATTCGAAAAGTTTTCCACAACTATTATTAGAATTGCAGACATGTAAACAAAATAGAAATGAGAGTGTTCTCAATTTTACCCAAAGAATTGAAAGGTGTTATTCAAATTTATTGAGAGCTACCAAAGCAGAAACTGTAGAAGTCACTGAATTAATAGGAAAAAATTCTATGATTAAACAAATGGCTCTTCAAGCATTTTTAATGGGCGCATTACCGCAGTATAGCATTATTTTGAGGGCTAGAAACCCAAAAACCTTTGAAGAAGCTTCAACATTTGCAATAAACGAAGAAAAAATGCTCAATTTCAAAGAACAGAGTAATTCAAACCAAAAATTCTGCTCTATTTGTAAAAAATCAGGACATTTATCTATTAATTGCTTCCACAATAAAGATAAACGGGTCAACCAAGTAAAATCATTTAGTAACTTCGCTTCAAAAAATTCTCAGTGTAAAATTAATAATAGTGCAAACGCACATCGAAACATCACAATAACGTGTTTCTTTTGTCAAAAACGTGGACACTACAAAAAAGATTGTTGGAAATATAAAAATCTCTTAGAAAAGAAAGCTTCGGAAAACTTCCAAGACCCTTCGTTCCCTACCGAAACGAAGAAGGTCAATACGTTACAGGTAGAATATTAAATAACCTCGAAAATATTACAGCGTACATCAAAATTCCTATTAAAGAATGTAAAAACAAATATGTCAAACTATTATTAGACAGTGGCGCAGATATATCACTAATAAACCCCACGGTTTTAGATGGCGAAACAGAATATAACGATAAAGAAATAGTTAAAATTAGAGGAATTAACGCTGAAAAATCGACTCAAACGTTAGGATCTGTCAAATTGAACTTATTATTCAACGGTATCCCAATTTCTAATAAGATGCATTTATTGCCTCGAGCAACAAATGTTCCACTCGATGGACTTATCGGAAATGATTTCCTAAGAAAAGTAAATGCCAAAATTAATTACAGTAATAATACATTATGTATAGGTAATAGTGCTATGCCAATCCATTTTAAAACCAAAGGTTCGGATGTTAAAAACAATAATTCGGTAATTATTGTACAGGCTCGCACAGAGACCTTAGTTGAATTCAATGTTTTGAATCCTGAAATAGGAGAGGGACTCGTCCCCGAAATAGAAATTATGGAAGGAGTTTATCTTTGCAGAAGTATAACAAAGGTTAATTCAAAGTCAAAAGCAATTACGTCTATTTTAAATACGACAGAAAAAGAAGTAAAAGTTAAGAAAATGGAATTGATATTAGAAAAATTTAATGAAAAAGATAGCAAAATGTTAGAAGATGATTGCGATGATAGAACAATAAAAAAGAAAGTTAAATGCAAAAATAAAAACGCATTTCAATTCAACAAGATAACAGAAAATATTGATAATAGGTACGAACTTTTAAAAGCATCATTACGGACTGAACATTTAAATAAAGAAGAAGAACGATCACTTTTTTCAATTTGTCGAGAGTATAATGATATTTTTCACTTAGAAGGAGATATATTGAGTCAAACCAATTCAATTAGGCATGAAATAAATACTACAACACAGACTCCAATACACGCAAAAACATATAGATACCCCGAGGTACACAAAAGGGAAGTAAATGATCAAATAAAAAAAATGTTAGACCAAGGAATAATTAAAGATTCAAATTCAGCATGGTCATCTCCTTTGTGGGTAGTGCCCAAGAAGAAAGATGCAAAAGGTCAAGTAAAATATAGAGTGGTGATTGATTACCGTAAATTAAATGAGGTCACTATAGGCGATGCTTACAACTTACCCAACATCACAGAGATATTAGATCAATTAGGACACTCAAAGTACTTCACAACTTTAGATCTTGCATCAGGATTTCACCAAATCCCAATGAAACCGGAAGATTCACAAAAAACAGCATTTTCCACCCCTCTAGGACATTACGAGTTTTTAAGGATGCCATTTGGATTAAAAAACGGTCCAGCAACCTTTCAAAGGGTTATGAATAACGTTTTAGCTGGTATTCAAGGATTAAGATGTTTTGCATATCTAGATGATATAGTTATTTATGCCGATACAATAGAGACTCACGAGATTAGGTTAAAAGAAGTATTCCAAAAATTAAGATTACACAATTTAAAACTACAGCCGGATAAATGTGAATTTATGCGTAATGAGGTCATGTATTTAGGTCACGTTATATCAGAAAATGGAGTTAAACCAAACCCAGATAAAATTCAAATCATAAAAAATTACCCTATTCCAAAAAATCCAAAAGATATTAAGTCATTTTTAGGACTGGCTGGATATTACAGACGTTTTATTAAAGATTTTAGCAAAAATGCTCAACCTCTCTCCCAATTATTAAAGAAGGATGTTCCATTCATTTGGAAGGAAAAACAACAAGAATCTTTTGATATACTTCGAGATCATTTAATTCGAGAACCAATACTACAGTTCCCCGATTTCAGTAAAACATTTAATGTCACCACAGATGCAAGTAATTTCGCTATCGGTGCAGTATTATCTCAAGGCGAGATTTCTAAGGATTTACCAATATCCTTTGCTTCCAGAACTCTAAATAAAGCCGAATCAAATTATTCAACAACAGAACGTGAACTTTTAGCTATAATTTACGCAGTTAAACATTTTAGACCTTATTTGTATGGTGTAAAGTTCAATATAATAACGGATCATAGACCTTTAGTTTGGTTGTTTAATACAAAAGACCCTGGCTCTCGCTTACTTCGTTGGCGTTTAAAATTGGAAGAATATCAATATAATATAATATACAAACCCGGAAAACTAAATTCTAATGCCGATACGTTATCTAGAATTGATCATTCTCAAATATTACACTTTAGAATAAACCCAGAACCAAATTCTTACGAAGAATTTATAAAGTCTCATTATAAAGATAAAACCATTATTGACTGCAAAAATATTGTTGAAATAGACGAAAGTCTTCTAACACGGAAAGATAATTTATGTAACTTTATTTCCAACGATAAGGAAATGTCCGAAGGTTTGTCTATGGAGATAAGGAATTTAATCAATAATCACGATGACATAAAGAAAAGTAAAACGAATGTAAGAGATATATTATATTCAGAACTAAATAACATATTTAACGTTTACCATCTTATAACAATGGAACATTTTTGGGATAAACCAACATACGAAGATATTTTCTATTGTTTTCTTAAATTAAAAGATGTATTAATTTCACAAGAAAAGAAATCGTTTTCAATTCCCGAACTAGCTCGTGATAATAATTTAAATTGGAATAAAATAAAAACTCTTGTTTATTACGTCTTTGCAAACTCCGGAATCATGGTAACTATTTGTAAAAATAAAATAAGTCATCCAGATCCCAAGGATATAACTAAATTAATAGAGGAGAATCACGATTCTCCACAATCAGGACACTCAGGGTTTCACCGAACGTATAATAGAATTAAAGAGAGATATACTTGGAAAAATATGAAAAAAGACATAAGAAATTACATAAAAAAATGTGAATCATGTCAAAAAAATAAAATTTCTCGTAAAAGATTTATTCATCCAATGGAAATAACTACAACTTCCGAGAAACCTTTCGAAAGGATAGCTTTAGATATTGTAGGTCCATTACCCTTATCCGAAAATGGAAATAAATATATTCTCACGTTACAAGACGATCTAACAAAATTTTCGCAAGCATTTCCAATTCCAAATCATGAAGCAATTACTATTGCAAAGGAGTTAGTCAATAACTTCATTTGTAAATTCGGAATACCAAATCGAATACTTACAGATCAAGGAAAAGATTTCACGTCAAATATTTTAAAAGAAGTCGCGAAACTATTTAAAATTAAACAAATCCAAACAACAGCTTATCACCCTCAGTCCAACGGTGCATTGGAAAGGTCTCATGCGACCTTAGCAGATTACTTAAAACATTACATTTCAGAAAAGCAAACAGATTGGGACGAATGGATAAATTTAGCAATGTTTTCGTATAATACAACGCCTCATACCAGTACTAGGTATACGCCATACGAATTAATTTTCGGTTTAAAACCAGAACTTCCAACGTCATTAACACAAAAACCTCAATTCAAATATACATATGATAATTATGTTGACAATTTAAAGTTGAAACTAAACAAATCACAAGAAATTGCACGCGAACATGTTCAAGTCCAAAAGATAAAAGCAAAAGAGAACTTTGATAAGAACATTTCTAGTAATGAACTTTATAACGTTAACGATTTAGTCTATTTAAGAAACGAAACTACAAAAAGTAATCATTCCAAAAAATTGTCACCTAATTATCAAGGCCCCTATAGAATTGTTAAAATTAATTCAAAAGTAAACTGTATTATACAAGTAAAGAAAAAATATGTTAAAGTACACTTCAATCGTTTAAAAAAGGCCATTGTTTCAGATTGATGACATGGTTGCCTTACGGCAATGGATTCAACTGGACGCAAATATCTTCATCCGCAGGGATATACTATGAACACGTTAATATGATTAATTTTATAGAGAGTTATTGGAATGTAGTGACATATATTGATTTAGACATATATTTTGATAATAAGTTAATATTAATTGATAAAACATATAGCAATATACAACTATTATGTAATGACGATAAAATCATGCATAAAAGTTTTTCTCCTTGCGAACCGCATTTAAATATTTTACATCAACTAATAATAGTATTAAAGCAAAAGGATAAGACGCTAAAACAATTTATAGGACAACCAAAAATAAGAGTAAAACGTGGTTGGATAGATATGGTAGGTACAGTATTTAAAACTGTATTTGGAACCTTAGATAGTGATGACGCGCTTTATTATGATGAAGCAATTGATTCTCTAAACACAGGCGATAAAGACTTATATAATATGTTAAAACAGCAAACTCAAATAGTGAAAACAACAATAACAAATTTTAATAATACAATAACTAATCTTGAAAGAAATGAAGAAATATTTAATCAAAATTTCGAAAAATTAAAATCGTTTACTACAAACATTAGCGATGTTATATTTAATTTAGAATTGAAGCAAGAAATAGAAAAACATCTTACCCTATTGAATTTAATCACAACAGAATTACAAAACGAATATACACTTATCATAAACGCATTATTGCTTTCCAAAAATAATATAATACACCCATTTATTATCACACCTCAGCAATATATTGAAGAAATAAGTAAATCCTTGCCTTATTTACCGAATTCCGTATCTTATCCTGTCCCACCAAATATAAAAAATGTTAATATTTTAATGTCAATGGTAAAAATTGATATTGCGTATGTAAATAGAAGAATCATTTTTGTTATATCAAACCCCTTGTGTAGTTATGTAAGCTATAATTTATACAAGTTAATACCCTTGCCTATGAAAAGACAAGACGATTTATATGTTTTTATTATGCCTAATGTTAAATATTTAGCTATCGCCGAGAGTAAAACAAATTATGTTACTCTTGATAATATAGATTCGTGTAAACAGACCGTTTTAGATAAAGCGATTTGTAAAACCACAAACATTTATTATAATCTACATGAAAGATCTATTTGTGAAATAGAATTACTAATTGAACCTTCTCATATGCCTCCGAATTGTGAAACCAGAATTATGAATACGATTAACGAAATTTGGCATACTACAAATAAAGGAACGAAATGGATTTTTGTGCTCCCTAGACCAACATTGGTTACAATTAAATGTAAGAATTCTGAACCAACCGATGTTAAATTACAGAATACAGGAATATTAATTATAAAGCCAAACTGCAAACTTTACACTAGTTCAACAGTGATTGTTAATGTAGAAGACCGATATTATAATATATCTAACCAAACAGCTTCAAAATCAATAATTCCTTTGTTCAATATAACTGATGATAATTGTTGCAATATAAACCAAACACAAAATGTCAAAATTAATATTCCATTAATAATACCAAAAAATATTTACTCTAGATAAGGATGATTTAATTTTAGCAAGCCATAAGCTAAATAAAATGTACGATGACTTAGAAAATATCCCCGAAGACCATATTGTAATTAGAATTATAAAAAATAACTATTTTTCCTATGTATTTTTAAGTTTAATAATCATTTACATTTTATATAAACTATATAAGTGTTACATATCTAAAAAAAATCATTTTAAAGGTGATTCTCGTTTAAGATTAATAAATTACTTGAACATTTGTAAAACAAAAGACAAAAGAGAAACAAACGTAGAAATGGAAGAAAACGTTACCGGGTCCACTGATGAATCCCTAACGCTCAGACGAAGTACAAGACTTCGAACTGATGTGAGATAATGATGGACGCCATATTATCTCATCTTAACGAGGAAGGTGTTATGTACCTTTCTAATATTGCTACAACCTTTGAACCTATTATGCTTCGTTCACTATCTATTATTTGTCCGTCGCACCAATATGTATCAAAGTTAACTTTATGATTGTCGCCATATCTCTTGTCTATTGTTCATTTCCATGTTTATTATTAATTAACTTTATTTATCACACTATTTAAATATAAGATTGCTATAAAATACATTACGCTCAGTTTCAGATTCAGATTCATATTAGATTTCAGTTTGGAAACATTCACTTAGAGACATTTAATTCTGTTAAAACTCTAGTATATAAGAATGTATTCAATGTAATTGTAAAGACTTACAAATAAATATAACAAAAAGTGTTAAAGTGTTTTTTATTCATAGAATCCATAACACGTAATAAAACAATAACATTGTACGGCCGTGACGGGAGAAACACGCAGTAAAAGGTCGCCGCTTTTAATTCATTGATCAAAAGTTACGAGTCTGAAACGTTGTTATTTTACAATTCTATTACCTCCGTGACAAAAATGGTAAAGCATTTTTTACAGCTCTGTTTTTCGTTGCCACATTTTATGGTTTAATCGTCGAGCTTTATGAGAAAATCGATCTGTCAATTTTTTGGCACAAAACAGTAGAATAGTTAGTAGCAGAGTAGACAAATGCGCAGGGTTCCCACCCAGATGTATATATTACCATAAAACAATATGCTGACTGTCTATACAAAATTATTCATGATAAGCTTCAAACCACCCATTCTCTGAGCAATATTCATATAAAAGTTCCTAATAGACGTAATTTAAGGAATCATAAAATATTCCATCTTGAATTATTTAATAACAATATTGCATACTTCAGTCCACTATCTCGAATGTGCCGTCTATATAATACCATTGGATGTGACCATATAGATATCTACGCAAACAATCTCACATATTCAAAAACAAATTATCAAACTCCTACCATGACACTTCGTGGAGAACAGTTATGTAGCTGCTTTATTGTCATACCCTTTCTTTCTTTTTTCTCTTTCTTCTGCGGGTTATGTACTATATTTGACACTATTGTGTTTTATATTTCATTTTGATTATCATTATTTCTGATATCACTACAAGCATTTCTGTCTAGTAATAACTAAACCTTGATTACTCGTGCTGTTGTACATCCCAACGGCAATTCTATTATTGTAATAATTTTTAACACTCTATAAATGTTAAAAAAAAAAAAAAAATTGAATAGAAGTGCTGGTTTTAATCATCTGCTAGATTGATACATTTTCGCTTATAATAATAGAAGTTGAAAGAACTGAAATACGCGTGCAAAGATGCATAACGACTCACAATGAAATCAACTCAATAATACCTCCTTTGAAGTCATTTTAAAAGTGATGAAAAAAAACACACTATTTGTTTAAAATGTTTCAATGGTTCAAAAAGAAAAAAGGATTTAAAAAAAAAAGTGTGATAAAACTCGGGTGATCTATCTGTTACATAAATATGTAAGTAGGTAAGTATCCATTTTAACCTAACTAGGTATATTTTTTACTTAAAAGTCAGGTCCTACTTTTAACGCCAATAAGCAGTGAAAGTTTATCTTTAAATATTTTGAACAAAACAATTTTCTTTTCTTCCAAGAAACCTTTACTTGTGTCTCGAGGGATTAAAATTAAACGTGTATTTTATAGGCAACATTGTTTTAGAAATAATTTTCTTAGCTCCTGACGAAAAAACGTTTTCATTAGTAAAAATAATGTAATACACACTCTAAAGGTTCTTAAATACCACATTAACCTTTAAAGGGTCGGCTTTTGTTCAAGTTTTAGATTGCTGCCCTATCTTTAAAATTAGGGGTAATCTTTAGGTTTTAAAAGCCATCTTACATTTTTAAATTAACCCATTTAATGGCATTTCACGGAATGGCATCCATGTTCAAGAAACAATGTTAAAATTCAAAAGAAAGTACAAAGACATTATATTCATGGTGTCTGGAAATTTGTAGCACAGCGGGACGGCCGGCGTAGTCCAGCGGCAAAGCTTTTGACTCGCATTCCGAAGGTCCCGGGATCGAATCCCGGCGTGGCAAATAAATTTTATTTGATTAATTTATGTTATTTCACAATTCATTCATTCGAAATAATGTTTGGTATATTTGTTCCACCTCCCAGAGTGGAAGATACTCTCAGTATCGCCCTTATAGTACCACCACCGTTCAGAATTGAAACGTTGCTTGAAATGGTTTTAGCCGTGTTTGGTGACCAGAACTGAATAGACAGGTACTTCCCACCTTCCTCTTCCCCATCTCCTTCCCCTCCCCACTACCTTCAGCCTCACAACATAACCCAATTGGGGATGCCATAGTCTCACTGGCTCCAAATGGGATCAGTTGGGACTCTTGTGCGGTATTCATATAGAAAAAAAATCCGGTGAATCAAAATCTCATCTGAAGTCGATTTTGTGTTAAAATTTGTTTTGATTTAATTTTTAGTTTTCGAGTAAATCGAAACCAAAATTGGAATTTTTTAATGTCAAATTTGAATAAAATCGGTCGCTAGGGGTTAATATCAGCTGTTTAATGTACCCGGCTTATACTACGAGTTACCGGACACCATGTATATAGTGTCTTCGTACTTTCTTTTGAATTGAATTTTGAATACGGTGATCTCGGGGATAGAGAAGTTAACTCCTTTGCTCCGAACAAATAGGTCGCGCGTTGAGCTGAAAATGGCAATTTAAAAAAGCTGAGATTATTATTCTAATATATTATGTAGTTGAAATTAAAAATTCATACATTTACCTCTATCTTGAGTGATAGATAGTTTCAGTATCACCATGGCGTGAGACTACAATTCAATAGCATGCTTGAAATGGCTCTAGGTGTGTTTATTGACTTCGAATGGCGATGTTCTGCTGACCTTCCACATTTGGGAATTTCGTGGTTAGGTTCCACTGGCTCGGGATGTCTGAACTCCACATAAAATAATAAGTACTGTTAGTTTATGCAATCCAGAGTAAAAGGAACATGTTTGCACAGAGAGGACAGTAAACCTTTCTAGAATTTTACGATAAGTCTTCTGCAAAAGAAATTCAAGTAATTCGTAATAATCAATCAACTTAGCGTTTGCACGTTTTTTGATGGGGTAAGGTGCAATTAAGTTCCACTCAGCAAAGAGAGCTTCTTGGCACAGATACCCAGACAAACAGGGTTTACCGAATTTTATCAAAGCCAAAAACGAACGAATCCGCAAATACTTGGCTAATTTGGTTCAGTAAAAAAAGCTTTGAACAAAGGGGAACGGATTTGTGGCTTGGAAAATAAATGACTTCAGATACTTGGCTGAGTCAATAAGTCGAGTGAGTCGATGAGGTAAGCCCGAGGATTGAATCATTTTGGGTCATTTATCCTGGCTTGAATATGTAAGGAGTGCACCACTCCGATATGGTAATGAACTGAGGTAAGTACTTAATACTGAGATGTGTGTAGTGAGTTGCAGTATTGAAATCCGAGGAATGTTTTCATTACAAATGCTACTGAGTTTCTCTGAATCAATTGGCAAATAATAACAGTAAGTAACATTTGTGAAAATAGATTTTCCTTTCCAAGTAATGATATATGCTTCTGATGCAGATGAAGTAATTTCTCAAACTGTGTGAAAACACCCTCTATTAATTTACGCAAAGTATGTGGTAACATTCAAACGCCATCACAAATCACAAATAACCATTTCTTCTTGATTTCTTCTTTTACCGGTTGAGCCCTTGCCCGGAATAATGTTGTATCCAACAAAACTATCAATGTTAAGTTATTGACGGAATAATGTTGGACATATTAATACGCATCTTTTAAGGTAGGAATTATGGTAATGAAATTTTTTTTTGGCCTGTGGTAGCCTTTTAAAGTTTTGTTTTTGGAAAAATGTTGTATAGCGCCATTTATCAAAATTTCGGCGCATGGTTTAATTTATGGGAATAAATGGAGAAAATGAACGTCTTATGACTTCAACTAGAAAGTCTTCAAAGCCAAGAAGCTGAAAAATGCAGCAAAGTAGAAATTGACCAGAAAAATATTTTTAACCCTCTTTTTTAGCCGTTGAAACAGTTTTGTGTAATAATGGTGTATTTTGATCTCAAGACAATATCTAGAACGTAAATGGTTTTACTAATTCATATCTTTTTTGATTTTTAAACTCAAAAACATCAATGACATGTGTACATTTATGTAAGAAGAGCAAGTTGCTTTCTGTAAGATACGAAAAGTTAAAAAGAAAACGTTTTGTGGAATAACGTTGTAAGTGTAAGAGTTCATATACAACATTATTCCACAAAATCAGCGTAAATTCTAGTAATAAACTCTACTTTCATTGCCTTTCTAGACGGCTTTTTAATTAAAATTCCTAAGAATTGCATGTTTTAAGTATTTTAAATATAAAATGTTATGAAACATAACTGGTTTCGTTTTTTCAATTTTTTTCGGACCTAGAATATTGTTAGATACAACATTCTTCCGGGCAAGGGCTCAGTTATATACACAGGATCTATTTTGGGCCCCTGCCTGATAGTTCATGATGGTGCAATCTGCCTTTATCTAGATATTTGGCTAGATTTTTACAGAATATTGTTTTCTTTCAGAGGTGTTCGCTTGTGCCACCGCCTGTCGACCATCATAGTCAAAATGAATGGGTTTTAAAAATGTTTCAACGTGGAATTTTGACATTTAATAATGCTCCAATTATTGTGCCCGCATAATACCGGGCCTGCATAAATGTTATATTAGTTTCGATTGCTAGAAGCTTCTGTTGCGATGAATGAATGAATGAAATGAATGGATTCACAGTCAGCGTATGTACGAATTCATTTATGTAGGTCAGAATATAAGTATCACGTTTGAGTTTATAAAGGAAGAAATTTTTTCAGTTGAATCAACTTGAACAGTGAACAGATGGATACTAAATGTAAACAAATTTTATTGTTGATTATTTTTTCAAAATTGCACGCAGGGGAAGATTCTTTATCTTTCAGAATCAAAAGCTTGAAACGGTTATTTATTTGTTTAATGAATGGACATAAATAGTAAGATAGGTAACTAATTCCTCCAACCAAATTATTCCTCAAATGAGAAACCCATTGGTTCCGGATAGATGAAAATTTAAAAAAAACTTTTACTTATACTATATCCATCTTCCCACAAAAAAGTAAGGAACAAGATTGCATATTCTTGTAAAGATAATTTTCAAAATAATCCAAAATTTAGCGTGTTCACATCGAAAAGTTTCCACATATCCAATCAATTCGTATTTGTTTCAGAAGAAAACGACACACCCCTG
This sequence comes from Glyphotaelius pellucidus, assembly GCA_936435175.1. NCBI lineage: Eukaryota > Metazoa > Arthropoda > Insecta > Trichoptera > Limnephilidae > Glyphotaelius > Glyphotaelius pellucidus. The sequence goes on along the minus strand of OW386552.1, from coordinate 8,575,419 downwards.
CAATGTGATTTTGGGTTCCACGCCAACTGAGAATAAAGTCAACTCAACACCTCCTTGAAAAGTCATTAAAAGCTACGAATAAAATAATTTTAAATTAGCCGATAACCCAAACCTAACGTAACCTATTTTTTATGTACATTTTTTTATCACTCTAAATGACTTATCTGAGATGGTTCTCAGTTGGTTTCATTCAGTCCAGTCACCGTGATTTTGAAATAACACCCTTTCAAATAAGCTACATTAAAGCTGAGCATTCTCAAAAATAAAAATAATTGTTATCATTTTATATTAATAACAATTAGATATTTTTTCTGACAGATTCCTCCAACTTCTCCTACCAACAACTTGACATAATATCTTACTTCTAATAACCAGATTCTTTTTAACCTTCCTTCTATGCGTCTTCCTTCCTCCCCGTTACATTTTTATAAAGGCTAGTTTTAAATACTGGCTAGTATGTGTTACTTTCTGTTTACTATATATTCTTTAAGAAGCACTGTTCCACTAGTCATGCTTTACCGTTTCTTGATACGTACCTTAGGGTTAAATTCTGAGTATCATCAATGTCATACTGTTTTTCGTGTTATTTATTTATTTCTGTATGTTACAGTGTTTACTAATTATTAACTTTTGTACATAATAAGTTTTGAACTTTTATTATGTTGGGTTTGAGAAGGTGGGTGGGTAATATTGTATTGTTTCGTGAACACCTCACTAGGACAACCTATTCTAAGGTGCTCACGTGGTTATGATTAAGTGTGACAAGTATTTATGTGTTGTATTAGTTAGTTATTTTTAATGGTTATTGTAAATTGATTATTTATAAAAAAATAATATTAATATTTATATAAATATATATATATATTTTATGTGAGTTCCACACAGGAGGCCCTGAGGAAAATAATTTCCCTCAGGGCCCATGTCATCTTTGGGGATGCTGTGTGGAGGGTTTTTTTTTTTAGGAATAGGAGGAGAGGAGAGTTCTGGGAAGGAAAAGGGTTTAAGAGGTGGGTACGAATCTGTGGTTCAGTGTGTCCTGGTCATCCTCTTCCAAGACCTGGACAAACCTCACCCCATGAATATAAATACATTGTAAGTGTGTGTAGAGTTGGTAAATTCTCGAAAAATGTGTTTATTTATTTTACACTTTTGTAGTAAGGTTATATTTGATTTGTTATTATAATGTTTTGAGTGAATATCTTGATTTTTGATCCAGGCTGTGATATGTTTTTTATGAATGTTTATAGACGTATTTGCAGTTAGTAGTTGTTTCAGAGTTGTGGGCATACAATCCATAGTTAATAATATAACACATTTTAATAAATAGATTTTTATTCTTGTCTTCTCATCATTTCACAGAAGCAAAAGATCCTTAATAAAGCGCGTATTCTAGGTACGTGATTAGGATTGCAACCTTTAAAGCACACTCAATCACCGGAGACATAACTCTTACTCCGACACGAGACACGAGATACGAGGCACGAGACGCCGCGAAGGAGATAAAAAGATCAAGAGACGCTGCGCTGATCTTGAAAGATACCGCGGCGATGAATCGTCGGTACTGCCCAGCGCATTAACTAGACGGGCCGTGGCATTCTTTGAAGTGTGATTGTCCACAGATGTAAAGCTCACAATGCGATACAAGTGATTCAAATACAGAGCAAGTTCTTGTTTTGTAACGTTATTAAAAAGTCAATAAGGGTATGCCTAAAAGAAATCATAATCTGCGCTTTCATAAATAGCGTTTATTTAATTACGAGGTTTTAATTGCAATCTAATACCTCCTATTTTTTTCTATCTAAACAAAGTTAGTTAAACGAAAAAATTGAATTTGGCGCTTTTCCTTCAACCTTCATCTACAATGTACTGCAATAGTAACTTTCTGTGTCAACAGGTGGCAGCACTGCGGTCGTTTACAAAATGGCTGATATCTATGTTCGTATTAATCAGCGTTCTATGATTGAATTCTTTGATGCAGAAGGCGTAACGCCTATTCACATTCTGAAAGACTGTAAAATGTGTACGGTGATGCAACTGCACAAAAATTGTGACCGGAGATGAAGCACGGGTTTCATGGAATCTGAATCAAAGAGGCAGTCAATAGAATGGCATCACACAAACTCACCGAGGATGAAAAAATTCAAAACTGAGCGATCGGCAGGGTAAGTTATGGCGACAGTGTTCAGGGATGCAGAAGGATTATGGTTGATTTTTTTGGAGCAGCGATGCACAATAAATTCTGCCCAATTCAACAACCCTTAAAAAGCTTGAAGCACGTCTTTAGACCAACAAAAGCTATGGCGGGTGGCCTTAGGAAGCAGAACCGTGCTTTTTACCACTCTGGGATACATGCCCTTAAAAAAAGACATCTTCAGATTGGTCCAGTCTGAAGATGGCTTTAGCGAGCTGAAACCGGTTACGGTCATTAAACTTAAAGTGGAAAAAAGTTTAATATTTGTTTTTATTATAATATATAACCAATAGTTTGGCAATGGACGGAGATTATGTGACTTATTGTTAAATGACAAATTAATCGTCAGTGGTGTAGTTTTCGACTTATGTACCTAAATACAATTTTTATTTCTTGACAATCAAAGGAGAGAAAAAATAGGAGGCATTACTTTTTGACTGACCCTAGTATTTTAGGAAAGAACAGTTTTTATCATGTTATGTTTTAAAATTTTCAAAAGATTATTTTGTTTGCATTAATGAATAAATACTACGGATAAATAGTTTTGTTCGTATAAAAGGCCAATTATTTGAAGGAAGGCATACAAATACAATATTGTATCGGTGATTCAATCAAATGTTGTATTTGTATTGTACCTTTCCTGAAAGAATTAAGTTCGTGTACGGTCAAAACTATTTAATCATATGCGTACATACGAGCGCAAATAAATAATTTATTTTAATATTATACAGCATAACTTTCAAAAAGTGTTTTTTTCCTAAAATAATTAAATTAGCGCCATCTATGAACGAGCAGATTATGAATTATTTTAAGTTGTATATCCATCAGGGTACCTAGCATGGTCGATCGATATAACCCTATATCAATACGATGTTGCCCAAATCCGTCATATATGGTCAGTTAATAATATTTGAGGTCACGGTCAACAATTGGTAAGAGGAATTTCAACCGACATTTCGATTGATAAATTTTAGCCCGGATTCCACAGTATCAGATAAGTTTCGGTTAGCTGTCAATATATGCATTTATTTGAATTATGTCGGTCGTTAATCAACAATACTGGCTTATTTAATGAACGTATTGAACTAACAAAGATTTTTGTATTGAAAGGAGTCACGAACGCTATCCACAGACTTTATAATTCACAGTTGTACAGATAATCCCAAGCAGCGCAATCTTTAAAGATTTAAAAGAAATTGATGTCAAAAATTGAGATAAGACTGTTTTACTCCTTGGCGCCAGGCAAGCCAATGAAATTGATTATTTGCTCAAGAAATAATATAGATTTTTGAAAAATGCGTTTCAAAAACCTCCTCGGTTTATCTCAAGTGTTGGAACAAAATCCAAATTAAACAATTTCCGTTGTTGTTTTTTTTTCAAATAAAAAGGTTTTTAAAAATTCGCAAAATACGTTATCAAGTTATTAAAACATTGCTCAACGTAATATATTTTCGGAATAATTTGTTATAAATTCATTCCACGAAGGTCTATCTGTATCATGAAAATATCAAAGAAATAAAAACATTAAAACACTCATTAAAACCTTTAAATACCATACTTATTTACCTTTTGTAAAAATAAATTAATATGAAAGTAAAATTATAGGAAAGGAAAATAAGAACCTTTTTAGAAAGATAAATTCACGAGGTGTTCAAAAAGTTAACCTCTCAACAACGATAGCCAACAAATTTGCCTTAGTTTTGGCATTTTTGGTGACTTAGCAGGAGTGTCCGGGTTCATGGAGTGAGGTTTGTCTAGATCTTGGCGGCGGATGCGTTTGCCCATCTACTGCGTGGCGGACCGGATTGAGAGACTGGTTGAGGAGACCTTTCGAACCCTCAAGCCGGACTTTCTTGACCCATCGCCTTGCATCGCAGTGGGAGGATGGATTCATACGTCCGTCACTCCTGGACAGTCTGGACACCCCTCATACCTTTTCCTTCCCAAAACGTTCTATCCTTCCTTTCCTAAAAAGACCCACATAGCAACCCCAAAGATGACTTGAATCCCCGAGGGATTTTTTCCATCAGGGCCTCCAGTAAGGAGTCAATATAAAAAAACAGCAGATTTTATTATAAATTTTTTATATGAATACCGCACAAGAGTCCCAACTGCTCCCGTCTGGAACCAGTAAGACTACGGCATCCCCAATTGGGGTATGTTGTGAAGCTGAAGGTAGCGGGGAAGGTAAAGAGATGGAGAAGAGGAAGGTGGAAAGTACCTGGCTATTCAGATCTAGTCACCAAACACGGCTAAAGCCATTTTACTGATACAGATTTTACAAGCAACGTTTCAATTTTGAATGGTGTTCTTACACCACGGCGATACTGAGAGTATTTTCCACTCTGAAATTCACCCGCAATTCATTGGAATTCACCCGCAAATCATATTCCAAGTCCTGTAGTAAAGTAAGATTTGCAAAATCTTTCCACTTTTATTATTTTAGTATTTAGCATTTTTTTTAAATATTAACAATGCTGGTGAAGCATAATTAATGGTTTTTCTGCATTCAGTCAAATATAATAAGTAACTACTTTTTAAGTAGTACAGGGTTGTAATTAGTAAGATTTTTTAAATGTTTTTCAAATATTTTTGTTTGTTTTACAATTAAAATAAGCTAGTTTTTCTCTGGCCCTTGTCGGAACTTTAAAAAAGTACAAAAAGGAACCTGTGAATACTGTCAAATAATGCCAGCAATTGATAAATCAATATATTTGTAAAAAATTTAATAATGATGATATGGAGTTGTTTACCGGAAATATCATCAAATCGCTCACAAAGCTGCAAAAATAACTTAAAGAACGCCAAAGAAATATCATATCTATATTTTTCTGCATTTTAGACAGAAGTGAGACAAGGGACCTAAAATAGTTCATTATTCTGGAGCAGACAATTTGAGAGCATTGAACACTGCATTAAAAAATATACTATATTGCAATATCTCCCAAGAAGTATACAAACGACCAGACTAATATGTTTAATTCTTGACCACTGTTCTTTAATATTACAGTTATATTTAACTTCATCTAAACTTCTATACTAAGCATGTGTTTGATTGTTACGCTTTCACCAATAGAAAGCTACATTATATGCGAGTAATAGAGGCTGTATATTATGGTAAGCTCTGGCGTAATGAAAATAAATATGTTAATATCTTACATTTATTATACGTTTTCTGTCGCTAACAAAAGCGAGTTATCGCTAACGTCGGAAAACAAATCGTTGCCTTGGAAACGATGTTGATATATTAGCGGGAAATTTTATTTCAGGCGTCGTAGTTAATATTTATCTAAACAAATAAAAATGAATCTCAGAAATGTTTGTACGCGCATAACTTCCGAACGACTGCGCTAAATTGGATAATTATTTTTTTTACTACTGATGAGCTCTGGGCATTATGAAATTTAGGTGGTACGCGAGCTGTTTTAAAATTGAATGTACCGGGAATAAATATACGGAATGCGGGAGGGAGAAGGGGGGATGGGGGGGGAGGATAATTGTTAAGTGCAAGCGCTACAGTAATTTCCCCCTTATACTATGCGAGTGATACCACGTGTAAAAGCTAGCATATTATATTTTGATAACGATTATGCATACGTTAAGTTCAGACGAATATAGTTATTTCTTGACCACAGCAGACAATACAGAACATCTTGTAACATCACCCAAGAAATACACAAACGGCCAGACTATTTTGGTTATTCCCTTAGTGGAGAAACGTTTAATGGATTTAACACACACACGGGACCCCAGCAAGACGATAATTCCGCAGCATCCATCAGCTCATTACGCACAACCCAAAGTACCACTGTGACTGATGTGTCAACTACCGCGCTGCCAAAGAGCTTGTCTAAATTCGTAATTCCGACCTCGAACATTTCACTCCAGCGAATGTTTCAACTTCTCAGAACGTTTCGTTTACATTTTTTGTGATGGCAATGCAATCTCAAGCCAGTTATTCTATGGAAGCATCAACATTGAAACATTTTATATGGCAGAATGAATGGAGGAGAGCAAGGCAGATAAAAGAGAAAGTTGGAGAATCTTTTTCTGTAAATCGCAGTAATTGCAATAAATTGCAATATTTTTTTATGTTCTGACCCCGTGTTGTTGTCTAATTCAAATTTTAAAAAATGTAAACATTATTGATTTGATCTAATTTTATAGATGCTAGACCATAGATTCTCAACCTTTTGCCCACCGCCCATTTTGAGAACATTTTTATTTCCAGCGCCCCCTTACTCGTCACGACGAAGGGGGCGTAATGGGATACCACAACACATTTGCCACAACGGAGGGGGCGTATCGGGATACCACAACGATGGGGGCGTAATGGGATACCACGATGGGGTTATATTTGCCACAAAGTAGGGGGCGTAATGGGATAGGGAAAATATTTTTGTGGGTGGATGGCTCCTAATGGAATGGGTGGGTTTCTCTGGGTCTCCTACCGCCCCCCTGAAAGTCTGAAACGCCCCCCAATTTTCTCTTGGTCTTCTACCGCCCTCCTGAAGGTCTGAAACGCCCACAAGGAGGCGTTGTCGCCCACGTTGAGAACCTATATGCTAGACGATGTTAAAATGCTCTATTGTGATGTAAATCATGAACTTTTTTAAAGATCGTTTATTTTCGTTGTCTAATCGAGGCATCCACTAATTTCGTTGTCTAATCGAGGCATCCACTAATTTCGTTGTCTAATCGAGGAATCCATTATGTTTGTTGTCAAATCGTTGTTACTCACGAAAAACTTGGCAATATTAGAAAAACTCTCACTAAGCTAAAAGTGTGTGCAATCATGAAGGACTTACGTATCTAGCTTATTAACGTAACTTAGTTGATTCAATTTCATGTAAATTTTCAAACCGTTTAGCCAGCACATTCACGTTGAAAAATGGAGTAAGAGATATCATCAATAACATTTATTTTCATCGATGCACATTTCACCGAGTATTTTACCTAGCCAAACCGCTGACAAGTTTTCTTGGATGCAACGGAACCAACTTACGTATTCAAACGTTTCAACTCACCACACGAGTTAATCTTGGCTCTTGTCATCAGCTCATTCTAGGTGACGACGTCGGTCGCTCTGCTTCCGACTAAAGTTAAGACCGTAGTCACAATAATGTGGGCCTTTGCAGCCGCAGAGGTGATAGCTTCAGAGAATTCATTACAAGTTCAAGACCCGAGGTGATGGAGATATTGTGTGGTTCTTGGCACTTGCCACAAGGCGGCACAGGCTTAGTGATACCTAAAAACAAACTTGTGAAATGACATTGCGTTGTTATTGGACATGAGTGTTCTAGGTTCACGTTGACCCATTAGCGAAATTATGATTGACAATATTGGGGAAAAAAGAGTTAGAATTAGCCATCTAATCCAGATAAATCAATGGAATTTGAGCAAGTTTTGATTGCGTGGTAAAACAAAGAAATGAAATGTAAGTTTGTTAACAATACATTAGTGAAAAATGGATTTTCTCAAAATGTTTATTATCATTTTTGGTCAATGTTTTGCAGTGTCGATTTTGTGACGAATCACCTTAATATTACAAAATTAGCAATAGCTTTTTATTTGTGAATTTGTAGTAAACATTTTCGTATCTTGCATGGATTTTAGAAAATTTGCCTCACTATGTTGAGCGAATAAAAATTGCCGGTTTTCGTTTTCCAATTGCTGGTGTAACTATTTTGAAGTGAAAACTTCTTAAGCCGGTGCCGGTTTGTGAACAGAAACTCGATGAAACTTTAATGAACGACACTAAAAAGAGACAAACACGTCTGTAGGAGGTAGCCTGCGAGAAAATAAGATATCAAAATAATATTTATTTTATTCACCGTGTAGTGTAGTGCTATAAAACGCACTGAAAGGGACTATTTTATTGCTATCTCATTCTCTCGCAGGCTAAACCCTATAGATGTGTTTGCCTCTTTTTAGTGTCGCTCATTTCCGTTTCATCGAGTTTCAAATCACAACAAGTTTGAAGTTCACACGTGGTAGAAGTGAAACCCTAAAAAAACCAAAGTTAACAAGAGTGGGGAGAAAGAGGAGACCGATTTTTCTATCTTTATATCTCATTCTCTCGCAGGCTTAATCCTATAAATGTATGTTTTTGTCTCTTTTTAGTGTCCCTTTTTCGTTTCATCGAGTTTCAAATCACAACGGCGCTAAAAAGTTTTCACTTGAAAAAATTAAATCATACAAAAAATTAAATCTGGTTAAAATCACATTTCAAAAAGAGAGATCTTCAACATTCTTAGTGATCAACAGACAGACAGAATACCAATAAAAATCTTATAAATTAAGTAAAAAAAAAACAATGAAATTAATCCAAGGTGCTTGCTTTATTCAGTGCTTAATCTGTCGCAACATCATACAATAAATGTTTCTTTCAAATTTATTGCTGAAGGCAACATCTCAATCGATCGTGATAATATACATTAGTGAAACTGAAATGTTTCAGCGCTGGCTGCCTGACAGATTTCAGCATCGGCTGATCGAAATATTTTAGCGGCAGTCAGATACGCCTGTCCAGTGTTGGTTTCCATTTCCAGGTACTGCCAGTAGAGGTAGAGTGTAGAGGTGTCCCGACGCAGAGGTAGTCGGGCCATAATTCAGCTGAAAGCGTCGTGAAGCTTAGGGCTGGATGGCGTCCAAGACAATGGCCAGGGGTAAATAACAATAAGGAATTCCAGTAAAAAATATTATGGCTTTAAAAAAATATGTTCATAGACCAATAAACGCTGATTCTGAATATAAAAGTTTTATTTAATAATATTAAGCGTAGTGTTTTGAAAAAATTATTAAAAAGTCCATTTTAAAACATGTCATTAAAACAACCTGTCAAGTTGGTATTTAGAATTGTTAATGATGACGTCACAGCGTCCATAATTCTCCAGTCACGTGGTCGTTGTTAATGGTGACGTCACCACGTCCATAATTCTCCAGTCAAGTGGTCGTATTGTACAAAATTTTTGACAAGCTGTTCAACATTCCGTGTTATTGGTTTATAGAGATTTAAACATATAATGGTTCTTGTTTTCATTGAAACATTATTTAGGCCTAAATAATTCAGTATCAAATATAGAGTATCTCTATTAGTTTTTCTATATTATTTAAAATATTCAAAAGTAATGCCCAGTAATGCCTGTTTTCAAAATGGCGGGCGACCAACAGCTGATTCCAGTTGCCTATAAAATTGATGCTTCTGTTTCCATAATATTGATTTCGATTCGTAAAGCTAAAAAATAATAATTTCAAACAATATAATAAATTTAATATAATAAATATAATATAATAAATGAATAATTCCACCCAAATAACGTTTTACTTATTGAATAGTTTCATAGCTTCTTCCATACAAAATGACAACATCTGTTGAAAATCACTAAAACTTTTGGTCATGATGACGTCACACGATTCACACTAGATTTGGTGGTTTTCGGGGGATCTTGAAAAATTAAAACTTTGACATTTATCTTAACTTTTAAAACAAACTATAAAAATAAAAATAAATATGCAGTTATTTAAGTTAGAAGGTCATTATTCATTTAAAAAAATTGGAGTGGAGTTTTTTATTGCACACATATACCATGGACATATTTTATTTATATATTAAATGGAACACGCGATCTCGATGGTATAATTGTGTCATTTTGGGATGCCGTGTGAAAGGTCTTAGAAAGTGTTGTAGAGCAAAGTGGAAGAAAAATCTGTTTAGGATCTTCAGTAAAAAAACTACAAATCGGGAATGGAATATTGTCAAGGATTTTTTCAATATATATTAGCGCGTAAAACCTTCAATTAATAGGAGAGTGAAAAAACCCATTTGTATGCAAAAAAGAAGGGGGGCCCCAGTAAATATTATGATAAATATTATAAATATTATAATATTAAATATTATATTACTCATGATTATTATTGTACACATTAAAAAAAAAAAATCTTCGTTTTCTTCACAGAGTCTTTTCACTCTTCTGAAAAATTATAAAAAAATTCACATTGGAGGTATTACGTGCCCAGCGACAAGATAAAAAAAAACTTCGAAAAGGGGCGCAGTAATATTCAAATCATTTTGAGTTTAAATAAATTTTAATTTAACCGCAAGTGTTTAAACAACAATATACGATAAAAAAAAAATTAATTTAAAACTATAATAATAAGATTCTTTACTATTTAAAAGTATATCCAGTTGTATAATAAACTAGCTGATTCCCGGCATCCGTTTCAATTTGCAATGCCGTATTCAAAGAAAATAAACTGTTTCTCGCTGGATATTCTTTCCCGTGAGTCGCGTCACCTCCCCCCCCCCCCCCCGTTCCCCTTCCATCTTTCCCGCCTTTCCTCTCCCCTCTCCCGCTCCCCCGTCCCGCCAACCCCCATTATATATTAACCCCCATACATTCAGTCTCAGTACATTCAGTTTTCAAACAGTTCGCCTGCCGCCTATTACAATTTTTTTTTTAAGTTTTCATTTGTCACACGCCTTGAAGGCTTTTACAGAATCACATTATTAAAGTTACACATGTTATTCAGGAGTATAATTGTAAGCATGAAGTATATAACATTATAAACTGTACTTTAAGGATACAAACAGGTTTAATATGTACATAGGTATGTAGTTTCGTTATCATTAAAATTGTACAAAGGAGTTAATAAGTTTACATAGTGTAATAATGGTAAAACAGAAGAGTGCTTAAGGTACTTTAAAAGTAGTTATTGAGGAACGTGTAGGTATTTACTATGTTGATTTTATTATTAACTTGATCATGAATAAATTGTTCGAAAGCAAGTTTTTCAAGAATTCAGCAAAATTAACTTATAATAAAATTATTATTTTGTTATAAGTTTAATAAAATTTGGTACCTACCGGACACAGATAACTATTTAAAAAAACTTTAATTCTTGGTTCGATTCAAAGTTTTAGGCGAGTACTTTAAATAATTGCATTAATTTAAAGAGTTTCTAAAATTGAATTTTGATTTATTAATAATTATTTTTCAAAATGCCATTCTCAAATTTTGACAGTTTTGCAAGAGTTTTTGTAATGATTAAAAAACTTTTGGGATGCACTGTCATGTGGTTGTAAAATCCAGAAACCTTCTTGGGGGTTTAAAGAAGGTATTCAAACATTGCTTGTGGAAGGAAGTTTGAAACAATTTCCTATGCTTAACATAGCAATACATAGACATCTCATATTTAAATCCCCAAACAAACATATTTAACATTAAAATCAAAATCATTTGTTAAGTAAATTAATTTATTCTACATACCTAATCTACATCTATGCAATGCCTCTCTTTACCTGTATAAAGGAAATTTATTATTAACGCTCGTAAATTACTCGAGTAAAAGTTTGTAATGTCTGAAGGTCTACGTAATATTATAATGTAGATGCCATATAGAAAATGCTCGAATAAGATTGTGGTGCAAGGTAGCACGTAAAGGGAACATTGTAGTTACTTCGAGATTGAATTGTCCTTTGAATTGTCTTATTTTAACTTGCTGAAAATACTCAAATTACATAATAACTGCAAATTATCTTAACAATTTATCTTTAGGTATGTGATGTACAACGTGAGGAAATTTAATTTTTGGAAAATACGAATATTTTATGTTCGAGAATAATTGTTCCAGCGTTTTTTTCTAAGTATATAGACTGTAACATTATCCGATAATTTAATTAAAGGACGTTGAAATACATTTCCAAAAAAATGTGACCTTTTGCTAACATTTCTCAAGATATTAAAATTCCCAGAATCTTTCTGCCGCGGAGAAAAACAAATATGTTTTTATAAGCTATCTACCGCAAGACAATATTTACAAACATAAAATCAACAATAGACAAACCATTTAATATTCCAAGAAAAAGCGGCCCCTTTATTTTGCTGCTTACAAATGTGGAATTATTTAATTATCTATCAGTAATAAGGGCACGTGAGTATTTTGCTTATTTATGATCAAATTAAATGAGTTAATAAATTATGCGAAAAATTGGATTTTAAATACAAAGAATTTTAAAAAATAACATCTTCTGTACCGAACTTCTTTCCCTAATTAATTTTAACATACCCTTAAGACATATATACTGAATTATTAGACATGCTTAATTCCAAATTAAAAGCAGCAACTAATTTGCCAATTAACGTGTTCTTCGTACGTTCAATAATATTTGCCTAAACTCTGACATCGACCTTTTCTCGAATTCTTTTATTTTTATATTTATGTGAACACCTCACAAGAGTCTCAGCTGCTCCCATCTGGAGCCAGTGAGACTATGGCTTCCCCAATTATGAGGCTGAAAGTGGGGAGTGGAAGGAGATGTGGAAGAGGAAGATGGGGACGTAGCTGGCTATTCAGATCTGGATGGTTTTAATTCTGAATGGTGGCCTTACACCAGGGCGATACTGAGAGTATATTTCACTCCGGAAAGTGCCGCAAATATACTTTATATATAATTTTTAAAGAATTATTTGTGAAATAACACAAATAAATCAAATATTTGCCCACGCCGGGATTCGATCCCGCGACCTTCGGATTGCGAGTCAAGAGCTTTACCCCTAGACCGCGCCGGTCGATTTACTGTCCAAATTTAAAAAGAGCATCATGTCAATAATATACTCAGTTCAATGCGCATCCATATCTTTCACACGTCACCACTTCTCGCATCTACAAACATACTCACACATACACATACACACTTAACCACAATGCACATCGCCCGGTAATAACTAAATATACATACCATAAATAAGACACTACAAAGAAACATATCATCAAGGTGCCCACCTCGAAATATTACTTAATATGTGTAAATTTTCTCATCACTGCAACCAATGTACTGTTTGTTTCTATGTATGTACAATTAATGATGAAAAAATTGAAAAAGTAAATGACATCAAATACCTGGGTGTAATACTCGATTCAAAACTAACTTCCGCGGCAAATTTTGAATATGTTCTAAAAAAGGTAACTAAAAAAGTAAATTAAATAGAAAGACTACAGAGCTCATTTATAAAATTATAGTTGCTCCGCATTTTGATTACTGCTCTACGATGTTTTATTTGGCCAATGAAGGAAATTTGAATAAGCTAGAAGTTATAACAGAGCTATGAGATTATACTGGGGAAAGGCAAATATGCAAGGGTTAATCAGATGAGAGAGGAGCTAAATTGGATTCCAATAAAAAAAAGACTGTTAATTAATATATTAATTTTTGTGTATAAAGTAATGAAAAACCAAATGCCAAAATACTTTAAGGATGAAATTGTTTTTAATAGAGATGTACATAATTACGAAAAAAGAAATGTATATAAAGTTAGATTGCCACATATGAAAAAAATCAAAATCACAGAACTGCCTAATGTACGGAGGACTAAAGATGTATGATAAAATACCTACAAGTATGAACAATGAAGGAAAAAATTATGTTTTTAAAAATAAATGTTTTGCTTACTGTAAAAATATTTAAATTTATCGAATGAAATGTTACACTGTGCTTATTAGTTTATATTCTTGTAGTATTAGTACAATTTGGGAGGCGGGAATGGGTACCGCCGCCCCGGGAACCTTTAATGGATAACCAACACCTCTGTCATAGGTCACCCTAAGTGGTTGTTACGTTCGGTGATTTAGCAGGGGTGCCCGGGTTCATAGGGTGAGGTTTGTCTAAGTCTTGAAGGTGGATGACCAGGACACTGAACCCCAGATTCCTACCCACCCCTTATACCCTTTTCCTTCCCAGAACTCTCCTTTCCTTCCTTTCCTTAAAATAAACCCTCCACACAGCATCCCCAAAGACGAAATACGCCCTGAGGGAAATTATCTTCCTCAGGGCCTCCAGTATGTAAAAAAAAACTTAATAAATAATAAAATATAAAAAATAAAATAAAATAAATAAACAACTGTTCGTTTTGACCGGTCAAAAGTTGGTTGAGTGGGCATCGCGTTTGGGTCCCACCCGGGCGTCCCGTGTTTAATTCCTCGGCTGGCTAAGTCCTTCATCACAACACAAGCAACATTTTCGGCTTTCTGTGGTGGTAGTAGGAGATTTTCAAACATTGTTGGGTTATTCGTAACCCGGAAATGTTTGTCTTTCTTTAAAAAAAAAATAACCATGCAACCTCTAAATGCTGTGCCTTAAAGAACTAGTATTATTTTTATCAGCATCGATACACTCTGTGAAGTAATTTCATCTCGAAAAATTTTTTTAGATCATTCACACAAATTTAAATGAAAAGAAAAATGGCTGCATGAAGACCTCTAGTTTCAACTGCATAGCTTTCTAATTTAGTTATCACACCGTGTTGATTACAAAAACAAACAAATTAAATCCAAAGACCGCATTCGAGGTGTAATTTTTTGTAACGGTGTGGCCATAAATTCTGCGAATTTCGGTAGTAAATTAAAGCAGAACATTGGCAACACTCCAACAAGAGCTTTTCAGATTAGAATGTCATCGCCTCTAGTTTTAATGGGACGGAAAAAAATAAATTACTAATATAAATGTGTATGTACGTGTATGTTTATATATATATATATATATTTTTTTTTTTATATTCCTCTTATATATTTAAATACTTTTTTTCTTCTCTTCTAAATAACCAATGTACAATAACTATTAAAATTTGAAAAAAAAAATACATATAAAACTTTCTATTACAACACATAAATACTTGTCATACATAAACATAAATAAACACGTAAACACCTCAGCACAGGTTATCCTAGTGAGGTGTTCACGAAACATACAACAATACCTATCCACAGTTTCACCTTCACAAACCTACCTTACACCCAATATAATAAAATTACAATATATATAATGTAAAAATGTTTTTCAAAATGTATCTATAGGTAAATACTGTAATGCATAGAAATAAATAAATAAATGTTTATTTAGCATTCATTCAATTATTCTTTAATCTTTCATAGGATTTGTTGAGTTTGATGAATTTCTTGGTAAAAATGTTTTGATGGTGAGTTATTTCTGAAACCAGATTATTTCTGAGGCTAATATGAAAATACTAGCTTTTAAATCGGTGTATAAATAGGGTGATTATTTTTTCTTATTCACAACTTAGAGATGAGGTTTATAAAACTGCTTCATTGCGTCGGTCTCAAAATAAAGCAAACATTAAGCAAAAAAAAAGTTTTTTTTTTGCGGCGGAGCACAAATTTTTATTACATTTATGGGAACAGAATTTAAATACTAAGTATCAATAATCTATTTCAATAGTAATATTATAAATGCGAAACTGAGTTTGTTTGTTACGCTTTCACGCATTACCCAATAAAAAGATTTTAAAAAATCTTTCACCAATAGAAAGCAACATTATATGCGAGTACTATAGACTGTTTATAATGGTAGGCTCTGGCGTTATGAAATTATAAATATTAATATATTATATTTGTTATTTGTTTTATGTCCCTAACAAAAGCGAGTTATTGCTAACGTCAGAAAACAAATCGTTGCCGAAAATCGACAACAGTCGTAGAAACGATGTTGACATATTTGCGGGAAATTTTATTTCATCTATATACATAAAAATGAATCTCCGAAATGTTTGTACGCGCATAACTTCCGAACGAGTGTACCAAATTGGATAATTCTTTATTTTTACTACTGGTGAGCTCTGGCATATGAAATTAACGTGGCACGCTAGCTGTTTGAAAACTGAATGTACCGGGAATTAATGTATGGAATGCGGGAGGAGGGAGGTGGGAGGGGTGGAGGGGAGAGTGGGGAGGGAGGATAATTGATAAGTTCAAGCGCTACATTAATTTCCCCTTAATCCCATGCGAGCGAAGCCGCGGGTAAAAGCTAGTAACTAATAAAAGGAAGTTTTTTCGCCGTCAGAATACGAATAAAATTATAAAAATCCTTGACATGAATGTTTGCAAGAAAAATAATTTAATGCACGTTTATCTTGTGTACCTCGATGTTTGCAAAGATATTACATTATTATTATGAAATAATTCAAATACAATACATTATAATGCCTATCAGACCTCCATCAGCAGATTATCTAAGGAAATAACGGAAGATAACTCTAGTTGACCTATTTAACAAACTAGAACTTATACGAAGCGAGGGCCAATTACTGTTGCTCAATACATAAACTTAATATCTTTATGGGATGTAAGCAACACAATTTAATACGAAGGGGGGAATGTAGCGCCTATTTCCTACACACAGAATGATTGACCCAATAATACATATCAAACATTTTCGACACATGAAAAAGATAATATTCAACAATAATAAGAAAAGCGATAGATCCCAACACCTTATATATGAATACAACTGTTTAGTGTGTATCGACCAGTAACCACTAATAATAGACATGTTAGAATGGAAAAATCGAGTGTCTTCTTTCAGAAATCATGTTACATTTTCGTTATTTGTTTTTGGGGTGTTATGCCGTGTTGCGCTACATCCTTCTTTAGCCAACGTTTCGGACAGCGTTACAGTGTTCATCGTCAGGGCAGATGTGTAATTGTGTACTTGTTAGTGGTGAAATGCTGTCCGAAACGTTGGCTAAAGAAGGAGGTAGCGCAACACGGCATAACACCCCAAAAACAAATAACGAAAATACTTTTGGCCGTGAAAATCTAAAAACTTATCTCATCATGTTACATATTCGAAACAGCAACATTTTTACCAACTCTAAAAAAATGTTCTTTTCTTTATATTGATTTATGAAAACATTTTCCAGATTTTCGTGGTATGATTTTGATGATGGTGATATTTGTGATTTTCGTGATAATAATGATTATTGTGGTATTAATTTTGTGATATGATTTAAGTGATTAAATGATTTTGGTGATAATTATGGTTTTTGTGATAATAATAATTATTGGGGTATAAATTTTATGATTTGATTTTGGTGATTAAATGATTTTGGTGATAAAATTATTTTCGTGATACTTATTATTTTCGTGATAATAATGATTACTGTGGTATAAATTTTGTGACATGATTTTAGTGATTAAATGATTTTGGTGATAATTACAATTTTTGTCATAATAATGATTATTGTGGTACTAATTTTATAATATGATTTTTGTGATAATTATGATTTTTGTGATAATATTGATTATTGTGGTATTCATTTAGTGATATGATTTTGGTAATAAAGTGATTTTGGTGATAATTACGATTTTTGTGATAAAGATATTCGTACAGATACAGATTCGTATAAATACGATTTTTGTGAGACGATATTTTTGATAATAATGAGTATTGTGGTATTATTTTTATGATTCGATTTTGTGATATTAATGATCATTGTGATATTACTTTTGTGATAATATGATTTTTGTGATTATATGTGATATGATCTTTGTGATAATGTTATTATGATTTGATTTTTGTAATGGTTTTGAAGAAATTTCGTATCCCCGTTTTGGGGAATTTCGGGAATAGGAAAGAGGAAGGTTAGGACTCTAGATCCAATGACTCATAATATATAAATTGATTAAGTAGGTTCTGGCAATATATAAAACCATGTTAAATCAAGGATACATACTACACATCCATTCATCCATTCTTCCATCCATCCTTCATTTCACCACAAGATATTGGCGTATTCCCAGTACATCTAAGAAGGTGGGACTCGGTAGGAACGACATAAAAACAAATACGATGATTTTCATCTTTTGAGATGCTTTCAGAAAGAAATATTCTATTCTTGTAATAAAGTCTACACGGTTTTCCACGATAAATATGCATTGGCAATGCGGAAAATTTTCTGATATAACGTTATGGACAACATTACCATATTATTTAAAATCAGTTTTCATAGACAAAACGTGGGACGGGGATGTTCGATGGGAGGGTGGGTGGTGGAATACGTTTCATAAATAATGCAAGGATTCGGGTTCGATGCAGGTTGAATAGCGAATGCAATGCCAACAATCGATAAAAATAATGTAAAGACTCATGTAAACGGAGTTTGAAATATTGTGAAATGAAATCGGATATGGAATCGGGTTCGTCTAATGAAAAATGTATCCTTTTTATTGTAGTACGCGTGATTTTTAAGAATTTTGAGGTAAATTATATACCTCATTATACACGTCATTGATCCCTTCGACACCGGTGCATAGTCGGGAGACACGCCAAACGCGCGCCCAAGATATGTTCACGGTTGACATTTGTCACATGAGAACGGGTCGTTTTTTCGACTGGTTCTTGAGTTCAACAGCTCGGTTATGGAACGATTTGCCGGCAGCTGTGTTTCCTCCCTCCTACAACATGGGTCTCTTCAAGACCAATGTTCATTCTTTCCTCTCCTCAAAAAGACCCTCCACACATGACATAGGCTTTGAGGGAAATTATTTTATTATATTATCGAGAGCGATCGCAATGGGACAGTGGTTTATTCGTTAAACTTTGAGTATTTGCGGGTTCAATTCCCGCGGTAACTATACAATAATAAATGGGCGCTGCCCTTCTGGGTATTGCAAATATATATTTTTTTAAATGTAATTTTGGCTTCAAAAATAATGAAGCGAGAAATCGCCTATTTCCAGTTCTCGTGAACTTGAGAAACTCACCTATAATACTATAAGTTGCTAGTTGCCGTACAAACATACTACGCATGAATCTTAAAATATATGATTTGTCGATTTTCGCGTGTAACCTACATTAATTTCATAGGTACAGGTCATTAACCCATAGTATTATCATGTATTTTATTCTTTGCTCCTTAGCAATACCTAAATTTTTTTTAATATTTAATACTCTTTGTTCTTTTTTATGTATTTCTTACTTCATCATAATCATCACTATTGGCTCTACAACCCCTAGTGGATCTTGGCCTTCTCAAGAGTCTTCTTCCACTCATCTCAGTTTTGTGCCAGCTCTCTCCAGTTTAGAAACTCTAAGGTAGATGTCTTTGAAGACGTTTCTCCACCGGAATCTTGGTCTTCCCGGGCTTCTTCACCCTGTCTTGAGTTCAGGAGGGACTTTTTTTTATTTTATTTCATACTTAATACTTGTTACTTAATACCGTCTTCATGTTGTTGTACTTTCACTATTCAGACTTATGTTTATGGCACATGTTGTGCCGTAAACAAAGTGTTAAGCGAAGTACTTGGCTTAATTTAACCTGTAATTTTTGACATTATTTGGAGAAAAAAATGAAAATTTGGTCTCCAAAGATTTTTTCTTGGTCACTCAATCGATTAACAATCTCTCTCTACGACCTAAATATATTATAAGTTGAAAAAAATAATAATAAAAAAGTCACAGGATTTCATCAGTAATCACTGGTTAAAGTAAATAAAATACATCCCTTAAATGTATATGAAAATAAATGAATAAAACTATCTTTCAGTATTAGTCACCGTCTCTTCCATATACAATAAATGGGCTACAACAATAGATATCTGAGTGTCCTTCAGATACGTATTGTTATATTGAAGGACGTCTGGCATAACGCTCATCACAATGTTTACGAAATGTAACCTTCTTCCATTAAATCCACACCATTATGATGAAATTTGTCAACAGTGACAATGAAAGCATTATTGCCATGTATTTATTTCTGTCTATGAGTGATAGAAAACGACATCGTATCTAAATAATAATTACTAGTACATTAGTGGTTGACGTTTTTTCTTAGTGTTTTTGTTATTTTGGCAATAGATTATATTCAATTTGGGAGCCGGATGTGGGTATCGCCCGCCCCGGAAACCATTTATTGGACAACTAACACCTCTGCTATAGGTCACCCTAAGTGGTTTGCTACGTTTTTTGACTTAGCAGAGGGGCCCGGATTCATGGGGCGAGCTTTGTACAGGTCTTGGCAACTGATGTGTTTGCCCACAATGCGGGGAAACCAATGATGGATTTCCTCCTTGTGAGTTTACCTCTGATTAAGAAATAATTAAATTTATAATAAAGAAACGTGAAAAAAAATTATCAATACGTTGGTAACCATAAGAAGACAGGTTGTACATAAAAATCAAATCATAACAGAATCAGTAATAATCATAATAGAAACGTAAGAGACAGTACAATTCGAAGTATCGCCATTCAAGTTGGGGAATAATTCGAATTATCGCCATTCAAGTTGGGGAATAATTCGAATTATCGCCATTCAAGTTGGGGAATAATTCGAATTATCGCCATTCAAGTTGGGCAACAATTCAAAATATCGTCATTCGAGTTGGGGAATAATTCGAAATATCGCCATTCAAGGTGGGGAAAAAATCGAAGTATCGCCGTTCAAGTTGGGGAATAATTCGAAGTACCACCATTCAAGTTGGGGATTAATTCGAAGTACCGCCAATCAATTTTGGGAGTAATTCGAAGTATAGCCATTCGGTTGGGGAATAATTCGAAATATCGCCATTCAAGGTGGGGAAAAATTCGAAGTATCGCCTTTCAAGTTGGGAAATAATTCGAAGTACCACCATTCAAGTTGGGGATTAATTCGAAGTACCGCCAATCAATTTGGAGAGTAATTCGAAGTATCGCCATTCAAGTTGGGGAAAAATTTTAAATATCGCCGTTCAAGGTGGGGAATGGCGCTAATGTCTCAACGGATGCAACTGTGACGTAGAATAATATATATGTACATATATATTATGCCTCAGCATTATCTATATATAAATTAGAGGCAATATCCGTATTTGTGTGCAAAAACCACCTTAAAATTTCACATTTTTTCTTATTAGTGCCAGGATTGTTTAAAGAGTGGTTTGAATGATTCAGAAGAATTCAGTGACGCCAGAAGAAGACATTACTCCTAACCATTCATAACCCCGAGCAAAGCCGGGTACACGTTCACTAGTTCAAAATAGAAATACACAATTTTTTTTAGTAGGTACGTAGATTTACAAAACATTTTTATAACGGGTATGAATTTAGGTTTTCAGGGCCAAAAGTATTTTTGTTATTTATTTTTGGGGTGTTATGCCGTGTTGCGCTACCTCCTTCTTTAGCCAACGTTCCGGACAGCGTTACAGTGTCCATCATCAGGGCAGATGAGCAAATGATATTGGTGAAAGTGTGTGCTTATAATTGTGCTTTGCTCATCTGCCCTGATGAACGTTGGCTAAAGAAGGAGGTAGCGCAACACTGCATAACACCCCAAAAATAAATAACAATTTTTTTTATAACGGTTTCATATTTTGCCTGTCAATACGAGTTATGCATATTATTTTTATGTTAAATCGTTACAAGACTTCACGTAATTACTGGAAATTCATAATTATTAAGGGAGTAAGTAAGACACTCATTTATTTATATTCATTTCGTTAATCGTTCAAAATAATCAGAAGGTTTCAATATGTACTCTTATTTCAATTGTTTTGAGACGAAACTAACAACTTTAATCTGTTATTCCAAGATAGAAAGAAAGCATCAAAGTTCATGTCGAATTTAGAATCCATTTAATAGGAACGTGATCCAATACAAATTTAATTACTTAAAACATTCCATTGTTTCACAATACGCTGGAGAAAATAAACAGTTTCTTTCCGTTCGTCGTAGAGCACTGACAACACTTGTATTACAATGGTATTTGGGCACAATGGCGCGCGGCGGATTTTGAAGTGTCACGTGATTTAGTCAGTGCCACCGAGAAACGAAAGTTTTCACACGGCGGCGATTGTTGTGGATACTCGTTGTTACTACTGATTGGTGTTGTTTTTCTCAAGAACATTAAATAAACAGAGAGATAAGATTATTTTAATCAATGAAGTTTACTTAGAGACATCACATCGCGATTTGGCGCCTACTCTAGTCAATTTTTGACGGTATTTTAAATAAAACGTTGATCACAAATCTGAAAAAAGTGGGAATTCTCGTTAGATTACCTATTACATGTTTACTATTTTATACAATGGAAGTGTAAGTCATTGAATACAAAAATATCATGCAAATTTGCGGGTAGATAAATATTTAAATAATAATTTTAATGTTTAATTATAAGTTTAAGTCCGGTGTCTTATTTGACGTTATAAAAAAATACTTTTGAGATTTCCAAAAGTGGTCCGCTTCAGTCATTTTTTATGACCGTTATGCTTGAAGGTTGATCAAATAACCCGTTTTTATTTTAACCCGTCTAATCACAGGAGACCCAAGTTGTCCCAAAACATCATATGCCGTTATAATAACAGGAGACCCAGATTGTCCCAGAGCGACCGTGCATTATTAAAAGTTAGATATCTCTCTTCTTGTCATACAAACATTTGTGATTTCTTTTATGTTAGAAAGCGAAAGAAATTATGCTTTTTACTGCCTTAGGAATAAACGAGCTATATTGGTTAGATATTTTGCAAACCCGATCATAAGTGACGATTTTATTTTGCACCAATTTGTGACGTAACAAACACTTAATTTAAAAATAAAATTGTATGAATGTCATAAAAAGCGAGGTGACAGTTTTATTACAAATTTTCTTAAAAAAATGAATCTGTATTCAAAATTTTCAGTTTGTTTTATTTTACATACTTTTTTGAGGAATCCCCAGATATGTATTTTTAAGCCAATTTATATTTTCAATATCAAAATTTTAATATTTAAAAACAAAAATGTATATTTCTAATACACACATTGGAAAGATTATTATATCTAGATTTTAGAACAATTTTTGTTTTTGCAAAAAAGTTAAAAAATAACCAATAAAAAGGAACATTTAAAATGCATGGGAAGAACCGGGAATTTTGCGCGCAAATTTTGACAGGCAAAAGTTCATAGATATTATTTTCTCATTATTCGAAGGGTTAACAAACAAAATATCACTGATGAAAATAATATCAACAACTACATATGAAACTAACAAACACAGAAATTAAAAACAGTAACGAAATTCAACTGGGACTCGAACCCTTAAGTAAAATAAACATTAAGCCTTTGTAAACATTACAATATTTTGGCTATCATCTTTATAGGTGTGATTGCAAAATTCTACTTGAAAAATATTCAGGTAGATTTTTGTAATCCCACCAAAAAAGATTAAAACAAAAAATTTTGAGAAAAAATTGAAGACAATTAAGTAATTAAAAAATTGAAGTATTAGATTAAAAAAAATCAAGTGCAGTTCACACACGGTAGAAGTAAAACATTCATCCACACAACCTCAACCAATAGGAGTTTTGAAAAGCGTACTCATTATCAAAGCAGCCAATGCGGTAAGGTTTCATTCCATCTCATTCTCTCGCAGGCTAAATCCTATAGATGTATGTTTTTGTCTCTTTTTAATGTCGTTTCCAATTAATCGAGTTTCAATTCACGGTGCTAAAGAAGTTTCATTTCAATAAAAATGACGGAATGCAGTGAGGTGGCAGTACCTAACAGTGTCATTCTCGGCAAAACTATAAGTCCAGAGTTCGAATCGCAGTTGTGACCGTTACCCTTTTATCTATATTATTAATACGCTAACGTCTGTCGTACACATTCTCTCCACGAACCAGATACAAACGGAAGTGCCTCCATCTATAATATTCAAACAGAACTATGGCAGTTTTCATACTATAGTTGTCCAGCGAAAGCGGGTTTTCATCTGCTAGTTTTCTATATAATATGTCTGTTTATTGATACTTATTATCGTCGTCAAAGATTAAATATTAAAGTGAGGTTTATAAGCTTAATTAAGTTTGGTTATCACAAAAAAAATTATATATTAAACAAATACAGAACTAACCTAGTTGTACAAATATCATTGCCAAACTCCGTAAAAACTCTTACGAACAGAAGGGTATTGTATTCTGTATTAAGGAGAAAAAATGTTTAACATCCACAGAGCTCGTAGTTTTAATTTCATAAGGAAACAATGGGACGAAAGAGCTCACTCGAGCTGAATGAAGAATTAATGTAGTATGCCTTTAATACGAATAATAAGAAGTAGTGGGCCGCCATAATTAAAGGGGTTTCGCCTAATGATTGAATGGGCGGGCCGGGGCGGATTGGGTTAACTTTTTACATGGAGGAATGTATTTAATAATTATAATGGGAGGGCTGAACGACGCTTAACACTGTCACGCCCGGCGCAATATGATTAATGCTAGAAAGTGTGAGATGTCGTTGAATGTTTCAGGATAAAGGATATTATTATGGTTTATCTCAAATAGTTAAATTAAACAATGTTCGTAATACGACGGGAGAATAAAAATATTTGATGTTTTTTGTTATTGCTTATTTATTTAATAAAGCGTACGCCCATTATACTTTTTCATGGAAAACCACACACCAATGCCTTTGAGAGCCGGCGTAGTCCAGTTTGCGGCACGTTCCAGAGTGGAAGATACTCTCAGTATCGTCCTGGTGTAAGACCACCATTTAGAATTGAAAAGTTGCTTGAAATGGCTTTAGCCGTGTTTGGTGACCAGATCTGAATAGCCAGGTACTTCCCACCTTCCTTTTCATAATCTCCTTTCTCTCCCCTCTACTTTCAGCCTCACAACATACCCCGATTGGGGATGCCATAGTCTCACTGGTTCTAGACGGGAGCGTTTGGGACTCTAGAACCAGTGAGACTATGGCATAAAATAGAACTGTGCGGTTTTCGTTAGACTAGATCGCTAGAAAGTATTTTAAAATTAATTGTTATAATGACAAACATTACTATGTTGGTACTTTTTTACATTGGTTAACTACTTTTATAAGAAGGAAACGCAATTATCGGATTACGTTAAATGTTTGCTTCCCTGATAATATCCCCTAATGAAGGGAGTTGTGGAAAAGCATGCGCTTTAGTTTAAATTTGGAATAATGCCGTGAACTTGAGTAATTTGCCGAGTTTGAAAATAAGTAGTTCCTACCTACTCGTAGACTTACAAGGACCAGAAAATCAGACCAATTTATAAAGGGTTTTCCAATAAGAGGTGTTATTTTGAATAGCTATTTCGGTAGATGTCACTTTTGAAGCTGTCATTTTTTGACATTTGACAAGTAGAAACTACGCCATTAATAAAAATGGAACGATACACGCTTCAACAACGCACTGAAATTATTTGAATATCAAAATAACACCTCTTATTGGAAAACCCTATAGTTTCAGTCTGACGATTCATAAAAGAAACTAGTATGGGCGACAAAAATAGTAGGTACACAAAGAGATGTTTTCAAATTAATTGTATGTTCATTTATTTTATTTGTTGTTTCATATGTTTGGTACCAAAATAATATACAAAAATGAACGTTTGTAATAGAAAATTTGTGAAAAAAATTGTAATATGTAGCATGCGAGCTTTTGAAATTCTGAATGTACCGGGACTGAATATATTGAACGCGGGGGAGGGGAGGGGATCGCGGGTGGGGGTTCGCGGGAGAGGGGTGAGGGAAGGCGGTGAGGAGGATGAATGCGTGAAGGGAAGGGGAGGCGGAAGAAGAACGGGACGAATGGTAAAAGACACGCAGTGAGAAACAATTTATATATCAGTGGCACTGCAACCATTCCGAGAACTCACTAATATTGGTATTAAAAGCAGAAGTTGTCCGTCGATAAAAGCAGTATACGTCCGTAAAAAGCAAAAGATGTAACTAATATTTTGAAATAATGGAACACCCCGAGTTTTCGGAAACGCGTCGAAGATATTTGACTCCGGGTGTTTTGGTGAATGGTTAATTAATTATATACGCGACCACAACGAATGAACGAAACAGCTAATTCAATTATGCAAAATTCGATATCCAAATAATAATGAAAAACCCACAGAATCATAATTGCTTCTCAGGTGGTCGGGAATAAATTAAAATCAAGGTTTTAAGAATTATTACCAATGCGAATTGTTTTGATTAATTTTAATTAAATTTGTAAAAAATATTTGAAATTCTTTTATTAGAAGGAGCTTCCAACGTACAACAGAGAAGATAAAAGTTTTTCAAAATAAAAATAACATTTTTTTGTGTAAAAAACTTATATTTTGCTTACCCAAATACTTATGAACATATAACAATTATTGTAGTTTTAAATTAGAAATACACGTAGACAAACCAATAATTTTAAATATTTTAATTAAAAAGGGTGAGTTAAACGTCTTAATAAATATTTTATATTTTTCACAGAGAAACATTTTAACAAACTGACTGATTTACAAACTTTTTAAAGTGGAGTTTTAACGTTTCTCGCGCAAGTGAAAGGCTTTCATTTAAAATATCAATTAAAAGACTAAAAAATATGCATTAAGTGATAAAAAAATTTCCCGTATCCTATACGAAGTTAAATGGTTCGACATTTTGAAATGACGTCTAATTTATCGACAATTAATTACGTAATTGCTGAGGAACGTATCAGAGATATGTCAATATTCCTTCGGACATGATTTAAAAACCGTAAAACATAATTGAAAGTCTTCGCAAATACGTATTAATAATAAAAGCACACTCTGGACATTAAAGCTTTGATACTGGAAGCTTGTTTCTCAAATAATTTATTTAGCTTTGAAAGCTTTTCTTATTATTACACATTTCTGTAAAACAAATTTAATTCAATATAAACGTTATTATGTTATCCAAGAAAACCTTCAGAAGTTGATTCAAAGAATAAATTCGTAAAGGCGAACCCAAACAGGCAAGACTCGTTGCTTTTTTTACACGAAATCCCGGAACACACCAAATGTCTTTCGTAACATGAACTTTTATAAAATTTTGCACAAGCTTTCAATCCATTATGTTTCTTTTTAAAACTCTCAATTTTTTAAGCAATCATCTTTTAATTTTGATTAGTATTCCATGTTGTCGCTAGAGGAGTTTTTCATGAAAATAAATTTTAACTTCCCGCATCCTGAGAAGCTTGCATTCTTTGCATTGCAATCAAAAATGTTGAAAAGTTCTCCGTTCTGTTGCAATAAAAAGTGGGGTAAAAACTTTCTTATGACGTTATGGTCATCAAATGTACAAGTGTTGAAAGTAAAATTGTATTAAAATAGATGAACGACTTGAATAGGTGTTCAACTACATCACCAGAAAAGAAATAAACAAAGCCGATGAGACGATTTATGAGAGATGATTGAAAGTAATTAAATTGAATCACCCATGTAGACTTTGCGCAAAGTACTGTATAAATTGCAACATAGTTCATCAGAATTAACAATTCCATACAAACAGATTTCTTTACAGGAGGCTCTTGAGGGAAATAATTTCCTAAGGAAATGAAAGAAAGGAAGTTCTGGGAAGAAAAAAGGTATTCCTCCCGCTTCGGAGCGAGACGATGGGTCGAGAAAGACCAGTTGGAATGGTGAAAGAATCTCCCCGATCTGCCCCTCCACGTAGGCGTTGAACAGGTGGATCACCGCCATGACCGAATGTCACCTCACCCAATGAACCGGGGAAACCTCCTAAGTCACCAACCGTAGCGAACCACTTGGGATGATCTATGGCAGAGGTTTTGGTTATTCAATAAATGGTTCTCTGGGCGGCGATAGCCATACGCACCTCTCAAATTAAATTCATTGATAGCCATCTTCAATTCTCTGATTGATAGCCATGTCATCATGGTTGGGGATGCTGTGTGAGATTTTTTTTCGAGAAGAAAAAAGGTATGAATGATGGGTAGGAATCTGGGACTCAATGTGTCTAGGAGTGATGGACGTATGAATCCATCCCTCCAACTGCGGTGCAAGGTGATGGGTCGAGAGATTTTGGCTGGAGGATAAAATATCTCCCTCAACAAGTCTCTCTCGAAGGATCGGTGGGCAGGAGCCCACCACGCTGCAGATGGGCAGACACATCGGCCGCCAAGACCTTGACAAACCTCACCCAATGAACCCGGGCACCTCTGCTAAGTCACCAAACGTAGCGAACCACTCGTGGTAACCTATGGCAGAGGTGTTGGTTATCCAATAAATGGTTCCCGGTGCAGCGGTACCCATACCCGCCTCCTAAATTTAAAAATTGCAACAGCTCCCTTGGTTGTATGTAAAAGTATGCATATGTAGTTACAAGCATCAGTCGTTAGGTTAAAAAAAAGAAACGAAAAATGGACTTCGGATATTTCACGTGACATCTTTTACACTTGGTATACACGTTAGGGAACATGTTGTGATAAGTTAAAATTCGTATTTATGAGATTTTTACTACTTACCCTTCTATATGTATATACCAAGTCAGATATACAATGTGTATCATGTGTAGAGACGTTGATTCACTCACCTGAAACAAATAAAATGTATTATTAATACTAATACAATAATCCTTTAGAAATTACGTAACAAGAAAAAAATCGGTAAACGCCGAATCAAAATACGTGACAAAACCCACAGAGAACATATTTATTTTCACGAACCATTTCAGATTAAGTGTATTTTCACCCAAGAAAATCGGGCGATATTCGGTTACCAGAAAAATAAGCAAAATTTCCATCTCTTTGCAACAGCTGGTATAACATTACGTTTTCAACCCCCCGAGCTCTGGAATATCATGCATACGGGTACACACAAAATACTTCGAATATTTGTAAACAAAAAACAATCCGCAAGTAAAACAAAGGGGAAAAATTCAGAGAAAACAATCAGGGTAAAATGACGATCCTGAAAATTCTGCGAATCGATTTGACAAAATAAAATGAAAGAACAAAATATACTCTAACAATCACAAAAATGTGTTGTTCTCTTAAAATCTTTAGACACAACAACAAAAAAGGACCATTTTTACCATTATTATATACTAGCTTTTCCCCGCGGCTTCGCTCGCATGGTATTACGGGAAATTACTGTAGCGCTTGCACTTATCAATTATCTCCCCCCCCACTTCACCCCCATCCCCTCCCGCATTCCATATATTCATTCCCTTACATTCAGTTTTCAAACATCTCGCCTACCACCTAAATTTCATAATGCTATAGCTCAAAGAAAAAAAGAATTACTTATCCAATTTTGTTCATTCGTTCGGAATTTATGCGCTTACAAACATTTCGGATGTTTATTTTTATTTAAATATTTGGAAGTTCGTTAATATAATAAAAAAATACTCTATTTATCATTGTCTTTATAATCGTTACGGATTATATTTTTAATATAGAAACTCTCATCTGACATTTATTCCAAGCTTGTCCAAAAAAAAAACGAATTCTAATATTTGAATTTTCTGCAGTAGTAGCTGACCAGTAGACTGAGTACCTACCAGCATAGAGCCCAAAAATATATCAACATTGTTTCCATGGAAACGATTTTTTCTGACGTTAGCAGAAACTCGCTTTTGTTAGCGACAGAAAACGTATAACAAATATAATATATTAATATTTATAATTTCATAACGCCAGAGCTTACCATCATTTACAACCTGTAGTTTGCGCATATAATTTAGTTTTATATTGGTGAAAGAATTATTAAAGTCTTTATATTGTGTTATGCGTGAAAAGGTCATAAACAAACTCGAGCAGTTTCGCATTTATAATATTAGTATGGATGATTTTGAAACAGTTAATTCGTGGTGGAATGCCATCACAATATAAATTTATGATTTTAAATATATTTTTTCATGTTGTAAGATATTAATCTCAATATGTCAAAATCAAAATATAGTCTATGTATATGAGATATCTATGCGTTGCTAAAACATTCATCCGATTGCGATGAAACTTTGGGGATTTGATGTGCGCATGCCCGCGATAGTTTCTATATACAATAGTGAGTTCTGGCATCATGAAATTATGATTTGCTAACCTTTCATCCGATTGCTATGAAACTTTGGGGATTTGATGTGTGCGTGCCCGCGATGGTTTCTTTATATAAAAGCGAGCTATGGCATCATAAAAATGCGTAAACTAACCGTTTATCCGATTGCGAGGAAACTTTGGTGAGTTGTTGTAAGCACGTTCGCAAAGGTTTCCATGTATACTGATATAAAATTGCATTAATGAATGGCACACAAGCTGTTTGAAAACTGAATGTACCGGGACTGAATGTATGGGATTTCAGAGTGGAAGATACTCTCAGTGTCGCCCTGGTGGAAGACAACTTTTCAGAATTGAAACGTTGCTTGAAATGGCTTTAGTCGTTTTTGGTGACCAGATCTAGCCAGGTATTTCCCACCTTCCTCTTCCCCATCTCCTTCCCCTCTCCACTACCTTTAGCCTCACAACATATCCCAATTGGGGATGCCATAATCTCACTGGCTCCAGACGGGAGCAATTGGGACTCTTGTGAGGTATTCATATAAAAAAATATATTAAAAAAAGGAATCCTGGAGGGGGGAGGGAGGAGGGCAACTCGGGAGGGGGTTTCGCGGGAGGGGGGAAGCGAACTCGGGAGGGGAACAAGGCAGGGAGAAACAAGTTCTTTATTAAGTGGAGTAGCAACGCATGCCGGGAACTCGCTAGTTATAAATATCGCCGTAATACAACTCATCAGATCCTCGTTGGTCCGGTCACGAAAATTTCAAAATCATGGAGTACGCATCTTATTCCGCTACGTCTTACATCGAAATTTCTCTGAATTAACATTGGGCAACCACGTCTATTATTATATTGGAGTTCTCTTTTATTTTATCAATTTGGGATACATTTTATTTATAATCTTTTAAAAGATTTTTTATTATATAAATGCTATTTTTTTTACACATCCTAAAATAATTTTTAAATTTTATTTTATATAATTGTTTTTGATGATATTTAAAAAATTTAATCACCTCTCCTTTCTAATATTTTGTCTATGTTCTTATTTTCCTACACTTGTTTGTCTTTTATTATTTTTATTAGCTTATTATCCTGACGAAGAAAACATAGTTTTTGAAACATGTCGATATTGTTACTTAAATAGTGTTGTACAAAAAGTTATTTGTTTTCATTAAATTTAAAAAAAAACATAATTGGCAGCAAAGCAATCCAAGGTATTTTAGATAGTGCAATATTGTGAAAAAGCGCCCCACTGGCTTGTATAATGTAATAATCGTCAATGCCACTATTTCATATGACAACATTTCATAAATCGCCCCTCAGATGCATTTCAGAATGGCAATTTCCTTCCAGAAGAAATCAAGATTAAGGGAAGTTTTCTGCTTGCGAGCTCGGCTGCGGGAGAAAAAGTTTCCTGATTTCTGCTAACTATAATAGGGGCATACGCGGAACTTTCAGGATGAAATCTTATTATACCACCCTTAGTTTAGTAATACTCGAATAAAGCTGCTTTCAGAATGACAAAATTTTGCTTTACTTCTTTTAAATCACGTTTATTCGGATAAAAAAATCTTTAAGGCGGAGACGGTTTACAAATAGTTCCCGTGAGCAGTTAGGCCATAGGCCCATTTTGCTATCTCCAATTTTACCTCTATCCTTTAATAACAACCCAGTCCCTATTATAAAGTTCACCAGGGTTGTCATTGGATATGTGGCTATGTCTTTTGGTTCTACTGCTTGTCTCGCCAGGTTACAAAGCCTAGTTCCCAGGATATTGGCACCGTAGGTGAATTGGAGTCTCTTCATCCTCTTCACATTTCTTTCATCTATTGGTGTTTTCCACTCCCAATATCTGCATGTGTCTCCTGAGATGCCAGTATCCCGTTAATAGTCCTACCAGTTCCCTCAGCGAGTTTCTGTCCATATCGAGAAGTTTCCTGGTTCGTCTAGGGTCTGGTCCTTTTATAAGTACTTTGGATTGTCTCATTCCAGGTACCCTCTCCCATTCTTTGCAGTGCTGGAATTTGACTCACCTCTCAAGGGCATTGCTTTACAAGTATATGTATTTGATAAAAGTAACCACAAAAATAAATTATTTTAAGTATGCTTAAAGGAAAGTAAATCCACGTGGCATCAAACATCTAGACTAGGAGTTATTTCCCGGCGTTGTACGAGTTTAAAAACACAGGAAATCTTTCTTCTCAGTAAAAATATGAAACAAAGACATGGCATCTTGTTTAGTTTCTGACGCATCAAAATTAAATGGCTCAAAAAAGAACCGTCTTAAAAATTTCAGATAAAATTCTCTGGAAATGTGATAACGCCAGAGATCACCGTTCGAGACATTTTAATAAAATACACGAACAGGTTTTCTACTTCGTACGATGTTTTTCCCAATTATCTAAATAGATACGCTCAAATAACCTTAGAATACAAAATCCCTAAAATTTATTGGATTTTTACAAAATGAATAAAAAATACAAACTAATTTTCAGAAAGAGCAGGCCGAAAAATGATTATGTGAAAAATATTTTTTCTACGTACTTTTTTCTGATTCCAAATACATTTTTTGTTGTTTAGGTTTTTTATAATTTTATTTGCTATTTAATTCTATGTCTTTAAATATATTCTATGTCTATAAATATCTATCTATGCACTGATCTTAAATTTAAAAATGTAAGTGGATTGTTATTCTGCAATTTAACGGAAATTTGTAATATTAATAAATTATTTCTGTTTCCATTCATTCCCCAAAAGAGTGTTTCATTAGTCTTACTGACCCCAAGCGGTAGGCTGTTGTGTTGTGTTTTAAAAATAAAAACACCTTTTCTTAATACAGAAAAACTTCCGCTTAAAATTGTAGTTTGTTAGTTTTTACAAAAAATATCTAACGATGTATCCTAATGACGCTCGGACTAAGCAAGAAATGTATTCGGTTCACTTCTTCAAAGGCAAGAAGTTCACAAGAACACAACGTGATCGTTAAAACTTGTAAATTTCACGGGGGAGCAGTAGATACTCAGCACAGGTTTCACTTATCTTACCAAACATCGAGTGTAACGATATAACTAAAAAAACAATGTTTCATTTATTTAAAAAAATATATTTGTAGATAAAATAAAGTCGTAATTTTTTTTATTTAAAGGGTGGAAAACAATAGGCTCTTTTGTGTAGAACGTTAGGAAAAAGAGGAAAGGCGAAAACATAACGCGGATGTAGAATTAAACAAAAAAGAGGGTTGGAAATAATTTGTTCGTAGAGCAAATCTAAACAGAATTGAACGTATTATTTTTTTAAACTTTTCACTTTATTGTGATTATAATTTTTCAAATAATTTGAAAAAATACACAAACATATATAAGTTTGCGAAGACAAAAATGTGTTTAATTTTTTAATATTGAAAGGTGACCGGACAACTCAGAATGAAATAAACTCAGAACCGTCTTTGAAAAGTCATTAAAAGTGATGAAAAAAATATATAGAAAATTGGTTAAATAGGTTACACTAGGTTAGGTTAGAGGCTATTTTTAAATTAATTTTTTTACAGCTTTTAATGTCTCTTCAAAGAGGTGTTGAGTTGATTTGATTCTGAGTTGGCATAGAACAATCTGAAACCACGGAACCAATTTAAAATATGACAAATAATTGACGATTGCCAAGTTCACTATTATGGTTATGAAAGCGCAGACCCGTGAAACATCACGGGATATTATAATTGTGGGATTTGAGAAGCTGAAAGAATTTATAAAAAAAACTGCCTTGGAATGCCTTTCAAAAACTAAGTAAAGCAGAAATTGTCCTTCAGAAACAAACATTTTCATTTATCAGAAATTTACCTATCGAATGAACACCGTTTTTAAACTTGAACAATTATCACACATCAAAAATTTTAACAAAAGAAATACACATAAATAGTAAAAGTTATTAATTGATTAAATAATGTTGGTATCTGCTTTATCTGAATATTTCATACAAAAAGGTTGAAAATCAAAAATTTCGAAAATCAAAACAAATTTCATGTTACAGGAAGAACCGGAGCTACACATAAATATAGAGACGTAAAACCGAAATAATTATTTTGAATAAGTCATAAATTACAATAAAAATTCAGTTATTTTTAATAATAATTTGAAATAGAATTGAATGCGTTTATTTTTCATCAGAGCAGAGGCATTTTTAGTCGCTTTATGTGGAACGTTACGTCATGATAAGCTTAGGGTAGTCAAGGTCATGTTTTGTTAGGTCAAATATATTCGAAATCATTTTTATTTAATTAATTCCCGACTGGTCAATATCGATATAATATCGCCCGATAATAATATCGCCCTTTTATTGCAAGCTGTTAGGGGAATGTTTCACCCATAAATTGTTGTTTTATCTTCTTGGCCTAAGGGTAGTTTTATCCCCGCAGTGTTTGACTTGCCCGGCTTCAGACAGGGAGGAGCAAAAAGATTGCAGGACGTGACTTTAGCACTGGACAAACTACCCTAGTCTTGCTTCTTGGCTTATTGGGAAAAATCTCTGAGACCAAATCTGCTACTTCTAACATAAGTTAAGCTTTATCAAAGACTTTAGAAGAAAACTGTTTCCACTTTCGTAGTGAATCGATACTTATTAGTTTTAATATGGCGCATATTGACAGCCCTTTCCTCTTAGAAAGCAGTGTCTGAAAACTTTGGTCGTAGTCGTCACCTTGTCGACTTGTTCAGGATACCACGCGGCGGAACAAATGTTCTGGCACAGCATAGTCACAAGCAGAAAAGTACAGTTGAATGAAATTTTTAAATCAGATATTTTTATTGGTAATGCGCGTTTTCATCCCGCGACAAAATATCCCCGACAAAATATCCCCCAACAAAATATCTATTAAAATTAACCTAACCTAACCTAACAAAAAAATTGAACAAAAATAACACTTACAGATATCCTCTAAGGAAAATAAATTATGGTTTAAAAATAGTAAAATGGGACAAAACTAATAGATATAACAAACATAAATTATTGTTTAAGAATAGTAAAATGGGACAATTTTTTTTTACGTGAGCTCCATACAGGAGGCCCTTAGAAAAATAATTTCTCTCAGGGCCTGTGTCATCTTTGGGGATGCTGTGTGGAGGGTTTTTTTTTTAAAAAGGATGAGAGGAGATTTCTGGGAAGGAAAAGTGTTTAAGGGGTGGGTAGGAATCTGGGGTTCAGTGAGTCCTGATCATCCGCCTCCAATACCTAGACAAACCTCACCTCATGACCAGAGGTGATATTACAAAAATTTATTGTCTTTACAGGATGTCTGTATTATTTTTGTCCCCTTTTTGTTAGGTTGGGTTAGGTTAGGTTAGGTTAGGTTAGGTTAGGTTAGGTAAGGTTATGTTATGTTAGGTTAGGTTAGATTTTAGTAGCAGGATATTTGTAGGAGGATATTTTATGGGGGAAATTTTGTCGCGGGACGAAAAGTCGCGGAATCATTTTTATTACTGTTTAAATAATCTTAAATCTTTTTTATAGATCAATGTACCAAAATGTTAAGAATTTTCAAATAAGAAACGTTGTTATATTAATGAATGATAAATACATAAATATAAATAATTGTCAGGCTTTAGTGCCTCTTATTTACTTCAACACGTAGATAACAATATTGCTTCAATTTGACAGTTTACGTTACTAACAATTCAAAACCTCGATAACATTATTACGAATGATCGTCCAGTGAGTGATTCACGAAATGTATAAACATTTAACCGTATTTATAGTCATTCGTATTACGTTTATATCAAAGGGAGCCCAGAGAAGCCATTTATGGAAATGTGGAAATAATGCTAACAATGAAACTTATCCCAGAAGGTTGTCCATTTCACCAGTTACTTTAGTTACGTTAGTTTTTGACTCACGGCGAATCAGGAGACTTGCTGAATGACTTCAGCGTCCATATCAAATAAGAAATTGGCAATTCTTTAACATGCTTCTCTCAGGCTTCACAATAATGCACACCATTTACCGTTACGTAGAAACAGGGACATGCTGTATTATCTTTATTTCAATGTGGCACAAGAGTTCCAGCTGCTCTCATCCGTGTGGAATCAGTGACACTATGGCATCCTTAGTTGGGTTATTTAGTGAGGCTGAAGGTGATGGAACGGGTAGAAAACGAGTGGAGGATAGTGGGGAAGTACCTGGCTATTCAGATTTTTTTTTATCAATACTTACGGTGCAAATAACAAATATGTATTAAATATTTTTGTACATACCACAGAAATCGCAATATAACGTTTTTAGAGCAAGGCTCGTGTTAAAAAGGCGAATATGCTTACCAAACACGGCTAAAGTCATATCAAGCAACATTTGTATTCCGAATGGTTGTCTTACACCAGGGCCGCATTGACGGCCAGCATAGTCCAGCGGTAAGGCTCTTGACTTGCATTCCGATGGTCGCGGGATCGAATCCCGGCGTGGTAAATAAATTGTATTTGATTAATTTGTATTAATTCACAATTTATTCATTTAAAATAATTTATGGTATATTTACGGCTCGTTCCAGAGTGGAAGATACTCTCAGTATCGCCCTGGTGTAAGACCACCATTCAGAATTGAAACGTCGCTTGAAATGGCTTTAGCCGTGTTTGGTGACCAGATCTGAATAGCCAGGTACTTCCCATCGTCCTCTTCTCCATCTACTTCCCCTCCCTACTACCTTCAACCTCACAACATACACCAATCGAGGATGCCATAGTCTTACTGGCTCCAGACGGGAGCAGTTGGGACTTTTGTGCGGTATTCATATAAAAAAAAAATTATGGTATCTACAAATACATTCACCTGAAAGAAATCGAATTATACCGTTTTTAATGCTTTAGATATAGTATTTTCAGATAAAACAAAAAATACAATATCTAAAGTCATTAATTAATTCACACCGCAGCGCAGACCCGAGCGGCCAGTACAAAAATGTATAAATAATGCAGGATGCGGATGAATGAAGATGTCGTAGTCGCGCCGTTCAATGAATTCCGGAATATGTAAATTTTAACATTTCAAAATTGGATTGGCGTCACGCCGTGGCGGGCTGAAGGCTAAAGACATGCCGCCGTAAATGTGTCACAGAATTTTAATTCGCATTCCGGTATAACTCACCCGCGATGAAAATGAAATAACGGGTGTGAATTTTACTGATATAATAATAGTTGGAATGACGCGTCGTAGCTCGCGAAATTTCTGATTTATTTTAATGTTATTTTTTGCGAAAAGTATTTTCCTGTTTTGTAATACGCATTTTGGAAAATAATTTTCTGTTGAAAATATTATTGTCTGAATAATTCTCCAAATAAAAACTTAAG
Organism: Glyphotaelius pellucidus; assembly: GCA_936435175.1. NCBI lineage: Eukaryota > Metazoa > Arthropoda > Insecta > Trichoptera > Limnephilidae > Glyphotaelius > Glyphotaelius pellucidus. The sequence continues at coordinate 8,538,334 of OW386552.1, read as the reverse complement.
TCAAAAGCAAATATTCTAGAGTTCGTTGTTCTGGAATTACAGGCAGAGTAATAACCGAAATTAGAATTTTTATTTATATATTTTTGTTAATATATTAAATTGTCTGTGTGGGAATTCAATAAAAAAAATCATTTTCCTTCATACAGAATCTACAAAAGCAACGCCTTCGACCGGAATAATTTTAAACGATTCTCAATTGATGATAAATTTAGAAACAAATTCTCAAATGTTGATATATTTAGAACACCAATGTTACAATACAGGTTTACTTTATGTGGGGTCTCCTCCAACGGTGAAGTCGAATAATTGCTTGAACATATGCTTGAACATTACTCTAAACGTTTTTTTTTTTTATTTTCTCCTCCGTTTATCGAACATGGATGAAACATTGTGACTAAGTGGGCGTGGCCACACACACATTTTGTCTAATAATCTGTGATAAAGACGAATCCACGCATTAAACACTTGACGTTTGACGTTCACGTAAATGTAAAGACGAGTTCTGATGAGAAAGAGATGCAACATCAGGAAAAAAAACATATATTTCGTATATATTTTAATAGATATTTATTTATCAGGAAAGATTTCTGGCTAATTTCAATTATTACACTACCTAAACGAACCATTAAGAAATTACGTCTACGTAAACGACAAAGAACGTTAAGTTCTGATGTTGAAGAGATTTTCACGATTTATAAGATTGTAGTTGTTACATGTAAGTATCAGGGAGGAAACGCAGATTTTATGTTAGACCGCACTACCTTGAAATTTTATTAGGTATTTATTTATCAGGAATAAAAAATTTGGATTGAGCAATTTCTTCCGTGTCTCTGAAACCGATTTTGAAGAACTGTGTTTAATTATACTACATGTGCAAGAAATACGTATTGGCATTACATTAATATTTCTGGCTACTAGCATTCGTATAAAACCTAATGTGTCATTTAAAAATTTCAAAACATAAGTATTAGCATAAATTGTTATATAGGTCTAAGGGCCCTCTGCAAATAAATTAATAAACTTTATTTCCAGGTGAGTTCACTACAAAAACAATCATTCATTACGACAGTATTTAAGCACAATTTATTAAAATCATAAATATGCTCACGCAATTGACATAACCCCAAAAACTAAATTTATTCTTCGTAGCTGACAGCGCCGCGCAGATGCTATAAAAATGAACTAATCCTCCTGCACGCCTTCCCCGTTTCACCCGAGAAGAGAGTGTTTTCCACCGGTCACGGAAAGCATGAACATTGCATCTGCGAACAAGAATTGTTCAAAGCCACGCCCTCATTGACAAAGTTTATAGTAATATTCAAGTGAATGTTCAAGAAAATGTTCATTTCGGGGGTTGCAAGCGGCCTGGCTTTAAAAACATTTTTTTCATCAAATATAGCTGATTAGTTTGCTGAAACTGTTTAACCTTAATCGAATATTTGATGTAGAAAAATCTGAAAAAGATACGATCACATATATAATCGAACCCAGGACTACACATTGTGAGACTTGCAGAGCAAGTGCTCACAGTGTGTAGTGCATCGCCCCGGGAAGGCTAAGGTTCGATTCCTAGATGTGACCGTATCTTTTTCGATTTTTCTGTTTCAAATTTTCGATTAAGAGTCGCTAATATTGTGTTCATTGATAAGAAAATAAAGAGTATATTTGTGGATCTGCAACCAAGTGGAACTGTTTCATTCAAAAGTATGGATAATGATTTTTCCTATTATATCATGAAGTTTTTTGCAAAAGAAGCCATACTTTTAAGGGGAACTATGAGTTTGAATTTATGCTTTGAATTTTAGTTTTTTGAGGTGGTTCCGTAACTTCTCAAACCGATCCGACATGACAGGCTGACAAATTGATATCCACCCCCCAAGTTGCCCATATAACAATTATGAAGAATATGCTTTTCCGATCTGTGAAGTTAATATTTTCAAGAGAGCTGGGGATGATTTCAGAAAATTCTCGAAAGGTCCTACTTAGGCAGCCAGAAATTCATGAATTATTATTATTTTAATATACATATTTGACGTTCTTCGGGAGAAAAATGTGGCGAGGATATTGGCGAATCGTACCCTAGCAATTTAAAAGTCAAATATTTTCCTGTATTTATATTTACAATTATTTCCTTCAAATTTATTTTCCGTCGAAGAAAATACACATGGAAACCTGAACAAGTAAATAGACGTCAAATTATTTTGTTTTTGAGTGTAAACATTTATTTATTGCTACTGCAATAATCACAAATTCTCATTTTGCCGTCATTTTAACTAAATTAAAACATATCACATTGTGTACACCACTTATAGATTTATTAGTTTTCATTTAATTTATTTATTGTTTTACATCTCTCCTTTTATTAATTGCATTGATACATTTTCATTAATTTTTTTTTGTAAATTCTACACAAGAATTTCAAAAACCCAGTTCCGTATGGTATAGTGAGGATGCAGAGAGTAAGAGGGAAATGAGGTGGATTAGAGGAATGTTGGAAAGACCTGGATATTCAGATCCGGTCCCTGATCACGGGTAAGACCATTTTAAACAACATTTCGTTTTTTAATGGTGGTCTTTCAAAAATAAATTGCATAAAATGCTTGCCGGGAATCAAACCCGCGACTTCCGGATTCGTAGTTGAGGAACTTAGCCGCCTGACCAGAAAGCTTGATATAAAGTCACTTAATAAAAGCTTTGAGTAAACCCTGAAGAATTGCGAAAAGCATTGCGAAAAATGTTTGTGTTTTAAATAATAAAAATAATTAAAACGAGTATTTTATTAATTTCTAAGTAATAACATTTTTAACATACTTACACAAAATGAAAACTTCGGCAATTATATTTTCTATAGTTTGTCCACTAGAGCGAAAGCGCAATTTAAAACTTTTTCTCCGATTGCTCGACATTTATTGGTGATCATTTTGAATATATTTCGCCCAAATAAAAAAAAAAATCATGCCTCCGAATTTTAATACGTAGAGAAAAACTGATTATAGTTCTATATAGCCGAAGTTTGACAAAGTGTCCATGAAACGGACGAATTTTTGTATAAGGAATTTTAAAATTCTTCTTTTGGAAGATTTTTTGATTGATTCGTTTACAGACCGTAATTCTAATATAGAATCCTAAATTTCAGTCCGTTCGGTGCCATAGGCCCTAAGTAACGACCGAACCCAAGTTTGACAAAGCGTCAATGAATCCTCCTATCTTTTGTCGGTTATCACATATTCGTACGACTTATAATTTTTTTTTATAAAATCGTAGACTTCTACTTGATTTAATGAAATACTTACAAAATACTTACTTAATTACTTTCAAAAGAGGGAAAATTTGCCAAAATTGGCAGCAATGCAATCCGAGGTATTTTAAATAGTGCCATATTGTGGCAAAAAGCGCTCCAAAAGGGGTGTTTGTAACTCATTACATATGTATTTTGTTAAATTTACTAAATCATCCAAAAAATCCTTCTCAATGAATTTTTAAAATTCGGCATTGAGGGTAAATATCCAAGGGAATTAAACAGCTTACCAGCTTTTACAAATGGGTCTCTTAAAGATCCGGGTTTGCTACATTATCTATTAATAAAATAACCCTTCGCGTAGCATCCCCAAGACGACGTAGACCTTCAGGCTTTCCTCGGGTTCCATTGGCTCCACAATATCAATTTAAACGCAATAAGACAAAATGATTGTTTTTAAGCGTTTGATTTTAATATTATTTTCAAAAAGACATTGAAAGGAAATGAACAGCGGCTTATTGAAAAAGCTCCCCTTGCAATAAGATTTGAAATAAGCTCAAAGTATCGAGCGTGACGAAGAAAGCTACAGAAACACTAAAAGAAAATTCCCACCATGAGCAGTGAGCACTCAGGTGAAACTCGATATTTTCTTCCCATCTTATTTATTCGTGTTGATAGAGTGAAAAGTCAAGAATTTATTACGTTGTAAAATGTTATGACCGTACGATTTTTTTGTTTCATTGGATTAAAATTCATCCGACTGGATTTTTCGAACTGACTTTTAGATACACCGTGTTAGTTTCGCTCTGCGACTTTTGTATTCGTAACATTTTTTATGCAAAAATTGAGTCTATCTGAATAACCAGGTACAACCACACATTCTCTTTTTTTTCCTTTCACCATTTCCAATTTTTTGTCTCAAAATATATATATTTTTTTTAATTTTATTTTTTGACTTGACGTCTTATAAATCGATTAACGCCGGCTGTATGCCCGTAAAGCATGATTCATTGTCAGGTTCCGCCTGAGCCGAGCGTGTGAACAAGCGATAGAGAGGCACATCGGCCTAAGCGTTCGGCTTGTGACGCATCTTTCTCTCTTCCACTCCATCGTTATTATATGACGTTATCACGTCAAATTATCGTCCGTAAACCGACTTTACAGACAAAAATTTATTTTTTATTGTGTATTTACAGATTGTATGTCCATTTACAGTACATATGTGACACAAACTACACATCTATATATAAATTAAAGAAAAAGGTTAATATTAACATAAGATACATACATATTATAGCAGTGGCAATTATATGCCCCTTGAATTCTTCAAGGCTACTGTTAAAGATGTCAACAGTTTTGGAAGCGTTATTTAACAGCGCCATACCTCGTGTCATGCTATGCCGAGTCAGTACGTCCGTTCTGCTATGTGGTATACATAGAAGATCGTGGTACTGTCTCTGGCCGTAGTTGTTCGGCACAAACAACCTATAGCATTCTAGGAGGCACGGGCTATCTATTAAATTATTGATGATTTTGTACGCCGTTACTGGAAGGGCCTCATTCCTCCTCGACTGGAGACTTTGGCAACGCGTTTCTGTGAGCAGATCTTTATGATGCATGAATCGCGGGTACTCTCCGTGCATTCTCATGTACAGATATCTAAGAAACTTTTTTTGAATCTGTTCCAATTTTTAAATGTTTTTTTTTTGGTATGGGGCCCATAAAGCAGATACTTATAATGCAGTTATACATAGCCATCATTGTTTCAGGACTTGAAAACTGTTTGCACGATCTTATGACAAACCCTGGAAGCTTGGTGATCGCAATAACAAATAAAGACATTACCGTAAACATTAATCAACGAAGTTATGAAAACCAACATAATAAATCACCATAATCGTGCCTAGAATAATAAATTGACGATAGGTAATATATCTAATAGCATAAAAAGAACTCAAGAAAAGCCTACCTAATAGACGTAGTAAGTCAACCAGCCATGGTAGGGACTTTGATACTTACGTTCAATATCACTCAGGGAATTCTTTAAGTTTTCAATATTGACTCTCGCTCCTCGGAGATTTCAGTGCGTAAGGACCGCAGTACCCTCGTGCAGATGTGGGTAGGAATATTGATATTTCAGGGATTCGGGTTTCTAGGCAAACTACTTAGTTCGATAGGGTTATTTGTGCGTCATCCGTGGAAAATTTAACTGAAGAGTTTTTAGCATATTATCATCGGCCGTTAACGTGTTTTATTGGCTTGCCAACAGAATACATCTAATAATAATTAAAGTAATTAACATTTTCAGTGTGGTTATAGAGATTTTTCCAATTAGAGGTGAGCACACCATCCATCTCAACATTATTTGTGTAACAATAAGTTACAATAAGTAATAATAATTTAAATTTTACGTACATGAAACAATGAGGACTAAAATATTAGTAAATACAAACGAACACATTTACCTGTATATGTATAAACGTACGTATGTAGGAGTGAACAGTCATGAACACGGAAAAGACCAAAGCAATGACAAACGGGAAGCAAGAACCTATCAAGATCAATAACAATCTGATCGATTATGTGGATGAGTATGTATACCTAGGTCAAATCATTTCTCCTTTAGATTTAACCACAAAAGAAGTAGACAGACGTATTGGAAATGCTTGGAAACAATATTGGGGTTTGAAAGACATAATGAAAAACAGTGAAATCAGGATAGCTATCAAACGGAAACTTTTTGACACCTGCATACTTCCTGTACTTACTTATGGTTGCCAAACTTGGGCACTCACAAAAACTCACAATAAGAAGCTCGAAACATGTCAAAACTCCATGGAAAGAAGTATGATAGGGAAAAGACTGTCCGATAGAATAAAAATTGCAACCATTAAGAAGCAAACAAGAACAAAAGATGCCATAAAAACAATAAAAAAGCTAAAGTGGAAGTGGTCAGGCCACACAATTAGAGGAAGTGAAAAATGGTCAAAATTAGTCATGAATTGGTTCACAAGTGACAAGAAGAGAAAACGAGGTAGACCATTTAGACGGTGGGTTGACGACATCAAAGCCGTGGCAGGTGGTACATGGACAAGAACAGCTAATGATAGAGAGAAATGGCGACAGTTGGAGGAGGCCTTTGTCAACTAGTGACATACAGACAGGGAGTCGATGCATGATAAGTGAAAAGTTTATTATAAATAATGTTATGTAATTTACTGTCTGAATAAAGGCTATTATTATTATTATTATGTAGGAGTGTACACTGTACGCATGTATATGCACAAACACACCCACACACATATACATATATTCACGTATTACAGAGCCATTGTAGGTAAATGATACTATATTTAATGGCTCTAGGTGAGGAGATCATTAGGTTTATGCAAGTGTAGGTTCTTCTGAAGGAAGTTCTAGTTCGAAAATACTTCCAAGTCTTGACGATCACAGCGTTTGTTGTATAATCGAGTCATTCTTGATGTTGATTTGAAAAAAACTTGTATTAATACGATAAGTATTGATCCAAAAGATTTCAGGGTTTCTCGCGAAATTCGGTCTTATATTAAGATTGATTTGAGTAATTAAAGATTTTAATTTTTTATTCTTATTTGTAAGAGACAAAATCATATACATAAAATATAGAGATACATATATACAAAGTTAAATTCAGTCAAGCCAAAAAAGTCTCTTATGTTAAAGTGACATTCGGTTCGAGATAAATTCACTGTTTATGAACGTTTTTCAAAATAAAATGCTGTTTTTTAAAGCAGATGAAAGACTCTTCCGGATTTTAGTATTACAAACCGACGTATGGGCGAATTGGGCGAAGGTCACCAACACTTAAACTGGGCAAAGCCGAAACAAAAGCCATCCGCAGGGTCTAGCAGCAAAAACCCACGGAGTGGATTTTTAACTGCTAGTTTAATAAATTAATGTTGCTTACTTCAGTAACAGCAAGAAATTGGTCATTTTTATTTCGAAATTTATGTAATGGATATTATAATAATGAAAATAACACATCGTCTATGAATTGTTTCATCCTCTGACTTCTATGTCCCCGAATGAGATCGGTGTATTTACAAAGTCTCCGTTTGAACTAACCAATCCGCGGAAATTCTAAATTTCTCGTATCCGTTCAGACTTAAGGCACTGTGGGGATTGGGAATTGGATGGTGCCTAAGTATTTGGGAGAATATCAGTGCTTACATATGTTACGTAAGCGCCTTTATGATTATTTCAATAAACTCTACTAGAGTCCTAGGAATATGAATATTACACTTTACAAGTATATCTATATCTACGAGATATCATTTAAAATCTATAAGTTAAATAAATTCGTTTCTTCTTTAAGAATTATTAGTTTCCTAGCGGTGTTCCCGAAGGATCACATTAGGTCCTTTTTTATTAATAGTATTTTCAAGGACAGTGAGAATTGGGATATTTCAACAAGTACTGTGATAATATTAATACATTACGTGTCACAATGCCATGTCATTTCATTTTAGGTTAAATATAAATTTTAATAGTTTTAAACGGGTAGATAATAATAATCTTGATTGGATAACATTAAAAAATTTCGGATCGTATTGAGAAATTCAGATTTAAATCTGGTCTTTTCTTTTTTTTACGTTGTACAGTAGCTCCGCAAAGGAGGCCTTGAGGAAAATAATTTCCTGACCTGTTGACCTGTTTAATTGACCTGTGTCATCTTAGGAAATGCTGTGTGGAAGGTATTTTTAAATTTATGAAGGTCGTTCAGAAGACAATTTCCTATTTCTCAATTCAGGAAATGGAAATTAGATCAACAAACCAACTTTATCGTTTTATTGCTGATCATTAATTCACAATTGTTTTTATTTTGACAGAGGGGTAGGCAGAGAGGACATATTGCCAAGCATCTCGGTTTTGGCACACACTCTTTGCCTCATTAACATTCCTACATCGCCTCATACATACTCTTCTATTATTCCGACTCTTGACATTATACTTAAGTATCTGATTCACTTGACCGTAACATGTCTTTCTCGGACATCCTCGACTTCTTCTACCATTCGCATTTGCATCATATATCTTCTATATATTTATTTCTTCGTCCATACATGCCTAAACCATTTAGAGTCCTTTTATTAATCTTACTCATTACGCTTACACCAGCCTTGCATTCTTTGCGGATCTCCACATTTCTCACACGATCATACATGGTTTTATCGCTCATGCCCTCAGAGATCTCATTTCCCGTCTAATAATCGCATAATTTACTGTGGCAATAAATAAAATACTGAATCAGGGAACTCACTAAAGTACTACTCCACCGAATAATCTCTTACGATCTAAATAATGGTTTTCCAATTTTATTGCATTTCTCATTTACACACACGAAGTTATCTTTATTAGGCCATTTAAGACAAGTCGACTTTTTACGATCAGTACTAAAACAAATGAAAACTATTTTAGAACCTTCCAGATGAGCATTATTATGCAGTAACAGAGTTTTCTTTTATCTCCGATGGTAAATTTAACGATTATTGGGGCGTTTCTATGTAGGCTTATGTGTTTTATAAGTTAAAATGGGTTATTACTCTCGAGAGTCGAAATTAGTTTCAAGAGTTTTATAATAACGCATTGACATAAAGCGCGAGATTTACAAGCTGGATTAAATTGTCGTTTGAAGCAATCAAATCGGATTCAGGAAGAAGATAATAATTTATTGGTAGATAATAAATAGTGTCGTTAATCTTAGTCCATAATAAATAAGGATGTCACGTTGGTGACACAATGCTGAGCTATGTAAGCAATGCATAGACTTCTTGGCATTATAAACAGCATTCTTCCAGTCCAATGATTTCACTGGTTTTTAAAAGACTTACGAGAATATGTGATATCTTATTTATTAATATATACCTTCAAAATAGAAAAGAACCAAAAAGTTTATTTTTATGTAGATCAAGGGAATTGTTTTAGAAAAATAGAAGTAAGTAAAATACCTGGGCTATATCATTTCAGAAAAAAATGAAAGAGATAATGACAAATCGAAGAAGAATTATTAGAAAATATGTTTTTATATTTTTATTTTATTTTTTTAATTCTTCATTTTAAGCACCCGCTAAACTGTCAAAGCAGTATGTCAGTAGGTCAATTTAACAATATTAATATACCACTAAAGCACAAATATAACAAGAAACCACAATATACAAAAGAGATACAGAAGTCAGTGGTTGAGTGGGCATCGCGTTTGGGTTCCCTCCAAGCCCTCCATCATAACACAAGCAACTTTTTCGGCTTTCTGTGGTGGTAGTAGGAGATTTTCAAACATTGTTGGGTTATTCGTAACCCGGGAATGTTTCTTTCTTTTTTTTTTAAAAAAAAGAAGAATAACTTTTAAGTAACTACAATTACAAAGGCATAAAATATACAGACAGACCAATTACTCACAGTCATATTTATACATAAGATTACAAACAATTTCAATATAGAAAGTTTTGATCCATTAATGGCTAATTTAACTTTTTTTTATGATATCGGTGGTGCAATTTGATTCAATTTTTATATTCATTGCCATCTTATTAAATATGGTAGGGACAAGATAAGTAAAGGTCCGTTGTCCGTATTTATTTTTAATTTTCGGAACGGACAAAAGCTCATTTTTACTAAACTAGTATGATCTACTTTTTTAATCCGACAATAGGTTTTAGCATAGAATTTTAAACCTTAATATCCCTCGAACAGGTAATATATTAACTGACCTACATAATAATTTTATGTTTCTTCTTTGTGCATAAATACTTTTGCTTAACAAGAGCTTGTCAAAGGGTTTTGAATTGTTTTTTTTTTTTTTTATTACAGTTAATACCGCACAAGAGTCCCAACTGCTCCCGTCTGAAGTCAGTGAGACTATGGCATCCCCAATCGGGGTATGTTGCGAGGCTGAAGGTAGTGGGGAGGGGAAGGAGATAGGAAAGAGGAAGGTGGGGAAGTACCTGGCTATTCAGATCTGGTCACTAAACACGGCTGAAGCCATTTCAAGCAACGTTTCAATTCTGAATGGTGGTCTTACACCAGGGCGATACTGATAGTATCTTCCACTCTGGAACGTGCCGCAAATATACTATATATTATTTTAAATTAATAAATTGTGAAATAACACAAATTAATCAAATAAAATTTATTTGCGCACGCCGGGTTCGAACCCGCGACCTTCGGATTGTGAGTCGAGAGTCTTGCCTCGGGACCACGGAGGCCGTCAGAATGGCCAGAGGCTGTTTGAATGTAACCTACGTTTGTCTTGCATGAGTTTCCCCAAGACGTTATCCGTATCTGGTAGTAGATTCCGCTAGTGACAAATAAATTATTTTTAAAGCATAAAATATTTAATTTTGTACTACTGCCTGAAGCACAACTTTTCCAAGTAAATCTGAACCTTTGTAAAATAAGATTATATAATAAGTTCGTTTCACGTACGTATGTGTAACGGGCTTTGAATACAATCCAAGCTGAGCTTTCGTCTCAGAATGGAGCTTTCCAGGTGGAAACGTCACATGTTTCATTTTTCACTATTTTCAATATGTTTGGGAAAACGCTGATATCGCACATCCTGTAGAAAAGGGTAATAAGTAAAAAAAACTATATATATATTTTTTTATTATTTTTATCTCTGAATATTAAAATCTTTGTGATTATCTATGCCCCACAAAAACTGTAGTTAAGTTAGGTAACTCTAACTCCGCAAGATGTTGCTAGTGTCTCTATGCGACGGAACCGTTTAATTCATCAATCGTCATGTGTTTTCGCTCACCTGTAAAATTTACTTTTAAGACTTACCACCCTTTTCTACGGGACGAGCGGAGAATATATTAGTTTTACATAAAACTAGATGGTTGCAATGCCATATTCAAAGAAATAAATTGTTTTTCCTTCCTTTCTCGTGCGTCCCCGTTCCCCTCCCGAATCCCATTCTTCTCCCGCGACTCCCTTCCACTTCCCTCGCCTTTCCTCTCCCCTCTCCCGCTCCCCCGTCCCACCAACCCCTCTCCCGCGTTCCATACATTCAGTCCCATTCAGTCCCATTGCATTCAGTTTTCAAACAGCTTGCTTGCCACCTATTAATCAAATTTGATATCTTACATGGGTATCTATTTAAAATATCTATAATTATTGATTCGATTAAAAGTATCAGGCGAGTACTTCAAATAAATTCATTAAAAATAATAATAATAATTGGATAATTTGTAGAGCGCCGTTTTTGTGAAATATTACCTCAAACGCGCTCTATAATTTTTTTTTAATTTAATTACTTTAAAGAGTTTTGAAAATTGAATTTTGATTTAACAATCACTGCTTTGCAAAATATCATTCTCAAATTTTGATATTTTGACAGTTTTGCAATAGTTTTTGTAATGATTTAAAAGCTATATATATATATATATTAGTATAGTATTGCACAGTTTTTGAAAAACTCACTTTTTTTTCGTCATTTAGGCAAAAGACGACCTTGCCGCCCCTCAAGTTTTACCCGTTTCGAGGTTCAGTTTCGCTCGAAACACAGGGCTTTTTTTTTCAGTGCAGGGCCTCCCACGCCAAAATGACCTCTCCGCCCTTCGAGTCTGACCGACCGCAGAGACCACAATCGCTAGACAGGAAGCTAAAAAAACCCACGAAACCGAAACGCGAAAAATTAACGGAAAAAACTGATGCAAAATCAGCGGCGATAACTGGAACCTCCGACTGAATCTCTCATCGACGAAGAAATCGGCCCGGTTATATTTCCCGCCGACAGGTTCGCATTTCGAAAAAGTCGGAGAAAAATTAAGCACTATTTTCATACAAAACGAATTTGCTAGAAATTTATTCTTTTATTTTAATGGCGATGCTGCTAAAAAATGACATTTTATAGGTACGACACGCGGTACGAGATATCGTCGAAAAAGCGCATTGTGGTCGAGATGTTTTTCAATAAATAGGAGGAATAGAAATTAAGGAAGCTTTTAAAATCGACAAATATGTCGGTCACCATTCAAAATGCTACACAATATCGCGCGGAAAAATGATATTTTCTGACGTTTCGCAAAACTCGCATTTTTCTCGAGGGTGCATAATATAACTGGCCAGTAGAAGACCTAATTTTCTTACAAATAAATTCAGGTTGGGTAAATTTTCTCACACCTTGGAACACTCGATTCTGAAATTTTACAAATGGCGGAAGGCCGCTCTCTCCGCCAACTAAAGATTTCAATCCAGAGACATCTAGCGGTGTGGAATATAAGTACGGATCGTTCACACAAAACAAAATCAAATGTCTGTCGAACACGCCTGTAGTTCTATTTCAATCCGTTCAAATCGGCAGGTTCGTCTGTATCGAAAGAAATTTGCTCAATTCACGAAAAAAGATCTCGGTATCGAGTGTTGCTAGACGCTCGGTTTTGAAATGCCTATTTTAGGAAAGTAGTACCTACACTAGCTAGAAAAAATATTATTAAAATTGTGAGAGGACTAAGTATAAATACTTTGCGAACTCTTTTTCATTGAAATGATTATTTGATAAAAAATTCTGAATATACATTTTAATGGCGTGTTTTTTTTATGTATGTGCAGGTGTACCAACTGAGAATCTGAGTAGGTAGGTACCTGCACATAACAAATCGGAATCATCTGTTTTTTTTTTTTGGAAATTTGTAATAAAATTATTTGAAGTTGAAAGGATAATTTCTTTTGTAATAATTTTTTGGGCTGTTATGCCGTGTTGCGCTACCTTCGTCTTTAGCCTAGATATTTAAGGGATTTATTTTTTTTAAATATTAAAGTTACATAACGCTTTTTTTGTATTTTGCTTCTTTATGATAATTATTCAACGTTAGAGGCGGGCATTGGCACTGCCGCTCAGGAAACCATTCGTTGGATGAGCAACACCTCATAAAAATAGGTACACAATAATTTTGATAATTATATTTTTATAGGACCGTTTTTGTAAAAAATGACAAAAAGGGTGACGTACAATATTGAAAATCTACCAGGAGCTCATAATACGCAGAAGTAAAATATTACAGAGGGTACATTTATTTACTGGGCTACTCAGACCTCACTTTTCAAGTATTAGTTGAGATTGTTTTGGAAAAGTTTCACTTCTACCGCGTGTAAACTGCACTCGAATTTTTTTTGACAACGTACTCGGACACTATATATTCTGAACATTTCTAATAAAATGAGTAAATTTAAATAAAGATGGTCCATTTTTTTTTGCGAAATGGTGTAGGTACCTTTTGAATACTGTACGGGAACTAATCGTTGGTACATTTTACATTAAATTTCAATGTGAAAACCGCACAAGAGTCCCAATTACTGCCGTCCGGAGTCAGTGCGACTACGGCGTCCCCAGTTGGGTTTAGTTTTAGTTTCTGAAAAATTCTGAATAATACATTTTTATAGCGCCGTTTTTTGAAAAACTACAGTAAGCTGCACTCGAATTTTTTTTTGACAACGTCCTACTCGGATACTATTTATTCTGAACATTTCTAATAAAATGAGTAAATTTAAATAAAGATGGTCCAATTTTTTTTTTGCGAAATGGTGTAGGTACCTTTTGAACACTGTACGGGGACTAATCGTTGGTACATTTTACATTAAATTTCAATGTGAAAACCGCACAAGAGTCCCAATTACTGCCATCCGGAGTCAGTGCGACTACGGCGTCCCCGGTTGGGTTTGGTTTTAGTTTCTGAAAAATTCTGAATAATACATTTTTATAGCGCCGTTTTTTGAAAAACTACAGTAAGCTGCACTCGAATTTTTTTTTGACAACGTCCTTCTCGGATACTATTTATTCTGAACATTTCTAATAAAATGAGTAAATTTAAATAAAGATGGTCCAATTTTTTTTTTGCAAAATGGTGTAGGTACCTTTTGAACACTGTACGGGAACTAATCGTTCGTACATTTTACATTAAATTTCAATGTGAATACCGCACAAGAGTCCCAACTACTGCCGTCTGGAGTCAGTGAGACTACGGCATCCCCAGTTGGGTTTAGTTTAAGTCTCTAAAATTTCTGAATAATACATTTTTATAGCGCCGTTTTTTGAAAAATTACTTTCAGTTATAAGTTCAAAAATTTCCGAGATCCGACAATTTTTTTTTCCAAAATTAAAAAATTTCCAGAATCCAATAATTTTTTTTTCAAAATTAAAAAATTTCCAGAAACCAAAAAATTTTTTTTTCAAAATTAAAAAATTTCCAGAAACCGAAAATTTTTTTTTCAAAATTCAAAAATTTCCGGAAAAAAAAATTTTTTTTTTTTAAATAAAAAAATTTCCAGAATCCGAAATTTTTTTTTTCCAAATTAAAAAATTTCCAGAAAACAAAAATTTTTTTTTTCGAAATTCAAAAATTCCCAGAAACCAAAAAAGTTTTTTTTTTCAAAATTAAAAAATTTCCAAAGTCTAAAAAATTTTTTTTCAAAATCCAAAATTTTTTATTTTTTAAATTACACCCTACAGTACCCGAGATGGATATCAAATTACGCGTCTCGACCTACACAATCCGAAGGGCTGACTGAAAAAATTGAACGATAAACTCCGAAGACCCTTTTAGGCTCTATTGGTTTTTCTAATTTAAATTAAATGAAATACTGAACGCCCTGAGTCGGGCGGCTGGATTGGTTCAGTACTGAATTGAGCGGTAAGCTCCTGGGACGTTTTAAAAGTGTCCGCGACCAAAGTGGCACAATGGTAGGAGTCTTTGCAACAGTAAATTATACGTTACGGGTAACAAATTACAAACATCGTTTTTTTCTTTACCTATTTTATTTAACACACACTCTTCGCTTCATCCGCGTTCACACGTCATATCGTGTAGTGTTTAACCCCTTGGTTGCCTCTGCAACAGGCAAAGCTAGTTATATATTAATGCACAGTTTTCGAAAACTCACTTTTTTTTCGTCATTTAGGCAAAAGACGACCTTGCCGCCCCTTAAGTTTTACCCGTTTCGAGGTTCAGTTTCGCTCGAAACACAGGGCTTTTTTTTTCAGTGCAGGCCTCCCACGCCAAAATGACCTCTCCGCTCTTCGAGTTTGACCGACCTCAGAGACCACTATCGCAAGACAGGAAACTCACACGAAATTCTTATTTTAGAAACGCCAAAAGTCAACGGAAAAAACTGATACAAAATCAGCGGCGATAACTGGAACCTCCGGCTGAATCTCTCATCGACGAAGAAATCGGCCTGGTTATATTTCCCGCCGACAGGTTCGCATTTGCAAAAAAGATAAGAAATCTTAATCACTATTTCCTTTACGCGAAACGAATTTGCTAGAAATTTATTCTTTTATTTTAATGGCGATGCTGCTAAAAAATGACATTTTATAGGTACGACACGCGGTACGAGATATCGTCGAAAAAGCGCGTTCTGGTGGAGATGTTTTTTAATAAATAGGAGGAATAGAAATTAAGGAAGCTTTTAAAATCGACAAATATGTCGGTCACCATTCAAAATGTTACACGATAGCGCGCGGAAAAATGATATTTTCTGACGTTTCGCAAAACTCGCATTTTTCTCGAGGGTGCATAATTTATCTGGCCAGTAGAACACCTAATTTTCTTACAAATAAATTCAGGTTGGGTAAATTTTCTCACACCTGAGAACACTGGATTCTGAAATTTTACAAATGGCGGAACCGCCAACTAAAGTTTCAATCGGGCCAGGACAGCGTTGTTTGTATGGAAAACGTTAAAAACAACTCGATTTTCAGGCCGTGCTCGAGGTGGTGAACACATTATTTCGTATCGGTCTTGCCAGCGATGAAAATATAATTGCAGACTATTGTACGTCTGCGAATGATGAACTAAGTAGGTACCCGATAGATGGGCTCCGATGCATTAGGATTCGTATTATTTATAAATATAAATACTTTGCGAACTCTTTTTCATTGAAATGATTATTTGATAAAAAATTCTGAATTTACATTTTAATGGCGTGTTTTTTTTTACGTATGTGCAGGTGTACCAACTGAGAATCTGAGTAGGTAGGTACCTGCACATAACAACTCGGAATCATATGCAATTCCCATATGTTTTTTCTTTTGGAAATTTGTATTGAAATTATTTGAAGTTGAAAGGATAATTTCTTTTGTAATAATTTTTTGGGCTGTTATGCCGTGTTGCGCTACCTTCGTCTTTAGCCTAGATATTTAAGGGATTTATTTTTTTTAAATATTATAGTTACATAACGCTTTTTTGTATTTAGCTTATTTATGATAATTATTCAACGTTAGAGGCGGGCATTGGTACTGCCGCCCCGGGAACCATTTGTTGGATGAGCAACACCTCATAAAAATGGTTATACAAAAAATTTGAAAATTATATTTTTATAGGGCCGTTTTTGTGACCTCACTTTTCAAGTATTAGTTGAGATTGTTTTGGAAAAGTTTCACTTCTACCGCGTGTAAACTGCACTCGAATTTTTTTGACAACGTACGTAGGTACCTACTCGGGCACTATATATTCTGAACATTTCTAATAAAATGAGTAAATTTAAATAAAGATGGTCCAATTTTTTTTTGCCAAATGATGTAGGTACCTTTTGAATACTGTACGGGTTCATTAAATTAAATTAAATTTCAATGTGAATACCGCACAAGAGTCCCAACTACTGCCGTCTGGAGTCAGTGAGACTACGGCACCCCAGTTGGGTTTAGTTTAAGTCTCTAAAATTTCTGAATAATACATTTTTATAGCGCCGTTTTTTGAAAAATTACTTTCAGTTATAAGTTCAAAAATTTCCGAGATCCAACAATTTTTTTTTTCCAAAATTAAAAAATTTCCAGAAACCAAAAAAATTTTTTTTCATAATTAAAAAATTTCCAGAAACCGAAATTTTTTTTTTTCAAAATTCAAAAATTTCCGGAAACCAAAAAATTTTTTTTTCAAAATTAAAAAATTTCCAGAATCCGAATTTTTTTTTTCCAAATTTAAAAAATTTCCAGAAACCAAAGTTTTTTTTGTTCAAAATTCAAAAATTTCCAGAAACCAAAAGTTTTTTTTTAAATTAAAAAAATTCCAGAATCCAAAATTTTTTTTTCCAAAATTAAAAAATTTTCAGAATCCAAAAAATTTTTTTTCAAAAATCAAAAAATTTCCAGAAAACAAAATTTTTTTTTCCAAAATTAAAAAATTTCCAAAACTCAAAAATTTTTTTTTTGAAAATTCAAAAATTTACAAAATCCAAAAAATTTTTTTTTGAAAATTCAAAAAGTTCCAAAATCCAAAATTTTTTTTTTGCAAATTTAAAAATTTCAAAAGTCCAAAAATTTTTTTTTCGAAATTCAAATATTTCGAAAATCCAAAATTTTTTTTTTTAAATTACACCCTACAGTACCCGAGATGGATATCAAATTACGCGTCTCGACCTACACAATCCGAAGGGCTGACTGAAAAAATTGAACGATAAAATCCGAGGACCCTTTTAGGCTCTATTGGTTTTTCTATTTTAAATTAAATGAAAAACTGAACGCCTTGAGTCGTTGCGGCTGGATTGGTTCAGTACTGAATTGAGCGGTAAGCTCCTGGGACGTTTTAAAAGTGTCGGCGACCAAAGTGCCACAGTGGTAGGAGTCTTTGCAACAGTAAATTATACGTTACGGGTAACAAATTACAAACATCGTTTTTTTCTTCATCTATTTTATTAAACACACACTCCTCGCTTCATCCGCGTTCACACGTCAAATCGCGTAGTGTTTAACCCCTTGGTTGCCTCTGCAACAGGCAAAGCTAGTATATATATTAATGCACAGTTTTTCGAAAAACTCACATGGGTCATACAGTCAAAAGACGACCTTGCCGCCCCTTAAGTTCGCCCACCCTAAGGATCGCTTTCGCTTGAAATGCGATTCAGTACACCCCCCCCCCTCAAGCAAAAATCGACCACCCTGCCTATCCAGTTTCACCGACAGCAGAGACCATTTTGGCGAGACAAGAAATTAAGATTTTTAAGATATTTTAAGACTTTTTAAGACTTTTTTCTCATACAAAGTGCAATTTGCTAGGGATTAATTCTTAAAAAATTTACGGCGTTGCTGGGAAAAAATGGCATTTTATAGGTGCGTCACGGAATTCGAGATTGCGTCAAAAATAACCCTTCCGCCGGAGATGTTTTACGACAGATTCGTAGTAGAGAGTATTATTAAGATTTTAAAACCGCGACATGTAACGCATTTCATCCAAAATGTTCTGCAATATTGCATAATACCTTGCATTATTTTTGACATTTGCTAAGATTTCACTACCGTCGAAAGTGAAAAATTTGGCGGCCAGTAGAATAAGTCGTCGAGTAGGTACTTAAATTCGATTAAATTGACTAATAATTGATAATAAAAAACAATCTTGAGTTTCAAGACACGTCAGTTAGGAGAAAATTATGATTTAGCCGTATAAAATAACGGCTTCAAGCCTGTTTCGGAGTCGACAATTTGAAAACGCCTCTGCGGCTCGAAAACCGATTCTGGCTGTAATGTTTTTGAATATTATGGAGGTCGAGAGATTAAAAAAACATTTTCAACGGCCGTAACATACGCAAACCATTAAAAATATTTCACTATACGCTACGGAAAATATGACGTTTGAGAAAAATAACGTGCTTTGAATTTTCCTACAGAAGAGAAAATGTTGCTGGCCATATAAAAAGAACACGTTTAATTACAGGGTAGGTACTTTTCCGTTGAATTATTGCAAATTTGTTCGTAAGATGAACGGATTTTTTTAAGGAAATGCTTAGGTACCTACATCAATATTGTTTGTCTGCGTAAGAACCGGGTAGGTACCGGCTTACGCATCGGTTCTTTCCTTCAGATATCAAATAAAAAATTAATGATTTGAAATAAAAGAAATCACTCGGGATGGTCGCACTTTTTGCCAAAATGCATTATTTCAGGTAGGTAGACTTTTGTAGTTATGAAGGAAATTAGTACTAGATAAATCGGAACGTTTTTTAAGTAAGATGGGTCCAAATACAATGCTAAACACTTTTCATTTATGATTGTGTTATTAAGGATTCGATTTCTTTGGACATTATTAAATAATAAAAAACGTTATGGGTGTATCGGTAAGTACCTACAAGCATTCTTTGAAAGTTTTTTTTTTCTGTAATTTTTTTACTGCAATAAAATTGTTTGAGTTATTTTATGCTCAATAATAAAAAAATGTATGGCGCAGTTTTGTGAAAAATGACCCTGGATACTTTTAATGAAATTAAATTAATTTGTAAAAGGTTAAAGCTTCATTCACATTCAATCATTTCAAAACCGAATTTCAAAATTTAAAAAATTAGGATTCGTAATATTTATTCAAAAAATATGTAGGTACATATGTGTAGGTCGCTACCCTGATTTATTTTTTATATGAACGATTTTGCATTAAAATTATTATTTGAGAAATAATTTTGAAAAATACATTTTAATGGCGCCGTTTGTGTGAAAAATGACTAAAAGGGTGACGTACAATATTGAAAATATACCAGTAGCACATAATACGCAGGAGTAAAATATTACAGAGAATACATTTATTTACTAGACAGGGAGGCAATCCTTTCATTGACAAAAATTATGAATTTAAATAAAAAGAAACATACAAAGACGGGAGTTTTGAAATGATACTTCTATAGCACGGCTGTGATTTGGATTTCGGATGTAACGGACGTAAATGTAAATGACGATTACTGCTCCTGCGACGCATCAACTGTGCCCATCGGCCGCTTTGATAAAAATTAGTTGACATATGAAAAAGAATTGGTTGAGATTGTTTTGGTAAAGTTTCACTTCTACCGCGTATAAACTGCACTCGAATTTTTTTTTGACAAAGTCCGTAGGTACATACTCGGATACTATATATTCTGACCATTTCAATAATATGAGTAAATTTAAATAAAGGTGGTCCACTTTTTTTGCCAAATGGTGAAGGTACCTTTTGAATACTGTAAGAGAACTAATCGTTCGTACATTTTAAATTAAACTTCAATGTGAATACCGCACAAAAGTCCCAACCTGGTGCCGTCTGGAGTCAGTGAGACTACGGCATCCCCAGTTTGGTTTAGTTTTAGTTTATGAAAAATTCTGAAAAAACATTTTGTTATCGCCGTTTTTTGAAAAATTACTTTCAGTTTTATTAAGTTCAAAAATTTCCAAAATCGATTTTTTTTTTCAAAATTCAAAAATTTTCAACATCAAAAATTTTTTTTTTCTATAATTAAAAAATTTCCAAAATCATTTTTTTTTTTAAATTCAAAAATTTTCCAAAATTTTTTTTTCAAAATTAAACCTTACAGTACACGAGATGGATATCAAATTACGCGTCTCGACCTACACAATCCGAAAGGCTGAGTGAAAAACTTGAACAATAAACTCCGAGGACCCTTTTTCGAGATAAGGCTCTATCGGTTTTTCTAATTTAAATTAAATGAAATACTGAACGCCCTGAGCCGGGCGGCTGAATTGGTTCAGTACTGAATTGAGCGGTAAGCTCCTGGGACGATTTTAAAGTGTCGGCGACCAAAGTGGCACAGTGGTAGGAGTCTTTGCAACAGTAAATTATAAGTTACGGGTAACAAATTACAAACATCGTTTTTTTCTCTACCTATTTTATTTAACACACACTCTTCGCTTCATCCGCGTTCACACGTCAAATCGCGTAGTGTTTAACCCCTTGGTTGCCTCTGCAACAGGCAAAGCTAGTATATATTATTGCACAGTTTTTCGAAAAACTCACTTTTTCCTTTACGCGAAAAACGACCTTGCCGCCCCTTAAGTTCGCCCACCCTAAGGATCGCTTTCGCTTATTTGATTTTCAGTACACCAAGAAATTAAGATTTTTAAGATTTTTTAAGACTTTTTTCTCATACAAAGTGCAATTTGCTAGGGATTTATTCTTAAAAATTTTACGGCGTTGCTAGGAAAAAATGGCATTTTATAGGTGCGTCACGGAATTCGAGATTGCGTCAAAAATAACCCTTCCGCCGGAGATGTTTTACGACAGATTCGTAGTAGAGAGTATTAATAAGATTTTAAAACCGCGACATGTAACGCATTTCATCCAAAATGTTCTGCAATATTGCATAATACTTAACATTATTTTTGACATTTGCTAAGATTTCACTACCGTCGAAAGTGAAAAATTTGGCGGCCAGTAAAATCAGCTGTCGAGTAGGAACTTAATTTCCTTTTTACTCACTAAAAAATTGGAAATAAAAAACCACCTTGAGTTTCAAGGGACGTCAATTTACGATTTAGCCTAATAAAAAAAAGCTCCAAGCCTGTTCCGGAGTGGCCAATTTGAAAACGACCCTGGGGCTCGAAAACCGATTCTGGCTGTAATTTTTTTCAATAATATCGAGGTCAAGAGATTGAAAAAACTTTTTCAACGGTCGTTACATACGCAAACCATTAAAAATATTTCACTATACGCCACCGAAAATATGACGTTTGAGAAAAATAACGTGCTTTGAATTTTCCTACAGAAGAGAAAATATTGCTGGCCATATAAAAAGAACACGTTTAAACGTAATTAATTACAGGGTAGGTACTTTTCCGTTGAATTATTGCAAATTTGTTCGTAAGATGAACGGATTTTTTTAAGGAAATGCTTAGGTACCTACATCAATATTGTTTGTCTGCGTAAGTACCGGGTAGGTACCGGCTTACGCATCTTTAGATATCAAATAAAAAATTAATGATTTGAAATAAAAGAAATCACTTGGGATGGTCGCACTTTTTGCCAAAATGCATTATTTCAGGTAGGTAGACTTTTGTAGTTACGAAGGAAATTAGTACTAGATAAATCGGAACGTTTTTTAAGTAAGATGGGTCCAAATACAATGCTAAACACTTTTCATTTATGATTGTGTTATTAAGGATTCGATTTCTTTGGACATTATTAAATAATAAAAAACATTATGGGTGTATGGGTAAGTACCTACAAGCATTCTTTGAAAGTTTTTTTTTTCTGTAATTTTTTTACTGCAATAAAATTGTTTGAGTTATTTTATGCTCAATAATAAAAAAATGTATGGCGCAGTTTTGTGAAAAATGACCCTGGATACTTTTAATGAAATTAAATTAATTTGTAAAAGGTTAAGGCTTCATTCACATTCAATCATTTCAAAACCGAATTTCAAAATTTAAAAAATTAGGATTCGTAATATTTATTAAAAAATATGTAGGTACTCATGTGTAGGTCGCTACCCTGATTTATTTTTTATATGAACGATTTTGCATTAAAATTATTATTTGAGAAATAATTTTGAAAAATACATTTTAATGGCGCCGTTTGTGTGAAAAATGACTAAAAGGGTGACGTACAATATTGAAAATATACCAGGAGCACATAATACGCAGGAGTAAAATATTACAGAGAATACATTTATTTACTAGACAGGGAGGCAATCCTTTCATTGACAAAAAATTATGAATTTAAATAAAAAGAAACATACAAAGACGGGAGTTTTGAAATGATACTTCTATAGCACGGCTGTGATTTGGATTTCGGATGTAACGGACGTAAATGTAAATGACGATTACTGCTCCTGCGACGCATCAACTGTGCCCATCGGCCGCTTTGATAAAAATTAGTTGACATATGAAAAAGAATTGGTTGAGATTGTTTTGGTAAAGTTTCACTTCACTTATAATTAAAAAATTTCCAAAATCATTTTTTTTTTAAATTCAAAAATTTTCCAAAATTTTTTTTTTCAAAATTAAACCTTACAGTACCCGAGATGGATATCAAATTACGCGTCTCGACCTACACAATCCGAAAGGCTGAGTGAAAAACTTGAACAATAAACTCCGAGGACCCTTTTTCGAGATAAGGCTCTATCGGTTTTTCTAATTTAAATTAAATGAAATACTGAACGCCCTGAGTCGGGCGGCTGGATTGGTTCAGTACTGAATTGAGCGGTAAGCTCCTGGGACGATTTTAAAGTGTCGGCGACCAAAGTGGCACAGTGGTAGGAGTCTTTGCAACAGTAAATTATACGTTACGGGTAACAAATTACAAACATCGTTTTTTTCTCTACCTATTTTATTTAACACACACTCTTCGCTTCATCCGCGTTCACACGTCAAATCGCGTAGTGTTTAACCCCTTGGTTGCTTCTGCAACAGGCAAAGCTAGTATATATATTATTGCACAGTTTTTCGAAAAACTCACTTTTTCCTTTACGCGAAAAACGACCTTGCCGCCCCTTAAGTTCGCCCACCCTAAGGATCGCTTTCGCTTATTTGATTTTCAGTACACCAAGAAATTAAGATTTTTAAGATTTTTTAAGACTTTTTTCTCATACAAAGTGCAATTTGCTAGGGATTTATTCTTAAAAATTTTACGGCGTTGCTAGGAAAAAATGGCATTTTATAGGTGCGTCACGGAATTCGAGATTGCGTCAAAAATAACCCTTCCGCCGGAGATGTTTTACGACAGATTCGTAGTAGAGAGTATTAATAAGATTTTAAAACCGCGACATGTAACGCATTTCATCCAAAATGTTCTGCAATATTGCATAATACTTAACATTATTTTTGACATTTGCTAAGATTTCACTACCGTCGAAAGTGAAAAATTTGGCGGCCAGTAAAATCAGCTGTCGAGTAGGAACTTAATTTCCTTTTTACTCACTAAAAAATTGAAAATAAAAAACCACCTTGAGTTTCAAGGGACGTCAATTTACGATTTAGCCTAATAAAAAAAAGCTCCAAGCCTGTTCCGGAGTGGCCAATTTGAAAACGACCCTGGGGCTCGAAAACCGATTCTGGCTGTAATTTTTTTCAATAATATCGAGGTCAAGAGATTGAAAAAACTTTTTCAACGGTCGTTACATACGCAAACCATTAAAAATATTTCACTATACGCCACCGAAAATATGACGTTTGAGAAAAATAACGTGCTTTGAATTTTCCTACAGAAGAGAAAATATTGCTGGCCATATAAAAAGAACACGTTTAATTACAGGGTAGGTACTTTTCCGTTGAATTATTGCAAATTTGTTCGTAAGATGAACGGATTTTTTTAAGGAAATGCTTAGGTACCTACATCAATATTGTTTGTCTGCGTAAGTACCGGGTAGGTACCGGCTTACGCATCTTTAGATATCAAATAAAAAATTAATGATTTGAAATAAAAGAAATCACTCGGGATGGTCGCACTTTTTGCCAAAATGCATTATTTCAGGTAGGTAGACTTTTGTAGTTACGAAGGAAATTAGTACTAGATAAATCGGAACGTTTTTTAAGTAAGATGGGTCCAAATACAATGCTAAACACTTTTCATTTATGATTGTGTTATTAAGGATTCGATTTCTTTGGACATTATTAAATAATAAAAAACATTATAGGTGTATGGGTAAGTACCTACAAGCATTCTTTGAAAGTTTTTTTTTTCTGTAATTTTTTTTACTGCAATAAAATTGTTTGAGTTATTTTATGCTCAATAATAAAATGTATGGCGCAGTTTTGTGAAAAATGACAATGAGGGCGCTGTACAATATTGAGTTTCCATCAGGAATACACATTTTGCAAGGGTAAAAAATTGAATAAAATATACTTATTTACTAGACAAGGTAGGTACTTAAATACCAAGGGCCTTTTTTCTTTTAAAAATAAAAAAAAACAAGATATCAAATAAACGGACACAAACAAAGATGGTCGTGACTATTTATCCTGGATACTTTTAATGAAATTAAATTAATTTGTAAAAGGTTAAGGCTTCATTCACATTCAAATATCATTTCAAAACCGAATTTCAAAATTTAAAAAATTAGGATTCGTAATATTTATTCAAAAAATATGTAGGTACTCATGTGTAGGTCGCTACCCTGATTTATTTTTTATATGAACGATTTTGCATTAAAATTATTATTTGATAAATAATTTTGAAAAATACATTTTAATGGCGCCGTTTGTGTGAAAAATGACTAAAAGGGTGACGTACAATATTGAAAATATACCAGGAGCACATAATACGCAGGAGTAAAATATTACAGAGAATACATTTATTTACTAGACAGGGAGGCAATCCTTTCATTGACAAAAATTATGAATTTAAATAAAAAGAAACATACAAACACGGGAGTTTTGAAATGATACTTTTATAGCACGGCTGTGATTTGGATTTCGGATGTAACGGAAATGACGATTACTGCTCCTGCGACGCATCAACTGTGCCCATCGGCCGCTTTGATAAAAATTAGTTGACATATGAAAAAGTATTGGTTGAGATTGTTTTGGTAAAGTTTCACTTCTACCGCGTATAAACTGCACTCGAATTTTTTTTTGACAAAGTCCGTAGGTACGTACTCGGATACTATATATTCTGAACATTTCAATAATATGAGTAAATTTAAATAAAGGTGGACCACTTTTTTTGCCAAATGGTGAAGGTACCTTTTGAATACTGTACGAGAACTAATCGTTCGTACATTTTAAATTAAACTTCAATGTGAATACCGCACAAAAGTCCCAACCTGGTGCCGTCTGGAGTCAGTGAGACTACGGCATCCCCAGTTCGGTTTAGTTTTAGTTTATGAAAAATTCTGAAAAAACATTTTGTTATCGCCGTTTTTTGAAAAATTATTTTCAGTTTTATTAAGTTCAAAAATTTCCAAAATCGAATTTTTTTTTTTCAAAATTCAAAAATTTTCAACATCCAAAAATTTTTTTTTCTATGATTAAAAAATTTCCAAAATCATTTTTTTTTTTAAATTCAAAAATTTTTCTAAATTTTTTTTCAAAATTAAACCTTACAGTACCCGAGATGGATATCAAATTACGCGTCTCGACCTACACAATCCGAAAGGCTGAGTGAAAAACTTGAACGATAAACTCCGAGGACCCTTTTTCGAGATAAGGCTCTATCGGTTTTTCTAATTTAAATTAAATGAAATACTGAACGCCCTGAGTCGGGCGGCTGGATTGGTTCAGTACTGAATTGAGCGGTAAGCTCCTGGGACGATTTTAAAGAGTCGGCGGCCAAAGTGGCACAGTGGTAGGAGTCTTTGCAACAGTAAATTATACGTTACGGGTAACAAATTACAAACATCGTTTTTTTCTCTACCTATTTTATTTAACACACACTCTTCGCTTCATCCGCGTTCACACGTCAAATCGCGTAGTGTTTAACCCCTTGGTTGCCTCTGCAACAGGCAAAGCTAGTATATATTATTGCACAGTTTTTCGAAAAACTCACTTTTTCCTTTACGCGAAAAACGACCTTGCCGCCCCTTAAGTTCGCCCACCCTAAGGATCGCTTTCGCTTATTTGATTTTCAGTACACCAAGAAATTAAGATTTTTAAGATTTTTTAAGACTTTTTTCTCATACAAAGTGCAATTTGCTAGGGATTTATTCTTAAAAATTTTACGGCGTTGCTAGGAAAAAATGGCATTTTATAGGTGCGTCACGGAATTCGAGATTGCGTCAAAAATAAAGCTTCCGCCGGAGATGTTTTACGACAGATTCGTAGTAGAGAGTATTAATAAGATTTTAAAACCGCGACATGTAACGCATTTCATCCAAAATGTTCTGCAATATTGCATAATACTTAACATTATTTTTGACATTTGCTAAGATTTCACTACCGTCGAAAGTGAAAAATTTGGCGGCCAGTAAAATCAGCTGTCGAGTAGGAACTTAATTTCCTTTTTACTCACTAAAAAATTGAAAATAAAAAACCACCTTGAGTTTCAAGGGACGTCAATTTACGATTTAGCCTAATAAAAAAAAGCTCCAAGCCTGTTCCGGAGTGGCCAATTTGAAAACGACCCTGGGGCTCGAAAACCGATTCTGGCTGTAATTTTTTTCAATAATATCGAGGTCAAGAGATTGAAAAAACTTTTTCAACGGTCGTTGCATACGCAAACCATTAAAAATATTTCACTATACGCCACCGAAAATATGACGTTTGAGAAAAATAACGTGCTTTGAATTTTCCTACAGAAGAGAAAATATTGCTGGCCATATAAAAAGAACACGTTTAATTACAGGGTAGGTACTTTTCCGTTGAATTATTGCAAATTTGTTCGTAAGATGAACGGATTTTTTTAAGGAAATGCTTAGGTACCTACATCAATATTGTTTGTCTGCGTAAGTACCGGGTAGGTACCGGCTTACGCATCTTTAGATATCAAATAAAAAATTAATGATTTGAAATAAAAGAAATCACTCGGGATGGTCGCACTTTTTGCCAAAATGCATTATTTCAGGTAGGTAGACTTTTGTAGTTATGAAGGAAATTAGTACTAGATAAATCGGAACGTTTTTTAAGTAAGATGGGTCCAAATACAATGCTAAACACTTTTCATTTATGATTGTGTTATTAAGGATTCGATTTCTTTGGACATTATTAAATAATAAAAAACATTATGGGTGTATGGGTAAGTACCTAAGCATTCTTTGAAAGTTTTTTTTTTCTGTAATTTTTTTACTGCAATAAAATTGTATGAGTTATTTTATGCTCAATAATAAAAAAATGTATGGCCCAGTTTTGTGAAAAATGACCCTGGATACTTTTAATGAAATTAAATTAATTTGTAAAAGGTTAAGGCTTCATTCACATTCAATCATTTCAAAACCGAATTTCAAAATTTAAAAAATTAGGATTGGTAATATTTATTCAAAAAATATGTAGGTACTCATGTGTAGGTCGCTACCCTGATTTATTTTTTATATGAACGATTTTGCATTAAAATTATTATTTGAGAAATAATTTTGAAAAATACATTTTAATGGCGCCGTTTGTGTGAAAAATGACTAAAAGGGTGACGTACAATATTGAAAATATACCAGGAGCACATAATACGCAGGAGTAAAATATTACAGAGAATACATTTATTTACTAGACAGGGAGGCAATCCTTTCATTGACAAAAATTATGAATTTAAATAAAAAGAAACATACAAAGACGGGAGTTTTGAAATGATACTTCTATAGCACGGCTGTGATTTGGATTTCGGATGTAACGGACGTAAATGTAAATGACGATTACTGCTCCTGCGACGCATCAACTGTGCCCATCGGCCGCTTTGATAAAAATTAGTTGACATATGAAAAAGAATTGGTTGAGATTGTTTTGGTAAAGTTTCACTTCTACCGCGTATAAACTGCACTCGAATTTTTTTTTGACAAAGTCCGTAGGTACATACTCGGATACTATATATTCTGACCATTTCAATAATATGAGTAAATTTAAATAAAGGTGGTCCACTTTTTTTGCCAAATGGTGAAGGTACCTTTTGAATACTGTAAGAGAACTAATCGTTCGTACATTTTAAATTAAACTTCAATGTGAATACCGCACAAAAGTCCCAACCTGGTGCCGTCTGGAGTCAGTGAGACTACGGCATCCCCAGTTTGGTTTAGTTTTAGTTTATGAAAAATTCTGAAAAAACATTTTGTTATCGCCGTTTTTTGAAAAATTACTTTCAGTTTTATTAAGTTCAAAAATTTCCAAAATCGAAATTTTTTTTTTCAAAATTCAAAAATTTTCAACATACAAAAATTTTTTTTTCTATGATTAAAAAATTTCCAAAATCATTTTTTTTTTTAAATTCAAAAATTTTTCTAAATTTTTTTTCAAAATTAAACCTTACAGTACCCGAGATGGATATCAAATTACGCGTCTCGACCTACACAATCCGAAAGGCTGAGTGAAAAACTTGAACAATAAACTCCGAGGACCCTTTTTCGAGATAAGGCTCTATCGGTTTTTCTAATTTAAATTAAATGAAATACTGAACGCCCTGAGTCGGGCGGCTGGATTGGTTCAGTACTGAATTGAGCGGTAAGCTCCTGGGACGATTTTAAAGAGTCGGCGGCCAAAGTGGCACAGTGGTAGGAGTCTTTGCAACAGTAAATTATACGTTACGGGTAACAAATTACAAACATCGTTTTTTTCTCTACCTATTTTATTTAACACACACTCTTCGCTTCATCCGCGTTCACACGTCAAATCGCGTAGTGTTTAACCCCTTGGTTGCCTCTGCAACAGGCAAAGCTAGTTAGTATAGTAATACGCAGTTTTTCGAAAAACTCACATGGGTCATACAGGCAAAAGACGACCTTGCCGCCCCTTAAGTTCGCCCACCCTAAGGATCGCTTTCGCTTGAAATGCGATTCAGTACCCCCCCCCCGCCTCAAGCGAAAATCGACCACTCTGCCTATCCAGTTTCACCGACCGCAGAGACCATTTTGGCAAGACTTCTGCGAAGGAATCCGCGGAGTTTTTTTTCCATACAAAATGCAATTTGCTAGAAATTTGTTCGTATTATTTTAATGGCTATTCTGATACAAAATGACATTTTACAGGTACGACACGCGGTACGAGTTATCGTCGAAAAGTCGCATTCCGGCCGAGATGTTTTTCGATAAATACGAAGAACAGAAGTTAAGGAAGCTTTTAAAATCGACAAATATGTCGGTCACCGTTCAAAATGTTACACGATAGCGCGCGGAAAAATGATATTTTATGACGTTTCGCAAAACTCGCTCTTTTCTCGAGGGTGCATAATATAGCTGGCCAGTAGAAGACCTAATTTTCTTACAAACAAATTCAGGTTGGGTAAATTTTCTCACACCTTGGAACACTGGATTCTGAAATTTTACAAATGGCGGTAGGGCAAAGCTCTCCGCCAACTAAAGATTTCAATCCAGAGACATCTAGCGGTGCGGAATATAAGTACGGATCGTTCACGCAATACAAAATCAAATGTCTGTCGAACACGCCTGTAGTTCTATTTCAATCCGTTCAAATCGGCAGGTTCGTCTGTATCGAAAGAAATTTGCTCAATTCACGAAAAAAGATCTCCGTATCGAGTGTTGCTAGGCGCTCGGTTTTGAAATGCCTATTTTGAGTAGGTAGGTACCTGCACATAACAATTCGGAATCATCAAATAAGAATTGCATATGTTTTTTTTTGGAAATTTGTAATGAAATTATTTGAAGTTGAAAGGATAATTTATTTTGTAATTATTTTTTGAGCTGTTATGCCGTGTTGCGCTGCCTTCGTCTTTAGCCTAGATATTTAAGGGATTTATTTTTTTTAAATATTAAAGTTACATAACGCTTTTTTTTGTATTTTGCTTCTTTATGATAATTATTCAACGTTAGAGGCGGGCATTGGCACTGCCGCTCAGGACACCATTCGTTGGATGAGCAACACCTCATAAAAATAGGTACACAATAATTTTGATAATTATATTTTTATAGGACCGTTTTTGTAAAAAATGACAAAAAGGGTGACGTACAATATTGAAAATCTACCAGGAGCTCATAATACGCAGAAGTAAAATATTACAGAGGGTACATTTATTTACTGGGCTACTTAGACCTCACTTTTCAAGTATTAGTTGAGATGTTTTGGAAAAGTTTCACTTCTACCGCGTGTAAACTGCACTCGAATTTTTTTTGACAACGTACTCGGACACAATATATTCTGAACATTTCTAATAAAATGAGTAAATTTAAATAAAGATGGTCCATTTTTTTTTTTGCGAAATGGTGTAGGTACCTTTTGAATACTGTAGGGGAACTAATCGTTCGTACATTTTACATTAAATTTCAATGTGAAAACCGCACAAGAGTCCCAATTACTGCCGTCCGGAGTCAGTGCGACTACGGCGTCCCCAGTTGGGTTTAGTTTTAGTTTCTGAAAAATTCTGAATAATAAATTTTTATAGCGCCGTTTTTTGAAAAACTACGGTAAGCTGCACTCGAATTTTTTTTTGACAACGTCCTACTCGGATACTATTTATTCTGAACATTTTTAATGAAATGAGTAAATTTAAATAAAGATGGTCCAATTTTTTTTTGCGAAATGTTGTAGGTACCTTTTGAATACTGTACGGGTTCATACATTTTAAATTAAATTTCAATGTGAATACCGCACAAGAGTCTCAACTACTGCCGTCTGGAGTCAGTGAGACTACGGCATCCCCAGTTGGGTTTAGTTTAAGTCTCTAAAATTTCTGAATAATACATTTTTATAGCGCCGTTTTTTGAAATATTACTTTCAGTTATAAGTTCAAAAATTTCCGAGATCCAACAATTTTTTTTTTCCAAAATTAAAAAATTTCCAGAATCCAATAATTTTTTTTCCAAAATTAAAAAATTTCCAGAAACCAAAAAATATTTTTTTTTCACAATTAAAAAATTTCAAGAATCCGAAATTTTTTTTTTCCAAATTTAAAAAATTCCCAGAAACCAAAATTTTTTTTTTTAAAAATTCAAAAATTTCCAGAAACCAAAAAAGTTTTTTTTCAAAATTAAAAAATTTCCAAAATCCAAATTTTTTTTTTCCATAATTAAAAAATTTTCAGAATCCAAAAAATTTTTTTTTCAAAAACAAAAAATTTCCAGAAAACAAAATTTTTTTTTCCAAAACTAAAAAATTTCCAAAACTCAAAAAAATTTTTTTTTGAAAATTCAAAAATTTACAAAATTCAAAAAAACATTTTTTTGAAAATTCAAAAATTTCCAAAACCCAAAATTATTTTTTTTTTAAATTACACCCTACAGTACCCGAGATGGATATCAAATTACGCGTCTCGACCTACACAATCCAAAGGGCTGACTGAAAAAATTAAACGATAAAATCCGAGGACCCTTTTAGGCTCTATTGGTTTTTCTAATTTAAATTAAATGAAAAACTGAACGCCCTGAGTCGGGCGGCTGGATTGGTTCAGTACTGAATTGAGCGGTAAGCTCCTGGGCCGTTTTAAAAGTGTCGACGACCAATGTGGCACTGTGGGAAGAGTCTTTTCGACAGTAAACTATACGTTTCGGGTAACAAATTACGCGCATCGATCTGCACAACCCAAATGGCGCAGTGAAAATTTGAGCAGGAAGCTACTTGGCCTGCTTTTGCGAGAAAAGGCCCGTACCGAACGCCTTGAACCGGGTGACCGAAGCGGCCAGAGAGCAGGCGTACGCAATTGGGCTGTCAACTATCTGTGCCCTTTGTAGACGGACACTCCTCGCTTTATCCACATTCAAATAACGTTTTTTTCTCTACCTATTTTATTTAACACACACTCTTCGCTTCATCCGCGTTCACACGTCATATCGCGTAGTGTTTAACCCCTTGGTTGCCTCTGCAACAGGCAAAGCTAGTTAGTATAGTAATACGCAGTTTTTCGAAAAACTCACATGGGTCATACAGGCAAAAGACGACCTTGCCGCCCCTTAAGTTCGCCCACCCTAAGGATCGCTTTCGCTTGAAATGCGATTCAGTACCCCCCCCCCGCCTCAAGCGAAAATCGACCACTCTGCCTATCCAGTTTCACCGACCGCAGAGACCATTTTGGCAAGACTTCTGCGAAGGAATCCGCGGAGTTTTTTTTCCATACAAAATGCAATTTGCTAGAAATTTATTCTTTTATTTTAATGGCTATTCTGATACAAAATGACATTTTACAGGTACGACACGCGGTACGAGTTATCGTCGAAAAGTCGCATTCCGGCCGAGATGTTTTTCGATAAATACGAAGAACAGAAGTTAAGGAAGCTTTTAAAATCGACAAATATGTCGGTCACCATTCAAAATGTTACACGATAGCGCGCGGAAAAATGATATTTTATGACGTTTCGCAAAACTCGCTCTTTTCTCGAGGGTGCATAATATAGCTGGCCAGTAGAAGACCTAATTTTCTTACAAACAAATTCAGGTTGGGTAAATTTTCTCACACCTTGGAACACTGGATTCTGAAATTTTACAAATGGCGGATTGCAAAGCTCTCCGCCAACTAAACATTTCATTCAGGCCAGGACAGCGTTGTTTGTATGGAAAACGTTAAAAACAACTCGATTTTCAGGCCGTGCTCGAGGTGGTAAACACATTTTTGCGTTTCGGTCTTGCCAGCGATGAAAATATAATTGCAGAATATTGTACGTCTGCGAATGACGAACTAAGTAGGTACCCGATAAATGGGCTCCGATGCATTAGGATTCGTATTATTAAATACTTTGCGAACTCTTTTTCATTGAAATGATTATTTGATAAAAAAATTCTGAATATACATTTTAATGGCGTGTTTTTTTTTACGTATGTGCAGGTGTACCAACTGAGAATCTGAGTAGGTAGGTACCTGCACATAACAACTCGGAATCATCATATGGGAAATATATGTTTTTTTTTTTGGAAATTTGTAATGAAATTATTTGAAGTTGAAAGGATAATTTCTTTTGTAATTATTTTTTGAGCTGTTATGCCGTGTTGCGCTACCTTCGTCTTTAGCCTAGATATTTAAGGGATTTATTTTTTTTAAATATTATAGTTACATAAGGCTTTTTGTATTTAGCTTATTTATGATAATTATTCAACGTTAGAGGCGGGCATTGGCACTGCCGCCCCGGGAACCATTCGTTGGATGAGCAACACCTCATAAAAATGGGTATACAATAATTTTGAAAATTATATTTTTATAGGGCCGTTTTTGTGAAAAATGACAAAAAGGGTGAGGTACAATATTGAAAATCTACCAGGAGCACATAACACGCAAGAGTAAAATTTAACAGAGAATACATTTATTTACTGGACAACTTAGACCTCACTTTTCAAGTATTAGTTGAGATTGTTTTGGAAAAGTTTCACTTCTACCGCGTGTAAACTGCACTCGAATTTTTTTTGACAACGTACGTAGGTACCTACTCGGATAGTATATATTCTGAACATTTCTAATAAAATGAGTAAATTTAAATAAAGATGGTCCAATTTTTTTTTGCCAAATGGTGTGGGTACCTTTTGAATACTGTACGGGTTCATACATTTTAAATTAAATTTCAATGTGAATACCGCACAAGAGTCTCAGCTACTGCCGTCAGGAGTCAGTGAGACTACGGTATCCCCAGTTGGGTTTAGTTTGTCTCTAAAATTTCTGATTAATACATTTTTATAGCGCCGTTTTTTGAAAAATTACTTTCAGTTCAAAAATTTCCAAGACAAAAAATTTTTTTTTCCAAAATTAAAAAAATTTCCAAAACTTAAAAATTTTTTTTTTCAAAATTCAAAAATTTCCAAAATCCAAATTTTTTTTTTCCAAAATTAAAAAATTTCCAAAACTCAAAAATTTTTTTTTTGAAAATTCAAAAATTTACAAAATCCAAAAATTTTTTTTTTGAAAATTAAAAAATTTCCAAAGTCCAAATTTTTTTTTTCAAAATCCAAAATTTTTTTTTTTAAATTACACCCTACAGTACCCGAGATGGATATCAAATTACGCGTCTCGACCTACACAAACCGAAGGGCTGACTGAAAAAATTGAACGATAAACTCCGAAGACCCTTTTAGGCTCTATTGGTTTTTCTAATTTAAATTAAATGAAATACTGAACGCCCTGAGTCGGGCGGCTGGATTGGTTCAGTACTGAATTGAGCGGTAAGCTCCTGGGACGTTTTAAAAGTGTCGGCGACCAAAGTGGCACAATGGTAGGAGTCTTTGCAACAGTAAATTATACGTTACGGGTAACAAATTACAAACATCGTTTTTTTCTTTACCTATTTTATTTAACACACACTCTTCGCTTCATCCGCGTTCACACGTCCAATCGCGTAGTGTTTAACCCCTTGGTTGCCTCTGCAACAGGCAAAGCTAGTATATATATTAATGCACAGTTTTTGAAAAACTCACTTTTTTCGTAATTTAGGCAAAAGACGACCTTGCCGCCCCTTGAGTTTTACCCGTTTCGAGGTTCAGTTTCGCTCGAAAAACAGGGCTTTTTTTTTCAGTCAGGGCCTCCCATGCCAAAATGACCTCTCCGCTCTTCGAGTTTGACCGACCTCAGAGACCACTATCGCAAGACAGGAAACTCACACGAAATTCTTATTTTAGAAACGCCAAAAGTCAACGGAAAAAACTGATACAAAATCAGCGGCGATAACTGGAACCTCCGGCTGAATCTCTCATCGACGAAGAAATCGGCCTGGTTATATTTCCCGCCGACAGGTTCGCATTTGCAAAAAAGATAAGAAATCTTAAACACTATTTCCTTTACGCGAAACGAATTTGCTAGAAATTTATTCTTTTATTTTAATGGCGATGCTGCTAAAAAATGACATTTTATAGGTACGACACGCGGTACGAGATATCGTCGAAAAAGCGCGTTCTGGTGGAGATGTTTTTTAATAAATAGGAGGAATAGAAATTAAGGAAGCTTTTAAAATCGACAAATATGTCGGTCACCATTCAAAATGTTACACAATAGCGCGCGGAAAAATGATATTTTCTGACGTTTCGCAAAACTCGCATTTTTCTCGAGGGTGCATAATTTGTCTGGCCAGTAGAACACCTAATTTTCTTACAAATAAATTCAGGTTGGGTAAATTTTCTCACACCTGAGAACACTGGATTCTGAAATTTTACAAATGGCGGAACCGCCAACTAAAGTTTCAATCGGGCCAGGACAGCGTTGTTTGTATGGAAAACGTTAAAAACAACTCGATTTTCAGGCCGTGCTCGAGGTGGTGAACACATTATTTCGTATCGGTCTTGCCAGCGATGAAAATATAATTGCAGACTATTGTACGTCTGCGAATGACGAACTAAGTAGGTACCTGATAAATGGGCTCCGATGCATTAGGATTCGTATTATTTATAAATATAAATACTTTGCGAACTCTTTTTCATTGAAATGATTATTTGATAAAAAATTCTGAATATACATTTTAATGGCGTGTTTTTTTTTACGTATGTGCAGGTGTACCAACTGAGAATCAGAGTAGGTAGGTACCTGCACATAACAACTCGGAATCATATGCAATTCCCATATGTTTTTTCTTTTGGAAATTTGTATTGAAATTATTTGAAGTTGAAAGGATAATTTCTTTTGTAATAATTTTTTGGGCTGTTATGCCGTGTTGCGCTACCTTCGTCTTTATACTAGATATTTAAGGGATTTATTTTTTTTAAATACTATAGTTACATAACGCTTTTTTTGTATTTAGCTTATTTATGATAATTATTCAACGTTAGAGGCGGGCACTGCCGGGCACTGCGGCGGGCACTGCCGCCCCGGGAACCATTTGTTGGATGAGCAACACCTCATAAAAATGGGTTTACAAAAAATTTGAAAATTATATTTTTATAGGGCCGTTTTTGTGACCTCACTTTTCAAGTATTAGTTGAGATTGTTTTGGAAAAGTTTCACTTCTACCGCGTGTAAACTGCACTCGAATTTTTTTGACAACGTACGTAGGTACCTACTCGGGCACTTTATATTCTGAACATTTCTAATAAAATGAGTAAATTTAAATAAAGATGGTCCAATTTTTTTTTGCCAAATGGTGTAGGTACCTTTTGAATACTGTACGGGTTCATACACTTTAAATTAAATATCAATGTGAATACCGCACAAAAGTCCCAACCTGGTGCCGTCTGGAGTCAGTGAGACTACGGCATCCCCAGTTTGGTTTAGTTTTAGTTGATGAAAAATTCTGAAAAATACATTTTTATATCGCCATTTTTTGAAAAATTACTTTCAGTTTTATTAAGTTCAAAAATTTCCAAAATCGATTTTTTTTTTTCAAAATTTAAAAATTTTCAAAATACAAATTTTTTTTTTTTTATAATCAAAAAATTTCCAAAATCAATTTTTTTTTTTAAATTAAAAAATTTTCCAAAATCCAATTTTTTTTTTTTCAAAATTAAACCTTACCGTACCCGAGATGGATATCAAATTACGCATCTCGACCTACACAATCCGAAGGGCTGAGTGAAAAACTTGAACGATAAACTCCGAGGACCCTTTTTCGAGATAAGGCTCTATCGGTTTTTCTAATTTAAATTAAATGAAATACTGAACGCCCTGAGTCGGGCGGCTGGATTGGTTCAGTACTGAATTGAGCGGTAAGCTCCTGGGACGATTTTAAAGTGTCGGCGACCAAAGTGGCACAGTGGTAGGAATCTTTGCAACAGTAAATTATACGTTACGGGTAACAAATTACAAACATCGTTTTTTTCTCTACCTATTTTATTTAACACACACTCTTCGCTTCATCCGCGTTCACACGTCAAATCGCGTAGTGTTTAACCCCTTGGTTGCCTCTGCAACAGGCAAAGCTAGTAAATATATATTGTCGGGTGGTAGTAATAATCCAGAAACCTAAGCGGGAGTTTAAAGAAGATATTTTGAAAATTTCAAACATTTCCTATGCTTAATTTATAAAAAGATTCATTTTGAACCGTTAAGTTACAAACAATATTAATATATAGCTCTATTAAATATTATAGCTTTATTAAATAATAAAGCTTTATAGGTTTAATAAATATTAATTTACAACTCATGCTTCTCAACAAAAAAAATCATCTAAAATCCCTCCACCCAAATAAAACCTAAACAAATATTATTTGTAGATGCCCGGGAACATACAAATATTTGCCTACGTTCCAGTTTCAAAAATATTTTTGAACGATAGATTGCGAAGTAATAATTCTCGTTCCAGTGGGTATACATTAAATACCAAGCCTTTGGTCCCCGAAGTAAACATTATTTCATTCGTTGCTGGATTTACTCACACGGCAAAGTGTTAACATTTCGGAAGCTAGCGCGATTCAAGCCTCCCGTAGACCGTGAAAGCCTGCAAATATCCTCCGCAAACAATGAGGGGATTAATGCGATCATTTAAGGCCTTGATCCTATTTAACAATACAGTGATAAGGATCTTATTCAAGGAATTCGAAATTGTTTAATACCAGTTGAAGATGTAGAATTAAATTCCCGGAAATTGTATGTAGAGTAAAAGCCGGATAGTTGGGCCACTTTCCAAAAAAGCTCTATTATCAAAAAATTTGTACTTTTTTTTACATGAGCTCCACACAGGAGACCCTGATGAAAATAATTTTCTTCACGGCCTACGCCATCCTTGGGGATGCTGTGTGGAGGGTTTTTTTAAGGAAAAGGAAGAGAGGAGAGTTCTGGAAAGGAAAAGGGTTTAAGGGGTGGGTTGGAATCTGGGGTTCAGCGTGTCCTGGTCAATTGTCTGCAAGACGAACAAACCTTACTCCATGAACCCGGCCGCCCCTGCTAAATCACCAAACGTAGCGAACCACTTGAGGTGACCTATGGCAGAAGTACTAACAATAATGCAACATGTATATTAAGACGTAGGTCTTTAATATTTTATAGTGATTTATTTTTGTCAACAAAAATTAATGTAGGTTTTTCACGGTGAAGATTTCACAAGTGAATAACTAATGCACGTCACAGACAACCGAAAATTAGTATTGTTGATTATATTACAATATAACTTAAACATGTTCCATGTTTTTTTTTTTTTTTTTAACATGTTCTATTAGATGTTGCCAATAAAAAAATAGTAGGAAAACCAGCTAACGTTTGTTATATTCGTGATAGGTATATCCTGATGTTTTTGTGAAAGCATGTCACTCCACTCATATAATACAAGCTTTTGTGACGACTGAACCTGGGTAACCCGCTGATGTCACACGCAGAAAATCAACGTTAAAGTGCACGTTATTGCTTTTCCTTAGGGGAAGGGAAAATGTACGGCGAAACATCGGAATTGACAGGTTAATGAACAAATCGGTTCCATGAGTCATAGATTTGTACTTACAACATCATATTTTCCGTAGTTCTTACATGTGATTCATATTTTCAGAACTAACGATTGAAACTAATTTTCAGGGCTCACAATAATTCTTTGTAAAATGCGATATAGTATATCTTTGAATATACCTTTCTTCTATAAGATATACCTTTGTATATCTTTGAATAACGCGTAAGAGTCCCAAATGCTCCTGACTGTCCGGAGCCAGATAGACTATGGCAGGCTGGAGGACAGGCTGAAGAGAGTGAAGAAGGGATTAAGATTGGAAAGAGTAAGTTTAGGAAGTAGCAACAGATTCACAAAAAATATGTTTTTCTCTCCGTCTGAATCCGAATTTTCACAACCATTGGTAGAAATTTTTTAGCAATTAATAATATAGTACGGTTAAAAATTGGGTCTTATTTTACAAGTTGCATTTACATTTCAAAGCACCATAAGTCGCGGTGAAAATTACAACAGATGGACCGAAAAGAAAACCCAGAGAGATTAAAACAGTGCAAATGTCGTGACACCGAAGTTGAATTTCTGTTTTGTAGGTATATAAATATATAAAATAAGCATTGTGGATTTATAAAATACGGTAACTTTGCATTAACACCACATAATACTTAAAATGTCTAAATTTGAGAATGACATTTTGCAGAAAAATTATGGATTAATCAAAATTCAATTATGGAAACACTTTAAATTAATTAATTTATTTGAAGTACTCGCCTCATACTTTGAATCGAATTAAGAATTATAGATATTTTAAATAGGTACATATTATAGGTACCTATTTTAGATACCAAATTTGGTTGATTGTTCTTATAATATACAAAAATGAATAATCGTAATATACAAAAATAAAAATTTCAATAAAAAAATTGTAATAGATGGCAAGTGAGTTGCTTGAAAACTGAATGTACTGGGACTGAATATATGGAACGCGGGAGAGGGGTTGGCGGGACGGTGGAGCGGGATATGGGAGAGGGAAGGCGGGTAAGGTCGAAGAGGAAGACGGGAGCGGAAGGGGATTTTTTCTTTGAATATGGTATGCCGGGAACCAGCTAGTTTTTAAATAAATTAATTGTGAAAGAACAAAATTTAAAAAAAATAAAATTTACTCGCGCAAGATTTGTATCTTTTATTTGTACTGATTCCAGATTCGTAGTAAAATGCTTTACCCTCGACCTCACGGAGGTTGACGAATTTATTGCGAATTTTCATATATAATTATGTCATGATTATTTCTAAATAATCTCTATTAATTATTTAAAACTAAACCAAAATCAAACCTTTTATTATTTTGAAACTGGTTTAAAATTGATTCCAAGTACATGTAAGACTTCAAAGGATCGGACCTCACTGACTAACATTACGTCCCATTAAAAATCGATTGCATGGTTTTTTTTTTCAATTTGGATTTATAATCTTCGTAAGTAAGGTTTGGACACGTCTTTCTGATCGGAACACGCGTTTAAGATAATGATAAGGGATAACATCAAAATAAAGATCTAAAAGCACATTAGGTGGGTTGAACGCAGATGATTTTAGGGGAGTAGGAATAAATGTGGTATGAATGGCGACCACCGGAGTTGCAAGGTTGTAATAAGTGGCTATTAGCGGTTAATTTCAGGTAGTTGGTATGTTGGTAAGCACGCGTTTAAAAAGAAAAAAAAAATGTATTTAATTTTTTTGAATTTCGGGTTGATTTTAATGCAAGGTCGTTTTCTTTTAGCGGGACGACCTTTTGGTTTAAGGCTAATGCTTTGATGCCTACTTTAGAATATTTAGTGCATATATGCATGCATTTTATAAATAACATATATTTGACGGCCTTTGTAGCTAAGTGGTTTCAGTCCTTGGCTACGATCGCCAATTCAAATCCCGGCGTACGCATGCAATTTTTATTTAAATAATTTGGGTTATTTGAGCACCTTCTATTGTAGATACTTTTAGTATCACCCTGGTGAAAGACCACCATTCAGAATTAAAACAATGCTTGAACTGGCTTTTGGCGTGTTGGGTGATCACATATATACATATAGTCAGTTATTTCTTTTCGCTATCTCCTTCCGCTCTCCACAACCTTCAGCCTCACAATGTACCCTGATTGGGAATGCCATAGTCTCACTGGCTCCAGACAGTTGGGAGCAGTTGAAACTCTTGTACGGAAGTCAAATTAAAAAGAAATATGTACTAAAAAGTACTTAGAGATTTCTGAAGTGAACCCAGAGGAGAAAAATTAAATATTGATGTATTTATGTGCAGGGGTTCACCCGAAATCTTCCTTGAAAGGGCCTTAGTTATATATAGACCAGATCTGACTAGTCTGAATCTTATCAACCTTCCCTTGTCTCTTCTCCTTTTTCAGAGTCACAAAATGACGAACATGTCCAAATAAGGAAGCCATAGCCCTACTGGCTCTAGAAAATTATAACTAAGGTGAGTTACAACATTAAATCATAATTATTTTTAAAGGTTTTTGATGTCAATATGCTCACTTCGTGGCATAATGAGACTAACAGCGTTAAAGCTAATAAATTTATGAATATTTTAGCTTAAACATATATTGTAGCTTCTAACCCGTCTAGAATAATCAAATATCTTCCTCACATAACTAAATTTCCAGCGTATTGACTTATTAAATTATGTTACCACTAATAATTAAGGGCTGATACCTGCTAGTTTTAAGTTCTTCCACGTAAATATGCAGTGGGAAACAGCTAACAAAATGTATGATAAATCATTGAAACTAACGAAAAAAGATACATTCACTTGCATACGACCATTGAATTTGAGCAAAAAGTGCTTAAGATTATTAGAAAAATTGACAGTGGTTACTTTTATTATTTTTAAAATATTTTTTTTTGTTTCATTTTCATTATAAATGTCTTTTCTGAAGTCGAATAACAAGGTGGAAATATATGTAAACAATGCATCTTTGTGAGGACTCTACTTCTTAAGTTGGTTCCACTTTGGTGAGGATCGTACCTCTACTCCAATTTCCATGGTGTATAAGGCTCTTTGACGGTTCGTGCTTTGCAAAACCTCGCAGTTCTGAGCTGCGTGGAGGGCCAAGAACACCGACATATCTAACACAAGTTTTTGGTCATGCATTGGTGTCCTTGCTGTGCTTTTTCTGCCTTCTTATTTGCCAATTTGTGTAATTTCTCCAAGTTGAAGACCTCAGTTTGGAGAGAAATTCGTACAAAGTATCGTATATCCATACTAATATTATAAATGCGAAACTGCTAGAGTTCGTTTATGACGCTTTCACGCATTAACCAATAAAAATACTTTGAAAATTCATTCACCAATAGAAAGCTAAATTATATGTGAAAACTATAGTCTGTATATGATGGCAAGCTCTGGCGTTATGAAATTATAAATATTAATTTATTATATTTGTTTTCTGTCGCTAACAAAAGCGAGTTATTTCTAACGTCAGAAAAAAATTGTTTCCATGGAAACGATGTTGATATATTTGTGGGCTCTAAGCTGGTAGGTACTCAGCCCCCTGGTCAGCTACTGCTCCAGAAAATTCGAATATTAGAATATGTTTTGTTTTTTTTGGACAAGCTTCTGTTTTGCAATAAATGTCGGATAAGAGTTCCTATATTAAAAATATAATTCGTAACGATTATAAAGACTGAATAATTAATAGCGTATTTTTTTATTATATTAACAAACTTCCAAATATTTAATTAAAAATAAACATCCGAAATGTTTGTAAGCACATAAATTCCGAACGAATGAACAAAATTGGATAATTCTTTTTTTCTTTGAGCTATAGCTTTATGAAATTTAGGTGGCAGGCGAGATGTTTGAAAACCGAATGTAAGGGAAATGTATGGAATGCGGGAGGGGGTGGGGGTGGGGAGGAGGGGGATAATTGATAAGTTCAACCGCTACAGTAATTTCCCGTAATACCATGCGAGCGAAGCCGCGGGGAAAAGCTAGTATAAAATAAAACATGTTGTTGGCAGATAGTTGAGAGCCTGTTGTGGATGCTTAACTCTTTTCGACCACCGTTGTATCATATTTCCAGGGCGTCTATCCGCTTTCTTTCGCTGGCTCTAAGTGTCCATGTTTCCACTCCATATAAACACATGAGGATAATCGATGCGATGCTAGACGCAAAACCTACAACCATAAATCAAAACAATTGGATCTAACCTAACTTCAATCTAATGATTTCTGATGAAACGTAACAGCAAGTAGTCCTTCAAAACACATTATCAAAGGGTAAAATATTAAACACGCTCTAATTAAATAATCACTAACATGACTAATCACAACTTTCAGTGGATTAACAATTAACACACTGTTGAAAAAGCCTTCACCTCTGATTGAATCTGAGTTCAACTGACGTAAGCCGTAATCAAATGCTTCCTTGCCTTCATTATAAAATCAATTCAAACTTAGCTTCAGATAAACGTGTCGGGTTAACTGAAGCGAGCACGCACAGCTCCATACCTGATTACACCTCAGTGGGGTAATTATGACTCATGGTGGTTTAATGAGACCTTCACGGAGGTAGCTCAGAGATAAACCAGGTGACTCGGGAGCTGGTACGAGCTATGAGCCCACCCAGGATCTGAGAGTTTCGAAGAGATCAACTGTCATAACACTCGAAGAACGGTTGTCAACATACTCGCATTGCAGTGAATTCTCGTTGTACTCTGGATATGATAATAATATGTACATAAATAAAGATTTGAATGTATAAATAATAAATACTATATATTATATTTTACACGCCGCTACACAATATGACGTGCTAGTAATGTGGGGTTGGGTTACACCATGCTGTTTTTTCAGAAGCGGATAAAATAAGAAAATAAGACGCGTCTGACAGAAAGATTTTTTTTTTTTAATCGTTTATTCCAGATTTCGGGGAGGGTGGTGCAGTCCCACGAGTTTTACATGATACATATATTATATGTCAAGTAAAAAAAAAAATATTGCAAGATGAAAAGAAAAAATATATTTACGATAGAATAAAACAATAAAACAAAAATAAAAGAAGAGAATTTTTAAAAAGTTTACTTTTGTTTTAAATCTACTTCATCGTGAAGTGGCTCCATCGTTTGTAGATGAGACCCTGCCAGAAGTGGAATGCTGCTTTCGCTGTTTTCGCTCGAGGCTAGGCGCGTTCTGTATCTGTAGTTGATGATCCGTTTTTTCATTAGTGCTCGGAATCCGGGAACGCGCCCTTCTTCAAACATCTCGGTGGTACTGCAGTACCAGAACAACCCAAAAGCGTTCGATATGAATTGTTGTATGGTACTTCCATTTTTTTTAGTGGTGCTTTGTTAAAGTTGGTCTGCAGTTCCGAGGTATATAGGCTCGTACAGTACGTGTTAAAAAGTTGTCTTTTTGCACCTGGGCTGCACTTGTTGAATTTAAACCGCATTTCAAACAAATCTCGAATATTCGGTAACCGGACAACTCAGGACAGTGACAAGTCAACACATTTTTGAAAAGTGATTTAAAGTCGTAAAAAGTGATGAAAGAACACTAGATTTAATAGATTACGTTAGCTTAGATTTATAGGATAGTTTTTGTTATCATTTAAATTTTATTACTTATTACTTTTCAAAAGTGTGTTGATTTGTCACTGTCCTCAGTTTTTACGGAACCGAGTTTTCTACGTGTCAGTGAAATTCCGCAAATGCTGATAAAAATTTCAAAAAGAGAGTACGATATCAGTGTGCAATACTAAGAGCAGGTGGATGGAGTTTGCGTATCTGGGTAGTATGTTTAAGAGAGATTGGAAGGCCGATAGAGATATTGAACAAGGGTGAATGCCGTTGGCGCTAATAAAAAAACTGTCAAAAGAAGCGAAGCTAGCTGTCGCAATGGAGTGCTGGTACCTATCCTGAACTGGCAAAGGAATGATGAAAGTAGACTGATTGCTGTAAAAATGAGATCCCTGAGGTAAATGTGTGGTACAACCATGTGCGAA
Organism: Glyphotaelius pellucidus; assembly: GCA_936435175.1. Classification (NCBI taxonomy): domain Eukaryota; kingdom Metazoa; phylum Arthropoda; class Insecta; order Trichoptera; family Limnephilidae; genus Glyphotaelius; species Glyphotaelius pellucidus. The sequence goes on along the minus strand of OW386552.1, from coordinate 8,493,566 downwards.
GGTGAGAAATATGGAGTTCCGCAAATAATGCAAGACTGATGTAAGCATAATTAGTAAGATTAAGAAAGGGACCCTCAGATGGTTTGGGCATGTAGAGCGAATGAACGAATAAAAGAGTGTATGAAGAATATACGACGCAATATTCTTCATACATGTACAAACCATCTGAGGGTTCCTTTCTTAAACTTACTAATTTTGCTAAAGACATGGTACCATCAAGTTAATCAGATACTTGAGTCGGGCCATGTCAAAAATCAGAATAATAGAAAAGTATGTATGAGACGATGTATGAAAGTGGGTGAGGCAGAGAGTGTGTGCCAAGACTGAGTTGTTTGGCGGTTCGTTCTCTCTACTTACCCCTGCAGGGAAACGGCGTGATGGTTAGTTAGTTCGTTAGCGGATAAAAACCACAACATATTCTCCTTTTTTTAGCATGCCCAAAATATGAACAAATCTGCACGAGCGGAACGCTAGCTTGATGAACGCATGGCGTAGTATGAAGTCGGCTACACTTGTTTTACAGTCGAGTCGGTATACTCTATTATTTTTGTGTACGCATTATAAAATACTTCATCTTTGAGCTGATATCTGTAGAAAATACAAAACGTCTCAGAGATCTGACTCCAACATCAAAAAGTTTAAATCTATCCACTTTTTTTTAATTGTTCAAAGAAGCATTCGAACTTGTGACATTCGAATTGTCGTTGTCTTTTTATAACGGATTTAAATCTAATCTAATAAAATCGGCAGATTTCAGTTGTAGAATAATTATTACTGCTTTTATTGGTGAAACTCTGCAAATCGCTTTAATAATGACTGCAGTAGTAATGAAAATCGATTTTAGTGGATCGAAAAGCCATTACAAATCCCATAACGCCAAAACGTACCTCTCCACATACAAAATACAACGCTACACCAATAAAGGTGGAAATTAACATTACCATTATATCCGTAATACTAGGTATGGAATGGATGAGTATCGTTTATCTATCGATTGGTGACTTACGTGGAGGAGTCGTTGGATCCTTGGCTTTGAGCCCAGAGGTCGCACTAAAATGATTATATTCGAGCATCGTTCTACATCGAAGTATCAGGAGGTCGTTTTCACCGGTTGAATTTGGCTAAAATTGGGTATCGTCTGTCTTTCTCGGCCGCGTCTTCAAATCCCTCCTTATAGTCCCTCCTTGATCTGCCTCACAACATTGGCCAATCGGGTAGCGATATTGTTCCCACACCTGTGCACCGAATAGCCGGGGGGCGTTCTTGTGAGGTGTCACATATAAAAAAAAGGTGCAGAAACGCAAACGCAAACTGCAAAAACGTGTGCAGGTCACACGCGGTAGAAGTGAAACATTAAAAAAAACTAAACTTCAAGAAAATGAGACGAATGAAGGGTATAAGGAGTAGGGTAATTGTAGGGTTTATTTATTGTAATATTGTTACCAAGTTTAAAAATTATTTTACATTTTATTGTACGAAGCACCGCACAAAGAGAAGGCCGATAGGCTACGAAGCACCGCACAAAGAGGACACCGATTAGTCTACCTCAGTCTCTCGCTCGCTCCAGTAAGATCTCGATCCAGTAAGTGTACGTGTTTGCCTCTTTTGAAGTGAAAACTTCCTTAGCACCGTTATGATTTGAAACTCGATGTGCTAAAGAAGTTTTCATTCCATAAGTTAAAGATTTTACGTTAAATGAAACATTTGAATAGTCAAGTATTTCCCAACATTTCTCTGCTTTGACATCTTCCGGTTTACAAAATTTGTCGACAGGGTGTGCCATCGCAGATCCTATATAAAAATATTATAATTAAAAAAACTATCGTGTTTGACAAGATAATAATATAAAAATGTAACTTGTTCTGAAAAGCAAGTAGATAGTGTCTAAGCAATGTCTTAGAACAGTAAGAATAGCAATGACAGAAAGGTCAGAAAGGTCAGAAAGGACAGAAAAGACAGAAAGGACAGAAAGGACAGAAAGGACAGAAAGGACAGAAAGGACAGAAAGGACAGAAAGGACAGAAAGGACAGAAAGGACAGAAAGGACAGAACGGACAGAAAGGACAGAAAGGACAGAAAGGACAGAAAGGACAGAAAGGACAGAAAGGACAGAAAGGACAGAAAGGACAGAAAGGACAGAAAGGACAGAAAGGACAGAAAGGACAGAAAGGACAGAAAGGACAGAAAGGACAGAAAGGACAGAAAGGACATAAAGGAGAGAAAGGACATAAAGGAGAGAAAGGACAGGAAGCACATAAAGGACAGAAAGGACAGAAAGGATATCAAAATGAAAAGCAAGGTCAGTATTGACACTTGATATCTTGCTGTTAGTATCGGATCCATCCTTCCAAATGCTAACCGAACGTCCTACCCACCAGGCTGCCTCCTAGCACAAGCATTGTGATATAGTAAATTATCGATAACGTCGGTTACTTGTCGACGTCCCCGAGCACGAACGCAGATCTATATTTAGTGTTAAAAAGAAGATAAATACATGCTTGTCAATAAGCCATTTATTTACCTATGCCATTAAATGCTACCGTAAAAGCTTTCTAAAATATAAAATATTTTTGATAATTTTACCGGATCATCGTAAATTTTCTGTACAATTTCTATGAGATTTTCAAACGCCAACGTGTCATTACAGTAACCACAGGTACCTACACATATATAATGTTTTGAAAGTGGATGCGGTTCGCCGGACACAATGCAATATCATTACACAGTACTCAGTATAGGCAGCAGGTACCTACACACTACCAGTGGGCCAGTGCACTTCGTCATGCTATCTCATTCATACGCTGAACATCATATCCGCTGTCTGGGGAACTTGCCTTCCGCTGTCGGTCGCTGAGTGCAATACAGTTCCTGGGTTTGTTTTCAAACAAAATCTACGGTTCTATTTCGAGATTGATGAAATTTTACCTTCAAAATAGAATGAAAAACATCGACTACTTGAGATTTCAAAAAACCACTCCATCCTCTTTTCCCACCCCCTTAAAGAAGAATTTGATTTTCCACTCGTAACATTCAAAATAAGAACAAAATTATTTTCAACATCTGATTTAAAAAAAAACTCTGCGCAAAACCTCGGGGGCTTCAAAAAAACACACACCCAGGTCTAGAAATTACTGTATTCATTTTTTTAATGTTTTTGCTGCTCGTAGGTATATGAATTGTACCTACGAGTTCTCTAAAGTTATACATGTGGATTTAGCTTTATTAGTTATATTCTTATTTATTATATTGAGTTTATGCTTTATTTATATATTTTGTAATCTTTTTTACTTATGTTGTACTGTTGTTTTAAAAGAAATTTGTATTCGATATGTAAAAGCCCAATAGGGCGTCAATAAATGCATCAAGCTTATTTTGTCTGCTGACTGAGGAACTCACCTTCCGCTGTCGCTCAGTGCGATGTAGTTCAATTGTTATTTTATTTCCGGGGAGTACCGAATAATTGGTTGGGGGACGTTCGGCGTATCACACTTGATCGGATAATTGGTACGATTGTTGCTTTGATAACAGGGCTGAATTATGGATTCTAGAAAATATTATAATCCAAGGAAAACCTATGTGAATTAATCTGGCACTTTTTTGAAAATATTGGAGTTTAAATTAATATTATATACTTAAGGCTGACGGGAATCCGGAACGGCTCTCTGTAGATCTGGTCACAAAATACTACTAAAACCATTTCAAACAACATGTTGCAACAATTCGATTATAAATGGCAATCTTTCACCAAAAACACTTTTGCTGGGAGTATCTTCGACGCTGAACGTATTAATATGGGTAAACTAGTTATTTTTGTGGTTTGCACACAATTTTTATTTATTTAAGACTTGTACAGTAGTTTATTCAACAAGGATAACAATTACATCAGTAAATACAATTGACGTTTATCGCCATCAATCGATGTCTAAGTTTAAACTCAGCATATTAGAACATTTAAAATAAAGCTATAAATATCATGCACTGTATAGCACCTTTATCGAAATATTATTGTAGCTATGATTCGATAAACACGTACTAAATATGTATTATAAAGATTGCAAATTATAAACATAAATAATGACAATCTTTTCGTCTTTCTATAATTAAAAAAACTCACATTAATAACTATTTACCTGCTTATATCTTGGTACTCTTGCTATTATGATATATACCTGATTAAATTATATTCGATGGTCTCTCCAAGATCGATACAATAATAACTAACTTTAATACCTATGTAAAGATTATCTAAGTACTTACTTTTCTGCACTGTCTCTATTTTGAACTATGTTTTTTTTTTTTTTTAATATAAATTATCGAATTGTATAACTTTTTACGATAATGTAACTCTTGTTTTTTCAATTTTTTATGAGAAAAACTCTCTTTTTATAACTTTTGAAGGTTATTCCCATCAACGTAATATATCATTGAAGAAGAAGATAACACTTATAATCTAAATGAAAATATGAAAGAAAGCAAAGACACAGAAAAACAGAAAAAACAATGGTCGCAACTGGGACTCGAACCCAGACCTCTCGTCTAACCGGGACGTGCGCGTTTTCCAATTTCGCTATTGCCACCTTCTGTCAAACCGTCATATTTGTCAATCTCATATTTCAAATATTTAGAATCATTAATATTATCTTCAACTAGTTCTAGCAATAGCAATAGCGAAATTGGAAAACGCGCACGTCCCGGTTAGACGAGAGGTCTGGGTTCGAGTCCCAGTTGCGACCATTGTTTTTTTCTGTTTTTCTGTATCTTTGTTTTCTTTCATATTTTCATTTAGATTATAAGTGTTATCTTCTTCTTCAATGATATCTTGTATTTTTATTTTTCCATAAATATGAACTATTTATCGCTCTGTTAATTTTCCAGTTTAAGTTAATAACAAAATTCATTTTTTTTTTTTTTTTTTTTTTAGACATTATATTTAAAAGAATTAAAACACTTTGTATTTAAACCACGAATTTATTATTTTGTATATCTACCGGTTTCGCTTCGACCAAGCTTCATCAGGATATAATATAATAATAACTCAAACTTGAGTTATTATTATATTATATCCTGATGAAGCTTGGTCGAAGCGAAACCGGTAGATATACAAAATAATAAATTCGTGGTTTAAATACAAAGTGTTTTAATTCTTTTAAATTAAAAAAAAAAAATTCATATTGTAAATTTAAATTTCTCTAGAACAAATTTCATAGTACCTTAAGTTTTCTGCTTAACCATTTTATACTAAACTAATTAACTCCTTTGTACACCTTTTCATTGTAATGTCACTACATACCCATATATTTAACCTGCTTATATCCTAAATGTCCAGTTTATTATGCTTCATACTACATGCTTATACTCCTAAACAACCTAGTATCTTTAATAACATGATATTGTAAAAGCCTTCAAGGCGTATATAAATAAATTTTGTAAGTTTATTTCAGAAAGATTAATTTATTACATCTTTCAAAAAAGAAAGTTTTATATGCAGTTGAGGTGATACTGCCCTAAATAAGCGCTATAAAAATTAGCCAATATTATTATCTAACGACACAGCAAATCCTTCTTCACAAAACCTATATATTTGCTCAATTTACCGATTTTTTCATAAGCACACATTAGAGATCCTCTGTTCGTTGTCAAGAATCGATAAAACCATATCCAGTTCCATGCATGAGCTCCCATTTAATATTTTTTGCATTACCTCGCTTCGCTAGGCTTCCCCCTTTCCCCAAGAGGATGACCCAATCATGTTGGCTTAATGCATTGAAATGATCGACAGTGACGTGGAATCGTGATTATGTCGGGGAGAACGGGGCATAAAGTCACTCAGGGAAATAACAATATCACGTGGGTATTCTTCAGTAATAAATAATAACTCTAATAAGTGTGCTCGTAACACAAGTCACGAATATCCTGGGGATACGTCATTTCCCAGAGGTATTTGCACATGATTTCTGTTCCGTATCTGTTATTAAGTATCTTTTAAGTGGCTGCAGAAGGTACCCACGACATTTCACCTGCTCGTAAAATTGGTTGTGTGTTGTTTGTCTACCAGCAACTTGATCCAGCATTGTCAAATCCTTAATTCTGCAACCCGTAATTATATATATAATACGATCTTAATTATATATTACACATATCGGGCGACTAAGTATTTTAAAATGTTGAAACTGCAAAATTTTATTGATGAATTTTATTGATTCAAATGAATTTCACAGGGAATCTTTAAAATGATATGCTTAAATTTTTAAAGGGATTTGAATAATAATAACCACACGGAATTTTATAACGCTTTAATAAAATTATTACTAATGTTGGCATAACACTATTCATCTGCTTATGGGTTATTTATAGTTTCAATAGGAAATTTAAATTTACTATTAATATTCTCTAAATTATAATGTATCACACGTTTGTAAAATACCAAAACAGAGTATAATATTTTATAAATAACATATGTTTTTTTTAAAGTAAATCTTACACTCCTTCCCTTCCTTTCATAAAAAAAACCCTCCACACAGCATCCTCAAAGATGACATAGGCCCTGAGGGAAATTATTTTCCTCAGGGCCTCCTGTGTGGAGCTCATGTAAGAAAAAAAAATGGGCTTACAATTAAATAACTCAGAAATTAGAAAAAGTGCAAATAGACATTTAAATATTAGGGGCCATCCATACGAATTTCATGATTTTTTGACACCCCCCCCCCCCCCCCCCTCCCCCCGTCTTTGTCAAACATCGTCACATTTGTGAGACCCTCTCCCCCCTAGTGTGACGTCACGTATTTTGCAATTTTAAATCTAAAATTTTTTTGCGTCTTAATAATTTAGATTTTTACATGTGACGTCACAGAGTCGATGACCCCCCCGTACCCCTTGTCACACAATGCTACATTTCTGTACTCCCCCCCCCCCCTTTAGGTGTGACGTAATTCATGGAAGGTGATGTATCCCTTAGTGATAACCAAATTTATTTTTTTTAAATATATTAAATTTATTTTCATATTCATACCTACATTGGGTTTCATTACTATCATATGGTATAATTGTTTTTTGTGATACCTTTAACTAATTAATCACCACACAAATAATGCTTCTTTGTCCATACGTACTTATTTGTTTAAACTTGTTTGTCTTTTGGTGTTTCTGTTAATTTTGGAACCGTTGGTTTCGAAACATGTCGATAATTTTGATTATTTAAGTGGTGTACACAAAGTGATTTGTTTTCATTCAATTTATATAACATATGGGTCATGAAAGGGAAAACCATGAAAGTTGCACGAAAGAAGAAACTGGTCCAATCAATAACAAATAATACGTGGATAAAAGTTTAAAATTTATCATACATAGTCATAAGAATAAAACAAAATATGATTATTCCCATAGATGTCGTAAAATATTAATTTGATTTTAGGGTATTACATAATATTATCATTTTCTTAACTCTTTAGCCGAAGAAATATTAATTTATGTACGTCTATCAGTGGCTTCGCCATAATTTTACAGAATGATTTGAAAATGATAAAAAAGGCAATACAGCAGTGTGTTCATATTATTATAATCAAAGTACACGCACCAATACAATAACATCGTTATGTCCTACGGGAAACTGGGGGTGTACAATGAACAACTAATTGCGGATTGTTTTACAAGTAACAATGCAAAAAATACGTTATTAACTCGTTAAAACGGACTTACAACTTACAACATGTATGCCTGTTGAATTTGCTGACAAAGGCATATTTTAATTAGCATATTGTACCAACCTCATGTCTCTGGGTAAAATTTCAAGGATGCAGCGAATTCAATAAAGCTTTTGCGAATGGTTTTTTCCTGTTCAAAGCTTCCTTATACAACAACGTTGAAAGAAGGTAATAAAAAGGAGGAAAATCTCATAGATATATACAACAATGTTGAAAGAGGGTTATACAAAGGTGAAAAATCTCATAACAAATATTGATGTACACAATAATGTTGAAAGAGGGTTGTACAGAGATGAAAATCTCATAACAAATATAAATATACACAATAATGTTGAAAGAGGGTTATGAAGATATTAAAAATCTCATAACATATATTAATATACACAATAATGTTGAAAGAGGTTATGTAGAGATTAAAAATCTCATAACATGTATTAATATACACAATAATGTTGAAAGAGGTTATGTAGTGATTAAAAATCTCATAACAAATATTAATATACACAATAATGTTGAAAGAGGGTTATACAGAGATGATAAATCTCATAACAAATATAAATATACACAATAATGTTGAAAAAGGTTATACAGAGATGAAAAATCTCGTAACAAATATACATATACACAATAATGTTGAAAGAGGTTATACAGAGATGAAAAATCTCATAACAAATATTGATGTACACAATAATGTTGAAAGAGGGTTATACAGAGATGAAAATCTCATAACAAATATAAATATACACAATAATGTTGAAAGAGGGTTATGAAGATATTAAAAATCTCATAACATATATTAATATACACAATAATGTTGAAAGAGGTTATGTAGAGATTAAAAATCTCATAACATGTATTAATATACACAATAATGTTGAAAGAGGTTATGTAGTGATTAAAAATCTCATAACAAATATTAATATACACAATAATGTTGAAAGAGGGTTATACAGAGATGATAAATCTCATAACAAATATAAATATACACAATAATGTTGAAAGAGGGTTATACAGAGATGATAAATCTCATAACAAATATAAATATACACAATAATGTTGAAAGAGGGTTATACAGAGATGATAAATCTCATAACAAATATAAATATACACAATAATGTTGAAAGAGGGTTATACAGAGATGAAAAATCTCATAACAAATATAAGTATATCCATCAATGTTGAAAGAGGGTCATACAAAGGTGTAAAATCTCATAACAAATATAAATATACACAAATAGCTGGTACCCGGCATGCGTTGTTTTAAGCATTATTTTAAACAGATCGAAAATAAAAATAAGATAACTGGTATCGTTTCATTGTTCAAGGTATTATAAAAAAACATTTAAAAAGCATTTACTATAAAATTATTTGTAATATTTTGCTGATATTTTTATTCTTTAAAGAATTTTTTTTTTTTCTTATTCGCGCTACAGAATGGTTTAAAAGTTGTTTTGATCTTGAGATTCTATCGCTAATGAATTAAGCATTACAGGTACGTTATCATTGCTTCACTATCCAAACAATTACAAAGTTAGGAACGCACTATACATGTAATTACCAATTATTGTTCTAAAGATGCGATTAAGATAAAGTATCGAAACAAGCGCTTTAAGTGTAGATCAAGTCCATTATGGTCCATTAAAATTAACTAGCTCCAGGCAAACAGAAGTAGTAGTGATGCCACATCACTTGTTCAAGCTTCATGTTTTATCAATCAGGACAACAAACAGCAATGAACACCAACGATATTGCCATCAGCAGTAACTAACAACGAGAGGTAGTAGCGTGCGGTTAAATTTATTGACATTTGTTTTCACTGGCGGCGACTTTGAGACTCACTGGTTTAACACAGGATGGAGAGAATAAGTATTATATTACATACATTGTAGACATTAATTGTATAACCTACTTTGACAGCCTGAACTTTGAGATAATGCGGTAGGATTAGATGCTTAATACCGTAATACAACGCTTCTGAAACTATAATGTGAGAATAACCGTGCAGAGATGAAACTAGGAAGCTGTGAGACGCGAGTAGTCCTCGAAGGCTGAGTGCCACGACGAGCGGGGCACGACGTCGCACCCCCGCCGCGGGACCCAAATCTCGTAACCACGCCGGGGTGTTATCACTCTTCTATCTGACTGACTTGCTGACTGACTGCCTGACCGACTTGCTGACTGACTGACTGACTGACTGACTGACTGACTTGCTGACTGACTGACTGAGCTGTGTGCTGCCCGACGCCGCTTTTTATAGTACAGTCGACGGCGTGAGTAGGTTCGAGAATGGCAGGTAATTCGTGTGCCCGCACCATGTTGTAAACATACTCGAATATTCTGCCGCCGCAAGAGAAATTATCCCAAGCTTATTTAATCAGGGTCTCTTCAAGATCCGCGTGAAAAATCTTCTCCTTAATCCTTCTCACAACATCATTTGAAAGGATAGTGAAATGGTTTCCCTAGTTGCACACAGTAATGACAAGGAATTTTTGTAAGATATCATATGGAGAACAAGACCATGCCGGTTATGTATCAGAGTTCAGAGTAGGTACGCAGATGATAATATTTACTGGAATGGATTTGAACTTACCTTTTTGAAGTCAGATATCCATAGAGGTTGATTCTCTTACCTGAAACAAATAAAAATAACATATTATTTTGTCATCCTTTTGCAGTCACATAAACATTACACTCAGTAGAATGGATTGAAAATGTGTAACATGTACGTGCAAGAACGTTCAAACGACTATTAGCAATTTTTTTTTAGAATTCAATTTCTATCAATAGATGTTGATTGTTTTAACTGAAACAAAAAAAATAACAGATTATTTTGTCATGAATATTTATTTTTATTTTTAACTATGAGTAAGGCCTCAAATTATAATATTTAATTAAATGAAGACAATATTAGCATAAGACAATCGAGAACCTGAAGCAGAAAAATCAGAAAAAGATACGATCACATCTGAGACTCGAACCCAGGACTTCCGGCTTTTCGAGTCGTAGCTCTGACCAATGAGCTAATGTGTCCTTATCCAATTATGTCATTTTTAACTGTATCTTACTTCGACTTAGAGCTACCAACATTATCTTCATTGTCTTAAATATTTCTCATATTTTATTGGCTGCTATATTTATGTATGACTAGCTTTTCCCCGCGGCTTCGCTCGCATGGTATTACGGGAAATTACTGTAGCGCTTGCACTTATCAATTATCTCCCCCCCCCCACCCCACCCCCATCCCCTCCCGCATTCCATATATTCATTCCCTTACATTCAGATTTCAAACATCGCGCCTACCACCTAAATTTCATACTGCTATAGCTCAAAGAAAAAAAGAATTACTTATCCAATTTTGTTCATTCGTTCGGAATTTATGCGCTTACAAACATTTCGGATGTTTATTTTTAATTGAATATTTGAAAGTTTGTGAATATAATAAAAAATTACACTATTTATTCAGTTAATTTATTCAGTCTTTATAATCGTTACGAATTATATTTTTAACGTAGGAACTGACATTTATTCCAAAACAGAAGCTTGTCCAAAAAAATAAAACATATTCTAATATTTGAATTTTCTGAAGCAGTAGCAATCGTTTCCATGGAAACGATTTTTTTCTGACGTTAGCAAAAATTTGCTTTAGTAAGCGACAGAAAACGTACAACAAATATAATATATTAATATTTATAATTTCATTACGCCAGAACTTACCATCATATACAAAATATAGTCTGCGCATATAATTTAGCTTTCTATTGGTGAATGAATTTTTAAAGTCTTTATATTGTGTTATGCGTGAAAAGGTCATAAACAAACTCGAGCAGTTTCGCATTTATAATATTAGTATGGATTGAAAGATTCTACAGAACTAAATGCAATCTAGATAGTGCCTTGAATAAATTTATCAATTTCAATTTAATTTGCGACATCTTTTGACTTTTCCGCAAGTCTAGGATGAAAAATAAAAACTTAATTCCATTAAAAGTGTACCTATGGTTTTCGTGTAATAAACTTTTTCTGGAGCAAAACTCGGTAGTAAATAATTGTGTTAAGTGACTACATACTGCATACGTATAATATATACATACCAAATGGGTTTTAATTAGACAATCTGGCAACGTAGCGCCTTTAACTAAGTAGATAGATAATAATATATATTCAAATCAAAGAAAATTAACTTTGTAAAAAATAAAACTTTGCTCCAAAGCATTTCGAGGGGAATAAATCGGGAAAAACTTTCGAGAAGTGGGCAAAGTTGAATTATTAGTAATTTTATGAAGTTATTCACTGGAATCAAAATAAAACTTGTAACTGAGATACATTTCTTTTGTATCTTCAAATTTCTTAAAAATAATAATAGCGCAACATATTTTATCAAGGAAAGATGTTTTCAAGAAAAATAACATGGTCTCGAGAAAAATCGGCCCAATTCATCATAGCTATAATAAAGCTTTCGTAACAGTTGTGACATTTGATATGATTAATGATACGGTAATCAGCCCAAATTTCACTGGAAACACTATGCCAAAAAATCGTTTCTTTAACAACATTTGTCTGGCAAACGCCCGCATTTAAGTTAAAAAAAAAAAAAAAACAAATCAACCAGTGGCGTGCGATGACAAATTATTTTCAGAGAGATAAGTTTTTAGATTTTCACGGCCAAAAGTATTTTCGTCATTTGTTTTTGGGGTGTTATGTCGTGTTGCGCTTCCTCCGAGGTAGCGTAACACGGCATAACACCCCAAGAACAAATGACGAAAATATTTTCAGAGATTCGAAAATTTTCAGAAAATAAGGTAGAAATGTTGTCTTTTGAAAACGGCTTTATCAATTACTTACTTTTTTACCTTCGGTTTCGCTCGCTTGGTATTAGGGGGAAATAACTGTAGCGCTTGCACTTATTAATTATTCCACCATCCCCACCCTCCCCCCATCACCGCCCTCCACAGCCCCCTCACGTATTCCATATATCCATTCTCGGTACATTCAGTTTTCATTCAAATTTCATAATGCCAGAGCTCACCAACAGTAAAAAAATAATTATCCAATTTGGTGCAATCGTTCGGAAGTTATGTACGTACCAACATTTCGAAGATGGCTTAAATAAAAAATATATCAACATCGTTTCCACGGAAATGATTTGTTTTCTGACATTAGCAATAACTCGTTTTTGTTTGCGACAGAAAACTTATAATAAATATAATATTTTAATATTTATTTTTTATAACGCCAGAGCTTACCATTATATACAGTCTATAGTCCTCGCATATAATGTAGTTTTCTATTGGTGAAAGAATTTTTGATATCTTTTTATTGGTTAATGCGTGAAAGCGTAACAAACAAACTCGAGCATTTTCGCATTTTTAATATTAAATATTAGTAAAGATTCATAATTCTTACAAAACAAAAACAGATCAGGTGGGAGGTGTGAATTTTATTTTGTTAAACCGGCAAATGAAGGCTGAGTATTCCTTTAACCCTCTTCATTCATCTCTTTGTTTATTATACAATGAAGAGACATTGGCCAAATGAATGCCCACCATATACGTTCAGTTGAAAGTCCGCTCAAGAGAACGGGTTGTTTTTACGACTCGTTTTAGTACACAAATGACTTTCCAGCTTTTGTGTATTTACCACTGCAACGAAGATAACAACGGCAAATGAAGGCTGAGTATTCTTATAACCCTCTTCATTCATCTCTTTGTTTATTATACAATGAAGAGACATTGGCCAAATGAATGCCCACCATATACGTTCAGTTGAAAGTCCACTCAAGAGAACGGGTTGTTTTTACGACTCGTTTTAGTACACAAATGACTTTCCAGCTTTTGTGTATTTACCACTGCAACGAAGATAACATCGGAGCCCGTTTTCCTTCATCGTTTAATTAACCCTAGAAAGATATAATCTACGTCTTTGCAACGTAAGCGAGACACTAGTATTGACTTCTTTTTTTTATTTCGCAACATAGCGCGCTATCTCAGTTAGCTTAGTTGCCGAGTAGAGCTTGCGCGGGGCGGCACTGTCACCAAGATAAGTACAATAATTACGGAGAAATACACACATCATACATTCGAAAGACGTATCATTATCTTTTGTGTAACTTTCGGACTTGTTCTCATAAATGCCGTTTAGCGAACAAATTTTTTTTAATCATTTTTAAGTTAAACGATGGATTAGAATTTAAAATTTCAAAAAACCGACTTAGACATAAAATCAAACATTATTTTTCATTTAAAAAAATACTTAAAGTTTGCAGTTGATTTGTAAAAGGTTTACATTTTGGTGGCATTTTGTTATTTTTTCAATAACAATATATTTTCATAGTTATTTTGGTTTAATTTAAAGTACGAAACCCTAAACTAATTATTCAACAATCTTTAAACTATTTTGTATGATAATATGTCAAATATACACTTTTAAGCTTCACTAGGTTTTTACGAATACTTGGGGCAGGTGGATGAGTTTGTGTATTTGGGAAGTATGTTTACGAGAGATGGGAAGACTGATAGAGATATCGAAAGAAGGGTAAATGCCGGTAACTCCATTAATGGAGGTCTGAACGCCGTTGGCAGCAACAAAAAATTGTCAAAAGAAGCGAAGCTAGCCGTCCATAATGGAGTGCTGGTACCTACCCTGATGTATGGCAGTGAGGCATGGAACTGGCAGAGAAAGGATGAAAGTAGACTGAATGCTGTAGAAATGAGATCCCTGAGACGTATGTGTGGTAAAACCATGTATGATCGTGTGAGAAATGTGGAGATCCGCAAAGAATGCAAGGCTGATGTAAGCGTAATGAATAAGATTAAGAAAGGGACGCTCAGATGGTTTGGGCATGTAGAGCGAATGAATGAGGAAAGGAGTGTAAGGAGAATATATGACGCAAATGTGAATGGTAGACGAAGTCGGGGACGCCCGAGGAAGACATGGCACGACCAAGTGAATCAGATACTTGAGTCGGGCGATGTCAAGAGTCAGAATAACAGAAGAGCATGTATGAGACGATGTATGAATGTGAACGAAGCAAGGAGTGTGTGCCAAGATCGAGTTGTTTGGCGGTCCGTCCTCTCTGCCTACCCCTGCGGGGAAACGGCGTGATGGTTAGTTAGTTAGTTAGTTAGTTAGTTAGTTAGTTAGTTAGTTAGTTAGTTAGGTTTTTAAGACGTATTATCTTTGACGTAGGTCAAAATAAGATGATCTTTCTAAGGTTAAAATCATTGAAAAGTTAACTTGTTTTAACAAACTTAAAATTGTGATTCCAAAAATATGGGAGGAGTCTACGGCCACGTGGAAAATTAATATAAAACCAATAAACGCAAAAACAAGAGAAAAGTGAATTTGGAATTTGTGAATAATTTTATTAATTAATTTGTAATCCATTCATTCGCTTGAGAATCTTAAATAAGAATAAGAAATAACAAGAGAAAGAAAGAAAATAAATAATTGAAACAGTGAAGTAGAACACGGAGAGATTTAAAAAATCTGTTATCTCTTATCGGACTTCTCAAGCTTTCTTCCTTTGCCGAAGACAGAAGAACAGAATGTTTTCCCTTGTATCTAATTACTTTCGGCGAATTCAAAGGGCGAATCTTTATTACAGCTGTAGCATTAATTAAAGTCGAGATTAGTACGGAGCCGCGCGCCGACCAGCCATAAATATCTTAATTCCCGTATTATTCCCAAACGAGTTGAAAGTTTGAGTTATTGCAGTCACAATATTGTTATTAGGGCCAAGAGATTATAAAAATGTTACGTATAAAGACCCCGCAAACCTATATATAACATACTTCCCTTTGACACTTGTTTTTAAGCTCTTAAAAAATATATACTTTTACGTGTTATTTTTTAAGATAACCTCCATTCAGATGCCATAAATAGAACCAAAATAGTTATAATTTGAAATTCCCTCTGTGGAAAAAACTCGTAAAGTACCTATGCTTCTACGGACATCGAAAGATTTTCTCTCTATTTTAAGGAGGTCGTATTTTATTAAATATTTTCTTTTAGGTAAAATTTTTGCTCACCCAACAGTCATCGTTTTTTTTCTGTTTTTGCGTGCTCCTCCTGTCATTTGTATTTATTTACATCTCCCTTTCAAACCATTCTCAGTATTGTTCTTCTTCTTTTTGGACGCTTATTAAAACATTTTTCCCAAACTAAAACATATATCTTTCATAATTCCATACCTAATGTATCGAACGTGTTATGGAAATACCACTCTGCATATCGTAAATTATTATCAACGGCCAAATATTCTATTTTGAAACGTTGCATCATCAAAAATCAATTTCGCAATCAATTACTTTCAGCGAGAGATGATTCATAGTTCCCGAAACAGAAAATATTTCATTATTACCGCCGGAGATGAGTCACACATCGATATTACACCCTAATTAATCACAGAGGATTTGCAATTATTTCACAATTTGGATGATTTGTGTAATATTGTGCAACAAACAAGCTTCCACTATAAAAATATTACGAAGAAGGCAACGATACTCAGTCATTACTATCAGCGCTTGGAGAAACATCTCTGCAATTCGCCTACCTGAACAATCTTGGACGATTCAAGACGCCCGTCTCGCCGTCACCAGTTGGAGCTCCAAAACTTTAAACACCCGATGGAACATCACCTACAAAACGCTGCACTACCCCTGGCCACCTTGCTCAACTTGAGAAATACAACATCTGGAGCGCAGCCCGTTGCGATTACTAGCAACCAGCGTCCACCGAAGCCTACATTCTCCGATGCAATGGCATTCCATCTCACAATACGCGACGGAAGATGCCCGTTCAGCATAGATGCTTCAGTAACCAGATACTCTCTCATTACAATTCAAATACGTATTCTACGGTAACCGTGCCACGGAATTTCAACAGCTGTCAAGGCGAGAAAACATCTCTATCAAGACATTGCAATAGTCGGGCGTCTCTGTGTGCCGGCGCCTATTATTTACAGTCTTTGTGCAGGCCTAGAGTTCTCGTACAACCATTTAAATGAAATATTCTTGACTATATCCTTAAATACCGCCAAATCACAAACGTATATTTACATTGCACTACAATTCGGAGGAAATTAATTAAGTATCTCCCAATCACCGAGGCAGTCTTTATTTATACATTTTTAACTTACCACTTTAATAAATGTTTACATAAGAGTCACCACTGCTCTCTGCTCACAGAACAATAAATGAAAAATCAGGGGTAAAGCCAGAACCATGGCATCATCAATCGAAGTTGGTTGTGAGACTGGTGGTGAAGGGGAGGAAGTCGTAGAAGTACCAGGTTACTAAGATTTTTTTTATATTAACTCCACACAAAAGGCCCTGAGGAAAGTAATTTCCCTCAAGACCTAAGTCATCTGGGATGCTGTCTGGAGGGTCTTTTTGAGAAGAGGTATGAACTAACATTGGTCTTGAAGAGAACCATGTTGTAGGAGGGAGGAAACACAGAAGCCATTTCAAGCAACGTTTCCACTCTGAATGGATATTGAGAATTATCAGCTGCGAGTGACCTACATATTATTTAATGAATTATATGTAGAATAGCAAATTTTAATTGCATAAAATTTACTTGTGCACGCCAAGATTCGAACTCGGGGTTCTAAGTCGAGAATCCACCACTCAACCATTTGTTTATTATTGGTGTAGTTCTAATACAAAATTTATTTTCAACGATGGTTCCTCTCACTCCTTGATTCTTCCATCACTTTGAAAGCCCTGCGTGGGCGGTGCAACAATAACAGATGTTTTATAGCTCATCTCGGATACTTAATTCGTATTTTTAAGTATTCTTTCTTATGGCTTAAGTACCCTTTATTATTTGATTCAAACCTCGAGCATGTTTATTAAATGCACTTAAGTTCAGAGGAAAAAGTATATTATTGTAAGTACGCAATGTTCGCATAAATATTAATAATAATAATACTACTTTATTTCAGAATGCATGCAGGGGTAGTGCAATGCAATGCATTCCATATTTTTAAATAATAAATAAATTAGACAAATAATAAGTAAAAGTAAATAAAAATACATTAATAAAATGGAAACGATTAAGCACGACAAATGAAACTGAAAAAATATTAAACACAGAAGTGAATGCAAGAAGCCGTTTATGAAGGATATTTGACCGTCTTCAGAGGGCCATCAGAGAGGAATCCATCCAGGCAATTGTGGCAGTGATGATTACATTCTTCATGATTGGAGTAGTCTGCGCCATAAGCTTCCCATGCGGTGGCAGAGAATTGCTCTGAAAATGTGCACTCGTCCCTGCAGGAACATTTCTGTAGCACTGCAGTATCTCGGTTTTTAAGGCTTTCTGGCTTTCACCCTTGAAAGGTGAAAGCCAGAAAGCCTTAAAAAATATTATGAAATGGTATTAAAAAAAATTAAAACAATATGCATTATTTGCCAATAAGATGTCTACCGTGCAGAAGGTGAGAGTCTTCGTGATCGAGGTGTTAGGTTCTCGACTAGCAATTCGAAGGTGATGGGTTCAAATCCGACGTACGCAAGTAAAATTTTATTATGATTGATTTGTGTTACTTCATAATTCAATCATTTAAGTTATATGTGCGACACGTTCCGGAGTGTAAGATACTATCAGTATCGCTCTGGTGTGTAAGATCACCATTTGGAATTGCTTTCGCCGTGTTTAATCACAAGGCCTGAAAAGCCAGGAACTTCTACCTACTTCCTCTTCACCATTTCCTTCCTATCTCCTCTACCTTCAGCCTCACAACGTACCCCACATTCGGGGTACGTACTGAAGGGGTAGAAAAAGTTGCGAAAGTAAGAAATAATGACCAGAAAGAAAAATAAAACCAAATTATTTACATTACGGTTTTTATTGTTAGTTTTTACAGAAAAACAAATTCGTTTTACTTAAAATCCATTCCAGGAAACCGCCTTTTAAATATTTTGCAATTAAAATAACAAGATAAACAGCGTAACTCATTTGCCCCTCAGTATTTTCCCAGCTTCTTCTAAGAATCGTTTCATTTCCTCTGGGATTTATTTTATTCTCTCTTCATTCTTGCAATTACATATTTATAGTCAAGGCCTTGTTTTTATATAAAGAACACTGAATACAACCTTAATTTTAATTAATAACAAGAAGTAAAATAATGTTCAAATAGGGCATTCAAGAGTAATTACTAGTACATGGTGTCGCTCTATTGAAAGAGCACACTTCAGTTTTGAAGCTTTGCTTGAGATGACGTTTTTCATGTTTAGTGACCAGATATGAATCGCCAATTACTTCAAAATCTTCCTCATCGTCTTCTCCTTCCAGCTTCAGATTTTCTTAGCTTGTTCCTCTCCTAGAGAGTGGATAACCTCAAGTACCGCAAACAATGTGTTTAGTTATAAGATCTCAAAAGCCAGAAATTTTCCAACACTCCTTCTCTGCTTCTCCATACTCCTCTTCCTTCTCCCCTCGTTCTTCCACCAGCTTTCTAACATATCCCAAATTGCAGATTTCATTCCACTAACGCCGGAAAGTTGGACTGGACTCATGAGTGGTGATCACGTAAAAAAATTAAGGCATCTTGTCTTTTTGGACAGTGAAATTATCCATTAAAAGTTTCATATATCTCAACATTTTCGACGTTGATTATTCCATTTCGTTGCTTCAGACAACAATTTTGACTTTATAATTTAGATAAGCTATCTTACACACCAGTCTTTACACTTGTTAGTTTGTAAAGTTAGTTTCTTGAAAAACTTTTGGTAGTGTATTGGTCTGAAATTAGCATTCAAAACACAGCCACGTAATTTTCATTCAGGTCAGCCTCTTTACTGGAGATCTTGTAGTATATTACAAGGTAACAAGAACTTTGATAACTTGAAACTTTCATTATATTTGATCAAAGGTCAACTATTTTTGTTATTGTTTTTGGGGTGTTATACCGTGTTTCGCTACCTCCTTCTTTAGCCAACGTTTCGGACAGCTTTACAGTGTCCATCATCAGGGCAGATGAGATGATGGACATGGACAGATGAGATGATGGACAGATGATGGACAGATGGACAGATGAGATGATGGACCTGATGATGGACACTGTAACGCTGTCCGAAACGTTGGCTAAAGAAGGAGGTAGCGAAACACGGCATAACACCCCAAAAACAATAACAAAAATACTTTTTGGCCGTGAAAACCTAAAAACAAAGGTCAACTAGTATGTTGGTTTAAAATAATGAAACATAACTTCAGAGCATTCCCTTTGCCAACAAGGCCGTATAATCTATGCATAAACTGATTAAAAGTAAGTTATGTTTGGCCAGTTGGGAGACAATATGTCTGTCATGTCGTCATGTGTGACACCACAATTAAACGTTTGTAGAATTTGTCACTTTGTGTGATTAAAACAAAAGTTTAATTTATTCATTCACCAATTCGTCCTCACTCTGGAAGAAAACTTTCGAGTGTCGGAGATAACGTTTCCCACTAACAGCTTCTATGACATGACGGAGTTGTGAAATCCGATTGCGAATTTTAAATTTAGGCGTGTCACCCAACTAAATGGAGGAATTTTGTTATGAAGGATTGAGAAAAATTAAACTTACAGCAAAACAGATATTGCAAAAATAATGTTTTTTTATGTTCCCAACTGTTTGGAGTCAGTGAGACCATGACAGCCGCAATTGGGGTATGTTGTGAGGCTGAAGTTAGTGAGGAGGTGAAGAAGTTGGGGCGGATGAAGGTCCCCAAATATGACTAAAGCCATTACAAGCAACGTTTTGATTCTGAATGGTGGTATTATTCCAGGACGATTTTTAATGCACATATATACTACCCTGCAACCTGATTTTTTTTTTAATTTATAAAAAAACTTTCCTACACTGTAAAAAACTAAACAAGCAATCGAAAAGTTTTATAAAGCTGACTGAATAGATCTCTTCCTTGGTTAGCAACACTACACATGTCGTTGTATGAATGCAAATCCAAATGATTTTGAATGATCGATTATTGATGCGGCTTAAATGATCCACCCCAAAAGCAATAAATCAATCAAAGCTTTTGTATTTTACTTGCGATTACCATATTAATAACACTTCGAATTGAATGATTACGTGAATTATAGACCAAGCGAGGACTTTTTTACTTTTCTCGATCAAATTTGAAGTCATTATTTAGATCGATAGCACTTCCGAGAATAATAATGTTATGATCAGCGTTTAATAATGGAAACCGAACCTTTCATGTGCAGTTATTTCTGAGAATGACTGATACAGGAAAGAATTGATATAATATTTATCAGGCCATTTTATTCAGTGTATTTAGTACTAAAATCGCCTCAAGGACATTATCTTTACATCTACCCGACTATTGCCTGTAATTTGTAATATTACTCGACCTAAACGGTTTAATAAATAACTTCGTAATATCTGTATTTATTCGATTACTTTTGTCCCTGTACAAGTTATTTAACTAGTTAATTTACTGCGATATCTTTATGTTTTTAATTATTTAAAAAACAAATCAAGGCGAAAGATACGATACTAGAATGCACCATTCCAGCCAGAAACACTCGAGTCCCGGTAGACCAGGTGGCACCGATTTGTAAGGACTTGGAACATGTGCTCTGAGGATGGAAGGAGGTTGGAGTTTAATCGATCGATGTACATGGCAATCTAATAAGCCAATATTGTAATTCTGGATGGAAACGAATTTATTTATTTATTTCTATTCTTGTACATACACTTTACAAATAATTACATAGTTTACATAGATAATAGGTTATTAATAAGAAAAAAAACATGTTAAAGATCCGTAACTGTATGTAAATAGGTTAGTCGTAGTGTTTTGTGAACACCTCACTAGGCGAACCTGTGCTGAGGTGTTCCCATGTTTGGGATTTTGAATACAGGAATTGATTGAAATTTTTTTTGTTTCCCTTTCTTAAGGTCTTCCGTCTTCTTGCCTCCTTCTAGTCTCCAGTCTCTTCTTGCTCTTGTATTATGTATTTTCTTGTTTCATCTCGGATCTTCCAGCTTTTTCTGGATTCCTCTTGCTTTTTCAGATTTCTTCAATACTCTTCTTGACTCTCCTAGTCTCTTCTTACATTTTCTTGCTTCTTTCCCTTTATTGTTATTTCTTTGCCTTTCTTGCATCTTTTTGCTAATATTTGAATCTCATTGATTCTTCTTTCTTCTTTATTGTCGCATCTTGTCTCTTCAATGTGTGTACAAAGTAGCTTACCCCATCCTCCACGTGGAAAACTGCTGGCGGCGTAATATAGGTACTACGATAAAATGTTACAAAAGACAAAGGTAATCATTTGGAATCAACACAAATAATACATAACGAAACAGAAGTGATAGAAAAAATTATAAAAATGGGGTGAAGACCAATTTTAATTTAATCTTATCTATGTGAACTGCTTGCAAGCAATATTTTTTTAGTTATATGACTGGGATTGTTGTTATTTCTTGCCTTTATTATGAGCTGTACCAAAGGGGAGGGTATATTGATGGGCAGGGTAAGTGAATGTGTGTGAACTGAATTGCCATTGAGATGGCAACATTTCATATGACAAGTTGTATAATTCCTTAATTGAAATGAAAAAATTGTTGGGTAAAATATTTATGACTTATAATTAAGAAGGTAGGTAATTATGTGCCTAATTAGAAAATTAGAAACATACGTATTTGGACGTTTGTAGATCTACTAACTACCGAACTACCAATATATTTTACTATTATTTACACCTCTAGGGCTTTTACATTAAACAAGTCTTTGGTGATTATTACAAAATGTATTTTTTGATTGAATAATTAGTAGTTACAATATGCAATTCCTAAAATAAACTAAAGAACATCGATTGTAAAAAAAAACACCGATGCATGTTCTGCAATGAACATCACAAAGACTTGGATGTCGTTAATGAATGTAACAAGAATTTATTTCGTCAAATAAAATGGCTATGTAGATCCTTCAAACGGTCGAATTATCAAAGATGAAGCCGGATAAGAAAGGCTTTCTAGGACGTAATTTCATTGACAGTTCCCTCCGACTGTTCCCTGATTACAATGTTCAATGAAAGCTTGTCAATTATAATTAAAGGGCTAATCAATAATTCCAGAAGCTTTGTAAAAAGGTTCTGACTTCGTGTTTGAATTAAGAGAAGGTTCTGGAACAATTGTCAGACAAGAATTTTTTTGTAGGCTGAAATTGACGTTGAAACAAAGACACGACCTTAGTTCAAAGGAACATATTTTATTGAAAGCATTTTCTTTCTAAATACACTGGATTTATTCTAAAGTTCGCATGACAAAGATATACTAGAAATTGTTTAAACGGTCAGGGGAAGAAACCAACAAGAGCAGGGCAGTGGGGTGTAGGTGGGCTTCTATATTATGCCCTTCAATGATATGCTACAAACCAAAACTTAACTTTTTAAAATTTCATCAGGGATTATATAGTACAAAACATATTATCAAACATCACGATGTAAATAAGTCCATAGTTCCCCTCAATAGGGGATCCTGTGCCGACGCGGTCTAAGTTTATTTAATTTTTTTAGGAATTGTAAAGGTAAACAAAAATTATTATCGTTTTATTTTAAAGAATGAAACGCAATAAGGAACTCCAGTCCAATTTTTAAAATTTTTTTAATGAATAATGACCTTCTAACTTAAATAACTCCATATTTATTTTTATTTTTATAGTTAGTTTTAATAGGTAAAATAAATGCCAAAGTTTTAATTTTTCAAGATCCCCCGAAAACCACCGAATCTTGTGTGACGTCATCATGACCAACCGAAGTATGAATTTTGTAGGCAACTGGAATCAGCTGATCATCGCCGGCCATTTTGAATTTCAGCATTGGAGCGTTTTATGGACGCGGTGACGTCACGCCTCACAAATTCAATAATACCAACTTGATAGGGTGTTTTAATGAACTGTTTTAAAATGGACTTCTTAATTTATTTTTTTTTAAACTCTAAGTTAAATATTATTTAACACAACTTATATATTCAGAATCAGCGTTTATTGGTCTATATGAACATATTTTTTTAAAGCCATAATATTTTTCACTGGAGTTCCTTATTATCCAAAAGTCCAATTATAAAACTGTTCCCTTTCTCCTCGTGTCAACGCTCTGATGTTTTGTGCCCCTCTCATATTATTTCTCCCTCTCTCTTTTTGATAAATCTTTATACAGCATTACATATGTATAATCTGTAAAATATGTATGTAAGTTAGTTTATATTATATGATCCTGAAGGAAGTTAATTATAATCGAAACTAACTGACTAAAAGTGTATAATGAAGTGGTTTAAGACAAAGTGATTGTGCCTTAAATTGTTTAAAATCATTTAATTAGGTTCGCCATCTGCTTAGTGCTATTTGTTTTGAGTTAGCTTATTGCACTTTGTATTTCAGACTGTAATTCTAGACTTACACTCATTAAGATTTTCTATTCGTTTTACATCGGGGGAATGGTGTTTTAATGTTGGATTTTGTACATACATATTATTGCATTCAATCAAATTTCTAAATCGAATATGATTAAAAGCAATACGAGTACGAGTATGTACTACTGTAAAATTTGCATTCCCATCCGACGCCAGTACTCTAAAAATTGCAATCCGTTTGTTAAGGTAGGAGAATCTATCAAACGGACCGCCCGTTTCTGCACAGGATTTTTTCTAGTATTCTGGGGCTCCAGACCAAAGGCGATTCAATTCAACCGTGGGACGCACTTGCCCCTATCTACGGGTCTCGTACAATACGCCTGAACTCTTGCTTCGATGGAGCTTCCGCACCTAAGCTTATCATTGAGAGTTACACCAAGCATTTCAATGGAAGACCAGTTCGAAAGATCATTTCGATCCTTTTTAGACGTAATCAGATCTGATTGGGCCTTTGTAAACGTTTATCCGCTTCAAAGCCCTCCGTGCCGTAGGAGTTTGGTACCCTTTGTCAAACAAAAAGCTATCATGAATTAAACTGTCTTCTGCGTAACACTGAATTGGTGCACAGGTCACAGACATAAGGTCAATGATGTGCAAAGAAACAAAATCAGAGATAGAATCGATTCCTGTGTGACGCCAGCATTTATCGATTGCGAGGAAGGGGTGAATGCGTCAGCAATCCTCTGAATCGTCATCTCCCTCCAAAAGTCAGCAATCCACGTATGAAAGCAGTTTGCTGATAAGTTTCTAAGTGCCAGACCCAGTCAAGGGCCTTGGATTTGTATACACCGTTTGAGTCTCACCGTGACATTCCAGGTACCGCCCCTAAACATACGCGAAAAGATGCACGAGCGGTTTCCTCGGAATCCGTATTGATGATCGTTGATAATTTTGATCTTCTTGAGGTATGTGATGAGATTGTCGTTGATCACACCAATCTACAATTCTAATTCTATCCAAGGTGATGAAACACCTTGGATAGAATTGGAGTCACACTTCAAGTATATTTTGAAGAGTTACGCCAAAATTGGAGGTATGTCTGCAACACATCTTTTTAATACCAGGGTAGGTATTCTATCAGGAACAATGATTTTGTTAACATCAAGTTCCTGTAAACGAGGAGTACATTCCGATGCAGAATCCTCAGCTTTTTTTTATATAGAAACCGCAGTGAGGAACCCACGGCAGGACAGCACCCCGATCATCCAGGGCCGTGTTTTCCGCAAACATTTTACCTAATAAGTTAGCCTTTTCGGTGGCGGTGTTAATTAATGAGCCGTCAGGGCTGCTAAGATGTGGCAGCCTGTTGGGATAGGTAGTTAGCTGTTTGCTGATCTGCAGATCGTGCTCGAGTAATTACCCGGCTTGTGCTCAGAATCTGTTTCATTTCCTCACAGATTTGTTGTATTATCCCTTCATTCTGGCAATTACAAACATGTCTCATTTTGTTACGAAGGTCTTTCCTCTCCCATAGAGTGAATGACCTTAAGAGTGAGTGCCCTCCCTTCCTTCTTCCCTCATTCTTCCGCCAGCTTCACAACGTATCCCATACAAATTGTAGATTTCACACCACTGGCGCCGGATAGTAGGCACTTGGGATTTGGAACTCTGTGTGGTGATCACGCAAAAACAAAATTCAAGGCAGCTTGTCTTTTTGGACATTGAAATTGACGATTAAAACTTTCAAACATCTCGAAATAGAAACGACCTTCTCGTCGTTGATTATTTCATTTTGCTGCTTCTGACAACACTTTTGACTTTATAGTTTAGATAAGCTATCATACACAACAGTCTTTAGACTTGATAGTTTGTAAAGTTAGTTCGTTGATAAACTTTGAGGAACGTCCTCATGTTTGTCTGAAATTGGCATTCAAAACACAGCCACGTAATTCTCATTCGGGTAGCTTATTTACTGGAGATCTTATAATATTTTACGAGGTAAAAAGTTCTTTAAAATGTTCGTTATATTCGATCAAAGGTAAGATAGCATGTTTGTTTAAAATTCTGAAATATAACTTCTGAGCATCCTTGAAGTTCCCTTTGCCTTGTAATCTGGTCACAAACTGAAAAGAAAGTTACGTTTGGCCAGTTGGGGGACAATATGTTTGTCATGTGAGACGCCACAGTATCTATTTGTAGAATTTGCTATTGTGTGTGGTTGAGTGTGGCACAGTCAAAGTTTAATTTATCCATTCATCGATATTCTGGCAGAAAACTTCAGCGTGTCAGAGATTAGATTTCCTACTGAAAAAGGGCAATTTTTTATTTATTCTACGACATGACAAAGTTGTGAAATTCGATTAAGTATTTTAAATTTAGACGTGTCACGTAATTAGAGGGATTTTGCCATGAAAGGATTGCTCGGTTTGAGAAAAATGAAAATTACTGCAAAACAGATATTGCTAAAATATTTTATTTTTTTATGTGAGTACTGCACAAGA
Source organism: Glyphotaelius pellucidus (assembly GCA_936435175.1). NCBI lineage: Eukaryota > Metazoa > Arthropoda > Insecta > Trichoptera > Limnephilidae > Glyphotaelius > Glyphotaelius pellucidus. The sequence goes on along the minus strand of OW386552.1, from coordinate 8,467,001 downwards.
ATTCCAATTGCTCCCAACTGTCAAAGAGACTACTAACAGCACTGTTATTGTTAATTTTGTGCTCTTGTCATTGCTTTGTATACACCGTATATTCTTTGTTTCACACTATTTGATCAATATTTTGTAAGGACTCGTAAGGAACACCATAGGGTTACATTTAAGTTTATTATAGTTAAGCGTACTTAAAGTGCAACAACACAAAACTGCGCTATACAAATATTATGTTATTATTATTTGTGTGGTGCTTCGTAGCCTCCCCACTCTTGTCTATTTTGTTTTCTGAAGTTTTCACTTCTACCGCATGTGCATTGCACACTCTGATATTTTAAAATAGATCAGTAATAGTTTTAGTGCAATTTTCGTGGTTTTTAATGCAAAGTATTAATCCCTTTCATGACAATGGCAGAGAACATTACATGAAAGATCAAATGGTTGCCTTTAGCTGACTTTAAAGATATGTTTAATTTTAATTCAAGGTTGTAAGCGTTACCTTTGAAGATAAGTACAAGTACAAACTAGGGAACTAGCAACCCTTTCAGAGGGTTGTTCGACCTACGGTTGTCTATTTTTAAAGCCTAACTAAATGTCTACCTTATAACGTAATTGTTGAGTTATATATATTCCGTACAAAACATGACCTTTTGGTGTATCTGATAAATATAGCCCGTATGAAATAGTTAACTGCCAGAAAAGGTTTCCCTACTCTACATAAAAAGCCTGATAGGTACAAAGTTCGAATACACGTAGAGCTTACACTCACAGAATTCTACTTTTCTACGTGTCATATACGTTCCTACATTTCTTCGAACTTATTTACGGTAATTCTTTTTTTTTCTCGATGAGAGCCAAGTTTCTTTTATACTTCAGTAACATTATTTTTGAACAGCTTGCCTTCCGTCGCAACCTGGTTCCTATTGGCTCTTAACATCGAAGTATTGGCCTCATATTGGGGCGCAAAATTGAATTATACTTTTGGTAAACACTTGTGTCTTTTTATTGTTTTTTATCGAATATCGAAGAAAATAGGAAAAAAGATGTCGTGAAAACCATTATTGAACACATTTTCGCAGAATGTTACACAGTGTAAGTTTGATAAAAAAAGTTAGGACGTAAAAAGAGCAAAATATTTCTTCACTTGCAGAAATTATTATTAAAAAGAACATTACTAATTAACTAACCGTCCAGCCGTTTCTTCGACGAGGTAAGTATAGAGGATGGACCGCCAAACAACTCGATCTTGGTACACACTTCTTACCTCATTCACATTCATACATCGTCTCGCACGTACTCTTCTATTATTTTGACTTGGCGGCTCAAGCATTTGAATTACATGATCGTGCCATATCTTTCTCGGGCGTCCCCGACTTCTTCTAACATTCATTCGCGTCATAAATTCTCTTTACATTCCTTTCTTCGTGCATTCGCCCTACATGCCGAAACTATTTTGTTTTGGCCCTATCCAATTTGGGAGGCGGGAATGGGTGCCGCCGCCCCGAGAACCTTTATTGGATAACCAACCCCTCTGCCATAGGTCACCCCAAGTGGTTCGCTACGTTTGGTGATTTAGCAGGGGGGCCCGGGTTCATGGGGTGAGGTTTGTCTAGGTCTTGTAGGCGGATGATCAGGATACACTGAATCCCAGATTCCTAACCCCCCCTTAAACCCTTTTCCTTCCCAGAACTCTCCTCTCCTCGTTTTCTTTTAAAACAACCCTCCACACAGCACCCCCAAAGATGACATAGGCCCTGAGGGAAATTATTTTTCTCAGGGCCTCTTGTGTGGAGCTCATGTAAAAAAAAAAACAAAAAATATGGGCGTCCCTTTCTTGATCTTACTCAATACGCTTATATCAGCATTGCATTCTTTGCGGATCTCCATATTTCTCACACGACGGTACATGGTTTTACTACATGGTACAGGTACACCTCAGGGATCTCATTTCTACAGCATTCCGTCTACTTTCATCCTTCCTCTGCCACTTCCATGTTTCACTGCCATTCATCAGGGTAGGTACCAACACTCCATTGTGGATTGCTAGATTAGCTTTTTTGGACAGTGTTTTGTTAGCGCCAACCGCGTTCAGTCCTTCAGCCGCCGCCACCCGAATTTCTACCGATTTCTTGTATATCTCCCTTGAACATTTGAAGTGTTTTGGCTCTTAAAAAAATATTTGTTTTTTTTTTAAGATAATATCTATACAATCCCCATGCCGAAACGCAAATTATATGAAATTCCCTCGACAGAAAAAAATCGCAAAGTGTGCTCCGAAAATTTTTATTTTCACGTCTCTCTATTATTTAACAAGTTATATCTATGAAAAAATTCACAGTGTTTCTTTGAATGTTGTTTTAGACAACTCCCCCGAGATTTTTTTTTATCTAAGCGAGTCGTGCTGTATTAAACATTTTCACAATTTTTGCTTCAATTTTATCGTTTTAAATATTAGCGCGCTCTCTCCAACATTCGTTATTACATATCTCTCAATCTTCTTTTCGAGCGAGGATACGGCGCCTTCATTAATGCAGTTACCTGCGCTTTTCAATTTTTAAAAGGAAACAACGTAATAATTTGTTTTTTGTCGTGTGTTATTTTCCAGTAAATAATGGTATAAAAGTCTCAAAGAAACGTCTTTTAACGACGTACACACAATAATACAATGCCACGTCTACGTACGCAATAAGAAATTTAATTTGATTCGTGAATTGTGTCAAACTTGTGTCGTAAACAGGACTTAAACGACACTTTTACGTTTCTACCGACATTCCCACGTGTGATATCAACTCCTTTATCTCCGGGAGAACACATTCCGAAATGTCCCTCAATTTTTTTTACGATACATTAAAAACTGGTAAAATGAAATGTAACGTAATTATGGAAGAGGTGTTTTATTAAAAAAATAATAATAATGCATCGTTTGCCTCGCGATGGAGACGCCATTTATTTATAATTTCTCACGGTACGTTATTTTTTTTTTACAAAAATAAAATTAACCTCACTAGGACTAGGACATGTATTGAGGTTAACATTTATGAATTTGAGTTAAGAAGCATTAGTTAAACCACTGAATACAAAACACTAAAATATTACATAGAGAAATAAATAAAAAAAAATATTACAAGAGTGGCCAGACGAGTAACTTGAGAATGAATTGTTGTTAAAAACATTGTTAAAACCAAAAGATCATACAAGTGGCATCCTAAGGTGTCACTTCTATAACAAATTCATCAATAAAATACAATCATATTTCAACCAAAACGGGTGCTTCATGGAAAGAAAAATGTACTAAATATTCAGATCAAATTTTTTTATTTCGTATTTATTTCATAATTAGTTGGTACTCACTTTAATATTATGTATTAAATTCCCTTGTTGCCTTCAAAGATAGATTTGCTTTTAATATCAAAGCGCTTATAAATCTTTGCTTTACATTCTGTTATTTTTACTTGCTTTTTTTTCCAAACCATAAAGGTACAATATTTTTTATTTTATTTTCGATATTGTTGGAAATGGTGTGAAATAATGACACATTGAATAGTAATATTTTGTTTGACCTCTCAACACTATGTTGTGAATGAAAAAAAAATTCCACTGATTTTCTCAATTTATCATGGTTATATTTTAAATTTTATTAATTTGGATTTACAAAACTGTTTGATAATGACCGATATTTATGTGCGTTACTTTGATGAAATTGTGAAATTTTTAACCCCAATACAGGCGAGCTCTAGTGGGGTTAATAATTAAATGCTTAATAATTTATTTTAATTGTGAAGAAACATTAAATAAATTTTAAAAATATTTAGACCATAAATAAATCATTAATCACTAGTTACTACGTTCATTGTACATATAGGTACATACCAACATAAAATGCTTTTAGAACCAAAACAAATTAAAGCATGCCGAATAAACACCAATAAAGCTTCGAGTGCTGTCCAATAAAAGTGCAATTAAGTTGTAAACTAAGCCAATTGTGTATTTAAGCATCAATTCGTATCAAACTGTTCAATTGTTTCACTTTTTTCATGGATCTCTTCAAGATCGTTTAATTTTATTGTTAATGGAGCGATCCCCTTTAAATTATTGCCTTTCGTCTCAAGAAGTCCCGTCTCAAGTTGTAATTTATGATTGCTCTTACGAATTGAATCGCAAAGTACACTTTTTGCTAATACTTCGTATGGATTTTGGATAGGTACATTGCACTGAAAAGATGGACCGATGTTTTATAGGCGTGCCTCGTGTACCCCAAGTAAGCTCATTGTTTCCTTACTTATTACAGAAATTATAAGAAGAAAATATTATTAGTGAAATTGACCAAAACATTTTTAAATATCGAAATTATTATTTTTGTTGTACCTACATTTCTAACAGCGCCCCGTTTAGAAAATAACATCTTCAAGTGCGCTTCAAAATTTGATACGATACTATACGATTGTACCCCCAGTCAGGAGCACTCCTGTCCCGGTGAGACCGGTACACCGAGGGGCACTGATTTGTTAGGACTTGGAACACGTGCTCTGAGGATGGAAAGGAGGTTGGAGTTTAATCGACCGGTATACATGGCAACCTAATAAGCCAATATTGGAATTTAGGATGGGCAGGAATAAAGGAGTGGATTTAGCATTGTGATTTTTATTTATCCTTTCTCTAAGTCTTCCTTTTCTTGTCTATTTCTGGCTTTTCTTGGCTGTTCTCACCTCTTCTTGGATCTTCTCGTCTCTTTTTGACTCTTTTTGACTCTTTTTGTCTCTTCTTCTCTCTTCTTGCTTCTTGTTAGGTTTTTTCGTCTCTTAGTTATTCTTGTCTCCTCTTGGGATCTTACTGTCTCTTCTCGGCTCCTCTTACTTCAAAAGCGCTTCTAAATTCTATAATTTATACTTGATATTTCTGTTGGTTTGTTTGTTCTTCTTTCGTAAGTTAAGGGGGTCAGAGAGAGAGATCTGGGTCTGTGAGCTGGTCTGTGAACCTGATCAATGCATCGATCCCACCGAAGAATGATGGAATGGGCATTCGTTGACCACTTGTTCGGGGGTCTGCACCGCACCGCGTTCATACATCGCCGATTCTTTAAGACCCCTAGCACGTCCTATCACGTGGGCTCAGCGACTGTGGAAGCATCTTATCCTATCGATAGAGGACCAGAGTTTAGGAAGCAGTAAGAATCCAGGTTGTCTCTCAGATAAGAGACTATGTGATCATGCAATTGAATGTGCTGTTTTTGGCAGCGCTTTTTTGTGTTCCAATCGGTTTGCTAAATCAGTATTAATATTTTTATATTTGCTAACATCTTAAATGCAATAATAAAATTCAACACTATTGTGTAAATCGTTAATTAAAAATCAAATATTGTTGGCACAATCCATTACTATCTCTATTTGGGAGGCGGGTATGGGTACCGCCTGAACCACAGGTCACCCCAAGTGGTTCGCTACGTTTGGTGACTAAACAAGGAACCGGGTTCAAGAGGTTAGGTTTGTCCGGATCTTGGCGGCGGATAAGTCTGCCACCAACAGCGTGGCAGGTCGGGTTGGGAGAGAATTGTTGCGGGAGATCTTTTGACCTCTCCAGCAGGACTCTCTGGGAACATTGCCTTGGATCGCAATAGATAAGATGGATTCATTCGTCCGTCACTTCCGGACGCACTGATCCCCAAATTCCTACCCACCATTCATACCTTTTCTTTCCCAGAATTTCATCTCCTTTCTTCTCCTAAAAAGACCCTCCACACCGCATCCCCAAAGATGAAATAAGCCCTGAGTGGAATCATTTTCCTTAGGGTCTCCTTTGTAGAGCTAATGAAAAAAAAAACTATTTACAAATAATGTTGATTTTTTTTTTGGTTTTCAGAAAATCAATTTTCTTTGCCTGTCCGGGTATAAGAGTTGAAATGTAAAGTTGGCACGTCAATTTTAATAAAGAATCTGTTAGGATCAGATTTCTGATTCATATCTGTTTAGTGATTGCATACTATAGCCGGCCAAGAAAGTAGGTCTGAACGAAACCAACAATCTCAACGAAGCGGTTCAAAAATAAATATAATCAATAATTCGATTCACGTGTCACAGAATACAGGACTTCGTGACGACATCAAAGTGTACGTGACTTACTCATTCATGTATATTTGGTATTTTAGTAAGGTTTTTTTACAGATATGTATGTTAATTTATTTAGACATTGTTAGAATATCAACGTTTTTCTGTGCATCTCTGAGCATTAGTGCCAGTAACAGTAGTAGGAAATATAAATCATTTTAACTGTACCGTTTCACTGAAACATCACCATAAAGTTGCCTCTACGTAGAAAAGTATATTATGCTAGCAACTTTATTTATTTTTATAAGATTACTTTCATACAAGAGGCCCTGAGGATAGTTGTCTTTCCGAGGTCTCTATCATCTTCATTTTTTTATATGAATACCTCACAAGGGTTCCAACTGCTCCCGTCTGCAGCCAGTGAGACTATGACAACCCCAATTGGGGTATGTTGTGAGGCTGAAGGTAGTGGGGAGGGGAAGGAGATAGGGAAGAGGAAGGTGGGGAAGTATCTGGTTATTCAGATCTGGTCACCAAGCCATTTCAAGCAACGTTTCAATTCTGAGTGGTGGTCTTGCAGCAGGGCGATGCTGATAGTATCTTCCACTCTGGAACGTGCCACAAATAAACTATATATTATTTTAAATAAATAAATTGTGAAATTACACAAATTAATCAAATAAAATTTATTTGCAACGCTAGGATTCGGTCCCGCGACCTTCGGATTGCGAGTCAAGAGCCTTACCGCTGGACTACGCCGGCAGTCATCAGCTGTGTTTGTGATGCTGTATGGAGAGAAATTTTAAGTATTTTTAAAAAGAGGAAAGAGGTATGTTGTATACGGCGGACGTACAAATCCATCCTTCCCATTGCGGTGCAAAGCGATTTTTTAAATAAAAATAAAATAACTACTTAACCTACATACTCACATTGTTGGGAGTGCTGAAGCCAGGTGTCGAAGACATAATTTATAGCAAAATGTATTTTAAAATCAGTATTTTATTAGAGCCACTAACATCATTTATACATTATTTAATTTGTTTAAGCTCTTTTCATATCTATAATACATCAAAAAATTCGTCAAGTTGACAATTTGAATTGTCTTTATTTTGGTTAAGTTATATTTTGTTAAAACATAACCTAACCAAGGAATCAAAATAGTTGTATAAAGCTGAATGTACAGACCTCCTCCTTGGTTGGCAACAGTTAGCAAGTTCGTGTATGAATCCAAATCAAAATTATTTTGAATGATCGATGATTGATGAGATACACCCCAAAAGCAATAAATCAATCAAAGGTATTGTATTTTACACGCGATTACCATATTAATAACATTTCCAATTGAATGATTACATTTAAATTATAGGCTACGCTACATCTTTTACTCTTCTCGATCATATGTGAAGTCATTATTTAGATCGATAGCACTTCCGAGAATAATGTTATAATCGGAGTTTACGGAAACCCGACCTTTCTTAAACAGTATTTTCTGAGAATAACTGAAATAGGATGACGGCCTCACGAAGGTCGCGGGTTTAAATCCCGTTGCTAAATAATATGGCATCTACTAAGTTATTTACATGTCCATCGATGTACATGATGCACAATGTTGGTATCTGACTTGGCACGAAAGGGGCCATACCTAAAACCTATAACGGCTACACATGATTCTACCGACCAACCACATTGAGTTACGTCGCGTCGCGTCGGCTTCAAACATCGATCCCTTTCAAAATCTGTTCCAATATTGTCAATGATGGCTCGTGCATGCAACCGACAATACCAACATATCCAAACTCACTGAACTGAAGAGATAAACCGGTAGAGAAGTACAGTCCGGGGGTCGGTGTGACAAAAGTAAGCGAAATTTGCTTTACTTCAGGTAAAATTGATCAAACATTTTCAAATATCGATATTTTTTCTTCAGTAGAGATTCTGGAGTCATACTTTAGACATGTGAATATTGGTAGACGAGAACAGACTGTGATGATATGTAATTCGCCAATAAATCAATCTGACAGTACTTATATAGGCATCTCGCATTATAATATCACCATTTAGTTCTTAAAATTAAAATCTGCTTTTGAATGAATAGACCTTTTTACATGGGAGCGCAAATTGCTCACCACGTTATGAACAAATTTGGGAAGTCCAAATACGGCAAAGTAAAGTTCACCTGTTTTCAGAGTCGAATATTTTGCTGCCGTATTTAGTTGAGACACTTTAACAAATGTTTCATAATTTACTTACCCCAGTAAACAGCGACGAGCACACTTGAGAAACGCCTACATGTATATATGTTACTAAAACAGATCATATAATAATATGATCTAAATAAGTTAAAATAAAGTAAAATAAAGCTTACCTATGGAATGTAATACGACAGTTGGGTTTAGTCTCTTTTTCACTTCTATTTTTACACGTTTTCATAGCACAAGCCACCATTCTGCCGTTGTATTTCGTAAAAGGTACCGATGAGAGCTCGACGCTGGTTCGCACAAGAATGATGATGTCACATATTCTAGATTCGCTCGAGGCCATTCGCGAGCCCAGCCAGCTCCAAATGGAACCGGTATGGGGAGGGGGAAATAATACGCTTTTATCACTTAGGGTCTACATATTAATAATATTCATATGTCTATGAGTCATACGGACTAATGTAATGTGATTTTATTTAAAATCGGTGCAGATTTCTAGGGATTTTCTGTTCAGTGTCCAAACTGGACTCTGGGTACTAGATACTGTCATCTGGGTAGTGCATCTCCATCTTGGTGGTTGTTTGTATTTGTCTACCACTTTCAACTGACGATGACTTTCCTAGGGCTTGAACGTCGATGGGGAACTTTACTCTTTGTTTTTTTTAAACGTGCTTGTATTACATATAAACAAGACAACTTCAAATTTAAAACAGGAAGATAGAGTAAATCTATTTCTTTATAAAGAACAGTTACTATGGCAGGCGAGCTGGCGACGCGAATTTGTTTTTTACACAAATCTACAGTTTTATTCCGAGATTGATAAATTTTTGCACACTTGACTTTCAAAGTAAAAGGAAGGTCACTGTTAACTTAAAATTTTGAAAAATTATCCCTAGCCCCTTTTCTATCCCTTAAAGCAGTATTTTTATACTAATTGTAGAAAATGTGCACACTAGACGTTCAAAATAAGAAGAATAATATTATTGTCTCCATTTTATTTTGAAAAACTCTGTTAAAAGCCCGGGCAAGACCGAGGACTTGACAAAAAATCGAGTGCAGTTCACATGCGGTAGAAATGAAAACTTCGCGCACACAATCTCAACCAATAGGAGCCTTGCAGAGTGAGCTCATAATCAAAGCAGCCAATGCGGTAATATTTCATTCTATCTCATTCTCTCGCAGGCTAAATCCTATAGATGTATGTGTTTGTCTCTTTTTAGTGTCGTTTCCGTTTCATCCGAGTTTCAAAACATAGCGGTGCTAGAAAAGTTTCATTTCAAAAACATTTTTTTCAATAGAATAGAAGTTTGGTATCATGTATTGAATTGAAAAAAAAAACTACTTAATCATCGATTTATTTAAATAACACGTCTTCTTGATATGTTGTGAGGCTGAAGGTAGTGGAGAGAGGAAGGAGGTGGGGAAGAGGAAGACGGGGAAGTGCCTGGCTATTCAGGTCTAGTCACCAATCACGGCTTAAGCCATTCCAAGCAATTAAAAAAAAGCAAATAATATCTCGATGCAATTAAACCACATTAAACTTAAATGTAGCGGTTGATAGTCCGGTGATAGTCAGATGATTGATAGTCCCCTTGCAAAAAATAAATCCATCATAGATTCTTAAACGCCGGTTCAGAGTTGGGATAGTTAAGCTGGCTTTAAACCTAGTTAAATGCCCTTTTAATGATACCCATGCTGTGGAAATAAGTCAAGTTTGTAACTCTACTAACCTTACGCGCCGCTTAACATTTACACATCAATTATAAGGGGAACTAATGTTAAGTTATCTCAATAAATTACATTAAACCTACATATATATAAAATAATTGTAATGAGCAACTGTAGATTATTATTCAATTAAAGTTCATCTCTTACAGTCTCAAAGTTAAGGCCTTTTTTATTGTATAAATAGTAGTTATATTTAAGAGATGACATCACGCGATGAAGTAATAGCTATTAATTATGATTAAACTTTCCGGATAGACATCCTTCGGGACTTGGGACAGTCGTTATATTCGTCTGCAGGCGGTTAAGCTGTATTGTCTTGGTAAATTAGTATTTGTTTCATGGTTATTTTAATCGGACAATTTGAGACTTTAGTGAAAAAGCAAAGATTGCCATCAAACACTAAAAAGAATAGCACTTGAGAAGATTTTATGTTTTTCTTCAAACGCAGCAAACTTATTTTGTGACAACATTTTAATAAAAAAAACACTTAGTTTTACAATTGATAAGTTTAGTAAGTAATGCTCACCACATTAGGTTTACGTAAAACTAAATTACAAAAATCAATATATTAATACGTGAAGCCAAAACTTTGTACCCCTTTTTACGAAAATTGCGCGGACGGAGGAGTATGAAATTTCGCACACCTATAGTTTATATAGAGGAGGAGTGCAGAATGCTAATATTTTTTAAAAATTATGCATACAAATAGATTAAATCAATAACAAAAACATTACACACACTACCATGTATTTGACACACACACTCGCGTCTTTACTCTATTGTTTATTGTTAAAGTCTATGGTCAAATTGAGAATAGATTAATATTGTTTGTCTTTAATATTATTTGTCTATGGTCTTACTGAATGTCAAACATAAAAAAAATTACAATTATGGTCGAATTTCGACCATTGGGCGACCACTTGTAGACTTAATTCCTTGAATGGCAGGGGACCATATTTGTCCCAGCTCACATACGGCTCATATAAATTGCTGTAACTCCTTTACTATCAGAGTGAGAAATATGTTCTAAACTATGTTAGAAAGGCAAAATACCAAACTTTATAGTCAAATCTAAAAATTAACCAAAAAAGTAAAATGTATATCTTTATCAAACCAAAGTTTTAAATCGCAATTCGAAAAAAAATTGAAACTTTGATAATTTTCTGTTAATTATTTTCATAAAAGAAAACAAAAAATGAGGCGAAAATAACGTTAACAATACATTTGTCTAATAAAATATGTATGTGTTTTAATTTTTTTTTGTTATCAGTAATTTTTTTTAGATAAAACGTGAGAAGATAAGCCATTTTCAAACATTTTTTATGTTGCGTGCAAAATTTTTATATTTCAAAAATGATGTTTATTTTGAATTATAAAATTTGAAAGAGTATTTGATCACCTTTCAAAACCAGTTTTTAGTTTTAGGACATCTTCAAAAATGTTCTATTTATTTCCGTTTTATTGTAAAGCGAAAATATTTTGACTTTCTGAAAAATACGCCAAATTTCTGAAGGGTTAAATATGTAGTGGAAAAAGGATGATAGGGAGGGGGCGAGTTAATGGGGGTGGTTTAATTTGACCCCTTTGTAAACTACCCCTAATTCGATGTAACCTAAATGCTTTTCAAAAATGGAAGAAAACTTCAACCCAAGCGTCGGTACATTATCAAAGGCTTTACAACATTGTCTAATCCTGTAATATTGTCTACTTTGATGACAAAGCTCTCTAAGTATTCTCGGAATTACCGGTGTTGATTAAATTAAGGAACCCTTTACTCAAACCGGGAGCGTTTTACAGCCTTCACGCAATATCTGAGATAATTCGATAATAGACTGATATTTCCGAGAGCTTTGCTTAAATGCTGTCCATCTCTCGGTTTGAAGATATCTAAGATTGAAGAACTTTAGTCGATACAGCACAGGGGTGAAATTGAATGAAAACCAATATTCCTACTTTTTAGTATGAATACTCACCACCTATTTATAATATTACGTATTTGTTTAAAGTCTAATTTTTAATTAGTTTTTTACTCAGTTTGCAATAGATTAGGTTAAGATACTGCGATCAAACAGTTAATATACAAAGTTGTTACATTACATAGTTCAATTTGGGAGGCGGGAATGGGTACCGCCGCCCCGGAACCATTATTGGATAACCAACACCTCTGCCCAGTGGCGTGCACAGGGTTTTTGATCAAGGTAAGCAGTAGGAAAACCACCGATTAATTCAAATAAAAAATTTTAAAAAAACCTACCACAGATTTCACTTCGTTCAAGTTTTCGCTAAAAATGCTTGCTGCTGGCTGCAGATGATGTAGGTTTGGATTATCTACGTCACATCAAATATCCAAATAATCGCTTCATTTATGCATCACGTAAATACAAATAAACGTTTTTGAACAGACAACTCGTATTTATGAAAGACAACTAGTTGACAGAAATAGATAACAACAGATGTCACTGTCGTCACTGATTGCCATTTGGTAATTTTGTTCCAGAAAGCACTGCCTAATACTAACAAAAAACCTCATAGAAGCAATTCAAAACGACAGTTCTACTCTATGCTCTGTGCATTTCGTAAACATTGATATTATATCTTGAATGAAGTTAACTCTAAGCAGAAATAATTCCTGCTTTAGGCCGCATTTTGGTGAGGCAGTCGGAGGGCGCGCGTGTAGTTTCTAGTAACAGTTTATGCCACGTTTGTAGTATGTCGTTTGATGTGGCGCTCGCGTAGTTTAGGTTGCTCAGCTTCTTCACCGTATTTTTGAAAGTGTGTATTTATTTTGAGCAATAATTTAATAAATTATAATATTATTTACATGCTTATGTTTTACAAACACGGTAGGGTAGGCAGTGCTTATGTGCCTATATGGAGTGCACGCCCCTGCCTCTGCCATAGGTCACCCCAAGTGGTTCGCTACGTTTGGTGACTAAGCAGGGGTGCTCGGGTTCATGGAGTGAGGTTTGTCTAAGTCTTGGAGGCGGATGACCAGGACACACTGAACCCCAGATCACTACCCACCCCTTAAGCCCTTTTCCTTCCCAGAACTCTCCTTTCCCCCTTTTCCTGTCTTTCCCTCCACATAAAAACCCTCCACACAGCATCCCCAAGGATGTAGGCCCCGAGGGAAATTATTTTCCTCAGGGCCTCCTATCGCCCTGCAAAATTATATGGTGGAGAGTGAGATAGGAAATATGGGTACCTACTGTAAAACAACTAAAAGCAAATTAAATTGAATAACATCGTGTTTTCCTTAAAACATATGTGGTTACTGAGATTAATAAAGAAATGCTATAAACTAACATTTCTAGTGGATTTCCAATGATTCAGTTAAATAAATCACCCATATCTTGAATTCATTGGATAGTACTACGGTTAATACATTTTTTAATTGATGTTTATACATTTATTTTTTTCATCAGTGCAGTAGGTTGGCATCTGTAATACATTAACGCAGTAAAACACATTTTTATCCAAGAAAAAATAAAGTAAAAAAATAATAGGGAGCAAAAAGGCGTACATATTTAAGTGTTGTAAATTCACGGAATTTTTTTAATGATACTTTTCTAGATGCGATTTTTATAATTGTTAAGAGAAAGGAGTAATAAATGACCAATAAAATGGGTTACAAAATCATTATTTCAAAGTGTATCACCTATAAAAAGAGCGCAACACAAAACTACGCCATACAATTGTTATGTTATTATTACTATATTAAATTGTCAGATCTGTAGATCTACTATAACAGCTGGGGAGTATAGGAATAAAAACATCATCCAAAACACCTCCCTACATGAATAGGTTAAGCAACAATTAGCTAAGTTAAGCAGTGATTGAAATTATAACTTGGTGACATCTTCTCCATTATTTATGAATCTTTCAATAGTGGTACATATGCGTATTTAACAGACATAGCTTTTGAGGAGAACGAATTATGCTGAAGGCTTCAACGCTGGTTCTCTAGAACAAACAAACAATTTAGGCGTGAAGGCAACGGTGACCGATTCGGGGCTTTCGCGTTCGTGGTTCTCGTTAACCATTACTAAAGACAGCCTTCTGGTGATTATTGTGATAAGGGAGCTGTATGTATGTGAAATAAATTCAATTAATGCAGGACTGGCTACAATCTTTCGTAGTAAAAAATCAAATACTCAAAACAAACAATAATAGTAGTCGACATGTAGATGGAAGTATAGAAGCTCCTCCGGATAACTCTCACTCCAGTAGATAAGTAGAAACTTGAGTGGCAATCGGCTGACATGAGAAATACCCATCTCGTACATTACCCCGCTGAGGGACAGCCTGGGTTTTCAGCACCTCACTGTCTTGTGAACGTGGTCTACCATCAGCAGGATAAGTGCTTTCACAGCCGCTGTGCCTAAAGAGCCGTTTGCACCGGGAGAGTAGTTTAGTCGAGTAGCGACTATATTGGTTGCTAAACGCGTCCGAACACCACAATTTTAGTTGAGTAGTTTAGTCAGCTCTTTAGTAGAGTCAATCCATTTCGTTCTATTTTTCGGGCGAGTAGCGACCCCCATCATGCGTCCCTGATTAGTGAATGCGTAGAGATGTCGTGCCACTCTAAAAATGTCGTCGTGCTACTCTAAAATTCTTTATTTTTGCTGCTATTAATCTCTTTTCGTGTCCATAGTTTATTTATTTTCATCGCACTAATTTATTATTACTCTTCTTCTAAAACAAGCATTACAATCAGCTTAGTTAGCGTATTTACTTTGATGCGTTGCAGCCCGTCATTTTGTATCGTGGGGCTCACAAATGAATAGGTCGACAAATATTCCATTTATTTGGATTTCATTGGAAAGCGGAAATATTTTTACCTACTGACAAAATATGCCCGATTTTTGAAGGATTGTGGTAATATATAAAATGGATGGCGGACAAAGTATCAGTGATGAAGAAGTTACGAAAGCCTTTGGAAGATATTAACGATCGAGTTGATCAAACCTTCGAATGGAATCATGTCAGGAATCAAGAATCCGAATAATAGTACATGAAAGAGCATTAATCGAGAATATATTTTAAGCGAAATTACAGGGTTTTCCATTCATTCTACTTAACTCTGCGGTGAATGGCGTGAAAGTTACGTAGCGGCTCTAAACAAACTCAAGGCAATAATGAATATTCTGGCATGAACAGAATATTTGTTAAACTTTTGTTAGCTAATAATTTTGATTAACACAATTTACAGGAATTTCGGTGTGAAAGTTTAAAAACATATTTACATGTTTGTTTGAGCATGCTTTAAACATGAAAATTTTCTACTAATTAGTATCCATATTATACCGATCAAAGTTTTCAACGTTTACTGGAAAAAAACTCGAAATTTGTATAAGGTTACTGAATTTTATCCATTTATAATTGAGAAAACAAAGCCAAATGAATTTAATAATTTTTGGGTATTCAATTATTTATATTAATTTAAATAAGTTGTTTTTAAAAATGCTGTGTGGAGAATCTGTATACGTAAAAGAAGAAGAGAGGGAACACAATAACTGCCCTTTCTCAGATGACAAATATAAACTCACTTAGGTACATTCCCACCTATGTTTTAAATAACAAGATCCTTTCGTTATGTTAGGAAAAACTTTCAAACGAATTGCCCATTACGACACAGACAGGTACTTAAGAGCTCCAAAGGTGGCTACCCAACTCCCAATAGCTTGTGTTTTCTAATAGGCCAATATTCTTGTTTTTTTTATTAACTCCACACAAGAGGCCCTGAGGAAAACAATTTCCCTCGGGGTCTATGCATCTTTTAGAGGAGAGGAAAGAGTGAATATCGGTCTTGAAGAGACCCATGTTGTAGAAGGGAAGAAACACGAGGCCGGCAAATTGTTCCGCAGGCGAGCTGTTAAACTCAAGAGCGAGTCATGTGTTTTCATGTGTGGTAAATTTTCGACACGTTTTTATGTGTGACAAAAATCAACCGTGCACACATGTTAGGCGCGTGTTCGGCGTGTTTCCCGACTATGCGTCGGTGCCGAAGGGAAATATAACGCTAGCTCCTGGAAAAATCTTCCATGTGGTCCCATGATAACTCAGAATCAACTCAATTCAAAACCTTTTTTGAAAAATCATTAAAAGCTATGATTTTTTTTAAGTAGGCCATAACGTAACCTTACGTAACAAATTTTTTAAACATCTTGTTCATCACTTTTAATGATTTTTAAAAGGAAGTGTTCAGCTGATTCTGAGTTGTACGTTCACCCTTGCATGTAATACCAGTAGAACGAGACAACATACCTACCTGATGCCTGTGCTCTAAAGATTTCAATCCAAACGTTAAGCCGCGGCATACCCCATTTCTACCGATTTATTAAATATGTACCTTAAACACTTAAAATTATAAAACTCTTGTTAAAAAAAAAATATTTGTTATTCTTGAAGATAGAATCTAGACATTCTCCCCGCCGAAACGCAAATTATATGAAATTACTCGATAGAAATAAATCGCAAAGTATGCTTCGAAAATTATTATAAACACGTTTGTTTCAGTTATTTTACAAATTATTTGTGAAAAAATTCACAGTGTTTCTTTTAATGCTGTTTTACATAACCCTCGTGTTTTATTAAACATTTCCACAATTTTCGCTTCAATTTTATCGTTTTAAATATTAGCGCGCTCTCTCTAACATTTGTTATTACATATCTCTCCATCTTCTTTTTGAGCGGGTAAACGGCGCCTTAAGATAGGGGAAGCCTTAATGGACGGCCCATTTCTGCACAGAGTTTAGGGTTTTTTTCAGGTATTAGGGGCTCCAAACCAGAGTTGGCTGCCAAATTCAACAGAGGGGCGCACTAGCATTTATGCAGGGTTAGCAGTTGTATACTATCATTACTCATAATTGTGTATTATCGTGTTTAATCAAATCATGTTAAAAAAATAAAATAATATGTTCTCCATCAAGATATTATGTTATAAGAAAAAAACTCGAGTGCAGTTTACACGCGGTAGAAGCGAAACTTTACGAAAACAATCTCAACCAATACTTGTAAAGTGAGGTCATAATCAAAGCGATCAATGAGCGATCTCGCGTATTATCCGTTTCTTCTCCCAACCTTAATAGGAGCCCTTAAAAGTGACATCAATATCAAAGCGGCCGATGAGCGCAGAGGATGCGTCGCAGGTGCATTAATCGTCATTTCCGTTTCATCCGAAATCCAAATCACAGCCGTGCTATAGAAGTTTCACTTAAAAAATATTTTTAATGTTCTTGAACATATAAAAAAAGAAAACTTTAGGTATTTAAATTATTCGATAGGAAGTATTATGAGATAAGTGTCTTTTCACATAAATAATCTATATTTTTGAGATTCGGACTGAACCAAATACTTTATTATGATGGTTCAACATCTCTGAAAGTTTTCTCTTCCCGATGCACTTCATGTGTTAAGAATTTATCTCTCAGCGTTTTACCAAGTAAAATATTTCAAATGGAGCAGCCCGGAGAAGTGCCCACCGTGCCACTTCAAATACGAGCCACTGAAACCAGGTGTAGCCCATTTGTTGGTTCTTTTCGTGCAAGTATCGGTTCGGCTGGAATTGGTAAAGTTGAACTGTACAAGAAAGATAAGTGCACTTCAGTAATTAGGTACTTCTAGTGATGTTTACTGTTCGACCACCAGGATACATAGATAAAGCAAGTAGACATCGGGTATTTTGTGATCTTACTTCGAAGTAAATGTTATTACATAGAAAGTCATTTTCATAAAAAGATAACATACCAGAAATGCTCAATTCAGAGACGGCAGAGTACCTACATTTTTACATTTAACAATAATAACTCTATTTTTATTTAATTTTGATTATAATAACTCTCTTATAATAAATTAGCAGACCCGGCCACACCTTGCTGTGGCTAACGAAACACAACACCATTATCTAACCTTTATTACCAACGCCATCTGTTAATACGCATACATATCAAATACACATCATCCACTTGCCAGCCCTCTACCTTTATTTATATATTTCAACCAATTTACACAAAACCTTGACAAATTATCTACCCAAAAACCTTCTTCATGAATCACTCTATCTATTGGTGAAAACCGCATGAAATTCCGTTGTGTAGTTTAAAAGATCTAAGCGTACTGACGGCAGGAGCGACTTCATTTTTTATTTTATTTAATGTAAAGATTATTTAATTTTGATTATAATAACTCCCTTTTATAATAAATAACTCTTAAAGGCTATTCTTAAATAAATTGTATAAATTAATGAATAACTTCATAAGTTATAATAAAAGAGATTTAGAGTTTTAGAAAAAGGTCTATAGGTGTCCTGTATAAATAAATCCGAGACACTATCTAGGTTACAAACTAGTTCTTCCAACATTTAAAAAGGTAGCTGCTAAAAATATGGGAAAAAAATTTGTTGAATTATATTGTTAATTCTGATTTTGAAATATGAGATTGAAAAAATTACTTAAAAATAAGAGGACTCAGTGGCAGATTTGGGAAAGGTGCTTGTCTCGGTAAGACGAGAGTTCCTGGGTTCGAATCCCAGTTGTGACCGTAAGCTTTTTATTTTTATGTGTCTGTTGTTTTTCATATGTTCAATTAGATTTATTAGTATTTTCTTCTCCTTCAATGCTGTGTTTAATTTTTATTTGTTTACGTATTTTTTTTCATTCTCGGCATATTATGCAACTTTTCATAGCCCTTGACATGTAAAAACAAACCAATATCCTTTTGATTAACATTTGCAAAAGATTCAATATTTTTTTAAGCGAGTGGGTACTGGGTACAGATAACAAATTTTTAAGAGATCCTTGTTTGTTCAGTAATCTACTCGAATAAAAAAATTATTTTTTTCAACAACAATTTCGTTTTGGTTGAGAAGCTGAAATATGGAACAAAAAAACGTAATTGATAAACTTTGCTACGTATCCAGTTTATTTGGGCATTTGCGGGATGAGAGGGGATTGCGGACGGGTGTTCGATTCTATCGAGGTGATAAATACATTCAAAAGCGTAATTCTTAAAAATAATTTGCCTAAGCCTAACATTTATTTTAACAATAGTAGAGTCACAAAAATAAGCATAACATCTTAGTTAAGTACTTTTATTTTCCGGCTGAGAAAAACTGAGTCAGAAAAATATACCTAAGAGGCGAAAATGAATGGAAGAAGAATTCGTGAAAGTTCCGGAAAGACGTGGCAGGATCAAGTAAAAAGCACCAAGAATCTCGATCGAAACGATGTGAATGTGAATTAAGCAATGTATAGGTGCCAAAACAGTGCTGTGTGAGGAGAAACGGTATGAGGAAGTGAGATAATCATTTTAGAAATTTAATTCCCTGAAAAGGATCAGTATGGAAAATATAGATGTAAACGCCTATATGTCATATCAATCAGAAATTTCACAAAAAGATAAATCCAAGTACGCGAAGTAGTCATTGGTACAATATTCGAATTAATTTTAAGACATAAAAAACAATGTCTGGCTTACGGAAGCAAAGCGCGGAGAACACGAAAATGATCAAATTTTATGAATATTCCAACGACCAATAAATTCGGTAACGTGATTTAGAAAAGGCTTCCTTTAATCTTTATAGCGGCAGATTTAATTTTACGGCCCTGAGTAGAGAGTTATTTTTCAAGGTGTAACATCAAAGCAATAAAACCGTATGGATCGTTATTTTTTACGCAGCTCCGAAATTTATTAACCCCGCTTTCTACTATCAGATTCGATCCATACAAAAACGAAAATGACTGAGTTTAATGACACTTGCGAAAGGGTTTTATACAGGACAAGGGATTAATTGAATTAAATGTTGAGGAATGGGCGTTTTTTACGAAGGGCATGTGGTTTATCACAGGCGATTTATAGGCCTGAATGTGTGAAGCCTGAACCCTTATCACTTGAAGCTAAACGTTGGTATCGATGTTCTGATGGCAAATTGGTGTCTCAACTCTTTCACGTCCGACACAATTTGCGAACAATATTTTCATCTTACTTTTGTATTTTATTCGCTGATATAGATTTTTTTTACTTTAACTCCACACAGGAGGCCCTCAGGAAAATAATTAGAGTCTATGTCATCTTTGAAGATGCTGTAGGGTATTTTTGAGGAGAGGAACGAGTGAACAAGAGTTTTGAAGAGGTCCATGTTTTAGGAGGGAGGAAACACAGAGGCAGGCAAATCGTTCCACAGCCGAGCTATTGAATTCAAGAACGAGTCGTAGAAACGACCTGTTCTCATGTGACAAATAATGTCAACCATATACGTATGTTGGGCGTTTTTATGTGTTTGGCGTTTTTCCCGACCATGCACCGGTGCCGAGAGGATCAATGACACTAGTTCCACGGAGCATCTTCGGTTGTAATACTGGTAGAACAATGACAGCATTCCCAACTGACGCCTGTTCTCTAAAGATTGCAATCCTTTTGTTAAGTTATAAGAATCTTTCAAACGGGTCGCCCGTTTCTGCACAACGGCGAGGGTTTTTTTAAAGGTATTTTGGGAATCCAGACCAGAGGTGGCTGCCAAATTCCACCGTGGAGCGCACTTACAATTTATGCAGGGTTTGCAGTATTGGTATTAATAATGAAGTGTAAGGAAGACTATTACATTCTTATTTTTCATCTCGAATGGTGGAAAGACACGTTAAAATACTTGTGATTTCGAATTCATAGATTGAACTCCATAAAGTTTGTATTTACGTAATCGTGGGATCTTTTGAATACCGGCCCCGAATATGCTTTGATATTGAACATGGAACTATATTGATGGATATCAAATGATCGCAAAAGCATTAAACTGATGTTTTTTCCCAACATCTTCCTTCCACTTCCAACATTACTCCGACACTTCGATGATCCACTTGTCATTTCTCGGTCATCTATATGTGCGTCACTTTCGCTTAGCAATCGTTATCTCTAAGCTTGTCGAAAGTCGTCATTTGTAATACGGTCATACACGATTATGATGTAATATTACAAACGCCTATAGTATTTATTTTAAGGTTGGTTCTTACATTGGTTTTTAAATATTTGGTATGCACATGGAATAAAGGAAATAGCATACAAAGACTCCCAATAAGTATTATCAGCTTAAATTTTATACCGATACACCATATGAATAAGGAACTGAATTGAATTGAAATATAAAACTTTGCGATATTTATTACCTAAGTACTTGAGACAAGAAAATTTCCTGTTTCTACCTTCAATTCTGGTACTTTTTAATTTTCATAATATCACAATTATTCACAATTTGGGGAAGTATCGCAGCCCTGGGAAGCATTTATTCGCCTCAAATGGTTTGCTACGTTTGGTGACTTAGCGCGGATGCGTTTGCCCACTTACTGCGTGGCGAGCGGAATCGGGTGGGAATGATTTAGGGATACGTTTTGATTTCTCAAGCCGGACTCTCTCAACCCATCGCCTTGTAGTGGAAGGAATGGATTCAAACATCCCTCACTCCTAGACACACTGAACCTCAGATTCCTACCCATCGCTCATATCCTTTTTCTTCTCAGAACTTCTTCTCCTTCTTTTCGCTAAAACGACCCTACACACATAATTCCTACAGATAAAATAGGCCCCGAAGGAAATTGTCTACCCCAGGGCTTCCTGTGTAGAGCTATTTAAAAAAAACGACATTTTAAAAAAAGAAGTCAAATCAAAGTTTTTAAAAATATCAAGCCATTTCAACTAATATTTCAATTCTGAATGGTGGTCTAATACCAGGGCAATACTGAAAGTATCTTCCACTCTGGAACGTGCCGCAAATATGCTATATATTATTTTTAATTAAATAAGTGTGAAATAATGCAAATTAATTAAATAAAATATATTTGCACAAAATGAAAAGTTTTGAGCCGAGATTTGAACCCGCAGCCATCCGATTGCCAGTCGAAAGCCGTACCATAACAGGCATTGATATTAATTAAATGCAGTATTTTGTTTAAATTTAATTCGTACTTTTATATTACCTACAATAAAAATTGAAAATTTAAATTAAGAAATTGCTGAGATAAATTTCGGCACCAAAGGGGTTGAAATGATCCAAACGGTGGTTCATACCCCCGCTGAATTACAGCATCTGGCATATTACCCCAGAGAACAATGCCCACGACTATAGCCTTACAGACAGCTACGACTCCTACAGTGTTACGGGGAGACAAGGAGCTTTTATTACTTTTCATCGTCACTTCTTAGCTTCGGTTCAGGGTTAATCTTGAGGCTGTTTATCACAACCCGAATGGAGGTAAGATTTTAGAATGTTATCGGAAATTGTTGAAGATTAAGGCGTATCAAGATTTGGATGATTTAAAGACCATAATAATTCCTATTTCATATTGTTATTCCATAATAAGGTGGGTCTTCCACATTTACATAAATCAGAAGGTTAAGACGGGTTCTGTCAAAAAAAAATTAACAATTCATCAATTTTTAAAAGTTAATTTTCACATTCTGTTTAAGTTCTATTCAAGTTCTGTTATTATATAATTATTGGTCAGTTGCTTCATTTCAACATGAAAATCAACTTTAAAAATTGATGGATGGTTAAAATTTTTTTAAACAACCCATCATCAAACAGTATTAATACCCTTGCATCTGCGTGGTTGAATTTCAGAAGCCTGTTTCGAGTGCATGTTGACGCAAGCCTCGCCGTATGCGTCGCGCCACAAATAACATCAGTGTACGTGGAATTTCGAACGAAACTACCGTTTTAATTTGGTTTTAAATTCAAAAAAAATTCGCCATAAGATGTCGCTACTTCCGTCGGCAGGTTGGTGTGGACGTGCTCCAGACAAGTAAAAGTACTGCGATTTAGTGAACTAGCAGTATCCATCCGAATATGGAAGGATTGACAGTAATGCAATACTCAGTTGCTTCAAGCGGCTATATATTACGTGCTTCGACATTGCCTGTCTCGGTAACTTTGTCCCGGTGACTATCACTGGATGACAGTGGATCAGAGGATTCAGAGTAACGGGCTATTATTGGAGCCAAGTTCCTATTGGATTTACAAAGTGGTCACAGAAGCCGAACAAAAAGCCGCCCGCAGGGCCTAGCAGCAAAAACTTGCGGAGCGGGTTTGTAACTGCTAGTGTTTTATGATTTTCACTAATTTCTTCGGTGCACCCGCAACTTAAAGATTTTCAGAGAAGCGTCGATTAAATTTTATTTATTATTAAAATTATTAAATTATAAAATATTATTAAAATAAATCAAAACTGAAAACACAATATTCTGATCCGTTTTCAAATTTGCATCTATAATCCTCAATATAATAATAACAATTACAGTTGGATGATAAACATAGCGCCGTTTATTTGAAAAATCGCCTCAAGTACGCTGTACATTTTTTTCTCCAAGGCTCTATCCTTTGGCTGTAGATAATTTATTACAAAAGCTTTTAATCGTAACCGCTCAAAAGAAGAAGAAGATGGTTTGAAAGGGAGATATGTAAGTACGAATGTTAGAGGGAGCGCGCTAATTTTAAAAACGATAATTTTAAGCGAAAATTGTGAAAATGTTTAATAAAACACGACTCGTTTAAAATGGCACACGCATGCATTGGGAGTGGAAAACACCAATAGATGCAGGATATGCGAAGAGGATGAAGAGACTTCAATTCACCTATGGTAGCAATGTCCTGCCCAGGCTCAGATACCTGAGGAGACAAGCAGTAAAACCAGAAGACATAGCTACTTATCAAGACATAGATACTGAAAAAAAAAAGATAAAAGTACGTGATAAAAATCTAATACATCTGTTATTAATCATATTTCGACCATTAAAATTCAATACAGAAACAATACATCAATAACAATGTTTTTTTGTAATATTGTCAGTAGGTAGATCTAACGGTTTCTAGGGTCTGTAGTGAAACTCAAAATTTGTATGCAAGACATATAAGTTTTTTTTGAAAATAACACGTGTTACTTTCATATTACGCGAGGGCGTACAAACAAATCGTCCGGGATCGATTTTATTCCGATGATCAAACATTTACACGAGGTTTACTTCCCAAGTGCTCTTATTAACCAAGTCACGTTCCAATGGAAAACCTATAAACTCACTTCAAATCATTCCGTAATATATGCTGAAAAGTCTCAATTTCCACATTCCGCAGAATAATATTTGCCGACACTCAAACAAGAAAAACTACGTACCGTATGTACTGATTTCCTACAAACAGTAAATACACGATCTCTCCTTTTGTATGCGCGCCTGGTAGATTTTTTTACAGGAACGGACGAATATAACGAAATTCAGGGGAAATTTTATAGCTTTTGATATTGGCTTTTTTCGCCTCCTCGATATAAAATCGAGGAAATTTATTGGCTGGGTCATGGTTTGAATGCTGACATGTTTCTGTGGCATTTTTCATGTCTGATCGAAAATTCGAGAAGAAAATTTTATTCCTTGCGTAAGCGATATTCCCGAACGCCAACTAAGTATTTTACTTTGTTCGATTCGTTTGAATATACCGAGTGGATTTTCATGAAACTAAATTTACGTTAAAATTATTTGAGTATCAAAGAACATAGAGGAAAATGCATACAGAGGTACCTACTGCAAAAATTGAAATTTAAGCTGTAGAATAAAAGATTTAACACATTTACAAAACCGAAAAGTTTATGAGAATTACGTATTAAGTGAAATTAAGTTAAGTAGACGAGTTTTCCAAAGCCTTGAAATCTTTTTTGAAGTCTTTAGGCTCTCTTCTTTTTTTAAATTTGCCCTTTCATTTTATCACAAAAAATCATTTAGTTTTAAACATATAAATAGGCTCAGCCGTACCCAGCACTCTCTCTCTTTCTCTCTCTCTCTTATTCGGTTAATTTTTTTTTAATTTTACATAAGCTCCACACAGAAGGCCCTCAGGAAAAACATCCCTCAGTGCCAATGATATATCCGGGGATGCTGTGGGTATTTTTATTGAAAGGAAATTCTCGGAAGGAGAAAGATGTGAGGGGTGGGTAGGAATCTGGGTTTATTGTGTCCAGGATTGACGGACGTATGAATTCGTATCTCTCATTGCGGTTCAAGGCAGTGGGTAGAGAGAGACCGGCTGGAGACGTCTAGGTTAGGTCTCCGTCAACCACCCTTCCCCGATCCCGCCACACAATAGGTGAGCAAAAGCATTTGCCGTCAAGACCTAGACAAACCTCGCCCCATAAACTTGGGCACACCAAACGTAGCGAATCACTTGGGGCAACCTTTGGCAGGGGTGTTGGTTATCCAACAAATGGTTACCGGGGCGGCGGTTACCATACCCGCGTCCCAAATTGAAATTTGAAATTTAAGTTTTTGTTGAAATTCAAAATTAAAATGGAATTTGAAATTTAAAATGAAGCTGAAATTGAAATCGAAATTAAATTTGAAAATTTAAAATAGAAAATTGAAAATTAAAAATTGAAATTTCAAATTAAAATCATGTAACAAATGAAAACGAGACAATATATAAAAATTGAATTATGTTTTCAGTGTGGTGGATAATAATTTACAAAATGGCTCTCCTCATCTATTTTTCAAACAAATATTACTGGTAACGAAAAAAAAAATCACATATTTTATTAGACAAATGTGTTATAAACGTTATCGTCACCTCTCTTTTTTAGGGATTTATAAAAAAATAATTAATAAAATATTCACAGTGTTTCATAATTTTTTTCAAATTGCGGTAGGAAATTTTGGTTTCATAAAGGTGTATATTTTAATTCTTTTCTGGTTAACTGTTAGATTTGAATATACAGCGTGGTGTTTTCTCTTTCCAATGCCGTTTAGATTATACGTCTCACTATGATAATAAGGTAGACAAAACAATTTCTATGAGGCCTATATGAGTTGTTTCGAAAAGCGAACAAATTGGCCTGAAGGATGAAAAAACTTAAGAGTTCTTACTTGCTTACATTTTTACGCAATGAGTTATTCACAATTTCACAAGCTGCGAAGACGAAGGTGAAGTGTTTTTACTTTGTGTGTACAACCTTCTGAAAAGGTGAGTTTTATGTTGATCTCTAATCTGCTTCTGTGTTCATCCTTAAATCATGTGGCAGTCCAATATTGTGTTCCTCAACCATTTTATTGGGGTCAGCACAATATAAAAATCACATTTGCTACCGGTCGATGTGATAGACTTCGATGACCTCCGTGGTAGAGGGGCACGGCTCTCGTCTAGCAATCCGAGGTCATGGGTTCAAATGCCCGCGTACGTCAGTATATTTCATTTGATGGGATTGTGTTAATTCACAATTTTTAATCATCCATATAAAAATCGAAATATTCTTGCTTCTATGTATATATGTGGGTTGTCTAAGCATTGCTATATTCTGCTGGGAAATGTTTGAAACTTTCAAAATATCTTCTTTCTACCCTAGCGAAGGTTTCTGAATTATTATAACTACATTACAATACATTTGAAAATTCATTTAATCATTACCGGTGAAGAAGCAAATATTCCAGAGCTACTGCATGAGCTTTTACACCGGCGAACTATGGACAAGATACTCACAAGGCGTCATGAACACACTTCGAGTACAATACAATAACGCATATAGGGCGCTATTCGGCCTACCTTGGCGATGCAGTGCCTCGCAGATGTTCGCAGAAGGAAGGGTACATGGGTTCGCCGCTTTGATGCGCCACAGAATAGCCGGGGTGAGACAGCGCTACCAAAGATCGGAGAACACTCTCGTCCTGGCCGTGGCCCAGTGGCAGGGCGCGCCTCTTCACCAAACGTGGAGAATTCATCTGAAGCCCCCGTAGTAGATATACGAGTACTAAATATGTGGCGCTGTTCGGCCTACCTTGGAGATGCAGTGCCTCGCAGATGTTCGCAGAAGGAAGGGTACATGGGTTCGCTGCTTGCGCCACAGAATAGCCGGGGTGAGACAGCGCTACCAAAGATCGGAGAACACTCTCGTCCTGGCCGTGGCCCAGTGGCAGGGCGCGCCTTTTCACCAAACATGGAGAATTCATCTGAAGCCCCCGTAGTAGATATACGAGTACTAAATATGTGTATATATATTTCTTTTTAAATCTTTTTTTATTAATTTATTTTTTCTTTTTCATATAGTATGTAATGTATACTTTTATATGGCTGACAGAGTATTGCACCCACCGCTCTGTTCGGCTGAAATAAATAACTTATTATTTTTATTATTATTATTATTATTATTATTATTATTATTATTACAAAAACTCTTACGAAACTGTCAAACATGTCACAATTTGAGAATGACATTTTTCAAACCATCGACTATTGAATCAAAATTCAATTTTCGAATACCCATTAAATTAATCAATTTACTTGAAGTCCTAAGTAATAATTATAGGTATTTTAAATAGGTACCTCTGTTAGGTACCAAATTTAATTGATTGTTCTTATAATATACAAAAATGAATGTTTGTAATGTACGAAAAATACAAATTTTAATAAAAAAATTGTAATAGGTGGGACGCGAGCTGTTTGAAAACCAAATGTACTGGGACTGAATATATGGAACGTGGGAGCGGGGTTGGCGGGACGGGGGAACGGGATAGGGGAGAGGGAAGACAGAAAAAGTGGAGAGAACGCGTGAGGGGAAGGGGCGGCGGAAGGGTAACGGGACGAATGGGAAAGGACACGCACAAATAAATCATTTGTTTACTTAGTGGCAACGCATGTTGGGTACTTAGAATGGATCTATATAATTTTTGTAGATATCTATAATATTTCTACATATAACAGAAATCTCTGAACTAAATCCACTCCATAAAAACAAGCACTGTTTTGAAATGTTCAACCTAATAATTATAGAACCCATTTGAATAATATAACAAGAAAAGCTTTTACATACATTGCTTGATCCATGTACAAACTGTAAAGCCTTAAAATATATAAATATTATACAAGCTTTCTTTAAGATTTGAACAAGCTCTAGCGCAGCGCTTATTAAGACGAACGAAAATTCCGTTGAACATTTATTTTTTAAAAGGCTTTAGAAGTCAGACGTGTGTTTTCTATGAAAAGTGAACATCCCTTTTCTTTTCCTCACCCCCGGCCATACGACACATCTGTTTCCTCTACCCCTACAGCCTTTTAGGGGCGCAAGGGTCGCCGCAAAGCAGAATCATTTCTCAATGATAAAGAAAAACTAGAAGAAAAGGGTGTGTTCGCAAAAAGTTTATTCAACAAATAAAGTTTGGCCGTTAATTTGAAAGCGGTAGGTAGAATTACTTTCCAGCACGTAAAGGCACTTCCCACTTGCCCTGGCCTGTTGTTATTAGGCAATTTTATTATTTAATCAGTTTTATTTATGAAAAATATGATAACATTTTTTATTTAAGATTTTAATCGAACAAGATTTTGCAAAGATGGTGCAATCCCAGTTTGCCATTTTACGTGAGATATAAATATTCACATACATTTGAAGATAAAAAATAAAGTAAAAAATACAATAGAAACCAACAAAATTATAGCAAGAAAACGTCATATAAATATGTTTATTTTAATCAAATAAAATGTGTTAAATAGTGTGTTTCACATAAAATGCTACGGTCGGGACTCTTATAAGGGGGCATACATTAATTACGTGAGCTCTAAATGGAGGGGGTCCAGTAAAATCTCACCAAATCAAAAAAAAAATCATTTCTTTTGAAGTGTCCCATTTTTCCGGTCGAAAAATCTAATGGATATATTTATGAAAATAAATATAATCATTTAATAAGTGTAGTGTAAGTCTCACGTGAGGGGTCGGAGGGTTCTACCAAATATCACTTAATCTCATCAAGAGGGGGGTCTAAATTGAAAAATAAAAAGCTCACGTAATTAATGGATGACCCCTGGTACTCACATATTTTTTTTTATCTATTCGTTGCAGCGCAACGTTTCGATTCTGCATAAACTAATCCCAGCGAGAGCTCGTACGGACGTCTTTGTCGTTCGTCCTCTTCCCTCTTACGCGTCTTATTTAAAAACGAAAAAGACAAAAGATACTAGAACTATGACGTCGCGTATGATCTCTCGCTGGAAATAGTATATATATTAAAAATTTTATTTGATTTACACAGCGCCATTGTTGTAAAAAATTACCTCAAGGGTGCTGTAATAATAAAATTAATATAACTGGCTCACATCAAAGATTTATTAAAATAACTAGTGACTTACATCTAAGACTGATTACTAGTGACTTTGAACTAGACTTATAGCTACCGACGTAAAACTAGTGACTTAATGACGTACATATTTAAAACTGTGACTTAAAGTTAAAGATTTACAAATAACATAGCTAAAGTGTAAGATAATCTTGACAAAAGTCAGTAAAAAGTGTAGCTGTTAACTTACTAATAAATCAATTCGATAACATCTAAAATTAGCAACGATAAATATTTTTATTTCTTCCATGTGAGGAATTCTTACAATGAGTAAACCTTTAATTGGTTTTTTCAGATAGGTATATTAAACATGTATAAATTAATCAAATTGTAAACTGTTGATTTTCCCAAAATAAAATAAATGTTCGCAACTTTGTTCTGCAATATAATTAAATAAAAACACATTTTCAATTAAATGCTGTAAATTTAAAATGAAAGCTTGTCAAGTTGTTGTACCAATTAATTTCAAACAAAGGACTTAAAGGATTACATTTAAGGATTTAGGGTATCTCTTATTTAATAATGCAGATTTAAACGTCGAGCTACTTTTCAGATATCCTGTATAATCCTCCCTAAATCCACCCTTAAGTTATGCAACTGGAACTACTCCGTTTCATGGAAAATAGCGAGGCCAATATCATAGCCGCCAAAGTGGATTTGACTTTCGGGTAAGTGGATTCGACCAGGTTTTAATATGGCGATGACAGAATGTTAGAGGGATTAAGAGATTTGTCCCGGTTATTGGACGAGTGATCAAATCTGCCATCAGATCTTTCCATGTGGGTACGTGGTACACGATATTTTTAATTATGGCCATGAACTCTACGAAGAAGGAACTAAATGAATGTTTACGTTTTATTTTGATGTATCGACAAATTATTGTGAGTTTTCTTTGGATAACGGTAACACTCAATTTGGGAGGAGGGAATGGGTACCGCCGCCCCAGGAATCTTTAGTGGATAACCAAAACCTCTGCCATAGGTCACCCCGTGTGCTATAAACGTTTTTCACCATTTATGCATAATTCTTATCTAAGTTTTTTTTTAATATTAGCGCGCTCCTTCTAAAATTCGTATTTACAAATTTCCCTTTCAAACAATCTGAATGACAAAAAACCATAATAATTCTTGTTCAATTTTGTTTCACATCACTTTTATCTATTTATTTAATGTGATTTAATTCACCAGGGGATTTAACAGGGTAAATTAATTAAAAACGATGTTTTGTTTATATATCATAGTTCTATAGCACGTGATGAAAAAGACCAGCTAAAAATAAAAGTATTTTGACAGAAATTCCAAACAGAAAATTTATTATAATTTTTTTTAAAACTCTCGAGCTCTCACACAAACATATTTTATATATCCGCTTCGTGATAAAGTGAGGTTGTTTTAAATTAATTCTTACCCCTCTAGCATAAAAGAGTCACCAGCCGCCACTGTCTTCGAATACCGTCATTTGAAAGAAGAAATAACACGATGCATATTCAAATAATATTCTCTCCAGAAGGAGTTAAAAATGCTAAGCTGACATCAAATGAATGCCTTTTGGTGAAAGAACTCGAGCCGAAGGAATGGAAATATCTCCGCCACACAACGTGTTTAATCCTGAATACAAAACCTTTTCAATACTTGAATACTTAAAAATGACGCTCGGGGTACCAATATTATCACTATGTTAAAAGATAAAGAGGTAACTCACAATATTTTTTTATCGGAATAAGTTACTGTAAAGGCCTGTAAATTGGTATATCTTAGGTTTTACTAGTAAATCTTACGGGCTTTTACAATAACATATATAACGGTTATAACACGTATTTTCACCCTGCAAAGATAATTAGGCCATTTAGGATATGAATTCAAATTGCTCACGTCAAAATTCTTACCTAAAAAATAATTATACCACTACACAAAACGAATATTTATCACTTCCTGGTGATGTTAACTCAACCATTTAAGTGGAACGTTTGCGCGGCTCTTTTCCTACCCAAATTACTACTCGAAAAATGCATTTTTAACATTTTTTTATTTTATTTTTCGTAGAATTTGAAACATGTAAATTTTTTTTTTTTTTTTTGTTGCCTTTAAAATAATGAAACACTAACATCTTTAATGGCCTTTATTTTATAATTTAAAGCCAAAATAAATAAAGTAGCTCACTAGTACTAGATATTTTATATATCTTTTGATTACAAAAATAATATTTCAGTTTGGTCCCTTATTTTGATCTCAAATCCAAATTTAAGATTTGTATGAAACGGGCCGAAGAGCCGCCTCTTAAGTTCCTACTATTTTATGAGTCATTCCCTTTTTAGATTTTTATGTGTTTTGTTAACCAGATTCCGATTTGTTTCAGTTTTTAGAATTTAGATGTATTTTCATCACCATTCATTTAATTTACAAACTTTATATGATTTTCGGAGTTATCAGAAAGAAACAGAAAAACCGTCGAAGATCAACCCTTTGCATAGGATTTAATCTTGCGAAAAATCTTCAAAAAAACTTGCGAAAATCCGTTTGAATTGTGCATTTTATTAAAAGTCAAAAGACAATTGTTTTATGTTTCACCTCACAATAGCGCCACTATCTGCACACCGTAAAGATTGAAACTATATCAGTTGTGAGGCGGGTTAAGACGAAGCTATACGTCATATCCTATTTAGATTAATCTTTACTATCGGTTTAAATAATGAATATCAAAAAATATGTTACGGATAAATTGAAGCTTTTACTAGCATTTCTATGTATTGGAATAACAATAAAATTATTAGGGGCCATCCATAAATTACATCACACCTTAAGGGGGGGGGGGGGGTAGAGAAATGTGACATTGTGTGACAAGGGATATGGGGGGGGGGGTCATCAGCTCTGTGATGTCACAAGTAAAAATCTAAATTATTAAAACGCAAAAAAAAAAATTATGAAAAATTGCAAAATATGTGACGTCACACTAGGGGGGAGGGGGTCTCACAAATGTGACGATGTGTGACAGGGACGGGGGGGTTAAAAAATCATGAAATTCGTGTGACGTAATTTATGGATGGCCCCTTACTTACATAACAAAAAATATAATCGTAAACCACTAAAAAAAAAGTTTTTGCATGACTTAATCATGAAGCAATATAAGAAACAATTTTTTAAAAATACCCCTTTTGGGCTAAGACTATTTTTGAGATTTTGTATGTTCTATCTTTTTTTCATTAATATAAAATTAAGCAAAAAATTAATAAAAATCACCTTTTCGCTTACTTGCCACGTGCAAATAAGACGCTCGATTTTAAATTTTGAAGGCAGAAGAATCAATTAAAAATAAATATTTAGAATTATCAATAAAACAAAAATAAAGGAAATACCTGTCCAGGAAAAGCTGTGTGGGTTATTCCCTTCTGCCTTTCCACAGTTGATAGTGAACATTATCAACCCCCACGTACATTATTCGAGGTAATCTCATGCAGGTGGACGCCGGGGATGCCTAACGACGTCACGGGGTTGTTTACCCTCCCAGGGTTCACCATAGATGGCATACCAACTACCTATAAATTTTACATTCACCTCAGTCTTTTAGGCATTTCGCATTCATGGCGCGACAACCATTTGATTTGGGGCACTGCCTACGTGCAGCGGCTCCATGCGACAAAATGGAAACTAATAAATAGGATTAAAAGAGGGCGACATCGCAATCGATTTGAAAAGCCTCTGTGCAGGCAAAAGGTTAATTTTCTGAACTCCGGAATATGGTTAAAGGCCATTTCGTTTTGGCGTTAAAATTTTCTCCAATTTGGTGAATAATTTCGAAAGTCAAATGACAATTTTATAATAAAAATGTGTTCGTTATTTGAAGACGCATGCATAAGAAAAATAATATTGACACCGAAATCATTTTATTAGTAGAAAGATTTGAGTACCCTAATCATAAATTTATTTTGGATTTAAAACTTGCCTTAGCAGTATCCGGTGACCAGATATGAAAAGCAAAATACTTCCCCACATTTCTATTTCCCATCTCCTTTCCCTACCCACGGCCTTCAGCCTCACAACATACCCTAATTGGGGATGACCTATTCTCACTGGCTCCAGACGGTTTGTGGCAGTTGGCACTCATGTGCGGTACTCGCATAAAAAAAACTTTTTACACTTCCTCGAAAGACGAACCAAAATGATTGAGAAGTAACAAAACTGAATATTTTTTCTTAAATCAAAAGGTAAAGCAAAATATTTAGTACGGATTTGAGCTATTTTATTAATTTGTGTTTTAAAGTAAAAAAAATACAGGATATAGGAATTAGAAAATTGATTTTACATGATTCCAGAGGTAACTTTGGTAATTTTTTGTAAGCTAATGATAATCTCTAACGGCCTTCGTAGTCGAGGGGTACGATTCTCGACTTGCAATCCGAAGGTCACGAGTTCGAACCCGGCGAACGCAAATAAATTTTTCCTTATTTAATTTGTGTTATTTCACATATAATTAATTAAAAATAATATGTAGTATATTTGCGGCACGTTCCAGAGTGGAAGATACTCTCAGTATCACCCTGGTGTAAGTCCACCATTCAGATTGAAACGTTGCTTAAAGTGGTTTTAGCCTTGTTTGGTGACCAGATTTGAAGAGTCAGTTACTTCCCCATCTCCTTCCCCTCCCCGCTACCTTCAGCCTCACAACATACCCCAATTGGAGATGCCATCGTCCCACTGGCTACAAAAGGGAACAGTTTGAAATCTTCTCATTCATTATTCACATGAAAATAATCATTTGCCCTGAAATCCAAAATCAAGTTTGGTTTGATATACGGCCGCGCAGCCGTTACTCATAAGAGTCCCAATTGTCCGAAAACAGACGAACGACGGAAAGATATGCGGAAAGACAAAGGACGTAGAATTCTTGATGAATGAAGTTTCCCGAAACTTTATAAGAACTTGTACATTCTAAGTACTACGCAGAACGCAATAGTTGTAGTACTTGTCACGTGTGTAATGAAATTCGGGATGCTCCCTCGACGTCGCATACCCCGATAACAAAGCGATATGGTAATTCCAAAAAGAGATTAAGTCGGGATGAAATGATTTCATTGTGATTCGTGCGGAGGAGCAGCGAGGGACACCGCCTGGTCCACATGCACGTTAAATCGCACTGTGCTTTGCATGTGAATGTGATTGCACCCTAACATTATACTAGCTGTAATCCGTGAAAAGTCTTTATTTTCAGATGATCAAAGTTTTCCCTTGGCTTGACTTGAATTGAATGTTCGGTCGGGCGGCCTTTTTTGAAACAAAACTTAATTTTGAATTCGAGGCCAACATATTAAGCCTCACAATTTTTTTTAAATCTAAAGGTGTATGCAAATTTCTAGTACAAATCTGAGCTATTTTATTTATTTGTGTTCTAAATTATATTGTTGGGAGGGGGTATGGATACCAACACCTCTGTCATAGGTCACCCCAAGGAGTTCACTACTTAGCAGGGGAGAGACTGGTTGTGGAAGACTTTTTGACCTCAACAACAGAACTTTTTCAAAACTTCGCCTTGCACCGCAGTAGGAAGGATTTCTGGACACACTGACCTCCTACCACTCGTAATTTTTTCCTTCCCAGTACTACCTTTCGTAAAAAGACCCTCCACACAGCATCCCCAAAGATGACACAGGCCCTGATGGGAATTATTTTTCTCAGGGTCTCCCGTATGGAGCTAATGTAAAAAAAAAATAATAAAAAATAAACTATTATAGAATTCGATTTTTCAGAGGTTATTTTGGCAATTCTTTGGGAGTAATAAATTTTTTATTTATGAATACCTCATAAAAGTCCCAACTGATCCCGTCTGGAGCCAGTGAGACTATGGCATCCCCAATCGGGGTGTGTTGTGAGGCTGAAGGTGGTGGTGGAGGGGAAGAAGATAGGGAAGAGGAAGTTGGGGAAGTACCTGACTATTCAGTTCTGGTCACCAAACACGGCTAAAGCCATTTCAAGCAACATTTCAATTCTGAAAGGTGGTCTTTCCCCAGGGCGATACTGATAGTATCTTCCTCTCTGGAACGTGCCGCAAATATACTTTACATTATTTTAAATTAATGAATTGCGAAATAACACAAATTCATCAAATAAAGTTTATTTGCCACGCCGGGATTCGATCCCGCGACCTTCGGATTGCGAGTCAAGAGCTTTACCGCTGGACTAGGCCGGCCGTCGAAGATGCCTGTAGCACAGTAATATCGGTTCAATTTCACATAAATAAGTCGGAGAAAGTTAAATAGCCTTAAATCAAAATAATGTGATAAAAATCACAAACATGTGAAGGTACTTCTATTTATCTGTGATTTCCTAATCTACGTTTAATAAGTTCGCAATATCCGCTCTCAATTTCCTTCTAAGCGTAAATATAAAATACTTGTTAGAACCGCAACGAAATTATCTTCAGTGATTGAAAAAGTGATGAAATAATTGATGCCCAGCCCATTCTAGAGCAACGATCAATCGTTACTCGTTATGCGCCATCTACGAGCGAAAAATTACACGTCATCGCGACGAACTTTGTTGAATGTTTAATTTTTACGTATTCTTGAACGTCGAACGGTCGAAGAGCATTGACATTGGCAGTCCTGTGAATATTGTTTATGTTCCTGATGTTTTTGAGATTTCTATGGTGTAAATTTGAAATGTCAAACAGTTGAAAATGTTCGAAATGGCTGGTTGTTCAGGATATATTACAGGTCTCTAAACGCAAGCTCTATTAATAAACGCAAGCTCTATTAATTCTTTTATAGTTTGTATGTGTTAATAAATGTAATACTCTTACAAATGTATTTTGAAAACGGTTTAAAATGTAATATTTTGTAATGTTTTTGAGATAATAATAAATAAATTGAATTAAATTGTCTGAAATCAGCTGTTTCAGCTTGTATTGTAGCCAACATTGCTGGTAAATCAGCAATTGTAATATGGAACCTTAAGACGACTTTATAAAAATAAACGATGTCTTTGCGGGTGCGGGTGCGAAAACAATAACATTAGATTTTGACAGCCGATGCACAGCTACGCAAAAAACCCACCACTCTACTCGCTACGACTGGTTCGACCCACTCGTTGTTCGTATGGAATGACTTTTGACGTTTGGCGTCTAAGTATGTACCTTCGAAGGGACTCAAGAATAACCCAGTCGACCAATGCACGACCAGTGCACAGGCGATTGCGAGCGACCTGGCTTGGAGAATAGCTGCCCTGGTCTCCGTTTTTCCTTGGACCTTTTGCGTGTGAATGATTCTTGCGTTCAAATTACTGATAATTACTGAGCAAGTATAAAATTTTAAAGCAATCATGTACCATCAAATAACTGAGTATGAATTTCATTTAAACTTAAGGTAAGTACCTTCCAAAGACATACTGCTGATAGCTTCGTTTTAACCTCTCCCTCATTTTCATAACAGACCCTTTATACAAAAAGAGAGGTTACTGGCAAGACCACATGAGAAGGGTACAAAAATCCAATATATGTATTTAAATGCGTCCTTTGAGCATACCTTCGTTACGGGTAAAACAAATAAAGCATCCATCAATCACCATTATGTTAAAAAATACATAAAGAAACACGTGTTAATGTCAGAATAAACAGACATATTTGCTTTTAGCATCCCAACAAAAACAAACATTTCACACTTAACAACATATTATTTGGATAACTCAAAAAATAACGCCTGTCTTTAGTGGCATTCTCCGCTGCATCTCGAATGCACTCATTACTTATTGGTATTTTTATTCCGCTAATGTGCTGTCACTTATAACAACACTTTTTAATATTCAGTTAGAGTGACTCTCAAAATATATATCTGAAGTATTTGTTGTTACAACTTGTGAATGTGTGAGTTGGGTCACTTTGAAAAGATGCTTTGAAAATAAACTCTGTAGGGTCTTTTTTCGATGTGGATACTACATTGAATGTTCATTGTTCATTAAGATTATTAGTTATTAATATGCTATTTCAATAAAGGCGTGTATTTAAAGGTAAATCTTGAGTGTTTTTTAAGAGGAGATAGTTTTAGGGTTTTGATAAGTCGGCGTTCAGATAACCGGGCCAATTTGACCCCTTTCCGTCTTTAAAAATTGTGAATTATTTTAAGGTTTTTGTTAATTCTATAAATATAATGTTTGTAAATTGTTCAAGAGGTAAGCCTCTTGACTCGAAATCCGAAGGTCGCGGGTTCGAATCCCGGCGTGCGCATATAAAATTTGATTTATTTGTGTTATTTCACAATAAATTAATTTAAAATAATAGAAAGTATATTTTCGGCTCGTTCCAGAGTGGAAGATACTTTCAGTATCGTCCTGGTGTAAGACCAGCATTCAGAATAGAAACGTTACTTGAAATGGTTGGAGCCGTGTTGGGTGACACCGTATAAATTGTTAGAATAGAACCAACGCGTAAACTAAAAAAAATAATCATCGTTTAAATTGTTATTTGTTATTATTCTACAATAACTAACTACCTAACTAACCATCACACCATTTCCCCGCAGGGGTAGGCAGAGAGGACGGACTGCCAAACAA
Organism: Glyphotaelius pellucidus; assembly: GCA_936435175.1. Lineage (NCBI taxonomy): Eukaryota > Metazoa > Arthropoda > Insecta > Trichoptera > Limnephilidae > Glyphotaelius > Glyphotaelius pellucidus. The sequence continues at coordinate 8,429,381 of OW386552.1, read as the reverse complement.
CTCGACCTTGGCACACACTCCTTGCTTCGTTCACATTCATACATCGTCTCATACATGCTCTTCTATTATTCTGACTCTTGACATGGCCCGACTCAAGTATCTGATTCACTTGGTCGTGCCATGTCTTCCTCGGGCGTCCCCGACTTCGTCTACCATTCACATTTGCGTCATATATTCTCCTTACACTCCTTTCCTCATTCATTCGCTCTACATGCCCAAACCATCTGAGCGTCCCTTTCTTAATCTTATTCATTACGCTTACATCAGCCTTGCATTTTTTGCGGATCTCCACATTTCTCACACGATCATACATGGTTTTACCACACATACGTCTCAGGGATCTCATTTCTACAGCATTCAGTCTACTTTCATCCTTTCTCTGCCAGTTCCATACCTCACTGCCATACATAAGGGTAGGTACCAGTACTCCATTATGGACGGCTAGCTTCGCTTCTTTTGACAATTTTTTGTTGCTGCCAACGGCGTTCAGTCCTCCATTAATGGAGTTACCGGCATTTACCCTTCTTTCTTATTATTCTACAAACCCGTCGAATTTATGGTTCCATGCCAACTGCGAATCAACTCACTTCAACACCCCTTTTTAAAGTCATTTAAAGCTAAAAAGTAATAATAATTTTAAAATAGCACATGACCTAACCTAACGTAATCTATTTAACCAATTTTTATATATTTTTTTTATCTCTTTTAATGCCTTTTTAGGGATTCTTAGTTGATTTCATTCCGAGTTGTTGGGTCAGCCTAATTTATTATTATATTTGTTATAATGTTTGTTATTTTTTATGGTACTTTTATTGTTTTTATGATTATAAGATTATCAATACTTATTATGTACATCAATTCTTTACAATATTTCATATCTATGAATTTAAAGGCCAAATGGGCGTGTAAATAATCGAACAAAATTCAACAGACAATTCGATACATCCAAAATATGTAAAGAAAAGAAAATAAATGCATTTCAATTATTTTGGCACTCCAACTCTTTGTCTGCTCGAAAACCAATGCTAAAAACGCAAGCATTGCATACTTCCATTTTTTATAATGTTTTTTATGCGTCTAGCGTTCGTTGAGAATGGCCAAGCGCCAACTTTTCGTGTGAAATATAATGTGCGCCAAAAACTTAACTCCCTTATGAATAAGGCCTTTTTCCAAATATTTGTTAAAAAACACAAATAATTAATTTAACACAAATAATCAGAAATTCCCACTACCCTTTTATCCCTTCCTCCTTTGACGTTCTCTCACTTTCTTTCGTAGTGTATTTTATATAGTTTTGTCCCGTTTATATTTCCCGCGGCAACGGCACGGCGACGGCAATGGATCGCGGCATTTCATTTATTTATTACGAATGAGAGAGATGCAAGAAAATGATCACTTTTTTTCCAATGGAGGAAGCAGACAAACTTATATCATTTTTCTCACTATTATTTAGTGTGTAAGAAAAAAAAGCAGGAATATTGTGAGAAGGTAGATTTATGTTTTTTTGTGCTATTGCCGTACCTTAAGGCGCGGTGTACCCACTCAAAAAAAATAAGATGGAGAGATAGACTGGTCAGTGGTTGAGTGGGCATCGCGTTTGGGTCCCACCCGGGCGTCCCGTGTTCGATTCCTCGACTGGCTAAGTCCTCCATCACAACACAAGCAACATTTTCGGCTTTCTGTGGTGGTAGTAGGAGATTTTCAAACATTGTTGGGTTATTCGTAACCCGGGAATGTTTGTCTTTCTTTTTAAAAAATAATTAAAAAATTATATAGGTATTTACGAATGTTAGAGAGAGCGCGCTAAAATTAAAAACGAAAAAATTTAAGCAAAAATTGTGAAAATGTTTAATAAAACACCATTCTAGCATTTAATGAAACATTGGGAATTTTTTCAAGCACATAACTTGTAAAATAACTGAAAAAAATATGTTTATAATAATTTTCTTTGGGATTTTTTTTTCTATTCGAGGGAATTTCAACTAATTGCCGTTTTGACGTAGGGAATGTAGAGATATTATCTAAGAATAATATATATTTTTTATGAGTTTTAAAACTTACAGTTTGAAGGAAAATATGTAATAAATCGGTAGAAATGCGGAAAGCTAGTTCTTAACCGTGAGAATATTGTAAAGCGCCCATTCTATTATAATTTTAGTTTATCTCTGTCTCGCTTTTCCATTGTTCTATTTTATATTATGTCTCTCTCTTTACCTACATATAGGCCCACACTATGTATTTTTGTTTAATTTTGGAGTTTTACCCGGGTCGTTGAATAAATTTTATTAAATTGGTGGTTAAAAACAAAGTTTTGGTTTTATAAAACAAATAAATATTTAATATTTAATTAAATGAAGACAATAATATCAATCGAAAAGATACGTACACATGTGTGATTATGGTATATTTTTCTGATTTTCTGTTTCCAAATTTTTGATTGAGTTTCGCTTCATTTAATTAAATATTACAATTTGAGGTTTACCTCATTGTGTTAAAAATAAGCGTTCATCCTAGACTTGCAGAAAAGTCAATAGATGTCGCAAATAAAAAATAAAAATGCTTAAAAGACACTATCTTTATAGCATTTAGTACGGTTTTGAATCTTGCAATCATACATAAAGATAGCAGCCAATAAAAATATGCGTTAAGAAAATGAAGATAATGTTGATAATTCTTAAACGAAGTGTGATACAGTTAAATATGACCAATTCGGATAGGAACACATTTGCTCAATTGGTAGGGTTGCGCCCCGGCAAGGGAAGGTCCTGGGTCAGAGTCCCAGATATGACCTATCTTTTTCTGATTTTTCTGTATTCAAATTTTGGATTGAGTTTCGCTAATATGGTCTTCATTTAATCAAATATTACAAACTAAAGTTTTACTCATTAAGTTAAAAATAAATAACAATGTACCTTTTTGTCCTCATTTTTGGTATTTCTATGACGGACGAGTAGTTGCGATTGTACATACCTGAAACCAAAAGAAAAAAATATTATTACAAAAATATAATTCCTCTTAAGAAATTCGCGATAAATTCTAATAAAGAAAGCTTTCTCAAAACACCGACGAGTATCAAAGAAAAAGCTAATCTAGAATAACTCAACCCTTGTAGGAAGGTCTACCAAGGTAGGCGTCAAAGGATAATTTCGGTAAAAAAGAAAATAATTTGTGATGGATGTAATAAAGTTGTGGTTACTTTAGAGGGCTGTTTGATTCTTTTCTCAATTATCATCAATCAAGATTAATCTCCGGGGTATAAATTATTCTCCTTATTACGAGGGCAAGAATTGTAAAAAAAAGTTGAAGAGTTAAATTGTAAAAAAAAGTATTTAAATAGATTTGTTTTCTTTTTTGTTTAAAGAACGCAGATATGTCATACAAAAAATTATATCAAAAAAGACCCTATTACAACCAACAACTGCCCTACTAATATTGATGTCCCTGTGCGAAGCTACGTTTTTGAAGCTAATATGTGAGAAGGCACAATCATCTCGATGTCCGCGTTCTGGCTATTACCGCTAACTTGTCCCTTTCCACTTGTTCCGTTTGGAAATAATGAAAGGTACCTTGTTTGAGCACAAATAAGCCAACATATGAAAAGGTACAATGCAATAGAAGAACCGCATCCTCGCCGTTATCTAATTCCCTTTGGCGTGTTTCCTTGTAAATAATAAACGTGCTAATAGTGGGTTATATGTGAAAAAGGGTTAGCATATGGTGGACCGTGTCCTAGCTACGCTGTTTTCGAATTACTTTTTGACACGGTTAATACGGTTATACGGTTTATATAAATTATACGGTTTGATTTCTTTTCTCCCGTGTATATGTATTATATTTAATCACTAATACACCTACGTTTTCCAATAACATTTCACAGAACAAGGCATCACGTACACGATCATCCGTGCGGAAGGTTGCCCGCATAATGACGGAAAATCAAAAATACCGTCGTTTTTATGTATTTTGGGTATTCGCCGTTCGCCTGCTTTCGTAACGCTCTCGCCATGCATTCACCAGCTAACTCCCTAAGTCAAGCGTGCGTAAAGAAATTTCACTTCAAAAATAAAAAATATATATAACAAAAATAAAATATATTATATCAAAAACATAAATAATTTTCATATCATAAAAAATATATGAACAACAAAAAATTTACATTTGCAGAAAATTAACTGTTTTTATATTAATTGCTAAAAAAATGTTTTACACCCGTGCCAACCGTATCTTTCTAGTGCTTGAGCTGCACTGGAATCATGTTTTTAGTAGTATTGTGACAATAATTGCTGAACCGTATACTGCAAGTCTGAGCCCAAATACGAATCTACTTGTTGAACTCCTTTGTACAACTTACTTATTGAATACATATACCTACTTGTGTTGTACCTGCTTATGTCTTTCATGCTCAATTTATTATTTACGTATGTACTATATACTTGTTACGATGCTCCTTTACAACTTACCAATATTACATGTAAAAGCCATCAAGACGTAAATAAATAAATGAAATAACAAAATTCATATTTATCGAAAGTTATAAGCCCCAAAAAATAAATACCGCTTGCTTGTATATTGGAAGTACGCAGCACCGCTACCGCACCGACCCAAGTATGGGTGCAAAAATAAACGTATGAAATTTTTGTTATATATATCTCTTGGTATCACGCAGTTACAGCTCCCGATTTATATGTCAGAAATGATTCTTTACTGGCCCATGAGGGGGCTGTTTAAGACCTACATCAACGGTGAAAAATCTTAATTTAATTGACAGAGTGTAGCAAAGTCCTGTTTTAACTGGACTTTCGCATATTGGATGTCAGTAAAAATTTTTTACGTTCCTTTTCGATTCAATGTGGTGACTATTTTAATGGTAGAGAATTATTTCAATAGAGAAATCGTCGCGTACGTACGGACTTTCTTATTCGCAATCTTCAATATCTTGTACTGACTTGGCTGAAGAGAGTAGGAAAAAAAAATTTCGTTGGGATAGTCACGTGTCTTTGGACACAGTATATAATTCCTTATTTGAAATAAAAAAAAGTTACAAATAATCTGTATTAATATTATAAATGATAAAAGTGAGTGTGTTTGTTTGTTTGTTACACTTTCACGCCTAAACCACTGAATCGATTTTAAAAATTCTTTCACCAATAGAAAGCTACTTTATCAGCAAGCAACATAGGCTGTATATAATGGTAAGTTCTGGCGTTATGAAATTTGTATAAACGAAAATGTGTGTATTTCATATATTTTAGCGGTAGGGAGGAAAGGTTGGGGTAAGGTGGCATTCGCGGAGAGGGAAGAGAAGGAAGGGGAGGGGGAATAAAGGGAGGGGGAAGGCGGGGAAGGTGGAAGAGAACGGGGACGTACGGGAAAGGACATGCCCGAAGAATCAATGTATTTCTTTAAATGGCATTGCAACGCACGCCAGGTACCAGCTAGTAATATACATGGTTTACAATTAAGTAGGTAGGTATTTATGCACCCACTTACAAATCTTAGGATTTTAGAGGAATTTTTGGTTTTCATCTATTTAATGAGAGAAAATTGGAACATTTAATCACTGAAGATAATATTATCGACATTCGAACGATAATTTCAAAAAGAAAAAATTTTAAAAAGATTTGGTCGCATCAAGATATTTGATTGATGTTTTTGTAATTTTCGTTAGGGTGTCGCCAAATTTAATAATTTGAGGTTTTACTCATTGAGTTTTTCCAAAAATAAAATATTTAATATATATTTTTTGGACTCAGGGTCTACTGATTACAGAACTACTAGAAGATATATTTTTTGGACTCAGGGTCTACTGATTACAGAACTACTAGAAGATATAATTTTTGGACTCAGGGTCTACTGATTACAGAACTACTAGAAGATATAATTTTTGGACTCAGGGTCTACTGATTACAGAACTACTAGAAGATATAATTTTTGGACTCAGGGTCTACTGATTACAGAACTACTAGAAGATATATTTTTTGGACTCAGGGTCTACTGATTACAGAACTACTAGAAGATATAATTTTTGGACTCAGGGTCTACTGATTACAGAACTACTAGAAGATATAATTTTTGGACTCAGGGTCTACTGATTACAGAACTACTAGAAGATATAATTTTTGGACTCAGGGTCTACTGATTACAGAACTACTAGAAGATATATTTTTTGGACTCAGGGTCTACTGATTACAGAACTACTAGAAGATATAATTTTTGGACTCAGGGTCTACTGATTACAGAACTACTAGAAGATATAATTTTTGGACTCAGGGTCTACTGATTACAGAACTACTAGAAGATATAATTTTTTTTATGTTTCAAGTTTTTTCTTTGATTCTGCAAGGAGTTGGCAATTTAAATTACTCGTTCATTACCTTGGAGGAAATGCATACGTACTTTTGAGAGACGGTTCACATAAAAATTGCAGGCCTTGCAAACTCGAACAGCTAAAAAGAAGTTTCCAAAGTTTAACTCTGCAATGGAACACTTCTTTTGTATAGTTGTTTGAATGACTACCTTGAGCGCCTTTGCTGGTATACAACTCGAGAAGTTTAAGGTACAACTTTGTGCATTGCCTAGAAAGCTGGTTAATTTTTAATTGCAAGAATGAGAAAACTATGCAAATAATCATTGAACCGCAATCAACATTGTTAGTAGAACTTCTCCTGCCAATTACAGACAAATATTTGATTACCAAAATAAACGGGTAACTCCAATTTATCTGTACCTTACTTGCTAATTGGTCTGATCGTCTGATGCGGTATTTTCAAAACTCGAAACTACTAACCAACTGAAAGAATGTCTCAAACTGTTAAGACAAAAAAAGATTAGTGTCAAACTTCCATTCATCACCCGTGAAAAATCACGAGATATTATAATTGTAGGATTTGTGAAGCCACCCAGTGAAGCTTTATTTTTGTGAATACCACACTGCTCCCATCTGGAGCCGGTGAGACTATGGCTTCCCCAATCGGGGTATGTTGTAAAGCTGATAGTAGTGAGGAGAAACAGAGATAAGGAAGTACCTGGTTATTCAAATCTAGTCACCAAACACGCCTAAAGATATTTCAAGCAATGTTTAATTTCTGGATGGTGGTCTTATACGAGAGCGATACTGAGAGTATCTGGAACGTGCCGCAAGTACTTTTAAATGATTAAATTGTGAAATAACAACTATAAAATCATAAAAATAAAATATACATGCTGGCATTTGAACCCGCTAGTCGCTTCGGATCGCTAGTCGACATCTTTACCCATCTAGTCGAGTTCCTTACCCATCGAACACGGAGAGCGTCAAAAATCTTTATACAATAAGTTTTTGAAAAGTTTTTATAAAATACTAGCGAGTTCTTGGCATTCGTTGCAATACCACTAATGAAGAAATTGTTTCTCGCTGCCTGTCTTTTCCCATTCGTCCCGTTCGTCGTAGAAATATCTTTCGAATGGTCCATTCAACAGGAATCTATAAATAGACAAGTGAACTTTATAAAATAAAAATCTATTTTTAAATATATTTATTTTTTTATTATCTGAAATAAGCACATTTTTAAGTTATTATTTGAGATTTTCGGTTATAATGCCGTGTTGCGTTACTTCTTTCTTTAGCCAACGTTTACAGTGTCAGACAGCATTACAGTGTCCATAATCTGGATCTGGTATTACGGTGTTGATGGTGTTCTGCGTTTAGTTTTAAGGTAGCCGTCAATTACAGGATACCAAAAACTACTGAGCATATTCCCGACGTCTTTATTAAAATTAATTGAATTTTTGTGAATTTATATTAGAAATTCGTACAAAAATTACGCATTTTTAATGAAAACAACACGCCCACAATGTTTTAACAATGAAAAAAGAATCGACGATTTTATTAAGACATAAAACTAAGCGTTTTGAATAGTTTCGCAATAAGTTTGAGTGATAAATAGGATTTTATTGATTTTACTACCAATTTTATAGGTCAAAATGATACACGTATGATGGAGCCATAAAATAAAGGGATAACATTCAATTTTAATATCCGGCACCGGAATTCATTAAATAACCTCTATTATCAAAAGCCATAAAATATTATTAGCGTGGTTCTTTATAATAAGTGCCTGGGATGTGAAGTAAGTAATCCATCCATGCATGTGGATTTAATAAAGTAGTCAAACAACGTTTATAAATTATAATGTATGGAGGCTGCTCTGACCACACACAGAGTTTCGTAATCGCTACTTTAATGTTTCAATTTTTTAAGTAAAGTAAACAGGGTGATCCGATTATTTTCTCGATTCTTTATATCCGATTATTTTCTCCGCAGGGGTAGGCAGAGCGAACGGACTACCAAACAACTCGGTCTTCATATTCGTACATCGTCTTTCACTCTTCTATTATGTTGACTCTTGCCATGGCTCGACTCAAGTATCTGATTCACTAGATCGTGCCATGTCTTCCTCAGGCGTCCCCAACTTCTTCTACCATTCACAATTTAGTCGTACATTCTCCTTTCTCTGTTCTGCTCCTTTCTTTGTACATTCGCTATATTCGCTTTTTTGTTAGCGCCAACGGCATTCAGTTCTCCATTAATGGAATTGTTTACCTGCATTTACCCGTCTTTCAATATATTGCACACTTTTTTCGTACTCTCTCTTTCAAAAACCATGACTTTAGACATACTTTCATCATTAAATTATTCTTCATACATATTTTGTTCACCCTAGACACAAGACTCTTCCATACTGTTAGAAATCAGATCCGCATCCAGCATACAGCAGGCATTTGGCAGCCACCTCTGGTCTGGAGCTCCAAAATACTTGAAAAATACCATCGACTCTGTGCAGAAACGGGCGGTCCGTTTGATAAATTCTCCCATCTTAACGAACGGATTGCAATCTTTAGAGCACAGGCGTCGGGTGGGAATGCTATCCATGTTCTAGCGGTATTTCAATGGAAGATGCTCTGAGGAACTAGCGTCATTGATCCCTTCGGCACCGGTGCATAGTCGGGAGACACGCCAAACGCGCGCACAACATATGTACATGGTTGACATTTGTCACATGAGAACGGGTCGTTTTTTCAACTCGTTCTTGAGTTCAACAGCTCGGCTATGGAACGATTTGCCGGCATCTGTGTTTCCTCTCTCCTACAACATGGGTCCCTTCAAGACCAATGTTCATTCCTTCCTCTCCTCAAAAAGACCCTCCACACAGCATCCCAGATGACATAGGCCCTGAGGGAAATTATTTTCCTCAGGGCCTCCTGTGTGAAGAATGTAAAAGAAAAGGCAACATACTTTCAGATTGCTCAATTTCGCGCCCAACCCCACTTTTTTCAATTCTTGCATGTATAGAATGCGACATAAATATTTAATAATGTTAAACGCACTCCGTGGTAAAGAAATAAAACGTATCGTTTTCTGTCCAGAAATGGGATATTCAAAACACTTTAAAAAAGTCGATTATTTATATGGAAATTTATCTTTAAAGCTGGTTCACACACAGCTATCAAATATAAAAGATCATAGCACGCCAAATAACGCTCTCCATACAATCCCTTCAGACCGTTCACACCTAAGCGTTTTTAAGCGCAGATCAATCATAGACAATACACATCTCAGACGTAACCGCTCCAGACGCGATATCCCAGAAGATAACTTTCCCCTTCTCCAACTAAAACAGGAGAGGGGATCATTGTAATTACGGAGCTGCTTAGACCCGTGGATGACAGATGTCAAGTTGACAGATTTCAGTACAAAAAATATGCGTTCCGTTGCCGCTCCCTAATTCGACTGACCCCCTCTCCTACCACAGGAAGAAATATTTGATAGCCTCGTGTGAAAGGACAAAAGATAAGCGCTCGCGAATCAACAGATATCTGCTCGCAGATATATAGCTCAGTGTGAACTAAGCATTACAGCTTTAGATACGTAGATCGGCAGCTTCTAATGGGAAAGGGCCAAACCAAAGTCAGAAAAGTAATATTTATTTGCATCTCCCCGGAGTGAAAATATCTTTATTTATATAGTGGTGAAAACTTCCAATTCTACTAAATATGGTTTTACCGACATTTAATTGTATACATAGTACTTCAACCAACGTCCATTACCCTCTATGATTGACGTCTCCTTCTCACAACTTAATGAATAATAGATTATACGAATACGTATCGTATAATTTATATACGTAAAAGAAAAATCATTTGCAAGAAGTTGAAATGATCAGTGATATAAAAGTCAGCCTCGCATAATTAGAAGCCTAGAACAAGATATCTGAAAAGTTTTATTTATTTTCATTTCATTGGGGAAATGTTTAAAACGTAGTTACCCATTAAGTTAATTGTATTTAGCTTGTGAATAAAACCTTCTCAGTTTTCTCGGCAAACTGTAAACAAAATAAAAAATAGCGGTGTGCCTAAAAATACCTATTTCTAGTGTGAATTTGATTTACTGAACCTTTGATTTACTGTAAAATATTCCACTCTAATTATTTAACAAGGAGGTATTACATTTCTCCAGGTTTTCATGCGTACGATTCTGTCGGTATCAAATACGTACAACATCCTGTATGATTAATTCATCAACATCAGTCTACATGTACACGAGCTCAATAAGGCATGCTTCATATAGTTAATTGATAATCTTTTATTAAATCCTGTTTACGTAGGCTGTATTCCTATGTACCTACGTACTTCTTAAACAGCGTCATTGGTACTCAAGATTCAGGTATCTGGATTACTAATAAAGTACGATATCATACGATCGTACCAGCCATGTGCACTCCTGTCCAGGTGCTACTGGTACACCAGGGGACACTGATTTTTTACGACTTGGAACCATGCTCTGAGGATAGGAAGGAGGTTGGAGTTTAATGGACCGGTATATATAGGGAGGCGGGAATGGGTACCGCCGCCACGGGAACCTTTATTGGATAACCAACACCTCCGTCACAGATCACCCCAAGTGGTTCGCTACGTTTGGTGATTTCGCAGGGGTGCCCAGGTTCATGAGGTGAGGTTTGTCTAGGTCTTGAAGTTGGATGACCAGGACACACTGAACCCCAGATTCCTACCCACTCCTTATACCCTTTTACTTCCCAGAACTCTCCTTTCCTTCTTTTCCTTAAAAAAAACCCTCCACACAGCATCCCCAAAGATGACATAGGCCCTGAGGGAAATTATTTTTCTCAGGGCTTCCTGTGTGGAGCTCATGTAAAAAAAAAAACAAAAACATGGCAACCGAATAGGCCAATGTTGAAAATTAGGATGGACTGGAAAAAAGGAATTGATTAGGGTTTATGTTTTCTTTCTTTCTTTATGTCTTCCTTCTTCTTGAATCTTTTTGAATCTTCTTGGATCTTCTTGCTTCTTAATATCTATTTTCGCCTCTTATTGTTTCTTCATACTTCTTATTTTCTCTTCTTGCCTTTTATATCTTCTTCTTGTCTATTCTTGTCTCTTATTGGCTTTTCTGGGCTCTTCTTGTTTCTTTTTGTGGTAACTGTATTATTAACAAAATAATAACAAAAGTGACAAAGTTAAATTAACGACGACATCAATCATTTGAACGAATGGAAAAATATAAAATCCGATTATTGAGCACCTATAAATAAATATAAAATCTATAATACTACCCACTAGTTTAACTTAATAAGACTTACTCCTTCAAACTTTGCAAATACATTTTGTGGCGATATTTTTAATTAAATGAAATCAAATAACTTTGTAAAACCTACTACATAATCAATATTATCAACAAGTTTCGAAAACTATGTTTTCTTCGTCGGGATAAGATAAATAATATTTATTCTGACGAAGAAAACTTAGTTTTCGAAACATAATAATATTAATAATTAAAATTAATCACAATTCAATTCAAAATGCAAAAAACAGTCATTTGAAATAGCTGTAGGTTTACGAAAGATTTTTTAAATATTTATATTGAGAGACCAGTAGAATTTATCGGTCCAGTTAGGAGTTCTACCGAGCCGAACCCTCTGATTTGAAAATATCTGGAGTCGGTGAATTATTTTTCTATTTGGTCGACATATATTTCATGTTGTTCTTGTATTGTTGTATTTATTTTATTTTATTGTATTTATTTTACTTATATATGTAATACACTTGCATAGCGTGGATTGACTAGATGATCATTTGTGGAAAAGTGTGTGGAAGGGTTTAGTTTTTCCTGTGGGGAAGATTTAATCCAGACAGTCGAAAAAATACATATTAATTGTTGTCATTTAAAAAGATTTTGTTTAAATTAATAGTTATCCGAGCCATCTGAAAAATTACGCCTGCTGTACGCATTCTATATGAGAGAGGGTTCAGAATAGCTCTCAGTGTCATGTTGAGCGGTAGATTGTTGCTGGTTGGTAATTACTGCAATCGCTAGTAATCCGAATCAGAACATTACCCCATCATGGTAATAGTTCGCGGCGTATCCTTTGACTCTGACTCAAAAAACCGATATCGAAAGAATGATGAAGCGAATAAGCAACTACACTATCCCCCGTGTAGTTTCGCCGAGATTGTATAATAATGTAGAAATATATATTTCGTGATGAAAAAATAGTTGTTTTTAAATCTCAAATACCTGGAATGAATTTTAAAACATTAAAGTAACGGATACGTTTTTAGATTTTCACGGCCAAAAATAGTTTCGTTATTTGTTTTTGGGGTGTTATGCCGTGCTGCGCTACCTCCTTCTTTAGCCAACGTTTTGGACAATTAACGTTGTCCAAAACGTTGTTAAACCTAAAGAAAGTGGTGGCGCAACACGTCATAACACCCCAAAAACAAGTAAAGAAAATTGGAGTAACAGTATAACTTTTAATAGAAAAAAATATTACTAAATTAAATTGCTGTGTGTGTCGTAGAATCCATAAAATTTAAGTGTTGTTGATTATTTGTTCTGGAAAGGTTATGTAAATATTTCACGTCGAAAACAAATTATCATATTAAAACCACAATAATGTCCGTATTTGAAATTGCGAACCGAAAACTCAATTGAGATCTCGATCACAATTCAATTACATCGCGGAATCATTTCCAAAAAGGTTGTCGTATATTATTGTATTCCAAAATTCCATTGGTTTACCTCTACAGAACACGAAAATAATATTATTAAATTAAACGTTCCTCTCGAGGAGGAGAACCTTTGAAACCTGAACAACTTTAGTCCAAATCCAATTAAAGGTTTTTATATTATCCTGTCCTTAGAGCCATTTCCGCACCGCGACCTTTGAAAGGTCAGCTCCTGAGATTACCTTTGAATCTCGGTCTGATTCCATTTACCCCACAAACAGGGCCGCCGCAAGGGGTGAAAGGGGAAAAATCTTATCCTATCACTTTTCCTGGTAACTATCACATATTTTTTAGGTGATCAATAGTCCAGAAAAAAATAGAAATCAGAATCCACGCCTCTTTGTGGGGGGAGTTAAAAAATACTTCTAGGAAAAGCTTTTGAAAAGCTATAAGAGAAATTTTTACAGGTTGATTTCGTTAAGGCCTGTAAAAAACATTAACTCCTTTTTTACGCATTTTTTATTGTAATAACAAGGCAATTTAAAATTGATTTCAAGGAACCAAGCGACGCGGAGTCTATGACGTCTATTCCCCTTCGCAGACGGGGCGTAACTGGTACGAAATGGGTGTGCCAAGTGCATGGTTTTTGTGCCGATGGCATAAGGCTCACTTTTAAAAATCCAAATTCATAGAGTGCGGGCCGTATTGATTGATGTCCAAAATAACAACTAGAAAATGCATTTTTTATTTTATTTTGTGAAGTTCGGGCGTAAATAACATTTTTTGCGATTATTATAAAAGAAACTGAATTTGCCACATTAAACAATAAAACTATATCCGAAGAGGGATTTATAAGTAGGAGAGTTTGCACTTGAAAGTGTTTTTTTAGAGACCTAAAACTTTATTTTTTTCCAGGCTTATTAAAAGACTTGTGAAAAAATGTTCTATATTTTCAAGGGCCGAGATATGTTCTACGCGCGGTATTTAATTGAAGTATCTATAATAATTTTAAGCGATCAAATTTTCAAAACAAAAAAACACGATTTTGTTAGACAAACATTTCAGGATTACGAATAACCCAATAATGTTTGAAAATCTCCTACTGCCACCACAGTACGTGGAAAATGTTGCTTGTGTCGTGATGAAGGACTAGTCAGCCGAGGAAACACGCGACGCCCCTGGGACCCAAACGCAATGCCAACTTGGCCACCGGCCGGATTATTAAAATCCAATATGGCTTACGAGTGGACTCATCACGATTCATTTTTATCGCCGATGCCGTGCGTTTGCTGATTCTGTTTGGTTTTATGATAGGTTAGTACCAAACCAAGTAGGAACGATTTGATTAGTATTATGGAAGGCCAGTAGGTACTTATTTTCAAGCATTTCAAATGCATTATTTGTTCTATTCAAACAAAACAAATTAATAGAGTTTTTTCAGTTGTTTGTGTAAAAGTAAAATTTTCAGCGTCTTCTATTGCTTTACCTCGCAATGAGAACAACCATATTTTTGTGTGATATAATTTGCCCGTTTTATCTGAAATACTCATAGTTGTCGGTGGTGATTTGTTTATTAAAAAGCAGTATAATAAATCGATAGATAATCGAAAAGTACTTTTAATTGCCCTAGTCCTAAAACTTTTACAGATTCTATTTTCTTAATAACTTACTTATTCTTTGCAAATTAATATTTTGTAAATTTTACCGTCTTACCAAAATTATATACTACATAATCTACCACACGCAGTTTCCCCAAAATAGTTAGTTATATTCAGAGGAAAGATTTTCTTATAGAATCTCTAAGGTTTCGCTGGCGAACGAATTATTTAATAAGTTTTAACTTTTTTATTCAAGCTTTCAAAAAATTAATTAATTTTCAAAGATATATTTAAAATCACTTGGATCTGTGGCCGCCCTTGCGATCCCGTGTGCGTCATGCGCATTGCACAAATTGACGCGCCGCCCCTGCTTTAAGCCTCTTCTCCACTTTCTCCCGCTATTCCCGCTCTACCTTCAAAACCTTATTGGGACTTTGAACAAGGAATTATAAAATCGAATTTCATTTGTAAGTAGAAAGTCGTGCGGTCCTTTTCCTACGGATATTTACAACAAATTTAGGAAACAATCGAATACAATCCGTAACAAGGATCAGTGACAAACACCAAAAAGGAACTTTCGTAATTGAATTTGCGTAATCAAAAACCTAAACTAAATTATTAAAGGACTGAGGGGGTGTTTCTCCACCCTCGTGATAGCTTGTCCATACGATGACAAATATTTATTTATTTATTTATTAACGCCCTTTTTGTAGGCTTTTACACATGAATAATAAGAAATATACATTATTTACTGTACATAATTGAATTTACTCAGTAACAATATTTTATATTTGTTTAAAGATAAATTGAAGATGTCCACTGACTTGATGTATAATTATTTCCCTCCATTAGTATTCTGAGCAAAGAGGAAAACAAATGGTAGTTAGTTCCAGAATTTCTGCAATGAAATAAATCCTGACTTCTGGTATTACGTTGTGGTGTCCGGAAGCTTATCAGTTCAAGCAATACCGGACTATCAACTAAATCATTTAGAATTTTATATAAAAATAACAAGTCAGTGAAAATTTTTCTGTCTGACAATTTGAGCATATTCATATCATTTAACAAGTTAGAGTGTTAAGTTCAACATAATTGCTGGATTACCCATTTTAAAATTTAGAAAACGTAAACATTTGTTTAGTATTCTTTCAAAAGCTTATACATGAGTATTATAATATGGATTCCAGACGGGAGAATTGTACTCAAGTTGACTTCTAACATAAGCAAAATATAACAGCTTAACTTACTTTATATTGTTAAAATTTCTAGTTAGCCTAGTTATAAATCCCAATATTTTTAAGCCCTTATTACAGATTTCTGTTATGTGGTTAACATTATTAAATAAACAGATAAATACTCGCAATAGGTTAAAAACTCGGCTAAATTATCCTACCCATCTCACCCATCAGAGCCACTTTTTAAAAAATTCGCAATCCTAGTTATTAGACAATTATACGTTAAGACAATTCTCATACACGTAAGGAAAAATGATTTTACACTCAAAACTCAACAAAATATTTACACCCGCTATTCATCACACCAAAAATGCAAAATTCCTCCAACAAAAACAGCTTTCGCCCAACGACAGTTCTCTTACATCGCGCCTAAAATGTTAAACTTACTGAGTATTGATATCAAGACATCGAAAACTGATGATCTTTATGCCATTAATATACAGAACTGGTTATTAACTCAAGGAAGGAAATATTATAAAGAATGCCTTACATCTTAAAAACTGTTCTTATTTTTTCATATTTCTCGAGTAAAAAATCTTATCTCTAAATTAATTTTCAACCAAAACTTTATATTACGCTGATGCTTTTTTTTTCATATTTTTTGACATTATTCGTCCATTTCATATGCTGCCTAGGAATACTTGCTTTTGTTTTTTGGGGTCTAAGACTATCATTGTTCATCTGTTTAGATGATTTATTCTTATTTTTTATTTCTATTATCCTTAAAATATTATTATTTGTTACTTTTATTCTTATTTGTTATTTTATTTTATTCTTATTTATACAAGATTCACCTAGTTTAACTCCTTTCCTGTATGTGATCATGTACTTAATTCTAGTATGAATATTTTCCTTAATATGTATGCTATATGCTTGTACTTTCATCTACATATATATGGATGATTATTAATATTATATACTTAATATCTTATGAATCTTGACTACCATAATACGGGCATTTGCCTAGCTTGGTAGTCGAAATACCATATAAAACAATCCTGTAATAAACAAAATGAATAAAGAAATTTAAAAAAAAAATAATAATAATAATATATCATAGCCACTATAAGGTTCAAGTACCGAATGGTAAACTCGAGATTTTTTAAATAAATAAATGGTGTGATCAACGCACGTTATCGAATTGATGTTTTATGAGGAAGATGCTGAAAAAACCCCTGACTATGACAAAAACAAAAAATACCAAACAGAAAAAATATTTTTAAAATAACTTACCCATGTCACCAATGGCAGTTGAAATTAGTACGTTTAATTATAATCTGAAAACCGCGAATTCAAGTGCTTATTTTTCTCAAAAAAAACTTTTAGGAAAAGTAAAGTTCATTCTGTTTAAATCTGCGGTGATGTGGTTATTGTAAAGTTATTAGGGTAAGGCAAACGCGGACTTAGGGTGAAAGTTTGCAAAATTGTGCTAAAAGAAAGAATAATTTTTGATAAATCCGACGTTTTGGGAAATATACTGGCGGTAAAACAAATCCTTTAGTAAACCTCCTTCTGGAATAAATAAAAATATTTGTATATAAAAGTTTACATAGGGTGTAGCAGCACGTACCCAAGGATTTTAACCAGCGATCCCTGAGCATATTTGGAGTACAAAAAGTAAATTTCGATTTTTATGTTTTTTTTCTATCAAATACAAAAAAATATTTTCGATCACACGTCGCGACGGGATCGCAAGATACGCGCGCTCTTTCGTGTGTTAACATGCTGCCGGAACGAGATGCGGTGCTTATCACGTGACCTGCTAGGCCATACCCGATGGTAAAATGTGTTCATTATTTTCAATTGAAAAAATATCATCGGGCACAAAATGCTTCTTTATTTTCCTTCCAATATGCTCAGGAATCGCTGGTTAAAATTTTTCGATACATACAAGATACCTGACTTATTTTGACCAGTGATTCAACATTATTTGAAGTAAAACGTGTAAATGGATTTTTGAACTTGAATTTTTTAATGTTTTTTTTTTCCATTTTTATGTATATAAATGTCGCGTTACGATGTTTGTTCGAGATAAACTCCGAACCTACTTAACAGATTTTGATGAAATTTGGCTTCCTGTACGAGTATGTAATTTGCTCGACATTTATTATTGTGAATTAAATGTTTGTTATAGGACAATGCTTTGTAATTATTTGTAAGTTCCTTAAGTTTCTAACAGATGGCGGTTAATTTATCAGCACAACACTCTTGGTTATCTGGGTTGGGTAACCATCCAGTAGATGGCGTTGTGTTTCGATTTCACTTTAGTCTATTCCATGTCCACATCAACGTGTGGCCGGGTCAGCTAGTAAATATATATAAATTAGAGTCGTTATTTTAGCTGCTACTGTCGCTACTGAGCGATTAGACAGTTTTGTGTGCCATCACGACTATCTCTCTCGCCGATTCACCCGCTTTTAAACTTACTAACTAGTATCTTGTAAACTCGCTCAATGTAATCGAGGCTCAACTGAAAAAATTAATTATATGTTGTTAGGTTATATCTTTGTTTCAATGGTATATTCTGGCAACTGTGTCGCCTGCCACTGTACACTACAATGACCTGTAGTGTGATGATATTATTCGATTTTCCATTATTTTATTTTTTAAATCTTAATTTTCGAAATTTTGACATATCAAAATCCAACAACGTTTGCATTTGTAACGTATCTTACATAAATAAAACTACGAAGGTATTACCAAATGTACATAATACGTATTGTTTAATAGTGCCATTATTTCTAATAGGGGATGGTTGTAACGTTCAAACGTGTAAGTTGTAACGTTTTAATATGGAAGGAAAAGCGATAAAGTGAACTACCTCAGCCACTAAATGGACATAACAGCAGATTTAACGCTTCGTACTTTCCAACAAGCTGATCTTAGAGGTGAAACGAAGATTTAATTTACGATATATACTGCAACTATAGAGTCACAAACTACTGATTGGTAATGATTTTAACAGATCCACGGAAGAAAAACGCGAACAGAACAATGATAGGTTTTAAGTTCGAATCCTGTTTATTATCTTCTTCTTCGTGTGCCCTATCAGGTCCCCCCGACGTTGGCAATCACTCTGGAAAATGTTTCTCTATCTTGTGCGGCCTGGAATAGCTCCTCCGCACTTTTAATGCCGGTCCACTCTCGTAAATTTCGTAGCCAAGACATTTTTCTCCTACCAGGCTCAATATTAATTGGAGCAAGTGATACTTTTCCCCTCGAAGTACGTGACCCAGATAGGAAATTTTCCTGACTTATATTGATATGAGCAGTTCTCTATCTGCTCTAGCCCGCCTGAGAATTTCTATGTTGGTGATCATGTCGGTCCATGGAACCTTGAGCATTCTCCGGTGAAGCCACATTTCAAAAACCTCTAACCTGTTCATGGTATTTGCTTTCAAGGTCCATGTCTCCAATCCATATAGCAAGGCTGACCACACATAACACTTTAACATTCTCTGCCTTAGTTTTAAATTGAGGTTGTCATTGCAGAAGAGGGATTTCATTTTACTGAATGCAGTTCTTACTGCCTCAATTCTGGATTCTCTACATCTGGGTCAAGAGCCTCCGTGAGAATGCTGCCGAGGTATCTAAATCTTGCCACCTTTTCGACATTGCATGTTTATTATAATTATTGTTAATGTTGTGTGGTAGGTTCCAAATTACCTCGCAGCAACCAGAATCTGCTAGCTCAGAGAGGCACTTTACTCAGGGAGAGGGTCGATCGCAATCTTGCAACACATAGCACAGGAGGGAGGAAGTCAGTATTATCCAATAATCAACTATAGAAAACAATTAATCACAGTTTATTATGAATGCAAGACATAGTAATTCTAATCTAACATGGAATTTCTCTCTCTCCCCGCGACGGCAATCACAAGAAGTTAGAAATTAGGCACAATATAGGTGAGGAAGGTGGGTGAGCTTATTGCAAATATAGGTGAGTCTGGACAAGGCCAGCGTACGATGGTTGGCTGCCATCGTCGTCAGTTCTCCGGGAATCCACAAACAAAAGAGAAACAATCGCCATTTTGGCCACGCGGCAATTCGTGTTTAATGGCGAGCCGGTGAAAACACACGTCCATCTGTGTCTTGAAGGTCGAGGATTTGCTGGGGAACGTGGACGCGCGGGTGGGATGTTTCCTGACAGAGTGTCGGTTGTGTTTTTGGGGCTGCGCAAACGATGTCCGCGGGAGTTTTGTGTGATCTCGCATCTGATTTCCGCATTTGAATGTAGGGTTAGCGTGTAACATAACAAAATTTTGGATGTTTCAATTTTTGAAAAATACTAGCATCCAGAATAATATCTGAAAATAATTACGATAAAAAGTAAACGTTTTCATTGTAGACAATGAAGATTGTAAATGTTTAAGGTTAATCTTTTAAGCCTTCAGCCTAATTTGTTCGCTTTTGGGAACAATTATTCGTACAGGTCTCTTATAAATCGTTGTGTCTCCCTTTCTATCATATACAGAGGTAAGATCTAAACAGTGTTAGAAGTGAACCACGTTTTATGTTAAAATCTAATACTTAACAACATACTAATTAAAATTTACACCTTCGTGAAACTAAAGTTTCCTATCGCAATTTTAAAAGAAATTTATGAAATTTTGTGAAATTTTATAATTATTTTACGTGAAATTTTAGTTATAAAAAAATTGAGATGAACTTTTTTATGTTTGCGTTAAAAATGTTAAATTTCAAAAATTTTATGTTTATTTCGAATTATAAAATTTGAAAGCATCTTTTATCACCTTTCAAAAACAATTTTCCGTTTTGGAAAACGTTCAGATATATTCAATTTATTTGGATTTTATTGTAAAGCGGAAAGTTGTTTACCTTCTGACAAAATACGCCCGAGACCTGAGGAGTTAAGGTTAGTTTACTTAAAATGTAAATCTGCAGCCTAACACCTACTTGATTGCTGAACAAGATAGTAACACCCGTTTACAGTTGATATCGGCAGAACAAGAACGATTCGTTTCTGAGACTCGTTCCTTTATTTAAAAAAGGTATGCACGTGAAATTAGTACATTCGTATTTGTATGTGCTTCGCCATTCATTTGGGGTCTCTTCAAGACCCAAACTAACAAACACCTACCCAGAGCCCTTTCGTTAATACACCTCATAACATCATCCAGCGGGGGCGATATCGTGCCTTTAGTTTAAAACTGGATAGAAAACGGAACTCCAGCAAAACAAAAAATATCACACTATTGAACAAGAAGATAATACCAATAAATCTAAACGACACATAAAACAGAACAACACAAAAAAATTAAAAGGTAATGGTCAAAACTGGGTAAATTTTTTCTAATAAAAAAAATATCTGTTATAGGTAGGTACTTTATATTTCCAAAAATTTATTTTTCAAACCTCTTCATCAAATAAAATACTTGAAATTCCAAATTTCATTGCGCCATTGAGTAATTGGGTGTAGCCTAGTGATAGGCTCCATCTCATTCCAGCAGCACGGTAACACACGATACAGCGTGCATATCATGTGATCCCTTCGCTACATATAGAAGTGTGATCAGCTGCCCGGTGCGATTGAAAAAAATATGTATTGTTTTTAATAGAAAAAGATCATCGGATAGCGAAAGCACATCTACTTTTTTTTACTCCAAATATGTTCAAGAATCGCTAGTTAAAATCCTGCGGTGCGTGCTGTTTACACCCTGTTTATAATAAACTAAACTATTAAACACGGATATTCACTTAAAGCTGCAATTAATTATTGATGAAAATAACTCAGGTGTTATCTCATAATAAAAATAAACCAGTATTTAAAGGCTTTAATATAAAATTAAATTTATCGTTGCTTTGTGAACTTCTTACCTACATAATATTGACTCCTTGTACAACACAAAACGCGAGTTTGAAATAGTTTAGATTTTCATTAAGATATTAGAAACGCATTTACCAATGCAATTTAAATCTATACCTGTTTTTCAAAATTAATTATTTCAACGGGAGAATAGAGTGCAGTGTATATCAACAGTACTTAATGCATTTAAGAGCTTGTATTCAAGTTTTCTAACGCATTCTAGAGTAGTAATTAATTAATTACAGTAGTTTGTATCTCAGAGGTTAATTTGTTCAGAATCTAAGGAAATATTTTACGACATAGCTACCCATCTTCTGCAGGTGCATCTAATTCATTGATAAATAAGCAATCTAAAATGAATATTTATTTATTTATTTATAAATAAACGCCCTTTTTCGGGGCTTTTACATATATAGCATAGAAAAAACATTTTATTGTACATAACTGAACTGCCTCAATAACAATATTTTAAATTTATTCAAAGATAAATTGAAGATGTCCACTGACTTGGTATAATTGTTTCCCTCCATTAGTATTCTGGGCAAAGAGGAATACATATGGTAGTTAGTCCCAGAATTTCTGCACTGAAATAAATCCTGACTTCTAGTATTACGAAGTGGAATTCGGAAGCTTATCAATTCAAGTAATACCGGACTATCAACTAAATCATTTAGAATTTTATATAAAAATACCAAGTCAGTGAAAATTCTTCTGTCTGACAATTTAAGCATATTCATATCGTTTAAAAGTGTGTTGTAGTTTAACATATTTGCTGAAATACCCATTTTAAAATTTAGAAAACGTAAGAATTTGTTTTGTATTCTTTCAACAGCTTGTACGTTCATATTATAATGAGGATTCCAGACAGGAGAATTGTACTCAAGTTGGCTTCTAACATAAGCAAAATATAACATTTTAATACACTTTATATTGTTAAAGTTTCTAGTTAGCCTAGTTATAAACCCTAACATTTTTAAGCCCTTATTACAGATTTCTGTTATGTGGTTAACAAATGAAAGATTTGATTGAAAAGTGATGCCCAAGTCTTTAATTTGCATTAATGTCTGAAGAGCATTATTATCAATGTTGTAATTAAATATCACTGGATTTTTTATTCTAGAAAATCTAACAATTTGACATTTTGAGATATTTAAATAAAGTCTATTTTCCATACACCAAATTAACAATTTGTTGATATTATCTTGAAGAATGTTGATTATAAAGAAATTGATAATAAACATGATTAAAATATTAAATAATCAATAACAAATGTGATTAAACCATGAAATGATTAAAGCTCGTAAAATTGTTCATTTGTAACATTATAAATGCGTGTTTCTTTTCTCTTAATCCTCATTTAGAGCGAGGTTGCCAAGACTACCCAAAAAAATGCGCTCGATTTAAGAAAGAAGAACAGGGGGATATACGTTTTTTATATTACAATTTGGGAGGCGGAAATGGGTATCGCCGCCCCGGGAACCTTTATTGGACAACCAACACCTCTGCCATGGGTCACCCCAAGTTTTTCGCTACGTTTGGTGATTTAGCAGGGGTGCGCGGGTTCATGGGGTGGGGTTTGTCTAGGTCTTGGAGGCGGATGACCAGGACACACTGAACCCTATTCCTACCCGCTAAACTAAACCCCACTTAACTAAACTTACAATACATACTAAAAGGAAAGGTATGTATTGTAGGGTACTGAAATGTCAATCACTAATAATTTGACATACTAATTTAGGTAGTTGGTGCATGGTTAAGTAAGTAATGTGAAATATTTTTGCGTAATGCGTAACATTATTCAAGTTCCTTCATTTTCCTCAGGATGCCCTGAGGAAAAAATATTTTTTTACATGAGCTCCATACAGGAGGCCCTGGGGAAAATAATTTCCCTCAGGGCCTATGTCGTCTTTGGGAATGCTATGTGAAGGGTTTTTTTAAGGAAAGGAAGAGGAGGAGAGTTCTGGGAAGGAAAAGGGTTAAAGGGGGTGGGTAGGAATCTGGGGTTTAGTGTGCCCTGGTCATCCGCCTCCAAGTTCTAGACAAAGCTCACCTCATGAACCCGGGCACCCCTGCTAAATCACCAAACATAGCGAACCACTTGAGGTGACCTATGGCAGAGGTGTTAGTTATCCAATAAAAGTTCCCGGGGCGGCGGAATCTACTCCCGCCTCCCAAATTGAGTGAAGGAACCTTCCATCAAGGCTTATGTCATCTTTGGGGATGCTGTGGGGAGGATATTTTTAGGTAAAGGAATGAGAAGAAGTTCTGTGAAGGAAAAGATAAGGACAAATGAATTCATCCCATGCGGTACAAATCCTGCTGAGAGTTCTGCTGGAGTTTTCCCTCAACGGGCGGACGCATCCGCCGCCGCCACAAACCTGACACCGTGAACACAGGTACTCCTGCTTAGTCACCAAACGTAGAAAACCACTTGGGGTAACATGTTGATTATCCAATAAATGGTTTCCGGTGCGGACGTACTCATATCCTCCCATACCATCCTATTATTGGGCTAGTTACTGAATAAATGCAATTTAGAACGTATTATTGCAGTGGGAAATTTAAACTTTTGACTTGTAAAAATAGCTTGCTTTACATTAATATACTTTACGCAGTTAAAATAGGTCTATTACGGGGAACGTGATTTTCTTCACTTTTGCAACACGACAATTTGCATAACATTACTCTGAAGACAACTATAATTTTGTTCGTCCAAAGTTAATAATCCAACTATGCGCGCGAGTATGAAAAGTTATATTCCACAAACGTGTTTGCGGGTAGGCACCGTAATTGCAACGAATTCGCACTCACATCAGAGACACGAAGTGAGTGTGTAATTTGCAATATATAATGACATGAAATATGACAAAAATAAGCAAAGATGACTTCAGAGGAGACCCACCGCAGCGATTTGCATTATCATTATAACGAAGTCATCAGTGAACAAAAATTAAAGATTTTACGAAATAATTGAGGTCAGATATAAAACAAGGTTTTCTAAAAATTAAAAAAAGTGTAGAAATTAGGTAAAAAAATAAACGGCTCGGTAAACCCGCTCAAAAAGAAGAAGATTTTTTTTGTACATTAACTCCACACTGGAGGCCCTGAGGAAAATAATTTCCCTCAGGGCCTATGTCATCTGGGATGCTGTGTGGAGGGTCTTTTTGAGGAGAGGAAAGAATGAGTATTGGTCTTGAAGAGACCCATGTTGTAGGAGGAAGGAAACACAGATGCTGGCAAATCGTTCCATAGCCGAGCTGTTGAACTCAAGAACGAGTCGAAAAAACAAAGATGGAGATATATGACAATACGAAAGTTAGATAGAGCGCGCTAATGTCGTAATGTAATTAAAATCGATAATATTTAATCGAAAATTGTGAAAAAGTTTAATAAAACACGACTCGTTTAAAAAAGAGCAAAAATTTCATGGGGGTTGTCTAAAACTGCATTTAAAAAATCACTTTGATTTTTTTTCGTACATATTATTTGTAAAATAACTGAAACAAACATGTTTATAATAATTTTCAGAGCATACTTTGCGATTTTTTCAATCGAGGGAATAATAATAATAATATTTGGATGATTTATATAGCGCCGTTTTTGTGAAAAATCACCCCAAGGGCGCTGTACAAACTTACAATATATTTCTAAAATCTAGAAAAACTACAAACTAGACAAACAATTAAAAACAACTCATGGCTAAAAACTGCATCCACCGGTTCATACGAAAATATATGTACAATGTCTCGACCAATGAACGCGATGCTTCCTAAAAATGTATACAGGACCATACTTACCTGGGAGGTCGCTTGAAATTAACACTGTTTATAGACTATTAAGAAATTTAGATAGAGTTCGCACGCAGAGGACATTATTGTGAACATATAATTATAATATCATATAATCTGCGTTTCGACGCAGGGAATGTATAGATATTATCTTCAAGAATAACATATTTTTAAGAGCTTTAAAACTTAGTGTTTAAGGTAAAAATGTAAGAAATCGGTAGAAATGGGGTATGCCGCGGCTTAAAGTAGTTTACGTGTACGGTATTATGCTGTGTTGCGCTAGCTCCTTCTTTAGCCAACGTTTCGGACAGCGTTACAGTTTCCATCCTCAGGGCAGATGTGTGCATAAGTTAGATAAAGAAGCGCAAAACGGCATCATATCCCAAAAATAAATCACTATATTACTTTTGGCGTGAAAGTCTAAAATTATATCAAACCTATCTTTATTTCAATTTTGATTTGTACAATCATAATACATCATGCGTATGAACTCTTTTAGAGTGTTAATTAGTAAAAATAATTAACTGTGCTTATTTAAAAATAACATGTAAATCGTCTTTAAATCGTCCTTGAAATCGTTTCGTTTTGTTTTTTTTACATTAGCTCAACACATCTTCACTCGGGGCATCTTCCTTAGGAAAATATTTTTGGGGATGCGATGGGTTGCGAGAGTCCGGCTGGAAAGGTGAAAGAGTCTCCATCAATCGGGCGGCGTCTCCTAATCCGGCCCGCCACACAATTGGTGGTCCGCATCCGCCGCCAAGTCCTGAATAAACTTAACCCCGTGAACGTAAGAACCCAGGGCACCCCCATTAAGGGGGAAATAGGTGTAGGACGGCGTATAATTAGTGATTTCATGATTTTTTAACACATAACGAATATATGTTTTTTGTTTATATTTTGAGATCATTTTACACATATATTTAAGAGTATATTAATTTTAAATTTTAAAATATTTTCCTCAAAAAATAACGAAGATATCAGTTGCCACGCATTGTAAGTCGCCATCCGGCTGGGCAATTTGTGCAACTCCTGGAGGTCCAATTAAAACTCGAAATCAATTTTTCAAAAAAATTTACTTTTTTTAGAAGTGTTTCTTCTATTTGAACCCTACTTTTGATAAAAAAATTGAAAATCAATATTTTTTTGGGGAATGTGAAAATTTATTATGATTTTTTTATCATTATTTTTTACGTTTTGTTGCAATAAAAAATTCTTAAAATAAAGATATTGTTTAGGATTGAGGTTCAAGTAGAGCGCTTTTAAACTGTAGAATTTCGGTTTGAAATTTTCAGAATATATTTTTGAATAGTACTACTATTGATTTATGAAAGAAAAAAAAAATTGAATTTTTTAAGTCTCTACATGTATTTCCCCCTTAAGTTTCGAAACGTAGCGAACCACTTGAGGTTACCAGCAGATGATTAAAATTATTAGTTTCATGGGCGGCGGTATCCATACCCGCCATCAAAAATGTGAATAGTGTTAGCTAGTGGCTGGTTTTCATAGTTCCACTGGCCCCGGAAAGAATGGCACTTAATAAAAAATATACAAACGCTATTTCATTCTCTACCGGATAAGATCGTGGAAACATTTATTATATTTCTGATAGGTGATCATTTTACTGTGGATCATACAACAGCAAAAAGAATGTTAAGAGTCTAAAAGCTTTACCATGTCATTATCTATTTGTCCAGATTAAATAATAACAGTCGTTTATCTAGCCAACAGAAAAGGAGAGAAAAAAACTGTTGATTCGGTAGACCTTAACGCTAATAGCGGCAAAAAATGGTCTTCAAATGTCATTAGGTACCTGCGCTGTGTGTTACCTGGTCAAGGTATGCAATGTCCGATGATATCACGTAAACTTGGTGTTGGAATACATGAGGTAGATTAATGGATAAAATTCACTCCACAGACGCATTAACAATAAATCACCACAATACATGGTTTAATAGCTATCCCGATGCAAAGTTTGACCACGATTCAACACCACCACTAGTTGTATTTAGATATAAGATTCTATATATATTATTTATATATTTAAAAACAAAATTAATGTAACCGAAACATTTAAATATGGACAATTCAAAAAGCAAATTAACTCTCTGAACTTGGATAATGATATACTGTGACTCTAATATCTACCTACACCTACTAGCGTTGGGTAGGACACGACATCAGGATGAGTTTGTATGAGGTACTCAAATACTGAAATGAGGTGTTGAGGTGTCCCACCTCAATTGAAGTGGGTTGCGATAATATTTTCGCTTACGGGGGAAAAGGGAGGGGGGAGGGGTTGGCTAGAGAATTTAAGAGAACGTGGGAATTCCTCCTCCCGACATAAAATCTAGTTGAAACTCTGCAGACATACTCGTTTTCGATGGCAATGCATTCCATCATAGTGTACACACACGCTTTTTTCTGAAATTGGATGACATTCAATTTTTGAAAATTCAGCAGTTAATGTACGAAATAAATGTCGGTACTATCCAAGTCGGGTTCACGGGTAAGTTTTGTTCAAGTCTTGGCAGCGGATGCGTCTACTCACCTTTTGCGTGGCGGGCTGGATCGAGAGAGACGGATTGAGGGAGGCCTTTTGATCATTCCAGCCGGACTCTTTCGACCCATCGCCTTGCACCGCAGTTGGAGGGATGGATTATACGTTCGTCACTCCTGAACACACTGACCCCCAGATTCCTTCCCACCCTCCATACTTTTTCCCTCCCAGAACTTCCTATCCTACCCTTCCTCCACAAAGCATCCTCTCGGATTACATAGACCCTAAGGGCAATTATCTTCCTCAGGGCCTCCTGTGTGGAGCTAATGTAAAAAAATAGATGAATTAGGACTTGCTTTAGGTGTTAGCGGTGTTGACTCCATTCCCGAGTGAGAAAGTTCAACTCCCAGTCAAATTTAAAAAAAAAACTTTGAAATTGGCCACTAGCCGGCTTGAAAGGTAATGCAACTAGAAAGTGGCGAAAATTGAAAAAAAAGACGCATTATAAAGAAACTTGGATTTTACAACGCTGAATTAAATCTCATGATCTACATATATGGCGTTGCGAGCCGAAAATAATTGCGTTATACAAACAAATCTGTGCAATTTTCACTGTGCCCGAGCTTATTGCCCATTTATATTATGACAAACTGATTTTCTGCTACAAAGTATATTATTTTTATTACTCATGTTATATCATTAACATACCTTTGCTATTTTATCTCATCAGTGTTTCCTAAAATCATACTTTCTTGACCAGTCACTATTTTGCCCGTAGTGACCTAGAAATGCTGACTCAGAAAATAAATATTAGTAAATGTAATGTTTCCGTTCTTAGATCGAGTTCTTGCTAACTTGGTCGTAACGAGTCGCAGCCGTCAACGCTTGAGTTTATTTTGGCGCTGAAAAACATTTGCGAAAAAATATGGTGTGTTGACATGGCTACGAAGCAAATCCCTTAAACTGTCACGAATGTCTTTGAAAGTCATAATTTTAACAAAAATGTCACCTTCTGCAAGAAAATGAGAAATCTTCGCCGACTGAATACGTCTCTCAACTGTCAACACAAAAAAGTTTTAAAATCACGGTTTTTTATTACTTCAATAAATTATTAATTATTTTTTTAAAGAACAAGTACTTTTTTATAACTTTTCGAGGTTATTCCCATCAATGTAATATATCATTGAAGAAGAAGATAACACTAATAATCTAAACGAAAATACGAAAGAGAATAAGACGCAGAAAAATATAAAAAGATAATCGTCGCAAGTGGGAAACGAACCCAGAACCTCTCAGCCAATTTAGCCATTGCCACCCTCCATCAAACCGTCATAATTGTAAATCTCATATTTCTATTTTTGAAACTGACAATTCATGGTAGAATTCCCTTATAATATATTATAATAAAAACAAATATAATTTTTTTTTCACTTTAATTTTATTTACCGTAACCGGTTTCAACTCGCTAGAGCCATCCTCAGACTGGTACAAATTACTGGTAATTCTTAGTCTACGGTTTATATACACAACCTATGAGGGAGGGGAAGCGGGGTGGTCTCAAGGATTTTAATCAAATATACTATTTACATTTGTTACTTAGTCGTTTTAGACTGCCGAATTTCTAAATGTTTTGGTAATTCCAGGGAACTTGGGTTTGTAGCTCACTTCAATATTGTTCAGGAAAAACCTTACAAGTAATATGAATTATTAATGACCTAATTTTATTGTCAAATTGTTATCATATTGATGATGCATGGGATTTTATTTTTTTATTAATTTCTTTTTGAAGGGATACATGTTTACATTGGAGTGGGAATGGTCATTATATTAACGAAATACATATTTTTATTTCGAAATTATTACGAAAATTAAGCATCTTAACATTTGCTAAGTCTCCACTTTTGTATCCATTGTAATTTATATTTCTTATCTAAACGAAAATATGAAAGAGAACAAGACACAAAAAAATATAAAACGATAATGGTCGTAACTGTGTCAAGAAATAATGCTGGTCCCAATTGCGACCATTACCCTTTTCAATTTTAATGGGTCTTGTTTTCTTTCATATTTTCGTTTAGACTATTTGTGTTATCTTATTCTTCAATTATTAATTAAATCACACTTGTTGTAAGGAGGAGTAGAATATAATAGCTGATTAGAAGATAATTAAACTTTATAAAACTAATGACATCATAAAAGCTCTTGGAAAATAATATTCAATTATTTAAAGACAACTTTCTTTTAAAATTAACAATAGTGGCATAACTTTGAAGTAGATCATCTCAGAAATATGTTTGTCACTTGCCCTACTTGTATTTTCAGGCCTCCAAATATGGGATAAGTTAGCCAAGTTTTCAACCAATTGCGAGTATTAATTTCTCTATTTATTAACATACTAGCTTTTCCCCGCGGCTTCGCTCGCATGGTATTACGGGAAATTACTATAGCGGTTGAACTTATCAATTATCCCCCCTCCCCCCACCCCCACCCCCTCCCGCATTCCATACATTCATTCCCTTACATTCAGTTTTCAAACATCTCGCCTGCCACCTAAATTTCATAAAGCTATAGCTCAAAGGAAAAAAGAATTATCCAATGTTGTTCATTCGTTCTGAATTTATGCGCTTATAAACATTTCGGATTTTTAATATTTGGAAGTTTGTTAATATAATAAAAAAATTACACTATTTATTATTCAGTCTTTATAATCGTTACGAATTATATTTTTAATGTAGGAACTTTTATCTGACATTTATTCCAAAACAGAAGCTTGTCCAAAAAAAACAAAACATATTCTAATATTTGAATTTTATGGAGCAATAGCTGACCAGAGGGCTGAGTACCTACCAGATTAGAGCCCACAAATATATCAACATCGTTTCCATGGAAACGATTTTTTTCTGACGTTAGAAATAACTCGCTTTTGTTAGCGACAGAAAACGTAAAACAAATATAATGTATTAATATTTATAATTTCATAACGACAGAGCTTGCCATAATATACAGACTTTAGTTTTCGCATATAATTTAGCTTTCTATTGGTGAATGAATTTTCAAAGTCTTTTTATTGGTAAATGCGTGAAAGCGTCGTAAAAGAACTCTAGCAGTTTCGCATTTATAATATTTATTTATTTATTTAAATTTTACGGCACAAAGTGCCATTTACAAGCTTGTGTATATTTAATTACAGTCGTAGTTCATTATACAGGCATTAAAAATAAACAATAATTTCAAAAAAAACTCATTATGTAGTGACCTCGTTAACGTATAATTGGCTGAAATGTTCG
Organism: Glyphotaelius pellucidus; assembly: GCA_936435175.1. NCBI lineage: Eukaryota > Metazoa > Arthropoda > Insecta > Trichoptera > Limnephilidae > Glyphotaelius > Glyphotaelius pellucidus. The sequence continues at coordinate 8,398,144 of OW386552.1, read as the reverse complement.
ATCAGTACAACCTTATATTTCAGTATGGAAATATTAAAAATATCAGCCACATTGGCATACAAATTTCCAATGGTGTGTAATCTATTTACAACTGAATTGGAGCCTGATACCGACATGTAGTTGTAACAATAAAACAAACTAGGGAATCTTGATCTAATTGTAGGTATATGAAAGTGAATCAACTTTAATATATCAGGGCTATCCAACTGATAGTTAACGATTTTTTACAAAAATATCAGATAAAAAATTTTTCTTCTGTCACTTAATTTCAACAATTTTAATGAGTGCAACAAAAAATCATAATTTATTGATTCTAAGGGAATTCCAAGTCTAAAATTAATACACCTCAAAAATTCGTGTTGGACTCTATAGTATAGTATAGTATTATATAGTATAGTATTATATAGTATAGTAGGGATTAATATTTATTTTTTCATAACGCCAGAGCTTGCCATCATATACTAAAGTCTTAAACATTTTTTTTAATAAAAGGAAGACAATATCAGCGAAAGTCAATCGAAAATCTGAAAACAGAAAAATCAGAAAAATATACGGGCACATCTAGGACTCGAATCCAGGACCTTCCCCTTGCCGGGGCGCAGCTCTACTTTAGATAATAATTATCCAAGATACTATCTAGATAGCATTTATTTTGGGTTTGAATCATGAAATCATACATAAAGACAGCAACCAACAAAAATACACATTAAGAAAATGAAGATAACGTTGATAGTATTATATAGTATAGTAGGGATTAATATTTATTATTTCATAACGCCAGAGCTTGCCATCATATACTAAAGTCTTCGCATATAATAAAGCTATCTATTGGTGAATGAATTTTCAAAGTCTTTTTATTGGCTAATGCGTGAAAGCGTCATAAACGAACTCTAGCAGTTTCGCATTTATAATATTAGTATGGATGTAATCCAATGGATAAGCTATCATGAGGATGGTGAAACACTCCTTTAGAGTATCTAGTAGATATCTACCATGCTTAAAAAGGATAAGCCTCAATTCCTAAAAGATTATCGGATAACTCACAGGAACTCTACCAGAAGAACAGGAATGGGAGAGAGTACTTTAAGACAATGTAAAGAGCTGGTTCATCAACAATAATACTATTTCTCGTCCGGCATCGCTTTTGTTCTATTGTCTTGTTAGGAACTATGTGGCTGCCAGTGGTAGGGTATCGCTTACCGCATCTCTGTGTAATATAATATCCTAATTTATTCATAGAAACGAACACAAACAAGCGTTTAATACTTGGTGTATTTTAAGCAATTTAATTCAATTTTAATAATTTATCAGATCCCAAATCTAAAACAATGTCATGTCATTAATCACTTAATTATTCAAAAATGTATGTCGTCAAATATTGGTTTAAACTGATTATAAGGCTTCCGTCAATTACCTTTAGAGCGATTTGCCTTAATGTGCTTATATATAAATATAAACCTGATTGTTTCTTCGAGTAGCCTGAACATAAGTCAACATGTTAATGTCCTTGTGCACACATCTGTTTTACTGCTAAGATTGGAAGTAACGTAGGTAGTAATGTGTTTTCTGATAAAAATTTTCAAAGAATTAAAAAATCTTTTCAATTCTGGACAAAAACACGATACAAATTTTTATTACTTAATTAAATGAAGACAATATTAGCGAAAAGTGGTCAGAGTTGTCGCCCGGAAAGCGGAAGGTCCTGGGTTCACGTCCCAGAGGTGCTTATATATTTACCTGATTTTTCTGCCTACAGATTTTCGATTGAATTTCGCTAATATTGTCTTCATTTAATGAAATATTACAATTTGGAGTTTTTACTCATAAAATTAAAAATTTATTACGTTTCCTCCATACAGGAGGCTCTGGAGAAAAAAATTCCCTCAGGGCCTGTGTTTATCTTTGGGGAAGCTGTGTGGAGAATATTTTTAACGAAATGAAGGAAATGACGTTCTCAGAAGGAACAGAGGTATGAGGGATGGGCAGAATTCTTGTGGTCATTGGATCCAGGAGTAAAGGACATATATGAATCTTTTCAAATGATTGTTTATAATGATGTTGGAATCCTTTTTGTCTCTTTTTTATTTCTACCGATTGATCGATTGGACCGTCATGTGGATGAAGGTTTACACATTATTTAAATAATGTCAATATTGAGATTATCAAAATAGAAATTTAAACATTTTTTTAATAAAATGAAGACAATATCAGCGAAAGTCAATCGAAAATCTGAAAACAGAAAAATCAGAAAAATATACGGTCACATCTAGGACTCGAATCCTGGACCTTCCCCTTGCCGGGGCGTAGCTCTACTTTAGATAATAATTATCCAAGATACTATCTAGATAGCATTTAGTTTGGGTTTGAATCTTGAAATCATACATAAAGACAGCAACCAACAAAAATATACATTAAGAAAATGAAGATAACGTTGATAGTTTTTAGTTTTTTTATTTATTTTATTTGTTATCAAAATACATTAACATTACAAGATGCTTTTGACTGTCCAACTAGGAAGGACTCCCGTTCTAGGACAGTCAGTTGAAGTATTATGCACTTAAATATGTCCGAATCGAATAGGGAAAAATTAGTTCAGTAGGTAGAGCTGAGCCTCTAGTTCAGGCATAGGTTCTGGGTTAGAGTCCTAGATGTGACCGTATCTTTTTCTGATTTTTCTGTTTTCAGATTTTCAATTGACTTTAGCTTATAATATTTCGCTAAAGAAATAAATAATTGTTAAAAGTAATATTGACATATAATAACAATATCCAATGTCAATCAAAAATTCCACTTTTTCATCCTCTGATGGGCTCTAAAAATATGTTAAATACCACAAACTTAAAATCCCGCTGAAAGTCAATCATTCATCATCTGCTTTGATTAGAATCTTATTCACATAGAAGAAACCCACACTAAACTTTATTATACTATGTAAACAGTCATGTAAACAATCACCAAAGCATTATTGGAGAAGAAAGGATTGGAATTGACACTGAACAGAAAATTAATAGAAATGTGATCCGCACGGATTTAAAAGAAAACTGATGACATCAATTTACATAGTTTGTCCTATGCCACAGGAGTCCAATGAAATTGATTATCTGCTCAAGAATGCTGGAGGTGACCAGCGTGGTCGAACGGTTACGATCCTGCTACGGATCCAAAGGTCGCAGATTCCAATCCCGATGAACACAAATAAATTTAATTTGTTTAAAATGGGTTATTATATAGGGTACATCAGCAAGTGCCCGAAAGACTTCAACCGGACTGATCATGTTTACAGTAAAAAATATTAACGTTAATTTTGCTATCCGATGACATTTTTAAATTAAAAAAATCCATTCTTGTTTGCCACTGGGTTCAATCTAGCGCATCACGTGGTACGCACTCCATTTTATTCCAGCAGAACCGTACAGATGAGACGGAGCTCGTTTCACGTGATCTGTTACGACGTGAATGTGATGCATGGAAGTGTGATCAATGGCGACATTGATACATGTCGCCATTGATCACACTGTGGTCAATGGCGACCATGCAATTGAAAAATATTCGTAATAATCATCGGACATCACGACATTACATTTTTTAATTAAAATGTTCTCAGAAATCACTGGTAATAAAAATGCTGTTGATGACCAGATTTTAATAGCCAGATACTCCCCAATTCCCTTTTCCCCATCTTCCCCATCTCCCCACTACCATCAGCCTCATAAAATATCGTGCTCACTATTGGGGATGCCATAGTCTCACATGCTCCAGACGGCTGTGAGCAGTTGGGACTCTTCTGCGGTATTAAAATAAATAAAAAAATAGTAGCAGATCTGAATAGTCAGGTACTTCTCGACCCTCCTTTACCGCCTCACCCCAGTTGGAGATTTAGTCCCAATTGCTTCACACAGTTGAGAGGAGCAGATGGGACTCTACTTGAGTGGTACCAATTCACATTAAAAATGTTTATTCAAGCTATGAAAAAAAAAATTGGAAAATAGCCCATAACCTAACCTAACGGAAACCATTTAACTATTAAAAAGAAAAATGTTTATTAAAAGCTATGAAAAAAAAAATTGGAAAATAGCCCATTACCTAACCTAACGGAACCCATTTAACTATTAAAAAGAAAAATGTTTATTAAAAGCTATGAAAACAAAAATTGGAAAATAGCCCATAACCTAACCTAACGGAACCCATTTAACTATTAAAAAGAAAAATGTTTATCAAAAGCTATGAAAAAGAAAAAAATTGGAAAATAGCCCATAACCTAACCTAACTGAACCCATTTAACTATTTTTTAATACTTTTTTTGTCACTTTTAATTCAATTCAATTCAATTTATTTATTCATTTAAAAACATTACAAAATTAAAATTTCAAATCGCTTTTAAAAGAGAAAAATATTAATATTAGAGTAGCAGATTTAAGCAATTTAACAAAAATATCAATTGGAAATTTTACTCATAAGTCTTCGATGCCAGCCTCCAGCTAAAATAATAATAAAAGTAAACTAATGACTTTTCAAAGAAGGTTTAGAGTTGAGTTCATTCTGAGTTGTCCTATCACCAAAAAACTATGATGTCATCAATTTCCTTAAAACGTTTGATCAATTTCACCAGAAATAAGGTAAAATTAAGCTTACTTTGGTAGACGGACATATCCCACAACACCTACAGCTCTGTCTCTACAGTGGAATTGAATAAGTCCGGTTCTAGCAATCGAATCAACGCCAACGTTAAAGCCCGGAGCGAAGAGAAAAGTTTAATTGAAAAACAAATGAAAGATCCCTGATAAGAACTGGGATCAGATGGATTGTATTATAGTGCTTACTATCACGTCATGTGTAAGCTCACAGCTCGAAGCTCGAAGCTCGAAGGGACTGAAATCCTAGGATTACAAATTGTATTTCTTGCTCGGATGAAAGCTGAGCGAGAATTGTATTGTATTTGAATGCTTTGAAATCTCAGAATTTGGATCCGATATGTACTCGTATTAAATTATAGACCATCCAATATTCTTGTTCATTTATATTTAACGCTATACTAGTGGAAAATTAGCGTAAATTTTTTGCACAATATGTCGAAAGTTTAAACTATTGGTGAATCGCGAAAGATATTTAAAATCATTACAGCAACAATATACCATCTCCGCTGCAATGGAATAAAGAAGAATACAAGAAATACGCGATAAGAGCATGTTTCGTAATCAAAATTCTGGAAAATCGTGCCGCAAATGTATTATAAAAATGGTTTTTCATTGTCATGAAATCAGGCAAGTGTAAAAGAATTAAATTTCGTTATTTAATGTAATTTTATAACTATTTAAATTATTTAATTCGACAGTTTATTTTCATTGTATAAACGATCATTCAATAATTTTTTTTCGTTATCGTTAATTTTTGACGCTACGGTCTTCAGTGCGCGTGCTAGATGGGCTGGAAACAAAAGGAATTACATCAGTGGCGACATGTTTGTTTCCATTCCAATCTACATTGAATGTATTTCTAGAGTGAATCCATTCAGCTTCTGCTACTCTGAAATACATTTTTTAACAGGGATTAACTTACCAAAGCTTTATACTTTATTGTAATATAAGATATTGAAAATAATATTTCTCAATGGTAATATGAGATCGAAGAAGACTCAAAAAATAAAATGATGCTGTCTCGACTGTGACACGAACTCAGATTCTCTAGCCGCTCCAGGACTGGAGTCAGAATTGATAGAATTACTTAAATCATTTTTTTACTGTTTTTTCATATCTATTGGGAGGGCCGCCGTGAGTTTAAGCCGGGCCCAGGTTTGCTCGAACCAACGCCTCATCCCTACCCTCCTTGGATTAATAATGATAGTTCACAATTTGTATGAGTCTTTGAGTCTTTTGTGACCTTCCTTTTATGCCCAACAACAAAGAAGTTTGTTTCCAGAAGCTTCTGTTAAACGCTGTTTACTACTGCTTTTAACCGTATCATCCAAATACCGAAGAGTATTTTAGCTTCAGTTTAAAATTGATGCTTTCACCAGATAAGATAACGCTTTTCGGTACCCTCTTAGTAAAACAAGACAGAATGATATCTTCATATTAGGTAGTAAAATTTTCAATAAAACCCACGCTGGATAAGTAGCAAAAAAGTATATTACGATCATTCTAATAATAGTAACGAACTACTGGAGGTATATAACAGCAAAACCTATGAATTTTTATTATAACTACTATTAAGATATCTGAGTCGCAACGGGTGTGAGTTCTGAGCCTAACGTCACGGACTTCTGAATACAATCATGCGAAGATACATTCAATATCACCCTGGCCTCCATACTATGCTTGAAATGGCTTTGGTTATCATATGTCAACAGACTGGAAGAGCCTAGTCCTCTACTTATCTTAACTAGGTGTCTTTTAATTTCCTTTGATTTTTTCTATATATCTCACACTATTCCTCAAAGGACTGCCATAACCTTGGTCTGAATAATGCAACTCTGAACATCCAATAAATATAGTTATCCTGAATGATTTAATTTAAAAAATAAAAACAGAGAAAAATCTCCGACACAAGGATTAAATGAGGCCCACAGCTGTAATAAAGTAAATACTTAGCATCGTCTGGCCGATTTACGAATAGCAAAACAACAACAAAAAATATGACATTACGGTAGGGCAAAACACCCAACCCACCCAACCGGACGTTTACCGTGTGTTTTTTTAGAACCTCATAGATGGCGGACATAACCCACGCTTTTCCCTCTCCCATCAATCAAGGCACTGGAAATGAATCCCTATTATGTAATTTTATAGACAATTTCAGTACGTTCGACCAATCAACGACATCTATATTTAATTCTTTGAGGTCTTTCGCATTTTTTGTTTGGAAGGAAATAAAAAACTGATGTAAGTATCTACATAATTATTCTTAAGTATCTGAAGTTTTAATAAAATAGTTACTATTTTTGTTATTGTTTTTGGGGTGTTATGCCGTGTTTCGCTACCTCCTTCTTTAGCCAACGTTTCGGACAGCGTTACAGTGTCCATCACCAGGGCAGATGAGTGACTCATCACTCATCTGCCCTGATGATGGACACTGTAACGCTGTCCGAAACGTTGGCTAAAGATGTTATGCCGTGTTTCGCTACCTCCTTCGCTGTAACGCTGTCCGAAACGTTGGCTAAAGATGTTATGCCGTGTTTCGCTACCTCCTTCTTTAGCCAACGTTTCGGACAGCGTTACAGTGTCCATCATCAGGGCAGATGAGTGATGCACTCATCTGCCCTGATGATGGACACTGTAACGCTGTCCGAAACGTTGGCTAAAGAAGGAGGTAGCGAAACACGGCATAACACCCCAAAAACAATAACAAAAATACTTTTTGGCCGTGAAAACCTAAAAACATACCAAATAGTTACTATTTTATTTATAATATTATAAATTTATATATTTTGAACCAACCACGGGAATTTATTCTGAACATGCCCCCGTTTGGTGCATAGAGAAGTCGAAACAATGTTGTCGTGAATATAATGTCCGGTGGAATTTAAAAGGTAACTGGCAACTGGTTTTAGAGTCGCGTTCAGTATTTTTTGGTCCAAAAGGACTTAATTTTTTTTAGTAAAGTTGAATTACTCCTCTTCACTTGGCCAGTCATGTGGTCGAACACTTGAATTAACTTTAACAAAATTAAATTATAAAATGCATATTTTTCGTCTCCAACATAAATATTCACTTTTCGTAATAACAAAGCTAAATCTAACTAAACATTTAGTTATCTACCGTGAGGTAGAGTACGGTATACGGTTTATCATATTTTTTATGTAAGACTAGCAAATAACCAATAATTAAATGCGTTTTTTAAGGGGTTCAGCTTGATATATTTTACTTTGCACGTAGCAAAAAAAGAATTGACCATCGATGAAAGACAAAGTATAAAACAGGATGTGATATAGTTGTGAATGATGAATACTTGGATCAGGTGAATGAGTTTGTGTATCTGGGTAGCATGTATACGAGAGATGGGAAGGCTGATGATATTGAAAGAAGGGTAAATGCCGGTAACTCGATTAATGGAGGACTGAATGCCATTGGCGCTAATAAAAAAACTGTCAAAAGAAGCGAAGCTATCAGTCCACAATGGAGTCCTGATGTATGGCAGTGAGGCATGGAGCTTGCAGAGGAAGGTCGAAAGTAAACTGAATGATGTCGAAATGAGATCCCTGGGGTGTATGTGTGGTAAAACCGTGTATGATCGTGTGAGAAATGTGGAGATCCGCAAAGAATGTAAGGCTGACGTAAGCGTAATGAGTGGGAAGTAGTAAGAAAGGGACCCTCAGATGGTTTGGGCATGCAGAGCGAATGAACGAAGAAAATTATTGTAAGAAGAATATATGACGCAAATGTGAATGGTAGGAGAAATCGGCGACGCCCGAGGAAGACATGGCACGATCAAGTGAATCAAATACTTGAGTCGGGCCATGTCAAGAGTCAGAATAATAGAAGAGTATGTATAAGATGATGAATGAATGTGAGTGAAGCAAAGAGTGTGTGCCAAGACCGAGTTGTTTGGCGGTCCGTCCTCTCTGCCTTCCCATGCGGGGAAACGGCGTGATGGTTAGTTAGTTAGTGAAGGATCATTTTTTAACGGACATTTTTATCTACAATGTCGTTCCCAAGAATATTTTTTTTTATTTTTTTTTTATTTAGTAAAATATTTACACATCTATTATTAACATGTTAAAATACTTTAAAAATGTGGTGTTCTGAATAAATAATAATTCGATCTATTGTGGCGTTCATTATAAAGTGTCATTGCCTCATTTCATACCAGATTGTACACGCAAAACAAACAAAAGTTATTTTTGAAATCATTTTCAGGACACCGTTGTAATATTTATATTATGTTATAATCTCAGATGGGAGCGCTGCATTTGACTAATAAATTATGGAGCTTCGTGAGTTTGGTTATAATTAAATTAGTAGATTAAAGTTTCGTAAACCCCGTTTAGTTTTTATTAGTTCAACACGGGGAGCGTGGGACCAGGAACAATGCACCTAGACTGCGCTAGACCATCACCCCGTTAATAGCTCCTTTCCCCGGTGACAGGGCTGTCAAAACCATTTAATTTCCAAAATTCAATTTATTTGTTTTGGTTAATTATCGATGCCCTAATAGTTTTTTTTATGATTTTTACATTTTACATGATTTAGTGCATGATACAGTGATTTTTTTTAAAGTTTACATAAAAAAGTAACATTTTTTTTTTAAAGAAAGACAAACATTCCCGAGTAACGAATAACCCAACAATATTTGAAAATCTTCTACTACCGTCACAGTAAGCGTAAAATGTTGCTTGTGTCGAGATGGAGGACTTAGCCAACCGAGGAATCGAATACGGGATGCCTCGGTGGGAACCAAACGTGATGCCAACTTAGCCAACTGACCGGTCGATGATACACGGTATGCACATATAAAAAAAAGAAAAAAACAGCAACTTAGTTTTTTTAATTGCAGCTAGCATGTATATAATAGCATAATGCAGGTTATATGAATATGTAAAAGTAATAGGTTATAAAGTGCACGACACAAAAAGAAAAGAAAGCATATGTAACTATTTGTTACATTTGATTGATAACATTATTTGATCTATTTTTATATAAATACTTAATATGAGTACATTAATAAGGTAAACTCCTCAAGTGTTGTCAAATGGTTATATTTTTGAGTAGTGGTTTCTGCCGTATGAATGCAATTATTGAAAAGTGTATCAGAACTTTATTTTAACAGCCATTTTAAATTAATTATTATTGAAATGATTGATTTATAGATTTTCTGGACGAACTGCCCGTTTCTGCACAGAGTCGAGGGTTTTTTTTAGGTATTTTGGAGCTCCAGATCAAAGGTGGCTGCCAAATTCAACCATGGGGCGCAATTGCGATTTGTACAAAGTTAGCAGTTGTGAACTATTAAAGTATCTTATGTGACGACTTTTTGATCCTTTTAGACGTTATCAGACATGATTGGGAATTTAAAACATTAAATTCGAGAAGGTTATTCTTACCCCAAGGGAAAACACTCTCGAGGTAACCGTCCATTCTTTATGGGGGGTGTGTTATGTTATTTTGGTTCATTGTTTATTTAAATGTTACGTTATTTTGTTTATATATTTTCAGCGCGATTTTAGAGTGAAATTAAAAAAATATATACATATATATATTTATCACATTCTTTCTGGTACCTAATGAATTAAAAACAAATTAAAGATATTAATAAATTATGGTTTTTATTTGCATTTTTGAATTGGGAGAATTGATTTGTTATTCTTTGAAATGTGTAAATACATAATGATTAATTCCAAAAAGTAAGCGGGGGTAGTGCAATGTAATACTTTCTAAATTTTGGAGAAATAAAATAGACAAAATAAGCAAAATAACTCTGTGAAGTAGGGTGCATAAAATTAAAACAGAAAAAAATTATGCAAACAGTCGTAATGGAGGATATTATTAAAATGCTCGAATATTTTAAAATTTAAAGTCAACCGATTTGGCGGAAAATTTATTAACGTTTCGGGGGCAACCCTACCCGACCCGTCGTGAAGTGTAATAAGGATATACACGTGAATATTACACATTTAGATAAGCAAAAGTTAAGTGCAGTTGAGACGTGATAGACGGGTGGGGTGGGGAGGGGAGGGGAGGAGAACAGGAGGGCAGGAGGGGAGGGGAGGTGGGAGAGGAAGGATAATAATAATTCTGATACGGAAGGAGATTACAGCGGAACAAAACTAACCGGGCCGTGGAAACACGACCAGAATAAACAAACAAACACGTCAGGATATAACTACAGACTTATAGATATCAAGGAATGGAAATAAAAAATTCATCGTGCGTAATTTTCCTAGCGCTAATTTCTCATACACGTAATTTTCTTCAAGCTAATTTTTTATGTGAGTATTTTCGCAGTGGAATTTTTGTGAACGTGTTTTTTTCGCCTAGATGTAATAATCATTAATTTAGACTATTCTAGGTATAATAATTATGAATTTTTATTTTTAATTTATTGATTTTATTTATTTATTTATTTTTTTGTAGATATTTTTAGTATCGTCCTGGTTAACACCATTCAGAATCTAAAATTTGCTTGAAATGGCTTTAGCTGTGTTTGATGACAAGATCTGAACAGTCAGAAACTTCCCAACCTTCTTCTTAACCATCCCTTCCTTCACTCCCTTCAGCCTCACAACACACCCCACTTGACGAAAGAGTGACAAAACAGAAAACATTCAAAGAATAGGTTAGGTGAGTTTTGTTTGTTATTTTTTTCGCCTTTTTCCTGATTTATACTTTCAATGCTTACTTTCGTGATGTCAAAGAATTTATTTTAATGTTATCGAACAGTATTTATGGAACAGGAACAGGAAAGAGGCAATTTTTGGAGCCAGTTCCTATTGGATTTATAAAGCGGTCACGAAACTAACTAACTAAAACTATTGGGCGAAGTCGAGCCAAAATCCGCCCGCAGGGCCTAGCAGCAAAAACTTCTAGTTTATATTATTACACATGCGAAGGCAGCGCCATAGCCATATAGCCATTTCAGCAGCATAGCCATTTCTTATAAAAATTTTGTAACTATCAAACCTTTGTGTTTTTAAAAGTAGTTAAAAAATATATTAATATATATATGAATGTAGTTGAAAAATATATCTGGCCGTTAATGCTAAAAGGGTCTATGAAAAATTTGTTTAGAAAATGCTTTTATTTGTTGATTTCTTGGTGTAAAACATATCATTTTGACGTACACCATCAGATAGGCCACACTTTCATTAATTTAAAAAAGCCAACACATGCTTTTGGTCTTCTGAAATAAAAGATATTCTAAAATAGAATACCTTCTGATACCCTACTCAAATTACCAAAATTTTACACAGGCACTTTTAGCATTAACCCCCGTATTTAATACACTACATTATTGTAATATTCAGTGTTTTGTAGTCGCTGAAAGAATAATAAATACAAAAACTCCAATATAAAGAAAAATATAAATTTACAACTTCGATGGCAGGGAACGAAGAAAGTTCGTGAACACGCTTACGGATCTTTTATACCTTCTTTCACATCTGTATTTTAATCACCGGCATACTTTCACGTTCATAATATAATCTCCGACTTACTGCTATTTTTTGTAAAAACAATGGGAAAAAGAATTTTAAAAAATTATGTTTTTTGTCACTGTTCGATTTTGTCCTGGAACCGGAGATGCCGTTTATTGGACCCCGACATTCGGGAGCAGTTGGAACTCACACGGAAAAATACATTTTTTTTTTTTATTTGCACCTATCCTAGAAAACTAGACATCTAATAACCATTCTTTGAGTGCAGTGTTCTGTGTCTTTACGAGAACAAAGACGGATCATGGACCAAACAACAGATAATACACAGCGGGACAGATATGAATGGAGAACTGACAAAGAAATGACGTTTGTAACATCTGGGAATGCGGACCGGCCCTTTTTACTCTGTCAAATTAATTAATGATTTGGTTCCATTTCTCGATGGGGATGTGATGAGTTAAGTAAATATAGGCTACTGTTTTATGTTATGAGAAGGCAACGGCCTAGAGCTAAACAACGTGGACACATGTTGGAGTTATTACGTCTGGAATCTAATAAATGAATGATCACCGTTAAATAATAATGAGACCCTATTTTCGATTCTATTTGTATCACTACAAGACTTTAAATATTTTTGATATGGCGTGCAGGAGTCCCTAAAGGTTTTCGGAAATCATTATATATACTGTAACCTGCTTGTTAAACGAATAATTATAAAAGAAAGGTAAAAATTCAGAAGACTGGTTGAGGGAAACCTTTCGACCTCTCCATCAGGATTCTCTTAATTCGCAGACTTGCACTGCAATGGGAGGATTGGATTCACACGTCTGTCACCCCTGGACACAATGAACACTGGAATCCCACCCACCCCTCGTACCTTTTTCTTTCCCAGAATTTCCTCTCCTTCATTTCCTCAAAAAGATCCACCACATCCATTTGGCATCCCCAAAGATGACATAATCGCAGAGGGAAATTATTTTCCTATATGGAGCTAATGTAAAAAAATGAATGCGCTTCGAAATGCGCTTGTATGAATAATTGTGTCAACAATGTTGAAAGTTTTGGATAGTGCAGATAATAATTATATCTACGTGTTTCGATAAAATTAACAATCTTAAAATAATCCTTCGTTGAGTAGTTAGAATTCAGATGGCATGTTTGTTTAAAGCAAACCGATGAAATGATTATCTCTTTCCAAATATACTACGGTTTCAGGCTATAATTCTGTAACACTTAAATAGATTACACACCATTGGTTATAATTTTCTAATGTCTTTGTCTCTACTGAAATATAAACTATAAGCAGTACATATTTGAACCCGGTCACTTCATAACAAGTTTTTGTCATTGTTTTTGTTTCTCTTAACCGTTTTCGAAAACCTTGTACTTAAGTACAATTTTTTGCTTTATTTTGTTTGCTTACCTTTATAATCTTATAATTTTTATTTTCTTTCTTCTTTCTATACTGAACCACGACTGTAAAAAAAAACATGTATATACATGGTGCTTGTGCCGTTAATTCTAAATAAAAAGATAATTTAATGAGCACAATTGATGAGATCATCTTTTTCATTAAGCGATTGTAATTTTTGGTAGAAAAGCTTCCCTAACAAAAAATATCCAATGATAATAATACATTTTGATCATTGATGATGCTGTGGGAAGGGTTCTTTTGAGAAAAGGGAGGAGAAAAACAGGTTCTTGAAGAGAAATATCCTGAAGGACGGAGAAAATCTTAAAAACTCGATAAATTATTACTCAACAGTAGTTGAGCATAAGAAAGAGCGACACGGTGGCTGAAGGAGGAAGAAGCACAACATGACAAAATACCATCAAAAAACAATCACGATAATATAAAAAAAAGAGTTAATAAAAAAAACGCAATAAATGTCGATCATGTATGAATGTTGGACACGCGTTAGACTGATATAATAATAATAATATTTGGATGAATTGTATAGCGCCGTTTTTGTGAAAAATCATCTGAAAGGCGCTGTATAAGCTTATAATATACCTCTACAATATTTCTTCCAACTACGAACAAGACAAACCATTATAATAACTTATGGCTAAAAATTGCATCCACCGGTGCATAGATCACTGATACATCGTGGAGAACAGTTATGTAGCTGCTTTATTGTCACACCCTTTCTTTCTTTTTTCTCTTTCTCTGCAGGTTATGTATTATATTTGACAATACTATGTTCTAGATTTCATTTTGATTTTCAACATTTCTGTTAGCAATACAAGCATTTCCGTCTAGTAACAATTAAATATTGATTTTTCATACTGTGAACATTTGTAATTGGAGTGTTAATATCTATGTACATCCCATCGGCAATTCTATTATTGTAATAATTGTTAACACTTTGTAAATGTTTCAAACAATAAATAAATAAACGCAACTATATGTGCAATGCTAATATTGTTAGTTTATATTTATATGCCCCGCTAAGGTTATTAAAATATTTCACTCACCAATATAAATTTATCGTATTACGGCGATGTATTTTGAAAAATGATCCGTACCTGAAATAGAAGAAAATTTATCATGAATTATTTTTGAAATCAACATTCACCGCTGCTGAAAGAATCAATGACGAGATGAATGAACTCTTTGGAATACCATCATTGAAATTTACGCAGAATAAATAAAACTCTCCAATGGAATCCCGTTTTGACAAGTGTTAAAATCAAAATACTTCCTTCATTCGAGGACATAAATAATACATCGATCATCCAGTTGATTAGCCACACATCTCCAAATACTAGGTTTTGAGATAATGGGGAAAGCAACGTTCGAATGCTCGCCATAAATTAAATATTATTTACACATATATTAAATATGCTATGAAATAACACCGGGGAGCGAAACGGTCCGATACATTAATTAGTACGACATTTTGAAATTTCCTACTAGTAACCCAGAAAACACCATTTTTTGTTTACTTCACCAGAAGTTTTTCTGCATTATAATTTGATTGGTAATTTTATGAGTAATCAGAGTTTTGTACCAGATAAAGGGTACACTTTTACATATAACTGCATACTCAACTCAAATTTACATTTTTTGGGGACGATAACGAATTTGATCAGACACACTTCACAAAATCATCCACAGTATTTCTAAACTAAGCACATTTTTACTCAACATGTAAACAAGTGTGTTTAAATTATTCAACAAAGTGATGGTATGCCACAAAGCAAAACAAATTCTAAAAACGTCTTAGCATCATTCGAAAAATCTCATCCGACTTGAGAATGTTCCCTCGTTAATCAAACACATCGTTGCAGGCTGAAAATAACCCCCGAAGAATCTATGGAATTTACCGAATACTTAATATCAACAAAGGCAGCTTACTACAAAAAACTGCTGAAAGAAATCACAATAAAAGAATTAAAAACAGACAAAATATGTCACCCTTGTTGTGCGTTGTTTGTTCTTTATCATGACGACATATTTTTCTTGGCTTTCGTCAACAAAAAAACTCTGTCTTACACGAATTCTGGCATCTCGTTGTGTAATAACGTGTAGCTCTTTGAAAGGAAATTTTATAAATGAGTATTTTATTATCTCAGACATTCTTATTATCGTTAAGAAAAAAACTCTCGAACGCAAAAGGTTCTGAAATTTGTTAAAACATTTTTTCTTTGAAATTTCTAGGTCAGCGTATCTAATTTTATTTTTTTTTAAATCGACTGCTACGCAACTTTATTTTCGTGATCAGATCAGGTGATTTGAAATATCCATTATCAACTTAAAAATGGGGCAAAACGCCATTGTGTAAAGACTATTTAAGTTCCTTTTTCCAATGTATGTATTAAAAATTGATTTTAAGGATTGAGATTCATACGTGAAACTTATTACTCCTCAGAATTAATTCTACTCGTGATATTTTTTTTTGTATCTGATCTAATAATAAAATCTCTGGGCAAGATTTGCATTACAATAAAGCTTTTGACAAAAAAAACTCTAATGAACCGCAGCATCTTTTATGGGCACATCCAAAGACCGGTTGCACAAAAAAAGCCACAGAACAGGAGCTTATGAATATGTATCATTGATTCAAGCCGGTCCTAAAAAGGGCTGGAATCCGACAAACGCCCGCCTATACCAAAAGCGTTCTATGGTCAAGTTAAGGGAAAACAGGTCTGAGCACATTCGCAGTTAGCAATAAGTAACAAAAGTGGATTCTTATGATAACTTATTGGAAGTTTTATATCATTTTGTGTGAAATTGTAGAGCTAAATTAACTCTAACTGGGTCAAATAGGCGATCAACTAGACACAATGAACAACAACAAACTTAGAACACGGTGAAAAATACTAGTATTGCTTTATTCTTCTCTTGCATGCTATGAAAGGCTGGATGACACGAACCAGATAAGAACGAACTGAGAACTTTTACTTTATTTTTCAATCTTTACGCACTTATATGGTGGCAGTTGAAGACATTGCCACCTCCGGAAAATGCATCTGTTGGGGGCGGAGCAGCTGTAAGAATTGTGAGAAATTGAGGAAAGCTCTTGATTCATTTATAGAGCCAAGTTCTGCTGTGATGGTGGGAAGGAGGCACACCTAGTCAGGGAACCATATTATAGACCTCGAAAATAACGCTAAACATGCAAAAGCTATCTTGTTAAAGGGACTAGGGTAGTGTGAAAAGAATTTAGTAAGGAATGGGAGATAGAAACTGCTCAGTAATAATAACATGTAATAATATTTGGAAGAATTGTATAATGCCGTTTTTTTGTAAAAAAATACCTGAAGGACGCTGTACAACGTACACTACTAACTATAGACAATCTGTTATAACAAACTTAAGGAAAACAGATTGCATCCACCAGCTCATCATTCAAAAACATAAAAACAATTTTTAGAATGTATCACCAATGAGCGCAATGTTTCATAAACACGTTATTCATATGCACTTCTTAAATTTAAAGAAAAAAATACCTGAAGGACGCTGTACAACGTACACTACTAACTATAGACAATCTGTTATAACAAACTTAAGGAAAACAGATTGCATCCACCAGCTCATCATTCAAAAACATAAAAACAATTTTTAGAATGTATCACCAATGAGCGCAATGTTTCATAAACACGTTATTCATATGCACTTCTTAAATTTAAAGAAAAAATACCTGAAGGACGCTGTACAACGTACACTACTAACTATAGACAATCTGTTATAACAAACTTAAGGAAAACAGATTGCATCCACCAGCTCATCATTCAAAAACATAAAAACAATTTTTAGAATGTATCACCAATGAGCGCAATGTTTCATAAACACGTTATTCATATGCACTTCTTAAATTTAAAGAAAAAAATACCTGAAGGACGCTGTACAACGTACACTACTAACTATAGACAATCTGTTATAACAAACTTAAGGAAAACAGATTGCATCCACCAGCTCATCATTCAAAAACATAAAAACAATTTTTAGAATGTATCACCAATGAGCGCAATGTTTCATAAACACGTTATTCATATGCACTTCTTAAATTTAAAGAAAAAAATAGCTGAAGGACGCTGTACAACGTACACTACTAACTATAGACAATCTGTTATAACAAACTTAAGGAAAACAGATTGCATCCACCAGCTCATCATTCAAAAACATAAAAACAATTTTTAGAATGTATCACCAATGAGCGCAATGTTTCATAAACACGTTATTCATATGCACTTCTTAAATTTAAAGAAAAAATACCTGAAGGACGCTGTACAACGTACACTACTAACTATAGACAATCTGTTATAACAAACTTAAGGAAAACAGATTGCATCCACCAGCTCATCATTCAAAAACATAAAAACAATTTTTAGAATGTATCACCAATGAGCGCAATGTTTCATAAACACGTTATTCATATGCACTTTGTTACGTTACAAATAAACCGCCAATATAGAGGCGCGCGCATCAAACCCCCTCCCGCGAGCGACAAACCGAGCTGCCGCTCTCGGAGCGGCAAGCCCTCAGTCTTCAGCAAGCGAGCTTACAGGGCCCACGTTCGCGTGAACATGGGCGACACCAGTTCAGTTTCGCCGTTCGTGCGCTTCCGTTCCCCGATGGACGGTGCGTAGACTGAGAGAATCAAGTGTGTGAAGCCGCTGTTGGCCCATAATCAAACGTGAGTCAATTACCATGTTATCCTTTGTGTGCAATTAAATGTATTAACCCTAACCACGCGTGATAGAGAAGAGAGACGGACATTCAAACTAACTTTCAGCTAGGATCGTTCCTTTTTTATGTATTATTGTGTCTCCTAGAATTGAATAAACTGTTTATGTGATAACCTACCGTGTTTTGCTTGACGAGGGAGGCCCTGGGAGAATGGAGAAGCGTGAAGTTCCGGACCACGAGCACTAGCCTTGAGGTTACGAGGAAATCCTGCTTGCACCGAATCCTGAGCTAGTTATTATTTGGGGCAGATACAGCAGTTAATTGTATTAAATATGTGAGAGCTTTCTCCAACCCTGCCGATAGCGTCAGCACGCACGCTGGACGCTAACACTGGCGCTAAACGTGGGGCCATTTAAATTTTTTCTGTTCCACCACGGCCTCGTTCCCAAGCAACAATTGTAAACTCTGAAATGTTATTATGATGTATTGTTTATTCCCAATTGTCTAGCACTTCCAACAGGAATCTCGGCGCGAACATAATTTCGAATCACAATTTAAATTATTACGGACGCGATTTTATCATTTGTGACTCGTCACTCGACAAAATATTACCGGTATTCCAACGCAAGGTGCCCAACCTAGGAAGTTGTCGCTGCGAATAATACAGTGATTACAAAGTGTCGGCCGATTAAAATTGCTATTTTCAATACAAGTGAATAGTGGAAATAAACACAAATTAAAGAAGAATTTATTCAACAATTAAAATCATGTACATGATAAACAAATCATCCGCTTGGTCTCGAAAGTGCTAAATATTTTTAATAATATACTAGTTTGCAGCACGCTGGTACGTTTCCTTAAACGGACATTTGCTGACACCTAGGGAACAAGTGGATTTAAATTCTTTCTGTCATTTGACAATTAAGTATTTTTGACTCTGTCGTCTGATGAAACCGGATCATGCCATGCCATGCCAAAATCACATTCGAATAATGCAAAAAATACTAAATTCGCGTTGACGTGGATTCCTTGACATCTGACACTATAATACCTTGTCAATTGACAAAGAAGGTAATATCTTGTCGAAAAGACGAAGGGAATTCGCGGGTAAATACCAAAAAATTGGTGCTGTTTAAAGCCAGGCTATAGGAAGCCGCGTAATGAAACCATGCCCCCAAGATATTGTTGAATTCTCAAACAAATTACTTCCACGAAAACTTGTGAAAATTTTTTTTTTCGATTTTTTTTTAATTTTCGAAATATTTTTTTTTCCAAACGCTTGGAGTTTTTCTTAAAAACGCATTGCCAGAGGAAAATCGCTGCGCAAATTTTCTCCAGTTTTCGGACTCTGAAAATTTTTCCGATTTTTTCCTTTTTTCGATTTTTTTAATTTTCGAAATATTTTTTTTCCAAACGCTTGGAGTTTTTCTTAAAAACGCATTGCCAGAGGAAAATCGCTGCGCAAATTTTCTCCAGTTTTCGGACTCTGAAAATTTTTCCGATTTTTCCTTTTTTCGATTTTTTTTAAATTTTCGAAATTTTTTTTCCAAACGCTTGGAGTTTTTCTTAAAAACGCATTGCCAGAGGAAAATCGCTGCGCAAATTTTCTCCAGTTTTCGGACTCTGAAAATTTTTCCGATTTTTTCCTTTTTTCGATTTTTTTAATTTTCGAAATATTTTTTTTTCCAAACGCTTGGAGTTTTTCTTAAAAACGCATTGCCAGAGGAAAATCGCTGCGCAAATTTTCTCCAGTTTTCGGACTCTGAAAATTTTTCCGATTTTTTCCTTTTTTCGATTTTTTTAATTTTCGAAATATTTTTTTTCCAAACGCTTGGAGTTTTTCTTAAAAACGCATTGCCAGAGGAAAATCGCTGCGCAAATTTTCTCCAGTTTTCGGACTCTGAAAATTTTTCCGATTTTTCCTTTTTTCGATTTTTTTTAAATTTTCGAAATTTTTTTTTCCAAAACGCTTGGATTTTTCCTAAAAAGCACGTGGCCAGAGGCAAACCTCTGCCCAAATTTTCAAATAACCCAAACACTTACAAATACGCGTTTTTTCGCAGAAGCATTTTAAAAAAAAAAAAATATATATATACGTCCCCAGTGGTCAATCCCTGGCAAAAATTTCTTTCCAATTACGGATAAAGAGTCGAGTTCTCGTTTTTCTCCCAACGTAAGGTCACCCTGACACGACCCTTACACTATGGAAGTCCCTCAAGTCACGCTGGGTATAATCCCCCACATTTCTACGTCAAAAAAGGAAGAACTACTACAGGCCCTGAGAAGTAGAAAGATTTCTCCCAGGAATAAATCCAAAAAATGCCTTATTCAATATGCTTCTTTCTACAACAAAAAGTACATCAGGAAGTTGCAGTTTCAACAGGAAGACACCTCAGAAATCATCTCTACCTCCCTCACAGTCTCCGAAGCAAAACCCTTGGTGGTACAAGCCCAGGAACAGACGAAAATATATGATTTGACAACCTGGAAGACGAAATACAACGGACTCACGGATGTGGAGGATTTCATCAACAGAATAGAAGAAACAGCCCAAGTCAGAGGAATCCCCGAAAGTATTCTGCACAGGAACTTCATAGACCTCATCGCTCCTGAAATGCTTACCTGGCACAGGATACATAAGAGAAAAACAAACTCATGGAGGGAACTCAAGGTGGCACTTTTATCCAGTTTCGGAGAAAAAAAGGCCCAACATAGAGTCAGGCTATCCCTACTCGCTATCAAGCAGCACTCCGGAGAGCCTGTTGCTAGATTCACACAGAGGGCAGAGGCCATCAATATTAAGCTCACCCAACCTGTCCCTGAAGCGGAACTTCTCCCGGTTTTAATCGACGGTCTTCTCCCCAGATACGAAAACATCATTACTTCTCAGAAAATTGCCACGCTGGAGCAACTGAAAGATGTCTGCCAGCTACTAGAGGCATACCAGGATCGGAAGAAAGACGAAAGATTCCCCAAAGAAAACTTTCGCCCAAGCACTTCGTCCGGCATAAAACCGGAGCACAACGAGAAGAAATCCTGCTCCTTTTGCCACAAGATTGGTCACTCCCAAGCCGCCTGCTTTAAACAAGCAAAACTTTTATCCTCCAAAGACACCCACTCTAACAAAAGGCGATCCGTCGATCGTTCTCCAAGAAGAGATGAAGGGAGGAAGTTTGGCAAAAGACCACGCCAAGACAATACCGAAACGTCCATCCCGGATCTCAGATTCATCAAACCCCCTATGGATTTCTCCAGACCCCCTCCCAATTGGACAGCCAGGAAGACAAAAAACTAGACCCCAACCCCCCGGGCCATCCCTCCCATAGGCCAAAGGAATGGTCGGAGTGGTTGGAACACGTCAAATTTTTTAAACAGGCCTTACCCCTCTCTACAGTTTGCTGCAAACAGGCAATAGACGGTAGACCCTTCGCGCATTTTTCCATAAACAACGTGGTTTTTTCAGGTCTCCTAGACAGCGGCGCCTCTGTCAGCTGCCTGGGCGACAACGCCCACACCTTATTCACAAACTGTGGTTTTAAAATGGGAAAACATTCTTCACATGTTACCACGGCAGACAACACTTCACAACTCGTCATCGGTTCTCTAACCCTGCCGATCAATTGTGACCAAAAAACAGTTTGGATCAAGTTTCTAGTTGTACCTACAATCACACAGAAATTCATCTTGGGAGTGGATTTTTGGATGGCTTTCAAAATTGCCCCGCAACTGTTTAACAACCCCTCCGTCACTCCCCAAGTAAACGAAATCCGTACGGTAATACCCTACGAAAACTTGAACCCCTTACAAACAATACAATTAAATCAAATGATCAACAAGTATGAATCCATCTCCTTCGAAAGGTGCGGTTTAGGCTTAACCAACCTAGTACAACACCATATAAAAACAACAGGCCCCCCAATCAAACAAAGGTATTACAACCTAGCTCCACAAAAATTGAAAACGCTGGAAAAAGAATTGGACGATATGCTAAGACTGGGAGTGGTGGTACCCAGCCGCAGTGCATGGACCAACCCCACCTTATTAGTTTCAAAGAAAGACGGCTCAGCCCGTTTCTGCCTCGACAGCAGACGCCTCAACGCATGTACAATATCAGACGCCTACCCGCTCCCCTTGGTCAACTCCATCCTGGACAGACTTCGAAACGCTAAATACATCTCATCCATAGACTTAAGCAAAGCATTCTGGCAGATACCTTTGGATCCCAGCTCCTGCGAAAAGACTGCCTTCGTGGTGCCTGGCAGGGGTATGTTCCATTTCAAAAGACTACCCTTCGGTTTAAAAAACAGCCCAGCAGAACTACAAAGACTCATGGATAAATTGTTTGGCCCAGAGTTTGATAACAATTTATTTTGCTACCTGGATGACCTGATCATCATTAGCGATACCTTTGAAAAACATATACTTATTCTAGAAAAGGTTTTTCAACAACTCAAACAGGCCGGTTTGACCATCAACCTGAAGAAATCGGAATTCTGCAGGCACCGCCTACGATACTTGGGTTTCATAGTAGACGAAGAAGGCCTAAGAACAGACCCCACAAAAGTAGCGGCTATGACAAATTTTCCCCGACCTACAAATGCAAAAGAGGTAAAAGCCTTCCTCGGACTCACCGGTTACTACAGAAGATTCATAAAAAACTTCTCAACTCTCGCGGCGCCGCTCAACAAAATCACGGGAATCCGTAAAGGTACCAGTAACTTTTCCTGGTCTGCGGAGACTGAGTCAGCATTCAACTCCCTGAAAGAGGCTCTTCAATCAGCCCCAGTACTGAATTGCCCCGACTTCAATCTTCCCTTTACGATCCATTCGGACGCATCAAACGTCGGAATCGGAGGAGTCCTCACTCAAAATTTTACGGACGGCGAACACCCCGTGGCATACTTCTCTCGTACCCTAAATAAACACGAAAAAAACTACGGGATTACCGAGAGAGAATTATTAGCAGTCATGGAATCCATTCAACATTTCCGCGGATACATTGAGGGCAGTAAGTTTACCGTCGTCACAGACCATAGCAGCCTAAAATGGCTGATCTCGCTAGACAACCCCTCTGGGAGATTGGCTCGCTGGTCGTCCCGCCTATCTCAATATACTTTCGATGTCATCCACCGTAAAGGCGCCGATAATATCGTCCCGGATGCCCTTTCTAGGATCGAGATAGCAACATTAAATGCCGAATTGCCCAATTCTAGTCTCCCCACAAAAGACGTATGGTACCAAAAAACCTTTAGAGGATGCAGTGACAACCCACAAAAGTTCCCGAATTTTATGATTAAGGACGGACAACTATATCGCAACTGCAAGCCTCCACTGTCAATCTTAGAGGACTATGCCTGGAAAAAGGTAGTCCCTCTCGAAAATAGAGAACAAGTTATTATTGATAACCACAGTGCCGTAGACTCCATACACCCTGGAACCTTCAAAACATTCAAAAAAATATCTTTAAGATATTATTGGCCGGGTCTATTCAAACAAGTACGTTTATACATCTCCAAGTGCGACATCTGTAAGGCATACAAGCACAGTACGGCACCACCGTCTGGTCTAATGGGCAACCCCAAGCGTGCCGATAGACCACTTCAATCCTTTTCTATGGACCTCATTGGACCCTTCCCTAGAAGCTACGCCGGTTACATGCATATACTCAGCGTAGTGGACATCTTTTCCAAATACTGCTGGTTGTTTCCTCTGAAAAGGGCAACTGCAGCAGCAATAACCAATCTATTGGAAAAACATATTTTCATACCCTACGGTACCCCTCGTACTATAATATGCGACAATGGTAAACAATTTATAGCTCTGGAATTTAAGGAGTTTTTGTCTAAATATGGTATAAAGGATGTATTCTATAACACCCTTTACACCCCACAGAACAACACCGTTGAACGATACAACCAAACCATAAACACGGCCCTGGCAATTTTGGTTGGCAAAGACCAACGCACATGGTGCAAAAAATTAGACAAAATACAAGCAGCCATGAACAACACGGTGAACCTCGCTACAGGCTATACACCATTTTTTCTCAAACACGGCATGGAACAAGTAGTTCACGGTTCACTACACCCTGACAATTGCCTTCCACCCGTCCCTTCCTCCACAGCAGACCCCGCAGCAAATTACGCCCACCGCTTGGAGGAACTCTCCGCTATCTATAGTGAAGTAACAGACGCTCTACTATTGGCCCACCAAAAGAGCGCCGACAGGTATAACCTTCGCAGGAGGCACGTCACATTCAAGGAAGAAGACATCGTCTGGAGGAGAAACAACACTCTGTCACAAGGTGCGCTGTACTTCTCTGCCAAATTGGCACCCCGTTTTGTAAAGACGAAAGTCCTAAAGAAAATCTCAGACCTGGTTTACCGATTGTCCGACATCTCTGGTAAACACATAGGTAACTACCACATAAAGGACATTGTAAAAAGTGGGAACATGGAAACAAACTCCATTGCCACGCCCGTATAACCCCAACGGTTATTCCTTGACTCCTAGCAACCATTCGTCTACACCGTGACATGGATCACTATGGAAGTCAACCCTTTTGTTTCGTCACTAATGAGCGGCCTCTCGTAAACGATTGTCACTCATTGGGACACTCAAACGAAACCCTTTCTAGCTCTGGCACAGTGTTGTCAACTGTAGCCAAAGTCATGGAAGAAAATATAATTCTCCCTTGTGGTTTCGTTTCATTTTATTTTATTTTATTTTTGTTTGTATAAATATCTCGTCATCATCAGTCATTCGCCTCTAATTGCTGCCCCAGGTGTCAAACCTTGGAAACATCGTTTTTTCTAAGCATGCACACCTCTACCTGAAATTGATCACTTCGGAGAAAGGAATTCCCTGTGGCTTACTGCAAGTAGTCAGAGACTACGTGCCCAAGGTTTTGTGCATCGTCACAACTCGCAGCATCATATTTTCACATCATCATGTCATACCTCGTCACCCCTTTCTAAATATTAGAAAATCTTTTTGTACATTAAATATCGGGTCCTCGCCAAAGTGCATCTAACCCTTATGTCATATGTAATTAAATTAGGTAAGCAAACCTGTGTAAACCCACGGCGGTATCAGATGTTTGCTACCCGTTCTAAGTTTTTTTTTCTGTTTTTTAAGAAAATAGAATGGCGCTCAATAAATAACCCTAATTGCTCTAGCTCTCCCCAGAACTGAATGTGGAGTCTGGAAAGTATCGTTATAAAAGGGACAACTTTCAACGTGCCTCTTCATTAACGATAAATTTTTTTTTACAACATTTCAGCAACATTGAGTCACCCTGGGTCTCAACTGCTCAAACTGAAATTTTGGGGTTGCCTTGTTGTGACTTATCACGTGCAAAGTACGAGGTCACAACAAGAAGCCAGGTCTCCAAGTGAACACCCTGCGAACAACCCATCCCATTATTATAATTTTCATAACACCAAGGTGTGTCCATCGCAGTCTGTTTAAGTAAGTAAAACCTAGAAGGTCTTAAACACTCAAATCGGACCTTTGTAAATAATTTGCCTTGTCAAACAACGATAAGCGCATGTCTTGTATTGTTGCTACCATCGTACGTGTAAGTACAACAAAAGTTGTACCATCACGATACGATACTCTGTGCGTAACCAAAAGGGTTGTACCACAAAGGATCTCTTTTGCGGTAAGCTTAGATGAAATTCACATTCCATCAGCACGCCAGAATTTTTCGTCCCTTAATTGTTGAAGTATAAAATCTTGGCCAGATCTTCAAATATGTTTTTGCCTTTGTGCAAGTCTTTAACGTACGCTAATATGGATTTATTATGCTACGGTATTGTTGTACTAAGTACATCAGTATGTCTCGCCGTCTGTATTGAATAGGTACCTTTATATGAACGTTAACCTTTGTTGCCATCATAGGTGGGAACCTTATAAAATCTGCCGTCATAGATGGGAATCTCAGAATATCTACTAAATGCGATACGGGGAGCCCGTTATAATTACTCTGTGGGTTTTTGTCAGAAATGTCATAAACACCTAGTCTTTTGCACCTCCCTTCAATACTGGGCAACCCAGTTGTAATTCGTTCATTGTTATCCGTGAAGACGTTATAAAACTTACTTGCAAATCTTTTGATTTTGCAATCTTGTACGCTATACGTGAAGACGTTACAATACTCACCATGAATCGTGCGAACGAAATAATATCAAACCTTTATGTGTGAACTACTCAATGTAGTCCACACCCCTTTTTTGTAATCATTAATATGCCCGTGGACTTCCTGTCACAAGAACCCAGGAACTATCTACTATCTCAAAAGGACTAATCATACGCTTCACTCATGATTATGGGGCATCGTGTCGTGGGAGTTAAGTTGATGGACACAAACACACCTAACTCGTTGTCTGGGAGACGAACAAAGAAAATCCCCAGGTTTGTGAGATTTGAGCAAGGGTCTGTCATTTCTCGCAAACTAGTAGGAGAATAAAACGACCCCTAATCTTCTGCCCAATACACGTAGAGGATTAGACTTTTATGTCAGTGTATTCTTTTGTCCAACACTACCAAATATTATTGTAATGTGCCAGGATGACTGCTGTAGACCTTGTTTCACCTCCACCCAGAGGTCAAATTTCGGAAATAGCCGAGTCCCCAGCAGTTTTCTTCGTTCAAATGTTCCCAATTATCACCCTCCCCCTTCCTCGAAATTATCCGTGAATGGGGATATATGCGTTACGCACTTGGCGTTTCGTTTGTCAAATGGGACAATCTTCATACGCGGATCCTTTCAACTTCCTACTCCTTTCCCACTTTGTTATAACTAATCTTGTACGCAATGTTTTGTTTTTCGAAAGTAGAAAAAATGCTACCGTATAGACGTGAGCATAGGTCATGGAAGACCAACTTCTTTCGAATGGGGAATTTTGTTATACGTACAATCTCTCAACCACGTATTCTTGGAAATGTATTTGGTAAAGAAAAAAACCAAAAGGGGTTACACAGAACCTGTCCTTGAATACGTACCTTTGTAACATGTATTAGGAATTAGCCACATTTAGTTAGCTCTCTCTCCGTCTCTCTCTCTACACGCCAAACAAATCCAACTTTTTCTCAACATGCACACTTGTTTCTCTCCAAACTTTTTTCATCATTGGTCTACTAGGCAGGTAAACTTCAAGAATTTTGTTCTAATAATAATTTTTGCCGGATTTTAAAAAAAAAAACCAGCAGCTCTGCACCCTATCTACATCTGCGCCTCTTCATGCTGCCCTCGCTACCGTCACGGAGGTCCCTTGCCTTCAATCCCTGCGTACCAAAAGCACCCGACCGCATCTAACATAACCTAGTGTGAGTCGTGCGTGTAGTTGCGAATTGTATCACCACAAAGAACCGACACTCAAAACAAACCCGAGCACGCCAGCTCTAGGTTGGTTCCTGTTCCTGTTGCCCTTGTGCAAATGCTCTGCTGCCATTATGCAAATATTCCTGCTGCATAATACAAATGTTCCTGTTGCCCTTGTGCAAATGCTCTGCTGCCATTATGCAAATATTCCTGCTGCATAATACAAATGTTCCTGTTGCCCTTGTGCAAATGCTCTGCTGCCATTATGCAAATATTCCTGCTGCATAATACAAATGTTCCTGTTGCCCTTGTGCAAATGTTTCTGCTGCCATTATGCAAATGTTCCTGCTGCATAATACAAATGTTCCTGTTGCCCTTGTGCAAATGCTCTGCTGCCATTATGCAAATATTCCTGCTGCATAATACAAATGTTCCTGTTGCCCTTGTGCAAATGCTCTGCTGCCATTATGCAAATATTCCTGCTGCATAATACAAATGTTCCTGTTGCCCTTGTGCAAATGTTTCTGCTGCCATTATGCAAATGTTCCTGCTGCATAATACAAATGTTCCTGTTGCCCTTGTGCAAATGCTCTGCTGCCATTACGCAAATGTTCCTGCTGCATAATGCAAATGCCCTACTGCCATTGTGCGGATGCTCCTGTGCCCTTGCGCAAATAACAATACCAACGATTGTTCACAAAACAATCCCACTACATACAAAAACCAGTGTACCAACCACCAATTGCGATTCCACTCTCCAGTACTTCAATGGTTTCGTACTGGCTCACCCACAGGATCCGGAAGCAGTTACCCTTTCGACCTCTGTGACAGGTAGAACTCTCCACACCACCTAGAAGCCTCATCATGTGTTCTCTTCCTCGTATTTTCTTAAAGGCCCTAGTGTCCCTTGAGTGTAATCTCAAATGGGCCAGGTTACTGTGACAAAGTAACCTTGTAACTTCAGTGAAACGTTCAACCACCCCAGACATCCTACGCAAACCACGTTCGCAAACATTAGCTCACAGACCAATGATACAATTTTAGAGTTTTTTTTTTCTATCACTGCATAACCCTTGTACCTTTCTTCAACAGATCCTTGTTCTTTGCAACTGTATTTATGTATGCCACTGCCTTTATATACATTTATTGACAATTCCTTGTTACACCATGTATCTTCTCTTTTGTGTTCTGTTCATAACTATTCTCCAGCTAGGAATCTCTCTCTCTCTCTCTCTCCTCGTTTCTCTTAAATGTTTTTGGCACAAGTGCTGAAAAGGTAAGAGGATTTATTAGTCCTACAGCTCCATTACCACGTTGCTTTTATTGCGGCGAGGGGGGAAGTGTTACGTTACAAATAAACCGCCAATATAGAGGCGCGCGCATCAAACCCCCTCCCGCGAGCGACAAACCGAGCTGCCGCTCTCGGAGCGGCAAGCCCTCAGTCTTCAGCAAGCGAGCTTACAGGGCCCACGTTCGCGTGAACATGGGCGACACCAGTTCAGTTTCGCCGTTCGTGCGCTTCCGTTCCCCGATGGACGGTGCGTAGACTGAGAGAATCAAGTGTGTGAAGCCGCTGTTGGCCCATAATCAAACGTGAGTCAATTACCATGTTATCCTTTGTGTGCAATTAAATGTATTAACCCTAACCACGCGTGATAGAGAAGAGAGACGGACATTCAAACTAACTTTCAGCTAGGATCGTTCCTTTTTTATGTATTATTGTGTCTCCTAGAATTGAATAAACTGTTTATGTGATAACCTACCGTGTTTTGCTTGACGAGGGAGGCCCTGGGAGAATGGAGAAGCGTGAAGTTCCGGACCACGAGCACTAGCCTTGAGGTTACGAGGAAATCCTGCTTGCACCGAATCCTGAGCTAGTTATTATTTGGGGCAGATACAGCAGTTAATTGTATTAAATATGTGAGAGCTTTCTCCAACCCTGCCGATAGCGTCAGCACGCACGCTGGACGCTAACAACTTCTTAAATTTAAAGAAAAAAATACCTGAAGGACGCTGTACAACGTACACTACTAACTATAGACAATCTGTTATAACAAACTTAAGGAAAACAGATTGCATCCACCAGCTCATCATTCAAAAACATAAAAACAATTTTTAGAATGTATCACCAATGAGCGCAATGTTTCATAAACACGTTATTCATATGCACTTCTTAAATTTAAAGAAAAAAATGAGTACCTTGATGACCAACACACCTACACAAGGACAAAATCTTCAAATCTACTAAACGAATTCCATTTCGCAATACTAGAAGTCAGGATTTATTTCAGTGCAGAAATTCTGGGACTAACTACCATATGTATTCCTCTTTGCCCAGAATACTAATGGAGGGAAACAATTATACCAAGTCAGTGGACATCTTCAATTTATCTTTGAATAAATATAAAATATTGTTATTGAGGCAGTTCAGTTATGTACAATAAAATGTTTTTTTTTCTATGCTATATATGTAAAAGCCCCGAAAAAGGGCGTTTATTTATAAATAAATAAACATTCCAAAATTAAATACATCTTTTGGTCAGAAAAATCATAATTTCAATGCTACAAAATTATATAATGCCCTTCCAATTGAAATTAACACCATAGAGATACAAAAGTTTAAAAAAGATATCAAATTATGGCTAACTAAACACGAAAGTGAAGAAATCATTAAAATTATGAAGTAGCACCAACGCAACTTACAGATAAAAAAACAAACACTTTTTACTTTAATTTTTTATAAGAAAACTCTCTTTTTATAACTTTTGAAGGTTATTCCCATCATCGTAATATATCATTGAAGAAGATAACACTTATAATCTTAATGAAAATATGAAAGAGAACAAGACACAGAAAAATAGAAAAAGACAATGGTCGCAACTGGAACTCGAACCCAGACCTCTCGTCTAACCGGGACGTGCGCGTTATCCAATTTCGCTATTGCCACCTTCTGTCAAACCGTCATATTTGTCAATCTCATATTTCAAATATTTAGAATCAACAAAATTATCTTCAACTAGTTCTTTTTTCCATATTAGTCCCGGTTAGACGAGAGGTCTGGGTTCGAGTTCCAGTTGCGACCATTGTCTTTTTCTATTTTTCTGTGTCTTGTTCTCTTTCATATTTTCATTTAGATTATAAGTGTTATCTTCTTCTTCAATGATATATTACTTTTTACTTTGTCTATTTCTATATTTGTGGAAACAAACAAACTACATGAGGAGGAAATCACGATCAACAACCTACAGTCCGCCTCGGAAGTATTAAGTGAAGAGGACTGTAGGTTGTTGATCGTGATTTTTGATTGATTGAGAACAAATTACTTCACTTTATATTTTTACTTTATCTTACCTTTTATTGTTTATTATGTTGAGGTAAACAATAATATTACACATTACCATATTTACCAGGAACTCTAGCACAGTGAAATCGATAACTTTACAATATGGGATCGATGGGCGTAACTTCCGATGATTTTATATTGATGCCCCGAGCATGAGTTTAGCGTTTTCAGCCGAACCGAAATTAACAGGGAACAAATGATGAATCGAAATGCGCTGGCAACACTGAAGGTATTTTCTATGAATTGACACTCTGAAATGTCAAACGCCAAACAATTACGTAAAAATATTGATAAATTGGCAATATTCAATTGAAACCTTAATCGAAATATGCATTGGCAGCCCGCATTTACGGTTTGATACTAAATGGGAATTAATTAGTTAATAAAATCATATTTCAATCACTTTACCATCTCTAAAGTAGAGCGGAATAAATTGGTCGCGTTTTAGTTGCATTATTCAAGTCTATGGATCGCGTATACGATATATACGCGATCCATAGACTTGAATAATGCAACTATATATATACTTTCAATTCTAAGAGCTTCGTTAGTTTAACTCCGTTTATTAATAAGCCAGTAATTTTGCAAACGAGCGACATTATCCAAATTCATGCGTAGTTGACAGCTAAACGAAACTTTGATACTACACTACTACTACTACAACAATTTATTGTTGACCGTGGTCGCAAAAATTGATAACCGGCTACAGATGACGGATTTGATCAATGTTGTATTGATGTAGGCTTTTATCGCCAGATTAGGCTAGACCTCCTGGCAGGTCGCTTTTATCAATTAGATTTAGTTTCGTTAGTTCTGTAAAAACAAATACACTGGCTATGCTGAAACCGCGGACAATAATTTATTTATTTATTGTTGTTATACGCCCATATGGGCTTTTACGTAGATAATACAATAATATTTAAGATATCGAGGATTATACATAAATAGAATTTAAATCAAAAGTTATAAAAATGAAAACATTTAAAAAATATAAAGGTAGTTTTTGAAGATTATAGCGTAAAACCGTGAAATATTTGAAACAATATAACATTTGACAATAACATAGAATAAAATACAATATAAAACATTACAATAACACATCAAATCGTTAAATATATTACACCCACGTTACAATAATTTGTAGGATTCCACAAAGTGTTGGTTTAAAATGCATTTTAGATTATAAAGGGAATCAGCGAATATATCTACAATATCACCAAACTTGTTGCCTAAATCATGCATCCTATTGGTAAGTGAGTGTGATTGATAGTTGGTTGTGTATGTGTTGCAAAAGAATGTAATATTTTGTCTAGTATTCCTTGTCGGTACATGGAGTTTAATGGTACTAACAATGGCAGGGCTGTCAATTAGGTTGTTCATGACTCTGTATAATAAAATTAAATCTGAAATGATTCTTCTGTCAGATAGCGTAATTAAATTAATTAATAATGTTGTTTTTAAATGGTTTGTAACTGTTTTTCTTATTCTTTTAGCAAATTAATACTCATTCTACTTCCCAGCGACATCCACGTGCGCAGTAAAAAATATAAGGGACATGTGAATGAAAGAGTAGTTTAACTTTTAACATTTATTGTAATCATAAACAGTTTGTAGAGCATGAGGCTATCGTCTATTTAAGGATTAATGTTATTAACGAAATTCAGGACATGGTCCAGGGTTCCTTGAAGAGGAATCTCCTGGGATAATGAAAATATGCAAGTTACTTTAAAAGTAATAGGAACCAGCGCTATGTGAACATAATAATCTCAACAAAAACTAACCTTCAAACTGTATGTTGGGCGCCTAGGTCAGTCTCAAAGACATGACCATTAAAAAACATAAGCCCCTATTTAAACCAGTGTAAAGGAAACTAACGCCAATCCACGATGTCCGCATGCCAGTCGGAGACCCGACCCTCTTTCCTTCACCAGTAAATCCGTAGAGTGACCGCTCTCCCGTCTTCCTCCAGATGTCGCCACTGTCCCGTCCGAAGTTAGCAACCAACACGCTCATAGAGTAAGGTGTTTTGTATAGTCAACATACAAATAAACGGGGTAACAAGTAAAACTGTTACAGGTTAACGGGCAACTTCAGAATGAACTCAACTCAACACCTCTTTGAAACGTCATTAAAAGTGATGAAAAAAATGGTTTAATAGTTTACGTAAGGTTAGGTAATGGGCAATTTTTTTATGACAGGTTTTAATTACTTTTCAAAGAGGTTCTGAGTTGAATTGATTCTGAGTTGGCATATATCCGTTTTAAAACGGTCATTTACACAAAGCAAAAATACTCAATTTTAATTATTACGTATTTAATTTCCCGTACAAAACAGCGTTAAGTTGATTTAATCAAACTTTACTATTTTAAGGCATGTTATTTCCAATATATGCGAACATTTTGTAAAATAAACTTCTCTTGAATTTAAGCACTCGAATACAATAAATGACTTATTTCCTAACAATACGTGCAGAATAGAGAATTATTCTTGTTCTGCAAGTTCTAGAGAAATGCTTGCGTTGAAATTCCCGACCGGCAGAGATCTCACAGTTGATAAACTTCTGCTGCGTGATCATAATAATATTGAGGTCTCACAATATTACTTCAATAAAGTACGCAGCTACTATTGGGCATAAAATTTTAATGTTAACTTTGCCATAGAGTAGAGACCAGAACCTAGAAGTGACGATCTCTGCTCAGTTAACATATTTTCACATGTAGCTAACACTTTGTGGGCAAACATAATGCCACTTTATTTTTTATCTTTAATCACCCGGTTTCGGTACAGCTTGAAGCTTCATCAGGGATGTATAACTTATATTGTTTATATGTTTTATATACCTCTGATGAAGGTTCTGGCTGAACCGAAACCAGTTGGTTAATGATATTGTTGGGTTCTCACAATCAGTATCTCCAACAAGTCTTGGAAGGAGATTTCTCTTTGGAGAGTTATTTTAGTTTATTAATACTTCGCATATTACAAGTAGTACTACGGTCAGTCGATCTAACTAGGGGCTGGTTATAATTGATCTGATTCCCGCTGTCTTTTGTGTTTCGGCCCTCGGCCTTCTGGCGAACTAACTGGGAATCAATCCTGCCGCCATCTTGCGTTATACCTGCCATCTATGTGAGAAGCTCGGAAGCTTTTAGATATCTCACAGATGTATAAAAATGTTGTATTTAAACAAAGCAATTTTATGGTTTTTAATATATCTCAGATCCTTAAATTGATCAATGAAGCAGCAAAAAGTCTCAAATATGAGGTTTGGCTAAAGCTTACCGCAGTTTGAATGATTTAAAGCTAATAACCTCATTTCTATAAAGAGCTTTTGAGATTTACAACGTGCAAGCAACTGTTATGAATTATATATGTTGTTTCCTGTATGTTTCATATTAACTGTAATTTTAAAAATAAAAAATGATCGCTTATCGGGCGAAGCCGGGAAAAATCAATATCTGTATATAAATAATTCAATAAACGGTCTAAATAACCAACTTGTCTGATCCCAGGCGTGTCTTGACGTTAAAACGGTCTGGTCTGAAAATAAATTAAAACTGTTCGGTATTTTTAGCCTTCTAAAAATACGTTTTTATTGGCTCGTGTCTGAATACCTGCTCAAATAAATAAATTAATGACACTTCTAGTTTCAAAGAATGTTTATTTATGCTCACAACCGAAGTTTAAAGAATTGCAAGCAGTTAAAAGGCAAAAAACAAAAATTCTCTTATCACAGATGTCATTAGTCTGCTAAATATTGAACCAAAAAATATGTTACTGTCGAGCTCTGGGACATAATCTTCTGTTTAAACGAAACAAAACTATCTTCATACTAGGCAAACACGGCATCGCTACATTTCGGGGAAATTAGTCAATAAACCTACTTGAAGGGAAAAAGTTCGAAAATTCTAAGAAAGCAGCAAACTTTATTTTGATATTGATAAATTATTGAAATATTTCGGCGAATAGACGTTAATTTAGATTACTTTAAAACATTCTTCAAACGCATGAAAAGTGCTACATTAAGTAGCTTTATTAAATTAATAATCAAGTGTTTAGAAGTTAACTAATGTAAAGTTAGATGAGTGCTAATGAAAAGAAAAAAACTTATCCAGTTTCATAAAGTTACAAAATAATACCAATTAAAGATCTTAGAAAATCTGAAACAATTTTTATCTCGCATTAAACCCACGCTTCCCGGCGCAAAAAGAAGAAGATTGAGAGATATTTAATTACGAATGTTGGACAGAGCGCGCTAATATTTTGAATGATAAAATTGAAGCGAAAATTATGAAAATGCTTAATAAAACATGACTCGTTTAAAATAGGACAAAAATCTCGTGGAACGTAGCTTAAGTATCATTTAAAGAAACATTGTGATTTTTTTTCACAAATATAACTTGTAAAATAATAGAAATAGACTTGTTTTAAATCATTTTCGGAGCATATTTTGCGATTTTTTTCTATCGAGGGAATTTCATATAATTTGCGTTTCTAGATATTATCTTCAAAAATAACATATATTTTTTAAGAGCTTAAAAACTTCAAATGTTTAAGGGAGATATGTAAGAAATCGGCAGAAATTCGGATAGTGGACCCTTAAAACTACAATAAGCCTACACTTTTTCGATACCATGGTGATAATAAGGTTCTGTTGTATTCCCTCACGTGCTTTAATTAGTGACAAAGTATAAGTGTGAAATAAGGGAGAATTCTAAATTCTACATAAATATTTGTGTACATATGTACATAAACATGATATTTCATATCCAAACGCTTTCTCTACGCTAGGGATGGACAGAATGGAAACTTTCGATTTTGATAAAATCGAATTATGCTTCGAATTAATCGCTCACATAATCGAACTGATAAACGATTAAATTAGAAAAAAATAATTTCATACAACAGTAAGAACCAATGGTTTTTAACGAGCCAGCAGTTGCAATAATTCAGTCATGTTCATAGTTATTTATTTATTTATCCACGCCTTGAAGACTTTTACATGTACAAGTTATTATAGATACATAAGTTATTCAGGAGTAATAATAAGCATATAGTATATAACATTGTTTTAAAAAATTATTAGCAGAATTGAAAAGAAATGACAATATTAGAATAACAATAATTAAATGTATGTCAGAATTTTAGAAATTTCTGATATAAATTTTGGTAAAGAATAAATGAAAATATCAACGGAACTGAATTTATTTCCAAGTCTATGTAGTCTAGTGATCCAATAACTAATTTGAATAAAAGTACCAGATCACTCTTGGTACTTCTACACGATAAGTTAGTTAAATTAAGTAGTTTCATTAAATTATCATAATTAATTTGTTCAATGGGTATAGGAAGTTTGAAATCTATGAATCTCAAAAATTTATGTTGAACTCTCTCAATTTTCAATTGGTGTGTTTTATAGTATGGGGACCAAATAGTTGAATTGTATTCTAAATTACTTCTAACTAAAGCAGTGAAGAGAATTTTAAATGAATAAAGTGATGTAAAATCTTTAACTGTTATTAAAATAAATCCCAAACATTTCATAGCCTTGTTAATAATCATTATCGTCCGTTACTTACGTGAGTATTATAATTAATGTAATTATGAAACGAGAAAAATCGTTCCGTACGAGTGTATTATTATTTGTAACCTAACCTAACCTAACAAGACAATCTTATCCTCAAGGTAATTAGAATTAGCGCTACGACTCAGGACTCAGGTGTTATCAGACATAATTAATCATTAAGTGCCAGACTTATGTAGTCGAGACAGAAAGATCGTCGAAGTCGCCAGAAGAGAGACGACACACTGCAGACAGCAGGTCGGTATTCTAAAGAGGTGCCAAAAAACAAACAAACGCCTATGGCTCATGGAATTTAGGCTATTAAATGAGAGGTGACAGATTTTTGACACTGTGTTCTTGTAATGGTTAAGTCTTAATTGCAAGTAAAATGCTTGCGGTATTCGGAGCCGATTCCGTTTGAAGTCAAACGACAGAAACTGTAATTATTTTTTTCATTTTTTCTGTTAATAATATAACGTGAGAGTAAAAAATAGTACGTGTTAAGCTTAACCACTCCGACTCCTAAGCTTGTTTACACGACAATATAACAATAGCATTCAAGCACAATAAGCTTGTTTTCAAGCTAACGCGTGTGTTCCCACAGAAATCGTTATAGCTCCGTTTTTGTTTTAATTACAACCATAAAACAAATAGAAGAATATCTATAATAAAACACGCTACATATGTCTATTCAATGTTGTCCATAGATAAAGGCAAAAAATACTTATTTTGTAGAAACAGTTTTCCCTCGCCAAACGCATACTCGCCGTTAGACAGGGTTAATTTTTTATTAAATATTTTTGTATGAAATGGTAAAAAAATTAGGCGAAAGAATAGTTTATATATAATATACATTTGCATGAAAAAATTATTGTTTTTTTAAACGTAATCCGTGATTTTAGTACTATTTTCACATAAAGCTTATTTCATAATCTTTCTTTCAAAAACAGTTTTTAGTATTCGGCTACGTTCAGCAATATTTAATTTATTGTGCTTTTATTGCGAAGCGGAAATAACGCAATTTTTTTTATAAATCTGACAGTTCGTTTAAAACCGGTTGCTTGCCGATTACTAAAAAATATTTTTTGAAATGCGATTTTAAACCTTAATTATACAGAAACCGTATGAAGGATAAGGTCAGAATCGTTTGTTGCATTCTTGTTCTTAAGGTATAGAATGCTTTGAACACATCTATGGAACCCGAATAATTTCTGTGAATTCTTTATGGATCTCTGGCAGGGTTTTTTTCTGAGCATTTCAACTGCATCATTCTCGTAAGAAAGATCGTAAACATGTGAATTTGTCAGGTAAACGCAAGAAATGTTATTTTTAGACGTAGTTTATTATTCAATGAATGTGTTTCGGTAAATATTATATAAGATAGCATAAAATAAACCAACAAAATATTACGTCAAAGTCAAAACATTTTTCGCGAAATTTTCGAGTTTCCTCCAGTGGCCCGGGACGAGTTAAGATAAAAAACTTGCATAAAGCCGATAGACCGGAGTGGTTAACTGATCATTAAAAGATTACTGATTAAAATTAATCCCAGTAACTAAAGTGGATAATAACTTCGCAGAAATTTACAATATCGTTTTGGTTTTTACAAACGCAACGCCCAAAGATTGTAATAATTAATAGACCACTAGGTTTTCCTACATTAAATTATTCGTTTAATTTGATCACGGATAAAACCATATGTTTGTGTCGAAGATTTATAAAAACCAAAAAACATAACCCATTGTCGTAAGAAAAACGAGCAAACCCCACCTATGACTTAGAGATAGCTATTATAATATTGTTAGAGACTTGTTATGAGCAGCCTCTATCAAAACAGACAACTACGTGAAATTCTATCCTATTAGCAAATTTACACCATTATTTGAACCCATACTAAATTTGTATGTCGGAAATGTATATATTACCAGCATTTACTTGTATTATCATGTATCGTGTGTAAATAACATAGACAAAACTAGTCAAATGGCAAAGACAACAAACAATAAAATATGTCAGTAAGTTTATGTTCGTACTGGCACGTTCTCATTCAAGAATGTATTTAAATGTTTAAATGGACTGAAAATGTAGAATCACCAGCTCGATAAACATCGCGAAACGCCTTCGTGTTATGGTGGAAGACCATAAAAGTGAAAAGGAGGCAAAACTGGAACATTATTTAATTTATTATTATAACTTAATCCCAAACATGGGAACACCTCAGCACAGGTTCGCCTAGTGAGGTGTTCACAAAACACTACGACTAACCTATTTACATACAGTTACGGATCTTTAACATGTTTTTTTTCTTATTACTAACCTATTATCTATGTAAACTTTGTAATTATTTGTAAAGTGTATGTACAAGAATAGAAATAAATAAATAAATAAATAAACTGTTGAAGGTTACATCAATCTTCTTCATCAATTATTAAGTACTTAATACTTAACGTCTATTAAATGTTTAATAATTGAAGAAGATAATTTATGTGTTTATATATAAATCAATGTATGTTTGCTTGCTTGCTTATATGTATGTATGAATGTAATGTTATTCCTTATGCGTTGCTGAACCATTCATCCGATTGTGATGAAACTTTGGGGATTTGACGTGCGCATGCCCTCGGTGGTTTCTATATATATTTTAGTGAGCTCTGGCGTCAAGAAATTATGCGTTGCTAAACCATTCATCCGATTGCGATGATACTTTGGGAATTTGATGTGGATGATATGTAGTATCAAAATACCTTCCTCCTCGTAAAGGTTTTTGGATGATTACAACCACTCGTTTATGGATACCGGGCGGGCGGGATTGATTGGATTTTTACACAAATCTACATTTTTATTCCGAAGTTGATGAAAATTTGCACACTTGACTTAGAAAACAAGAGGAAGGAGACTGTCTTCATGAAATTTTGAAACTCTGCAAAAAGCCCACGGTCTCACATGACGCCAGCTAGTTTATAAAAAAATGTTACGGGATTTATAATTCAGAAGGGAGGTATTCAAGTATACTTAGAATTCTTGCGATTTCAGAGGAAAATTTGGTTTTGATTTATTAAATACGATAAAATTAGACACATACATATCAAACGCAAGGTCAACTATTGTTCACAGAACCGCTATTTTTAATTTTTAATAAGTTAATATAATAATAATACGTTAACAAAGTTTAATTGCCATCATCCAAATTCAGCTATAGAACGAATTAATTTACCTAGAAATTTAGGAGGTAGAGGTATAGTCAAAATAACTTATTTGAAATACAATCAGGTAGAAATGCTAAGAACTTTTTTCTATAGGAAAGCTAATAGTTCAGAAATGCACAAAATAATTTGCAAGGCAGATAGAAACATTACACCTTTAAATTTATATGACGATAATGCCAACATTCTTTTAAATACCAACCAGGAATTATTAGATTCCTGGTCAAATAAAATTATTCACGCCAAACACTTCAATTATCTCAACCAAACGTATGTTGACAAACTTTCGTCAAACAAATGGTTGAGTATTGGAGAATTGAGCGCAGAAATAGAAGGATTTATGCTTGCCATTCAGGATAGAGCCATTAATACTAAAAATTATAGGAAGTATATAATCAAAGATAGAAATCAAATTGATAATTTATGTAGAAAATGTTTGGCTTTTCCGGAAACAATAGAACATATAATATCGGGATGTTCTATATTAGCGCCTTCCGAATATACTTTTAGACACAATCAGGTTTTAAAAATAATTGATCAGTTTGGTAATTAAACATAAATTGATTGATTGCCGTAATGTAGTACCATATTATGAATACGAACCAAATTCGTTTTTAGAAAATGAATTTTATAAAATATATTATGATAAAACTATACTAACAGACAGAACGATTCGTTATAATAGACCCGATATAGTTTTACATGACAAATTTAAAAAAATAACATGTCGCTATTCCAAATTCCTGTAATATTCAAAAATCTGTTTCTGAAAAAAATAGAAAATATACAGATTTAGGAAATGAGATTAAAAGAATTTGGCATTCTCGGACTATAAAAATATTACCATTTGTTATTTCGGCTACTGGCATTATACCTAGCTCTCTAATTAAAAATTTAGGCTTATTAGATTTGTCAAAGAATCTTTGACAAATCTAATAAGCCTAAAAACAGACAGAACGATTCGTTATAATAGACCCGATATAGTTTTACATGACAAATTAAAAAAAATAACATGTCGCTATTCCAAATTCCTGTAATATTCAAAAATCTGTTTCTGAAAAAAATAGAAAATATACAGATTTAGGAAATGAGATTAAAAGAATTTGGCATTCTCGGACTATAAAAATATTACCATTTGTTATTTCGGCTACTGGCATTATACCTAGCTCTCTAATTAAAAATTTAGGCTTATTAGATTTGTCAAAGAATCTTTATATAAAAATGCAAAAATCAGTCATATTAAATACATGTAGGATTACGAAAGACTTTTTAAATATTTATATTGAGGGATCGGTAGGATTTATCGGTTCTGTTAGGAGTTCTATCGAGCCGAACCATC
Source organism: Glyphotaelius pellucidus (assembly GCA_936435175.1). NCBI lineage: Eukaryota > Metazoa > Arthropoda > Insecta > Trichoptera > Limnephilidae > Glyphotaelius > Glyphotaelius pellucidus. The sequence continues at coordinate 8,357,153 of OW386552.1, read as the reverse complement.
TGATATGAAAATATCTGGAGTCGGTGAAGTATTTTCCCATATGGTCTCTGGTAGGTTGACGTGTTGTTCTTGTATAGTTTTGTATTTAGTATACTTATACAATGCAATTACATCGCGTGAATTGACTAGATTAGCATTTGTGGAAAAGTGTGTGGAAGGGTTAAGTTTTTCCTGTGAGGAAGATTTAACCCGGAAATAAAATCTAGAGAACAATTAACATTTATAAAGCGCCATTTTTATGAAAAATCATCTCAACGGCGCTGTACATATAAACATATAATTAAATAAAATTAATACGATAGACTTAGAACTAAGATTTAAATTTTAAAGATTAAAATTAAATAAAGATTAAAATTTTTATGTATTACTTTTTTTTCTACAATAAGTATGACAAGTCCCTTAAGTTGTTCATCATGGTTAGTAACAATGGTGTACTAGAAATACCTAGTGGCAAGATCTGGATTGTGTGGGATGGCCATTCTAAATGAGGAAATCTAGATACGAAAGCTATTAATAAAAAGGCTGTTGTTTTCACTACCCATAGTGAATGGAACGATCTATGGAAATATAATTTCAACAAGTTCAATTTTAAGTATTCTATCATCCGATTAAAAGTTATACATTTTTCTTTTTTATGTGTCTTCCGTGTTATTTATTTATATTATATGCCTATAAGGGATTTTACAAACACGTGACAAACAAAATATTTTTTTTGGAAATAGATTATGAGTCCCAGTGAAGTTTAAGTTATACAGAACCCATGCCGAAGAATAATATTGTGCTAACATTGATTATTATTATCGAGGTGTATTATTAAAGCCTTCCTACAACTATTTTCTGTACAGTTGACCACATCTTCTAATTCCTAGAAAGTATTTCCAACTTTTTTTTTTTATGAATACCGCACAAGAGTCCCAACTGCTCCCGTCTGGAGCCAGTGAGACTATGGCATCACCAATTGAGGTATATTTTGAGGCTGAAGGTAGTGGGGAGGGGAAGGAGATGGGGAAGAGGAAGGTGGGAAGTACCTGGCTATTCAGATCTGGTCACCAAACACGGCCAAAGCCATTTCAAGCAACATTTCAAATCTGAACGGTGGTCGTAAGCCAGGGCGATACTGAGAGTATCTTCCACTCTGGAACGTGCCACAAATATACTATATATTATTTTAAATGAATACATTGTGAAATAACACAAATTAATCAAATAAAATTTATTTGCCATGCCGGGATTCGATCCCGCGACCTTCGGAATGCGAGTCAAGAGCCTTACCGCCGGACTACGCCGGCAGTCGCCTAGGGGCAAGCGAGTATCTAAATGACTCAGTCATGAAATTATTGTTGCTTTAAAAAGAATTTTAGATCGAGTAGTTCTTGTTGGCATATGAAGGAAAAGACTCCTAACTGATTCCAACTGTCGGAGCCGGTGGGACTAAGGCATCACCCAATAATTGGATATGTTGTGAGACGGAAGATGAATGGGAAATGGGAGGAATTGGGCAAGAGGAAGGTTGGAAGGTTGGCTGGCAATTCAAATCTTGTCTCTGATTGTGGGTGGTGATCTTTCACGAGAAATTTAGAAAGTAAGAAATTTATTAGGAGCCATCCATAAATTACGTCACACCTTAAGGGGTGGGAGGGGAGTAAATAAGTGTGACATTGTGTGACAGGGGGTATGGGGGGTCATCAGCTCTGTGACACATGTAAAATTCTACTGTTTTGATTATTTTTAGATGTAAAATTGCAAAATATGTGACGTCACACAATGGGGGAAGGAGTCTCACAAATGTGACGATGTGTGAGAAAGGCCGGGAGGGGGGGTTCAAAAAATCATGAAATTCGTGTGACGTAATTTATGGATGGCCCCTTATATTAATAAAAAAATTATAAAATAATACATATTAAATGAATTTTATTTATTTGCACTTATTAGGTTTGCAGTATAGTTTTTTGTAAAAGCTTTTTTTTTAATTTAGCAAAAAAGCAAATTTCTACTTGTAGAGCTGTAAAAAACTACAAATCACAAAAGAAAGTCCACGTACCTAGAACTTTATTGATTCCTAGATTTGGATTTAATTAAAATTTCAAACAAGGCTTCCCACATTCCATTTGCATCTCACAACGTACTTTGAGGGGCGAAAAATGATAAACGATCTTTCAGAATTAAAATTTTGAAATACGAACGTAAAGAATATTTAAATAATGATGTCCGTTTAAATTCACCATGGCCTACGCGCCTCTTGCTGTAGCATCAGTGAGGGTGTAATAATACTATTTCAGGGCTTTTAATAACTGATATAAAAAGCACAAGATATGCACTAACAATAACAAAAACGACAACTTTTTCTCCCCTAAAGGCCTGTATCATCTTTGGGAATGCTGTGTGGATAGTATTTTTGCCTAAAGGAAGGAGTGAACCCGGGTATCGAAGAGAACCATGTTAGATGAAAGATAAATTGAATGGATTGAACCTGTCGGCAACCTGTGACAGCCTTGTAGGATTACCTATACATTGTAAACACTGTAAGTATTATGATTTCAACATTATGTTTTTCCACTAATATTAAATAAGTAAAGCAAATTAAAAATTAGTTCCGATTTTTTTTTTGTCTGAAGCGAAAACTTCTTTAGCACAGTTGTGATTTGAAACTCGATGAAACGGAAACGAGCGACACTGAAAAGAGACAAACACATACTTCTACAAGATTTAGGCTGCGAGAGAATGAGGTCGCAATAAAATATTATTTAATTCAATGGTACTCGGTTCCAATATAATACGATAAATCCATAGTCCCACGCAAATCTCCTTTAAGGAAGTGATTTAAAGCGCCTGATGAACCTCAGCGGCCAGACATTTAGCTGACCAAGGATCGAATCCTACCAAATCCAAAAAAAAAATATTTTTTTATAAAATCAAAACCAAATCTTCAAACCACTCCAAAATAAACGGTCAAAAGAAAACACAAAAGAAAACGCCATCTAGCAACTCCGAAGAAGAAAACACAAATACTAATAAGATGAAATATATAGGGAAAAGTGCACTGGAATTTAATGACAAAAATATGGAAAAAATCATCCTTTACATTGATTAAAAAAGTGCTTCTTTATCTCCTCACTTGTCTACTTTAGTTTTCAGAAGGTTTCACTTCTACCGCATGTGAATTGCATACTCAGATTTTTTTTTAAATTTAATGAATTTTTCGAAATATATTATTTGAAAAAGGAATGACGACAATTCCCTGGGTACATTAATAACCTCACAATAATGAAATCTTTTCTACTGCCATCATTTTAAACAATAAATATTGCTTGTTCAATGACATCTGAATACGTACTCTCTATTCTATATCAGAGTTCACCTTGTATTGTCAGTGTCAATGGATAAGGCCCTTGTACATTATTGTTGAACTCCTTCTGCCAAAATACAAAGTTAATGGAACGAATAAAACTAAAGACGAGATATTTGCATAATTGAGGAGCACAATGATTGAAGCAGACGAGAAGACAGAGGGAGCATAAAAAAAGATCCGTTGAATCAATGTTTTGGTTGAACGAATAAAAAGCTCTATTTTATGTACGGTATCTGGAAATTGCTGGTAAAAACTGGAAACTAAATTTTTTTACAACTGGTGACTTACAGACTGAGCGTTATGGTGCAACTGGTGCAATTTGGGCGGTTGGTATGGGTACCGCCATTTATTGGATAACCAATACCTCTGCGACGTCTACTACTATATACAGAACTACCGTAGGAAGGTACGTATTGGTATCGGAGGAAATTTATAAGTTATACGAATAATTTATTGCAAATTGTGTAAGTATGTCTATTTCTCGAAATGTATACAGGACTAGATTTAAAAATACAGGGAGCAGCATATCAATAATTATTAGAGAACAAACGAGAAAAAATATTTTGTCAGAAGAGAAACTTTTCCAGGGACCTGCTCCGATTTGAAAAAAGAAAAAAAGTTTGAAATTATCTCTAAAACATTTATTTAATGACCTGAATTGATATTATTCTATTCTGACAGAAACAAATAAACAAATAATAAAAAAAATCACTTGAAGCGGAATTCACATAATATTCATAAATTATCGTGGAGTTGAAAAAACCAAACTTTAAAAAAAATTTCAGAATCAAGAATGGAAGATTGATTTAAATTCAAACATAATATTTTCTATATACCTAAAAATACTTCACCAAATCGTAAAATATTACATGATCAGATCGGCCGGCGTAGTCCAGCGGTAGGGCTCTTGACTCGCATTCCGAAGGTCGCGAAATCGAATCCCGGCGTGGCAAATAAATGTTATTTGATTTATTTGTGTTATTTTACAATTTATTAATTTAAAATTATATGTAGTATATTTGCGGCACGTTCCATAGTGGAAGATGCTCTCAGTATCGCCCTGGTGTAAGACCACCATTTAGAATTGAAACGTTGCTTGAAATGGCTTTAGCCGTGTTTGGTGACCAGATCTGAATAGCCAGGTACTTCCCACTCTCCTCTCCCCCATCTCCTTCTCCTCCCCACTACCTTCGTCCTCACAACATACCCCAATTGGGGATACCATAGTCTCACTAGCTTCAGACGGGAGCAATGGGGTAATTCCACAATTTTTTTTATTATTGAAAAAAATTAAGCAAAAAATTACGATGATAACGGAATTTTTATTTTATTTTTATGACGACGACTTAACTTTCTATAACGTTTTAAAATACGCCTTTTTAAAATGCCACCAAAACGATGGTTTTGCCACCAGTCACTCTGTGACGTCACAGGCGCCTCTCATCATGCGATCGCCGCCTGTAGTGAGTCCGTAAGTTGTACTTGGTGTTATTTATTAACTTCCAGTTTGCTCAAATTATATCTTTATATTTATCCTATATTTTCCCACTTGCAAAACATGTATAGTTTGGTAGACATGTTTACAAATACTACAAGAAAAACCCAAAAAAAGATGTTTAAACGACCATTTCTAAGGCGACAAAAAATATCGACTGTGTACAATTGTTGGGAGTGCGTTTAATGTGTTTGACACCACCGCCGAAGGGTTCAATGACGCTAGGTCCTCGGAGCATCTTCTATTGAAATACCGGTAGAACAAGGACACCATTCTCATCTGAAACCTGCGCGCTAAACATTGCAATCCGTTTGTTAGAGAGGGAAATCTATCGAACGGACCGCCCGTTTATGCTTTCAGAATTTTCAAATATTTTTGCAGTATATATTGGCCCTATAGTACAGTAAGAAGAAGAAGAAGGAGGCTTCGATGGAGCCCCCGTGCCTTTTTTTTTCAGATTTAAATTTTAAGCTACAAAAAAAAACCTTTCGTTATTGACTATTTAAATTCATAATTTAAACGTGGAAACATCTTTGTATACAGTCGTAAGATGGATATCTACACAATAATGACGGCCTCCGTGGTCGAGGGGTAAGGCTCTCGACTAGCAATGTATATGTATGTATATATAAATTTTATAATAAACGTTTAAAAAATATATTTTTTATTTATTTTAAATCAAAACAAGAAAAGGGCCGGAATTAATTCTATTTTGTCAAAATATTGAAACCACTATATAACCAATATAATATGAGAGTTTGTGTAAAAAAAATGTTTTTATTACCATATCGTCTTAGAATCCCGAAATTTAGGGCTTAGAAAATTATTGTTATTCATTGTAGCGTCTATTTTAGGCAAGTTGTCGGATTACGCCGTTAAAAATACTACTGTCAGTCATTACAACTGAACAATATTATATAAAACTGTAGAAACAACACAATCATAAACAATCATCTTAAATATGAAATAAAACCGTCCATAACCCCGAAAAAGTCTAGGATGTTTAGATTTTTGATAGTAACACGGTGATAAACTTCGGAACGGCGACTCTTGTGACGTCATGAATCTTACAAGCAGTTATGGGCCGTTAACGTTTCGTTCCGTTTCCGTTTCCGTTTCCGTTTTTTTTGAAATCAATAATTATGAATGAAAATATCAAAATTAAACATTTTTAATGCGATAATCATGTTCAGAAAAATAATCTTTAAATCTTCCACATGTTTTTAGCGGTATACCTGGTTTGTGGAAATACCCCATTGGGGCTCTTGTGCGGTATTCATATTTAAAAAAATCTAGAAATATACGTTTGATTTTAAGGAAATTGTCAATTTTGAAGAATAAGAACTCGAACTTCTGATTCAACGGTATGAAAATAAAAAGTCGTTGAAAACATTTTATGGCGTGAATGCAGAAAAATTATCATTACAAAACTAATAGAAAATTATGTAAAACCCTAAGGGCGTAAATAAACAAAAAACATACATCTTGAGCAGTAAAAAAAACTCGTTTTAATTAAATCAAATTCTTTGACTAAGCGATTTCACTTTACACAAAAGTATATCTTTTGAAATTTAGTGAAATTCAAATGAGAATCTGCAAAATAAAACATAAAAATAACTACATGCATAACAAAAGTCGTCAGTTCAGTCACAGAAAATGAATTATTTATAACAACGTTAAATGCGTAAAATAATTAAGGAGCACGAAACTCTGAGCAATCGCGTGACTGAGACACGAAAATAAAATTGAATTTATTGAAAGAGAAAAACGATATTTTAATTTATAAAGCGTTGCGATTTTCAGGAAAAGCCTACAGGTATGGGATATAATAAAAGTAATAACAAGAAATCATTTGAATGTTCCTTTGAAAATCGGGATTTTCTTGGTATAAATTTCTTCCGATCGTTTAGTAGCAGCATGAGCCGTTTGGGCCTTTATTGGCGCTCCTATCTAAAAGGCCAGACCCTCGCCGTTAAGTACAATAAAGATCCCGTTTATACTTTACAATAATCTTGTAAAAAGCAGGTCCGGTCGGTTGTGCAGGCACAAACAATTGGAGCAGGACGGGCAATAATTTGCTGAGGTGTCGGATTTGTTAAGCGAAATCCAGTGTTCATCTATTTTCGTGCCCTTCATACATACGGTACTCATACATCAAATAAAAATCCAAGTCATTATGTTATGAATTATACCCTCAAAGTCCTCAAAGTCAGATGCAAAGAACCTTGTGAAATAGAGAGCATGACTGAAGAAGTGGCGGTATTAGCAAATGCCTTTTTTATAATAACATTTGCTGCAGCAAACTAACCAATTTTCCGTGTTCTCCAAACACAGATCTTCTTCAATAATCCTTGTTCCGACTCAACTCTCGACAAATTTTTCAACTCCCTACCGTTATTTTAAGAACAATATTATTCGTAACTTAATCAATGCGCACTCACAACTCTTTATTACGTAGCACAATTCAGACACATAGGTACACATGCACGTTCTCACGCACACCACTTATGCCCCACAAACATATTGAATATTTTATCGTTTTTTTATGTATGAATACCGCACAAAAGTCTCAACTGCTCCCGTCTGGAGCCAGTGAGACTGTGGCATCCTCAATTGAAGTATGTTATGAGGCTGAAAGTAGTGGGGAGGGGAAGGAGGTGAGGAAGAGGAAGGTGTAGAGTACCTAGCTATTCAGATCTGGTCACCAAACACGGCTAAAGCCATTTATTTATTGCTTCTTCACAATTTTAATTAATTTTTAGCGTGTAATTATTAATCCCACTAAAGTTCGCCTGTATCATTTCAAGCAACCTTTCAATTCTAAACGGTGGTCTTACACCAGGGCGATACTGAGAGTATCTTCCACTCTGGAACGTGCCGCAAATATACTATATTATTACATGAATATATTGTGAAATAACACAAATTAATAAAAAAAAAATATTTGCTACGCCGCGATTCGATCCCGCGACCTTCGGAATGCGAGTCAAGAGCCTTACCGCTGGACGACGCCGGCCGCCAATCGTTTATCTTTGTCTTTACCTCAAATCATTCTCTGGCATGTCTCCGCCCGGTCAAACAATCATTCAACCGATTTGTCACACCAGACATTTACAAAGAATCATTCACCAAATATGTACATATAATCATTCACCAGATATGTACAAATAATCATTCACCAGATATATGTAAAACTAGATATATCACAGAAACATGTCATTGGTGCCGATCCTTGAAATATTTTCAAAAACCTTGTAAACTGTTTGTACTGTAAAAAAAAACAGTTTGTACCTATAATGCTAATAAATAGGACAACAACATTTTGAATACGACAGAGAGGAAAGACGCTCAAAAATGAATAGTGTTACTTCTTCAATATATTAAAAATGCAGCTAAATTCGAGCAGCACGTGCGCTTTTTGATTCAGGACTCCTGATTTCTCCAAGTCCTACTGAGCAAATTCAAAAACTAGCTTTACTCCATTTAATTGGAATAAGGCGCCAAAAATGATGATTCAGGCGCTTTTAACTCAGAACCGGGACTGCAAATCCTGAGCGTTCCATCAAGATATTTTATGATTTTTATTAGTATTTTCTCCCTGCGCTAAAGGGCCGGTAAACACGTACCTGGACCTTTGAGACGGGAAATCCTCAAGGCCTCATACAGAATTTAAATCCTCTCCTACGGTAGATACCTTTTATGGAAAAGTGTTTACGCAGAACACCGGAAATATATTTAAACCATTTTTTCCACTTAAAAAACTGAAGCAAAAAAATATTTTTAATTTCGCTTTTCCTCCAAACCCTCATGTTTAATGAAAATTATTTCTTCAATATACCCTATTCATACACCAAACATTAATTTGTAAAGTTTCGTGAGAGTAACAGTCTTCTTTGATCAGGTTTTCAAAACAATATCTTTTAACTCGTGTTACCTTGAACACCTACCATTTTGAAACTTCAAACAATGACCAAATAGTTGGATCCCATTTGGTGTTTGATCAAATGTTGATCCATCAAACGCACCAGCGTGTGAATAAATATTGCGTTTCGATAAATATATACCACAATGAATTTATTTAATTTCTCAAAGAAGTCTCGAAGTCTGGACTACAACTTATAAAATTAATTCCAATTGAAACATCCAATAAATGTACCCTTCTTTGAGTTCTAAACGAATTACCGAATTTATATCATCATCAATATATTAATACGTGAAGCCAAAACTTTGTACCCCTTTTTACGAAAATTGCGCGGACGGAGGAGTATGAAATTTCGCACACTTATAGTTTATATAGAGGAGGAGTGCAGAATGCTAATATTTTTTAAAAATTATGCATAAAAATATATTAAATCAAAAACAAAAACATTACACACACTACCATGTATTTGACACATACACACTCGCGTCTTTACTCTATTGTTTATTGTTAAAGTCTATGGTCAAATTGAGAATAGATTAATATTATTTGTCTATGGTCTTACTGAATGTCAAACATAAAAAAAAACATTACAATTATGGTCGAATTTCAACCATTGGGCGACCACTAGTATAATATAGATGTTCGATTCTTTAATTTAATTGATAAATAAAACACCTGTGTTGCTAAGTTGTGTAACGAAGAAACGACATTTCTGTTTATTAAATAACTTTATTTTTATGGTTTCTTCTAACAAACTGACACTTTACAAATAAAATCATAGAATAACAAAACAAGTGACAATTCTCATTCTAACCGACACCACAACAATACTTTTTCTTTACATATATTAAGAGGAATATAAACGCTAGAAATATTTCGATTCTCAAGCCTTCAAAATTTAAAATCTAGCGTCTTATTTGTACGAGGCACGTAAGAGAAAAGGTGGTTTTCATTTATTTTGTGCACAATTTTATAAGAATGAAAAAAGTTAGAACGTACAAATACAAAATCTCAAAAATAGTCTTAGCCGTAAAGGGGTATTTTTTTTTAAATTGTTTCTTATAATTACTTCATAGTTAAGTTATGCAAAAACATTTTTTTAGTGGTTTACGCTTATATTTTTTGTTATGTAATTAATAATTTTATTGTAATTCCAATACATAGAAAAGCTAGTAAAAGCTTCAATTTATCTGTAGCATATTTTTTGATGTTCATAATGTAAACCGATTCGTTGTAAAGATTAATCTAAATAGTATCTAAATAGGATTTCACGTAAAACTTCATCGACTCTTTCTAAACAATTGTCAACAAAAGGTTAAGGCTTAAAAATGGATGACCGGATAACTCAGAGTGAAACCAACTCTTCTGGGGAAGTACCTGACTATTTAGATCTGGTCACCAAACACGGCTAAAGCAATTTCAAGCAACGTTTCAATTCTGAATGGTGGTCTTAAACCAGGGCGATACTAATAGTACCGTCCACTCTGGAACGTGCCGCAAATGGTGACCGGACAATTCGGAATGAAACCAACTCAGAACCAACGCAGAAAAGTCATTCAAAGTGATGAAAAAATGTATAAAAAATTGGTTAAATGGGTTAAGTTAGATTAGGGTTATGAGCTATTTTAAAAATATTTTTTTCAAAGCTTTTAATGAATTTTCAAAGAGGTGTTGACTTGACTTTATTCTCAGTTGGCATGGAACCTCAAAAATGATATCTTATAATAATCAATTAAATTTTTATTCACTTTTTAAATCAGTGCTCTTTTCATAAAACTTCGTCTCCTAGTAGCGATAGATTTAAAGAGGTTCTTGAAAATAAGAAAAGCAAAAGAAAGGTTTTTCGCGGAATCACGAGGCTTAGCTTCATCTTAATCTCGCGCTAACGGATGGACCAGGGGGTGCCTGGTCAGCCCCGATAGGAACATAGTCGGGGAGGTTCTATAAATCATCCCCTTGAAAGCATTCACCTTAACCAGGGAGGAAACTGATAAAGAAGTAAGCATTATTTTAAAATTTCAAATTGGATTTTTTAACATCACTGCTTCAGACATTTTTCTATACCGAATTGATGGCCGATAAATCAATATTAATATAGTAAATATTGCTATAAAAATGTATGAAGATGTTATTTTGTCATAAAAGTCATACAATGGGGCATCCATCAACAATTCCTTTTTAAAAATATATATTTTTTATAACATTCATAACTACTCATATATTAATTGTCATTAATATTATAATAGGAGGATAATGTCTATCTAGAATCTAAAACTAAAAAAAAAGAGTTTCCACCGAAACCAGTTAGTTTTTAGGGTATCCGACAGATGATCCACCGGCAGTTGGTCCCACGAAACTATAATTATTATAAATTGACAATTTTTTTTGTATTTTTTACCAATTTCAAACCTAAAATCAACTTCAGAAAACCTTTACTAATTAGTTGATATGGAATTCGAACTAATTTATTTACAGGGTCGTTTTTTATACTTTCAGCTGGTATATAATTAAGGAGGCGGGTACAGGTACCGCCGCCCTAGGAACCATTTATTAGATAACCAACGCCTCTGCCGCATGGTTCGTTATGGTTGTTGACTTAGCAGGGATGCCCGAGTTCACGGGGTGAGGTTTGTCCAGGTCTTGGCGGTGGATGAGTCTGCCCGCCTAATGCGTGGGGGGCCGGATTGAGGGACACTAGTTGAGAAACTCTTTTTGTCCTTCGCCATGCACCGTAGTTGAAGGGATGGATTCTACGTATGTCACTTCTGGAAACACTGACGCCCAGATTCCTACCCACCCCCTATTAATTTTTCCTTCCCAGAAACTCCTTCCTTTCCTTAAACACTCCATAGACCCATACTCTCCTTATACACTCCACCCAGCATTTCAAGATAACATAGGCCTTGATTGAAATTATTTTCTACAGGGCCTACTGTACGAAGCTAATGTCTATAAATTTCGTATGCCATCTACAAGTAGATAAATATCATTAATAAACACCAACAAATTAGGGGCAATTATTAACCAAACCAGAGTACGTTAAATATCATTAATAAACACCAACAAATTAGCGGCAATTATTAACCAAACCAGGGTACGTTCCAGGCATTAGGCAATTATTAACCAGACCAAAGTACCTATCAAGTTCCAGGCGGTATGCAATTATTAACCAGAAAGTACCTACCAGATCCAGGCAGTTGGCAATTATTAACCAGACCAAAGTACCTACCAAATTCCAGGCGGTATGCAATTATTAACCAGAAAGTACCTACCAGATTCCAAGCAGTAGGCAATTACTAACCAGACCAAAGTACCTACCAAATTCCAGGCGGTATGCAATTATTAACCAGAAAGTACCTACCAGATTCCAAGCAGTAGGCAATTACTAACCAGAGCAAAGTACCTATCAACTTCCAGGCAGTCTGCAATTATTAACCAGACCAAAGTACCTAAAAGATTCCAGAAAGTATACAATTATTAACCAGACCAAAGTACCTACCAGATTCCAGGCAGTAGGCAATTATTAACCAGACCAAAGTACCTAAAAGATTCCAGAAAGTATACAATTATTAACCAGACCAAAGTACCTACCAGATTCCAGGCAAAAGGCAATTATTAACCAGACCAAAGTACCTACCAGATTTCAGGCACTAGGCAATTATTAACCAGACAAAAGTGCCTACCAGATTCCAGGCATTAAAAGATGCGAAATTATAACTTGTTCTTCTAATTCTTAATTGTCTTTGAAATTGAGTTTTCAAATATACATTTGACAAGAACAATGATCCAGTAATGAATACCTAATTTAAAATTGAAAACAAAAATAATAATTCAATCTCATGAAGAACCGTTATTTCATTCCAGCGTTAAATTTATTATTAATATTTGTCCAGTTTCCGAGAAAGTAAAATCCGTCTGTTTTCGGGCGACGGCAGCAGCTTGGGAAGTTGACAGTAACGCCACAAAAGACATAACTTTTTCAATAAAAAAATCCCCACCGGAAGAGCGTCGTTGAAAAGCCCGGAATGAGAAAAATTTAAGGAAAGGCGGACCGTAGAACTCGTCCAGCGGCAAGTTGAATGGGTACCTACCCAGTACGTATGGACGCATTTCAGTCCTAATTGTATGGCGGGGTTAGGCCATCTTTGGTTATGGAGCACCAGTAAAAAGATTATTAAATTCTTAGTCAAATGAATTTTATTTAATTATGTTATTTTTAGCAGATACACTCTGGTGAAAGACCACCATGAATTAAAACGTTGCTTTTTTAAAATCTCAATAGACAGATAATTGACCCGCTTTTCTGTTTCCCATCTACTTCCCTTCTCCTTAGCTTCATAACATATCCTAATCGGGTATGCCATGATCTCATTAGCTCTGGTTAGAAGCAGAGGCGGATTTACACTTTTCATAAGTATAGACCACTCACTTGTAGGCTTGGCGCCGCTCCCTGAAATCTGCGCCCCTAGGTCGCGGCCTATACGGCCTATTGACAAATCCAGGACTGGTTAGAAGTTAGAAGGGATCAGTTGGAGTTCTTGCGCGATATTCACATTAAAAAAGTAAAACCTACAAAAGAAAAAAACCTGTTTTTCAAAGCAAAAAACTTCTCGAATGGTGAGCTCTGGCATTGTGAAATTTGCTTAATTATCAGGTAAGGGTGGAATTTAAGATAATCGCAATGTCATTGAGATATGAAGTTTGGAAAATTCATTCAATAGTGATAAAATAAAACCATTTTTGGTTCCGTATCTTTAAAACCAACCTTTAATACCTTCCAAGTCCAAAAGCGTAAAGGAAGCCACAAGTCTTGTACTTTGTGCTAAATGCCTGGAAAAATTATTTAAAATCCCAAATGCCTACAGAATCAAAATGGATAATCTACAAACAAATATCCATCAATTTTTTAATATATTTTTTTATATATTCAATAATATTATTTTTTAATAAAAAAAAACAGTTTAAAATAAACAAGTTCTGCTGTGTAATTGTTAGTACGTCTGACCGCCGTTTTGCACACTGAAGGCGTTTAAAATGGAGTTCTATAAAATTAACTTAATAACAATAAATAAAAATAAATAAAATAAAAGATTTTAAAAAGTAGTAACGTTTCATAGTAAGGAAATTAAAGATAAAATTATCTGAAAAAAAAAGAATTCTGTGTTTTATTCACAAAGGTTATGAAGTGTCTCGAAGAAACCAACAATATTATACATATGTATATATTTATAATAGATGAATATAGTGATGAGAAAAAACGAAACATCTTCTTCCATCCAAATAAAACCAGAAGATATAGGTACCATCCGAATACACTTTCACGTCAATTTATCTGTATTTTTTAAGCTGTACTTTTTCTAGACTTTATTTAAAATTTATTGTGAAACTAGCTTTTCCCCGCGGCTTCGCTCGCATGGTATTACGGGAAATTACTGTAGCGCTTGCACTTATCAATTATCTCCAACCCCCCCACCCCCACCCCCAACCCCTCCCGCAATCCATATATTCATTCCTTTACATTCAGTTTTTAAACATCTCGCCTACCACCTAAATTTCATAATGCTTTAGTTCAAAGAAAAATAGAATTACTTATCCAATTTTGTTCATTCGTTCGGAATTTATGCGATTACAAAAATTACGGATGTTTATTTTTATTTTAATATTTGGAAGTTCGTTAATATAATAAAAAATACTCTATTTATCATTCAGTCTTTATAATCGTTACGAATTATATTTTTAATATAGGAACTCTCATCTGAAATTTATTCCAAGCTTGTCCAAAAAAAAAACGAATTCTAATATTTGAATTTTCTGCAGTAGTAGCTGACCAGTAGACTGAGTACCTACCAGCTTAGAGCCCAAAAATTTATCAACATTGTTTCCGTGGAAAAGATTTTGTTCTGACGTTAGCAAAAACTCGCTTTTGTTAGCGACAGAAAACGTATAACAAATATAATATATTAATATTTATAATTTCATTACGCCAGAGCTTATCATCATATACAACCTGTAGTCTGCGCATATAATTAAGCTTTATATTGGTGAAAGAATTATTAAAGTCTTTATATTGTGTTATGCGTGAAAAGGTCATAAACAAACTCGAGCAGTTTCGCATTTATAATATTAGTATGGATGTGTTCTTTCCTAATAGACGTAAAAACATTGAAAAACAAACCATTAATTATGGATTTCCTCCTTATAGATAAGAAATGAACAGACTTATACAAAACCATGATATTTTAAGAATAAAATTCATGATAGAATTATGTAAACAATAACAGAAAAGTTACTCATCTCATTAATATAAGAAAAATATAATTTTACATGTAAGAAAAATATAATTTTATAGACATTTTATATTTATTCACCTCATAATGAAAGATGTCTACTTATAATGTGTAAATAATAATAATAATATTTGGATGATTTATATAGCGCCGTTTTTGTGAAAAATCACCTCAAGGGCGCTGTACAAACTTACAATATATTTTTGTTATTGTTTTTGGGGTGTTATGCCGTGTTTCGCTACCTCCTTCTTTAGCCAACGTTTCGGACAGCGTTACAGTGTCCATCATCAGGGCAGATGAGTAAATCCAAAAACAATAACAAAAATACTTTTTGGCCGTGAAAACCTTAAAACATACCTTACAATATATTTCTTAAATCTAGAAAACTACAAACTAGACAAACAATTAAAAACAATGTTCTTGTTATTGTAATCATTACATAGTCTGTACCAACAAGAATTTTGTTTACAGTTTCTTTTACATTTAACCACTTTGAATAGGAGAGAAGAGCGTATGGAGAGCGCAGGTACATCCTTAATTTTTAGTATTCTTAATTTTATTGTGAAAATATTCTACCCCGAAATATTCCACCAAGGAAACCGAGCGCCGAGAGCAAAAGTTATTTACGAGGTCAATAATTTTTATTTCTGCAGAGTAAAAGACCCGAAAATTGCTTATTTTAAATTTTTCATTCCGGTAAAACCCAAAATGACATTTTTTATGTGAATGCCGCACAAGAATCCCAACAACTCCCAACCGTCTGAAACCAGTGGGACTGCAGTAACACCGAATTCGGGTACGTTGTGAGGCTGACGGTGGTGGGCACGGAAAGAGATGGGGAAGAGGAAAGTGGGGAAGTACCTGAATATTCAGATCTAATCACCAAACACAGCTAAAGCGACGTTTCAATTTTGAATGGTGGTCTTGTGTCTCGTGAAATAACACAAATTAACCAAATACATTTTGATATTTAATTAAATGAAGACACTATGAGCGAAACTCATTTCAATTAAATATTACAATTTGAGGTTTTACACATAAAAATTAAAATAAAAAATAATAACATTCATTCTAGATTTGCAGAAAAGTCAATTGATGTCGCTTATTAAATAAAATGTATAAAAATTTATCCAGACAATATAAAAATGGCATTTAGTTCGGGTTTGAATCTTGCAATCATACATAAAGATGGCAGCTTATAAAATGTGCGTTAAGAAAATGAAGATAATATGGGTGGTTCTTAGTCAAAGTATGATACAGTTAAAAGTGACCGAATTTGATATTGACATCATGGCGCAGTGGACAGCGCGCTCCCCCGGAAAGAGAGAGGTCCTGGGTTCGAGTCCCAGAGGTGCCAATATCTTTGTCTGATTTTTCTGTTTCCAGATTTTCGATTGAGTTTCGCTCATAGTGTCTTCATTTAATTAAATATTACAATTTGAGGTTTTATTCATAAAAGTTAAAATAATAAATAAAATTTATTTGCCGGGTGTTTTGTTTTGGAGGAAGGAACTTTGTAAATAATAACGCATCTTAAGGAAACTTTAAAGGACTTGTGACTTTTATTTGCTCTATTCCCAATTACATTGTGAATATTCAGAAGACCCAAACTACCCAACCCAAACCAAGGAGTTTACGTTTTACTTGTTAAGAAGGTATGGTGATGAGACGAGAAGTGAGTGTAAAAACCTAAACATAGGCTTTTTATAATGCTTCCTTGGTAGAGGGGAATTTGCATCTCCTGACATCTATGGATAATTTCTTCTATTAATTAAATCAACTTTACATAAACCAATAAATCGAATTATCTGGAGAGGTGTGAGTCCTAGCTAATTAGGTTAAATTTTATACACCGGGATTTAAATATGTATGTAATTCTCAGTTGGCAACCGCTGCCTTATGTCCGCATCTTCACACATAACTATGGAAATTCTACATTCAACATATTTGTAGTAACCGTCCACACAATATGAATATCTTGACATTAGTTGAACAATTGGATATTACGCGAAGGAATGTTCGTCCAACGCAGCTATCGTACCAACTACCAACCAGTACCAAATTACTCATCCTTACATTCTCTGGTACAGAACTGACGAGACGTAGGTAATAAATGGTTTCATATTTTATTTATCTCTTTATCATAAGAACGGAACACTCCGGAACATAATATAATAATTTTCAGTCAGTTTTGAATAATTTTATCTTTGATGTGATGCGGCATTGTAGAGTATATTAACTGTCCATAGTCAGTGACACGGTGGCATTCAAATTTTGGGAATTTCGTTAGACTGTGGACGTGACTGACGTGAGATAAAGAGAAGGTGTAGAAGAAGGTTGTAAAGTACCTAGATTTGAAACGATAACATGTGACATTGACTTGACACCCATTAAGACATGGCATGACAAAACGACCATGGTGAACCATGTTATTGACTTGGTTAATGTCAATAGTGGGAATAACATGTTGTGTGAATACCGCGCAAGAGTTACAGCTACTCTCAACCGTCTGAAGCCAATGGGACGATGGCAATAATAATAATAATAATAAGAAAGGCGGAGGATGAGATTGGATGGGATGTACCTACCTGTCAATTCAGATCTGGTCAGCCATCATAGTTAAAGCCATTCCAAGCACCGTTTCGTTTCTGAATGTAGGACTTTCAACAGGGCGATACTTTCGAGTATATACCACTCCGAGAGTAGATTGTGTATTTTTATGTGAATACCGCACAAGAGTTCCAACTGCTCTCAACCTCTGAAGCTAGATGTCATCCTCAATCGGGGTACGTTGTAGCTGAAGGTACGGGGAGGGGAAGGCTTGGGCGAAAAGTAAGTGGGAAAGTTAGTGTCTGGCTATTCATATATCTTATATACCGGTCAGTTGCTGAGTTGGCATCGCGTTTTGGTCCCACCCAGGAGTCGCATGTTCAATTCCTCGGCCGGCTAAGTCCTCCATCACGACACATGCAAAATTTTTCGCCAAATGTGGTAGTAGTAGATTTTCAAATATTGTTAGGCTATTTGTAACCCGAATATGTTTGTCTTTCTTTTTTAAAAACATATTTATATTTGTTCATATGAAGCAGATACTAACATATTTATATATCTCGTCACCAAACACGGCTAAAGCATTTCAAGCAACGTTTCAATTGTTAATGGTGGTGTTACGCCAGGGCGATACTGGTAGTATCTTCCACTCTGGAGCGTGCCGCAAATATAATATACATTATTTGGAAATTGAGAAATGAAACAAAATAATCAAGTAAACTTTACCGGCGCCCGCCGGTATTTAAACCCACGAACTTTGGATTGTTAGTCGAGAGCCAACATTCGACCAAATCTGGGTGAAACATTGACTGTCTTTCCTGAGAAATATGTATTATCAAAAAATAGCACATATACCTAAATACCAAGCGTCACAAGTTTGAAATGGAAGAGTCTAAAAACTCTAAAAAATCGTTTAGATGCTACTACTTTCTATAAATACAATACCCCTTCTACAAAGTCTATCATATAAAATAAAGATCTAAGCATCACTATCGAAAATTCCCTAATCATTCACACTATAACATCACACAAGTCGTTAGAAAAAATCGTTAGGTCTCTACCTTTAGGACTTTAAATACTATTATTCACACTAACAAGAATATCCTTGAATCGATCTTACGCTACAAAAGTTTTCCTTATCACGTAACGATCAAATCATTCACACTATCAAAGTTGTCCTTTCAGCAAAACGATACGAGCATTCACACTACCGAACTTGTCCTTCCTTATAGCGTCCAAGCGACAAATCATCAAATTTTCCTTGCCCTAAATACGATCAAACGATTTATTTATTTTCAATCCTTATATCGGCTGGATTCCATACGCCTCTATACATTTGATATTTCGCGGTCGAGAGGAAACCAACGAAGCACAAACCCGTGGGATGCCACATCAATTCCACGCCATTTGTCACACGAACTCGTTATACGAGATGATGCGAGGAGATAGGAAGATGTATCAGAGATGCTGGCACTAATCTCTATTGTGTAGGTGATTTTGCCTTTTGATCGACAATCGTTGTAATAAAAATGATTTTTTGTAATACCTACCTGATTATATATCTAAATCTTTCTATTCACTTAACTGTTGTATTCTTCAGGCTTTTCGAAAGATTGTTTTTTCTCGTCAATGCCTGTAGGTATTTAAAAATACACTGCTCCTAGTAGATATATCACGTCTTTGTCATCTTTAGAGATGCTGTATGGATGGTCTTCGGGAACAGAAAGAGGGGAAATTCTGGGAAGGAAAAGGGTATGAGGAGTGAGTTAGAATCTGGGATTCAATGTGTCCAGGAGTGACGAACGTATGATGCCCCCAATGCAGTGCAAGGCGATTCGAGAGAGTCCGGCTGGAGAGTTCAAACGGACTCCTTCAACCAGTCTCTCCCGATCCGGCCCGCCACGCAGTAGATGGACAAACGCATCCACCGCGTTCGAAGGTAAGGTTTCATTCTATCTCATTATCTCGCAGGCTAAATCCTAAAGATGTATGTTTTTGTCTCTTTTTAGTATCATTTCCATTTCATCGAGTTTCAAATCAAAACGGTGCTAAAGAAGTTTTGCTTCAAAAACCCTCCGCATAGAAGTTTCACGTAAGGATTATCATCAATCGATGTTGATTCTAGTTTTAGGGCTTTCATAAAAAACGTAATATTAGTAAATTATTACATCCCCTTATTTATTGATTGTGGTCCATTTATATGTGTGAATCGAGAAAATTACGCGAAGCAATCATTAGCATTTGCGCCGTTAATCAAATTTCAAAAAAAAAAAAATTACACAGAAATGATTGCTTGCCTCGAATACAATACAATACGGCTAATATGAACAAAATCACTATTCTGTTTGAGAATTTCTTGCGAATTCAGTGTGTACCTTCGAGTGGATCGTTGTTTCAATGTTTCCATTACTAATTAGAAAAGATGAAACAAGTGATTTATATTACTGATTTCTATCAGTGATTCGTATCACAAACGAAGGCATGTCGCTAATAACTCCATTGATAGTTGTAACCCCTCTCTCTTTCTCATAAAATAAACAATATGTAGCAAAAAGAGAAGAGAAATTATTTTTTAATGTGAATACCGCACAAGAGTCCCAACTGTTAAGAGGAACGTTTGCGCGGCCCCATTTCTGCCCGTTTCAAACAAATCTTAATTTTGCATTTGAGATCAAAATACCCAACAAAACTGAAAAATAATTTTAGTCAACCAAAGGTTTTTCAAATATCTAGTACGGATGAGCTACTTTATTTATTTTTGTTTTAAATTATAAGATACAGGCCATTAAAGATTTGAATGTTTCAAAAGGCAATTATTTGTGAGTGTGAAAAACAATAAATTAATAATTTTATTATTTTTATCATAAAAATATAATGAAATATAAAATAAGAAATAAAAATTAATAAAAGAAATCATTTGATGGGTGTAAATTTAAAATACAAATGACACATTTACAGCGGAACAAAAATTTATCGTTTATATATTAAAATTACTACCCAATAATTGCATTTTTAATGATGGGTAATTTTTTATTTTATTTTTTATCATATTTTTTAATAAACGTAGTAAAATATTTTTTTTTATATTCTTCATTTAATCATAAATAATTGACCAAGCTGCCCCTAAAATCATGAAACACTAAAATCTTTTATAGCGTATATGTTATAATTTAAAGCAAAAATAAATAAAGTAGCATATTTTTTAATAAACGTAGTAAAATATATTTTTTTATATTCTTCATTTAACCACAAATAATTGCCCAAGCTGCCTCTAAAATCATGCAACACTAAAATCTTTAATAGCGTATATCTTATAATTTAGAGCAAAAATAAATAAAGTAGCTCACATCCGTATTAGATATTTGATACACCTTTTGATTACAAAAATAATTTTTGAGTTTGGTTGAGTACATCACAAGTTGATCACAAATCCAAAATTAAGATATATATGAAACGGGCAGAAATGGGCCGCGCAAACGTTCCACTTAAGATGAAGCCATAGTAAATAATGCAAAATCACACAAAATCGTGTGTTTTTGTTTTGAAAATTTGATCTCTTAGAATTATTATAGATGCTTCAATTAAATATTGCGTATAGAACATATCTTGGCCCTTAAAAATATCGGTCATTTTTTTTATAAGTCTTTTAATAAGCCTAGAAAAAAATAAAGTAACAGGTCTTTAAAAAAACACTTTCAAGTGCAAACTCTCCTACTTATGAACATCTTTTCGGATATAATTTTATTGCTTATTGTAGCAAATTTAGTTTTTTTTTTATGATAATCGCAAAAAAAATTGATATTTACGCCCGATATTCACAAAATAAAATAAAATATGCATATTTGCGTTGTTATTTCACAATACGGCTGGCAGCCGACGAATGTGGATTTTCAAAGTGACCTTTATGTCGTTCACCGAAGGACTACTGGCTTGCCACACCCCACTTCCATTGAGAAACGCCCTGGCCGGAGCAGGGAACAGACGTGTGACTCCACGTCGCTCGGTTCCGTGAAATTAATTTTAAATTCCCTTGTTGTTACAATAAACAATGTGTAAAAAAGGAGTTAATGTTTTTTTTAGGTCTTCACGAAATCAACCTGTAAAAAAAATTCTCAAATACCTTTTTCAACCGTTCCAAAAGCTTTTTCTCAAATATTTTTAAACTCCTCCCACAATGGGCGTGAATTCCGACTTCGATTTTTCCCTGGACTATTTGGATCCCCTTAACCACCAGTGGGTCTATGGCGTACCCAATTGGATATGTTATGATGACAAAGGGATCGAGGAAGGGAAGGGGATGGGGAAGAGATTAGTTGGGAAGTATTTGACTGTTCAGATCTGGTCAATTTTTTCAAGGTCAAGAATTTTCAATTCCGAAGAGTGTTTTTAACAAGGGCGATACTGAGAGTACCACTCTGACGATAGCCAACCTCCGATATACCAGAAGAATAAAAAAAATGTCAATCTCATATTAGAATAACATAAAAGTTTTCATAAAGAATTCTGGAGTAAAATGGGGATACCTCGTAAATCTCCAAAATCTATTTCAAACTGTATTACGGGTGTGTAGATACTTGGGCCACTCGAAGCCACATTCAGAAAGTTCTTGTTGCAGTCACAGAACGCGGCGCGGTTTATATTTATTGTTCTAAATTCGGTCATGGGTATTTCAGTCCACTAACTTATTTTCAACTATATTTACAATGTGTGGGAATTTGGATGGAGAACGTATTTTAATGGAAATGTATTTTTGGAGTTACCACAATTTCCAACAGTAATTCGTTGGAACAGTGTTTGGAAAGGATAGTACCAATTGAAATAAATTTTAGGTAAAAATATCAAAAATGAATTTTAGAGTATAATTTTTTTTTTTTTACATCAGTTGTATGCTTCAGCTTTGGGGATTCTATATTGAGGTTCTTTTTAGGAAAGGAAGGGGACGCGGTTCTGGGAAGGATAAAGGTATGAGGGGTTGTTAGAAATCTGGGGGACAGTTTGGCCAGTAGTGTTGGAAGTGAATCCATCCCTCCCCTTGCGGTGCAAGGCGATGTTCCGAGAGTCTTGTTAGAGGGGTCAAAAAGTCTCCCTCAAACAGTCTCTCTCGATCCGGCCTACCACGCAGTTGGCATCCGCCGCCATGTGCCAGAGATATCTCACCCCAATGAATTCGGGCAAGTCACAAGTCACCAAACGTAACGAACCAATGGGGTGACCTATGGCAGAGGAAAGAAAGGTTAAGTGAAGTGAGAGTAATACAAGAATTCTGGTCATTTATACGTAGTCCAGCGTAGTACAGCGGTAAGGCTCGTAACTCGCAATCCGAAGGCCGCGGGATCGAATCCCGGCGTGGTAAATAAATTTTATTTGAATAATTTGTGTTATTTGACAGTTTATTCATTTAAAATAATATATAGTATATTTGCGGAACGTTCCAAAGTGGAAGATACTCTCAGTATCGCCCTGGTGTTAGACCACCATTCAGAATTGAAACGTCGCTTGAATTGGCTTTAGCCGTGTTTGGTGAACAGATCTGAATACCCCACCTTCCACTTCCCTATCTCCTTTCCCTCCTCACTACCTTCAGCCTCACAACATACGCCAATTGGGGATGTCATAGTCTCACTGGGTCCAGACGGGAGCAGTTGGGACTCTTGTGCGGTATTCACATTAAAAAAAAATTATCGTCTGTAAAGTTGGTTTACGGACGATCATTTTACGTGATAACATATAATAACGATGGAGTGGAAGAGAGATAAATGCGTCCAAGCCGAAAGCTTAGCCGTCCGAGCCGCGCTCGCTTTTTCATGAGTGCAGCCGGCGTTCATCGATTTATAAGACCTTCTCACGTCAAAAAAATGGTTGTCTGTAAAGTCGGTTAACGGACGATAATTTTACGTGATAAAGTCATATAATAACGACGGAGTGGAAGAGAGGTAGATGCGTCACAAGCCGAACGCTTAGGCCGAATGCTTGTTCTGCGGTCTCGCTTGCACGCTCAGCTCAGGCGGAACGTGACAATGAGTCATGCTCTTTCATGAGTTCAGCCGGCGTTCATCGATTTATAAGACGTTATCACGTCAAAAAAATGGTTGTCTGAAAGTCGGTTTACGGACAATAATTTTACTTGATAACGTCATATAATAATGACGGAGTGGAAGAGAGATAGATGCGTCACAAGCCGAACGCTTAGGCCAAAAAGTGAAGCCAAAAAGGTCTCCTATGTGAGAATTACTTGGAGATGGAGTTTTATTACAATTTAAAATTAATTTTAGGTGAGGAGGAGAGGAGGAGCAGGAAAATGGGATAAGGATAGGAGATGCTTCCTGTACGTTCCATACACTTGAATCAATTGTCGATCGTACGCGTTACTTCTATTCGGTATTGTTTCGTTTTATAAGACGTTGTCACGTCAAAAATTTAAAATTTAAAAAGTTTTCATTCACGATTTACATAGAAAGTTGTGTGCTTACCACTTCGCTATTGTCCCATATATTGTCACGCTCGATTTGACCAGGTGAATCACGCTTCCATGCGCTGGACACTAAAGAATAGTCTGGACGTTTTCGTCGTTTGTTCCGAGTAAACAAATATTTCACGTGAAATCCCGCCGCGAACTTCTGTCGCCCTGGTACCTCCTACCTCCACTTTAACTTCATCTCACCGCTTACCCCGGCGGAGATAATGTGGGGGGATAATGTGACAAAGGCGACGAAAATTGATCTTTAATGGCGGCGTGTGTTCTCTTCAAATGGCGGTTAAATCACATTTAAAACATGGACGGGAAATTTATTCTTTGAAGGTGCTCATAAATTCTGTCAGCGAAAATTCAAGAGTTTTTTATATATCGTAGGATGTATAAATTGTGCGTGGTACTTACCTACGTGGGCTTCAATTCCTGTTATTCTTAGTTGATTATCAAACTTCTCTTACCTGTAACAAAAAAAATAAGAAATTTTAGAATAGAGAATAGAAATATAGATTTGTAAACAGAATTTTTATATATTACCCACAAACAGCATTTAGGTACATGGGTCGTTCTTCTTTTTAACCTACATAAAGTTGTCTCCACCAGTTAGTGGAGAAAAATTTAACAGAATTACCAATATTATTATTTTATAATTACTTTAAAATCTACTGTACTAAAGACGTAACGACTGTGTCGACTAGAAAGACGACGTTTTAAAAAAATGTTTTTACATTTTTGTAGTAAAAATTACGTTACAGAGTTGTAAATCCTCGTGATAAAAGTTTATTTCAAACAAATCACAGTTGTCTTCTGCCACCTCGACTTGCGTATATTCTAGAATATTATAAAACTATTTTAAAACTCCAAAAGTTATAACCTATCAAGTAACAGCGATTATTATTTTTATGATGTTTAATAAAATATTTTTTTAAATCTCAAAAACTTGTCTCCTACAACTTTTATGTCGTACGTTAGTTCTATCACGTGGGTTGTCATTCGAAATAGGTACACACGCAGCTCGTGTTTGTCACCCCCTACAGGCATTTTTGGCTTCTTTCCCCCCTTGCTACAATTTCCTCTCTGAGATCAGAGAGAATCAATTTATAGTAAAAAAAATGTGATAGAATGGTGGAAATGTGACAGAGTGGTAAAAGTTATGTAGGTTAAAAACAAGAACAACCCAAATAATTAAAGTATGAGCGTTGGAAACGGTAAACATTTTTGTATGTGAAAACCTCTTCAAAGCCCCGTTAAAAAAAAATTGTGTTCCCTACTGTCCTGAGCCAGTGGGATTGTGGCAAGATCAATTAGGGAGTGTTAAGTACTTATAAAATACTAGCTGAGGTTGGTGGGATTGTGGCAAGATCAATTAGGGAGTGTTAAGTACTTATAAAATACTAGCTGAGGTTGATATGAGATTGAACTGACGTTCGAACCCACGACGGATCTTGCTTTTTTGCTTGCCAAAAAAAAAAGCTTCGAATAGTCCACAATGTTCCAAAACATTCCACAACATTCGAGAGTATTCTGAAATATTTCACAATGATCTGGCATGTTCCAGATTTTACCGTACAGTCCAGACTATTCCCGAACAATGTTCTGCGCTCTTCTAGAAATTTCTAGAGGGCGAAACTTCCAGCCTTTATATCTTCAAAGCACGCCCTTCAGGTAAAAACGGTAACCTTCTTCATGGATGGGAGATAGAGGTCACATCACGTACTTGATCGTACTGGGACTCGTTTCTGAATTTTAGAGGCAAGCACATTGTACAATTTATTTTATGATATTGATTTTATACGACCATGAGGCTTTTACATAATTATGAGAAAATAATATAGTGCAAAAGTATGGAGTACATTTAGCTAATACAAATATGTAAGAAATCTAATATTAGTAGCGCCTTTGAGGTACTATTATTTTTATGATTAAATTAGTAGTAATTAAAGAAGTTTGTTATTATAGCCTTCTTGTAAGTATATTCGGTGCAGTTGATTTACTATTTCGCCGAATGTTTTATCAGGTATCTAAATGACTCAGTCCTTATATAATTGTAACAATTAAAATAATTTTGGAATGAGTCATTTTAGTTGGTATATGGAAGGCACAATTATAATTACTGTTCAAATCTGTTCACCAAACAGGGTTAACTGAATGGTGGTATTTTAGGGCGATACCGGGGGTTGGTACCTACGACTCGTAGGTTATTGAAACCAACCAAAATGTTTTTTTTTTTTTTTTAATCAATAGGTGTATCAAATATCTAGTACGGATGTGAGCTTCTTTATTTATTTTGGCTTTAAATTATAAGATATAGGCCATTAAAGGTTTTAGTATTTCTCGATTTTAGAGGCAACTTGGGCAATTATTTGAGAGTAAATGAAAAACAATAAAAAAAAAACTTTATTGTATTTATTTTCAAAATACGATAAAAATAAAATAAAAAATTAAACTCCCTTAAAAATGCATTTTTGGGTAGTTACTTAAATATATAAACGACAATTTTTTGTTCCGCTGTAAATAGGTAATTTGTATTTTAACTTTACACGCATCAAAATGATTTTGTTTTTGATTTTTATTTATTCTATATATTTTATCATATTATTATGATAAATATAGTAAAAAAATTTTTATTGTTTTTCATTTAGTCACAAATAATTGCCCAAATTGCCTGTTAAAGCATGGAATATTAAAATCTTTAACGGCCTGTATTTTATAATTTAAAGCAAAAATAAAGTAAGTAGTCCGTACTAGATATTTGATATACCTTTTGATAAAAAAAATAATTTTTAAGTTTGGTTGGGTATTTTGATCTCAAATCCAGAATTAAGATTTGTATGAAACGGGCTGAAATGGACCGCGCGTGCGTTCCTCTTAAGTGCATCTGAAAATGTCTTTAACCCATTCACATAAGGAGATATTATGTGACATTTTTTGTACGTGCATATAATTTGCATTGTTGAACAATGTGTTTAAAATATTCAAAATCACCCCTACCGCAGAACGCAAATAAATTTGCATTAGCATTGTGAATTTCAATGCAAGAAAAACAAGAAACACAAAAAAATGTAAATTAAAGTGGAGCCACAATTACTTATTAAATAAAATAGGGCACACATTTTACAACTTTGAATAAATTTATTATTATAAATGAATTATAAAACGCGTCAGTACAGGTTTGTAGGTAGGTGGTATGTTGGCAGGTCAGATAAAACTGGATTCATATCTGGTCATAAAACAAGGCTTAAGCTATTTCAAGCAACGTTTCAATTCTGAATGATGTTCTTACTCCAGTGCGATATTGAGAAAGTATTTTCAACTCTGGAACGCGCCAGAACACTTTATATTATTATAAATGATTAAATTGATAAAATAACGCAAAACAATTTTAAAAATGTCAGAGTTTTATGCAGTCCACACGAGATAGAAGTGAAACCGCCAGAAAACAAAAGTAGACAAGAGTTGCAGCACCGTACAAAGAGGACACCGATTAGTCTATTTCATTGTCTGTTTTTAGTGTCGCTCGGATCCGTTTCATTGAGAGACAAATCACAATGCTGCTAAAGAAGTTTTAACTTTAAAAATTTGCTTGCACACGCCGGGATTTGAACCTGAGACCTTCGGATCGCTACTTAAGAGCCTAACTCATCGACCACGGAGGCCGTCAGATTAGTTTAGCAATTATTTATTTATCAAACCAATAAAAATAATCGAAAATAGTATAGTTGAACACTTCTTCGTTGCGTATTTACATTATTGGTGACATTCCCAGACGGAACATAAATTTGAATCAATGAAATGTAGCCCAAACACCACCTAAAACGGTTGCATCACACGACCTTCCGCCCGCAAGAACAACCGAGTACGTTAAAACACTTTTGTCATACAGAATCAGGGCATAGAGTTAGGTATAGCGCACAGTGCATGGAGATACAGCACAGAGACACGGCCGGCTGAGAAAACATCCTAAATGAACAATCAACAATGTGACGCATCGAACCGGTTCCACGCACTTAGCGAGCAGGCATACCCTACACCGCAACTACACCGTGCACCGGGCTGGAACTCAGACATCGACAACATTTTTACAAAAGTGTAATAAATTTTTTTAATTTTTAATTTTTTTAATGTGAATACCTCGCAAGGGTTCAAGCTGCTCCTGACTGGAGCCAGTGAGACTTTGTCATCCCCAATTGAGGTATGTTTGAGGCTGAAGGTAGTGGGGAGGGGAAGGAGATGGGTTAAAGGAAGGTGGAAAAATATCTGGCTATTCAAATCTGGTCACCAAACACGGCTAAAGCCATTTCAAATAACGTTTCAATCCTGAATGGTGGTCTTACACCAGGGCGATACTGAGAATTTCTACCACTCTGGAACGTGACGCAAATATAGTATATATTATTTTTAACTAGCTTTTACTCGCGGCTTCGCTCGCATGGTATTAGGAAGAAATTACTGTAGCGCTTTTACTTATCAATTATCCCTCCCAACTTCTTCCTCCTCCCCCCACCCCTCCCGCATTCCATAAATTCATTCTTCAGATGTTATAAAAATATTACGATCATGAAAATTTTCCATATTTTATGTAGATTTATATAAGAAAGAATGTTTGTGGCGGTCGGGTGGAGTGGTTTAATTTTCGTACAAATCTAAAGCTTAACCTTAAAACGAATGAATCTATATCTGATTTTGAAATGCTCTGTGTAAAGCCCGGACAAAGCCGGGGACTTCAACTATTGAATAAAATACATTAAAGCTTCTCGAACTGAAAAAATTGGAACGGATTCATTTGCCTAAGTTGCTAGGTTAACGCAACCATTTCTAGCGTACAGCGTCTTTTCCAACATCAGCTATAGCGCTTGAAAGTATCAATTGATCTGTAACAAAAATGAGACAGAACACCATATTGGAAATGTTATATTTCACACAGAAAAAAAATGTTTTGAAATGCGGGCGAAGTCGGATAGTAAAGTAGTCCCAGCGAAATCTCGTATGCACGTCATTGGCGTTCATCCTCTTCCTTCTCACACGTCTTGTTTGAAATAGAAAAAGATACTAGAACGATGATCTCTCGATGGGACTAATATAACTACCAGTTAACCCGTTTAATCACAGGAGACCATATTGTCCCAGTTCACACAAGTCTCATAGAAATCGTTGTACCTCTCTTATTATCATAGAGAGAAGTATGATCTAAACGATATTGAAAGGAGAAAACAACAGGCTTTATATTCAAATCTTAAAGTTTTTCACAAAATAATTAAAATATACACCTTTATGAAACCAAAGTTTCCGACCGCAATTAGGAAAAAAAAATTATGGAACTTGGTAATTTTTTAAAAATTATTTTTACATGAAACGACAAAAAAGTGAGACAACAAATTTTTTTTTTATTAATCTGACTAATATAATATGTGTGTGTTTGTGTGTTTTTTTTCGTTATCAGTAATTTATGTTAGAAAAAATGAAAGGTGAGCCATTTTAATAATTTTTTGAAGTTTGCATTAAAATTTTTTATATATAAAAAATTACATATTTATTTCTAAAAATAAAATTTTAGAGCGTATTTTATCACCTTCGGAAAAAAGTTCTTAATTTTTTGATACGTTCCATTTATTTGCAAATATTCCATTTATTTGGATTTTATTGTAAAGCGGAAGTACTTAGATCCACTGACAAAATATGCCCGAATTTTGAAGACTTATTACATTAAAGCGTCCTCGAACGAATATACTATCAACGTAGTACTCCTGTATTCAGGAATGATAGTTCTTATAATTTGCATTCGTTAGAAACAAAATGTTGACAATCTCTGAGCTACAGCGTAACCCGATACAACAGACTAGAATAACCAACTCCCAACTTGCTTGTGTTATGCAAATTAACCCCCCTGAAGCTTGCGCCCCCGTGCAAGGATGATCCTCAATACAACTAGTTTTAACTTCTACAAATACCAGCTACTAGTAGAAACTTCAGAATGGTGATGATTGTGGTGTGTTGGTTTCTTGTTTCTAAGGTATCTTCAAATGGTGTCGAATATTGTGATGAATGTAAATCAAATATAGCACAAATGTGTTTCTTAGTTTTTTTTTTTTTTTTAAGTTTTCTTTATTCATTAAATTGTTTTTTACATGAATTTTAGGACTTTTCGACCACCATGCTAGGCACATGCCCGTGTTGTGGTGGTCGATTTTCTATACAGTACTTTAACATATATGCAATATAAAAAATATGCGAGAATATTAAAAAAATATATATATAATATAATATTCAAGAATATTATAGAAAACAAAAGTATATAAAATAACATAAATGGCTTTAGAGTAATATAAAAGAGTAAGGAAGAATATATAATCATGCCATTATACAAAGGTAAAGGGTCACGTATGGAATGTGGGAATCACAGGGCTATTAGCCTGCTTAGTTCAGTCGGCAAGCTATATGGTAGAATATTGATAGAAAGGGTAAGAATGGAAACAAAGGAAAAAGTTTGGGATGTGCAAGGCGCTTTTATGAGTGGAAGGGGGTGCATGGACCAGATTTTCTCGTTGCGTATGCTCACTGAGAAGTTTCTTGCAAAAAACCAGAAACTCTTCTGTGCCTTTGTAGATTTACAAAAAGCATACGACCGAGTTGACAGGAAAAAGCTGTGGAAGGTGTTGTCCAAGTACGGAGTGAATAAGAATCTCATACAAGCAATTGCGTCTCTGTATGAGGGAAGCGTTGCATGTATTAG
The DNA here is from genome assembly GCA_936435175.1 of Glyphotaelius pellucidus. Classification (NCBI taxonomy): domain Eukaryota; kingdom Metazoa; phylum Arthropoda; class Insecta; order Trichoptera; family Limnephilidae; genus Glyphotaelius; species Glyphotaelius pellucidus. The sequence goes on along the minus strand of OW386552.1, from coordinate 8,326,351 downwards.
GGTGAACGGTGATTTTACGGGGTGGTTTGACATCACAAAAGGTGTAAAGCAAGGATGCGTAATGTCACCGTGGTTATTCAATCTATACATGGATAATTGTATGCAAGAGTTGAAAGAGATGGGATTGGGCGCGAAATTGAGTGATCTAGAAGTATGTTGCCTGTTGTATGCTGATGATGCAGTGCTGATTTCTAACAGTATGGAAGATCTACAGTCGCTCGTGTCTAGGATGAACGAAGTATGTATGAAGAATGAGTTAATGATGAATGTAAGTAAGTCTAAAGTAATGGTATTTGAAAGAGAGAGTACGAAAACAATGTGCAACATAGTTGTGAACGACGAATACTTGGAGCAGGTGGATGAGTTTGTGTATTTGGGAAGTATGTTTACGAGAGATGGGAAGACTGATAGAGATATCGAAAGAAGGGTAAATGCCGGTAACTCCATTAATGGAGGTCTGAACGCCGTTGGCAGCAACAAAAAATTGTCAAAAGAAGCGAAGCTAGCCGTCCATAATGGAGTGCTGGTACCTACCCTGATGTATGGCAGTGAGGCATGGAACTGGCAGAGAAAGGATGAAAGTAGACTGAATGCTATAGAAATGAGATCCCTGAGACGTATGTGTGGTAAAACCATGTATGATCGTGTGAGAAATGTGGAGATCCGCAAAGAATGCAAGGCTGATGTAAGCGTAATGAATAAGATTAAGAAAGGGACGCTCAGATGGTTTGGGCATGTAGAGCGAATGAATGAGGAAAGGAGTGTAAGGAGAATATATGACGCAAATGTGAATGGTAGACGAAGTCGGGGACGCCCGAGGAAGACATGGCACGACCAAGTGAATCAGATACTTGAGTCGGGCGATGTCAAGAGTCAGAATAACAGAAGAGCATGTATGAGACGATGTATGAATGTGAACGAAGCAAGGAGTGTGTGCCAAGATCGAGTTGTTTGGCGGTCCGTCCTCTCTGCCTACCCCTGCGGGGAAACGGCGTGATGGTTAGTTAGTTAGTTAGTTAGTTAAAAAAAAATATAGTACCTACTAAAAGTGTAGAACATAGGAAGAACACAAAAAGTTTTTTTTTTTTTTACATTAACTCCACACAGGAGGCCCTGAGGAAAACAGTTTCCCTCAGGGCCTATGTCATCTCGGATGCTGTGTGGAGGGTCTTTTTGAGGAGAGGAATGAATGTACATTGTTCTTGAAGAGACCCATGTTGTAGGAGGGAGGAAACACAGATGCCGGCAAATCGTTCCATAGCCGAGCTGTTGAACTCAAGAACATGTGACAAATGTCAACCGTGTACATATGTTGGGCGCGCGTTTGGCGTGTCTCCCGACTATTCAACGGTGCCGAAGGGATCAATGACTCTAGTTCCTCAGAGCATCTTCCATTGAAATACCGGTAGAACATGGATAGCATTCCCACCCGACGCCTGTGCTCTAAAGATTGCAATCCATTCGTTAAGACGGGAGAATCTATCAAACGGACCGCCCGTTTCTGCACAGAGTCGAGGGTATTTTTCAAGTATTTTGGAGCTTCAGACCAGAGGTGGCTGCCAAATTCAACCGTGGGGCGCACTTGCAATTTGTACAAGGTTAGCAGTTGTGTACTATTAAAGTATCTGCGGGCCCTGTACAGTACGCCCAGTTTTTGAGAAGCTAACATTACTCTGGTGTAGAATATAGAAAGCATATATACACATGAAAGAAAATAAAAAGTATGTTATTATAAAATATATAAGATCAAAGTGCTTTTTGGTAGGCACATAATTAAGGGTTTTTTTTATTTCAGTGGAAATCTATATGTGCGTGGTTATATTGGTAGGAAAATTATTAATTGGTAGGTAGATGAATCTGAGCGTAATTTTTTTATTTATATATTTTTTACAATAAATGTAAAAATTTTACAATTAATATAATTCTATTACAATACACATGACACATACAAAACTTTAAACGAAAAGTTTTACAATAATTTATATTTTTAAAAGAGTTCTTGCCTAAAATGACTCTTGAAATCTTCAAGGCCAATGTTGAAAATGTCAACTGACCTAGAGGTATTATTTAGAAGCACCATACCTCTATTCTGCCGTGGTGACGACCCTGGCGGTAGTTTTAAGGTACGAACAATTTTTTGACAAAAAAGGCGACAAAGAGATTTATTAGAGCTGGCAGGGTAAGTATGAAAGTAAACTGAATGCTGTTGAAATGAGATCCGTGGCGTATGTATGGTAAAACCGAGTATGATCGTGTGATAAATGTGGAGTTCCGCAAAGAATGCAAGGCTGATGTAAGCATAATGAGTAAGATTAAGAAAGGGACTCTCAGATGGTTTGGGCATGTAGAGCGAATGAACGAAGAAAGTAGTGTAAGAAGAATATATGACGCAAATGTGAATGGTAGAAGAAGTCGGGGATGCCCGAGGCAGACATGGCACGATCAAGTGAATCAGATACTTAATTAAATGAAGACACTATGAGCGAAACTCAATCGAAAATCTGGAAACGGAAAAATCAGAAAAAGATATTTGCACCTCTGGGACTCAAACCCAGGACCTCCCTACTTTCCGGGCGGGTGCTCTTGACCACTGAGCTAAGGTGTCGATATCCAATTCGGTCACCTTTAACTGTACCATACTTCGACTAAGAACCACCCATATTACCTTCATTTTTCTAAATGCATATTTTTACTGGCTGCCATCTTTATGTATGATTGCAAGATTCAACTCGAATTAAATGCAATCTAGATGGTGTCTGGATAAATTTTTATCCATTTTATTTTAATGTGCGACATCTATTGACTTGAACGTCAATAGAAAATCAGATACTGTCAAAAGTCAGAATAATAGAAGAGTATGTATGAGAGTGACATAACTGTGAGTGAGGCAAAGAGTCTGTGCTAAGGCCGAGTTGTTTGGCGGAAACGGCATGAAAGTTAGTAGGTTAATTAACCTAACATTCGCGTAAACCATTTTTTTTTCAGGTATAGATTTTTTACGATTCTCAACGATACCAGCAGATTTCCAGCTAGTTAAAATCAATAATTTCAATTTTACCTCGCCACCCTTGCATCGTAAGGCGTGCTTGAAAAGCAAACAAATCAACAAATAATAATATGTACACACTACTACTTACGGGTGTATTCCATCGGACAGTAACTTCACCCTCTTACTAAAAGCGATATGTGGAGATACGGCTAATGGATCCCATAACGGCTTGTGTTTAATTTGGTTTTGACCTCGAGTTCAAATTGCTAATTGTAAAAGCTTTGCAAGCAGTGGCGTACAGTTTCATTAATTATTAGTGATGGTTTGGAAACAATTTAATTTTTGTTTTTAACATAATGAGTAAAACCTCAAATAGTAATATTTAATTAAATGAAGACAATATTAGCGAAACTTAATCGAAAATCTGGAAACAGAAAAATCTAAAAAATTGGAACCTCTGGGATGTGAACCCAAGACCTTCGGCTTTCCAGGCCGCGACTCTACCAAATGAACTAAGGCTATCCGATTCGGTCGTTTTTAACTGTATCATACTTCGACTAAGAACTACCAACATTATCTTCATTTTCTTAAAGCATATTTTATTGGCTGCTGTACGAGTATTTATGTATGATTGCAAGATTCAAAACCTAACTAAATGCTATCTAGATAGTGTCTTGGATAAATTTTAATCCATTTTTTTTCTAATATGCGACATCTTTTGATTTTTTCGCAAGTCTAGAGATGAATATTCATTTTTTATTCATCTTAATGAGTAAAACCTCAAATTGTAATGTTTATTTAAATGAAGACAATAATAGAAAAAAACTAAATAAAAAATCTGGAAGCAGAAAAAATATGTTGGCACCTTTTTTTTATTAATCATAAATAGTACAATACATGTATTTCAAACAGATTCTATACAATAGTTAGTTACATAATATATATACCCCCATAAATAAGCATTTGATCAACCCCCATAAGAAATATTTTGTCCCAGAGGTGCCAATATTTTCTTCATTTAATTAAATATATCAATTTAACTTGTCTATTAAATTTAAAATAAAAAAAACTGATGATTGTCCATGGGGTATCCGTAGGTAAAATATATTTTGTGAAACCCAATTATTGAGCTTTATTTTACACTCTACAACGATTTCGAATGAAGCGATTTTTTTCACGAAATTGTGAACATTACGATCTTAATGGAAATTAAAATAAAATGGTACAGAAGTCGTGCATAATCAAAACTCCCTAATGAAGAAAAAAAAGTAAAATAAAAATACAGCTACAGTATTACAACTTATGATGGTAAATGGCGCTGGTGTCCAAATGTTTGTAAATATTATTTCTAGTGGAAAAATAATAAAGCAATAACCTAGGAATTCATATTTTATAATAATAATCATGTATGGATAATTTTTATAAGCGCCGTTTTTGTAAAAAATCACTTTAGAAGCGCTGTACAAATGTATAATATTTTATTTTTTTTTTTTTTTATTTATTTATTTATTTTTTTTAACAATAATAATTACATTTATAATATAATTACCTAGGTATACATAAGAATTAATTTTTTGGTTCTACTACTCCATAAATTGAGCTCTAGGAGCTCGTGTTTATGGGAGGAGTATTTAAACGCATAAAAAAAAAAATATTATTCTGAAAAGTGTGAATACAATGATCAAAGACTTAAATGTCTTGAATGAAATAAATATACAAATACTTTTTGACATAGATATAAAAATAAAAAAAACAATAACAATAATACATTTTTTTAATTAGATGTTAATTAGTTAAGGGTACAATATATCATTATCCAATTTCAGGGACTTAATTTGATTTTTAAATTGTTCATATTTCATTGTTTCTGTTACATTTATTTTGTTTTTGGATAATAATATATTGTACCATCTCACACCTAAATATAAATAGTGGTGTTGAGCCGTGGTCGTTCTAAGCATAGGAATGGCTATTAAGCCATTAGTTTTGAATCTATTGCTTATGCTATCTGAGGGATGAATTTTTTGGATGAAATATTCTTTGTAGATTTGATATAATGCGTTTCTCTTATACAATTCTGTGATAGTTGGCACATTAAATTCTCGAAATATCTCTAAAGTAGGGAAGTCATATGGTTTCCTAAGGATGATTTTAATAATTATTCTTTGTATTATAATTATGGGCTGTAAGGAAATCTTAAAGGCCCCTCCCCAACCAATAATGCCGTACTGTAATAAGGACTGAATTAGCGCATAATAGACAATTTTGATAGTTTTCTTGTTTAAAATGTTTCGTATGTTGTAGAATACATGGATAAGTTTTCTTATTCTTTCCACAGTGAGATCTATATGATCTTTCCATTTAACATTTTTATCTATTAAGATTCCAAGATATTTTACATTAGATTTATGATTTAGCTTAGCGCAGTCCGTATTACATGTACCGTCATTTGCACAATTTTTGGAATGGATTATTATGTTAATTAAATTAATTGGCACATCTTCTTGAAGAGAAAATGGAATATAGTATGTTTTTTCTGTGTTGAGTGATAATAAATTTTTATCGAACCATTTTTTTATAACCTTCATGTCCTGATTGGCTGCATTTATATTTCTAAAACATTATAATAACTTATGAACTTACTTACAAAACATATTATCACTGCTTTTTTAGAGAAGTTTAGATACAGTTTGCAAGCAGATGACATAATTGGGAATACATTTTATTGGAGTATACTGGTATATATTTTAATAATATTATAAAATGTTCTTTAATGAACGCGTTTGCAAAACGACAGCAAAATTTAATGATAGGCGGTACAATAGTACCAACAAGAATTTGATTAAAATATTTATCTTCCAAAATTAAGAGTGACAGATTATTGTGTAAGACTTCTAATAATATTAAATCAATAAGAAAAATGTGATAAAGACAAATTATAGGCTATTCAAGAATGATAACATTAAAATTGACGGTGAAATTATTGAAGTGTTACTGAAATAAAATACCTAGGAGTTATATTAGATTCCAAACTAACCTTTAACAAACATGCTGAATATACCCAAAAGAAAATTGGTAAAAAAAGTTTCTTTTTTGGGAAGAATTCGGAAAAAATTTCTAAAATTCGGGAAAAACTGCAGACACTATTTATAATTCAATTATTGCTCCACACTTTAACTACTGCTCAACTATCCTTTTCCTGTGTAACGAACGAGAACAAAATAAGTTTCAAATTCTCCAAAACAGGGCAATGAGAATAATTCTTCGGTGAAATAGATTCTCAAAAGTAAATAAAATGTTAAAGGAACTAAATTGGCTAACCGTGAAACAGATGTTGACCCTGCACACGATGATATTTATACATAAAATAGTGAACAACATGTTACCAAAATACTTCTCAGACAAAATTATATACAACAAGAACATTCACAGACACAACACAAGGACTTGCAAGGAAATCAGACTACAAAAAAGGACAAAACGAATACGCAGAACAGTTTACTATACAAAGGGATGAAGTTATATAACATTCTATCAGAAACTTTAAGGGCCGCACCAATTGGAAAGTTCAAAATGTATTGTAGGAGATACATAAAACAAGAAAAATATAGTTTGAAATATGAAATGATATAATTAATTAGGAAATTTTAAACTTAAATGTACAATTTACTAAAATAAAACTAATAAATAAAAAATAAAAATAGATAGATACGTAATTTTAGGGTACGAGCCTAAAATGGTACGTTTTTAGTTTCGACCGAAATTCTGTTGAGCTTGTTTTACTTCAAAATGACATTAAAAAATCATTTGATTAAGCTTTTTTGCGTATGGGATTGAAACATTTATATATTTTTGTTATTTTGGACCGCACGCCTTTGTTTTTAAGGGAGTGGAAACGGAATGCAATTCTAATAATATTTCACTGAAGCTGTGTGCATGGAGCTTATATTAAATCTCTCAACTTTTCTAATATTGGAAGAACTTTTTGAGTTGTGAACTATGAGGGCTATTCTGAAAACTATTTGAGCCGTGGTTGCCAATAAACAAAGCAATGTTGATTTTTAGCTAATTTTAATGAATGATAAACTGATATACTTAGAAAAAGGGTTCGCTTCCGTTTATTTGTTTAGTGGATAAGTTCTGGTGGAAAGATTTTGGTTTCTAAGGTAATAGTTTAAGTAAAATTTTTGGTACATTTCAACGACGTTTTTTGCCTTGTTATTGTTGAAAATAACTCATTTAATAATATTATTTGTTTATTTATTTTCTGGAAATCGACAGTTTATATTTTTTCAGTTTGTACATGTTTGTAAAGCCAAAATAAAACCAATTATGGATTTTCTCCTTGTGACTTTACCTCTGATTAAACAGCATAATTAAAAATAGAAATAATAAAATGTATAATAAAATAATATGAAATCAAAAATTATGTAAAACAAACGATTGTATAAAACTAAAATTTACATAAAACATTAAAATATCAATACATTGGTATCCATAAAAAGCCAGGTTGTACATAAAAATCAAATCATAACAGAATTATATGGTTTGAAGAAAATTTAAATAATCAATTACTAACTATGAGTAGAGAGTATCAAAAAAAAATAAGTAACATCTCATTTTTCTCATTTTTTCTTTAAAAGAAAGACAAACATTCCCGGGTTACGAATAACCCAATAATGTTTGAAAATCTCCTACCACCACCACAGAAAGCCGAAAATGTTGCTTGTGTTGTGATGGAGGACTTAGCCAGCCGAGGAATCGAACACGGGACGCCCGGGTGGAACCCAAACGCGATGCACACTCAACCACTGACAAGACCATTTTCATTGTTTCTTGTTGAGGAGGCAGCTTGGGAGAAAACGTCGGACTGCTAATATTATAAAAGTTGATATATAAAGATCTCGTTTAGAAGGTAGTGCCGCATGCGCGGTATCGCTACCACGAATGCATGAACTTTTAATCCTATCTTTTAGTGATACCAATCATTCGCATTTCTGCTGTTTCGAATTGCCTAGAGTTAGGATTTGTACACAGTCCAGCATTCGGAACCACACATTATGTATCTGTACTAATATTACAAGTGCGAAAGTGAGTGTGCTTGTTTGTTAAGCTTTCACGCCTAAACCACTAAACCAATTTTTAAAATTCTTTCACCAATAGAAAGCTACATTATCAGCAAGTGACAAAGGATATATATATATATATATATATATAATGGTAAGCTCTGGCGCTATGATATTTATATACATGAAAATGTATGAATTTAATATATTTTAGCGGCAGGGAGGAAAGGCAGGGGGAAGGTGGGGTTCGCGGAGAGGGAAGAGACGAGGGAGGGGGAAGGCGGGGAAGGTGGAAGAGAACGTGGACGCACGGGAAAGGACATTCAGCGAGAATCAATTTATTTCTTATATATATATATAAATACGTAACGAAGCTAACTATCATTTATTTTTTGTTATTGAATGTTCAAAAACAACATGCGAACGTGGAATTAACAAATAATTCAACATATACTTGGATAAATATTACGATTCACACAAATCATTTGAACGTTAGACTTCGGTGAGAAAATTATTTAAGAGGAAGCCACAAGCAAAAAACGTATGTTTTCTCGGTATGCCTTTTGTCGGCAAGAATGTACGTTATAGACATTCAAATAAGGAGTCTAGAGGTCACGATTTCAAGCGCCAAGGTGTTTTTTTTTTTTTTTTGTGAATAATTTCAAAGAAGTAAAAAAAGTTAATCAAATGAAACAGTCACAGATAAAATAAGACATTAACATTTTTAGACGTAACATTTTTTTTTATTTTTTTGTTTTTTTTTTATTTAATTTTTTTTTTAACGACGTTTTCACAGATTTTTTTACACAGAGTTTAACATTATTTTTTAAAGGTTTTCAAAATGTCAAAAAATATATTTTTTTAAGTTAAAATTTAATTTAATTCTACTCAATGGAAACGGTAGGAAAAACTTCAAAATTATTAAAAAAATATTTTATTATAGTTATAATACAAACAAATTCGTACTAAAGATTAATCTACAACAGTGATTTAGCAATTAGCTTCGCCTTAATAGGAACGTTTGCGCGGTCAATTTCGGCCCGTTTTTTTAATTTTGGATTTGAGATCAAAATACCCAACTAAACTGAAAAATTATTTTTGTTATCAATATATATATAATTTTATATCAAATATCTAGTACGCGTGTGAGCTACTTAATTTATTTTTGTTTTAAATTATAAGATACTGGCCATTAAAGGTTTAAATATTTCATGATTTTAGAGGCAACCTGGGCAATTAATTCTTCTACATTTATTGTAGAAGTATAATGAAATATAAAATAAAAAATAAAAATCATTTTGATGTGTGTAAATTGAAATTACAAAATACCTATCTGCGTCGGAACAAAAATATCTCGTTTATATACAAAAAATAATATCAAATTACTACCCCAAAAAACGCATTTTTAACGATGTTTTGTTTTTTTACTTAACTATGTCATCATTTTTTTATAATAAATATACTGAAATAATTTTTTTTTAAATGTCTTTCATTTACTTAAATTACTACCCCAAAAAACGCATTTTAACGATGTTTAATTTTTTTATTTAACTATGTCATCATTTTTTTATAATAAATATACTAAAATAATTTTTTTTATATGTCTTTCATTTACTCACAAATAATTGCCCAATTGCTTCTAAAATCATGAAACATTAAAATCTTTAATGGCCTATATCTTATAATTTAAAACAAAAATATATAAAGTAGCTCACATTCATCCAGACATTTGATAAACCTTTTGAATATAGAAATAATTTTTCAGTTAGGTCGGGTATTTTGATCTCAAATCCAAAATTAAGATTTGTATGAAACGTGCCGCGCGAACATTCGTCGGGTAGTTTGTGTTTTTCAGTGATGTTTTTTGGTTTAAATAACAAATACTCAAAATAATGAGTTCAGTAATAATTGGCAGTATCATAAAATTTGTATTCCTGTTGTTTATTTAAAAACACACTTACATAATCTTCTAAAACAACTTGGTGTTGTTTTTCAAATTATTCAAATCGTTTGAATCGAATGAAACTTTTTCAACTTCGACATTTCCTTGTACGGGTGTCCGCTATAACCGCGCCAGAATGACATCGGCGTCCGGGAAAAGTGTATGCTTATTCTTTTCAATTTCGAAAATGGCTGGAACCGGACAGTTTGCCGTCCAGAATGACAACCAGTTTGTCCTGACAAGATTACTGCGGTCCGAAGTTCCGAATGGGTTGACGGTTTTGGGTCTTGGACAGGGCTGGCAATTGGTAGGGGCGGGATACCCTTTCACATATAAATCAAAACGATCATTGTGCAAATGACGGCGTCCCTGGAAAGTTTATTGTTGGTTATGTCCGCATTTTAACTTCCGACATTTTGCAGATTAAACGAAATAAATATGTATAAATGAATTTTTTGGCAATCTACAAATAATAGCGCGAATAAAATATGACAGCTAAGCAATATTAGTTGCTTGAACTTGAAAATTTACTTTGAAATTTGATGAATTGTTCAAATTTTTTGAAACAACTGGCCCTTAGCTTTCTTAAGTATACGAATCAACAACTTTTTTAGCAAGTTTTTTTTTTATATATTCATTAACCCTTCGAATAATGAGAAAATAATATCTTTGAACTTTTGCCTGTCAAGATTTGCGTGCAAAATTCCCGATTCTTGCCATGCATTTTAAATGTTCTTTTTTATTAGTTATTTTGTAATTTTTTTGCAAAACAAAAATTGTTCTAAAATCAAGATAAAATAATCTTTCCGATGTGTTTAGTAGAAATCAAATTTTTTGTTTTTAAACGTTAAAATTTTTATATTGAAAATGTAAATTGGCTTAAAAATACGTACCTGGGGATTCCTCAAAAAAATACGTTAAATTAAATAAACTTAAAATTTTAAATACAGATTCATTTTCATAGGAAAATTTGTAATGAAACTGTGACCTCACTTTTTACAACTTTCATACAATTTTATTTTTAAATTTAGTGTTTGTTACGTCACAAATTGGCGCAAAATAAAATCGTCACTTATGATCGGGTTTGTAAAATATCTAATCAATACAGCTTGTATATTTCTAAAACAATAAGAAGCATCATTTCTTTTGCTCTCTAACATAAAAGAAATCACAAATTTTTATATGACAGGAAGAGAGATATCTAACTTTTAATAATGCACGGTCGCTCTGGGACAATCTGGGTCTCCTGTTATTATAATGGCATATGATGTTTTGGGACAACTTGGGTCTCCTGTGATTAGACGGGTTAATACTACTTTTCAATTTAAAAAAAAGCTCTTCATTTATAAACTTTTGTTGTGTAATTTTTATTATTCGTGACAGCTATTTCGCCGGAATTCGGAATTTTTGTACCCAAACGGAAGAACTATAAGTTGATAGTCTGTAAGTGACTTTATTAAAATTTGATAATGCCTTCAGAAGGCGAAACCGTTGTCGAGCGTAAAAATAATTACACAGCAGAACTTGTTTAAAAATAAGCTGTTTTAAAACCACACAGGCTTCGGGCACTTTTTGTCAGGTCAAAATGTTTCCGTTTTACAATAAAATCCAAACAAATTGAATATTTCTGAACGTATCCGAACATTAATAATTGTGTTTAAAAAGTGATAAAATAAGCCTTCAAATTTTATAAATGGAAATAAACATTTATTTTTTTTAAATGTAAATATTTTGATAACAAAGTTTTAAAAATGGCTAACCTTAAGTTTTTTCTAACTAAATTTAAAAACACTCTCATAATTTCTTAGATAAATGTATTATAAATATTACCGTTACTTTACTTTTTTGTCGTTTCATGTGATCATGATTTTGTGGTTAACCTTTTGATTTGAATATAAAGCGTGGTGTTTTTTTTCTTTCTAACAGCATTTATATAATATTTCTCACTGTGATAGAAAGGAAGACAACGATTACCAAGAGACTATGAATTGTTCCTAAACTTGATTAGTCTGAGTGGATAATAAATTGAATAATACTATTATTGAACATTTAAAACTAAAATGGAGATCTACAAATTAAACTTGAACACAAATAATTAATCAACAAACTGGTTAATTAAACAATGTACTCGTAAGGTCTCTCTCATTCGTTCCGAGCTTGACATAATAAATAAAAAAAAAACAGTATTTCGATGAGTTTTATAACTTCAATACACCAGATCCAGAAAGTAACTTGAATATAATAAGACCGACATACAGAATAATAAAATACAGTCTGTGGTAGTAGTTGATCCCGATGGTCCATACATCTCCTGGTAACTCTGGGAGACAGTTCCATTTGGATATGTCGTGCTTTTATTGTTGGATTTCTCCGAGGTAAAACTTCTCTTGTGATCCTGTTAGGCTAAACTCGGATCTCGAGATGCAAACTCGTGTATGAAATATTATGTAGTGAATTTTCAACCGAGAATTAACCATTTTCCTATATATTAGATTGTAATATTCCTACCTAGTTCATGACTATTATAATAGCAGTTATGTGAACGTAAGCGTTCATAATAGCTTTAAAATATAATCAAAACCAAAACTTCCTTTGAAATCAGTAGATTTGTTAAAAGATACTTTAATTTATTAAACCTATCCACATAATTAATTATAAACCATATATTTTTGTACAAAAAATACCATATAAATAAAATGAAAATTTTTCCAAGGAAACGTCACTATCTCAATGATGTCTAATTTATTTTCAAACTTTCTTCAAGAAGATAGGTAGGTAACATATAAGTGAGAAAAAAGAATCTTTACTTTTTTTATGAGAACATCTCACAAAAACCAGTGAGACTATGGCATCCCCAATTCGAGCATGTTGTGAGGCTGAAGGTAGTGGGGATGGGAAGGAGATGGGGGAGAGGAAGGTGGGGAAGTACTTGGATATTCAGATTTGGTCACCAAACACGGCTAAAGCCTTTTCAAGCAACGTCTCAATTTTAAACGATGGTCTTACACGATACTGAGAGTATCTTCCACTCTGGAAAGGGCCCCAAATATTCAACATATTATTTTAAATGAATTAATTGTTAAATAACCAAATAACACAAAATAATCAAATAAAATGTATTTGGCCACGTCGGGATTCGATCCCGCGACCTTCAAATTGCGAGTCAAGAGCCTTACCCCCTAGACCACGCCGGCCACCATCTTGAAACGGAACAAAAGAGTCGATTTATTTTGTTGTGTACTTTCGAGAGTATATAATATAATATGTTACTTAATCTTAGTCTCAAGAAAAGAAAAATTTGCGTTACGTAATCATCTGCTTAGACATAGAAGACTAGTTTACTATAAACTAATTCAAGCCAGAGATCGTGTGTATCGTCATCGTTCTACTATCGTCTGTCTTTTCGTTTCCAAACAAGAAGCACCAGAAAAAAGAGGATGAATGTTGATGTCATCCGTACGAGCTCTATCTGGGACTAGTTTTAATCGCACTTCGCCGAGATTTAAATTATGTATGAATTGGTTAGGTGTGTTTTTTAGGTTTTCACGGCCAAAAGTGTTTTTGTTATTTATTTTTGGGGTGTTATGCCGTGTTTCGCTACCTCCTTCTTTAGCCAACGTTTCGGACAGCGTTACAGTGTCCATCATCAGGGAAGATGAGCCTGATGATGGACACTGTAACGCTGTCCGAAACGTTGACTAAAGAAAGAGGTAGCGAAACACGGCATAACACCTCAAAAATAAATAACAAACATACTTTTGGCCGTGAAAACCTTAATACATACCAAATTAAAACAAGTCATCGCGATCATTCTATGTCCCGGCCTCGCCCTAGTTCAAACGCCGTTTTTAAAAGCTTTTTTATTAATAATTAATTGAAACATGCGGGTTGAGGTGTAGGTACGGTATCCCGGTGGGTGGCGGGAGAATGCTCGACTAGCAGTCAGGAGGGCGCTGCGACAAACAAGCAAGATATTCTGCTATAACCGTAATTTATAATAACACCTACGCTGAACTTGTAACAAAAATTCAGCATATTTACAATACGAGTAAAAACAAGAAATATTTATAGAATTGGGTAAAGGTTTTTTCTCGGAGCACTGAAGATAATGTTCAATTTTTAGATAACACATATCATACGTATTACAAACATATTCGCGTATATACGTCTCAAAGAGTTCAGAGTTCACAGGCAAAATATAATGTGATATTTAAAAAAAATCACCTTTTGGGGTTTCGATATTGCTTTTACCATATTTTGCCAATTCTGCGAACGTTCTGATTTGTTTTCGCTCGCGTTTTTACCATTCACAAACAAAAAAGAATCATTTTTCAACAGATCAGATGCCATTCACGACGAGGAATACGGAAATAAAGATATTTTTCTTAAACACAAATACAATATGGAGAGTATATCACATCGAGAGAATTTAAAGATGTTTTTGTGAGGGGAAAGATGCGATAACTTTGTGTCGTACGAGAAAACGGGTATAGGCAGACCATTGAATGCATAAAAGATTGACAAGTCTACCCGTATAAAATATCCAGTGAATGAAAAATCTTCGATGACGATGAGGATTTTTCGAATAAAATTTCTGCCATTATAATTTTTAAGATTTACTTTATTTGAGTCTAAAATCAACTAGTTTCGTATGCTTTCGCACAATTAGTATTGTTTACATATTTACTCCTTACAGGAGGCCCCGAGGAAAATAATTCGCTTCAGGGCCTATGTCATTTTTTGGGTTGATGTGTGAAACGTCTTTTTAGGAAAGAAAGGAGAAAAAGTTCTGGGGAGAAAAAAAATATGGGGGTGGGTAGGAATCCGGGGTTCGGTGTATCAAAGAGTGAAGGACGCATGAATTTACCCCTCCCACAGGGTGCAAGGTGACGTTCCGAGAGAGTCCAGCTGGAGAGGTCAAAAGGTCTCTCTTAACAAGTCTCTCCCGATCCGACCTGCCACGCAGTTGGTAGGCAGACGCGTCCGTCGCCAAAATCCAGAAAAAAAACCCACCCCATGAACCCGGGAACCCCTGTCAAGTCACCAAACGTAGCGAACCTGTCGGGGTGACCTACGTCAGATGTGTTGGTTATCCATGGTTCCAGGGACGGCGGTACCCATATCAGCTTATATATGGATAACCCAACACCTCTGCTATGGGTCACCCCAAGTGATTTGCTACGTTTGGTGATTTAGCAGGGGTGCTCGGGTTCATGGGGTGAGGTTCGTCTAGGTCTTGGAGGCGGATCACCAGGATTCACTTAACCCCAGATTCCTACCCACCCCTTAAACCCTTTTCCTTCCCAGAACTCTACTCTCCTCCTTTTCCTTAAAAAACCCTTCATACAGCATCCCCGAAAATGATATATGCCCTGAGGGAAATTATATTCCTCAGGGCCTCTTGTGTGAGGCTCATATAATAAAAAAGCTTCCCAAATTGACTGCATAAAAAAACTGAAGAAAGCAGAAAAGCCATTGGAATGAAACCTCAAAAGCTTTTGAACTTTTGAGTGCTGGCGTCCTCAAATTTACAGCTTTGTTGATGCGTGAAATGGATCAATGAAAAATGCCAATGATATTGCCGCTAATCCAAGCAGATGACCATCAACGGATAAGAAACAACAAAAATGAATGCATCGTTAGTCTGGTCTGGTTTTCGAGAATAACTTATTTAGGAGCGATGAACTACATTTATACTACTTTATATAACATAATATATTATATAAATTTGAATGTTTATGTATGTTACACCAAAATGTTGATAAAAATGAGAACTTAATTAATGCTTGATTCACCGTTTGTTTGCGCCAATCAATGTTCTTTTTGTTTGATTTAGTACCTACTGGAAAACTGCTTTACCCAAGTACCTGCCCAGTTCCTTTATCCAAGTATCTACCCATCCCACGCCAAGACAAACTAAATAAAACGTTCGATTTCCGCATTCACTTGCTTTTTATTTGACTTATTGAAAACGCACCCGCTTCGAGTTCGGAGAAAATTTGTGTATTTTACTTAATTGAAAAGTAACGCCCTAAGTTCAATTTGGGAACTTATTGTATCACTGCCGCGGCTGCAGAAGTAACCGTGTTTACGTATATAAGTGTATAAGTGAACTATTATAAAGACAAAGAGAGAATTGTTAAAGGACCACAGAACCAGCGACAAATGTCGAGTGAACTCGGTGAGTTTTGGCAATACCTATCCTTTTCCTTTTCCTTTGAGTAGTTTTTCAGTATTTGTTGTTTAGAATCACACCGCACCCGCCTGCGAACGAATTGATTTGCGCAACCACCGTTCTATTCATAGTTAGTAACGCTGCTATCACCACTGGCGGTAAAAATGAGAACTCTTCACTCTGTTTAAAACGAGAAAAACGTTAACTTTATTCCAATTCAAACCATACATTACGCCGACACACGACATAAAGTAATACATGGATATATGGAGACGTTTTATATAAAGTCAAGATATAATTTATACGACGCGACGTTCAAAGTTAGCCACAAATTCTCCGATTACAAAAAAGCGTTACCGAAGAACCTTAAATTGCTACAGAATTTCCAAGAACATCCATCCTACCCACCCCCCAGAGATCTTTCCCTTATAGGGGATAGACCACTGAAGACATGCACTCACAGAAGTGTGGGGTGGACGTGTGAACGTGCCCAAAGCTAGCTAAATTATTTAGCCTTACTTCTGGTGAAATCATCAAAACATTTTCAAATATCGAGTTGGTTTCTTAACCTTCGTGTACTCGCGCCCAATGGCAACACACATATACTCGCGCACGGTGTATCAGAGACAGATTTGATCCCATCTGTATTATTTGTATTATTTTGATTAAATAATAGTTAAGCATTATTGGTTTTTATTATATAGAAAGGGGTATAATTGAATTAAAAAAACATATACATATTATAACTTTTATTTTATTTGATAGAAACAGACTTTCTAATCAGTCACTTAAAAAGTAATATAATTTTTTTGTACCCTAGAATTAATAACAAAAATAAACATTTTCATGTGTTAATCATAAAAAAAACTCTGAAATCCAATAAATGAAAGTATCAAGAAGAATAAAGTATTATAAAAAAATTATGTAATCATTATTAGGGTTGTTTGTGTGGTTGTTTGCGCTTACCTAAAATAGTATCACTTATACTCGCGTCGGTCTCACAGACCGACAACAGTAATAAAGTGTAACACGTCCACCCAGCATCAACGCGCGCGCCGTACGAAACAATGCCTAACAACAAATTAGAAGCTACTAAAAACCCCAAAGTCCCAGTGATGTTCATTTTTGAGAAAACAACGAATTATTGATTGGTCGGTCTTAGAGATCAATGCGCGGGTATAGCAAGGTTTAACAGGAAATCGATTTCATTTGCGATATTGACATAATTTTTAAATCCAGAAAAGCCATAAAATACCTACCCATGATAATTTTAAGACTACTTTTATTTCCGTAATTTTTCTCGGGTAACCGATACTTAATATAATATTAATATAGTTTGGATGGCGCTTCTATTCATAAATTGTTCAGTGGTAGGACCGAAAACCGAACACCTAAGGGTGGGGCCACACTTAGGCTCTCCCCACTCGCAGTGTTCATCGACGCTTGCGATATATCCAAATTGGGCCCATTTCCCGGCTGCCTCTGGTAATCCGACACCACGTAAGACTATACACGTGTCTATCGTTATTTATTACCCCGGGCAGGGCCGGGCTGCCGGAAGCTGGCGGGGATAAATGAAGTTTTCCCAAATATCCAAACCTTATGTGTAGTAGAAAGATTGAGTTGTTTTATAAAGAATGATAGAGGACGCACCGTAACGTTGAAAAAAACGTGATTTTATCCTCAATTACATCTTTCTTTTTCGTACTTATTTATGACGGCCGGGGTGGTCTAGCGATAAGGCTCTTCGAAGGTCGCGAGATCGAATCCGTGTTATTTTGTGTTATTTCACCATTAATTCATTTAAAATAATATTATAGTGTATTTGCGGCACGTTCCAGAGTTGAAGATACTCTCAGTATCGCCCTGGGGTAAGACCATTATTCAGAATTGAAACGTTGCTTTAAATAGCTTTAGCCGTGTTTGGTGACTAGATCTGAATAGCCAGGTACTTCCCAACCTTCCTCTTCCCCATCTCTTTCCTCTCCCCACTACATTCAGCCTCACAACATACCCCAATTTGGGAAGCCATATCCAGACGGGAGCAGTTGAGAGTCTTGTCCGGTATTCATATAAAATCTACTTTTATTTTCATATTATTAAGACCGATAGGGCGAAAGAGCCTGGGAAGGCCAAGATTAAGATGGAGCGACAACATCCTCATAGACTACCTTGGAGCTTCTAAACTGGAGAGAGCTGGCACAAAACAGAGATGAGTGGAAGAAGACTCTTGAGGAGGTCAAGACCCACCAGCATAGTGATTTTCATATCATAGTCTAACTGAAGCTGGTGGAGAGGAGGAAAGGTAAACGAGGAAGAGGTGCGTTGGACTGCCGGCCATTCAGACTTGGTAATATATTTTTTTTTTTTTACAGTAAATACCGCACAAGAGTCCCAACTGCTCCCGTCTGAAGCCAGTGAGACTATGGCATCCCCAATCGAGGTATGTTGTGAGGCTGAAGGTAGTAGGGAGGGGAAGGAGATAGGGAAGAGGAAGGGGAGGAAGTACCTGGCTATTCAGATCTGGTCACTAAACACGGCTAAAGCCATTTCAAGCAACGTTTCAATTCTGAATGGTGGTCTTACACCAGGGCAGGAATTAAGCATAACTAAAGGTCTTTCAAGTGATATTTCGATTCTAAACTGTGATTTCTCACCAGGGAGATACTTTGAGTATCTTCCCCTCTGAATACCTATATTCATTACGAAAAACACTGCTAAAGAGCAGAACGAAATAACCTAAACTTTTTCATATTTTTCTTTACATTTAAGATTCATAGAAGACTTCAATTAAAACCATAGCTAAAGAGCTTAATTAAAACCAAAGCTAAAAAAATACCATAAATATCTAAAGTTTATGTCATAAACGATGACTTCAGTTAAATTAAGTTGCGAAAAATCTAAAAATTCTTAAATTATATTTGCATATTTCTGTACGCCTAAGGTCACTAAAGGTTTTACTACATCATTCAATAAAATTTCTGCGTTACACTCATAGTTAAGATATTTCACGAATCAAAAGCACCAAAGAAGAAAAATGATTAATTGACAGAGTTCTTATAATTTCAGACTACATTTGTATTCGGTTTCGTGCATCATTTTTCTACGTGAAAACAAATTGTAACACATCCTCGATGACGTATTACCTCAATGCCTTAGTAATCCAGTATCTAGTA
The DNA here is from genome assembly GCA_936435175.1 of Glyphotaelius pellucidus. Taxonomy (NCBI): domain Eukaryota; kingdom Metazoa; phylum Arthropoda; class Insecta; order Trichoptera; family Limnephilidae; genus Glyphotaelius; species Glyphotaelius pellucidus. The sequence continues at coordinate 8,307,003 of OW386552.1, read as the reverse complement.
TGTATGGTATGGGGCTTGTCGTGTAGGGTCATTTTTCATCAGCACTATCAATTTGTCACTTGTTATTTGGTCCTCTCCACTCCGAGTGACCTCTTATAAGAATTTTTCGGAAAATGGGAAAAATTCGCACAATAAAGGCTATCTGAAATTCATATCGCGCAAAAAACGATAAGTTAAAAAAAATGGGCTAGTTTAACGCGAAAATAAGGCGCCTAATACCTCAAATAATGTGAATAATGCTTAGATAGTTAATCCTCCGTACATAAACTCCATCTATTATCGGATATAATAATATATATGTTGGAGGGTTTTGCTTTAATAAGAGGCTATTAAAAATTATTTGAATGAATAATCAAAGTCAATGGAATATTTCACGAGTTTGCCCATATGTATGATTCTAATTTATCTTTCGCGTATTTAAAGAGTATCACAAAGAATTAAGCAACCAGAAAAGAGAAATAAATTTTGAAAAAAAGAAACAAAAAATTGTCAATGCATTGTTTTTATACTTACAAAATCCCTATTTTGTCTTATATCTTAATTGAAGGATTGATATTTTTAATGAAATAGAAAATGTAAACATAAAAGCCTTGTCTTGATGATTTTTAACGGCAAAAACTTTCTAAATTGTATTATACCAGAGATTTTAGGTTAATAGTGTACTTATTATTTCAGTTTACGGATTGTCTACTTTAAAGCAAAAATTTACTACTTTTTTTTAAATTTCTAACCCATTTCGACCACCATAATGCGGGCATGAGCCAAGCACGCTGGTCGAAAAATCCTTAAATCATGTAACTAACAATTCAATGATTAAAGAAAAATTTAAAAAAAAATTTGGTTGTCTGTAAAGTCGGTTAACGGACGATAATTTTACGCGATAACGTCACTTAAGCCGAACGCTTAGGCCGGTCGTGCCTCTCTATTGCTTGTTCCGCGCTCTCGCTGAACGCTTAGGCCGAACGCTTGTTCCGCGCCCTCGTTTGTACGCCCGGCTCGTGAAGGCGGAACGTGACATCGTGACAATGATTCATGCTTTTTTGTGAATGCGCTGGCGTTCATCGATTTATAAGACGTTGTCACGTCAAAAATTATAAAATTTCGCAGAATTAATCAGTGTTCCTCCGGTAGGCCAGTACCAATTTTAAATGAAAAATTAGATATCACAAAAACTGCACCCAAACACACCAAAGAAATAATGAAGTTTCGTCACAGTGTTTTTAATAATCAAGTTATTTAAAGATTTAACCATGCGACAGTAAAAAGACGGGAATGAAATTGTTGCTTGAAAATCAAATCCTTCTTTAAATTTTTGTAAGAGCGTTATTTTTAACTAATTTTTTCAATGATTGTGGAAAACAAACATACTTTGAATCTCGTCAAGAACGATTATTAAAAAATGATTAAGGCGATTCATCAAAAAGCCATCATTCATCAGTCAGCGTGAGTAGCGTATAATCCCATCAAAACCGATAATTATCATGATACTAAATTATTGAACGAGTAATGACACAAATTAGTAAAGTTTAATAGAAAAACTAAACTAGTTAGTCACGAAACACACCATTACCAGGCAAATGTTAGGATTGATTAATGGTCTGAAACCAATGAAGGAAATTTCACCGGATTGCTTATTGACGACGAAAGTTTACTACGTTTAGATTAGTCGCTTTAGTAGAACCAGACTTTATATAATGATTATTAGTTTAGTTTTGTATCAGTTTTGTTAGTTTTATCATTTTTTTTATTTTAACCTTTATGAGTAAAACCCCAATTTGTAATATTTAATTAAATGAGGTAGGTACTTGAGAGGAGTGGCAGGGGTTACGAAATGGGATCATATAAGAAACTCGACGATCCGAGACGATCTAAACATTGAACCACTGCTACTCTTCATAGAAAAATCGCAACTGAGGTGGCTTGGGCATGTACTAAGAATGCATGATGACCGAAATCCGAGGAAGATACTATGAGCGATTCCGGAGGGTAGACGTCCAGTGGGCCGCCCCAGACACAGCTGGGCGAGGCAACTCCAGAAACTGTGTGAGGAGAAGATGGGATTGCCATGGACGGAGGCCGAACAGTAGGCTCAAGACAGGGACGTATGGAGGAGCTTTGTCAATGCAATGGGTCCCCGACCCGAATAAAATAAGGGGACGAAGATGATGATGATGAATTAAATGAAGACACTATGAGCGAAACTCAATCAAAAATCTGAAAACAGAAAAAACAAAAAAAGATATTGGCACCTCTGGGACTAGAACCCAGGAACTCTCGCTTTCCGGGCTAACGCGCTGTCCACTGCGCCAAGGTGTTGATATCAAATTCGGTCACTTTTAATCATACTTCGACTAAGAACCACTCGTACTATCTTCATTTTTTTAACGCATATTTTATTGGCTGTTATCTCTATGTATTGACATCGACACCTTGGTGCAGTGGAAAGCGCGTTCGCCCAGAAAGCGAGAGGTCCTGGGTTCGAGTCCCAGAGGTGCCAATATCTTTTTCTGATTTTTTTGTTTCCAGATTTTTTATTGAGTTTCGCTCATAGTGTCTTCATTTAACTAAGTTTTGTAAGTTATTAATTAGACATCAAGGAGTCGAGGAGGAGATTGGAGTAGGTTGTGAGGCTGAAGGTAGTGGACAGGGGAAGGATATGGGGAAGTAGAAAGGGATGAAATACCTGGCTATTCAGATCTGATCACCATTTCAAGCAATGTTTCAATTCTGAATGGTGGTCTTCCACTCAGGAACGTGCCGCAAATATACTGTATATTATTTTAAACGAATTAATTGTGAAATAACACAAATTAATCAGTAAAATTTATTTGCGTACGCCGGGATTCAATCCCGCAACCTTTGGATTGCGAGTCAAGAGCCTTACCCCTCGCCTATGGAGGCCACTTGAGTGGATGCATTGATAAGGCAGTCTGAAAAGAAAATTTCTTAAGCAAGTAACCTCCAGGAAATCAGGACCTACTCGATTTTACAGGAAATTGAGTACGTATTGAAATGGGTACTTTACTGACGAGCACACCTACTTCGAGAACAAAAACCCCAAAATTTAATACATCTTTTTTTACCAGAAAAACCATTAATTCCATACTAAAAGACGATATAGGTAATGCTCTTTCAAATACGATGTAGACAAAAAAGTTTAAAACAACATCAGAATATGACTGAGTAAAAAAGAAGATGGGGATATCATAATCATGTAAACTAACGAACGTGAAAATGACATAAAGACGAGAAAATCAACAAACATGAAGATGAAATTTACAAATAAGATGAGAAAATCATTCTTTAAAACACCAACACAACAACCTACAAGAGACAGCAAATTTATTAAACAAGGAATGATTGCAAAAAATAGTGGAAATTCTATTCTTTCCTCCATCATTCATCCAGAGTGGAAGATACAGGAAGATCAGTATCGCCCTGGTGTAAGACCACCATTCAGAATTGAAACGTTGCTTGAAATGGCTTTAGCCGTGTTTAGTGACCAGATCTGAATAGCCAGGTACTTCCCCACCTTCCTCCTCCCTATCTCCTTCCCCTCCCCACTACCTTCAGCCTCACAACATACCCCAATTGGGGATGCCATAGTCTCACTGGCTCCAGACGGGAGCAGTTGGGACTCTTGTGCGGTATTAACTGTAAAAAAAAAAAAAATCCAATGAAATAAATGGTAAATTGAAAAATGTTACAAATTAAAAAAAAATAATGAATATCGATTTATAATTTATAGTTGTTGAAAATATTTTTTTTAATTGGTGTATTATGTAAATCTATAAACATGTATTTTTTTTTTGCTAAATTGAACTTATTTGCATGCATGCCAAGATACAGTAAAAATCTAAAATATGACAAAACAATAACTTCATCTAGTTTTTTTTAAATCATTTCCCTCATTTTAAAATGTTATTTAGTAGAACATGAACATTAGAATTTGCAGGGTCGTTAATCACTCTAAAATGGATGTAAGCATGACATTTTAAAAATAACACGTAACATTGTGTTCGTACTGAATACGTCCTTCTGTAAATTTTCAGATGAACGAAAAATTTTATAAGATGTAAAATACACTGATTATGTCTTTGGTAACTAAATAACCATCACGCCGTTTCTCCGCGAACGTAGGCAAGAGAAGCTATTAGGTTTAGTTATGCTATGAATATTCTTATTCTATGCTTTTTTAGTAAGAAGCCAGGTAGAGTATAATTCGCCTGTTTGGTCCCCATTGTATAAGGTACATTCCGACAATATAGAAAGGGTACAGCACAAATTTCTAAGATTCATCAACTTCAAACTGAATATTCCAATAAAAAAATAAACTATGTCTTTTTGATGAAACAATTGAACTTAATAACGCTGTCAGATAGGCGAATCATCTCTGACCTGGTACTGTTAAATAAAATTATCAATAATTGCATTGACAACCCTGAAATTCTCGCCAAAATAAAATTGTTTGTACCGACCAGAAACACGAGGCAAAGTGCTACCTTTTACTGTGACAATTTTAAAACTAACTATGAAGCTCATACACCTATAAACAGAATACATAATTTTGGAAATAAATTTGGGAATGTTGTAGACGTGTTTAAAGATTCAATGTTAGTTTTAAAACGAAGTCTTCATAATCACTTGACCGAGATGTATGATAAAAAATTGTAATTTAAATAAAATATATTGTAATGTAAATTAAATATAAAAATTGTTGCCAAATTAAAGAATTTGTTATAAATGTTGGAAGCTGTAAATTAGTGCAGTCATTGACACCTGTAGTTTTTTTGTTGTCTAAGTTGATTTCCTACAAATCGTAAGTCGGTAATACAGATTACTGCAGCCCGGCCAGATGGCGCTAACGTATTTTTGTTGTTTGAAATGACAGAGCAGTTTGTTTGTTTTGGTAGGGCTTTTGATATAAAAAGATTGTTCCCAGATTATTTGCTCTTCTTTTTACTGACGATTTTACAAATCACAACAAGGCCGATTTAATCTTTTTTAACTAGAGAACCGTGTGTAAAATTGTAACATGTTTTAGTGTTTTTAATCGTGTTTAACCTAAAATGACTGTAAATAAATTAACAAAAAGGACCCACACACAATAATAACAATAATAAAATAAAATTATTTGGATTTGTGAACAGTTTATCATATCATATCCTTGATTGCCTAAATTCTGTTTTCATCACCTTATTAAATGATTAAAATTATTTAAGTTTGTATCAAAGACGATACTTTAAAAGAATAATTTTTTTTTTATCAATAAAATTTTAAATTTTAAAAGTTCTTAACAGTGGTTTCTCGTCCATTTCCATAAAAAATCAGGAAGTAGAAAATTGCACTATTCGCAAAAAACTCTTAACGGTCTTAACCTTTCCCTGCCTAATTTATTTTGATCACTGTATAGCATTAGCAATTAAAAATTAGAATAAAACGAATCGTCTGATGTCTCTTGAATTTGTAGCTTGAAAATTTATTGGAGAACGAAATGACTGAGGAAAGAATAAGGCATTGGAATACAAGCAACAAGATTAACCATGCCAGTAATTTTGATCCCACTACGGTTAGTTTTGTACATTGATATCGAGTTTAATTCAACTTAGTAAATGCTATTAAAAAGGTTTTCTGGCATTCTAAAAATAATCGCCAAAATAAAGGTTTTTTGGTGTTCATTTATAATTGTTTGGATTTATGACGACAATTAACAAAACAAAATCCTCGGTTACCAAATCGGGATTTTTGTCAAAACAGACGTGTTTTGGGATAATAAATATGGACATTTAGGGCTCGCTATAAGTAAGTAATTAACAGTTTTCTACAAAACTGCCCGCCAAGTAATGGTATATTGATCATGGTCATTTAATTTGGGAGGCGGATACGGGTACCGACGCCCCGGGAACCATTTATTGGACAACCAACACCTCTGCCATCGGTCGCCCCAAGTGGTTGGCTACGTTTGGTGACTTAGCAGGGGTGCCCGGGTTCATGGGGTCAGGTTTTTCCAGGTCTTGGCGGCGGATGCGTCTGCCCACCAGCTGCACGGCAGGCTGGATCGAGGAAGAATATTTGAGGGAGTCCCTTTGACTTCTCCAGCCGCCCCAAAGATGACATAGACCCTGAGGGAAAAAATTTTCCTCAAGGCCTGAGGAAAATTTTGCTCTGTGTGGAGCTAATGTAAAAAAAATGTGAACAATATGACACATTGTTATACAATTCATTTAATGTAGGTACAGGTAATATAACAGTACGTATTAATAATACACTGACATCAGTAACCGGAAAAACTAAACAGAAGATTTTTAAAGAATAGGTTAGGTTAGGTTTGTTTCTTATTTTCACGAACTTTTCTTCAATGTGGAACCACTTTTAACCATATCACAAACTACAAACAAGTAGATTAGAATAGATTTTGAAAACACGTGACTTTTCGGCACCTATGTTTCATTATCTAGAATCTGTCTGATCATCGAGAACTTTCAATGTTCATTTGCTAACTACTTTATTGTGAAGGGTTCTTCTAATTGGTCCTACTCCAAGAAATCCATGTAGGTACAAATTGCTGGACCCTTATTTATCGCAGAACGGAAGACAGAATTCTTTCCAATTGAACTGTACTAAAATAATGATCCCTCAATTATTTATTTCATCTCAGACCGCTTCAGTGGGTTAATCCCTGCCAAGAAACAGTTCTACTTCTTCTACGTGAAATGTAACGAACCAAAAAACGAATTATCTCCGCTTTGAAGAAAAACTCGTCCAGCCAATGAACATCTTTCTGACTTTCCCATTTAAATGAAGCCCTTAATCACGAATAATGATTATTCACATAAATTTAGCTCCAAATTTTGAAACGACATTTTAATTCTGACGGCAAACTTTATTAAAGGAGAATGATTAAAACTTGAAAGTTTTCGTGATAATTTTTCTTTTGTTCCGGGGAACGGACGACTCGTTTTTCTTTTTAGATTTTTTACCTCAAAAGTTCTGATTCATTGCGTTGGAACTTGGAACCTTTCTTGAAGCAGCTGGTTATTTTTTAAACTTTGACTTGAACAAATAATCAGGAAATAAACAAGTTTCGAAGAAGTAAACCAAATATAGCAATCAATTTTTTTCTGGTTTTTTAAGACTCTGGCTAATTTTTTTTTTTAATTTTTAAATTTTTTGGATTTTGAATTTTTCGGGATTTTGAAATTTTTTAGATTTTGAAATTCTAATTTTTTAAATTTTGTCACAGGATGCTATTATTATAGGATTTGTGAAGCTTAGTACCTACTTATAAAATATTTACCTCGGGACCATTGATCATTGGGCATAGTAAAAACTAAAAAATATCGTAAATTTTCTCTTTAAGGGGCCATCCATAAATTACGTCACACATTAAGGAGTGGGGAGAGAGAAGCGTGACATTGTGTGACAAGGGGCATGAGGGGGTCATCAGGTTTGTTACGTCACACGCAGTGCATTTATCACAAAAATATGTTCCCTATCCCATCCCGCCCCATCATATCCCATTACGCCCCCCCCCCCCCTTCCCCCGTTGTGGTAAATATGACCGCTACAGTAGCTACCTAAATGTCGACGAAAAACTTTAAAATATTACCAACTCCACTGTTTTGATTATTTTTAGATGTAAAATTGCAGAATATGTGACGTCACACTAGAGGGGAAGGGGTCTCACAAATGTGACAATGTGTAACAGGGGCGGAGGGAGGAGTCAAAAAATCATGAAATTGGTGTGACGTTATTTATGGATGGCCCCTAATATGATAAAATTGTTTGTCGAAGAATAATAAAAGACGACCAGAATTACCTTTCAAATGAGCACCATTGGTAAACTTTAAAAATCATTAATGATTTTGGCAGATTTAAAACTGAACTGAAAAGATATGTATATTTCAAATAAAGAATGATTTAATAATGAAATGTTGGTTATTGGTACCTACTTTACCGCTAGTCTGGTGTGATTTTTATTTATTAGTTATTTAGTTCCAAATTTGAAAAAGAACGGAAAAATGTCCCACACGTGTAAGCTTAAATTCCAATAAAGAGCATTCAGTTAGTTTGTACCTAGATAACATCTACCGTATTTGATGTCGTTAAAATTCAAGACATGAATTAAATTTGTCGTTGATGTGGTACGAATTGTTGGTATGAGATCATTATCTGGAACTAATTGATAAAATAGTTGATTAAAATTTTAATTCGAAGGGAATCTCTATATGAAAAATAATAAAGGTACTTAGTTATAAGATTAAGGTATACATAAATGCACAAGTTTTTCATGTCCTTTCAATAAAGCATTTTCAAAGGTCACGGCAACTTTAGCGCCGATCACAATCCTTTCATGATGAGAGGATACGCTTTGATTATGTGGTGAAGCCAGGAATGAATTTATTGAATAACATTGCATCCCATAATTGCACGTTATTGCAAGAATCAATCTTGTATCTCTGTGAGAATATAATCAATTATGCATAAAGAAAACCATTTATTATAATGCCAACGCGCAAAGTTCGTCTTTTCTTGAAGATGTGAAGATATTTAAGAGGGAATAACCAGAGAAAACTGGAAATATGTCATTTTTAAATAAAATTTTAGACGTATTGTCTCTTTTTCACATACAATTATAAATTGATTTCGAAAGACTGTTATTTTATCTAGTAAATCCGTTGTTTTAAATTTTGAGAAAATATGTTTATTTTTAGCACAATAAGGTTCTACCGTTGGCAGATTTGTTACATTTTAAAACAAAATTTTGTATTATGCAATATACATACATACAACAACTACGTCGGCGTAGTCCAGCGGAAAAGCTCTTGACTTGTATTCCGAAGTCCGCGGGATCGAATCCCGTAAAGCCAAATAAATTTTATTTGATTAATTTGTGTTATTTCACAATTAATACTTTTAAAATAATATATTGTGTATTTGCGCACGTTCCAGAGTGGAAGAGACTCTCAGTATCGCCCTGGTGTAAGACCACCATTCAGAATTGAAATGTTGCTTGAAATGGCTTTAGCCGTGTTTGGTGACCAGATCTGAATTACCACGTACTTCCCACCTTTCTCTTCACCATCTCCTTCCCCTCCCCACCACATTCAGCCTCACAACATACCCCGATTGCGGATGCTATAGTCTCACTGGCTCCAGACGGGAGCAGTTGGGACTCTTGTGCGGTATTCATATAAAAATTTTAAAAAAATACATTTCAAATCATATAATCTTGCAGTAAAATAAATCAATACATCTAGCTGGTCTCTTGACCCATCGTTTTACAGCGTAGTGGGAGGGACGGATGGATTCATACGTCCGGCCATCCTGAGCATACTGATCCCTAGATTGCTACTCACCCCTCATACCTAATAATAATTTGAGAGGCGACTATGGGTACCGCCGCCCCGGGAACCATTTATTGGATAACCAACACCTCTGCCATAGGTCACTCCCAGTGGTTCGCTACGTTTGGTGACTAGCAGGGGTGCCCGGGTTCATCGGATGAGATGTGCCCAGGACTTTTCGGCAAATTCATCTGCCCACCTGCTGCGTGGCGGGCCGGATTGAGAGAAACTGGTTGAGGAAGACCTTTCGACCATTCCAGCCGGAATTTCTTGACCTTGCACCGCAGTTGGAGGGATGGATTCATACGTCCGTCCTTCCCGGACACACTGACCCCCAGATTCCTACCCATCCCTCATACCTTTTTCCTTCCTTTCCTATAAAAGCCCCTCTACACAGCATCCCCCTCCTGTGTGGAACTGGATTGTAAAAAAAAAGGTGGTTCTTGGATTATTATTGGTTCTGCAAGCGATCGAGCCTGCACGTTGAAGATTGCCCTGATGATGGCCAACATAAGAAATATTTCCGTAAAGTGAACAAAACTATAATAAAAATAAATGATTTTACAAGAACTTTAGGATAAATTAATGTGTTTTCAATGAGCGGTAATAAAAATGTTGTAGGTATTCACGATAATTAGTATAAGAAGAGTCATTGGTATTCATTGAAACTTGTTTTGATAATGTTGATGACGCAAAATCAATCTGCCTATATGTCACCAATGTAGGCTTGTGAATTCGAAACATAATGTGACGGTCAAACAGCGGTTTAACAGTGTGGGCGCCGTTTTACACAGCTGAAAATCCAAACACAAAACCCAAAATTAGTTTGAAATATTCACTGGTTTTGGATTAAACATGTTCACTAAATAAATCAAACGAACGTGGGAAGCGACCCAGCTGATAAATAATTAAACCTTTAATAAATAATTTCATTCGTTTTACGCAATTAACGACAAATCACTCCAAGTTGAGGACTTACTAAACAGCTTTCCAATTTACTACATTTTAGAAATCTGTTGGAAATGCTTCTTAAAATTGAAAACACGACCATATTTTCATCTAAATCTTGGCAAGACGCGAGACTACTTGTTCGTGAAACTGGGTTATTTCTCTGGGGGATTTCATTACGTGCAGTACTCTTCTCCCCCAATCACCTCCATTTCACACCCCATTTATCCGTTAAAATCTTCAGATGAAAGTGTGGAAGCCTTTAGGAATTTTGTATTAATTATTTCACGCTTTAACGGCTATAACAAGTCTTCGGGGGACCATCAAACGTCTCAAAGACTAATCGGATATCTCGACTGACGAGTTTAAAACAATTATCATTGCTCGCCCATTACTTGCTGCTTTAATTTGTTTTCTTTGCAAGTACCGGCACATCGCAGTGTTGGTAGGATTAATAATAATACAAAGAGATGTCGTATTCAACTATCGTATAGATAAAGATTTAATAGACATTGACACTTGTGTTCCTTTGTGATACTTGGAGTGGAAAGGGAAGAATGGAAGATTTAATGCAGTTTCAATAGAATGATTGCAAGTCAGCAGAACTGAAATTATGTAGCTACTTTCAGAATCAGTCAAGGATCCGTGGTAAACATTCAAAAAGAAGAAGAAGATTATTGAAGATGGTTAGAAAGGGAGAAATAAAAATACAAAAGTATTGTGTAATAGGTACAAGCAACTGTTGTAAAAATATAATAAAACACTGTTTATTTCAAAAAATAGCAAAAATCTCTTAACAATTGTTTTAAGTACCATTTAGGAACTAATTTTTTTTCATATCTGTTTCCTATTAAAAACAAAACAAGAAATGTTTTTTATAATTTTTGAAGCAGCATTTGCGATTTTTTTTCCATTGAGAAATTTTGTGTAATTAGTAGTAGGCGGCTGGCGGAGGCAAAAAAATTGGGAATGTATGGTGAGCGATATGCTGAAATAAGCCAAAACCAAATGATCTTTTATCTTTTATAGCTAAGTCTGGAGGCACCATAAAACAAATTAGACCGGTCTAATACCGATAATTTATTTTTTTTCCTTTAATAATTAGCGGCTCTGGAATTTTCGTTTTGCCTCCGCATGCCGCCTCCTAGTAATTAGTTTTTTAAACACGGTTAATGAATAGTGATTATCTTCAAAAACAACATTGGTTTTTAATGCCCAGAATATCAGTCTGTTCGAATCCTCGCTTGTGCGACATTTTTCGTTCAAATTTAAGCGCGCTAAATCTGCCGTTCAAGCCTTGATAGGCAGAATAGTTTATTTTTTAGACGTCTACGTGCTAGCAATCACATGTCAAATCAGGCATCTACATAAATAATATTGAACACTTCAATATCACCGAAATATACGTATATTTCCTAATTTTATAAGTGTTTTACTATGAAATTCATCGAGCGATGAGAATGCCGATGTTATTTATTTATTTTAATTTTTATTTTAGTTTATTGGGGAAACAAACGGTTATACATACGTTATTAAAGTAATTACATAATTATTACATGGTTGCATGAACCAGCGAAGTTTCCGCAAAAATTCGTATAGTATATATTGAAAAAACACAACTGATTGAGGAAAACATGAAATGGTAAAAAAAGAAGAAAACAAAACGTTTTCTATGTATATAAGAAAGAAATAAATAGAAAAAAAAGAAAGGAATAAAAAATAAAAACACAGATTAAATTATGTAGGATAGATGAAATTAAACTATTAAACTATATGTAAGCAATAAATACAGTTTAATGGTTTATATAGTCAAATAATTTCACATCATAAGATAATGTTTAAGAATAAACATGATTAGAAAAAGAAAAAAAAACACAATGAGATTGAGAAAATAACACGCAGCGGGGGTAAGGGGTTCGTAATTAACAATTTGTTTTAATTTTTCCTATTATGCATTTGGTAAATTGACCTGAGGACAAATGGAGAATATCAGCGTCTGAAAAAATATTATTGTATTTTGTGCACGTCATTCTGAGATGCTGTGTGTAATTTGTTTTTGAAAGAGCAGCGTAAAGAGAAACTAGATCATAAATATAGCACTAGATTCACGCGTAACGACGGGTAAATAGTTCCGAAATTTAATAATAAGTACGGACAGAGAACGTTTGAATACAACATACCGAAGATATTTAATTTATTACCTGACAATATAAAGCAACATAATTCTATGAATAAGGTTAAATATATGGTGAAAAATTGGTTATTGGAAAAAGAATATTTATTTTGATACTTATGATAAAATTTATGAAAAAATGTTTAAACTGTAGATAAAAGATGTAAATTATAACTTTAAATTTATTTGTAAGTAATTATAAGCACCTGCTGTCAAGCCAATTGCAATTGGCTTAGCGGGACTTGTTTGTTGATCTATAAAATAAAAAAATAAAAAAAAAATAATAATAATAATAAAAAAATAAAAATAAAAATATGAGGGAACTATCAACTATTTTAGGTTAAAGTTCTCAAAGATGGCGATTTCCCATCTTCTACCTTCCCTACTACCTTCAGCCGCACAACATAACCCTAATTGGGGATGACACATCTCACTGCCTCCAGACATAGACTTTTAGGTGACTATTGTGCTGTACTCACCTAAAAATATCTTTTTTAAATTCTCGCCTAAGACAGAGCTGGGAGTGGACGATAATAAATATGGAAATGGTGATGTATTAGGTATTGATGATATGCTGGGGTGTGCATTATTTGTAATTAGGTCATTTGTAGTTATTAATACAACGTTTATAATAGTACCCCGAAACGCATCAGAAATAATCACAATCTGAATCGTGCCGTCCCTCATTATTAATGTAAATCGGATAATTGTCAGATGTACTCATTGCGTATATATTATTGTTACTGATACTGACCTGCATTCGGATGGGAAAATAGAATATGTAATGAAACGTAATATTGATACGTTAATGTCCAATCTAAAACTAACACTACTTTCAACCGAGAGAACTATTACAATTATTGAATAACCTCATAGACCTTGTAGAGAGGCGGGTATGGGTACCTTTGCCCGGGAACCATTTATTGGATAACCAAAACCTCTGCCATAGGTCACCCCAAGTGGTTCGCTACGTTTAGTAGTGACTTAGCAGTGACTCAGCCCGGGTTAACGGTGTGAGATTTGTCCGTATCTTGACGGCGGATGTGTCTGCTCACCAGCTGCGTGGCAGGCCGAGAGAGACCGGTTGAGGGAGACCTTGTGACTTCTCAAGCAGAACTCTTTTGGAGCATCGTCCTACACCGCAATGGAAGGGGTGGATTCATACGTCCGTCGCTACTGGACCCACTAACCAGTTTCCTACCCACCCTTCATACCTTATCCTTCCCAGAATTTCCTCTTCTTTCTTTCCTTTCATAGACCCTCCACACAGCATTCCCAAAGATGAAATTCCCCTGAAGGAATATATTTCCTTCAGAACCTCCTGTGTGGAGCTATTGAAAAAAAAGACTGCCTCAAATATTAAGTTTTATAAATATCCGTGTCCCTGTTAAATCTACCCCCGCACCGCGGTGGAAGGGATGGATTCATACGTCCGTCACTCCTAGACCCATCGACATCCAGATTCCTACCCAACTCTCATACCTTTTTCCTTTTTCCATAACTTCCTCTTCTTCCTTTCCGTAATAAGACCCTATACATTACAAAAATGACAAAGACACTGAAGGAAATTACTTTCTTGAAGGTCTTGTGTGTGGATTTAATGTAAAAAAAAATAATTAAAAAACCACAACATAACACGATTAACATCACAGTCTATGGCCAAAATGACAAAAATTGTTTAAACTATTACACCTTCAAAAAGACATCAGCCGAAAAATCGGAATAAGAAAGAATTTTTTTTTTAGTACCTATATCGATTGTAATAAATAATGATATCGATGTAGCAAATTTGAATAAAGATATAATAAATAAAAGTTAAAGAACAAGAATATAAACGACATGTAAAGAATAAAGCGATATTTATTGCTATTTAATTCCGCCTATTGAAATAAGGTCTTGTATTTATAGTTATTGTGGGAATATTTGACAAATTTAAACATTTGTATGACAAATATATTAAAATAAAAGACACTACAATCGATACTTTGTTATCTGATATTTAAATTGCCTGAGGTCACATTTAGAGTAAGCTAATACTTATTTTCAATTCCTTAATGACTTAATATTACGTGGGTTTTAAATTGTGTTATTTATTAACACGTTAAAATCATTTTATTATTTGGATAATAAAGTTGTATTGTTTTCCAAATCTAACCCAATTTTTAAGGGTTAGATTTGGAAATAATAAAAAAATAACGTGCTAATAAAAAAATTACGTGCAAGTATTGCCAGTAGCTGATAGTTTGTTAATCAAATTGTGAAATAACACAAACTAATCAAATTCAATTTATTCGCGCATGTCGGGATTTAAGTCAAGAGCCTTACCCCTCGACCACGGAGGAGGTCGAATCTAATCGAATCGCAGTTTACGAAAAGTCGTTCATTTTAAGTTTAAGGACAATTCCTTATCCGCAAGCAGAAACAGAATTACCCCTCAAGGGACAGAACCGAATATCCCATGACAACTTTATCCCTGAGGATCTTTATCAAAGGAACCGGGTTACTGTCAAAGGAATGAGGTAACAAGAGAGTATGGGTGAACGCACAATGGACCCAAGGTCTGAGTGCTCACGGGAGCTACGTAAACTGTCTTCATTTTATTAAATTGATAAAATAATAATTTGTAAATCGACCAACGACGGGTATTTTTAAAGAATTTTAATAATTCATCAACTTTCAGAGTTAAAATACATGTTCTGTGAATGATCTATCCAAGTTTCGTTATTACTTCATCATGAGCCAGTTGTTTCACACTATTTTGATCACCACAGAACTTGAATAGAACTTTCACAGTCTCCTTTTATTCTACCAAAATATTTCAATCCATCGAATGCGAGACTCAAAATAACATTGGCGGCCATCAACCATCATCAACGAACACTTTTGGATGTTTCCCTTTAGTGAAAAACGTTTTACTTCTCATAGCAAAGCAGCCAATTTCACCTTCACATACGTTAGTTTAATGCATGTATAAAAGTATATGAGTTTGCGATTTTCGTTTTATGAATTCATAATAATGAATTATGCTCATGTTTACTAGCTACCTGCTTATGTTTCGGAAAAGGCAGTGTGTTCTTCGCCGTGTGTCACACGCCAAAATACAAATTATTTTCGAATACGCCTTGACAATATTTCAATTATTGACGAGCTTTCGCTTTCTGAGAGGATATCAAAATATAAATATAATGATTATTAGTTTTTCAGGATCTACTACACGGTACGGTTTTTTGTTTCTATAAACAATAATTATATACAATTATTAAGATTAAGAGAGAGAAGCTATGACGGTTTGGGCATTTAGAGCGGGTGAACGGAGAAAGGAGTTTGAAGAGAATGTATCACGTGAAGGTGAACGGTAGAAGTAGTCGGGAACGTCCGAGGAAGACATGACACGATAAAGTGAATAAAACATTTATAGAATAGAGCCATGGCAAGAGATGGAATGACAAGTTAGTTAGTAAATTGTCTGTTTTTATGCATCCATGTACGTGATGGTTCAAGTTCAACTAAAAGCTCATCCAGCGTATAATGATTACCTTTAAGAAGGTTAGTACCTATACGACATAAGGTACATGTAGGTAGTACTTTGAACATGGCCTATGTAATACGAAGTACTATTTGCTTTGCACTAACAAACAAAGCAATGCATTCAAAATGCGTTGACCCAATACAAATTGAATTCCAACTTGTGTGCAGTGTAGGTACTGCGACATGTTGAAATGCTTACGGCATGTTCAGCTTGAATCTAGAAGCAGAAAGATATGTTTTGAACAACCCACTTATATTTACGAATATTTTGAAAACATTATTTTCTGAGCAATGTTAACTCAATGGGAAAAACGGGTTATTTACAGAATATGAACAATTTATCAAATTTCAAAGTTCTGTGAAAGTCCTGTACAAGTTCTGTTATTATTCAAGTACTGCGATACAGCCGGCCCATTATGAAATAATAACAGGACATGAATAGAAATTTCACAGAACTTGTATTTTAACCGTGAACTTTAATGAGTTGTTCAAATTGTATGAAAAAACACATCCTAAAAATGATTAATATCTAATTAGACATTAATTAAGCGAAGTAATTCCGAGAGACTTAATTAATATCTTTTAAAATCGCAAAGATATTTTTTACGATCCAGAAAGCTAAATTTGGATTATACAAATTATAGAGTTTTTGTAGAGATATATTTTGGTCCTACAAAACGATCAATCTAGATTAAAATTAGTATTCGACAATTTGATCTTGAGTATTAAATTTCTCGAAATTAGTTTTGATCTTTGAAATGGAATTAGTTTTATGAAATCATTTAATAAGATCAATAATCAAAATACAAATTCCCATTTTACACATTGTACTTGATACGATAAAGATTATGTGAGCCGCATAAATTGAATATTAGATACGGAATATAAAATACTAAAATTATCTTTATGCAAAACGAGAACCTTTTCATATTTTACATCTGTGCTGGGTTTATGGTTCGAGTTTACGGTGGGGTTTTACTTTAGTAGTGCGTAAAATCGTAAAATAACAGGGGCATATTGTTTCACATTTTTATTATTTTTTTTAGGGTATATTTCATGGACGCCCGTGTACAAAGATCAGCATCCCAATACGTCGTAGAATCCAGAAGATATATATAAAGAAAGGTCTCATAAGTCGTATTTTGTCCGGCTCTATAAGCGTTTTTCACAATAAAACTAAGTCAAATGAATACAGTACTTTTGAAAATCGGAATTATGTAATCATGGCACGACGATATGAATCATATACTTGAGTCGGGCCATGTCAAGAGTCAGAATAATAGAAGAGCATGTATGAAACGATGTATGAATTTGTACGAGGCAAGAAGTGTGCCAAAACCGAGTTGTTTGTCGGTCCGTCCTCTCTGCCTACCCTTGCGGGGAAACGGCGTGATGGTTAGTTAGTTAGACATCATTTGACAAGTATTTTGCGACGTGCTTTTTAACAGATAAAATAATTACGTTGGCAAGTGACAAAACGCAATCCAGAAAACTATTTAACTACATTATTTCCTTGCCAAGCGAATAAAACATATTTTAGGGTGCTAGGAACTTTGTTTAAGGTTCAAAATATCACGAAATCGAGATGGTGAGCCACCAGCAAATCGTCCATAAGTCAATCGTCTGTTTTATTTATGCTTTCCTGCAGAAGCTTTTAACACGAGCGACTTCTGACCACAGCCTCATAAAACTAACACTGCGGTAATAAACCAATCTCGGAAAGTAAACGAAAGATGATCTCTTCATTAGAAGTATTTAATGACGACAGCCAATTTATTATTATTTGGTCCAGTCTAAAGGGGAAATACCCTGATTATTTCGTTTTATTTTAGAACTTATCTGGTTTCGCCCGAGTTTAAATCTCTTTTCCTAGATGCTTTATATTACATCATCTTTACATTAAAAGACCAGCGCCCTTGAGGTGATTTTTCACAAAAACGGCGCTCTATAAATTATCCAATTATTATTATTATTATTAGGCTCAGCATCCAAAAAGATGACATTAAACATTTTGGCAAAGGTTAATGTTGTAAATAATCCCCAGATTTGCAGTTAACATAAAAACACGTAATATTTTTAATGAAAAGTCTGCACTATAAACCCAAAAATGTTATTATTAAACTGATAATTAATATCATTAGCTTTGATATGTAAACCCATAAACATTTTCTGAGAAATCTATTTATGGGTTAGATACAACACTTTTTAAAACTAAAAATTCTCCCACAGTCATGTCTAGTGTTTACATGTAGTAAATATCCTTCTTTTGTGTTATTTTAGGACCAAAGATTGAAAACAGATTTAGAATGGCCAGTGATATTGACCAAATATATATATTATATCGATGGCTCGTGAACTCTATTGATGGTATAACCATTGAGAGATTCTTTAGGTGGAATAACTGCGTAAGAAGCATTGAAATGGGAAGGAAGGTCTGAGGACTGGAGACGAATGGCAAGAGACTGAACACGTTTTTGGAGGACGAAAATCTAATCCAGGGAGGTAGCACTGTGATTGTGATGATTTACTGGTTGTTGTATATTTACGATAATAAAATAGGTAGCGTACATATTAAAAAAGATAAAAAAATTCTAAAAACTGATGAAACTAATAGACTCGAATTCTGAAATGTGCTCAATACATTGTCGGCAGGAGTTATCTACAAAAACATGGCATCACTAATTATTGTAAGTATGTTTGTAGATAAAGATATTTGACTTTAAGCCCTCGGATAGTAACAATAATAATTAGTCAATGCTCTTTTCTGAGAAGGCAGCTAGATTATGCATTGGTGTCCTATTGATACTTTTACGTACAAATTTTTAAAATACAAGTATAGTAGGTTTATTTGATTACTGAAGAATATATTAGCGAAAATTTTCTCAATCGAAAATTTATAACTTAAGATTGAGAAAATTTTCGCAAATACTGATTAAATATTACAATTTGAGGTTTTTTTCATTAAGTCAAAATAAATAGTAGATATAGTTCAATATAAATTGAGACGAAGTTTAAATGATATTTGGCAAAAACATTAATGTATAATCTAAACATGTCGCTCCTTTCCATCCGGAAAACGATTAACGATATTATTGACGATTAACTATCGTTATTTATTTTTGGGGTATTTTGTCGTGTTGCTCTACCACCTTCTTTAGCCAACGTTTCGGGCAGTGTTTCAGTATAAAGATGTGTAAGAATACACATCTGCCTTATGGAAAACGTCGGCTAAAGAAGGAGGCAGCGCACCTTTTCCTCAAAAATACGATGCTTTCCTCAACTTTGGCGCAACCTAATTCCTCAAAAATACGACGATACTTTCGGCCGTGAAAATCTCAAATCATTCTCTTGTGTTATAAATATCGGTGTCCCTGTTAAATCTACTCGACTTCACTTCGAAAAATAATTAATTTTGTATGCATTTGAAATGTATTTCTTTAATTTTAAGTTTTTAGTATTATTTTTGTTAAGTTTAATCCTATCTTATTTACGTTTGTAAATATATAATAAATAAAATTAAATAAACTATGTAGCTCAAAACTAACACAATTAAATGATAGATAAACAAAATCGAACCTTTGATACAAAAACAAGATTAAAATAAAAAGAAATTCATCGACACATAAAAGAAATATGTTCATTCTAGTTCCTTGGAGCAGCTATAATGCTATAGATCATGGCAATTCTATCACGTTGATTTACAAATCACTTGGTACATTATCGATATCCACTGCAAAGAGGTTTTCGAAAATCTCCATCTTGCGTGAGATCTTTTTGAAATCAGCAAACCGGTTTTCAAACTTAGTTTGAAGTTGTATCGCTATACCTTTGCTCCCCTTTTCGCTCCCTGTCTCTGTTGAAATTGTGACATGCGTTGATGTCGTCCGTCACGTGCGTCGTGGCGAGAATCTTGCGGGCCGCACCAAGACGCCTCGCGGGCCGCATGTGGCCCGTGGGCCGCAGGTTGCCGACCCATGCTATAGATTATAGACTATAGAACATGGGTGTACAACATTTTTCTTCCTTTGGCCATGTTAAAGTGTTGAGAAACTATTTAACCACTAGAAACTATTGAAATAATATTTAACCGTGTTTTAGTGAAACTAATATCTTAGTCAATATCTAATTGGATGAAAGTGGTTGCATTTTCTAGTGAGTTCTCAAGATGACGACGACGACGACGATGATTTAAAATAAATAGCTGATACACATTTTTCGATTTGTGGAAACCATCGTGTTTGGTGATCAGATCAGAATAGCCGGGTACTTCACCACCTTTCTCTCCCCCATCTCTTTCCTCTCCCCACTACCTTCAGCCTCAGAACATACCCCAATTCAGGATGCCATAATCTCGCTGGCTCCAGACGGGAGCAGCTGAGACTCTTGTGAGGTATTCAAAAAACGCGCAGGAGTCAAAAACAATGCTGTGAATATAAGGTACTGAATAATGAATTTTGTAATTCATCGATTAATATTTTATATCATAAACTATTTCGAATATTAAATTACTAGTTGTTGGACACGCCTGCTACAGAACCTTCACGAAAAGAAGTACAATACTCTTGTTTTGAATTATCTCCAGAGCGAATTTACGAAGAGTCATTGCAAATTGCAGCGAAAAGGGTAGTAAAATAATATATCATTACGCTTTTATTACTAGATTTAAGTACCAACGCAGCCTTCGAGAATGCATCTTCCTTCAACAACATATATTTTATTTTCTCTTAACCGGATCGAAGTAGGAATTTTCAGCAGCTTGCACTTTAGCTTTATTGCAATGGATATTTTAGTTTGTCGTCAGTTGAAAGTGAAAAAAAGAGGCTAAAATATAATTAGATGCTTTATAAACTTTATTTACTGTCTCTGTTTTGTGAGGAGATGTGAAAATTTTGTTTTGATTTTTGGTACCTTACAAAAGTAGATAACATGAATTAATTAATTTTAAACTGTATTTATTAATAATTAAATTCTTTGTGTTCTGATTTTTCCGCCTGTAGTTTAAATTTTCATAAAACTTTTTTAGTCAGAGTGGAAGATACTATCAGTATCGCCCTGGTGTAAGACCACCATTCAGAATTGAAACGTTGCTTGAAATGGCTTTAGCCGTGTATAGTGACCAGATCTGAATAGCCGGGTACTTCCCCACCTTCCTCTTCCCTATCTCCTTCCCCTCTCTACTACCTTCAGCCTCACAACATACCCCGATTGGGGATGCCATAGTCTCACTGGCTCCATACAGGAGCAGTTGGGACTCTTGTGCGGTATTAACTGTAAAAAAAAAAAAAAAGTCACGACTAAGCCATTTCCAGCATTAGTTGAAGCTTTAAAGCATATTTTTGTATTTAAAAAAAATCAGATTGTTCGATCAATGAGAATAAAGCGGTTGAAATCTCGGGCGAACTCGGGAATTTATTAATATAATAGCTTACATAAACATTTAAAATCCCCTTAACCCGACGTCTTGGGGGCGGAAATTTATAACACGTACGTAGGGGTTGGGTCATCATGACCTACTTATTCAATACCAGGTATTTCATTACACATATTGAAAAAAAAAACTAATTATTTACTTTTGTTTAACCAATAAACACTTAATAAAAGTTAATAAAATTATCTCCTCTAGCTTAACCAAACTGAATACTTATTTTTATTGTTCTTTAAGAGCCATTAACCAGAGAGGCCGAGAATTTAAATTTCGTCGAACCATGATCTTGCGATCATACCCTTGCAATGGTACAGGGCGGTTCAGATGAGAAAGATTAATTATATTCCATACCAGAATTTTAACATAATAACTCAATATCGATTTTATTTCATCCCAAATTTGCTTTGATAAATACACGCATTCAAAAATGTTCAAACTCGTGATGATAAAACAATTAAAATTATGTACTTTTTGTAATTATTTTTTGATTATAAGTATTTATAATTTTTCAATTATGTCCAAGCAAAATAAGAACGTAATTTTTTTTTTAAATAATAAGTTTGTAAGACCGTAAATAAATAGATAAACTGAAGTATTTTCGTCACAAAACAAGGGCACGGATCTTTTTTTTATGATTTTATTTGAACTAAAATTAAAATTTTGAAAAGTAGCTTTCCCAAATAATTTATTTTACTGCATGATTATACGATTTGAAATGTATGTTGTATATTACAAAATTTTGTTTGAAAATTTAACAAATCTGCCAACGACATTCGGTAAAATCTTATTGTACTAAAAAAACCATATTTTCTCAAAATTTAAAAAATTTACAATAAAACAATAACTTTGTAAACACCACTTTTTATTTTTTATGTACTTAATGCCGACCGGGTTTCGCTACCACCGTAGCTTCTTCAGGGCAGTACAGAACTCTACTAAAATTAAGTTACATGTGTTATAGATAATATACATATGGGTTAAAAACAAAATCGGCCGGACTACTCAAGTGGAGGAGGAAGTAGGGATAAGTGTAGATGGAGCATTGGGTAAGGAAAGGGAATGTTTTTTGTCAATAGGGAACAACTTCAGTATTGGACTATTATTTAGATTTATTTGATTGTTAATTACCTTGCTATTAATATTTTTGGCTTTTCTTAATTCTAGAGCTTCTGAATTCTAGAAGCTCTAGAATTAAGAAAAGCCAAAAATATTAATAGCAAGGTAATTAACAATCAAATAAATCTAAATAATAGTCCAATACTGAAGTTGTTCCCTATTGACAAAAAACATTCCCTTTCCTTACCCAATGCTCCATCTACACTTATCCCTACTTCCTCCTCCACTTGAGTAGTCCGGCCGATTTTGTTTTTAACCCATATGTATATTATCTATAACACATGTAACTTAATTTTAGTAGAGTTCTGTACTGCCCTGAAGAAGCTACGGTGGTAGCGAAACCCGGTCGGCATTAAGTACATAAAAAATAAAAAGTGGTGTTTACAAAGTTATTGTTTTATTGTAAATTATAATGTCACATCACAAAGTATCTGCTTCATATGAACATATTTAAAAAATTGCTTTACCAGATAATAGACCAGTCTTTCGAAATAAATTTATAATTTTTTTGTGGAAAAGAGTCAATACATCTAATATTTGATTTAAAAATGACATATTTCCGGTATTGTCTGGTTATTCCCTCATAATTTAAATGGCACTTTTAGGAATTAACAAATTAATCTTTGGAAAAAAATAACAAAAACTGGGCGTACTGTACAGGGCCCGCAGATACTTTAATAGTACACAACTGCTAACCATGTACAAATCGCAAGTGCGCCCAACGGTTGAATTTGGCAGCCACCTCTGGTCTGGAGCTCCAAAATACTCGAAAAATACCCTCGACTCTGTGCAGAAACGGGCGGTTCCCTTTCTTTGATAGGTTCTTCCACTTAGCACAGGCGTCGGATGGGAATGCTATCCGTGTTCTACCGGCATTTGAATGGAAGATGCTCTGAGGAACTAGCGTCATTGATCCCTTCAGCACCGGTGAATATCAAAAATTTCAAGAATTCATCGTCATGACCTCAAACCTCAGACAGAACACCTACTCCAGAATTGATTGAAAACAAGAAGCAAGCCCTTAACCCAAAGTTCCAAAGGGCAAATCAAATAAGTGGGGGAATAACAAAGATCCTATTCTCATGATGCAGGGAAAACCACTGAGGCGTAATGGCATTCGTATAACGTATAAAGCCTTCCCCTTTGTCCTGCTTTTGTACCAAACTCATAATGGGTCTGCATTCTGGCCTAATCTGCCATCAAATATTTTACGGCAAAAGCCAAACTAAACTAAATTCAAGTGCGTACTTAAAAAAATAGTTGCATCAGAAATATATTTCTTTTATTGAATCTTTTTTACAGATGTTGGGCGGTGTTTTGTGAGTCACAAAGATGATCGCACTGAGAGCCAATTTTTCGATAGCTTCCTGTGGAGATGGTGTTTCAAATGAGGAAATTAGAAACTAGGGTGTCACTATTTTAATGCAAGAGATAAGATGATGTATAGCAAATCTGTACGCAATTTCCTCAATATGTGACTATTAATAATATATCACAGCTAATGTGTAAGAGCACCATTCAGAATTGTAACTTGTTTGAAATGGGTTTAGCCGTTCTGGTGACCAGATCTGAATAGCCAGCTACTTCCCCATCTTCTTCACCACTTCGTTCAGCTTCACAACATACCCCAATCGGCGGAAGTAGTCTCGCTCATAGTCTTACTGGCTCCAGACGGTCGGGAGCAGTTGGGACTCTTGCGCAAAATTCACATAAAAATATATTTTGACGTGCTGGATATGATTTAAGATTTTCACAGCCAACATTATTTTCATTATTTATTTTTGGGGGTTACGCCGAGTTGCGCTATCTCATTTTTTAGTCAACGTTTCAGACAGTGTTACAAGGCAGATGTTTGACATGCTATTAAAAAGCCAGCCTTCTTTATTTGAACCTATGTAAATATTATTTTCTGAATTATATAGATTGTTTCCTTACAATGATTTACTCATAAATCGGGTTGAATATTTTTGTAAAGAAGAACAACATAATTTTTTTTAATTTTTGTAGATACATTATTTTAAACCAATGTGAATCCTTCAATATTTAGGCCCTTATAGCCTTTTTAAAGGCTTTTTTATAGATATCCATAATCCATACTAATTTTTAAAAATACCGGTTTATTGTTTGAATGATATTTACCATAAGAACGTATTCTCAGTAACATAAAAACTAATCACCTGAATGATTATAATTTTTTTCAAATCATTGTATACAAACATCCTAGTTTCGGATACCAATAGTGTGAAGACCATAGAATAAATCCTTCTTTAATCTATGGTGAAGACTGAAGACATGAAAACAACAAATTATTGGTTAAAAGGAATGTTAATGGTTTTAAATCGAAGACGTTAGAATGAAGAACCGTGGCAAATCATTAATTATTTATTAAGAGGAACGGCTGCGCGCATCTTTTTTAACAAACTTAATTTTAGTTTGAGGCCAAAATACCCTACCTAACTAAATTCAAGCAAAGGGTTTAGCAATATCTATTAGTTTATTTTTGTATATATTTAACGCCATTAAAAGTCTTTTACATTACAATGATGATTTTGAGTTACAGTTGCACGAAGAAGGGTATCAGTAGAATTAGGACAACATAGGAATGAATGAGATAAACATAAAATATAAGAGTAACAGTTGTTTTTTTTTTAAGCTCAACAGTTGGTTTTTTACAAAAAATATAAATGTCAAAAGAAATGTGTACTCGTGTAATAAATAGTTGTAATAAAATAGAGCATTCTTTATAAACAGTATGAAAATATGTAAATATTAATAAATCACTTTTGTTGAGTACTTTAAGCTCAAATCAAAAAATAAGTAAAAAAGGCTCCGCAGGCATTCCTCTTAATCCTTCGCCTAACGATATCTAATTATCAATGTATTGGTCGATGTAACCAAGTACTTACTTATCGACAAAACACCTTATAACAATAAATTTAATTTTTGTTAACGTTTTGAATTTTGTTTTCCTTGAATAGTAAACAGCCATTAACTTTTCGATAAGTATTACGACATTTACTTATATTACACAAAATTCGACGTTAGACCTGTAACATATTTTTTCGTAATTCATTATTTAAAATGTTTCACTAAATATCAAAATAAATCTTATTTAATAATATATTATACGCTTATACGGATATGAAATGCGCAATAATTTAGTGGAACAGCAGTCATGAAGTAAAAAACGCTAAATTGTATTGAACTCATGCAGAATAATGGTATTATGCTAAAATTAATAATTACTATTGAGGCCTTCGACCAAGTATATCCTAGGTTAATGATTGAGGCCCATTATTATAGCCTTCTTATAATTATATTCCAACCAGCGCACATTTACTATTTCGGCAAAAAGTATTGCTAACTGCACGCCTAACACCTATCTTTGAAGGTTTATTATGTAAGACTTAATAAGTTATTAAGTTCTTCCTTTGATTATTAACGTCTTTTAAATATTGACTTTTAATATCAAATAAATTAATTTTCATTTTACAATACTTCAAACGATAATAAATTAACCAATCAAGATCTTAAATAATCTGTTGATTCAATCAAATCGCTTTTAATTTGTGTTGACCTAACGTAGAACCTAACGTAGAATTTGTGTTGACCGTTCCTCGAGAAAATTTAAACTCAAACTTTGAGGCTTTACTTAATAACGCCTCCTTTAAAAACATCCAACTTTATTTTTTTCAAACTTTAATAAAAGCTCAGTTTCCGTTGAATTCTCGCTTTCCTTCTCTTCTTCTTATGTTACACCTACTTCACCTTCGAGCGCTCAATAAAGTATCTCAGTATTATTTGTCATATTTTGATTTTGGTCCTGACAAAGAAAATGCAAAAAGACGTCTGAAAAATATATTTCCTTGTTTTGCTTTGCTCTTGAGTTGGTAATTCACAAAAATTACACTGCGTGTAAGGGTATTTTTTCAATTTAAAAAAAATGAGTCATCGAACTTCTGCCCAACCTGTTACGTTGAGTACTTTAATGTGTCATTCAAAATCCCTTTGATGTACATAAGTGTCCTTATCCCACAACGGAAGCCCCTAATAATGTCACCTCCATTGAGAACGACAACAATTGAGACATCATTACATTACAACTAACTATTCAAACGTAAGTAGTTACGCTTCTAAAATAATGTTTATGACCCTTTGTATTTCTCTCGCAGTTGAACTGAATTAGTAGACGGTAGGTACTAGGTACTGGGGAAGGAACAGTCTACCGAATGCTGGGATATTTCTGTACCTAATGCATTTTATCACGCGACAGTGAGACGACACCGCATCTCTCAATATATAGCAGAGATCAACAACTATTTGTTATGTAACATTTGTTTACGCAATTAGGTTACTCGACGAATATAATGAACATCACAAAACCAGGGAGCGAACATGCAGTTCCCATGCATTACGTTGTTACACTACTAACCAATGCAAAAACTTGTGATTTTGGTTTGAAAATTAGATCGCTCAGAAATATTTAAGATACTTTAATAACATACTGCGAATAGAACACACATTTGTAAGCCCAGAAAAATATACAGAATCAGGCCTTTAAAAACTGCTTTAAAGTTTAAATCTTCTACTTACAAATCCCTAAATATTTGTGCCTGGGCTTCACAGATCAAAATAAAACACGGTTTTTGGCGATGTTTTTTCGTGATTAAATCAAAACGATGTTTAACGAAAATTTAAATCTTATCGCCATATACATGAGGAATGTTATTGTTAGCGGCGTGATCCCTAATTTTTAACGACGTGGTCATCACCTCAAGTTGTAAAGTAATGTAAGCTTTTGCAATGCGCTTGATTGAACTCATAACCTCTAATTAAAGTTGAATGCTTGTACCAACACGCTAAGTATACGGGTTTTAATAGCAAGAATACCCTACGTCTATAGTTTGTTCTTTGTAAAAAAAACGAAATTTTAACAAGAATTTTGCCCACGCTGCGCGCCGTCAAAATTTACCCTTCAAGCCATTCGAAAAATAGATCCTCGAAAATATTGCGTGTTGTCAAAAACGTGTCGAATAGAAATAAATTTGTTGGAAAAAACTGAATTATATTAGGGAGAAATTCTATAGCTCTGATATTTTAAAATATTCATTGATATGGTTGATCGTTGGAAATATCACATAAAACAACAACAAAAATATTAAAATGTACCTACTTATTTATTGATCTTACTAGACCTAACTTTAAAATACAAATTTCGAGTTATTTAATTATATTTATATTGACATTAATTTACACAAAGCGAACCATTAGTTAATTTTCGCTCTGAATTCTGTTTTTTTTTATCCGACACTATTAAGCTGCCTGAATTGAGCTGATCGTTTAACAAAGTGAAAAGGTTGAAGATACCTGACCACATACCAAACGTGGACTTGTACCTACAGATTGTGGTAGCTTTATATCAAATATAATGGGTCATACATAGTCACATCTTGCAATAATGGATCAGAGATAGAAATGGAATGCATATTCTGCGTTCCGGTTCCATCCCATTCAGTTTGACTTACCTGTTTTATGAATGAGATTTGAGATAGGTGGGTGAAATTTGAACGGAGAGCGTTATAATAAGATCGTAATCATATGTGACAATGTTACAGGCATATTCAATAAATTCACTTCTAATAGGGCAACCTGATATTCTAACAAAATTCCAGGCTTCTGTGACAGAAATATGATTAACGTTGACATTTATTACAATATCAAAAAAAAAATCTTAAATTTGAAACCTTAAGCGTTCTTGAATTATTTTTTTTAAAATGCTGGTAAACGGGTGCACATAAAATGGATACATTATACATTTCTAAATTTAAACACACAAAATATCTATGTCCTTACAGAACGAGAGGTATTCCAATCTATATATATTTATTTCTTCAAAATAGGCATATTTACTTTGGGGTGTCATCATTCTAAAATAATTTTTATATTTTATTTTATATAATTGTTTTTTATGATATATTTTAGGTAATTAATCACCTCTCCTTTCTAATATTTTGTCTATGTTCTAATTAGTCTATACTTGTTTGTCTTTTGTTATTTATTATTGACTTATTATCCTGACGAAGAAAACATAGTTTTCGAAACATGTTGATATTGTTAATAAAATAGTGGTGTTATACAAAGGTATTTGTTTTTCATTAAAAAAAATTATATATATTTAAATCAAAATATGCTTGCTTGAGGGCATATGAGGAATTTTTTTTTTTTTTTTCATTTTTATTTAGTAAAATATTTACACATTTATGTACATTATTTATGAAATGTTTTGACTGTCCAACTAGGATGATTCCCGTTTTAGGACAGTCAATTTTAGAATTGTCTTTCTATAGCTATATATAAAGCATAGGAAATGTTTGAAGCTTTCAAAATACCTTATTTCCATGACAATACATCTAAAAAGTTTTTTTTAATCATTACAAAAACTCTTACGAAACTGTCAAAAATGTCACAATTCGAGAATGACATTTTGCAAACCATCGATTGTTAATTTTAAATTCAATTTTCGAAAATATTTCAACTAATGAATTTATTCTCACCTATGGTACTAACCAAAATCGAAAACTTTGAATCTTATCAAAAATTATATTTATTTTAAATTGGTTGGTATCTATGTTAGGTACTAAATTTGATTGATTGTTCTTATAATATACAAAAATGAATGTTTGTAATAGAAAATTTGTAAAAAATTGCAATAGGTGCCACGCGAGCTGTTTGAAAATCTGAATGTGCTGGGACTGAATATATTAAAAGCGGGAGAAGTAAGGTGATCGCGGGAGAGGGGTTGGCGGGAGACGGGAGAGGGAAGGCGGAGAAGGAGGAGTGGGAACGCTTGAGGAGAAGGGGACGCGGTTGAGGAAGGGGAAGCGGAAGGGGAACAGGACGAATGGGAAAGGACAGGCAGAAAGAAACAATTTCTTTATTAAGTGAAATAGCAGCTCATTCCGGAAACTCGCTAGTGACTAAATAAAATATCTAAGAGGGGTTTTCTAAAATTATTTCGAATGAATTGCCAAAATACAGTTAAATATAAGGTCAAATCAGCTCAATAGTTAGAACAGAGCCCGTCAAGGATTCGCTCATGGATTCAATTCGTAGATGCGTTTGTATCTTTTTCTGATTTTTATGTTTCAAATTTTCGATTAAGAGTCGCTAATATTGTCTTCCAAAATGAACAAATTATATTTTACTTTAATAATATGAAAAATGTAATACATAAAACGAAACAAGTTTAAAAAATACATATTTTTTAAACCGGTTTTTCTTTTGTCAAACTTCATCGGATTGGATATAACCCTGAAAAAGCTGGACATATAAATAACAATTGACTTATTTATTGGATTTTATTGTAGTGCTAATTATAATAAGATATCTTCATAAAATCAAAAAAATAAGCAGTTTTTTCCTGCAACCAGTATTGATTTCTCTCAGCAGCCACATGTAATCTTCAAGTATACACCTACAATAATTTTATAATATTTTCACATGAACCTGCGTAACTTTATAGATCTTTACTAACTTTATTTAACCTTAAAAAACTATATTTTTTACTTATTTCACGTATCATGTACCGTCTACTTTTTCAAGTTTTTCACAAAACACCATAATTTAATAATTACTGTGTAACTGTTTTTAAAAAGCATGAGAACACCTCAGCACAGGTTCTCCTTGTGAGGTGTTCGCGAAACACCATAACACCCCGCTAAACATATATATACGGTTCACGTTTGTTAATGAGGACGGGTAGATTCTACGAATCGTTCTTGATTTCAACAACTCCGCTGTGGAACGATTTGCGGCCTCTTCAAGACCCATGTTCATTCCTTCCTCTACCCATGCCCATCTCACTGAGAGACAACCTGGGTTATCATTGCCTGACGAACTCTGGTCCGCCATCAATGGGATAAGGTGCTCCCATAGCCGTTGTGCCCAGATGGATGGGGCCTTAAAGAGTCGGAGATATGTGAATGCGGTGCGGTGCAGACCACCGAACATGTGGTCAACCAATGCCCGCTACATTCTTTCCCCAGCGGGATTGATGACACACAAGACAACGCCTGAGGCCCTAGACTGGCTCGCAGACCTAGATGTCTCCCTCTGAGCCCCCCAACATACAAAAGAAGAATTCCTTCCCCTCCTCAAAAAGACCCTCCACACAGCATCTTCAAAAAAGACCTTTGTTAAAATTTTTTGTCTTCATTTAATATTTTATAATATTCTTTACTGCCTAAATTAAAAACTTGTGAACACCTCAACACAGGTTTTCCTAGTGGTGTTCACGAAATATATATGCATAAGAAAATTTTTATATTATAATAATTGAAAACATAAATATACCTAGCTCTCTAATTAAAAATTTAGGCTTATTAGATTTGTCAAAGAATCTTTATATAAAAATGCAAAAATCAGTCATATTAAATACATGTAGGATTACGAAAGATTTTTTAAATATTTATATTGAGGGATCGGTAGGATTTATCGGTTCAGTTAGGAGTTCTATCGAGCCGAACCCTCTGATATGAAAATATCTGGAGTCGGTGAAGTATTTTCCCATATGGTCTCTGGTAGGTTGACGTGTTGTTCTTGTATAGTTTTGTATTTAGATTACTTATACAATGCAATTACATCGCGTGAATTGACTAGATTAGCATTTGTGGAAAAGTGTGTGGAAGGATTAAGTTTTTCCTGTGAGGAAGATTTAACCCGGACATAAAATCTAGAGAACAAATAAAAACTTTGTTTCAAGATTCGTCGACATAAAAAAGATTATCTCCATTTCAAACTAACGCAAGTTAAGGAAAAACTCGCATGCAAAAGTTTAATCAAAAAATATTTTGTGCCCACAAACAAAAGTTTCCATTTCCATCACTGCTACAATTAATTCAATCCATTAATCAAGCATTTAAAACCTCTATCCCCACTAGTGTCACCAACAATCCCACAATATCGGCCTCTTTTTAATGGCAGTGTGAAACAAATTAACTCCTTTAATTGATGTTACGAGGTCTCTGATAAATTACCTACGATTCGTCATATTATATCTCTCAACCACAGACCGTAAATAATATAAATATCCTGGCGAATGGCGCTCACACATTTTTATGTAAATTTGGCGGCGGATGATGAGGAATAATCGTCAAATAAAACATGCTTAAATCATTCATAAATTTAAATAAATTTGATATAAAACATTCAGCTCGTGTGAACAAAGTAATTTATTAATACTGCACTGTCCTGGACCTAGGTATAAGCGAAATAACACGAAGTGAGTGTTGTCCAGAGATAGCTACTCGAATTAGGTTATTTATTGTTTAAACAATATATTGTTACATCAAAGTATTTGTGACTAGTTGTGTGCACCCTCATATGCACACTTTATTTATGGTCTCGGTTTGTGGCGCCTCTAGTGATGGCCAATTGACATTTGGGCATTTGTTATATTGCGAGCCCTGCAATTTTGTTAATCTTGCACAGATTTAAATCAGCAGATTTGAAAAGAAATCCAGTCATTCTTGGTGGGCAGCCGAGAGCTTTGGGGCGGTCCTCTCGACCGCAACACGACGGATCCTTTTTTGAAGATCGCTACGATCGTGATTGTGTACCTCGGTGGTCATACTCGCCATCTTGGGAGCTGACTGGAAATCATCCTGGAGGAATGATTGGCATCCAGAATCATCCATCTCTTCTGCTTCTGGAGGGTCCTTTTGGCTGGGAGCCAATTCTCTGGAGTCCTGCCCTTCTCACGATGTGAGATTCGTTTCACGAAAGAAGATCTCATCATGCTTCAATTTAACTTACCACGGTATCAACATGAACTACTTATCCTAAGCAAGCCTTGCCAGACAGCCTGAGTTATTTAGGATGTCATTTTATTTTAATATATATTTGTATTTATAATACCTTCTTTTCTTTGAAAAACATTAACCTATTGCTTACATCTAACATGCCTTGTACATTGTTGCCACCTCATCCCTGATAACAATATATTAAATAAAACTAAAAATATAGGATAAACGGTGAAAACAATGTGGCTTCATTGACTTCAAACTGACGCAGTAAGCAGTTCATATATTTGAAGGTACGATATTAATTAAATCGAATGGCCGAATTGAAAACTGAAAACCTGAAAATCGCCGTCGCTCGAGTAGTAAAGGGATTAGGTATGATACATTTTTAAACGAGTGCATATTATATACCATTTACTACCTTTTCTTCGTGACAATTTCGACTATAATCAACTAGTTAATATTTTTCTCGATGATTTTATGTTGACAAACTACTCAGTTGCAATGTAACAGTATGGTACTTTTGAAGAACAATAAATAAATAATTTAAAAAAAAAATGGATTCTTGGCAAAGAAAAATGTGAATTCCGCAAATTGGTTTGGGAGGCGGATGTGAGTACCGCCGCATCGGCAACCATTTATTAGACAATCAACACCTCTGCCATAGGTAACCCCAAGTGTTTCACTCCATTTGTTAACTTTGCAGGGGTGCCCGGGTTCATGGGGTGAGGTTTGTCCGGGTCCTGGCGGCGGATGCGTCTGTCCACCAGCTGCATGGCAGGCCGGATGGGGAAAGAATGGTTGACTTCTCCAGCCATACTCCTTGACGGCTGGCATAGTCCAGCGGTAATGCTCCTGACTAGCATTCCGAAGGTCGCGGAATCGCATCCCGGCGTGGCAAATAATTTTTTTTTGATTAATTTGTGTTATTTCACAATTTATTCATTTAAATTTGTGTTATTTCACAATTTATTCAATAAAGTATATTTGCGGCACGTTCCAGAGTGGAGGATACTCTCAGTATCGCCCTGGTGTAAGACCACCATTCAGAATTGAAAAGTTGCTTGAAATGGCTTTGGCCGTGTTTCGTGACCAGATCTGAATAGCCAGGTACTTCCCACCTTTCTCTTTCGAATCTCCTTCTCCTCCTCACTACCTTCAGTCTCACAACATACCCCAATTGGGGATGCCATAGACTATGGCATAACTAACTGGCTCCAGACGGGAGCAGTTGGGACTCTTGTGCGGTATTCATATAAAAAAAATAAAATACAAAAAAATATTCTCTCGGAGTATGAGGGATGGATTTATACGTCCGTCATTCCTGGACACACTCACCACAAGATTCCTACCCACCCTTACTCCCATTTCCTTCCCAGAACTTCCTCTCCTTCATTTTCTAAAAAGAACCTCCACACAGCATCCCCAAAGATGACATTGTCCCTGAGGAGAATTATTTTACTCACGGATTCCTGTGTAGAGCTTATATAAAAAAAAGTTCCAAAAGTCCAGAGCTAGTGGTTTTATGGCACCTGCGAACGCGGCATGTTATTAGACTGAAAGGAGTAGGGAGAGGGATGAGATGGGGTTGAGGCAGCTTGGGTAATACATTCCTGGCTAGATCCAGTTATCAAAAACAACTAAAGCCATTTCAAACAAAGTTTCATTTCTGAATGGTGGTTTTTTACCGGACGATTCTAACACTAACTACCACTCCAATCACATAACACGAATCAGTATTCACATCAATACTCATGCATATACTGACTCGTGTACTGGCAAATACTGACATATCGACAAACATTACTGACGTCAACATACTGAGATCGTGTTTATGTTTTTACAATAGTCCACACAGGACGCCCTTAGGAAAAATATCTCCCTCAGGGCCTATGTGGTCTTTGAGGACGCTTGTAGATCTTTTTAGGGAAAAGAAGGGACGTAAAAAGGTATCAGTCAATGTGTCTAGGAGTGACGCACATATAAACCCCTTCCCCCCACTGCTGGAGAGAGTCCGGCTGGAGAGGCCTAGGTTAGGTCTCCCTCAACCAATCTCACCAGATTCGGCCCACCACTAACTTAAGGCGGTGGCAAAAGCTTCCGCCATCAAGACCTGATGACGGAAGACAAACCTCACCCCGTGAACCCGGGCACCCCTGTTAAGTCATCAAAGAAGCGAACCACTCAGGGTGACCTACAGCAAGGGTGTTGGTTATTCAATAATTGGTCTAATGGCATATAAATACTGGCTGCTGTTGTCAGTACACTGATCAGTAAATACTGAAACGAAATACTGACACGTGTAGTGTATTGATCAGTGTTAATATTGACTGTTCTTTTATACCATTAGTAATGAAACATTTTCACTTATTCAATAGCTTTTCAAATAAGATTTACCTCCATACATTGAACTTTTTACCAAAGGATCTTTTTTGGTACCGTCTGAATAACCTTCATACAATGCAAACGAAAATGAGCCATTGAATTTCGCGTCTGCGAAAGCTATTATACAGCTAAAACCAACGCGGAAATATTTATCAAAATTTACATAGCGCGGCTTAAAAATAATAGTACCTACCTTCTGTGATGTAAATTGAGCTTCATGGAGCTCGGCCTAATTTACAAGTTGTCATTGTATTCATGCAAGAGATTAATTAACCGCTTTTATGATGTTTACACGATCGTAAATTCGGCTTAATAATAATGTACTAGCAGTTAAAAACCCGCTCCGCAGATTTTTGCTGCTAGGCCCTGCGGGCGGCTTTTGGTTCGCCTTCGCTCAATTGAGTGTTGGTGACCATTTTATATATCCGATAGGAACTGATAAGAAAAATAGCCGATTCCTCTGATCCACTGTGATCCAGTGTCAGCTAGTCATCGGGACAAAGTAACCGCGGCGGGCAATGACGTCACATGTAATATATAACTACTATAATTCTACTCCTCAGTCCTCATGCGATCTGTTAACGAAAGTAGCGCCATCTATTGGTTTTGCTTTAATTCGGTTCTATTACAAAAGTAGATTCGTTACAAACTCCATGTACGAAAAAGTTTGTCGTAAGGCGCGGCGTCACAGTTGCATTCTTAGACGGATTCTTGAATTTAAACCGTACAGACGTAAACCTATTAATAACGTCCGATGCGATATCTAGCAGTGCAGAAATCTGTTTTTCTGGAACGGCAAGAACGCTCAAACGGGGGCTCTGTAGTCATGAAATGTTGGTATGACTAACAGTGCTTTTGACCAATAATTATTATTATAGGTGGGTCGCTTTAAGTTCTGTGTTTATGATGAAGAGGAATCTTACTTTAAAGCATGAAATCTGTTTATATTGTTAGCGTCAACGGGCGTGCTGATGCTATCGGCAGGGTTGGAGAAAGCTCCCACATATTTAATACAATTAGCTGCTGTATCTGCCCCAAATAAAAACTAGCTCAGGATTCGGTGCAAGCAGGATTTCCTCGTAACCTCAAGGCTAGTGCTTGTGGTTCGGAACTTCACGCTTCTCCATTCTCCCAGGGCCTGTCTCGTCAAGCAAAACACGGTAGGTTATCACATAAACAGTTTATTCAATTCTAGGAGACACAATAATACATAAAAGGAACGATCCTAGCTGAAAGTTAGTTTGAATGTCCGTCTCTACTCTCTATCACGCGTGGTTAGGGCTAAACATTTAATTGCACACAAAGGGTAACATGGTAATTGACTCACGTTTGGTTTATGGGCCAACAGCGGCTTCACGCGCTTGATTCTCTCAATCTACGCAGCGTCCATCGGGGACCGGAAGCGCACAAACGGCGAAACTGAACTGGTGTCGCCCATGTTCGTGCGGAACGTGGGCCTTGTAAGCTCGCTTGCTGAAGACTGCCCGCTGCCGCTCGAGAGTTCGGTCTAGCGGCGGCTCGGTTTGTCGCTCGCGGGAGGGGGTAATGCGCGCGCCTCTATATTGGCGCCTTATTCTCCAGTCCGTGGAGAAGTCTATTCTCGAATTTGTAACGTAACACTTCCCCCCTCGCCGCAATAAAAGCGACGTGGTAATGGAGCTGTAGGACTAATAAATCCTCTTACCTTTTCAGCACTTGTGCCAAAAACATTTAAGAGAAACGAGGAGAGAGAGAGAGAGAGAGATTCCTAGCTGGAGAATAGTTATGAACAGAACACAAAAGAGAAGATACATGGTGTAACAAGGAATTGTCAATAAATGTATATAAAGGCAGTGGCATACATAAATACAGTTGCAAAGAACAAGGATCTGTTGAAGAAAGGTACAAGGGTTATGCAGTGATAGAAAAAAAAAAACTCTAAAATTGTATCATTGGTCTGTGAGCTAATGTTTGCGAACGTGGTTTGCGTAGGATGTCTGGGGTGGTTGAACGTTTCACTGAAGTTACAAGGTTACTTTGTCACAGTAACCTGGCCCATTTGAGATTACACTCAAGGGACACTAGGGCCTTTAAGAAATTACGAGGAAGAGAACACATGATGAGGCTTCTAGGTGGTGTGGAGAGTTCTACCTGTCACAGAGGTCGAAAGGGTAACTGCTTCCGGATCCTGTGGGTGAGCCAGTACGAAACCATTGAAGTACTGGAGAGTGGAATCGCAATTGGTGGCTGGTACACTGGCTTTTGTATGTAGTGGGATTGTTTTGTGAACAATCGTTGGTATTGTCACTTGCGCAAGGGCACAGGAGCATCAGCACAATGGCAGTAGGGCATTTGCATTATGCAGCAGGAACATTTGCATAATGGCAGCAGAGCATTTGCATTATGCAGCAGGAACATTTGCATAATGGCAGCAGAGCGTTTGCACAAGGGCAACAGGAACATTTGTATTATGCAGCAGGAATATTTGCATAATGGCAGCAGAGCATTTGCATTATGCAGCAGGAACATTTGCATAATGGCAGCAGGAACATTTGCACAAGGGCAACAGGAACATTTGTATTATGCAGCAGGAATATTTGCATAATGGCAGCAGAGCATTTGCATTATGCAGCAGGAACATTTGCATAATGGCAGCAGGAACATTTGCACAAGGGCAACAGGAACATTTGTATTATGCAGCAGGAATATTTGCATAATGGCAGCAGAGCATTTGCATTATGCAGCAGGAACATTTGCATAATGGCAGCAGAGCATTTGCATTATGCAGCAGGAACATTTGCATAATGGCAGCAGAGCGTTTGCACAAGGGCAACAGGAACATTTGTATTATGCAGCAGGAATATTTGCATAATGGCAGCAGAGCATTTGCATTATGCAGCAGGAGCATTTGCATAATGGCAGCAGGAACATTTGCACAATGGCAGCAGGAACAGGAACCAACCTAGAGCTGGCGTGCTCGGGTTTGTTTGAGTGTCGGTTCTTTGTGGTGATACAATTCGCAACTACACGCACGACTCACACTAGGTTATGTTAGATGCGGTCGGGTGCTTTTGGTACGCAGGGATTGAAGGCAAGGGACCTCCGTGACGGTAGCGAGGGCAGCATGAAGAGGCGCAGATGTAGATAGGGTGCAGAGCTGCTGGTTTTTTTTTTAAAATCCGGCAAAAATTATTATTAGAACAAAATTCTTGAAGTTTACCTGCCTAGTAGACCAATGATGAAAAAAGTTTGGAGAGAAACAAGTGTGCATGTTGAGAAAAAGTTGGATTCGTTTGGCGTGTAGAGAGAGAGACGGAGAGAGAGCTAACTAAATGTGGCTAATTCCTAATACATGTTACAAAGGTACGTATTCAAGGACAGGTTCTGTGTAACCCCTTTTGGTTTTTTTCTTTACCAAATACATTTCCAAGAATACGTGGTTGAGGGATTGTACGTATAACAAAATTCCCCATTCGAAAGAAGTTGGTCTTCCATGACCTATGCTCACGTCTATACGGTAGCATTTTTTCTACTTTCGAAAAACAAAACATTGCGTACAAGATTAGTTATAACAAAGTGGGAAAGGAGTAGGAAGTTGAAAGGATCCGCGTATGAAGATTGTCCCATTTGACAAACGAAACGCCAAGTGCGTAACGCATATATCCCCATTCACGGATAATTTCGAGGAAGGGGGAGGGTGATAATTGGGAACATTTGAACGAAGAAAACTGCTGGGGACTCGGCTATTTCCGAAATTCGACCTCTGGGTGGAGGTGAAACAAGGTCTACAGCAGTCATCCTGGCACATTACAATAATATTTGGTAGTGTTGGACAAAAGAATACACTGACATAAAAGTCTAATCCTCTACGTGTATTGGGCAGAAGATTAGGGGTCGTTTTATTCTCCTACTTGTTTGCGAGAAATGACAGACCCTTGCTCAAATCTCACAAACCTGGGGATTTTCTTTGTTCGTCTCCCAGACAACGAGTTAGGTGTTTTTGTGTCCATCAACTTAACTCCCACGACACGATGCCCCATAATCATGAGTGAAGCGTATGATTAGTCCTTTTGAGATAGTAGATAGTTCCTGGGTTCTTGTGACAGGAAGTCCACGGGCATATTAATGATTACAAAAAAGGGGTGTGGACTACATTGAGTAGTTCACACATAAAGGTTTGATATTATTTCGTTCGCACGATTCATGGTGAGTATTGTAACGTCTTCACGTATAGCGTACAAGATTGCAAAATCAAAAGATTTGCAAGTAAGTTTTATAACGTCTTCACGGATAACAATGAACGAATTACAACTGGGTTGCCCAGTATTGAAGGGAGGTGCAAAAGACTAGGTATTTATGACATTTCTGACAAAAACCCACAGAGTAATTATAACGGGCTCCCCGTATCGCATTTAGTAGATATTCTGAGATTCCCATCTATGACGGCAGATTTTATAAGGTTCCCACCTATGATGGCAACAAAGGTTAACGTTCATATAAAGGTACCTATTCAATACAGACGGCGAGACATACTGATGTACTTAGTACAACAATACCGTAGCATAATAAATCCATATTAGCGTACGTTAAAGACTTGCACAAAGGCAAAAACATATTTGAAGATCTGGCCAAGATTTTATACTTCAACAATTAAGGGACAAAAAAAAATTTCTGGCGTGCTGATGGAATGTGAATTTCATCTAAGCTTACCGCAAAAGAGATCCTTTGTGGTACAACCCTTTTGGTTACGCACAGAGTATCGTATCGTGATGGTACAACTTTTGTTGTACTTACACGTACGATGGTAGCAACAATACAAGACATGCGCTTATCGTTGTTTGACAAGGCAAATTATTTACAT
Source organism: Glyphotaelius pellucidus (assembly GCA_936435175.1). NCBI lineage: Eukaryota > Metazoa > Arthropoda > Insecta > Trichoptera > Limnephilidae > Glyphotaelius > Glyphotaelius pellucidus. The sequence continues at coordinate 8,267,441 of OW386552.1, read as the reverse complement.
TGGTCCGATTTGAGTGTTTAAGACCTTCTAGGTTTTACTTACTTAAACAGACTGCGATGGACACACCTTGGTGTTATGAAAATTATAATAATGGGATGGGTTGTTCACAGGGTGGTTCACTTGGAGACCTGGCTTCTTGTTGTGACCTCGTACTTTGCACGTGATAAGTCACAACAAGGCAACCCCAAAATTTCAGTTTGAACAGTTGAGACCCAGGGTGACTCAATGTTGCTGAAATGTTGTAAAAAAAATTTTATCGTTAATGAAGAGGCACGTTGAAAGTTGTCCCTTTTATAACGATACTTTCCAGACTCCACATTCAGTTCTGGGGAGAGCTAGAGCAATTAGGGTTATTTATTGAGCGCCATTCTATTTTCTTAAAAAACAGAAAAAAAAAAAACTTAGAACGGGTAGCAAACATCTGATACCGCCGTGGGTTTACACAGGTTTGCTTACCTAATTTAACTACATATGACATAAGGGTTAGATGCAACTTTGGCGAGGACCCGATATTTAATGTACAAAAAAGATTTTCTAACATTTAGAAAGGGGTGACGAGGTATGACATGATGATGTGAAAATATGATGCTGCTAGTTGTGACGATGCACAAAACCTTGGGCACGTAGTCTCTGACTACTTGCAGTAAGCCACAGGGAATTCCTTTCTCCGAAGTGATCAATTTCAGGTAGAGGTGTGCATGCTTAGAAAAAAAACGATGTTTCCAAGGTTTGACACCTGGGGCAGCAATTAGAGGCGAATGACTGATGATGACGAGATATTTATACAAACAAAAATAAAATAAAATGAAACGAAACCACAAGGGAGAATTATAATTTCTTCCATGACTTTGGCTACAGTTGACAACACTGTGCCAGAGCTAGAAAGGTTTCGTTTGAGTGTCCTAATGAGTGACAATCGTTTACGAGAGGCCGCTCATTAGTGACGAAACAAAAGGGTTGACTTCCATAGTGATCCATGTCACGGTGTAGACGAATGGTTGCTAGGAGTCAAGGAATAACCGTTGGGGTTATACGGGCGTGGCAATGGAGTTTGTTTCCATGTTCCCACTTTTTACAATGTCCTTTATGTGGTAGTTACCTATGTGTTTACCAGAGATGTCGGACAATCGGTAAACCAGGTCTGAGATTTTCTTTAGGACTTTCGTCTTTACAAAACGGGGTGCCAATTTGGCAGAGAAGTACAGCGCACCTTGTGACAGAGTGTTGTTTCTCCTCCAGACGATGTCTTCTTCCTTGAATGTGACGTGCCTCCTGCGAAGGTTATACCTGTCGGCGCTCTTTTGGTGGGCCAATAGTAGAGCGTCTGTTACTTCACTATAGATAGCGGAGAGTTCCTCCAAGCGGTGGGCGTAATTTGCTGCGGGGTCTGCTGTGGAGGAAGGGACGGGTGGAAGGCAATTGTCAGGGTGTAGTGAACCGTGAACTACTTGTTCCATGCCGTGTTTGAGAAAAAATGGTGTATAGCCTGTAGCGAGGTTCACCGTGTTGTTCATGGCTGCTTGTATTTTGTCTAATTTTTTGCACCATGTGCGTTGGTCTTTGCCAACCAAAATTGCCAGGGCCGTGTTTATGGTTTGGTTGTATCGTTCAACGGTGTTGTTCTGTGGGGTGTAAAGGGTGTTATAGAATACATCCTTTATACCATATTTAGACAAAAACTCTTTAAATTCCAGAGCTATAAATTGTTTACCATTGTCGCATATTATAGTACGAGGGGTACCGTAGGGTATGAAAATATGTTTTTCCAATAGATTGGTTATTGCTGCTGCAGTTGCCCTTTTCAGAGGAAACAACCAGCAGTATTTGGAAAAGATGTCCACTACGCTGAGTATATGCATGTAACCGGCGTAGCTTCTAGGGAAAGGTCCAATGAGGTCCATAGAAAAGGATTGAAGTGGTCTATCGGCACGCTTGGGGTTGCCCATTAGACCAGACGGTGGTGCCGTACTGTGCTTGTATGCCTTACAGATGTCGCACTTGGAGATGTATAAACGTACTTGTTTGAATAGACCCGGCCAATAATATCTTAAAGATATTTTTTTGAATGTTTTGAAGGTTCCAGGATGTATGGAGTCTACGGCACTGTGGTTATCAATAATAACTTGTTCTCTATTTTCGAGAGGGACTACCTTTTTCCAGGCATAGTCCTCTAAGATTGACAGTGGAGGCTTGCAGTTGCGATATAGTTGTCCGTTCTTAATCATAAAATTCGGGAACTTTTGTGGGTTGTCACTGCATCCTCTAAAGATTTTTTGATACCATACGTCTTTTGTGGGGAGACTAGAATTGGGTAATTCGGCATTTAATATTGCTATCTCGATCCTAGAAAGGGCATCCGGGACGATATTATCCGCGCCTTTACGGTGGATGACATCGAAAGTATATTGAGATAGGCGGGACGACCAGCGAGCCAATCTCCCAGAGGGGTTGTCTAGCGAGATCAGCCATTTTAGGCTGCTATGGTCTGTGACGACGGTAAACTTACTGCCCTCAATGTATCCGCGGAAATGTTGAATGGATTCCATGACTGCTAACAATTCTCTCTCGGTAATCCCGTAGTTTTTTTCGTGTTTATTTAGGGTACGAGAGAAGTATGCCACGGGGTGTTCGCCGTCCGTAAAATTTTGAGTGAGGACTCCTCCGATTCCGACGTTTGATGCGTCCGAATGGATCGTAAAGGGAAGATTGAAGTCGGGGCAATTCAGTACTGGGGCTGATTGAAGAGCCTCTTTCAGGGAGTTGAATGCTGACTCAGTCTCTGCAGACCAGGAAAAGTTACTGGTACCTTTACGGATTCCCGTGATTTTGTTGAGCGGCGCCGCGAGAGTTGAGAAGTTTTTTATGAATCTTCTGTAGTAACCGGTGAGTCCGAGGAAGGCTTTTACCTCTTTTGCATTTGTAGGTCGGGGAAAATTTGTCATAGCCGCTACTTTTGTGGGGTCTGTTCTTAGGCCTTCTTCGTCTACTATGAAACCCAAGTATCGTAGGCGGTGCCTGCAGAATTCCGATTTCTTCAGGTTGATAGTCAAACCGGCCTGTTTGAGTTGTTGAAAAACCTTTTCTAGAATAAGTATATGTTTTTCAAAGGTATCGCTAATGATGATCAGGTCATCCAGGTAGCAAAATAAATTGTTATCAAACTCTGGGCCAAACAATTTATCCATGAGTCTTTGTAGTTCTGCTGGGCTGTTTTTTAAACCGAAGGGTAGTCTTTTGAAATGGAACATACCCCTGCCAGGCACCACGAAGGCAGTCTTTTCGCAGGAGCTGGGATCCAAAGGTATCTGCCAGAATGCTTTGCTTAAGTCTATGGATGAGATGTATTTAGCGTTTCGAAGTCTGTCCAGGATGGAGTTGACCAAGGGGAGCGGGTAGGCGTCTGATATTGTACATGCGTTGAGGCGTCTGCTGTCGAGGCAGAAACGGGCTGAGCCGTCTTTCTTTGAAACTAATAAGGTGGGGTTGGTCCATGCACTGCGGCTGGGTACCACCACTCCCAGTCTTAGCATATCGTCCAATTCTTTTTCCAGCGTTTTCAATTTTTGTGGAGCTAGGTTGTAATACCTTTGTTTGATTGGGGGGCCTGTTGTTTTTATATGGTGTTGTACTAGGTTGGTTAAGCCTAAACCGCACCTTTCGAAGGAGATGGATTCATACTTGTTGATCATTTGATTTAATTGTATTGTTTGTAAGGGGTTCAAGTTTTCGTAGGGTATTACCGTACGGATTTCGTTTACTTGGGGAGTGACGGAGGGGTTGTTAAACAGTTGCGGGGCAATTTTGAAAGCCATCCAAAAATCCACTCCCAAGATGAATTTCTGTGTGATTGTAGGTACAACTAGAAACTTGATCCAAACTGTTTTTTGGTCACAATTGATCGGCAGGGTTAGAGAACCGATGACGAGTTGTGAAGTGTTGTCTGCCGTGGTAACATGTGAAGAATGTTTTCCCATTTTAAAACCACAGTTTGTGAATAAGGTGTGGGCGTTGTCGCCCAGGCAGCTGACAGAGGCGCCGCTGTCTAGGGGACCTGAAAAAACCACGTTGTTTATGGAAAAATGCGCGAAGGGTCTACCGTCTATTGCCTGTTTGCAGCAAACTGTAGAGAGGGGTAAGGCCTGTTTAAAAAATTTGACGTGTTCCAACCACTCCGACCATTCCTTTGGCCTATGGGAGGGATGGCCCGGGGGGTTGGGGTCTAGTTTTTTGTCTTCCTGGCTGTCCAATTGGGAGGGGGTCTGGAGAAATCCATAGGGGGTTTGATGAATCTGAGATCCGGGATGGACGTTTCGGTATTGTCTTGGCGTGGTCTTTTGCCAAACTTCCTCCCTTCATCTCTTCTTGGAGAACGATCGACGGATCGCCTTTTGTTAGAATGGGTGTCTTTGGAGGATAAAAGTTTTGCTTGTTTAAAGCAGGCGGCTTGGGAGTGACCAATCTTGTGGCAAAAGGAGCAGGATTTCTTCTCGTTGTGCTCCGGTTTTATGCCGGACGAAGTGCTTGGGCGAAAGTTTTCTTTGGGGAATCTTTCGTCTTTCTTCCGATCCTGGTATGCCTCTAGTAGCTGGCAGACATCTTTCAGTTGCTCCAGCGTGGCAATTTTCTGAGAAGTAATGATGTTTTCGTATCTGGGGAGAAGACCGTCGATTAAAACCGGGAGAAGTTCCGCTTCAGGGACAGGTTGGGTGAGCTTTATATTGATGGCCTCTGCCCTCTGTGTGAATCTAGCAACAGGCTCTCCGGAGTGCTGCTTGATAGCGAGTAGGGATAGCCTGACTCTATGTTGGGCCTTTTTTTCTCCGAAACTGGATAAAAGTGCCACCTTGAGTTCCCTCCATGAGTTTGTTTTTCTCTTATGTATCCTGTGCCAGGTAAGCATTTCAGGAGCGATGAGGTCTATGAAGTTCCTGTGTAGAATACTTTCGGGTATTCCTCTGACTTGGGCTGTTTCTTCTATTCTGTTGATGAAATCCTCCACATCCGTGAGTCCGTTGTATTTCGTCTTCCAGGTTGTCAAATCATATATTTTCGTCTGTTCCTGGGCTTGTACCACCAAGGGTTTTGCTTCGGAGACTGTGAGGGAGGTAGAGATGATTTCTGAGGTGTCTTCCTGTTGAAACTGCAACTTCCTGATGTACTTTTTGTTGTAGAAAGAAGCATATTGAATAAGGCATTTTTTGGATTTATTCCTGGGAGAAATCTTTCTACTTCTCAGGGCCTGTAGTAGTTCTTCCTTTTTTGACGTAGAAATGTGGGGGATTATACCCAGCGTGACTTGAGGGACTTCCATAGTGTATAGGGTCGTGTCAGGGTGACCTTACGTTGGGAGAAAAACGAGAACTCGACTCTTTATCCGTAATTGGAAAGAAATTTTTGCCAGGGATTGACCACTGGGGACGTATATATATTTTTTTTTTTTTTTTTACAAAATGCTTCTGCGAAAAAACGCGTATTTGTAAGTGTTTGGGTTATTTGAAAATTTGGGCAGAGGTTTGCCTCTGGCCACGTGCTTTTTAGGAAAAAATCCAAGCGTTTTGGAAAAAAAATTTCGAAAATTTAAAAAAAAATCGAAAAAAGGAAAAAATCGGAAAAATTTTCAGAGTCCGAAAACTGGAGAAAATTTGGGCAGCGATTTTCCTCTGGCAATGCGTTTTTAAGAAAAACTCCAAGCGTTTTGGAAAAAAAATATTTCGAAAATTAAAAAAATCGAAAAAAGGAAAAAATCGAAAAAAATTTTCAGAGTCCGAAACTGGAGAAAATTTGGGCAGCGATTTTCCTCTGGCACTGCGTTTTTAAGAAAAACTCCAAGCGTTTTGGAAAAAAAAAATATTTCGAAAATTAAAAAAAATCGAAAAAAGGAAAAATCGAAAAAAAATTTTCAGAGTCCGAAACTGGAGAAAATTTGGGCAGCGATTTTCCTCTGGCACTGCGTTTTTTAGAAAAACTCCAAGCGTTTTGGAAAAAAAAATATTTCGAAAATTAAAAAAAATCGAAAAAAGGAAAAATCGAAAAAAAATTTTCAGAGTCCGAAACTGGAGAAAATTTGGGCAGCGATTTTCCTCTGGCACTGCGTTTTTAAGAAAAACTCCAAGCGTTTTGGAAAAAAAATATTTCGAAAATTAAAAAAATCGAAAAAAAGGAAAAATCGAAAAAATTTTCAGAGTCCGAAAACTGGAGAAAATTTGGGCAGCGATTTTCCTCTGGCACTGTGTTTTTAAGAAAAACTCCAAGCGTTTTGGAAAAAAATATTTCGAAAATTAAAAAAATCGAAAAAAGGAAAAATCGAAAAAATTTTCAGAGTCCGAAACTGGAGAAAATTTGGGCAGCGATTTTCCTCTGGCACTGCGTTTTTTAGAAAAACTCCAAGCGTTTTGGAAAAAAAAATATTTCGAAAATTAAAAAAAATCGAAAAAAGGAAAAATCGAAAAAAAATTTTCAGAGTCCGAAACTGGAGAAAATTTGGGCAGCGATTTTCCTCTGGCACTGCGTTTTTAAGAAAAACTCCAAGCGTTTTGGAAAAAAAAATATTTCGAAAATTTAAAAAAAAATCGAAAAAAGGAAAAATCGAAAAAAAATTTTCAGAGTCCGAAACTGGAGAAAATTTGGGCAGCGATTTTCCTCTGGCACTGCGTTTTTAAGAAAAACTCCAAGCGTTTTGGAAAAAAAAATATTTCGAAAATTTAAAAAATCGAAAAAAGGAAAAATCGAAAAAATTTTCAGAGTCCGAAAACTGGAGAAAATTTGGGCAGCGATTTTCCTCTGGCACTGCGTTTTTAAGAAAAACTCCAAGCGTTTTGGAAAAAAAATATTTCGAAAATTAAAAAAATCGAAAAAAGGAAAAATCGAAAAAAATTTTCAGAGTCCGAAACTGGAGAAAATTTGGGCAGCGATTTTCCTCTGGCACTGCGTTTTTAAGAAAAACTCCAAGCGTTTTGGAAAAAAAATATTTCGAAAATTAAAAAAATCGAAAAAAGGAAAAATCGAAAAAATTTTCAGAGTCCGAAAACTGGAGAAAATTTGGGCAGCGATTTTCCTCTGGCACTGCGTTTTTAAGAAAAACTCCAAGCGTTTTGGAAAAAAAATATTTCGAAAATTAAAAAAATCGAAAAAAGGAAAAATCGAAAAAAATTTTCAGAGTCCGAAAACTGGAGAAAATTTGGGCAGCGATTTTCCTCTGGCACTGCGTTTTTAAGAAAAACTCCAAGCGTTTTGGAAAAAAAATATTTCGAAAATTAAAAAATCGAAAAAAGGAAAAATCGAAAAAAAATTTTCACAAGTTTTCGTGGAAGTAATTTGTTTGAGAATTCAACAATATCTTGGGGGCATGGTTTCATTACGCGGCTTCCTATAGCCTGGCTTTAAACAGCACCAATTTTTGGTATTTACCCGCGAATTCCCTTCGTCTTTTCGACAAGATATTACCTTCTTTGTCAATTGACAAGGTATTATAGTGTCAGATGTCAAGGAATCCACGTCAACGCGAATTTAGTATTTTTTGCATTATTCGAATGTGATTTGGCATGGCATGGCATGATCCGGTTTCATCAGACGACAGAGTCAAAAATACTTAATTGTCAAATGACAGAAAGAATTTAAATCCACTTGTTCCCTAGGTGTCAGCAAGTGTCCGTTTAAGAGACGTACCAGCGTGCTGCAATATAGTATATTATTAAAAATATTTAGCACTTTCGAGACCAAGCGGATGATTTGTTTATCATGTACATGATTTTAATTGTTGAATAAATTCTTCTTTAATTTGTGTTTATTTCCACTATTCACTTGTATTGAAAATAGCAATTTTAATCGGCCGACACTTTGTAATCACTGTATTATTCGCAGCGACAACTTCCTAGGTTGGGCACCTTGCGTTGGAATACCGGTAATATTTTGTCGAGTGACGACTCACAAATGATAAAATCGCGCCCGTAATAATTTAAATTGTGATTCGAAATTACGTTCGCGCCGAGATTCCTGTTGGAAGTGCTAGACAATTGGGAATAAACAATACATCATAATAACATTTCAGAGTTTACAATTGTTGCTTGGGAACGAGGCCGTGGTGGAACAGAAAAAATTTAAATGGCCCCACGTTTAGCGCCAGTGTTAGCGTCAACGGGCGTGCTGATGCTATCGGCAGGGTTGGAGAAAGCTCCCACATATTTAATACAATTAGCTGCTGTATCTGCCCCAAATAAAAACTAGCTCAGGATTCGGTGCAAGCAGGATTTCCTCGTAACCTCAAGGCTAGTGCTTGTGGTTCGGAACTTCACGCTTCTCCATTCTCCCAGGGCCTGTCTCGTCAAGCAAAACACGGTAGGTTATCACATAAACAGTTTATTCAATTCTAGGAGACACAATAATACATAAAAGGAACGATCCTAGCTGAAAGTTAGTTTGAATGTCCGTCTCTACTCTCTATCACGCGTGGTTAGGGCTAAACATTTAATTGCACACAAAGGGTAACATGGTAATTGACTCACGTTTGGTTTATGGGCCAACAGCGGCTTCACGCGCTTGATTCTCTCAATCTACGCAGCGTCCATCGGGGACCGGAAGCGCACAAACGGCGAAACTGAACTGGTGTCGCCCATGTTCGTGCGGAACGTGGGCCTTGTAAGCTCGCTTGCTGAAGACTGCCCGCTGCCGCTCGAGAGTTCGGTCTAGCGGCGGCTCGGTTTGTCGCTCGCGGGAGGGGGTAATGCGCGCGCCTCTATATTGGCGCCTTATTCTCCAGTCCGTGGAGAAGTCTATTCTCGAATTTGTAACGTAACAATATGTCCCAATAAAAGCTGTTGGACGGTAAGCTCTGGTGGCACGAAATTTTGGAAAGAATACGCTTTATGGATTTATGCAGATCACCGCACCCATATTCAGCAGGCAACGTCATTTCCATCATAAGCTATGAAGTTTTCAAATATCAAAATTAAGAAAAAAAAATTTTTTTTCACTTTTTCAATTATTGTCATTAAGAAAGACTTCGTGTAGAAATCCGGGCAAAACCGATTAGTTACTGTAAGTAACGTCTGAAATAGTAATGAATTGGTTGTTTTCCATTTAAACAAACCAATTTGGGTGACCGGACAACTCGGAACGAAACCAACTCAGAACCATCTCAGATAAGTCATTTAGAGTGATTAAAAAATATATTAAAAAATTGGTTCAATAGTTATGTTAGGTTAGGGTTATTGGCTAATTTAAAATTATTTTTTTCATAGTTTTTATTGACTTTTCAAGAAGGTGTTGAGTTGACTTTATTCTCAGTTGGCATGGAACCACCAATTTGATAGGAAGAAATGGGTAGTGCCGCCGTGGGATATTATGCCGCACTTTATTGAATAACCAATACACCTAGCATATTTCACCCCAAGTGGTTCGTTACGTTTGGTGATTTAGTTTGGTGAGGTTTGTCTAGGTCTATATGTATAAGTATATATGTCGTAAATCAAACAAGTATATTTTACAGAAGAGCGAAAACAAATGATTCACGAAACAAGCGGTCCCGTCGAAAAGAGACTTTAGAGAAATCTCGTGGAAATAGAGTGACCTCACTAGATAATCACAATCACTTTACTAATCAAAGATAAAAAAAAAATATATATACTTTATATTTTTGATAGAAAATTTTGACTTACAACCCGGGATATGCGATATATGCAAGCATATTTTCTTTGATCTTGTTTCGACAAATAATGCATTTGAATCCTCGATAGCAATAAATCGATCAATTTTGTAGCCTCAGTAATGAAGCGGTTATAACACTCGATTATCTTCTTGTTTCCGGGGCTGAATTGCTGCGTCACCTGGGCTCTGCCCTCGGGAACTCATTTGTAGAGGTAATTTTATATAAACAAACAAACCAGTTTTGCAACGGTGAGATCCAAGGCTTGCACCCAGGTGCAGTAGGTTCAATCCTTTCATCCTTTGCAAGTCAAGTTTTACATATTCCATTAGAGATACTTATTTTCCTCGTGCACTATCCATTCGAAAGTTTGCTATCATTAGGGCAATCTTCACGTTGCAAACTGCACTAGACGTAATGTTTTGAAATTTCTTTCAACAAAAACCTGACAAAAATCATTTCAAAGTAGCGCAAATTTCAATTAGGGCTTATAATTAGATGGTAGGCGTAAAAATTCTGGACTACTAGACTATAATATAAGTACGACAATGATATGTCAATGAGCAGGTAAGTAAAAAAGACCCACAGCTAAACTTTGTTCATCAATTCATGAATGGTAAGCTAAGGTGTCATAAAATTTGCACAGTTATATATATATTTTTTTTTATTTCTTCCTAGGGCAACTAGTATTAATGATAATTGTACTTTCTGCTGACTATAGGAAAAAAGATTAGGTATCAGAAAAAATGGACTTACAGTTTCTACCCATCTAAGTAAACTGCTGAATAACTACTCGTCAATTAAATGCAAAGGATTCATACGGAGGTGAAAACAAGTATTTACTTGACGGGTGGTGTCACTCTTAAGAGCCGTTCACACACGGCAAGTATTTTTTTAAGTCATCTTTGGGGATGCTGTATGGGGGGTTTTTTAAGGAAAGGAACGGAAGGTGATTTCTGGGAAGGAAAAGATTTTAAGGGGTGGGTAGGAATCTGGAGTTCAGTGGGTCCTGGTCATCCGCCTCTAAGACCTAGACAAACCTCACCCCATGAACCCGGGCACCCCTGCTAGATCACCAAACGTAGCTAACCACTTGAGGTGACCTATGACAGAGGTGTTGGTTATCCAATAAAGGTTTCCGGGGCGGCGGTACCCATTCCCGCCTCACAAATTAAATTTTTAGTCGAATAGAGTGTATATTAGTAACTAAACGGGTCCGAACACCACAATTTTAGTAGAGTAGTTTAGTCAGCTCTTTAGTAGAGTCAATCCATTTCGTTCTATTTTTTTCTGATGAGTAGCGACCCCCAGTACGCATCCCTGTGCACTAACATGCGCGAACCCGTCGTTTTAGCAGAGTTCATTATTAGAGGTGTAGATATGTTGTGCCGCTGGAGCGAAGATGCTACTCTAAAATTCTTTATTTATGCTGCAATTAATCTCTTTTCCTGTCCATAGTTTATTTATTTTCTTCTCACTAATTTATTTCTCCACCTCTTCTAAAATAAGCATAACAAGCAGCTTAATTAGCGTATTTACTTTGTTGCGTAGCAGCCCGTCATCTTGCAACGCGCGGTTCACTAAGGCCCTCCGTTCATGGAGATACTTACAAACTACGTGATTGTGGCACAACCACAAATACCATGCAGATATACTACTTTTTATTGCTGGTTCCCGTACACGGCGCTACCCGAAATATACTGAACTTTTTTCACGTGCAGCCGCGGAGTCAACATGACACCAAGCGATGTCAAGCGATGTCAAATGACTTTTTTTCCAACATCAATCCATGCCTTCTCCTCTAAATCCTTTCTTACGTATTCATTACTTTCATGTTCCGACGCCATTTCTGTCAAACGTCAAACGAAAAGTAGCAGACACGAATGATGCAACGCGTAGCGTGCGATCATTGCCGTCAGTCGCGTGAAACTGACTTCAAACCGATAGCTGTCGCATAGCGCCGTGTAGGAACACTAGCAAAATCGTAAGGGGGATACTCTCGAGCGGCGTGCGTGCTACGCGCATTAGGCTCGAGTGCTTGTAAGTAGCGTCATGTAGGCACTAATGAACTCTACTTGAACGTAATGCGAACGATTTTCAGCGAGTTAAGTACCAAGTTACTTGATACTTGACTAAAGTACTCTCCCAATGCGAACAAACCATTACTTACTAGCGTGACAAGTAGCGCTAACGTATACTCAGTGGTGATGAAATAGCTCCTAAATAAGTAGGTATCAATACAGGTTTAAAACAATGTGTTACTTTAACTACCAAACGCAAAACAATAGATACCAAACGTCAATACGTCAATACGAACTCTCATCAACAGAGATAAAAAAAGTAAAATAAATCTAATTAGAAGCCATAGTGGAATAGTAAAGAGTGCAGAAAATATCTAACAAACTACCACGCGTGACTACGTGTATTTTTTGTATAAATAAAAAGTGATTCGTTACCCAAATTCATAATCTCATACTTGATAATCTCACTAAGTGAATACAGTGACTAATAAAAAGTAACTATTAACAAATCACTATAATTACTGTGGCTGTGTAAATCTAAAAACACATACAAAATTTAAACAAATCCCAAAAATCAGTGATTCTAGACTTATTGTGCTAAAAACCAATTAAATAAGTGAAAAAATACATACATTCCAGTGACATTGAGATCGATACAACATAATTCATAATCACATATTCACATCAACAGAACACAACAGTTTATATTGTGAATAAAAGGCAGTATCGATACCTAGCGAAATAGCCCAGTGGTCATCCTATTTGACTGTGGCTCTGCCGACCTCAGTTCAAAACCGAGTGAATCCGAACAATTTTGTTATTTTCTTCTTTTATTATTATAATAGGAATTTAATCCTTTTATTAATATAATTTGAAATAACAATAACACCATCTTTCTACAAAACTTATCACTAAAATAATTCAAAATGAGCAGACAAAGGAAACCAGCGACATCTTGCGACGCAGATGAAAATGACATACCTTCAAACAAGACTGCTCCCAAACAAAGGATCAAGGACACCCCACAGAATACGAATACAAGTGACGTACCTAATTCTAATGAAGAAAGCAACTCCCTCTATGAGCGCCTTACGAAACACTTCGATGCAAAAATTACGGAAATAAAAATAATGTTTACAGATGAAATCAATGAACTAAAGAGAAGCAGTGAATTCATATGCAACCAATACGAAGATCTGCTCACAAGATTTAAAAAAATGGAGGACCTTCACAAAGAGACCAAATACCTACGCGAGGAAAACGAAAATAAAAACATCAGAATCTCTTCTCTAGAATGTCGTCTGGCAGAATTGGAGCAGGAAAAACTTTTTGACAGCATAGAGATGGCGGGAGTAAAGCTGCAGCCGGGAGAACCACCTGTGGAAGCGGTAATTCGGGTCGCCAGCTCCCTGGGAATGCCCCTGCTACAGCAGGATCTGCGAATGGTGACCTCAACACAGGACCGGAGACACAATACCCCGGACAAACTCCGTGCTACTTTCCACAGCCTGAAAACTAGGGATTCCTTTTTAACACTAAAAAACGCGGCCAAAACATTGATTTCAAACTCCCCCATATTCATAAGTGAAGTCCTAACACCGTACTATAGAGAATTACTTTGGAAAACGAAGCAAACAGCAAAAGACAAAAACTTCCAATTCGTATGGTTTAAATCCGGAAAACTGCTAGCCCGGAAAGGGCCGGGGGAAAAAATTATACAAATAAAACACGAAAATGACTTAAAAAAATTATGTAACTAATGAAGGCCACTCAGACCTCGAAACAAAACTATCCGGCTTTATACAACATCATGGCTGATCTACTCTCAATGAACTTAAATAGCTCTCACCATCATCATATAACCAATGACCCAAAACTATGCGATGATATTTTTAACAATCCAGATTCTCTGACACTGATTAACCAAAATATAAGATCACTTAATCGTAACTATGACGAACTTGACATACTCTTACACAACTTTAATACAAACTTCAAAATTATAATCCTAACGGAATGTTGGATATCAACCGCTTTTACAAAAAACATAAATTAAATTATACTGAGTATCACACACTAAGAAACAAAAATCAAAATGATGGGATTGTTGTATACATACATGATAGTCTTAACGCCTCTGTTTCAGAAATCGACTTGATAAATACTAATTGTCTACAAATAATCATCGACTCAGATACGTGTGTTCTCGCCCTATACAGATCACCATCCACACATAACGTTACACCATTTATAATAGCTTTAGATACTCACCTAAAAAAACTCACTTCATACAAAAACATCATTATAGCTGGTGATCTAAACATAAATATACTTCCTAATGGCCACCCTCAAAATATCGATTACCAACTGATGCTTCTGGAACACGGCATTATTAGCATCATTAACACTCCTACCAGAGTAAGCAAAGACTCAGAATCATGTATAGATCACTTTATGGTAAAATCAAAAAGTCCAATATGTAGTGCAGTATACGAATCCACAATCACAGATCACTACACAATTATGATAGGCCTAACTTTGCTAACTAGAAACTCAACTCTCCAAAACAATACCACAAAAAAATAATTGATTACGTTAACCTAAAACAATGTTTAGAAATAAAAACGTGGGAACATCTTAGAAATTATAACTCGGCAGAAGAGGCCTGGAATTTCTTTTTAACTTACCTACAAACTCTCATTACCCAAAATACCAAAACGGTATACATACCTATTCCACACCGTAAAGTAAGACTTAAAAAATGGATTACCCAAAGCATCATAAATAGCATTAAAAAAAGGGACAAATTACACAAACAAGTCAAACTGAACCCATATAATACCTCGCTATATTTCTTCTACAAAAGGTACAGAAACATCTGTTCTTTAACAATACGTAAAGCCAAAGAATTATACTATAGAAACAAACTGATAACATCAAACTATGACCCTAAAAGCGTATGGTCAATACTGAGGGAAAGTTCGCATTCACAGAAGAAAAAAGACGATACCATAAAAAATCTACTCATTGATGATAAAGAACTCCACTTTCATGACAACCCTACACGTATCCTTAATTACATCAACAAACACTACACAAATATTGGAGCTAGCCTAGCTGAAAATATCAAAATTACCCAGCCTCCCCAAGATATTCAGGAACCTCAAAACAATACATCTAACATAAGCAATGAAAATTTTAACAGACACTTCAAATTACAAAATATTACAGAAGAAGATACCAATAAAATAATTCATTCACTAAAGATTAACAATACTGCGGGTCCTGATGGTATAGACTCTAAAACTATCTTAACATTAAGCCAACAACTACTTATACCACTCACATATTTAATTAATCGTAGTCTAAAAGAAGGAATTTTTCCTAGCTTACTAAAAAAAGGCCTTATTATTCCAATTTTCAAATCAGGACAAAAAAATAATGTTAACAACTACAGACCCATTACGCTACTAAATACCATTTCGAAAATCCTGGAAAAAACTATTAAAAAACAGCTCCAACACTATTTAGAAGCAAAACAAATACTCTCGGTAAACCAACATGGCTTCAGGAAAAACAGGAGCACAGAACATGCAATAGCTACCGTAACGGACTTTATTACACATAATCTAGACGCTAAAAAAAAAAGTTATCTCTATTTATTTAGATCTATGTAAAGCTTTCGACACAATTTCACATAAAAAACTTTTCAAGAAGTTAAAAAACATTGGCATTAATGGAGTAGAATTCAATTTAATTAAAAGCTTCATGTCTGACAGAACGCAACAAGTTAAAATTGACAACAAGACAAGTGAACCACTTTCAATTACGTACGGAGTCCCACAGGGGAGTGTACTTGGCCCTTTATTATTCCTCATTTATATAAATGAACTGTGCGACATTAAAATTGAAGGTAAAATCGTGACCTTCGCTGACGATACAGTTCTTCTCTGTCAAGCAGCCACATGGAAAGATGTATTTATAATAGCCGAAAAAAGTTTATCAATCGTCAAAAAATGGCTAAACAGTAATACTCTTACAGTTAATACAATCAAAACAAAATATATAACTCATAGTATTACACAAAGAGGTCAACCTCCATCAAACATAGGCTTGATTCTACATGACTGTACTTTATCCAACTGCCAGTGCGAACATATAGAAAGGGTAAAACATACAAAATACCTGGGGGTTATTATTGATTCACACTTACGCTGGACTGACCACATTAATTTCATCACAAATAAACTGAAACGAGTAATGCACCTAATAAAGTACGTTAAAAACATCTTCCCACTAATAATACTAGGATCGATCTATTTTGCACTTTGTCAATCCATTGCCACATATGGAATACTAGCTTGGGGAAGTGCTACAAACATAGCAATTGACTCAATTCAAAAAATACAAAAAGCAATAATTAAACTCATCCTGCAAGTACCATTTCACACAGATTCTAGCGAAATCTACAAAGCATTAGAAGTCATGTCAATAAGACAACTTTATGCCAAATCTGCTATAATATACCTTGTCCAAAACAAACAACACATTCCAATTCAACCAAAAACCATAACAAAAACCAGGTCCTCAACAAATAAAACACTGAACATACCGATAACCCACACCACACATGGACAAAGACACTTTCAGTATTATGCAACCAAACTTTTTAATTGCATGCCCATTACTTTGAAACAAATACTATCTGCAAATACATCTACAAACATTCATAAAAAACATATCACTGACTGGATTAAAAATCAAGATATTAACTTTATACAAAACATTATTATTCCCAACCAAACATAACAAAACTATAAAAAGTATAAAATTAAATAAACCTAAAAATTAAGTAGTTTTTCAAGTATCCAATAACTATACATACACTTACAATTTATATATGTGTGTACATATATATATGTGTATGTGAATGTGTATGCGGATGTATACGTATGTATATATATATTCATATGCATGTGTGCAGGTACATGTATTTATATGGATGTGTATGTATGTATGTGTATGTTTATATATATATAATTTTTTTTTTTATATTCCTCTAATATATTTAAATACTTTTTTTTTCTCTTCTATATAACCAATGTACAATAACTGTTAAAATTTGAAAAAAAATACATATAAAACTTTATATTACAACACATAAATACTTGTCACACATAAACATAAATAAACACGTAAACACCTCAGCACAGGTTCTCCTAGTGAGGTGTTCACGAAACATACAACAATACCTATCCACAGTTTCACCTTCACAAACCTACCTTACACCCAACATAATAAAATTATAAAGGTAAATACTGTAATGTATAGAAATAAATAAAATTAAAAAAAAAAAAAAACTTAAACATTTATCTCGGGATTCGGTTCCTAATTTCAAAGACTTAACTGATTGAATCGGTGTTCAAAACAATCAAAACGTAGTGGAACTTGCCGTCTATCCCATATTATCGGGTACTTTTTAATAACGGTGTGATTTGGTGGAGGAGTCAGGTCCCATCGCAGCCGGTTCTACATGGACCGCTGATTGACAATGGGCCGACGAGCGTCATTTTCGTATTAACCACTTAGGAGCCACCGCCGCTGGTACGAACCCATTACACAATTGCAATTGCCGGCCGCTGGAGAGGAGAATTGCTCCACTGTGTACTACTGTGTACTGAATGAAAGCGGGAATGAATGGAGCGTACCACAGGGTGCCCAGTCAGAAATCATAGGGGATTCACGACTTAGAAGGTTCCGAGACGATGTAGCAACAACAACACAATTTTTTTTTAAATCCTCCATCATTGCACAAACAACGTCTTCCGCTTGTATGTTGAGTGCTACGAACGGTGTCGAACTTACCAATGTCAGGTTATTTATAACCAAGAAATATTTGTCATTAATTGATTTTAAAACAATCGAAATTTTTTTTAATGTGAATACCTCACAAGAGTCTTAGCTGCTTCTGTCCGAAACCAGTGATACTCTGGCATCCCCAATCGGGGTATGTTGTGAGGCTGAAGGTAGTGGGGAGGGGAAGGAGATGGGGAAGAGGAAGGCGAAGTACCTGGCTATTCAGACCTGGTCATCAAACACGGCTCGAACCATTTCAAGTAACGTATGAATTCTGAATGGTGGTCTTACACCAGGGCGATACTGAGAGTATCTTCCACTCTGGAACGTGTCGCAAATATACTTATATTATGTTTAATGAATTAATTGTAAAATTACACAAATCAATAAAATAAAATGCATTTGCCTACGCCGGAATTTGATCCCGCGACCATCCGATTGCGAGACAAGAGCCTTATCCCTAGACCACGCCGGCCAGGATTATTACTTACTGACAATAATTTATTGATTCTTACTGAAAATAATCAAGCAATACCTACCTAATGTACAGGAGAGCTTTTAGCTGCCAAATGACATGTACCCATGTTCAATTACTTACTTTCCAGTTATACAAAGATGTCGCTTTAAAATAAAAACTAAAAACGCATTTTACATGTGAGCGCATAACAGCCATTTTGAAGGTCATCAAAATTTGAAGGTCTCATTTTTCTATCTATTTCACGTCTTTTTTAATACACTCTTATTTCTATTCCCTAAATATAAAGATTATAAATAGCCCAACGAACATAATAAACACTGAAATAATACCGATCCATTTTTACCAACTTAAAGCGTAGGTAGATACGACTGTCACTGAAAGTACGCCATGTGTCACCTTAGGCGTATCTACGTACTCGTAAACCGTAAAGATACGTCTCTAAAGGTAATACCTGCTTCGTTAGAGACTCAAGGAATATACTAGCAAGACTAGGTACAAGCATGTTACTGGAAGTCATGTATCACTACAGACCGTGAAAGGAATAGATCGCTCTGTCGACGTGATGCTTTACGACACTTCGGTTTATTACACCTGCGATTAATATCGATAAAATGAATTAATTAATCAATTTGAAGTTGAAAAAAAAACATAAAAATAATTTTTTATGTTGATGGATATGTTAACTTAGCGGTCTTTTGAAAGGATGGGATAAAACAGGGCCTTCAAAATACCGATGTTTTAGGAGGAAGGAAACTCATAAATCAGCAGGTCGTTTCATAAAGTCGTAAAACTACAAAAATTACTATGTCACAAATATGAGGTAAATGTCAAATGTTTGGCACCCGTTTGATGTGTCACTCGACTGTGCATCGGGTATTAATTAGTAAGCTAGTGTAATACTGTTAGGCCATCTGTTTCAACTTCAACGGTTGCTAGAGTAAAAGCAAGAGTGAATGAAATTGTTAGTGTTAAAATCATAAAAATGCATTTTTCAAACAAATTAACCGCCTGTTTTACGTCATTTTTAACTTTTGCTTTTACTTTCCGAAAACTGACAGTTAAGCTAGAGTTACTCCGCCATTTTGACATATTTGACAGTTCTGTTAGAGGTATGGTACGAAATTACACGCTTCAATGTGATGATTATAGACGATGATGATAAGACGATGAATTCCTTATCCAATATGTTGCAGCGAAAACCAAAAATATTTTAATAATATGGTTATTTGGGACGATCCCGAATTTTTGACGCTGCATCGTATATCGAAAGAATCTTGCTGTTGAACATAATCAATTCGGATATCTACATATATAGCGTTAGTAACGCTGCCTTTTAAAGACAAACTTTATTAATATTTTGTATACCTACTACTTATGTTTAATGTAATACTCTTACAAAAAAAAATTAAAAACGCTTTAAAACGTGTGTTTTTGTAATGTTTTTGAAACACTAAATTAATTGAATTGAAGATTTCGTAAAATTTGTGACACATTGAAATCAAGGAGATATTACAACTACATGAAATTAAATTACATTTTCCCATGTAATATCGTCTATTTTATAATAGGTCGTCATTTATTTGTAAATATTCATACAAATATTTTTATCAGAACAAAGCTGTCAGATGCTACAACAAAACAAAATTCATCCGAATATTTCGACAGTAGTTGTCATATTTAAATTTAATTTACCGTGTGGCCGCACAAAAAAATTATGCGGTGCGTTTTTTCACATAATTTCGAGAAATAATCTGCTTTTTATACTGGCCACATTAACAATAATTGCTTTAGCAAAAGTACACATGAAACAACAAAAGTACTATTTAACATTCTTGTTACCTTAATTGAAGGTTAAAATTAAAATGTAATTAACGATTAAGCTTTCTGTTGAAGCAGACGACCCCTAGAAAGTTATACATACCAAATAAAATTTGCCACACACAGCGATGAGAGACGACCATCGTTGGGCGATGTAGGCGATTTTCGAAAAAGAGTTCATACCTGAAATAGAAGAAAAATACATAAAATTAATGATCACCTTTAAATAGCACATACATAAAAATCAAATTTTGACGGCGTCGATCAGTTACGACCTTCGGCTACTATTCGCGGGTCGCGGGTTCAAATCCCGGCATACGCAAGTATTTGGAATAACTTTTTTAACAAATTTTGAGCGTTGTTTAATAATGTAATTTAACAATGAAAAAGAAGATCTCTGTTTTACCGGGACAACGCCTCAACCAAGTCGGCCATTGGGAACTTATTATTTTAAGTCACTTTAGTCTATCTCATACATAAGACAGACATCATTGTAATCCTGTGTTTGATTCCCAGATGCGACCGTTATCTTTTTTTTTTTTTTCTGTGCCTTCTTCTGTTTCACGTTTTATTTAGATTTGTTTGTATTACCTTATTCTTCAATTAATTAATTTATTGTTTTAAAATAATATAATCATTTTAAAATAATATAATACAATCATAAATAATTATCTACCACTCTGGTTGATGATATCTACCATTTCATAATTATTTATGAAATGGTAGATATCAGTATCGCCCCGATGAAAGAACACCATTCAGAATTGAAACAATGCTTGATATGGTTTTAGCCGTGTTTGGTGACCAGATCTGAATAAAATCCAGGTTCTTCCCCACCTTCCTTTTCCCATCTCCTTCCCCTCCCCACTACCTTCAGACTCACAACATTCCCCAATTGGGGATGCCACAATCTCACTTGCTCCAGGTGGTTGGGATCAGTACCAAGTCAGATAAATCGATGCCGAGTTCGTTGGTTCACAATGAATTGAAATTCACGTAGACAAAAACTGAATTCCCATCTGCCAACGATTTTAATCCTTTCCAAGAACAAGTCCGTTTTAAAAATGACGCTGTTCTGAGAAAAATGGCGCGCTGTCCTAGAAATATCAAATTCAAGACAGAAAATTCATAAAGCTGAGAGTTTTTTTTCAAAACAAACAGATTTCTACCAGATATTTAAGATGAAGCCAGTTTCCTAGGTACAAGATACCAACTGCTCCCATCCACCCGTGAAACTGTAGCATCCTCAACTGTGGTATGTTGTGAAGGTGAAGATAGTAGAGAGGGGAAAGAAATGGGGAAGAGGAAGGCGATGAAGTACCTGGCTATTCATATCTAGTCACCAAACACGACTAAAGCAATTTAAAGAAACTGAATGGTGATCTTACTCCACGGCGATACTGAGAATATCTTACACTCTGAAACGTGCCGCAAGTAAATCTTACATTTTCTTTAAATGCTCTAATTGTGAAATAATGCACACGCCGCGATTTTCAATTTGGGAGACGGGAATGGGTACCAACACCTCTGCCACAGGTCACCTCAAGTGGGTGAGGTTTGTCTAGGTCTTGGAGGCGGATGACCAGTACACAATGAACCCCAGATACCTACCCACCCCTTAAACCCTTTTCCTTCCCAGAACTCTCCTCGTTTTCCTTAAAAAAACCCTCCAAACAGCATCCCCAAGGATGACATAGGCCTTGAGGAAAATTGTTTTCCTCAGGGTCTCCTGTGTGGAGCTCATAAAAAAAAAGATTTTTTTTTTTTTTTAAAGTCCAATAATTAAGATAGTCAAAAATCAAAACAATTTTAAATCTATTTGTTACCTAACTTAAATTAAAATAAATATTTCGTCTCCAAGTGTTTGAAATAAAACCATTAAACAATCCTTTCCTAAATTTGCCTTCAATATTTATTAAAATTCCTTGCATAATTTTCTAATATAAACCATTAAATTAAATATTGGTCTCGGTTATTAACTATATTAAAATTGCTACCCATCGGAACGAAACGAAAAGGCAATTCTTCCAATCGATTAACGACGGTGATCGACCGCAACGTCATCAGTCATTATTATAAATTGCATTAATAATGAATGAATTGTAATAAATTATTGTTCCGGACAGATCTTAAATAACGATATTTATTATAATATAATATCAAGATCAACGAACTAAGAAGAAATCTTGTTAGATATTACTCGTTCAAGGACGAATAAGTGATACTTGAAATGCAGATTAACAGATTAAATTAAATTCAGATTATGTTGCTATGCTAATTTAGCTACGGATTCGTTCAAATTAATTTTAAATGGCAAAATGCATGTTGCTCATTAAAAAAATATGCTAGGCGGACCTGTTTAGTGTTCACACGTAGGTAATACTAATTATATGAATTGAAGAACTAATAAAGCTTTTTTTCTTAATCTGTACTTCTAAACTAATATTATGAATTTTCGTTATTTGTTTTTGGGGTGTTATGCCGTGTTGCGCTACCTCCTTCTTTAGCCAACGTTTTGGACAGCGTTACGAAACGTTGGCTAAAGAAGGAGGTAGCGCAACACGGCATAACACCCCAAAAACAAATAACGAAAATACTTTTGGCCGTGAAAATCTAAAAACTTATCTAATATTATGAATTCGAAACTGCGTGCGTTTGTTTGTTACGCTTTCACGCACAAACCAATAAACTGATTTTAAAAAATTCTTTCACCAACAGAAAGCTACATTAAATGCGAGTAATGAAGGCTGTATATAATGGTAAGCTCTGGCGTTATGAAACTAAAAATATTAATATATTATATTTATTACACTTTTTCTGTCGCTAACAAAAGGGATTTATTGCTAACGTCAGAAAACAAATCGTTGCCGTGGAAACGATGTTGATATATTTGCGGGAAATTTAATTCAAGCGTCGTAGTTAATATCTATCTTGCGTAACTTCCGAACGACTGCGCCAAATGGGATAATTCTTTTTTTACGTAAAACTACTGATAAGCTCTGGTATTATAAAATTTGCAATAGGTGCACGCAAGCTGTTTGAAAACTGAATGTGCCGGGACTGAACGTATCGAATGTGGGAGGGGGAGGGGAACTCAGGTGTGGGGTTCGCGGGAGGGGGGGAGGGGAACCAGGGAGGGGAGAAGGGAACCTGGGAGTGGGGAGGGGAACTCGGGAGGGGGGTTCACGAGACGGGGGAAGGTGGAGGAGGCGGAGTGGAAACACTTAAAAGGAAGGGGACGCGGGAGAGGTTGAGGAGCGGGACGAATGGGAAAGGACATGCAGGGAGAAATAATTTCTTTGTTAAGTGGCATTGCAACGAATGCCGGTAACTCGCTAGTTTAATAAACCCAGAACCTAACAACAAATTGGACCCATCAAGAAGAAAAAATCAGATTTGAATTGCGTGGAAAATCTTTAAATAAGATAATCCAGCCCATTTTCCACCTTATAATTTATATATGTACCATTATTTTTAAATGTCGTCTTCGTAGTAAAAAAAAAGTTTTAAAAAAAGGTTTTTTTTTAAAGATCGCCAAAATTATCGATATCTGACAGGACAAGCGTGACATCATGCTTGCGCATTTTAGTCGTTTTACTGAAATGGGCATCAATTCCTCGGCTGGCTAAGTCCTCCATCACGACTCAAGCAACATTTTCGGCTTACCGTGGTGATAGTAGGAGATTTTCAAACATTGTTGGGTTATTTGTAACACGGGAATGTTTGTCTTTCTTTATAAAAAATATACGCATTTCAAGTTATGCGTTTGGTGTTAGTATATGTGTGAACGATATTGGCGACACTCGGATTCATCACAATAATGTCTCCCTTTAGTCTTTTATCTATGGTTTTGACACAAACATTCAAAAAAACACAGTGTGGAACGAAAGAGAAGCGTAGGACTGAAGGACATTCAGGACTAGGGTGTTTTACAAAATTTGAAAATTTGAAAATTTATTTTCAAGTTCTGCGAAAATTCTATTCAAATTCTGATATTATTTTTATAATGGGACAGTTTTTCACAGAACTGAATTAAAAAAGAACTTTCACACTCTTAAAATATTTTGTATAGCAGTGGCGACTAGTGTGCATTACACGACGCGGTCGACCGACCCTTGAAGGATCGGCCAAGTTGTCAGAATCTGCCGACTAACCAAACGGGGTTTTATTCGTTTTCGTATATTATTATACGTATATTATACTAGCTTTTCCCCGCGGCTTCGCTCGCATGGTATTACGGGAAATTACTATAGCGGTTGAACTTATCAATTATCCCCCTCCTCCCCACCCCCACCCCCTCCCGCATTCCATACATTCATTCCCTTACATTCAGTTTTCAAACATCTCGCCTGCCACCTAAATTTCATAAAGCTATTGCTCAAAGAAAAAAAGAATTATCCAATTTTGTTCATTCGTTCGGAATTTATGCGCTTACAAACATTTCGGATGTTTATTTTTAATTAAATATTTGGAAGTTTGTTAATATAATAAAAAAATACACTATTTATTATTCAGTCTTTAATCGTTACGAATTATATTTTTAATGTAGGAACTCTTATCTGACATTTATTGCAAAACAGAAGCTTGTCCAAAAAAAAAACAAAACATATTCTAATATTTGAATTTTCTGGAGCAGTAGCTAACCAGGGGGCTGAGTACCTACCAGCTTAGAGCCCACAAATATATCAACATCGTTTCCATGGAAACGATTTTTTTCTGACGTTAGCAAAAACTCGCTTTTGTTAGCGACAGAAAACGTAAAACAAATATAATATATTAATATTTATAATTTCATAACGCCAGAGCTTGCCATCACATACAGACTATGAGTCTTCGCGTATAATTTAGCTTTCTATTGATGAATGAATTGTTAAAGTTGTTTTATTGGTTAATGCGTGAAATCGTCATAAACGAACTCTAGCAGTTTCGCATTTATAATATTAGTATGGATATATTATTATTATAATTTAAAACATGGATGCAATAATACAGTGTTTTTGAGTAAAAAAATATTATCTATCTTTATAAAGAAGAGTGTCTGTGACGTGTGGCGGGCGGCGTGAATTTGATTTGCAAACAAATCTGCAATTTTATTCAGCGATTGATCAAATTTAGCAAACTTGACCTTCAAAACAAGAAGTAAGTCACAAGAGTCCCAGCTGCTCCCGTCTGGACCCAGTGAGACCATGGCATCCCCAATAGAGACATGTTGTGAGGCTGGGGTGTTTGAAATGGGAAGGGAAGGAGATGGGGAAGGAGAAGGTGGGGAAGTAACTGGCTATTCAGATCTGGTCACTAAGCACGCCATTTCAAGCAACGTTTTAATTCTGAATGGTGGTCTTACACCAGGGCGATACTGAGAGTATCTTCACAAATTATTGAAATAAAATTTATTTGCCCACGCCGGGATTCGATCTCGCGACCTGCGGATTGTGAGTCAAGAGTCTTACCAATCGACCACGCCGGCCGGTCGTCAAGAAAGGTTCATTATCGATACCTACTCCATCTTATTATTCACATTATTCGGGCGACCGATTCAAGGGAAGATTAATTGATTGATAAGGTAAAGCACACATATAAAACTAAGATCGTATTACGATTTACTATCAGAAAACTGGTAAAATGCAAATAAGATAGGTGTAATTGGATTTTTTTCCGATTTTAAAACAAGTTTGTGGAATAATGTTGTAAGCTGATCTCATGACAATAGCTCTAGCATAAATCGTTTAAGTTATTCATATTGTTGTTAGCTTATTTTATTACGCTCGCATACCCATACGTTAGATAAGCATGTTGCTTTCTGTTAGGCTCTGTTGAGTGAAATGGAGACATAATATGGAATATTGGTGTGTGTCACGTTTTCATATACAACATTTTTCCTCTAATTCAGAATAAATTCTTGTAATACATTATTATTTCATTATTTTTTTCATCACCCTTTACTTCTTAAAATTTTTAATTATTGTATTTTAAATATAAAATAATATGACACAACTGGTCTCGTTTTTTATCATTCATCTCAAAATAAAAATTTGACGGCCGGCGTGGTCTAGCGGTAAGGCTCTTGACTCGCAATCTGAAGGTCGCGGGATCGTATCCCGGCGTGGCAAATAAATTTTATTTGAATAATTTGTGTTATTTCACAATTAATTAATTTAAAATAATATATAGTATATTTGCGGCACGTTCCAGAGTGGAAGATACTCTCAGTATCGTCCTGGTGTAAGACCACCATCCAGAATTGAAACGTTGCTTGAAATGGCTTTAGCCGTGTTTGATGACCAGATCTGAATAGCCAGGCACTTCCCCACCTTCCTCTTGCCGCCCGGGGAACCTTTATTGGATAACCAACACCTCTGCCATAGGTTACCAAGTGGTTCGCAACGTTTGGTGATTTAGCAGAAGTGCCCGGGTTCATGGAGTGAGGTTTGTCTAGGTCTTGAAGGTGGATGACCAGGACACACTGAACCCCAGATTCCTACCCACCCTTTATACCCTTTTCCTTCCCAGAACTCTCCTTTCCTTTAAAAAACCCTTCACACAGCATCCCTAAAGATGACATAGGCCCTGAGGGAAATTATTTTGCTCATGGCCTCCTGTGTGGAGCTCATGTAAAAAATAAATCTCCCTCCCCTCCCCACTACGTTCAGCCTCACAACATACCCCAATTGGGGACGCCATAGTGTCACTGTATCCAGATAGGAGCAATTTGGACTCTTGTGCGGTATTCATTTAAAAAATAAATAAGTCTGGTCAGTGGTTGAGAGGGGATCGCGTTTGGGTTCCACCCGGGCGTCCCGTGTTCGATTCCTCGGCTACCTAAGTCCTCCATCACAACACAAGCATCATTTTCGGCTTTCTGTGGTGGTAGTAGGAGATTTTCAAACATTGTTGGGTTATTCGTAACCCGGGAATATTTGTCTTTCTTTAAAAAAATATATAAAAAAATAAAAAATAAAAAAATAAAAAATAAAAAAATTAAAAATAAAAATAATCATATTGTTGGATACAACGTTATTCCGGCGAAGGGCTCTATTATAGAAGAACATAAAATCAACATTGGGTTCATAATTTCCACTTATGATTATACAGCAAAATCAGGTTCTCGGAACAGCAAAGATATCAATTGAAAAATGAAACAATAAATAATCTTTGTATTCGCATAAACAAAAGTCTGCTATAGAAATATATGGTTTTAATTTGACAAGAGCCGCGTCCGAAAGTCGTTATCTTCCATCGCATTGGTATAGGACCTTATCTCCCAAAGCAAAATGTACCGACAAAGAGCTGATGTGCGCCACGCTGATAGAATTATAGTAATGAGAAACCCGAGGTAACTATTATCATCAGAGTAGAAATTAGTATGATGTTGCATTGTATCTCAACTCTCAACCCTTCACAGCATCCGAAAATTATTATATGGTTATTAAATTTTTTATATTTGTTTATGATAAAATGAACATTGTGAAATCGTGTACTGAATATGTTATTTATTATTTTTCTTGTATTTCTTTATGGTTTGGCTAGTGAATCTTTGTGGCAAAACTATTTAATATATCTGGCGTATTATCAAAAATGTTTTTATTATTTATTATTTTAACTTTATGAGTAAAACCTCAAACTGTAATATTTAATTAAATGAAGACATTATGAGCGAAACTCAATCGAAAATCTGGAAACAGAAAAATCAGAAAAAGATATTGGCACCTCTGGGACTCGAACCCAGGACCTCCCTACTTTCCGGGTTGGGCACTCTTATCCACTGAGCTAAGGTGTCGATATCCAATTCGGTCACTTTTTAACTGTACCATACTTCGAATAAGAACCACCCATATTATCTTCATTTTTCTTAACGCATATTTTTATTGGCTGCCATCTTTATGAATGATTGCAAGATTCAACTCGAACTAAATGCAATGTAGATGGTGTCTGGATAAATTATTATCCATTTTATTTAATGTGCGACATCTATTGACTCTTCTGCAAGTCTGGGATGAATATTATTATTTATTATTTTAACTTTATGAGTAAAACCTCAAACTGTAATATTTAATTAAATGAAGACATTATGAGCGAAACTCAATCGAAAATCTGGAAACAGAAAAATCAGAAAAAGATATTGGCACCTCTGGGACTCGAACCCAGGACCTCCCTACTTTCCGGGTTGGGCACTCTTATCCACTGAGCTAAGGTGTCGATATCCAATTCGGTCACTTTTTAACTGTACCATACTTCGAATAAGAACCACCCATATTATCTTCATTTTTCTTAACGCATATTTTTATTGGCTGCCATCTTTATGAATGATTGCAAGATTCAACTCGAACTAAATGCAATGTAGATGGTGTCTGGATAAATTATTATCCATTTTATTTAATGTGCGACATCTATTGACTCTTCTGCAAGTCTGGGATGAATATTATTATTTATTATTTTAACTTTATGAGTAAAACCTCAAACTGTAATATTTAATTAAATGAAGACATTATGAGCGAAACTCAATCGAAAATCTGGAAACAGAAAAATCAGAAAAAGATATTGGCACCTCTGGGACTCGAACCCAGGACCTCCCTACTTTCCGGGTTGGGCACTCTTATCCACTGAGCTAAGGTGTCGATATCCAATTCGGTCACTTTTTAACTGTACCATACTTCGAATAAGAACCACCCATATTATCTTCATTTTTCTTAACGCATATTTTTATTGGCTGCCATCTTTATGAATGATTGCAAGATTCAACTCGAACTAAATGCAATGTAGATGGTGTCTGGATAAATTATTATCCATTTTATTTAATGTGCGACATCTATTGACTCTTCTGCAAGTCTGGGATGAATATTATTATTTATTATTTTAACTTTATGAGTAAAACCTCAAACTGTAATATTTAATTAAATGAAGACATTATGAGCGAAACTCAATCGAAAATCTGGAAACAGAAAAATCAGAAAAAGATATTGGCACCTCTGGGACTCGAACCCAGGACCTCCCTACTTTCCGGGTTGGGCACTCTTATCCACTGAGCTAAGGTGTCGATATCCAATTCGGTCACTTTTTAACTGTACCATACTTCGAATAAGAACCACCCATATTATCTTCATTTAGTTCGAGTTGAATCTTGCAATCATTCATAAAGATGGCAGCCAATAAAAATATGCGTTAAGAAAAATGAAGATAATATGGGTGGTTCTTATTCGAAGTATGGTACAGTTAAAAAGTGACCGAATTGGATATCGACACCTTAGCTCAGTGGATAAGAGTGCCCAACCCGGAAAGTAGGGAGGTCCTGGGTTCGAGTCCCAGAGGTGCCAATATCTTTTTCTGATTTTTCTGTTTCCAGATTTTCGATTGAGTTTCGCTCATAATGTCTTCATTTAATTAAATATTACAGTTTGAGGTTTTACTCATAAAGTTAAAATAATAAATAATAATATTCATCCCAGACTTGCAGAAGAGTCAATAGATGTCGCACATTAAATAAAATGGATAATAATTTATCCAGACACCATCTACATTGCATTTAGTTCGAGTTGAATCTTGCAATCATTCATAAAGATGGCAGCCAATAAAAATATGCGTTAAGAAAAATGAAGATAATATGGGTGGTTCTTATTCGAAGTATGGTACAGTTAAAAAGTGACCGAATTGGATATCGACACCTTAGATCAGTGGATAAGAGTGCCCAACCCGGAAAGTAGGGAGGTCCTGGGTTCGAGTCCCAGAGGTGCCAATATCTTTTTCTGATTTTTCTGTTTCCAGATTTTCGATTGAGTTTCGCTCATAATGTCTTCATTTAATTAAAAATGTTTTTAGTTAAGATTTTCCGATATTTTGGAGAACAAGATTGAACTGAAGAGCTGTTACCTATTTTTTGTGAGATCGACATAGATCTCAGGCGAGATCTGCTGTTAGATTTGTGTGCTGATCAAAATAAGACATCAATAAGAAGTAACACAACCTACAGTCAACAAACTTTAAGATGAGGATATCAAAAACATG
Organism: Glyphotaelius pellucidus; assembly: GCA_936435175.1. Lineage (NCBI taxonomy): Eukaryota > Metazoa > Arthropoda > Insecta > Trichoptera > Limnephilidae > Glyphotaelius > Glyphotaelius pellucidus. The sequence continues at coordinate 8,237,629 of OW386552.1, read as the reverse complement.
AAGATGATGAAATCAACAAATCTGAGGAAATCTTTATGTACTAGCAGTTAAAAACCCGCTCCGCAGGTTTTTCAGTGTTACCGTCAATCTTTCAAAATCCGGAAAGATCAGATTCACAAATTCGTAGGACTTATACCTAGGGGGGGGTGTCCCTATGCGTCCTGCCGACGGAAGTGGCGACATTTTGCGCCAAATTCTTGAATTCAAAACCGAATGACAACGGTAGATTTGTACACAGATGTTATTTGTGGCGCGGCGCATATGGCGTGTCGTCAGACATGCACTCGAAGCTGGGTTCTGAAATTCAACCATTCAACGTTGAATTACACTTGACATTACGGACAGAAAATTAAAACTTAATTAAGTGACACTCATCTTTCGACAAATTTTCTACTTTATAGTTAAATTGTAATTTTTAATTATGTTTTCATAGAAAGCAATCACTTTGTGGTTTGACATATTATTAAATGTCAAAACTTGTTTAAATTTATTCACCAATAAATTAAGTTTAATAATTTATTAAAAAAATTTTTTCAATAAATTAATTTTAATTATAGAGCGTTTAAGAACAAAGTATTTGTTTCATTTGAGCATTTTATATTCCTAGTTATAAAAATAACTCGCTTAGTAATAATAATAATTAGATACTTTAGTTTTTCTGAAAAATCACCTCAAGGGCGTTGTTAAGTAGTTTCAATTTGTCAGAAGGTTAATTCAACACAGTTAAATGTTAATATTATTTATCTAATATTTCAGGTAATTTTGGATTGGTTGGTATTAAATAAAGTTATTGCTTTTTTAAATAACTCTGGGTGCGAATGGGTTGAAAGATAATTTATATGGTAGCTCTCGAGATAAATAAATCTTAAATCTACGTTGCATAGAATCACTTTGTTTTTTACCTATCAACAATCTGCCATTAGACCCAGGTAAGGGAATAAATAAAGTAATGCTCTTATATCAATCGAGATGGGCGCAATCTAAGAATGTTATAATTATTTAGAAAGTAACTTTTGTTTCACTAATAATGTTTGTAGATGCGTACTGCACTTACTGCATTAGATACTGGTGTATGTTAGATTTTTTTTTGCATTTACTCCACATAAGAGTCTTCTTTGGGAGTTCTGTGTGGAGAAGTGGAAAAAAAATCTGCGTTCTCATTCTAGCACGCATTTAGAAAAATAATCGCATGCCTCATAGGACTCATTTTGACCGGTCAGTGACTGAATTGGTTTCGCGTATGGGTCAGACGTCATGAATTCAATTCCTCAGTTGGGTAAGCCTTCCATCACGACACAAAAAACATTTTCCTCTTACAGTGATGGTAGTAGGAGATTTTCAAATATTGTCAGGTTATTCGTAACAAGTCTTTCTTTCTTGTCTTTCTTTTAAATAAAAAATAAAGAAATTGGTGAATTGCTAGAAAGGAAGCAGAGGAGGGGAAATAGGGAAGTTAAAGGAATCTTCATTAAGTATATTTCATAAAGTGTACTATTTCACTTTTGTAAAAAAGCACAATTTTTCGACCAGCACCACCATGATGCAGTGCCAATGAGCTTTCCGATCTTCCACAGAGCTCATTAAAGCCAATAATCAAGTAGATAGTATCATCCACAAAATATAATTTAAACATGTTAAAATATTTTGCATTCTCATGACGGCCGGCGTAGTCCAGCGGTAAGGCTCTTGACTCGCATTCCGAAGGTCGCGGGATCGAATCCCGGCGTGGCAAATAAATTTTATGTGATTAATCTGTGTTATTTCATCGTATATTTGCGGCACGTTCCTGAGTAGAAGATACTCTCAGTATCGACCTGGTGTAAGACCACCATTCAGAATTGAAATGTTGCTTGAAACGGTTTTAGACGTGTTTGGTGCCCAAATCTGGTGCCAAAATAGAATTCCCACCTTCCTCTTCCTCATCTCCTTCCCCTCCCCACTACCGTCAGCCTCACAACATACTCCAATTGGGGATGCCATAGTCTCACTGGCTCCAGACGGGAGTAGCTGGGACTCATTTGCGGTATTCATATAAAAAATAAAATAAAATATTTTATGCAAACTGTTATCTCCTTTAGATTGCACCTCTCATAACTCCCCACAACACGTAAAACCAGTTCTATACCGATACAATATGGCGAATTGATTGACGTTTTTTATTCTGTCCATATTAAAATAATCTTGAGCATTTTGTTGGATTTACCCTCATCACCAACAAGTATGCTCATTTTTTTGCCAGAAAAAACGTACAACTGTACCCAGGTACCTACCGCTGAATAAATAAATAAATAATAGGACAGATAACATCCAATTGTTATTGAAAATAAAACAGCGATAGAATATCGGTTTATAGATATGTGCGCATATAATTAAGATACTAAATGTGATTAATAAAGAAATAAGTCAGTATCTTTTCAATGAATAAATAACAACATAAATACCTTAACGTGTTTATTACAAATTCTTTGCGAATCGTTTATGTCGTTCGAATCCATCGAGGGAATCATTAACCTTCAGAATTTTTAATCGGAACATGAAAAATTAAAAAGGTAAAACCCATTTTTGCCCAAACCACTTATAACATTCAAATGTTTATTATTATCATAATATTTCATTCGTTAATGTGGATATTTAATCAATTTCATTTTTAAAAAACATGGCAAGGTGTAGAAGGTACTTAGAAGCTAAAATCCTTTGATAAAATGTATTTGTATGGAAAAAAATTGGATAACTCCTGAAAACCCTTTTTTTATATACCTCTATAAACAGGGTGCGGCAGCATAACTTCCTTTTTTAAAATGCGCGCCATTCGGTCGTATGATGTAGCGGAGCGCTAGTGATCTCGTTCGAGAGGCGAAACCATAAAGTTTTGTCTCGATATAGTTTAGTCGCCATCATGCGTTGGAGCAGAGAGGAGCATCCATTTGCCGTTGAGGCCTATTTTTCGAACGGACGTTCTGTGATCATATTTTGTTCACAGAGCGCCTCATCTCAATTAGGGGCCATTTGGAGTGGCCGGCCCGCTCTCCCGATTTGTCCCCTTGTGATTTTTTTCTACGGGTTTTTTTTTTTAAATCCCGTGTTTATGTGAACCGTCCAAAGACCCTGCAAGATTTGAAGACCAACATCCAGGAAGAAATTGCCAGGATAACGCCTGATATGCTGGCAAGAGTCATGAGTCATGACAAATGCCAGAAATCGGTTTACTTGTATGGAGAATGGGGGACGTCACCTACCTGATTTGATCTTCAAAAACTAAGTAAAACATAATTTTAGGTGCTTACATTATAAAAATTTCTGATTCGTACAATGGGTTTTATTAAATTTTGAAAAAGGGAAATTATGCTGCCGCACCGTGTATATATATATCAAACAGCTCTATGTATTCAAAACTTTGCCGCAAGGTGGAAGGGAACAAGCCACACAGTAATGTCATCTCTTGTGCGTATATTTGATATTGTTGTCTATTTACATATCTACTATTTGTTATTGCTACTACTTTTGTATAAATTATGAATTAACATGTTTTTTACCATTTTTCATTTACCGTAGATACACTAATGTGTTCTGAAATTGTAATCTCTGTGATATTTGGTGAACAAACTGTTTTATGGAGACCATGACAATGAAATAAATATTAATTTTAAAAAGCTGTGAAATTATTACCCAGGCACAAAAATTCTCAAATTAATGAACAGTTTGTATTAACTTGGATTACTATAATTGCAAAGATAAATAGCAAAAACTAGAGAAGAAATAGTTCGTTTTATTCAAAGCAAAAAAAACTAGGCATTCGAACTAGTAAAAGCTCTTTTTCTGCCTTGGTTAGTAGGTCAGCAGAAATATTTTAAGCTCACAATTTCATGTCTCTATTCGTATAAAAATTTCTGAAATCTTCTAAGGAGATTTCATTGCTCCTATAATTGCTAGGAGCAATGAAATCATTCCTTTAATTGCTAGGAGCATTGCTAGGATAAGCAAGCAAAACAACCAATTAAACTTATATATTTCAATAAATAATGTATTTCCTAAAGAGTTTCATTTGAAAACTCACAAGTTTAAACAAATATTTCTTTATCGTTAGAACTTTGCAAAGCACAAAATTTTGCTGCATTATAATTTAAATCACCTTTGTCATAATAATACACGATGAAAATAACTTTTGATGAAAACACCTCGTGCAAGTAACGAAGGAACTGTTTGAATTAAATCTCACACGAGTTTCGATTCAAGCTTTGTGTTTCGCAACGTGTTGTTTGTTGGGTGAAGGATATTTATGTTCCTACAACTGAATTCTATCACTCCATGTGAGATACGAGCGCCTGCTCCGCTCTCTATTGTCTCATTCGTTAACATGTAGAACCTACCTACAGAGTAACTGGGAATTAATGTAAAATTTAAAGTAAACTTTCATGGAGAGCAATCTTCAAAATTACTCACATTTTATATATTTTTACACCATCAAAATTTGATCGCCTCTAAAGTGTTCATTATTAGGGTGTACGCACTTGTCAAACCTTTTTTTCCACGGTTCGAAACAATTTTGAACATCACTGATTGGAATATTTTTTATGGCCTCCAGCGATTTTTGTTTCACTTCTTCAACAGTATGAAAAAATTTCACTTTCAAGTCCCTTTTCAACCTAGGGAGCAGAAAGAAGTCACATGGAGACAAGTCGGGTGAACAATTTGGGACATTCCATCGTTTCTTAAATACTGCTTCACAGACAACGCGGTGGGAGAAGGTGCGTTGTCCTGTAGAACCAGTCCCCTGTGCAACAAGGATTCAACCTTTCTCGACGATTTTTCATGTAGAACTATTGTTAACTATTTGGCCTGGAGGAACAAACTCTGTGTGCAGAACATTTCTAAAAAAACCAATGAGGATCGTCTTGATGTTTGATTTCACCTGATTTTTTTTCTGAAGAGGAGAGAGATTGTACTCTTATTGTTTTACCTTTGAAAAATGTCAAATTTACCTTTGAAAAATATAAAATTTACATTTGAAAAATGTCCTTCACGACATAAATAATATATAAGATGAACTATAATAATAATGAGATAAACTCAGATAGCTCTCTAATGAGATAGCGCAGGAGACATTGTATATTTTCCTTGTTCTATTATATTAAAAATAACAATAAAAAATAATGTACAAGCCAATCTGAAAGGTCTCAATGTATACAAAAAGTGAAGATATTTAATTATTCTTGTATATATAAGTAGACATTGTTTAACAACTCTTAGGAGTACCAACATTTCAAAAAACCAATGAGGATCGTTTTGATGTTTGATTTCACCTGACTTTTTTCTGAAGAGGAGAGAGAGCACCCTTCTATCGGCTTGACTGTTGCTTTGTTTCGGGATCGTACCCATAACACCATGACTTATCAGACATCACCAATAATAACCTTGGAAAAAAATCTGGGTCCTCTTCTAGCTGATTTCTCAATTCGTGGCACGCTTGAAGCCGAAGGCTCTTGGAGGGGACCCCACCACTTTCCCAACGGCTGTGTGAGGAAACTGAGGCGACGGCTCTCTTTGATTCTCAGAGAAGAGACTTTCGCGTTTTCTTCTTGATTTACTTAAAATTAAACTTTAATACCGCGTAGACCCACAGCGACGCGGCTTCGCACACTGACCGATTAAGAGTTGCCGTTGAACAGCCGAATACACAAAACCCGTTTCCCCTCCACTTCTCCCGTCTACTGCCCGAGTCTCGTTACTTTTAGGTTCCCCTACGTATTACATATATTAATAATTCCATTGTCAAACCGATTCCAGAAGTAATTGGAATGAATTTTTCCATCTTGGTGATAGTTGAAAATAGATTTTCGATATAAATTTTTGATATTATTAAATAATATGACTTCCGTATTTGTGCATAAAGAACCAATTACCGTGCATAGGGTAAGGTTTGTTTGTAGATATAATGAGTTGAAATAGTGTGCAAGCTTTTAACTGCATAGAATGTGATATATTTAGATTGTTTACGTTAAGACAAAGTACATTTTATCCACAAAATTATATACATTAGCTTTTAAAACCACTCACACCTGGTTAAGAAACTCATTTTAATAATTAATTTACGCCCTCGTGAATAACTTCGGTAAAAACATTTTTAATAAGTTTTCATTTTAATCAAAGGTTAAACAAATTCATTGTCGATTACATATTCAAATTGGAAAGCGGGTATGGGTACCGCCACTCTTGAATAATGTACTGGACAACCAACACCTCAGCCATAGGTCACCAGAAGTGGTTCGTTACGTTTGGTGACTTAACAGGGGAGCCCGGATTCAAGGGGTGTGGTTTGTCTGTATCTTGGCGGCGGATGCGTCTGCCCATTAACTACGTGGCAGAGCGGATCAAGAGAGACTAGGAGGGAGACATTTTGATCTCTCCAGCAAGAATTTCCTTGGAAAATCGCCTTTCACTGCAGCGGGAGACATAGACTCATACGTCCGTCACTCCTGGACACACTGACTAGATGGTACTAAAATTCCTACACGCTATTCAGACCTTTTCCTTCCCAGAACTTCCTCTCTTTTCTATCCTAAAAAGACCCCCCACATGGCATCCCCAAAGATGACATAGGCCCCGGGGCAAAATATTTTTTCTCGGTCCTCCTGTGTAGAGTTATTTAAAAAAAGTATATACCAGAAAATTCCTATTCATATTTTTCATACCCTTCAATATCTGACGAGTTTGATGAAAAATTCTTCCTAAATATCTATCTTTATACAAAGTTCTTCGATTTTTTAATCTAGCTTTACTGTTAGAAAATTTTAAGAAAAATTTAACTAACTTATAATGAAAGTTTTATTTTTAGACGAATTTGAAAAGGGAAACACTTTGATAAAATTTTATATACGGTAGCCTTTTGGACTTAATTTCACTATTTTTCGGTTTCATTTGAAATTCCTAACAAAACTGATGATATGCTACTGACGACTGACGAGCTACTCATTAGTCAAACATATTAATTTCGGATATCCGTTAGTTATTCCTGCGTGAAATCTCCAATGAACTCAAATATATTTTGAATTTAAGAACCATTTTTAAAATTGGAACTGCTTATGTGAAGAAGAATAATAAAACATGCTATAAAGTAGATACCAATCCACAGCAGTTTTTAATTTGGTGTTTAGAATTAGAATTGTAATACACCGTGATTTTTTAACGAATCTGCGCCAGTATAATATATTTTCGTTGGCCATACTTACGAAATTGAAAAAAAAAATTATTTATTTACTTACGCCTTGGTGGCTTTTACATATACCATTGGTAAGTCGTACAGGAGCATCATAACAAATATACAGTACAAAAAATAAAAGGTACACAACAATTACATTTTCAAGTAGTTACAGAGCAGTGTTTAGTTGAGTTTTGTTACTGTTAAGAATTCGATATTTAAGGATTTTTGCATAATATCTGTTTACCTAGTGAGGTGTTCACGAAACATACAACAATAAGTTCTCAAACATATTACAATAGGTTCTCCTAGTGAGGTGTTCACGAAACATACAACAATACCTATCCACAGTTTCACCTTCACAAACCTACCTCACAAACCTACCCAACATATAGTTTTTTAAAGGAAGCTATGTTTTTATAAAAAAATATGTCAACAGAGCAAGTTTTATTCCCCAGACGCTGTACGTAATCTCTGACGACAAGAGTTGAACATAAAATTAGTGCGAGAAACAACAATATTAAATGGAGCATTTTTTTTGTTTTTACAGTTACCGCACAAGAGTCCCAACTGTTCCCGTCTGGAGCCAGTGAGACTATGGCATCCCCAATAGGGGTATGTTGTGAGGCTGAAGGTAGTGGGGAGGGGAAGGAGATAGGGAAGAGGAAGGTGGGGAAGTACCTGGCTATTCAGATCTGGTCACTAAACACGGCTTAAGCCATTTCAAGCAACGTTTTAATTCTGAATGGTGGTCTTACACCAGGGCGATACTGATAGTTTCTTCCACTCTGGAACGTGCCGCAAATATACTATTTATTATTTTAAATGAATAAATTGTGAAATAACACAAATTAATCAAATAAAATTTATTTGCGCACGCCGGGTTCGAACCCGCGACCTTCGGATTGTGAGTCGAGGGTCTTGCCTCGGGACCACGGAGGCCGTCATGGAGCACGGAGTCTAGTGTTGTAATTTTTGGGTACTTAATAACTTATCATATTCACTAGTTCAGGGCTATCCAAATATCCGTTGATGATTTTAAATTATAATAAAACATCGCAGATTTTTCTTCGCTGTGATAATTCCGGTAATTGTATTAAATAATTTTAATTAAAAATTTCTATTGAAATGTGTAATTAATTAATTATGAAAGTATTAAGAAAATTATCAAATTTTATTATGAATCTTTTGATAAGCGATATTGTTAAGTACCTGTAATATATTTTACAAGACGATTATTGTTACTGTATATTTGAAATGCATTTTATTTAATTCTGCAGAAACGAAATCTCTCAGTTTTCGCATAGGCAAAGTACTTATAGTAAAAACACAAGGAAGCAAATAACAACACAGGTAATGAAAGTAAACAAGATGTTGGTATAGCGTCTGTGAAAGCTGTGGGAAGATAAAACTGGTATTCATTGAATGAAAGACGTGTATTAAATATGCAATAAAGGTGTAATTAATAGAATATTATAATATATTATACTAGTCTAGTGATTGAAGTGAAATAAGAATCATCACTAAGGAATGATTTATGTACAAGTGTACACAAAGTGCGGCCATATACTGCTAAAGATCTCCACAATAACATACGTACAGTTTTGACAATTTACTAAACACCCATAAAATAAGGAATTTAAAGTAAGACATTTCTTGATGTGTTACACTCAAATACGATTGATTTGTACTGCATTTCATACAAAATTGATTAACTCCGTTATCACCTTTTTTATAAGAAAGACAAACATTCCCGGGATACGAATAACCAGACAATATTTGAAAATTTCCTACTACCACCACAGCAAGCGGAAAATGTCGCTTTTGTCGTAGCGGAGGACCTAGCCAGCCGAGGAATCGAACTCACGACGCCTAGGTGGAACCCAAACGCGATGTCAACTCAACCACTGACCGGTCGAAAGTTTGAATAGTTACTATTACCCTCAGTGAAAAACTGTTACAACTGACAGTGTGTTGTCGCTTTTAATTTTACAAACAAATATTTTATTTATTTTTTTTATTTTTTTTATTTGTTTATCTCAAAAATGGTACATATAAAGTAGTACTGGTCTTCCATTAAAAGCATTTGCTTGTAGATGGAAGAAGAGTACTTACATTAACTTACTTTAAAATTTTCTTAATTAATTATTGTTTTAAACCTATTTTAATGGTAAAGCCACATTAGGTACTTGTTGCAACGTTGCGTTTAGCCATGAGGCCACATAAACCCAGTGCTTTTCAATTTGGGAAACTATTTTAACGAATTGATGTTTTTCTCACTGTTTAAACAGTCTTACAGTGTTTAATTTTATTGAAATAATTTTCAAAGGTACTCGTCGATGTAACATTTAATAATTGAAAAATAAGATGATAATAAACTCATAAACTAAACATGAAAAGAAAGAAAATTAATAGGTTACGGTCGCATCTGGGAATCGAACCAGGAACTCTGGAAATTAAAATATGAGATCAACAAAAATTTCGTTAAAAAATGACCAATGCCACAATGACCGAGTGCTTAGAGGCATTGTCCTGGTAAGACAGAAATCCTGGGTGCGATTTCCAGTAGCGACCGCTACCTTTTTATTTTTTTTTTATCTGTTTCATGTTTCATTTAGATTTGTTAGTAGTATCTTCTTCTTCATTGATAAAATCGTTATAAAAATTATCACCGGGCAGTAGAACGATTGCAATGGGTGAAAAAAAATAATAGAGTGGTTACCTACCATCAAGTGGTTCCAATGTGAAAACTTGTTTTAAAATGTAACAATTTTAATTTGCACAGTCACGTTTAAAAGATTTTTTTAATTTCTTTTTTCATTAATTTTTATTTTAGTAATTTGTACATTAAAGTTACCAAATTGCTAATTAATTATAACGTTACATATTGCATACTATATTGTAAAATTAATGTGTTTTGATATATTTTTTTAATGTTTTTGTTGCTCGTAGGTACATGAATTGTACCTACGAGTTCAAAAAAGTCATCCAAGTAAAATTGCATTAGATATATTCCTATTTATTCTTTTTAGTCTATGCTTTATTTATATATTTTGTAATATTTGTTTATGGTTGTTATAAAAGAAATTTGTATTGTACATGTAAAAGCCCAATAGGGCGTCAATAAATAAATTAAAAAAAAAATTAGTTTGATGTAGCTCCTAAAATAGATCTTGAACCTTTCAATTGGTGCCGACTTTAAAGTTTCTGGTAGCGTGTTATAAAATTTCACCCCTTTAAACAGTAAACTATTCTGCGTATTCGCTTTATCCTTTTTTGTAGCCTGATTTCCTTTGTGTTATGTCTGTGAATGTCCTTGTTTAAAAATTTTTTTTGAGAAGTATTTTGGTAGCAGGTTGTTTACTATTCAATGGATAAATATCATCGTGGTCAAGGTCAGCATCTGTTTCACGGTTATCCAATTTAGTTTCTTTAACATTTTATTTACCTAAAGCCGAAGTTTGCCCAATTGCTTCATTGCCCCTTGCCTTCATTGCCCAATTTTGGAGAATTCGAAACTTAGTTTGTTCTCTTTCGTTACACAGGAAAAGAATAGTTGAGCAGTAGTGTGGAGCAATAATTGAGTTGTAAATATTGATTGCAGTTTTTCTGGATAGTTTTTGCCGAATGCTTCCCAAAAACGATACCTTTTTTCCAATTTTCTTTAATGGCACAATGTTGTATTATTTGGTCGTGCAAACATAGTCATAATAATATAACGATAAGGACGACAACCGGTGAGGTGACGAGAAACCGGTTAGGTTACGAAATTTTAATAACTATGGGATGGTTGAAGTGCAAAAATAAAACAAAAAATATTTTATGGAATCTCTGGTAAAGTTTTACATAGAATTATAAGAATTTAAAGCTAACCTCTCTTTTCTCCGCACCTTTTCCGAGTGCTTAACATAACAACATATTTAACATCTATTTTCAAGAAAAGAAATCTCAGCTTATTCAAACACGTGTTTCGCATTAAAAAACATTCAACGGGAGCTGTTCACTTCCTCCTTTTAACATAAAAAGAACTAAAAAAAATAAGCGCTCACTGCATTCCACTTATGAATTGAATTAATGGCGCCCACATACGATAATAACATTAATATATCCGTGTACGCGCAAGTTCCTTTTGTGTAGGTGGACTTCCGAACAAAAGAAGAAAGAAACATAATATAATAATGCTGGTATAAAAAGCCCGGAATTTTTCGAGCCATAATATTATATTCTCAAGTGTTTCGGTGGTCAGACTACTTCTGTGACTCTGAAATTCAGAGATTGAATTGCAGCGCGCTGTGATATATTGTCCTCGTTGTCGACTATGCTGTCTGGTAACTGCTGGTAATGGTGAACGCATGACTGAAGTCCATGCAAAAATGTGGAACCTGTGGTATTTTTGGCTGGAACTGTACATTTTCTTGTAGGAATGTAGGCTTATATACTTTTTTATATCTCCATATCTATCTATCTCCATCATTTCATTTCGCCTTTCCCCAATCAAAATTAATATCAATCACCGACTGCTAAGAAACCCCGAAACTTTCTATATTCCTCTCCAAAAATTCAACTTAACCTTCCGCCAATCTCTTTTGCAAATATGTCAGTCGACTATGTGCACTGTAATGGCTAGATTCCGGTCATATTAACAAAAGCCTCCAGAACTTTACAAAATTTCTTTCTTTTACCTGACTTCAATTGAACCAAAACTTTATTGTCACTTGTTTTTCGTTGTTTTTTACGTGCGACACGCGAATCCCCTCACTAATAAAGATGTTTCAAATGTATACTACTGATGAACAACCATTTACAATACATGCGTGGTTGTTTATCAGCATTGTAAAATTTTAAACATATTGTTGTTTCATTCTTAAATTTGTTGTATACTATTATCGGGCGGTTGGAAAATATATTTTTAATGTTATCCTTTTGTATTATGCGTATCTACATTATGGCTACCGTAGTCCTTTCGGGTAACAGATATTTTCCTAAATAATGCTGAGTGATAATTGTTGACTATTGTGTTGTCCTATGTCTAATATTTAACCTCATTTATCACTTAGCATTTCAAATTTCATAAATTTTTTCCTAACTTCCATGTATAGATTATTTTACTCTTAATTCAACGTCTATGTCACCTTTCTTTTGAATTTTTCTATACAACTTTATGTAAGTTATCATTTATCTGTGGTCTCTCTGGCAGCTTTCACCTCTTTGTTATTAAAATGTTCGATTTCATTTCTCGAAATTCATTCCACATTTTAGTGCCTAAGAGCTCAGAACTCGAATCAAATCTCTATAATTTGCAATTATCTGAATTATTAAAGACAAATACGACAATATCCAGTACCAAACACAAGTGTTTTTTTATTACTAAAAAGAATAATCTAAAACCATCTCAATCTCTGTGCGCGCATCTCTTGGCTTGGAAAACAAAGAAGTCATAATACAACTATTCAATTTACAACTGACGGCAGACTGTCCGGAGACACCAAGGGACCGTCTAATAATAAATGTTTCATTTTTAAAGTAAAATAAAAATAATAAATTTTTATAATTATCAAAGAAGTTATTTTGATAGATTGAATTTTGAAAGGCTTATTGATTATTGAAAAATAATGAAATAATGTAATTAATGGTCATAACAAACAGGTAAGGCCGGCGTAGTCCAGCGGTAAGGCTCTTGACTAGCATTCCGAAGGTCGCGGGATCGAATCCCGGCGTGGCAAAAAAATATTATTTGATTAATTTGTGTTATTTCACAATTTATTCATTTAAAATAATATATAGTTTATTTGCGACACGTTCCAGAGTGGAAGATACTCCCACTATCGCCCTGGTGTAAGACCACCACTCAGAATTGAAACATTGCTTGAAATGGCTTTAGCCATGTTTGGTGACCAGATCTGAACAGCCAGGTACTTCCCACCTTCCTCTTCTCCATCTCCTTCCCCTCCCCACTATATTCAGCCTCACAACATACCCCAATTGGGGATGCCATAGTCTCACTGGCTCCAGACGGGAGCAGTTGGGACTCTTCTGCGGTATTCATATTAAAAAAAAAAACAAGAGGAAAAATACGTATTATCATGTTGCATTTTAATAATCTTTTTATAACATTTTTGCAGTAGACACTGTAAGCAATGTAAATAGTATCTACAGCGTTCAGCACAATGCATATATTTAATAATGGTGTTGATTTTTCACAATTATGTTGTGTCTCGCGATGTCTAGTGTAATAAAGCTACCATTAATCATTCTCTAACATACCTACGAGTGTACCTACATGTAACTTGTTTAAGACCATATGGTCATATTATGGTTCAAACAACGCAGTTCCCAATTAGCGGACCTAATGCACTGCATAAACAGAAATGGCAACACTGACCTAATATAAAAACAAATATTTCATGCACAATATTATGACAACATAAAATATACGAGGTGTTAGGTATAACGCACGAGTCAAAATTTATGATGTACAATGCAGGTATGGATTTTTAAGCACTGATTCGAATAACCACACCTTTGAAGTGCTTGTTAAAATACCATTGAAAGGGATACCTACAAGTGTTTCTGTTAAAAACGTAAGCAATACTGACACTTTCTACAGGTGTACGCGATTGAGCTATAACTCAAAATATTTAATAAATAATGTTAGCTACAGGTTTTCCAATTTAAAATAATGCTTAGATTACAAATACATAGATTAATAAAAACAAGCAGTTAAAAATATGCTCCGCAAGTTTCTGCTGCTAGGTCCTGGGGGGGGCGGGCGACGCGACAGTAGCTTTGTAACAAACTTCACGTACGAAGATTTTTCATAAAGCGCGACGTCAGAGATGTACTCGAAGTCAGATTCTTAAATTTCAACCGTACAGACGCTAGGGTATAAATACTATCAGATCGTAAAAATTTCGAGTAGAATATTGCAAAATTTTTATTTACCGATGTGTTATAACTTTTTTGATACCTCCGTTCGGCGAACTGATTGGGGGAGACCTTTTGACCTCTCCAGCCGGACTCTCTCGATCCATCGCGATTGGCTTAGACAACAGTGAAAGGGATGGATTCACACGTTTGTCACTCCTGAACACATTGACTTCCAGATTCCTACACACCCCTCATACCTTTTTCTTTCCCACAACTTAATTTTCTTCCTTTCCCTTAAAAGAACCTTCACACGGCATCTCAAAAGATGACTTAATCCCTAAGCGCTTTTTTTGTCTTGGGGCCTACTGTGTGGAAATAATGTAAAAAACAAAAAAAGAACAGGGTTTATTGTGAACGCAAACTCCACACTGCTGTAACCGTTACCGTTGCAGGCATAATAACCATACTGTATTGTGTATGCGAAGTCCTCATACTGTAACCGTAACCGTTGCAGACACAGTAACAAGGCTCTAGTGTGTACGCGAAGTCTGCACCGCTGTAACCATAATGTACCTACACGAAGTCCGCACCCCTGTAACCTTGTAACCTGACTGTAACAATAAAGATTACGGTTACTAAATAATCATTAATAAGACCAATTTTCAATTACTTTATTGTAATTTCTTGTTCTGCTTTTTTGTCATATTTATTTCTTGCGATGTCTTTATTAATGTAAAATATGGTCTCTTTTATTACACTTTTCTTAGATATAAGCTAATGATTACAATATTATAACAAAATTAATTATTTATGACTTGACTGATAAATTAATTTACGTAATGCTTTACAGAGATTTGTATTAAAAAGATGACATCTCGCTTCATTTTCAATAAAATAATTATCATTTTCAAACCGAATTAATCAAGGTGGGAATGACGCTGGAAGCCGAAAAATGTGTATTAACCTGAAAATTCCTGACGGAAAATGTAATCAGGGCTGAGAGCTTTGGCTACATAAGACGAACGGATTTTATACTCGCATAATATATAGAATCATAACAATTCCTGATATAATTATCGTGCATCGCCTGCTTTCGCATTTTAATAAACGAAGTACAGAAATCTACAACAAAGGTGTAAATCCCTTTTCCAGCGTTGAATATAACGCATGACACCGTGAAATCCTGTTTGAGAATAAATTCAGGTTAAATATTGTTTATGGGATGGCACTGCACTTTTGTCCGACCGTATAAAGAGCTATGCAGTGGGTAACGTTAT
Organism: Glyphotaelius pellucidus; assembly: GCA_936435175.1. Classification (NCBI taxonomy): domain Eukaryota; kingdom Metazoa; phylum Arthropoda; class Insecta; order Trichoptera; family Limnephilidae; genus Glyphotaelius; species Glyphotaelius pellucidus. Next base: position 8,222,290 of record OW386552.1, on the reverse strand, counting down.
TATATTGCAACTGCTGTGTTGCGTTATTAAGTGGTATTTATGATGCATGTATGGATGTATTTGATTTCATTTGCAACCTCAGAAGCTCACAACGATTCGTTATTTTACTTTATTTTTATTTATAAACAGAAACAAACAGTACATTAGTTACAATGGTGAAAACAGTTTACAATTATTAAGTATATTTCATGATGGGTACCTATTACATGTTTCTTTGTAGTGTCTATGTATATTAAGTAATTACCGGGTGATGTGCGTAGTGGGTAGGTGTGTGTGTATGTGTGAGTATGTATGTATGTGTGAGTATGTATGTATGTATGCGCATTGAATAATTTATATCATTGACATGGTGCTCTTTTTAAATTTGGGCAGTGAATCGAAGAAAATATCGATGTTAGAATTTAGACAAATAGTATTGAATGTATGAAGAGCACGATTGATTGGCGAATTAGTTGCTGCATTTGTCTTGTAATTAAACGTGTGGAATAGTTCGGTATGGCGTGTATATCTTAAATTTAACTAGGGAAAGAAGTTCGTTACGGTCAAAGTTATTATTTAAAATTTTGTGTATGAATATCAAATCAGCTATTGCTCGCCTTTGTTGCAAAGTTTTTATCTTGTTTTGTTTACAATTAGTAAATATTTCAAAAAATTAGGTGGGTCGTTCTTTTTAACCTACATAAAGTTTTCACCACCAGTTAGTGGAGAAAAATTCAACAGAATTACCAATATTATTATTTTATAATTACTTTAAAATCTACTGTACTAAAGACGTAACGTCTGTGTGCATTTAAAAAAAATATGTGTTTATATTTTCGTTGTAAAAATTACGTGACAGAGTTGTAACTCCTCGTGATAGAAGTGTCGACCTTTCAAAAAAATATTAATATAAGTTATATTTGCGGCACGTTCCAGAGTGGAAGACACTTTCAGCTTCGCCCTGATATAAGACCACTATTCAGCATTGCAGCCACGACAATGACACTGGTTGACTTCCATGTTCTCCCCCAGAAGCTGGCTAGTGGGTGGTGAAACTGGCTAGGCGGGGAAATAAGTGCACCCTCCCTTCAGCAAACAACGCAGTGGCACTGCAGAAACTTGGGAGTTGCAGAAGTTGCCCGTATGCATTGTTGTAACACACCTTTAACTTGTTCCATTGCCCTGCTGGGTATAGTGTCCACAGCACAGACTTAGACGCAATGTATTTTAAAAAGTAATCTCCTGATGCCGCTGCCACAGTGGTACAACCACCTTGAGAGCATTCCATGTAATAATTAGGTAAACAAACTTAGGTGTGTTGATTGAAAATTTATGAACCTTAAATTAACATAACGTAATCTATTTACAATAATTAAGTCATTAAAGCCACATCATAATCACAAGGACACACATACAACTTCAAACAAATAGTACCTTACCACATTATAATATAACCAAGTTAATTAAATCCAAAAGGCTCTTTACTTTAATCGATCCAGTCAAAACCGCCGTGGGGAGCATAATTCGAAGGAGATAATCATTTTATCCTAAACTGGTTGGATTCGTAGAGAGGCCAACAGAGTAGATTAGCGGATATTTTCCTTTGGAGTAAATTGCGTTTGTCTGATTAACACTATCTGTCCTAGGTGTAATGTGCCAGTCTAGATGTGTAATAATTATTGGATGTGTTACGAAAAATAAATTTTAAATTGTTGTTTTTTGAAAATTTTATATACATCCATTAGTTATTATTCATTTTGTGAAATGTGGCTTTTCTAAATAAACGTGTGATTTTGATGGACTTCTGTGCTGTAGTTTTGTTTGCATGTTCAAGTACTTGTAGAGTTTTCTGCATTTTTAGTTCCAACTGCCCGGAGACATTGGATCTGTGATTTTTAGTTAATGTTGTGAGACTGATGGAGTGGACGACGAGAAGAAGAAGGTTGGGAAGAACCTGGTTTATCAAGTTAAAAAATACGAATAAATGCATATTTCACGAACCATTGGATTGGAGTCATGAAAAGTGCGCTGCTTTTTCAGAATGGAATTTTCTTATCATGCAGTAAAGCAATTGTTTGCAGTTCACAATATATAACGTCACACGTTGTAGATTTTTTAAGGTTCCACTGAACTGTGAAATGATATATAACGTTTTCTTTGTCAGACAAGTATATTATAGGTTAGTTTTCAAATGCGATTAAGAAAATTTTGTATGAAAACTGGTTGTAATGAGGGTGACCGAAAATCTGTAGATGAGAGACTGATGAAAAAAAATCTCAATGTTTATATTGTAAAAAAAAAAGTTCTTTAAAGTTACTTCAGACACTATTTTTTATAGTGGTTTTTATTTAGGGTTTCAATTTTTTTCGCAATTAGCAGACATTTTATTTGTAAATGTATTCTGATGCGGGTAATGTGATTGGCCGTATTTATTAAAAAAGTACGAATTACTTTTTGTCTTTATTTTTTCTGTGAATAGCCAGTTATTGTTCTCAGTTGCCATGATTTAGTAATCTTTTGTACCTACATTAATTATAAGCATATTTTGAGCCACTGAATGATGTCGTGAACGACCACGGAACGATTCATGTGTTGTTTGTTTTCTGATTTTATTTGTTCCTAACCCCTCAGGTTAATTTGTTCGCATATGGTCTCAACTATATATAACTCATATAGGTCTCACAGAAATCGTTGTGTCTCCCTTACTACCATCGTTAAAAATATGATGTAAACGGTTTTAGAAAGAAGAAACACCGCGCTTTTCATCAAAGCTGACCACAAAATCATTAAAATGTACAACTTTATTTATGAAACTAAAGTTTTCGACCGTAATTTGAAAAAAAAATTTCAAACTTGGGCATTTTATTTAATTACTTTTAACATGAAATGTCAAAAAGTGAGGTAAGGGTAACGTTTATAATATTTTTGTCTAATAAAATATGTGTGTTCTTTTTCCGTTGTCAGTAATTTTAGTTATAAAAAACGTAAGGTGAGCCATTTTAATTTTTTTTTTACGTTTGAATAAAAAAAAAGGTTAATTTAAAAATTATATGTCATTACGAAATATAAATTTTGGAAGCGCATTTTACCACCTTTTAAAACAGTTTTTAATTTTTGGATGCGTTCATAAATATTCCATTTATTTGGATTTTATTGCAAAATGGAAATACCTTCTGACAAAAAAAGATTTAGAAAAAATAAAACTTGCCGCCTAGTAAGTTACTGCTAATACCTTTGTTAAACTATGACATACTACTAAAATTGTTTTATCAGTTATGCTAAAGCATTTAGTAAGAAAGAAGTGAAAACATTATATTTGTAAGCTTTTCATTTAATAAAGAAAAAGTTTTCAATCAATTTTGCAAGATCGTCATACTGAGACCTTTTCATAAATTCCGAAGTAAACTTACAAATTTTAAAATCGGACCATCGATGAAACCGCCATTGAAAATTCATGATACTGAAATATTTAAATTTTATTTTAACCATTCAAGTATTTTGCCATTGTGCAAGTTTGTCTTCAACGAAATGTCGAAGATTTATAAAAACTTTTTGTAATTTCCGCTTTGCAATTATATAAATGAAATATTTCTAAACGTAGCCGAGTACTAAAAACTGTTTTTGAAAATTTATGAAATAAGCTTTCAAGTTATATTATTACAAATAAATGTTAACATTTGTAAATATTAAAATTAAGAATGCAAACATAAAAAAAAAATTGTAAAAATGACTCACGTGATGTTTTTATGTGAAAACGGTACTTAAATCCCGGATTATGTAAAAAAAACACATTTTATCGGATAAATGTATAATAAACAAATTAATCACCTCACTTTTATACCATTTCATACAAGAATATTTAATAAAAAAAATTAACAATTTCTAACGGCGCGTAGGCGATTTGGAGGGTGAAAACTGTTTCTACAAAATAAGTTTTTTTAATGTATTTCTGTAGACAACTTTGAAAAGAAATGTAAGGCTTGATTTAAAATGGATCTTTTACTGTTTTAGAGTTGTCGCTAGAACAACAACGGAGTTATAACGATTTCTGTGGGAAAACACGTTAGCTTGAAAACAAGCTTATTGTACTTGACTGCTATTGTTATATTGTCGTGTTGACGAGCTTAGGAGTCGGAGTGGTTAAAAAAGCTTTAAAAAAAATTATTATTTTTTAATTAAAAGTGCCTGCGTCCCTCGCAGTTATGTAGCCTTATTCCCAGACAGTGTGAAGAATGGTTGCGGCACCTAATAATATTAAAAGCTTATTCTGGCAAACATCCAGTCCTCTCAGAATAATCACTGAATGGATGAGATAAATAATATATTATTATCTACGGCGAATATTATTATACCTTCTCCTACTACATAAATATATTCTTCATTTTACGAACACAATTAGTAGATAACACTGTTTTGATCGAGTTTAACACATTATTTTTATTTTTATTTCTTTATTTTATTAAAAAAATCGCTATACCATAAAAAATAATATTGCAAAGATCCATAGCTAAATGAAATAACTGTTAAAATTTCATAATGCCAAAGATCATTACTAGGAGGTGGAATGCGGAGGCAAAACGAAAATTCCAGAGCCGCTAATTATTAAAGGCAAAACAATTAAACTTTCGCTATTTGACCGGTTTAATTTGTTTTATGGGGCCAACAGACTTGGCTATAAAAGGTCGAGTTACGGGCCATCCATAAATTACGTCACACCTTAAGAGGGGGGCGTAGAGGTGTGTGTAATTGTGTGACAAGGGGTATGGGGAGGTCATCAACTCTGTGACGTCACATGTAAAAATCTAAATTATTTAAACGCAAGACTAAAAAAAAAAAATATTGAAAAACTGTTTTAATTATTTTTAGAAGTAAAAATTGCAAAATATGTGACGTCACACCAGGGGGAGGGGGTCTTACAAGTGTGACAGGAACAGTGAGGGTGGGGTGAAAAAATCATGAAATTCGTGTGACGTAATTTATGGATGGCCCCTTATCATAAAACCGATTTTTTTTTACAATAGCTGCACACAGGAGGCCCTGAGGAAAACAATTCCCCTCGGGGCCTATGTCATCTTTGGGGATGCTGTGGGTAGTGTCTTTTTAGGGAAAAGAAGGAAAGGAAGTTCTGGGAAGGAAAAAGATATGAGGGGAGGGTAAGATTCTGGGGGTCAATGTGTCCAGAAGTGACGAACGTATGGATCCATTCCTCCGACCACGGTGCAAGGCGATGGGTCAAGAGAGTCCGGCTGGAGATATCAAAAGGTCTCCCTCAACCAGTCTCATCCGATCCGGCCCGCCACGAAATAAGCGGGCAAACGCATCCGCCGCCAAGAATTGGACAAACATCACTCCTTGAACCCGGGCACCCGTGTTAAGTCACCAAACGTAGCAAAACACTTGGGGTGATCTATGGAAGGGGTGTTGGTTATCCAATAAATGGTTCCCGGAGCGGCGGTACCCAAACCCGCCTCCCAAATTGATAAGTATTGATTGATTGTTCTGATTCACGTTTTTTTCACTTTCTTTCAGCTCGCAATTTGCTTTTTCTTTATAAGCTATGTATATAGCGTTTAGACGGTTGGTTTTACATTTTCAAATTTAAAAAATACGCCATATAATAGTTTCATATGATCCATCGTTTCCATCCTTGTATTCTATTCAAAGAATTTTTTAGTTTTCTTTATGCATTGCTTGGTAATTACATAATTTGAGGATTTTTCGACCACCATGCTAGGCACCTACCCGTGCTGTGGTAGTCGTGTCAATTGATACCAACCAAGGATAATGGTACCTATCTACATCCTTGGATCATATATACATATTTTTTCTAAATTTATTGTGTTACTTAAAGAAATAAAGTATCAAATTTTAACCTAACCAAATTAGTCACGGGTGCACTTTTACTACGTAGAAATCTGCATTCTTAATTTTATTCGAATTCTATTAAAAACACTCGTAAAATTTGTCATAGGCACTTTAAAACAATGGCTGAATATTTACAATCAATACAATTTTAAGTTTTCGAGAAACATTTAAGGTCAGTATTTATGTTGATTTTACAACCCAATAAAAAGCAATTTCCACTTTTAACAAGGTATGCCTAAGCCATTAGTGTCAAATTCATTCGAACTTATTGGCATGAGAGCATAATTATTTGACAAGTTTGATTATAATATTATCATACTAACTTGTTATCTGAGAGTTTATGTCTACGGCGCTAAAGAGATAGAAGTGTATTGTAGGCGTGTCCGTATGCCGTAAAAATCTCAATTTTTCCTTGTTTTGGTTAAAAGAAACTATTTTAAATGACGTGATTCATCTTGCACAGATCATCAATTTCTTTCATTTCGCTGGAACGGGGGTCGAATTGTTTTGTGTAAATTGGTGACGATTTTTTCCAAATCGGTATTGGTGACTGCTAAGCAGGGTCTTTTTTTTAACCTTTTGAAATATTGGCAAATAGAGCTCGGGGCCAAAAAGGCCCCTTTCTCTTTCATCATGAAATCATAATAGTGGTTGTTGAAATATTGTTTTTTGAGTTGTTTGTTAAAAATGTGTAGTTGTTTGTTAATAATCCTAATTTTTTCTTACTTTAGTTAAAAGAAACTATTTAAAATAACGAAATTCTTCTTGCACATATAATCAATTTCACTCGTTTCACTGGCGCGGGAGTCGAATTGTGTTGTGTAAATTGGTGACGATTTTTTCCAAATCGGTATTGGTGACTGTTTAGCAGGATCTTTTTTTTTACTTTTTGAAATATTGGCAAACAGAGCTCCGGGCCAAAAAGGCGCCTTTCTTTTTCATCATGAAATCATATTAATATCATAAAATTGTTTATTGAGTTGTTTGTTTAAATATTTTTGCTGCAATATGGGGAGGTTAAACTTTACGGATGATTTGTTTAAGTTTTTTTTATATGTGGTACGTGCGTTTTTATCGTACCGGGCGAGGCAGTTTATGGACGCGTTTTCATGGGTGGGAATTTCCGCATAAAATGTTACCATGAGAATAAAAATGGTTTTTTTAATAAGGGGATTTCAAAGTTTTTATTGAGTTGGGTTATCCTTTCTCCCAGGGCTATGTGTATGGCTTTATTCTGAAATGTTTCTAGTTTTTTCAAAAGTGACTCTGAAGCGTTAGCCCATAGGGCTTGCATAAGTTGGTGTTGGCCCAATAGTTGATTTATAAATTAGGTTTAAGCAGGTCTCCTCTGACCGAAAACATGAACATTTGCTTACACATTACTACAAACATCGGAAATGGAGGCGTAGCCTTACTGCAGATGCATACAAAAATGCATACAAATATGTGCGTTGACTCCATTGGCAATGTTCAAAGTGTAAGCAAATGTTCATGGCACGCTGTGGCACCCCACCTTATAGGGTCAACTGCGGGTGGTTTGGTATATTTATGAGTCAACTGAATGTCTACTGTATGCGCGCAATGCCTGTGGATTTCGATTTGGTATTTCTAAATACATCAAAGAGCACGGTTCTTCACAAAAGCTACTCGCCGTAGATTATGGTTCTTTGGATAAGTTGGGATCCTTTGTATCGACACTTGTATATTTCAATTATGACCACAGGCACTTGTTAATAGTTTTTGTTACAATTTACTCACACAGCAGCGAAACAATCGATTGGTGAGTCCGATAGCTTAGAACGACATTAACGGTAAGAAAAATCATATCAGAAAATGGCGATAAGGCAACGATGAACGATTGAATAATGTAAGGTTATCGATGAGAATGATTGAACTTCCAAAACTAGAGACTGGCTGATTGGTGTCAGCGGGCAGCGCTCGCAGGTACCAATAACGTGGGTAGACATCCGATTTTTCCATCTGATAGGCTAGGCGCGTACATCCGATTTTTTCATCCGATTGTCTGATCAGACAACCGGAAGGTCTTCGTGCCATACATTTCTTATGAATATATTCCGATTCGAAAACCTGATCGGTAATAAAAATAAGCCACGCCCTTCCACGCCGGCCGTCCAATCCGACCGTCCAAAAGGCGTGGCCCCGGTCGTATTACCTATCCGATTTTCGAATCCGATGTGTTCGGTGTTAATCCGATCCGATTGTCTGATCAGACAAACGGAAAGCAAAATCGGATGTTTGCGCCCAGCCTAGTCGATTCCGATAGTCTGGTCAGATTATTGGCAGGCCTTCGCACCATGCATTTGTTGAGACCGGCCGCACGCATCCGATCCGACTATCGGATCGGTAATAAAATAGGCCAAGCCCTTCCGCGTCGGCCGTTCAATCTGGTAGTCGGATCGGACGGCCAATGCGGAAGGACGTGGCCTATCTTTTCACCGATCCGATAGTTGAATCGGACGTGTGCGGCTGGCCTGTAGGTAGTTTGAATTCTTGTCATGCCATCGATGAAGCAGAACGAACCTGTCGGGATCCCATTCGGCGTTACGAAACAGTGGCACTTCTAGGAATTTCCAGTGGTCTTCGGTATTACAAAATTTAACAGATTTTGAGGCGATTTCCACATCATGTTCATGAATATATTTAAAGGCCTTGTGGAAAAAATACCTCTACCCAGGGAAATAGTTGTACGTAGGTGGATAACAAAGCAGAATATTAAGTATTTGTATTTGAAGCCATAATTATTCTAGAACGGTGAGTTCTGGCATCTTGAAACATTGCACAGTTTTTTTTTCTAAGAGGTCGGCGCAACTCATTTCAGCTCTTATAAGCCAATTCCAATTTTTTTTTTCTTTATTCATAATTTACGTTTTTATACAGTTTTTACGGATTTTTCGACTATCACAATATGCACAAGCCCGTATTATGAGCTTAAAAATAATTTCATTACTAAAACTAACACAAAAAGCTCTAAATTGGTCAGATTATATTTATTAAAAAAACAGACGAAACCAATTAGTAAGGCTGCTTAAGGGTTGCGGCTATTTACTTAGTTTGATACCTTATCTCATTATAAAAAAGCTGAAAAGTTCGTTGAATTGTGACGTAAATTGACACTTGGTTACATACCTATGACACCTTTTGTAATTTTGTTACCGACCTTAAATCCAGTTTTATACCAGACGCCTTCTTTGCAGACAAAATAAAAAGGGAAAAAATAAAATAAATAAATATTGAAAAAAATTAGTTAAAGATATATTTGTTCATATGAAGCAGATACTTTGTGATGTGACATTATAATTTAAAATAAAACAATAACTTTGTAAACACCACTTTTTATTTTTTATGTACTTAATGCCGACCGGGTTTCGCTACCACCGTAGCTTCTTCAGGGCAGTACAGAACTCTACTCTAAAGATATATTGTTAATTCTAAAATTTAAAATATGAGATTGACAAATATGACGGTTTGACAGAAGGTGGCAATGGCGGGATTGGTAAACGCGCACGTCCCGGTTAGACGAGGGGTTCTGGGTTCGAGTACCAGTTGCGACCATTATCTTTTTCTATTTTTCTGTTCTTGTTCTCTTTCATATTTTCGTTTAGTTTATTATTGTTATTTTCTTCTTCAATGAATAAAATAAATGTTAATGTATGGTGATTTTTCTTTGAATTATGTAAACCTATATGTTTAATTTTCATTTCTTTTATATATTCAATAATGTTTTTCTTCAATATATAAAAACAGTTTAAAGACAATTTCTGTTATGTAATTATCATTACGCGTGACAGCTTCAAGCTGAAGGCATTATAAATTGAATAATGTTTTTATAAACTGAATATATAAAAGAAATCAAAATTAAAATGGAGTTATACAAATTAAACTAAATAACAATAAATACATGTATCTTTAATCATTGAAGACAATATTAGCGACTCAAAATTGAAAATTAGAAATAGAAAAATCAGAAAAAGATTCGCTCGCGTCTAAGAATTGAACTCAGGACCATAGCCTTGCCGGGGCTGTGCTCTAATCACTGAGCTAATCCAACCCTATCCACTAAGAACTACCAACATAATAATAATAATATTTGGATGATTTATGTAGTGCCGTTTTTGTGAAACTCACCTCAAGGGTATCATCTTTATTATCTTACGCATATTTTTTCTGGGTTCAATTAGTCGAAGTATGTAGCCAAATATTTTATCTATTTATTTATGTCTATTCTTGAATACACATTTTACAAATGGTTACAGTGAACACCTCACTAGGAGAGCCTGTTCTGAGGTGTTAACGGGTTTATGATTAAGTGTGACAAGAATTTATGTGTTGTAGTGGAAAGTTACTGTTTTTGTTTATGTATTTACATTTTATTATCGCATATATTGATTATTTAGAAATAAAAAAAATACACATACACATACACATACACATACACATACACATACACATACACATACACATACACGTACACGTACACGTACACGTACACGTACACGTACACGTACACGTACACGTACACGTACACATACACGTACACATACACATACACATACACATACACATACACATACACATACACATACACATACACATACACATACACATACACATACACATACACATACACATACACATACACAAACATATACACATACACATACATAAATATGTGTATATATCTATTCATATATACATACATACATTTGTCCGAAGCGTATAGGGACGAATTAGCTCAGCTGTTAGAAAAGAGCCCTAGCAAGGCTAATGTCCTGGGTTCGATTCCTAGATGCGACCGTATCTTTTTCTGATTTTTCTGTTTGCAATTTTCGGTTGAGAGTCGCTAATATTGTCTTCAATAATTTAATATTAGAATTTGAGTTAAGTTAAGTCATTATTAAAAAAAAAACTTAAAAATAAACATGTATGATTTTAGATCTGCAAGGTCTCAGTAGGGTTTGACCCCTAGCAATAAGAATGCAGACCACGATTCACAATGTTAAGGAACTCGAAGACAAGACGAAGAGCCGCTAGGGAAATAAATTATGAATAAAGTAACTACAATAAAATACGTGCATTATTTTGAAATGCACCGTCATTCAAAAGAAAGCGAACATGTTTCTTTCGAATGAACATTTTTTTAATAATGCAGACTATGCGGTATTGCAAGATAACCTCCGTGGTTGAACTGTTAACATTCTCGACTACGAATCCAGATATAGACTGGTTGTGGATTAGATATAGCTTTCGATATAGAATCCAGAATAGCTGGTTCGAACCCCGTCGTGCGCAAATAAAATTTATTTAGTTAATAATAAGTATTTTCATATTTAATTCATGTAATATTATGTAACACCTGGGGCACTTCCTGGCCCTCTAGCAAGGTCGATTGATAAGGATTGAAATGATAACTTTATACTTTAACTTAACTTTGGCTTTATACTTTTTACTTTACTCATATTCGTTAACTTCTCATCATTCCTTAGTACAACTGCAGATCGCTAACGCACAAAAAACAGTTGTCATCGAATATAAAGAACACTCAGTCGTCGTGAACTATTATTACATATTCGTTGGCGATCTGCAATCATGCTAGGGAACGATGGGAAGTTACCGAAAGAAATCCTTCTAGATCTTGCTAGAGGGTCTGGAGTGGTAGATACTCTCAGTATCGCCTGGACGAAATGAAACTTCCGTTCCAGATGATGTCTGTCGTTTTTTCGATTCGTTTTCGTGTCAGTCGCCTCACTTATGGAATGATTTACCAGTTTTTTTTCCTCTTACATTTAATAAATCCGTCCCCACAGCCCCTAACTTAACCCGCCTCATAAGGCTGCCCAACTGTGCAGACAGGGGCGCTCTTGTGATGTGTAAAACATAAAAAAAAATTGGTATATATGACCTTTAATATAATATTTTGTAAAATATATACGTACATATGTAACCCATATTTTTTATATTACTATAAAAAAATTACTTCAGCCATGCATTGTGACCAGATCTAAATAGTTATGTACTTCCCAACCTTCCGCTACTCCATTGCCTTCCCCACTCCATTCAGCCTCACAATATAACCCAAATGGGAATGTTGTAGTCCCCCTGGCTCCGGACAGGTGGGAACAGTTAGGACTCTTGTGTGGCGTTCACATAAAAAAATTAACTTTTATTGGTAATTGATAAAAAAAAAAAAATTAAAAAAAAACGTTTTAAAAAATCTCTTCTGAAATTCAATAAGGATTAATGTCAATACCATAAATCTAACACCATCATAATCTTTACAGAAATATAAATTTATGCCCACGCATTGATGCATATGAGTGTGTATAAGCCACAAGTGCCCTAAATCTCCATACATGACTAATCCAACACGGCTTATTGAATCAACGGTCTCTTTCTTCTCGCATTGGCCCACAAAGAGGTGCGGTACGGAGTTACGGAGGAGGTGACAGGAGAAGGGCACTTGACGGAATTAAAAAGGTAATCGTTTTTATCCATCAACATCTTTGACAAGCGTGGTACAAAAGGGACTAATACTATATAACGGTGGAGGACAACCTCGTGATATACCAAAATAACAGAATATAGTCTAATAGAATAAGTAAATGTAAACAATCCGAGTTTCGAATAATCTGACAACAGATGAAAAACTATCAGAACCATAGAATAAAGAAGAAAATTAAAAGTGTTTTCCATACAAATTTGAATGGAAACAAATGTTCCATTTAGTCCATTAGTCCAGCACTCTGTTTCGCTTACACACTTGACATCGTAGTTCTCCATCCCAATTGAATTTCGTAAACACAGTTTTGCTTAGAAGGAGCCATATATTAAACCGCGATAATATATGGCTCCGAATGCTGGACTATGTTCAATTCCTACTCTAGACAACTCGAAACAGCAGAAATGTGAATGCTTAGATGGTCGGCAGGAGTATCACTAAAAGATTAAAAATTAAAATTTACACGAATTCGTGTAAAATTCACATAAAACGGACCACACAGTGAAGCAGACAATGTCTATGGAGCTTTGTCGACAGTCATCCAGAGGAAGACCAAAGAACTCCCGGATGACTTCAATGCTCCAAAATATCACAGAGAAATGGCCTGGATGAAAGCGATACCCAGAACCGAAGAAGATATAGTCTGAGAACGAGAAGAACCGACCCCAACAGCCTGCCTAGGCAATGAGTTGGGACTGTGCAAGGAAGAAGAAGATCTAAAGTTCCCACTTCTAGGCTACACGAAGTACAATGTTAGGACTTAGCTCGCAGAAGAATTGAGCACACGACGCGCGAAGTTTGGACGGGAACCCGACACATTTATTCAATCAATTAGAAGGAAACTTCTGAAGTTGAATACAATATTAAAGACATTTGCACCAGAGCTATTGGTGGACATTTGTGGAGAAAGCTAACTCGAAAAGAAACCGAACTAAAATATTCCAACCCTTAAAAGTAAAATAAGTTTACAAAATATATGTACCGATCAGAAATACGAGACAAAATTTTACCTTTATCAATGACAACTTCAAAACAAATAATTAAACCTATAAATTGACTGCATAATTTTGAACAGATTTGGAAATGTTGTAGACATAATATTTAAAGATTTCGTTTCAGTAATAAAACGAAATTTACATAAATTATTTGCTGAAATTTACGAATTTACCACTCCATTGTGAATATAGGTAATTTTTTTTATACTTCTCAAATTTTAATTAATTTTTAGAATTCATTTTATTATATAGTTTCTAATTTGTTTTTATTTCACATGAACATACAGTTGCTACTTATGTTAATTAATTTCAATCCTATTTAAAAATAAGTTCATTATTTTACTTCTTTAAATTTTTTTTTTTAAATGTCCCTTTTAGTATTCTATACCAATAGTAGACACTATTCCTTTTTTATATAACAGGTTTGTACTACACGCGAATAATTAGTGTACACAGGTTCATATTTATTTGCTTTTATATATCATGTTGTTGTTATTACTACTTATATATAATTTTTTCAAAGACTATGGGCATCTAAATAAATAATTTAAAGTAAAGGAAAACTAAACATAGAATCAGTGAAAAAATCTAAGCAAAGCATTCAAAAGGAAAGCATCATAAAAAAAACGTATACTTAAATTCCTAATGATTCTGTACATAAACGGTTTAAGGTATAACACATCCTCCATTATTTTCGATCATTGGTCATCTTTGACAAGCGTGATGATATAACGGGACACTAATCACGTGTAAAGTATATTCGGGAGTGGGGACTTCATCAAGTCCTCAGGGATATGATAGCCATGGGAATATGGGAACAAGTGGGACAGAAATCGAAAACCAGCGGTTTGAGGATACAAATATTAGGTTTTTATTTTTTTATTCCGTAGTCGGTTATCTTTATTCGGTCATAGTTGTACGGTGGGTACTAAGGAATAAACAAAGACACCGTTAAGACATTATAAAACATTAACTGGGAGATTTGTCTGAGTATAACTAATTCTCAAAGATTAACATTATCAGCAGATTAATAAACTTTTACAAATATGTTTATATAAATTTAAGTGAAAATAATATTAAAAAAAATAAAAATAAGTAAATTAATTATTTATTTTTTAAAGCTTCAATGTTCTACTAAAAGTACTGTATGTATGAAAGAATAAATGGGAATCTTTCAAGTTTCAATTTTGATTAATTTGGTTTTATATCGGATACGTCATCCCAACTCAAGACAATAATAATTATTATTATTATTCTCTATTTTTACAGCGCCATTTTTCGCAAAAAATCACCTGTAGGGCTCTCATGCTGGGAAAATCAAGTTGTGATCGAAAATCATTCGTTTTAGTAGGTATATAATAGATTAAATGCAGCATATAGATGAAGAATTTTATTTTTATAAAGTATATTAGGGGCCTTCCATAAATTACGTCACACGAATTTCATGATTTTTTGACCGCGAATCTAGTTTTCGCGGAAATATGTGTGTGAGAACACGGGGTTTCATTGATGTTTTCTTTCGTTTTGAAAATTCGTACAATCGGATGGAAATGTCAGGAACATTCCTGTTAAGCCTAACTGCATGTGTCGTCACAAAGCTGATGACCCCCTCGTACACCTTGTCACAAAATGTCTCACTTCTCTACACCCCCCTCCCCCCCCCCTTAAGGTGTGACGTAATTTATGTATGGCCCTTTATATAAACAAGAAAGTAATATTTAAGATATGCTCAGTCCATTATTTTATAAATGTATTTATTAATTTTGAAAATATTGTAACCACTGTGATTTTCCTAAATTACTTAAATTGTGATTGTGAATTGTTATTATTTTATCACTAAATTCACTATTTATTACAATTAGTTAATTTAGAGAAAAACAAGTAAAATAAAATATAGCGATACTTCAAACGCCCTGAATTCTACATTCAGTCAACATATACTATGACCACGATCCCTTAAAATAACAAGGTTCCATCTGACACAACAAATTCGTGCGATAATTAGCTCATTATCGCCTAACATTGCCGTGACAGATAGAACCTTGTTACTTCATGGGGTCGAAACCTAGATATCTTTTACTACATTTTTTGCGTTAGTAGAAAATTCACCTTAATCTCTTGAAATAAATGAGTGAAAATGAGAGCACTGAAGCCGTTATCAACCATCGACCAAAATGTTCGCCACGCCTGAAATTTTATTGGGCTCACCAGTCCAGTGATCGGTGACCAGCGACACGCGAGAGTGGGAAGGTCCCTCTCTCGGGTGGAATAGACAATAATTGACTGTTGACAGATGATGAGGACCACAATGGCCGCATAACCAACCTCACACGTCCGTCGGGCCCATCCGTAGCATTTCGATGTGTGCTTTCCGCGGATTATATCACTAATGTTGATGCAGCTTAATAATGGCTTTTTTGTTGATTTAACCGTTTCACGGGTCAGAGAAAGGTTTCGATTTGAAGACGTAATTGGAGAAGAACGCACCGCCGCCAAGACTTAGACAACCTCACCCCTTGAAACCGGGCACTCTTGCTAAGTCAACAAACATAGCAAACCATTAGGGATGACCCACACCAGGGGTTGGTTGTTGGTTGGGCGGCAGTATCTATACCCGCCTCCCAAGAACAAGGTCACGAAGCTATGCATACCAAAACTATAACATTTGGAATATATTTACCACTCTAAGATGACATTATGTTTTTATTAAAAAACGATTCTTTGACTTGACGCCACCACTGGCTTGGACATTGCATAGGATGGTGTGTACCACGTGGTATGTGTATAATATTGTATGAACGGTATGACGATGCGTACCACGTGGTGTGTGTATAATATTGTATGAACGGTATGACGATGCGTACCACGTGGTGTGTGTATAATATTGTATGAACGGTATGACGATGCGTACCACGTGGTGTGTGTATAATATTGTATGAACGGTATGACGATGCGTACCACGTGGTGTGTGTATAATATTGTATGAACGGTATGACGATGCGTACCACGTGGTGTGTGTATAATATTGTATGAACGGTATGACGATGCGTACCACGTGGTGTGTGTATAATATTGTATGAACGGTATGACGATGCGTACCACGTGGTGTGTGTATAATATTGTATGAACGGTATGACGATGCGTACCACGTGGTGTGTGTATAATATTGTATGAACGGTATGACGATGCGTACCACGTGGTGTGTGTATAATATTGTATGAACGGTATGACGATGCGTACTACGTGGTATGTGAATAATATTGTTTGAAAGGTATGATGGTGTGTACCACGTGGTACGTGTATACGTGAACTGTACATAATATTTTCGTACTCATATTTATATAGATGATAAAGGTTTGTAGAGATGATAGTAAAAGGAATTGATCATGGATTCAATATAAAATATTCCTTTGTTAAGGTAATTCTAAAAGCTTTAAGGAATAAGCTTTAATAATATGCTTAAATTGTCAGACCGAAGAATTTTCACTGACTTGGTATTTTTATATAAAATTCTAAATGATTTAGTTGATAGTCCGGTATTACTTGAATTGATAAGCTTCCGAATTCCACTTCGTAATACTAGAAGTCAGGATTTATTTCAGTGCAGAAATTCTGGGACTAACTACCATATGTATTCCTCTTTGCCCAGAATACTAATGGAGGGAAACAATTATACCAAGTCAGTGGACATCTTCAATTTATCTTTGAATAAATTTAAAATATTGTTATTGAGGCAGTTCAGTTATGTACAATAAAATGTTTTTTCTATGCTATATTATGTAAAAGCCCCGAAAAAGGGCTTTTATTTATAAATAAATAAATAAATAAATAAGTTATTCGTGTTTATATAAGAATGGGTAAATTGCCATTAGCCATCTCTTTAATCGGTATAATAATAAAAATATTTGGAAAATTTCGAGACCACCATTTTTCAAAATCGAAATCCAAAGATCCAAAAATCACCCCAAGGGAGAAGAATTGTAGGATATTTTAAAATTCTCTGCATTGGTAGAGAAAGGAAATTAAATTCTTGTTTCCTTTGATAACCCTGATTGATGTTTTACACGCTATGAACCACAGTCTGAATTAAAAAAACTTTTCTTTTTTGTACCTAACAATCTCGTGGGTATATTTTTCATTAATAAAATTCGCCGTCTTGATATAAATTTTGAAAGTCACTAAAATTTTAAAGGTTCATTGCTTATGCTATTTAAAACCAAAAATATATGTATCTTTCAGTAAGCCAGATCCCACTTCCGAGAAACAATAAACGTTCAGTTTTATTGTAAATAAATAGCATAATGTTTAAAATATATTGTGACACAGTAATCCTTCAAACGGTAAATGTAACGCATCCTCTTTTGATAACAAAACTATTTACCTACATCAGATATAGCACATTGTCTGCGATGGGCTTTATTGAGAGTTCAACGCACTCCATCAATGTTGTCTCTATTAATATGTCAATCTTATTTTACTTTAATCGCTCAGCCATAATAATGCGTAGGGCGTAACGTTGTGAATAACACTCGGCCCCAGGGCAATCTTTGAAACTTGAACAAGAAAACAATTAAGTTACAATTTTATTTTGACCAGATAATTTCAATATTATGTTTGCAGGTGCCCCAAAAAACTTCATAATATAATGCCACAAGTAAAATATTAATTTAATGTGTCATCTGCGTAATAAATATGTAATGCATTCATAACATTAATCTACTTTCGATTAAATTGAGGTAACACAACAATCGTTCAAAGTCGTTAAAATTAGGGATTTACAAACCTCGGGAGGCCCCACGGGCAGACATTATTGCAAGGTTGAAGGGTAGACAACCGCCGAAAAGGCTTCTTTATTTCAAGCAGGCTACAGGACGAACGAGTTAGTACAAGATATATATAGGTTAAGTATAATATAAAGGTAAAGACCTTAATTTTGGTAGGTGGACGAACACAGCAAACTCGGGTAAAAAAAAAAACGAAAAAAGCAAGAGACCTACAGAAGTAAGAGACTAGAGGTTATAGCGCCGATGATGGTAGTGGGAGTTAGCGCCACAGGCAATATTTTTTGCTTATTTACTTGTCGAAGCCAAATCAAGGAACGCAGAGACTTTCTTTCAAGTTCAAATGTTCGTCATTGCTGCAACAGTCACAATGGAGACTTTTAAATGTGGTCCTTGGCTAAATGAGGATTAATTCACTGTTCTGAATGCTAGGAAAGTTCATTCTGGCGATAAAGGCGGCAGTGTTGGCCAAAATGATCCCATTTCCAGTACTAGAGGTAGAGACATTAATAAATAAGTGCTGATATTCGTCAGTAGCGTAGAAAATCAGAGTCTAAGTAATAGTTCAAGCTGCTGTACTTATAGTGATAGGTAATGTTATGCAATGTTATGGTGATGTTTTTTCCATTTTTTGCTCTTTTTCGACGTTTATCATTCATCTTTGTGACACGTTCCCGGACTACCTTCTGTTCAAGCGCGTATGATCATTACGCCACTGAATAAGTCTAACCACATATTAAGTAGGAGTAAAGCGTAGAGGATTTTAGTGAAATCTCCACGCATTTTTACGGAACAACTCCATTCAGTGATCGCATCATGCGTAGGTTCAAGAAATGTACCAAAAATTAAATTATGCCCAACGTAGGTGGAAAATTATAATTGTAATATGGATTTAGGTGGTAGGTAAACATTGATTTAAAATTCAGGAATTTTCATTGTTTTTAAATTAAAGCTGAATGAGATGACGACGAAATTAAACGATAGAGAATAGAGATGTGTTTTCACAAAACGGCGCTGTACAGATCATCAAATATTGTTATTAAACATTCGTGTAAACATGCTCTGCCGTTATTACAGTGTGGAAGTGATAGTTCATCTGCATTCTATATAGACTATTAACGCTTATGCTTTAATAGCTATCAGTTGGGGAGCAGCTATTACAACTAGTCTGACCCCCGTAGAAATTATTCAAACACTCGTAATAAAATTATTCTCAAAAACCTCCAGACTTCCCCACTAAATGCACATTCGAAGAATTCAGTTCCAACACTTAAAAACTTATTTGTGAAAAATTCAATCGTAAAAATTATTAAAGAAAAGGATAAATACTCATTCATAACCGAAAATTGTACTAGACTTAAACATGTATCTGTATGCCCCAAACTAAACATTTCTTTTGCCCAACATCATTATTCACACCAAGGAAAATACTTCTTCAATAACCCACCAGTAGAAATCAGAAGCATTAATGACATGGTACAATTGTTGAACTCTAACACGTTTTTTTTTTTACATGAGCTCCACACAGGAGGCCCTGAGAAAAATAATTTCCCTCAGGTCCTATGTCATCTTTGAGGATGCTGTGTGGAGGGTTTTTTTGAGGAAAGGAAGGGGAGGGAGAGTTCTGGGAAGGAAAAGGGTTTAAGGGGTGGGTAGGAATCTGGGGTTCAGTATGTCCTGGTCACCCGCCTAGACAAACCTCCCCCCATGAACCCGGGCACCCCTGCTAAATCACCAAACGTAGCGAACCACTTGGGGTGACCCATGGCAGAGGTGTTGGTAATCCAATAAAGGTTCCCGGGGCGGCGGTACCCATTCCCGCCTCCCAAATTGCCATCCCAATTTAATCACATCAGGAGACTATAAGGTCTCATAGAAATCGTTGTGTCTCCCTTATTATCGTAGTGAGAAAGAAGTGTGATCTAAATGGTTTTAGAACAGCAAAATAACACGCTTTCTATTTAAATTTAAAAATTAACCACAAAATAATTAAAATGTACACCTTTATGAAATCAAAGTTTCCGGACGCAATTTAAAAAAAAAATTATAAAACAAACGACAAAAAAGTGAGATGACAGAAACGTTATAATATAAATACTCATAATTAATTTGTGTAAAAAAATATGAGGTTTTTATTTTTTTTTCATTGTCAGTAATTTAAGTTAGAGAAACCGCAAGCTGAGCCATTTTTAAAACATTTTAAAGTTTGCATTCAAAATGTTTATATTTAAAAAATTACATGGTTATTTCTAATAACAAAAATTAGAAGCGTATTGCATCACAGTTTTCAGTTTTCGGATAGATACACAAATATTCCATTTATTTGGATTTTATTGCAAAGCGGAAATATTATAATTTGTACCAATAAATAAATATAAGCACGCTTTCTACAATAATACTCGAGTTTCTCATTTCACATCCGCGCTATTCATCATGTTGACTTGTTCATTATCAGCGTGCTGAAACAATTTTGACGATATTTTATCAAATAACAATCACCTAACATTACTTTGGTAGATTCCCTAATACAGAAATTCCGTGCTTTTTCAATATTCTACTACAATCCCACAACACTCAAATAAGGGTATAATGTTGGTTACCACTTTACCGAGGACTCCTGAATCTATGTTAAAAAGAGATACCAAGTTAGGTTCTTTATGTTACAGGGTTACTGCCCTTTTTTGTCACAAGCTTCTTATTGAAATCCATGTTTGCACTCCAAAGGTGAGTAGCGTATTTATGTTGAGTATTGAAAAAAGGGGAAAATTTTTGCCTTAAAGTGATCCATCCTCAATGTTTTCGAAGCTTAAGAAGCTGCGCGGCCTTATACAAAACTTAATTTAATAAATTATAAATCATTATAATTTGGAAGGCGGGTATGCGTACCGCCGCCCTGGGAACCATTTATTGGATGACCAACGCCCCTGCCATATTGCCATACTGCCCAAGTGGTTCGCTATTTTTGGTGACTTAGCAGGGATTCTCAGGTTCACGGGGTGAGGTTTGTCTAGATCTTGGCGGCGAATGCGTTTGCCCACGAAGGGATGGATTTGAAGCGATGGATTTGTACGTCCGTCACTCCTGGATACATTGACACCAAAATTCCCACATACCCTTTTCCTTCCCGAAACTGTCTCTCATTCCTTTCCCTGAGAAGACCCTCCACACAGCATCCCCAAAGATGACATAGGCGATGAGGAATTTCTTTATCAGGGCCTCCTGTGTGGAGCTAATTTAAAAAAAAAATGGCACGAAAAATTTACAATGTTGTTTGTCAATCCATCTTGTTCATTCATAACGTCATGAGGACTGATAACTGTGAAAACGGACCTCTTTTTTTGATTACCTAAAATATTGAAATTCATGTAAAAATGAAATTTAAAACACAGCCATTCAACATTAAAATTGATTACTCGGGAAACAGAGCAAAATAAAATCGTCGGAAAACGGACTGCGGTAATTTTACGTCACCATCCGTCATAATACACTTTGGCGCAGAAACATAAAAAACTTTACATGTATTTGGATTTCGGAGTGTCGCAATTTGGAGCGACTGTCCGGTGACTGACAGACGTAAATCCGTGGAATGCCAGACACAACACATGCGGACATGCTGCGTTAGATCACACTTACTTACAATAACAAGAAAATTATGTCATTGCCACAGCAATGGCGATTGGCTCACTAGTTTCAACTGCGCGGGACCGGTGCAAAAATGTGAGACCAAATTTTTGAAAAGAATTGAAAGAAGGAGAAGTCGGTAGTCAGATACTAAAAGAATGTGTCGTTTGTTTTTAATACCTGGGGCCAATGGAGCTATCGCATCCACAAATAGGTATGGAGACGGAAAAGGAAGGTACCTGTCTGGTTGTATAGATCAGGTCACCAAATACGGCTGAAACCTTTTTTTTGCATTAGCTGCACCCAGGATGCCGTGACGATAAAAAAATTCCTCGGAACGTCGTAATAGCCATATTTGGAACTCATTGGAAGACGTGGAGAGGGAAAGGAAGAAGAGTTCTGGGAAGTAACCAGATGTGAGGGGTGGATAGGAATCTAGGGGTCAGTGTGTCCAGGAATGATGGACGTATGAATCCATTCCTCCCGTTGCGATGCAAGGCGATGGGTCGTGAGAGCTCGGCTGGAGAGGTAAAAAAATCTCCTTCAACCAGTCTCTTCTTGTCTGACCCGCCACGCAGAGAGACAAACCTCACCCTTGAACCCGGGTACCAGACGGAGAGTTCACCTCCCTTTGGTTCCATGAAGACCTCACAAGGAAAGAGTTCACTCTACCTTGGTTCCTAGAGGGCCCCAGGAGGGAGGACGACCCAATCTCTCCTCTCCCTGGTTCCTTGAAGGTGCCACGAAGGAAGTGGACCTCATCTCTCCTCTTCATTCCTCCTTGATTCCCTTAGGCCCCACAAGGGAACAGTTCACTGCTAAGTCACTAAATGTAGCGAATCTCTTGGGGTGACCTTCGGCAGCGATGTTGGTTACCTAATAAATGGTTCACGGCGGTACCCACACCCGCCTCCCAAATTTAAACAAGTTTTCGATTCTGATCAGTGGTCATTCACTAGGGCGATACTGAACGTATCTATCACTCGGTTCAATGCCAACTGAGAATAAAGTCAACTCAACACCTCCTTGAAAAGTCATTAAAAACCATGAAAAAAATAATCTTAAATTAGCCGATAACCCTAACCTAACGTAACCTATTTAACCATTTTTTTTATATATTTTTTTTTTATTACTCTAAATGACTTATCTGCGATGGTTCTGAGTTGGTTTCATTCCGAGTTGTCCGGTCGCCCCATCACTCTAACATACACTCGCATGACTATAGTATATAGTAGATACATGTATGAGAATCAATTTAGTTTTCGCGTATCATCTAATCAAAGAGCAGGCTGTCTTTTGAAAGCATTGTGAATAATCGGTTAAGCTCCATAGATAAAATCCGATCGATTTCTCACTCCAATTAGAAATCTCCTGGTCTAAGACTGAGAATTCGTCTGGATATCTCAATGTGCACAGTCTGTAAGTCTACTAGTCTACGAGACTTCTGTCTATATATCGCAGCGAACACAGAAGATAATGAGGTACATATGAATGTGAATTGTGAATGCATTCCGTCTGGCCCGGTTGAACAGAAATAAGATCAGATTATAATAGTTGAGTGACGTTTGTTCTAGATAAAATCTCATTCTGATATACCAATTCTGTCGACCATCGCTGATTTTATCAAATATTAATAAAATAAATGCAAGCGTTTTTTTATTTGATAATCCGCAAAACGTTGAAAGAGTTCATTTTACACAATTTTATAATAGTCAAATTGCAATCTTTAGACAGTTTATGTATTTATTTTATGTATTTAATATCAACGGTATAAATATACCATAAGCATATATGTCACAAAATCATAGGAAACATATTAGAAATAGTAAAAAAAGAGTATGTATAACAGATAATTGTGGCGTTTGAACGAGAAATGACACCAGAGATACAATTACATACAAAAATATATGAGACAAATAAAATTAATATTGATTGAAAATATTTGATATTATAGCCCTCTTGTACCCTCCTTCCGTGCAGTTAAATAGATCTGCCACATCTGCGTATCTATCAGTGACTTCATGTAACCTAGGTACAAGCGAGTGTTTCGTATACTCAGCCCTGTTATTGTCGCATTTAAACAGGATTTTAGAACTAGTGGCTCTTGTGGGTATATGAAATTCAATGAGCTTAGTTAAATCAGGACTGTCTTTTCTACCATTTACAATTTTGAACATAAATATTAAGTCGGATATAATTCTTCGATCTGAGAGTCTTAAAAAATTAAATGTTTTCATCAAGTAATTATAGTTTATGTTTTCAATGGGAATACTGAGTTTAAAATGAATGTGTCTTAAAAATTTATGTTGAATTTTTTCGATTGAATCTGAATGTTTTAAAATGGGGGGACCAGATCTAGGAGTTATATTCGACTTGACTACGTACCAAGGATGTAAACAAAATTTTTATTGTTGAAATAATCATAATAAACGACAGTTCAGAGGGATGTGTTTTTTCTACCGATATTTCAAAGAAATGTTCTAAAAATAAGTCCATTAATGTGTTTTTGGCTTGCATAATATTAACAATCTAATTAATTTTCCGAAATATGAATAATATGTATTAAAAATAAATCCAAGCAAATGTAATTTAAGCAAATTAAAATGCGTCCATAAATAAATTAAATCCCCATGGTGGCGCCTGGAGACACACAAGGCTTGCCCAAGATTTGTGCAAGGTCGACATTTGCGGCACGAGAACGAATCGTTATTCAGCTCACTGCGTGATTTCTATCATGAGCTGTAAAGTTTTTTATATTAAACACACAGCTTTATTGCTTGTTTCATAGTTTTCAAATATTCAACTACAGCTTTTAGACGCGGGAAGATCGAATTGTAGCTACGTGCTGTAATGTACCTACAATAAAATAAAATATTTGTGACATACCTAATAACCACGAATTCCAAGAATTTAATCATATAAAATTTAATATCTTTTTGGAGGATTTCGTTGAACAACTATAAACAAATGAACATTAAAAACCACAAATGATAGGTAAACCTAATTTTATCACTTTTCTCTAGGCCCATCAAAACAAAGCTATTAATTATAACAAAAATTGTTAGAGTTGTATTAAACCAGTGGTAGACAATGGGCGGTCCGCGGTCCCTTTTGTGCGGCCCACCTGGCTAAATAAAATTAAAAAAAATCGACAGCATTCATCTATTTATCTGTTTGTCCTTGGCCAAATTTTTTTCTGTGCTCTCTTTGCGTGCTACCATTGATATTTTTTATGGCTTCCATTGTGTAGGGGTACATAGCCAAATGCTGTTTCCGAAAACATAGAAGTAACGGAAATGAGTTTTGATTTTACTTATTAATATTTCTTAATCGTTTGGATTTCAGGGTGCTATCATTCAAATATTTAACAGTTTACGTAATATTTTACAAAATATGAAAGCGCATCGCTACAAACTTGTTTGTTTTCAATATTTTTAAACAGTTACCTAAAATAAGAAGCATTTTTTTAACATATTGTTGAATGATCAGATAAAAATAATCGACGTCATCGATATTGGTATCACCTTGAAGATTAAAAAAAATCTTGAAGGTTATAAAAAGAGGTATGTTCTTACAAAAAAATGAAAGTTCTAAGACTTTTATAAAAAGGTCGATATATGTCCCATATAAATAAAATCGGATATTTATTTTATTTATTTGCAAAAACAGCATAAAACCAATACATTGTAAAAGCGGTAAGAAAAGATACATAATAATTACATTTACAGTTAAAGTAAGACATTTAGTTAAAACATAAGTGCTATTTCACGCCTCGTTCTTGAGTTCAACAGCTCGGCTGTGGAACGATTTACCGGCATCTGTGTTTCCTCCCTCCTACAACATGGGTCTTCAAGACCCATGTTCACTCCTTCCTCTCCTCAAAAACACCCTCCACACAGCATCTTCAAAGATGACATAGGCCCTGAAGGAAATTTAAAATCAATGTATGATATGTGGAAAATATCCACATTTCCCGCAAGGCAGTTAATTAATCTAGTGAGTCTTCCCAGGGGCATCACCATTGGTAAGTTAGTTCTGCACCTGGGAAGAATCAAAAGCCTGTGTTGGAGACCTCGCGTGAAATTATCGTGGACATAGAATCCTATTTCAGCCATAATATCTGGTACCGATATAAAACCATTTAGAAGCTTATTATCCATCAGCAGTAATGCTATATTTATCCGAGACACTATCTGGGTTAAAAACCAGTTTTTAGAACGATTGTTTCCAATGAAACGGGTAGTTGCCTATGATGTGAAAAAATTAGTCGAAGATAATACTGTTCAATCTAAAATTTGAAAATATGAGATTGCCAATTATGACGGTTTGATGGAAGGTGGCAATGGCTGAATTGGTAAAAGCGCACGTTCCAGTTAGACGACAGGTTCTGGTTTTGAGTCCCGTTTCAACAATTATCTTTTTCTATTTTACTGTGTCTTGTTCTCTTTCATAGATTCGTTTAGATTATTAGTGTTTTCTTATTCAATGATATACAAAAAATCTTTTGCAGCTGATTGAATATATGAGCTGATTGCTTTAAGCCGCCGCTACCCGAATTTCTACCGATTTCTTACATATCTCACTTAAACATTTGAAGTTTTTAAGCTTTTAAAAAAATATATGTTATTTTTTAAGATAATACCTAGACGCGTGCCACGCCAAAACTCAAATTATATGAAATTCCCTCCATAGAAAAAAATCGCAAAGTATGCTCCGAAAATTATTAAATTCACGTATGTTTCTTTAATTTAAAGTTAAAGTTGTGAAAAAATTCACAATGTTTCTTTAAACGATTCTTAAGACGTCTTCCACGAGATTTTTGCTCTATTTTAAACGAGTCGTGTTTTATTAAACATTTTCACAATTTTCACTTCAATTTTAACATTTAAAATACAAGCGCGCTCTGTCCAACATTCGTAATTACATATCTCTCCATCTTCTTCTTTTTTAGCGGGGAAGCTCCGCCTTAAACGGTTACCGTTTGATAAACCACAAAGATACTGACCAAATTTTATTTAAAAAAACATGAGATAATCATTATAATTATATTTTTGATATAAATTTTGATATGGCATTTGAGGATTCAGCATTAAGTCGTTATACAGTAGCGACGCCATCGATAACAAAATTAAGCCACATCAAGCCACCCTAGAAGGCACCCTACCCTCTGCGAGCGGCGAACATATTGAAAATTATAAATGGACCCTCCGGCAAAAAGATTGCGCACCACTGAATGAAACGATATTAATCTTCAAATAGCTTCAAGTCGTGATATAAAAACGATATTTAGCATAACGGCTAAATACCCGACTTGATTGAAGGAATTAAAAATTTTGGACGGGTCGGCGAACGAGATTTGGAATATTAATTAAGGATAAAAGCCAATATTGATTGTAATGTGGGCAGTATAAAATACATTAAATTAATGTGGTGTGATACTAAGATTCCTTAACGAAATCTGATGTCAATTTTTGTGACGCATTATTAATTGACAGTTGTGTTGGTACATAGGAAAGTTTTACGACAGCCTTTTGAAAGGTCGGCTCGATTAGATTGATGCTGAATTAATTATTTCAACGAAATTTGCGAATATTGTTGATTGAATGCTATCAAATAGATTTGAATGGAATTACGTAATTTTAAGTTTATATGAGGAGTTATAAGAAGTTTAAAAATCATCGATTAATTGAAATAACACAATAACATTTTTTAACCACGATTTTTTTTTTACTACCGACCGGTTTCACTTAACATAAGCATCTTCAGGGTATAAAAATTTAACTGATCAAAAATATACATTGTGTGAGCTTATATACATTCAGAAAAAGACAAAACATAATATAAGGAAAGAGTGAGGACTTATGTGCATAGTGATAGAGAGAAAGGGACGGATGATATCTAATGAGTTACAATACTACAGGGACAAAACGTCACTTGAATAGGTGATAAAGGGATATGGTTATAAACTGTCAAACCACAAAGTGAAAAACCAAAAAATAAAAATTCATCTCCGAATTTTTAGTTTCTGAGAAAAAAATTGATTTTTTTAAGTTTCCTTTTAAATTACTTTTTTTACCTCAGCTCCACACAGGAGGCCCTGAGAAAAATAATTTCCCTCCCTGTCATCTTAGGGGATGCTGTGTGGAGGGTCACTTTAAGGAGATGAAGTTCTGGAAAGGAAAGGTGTGTGAAGGGTAGAAATCTAAAGTCAGTGTGTTCAGCAGTGACGGACGTATGAATCCAACCCTCAAACTGGGGTGCAAGACGGGAGGTCGAGAGAGAGCAGCTAGGTCTAATTAAACCTACCTCTCCCGATCCGGCCGCAACGCAGCTGGTGAACTGCATATGAACACACCTCGCTAAGTCGCCAAACGTAGTGAACCACTTAGAGTAACCTGCGGCAGTGGTGTTAACCAATAAATGGTTCCCGGAGCAGCGGCACCCACACCTCTCAAATTGAATACAATTACTTACAAAGAAATGAATAGTAATAATTTGGGCGCTATTGGAAATAATACAAAAAAAAAGTAATTTTCGTGCAAGAAGAAGAGGTTATTATAATGTAACAAATTATGTTAGAAGCCAACTTGAGTACAATTCTCCTGTCTGGAGTCCTCATTATAATATGCACGTACAAGCTGTTGAAAGAATACAAAACAAATTCTTACGTTTTCTAAATTTTAAAATGGGTATTTCAGCAAATATGTTAAACTACAACACACTTTTAAACGATATGAATATGCTTAAATTGTCAGACAGAAGAATTTTCACTGACTTGGTATTTTTATATAAAATTCTAAATGATTTAGTTGATAGTCCGGTATTACTTGAATTGATAAGCTTCCGAATTCCACTTCGTAATACTAGAAGTCGGGATTTATTTCAGTGCAGAAATTCTGGGACTAACTACCATATGTATTCCTCTTTGCCCAGAATACTAATGGAGGGAAACAATTATACCAAGTCAGTGGACATCTTCAATTTATCTTTGAATAAATTTAAAATATTGTTATTGAGGCAGTTCAGTTATGTACAATAAAATGTTTTTTCTATGCTATATATGTAAAAGCCCCGAAAAAGGGCGTTTATTTATAAATAAATAAATAAATAAATAAATAAATAATAAAACAAATAATAACTAATACCAACAAAAATTTTCGTATTTCAGAGAATTCTGGAAACATTACAACAGTAATGTAGATTTGTAGGGTGGGATGTTTACATTTGAAATTTGTCCATAAAGAAGGCACCGTGTTCAAACAAGGTTCTTCGTTATATTATACGAAAATTAAATTACCACTTTGTACACATATATTTATGTATATATTATGAAGCATGTTCGTTTTTCTTTACAAAATCTCGCCAACGGTGCTCATTAGCGTCATTAAATTTACACATCTTTTTTCTATCTGGCATTACTAGATTCACGTAAATATTTTAAGTTGCAACGTAAAATTTTGTTTACGTTACGAGCTACATACAAATATATAAAGAAAGTTAAGTGACGTACTTGACTTACTTTAACCAGTAATATTATATAGAGTAAAATATTTCAATGAAATTTTGGTCTCCGGTAACACTTTTGATGTTGTATTTTTTCTTTTATATATTCAATAATATTTTTATTTAATTTATAAAAACAGTTTTATTTAAAAAAAAAAGTTAAGTAATTATTATTACGCGCGACAGCGTGGTAAAAATTAAATAGCAAAACATGTTTATATATATACACTGTTTTATGATAAAATAATAATATTATTGACTATGTGACATTTTCGGCTTTCTGTGGTGGTAGTAGAAGATTTTCAAACATTGTTGGGTTATTCATAACCTGGGAATGTTTGTCTTTCTTTAAAAAAAAATGTAAAAAAAATACAATTTAAAATGGAGTTCTCCAAATTAAACCCAATCAAAACATTAAAAAAATCCGTAGATACTGGATAGTTAGGATCGGGATGGGGGTCGGGCGGTTTCTCAGCTGAGTGACCTGTGATAACACTTGGAAGAATTTCTTTTTAGGTTTTAAGAAAAAAAACAAAAAAAAATTACTGGAGAACAAAATTTGATTAACATTTTTAACACCAAATAATGTCAGGAAACACTGGTTAAATTGAGTCAAATATGTACCCTAATACCCTGAAAAAGGGTGTTCCAATGGTTTTGACCGATTTTAAATTAAAGTGAATGAGGCTTAAATATCAAATGATTTTCACATCTGGGTTTGACATTTGACAATTTTAGACATGGAAAGATTAAAAATTGAACCACGTGTTAAAGTTATTGAAACCTATTACAAAAATGATCGTTCAAACAAAAGTGCATAGCAAACTGCCAATGCAACAATGGCTTTATTGGTTGAGATATTCCCAGGTCGCATAATATATCGAAAGAACGAAGTCAATTGGCCACCAGGATCGTGCGATTTAACGTCATTTGACTTCTTCCTTGTGATTATATCAAGAGTAAGATCTATGCCAACAAGCCAGCGACAATTCAAAAGCTCAAAGATGAGATATTAAGGCATATTGGTGAGATCGAGGAGCAATTTTGCAGACATCATCAAAAACTTTGACCCTCAGAGATGTGCCGCCGAAGCCTTGGAGAACATTTGGGCGGTATTATCTTTCACACATAATTTCCAACACGATTCAATAAAGGAAACATTTTTTTAACAAATAACATTGTCTAATTTACTGTTAACATCGATCCGCCTTCACCCGTTTAATCACAGGAGATCATGTTTGTCCCACATAAATCGCTTAGAAATACGTAAAGGTCTTGTGGAAAACGTGTCTCCCTTACTATCATAGTGAGAAGTAGATCTAAACGGTATTGGAAAGAAAAAAAAAACACGCTTTATATTCAAATTTAAAAGTTAACCACAAAATAATTAAAATGTACAACTTTATGAAACCAACGTTTTCGACCGCAATTTGGAAAAAAAATGTGAATTTTTTTTTACATGAAACTACAAAAATGTGAGGCGACAAAAACGTTGATAATTAATTTGTCTAATAAAGTATGTGTGTTTTTTTTTTCATTATCAGTAATTTTAGTAAGAAAGAACATTAGGTGAGCAATTTTAAAAACCTTTTAAAGTTTGCATTAACAAAAAATTACATAGTTATTTTTAATAATAAACTTTAAAGCCTATTTCATCACCTTTCAATTGCAGTTTTTAGTTATCGAATATGTTCACAAGGTATTCCTTGACCTATAACCGGTCAGTGGTTGAGTGGGCATCGCGTTTGGGTCCCATCCGGGCGTCGCGTGTTCGATTCCTCGACTGGCTAAGTCCTCCATCACAACACAAGCAACATTTTTCGGCTTTCTGTGGTGGTAGTAGGAGATTTTCAAACATTGTTGGGTTATTCGTAACCCGGGAATGTTTGTCTTTCTTTATAAAAATTTTTAAAAAAATCATTTATTTCGATCTTATTTCAATGCGGAAATATTTTACTTATTTAAGATTTACCTTTATCTATGAAAAATCTATCATACAGAAAATTAAACAAGACTTCATATAGTTTGGTAATGGATTTCAAATGTTGAATTCTATGAAAAATGAAATTCTGTGGAAAAAAAGGACATTTTAGAATCTAACACAATAAAAATTTTAACATTCAGTAATTGCGAAGATGAGTTGAAACGATGGGAAAATGTTTAGACGAAGAGTTATTTGTTTATTTTATGGTGAAGAATGTCTGTCGGCTCCTGTGTAAGGAAATACGTTGAGTTTTTTTTGTTTATAGTCGGTAGCAATAAAAACCTTCTGTGACCCGCTAATGTTTAATTTTCAAGAATTTACTTTTCTAAATATGTGTCCTTATTTTAAAACCAATTTATAGTTAGAGCATGTCTGGTGCGTGTTTCGTTTCTTCTGTTTTGTTTGACATCCAGAGGTATTTTTCTACAAATAAAACAGAAATGGACGCGACACTTAATGTCACCGCTGACAGCTAATTTATGTTATTTTAAAAATTCTGCTTTTACTAATCGGGGTTACAGAGTTTAAAAAAATTTGTTTAAAAAATTAGGCAGAAATGGAAACAATGAAACGTTCCTTATGGCTTTAGCCGTGTTTGGTGACCATATCCAGGTACTTCCCTACCTTCCTCTTCTCCATCTCCTTCCCCTCCCCACTACCTTGAGCCTCACAACATATCCTAATTGGAGATGCCATGGTCTTACCGGCTCCAGACGGAAGCATCTGGGACTTTGACTTCTGGGACTTATTCACGAAAAAAAAATGTACGTAATTTCCGCTGTGTTGTAGGTAACATTCTAAAATTCGAAAGTATATAATTCTCAATTTTTCAGCAAATATAACCGGGGTTCGGTTCTCGGACGTATGATTTTTTTTAAATTTTAAAATAATATTTTCTTGGTTTGTAATAATTTTTATTTTAAACTTTTACTTAAAAAATGCTTAATTTTTTTAAATTTTACATCCAATGATTATTTACGTGTCTGCGTAGTTTTTTTTATAGAATGGGTAAGGTCTATAACTTTTATAGTAAGAAATTTTATGCATATTATTCTGTAGTCGCAACAGAAATAATTAATATGACTGTCGCGTCGCGGGTTGAAATATAAAACAGCACAACTGCGTAGATTGACAAGAAGCAATGTATTTATTTCTTTTCAATCTTGAATTCAGTTTCAAAATTGATATCAATCGCAGACCAAGGAATCTAATCAGCATATTGTTGAGACAACATTAATAAAATATGAAGTAGGTGTCCAGATAGTGTAGGTTGGTATTTTAGGTAGGTAGTGTAGATTAGACTGATACCTACTTTAGATAATGCATGTAGGTATTTTTGGTAGAGTAGGTACTTTAGATACCGGAAGTCGAAACTTTAGGTAGTATAGGCAATGACGTTACAATATACGCGGGGTAGAAATCTCAAAGTGGGAATCCAATAGTAATGCAATTGTACTAGTCTCGATTTCTAGTAATTTAGTACTAAACTATCACTCGTCGAGTAAGGTCGTGTCTTGCCATTACAATTGAAAAACGCCAAAATGCCCTCTGTGGGATTAGAAAATATTTCCATTACACGGCAAACAGTAGTAAAAGTGAAAAAATAACATTTTATTTATAAGTACACGCAAATTTCTTATTATTATCGATTATTATAAACAACACAATTAATTTTCATGTTTCCTACCAGACGATTTTATACGTCATTAGAAAAAATACACACATATTCATATCTTATGGTACGGCGTCACTGAGGCCAACTTCCAACTACAAACATTCGGATGATTGTGTAGAGGGGTAGTTCGTGCGTTGGAAGTTTGAGTTGAAAGGTTGGCTTCGGTGTGAAAGTAGTGTATCTTTTTTATGCATGAATAACTTTTTAATTAATAAATTACTGAAAACCGATGAAAACAAAAGAGTGTGCTTACTTGCCACTTTATATTGCGAGTATGAGAGACTATGGCGAGTCTATATATATAACGTCATTAAGTAAAGGTAGGTATTTTGTGTAGTGGAGATAGAAACTCTAGGAAATTTATGAAGGTACTTTAGGTAGTATAGGTACTTTAGGTAGTGGAGATATAAACGTTCGGTAGTGTAGGTAGCTACTTTAGGTAGAGTAAGTACTTTAGGTGCGTTGGCACTTTAAGTAGTGGAGGTAGAAACTTTAGGTAGTGTAGATAAGTAGGAACTTTAAAAACTTTGAAACCACAAAAAAGAATCCGTCGGTAGATGCACAAACTGCATGGTTGTGATCGGTTGGCGATAAACGGATACTTAGGCATGCACAAACGTTTCGGGTAGGCAGTAGGCACTACCGTTCGATTTTACAACAGGATTATTTGCACACAAGGCTTTGAGCAAAGCCTCGAATTGAATATTTAATGGCTTACGTAATAAATTATTTATAAGGACAGACTTTGTACAATATGTAATTTTTGAAAACAATGAAGACCTATAATATTACATTGAATTATCGCAGGAAGGAATCACCTTAAGGTTTGACATTGTACTTGTGAGATGAAACAAAACTTTCTACAAAACCATTAATTGAAATGTTTTTATCGTTTATCGGTTTCTTTGATGCCACAAGCTTCATCAGAGTAGGAAATAATGACCTTTAGGAATATAGGTAATAAAAATTTCGACATTTTTAAGTGATATTTTGCGACAATTTTGTCTCACCTGCGGGACAGTTGCAATCAGGCGCATCTCTAATCTTCCTTAGCAAGGAGACCAGTCCGCTCCTGGGCTGATCCGACTCCAGCTCTGCAGCGAGAAGCCTCCTTCCGGTGGACACAGCCTCCCTGGTCATCCTGTGCTGCAGCTTCCCCTCCACTTCCCTCCGCAGTCGCACGAGCAGAGCCTCAGAGGGCTCAGACACTGACCTCTGCAGCAGCACAAACCTATTCTCCATGTCGAACATCTTCCCCTCGAGGAGGTTTCCTCTGTAAGTGGAATAGATGCTGATAGCTACACTAAAGAAACACAATCCGCATAATAAAAGATTGGACTGTGTTTTGCTTTTATCCGTTGCTTCGCAGTAATTGGATCCCAAAGTGAACGATTGCATTTTGGTTTTGATTGTCTCTTTGTGGTTTTGTTTTGTGGGTTTCTTCCCCGGTGGGGTGGCCTCCAGCGAATTAGGATCCATTTTTCTATCGGGTAGTTTCCCCTTTATGTCCTCGGTTTAACCAAATTTAATTGCCGATGTTTCCCCAGGGCGGGG
This sequence comes from Glyphotaelius pellucidus, assembly GCA_936435175.1. Taxonomy (NCBI): domain Eukaryota; kingdom Metazoa; phylum Arthropoda; class Insecta; order Trichoptera; family Limnephilidae; genus Glyphotaelius; species Glyphotaelius pellucidus. The sequence continues at coordinate 8,187,816 of OW386552.1, read as the reverse complement.
GGCTGGCTGGATGGGTGGGCTATGGCGCAAATACCCTGCGGCCATACATCGGAGCGAATCTCCCCTAGACGGCTTTTAATGAGCTCTTTACCGTGGAACGTGGTACGAGCAAACGAGTACAAAAACACTTCGGGGTAGTTACTTGCTACCTATAAAGCCACACTAGGACAACGCGAGTTCTCTCTGCCTGCAGGTGTTTATTTTATTCCCGAGAAACCGTACGAACTTTTGTTTCAAATCCATCTTACATTTTATCTGATTATAAAGCACTTAAAGGAAAAAAAATATTTCGCCAAAAAATCTAAATAATGTTGTCGGTATTATTTGTTTTGTAAAATGGTCAGAACATTTCCCAATGGGGGCAGTGATTAGCGCGCGCTGTGACAGCAACTCCCGATAATCCCTTTGGAAAACACGTCACATTCATATCCTCCCTTGCGGACCGACCCAAGACTCCCATCAATCACTGAGAGTCTATTCAACCAGGGGTAGGTCTATTGGGGTGACACTAATCACTTTGTTTTTGCGCAACAATTCATAAAAAAAGTGCGAAAAATTCAAAAATTTTGAAAAGCACAAACACTTTGAAAAAACTCGGATCTTAATTGATTAATTTCGAAATGATTTAAAACACGTTACATACGGTCAAAATTAAAATATTTTGACAATTATGTGTAGTTTCTTGGAGCGAGATTTACGATTCGATAGTTGAGACGACTTTCCGGGGGAGAGCGACCGACAGCCAGCGGCAGCGACGGCCAAAACTCGACTGGTTTTGATTCTGGAAACAACGTGCCACAACTTTCGTAGTCTCCGGAATACGTCGGCCGTTTCCGCCAAAGCTCGTGACTCCAAACTTGGGGCAAGAAAGTTATCCCTTGTTCCTCGTGCCTTATTCCCTGTGCCGAGGGTTGCCTGAAAAAATGCAGTGGGTAGATAGTAGGTAGGTACTTTGCATTGTCAGCGCGCATTATTTATAGTATTTATACCTCAAACCGCCGCATGTGTTGTATATTTCACGGCATTGTGCAATGTTTTTAAACAGTTTAAAAGGTGTATAAGTAGGGAGAGGACTACAATGGATTGTAAAGCTTTTTTTTTAGAAGACCAGGTAAATATTGGACTAAATGGGGACACTTCAATATTGTATGAAATAGTATTTGAGAAGGGAGTTATTTCACACCGTTATGTGAATGGATTCAACAGCAAACGGGAAGTCTGTTATCTCAATCTGTTATATATTGTAAAGGGATTTATTGTCGATTGTTAGGTTTTTTTTTTTGTAGGAATTTTTCTTTATTGTGACTTGCCGCAAGAAGGGTGCATTCCCAACATTAACATCTTCAAAGCTTGCAGTATTTTACAGAAAGACGGATGCTTATAGGGAGTAAAATTTTAATACATAGCGACACACGAAGGTTACGACGATAGCTGTTTTGGAAAGGTGATAAAATATGCTTTCAAAATAAGCAAATAATTGTTTAAATTTAAAAATTGGAATGCGAGCATAAAAAAGTTTTTGAAATGGCTCACCAAGTTTTAATAAAATTACTGACAACGAAAAAAAACACACATTTTATAAGGCAAATAAAAAAAACTTTGTCGTTTCATGTAAAAAAAATTGTAACACTTTTTTTTCAAATTGCGGTGGGAAACTTTGGTTTCATATAGGTGTACATTTTACTTATTTTATGATTAATTTTTAGATTTAAAATTAAGCGTTGTATTTTCTCTTTTAGATCATAAGTATTTCTAATTAAAATAATAAGGCAGACACAAAGATTTCTATGAGACCTACATGAGTTGTTCCGAAAAGCGAACAAATTAGTCTGAGGGGTTAAGGCAGTCGCCCTAATAGCGTAATATTCCGAGTTCAAACTCGATCACCCCAAAAAATTATATTTTGCGAGTATGTACGTATATAATATGTATGCATGTGTGTATACGTGTAGGTGTATGTGTGTGTATGTATACATTTTTTTTTACATGAGCTCCACACAGGAGGCCCTGAGGAAAATAATTTCCCTCAGGGCCTATGTCATCTTTGGGGATGCTGTGTGGAGGTTTTTTTAAGGAAAGGAAGGGAAGGAGAGTTCTGGGAAGGAAAAGGGTTTAAGGGGTGTGTGGGAATCTGTGGTTCAGTGTGTCTTGGTCATCCGCCTCCAAGACCTAGACAAACCTCACCCCATGAACCCGGGCACCCCTGCTAAATCACCAAACGTAGCGAACCACTTGGGGTGACCTATGGCAGAGGTGTTGGTTATCCAATAAAGGTTTACATTATATTATAGATGGTATCTTGTTGGGTATAATATACTTAGCAGAATGTTTTCTTAGTATTGTGAAGCATATTATGCTCCATTATTTTACCAATGTTGTGTTTGTTTTTAATTATATAAGTGATAGTATCAGCCATGTTTAATGAAAAATAATAAAAGCCTAATACATGACTGAATTTTATTTTTTAAATTCAAAATATTTTTTTTCAAGGGCGCCGTGTTGCAAAACATGAGAATGTTGTTAGTTTATCGTTAAAAATAACCCCATCCATCACTTTGGTTCGCAAGCGTCACCGAGATTGACATTAAGTTTGAGGGAGTGTTGGAAGATAAATAATGCTGATTTATTGATTCAATCATTCGGTCTGACGGGTGCCGCAGGGGTATGCGGAGAATAAGCCATTTACCCATTTGGCTTTCGAGTGACTCAATTAAAATCTCATCACGGCCATTCGAATGGGCAAAAATTACATATTTTGTGTGAGAATTACACGGGAACATAAAACGAAATCGTTAAGTAAGTTTTGACGGAGAGCATACGAGTACGTAAGCCCCGAGGGCAAAACGCCAAAATGTCTCTAACGTCAACACCTCTTTTTATTACTTTAAGGATTTGTAAGAAATAATATCAACATCCGCAATTAAACTTGATGACCATTGCTTGCAGAGCATTACTTTCTTGAAAGTAGGTTCTGAAAAGGTGAAACTTCATAGCAATTAATTATTGAGTTAAAAAATAAAAAAACTAACTAACCACCACGCCGTTTCCCCGCAGGGGTAGGCAGAGAGGACGGACCGCCAAACAACTCGGTCTTGGCACACACTTTTTGCCTCATTCACATTCATACATTCACTTCTATTATTCTGACTTTTGACATGGCCCGAATCAAGTATCTGATTCACTTGATCGTGCCATGTCTTCTTCATATATTCTTCGTGCGTCATATATTCTTCTTACACTACTTACTTCGTTCATTCGCTTTACATGCCCAAACCATCTGAGGGTCCCTTTCTTAATCTTACTCGTTACGATTACATCAGCCTTGCATTATTTGCGTATACCCATATTTCTCGCACGATCATACATCGTTTTACCGCACATATGTCTCAGGGATCTCATTTCAACAGCATTCAGTCTGCTTTCATTCTTCCTCTGCCAGTTCCATGCCTCACTAACATACATCAGGGTAGGTACTAGCACTCCATTGTGGACTCCTAGCTACTATTGAGTTCATATTGAAATAAAAATTAATTTAAGATTTATGTTATAACAAATTTTTGATTTATGTTTTAACTAATCAACTCTTTGGCAACGCGCGATGTCAAAATGTCATAATTTTATTTACTTCCGGTCTTACTATTAACCTTTTTTTAGCACAACTGATAAACAGAAAATAATGGAACGTAAGTGTTTGTTTGTTTAATCAGTTGTGTAAAATTTAAAACACATTTATTAGTAAGAGGGACAACGTATATCGGTATATACTTATAACCAGACCAAAACTTACAATATTTTGAATTTTTTTCAATACATTTGTATTTATTTTACCTCCACACAGGAGGCACTGAAGAAAATATTTTCCCTCAGGGCCTATGTCACCTTCGGGGATGCTGTGCGAAGGGTCTTTTGAAGGGGATGAGGAAGAGGAAATTCTAAGAAGAAAAAAGGTATGAGGAGTGGGTAGGAGTCTGGGGGTCAGTGTGTCCAGGAATGACGCACAAATCTGTCCTCTCAACTTCGATGCAAGGCTTTTGGGTCGATAGAGTCCGACTGGAGGGGTCAGACGGTCTCCCTCATCCGGCCTCTCCTGATCCGGCCCGCCACGCCACAGCAGGGGGGCAGTAGCATCCGCCACAGAGACCTGGACAAACCTTATTTCATGAACCCGGGAAAAATGTATCGGTTGTAAAAATGTATGGGTGTTTTAATACTTACATAACAATTAAATGGTAAAAATATTCAAGCTCAATGCACTCTAAATTTTTAATTTCGAAACTGTTATGTAAAAATCTTACCAGATAAGCAATAAAGATTGTACCAACATTAGTTTATTTATCAATATTTTGTATTTTAAATGTAATCGTTGTCTTTAACTTTTTCACAGACTCACCTTGCAGGTCAATTCAAATTAAAACACTTTTATAAGAAAGTTTAAACTTAGAGAATTTACGAATTAGCACGAAATGTACGACATTTTAAAAATACTGTATTTTGCATGATTTACAGTTTCTAAAAAGAAACTGTAAATTTAAATTTAAAAAAAATATTGACAACATTTATATACGATAAGCACATATCTTACAATTATAATATCCCGTAATTTTTCACGAGTCTGCACTTAAATTTGTAATTTCTCTTCTTTAATTTCTTTGCCAGACTTTTATTTGTTTTATAAATTTATTTCCATTGTCTGTTTTCTTTAATGTTGGTTGAAGTGAGGCATAGAGGTTAATGGAGTAGGTAGTATTTATATCTTCTTTGTCCAAAAGTAGTAATTAAAGCGGTGTTTTTGTTTAAGTCCATATTTCAATCACTGGGACGAAATACTTTTGTTTTACTTATAAAGTTGGTAGTTCTGAAAAAAATTTTTCACTGCAATTTAGGTTAAATTAAAAAATACATTAAATTCATATTCGTAATAGGTAACTTCACCTTACCAGTGGCGTGTAGTCTATAAAGGCTAAAAAGCTGTTCCTACCACAACAAAAGAAAGATAATAACAATAATACAATAATAAAAAAATTTACATAAAATTCGACCACCATGTGCCTAGCTCGGTTGTCGAAAAATCCAAATATGTAACCACCAAAACAATGAATTAAGAAAAATTTTTAAAAAATCAACAACAACAACATTACAAGTAACTGCGCACGCGCGAATCGGCGTTGCCCCATTTGAATAATGTAAATGGAGATTTTTTATTAGTAAAAAATTATATACCTAATTGCACAGTCTTTGTACAATGTGTAACTAAAATACCGTTTAACGGTTGAAACGTGATTTTTTTAGCAAGGCTGTAAATAAGTTGTTTGCGTTTGAAATTTGAATTGTTCTTTTAGATAGTTAACATTATTTAATTACACATATTTTTTGTATATTTTATAAACAACCAGTGGCAGATTAAGCCCGTCGTTTTTCTCGACACTACATTTTTCAACCTAGTTGACAACATATTATAAAAAGTTTACATTCGATTTGCGTGCACCAATTCTGAAACTGTTCGAAAATCCAATCCTATGGCGCAATGTTGTGATTTTTTTATGAAAAGTCCCCCTCTATTTTTTTTTTGAACGATGAAAATTTTCCATAAAAAATCAAAAATAAAATTCGCTGGTTCGTCATTTTTTATGTTTTTTTAGATATCAAAATGTCCCTTTCTGGTGTCAAAGACACTGGATTTTCGAACAGTTTAAGACTTGGTGCATGCAAATCGGATGAACAGTTTTTTAATATGTTGTTAACCAGGTTGAAAAACGTGTTAAAAAAGTTTCTAGAAAAACGCATTCAAAGTTTTGCTGAAGTATTCAGCATTTTAACTGTTTCAAACGGTTTCACATAAAATGCTGTACCTCCGTCAAATTTTTGAATTTCTTTAAAATATATGGTGAAAGCGTTCTTAATAAATGTATGTTACAGAAAATGAAATTAAAAAAAAAAACACATTTTTTTTGTTTACAGTGTCCTGAAAGGCTATTCCCTAAAATTTGTGATAAGATATCGTTCTCCCGCGAGAAGTGCTGTCAGATTTGTGTGATTTTCTAAAGCTGTTAAATGAATAAATAATCATGCATACTTGCAGGAATTCGTATTTAAAACGACCCAAACTAAAATAAGTGACAGCTCACAGCTGAAATTTTGACATCGGCTGATAGAAAAAGTAAATAACAGCCGTAGAAAATCACACAAATCTGACAGCACTTCTCGCGGGAGAACGATCTTTTATCACAAATTTTAGGGAATAGCCTTCCTGTTGCCTTAAAGTCTGCCTAATTTAGGATTTGATCAAAGGAACATGGAAGCGTTTGGTGGCCCCCCCTTCCACCTCGCCGTTAGTCCGCCACTGTAAACAACACAACAGTATTATTATTATTTTATTCTACCGACGTTGATCACGTGAAAGAAATATATGGGTCAATCGTTTGTTTATAAATCCGAACCTCCGATAATATCAACAAAATTATCCACGCATATTTTATCTACGACGCACTAAAGCTCAAAATCTTTCACTATCTTTTAATTTATCACTCTCAATGTTCCTTGTCATGGGGTTTCCTCGGTGAATAGGTCTATCCTCGGGCCCGGGCTAAGTACAGAGTGGCACGTCACGATAATCAAATCAGAAATAGCTAAAAGCTGAAATCATTTCCGCACGCGATGCGCCCTCGCCCCCGGTACCTGGCCACTGGGTAACTTGTAACTTGTAACCCGGTAGCGGCAGGCTCCACAGGTAACGCTTCAAAAGAATGCCACTTATTTCTTGCCACCCAGTTTGACTCAGGACGGGTGAAGGGCGATTTATTGAAGAGCTTCTTAATATTGAAAGAGTGGTTGATGTTTTTTTAAGTGTTTCTGATTATTTTTCATCATTGATTATGAAATCAACATCACTTGCGTTTTGCGATTTGCCTCCGATGATGTGTTTTTGAAGTGTTTGGTCGTTTTGATGATTAGCTATGCTTTTTGACGATTTTGACGTAATTGACCGTTATTTTGTTGTTGCTCTATTGTTCGGACGTGTTGTTGTTGACGTGTTTTGTCGTTGTTTTACTGTTTTTGGGACACGTTGTTGAAATTATTTTGTCGTTGTTTTACTGTTTTCAACATCGATTGACGTTTTCTTTGCGATTTGTCTCCGATGATGTTTTTTTGAAGTGTTTGAATGTTTTGATGATTATATTAGCAATGCTTTTTGACGATTTTAACGTATTTGGCCATTGTTGACGTGTTTTGTTGCTGTTTTACTGTTTGGATCGTAATTTTATACTGTTTTATGTTTTTGGATGATTTTTCATGTTTTTCAACGATTTTGATGTTTTTGTAACGATTTTGACTTTATTTCAACTGGGAAGAGTTAGGACTCTTGTTCGGTACTCACAACAAGAATAGTAATATTTACCCCAGAACTAAAAACCTTTGACACATAAAAAACAGTAATCTGATGGACGATGACAACATCGATAGGCAAAGACGAGCTCTCAGCGTAAAAGCAAACATGCTCAGTAGAAGATTCCGCTTTTTCAGTACCGCTGTAAAGTTGGCTCTTCCTTTCCTTTTGCGCAACGCTGTATAAGTGCGAACTTTGGGCAAACTACCCAAAGAGTAGTATAGAAAGACTTCACGTTCAGTACAATTAGACCTTCCGCAAAATGTTTGGCCTCCCCAGATATTGCAGCGCTTCCCGGATGTTCACGAAGGGGCGAGTTCCCGGCTATGTTAGATCCAGGGTGGCAGGAATGAGGGATAGGATAAGCAGCTCTGGTGAAGCCCGCCTCAGTCCTTCCTCCAGCATTGACGCACACTGGAGAAAAATACTGGCTCCTAATATAATAACAAAACCCTGAAAGCTTTTATAATTATTTTCTTATTCTCTTTTTTTACTAATACTATTACCGTTTTATCTTTTTTCATGTACAATTATATAAACCTGATTTTTCTTTTTTATCAAATATTTTTATACTCTTATGGAATGTGTTGACTTCACTATCCTCCCCACATACCGGAATAAACAATTATAATTATATTATATATTTATATACAGGATAAAGGCGAGGTGGAGATATTAAAGATTGTGAATAATATTTAATGTCGCAAGCTAACCTGTCGTTTTTATTCTTCTCTATGCCTTTTTCTAAATCATTGTTTGTACGATATGAATATTTTTTCCAAGACTAACTATATTCAAAATAAATTATGGGTTACCGTTTACGAAAAATACGGCTTATTTTTTTATATCAACCCAAAGTATCAATACCAAGTTGGAAAATTACATAAACTATCCATTGATACAACCATTATAAATAACAAGCTTAGCTTCCTACTCATTTAGGAATATTTTTAAAGCATACTTAATCTGTTATTTAAATATTTATAGATTTAGTGGAAAAGTGTGCTGTTAAATGTTTAAGACAAGCGGAAAACAATGTCAAGATTGAAATAATGAAAAAAAATAAGAAAATTCTCTTTAGATAATTTAGAATCAACAACAACATAATTTCAGAAGAGTGGGTGTATAGATTAATCATGAAAACAGATCCTTGCCTGTGAAGTGTGTACTGGATGGATCAACAAATCTATAATAATATTATAAATACGAAACTGCGTGTGTTTGTTTGTTACGCTTTCACGCATAAACCAAAAAAAAATATTTTTAAAATTCTTTCACCAATAGAAAGCTACATTATATGCGAGTAATATAAGCTGTATATGATGGTAAGCTCTAGCGTTATGAAATTATAAATATTTATATATTATATTTCTTGTACGTTTTCTGTCGCTAACAAAAGCGAGTTATTGTTAACGTCAGAAAACAAATCGTTGCCGTGGAAACGATGTTGATATTTTTAAATAAAAATGAATCTCCGAAATGTTTGTACGCGCCTAACTTCCGAACGACTGTACCAAATTGGATAATTCTTTTTTCTTTGAGCTCTGGCATTATTAGGTGGTACGCGAGTTGTTAGAAAACTGAATGCACCGGGAATGAATGTATGGAATGCGGGAGGAAGGAGGGGCGAGGGGGTAAAGGTAGTCTTTCACCGATACTGAGAGTCTTAATGGTAGTCTTTCACCGATACTGAGATTATGTACTATGCTGAGAACGGATCGTTTCTACTACTCGTTCTTGAGTTCAACAGCTCGGCTGTGTAACGATTTGCCGGCCTATGTGTTTCCTGCCTCCTACAACATGGGTCTCTTCAAGACCCATGTCCACTCCTTCCTCTCCTCAAAAACACCCTCCACACAGCATCTTCAAAGATGACATAGGCCCTGAGGGAAATTATTTACCTCAGGGCCTCCTGTGTGGAGTTAATGTAAAAAAAAATGCTGGAACATACCAATTTTATTTTTGATGAATTGCATTTGATTATACCATATATTATTTTAAATGAATTGTCTTATACGAGTTTAATTAAATATAATTTTCGTATGCACGCCGTGAGTTCCGAACCAGCTTCATCCGCATTCGTAATCAAGGACCTCACCTCTCAACCACGTAGGCAATATATGAATTTACATTAATGTGTTTAAAATAAACAAAGTTTTTTTTTTCATTCAATATAGGTACATACGTATGGGAAATATTATATTCGTGGAAGAAAACATATTTACAGTTTGGCAAATAAGAGTAGAAAACATAGGAGGGCACCACTGTTATTCAATTGGCGATACTTAACATATAACTCATGGTGTTATTGTAAAGAAATGTACCTACATTTAAAAAAAAAATAAAAAAGGCATAAAAGTGAAATAAATATTTTCTCATTCCAATACATAATAATTTACATACAGTTACGGATCTTTAACATTTTTTTTCTTATTACTAAACCTATTATCTATGTAAACTATGTAATTATTTGTAAAGTGTATGTACAAGAATAGAAATAAATAAATAAATATAGTCTAGACACCCACTGATCTCAAAATTAGAATTGAATATAGATTTTTTATTATTATACCTTCTCAATTTTGTGTTAACATAATGAAGAATAACAATATTGTATTAAAATATGAAGCCCGGTTTAGATATTGCTCACATTCATTTAATACCAGCTTACCTAGCTTACCAGTCAGTACCTAGCGTGGCCCGGGCCTTAGAGCATGTCTCTAATTTTAGATTTGAATATATTTAACTCATTCAGATCTAAAAGTAGTCTAACTAAACTCACCATTAGTGATTCTTCATTTCAGTCTACTGTTAAATCACTTTGCACAACAATATTTAATCAAATTTATGTCATTAAGTAGGTACATTAACAACAGTGCTTCTTCGATTTTAAATTTTTACGTAAAAATGTTTCAAATTTGGTTTACTGTGTTCTACACATTCAGTGTTATTGCACTTTAAAAGAATATTTGACAGTTAAATTGGTGTTGCCAGCCTACAAATTTTGTAGCTCCATTTTTCATATTTTCTACTCTTATTTGAAAGACTATACATACATATGATTCTAATTCCAAATACCAACCGAGTTTATTAAGAAATTTATATTACTGTTTATTATTATCTTTTTTATTTACCGCGTTGTATTTTTTCTGAGCGTTTATCATCCCTTATTCTTACGAATCACTTTCGTCGGGCTTAAAAGCCTTCCCTGGATACCAATCATTTCCTTCAGCCTCCATTCCACGTCAGCCGCCTTAGTACTGATCCTAGAAGCATTTTCTTGTCACCAAGTCATTTATATCTCCTCTTCAACCCTTCCTCCTCTGCAGTCTCATCCCTGAACTCATACCCCTTTAATGTTGTCAATATTTTAAGAGCTCCGCTAAAAACATCAGGAATCTCTCTTTTTTATACAAAATACTCGTTTATGCAGCTGTTTTTCAGTATTTATCTTGATTCATTGTACACTCACTTTACTCAGTAGCTTTTTAATGGTTAATTTACATAAAACTATCCCTGAAAGGCGTTAGAATTTTCGCAATAAATTTTATAAGACCGTTGTAATAATTTTTCGTTTAGTAAAGTTTTTTTGTTTCAAAAAATTGTCACGATTCTCCCTAGGATTATACTGGAGCAATGTTATACCAATTTTTTATTTTTCGCTCGAATTTGTTTGCTTGTAGCATACTGATTTTCTAAATAGAAAGAAAATCTTTTCCCCTTCCCCCTAGCCTAGAGGATTGAGGCGTCTTTCTCTTAACTTCTCTACGTGTAGTCAGAAAAGAATTTATATATTCAGATAATAATTTTTAATTGATGATGTAGGTACAGAATTCTCCATTTCGTTAATAAAATAGCTCTACATAAAAGAAAAGCCAAAGTTCTTAATTTTACGCAAGTATAAATGATTGCGAAATTCTTACACGCATATATACCCCTTAGCGTTCTTGGTTTGTTTTTTAATGCGTATAACATTCAGATTTCACGCGTCACGTCTAGTGTCAATTAGTTGGAGAAAAGAAAGCCAAATGAATAATATTCAAACGAGAATATTTCAGAACATCAGAAAGTAGAGATGGAATGTCGAATGGTCGAAAGACAATTTCAGCCCTTCAGAAATTTGGCGTATTTTTCAGATGATCAAAATATTTCTGCTTTACAATAAATGGAATTAAATATTAAGGTGATTAAATCTTTCAAATTGAAATATTAAATTTTTGCATTCAAACATATAAACTTTTAAAAATGGCTCACCTTACATTTTTTCTAATTAAAATTACTGATAATGTAAAAAACAAAAACACATACATATGTTATTAGACAAATTTAAATGTAATAAGCACTATTGTCACCTCACTTTTAAGTCGTTTCATGTAAAAATATTTAACAAAAAAATTCCCAAGGTTTCAAAATATTTTTTCAAATTGTGATTCAAAACTTTGTTTTTATAAATGCGTACATTTTATTTTTTTGGTGCTTATTTTTTAGAACTGAATAAAAAACATATTTATTTATTATTATGTCCCATTCTAAAAAAACATATTTTTGCCTTTCTGAAATCGTTTAGAGATTAGAACATATTTCCACTATGATAGTAAGGGAGTTACAGCGATGATTTATATTAGATCTACGTGAGACGGGACAAATTTGGTCTCCTATGATTAAACGGGCTAGAAACGGCTTGATAAGAAGGAGTTTTTTTTCATATGGAAGGTTGTAAAATTTTGGAATAATAAAAAATTCTGTATATAAGATATTAAATATGACATTTTTTTTTATTTCAGTTGATAATCGCATTCCAAAAATTGAACGTTTTCAAAACACTTCCAAGGAAATCTAAAGAACTCAAGGTTCTTTTCATCTATTTATTTACTTCCTTATGGATTTTTAAAAAAAATCCGTGTTTTTTTTATTCCATCAAAATTATACAAATATGAGTTGTCCTAAATATAATGACATTGGCGCTAATGATGTGGTAATGATTATTTTTAGGGCCGATCAGTTAAACCTATTTTAACGATCATTTGTGCCGGGTAGCGCTAATGAAACATGAATATTTGTAATCAAAATTGTGTTATGGTGTAATAAGTGAAAATTGCTAGTTTGAAACCTAATTAGTAGAGGAAAATAGCCCTATCGTAGTATTATGTTTCTAGAGGCCATTCCTTGAAATTTAAATAGTATTTACCATCACATCACTAATAGTGACTCACTACGGCGATTCTCTCGCGACGAATGGGGGGGGTGCCTGTATGATATAGTAGAGAATGAAAAATATTATATTATAATATTAGTCGTATATTATTGTCTTGGTCAGTGCTCTAGTACAGCCTATATGAACCGGATGGTAAGTATCGAATTGTATTTCTGTCATTCTTATCAATTAAATATTTCATAAATACCACTCTGATAAGAAAGAAAAAATTGTTGTTTTTTTTTTTAAATCTTGTACTTGAAAATGGGCGATAAATTTGTCTTACGATTAATACAGTATGTTTCTAATTTAAATATTTCGATCTAGCTTTATTGCTACGAAAAGTTAGTATTTATGTCTCGGTAGACGAAAAATTTGCATTTTATGTTTTAATTTTGTAAAGATTTAACACGAAGTGTTCGACACCACGTTTAACCAAGTGAAGCGGCTTATACAAATTTACCGGAAAAGCTTACAGAGTAATTGTTTAATATTAACTCAACACAGGTGGCCAAATTATTTTTGTGCTGTGGAGGGTCTTTTTAATGAAAGGAAATTTTTGTAATGGAAAAGAGGGATGGGTAGAAATATGGTGGATCAGTGCGTCCAGGAGTGACGGACGTGCCACGGCTCCCATAGTGCAAGCAGATAGGTCGAGAGAGACCAGCCAGAGAGGTCCCATTCTAAAAATAATTTTTTGAAAAAAACTTAAAATAACAGGAGTTTTTTTCCGTGGGTTATTTGTCTTCTATGGAGTAAATATCAACAATTAAGCTAGCAATCCACAATGGCATTCTTATACCAATGCTGATGTATTTTTTTGTTGAATGTTTAATTTAATGAAATTCAGATTTAGCTGTAGGTATGCAAAAAAATCATTCATCAAGTAGGAAAGAATACATTTCACAATAAAGTAACTTCAAGTAACGAGCAAAAATACAGAAATAATTAAAAATATATCAAGAAGGGTGCAAGGTGTGCAGGTGCATATATATAAGCATACCACATAAATACGAATGTTTCTCCCCAGTACCGAGAACATCAAAAAAATGTAACATTATACTTATTCTAATAAAGAAGTAGATATTTTTACAGACCCATTTAAAGACTAATTTTTTAATTATTAATAATATCAAGCTGATATTTTGATGGAGCCCTTTATTCAAATGCAATATTTTGACCTGGAAAAAGCATTCGACAAGGTTGACATCGACATTCTTCTAAATAAGCTAGCTTCATTTGGTTTTTCCAAAAGACTAATCTGTTTTTTTGCTTCATATTTTCGAAATCGTAGACAGTTTGTTTATTATAAGGGTTCCAGTTCTTTTGAATTCGTAGTTTTTTCTGGAGTTCCTCAGGGGTCTATCCTTGGACCACTTCTGTTTTTGATTTTTATTAACGATATTGGTTCAGTCATCACACATTCGCTGTATTTACTATTTGCAGATGACTTGAAACTATATCGCTCAATAAAAAATCTTCTTGACTGTATTCTCTTGCAACGTGACATTGAATGCGTCTCAAACTGGGCCAAAATAAATGGCTTGAACTTCAGTACACCCAAGTGCAATATCGTCTCTTATACAAGATCAAAAAAACCGCATGTATTGGAATTTATTTATTTATTTAAAATTTACGGCACAAAGTGCCATTTACAAGCTTGTGTATATTTAATTACAGTCATAGTACATTATACAGGCATTAAAAATAAACAAAATATCAAAAAATCATTATGTAGTGACCTCGTTAACGTAAAAAAGGCTGAAATGTTCGATCAGTACAACCTTATATTTCAGTATGGAAATATTAAAAATATCAGCCACATTGGCATAAAAATTTCCAATGGTGTGTAATCTATTTACAACTGAATTGGAGCCTGATACCGACATGTAGTTGTCACAATAAAACAAACTAGGGAACCTTGATCTAATTGTAGGTATATGAAAGTGAATCAACTTTAATATATCAGGGCTATCCAACTGATAGTTAACGATTTTATACAAAAATATCAGATCAAAAATTTTTCTTCTGTCGCTTTATTTCAACAATTTTAATGAGTGCAACAAAAAATCATAATTTATTGATTCTAAGGGAATTCCAAGTCTAAAATTAATACACCTCAAAAATTTGTGTTGGACTCTTTCAATGGTATTGATGTGATTGTTGAAGACAGGTGACCAAATTGTTGAATTATATTCAAGAATGCTTCTAACAAGAGATGTGAACAGAATTTTTAATAAGTAAATATTTTTAAAATCCTTGGAAATCCTTAATATAAAACCTAACATTTTCATAGCCCTTTTAGCTATAGAAGTTACATGAGATGCAAAGCAGAGTTTCTGATCAAAAATGATGCCCAGGTCAAGTATTTCGACTACAGAGATTAAGTCAACATTACAGAGTGCATAATTATATATTACTGGATGTTTAATTTTGTGGAACCTCATAACTTGGCATTTGTTAATATTTAGCTGAAGTTTATTATCTGAACACCATTTGAAAAAGTTATTAAGGTTTTTTTGCAAGATTATGCAATCGTGCACATCATTTATGACTTTAAACAGCTTCATGTCATCAGCAGAGTAAGACTTCAACACTATGGAAAATGCTTGTGACATCATTGATGAATAAGATAAATAATAAAGGTCCTAGGTGCGAACCTTGCGGGACTCCACTGGTGGCAATAAATTGGTGGGATAGACAGTCATTGATCTTTACAAAATCTATCAGATAAGTAGCTGATCAACCAAGCCAAGAAATTGCCACTTAACACTAATTTTTTTAGTTTATTTATTAGTATTTTGTGGCAGACCTTATCAAAAGCCTTGGAGAAATCTGTATAGATGGAGTCAACCTGTTGCCTGTTAGTCAAAGCTGAGTTTATATAGTTTTCATATACTGTGAGGTTCGTGAGAGTAGATCTAGATGAGACAAAACCGTGTTGGAAATTGGTAATAATATGTTTAATATTAGAGGATATTTTGCTAAGAATGATTTTTTCAAAGAGCTTAGGAATACTAGACAGAATACAAATAGGTCTGACCTGAATTGGCCTGATTTAAGAGATTTGTTAAAGATTTTGTACAATGGATAGGAAAGACTATTGACACAATTTTTCAAAAATATGGGTTGAACATTATCAGGGCCAGAACTTGTTTTTGGTTCCAAGAGTTTAATCGAGACAGTGATATCATTACGTTCAATTACTAATTCAGATAATTGCAAGTTAATATCAGTGACAAATTCAGGAACTCTATCAACAGGGATATCATCCTCATATACACTTTTGAAAAAGTCTGCAAATAGATTGACAATATCTTCAGTTTTGGAACAAGTCTTGCCACCATAGTTCATAATTTTAGGGATAGAAGAATAATTGTTTTGTAATGACTTAGAATAATTAAAAAAAGATTTAACATTATATTTTATAGAGTTTTCAACTTCTTTTATATAATTTTTGTAACATTTATCTGAAGTTTCAGCGCATTGCTTACGCAACTTATGAAATTCAGTATAATCAAGAAATGATCTCGTTGTTTTGAATTTGACTTAGCAGACTTCTTTTTGAAAACTAAGTTAATAAGATCATTGTTGAACCATTTAGGAAAAGTTGATATATTATATGACATCACAGGTACATGACTTGTAATAATTTGTTTTAAGATAGAGTAAAATTGTTCAATATTGTCATTTAATTCACCATCATTTAGAAATGACCAATCGACCTTGAGGAGGAAATCACAAATTTCTGGGTAGTTGGCTTTATGAAAGTTGTGATACATTTGTTAATTGAATATACAATTAATGAAATTATTCTCCAACACCTAAACCAAATCAAAGATCTAGGAGTTATTTACGACAGCAAACTAACTTTTCACCAACACATCGATGATTTAATAATCAGAGCATACAGCTTCTCGGCTTCGTAATTAGAAACTCATTTCCGTTTCGTAACACAAAAACACTGACGTTATTATATAACACACTAGTCCTGAGTGTACTTGAGTCAAATTCGATCATCTGGGCCCCACACGAATTAACATACACTTTACGCGTTGAAAGAGTCCATAAGAAATTTTTAAGGTTTTTATTCTCGCGGCTCTATGGACGTTACCCTTGGCTTTACCCATCCATTTATATATTAGGCATGACCAATTACCACTCCCTAGAGACACGTAGAGGTATTGCTTTGCTTAAATATTTTTTTCAATTAATGAACGGTCACTTATCTAATAATGAGATACTGGCCCAATTAAATTTTTTTGTACCAGAGTCTCACTCTCGGGGACGTCATCACAACCTCCTATATAGTAGAGCAAGCCGCACTAATTTATTTATGAACTCACCTCTGGGGAGAGCTACGTGCTTTTTGAATGCGGTGGATAAAAAATAGATTTATTTTTTGTGTCCTATAGCGCATTTGTAAGATTTTTGGCATTGCACATACACTGCATAAATGGTACAATTATAACGTCTTAGGCTATATTGCCTGTAATTGTTATAAATAAATGTACAACTTATATAAATAAATTAAATAAATAAATAAAATATCGAACCTACTAAATCAATGTCCAATCAACATAGGTGCCAACAATAAATTGAAGGGAACGAAGTATAAGTGAGAGTCATGAGACACAGTACGTGTGGCAAAACGAATGAAGAGTGCTAAAAATAAGACAATAACGATTTAAGCATAATTAAAAAACTATAAAAATGAAAGTTCAGAAAATTTTGATATCTACGCTGGATTGGAGATTGGAGTAAAATGATATTAACAAGACATAACCCAATCAACGAATCAAATACGTTTGGTGAAAATTTGGAATGTATAATGTATACGTAAATAGGTACCTACCTTATCTACATACATCTGTGGCGAAATGACGTGATGGTTGGTTAGTTAAATTTCTCATCAAATTGTGTCAAGTGTACCGATTGGAAAAAATATTGAACATCAGCGCTGACTACGTGCTTCCTTTAAAACCAATTTACCCCCTGACACGATCTGTAAAATACATCGGATCACTTGATCGTATTCTTCCTTTGGCATGCACCAGAAGGGTATTAATAATAATAATAATATCTTTATCGTGGAATTCCATGAAGACACTGCTGAACGTTTAAATCTTAAATAAATATTTATAATTCCTTATTTATTGCCCTTTATAATAACAACTTTAAGACTCAGTCTCAACATGCTTCGCCTGAACTGAAGTAATATCTTAATCTTCTTCCAAGCCAGTTATTAAGCAATTATTTAACCATTGCGGTGTGGGTTCCGCTTTAATATCAGTTATTAAAAAAACAAACGATTCGGCTGTTAGCTGCACCACGAACCTTCGTATAACTGGATTACTGGGAATACAATTCTCAAACAATGGCTGCATTATAAAAGTAGTTTTATATGGACGGTATGACAGATGATTACATATTTTGATATTATAAGAGCGCATGTTGAACCATGGATGGTGATCTCTTATCAAAGCAATGCTGAAAATGCCTTCGATACTTAATCGATGTAAAAAAAAATATCTAAGTTTTGTTTAATGTGAATAGGCATGCAAAAATAACATACATTGTGTTTATGTTCTTCCTGTGGTTCTAAAGTCAGTAATTTATATATTTATTTACGCCTATTTAGGCTTTATATATATATAACAATATTTACGAAATTATACTCGTAAATAGTGCAGGAAAAGACTGTTTAAAACTAAATATGAGGGGTATTATACATTGAATTTATGATTTTATACAAAAAAGTTAAATCGGAAATGATTCTACGATCAGATAATTTTATTAAATTTAATTAACAAAGTACGTTATCGTAATTTAGGAATTAACTAGGAATGTCCATTTTAAAATTTACACATCTTAAAAATTTATTTTGGATTCTTTAAATTGCATGTAAATTTGGGGACCTCATAATTTTGGGACCAAACCGTGGAATTGTATTCTATATGACTCCTTACTAGTGACATATATAATGTTTTTACAGTATTGATATTATTGAAATCACTAGATATCCTTTAAATAAATCCCAACATTTTCAAAGCTTTATTGGTTATTATTTCTATATTCTTGATAAAGTTTAGTTTCGTGTCAAACCAAATACCTTAGTCATTAATTTCCGAGACAGATACTAACGACATATTTATAATAAATGTAATAATTGAAAAATATTGGATTCTTTATTCGATAAAACCTCATAATTTGACATTTGCGTATGTTAAGTTGCACGTGGTTATCAGGACACCATATAATAAACCTCAACAAGTTATTTGACAATATAATATGGCAATCATTAATGTTTCTGATAGCTTTGAATAATTTCAGGTCGTCTGCAAACATTGATATTTGAACATCATTGAAAATATATTACACATCATTAACAAATAATAAAAACAAGATTGGACCTAAATGTGACCCCTGGGGAACACCACTCGTAGCAGTGAATTTGTATGAAAATGTACCATCAATAACAGCCAGTGATCTGTTGATCAAGTAACTGTTAAACCACGTATATAGTGAACTATCTTTACCGAGTTTATGTAATTTTTAATAGGATAATTTGCGTAGCTCCGTTTTTGCGAAACATTACCAAAGAGGCTCTTTGGAAATTTAACTACTTAGGTTCTATCTAATTATGTATTTAATATTCAGAATAGATAATTATCTGGCATATTACTTTAAATATACTAATTTTTATTCGAAAGTATAAGCTTGGCGAAGTTACACTTTGCATGCAGACGATACAGTATTAAAAATAACTGAACATTGTATGATTTGAGAGTTGATTTTAGGTATTGTATTCTCCTTTACTATTATTTTACAAAGTAAAGTTATTTTATTTATTTATTAAATTTATTTGAACATTTAGCTAAATTTTCAATTTGGTAGTCAGTATGGGTACCACTGCCTAGGGAAACATTTATTGGACAACGTCACCCAAGTAGTTCGCTACTTTTGATGACTTAGCAGGGATGCCCGGATCCATCGGATGAGGTTTGATTAGGTTTGGGGGGCGGATGTGTCTGCTCACCTATTGGTCGAGGTAGGCCTTTTGACCTCTCCAGCCGGACTCTTTTGATCCATCGCACCGCATCGCAGATGAAGAGATGGATTCGTACGTCCATCACTCCTGGATTCGCTGACCCTCAGATTCCTATCGACTTTTCATAATTTTTTCGTTTCCAAAACTTCCTCTCGTTCCTTTTCTTAAAAACCCTTCAAACAGCATCCCCTAAGATGACACAGATCCTGACTGAAATCATTTTCCTAGGGACCCCTGTATGCAGCTTATGTACAAAAAATTGGGTTTACGAATGACTAATTTATTATAACTAACATACTATTTTGTTCTCTCTTGTTCAAATCCTAAAATCCTTCTTGAATCTGCCATTTAATTGATGCAGACTTTATAATTTTCGGCAGCGTATTCTAATGTGGAGTAATCTCTTCGAAGATTAAACTCTTTTGCGTATTAGCTTTGCCTTTTTTTGGTAGTGTGATTTTATTGCACGTACTTGTTTCATATGTTGTAAAATGACTTTAACAATGTTTAAATTTTCGAAATTACGAAAAAATTGGTCCCTTGCCAACTCAGAATCAAGTCAACTCAACGCCTCTTTGAAAAGTCATTAAAAGCTATGAAAAAAATAATTTTAAAATAGCCTACAACCCTAACCTAACGTATCTTATTTAAGCATTTTTAATTTTAAAAATTCATCACTTTTGATGTCTTTTCAAAGGAGGTTCCAAGTTGATTTCATTCTGAGTTATCCGGTCACCGAAAAAATCATTAAGAAACTTACCACTAAAACGCGGTGATCGTCAATGTGGATAATATCTTAAAAGGGAATAACCAGACAAAACTGGAAATATGTCATTTTTAAATCTAATTAAGACATATTTGACTGAATGTCTTTCCGAAAGACTGTTATTTTATCTAGTAAGGCTTTTTTTTAAATTTAAAGAAAGTGTGTTTATTTTTAGTACAATAAGGTTCTACCGTAGGTCGTTGGCAGATTAGTTAAATTTTCAAGCAAAATTTTGTATTATATAACATAATTTCGAATCATATAATGATGTAGTAAAATAAATCAATAAATTTTTTGGGAAAGCTACTTTTCAGAATTATAATTTAAGTTCAAATAAAATCATAAAAAAAGATCCCCGTCCTTGGTTTGTGACGAAAATACTTCGGTTAGTCTATTTATTTACGGTTACAAATAATATACTTTAAAAAAAAATACATTCTTATTTTGCTTAAACATTATTGAAAAATTATGAATAATAATGATCTAAAAATAATTACAAAAAGTAAAATTTTAAAAGTTTTATTATCACGAGTTTGAGCTTTTTAAATGTACGTATTTATCAAAGCAAATTTTGAATGAAATAAAATCGATATTGAGATCGAATCGATATCATATTAAAATGCTGGTATGGAGAATAATTCATCTTTCTCATCGGAACCGCCCTGTAAGTTGCAAGGGTACGATCGCAAGATCATTGTTCAACGAAATTTAAATTCTCGGCCGCTGGTTAATGGCAAACAAAATTATAGATCACAAGTCAAAATGATTCAATTGTGGGTCAATCATGGACTCGTGCAAAAATATGCTCTGGCATAATGGCCTGGTAATGATAAACCACAAAAAATAATCGGTAGCTGCCCGATTGATTGGATGACAAACATACCCTCGTCAGTCGGTTTTATGAATTATCATTCAAACAAATCAGTCACCCTCTTCATGCCACTCAATAAACTCCGAAAAAGTTCACGCGTGAGGAAGACAGCCAATTATTACGTCACTCTGTGACGTGACTTCCTCGAGTGTGACGTCACCATTATTAATCCCATATTTCTACCTTTCTCATCGACCAAGCCTTACATCACGCCTGTTAAAATGATCGTTTTTCCGCAAATGCTGCTATTTGCAGATTTTTTGATTGATTACAAAAAAGACCATTGTTTTTAGAAGGAATCAAAAATTTCAGTCGGTTCTATGCAATAGAGTCTAAAAAGTTCTAATGAGGTTCAACTAAAAGACTTACATTGTGCCAAAAAAATTATGGTTTTTTCACATAACTACTTTGAGCATATTTTAGATTGATTCCAGTTAAGCCCAGTTTTCTATAGGTATCCAAAATCTAATCCGTTCGTTGCCATAGAGACTGAAAAAACGGCTTTTAAAGTCGTTCTTTTGTAACGCTCGTAAAAATAATTATTTTTCCACAAAGCTACTTTTGTATATTTTTTAATTGACTCTAATAAGGACCGCAACATTAAGTACGAAACCAAATTTCAGTCAGTTTTTAGTGGGTGCCATTGAAAATGAAAAAAATTTACTTGAATTTCGACTCCAAGCCTTGCAATACGTCCGTAAAAATTATGATTTTTCCACAAATGCTACTTTTTGGAAATTTTTAATTAATTCCTGTAAAAACCACAGTTTTGCTAAGAATGCAAAATTTCAGGAGGTTCGGTGACGTAGTTCCTGATAAAACGACAAATTTGTGGGGAAATTTCATTCACTAGGGTGTTCTTAAAAGCTGTTTAATGTCTTTTAAAATGCGTCGAAGCATAGACCCGTGTCCAAAGGCTTTATTTATCCCTTTTCTTCTATTTTTCTTTCAATTTTGGGTTCTCTATATGAAAAATTACCATTATCATGCATACCTAAATTGACGGCCGGCGTAGTACAGCGGTAAGGCTCTTGACTCGCATTCCGAAGGTCGCGGGATCGAATCCCGGCTCGGCAAAAAAAATTGATTAATTTGTGTTATTTCACAATTTATTAATTTAAAATAATATATAGTAGGTATATTTGCGCCACGTTCCAGAATAGAAGATACTCTCAGTATCGCCATGGTGTAAGACAACCATTCAGAATTGAAACGTTGCCTGAAATGGCTTTAGCCGTGTTTGTTGGTCAGATCTGAATAGCCAGGTACTTCCCACCTTCCCACTACCTTCAGCCTCACAACGTACCCCAATTGTGGATGCCATAGTCTCACTATGGCATCCACAATTGTATGGCTTAATGGCTTCAGACGGAAGCAGTTGGGACTCTTGTGAGGTATTCATATAAAAAATATATACATATATACCGCGTATCTCACCAAACATACTTATTTCGGTTGTTTTTGATGATGTGAAATATTTCTGTATAATATACTGTAATGCGAAGCGCAAAATCATTCGTGTCAATAAACTTTAAATTTTCAGATTCTAACCGATTTTGACCAATTCTAACCTCTTGAACCAACCGGAAAAGTGTGTATTTATTATATCTTTGTAATAATTCTAAATTTAAAATGCGTATTCCTTATGTTTAAATTTTTTACGAATTTAAATCGGAATTACTAAAGATTTTCACAGTTTACATTTGAAAGGTATTTCTGATCGTTTCCACATATATTTTTTTGATTTAAAATGATCCTGGGACAAATAATTTATTTATACTTTCAGTTTCACTAATCCTACAATTATAAAACTCCGTGAGATTTCACAGGTCTGCGCTAGTACGCATTATAATATTGAAATACATTAAATATGAAAAATGTTATGAAAAACCTCTCATAAAATTAATTATAACTTCCATGTGATTACTGTATGATATTATGTGATTAACAACTTTGGGCTTATTAATGAGGTGGCCGACCTCCCAGATATTATTCATAAGCAACTGCTCAGCATCGGGTTAATGAAATAACGTAATAAAACATCTCACACTCAGGGCATTAAATAAAAGCTGGGAAAAGTGGGACTGGCAGAAACTTTTTTCGGAGCTTCCGACCGGGCCAAAGTTCCTGAATTTATTTACTGGACTCTCCTGCTGTGCCACGTTATCTGGGGCGAGGATTAACTGGAAAATGTATAAGTGAGGTAAATTTGGATAAAGAAATCGTATAAAACTGATCGATTTTTAATTGCATTTTATCCAAATACTAAATACGAACACAGTACTGTACTACAGTACAGTTAATATGTAGATATCACATAATCTTTTTGAAACCGTTAATGAACTAGTCGAGGCATAATAATTTGGTATTGGCAATTTAGCAAGTTTCACAGGGCGATGTGTTCACGCAATATGTATGGGATTGGTAGGTATGCATTCGCAAAACTTAGTGGATAGGAAATGCAAAACCTGCAATTCTACCACCTTCTCAATCTACCCATCCTTAAATGCCACTATGACCGATGTAATTGTGGCAAGAAAAAATACCAAACTTTATAAAAGGAATGCTCATTGAAGCTCAGTAGTCAGGTGTGTGGTTTGGTTTATTTGTGGTAGTCAGTGTAAATTAATATTTGAGACAGGGCGGACTATTTACACCTGAAGGACTGTGGAAGAAATATTGTGAATTTATATTTCAATATATTATTTAAAGATTCATATTGTGAAGTGAAGCATTCAGAACCTGGAGACGTGTGGCCCCAACTGCGATGAGTGAGTCCTTATTTCCTGTACTCCAATCTGGGCTTATCTTATATTTCAGAAGCCCATTGACTAATACTGTCCATCAGGTTTGGCGAAAGCATACAAACTTAATCGTCCCTAAATAAACATAAAAGTTGACGTAATTTTGGGCTGGTCCTTCGAGTGTGTGTGGTAGGGCTTGGTTTAACTCTGCAGCACCTTCAAACGGTTCCATGCCAACTGAGAATAAAGTCAACTCAACACCTGCTTGAAAAGTCAATAAAAGCTATGAAAAAAATACTTTTTAAATAACCCTAACCCTAACCTAACGTAACCTATACCGATAACCCTAACCTAACGTTAACTATTTTACCAATTTTTTATGTATATTTTTTATCACTCTAAATGACTTATCTGAGATGGTTCTGAATTGGTTTCATTCCGAGTTTTCCGGTCACCCCTTCAAACATCATTAAAACGGTGGAGCCGCAGTTTCGCAACTATTTCATAGACGTGTTTAATAAACGTATTTAAAACAAATTGGAATCTATCTGCTAATAATTAACTACTATTAGTTAAAAACCCCTTCCGCAGGTTTTGCTGCTAGGCCCTGCGGGCGGCTTTTGGTTTGGTTTCGCCCTGATAGTGTCAGTGACCTTTTTATAAATCCAATAGGAACTGGTTCCAAAAATAGCCCGTTCCTCCGATCCACTGTCATCCAGCGTAGCTAGTCACCGGGACAAAGTAACCGAGACGGGCAAAGACGTCATATGTAATAAATAGCCGCTAGATACAACTATGTATGATCGTCAATCTTTCCATAACCAGATCTAGAGAGACACTCCAGATTTCCAGATTCACAAATTCGTAGAACTTACGGGGGTGCACGCCCTTATGCGTCCTGCCTACGGAAATGGCGACATCTTGTGACGAATTCTTGAATTCAAAACCGAAGTATAACGGTAGCTTTGTTTGAAATTCTACGTGCACAGATGTTATTTGTGGCGCGTCGCGTATGGCGTGGCGTCAGACATGCACTCGAAGCTGCTGAAATTCAACCACGCAGACACAAGCCTAATATTCTATTCGATTTTAATCATCGTATTGCACAAAATTTTATAGTGTACATGTGTTGTTTTCTCACGATTAGGTACTACAACTTTACTCTATTTATCATGTTATACTTAAATACTGTTCCATTGTAAAATTTGCATATAAAAGCCCAGTGGGGCGTAAATAAATAAATAATAATAAAATCAGAAGGTTGCTGTGACTTTCTGCCCTTTTTAGTAATACACTAGAGCATGGGTCGGCAACCTTTTTTTATAAAAGGGCCAAAAATTGTGTGTGGTGATTAGTACGGGCCGCACTTGGGCCACATGTCATTAAGTATACGAGATATTTGGTGATTTAGTAGGGTTGCCCGGGTTGAGGTATGTTCAGGTATGGCGGCGGATACATCTGCCCATCTGCTGCGTGGCGGGCCGGATCGAGAAACTGATTGAGAGAGGCCTTTTGACCTTTCCAGCCGGACTCTCTCGACTCATCAGTAGGAAGGATTGATTCATACGTGCATCACTCCTGGACCTACTGACACCCAGATTCCTACCCACTTTTTCCTTCCCGGAACTTCCAATCCTTTTTTTTCTTAAAATGATCCTCCACACGGCATTCCGGAGGAAATTATTTTCCTCAGGGCCCCCTGTATGGACCTATTGTAAAAAAACCTACAATATTTGTGTACGAATATTTTAGTTTTATAAATAAAACGCTTTTTGTTTATTTTTCAACATTTAATGTAGTTCATAAAATCATTGAGATATCGTCCGTCATGTGCGTTGCGGCGAAAATCTCGCGGGCCGCAGGTTGCCGACCCATGCACTAGAGCAACGCGTGAAAAATCACGGGATATTATAATTGAAGGTTTGGTCAAGCTATTTGTATTGATAAAATATTTGCCTCGAGATCATTGCCCCCAAAAACCAAAAATTGACAATTTTCTTTATAATATACTTAATTATATTTTTCTTGGAAAATTAAAGCTACATCAAAAATATAACCTTCGAAAGAACATCGTTAGTAAATTTGAAAAAGCATCTGTCCAATAATTGAACAAAAGAAATGCATGTTTCAATCATATAATTTTGAATTTATTCAAATAAATTTATTTTGGTACCTGCTTTATCGCTCATCTGAATTTTTCACTTAATCAATTCCAGTTTTGAAAATTAAAAAAATATTAAATATTTCACATCAAAGGTGTGATGGTTCGTTAGTTACTTTTTTAAATTATATTCTATTCTATTTAATAAATTATAGTCTAGTTAAAAATAGGTACTCATCCAGAATAAATAGATAAAAGGCTTTTGCTGGAAGTTATAAATAAATGCACTTTTCCCATTCCTGGCATTAATGTTTCAACAGGTTCTTTGACAGGGATCTAATTGCAAAAAGCTTTTCCTCGGATACCTGCTGTCGAACTTTTGAATCCTAGAGTGACTCCAAGCTTTTTATAAATGTTAACCCCAAATGGGGAGTTTTGAGGGAAAAAAATAAAGAAAAGTTTGCGTAGTGATAATTCTTTTAAAATATGTTTTCATGTATTTATAACTTAATATTAATAAACTTTATTGCTTTTCCACACTTTAAATTCACTTATGCATAGTTCTGAGACTGCTGTTTCCGATAATTCTTAAAATGCGATATTGCGCAGATATTCTCAATTTTGGAGGCAGGAAGGGGTACCGCCGCCCGGGGGCCATTTATTGGATAACCAACACCTCTGCCATAGGTCGCCTCAAGTGATTTGCTCCGTTTGGTAATTTTGTATCCTACACTTACTTAACAGGGATGCCCGGGTTCATAAGGTGAGATTTGTCAAGGTCTTGGTGTCGAACATTGACATAATCCCTATAAAAAATTTAAAACATGTGCAGAAACTTTAAGTTACCCGTTAGAAATATTAATAAACAAATCATTTGAATCTGGAACTTTCCCAGAAAATTAAAAACAATATGTTTATTTTAAAAAGGACCCTAAACAGGAAATCTCAAACTACGGGTCAATATTCTTATTAACAAATTTTTTTAAAATATTTTAAAGAAATCGCATTTATAACTTACTCGAAAACTTCGAGAAAATATGTCCACAACAATTTGGATTTCGTAAAGGCTGTTCAACAACACAGGCAGTAATTCTGGTTAGTAATAATGTTAGCAAAAAAACCGTAGGTATTTTTCTCGACATCTCAAAAGTATTCGATAATATTGATAATAATCTTCTTCTTATTAAACTTAATTACATTGATATAAGAGGTTTAGCCTTATAATGAATTTAATCGAACCCAAACAATCGTAAGCAGAAAGTTCAAATATCAAATATTGATGCAGTACAGTACATGGTAGAATCCGAAGAAGGAGAACTATTAACAAGGGTGTGCCACAAGGAAGCATTCGTGGACCTCTCCTCTTCCTTATCTAGATAATGAACTTCCGATTATTGCTGGCACGTAATGAATGTAGAATGCATTTGCCCACCTACTGCGTTGAGTTAAGGGAGACCTAACCTAGCCTTCTTCAGCCGGACTCTCTCGACCCTTCACCTTGCGCCGCAGTGGAAAGGATTCATATGTCCGTCATTCCTGGATACATTGACGCCCAGATTCCTACCCATCCCTCACATCTTTTTCCTTCGCAGAACTTCCTCTCCTGCCTTTCCCTAAAAAGACCCCGATCAAGGCATTCCCAATAATGACGTAGACCCTAGGAGATTTTTGTGTGGAGCTCTTGTAAAAATGAAAGATCTCCCTGGTTGGAGGTATTGTAAAAATGGAAGATATTTTTTTTACATTTCAAACTCACGATTAAAAAAGTACCTACTTTATCGCTTATCCAAATCCACACAATATTCAGTACCAATTTTGAAAATTTCAAAGCAAATTTGAGTTCATTTCGAAGGAATATTTCACATCACGCACGATAATAAAACCGAAAATAGTATATTTGATAAATATGCGGAAAATGAATTACGTACTTTTCAAAGCACCTATATAACTCCCTGCCGAATTATGACATTGACAAAATAATCTCATCTCATCTGTCATCTTCTTAAGCTTGAGCTATCGGCACAATATTTTTTTTTTTGTAATTTGAGTTGTCATTTTTGCTTTGTATTAGGATTTGTCCTCTAACTCACATTTAGAAAGTTTTCAAAGTAAGTTGCGGAGAGTATGTATTTACATTACATGTTACAGTGTACTTATTATTACATTTTCTAGAATAATGAAACACAATATTCTAAAAGTTCCCTGCAGTCAAGAGATATAAAAATGATTTACTAAATACAAAATATCCTTAATACGGGGTCTCCAACCTTTGCTTTGCGAAAGTCCAAGTCAATTTTATGTACAATAACTTAGCCAAACTCTTAACTAATTCTAAAGACAAATATGATAAATTAAGGCACTCTGGCTAGTATAAACTTAATTGCAACGATTTCCAGCCACATACATAGGTAAAACAGCGCGTAACGTAAATATTAGATTTAAAGAACACGTCAGGTGTATAACAAGCACAGGTTCCTCAGAATTTGCCGATCATTTAATTGATACTGACCATAAGTTTAATATTACAGGTGTTCAAATAATACAGCCAAATCAAATAGGAATACACCTTAACAATTTGGTAGCATTAAAAATATCAAAATCAAAGAAAAATAATTGCCAAATTTCAAACAGTCCAATTTTATAGTTGTTCCCTTTCTCTCCTATGTAACCCCCATCCTCCGTTTTACCCCTCCTCCTAACCCTCCACTAACGGGTCTCTGATGTTCTCTCCCTCTCTTATATGCTTTCTCTTTCTATTATCTACCTCATAATCTTAACTCTGTTCTGTAATTTAGTTTATATTTTTTTTTACATGAGCTCCACACAGGAGGCTCTGAGGAATACAACTTCCCTCAGAGCCTGTCATCTTTGGGGATGCTGTGTGGAGGGTTTTTTTTTTTATGAAAGGAAGGGGAGGAGTTCTGGGAAGGAAAATGGTTTAAGGGGTGGGTAGGAATCTGGGGTTCAGTGTGTCCAGGTCATCCGCCTCCAAGACCTGGACAAGCCTCACCCCATGAATCCGGGCACCCCTGCTAAGTCACCAATCGTAGCGAACCACTTGGGGTGACCTATGGCAGAGGTGTTGGTTATCCAATAAAGGTTCCCGGGGCGGCGGTACCCATTCCCGCCTCCCAAATTGAGATGTTTATTGTCCTGAAGAAGGTTGAGTTCAACCGAAACCGGTCGACGAATATGAATTAAAATAAAGTTGTTTTAAACAAAGAAATGTTTCATTCTGTATAAAATCAAGCCACAAAGTGTTTGCTTTCTTCGATAATTCAATTATATGTATTTACTCTAACTGCTTTTTTATAATATTTTGCAAACCTATCTTTAAGATTAGTCTTGGTCAGAAAAACGTTTTATTTAACATATTAACATTTTAACCATTGAGTTAAGTTAGTTTACAGATATAAAATGTTGTATACCATTATGTAAATGGTGCACTAACTTCGAGAACTGATTCCATAAGATGGTAGAAATAAAAAAGTTAAACAGCTTTTTCCACAATTCCATTTCCCTTTCAAACCATCTTCAGTGATCTTTTTCTTCTCTTTAAGCGCTTATACCGGAGCCTTGGAGAAAAATAATTATTTTTCAATTAGAAAAAGAGGATTGAAATATAAAAACTACCTAAAAATATATCATAATCCTACGCAGGATACATAAAAAATTCAAAATAGGTGAGTCTCATAAATCCACCATTTTTTTCACAATCACAGCTTTCCCACCTCTGCCATAATATATTGTAAAATGCATGTTGGAAACTCTACTCATAACTCCACTGTGAGGCAGTGGCAAGCGGTAAGCAGTAAGGTTGTGTTGGCAAATGCTCCCTGTAAATCGCTGGCGGCGGCCACCTCCTTAATACCCTTTAAACTGCGGGTTCCCGCTGGTTTCAGCCTGCCCCAGACTCCTGGCCTCAGTCCTTTCGTATTACTGGCTCTGTTGCCCTTTGTTTATTTTTACGGAGGCACAGCAATGGAGATGCATCTTATTTATAACGAGATATACTCGTATAATAATGTGAGGCGTATAAATAATATCACAAAGATAACGCAATGGAAAATGATATTTAGAAGATGTTGTACCTATATTTGTTACCACGATAAGAAGACGGCAATTTTTTGATTTCAATAACTGTTTTCAGTGACCTTTCTCATTTTCTTACTTAAATAGGTACCTACTTTATAATTTTTTTATTTCTTGTTTCATCACGATTTAAATACATTTTTAGCATGTAATTATTAACCCAACAATTAGAGTTCCCTGAATCGGGGTTAATAATTTCACAATTTATTAAAAGTAACACGCACAAATATCGGTTATTTTATTACCAAACAGTTAAATAAAAGCAAAATAATAAAATTTAAAAATATCAATGATAAATGTAGAAAATTTGTAGAATATGAATTAACAACACGTGTTGAGGGATCAAACAAAGTGTTTCTATTCATTGTCATTCGTTCATACCATTTTCAACAATAAAGAAAATTAAAAAATATATATCCTTATGGTTTATAAACATATAAGTGAAAAATAACATAACGAAAAACACAAATATTTATAAACGATAACATAATAAAATCGAATCTGTCTTATAAAATATTAAAAGGAGTATCAAATAATTTTGAAATAAATATGAAACCAGCCGTTTTGATCAGAACATTTAGAATTGTTTTAATTCCATTGAAGTGCCTGTTTTTGTTAAAATACGATTGTATTTTATTGATTACTAGCAGACCCGGCCACACGTTTCTGTGGCTAACGAAACACAATGCCATTACCCAACCTTTAAAACCAACGCCATCTGTTAATTTGCGTTCATAGTCAAATCCACGCCATCCGTTAATTTGCATACAAATAAAATCCACACCGCCCGCTTGCCAGCCCGCTGACCGCATCTTGAACTGAACCTAAGAATTTCTCGTCTTTTCTCTACTATAATATGCATGTTTTATTCATATAAACCTTCCTTTTGAATTACTCTATCTATTGGTGACAACCGCATGAAAATCCGTTGCGTAGTTTAAAAGATCTAAGCGTACAGACAACGGCAGCGACTTCATTTTATACTATGTAAAGATTTATTGTTAGTATAAGTGACACCTTAGAAATGTTACCTGTGTAATCTTTTAGTTTTTTGACATAGTTGTGAGATACGATAACCCCTATATATTTATTGTATCATTACCTATTTTTAATTTAGCTGTTATTATTTAAATTTAAATTTTGAACCTCACTTGAACATAGGTTAACAGTTTTATAACAAATTTTATAAAGTACATAAAATAATGCATAATAAGTATTGAAAGACAATATTGTTACAATAATATTTTTCACAGAATGGGCCAATACTAACCTATAAGAACTAATACATTATAACGTAAACATGTAGGGGATAATTATTTCGTCACCTTTCTTTCATAAACATTTTTTTTCCATTTATTTAGGCTTCAGTGCAGAGCGGATATATTTGACCTTCTAACACAGAGGTTACCAATTTTTTTTTCTCGTAGACCACTTTCAAAATTTTACTGGTCATGGTGGACCCCCTGCTGGTTTTTTCTACCATATTCCCAAAACTCGACACGCGTTGTAGGTACTGAATATTGAATGGCGAGGTGTGGTCTGTCACAACGGAGCAGGCAAAATGGACCAGTATTCGAGGTTATATTTGCCAACACGAAGGGCGTAATGGGATATGGGACGGGGGGATATGTTCCCATCCCAGTACAGTACACCCATATCAAATTACGTCCCCTCCCCCCCCCCTTGCCTAGCTGGGCGTTTTAAGATCTCATGCATAACCGGTACGACAACGTGCGCTGTACGCCAGTCGCTCTGTTATGGAGGGGGCGTAATGGGATATGAGACGAGGGATGGGATGGGATATGGGTGTGGGGCCTGGGATGGGTCTCATTAATCGAAACCAGTTCGTGGACCCCCAACTTACAACTTGTGAACCCCCATTTCTTTGTCGCGCCTACGTGGACCCTCAGGGGTCCACCTAGAACACTGGGAATCACTGTTCTAACAGAATATGCTCGAGGCCGGAGGGGTTAAATGCAAAGAGAAAGCTTGGTTTGAAATTTTCGCTATCTATATCTGTTTGTATTGTATATCTGACCATAATATAAAAAAAGATAGAACTAGTTTTACGAGGACATGTTATTTGGTGACAGGATATAGCACTACGTGATGTATGCATTTCGATCAAATTGTATTAAAGTAAGTTTTAATTTATCAGTAGTTATGAATATGTTTTGATTGTAAAATTCAGTCCCCTGCATCCTCCACAGTTATTTAGTCCTAAAGATAACAGTGTATTTGATGGATAGGAGGATAGGGAGACTCTGATAATGTGGTTTTGAGTTTCGTGTTATTTTATGCTAACATTACAAAGAAGACAAAAAAAACTCTTAACGGTAGGTTCTTGTCTGAGTGGGTAGTCATTGAGGTTACACCAAACAATTCAACCCTTAAAAAAACATACCTAGATATATCTAGAATAGTTTTTTTTACATTGAAATTGTTCTTACCCTCCTTAAATATTATTGTAGCGGTCTTCGAATCATATGAAACCTCGGGGAACGTTTTTTGTGGGTTCTTTTGTGATGAGAAAATAATGTGATAATTACGTGTTATCTTTGTGATTATAGTCTAAGTAGGCGTGTTTCTTTGCAGAAAAGGAGGTTACAAGATTTATGGTTAATTATGAAATTGTAACAAAAACCCACGGATCTATCCAGTTTGGTCTTAACATTTAATGTAATTATTATTTTTTTTCCATTAAATGAAAACTCTTCTTAGAATCGGTGGCAGCTCGTGATTTTTGGGTGCTAGAGTGCAAGAGTAATGTTTAAAAAAATGGCATCATTGATGTTGTTGTAGCCAAATTTTTTTTTTTTTTCTAAAATCAATTTTTTGTTTGAAAAATTTTAAGAAAATCCGTGCGCCGCACGGATTTCAAGTTTCATAATTTTGTTTATTTTGTTAAAAATAATTTCATCTCGTATTTGGCTTTCGGTTTTTTATAATTACATGTACGAAAATCATCAAGTTATATATTATAGCGGTCTCTTTTTTTATTTAAATCTAATTTAACTCTTCTCATTTGATTATTTTTGCATATTTTCATTTTCTATGTATACATCAGCTCTGTTTTGAATAATTAAATTAATTATTTTTCGTTAAAGTTTCCTTCATTGGTCCAAATATAACATCGTAACAACGTTTGGACACTCTGTTTTACTAAAAACTTTTGGGACTGACAAGACTTGAATGCAAAAAATCAAATAAATATATTAAACCAAATTTCGAAAAGATACAAAATTGATAGCGCAAAAAAGACCTGGATCCAATATCTTTAGATAGACTTTTGGGCCATCACACAGAATTAATTAGGTATTAAAGAAAAGCTAAGATGTCCGTCATTAAGATTGAATACGTCCCAATAAATAATACAAATCGGTCACTTTTTGCCCGAATGCTTTAATCGATCGCAGGGATTTTAT
Organism: Glyphotaelius pellucidus; assembly: GCA_936435175.1. Classification (NCBI taxonomy): domain Eukaryota; kingdom Metazoa; phylum Arthropoda; class Insecta; order Trichoptera; family Limnephilidae; genus Glyphotaelius; species Glyphotaelius pellucidus. Next base: position 8,154,188 of record OW386552.1, on the reverse strand, counting down.
TATTTTATCTCCGGCTTTCGGGAATGCCAAATTTGATTGATAACATTAAACCCTAATTAATCTTTTACGATCCAATCGCAGTGATGTTATCAGCAGTTAAAGCACGTCTCCCGCCGAAACAAGATTGAGAAGATTTTATTACAAGTACGCGAATCGAATTCAGAAGACATATGAGGCACGTAATGGATGTGGTCCGGCTCGAAGGACCGTAGCGTTAATGCAAGCGTTCAGTTCTTACTTACTGGAACTGCGATGTTTAAAAGGACTCAACGCTTGTACCATAAATACCGGATTCTATGTGGATTTCGTGTTCTTCCAACAAGTATTTTTACAACTAAGTGCTTCTAGTCGAGACTAAAAAAATCTATTGACTTTCTATCAAAACGGAGAGTGTTTGATTGATTCCTATATTTTAATAGATGGGTTGCAATCTTTGGAAGCTGGTTTTTAGTTGAGAACGTAGTAAATATCATTTTTTTTTCTAAGTATGTCTTCTTTTTGTATTTATTTTATTTTATGGTAATCAGCAGTATACAATGCGGTTAATTTATACATATGTAATTTACCTAACTGAGAAACCAATTATATTATACATATTTTTGTTTTAATTGAAGACATCTTATTCAGGGAAAATATTTTATACATTGATCAGATATGAATTTGTTTCAAATTGTTTTTTAAATAGATGACACGAACGTGTGTGCCGTGCAGGTACTTTTAAATCAGTTCTGTTTAATAATTCAGGACAGTCAGTAACGTTGTTTACTATTTTATATAGCAACATCGTATTTGTTAATTGTCTAGGTATACTCAATGTATTATTTATTTATTCATAAAATTAACGCTATTCGGATTTTACATAAAAATATAGATAAAGTATAGCAACAACATGAAAAAAAGCTCAAGTGAGCTTGTATATTTAAATATTACAATATTGGAACAATGAAAAAATATATTTAAATATGATTTATTTGCAAATAACTTAACTTACTATTTTTAAACTTATTATTTTTGACTAATGTTGTTGCATCCAGTTAATTATTAGATCGATTGGGCAATTTGTACGAAATGCTCGTAATTTTTTTAAATATATAATAATTTTTTTTAATCTATTCAATTATGTTTATGTCAGAAACTCTAGATGGCTTCATACGTATGATAAGTATGAATGTTTGATAATAAAAATATTTGTGAATTCTTTTGTCATACGATATGATATTTCCGTTATTTTTTTTAAGTTGATTTTTTTTAGATTCTTCTAATGATTTCCAATGTCCGTAAGTTCACGGAACTGATCCTGTGATCAGTTCGTTTTATACGAATATTTATAATACCCGTACACAATATGATTATATCAATTAGGTGCGCAAAAAATAATATTCCTTTCTGTTAATATTCGTACTCTTTATCTTATATAAATCAGTTAGTAATGCTGTGTTTTTTCCGTCGGTATTTCTGTAGAAGGTCATTGATTCATTCAGTATTCGAAATATACGTCAAACGCCGGCCCAACATACATACACGGTTGAAATTTTGACATGAGAACAGAAAACGTGTTGTTTTTACGACTCAAAGCATGTTCAAAAATTCGGCTGTGTAGAACGATGCGTGACGTTGGATTCAGAGTTTCCTCCTTCATATATGACTTGAATAAAGACTTAGGACGGGTTGTTTCACAGAATTTGAACTTTTCGTCAATTTCAAAGTTAAAATTCAATATATGATTTTGAGATTTTCGTGGCTGAAAATATTATCGTGACTAACAAATCAACGTTGCGCTACCTCGTTCTTTAGCCAACGTTTCCGACAACGTTGCGGTGTCTATATTCAGGGCAGTGTAATTTTTTTAAATTCAAGTTCTAGTCAAGTTCTGTTATTATTTCATCAAGGGCCTATTGTTTCCCAGAACTTGATTATTAACTTTGAAAAGGGATGATCTTTTCCAATACGGTCAAACAACCCGTTCTTAGAGTAACTCAATTCGACGGCCGGCGTAGTCTAGCGGTAAGGCTCTTGACTCGCATTCCGAAGGTCGCGGGATCGAATCCCGGCGTGGCAAATAAATTTTATTTGATTAATTTGTGTTATTTCACAATTTATTAATTTAAATGATATATAGTATATTTGCGGCACGTTCCAGAGTGGAAGATACTTTCAGTATCGCTCTGGTGTAAGACCACCGTTCAGAATTGAAACGTTGCTTGAAATGGTTTAAGCCGTGTTTGGTGACCAGATCTGAATAGCCAGGTACTTCCCACCTTCCTCTTTCCCATCTCCATCCCCTCCTCTCTACCTTCAGCCTCACAACTCACAACATACCCCAATTGCGGATGCCAAAGTCTCACTGGCTCCAGACTGGAGCACTTGGGACCTTGTGCGGTAATCATATAAAAAAAAAACAGGCTCCCTCCCCAAAATAGACTTAAACAAAAAACAATAAAAGGTATATGCCTATTTATGAAATTTTTTCATAATTTCTAAGAAACGGATAGTCTCAAAAATATATTTCTTCTGACTGTTCATTTATATTTAATATTAGGTGATTACATAAGATTACTACATTTTTACAATAATTATGAGAAACGAAGTTCGAAACTTAAGTTAGTAGATACTGTCCAACCAGTTAACTAACTTTTTCAATTATTCCAAATAGTTACAATTTGCATCCTCGCAAATTAATTTGTATTTAATCATTTAACCATCGCACGTATACCTATTCCAGTATTATTATGCAAATCTTCTCTTATTTCTACGTCATTCTATCGCAGGTTCCCTGAAACACGTCACTTGTCCAATACAGGTCCTCCGATGCCGCCAGCGACTCGGATCTAAGAATATGTTTGACAAGAGAGACAACATTTTATACGGTTTAGTGATGTTCGGAATAATTTATTTCCCGTACATGAGACAGGTAGTATAGGTAGCGAGCGGCAAGCCATCTCCTATGTCGTGAAACCTGACAGATGGTAAAAATGTTACAAATAGGGTTTGCAATCCCGCAATCCCGCATCTCACAATCCCTCGGGATTTCAGCAATATTTAATTCCATAGATTTGCGGGATTGAAAACATACAAAGTAATAACGAAAATCTGCTATTTATTTAAATAAGCGGTGTTCAACATTTGACAATGAAAGTGGAACCGAACTTGATGTTAGGAAGAGAAAATAGAACCGCATCTGAAGCTCGGAAACTTCAAGACCTGGAATCGATTTTGAAAAAAGGTTTGTCGCTTTTTAGAGATGGAGGAAGTCTTCCTAAAATACTTAATATGTTACGTTTTCAATATTTATTTTATAATATTACTAGTGCCAAAGACAATTGATACCAAATAACTAAAAATGTTTATGTTTACAGTATTATTTCAGAAGATCAAAATATTTCCGCTTTACAATAAAATTCAAATAACTGTAATATTTCTGATCACATCCGAAAACTAACAACTGTTTTTAAAAGGTGATAAAATACGCTTTCAAATATAATAAATCGAAATAAACATTTAATTTTTTGAATAAAAAAAATATTTGCACGAAAACACAAAAAAGTTTTGAAAATGGCTCACCTTATGTTTTTTCTAACTGAAATTAATGATAACAAAAAATTTAACACGTGCATATTTTATCAGACAAATTTATTATAAACGTTAATGTCACCTCACTTTTTTAAGTTCTATGTAAAAATAATTTTAAAAAAATTCTTAGGGTTTCATAAATTTATTTTAAAACGTGATTCGAAACTTTGGTTGCATAAAGGTGTACATGTATTTGAATATAAAACTTCGTTTGTATTTGAATATAAAGCGTGTTTTTTTTTCTTTCTAACAGCGTTTATATTATATTTCTCACTATGATAGTAAAGGAGATACGACGATTTCTAAGAGACCTTCAAAATTTATACCGAAACTGAACAAATAGAATTTAAGGTTTAAAAATTCCGCGGAATCCCACGGAATTTCTAATTTCTACCCCGCAATCCCGCGGGATTTTATGTGTGCGAGATTTGCAAACCCAAGTAACAAGTTGAAATCATTCAACTATATACGTCTTCTTCTGCTCCTACTCCCTCTCCTATCGGAGGTTGGCTATCGTCGGGGTAATCTTCACAATGACACTGCAGCCCAGAATTCTACAAGTGTTAATCACTTCAGATTGGTATTCAAGCCATTAGGTACACCATAATCCTCTTCAACTAAGTAAGGCAAGCACTGGTCCTGGTGGTAATCCTGAAAAATTACTGATATAATGTAAATTTATTATATCTAAGCCAATTTGTTTGTTCTAAAACTTATCTCTATTACCTGCCACTTTCCCGGACTCCTAGAAAGTTTCTTATTTCAGACCTATTTTGAAATCAGGTGATAAGTCGAACGCAGAAACCATACCTAGACCTGTACCGAATTTATCTCACACCAGCGAATTCCCGACATGCATTGCAATGCCGCTAATAAATAAATTGTTTCTCCCTGCGTGTCTTTTTCCATTCGTTCCATTTCCCTACCCCTCCCATGTCCCCTTCTCCTCACGCGTTCCCCCTTCACCTTCCCCGCCTTCCCTCTCCCGAGAATCCCCATCCCGCGATCCCCTCCCCTCTCCCGCGTTCAATATATTCAGTCCCGGTACATTCAGATTTTCAAACAGCTCGGGTGCCACTTATTGCATTTTTTTTACAAATTTTAATTAAAATTTTTTTTACCCGAATATTTCACAAGTGTTCCTCCAACCACACCCGACTGGAGCCAGTGGGACTATGGCATCTCCAATTGGGGTATGTTATGAGGCTGAAGGCACTAGGGAGGGGAAGAAGATGGGAAGGAGGAAGGTTGGGAAGTACCTGGCTATTCAGATCTGATAATCAAACACTGCAAAAGCTATTTAAACAACGTTTCAATTCTGAATGGTGGTCTTACACAAGGTGAGAGTATCTTCCACTGGAACCTGCCGCAACTTATTTTTTTGATTAATTAATTGTGAAATAATACAAATTAATCAAATATAATTTATTTGCGCAGGCGGGGATTTGAACCCGCGATTTTCCTACTGCTATCCGAGAGCCATACCCCTCGACTACGAAGACGTGATAAGTTGCCATTGGTAATTGTTTTGTAATCCTTTTTGAAGTAAAACTTCTTTACGCACGCTTGACTCGGAGAGTAAGCTGGTGAATGCGTGTCGAGAGCGTTTCGAAAAGTGTAACCGGGCGAGGCGAACGGAAGTTGAGAGGGAGATATAAGTTAGTGAAGACAGAAAGAGAGAGAGTTACGTTTTGTATATTACTGTAGGGGCAAGAGAGAGAGGTGCGAGCACACATTTTCTTTCTCTCTTTCTCTCATAGCCAGTTACGTTTCGTATATCTAAGACACAGTGCAGGCCTATTGCCTGTATCACACTGTAGGAGCAAGAGAGAGCAGTGAAGTTTTACTTCAGTCGTGTGGTCTAAAACACGTAGCAGTCGTATTTTTATGTAAACTTAAATTTATATAGATACCGCATAGAAGTAACACGAAAGAAAATAAGTTTGTACAATACATTTATACATTGATCTAACTAAAATGTATATACCTTCACTTTTGTTCCTTTGAGTGATGTTATATACAGCAGAGAAAACACGTCGCTTGGCTGATTCATAACTCATGACGTAACAATTTATACTGCTACGCTTCTACTAATTGTACAACACATTCTAGCAAAAACACGATATTGTGATACGAGTGGAACAAGCATTCGATCATAATGGATTCAACTTTCGTTCCTCGAAATTGAGATTAAACAAGAAAATAATCAAAGAATACAAACGAGCATCAAGTGCGAAAGTAATGTTGAATAATTTATACCAATGCCAAAGGAAGAAAAACTCTTTTCTACTAGGTTGCACATTACTATCTTCATTTAAATTTTAAACTAGCAACTTTTCTCGTCAGCTCAACACTCCCAAGTCCTTATCTTTTGCAATTTTGCATAGCTTTGAGTATCGTGTTGAAGAGACTGACGCCTTTACAGTATCCGAAGTGTTGAGCAAATAACAAGTACAACAAATAAATTTCCTTCGCAATCTAATCTGCCTTACAACTCACAAATTAATGAGGAAGTTGGAACATAACATTACACAATGATCGAGGAGATGTGGTAATATTATAAGCTGCAATGATTCTTGGTGATTATAATTTGTTCCATCAATTTATAATCACCAAAATAAATACAGCAACAAAAAAATAGGTTGAAATTAATGGTTCCATGCCAACTGAGAATAAAGTCAACTCAACACCTCCTTGAAAAATCATTAAAAGCTATGAAAAAAATCATTTTAAATTAGCCAATAACCCTAACCTAACATAACTTATTTAACCAATTTTTTATCACTCTAAATGACTTATCTGAGATGGTTCTGAATTGGTTTCATTTCGACTTGTCCGGTCGCCGAAAATAATAGCTACTTTTAAATTTGCTCCACACATGAGGACCTGAGGAAAATAACTTACCTCAAGGACATCTTTGAGAATGCAGTGTGGAGGGTATTTTTGAAGTGAAACTTCTTTCTCGTTGTGAATTGAAATTCGGATGAAACGGAAATGACGCATTGCAGTACCTACGGAGCGTCAAATTGCGCTCATTGGCCGCCTTAATTATGATCTCATTATTCAAGGCTCCTATTTGTTGAGAATGTAAGGGCGAAAGTTTCACTAATTGAGTGCAGTTGCGTGTGAACTGCACTCAATTAGTGAAATTAATTAGTCAGAAGACTCATACATCACACATGTTATATTATCGTGAAAAAAAGCGTATGGGTCTGAGTGGTTAAGGAAAGGAAAGAGAGGAAGTTCTGGGAAGGAAAAAGGTATAAGGAGTGGGTAGGAATCTGGAGGTCAGTGGATCAAGAGTGACAGATGTATAAATCCATCCTTCCTGCTGTGCAAAGCGATGGGTCGACAGAATCCGGCTGAAGAGGTCAAAGAGTCTCCCGCAACCAGTATATATCTCCTGATCCGACCAGCCACGCTGTAGAAAGGCAGGCGCATCTGCCATCAAGACCTGGATAAACCTCATCCCATCACCCCTGCTAAATCAAATCTTAGCGAACCACTTAGAGTGACCTACGGCAGAGGTTATAGAAGTTATCCAATAAGGGCTGAACCTACACTCGCCTATTAGGTAACATCAGTGTAGTGCAAGGAGTCTTGAATGGCATTTTTGGTAAAATCGAGTTTAAAAATACATATAAATTTATTTTGTTATGAAAACGGCTGCTTTGGGGAGTGGAAGTAATTGATTTAAGCCGCCGGCCGCTACCCGATTTTTTACCAATTTCTTACATATCTCCCTTAAACATTTGAAGTTTTTAAGCTCTTAAAAAAATATATGTTATTTTTGACGATAAATTCCCTCGATAAAAAAAGTATGCTCCGAAAAGTATTAAAAACATGTCTGTTTCTATTATTTTATAAGTTATAGTTGTCAAAAAATTCACAATGTGTTTCTTCAAATGATACTTAAGACGCCTTCCACGAGATTTTTGCTCTATTTTAAACGAGTAGTGTTTTATTAAACATTTTCACGATTTTCGCTTCAATTTTATCAATTAAAATATTAGCGCGTCCAACATTCATAATACCATCTTATTCTTTTTGAGCGGGGATGGGAGCCTTATATATATAACATTAATGACCTTATAATATTTTCAAATCATACTTGATGATTTCTTGCGCTTCAGCGACGCTAATGGAACAAAATTACATAAAAAAAGTTTGTTATTATATATAGTGATACGATAAATAAGTCCACTCACATCATTATTACTTATTACTATTCAAAATAGGGTTCCATGCAAACTCAAGAATCAACTCAACTCAACACCTCTTTGAAAAGTCATTAAAAACTATTAAAAAAAATAGAAATTTAAAAATAGCCAATAACCTAAGCTAACGTGACCTATTCAAGCAATTTTTTTAAATATTTTTTACACCACCTTTAATGACTTTTCATCGAAGGTTCTGAGTTGATTTCATTATGAGTTGTCTGGTCACCTCAAAATAGATGGGTTTTTCGCATATATTGTTATTGAAACGTAATGAGTGGAGCTTCACCAGTGTACACCACTATTTAAATAGTGGTGTACACAAAGTTATTCATTTTCGTTAAATTAATAATGAGGCCACAAAGTGAATTTGCGAAGTTTGAAGAAATCCTTTAAAATCACTTATTTCGTTTAAAAGCTTCAAATGCTTACATGTAGTTACGAACTGCATTCATGTATTAATTGCAGTTCGTAAAGTTTAAAAAAACACTTGTTATATGAGTGCAGAAGAGAATTCTGATGTATCTGGGTACTTGGATAAATGACATCGCTTCATTCTTACGGTTAGGTACCAATGAAAAACAGGATTCCCTTATCCTTAAGGAGTATTGAAGTTTATTATTGTTATGCCTGTCATTCTGATGAAATTTTTATATTGGTATACCTCTTAAGGCGCCGTATCCTCGCTCAAAAATAAGAAGATGGAGAGATACGTAATTACGAATGTCGGAGAGCGCGCTAATGCTTAAAACGATAAAATTGGGAAAATGTTTAATAAAACACGACTTGTTTAAAATAGAGCAAAAATCTCGCGGGGAATGTCTAAAATAGCATTTAAAGAAAGACTGTGATTTTTTTCATACGTATAATTTCTAAAATAAGTGAAATGAACGTGATGATAATAATTTTCGGAGCATATTTTGCGTTTTTTTTTTTCGATGGAATTTCATTTAATTTGCGTTTCAGCGTAGGGAATGTATATATATATATATATTATCTTCAAAAATAACATATATTTTTTTAAGAGCTTAAAAACTTCAAATGTTTAAGGTACATATGTAGGAAATCGGTAGAAATTCGGGTAGCGCCGGCTTAAATGGAACGTTCGCGCGGCCTGTTTCGGCTCGTTTCATACAAATTTTTAAAAATGTCCTACCAAACTGAAAAATTATTTTTGTTATCAAAAAGTATATCAAATATCTAGTACGGATGTGAGCTACTTTATTTATTTTTGCTTTAAATTATAAGATATGGGCCATTAAATATTTTAGGGTTTCATGACTTTAGAGGCAAATTGGGAAGCGCATGCCTAACAGAACTTTTTAGAAGTATCTCTAAAGAGTGCAACGGTCACTAACCCGAGCTTTTATTATCAAATTGTCCTTCGTGACGTTACTAATAAACTAGTTTATTCGCCCTCCAGACTGGAGACTGTAGTAATTGGTAAGATCTCGAGGAATTCACTACCTAAAGATCGTATCCAACTCCTTGTTCCGTTTCCGCCAGTTTATTTATAAAGCCTCTAATGGCCTCGGCAGACGGCAATCCACCGGATGTGGCGATATTGTCTCATAGTTTAAATTGCATAGGGGTTAGTTTGCAATTTTTAGAATTGCAGCGCTGCGATAAAAATCTAAAACTTTTGCTTTCGTCGCAAGTCTCACGCAACTTTTGAGACGAAATCTTTTAAATTTTACAATCACACAGGAGGCCTTGGGGAAAAAAATTCCTCCAGGGGATGCTGTATGGGAGGTCTTATTAGGGAAAGAAATGAGATGAAGTTTTGGGAAGGAAAATGATATGGGAGGTGGGTACAATCTGAGTGTCTGTAGAGGAATGACAGACGTACAAATCCATCCCTCCCACTGCGGTGCAAGGCGATGGTCTGAAAAGATCTAGGTAAGGTCTCTCTCAACCAATGCCTCCCGATCCGGCCCGGCATGCAGTAGTGGGCAAACGCATCGGTCGCCAAAACTAAGACAAACCACACCCCATGAAACCAACACCAAACCCTCCCAACCCGGGCACCCCTGTAGCAAACGTAGCAAACTACTTGGGCTAACCTACGGCAGGGGTGTTGGTTATAAAAATAAATGGTTCCTGGGCGGTGGTACCTATACCCGACTCCCATATTTTAATAGTAATACAGGGGAAGAAGAATAAGAAGGAAGAAAGATAAACTTATTTGCTTTTTAATTATTTATACCATGAGGTATGAAGCTTTAAAATGTTCTAGTAATTTATTTTTATTATAATTTATGTTCCTTGGTATTCAAAGGTTTAAGGTGAAGTAGTCGCAGAAAGAGGTCGTGCGTGACATCATCAAAGATCTTTCTAACATGGTTATATAAAACATATTTCTTCTCACCTATCTTGTATGAAAATCAAAAGTTGAAGACTGATTTGGCATCGCGTTTGGGTCCCACTCAGGCGTCGCATGTTCGATTCCTCGGCTGGCTAAATCCTTCCTCACGACACAAACAACATTGTTCTCTTACTGTGGTGGTAGCAAGAGGTTTTCAAATATTGTTAGATTATTTGTAACTCTTGTTATCAATGTTATCTGAAACAGTGAATTATGGCAACCCTATTTGGAGAGCACTTTTGACTGAAGGAAGAGGAATTAGAAGATAGATTTTGAGAAAAACCTAGCTCTTCAGATTTTGTCACTTAATATAGCTAAAACCATTTTAAGCAAAGCAACATTTCGATTCTGAACATCTCTTTCTTGGGTAGATACCTATTGTACTGGAAAGTCAACAAAAAGTTAGCTTGCATTCTTACATTTATTGTCTTGTATTCCATTATCTTTGGTTAAATCCGCAATTAAATTGTACCATTTAACAGCTGCCTGAGCACTCTCATTACTCGCATAATTACAAACCAATTTGAAAATTTCTTCCTCAGGCATTAACTGCATCCATTTGACGACAGCTGAACTGACAGCGATTCGTAAGGCCCCACGAATGCAATTATAATTGTTAAGTCTACCAGAACATTCATCAAAATGACCAATGCAGCCATATGAAGTAAAAATTAGATCTTATGATCTAGTGGACCATTTTAATAGAGATTTTTATTTTACATGCTGTAATCTAAAAGGGGTGGATTTTTGGTATGAATTGGTCCGAGGTGCACGAAGGAGCGACTGTTTCAGATTATTAATCAAAATTAAATTGCAATTATAAAATGACAGTGTTTTATAGCGGATAGTGTGTATCAGGTTCCAGTAAAATGTCAACGCTATTAATTATGATAATGTTTTTGTTAGCGGCAAGCAACAATCTTTTACGAGTTGTAAAGAATTAATGTAAGCGGTATAAACACGATTGAGATACCTATATGACAATTCGAGTAGATATCTTGAAATGCTAGTTTGACTCTCTGTTTTGACAATATGGAAAAATACTGCAGGTTATACTAAAAGATAAATTAATTTGTACTGCAATTTTTTTAGGTTTCGGGCACAATGATTTTTGCACCAAGATTCCGGAAATCAGGAGTAAATACGTATCCTCTACAAAAGCCTACTTTCAGACAATCTCAGTAAATAATATGTTTATTAATTGGCGTTTTGCCCGTTGCAACCCAACGGAGGTGTTTCCCAAATGTTAGATTCATAAAAAAATGACAACAATAACAACAAAACAACAACAACCAAATTTAATTTATCTCACCGGAATAAGGGTATTATTTAACAATGTGTTAATTAAAAATATAGTTATCACGGCACGCTCAAGGGTGGAAGATACTCTCAGTATCGCCCTGGTGTAGGGCCACCATTCAGAATTGAAACGTGGTCGCTTGGTCGTGTTTAGTGACCAGGTCTGAGAAGCCAAGTACTTCTCCACCTTCATACTCCCCATCTCCTTTCCCTCCCTACTACCTTCAGCCTCACAATGGGGATACCGTAATCTCACTGACTCCAGATGACCGGGATTCTTGTGCGACAATCACATTTTAAAATATCAGTTACGAATGATTTAAAAATAGGACAACGCAAATTCCCTTTACGCAGTAATAAAACCTATTGCAGTGAGAGATTTGAATTACGACAGATTTTGAAAATTTGTTGACACTTTTGAACCTGTGCCAAGCCATTGACGTTCAATATCAAAAATGATGCATTATGTTAAATTTCAATTTGACAAACGCACATATTTTTGGACTGCGATCTGAACTCCACCCCTCCTATTACTAAGGCCGCATTATTTCATTCTAAAGCTGTGTTTAGTCGAATCCACATTTAAATTTAGAAGTTTTTTTTTGGAAAACTGAAAGTAAGCAAAGGTAAAACAGTGTAAAAAAATAGTTTCAATCATTGCTTGAACAAAATGTGATGTGAAGATGGTAAAATTTCGGTTATTTATTCATATTCCTATATACGTATAAATCGAACGAATAATATAGTCAGTGTCGATGATGGTCGGCAGGAGTATCACTAAAAGATAGGATTAAAAGTTCACGCATTCAGTAAGCTAGAGGAATGACAGTTGAGATGGTATGGGCACGACGGAGACCACCAAACCACACAGTGAAGCAGACTATGTCTACGGAGCTTCATCGACAGTCAAACAGAGGAAAACCAAAGAACTTTGGATGACTCAATGCTCCAAAATATTGCAGAGAAACGGCCTGGATGAAAGCGATACCCAGAACCGAAGAAGATATAGCCTGAAAACGAGAAGACCCCAACAGCCTACCTAGGCAATGAGTTGGGATAGTGCAAGGAAGAAGAAGAAGAATATAGTCAGTGTCGTTTTGTAAAATTTGCTAATAAGTTATATATTAACAAGATGAAAGTAAACGGTACTTTGCTCTAACACCGTAGTAGATAACAATTGAATTATTAAGAGATAACAATTCGTTTTAGATGCTGTATTCACTATTTCATGATCTCTTAAAAGATTTGCTATTTTGTAGGAATTTTAACAGTGGTTGATTCTTTTCCGTGGATTGACTTGTTAAGATACTAATTTTCTTTTTACAAATAATTTTATGAATGCATTCTTTGATTAGAACATGATTAATAACGACAAATTACGAGCTTCTTGCCCGGAGCTGGTGGTACTAATGCATTTCTATTTAGGAATTTTTGTGATACTGATAAAAATGGAAGGAAAGATGAAGCTTGATTGAAGTAATTTGCATTTCAGATCTGATCATCTTTTCAAGCACCGCAACTTTCTCCTTCTAATTGGCTGTCTCCCACCGGGGCGATACACGTACTTGGAGTATAATCCACTTTGGAACAATGTATAAAGATGCTATAGAATGAATTTGTTTTTCTTTAATTATCGCATGTTGTCGCAAACTGCTTCAGATGCATTTGTAATGTATTCTAAATACTTTAAACGAGAAGGTTTTTTCTGAAATTGAGTGACAGAATGTGTGGGAAAGAACAAGGTATGAAAGGAAAAGGGGATGTCCAATCGCTTACCACTGTATCTGTGTGACGGGACACACATTACAACCAAAATGTAGTTTGTAGTGTTTCACCGCGATGGCTTGGGGTAATTATTGACACAACCAAACGAACGAGTATTTAAAATGGGTGACCGGACACTCGGAATTGAAGCAACTCAGAACCATCTCAGATAAGTCATTTAGAGTGATAAAAAATACATATAAGAAATTGGTTAAATAGGTGAGGGTTATCGGCTAATTTAAAATTATTTTTTTCGTAGCTTTTAATGACTTTTCAAGGAAGTGTTGAGTTGACTTTATTCTCAGTTGGCATGGGACCTTTAAAATGATATAATTTATTTTCAAGATGGTCAAATTCCTTATTTTTACTCAAAAACAAGATGATATATATTTATTTATTTTTTTATAGTAAATAATATAAAAAATATGGGTTACATATATATTTTACAACATATTATATTAAAGGTCGTTTTTGGTCATGTATACCTTATCAGAAAAGAGAAGCTCTTGTGCCTGTTAAGGGCATATACAAGAATGACTCCGACAACTTGCTTCCAAGGTAGTCTCAATCCTTCTTATTTTTTTTTAAATGAATGCATTCCAATTTGCACTATTTATTTGCCATTGTACTGGATAAATGACACTTCGGTAGGAACTGAACATATTTTCGTAATAAACACAATGATATAACTTTGTTTTAATTCCACTTTATTATTTCCTTATCCAACCGGTTTCGGTTCGACCTGAACCTTCATCAGGGATGAATAAAAATATATTAAACATAATACAGATATCACATGGTATTTAAAAGAAAATTAGAAGAGGGAGAAAGAACATCAACTTAGGTGGGTGCGAGGAGGGGAGGTGGCTACGAGGGAAGGGTGAAAGAGGGCGGGATAGTGGAAATATTTTTAAAAAAATGGGGCTGTTAGACAAATCTAATTGTTTATTAAGTAAATTAGTTTTATTTATTTTTAATGACTTTTTTATTTCAAAGCCGAACATATTTTCATTTCAAAACCAAACAATTTATAAGAGCCCCTACCATTATTAATAAAATAAAATAAATATATTTTCATCGTGACCCTGTACGCGCAATAATGTACTCAAAGGCTTATCCAGTGGCGTGCCAGAACACTGGCACTGCGGCCGTACACTTACATCACCACGGGCTCTAAACTCTAAAATCCCTGATATCGTAATCCTATTATGTTGTGTCGATGGAGCGTTATTCGCTATTAATGCGGTTTTCCCGCCAAAGCTTCCGAAATGCGGCCATTGTGACACCGGACGCCATTTGCATATCTCCCTCTAAGGTTCAATTATTTGTCAATATACGAGTGTATTAGCAAAACTTAGATGATATTATTTTTTTACGAAATAAAATAAATCTTATGTATAAACAATAACTAATATGTAAGCGGTTTCTTAGACAATTTGTTGTGTTCAAACTCAATTGATAAGTTTTTTTTAAATAACTTTATCTTAACAATAGATAAATATAATGTTTACTGGATGTAATAGGGATTTTAACCGGCAATTCCTGAGCATATTTAGAGTAAAAAATTTAAGATGCCATTTTGCCCTCCCATGATAAGTTTTTTAATTTAAAACAATTTTTTTTTTCATTATTTGTCGCAACTGTAATTGGGTGCAACCAGCGTGGGTCACGTGTTACGCACTCCGTCGCGTTCTAGCAGCATAGTAACGGAGGAGAGAGAGCGCATATCACGTGATCCCGTCGCCACGCGTGATACAACCTGTATATAATGCACTTCATTAAAATATTTATTTGTGTGTAAATCGAATGTACTTTGGGATATAATATTTACGCATGTAAAATGTTTAGAATTATTGTTCCAAATTACGTAATATATGGTATCATAACATTCATAACCAAACGAGTGTGCTGAGTCGGGAAAACTCTCAAACGAGGAGCTATATTCAGCATGTCGCTTTGATTTATTCACTGAACGTCAAACTGTTTGCTTGAAAATGTTATTAATCGTTTATGTTTTGTCATAAATAATAAGTAGTCCACAAAAAAAAATTAAACAAAAATGCCTTTAATAACATGATATGATGCAATTTACTATAGTGTTCTACCTCAGCCAGGAGCATTCCTCTTCCGGTGCCACCGGCATACCAGGGAACACTATTTTTTATTTGCTAAGACTTGGAACACATGCTCTGGAATCGGTGGTAGGTGTAAGTGACAGTGTAGGATAAGTGACAGAGTAGGGTAAGTGACAACATTGAGCCAATATTGGTATGTTGCCTTTCATAGGTACCTAGACGGAAAACTAATAACAATTAAAAGCTCGTTCACACACAGCTATAGAACTGCGAGCAGATATCTGTTGAACCGCGAGCGCTTATAAATATTTCTTCCCGTGGTAGGAGAGGGGGTCAGATGAATTAGGGAGCGGCAACGGAATGCACATTTTTTGTACTGAAACTGTCAACTCGACATCTGTCATCCACCGCTCTAGGCAGCTTCGTAATTACAATGACCCTCTCTCCTGTTTTCGTCGGAGAGGGGAGCGCTTATATTTTAGTATATCGCCTTTGGAGCGGTTTCGTCGTAAGATGTGTATTGTCTATGATTGATCTTCGCTTAAATTGCTTAGGTGTGAACGGTCTGAAGGGATTTTATGGAGAGCGTTATTTGGCGTGCGATGATCTTATATATTTTATAGCTGTGTGTGAACGAGCTTTTAACCGTTGAGTTTCTAATTAATCTTCCTTTCGTAATTTTTAAAATTAATTACATTTATCTCAGTTGTCTTTCATACATAAAACAGCAATATATTGTTCCCACAATACAAAAGGCAAACTCATAACACCCACATACAAATACCATAAAGATAGATTTAACATGATATCCGCCGACGCTGATATTCGAACCATCGACCTTTCGGTCCACAGGCGTGCGCTGCAAAACAAGTGAAATGTGAGATCGATCTAGAGTTAACTGGAATCTAGTGGGCGTAGTAGAAGAAACAATGTACAATATTGTACGATATCTAACATCCAGATTCATATACATAGTTTGTTTGATATATTCTGCTATTACGAACAGCTGGTTTAGCTGGTTAAATCCCTCAATGTCCACTACACATATAACACCTATAAAAGTAATGAGAATGAGAAATGATTAATGATTAATAAACTGCTCAGGAAATTGTAGGCGAAACAAATGCCACTGAAAGGGTTCGAATAAAGCTTTAAAAATGTTGGGATTTATTTTAAGGGTATCTAGTGATTTCAATAATGTCAATACAGTAAAAACATTATATAGTAAGGAGTCAAATAGAATATAATTCCATGGTTTGGTCCCCAAATTATGAGGTTCATTCATATGCGATTGAAAGAATCCAAAATAAATTTTTAAGATATGTAAATTTTAAAATGGGCATTCCTAGAGAATGCCTAAATTACGATAACGTAGCTATTTATTTGTATTTTGTCTGCATAAAGAAAAAAGTTATTTTGGATTTTTATATTTTAAATATTTTTTTTTAAATATTTGGTACCTACATACTGTGTGGATCTAATTCAATAATGTTTTTACTTTATAATTATTTTTGTATAAGTGCCTTAAACAGTTGTTTCCTGCACTATTTATAAGTATAATTTCTTAAATATTGTTATATATATAAAAACCTAAATAGGCGTATATAAATAAATAGATATTACAGGCAGAAAAATTATGAATATGTTTGTGAAAACCACTCGTTATTCAAATTGATTCGAAACGGTTCGAACACCTGCCCGCAGTCCTCTCTTACCCACAGTCGTCCTACGATACACGACAGCATTATGCAAGCAAGAATCTCTTAAATTTCTATGTACGTAGTTTAATCATACATGAATCAGAAAATCTGTTTTTTTTATATATATTTTATGGTTCCATGCCAACTAAGAATAAAGTCAACTCAACACCTCCTTGAAAAGTCATTAAAAGCTATGAAAAAAATAATTGAAAATAATTTTAATAGTCGATAACCCTAACCTAATCTATTTAACCAAAATTTATATATATATATATTTTTTATCACTCTAAATGACTTATCTGAGATGGTTCTAAGTTAGTTTCATTCCGAGTTGTCCGGTCACCATATTTTATTATAGTTTTTCCCATTATCAACCCAGAAACGATTAATTCTGTTATCGTGAATTTTGCACTGCTTTCTCTAACTGGGTCAGTGGAAATATTTTCAGATTAGTGTGTTACTTACATCGTGAGCTACGGTCCTTTGAAATATCAATTCGACCGTTATAAAATAAGATTCATTCAAGTTTTGTAAGAGAAAAAAGCTTAAAATTAAATATTTAGTATTTTCCTGCAAAAATTCATACTGCTTACATTTATTGATGTTTTTAATAATTTGTCGTTTATTCTCATAGCCGTAGTTTATTTTTATTTTTTTATTTTATTTTAGTAATTTGTACATTAAAGTGAACAAATTGCTAATTAATTATATTACATATTACATACTAAATTTTTTCCAGTTTAATGTAGCTCCTACAATACATCTTGAACCTTCCAATTGGTGCACACTTTAAAGTTTCTGGTAGCGTGTTAAAAAACTTCATCTCTTTATTACTATTATTAACTGTTCTGCGTACTAGCTTTGTCCTTTTTTTGTAGCCTGATTTCCTTGCACGTCCTTGTGTTATGTCTTCGAATGTCTTTGTTGTATATAATTATATTTGATAAGTATTTTGGTAACAAGTTTCTTACTATTTTACGGATGAATATCATCGTGGATTAGATTTAAATTTATTATTTTATGGATAACTGTCATCGTCAGCATCTGTTTCATGGTTAGCCAATTTAGTTCCTTTAATATTTTATTCACTTTTGAAAATCTATTTCGCTGAAGTATTATTCTTATTGCCCTGTTTTGGAGAATTTGAAACTTATTTTGTTCTCGTTCGTTAACAACATAAAAACCATTTTAACAGCAAAAATGTACCAACTACGAAGTTTTCGGTGATTGGACAACTCGGAATGAAACCAACTCAGAACCATATCAGATAAGTCATTTAGAGTGATAAAAATATATATAACTTTTTTTTTAAATAGGTTATGTTAGGTTAGGGTTATCGGCCAAATTAAAATTATATTTTTCATAGCTTTTAATGACTTTTCAAGGAAGTGTTGAGTTGACTTTATTCTCAGTTGGTATGTATGGAAGCGAAACTTTCATACATGTATGGTATTTACTTTATTTCAATGTAATTTCTCACGTATAGGTTTACACATTTTCCAATTAATATTTAAAATCGTTTAATCGCTTTTTTCACGTTCGCGCCCTCGAGTGTCATGCGGAAATAATTATTTCAATTTACACGTTATAAAGATTACCTGTGGGAGGCCCACAATGGTGATGGCCCAGACGGATTAGGGGGTCTCGTTAGCGCTCACGAACCGGAAGTTGATGCCCCTCTCCCCGCCCATTGGGAGTGTACACCACTGGAATTTTTCAGACCTGCCAAAAACGGGCATCTAACAAATGGTCCAATCTTGCCAAGAACAGACATTTTGTAGGAAGGGTTCCAATTTTGACGATTCCAAAGCAGCTTTTGCATTAAATAATAAAATTTAAAATTTGATTTTTGATTTGATAGTTTGAAAACTTTACTTAAAATTATCACGTCTTCCAATACAATATAAAATTTGCTTCACGCTTCAGGCGCCGTATCCTGGCTCTAAAAGAAGAAGATGGAGAGATATGTAATTACGAATGTTGGAAAGAGCGCGCTTATATTTCAAACGATAAAATTGAAGCGAAAATTGTGAAAATGTTTAATAAAACACGACTCGTTTAGAATAGAGCAAAAATCTCGTGGGGGTTGTCTAAAACAACATTCAAAAAAACACTGTGAACTTTTTCATATATACAACTTATTAAATAATAGAGACAGACTTGAAAACAA
The DNA here is from genome assembly GCA_936435175.1 of Glyphotaelius pellucidus. Taxonomy (NCBI): domain Eukaryota; kingdom Metazoa; phylum Arthropoda; class Insecta; order Trichoptera; family Limnephilidae; genus Glyphotaelius; species Glyphotaelius pellucidus. The sequence goes on along the minus strand of OW386552.1, from coordinate 8,135,028 downwards.
AAATTTATGAGCATAATTTGCGATTTTTTTCTTTAGAGGGAATTTCATATAATTTGCATTTCGGCGTGGGGATTGTGTAGATATTATCTTCAAAAATAACATATATTTGGTTAAGAGCTTAAAAAATTCAATTGTTGATGGTACGTATGCAAGAAATCGGTAGAAATTCGGGTAGCCGCGACTTTACGGTACTCTCAGTACCAACCTGATGAAAACCGTCACTGAGAATCGAAAAGTTGCTTGAAATGGCTTTAGCAGTGTTTGGTGACAAAATCTGACTAGGCGGATACTTTCCAACCTTCCTCTCCCCCGTCTCAACTACTTTCAGCCAAACAAATTCCCAAATTAGCAATGCAATAGAACACTGGCTACGGATGGTTTTTACCATTTTCCTGTTTCTTATCAATAATTTTTAATAGTTTCCATGAATGGCATCCATTTACATTTGCGAAAACGGAAATTCTAACCGAACTAAAAAGCAAACAAAAAAGTCTTAGATAAATTATCTATGTTATTTAGGGGATATTTTTGACTTTTATATGAGCTTGAAATTATATTTAAGCACAATGTTTTTAAACTAAAATATCAATTATTCTGATTTGACAGCTCGTAGTAGGAACCACGCTCATGCCAACTTTGGCGGGATATAAGTGTAGTTTCCAATACGGCCACCATCTTAAACCGGAACCGGGACGTAACAAACAATTTTACAGACAGATGAAATGCCAAATGGTAGAATTAAAAAAGAACTGCTATCGCCAAGACAAATAGAAAAACATGCAAAATTATTTTGACGTTCTTTAGTAATTTGTTCAGAGTTATAAAATAAAAGGATCAAGGTTAAGTAGATTAGGTTTATAAATAATGTTATTTCGTCGCGTTCATTCTTACATTTAATTAATCCCTTTTTTAGCGATATTTTGACAAAATAACACCTCTAAGCAGCTTAGGATTAATATTTCAAAGCGATTAATTAACGAGGGTCGTGTGATTGGTTCCGACAATTTTATTTTTCTAACTAAATTGTTGGTCGATTAGTGTTTTTATAATTTTCTCGTTTACTTTGAACGTGGTAATCGGACTTATATGTTATAACAACGTGTTGGATGCTCTCAGTATCGCCCTGATAAAATACCACCATTGAGAATCAAAACGTTGCTTGAAATGGCTCTAGCCGTATTTGATGGCCAAATCTGACTAATCAAGTATTTCTCAACCTTCTCCTCCATATGTTCTTTCCCCCCAGCTTCTAAACATACTCGTACCCTAACTGTAATCGCCAAGTGGAACTATTGGGCGGTGAGGTCCATAGAAATATATCGTGAAGCCCGCTCCTACCGAGAAAATTTAAGGGTTAAAAAAAAAACTCTTTTCTTTTGCCCAAATAAAATAATTAAGATTTTTTTTTCTATGTCTAACCATATTTATTTTATCACTTTTCATTTTAATATTTATTTTACCACTTTTTATTTTAATTTCTACTTTTTATTATAATTTCTATTTTTAACTATAATTTTTCCAATTTTTGGCGTCATTTATACTAATCTATATGTGCACACTAGACTTCATATTTTCATACTACGTAACTTTACTCCATTGGTCACCATGAAACAGGCAGCCGCTTAGTATGGTGATTTAATATTTCTTCTTTATGTAAGTTTCACAAATATGTAACATGTGTTGTATAAATAAATAAATAAAGAAAATAAAATATAACTATCTTTCTCTCTATCTATCTATTTTTTTTTTGTCACTGACTGGTATCCCAGAGATGGCAAGAGAAGTAGAGGACGTCAAGAAATAAGATGGGAAGACGACCTAAAACTCACGGCTGGACATCATTGGAGAAGTAGCGAGTGACAGGTCCCAGTGGAAAATGTTAGAGGAGGCCTATGCCAAGAGTCAAACTGAGCTTCGAGATATATTATAAAAAAATAAGTGTCAAGATTCATACCTAACAAAAGTTCAGAATAAAAAGGCTTATTATTTTATTATGTTATTATTATATATCTATTTTTTTAAAGTTGCTTGGAGATGGAGTTTGTTGTATCTTAAAATTAATTTTGGGTGAAGGGGAGAAGAAGAGGAATATAGGATAAGGATAGGAGATGCTCCCGATGCATTGCGCACTCTTGTATTGTTGTCGATCGTATACGTTACTTCTATTCGATATTTCTGAAGGGTATTGCTAAAAATCTTGTTTTTGTGAAATTTTGTGTTATATTGCACACATAAATTAAGAAAGAAGATTAGATAAATCTCTGTGTGTGTAAAATTTTGTGTGATTTTGAAATAAAAATAACTAAATATGGAGAGGAGGAAATCATTCAAATTACGAAGTAACACCAATTCCATAACTATTCCATGACTGCATGATTTGAACTTCCATGATTTCCAGAATTATGCTACTTCAACACCTCTTTGAAAAACCTAACCTATTTAAACAATGTTTTTTTTTCTCAATCATTTTTTATGACTTTTCAAAGGCAGTGTTGAAGTTACATGATTCTGGGTTGTCCGGTCAACTACTGACACTATCTATAGTCAATAAACAAAGATTTTGTATTTAATTTATCCTTTATTTTGTGTAAATTAACATTCATGAAGATGAGGAATGAGAGAAAAGAGAACGTACTCGTAATACTCGTACAACAACTTACCGTCTGCCTCGGAACAGGAATCCCTAGTGAGGAAGACTGTGATAAACTACTTTTCTTTGTATTTTCTAATTAGGCAGGAAAGAAAAAATACAATACTGTTAGTAATAATAAAGTCGTTTTCACATACTCGTAAACATTAAGATTTTAAATTATTATGATATTATTGATAACCGAATTGTCGCTGATGGAAATTAACAAGCGCAGGGAATGCATTGAGGAGGTGGAGGATTGCATGGTGCGGGCTGCAGGTTGCATGATGGTGGTGGAGGATTGCATGGAGCGGGCTGCGGGTTGCATGATGGTGGTGGTGGAGGGTTGCATGGAGCGGGCTGCGGGTTGCATGATGGTGATGGAGGATTGCATGGAGCGGGCTGCGGGTTGCATGATGGTGGTGGAGGATTGCATGGAGCGGGCTGCGGGTTGCATGGTGGCGGTGGTGGAGGATTGCATGGAGGGGGCTGTGGGTTGCATGGTGGTGGCGGTGGAGGATTGCATGGAGCGGGCTGGGGGTTGCATGGTGACGGTGGTGGAGGATTGCATGGAGCCGGATGCGGGTTGCATGATGGTGGCGGTGGTGGAGGATTGCATGGAGCGGGCTGTGGGTTGCATGGTGGTGGCGGTGGAGGATTGCATGGAGCGGGCTGGGGGTTGCATGGTGGCGGTGGTGGAGGATTGCATGGAGCCGGATGCGGGTTGCATGATGGTGGTGGTGGTGGAGGATTGCATGGAGCGGGCTGCGGGTTGCATGGTGGTGGTGGTAAAGGATTGCATGGAGCAGGCTGCGGGTTGCATGGTGGTGGTGGTGGATGATTGCATGGAGCGGGCTGCGGGTTGCATGATGGTGGTGGAGGATTGCATGGAGTGGGCTGCAGGTTGCATGGCGGTGGTGGCGGAGGATTGCATGGAGCGGGCTGTAGGTTGCATGGTGGTGGTGGTGGAGGATTGCATGGAGTGGGCTGCAGGCTGCATGGTAGTGGAAGATTGCATGGAGCGGGCAGTGGTGATTGACATCTTATGCAAGCTGAATAACCATCCTGAATAGAAATGTGAATTAAGAGGAGTATCTTTAAAATAAATAGTTCACATAATTTTGAATTAAAAGATCAAAACCCGAAAGACAATAAATGCAGACATTATCACAATGATAAATGTTACTTTTAGTTCATCGAAGAACTTACCTGCAGGAATAGAAGTGTCACAAGGCAAGAGAGCCCACTGTTCCTAAAGATCACCATCTTGCGGAGCTGACAGTCCTAGAATACCTCCAGTTCCCGCTTGTCGCATCTTAAATAGATCGTGGATCAATCCAAACTAAACTTATCATCATACCTGACGGATAATAAACACTGTTTTTCTATAACCTCACGTATTATATTCTTCATTCTTTATCATGAAAAATTCTTACAATGCTGAATTCCTCGTGCCGATAAAAAAATAAAACCTTGCATTAATTTCATGTTGCAGTGTCAGCTAAAAAAAACCGCATTATGAACATGAAAACCTGTATATCCGAAAAATCTATAAAATAATGCTTCTAACATTCTTAACAATTTTATTTCTTATCTTCACTCTGAATTTCTTATCTTCACCCTGGGGCTTTCTTCACGGCCTGTGTCGAATTAAGAGATGCTGAGAGGAGGGACTTAAAAGAAAGGAAGCGTGAACCCTAAATCTTGAGGAAACACGGATTTATTTATTTATTAATAAACGCTCTTTTTCGGGGCTTTTACATATAAAGCATAGTTAGAAAAATACATATTTATTGTACTTAACTGAACTGCCTCAATAACAATATTTTATATTTGTTGAAAGATAAATTGAATACGTCCACTGACTTGGTATAATTGTTTCCCTCCATTAGTATTCTGGGCAAAGAGAAATACATATGGTAGTTAGTCCAAGAATTTCTGCACTGAAATAAATCCTGACTTCTAGTATTACGAAGTGGAATTCGGAAGCTTATCAATTCAACCAATACCGGACCATCAACTAAATCATTTAGTATTTTGTATAGAAATACCAAGTCGGTGAAAATTCTTCGTCTGACAGTTTGAGCATATTCATATCGTTAAAAATAGTGTTTTCAGTTTAACATAATTGCTGGAATACCCATTTAAAATTTAGAAAACGTAAGAATTTGTTTTGTATTCTTTCAACAGCTTGTACATGTATATTATAATGTGGGTTCCAGACGGGAGAATTGTACTCCGGTTGACTTCAAACACACGCAAAATATAACAGATTAATACACTTTATATTGGTAAAATTTCCAGTTAGTCTAATTATAAATCCAAACATTTTTAAGCCCTTATTACAGATTTCTGTTATGTGGTTAACAAATGAAAGATTTGATTGAAAAGTGATGCTTAAGTCTTTAATTTGTGTTAATGTCTCAAGACTATTGTTATCAATGTTGTAATTGTTATCAATGTTGTAATGAACCATTCCACAGGATTTTGAGCTCACTGTATTGAATATTTACATAAACAATCAAACAAATATATCTGAGTAAGCAAATATCGTAGATACTCGAATCTGATCCTGTTTAAAATATAAAGCACACAAATAAGCATACCAGTATATATTCTTTAGTCTTTTACTTCCAGTCGTTCAGTTTCCAGACTTTCATCCCGAGACACGCCCGCATTATAGGTGCGCATGACGGTACTCTTTGATAGGTCGATCTGTACCATACGTGCTCTGGGCCTAAAGGAGGTTTTCCATGCAGCAGCCGTGCAGCTAAAATCATCTGGTGAAATCGGAATGACACTCGGAGGATAGTTCTACGTTTGCTACCTGATTCGATATCGGAAATATAGCCAATATTTGTTTGCCGGTTCCATTCAACTTATAATATGACAAAGCTTTATATCATTTGAAATCTACAGATAATACTTTGTTTATTTATTTTCAAATAAGTGTTCTATTTTTTTAAATGTTAATATTATTGTAATATACGCGAAAATTTGGTAATTTTTTTTTATTTTTGACAACCTCCATGGCTGATTGTTTTTTTAACATTAGCTCCACACAGGAGGCCCTGAGGAAAATAATTCCCCTCAGGGAATATGTCATCTTTGGGGATGCTGTGTGTAGGGTCTTTTAGGAAAGGAAGGACAGGAAGTTCTGGGAAGGAAAAAAGGAATTGGGGGTGAGCAGGAATCTGGGGGTCACTGACCCCCAGATTCAGTCCAGAAGGACACACTGACCCCCAGACGGACGGAAAATCAAGGAGAAATGCAAACGGAAAGCATGAATCCATGGGATACAGGAAAGAAGAAGCAGGGGGAAGCTGGAAGCGTTTAGCGGAAAACATAAATTAACGGGATGCTGGAAACGAAAAGCTAGAAGCAACAAACAAAAAATTACGCGGGAAAATGGAAGCGATATTAAACGGGAAGCAAAAATAAGCAAAAGGCGAGAAACGAAAACGAAAGCTCAATCAATGGCTTTATTCTTGCACACCCTGCATTTCAATATTGATTTATTAGGTTGCCATTTACACCGGTCAAACTCCAATTTCCTTCCGTCCTCAGAGCACATTTTCAAGTCCTAACAAAACAGTGCCCTTTGGTAGACCGTCTCACCGGGACAGAAATGATCCTGGCTGAGATGGTACAATCGTATCGTTTTTTTTACAAAACAGTACATTACTAGCTCAAATAGTTATATACAGGTTTTAGTAGGAGTTGTGAAGCTGAAAGCATTTACAAAATAATTGCTTCAGGATCGGTGACTGGACAACTCAAAAAACTCAAAACTTCATCACTCCTTGAAAAGTCATTAAAAGTGATAAAAAATAAACTAGATTAAATTAATTACGTTATGTTAGGTCATGAGTAGGGGGAGGAATGCGGAGGCAAAACAAAAATTCCAAAGCCGCTGCTTATTAAATGCAAAACAATTAAACTATCGTTATTTGACCGGTCTAATTTGTTTTATTGGGTCAACAGACTTGGCTATAAAAGATAAAAGATCATTTGGTTTTGGCCTATTTCAGCATATCGCTCGCCATACATTTCCAATGTTTTTGCCTCCGCCAGCCGCCTACTAGTCATGAGCTATTTTATCACTTTTAATGAATGTTGAGATGTCGTGGAACGCCTAACAAAAATGTACGCTTGTCAATTTTCTTTACGATATCTTTCTTATTCTACAAATAAATATCGAGAAGACCAGAATTACCGGCCATAAAAACTTCTTTGGTATATTATGAACTCATTTTCATAAATTTGTAAGAACCCAGCTCTACTTGGAAGCATTTCTAACATAAATGCAAAATTTCCTTGAAGTATTTTATTAAGTTTATCCAAGATTTTCCACAATGCAGCCAAGTAGCAGGTAAGAGTACCAGCAAATATGACACTGTTCTGTTCTGCTCTGGTTCACTGTTTTGTTCTATGGTGGCTTCCTTCCAGAACAATGGTAGTGGCGAAACACGGAGGCATTGATCTCATCACGGGATTAACGTCACCTGGAAAAAACCAGGGACGGCTCGTGGCGAAGGCAATAATTAATTTAATTGACTGTTTACCACTTTCACCAAATTGTAAATTCCACATTAATGTAAAAATATTATTAATTCCACATTTATATACAGGTACTATCGCAATAGTACTGGATTAAGCCGCCGCTATCCGAATTTCTACCGATTTCTTACATGTCTCCCTTAAACATTTGAAGTTTTTAAGCTCTTAAAAAACGTATGTTATTTTTGAAGATAATATCTATATACGTTCCACGCCGAAACGCAAATTATAAGAAATTCCCTCGATAGAAAAAAATCGCAAAGTATGCTCCGAAAATTATTTAAAACAAGTCTATTTCTATTATTTTACAAGTTCTATTTGTGAAAAAATTCACAATGTTTCTTTAAATGATATTTAAGATACCTTCCACGAGATTTTTGCTCTATTTTAAACGAGTCACGTTTTATAAAGCATTTTCCCAATTTTCGCATCAATTTTGTCATTGAAAATATTGGCGCGCTCTGTCCAACATTCGTAATTACATAAAAATCAAAAATGTACTTGGGGATATATGAGATATCTATATACCTGCTATATTAAGCATAGGAAATATTTGAAACTTTCAAAATACTTTCTGTAAACTCCCGCGAAGGTTTCTGGATTATTTCAACCTCATGACAATTCCCTTGAAAGTGTTTTAATCGTAACAAAAACTCTTTCGAAAGCGTAAAAAATTTGAGAATGACGTTTTGCAAAACATTGATTGTTAAATAAAAATTCAATTTTCGAAATTCTTTAAACTAATGAATTTATTTGAAGTACTCGCCTAATACTTTGAATCGAATCAAGAATTAAAGATATTTTAAATAGATAGGTACCTGAGTTAGGTACCAAATTTGCTTGATTGTTTTTATAATATACAAAAATGAATATTTGTGATAAATGAAAAATTAAAATGTGAATTAAAAAATTGTAATTAGTGGCACGCAAGCTGTTTGAAAGCTGAATGCACTGGGACTGAATATATACAGCAAACAACATGGTTCATGTATTGTTTGCAGTGATGCCAATTGAAATCGTAGATATGAAAATAGATATGAAAATAGCGATCGCGCAAAGCGAAAAATTTTGTCTTTGTTCTTTCTACGGGAATCGGGCTGAAAAAAGAGATGGTATAAGACCTATATAAGGAAATAATTACGTGCATCCTGATTGTGTAAGTTTTAAATACGCTCCTGTTTTAATTTCGAATCCGCTCACTTCATCAGCCAAACGCAAATAGACGAAGTTCAACCTTTGTCGTGTATTTGCATATACAGTGTGAAGCACGAATACTGCTACCGAAATATTGATGATATTTCTGTATGATACAAGTGAATCGTGAGCTAAAAAAATCGTCAGATTGTGCAGAGGGCATTTATAGGACACAAATGGCTAAATGTCAATGTACGCCAATAAGGAACTACGTTAAAATATTATTGCTGAAAAAATAAATATTCGAATTGATCATTAAATGCCGATTTTGAATATGTACGTTTTATTGCGTATATGTACATGTTAATCGCAATTTAAAAACTATTATAACCACTGACTCTTAGTCTGTGATTAAAATCATAAAATACCTAGATGCCCTCGTCTTTTATGGTTCTAGTCGGCGGGTTTTGACAGAAATTAGACCGCTCCCTCTGTAATTTTTGATAATTATTATTTTGTATTTATTTATTTTATAATGAAAAACCGTATGGGAATGGCCTAGCTGTTAACCGCCGAAACCTAGGCGCTCATGACCTCACGCGTTCTTTGGCAGAAAACGAGCGTTTTGGCGGGTATTGAAAAAGTCAAACCTTAAAAATTATTGTAACTATGAAATCAACATCGTGAATAGTAAAAAAAAAATTTGGAGTTGCTCACTGTTACGTGTTTTCAGTCAAAGTCAGTTATCTATCGAGATTCGATCGAATACCTTCCATCATCGTTACGTCAGGGAGCAGACATGTTTTTCGAATTCAATTTTTCGAAATCAATTGTTCGAATTTCAGTTTTTTGAAAGACTAATTTTTCGAACAGCAATTGGCCGAAAGACATATTTTTCGAATTTATTAGTCAACTTTTAAAATATTATTATGACTGACGAGATACTGTCAAAAGTACCAGTCATAGGTTAGGTTAGGTTGAGTTTACGTACATTATATACATACTTATATCAATTCGAAAAACTAGTGTTTCGGTCAATTGATGTTCGAAAAATATGTTTTCGAAAAATTGAAGTTCGCAAAATTGCATTTCAAACAATTGAATTCGAAAAATTGACTTCGAAAAATTAAAATTCAGTAAATTTACCTAGACCCGTCACGTCATGGCCGTCACAACAATAGTGTTGAAAATGTTGAAAACTTCCTTTTTGTTCACCAAAAGACATCACCTTTTCGTAAGAGGGATGAATGTGGGGGTTGTTATTTTAAAGTTCTCTTATTACTCAAGCGAAGAGAGAACCCATTTTCAGAGCGGTGAAAATTTAGTTCAGATAAAGACATCACGGAGAAAGAAAATTACATATAATAATGTAAATAAATTGCGTCTTGTTTCTATGGATTGCCAATTGCTAGTGAAACCATTTGAAATATTAATACTTAGATGTGATCGAATTGACCGGTTAGTGGCTGAGTTGACAAGTGCGACGGATTTCCACCCTGATCACATGTTCCTGGTCAATGCACAAGCAAGGTGTTTTAATATCAATAGTTTTTACCGACGGTAACCGGAATAATAATATTGCCATTCGGGAATGTTTATATTTTGAAAAATAAAATATTGTCGAAGGCCAAACAAAATTATATATACATATATTGGATGCAAGTGTTTTGAAGTCGATATTTAATAGGTATATCATTATAGTTCTAAATTTGAAGGTAACTTACAATTTATCACATTTCCGTTTTTTTACGCGAGTACTGCACAAGAGTCCCACAACTGCTCTCAACCATCAGGAGCTAGTGAGACCATGACAACTGCAATTGTGGTATGTTGCCAGGTTGGAGACAGGGGGGCGGGAAGAAGATGGGTTAAATGAAGATGAGGTAGTACCTGACTATACAGATTTGTTCATCAAACACCACTAAAGCCATTCCAAGCAACGTTTCGATTTTTCACCGGGCGGGAATAAAAGCAACTATCACTCTAGAACGTGCCGCAAATACACTACACATTTTTTGAATTAACAAATTGAATTACCGCACAGTTTGAAGCCGCTACTTCGGGATTCATAGCTAAGGATCTTCAACCAAAATAAAGGACGACATCACTTCTTAGTAGCAACTTTGTCGACTCACCTTTTACCTACGTACGACTACATATAAGCTGAGTACTGCCGGTTCCTGGTTACTTTCCATGTTATAAAGAGAGCTTATTACGCTAAGACGAGTTTTCAACAAAGGACTGAGTGTCTACAATAATTGACATTGTCATCGTTCAAGTGCTCAGAAACTGGGTTAAGGATTATGTACCTATATGTTAGGTAATTTTATGATGGCTCCCTATCTGCGAGCTTCGAAACATTCAACGTTTCGAAAGAAGAAGCTATAGCATTAACAGCATTAACAGCAAACTAAGGTTCCATGCCAACTGAGAATAAAGTCAACTCAACACCTCCTTGAAAAGTCATTAAAAGCTTTGAAAAAACCTAACCTAACCTAACCTAACGAAACCTATTTGACCAAATTTTTATAAATATGTTTTTATCACTCTAAATGGCTTATTTGAGATGGTTCTGAGTTGGTTTCATTCCGAATTGTCCGGTCACCGGCATCACCAATTATGGTATTTTGTATGACTGAAGAAAGTGAGAAAAGAAAGTAAATGTGGTGAGAAAGATTGAATGGTATCTAGCTATTCAGATCTGGTAACCAATGACGATTATCCAATTCATGCAACTTTACGATTCTGAAAGGTGGTTTCGCCAGGACGATACTGAGGGTATTTTCTCCGGCTTTATAAGTAAAATTATTAACCTTGTCAAATGCAACTTTTCTAAATTTTGCTTATTTTAAACCTTTAAATTGGCTTGAGCCTTGAGCACTGTTCGGATATATTTCTATGATCTGAATTTTGAATGTTGTAAAGAGAATGGTGAGGCTCTAATCGGGTTTGTCGAGAATCTATTTATTTCACTTATTTTTTTTTTTTTACATGAGCTCCTGAGAAACATAATCTCCCTCGGGGCCTATGTCATCTTTGGGGATGCTGTGTGGAGGGTTTTTTATAAGGAAAGGGAGTGGAGGAGAATTCTAGGAAGGAAAGGGGTTTAAGGGGTGGGAAGGAATCTGGGGCTCAGTGTGTCCTGGTCATCCGCCTCCAAGCTAAACAAACCTCACCCCATGAACCCGGGCACCCCTGCTAAATCACCAAACGTAGCGAACCACTTGGGGTTACCTATGGCATAAGTGTTGATTATCCAATAAAGGTTTCCGGGGCGGCGTTACCCATTCCCGCCTCCCAAATTGTTATCCTTATTAAATAATGACCCGCCAAAGTAGACGCTTTTTTAGCTGTGTGGGACACCTGTGTTAAGGTGGTCAAACATAATGCAAAGAATACAAGACTGATGTAAGCTTAATGAGTAAGATTAAAAAAGTGACGCTTAGTTGGATTGGGCATGTAGAGCGAATGAACGAAGAAAGGAGTGAAAGTAAGTTAAACATAGTGAGTGATGGTTAGTTAGTTAGTTAAACATAATGATAAATAATAATAACAATGATAACAAAAAGACATCATAATAAAAATTTTAATGTATAAAAATGAATTTTTCTTTGTTTGTCCCTTTTTCATTCCTAAACCATATATCGATGAAACTTTGGTGATTTGTTATACTTATGCCCGCGAAGGTTGTTATATATATGGTGAGCTCTGGCGTTATGCAATTATACTTTATTAAATTACAATAAATGGCGCACAAATTGTTTGAAAAATGGGTGTATTCTGTATAAATTGTCGGCGCGGAGGAAAGGGGAAGAAGAACACGCAGAGAGAAACGATTTCTTTCTTTAAGCAGCATTTCAACGCATGCCGGCTACTCGCTAGTACAATATAAAAACAATGTCTAAAAAATGAAAAGTTTGTTTGAAACATTTAAAGTTTGGTTATTACAACACGTCGTAATATAATGGGCACCTTTATAGAGTGGATTTAAATTCAATTTTGGAAATGTTATACAACTTTTTTTTTATTCCGAGAATATTACAAAGGGCGGTCATTTTCTTTCCAACGGCGAAGTACGAAATGATAATATTATTTCGGCAAAACTTTAGCCGACCCTAAACTTCCCAACTGTAATGGCAATATAATTTCAGTTGTATAATATATCATAAGAACTGTTGGGCTATTCTCAAATTTCTACCACAAATATTACGTATACGTATTACTCTCACTCGCCTTTTAAATACATAAATCTATAGAAATTGTCATGCTCTTTTTTCATGACATTGAGATTCCAAGGGCCGGCAAAAGAAATGGCTAACAGAAAATTCAATTGTATACGTACTCACAAGCCGGAAAATCGTGTTACAAGCAGGAAACTGGTGAATCTACACTACATGGAGAATCTAAAAAGCATTTCGATTTTTTTTTTAATCTTTCTTTTCTAACTTTTTAAATAGTAATTAAAAATTGGAGCCCGGTCAGCGCTTCATATTTGCATTACACGCGTCGACACATTTAAAAAAAATTAAACATACGAGGGTTACATGGCTCTCGTAGCCAAGGAAAAAAATCATATTTTCTCGATTTTTCAAAAATTTAATTTATGAATTATTTCATTCGAAGTGTCGAAAGAACAAATATAAAAGAACAATTTCTCAAAAATATTGAAAAAAATTGTCATTAAAAAAATCGGAAAATTCAGCCGATGTTTTGAAGAAGTGTGCCAAATTTCAATGAGATCGGTGCATTGAAGTTTGGGACTGTGCCCTCCGGTTGTAAAAAAGCGATCATTCACCCTATTCCAAAGAAGGGTGACCGCTCCAACCCGGCCAACTACCGCCCCATGGCGATCACATCTGTTCTGTCAAAAGTGATGGAACGTGTGATCAACGACAAACTGCTCACATACCTCGAGAAGAACAAAATTATTAACGACCGTCAATACGGATTCCGGCGGAACCGCTCGTGCGGTGATCTTCTCGCGTATGTGACGCATGTTTGGGGGCGGTGCCTGGAACGTTTTGGTGAAACCCAAACGGTTTCACTGGATATTTCCAAGGCCTTTGACCGGGTTTGGCACCGAGGGCTTGTCAACAAACTGCCTTCTTACGGACTTCCCGCATCCTTGTGTATGTGAATTGCCGACTTTTTGAGGGAGAGGTCGATTCAGGCGGTTGCTGATGGTTTCACCTCTTCCTCGCATTCGATAAATGCTGGCGTCCCACAGGGATCGGTTCTGTCTCCGACTTTGTTTTTGTTGCACATCAATGACCTCTTGACGTGTGCACCGATTCATTGCTACGCGGATGACAGTACAGTCCATGATAGCTTTTTGTTTGACAAACCTCCAAAGGGCTCACAAACCCCAATGGCTCGGAGGGCTTTGAAACAAAGAATGGACGGTTACCTCGAGAGTGTTTCCTCTTGGGGTAAGAATAACCTCGTCGAATTTAATGTTTCAAAGACCCAATCATGTCTGATCACGTCTAAAAGGGATCGAAATGATAATCTAGTCTCCTTCAACGGAAGCATTCTCCCGAACAGGCCTTCCATTGATATGCTTGGTGTAACTCTAAGTGACCAGCTCAGGTACGGGGGCTCCATCGAGGCCAGAGTTAAGTTAGCCTCTCAGAAACTGGGCATACTGTACAGGGCACGCAGATACTTTAATAGTACACAACTGCTAGCCCTGTATAAATCGCAAGTGCGCCCCACGGTTGAATTTGGCAGCCACCTCAGGTCTGGAGCCCCAAAATACCTGAAAAAAACCCTCGACTCTGTGCAGAAACGGGCGGTCCGTTTGATAGATTCTCCTAATTTAACTAACGGATTGCAATCTTTAGAGCACAGGCGCCAGGTGGGAATGCTGTCCTTGTTCTACCGGTATTACAATGGAAGATGCTCCGAGGAACTAGCGTCATTGATCCCCTCGGCACCGGTGCATAGTCGGGAAACACGCCAAACGCGCGCTCAACATTTGTACACGGTTGACATTAGTCACACGAGAACGGGTCGTTTCTACGACTCGTTCTTGAGCTCAACAGCCCGGCTGTGGAACGATTTGCCGGCCTCTGTGTTTCCTCCCTCCTACAATATGGGTCTCTTCAAGACCCATGTTCACTCCTTCCTCTCCTCAAAAACACCCTCCACACAGCATCCTCAAAGATGACATAGGCCCTGAGGGAAATTATTTTTTCCTCAGGGCCTCCTGTGTGTAGTTAATGTAAAAAAAAAAAAAAAAAAATTGGTTTCTGATAAATCGTGCCTACCGACTTCAAAAATGATGTTTTGAGATAAATTGAAGTTTCAAGTAGGAATAAAACAGAGAATTTTTTTTTGTTAGCTCACATAGAACTCTTATTTTCAGCACCAAATAACAAAGACTATTCTAGACATATTGTTCTATTACATAAAAGGAAAAAAGGATTTTCTCAAATTTTCGGACCCATGTAACCTTTTAAACAATGCAGCGGATTGAACATTTAATTTGACCTAAAAAATGCAAATTTTGCACACTAAAACGAAAGCTAATCAAAAAAAGTTAAACCACAACGTCGATTCCAAATATATGGGTAGATTCATTAGTTTCCAAGAATTTCCGGACACGGTGTATTTCTTTGTTTTTGTTTTTTTTTTCACAAAACTTTTTATAATGGAAGACAGAAATATTCGAGAATATTAAAACTCGTTCGTCTTTCCTTGAAAATTTTACTCGAAATCATCCACTAGCCTTTCGAGAATGGACGTCGCTATTTTCCTTCGAGCTAAAATATTTTTCTTTCATGGTACATTATTCGTTTTTGTAACTTTTTCATGGCTGCAATAATTCTCTAGCAAATCAAATAACCAAAAAAGTAATAATAAAACAAAACGTTACTTTTGGGCACAAGTCGGAATGCAGAAATGAGTTGGTGATGAACTATTCGTTGATTTAATAGTTCAACCCTTTTAGAAAAATAACCTTATAACATTTGCTCGAAAATAATATACCTAATCATGTACGCTATAAATATTATTACGTTAATGTTAATCGTAAAAACGATATACGAACATCTTGTCAGAGTCCAAGTCGGTCAAAAAACGACTTTGATTAAACCGTACTTTTTAGCTATCTTATGTTTTACATGATACATGATGACAATTTAACTTCTTAGAATTGTTTACTACTCTTCCATTAGAAGCTATGCTTTTGTATGGAAGGGGAGTGTGCAAAAATGCAGTTATTAATTAGTACTTAAATAATTAATTGAATATGTTTATTTTTGTGCTGACGTAAATACACGTTGTTAAGATGGAAAATAATAAAGATATTGGTACAATAAATTTAATGTGGTAATAAAATGTTATAACTAAGACAATAAAAATAAGAACAAATGTACAAATTATGAATGTATTTTGAAAAAAAAAAGAATGTTGGAAAGAATGGAAAATAAACGATATTTGTAAGATTAATTAAGTGGCAGTAGTTTTTCTTAAAAATGTATTTATAATGTTTCTTGACAGTACTTACATATGGTTTTATCACTAATGTTTTTGATTTCCTCCGGTAGACGATTGTAAAAAGTTCTTTCCTAATAAGTTTAATGGTTTTACGCTAAAGTATTTAATTTTGGGCATGGAAAAATATATTTAAGTCGTGTTCATTTTTCAGTCTTTAAATTTTAAAATTTAAATTTGTCTTTTTCTTTTATAATTTGAATTAATGAATTTTTATTTTGTAAATCTTTAAATCTAGGTTTGTGTTCGAAATTCTTCGAACAGGCGTTCGGTTGTATGTCAAATACAAATACAACCGGATACAGTTGTATGTCAAATACAAACAAGATATTAACTTGCATCCAGACTACAAAGCTATTATACCAATATCCAATCATGATCTAACGAAAATTATGCAAACTACAAAACCCCTCGACAATTCCATCTGGACACTGGCCAAGCCACGGCAAATTCAAAATCAGTATGCAAAAAGGAATTTATGCATTTCGGTGTTGTCTTGTAGGATTTTGTAGTTAGGCGTGAAGTACACAAGGAATTAACAGATGTCGTCTGCTTCTAATTTAGCAACTTTAGCTCTGTTCCGGATTCAAGCTGCTAGGAGGGAATAATCATAACTTGAAATGCTCCCTGCAAATTTGGCATAAAATGGCTTGATTTCACTTTCTTTTCATATTATAAAGGACTACAGTTTTTCAAATTTCATCACTGAGAGCTAATTATTAATTTTAAACGAGTATTTTTAAAGGTTTGATTCTAGGCTTGAATTCCATCTCAATTAATCGTATTTCAATTTGGGAGGCGGGAATGGGTAACGCCGCCCCGGGAACCTTTCTTGGATAACCAACAAACTGCCATCTTACGGACTTCCCGTATCCTTGTGAACGTGGATTGCCGACTTTTTGAGGGAGAGATCAATTCAGACGGTTGCTGATGGTTTCACCTCTTCCTCGCATCCAATAAATGCTGGCGTCCCACAGGGATCGGTTCTGTCTCCAACTTTGTTTTTGTTGCACATCAACGACCTCTTGTCATGTGCACCAATTCATTGTTACGCGGATGGCAGTACAGTCGATGATGGCTTTTTGTTTGACAAGCCCCCAAAGAACACACATACTCCAACGGCTCGGAGGGCTTTGAAGCAAAGAATGGACGGTTACCTAGAGAGTGTTTTCTCTTGGGGTAAGAATAACCTCGTCGAATTCAATGTTTTCAATTCAAAGAATTGGGTGAAAGACCCATGCATGTCTAAAAGGGATCGAAATGAAAATCTAGTCTCCTTCAACAAAAGCAATCTTCCGAACAGACCCTCCATAGATGCTTGGTGTAACTATAAGTGACCAGCTCAGGTATGGGGGCTCCATCGAAGCCAGAGTAAAGTTAGCCTCACAAAAACTGGGCGTACTGTACAGGGCCCGCAGATACTTTAACACTACACAACTGCTAACCCTGTACAAATCGCAAGAGCGCCTCATGGTTGAATTTGGCAGCCACCTCTGGTCTGGAGCTCCAAAATACTTGAAAAATACCCTCGACTCTGTGCAGAAACGGGCGGTCCGTTTGATAGATTCTCCCACTTTAACAAACGGATTGCAATCTTTAGAACACAGGCGTCGCGTCGGGTGGGAATGCTATCTATGTTCTACCGGTATTTCAATGGAAGATGCTCTGAAGAACTAGCGTAATTGATCTCTTCGGCACCGGTGCGTAGTCGGGAGACACGCCAAAGGCGCGCCCAATATATAAAAATGCCAGGGAAGAAACTCGAAAATTTCGCGATGTTTTGACTTTGACGTAATATTTTGCGGATTTATTTTATGCTATCGTATATAATATTTACCGAAACACGTTCCCTGAACAATAAACTATGCTTACAAATAATATTACTTGCGTTTATTTGACAAATTGATAGTTTTATCGATCTTTTCATGACATGCGACGCTCAAAGTTTGACAGCTCAAATCGCGGCAGAAATGTCATTTCGAAAGTCATAGATATGTGCAAAGATGATTATTTGAGAGGCTAGGTGTGTTCCTTATATCTGTTACGTCAAGAACAAGAATGCCCCAAGCGATTCTGACCTTGTCCTTCATACATTTTCTTTATACATAAGGCTTAAAATCGCATCTCAAAAAAAAAAATTTTTTTTTTTTATGGCGCGTCCTGGGCGCGCAATCGGCAAACCAGAGGATATACACGGTTGACATATTTCACATGAGAACGGGTCGTTTTTTCGACTTGTTCTTGAGTTCAACAGCTCGGCTATGGAACGGTTTGCCGGCTTCTGTGTTTCCTCCTTCCTACAACATGGATCTCTTCAAGACCAATGTTCATTCTTTCCTCTCCTCACAGCATCCCAGATGACATAGGCCCTGGGGGAAATTATTTTCCTCAGGGCCCCTGTGTGGAGTTAATGTAAAAATAAAAAAAAAACACCTTTGCCATATGTCACCCCAAGTGGTTCGCAACGTTTGGTGATTTAGCAGGGGTGCCCTGGTTAATGGGGTGAGGTTTGTCTAGGATTTGGAGGCGGATGACCAGGACATGCTAAACCCCAGATTCCTACCCACCCCTTAAACCCTTTTCCTTCCCAGAATTCTCCTCCATCTCTTTTCCTTAAAAAAACCCTCCACACAGCATCCCCAAAGATGACATAGGCGCTGAGGGAAATTATTTTCCTCAGGGTCTACTGTGTGGACCTCAAGTAAAAAAAAAAAATTCCAAGTCAACATTGTCTTCTTGGGCAACCTTGTAAAACTGCAAAAAACTCGTTTATTTTAATACCCTTAATAATTTTAAGGAAAAGAAGGAATGAATTTGGAACTAGAAGAGATCCATATTATAAGAGGGAGGAAACATTGAAGCTTACAGACAAGTGGTTCACGGAAGCAGGAAAGCCAAGAAAATAACTTTTTCGTGAAATTCTAATTTTCTGCATTCCTAAATTCTTGTACTTTTCTATGATTTTTCACGGCTTTGTCACCTCTACAGACTAGACTATACGCCCCAGAAAAAGCTGGCAGAACTTTTGCGTACAAGAGGAACGTGTCGAAAATATAACCTATACTACTATAGTCAGTCCGTATAATATACACCCTCTCCATAGCTTCATTTTGAACCGCAATTTACATAAAGGCGAACTTTTGTGTCTCATTACAAATAAACTGCTGGAATGGTGAGCTTTTTACTATCCTCTAAATTTGGTAAAATGTTCAAAAGAGATAAAGATTATTTGTTTTCCGAATAACTTTATAAATTCACTGTCAATTGCACTCCCTTTCCCACTCGTGGACCCATACCCAAATCGCCAGCGTCCCATTGGCGATGCATTTTCAATTGTTATCTGAAGTGCAATTAAAATGCAATTTAGGAACTTTAGCTTAGCGGAACGAGCAATTGGCAATGGAGGAAATTAAATTGTCTTCTTCTCTGAGATAATGTTGAATCAAAGATTAAATAATTTAAAGGCAATGTGCGTTATGCAGTTAGCCAATCCATTGAAAATTTAACATTTTAGAAAACTTCAAATCGAGGTAAATTTCTGTATGATTGTTAAAAACTCTGTATAAAGTTTTAACTGTAACCAATCATCGAAATTAATTATTCTAGTCCCGGCTAAAGATCGTAGGTGACGTCATCGTTCTAGTACTTCTGGATTTTTCGTTTTCAAACGTGCGAGAAGGAAAAGGACGAACGTCGATAATGTCTATACGAGCTCTCGCTGGAACTAGTTTGGCAATATATCCATCATTTATATCATAAGTATATCTCAAACGATAAAAGCATGGAACAACAAAATAACTCCAGAAGTGCCTTGTTGCGTGATTCGTGTACCAAACATTTGCCTAATTTGGGCCTATATTTCCGTATAAAACTATGTTTTCCAAATTCAAATGGAATGGAGATCTACGATTTCAGCGAGTGTAAGTGAGACGAAGCGCTGGGTTGTGCTACAACCCGCTGTGGTTGGGCTACATGAAACATTTGTTTCCATTCAAATTTGTAAGGAAGGCAACTTCTAGAATTGTATTCTTTATCATATGGTAAAGCCTTCCACCGGTAATTATATCCAAACATTGGTACAAATTGTTTTGTAATGTAATGATTTATTTCATTAAAATACCACATAAGGGTTCCAATTGCTCCCAGGCAGGAGGTAGTGGGGAAAATAAGAAAATGGCGAAGAGCAAGGCAGGGAAGTATTTGGCTATTCAGATCCGATCTTATAACACAGCTAAAAGCAGGTATGTTTTAAGGTTTTCACGGCCAAAAGTATTTTTGTTATTTATTTTTGGGGTGTTATGCCGTGTTGCGCTACCTCCTTCTTTAGCCAACGTTTCGGACACTGTAACGCTGTCCGAAACGTTGGCTAAAGAAGGAGGTAGCGCAACACGGCATAACACCCCAAAAATAAATAACAAAAACAGCTAAAAGCATTTCAAGTAAATTTCGATTCCAAATAGCGGTCTTTCATCGGGGTGTTACTGAGAGTATCTTCAACTCTGGATCCCCTAAATGTTTATAATATTCAGGGTGTTAGTGACCCGCTTAAATTCGTAGTTCCCAAATTGCTGGAATCGTTACCTACTAGGTTCACGTGTTAGGGGTGAGTTGGATAATACCGCGCGTCTGATAACTCCGCGAATCAACGTATTACAAAAACTGAACGCTTCTAGTGCTATCCAGCGCTTAAAAAGCGCCTACCCCTTCCAGTTTGCTCCGAGCAACGACGGAATAACACCGTGCAAGTTTTTACTGATGTTTCTTATAATTTGGCGGGTATTTTTGACAAGAGGTAAGTTTGTATTTATATTTTAAAACATTGTTTTCTTCTATTCCAATGCTAACATTTTGTAGAATTAATGCCCAAATGGATTTGAATAAACAATTAATTTTACTGTATTGAGGTTATAAAATGAAAGATCGAGTTTGTTAATTCCGCGCACAGGGCGGAATTGGATACATACGGAATGTAGCGGAAAAAACTCTCCCGAAAATTTCCTATGTAATATATGCGTTGATAAATGTCTAGTATCTTGTCCTAAAATAATATCTCAAGCTATGGAATGAGTCTATACTTCTTATCTGAATTTGGTTAAACTTAAAATTTTTTTTTTTTTTAATTTATTCTAAGGTTTACTCGTAGAAATATACTATATTATTACGGGCACGGTTTTATCAAGCCTCCGCACGATACTATCAAACCAGTTTGATAAACACACTTTTCAAATTACACCGAATCTTTATACTTTCACAACTTCAACTCCCTTTACACACGACGTTAAATTTTTGCCCAAACCTTATTATTTAAAATTCTGAATAATGGCTTGGACTCGCCAGAGCTTACCAACTTAATAAAAATTCATATTCCGACAAGATCAACAAGACATTCCAACATGTTTCATTTGCCCATAAGTAAAACTAACATTAGAAAAATTCTCCAATTCCCCGTATATGTGCGCAATATATTGCAAAATTTTACAATATAAACATCTTTAACAATACCCTTCAGAAATACCGAATAGGTATGACGGTCGGCGTAATCCAGCGGCAAGGCTCTTGACTAGCATTCCGAATGTCGCGGGATCGAATCCCGGCGTGGCAAATAAATTTTATTTGATTAATTTGTGTTATTGCGCAATTTATTCATTTAAAATAATATATAGTATATTTGCGGCAGAGTGGAAGATACTCTCAGTATCGCCCTGGTGTAAGACCACCATTCAGAATTGAAACGTTGCTTGAAATGGCTTTGGCCGTGTTTGGTGACCAGATCTGAATAGCCAAGTACTTCCACCTTCCTCTCCTCCATCTCCCTCCCCTCCTCACTATCTTCAGCCTCACTACATACCCCAATCGGGGATGCCATAGTCTCACTGGCTCCAGACGGGAGCAGTTGGGACTCTTGTGCGGTGTTCATATAAAAAAAATATTAAAAAAAATAATAGAAGTAACGCGTACGATCGAAAATTAAAACAAGAGTGTGGAACGCATAGGGAGTATCTCCTATCCTTATCCTATTTTCCTCCTCCTTCTCACCTAAAATTAATTTTAAGTTATGATAAAACTCCATCTCCAAGCAACTCTATCATAGGAGACCTTTTTGGCTTGACTTTATCTAACTTGTATATGGTATCTCTATATTTTTATGTACCTATAAGCTGTTTGTCTCTTACAAATAAATAAATAAATAATACCGCGCTGACCCATTTTTTAAAAATATCGAAATAACTACTTTCTGTTCAATTTTTTTAATATTTTTCCACGCTGTATGTATAGCTACATAAATTCTCTATTATTTGACTGCATTTTGAATCTGTACATCCAATCCTGTCTGAATTATAGGTCCAAGTTCTTAGGAGCACGATATTGTCCAACTCTCCCCTACGTGTTTAAAACGGTTTTCCGGTTGTAGTTTCTGTACTTTAGTTGAAGTTAAGTTACCTCGGGTGGTCTGTTCTCTGACCGACAGTTTCCGTTCTTCGTAGTGTGAAACGCAAACCGAAAGTGGCCAGACCGCAGCGAGACTGCAAAGAAAATAATAGGTTTTAGTGCAAGACTAAAAACAATGGCGTTATTTTTTTGTGGGATTTGAGGTGACTTGAAAAATTGATAAAATACAAATTGTTGGATAAACTTCGAACCTCAAATAATTATTAAATCCTACTATCTATATCTATACTTACTTAATATTATTAATGCGAAACTGCATGTGTTTGTTTGTTACGCTTTCACGCATAAAACAATAAAACGATTTTAAAAATTCTTTTACCAATAGAAAGCTAAATTATATGTGAGTACTATAGGTTGTATATAATGGTAAACTCTGATGTTATGAAAGTATAAATATTAATTTATTATATTTATTTTACGTTTATTGTCCCTAAGAAAACCGAGTTTTTGCTAAGCAAAACAAATCGTTGCTGTGGAAAACAAATCGTTGCCGTTTCAAATGGCATTTCAACGCATGCCGGGTACCAGCTAGTCAGCAATAATGTAACATATTTTTACTTTAGTAAAAATTATTTCCACTCGAGTTGAATTGGACATAACAATTTTTTTTATATTATATAAAAAATCATAATAAAGACACGTTTACATAAGGGTGTCCTAGAATTAAGTGCTCTAATCTCGAGAGGTCTACACGATAGTATCTTCATTTTCTTAACGCATATTTTATTGGCTGCTATCTTTATGTATGATTGCAAGATTCAAACCCGAACTAAATGCTATCTAGATAGTATCTGGATAAATATTTATCCATTTTATTTTCATACGCGACATCTATAGACTTTTCTGCAGGTCTAGGACTTGATAATTGTTTTTTTTACATGAGCTCCACACGGGAAGCTCTAAGGAACATAATTTCCCTGAGGGCCTATGTCATCTTTGGGGGTGCTGTGTGGAGGGTTTTTAAAGGAAAGGAAGGAGAGGAGAGTTCTGGGAAGGAAAGGGGTTTAAGGGGTGGGTAGGGGTTCATGTGTCCTGGTCATCCGCCTCCAAGACCCAGACACACCTCACTCCATGAACCCGGGCACCCCTGCTAAATCACCAAACGTAGCGAACCACTTGGGGTGACCTATGGCAGAGGTGTTGGTTATCCAATAAAGGTTCCCGGGCGGCGGTACCCATTCCCGCCTCCCAAATTGAGAATAATAATGTGGGTGGTTCTTAGTTGAAGTATGATACAGTTAAAAATGACCCAATCGTATATCGACACCTGGGCGCAGTGGTTAGCGCATTTGCCCGGAAAGCGAAAGGTCCTGGGTTCAAGTCCCAGAGGTGCAAATATTTTTTTATGATTTTTCTGTTTCCAGATTTTCGATTGAGTTTCGCTAATATTGTCTTCATTTAATTAAATATTACTATTTGAGGTTTTACGCATAAAGTTTAAAAGAATAATTAATTAATAAAACTGCACGATAGTACTTACCTACAAGTAAAAAAAAATACAATTCCAACAATAGTTTTCAGGTAAAAAAATTAAATTGTTTGTATGGAAAAAAAAATCTGTGGAAACTGTACTGTACAATATGAAACTCATATTTGTAAGTCCCTTCCGTCCTAAAATGAGTTTTGTTACTCTTCGAAATTGCCCTAGCAAGAAAGAAAAACTTAAAAAAAAAAAAAATTGTTTTATTTATACGGAAAATATGGATTTTCGATAAAGATAGTTATCTATTTTACTTACACCATCACTTACAATCA
Source organism: Glyphotaelius pellucidus (assembly GCA_936435175.1). NCBI lineage: Eukaryota > Metazoa > Arthropoda > Insecta > Trichoptera > Limnephilidae > Glyphotaelius > Glyphotaelius pellucidus. The sequence goes on along the minus strand of OW386552.1, from coordinate 8,111,003 downwards.
CCTCGAAGTTGCGCCACTTTACCCTTCATAAGATGTGTGTATATTAGGCTGGCTTTACATTCGTAAGTTTTTTCCCGTAATTTGCTCGTGTGAGCGAATTATGGCCAAATTACCAATGTAAAGGACACCAAAAGTCACTTAACGTAATTTAAAGCATGTTACAGAACTTCTTCTTCCGGAAGTTTTTTGACAGGTCTAATCGCGTCCGCGCGAAATTACAGCCTTCTCACAGCTTATAAAATCAGTTTGATAAGCTGAGGGACTTTTTGTAAGAAATAGTACCAAAATGCGCCGTTGCGAAATGTCAAAAATCAAAAGACATTTGTTTTTATTGGATTTTTTTCCTGTAAAACTAGTATTTATTTCCACTTATTTGAGTTTTCTGAAAATGAGCATCCTTCTATTCAATTATCGGTCCAAACCTTTATAATCTCAATATTTTTGTTTTTAAAATTACGTATTTGAATACGAAGTCGGTTGCTGTCGGCAGCTGTCAGGTAGCTGTCATTCGAATAAAATGAAAGAAATCCATTAATTTTCGCCTTTGACGGCAAAAAAGTGCTTGGAGAATTGTTTAATTAAAGCCAAATTCTATTTCAGCACTTTATTTGGTCCTTTTCGACTTTATTGACAAATACGCGTAAATTTGACAGTAGCAGGTCGTTGTTGAAAGGAAGCCATCTTACCGCAAATAAATTTACAGATGTAAACGGTCGCATGAGCAGTTACACAGGTCGAACTTCCGAAAAACTTCCGTGATCATTAATTGCCACAAGTCAGATTCATATGTAAACGCTCCTGGGAGTAACCTGTCAAAATCTTACGTAATCCGTAATTTTTAATTACGAGTGTAAAGCTAGCCTTAGGAAGGTGGATGACTCGACCGGATAAGTTTCAAAACAATGAAGGAAAACTGCGGATTTAAAAGTTATTGCGATAGCTTGGTGGCAAGAGCAGTCTCCCTGATAGTGGAAAATTTCTAAACCGTATTATACATGAATTTTTTTGTGTGAATACCGCACTACAGTCCCAATTTTCCGGAGCCAGTGGGACTATGGTATCTCCAATTATTGAGATAATTTAAGAGGGTAAAAGGATTGTGGAAGGTTAGGAAATGGATAGGAGGAAGGTGGGGAAGTACCTAGCTATTCAGATCTCTTCACCAAACACGGCTAAAGCCGTTTATAGCAACATTTCTGAATTCTCAATTCTGGTTGCTTTACACAGGACCAATGGTTAAGAGGAATATAAACGCTAGAAATATTTCGATTCTCATGCTTATAAAATTTAAAATCGCGCGTCGTATGTACGAGGCAAGTAAGCAAAAAAGTGGTTTTCATTTATTTTCTGCATAATTTTATTAGAATGAAAAAAATTAGAACATACAAAACCTCAAAAATAGTCTTATCCATAAAGGGGTATTTTTTAAAAATTGTTTCGTGAGAAAACGTTTTTTTTTGTGGTTTACGCTTATATTATTTGTTATGTAAATAATAATTTTACTGTAATTCCAATACAGAAAAGCTAAAAAAAGCTTCAATTTATCCGTAGCATATTTTTTGATGTTCATGCCGTAAACCGATTCGTCGTAAAAATGAATCTAAATAGTAACTAATAGGATTTCACGTATAACTTCATCTTAAAAGTAGGTATGTGTCTACCACTCTTACAATAATAATAATGTTGGATGTTTTCTACAGCGCCATTTTTCAGAGAAAGTCACCTCAACAGCGCTTTTTCTTTTTAACAATATTTCAATATAAAATAATATCTGTATTTCCAAATATCGTGTGCAACGAACGTGTTAATCGCAATTATTCAACTAAAGCAAGGAAGAAATTATTTGAATGAATACGTGCAAACCTAATTGAAACCGCATTAATTTGGAATCTTCCAAAGTATTTTCTCAATCTTATAAAAAAAAAACAGACAGAAACCGATGCAAAAGAATTTGCAAATTAAAAGTATTTCCGAGTTTGTCGAACAAACGGGGAATTTTAATAAAGGCAAAAGAACCCCTAATTTGTGAAAGAACAGACTGTTGTTTTCTTTCCAATTTACATTCCGGGGTCCTTTTCTATTTGTTCTTTGGCGACTGGCAATTAAATAAATTTACTGTACTAAAGCTGTCCCAATTAGTTCTGAACAAAATGTACAATTTTTGTAAAAATACGCGACGGAAATAATTTATGGGTGTTTGCCGAACAACAAAAGACAAAGTGAATGGTTGTGAAAAAAGTACAATGTTAATTTTAGGTAAGAAGTGATACTTTTAGGTTATTTCCAACGTATTTTGCAGAATTTTCACGTTTACTTTTTAAATATTTAGGGGTGTTTTATATGGCTTTAGGAAAGGTGGTTGTTATTGGTGAATTATATGTTAACCTTGCTGTGGATTGACAGCTAGCCCTTTCCAATCACTGCAGCCGCAATCGTGTTTAAGGAGATATTTGTTAATAATAATGCGGACCCATACCAGGCGGTAAAATTTGTTTTTATTAATTGTAGGACTGTTTGCTATACGGCAAAGGATATATTGTATATTTATTTGTATTGACTGGATTGCTTAAAAATTTATAAATCGAGGGTTTTCCAGCCAAAAAAGTTGATAGATCTTTAAAAACATGGCTTATTATTTCGATTGACAACCCACGTGACAGAAGTGTCGCATGAGATAAATATTGTTGGAGACAAGTTTTTGAGATTTTTTAAAATATTTTATTAAACATCATTAAAAATAATAATCGCTGTTACTTGATAGGTTATACCTTTTGTAGTTTAAAATAGTTTTATATTTTATATCGTCATATAATTTTTTTGTAACATTATAGAATACATGAGTGTCGAGGTGGCAGAAGACAACTGTGTTTTGTATGAAATACACTTCTATCCTCTGTCACGTAATTTTTACTACAAAAATATAAACACATATTTTTTTTAAACGCACACAGTCGTTACGACTTTAGTATAGTAGATTTTAAAGTAATTATAAAATAATAATATTGGTAATTCTGTTGAATTTTTCTCCACTAACTGGTGGAGACAACTTTATGTAGATTAAAAAGAAGAACGACCCACATTTACTTAGCATTTTGTATCAATTTCCCTTAGCATACCTAAATAGTATTACACGTTGATACTGGGTACCTACCTATACTTTAGAAATGTGATATATAATGATAGTGACATGTGTAGGTTAAGTACTTACTCCTGCCACATGGAACATAACTTCTTGTTATTTGATGAGTTTTGAACTGGCAGGTTAGTAAATTATGTTACTTTATGCAAATCACCCCGGTGCTGCCTTGTAACTTGTTCCTGCTTTTCATCAATATTTATGATTTCCGTTGAAATAGAATCATTTGGGTAAGCCTGAAAATACGAACATCACTACCGTTTAAGATACCTGCCACTTACAAACGTTGGAGAATTAATATCATTGGATGGCGTCCTTGGTTGAGAAAATAAACGAAGGTCATAAATAGATAAGAAGAGCTGCCAAAACTCGGAAAAACTGGCGACATCTGAGAAAGATCTATGTCCAAAACTGGACACCAAAGACTCTTACTAGCAGCTCTTTCTTTTTCCTTTCGGAGATGAATTTAGCCACCGCGTTACGAGGGCGGGCGTCACGGACAGCTGCTGCTATTCCGTCTCGAGAATGTTGGCGTGGATTGGCTCTAGTAAAGAATTCGATGGACTCTTCCTTAATGATTTGTCCATCGTTAGATGCAATTTTTATAAGACTGGCTGCTAGGTTTTCGTTCTTTTTTTGATGAAACCATAGTAGATTTCAACATTATTGAGGAGCACTTGTTGTACTTTTTCGTTGTTTGCTTTGTCGAAATAAGTCGATTCCTCTGCGAGCTGCTGTCCTTCGTCTTGCTTTCTATCATCTTTCCATGCCATTAAATATGTTTTACTAACACATAGTTTATTATGTAAGTACTAGCATACTGCTTACTATCAACATACGCAGGGACATTGGAGGTCTAGATTCGTTCTAAACTAAATTAAGCTTCGTTCTTTAAAAACAAATAGAGTCCTTGCGAGAGTCTTGAAGGAGTAACCCTCTGTTACTTATACCAGGGCGGGTAAGTGGTGGATAACCTTCAATACCGAAATAAGTTACTTACTTTTTTAATTCAATTACCTCGGCTTCAAGCTTATTCATCATTTCAAAGCTTTTCTTCTAATACCAGAATTTTATTAGTGTAGTCTTTGATGGTACTGCTATTGTGAACGAACGATTGTCTGTTCAAAAGAAACCATTTTTTAATTCATTTAGTGTAGCTGAGAGGGTTTTTTTTAATTTCGCTAAGATGAATTGAAGAGTCGATAGAGTTGAGATTTCTGAAGAGCGGTGATTGTCCTGTTTTACATTTAGCGCACATATATGACTCCTTGTTCTCCTCCGACATCTTAAAAATTGCAGAGGTATTTTTGGCACAATTCAGATGCATTTGGTTTCTACAATTTATACACCTCATACCATTTACCTCATATACCATTTACCTCATACCTCATAGCCATTTGCTTTGACTTGCTATATTGGTTGCAGGTGGAACTCGTGGGGGGTAGATTGCTGGTAACAATATACTCAATAAATGGCCAATTTTTAAAAAATTGATTTCTGCAACGATAAACACATAAAAATTCATTTTTCTGTATTCGGAATTACCATTAAAGTAATTAATTACATAATATTATTACTGCATAATGATTTTTTTGTAATTGACTTCAAATAGCTTATTTTTATAAGTATATTTAAAAAAAAGATCTTTACTCGTTCCCAAAAGGAAAAAGGCAAAATACGGTCTCGCTTCATCTGAAACATTAAGACAATATAAATGTATCGGCACGACCTTGAAATCGGCTAAAATGCGTAAATACAATATGAACCAGAATAATATTATTGTAAAGTCATACCGCTGACAGCTACATGGCAACCTCTCCCTCTTCTTCATAATCGAAGTATGCAATTGAAAGAGAGGTAATGACGGAATTTTCGGCGGTGGGATCATGGGATGTTTTATCTTTCACGCACGCATTATCCTTTATGAACCCTCATTAAAATTAAACTTTCTGGTTGTTTGTCCGATCGCTCATAAAATACCAATTAATCGCAAAGTGATTGTGTGTACTTTTGTTATTTTCAACTTATAATCCATCCTTTATTAATACCGCTTGGAAAGTATATTTTTTTCAGAATTTCGAAATCGACATATTTGGAAAGGATGCTCTACGTATTTACAACTAAAACTAAATAATTGTCATTTTGATATTTTCTATTCTTATACTCCCACAGAAGCTCTATTTGTTCTCATTTTTACGATTTTGTCCTAGTACTTACAGCTCATGAAAGCGAAATAAAACACATATTATATTTTGTGTTTTACCATTTACAGAAAGAAAGAGAATATATGAGAAAAACACTTGTCGGTAATAATTTTAACCATATTGAAAAACCTAAAATAGTAAAGTATTTTGGTGTTGAAAATGGGCACATTTTTTCCTGATTCTAACCTTCCTTTTATTTATTATCATCAAGCCATCTCGTTTTAGGAATTCACAAACAGTAGAAGAAATTTTAAGATTCGCTATGATGTCCGCCCGACTGTCGCCGGAACCAGTACCTAATGGGAATAGTTTGAATACGGAATTTAGTTGATTTTCGAAGTTGTGCAGTAAATATTAGTTTACAATTAGTTATTTTTTTAAACGTGTGCAATAGTATTGGTTAAAAACATCGGCGACACCAGGAAGCACAGTGAAAACTGCCGATAGCCCATCTGCTTATATTTCAATATCTTTGAGCTGATGCTTCTATTACAATTTTTACACATCTCACTGTGGCTTGAGTGTGAAAAGAAAAATTCTTCATCATTGGTAGTACGACGTCAATTATGGTGTGATCGGTAATGGCTTGTAAAATTTTCTATTTATATTAAATTTGATGAGCAGTAGATTTGTTACATTTTCCTATCAATACAATTATTAACAAAAAAATCAAAAAAGGCACTCTGAATGTACTAAAGACATCTACTTGAATTTTCTTTTGCCGGGCTTCCAGTATATTTTCAGCGCCAATACTCTTGCATAATATTTTCGATTATCGGCTAACACGGCCAACAAAATGTTAAATATTTGCCACATAAATATCCTATTCCAGTCAATATCATAATATTCCCTTGACGCCAACTCTACATCACAGAAAACGTTGATCTTTTTAAGATATGTATCTTACTCCAGACAGTATTCACTGAAAACATAACAAAGCGTAATACAAAGTGCATACAAGTATATCTGCCTAATCTACCCAATATCGTGTAACTACCCCGACACCAAGTTGCTTGAAATACCCAACAATGGAACCGCCACGGGCTCAGCACTCGGTCCTGGTCTCACATTGTGATAATTACACTCCATTGTCTTATATTCCGCCATCCCCATATCACCACCATAGAACAGGAAAAGACATTACAATATCTTTAATTGTACGAATAATATTTTTTGGTAGAAAGCAGTAACTTTGTGGTTTGACATATTATAAATTGAAATAACACCTATTCAAGTGACGTTTTGTCCCTGTAATACTGTAAGACATTAGATATCACCCGTCTCTTTTTCTCCATCACTATGTACTTAAGATGTTTATTTTACCCTCTCACTCTTTCCTTTTATTATGTTTTGTCCTTTTCTATATGTACATAAACTCACACAATGTATATTTTTGATTAGTTTAATTTTTATACCCTGATGATGCTTATGTAAAGCGAAACCGGTCGGTAGTGGAAAAATTAAATAAATCGTGGTTACAAACAAATTACTGTGTTATTTCAATTTATAGTACGAATAATAGTTCTTCCAAAGGCAGGTTTTTTACTTTTGATGACGTAATTAATGAATTTACGTCAAATTATTTTCAATTTTCAGAGAATGAGATAGAATTGGCCTTACCGCATTGGTCGCTTTAAATATGAGCTCACTTTTCAAGGCTCCTATTGGTTGAGATTGTGTAAGTTGTAAGCGAAGGTTTCACTTCTAGGGCGTGTGAACTGTAATCAACTTTTTAATTTTTTCTGCATGTGGACAAATGAAAGAAATCGGTTGTTTTTTTTTTATCTTAACGGAATTTAAATATATATGTAGTAATATACTCTCAAAACATAACACAGTATAATAATATTGTAAATTTATTTATTGATTGAAACATTTACGGAGTGGATGTACATAGATATTAACACTCCAATTAGAAATGTTCACAGCATGAGTAATCAATGTTTAGTTGTTACTAGACGGAAATGCTTGTAGCGATAACATAAATAATGATAATCAAAATGAAATATAAAATATAGTAGTGTCAAATATAATATATAACCTGCAGAGAAACAGAAAGAAAGTGTACGGCAATAAAGCAGCTACATAACTGTTCTCCATGAAGTGTCATGGTAGGAGTTTGATAACTTGTTTTTTGAAATAAGCGAAATTGTTTGCGTAGATATCTATATGGTCACATTCAATGGTATTATATAGACGACACATTCGAGGCAGTGGATTGAAGAATGCAATATTGTTATTAAATAATTCAATGGAATATTTTATTACTCCTTAAATTACGTCTATTAGGAACTTTAATATGAATATTGCTCAGACAATGAGTGATTTGAAGCTTACGTGAATAATTTTAACATCATGTAATATTAAGTCAGCAAATTGTCTTCTTTTTTCCAGGGTTGTAAAATGAAATTGTTGGAGTCGTTCCTCGTAAGATAGGAGTGAGGCATTTAATCCAAGTTTAAATGATAAAGTCTTAGAATTTTTTTTATAATAAATTCATAATAGGTTCATATCTATGTAATCTACCCATATACGTAACTACCCCGACGCCAAGTTGGATAGTTTAATGCCATACAATAGAACAGGCACGGGTCTCACAGCAATATGCAGGCTAGTTACGATAATCTCCATTGTGATACGGGTGTGACTATTCACAGGATTATTCCCATGGTTCTCTTTAGTCCCGCGGTATATACTGAGGCGTGTGACAGGAAACCCTTGAGAAGGCACAAGGAAAATTCATTGGGGGTTCGTGTGAACAAACTCGCTACTTGCTACATGAAAAATCTTTAAAAAAATCTATTGGATCTATTTGTTAAATTTTTTTGTGGTCATTATTTGGTTAATCATGAACAAAGATATTGAAATACAAGAGATACGCTATGATGGCCGCCTGAGTCTCGGTGGACTAATACCTAATGGGCATACTTTGAATGCAGAAAGAATTCGTTCATTTAGTTGATTTTTTTAAGGTATGCAGAAGTATTGGTTAACAATCTAGTTTGAGTACGGAAATAATTCGTTCATTAAGCTGTTAATATATTAATTGTTTTTGTGTTCAATTCGTAGAACTCCATTTAATTTTTTATACTTAATTAAAATTAAATTTGATAGTTTTATTATCAAGTTCTGCAAGTATTTTTGTATGTTTTTTTGTTACAGCTGTTTCGGTTTTCAAGACAATTTTCAAACTGGCAGTTTGAAAATGTAGTATTTGTAAATATAAATGTTTGTAAATATATACTTTTTGTAAACCGAAACAGCTGTAACAAAAAACATACTAAAATACTTGTAGAACTTGATAATTAAACCATCAAATTTAATTTTTAATTAAATATAAAAAGAAAAAATGTAAAATAAAAGAAATCATTAAGCTGATTTTTTTAAGGTGTGCAGTAGTATCGGTTAACAATATCGGTAACGCCAGAAAACATAGTCCCACCCAGTAAGTACTTCGGATAGCACATCTATTCTACAGCAGCACTCATAAGCGTAACTACATTGCCCATTCTTCGATACAACGACTTCACACCATGGGAAATAAGTACTTGGGTGATGGTTGGGTGATTGCGTGATTGGGTGATGTTGACATATTCAATATCAACTTGGCGAGTTTTGTGGATTATCTAAAACACTTATTTCAATACTATTACTAAACATATCTTGTAAACCTTGGCAGCCACCTCTGGTCTGGAGCCCCAAAATACCTGAAAAAACCCTTGACTCTGTGCAGAAACGGGCGGCCCGTTTGATAGATTGTCCTAATTTAACAAACGGATTGCAATCTTTAGAACACGGGCGCCAGGTGGGAATGCTGTCCTTGTTCTACCGGTATTACAATGGAAGATGCTCCGAGGAACTAGCGTCATTGATCCCCTCGGAACCGGTGCATAGTCGGGAAACACGCCAAACATTTGTACACGGTTGACATTAGTCACATGAGAACGGGTCGTTTCTACGACTCGTTCTTGAGTTCGACAGCTCGGCTGTGGAACGATTTGCCGACCTCTGTGTTTCCTCCCTCCTACAACATGGGTCTCTTAAAGACCCATGTTCACTCCTTCCTCTCCTGAAAAACACCCTCCACACAGCATCTTCAAAGATGACATAGGCCCTGAGGGAAATTATTTTCCTCAGGACCTCCTGTGAGGAGTTAATGTAAAAAAAAAAAAAAAACCTATAAAATTGCAGTATTTTTCTGTTTTTGTTTCTGTGTTTGTATGACTTTCATCTAATGTAATTTTATTTTTATTATTTCCTAAGTTTCAAAGTATCTGTCAAATTAAAATTACACTACAAATCATGAAAAATCCTTCTGGGCGTTAAATAAATAAATAAAAAACAAATAAATAAATCTCTCATATTTCAATTTCTTTGATCATGAAATGGGAAGAGTAGATAGGACGCCAACTCCCGATCATTCTGGTTATTTTTTTATGTGAATACTGCACAAGAGATTACTTCCAACCGTCTGGGGCCAGTGAGACTATGGCATGCCTAGTTGATGCTAGGGATAGATTGTGGGGAGGGAAGGAGATGGAGAAGGTGAAGGTGGAGGAGTGCTTAGATATCTGATCTGGTCATCAAACACGACTAAATCCATTTTAAGCAACGTTTCAATTCTGAATGGCGCTCTTTCACCAGGGAGATACAGAGAGTATTTTTCACGCCATCTTCTCTATTACTACCCGGTTTCGCCTCATTTAATGTAATGCAAGAACATATTGTATCAAGTCAACGTGGTCACTGTATATTTTCACATCGTGAACAGTAAAAAAATCAGAGTGTGCAGTTCACACGCGGTAGAAGTGAAACCTTCAGTAAACTTAAGTATACAAGAGTGGGGAGGCTACGAAGCACCGCACAAAGAGGAGACTGATTATTCTGTCTCATTCCCTCACAGGCTAAATCCTGTAGACGTCTCTTTTAGTGTCGCTTTATCGTTTTATCGAGTTTCAAAATCAGAACATTCAATTTGGGAGGCGTGCATGGATACCGCCGCCCCGGGAACCATTTATTGGATAACCAACACCTATACCATAGGTCACCCCGAGTGGTTTGACTTAACAGGGGTGCCCGTGTTCATGGGGTGAGGCCCGGGTCTTGGCGGCGTATGCGTCTGCTCACCAGTTGAACGGCGGGCCATATCGGGAGAGAAAAGTTGAAGGTCAATCCCTTTGACTTCTCTAGCCGTACCCTCTCGGAACACGGCCTTGTACCGCAGTGGGATTCATAAGTCCGTCACTCCTGGACACACTGACCCTCAGGTTCCTACCCACCTCTAATATCATTTTCCTTTTCAGAACTTCCTATCATTTCTTTCCTAAAAAGACCCTCCACACAACATCCCCAAACACGACACAGGCCCTGAGGGTAATTATTTTAGGGCCTCCTATGTGGAGCTAATGTAAAAAAAAGCAACTATGCTAAAAAAATATTCACTTCAATATATGCAAAAATACTTATTTTTTTAAAGGAGGACAAACATACCCGGGCTACGAATAACCTGAAAATATTTCAATTCCTCATACTTCCGTCATTATAAGCGGAAAAAGTTAATAGTTTAATGATGAAGGTCTTAGCCTACGTATGAATTGAACCCTGCCTAGGTGGGAACCCAACGCATTTGTTTACTCAGCTACTAGTAGTATAGCCGTTCGTCTGATTATGATTATCAAATATACATCTAAAGGTTCAGTTACATAATATAGATGTATTGACCTATAAACACCATTCAGCTTAAACCATAAAGTGACGTCAGAGCTAACAAAGCTCATCTTAAGGTGATCCAAAAGTCCAGGAAAAAATCAAAATCGGAATCCACGCCTCTTTTTGGGAGGAGTTTAAAAATACTTTAAAAAAAGCATTTGGAAAGGTTGGAAAAGGTATTTGAGAATTTTTTTACAGGTTGATTTTGTAAAGGTCTGTAAAAAACATTTACTCCTTTTTTACACATTTAAATTTAAAATTGATTTCACGGAACCAAGCGACGCGGAGTCTAGGACGCCTATACCTCTTCGCAGACGGGGCGTAACTGATACGAAATGGATGTGCCAAGTGCATGGTTCTTGTGCCGATGGCATAAGGTTCACATTAAATATCCAAATTCGTATTGATCGATGTCAAAAATAGCCAACGAGAAAATGCATATTTTATTTTATTTTGTGATGTTCCGACGTAAATATCATTTTTTGCGATTATTACAATAGAAACTAAATTTGCCACGTTAAACAATAAAAACCATATCCGAAAAGGGGTCTATAAGTAGGAGAGTTTGCACTTGAAAGTGTTTTTTTATAGACCTAATAATTTAATTTTTGTCTAGGCTTATTAAAAGACTTGAAAAATTGACCAAAATTTTTAAGGGCCAAGATATATTATATTATTTAATTGAAGCATCTATAATACTTCTAAGCGCTCAAATTTTCAAAACAAAAATACATGATTTTGAATGATTTTGCATTATTTCGCATGGCTTCATCTTAAATAAATTATTTTTATAGTTAGTTAATTAACTTCTCTGAACCATTGTGAGAAAACGTAGAGTAAGATTTATTTTCTTCTCCTACCATTCCTCTCTCGATCTTCTGTGAAACAGACCATTGCAACAACTCTGGAATCTGTATCCTTCTCAATACGGAAGGCGGGAGGTAGATCCGGAAGTAAGGGCAGTAAGTAAGTATTATCCAGGGATTTAATAATGCTACTCTTAAATAAGTCCCGGATTAACTGGAGACATAAATTAGAAACTTTTCTACGCGCTTCAATGCAGACAAGGACTAAGTTGTAAAGAGAGAAAAGTCGCACAATTATTTATCTTAAATAATGTACCTACCTCAAAAGTGACAAGACTCCACAATTAACAGCTAACAGTTCCTGAAAAACAATCCAAGACGAATATTCAAACCAAAAACGACCCTCCACATAATCAAACAACTGATATTTTAACTTTATTAATAAAATGTAAAAAAAATATGGTTTTTATCGAAAAATCGAAAAGAAACTATTTTAAAGAATAAATAATTAACAGCAGTTAATGTGATATTAACGTATTCCGAAAGGCTTCGCAAAATATGTTCATGAGGGGGTTGGGAGGGAAGAACAAGGAAGAATACCAATGAGTTTTAATTTGTTAAAATACTTATCTAAAGGTGTTCTACCATCTGTGAAAAATTCAGTTTGCGGGAAATTTCAACACTGGGTGTTTTTTTCCCTTCATTGACTGGGCTATTACTAAGTACTAACCCCGCCCGGCAAAATATACACAACCATTCACCAGATATTTCATGGAGACATATTGATACCAATCCTTGAAATTAATTCTAAAACTTTGTAGCGTTATATTCTTTATTTCTCCTAAGCTGTTTACCTCTCATTTTAATCATGTACTGTTTGTTTAAAAAATAATGTAATTAATAATCTTCGTTATTTATTTTTGGGAATTATGCCGTGTTAGCTGTGCTTTAGCGAACGTTTCGGACACTGTAACGCTGTCCATAACCTTGGCAAAATAATTAATAAGGATGGTAATCCAAATTAAGGTGTATTTTGAGGCTGAAGGGAGTAGGAAAGGGTAGGAAATGAGGGAAAGAGGAAGGTTGAATCGTACCCGACTATTCAAATCTTCCGCCGAGTTCTTCCAGACTGCAGGGTGAAAATTGACTGATTGCAACAGGGCTGATGATTGACAACCTCCGCAGAGGCGTAGCATGGGGGTGGCGGGGGATCGGGGGGGGGGGCGACCCGCCCTGGGCGGCACTTTTAAGGGGCGGCAAAATTTCACAATAAATTATAATTTGAATTTTTTTATTTAAATTAAAAATAATAAAATAATTCGATGTGCAGTTATAAAATTCTAGTTGCGGACTACGTGTGTTCTGCCAGAATCAAAGAGAAACCATTTTCATGTTCTGAGTGTAGTTTCAATTCACCGCATACAGATTTACTTTAAACCAGTTTTGTATTCAGAATGTAAAATTTCAGTTGTGGAATCATCTACCAACACATTTTGAAGGAAAACATTCTCCTATTTGAAGTGCAATGATAAAATTCTAATTGCAGACTAACCAGTTTTGTGTACATAATATAACGATAAATTAAATAACAAGTTGCAGATTCATAGTGGACCTAGTCAAGTTTTACATTCGAGTTGCATACCATACGCTGCAAAATGTTTAAAATTGACTGTTCCATGTGTCACTATTATTTTGGTTCTCTAACGCAAAATAAATCTTAAGTTGAAACCTGCCTTGTGTTATAAACACATTATAAAAATTCGAGATGCGAAATCCTATTCATGGATACCATTATCGATTTTCGAGAGCAGTTATAAATTTGTAGCAGAATTTGAAACATGATTTTTTTGGAAGAAAATCAATTCATGTGATATAAAAACCGTCGTATAAAAAATGCAGTCGTTATAAAAAAAAATGAAATCTACGTTTGAAATACCTATATAGGGGGGCGGCAAAATTCGAAATACGTATATAGGGGGGGGGGGGGGGGGCGGCAAAATTTTCCTCCGCCCCGGGCGGCTGACATCCACGCTTCGCCACTGAACCTCCGATAGGAGATGGAACCAGAAGATTTTCAGGGAAATTTTCGAAAACACTGAATACGCCGCAAGGATTCACATTTTACACATTCACATTCACATTGAAATTTTGAATTCAGTATTTTTCACCGCCCTAAAAAAAGTAAATAATAAAATATCTTTTATAGTAATTAAGGTGAATCTATAGAATTTTTCTAAAAAATATTCGTATTATCCAGGATTTCGAAAATTTACCGATTAGCGTTAAACTTTAAAATTAGCGTTTTAACTTTCGAAAAAAATTTTTAACTTTAGTTCAAACTTGTGGTTCATTCATTAATGAAGAGTCAAGAAGTTAAGATTTACAACATAAAAAAGATGTAAAACAATATTTATTTATTTGTTATAAAAATACATTAAAGTACAAGGAAGCTTTTGATTGTCCAATTTGGAAGGACTCCCGTTCTGGGACAGTCAAATTAATAGGTTTCGTATATATTAGGTACATGATGATTAATATATGTAGTGTGAAGTAAGATTCCCAAATTCCATTTACTTAATTATAATATATAATACAGTAGAGTACTAGGTTTAAGAATTAGTTAAGCATCAAATATACAACATAAAGTGTTTTCCAAGTATATACAAGAAAATAAGTATACAAGAAAAACAGTACAGGAAAAGAAAATAAACATTTGGGAAACAAAATAAATATAGTAATTAAAAAGTAAGTGTACAATAAAAATAGTTAGGGAAATAAAATAAGCACTTGGGAAACAAAATAAATATAGTAATTAAAAAGTAAGTATACAATAAAAACAGTAAGGGAAAGAAAATAAACATTTGGGAAACAAAATAAATATAGTAATTTAAAAGTAAGTATACAATAAAAACAGTAAGGGCAAGAAAATAAACATTTGGGAAACAAAAGAAATATAAGAATATAATAAATATATATAAATATAAGTAATATATTAATATATATACAACATAAAGTGTTTTCCAAGTATATACAAGAAAATAAGTATACAAGAAAAACAGTACAGGCAAAGAAAATAAACATTTGGGAAACAAAATAAATATAGTAATTAAAAAGTAAGTGTACAATAAAAGCAGTTAGGGAAATAAAATAAACATTTGGGAAACAAAATAAATATAGTAATTAAAAAGTAAGTATACAATAAAAACAGTAAGGGAAAGAAAATAAACATTTGGGAAACAAAATAAATATAGTAATTTAAAAGTAAGTATACAATAAAAACAGTAAGGGCAAGAAAATAAACATTTGGGAAACAAAAGAAATATAAGGTGCTCGTAAGACATAATTATCAGATAGCGTTTTATGCCTAAATCTAGTAACAATTTTGTTATTTTTGAATACTAGAAAAACAGTAAATGAAAATAAAATAAAAAATTTGGAAACAAAAGAGATACGAGATAAGGCGCTCATAACATATAATTATCAGATAACATTTTATTATAATATTTGTGACTCCGTCCTGCCTAATCTAGTAACCATTCTATTATTTTGGTTACAAGAAAAACAGTATACATGAAAACAGTAAAAGAAAAGACGATTGAAAATTTTGGAAACAAAAGAGATAAAAAGGTGCTCGTAATATATAATTATAGATAACATTTTTTAATACTAATTGTGGTAATAATATGGTGTAGGTATATTAAAAACACGAACATATTTTATAACTTATCTTATGTATACAACCAGTTTAATAAAGTTATAGATACCTAAATAAGTTTATAGATACCTAATGACGTCTAACGTAATAAATTATGTTTGATTGGTTTTCAAAGTTACGTAACGAGCATAAATCGTTTTTGTTTTATGATAGTTCGAGGGATCGAAACGCGTCGAGTGAGGGAAAGCTATTGCGAAAAAATTTCGGTTTCTCGAAAAAAGTTGACGTATTTTTGCAATATTGAGCTAATTTTCTCCTCCCAGCTGCTAAGCTCCAAAAGTTAAGCTCAGCCAGGCGTTAGATGAGATGAAGAAAATAGTGTGAAGGGGTAGAAGTAGGGGTGCAATTCCTGGCGAAATCATCGAACCACATCGAATCACACATTGGATTTCAAAACATCGCATTTTAAATGTCCGGATTTGAAAGTTTTATCGTGTCCATCTTTGGCTAAATGGCTAAAGCACCGACTTTTTGACTCAGGTGAATATTGTGGAATGTTCGTTCAGTACAAAAGTAACACCAATCTCTTCCAATGCAAAAACCGGTTTTCGGGCTCGTGATTTCACTACATGAAAATGTTCCGTCTCCGATAATATTCAATTAATTTTGTAAAATTCCACATTGATTTTTTTTTATGTAGCAACACTTTGATTTCAGATGAATTGCTACCTAAAATTCACTTGATTGTTTGTAGCTTGCGAAATTTGTTACAGGTACTTTCGTCCGGTGGTTACGCGAATCCATTTTTTAAATAACTAAACGCACCGTCAGAATTCGAATTCAAGAATTTTGGTTTGACGTTTTGACAGATAGCGGTATGGATAGCGGTTTAGAAGCGTAATAGTAATGGTGCTGATATTTACAAAATCAAATTTTATATAATTACACTTGTAATAAAACTGTGATTGTATATTATAATTTATAATATATTATTATAATTATAATATACAAGTACAGTTTTATTACAAGTATAATTTAAACCACAACATTTGGATAATCTCAAACAAGAGGCACAAGATGAAGTTATATGTAAAAAATATGTATGAGATGTAATATTTTTGGTATGCCTCGTTATCCTCCTCTGCCATTTGTGTGGAATGTGTCAGTTTTTTTTTTAAATGATTTTCGACTTTTTAATGATTGTTTTTTCGCACCCATAGAATTATGTCCCAACTTTTCGGTTTATAAAAAATGGTCAGATTTTTCGGATTGAAATTTTCAAAAAATGGCCAAGGTTTCAAAAATACAATTAAAAAAAATACGTAATGTCGTAGAATATTTGCTTAAACTGGAATTTTTTTTAAATTGTGATACAAGAGGCCTATCGAGGTATTTACAAATCGGTGTTTTGAATACCAGAATAATTTCTCAAAAGAAATGAATGATAAAATTTTAAACTCTTTGTTTGAAAAAAATGTGTGGAAAAGGCTTGATATGACCTTAATTCTACAATTGAATGAAAACAGCAAAAGTTGAAAGATATGAACACTCATTTTATCACAAAAAACACAAAGATGGTTCCTACAAAGATGGTTCCGGTACTGGATGAACAAAGCCTATATCTTGTTGTTGAATAATTTAAGCAACAAAGTTGTGATTCGACATCGAAAACGTTCCACTCATGCTCTGTAACCTTGGGAAAAGTCTCGCTAAATACCTCAACGGGGCATCTCGAAAACATCGAAGTCCAAACTAAAATACCAATATTTCGCCCACACCGTGGCACCCCTATTCAGATAGCGGGGGCGACTTTGTTCTAGACGGGTGCGGGTGTGGGTTTGATAGAAGGAAGCGGCAATATAATCAGTAGCTAGTGGGGTCAGGAAAAGGCATCGCTTCACCATAAATCCGGCAGCACTGTGTATGTATGTGTACTGTAACTGTGTATGGTGTATATACAATATAGTGATATGGGGGGATTTGCCAAGAATTCTGCCGGATAAAGTTGCAGCGAGGTGAGACATTGCGCACGGGAGATTGCTACTAGTTACATTGCCCTTAAATCCTGTTTCGGGGGCTGTGTTTTCAAGGGTAAATTCAAATCAAATTAAAATATTTCATTATTCTGATACGTGCGACTTTACCACTTGCTTGTGTTCATAAATAAAATGGACTGTATTGAAAACAAATTTAATTAAACGAACTTAAATTAAATATCATGACATGATATAAAATAAATAAAATATTTAAAAAATAACTGTGCTGGTATTTGCAGTAGGTGCAAAAATAAACACAAATTTTGAACGAGTCAGTTGTTTTTATTACAATTTAGAAAAATAAAAGCACTTTTTTGATTACCTTGGTATCTACCTGTACTAAACATAATGTAACGAATACGATACGAGCAGTAATGAACAATAAATTGAAATATTTTAATTTATGTTGTTTCGTTGATTTGTGTACCGATTATTCTTCTTTCATGAGTCTGCAAAGCAATTTAAAGAGTCTGGCAATGTCCATCACACATCTGCCCTAATTATTTATATATTTATTTGTAAGAGACAAACAGCTTTTACATTAAATATAAATACATACATATAAAATTAAATTAAGTTAAGCCAAAAAGGTCTCTTATGTTAAAATTATTTGAAGATGGAGTTTTAAAAATTAATTTTTGGTGAGGGGGAGAGGAAGAGGAAAATAGGATAAGGATAGAGGATGCTCCCGATACATTCAATGAACAGACCAAGACTGTGGACTTGGTTGAATTTTCATTTGATAAAACAGTTATTGGCTTAGTGAAAATAGTAATAAGCACTAGAACTTAATTAGATAGATGGGTTAATCTGGTTAGAAGGTTCAAAGTTAAAAAAGATATCCTATAAACTTGCAGACAAACCATTAACAATGTGGGGACGAATAAATACTTCTACATTTTCACAACAAAAATACCTGTTTCAAAACACTGTCTGGCATTCTTCTGTTCTTTACACGACTTCCTATTATATTCTCCTCGGCCAAACGATGCTATCAGCTTTCATAAAGTGAACGCAATAGCATTAATTTACGCCCTTCAGAGACAAGAGGGAGTGCTCTTGCAAACACGTTAAATAATAACACCTTCACTTCTCTTTGTTACAAGCCCCAAAGAGATGGGTAACTGATAACTTTTTATGCGTCCTTGGGGTTGGTAATGTTGGCGGAGATTGTCCGCGAAATGGCAGGAACTGTAACTAAGTGGTTGGGGGAATAAGCGAAGAATAGTTTTGTAAAAATAATGTTTTATAAATTGCTTTGAAAATGTATTTCTTTAAAAAACAACAGTCGAGTCACAGCACGTTTTTTTAATATTTCAATAACAACGAGAAAAGACTGGAAAGGTGTTCTAGAACTACGAGAGAATAAAATATCTTTGATTATGAACCGGTACTATTTTAATTTCAACATAATCAGTTTTGCTGATGATACTGTATTATTGTTTCAGGAAGAAAATTGAACGGACACATTTAATGCGGCTGAACAAGGGACTTCAAAATTGGCTTAAAATCAACTCGCTTACTCTTAATGCAAGCAAAAATAAATACATAACATTTTCAATGAACTCCAGGAGCCATCCACTAAAATCACTAGAACTAAAATTACACGAATGCCATAGAAATGATGTTCAATGTCACTGCCCCGTTATAGAAAAATCACAAAACATAAAATATCTCGGAGTAATAATTCATGAAAATCTTGGATGGACCAACACGTACACGTTAAAGGTATTGCGGAAAACTCACAAGCCTTATAAAAATCTAAGAAATATGGTAAATAAAAAGGATATGAAAAAGGTCTACCACGCGTGATGCCATTCTCGAATTGAATACGGAATCATAGGATGGGGATCTGCTACACAAAAGTACATACACAACCTGAATATAATTCAAAAGGAATCATAGAGACTGTAATCGTACTGAAAGTACCCATTAGAACACCTTCAAACGAAATTTTCAAAAGCTTTGACCTACCAAATGTACAACATACGCCAAAAATAAATTATTGAAGCTATTCAAAAATACGCCAAAAATATATTATTGAAGCTATTTAAAATTACAAAAAATATTCCAAGTATTCCAAATATTCCACATTCGGGCAAATAAACTACAAGTACTTTGCAACAAAACTCCATAACATCCTTCCACAAGACATTTTTTTTTTTTACATTAACTCCACACAGGAGGCCCTGAGGAAAATAATTTCCCTCAGGGCCTATGTCATCTGGGATGCTGTGTGGAGGGTCTTTTTGAGGAGAGGAAGGAATGAACATTGGTCTTGAAGAGACCCATGTTGTAGGAGGGAGGAAACACAGATGCCGGCAAATCGTTCCATAGCCGAGCTGTTGAACTCAAGAACGAGTCGAAAAAACGACCCATTCTCATGTGACAAATGCCAACCGTGTACATATGTTGGGCGCGCGTTTGGCGTGTCTCCCGACTATGCACCGGTGCCGAAGGGATCAATGACGCTAGTTCCTCAGAGCATCTTCCATTGAAATACCGGTAGAACATGGATAGCATTCCCACCCGACGCCCGTGCTCTAAAGATTGCAATCCGTTCGTTAAGATGGGAGAATCTATCAAACGGACCGCCCGTTTCTGCACAGAGTCGAGGGTATTTTTCATAGACATAAAACTAATAAAAAATTCTAATGAGTCAAGAATAAAAATGGCTGAAAGAGGTCAATGAAAAAACCCTAATGAAAACGCTTAAAACGACATAGAAGACAAATAAACTATATTTAAATAACTTTAGTCCACCTCGGCACAGGACCCCCTAGAGAAGAGGACTAAGATATACAATATCTACACTTACTGAAATTCACCATTATATTTTGCACAAACAATTATTTTATACAGTCGCTAAAATAAAAATAGAATAATTAAAATAAATTCTTCTTATATAACATATCGTAACTCATTTCAATTCAATGCAATTGTGGAGGTTAACGTTTTGATAAATTACTGAAAACCTATAGGTAAATAATATGTTTCCCGAAAATCTTATAACATTTTTCGAAATTTTAAAATGCCCAATAAGCCCTGCTGTCAGTTTCTTAGATAATTCGGAAGGGTACGATTTAAAAGACCTCGTCTGTGAATGAGGCTTTACAGAATAAGCAATGAGTCGAATTGTCGTTGCGTGTGTCACGCGAATTCTTCATCTCTCTATCTTATAGGCACATCGTGTCGGGAGTCAAGCTGCTAATCTTATCGGAGAATTATTTATTAGAAGTCCAGCTTTCACGGAAACGCGTTTTTTGTTTAATTTTAAAATTTACAGGAATCACAAGCAGGAATCTAGTTTGGAATTTCAGTGGAATGAAAAACAAGCGGATAAGAAATACTTGAATATCAACGCCATCTGTGAATGAATGTAGTTTCTATTGAACCAACACCTTCCTACATAAAAGCCTATACATGCACAAAATGGCCGCCGTAGGAGGAAGTTCTTATCCCTAATAACAAAGTAATGAGCGCCCATCATCAATAACTAGATAATAATTGTTTGTTCAGGAAAATTTTTCCACATGGGCCAAAACTTATGATCTCCCAGTTGCTACAAGGTTTGCGTGATTGCGGCGATACGGACTCAGAATTATTCGCATCTAACTCATAAAACCAAACATAACCCAACTCGTAAGAACTTATTTACTTGACAGTCCCTTCTCCTTCTTTCTGTGCAATTTACTTTCCTGGTAGCAAACGTATTTCCGGTTCATTTCATTTTATTTTGTTTAAACGCCTGTAGGGCTCCTCCCCTTCCTTTCCTAAAAAAACCCTCCACACAGCATCCCCAAAGATGACATAGGCCCTGAGGAAAATAAGGGCATATCCCTCAGGGCCTATGACATCTTTAGGGATGCTGTGTGGAGGGCTTTTTTAGGAAAGGAAGGGGAGGAGAGTTCTGGGAAGGAAAAGGGTTTAAAGGATGGGTAAGAATCTGGGGTTCAGTGTGTCCTGGTCGTCCGCCTCCAAGACCTAGACAAACCTCACCCCATGAACCCGGGCACCCCTTCTAAATCACCAAACGTAGCGAACCACTTGGGGTGACCTATGGCAGAGGTATTGGTTATCCAGTAAAGGTTACCGGGGCGGCGGTACCCGTGACGCACGATGAAATCTTCTTTTGTGAAACGAATCTCACATCATGAGCAAGGGCGGCTGGTTGCACAGTGTGTTCGTGTGCAGCACTGGTAAATTACATCGCCTAAAATTACTTTATAATATCTTACCGAAAAATATAAAATCTATGAATCTCATTAAAAATATCACCTATCAATATAATGCCTAATGTGAATGTTGAGAGGAGAGCGAATTCTCAAAGTTACTCGCGAAGTTGCCCTGTGCCCGTGTGCAGACCGGTAGCAAGCGGAACGAATTGTGTTTTTGTATCCAATATCTCAAACATCGCTGGCGCGTCACGCCGGCCATTTGTATGAAAAATCAAGCTATCCGCGTGTGCCACCGGACGGCTTCGCGGCCTTTATCATACTTAACTTAAATTTGGATTTAAGGAAAAAATACTTAACCAAACTGAATAATTCTTTTTTTAATCAAAAGGTTAAGCAAATACCTACATTACACATAAATTTGCTTTTTTATTGATTTGTGTTTTAAATTATAAAACGCATATCATTAAGGAATTCAATTTTTTTATAGGTAACCTTGACAATTTTACCCAGATACGGATTATACATTGTTATAAATACTGTTTATGTACTGTTTATAATGAAATATAAAATAAAATAAATTAAACATTGTTAAAAAAAAAGTTTTTGTTGAAATTTGATTTTTATTTACGAAAAATTTGTGTTATGTTTTTATTATCTTGGTAGGTACTGAAAAAATATTTGTACAAAAAAACTTTAATTTTAGTTAAAAAGCGATATGTAGAAGTTTTCGCCCTTCGACAACAGCTTAGAATTGACCTTCTCTCCCAAAAAGAGTGGAATAATTTTTACCTAATGTTGCTTTGTAAGAGTTGTCTCATAAGTGTGGATTTTCAGTGAACCACCACATTTTCAGAGCAGCGGCCGCCACTGATCATGAGAAGGGAAAGACTCCAGAGAATTGGCTCCCAACCAAAAGGACCCTCCAGAAGCAATAGAGGCGGATGATTATCCAAGCCAATAATCCCTCCAAGATGATTTCCAGTCAGCTCCCAAGATGGCAGTATGACGATCAGAATCGTAGCAATCTTCAAAAAAGGATCCGTCGGGTTGCGGTCGAGAGGACCGCCCAAAGCTCTCGGCTGTTGCACAAAGAATGACTTTATTTTCAAATCTGTTTGTGCAGGATCAACAACTGTTGCATACTAAAATATTGCAGGGCTCGCAATATAACCAATGCCCAAATTTCAATGGGCAAGCACTAGAGATGCCACACATCGAGACCATAAATAAATGTGTATAAGAGGGTGCACACACCTTGTTACAAATATTTTTATGTAACATAGACAAACTTTTTTATCTGTAAATTGTCAGTATCCGTAAAAATCTACACTAGCAACCCCGTCGACCGCAAAGTGTCAAGTTACGGTCGTAAGTCATAAGTCATAACTATTCCAAATCGAAATGATTTTCTTCAAAATATTTCTCAAGAAGGTAATAATAGTAGCTACTTGAAATGCGGTCGGGAACTTCCCATCACGCTTGTAGAATTATGTTACGCACGCTACGATAAATTTTTACAGCCACAAATACACAGTTAGATAATATCGAACTTTGCCTCCGCTGTTTTCCATCTACTTGGAAAATATCCTAGTTCTTCGGTGCTCTCTCAACTTTCCGTTGGTAAGACGCCAGTTTTGGGGAAATTGTTAAACGCCTCACGTAGTTTATATAATCCGAAAGAAGTGAAAGAAAAATTCGATTTCCGAGTAAAAATGGAATCTTTGTAAAAATGTACAAAGAATTTCAAAGTCTTAGAATCTTCATCGAGCAACGAATTTGTTTCGTTTTATGTGTTCAATTTCCTGAATAGGTTTTTTGAAGGATTGAATCTACAGTGATTTTGATAGTGAACAAGAAAAGAGAATGAATAAAAGTCAACGGTCTTAATGACTTTTCCTTTTTTAATATCGGTAGATGTTGTTTTTGTTGTGACTTTTAGAACGTGCGAGTGTTGTGATAGTGGCTTATTGAGTTTGACAGATCGGATAAATAGAGTATGAGGCTAGGAATTGGCTGTTATTCATTTGATCACCAACACCTCTGCACAATGTTTCGCTACGTTTGGTGACTTAGCAGGGGTGCCCGGTTTTTTTTTTATACAACATTTTACATTTAATAGTGCAATCGATAATGTTGGCCTCAGTGAGTGGCTCACCCGAGCTGAGGTTTGTCTCGGTCTTGGCGGTGGATGTGTTTGCTTTTACTTCTCCAGCCGGACTCTCTCAACCAAATGTGCACCATGTGGGAGGGATTGATTCATACCTGGACACACTGACTTCCAGATTCCTACCCACCGTGCATTCCGTTTTCCTTCGCAGAACTTTTTCTCCGTTCTTTCTTTTATTAGACTCTCCACACAGCATCCCAAAAAATTAAATTGGACCTGACAGAAATTATATACCTTGCAGAGCAATATAAATAAAATGATGATATGTGTCGTAATTATATAGGTGCGTTGCTTGAGCCATGTTTAGCAACAAGATCTCAAAATAAATGTACCTACTTGCCCAACCCCCCACTTTCCGTTTCCTACTTCAATTTTTTAATGTGATCCAATAGTCCAGGAAAAAATCTAAATCGGAATCCACGTCTATTTCTGGGCGGGATTTAAAAATACTTGACAAGACTTGAGAAAAAGCTTTTGGAAAGGTTGGAAAAGGTATTCGAGAGTTGTTTTTTACAGGTTGATTTCGTAAAGGTCCTTAACTCCTTTCTTACGCATTGTTTATTGTAATAACAAGAAAAATTAAATTGCTTTCACGGAACCAAGCGACACGGAGTCTAGGGACGTCTATTCCCCATCGCAGGCGGGGCGAAACTGAAACAAAATGGGCGTGACAAATGATAGTTCTTACGTCAATGGCATAAGGTTCACTTTAGAAATCCAAATTCGTCGAGTACCGGCCATCTTGATTGATGTCAAAAATACCAACGCTAATATGCATGTTTTGTTTTATTTTGTGAAGTTCAGGCATAAATATCATTTTTTCTGCGATTTTTATAAAAAAACTGAATCTGCCACATTATGCAATAAAACCATATCCAAAAAGGGGTTTGTAAGTAGGAGAGTTTGCACTTGAAAGTTTTTTTTTTATAGAACTAATAATTTATTTTTTCTAGGCTTATTAAAAACCAAATACAAAAATGACCGATATTTTCAAAGGCCAAGATATTTTCTACACGTACTGCTTAATTGAAGCATCTATAATACTTCTAAGCTTTCAAATTTTCAAAACGAAAATACATGATTTTGTATGATTTTTTTAATTATTTCGCATGGCTTCATCTAAAGGTCGCAATATGTCTCACTCATTCCGGACAGTTGGACCTCTTGTGTGCTATTAACAAATTTGTAAAATAGCCTTTAACCTCCTTAAACGAATGGTAGCGAAGTAAATATATATTTTTAATTTGTTTGCTGTGCTTACTCTTTTGTAGGTAGATATGTTGGAAGATACTCTTAAGAAAGTGAAAAACTCACAAATCAATATAATGTGAACCACGAAAGAGATTCTGGAAAGCGTGAATCTTTAATATTGTAATATTAAAGGAATATATTATTTTCTTTCTAAAAATCACGCTCAACCTACAGCACGCGAACCCTTTTCCTGGAGTCTAATTTATTTTTATATCCCGTAAAATCGAAAATTCTGGAAAAATTTTCATACGTGTTGGGTGTTGGTCCTTCATCGAACCTATCTATCTACTGGGGTGAAGAAATGTTACCTCACAAGTGACAAAGTAAAAGCTTCCCAGGGGAGTGATGATACCCGCATGTTTCTTTATGGGATCGTGAGATGTATTACCTATTTCTACAGGAAAGAACAGAAAATAACTGCAGAATAATTTACTAAATACTCGTATTTAAAACCACTGCATAAGAGTCCCCTCTGACAATGGGATTAGGCTTCTTCAATTTAGGGGATGTTGTGAGGTTGAGGCTGAGTTGAATTGGAGGGGGAGTAGATGGGGAAGAGAAAGGCAGGGAAGTAACTGTGGAATCAGATATTAAAAGCCATTTAAAACGGTGACGTGAGGCCGTGTTTGGTTGCTTCGTTTCTTTTCCATAATTCGTGATTCGACCAGCTGTGTATGTAGCCTTTAGTGAGATATTATATTGTGATATGAGATTTTCACGGTCGGAATTATTATTAAGTTTTTTGATAGTTATGTCGTGTTGCGCTTCCTCCTTATTTAGACAACATTTCGGAAAGCGTTACAGTCTCAATCATTAGGACAGATGATGGACAACGCCCTGAGTCAACATTGTATAACTATCCGAAATGATGATGTTTCAATTGTTGGCAAAGATGAATCACGCTACTAGGTTGAGTCAGATTGAATTAGATTAGGTTAGGTTAGGTTGGATTAGGTTATGTTAGATTACTAGCCTGTGTGAACCTGAGCAACCGAATGCTGCATTCAAAGAAAATATATCGTAAATATTTAAAGAAGTGAGTCTTTTGATTCACCGCGTAGCAAATCCAGCTTCAGCGGTTAGGTGTTTCGGGAGCAATTTGTATGCAATGGCGCGAGCTGCAGCCGGAGACAGATGCACAGCATTTTTATGACTAAAAGTGGCAAAAGGAGAAGCCGGGAATCTGAAAGGTCGCGGGTGCAAATCCGTGCAGTCTCGGAGGTCATAAGGTCATGCATTCGTAATGTCGTGCCATTAAATGGAAGATGCTTTTGGTGGTGCTAACCTTCGGAACAAGTTAGGTTTTTGGTAAAATTGATTTTATACGTGCCTCATGCATTTCCATATTATGGTGTAGGTGCAAAGTTCAAAATAAATAAATTTACCCCATTCCAACCAGAATATTTACCATTTTTATGTTTTATTTAACATTTATGAGTAAAACCTCAAATTGTAATATTTAATTAAATGAATACATTATGAGCGAAACTCAATCGAAAATCTGGAAACAGAAAAATCAGAAAAAGATATTAGTACCCTTTACACACAGAGTTCGGAGCGGGACGAGCCCCGCGCCACTTCAGGCCGCCGCGCAGAAAAGTAAAGACCAAAAGCAAGATAACGGTTTACAGCGCAGTTCACTGTGAGACTTTTCTGCGCGGCGGCCTGAAGTGGCGCGGGGCACGTCCCGCTCCGAACTCTGTGTGTAAAGGGTACTATTGACACCTCTGGGACTCGAACCCAGGACCTCTCTACTTTCCGGGATAGTGCTCTTGACCACTGAGCTAAGGTGTCGATATCCAATTCGGTCACTTGTATCCAATCCAACTGTACCATACTTCGACTAAGAACCACCCATATTATCTTCATTTTCCACTATTCGAATTTCAACCGATTTCTTACATATCTCCCTTAAAGTTTTGAAGCTCTTAAAAAAATATATGTTATTTTTGAAGATAATGTCTAGATACGTTCCACGCCGAAACGCAAATTTTATGAAATTCCCTCGATAGAAAAAAATCGCAAAGTATGCTCCGAAAATTGTTTAAAACAAGTCTATTTCTATTATTTTACAAGTTATATTTGTGAAAAAATTCACAATGTTTCTTTAAATGACACTTAAGATACGTTCCACGAGATTTTTGGTCTATTTTAAACGAGTCATGTTTTATTAAGCTTTTTCGCCATTTTCGCTGCGATTTCATCACTTAAAATATTAGCGCGCTCTGTCCAACATTCGTAATTACACATCTCTCCATTTTCTTTTTCAGCCGAATAGCGACGCCTTAACGCATATTATTATTGACTGCCACTAGAATATTCCAAATTCTCGTGATAAAAATTACAGCTCAATTTGGGAGGCGGGTATGTGTACTGCCGC
Organism: Glyphotaelius pellucidus; assembly: GCA_936435175.1. Classification (NCBI taxonomy): domain Eukaryota; kingdom Metazoa; phylum Arthropoda; class Insecta; order Trichoptera; family Limnephilidae; genus Glyphotaelius; species Glyphotaelius pellucidus. The sequence goes on along the minus strand of OW386552.1, from coordinate 8,083,481 downwards.
CCCAATTTCAGACCTAGTTTTTTTTTGATAACTTAGAAACATGATGTTTCCCTCAATAGTGCATGTATTTACATTGGCTTTTTTATTTGAGTTAGGTCTTTACCCTATCCCATGGCTAAAATTAATAAAAAATACGAAATAAGAAATACCGCAAGGAAATGCAGTAGTTACCCTATAATAATCCTTCAACGTTGAAAACATCCCCAGACAGTTTATTGCAGTTTCGAGTGCACTGCGGTGGAGGTTTATCAAAAATATTAACCCCTTTTATGGGCTTTACGGCACAATAGCTATTTCACTTCAACAATAAATGTACTTTATTACAGGACATCGAAATGTAATTCGTTGAAAAAAATTATACCGCGGTATTAAAATTGAAGGTTTGTAGGTGAATATTTTCAACTTAAACAAAATTAATAGAATAACTACTGTTACAAAACCGTATAAAATGTATTTTTATTATTTTACTAGCGAGTTCCCGGCATGCGTTGCGATGAAACTTAAAAAAAAATCGTTTCTCCCTGCGTGTCCTTTCCCATTCGTCCGTTCCCCTTACGCCTCCCCTTCCCCTTCCATTCCTCTCAAGCGTTCCCCCTCCACCTTCCCCGACTTCCCTCTTCCCTGTCCCGCTCTCCGACCCACGAATCCCCCTCCCGAGTTCACCTCCCCTCTCCCGTGTTCCATAGATTCAGTCCCGGTACATTCCGTTTTCAAACAGTTCGCGTGCCACCTATTGCAATATTTTTATACAAATATTTTTTTTACATGAATACCGCACAAGGGTCCCAACTGCTCCCGTCGGGACACAGTGAGACTATGGCATCCCCGATTGGGATAAGTTGAGGCTGAAGGTAGTGGGGATTGGAAGGAATAAGAGGAAGAGGAGTGGGGAGGTACCTGGCTACTCAGATCTGGTCACCAAACACGGCTAAAGCCATTTCAAGGAACATTTCAATTCTGAATACAATTCTGAATGGTGGTCTTATACCAGGGCGATACCGAGAGTATCTTACTTTCATATATTCCAAACTTTCATTTTAGTAAGAACAATTAATCAAATTTGGTACCTAACATAGGTACGTATTTAAAATACCTATAATTCTTGATAAGATTTAATGTATTTGATTTTAGATAGTATCATAGATGAATATTTCAATTAAATTCATTAATTTAAAGAGTTTATTCGAAAATTGAATTTTGATTAAACAATCGATGGTTTGCAAAATGTCACAATTTGAGCAGTTTCGTAAGAGTTTTTCTAAAAAAACGTTTCAGATTTATTGTCATGTGGTAATAATAATCCAGGAATCTTCGCTAGGGTGGAAAAAAGGTATTGATAGTTTCAAATATTTGCTATGCTTATTATAGCAATACATAAACAACAAAGAAACAAATAAGCAAGCAAGCAAGCGTACTTTCATTTTTACATATATAGATTTCTGGAAGGAATATTATATTTTGATTTATATATCAAGGGGTGAAACGTTTGTCACTCTTAAAAATAATAATAAAGCAGAACTTATAATAACATTGATTTATTAAAATAGCAACGAATTATATAGTAAGCTATGAATACTTTTTTCATTTTACAGGTCAAAATGAAATTAAATACAGTAAAGAAAATATATTAAATTAAATTAAATAATCAAGGCAGTAGATAATGAAAGGTTATATATTATGGTGTACGGTTGGGCATAAAATGTGCATAAAAAATGTATTTATGTAATGTATGTATCATTTATAAATTTGTATTTCAGAAAAAATACAGAAACGTATCAAATAATTTTGTCTACGCTTATGTGTATGGTTTTCAATTTCACCATATCCTGCAATCCCGCAATCCCGCAATCCCGCAATCCCGCGGGAATTCAGCAAAATTGTATCCCACGCGCTTGCGGAATTTTCTTATGCGGGATTTCGTGATTGCAAAAATTTACTTAATTTACACCAAAAACATACTGCTTTCATTTGCACACGCTACATAATGCGCCTGTGCCAGAATGCTGACAAGCAATAATGTCCTTTCATATGGAGACGTAAGTGCTCTACACGTTCTGTGTTTTTACGATCTTATTTCATAAAATTTTTCTAAAAATACTTTTTAAAATACGTTTTCAATGTATTTTTTTATAATACCTATTTATAGTACCAAAGATGATTAATCACAAATAATTATGGAGAGTTCTCTCGGTGACATTTTTTACATTTTTTAGTCTTCTTGAAATACGTATTAGGTTACCTTTTCAGGGTATTTTTATAATATTACTAATACCAAAGATGATTGATACGAAAAGTCCTCTTAAATTTCTTACTTTATTACCTTTTCAATCTCCTTTTTATATTATACTAGTATGAAGGGTAATTGATACCAAATAATGATAAAAATGTTTATGAGGTGTTGACATTTTTTCAATTTTATACCTCTTAACGAAAAATCCCGAAAATCCCGCGGGATTCTTAAACTCTATCCCGCAATCCCGCAGGATTTGAAAAAAGGTAATTAAATAAATGTAAAAAAGTAGTAAAAGGGATTTGAAAACCCTACATATTATTGGATTTGACGACGGAAAAAAACTCACGGCGGAAAAAAAATCGGACACTGATTGCGTCTTGCGAGGATAAAATAATTTTCTATTGTGCTAATGTTTTCCACCATTCGCATTTGAAAAAGTCAAGTAAAAGTTCAAAATCAAATTATGCCTGAAGACGTACGCAAAGTGATATATCGATATTTTTCGTTTAAAAATCATAAAGACGATTCTAATAATATTGGTGGGAAAATGGCAATTGGGACACTTTGGCGGATTCAGGTCCCTAATTTATTATGCACCTTAACTTTTTGAAATTGCTTGGCGCACGTAAGAATATATATAAAACCTACGTATTAAGTTAAAAAAAATATTTAGAAAATTTTTATTATTTTAACCATCGCTCCCCATTTTTTAATATTTGTAGGTATTTATGGGACAAATATTAAATTCAATTTACGTATGAGAAAATTGGTTACGTGCTCCAAATGTTAATATTTCATCACGTCACAATTAAAATCTACTATTGTCATTTGTGATTTTGGATTATTTCCAAATAATGTAATCAGGGATCCATACATTAAAATAAAACATTTGCAGTGTAGTGAAGTTTGAATTTTGAATTTGATATACATGAAATTAATAATATTTGCAATTCATCAAGAGTTAACAACACGCGCACTGAACATGAAATAATTCAGATTTGGGCTGATTTTGCCAATTTAACAAGCTGCTTGCATGATCCTAATAATTAACATAAACAAAAAGCTGGAAAAGCGTATTTAATCAACATATTTATTTAGTTATTACCTTTACAATTAATTAATACCATTCGTTTACGTTAAAAGTAAATTATTTTGAGTTGTAAACCATAAAACTACGGAAAATTTCAAGGACACAAACCGAAAATTAGGGTTCCGAAGTTAAAGCTTTTAAATTTAGGTTTAAAATTAAAATTTATTACCTTTGAACAGTTTATCGCTAATTAAACAAATATTAATTTCGGTTGTCGGTGATGTTGTGATATTCTGCCTAATGTAATGATATTCTGAGTAATTATTTTTCTTTACTATTTTCTGTACATCATTTCTTCCTTCAGTATATTATGATAACTCTCTTTCAAATATATACCCACACCTCCAACCACCTTTATATTATTACTAGCTTTTCCCCGCGGCTTCGCTTGCATGGTATTACGGGAAATTACTGTAGCGCTTGCACTTATCAATTATCTTCCCCCCCCCACCCCCACCCCCTCCCGCATTCCATATATTCATTCCCTTACATTCAGTTTTCAAACATCTCGCCTACCACATAAATTTCATAATGCTATAGCTCAAAGAAAAAAATAATTACTTATCCAATTTTGTTCATTCGTTCGGAATTTATGCGCTTACAAACATTTCGGATGTTTATTTTTATTTAAATATTTGGAAGTTCGTAAATATAATAAAAAATACTCTATTTATCATTCAGTCTTTATAATCGTTACGAATTATATTTTTAATATAAGAACTCTCATCTGACATTTATTCCAAGCTTGTCCAAAAAAAAACGAATTCTAATATTTGAATTTTCTGCAGTAGTAGCCGACCAGTAAGCTGAGTACCTACCAGCATAGAGCCCAAAAATATATCAACATTGTTTCCATGGAAAAGATTTTTTTCTGACGTTAGCAAAAACTCGCTTTTGTTAGCGACAGAAAACGTATAACAAATATAATATATTAATATTTTTAATTTCATAACGCCAGAGCTTACCATCATATACAATCTGTAGTCTGCGCGTATAATTTAGCTTTATATTGGTGAAAGAATTATTAAAGTCTTTATATTGTGTTATGCGTGAAAAGGTCATAAACAAACTCGAGCAGTTTCGCATTTATAATATTAGTATGGATTGTGCTCAAATGAATATGTAGCATTTATATTCTTTATAACTGCCAAATATGTTCTTAAATATATTAATTTATGTACCTCTATGCCTGTCTCGGCACAGGTATATCCTAGTGAGACAGGCATCGACAAAAACCTAATGTTAACATACTGTTTATAGATAAAAAAAATAAAAAATAAATAAAAATGCGTGAATTTTTAATCTTGAAAATTGGAACTTTTATCAATAATCACAAAAGCGATAAATGGTGTACAAAAATAATTTTATTGGTAAGTAATTCTTTATTTGAAATGTGTATTTCACTTGTTCAAATGCTTGACAGGTGCATAGATGAATTAAGGGGGTATTCTAGTCTAGAGGCATGAATTGTAGATGTTTTTTCAGGTGCAACAAAAAAAAACCAATAATATTTTTACCAACTTTTGTTTTATGAAATATTTATTAAACATTAAAGAATCCATTAAAAGAAGAGTCGAACTAAAAAATTAAAAATTCAGAAAGTTACAGGGTGTTGAAGAGGGGGGTCTCAAAAAAATGGCGCGCCCTGGTTGACACGATTGCAACCCTCCCAGTAATCTAAAAAAAAAAAATAATAATAATTCTTAATCCAAACAAATGTGGCTATGGCCCGAACTAAGAAAAAGTAAAAAAAAATTTCGCAAAATGGCGGCTGTTTGAAATAAAAAAACCGTTTTTGTACCAGTTTTTTGACTTTGCAATTTTTTTAAAAATAGTAAAAATTGAAATTTTTTCATAGTTCTAGAGAAAAGTGTAGAGAAGGCTCACACCAATTTTCAAGTAAATTGGTTTAGTAGAACTTGAGATATCGTGTCAACCGCCTCGAAAAAAGTGGTTTTCGAAAAAATAATATATGGCATATTTGCGGCACGTTCCAGAGTGGAAGATACTCTCAGTGTCGCCCTGTTGTAAGAGCACCATTCAGAATTGAAATGTCGCTTGAAATGGCTTTAGCCGTGTTTAGTGACCAGATCTAAATAGCCAGGTACTTCCCCACCTTCCACCTTCCCATCTCCTTCCCCTCTCCATAAATTTTAAAAATATTTTTATTATTTTAAGATTTGTGAAGCTGAAACTATGTTTAAAAATATATATATTTCACCGGGAATAATTGCCTTCAAAAGAAGAAATTTACCTTTTATATTAGTAAACTTGAAAAATTACGATCTCGACCCAATGACATTATAAAAATACAAGACACGATATATTCACGCTAATCGAACAAAATATATAGCAAGGCTTATGAAAAAGATAGAGGTTCGAAGAATATACATATGAACGAGCCGCTTTTTTAAAAAAAAATTTATATGAATACCGCACACGAGTCCCCAACTGCTCCCGTCTGGAGCCAGTGAGACTATGGCATCCCCAATAGAGGTATGTAATGAGACTGAAGATAGTAGGGAGGGGAAGGAGATGGGGAAGAGGAAGGTGGGAAATTACCTGGCTATTCAGATCTGGTCACAAAACACGGCTAAAGCCATTTCAAGCAATTTGGGAGGCGGGAATGGGTACCGCCGCCCCGGGAACCTTTATTGGATAACCAACACCTCTGCCATAGGTCACCCCAAGTGGTTCGCTACGTTTGGTGATTTAGCAGGGGTGCCCGGGTTCATGGGGTGAAGTTTGTCTAGGTCTCGAAGGTGGATGACCAGGACACACTGAACCCCAGATTCCTACCCACCCCTTAAACCCCTTTCCTTTTCCTACCCACCCCTTAAACCCCTTTCCTTCCTACCCACCCCTTAAACTCCTTTCCTTAAACCTTAAAACCCTTAAACTTCCTTAAAAAACCCTCCACACAGCATCCCCAAAGATGACATAGGCCCTGTGGGAAATTAGTTTCCTCAGGGCCTCCTGTGTGGAGCTCATGTAAAAAAAAAAAAAAAAAAGCAACGTTTCAATTCTGAATGGTGGTCTTATACCAGGGCGATACCGAGAGTATCTTCCACTAAGGAACGTGCCACAAATACTCTATATATTATTTTAAATGAATAAATTGTGAAATAATACAAATAAATCAAATAAAATTTTGATATAAATGTTGATATATCAAAGGTAATTTATATCCACCTTTTATAAAAGGTGGATATAAATTACTTCGGGTACACAGATACGTCCACAACTTCTTCAGTGCTCTAACCAAACTTCCTGTAAGATATAAATTAATCTACAAAAAAAACAGTATCTACCTAATCTCTTTGTGCTAACCACAAATGCGACGTCAACAACTCTGATGTTAACGTCATGTTTACAATATTTGCAAATTTAAAACAAACAATTTTGGCGTTCAAACTAAGCCTTAAAACGCCATTTGTCTGTTACAAAAAATGGTTTAAAATAGGTAGGTACAACAGAATTCCTACAAAATCATCTTATTAGATTCCAATACTACAAATTGGATATAAGATTTAACAGTAAGAACGAGATGAAATATTGGAATGCCCGAACGCCCGAACACCCATAGTATTATTTCAAGATTCCCAAATAAGTGCTTCGATAACTCGATTACGGCTCCCATTGTCCGATCTCATTTCTTCTCTTTTCCCTTCACTCGGACAAATTCTTCGCATCCGCTAGCCGTCAGCGTCCTCGTAAATCTTGTATGCTCCGAAGGGCTTATTGTTGTGAATGTTGTTGGCGGCCAGGTAGCTGTAGAGGTTCCTGTACTGGGTCGTCAATATGTTCCCGGCGGGCAGGTACCGGCCATAATGCGACAACAGCAACGCGACGTACGGGTCCGGCGGCAAGTGATCCAGTGAATTGTAACCGGGGTTAAAACTACTTAACCCCTTGAAGTCTATTGACGTGTGACGGATCGGTAGCCCTTTCGCAACTCTGTTATTTCTGATGGTCGATTCTGCCTCTGCTTTGTCTACTTCTTCCACTTCGTAGTCTCGTTTTGTTTTCATTGTCTTTTTATCATCGTATTCGATTTGGATAGGTTTGGATAGCCCTTTCGCAATTCTGTTATTTCTGATCCTCGATTCTACTTCTGCTCTGTTGTCTTCTGCCACTTCGTAGTCTTCTTGTTTTGTTGCCTTTTTAGCCTCGCGTTCGATTTGGATTTCTTCGAAGTGCCGATTGGGTGTCCTTTTTACGATGTCAAATTCAATTACGTTCTCTTTGGGTTTTGAATTAAAGTCGGCGGCGTTTATCCTTTCTGAGTCAAACTTTGCGTCGATTAACGCGTTTTCCAGCTTTGTTAAAGTATCCTCAACGCTTTTGGAGGTTGCATCATCATTCGAATTCAAATTATTGTTCGACGATGCTTTCAACTCTCGTTTATACGGTTCATTTCTTTCAGTAATTGTGAGAAAATATCTATGTCTCAAAGTATCTTCCAATGCCTGTGAGCTTAATCTCGCTTTTCCTGGATAATAAATGTTGGGTTTGTTAGCAATGTTGGATATGTTTGATTGTCCCGAGCCCGCAATTGAGCCGCGTGGGCCCTGGAATATGACCCCTGCCTCAGTAGCGGCTTCCGGCGTGCCCTGTGCGGCGTATCCATCCTCCGCGCTGTAATGGAAAGTTCCGTTACCGTGCCCATTTGAATTCAAATTTAGAATTGGGGGACTGATGTATCCTGTATCTGCGAGGGGAGGAACTAGGCGGCCAATCAGTGCGAAGGACGGGGGACCGGAAATAGATGGATTGGATTGTATTGGCCGCGGAAGTGGATAAATCTCTCCTGTCGTCTGATGACTCCCTGAAATCACAATCAAAGGATTAAGCTACGGTATTCAATATTCAATAGAACACACATAAACTAAGGGATAACCAGAGAGCCATTATTAAATCTATAAGCGATTCTCACGATTGAATTATAATGGAACAAGCTCCCTTCAAAGGTTTAATAGCCATAAATAATAAGTTATTTGTATCAATATAAAACCCATTCGAAATTCAATAAAAAATCGATTTATCGGCCGATTCAAAAACGGAATGGGATTCTGTATCGCCTATAAATCAATTTGAGTGATGGTCCACTTAAGGCGCTCGTCTTGTACTTGTTTGTGGCGGCCGATCATCTGACAATATCGGCCAGCTTGCAACATTATCTGATCATATCATGAATAATTCATGAGTCAATTATTTGCCCAAGCCGGGGGCGCTTTATGGAAGCTAAGGATTGCGAAAATCTCACATCACGCCTACGTAATGTGGCCTTTATAATATATCCGCTTACACCCACTGTATCACTTGGCTCCCAAAGCTTAACTGATTTAGATTCCATAGAACCCCCAAAAGGTTTTTTCCCCAAATATGAAATTTATTTCAGCTTTTCTTTTTTCCTCGAATTATTAAATCCCACCTTTCTTCAGTCCTTTTCCGTGCGCTTTTCAACGAAACTTCAAATCCATTTAAAGCACGCACACGCTATTAATTGTGAATTTCAGAAAATTGTTAATTCATCAGTAAAAAAGCGCCCAACAAACCGCCAACAAAATAATTTTACTGTATTTGTTTAGTTTTCTAGTTAAGTCTCAAACCATTAAGAATTATCAATACAAGTTAATTAATTTGGGCCAAGAGATGGCGCCAGTACTGACTTACAGGTGTCGCTGTGTATGATCATTTAAATTCTCCATTCCCAATAGACAAAGGTATAATTCTATATACCTAAAGCGTAGTCTAGCTAAAAGTCACCATTTCTCAAGCAAAACTTGCACAGAAAACATAAAGTATTAAAAATACCTTTGTCCGTTGAGTGGGGAATTAGTTATGGGTCGGTAACTTGTAGCTTTGAAAATAACAATAAAACGATGAGGTCAATTTCTCAAATGGTGCTTTATTTAAAACAAAACAACCATTTCTTCTCTCAAGTCCTAATATTTTACAGTATTTTTATCGTACTTTACGAATCTATGAAGTCCAAATGAAACACTCGTTATATTTACCTGTTTCCTTGTTGTCAACCCCTGTTGTTACAAACTGTCCAATTAATTGTCTCGAAGACAATTCGCGTGTCTTTGTGCTAGCATTACCAACGGCAGTTTCCAAAATTCTGCTTATATTCCCTTCAAACTCCTTCAAAACGTTTGCTAAATTTGCCTCTAGCTTATTTTGTAATTTTCTTTGACCTTCAAAAGACTGTTGGTTGTCAGATCGAGAAACTGTCGTAGCAGATTTTACAGGTGAAGATGTTTTGGATTGATTATCTTTGTTTTGTGGTCTTTCAGATACACCAATTTTAGAAATATTTTCTGATTTCTGTGGATTCAAAGTATAAAAGCTTCTCACGATTACACTCTTTTCATTCGAGTTATTCTCACCTAGAATGAAGGGAAGTACCAAAGTCTTGGATTCGAGTCGGGGAACAACTCTGTTTATATTTTGAGTCTCTGGATTTATATTTGAATTCTGATGTTGACTTCCAACAAATACAATTCTGTCCTCAGCATAGTCCGATCTGAAATCTGTGTTATCAAATATTCTTGGATCGTTAATAGGTGTCCAATCATTTTGACCAATTAATGGATAATTGGGATTTCGCAAACCGGGTTTGTGATAAAACTTCTGATGAATTTTGTTTGAGTTGATATCTCGCTGATCTTGAAAAGGTGTGAAGGAGATTTTATTGAAAATCGACGGTTCTCTGATCGGCGGCAGTAAAATTGAACCCAATAAATTTAGTTGAGCAATAACGCAACTCGAAAAGTAAGCAAGCTGAAAGAAAAATATAATTTTAACTCTTCAATAATTTTAAAGACATCAAATTAATGTTAATTATAATACTTATAATCCGTATGAAAGGGAAACATTTGAAAACTGAATCTCTATGAAATTTTTTTATTTAGTTTTTTGAAAAGATTACTCGGTCAGATAAGGAAATTGTTACAACATGTATTTACTTCATTCCCTCAATTTCCATCAAACAATTTTATTTCTACGTGTTCGAGAAATTATTTTTTGTACTTTTTTATTATACTGTACAGTTTTTAGGGGGGTTTTCTGGTCTAGAAAAAAAAACATATTTCGATAATTTAGATATTCGAGAATATCTCCTTAAAAGGAATTTTCGACCGAAATTAAATTGCAATTTAGACGGAATCTAACTAGAATCTTAAACTTAAACAAAACTTTATAGGCATTTTTCTCAGAACTACTTTTTTCGAAACGTTTGTCACAAAATCTCAAGTTCTAATTAGTTCTAATAGGAACTAACAAAAAATAAAAATTCTTATTATCTACTTTTTTTAAATTTGGAAAAGTTAAAAACTGAAAAACATCAAAATTTTTTGAGGAGCCGTCATTTTGCGAGAAAATTTATTTTTTATTTTTCTTGGTTCCTACCATAATGACATTTGTACTGATAAAGAATCTACCTTTTTTTATTTTTCAGATGACCAGAAGGGTTTAAATCGTGACCAGATGGACACGCTCTTTTTTCCCCCTCTACTTCAACAGCGTGTAACTTCGTGAAATAAATATACATTTGTTTTTTGTGAAATTTTAAAAGATAAATAAATAAAAAATATATTTAAATGTGTACTAAAAACCGTCAAAAAACACCCGAATTTCGGGCTTCTAGACTAAAATACCCCTTTAGTAATGTAGGTATTACATTGTTTGGTTTAAAAATTTGTTTCTGAGCGGTTTTGGGAGAACCCTTCCTTCAACAGGATGAAAGTTATACCTAATGATGGGAGGGTTCTTACGAAACCGGTCGACATTCTTCATTATCAACATTGATAAAACACCTGTATACAAAAAAAAGCTTTGGATCCAACAATTATTTTTTGCACTCCTTTCTTGAAAATTTTACAAAAATAAACTTTTAAAACGATTTGAAAGCCTTACCACAATTTGAAAAGCTATCAAAACTTTCATCGCGGAAACTGACACTCGAAATTCTTTAAAAATACAATTAACTTTTCTATTTCGAAAACCGTTATGGCGCGGGTACGGAAAAACGTGCTAAATTGAAAAGCGATTACCTCGAGCCAAGTCTCGGAGGAAACTGATCAGAAAACGTAGACACAAAAGTGAGGGAAATTTCAATTTCACTTTTAACTTTCTTCCTTACATTAGTCGCTTGTTTCTACAGTCTGTACATCCGTTCATATACGTGGATCCGACTCAGTGACGTGCTTGGTCTTATTGGCCTTGTTATTATCTCTTGGTTCTTGAAAATAAAACAGAAAATATTTATTTGTTGTTGTTTTTTTTCAATTTTTTTTTCAATTCAATTCAATTTTATTATTTCAAAAACATTACAAAATGTATCATTTTAATGCGTTTTTAAAATACATTTGTAAGAGTGTTACATGGAACACGTTGGCATACAAACTATATAAACATTGATAGAGCTTGCCTTTTAAAGGCAACTCCACTTACGCTAAATATGTCGAATATCCGAATTAATTTTGTTTAACATCAAAATTGCTCTCCCGACCGGCATGACCATTGGCAAGTTAGCCCTGCAGGCCGGAAGATAGAACAGTCTATGCTGTCGGTGGTTAAGATATCCATTGGGAACATGGAAATAAATGCTCTCCATGATAGCTAAGTTTTCAAACCATCCGCGGATCAATCTGAAGAAATGCGTAGTAATGTATATCTCTTCTGACCCGTAGATGGTTCATTCCGAGCATACCCAAAAGAAAGTCGGTAGGTTAGAGCCACGGATATTAGCCATACTCCCTTATGTACAGAAATCTCAGAAATTTCTTCTGAACTCTCTCCAACATCAGGGAATATTTTACTTGGTGTGGACTCCAAATTACCGATCCACTTTCGAGTCTACTACTTACTAATGAATTGAATAAAATTTTGAGAACTTATATTCATAGTTCCAGCACAATATTGAATTTACCCAATCCTAATATATGGAATGGATGATTTTCAAAATATCACGTTATTGAGTATAATATGTCGATAAAAAATATTATTATTTATTTATTCTGGAATGTGGGAAGATTGGTGTGATCCCACACATCTCGTAAAGTGTGTACATAAATGTAGGTACCTTCACATAAAAAAGTACAAGTAAAAATAATAAAAACATAAAACAAAAAAATACGTTAATGATCTGTAACCTTATTTGAGATTGATCTGGGCTTATAATTTCTTGGGTGCGGTTTGATGTTGGTGATTGGTCTTGCGGGATTCCACAATGAGGAAATTTCCGGAGTTGTTTATCCTTTATTTATTGCCACCTGCATTCTTATGGCGGCTGCAAAACCTGGAACACGTCCCTCCGTGAGCATTTTGGAAGCAATGTCTTATCTCTATCACTGCAAGGCAGGAAGGCCGCGCATCGTGTGGTAGGCACAAATGAACCAAATGCTTGGTATGACAGAAAATAAATATAATGTGCTTGGGTGACAACAAGATGTTTCAGTACGAATTATTGAGGAGGTTGTTCTATGCTTAAATTTTTCTTTGTGGGTTGTTACACCAATGGGTAATAAGGTAATGCAGTAAACCTGAGAAAAATACACGTTCATAGTTGAGCTCGCCAGTTTGAGGTCAAGTATTTCGACTTGTTTCTTTGGAAAACGATTCGAATGCTTACCTTTACTCATTCATATTTGAGCCTCCGCATACACAAATCCCTTACCTTACACCCGCATCACAACGTCAACCAATTGAACGTCATTGCGATTTGGAGTGTCCCACAATAACTTTAAGTTTATTTCTTAGTGGGTATGTTTGTGCATAGGGAAAATATTAATTAAATGAACGTAGCTTCCTATTTTAACATGACCATTTTGCGATTTTTTGTACATTCCAGCTCCGTTTAAAAATGATGACCGTTTTAATAATAGTTTCTTTATCCAAATTAGAAATCGTAGTATTTATTTGGACTTTCTTTTTTTTACAAGAGCTCCATACAGGAGGCCCTGAAGAAAAATAATTTCCCTCAGGGCCTACGTCATCTTTGGGGATGCTGTGTGGAGGGTTTTTTGAAGAAAGGAAGGGGCGGAGAGTTCTGGGAAGGAAAAGGGTTTAAGGGGTGGGTAGGAATCTGGGGTTCAGTACGTCCCGGTCATCCACCTCCAAGACCTAGACAAATCTCCCCCCTTGAACCCGGGCACCTCTGCTAAATCACCAAACGTAGCGAACCACTCGGGGTGACCTGTGGCAGAGATGTTGGTTATCCAATAAAGGTTCCCGGGGCGGCGGTACCCATTCCCGCCTCCCAAATTGAGCGCCTTTCTTATTCGCATTGTTTCAATATATTTTTTCAATTTCTTATGGTACCTACCAAAATTCGTAGAAAATGCGATTAACAAGGGCTTCATAAGGGCCTTTTTCGAAAAAACTCGTCGGGCCGCTTTAGAAATTTCGAACGCGTGACTTAGATTGAAGTAAAACACTGCCACTTATATTGCAGTTAATTCAAATCTCTAGAGCTTGGACTTCAAGCTACGTCACGAATTTTTAGCCAATGACAGCTCTACCACTACGATAAACTAACCTTAAACGCATTTTCTACGAACCTTGGTACCTACCTGCCTGAAGAGAGTTTGAATAAAGATTATCATAGGATAATTCCTTATTTAATTTCTTTTAATTGCTTAAAATATCGGATTTAAAATTAAGTAGGTAGGTATTGAGTACCTTTTTACAAATTTTAATGATTTCATAAGAAATTATTACAATCGTTTTTAATTAAATAAAATTATTAGCAGAACTACTAGTATTAAACGAGCTTTCGTCATATTCGATCGATATATTGAAAATCAAACAAAATTTTAATTGGAATGAAAAATCCAGTCAGATTTAATTCATTTCGAAGAAGAGACACCAAAAACGAAATTCTCAGTTCATTTAATTAAATGAAATCATAATTTAGATAACATAAATAATACCTTGAAGAACTCTAATAATCTAAACGAAAATATAAAGATAAAAATATAACGGTCCCAATCCGGAACCTTTCGTCTTACTGGAACAAACGCCTTACAAATTTGGCTGCTGAGACCTCTTAGTTTAACGTCATTTTTGTTAATCTCATGTTCCAAATTTCAAAATTAACAATTATAATTTTCGTGGACTAATTTCTTCCATATTATTGGCAGCTACCTTTTTCATTGAAAACAAGTGTTCGATGAACTGGTTTGTAAGATAGATGGTGTGTGATAGATGGTAAAAGGTGGTAAAAAGAGACAAACACATTAACATATACATCTGTAGGATTTAGCCTGTGAAAGAATGAGACAGCAATAAAATATTTGTTTTATTTACGTTACAATGTCGGTTCCAATTTAATTTTTTTTTTATATGAAATACCGCACAAGAGTCCCAACTGCTCCCCTCTGGAGCCAGTGAGACTATGCCATCCCCAATTGGGGTATGTTCTGTGGCTGGAGGTAGTGGGGAGGGGAAGGAGATAGGGAAGAGGAAGGTGGGGAAGTACCTGGCTATTCAGATCTGGTCACTAAACACGGCTAATGTCATTTCAAGCAACGTTTCAATTCTGAATGGTGGTCTTACACCAGGGCGATACTGATAGTATCTTCCACTCTGGAACGTGCCGCAAATATACTATATATTATTTTATGTGAATAAATTGTGAAATAACACAAATTAATCAAATAAAATTTATTTGCGCACGCCGGGTTCGAACCCGCGACCTCCCGATTGTGAGTCCAGAGTCTTACCTCGGGACACGGAGGCCGTTAATACGATAATTCCACAGTTCCACGCAAGTCCTCTTTAGTATAGAGGTATAAAGCACCTGATGAACCTTTGCAGGCATTCAGCCGACCAGGGATCGAATCTTACGAAATCCAAAAACAATAAACAATTATTTTTGTAAAATCAATATCTAATCTTCAAACCACTCCAAAATGAACAGGCAAAAGAAAACACAAAAGAAAGCGACATCTAGAGACTCCGACGAAGAAACCACAAATACTAGATGACCAAATGTATAGGAAAAGGTGCACTGGAATTCGACGACAAAAATATGGAAAAAAAATCACCTTTACATTGATAAAAAAAAAATGCTTCGTAGTCTACCCATTCTTGTCTATTTTAGTTTTCTGATAATTAAGTAGTCATGTAATAAGGAATTCCAGTCCAATTTTTTTTTTTTTTTAAATGAATAATGACCTTCCAACTTAAATAACTGCATATTTATTTTTATTTTTATAGTTACTTTTAATAGTTAAAATAAATGTCAACGTTTTAATTTTTCAAGATCCCCCGAAAATCACCGAATCTAGTGTGACGTCATCATGACCAACCGAAGTATGAATTTTGTAGGCAACTGGAATCAGCTGATCGTCGCCGGCCATTTTGAATTTCAGCATTGGAGCGTTTTATGGACGCAGTGACGTCACGCCTCACAAATTCAATAATACCAACTTGACAGGGTGTTTTAATGAACTGTTTTAAAATGGAATTTTTAATATATTTTTTTAAAACTCTACGTTAAATATTATTTAATACAACTTATATATTCAGAATCAGCGTTTATTGGTCTATATGAACATATTTTTTTAAAGCCATAATATTTTTCACTGGAGTTCCTTATTGTGAGTGATCTAATCACGTAGTATAAAATGACGTCTTACTGACGATCAGCAGATAAGACGACGGGTTAATTAGTTGTCTCCAAGTCATACATATTATTATTTTCAAAAGGCCCCGCACGCCTCTGGAGCTCTTTGTTAAAGCAATTTGCAGCAAGACGGAGCGAGGACCAAGCGACGGTACACGGGTAAGCACTCCGGATTTGCATACCTAATATGCGTTATCCATTATTGTTTGTCAATCAATACCAGCAGGTTTAACAAACAGAGACCAACCATTCAAGAATGAGCCATGTTTTGCCGTTACAGTTTAACTGATTTCCATTGTGACCACTGATAAACAAACCGAAATAAATTGTGTTTATTTCTATTGTAAGAAGCCAACAGCTTTTTATTTTTAGTTCAAAGATGATTAATGTATAACATCTGCGAGATTAAGTCAAAAAAGTTATTTATGCTAATGTTGATTAAAGATAAGAGTTTTATTTTACCTTAAAACTAACAAGAAGTTAAGTGGAAGAGGGATATAGGATAGGGATAGGAGACGCTCACTATACATTCTACACTCTTCTTCTCTTGTATAACATATTTCTCTTGAAAACTTTTAAGTTTTTATGTTCCTAAAAAAAATATTATGTTATTTTTTAAGATATCATCCATACATTAGGTAATAATTTGTAGATTTGTAGACGGTAATTACATGAAATTCCCTCGATAAAAAAAAAAACACATTAGTGTGCTCCGAAAATTATTAAAAACACATTTTGTTCCGTTATTTAACATGTTATGGGTATGATAAAATTCAGTGTATCTTTAAATCCAACGTAAGCATCTATCGAGAGATTTTTGCTCTTTTTTAAACGAATCGAGTTTTATTAAACATTTTCACATTTTTCACTTAATTATTACCGTTTTTAATATTAGCGCGCTCCATATAACATTCGTATTTACATATCTCCCTTTCTTCTTCTTTTTTAAGCGTCTACTATTCGTATTTCGACCGATTTCTTACATATATCCCTTAAATATTTGAAGTTTTTAAGTTCTTAAAAAAATACATGTTATTTTTGAAGATAATATCTAGATGCGTTCCACGCCGAAACGCAAATTATATGAAATTCCCTCGATAGAAACAAATCGCAAAGTATGCTCCGAAAATTATTTTAAACAAGTCTATTTCTTTTATTTTACAAGTTATATTTGTGAAAAAATTCACAATGTTTCTTTAAATGATACTTAAGATACGTTCCACGAGATTTTTGCTCTATTTTAAACGAGTCATATTTTATTAAGCTTTTTCGCAATTTTCGCTGCTATCCTACGACTTAAAATATTAGCGCACTCTGTCCAACATTCGTAATTACATATCTCTACATCTTCTTCTTTTTCGGCGCCCTGATCGTATACAAAACTCCCTCACAATTCATTACATTATCTCAGTAAAATTATCAGCAAAATTATTGAGACAGTAAAATTCCACTCGCAGCGGTTGTTGGCATGACATCTATGGGTTAGATTCTTTACTTGGTCCAGGGTCCGAACCAACCCGTACCCAACATAATTCCTTCTGAAAAAAAGTTTCGTCAAATCACCAATAGAGGCAACTTTGTGTACTCTGGGCTGTATTTCATTTTTGGTAAAAGGGAAAATATATTATGGGAAAAGAATGTTCAACGAATATTTTTCATACCACCCACAAAATGGTTTTAAAAAATTGGTGATTAATCCGAAAGGACATGATTCTATTCCATATCGCAAGATAATAATTGTATGGAAGAGTTTTTAGTACTTACATGCTTATGTTTGAATTTATTGTACTCGATCATTTCAAAGACACTATTATTTTTAGATATCAAATCAAAACAAAACAAAAATATATGAAAGAAACCATCACTCTTGGCTATTTTTTTAAATAAAAACATTAAGGACGGGTTGTTTCAAAAAATTTGAACAATTCATCAAATATTTGAGGTAAATTTTGATATTCTGTGTAAGTTCTATTCAAGTTCTGTCATTATATCATTAAAGGCCAGTTGCTTCATAAAACTGGACTAATCACAGAACTTGAATAGAACTTACACAAAACGTGAAAATTGACCTCAAATATTTGATGAATCAAAGTTTTGATTTTTTTCCTGTCAAAATGTCATATTATTCGAGAGTCGTTTGTTTATAGGAGGATCACAGGATGATCTGAGGAAAACAAATTCCTTCGGGGCCTATATCATCTTTGGGGATGCTGTGTGGGGGGTTTTTTGGGAGAGGAAGGGGGGAAGTTATGGGAAGGAACAGGTTTGAGGGATGGATAGGAATCTGGGGGTCAGTGTATCCGGGAGTGACGGACGTACGAATCCATTCCTCCCACTGCGGTGCAAAGCAATGGGCCGAGAGGAGTCACTGTAAAGACTGTAGAGAAATTTTTTGATTGCTTTTTATTAAATTCCCATACTTTCTTGGCCGACTGTACTAGCGAAGTTTTGAATAATAATAATAACCAACTCCCACCGTTGTCCGGGCTATCTGCTAAAATTTGTGTTTGTTTTGTAACTTATTTAATTTCCTGCGTATCTGTGTCCATTAATGTTACAACAATTAGTCGTAAGACCGCTGGAAGCTTTCAACTCGTATAATAAAGGAAGAACTTTCCCTCTTAAAACAGCAGTCTTTGTTTCTTCAAAGAATATCTCTACTACAAATAAATGAACGTAAAGTAAAGGAGAAAGTTTTTAAATGGTTATTCTAGGTACCTATCTTCAATAACAATGACTTCGTTTACAAACATTTCGAAAGTCGTTTTACTCGGTTTTTATTTGTATTGACACTATCATAAGCATAAGTTTCTGCCTTCTACTTTAGATGAATAATTAATAGAGTGACATATGTCCAGTGGACATAATTTAGTCGACCAATTTCATTCGTACACACATCACATCACATAGTATTAATACGGTAAAGTCTGCGTGGTTGAATTTCAGAACCCAGTTTCGAGTGCATGTTGACGCCACGCCGTACGCGTCGCGCCACAAATAAAATCTGTGTGCATGGAAGCTACCGTTGTAATTCGGTTTTAAATTCAAACATTTTCCACAAACATCGCTACTTCCGTCGGCAGGTTGGTGTGGACGCGCCTCAGGCAAGTATAACTACTACGATTTAGTGAACTAGCAGTATCCCTCCGAATATGGAAAGATTGACGGTAATACTCAGTTGCATTAAGCGGCTATATATTAGATGTTTCGTCATTGCCTATCTCAGTTACTTTGTTCCGGTGACTATCACTGGAGGACATTGGATTCGAGGAACAGACTATTTTTGGAGCCAGTTCCTATTGGATTTATAAAGTGGTCACAAACACTAACTGGGCGAAGCCGAACCAAAAGCCGCCGGCAGGACATAGCAGCAAAAACCTGCGGAGCGGGTTTTTAACTGCTAGTATTCTATGAATAGCTATCTTTTCATAAGCGGCGGTACACGAATTGAAGATATATTTTGATGAATATAACGTCTCTTGTATGTTAAGTCTGCCTTGAATATAATGTGTCTTGTATGTTAAGTCTGCCTTGAATATAATGTGTCTTGTATATTAAGTCTGCCTTGAATATAACGTGTCTTGTATGTTAGGTTTGCCTTGAATATAACGTGTCTTGTACGTTAAGTCTGCCTATTGCCTTTTACCCATCTACCGATCTTATATTCTCACTAACCGAAGGGTTTTTGTTTATGTGGATACCGCCCAAGAGTCTGTATGAAGCCAGTGGGTCTATGGCATCCCCATTGGGATTCACAATATGTACGGAATTATTAGGTTGTGAAGCTGAAGGGAATGGGAAAGTGAAAACGTAATGGGGAAGGTCGGAAAGTTCCTGACTTTTCAGATCTAGTCAGTCTGGTCACCAAACCGTTATGGTCACTGATACCGGACCATGGTGACCGGACAACTAAGTAAGTTTTCGTAATGTTATAAATAAGAACGGTTACTATTCAGAAGGATAAAACTAATAATTGTGATTTTAAAGAATATGAATATTTGCTTTACTTTCCCGTGACCTGAGTATTTATGTTATATATATAGCGGACCGACATATTGTGTCAAAATGTCTTGTGTGCACCGATTTTGAAAATTACACCACGTTTCAACTTAATTACTTCAAAAAATAACCAATATCGTTTGGTTAGATGGTAAAAGAAGCATTAAAATTTCATTATTATTCAATCAAAGTTCAAAATTTCAAAAGAACGATCCTTTGCCGCCATTTCAATTTTTTTATGTATTTGACATTTGCGATGTTTCGTTTCAATCTAATGAGCACACATTCCTCGCCTCATTCACATTCATATATCGTCTTATATATACTTGTATGTTATTCTGACTTGACAAGGCTCGACTCATGTATCTGATTCACTTGGTGGTGCCTTTTCCCCGACGTCCTTCCTCGCGTCCTTCTGCCATTCACAATCACGTCGTTTGTGAAATTTAGACTATTTTCTTTATTCATTCGCTCTAAACTTCCAAACCTTTACTCTTACCCGTAACTGATAAGCCATATTATGAGATTCCTCTATTCTGAGGTAGTGTTGTTCTGAATCGTTACTAAGGTGAGTTATGATGTTGATGAATGATTGATGATGAGTAAATTTATTCCGAAAACTCAGGTGGTGAGTTCCTATATTACCTACGACCAGGCATGGGACCGTTTTAATCCTGTTGATGTTCCAAGTAAAATAAAATAATATAATTTAAAAAAAAAATTATAATTTTATAGAATTTTGTTTTATTTTGGAGGTAGAATTATAAAGGAACTTGTGGGGAAAATGCGGGGAATTCGTTAATTGTCCTCCCTATTCTATTTGCGGAATTAATTTAACCCTTGATTTACACGGTGACTTCATACATACACAATTTACCTAGTGGAGTCCCCAGGAAATAAAATAGTAAATTTAACAGGAAATAAACACTTTTTTAAATGAAATGCTTCTTATATTTATTTATTATATATTTGGTTTTACAATGGCGTAGATTTTTATTTAAAATAATAGAATCACACCTTTTTATTAAGGAACTTCTAGAATATGACACTTTTTGTAACAAAATTACGAGACCTAACTTCTAGTCTCAACATTTCAAAAACAAAACAATTTTTCAAAGTAATTTTTAAAGAAATATGACAAAACATAATCAATTACAATATTACATTACCGTCAATAGGCTAAAATTATAACATTAATTAGTCTTGGTAGCTGCATAACATAACCAACTATATAACGGTTATTTAAAAATACCCACAACTACGCTAGCGGCAGCTCGGGTATTTGGTTATTTGGTTGTGGCGGTTGTGGGGGTTGTTGGTTGTTGGCGGTTGGTCAAAAACTACCTGATACCCAATACCCATTCCCACCACTGAAAAAACCAAAACCTACACAACCATGATAACCACTGATAACTAGATAACTATCACAACCTCATACGTCATACATAACCAGTAGTTGGCAACTGGCAACTGGCACCCTAAGCCATCAGTTGTAGCTTCACGAGCCGGCGTGGCGTGCGGAGCTATATTCTTGTAATATTATACTGAATTTCTTTCGAGAAATCTTACGATTGCGGAATTTTTTAGAAGTAAAAAATAGTGTTTAATTATTTTAGTTTATTGCTTCGCTTAGAATATTATTAGTATATTTAGGTATTTTTACATAAGTGTAAAAGTTTAAAACATTTTGTTTATAATTTGTGAAAGTTTTGTTAAAAAATTGTGACATTGTAAATATTGCAGGCAATATTTGGGCCGATTTGACAAACATAACGTGGATAAAAAGCGCCGTGTAAATTGTGTTAACTTGTTCTGATTTATAAAAATTCAACGGGAAATTAAACTTCCCATCTAAAAACAACACATATTTCTGCATTTGCTGAATTAAATGCGTTTTCACCAACTGAAATCAAAAGTGCTACAGTGCCGAACGCCATTATTAAAGTGCCCAAAGCGTTTTACTTTATGATGCTCTATCTACTTCATCAGGACCACCAAAACCCAAAGGTAAATGGATGCATATAAACCAAAAAAGAAGAACGCCCAGCAAAAGGGAATAATCGACATGGGTTTGCTCACCGATAGTTTCCAGCCTTTTTGCTTGGTGGAAGAAAGTGTGTTTATTGTCGGAATTTCCCATCCTAATTGCTAAAGTATTTTAACTCCTCGATTTCCAGTAATTTGATAATTACTCTGACCGGAATATTGTTCATAATAATAACTTTTTGCCAAAATATTAACAATCTATTTACTTGTTGCGCTTGGGAAATAACGTACATAAATATAATATTGTTTTGTAAAAATATTTGTAGTTGATATATATGCAGGTTTGTTTCACATTGAAAGAAAAAACAATGGTCCGTTATAATAATAGAGTGATGCCGTAAATAAAATATTTCTGAAAGTAATAACTATGTAATAATGGCAACAAGCTATCTACCTTCATTTACATGTATTTCTTTCGAGAAATTTTCAGTTCTTATTTATTGTAATCTTTGTTGTGTATAGCAGTCGTGTGAAATTTCACTACATTCGATTTATCAGGCATTGCAATAAATTTACATTTTTACAAGCTTATAATATATTTTCCATTGGAGGTATTTATTTAAAATTTTATTTAACTTATTTTATTCCCTTCTAAAAAATTTCTGATTGCTGCCCTGCTTGTAACTGGTCTTTAATATTCGTTAAAAATCGACAGCGCCATACGGGTCACATTTTTTGTCTTTATTTTTCTTTGGTGAGGTGGAACGGTAATATTAGATAGTTCGCACAGCGTTGTCCCTTTTCGTGGGTCAAAAACTCACCCGATACCCAATACCCATGGACAAAACCAAATACCTCCATAACTCCATTACCATGATAACTAATACCTAGACAACTAGCGAGCATCAACTGTAACCGGCAATAACTGAGATAACCAAATAACCGTTTTATAACCAGTTATCTACATACTAATAACCAGTTGGTTATGTTATTGAATTTCTGGAGAGTTACCCAAGACTAACATTAATACCCCGGTGGAGTCCCACGGACTCCAGTAGCATGATCACTTACCAATCGGAGCCTCGCACATCGACATCCACCACAAATATACTAATCCCAAATCCACTCTCCTCCGCGTTTAGTGCGTCACTGAGTGAGCGTGAAGGTACTGGAACGCAGAATTTGTAATTCCAAAAACTAATGGTTTTATGAGCGCTGAAAGTTTTGAATGGAGTCCCAGGGACCTACCGGGTAAATTAAGGGTTAAACATGACTGGCAGGGTTTCCAACTTAGGGGTTTTCCCCCCAAATTCAGGGGTTTTTTAAGAGGGATGGGATTTTTATAAGGATTTAATATATTTGAGGGTATTTTTGGGGGTTTTTTTTTACCACTTTTTTTTTAAATATTTTATTACATCGTAAACACGGAGTACTCACACACTTCACAATTTTATTTGTTGACCTAGCGACTTCGGATTTGAGTAATAAAATGTGATGTTTACAACGATTGTGACGCAGCTAGACGTAAACGTTTTGAAAATATCTCAAAATTTGGATTAGCGTTTGTCACGGTTCCATTTTCAAACTCAAGTGTCGAACGTGCATTCTTCATCTATAATATCGTCAAAAATAAGCTACGGAATTGACTCTCTATTGAAATGTTACAAAGCATGATGATGGTTTGGTTCACACTAAATTGAAATGGTGGATCTTGCACAACATTCAATCCGTGTCCTAAAATGTTAAATTTGTTCAACGTCAACATGAACGATTTTAAAAAATCCAATTCTTGCCAAGAAAATGACGAAATATTTGATGTGTTAAATAATTTATGAATAAAGATTATAAAATAAAATTCGAGAGCAGTTTACACGCGGTTGAAGCGAAACTTTACCAAAACAAACTCAACCATTGAAAAGTGAGGTTATAATCAAAGCGACCAATGAGCGCAGTTTTTTTCGCGTAGTTTCTGTTTCATATCTCAACCAATAGGAGAGCCTTTAGAAGTGACATCATTATCAAAGCGGCCGATGAGCGCAGTTGATGCGTCGCAGGTGCAGTAAGGGGCCATCCATAAATTACATCACACCTTAAGGGGGAGGGGAGTAGAGAAGCGTGACATTGTGCGACAAGGGGTATGGGGGGGTCGTCAGCTCTGTGACATCAGATGTAAAAATCTAAATTATTAAAAAGCAAAAAAAATTTAAATGTAAAATTGACAGGGACGGGGGGGGGGGGTAAAAAAATCATTAAATTTGTGTGATGTAATTTATGGATGGCCCCTAATCGTAATTTCCGTTTCATCCGAAATCCAAATCACAACCGTGCCATAGAAGTTTCACTTCAAAAACATTACAGGGTATCATTTATTAATTATTTTTACAAAATATATTTTTAGGGGTATTTTCAAGTAATTGGCGGGATTTTAGCGGTTTTTGATTTTAGTTTTAGGGTTAAATATTTTTGGAAGTTGGTAACACTGATGACTGGTTTATTTATGACATAAGCACTGGCAACTAGTCTTGGGTAACTGGCCAGAAATTCAATAACATAACCAACTGGTTATTAGTATGTAGATAACTGGTTATAAAACGGTTATTTGGTTATCTCAGTTATTGCCGGTTACAGTTGATGCTCGCTAGTTGTCTAGGTATTAGTTATCATGGTAATGGAGTTATGGAGGTATTTGGTTTTGTCCATGGGTATTGGGTATCGGGTGAGTTTTTGACCCACGAAAAGGGACAACGCTGTGCGAACTATCTAATATTACCGTTCCACCTCACCAAAGAAAAATAAAGACAAAAAATGTGACCCGTATGGCGCTGTCGATTTTTAACGAATATTAAAGACCAGTTACAAGCAGGGCAGCAATCAAAATTTTTTTAGAAGGGAATAAAATAAGTTAAATTAAATTTTAAATAAATACCTCCAATGGAAAATATATTATAAGCTTGTAAAAATGTAAATTTATTGCAATGCCTGATAAATCGAATGTAGTGAAATTTCACACGACTGCTATACACAACAAAGATTAAATAAGAACTGAAAATTTCTCGAAAGAAATACATGTAAATGAAGGTAGATAGCTTGTTGCCATTATTACATAGTTATTACTTTCAGAAATATTTTATTTACGGCATCACTCTATTATTATAACGGACCATTGTTTTTTCTTTCAATGTGAAACAAACCTGCATATATATCAACTACAAATATTTTTACAAAACAATATTATATTTATGTACGTTATTTCCCAAGCGCGACAAGTAAATAGATTGTTAATATTTTGGCAAAAAGTTATTATTATGAACAATATTCCGGTCAGAGTAATTATCAAATTACTGGAAATCGAGGAGTTAAAATACTTTAGCAATTAGGATGGGAAATTCCGACAATAAACACACTTTCTTCCACCAAGCAAAAAGGCTGGAAACTATCGGTGAGCAAACCCATGTCGATTATTCCCTTTTGCTGGGCGTTCTTCTTTTTTGGTTTATATGCATCCATTTACCTTTGGGTTTTGGTGGTCCTGATGAAGTAGAAGGAGCATCATAAAGTAAAACGCTTTGGGCACTTTAATAATGGCGTTCGGCACTGTAGCACTTTTGATTTCAGTTGGTGAAAACGCATTTAATTCAGCAAATGCAGAAATATGTGTTGTTTTTAGATGGGAAGTTTAATTTCCCGTTGAATTTTTATAAATCAGAACAAGTCAACACAATTTACACGGCGCTTTATATCCACGTTATGTTTGTCAAATCGGCCCAAATATTGCCTGCAATATTTACAATGTCACAATTTTTTAACAAAACTTTCACAAATTATAAACAAAATGTTTTAAACTTTTACACTTATGTAAAAATACCTAAATATACTAATAATATTCTAAGCGAAGCAATAAACTAAAATAATTAAACACTATTTTTTACTTCCTAAAAAATTCCGCAATCGTAAGATTTTTCGAAAGAAATTCAGTATAATATTACAAGAATATAGCTCCGCACGCCACGCCGGCTCGTGAAGCTACAACTGATGGCTTAGGGTGCCAGTTGCCAGTTGCCAACTACTGGTTATGTATGACGTATGAGGTTGTGATAGTTATCTAGTTATCAGTGGTTATCATGGTTGTGTAGGTTTTGGTTTTTTCAGTGGTGGGAATGGGTATTGGGTATCAGGTAGTTTTTGACCAACCGCCAACAACCAACAACCCCCACAACCGCCACAACCAAATAACCAAATACCCGAGCTGCCGCTAGCGTAGTTGTGGGTATTTTTAAATAACCGTTATATAGTTGGTTATGTTATGCCGCTACCAAGACTACTGGCAACCCTGCAGATTTCGAATATTTCAAATTTCAGCCGATTTCGGCTTGCAACGACTGATTCCGAATAATTCCCAAAGTTCGTTTTGTTGAAGTTCTATGCGAAAATCTATCATCTTATGAATGTATTATTTGTTAAACTTGCATAATATTGATACATTCAAAATATTCGTTGTCGGTTTTACAAAACTTGAGGTAAGACGTACGGCCGTTGAACAAATTTTGTACAATCCTTTTGTCAGCCGTTATTATTATCATCAATAATGATCGTGCTTTCATTTTATTGGTGTTTTTTTCCGTGGATAGTCCTAAACATAAATAAACCAATCCCGTCCTAAAGTTATGTCATTTTGTAGGAGATCCTCCACGTCGTTTTCGGGCATGGCGCTGTCACAAGTGAGGCGCGAAGAAATTGAAGAGTATTTGAAAGATGTTCCAAATGAAGAAAAGGACGAAGTAGCAGCTCTTATGAGTAAAATAATAACCCACGAAGCTTATGGAAAACCGTATGTAACAAGCACTTACCTAATATTTATTTCAGCTGGAGTGCTAGACTTGTGCATCAGGTTTCAAGAAGCAGGATTTAAATATAAAGCGTTGAAACAAACTTTATCTGTAATTTAGTTTTCGGTTACCCTCGTATACATTTACCACTATATAATTTTAAAATTAACCCTTGTGCAATTCTTTCTATAAACTCGTATTCGGAAGACATTGCGCTTGGGTTGCGAGCGGCCTTGCCCCGTAAGCAGATGTCACAACAGTTGTCTTGCGAACACTTGTCAATGAAAAAGTGCCACCTACAGGAGCACCTAGCATTGTAACGTTCCTCATTTAAAGAATTAATGCATGCAGTCACGTATGTCGGTACACATTACGTACATTGATACCGATTGTCAAGGCTAAAGTATAGGTGATGATGCCTACCTAAATGCTACTTTTGTATGTTGATAAGTAGTCATAGTCAATATGTTTGTGTTTCAGTTACCAGTGGGGCCCCAGTGACTTTGAGCTGGGCTGTGGAATGGGGAAGGGGAAGTTTGGTAGAGTTTACTGCGCCCGTGAAAAGAGGACCGGACACCTGGTAGCTATTAAAACCCTCTTCAAGTCGGAACTGGTCAAATGCAATGTGGAAAGACAGGTGCTCCGGGAGATTGAGATACAATCCCGTTTAAAGTATGTTTTCCTCAATTTTTAATACATACATTATATGAGTCGTTTAATTTCTACATCCGCTATTTCAACTTTCTTTGATTTGGAGAAAACCACTAAAAACTGTCACATCCCTACCATAAATAAGTAATTCCTCAATTTTTAATTATGATTTGCTTTGTGTTATCTACTTTCTTACTGTAATATCACACTTTTGTCCATTTAAATGTTTCTATAAACAGACTCGCGCATAGATTCCTTATTAAATTAAAACCAGTTTTGTGTTCGGAATGCAAAAAAATAATCGTTCAGCGGCTCCTTCTCATAAGGCTGGTTGAGTAGAGGTGAAATTGTACTTGATGTCTGAAGAGCCACAAAGTTTCATCACCTTTCAAAAGCAGTTTTTAATTTTTTAATACATTCAGAAATATTCAGTTTATTGGATTTTATTGCAAAGCGAAAATACAAACCTGACACAATATGCTCGAGGCCTGAGAGGTTAAATCATATTGTATTTTTATTGCAATATTATTTTCTTAGTGAATTTCATTTTCTACACTTTTAGTGATTATTTGTTTTACTGTGATGTTATTGTTAAAATTTACCTGCTATTTATTAGTTATTACTTACAAAAAACCTAACCACCTCTGCTTCATTATTTATATTATTTGGTGTTTTCAGGCATCCAAACATCCTAAGACTGCTTACTTGGTTCCACGATGAACAGAAAATATACCTGGTGCTAGAATTTGCTGATGGTGGAGAACTGTACAAATACTTGAAGAAATCTGAGAATGGTAGGTTTTCTGAAAGGAAATCTGCCTATTACACTTACCAGGTAAATATGACACCTTCCGCTTTAAGTGTTAACTAGTTTCTAGTTGTGTCGGTTGTTGGCACTATTACAGGAGACAATATATTAATGTGTGTTTATTTGCAGATTGCCCGCGCATTAGAATACTGCCACCAAAACAATGTGATTCACAGAGACCTTAAACCGGAGAATATCCTGGTGGCCTCTGATGGGACACTGAAGTTGGCAGACTTTGGATGGTCTGTGCACGCTCCATCTAAACTGCGCAAGACCATGTGCGGCACCCTGGACTATCTGTGCCCCGAGATGGTGAACGGAGAGACATACACCGTCAGCGTAGACCAATGGTGCCTCGGGGTGCTCTGCTATGAATTCCTCGTGGGCTCACCTCCCTTCGAGACGGACAACCAGTCTGCCACCTATAAGCGCATCGTCAGCGTCGACATCAATTATCCCAAGTGGGTATCTCGCAGTGCCAAGGATTTCATCTCCAAGGTATTATATATCTATGTATATTATTATCGCTGTTATAAGTAATAAGAATATATGACGCAAATGTGAATGGTAGAAGAAGTCGGGGACGCCCGAGGAAGACATGGCCCGATCAAATGAATAAGATACTTGAGTTGGGCCATGTCAAAAGTCACAATAATAGAAGAGTATGTATGAGACGACATATTTTTTTTTACATTCTTTTAGAAAAGAATGTGTCTTTACTGGGGTACCTCTTTCCAAGGTTACATTGTACATGTTTTTGTGTTTGAATTATAAGTTAATACCTACTTTAAAATATTATTAGGGGAAAGTTAAGTATATCTAAAAGAAAGCAAAATACAAGCATTAATCTTTATTTGGTTGCAAAATGTATCTATGTATGTTCTTCCTTCCCACGTCCATAATCGGTATCTTAATTCTTCTTTTGAAGTCAATTATTTTTTTTAACGGTTTTTATTGCAAGAGGGAGTGTAAATAATTTTATAGAGAAGTATTGCATATTTCTTTGTCCAAAAGTCGTATTAGTTGTTGGTTGGTGGAATGCATTTTGTAATGTGGATCTTGTGAATCAGCCCGAGTTTGTCTGTGTAAAGTTATCCTGGTTTTTGAATGCGCAAATTAGAATATCTTTTGCATACAATTGTTTCAGTGACATTAAATTCAGTGCCTTAAAAACGTAGTCTGTTGGGGACTCTAAAGTATAATTTTCAAAATTTCTTTTTGTGCTATGATTACTGGATTTTTATTGGAATTGCACAAGCTTCCCCATCCGATAAGACCATATTGTAGATGAGATTGGGCTAATGCATAATAAATTTTAATTAGCTGTTCTTTATCTAAAGTGTTTCTTATTGTTTTAAAAAGTATGTTAGTTTTTTAATTTGTTGCTCATATTTTTCACTTGGGAGTTCCTTATTTAAGTTTTGGTCAATAATTATTCCAAGGTATTTTATTGTTTGTACTTCATTCAATTTTGGGCAGTTGCAAGGAATTTCTTGGTTCACGTATAAACAGTCTTTATGAATTTTTGTGTTTAGGTTTGTATTGAGGATATCTGTCTGTTTGTTGTGGATTTTGAATTTACTATGTTTAGTTTTTGTTTCATTTAATGTTAGTGAATTTATGAATGAGGCAAAGATTGTGTGCCAAGACCGAGTTGTTTGGCAGTCTGTCCTCTCTGCCTACCCCTGCGCGAAACGGCGTGATGGTTAATTAGTTATAAGTAATATGTTATACGCTGAATGGAATCCATCATGTTGTTTTATCTTTTCAGCTGTTGAAGCTTCGCAGCTCTGAGAGGATGTCGCTAAATGACGCCATGAAACATCCTTGGATTTTGGAGCACATAATGAAGAAGAAAGTTCCTCAGTGAGAGTCTAACTTTAACTGTGTTTATACTTACATTGTGACCCAATGCACAATACCCAATTGCAATCCGCCATTAGAGAAAACTGAATTATTAAAATAATAATATTCTTATTCTCAGGGTTTATTTTAATTTGTTTACCCCTCAGGCTAATTTGTTCGGTTTTCGGAGCAACTCATATAGTTGTAAATCAAGTAGCGAGTATACATGCTACTTGACTCGCCGAGAACCGTTCACATTACTTTCAAGTAGGGAATATTAGTGCCGTCCGTCCTTTACAAGATGACGGCGGATGACGGTCTGCTACACAGCAAAGTAAATATGCTAATTAAGCTGATTTTAATGCTTATTTTAGAAGAAGTGGATGAATAAATTAGTGAGATGAAAATAAATAAACTATGGACACGAAAAGAGATTAATAGCAGCATAAATAAATAATTTTAGAGTTGCATCTTCTACAAATGAAATGGTGGGTTTGGGCATGTCAGTGCGCAGGGACGCTTGGAGGGGGTCCTTACTCGCTCGAAAACTAGAACGAAATAGATTGAAACTACTAAAGAGCTGACTAACCCACTCTACTAAAATTATGGTGTTCGGACGCGTTTAGTTACTACTATACTCTCCACTTGACTAAAATACTTAGCGTGTCCGAACGGCTCTTTACTACCATGGTTAGGTTTATTTCAAATTATAGAATCTAAAAGCGTAATTCATCACCTTTCAAAAACAGTTTTTAATTTTCAAACATGTTCAAAAATATTCCATTTATTTGGATTTTATTGCAAAGCGGAAATATTTTGACCTTCCAACAAAATAGGCCCGAAGCCTTAGGGGTTAAGAAGTTGTGATATTATATAGCATATTTAAAAATACACTACTCTCTCGCTAATCCTCCACCCCAGTTACCGGGCAAGTGTCCAATAAGTGAAGTGGTGGATTACAATGCATACAATATTTCAGGTATTTCATAAAAACAAATGAACGCTTCTATCAAATCTTTCGTAAAATTCTATTTTTGATGTAATAGAGAGAGCACAGGACCATTGACAAAAATCAAGAGCTTCGAAAAATTGGCAATATGAAGATAGACTCAGACTCAGGGAACTAAAATTACCAACGTTAAAAGAAAGAAGAGAAAGGGGTGATTGATTTGGTCTTTCAAAATGTTATCTGGACACTGGAGTTGCCCTTTACCTGACATTACAGTTGCCCTGGCATCCAACAAATCTTCACTACCAGCAAAAATATAAATCTCCACGGGCACTCAAAAAAATTTACAAAACACCTTTACATCCAATCCTACTGGTGTCGCGAAACTGCGACTCCACTGTTAATTGGCGGTAAATGCTGCAAAGCAAAGCCTATGCAGCCCTCGAAGGACCAGTCCCGAAACTACGTGAAATCGCTAAGTTATACGGGACGATTGGATAGCATACACTCGCAAAACCCGATGGATAGTCAGTCGATAGTTCAGATCTGGGCTTTTGGAAAATTAGATAAGCCCAGATTGGAATAAGGAAAATAGGACTCACCGTTGCAGATGGGGCCTCGCTGATCTCCAGTTTTGGTGTACACTTCTCACTGTTTAAAATTCGCAATATTCTTATAACAAGAGGTTACAATACATGCGCCCTGTCTGAGATGTTATTTTGTACTGAGCAGCAAATCACACTGTCACCTCTCCAAAGTTTAGTACTTTTTTGCAACAATTTTTATGGTGACATTTAGGAGGGAAAGATTAGGTAGGTGGGATAAATTCAGGATTTTGACATATCTACCCATCAAGTCCGCGAATGCAATACCCAACCAATCCCATATAAAATTGCGCGAACACCTACGAAACACTTCCTTGCAAATATAGTAGTGGAAGCATGGAACAACTTCCAGAACATGTCTTCGATATACTAATATAATCCGATTTAAAACTCTATTGGTTTCGTATTTCGAGAGAAGAAAGGACTAACTTATTTTAAAATAACTCGATTTAACTTATTGTGAAACAGGTATAAGTAAACTAGCAGAATACTGCCGGCTCATTGTATAATAATAATAAAAGAATGTGGCAAAACGAAATGAACAGAAACGCATGCGACAGTTGCTAGAATACACAGAGGACTGAAGGTCTTCGCTCACGGAGAAAGTGAAATGAAACCAGTTGTCAATGCTTCAGCACTTTTGCTTGTGTGGCAGTTGCTTTTCAGTTGCCTTGAAAACCCTCCACACAGCATCCCCAAAGATAACATAGGCCCTGAGAGAAGTTATTTTCCTCACGGCCTCCTGTGTGGAGCTCACGTAAAAAAAAAAAAAACAGGTTGCCATGGTAGCGCTCACGAATTTCGAATTGCGTTGACGACTGGTTTCATTTCAGTTTCTCCGTGAGCGGAGGCCTTTACTGAAATGTCCTAAAAGCCCATACCTAGACAGCGGTCTAGTAAATGAGTGCATAAGAGTAAGGTAAACCAACCCTTTGGTGTACTTGGCTTGTCACTAGAGTCTAGGTGGAATTATAGAGCTTGGTTTTGTGCTTTCAACTCTTTGTAGTAAAGTGTGATTGTGGTATTTGTCAGGTTACTCGAACTAAATGCAAAAGTTAAAGCTAAATGCGTTAAGAAAAATGAAGATAATATGGGTGGTTCTTAGTCGAAGTATGGTACAGTTAAAAGTGACCGAATTGGATATCGACACCTTAGCTCAGTGGATAAGAGCGCCCAACCCGGAAAGTAGGGAGGTCCTGGGTTCGGGTCCCAGAGGTGCCAATATCTTTTTCTGATTTTTCTGTTTCCAGATTTTCGATTGAGTTTCGCTCATAATGTCTTCATTTAATTAAATATTACAGTTTGAGGTTTTACTCATAAAGTTAAAATAATAATATTCATCCCAGACTTGCTGAAGAGTCAATAGATGTCGCACGTTAAATAAAATGGATAATAATTTATCCAGACACCATCTAGATTGCATTTAGTTCGAGTTGAATCTTGCAATCATTCATAAAGATGGCAGCCAATAAAAATATGCGTTAAGAAAAATGAAGATAATATGGGTGGTTCTTAGTCGAAGTATGGTACAGTTAAAAGTGACCGAATTGGATATCGACACCTTAGCTCAGTGGATAAGAGCGCCCAACCCGGAAAGTAGGGAGGTCCTGGGTTCGAGTCCCAGAGGTGCCAATATCTTTTTCTGTTTCCAGATTTTCGATTGAGTTTCGCTCATAATGTCTTCATTTAATTAAATGATATTCTTTTAAAATTAACAACCATAACATTACCAATAAAAATGCTGTAACTTCATTTCATGCCATATTATAATTTTTAACGTTACAACATCCTAGTACTTAAGATTATATTTATTGTACACTCTATTATGAAATAACTCCTACACCAAGCTCGAGAGCTAGCTCTTTTAATTGGCGTAGAAATCTTTGAAAATGTGTTTGGCACTACATATATTGTTTTTGCCATAGTATTATGTTTATTACTGTAACAATGTTATAATTTAAACAATAAAAAATAAATATTACCTTGTACGTTGTTTTAACTGTTAGCAAAATTAACTTGGAGATTTTTCATTAAAGTTTTGCACGTGAGTTGCTACTTTATAAATCTCCATTTCAATTTTTCATCTTATTTGTTATCATAACAACTTTTGATTTATAATTATTAATGTTAAAAATTATGTGTAATCCAAATGTACATTATATTATTGAGTGACATAATTCAAACTCTGATCGTCAATGTAAAAAGTTTATTTTAATAAATAATTTCAACCAAACTTATATTTTATTCAGAGTATGCTTGGTTATTTTCATGTTTGGTTCGTGTGTGCAACTGCTCTCAAGCAATAGCTACCCAAATTTGGGTTACATAAATATAAAACATGTTGCATATAATTTTAGCGGCGGAAGAAAGATAAGCAAAAGTATTACAATCTAGCAACTCAAAATGTCACATTTTCATTGAAAGGTGTAGCCAAACTCCTGAATCCATCCGAGGCCCTCCTTGGAACCTTTCAGAGGCGTGTATTCCAAACCATTGTAGTCAGTGTATCCATTCTCCCTGAGATATTCTAATACTAATCTATAGTAAATCTCTCCAGGGGTATTGGGTTCATTTCACTTAGATACTTGTGCAATCTGAAATTAAAAATGTGTGATTATTATTCATCATATTAATGTAACAATTATTCTAGTAATACTATGCTTGTGTAAATTACCTATACGTGCCTGATGTAGGGCATAAACTCCTGAATGTTGCCTCTTTTTTGTTGTAAGTGGAACACATTGAACAACAAACGTAGATTGGGACTATCTATTTCTAGTGCTGAAAATCAAATAACTTTTAAATTGTAAACACTTCAGATATCATTTTATATTATTTCCTGTAATATGTAGTGTAAAAATGATCAATCACAGGCATCCGGAACGTTGGTGTTCGCAGCTCTCTATGCCGTGAAGAACCGCACGTAGTGGAGAATCCTTGTTCCTCAGGGTGTTTGGAGTGGGACAGAGGACTCGGCAACAGAGGAAATGACTCATGAAGAAGTGGCAGCATGAAAGCAAAACAAAAGAAAGATTAAAAAGTACACATAAAAAGCATTTAAGTATATTGGTATGTGAAGCTAATGAACGATGACCAATGAACAAGAATCATATGAAAGAAAACAGTTCCCCCCAAAAAAAGCAAAACTATTTTAATGCAAAAGACAACAGAATATAGTGAGAATGTATGTTTTATTTCAGACATATCTGCTGACACCGTACAGAAATCCGGAAACATCCGTCCAGGACAATTACAATAATATACACCTTAACCGCCCTACCTTTGGGTTATTTTTCAAAAAGTAGGTAAAAAAACATCAGGTTTTTTAAACGGTTTTATAAACCGCGCCACTTGCGTAGAGAGTACCTAGCGCAGGAACAAACTTGGTGTATACGAACGTATCGCATACGTTTTGTGGGTTTCGGTTATAGTTATTTTTTTACCTGAACGTACGTGATACGTGAACGTACGAATTCGGGCGATAATATTGCGGACGTATGTTCGTATGTGTAGGGCGGTTAAAACAAGAAATTTTGTAGAAAGGTAGTATGGTTTGTTGAAAAGACGATTTCCTGTATTATCCAATGGCATTCAATTGAGCCTCGACACTACAATGGCAGTTATAGTTGCACGTGGAGTTCTTCATAACATATGCATCAATCGTGGGGAGGAATATCCACAAGATTGGATCCACTGCGTTGGTGATGATCCCAACAGTATGGCATTAATGAACAATGCAGGGAACATCACATTTAAATAGAGACGTTATTGCAAATAATATGTATGTACGAGCACTATAATATTATTTTAAACTTTATGAGTGACACCTCAAATTGTAATATTTAAGTAAATCAAGACATTATTAGCGAAACTCAATCGAAAATCTGGAGACAGAAAAATCAAAAAAAGATATTGGCACCTCTGGGACTCGAACCCAGGACCTTTGTCTTTCATGGCCACAGCTCTACCAACTGAGCTAAGGTGTAGATATTCAATTCGGTCATTTTTAACTGTACCATTACTTTGACTAAGAACTACTGGGTAGTTAGGGTTTCACCTCGGAATGAAACAGAATAAGCTGAAAATTTGTATAAATCCTCATTTTGCCATTTTAAATGTTGTCTCAAAAGTCTCATAAGATCACGTGTGAGCGTTCTTAGGTATTCAAGGTCAAAGGCCGCAAAAATCAGTTTTTTGGAAATATCTCGCTTCCCTTGCCACGAATGACATTCGAGTTGCATTCTTTATAAAAGTCGTAGGGTAAAAATTCTCTATAAATTTTGTCTCAAATATTTTTTTTATACGATTAACTGTTTTTAAGATAGAACGCGAAGAGTGCGGAGCGCTCCGTCATACATAGCGCAGGTCAATCGTAAATCCCAATGTATAGCGGAGCGCTCTGCACTCTTTGCGCTCTATCTTAAAAACGGTTAAACGTATAAAAAATTATTCAAAAGAGGATTTATAAAGAATTTTATAATAAATGCAAATACGATTTGAGGCAAAAGAAGAGAGATATTTAAAAAAAAAACTGATTTTCGTGACCTTTGATCTATAATATCTAAGGACGCTTACACGTAACCTTATGTGACTTTTGAGACAACATTTAGAATGCTACAATAAAGGTTTTTTTACAAATTTTCAGCTTATTTCGTTTCATTCCGAGGTTGACCTTTTTTTTAGCTAGTGACGATTAGCATATGGTGATTCTTCAAGAAAGGAATATTAACAACTAGCCCCTATAAGCATTTAACCATTTAACGACCTATCGATTTTTTTTACCTGGTATTACTGACTCAAATGCTTGTAAACTTTGTTCCCGGCTGTCAAATTTCTGTAAAATAATAAATAATATTAGTTTCAAAACGAAATACATTCCGGAATTATAAATTAGATATCATTGAAAAGAAAGATATTACCCAAAGTGCTTCTATCCCGAGTGTTAACCATGGACAGTGGGTTTCGTTTTATTTCATTGTTTTGATCTTCTCGAATTTTGCCCAAGTTTTCAACTTGTTACCGTTTTTTTTTCATATCATTCATAACCGTCGTATAAAGTAAATTGGGCAGAACTTGAGTGTTCACATTCAATCCAAACCTATTTCTGATGTACTTATTTTGCGCGCTCAAAATATTCTTTATCGATAAAATAATTTTGTTAAGAAATACAAACATTCCCGGGTTAAGAGTAACCTGACAATGTTTACCCGATAACATCAAAAAGCGGAAGATGTTGTTTGTGCAATGATGGAGGTCTTAACTAGCAGAGGAATCGAACACACGACGCCTGGGTGGTGCAGACAAACAAAACAATAAAACTTAGCCACTGATTATAATGCCATTTTTGGTATCACTTTAACACTTCCGTACCGGACCAGGGTAACGCACTTACACTAACGAGAGTTTTACGCTGTATCTAAGTTGGTTTTTAAACCACATACTCAATAATTTGGGTAATCCTAGAAAAACTATTTGGTTATCGATCTGCATTAAAAAAATTAATATCGCATTACTACTTTTCTTAATATTAATTCATTTATATCAAATTCCGGTCGAGAATCTGTCGAGCCCGCCCCCCTACCCCTCCGTTCGGGCGTTACCCCGTATCCATCCGCTGGAAGTATCGGGACGATTCTAAGCGATAGTAAGTAATTTCTGAGTTGTTAGTGGAAAGGACAAGATCCCGTTTGTTTACACTGCGCATCTAGTTTGCTCTTTTTACAATGCTATAATGTTCGCTTGCCGGTCAAAGATCATTCGGTCTGGATCGTTTCCGCTACGCGCCAATCGCCAGTCAATATTCGGAAACAAAGCGTTATGGTGGCTATCGGCCCGCCTTCTCTGTTTTCTATGGAGAAATACGCGTTATGGTCTAAATTCGTTAGAATATTAATTATGACTTTATTTATGAAACGATTTAGATAATGACTACTGAAATAAGATGAATATGCTTCTTTCTAATTATTACCAAAACAAATTTCCAAAAATTGTGTCATTAACACCCTTTAATAAGCAAAACAAATTGGGGTCCCCGAGTGACCCCCCTTCGGATGAAGTGTGATTTTTTTCTTTCCGGGACGAAAAGGTTAAAGGCGTATGTTCTACAATAAGAATTCAATGGCACATATTTATGGATGTAGTTTGAAATAATCTTTTTTTATTTTTCAGTCGATGAGCAAGTTTTGCAAATGGCCGCTCCGCAAGAGTCTGAGCCGGTTAGTAACGCTAATGAAATAGAACCATTACCGCAAGAATCTGCAGAACCCGCAGAAACTGTCGATCCTTCAGAATCTCTAGATCCCGCAGAACCGGTAGAATCTGCAGAGCCTGCAGAATCTATTGAGCCTCAGGAGACGGAAGGGACTGGTGAAGTTCAGGAGCCTCCGTCAGAAGTGTTTGAAGGGAATAGCATTCAAGAAACGGAAGGAATACCGCCAGCTCCAACTCCCGCCGCCAGCAAGCCGGAAGAATTCTCTGTTGAGAAGGTCCTCGATCGCAGAATCAGAAATAGTCGTGTTGAATATTTGCTCAAGTGGAAAGGATACTCAGAGTGAGTTTTTAAGGACTCATATTATTTTATATTCTACAATGTAC
Source organism: Glyphotaelius pellucidus (assembly GCA_936435175.1). Classification (NCBI taxonomy): domain Eukaryota; kingdom Metazoa; phylum Arthropoda; class Insecta; order Trichoptera; family Limnephilidae; genus Glyphotaelius; species Glyphotaelius pellucidus. The sequence continues at coordinate 8,045,258 of OW386552.1, read as the reverse complement.
GTATTCTGATAATGGGGTATTTTCACAAACTGTGAATAACGTTAAAAATGTCTTTATTTTCGTAATATTTTTGGAGAACAAAAAAAAACAGAAAATATCCTATTCTTGAATATGGTTATGAGTTATGACTAGATATTGGATTATATAGACGCTGGAAAAAATGGCTAAAACGTCAATCAGCTGTGACGTTAAAGACAAACCTACACATTATGATGAACTAGTCTGGGAAACTCTAGAAAACTTGATTTGATGAACCCAAGGACAAACTATATAGCTTATCGTGCAGGTTCGTCTTTAATGTCACCCCCTGTATGGCGCGCCATTTTTTCTTTCCAATCAATGCCAAAATACATGCCTCAAGTATGTGGTAAAAAACAGGAATACATCTGCTGGAACCTCAGAAATTTGAGTGGGGGAGTGGCCAGCGAAAAAGGGTTTTTCAAAAATATTTCATTCCCATTTTTTATACTGAAATTCCATAAATTTCCAGTTCCTAAATAAAAACAATTTATTTTTAAAATTAGCTCCACACAGGAGGCCCTGAGGAAAACAATTTTCCTCGGGACCTATGTCATCTTTGGGGATGCTGTGTGGAGGTTGTTAAGAAAATAGGAAGAAGAGGAAGTTCTGGGAAGGAAAAAGATATGAGGGGTGGGTAGGAATCTGGGATTCAATGTGTCCGGGAGTGACGGTCGTGTGAATCCATTTCTCCCACTGCGGTACAAGGCGATGTGTCGAGGGAGTCCGGCTAAATGTCCGGTGCAATGTCTCCATCAACCGGTCTCTCCTGATGCAGCCTACCACGTAGGTGGGCAAACGCATGTGCCGCTAAGATCTAGAAAATTATTGGATTTCCCACCTCTAAGAAAGGACAAGAATATCAACCATTTTTAAATTGACCAGCTCACATATGGAAGAATTTTGCAGCTAAAATAGGCATTCATGAAAAGAGCTCAAATATGCATTATGCGAAATATGTATACATATAATTCAATATACCTTACTTGCCGCTTTCCAGTTTAACTGGTGTACTTCAGTTGCAAGCTGTTTTGTACCATGTCCTAACCTCAATCTTGTTGCCGTACACTATATGCTAGTACTAAGATTGCACAGACATATATCAGGCAAATAACTACTAGTAAAAAAAGTAAGTCACCTTGGCAGTAGTGAGTCTCTACCACTCTGACTCTGCTGGTAGATTGGCTTGGGCGAAAGGGCGTAAAATGAAACACATTTTTTCTTCTAATTTGTGATTTTTGATATTATTATCTTCCAGTGAAGACAACACCTGGGAGCCAGAAGATAATCTGGACTGTCCAGAATTAATTTCAGCCTACGAGGAGGCAAGAACCAAACGAGAAGCACTGGAAAAGAAGGAGCGAAGAAAAAGGGCTCATATTCCATTGACTGATGTCACTCCCGAGAAATTCAAGAAGAACAAATCCATTGAGGTCAGTAAAATTTACATACCTCCCCTGAACCAAATGAAACATGAATACAGTACTCTCCTAGTAATCTGCTGCTCGATTATCCAAAAACTACAATCTTCCGTTATTTTTACGAGTTGAAACCACAAAATCAAGCTCTGTAATTTGCAGATAAATTCAGTAGTCCGTTCAGGGTTATCCTACTACACATTAACACAGTTAACATTCAGTTACTATACCACTGTCAAACATACAGTTAACATTCAATTACTATACCACCGTCTAGCTTGCTTGAGCGTACCATTTTACCATTCATCAAGGTTAATTATTGTTGTTTTAAGACATTTCGGTTAGTCATCCTGCGTATTCTAGCAACTATTGCATTTGTCTCTGTTCATATTCACATTTTTGTTCGAATAAGTTTACAAAACGGAGTCTTGTTCATGACAGTACAGCTACTAATTGGACACTTGCCTGGTTTTTAGGGTGGCGAATTAGTGGGAGGCACATATGATACCTCCATGATACTGGTTCGGTTTGTATGTATTCTTATTATCAAGTATTGTGTATTTAAAGGAAGACGTAAAACCCCGAGGTTTTGATCGAGCATTGGAGCCAGAGAAAATTGTTGGGGCAAGCGATATTACCGGAGAGCTGATGTTCTTAATCAAATGGTGAGTCCTTTAGAACCCTTACACTTAAAATTTCTACATACTTTTCACAAGCCTGAGATAAAAATCTTTATCAACAATATGCTAAGAGCATTGCAAACAATTTCAATCACTTCTTTACAAACAACGCCTCCACCCTTTTAGATAATTATCCCAGTCTTAGTAATCACTCAAATCAAATTCCTCCTGGCCTTTCAAAGTCTAATGACACTACCTGTGAGCTATCTAGGTTCAAAGAAATAACAAAATTTGAAATTTTAAAACAAATTGATAACCTTAAGTGGAACGTTTGCGCGGCCCTTTTCGGCCCATTTCAATACAAATCTTAAATTTGAATTTGAGATCAAAATACCCAACCAAACTGAAAAATTATTTTTGTAATCAAAAGGTATATCAAATATCTAGTAAGGATGTGAGCTACTTTATTTATTTTTGCTTTAAATTATAAGACATAGGCCATTAAAGATTTTAGTGTTTCATGAGTTTAGAGACAACTTGGGCAATTATTTGTGAGTGAGTAAATGAAAAACATTAAAAAAATTATTTTATTATGGTTTTTTTATAAATACAATGAAAAATAAAATAAAAGTACCAGGTTGCTACCTCCTTCCTTCTTGTATTCATGATATTATAGTGTCAATTCTTAATAATAATAATAATAATAATACATGTAAGATTTATTTAAACCATATTTTTTTACCTACCCACGCCCTTACTATGCCATTCCAACCACAAGGGGGCGTTATCGCCCACGTTTAGAACCTATGATGTAATGTATAATGACTATTGGTAAAAAAACATAAAAAAAAATGCTTAAAATAATTCATAAAATCCGTTTTATAAAAGCATGTAAAATTTTACATTTCAATACATATATGAATATCGTCTCCCGCAATTCAAACATGCGTATCTCATATTTAGAGATTTTTTTAGGAGAACCAAAAAATTGTTTTTTTTTTGGCGGAGTTTTATACATTTTATTACATGTTTTGCTAATGGAGTTTAAATTAAGTTGTTTTTTTTAACCCGTCTTTGAGGTAGGCATGTTTGTGTTGTGGGCAACGAATGATACAATTGGATTCAGATATCGAAATAAATTAACCCACCATTTTGTTTTTTTTTTGCCTTGTGTTAAATTGTTCTTTCTCCAATGTCAAAATCCTCAAAAATATATACATTTTACAAAGAACCGGGAGGAATGGAAGGTTTTATATTATTTTTATTAAACTTTACGAGGCTGGACTTTTCAATGCTTTTCAACAAACTTTCTGTTTTGACACAGCCTATTTTGACGCAATGTATGTGTTTTAGTAAAACTTCATGGTTCGCATTTATGACTTCTGCGTACAGGGATTGCTGCCATTTGTGCATAGATCAGGTTAATGAATTTTGTGTTCACCATTTCCAGGTTTGACTGCGACGAACTAGACCTAATCTCCTCGAAGATAGTCAACCAGCGCGTGCCGGAGTTTGTCATCAGCTACTATGAGGAGAAGCTGGGCTGGGGCCGCGTCAGGCCGGGGGCCCGCGTGCCCCGTGACTTGCCCGAGCTGCCAGAGGTGCTGGAACCCCCGCCCGTGGTCAACCCCGTGATTAGGAATATCAAAAAGGACATTGGCGCGGCTGACACTGAAGTTAGTAATTTTTTGATCACGTTGCAGTAACCTAACTTCAAAAAGTAATGGTTTTTTTAACTCCAGGTCAGAGAAAATAACTTTCCTCAGGGCCTATACCATCTTTGGGGATGCTGTGTTGGGAGGTCTTTTTAAAGAAAGGAAGTTACAGAAGAAATAAGGTGTAAAGAGTGGGTAGGAATCTAGGAGTCAATGTGTCCAGGAGTGGCGGACGCATGAATCTGCCCCTCCTAATGTGGTGCAAGGCGATGGGTCGAGAGAGTCCTTCTGGAGAGGTCAAAGGGTTTCCCTAATCTCCCGATCCGGCCTGCCACGCATCTGGGGTGGGCAGACACACCGCCATCAATATCTGGACAAACCTCACTCCATCTCAGCTAAGTCACAAAACTTAGCGAACCACTTGGGGTGATCTACGACAGAGATCTAATACAGAGAAAAACATTCACGAAACATACAACAATACCTATCCACAGTTTCACCTTCACAAACCTACCTTACACCCAACAATAAAATTACAAAATATATTATGTAAAAATGTTTTCGAAATTGATCTATAGGTAAGTACTGTAATATATAGAAATAAATAAAAAAAAAAAAAAAAAAAAAAGAGAGATATCCAATAAATCGTTCCCAGGACAGTGGTACTCTTGCAAAGTGATTAATTTATTTATTTATTTATTTATACTTATTTATTGTTGTTATACGCCCATATGGGCTTTTACGTAGATTATACAATAATATTTAAGATATCGAGGATTATACATAAATAGAATTTAAATCAAAAGTTATAAAAATGAGAACATTTAAAAAATATAAAGGTAGTTTTTGAAGATTATAGCGTAAAACCGTGAAATATTTGAAACAATATAACATTTGACAATAACATAGAATAAAATACAATATAAAACATTACAATAACACATCAAATCGTTAAATATATTACACCCACGTTACAATAATTTGTAGGATTCCACAAAGTGTTGGTTTAAAATGCATTTTAGATTATAAAGGGAATCAGCGAATATATCTACAATATCACCAAACTTGTTGCCTAAATCATGCATCCTATTGGTAAGTGAGTGTGATTGATAGTTGGTTGTGTATGTGTTGCAAAAGAATGTAATATTTTGTCTAGTATTCCTTGTCGGTACATGGAGTTTAATGGTACTAACAATGGCAGGGCTGTCAATTAGGTTGTTCATGACTCTGTATAATAAAATTAAATCTGAAATGATTCTTCTGTCAGATAGCGTAATTAAATTAAGTCGATTCATCAAACTTATATAATTAATGTTTTCTATTGGGATTTTGAGCTTGAAATTTAAGTACCTAAGAAATTTGTGTTGAACCCGTTCTATTTTGTTAGAGTGTACTTTATAGAAAGGGGACCAAATAGGTGAATTATATTCCACTTGATTTCTAACTAATGAAATATAGAGTGTTTTCATGCAATCAAAGGACTTAAAATCAGTTAAGGTTCTACAAAGGAAGCCAAGCATCTTTAAAGCCTTATTAGTTATTTCATCTATATGTGCTGTGAAAGTTAAGTTTGAATCGAATATAACTCCCAAGTCGCGAATTTGTGATACTGGTGTTAATTTAACATTATTTAAATTATATTCATGTAAGATTTGAGAATGAGTTCTGGAAAATCGAATTACTTGACATTTCTCAATGTTCAAAAATAACATATTTTGTTTGCACCATTTAAAAAGTTCATCTAAATTAGCTTGTAAAATTAGGCAATCATGTATATTTCGTATTCTTTTAAACAATTTTAGATCATCTGCAAAAAGTAGGACTTGTACATCTTTAAATATATTTACAATGTCATTAATGAATATTAAGAAGAATATTGGGCCGAGGTGGGACCCTTGCGGGACACCACTTGTGGCCTCGAATACATAGGATTCTATAAAATTAATCCTGACACTAAGCACTCTATTACTGAGGTAACTGATAATCCATGTCAATAAACTACCTTTGATGCCCAACAGTCTGAGTTTAGATATAAGAATGTGATGCCGAACCTTATCAAATGCTTTACTGAAATCGGTGTAAATAGAATCCACTTGTTGTTTCAGACTAAGGGATTCGCATATGTAATTATTATAGATAGTTAAATTACTTAAGGTAGATCGACCTCTGATAAAGCCATGTTGGTTAGGAACAATAATATTGTTGATAGGTTTTACAATGGTATCTAATACTAATGACTCGAAAAGTTTGGGTAAAGCAGACATAATGCAAATAGGTCTATAGTTTGATATATCACTTTTGTCACCTTTTTTATGAATAGGCGTTAAATAACTCTTTTTCCACAAAGCCGGAAAACAGCCAGAAGCTAAGGATTTGTTAAAAAGTTTATGTAAAGGATATATCAAACTATCAATGCAAGTTATTAAAAATATGGGAGGAATACCATCCGGTCCAGCAGATTTATTACTATCTAATGCTTTTATGCCCCTTTCTATGGATTCTAAATTTATGAAACATTGGCTTAGGTTTAATGACTCTTCTACTGACGTACTGGAGACTGCATTGACGGGAATATCTTTATCGTAAACACTTTTAAATGAGTCAGCAAAGAGATTTACTATACCCTCAATACTGTCAGCACATTTTTCTTTAAAGTACATGCTATTAGGATATCCACAGTTGTCTTTTCGTTGAGATTTAGTAAAATTCCAGAATTTTTTCACATTGTGATGATGTACCTCATTTTCTATTACATTAACATAATCACTATAGCATTTTAATGATAATTCTTTACATTGTTTTCGTAGTTTAGAAAATGTTATACAATCATTAGGATTTCTGGTATGTTTATACTTTCTATGGATACATTTTTTTTTATTAATTAAACTAGTTAGTTCCCTTGAAAACCATTTTGGATAATTAGATGATGTGAAGCTAACCCTGGGAACAAATTGTTCTATAGAGGTATTTAAAATCGAGTAAAAGTATTCAATTTGATCATTAATATTATTTTCCTCATCTAAAAAAGACCAATCTGTTTGGGTAAGGTACTCAGTAATATGATGGTATTCAGCTTTGGAAAAGTTATACGATGGGGCACTTGTTTTTTTTGAAGATGTTAAAGGCATATTTGTTATGATAATGTCCAATGGTGGGTGGTGTTGATCTAACGGTAATAATAATTCGTCGGATAACTCAACCACTATTTTCGAATCACTTGAAAACACTAAATCCAACATTCGATTGTTAAAGTTGAAAATCTTGTTTGATTGAGTTAATCCCAGGAATACTGACATATCACGAATTTCACTGCATTTAGCACACTGTAATTCGGCTTGGTTTATAGCAGGTCTGTTGTCATCTTGGCTGGTCCAGTTAGGAAGGTTATAATCACCGGCAATAATGAATTTTGCTTTAGGATATTTGAATTTGAATGAAATATTCCTTATGAATATGGTAAAGTCAATTTTTTGAGGTCAATTCATATTTTTTAATATACTTAGTTGAGTCCAAGCAGTTTAGCTTTTGTTCTTTATGAACCTTTAAAACTTCAATACATAACATTCTGTGTGAATTCTTTTTTAATGTTTCGTACTTACCGTGATAACATTTTTCCAGGACAGCATTGAAGCTGAAGTAGCACAACTTGTAGGCCACATAGAAGAACCTGAGAAGGCGCCGCAACCTGATTTCACACCGATTATTGCAAAAACAGAGTCCATCGGAGATACCAGCCTGCCGAATGAAACCTCAATGGACACATCAATTGATACAACTATGAATACATCGATGGATACGACTATGGACACGACTGTGAACGCTACTATAGATGCAACAGCTACTGATATTTCCATGATGGATCAATCCATCGCAGAAAGTATTTAAAAACAGTGTATTTGTCATGTGCCTATCATAGAATAAAGAAAACCAAAAAAATGTGATGGGAGCGTTTTTCATGATCCAAAATTCTGTCTGATTAGCCCTTTAATTTCAAAACATAAATTTATTCTATCGTTAGGAAATTTTCATTACATCAAATGAAATGACAATATGCAATGTCAAGCAGTGCAGAGCGCGTGCTAAATGGGCAAGAACCAAAAGGTACTAAAACAGTGGCGAAATCGGTTTCCAATCAAATCTACACGGAAGTGGTGCCTATTGTACATACCAGATAATTGGTATAACATTGATAAATTAAGTTAAAGTTAACCCCTATAGCAATTTTGGGAGATATTTCTCCCAGACATCAAACACCTGTAGATTCTTTATGGGAGAAATTTCTCCCAGGCATCAAACACCTGTAGAGTAGACTATAAAGGTGTTTGATTGATTGGGAGATTTTCCCCCCAAGCCTGACATGGACTCCTAAAATTCAAGCTATTTCATTTTGCATTACTGTGAGATATACGACTTGGACAGTATTTGAAAGAGAGATCTTTGTATTTGCATTTAAAAGTTTACAACAGACACCCCTGAAAAATTTGAAATAATTCAATGAAACGACATTTAGCATTTGAAAAATATTTGTTTATAAAATACAGTGAAACCTTCTTAAGAAGTTTTCCAAGGGACCGGAAAAAACAAACTTCTTAAGCAGACCTTATATATGCGGGAAAAATTGGGTCAATTTTGGGCCGAGGGACTGAAAAACTAAAGTTCTTAAGCCACGAAACTTCTTAAGGGTTTCGCTGTGTAAAGGTCTTTCAAAAATTAGTTTTTTCACAAAATATTGTGTAAAATTTTTAAAAATTTCACATTGGTGGTAGCGTCCAGTGACAATATAATAAATAAATGCAGCTGTTCTTAGAATTGTTGGTGCTGTAATGGTCAGCATCCTTGCCTTCCAAGCAGATCGGGGTTCTATTTTTTTTTTCATTAGTTCCACACAGGAGACCGAGGAAAATAATTCCCCCCCAGACCTCTGTCATTTTTGGCAATGCTGTGAAGAGTATCTTTTTAGGAAAGGAAGGAGAGGAAGTTCTGAGAAGGAAAAGGTTTCAGGGGTGGGTAGGAATCTGGGGATCAATGTGTCGAGGAGTGATGTACAAATCTATCCCTTCCACTGCGGTGCAAGGCGATGTTCCGAGAGAGAGTCCTGCCGAAGAGGTCAGAAGGTCTCCCCCAACCAGACTCCTGAGCCTGCCAACAGCAACTGGTGGGCAGACGCATCCGCTGCCAAGATCCGGACACGGATCTGAATTCACCAAACTTAGTGAACCACTTGGGGTGACCTATTACGGGGTTGGTAATCCAATAAATGGTTCCCAGGGCGGCTGTACCCAAACCCGCCTCCCAAATTGTATCTCGGATATGGCAATTTTATTTAAATAATTTAAACTTTCATTTAAAAATAAATAAATTTTTTAAATTTTATGCCCTTGATTTTCACAAGTTGCGATAGTACTAAATACAGTGAAACCTTCTTAAAAAGTTTCGTGGCTTAAAGAAGTTTGGTTTTTTCAGTTCCTCGGCCAAAAACTGGCCCAATTTTTCCCACATATAAAGTTTTCCTTCTTAAGAAGTTTATTTTTTCCGGTCCCTTGGAAAACTTCTTAAAAGGGTTTCACTGTAAAACTTTAACTTTAGTAATTATGAAGTTCTGCTAGATCCAATTAGGTTGTAAACGTGGGATAAGAATAATAATAAATTTATAATATAAACAATCATGTTTTATTTATTTTATATTTAAAAAAATATGTATTCTTTGTAAATTGTTACAGCATTATTTGTTGTATTACTTACTTTATCATGATTCATTTTTGGGTTATTATGCATGTACGCGCCTCCTCCTTCTTTAGCCAACGTTTTGGACGGTGCTTTATATTATAGTGACCATCATTAGGGCAGAACTGGTGATGGACATTTTAATGCTGTCCGAAACGTTGACTAAAGGAAGAGGAAGCGCAACATGTCACAATAACCCAAAATTTAATCATGATAATACTTTTGGCCGTGAAAATCCCAAAATATACCTTTTGAGCTTTGTTTTGATGGACATTTACGAATTCTCAGTCTCTTTGAATCTGAAAAGAAAAAATATTAATTAACAATTATATTTTAATTATTATTACTGGGATTTTGATTTTCAAAAACAATTTTTTTTCCGTTGACTTTCTGGCAAGCAGTTTCAATGCAGTACTATACAATTCGGCGAGCTGCGTCAAATGGTTTGCTTTTAGTTTGTGAAACAAAAAAAAAATCAAGGAGTGTACCCACATGGCCTAGACAGGCCATATTGCATATTATTATTGTTTTTTGTCTGGAATGTTCTTTGTCGCGACACAAAACATTTTCAAACATGTTTAGTTTACTTCTATATGTATATCAGATAGTACACATGCATACCAGTGGCGGTCCGTGAGCTAGAGTGAATTTCATTTTTTTTGTGAATGCAGCGCATCCCCAAACTGAAAGAATCTTTCAAATCAAGAATCTTCATACAAAAATTTTTAATTAAAAAAAAAAAAGAATCATTTTCAGCTACATCAATAACGTCATATTTTCAATCTTAGCACTCTAGCTCACTACAAACTCACGGACAGCTGCTCAGTTTGAGTTATGGATGGAAGTAAAGAAGAAAAATTTGTGTATTTTTTTTTAAATTTGTTTGTTTTTCTTGTATTTTACTTGTATTTTGTTTGGTTTTGACATTTTTTGTCCGAAATGGCATCATTAGACGGATTGTTTGCTAGACATCGTAATCGCCTGACATGTGTACAAATTCGCGAAAATGTGGCAATACTGTTTGGCGGCAGATGTTGAGGAAGAGGATCCATATGCTGGGGACAATGACAATGATGTTGTTCGTGTCCCTGATGAGGGAGACATCTGATATTGAATTTGAATTGGAGGTTGAAGAGAAAGTTGAATTACCTGAAGAGAATATGCTAGTGGCAGTGATGTGACATCTTTTGCTTGGTGAGTCTGAAGACCATTACGAGTGTAAAAATGAAAATATCTTATGGAATAAGGAGCAGCCAACGCCAAGAGCATGCCATTGGAATTGATTCACAATATTCAAACACCTGCCTTTAACCAAAACTAGTTTGATAGTCGCACCTCTTATGGCCAGGCCATGTTGCCTATCCAAAGGAGTAAAAGTATGTTGCCCACCGGTTAAATTGGGACAAAAATGTGTAATTTTGGTTTATGTTGATAAACACTCAGGCCTTAGGCCCATTGTACCATCTCATTTTATACCCTGTTTCCTTTACAGTAGTCCAATCCTTCTAATAAAGTTCACCAGGGTCATCATTGGTGTTTTTAATATGTCTCCAGGTTACACAACACATCTTCCCAGTTATCAAGCCTTCTTCCTGTCGGGGCTCCATAGGTAAATTGGAGTTGGTTCATCCTCTTCACATTTCCCTCAGTAAGTAACTAAATGATTAAATAAAAGCAATACTCACTTGCACTTGGTGCATGTATAGAAAACTGTTTGTCCTTCATCAGCTGATCTCAGTTGTAAAGTCGCGTAGGACATTCTTTCATTGCCGCATTTTGGACATCTTCTCTCCACTACTGGTCCCTCTTCCTCTTCTTCTGTTTCTCTCTTTACATTCTTCGATTTGGCCACTTTATCTTTATCTGTCGCATTGAAATGTATTGTGTATTTTACTTTCATATCTCCAAATACTGCAAAAAAAAAAACCGATGTTTAATGACAAGTTATTATTTACACGTTTAATGTGCATCTGCCAATCGGAAATCTACGATTGTTAAACTTGTCTTACTCCCTTTCCGGGTAATCCATACTAATATTATAAATGCGAAACTGCTCGAGTTTGTTTGTTACGCTTTCACACATAAAACAATAAAACGATTTAAAAATTCTTTCACCAATAGAAAGCTAAATTATACACAAGGACTATAGGCTGTATATGGTAAGCTCTGGTATTATGAAATTATAAATATTAATATATTTATTATATGTTTTCTGTCGCTAACAAAAGCGAGTTATTGCTAACGTCAGAAAACAAATCGTTGCCGTGGAAATGATGTTGAAATATTTGTGGGCTCTATGCTGGTAGGTACTCAGCCCCCTACCTACTGGTGGGTTGCTGCTCCAGAAAATTCAAATATTAGAATATGTTTTGTCTTTTAGGACAAGATTATGTTTTGGATTAAATGTCAGATGAGAGTTCCTACATTAAAAATATAATTTGTAACGATTATAAAGACTGTATAATAAATAGTGTTATATTTTATTATATTTACAAACTTCCACATATATAAATAATAATAAATCTCCGAATCTGTTTGTAAGCGCATAAATTCCGAACGACTGCACCTAATTGGATAATTCTTTTTTTCTTTGAGCTCTAGCATTATGAAATTTAGGTGACACTCGAGCTGTTTGAAAACTGAATGTACCGGGAATGAATGTATGGAATGCGGGAGGGCCCCCACCCCCTCCCGGGTATGGTCCCATAGTGTTCGATGCCATGATTGTCACAAATTTATTTTGTGGCACCATTTTAATTCAAATTAAAATAATTTCTTAGTTTAAACCACTATTTTTATTGTTTATAAAACTGACATTTTTTGAGAGCGATGCTCACTTCCTCAGCGTTTACTAAAAACTAATGATAACAATAGATTTTAAGGGTGTCAATGGAAAGGTAGGAAAGGGAAGGGGGGAAGAGAAGTAATTAAAGGCACAATTTACAAAGGGAACAAGTTCAAAAGTCCCTAATTCGACTGACCCCCTCTCCTACCACAGGAAAAAATATTTGATAGCCTCGTGTGAAAGCACAAAAGATAAGCGCTCGCGCTTCAACAGATATCTGCTCGCAGATTTATAGCTATGTGTGAACCAGCTTTAACGCTGTCCGAAACGTTGGTATAACACTCCATAAATAAATAACGAAAATACAGAGGTTTAGGACGTTATTTTTTAAATCAATGAATTGGTTACCTTCTGGACCATAGTTTTCTTTGCAATTATAGCAACTAATACCTCCCGTCGCTTTCAGTAAAGGCAATATTGAACCACATTTGGGGCAAAATCCAGGAACTGCCTCGAATGTATTATGAAAATGCTCCATTTATATATTACGTTGAACCCTACGAAAGTTACGGCGATCTTTTAAAAACAATAAATAATTTATAAGACAATAAGTCCGTAATTGTACTACAATATGTCGTACAGATTGGGTGCGCTGTTATTCAGAAACATAAATAACCCAATAAACCACACCGTTCACTTCAGAAATTCTGACAGCTAACCATAAATATTATAAATAAACCAAACCGAAACCACACATGTCAAATGTAAATAAACCTAAGAACTAAGAAATGTATCGTAGAAGTGAAAAAACTGTTGTAAGTTTATATTGTCTATGTCGTTTGCGTTTGTTTATGGATGTCAAATGTCAAAATGAGTGGTATATCTATGGTCAATATTGACAAGATACAGGATTGTAGCTGTCATATTATTATTGTCGAAAAGGGATTGGAATTCGGTGTCATTTACGATCCGATTAGCTCAGTAGTTAATTAATCGAAAATTCTTTAAAATGACCATTTATAATTTGTACATTTTTGATCGTTACGGAACGCTTTTATACTATGCCGAATGGAATCGAATTAAGCAATCTGGAATACCAAGAGAGGAGGTAACGAAATATCAAATAAGTCTTAAAAATTCGAGCACCTCAAATTGATTTGATTGTATTGCAAATTCTGATAATCTTGACATCTTATAACAATAATTGGTTTCGATAATGATTATTCGTTTTCGTTTGTACATGTTCAAAAGTAGATCAATTGAGGAAAGCCTTGTATTTTTAAACTCTCCCAACTTTCTTAGCCATTTTGTTTCTGAAAGCACCTCCTTTTATGAATACCCTAATTTTCTTGCACAATAAACTCAGCATGTTTCTTGTTGTAACCTAATTTATTATATTTGAATAAAACCTAGTAACGGTGAGGAGGTTATTGGTATTAAAACTTGCCGAATTTCGCCACAGGCCGGCCGCACACATCCGATTTTTCCATCCGATAGTCTAATTAGACTGTCTCTTCTTCCTTACCTTAAAAAAAACCCTCCACACAGCATCCCCTAAGATGATATAGGCCCTGAGAGAAATTATTTTCCTCATGGCCTCCTGTGTGGAGCTAATGTAAAAAAAATACACATTTAATATTGGTAGGTACTGATCTATTTGCCCATCTCACTAGGTGAGAAACTCTTGTGTGTGGTGGTTCAGCTAGATTTATGTTACATATCTATATATAAAAAAAGACAAGCAGATTACAATTTACAATTTTTTTTAACTTAAACCAATTTATAAACATAATCAGTTGCAGATATTGAGAGTCAATTTGTACACCAATGAACACAATAGAAAAATATATATTTCTTATCTTTAAATATCTCATCTCATGTTTTCCACTTTTCCTGTTCGGATCTGAGATCCATCACTTCGGCAATGTGCCTCAAGTCATCCCTTTTTTGGGCCATGTCTGTGGATCAGTCCATTGGAGGTCCAGCCTCTCTTCTATCTAATCAATATATGAATATTTTCAGGAAGCAAAGCTGATGTACGGAATGCTGTTCTCTATCAAGTCTTTTGTGGCCAAGATATCGCCATTAGATCCAAAGGAAGGATTTCTAAATTACAAAACTAACAAATATACTCTGAACTACATGGAGACTCCTTCAGGACTGAAGTTTGTTTTGAACACGGATAACCAAGCCAATGGAGTTAGGGACTTATTGCAAAAGATCTACAGTCAGGTTTACGTGGAATATGTTGTAAAGAATCCCCTGTGCAATACTCTAGAACCAATCAAAAGTGAATTGTTCAAAGCGAAGTTAGACTCTTTCATCAAACAGACACCAATCTTCGCTTTAAGGGCGGCATGATAAAGAGTTAATAAGTAAACTTAAGTGAATTTTACGATGATATGTACCTCTTATATTATATTTATCTAAACATGTAAGCTATGAAACATAAAATACAAAACATTGTGTAATAATAATAAATGGATTATTTGTATAATACTGTTTTTGTGAAAAATCTCCAGGTGCAAAACCACTAGAATGCTAGGCAGCCCACAAAGTGAACAGATAGCTTTCTCTAGCAGCTAGGACCGCTCCAATTGTGCCTGAGTAGGGCAGGTCTTGGGAGATTTGATATTATTATTTTTCAGTTATTAGCCATCCATAGAGTAAATGATCGAAATATTCAATGGTTTCCGCTCTTTCGTGATTGATTTTTGGAGTATTATGAATTAAGCTGTGTTTTGCGCTTTCAAAATCACAATCGCACTTTAAAAAAGCAGTTATTGCATTGCTGCTTACATGCTTTCAAATTAAAGCCGTCTTAAAAAAATGATTGTCAATAAAAAAAAAAAACCAGAAAGCTTGATTTTTTTTTGCCATTAATTTAAAATTAAAAAAAACATATTAGAATTATAAATTGAATAAATTACAAGACACATGCCCTTTTCTGACATTACCATACATTGCCTGTATTACAGGCCTTTAGGCAAATTAGAAGAATCGTATATTACCTATATTACAGGTACTAATTTGAGGGGGTATTTCACCATCCTTCTCATAGATTTTTATACGGTAACCTACATTTTAGATTAATCATACAAGATTTATTTATTTAAAAAGTCTGAGTTTACTATTCGGCACTTGAACTTATGAATAATGGCTACATATAGGATAAGTTAGCCGAAGTTTTTACTTGTTGCGAGTATTTATTTGTTTATTTATTAATATTCGTTATGTGTATGGATAAGCTTTGAGGCGGATGGTGAAATACCCCCTGAATCTACCACACTGCCATCAATAGATGGCAGTAGTTATTGGCACATACAGATTTTCACATTTTTTAAAGTTTTTTTTTCAAAATGTTTCTGGCTTTCACCCTTCAAGAGCGGGGGAGGGGGAGGGGGGAAATTTTAGCCAACAGAAGAGAGGATATTTGTTTTAGATAGGGACAAAAAAAGATCTAAGGTTCCCATATCTAGACCACAGAATGTTCAATCTTAGGAGTCAAGCATGTGAATTCTAAACAAGGTGAGATGGAAACAATGTAATTGTAGTACCCTTTACACACAGAGTTCGGAGCGGGACGTGCCCCGCGCCACTTCAGGCTGCCGCGCAGAAAAGGTCACAGTGAACTGCGCTGTAAACCGTTATCTTACTTTCGGTCTTTACTTTTCTGCGCGGCGGCCTGAAGTGGCGCGGGGCACGTCCCGCTCCGAACTCTGTGTGTAAAGGGTACTATTCTCGTTTGAATGAGGATTTTTTTTTGAAAAATGGGGAGTTGTTGGAACCACGGTTTGGTAGTGATTTGGTAGTCCTTTGTATTGAGGCAAAGCAGGCTCCCTTGGATTTATTTTTTATTAAT
The DNA here is from genome assembly GCA_936435175.1 of Glyphotaelius pellucidus. Lineage (NCBI taxonomy): Eukaryota > Metazoa > Arthropoda > Insecta > Trichoptera > Limnephilidae > Glyphotaelius > Glyphotaelius pellucidus. The sequence goes on along the minus strand of OW386552.1, from coordinate 8,029,176 downwards.
TGAAACATTTATTAAAGTTACAATTTTACAACATAATCTACCTATATATTAATACGTGGAGTAAAAACTTTGTACCCTTTTTTACGAAAGTTGCGCCGACGGAGGAGTATGAAATTTCGCACACTTATAGTTCATGTAGAGAAGGAGTGCAGAATGCTAATATTTTTTTAAAATTATACATAAAAAACATTACAATTATGAAATGGCGTAATGGTTAGTTAGTTATATGCAAATTAATTACCTTTTGAAAATTGGCTTTTTTGGCAAGGCTGTCGAAAATTAATTGCACCAATCTACACAAGCTGAGGTTTCTGTTATTTGGGTTAAGTTTAATTGCGCAAAATAACAATTGCACTTTTGAGCAATAATTCTAAATAAAAATTATTATTTGTATAGCTTTTACCCGCAGCTTCGCTCGCATGGTATTAGGGGGAAATTACTGTATCACTTGCACTTATCACTTATCACTATGCGGAGGCAAAAACGTTGGGAATGTATGGCGAGCGATATGCTGAGATAGGCCAAAATCAAATGAACTATTATCTTTTATAGCTAAGTCTGTTGGCCCCATAAAACAAATTAGACCAGTCAAATAGTGATAGTTTAATTGTTGTGTCTTTAATAATTAGCGGCTCTGGAAGTTTCGTTTTGTCTCCGCATTCCGCCTCTTTCTTATCATTTATAGCTGGTCCCCAGCCTGCGTTGCAATGCCATTCAAAGAAATAAATTGATTCTCCCTGCATGTCCTTTCCCGTGCGTCCCCGTTCCCTTTCACCTTCCTCGCCTTCCCCTCCCTCGTCCCTTCCCTCTCCGCGAACCCCACCTTCCCCCTGCCTTTCCTCCCTGCCGCTAAAATATATGAAATTTGTATAAATAAAAACAATTTTTTATTTATAAAAATTTCATAACGCCAGAGCTTACCATTATGTACAGCCTAAGTTACTCGTTGATAATGTAGCTTTCTAATGGTGAAAGAATTTTTAAAATCGGTTTAGTGGTTTAGGCGTGAAAGCTTAACAAACAAACACACTCACTTTCGGATTTATAATATTAAGTATAGATTGTCATGGACATTTTGTGTCTCTATGGGCATTAATTTTCAGTCTGGATGAAGTGACGAGGACTTAAAAAAAATACGAGTGCAGTTCACACATGGTAGAAGTGAATGAAGTGACGAGGACTTAAAAAAAATACGAGTGCAGTTCACACACAAGTTTCGCGGTAGAAGCGAAACTTTACCAAAACAATCTCAAGCCTTGAAGAGTGAGGTCATAATCAAAGCAGCCAATGAGCGCAGACCTAGGACCAGCGTCATTTCCGTTTTATATCTCAAATAGCGGCCTTTGAAAATGACATCATAACCAAATCGGTCAATGAGCGCAGGGTGATGCTTCGCACGTGCTAATGCGTAATTTCTGTTTCATCCAAATTCCGAATCACTAATGCAGCTAAAGAAGTTTCACTTCAATAATTAAACTTTATTTATAAGTTGGTTGTTTATTTTAATTAGTTTATTAAAAGTTGCTTATTTTAGCCTGTCTATGAATAGATTGTATTTTTTAAATTTTCAAAACATCCAATACTTTTTGAACAGCATAATTCATTTTGGGAGGCGGGTACGCTACGGCACCGCCGCCCCAGGAACCATTTATTGGATAATAATCAACCCCTCTACCATAGGTCACACCAAGTAGTTCGCTACGTTTGGCGACTTAGCTAGGGTGCCCAGGTTCATGGGGTGAGGTTTGTCCAGGTTTCGGCGGCCGATGCTTCTGCCCGCCTTTTGCGTGGCGGGCTGGATCGAGAGAGACTCATTGAGGGAGGTCTTTTGACCTCTCCAGCCGGAATCCCTCAACCCATCACCTTGCATCTCAGTTGGAGGGATGGATTCATGCGCTCGTCACTCCTGGACCCACTGACCCCCAGATTCCTACCCACCTCTCGTAATTATTTCCTTCCTAGAACTTCCTTTCCTTCCTTTAAAAAAAAAACCCTCCACACAGCATCCCCTAAGTTCTAAAATGACATAGGCCCTGAGAGAAGTTGTTTTCCTCAGGGTCTCCTCAGGGAGCTAGAAGAAGTTAAAAGTATGATCATTACGATATTAGAAAGAAAAAAATCAATTTCAGTAGAAGTAAGGAAAAACTGAGCTTACTTCGGACACTTGGACAAGCTCACAACATAATTGTATAGGTTTATCCTTCAGTGGTCTATAAAGATAAGGTAATCTCATAAGTCGGTTTCATTTCATGTTCTTAATATTATCACGCGGACTAAAAATACCTTTCATTGCAACAATAAATTGAAATAATCAAATATATGACTACAACAATAAATTTAAATTAATCATAAATATTGATTGCGGTTGTCTGTGCGTCCTGCATTACTCTGGTTCAATGATCTCACATTTGCTTTGAATTTAAATGTCTTCATATTTTCAAAATTGGAACTGATTGTGTGAGGAATTCAGACAAGCGATAAAGTAGGTACCTACCCAAAATATAATATTTGAATAGAAAACTATTTTAATTGTCATTATCAAAACTCGAACTAATATTTAGACTCTCCCGTGATTTTTCATGGGTCTGTGCTGGTTTTAAATATTATCAGTGTCGTCAGGGGTTCAGAATATTCAGAAATTTTTGAAACAATCGGTTCTGAAAATCTTATGGAGGGCTTTGAGTGGTGTAACATTTATGTCATAAAACAGTTTTAGTTAGTTATACAAACTTTTACTGGGGCAAGCAAGTTTCTACAAATTTCAATTGGAAATTCTTTTGATCGGGTTTTATGCACCAAGCCAAAAGGTAACTACGCCACTTTAGGTGTTGATTGCCTCAGAGAGAGTTGTTGAGCGATACCAAAGAACAATCCTAAAATACACATAGTTAAGTACCGTTTTCTTCCTCATCGCGAAAACGTATCGAAAAAATGTGGCATCGTGCGTCAATTGTATGAGCATTAGGTAGATGTTGTTATTGTTTTTTTTTGTTTTACAATTAATTCAACACAGAAGGCCTTGAGGAAAATAATTTCCCTCAGGGCCTGTCGTCTTTGGGGATGCTTTGTGGTGGGCATTTTTACGGGGAGGAAGGTGTGAACCTGAATGTTGAAGAGACCCATGTTGTAGGTTGTAGGAGGGAGGAGACACAGAGGCCGGTTGTGTTGTGGGGACTCATCTTCAACTAAAGCAAGTAAAAAGTTATGGCCGCTGTTTCCAACGTTTTTATCGATCAATCTGAGTCCCCGATCAGCTAAGTGATTTGTTCAGTAACGCTCGATTCGCTAGTTGGTCGGAGAGTTTTATTGGGAAGAGCGTATTTGTGCATTTGAGGAGTATTGAGTCAAAATTTCGGCTCAATAATTGATTGGTAGGATTGGGAACGGCCGTTTCTGTTTCTTTTATAAATATATTTACATAACGACTGATTTTCTAGATGTTCCATTGTACGAGCCATAAATACGACGTTTAAAGCAAATGAATTACTAATACGAGTTTTGATGGCGACCTGAACCATGATTTAAAAATATGATAGTTTTCATCTAGCAACTGAAACGGCCTTAACTTTAAAACGAATAGTTAACGAATTACATACATAATTACGCCAATGCGCAGAAGTTATGAAACATAATTATTTGCCACTTTGGCAGTCTCATATTTCATCACGTAACAAACTTCACAAATATTGTTTCTCTAAGGTTCGTTCAGACTAACGTGTATAAAACAATGTATTTCTATGGTTTAAACATGCAATCATTAAACAGTTAAGAGTTGAAACTAATTCAAACAAACACGTGAACTGTAAACTCCAGCGCAATTGGGATAGGGCAGAACGAATCGCCAGTCAAGGGCGGGAATATTATGTATCTACCTCACAGTACATGCGCTTGCGCCTGAAATTCCATTTTCAGGCAATTCGCAATACATTGCTGTCAGTCGTGTTGTCTGAGCTACCGGAGTCGCGTCTTTGGCAGAGAAATCCCGAAGATTTCCCTCGTTTTCAAACAGTTAAAGTTTTCCGACGAGCTGTCATTTCTCCGAATTAAAAGGTAAGTTTTTTAAAAGGTATTTTATTATGTAACGTAGGTATAAACGAAGCAAATAAAAGTTTTCGCACCTTAAAAAGTTTATGAAGAAACGTTCGTGATATATTTTTTTTAAGTGATCGTTAATATTATTATCGAACTTTTATACGTAAAAAGCAACAATTTAACGGCATAATCTTGGGAAGTACTGACATATTTATAACGTGCTTCCAATCCGTAAATTACTGGGAACTTTTAATCCCAGAAAGTATTATTATTATTAGAATTTAAAAAATATATATTTTGTGATTTATGTAACGATTTTGCATTGTGGTAACTGGTAAGTTTTTTTTTTTTTAAATTTTAAAGCGTTACAATTAAATCTAATAAATAAAAACAACGCAGTTGTTGTGACAGATGAATTAGTGGAGGGAAAATGTGAGATTAGATGGGGAAACCTACTTAGGGAAACCAATTTAGAGAAAGTTTTTAAACTTGTTTGAAATTAAGAGTAATGCTTTACTGAATTTAAGATTACTTTATGATGTATATATATAATACTTATAATATGTATATATGAGTTGTAACGTAACGTTGTCATACGATGACTTACTTCCAGTGATTCCTGACATTATTTGGAGTAAAAAATTATGATGAAATTTTGACTTTTTTGGCGTTTTTGTTCAATTGTTTTTTTCAAAACCGAAAATTAAAAAAATTCTTAATGTTATTATTCATGTCATCACTGGTCACTCAGCTAAGTAATCAAATAAACCCTCACCCCGACTCTAACTATCCAATATCTACTGATTTTTTATAGTTTTAAGTTTGAAAAAAAAAACTCTAATTTATCGAAGAAAACAAACACTTTGTGACTTGAAATTTTACAGAATAAAACAATTTCTTTCTAACAAAGTGGTTTTAAACAAAGAAATTGTTTCATTCTGAAAAATACCTTAAGTCACCGGAGACTAAAATTTCATTTACATTTTACTCCAAATATTGTCAAAAATCACTGGTTAAAGTAAGTCAAGTACGTCCCTTAACACCCTGCATGTATCGATGATCCTTAGGCACTTCTGTTTAAATTTTAAGATGTAATAATAATAAACAATTGTAGGTCTGTTAAATTTGGAAATTACGACTAGGTACGCAGTTGGTCAAACAAAAATTGTCATAAAAATATGTCTGCTCTGGAATTCAATATTTTTATTTACTTTGATTACAGATATGGTATCCTCCCCTTCACTTTTTTTTATCAAACTATCAAAACGACGTTTAAATATTGTTAGGGCACTGCGCTTGCATCTTGTATGTGGCAAATTCATTATTCCGTTGTATTTGTGTGTTAAACAAAATTATGCACGAACTTTTTATTTGCAGAAATTCAACAACTTAATAAAATTGAAAAATATGCACGCGGATAAAGGTTGATTGTTATGGATGATTGTTATACGTTTAAAATATATATCTAAGTATACATGAACAGTTTTGCGATGTGTTTTTTTTACTATAATATCATTGCATTCAACCATCTAATACTTATATTTTTTGATTTATTGTTTTTGTGTTTAATTCGTAAAACTCCGTTTAATTTTTTATTAAAATTAAATTTGATGGTTTTATTAACAAGTTCTGAATGTACTTTAGTATGACATACTAAGGATAGGTTGTTTAAAAAAAATTGTCGAATTCGTCAAATATTTGACGTTAATTTTCACGTTCTGTGTAAGTTGTATTCAAGTTCTGTGATGATTTCAGTTATGTGAAGCAGCTGGCCTATGATGATAAAAAAACAGAACTCGAAAAGAACTTACACAGAACCTGAAAATTAACTTCAAATATTTGATGAACTCATCAAATTTTTTGAAACAACCCGTCCTAAATGATTTAGGACGACATACTAAAATACTTGCAGAATTTGATAATAAAACCCTCCACACAGCATCCCCAAAGATGACATAGGCCCTGAGGGAAATTATTTTCCTCAGGGCCTCCTGTATGGAGCTCATGTAAAAAAAAAAAAATTTAGATAAAATTTTAATTTTTTGTTTTTGAGTTCACAATTAATTCAGCTTTCTTTCGGTACCGCATTTCAACATTAGGGACCATCCTTTAAAAAAAATTTCCACCAATGTTTTCATTAATTTTAGATGTAAAATTGCAAAAAAATTAGACGTCACACTACGGGGGAAGGGGTCTCACAAATGTGACGATGTGTGACAGAGACGGGCGGGGTGGAGAGAGGGGGGAGGGGGGGGGGGGTCAAAAATTCATGAAATTTGTGTGACGTAATTTATGGATGGCCCCTTACTAGTATATTAAACTAATAACTTGCGAACAGAGCATTTAAGTGATATAAACTATTTACAGAATATTTCAATAAAAATTCAGAAAAATATATTTTTGAAAATTTAATAAGACAAGAACATTCGCTCAAAGTCACAAGTGTTGTTTCTTCGGTGGGAAATTTTTGTGTTTCATCATGACGAGTGGAACATCTGAAACAACTACAGTATAAGAAAATAATATTTTATTTTATTTATTTGTTGTAAGCTTTTATGAGCCATAACAAAAATGTAATATACTTAATAATTTTGTGAAACAGTAATCATGAAGTAAAATATGATATGAAAATTATGTAGAACTCCTGCAGAAGATTTTATTTTATTTTTTTATATGAGCTCCACACAGGAGGGAGGAAAATAATTTCCCTCAGGGCCTATGTCATCTTTGGGGATGCTGTGTGGAGGGTTTTTTTTTAGAAAAAGGAGGAGAGGAGAGTTCTGGGAAGGAAAAGGGTTTAAGGGGTGGGTAGGAATCTGGGGTTCAGTGAGTCCTGGTCATCCGCCTCCAATACCTAGACAAACCTCACCCCGTGAACCCGAATAGTATTATGTTAAAATTAATTATTATTATTGAGGTTTGTTATTATAGCCTTCTTATAACTATATTGCGTGCAGTTGAACACATCTACTACTTCTGAGAAAGTATTGCCAACTGCCGGCGATCTAGGTACAAGCGAGTATCTAAATGACTCAGTCCTGATAATGTTGTTGCAATTAAAAATAATTTTAGATCGAGCAGTTCTTGTTGGTGTTGGGAAGGTGATTAGACTTAGTAAATCAGGGCTGTCTACAATACCATTAACAATTTAAAAAATAAATATAACAGTCGAGTCGGAAATTGGTCTACCACCTGAGAGTTTTAATAATTTTAGAATAAATAATAACAGAAATTAGGTAGGTACATAATTTCAATTTTATACACTAGCTGGTTTTCGGCATGCGTTACAATTCAAAGAAATAAATTGTTTCTCCGTGCATGTCCTTTCCCGTGCGTCCCCGTTCCCTTTCCGCGTCCCCTTCCTCTCCCTTCCCTAGCTCCCCTATCCCGCCAACCCCCCTCCCGCGTTCCATATATTCAGTCCCAGTACATTCAGTTTTCAAAGAGCTTGCGTGCCACCTTTAACTCGAATTTTCATTTTTCATATATCACAAATATTCATTTTTGTATAAAATAAGAACAATCAATCGAATTTGGTACCTAACATAGGTACCTATTAAAAATATATTTAATTCTTGATTTTGTTCAAAGTATTAAGCGAGTAATTCAAATAAATTCATTAATTTAAAGAGTTTCGAAAATTGAATTTTGATTTTTACAATCATTGATTTGCAAAATGTCATTCTCAAATTTTGATATTTTTGACATTTTCGCAAGAGTTTTTTTTAATGATTAAAAAACTTTTCAGATGCATTGTTATGTGGTTGTAATAATCCAGAAACCTTCGCGGGGGTTTAAAGAAGGTATTTTGAAAGTTTCAAACATTTCCCATGCTTAATACAGCAATACATAGAAAACTCGTAGCTCACATACATATCTCATATAATATATCCCCAAGCAAGCATATTATAATTTTTTTTATATACAGATACTTACCGATGACAATACTACAATAAATCATTTATAATTTCACACGACACGTAAATACATTTTAACATTTATGCCGATAAATATGTCAGGTTATTGTCCCTCGTCGATCAATAATTACGTTATGGAATAAAAATCGTTATTCGGTAAAACGTGACATCGTTTGAAATGAAAACGTAGCAACATTTTTTATGTCGCACGAAAAAATACAAGTTCCCCATTTTATTTATTAACGCACGGGATAAAAAGAATTATTCTGCAAAACTAAAGTAGTTATTTTTGCCGACAGATGTCAGCTCTTACAAGCGTTTAGAATTAAATGTCAGTAGGGTTTAAGAGCAAAATAAAGTTGAATGGGTTTTGAAAACTTCTCGGCGAGTAAAATGTATTTTAATTTACAGATACGAGATACGAACATTGACAAGTACCTAAGAAATTTTTTTTTATAAATTTGTAAAATTTTCGCAAGGTAAGCTACGACATGTTCAATATGCACGTAGGTATCCCCATACATATACATTTCTTCATCAATTTTCCGATAGACTTGTTTAAAGAGATGTTTTAGTTTTTTCCCAAGCTGCCAATTCCATGTATGGAAGGGAAGTACTATGTTTATACAGCAATTTGTGTACGAGATTATTAAGTGGAACGTTTGCGCGGCCCTTTTCGGCCCGTTTCATACAAATCTTAAATTTGGATTTGAGATCAAAATACCCAACCAAACTGAAAAATTATTTTTGAAATCAAAAGGTATATCAAATATCCAGTACGGATGTGAGCTACTTTATTCATTTTTGCTTTAAATTATATGATATAGGCCATGAAAGATTTTAGTGTTTCATGATTTTAGAGGCAACTTGGGCAATTATTTGTGAGTAAATGAAAAACAAACAAAAAAATACTATAGAAATATGTGACAGGGAGGGAGGAATGAAATATAAAATAAAAAAAATTAAATAAAAAAAAAAAATCATTTAAAATACAAATTACCTATTTACGCGGAACAAAAAAAATTCCTGAGATTTCTCTATATGAGGGAGCACGGTACTGCATACTTTCTTTTGGGTATGCTCGGTATGAATATTCCAAGTTTTTGGAGGTGGACAAGCGTAACGCCTCATATGGGAACCTTTTATTGGATAAATCACTCCCTTGCCGTAGTTCACCCCAAGTGGTTCGCTAAGTTTGGTAAATTAACAGGGTGCCCTGGCTGATGGGGCGAGGTTTGTCTAGGTCTTGATCGCGAATGAGTTTGCCCACCTACTGCGTGGATTTGGAGAGACCGTTTGAGGGCGATCTTTTTATCTTTCCAGCCGGACTCTTTCGACCCACTGCCTTGCACCACACTGGGAGTGATGGATTCAAATGTCCGTCACTCCTGGACACTGATCCCAAAATTTCTACCCACTCCTCATTTTTTCATTTTTACTTACCGGATATTTCTCTCTTTCCTTTCCTAAAAAAAACTTTCCACACAGCATCCCCAACGATGACAAAGGCCATGAGAAAAAATATTTTCTCCAGGGCTGTGTGGAGCTAATGTAAAAGAAAAATCGAGTGCAGTTCACACGTGGTAGAAGCAAAACTTCACCAAAACAATCTCAACCAATAGGAGCCTTGAAAAGTGAAATCATAATCAAAGCGGCCAATGAGCGCAGTTTGACGCTTCGTAGGTACTGTAATGCGTCATTTCCGTTTCTCCGAGTTTCAAATCACAACGGGGCTAAAGAAGTTTCACTTCAAAAGAGAAATGCAGATAGGTTTCTATTGAATTACTTGAACAACATATTAATATATTTCGGCCCTCTGACAACAGTCAAGTGGGTCTCGCAATCACAATGTTTTCAAACGACCTCTGAGAACTTCAGTAATAGACATACATACAAAGCTTTTTACAGTGTTTATTTTAGAAAACACTTAAATAATTATTAGGCATTTCGTGAAATTCTGGTGTCCCTTTTACGACCGAAAACAAAGTAACTACCGCCGCACGCCGAAATATAAAACACCAAGAAGATTGTATTTATTCATAACAATTTAGTACCTACTTAAAAGCATTGTACGAACACACTTAAATGCTTTATTTGTTTAGACACTGGAGACAAAGCTTGTTTCCAATTGTTATTATTTCTTTGTTTTGGAAAGTTCTGAATATTTTGAGTGAAGCCGAAAGGACAAAGACGTAAGGAATTCTATAAGTAATGCTTATTTCTTCTTGGAATCTATTTTTGTTAGGATATGCCAGCGTATTTCTCTATATTCTTACCCTATTTTAAAATTTGACGTGGATCTGTTAATATTCGTGCATTTTCTGATTTCTAGGTTTCCTATCGGAAGTTGACTATCACCAGAGCAATTTTAATAATTAGGCCTTTTGACGTGATAACGTCTTATAAATCGATGAACGCCGGCCGCATTCACGAAAAAGCATGACTCATTGTCACGTTGTCACGTTCCGCCTGAGCCGGGCGTGCAAGCGAGGGCGCGGAACAAGCGTTCGGCCTAAGCGTTCGGCGAGAGCGCGGAACAAGCGATAGAGAGGCACGATCGGCCTAAGCGTTCGGCTCGTTATCACGTAAAATCGTCGTCCGTAAACCGACTTTACAGATAACCAATTTTTTTTTACATTAGCTCCACACAGGAGACCTTAAGGTAAATAATTCCCATCAGGGTCTACGTCGTCTTTGGGGATGCTGTGTAGAGGTTCTTTATAGGAAAGGAAGAAGAGGAAGTTCTGGGAAGGAAAAGGGTGTTAGGGGTAGGTAGGAATATGGGAGTCAGTGTGTCGAACGTATGAATCCATCCCTCCCAAGGCAATGGTCCGAGAGAGGTCAAAAGATCTCCCTCAAGCGGTCTCTCCCGATCCGACCTGCTATGCAGTAGGTGGACAGATGCATCGGCCACCAAGTTCTAGATAAACCCCATGAACCTACGGCCCACCTGCTGCATGGCGGACCGGATCGGGAGAGACTGGTCGGCCGAGACCTAATCTAAACTTCTCCAGTTGGACTCTCTCGACTCATCGCCTTGCACCGCAGCGGGAGGAATGGATTCGTACATCCGTCACTCCTAGGCTCACTGACTTCCAGATTTCTACCCACTCCCCATACCTTTTTCCTTCCCAGAACTTCCTCTACTCCCTTTCCCTAAAAAGACTCTCCACACAGCATCGCCAAAGATGACACAGGCCGCTGGGGATTTTTTTTTCCTGAGGGCCTCCTGCGCAGAGATAATGTAAAAAAACACAGGTATCGCAATTCGCCAGCCAAAAGACGTTTGCAGTGTAGATCTATATAAAAATAAATTAAAATTTGTTTGTTTCTTGGTTTGTATATATATATACACACGAGTATGTTTATATGCTATGCGTTGCTAAACCATTTATCCGATTTTTTATTTTTATTTTTTTTATTAGTATCTATAGCAAAATTTGTACATATTATAAATTGTATTATATTAAGGTATTATAAAGTTTTTGCGATGTGCGATTATATTAAGGTATTATAAAGTTTTAAGATTGCGATGAAACTTTGGAAATTTGATGTGTGCATACCTAGTATCTATATACAAGAGTGAGTTCTGGCACCATGAAATTATGCATTGCTAACCGTTCGGGAGAGGGAAGGCTACGCATGCCGGGAAATTAATGAATGAAAAAAAATTTCATTGCCGTGGGAAAATTATTTCCCCTAACACCATGCGAGCGAGGCCGCGGGTAAAAGCGATTAGTTTATATTATTAAGGATCGGTTATACAAATATTGAGGACGGGTTGTTCCGGAGAGTTTGAACAATTCATCAAATTTCAAAGTTAATTTTCAAGTTCTGTGAAAGTTCTATTCAAGTTCTGTTATTATTTCAGTTTTGTGAAACAACTATCCCACACTAACATAATAAGAGAACTTGAATAGGACTTTCACAAAACTTGAAAATTAACTTTGAAATTTGATGAATTGTTGAAATTTTAAAATTAATTTACCGAAAAGTATAGTTTGTTTTTTATTTTCAAAGTATTAATGTATTTTTCCTTAGATTTTAATGTGTTCCGCGGGGTATAGTGAAACTTCCATTGTGTATATCTACTTTTAAACATCAGTGTCTCCGTTTATACCTACAATGCTTCAACACATGATTCAATTTACACAGAAAGATCTCATGTAATAGATGATGTTACCAGAGTAACATTGCGGAAGTTATACTGAGTAGAATAATAGGATTGCGGATTGAAGCAAATTGCAAACAACAGGTTTAATACTGTTGAATTATGTGCTAAATCCGAGCTCTGGGAGATTAGGCCTTATTGAATATGCCAATGAATCGAGAATTTCCCGAGCCTACTAAGCCTACTCAATTGAATGATTTGGTGTTCGTGTTGGGGTGACGACAGGCGACACCCTAACATTGTTTTCCCTCATATTTGTTCCATGTTGGACATGTTTCAATACCAAATATTTCACTAAAGTTTTATGATAAGTCAGGAGTACATTGGCACACAACGTTCAGTATTAATTTAGAAAAATATAAACCGGGTGACAGAGGTATGTAGTGATGGATAAATTCTCGGGAAATTATTTTTGGGTAATATTCCCGCATTATTCCCCAAACGGGGAATATTGCGGAAATTTTAAACCTAATATTAATTTTTTACAATAGCCCCTACTCAAGAGACTCTGAAGAAAAAAAATCCCTCAGGGCCTACGCCATCTTTGGGGATGCTGTGTGAGTCTTTTTAGAGAATCGAAAGGAGAAAAAGTTCTGGGAGGAAAAAAGGTATTTTTTTTACATTTACAAGCTCCACAGGAGGCCCTGAGGAAAATAATTTCCCTCAGGACCTATGTCATCTTTGGGGATGCTGTGTGAAGGGTTTTTTTAAGGAAAGGAAGGAGAGGAGAGTTCTGGGAAGGAAAAGGGTTTAAGGGGTGGGTAGGAATCTGAGGGTCAGAGTCCTGCTGGAGAGGTCAAAAGGACTCCTTCAACCGATCCAGCCGGTGGGCAGACGCATCCGTCTCCAAACTTCACTACATGTACCCGGGCACCTCTGCTAAGTTACCAAAAGTAGCGAATCACTTGGGGTGACATATGGCAGGGATAATGGTTATCCAATAAATGGTTCCCGGGGCGGCGTTACCCATACCCGTCTCCCGAATTCAAAATCTCGATCAGGTTTAATCTCGGTAGGGTTGTCCCCAACAGCGGAATTTCATGTAACTAGTTAGATGACCAGGGGTAGAGAGCCCAGCGACTTCAAGGCCCCGGTGAGCCACAGCAAGTTCAGAGAAGCCCGAGGCATGGGGCGTTTGTAGGAGGCCTTTGGTCTAATTTAAATTCAGAATACGATTATTATAAAAATAATCTTGTTCTAATTTATTTGTTGTAGTAAAAATGTAGGTATTTTTACAATGAGTGCTTGAGGTGAAGCCGGCACAATTTGTTTCACAATATTTCGAGTTCGTGTAAAACAAGGTGTTTGCTATTTTTGGCCGTATATAATGTTGCATTATATGATCGTCTCAATCTGTTATGATAATTAGTGTAATTATCACTTTATGTATTTTTATTTAAGTAACAGGCATGTTGCTAAAAAATTTATACACACGGATGATTTAAATACAGAGCATAACAGAAATTAAAATGAAAATTGTAACAACAATAATTAGTTAAATATGCAAAAGTGAATGACAAACAAAAATGAATTAAAGGTAGAATACAAAAGTATCACCAACAATTAATTATACACCACTTTATAATGATTTATTCAATTCTCTACAGTATTTCAATTTTATGGAATACTAGCGAGTTCCCGGCAGGCGTTGCTATGCCACTTAATAAATAAATGGTTTCTCCCTGCGTGTCCTTTCCATTCGTCCCGTTCCCCTTCCGCCTCCCCTCCCTCTCCCGCGTCCCCTACCCCTCTCGCGTTCCCACTCCACCTTCTGCGCCTTCCCCCTTCCCACTCCCCTCGCCCCCTTCCCCCGTCCCGATAACCCCCCTCCCGATTTCCCCTCCCCCCTTCCGGATTCGCCTCACCCCTCCCGCGAATCCCCCTCCCGAGTTCTCATACTTTCATTCCCGGTATAATCAGTTTTCAAACAGCTCGCGTGCCACCTATTGCAATTGTTTTAAACAAATTTCTTAATGCCAGAGCTCACCAGTATATAAAGAAACCATCGCTGGCAGGCACACATCAAATACCTAAAGTTTCATCGCAATCGGATGAACTGTTAGCAATGGATAATTTCATGATGCCAGAACGCAGTATTGTATGTAGAAAGAATTGCGGGCATGCGCACATCAAATCCCCAAAGTTTCATCGCAATCGGATAAATGGTTTAGCAACGCATAACATACATAGACAGAAGCAAACATTTTTTCATTTTTACATATATAGATTTAGTCAAAAGTGTTATGAGTTATGAAATACATTATGTCAAAGTGTTGTGAAATTGATATATTTGTGACGGGCTGTTCAGACACGTAATATTCGTCTTTGAAGAGATGATGAGTTAATTACATAATTTGAAGAGTTTTGCCGAAAGTTATAGTCTAATTTTGGTTCCTTGAAGTGTGAAAGTTTGCATTGCACTTGTTTATTTCTCATTTATCCATCGCGTAATAATTCATAACGACTAATTGAAAATGCTGGCCCTCATAAGTAAATTTGATGAAATTATTGTGGTAGCATCAAAAGCCATGTTTTATAATATGTTCGATGTATTAAGAATATATACATTTTTGGCTTCTGGCTGCTTCTTAAAATTACTTCTTTTCCCGAAATATCACTCCATCATTACGTCCTTCAATATTTCGCATGAATTGTCAATTTCCTTGAATATTTGATGGAGAACATAATATTAACTTTGAAGTTTCAGATTACATCTCTTGTAAAGTCGAGTTGAGACCGAGCCCGAAGATATTTCAGATGTTTGATACTTTTAACAAGTTTCCGTAATATCATGAATGTTTTTAAACTAAGCTCGGACTCAAAATTCTAAAATCCTCCAACTTGTGATTCGATTTACCCTCTAATCAAAATGTATAGTAGGGGCCGACCACATTTCGTCTGGACCAAAGTTTCCGACGAAGTGTGAAAGGGAATCTCCAGCAATTTGTAAATTTTGACCCAAATTTCCGGACAATTTTCTTCTTGTGTACACAGACACTGAGCCATGGAATATAATGGGCTCCTAAGAAGCTTCGCGGTTTGAAAACGTTGTCAGATATAACTATAGACTCCAGCAATTTTCAGTATAACTCTAACTAAAAGTTGTGAACTTTGATAGTTATACGAGAAACAATGTCATTAGCTGATTTATCTTTCGTTCCATCAAGGTTTTATTGTAATGTATCAATTTTCGAGACTGACACTAATTCGTGGTGGAATTCAATTATTTTGATACTTTGAAAGAATTTAAAACTTTTTTCCACTTTTTTATTTATTGACCGTCACTGGTTTCAAACTGCCACGGCCATCTTCAATCTGGTAAAATATGTCCCATACAAACAATTTTTGAGAGAAGGTATAACCAAACTATAATACTAATACAATAAAGACAAGCCAGTGGCTGAGTTGACGTCGCGTTTGGGTCCCGCCCAGGCTTGTATGTTCAATTCCTCGGCTGGCTTAGTCCTCCGTCACGATACGAGCAACATTTTCTGCTTACTGTGGTGATAGTTGAGATTTTCAAATATTGTCAGGTAAAAAAAAACGTAACCCGGGAATTTTTGTCTGTTTTTTAAAAATAATTTTTTTTTAAATAAAAGTAATGCAAATCGCTTGGCAAATGGAGTCTAGAAACGCTCGATGTCCAGCGTAAAAGTGGTTTATATTTATTTTGTGAATAATTTTATAAGAAACAAAAGTTAATCAAGGGAAATTTTCACAAACAATCTAAGCTATAAAAACGTAGTTTTTAAAAGTACATTTATACAAAGTACAAAACATTAATAAAGATCTTTTTGAAATTTATTTTTCCGCTTATATATTTTTTCAAGTAATTAAATTTTATATTTTAATTCTATTTAAGAAAAAAGCTTTAATTTGTCAAAAACATATTTTTTGGTATTCGTAATGAAAACCCGATGTAGTAAAGGTTTATCGAAAATAGTCATAGACAAATTGTACCAGGCTGCACTGAAGATATAAAAATTAAAAAGTGGAAAAGAGTTTAAAATTGTTTCAATATGTAAACTACTGCAATATTCAGTTAGTTTTTAATATACTGTAATATTAGTTAGTTAAATATCGTAATATTTATGTACATACAATATACTTGGCGCATTATTTTTTTTATTTTTTATCTTATTAGTTATTTTATTTTTAATGAATTAATTTAGGAAAACATTATTATTCTAAATTTTTCTTAACGTATTTTCATTATATATCCTTGTGCCCTTTTTATTTTTATTCGTAATTTAAAAAAAAAAATTGATTGGTTTATTTTTACGTTTCTTCCCCTTTTTTGCACGAGCTTTATTCTTAAAAGGTTGCAACACTGTAAAAAAAACTGTTATGTAAAGGAAGTCAAATTCTTTGTTTATCTATTCAAAATTAATAAAGGAAAAACAAAAACAAAAAATAACAAGATAGATAGAAAACAGATGCAAAAGCTCTCACACGGAAAGTTTGAAGTGCGTTTGTAACTTTCAACGATTTGTTTGGTACTTTTTACAAGTTTAGTCAGTACTCCGTTGTCTAACCGTCAGATAGAAAAATGTTGCAAATATGGTCGGGAGAGTTAGCTTCTAAGAAAATAAGAAGGACACTACAATTATGCGAAATTACTGTTGAAAAATAACATGAACAAATAATTATCAAAAAGATAGGCTACTCTAACGACGAGTCGAATTTTGTGGCCGTTCTTTGTGGCAATTGAATGAAAAGTCTGCGTTTGATACCTCTTTCAAACTGTTGGTTGACTCGGTCAGTGAAGAAGAAGAGCAAAACATTATTTGAAAACAGAACTCTTTAAATAACAATAACATGATTAAAAGCTCTTTCGTCAAGTATATAGGTTAGTAATGGGGTTTTCCAATGAAATATTCAATAGCAGCATGAAACAAAGACCTTCTTTGCTTCTTGAATAAGTTAAACGTTCGTAAAACAAACATACCTTACCCAATACCAAGCCAGGTTCTAAGAGGTAATGCAGATGTGACTTTAGTTCTCAAAGAATTATTTAAACCCTTACAAAAGGTGCCAGATGATGGCGAATTGCAGCTTTCAATTAGATTCGCGAGAAGAAATACTGTTTTTAATCATTCCAACTATTGCCCAATAAATATCACACCAAGCTTTTTAAAGAACCGGAGAAAGTTATAAATAACAGGTTACTCACATACCTGGAAAGTAAAACGATTTTTACCAAACGGCAAGAAGGTTATCTGGTTATCGGTGGAACCGATCGTGTGCTGATCTACTGGGGTGACGTATTTTGGTTAGGGGCGCTTCTAGGAACGTTTCGGAGGAACCCTTATCGTTCGGATTGGATAGATAATTCTAATGTCCTTTGATAATGTCTTCGTAGGGCAAAATGGCTGTTATACGATGTGAAAAAAATGCTGATGTAAGTATTCACAAATTTTTAAATTTTGTTTCACTACCCTGGTTGATGATGCCCGATACATGTGACAGATTGCAAGAGACATAGACGGTTCTATTTCAACTCAGCACTAAAATATCGCAGGCGTACCACAGGGATTCGTGCTGTCACCCATGCTGTTCTACATCGGTTTTTATCATTCAAAATTATAGCTGTACTTTGCGAACGCACTCGCTAAACGAAAACGAATTCGTAAGCAATTACTAATTTCCTTAACAGTTTGAAGAAATATTACGGTTGCTTAGTGTTTACTGAAAAAAAAAACTTATCTCGACTAATCGTTCCTCACAATATAATAAATCTCATTACTCAGACGGGTACTTCTCATTACTCAGATAGGTATTTCTCATTACTCAGACACGTACTTTTCATTAATCATACAGGTACTTTTCATTACTCAGACAGGTACTTCTCATTACTCGTATAGGTAATTCTCATTACTCAGATAAGTACTTCTCATTACTCAGACAGGTACTTCTCATTACTCGTATAGGTAATTCTCATTACTCAGATAGGTACTTCTCATTACTCAGATAGGTACTTCTCATAAACTAAAAAGGTACTCAACAAAGGCACTCGTAATGTGCCAAAAATATCATATTTACACCACAAAAACCATTTTTGTAGTAATTCTATTTAAGTGAACGTTAAACAAATATGTGAAGGGCATGTATCTCTGTCTATCTGTAAAATATACAAATTCTTCGCTTTAAGGAATATCTTGTAATTTTGCTTTAATCAAATAGGAAAAATAACAAAATTCGCCAGCAAAAATATCCGATTTACGGAATTACATTTTTATTAAATTGGTAAGCGATGAGGCATGTATGGACAAATATCACGCCAGGAATCACAGTGGAAAATTATTCTCAAACCAAATAGCCGAAATTTATGAAAATGAGTTTTGGGAACGCTTCCATGATACAGAATCTGATGTTGTAAAACCTTCAGAGTTAAGGAGAAGCTTTCCTAATGATGATTAATTTGCGCGAATGGAAAGGTTTCGTAGGTAATCAACCCTTCCGAGACACGGAAGACAAAACAATTTCCAGTGAATAGATTATGGCATTTCAGAGTTGTTTTCGACATTTCGGGAAACGGATTTATAAATTCTTTTCGAAAATGATGCCAATCAAGATAGAACATTTTTTAAATAATGACGAAGATAAGAGGAAAAGCCAAGTTTCTTTATCCTAAAAAAATCTCAATTAATTCAAAGCAAAAAAAGGTTTTTATGAAACAAAACAACCATAAAATAATATTATTTTTCTCTCGAATGTATGAATTAATGAACCAATTCTTGTATTTTACAATAAGTGTGTTTGTTTAATTGAACACATTCACAACACAATATTAGAAATATTTTAGTTTTAAATATTTAATTTAATTTTAGGACATGGATGTTTAGGTTTATATTGCAGACTTTTTTAATTCAAGATTTTTTTGCTAAATCAGAAAACCTGACGCTTTGGTTTATAATTATTACTAGCTTTTTAGTGGTATTAGGGGTAAATTACTGTAGCGCTTGCACTTATCAAATATCCCCCCTTCCCCCTCCCGCATTCCATACATTAATTCTCGGTACATTCAGTTTTCAAAAAGCCCGCGTGCCACCTAAATTTCATAATGCCAGAGCTCACCAGCAGTAAAAAAAGAATTATCCAATTTGGTCCAGTCGTTGGGAAGTTGCGCGCGTAGGTACCAACATTCGAAGATTCATTTTTATTTTCATAGATAGATAGATATTAACTACGATGCCTGATATAAAAAAAATATATCAACATCGTTTCCACGGCAACGATTTGTTTTCTGACGTTAGCAATAAGTCGCTTTTGTTAGCGACAGAAAACGTGTAAGAAATATAAAATATTAATATTTATAATTTCATAACGCCATTCATTTCATATACAGCTTATATGACTCGCACATAATGTAGCTTTCTATTGGTTAAAGAATTTTAAAAATCGGTTTATTGATTTATGCGTGAAAGCGTAACAAACAAACGCACGCAGTTTCGCATTTATAATATTAGTATAGATGATTTAATCGTAAAAAGTATTCGATACTCAAGGAAAATCGATTTTCATACAATTTTTCAAGAGCTTTTTCTCTTCCTTAAAGAGAGATATTTGCGTGTTGGTGTTGACTCCCTCGCCCCGTAACACGCTCTAGCAGGTGCCATTTTACTGTCAATCCCATTTAAATATAAAATCATTTATTTTATACGCTGCCAATTTAATCCAGTGGCGTATCTACCTGTAAGTTTACAGCGCGGGGTGTATAAATGGAATAACAAAACGAAGTTGCACGATTCTGAGTTGACCGGTCATCGTTTTATCACCACAAGTGGTCGCCCAATGGTCGAAATTCGACCATAATTATAATGTTTTTTTATTGATTTAATGCATTTTTTTACGCATAATTAAAAAAAATAGCATTCTGCACTCCTTCTGTACATAAACTATAAGTGTGCGAAATTTCATACTCCTCAGTCCGCAATTTTCATAAAAAGGGGTACAAAGTTTTTGCTTCACGTATCAAATACTGATGATGATGATGATGATTTAACGACAGGAGGTTATGGTCAACCTATATTTTTTGTAGATTATTTTTAACTGGGACTTTTAAATAAATTTTTTCTCATGTTTTTGTTTTATTAATATGAACGGCCTAAAAGTCAAATTGTCAATGTAATGGTTGAACATAAAATATGTCATTTACAAACAAACATTATATGTGTCACTAGCAAGGAGTCATTTAGAATATAATTCCACGGTTTGGTCCCCAAATTATGAGGTTCATTCACATGCGATTGAAAGAATCCAAAATAAATTTTTAAGATATGTAAATTTTAAAATGGGCATTCCTAGAGAATGTCTAAATAACGAAAACGTACTTTGTTCATTAAATTTAATAAAATTATCTGATCGTAGAATCATTTTCGATTTAACCTGTTTGTATAAAAACGTAAATTCAATGATTGATACCCCTGATTTATTATATGTAATCTCTTTTCATATTCCAGGCAGGTCAGTTACAAGACAGTACCTACCATATTATTGTAACAATTCTTCATCAACTTCCCAATGCGACGGATTCAACAGCTAGGAAACAAATACTCTGATGTTGTTGATATATTTAGTACATCAATTTTAATATATAAGCATACCTTGTTGAAGTTTTTTTCATCAAGTAGGGCAATATTTTGATAAAGCTATTTAAATTGACTAACACATTAACAGTATTTTGTCTGCTGAAAGAAAAACAAAAAACCATTTTGGATTTTTTATATTTTGTACCTACATACTGTGTGGATGGAATTCAATAATATTCTTACTTTATATTTATTTTTGTGTAAGTGTTTTAAACAGTCGCTTCCTGCACTATTTACGAGTATAATTTTGTAAATATTGTTTTGTATAAGTAAAAGCCTAAATAGGCGTAAATAAATAAATAAAAATGAATAATATTATTATTATTGCAACAATACTCTCAGTAATGCTGAACAAAATTCAATAATACATCGTCTACACTCTTTAGGTAATGAATTTGCTCATATCGATAATGCCGGAAGTCTGTCATCATACAAAAGATGCATAAAACAGAATTTGTCTGCTATTACTACGACGTAATCATAATATAATCATTAATCAAGTCCTACCTTTGTAAACAGATGTATGTAATTAACTTTGTAAACAGATGTATGTATACGCAATTGTATGAGCGTTCCCAATATCTATGATTAGAAACATATCATAATCAGTGATACCTTTTATATTTGGTAAATTTATATTATCTTCAATTTTTGTCTCCTAAGAGCATTTCTTACTCTTTACTTGTTACACTTTTTTTTAATATTTATAACTTTACACTTTTTATTTCCTACCTTTAAACTTTCTATCTCAATCTGCAACTTTTCATTATACTTTATATTTTATAATTTTATGCTTTTACTTTATACTTTCATTTATCTATCTTACTTTTTACTTACTGCTTACTACCTCAACTCCTTTTTTTACCTTTAGTTTTTATATTTTACTTCAATTTATGTTGTTACTTTCGTTTTGTTATTGTTTTATAATACATATATAATATAATTTATGTTAATGGCACATGTTGTGCCGTATGTTTTTGAAATAAATAAATAAATAATAAATAAATAATATCGGTCCCAGAACGGTGCTCTATGGGATACCAAAATTTGATGTAATATATCATTGAGGAAGAAGATAACACTAATAATCTAAATGAAATATGAAAGAGAACATGACACAGAAAAAAAGATAACAGTCGCAAACGGTCCCAGTTGCGACCGTTATCTTTTTATTTTTCTGTGTCTTGTTCTCTTTCATATTTTTGTTTAGATTATTAGTGTTATCTACCTCTTCAATGGTATAAAATTAAACAAAAAAAAACCCTGTTTTCGTAGACCCAAAAGAGGGGGGGGGGTAAGAAAGAGGGGGTAAAAGTAAGCTTAGGGATATCTTTTGATAATTTGGTCCTAAATTGTCACTACATTAATGTTATTCAATTTTAAATGAAAGTTTTCAATTTCGTTGTTAACTAAATTTAATTCTCTTCTCTTCTATTGATGAAATATTTGGCCAAAACAATACTTCTTTATAAACAGTACGCTAGTACTTTGTTCAAGGTAAACTCTATTACGAAATTTCATCAAAACTGTTTTATATTATTACGTTAACACTAAATTAATTTCTAATAAGAAGTTGTCATTTAAAATAAAACGGATCTAATTTTCAAATTTATTGGGGAATTTCTAAGGAAATTTTATATTCATGTTTCCATTATACCTGCAAAGCTACACAAATGATTAAGTTTAATATATATGAGAGATACTTTAAAGACGCACAAATATTAAACCATGTTTTATGCGTATTTTTTGTACGTTACATTTAATTATTGTATAAAATATTACATCTCTTTCAATTTGTGAGGCGGGTATGGATAATTCTGCCCCGGGAGCTATTTATTGGATTTTTTAAAATATTTAATTAAAATTAGATTTGATAGTTTTATTATCAAATTTTTAAAGTAATTTTGTATGTATTTAAGTAACAGCTGTTTCGATTTACAAAATCATTTTCAAACTGTGGCTAAATCCACTGTTGGGCGACTTATTTATAAGATTTTACAAAAACTCTTACATTGTCACAACTTGAGAATGACATTTGCAAACCATCGATTGTTAAATTAAAATTCAATTTTCTAAAATGTTTAAATTAATGAATTTATTCTCACCTATAGTACTAACCAAAATCGAATACTTTGAAGCTTATCATAATTTATATTTGTTTTAAATATATATGTATCTATGTTAGGTACTAAATTTGATAGAAAATTTATAAAAAAATTGCAATAGGTGGCACGCGAGCTGTTTGAAAATGTGAATGTACCGGGACTGAATATATTGAAAGCGGAAGAGGGGAGGGGATCTTGGAAGAGGGGTTGGCGGGAAAGGAAATAGGGAAGGCGGAGAAGGTGGAGTGGGAACGCGTGACGGGGAGGGGACGTGGAAGAGGAAGGGAGGTGGAAAGGGAACGGGACGAATGGGAGAGGACACGCAGGGAGAAACAATTTCGTTCTTAAATGACATAGCAACGCATGCCGGAAACTCGCTTGTTTTCTATAAAAAATGCAAGCATTACTTTTTTAATTTTTTTTCGACGATTAAAAAAACGGTGAAAATACCCTAATGGTTTGGAGTACTTTCCCTAAAATAACCATTATTAAACCTTTATCGTACGTTCGTTTGTTCATTATTATTTGTACATGAACCCGTACATGAACCAGGCCATGTTTAGCGCTTAACCTGTGGAATAAATTAATATAATTAACGAAACAAATATGGTGGTTATATCGGTTCTCCACTGCCACATGGAAATAAAAACATTGCCTAGTTAGACCCAATTTATGCGGGAAAGTTTAGTTAAAGGTGTAGTAGGTTGGCACTCCGAAATTATAATTATAATAATAATAGTTGGATAATTTGTAGAGCGCCGTTTTTGTGAAAAATCACCTTAAGGGTTTTGGGTAATCTTTCAAATGAGAAAATGAACCTTTATCCTGATCTGATTATTAAAAAAAGATTGATTTTATTTTTCTTTACAATATTAAATTTTTGTTATTTTCTTCTTCTTCTTTTCGTATGGTGGGGGGGTCATAGGGGGACATCTAGGTCTGCGAGCCAGTCTAGGGCCTCAGTCTGTGGACCACATCAATCCCACCGGGCAATGAATGGAGCGGGCATTCGTTGACCACATGTTAGGTGGTCTGCACCTCACCGCATTCAAACATCTCCGACTCTTTAAGGCCCCATTTATACATCATATGGGCACAACGGCTACGGGAGCACCTTTTCCTATTGAGGCGGACCAGAGTTTGCGGGGCAATGAGAACCCAGGCTGTCTCTCAGTGGGGTCTTGTACGAGGTGGGCATTTTTTACCTTGGCCGATTGCCTCTCAAGCTTCCACCTATCTTCTGGGGTGAGAGGTGAATGGAGGAGTCTTTCTCCTTCTGTCCAGAAGGGTTTGTTATCAAAAACATATTATCATCTAAAGTCGCACAACATTAATAAGTGAAATATAATGTTTTAATTTTTTTCACATCTTGATCATGATGAATAATGATTAAATGTTGAAAATTATAAACAACGTAATATAGCTGTGATTTAAAAACTATTTTTAAAATGAACAAAAAATGTGCATAACGCTTTTAATAAAGCCAACGTTTTATTTTACTTAATTTAATTAAGAAGAAAACACAATTTTCTCCTGGGTATCTACTTCCACCAAAAGAAAATTATTAAAGTTGAAAAATTAGACCGGTAGGAAAACACGAAAAAGCAGAAAATTTCAAACAGTGAAGCCTCCTTTTTGTTTAGATTTTTAATTAAATTCAAAACAAATTTTCCCTGCAATTTACAGTTTGGAAACTTAAATGATTAAAAACTTCAAAAGCATCATAGCCAATTCTCAACTGATTGCATTTTAGACGAGTAAGAATTTTTACGCTATGTCTAAAAATAATTAATTTTCAAAGGCATTTTGAATGTTTCGCAGTGTTGACGCAACTATGTATATCTACCTTCCTCCATCCAACACTTTCCATACTATACCCATCTTTTCTGACAAAATGTGCCAATATTACATACGCGACGATTACTATCAACCTGGATTTGTGGATCAATAACTTCCAAGGAGCATTCAGTCTGTTAATTGAACCAATGGCATTGAATTCTCAGTTCTTTAATGTTGACCATGCTAAAGAAGCCTCTTGCAATGATTACCAATCTAGTGATCTCTCAGTGTGTGTAATTTGTGTCTATTTAATTAATACGTGCATTTATCACCTCCTGTGCAAAGATTTGTGTATTGATCAGTCAATCCTCTGTAAAATGATTACCAATCTAGTGATCTCTCAGTGTGTGTAATTTGTGTCTATTTAAGTAATACGTGCAGTTATCACCTCCCGTGCGGAGACTTCTGTATTGATCAGTCAATCCTCTGTGCAATGATTACCAATCTAGTGATCTCTCAGTGTGTGTAATTTATGTCTATTTAAGTAATACGTGCAGTTATCACCTCCTGTGCGGAGACTAGTGTCAATCCTCTTTACAATGATTACCAATCTAGTGATCTCTCAGTGTGTGTAATTTGTGTCTATTTAATTAACACGTGCAGTTATCACCTCCTGTGCTGAGACTTGTGTATTGATCAGTCAATCCTCTGTACAATGATTACCAATCTAGTGATCTCTCAGTGTGTGTAGTTTTTGTCTAATTAAGTAATACATGCAGCTATCACCGCCTGTGCGGAGACTTGTGTATTGATCAGCCAATTGATTCATCGGTGCCTCACAAGAACTGTGCTGTGAGAAATTAAGTTAAACTGTGGGAAAGGTGAGTCAGATTCTCTTCCAGTGTCCACTATTCGCATCCATTGTTGTCTCACATTTAAACGCCATATATTTTGATTACATTCTACATTATTTAT
The DNA here is from genome assembly GCA_936435175.1 of Glyphotaelius pellucidus. Taxonomy (NCBI): domain Eukaryota; kingdom Metazoa; phylum Arthropoda; class Insecta; order Trichoptera; family Limnephilidae; genus Glyphotaelius; species Glyphotaelius pellucidus. Next base: position 8,003,606 of record OW386552.1, on the reverse strand, counting down.
AGTCCAATTGATTCGCAATCTATTTGCGACAACACGCAGTTTTTCATTCAAGATTCCAGGTTTTATTCCATCAAATTTATACTGGGAATTGATAAAGTCTCTTTTGAAATTAACAAATAAATCGTCTGTCAATTTTCTCCCGTTTTCCAGAAGAGTATCTCAACACCAATTTTCCAATTCGGGCATTTATTTTGGAAATAGGGCAATCAATGTTAGCCAGTACCAAGTGGCCAGTTACCTCGCTTCGCCAGCATTTTCATCGAGAAGAGAACATTTCGTAGTAGATTACTTTGGAATTAATGATTTCTCGCCTCGCAGAACTAATTAAATAGATTTTGGAGAGCTGATAAGGTTTTATTTGACGGTGTTAAAATCGAATTATTGGCATTGTTATGACTAGGTTTTGTTGAATTATGTAATGTTACTATTTTTATTGCATACGTATATTTGAATTTCAATGTTGGTTTTCTTGATTGAATGAATAAATAAATGAAATGGAATCTTGAAAGTAGAAATTAACCACTTTCCAACATCCGATCGAGCTCAAAGTCGGCAAATTGACTCGTTGTTGTTGACAATGCATTGTGCTATATTTTTTTAAAGTTTTAGTACTTTAAATAATGCTTTGTTTATAAATTAGTTTTGCTAACGTTAAAAGATAGTTTTTTTCTGAAACATTATTTTTTAAATAACTCTTCCGCGTGAGTTTAATAAAACTTCCATGAAAGTAAATGTTATTTAATAATATAAGTTCCTTATGCGTGTATGATTATACACATTCAAGAAATCGACGTTTAAATTGGCAAAAAATGAATCCAAAATGTCAGATTTTTCTTGTTATTGTTGGGGAAATATTATAATATTTTTTGTTTGTATGAACAATCTGGGGGGGGGGAATGTGTACCGCCGCCCGGGAATCTTTATTGGATAACCAACGCCTCCCTCAAGTAGTGCACGGCTTCATAGAGTGAGGTTTATCTAGGTCTTGGAGGCAGATGACCAGGATACACTGAACCCCAGATTTCAACCCATCCCTTAAATCTTTTTCCTTCCCAGAACTCTCCTCTCCTCCTTTTACTAAAAAAAACCCCTCCCCACAGCATCCCCAAAGATGACATAGGCCTTGAGGGAAATTATTTTATAATAAGGGCCTCCTGTGTGGAGCTCATGTAAAAAAACGAGATATAAAGTGAAGTGATTGTTTTGTTGCAATTCTTTAAATAAAAGGACTGTGCTTTTAAATTTTGAATTTTCCGAAATTTTTCCACGTTTTAATAGGATATGTTTCATACTTGAAGCTTAAAATACTGCAAGTTTTAAACATGAAAGTATACTTCAAACAACAAAAATCTAAAGATAATTTTATGTAGTTTCAACAAATGTATTTGTTTTTATGACATCTTCAAAAATAAGAAATATAAAGACATTCAAAATACGATTGGAAAAATTCCAAAATTCGTTCAGAAATTATCAATAAAACAAGTATACACAATAGAAATAAAAAAAAACTACCCTCTCTGGCCTCTCCTCTATATTTCCATGAACAATTTTTTGTCATTTTTTAATTAGTAATGTTTTCACAATTAGCAATTGAATAAAATTTTCACGACGTTTTTTAAGGCTGTAAGTTAATTAAGTTTTGAAAATAGATGTCTATAGTATAAAAAGCTTTGTTTCTATCGGATTGATTTTTTTAAAGATTACGGGAAAGAAAAGAGTCCCGACGGAGAGCACCATTTTACCAGGAGCGAAATACTCTGTATTTCTTCTTTGATTTAGAATAAAAATACGACGAAAATAAACAAAGCCAAAAAGCGTATTTTATTTAATTTGGTGAGGCCCAAATATTAAACTGCCATCTGATTAGAATTCGCAGAACAAAATTTGCCACGAAAAACAAGCCAAAACAAATTCTTACGAAATGGGAAATTCAACCAAAATAATATAATTCCAACAAGGCCTAATATTTTTTTACAGGTATTTAACTCAATTTTTTTTACGCGAATAACCTTAAGAAATTTGCTCCCTAGAACAGATGGTGAAGACAGATTGAATTGCCAGCAGGATATTTACTGCCAATACCCCTGCCATAGGTCACCCCAAATAGTTGGCTACGTTTGGTGACTTAGCAGGGGTGCCCGGGTTCATGGGGTAAGGTTTGTCTAGGCCTTGACGGCGGGTGCTTTCGCCCATCTGCTGCATGGCGCGCCGGATCGGAAGAGACTGGTTGGGAGATAACTTTTGGACTCTCCAGCCGGACTCTCTGGACTTGCACCGCAAGGAGTGATGGATTCAAACGTCCGTCACTCCTGGACAAATTGACCCCTAGATTCCTACCTACCCTTCGTACCTTTTTCTTTCCCAGAACTTCTTTTCCCTAAAAAAAAAAACCCCCACACAGCATCTCCAAAGATGGCAGCTTGTCCCCAGGGCCAATGTAAAAATAATGTACATAAATATATATATTTTTTTAAATAAATATGTAGAACATATATTTTGACGGCCGGCGTAGTCCAGCGGCAAGACTCTTGACTAGCAATCCGAAGGTCGCGGGATCGAATCCCGGCGTGTCAAATAAATTTTGGTTGATTAATTTGTGTTATTTCACAATATATTAATTTAAAATAATATATAGTATATTTGCTTCACGTTCCAGAGTGGAAGATACTCTCAGTATTGCCCTGGTGTGAGACCACCATTCAGAATTGAAACGTTGCTTGAAATGGCTTTATCCGTGTTTGGTGACCAGATCTGAATAGCCAGGTACTTCCCCACTTTCCTCTTCCCCATCTCCTTCCCCTCCCCACTACCTTCAGCCTCACAACATACCCCAATTGGGGGATGTCATAGCCTCACTGGCTCCAGACGGGAGCAGTTGGGACTCTTGTGCGGTATTCATATAAAAAAAGAGAACAATTTTCTCAGTTGACCCGCGGTAAGGCGGTTCTTAAAAGGACTTTTTAACTCCTAACGTTTCAGACAGATCTCACTGTCCATCTTCAGAGGCCGTATGTCTTGAGTTTTATCACAACCGACATGCGAAAGCGATCAGTTTGAGACAAAATTCAAGACATAAGGCCTCTGAAGATGGACAGTGAGATCTGTCCGAAACGTCAGGAGTTAAAAAGTCCTGGTAAGGACTACGTTACGCGGGTAAACCGAGAAAATTGTTCTACACCTTACACCCGTGAAAACCTTAACCGTAACATATATATGTATACATACATACAATATATAAATATATTAGGAGTTAAAACATCGTATCACGATTTATATTATTTGGTTGTAAAAAAAACATTTGCCCGAAATAATAATTGCAATTTTCCCAAATTCATTCAAAGCAATAACGATAGACAATAAATCTGTGTCAATTTTGGCGCTGAGTTACCGCCATGAATAGATTGGCTCTATTGTGGCAATAATTGACCTCTTTGGGCATTGTTCGATTCCAGAATATTCTCTGTTGATTCCAGCTCCAGCAACATTCAATGGTCAACTACGAAATAGATGAATGGGTATTGTAATAGGGTGTAACAAAAAAGCAGGGTGAGAAAAATTGCCGATGGTGAAGTTTAGAGGCATATTTGAAATGAAATTGCATTTAATCTTCGTTAATGAAGTCTCCTCACATGGACGACAAATTTAAATCAAAACTTTCATTACTCAATTAACTAATTCTGTAAAACAATTATTAATAATTGCTTTATTTTGGTGACCCGACAGTTGATTTCCCAACAGTTGGCCCCTGAAATGATGTTTACTTACTAACCATCACGCTGTTTCTCGCAGGAGTAGGCAGAGAGGACGGACCGCCAAACAACTCGATCTTGACACACACTCCTTGCCTCGTTCACATTCATACATCGTCTCATTCATGCTCTTCTATTATTCTGACTCTTGACATCGCCATAGGTCACCCCAAGTGGTTCGCTACGATTGGTGATTTAGCAGGGGTGCCCGGGTTCATGGAGTGAAGTTTGTCTAGGTCTTGGGGGCGGATGACCAAGAAACACTGAACCCCAGATTCCTACCCACCCCATAAACCCTTTTCCTTCCCAAAATTCTCTCCCATTTCCTTTCCTTATAAAGCCCTCCACACAGCATCCCCAAAGATGACATAGGCCCTGAGGGAGATTATTTTCCTCAGTGCCTCCTGTGCGGAGCTTATGTAAAAAAAAAAAAATCGCCCGACTCTAGTATCTGATTCACTTGGTCGTGCCATGTCTTTCACGGGCGTCCCCTACTTCGTCTACCATTCTCATTTGCGCCATATATTCTCCTAATACTCCTTTCCTCTTCATTCGCTCTACATGCCCAAACCACTGAGCGTCCCTTTTTTAATCTTACTCATTACGCTTAATCATCCTTGACCCTTTGCGGATCTCCACATTTCTCACACGATCATACATGGGTTTTCCACACATACACCTCAGGGATCTCATTTCTACAGCATTCAGTCTACTTTCATCCTTTCTTCGACAGTTCCATGCCTCACTGCCATACATCAGGGTAGGTACCAGTACTCCTTTACGTATGGCTAGCTTCGCTTCTTTTGACAGTTTATTGACGAAATGATGTTAATTAATACATTATATTTGTTTATTAATACATTATATTTGTTTGTGCATTATTTACCAATTTTAAACCTAAAATCGATTTCAAAAATATCTTTAATAATAATAAGTTGTTATGGATATCAAACGAATTTATTTACAGTGTCGATTTTCTATAGTTATATGCTGGTATATACAGTATTGTAGACTAGTTGTAGAATTCTTGGTGCATTTGAATGAAAATATGTTTTTTACTTCTGTTATTCGGCGTATCCTCTCTGCACTCCCATCGTGGGCACTTACTTATATTTTATGTAAGCAGGTATAAGGTATTTTCCCTAAACCGACTGCATATCTTATCACACATAAAAATCATTATTTGTTTGTTTGTTCGTACTTTATGCTCTGCCGTACCGTTCATCAGATTCTGATGAAACTTTGGTGATTTGTTGTGTGCACGCCTGCAAAGGTTATAGGCTATATATAATGGTAAGCTCTGGCGTTATGAAATTTGTATAAATTAAAATGTGTGTATTTTATATATTTTAGCGGCAGGGTGGAAAGGCAGGAGGGGGAGAGGAACGAGGGAGGTGGAGTTGGCCCGAAGGGTGACGAGGGAGGGTAAAGGCAGGGAAGATGGAAGGGGAATGCGGGAAGGGAAGGGGACTTGGGAGGTGAACGGGGACTTTTCTTTGAATAGCATTGAAACGCATGCCGGGTACAAGCTAGTTATAAATAAGAATGCCGGGCCAACCGTTTATAAATAAAACTTAGTTATAAATAAGAATGTGGGTCAACCGTCTGAAACCATTTTTTTTTTATAAATTTGTATATTAAAATTATATGTATTAAAATTTTCTACAAAAATAATTTATAATTTCAAAAGTAAAATCATTTATAACTTTTTTTGTAAATAATAATAATAACCCAACCATTTGGAGCCAGTATAACTATAGCATCTCCAATTAGTGAGATGTTGTTGTGCCACCGAAAATGTGGCGAAGGGGAATGAAATGGGGAAGAGAAGGGTGGGGAAGTACCTGGCTATAAATTAAATAGCATTAGTAGGTGTATACGATGCAATGATGGAAATAGAGCTGTGCTTTGTGATGCGATATATTTATTTGTTTATCAGACATTCTGCTTTAAATTTACTTAAGGTGATCTAATAGTTCAGGGAAAAATCGAAAACGGAATGCACGCCTCTTTTTGCGAGGAGTTAAAAAATACTTGAGAAAAATCTTTTGAAAAGGTTGGGAAAGGTACTTGAGATTTTTTTTACAGGTTGATTTCGTAAAGGTCTGTAAAAAACATTGACTCCTTTTTTACGTATTGTTTATTGTAATAAAAAGGTAATTTAAAATTGATTTCACGAAACCTATTCCTATACCGGACGTCTATTCCCCTTCGCGGGTTAGGCGGGGCGTAACTGATACGAAATGAGTATGCCAAATGCATGGTTCTTGTGCCGATGGCATAAGGTTCACTTTAAAACCCAAATTCGTAGAGTATTGATTGATATCCAAAATAACAACGAGAAAATGCATATTTTATTTGTTTTTTGAAGTTCGGGCGTAAATATATTTTTTTTGCGATTATTATAAAAGAAACTAAAATTGCCACATTAAACAATAAAACCATGTACTAAAAGGGGTTCAAAAGTAGGAGAGTTTGCACTTGAAAGTGTTTTTTATAGACCTAATAGTTTATTTTTTTCTAGGCTTAGTAAAAGACTTATAAAAAAATAACCGATATTTTTAAGGGCCATGATATGTTCTACACGCAGTATTTAATCGAAGCATCTATAATAATTCTGAGCTATCAAATTTCCAAAACAAAAATACATGATTTTGTATGATTTTGCATTATTTGGCATCGCTTCATCTTAACTAAGGTACCCACAAAAATCCGGTTAACGTTAATTTATTGGATCTGGGAGTGAAAGGTGTATGTACTGTACTAGTAGATAATAGGATGTACTACCATCACCCAACAGATACATAATTATAATTCTTAGAACATTAATTTGTTCATAAGTTGTCAAAATCACGTAAACCAAATTATACCCCATAAGCCTTTCAGCCAAAAGTTCTTAGAATTTTAATAACGGAAATCAAAACATCCACAGTAATCAACTGATTAGTTAATGGGACAAACTTCAAAGAAATGGGGTTTGTACATTTGTTCAAAGGGCTTAATGATGTATATTTATTTATTTGCCTGGAGCATTACAGTGTCCATCATCAGGGCAGATGTGTTATCGATTACACATCTGCATTGATGATGTAAGCTGTGACGCTATCCGAAACGTTGGCTAAATAAGGAGATATGATGCGCAACTCGGCATAATACCCCAAAATAATCAAGCATTTAAAAAAATCAGAGTATGAAATTCACACGCGGTAGAAGCGAACCTTCAGAAAACTATAGTAGACAAGAGTGGGAAGGCTACGAAGCATCGCATAAAGGGGAGATCGATTATACTATCTCATTCTTTTGCAGGCTAAATCCTACAGATGTATGTGTTTATCTCTTTTTAGTGTCGCTATTTTTCGTTTCATCGAGTTTCAAATCACAACGATACTAAATAAGTTTTCAATTCAAAAACAGAGTGCGCAATTCACACGCGGTAGAAGTGAAATATTCAGAAAACCAAAGTAGAGAAGAGTGGGGAGGCATCGCACAAAGAGGAGACCGATAGGCTACAAGCACTGCACAACGAGGGGACCGATCATACTATCACATTCCCTCGCAGGCCAAATCTTATAGATTTATGTGTTTGTCTTTTTTTAGTTTCGCCATTTTTCGTTTCATCCAGTTTCAAATCACAACGCTGCTAAAGAAGTTTTCACTTCAGTAACTTTGAAAAGTGATTTAAAACACATTTATTTGTAATAAAACAAAATAATTTCAGTTGTTTATACGTAACTTTCTAAAATTTAAAAAAAATTAATAATTTTGACATTTGACATTAGGGAGAAATTACTGTACAGAGAATTTACAGAGAAACCCACGGGAAAAAAATGTTTATCCAGGATGAAAAGTAACCTGGTAACCGGAAAACTCAGAATTCTCTTTTGAAAGGTCATTAAAAGTGATGAAAAAAATATTAAAAATTTGTTAAATGGGTTAGGTTAGGTTGTGAGTTATTTTTCAATGTTTTTTTTCACAACTTTTAACGAATTTTCAAAGGGATTGCGTGATTCTAAGTTGTCGTAAAATCAAGTAACCTATGTCACTTCCCAGTTCTTCAACTATTTTTATGCAAAAAATCATGTCGATCGGTCGCTCCGTTGCAACGTGAGCCGCTGTCGTATTTTTAACTGTTATATTATCTAATAAAAATATTTCTTACCAATTTACCACATTACCAATTGCCAATTACTTAGGTACCTACTGAGGTTATGAACCTTGAACCTTCGAACAATAGGTATTCAGAGTAGAGAGCGAAAATTTGTATATTTACTAGCTGGGTTACCCGGCTTCGCTCAGGACAACATTCGAGATTGTTCTGGAATGTTCCACAATTTATTTTATTTATTTATAGCGGACCCGACAGACGTTGTCCTGTACACAACTGTCGGGACAACCTAAAATTAAAATACAATAATATTGAATATTCGATACTGTGATGGTAGCGCAGTCTGCCGGATCCAATGTAAAACATTTCAAAATCAACTACTCCTTAGAAATAAAAAAATAATTAAAAGAAAATTTTCCAGTGGACCAAATTGTGAATCGAAACCATCCTCGAATCCCTTTGAACCCATACAAAAAATTTCATCAAAATCGGTCCAGCCGTTTAGGAGGAGTTCAGTGACATACACACGGACAGAAGAAATATATATATTAAGATTTGCTGACGTCGATTGTGTACCTTGTCCAATTTATTACCCTTATTCGCAGCTTTTTATTACTCTTTACAAATCAGTGATTTCAGCAAATGATACTCGACAGATAATGCATATTGCTCAGCGCCGCTTCACTCAAACGAATTTTACTCAGAATTTAGAATTCCCATTATGTTTGCGGATTCCAATTAGATTCGCCTTCCATAAGAAATGGCACCTTCTCCATATAAACGGAATAAAGCTTAGTCCCGTGTGAGACGATGTTAATTATAATGCCAAAGGAGTCGTTCAACAAATTAATCTCCAACTTATTTATTGCAAGTGATGTATTTTATTTGACGTTGTAGATTTATTCCAGCAATTAAACAACTAATTCAACAATGTATATTTTTATTGTTTTCATTTAGACATTTTTTGTAATTTTAGTCTACTTAAAAATTTTACGCATGTATATGTATAGCGAATTTCTACCGATTTGTAACAAATTTCTCTTGAACACTTAAGTTTTTAAGTTCTTAAAAAATATATATTATTTTTAAGATAATATCTGTACAAACTTTGTAAAGCCGAGTTGGTAATAATTATACGAAATTCCTTCGATAGAAAAAAATCGCAAAATGTGCTCCGAAAATTATTAAAAACACTTTTTGTTATCGTTCAACATATTATAGCTACGTTATTCACAGTATATCTTTAAATGCAACTTAAGCATCTGCCGAGAAATATTTTGCCCTATTTTAAACGAGTAGTGTTTTTTAAAATAATTTCACCATTTTCACTTAAATTTTAATCGTTTCTTAAAATAAGCGCGCTCCCTCTTACATTCGTATTTACATATCTCCCTTTTTTCTTTTTTTTGAATGCTTACTTTTGGCCTTAATTACTAATTAAAGAATTAATATTTTTGTTGGTATTATAGAGATATTTTTTGTGTTTTGGAAGTCTACTTAAAAATATCACGCATATATTAACCCGTTTAATCACAGGAGACCAAATTTGTCCCAGCTCACATAAGTCTCATATAAATTGTTGTATGTCCCTTACCGTCATGGTGAGAAATATGATCTAAACGATGTTGGAAAGAGAAAACTTCGCCCTTTGTATTCAATTCTAAAATTTAAACATAGAAGAATTTAAGTGTTAACGTCTTTGAAACCAAAATTTCCGATAGCAATTTGAGAAAAAAGTATAAAATTTCGAGAATTTTTTATTATTTAAGTTATATTTTTAGGAAACAACAAGTAAATGAGGCAATTATAACGTTTATAAAACATTTTCCTTATGATAAATGTGTTTCTTTTTTTGTTATTAGTAACATTAGAATGATAAAACGTAAGATGAGCCATTTATAAAACTTTTTATTTTTGTATTAATAATTTTAATATATAAAAAAATATATTTTTATTTCTAATAACATCATTCGTAAACGTATTTCATCACGTTTCAAAAACAGTTAATAGTTATAGGATATGTTCAGAAATATTCCATTTATTTGAAGTTTATTACAAGGTAGAAATATTTTGACCTTCTCTTATTCCTGAGGGGTTTTAAAAAATAATTATTTTTAAAAGACAAGTAACATAATTATTTTGTGGTAAATGAAGGTCCGGACTTACAGATAACAAACCTTTCTATTTGTGACTTTGTGGGTGTAGTTCTCCATACGTATTTTTAGAAGTAAAAGACATTATCTCAATTGCCAAGCCGCACCTATCTTTTGAAAGATCATTCATTACGTTCCGTAGTAGGTACATTGGGTGTTAGTAAAATAAATATCTTTCCATTCATCACCAAGAGCTAAAGAAAATATTGTTGACGTCATTTCATTATGGCATAAAGGTATTTTAGTGAAAAGTGAAACAAAAACATTTTTTTACATACAGGTTGGTTCCATAACGGTTGACCTCCCGACAGTTATTACCCTGGCATACGTAATAACCTGGCATAATTTTAAACCCTTTACCAATAAGTGTTAAAAATATTTCAGCAGTTTTACCTCCAACAAAGCAACTTTTTAGATCAAAACCCAGATCTTGTGAATGTCAAACTCTAATCAATATCAAGATAATATTGATTAGAGTTTTTAGTTTATATTCCTAATTTTGTCTGAAGCTGTAGGTTTTTATAATTTCTCATTATTTCAGTGAATAAATGGCTAAAACATTTTTTTACATGTTGTATCCAAACACATAAGTCAAAGAGTTTGTCTTCATTTCTAATGCTCCTGAACACATAAGTCATGTATCTCTCGAATTGTTCACTGTAATTTTTTTTAAAATATAAATACCCAAGAAAGATGCTTAGATCATAATAATAAACGCATTTTTTTAAAATTTTGGTGTCTTTATATTTTTTTCATTAGACACTTAAAACTGCCTCCCAAAAAGTAAGCAATTTTGACTTATGTGATTGTTCCCCCCATACGTAGATATACAAAATGCAGTTGGTTTAGGGAAAATGCGATAAACCTACTTACACAAAATATGACTAAGTATCCTCGAAAGGGTATGCGGAGAGGATCTACCGCCGAATAATAAAATTTAAAAACAAATTTTTATTCAAATGCATCAATGATAAAATCACTTGTCTATCTATATAAACTGTAAACTCCTTATGAGTACAAAAAACAACACTATAACTAAATTCGTTTGATATCCATACCAAGTTGATTTTAGGTTTGAAATTGTTAAATAATGCACAAAAAAATAATGTTGTAAAATTTGTAATGTCGGGAAGCTGTCGGTTATCAACTATTGGGTCACCTAAAGGTTATGTTAAAATGTAAAACACATACAGTTTATTTGTTTGGTATCTACTGCGCCCTTGAGGTGATTTTTCACAAAATATAAAAGTATATAAATCAGCCCAATATTATCTGCTTGAAGCAGTAAATGACCCACTTGAATTTACACAAATTTGTTTAATTGAATTTATACTTAGATAGGTACTACACATTTTAAACTCGCCTCCACATTCGAACTATATCTACTTTGAAACATATATTTAACTACCAAAACAAACAGCGAGTCCATTTTATTAAAACATATTTACGAGTAGGTATATAGATTCAAAGGAGTGTACTGCGAAAACAATGACTTGATTTGTTTTTTCTTTGATTGATCAATTTGGTACCGCATTGGTACCACCGCCCCAGGAACCATTTATTGGAAAAACCAACATCCCTGCCGATTTTCTTCCCAGAACTTCCTCTCATTCCTTTTCTTTAAAATAGACCCTTTACGTAGACTTCTTGTGTGGATCTGATGTAAAAAAAAAACAGAGTATGCAATTCATATGCGGCAGAAATGAAATCTTCAGAAAACTAAAGTTGACAAGAGTGGGGAGGCTACGGAAGACCGCACAAAGAGGAGACCGATTATACTATCCCATTCTCTTGCAGGCTTAATCCTACAGATGTAAGTGTTTCTCTTTTTAGCCTCTCTCGTTTCATTGAGTTTCAAATCACAACGGTGGTAAAGAGATTTCACTTAAAAAAAGTCGTAGTATCTCCGATAAAATAAATTTGAAATTAAAACGCAAAAGAGTTATTTATTGAAATTAATACGCGGTTAAAATTGAGATAGTGTGACGAACTGGGAGAAACTGTGAGGAACATGAGATTGGCACAGATTTTATAGACACCCATAACTAGAGATTACCAAATTTAGTACAACAATAATTAATTCAAATAATTTTATATTAGTTCATAAGTACTTATAAAAATAAACATTTTAATAGAGCACGATTTATTATGTGATTTTGTTAGGAACGTTTTATTAGTGTAGGTAGCTTACGCGCTTAGACCATTAGAATATTATCCCATTTTACAGCTTGCTTGCTGCTGGGAACATGTCACGTTAAAGCCGAGGCCATGAAATATTTTGTTGCCGCATTAAAGCTCAAAATATCAAGGGGAATAATATATCCAGAATTACACATTTTCGCTTTTGGTAGGAATCGTGAATAGGGATTGCAAATCCGGAGCCGTCGTCGTGGAAAATCCGGATATTCAGATGAATTGCCACTTTTTGAAAATTATTATTTTTCTTTGGAATATTTTTTAATGATCATCTTCGGCATGATGTAAAAGAGATACCGATTCCATTTCCATGGGGTGAGGTTTTTCCAGGTCTTGCAAATGCATCTACCCACCTGCTGCGTGGCGGGCCGGATCGAGAAAGACTGGTTAAGGGAGGCCTTTTGACCTTTCTAGCCGGTCTCTCTCAACCCATCGCCTTGCACCGCAGTTGGAGGGATCGTTTCATACCATACATATAGGACACACTGACCCCAGATTCCTACCCACCCCTCATACCCTTTTCCTTCCCAGAACTTCCTATCTTTCCCTATCTTAAAAATACCCTCCACCCAGCATCCCCTAAGATGACACAAGCCCTGATGGAAATTATTTTCCTTAGGGCCTCCTGTGTGGAGCTAATTAAAAAAAAATAAAACATGGAATTTAATAAATCCGGTTACATTTTCCACCAGAGCGGAAGATACTCTTAGTATCGCCCTGGTATAAGACCACCATTCAGAATCGAAGCGTTGCTTGAAATGGCTTTTAGCCGTGTTTGGTGACCAGATCTGAATACCCAGGTACTTCCCCACCTTCCCCTTTCCCATCTCCTTCCCGTACCCACTACTTTCAGCCTCACAACATATCCCAATTGGGGATGCCGTATCTGGCATATCTGGCTCCAGACAGGAGCAATCGGAACTCTTGTGCGGTATGCAGTATTCATAATAAAAAAAATATGTCAGCAATCACTGGTTAAAATAAGTCAAACACCTAGGTTCCTTAACGCCCTGTATACTGACTAAGAAAAAAAAAGTTACATAAATTTATGGATATTGTGTATACAGTGGAATCCGTTTATAATGACATCGAAGGAAAATGACAAACATGTCATACTAAGCGGACGTCATACAAAGCATTTTGTAGAAAATAAACAACCTCCTGTTTTTGTTAGGTATAAATGCATGAATTTATTTTAATAGAGAGAAACACAGCATATTAAGACTCGTGACGAGAGAAACACAGCATAATAAGCGACATATCACTATAAGCGTAGTCACATCCGAATTTGTTATAAAGCATTTTATATGAAAATCAAACTTCTCTGTGTAATTACGTCATATTAAGCGGTTGGTCAATACAGGCGGATTCATAATAAACGGATGATACTGTATATCCAACATATATATACATATATACAAATATCCAACATTTGAATTGTAAGCCTGTTAGCTTGTTGAACACGTTCATTTCGTAAAACTTCACTTTACAATTCAGATAATCCGGATTTTGTATTACAAACCCAAATTATGATTCTATTGCGAATAATCCGGATATTCAGATTTTCCTGAATCCGGATTATCACGATTGCAATCTCTAGTTATAAGTGTCTATAAAATCTGGGCCAATCTCGTGTTCCTCCCAGTTCGTCACACGTATCTCAATTTTAAGGACGCTAATGATGACGTACGAGTGAAAAAATAAAATATATCTACGTCTCATTTTATTTTACTTGAAAGCTTTTTTCAAGCACTTACTTACTGTTTACGCCATGGTGCTAATTTAAAATTAATGTATGAAAAAAATCCATTTACACAATATAGAATCTCACATTAAAACCTTTCACGAATTTCGGGCTTTTTGTGCAGGTATTATGTACCCACGCTTTTATCCACTTCTAGGTAATTATTTATGATTTGTATTTCATTTGTGGAAATCACCACCTCTGTGAAATAATAATAAATGATTTAGTACGACCCCCTGGAGCGAGTTACGCAATTTGCTTTGGGTCTAAAGGTTACCGGTTCGATATCCGCGGGACTATAATATATTATGTAGGTATGCTTACATTAACTGTTTAACCTTATAAATTATAAACCGATGATGGTCTGAACGTTGTAAAGCCAATAGAAATACTAATATACACGTACTAGCAGTTATACACCCGCTCCAGAGGTTTTTACTTGGACGACTTTTGGTTCGGCTTCGCCCAGTTTGTGTGTTGGTGATTTTATAAATCCGATAGGAACTGGTTCCAAAAATAGCCGGATCCTCGGATTCACTGTGATCCAGTGACAGCTAGTCACCGGGACAAAGTAACGTTTAATATAAAGCCGCATGGTATGACTACCAGTTACAATAATAATCATATTATCGTCAATCTCTCCGTATCCGGAGGGATACACAAAATTACAGATCCGTAGTACTTACGCCTACCAGGCGATGCTAATCACGCAAACGGTCAACGCAAGTGCGCCATATTTTGGCACTGCTATAATTCGGTTCTATTAAAGTGCTTTTGTACACAAACCCCACGTATGAAAACAGTTTTGCGTGAGGCGCGGCATCAGAGTTGCATTCTTAGCAGGATTCTTAAATTTCTACCGTACAGTCTCTAGAATATACATACTGTCTTAATTGGATATTTTATTTAATTTTTTCATTTCTCTTTTTTATTTCATATTTATACAAAATATATATGTAAGCTTATTATTTTGGTCATTTATAAGTAAACTTATTCTATTATTATTTTGTTAACTATGCAAGAAAACAACAGTAATAATCATACATTAATTGTTTATTTTATTTTATTGTTTCTGTTATCTTTGTAGTTCTCATTAGTAGTAATTTTTTTATGAAATGCAAACACCAGTTCCTTTTATAAATCATGGTTCATGTATAATCACACTTATCCTTATTTGACTGTCCTAAAACGGGAATCATCCTAGTTGGACAGTCAAAACATTTCACAAATAATGTACATAAATGTGTAAATATTTTACTAAATAAAATTTATTATTTAGTAAAATATTATTATTATTATTATTGTTTGACTAGCCTATTCATAATGTTTGATGACGATTTTTTTTATAGGTGTTGAAATGCAGAATGCGTAATATGTATTATATCTGAGCAACTTTATCATGCACAAGATTTTTTTTTTGGCTTAAATTTATCTAACCTCGTTTGTACATTGCATATAAATATTTTAGTATTATAATATAAACTGTTTGTTTCTTACAAAATAAGAAACAAATTTAAAAAAAGATTAATCAAATTAAAATAAAATTATGTAATCTTTTTAAACCTAAATACAGGTTCTTAAAGCCAGCATTAAAGAATCATAATTTATAATCGTTAAAACATACCGAAGTAAGGCCTTTTTTAGTTATTTATTTTTGGGGTGTTATGCCGTGTTACGCTACCTCCTTCGTTAGCCTAACACCCCAAAAGTCTCAAAATACCTATTCGGGTCGGGGACCCATTGCATCGACAAGGCTCCTCCATACGTCCCTGTCTTGTGCTGATTGTTCGGCCTCCGTCTATGGCAGTCCTATCTCTCACTCAGTTTCTGGAGTTGCCTCGCCCAACTGTGTCCCTGACGGCCCACTAGACGTCTACCCCCTGGAATAGCACTCAGTATTTTCCTCGGATTTCGGAATTTCACCCCAAAAGTAAATAACGAAAATACTTTTGGCCGTGAAAATCTAAAATCATATCAGAAGTAACACCCTCTATTTATCATACAAATACACCTACCTCACTGTGAAGAGATCAGATATACCTAGTCCTTTTTTTATGTGAACATTAAACAGAGTCCTTAATGCTCGAAACCAGTGAAGAAGAGGAGAGGGAAAGGCAACAGGAAACAAGAAGGTTGAGATGTACCTACCACACTAATTAAATTTGGTCGCAAAAATGAATAACGTCATTTCAAGCAACGAAACGTTTCAATTCTAAATAGTGATCTTTCACGGTATAATACTGAGAGTATTTAACACTCCGCCAATACAAGTAAACAATCAATATGTCAACATGTTTATGCAACTGTATGTTTTTGTAACAAAACCACCAACATCGTGTAGCAACCAGAATAGAATCAGCAGCTCTCCGACTAAAAGTCTAAACAGTATTTAGGGAACATTTAAGTCATGATTCTTCAAAGTTTTCACGTTAATTTTAGCGACGTCGCCGGTTAAACTAAGGAGCGATCCTTAAACCACTCACTAATTATTGTGGTCAAACCTTATCCCATATCAAAAGTTTAAGCCGTTAACACAATTTTAATATTTCTTTACAAAGTTTTCCAGACTTTGGCGGGGAAAAGCGCTCGGTATTAAATAATATACTACCGTATTAAACTACAGTTAAAAAGAAGCCTTTGAAAGTTTGCTTTTAACACAGGTCAAAGAAGTAAATTTATTCATGGACACCTCATATTATATGTACATACTTACTGCAGACTTTCGTGGTGATATTTAGTGAGACAATTTTTAGATTCAGGGTTTTTCTATTTGACAAATATTACTAATGGGAAAGCTGTTTTTAACACCATCGAGAGAAGGATTCCATGATACCTGTGATCATTCCGTGATTTCGTGATCGTTGATCCCTCGAAATTTGGCCCCCCGGCGTACTGATACACAATCTGCAGTCGGCTAACGGAAAATACGGTATATCTACTTACACGAAATATAGTTAAATATCATCGAATGTACCACCGAAAAACAAACGTATAAAATAAATTTATTCAAATGCGTCAAAGATAAAACCATTTTTCTGTGTACTGTAAATACGAGCGTAAAATCGACACTGTAAATAAATTCGTGTGATATCCATACCAACTTTTTATTAAAGGTATTTTTGAAGTCGTTTTAGGCTGGATTGGTAAATAATACACAAAAAATTATAATTTTATGATTTGGAGGCCAATTGTCGGGGGATCAATTATCGGGTTACCGAGGAAAGAGCTTCTCTTTTCTATTAAGCTACATTAACGAGTGATCTCGTCCTGGTGCATTGATTTTATTACCAGGCTCTGCCCGAATCTCAGAAGGTATTTTTTTTAAATCGATTTTGTTACCGAACATTTAAAAATAAGTAATAAAGAATGTAGTTCCTTATACTATTTTTCATATTGAAATTTCAAATATTTATAGCTCATAATGTATATTACTTAGCGAGTTGAAAATATTTTAGTCAGCGTTTAAATTATAGACATTCAAGCTGTGTGAATTCCATAAAACAAGAGCTATCTGTTCAATTACGTTTACTCTTTCAGATATTGCACAGAGTTAGTGCTTTATTCAACGTACAATTTTGTTTGCATGAGTAAATAAAACTGTAAATATCGTTTTAAAGATGATGCCCACAGAACTTTTCATAGCACAAAAATGTGTCAATGAGCACTTTTATCATTACCGCGACTATTCACGATAACGGTACCGTGACGGCATAAAAAAGGTTAAACATATGTTTATTATAACAATATTGCTGCAGCTCTTTCAAAAGATGGGATACACAATATTCGTAGGTCTGTTCCCCCCAAAGGAAAAAAGTTATAATTTGCTTACATCTCTCAGACACCGCACTGTGAGGTCTTCGTAGAAGTAGACCCCACAATACTACTAGCCGTGACGAGAATATAAGGTATGGAATATAATGAATGTGGATCCTAGTTTAAATAGGAACAAAAGAATAATGTTTGGGATTCTTTGTTTGGACATGAATTCTGCACCCCCCCGAAGGAAACTCCCATCATACATCTCCCTCAAACGATTAAAGAAAATGAAACGCATTTCTCGTCGCCGTGGCTGAGAAGTAATAAGATATATTTGTTTCCTCCAAAGAAAAAAAAAGAGTATTTCAGAAGAAACAGACACACGTATTTTGTGTGACTCATCTTTTATCTCACAATTATTTAATGTGTAAGAAAGAGCTGCAGCATTATAGCGGTAAGGACGTAAGTTTATTATCTTTTTTTGCCATCACGGTACCGTACATGGATCGTCACGGTAATAATAAAAGCGCTCAATGGTATAATCGTAAATTAAATCAACAAAAAGCGAAATTTCTTATTATTCTCACACACATTTGAATACGAAATTGTTCACAACTTTGTTATTTCTCTGTAATTCAATCAAAAACACCCCAAAATCTCCCCGTTTAACGGGCCATCTCGGTGATTGATTTTTCCACATGAAAACACAAAAGAAATCGATCAATCTGAATTTCGTTGCGTCGAAAATGTACGTGGGGTGAATTTATATACCGTTACCTGTTGCCCCGTGGCTTTCTGAGTAAATAGAGAGATTCTATTATTGCTGAACCCTTCAAATAAGGGTTTCATCACGTGTAGGTTTTCCGGTCTCATTGTGGGGAAAGGGCTTTACCAAAACTAGATATCTTCGTGGAGAAATACACAAGTTTGGCTCTTGTGATAAAACCAAAAAGATCGCTTAACAATAAATTCTTGTTAAATAATACGTGTTGGTCGACCTACACCGTAAAACAGAGCTGTTAATAGTAAACTTGAAGACGTATTTTCACGTTGAAAATATTTACAGTGTGTTCATTGTTCGATTGATGATAACCATAATATCAATCCTGATTAAAATATTTTGTTATAACTTTATGTATGTGTAATCATATATCAGTAGCAGTATTATCATTAGCGCCAATGATAAGTGAGCCCTATCGTAATATATTTAAAACTAGTGTTTTGACCGCTACGTTCCCCAGATATGGAAATTGATCCGAATTATTTCTGTTTTCAAGGCTTGACATAAGAGAGACGTCAAAAACTGTAGCTGTATTATCAGTGCTGTCAAAACTGTTTGAAAAATTGATTTGTGGCTTAATTGAGGAAACAGATTTTGTGAGTCTAGAACATAGATTCTCAACCATTTTTTGCCCACCGCCCCATTTGAGAATATTTTTTTTTCTAGCGCCCCCCAACTGCTTTTACATAACAGCTATACGATTATACTTACCATAACGAGGGGGGGGGGGGGGCGTAATGCGATGAGATAGGTTTCTTTGGGTCTCCCGAAAGTCAATTTTTTTTACATACTATCTGTCGCGAATCTGAAACAGCCGTTGCCACGATTATATTTAATCGTGTAATTACACTGTAATATTATGTAATCGTAAGATAGGAAACGACTCCTATCCTATTTCTGGGAAGAAGATGGATAGAAGATGATAGAATTTGATGCGTTTTAAGAATTTTCTTTATATTAGGCTCGATTTTACTTAAAAACAAACGTAAACGTCGTCAGTAACATGGAGCCTATGTCTCTTTTTAGTTACCAACGTTGCTACTAGCAGTAAATCCACTTTAAGCTAAATAGGACGATGGGAATGCTATTAGAAATCGTTCAACAATCGACCATAATCCGGAAAACGCAAAATTGGAAGTTTTAACTTTTTTAATAAAAAAATTCATTTTATCCAATTTAATGTAGATCTGAATGTAATAGAATCTTTCAGTTCAGTTTACACCCACTTCCCGAACTATCGAAACACGTTAATTTTTGCACACGTGATAAAAATTATTACAATACACACAATAACAAAATTAACCAATTTTAATGTTTACTTTGCTTTATTAGTGCGTAAAAAGCGTGTTTTGTTTATCTTTTTAGACCATATTTTTTACCTGCAAACGCCCTCCTAGGCCATCTGAACGCCCCCCAATTTTCTCTGAGTCTTCTACCACCCCCTGAAGGTCTCAAACGCCCAAAAGGGGGCGTTATCGCCCACGTTGAGAACCACTGGTCTAGAAACTAGGCGGAAAGCAAGTCTTGCTATTCTGTCTTTCAAAATTTGGAACAATTTCATCGATAGTCCATTTCTCTTGGGAAGCTATGATTTATATACCAGACCCAAAGATATTCAAATAAAGATATGAGGATGAGGGTTTATTCTGGCAGAATGCTGTATTTTCAGTTGCAATGTTCTGTATTACAGAAGTGTTCATTTTTTTGCAATTACAGCATTGTGCTATCAATGACAATTCCTGGGAAGCAATAAACAAAAACAAGTAAGTTTATATGATGTAACCCGACGAATGGAATTGATTGAGTGTTGTAAAGCCAAAATGCTTTATCTGTAGATGTGACATACTGCCATAACACGGGCGAGGTATGGTTGGTTGTTTTGTTGACCGGACAACGTGCAACTTCATCATTTCTTCGAAAAGTCATTAAAAGAGAAGAAAAAGAAGAAAAAAACTTTGTTAAATAGGTTACGTTAGGTTAGGTTGTAAGCTATTTTTTTTCATTACTTTTAATCACTTTTCAAAGGAGTGCTGAAATGCCAATTGTTGAGTTTTCATGGAACCGGTTGTTTTACGTTTTTCTTCACTTTCTTTACCGAATTTTATGGATAACGGTATAATATTCCGTTTTGTCATAGAACTATAAAATTCGGTTACCGGAAAATTCAATACCGGACACCTCCATTGAAAAGTCATTAAAAGTGATGAAAAAATACATACAAAAATGGTTGTAAAGTGGTACGTTAAGTCAGGTTATGGGCTATTTTAATTTTTTTTTCCATAGCTTTTAATGAATTTTCAAAGAGGTGTTGAGTTGATTCTGATTTGTCATGGAACCATAAAATTAATATCAAATAATTTTCGAGATCAAAAAACAGTTCCTTGAATTTTCGTTATATGTTTTTGGGGTGTTATGCCGTGTTGCGCTACCTCCTTCTTTCCAACGTTTCGGACAGCGTTACAGTGTCCATCAATTGTACACAATTACACATCTGCCATGATGATAATAAATAAACAAATAACGAAAATACTTTTGACCGTGGAAATCTAAAAACATATCGGTTCCTCGAATGTACATTTGTCTACCTAAATACACGTTATGTAGCTCCTGACTCAAAGCCTATTACGTGCATCATTACGGAGTGTGTCAAGGTGCGTTATCTTATTCCTTAAGAAAATTCACTATCAACACAAATTAGGAGCACATCAAAAGTAACGTCTGTGGAAAATATCAAAAGATTTTTTTTACTAATTTGTTTGCTCAAGGTAGCGAAAGACTCGAGTGTATTTCGTATTTATAATATTCTATTATGTTTCGTTATTTCAGGCATTATGTTCCGTCTAATTTCGTTGTTATGTCTATCCTGAGAGGCTTCTAAGGATATTTGAAGAGTTCTTGACAGACAGAATAAGGGAGATTGTGTTTTATAAATGATATCTCGAGTAATGAGGTATTTTCTCGTGAATTGTTAATCTTTATTATTTTTTTACATTAGATCCAGACAGGAGGCACAGAAAGAAATAATTCCCCTCAGGACCTATGTCATCTTCGGGGAAGCCATTTGGGAATTTGGCAGCCATATCTGGTTTGGAGCTCCAAAATGCTTGAAAAATACCCTCGATTCTCCCACCTTAACGAACGGATTGCAATCTTTAGAGCACAGGCGTCGGGTGGGAATGCTTTCCCTATTCTACCGGTATTTCAATGGAAGGTGCTCTGAGGAACTAGCGTCATTGATCTCTTCGGCAACGGTGCATAGTCGGTCATAGCCAAACGCGCGCCCAACATAAGTACATGGTTGACATTTGTCACACGATAACGTGCCGTTTTTACGACTCGTTCTTGAGTTCAATAGCTCGGCTATGAAACGATTTGCCGGCCTCTGTATTTCCTCCCTCCTACAATATTGGTCTCTTCAAGACCAATGTTTTTTTGTTTCGAGAAATTATTTTATTTTATTTTATTTATCAAAAGTATACAATACAGAATATAGTATATTATATAAAGCATTGTACTCCCAGGAGTTAATAAACTCATTGCGGGAATGATACGCATTACATGAAACATATAGCTGTATGTATTAAATGGACATATGATGGGGACATACACAACATTATTATTTCAGATAGTCATTAATAAGATGAAGTTTGAGCATGTTAGTTTGGGTCTTTTTACATTGACTTGCACGTTTGATCTCGTTGGGTAGTTGATTATATTTTGTGTGAGCTATGTATTCTAGGGATCTTAGTCCATATTTTGTTGATTTGATTTTTGTTATAAGAAGTTTGTTGTGATTTCTTGTGTTGTGTTGGTGTACGTCGCAATTGTAATAAAGTGTAGTGTTGGAATGTGCCGAGTGTTGAATTACTTGTAATATAGTTTTAGTTATTTCAAAAGTGGGAATGGTATTAAAAGGAAGTATTTGGGTGTTTCTGTAGATGTCTTTGACATGTGTGTCCCAAGGTAGACTGAAAATATTTCGCAGGGCTCTATTTTGAACGACTTGGACTTCTGAAATCAGTTTTTTTGTAGCAAATCCCCAGATTCCGGCGAGATATATTAGATGTGAGTGAATCATAGCATGGTAAATCGATTTTAATAGAGAGGGAGGAAGTAACCCTATGTAGTAAGTACTATGTTCATTCCTTCCTGTCCTCAAAAAGTTCCTCCACACAGCATCCCAGATGACATAGACCCTGAAGGAAATTATTTTCCTCGGGGCCTCCTGTGTGGAGTTAAGAAAAAAAAAAGTCATGTGTTGGTTCTTTTTATGGAAAGGAAGGAGAGGAGGTTCTGGGAAGAAAAAAAGTGTGAGACGTGGGTAGGAATCTGGGGGTCAGTACGTCCAGGAATGACGAACTTATGAATCTATCCCTCCCACTGCGGTGCAAAGCGATTTTCGGAGAGAGCCTGATGGAGAGGTCAAAAGTCCTAACTCAACCAGTCTCTCCCGATTCGGTCTGCCACGCAGCAGGTGGGCAGACGCATCCGCCGCCATGATCCGGGAACTCCTCACCAAACGTAGCAAACCACTTGGGGTGACCCACGGCAGAGGTGTTGGGTATCCAATAAATAGTTCCGGGGGCGGCGGTACCCATATATGTCTCCCAAATTGGTCCAATCTGTAGAAATTATTTCGTCATTATCCATTATTCGTCACAAGTAAAATACATTTGAACTTTTATTGATAAAAAAGATGACATTGGTGGTTTTTGCAAACATTTTTGGTGGTTTTTATAAGAAACAAGATTTCATAGGTAAAAGCGATGAAATCTCGAGTAAAAGCGGATAAAACCTCTACTACAATAATAAAATTAAAAAAAATAATAATAATAATACGCAGGGTGTTAAGAGATGCACTTACTTTAAACAGTGATTTTTGACATTATTTGGAGTAAAAAATGTAAATGAAATTTTGAAGAAATTTTATTTTTCGAAAACTTTTTTTCAAGATGAAACAAAAAAAAACATTTACATGTCATCACTAGTCACTTTTTCGTATCACCACCCAGCCCCTCATCCCGCTCCTAATTAGTGATTTACCGTTTTTATGTTTTTAGTTGAAAAAAAAAATCACGCGAGACCAAAATTTTATTCCCCAATAATGTCGGGAATCGCTGGTTAAATTAAGTCTAGTTCGTCCCTTAACACCCTGTCCAATATTACAATCCAGGGTCGGATTTCGATTTGTTACGAATATCACGACCCGCACACAACTAAATATAAAATAATAAAATAAATATTCAACAAACAAATCCAAGATTGGTCTACCGAGAAAACAAACCAAAATAATAATGTTTACCAAAGCTAAATAATATCCAATAAAATATTTTTCTTCCACGAGCTCTGATAATATCAAACGCACGAAAGCAAAAACAAACCAATAAAATCACCATCGAATCAGTCCACCTAAAATATTTTGCTTAGCCATTAAATAACATTTGGCTTACGAAATATACTGAGTAGGTACAGCTTACGAGTAAGATGAAGCTATACGTGAAATCCTATTTAGATTCATCTTTACGACGAATCGGTTTACAATATGAACATCAAAAAATATGCTACGGATAAATTGAAGCTTTTACTAGCTTTTCTATGTATTGGAATTACAATAAAATTATTATTTACATAACAAAAAATATAAGCGTAAACCACTAAAAATATGTTTTTTCATGACTTAACGAAGTAATATAAGAAATAATTTTTAAAAAATACCCCTTCATGGCTATTTTTGAGGTTTTGTATGTCCTAACTTTTTCATTCTTATAAAATAATATGAAATATACTTGTATAAATATATTATAATAAATAAAATTATGCAAAAAATAAATAAAAACCACCTTTTCGCTTACTTGCCTCGTGCAAATACGACGCGCGATTTTAAATTTTGTATGGCATGAGAATCGAAATATTTCCAGCGTTTATAATATTCCTCAAGATTTGTATGAAATGGGCCGAAAAGTGCCGCGAAAACGTTCCACTTAACGCCTACTCAGGAAATATTGTATTTTTCTTGAACCTAATACAGGTGAAGTTAGCATAACCTAAATTATTCATACTATTGCATTTCCGATTCACAGAATTCCAGAGAACACAACCCTCAAAAACCACTCGAGAGAATTGTGAGGATTGTATCATGGGAAAGATCACGTCCCTGTCTTTGCGTTTGAATTAGGAAGGGAGTGCCAAAATCAAATTTATTTATTAAGAAAAACGTCTGCGTGCCCTTTTCACACTAAACTTAATTTTGTATTTGAGGCCAAAATACACAACCAAACGGAATAATAATGTTTTAAATCAAAAGTTTTGTTAAATACAGTATTTACAGACGTGTGCTGGTTTTCGTTTTTTTGTTTTAAATGATGAGACATAGGATATTAAGGGTCTGGTCATCCGCCTCCAAGACCTAGACAAACCTCACCCCATGAACCCGGGCACCCCTGCTAAATCACCAAATGTAGCAAACCACTAGGGGTGACCTGTGGCAGAGGTGTTGAATAACTGTCCCAATAAAGGTTCCCGGGGCGGCGGTACCCATTCCCGCCTCCCAAATTGGTATCCCATTAACAGCAATCAAAATTTATGGTACGTCTTTTAGTATATAACGAACTTCAAGCCCTCGAATTATTTGTATGCCTTTTTGTCGATAACGTTGTTCAACTTTAAGCCCTCGAAATATTGGTATGCCTTTTTGTCGATAACGTTGTTCAACTTTAAGCCCTCGAATTATTGGTATTATTTTGTGCGTAACGCTGTTTAACTTTAAGCCCTCGAATTATTAGTATGGCCTTTTGTCGATAACGTTGTTCAGTAACTTTAAGCCCTCGAATTATTGGTATGCCTTTGTGTCGATAACGTTGTTCAACTTTAAGCCCTCGAATTATTGGTATTATTTTGTGCGTAACGCTGGCTGTAAGACTTTCAGCCATTTTATTATTTGTATGTATTTTGTAAATATGGTTGTATGACATCAAGCCCTCGAAATGACATACCACAAAGGAATTGCTCCTAGAGTTTTTTTACACGGACCAGATCATTTAAAAAAAAATTGAAAGTAATTATATTCTTTTCAAAACATTGAAAGTGAAACATTTTGGTTCTAACAACGTGTAATGATGGGCGTGTAGTTTTAAAAATAGACTTGTATCTTTATTATGTACTCGTAACTTTTTAAAAACCTACCCAAATAAAATTACATTTCAATGCCATCGTAATTTTTTTTTATAAAGCTTGGACGGATAGATAAAAAAAAACTTCCCCAAATTCTAACACATGTCAACTACCCCGCAAGGGCTAATGTCAACATAAGCGTTTAGCCTTGAAGGGTAAAAACACAAATTTGTTTTATTTTCCTTCGGAAGCCGTTATTTTCAACATAAATACACAGTCGATTTAATTTTATATCAGTACCTACTCACTTCGTTATTTTAGCTTCATTCGAATGGCAACATTAAAAAGTAATATGCTTACTAACTTAAAACACAAAAATTCTGCGAGCTTTTCGATGGTCAAAAATGGTTCCTTTTTTCCCCAACTGCTCCCGTCTAGAGCCAGTGAGACTATGGCATCCCTAATATGTATGTTGTGAGGTTGAAGGTAGAGGGGAGTAAAATAAGATGGGGGAGAGGAAGGTGGGAGAGTACCTGGCTGTTCAAATTTTGTCACCATACATGGCTAAAGCCATTTTATTTCTGAATACATTTGATTGCACTGAATTACTCCAGGACGATACTGCGAGTATATTCCACTCTGGAAATAAACTTTTTTTTTTCAATTATTTCAATTATTTCTGGCTTTCACCCTTCAAGGGTGTTCTAGGCCATCATTTCAAATTTCAGAGAAAGGAAAGGTGAATTTATATATTAATATTATTTAAATGTGCAAATTTCAGAATTATATGGGAAATTTGAGTCGAGTTCAGACTTAGAAGAGATGAGATGTTGTATGGAGGGGAAGTATTTTAGATAACGCTTGATAGAAGAGAGGATATTTATTTAGAGAGGGACAACCAAAAAATATGTGATCTAAAGTTCCCACTTCTAGACCACAGAATGTACAATCTGGGGAGTCAAGGCGTGAATTTTAAACAAGTGAGAAGGAACGGAACAATGTCCGATTCTCATTCAAATAAGAAAGGTAATTTCTTTTTTGGAAAAATGGGGGAATTTTTAAAACCACGATTTTGATGAGATAATCCTTTGTAATTTTAAATGATAAAATTGTGAAGAAATGTACATCAATCAAATAAAATTTTCTTGCGCACGCCGAGATTTGAATCCGCGACTGCCGGATCCGCTGGACCATGGAGGCCATGAAGGCGAACTGAAATAATAACAGAAGAAAATTAACTTCGAAATTTAATGAATTGCTCAAATTCTGTGAAACTACCCGTCCTAGGAGGTTTAGAGGAGAGAGTAGAACGGAAAACAAAGGAAAGACGCGGTAGAAACGAAACAAGCTTTTACTTATTTATTTTGAGTACTCCTGCTTCTGTGAAGAAAGAATTACAATAAAGCAGGAAGCCAAAACAATGGAAATGCTCGAGTCATTAAGGAAAATAAAATACCCATGTATTTGACAGTTACTATTCAGGAATAATTGGAGAGGGCTGAACGCATTTGGAAACATTACAATTAGGTAGCTTTTATTCGCCCTTGCGATGAAAAGGTTATATTTTGGGTCTGTTCTTGATTCAGACGTAATTACGTCGAAATAAAATAACGAAGAATCATTACTTAAATAACAAATGTTTTATTATCTTCTTTTTTTGTTACAAAATTATTTGTGTTAGCCGAAGATTGCAAATTGATTTTTTAATCTTTGTGCTTTCTAAATTAGTAGCATATTTTATTGTCTAAATAGTTTTTTCATCTTTTTCCTGCATTTTTCATTTTTATTATTAAAAGCATAATATATATAATACATTTTATATTACATACATATTTATTCTTTTCATCTTTTTCATCCTTTTCATCTTTTGATCCTTTCAAAATTAATAGCACTTTTTTTTATTTCAAATCAAATATAAACACTATGGTCATTTTACATGTTTACATTATAATAAACTAGCCGTCTTCAACTTAGTAGGTACCCATTATCTGTAAGAAACGTTATTGTAACAAATATTTTTCTTTCGATACCTGTATTATTTATGTTAATTTGTAGAATCAACACAGGCCTGTCCTAGTGAGGTTAAAACCTATATTATTATTTTACCTATAGTTTCTTTCAGTACCTACATTATTTAGAGTTATTTATGTTACGAAATTACACGTGGAGAGAATTACATCTCCTTAAATTAAACCACTTGATTTAAAAACGTCAACAAACTTAACCTAACCTAACTTTTCTGAAATGAATAGTTTATAATAACCAAATCAATTTGAAATTAGAAATAATTAAGTTTAGTTTTTCCAATATGAAATTTATTTGGTTCATTTTTAAACACTCTAAATTTTAAACCTATTAAAACAGTTCTAAGTTTGTAATCGAAAAAAATCTATTTTTAGTTTTAAATTTCAGAATTTTTATAACATTCTGTTAAAAACCTATTTTAGTTTTAGATTTCAGAATGTTTATCACACTGCTAAAAATCTGTTCTTTGGTTTAAATTTCAGGGTGTTTATCACGCTCTGCTAAAATTCGGTTTTTCGGTTTAAATTTCAGCGTGTTTAAGATACTCTGCTAAAAACTTGATCTTTGGTTTATATTTCAGTTTGTTTATCATGCTAAAATTTGGTTTAAATTTCAGAATGATTATCACACTTCTAAAAATCTGTTATTTGGTTTAAATTTTTGAGTGTTTATTTATTACACGTATATTATTCCTGTATAATGATTGACGAAGAAATATTGCGAAATTGTACTAGCTATAAACAGAAAAAAATCTCAGTCACAATCACAGTATGAGGGATGAAAAAAACAAACAACCCAAATTATGATTTTGAAAGTGGTTCCCGGCTAAAGCCTTACAGATTACCCTTATCATAGCCAACCTTCTATTAGAGAGGAATAAGAGAATAAGTAAATGTTGATACGTCTAAGATACCTTGTCTTCATCACACATTAAAGACAGTTTGCCAAGATTCATTGTCTTGACAAGCGCATTTTTCTTTTACAGCATTCTACTTGAACGAAAAGCAGAGATTGCGCGGTATAAAACGCAAGCGTTCAGCTATATGAGATTCTGAAGTGTCTGATATGTTATGTCTGTGTGATACACAACACTCCCCTCCAGTTATACGAGTTTCTGAAGGATGACATGTGATATGCTTGTGAGATATTCATACGAGTATATTATACAGTATGCCTTAGTGCGTTGTAGATTATAATTTTAAATCATATATCATGTGCAGTGCATTAAAGAAATTTTTTGAATAATTTTAATGACAAATTTGGCATTTTCCGTGAATTTATAATAATTATTGAAATAATAATC
The DNA here is from genome assembly GCA_936435175.1 of Glyphotaelius pellucidus. NCBI lineage: Eukaryota > Metazoa > Arthropoda > Insecta > Trichoptera > Limnephilidae > Glyphotaelius > Glyphotaelius pellucidus. The sequence goes on along the minus strand of OW386552.1, from coordinate 7,974,684 downwards.
TCTCTGTCTACTGTGTATAAAAAAAAAATTGTAAAAGATTTTTATTGGGTAAAATTTTCTTGCGAAAAATTTGTATTCCTACGTAAATTGATGATTTGTAATTTAAATTTACGTCCAACAAATTGTATTTTTTTTATTTTTATTATTTTTTTATTATGTGTTTCTTATTTATAATAGTTCTATAAAAAAATTATCCACAAATCCAAAATTAAATTTTGTATGAAAAAGTTTAGTTAAAAGTTTGTATGAATACCGCGGAACCAGTGATACTGGCGTCCCCAATTGGGGTATGTTGTGAGGCTGAAGGTAGTGGGGAGGGGAAGGAGATTGGGAAGAAGAGGGTGGAGAAGTACCACCAGTAAGTATCAATTAATTGTGAATTAACACACATTTATTTGCGCACGCCGCGTCCTTCAGATTGCTAGACGAGAACCGCGGGGGCCGTCAAGTTTATATAATATAACAACATATATCTTAATTGTAATGTTATGTACACCCATTACAGGGTTTTAGGATTAAGGATATAATAATAACTTAAATTAAGGTTGAGCTCGAAATCCTAGTGTTGCCTCGTGACTCAGCCTCCCCTGAGAGGTTCTGTTATTGTAGGGCAACTGCAATAAGAAACTTCCTAGTTATAATGAAGTTCAGTTTATTTGTATAATAAACCTCTAAGTCGTTCACTGGAACTTGAAATTGCTTTTGAATTAATCAGAACTTGCGCGGTTACAAACAATGCAGCGAAAACGGTATCCAATCGTACGTTTAAGCCAGCTTGTTAGAATCTAATAGAAAGAAAGATATCAGAGAGTGATGCTTGAAGAACGAGATATCTATGTATTTTATTTATTCATACACGCCTTGAAGGCTTTTACAGAATCACATTATTAAAGTTACACATGTTATTCAGGAGTATAATTGTAAGCATGAAGTATATAACATTATAAACTGTACTTTAAGGATACAAATAGGTTTAATATGTTCATAGGTATGTTGTTTCGTTATCGTTATATATATTTATCGATTTGAAATAAAAATATGCTATTAATTTTTCGTTTTCGTTATATATATTTAAACAAGAGGTATTTCAATGGATGATTCTTCTAAGATGTAGCGTAAATGATCTCTTCAGCACCGGTGCATAGTCGGGAAATGAGCCAAACTCGCGCATAACATTTCGCTTGCTGAGGATTGGTTTGTACTATGTTCACAAAAACTCGTATAGAAAAATAAAAGTTTTTGAGTTTCAAAAAATTTTATTTTTGTTTCCTTTATTTCAAACTAATTGTAATAAATATTTAAAAAAAAGGGTTAATCTACCTATGAGTAAAAGAACAACATATTTGGTTGAATTTTGAACGAATTCACACGTACTTCAAATCACAGCTTAAAAAAAAACTAAAAATACAGGAGTACAAACCAATCCTCAGCAAGCGATTTGTTTACCCCCCCCCCCCCCACGTTAGGCACCAAATTGTATCGTTAAAAGAAATATATCGTGTTGGCTATAATTAAATTAAGTGTGTATAATATGATTTGTGTAAAAGCTAGGCTCAAATGATAAGGTAGGCATGATAATTTAGTCAATCACAAAAACTAAAATAAAAGATGCAAATAAAGGAATATGTTTTTAATCGCATGTTAAGATACAATATTGTTATTTCAGAAAGGAATTAATAAGACTCTATTATTATTTAAATTAATCTCGGGTCGTGGTAAATACTTGAAGAAGTCAGTTACACCATTAAAAATTACATGTTAAAGATAACTTATAATCTAAAGTGAATTTAATATTAATATAAAAGGCGCTAGACGATTTTGAAATAAAAATACGATTCTACATAATCGACAAGTAAATATAGAAAATATATTTATGAAAAATCCAATTACAAATTTTAAAACAAAAAGAAAAACACTCATTCATAACTGAAAATCGTACCAGACTCAAACATGTATTTGTATGCCCGAAACTAAACACTTCTTTTGCCCAACATCATTTTACATACCAAGGAAAATACTTCTTTAACAACCTACCAATAGAAATCAAAATCATTAATGACAAAATACAAGTATCGAACTTTATCAAAAATCATTTTAAAGAAATCATGAACGGGAAGACTGCTTTCCCTATTTCCACATGAATGTTAACACTAAAAATTAAACTTGTTTTTACTCTTACGGAATACATGGATGTCTTTTAGTTAAAGGGTCTTGATTACGATGTGTTTGTATTAACTGTACTAATTATACATGTGAAACACGTGACTGTTTAAATGTAAACATAAAATGTAAACTCTTCTTCCATCCACAAGCAAATGTTTTTAATGGAAGATCAGTAATACTATAATAAGTACCATTTTTAAGATAAACAAATAAATAGTTTAAATTTAAAATAAAAAATAAAGTAAACCAAAATATGAAATCTAATAATTAAAATTGATTCACGTCATGTCGCAGACCGCCATGATTCGACCTCGGTGACGAATGCTCCTTCCTGTTGCTCGCTAAAATCTCACTGACTTATCTCAAGCAAACGCGTAGCGACCATGTAATTTTCTGGGTAGGCACTTTATAATTCTTGATGCAGGTAGCTAACTGCTACACACGTTTGTCATTTTGCAACGAATTGAATAACAGACCTCATATCGATTCAACAAGATATCGATACGCTTTACAGTGCCAGAACTTTAGGTAACAGCCTTTGGCAAAGGAAAGGAATCTCTGGTTTAGTTCCTGACAAGTTTTTGGGGGAAGGACTGATTCTCTGAAGGTGAGTTGGAAGGCGACGCTTCTCGGAATACTAAAATGATTCTTAGTTGGTAAAAGCTTATAACTAAATTGGTTACCAAATGGTCAAATCCGTTTATAATTTTTTTTAATAGTACCAATTATTTATAATTTAAATTAGATTCCTGCGTAGATTTCCGTTGACGTGTGCAAAAATTATTCAATCGAATGTTGTTTAGTTGGGTATTTTGGATCAAACCCAATTTTAAGTTTTCCATGAAAAAGGCTGCGCAACCGATCCTCTTAATAATACTGTGAAACGATTTACCGGCCTCTGTGTTTCTTCCCTCCTATTGGTGTAATATTATGATGAATACATTATTACATTATTTATTTACACAAAGATTCTATTTAATTAAATACAGGGTGCGGCAGCATAACTTCTTTTTTTAAAATGCCCGCCATTCATTAGGTTGGTATCGTAGCGGAACGCTAGCGGTCTCGTTCGAGAGGCGAAACTATAAAGTTTTGTCCCGACACAGTTTAGTCGCCATCATATCTTGGAACAGTGAGGAGCGTGCATTTGCTGTTGAGGCCTACTTTGAGTCATGACAAACGCCAGAAATCGGTTTACTCAGTGTATGGAGAATGGGGGACCTCACCTACCTGATTTGATCTTCAAAAACTAAGTAAAACAAAACTTAAGGTATGAGCCTATATTTTTTTCTGATTCATAAAAAGGGTTTTATCAACTTTTGAATAAAGGAAGTCATGCTGCTGCACCCTGGATTGCGATCACAGAACATCCGTTCGAAAAGTAGGCCTCAACGCACGTTCCTCACTGGATGGCGATTAAACTGTGTCGGGAAAAAACTTTACAGTTCCGCCTCTCGAACGAGACCCCTAGCGCTCCGTTACGATATCAACCGACTGAAAGGCGCGCATTTTAGAAAAGGAAGTTATGCTGCCGCAACCTGTATTTTTAAAAACTCCTACTTCACAGCAACGAAATCCATGTTTTTGTAAAATTATTTATTAATGTGTATAGTGTGTTGTGCAATTAGGCATGGTGCTGTAATGGTTGGGTTAGGTAGGGTTTACACTCGAGGTCCCCACTAATCCCTGTCGCCGCGTCGCGCGTGTGATCGATCCGTCTGCGACGCAACGAACTCGCTTAGTCGGGGTCTAATGGAACAAAACAAACATATTCGGATTTGAAGTGCTCTGCGTCGGCTAATGTATCACTTAGTAAACAGGATGCTCTGAGGTACGCAAGCTTTCCGTACATCGAAAGGTGTTTGGAACTTTGTTTGTATGTAATACACACACCTAAAAATAGGTTTTGTTTTGTAAATTATGGACGCTGTGTTGGGGTTTAATTAAAAAAGGGTTAATCCACCCTGAAATACGGTGGATTTAAACTGAAATTCGGTTGTTAGAAACGAAACGTCGTAATATATTAATTAGAGAGTGGTTGAGGGAGACCTTTTGACCTGTTTAGCAGAACTATCTTGACCAATCGCCTAGCGCCGCAGTATAAGACAATATCTACTTGATAACTTATAGAACATTTGTTATATCCCGGCAAACGAATCTTAAAGTAAGCATGTACTATTTACAGCGGACTCTTCGGATATATCATAACCTTATGCTATGACATGGCAGTAAGTTCTGGATAACGTTTCCACAGCGCGGAGGTGATGACACAAGGAGGCGTAAAATATGTCAGATTGTTACTTTCACACAGGCCACGAGCGGCGACCGATAACATGCCTTGTGCAGATTCAATCTTAATGTGTAAATTCTGGCTCTGTCATTGGCGGAGAGCAGAACAAAGCCATCGGGAACTTATAGATTGTAAAACGAAAAAATACAACGTTCTTTTCGTCTTAATTGCTTCATTAAGTTCACTTTATCTGCTGTGAAACCAGTGTCCTCCATGAGAATTCTGTAATTTTACTTATGACGGCAAAAAAACACTTTATTTAAAACATGAGAACAAATCAGCACAGGTTCTCCTAGTGAAATGTTCACGAAGCACTACTATTAACCTATTTACATACTGATTAATAACATTTGTTGTATTACCGGACCTTATGTAAAATCATCTGTAAAATGTATGTATTTACGAGAATAGGCTAAAAACATTTTTTACATGTATATATTATTTTCGTTTTTCCGTTTTCATGAAAAACCACAAGGGCGTTTCTGATTCAACGGATTTACAATCTCTCAATATTTACGTAAATCATAAAAATATGTAAATATGATAAGATGAATGAGCTAAGTCTTCCTCAAACAATCTCTAGATAAAGATGTATGAGGAAACGCTCAAACAATTTAAATATTTAAATCCAACTTTTCCCGTGCGGAAAGGTTTTTAATGCAAATCGTGCGACTTACTGTTCATAAATGATAAGAAAATCTGTATGCTGGAGTAAAAAATTCTTTTTTCAAATGGTGGGCTCTAGCATCACAAAATTTTTAGTAGAATTATAGAGAAATATACATTAAATAATATACAAAAAAAAACATGTACAACACGTCAAAAAAGACCTGACCTCAAGTTATAATAATTAGCAATTTGTAAATCTCAAAATAAAAAAAGCATTCAATATATTGCGCGTTAAGTACTTTTTAATTTTCTTTCAGAATCCTATATACAGGGTTCGGCAGCATAATTTCCTTTTTTCAAAATTTAATAAAACTCATTGCATGAATCAGAATTTTTTAATTTGTTTTTTATAATGTAGGCACGTACCTAAAGCTTTGTTTTACTTAGTTTTTGAAGATCAAATCAGGTAGGTGACGTCCTAGGCCCGCGGCGTAGGCGAGCTGGGTTGCGATCACAGAACATCCGTTCGAAAAGTAGGCCTCAACGGCAAACGCACGCTCTTCACTGTTCCAATGAATGAATGCGACTAAACTGTGTCGGGATAACTGAATATATGAAAATGTAATAATAAGAAAACTTTATAGTTCCGCCTCTCGAACGAGATCACTAGCGCTCCGCTACGACATCAATCAATAAAAAAGGAGGTTATGCTGCCGGACCCTGTATAATACAATATTTTGTTTGAAAATTTAACGAATCTCGAAAATACCAACGGTGTAATAAAAATTAACATACTTTTTTAAAATTTAAACTAAATCACACATCTGGAGCCAGTGAGACTATGGAATTCCCAATTGGGGCATGTTGCGAGGCTAAAGATAGTGGGGAGTGGAAGGAGATGGAGAAGAGGAAGATGGGAAGTACCTGGCTATTCAGATCTGGTCACCAATCACAGCTAAAGCCATTTCAAGCTACGTTGCTTTCATCTACTATCCTTTATACTTATAATGTACATTTTTCCAAATTTCATGTTATTTTATTGTAGATTGGACGTGTCCGTTAATAAATAAGTAAATTAAGAAATATTTTATTGTTTAATAGAGAAAAGAGTTATGCTATCTCGCGACACACCGGTTAGGAATAATCGAATAACAAAAATTTATTTATAATAAATAATAGTTTACTCTAGAATGCAATACTAATATTTTTAAATAACAAAAAATAAATTAGATAAGACAATTATTTATGAAATAAATTTTCAATACATTTTTACAAATTATATTATTTACTGCAATTTACTGCAGCTTTCAGGGGAGAATTTTGTAATTTCATTTCAGTCAGTCCAGGAAATGCCATTGGCGCAATAAATGGGAACTCAATGTCCCGCTGAAAGGACAATAGACAATTCGGTATCTAGGCCATGCGACTGTCCATTCGCTGGTCAACAATGATAAGCAAAATTAAAGTCCAGTATTTCATTCGAAAATGGCATTTCGAAAGCTCTTGTTGGCTATTTTAAGCTTTTTGCGTCGGCCAACCCTTTCAGTGGTTTTCACAGCCGAGGTCACTGAGCTTTTTTGTATGTCTACGCGACACGAGTATATCTGTTTAAAGCTGGCAGTACATTACAGACTGGTTTATGTGGCGGGAGAGAAAGTCACCACAGATAAATAAAAAATAAAGACAACACCATAGCCTTACAGCTGATTAAGAATTACTATCTCTGTGTTGAAACATTTTTAGTCAACGCTTAAGGCCCGGCTTCTGGCATTTCTATCGATTTATTACTTATTTTCCTTAGATACTTTAGGTTTTTTTTTACATGAGCTCCACACAGGAGGCCCTGAGAAAAATGATTTCTCTCAGGGCCTATTTCATCTTTCGGGATGCTGTGTGGAGGGTTTTTTGAGGAAAAGAAGGGGAGGGAGAGTTCTGGAAAGGAAAAGGGTTTAAGGGGTGGGTAGGAATCTGGGGTTCAGTATATCCTGGTCATCCTCCTAGACCCGGGCACCCCTGTTAAATCACCAAACGTAGCGAACCACTTGGGGTGACCTATGGCAGAGGTGTTGGTTATCCAATAAAGGTTCCCGGGGCGGCAGTACCCATTCCCGCCTCCCAAATTGAAAGGTTTAAAAGTTCTTAAAAAAATATGTTATTCTTGAAGATAATATCTATACATTCCCCACGCCGAAGCGGCAATTATATGAAATTCCCTCGATAGAAAAAAATCAAAAGTGTGCTCCAAAAATTATTATAAATACGTTTTTTCAGTTATTTTACAAGTTACATGGACGAAAAAATTCACAGCGTTTCTTTAAATGCTTTTTTAGATTGCCACGAGATTTATGCTCTTTTTCAAGCGAGTAGTTTTTGTTATACATTTTCACAATTTCCGCTTAAATATTATCGTTTTTAATATTAGCGCGCTCCCTCTAACATTCGTATTTACATATCTCTCCATCTTCTTCTTTTTGAGCGGGTACACCGCGCCGCTTTGCGAATATCACTTTACTTAACATTTTATTTCCGTATTCATTCTTGGATTACGCTTTAAAAGCCACAAGACATAGTAATATTGAATACAGCGTCCTTATTATAACAATAATTATTTTTCATAATTCAAAAAAAAAAGTTGTTTAAGGCGGCACTCTTGAAACTCACGGCGCTGAAAAAGAAGAAGATGGAGAGATATGTAATTACGAATGTTGGACAGAGCGCGCTAATATTTTAAGCCGTAGAATAGCAGCGAAAATTGCGAAAAAGCTTAATAAAACATGACTGGTTTAAAATAGAGCAAAAATCTCGTGGAACGTATCTTAAGTATCATTTAAAGAAAAATTGTGAATTTTTTCACAAAAATAACTTGTAAAATAAAATAAATAGACTTGTTTAAAATAATTTTCGGAGCATACTTTGCGATTTTTTTCTATCGAGGGAATTTCATATAATTTGCGTTTCGGCGTGGAACGTATATAGATATTATCTTCAAAAATAACATATATTTTTTTAAGAACTTAAAAACTTCAAATGTTTAAGGGAGATACATAAGAAATCGGTCGAAATACGAATAGTTTTTTTTTTTTTTTTTTACATGAAATACCACACAAGAGTCCCAACTGCTCCCGTCTGGAGCCAGTGAGACTATGGCATCCCCAATTGGGGTATGTTGTGAGGCTGAAGGTAGTGGGGGGGGGGGGGGGGGAAGGAGATAGGGAAGAGGTAGGTGGGGAAGTACCTGGCTATTCAGATCTGGTCACTAAACACGGCTAAAGCCATTTCAAGCAACGTTTCAATTCTGAATGGTGGTCTTACACCAGGGCGATACTATTAGTATCTTCCACTCTGGAACGTGCCGCAAATATAAGATCCTTAGACCCTTAAGATGATTTTGGTTTGAAAATTATATCGCTTAGAAATATTTTAGATGTTCAAAATATCCTGCTTACGAACCCTGTTTCGTTACGGTTTATTGCATAATATGAGAAATAAAATTATTTAGAAAATGATCTTAAAACATTTAAATATTTGTATTTGCCTATAATCTCAAAATAAAATAAAATACGCTTTTGGCGATGTATTTTATCTTGATTAAGCAGCAGGTGTTTACGGAATTTCAAACCTTACCGCCATCTACATAAGGAGTATTATTGTTAGCGGCCTGATCCAGAATTTTACACCACCTCATATATATTATAACTTTATTTTATCTGCTTGGCAATTTGTTAAGTCCATAAAGACACATATTTAGAAAACTATTTGTAAACGGAGCACTTTAAAACTAAACTAGTTTAAAAAAGTTTTGTGAAAAAAATGTTTGGTATATAATATATTATCTGCTTGTCAATTTTTATAGAGCTCTCCGTATATCCCCGGGCGTTAAACGTGACACTAAAAGTTTTCCAGCGTTTTATTCGGAAAAGATCGGGAGATTTATCTCACCATCGACTAAAGACGTCAGAATCGGAAAGCAAACTTTCTAACTGGGGAAATTGCCAGAACGTAAGGGTTGGTACAGAGTGATCCTAAATGTATTCTACAAGTTTATACAACACGTAAAAAAATTATCAGTAAAAGTTTCGCAAAGAATCATTATAAAAGTAAAACTCAAAAAAAAATCTACCCTCTCAACAGAATCTCTTTTTAAATAATTGTTTCCAGTACTAAATGTCGATGACACATTTTTTAAGCAAGCTTCCACTATAAAAATAGGTAAAGAAAAAATAACAAAGAATATTAAGAATTTTATAAACAATGCGAAATGGAAATCAATTTATTACACCTAATTTTAGAACAACTCAATATTATGCTAAACCATTTTATTTACTAAGCCATACAAAAATAATAACCTCCCTTCTGATTAATGCTTAGTTCACACTGAGCTATATATCTGCGAGCAGATATCTAGTTGATTCGCGAGCGCTTATCTTTTCTCCTTTCACACTAGGCTATCAAATATTTCTTCCTGTGGTAGGAGAGGGGGTCAGTCGAATTAGGAAACGGCAACGGAACGCATATTTTTTGTACTGAAATCTGTCAACTTGACATCTGTCATCCACGGGTCTAGGCAGCTCCGTAATTACAATGACCCCCTCTCCTGTTTTATTCGGAGAAGGGGAGAGTTACCTTCTGGGATATCGCGTCTGGAGCGGTTACGTCTGAAATGTGTGTTGTCTATGATTGATCTGCGCTTAAAAACGCTTAGGTGTGAACGGTCTGAAGGGATTGTATGGAGAACGTTATTTGGCGTGCTATGATCTTTTATATTTGATAGCTGAGTGTGAACCAGCTTTAACGCTGTATCACCAACCTATCAGAACAAATAAATAAACTTAAATAATTTTTTAAAAAAGTAAATATTTCATACAAAACATAATTATAACACACAACCTAAGGAAGAACCGTGGCTCCCTTCTCAGGCACAAGAGCTCTTTTTTTCTGGTATTTATTACCAACTAGCAGTTAAAAACCCGCTCCGCAGGTTTTTGTTGCTAGGCCCTACGGGTGGTAGGCACAGTAGCTTAGTCACAAACTATCACCCGTATCCAGACAGGAAAGATTATTGAAGAAGCAAATCCAAGAGTACTCACGCCTGCCAGCCTACGTCCCTCTTGCTAGCTATTACGTAAGTGGCGCCATCTTTTTGCATTATTAGCTATTTGCGTTAATGCGGTTCTATTACAATAGTAGCTAAAGTCACAAATTTCACGTTCACATAATATAGTTTCATACAACGCGGCGTCAGAGTTATACTAAGAGTAGGATTCTTAAATTTCAACCGTACAGTGGCTAGGGTATTAATAACGTCCGATGATGATCTTAAGTATAATATTTTCTAAATTATATACGCATAAATACTCATATTTAAGAGGCGGAATGCGGAGGCAAAAACGATGGGAATGTATGGTGAGCGTTATGCTGAAATAGGCCAACATCAAATGATCTTTTATCTTTTATAGCTAAGTCTGTTGGCCCCATAAAACAAATTAGACCGGTCAAATAACGATAGTTTAATTGTTTTGCCTTTAATAATTAGCGGCTCTGGAATTTTCGTTTTGCCTCCACATTCCGCCTCTTACTCATATTCTTTATTTTACAATAAAAAAAAAAATAAAAAACGTTGCATCAATTTCACAAAAATCACCTCTAACCACCTAGGTACAGCACGCGCCATACTTAAATGCCTACCTGAACTTGACACGATCCATTCTCGCGCAGGTAGTGCGGCATGCTACTTTTCTGACCTTAGATTCGCCTATTGCAACGATTCGGGGGGAGGGGGGGGGGGGGGGTACTGGGGACGATCCCTACCAGATATTTTTGAAACTAATTAAATTATGGTCTCCCTGGTAGCGATCTGGAGGTCGAATTTTATCTGATTGATTTTTGTTAATTCATAATTTTATCATTTTAAATTACCGCAGGGTGTATTTGCGGCACGTTCTAGAGTGGAATACATTCCCAGTATTGCCCTATTGAAAGACCACCATTCAGAATTGAAATGTTGCTTGAAATGGCTTTAGCCATGTTTGGTGATAGATCTGAATAGACAGACACTCTCCTACCACCCTATTCCTCATCTCCTTTCCCTCTCCATTACCTTAAGCCTCACAACATATCCCAATTGGGGATGCCAAAGTCTCACTGGCTCCAAACGGTTGGGACTCTTTTTCATAAAAAAAATTGTAAATTATTTTATTTTCTACATATAAATCTCCATTGCATCAATCGTATTTATATATAACACTATTTAAAAGCACATTCAAATGTTTGAATCAATCGAATGCATAAATTTCATTAACGAACTGAAAAAAATTACTGTAAAATGAAAACAAACACTTTGTAAAACACTAATGATTTTATCAAAATTATCAACATATATTTAAAATCCAATGGTTTCTTCGTCAGAATATGATTAAATTCTATTGTAGATAATTTTGATTTAAATAAGTGATGTTTTAAAAAGTGATTTGTTTCATTTAAGAGGGTATTCTAGCCTAGATTGTTTTTTTCATTTTTCAATAGTTTGGATATTCAAGAATATCTCCTTAAAAGGATTTTTCGAATTTCAAATTATTTTAAAAGTTATAACCTTTTTAGTGTCGTAGTAATAGATGGAATCTAACTAGAATCTAAATAGAGTAAACCTTAAAACGCCTTTTTCTCAAAACTACTTTTTCAAAACGTTTGTCACAAAATCTCAAGTTCTAATAAACCGATTAACTTGCAATTTGGCATGAATTTTTCGTATTCAACCAACAAAAAATGAAAATTTTTACCATTTTTAAAAATTCGGAAAATAATTGAAAAACATAATTTTTTTTTTGAGTAGCCGGCATTCTGCGAGATTTTTTTTCTTCATTTTTCTTGGTTCCTACCATAATGACATTTGTACTGATAAAGGATCTACATTTTTTTTTAAATTTTTACATGGCCAATGACCAGAGGGTAGAAATCGTGACAAGATCGACACGCTCTTTTTTTCCCCTCCAATACTTCAACACGGTGTAACTTCGTGAAATATATATTTTTTTGTGAATTCTTAAAATATAAATAAATAAATTATAAAAAAATGTTAAGTTAAAATAAAAATGGTTTTTTTTTATCGACCACCAAAAAACGCCCGAAATTCGGGCTTCTAGACTAGAATACCTGCTTAATTAAAGCGACGCCAGAAAGGGAATTTGCGAAGAAAGAAAAGTAGCACTTACAATCACACACTTGTTTGTACGTTTGAATTTTACTGTCTCAAGCCACAAAATTTGATACTTTCAGATTTCAGTTGAGTTTTTTTTAAGTTTTCACATTACAACAAAATGAAAAATTACTTTAGATTTTCTCTAATCATCCTGTACACGTTCAACTACTAAAATTCGTTCAACACTTCTAAGAAATTTAGTCAGTGAGGCGCTTCACAGAAAGGATAAAAGAAAACATAGTTTTTTAAAGTTTTAATAATCGACGACTTGTTTATTGCTTTTAAAGTTTTTATGAGGAAAGATGCTAAGATTGAGTATATTATTTAGACTGTTAGACAAAATATTATGAAATAAAATATTATTAGGTATAATTTCGATGTATTCGCTATGCCTTCCGTTAATACAACCCAAATCACACGTTCTCATGATAGATACTCTACTCTAAAGATCAAACGTAAAGAAGGCAGATGCCTAATAGATTAAAACTTGTAACTTAGTTGTACGCCTACGGGTTTTGAATTGTAAAAAATCTTTAATCAGGGATGGTCTGCAAAAGTTATACCTATACACAGAATTTGAATGCCATCCCGATCTCTTTTGATCTATAAAAGCCATAGAGAGAAGTTGCTTGAGTCCAAATATTTATTTTAATTCGTAATTAAATCTTCATGTAACTTTTAAGTAATAAAACTAACAAGGAACCCATTTAATATAAATGAATTCACCGGTTTAGTTGAATCTCTGCTAAATGATATTAAAAGAGTTTAAGAATAGGCAGTCTATAGAAAGGAGTTCTTATCCTCGGGGCAGCTATTTTCCAAGCCAGGTCACTCGCAATCGCCATCGAAAGTTGGTGCATTGGTCGACTTGGTTATTCTTGAGTCTCTTTGAAGGTACATACTTAGACGCCAAACGTCAAAAGTCATTCCACACGAACAACGAGTGGGTTGAAACAGTCGTAGCGAGTAGCGAGTGGAGGGTTGCGGATGTGTTATGAGTGGAGGTTGTTATGCATTGGCTGTCAAAATCTAATGTTATTGTTTTTCCAACTGTTTGACGTTTCAAATTTACACCATAGAAATCTGAAAAACATCAGGAACATAGACAATATTTACAGGACTGCCAATATAATCATCTCTTCGACCGTCGAATCATTCTCACGACGACGAGTAATTTTTCGCTCGTAGATGGCGCATAACGAGTAACGATTGATCGTTGCTCTAGAAGAGCGTTTATGGTCACATTTTGGCCATTTTGCCAACACTCGCGTGCGCATGCTGTTTAAAATGTGGACGATATGAAGTATTAAAAAATAAAATTGGATTTAATTCAAAAGTTCCTAACTTAGTGGTTTCACAGTATAACTAGAGATGTCACTCATCTCTATATAAATTATACTAATTTATAACTTTTTATACGCAGACAAACAAATGTTCAATTGCGAGTTTTTTTTTTCATAACGGTTTATTGTGGCGTTTAACAAATCTCGTGGATGTTTATTTTAGGCAAATTTTACTATTTATTCTGTTTCAACGTGTTTGCTATTGAATTCTCTACTTGTTTAAAGTCCTGGAATTAAACATAGGGTGCGAAAATAAAGTTTAGTTTGCAATTGTCAAAATTGACTCTTGGGATTGGCGCGGCGTGTATTTTAACATTAAATCACAGGTGTAATACCGTGATGTGTGGTTTTAATATTAAATCAATCAGAATGATTAACAAAAAACAAATAGATTTTTTTATTATTCTAGTATAATTATTACTAGGATTAAATACGATTGAAAACTTACAAGTCAAGTGAAAACCGTTTTTATGGTTTTGTTAGTACATTTTAAAATTTTCTAAATAAAAATAGTACTGTGTAAGGTTACTATCAACACATATTTAATACTTTTAAATATTTAATACTTTTTCATTTTTCATCTTATTTTTAGTTCTATTGAACTGTAAATAGAAACAGATATCCTGGAATAAGCTCAATTTTGAACGATTTCTATTAACAGTCGTGCAAATTTCGCGCGTTGGTGAAAAGGGGGTTATTCTTGTATGAAAACATGAATTGTAGGTGTTTTTCAGGTGCAATAAAAATAAACAATTATATTTTTACCAGCCATTACTTTACCAAATGTTTATTAAACATTAAAAAATAAAAAATAATAATAATTCTAAAAAAAACCAAATTCTTAATCTAATCAAATGCGGCTATAGCCCGAAATAAGTAAAAGTAAAAAAAAATTTTTTTTTTGCAAAATGGCGGCTGTCTGAAATAAAAAGTCATTTTTTACCAGTTTTTTTGACCTTACAAATTTTTAATAAATAGTAAAAATTGAAATTCTGTTATAATTTTAGTTGGCGCGATAGAGTAATGTACAGAGAAGGCTCACACCAAATTTCAAGTAAATTGGTTTTGTAGAACTTGAGGTATCATGTCAACCGTCTCGAAAAAAGCAGTTTTGAGAAATGCGTTTAAAATTTTGTTCTATTTAGATTCTAGTTAGATTCCGTCTTAACCGCGACATTAAAATGGTTATAACTTTTAAAATAATGCGAATTTCGAAAAATCCTATTAAGGAGATATTTTTGAATATTTAATCTTTGGAAATATGAAGAAAAAAAATTTGTTTTTTTTTCTAGACTAGAATACTGCCTTCGATTTTTTTTATAAAAACTACAAACGTAGATAAACAATAAAATAATGGTACATGCATTGGCTTTTAACCACAGTTAACAGTATGATTATTTGAATGATCGCGGGAGTTAACTTTTAATGGATTTCTTCTTACACCAGACACGTTAAATAATAATTGATGAACTTATTTTATTTATTTAAGAACAATAAACAGTACATGCGAGTAATTACAATTTTGTTTGGAGAATCTAGCAACAATAGGGACGTGTAATCCCTTTAATGATAAGTTGAAGATTAGCCCTCGTCAGCAGTCGGTTGTCTCTTTTATGGGAGCAGACGTCCGGGGTCCATGGTACCTGATAACGTTTATTAGTTGGTTCGTCAGATTAGATGCAGAACCGGGTGCGTGGTTCGTTCGGTGTTATCTTCGGGTCGGTCGGCTGCTTGATTAGGTGACACGGGCGAATTCAGAATAAAATCTACGAAAATCTCCTTATTTTTTTATAAATGTCTTGGGTCTCCAGTGACCAATATAGCAGTAAATCAGTGAGCGAAGGGAGTCTCAACATCTCTTGTTAAAAAATATTTTATTGAAGAAAGACTTTTCTACTAAGTCCTGTTGGGTTGCAGTCCTGACTACATACGAAGTCTTTCACGTAGCAGTCTCTATTTATCTCTCCTAAAGTTATTCCGAATGCAAGAAGTGTGAGTCAAAATAAGCATGGCACAGAAAATGCACAATACAACCATTGATGGAAATCGTCCCGTACACTTTTTTACTTCACGCCTCTTGGAGAGGGTTAGTAGATAGCGGCAGTAAAAAGATATCTTTCTGAAAGTTTCTCCGAACAAACGGCGGGACTCTGAGCGCACTAAGGAAGGTAATAATTCAAAGGTATCAATTCTCCTTGACAGTCGCGGGAGATATATGAGATGGGAATATTAAAAGTTTAGCTCTTTGCTGTCGCAGATTTTATCTCTAAATCATGGTAACACCGGGAGAAGGTTTTAATGGGAGACTTATATTGATAGGGAATTACGCTGGGGGGAAATTATTGTAATTATAAGGCTGAGAAAGTGATGCATATCTATTGTTGAGTGCTAATTTCGCAGTGTTTCTTGTTGAATTGAATATTTCAAATTAGGAAAAGTGGAACATACACCATGTTACACGCTCATAACGTGAAATTTTAGGGGTGGGTATCTATACTAATATTATTAACGCGAAACTGCGTGTTTGTTACGCTTTCAGGCATTTTTTTTTTCCAAACTCCAAACAGGAGACCCTGAGGAAAATAATTTCCCTCAGGGCCTATGTCATCTCGGATGCTGTGTGGAGGGTCTTTTTGATGAGAGGAAGGAATGAACATTGGTCTTGAAGAGATCCATGTTGTAGGAGGGAGGAAACAAAGAAGCCGGCAAATCGTTCCATAGCCGAGCTGTTGAACTCAATAACGAGTCGAAAAAACGACCCTTTCTCATGTGACAAATGTCAACCGTGTACAAATGTTGGGCGCGCGTTTGACTGTCTCCCGACTATGCACCGGTGCCGAAGGGATCAATGACGCTAGTTCCTCAGAGCATTCCATTGAAATACCGATAGAACATGGATAGCATTCCCACCCGATGCCTGTGCTCTAAAGATTGCAATGCGTTCGTTAAGGTGGGAGAATCTATTAAACGGACTGCTCGTTTCTGCACAGAGTCGAGGGTATTTTTCAAGTATTTTGGAGCTCCAGACCAGAGGTGGCTGCCAAATTCAACCGTGGGATTTGTACAGGGTTAGTAGTTATGTACTATGAAAGTATCTGCGGGCCCTGTACAGTACGTCCAGTTTTTGAGAGGCTAACTTCACTCTGGCTTCGACGGAGCCCCCATACCTGAGCTGACATAAACCAATAAACCGATTTTAAAAATTCTTTCACCAATAGAAAGCTACATTATACGCTAGTAATATAAGCTGTATATAATGGTAAGCTCTGGTGTTGTGACATTATAAATATTAATATATTATATTTATTATACGTTTTCTGTCACTAGGTATAGGTGGCACACGAGCTGTTTTAAAACTGAATGTGCTGGAAATGAATGTATGGAATGGGGAGGAGGAAGGGGGGGGGGATAATTGATAAGTGTAAACGCTACAGTAATTTCCCTCTAATACCATGCGAGCAAAGCCACGGGTAGTTCTTAATAATTAAAGACAAAATCATTTAAAAAAGTAATTCCGATTACAAAACAATTAATAAAAATTATCCAGTGCAATCGTAGCTTTACTTTTGCGAGTAATGCACGTGTTCGGATAACAAAACGGCTTCTCTCACTTTTCAAATCTTAAATAGAACACGTGACTGAGACTGCTGATCGAGTAGGAAGAAATAATAATTATAAAGGTGCGTTTACACAACACTTTTTAAACAACACAAAAATAAGAAATTCATTAATGCTTTTTATTTGGTCACTAACCACCGGAGCGCTTTTTGCCACAATATGGCACTATTTAAAATGCCTCGGATTGCTTTGCTGCCAATTTTGGCAAATTTTCCCTTATTTGTAAGGAATTAACTAGAAGTTTACGATTTTATAATTTTTTTTATAAATCCTACGAACATGTGATAATCAACAAAAGATAGGTGAATTCATTGGCTATATAGAACTATAATCAGTTTGTATGTCTCCATATTAAAATTCGGAGGTATGATTTTTTTAAATTTGAGCGGAAAATATTCAAAATGATCACCAAAAAATGTCGAGCAATCGGAGAAATTTTTTTTAAATTGCGCTCTGGCTCCAGTGGTAATGAAATAAAATATACGAGCGCAAAAAACGGTGTGTAATAGTTTTTTATGTTATGCTGAACAAAAGCCACAAACGACGGTATCCAGTGGGACTATGAATTGCAAAAAAATTTCGGGGATTGTTGTGAGTGAGCCTGAAATGATTGGAGAGAAGAAATATATTGGGTTAAGTAGGGATGTACCTTGCTCTTCATATCTGGCCGCCAAACGCAGCTAAAAATAAAATCGAAAATACGCGTTAGGTACCCAAAATTTTATATTTGCCTTTTGCCATTTCACACCCACTCAAATATAAAAGACAAAAAAAAATTACACGAGAAAATATTAATTAAAAACGCGTTTAGAAAACAAACGGTTATGAAATATTTTCACAGGCTAATGAAAAACGTAACGACCTGTGATTTTGTAAAAACAATTACATTCCAAAATGAAAATATTATCCAGGCGGATGATTGCGTGCCGGGATGAAGTCAGTGAAATAAAATATAAAGGATAGTCCTCCATTGGTAAGAAAAGATTAATTGTGCCCATTGTAATAATTACTGCTTCCACGCCATGTAATGGATAAAATTGTGGTTATTTCGTGGTCGAGTCAAGAGATTTATATAATATCAATCAGAAATGTGGTCTTTTGCCAAAGTACGTGAAACGCGTGTGAAATCAGCCGTATAAGAAACATTTTGACAGTATCCTTAAATGCAGCATTCCGTATCGCGCTAACGAGCTAAATACTGCACTTGTGTTAAGACACCAACACTTAAAAGTAGGGGGAGGCGGGGTTAGTTGTTACAAAAATGAAAGATATTTTTTATTGAACAACCGTTTATTCAAAGGAACAAAATAATATTTATTATAAATTGAGCACACTTTTATCAACAACTTAACATTTTTTTGCAACAAAAATATAGGTCACAAAAATATAAAATAATAAAATTAAATATAAAAAAAATTATAACAACATGCCCCTGGGGGGAGGGGGGGGGGGGCAAGTTGTTACACGACGTGGGCACATTGTTACAAACCAAAAAATAAATAAAATATAGTTCATACCATGTTAAATTGGTTTATTAATTCCGATGAACATATTTCTTATCTCAGTCGCTAATGTTCGTCAGAGGCACAATTTTAACAAACAAATAAACTTTATCACCGGTAACACAAGAAATATGAGCCCTGTGCTAGCACTTGGTGCATCGAATCCATTCATCCCAGGTTTGAAGCAGGCGTAACTCTCAAAACATACCACACATTGGCACTGTGCATTTTTTGAGTCCAAAGAAGAACAGTCTGCCTTATTTTTATTAAGCGTCTATATGGGGTACATTGTTATATGTAACAACTTGCTAACAACCCCCTAATCATTGTAACAACTGGCCCTTTGGCGAACTTCACATTGAAAGCATAAAATCACTTAAGCCTCGACGACATTGAGCGAGTTTACAAGCTACTATCTGGGAAATTCACTATCTGTTAATAAACTCGCTCAGTGTAATCGTATTACTAGCTAACTACCATATTGTGGACAATCTACGAAAAAGTTGAAAGGTGGTCAACTTTACTCGCTACTCGCTCAAGATAGGGGCCTTCCAACAGCTGATTTCGTAAATGTCAGAATTAGTTCGCGCGGGAGCCGTAATTCTCGCTTCTGGCTAGCATGTGGCGCTAGCTGCGAGCTCAAGCTTTTTATAAAATGTCGACCGAATTGGTTCGCGCGAGAGTCGTTATTTTAGCGGCTACTGTCGCTACTGAGCGAGTAGACAGTTTGTTGGGTTAGGTTAGGTTAGGTTAGGTAAGATTTGTGTGTCATCATGACAATCTCACTCGCCGATTCACCCGCTTTTAAACTTACCGGCTAGTAGCTTTTATACACGCTCAATGTAATCGAGGCTTTAAACGAAATGTACAACGGCTTAGATAAATCTTCAGAAACTAAGCAGAAATTCAATTTTATTTATTAGATTTTTGTGGAATATCCGTTTTCAATTACGTTTTGTGGGACTAATTTACGCATGTCCACCATAGACAAGCACGCAAAAATTCTCTCTGGTGTGTGATTTATCTACGATATAACAACCGGCCCCCATAACAACGTGACCCGTCTCCCCCTACTCTAACGCCAGAGATGACGGCGCATTTTGCAGCATAATTCTCGTTATCAGATGTCAGTCGCGGGAAAAATTGCGAATCTAATGTCATCGCGTAAAAACATCAATAATACGACAAAAGAAAAGTCATTCATTAACGCCTATTAATAAGGCTTACACGTTAGAAGTTTTAATAACTAATAAATAGTGATTCGTGTTTATTTAGTAGGTAATTAATCCATATAACACACGACAGATCTGAACAAGCCATAGAAAATCACAGAAGTTTGACAGTCGATAACGCACGACGAAAGTCCTTCTGACATTCGATGGATTTTGCCTTTTTGTCTTAATTGTCTCGTAACGCTGTCTTAACTCAAAAGGTAACACAAAATATACAGAATCAATCTTTAGGAGTATTATGAAGTCCGATACTTCTCGGAAGATTAATGACTCGATTCAATGCAATCATTCAAACCGATCCCCACGATTCATTTACGACGCGATTTTTCTTAGAAAAATATCACAGATTGATAAGTATTTTGAATTATGGCGGATTACATAACCCCTTAAACCCTTTTCCTTCCCACAACTCTCCTCTATTTCCTTTCCTAAAAAAAAAACCCTCCACACAGCATCCCCAAAGATGACATAGGCCCTGAGGGATTATTAAATTATTTTCCCCAGGGCCTCCTGTGTTGAGCTCATGTAAAAAAAAAAATTGTCTTTACAGGATATCTGTATTATTTTTGTCTAATTTTTTTGTGAGCTTAGGTTAGTTTATGTCAGGTTAGGTAAGGTTAGGTTAAGTTAGGTTAGGTTTTAGTAGATATTTTGTTTGGTTAGTTGGGTTTTAGTGGATATTTTGTGGAAGGATATTTTGTCGGTGATATTTTGTCGCGGGATGAAAAGTCGCCGGATGAAAAGTCGCGAAACCGTTTCCAATCGTATGTTGGGTGAAATGGAGTCAGATTTGATTGTTCTATTTAGTGTTCTGTGTATTTGACTTTTGGTTTTCTAACCACCATACATTATTACCACATTGGCATTAACCTTGTTCAAACAATCTAAAATTAAGTCTAATCACTCAAGTTAAGCCGCCGTAACCGCTTCCTTTTGAGCTATTCAAAGAATCGCTAACAAATAACAATTCAATTAAACTCGAAAATTTCCTCAGAAAAACGCATTAATTATGAAATTACGCACAGGTCTGTGGAATAATTTTACCATCTATTTTCGTAGTGGGTTAAAAGTATAGAACACGTGACATATAATGTCACGTTCCTCGTGTCTGACATGCAATCCCACATTCATGTCAGCTGGTGTGCATTTCTAATAATATTTTACGACTAACAATATAATTACGTACCAGGTTGAACACGAATAACAATTTGACCCGTAAAGTCATAAGGTCAAATGATGGCGCATATTAAAATGATTGGTTTTATTGATTTACTGTGATGAAATGGCATTATTCATTGTAGAATAGTTGAAAGGCTATGAATTTTATCATAAATAATTTTAGCCTACCCTTTCTAATGACGTTGACTATTATTATTTTTACGCGGTGTAAGCGTGAAAAATAACGGTTTAAAATTAATTGATAAAATTTATTAAGTACTTTTTTTACATGTTCCTACAAATAAACTTCAAGGTTATAAATAATTTAAGTATTGAATTCGTTAATCGATCCCCTCTAATCTATTTAAATCAGGTTTAGATTACTGAAAGGGGTGTGCACGTCCAGAATACATTCTGCTTACGAAACATATTATTGTGTTCTCACTGGAACGGAGTATGCAAGATAAGCCTTCACAACAGTTTGTAAGACCCCATACAAAAATATTACATTGGTAAGTTTATATATCAAACCTAATTTATATCAGGCACAATACAGTGAACAGACCAAGAAGAACAGGAAAGCGGTTAAAAAAAACAATTCCTCTGCTTATCACTATATACGCGTATCAATGCGAACAGAGTGAATGAAGACTACATCCAAAATTAAATAAATTTATTGAAAGGGTGATGTAAGGAAGGCTTACAAGGTATGGACATGCAAGGTGGCCCGATAATGGCATGTTCGGAAAATATACAATGCAGAAGCGAATGGACAAAGAGGTCTGGAACGTACCAGAAATGCAATGATGCAAAGAATCGGATCTATTTCGTGAATTGGATCAAGAGTTAAAATTGAAGAACAATATTGTGTGAGAAGTTACTTTAGTTATGATGGACTCGGAATCTACTTTCCGAAAGAGGTAAAAGCCTAAATTTTGCTGAAAACATAAGATTACATAGCCGGATGGAATTCCTTTCAGTATTATCATTAGCATTGCGGCAATGATAAGTGAAGCCCTTTGTTATATATTTAACACTAGTATTTTGACTTGTACGTTCCCGCAGATATGTAAAACTGACCCTTGATGAATAATTGCAGTATTCAGTTGCACACTAATAATTAAAAGATGCATAATAAATCGATCGTGTGGCGTTCCACATCTTTATTTTTATTGTATTCTTTACTTTTTTAGAAGGAGACTTCCATCGTTTCGTTATCATAAAATTAAAATTATTCTGGTACCATTCGCGTTCCTTGGGGAACACTTTGAGGCAAATTCAGTGCGAAAAGCTTCGTAACCGGGAGATATTTTTTGGAGGGTTTACTTTTAGCCCCATTTTGAAGTAAAGATCACTTAGTGACTAAGCCCTCTCACCATGTAGTCTGCTATTTTATTTTCAGTTGGTGGTGTTGAATAAATAACGGTACATCCGCACCTTCTCGACCATCCTTTCGAGAACATGTGAATAATCCATCTTCCTAACAAGAGCCCACCTGATGTGTTCTATTTCACTGGTGCGACAATAACACTACCTTCGTGAACTTGTAGAAGGCCAACAAGAACTACAGTGTTCCAATATGTGTACAGAGAGTGGTCTGACATTGAGAAGGGAATGATTACTGACTTGACAGAGTGTCGGAAACGTCGCTTTGGATTGAATTCTCCCCTCAGTGTCGCTTGATTACACCACCTGGAAAACAAACAACTTTTTCATCAGGTAAATACCAACAGAGTTACTGCCTTGGTTAACTTATGAGATAAAGTGATTTGAAATAAAGATATAAAGATCCATTATTGTTCAGATACAATAGGTACATAGATTTATATCAAATTCAATAAATATCACTGGTGATTGCTGTGATAGCATTTCGTTCAAACACATTCAAAGCAATAAAGATAGAAGTTTCCTACACGTATTATGTGTGTGAACTTGGAAAAGCACGCGGTTACATCTTTAGCTCTTGGCCTGGAGATTGCAGGTTCAAATTCCTGGAAGGCAAGAAAAGACAACAAATATATCGCATTCTCTCATAGTACACCTTTTTTAGTGAATACTGTGCAAGGGTTCCAGCTGCTCCCGTCTGGAGCTAGTGGGACTACGGGATCCCCAATTGGGGCTATGTTGTGTATTGTTGGGTATGGGTATTAGGTGAGGCTGAAGGTAGTGGAAAGGAGAAGGCGATGGGGGAGATGAAGGAGGAGAAGTACCTACCTGGCTATTAAGATTTGGTCACCAAACACGGCTAAAACCAAATCAAGTTTTGATTCTGAGCGGTGGTCTTACACCAGGGTGATACTATAATATCTTCCACTCTGGAACGTGCCGCAAATATAATACTACGCATTATTCCAAATTAATTAATTGTGAAATTACACAAATTACTTTAGTACTCAGCCGGGATTTGAACCCGCCACCTTCGGATTGCTAGTCGAGACTTTACCCCATGCATGCCACCAAAATACCTAGAAATATATAAGAATAAATATTGAATATTTATACCTTACTTGACATTATTGGGTTGTTTCTTTAAGCATGTCAACATCACTCGAAGTCGCAATGTTGGTTGATTGAAATGAGTAAATCTACATTTAGTAGCTAGTTATAAAAAGCCAGATCATCTTGTCTTTACCCTCTCCATCTCCTTCCCCTACCTACTGCCTTTAGCCTCAACATTTTACCAATCAGAAATATCATAGTCTACTGGATCCGGGCAGTTGAGATTCTTGAGCAGTGTGACTCTCACCGACTTAGTTCGACCACAAGAAAAAAAACCGTTTTAATGGTAAAAAAACCATGTTGTATAAAAAGATTTTCAAGAGTTGGAATTTCATTAGCAGGAAAAATAGCTGCCGTATAAAAACACGATCCTAAAATGCTTTTTATATTAAAATTTATATGAAAGCCGGATTTTTTCGCACAAAAGCTAATTTTTAAACTCAAATTAATTTAATAATTTATTCCTCGTTTAATCCCAAATTCCTGTTGTTACCAGGTAAAACAGATTGCTTTTAAGCCTGACATTAACCCACAAAGGTTTTATTTTAAACTTTAGATGGATTAAATACAATTAATCATAAAAAAGTCCATTAATTTGCAACTTTCAACGAGTCAACCTCATCAGCAGGGCCGATTTACCGCAAAAAAACCTTTGTGAATTTCGTAAATAAATAAATGTTTAAATCTGTTAATTTCGCAAATCTGAAAAAAATACAAGTCAGATATTTTCTTTGAATATTAAAATGGATTGAAGGCTCTTTACTCTTTACTTTAACATTATTTTCGCAGGACGTACTTAACCCCTCAGGCTTCGGGCCTATTTTGTAGGAAGGTCAAAATATTTCCGCTTTGTTTTAAAATCAAAATAAATTTAATATTTCTGAACGCATCCAAAACGCATGTTTTTGAAAGGTGATGAAATGGGCTTTAAAATTTAAAAATTCAAAATAAACATATAATTTTTGAAATACAAAAATTTTTACAAAAAAAAAGTTCACCTTAGGGGCCATCCATAAATTACGTCACACGAATTTCAGAATTTTTTGACCCCCTCCCCGTCCCTGTCACACGCTGTCACATTTGTGGGGCCCCCTCTCCCTAGCGTGACGTCACACAATTATGCAAAAGTAAAAAAATAAGCCTACGCCATGTGACGTCACAAAGCTGATGACCCCCCCCCCCGTACGCCTTGTCAGACACTTCTCAATACCCCCTTGACGTAATTTATTTATCGTCAACTCATTTTTTGTCGTTTCATGTAAAAATAATTAATAAAAAATTCTCAAAGTTTCATAAGTTTTTTCAAATTACGGTCGGAAACTTTGGTTTCATAAAGATGTACATTTTTATTACTTTGTGGTAAATTTTTGATTTTAATGTAAAGCTTGGGGTTTTCGCTTTCTAATATCGTTTAGATCATATTTCTAAACATCCAAGTAAGCGAGGCACAACGGTTTCTATGAGATCTATGTTTATGAATTGTTCCGAAAGGTGAATTAATTAGTTTGATATCAAATTAGCCTAAGATCAAAAACCAAAAATATATTTTCAGTAAATTAAGAGATGTTTTATTCGTTTTATCTTGTGACGAGCGGAATTCAAATTCATTTTATACACGAATGATTTCAAAAGAAAGTGAAATGTGTTATCACTTTAATCAATCTAAGTCAAATTTCTTCGTGGGCCGCAAAATTTCAAGCAAATCACTTTTCTTCGTGCTAATTTTAAAGTACAGAGTCTAAAACTTTTTATAAATATTAGGGGTGATCGAATAAGGCTGACTATTTCTTTAAGGTGATACTTAATATAATTCATTATCTGCTCTTTCGTAGATGGCGCTAGTTTGATTATTTTCATTGTTTAATTAATTCATTGTTTGCACCCGTACAAATGCAATATGAATAATATATAGTTTTGTTCATAAACAAAAGATTTGTCAATAACGTAAAAAGTTTGTCGTTAAAAATCGCAAGTGCGTTCTACTGTTGAATTTGGCGGCCACCTCTGGTCTGGAGCCCCAAAAGAACCTGAAAAAAACTCTTGACTCTGTGCAGCAACGGGCGGTCCGTTTGATAGATTCCCCTGACTTTACGAGCAGATTGCAATCTTTAGAGCACGGGCGTCAGGTAGGTATGCTGTCCTTGTTCTACCGTTATTACAATGGATGATGCTCTGAGGAACTAGCGTCATTGATCCCTTCGGCACAGGTGTATAGTCGGGAATAATGCTAAACACGCGACCAATTTGTTACACAAGAACGGGTCTCTTTTATGACACGTTCTTAGGTAGAATGATTTGCCAGCCTCTGTGTTACCTCCCTCCTACAACTTGGGTATATTCAAGACACAAGTTCACACTTTTCTCCCCTCAAAACGACTCTCCACATAGCATCTTTAAAGATGACATGTCATCTTTTGCCCTGAAGGAAATTATTTTCCTTACGGTCTCCTGTGTGGAATTAATGTTAAAAAATATCATTTTAATTGTGTCATTTTGTTTCATGCTCTTTAAATTACTAATACGACCAATTTAGCACTAACCGTAATAATTTTTCATTTAAAAATTATTTATTTAAATTTTTAAATGATGTATCATACTGCTCAGATATTAATGAAAGCCATATCTAAAACATTCTCTAACATATTTTTTCTTAAATTATCTAAACATTTGGCCACGTCTCAGCTGTGTGGTAGGCAAACATGTACATAATATATTGGCAAGCCGCACACATCTGGCACACAATTCTTGCATCATTTATACTTCTTCTCATACATACTTTACGTCTTTGACTCCTTTTCCCATTCGTTAGTACGTTGTATGAATATAATATGAAGAGTAAGACAATCCCTGACAAATGTTATTTACGTGTTCTTTGCTAAGCCGTCCACTAAGCGTTAATATTTGCAATATCGTTTTTACGGTACTTAGATTTCCGTAGCTATTGCATCCACCTAAATCACCAAGATTCAGCGGCGTATTTCAATATACTATCATTGGAAGATCAAAAAAGAAGCTCGGTCGATGTACTCTTTCTACAAAAAATAGCCAGATCCGTCGGAGATTGCCCAGAACTCTTACAACGAATCCAGATACGAGTTTCCAACAGACGAATCCGATCAGACATGATACTTAGCCTCCCTCGGTGCAACACTAATTCTAAGCAGAACTTCATTTATCGTGCATCCAACACTTTCAACACACACTACAATTTGACATTTTTTATTCTGCACCACACTCTTTAAAATCACACAGGCGGTCATTCGATACTTTGCAATAACAATAACTATAGATACCCACCTAATGCAGCCACCACCCTATGAACTTTTTTTTTAAATTTAAAATTTTTATTTTTTGCTGTGCATATTTTTATTAATATACCTCAACTTAACCAATCCCCCCATCCTACCCCCTCCCTATTCCCACCTAAATAACTTGTAATAATGTTTCTTGTAATGTAATTTTTATCATCTGTCGAATCACTTGTATTTAATACCCATGTGGAAACCTTTAAATGGTACAATTATTGTGACTTAATTACTATTATGCTCTGAAACTAATGTTAACTGTCGGTCTCTCCAATACAATAAAATAAAATAAAAATAAATATGATTAGTAAAAGCGGCCTTATAACCATAAACATATCTGTACACAAACAGGGTGTTAAGGGACGTAGGTGTTTGATTTACTTGACTTGACCAGTGATTCTTGATATTATTTGGAGTAAATAATATAAATTAAATTTTAGCATTTGGACATTTTATTTAGATATTTTTTAGATGTTTTTTAAACTTAAAATCAGTAGGCATTGGACATTTAGGGTCGGGATGTGAGCGCTTGAAGAAAAAAACATCAAAATTAGTTAACGGAAAACAAAATTAAATTTTGTTTCTCCAAATAATGTCAGGACTTACTTCAACCAGTGTTTCCTGGCGTTATTTGGAGTAAAAAATGTAAATAAAATTTTGGTCTCCTGTGACAAAATTTTGAAAAAAGGACATGGAAAAAGTCACCGGAGGCCAAATTACAATTACATTTTTTTATTTCAAATATTCAAACAAATGTCAGGAATCACTGTTAAGTCAAGTCAAGTCAAGTCAAGTACCTTCCTTTACACCCTGTATACATTAAAATCTAGACTTGTGGTTAGGAGCATTGTTATTTTTTATTATAGGTTTTTATTTTAAAATCTTTTTAGTATACACGACGCAGCAATTTTTTTGATGAGGGAGACATTTAACATAAAGCCCAGACCCATGTAGAATCACGTGAAATTAAAATTGTGGGATTTGTGAGGCTGAAAATATTTAAATATTTGCCTTAGGATCGTTGCGACTCAAAAACAAATAATAATATTTGTTTTTCTTGATCGTATTGAAAAAGAAAGAACCAAATTAGAAAATAAAGATATCCGTCCATAATTAAATTAAAAGAAATACAACACTCAAATAAAGAATAATTATTATAATAAAATGATTTTGGTACCTACCTTGGTTTTTTACCGCTTCTCTAAAATGATTTATATTTATTAGTTATAATTTTGAAAAATTAAAAGTTTGTTGAACGTAAATAATTTAAAGCAAAATGGTACTGGTACACATGCTAATTAATGAGCATGCTCATCAACTGTACACATTTGCTTATAAATGAGTAGGCTTGGTTTGAGCTTTCTCATGAATGAGCATGCTCAAAGCCAACAATTGAACACACATGCTCTTTAGTGAGCACGCTCATGTCAAATAAATGTCAAATGGAGTCAGTTCCATTCGCCCAGAACTAAACAAAATAATCTTATTGCTTGCAACGCAATTATTTAAGAATCTTCTGACGAAAGAAAATAAAACGGTTTATTTGGGTCCAAGATGTTAACAAATCCGAAAATGACTAAATAATAAAAAATTAATGCTAATTTCAATGGAATGTGGTTTCATTTTGGAGGTAAAGGAACTTTTGGAAAATTTGGAAATCTATTGTGGGTATTTTAATGACCTTGTGTTCCAAATATATTCGTGATTCCCATAATAAATTATGAAAAACAAGGTTTTTTTCGTCTCCCCAGCGATTTTGACATTTTTGCAAAGAACGCGCAGGCGCGAACTGAGATCGGATTGAAATGAGTATGCTCATAAGCCAGCCTGTTCATACATGCTTAGAGGCTTCCCCTTCCACCCGATAATACAATGAGCATGCTCATAAATCAAACAGCTGTTGATTTGTAAGCATGCTCATTTGGCTTCAAATGAGCATATGTATGTACTTACTTACGTACGTAGATGTAGTCAAATAAATATTATTATCTAAAAATGATTAGACTCCCCGTCCCACATATTTATTTGGACTCAAAACTTGGGAGGCGGATAACCAACACCTCTGCCCAAGTTATTCGCTACGTTTGGTGATTTAGAAGTTGTGAAGGGTTCATGGGGTGAGGTTCGTCCTGGGCTTGGCGGCGGATGCCTCTACCCACCAGCTGTATGGCAGGCCGGTTCGAGAGAAAATGGTTGAGGGAGTCTCTTCGATTTCTCCAGCCGTACTCTCTCGGAACATCGCTTTGTACCGCAATGGGAGGGAGGATTCATACGTCCGTCACTCCTGGATACACTGACCCCCAGATTCCTAACTACCCCTCATACCCTTTTCCTTCCCAGAACTTTCTCTCCTTCCTTTCCTAAAAAGACCATTCACACACCATCCCTAAAGATTTGCGATTTGGGAATCGGGAATGGGTACCGCCGCCCCGGGAACCTTCATTGGATAACCAATGCCTCTGCCATTCGCCCCAAGTGGTTCGCTACGTTTGGTGATTTAGCAGGGGTGCCCGGGTTCATTGGGTGAGGTTTGTCTAGGTCTTGGGAGGCGGATGAACCCTGAACACTGAACCCCAGATTCCTACCCACCCTTTGAACCCTTTTCCTTCCCGGAACTCTCCTCCCCTTCCTTTCCTTAAAACCCTCCACACAGCATCCCCAAAGATGACAAAGGCCCTGAGGGAAATTAATTATCCTCAGGGCCTCCTGTGTGGAGTTCAAGTAAAAAAAAAAGAAAAAGACGGGCACACTTTAGACGTAAGCTAGGCTAAGATATGGGGTAAAATCTGGTTTACCCTTATAAAGAGGCCTCTTACCCCTGACCTAGATATTATTAGTTTTAAACAAAAATACAAATTTTTCTCCTTAATAAATATCCAGGTAACTCCGTAAACACCCCACTAATGATGTCACCTTTCAGGAATGCAATAGAGTTCCTCATTAAAGCATTTCAGAATTGAACGAATGGCCTTATCAGTATTCTGCGGCCAGGGGTCGGCCACGTTACCTTTGATTACATTCTGTGGGTGGCTGGGGGAGGGGGTTAGGGGTGGCTTAAGGGTATGTGAGGCAGTCGGCCTCCAATGGTCTCAGGTGAGGTTCATTGGTGCCACAGATATTTTCAATCAGAATTCGGGAAGGTATTTGTCTTAATGGACTCGTTCGCATCGCTGAGGATATTATTATTTTTTTGGGTTTTGATGTCTTTAATGGAGCACATTAAAAGTTATGGTTATTAAAATCTAGATTCAAGGTAAGGATCCAATTATATCGAGAGTAAGCGAAAAAATATTATCTATGTACATAAAAATTAAAATATGTTTTCTTCTGTCTATATATGTGAGATGTTATGCGTTGCTAAACCATTCATCCGATTGCGATGAAACTTTGGGGATCTGATGTGTGCATGCCTGCGATGGTTTCTATATACATATACAATAGTGAGTTCTGGCATCATGAAATTATGCATTGCTAACCGTTCATCCGATTGCGGTGAAACTTTGGGGATTTGATGTGTGCATGCTCGCGATGGTTTTTATATATTTATAGTGAGTTCTGGCATCATGAAATTATGCGTTACTTAACTGTTCATCCGATTGCGAGGAAACTTTTGTGTTGTTGTGAGCACGCACGCGAAGGTTTCTATTTATACTGGTGAGTCTGGCATCATGAAATTTGTATTAAAAAATTGCAATAAGTGGCACGCGAGCTGTTTGAAAACTGACGTATGACGTATGACTGGACTGAATGTATTGAATGCGGGAGGGGGGAGGGGAACCAGGGAGGGGGGAGGGTAACTCGGGAAGGGAGAGGGGAACTCAGGAGGGGGGTACGCGGGAGGGGGGAGCGTAACTCGGGAGGGGGGGAGGGGAACTCGGAAGAGTGGTTCGCGGGAAGGGGGAAGTGAGCGAAGGGAGTAGAGAGAGGGAAGGTAGAGAAGGCGGAGTGGGAACGCGAGAGGGGAAGGGGACGCGGGAAAGAAAAGGAGGCGGAAGGGGAACAGAACGAATGTAAAAGGACACACAGGGAGAAACAATTTCTTTATTAAGTGGCAAAGCAACGCACGCCGGGAACTCGCTAGTTAGATGATAAATAAATCAATTTTCAAAAAAAGTAATAAAATAATAAAAAGTTTCGGAGTGAATAGATAATTATTTATTATTTAGTTTCTCCCCGAACCATCACTCAGAAATGATAGTTGAATTGGATATCGTCCAGTTGATTAGTCAGACATATCCGAAAAATCGAAATTTGAGTTGAGTATGCTGTTATAACAGCCTACCTGGTACAATACTCAAATTACTCATAAATACCACCAAAACAATTGTAATGCAGAAAAACTTGTAGTGAATTGAACAAAATGTTGATTTCTTCAAATGAAGCAAACGTATTTTATGGCAACATTTCGATTCCAGAGAATAAAAATACGGAAGTAAGAATTATAGTTATTTCAAATAGATACCTGTGTTAGGTACCAAATTTGATTGATTGTTTTTTTTTATAATATACAAACATGAATGTTTATAAAATTGTTATGGGTGGCACGCGAGCTGTTTGAAAACTGAATGTACTGGGACTAAATATATGGAATGCGGGAGGGGGGTTGAGATTTACCGTAATAGATTTATAGTTTTCGATTTATAATTATTCGGAATATAAGAAACACTTTACTTTAATAAGTGACTTTAACGGGCAACTTTTAATCAAAATTAAACAAAATAAAAAGTAGCGAAAAAAGAAAATTAAAAATTAATTAATGAATAATAATTTTTTGTTTTTTTTTGTTGGTTATCCAAATAGTTTTTCTTCATACATACCTATTTAGAAATAATTTAAATATATCGTCTGTTAGTGGCCTAACCATAGTTTATTATGTCCTCAGTACGAGACACACCTGTCACGCTTAATTATAATTATACGGTAGAACTTTTTTTTTTAAATAAAATGTTTTTTTATGGATTGAATAACAATACTACAGAATATATAAAAAAAACTTAAATCAAATGGAGTTCTACAAATTACAACTAATAAATAAATAATTTTTCTGTTTCATGTAAATTTTAGTTTTGTACAATCTTTTGTTTTATATAATTTTTGGTTTCATATTCCTTTATTATAAATTTTATTATTTCTAATTTTTTATTACGCTGTTCAATCGGAGGTAAAGTCACAAGAAGGAAATCCATAATTGATTTTATTTTTGCAATACAAACATGTACGAATACAAACTGAAAAAATGTAAGCTGTCGATTTCCCGAAAATAAATAAATGAATAATAATATTTGGTTCCAACATACGTACTCCTTGTATGGTAAAAATATGTGTAAAATTATCGACCGTCGTGTGCCTAGTTTGGTAGGTCGCAATATATTGTATTGTCAAAATTTGTAATACATTCCCACTTACATTTTTTTAAATGAACTAGCCACACTGGCTCCTGAGTGTTGAGACTCTCGCACAGTGTTTACATAAAATAAAAGTTTACTCAAAATTTAGGTTAGTTTTCGACTCACTTCGTTAACTTGGTCACTCCAGTTGAGATTTCAATACCGTATAATGATTATAAAATTCTTAAAATGATGTCTCGAAAATAAACGATTTTTTCCTTTGGCATTTTCTACAAATTTTCTAAGAACTATTACTCGATAGTAACGATGATTTCCAATTCAAATAACGCTTTGAATCTGGTTGGGGACGCCCAGCAATTTAGGATAACGTATTCGATATCCCGACGAAAAATCCAAATAATATTGAGATTTTCAATACCTGGGGTATCATTAAAAAATATTTGGCATTCGTTCACAGAACGGAGATATTGAAATAATTTGAATACCCTAATGGCGGTTATTTGAAGTGGGTGGAATAAGGTTTGCATAATTCAAAATACATTTATCATCAATGAAAATAATGTATGGATACTTTTGGAAATGTGAAGATCATTATGCCCGATCCACTTTTATTGTTATTTATGTGAATGATGATACATAACGGCTTGATGTTAATTATGTAAAAGACCATTTAAGTTAGGTGAATTGACGATTGAAAATAATTGATGAATACATTGCACACCCGCAAAACACTGGTGTAGGACAAATTGAGATTTAGTCTGACGTATTTTGACTTATGGCAGTGTAGTTGCAGGTCGACGTGGAAAATTGTTTGAATGTTGATAATATAAACAAACGGAGTGTAAATTATTATTTATGTATTTATTTGTGAAAAACAGCACATCCCATTATATTTCACAATTTATAGTTAGTGACATGATAAATTTAATTATATAGGTACATTAATACTCACTAGAGTACAAGCTACCGAAATGAGGTACTTGAGAGGAGTGGCAGGGGTTACAAAATAGGATCACATAAGAAACTCGACGATCAGAGACGCTCTGAACATTGAACCACTGCTACTCTTCGTAGAAAAATCACAACTGAGGTGGCTTGGATACGTACTAAGAATGTCTGATGACCGAATTTTGAGGAAAATACTGAGTGCGATTCCAGAGGGTAGACGTCCAATGGGCCGCCCTAGACACAGTTGGGCGAGGCAACTCCAGAAACTGTGTAAGAGGATGGGACTGCCATGGATGGAGGAAGACAAGGACGTATCGAAGAGCCTTGTCGGTGCAATGGGTCCCCGACCCAAACAGGATAAGGGGAAGAAGAAGAAGGTACATTAATAATAATATCCGATGATATGCACCCTAATGTTAAAAAAAAATATTTTTTGCGATTTTAGTCCTTTTGATTTAAATGAAAAATGTCTATCTCAGAAGAAATATGGTTTGGCAGTATGTCATTCTCTCCAAAGATATGATCATTGGTAGATTGGTTCCGCCTCTTGGACAAATAAAAAAAAAATCGAGTGCAGTATCATTGCCACCTCTCCAAAAAATATCTCGGCACCGCTCCGAGAATGACCGTGCAAATCATTCCGTTCCGAGCACTCGATCCAACCGCCCGTTCGCGTTTTGTACCTCTCTACCCGTTTCATACGTGAACACTAATTGTGTAAATTATTAAAATCTTAAATAAATGTTAAATCACTCAAATAAGAGTACAGTGTAATCAATCATCATCCAGTATAATCATTGAACACAGGGCGCGGCCTGAAAGTACCGCGACCCCCAGGAGGCTAACTATTCCTCATAGATAAATATTAATATACACTCGTCTGATGAGAAGACGGAGCACAGGTCAAACACCCTCCACCAGCTCCTCAGCCTCTGGAACCAATTCCTTCTACCTTGGTAATCCCGACGCTCAAAAACTACTTTCCACATCCGTTTCATCCAAGTTTCAAATCACAACGGTGCTAAAGAAGTTACGTCAAAAAGCCTGTGTTGTCTAGCTCTGATGAAGTCATCGGGGACATCAAGCGAAATCCGTTCTAGAACATCAGGATTGTAAATGTGCCCATTTAGCAGCTTACTTGCCACTACGGTGATCTTGGTAGTAACGCTTAATAATAATGTAACGGGTGATGAAGCTAATTAAACCTTCTATCCCCGTTTCTCGGTGATCCAAATAACTCCTAACAATAGTAAGTTGATTTTTCAAGAAAGTTTCAAACTGTGGAAATTATTCTTGAAAGTGGAGTGTGAGGTATCAAACATTTCCGTTAGAGTTTAATCGGGGAGTCATGCAAGAACCATTTGTTTAATTATAGGTCTGCTAACATTACAAAATTAGCTATTCAAGAGATTTGTTAGAAGGTTGTTCTACGTTTTCCCTACTCTCCTCATTTTTTTATCTATATTTTCACTTTTACTGATCTCAATCCAACATTTCACTAGTCTAAATAGGCTTGAGAATTTTTTCACCTCCAAACCGTGAATTCTTCAAGCCTGAAATTTAAAAACTGTCAGAACTGTCAATAATAAACAATGAAAATAAACTCAATCATCAATTTAAGTGTGTGTGTGTTTTTATATTAACAACAGGTACCTAGGATCTTTTGTACGAATCCATTACTAAATATCATTTATATAGGCGATGTACGTGCAACAAATCGTAATATTCGTAATTCAATATCTTTCGCAGGCCAAAAACATTAAAGTTTTTTTCCGTTTTTACACAGGAGCTGCCAGTCTGGGTGTCACAAGAAACATTGATAAATAATATATAATGTTCCGGATTGTGAAAGGTTGTTGAATACATCAGAATTTTTTATAACGCGATTTCAGAACGCCTCACTTAGATCGATGTCTCAAGTTGAACTCAAAGTAGAATTTCACGGTGGAGATAATTTCCATTTTTTGGAAGAAATGCATACCTTTTTCCGTTATTTGTTTTTGGGGTGTTATGACGTGTTGCGCTACCTCCTTCTTTGGCCAACGTTTCGGACAGCGTTACAGGGTCCATCATCTGCCCTGATGAAACGTTGGCTAAAGAAGGAGGTAGGAAAAACTAAATACTTGTCAAATGTATACCTATTCATGTTCGATATTTTCACTGTATAAAAAAGTTAGAAAGATACAATTAATTACATCAATGGTATTATTAATAACTAGCATTCCCTTCTTCCATTCCATTCTAGAGTTCTGTGGCATTTGCTGTAATGCCACTTAAAAAAATCTTTTCTCCATGCGTGTCCTTTCCCATTCATCCCCGTCCCTCTTCCGCCTCCCCTTATTCGCTCGTCCCTCTTCCGCCCCCTCCCACTTCCCCCTTCCCCGCCTTCCTTGTCTCAAACCCCTCCCCCCTTCTTTCATCTTCCTCTGCCGCTCTCGGATTCCCTACTCCCTCCCGCCTTCCCTCCCTGCCATTAAACTACACGAAATACACACATTCTTCACACTATTCAAGCGCCACCTATTTTTAATTTTTATACAAATTTCATAACACCACAGTTCACCAGTATATATAAAAAGAAACCTTCGCGGGCGTGCGCACCTCAATTCACCAAAGTTTCAACGCAATCTAATGAATGGTGTAGGAAATGATTTCATTAGGTACGCCAGAGCTCCCTATTAAATATAGAAACCATCACGGGCATGCGCACATCAAAAACCCAAAGTTTCATCCCAATCGGATGAGCGGTTAGTAACGCATAATTTCATGACGCCAGAGCTCACTAATATACATAGAAACCATCTCGGGCATGCGCACATCAAATCCCAAAGTTTCATCGCAATCCGATGAATGGTTTAGAAACGCATAATTTCATGACGCCAGAGAAAACCATTTTACATAGGAACCAACGGGGTATGCGCACATTAAATCCCCAAAGTTTCAACTCAATCGGATGAACGGTTTAGCAACGCATACGGCACAAACAAACATACATTTATTTTTATATATATTTAGATTTTTTCTACCCAGCTTCACAATCGATTCCATCGTCTCAATGTTACAACAACAAAATGAGATATTTTATTTTACCTTTATTATTTTAACCTTTTACATTAGCTCCACACAGGAGGCCCGGAGGAAAATAAATCCCTCAGGTCCTATGTCAACTTTGGGGACGCTATGTAGAGGGTTTTTTAGGGAATGAGAGAAGAGAAAATTCTGGAAATAAAAGAATGAGGGGTAGGAATCTGGGGTCAATGTATCCAGGATTGACGGAAGGCGATGTGTCGAGAGAGTCCGGCTGGATAGTTAAAAAAACCATATCAATTCAAGTCATTTGAAACGTTTTATGAAATCTTTTTTTCCGTTGTTACTAAAACACTCTCGAAAAAAATATACCTACTGTTCCCTTTCTTCGTGAAAATTTTTTTACGATCGATAAAAAGATTAATTTTTCAATATATTTATCTATATTTACGTGTAAAGCAAATTTTAAAAATTAAATTTACGAATAAAACTGAAAAAAAAATCTCGATCTTGCCAGGATTCGAACCTGGAATCTTCTGATCCGTAGTCAGACGCGTTATCCGTTGCGCCACAAGACCCGTGTGAATGTGCGCGATATTTTAGGTACGTAGGCAAACAGGGAACACCTATTTACAGATACCTCGTTGAATTTATGTATACCACAAAAATATGTGTTTTACAAATAAAAATATTTATTTCACGCAAGCTTTATTTGGCTTCGCCCAGGTTATTTAATAAAAAAATATTTTTCAACTGTTTAAATTATATTTCCAAGATATATGACTCATAATAGGAATGAAATGAAATGTGTTGACCTAGAAATAATGATAGACAAGATAAATAGATATATAAGATAAAAAGTTCAGCCAATTCCGTGATTCCAGAACTCACCGTTTAAGACGTTCCACCTCGACCGACTAGTAACATTCGGGATCGGGCGGTATCACGGCCTCCGTGATCGAGGGGTAGGGCTCTAGACTAGCAATCCGAAGGTCGCGGAGTACCGGCGTGGGCAAGTAAATCTCATTTGATTGATTCATATTATTTCATTAATTTGAAATAATGTAAAGTAATTTTTTTTATGAGTCACGTTTTATTAAACATTTTCAAAATTTTCGCTTAAGGTTCGGAGCAAAAATCTCGTAGGGAATGTCTAAAATATTATTTAAAGAAACATTGTGAGCTTTTTCATTGATATGACTTGTAAAATAACTAAAAAAACGTGTTTATAATAATTTTCGGAGCTTACCTTGCGATTTAAACACCGAGAAAACTAAATATGTCACATCAAGCATAAATATTACGGGTCAACCTCATGATGATGCCTCTATTAGAATACACACATGTTTGAATTCCGATGAATGTTGTCAGTGCCCCTACATTGAGCGCACTACGCACATGAAGTACCTCGGCCTCACCATTGATCCATATCTCAAATGGAATCTTCACACACAAATAATTGCAAACAAAATAAGAAAAACCATGCACTTTTTCAGAACGATACGAAACTTTCTCGACTTACAACACCTAAAAATGATTTATTTTGCAGTCTGCCAATCTGTTATTGAGTACGGTATAATAGCATGGGGAGGTGGCACTGCATCTGCACTAGACCCAATCATAAAGGCACAAAAAATTATTATAAAAATTATCCTTAAGCTACCTTTAATTACCGACTCGAATTTAATATTTAATGTTATGAATGTTTTTGACGTTCGGCAGATATATGCAAAAACAATCCTCATTCATCTATACACAAACATACATAAATACTATCAAAAAAGATTGAATACTCACTTAAATACTCGAAACAATAATAAAGATTTACTACAAACTCCCATAATGCATACTACTTTTGGTCAACGTAACTTTATATACCTTGCAACAAGACTTTACAACATTCTTCCAGACTTAATAAAAAAATGCGACTCACAAAAAAATTTCAAAGAAAACATAAAAATTTGGATTAAAAGTAATGACAGGGCCTTTACCGGTGCACTCACCCAAATCCGCAATTACTAAAGACACCAATGTATTGGTTGGTACTATTAGAGCTTATCATTAAAGTAACCATCATATTATTAATACAATAATGTAGGTATGTTAGTAAGTATTTTAGATTGATGTACAAAATGACTGCCTCAACACAGGCTAGCCTAGTGAGGCAGGTTATAAGAATCTTCAACTATATAACTAACTACACAATAGTATTCTTTAATTTACCTTTAACCTACTGTTCATATGTATACTACTTTCTACTTGTAAACTTTTTGTATTGATATAATCTATTGTAAACTACACTGAATATGTATTTTCTTAGTTATAATGTTCCAAATTTCACTGAATAAAGATATTATTATTATTATTATTTTTTCTATCTAGGTAATTTCATATAATTGCCGTTTCGGCGTGGGGAATGTATGGATATTATCTTCAAGAATAACATATATATTTTTAAGAGCTTTAAAACTTAAAGTATTAAAGGAAAATATGTAATAAATCGTAGAAATGCGGGAAGTCGGGCCTTAAATATTATCGTTTTTAATATTAGAGCGCTCCCTCTAACATTCGTATTTACATATCTCTCCTTCTTTCTTTCGATCAGGTTCTACCGGGCCTTAAAGCAACGGCCAAGATGTGTTCTACTAGCAATATTTAATTAAAGCATCTGCAATATTTCTAGTCGACCAAATTTTCAAACGAAAACTTGGTAGACGGGTATGGGTACCGCCGCCCCGGGAAATATTTATTAGTTAACCAACATCCCTGCCATACCAGGTCAACCTAAGTGGTTCGTTACGTTTGGTGACTTAGTAGGGTTCATGGGCTGAATTTTGTCTAGCTCTTGGCGGCCAATGCGTTTGCCCATCTACTGCATTGCTGGCTGGATCTAGAGAGATTGGTTGAGGGAGACCTAACCTAGACCTCTCCAGCCAGCCTCTCGGCCTCATACCTTTATCCTTTCCAGAATTTCCTCTCCTTCCTTTCCCTAAAAGACCCTCCACACAGCATCCCCAAAGATGACATATTCCCTAAAAGATTTTTGGGATTTTCTGAACGGATGCTGTGTGGAGGGTTTTTTTATGGAAAGGAAGGAGAAGAAATTCTAAGAAGGAAATACATATGAGAGGTGGGTAGGAATCTTGGGGCAGTGTGTCCAGAAGTGATAGACGTATGAATCCATCCATCCAACTGCGGCGCAAGGCGATGTCTCACAATGAACTGCGCTGTAAACCGCTATCTTACTTTCGGTCTTTACTTTCCTGCGCGGCGGCCTGAAGTGGCGCGGGGCACGTCCCGCTCCGAACTCTGCGTGTAAAGGGTACTATTCTGTCTCAACCGGTCTATCTCGATCCGGCG
The DNA here is from genome assembly GCA_936435175.1 of Glyphotaelius pellucidus. Classification (NCBI taxonomy): domain Eukaryota; kingdom Metazoa; phylum Arthropoda; class Insecta; order Trichoptera; family Limnephilidae; genus Glyphotaelius; species Glyphotaelius pellucidus. The sequence goes on along the minus strand of OW386552.1, from coordinate 7,935,087 downwards.
GGCAGACGCATCGGCCGCCAAGACCTGGACAAAATTTGCCCCATGAACCCGGGCACCCCCTGGTAAGTCACCAAACGAGAGTTGGTGAGTATGGCGAGAGGTGTTGGTTATCCAATAAATGTTCACGGGGCAGCGCGAATTGCATCTGGTTTAGCATACCTAAAGATTAGCATACCTTAAGATTTGTTGCTATTCCAAATACGAGTATGTTCACATAGGTGTACTCGTAGACACTTCGAAAGCCAGACGTTTTCCAATCCCACTTTCTTATTTATTTTATTTAGTCGAGTACTCTGCACACATAATTCACGAAGGATTGTGATTGGCAACGGTGAAGCCCCTTTCAAACTGAAATAATTTATAAGACGAGTTCATTTAAATAGTATAAAGCAGACAAATGATAGACATCTTGAATAAAAGTACCGTAAATCTCTTTTCAGAACGTAGGCACTTCAGTATGTAATATCTTTTTTATATATATTTAAATATCTAAAGGCACAGAATAAACGAAAATCAATAATGGCAATACATTTACAAAAATTCTGATTGAGTGAATTATATTTACTCAATTTTGCCTCGGTACTTTTTTAAGGTGATAGATTTTTCTTAGATGGCGCCAGTTTTTTTTTTTAAATTTCAGGCCCATAAAAAAACTCAAATCTTCCAAGAAAGGTTAGCAAATACAATATTGGATTGAGTCACCGATGCAAATTTATATTTCTTCTTCAAACGCAGCAAACTCATTTTGTGGCACCATTTTATACAAAATTAATAATATCTTAGTTTTTACCACTTTTATTGTTTACAAAACCAACATGTTTCGTGGGCTAAGCTCACTTCTTCGGGGTTTACTAACTAATTATAAATAATAGATAAAAACAATGGTCATAGACATAGACAAAATAATTATAAATAATAGACATAGTCAATGGAAACGTGAGAATATGTAGAGGGAAAAGCGATAATAGGGAACAATTTACAAAGGGAACCGGTTTAATATTGGGTCATTTAAAAACAATTTTTGGTTATTAATAATATTCAAATTCGCATTTTTTCTGATCACTAATATTTCTAATTTATTCAACTGAATGCCTTTACAATTACAACGTAGCAATTCAATTCCACTGTTGAAGTCAAAAGTGTGAATAGTCTTCAACAAATGATTGGCGAACTCTGAAAAACTGTTATTGTTTAAAGATTTCATAAGTTATTTAATCCTTATTTCAATATTTAAGCTTACTTTGCTTTATAAGTATGTAATTAGCGTGCTTTTTTGTCTTTTTTAGACCGCACTGTGTCATCTCAACGCCCCCTAGTTTTCTCTGGGTCTTTCACCGCCCCCTGAAAATCTCAAACGCCGCGTTTTCTCAAAGGGAGCGTTATCGCCCACGTTGCGAACATATCGCTTGCTGAGGATTGGTTTGTACTATGTCCACAAAAACTCGTATTGAAAAATAAAAGTTTTTGAGTTTCAAGAAATTAGATTTTTGTTACCTTTATTTCAAACAAATTTTTATAAATATTTTTTTTTAAATACAAGGGTTAATCTATCTACCATGTTAACATATTTGGTTGAATTTTGAACGAACTAACACATACTTCAATTCACAGCTTAAAAAAAAACTAAAAATACAAGAGTACAAACCAATCCCCAGCAAGCGATATGTATTAATCGAATATTTTTATTGCAAAGAAACAAAACCAATACGATCTGAGATATTCAGCATTACATTTTAAAGCTAAGGAAAAGCACTTCACTTCAAGACAATCCCTGTATCACAGACTATCTCGTAATGCATATAATATATTTTATCTTCCAGACAGACTATATTTTATAAGTATGTGGGATATTGAATGTTCAATAATTTATCTTCTCAGGCGAACTGTCTAAATTCTGGGAAATACAAAATTTTGTGCCGAGAGTTTGGATCGGAGTGCCGAAGAAGAAATTCGTTATAAAATTATCATTATCAAGAATTTCACATCATTGAATTATCCAACGTCCAATTTATAATTGCAGCAATCGATCATCTAGAAATCACACAGAAAACGATTTTAAAGATGATACTTAAAAAACATAGACTGACCGATAGAGACCAAATATTCAACAGTTGTGACGTAGGTACTAGTTATATACGTTAAAATATACGCCAAATATACGTTCAAACACTACTAAACTACATATTTGACCAAAAACAAAAAATTTAAACAAATACGAAATATCACTAACAGATCACCTAGACAAGCGTACAAAGAAAACATAAAAACTCCGACGGTAAATACAAGCTTTGGACAAAGACACTATAAATATCATGCTATAAAAGCATTCAACAGTCATACCGAAAATAAAATTGAGGAAAACAATAATAAATTCAGACACAAAATTAGAAAAATTAAAGAACCAAAAAGACAGTATTACTGAAATTTCATAACATGAAAGAATAAAACATATGAAAAGAATAACACGCAACACACAAAAAAAAAAAATAAAACACACATCACTCACAAACACACAGCACATAATATATGCCGATTTTTTTATTTAATTTTATATTTTTTATTTTAGTTTAATTTTCACTTTAATATTACTTTTATTTTTAGTTTAAATTTATCATAATTTTTATAGTCACCAACATTATATTTTTTTCTTAAAAAAAATAATTCTTGTATTATAAAATGGGGGCCTCAGCACGGGTAAGCCACCCAGTGAGACCAACATTACTGGATTATATTTTGAAATGTAAAATATTGCATGAAGTAAATAAAAAAAAAAATATATTATATATTCTTACTCATACGATGAAATTGACTAACTATTAACCTTTCTCCTTTAAAAATCCGTCCGAAAAAATTTGATCTCGTTTGTTACTTCAAAATACTAATGGTATTATTGATTCACCTACTTTACTACAACTCATCCCTTCAAATATACATTGTGCAATATGCTTAGCTATTGGTTTATCGGTACCATAATAACAAGAACGTGATAATGTAAAAACAACAAGACAATAACCTAAAAAGAATGTGCTAAGGGAAATTAAGGTAAATCAGATTCCCTTCAGTGGCCGTTGTTCGGTTTCACAAGGAAACGCCATTATTGAAGTGAAAATTTCTTTAGTACCGTTGCGATTTGAAACTCGATGAAACTGAAACGAGCGACACGAAACAGATTTAAACACACAAGATACATCCATAGGATTTAGTCTGCGAGAAAATGAGAAAGCAATAAAATATTGATTTAATTCACGGGTATTCGGTTCCAATACAATACGATAAATTCACAGTCCCATGCAAGTCTCCTTTGGTGTGGTGGTATAAAGTACCTGACGAACCCCTGCAGACTAAGGATCGAGTCCTACGATATCCAAAAAAATAAATAATTTTTGTAAAATCAGTATCCAATCTTCAAACCACTCCAAAATGAACAGGCAAAAGAAAACACAAAAGAAAGCGACATCTAGAGACTCCGAAAAAGAGAAGGCAAATACTAATAAGACGACCAAATGTATAGGAAAAGGTAAACTGGAATTCGACGACAACAATATGGAAAAAACTATCCTTCAAATCGATAAAATAAGTGCTTTGTAGTCTCCTCACTCTTGTCTACTTTAGTTTTTTTAAGATTTCACTTCTACCGCGTGATTGCACAATCTAATTTTTTTATTACAGTCTACATTATTTACCGTCTCATTGATTCGCAATCTATTTTTGACTACACTTTTATTTGTAAGCAGATTGGGTTTCATTTGATTTTTCGTTTGACCTCAATTTGAAAAAGATACCACCTTCTGTTTTGTTTCCCAGCTCTCTCAATTTTGTTCCTCGTATTTCCAAACAGGTAGCTCGTTCTGGGTACAAGCGCCTACATTCATCATGAATAAATTAGGTTCCGGAGGAAGAACGCGTACAAGAATTTTTTCCGTTGCGTGGAGATAGAATATTTTTGGTAGGATCGCTCCTGTTGTTCTATCCTTGCAATAAATAATTTATTTCTTGGGGTGAAGAATAAATTAATGGCAAGAATCCTAAAAAAAGTTTCGACTTTAAGAAGAATAGAATCATTAATAATTATAGAACTGACAGAAATTATACTTCTACAAAAATATATAAAAATAAATATATGCTTGGGGATATTTTATATGCATTGCTAAACCATTCATCCGATTGCGATAAAACTTAGGGGATTTGATGTGCGCATGCCCGCGATGGTTTCTATATAAAATAGTGAGTTCTGGTGTCATTAAATTATGCGTTGCTAAACATTCATCCGATTGTTTAAATAAAAAAAAATTGCAATAGGTGTCACGCGAGCTGTTTGACAACTGAAATGTGAATGTATGGAATGCGGGAGGGGGGAGAGGAACTCGGGAGGGGGATTCGCGGGACGGGGGAAGCAGAAGAGGGGAGTGGAGAGAGGGAAGGCAGATAAGGCGGAGTGAGAACGCGTGAGGGGAAGGGGACGCGGGAGACGAAGAGGAGGCGGGAAAGGACGCGCAGAGAGAAAAATTTCTTTATTAACCCTTCGAATAATGAGAAAATTAAATCCGTTCTTATTTGCCAGTCATGGTTGGCGCGCAAAATTTCTGATTCTTCCCATATATTGTAAATGTACCTTTTTATTGGTTATTTTTCACTCCTTTGCAAAAACAAAAAATGTTCTAAAATCTTGATAAGACAGTCTTTCCAATGTGTGTATTAGAAATCAATAATTATGTTTCTTAATATTTAAATTTTGATATTTAAAATGTAAATTGGCTTAAAAAATACATACGTGTGGTTTTTCTCCAATAAAGTCCGTAAAATAGAAGAAATTTTAAATTTTAAATATAGATTCCTTTTTTCAAGAAGATTTGTAATAAAACTATCACTTTACTTTTTATCACTTTCATACAATCTTATATTATAATTAAATGTTTAACTTTGTTGATATGTTTGGCGCGCAAAAAGTTTTTATAAATTGTGTATTTTTTTAAAGTTTTTTTTTTAAATTTTGCAATGTTTTTACGAAAAAAAATTACCATCGACGTATACCTTGGGCATTTATATAATGAATTAATATCACTTTTGTTAATTTCATGCAAAATTTCACGTATTTTAAAACACTTTTAGGACAATCGAAAAAAATAACCTCAAAAAACACTTCATTTCAAACGCAACTATACGCGTAATCCAGTGCGTATGACATCAGTTTATAGGGCGAATTCAATGGTTTATAGAACATAATCGATCATATTGTAGAAAGAAAAGATAATAAGTGCAAAATACATTAACGACATATAAAATAAAAATGGATATATTTATCCAAGACACTATTTAATTTGGGGAGAATCTTGCAATCATTCATACAGATAACAAATTTGCGTTAAGAAAATTTAGACCAACGTTGATAAACTGATATCAACCAGTTTAACGCGACTTAATATAAAAATTGTTAAAAAGTGTAAATAAATAATAAACGAATTTATAAAAATAAAAATAAATATTATGTTGGTGGTTCCTGGTCGAAGTATGCTGCAGTTAAATATGGCCGGAGGGGATTGGCTCAGTGGTTACAGAAGAGTCTCGGCAAGGCTAAGGTCCCGGGTTCAATTCCTAGATGCGACCCAATTTTTTTTTGATTTTTCTACATAAAAATTTTGTTTGTTAGTTGCTAAATATTGTCTTCAATGATTAGCAATATTAGTGTTCTATCAAACACATAAAGATGATTGTGGTACCTATTAAGCCTATTTCAAACGCTAATCAAAATTTTCATCAGAATAATTAATGGCTATTAAATAAAATTGTGGTGAGTCCCATCTTCTGAAATTTCTTCTAGATTTTTTTATGGTCATCTGAGCAAAATCTTTGCAGGTTTTATAATTCATATAAAACAGGACGGCGAAAACTGCATCACGCTGAAAGAATCCTTCCATTAACGAAACTTAACACTAAGCTTCGTCAGCTTTTCCAGGATATATCTGAACCAACGCCAGCGTAGAAAATTTTCAAAATTCGTTTACTCGGAATAAAAAGGGAAATCCGAGACTCCCTTTTCATTTCGACATAGTATTCCAAAGCGATCAAATCATATCAAAGATACCTGGAATACCTAGAATATCCATTTCCCACACGGCACAGCATATCTACAGTATATATATGTAAAGACAGTAGATAATTTTGTTTGCTTTCACTTATTATGTCTAACTGAATTATTACTCTCAACAATTTCAGATATATTTTTAAAGATTAAAGAGTTTATAATTTATTTATTTATTTTACGCCCAGAGGGCTTTTACATAAATATATAAAGGCAGTACAATTTTAACATGAGCAGAAATATAAATAAGTTTCGGTAAAACATGAGAAAGAAATATAAATAAAGTTATGATAGAAAACAAAAATACATACACGAAATAAAAATAAAAGCAACAAAATTTAAAAGTACATTGAGAAATAAAAACAGTAAAGTTGCGATAAGAAAATAAAAGAGTACATTTATTTTTATAAAATACAAGGAACAAAAATTTTAAATTAAGGTGGTCAGAAATGTTTACAAATTACAACATTAAACATGAATAACACCTTAGTATTGGTTTCTCATAGCGTGAAACCGCTACGCGCTGTATCGGGGAATTAGTAGGACTCGTGTTATTCTTGTGTAGGTTTGTGAATTGCAGGAGTTCGGAACTGTTCAATTTTAATTTTAATATTTTAGAAAAAAAAAGTTAGTAAATTATTTTGATGTAGTTTATTAAATTTACACAAAAAATCCTTAGTGAGTATAATTATGAATAAATGATTTTATTATTTCGTGTTTGTAATGTGAGAGCGACATATTCCATAAATCTATTTGTGAATACATATTACCCAAGTTTTGAATTCTGTGCAATAATGATCTGAACATCAGCAAAATAATATAGGTCAATAAGAGCCAACTAATCTTTTAGTTCTTAGTCCACGTGTTTTGCGACTTAAGAAGAAATGTCCAATTTAATTCAAATAAATTAATTTATTTATTTATTTATTTATAAATAAACGCCCTTTTTCGGGGCTTTTACATATATAGCATAGAAAAAACATTTTATTGTACATAACTGAACTGCCTCAATAACAATATTTTATATTTATTCAAAGATAAATTGAAGATGTCCACTGACTTGGTATAATTGTTTCCCTCCATTAGTATTCTGGGCAAAGAGGAATACATATGGTAGTTAGTACCAGAATTTCTGCACTGAAATAAATCCTGACTTCTAGTATTACGAAGCGGAATTCGGAAGCTTATCAATTCAAGTAATACCGGACTATCAACTAAATCATTTAGAATTTTATATAAAAATACCAAGTCAGTGAAAATTCTTCTGTCTGACAATTTAAGCATATTCATATCGTTTAAATTGTGTTGTAGTTTAACATATTTGCTGGAATACCCATTTTAAAATTTAGAAAACGTAAGAATTTGTTTTGTATTCTTTCAACAGCTTGTGCGTGCATATTATAATGAGGATTCCAGACAGGAGAATTGTACTCAAGTTGGCTTCTAACATAAGCAAAATATAACATTTTAATACTCTTTATATTGTTAAAATCTCTAGTTAGCCTAGTTATAAACCCCAACATTTTTAAGCCCTTATTACAGATTTCTGTTATGTGGTTAACAAATGAAAGATTTGATTGAAAAGTGATGCCCAAGTCTTTAATTTGCATTAATGTCTGAAGAGCATTGTTATCAATGTTGTAATTAAATATCACTGGATTTTTTATTCTAGAAAATCTAACAATTTGACATTTTGAGATATTTAAATAAAGTCTATTTTCCATACACCAAATTAACAATTTGTTGATATTATCTTGAAGAATGTTGCAATGATAAATATTTTCAATAATTTTAAAAATTTTGAGGTCATCAGCAAAAAGTAAGATAGATACATCATGAAATATTTTTGTAAGATCATTTATAAACAAGATAAATAAGATTGGGCCAAGGTGTGAAACTCTTTAAATTATTAATTTAAAGAGTTTCGAAAATTCAGTTTTGATTTAACAATCATTATTTTGTAAAATGTCATTCTCAAATTTTGACAGTTTCGCAAGAATTTTTGTAATGATTAAAAAACTTTTCAGATGTACTGTCATGTGGTTGTAATAATCCAGAAAACTTTGCGGGGGGTTAAATAAGGTTTCTTGAAAGTTTCAAACATTTATTAATATTGATATAGAAATACATGGACATTTCACATATCCCCAAGCACTCTGTGATTTTTATAAAAATAGATTAAAAAATGGACTGGAGTTCCATGTTTGCCTGGAACACTTCCGTAATTTACGTGGTAATTTATGATAAGTTCATTCATCCCATTTATTAACCGAAACAATATTTTCCATAGATTTTCAGCCATGGTTTAATCTACATATCAACTATTAATTTCAGGTTTCGCATTCGTGAAAATGGCTGCTTGATTTACGAGGAAGAAGCTTTCAGAAATCTGCCATGTTTGGGTGTTTCTGTGGGAGAAATATATCTCTGGAGTCTCACCATTATCTTATTTATTAGGGCACCGGGAAACCGTTCAAGAGCAGGGCCCTCAGGGTACAAACCATGCGATTACGTTCCACGAATACATGGAAATCAAATATCCTGACAAATACAGCTAGTTTGTGTTTGCGAGTTATCCATAAGATAAATAATATTCTTCGCGAACGTTCGAAGAAATATCTATTTAATAATGATTCCAATGTTATTAAGTTTTATAAGGAGAACGAAAATACGGACGAAAATAAGAGACATTTACCAGCGGCCGAGAATTTAAATTTCGTTCTTGCGATCGTACCCTTGCAACGGTACAGGGCGATTCCGATGAGAAAGATTGATTATTCTATATATCATTTTATTCCAAATTTTCTTTGAAAAATACACCCATAAAACAATTAAAATTATGTACTTTTTGTAATTATGTAAGCATAATTTTTCAATAATGTCTAAAAGCAAAATAAGAAAAGATTTTTTTTTAATATTTCCGTCACAAAACAAATGCGCGGATGTTTTTTTATGATTTTATTTGAACTAAAATTAAAATTCTGAAAAGTAGTTTTGCCAAATAATTTATTGATTTGTTTTACTGCCTGATGATTTAATGATTTGAGCTTTATGTAGTACTAGCTTTTCCCCGCGGCTTCGCTCGCATGGTGTTACGGGAAATTACTGTAGCGCTTGCACATCAATTATCTCCCCCCCACCCCACCCCCATCCCCTCCCGCATTCCATATATTCATTCCCTTACATTGTTTTCAAACATCTCGCCTACCACCTAAATTTCATAATGCTATAGCTCAAAGAAAAAAGAATTACTTATCCAATTTTGTTCATTCGTTCGGAATTTATGCGCTAACAAACATTTCGGATGTTTATTTTTATTTAAATATTTGGAAGTTTGCTAATATAATAAAAAAATACTCTATTTATCATTCAGTCTTTATAATCGTTACGAATTATATTTTTAATACAGGAACTCAAATCTGACATTTATCCCAAGCTTGTCCAAAAAAAAAACGAATTCTAATATTTAAATTTTCTGCAGTAGTAGCTGACCAGTAGACTGAGTGCCTACCAGCATAGAGCACAAAAATATATCAACATTGTTTCCATGGAAAAGATTTTTTTCTGACGTTAGCAAAATCTCGCTTTTGTTAGCGACAGAAAACGTATAACAAATATAATATATTAATATTTATAATTTCATAACGCCAGAGCTTACCATCATATACAACCTGTAGTCTGCGCATATAAATTAGCTTATATTGGTGAAAGAATTATTAAAGTCTTTATATTGTGTTATGCGTAAAAAGGTCATAAACGAACTCGAGCAGTTTCGCATTTATAATATTAGTATGGATAATACAAAATTTTGTTTGAAAATTTTAAAAATCTACCAATGACCTACGGCAAAACTTTATTGTAGATACTAAAAATTAACATATTTTTTAAAAAATTTAAAAATTGCTTCATTAGGTAAAAAAACAGTCTTTCGAAATCAATTTATAATTTTTTGTGAAAAAGAATCAATACGTCTAAAATTTGACTTAAAAATGACATATTTCCGGTTTTGTCTGGTATTCCCTCTTAACTGAGGGCTCAGAAGCGTCGAGTTTTCTTCCCAGGCATCGCGGATTTATTCTTCTGCTGTCAATCATTACTCCAGCCACATTTTTAGCTTAAAATGATGGTGGTACCAGGTGGAATTTGTCTCAATTTAAAAAAGCCAATGAAACTAAAGTAAAACCATTCAGGTTTCTGAATCTTTTGTGGATACGGAATCGATTCCATATGTAATCGCCTGTCAAATTTGTGTGATTGTCAATGGCTTGCAATTGCTTTTACTATAATTCGTCAACATACCACATATTTGTGTCGAAAAGTTTTTGAAAATCTAAGGGAGGGATTTGAAGAATGCCAGCGGTGAGATGGCGGCCATTTTGGCAAAATTATTTTAACGAAATGATTTTCCAGCATATTTTTGTTCTTTTAATAATCATTTATTTAAATACAATTCGTATTTTTTTCATGATTATTTTGTAAAATGCAAAAGTTTATGGCCCACCCTATACTTTATATGATAATATCATATTAATTTTACGGCAAAATTATTTATTATTATTTATTTTTAAATACGACAATTTGACAGTTAAATTTTTTAAGTTATTTTATTATTATTATTATATGAAGATGTAATTTATTTCGTAAAAACTAATATATTGTGTTTTATTGTTTCAGGTATGTTCCAAAGCGTTTAATACACCTAATATATAATACGCTTTCCACACAAGTCAACCCGAGTTCATTTATAATACAGGTAAATAGCTAAACACTGGCATTTTGCTATTTTAATACATTTGGAAACTAAATTTTACAGGCAATTTCTTCGCGGATTTTCATTTTCTTTTGATTAAGAGGGTAAAACCAGACACAACCGGAAATATGTCATTTTTAAATCAAATTCTAGACAAATCGACTCTTTTTTAGAAAAAAATATAAATTGTTATTGAATCTATTAAAGTTGTGTTTTAAATTTTGAAAAAAATGTGTTTATTTTTATTATAATAAGGTTATACCACTTATACCTGGCAGATTTCTTAAATTTTCAATCAAAATATTGTAACACATTTCAAATCAAAATTAAATAAATCTAATTATTATTAGGAAAGCTACTATTAGATTTTTAATTTTAGTTAAAATAAAATCATTAAAAAGAAATCCGCGTTCATGTTTTGCTACGAAAATACTTCAGTCTATTTATTTGCGGTTAATATATTTCAGATTTTTTCGCACTTATTTTGCTTCGACATGATCGAAAAATTTTAAATACTTATGATAAAAAAATAATAACATAAATAATGTGATTTTAATCTTTATCATCACGCGTTTAAGCATTTTTATTGCTTAACCTAAAGTAATTGTATATTAAAGCTAATTTCAAATGAAATAAAGTCAATATTGACTTATTAGTTAAAACGCTGGTATCAATCTTTCTCATCGGAACAGTCCAGTATAGTTGCAAGGGGACGATCGCAAGACCAACTTTTGACGAATGAATTCTCGGGGTTAATGAGCCTTAACGAATAATTAATGATAAAAGTTTACCTCATCCTGTGTGAATTTTATTATCATAGTGTGCCTTTCACGAAATAAAGCTTTTAATTTATTTTTGCATGTATTATTTATAACTGGCAATATCACTTTCTAAGAAACATACGTTCGCGAAATGTCTATAGGAACATGGTTGAAGACATTTGCCATTCTAATATCTTCTGTATTTTTTGTTTTCGTACAAATGTGTGAACCGGAATATTTTTTAAGTACGTCGATGGCGTGCGTAATATCTCTCCCTGGAATTAGTACATTTACGAATTTTAAGGGAATAAGCTTTTGTATTCGTTGTTTAATTGAACGCTAGTTTAATATTTATAAAGCATTTTTGAATATTCTCAACCAATACAATTTTGTTAAATCTCCTAAAACTTTGCGTTTAAAACGTTACTTTATCATAAAAATTGAAAAAAAAATGTTTCGGGAAGTTTGTTCTTTTTCAAATTATATAACAGTGGCAAAAACCACTTATAACTTATCAAGAAGATTTATAATGATTGTCATCGTCAATCAGTCAAAATATCACAGAAACAAAGAAAACTTTCTGATTTTCGCACGGCAAAAAAAAAGTTGAGGTGATTAGTTGATCGAGAGCCTTACCCCTCGACTACGGAGGCCGTGTTGATGCACGTATTTGGCAGAAAATCAAAGGACGGACTTTGCCGATAGCTTGGGAGCTAGATTATTAAGTTTTAGACATTAAACATGGTTTTACAAGTGTCGCAACGAAAAATGACGCACAAAAAACTACTTTATATACTTTTTCTAACACAAACAATAAGATTTCCCATTAAGTCATTGATTTAAAATGATAATTTCAGAATATTTTAGAAATTAGGTAGACAAAATTGTATTGATGGATTTTCGTAAGTTAGGTAGACAAAATCGTATTGATGGATTTTCGTAAGTTAGGTAGACAAAATCGTATTGATGGATTTTCGTAAGTTAGGTAGACAAAATCGTATTGATGGATTTTTGTAAGTTAGGAAGACAAAATCGTATTGATGGATTTTCGTAAGTTAGGTAGACAAAATCGTATTGATGGATTTTCGTAAGTTAGGTAGACAAAATCGTATTGATGGATTTTCGTAAGTTAGGAAGACAAAATCGTATTGATGGATTTTCGTAAGTTAGGTAGACAAAATCGTATTGATGGATTTTCGTAAGTTAGGTAGACAAAATCGTATTTAAAGATTTTCATAAGGTTAGCTTGGTACAATTCAGAGCTGTAAAAATGATAACGATAGAATAAAGGTCCGAAACAATTTAATAATTATTCAGATTTTATTTCTATCTTTTTAAAATGAAATTAATAAATCAAACATACCACTCACGAGGGTACAGTCCCAGAAATTTATATCTGGCTAATATTATGCTGTAATTCATTTTATGTCATAAAGCAGGAAGACATCCACATACGAGTTTGCAGAATGAAATATACGCACATAAAATAAATATTGTGCAACATTCTTCGTAGCAATATCAAACGGCTTCCAGTGAATCTCTACATATTATAAAACAAAGTCCTCCGCCGCGTCTGTCTGTCTGTTCGCCATAAACTAAAAAAAAAACTGGATTATCAGTTATCAGATTTTGCAGTTTTCACCAATAGATAGAGTGATTCATGAGGAAGGTTTACATATATAATTTGTCAATGTTTTGTCTAAATTGGTTGAAATATATAATATATAATTGGTTGAAATATATAATACATAGATACTCTCAAAAACTACTGAACAGATTTTCATGCGGTTTTCACCAATATATAGAGTGATTCATGAGGAAGGTTACGTATATAATTTGTCAAGGTTTTGTGTAAATTGGTTGAAATATATAATATATAAATGAGGATGTCTGTATGTGGTGGACGAGCGGGCTGGCAAGCGGGCAGTGTGGATTTTATTTGTGTGCAAATCTACAGTTTTACGCCGAGGTTGATGAAATTTCGCACATGTGACCTTCAAAACAAGATGAAGGTCACTGTCTACATTTGATTTCGAAAACTCTGTGTAAAGCCCGGGTATCGCTGGGGACTTCAGCTAGTGGACAATAAATTGTAATCATCGTGGAAATAGAATTTTAAACACGTAATTATTTACTTTTTCGTTTTTATTTCATAACTAGCGAGTTGCCGGATGCATTGAAATGCCACCAATAAAGAAATTGATTTTTCCTGCGTGTCTTTTCCTATTTGTCTCGCTCCCCTTCTGCCTCCCCTTTCCCTCCAAACTTCCCTTCCCCTCACGCGATCCCCTCCTCTCTCAATATATTCAGCCCCGGTGCATTCTGATTTTCACTTTTTTATGCCTTTCCCGAGGAAAATTATTTTCCTCAGGGCCTCCTGTGTGGAGTTAATGTAAAAAAATTGACTAAAACCAGATCAGTGAAAAAAATTTTACCAAAGTTTATGCAAATAGCCGTCTACGGAGTATATTTTACTATCTCCTGTCTCCAGATGATGGCCATCAGGGGGAATCTCCACCAGGCAGCATGTTCGTAAATACCCGAAACGTTGTCCATACCCACGCTGACACGCCAGTTATTTACGAGACCGCATAAGCGTGATGGCAAATTTTATCTGTCAAATATTTGACAAGTTTTATTTTGAAAAAAAAATTTTTTTTCAAAGGTTTTTTTTTTATATTCGGGAACATAATATAATCACATTTTATTCCCAACCTAACCTTACCTAACAATTCAATATTATCACGAAGATGTCGATAACAAACATATTTTTAATTTTTATTGAAATAACTCTTCCATTTAAGAATAACCAACTCGGCCTATAGGACCTCTTATTTTATTAAATTAATCAAATGTGGTATTGTTAATTCTTAATTTTAAATATGGAAATCGACGGAAATGGCTAAAAAATAAGAAGTCTCAATGGCCAGGTTAAGGGTTCGAGTCCCAGTAGCGACCTTTACCTTTTTATTTTTCGGTGTTCTTTTTCATATTTTCGTTTAGATTTTTTAGTATTATCTGCTTCAATAAAATATTTTTGTTTGTTAAAAGTACAAGAAATATTTTTACCATAATTCGTAAGAAGTAAACACAAAGGGAAAAAATGTGTCTGACAAAGGGAAAAGTTTTCTGCAGAAATAATAAAAATTTATCGAGAAAAAAAATCATGTTGAAAGAAAAGTTAAGTTTTTTCACTTAACAACTTACAAACTCGAATTTTCATGTACATTATTTATTAATCAATAAAATAATACAGACGTTGGAAAAAGTTTAGTAAATTTATTTCTCTACTTTTTTGGATGCTTATAAATAACCTTTTTCTGTAAAATCGGTAACAAATATTATTTTCTAGCTGAAGTGAAGTTTGTTGCTTGTTTAAAATTTTGAAGGTTTTTTCCAGGTAAATTGAAAAAAATATTTTAAGAAAGTTTATGAAATTCATATCATTTTAAACAAATTGGTTCAATTTATTTAGTGTAATAAATTTGGTATCTCTAAATTTTCGCATTCTAAAGCGGTCTCTAGACGTTCAATATTATAGTCAATATATTGCACAATATATTTCTAGAGGACACACACGTTGCAATATTGTTATACAATAATCTATTTACAACTGACACTTCTACAATCAACATGTCGAAAAGTAAAGCATAATTGGCCTTTTTTTTACATGAGCTCCACACAGGAGGCCCTGGGGAAAATAATCTCCCTCAGGGCCTATGTCATCTTTGGGTATGCTTTATGGAGGGTGTTTTTAATGAAAGAAAATGGAGGAGAATCGTGGGAAGGAAAAGGGTTTAAGGGGTAGATAGGAATCTGGGGTTCAGTGTGTCCTGGTCATCCGCCTCCGAGACCTGGACAAACCTCACCCCATGATCCCGGGTACCCCTGCTAAATCACCAATCGTAGCGAACCATTTGGGGTGACCTAGGGCAGAGGTGTTGGTTATCCAATAAAGGTTCCCGGGGCGGCGGTACCCATTTCCGCCTCCCAAAAAGATTTCAGATAAGATCATATTGCATGATAAAACTCTTTTTGAGCGACTTAATATATTGTGCGATCCTTCAATATAACATACAGACGGTCAATATTATTGTGCAATACGCATTATTGTGCAATATGCATTATTGTGCAATATATTGACCATTATATTGAACGTCTAGAGCCGCTTTAAGCCCTTTATATTGCGGAAACATTCATAGAAGATATCGTGGGCGTTGATAAATAGGTTTGCAAACACCACCGATTGAAAAGTTAATCGCGTCAAAATGTATGTATTCTACCCGATTCCATGCCAACTGAGAATAAAGTCAACTCAACACCTCCTTGAAAAGTCGTTAAAAGCTATGAAAAAAATAATTTCAAATTAGCCGATAACCCTTACCTAACGCAACCCATTTAACCAATTTTTACATATATTTTTTTATCACTCTAAATTACTTATCTGAGATGGTTCTGAGTTGGTTTCATTCCGAGTTTTCCGGTCACCATCCTATCCGCTGCGGCCCGCAAGTTTATTGAAAACGGATAAATTGACCATCCGATCAAAAAGGTTGATTGTCACTGGTGCAGATAATTTTTTTTTTTTTTTTACTCCTTTGGTGTGTATAGAAAACCGACAAGAAACGCATGTTTGGTATTGGCCATATTTGCCGAATAGGTAAATACGAATACCCAATTGAAGTGCCAATACAAGGCCATTATGTTGACAAATATACTGTCCATACATGGCTGTTGTTTGCCAAATACGCGAATACGAATGGCCAAGAGAAATGCTACCACAAGGCAAACCCATCACCTGAAAATGTATTTACGAAGTTTGAAAGTGTTCCAGATTCCAGATACAAGATTAATTCTGGAGCAAGTGTTGAGTAAGAGTGAAGCGCACGGTTATGTTAATTGCTGCGCCAACAGTAATCTATTACGGTGGTTTTCAGATAGATAGGTTTACAGATTTCAAACTCGGCGCAAAGTGCTCTAGTACGGCGGATCAGTTTAGTCCTGAAGATGCTACTGTGAATAAAATGTATATATTTTACTTCATATTTTACACAAGCATCATCAGGGTATAAAATTAAACTAATCAAAAAATAATTGATTGAGGTTGTAATACATACAGAACGAGACAAAACATATAACAATATGGAAAATGTATATAAACTAATAAAAATCCCACTATTCCTTAAGAGGGTATTCTAGTCTAGAAGCATGAATTGTAGGTATTTTTTCAGGTGCAATAAAAAAAATCAATAATATTTTTACAAGTCATTATTTTACCAAATATTGATTAAACATAAAAGAATAAACGAAAAAAAAAACAAACGAAAAAATTGAAAATTCAAAAAGTTACAGGGTGTTGAAGTGGGGGGTCTCAAAAAAATGGCGCGCCCTGGTTGACACGATTGCAACCCTCTTAGTAATCTAAAAAAAAAAAAAATTAATTCTTAATCCAAACAAATGCGGCTATGGCTCGAACTTAGGAAAAGTAATTTTTTTCGCAAAATGGCGGCTAAAATATAAAAGACATTTTTTAACCAGTTTTGTTAATTTTTCAAATTTTTTTAAAAATAGTAAGAATTGAAAATTTGTTATTGTTTTAGTTATTGCGATAGAATAATGTATAGAAAAGGTTCACACCAAATTTCAAGTAAATTGATTCAGTAGAAATTGAGTTATCGTGTCAACCCTCTCGAAAAAAGTAGTTTTGAAAAACACTCGTTTTAAGTTTTGCTCTATTTAGATTTCAGTTAGATTCCGTCTAAACCGGTCGAAGTAAAATGGCTCTAACTTTGAAAATAATTCGAATTTTGAAAAATCCTTTTAAGGGAGATATTCTTGAATCCATCTTGAAACCATCAAAATATGAAGAATTTTTTTTTCTAGACTACAGTACCCCCTTAATCACCTATTCATGTGATGTTTTGTCCTTGTAGATTTAATATGACTAGTGGTCGCCCAATGGTCAAATAATTGTAATATATTTTTTAATTGATTTAATGTATTTTTGCGCTCTTTCTTTATATAAACTATAAGTGTGCGAAATTTCAAATTTCTTCGTCCGCATAATTTTTGTAAAAAGGGGTACAAAGTTTTTGCTTCACGTATTAATATACTGATGATGATAACCAATTATGTACACATTTGTCTCTTTCTCTCTATTACTATGTAGAGATTCAAATTTAAAGATTTAAGATTCAAATTTCATACTTTCTACCTGTTCCTTTATTTTATATAATGTTTTGTCTTTTTCGGCGTGTATTCAAGCTCACACAATGTATTTTTCGATCAGTTTAATTTTATACCCCGATGATACTTGTGTTCGAAACCGATCGGTATTAAAAAAA
This sequence comes from Glyphotaelius pellucidus, assembly GCA_936435175.1. NCBI lineage: Eukaryota > Metazoa > Arthropoda > Insecta > Trichoptera > Limnephilidae > Glyphotaelius > Glyphotaelius pellucidus. The sequence goes on along the minus strand of OW386552.1, from coordinate 7,917,153 downwards.
TAATTAAATAAATCGTGGTTATAAACAAAGTAATTGTTTTATTTCATAAAATATGTCATATCACAAAGTCTCTGCTCTCTACCAAAACAAAAACAAAAAAGTATTTTAATCTAGTTTTTCTCGTTAAATTCTTCTAAAAATTCTCAAGATTAAGCGTAGCACTGGAAAACTGGCACTACCCCCAATTTATTTGCCCATTCCAATACATTATTATTAAACGCCCTTAACAATGAATAATAAAGTGAGTTTGGAAACCAAGTTACTGAGGTTTAATTTAAAGTTATGTGACGGATCCTTAACTGCTTAACAATGTATATATAAACTTAGCAGAGTGAACCAGTTTGGCCTCTGTTTGTGTTGAGACATTTTCTAAACAATGTTCGCAGTAATTAAGAATTCGCCCACAGGGAAAAGTTTCTGTTTGATTATGGTCAATAAACATAGGCGGCTTTTCCGCTTAATTGCTATAAAATACATAACCTGCCTTCCAACTCTAAATAATAGAACAAATGTTCGGCTAAAAAATCGAATCCTTAAAAAAACTACACAACAATTTTATTTTTATTATCTCCTTTTGAATGATTTTTATTTTGAGCGTGTATTTTTTGGCTATTTGTTATGTTTTATAAAAAGTTCACCCTACCAACGGATTATGTATCTGTAATTCTATCACATAAATGGGAGCCGTTTAAATTTTTTTTCGTTTTTATTGTAATTTTTCCTTTTAATATGAATGCCGCAAAAGAATTACAACTGCCCGAAAAGAGTGGGAGTATGGGATTTCCAATTGAAGCACGCTGTTAGGCTCAATGACGTTATGAGGGGACGCGTGTTTACAAGAGGAAGGTTGGTAAGTTGATAGCTGACGACCTCTGCGGTTGAGGGGTAAGGCTCTCGATCAGCAATCTGAAGGTGGCGGGTTCAAATTCCAGCGTACACAAATAAATTTTATGCGATAAATTTGTGTTACTTCACAATTTATTCAATTAAAACAATGTGTGGTACATTTGCGACGCGTTCCAGGGTGGAAGATACTCTCAGTATCCCCTTGGTGTAAGACCACCATTCAGAGTTGAGACGTTGCTTGAAATGACTTTTGCCATGTTTGGTGACCCGACTTAATACAAACTCTGATTATGTCATAGAATCCATCCCTCCCCCCACTGTGGTGCAAGATGATGGGTTAAGATGGACCGACTGGAGAGGTCAAAAGTCTTCCTCAACCAGTCTCTTCCGATCCGGCCCGCTGCGCAGTAGGCAGGCAAAGCATCCGCCGCCATGACAAACCTCATCCCATGAACCCAGTAAGCCCTGCTAAGTCACCAAAAGTAGCGAACTACTTGGGGTGACCAATGAATGGCAGGGGTGTCGGTTATACAAAAACATACATATCCGCTTCCCAAATTGTGAATACTTCACCGAAGAAGGCATGCATGTTTTTGAAATGATTTCACGTTAAATTCAATTAAATTATCTGATACCTACACATATAATAGGTTTCTTACTTATATAAAATAAGGCCTTACTTACATAAGCCCGATATGTCAGTTGGTTATAAGCTCGGCTTGGTCGGAATGTCGAGCTTAGCACAGCTCGTAACATATTCCGTATATAGGTCGAAAGTCTAGATGTCACCAATATTGCCTATGAATTTAATAATGGAAAATGTTTCTTTTTTCTTTGAAAAAAAATCTAATGTCTATCCTGCTTATTAGTGCTATATGCTCTACTGTCATCTTCATCGAGACTATTCGCTGGGAAATCGCGATGTAATATCGCGATATTTTAAAAACTTATTTATGTAGGCAGCACTTTATTTTTAGGCTGGTTTAATTTACAAGTTAATTTTTAATAAAGTTTCCCGCTTCAATCAGCATGGTGCTTTATGCGAGTACACTAATTTTAATAAGTATTTGTTTTGCTAGAGTCAGTGCACTATTAACGAAATGAACCGCTGAAAACAAACTATTCTGACGTTGAAACTTTTAAAATCCCTTATCAGACTATTTTTGATTGATTATAAATCAATAACATCGTCATTCCTCATCGCTCGATGAATATAATAGTCTTTAGTTGTAAAATTAGGCAATTTACGTAAATTTCGATGGAAAGTTTTTAAATATTATTTACGTGTATGTCAGATTAGGCATATGACTACTAGCGCATCGGCGTCTAAAAAGAGAACTATTCTGCGGCTTAACAAAGCTTGAACGTAGACTTAGCCCGCTTAAATTGAAGCGAGGAATGTCGTATACAGCAAGGATACGGACTGGCTGATATACCGGAGAGTCTTTACCTCCATTACCTAGAATATAGAAATACAATTTAATAAAATAATTCCTTATGTTATTAATATAAAATAACAAAATATTTTGCTTTACCTTCTGTTTACAATCATTCTACTTGGTTTCGTTATTACTTCTGATTCGACATTTTTTTTCATAATACGTGTGTTTTTGTATTTTTTTTTTTTTTATATTAACTCCACACAGGAGGCCCTGAGGGAATTGTATAGCAAAAATGTTTGTTTATTTTTACTATTTCAGGTAAACAACAAGTTTCTTTGTCCTAAGTAAATAAACAAAATCCCGATCGGAAGGAAATTAAATTCGACGAAATACTGATTCCAAGGTTTGTTTTTTTATATCTATATACACTAACAACAATGTATTAATATACAGGGTGTTAAAAGCACGTCCCCGAAGGATTTTAACCAGCAAATCCTGGAAATATTAGCAGTTAAAAATGTAGATGTGAGTTGGCTTTTCGATGATATTTACAATAAAAAATATTTTTCCATCACACGTCGCAACTGAGTATTCGGGTATAGCCTAGTGGTTCACGTGATAAACACCCCGTCTCGTTCCAGCGGCACGTTAACACACGAAACACGTGACTGAAGGATGTGATCAGTGGCGGCGTGATATTGAAAAAAATAACATCGGATAGCAAATTCTAGCAAAATGATTTTGAGCTACAAATGTCGATTGTCCAGTCCTCTAAAACAGTAGAAAAATAAATGATGAGACTGTTGTGAACTCCTGCATCTCATCGACTTCAAGGTACGTAATCAAGCAGCAAGGTAAAACATATTATTCTGCAACATAATTCTGGAACCAAATACCACATATACGCACCTACTCCTCGATTTCACACAGTTGGAAACAAATTCATATCAAATATCGACGTACAAGGGGGTACCCAAAAGAAACCGAACTGATGTTGTGGTGGGCCGAGTTTTTGTAGTACCGCGTTTTGCCGCTAAGGGGCGAATAGAGCCACCATTCTCAAGTCAGTAAGCCAAACGTCATCGCTAAAGAAGATTCCGTTCGGTTTTATGGTTTTTGTTATGGCTGATTCTCGTGAACAGCGCGCGGCCGTTTACAATGCAGAGACATAGTTTAACAGCGCGCGGCTGTAAAGTTTTGCTTCTTGCTCGGAAAAAAAATTTCCAAGGTCACAGGTGACAAATCATGGTGCTACGGTTACGACCCTGAAACAAAGCAACAATCAAGTGTAACATAACGTGGTTGGGACAAAGGGGGGGATGATTATAATTATAAAGATTTTAAATGAATGGAATTTATAAAGGGTAAACAAAGGCTAAGTGTAAACAAAATCTTAACTTTAATTAGATCTACTTATATCTAAATCTTAACTAATTGTCATATGGTTCGGGGTCGCTTCTCCATTGTTCACATCGTAAAAGTTAATTGTTCACTAAAACTACCTTCTCACTGGGTTCTTGTTTTCTGCGGGTCCTTAGGTAAGGCCGAGGTCCTCGCCGGCAGCTCCTGCAGTTCAGCAGCTCAGACCCTCCTAGCCGAGTCGACTCTCCTCCAGTCTACGCCATCGTCTTCGTGCGTTGGCCACTGGCCGCGCCTGGTCGCCGCTCTTCGTCGCCGGGCGGGAAATACACACCTCGTAAATCACTTTCTTGAACTCAGCTATAACTTATTCTTTTTTTCATCCACCGCCCAGCATCACGCCGCTGGGCGGGGAACGCGTACTTAGTGTTGTCCCCCGTCTCGATCTTAACTGTCTGTTTCTTCATCCCCCGCCCAGCATTACGCCGCTGGGCGGGTAACGCCACCTCTCGTCTTCTCCGTCCCCCGTCTCGATCTTAACTGTTTTCTACCAGCGTGCCCTATGCACTCGTAGGAACCGTGGCCTTACCCCGCACTTCTCACTTCTTCCGTCTTGGTCCTTGCGACCCACATATCTGTCAACACTTTCTTTGTCTAATTCAAATTTATTTGTGACGAAATTTGATTCGTCACACAAGCCAGAGGAAGACTTTAAGTTCGCCTCGCCCCAAAAAAGCTCGTCAAGTGAAATCACTTGATGAGCTTATTTGCTCACACATTCCACTGGCTTGATTGTTGCTTTGTTTCAGGCTCGTAACAGTAGCACCATGATTCATCACCTGCGATGACCTTGGAAAAAAAATTTCCCGAGCAAGAAGCAAAACTTTACAGCCGCGCGCTGTTAAACTATGTCTCTGCATTGTAAACGTATGTAAAGACAATCAGAGCGTTGAAAAATAATAAATAAAAATAACAAAATAAATAATTCTCTTTATCATAAACACTTTTCTGGGTCTTTAGTAGGATATTTAAAAATGTCGTACTAATGTGCCGGAACGTTATGCCTCTAGGTGTTTTTTAAAGCACATTAATATAAACTCATAAAATACAGACACGTGTAAATAATATTTGAATTATGCGGGCATTTGTATATTACTTTCCTGGTTATCTCCTAACTTAGTATTTGTAGATGTCTGGCTAATTAACTAGACGATCGATATGCTCAGGAATCGCTGGTTAAAGTCCTTCGGGTATGTGCTGTTACCTAATTCGCGAAACCATCGTTCGGTAAACCCAGAGGCGGTTCGTGTTTAAAAAACAATACTAAAAAGGTAAGATTGAATTTCTGCAATTTAATAAAAAGCAAAACGTCTTCTTAGAATGAAGTAAATCTGTAACTGTTGTGAGTTTTAATGTGATCAACCATTATTTTTATTATTTGAAACAATTATTGTAAAAAATCTTTCAAAATTACTTTTCTGAGAAATTTGGAGCACGTCTCAAAAAATAACGTAATTTTTTTTTTGAACATTATTTCTACCCAGGAGGCCGTGAGGAAAAAAGTTATGTCATCTTTGGGGATGCTGTGTGGAGGGTATTTTTAGTGATAGGGAGGAAAGTAAGCCTCCTGGGGTGATCCATGGCAGGGGTCAACGATTTTAAATATGCGTATTTTGATTTGTTGGCGAAACGATAATTATATTTATTCATGATCATACGAAAGCTTCGACGAAAGGCGTCTCTGACGTCAAACCGGCCAACGTTTGTAGACAGTCCCGGGCCCCAATGACGGTTGTGTTATCAACCTACAGCGGTACCTACATCAAATTTAAATTTAATGGTTAAATTCCAACCAAATAATCAGCTATTTTGAAACGTAGATAAAATCAGCAATTATTTAATGTAACTTATAAAAAATAATTTTTTAAAGATTGTAGCGAGTCGGTATGTGGCGAGTTGACTATTTTTGTAATGGTATCATTGTTTTACATACACTGGCCACACCGAAGTCTCGAGAAGGTTCGAAAAGTCACAAGCCCCGCCATTGTCAATCTAAATCCTTCTGATAATTGTCGTGGTTGATAATTTAATTTGTGCATAGTATGTAAAAGTTATAAACAAATGCAAACACTATGGCCAAGTGTTATTATTCATACATTCCCGCGACCCTTATAGCATGGTATATCCCAGGTAAGTTACACCATCCCGCACAGCTATAAGACGATTAGAATTACAGAAATAATCATCAAAACATTTTTGATGCTGTCCTGCATGATTTAAGTGGTTCAATGAACTCAAATTTGATTTAAGTAGAATTAAAATAAAATTTTCAAAGTTGGAACTGATCGCGTGAAGAATTTTGTCAAGAATTTAGACTGCACCGTGATTTTACACGGGTGTTCGCGAGGAATATAAAATTTTTATTTTTGTTTTACCTCTTATGAGTAAAACTTCAAACTGTAATATTTAATTAAATAAAGACATTATGAGCGAAACTCAATCGAAAATCTGGAAAAAGAAAAATCAGAAAAAGATATTTACATCTCGGGGACTCGAACCCAGGACCTCCCTACTTTCCGGGTGGGTGCTCTTATCCACTGAGCTAAGGTGTCGATGTCAAATTCGGTCACCTTTAACTGTACCATACTTCGACTAAGAATCACCCATATTATCTTAATTTTTCTTAACGCATATTTTTATTGGCTGCCATCTTCATGTATGATTGCAAGATCAACTCGAACTAAATGCAATCTAGATGGTGTCTGGATAAATTTCTATCCATTTTATTTCATGTGCGACATCTATTGAGAAAGGTGACCGAATTTGATATCGACACCTCTTAGCTCAGTGGATAAGAGCACCCACCCGGAAAGTAGGGAGGTCCTGGGTTCGAGTTCCAGAGGTGTAAAAATCTTTTTCTGATTTTTCTGATTCCAGATTTTCGATTGAATTTCGCTCATAATGTCTTCATTTAATTAAATATAATTTTTCAACAAAAAAATATTTTAATTGTCATTTTCAAAGTCAGAATTATAAACCCTGTGATTTTTAATGGGTCTACACTAGTATTTAAATATTTTACTCCCTCATTTCAGAATATTTTCCATCACAAGCAAAAAAATTTGTATTGTATTCCGTACGCTTCTCAAGCCGTTCAAAGGTCATAAGATTTTAGAATTCTATCTCTTTGTCGTATTTATATGTTCGTATTCCATACGCATAATATTCCCAGGCAGCTTGCTCCCCAAGCAGTATTATTTCGCATCATTTAAAAGGGTCGGTGTAATGGGGCGTGAGCTAATGAAAGTCATTTCTACAGGCCTAAGGTGGCTGCTGGGTGAAACAATGGTACTTGGGGGCCTCTTACGATTCCACAGATGTACTGATAGTGGTATTATGACATTAGTGCTCCATCCCACGTTTCTTTCAGTTGTATTATTGGAATTTGATAATATTATGCAAATAGTTTTCCCAAATGATTCCATGACAGTTGATACCCCGACAATTGGCCCCCCGGTATACTAACCTTCTATAATGCAGCGCGGAACGTATGCGCGGTCCATTTCGGCCAGTTTAATACAAATCTTAAATTTGGATTTATGATCAAAATACCCAACCAAACTGAAAAATTATTTTTGTAATCAACAGGTACATCAAATATCTAGTACGAATGTGAGCTACTTTATTTATTTTTGCATTAAATTATAAGATATAGGTCATTAAAGATTTTAGTGTTTCATGATTTTAGAGGCAACTTGGCAATTATTTGTGAGTGAATGAAAAACATTAAAATATATATTTTAGTATGTCTATATTACAAATACGTAAAAATGTCTTTTTTTGGGTAATAGTTTTGATGTACAAGTGTAAACGACAAATTTTGGTTCCGCCGTAAAAAGGTAATTTGTATTTTAAATTTACACCTATCAAAATGATTGCTTTTCTTAATTTTTTTATTTTATATTTCATTATATTTCTATGATAAATATAGTAAAATTATTTTTTGTTGTTTTTCATTTACTCACAAATAATTGCCAAAGTTGCCTCTAAAATTTTAATGGCCTATATCTTGGGACGGGTTGTTTCAAAAAATTTGATGAGTTCATCAAATATTTGAAGTTAATTTTCAGGTTCTGTGTAAGTTCTTTTCGAGATCTGTTTTTTATCATCATAGGCCAGCTGCTTCACAAAACTGAAATCATCACAGAACTTGAATAGAACTTACACAGAACGTGAAAATCAACGTCAAATATTTGACGAATTCGTCAAATTTTTTGAAACAACCCATCCTAATAATTTAATGCAAAAATAAATAAAGTAGCTCTCATCCGTACTTGATATTTGATATACCTTTTGATTACAAAAATTATTTTTCAGTTTGGTCGGGTATTTTGATTTCAAATCCAATTTAAGGTTTGTATGAAACTGGCCGAAATGGGCCGCGCATACGTTCCTCTGAAATAGTTAGGTTTAATGTGGTTAACCACAACAACCTTTAATGTGATTAAGTGGAAAATAGGTTTTGGAGTAGATCACATACTTATACGAGCATTGTAAGGATATAAACTTACCAATGATTTTTAAGGAGTCGAACAACAAACAAATTTATTTATTTTCTGGAAATCGACAGTTTACGTTTTTGCAGTTTGTACATGTTTGTATAGCCAAAATAAAACCAATTATGGATTTCCTCCTTGTGACTTTACCTCTGATTAAGGCAGCATAATAAAAAATTAGAAATATTAAAATTTATAATAAAGGAATATGAAACCAAAAATTACGTAAAACAAAAGATTGTATAAAACTAAAATGTACATAAAACATAAAAATATCAATACATTGGTATTCATAAAAAGCCAGGTTGTACATATAAATCAAATCATAATAGAATTATAAGTATAAACGATAGAAACATGAGAAACATATTCACATAACATATTCATGAAACATCAGAGAAATACTCTTTTATGTACCCCTTATATTTGATAACTTCTGAATTAAAAATGTCCACGTTGGATAATACCCTATTGTAACTATCGCGTAGTCTGTTCAGACAAGAATTCTGCTTAGAGTTCGTCTTGCATTGATCTACCCTGAACAAAAGGGAAGAGCATGTTGAGCGCGCAGGTACATTGAATTGAATTTTATTTAGCAACTCTGGCCATTGCATATTATTGTTAACTACTTTATATAGGAATAGTGCATCCATATTATGCCTTCGTACACTTAATGAATCAATTTTAAAGCATGAAGGTGCCTCTTCATAGTTATTAAATCTTACAAATGACTTGTAACAAAGATATTTTAGGAATGTATTTTGATTTGCTTCGATTATAAATGAAGTAATCGTTTATAATCATTTCAGATATTATTCTTAAACAGCACCATCTGTTTAAAAATAATGTTAACATTCATTATCGTTATAAATTCATGCAGTTCCTCACCGCCGGGGCATGCCCTTTACGAAATTATTTCGCGTGGGTGCGCGCGTTTATCATTTTCACAAGCCAAAACAAATTCGCGAAATATTTCGGCGTTGTCTAAATAATTCATCTTTTCAAAGGCAAACAAATATTTTAAATTGAGTTTGACGACATTGCGAGAATTCGACGCTCGTCGGCAATTTCACGAAATGAAAATGAATCAAGGATTCATTTTCATTTGATTCCAACAGATTTGTCCTTTAGATGAAAAAAAACGAATCACGAGGAAATTGTTTTAGCCTTGTTCAATCAATATATTTTAAAGACTACGTTTGTAGTTTTGGTGGGAAAGATGTTACGTCCGTGTATGAATTGGGTACAAGAGTCCCAACTCAGACACTCTAGAGCCAAAGTAACCCCAGTTGGGGTATTTTGTCAAGCTGAAGAGAGTGGAAAAGGAAAGGAGACGGGAAAGAGAAAGATAGGAATTGCCTGATGGCTACGATGACGTTTTAAATTGTGGTCTTTCTCTAAACTTTCTCCAGGTTGATACCGAGGGTACCGATTGATACCTCAAAAACAGAGGTGATGGTTATAGGAAGGGACCAAACTCAGTGCAAAATACTCGCTATTGGGACTCAGCTGAAACCGGTGGATAATTTCAAATACCTTGGGGTCGAATTCTCCAGCGATGGTCGAAGAATAAGTGTGGCAAGCAGTGTGTTGCGTCCTCTCCAGCTCGAGCTGATTATCAAGACAAAGATGGCTATGTTCAAAACGATACACCGCCCGACGCTTACTCACGGTCACCAGATATGGATGCTAAACGAACGAACACACTCTAGAGTCAAACTGCCGAAATGAGGTACCTGAGAGGAGTGGCAGAGGTTACGAAATGAGATCATAATTATAAGAAACTCGACGATCCGAGATGATCTAAACATTGAACCGGCACTACTCCTCGTAGAAAAATCGCAAGGGAGGTGGCTTGGGCACGTATTAAGAATATCTAATGACCGGATTCCTAGGAAAATATTGAGTGCTATTCCAAAGGGTAGACGTCCAGTGGGCCGCCAAAGACACAGTTGGGCGAGGCAACTACAGAAACTGTGTGAGGAGAGGATGGGACTGCCATGGACAGAGGCCGAACATTCAGCGCAAGACAGGGGCGTACGGAGGCGCCTTGTCGATACAGTGGGTCCCCGACCCGAATAGGATAAGGAGAAGAAGATAATATTGATACCGAGGGTACCTCAAGTAGATTATCAATGCGAAAATGTGTTTGTTTGTTCTTCTTTCACGTAGCAACGGAGCAACAGATCGACGTGATTTTTGCATAGGGGTAGTTGAAGGACTGAGAAGCGACTTAGTCTAATTTTCATCTTGCAAAAATATTTCATTACAGTGGGAAAATTCTTTGAACAGTAATTTCTCCCTAATAATACGCGAGCTAATAAACCATTAAATTGTCTAAATTGAAGTCCCTGTTAAAAGTGGCCAATCATCTACAAACAAACTTTGCTACAAAATAGAACTACTTTCGTGTTTTTTTAATTTAATTTTTATTATTCATCTTCATTAAGTTATAGTTTAATACAAATACAAATAACAATACAATATTACATTTAAAATTACAAACAATTATCATCGTACCGTTGAAAAAATACGGTGACCGGACAACTCAAAATGAAATAAACACAGAACCTCTTCAGAAAAGGCATTAAAAGTGATGATAAAAAATATACAAAATTGGTTAAATAGGTTTCGTTAGGTTAGGGTTAAGGCCTATTTTAAAAATGATTTTTTTTCATAGCTATTAATGACTTTTCAAAGAGGTGTTCGAGTTGCAATGATTCTGAGTTGGCATGGAACCAAACAATACATCTATACTAATATTATAAATACGAAAATGCATCTGTTTGTTTGTTACGCTTTCACGCATAAACAAAAAAAGATTTAAAAAATAGAAAGTTAAACTATATGCGAGTAATTAAGGCTGTATATAATGGTAAGCTCTGGCGTTATGAAATTATAAATATTAAAGTATTATATTCGTGGGAGGGGTGGGGGGTAACCAGGGAGGGGGGGAACCTGGGAGGAGGAGGGGAACTCGGGAAGGGGGTTCGCGGGACGGGGGAAGGGGGGAGTGGAGTGGGGAGAGGGAAGGAGGAGGAAGCGGAGTGGGAGTGGGAACGCGAGAGGGGAAGGGGGCGCGGGAGAGGAAGGGGAGGCGGAAGGGGAACGGGGTGAATGGGAAAAGACACACAGGGAGAAATAATTTATTTATTAAATGGCATAGCAACGCATGCTGGGTACCAACTAGTAGGTACTTAATATAAGTTGGTTTTGATAATATAAAAGAAAATTTTCAACGAAATTGAAATACTAGAGATTCCGATGACAGAATGGTATTACGATCGTGAGATAAGATTAAATGTTACCCTAGAGCCTTGAGACAACAGAAACCAGCAAAAAATATCTCACCGTTTTTGTCAACAAGTTTTTTATGGGGGTGTGATTTAATATTTTCATTGCCATTCCTATAGATAGACTTTTGGGGTGTTGAGCCGTTTTGTGCTTTCTACTTCTTTTGACCGGAACGTAATAATAATTCGATAATTTATAGAGCGCCGTTTTTGTGAAAAATCACCTCAAGGGCGGTGTACAATTTATTATGAATTCTTAAGCTCTATATAAATTTATTTATTACAATTGGATACAGAAAACATACTTACCTGGCAGGTCACTTCCGATAAACACTTTTAAATGCCAGGGAAGAAACGACGTAAAATCGCACTGTTTCTACTTTGACGTAATATTTTGTGGATTTATTTTGTGCTTTCGTATATTATATTTACTGAAACACATTCCTTGAACAATAAACTGCACAAAAACTGTTTGTGCACTATTTGCGTTTATTTGATGAATTTATATTCGATATGTTTTACGATCTTTTTCACGAGAACGACGCTAATCAATTTGACAGCTCAAATACCGGGAAAAATCTCAGCCGGACGCCATAGGGAATTTAATATAAATTATTTCCGAGTGGCTAGGTGTGTTCATGGTAGTTCAGTTCCGGTATTTTATACCTTAAGAACTAGAATGCCCCAAGCGATTCTGATCTTGTTCTTCATACATTTTCTTTATACATAAGGGTTAAAATCGAATTCCAAAATAATTTTTTTTGAACATTTTGGCGTGTGCACCGGCGCACGAGCGGCAAATGACCTGTTTTTGAAAGTTTATGCTTGGAGAAGATACGAATTTACGCGCATGATTTTACATTTGCTACCCCCATATTACATATTTAAGAAGATTAGTGCCAAAAGTAGAGTTAATATATATTTTGAAAGATTGGAGAATTGAGGGCTCTTTAGGAATGGAGATTTTTTATGAAACGACCTTTACAAAAGCGTACAAATAAGAATTTATTTACATTTTTACACGATCGGTTATTTACAATGTCACGGGCTGTGAAGGTGAAACGTTTTTGAATTTATGAATACGACCAGATACGACTGTCTGAAAAGGTGAGTTTTGAGTTAAGCTGCAAATTACATCGAGTCTGTGATCATTCTCAAATCATGTGGCAGTCAATTTCAGGCTTTGGTCCTGAAACTCCGAAAGCACGCTCACCGAGCTTCTGTTGATGTTTCCTGCTCACCGATCTGAGGGTTGACTGTCGAGAATTGGAATTTTCTGGAATACGCATTTCCGATAAGTAAGCCGGGGCCATTCCGTTAAGGGACTTAAACAATATTAAATACCATCCAGCAGAGCTTGAATTGGATTCTTTCAGGTCATTTGAGCCAGTGAAGATTAGTAGAACGTAGGTTCAAGAAAAGGAGAAATTGCAGCGAGGCTGAATAACCTAAAAGCCACCCAGCAGTTATTTTATTATTGATTTCGGAGCGAAGCTTAATGTGAAATAACTGTTTTCAATTTATCTCTAATACGACTCAGTTAACATTATGAATACAAAAAATATGCTTAGGGTAAAAATATGCTTAGGGTAAATAATGGACGCGGTTTATCCTTTAAGGTACAGATATTATGTTTTACTATCATCTTATAATTTTGGGAGGTCTTTGACCAATTGTCCTGAGGGAAGGACCGCCACTGCTCAGTGGGAGTCTATTTTTATTTAAAAAATCGATCAGGTCGTCTATTTTGATAAAACTATAAAAATACTCTCCAGGTTTTTACAACTTGCGTTTTACAGTTTTTTTTTGAGGTGCCCTAGAAGGATAAATCTGGTATATTTTTAAATAAAACAGCGAATTTATTTAAAATATATGTCTATCAATCCATACTAATATTATAAATGCGAAACTGCTCGAGTTTGTTTATGACGCTTTCACGCGTAAAACTATAAAACGATTTGAAAAATTCTTTCATCAATAGAAAGCCAAATTATATGCGAAGACTATAGGCTGTATATGATAGTAAGCTCTGGCGTAGTGAAATTATAAATATTAATTTATTAAATTTGTTATACGTTTTCTCTCGCTAACAAAAGTGGGTTTTTGCTAACGTCAGAAAAAAAATCATTTCCATGGAAACGATGTTGATATTATTTGTGGGCTCTAAGCTGGTAGGTACTCAGCCCCCTGGTCGGCTACTGCTCCAGAAAATTCAAATATTAGAATTTGTTTTGTTTTTTTTGGGGGTGGTGGTGAGGGTGGGGGGGAGAGGGGGGGGGAGAGGGGGGGGGGGAGAGGGGGGGGTAGGAGAGGGGGGGGGAGGGGGGGGGGGGGAGGGGGGGGAGGGGGGGGGGAGAGGGGGGGGATAATTGATAAGTGCAAGCGCTACAGTAATTTCCCGTAATACCATGCGAGCGAAACCGCGGAGAAAAGCTAGTATAATAATAATGGATAGCGTATTCAAAAAAACTTGTTATATTGTATTATTAATTTACCGTTTAAGCTAAGCGGATAGTTCGACACTTCATAGCTTGTGATGGAAAAAACACTGCCAGCTGAAAATAGATGTGATGGCATAGAAATTTCCAGACGGAAGAAGCCATACAAATATAATGATACCAGAACTTGGCTTTCTAAACTTATTTTCTGCTTCTGAGAACGATTTGTTTTATGGTAATATCAAAGTTTTGATTGCCAAAAAAAGCAACAGATATTTATACACACCAAGTAAATATTTGTACCCAGCACAAAAAATATTTGTAATAGCTTCAAAATGTGAGTTAACTCATATTTTTATATCTAAAATATAAATAAAGGTTTACCTTATTATGGCCCCCCTTCGATTCTACGAGGTTTCAAAGTTTTTTTTCATCTTTTCTGATACGAACCGTAAAACTGGGCTATTTTGGTTGGAATCTAAAAACAAATTCTTGACGTATAAAATTCCTAAAATAGAAGGCTCGTTCTGGCGTCGCAATAATTATGATAGTATTTTTAGTTCAAACAAGTTGTTTGCATTTACTTTACGCAGAGTTAGCTATCCAATATTTTTTGGGTACTGGATAAGGACTGTTCAACAATTTCAAGAAAATGTTTACAATACTTGCAAACAACTTGAAAGATACTGTTTTCGAAGTATTGTCTTATGGTCCTACGGTATGTGTTAAACTACGAAATATAGAAGGATATAATAACATACCTCAATGATAATAATAATCAATGTTAGCATAATACAATTTGTCTCCATGAGTTCTTTATTATAATTTAAATAAGACATTTTACTTCGTGGTTGCTGATTATTATGCATATATGAAATATATCACACATTGGAAAAGCCCGCATAGACCTAGGTATAATGTTCGATAGCAAACTAACCTTTGTGTATCATATTAATAACATTATCAATAAGGCCCTAAAGATTCTTGGTTTTGTTTGGAGAGCTGCAAAAGATTTCAATAATTTAGGCACATTTAACATGTTATATAAAACGCTAGTACGATGCCAACGAGAGTATAACTCTACGTTATGGTCTCCCTTTTACAATATTCATTCCGACAACATTGAAAAGATTCAACATAAGTTCCTAAGGTATATCCATACTAATATTATAAATGCGAAACTGCTCGAGTTTGTTTATGACCTTTTCACGCATAACACAATATAAAGACTTTAATAATTCTTTCACCAATATAAAGCTAAATTATTTACGCAGACTACAGATTGTATATGATGGTAAGCTCTGGCGTTATGAAATTATAAATATTAATATATTATATTTGTTATACGTTTTCTGTCGCTGACAAAAGCGAGTTTTTGCTAACGTCAGAAAAAAATCTTTTCCATGGAAATAATGTTGATATATTTTTGGGCTCTATGCTGGTAGGTACTCAGTCTACTGGTCAGCTACTACTACAGAAAATTCAAATATTAGAATTCTTTTTTTTTTTTGGACAAGCTTGGAATAAATGTCAGATGAGAGTTCCTATATTAAAAATATAATTCGTAACGATTATAAAGACTGAATGATAAATAGAGTATTTTTTTATTATATTAACGAACTTCCAAATATTTAAATAAAAATAAACATCCGAAATGTTTGTAAGCGCATAAATTCCGAACGAATGAACAAAATTGGATAAGTAATTATTTTTTTCTTTGAGCTATAGCATTATGAAATTTAGGTGGTAGGCGAGACGTTTGAAAACTGAATGTAAGGGAATGAATATATGGAATGCGGGAGGGGATGGGGGTGGGGTGGGGGGGAGATAATTGATAAGTGCAAGCGCTACAGTAATTTCCCGTAATACCATGCGAGCGAAGCCGCGGGGAAAAGCTAGTAAACTATAAATTGCATATTCCAGTACAAAACATTGATTACAATTACCTACTGGATAAAATGTTCATATTAAAACTTTCAAAAAGAAGAATAAACATAGACTTAATACTATTACACAAAATACTGCATTACAAAATTGACTGTCCTGAATTGCTTCAATTAAACAACTTCCATATTCCCAAAAGATCTGGCCGACATTTATTACCATTTTACTTTAACAATACCATGACACTGTCTTACCAAAATTCCCCAATTCCGAGACTTCACAGCCTCGGAAAAAAATATTCTGATTTAGCAGATATATTTCACCTTACACATAACCAGTATAAATATTGTTTATTCCAATTCTTCTATAAATCTAGGCACAAATAGACGTGTATAACTTCTGCAATTTTTTGTTTATATTCAATATTTTTTCATGTAAGCCTTCATATCACTTCTACAAATGTATTTTATTTTTATTATGTATACATATGTTTGTGTTGTTTACAGTTTTTTTTCTCAGTATATTATCTTTTCTTTATTGTTTTAATTTTCAAGTACTTAAAATAAATGTGTACTCAATTTATAAATTAGAATGTAAAAGCCCTTTAGGGCGTGTAAAAAATAAATAATAATAAATATAAACAAATAGATATGTAAATAGCAAGAACTTTTTGTTTAGTAGGTAGTTGGGAGCCGTCTCGGGAACCATTTATTAGATAACCAACACCACTGCCATAGGTTACCCTTAGCAAGGATGCCCGGGTTCATGGGGTGAGGTTTGTCTAGGTCTTGGCGGCGGATGCTTTTTCCCACCTACTGCGTGGCGGGCCGGTTCGGAAGGGACTGGTTGATGGAGACATTTTACCTCTCCAGCCGTACTCTCTCAACCTATCGCCTTGTACCGCAGTGGGAGGGATGGATTAATACGTCAGTCACTCCTGGACACACTGACCTTCAGATTCCAACCCACCCCGTTCCTTTTTCCATGTCAGAACTTAATCTTCTTCCTTTCCCGTAAAATACCTCCACACAGCATCCTTAAAGATAACAAACATTTTTTCAATTGTTTTTCTTTCATTGCGACAGTTGTAGGGTCATCTTTATTTATTTTTATATGAATACCGCACAAGAGTTCCAACTGTTCCCGTCTGGAGCCAGTGAGACTATGGCATCCCCAATTGGGGCATGTTGTGAGGCTGAGGGTAGCTGGAAGGGGAAGGAGATGGGGGAGAGGAAGGTGAGAAGTACCTGGCTATTCAGATCTGATCACCAAACACGGCTAAAGCCATTTCAAGCCGTTTCAATTCTGAATGGTGGTCATACACCAGGGCGATACTGAGAGAATCTTCCACTCTGGAACGTGCGCAAATATACTATAAATATAAAATATTTATGTAAGGTCTATCAATTTAAATAAACGCGTCTATCAATTTAAATAGAATGCGTCAATATAAAAATCGTGATGAGTATTGGATGTTTTTTTATGATACCGCCAAAGATAGCCGACTGTTAGGACATAATTATTATTTCAAGCTATTTCTAGCAACTTTTTTACTTTTAAAATTTAGAAATTCTTATTCTGGAACGAGGTTCGAATGTAACTGCATTATTTTGCCTCATTTCTGGTCTTTCTTTTGTATTAAGCATCTCTTTATACAAGATCTACAAACATGAATATATCTTTAGATGCTTTGTTCACGTTCACCATTTGAATGCAACCAACAATGTGTACACTTTATTAGGTTTGTCACATTTCACTATTCTAACAACATTCTGGAATAAAAAATTACATTTTAAGAAAATGCGTCAATATTTAAGTCGAAAAAAACAAACTTTACATTAGAAGTAAAATGACGTTATGGAAAAAAATAGAAAACAAAATTAAACGATATTGCAATTTAAATTAGAGCGATAAACTTTTAATTGTTGTTTTTTTTTAATTCGTAGAAATCAATTTTTTATTTTTAAACTTAAACTAAAACAAATTTAAAAATTTCGACGCCCTCCTTGGTGCTCAAGTAAGGCTTATTGGATTGATTTTTGTTATTTTACAAATTAACCATTTAAATATAATAACAATCTTCCTCTTCCTCATATCCTTCCCACCCCCACCACTTTCAGCCTCACAATATAACCTAATTGGGAATGCCGTAGCCCCACAGGCTCCAGGCGGTTGGAAGCAGTTAGGACTCTAGTGTAGTATTTACAACAACAAAAGTAAGAATTTCGGTTTTGATTTTTTTAATAGCTGTTTCGAAATAATATTATTAAAATTTGTGTTAGTTTAAATAAAAAAAAATTTAAAAAATTGCGCTTTTCGTGATAAGATAATTGTTTAGCAACTCCGACAAAGGTTTATCGTGTTTTCAAATGTAAGTAAACTTTAAAGCGACAAAAGCAACTGAGATATAATAAATTACAATAAACAGAAGGAGTTAGAAAATTGTATTCTGTTGAGTAATTCCTTATCGACGAATGAACCATATTCCTAATACGTGACTAATCCCTCCCATTGTCAGAAGATGTGGACGGTCTTACGGAGATACACTGATTGATCCCCGGAGCTCAGACGTGGATAAGAGATAATAAATGAGCAGTTAGAGTTAGAAGGTGAAGCCAACTCAGGATAACTTCCAAGAATAGAGTAATGGAAATAAATCCCCTGACTGAAGGTGAAATGTGCCGTGAAGGCAGTAGATAGTCCGAATCGGAATGCAAACTCTAACTTTACGGCCCGGTGTTTTTCTTAATGGTTTGCTTTAGCGCTCAACAAAAGTTTAGGAGCTAACAAAATTACGTAAGGGCAAAAATGAGCTCGAACTTTCTATCAGCGAAGCCTAATTTGGACGTTTCATCTTGCTAAAAGCCTTGATAATTGGAGGATATAAGCAAGAAGGATGTGGTTCAAACGATTTACTCAGGACACAGTGGCGTAACTATAGGGTGGCAAAATGCCACGGGCCCCGACCCGAGAGGCCGCGAGCTCAGAAGTAACCTAACATTTTAAACAAAATTTAGTAAAAATTATAAATTTTATTTAAGTACCTACATAAAATCAATTGAAGTTTGACACAATTAACGACCATGTACAAATTCAAATAAATTATTAAAATTTAAACGCATTCATAAGAAAAGGATGTCGATCAATTTTAGAACGCATCAATTGGTTGTTTAAATTTTTGTCGTGGTGCATTGGTGGCACGGGCGAGCTAGTGACGCTCGGGGTATTCCCGCATTTTGTTAAGCAAGAAAGTCCTTTTTTCGTCACGCTGGCGGATTAGCGACGCATGGTGTTAGGGGAATCCAGAATTTCTATTTTTTAAGTACGGAGGACTCTACTACGCATTCTTTTTTTGATTTTTATGACAATCGGTCATTTGTATCTTTGGATTTTCATAGTTTTTGTTTTAGCAAACCTGCAATTAGAGGCAAAGTAAAGTTAATTATAAAAGTTAAGATATTAACATACACTATGCTTTTGAAAATAAAATTTATTAGATATTTAACAAAAATGCACCCAATATTAGTAATTCTGTTGGGTAACTTCTTAAGTAATTTATTAAAATTAAATTACAACGTGACGATTTTTACTTTACCCCATCCAATGAATTTGCCACGGGCCTCAGATGGTATAGTTACGCCACTATCAGGACATGAGAGCATAAACTTCTACCAACCAATTAGAGAGAATAAGTCTTACTTTTCGAAAAGCCATTTCAAGAAAGATATAATGTTCAGATAAAATAATATCTACAATTTCCTAGCGGTATAACAGCGCTATTAAAAAAATCCCGTGATAATAAAATAGGTGTCCCTCAAGGGATTTCAATTCAATCGGAAGATTTTAACAAAGGACATCCGACTAAAGCCTCCTACGCACTTTCTCTCCTTATATGTACCTATTTTCTATCCTAACAATACAAGGAAGGGCACATTTATGTGGTTTCCAATCTATTAGCAATCTCCACGTTTATTAGGCGCATGTTTCGATAAGGCTAAGCGGCTCCAACCCTCCAACTTCTTGTAAATATTTGTCTTGGTATCTCTTGGGGGGTCTTATGTAAGAAAATAACTTGTATCTTAGTTGCACAAAGCGTCCTTTGATCGTATCTGCTGCTTGACAAAACCTGAAAGGATTCTGCGTTGAGAATTTGTAGTTCAACAACTTTACTTTATTTATCTGGAGTGAAAGCAGAATATTTTCTTTTGTGCGTTATTATCTGATTGAGTTATATCTAGTCTGAATAGGTGTGCGTTAGATATTAAATATTATTTTTCAGCAAGTCATAAAGTGGAAAATTTATCTTTTCCTCTTTCATGCTACTGAACAGGAATTATCTTATTTTGCAAACCAGTAAGCTGTAACAATGAACACAATAGTTTTAATATCAAGGCACTTCAAAAATGTCTGCCATGAAAAGGATACTTAATTGTCAGTAAACATGAAAATTATTAAGGAAACTTATAAGAGAGATTAAAATAATAATTAAATATTTTTAGATGGATTGTACACAGTACCTACCTATTTTAGATAATGATTTATTTATATACACTTTATACGCCCATGGGGCCTCTACATTGGGCACATAATGCTTACATTTTTTAAACAAGGGTTGGTAATAAAAAATAAGTTGCAAAAAATAATTTCTTGCACTATATTGGTTTACAATTCGATAAATTTGAAAAAAATAAAACAATGAACGGGAATAATCAGAAATAATATGTCGTAAAGAAATGTATAGGTAAGTATGTTTTAAACATAGATATTGTTCATTAAAAATGTCGATATCATTTGTGTATTTGTTTGTAAGCGAGGAATTGGTGAAATTGCTAATATAATTTGTTTGTGAATGGTGAGATTGAAATAGATCCTTATGCCTAGTGATTCGAGTAGGTACTTTTAAATTGACTCAAAGAGTTCGCAACAGTCGAGCTCCGAAATAACAATTTCAAAAAAGAAACAGGTCACTTATCTTTCGCCGATCCTCAAGTGTCTGTATTATTAAGGCATTTAATACAAAAATGTAGTACATCTATTCTAAATAGATATTTAACAACAAAATAAATAAATAAACGGCACGATTTTTCGCTGAATTCTTTCGACATTTTTTCATGGATTTTATAGTGAGGTGACCAAATGATGGAATTGTACTCTAATTGGCTAATGGGACAAATAATATTTCCATGGCAGGAAGCAAATTAAAGCTTTAAATGGTTCTTAGTAAAAATCTTAATGATTTCATATTATTGTTTGTAATGTGATATTTTTTTTTTCTTTTTTTTTTTTCTTTTATTTCTTTATTTTTATGATCGATAATAATCACATTCTAGTTTTTATCAAATATAACTCTAAGGTCTATTGCCATTGTCCAGAATACTAATGGAAGGAAACAATTACACTAAGTCCGTGGACATCTTCAGTTTATCTTTAAACAAATATTGTTACTGAAGCAGTTCAGTTATGTACAATAAATATTGTATTTATTACCATTAATATGAAAAAACCCTAAAAAAGGGCGTTGATCAATAAATAAATAAATAATTGAATACTATTGGCGATTTGTTTCGACAGAAAATCATTGATTTACATTTATTTATTTATTTATTTAAACGCCCATAGGGCTTTTACATATAGTGCAGTACATGTTTTTGGAAAAATATAAGAAATAACATAATATAATATAAACATAATATAAATATAAGAAACAAAATAAAGATAATATAAGATATACAAAATATAGATAACACCAAATATAATAGTTGACACAAAGCAGGTAACATAGAATATATGGTAAGTAAATTAATGTGAGATTGTTATTTTAATTATAGAGGGAAATACGATAGGATTGTCAATATTTATGTTTGTAATTAGCAAACTTTTTTAAAGTATTTATTACGTGTTTATCGAAACATAGCTACCATAATATTTCGATTAAGGTGCTATATAGTGCATGATATTAATAGATTTATTTTAATTGTTCTAATACACTGAGTTTAAATTTTGACTTCGATTGATGACGATAAACGTCTATAGAGGAATATTTATTTCCGAGTATATGAAGTCTTTGCAGAGGAGAGTTAACAAAATAATTACTAGCAGAATTAGTTACAAGGTAAATCGCATTAGAGCGAGTATCGCGCGTGGGTATCCTCAAATTAATTTTACTGATTAAATCAAGGGCGTCCAGTCTGCCATTCGAAATATTAAAAAGACAAACTAAATTGGTAATATTCCCAATGGGATGGGATATTTTTCGTCAGGGACTCCTGTGCGGAGCTATTGTAAAAAAGTAAAGTAGTTTTCTTTTTCTTTTTAATATATATTTTTTTGTTTTTCCCCTAGGTAACCCTAGCTCTATGGTCCCAAGCGACGCGATGCTCTCAATATTTTCCTCAGATCACAAGTGGTGGCACGTGCAACGCTATGGTTTTTCGAATATGATATTTCGAATCGGTGCGCTGTATGATACATAAAACGTCGCATTTTACAGTGCATTACAGTGGAATTAGATAAACACCAATAATAATATACATTTAAACTTGATTGTAGCTCTTGGCAATCATTTATATTATTATGTTATTATGTCCATCTTAAAAGCCCCGTAACATTACATGAATTTTATGATTCAAACATTTGCTTGACAGTAACAACGAGCCAATTATTTATTTATGTAGGGGATATATAAGTGAAGGAACGATGGAGTAACTTCATGTACCATCGTAGTCGTAAATGTATTCCACTTGAAAATCTGATCCATTAATTTTACAGTACGATAAGTAATTAAGTAATACCAGTGAAAGCACCTATCTAGGTAATATCAATGGCAGATTATCTCGAAAACAGCTTGCATAATTTATTCATTTGTACAGATGATTTTAATGTATATGTGGCCCAGTGGAAATAAACAACTCATCCACAAATAAATTTATTTCTTTTAAGGCAGTAGCTATTCTAGTCTAAAAAAAAAATTTTTTTTCTTCTTATTTCCAAAGTTTAAATATGCAAAAATATCTCCTTAAAAGGATTTTTCGAAATTCACATTATTTTAAAAGTTATAACCATTTTAATGACGCTGTTTAGACGGAATCTAACCAGAATCTGAATAGAACAAAATTTTAAACGCATTTTTCTCAAAATCAATTTTTTCGAGACGGTTGACACGATACCTCAAGTTCTACGGAACCAATTTGCTTTGGTGTGAGCCTTCTCTATACATTTCTGTATGGCGGGAACTAAAACTATAAGAAAATTTCAATTTTTAATATTTAAAAAAAATTTAGAAAGTCCAAAAACTGGTAAAAAAATGTATTTTTTATTTCTGACAGCCACCATTTTGCGAAAAATATTTTTTTGATTTTATTTTACTTCGTTCTATAGCCGCATTTGTTTGGATGAAGAATTAATTTTTTTTTTTTTTTTTAGATTACCAGGAGGGTTGGAATCGTGTCAACCAGGGCGCACCATTTTTTTAGACGCCCCATTTCAACACCCATTAATTAATGTATTCTTTAATGTTTAATCAATATTTGGTAAAATAATGGTTTGTAACAATATTATGTTTTTTTTTTAATTGCACCTGAAAAAATACCTGCAATTCATGCTTCTGGATTAGAAAATCCCTTAAGGATTCTATTTTATTCTTTTTGTGATTCCAAGCGTCCTATCTGCTCTCTACTGACTCGAGCCAGTGAAACCATATGGTAGCCCCAATTGGGGATACCATATAGGCTAAAGATAGTGGGGAGGGGAGAAGAAGGTGGAGAAGTTCCTAGCTGTTTAGATCTGGTCACCAAACAAGAATAAAGCAATTTCGAGCATCACTGCTCCGAAAAATCAATCATAATCAAATCCTCTGCATCCCTGAATACTGTCACCATAATTTTCCCTGCCGATCGCACAGTTTTGAATTTTTTCGTCCTCGGTGAGTTTGTGTAACGCCATTCCATTGACTGCCTCTTTGATTCAGGTTCCATGTTTCGTCTCTGGTCACAATTTTTGTGCAGTTGCATCACTGTACACATTTTTGAGTCTTTCATGAATGCGAAAAGGCGTTTCACCTCCTGCATTCAAGAATACAATCACAGAACGCTGACAAATACGAACATTGATATCGGCTATTTTGCAAGCAACTGCAGTGCTGCCACTTGTTGAGCAGTAGATTGAGAATTCAATTTTTTCATTTAACTATAGTCAAACAGATACCAAGTGCACTCCCAAAATTTCAAACAGGGATATAGCTTTATTTAATTAGAAAAAAATAGGAGGAATAAGATTTTGACTAACTCTAGTAAAGAGTTGATATGGATTTCAAACGAATTTGTCTACAGTGTCGATTTTTGAACTTGTACCCTGGTATATACACGTATACAGTGTATACTGGTATAGTAAATTAAGTCAAGTGATTTTTTGGATATGATTTTAGATTTTCAATTATTAATTGTTTTTATGTTTAATTCATAGAACTTCATTTATTTTTTTTAATATTAAATTAAAATTAAATTTGATAGTTTTATGATCAAGTTTTGCAAGTATTTTGTTAGTTATGACAGTTTGAAAATAATCTTGTAAAACGAAACAGCTGTAACAAAAATACTTACTAAAATACTTGCATAAATTGATAATAAAACTATCACTTTAATTTTAATGAAATATAAAAAAATTAGATTTTCAAGGAAAAAATTATTTTCGTTTTTTATTTTTCGAGTTTTATGCCGGGTTGCACTACCTCCTTCTTTAGCCAACGTTTCGGACGGCTATACAGTCCATCATTATCAAACATCTGCCCTGATGATGGACACTGTAACGCAGTCCGAAACGTTGGCTAAAGAAGGAGGTAGCGCAACACGGGATAACACCTCAAAAGCAAGTAACGAAAAAGTGTTTTTTCCTTGATAAATTTAATGAATAAATTATTTTTGTTATTCGTCGGTACACCCTCACCGCGCACCCATTCGGGACACTTAGTTATATACTGTGTGAGTGGTTTACCTTATTTTCCCTGAACCGACTGCATATTGTACATAAGTATGCCGGGGGATTAACTGTTATGGAAGCTATTGTGAGTTATTACTGAAGCATAATGTAAATCTAATTACGTGGGTGGATGGTAAATTAAATAGTCACGGAGGACACATTGAAACATTACCACGTTCCACAGTGAGATTCTGAAATAAGATAACGTGAAATTGATGACATCACATGTTTATGATAAAATAGCCTACAATTATAATATCGTGTTCAGTTTAAGGTTTGAAGGTCTCGAGTCATGCGGATTACTGGAGCGATGGATAATGTAAAGCATAAGTTAAAATATAGGTACTTACGTACAGGTACAAGAAGGTATCTTTATGTTTAAGTACGGCACGTAGAGGAGGGGGCGAATATGACCGAATTTGTAACATTTCGAATACTTCTAAGAGAAAGGAAAGTAGTTTAAACGGAAAGGAGGGAAAGTTTTAATAAATTGAAATGTTCCACAGAGCCGCCTGATTATTAAGTCTTTATAAAGGAACATGATAGGACCTTGGTGGTTCTTGAAACCCTTATTTTTTTTGAGTTGTGTGTCATTGTCGTGATGTCCGAAAAAGCTCCCGAAAAAAAGGTTTTTTTTTACGATTTAAAATCAAAGACATACTAGTACGAACGTATTATGTATCTACCTCAATGAGAATCGTATGCGCTTACTGCTATAATTTAAATTTTGAAGAATTTTTTAAAAATAAATTTCCGAAATATGCCCTTATTTTGTTGTGTACTTGGGAACGCTTGCAGCAAGAACATTGTAATATTAAGACGGTATTCTAGTCTTGCTTCATATTCCCAAAGTTTAAAGGATTGTTCAAAATTCGCATTATTTTAAAAGTTATAACCATTTTAATGTCGCGGTTTAGATGGAATCTAACCTAAATAGAACAAAATTTTAAAATCATTTTTCTCAAAACTACTTTTTTCGAGACGGTTGACATGATACCTCAAGTTCTATGGAACCAATTTGCTTGAAATTTGGTGTGAGCTTTCTCTACACACCTTTCTATCGCCCCTATCAGAATTATAACAAAATTTTTAATATTTTTTAAAAATTCCGAAAAGTCAAAAAAATGGAAAAAAAATGTATTTTTATTTCAGACTGCCGCCATTTTGCGAAAAAAATTACTTTTACGAGGTACGGGCCGTAGCAGCATTTGTTCGGATTAAGAATTAATTTTTTTTCTGTTTACTAGCAGAGTTGCAATTGTGTCCACCAGGGCACACTTCAATACTCTGTAACTTTTTGAATTTTGATTTTTTTCGTTTGATTTTTTTTTGTAATGTATTTTTTAATGTTTAATAAATATTTAGTGTGGATATGGATAAGGTCTGCCGAGTCTAGTTTCAGTTTTAATTAACTCAAGTCGAGCAAAGAGGCTTGCGTCGCTTGTGTTCTTTTAGCCAAACAAGCTGCCTGACCGCCAAACTGAACTTGAATGAACCAACGATAAATAAAGTTTAGAGGAAACAACTCACACGTAATTACGTATGACTCGTTATGTATTGCATTATATTGCATTGTAGAGAACTTACATTTATATGTGCTAGGCTTTCGAAGCGAGATATTGGATTTGGATGGGGAGTTGTATTAGGAAATGAGTGAATAAATGTTTAAATTTAAATTAGGAATGAGTGGGCTAATGATCACTTTTATGACTACCGTGATCCACGATTACGGTACCGTGAGGGCATAAAAATGGCAATAAACATACGTTCCTTATCGCAATAATGGTGCAGCTCTTACAAAAGATAAGCAAAACAATGTACGTATATTCTTGATTCTTCTCACACCGTGACGTCTCCGTAGAAACCTACAATACTGCTACCCGTGAAGATAATTTTAAAAGAATGAAATATGGTAACAAATTACCTACCTCAAAATCATACGGATTATCATCGTTCGTGTGCAAACATGCATTTTGCTAGTTTGTTATGATAAATTCATAGAGAATGATGAACATAGAACATCAACATAGAACATCTCCAATCAATCCAATCCAATCCAATAAAGGTTCCAGGGGCGGCGGTAACCATTAGGGAGGCGGGAATTATTCAGATGACCAAATCTGAATAACCTGGTACTTCCTAACCTTTATATTCTTCTTCTTCACGTCCTTCGGACATCCTCCGTGGTTGCGATCTTGGCTACGAATGTGGAGGTCGCAGGTATAAATCTCGGCTAGCAATTTTATTTGATTAAATTGCATTATTTAATTATTTACTAATTTAAAATAATACATAATATAGTATATTTGCTGTACTTTCCAGGGTGATAGATACTTTCATTGTCGCCCTGGTGCATTGCAATAGTTCAACTGGCTCTGGGAATTCAGGACTCTGGTATTATACCACGACAAAAATGCGGACAAAACACAAAATTCACAGCATTTTATGAACGATTTCTCAGGATTCACTCTCTTCACAACTCTTTTAGTAAATTCACTACGTTTGAGACGGTAAATATTAATACACATCCACTACAGCCCTTTCATCTCCCGAACGGGTGTACGATGTACGTTAGCCTCCCATCAATCGAAGCCTTTTAATTACTCTTCATCCAATACAAGCGTCGCCAGATTAATTGATATTTCCATTAGGGTGGGCTTTAAAAGTTCCCGGCCTGACGGACAACGTCCACCAGACAGCTGGGCCGGGATTTGATGCGGTCTCCAGAGATTATAGCTACTTTGGGATGTACATTAGACGGATTAGTACAGCGTGAACAAACGCTAGTGATTGATGGGTTTTGTATCGATTTAGTCAATACTTTGTAATGATTACAATACTATGAAAACACTGCAAATTGTCCATTTAAAAATAGTACGTACTCATTTATATGCTTTGAGATGTAATTTTTTTGTTTCTTCAAAATAGGCATATTTACTTTGGGGTGTCATCATTAATTTAATGAAAAACAAATACCTTTGTATAACACCACTATTTTATTAACTATATCAACATGTTTCGAAAACTATGTTTTCTTCGTCAGGATAATAAGTCAATAATAAATAACAAAAGACAAACAAGTATAGACTAATTAGAACATAGACAAAATATTAGAAAGGAGAGGTGATTAATTACCTAAAATATATCATAAAAAACAATTATATAAAATAAAATATAAAAATTATTTTAGAATGGGTAAAAAATTACATTAACATAATAAAAAATCTTTTAAAAGGAAAACAAGAAGTCTAAATAACAAAATAAATTATTATAAATATAAGTATTAATACGAAAATAAATTTAAAAGGTGGCTATTTTTAAAAAACGTTTGGTTATTTATAATATTTAATTTACTATTAACACTTTTTCTAATTTCTAAAATTTCTAAATTATCTAATTGTATACCCGTTGTGTTAGTGTGTAAAATTTTTAAACCTTTATTAATATCAAAAGAATGACCTGTTTCCAAAATGTGGTTTGCAAATTCTGAATAATTATTATTATTTAAACATCTTAGATGTTCCTTAACTCTAATGTTAAAATTTCTAGAAGTCTTCCCAATATAAAAAAAGTTACAATCATTACAAATTAATTTATAAACCCCAGATTTGTTCAAAAACACACCTTTGTCCTTGTTATTTAATATATAATTTTTTAATTTGTTATTGGCGTAAAAAGCTGGTTGGATATTATCTGGCATGTTTTTAATTATCAAATTTGAAGTGTTATTATTTAAAAATACAATTTTTCTCCAATTATTATTCTTGTCAACTACGTGTGGATAAACAAAAGATCTAAAAAAAAATTTTCTTATATTTTTTGTTTAACATATTATCTATTAATTGTGTAGAATAACCGTTATTTATTGCAATTTGTTTAATTGTATTTAATTCTGTTTTAAAATTTCTTAAAGATAGGGGAACATTAATTAGTCTACTTAGTAAGGTATGAAACGCTGCTAATTTTTGTGAAAATGGATGATTAGAAGTTTCATGTATAATGATATCTGTATATGTGTCTTTACGAAAAATGTTAAATTCAAATTTATTTTTGACAATAGAAATACTTAAATCCAAAAAATTTAAACTGCAATTTTTTCCAATTTCTAGGGTAAATTTAATTTTTTTGTGGAGTTTATTAATGAAATTTAAGAAAATATTTAATTGCCTATTAGTTCCAGTCCATATACAAAAAACGTCATCTACATATCTTTTCCAAAAATAAACATATTTTAATAATAAAGCACGACTATTAAAAAAATTTTCTTCAAAATTGTTTAAAAATATATCTGCGACTAGGGGGCTAGTACTTGAACCCATTGCTAAACCATCTTTTTGTTTGTAAATAATATTATCAAATTGAAAATAATTTTGTTTAAGAATAACATTAAAAATTTTATATAAATCCTGAGACAAGTTTTTGGAAATGTTTGAAAAATCTAACAATTCTTTAATAATAGATTTAGTTTCTAAAAGAGGAACACTTGGAAATAAGTTTACAACATCAAATGATATTAACATTGCATTTTTAGGTATATCCAAAGATTTTAATTTGTCAATTAACTCAAGGGAATTTTTTATTGTATGTTTAGGGTTAAAAATTTTGTTATCAAGAATTAATTTATTGATTGTAGAAGCCAATTTATAACTAGGGGCGTTACAATTGGACACAACCGGTCTAATAGGTTTTTCTAATTTATGGATTTTTAGCAAACTGTATAATTTTGGTACTTGTGGATTTTTAATAGTTAATTTTTGGTTTTTAAATAAACTAATAATATTTTCACTTCTGCAAGATTTTAATGTATCAATAATTTCTTCCTGGCATTTATTGATTGGATTTTTATTAACAATTTCAAAATTATCATTATCTAAAAAATTCAAAGTCTTTTGTATGTATTCCACTTTATTTAAAATAATAATTGAATTTCCTTTATCTGCCTTTGTTATGATAAGGTTTTTGTCGTGTGTAACTTTTGAAATATTGACGGCAAGCTTTTTTTCTTCACATTGTTTATTATTTTCCTTATAATAATTAGACTTTATGTTTTTAACAATTTCACCAAATTTATATTGATATGAACTATCTTTTTGATTCAGTGCACAATTTATATCAACAGCTAACAATTCTATTTGTTTTTTATTTTCAATTTGTAAATTGTAATTCAAACCTTTTGATAAAAGATTTAATTCTTCTTTCTTAAAAATATGGTTAGTAAAGTTAATGACACGATCATGAAATATAGCTATTGGTTTATTATCATTTTTAAGTGTTTTTGAGCAAGAATTTGGGTTTTTATTAATAAAAGTTAAAAAATTGTTTTCTTTATTGTCACTTTCACATGGTAGAGTATTATAAGAACACTGATTTTGGTTTTTATTGTTAATATCAATTAATTTATTTAATTTCTTCATCAATTCTTCCTTCTTTTTAAATGCTTTTATGCTCGCAATAAACCTGACATGGTCGTCAAAAAGGTCCCACTCCAGAGGATGTAAAGAACTGGCCAAATCCATGTGTAACACTTTAATTTGAATTTTAATATTATTTCGTTTTTTAAAAATATTTTTCACATCTTCTTTAAGCCAAGACATTTTTGCTATTTTTATGTAATTTTTTTGAATTGAAGATATGAAATGTGTGGGATTCAAAAGGTTGTTATAATCGTAACCTATTATACTCGGATCAATTTCATTTTTGATGATGCCATGTACAGTTTTTTTAAAGGGAAGAAGAGGTTGAATGAGTGGATTGTTGTAGATCGGAGGAAACCCAAAAACTGACAAATCGTTATTTAGTCATAAAAACGATTTGTTGTTGTCGTCAAATAATGTCAACTGTGTAAAGTTGTTTCATAGATCTTTGGAGAATTTGTTTCAAATAACGGTAAAAAATTCATTATATTCCCACTACGATTTCATCTTTATTCCAAAGATTATGAGAGGGAGTCTGGCATCTGTGAATACTCATTTCTAACAGATTTAACATTTTATTGAACACCAAAAAGCAATTGTTTCGCAGAACTTAAACAATTCATAATTTTTAAAAGTTTTATTTTTTATTTAAATTATAATAACATTGTTAGAAAAAAAATATATAATGGCATAACAAAATTGATACAAACCACCATTCAAGTTCTGTTATTCCATTATAGACATCAGCACTTTTATTATGATAACTACTTGGACGATAATTATGGGCCAATTGTTTATAAAAAATTGAATAATAAAATGACATGAATATTTTGTCCACTTTAAATTAAATAAATAAATTAGCCAGTTGTTTTACAAACTTTAATTAATTCGTCAATGTTAGAAATAAATTTTCATGTTCTGTAAATTTCTAATCAAGTTCTGTTATTATTTCAATTTTATAAAGCATCTGTCATTTAATGACATAATAACAGAACTGAAATAAAACTTTGAAATAGAACTTGAATATTAACATTAAAATTTGATTTAAATCTGAAATAAAACTTTGAAATAGAACTTGAATATTAACATTGAAATTGATGAATTGTTGAAATATTATGAAACAACCCATCCACTTTGTTCCAGTTCTGTGAAACAACCGGCACTATTAACTAGGTACCTACACAATCCCCGGTAGCTAAGTAGTTGCGACTTATTTGCTGTAAAATAAAATAATTTAATTTTGACGGTTGTTCGTACCAAGCATTTTTTGTACTAAACGATTTGATAATGTTGAAAACGAGCAGTGGTTTCTTTATCAAGCAATTCCGAGAAATGATTTAATTCGCGTACAGCCTTCTAACTGGTAACAGCGGAGATTTTAATGAACTAAAAACTCGGCACGTTTCCACTTACGTATTTCATTGCGTATTTTCTCCAAGCCACATCGTCTTCAATTCAAAAATTCCATAAAGTGTTTTTAAAAGGGAAATAAGGTTATTTTATTAAAAGATAATAGAAAAACGGATAGCTAATCTGATATATTTATCATCTTTTGGGAATCTTTTTTTAACATCATGCTGACGTTGTGATGTAGTCGGAATTAAAGAAATAAAAGATGAAAGGTTAGGAGAACTTGTCCATCTGATCGAAAACCCGACAAATTTTTTAATTTGTGAGGCGGGTATGGATACCGCCTCCTCGTAAACCGATAACAGGAAAGCCAACACCTCTGTAAGCCAACACCCCTAGAGTGGGCAGGGGTGCCCGGATTCATAAGGTGAGATTAATTTAGGTCTTGGCCGCGGATGCGTCTGCCCACTTACTGCGTGACAAGCCGGATCGGGAGAAACTGGTTGAAGGAGAACATTCCGCCCTTCCAGCACGACTCTCAACACATCGCCTTGCACCGCAGTTGGAGGGATGGATTCATACATCCGTCACTCTTGGACCCACTGACCACAAAGTCCTACCCACCACCCCTCGTACCTTTATCCTTCCGAGAACTTCCTCTCCTGCCTTTTTGTTTAAAAGACCCTCTACACAGCATTCCCAAAGTTGAAAAAGGTCTGAAGGATATCATTTTCCTCTGGGCCGCACCTATTGTAGAAAAAAAATCAACGAATGCAACGTTTTAACTCTGGAATGTGGTTTAGTAAAATATTATAATTTCTTCAAAATAGGCATATTTACTTTGGGGTGTCATCATTAATTTTATGAAAAACAAATACCTTTGTATTACACCACTATTTTATTAACAATATCAACATGTTTCGAAAACTATGTTTTCTTCGTCAGGATAATAAGTCAATAATAAATAACAAAAGACAAACAAGTATAGACTAATTAGAACATAGACAAAATATTAGAAAGGAGAGGTGATTAATTACCTAAAATATATCATAAAAAACAATTATATAAAATAAAATATAAAAATTATTTTAGAATGGGTAAAAAATTACATTAACATAATAAAAAAATCTTTTAAAAGGAAAACAAGAAGTCTAAATAACAAAATAAATTATTATAAGTATAAGTATTAATACGA
This sequence comes from Glyphotaelius pellucidus, assembly GCA_936435175.1. Classification (NCBI taxonomy): domain Eukaryota; kingdom Metazoa; phylum Arthropoda; class Insecta; order Trichoptera; family Limnephilidae; genus Glyphotaelius; species Glyphotaelius pellucidus. Next base: position 7,884,463 of record OW386552.1, on the reverse strand, counting down.
AAATAAATTTAAAAGATGGCTATTTTTAAAAAACGTTTGGTTATTTATAATATTTAATTTACTATTAACACTTTTTCTAATTGTAATTATTGTTAATATCAATTAATTTATTTAATTTCTTCATCAATTCTTCCTTCTTTTTAAATGCTTTTATGCTCGCAATAAACCTGACACGGTCGTCAAAAAGGTCCCACTCCAGAGGATGTAAAGAACTGGCCAAATCCATGTGTAACACTTTAATTTGAATTTTGATATTATTTCGTTTTTTAAAAATATTTTTCACATCTTCTTTAAGCCAAGACATTTTTTTTTCAATAAAAACCAAAATCAGTTTTCTTATAATACTCTACCATGTGAAAGTGACAATAAAGAAAACAATTTTTTAACTTTTATTAATAAAAACCCAAATTCTTGCTCAAAAACACTTAAAAATGATAATAAAACAATAGCTATATTTCATGATCGTGTCATAAATTTTACTAACCATATTTTTAAGAAAGAAGAATTAAATCTTTTATCAAAAGGTTTGAATTACAATTTACAAATTGAAAATAAAAAACAAATAGAATTGTTAGCTGTTGATATAAATTGTGCACTGAATCAAAAAGATAGTTCATATCAATATAAATTTGGTGAAATTGTTAAAAACATAAAGTCTAATTATTATAAGGAAAATAATAAACAATGTGAAGAAAAAAAGCTTGCCGTCAATATTTCAAAAGTTACACACGACAAAAACCTTATCATAACAAAGGCAGATAAAGGAAATTCAATTATTATTTTAAATAAAGTGGAATACATACAAAAGACTTTGAATTTTTTAGATAATGATAATTTTGAAATTGTTAATAAAAATCCAATCAATAAATGCCAGGAAGAAATTATTGATACATTAAAATCTTGCAGAAGTGAAAATATTATTAGTTTATTTAAAAACCAAAAATTAACTATTAAAAATCCACAAGTACCAAAATTATACAGTTTGCTAAAAATCCATAAATTAGAAAAACCTATTAGACCGGTTGTGTCCAATTGTAACGCCCCTAGTTATAAATTGGCTTCTACAATCAATAAATTAATTCTTGATAACAAAATTTTTAACCCTAAACATACAATAAAAAATTCCCTTGAGTTAATTGACAAATTGAAATCTTTGGATATACCTAAAAATGCAATGTTAATATCATTTGATGTTGTAAACTTATTTCCAAGTGTTCCTCTTTTAGAAACTAAATCTATTATTAAAGAATTGTTAGATTTTTCAAACATTTCCAAAAACTTGTCTCAGGATTTATATAAAATTTTTAATGTTATTCTTAAACAAAATTATTTTCAATTTGATAATATTATTTACAAACAAAAAGATGGTTTAGCAATGGGTTCAAGTACTAGCCCCCTAGTCGCAGATATATTTTTAAACAATTTTGAAGAAAATTTTTTTAATAGTCGTGCTTTATTATTAAAATATGTTTATTTTTGGAAAAGATATGTAGATGACGTTTTTTGTATATGGACTGGAACTAATAGGCAATTAAATATTTTCTTAAATTTCATTAATAAACTCCACAAAAAAATTAAATTTACCCTAGAAATTGGAAAAAATTGCAGTTTAAATTTTTTGGATTTAAGTATTTCTATTGTCAAAAATAAATTTGAATTTAACATTTTTCGTAAAGACACATATACAGATATCATTATACATGAAACTTCTAATCATCCATTTTCACAAAAATTAGCAGCGTTTCATACCTTACTAAGTAGACTAATTAATGTTCCCCTATCTTTAAGAAATTTTAAAACAGAATTAAATACAATTAAACAAATTGCAATAAATAACGGTTATTCTACACAATTAATAGATAATATGTTAAACAAAAAATATAAGAAAAAGTTTTTTAGATCTTTTGTTTATCCACACGTAGTTGACAAGAATAATAATTGGAGAAAAATTGTATTTTTAAATAATAACACTTCAAATTTGATAATTAAAAACATGCCAGATAATATCCAACCAGCTTTTTACGCCAATAACAAATTAAAAAATTATATATTAAATAACAAGGACAAAGGTGTGTTTTTGAACAAATCTGGGGTTTATAAATTAATTTGTAATGATTGTAACTTTTTTTATATTGGGAAGACTTCTAGAAATTTTAACATTAGAGTTAAGGAACATCTAAGATGTTTAAATAATAATAATTATTCAGAATTTGCAAACCACATTTTGGAAACAGGTCATTCTTTTGATATTAATAAAGGTTTAAAAATTTTACACACTAACACAACGGGTATACAATTAGATAATTTAGAAATTTTAGAAATTAGAAAAAGTGTTAATAGTAAATTAAATATTATAAATAACCAAACGTTTTTTAAAAATAGCCATCTTTTAAATTTATTTTCGTATTAATACTTATACTTTACTTATAATAATTTATTTTGTTATTTAGACTTCTTGTTTTTTTGATATATTTTAGGTAATTAATCACCTCTCCTTTCTAATATTTTGTCTATGTTCTAATTAGTCTATACTTGTTTGTCTTTTGTTATTTATTATTGACTTATTATCCTGACGAAGAAAACATAGTTTTCGAAACATGTTGATATTGTTAATAAAATAGTGGTGTAATACAAAGGTATTTGTTTTTCATAAAAAAAAAAAAAAAATATTATAATTACTCAAATACCAAAAATGATATTACCAAGGCATCCTTTGTCTAAATTATTGCATGGTTTTTAAATTCTTAAGGTTAATTTTAATTTACGGACAAATGAAACTCTTATTTATCAAGAAAACCGAAATTATTTGATGCGATGACGATGGTTGAACGACCTAAAGAAAAAATACTGCAAAAGGCAAATGTTAATGTTAAAACGATAAATAACTAAACGCAACTTTAATTTCAAAACCACCGCAGGGGGTGGCAAGAACAATTTTTTTCTTTATCTACCAAGACGAAGGGCATTGAACATTGACCTATCGCCTTCCACAAAAAATACATATTGTAAGTTTAATGCTCCCATAGCCGTTGTGCCTATGTGATGTATAAATGGGGCCTTAAAGAGTCGGAGATGTGTGAATGCGGTGAGGTTCAGACCACCGAACATGTCGCCAACGAATGCCCGCTCCATTCATTCCCCGGCGGGATTGATGAGGTCCACAGGGCAACGGCTGAGGCCCTAGACTGGCTCGCAGACCTAGATGTCCCCCTCTGACCCCCCCACCATACAAAAGAAGAAGAAGTAATTTGTCATATGTAATAAATTATGTTTATTTTACAGGAAACCACATTTTTCATTGAGCTAATTTAATCAAAAACTTTTCCAAACCTTTAATGAAATTTAAATATATTTTTTTAATGTGAATATCGCACAAGAATCCCATCTGCTCCCGTCTGGAGCCAGCGAGAATATGGCTTCCAATTGGGGTAAGTTGTGAGGCTGAAGGTAATGGAGAGGGGAAAGTGATGGGAAAGAGGAAGGTGGGGAGGTACCTGGTTATTCAGATCTGATCACATTTCTGTGTCTATCTATCTCTCGTAATCCATCGCTCCCACTGTGGTGCACGGCGATGTTTCGAAAGAGTACGGCTGGAGAAGTCAAATGGACTCCCTCAACGGCAGACGCCTCCGGCACTAAGACCCGGACAAACCTCACCCCATGAACCCGGGCACCCTTTCTAAGTCACCAAGCGTAGCGAACCACTAGTTTTGACCTACGGCAGAAGTGTTGGTTATCCAATAAATGGTTCCCGGGGCGGCGGTACCTATACTCGCCTTTCAAATTGTAGTAATCTCACGTGCATTTGTTACTTAATTTTTAACCCCCGACGCAAGGAGCGGTGTTATAAGTTTGACGTGTCTGTGTGTCTGTCTGTCTGTCTGTCTGACTGCGGCATCGTGGCTCCTAAACGAATGGATCGATTACGATGCAGTTTTTTTTTTGTTTGAATGCTGACGTAATTGAGATGGTTCTTAGCTACAATTTATGAAAATCTGCTCAGGCGTTTTAAGGTTATCAGCTCTTTTTTGTGTCAGGGGTATCTTAAAATTTTGTAAATTTTACTTATAATGTGAATATCGCACAAGAGTCCCATCTGCTCCCGTCTGGAGCCAGCGACAATACGGCTTCCAATTAGGGTTAGTTGTGAGGTAGTGGAGAGGGGAAAGTGATGGGAAAACGGAAGGTGGGGAAGTAACTGGTTATTCAGATCTGATCACATTTCTGTGTCTATCTATCCTTCGTAATCCATCCCTCCCACTGCGGTGCACGGCGATGTTCCGAAAGAGTACGGCTGGAGAAGTGAAATGGACTCCCTCAACGGCAGACGCATCCGGCACTAAGACCCGGATAAACCTCACCCCATGAACCCGGGCACCCTTGCTAAGCCACCAAGCGTAGCGAACCACTAGTTTTGACCTATGGCAGAAGTGTTGGTTATCCAATAAATGGTTCCCGGGGCGGCGGTACCTCAACCCGCCTTTCAAATTGTAATAATCTCACGTGCATTTGTTACTTAATTTTTAACCCCCGACGCAAGGAGCGGTGTTATAAGTTTGACGTGTCTGTCTGTCTGTCTGTCTGTCTGTGGCATCGTAGCTCCTAAACGAATGGACCGATTGTGATGCAGTTTTTTTTGTTTGAAAGCTGACGTAATAGAAATGGTTCTTAGCTACAATTCATGAAAATCTGTTCAGGCGTTTCAAGGTTATCAGCCTTTTTGTGTCGGGGGTTTCTTAAAATTTTGTAAATTTTACTTATTATTTATCTGCTCACCGGTTTCGACACATCCGTATAGCACAGCCACTAGCTATAAATAAAATAACTTTATAAATTATAACTATAAATAAAAGTAATAACAAATGTACATGTGAAATAAAACTCTTCAAAACATGTTGATATTCAATTTAGTCTTTGTCTCTTCTTCGAATGCCCTGTTTTAAAAAAAAACTAAACACTTTAGGTTAGGTATAACAATCATAGCCTGAAAAATAGAGCGCAATAACGGGCTTTGTCCTCGGAATTGTTCGGGAAAAACTGAAAATTTAATTTCGGTACAAGTCTGTTGGGTTTTCCAGTTTTATCTCCATACAAAGAAGCATTACGCGTTACAAATTTACATAGATACAGAAAGAGAGTAATCTCCGACAAGTTATTGTCGTTTATTCTTGGTTTCAGTCGGTAGCTTACAAAATGGTCGCTCGAGACAATGTTCACCGCGAACCACAAAGCGACATAAATATTAACTTATTATTTCTCCGCTGAGCTCTCTTCACTACTTATGTTTCACTTATCTCACTGATGGGTGAACTGTGGAGGTTATGTTATTTTAAATAAATAGAGCCCCAATGGCTCGGAGGGCTTTGAAGCAAAGAATGGACGGTTACCGCGAGAGTGTTTTCTCTTGGGGTAAGAATAACCTCATCGAATTCAATGTTTCAAAGACCCAATCATGTCTGATTACGTCTAAAAGGTATCGAAATGAAATTCTAGTCTTCTTCAACGGAAGCAATCTCCCGAACAGGCCCTCCATTGATATGCTTGGTGTATCTAATGCTTGATATATGTAAGTGACCAGCTCAGATATGGAGGCTCCACGAAAGCCAGAGTTAAGTTAGCCTCTCAGAAACTGGGCGTAATGTACAGGGCCCGCAGATACTTTAATAGTACACAACTGCTAACCCTGTAAAATTGCAAGTGCGCCCCACGGTTGAATTTGGCAGTCTGGAGCTCCAAAATACCAAAAAAAAACCTTGACTCTGTTTAGAAACGGGCGGTCCGTTTGATAGATTCTCCTAACTTAACAAATATATTGCAAACTTTAGAGTCACGTGAGATGCTGTCCTTACTCTACCGGTATTACAATGGAAGATGCTCCGAGGAACTAGCGTCATTGTTCCCCCTGGCACCGGTGCATAGTCGGGAAACACGCCAAACACGCGCCCAACATTTGTACACGGTTGACATTAGTCACATGAGAACGGATCGTTTCTATGACTCATTATCATGTATTATTCATTGCAAGCTTTGATCTCTGTGTTTACATTACTCTCACTTTGCGTTGTTTGAACATTCAGCGTTATAATTTGATGAACACAGATAATATTGTTAAGAACCAGCCAGACTTAATTGAATACAATAAAACAGGTGACCGGACAACTCTGAATGAAACCAACTCAGAACCATCTCAGATAAGTCATTTAGAGTGATAAAAAAATATTTATAAAAAATTGGTTAAATAGGTTACGGTAGGTTAGGGTTATCGGTTAATTTAAAATTATTTTTTTCATAGATTTTAATGACTTTTCAATGAGGTGTTGAGTTGACATTATTCTCAGTCGGCATGGAACCAATAAAACAATACCCAGGTACCTACCAGATTTAACTAAAAAACATATACTCATTTTTTACATTAACTCCATACAGGAGTCTCTGAGGAAAACAATTTCGTTCAGGGCCTGTATCTTTGGGGATGAAAGGAAGTAATGAACCTGGGTCTTGAAATTACCCATGTTGTAGGAGGGAGGAAACACAGAGGCCGGTAAATCGTTTCAAAACCGAGCTGTTGAACTCAATAATGAGTCATGAGTTCCGGCTCCGGCCGAACCCGTGCGTCCCGGTAGCCGCAACAGTTCACAGTACCCAGTCCGCATCAAAGAACTCGGAGCCGGGACCTGCTCCTAGAACTCGAGTGCTTTTAAAAGGAAGCATTTCTCGGAGGCCTCCGGCAAAATGCAGAACTTAACCATCGATGGTTTGAACCCGCGACCTCCGAATAGCGAGTCGAGACCATTACGCCATTACTTGGCCATTACATGTCGTCGTATCCTAAAATTGATGAAATAATAATATTTTATTAAAGATGACTGTAAATTCAAAGGGGTCGTTTTAATTTGTTAACTTGTGGTTAAAGGGCATTAACTTTCATCGTACTTATACAAAATCCAGTAAAAAGAGTTTTTTTATTTGAATCAAACGGCTTTGTGCGATTGGACATGAAAGGCTGAGGTTTTGTTGTTTTAGGCCATAAGGGATTAATACAAATTCGTAGGAATGCTGAAATTGAAAATACACATTGCCTTTAAGAGAACTTTGTTTTTTTTAAGGTGTTTTTTAGCTTACGGCTATTTCAGTTGGGAGATGTCTTGTTATTTTATGTGGCCGCCCCGCGCCATGGCAATAAAACGATTTTATTATGGTCGTTTGTATTTCTGGCGATGTGCCATTTTTTAACTGTGATAAATAGCGAATTTCAGATTGAGCAGTTGAGCTTGCTGTTTTGTTAAGAATTTAGGCCTCTACGAAGGTTGTAGATGACGGTTTAATAAATAGGAAAACAACCAAAACACAAATAGGTAGTCAATTAGATGTATTACTACCAAATCAGATATTTTGCAACAGCCGTACTAAGACTACAATCTTATTTTTTGTTCCTCCAGAGTTAGGTGTCCAACAAGGAGCTTTTTGACTATCATTTAAAACGTGTTATAACGTGTCTGTTATGTTTGTACGAGTAAAAACGCCAGCTGTCACATGCTGCTAGTTGGTAGGACTGTCGCCCCACTTGATGTGCAACCTTGAACCAGTGTGAATAAACGTCTTTTAATTGAAATCGGTTTTCTGTTAATTTGAACAAACCCCCAGACATTATACGTGTGAGTGCCACCCCTAAGAGTCCCAAATGCTTCCTACAGTCAGTGTCAGTGAGACTATTGTATCCGCAATTTAGATATGTTGTGGGTCTGAAGGTGGGAGAAAGGGAAAGAAGATGGATGGATGGGAAAGAGGAAGGACAGGGCGATCTTGAAAGTATATAACATACTATTTATTATTTTTAATGATTAAATTGTGAAATAATACAAATTAAATATTGCGGAGGTGGGGAGTGGGAGAGAGGGGAGAGGGAATTTTTACTCGTAATTCATTGTCCAAAAATGCTATTATTGTTAAACCGCGATTTTCAATGCTTTTTTTTTTTTTTTTACAGTTAATACCGCACACGAGTCCCAACTGCTCTCGTCTGGAGCCAGTGAGACTGTGGCATCCACAATCGGAGTATGTTGTGAGGCTGAAGGTAGTGGGGAAGGGAAGGAGATAGGGAAGAGGAAGGTGGGGAAGTACCTGGCTATTCAGATCTGGTCACTAAACACGGCTAAAGCCATTTTCAAGCAACGTTTCAATTCTGAATGGTGGTCTTACACCAGGGCGATACTGAGAGTATCTTCCACTCCACTTCCAATGCTAAAATGCATAAACTGACTATTCACGCGCCTATGTGTGTCCTTTGCACTCACCCTCCACTTACAAAATCAGGTCAGTTCCATTCGATCTTTCGAGAAAAGTGCATAAAAATATCCTTGTTGGAATTGATTGCGAAAATAAATTCCTGGTGCGACAATGCGCCTTGCAATTTTCAAGCAATTAACCAAAACCCCCATCGAGAGTCCGAGGTCTAATAACAAGAAAGTTCTAATTTCACAAAACACAATATAAATGTCATAAACTTAAGAGAAAGAATCTTCTGGAAGAATCTTTTTTTTTATTTTTTTTTATATGAAATACCGCACAAGAGTCCCAACTGCTCCCCTCTGGAGCCAGTGAGACTATGGCATCCCCAATTGGGGTATGTTGTGTGGCTGAAGGTAGTGGGGAGGGGGAGGAGATAGGGAAGAGGAAGGTGGGGAAGTACCTGGCTATTCAGATCTGGTTACTAAACACGGCTAATGCCATTTCGAGCAACGTTTCAATTCTGAATGGTGGTCTTACACCAGGGCGATACTGATAGTATCTTCCACTCTGGAACGTGCCGCAAATATACTATATATTATTTTAAATGAATAAATTGTGAAATAACACAAATTAATCAAATAAAATTTATTTGCGCACGCCGGGTTCGAACCCGCGACCTTCGGATTGTGAGTCCAGAGTCTTACCTCGGGACCACGGAGGCCGTCGAATCTGAAATCATATACGAGTATAATGATAGCAGCCGAAAAAATATGCTTTAAGAAAGTTGGTAGTTCTTGGTCGAAGTATGACACAGTATATGAGCGAATAGGATAAGATCGAATTAGCTCAGTGTTTCGAGCAGAGCCCCGGGTCCCGGTTTCAATTCCTAGAAGGCACCGAATCTTTTTCTGATTTTTGTGTTTTAAATTTTTATTTGAGAGTCGCTAATAATCTCTTGGCTCGCTAATTGACCGCTTTTAATATTCCCACGGCGACCGCACAAAACAAGAATAAAACGTACTTCTTCACCACAATAATGCTGCAACTCTTTCTCACACACCAGAAAAGGGTGATACAAACGGTGTACATACGTCTTTTTTTAAATTTTATTTTTTATTTATTATATGTATACCGCACAAGAATCCCAATTGCTCCCGTCTGGAGCAAGTAAGACTATGTCATTCCCAATTGAGATATGTTGTGAGGCTGAAGGCAGTGGCGAGAGGAAAGAGATGGGGAAGAGGAAGGTGGGGGGAAGTACCTGACTATTCAGATCTGATCACCAAACATGGCTAAAGCCATTTCAAGCAATGTTTTATTTCTGAATTACACCAGGGCGATAATGAGAGTATCAAATATACTATATATTATTTTAAATGAATTAATTGTGAAATAACACAAATAAAACAAATAAAATTTATTTGCCACGCCGTGCTTCGATCCCGCAACCTTCGGATTGCGAGTCAAAAGCCTTACCGCTAGATTCGTCTGCCATCAAGTTTTGCTTCCCTTGTATGCTCGTCTGCTTCCCCTGTATGAAAGACGCAATCATTATCATACATCTCCCTCATTCGTATTAAAGAAATTAAATTCCGCGTGCCACCGTGCCGTTGCCGTGGGTATTTTAAAAGCAGCAAATGATTAAATATTACAATTTGAGGATTTCCTCATTAAATTTAAAAAAAATAAATTTAAAAATATTATTTTCTCTCAAGAACTGTACAATAGTTAGGAGAACACAGAAGTAACACAAAAACTATAAAAAACATAAATTTTCTAATCTCTTTTCTCTTATAAAGAATTTACAGTAAAAGAAAATTTATAAGTCTTTGCAAGTTTGTCATAACAGTTTTCTCGTTACAACTCAACACACAACCCTTTAAAAGTTGTAGCAAATTAAACCATTGGCATTGCCGGTAGAGGGCAGCAGGTAGCAGGTATCTACTGGTTAAAAGATCTCCCACCTTCCGCTAAACAAAACTTCTTCAATCAGAGCAAATGAGCCAAGTTTTACGGATGCTTGGCTTCTAAATACGTGGGAACTTCGATGGGTTTGTGTTTTAGTTTAATAAGAAATTATGTTCTCACGGAGACCTTATATTAGGTATATATTTATTTACTTATTAGAGACTTTATACATATAAATTCTAATAGTTATCTTTAAATATAAAATTAAATGTTTCTTTGTTTGTCCCCTAGCATCTCCTATACTATTCATTCGATTGCAATGAAACTTTGGTGATTTGTTGTGCGCACGCTAGCAAGGTATTTTTTTACGTGAACTCCACACAGGAGGCCCCGAGGAAAGTAATTTCCCTCAGGGCCTATGTCACCTTTGGGGATGCTGTGTGGAGGGTTTTTTTAAGGAAAGGAAGGAGAAGAGTTTAAGGGATGGGTAGAAATCTGGGATTTAGTGTGCCGCGGTCGTACGCCTCCAAGACCTAGACAAACCTCACTCCGTGAACCCGGGAACTCCTGCTAAATCACCAAACGTAGCGAACCACTTGGGGTGACCTATGACAGAGGTGCTGGTTATCCAACAAAGGTTCCCGGGGCGGCGGTACCCATTCCCGCCTCCCAAATTGAAAGGTATGGTGAGCTATGAAATTATTTCCTATAACATTCATTCGATTGCTATGAAACTTTGGTGATTTGTTGTGCACACGCCCGCGAAAGTTTCTATATAAGTGTGAGCTATGACGTTATAAAATTATTACCTGTACTATTCATTCGATTGCGATGAAATTTTGGTGATTTTTTGTGCACACGCCCGCGAAGATTTCTGTACATAACGGTGAGCTACGACTTTATAAAATTATTACCTGTACCATTCATTCGATTGCGATGAAACTTTGATGATTTGTTGTACGCACGTCCACAAAGGTTTCTATATATATTTGTGAGCTACGGAGTTATACAATTATTTCGTATACCACTCTTTTGATTGCGATGAAACTTTACTGATTTGTTGTGCGCACGCCCGTGAAGGTTTCTAATTGTAATGGTGAGCTAAAATGTACCATTCATTCGATTGAGATGAAAATTTGGTGATTTGTTGTGCGCACGTCCACAAAGGTTTGCATATATAAAAGGAGAGCTCTGGCATTATGAAATTATCATTTAGGTGGCGCTTGAGTTGTTTGAAAAATTTAAATAAATTTCCTTCCAATTACTTCATTTGAAGAGAATAATCGAATGACGAGGAAACTGACAATTTTGGCATTTATAGTCAAATTACACAGTTCATATATATAAATTAAGAAATAAAGTGGGACCCAAAACGCTTCCTTGGGGCACGCCTTTTACTTATTTATTTTTGTTTACTGTTCGACAGGTAATTTCAAAAAATCCCAAGTTTATTACCATTTGTTACAACGTTTGATAGTTTTGTAATAGACCACCATAACACGGGGATGTGCCTAACATGGTGGTCAAAAAATCCACATATTATGAAACCATCAAAGCAATGAGTAAACAAAAATTTTTAAAAAAAGTTTGAAAAGTGAGACAGTATCAAACGCTATAATTGGGCAAAATTTCCATAATCGTGCTTCAACCCGCATTTTTTTCATGTGGAGACGCAGCATCAGATATTAAATATGATGGAAATAAGAGCAGATGTATAATATTGGTTTTTACAGACTAGGGAAAGAATATTAACCTGTCTTGCACTGTATTTTGATTGGATACAAGTGTAATCGAGTGTGATATTCGAAGGCGAGATTGAATTTGCTAAGGTCAAAAATATATCGAAAATTCGTATCTTGCAGTCGCTCTAGTTTGCTCCCAAGGTCACCGATGATGTTTGAATAACTCACTCACGTTCATGAGATATATGGAAAGCAATAACGTAATATTACGGACCATAAATAAAGGAATACTTTCAGATGTCAAAGGTTAAGTTTAAGTCTAGCTACAAATGGAGTTTGGGAACAAATCTACTAAAAGTACTAAATCTACAAAATTGATATTTCTATCGTAAAACATTTGGAATACCTACCTTAACACTTAATAATAATAAAAACATTTATTCATCAATAGATTTTTACAATTTTATACTTTTTGATAGATTAAGCAGTGCCTCTTAATTGTTTTTGTATAACTTAATGAATAAAACCTCAAATTGTAATATTTAATCATTGAAGACAATATTAGCGAGTCTCCAACGAAAATTTGAAACATATATGTTTGCATTTAGGAAATGAACCCAGGAACTTATTCTTGGCGGGTATCTCCTCTAACCACTGAGCTAATTAGACTCAATCCCCTTCAGTCATATTTTACTATATCATACTTCAACTAAGAACTTCCAACATTATCTTAATTTTTTGTAGGGTATTTTTATTGGCTACTACTATCCATAAGTACGACTTTTTTTTCATTTCATATTAGGGGATGCTGTGTTGAGGGTCTTGAAGAAACCCATGTAATAGGAGGGATACTGACGTGTCCCTGGCAGATATAAGTACTACAAATTTGTGAATTTGAGTATCTATTTATTTATTTATTTATTTATTTATAAATAAACGCCCTTTTTCGGGGCTTTTACATATATAGCATAGAAAAAACATTTTATTGTACATAACTGAACTGCCTCAATAACAATATTTTAAATTTATTCAAAGATAAATTGAAGATGTCCACTGACTTGGTATAATTGTTTCCCTCCATTAGTATTCTGGGCAAAGAGGAATACATATGATAGTTAGTCCCAGAATTTCTGCACTGAAATAAATCCTGACTTCTAGTATTACGAAGTGGAATTCGGAAGCTTATCAATTCAAGTAATACCGGACTATCAACTAAATCATTTAGAATTTTATATAAAAATACCAAGTCAGTGAAAATTCTTCTGTCTGACAATTTAAGCATATTCATATCGTTTAAAAGTGTGTTGTAGTTTAACATATTTGCTGAAATACCCATTTTAAAATTTAGAAAACGTAAGAATTTGTTTTGTATTCTTTCAACAGCTTGTACGTGCATATTATAATGAGGATTCCAGACAGGAGAATTGTACTCAAGTTGGCTTCTAACATAAGCAAAATATAACATTTTAATACACTTTATATTGTTAAAGTTTCTAGTTAGCCTAGTTATAAACCCCAACATTTTTAAGCCCTTATTACAGATTTCTGTTATGTGGTTAACAAATGAAAGATTTGATTGAAAAGTGATGCCCAAGTCTTTAATTTGCATTAATGTCTGAAGAGCATTGTTATCAATGTTGTAATTAAATATCACTGGATTTTTTATTCTAGAAAATCTAACAATTTGACATTTTGAGATATTTAAATAAAGTCTATTTTCCATACACCAAATTAACAATTTGTTGATATTATCTTGAAGAATGTTGCAATGATAAATATTTTCAATAATTTTAAAAATTTTGAGGTCATCAGCAAAAAGTAAGATAGATACATCATGAAATATTTTTGTAAGATCATTTATAAACAAGATAAATAAGATTGGGCCAAGGTGTGAACCCTGTGGAACTCCCTAATCCCTTCGGATATGGAAAGATTGACGGTAATACTTAGTTATGAATAATAGTATCAAGTGGTTATATATTACGTATAACGTCATTGCCTGTCCCGGTTACTTTTCCCGGTGACTAGCTTTCACTGGATGACAGGGGATCCGAGGAACGGGCTATTTTTGGAACCAGTTCCGATCGGATTTATAAAATGGTCACAAACACCTACTGAGCGAAGCCGAACCAAAAGCCACAAAGAGCGGGTTTTAACTGCTGGTTATTATTATTATTATTAATTCCTTATCTGAAATTTAAAAAAAATGTTTTATACAGTATTACGAAGTTTGGATTTATAGGTGGGTAAGTTTAGGTTTATAGTAAGTATTTAAGTACCTACTTAAAAATCTTGTGAGGAGGAAATTTTGGTTTTGAATTCATCAAAGAAAATTCAAAACACACTTTTTTGGACGCGAGGTCTACCATTCCCAGAACTTTTAAAATTGTTTGTTTTAAATATTTTACGATAATAGATACTGCAGAAAGTATCTTCTTTTTCAGGATAAATAAATTTATAATAAAAGAAAAGTTGTCTCAAACTTCAGAAAAAATATTTGTCGATACCATTGTAAGAAGTTAATAGTTTGGAAGTTCTTTTCCGATGATATTTCCGTAAGGCCAAACGTGTTAGAGATTTCAGATTACGCTCGAGAAAAGCTAAAGAAAAGTTCTTTCATAGTTAATAATGCGAGTAACGAACACGAGAGGGCGAAGAATGTATTTTTTATCAATGAATGATATCAAAGATGGATAGTTTATCGCTGGGATGTCTTTTCTTTCTGAATGTCTGGATACAGAAATAGTCGCAGGCTTTTAGCTAAGTATCAAAACTTTTATAATTCTTCCTATGAGAGATACGGAGGGAACTTGGAACTTATTGTTATATATTTATGTTTGCTTGGCCCTTCGAGAGTGTTTTCAGATCTTAACTATCAATATTTAGGGTAAAAGTTAAAGTCAATGACCATCTCTCCATTATAATAATCCTTACTTCAGGGTAGGGTGTGTTTGCAATAAATTTGAAACTATGTTCACATAACATAACTTTTGCAATCTTATATGGGCGTCTTATATAGGGCTAATAGATTCTTCAATAGTGACTAGCTGCTAACCATGTACAAATCTCAAGCATGCCCAATGATCGAATTCGGGAGCCATTCTGGGCTGGAGCCCTAAAATACTTGATAAACCTACTTGTCTCTGTGCAAAGTATTCTTTGAAAGGCCGTCTGCTTGATAATCCGTTGTTACGCAGACACAATGTAGGCAGGCTGAGTTTGTTCTACAGTTATTTTAATGGAGCCTGCTTTAAGGGGCTTGCGGCATTGATTCCACGTGTGCGCGAGTGCATTGAGGTGCACGTGAGGTGCACGTGTGAAACTCAACGGGTGCGAGCGGAAAACCCATTCACATTTATTTTTGGCTCCATGAGAACTGGTCGTTTCTTCGACTTTTTTGTTTAAGCCACGTGTGTATAGCGAGCTACATGTGTTTAACGATAAACATATGTTTTTCCTCCATCATATAAACCAGGACTTCTTTGTACAAAAATAACAAGAAAGGCAGATACGTAAATACGAATGTAAGAGGGAGCGCGCTAATATTAAGAAAACGATTAATAATAAATAATATAAATTCTTAATTTGGTAGGCGGGTATGGGTACCGCCGCCCTGGGAACCATTTATTGGATGACCAACACCTCTGCCACAGGTCACCCCAAGTGGTTCGCTACGTTTGGTGACTTAGCAGGGGTGCCCGGGTTCATGGGGTGATGTTTGGTTGGGTCTTGATGGCGGGTGCGTCGGCCCACCTTCTGCGTGGCGGGCCGGATTGGGAGATGCTAGTTGAGGGAGACCCTTTACAACCGGTTACCGTTGTCCGGGCCGCTCGGTAGTACAGGGGCCCGACCCTCAGGCTCACGACTGAGGGTGGGCTGCCCCATCAACGAGTGAAAAAACCCCGCCGCTGCTGTTGTGCCGGTTCGTGACCGGAGGGGACCCAGCAGCAGCGTTTGGGGCGCATTGGGCGACCTCTCCAGCCGGACTCTCCCTGCCCATCGCCTTGCACTGCAGTGGGTGGGTTGGATTCATACGTCCATCATTCCTGGAAATTCTGATCTCCAGCATCCTACCCACCCCTCATACCCTTTCCTTCCCGACCTTCCACTCCACACACACAAAATAAAAACAAAAATAAAAATGAACTTACAAACTTTCAAAAATAACTTTTCAACAACGGCGAGAAGCAGGAGTCCCCGGTGCAGGCCAAAACTGTTGGTGAATTTCACCAACATTCGCGGCCTGCACAAAAACTTAAACTCTGTCCACCACCATCTTCTCTCCCAACGTCCTAACCTTCTCTTCCTCTCCGAAACGCAGATAGCCGAGCCTCCAGACGCCTCCTATCTGGACTGCCCGGGCTTCATCCTCGTAGGCAAATTTAGACCCAAGGGAGGTGTGTGTCTCTACAGTCGAGCTGACGTCAACTGTGTGCGTCTGTTGAATCTGGAAATCTCCAGATTCGACGTAATGTGGGTGCGCGTCAATCTTGCCAGTACGGTAAGGTTTTATGCGTGTTTATACCGCTCACCTAACCTTAGCGAATCAGACACGTCCGAGCTCTTCAAACATTTAAGCAACACTATTGATGACCTCTTGCCCCGCTTCCCTACGGCAGAGTTTGTGGTCCTGGGGGACTTCAATGTTCATAACGAACCTTGGTTGAAGTTCTCGGGATCAACAGACTCGGCTGGACGACAAGCGGAGTCCTTTGCCCTTTGCCACGGACTGGAGCAAATGGTTCAGGAGCCTACAAGGGTTCCTGATGTCCAGTCTCACCGCTCTAATCTGTTAGACCTGTTTTTAACCACTGTGCCACACGGTTACAAGATTGACGTCACAGCGCCTTTAGGATCGTCGGACCACTGCCTGGTGACGTCATCAATCCCCGTAACCTTCAGACCGCCAAACGAGAGGCTGAAAAGAAAAGTGTGGCACTATAGGTCTGCAGATTGGTTCGGTCTGCGGGCACATTTTAATGCTTTCCCGTGGTCAGCTGTCTGTTTTCGGACTTCGGATCCCTCAAGATGTGCCCAGGAAATTGGTGAAGTCATCACGTCCGCGATGGATGGCTTTATCCAATCCACTATTAAGGAAACTGGTGTGGGCTCAAAGCCGTGGTTCAGTCGACAATGCTCTGAAGCAGTGCGACGAAAAAACGCGGCTTACCGAGCCTACAACACATCTCGAACGTCCGAAAACAGAATATTATACAACCAAATTGCAAAGGAAAGTAAGAGAATCATCAATAGGTCGAAATTCGAGCACGACCTGCAGGTCAGCAGAAAGCTGGCTGCCTGCCCGCATGGTAGCAGAGCGTTCTGGTCGCTTGCGGGCTCTATAGGTCGCAATTTCTGCAAACCCAGTCTGCCACCTCTTACCAGACCTGACGGCTCTCTAGCAAATACCGCCGCCGAAAAGGCTAACTTATTAGGCAAAATGTTCGCGGAAAACTCGACCCTCGATGACCAAGGTGCTATCCCGCCGTCGGTTCCTCACTGCGGTTTTCGTATGAAAAAGCTGAGGATTCGGCATCGGGATGTACTCCAAGTCTTACGAGGGCTTGATGTTAATAAAGCTAGTGGGCCTGACGGAATACCTGCCCTGGTATTGAAGAGGTGCGCTGCAGAAATAGCTCCAATTTTGACGAAGCTTTTCAAAATGTCCCTGAAGTCTGGGTCTGTGCCCTCTGGTTGGAAAAAAGCGATCATTCACCCTATTCCAAAGAAAGGTGACCGCTCTAACCCGGCCAACTACCGCCCCATAGCGATCACATCTGTTCTGTCAAAAGTGATGGAACGTGTGGTCAACGACAAACTACTCACATACCTCGAGAAGAACAAAATTATTAACGACCGTCAATACGGATTCCGGCGGAACCGCTCGTGCGGTGATCTTCTCGCGTATGTGACACATGTTTGGGGGCGGTGCCTGGAACGCTTTGGTGAGACCCAAACCGTTGCACTGGATATTTCCAAGGCCTTTGACCGGGTTTGGCACCGAGGGCTTGTCAACAAACTGCCTTCTTACGGACTTCCCGCTTCCTTGTGTACGTGGATTGCCGACTTTTTGAGGGAGAGGTCGATTCAGGCGGTTGCTGATGGTTTCACCTCTTCCTCGCATTCGATAAATGCTGGCGTCCCACAGGGATCGGTTCTGTCTCCGACTTTGTTTCTGTTGCACATCAATGACCTCTTGACATGTGCACCGATTCATTGTTACGCGGATGACAGTACAGTCCATGATAGCTTTTTGTTCGACAAGCCCCCAAAGGGCTCACAAATCCCAATGGCTCGGAGGGCTTTGAAACAAAGAATGGACGGTTACCTCGAGAGTGTTTTCTCTTGGGGTAAGAATAACCTCGTCGAATTTAATGTTTCAAAGACCCAATCATGTCTGATTACGTCTAAAAGGGATCGGAATGATAATCTAGTCTCCTTCAACGGAAGCAATCTCCCGAACAGGCCTTCCATTGATATGCTTGGTGTAACTCTAAGTGACCAGCTCAGGTACGGGGGCTCCATCGAGGCCAGAGTTAAGTTAGCCTCTCAGAAACTGAGCGTACTGTACAGGGCCCGCAGATACTTTAATAGTACACAACTGCTAACCCTGTACAAATCGCAAGTGCGCCCCACGGTTGAATTTGGCAGCCACCTCTGGTCTGGAGTCCCAAAATACCTGAAAAAAACCCTCGACTCTGTGCAGAAACGGGCGGTCCGTTTGATAGATTCTCCTAACTTAACAAATGGACTGCAATCTTTAGAGCACAGGCGTCAGGTGGGAATGCTGTCCTTGTTCTACCGGTATTACAATGGAAGATGCTCCGAGGAACTAGCGTCACTGATCCCCCCGGCACCGGTGCATAGTCGGGAAACACGCCAAACACGCGCTCAACATTTGTACACGGTTGACATTAGTCACATGAGAACGGGTCGTTTCTACGACTCGTTCTTGAGTTCAACAGCCCGGCTGTGGAACGATTTGCCGGCTTCTGTGTTTCCTCCCTCCTACAATATGGGTCTCTTCAAGACCCATGTTCACTCCTTCCTCTCCTCAACAGCACCCTCCACACAGCATCTCCAAAGATGACATAGGCCCTGAGGGAAAATATTTCCCTCAGGGCCTCCTGTGTGGAGTTAATATAAAAAAAAAAAAAAAAAAGAAAATAATGAAAATATTTAATTAAACACTGCTCGTTTAAAATAGAGCAAAAATCTCTCGACAAATGGCTAAGTTGCATTTAAAGATACACTTTGATTTTTTTTCACAGCTATAGCAAGTTAAATAACTGAAAAAAATGTGCTTTAATTTAATAAAATAATTTTAGGAGCACACTTCGCGATTTTTTCTATATTTCATATAATATTATCTTCAATTATCTTCAATTATTACCTTCAATTATCTTCAAAAATAAAATATATTTTTTAGGAACTCGAAAACTGAAAGTGTTCAAGAGAAATATGTTATAAATTTGTAGAAATAATGCAGAATGCGACTTAACCCGCCTCACAATGCTGCCCAACCGGGTGGCAACATACTAGTAGTTCCCCATCTTTACACTGTACAGAAATTGGCGCTCTTGTAAAAAATGGGCCAGTGTTTCAGGTAAAACTTCATTCCAATATCCCTTTTTATTAAATGTCCAAAATTATACCTCTAAATATTACTATACTCTGTACATATACCTCCAAAATACACGAGGCGAAATATTTTATTCTACAACAATAACCGCTATGAATTCTGTGTTAGATACATAGGTTGGGCAAGGAACTAACTGATGTCACTGACATATTTAATTTAAACGTCGACACATTTAAAGCCAAATCAGTCCATCACCTTTTAGATGTAAATAATGAACGAGAAATCACTTTATTTTATTTCGATTTTTTTAGTTTTTTTATTTTTATTTTTATTGTTCGTATTCTAGGTGCACACAATGAGTAATTAAGTAAAAATTAATGTGTTTTGGTTTTTTTATAGGTATATGAATTATACATACGAGTTCTGTAAAGTCATCCTTGTGGATTTAGCATTAGATTATATTGAGTTTATGCTTTATTTATATATTTTGTAATCTTTTTAATTGTGTTATACTGTTGTTATAAATGAAATTTGTATTTGATATGTAAATGCCCAATAGGGCGTCAATAAAAATATACATTTTTTATTTTTTATTTAAAACCAAAACAAACCATTTGAAAAATATGCATTTGTTGCCTCAAAAGCTGGGCAAGTGGATTAATTTTCTATAGTTTCTCTCTGATAAAATTAATATTCCGAACGCGTTACTCGCCATACATTTCATTAAAAAAACAATACAATACATTTTTTCCAATCACGAAATGTGTGATAGAATGGATGTCGAACTGTCCAATCAATATTCAGAACTCAAATACCTTTTTTCCCGCGTTTGTTGGCAAAACAAGGTTTCCATTATTTCAGATTCGCATATTCAAATGGTATCCACGTCCAATATCCAAACAGATTGAAATTCGCTTACATCCATCAAATAAATTTAACCGGACGCGGGACGGACCGACAGCACATTAATATTAATGAGGGTTTGTTTTGTACTCGCGATACCATGGGTCCCTAATAAACCAAGGGTAATTTGAAGTATTCGGACTTGATGGGTTATACAATCACTTAAAATGAAACCCGATATGATGTATTACAGTAGCGGTAAAATGTATAGGATATTAGGCACCTATGTACAGGGTATTTCAATAAGGGTGCTAGATTTTAAAATGTAAACAAAACAAGTTGTATATCCACTCAATTTTTTTATTTGAAAATATATTTTATGGCAATAAGTGTGGAATATAATGTCGTTCCAATGTCCGCCATGGTTTTGCTTGGTGGAACGTATTCGAAAGATCCAATTAACAATGACTGTGTCTCATAAATCTGGTTGAATTTGCTGGATGGCGTTTGTAATGTTGATTTTGAGGGCGTCAATCGTTTGCGGTTTATTTGCATGAATCTGCGATTTAAGCCGCCGCTATCCTAATTTCTACCGATTTCTACATATCTCCCTTAAACATTTGAAGTTTTTAAGCTCTTAAAAAAATATATGTTATTTTTGAAGATAATATCTAGATACGTTCCACGCCGAAACGCTAATTATATGAAATTCCCTCGATAGAAAAAAATCGCAAAGTATGCCCCGAAAATTATTAAAAACAAGTCTATTTCTATTATGTTACAAGTTATATTTGTGAAAAAATTCACAATGTGTTCTTTAAATGATACTTAAGATACCTTCCACGAGATTTTTGCTCTATTTTTAACGAGTCCTGTTTTATTAAGCATTTTCGCAATTTTCGCTTCATTTTTATCACTTTTAATATTAGCGCGCTCTGTCCAACATTCGTAACTACATTTCTCTCCATCTTCTTCTTTTTGATCCGGGAAGCGCCGCCTTAAGGGTCCACTATTCGAATTTCGACCGATTTCTTACATATCTCCCTTAAACATTTGAAGTTTTTAAGCTCTTAAAAAAATATATGTTATTTTTGAAGAAAATTATATGAAATTCCCTCGATAGAAAAAAAATCGCAAAGTATGCTCCGAAAATTATTTAAAACAAGTCTATTTTTATTATTTTACAAGCTATATTTGTGAAAAAATTCACAATGTTTCTTTAAAGGATACTTAAGAAACGATCCACGAGATTTTTTCGATCCACGAGGCGTTAAATCGCACGATCTACGAGGCCAGTTCACGTCGCCGCCGCGCGATATAACCATGCCCTCAAATCGCTCGTGCAGAATGTCCATCATGCCATGTGATGTATCGCATTTAGCCCCGTCCTGATGGAACCACATGGTATTCATATTATTCAGTTTAGGCCACAAGAAGTTGCTTAGTAACTATGTGTAGCCCCCGCCGTTGAGGGTTATGGCAATGTCGGTTTTGTTTTGGAAGAAGTACAGACCGATGATCCGCCAGACCAAAATTCGCACCAAACAGTGACTTTCTCGGGATGCATTTAGTGCCTCTTCCTTTTGGGCTATCTTAAACCGCAGATCTGTGCAAATAAAGCGCAAACAAATATACTTTGAAATAAATTAAAAAATGAGTGGATTCATCACACACAACTTGTTTTGTTTGCATTTTAAAATCGAGCTTCCTTATTGAAAGACCCTGTACTTCCTAAAAGTGAGGGATGGTATATTGCGAGAGAGGTTCGCGGTTATTAACTTGATACAATGTACATTCTGTGTTTTGGCAATCTAGATGTTAAATTGTAACAATTATAATATAGAGGGGTAATATTTATGTGGTTTACTAATGACTAAAAGGGAACTAATAGGAATATTCTTAGATAACTCGCTGCCCTAGTTCTTGTATGTTCAATAGACCATTTTAGTTTTTGTTCAATCTCCACATTAAAATTAAAAATAGAGTACAAAAAAGTATAGTTAATCACTTAACTAAGAATTATTTAAATTAAGGAAACCTTTACCTTTACGAAAATAGCTTTATCATAAACACCTTTCATAAGATTTCATTGAAATAATGAAAGAAAACCTTCTCTTCCTGTAAAATTTTCTAATGGTCTATTGAACATACAAGAACTGAGGCGACGAACTGACAATATATTTTAGTAATCGGCCCATGGTAGTTTTGCTAGGTCTTGGGGGACGCTTTTGCGACTTTTGTAATAGGTAATATAAATAAAAATATAATATATACGGATCATTTTCATTACACTTGCACCTCGCTGGAATAATGTTAATATATTTATTAAGATCAGTCAGGCCTCAGGCATAATCTGTTATTTTTGTTGGGTAACCAACACTTCTGCCATAGTGTCGCCTTAGTTCTTAATTGTCCAAACGACCATTTGAAAATTTTACAGCAGAATCTCTTTAATTTTTTCAATGAAACATTATGCGTATTTAAGATAAAGCTATTTCCGTCTCATTAGTTTAAACAATTCTTAGTTAAGTGAATAACAATAATTTTTTTTATTTTTTATACTTTATTTTTTAATTTTAAAGTGGAGATCGAACAAAAGCTAAAATGGTCGTTTGGACAATTAAGAACTAAGGCGACGATAGGTCACTCAAGAGGTTCGCTATGTTTGATGACTTAGCAAGGGTACCTGGGTTCACGGGGTGAGGTTTGTCAAGGTCTTGGCGGCTGATGTGTCTGCTTACCAGCTGCGTTACGGGCCGGATCCAGAAAGACCAGTTGAGTTAGACTTACTCCTGGACACACTGACCCCATGATTCCTACCGACTTATTTCCTTCCCAGAAATTCCTCTTCTTCCTTTCCTTAAAAAAAACCCTCCACACAGCATCCTCTAAGATGACATAAACACTGAGGAAAATTATTTTCCTCAGTGCCTCTTTTGTGGAGCTAATGTGAAAAAAGAAGATCAGAATATTTCCACTTTCCAATAAAATTCAAATAAATAAAAAAGTTCTGAAAGTTTCCGAAAAATAAAGACTGTTTTTTAAAGGTGACAAAACAGGCTTTCAAAATTTATTATTAGAAATAAACATATATTTTTTTAATGCAAACATAAAAAGTTTTAAAAATACCTCACCTTACGTTTTTTCTACTAAAATTATTTGTTACAGAAAAAAATAAAACACACATATTTTCTTAGACAAATGTACAAAAAACGTTACCGTCATTCACTTTTGTGTCGTTTCATGTAAAAATAATTAATAAAAAATTCACAAAGATTCGTGGATTTTTTTAAATGTCCATCGAAAACTTTAGTTTGAAAGAGGTGTTAACTTTAATTCTCATTTAGTTAACTTTTAGAATTTAATACAAAGCGTGGTATGTTCTCTTTCTAACACTGTTTAGATAAAAAAATCTACAATGACGGTAAGGGAAACGCAACGATTTCCATGATACCTGTATGGGCTGTTCCCAAAAGTGAACAAATTAGCTCGAGGGATTAAAATTCTGCTATTAGTTTAAAACTTATCATACAATTTCACACGTGATTACAAACTGATTAGTAATTACTGATTACCTATACACTAAGTAGAATATTATTCATATCCGATTGGTTAATTGACTACGAATCCATTAATCAACATTGGATTATGCATGTAATGCAGTTGATTGATGATTTTGACATTAAATGCAAATTGGTGCATTATTCGAATCATATGCAGATGATCATCGAGACAAATTCTTACAGCCTAGCAGATCAATATAAAATTAGAGAGCTTTATTAAAATTCAGTACAAAGAATTCATCGAATTGTTTATGTCCGTAGAATAAAGTTGAACGCAAAAAATGCGATGTGGGCATATTTAGTGATCCAAAAGTCTTACCATACTTTTCCTAAATTGCATATTTTTTAAATTCTATTACAGTCAAGGGTGTTTTTGGGTGTTTTGGAACTCGAGAACAGAGGTAGCTGCCAAATTCAAGGATAGGAATCCTGGGAAAGGACACGCAGGGGAGGGATAAATTTTAAAAATCCATGTTTCTCACATGGACAGCTGTTTGTGTCAGAAAAGCTTCTGATTTTGGAAAATACCAAACAGAAAAACAAAAAATATTGCGTATCCCAATGCAGAAATCTTCAATAAACAGAATTAAAACACTAACACTTTCTTTCTTTGAGTGGCATTTCAATGCGTGCCGGGTACTCGCTAGTAATTTATAAACGACAGTTATTGTAGGATTTATAAATCGGAAAAGCTTTTCAAACACTGTATATTAAAATTCAATAATGAACAACTGAATATTAAAATTTAACAATGAACACTGAACATTAAAATTCAACAACGAACAACTGAATATTAAAATTCAACAATGAACACTGTACATTTAGATTCAACAATGAACAACTGAATATTAAAAGTCAACAATGAACACTGTATATTAAAATTCAACAATGAACATGGGATTTTTTTTTTTTAGATGAGCTCTACACAGGAGGCCCTGAGAAAAATATTTTCCCTCAGGGCCTATGTCATCTTTGGGGATGCTGTGTGGAGGGTTTTTTAAGGAAAGGAAGGGCAGGAGAGTTCTGGGAAGGAAAAGGGCTTAAAGGGTGGGTAAGAATCTGGGGTTCAGTGTGTCTTGGTCATCCGCCTCCAAGACTTAGACAGACCTCACCCCATGAACCCGGGCACCCCTGCTAAATCACCAAACGTAGCGAACCACTTGGGGTGACCTACGGCAGAGGTTTTGGTTATCTAATAAAGGTTCCCGGGGCGGCGGTACCCATTTCCGCCTCCCAAATTAATATTCAACAATGAAAACTGTATATTAAAATTCAACAATGAACAACTGAATATTAAAATTCAACAATGAGCAATTGAATATTAAAATTTAACAATTAACAACCGTATATTAAAATTCAACAATGAACGACTAATTTTGTGTTTCCACAATTATTCTGAAACGCTAACCAAAATGTCGGACGGCTTGTTCTCCGTAATGGAGCCCTATCTTTCGACTTTAGAGCGTATTTACTGTAAGATAATAAGATAATAACTCGCCTCAAAAAGAAAATCCTTTGTCGAAGATCAAAGCCAGAAATTCACAATAATTTTTTTTAAATCGCCCCCCAGTTGGAAAGTTCGGTCTCGTAAATAACCTTTCAACCAAAGTCTAATGATATTCTAATAATTTGAGAAAACTTTCTGCCTCCAATGGAAATACAATATTGCACGGGCCCAAATTTATGGTTTCTTTGAAATATATTGAATAAAGATTTTAAATATTGGTGAAAATAACTTGAAAGTTGATACGGAAGAACGCGGGCTTGGAATATGAAAGTTAAGTTGACCCGTCATTGGTTGAGTGGGCATCGCGTTTGGGTTCCACCCGGGCGTCCCATGTTCGATTCTTCGACTGGCTAAGTCCTCACCACAACATAAGCAACATTTTCGGCTTTCTGTGGTGGTAGTAGGAGATTTTCAAACATTGTTGGGTTATTCGTAACCCGGGAATGATTGTTTTTCTTGTAAAATAAAATTTAAAAAAAATAATAATAATAATTTGCATTTTTCCTCTTCCAAAGGCAATGACAGTGCAAAGCTAGAAAATAACTTTAACATACAATAAACTTTCTTTAGTAATTCAGGCGGATTGTTTTAATAAAAATGATAAGTTTTAATAAACTGAGAAATGGCATTTACGTGTGAAAGGTTTTAGATGTTTCAAACAGTGGTTGATGTTTCAAACAGTGGTTTGAACATCTAAAACCTTTCACAAGTAAATGACGAACGCCGGCTGAATGAATCCATCCCTTCCTCTGTGATGCAAGGCGATGAGGCCAAACGGTTTCCCTCAATCAGTCTCTCCCGAACCGGCCCGCCATGCAGTAAGTGAGCAGACGCATCCTCCGCCAAGACCTAGACAAACGTCAACCTATGAACCCGGGCGCATATTTCCAAAACCTTTGCCAGTTCAGTCGCGGTAGCGACAATTTACATTTTTTTCATTATCAAAATTTTAATATTAAGAAATAAAATTATTAATTTCTAATATACACAATGGATAGATTATTTTATCTAGATTCTAGAAGAATTTTTGGTTTTGAAAAATTTATTGTATTTACAATATATGGGAATAATATCACAATTTAAATATTTAGAGATAAAATTATTAATTTCTAATACACATTGGAAAGATTACTTTATCTACATTTTAGAACAATTTTTTTTTTGAAAAGTGATAAAAATAACCAATACAGAGGTGTATTTACAATGTAAAATGTTGCTACCGCGACTGAACCGGTATAGGGTTTGGAAATACGCAACCCGGGCACCCCTGCTAACCAAAAAAAGTAGATCCCAAACGATCCACTCGGCAAAGGCGACGATTATTCAATAAAGGGTTCCCGCCATGACGGTACCACTATCCGCCTTCCCAAATTATAATAAAATATAACTACATTTCAAATTTTCAATATGAAATATAATAAAATACACGGCCGAGAATCGAGCCCCAATCAACTGCTTGCAAATCAACTATGCTGACAATTACACCACCAACCATTTCAAGAATGATGGCATTAATTCATAATAATTTTTTTTTTTTTTAAGTTTTCTTTATTCATTGAATTGTTTGCTACATAAATTTTAGAATTTTTCGACCACCATGCTAGGCACATGCCCGTGTTGTGGTGGTCGATTAATGATATTGACTATCAGTTAAAAACCCGCTCCGCAGGTTTTTCTGCTAGGCCCTGCGGGTGTCTTTTGGTTCGGCTTCGCCCAGTTAGTGTTAGTGACCATTATGTAAATCCATTAGGAACTGGTTCCAAAAATAGCCCGTTCCTCGGATCCACTGTCATCCAGTGTAGCTAGTCACCGGGACAAAGTAACAGAGACAGGCAATGGCGTCATATGTAATATTAATTGATACGCTTGATACAAATATGTATTACCGTCAATCTTTCCATATCCGGAGAGATACTACGTATTCACCAATTCGTAGCAGATATATACGTCCCCATCCGACCAGCTGACGGAAGTGGCGACATAATGTGACGAATTCTTGAACTCGAAACCAAATTACAACGGTAGATTTGTTTGAAATTCCACGTACACAGATGTTATTTGTGGCGCGGCACGTATGGCGTGGCGTCATACATGCACTCGAAGCCGGGTTCTGAAATTCAACCAGCAGACGCAAGCCTATTAATACTTTTCGATTGGATAATTTGTAGAGTCCGTTTTTGTGAAAAATCATCTCAAGGGCTCTCATATATTAAATTTACTAAAAATAAGAATTTTGTGTAAATACTTGGTATTTTAGAATATTCGTTAAAACGCAAAACTGAAAATATATTGTTTAAATTGAATTATAAGGTTAACTGAATTAGAAATTTCCTTCTGAATTCTGGGTATTACGTACTATTTAATTAAATAAACGATTATACGAACATTATAGCTAGATCATGTATTATCCGTATTATTGTTAGCACGTGCTTCATAAAACAAACTGAATAATTCCATGAACTGAGAACGATAATACCAAAGGATACCAGGATAAACTAAATTCTCGTTTAACTGAAAATTTAAACCAGTGGTAATTAAATTTAGCATTCAGCACGTGGTGAATATTAAATCGAAGATTTATTCTATGTTCTTAGCAGGCTCTGATAATACCAAATATTCTATTTTAATAATTTATGCAAACGTTCACGCATTTTAAATAAGCGCTTTGTAATAAAATTCATACCTTCAGCTCTGCCGGCCTCCTGTTGTGTCTCTCTGTTTACTAATGCCCAAAAAAGTGTGTCATCCTGTCAAACCAATTCAGTTTAAAAATAATACAGAAGCTATAAATGTGTATATTCTAAGGTCGTATTGTTTTCGAGAATTTGAACAATTCATCAAATTCTAAAGTTAATTTTCAAGTTCTGTGAATGGAATATTCAAGTTCTGTAATAATATCAGTGTGGGCCAGTTGCTTCACAAAACTGAAATAATGACATAACTTGAACAGAACTTTCACCGAATTTGAAAATTAATTTTGAGATTTGATGAATTGTTCAAATTTTCTGAAACAACCTGTCCTTAGTGTTCCTAAAAACGGGTTTTTGAAGTGAAAACTTCTTTAGCACCGTTGTGATTTAATACTCGATGAAACGAAAAATAGCGACACTAAAAAAAGACAAGCACATACATCCATAGAAATTAGCCTGCGCGAGAATGATAATATAAACGGTCTTCTATTTATGCGGTGTTTCGTAGCCTATTGGTCTCCTCTTTGTGCGGTAGTTCGTAGCCTCTCCACTCGTATCTACTTTAGTTTTCTGAAGGTTTCACTTCTACCGCGTGTGAATTGCACTCATTTTTAACAATATTTCTTATACGTGTTCATATATTTCTTATGAAAAAATACATATTTTAGAAGTTTACGCATATATTTATTTATTTTTTTTTTTTTTATTATTTTTTTTTTTTACGGAAATCAACAGTTTACAGCTTGCTTAATTTGTACATGTTAAATTTACATATCTGATAAACCAATTATAGATTTCCTCATTATACTATTACATTATGTATCTATAAAATAAAAAAGTAATCTTACAATAGCTAAGGGAAATTACATTATTACAACAAGAGGCAGTACATAATATAAGTCGTTACATAAATATATCATACAGTTTTGTACTCATTTAATGCATTTTTAATACATTTTTAATAGATTTTTTATATTTGTTTTCATCACAATTGAAGATATCTATCTAGAGAGAATATTATTATACGTTGAACACAGTCTTATAAGGCAAGCATTTTTATTTGAATTTGTATTGCTGTGTTTTTCTTTAAAAATATTACATGAACGTGTGTGCCGTGTAGGTACTTTGAAATCGATTCTGTTCAATAATTCAGGGCAGTCTGTAATATTGTTTACAATTTTAAATAGCAACATTGCATCTGAGAATTGTCTAGGTACACTCAATGTATCAATTTTGAAAAATTTTGTTGCATCCAAGTAATTATTAAATCGATTGTGTGATTTATAAGAAATGTATTTTATGATTTTTTTCTGAATCGATTCAATTTTGTTTATATGTAATGCATAAAATGGGGACCACACAGTTGACGCAAACTCTAGATGGCTTCGTACATATGCAAAGTATAGTTGTTTGATAATTACAATGTTTGTGAATTCTTTTGTATTTCTTACGATAAAACCAAGCATTTTAGCTGCTTTATTTGTTATTTGATTGATATGACATTGATATTGTAACTTACTATCGAGAGTCACACCTAGATCGCGAATATTGGAGCTGGTTAGAATTTAACATATATTGGTTTACAATTTTTTTGTCATTTCTTGTGAATATCACGTGGTGACACTTTGAATCGTTTAAAAATAACTGGTTATTCTGACAATATGTAGCTACGCTATTTAAATCATCCTGTAATTTGATACAATCATTTAGGTCATTTATGGGTTTGTACAGTTTGGCGTCGTCGGCAAATAATTCTAATTTGGAGTATTTTACGACATTCACCATATCATTAATATATAAAATAAAAAATAACGGGCCGAGATGCGACCCTTGCTGGATACCTGAGGAAATTTCTTTGAAATCTGATTTAAATCCATTCATTGCTACCGCTTGTAATCTATTAAGTATGTATGAAGTTACCCAACGAAACAAGTTAGCACGTATACCAATAGACCAAAGTTTTTTCATTAATAATTTTTGATTGATTTTATCGAATGCTTTGGAGAAGTCAGTGTACAGGGCGTCTACTTGAGTGCGATTGTCCATGTGATTAACAATAAAGTCTGTGAATAAAACCAGATTGCTTTCTACACTTCTGCCTTTTATGAAGCCATGTTGTTGTTTTGTTATAATATGATTAAGTTGTGAAGTTAAACACTGACAGACTATTTTTTCCATTAATTTACTTAAAATTGATAGTTTAGAAATGGGTCGATAGTTTTTAACGTTACTTTTATCGCCATTTTTGTGGATTGGAGTTATGTAAGCTTTTTTCCAAATATCTGGTACAATGCCTTCAAGCATTGATTTATTAAACATGATGCAGAGAGGTTTAGCAAGCGTTTTAGCGCAATTTACGATAAAGTAGGAAGGAATATCATCACATCCTGCGCTCGTATTTATATCAAGTGCCCTTATTTCTCGTAATACGATTTCGTTTGTAAATTCAATTGAAGTGATGTTTATATTGTTTGATATATCTGGTATTTCCGATGTGTTCAAATTGCTCTCAGATATATATACAGATTGAAAATATTCCGCGAACAAGTTACAGATTTCTTTTCCATTTTCTGCTAGTTTACCTTCAAGGTGCATTACTCTAGGAAGTTATGATCTGCTTTTTTTTAGATTATTAAAGTGATTCCAAAAAAGTTTTGGGTTACAATACATGTTTCTTTCAGTATTACGGATATAGTTAATGTAAAGTTCTTGTGTTTTTATTTTCTGCCTTGATCGTAATAGTGAAAAAGTTTGGTAGTCACAAGGATTTTTGAATTTTTTAAATTTTTTGTGAAATTTGCTTTTCTCCTTAATTATTTTGATAAGAGAGGATGTATACCAAGGCGGATAGTTACTATTTTTAACATATTTAATTGGTACAAATTCCGCTATTATCTTGTTAAGTTTATCATAAAATACATTAATACCGGTTTGAGTATTCAAATTATGTAGCGTAGTATCCCAATCAATTTCATTAATTTTTGTGTTAATGATATTATAGTCTGCAAGTCTAAAATTAAATATTTTCTGCGGGTCTTTATTCAAATTTTTAGGTTTTTTTATGGGAATTGAGATTAGTAGTGTTTTGTGGTGTATGTCTTCAGGTACTAGTGAATTTTCATTATGCATGATATGTAGTGCTATATTGCTTAAAACTAAGTCTAGAATGTGGTTATTCACATTATTTCTATGAGAGTTATACTGTTTTAAATTGTTAAATGATAGAAATTCAATAACATCTAAGTGAGCGGAATTTAACGAATTCATTGGTTCGGTGTACAAGTAATCACATTAATCGTTTATTGGGACCCAGGTGAAGTGCGGTAAGTTATAGTCGCCGATCAATACAAAACTGTCATTGGAGTATTCTGTGATTTGTAATGACGCCTTGTTTAGGTGTGTTGTGAGGTTAATGAAATGTCTATGATCTGGTGGAATATATGCAGTGCAGATGTGAATATTTTTTCCAGAAAGTGTAATAGTTACCCAGATATCTTCTGTGTTAGAACACCATTCTACTCGTTGAGATGAAATAAAATTTTTCTTAATTGCTATGAGGGTTCCTCCTCCACGTTTCTGTTTCAAATTAGAATAATCTCTATCACGTCGGAAAACATGGTACCTAGAGTCAAAGAGTTCCTCATTTAGAAATGAATCATTCAGCCATGTCTCTGTGAGACATATAGCATCATAGTTATTGAGTTGCATATTTTGCTTGAATATGTCAGTTTTTGACCTAAGACCTCTCACATTTTGGTAGTATATTTGTAAAGTTTCCATTTTAGTTAAACAAGTTACACATAGTTTATAAGATAAAAATAGATTGTTGTTTGTATATGCTGCTGTTAAGCATCAATGACAGAAGTATCTCTTTTTTTAATTTTTTCCAGATCGCTACACGAATTTACACATATGTGGTTAGCGTTTTCGTTTAGTCGGAGGAAAATTTTGCGATTTTTTATCCAACAGAATTTGTATTTTTGCTCCTTTGAGAAATCTCTAACCTTTTTATACAGAAGTTTATTCTTGGGGGATAAGTGTTCGTTGATGAAGATTTTTTGGTTTTCAGGCATGTTTATGTCCTCCGCCGTGAGGCCCTTCCTCTTGCGAATTGCAGCAATGATGTCGTCTTTTTGTTGCCTCCGTTCCAGCTTCACGACAACGTTCCTCGGTCTTCCTTCGACTTTCTCCCGTGAAGTAACGCGACTGGCATACTCGATGTGGTTCGGCATCTCTACTTTGAGTTCTGAATAGATGTTTTTTAGAACGTTCATTAAATTCTCTTGCTTTTTTTCCGGGATTCCGATAATCTCTATATTATTAGAACGGGCATACTGTTCACTAGCTTCATATTTCGCTTGTAATTCAATTAGGTCCTTTTTTTGTGACATGTTATTTTCATTTATTTTTTCCAATTGAGTAATTTTATTCTCCATATTTTTAAATTTTAACTCATAGTCATCAATTTTAGAGCTTAGATATTCTACAGTTTTTACTAAATCCCGTATTTCAGATTTAAAGGTGTTATTTAACTCACTGAATTTGAGTTCCATGCGACTTATAATGTCAGATTCTTCCGCTTGTGTTTTCTTAGGTGGCATTGTAAGGTTATTTTTTTATATTTACCGAAACTGATAATTTCAAGTTTTATTGTCGATAAAATTGGTGATTGATAACACTTTATATTGACAATTTTTAATTATTTTAATATTTAGTTAAAAATCCGTTTCTTGACACTTCAATACCATAGATAATTATGAAGTATTTAAAAATTATATTTAATTTCTAATCAAATGAAACGACAGCAAGAGAATTAATTTATCCAAAACACATTTTTGGTATTTATGATGTTAACCGATTTGCAGTAAAGATTAATTGAATATGTAATAATGTAAAGAAGTCCTTTTGGTTGTCAGCTAATTTCTATCCTAACTAAATGTCCTATGTCCTGCCTAGTGGAGCCATCCTAGTTTTTGTAATCTTATTATTGACGGTTACCTAAGCAGTATTTGTAGCAAAAAATTGACAAATTTTATTTATATAATCTGTGAGCAAAGTATAAAGCTACGAACCTTGTGCTTAAAGGGATGAAATAACCTTTATTCCAGGCGATAAATCTCTATCTTTAAAATATTTGCAAAAATTGTGACGTCAAAGTCGGAAAACCATCTCCCCTTTTTTCTTTACGTAATTGGTCATCCTTTTTAAATATCACTTAACGCAGGGGCTAATCGTTTGACTTTTCCAACAATGTGTTTTCTGAAATTCATTCTACGCCATTGCTTTTTCATACACCATGTAATATTTATTCACGGGGTCTGGAGAATTAATCACACCACGTGACCCGCCCAGTGGCGTACGATCTTCGCACGATAGGGGGCAATCATGGAAAATATAGGTCAGTGACGTAGAAGGTAATAAATTATCCGGTGAAAACGTGCATTACTGATTCATCTCCTAATTGTGTTTTCGGAAATTCATTTTTGGCCGTCTTTCCGAGCGAAAGGCCAATTGTATTAATGATGCTACGGGGTCAGCTGTGAGAGATTGGATGGATTTTTTTATCAAATCAAAATATATTAGTTATAGGAAAGCTTTTAATAATTAAGAGTGAATAAAAGCAAAAGAATTCAGTACTATTATAAAATTTAATTATGGAAATCAGCTTGTCCAAGTAACTCCTTAACAGGAGCCTAAAAGAAAATTAATTGTTTAGTAATAGTCGCTATCTAAAGAAATGAGAAACACAGAATTTAATTTTTTATTTATTTTTAATATGAATACCGCACAAGAGTTCCAACTGCTCCCGCCTGGAGCCAGTGAGACTATGGCATCCCCAATTGGGGTATGCCTTGAGACTGAAGGTAGTGGGGAGAGGAAAGAGATGGGGTAAAGGAATGTGGCTATTCCGATCTGTTCACCGAACACGGCTAAAGCCATTTCAAGCAACGTTTCAATTCTGAACGGTGGTCTTACACCAGGGCGATACTGAGGGTATCTTCCACTCTGGAACGTGCTGCAAATGTACTATATATTATTTTTAATTAATAAATTATGAAATTACACAAATTAATCGAATAAGATTTTTTTGCCACGCCGGGATTCGATCCGCGTCCTTCGGATTGCGAGTCAAGGGCTTTACCGCCGGCCGTTAATAAAATAATCGTGCAATTGTTATAACTATTTACTATTCTGCATCAATAATTCTGGAACCAACTACCACATATATGAACCTATTCCTCAATTTCGCACACTTGGAAATAAATTTACATCAAATATCGACGTATTAAATATAAGTTTACCATCAATTAAGAAATACCTTCATGATATTTTTATGTATTGATATTTAAGGAGCATCGCATGGGGGCTAGGGGCTAATGCATATATTTGTGTATTCTTATATTTATCTATAATGTAGATGTATGTTCCCCTATCACCTGTAAATTTTGTAATTACAAACATAAACTATATTATTATTTCTATGCCACCTGCAACTTAAAATCTTTCTCTTTTCTTGTAATACATTATTTTTACTTGAATTTATCTCTATACCATTCAAATGATGTTTATTTCTTCAAGCTATTTGTATTCAAAAACTGTGTCTGTGTATTAACTTATCACGAAAAAGCCCGTCAGGGCGTTGAAAATTAATAAACAAAATAAATAAACATTCTGAAAGACTGAATTTCTGTCGACAGATGTAACACATTTCCCCTGAACACTTTAAGTTTTTAAGCTCTTATTTTTGGAGATAATCTCTATTCTACGCTCAGTTTAAAAAGTAATTACATATATGAAAATCCCTCGGTAAAAAAACATGGCGAAATATGCTCCAAAAATTATAAAAACCCATCCTCTGTTATTTAAAAAAAAAGACGGTTTATCTCTCAAATGTTAAGACATTTTTGCTCTATTTTAAATAACTCATATTATATTGTTACATAAATATTTTCGCTTATGACTTTTTATTATAAGGGTTTTTAATATTACCGCGCTCTTTCTATCATTCGT
This sequence comes from Glyphotaelius pellucidus, assembly GCA_936435175.1. Lineage (NCBI taxonomy): Eukaryota > Metazoa > Arthropoda > Insecta > Trichoptera > Limnephilidae > Glyphotaelius > Glyphotaelius pellucidus. The sequence continues at coordinate 7,849,448 of OW386552.1, read as the reverse complement.
ATAAACACAACTCCCTTTCAACGCCACCTCTGGTCTGGAGCTCTAAAACCTGAAAAATACCCTCGACTCTGTGCAGAAACGGGCGGTCCGTTTGATAGATTCTCCCATCTTAAGGCGCCGCTTCCCCGCTAAAAAAGAAGACGATGGAGAGATATGCAATTACGAATGTTGGACGGAGCGCGCTAATATTTTAAATGATAAAATTGAAACAAAAATTGTGAAAATGTTTAAAAAAACACGACTCGTTTAAAAAAAGAGCAAAAATCTCGTGGAAGGCGTCTTAAGTATCATTTAATTTATTTATTATTTATTGATCAACGCCCTTTTTCAGGGCTTTTACATTTTAATGGTAATAAATACAATTAAACACAGTTAATTTTTTCACAACTATAACTTGTAAAATAATAGAAACAAACGTGTTTTTAATCATTTTCGGAGCATACTTTGCGATTTTTTTCTATCGAGGGAATTTCATATAATTTGCGTTTCGGCGTGGAACGCGTCTAGGTATTATCTTAAAAAAAAAAAAAAATTTTAAGAGCTTAAAAACATCAAATGTTTAAGGGAGATATGTAAGAAATCGGTAGAAATTCGGGTAGCGGCGGCTTAACAGACGGATTGCAATCTCGCGTCATTGATCCCTTCGGCACCGGTGCATAGTCGGGAAACATGCCAAACACGCGCCCAACATTTGTACACGGTTGACATTAGTCACATGAGAACGGGTCATTTTTACGACTCGTTCTTGAGTTCAACAGCTCAACTGTGGAACGATTTGCCAGTCTCTGTGTTTCCTCCCTCCTACAACCTGGGTCTCATGTTCAAAAAAATCCACATAGTTTTTCGGCATAATAATTAATTTAGTGGTGTTTATGAGAAATCTGTACCGGATACAGAGTACACTTTTTTTACATATAATTGCATACTCAGGTCAAATTTCAATTTTTAGGAGATATATGACTAATCAACTGGACGATTGACATATATTTATTCCTTTTACTATCTAAACAAACCGGTAACCGCGTAACCAAAGAGTTTAGGTAATCCTTTATGCTAAACGCTAATAAAATTAAAAGATTTAAAATGTGAATTTTAAGGAGAGGTGTCGGGAGTTCATTAGAATATTATCTGAAATAGCTTAACCCTAATCTGTAGAAATTATCTGTCAGAAACATTAAATTAAGCCAAGCTTAGCCGGAAAGCTTACACGCCCGCATATACCCCACTGTACAGCTATAGTCAATGCAGATCCCAAGATATTATCCCTCTGAAGAAACTAACGCGCATACACGGTTAGATTTATCAAGAATGTTAGGCAAATTGAACAATAGATGAGAAAGTTCTGATAAGACAGCGTTTGCTCTTTCTTTGAGCTAAAGTTGTTCGTTGAATGGAAGTTTAAATACTACTTACCTTATATTACATTACAGTAGCCTCGTGGTGTTCTGTACAGCTTTAAGTTTTCATTCAATAACTTTTGAAGGATATTAGTGGATACATGAAATAATGCTTTTGTGTTATTATTATTTATTTATTTGCTCGCCATCGCAGAGTATGTCACATTATTATTACAGTAATTAACCTTTTCACTATATTCATAGTGATGATTCTATATAGGTGAACACACCAATCATCACAATATTATTTGTGCAACGATACCCTCCACACAGCATCTCAGATGACATTGACCCTGAGGGAAATTGTTTTCCTCAGGGCCTCCTGTGTGGAGTTAATGTAAAAAAAAAACAAAAAAAAAAGTTTAAATTACATGTGCATAAATCAAATATTAGCAAATACATCCATACACTTATTATATAAATACATGAATATGTATGTACACTGTACACATTATATATACGTTTACAGCGCCCTTGAGGTGATTTTTCACAAAAACGGCGCTCTACAAATTATCCAATTATTATTATTATATGTACACTCATACATATACAGTATAGTGAAAGGAAAATTATATATGGGCTCATATGGGGGTACCTATAAATATTATAAAGGTTATTTGATTCGGTTAAGATAATATTATGCGACTAATCATCTGAGGCTTTATTAATAAAGATGTTGCAATTTTACACAACTGAAAAATAACCATTAAGGCAGTATTCTAGTCTAGAATTTTTTTCTTTTTTCTTATTATTTCCTAAGTTTAAATATTCAAAAATATCTCCTTAGAAGGATTTTTCGAAATTCGCATTATTTTAAAAATTATAACCATTTTAATGTCGCGGTGTAGACGGAATCTAACCAGAATCTAAATAGAACAAAATTTTCAATGCATTTTTCTCAAAACTACTTTTTTCGAGACGTTTGACACGATATTTCAAGTTCTACGGAACCAATTTGCTTGAAATTTGGTTTGGAAGCTTGAGCCTTCTCTACACATTAGTTTATCGCCCCTACCAGAATTATAACAAAATTTCAGTTTTTACTATTTTTTAAAAATTCCGAAAAGACAAAAAAAAAAACTCCTAAAAGAATGTATTTTTATTTCAGACAGCCGCCATTTTGCGAAAAAAAATTCTACTTTTCCGAGGTACGGGCTATAGCAGCATTTGTTTAGATTAAGAAGGTAGGGTTGCAATCGTGTCAACCAGGGCTCGCCATTTTTTTGAGACCCCCCATTTCAGCACCTTGTAACGTTTTGAATTTAGAATTTTTTTAATTATTTTTTTTTTATGTGTACTTTAATGTTTAATAAATATTTGGTAAAGTAATGGCTGTTAAAATTATTATTGTATTTTTTTACTGCCCTGAAAAAATACCTACAATTCGTGCTTCTAGACTAGAATACCCCCTTAATGAAGGGTCAATGGTTGCTTATCAGTTGTGTAAAATTTAAAACACTTATAAGTAAGGAGGCTGATATCTACAACAAGATTGTACGGTACAATCAACGTTTCAACATTTTCCACAAAAAAGTTCTTCATTTTCATAACTCTTTCTCCATTTTTCATTTGACACACAATTACGATACCTTACAAAAAATATGAACTGAAATATTTTGGATTAATTAATGGCCTTTAAATTACTTTTGACACACCGGCCGCGTTTTAACGAAACGCCCGACTAATGAAATTACTAAACCCTTTGTAGCGGGGTGAAATTTTAAACTCATGTGGACGCCTGAAAAGGGGTGGATTTGTATTCAGGCGTTCCATTTGACCTTCATAAGGGTTCGTTTTTAATTTATCATGGAATATAAGCAAACTGGGTTATTATAGTTGGTTCTAAAATTTAATTTGAGTTTCTAAACAAATAAATCTCACGTAATATCGCTTTCATTGATCTCAAAATTTTGGTGCCTTTTAAAACACTTTTCAAATAGCCTTTAATTAAGCTTATTAGGCATATAATACGTAGGTGTTTTAGGTCCATTGGAGGTCATCCACCATCTACCCGCCCTGGTGTAACAGATGGTTACTCCTTCAAGGCTCTCGCAAGGACTCTATTTTTTTTGAATGAACGAATCTACATTTAATTTTGAAATCTAGACCTCCGGTGTCCTGCTAGTAAGCAGTATGCAAGTGCTTGGCGGGAAATACAGTTTAAGGTTCTTGTCATCTAGCATTCGATCGATAAAATATTTATTGACAATGTCGATAACTTGTCATCATTCTTGAGCACGGGTGCAGATCGCCAACGTGCAAACAACAGTTCACGGAGAATAAATTAATAACTTTTAGTTAGTTATTGAATTTTGTCATTTGTTCGTTGGCGATCTACTGTCATGCTCAGGAAAGATAACAAGTTACCGATATTATCGGTAAAACTTTTATTGATCTATCGCGCTAGACACCCAAATTTTTGATCACTGTGTGTATGCAGGAATATTTTGTTTAGTCATTTTTTCATAGTAGGACATTTTTTAGTTCATCAAATTTCCTCTTTTACTTTTAGCAATTCAAATTTGAATAAAATTACTTCTTCAAATATATTAAGGATATCCATCAAAATTTAAATGTAAACTTTTGAAATATTTCATTAAAATACTTTTTGTAGATTTAAGTAAGAAAATGCACTTTATCAGAATTGTTTATATAAGATATATTGTTGTTATTTTTCTATTATGTTCCTAAATTTCAATGTCGATATTTTATTGGTCAATGACAATTTATAAAGACTGCTTAGAACGTTATAAAAAAAAAATATTTAATTAACAGTAGTTCTTTCTAAAAAGTTAGAGTCCTTACGAGAGTCTAGAAGGAGTAGCCATAAGTTACTTTGACCAGGACGGGAAAGTGGAGGGGTCCCTCCAAATGTTTGAACTCTAGTCACATTTGGATCGTGTTAAACCATAGTGAACTAACTCACTTTTTGCATTTTCTGAGTTAGAGTTTGAAATGAGGGCTAAAAATCATAATCTAGCTCTGCCAGAGAGAACCAAACACAAAAATACTGTCTTGACCAATCATAGACTATATTTCTCTGATTGTTTCTTCTCTCTGGCAGATCTAGATTATGATTTGGAGCCCTCATTTCAAGCTCTGACTCAAAAATTGCAAAGTGAGTTAGTTCACTATGGTTTAAGACGATCCATTTGACGTCGTCACAAATCGATATTTTTACAAATGTGAACCGCTTCCGTCCCTTAGGAAATACATACGTTTCCCATGGTTTTGTAAATTCAAATTTCGAATATTTTATCAGTCATTGAAGAAGCCATCAAGCGTAATTATCACAAACGTTTAAACAAACCCTTACGGGTCAAGAAACGGAAGTTAATGAGGATTGAGGAGCATTGTCAAATATCTAGAAGTCAATTTAATTACGACGACAAATATGACAAGGGTTCAAACAACTAACCCTTTAAGGGTTTAAAAAGGAGTTAGGACGCTTTCGGGTTCGATCAAATATAAGATTCCTACTGGCCAGCGCAACTGCGACACATTTAACAGTGAACAATTGTTAAGTTAAACGAATGAGAGATGGATAGGAGAAGGAGAAGAAAAGGTTAATAAACACGGAAGTAATTACACATTTTTATTCCACATTGGAATTTCTCGGAAGGATGATAGGTCCTGAGAGGAAATCTTTGACTCTGAAACTCTGTACTGTTTCTAATTAAGTTGATTTTAGTGATGTTATTTACTTATTATGAATTAACGCCGATTAACGGCTTTTACATAAGAATTACAAAAATTTGAAATGGATACAGAATATGCGTAGTTAAGAAAAAATATTCATATGCCAAAAAATTAAAAAGTACATATTGAAGTGACAGCATAAAGTAGAAAAAGTAAACCTCATATACATGTTTACCTACAAGATATTTTGAACTGAAAAAATAACCAAGTAAAGTACGTAACAAAAATAAATTTAGAAATCTAAATCCAAAACAATAATAAATTTAAAAAAGAAGTTTACATTGATGAAGAATATAAACATTCAAAGTATACTTGATTATAATGCAACTGAGAAGCGCTGACAAACAGCTTTAATTAAATAATGTTTGTATGTTGATAATCTTTCAATATTTATCACAACATATTTAGTACCAAGCATATGCAGGCGATTTATTATTGAATACAATTCAGCATTAGATCCTATATTATTACAATGATAAGGAAATTCGTGACGAACCGATCTACTCGGTACATGAAAACATATCAACGAAAGAAGTTCAGGGAAGTTCAACAAATTATTAACAATTTTAAATAAAAAAAATAAGTCAGAACTAATTCTTCTTTCTTTTAATGTATCGAGTCCCAGTAGTTGCAACAGAGAGAAGTAATTAATGTTTTCAATTAATATTCCAAATTTAAAATTAATGTGACGTAAGAATTTGTGTTGGACACGCTCAAGGGAATTTTCATGTACGCTGTTTGTTCCTAGAATACGATTTAATACATTTAGTCTGTAAAATAATATCATTTATAATATTCATTTTATTTTAGTCATTTAAGTTACGCGTAGTTTCTCCTTTTAAAATGTGCAAACAAGATATTATCTCACGGTTTCATGAATAAGGTCCAAACCTTGAATAATATGGCTGGTATCATATAAATGCATTCCCTTGCAAATTTGGGACAAATTCCTTTATTATTTGTAAAGTCGGTACTTTGAATAAGTACCCTCAAATAACACCTACTTATGTTTATGACACTGCTAAAGCCGACGGTGCATTTATCTTAGGGCTAAAGCCCTAAGTGAAAAAAGTAATAAAATTTTGCAATATTTGTTAATCCCTGTAATATTAAGATGTATTTTTATTGGTAGGCCTCTAGGGCCGACTTTTAGGTAATTGTTTTATTATTGTCTGTAAGTTAGATTTTAAAATTAGTGTGGGAACTGCTAAAAATGTATTTTCTCATCATTTTTTTATGTACCATGTTTTTGTAAGATTACTTTAAATAACCACGAGGTTGATATGGTTGGGTTAGTATTGTTTTGACGGTGAAACGGGAAGGTACATGTTGTACCTTCGGAGTTATTTAATCAAACTCGAGCATGGGGGGTACATATAGGTGCCTATCTCCAGTAGAGTGTTGTAATCAATCTCTGATCTGAGGGGTACATGGGTGCCTGTCTTCAGTAGAGTGTTGAGATATCGAGGGAAATAAAGCCTTCGATATTCGTCGGTGTGGTGGGGTCTTGGAGATCACTATTGTCACCAGTATTGTATTTTTATTTAATAAATTGTGTTGAAGAATAACAAGAAGTGTTTTCCTGCAAATTCCATCGAGTTGTGCTTTCGTACCACGATAGTAAGAAACATACGCTGTAATACGGATTCCAAATGGTGGAGTTAAATTCTAATTAGCTTCTATCAAGATAAGTGTAGAGTAATTTGACAGTTTTTAAATTTTTAAAATCATTCGAAATCCGTAAGATAAACCCTATCTATCTATCCATAAATATGACATAAACAAATTAAAATGTGTGGTTGTTCCTACAGTAAATTTCAGTTGTTCTCTCAAATGGCTACATTTCAAATAAAATAAATGCCACAATTTGAGATAATCCACCAAATCAATCAAAATGGAAATGGAATAATTTATATAGTCACATAATTTAATGTAACCCTTACACACGACCTACGTGATAATGTCTTACATATATAATATACGTAATCGTGGCTCTGGAGATAATGGAATAATAATCCACATTGAAAAACCAGCTCGAAGGTTAGGAGCGTGAAAATTGACGAATAATCCATATTCATCGTGCAGAGGGTCGGCGTTGGTTCAGTCAGAGGTCAGGTACCAAACAGAATAGCGAATTTCAATATACAATACAGGGGGTAAACACTGCGAAAGACATTATAGGCACTAATTCATTTCCCCCGCCGCCGCCCCGGGATTTATTGGATATATATATATTTAACACCTCCGCCGTAGTGGTGACTTGGCAGGGGTGCCCGGGTTCATTGGGTGAGGTTTGTCAAGGTCTTGGTGGCCGATGTGTCTGCCCTGCTGCTGCGTAGTAGGCCGGATCCAAAGAGACTGGTTGAGGAGGTTTTTTTGACCTCTCCAGCCAGAATCCCTCGACCCATCGCCTCGCACCGCAGTTGAAGGGATGGATTCATACATCCGTTACTCCAGAACAAACTGACCCCCCAGATTCCTACCTAGCCTTCATAACTATTTCCTACCCAGAAAATTCGATTCTTCCTTTCCTTAAAAAACCCTCTACTATCCCCTAAGATGAAATTATATTCCTCAGGGCCTCCTGTGAATGGAACTGTGTGAAGCTAAAAAAATAAGCCTTTGTCACTTGTTGAAATGAATGGTTGAAACACATTGATTGGAGTCATTATTGATTAACAAAAACAATGTTGGACCCAAAACCGATCCCTGTGGGACGCCAAAATTTCATTGAATTTGTCTGTTGGATATATTTTTAATGAATTTGTCAAAATAGAAGCCATGTCTACAATCTTAATGCTAGGGCATTCTGTCTTGGACAAGACATTCAACTTGAAGATTATTGCCTTATTAAATCTAGTATCTTATCCGAAGTACGTAGTACTAGATCTAGCATATGCCTGTCCCGCAGCACGGCTTAGCTGACAGTTATAATTTTGGCCTCGTCTGATAACATTCGAGGTTGAGAAAGAAAAAGAGAGGCTGCCATCTGACAACCTAAAGAGAGCGGTTGGCTTCAGGTGGTTGAAATGCGCCAGAATTCACGAAAACCATGTATTTGATCAAATTGAAGAAGTCGAAAAATTCTGTTCGCCATTAATTTATAACTAAGAGAATTACTTTATTTTCGCTTCGCAAATTTATGAATATAATGTGATAGTACTGAGTTAAAGATATAATAATAGCTCGGAGGTTTAAAACTCAACTTCCTTTCTATAAGTTTCAAAGTTCTGAATGCGGACCCTTAAGCCTAAATATGGGGCCCCTAATTGAATACGACCGTAAATATAATCAAACCGGAAAGTTATGCTAAAACCATTGGGTACTGTTTGTATTTCAGCATCACAATAACATCCAGTTTATGGACCAGTTATGTTAGCCACTAAAATATTATCACTTTAACTAATACCTTTATCAGGGATTTTATTATAATGCATGCAAACAACTAGACCAGAAATCTAGGTTTATAGGGTCGATTTAATTAGTCTCATCGTTTGTAATAAAATCCTCTCGAGGAGAACCAAATGCAAGCCCATAAAATGCTCATCTGCCACAAAATACTACCCACAAAGTTCTAATCTACGATTCTGCATATTAATCAGTAATAAATTGAATACCCCAAAAGCATTAATTATTTTTGGGTTTAATTCGTAGAACTCCAATTAAACATATTTTTTAAAAATTTAATGCGTAACAAGGATTACAAGCCCATTTTCAAGCTGTTTGAAAATGGCCTTGAAAGCCGAAACAGCTTCCACAATAATATAAAAAACAAAAATAATTGAATAACTTAATAATATCATTATTCAATTTGATTTACAACAAGCACTTTTTCTGAATATAACTATAATCTTTAATTTATTTTATTTTTATTTAAAAAGAAATACAATCATTTCCGGGTTACGAATAACCCAACAATGTTTGAAAATCTCCTATTACCACCACAGAAAGCCGAAAATGTTGCTATGTTGTGATGGAGGACTTAGCCAGCCGAGGAGTCGAACACGGGACGCCCGGGTGCAACCCAAACGCAATGCCCACTCAACCACTGACCGGTCTGATAAATCAATCATATTAATAAAATTTAGAAGAAAGGAGGTATTTGCATTAAGTTTCAGATAAATTAACTTATAAAAGCATGCATGACCATCCTGTTCCATATCTATTGGGAACCATTTATTGGAAAACCAACGCCTCCGCCATAGTGCTCACGCCCTAAATGGTTCGCTACGTTTGGTGATTTAGTAGAGTTGCCAGGGTTCATCGGGTGAGGTGTTTTCAGGTCTTGGTGGCGGATGCGCTTGCCCTCAAGCTGTGTAAAGGGCCGGATCGGGAGAGATCTGTTTGTGGTGACTTTGACCTCTTGTGCTGGTCTCCCGACCTATCATTTTGCACCGCAGAGGGAGGGATGGACTCATAAGTCCGTCAGATTCCTACCTACCTACGTACCGTTTTCCTTCCCAGAACTTCCTCTCCTCCCTTTCCTGAAAAATACCCTTCACACTTGTCCCCAAGATAGTTAGACTTCACGAGAATCTCCCTGTTTCAATAAGCCATTGGAACTACATTGATTGAAAAGCCCGAGTATCATTGGGGGGCAAAATTTACAATGGTCATTATTATTTAAACACCATCCACACTAACTACGGTAAACAATCCATTGGTTACGAGGGGGGCAACTAAATATAATTGCCTCCCAAACGACATTAAAAATGAAAAAAAGGTGGGTAAATTTAAAAAAAAATATATTAATGTATATTCTTGATAACAGAATAATGAAATGGAGTAGCGATGTATTATGGTGTTTAGTTTGGTTTAATGTATTTAAATATTTCTGGTTAAATGAGTGAATTTGTAATTTTCTTTTTACTAGAATAAAAACCAAAAAAAAAAAATATTTTTTTGAAGTGAAAACTTCTTTAGCACCGTTGTGATTTGAAACTCGAGGAAACGAGCGACACTAAAAAGAGAAAAACATATGCATCTGTAGGATTTAGCCTGCGAGAGAATGAGGTAGATTTATCAGTGTCCTCTTTGTACGGTGCTTCGAAGCCTATCGGCCTCCTCTTCGTGTGGTGCTTCGTAGAATAAAATGTAGAATAGTTTTAAACTTAGTAACAAAATAAACCCTACAATTATCCTACTCATTTTCTCGAAGTTTAGTTTTCGGACGGTTTGACTTTTACCGCGTGCGAACTGCAGGCATGTTTTTTTTTAAATATGTTAGGTTCCGTTAACGACTGCTTTTAATATTGAATTACTTTAATCGATTTCTAGTGCAATAAATAAAATTAAAAAAAAACTATTCACATTTTCAACAAAATAAATCAATTCACATTTTGTTAAATTACTGGTAAAAAAAGAAAACTGAGATGGCAGGTAGAAGATAAACTTCGTTTTCTGCCAATAAAAGGATTCTAGATTCATTTTCGAACCAGACCAGAATATGAAAGATCTGTATTTTATTCTCATTTCCCCCATTTAATTAGAAATCAAAGCTCTTAATGATTTGATTGAGTCGAAAATCAAGCCGAAATTTTATTAACATGTACTTAAATTTTATTCTACCGATTAAACTTAGATTAATTAAGTAATTAAAAAAATATATATTCTTTATAAGCATCCGATAAACTGCCAAAGCAGTTTGTCAGTATGCAACGTACTTGGAATGTAGTTCTTGAAAGATATCGGATAAAAAACATTTCCCACAAAATCATATTCAATTTAGGAGGCGGGTATGGGAATCACCGCCCTAGGAACCATTTATTCACCCTTAGTGGTTTGCTACGTTTGGTGACATAGCTGAGGTTATTGATGGATACTTTTGCCCACCTACTGCGTGGCGTTTTTGACCTCTCCAGCCGGACTCTCTCGACAGGAACTCATCGCCATCACCGCAGTGGGAGGAATGGATTAATATTCCTTTGTACGCCTTTTCATTCCCAGAACTTCTCCCCTTTCTTTTCATAAAACAATTTAATGATAATTCTTACAAAAAAATTTAAAAATTTCTTTCAGGGTAAATTTTATTTCTCATAATAAAATAACAGAGAATTTAGAATTACTTAAATAATACGACTGATTCATTTACTTTAAAAACAGCCAATTAAAAATAATAATGAAGAACTAACAAGTTTTTCCAGAATTTTCACCGAATTAATTAATGAATCACTTTTGTTTTTGGTGTTTTTCCGAAGAAAATTTTTTGTTTGAAAAGTCAAGTTAGCATTTATTGATAACGTCTGGAATAAATAAAGTATCAGACCTATAAAACATGCTTTCAAGTGCCAAAATCTTCTACTAATGAATTTAATTTAAGATAAAATTTCATTTATAATGTGGCAAATTAATTTCTTAACTTATGTAATCGGAAATCATTTTGATGCTTGTGCCTGAATTTCACGAAATAAAAAAACGCTGTTGTTTTCGGCATAAATCAAAATGGGGGGCGTTCAACGAATTTGGATTTGAAAATTAAACCTGACGCCGTCCGCATAAAGACTACACTTATATTTTGTATTAGTTACCGCCCCGACACGGTGGTGGAAGTCTCTTCACTCCACGTCGCTTGGGGCCGTGAAATCGATTTTAAATTTCTTTGTTATTATAATAAACAACCCTTAAAAAAGGAGTTGTGTTTTGGTTTTTACCGACCTTTACGAAATCAACCCATGAAAAACAACACTCCAATAACTTCTCCAACCTTTCCAAAAACTTCTCAAGTATTTTTAAATCCCTCCCAAAAAGAAGCGTGGATTCCGATGTCGAATTTCTCTAGGACTAGGGGATCACCTTAAACGTAAAATTAAAGACAATCCTTTAAAATGTAATGAATTGAAAGAAGGTTATGTAAAAATATTTAAAGATTATTCAGTAAGTTAAAGTTAAACAATTTCCAAATTATTTTTAATTAAATTCAGGATTGTATTAATAGTTCTATTAATAAATCCAATTATCAGAGTCTGAAAAAAGCTCGAAGATGACTTATTTAGTAAATTTATCTTATAAATGTCACAACATCTATCACAACAAAAGTATTAATTAGACCGGGTTGGGCGCCATGTCATTTAACACCATGACCGATGAAGTTTTTATGGTAAACCGAAATATAAAAGAAGCTAAATAAAATAATGATTTCGTTTTGATAAGTATCTGAAGTCCGCCACGTTCGTCTGTTGTTGGTGAGATAAGTCGATTTCTGAACCCGAACACTGCCGTTTCCCAACTGAGGCACGGAAGCTTCTCGGCCAGCTATCTGAAGTGGTGATGTATTCTAGTTGATCGACACATTTGATGGGATCGATCATGAACCGAGAACCAGAAATCCGAGGCACGATGTTCAACTCATTACACCATGCGTGTGTTTTTTTGTTTCCCCAATCAAAATTTCTGCAGTCTCATGCGGTAGCTACTTGTCTGAGCCATTGCAGCTCGTGTGACCAATCGAGGCGAGTCGAGCTACTGACATGCGAGTACATTATAATGGCAGAGAGCTGTCGACTGTCAGGACAGCAGCTCACACTGTGTAACCAGCACTTAAGGGACGGCGCTGCCCCAAATTTCACAAACCACTGCGACTATGCAAATGCCGCCTTTGTTGTGGTTGGGTTGAGTACACTCGGTTGTTGAGCGCGGAGCTATAATAGCAAAGGGGAATATAAAGCCTTCAGAGTACAGGGTGTAACGCAGCAAAAAATCCAACCCTTTTCGGCAAATATGTAAACTTTATACTTGAAACACTCGACCGGGCGGTGGCTGTATACAACTCGTTGGTCAGAAGCAAATTTGAATATGGGAGTGTTATCTGGAATCCATACTATTTAAAATATTCAAAAGCCATTGAATCAGTACAAAAAAATCCTTAGACTTTTATCATTTAAACTTGGATAAAATGCCTAACTCTTATCTTACGAGGAACGACTCCAACAATATCATTTTACAACCCTGGAAAAAAGAAGACGATTCGCTGACTTAATATGTTTATAGAAAATTATTCATGATGCGCTTCGAACCACTCATTGTCTGAGCAATATTAATATTAAGGTTCCTAACAGACGCAATTTAAGGAGTCATAATACATTCCATTTTAAATTATTTAATAAAAATGTTGCATACTTAAATCCACTATCTCGAATGTGTCGTCTATATAATACTATTGAATGTGACCATGTAGATATTTATGCAAACAGTCTCACATATTTCAAAAGGCAAATTAACAATCTTGTGCAATTATGCGATTGCACTATTATCATTTTATTTTTATTATCTTTCTTTTCTTTCTCTGCATTTATATTTTATATTTGACATTACTATGTTTTAAATTTCCTTTTGTGGTAGCAAGTAAATACTGATACACGCAAGCTGTGAACATTTATAATTGGAGTGTTAATACCTATGTTCATCCCAATGGCAATTTTATAACTGTTATCATTGTTAACACTCTTTAAATGTTTCAAATAATAAATAAATAAAATTCTTAACCTGTGAATATTTTTTTATATAATTCTCTAAAAAAAGGAGAAGAAGAAAAATTGCCAAATATTGTCTGAAATAGACTGGTCTATATATGTAAAAATCAAAATATGCTTGCTTGGGGATATAAGGGTACGTACTTGCGTTACGAGTTGTCTATGTATTGCTATACTAAGCATAGGAAATGTTTGAAACTTTCATAATACCTTCTTAAACCCCCGCGAAGGTTTTTGGATTGTTACAACCACATGACAATACATCTGAAAAGTTTTTTAACAAATACAAAAACTCTTGCGAAAATGTCAAAATTTGAGAATAACATTTTGCAAAACAATGATTGTTAAATCAAAATTGAATTTTCTCTCTTTAAATTAATGAATTTATTAAAGAACTCTCCCATAGTAATATCCAAAATCGAATACTTTGAATCGAATCAAGAATTTTCATTTGTAATTTCATTTGTAAAATTTTTAAAGAAGTTTCGTGATTTTTCATGTTCACTAAAAATGTTTAATTTCTGATGCTCGGTTATCGCACCTTTTTTTCTTGCCATTGTTCCAAATTTCATTTCCAGCAAAGGAAGATAGGAACTACCTCTCCCTAATCTCTTCTTAACCAATCTAGCCTAACCTAACCTCACCTAACATAACCTGAAAATAGCGAGTGGTTGGAAGGTTAGGGAGAGGTAAGACCTTGATAAAAAGACATCCTGGTATGAACTAAGCATATTCTCATTTCAAAACCAAACACGAGTAATTTTCAATTCAAAACCCAGTCAAAATTCGACTCAATGTTACAAACTTGAGTTCAATGATATGCAATTAATAATACTTCCATAAACTTAGAGACTATTAATATTTAGTAAAGTATTTGCTATCCGGTTAAAATAGATGATTAAAAACAGCGCGTAAAACGATCTCTCAATTAAACTGGAAAAAATATGAGCGAAACCCAAACTGGTGATTCAAGGTGAATTTTTTAATAATACGGAAGTTAAAATGTCTGAAGCTGTTCGCTAATACTGTAGAAAGGAAGTTAAACCGGACCACTTCGCGTAAACAGCGGAAATATCTGGATACTTTATACTGAACTGCAAACGAAGGCCTAGCTTGGTCGCAAATCCATTAGTTTATGAAAAACAGATGAAGAACTCTCAATGTAATTAAAAGCTCAATCCCCACCATTCAAGTAGCCGCTTTCGACACTTGGCAAAAAAATCCCCTTGTCTTTGAAATGCTTTCAACGCTGCCTATTTTTTCTTTGATGTTTTCCTGCTATTCACTCCAGAAATTTGATATCATCTGCAGTCTTGCTGAATATGGTTAAATCATTTGTGACAGAAATAGTACGTAGTCTTTTCAAGATGTGAATTGCTGGCTTTTATTTAGCTGGCAGCAATGATTCTTTAAGTGTCAATTTTAAATTAAAAAAATCTATTCATAAGCGTTGCAATAAGTTATTTAGCAATCTGTCTGTATATCGAAGAATCTCCGCAGGTTTCTAAGCTCTAATTAAAAGTGAATAAAATAAGGTGGGAAAAATATTTACACTACCGTTACTTTTTTGGGTGAAAACGGCTTTCGTTGGTTATTGTACAGATCTGTTGTTAGCAGATAATATAAATTAAAATTTTATGTTCCAATATGTACACTTCGAATAATTTATTTATCATTAGCTGAATCTATTATAAGGTATGGGATTACAGCTTGGGGACTTTCCAGTAAAACAAATCGCTGCTCTAGTTCTTGTATGTTCAATAGACCATTTTAGTTTTTGTTCAATCTCCACTTTAAAATTAAAAATAGAGTATAAAAAAAGTATAGTTACTCACTTAACTAAGAATTATTTAAATTAAGGAGACCTTTACCTTTACGAAAATAGCTTTATCTTAAACACCTTTCATAATGTTTCATTGAAATAATGAGAGAAAACCATCTCTTCCTGTAAAATTTTCTAATGGTCTATCGAACATACAAGAACTGAGGCGACGAAATTTAAATCGTGTGCAATCAGTTGAAAATTAATTAGTTAAATTATTAGCTCAAAAGTTTATACGAACAAAGACATAATGTTCCGTATTTTTACCAGAATCTCAAAATTCTCTCAGTAAGAGCAATTCTGTAGTATAAAATTATATTTCAGCATATGAATAGACCTATATACATAAATAAACTGGACCACACTTACAATACTCGTTTTACGTTAAATGAAGGACTAATTGTACCTAAGCATTTAAACATATATGGACAAAGAACGCTTGACTAATTGCTTAAATATGTTACCTGCCAAAATTAAAAAATGTACAAATGGTAAAACAAATATTATGTTGAAGAATTGGCTCGCTGAAAGAAATAATTTGTATTAGACTAACACAAAAATTCTAACTTCATAATAAAGTAAAATAAGTTTATTTATATCTTCAAAGTAAAAGTACATATTGACAAACTACTTAAAGGTAGTTCATTGGGACTTATCTTTTTTCTGTAGAATATTTTATATTGGCGGTCGTATTGTATTGCTTTGTATTTATAATAAATAAATAAAATAAAATAAATTTAAAAAATGGGAAATCTGACAATGACATTAAATTAAGTACAGGGTTGTGAAATGATAAATACTAGGCGAACGGTTTACAAATCAGAAAGTCGGTTGCGAGCTAGGTCAGGTCCTAATGCAGGTGTCGGGGAGTGTAGTCTGTCTAATGAATCGTTTTTAAGTTCAAGCCTGAATTATTGTTAATTTAAGAATTCCATCATTTTGTGATGATGGTTCTCGGTGAAATTGAAATCGCCGAACTGACGCCTAAAATGATTAGTAGCACGCTGCTCTGCCAATGCGTGCGATAGTGATCCGGACGCTTGTATGGATTCGCCCAAAGATATTGTAATACGATTGGTCTAATTTAGTTGTAGGCTTGTATCGGAATCCCGATGACTGTGATGAATTTCGATACTGTTGTCTGATACCCCTACCAGTTCGATGACGTAAGCGCACTAACAAGCTATGGAAAATGGTCTATTTTTAGAATACACGTGCCACTTGGAGCCACAACCCTTGGGCCATGAGATGTATTTAAATATTTGGCGACAACAAAAGCCTTCCATCGCTAATTCCGGCGGGAACGTTCGCATTGGAGCATTTTGTTAATTTGTAGAATAAGGAACTCCAGTGAAAAATATTATGGCTTTAAAAAAATATGTTCATATAGACCAATATACGCTGATTCTGAATATATAAGTTTTATTACATAATATTTAATTATTTTTAAATATTATGTAATAAAACGCGCCGCGTCACCTGGGTCAAAGTTGTATAGAAATCAATAGAAATGAAGACGCAAGCCGTTCGGCATTCCGAGTTATTGGTTTATAGAGAATTGGACATAAAATAGTTTTTGTTTTTATTGAAACATTATTTAGGCCTAAATAATTCAGTATCAAAAATAAAGTATCTCTATTAGTTTATCTATATTATTTAAAATATTCAAAAACTTTAACTGTACAAAAAACGATCGTATTGCCCAGTAATGTCTATGAAAACGCTCCAATTCTGAAATTCAAAATGGCGGGAGTCAAACAGCTGATTCCAGTTCCCCACAAGATTCATACTTCGGTTAGTCATGATGACGTCACACTAGATTCGGTGGTTTTCGGGGGATCTTGAAAAATTAAAACTTTGACATTTATTTTAACTATTAAAACTAACTCTAAAAATAAAAATAAATATGCAGTTATTTAAGTTAGAAGGTCATTATTCATAAAAAAATATAAAAAAATTGGACTGGAATTCTCTATTGTTAACCTCAACACAGGCTTGTCCTAGTGAGGTTGCAAATTGTTTTGTAAACATTTTTACCTGCAATGTAAAGAAACAATAAATAAATAAATAAAATTTAAAAAAAAGCGTTTTCACTTTAAAAACTGTATTAACATCGGTGCGGATAGTGGAAGAATTGAAATGATCGTTGAGTTTTCTACGGATTCGCGTAAAACTTAGCTAACTTGGAAGCGGTAGGACATAACAGATTATTCATAAAGCTCGTATATTGGTATTCGTAAATTCTTCCGAGGAATATATATTTGTGAAAAAAAATATTTCGCGAAGCGAAATATATCAACAATACATTTTAGTTCTACAATAAAATTATTGTTTTTATTAAAAATAATAGTTTGCTTTTTGTTTCAAAATCAATATGGGTATGAGTACCGCCACCTCGGAAACCATTTATTGGATAATCAACACCCCTGCCATAGGTCATCTCAAGTGGTTACTAGCAGGGGTGACTTAGTTGGGGTGCCCGGGTTCAGTCTGAGTGAGGTGAGGTGAGGTTTGTCTAAGTCTTGGTGGCCATTGCGTTTGCCCGCCTATCGCATGGGTCGGATCGAGAGAGTTTGGTTGACGGAGACCTAACCTAGATCTCTTCAGCCGGACTCTCTTGACCTAAAGCCTTGCGTTGCAGTGGGAGGGATGAATTTATATGTCCATCACTCCTAGACACATTTATCCCCAGATTCCTACCCACTCCTCATATCTTTTCCTTCCCAGAACTTCCTCTCATTCCTTTCCCTAAAAAAAAAATCTTCACACAGCATCCCCAAAGATAACATCTGAGGGATCTAATGTAAGAAAAGGAATTAATTGCACCTGAAAAATAAATACAAAAATTGTTAATTAAGAAATTAAAAATATAATACGTACCATTGATATATGTACATGCAAAAAAAGTTTCTTCTTCATATAACTAATTGATTAACTAAAAAAAATATCATTTTCTGTATAAATAAAGCAGGTAAATATGTCATTTTTTTTAAATCTGAATTAGCCATTTCGTAGACACCTATACAGACAATTAGAAAAAAAAACCGTTTGGGTATTTGTTTGGGGTAAATATTTCTCTTCATGGAAACTCCTCATATAGATATTTCTCTTTGTGAAAGCTCCTCAAATAGTCGTATCTACGGAGGTAATTTAAATTTATTTGTGTAGCAAGAAGCATAACACGGTGTAAATTGGATATATTGCATCGCGAAACCACGTTCTGCTACTCGCTGTATCTTCAGCGAACTTAATACTTGCAGCTTCGTAAACATATTCAAAGAAGTTTTAGATTCTAATTGAGTTGGTAGCTATTCATTAGGTATATCCAATTAGTCTGCCTAAAATAAGTTAGAACATTGTTTCTAGTCTCCCTCGATACCGCACAGCATGCTCCAGTTGACACATCTGCTGGGACTATGATCGCTTTATACATTATTAGATTCAGACTAGGCAGAAACTTTTCAGATGCTGCCTTTCTTAGAAAGCAATCGAATCACATTGCGTACAATGATCATAGAGATATAATATACAGGGGGCGGCAGCATAGCTTCCTTTTTTAAAATGCGCGCCATTCAGTCGGTTGATGTCGTAGCGGAGCGCTAGTGATCTAGCTTGAGAGGCGGAACTATTAAGTTTTGTCCCGACACAGTTTAGTCGCCATCATGCGTTGGAACACGAGGAGCGTGCGTTTGCCGTTGAGGCCTACTTTTCGAACTTACTTTGCTTTCCTCATTATCTCAAACTTAGTATTTGGAGATGTGTGACTAATCAACTGGACGATCGATTTCTGGGAAGGAAAGGGGTGTGAGGATTGGGTAGGAATGTGGGGATCAGTGTGTGCAAGAGTGACGAACTTATGAATCCATTCCTCTCACTGCGGTGTAAGGCGTTGGATCGAGAGAATTCTGCTGGAGGTCTCTTTCAACCAGTCCTTTCCAATCCGGCCGCCATGCAGTAGGTACCGGTAGGATCCGGCCGCCATGCAAACGCATACGCCGTCAAGACCTAGATAAACTTCATCACGTAAACCCGGGCACCCGTGCTAAGTTAGCAAATGTAGCAAACAACTTAAATAATAATGTTTTTATTCCAGGATGCGGGGAGAATAGTTCAATCCCACACGTCCCTTATACATATTTACACAACAGATTTTTTTTAAATAAAGAATTTAATACATAGAAAAGGAAAAAAAAATAATAGGAATAAAAAAAAAAAAAATAAAATAAAAAAATCAATTGTATATAGGGCGTGGTCAAGGGTGAGTTCGGACCCAGCGCTCACCCAGGAGTGGCCTTTGGAACGCTGCGGTCACCACTGTGTTGTCGTAACTTAAAAAAATAATTATTATTTGAATACCTCACAAGTGTCCCAGCTGCTCCCACCTGGAGCCAGTGAGACTATGGCATCCCCAATTGGGGTGTGTTGTATGGCTGAAGGTAGTGAGAAGCGGAAGGAGATGGGGAGGAGGATGGTGGGTAAGTACTTGAGTATTCAGATCTGGTCACCAAACACGGCTAAAGCCGTTTCAAGCATCGTTTCAATTATGGTCTTGAAGGTCTAGGGCGATACTGAGAGTATCTTCTACTCTGGAACGTTCCGCAAATATACTACACATTATTTTAAATAAATTATTGGTGAAATAACACAAATTAATCAAATCAGTGAACTCAGAAAGACCGCCAAAAATATGTCCATGTTATGTTATAAAAAGTGCATTGACAACTGTGAACAGCTTGCCAACCCTCAGAACATTTATAAATTTTCAAAAATGCTTAATAACAACGACTCTGGTATTCCCTCTAACATGTATTTAGATAACAAAATGGCCGATAATCCCCAAGAAGTTGTTAATCTGTTTGCCGAATTCTTCAGCAAAGTCTATGAATCAACAAACAACTCCCCACTGATCAATGCCACAACATCCAATTATAACCAGATAGACTTCAATCAGTGCAAATTTGAAGAAAGCGACATTAGAACCAAATTAAAATCTCTCGTCCTAAACAAATCGGCTGGCCCTGATAACATTCCTCCAATCTTTTTATCGAAATGCTTATCAGTTTTAACTTATCCTCTTACTAAAATCTTTAACTTGTCTATAAAAACTGGCACTTTTCCGGAAAAGTGGAAAACAAGCTTTGTGTCTCCTATTTTTAAGAAAGGTGATAAATCAGTCCGATTCGAGCCGCGGTCAACAGTGGTTGTGTGTACCTTACCTATTGCTTAGTGCCGTTCGCCCGTTCCCGTGCCTCATACAGATAAGAGATTATTGTTACATTTTATTTAATTCTGTTTATCGTATACTTATTTGTTTGCATTCCTACTTACGGCTAATCCGTTTTTGTTTGTACAGTCAATGAAATAGACTGCGTATTATTTTTTCAGTTTAATTTTTAAAAGTTAAGTTTTTTTTTATACAATGGAGGAAGACGAAGATAGACCTCCCGACCCAGGATCGATATTAGATTTTTCTGATTCGGAATCTACCACTAGCCAGGCTTCTATTACGCTTCCATCTCGTAAACGACGACCATCGCATAGCCTTTACATCCCATCGAAAATTAAAACTATACCGCCGATTCAACAAACCTCGACCTCTAACGACCTTAACCCCAATAGTAACACCCAGACAAGTACTTTAGCTAGCGATAATACAAAAAGTACTGACTTACTTTATCCTGCTTCCGCTTCCGGTCCTTTTATCTTAATTGTTCAGAGAACTGAACAAGGAAAACTTATTCATCCTTTAGATTTTGGAAAATTCTTATTTGACTCAAAAAATAATAACCTTGGTATTGTTAACGGTTCAATTAAACCGGAAGGGCGATATAAATTATCTATCGAGTTTAATACTGCCGCTTCCGCAAATGGATTTGTAAAAAAAATTGACTCGCTCTCAAACCATAAATATAAATCGTTCATCCCGTCATTTAACCTTACGAGAATGGGTCTTGTTCGAGGAATACCCACGGAGATCCCAGAGGCTGAAATTGTTGATGCTTTGAATAATTCCCAAGGAACCCCGAAAGTAATAAAAGCACGTCGACTGAACTACAAGGATTCTACTGATGGGAACACGATCTGGAAACCTTCCCAATCTGTTGTTGTTACATTTGAGGGACAATCCCTTCCGTCTCGTGTGTTTATTTATTATACCTCGCTTCCCGTCGAAGTTTATAAATTTCCAACTGTTCAATGCTTCAATTGCTGCCGGTTTGGACATACAAAATCCGTATGCCGCTCCCCTCCACGTTGTTACTTTTGCGGAGAAGGTCACCCATTTGATCAATGTCCAAAATCTTCCAATAATCCCATTTGCATTAACTGTTCGGGTGCACATACCGCGGTCAGTCTAGCCTGTCCGGAATTGACAAGACAGAGGAACATAAAACATAAAATGGCTACCGACAACATTTCGTACTTCCAGGCCTCAAAGTTATTCTCTCCTGCGAAAAAATCATTCGCAGAGATGACATCGTCCTCAGCTCCTTTCCAATCAACCACCTTTTTAAATTCAACGTCATCTTCTCACAGAGAAACCATTCTCAAGCCAGTCAAACCCAACCCAAAATATACTCCTTACCTTGATAAAAAACAATTGAATAATATTTTGACCAGCCCGAATGGGAATGCCAAATCTCGGACCCCCAATGGGTGTGCCATTAATAGTAATACATCCCCTCCTGCTCTCCCCGAAATATTGAATAATAATTCTTTTATACAAACTTTAATTACCCTTTTAATTTCTATCCTTACAAACAACAATACTGTACCGTCCAACGCTGCCGATTACATTAAATCTTTATTATCTTGCCTCCCCAATGACTTCGAAACTGAACAAAATTCTTCAGTGGAACAGTAGAAGCCTCTTCGCTAACAAATCTGACCTAATTCAGTTACTCGACGAACACGACGTTTCAGTGGCCGCCATTTCTGAAACGTGGTTAAAACCCTCCTTTCACTTAAGAATTCCGGGTTATTATTGTCTCAGACACGACAGACCGGATGGTAAAGGCGGCACGGCTCTGATAATCCATAATTCTATCCCGTTTAAACAAATTAATATACATACTCCCTCCGACGATATCCAGATAATAGCAGCTGTCTTATCTGATATCACAATATTATCAATATATATTCCTCCCTCTACCACTTTTATTGAAAATGAATGGGCACCAATCTTAACCCAGATTTGTTCCCCTTTTATGATCCTTGGAGATTTTAATGCACATTCCCCTTCTTGGGGTAGCAAAATAACAAATCGTTCTGGCCGCAATCTTTTAGATTTTATTGATACCCATAACCTATGTTTTTTAAATGACGGATCTCCAACCAGATTCACCCCCCCTCATCAACGGAAAAGTGCTGTTGATTTATCTCTTTGTTCATATTCGTTAGCATCTAAATGCTCTTGGGACATCCTAAACGATCCCCTCTCTAGTGATCATTTTCCAATTATAATCCGATTCCAACATCAATCTAACACTTATCCTCAACCAGTTAAAAATAATCTCAAATTTAGAATAAATGATGCGAATTGGAGCACTTTCTCTTCTGAACTAGATAACCTTATTAATTTAAAAAAAAAATCGTCCCCGGGAGACATCAGATTGCAATGTGAGACGTTTCCCTCTATGGTTATAAATGCAGCAGAAAAATCCATCCCGAAACGCAATGCGAACATTAAAATAAAACACTCTACTCCGTGGTGGGACGAGGAATGCACTCGCTCCGTCAACTCTCGTAAAAAAGCAATTTCCTCTTTTCGTAAGTGTATGTCACTAGAAAATTTTTTATCAGTTAAAAAAGCCCAGGCAGAAACCAAACGAATTTTGAAAAATAAAAAACGCGCTGGATGGCGGAAGTTCTGTGAGAACCTGTCTCTGGAAACTCCCCAATCTTCAGTTTGGTCTAGCTTAAAAAAATTCGGATCATCGTATTCTCCGCCGAGAACCAAGCATATATCAGAAGAAATTCTTATAGGATTTGCGGATAAAATAGCCCCCCCATCAGTGGCCGGATGTGAAGAAATGCCTTCTATTAAGCCATATCCATCTCACTCTAACTGGCTAGATGCTCCTTTCTCCATTGATGAGATGAAACTAGTAATAAGAACCCTTTTTGACTCTGCTCCGGGTCCCGATGGAATACTTAATAGTTTCATTAAATCATTTTCTGATATGGCGGTTGAATATTTCTTATCTCTTATTAATAATATGTTTGAAACAGGACTAATTCCGGATGATTGGAAAACTCAAAAAATCATTCCCATTTTAAAACCTGGAAAAAATCCATCTGAAATTTCGTCTTATCGGCCTATTGCTCTTTCATCATGTTTGATGAAAGTAGCGGAGCGGTTGATGAAGAACAGATTAGAGTGGTTTGTTGAAAGTCAAGATATTATCTCACCAAATCAGTATGGTTTTCGGAAAAAGAAATCTACAATGGATAATTTAAGTTTGTTCACAACTGATATCCGAGTTTCCCAATCCCTAAATTCTTATACATTGGCCACATTCCTTGACCTTTCATCAGCTTACGATGATGTTTTACTGAATGTTTTGAAAGAAAAGCTAATTAAAAAACAAATCCCCCCGAAATTAGTCCAATTTATTATTAATTTGCTCTCAGATAGGTCCATTATTATTGAGTCTTCCTCTAAATGCTTAAGGCGCAAACTATGGAGAGGTTTGCCCCAGGGTTCTGTTATTAGTCCTCTGTTGTTTAATATTTATATAAGCGACCTAGACTCAGTAATTCCTTTTTCTATCAAGCGTCTTTACTTTGCGGATGATATCCTTATATATTTGTTACATAAAAATATTATTCTTGCAGCTAAGGAAATGAATTTGGCTTTACAATATATTAAAAGCTGGTTGTCATTAAATGGGATGAATCTGGCGGCATCTAAAACAAGGGTCGTGGCTTTCACGCGCAAAAGAAAAATTCCCCAATTCTCAATTTCTTTTGATAATGTGCCTCTACAAACCGCTACTCAAATCAAATTCCTTGGTCTTCTTTTGAACCATAAACTTTCCTGGCTTCCACACATTCTGATAATTTCTACAAAGTGTGAAAAGGGACTTAATATGATGCGAGCAGTTTCCAGAGTATGGTGGGGATCTCATCCTACCACTCTTAAATTAATGTATAATTCCCTAGTTCGGAGCCACTTGGATTATGGCTCATTTCTTTTTGACCCACTCCCTAAATATCTAGATAAGAAAATGGAAAGAATTCAATCAAAAGCCCTCAGAATGATTATTGGAGCTATAAAGTCTTCTCCAATTAATGCGCTTCAGGTGGAATGTGTGGAGCCTCCATTATATTTCAGAAGGCAATTCCTTGCCAATAAATATATTTTCAAGGCTTTATCGTTATCACATCATCCTATTAAACAAAGTCTTAATAGGTTAAGTGTTAATTTGAATTCTAACAAAAGATTGAGAGAAAAACAATGTTTTCCTCTCTTAATTAAAAGTTTTCATCTCTATAATTCTCTATCATCTTCCCTCCAATATCTTCAAGAAGTTCCCAATCTTCCTATATACAATATTCCATTTAAGGCAATCACTTTTATGCCGAACACAATAACATCAGTCTTTCGGAAGAATATTTTATCTTCCCCAAATAAATTTCAAAATGTGGATGATTGCTTTAAAAGCATAGTGGCTTCGAAATTCCCTGGATTTTCCATCCTTTTCACGGATGGTTCCAAATTTGAAAATAAAAGATGTGGAGCATCTATATATAGTCCAGAATTCAACATCAATCTCACTTATAAATTACAGAAAGAAGCTTCCATATTTACAGCCGAATGTTTTGCAATTGAACAAGCGCTAAATCAAATTCAGGTTCTCAACATTCATCGAGCCTTACTATGTACTGATTCGCTAAGTGCTCTAACTAAAATTAGGTCAAATATTTTACGTTATCCGGAAGACAATATTATATGTAAAATAAAAAATCTTCTCAATTCTCTTAGTGAATCTGGGTTTGAGACGATATTGGCCTGGGTCCCTGCCCATTTGGGTATCGAGGGTAATGAGATGGCCGATTTTCTCGCCAAATCTGGTTCAGATTCCAGAACTATTCCACTAAATTTTAGAATTCCTATATCCGATGTCTTTCCGATTCTTAAATCCAATATGACTCGTGCCTGGGAAGAAAATTGGGCAGTCTCCAAAATAAGAACTGGATCTTTCTATGCGGGAATTCAAAACCATATCCCTGCTAAGCCATGGTTTCACGGTAAAAAACTTTCAAAACGATTCATTTCATGTATCTCGAGAATGAGAATTGGCCACTGTTCAATTGCATCTCACTTGTCTAGAATTAGAGTTTTAGATGATCCGTTCTGCCCGTGTGGTGTGGAAGAGGAAACCCTCGACCACGTTTTCTTTAACTGTAAAAACCATTCATCTTTCAAGAACATATACCGCCGGCTTATTAAAATCACACACCAGTCCCCCCTTAATATTTCATACCTTTTATCTCTTAACAATTCTCGTGTTCATACAGCTTTATGTAAGTTTATTAACCTGAATGAATTCAATATTTAATTTGTTTTAGTGATCTAAATGAGTCCAATATTTAATTTGTTTTATTATTTTCCCATTAGATTAACCGAAATTTCTTATCCATTTTAAATATTACCGGCACAAAGCACTCTCTCCAGGGTGAATTGCCTAAAACAAAAAAAAAAAGGTGATAAATCTGATGTATCTAACTATAGACCCATATGTATTCAGTCGACAATCCCTAAAATATTCGAATCTGCACTGCTCTCTAAACTTTCGCCTGAGATTAATAAAGTTATATCACATCTACAACACGGTTTCATGGCAAACAGGTCTACTCTTACGAATCTCATGATCTATCAGGAAAAATTGTTTAATAGTATGCACAATCATGTTCAAACTGACGTAGTATACACCGACTTTAGTAAGGCTTTTGACAAAGTCTCACACAAAATTCTCATACATAAATTAAGATCCTTAGGAATAACGGGGAATATTTTGAAATGGTTTGAAAGTTATCTACACAAAAGAAAAATATCAGTCAAACTAAATTCACACTTTTCAAATCAGTTCGAAATATTCACCGGAGTTCCACAGGGGTCACATCTGGGCCCAGTGTTATTTTCCTTATTTATAAATGACATAACTACCATCTTTGAAGGAGTTATGATACTCTTATTTGCGGATGACCTTAAAATATATAAAACAATTACGAATCTTAACGACTGCTGTATATTACAATCAAATCTGGTGTTATCTATATTTTGTATATCTTATATCTTATGTTATCTTTATTTTGTTTCTTATATTTATATTATGTTTATATTATATTATGTTATTTCTTATATTTTTCCAAAAACATGTACTGCACTATATGTAAAAGCCCTATGGGCGTTTAAATAAATAAATAAAAATAAATAAAAATCAAATTTATTTGCTCATGCCGGGATTCGATCCCGTGACCTTCGAATTGTGAGTCAAGAGCCTTTCCCCTCGACCACGGAGGCCGTCAAAACTTGAGGTGACCTATGGCAGAGGTGTTGGTTATCCAATAAACGGTTTCTGGGGCGGCGGTACCAACATCCGACTTCTAATTGAAAACTATTCTAAAGTAAATTAAAAATGGCGTTGTGTAACATTTTAAACGAAAAATTAAAGTAATTCTACCAAAGGTGATGCATGGCAATTTGGCGGGTGGCAGGTAAAAGAAAAATTAATTAAAATAAAACACTTATTTGGTTAAAAACCACGACTTTTCATTAATTTATTTACCGACCGGTTTCGCTTTACTCAAGCATCATCAGGGTACAAATTAATACTAAACAAGAAACACATATTGTGAGCTCATACGTATTTAAATACAGAGGGAGACTATAAGATAAAAATGTAACCCACAATAAGGTTAAAAAATAAGATTAAGTTCAGGATAAACCAAGCTAAGTCTATAGCTATGTTTATCCTTTAAGGTTAAGATTTACATCAGTACAAAGGAAATGGGAGAAACCTACAGACATTATACAGACTCATGGGTTATAATAATATATCGACAATTGACTGGGATTTTTTTTATTTAAAACCCACTTCTTTTCAAATGTCAACTTTTGTTAGAAAAAACGGACAAACTCTCAGACAGAGTATATTTTATGTACATCATGAAGGTAATTAATTGGATTTAAAAAATAAGCTTTTTGCCCACACAAATTCCAATTTCAACTCTAACTTTTTGCTGAGAGAGATCAGTCAAAGAGGCGAAACGGCAATGCTCCATGAATAGTTTTTTGCTTCTCAATTATGTATAACGTCAATTGCGATGTAGAATGGATACGTAGGATACTGAGAAAATTAATCATCCAAATTGCCTTTGATTTCTCGAATAAGATCCAATACCTACAGCAAAGATAAATTTATTCACTTTCGAAGAAGATCGAGTCTGTAAAATCAATCCTTAAAAAAATAAATATGGGAATACCGCACACAATTGCTCTCATGGTATCCCCAATATTGTGAGGCTAATGGTACTGAGGAGGGGAAGAAGATGTGCGAAGAGGAAGGTGGGGAAGTATTCAGATCTAGTCACCAAACCCGGCTAAACCCATTTCAAGCAACGCTTCGATTCAATTTCAATAAGACAAAAGATTCTTTGAACACGAACGGACTTATAAACACAGTCTTCCGGACAGAGCCTGATCCATGAAATCTGACGCCCTGTGTCCACCCACACATTCTTTATTTGTGCGGCAAGCGGTGTGTTGCGTCCTCTCTACAGCTCAGTGATAAGGAAAGCCGAGCTCAGTATCAACACAAAGATGGCAGTGTTCAAAACGGCATATCGCCAGACGCTCACCTACGGTCATCAGATATGGATGCTAAGCGAACGAACGCGCTCTGAAAGCTGCCGACATGAGGTACTTCAGAGGAATGGCGGGGGTTACGAAATGGGATCATATAAGAAACTCGACGACCCGAGACGATCTAAACATTGAACCACTGCTACTCTTCATAGAAAAATCGCAACTGAGGAAGCTTGGGCATGTGAGGAAAGGATGGGACTGCCATGGACGGAGGCCGAAGAGTCAGCACAATACAGGGACGTATGGAGGAGCCTTGTCGATGGTAAAAAAAATAAAAATAAAAATAAAAATAAAAAAATGGGTCCCCGACCCGAATAGGATAAGTGGATGAAGATATGCTGATGATGATGGTGTTACGTAGATGTAGATTACCTAATGGATTTTCAAAAAATCTTTCTTAGTAATTGATAGTTAATTGATTTATAATTGATAGTTGACACAAAATCACCTCACTCAAAGCAAAAACTAAGGATGGGTTGACACAAAATCACCTCACTCAAAGCAAAAACTAAGGATGGGTTGTTTAAAAAAATTTGACGAATTCGTCAAATATTTGACGTTAATTTTCACGTTCTGTGTAAGTTCTATTCAAGTTCTGTGATGACTTCAGTTTTGTGAAGCAGCTGGCCTATGATGTTAAAAAAACAGAGCTCGAAAAGAACTTACACAGAACCTGAAAATTAACTTCAAATATTTGATGAACTCATCAAATTTTTTGAAACAACCCGTCCTAAATTTTGATAAACTGACTAACACGTTAATTTATATCGTAACGTGATGAAACTCATTTTTATATTTGTGTTAAAAACAATCATTACATAATACGTAACAAAATATTATTAGTTTGTTGTGTACGTGTTTATAGAAAAGACGCGGGATGAAGTAGACGAAGAAGACGTATGAAAAATTCCTTAACCAACTTAATTTTTTCATATGACGTTTTCCATTCTCTGTGTCATCAAATACCCCAAAAAATTAACTATATAAATATTAAATTGGAATAGTTCATTATTTTATGTAAACCTACCACTTTGAACACAAATTATTCCAAAAGTTTGTCATAGAAGATGGCTGCCAGGTGGTTTCCCCTCACCCTAGATTTGGCTTCAATTTTAATCACACAAAATTGCACTAATGCTGGAATAATAGATGTTACGTTAGAATTAAATATATGAAATTTGAAAAAAAATTCTGTGACAAATTTTAATTTTAATAGAAACTCTGAAACCATCAGAGTGCGCGCGCAGCAGAACGCTTCGAGCGGCAAGTTGAAAGGTGGGTGTTGCTAGCACATAATAATTATCCAGAATTATGGGTAATTTTTTAATGATTCAGGGAATATTGAAATTTTAATATCTTTTTTTTATTTTCTCACGCTCATCGGAGTTGGCGCCAGGTTTTTTTGAACATTTTGAACGTATGGCTGATCCGGAGCTGCCTCTGGACAAATAATCATTTCTAACGCAAATCACAAATACTGTTACTTATTTGTAGAATACTGATTCGAGTGTAAAATTCTTGGAAGGTTCAAAACTTACTTACTCACCAAATTACAAAAGCAATTGAAATTTACCAACACCCAATCAGCAGTAGGGACGATGGGTTAACCGAGTGTTAATACATCTCGGAATTCTGCTTTGAATTTTAGATTTATCCAGATGTGACCGCTGTGGTCCACGTCGAGTATGAAAAAGTAATATATGAGTATCGCTGATATCCACATTAATTTATTTTTATTTCGTGCGAAAAAATGTTTGTTGATTTGATATTTTTTTTACTATTATTTCACCTGCCATGCTACGGATGTCCCTGTGTTATAACGGGTGAAGTTTACCGATTGGAATTAAACTTGTACATAATATGCTTGATTATGAAAGTTATTTGATTTGGTTATAAATATTTCAAATTGTAATTAAATTAGAAAAATTGGATAGGGAATGTGGTACAGGTATGTATAAAGGAGGATTGGTTATAGTGTAAAATGTACGGGTATTATGATTGAAATGTATTGCGGATGTAAGGATCCATGGCGTTATTCGTGTTTTAAAGGTATGGAGTTGGGATTCAGGATTTAGGTTCAGGAAGAAAGCTGAAGATTTTAAGAGCTAGGTAGATGAATTGTCTTTGTGCTATAGTTTAGGTTTTCGCGTGTCTATTTGGTCCAGAAATCAAGACCTAAGTGAGTCCTTATCAATTATTACTGTGTACCCGCGTAACATTATAAGAATTCATAAGCACTTAGGTCTTGATTTCTGGACCAAACAGACTCGCGAAACCGATCGGTTTGAGACAAAACTCAAGACATGAGATGGACAGTGAGATCTGTCCAAAACGTCAGGAGTTAAAGGACAATGTTACGCGGGTAAACCGAGAAAATTATTCTACACATATATATACATGTTTCTATCCACTGTATATTGACCTGATTTTGTCAGAAATTGATTAAAACATACCGACACGTAATATTCTCATTCAAATTACATATTACAAACTTAAATAGCTAAATAAATTTAATTAATTAATTAAATAAATTATCATATATAAACAAGTAAGTGGAACAGTAAAAGGAACAAAATAATGAAATTAAGCTTTTTCGACAACAAAATTTCAGAAATAATGGCTTCAAGTTTGAGCAGATTATACCTGAAATCTCCATGAAACCCACCCATTCCCAAGTCTATGCAGTCTTTAAATGGGCGAATTTACATGTTAATTTCTACTTTAGGTACACGGTGCAATCCGCTTAGTTAGAAGTTACACGCTATTTAATAATGAGACAGTTTTTTTTAAATCTGGTTACGATATATGAATACCTGCCTAGATACAGCGGAACTCTGAACTATATGGCATATCCAATTATAAGTTTTTGTGAGACTTAAGAAAGTGAAAAATGGTAGGAGATGCAAGGGGGGAGGACGAGAAGTACCTGGCAATTCAGATCTGGTCAAACAAAAACTAAACACTAGACATGAAATCCGACGACTTTTTTATATGTGTGTAACAATTAGGATGATTAATTAACATGGAGCCTCAAAATCAAGTCACAAAAAAAAAATCGTGATGAAAATATATACATGCACGAACAGTAAACAAAACACCGCCATTTTAAACAAAAAACGTTAAAACAAAAACTTATACACCAGATACATAGCATCCATACTTAATATTACATAAACCCCAAATTCAGTAAGTACAAACTAATGACGAAGCCATTATTTTTTTTTTCACTTAGATAAAAAATAAAGAGTACTCAAAACCAGATTAAAATTTAAAATTATAAAAAAAAAACATACACACTCCAATTGCCTTTACATAAAAATTATACATATAACAAGAAAGAAAGAGAAAATACACATAATTTGCCCACATATTCTTCACAAAATATCCCAATCGGGGATGCCATAGTCTCATTAGCTACAGATGGGAGCGGTTGGGACTTGTGCGGTATTCACATAAAAAAATATATATATTATTATCGCGCTTTCATATATCCGATCCGGTCACCTGGAATAAGCTTTACCCAAATATATATTTTTAAATGCATGTAGGTACCTACCTCACTGGTAAAGTTAAAACCTTGCGCCAAATAAAAACTGATTGAAATCTAAGCGACACGCGTCGTACAATTTCTTAACGAAACAAATAATCACTCGATTATTATTTATCACGGTTCGACACTCGACAGCTGACTGATGTTTTGTTTACGGATAGATAGGCAGATACCATAAAAAACAATAATATAAATAAACATCGTTTTGTTTCTAAACGCATTGCATAATTATCGCAGGTGGGATGGAGAAAAAACATAGAACTTAATTTCGCTTTTTTTAGCAGTTCGGGGTCAGGAAGTGGGAAGTTTCGCCCTAAGTTGACGGCTTGGCCGCGCGGGAACTAACGACGAACCCAATCTCTGCCAGCATTAAGGGATGAATTAGGAACTTCTGACTAATAGGTGTCTTGCAGTGACTTGAATAACTTGCATTCCGCGGACCTAGTTAATCTTCAACGGACTTGAGTTGTCCGGTCAGATCGACTCGACACGTGGGACATAGGATTTGGACCAAAACGTCACAACTGAATTAGAAACAAATGTTTTGATTCCTTGAGTAAGTGAAACAGAGATTGGGATTGAGCGCTACGGTCCGCACAGACATTTAGGAATATGACGACACAAATGAATGAGGAATAAAATTATTAATTCCTTGAATAAGTGGGAGCTGCGGTACGACTGTGAAAAAGACGCGACACCGGAATTCGGAATTACTTGGTTCTTGACTGACTCGTCGTGACTTTGTCGGTTGGCGGTTTTGTCGCTTGAGCTGGGGGACTTGACTCTCTGGCCTACGGGTTTATTTTTTATGGATTTACTGCGCGGGATACTACACGTGACAGGCATTTCGCGGCGCGCCGCCTATCTGCCTGCCTGCCTATCCGCGCAGCAAATAACCAGAAAAATATTTAACTAAATTCCTACAAAATACTACAATATTTACAGAGCACATTATTATTTTCTTACCTCAATATAACATGAAATAATTTAACTGTAAAATAAATAAATAGAAATAAAAAGAAATATGGTGCTGTTAAAAAATCGTAGGATGCAAGGCCAATGGTAAGGAATTAAGATTTAATTCCTTTTGAAAAAGAGAATCAGATCGAGTATGTCACAAGATTGAATTTATTCATTTAATTCATTCATTCAATTTTGCCCACGTCTACTAAACACTACCAGTGTGATTACTGAAAATATTTGGAGTAAAAAACGTAGATGACGTTTTGCTGTCGAATGATTTAAAAAAAATTAAATACAAACATAAAATTAAGTTTTTATCACACGTTGCCACTGATGTTACGCGTGGCGACGGGATCACGCGATCTCCTCTGTTACCGCGCTGCTGGAACGAAACGCAGTGCGTATCACGTGATACTGCTGGCTGCATCCAACTACTCAGTTGCGAAGGGTGATGGAATAAAAAAATTGATTGAAAAAAAATATCATGTCAGCAAAATGACATCTACCTTTTTACTTCAAATGTACTCGGAATCGCTGGTTAAGATCATCCAATTACAATTCAATTCAATTCATTTTATTCTTTTAAAAACATTACAAAATGTTACATTCAATTCGTTTTTAAAATACATTTGTAACAGTGGTAGATACAAACTAGATAAGCATTAATAGAGCTTGCCTTTTAAAGACAGCTTCACTAACGCTAAATATGTCGATATCCGAATTAATTCTGTTTAACAGTGAAATTGCTCTCCCGACCGGCATGACCATTGGCAAGTTAGTCCTGCAGGCCGGAAGATAAAACAGTCTATGCTGTCGGTGGCGAAGATACCCATCGGGAACATAGAAATGAATGCTCTCCATGATAGCTGAGTTTTCAAAACTGACGCTGCATTACATGCTGTTACACCCTGTTTGTAGCTATCAGGCAAAGAGATGCATTAATATATTGTTTTTATTGACGTGATAACGTCTTATAAATCGATGAACGCCGGTTGCACTCACGGAAAAGCATGACTCATTGTCACATTCCGCCTGAGCCGAGCGTGCAAGCGAGAGCGCGGAACAAGCGTTCGGCCTAAGCGTTCGGCTTTATGACGTTATCACGTAAAATTATCGTCCGTAAACCGACTTACAGATAACCAATTTTTTTATTTGAAAGAATGCGCGTAAATTTATTAAATCAAATCTAATTTGTCCCCGTCGGGTTAGTGGTTAGGTCATCGAGTTTATGGCTCCTCAGTGGAGATCGTCAATTTGAGATATCTCACCATGGCCACACT
Source organism: Glyphotaelius pellucidus (assembly GCA_936435175.1). Taxonomy (NCBI): domain Eukaryota; kingdom Metazoa; phylum Arthropoda; class Insecta; order Trichoptera; family Limnephilidae; genus Glyphotaelius; species Glyphotaelius pellucidus. The sequence goes on along the minus strand of OW386552.1, from coordinate 7,815,398 downwards.
GAGAATACTTTCTCTGAAATTCATGCAAGTTGCACGGTAGTCAAAACGCTGCCATCGAATCGAAATAATATTTTTTTCTTTGCCGTTCTTTTCTTCCGCATTTATCTAACATCTAAAATTGGTTTGTGTCAACCTTATGAGTAATTTATTTCGCCTTATTTGTCGGCTGGGCGGGTTCAATCCCGGCAGCGCGACTTAAACCCATTTCTCAAACTGAAGGGACCATAATAGGCGACTCGGTCATAATTTACCTGAGTTTTTGATATTGCTTATTTGCTACTGGAACCGTATTTATCATGTCGCGCTACGGGTACGGTTGAACTCAGGAGAGATCCATCGTAAGCCGTCGCGTGCATATCGTGTGCCGCAGTATGATTAATATAACAATTATGCATAACAGCGCCCTTGAGGTGATTTTTCACAAAAACGGCGCTATATAAATCATCCAATTATTATTATTATTATTAACAGAAACCAATTATAAATCAAACTATTTTATTGTTTGAACAAAAAACAGGATACGGTAGATGGTAGTCAAAATTACAACATACAAATCAAGCACTTTTCCGCAGCATCTTGGAATATAGCTCCATTATTTGGGCCCCTCTGAACAAAACCATATCTTAGAAATAGAAAGAGTTCAAAAAAGGTTTATGCGTTATCTGTATATGAGAGAATATTACCCATTCCTGTATCCATCGTTGTTTTTAACAGGAATGCTCGATCTTAACACATTAGAAGCCCGCCGAAAAATATTTTTGGGTAAACACTTTTTTAAGCTAATCTCCGGCATTATACTGAATCAGCCCATGTTGAAGGAGATTAACTTATATGTACCTGACGCGTACAGTCGTGGGAGGTTCCCCGCACTTTTTTATGCTCCGAAAGCGAGAACTTCTTCCTATCAAATTGCGCCATTAAATAGAGCAATTCAACTGCTAAATGAATCTATTTTGAGCATCGACATCTTCAATGTCACCTACAGAGTTCTGTAACTATCTTCTGACATACGTCACTAGATAGTGAAACTGCCCCCATACACTTTTTTCTCTAAGTTTTGTAATCTTCTCCATAATATTCTGGTGTATAACCATTTCATGGAGAACCTGATAAAATAGATAAATATATATTCTACTTATAATTTTCTCTTATATACGAGTGTATGTATGCAAACTCCGTTATTTTCCCGAACTAAGTTTTTCAATTTCTACGTGTATTTGATTTAAATCATCTAAAATTTTCTGTCACTTTCGTTTTCATGAAAGACGTATAAGAACGGAGATAATTTAGCATAATACATCTTTTGTCGAAGATTTACGAATGCCATCTTTTAGGGTCGACTCACTCATAATCTCGTGATTCCGCTGAAACAAATTTTTAAATTTTTACGTGGATTTGAATCTTTATATTTTTTTACACATCCCCAAGAAAAATCATTTTTTCATGGCCTATTTCATCTTTGAAGACACTGTGTGTAGGGTCTTTTTGAGGAGAGGAAGGAGTGAACATGGGTCTAGAAGAGACCCATGTTTTAGGAGGGAGGAAACACAGTGGCCAGCAAACCGTTCTACAGCCGGACCGTTGAACTCAAGAACGAGTCGTAGAAGCGAACCGTTCTCGTATTAAAAATATCAACCATGTATATATGTTGGGGGCATGTTTGGCGTGTTTTCCGATTATGCACCGATTCCAAAGGCAGCAATGATGTTAGTTCCTCGGAGCATTTCCATAATACGGTAGAACGGCCTCCGTGGTCCCGAGGTAAGATTCTCGACTCACAATCCGAAGGTCGCGGGTTCGAACTTGGCGTGTGCAAAAAAAAATTATTTGATTAAATTGTGTTATTTCACAATTTATTCATTTAAAAATAATATATATAGTATGTTTGCGGGACGTTCCAGAGTGGAAGATACTATCAGTATCGCCCTGGTGTAAGACCACCATTCAGAATTGAAACGTTGCTTGAAATGGCTTTAGCCGTGTTTAGTGACCAGATCTGAATAGCCAGATACTTCCCCACATTCCTCTTCCCTATCTCCTTCCCCTCCCCACTACCTTCAGCCTCACAACATACCCCAATTGGGGATGACATAGTCTCACTGGCTCCAGACGGGAGCAGTTGGGACTCTAATGCGGTATTTCATGTAAAAAAAAAAAAAAGAACAAGGACAGCATACCTACTCCTGGCATCATACTTACGACAGCATACAAGACGCCTGTGCTCTGAAGATTAAAACCGCTTGTTAAGTAGGGGAATCTATCAAATGGACCACACATTTCTGCACAAAGTCAAGTGTTTTTTTTTTTCAAGTATTTTGGGGCTACAGATCAGAGGTGGCTACCGAATTTAACAGTGGAGCGAACTTGCAATTTGTGCCTGAGATGGTCACTTACAGTTACACAAAACCCATAATCAACGGAAGACATGTAATGTAAGGCATGTACATGTCTATTTCGATTTCAATTATGGCGTGATAAATTGTTTCTCAATGACTCACGAAGGCTGTACCCGTAAGTGGATATATCCGTACCTCATTTCCTTGTGATTTCCTTGAGTTCGGAATGAAACAAGTCGCAAAGGGGGGGAGTGTACTATTCGTCGACTCGGCGAGTTGGCGCATGGCGTGAGGAGTAAGGGACCGACCCGAGGGATAAACTTCGCTGACTTATTTTTTCACTTCCTGTTTCGGAGGTTTTTATATTTTAGCAACGTTTCAGCAAAATTTATTGAAAAATTAGGGATTGATAAAATGGTGAAAATACAAGGGGTTTTCTGAACGTTATCATAAAGAGCGGAAAATTTAAAAAATATCAGCATTCAAATACTTCAAAACTTATGAAATAATATGTTTGAAATGGTTCCATGCCAGCTGAGAATAAAGTCAACTCAACAACTCCTTGAAAAGTCATTAAAAGCTATTAAAAAACTATTTTTAAATTAGCCGATAACCCTAACCTAACGTAACTCCTTTCCTTAAACCTTAAAACCCTTAAACTTCTTTAAAAAAAACCTCCACACAGCATCCCCAAAGATGACATAGGCCCTGTAGGAAATTATTTTCCTCAGGGCCTCCTGTGTGGAGCTCATGTAAAAAAAAAAAAACCTATTTAACCAATTTTTTTTAAATATTTTTTTATCACTCTAAATGACTTATCTGAGATGGTTCTGAGTTGGTTTCCTTCCGAGTTGTCCGATCACCGTATAAAATATACTTACGAAGAATGGAAAGGTTAAGAAAAGCAGGACGAAAAATGCTGAAATTCCAAACATAATCAAGCTTATGTTATTTTGTTTTCATTGATTTTTGATAGGAATATTTTTTTTACATTAGCTCCACAGAGCGCTGAGGAAAATAATTCATCTCAAGGCCTGTGTGAGATATTTGGGGATGTTGTGTGGAGGGTCTTTCCAGAAAAGGAAGGAGAGGAAGTTCAGGGAAGGAAGAAGATATGAGGGGTAGGTAGGAATCTGGGGGTCAGTGTGTCCAGGAGTGACGGAAGTAAGTGAAGAAAAAATGAGGAGGGGAAGAAGATGGTGAGTAAGGAGAGTAAGGCGGGGAAGTACCTGGCTATGCAGATCTTTTTATCATTCATGGCTAAAGCCATTTCAAGCAAGGTTTCGATTCTGAATGGTGGTTTTTCATTGGGGCGATTCTGAAATTATTTACCACTCTCGAACATGTCGCAAATAAACAATATATTATTTATAATTAATAAATTGTGAAATATTCACAAATTAATTAAATAAATTAACGTGGAATTATTTTATTTAATTAGCTCATAAACACGTCAAAAACGTCATTAAACACGTCAAAACGTCATAAATCACGTCAAACACGTCAAAACGCCATTAAACAAGTAAAAAAACATCATAAAACACCCAAAAACGTCATTAAACACGTCAAAAATATCATAAAACACGTCAAACACGTCATTAAACACGTAAAACTTCTTCTTCGGTCTTCGGAATGGCGGGTTTAAAAAAACAACATCTTTTTTTTTTTTAAACATAAATAAAAAACAACAAAAAAACAGTTTTATTGCGAACGTTCGCAGTAGGGATTAAGAAAATAAGTGCGTCTTGGTAAACGGAATAAAGATAAAAGTTTATACGCCAAACGTGACAGAATAAGAGGTCAACGTCAATAATACGTGTGGCGACTAAATAAACCAAATATTGGACGCAAAACCACAACCTTATTATTTGTGGACGGACCCGAGGCTTTATTCCACTATTCCACTATTCCACAGTTCCACTGTTCACACATTGTGTCCGCTAGAGGGCGAGACGAAGAAAGGAAACCTATTATGTAGAAATATTATTTACCGTTGTCACTTCACCATAATGAAAATCAAGCAGATAAGGCGACGATTGTGGTATTCAATAATAATTATGAAATCAGAAATGAATACAATTGGACTAAAATTGGGCTCTTTTATTGATTATGTATATTTGTTTATTCGAAAGTTATTCTTTAGTTAAGTTTAACGATTCTTCAAACTGTATGAGAATGTATGAGAGATAGTAAATAATATAAAGGAAGGAAGTGGGTGGAGAGATAGAGATATTTGAAAAGTCGTGAATTAAGTGCTCACGAATTGTTATTTACTGCCAATAAAATTTTAAAGAAAAACGAAGTGAAAATAGTTTTAAAATAAAATATTATATTTGAGGCACTGCTGAAAACCAAATACAATCCGGGAGAAATCCGAAATGTACGGCTGAGCAGTGACCCCTTTGTTAATAGAATCAATCGACGCGACGTCCCGAAGAACAATGTCGGATCTGCTAAAAATTGAAAATCGCGCGTTGGCTTATTTTAATTTCTTTTTGTTGATTTATTAGTTTGAATTTTTGGAATTTCAAATGAAATGAAACAATATTATTCTTAAATGCAATAATTCTTGATCTTAAAAACAATTAAAATGCAGAAACCAAACTTTAAACAGCTCTACGGCAAAACTACAAAATCACACATCCAACATTGTGTTTCGGGACTATCGCAATGTTATCAAAAAAGATAAGATCTATAAACAATATGTGTCTATTTTCAAACAAATGTTTTACATTTTTGTTTTGTTTTGCATGTTTTATATATATTTGATTATTTAATCGGTGTTTTACGTTGTTGTTTAATGCAACTGGATTATTTTTTCATAGCAAGATTCCAATTTTATGAAGGATATCGACACTTGTAGTTTATAGAGTGATTACTTTCGAAAAAACTTATCGAAATATTACAATTTATTAGTAAAATTTCTCACGGTTTTACCCAAGATGTCAGAATCGGGGGCCTGTGTCATCTTTGAGAATTGGTGTGGGGGGTTTATGTGGAGCATTTGTGTGGAGGGTTTTTTTGAAAGGAGTGAACCAAGGTGTTGAAGATACCTACTTGTGGGAGAAAGGATCAAAGAAGCCTAAAAATTATTCCACAGCCGAGCTGTTGAGTACAAGAACATGTATAAAAAATGTATCGAAATTTACCTTCAATGTAATTATTGTCAAAATAAAATATTTGTAAACTAGCCTGTCTAGCCACAGGATATACCCAGTGAGACAGGCACAGTAAAATTTGTTTAACCCTTGCTTATATAGCTGTTCCTAATAAATAAATCTTTGAGGATGCTGTGTAGATCTTTGAGAGGAATGGTAGTGAACCTGGTTTTTGAGAACACTGATGTTGTAGAAGTGGGGAGACTAATGAAAATAATAATAATGTGGAGAGAAAAAATCACAAAACATTCTTTGAAATTACAAGCAATAAATAGGCACTAAGCTATAATTTAGTAATTTGAAATTTTTAGAACCCTGTTAGAACTTTCTTCCATGGCAGAAAACTTTGCAGACGAACTTGTTTCATTTGGCTGACTTTATACATTACCGTTGACCTCAATTTATAGCCAGCCTGACCTGGGACTAATATTAGGCAATCTTGTCGAAATGTTTCCAAGGAAGTGGACTTAAATAAAGGTGAAAGGATAGCGTCAGTCACATAAAGACGACGTTTTAACTGAAAAGTCGGGTTTCAAATGAAATCGTTGACTTTTCAGATCAATTCCTCGGAACGGGCAATAAATCACCTGTGGCAACTTGCATTGAAGGAAATCACAATCCCGTTTTAGAAAGAATGCGCTGAAATACTTCCCTTTCAGGAATTCTTCAACGCATTCTCTTAAAACTTTGGCGTTACATTCTACTTTGAGTCATTGGCGTGATTAGTTACAAAATATACTACTATGAATTTATTAATTTCAATTTGGACACTGCCAGTCTACGTCTTAGTTGATTGTAAGATTGATGCGTCTTACATAAATAGATTGCTTATAGTCTTATTGCTATCAAGATTGATATAAAAAAGAACTAACACAATAATGTATTATACATCATCTTTCACCTGGAAAATTAAAGCTGTCTTTACCTTTTTTTACATTAACTCCACACAGGAGGCCCTGAGGAAAGGGCCCATGTCATCTGGGATGCTGTGTGGAGGGTCTTTTTGAGGAGAGGAAGGAATGAACATTGATCTTGAAGAGACCCATGTTGTAGGAGGAAGGAAACACAGAGGCCGGAAAATCGTTCCATAGCCGAGCTGTTGAACTCAAGAACGAGTCGAAAAAACGACCCGTCCTGATGTGACAAATGTCAACTGTGTACATATGTTGGGCGCGCGTTTGGCGTGTCTCCCGACTATACACCGGTGCCGAAGGGATCAATGATGCTAGTTACTCAGAGCATCTTCCATTGAAATACCGGTAGAACAGGGATAGCTTTCCCACCCGACGCCTGTGCTCTAAAGATTGCAACCCGTTTGTTAAGGTGGGATCTATCAAACGGACCGCCCGTTTCTGAATAGAGTCGAGAGTATTTTTTAACTATTTTGGAGCTCCAGACCAGAGGTTGCTGCCAAATTCAACCATGGGGCGCAATTGCGTTTTGTTCAGGGTTAGCAGTTGTGCACTATTAAAGTATCTGCGGGCCCTGTTCAGTACACCTAGTTTTTGGGAGGCTAATTTAACTCTGGCTTCGATGGAGCCTATCTATCTTTAATGGTATTTTTTTTTAAATAACTGTTGGGGACTTAAAGAGGTAAACCCGCAAAGCGGAAAGAATGGGGAAAATTAAGGAATGCTGACTTACCTATCCTCTTTTCTTCCTTCGCTTGTCCAAATTTCGTTGGTTCATCACATTAACCAAACAAACTCGCGAGCTCACGATGATTTTTTTTTATCTGTTTCTAGACGGTCGAACGTAATCACGTAAACACGGCTCCGTAGTCAACACTCACAATATGTGTCTGTTTACGATTATTATTTTTCAACTGAATGCAATGACACATAATAAGGAACTCTAGTGAACAATATTATTGCTTTAAAAAATATGTTCATTTAGACCAATAAATGCTGATTCTGAATATATAAGTCTTATTAAATAATATTAAACGTAGAGTTTTAAAAAAATCATTAAAAAGTCCATTTTAAAACGGCAAACACCCTGTTAAATTGGTATCATTGGATTGTTATTGGTGACGTCACCGCGTCCATAATTCTCCAGTCACGTGGTCATATTGTGTGGAAACTTTGACACACCATTCAATATTCCGTATTATTGGTTTATAGAGACTTAAACATATAGTGGTTATTGTTTTTATTGAAACATTATTTAGGCCTAAATAATTCAGTATCAAAAATATAGTATCTCTATTAGTTTATCTATATTATTTAAAATATTCAAAAACTTTAACTGTACAAAAAACGATCGTAATGCCCAGTAATGCCCGTTGAAACTCTCCAATTCTGGATTTCAAAATGGCCGGCGACGAACAGCTGATTCCAGTTGCATACAAAGTTGATGCTTTGGTTTCCATAATATTGATTTCGATTCGTAAAGCTAAAAAATTAATAATTTCAAACAATTTTTATACCACTCTCCCGTAATAATATTGAAAAATATAATAATATAATACATTAAATAAATAATTCCACCTAAATAACGTTTTACTTATTGAATAGTTTCATAGCTTCTTCCATACTAAATGACAAATCTGTTGAAAATAAATAAAAATTTTGGCCATGATGACGTCACACTAGATAAGTTGGTTTTCGGGGGATCTTGAAAAATTAAAACTTTGACATTTATTTTAACTATTAAAACTAACTTTAAAAATAAAAATAAATATGCAGTTATTGAAGTCAGAAGGTCATTTTCATTTAAAAAAATAAAAAAATTGGACTGGAGTTCCTTATTGTCGTGGCCGGCATAAGGTAGTTAGCATAAATATACCAAACCACCCACCCACCCACGTAGTTAGGTAGAAAAAAGTATTTGTAGGTAGGAATCACAATTTGGAAAAAGATACAAGGATTAGTGCTTGGTATCATCAGTGACTATCTATCAATTTTCCGGTAGCAGAAATAATAGTATGCTTCTGGATGATACAGTCTTGATAATGATATAGGAGTTTTTTTTGCTTTTTTCGCTCTGTGCTATCCCATTTTCTCATTTTTTCCTTGATTCGATGTCTTTTTGCCGATAATTAGTTTGCTTCACAAATTTAACATCTGATTTTCTTCCAAATGTTAAGAAGAATGCCTGCGCGGCCTTTTTCATACAAAACTTGATTCAAAATATGAGGAAAAATACAACTAAACTGAATAATGATTTTGAACATCAAAATGTACATGTATTGTTGGGTAGGACACGACATCAGTATGAGTTTGTATGAGGTACCTACTGAGGTACCCTCCCACCCCCTCTCGACCCACCACCCCCCTCCACCTCATCTTAACTCTCCCTCAATCTCGCTCCCTTGGGAGCTGTTGGGACTCTTGAGCGGTATTCACATAATAATAATTTACAATAAAAAAATATAAAAAAAAAAAAAAAAAAATTTGAGCAGTTGCGACTCTTGGCCAATGATTATGTACAATTTAAAACGCAAATAAAAAAAGCTCATATCCGTGCTAGATATTCTCTATACATTTTGATTAAAAAAGTTTTTTTTTTTTGCTTAAATACCACAAAATCAATGTTTGTACAAAAAAGGATTTTGGAGGCTTTCCCAAACTTTTAAGTTTTTAAAACTTTTTACCTTGATTTTTATGGTGATCGACTTCTAACAAGAAAACTTTGACAATTAAACCGCTCCATTAACATTGATAAGCACGAATATTGCAAACCAATTTGTCCTACGACCAGGATAATATTTTTTTCGTCTGGTTGTAAATTTAAAACAAAGAGTTAAGACAAGACGAAAGATAATGGGTTCGAGTTCCAGTTGCGAACGAAACATTTTTAAAATTTTTTTTTTCTGCGACTTGTTCTGTTTCATGTTTCGTTTAGATTTATTAGTATCATCTTACTCTTCAATGACATTGAAGGGTATAATCTTCAAAAGTTATTCCAATAAAAAATTGTGTTAAAATTCACTATAATTGCAATTATTGTAATTTCAAATCTCAAATTTCAGATTGGGAACCCACAAGTATAGCATTGAGATCACTTATTACATCCCAAGGTCCTGAAATATTGTCCACTCTTTTGTTTCTTCTCTCCTTCCTTATAAAGCCTTACTTGGGAGAAGAAGAAAAAGAAGATGACTAAAAACTATTTACCGATGCCATTTCCAAAATATTATATTTACATACATGTGAAAGCACCCACATTATTTAGTTGAAATTGTCGCTGTCGTGATAACATCAGTTATTGAAACTCTTGTTAAATATTCATCTTTTATATGATATCTTAAATTACTCAACCAGCTGAATTGTACCTTAAGTGACCAGGTATTAAGGAATAAATTCATCAAATATTTTAACGTTAGGCTTTATCTTTCTCTTTTTTCCCAGTTTTAAAAACGCAATCAAAAGTTCTTTCTATGTTACGTGTTTTACAATCCACTTAAGATGAAGCTGTACGTGTAATCCTATTTAGATACTATTTAGATTCATCTTTACGACGAATCGGTTTACAGTATGAACATCAAAAAATATGCTACGGATAAATTGGAGCTTTTACTAGCTTTTCTATGTATTGGTATACAATAAAATTATTATTTACATAACAAAAAATATAAGCGTAAACCACTAAAAAAATGTTTTTTCATGACTTAACTATGAAGTAAATAATAAATGTATAAGAAACAATTTTTGAAAAACACCCCTTTATGGCTAAGACCAGTTTTGAGGTTATGCATGTTCTAACTTTTTTCATTCTTATTAAATTATGCACAAAATAAATAAAAACAACTTTTTCGCTTACTTGCCTCGTGCAAATACGACGCGCGATTTTAAATTTTGTATGGCATGAGAATCGAAATATTTCTAGCGTTTATATTCCCCTTAAGGTAAGGATTTATCCCATTTCTCTTGTTTCCCAGTGATAAAAATGCAATCAAAAGCTCTTTCTTTGTTACGTGTTTTATAATCCACTACAATCGGGCACTAGACACCATGACTTAGTTTAAAGGATCTTAAACAATTATACACATGGTACTCTTTCTCTCCGATGGCGCCACAGCCCATATCGAGCTTTGGTCTCCTGCAACATTCGCCTCCAACTTCTCCTGTTCTCAGCGGCTGACTTCCAGTTTATTACCTGGAGAAGCTGTGCTATATCCCCTCTTACCTCGTCTCCCCACCTCAGTCTGGGTCTTCCCACTTTTCTACTTCCGCCTGGGTGTCCAGTCATAATTATTTTTGGGACGCGTGTATCCAGCATGATTTGAACATGCCAAGCCCATCTCAACCTGAGGAGTCTCATATGGGCTGAGATGTCAGGGGCCTGATATGTATCACACAGTTCTTTGGGTTCCATGCCAACTGATAATAATAAGTTCAACTTAACACTTCTTTGAAAAGTCATTAAAAGCTGTGAAAAAAACACAATTAAAATAGCCAATAACCCTAACCTAACGTAACCTATTTAACCAATTTTTAATAAATTTTTTACATCACTTCTAATGACTTTTCTGAGGTCGTTCTGAGTTGGTTTCATTCTGACTTGTCCGGACACCAGTTCTTTGTTGTGCCGGATGCGCCACTGTTCCCCCTCTTTCACGAGTCCACATATTCTTCTGCATAGCGTCTAGCGTCATTATTTTTATTACGTATTAATATAATAGAGCTATTATTACGCTTTAATTAACTGAGTCGAGACATTTAACTAATAATCAAGGGTTTCAAGTAACATCCAACAGACAGCGTCGTCTGATATAAGCATTAGATGAGTTTTCTTATATAAATCACGTTAACCAATCAAGACCCCGTTGTCTAGAGAAATCTAAAGGTTTTGTAAGAAGACATGGGTTATGGTTAAATATAAATGTTACCGAAATATCTCACTCGATATTTTTAGAATTGCGGAACTGACAGGTGACGTGTAAAGAACGAGCGAAAAAATTTTCCACAACAGTTAGGTACTGAAAAAGATCAAGCATTTTGTTGTCCAGAAAACTATCGAAATCTTGTTTTAAATGACAACTGAATGACAAGTTTGATAATTAAATTCAACCATCAAAAGAAATAATGTTTTACCTCAATTCTTTTACTTTTTTACCTTAGCCTCAGGGGCAAGGCGAAAAATATTATGTGGTATGTAAAGTAGAGCAAAGTAATAGGTACATGCCAAAGATATTGAAATATACGATGTCCGCCCGACTGTCGGCGGATTACGGTCTAATGGTGCAAGTTTGAATACGGAATTTAGTAGATTTTTCGAAGGTGTGCTGTAGTATTGGTTAACAATATAGCTTGAATACGGAAAGAATTCGTTCATTTAGTTGATTTTTTGAAGGTATGTTGTAGTATTGGTTGAAAATATCGGCGACACCAGGAAGCATAGTCCCACCCAGTAAGCACTGCCGATAGCCCATCTCCTTATATTTCAATATCTTTGGAACATACGTATTGTGTTATAATTGAATTAAACTTTTTTTGTATGAATACCGTTTGGAGCCAGTGAGACCTTGGCATCCCCAATTGGGGTATGTTGTGAGGTTGTAGGTGGTAGGGAGGGGAAGGAGATGAGGAAGAGGAAGAGGAAGAAGGGGAACCACCTGGCTATTCAGATGTAGTCACCAAATACGGCTAAAGCTATTTCAAGCAAAATTTCAATTCTGAATGGTGGTCCTACACTATATAAATTTTAAATGTTTAAATTGTGAAATAACACAAATCAATGAAACAATAATTTACTTGCGCACGCAGGGATTTGAACCCTCGGCCGCGAAGGCCTGCTTTATTTACTTTGCCATATCTTTTATTTACATTAGATCCACACAGGAGTCTCTGAGGAAAATAATTCCACTCAGGACCTATATCATCTTTGGGATGCTTTATAGAGGGTGGATGAAATTAAGGAGAGGATGTTCTGGGAAGGAAAAGGGTGTGCGGGGTGGGTTGGAATCGGGGGTTAGTGTGTACAGTAGTGACGGGCGTATATGAATCTATCCCCCCCGCTGCGGTGCAAGCCGATGTTCCGAGAGTCCTGTTGGAGAGGTCAAGTCTCCCTCAACCTAAGTCGGTCCTATCTAAGTCGGTCTAGCTACGAAGTTGGTAGACAGAAGCATCCGCAGCCAAAATCCCTTTACAAATCTGACCCCATGAACCTGGGCACCTTTTCTAAGTCGCCAAACGTAGCGAACCACTTGGGGTGACATATGGTAAAGATGTTGGAATCCAATAAAAGATCCCAGTTCGAAAAATCTGTCTTCTGGTTTCGTAAGAATTTTATCTGTCAAGAAATGAAAGATGAAATAATATTGAAAATTAATAATCCATAATCACGTTTTTTCTAGTGGGACATAACAAAAGGAGTAATGGAAAGGTTAGGGTTCTGCAGTGGATTAACATTTAAAACAATTTTGATGGTAAAAACAAGTATTTGTTTCGTTTAAAAATTTAACAACTATTCGCTATGAAGGGACAATACATTATTTCGTTTCGCCATAAAGATGTTTGAAGTCGAAATGTTAGCTTAAACACCCATTAAACCAATACGCCATTCTTGAAGACCATAAATATGTAAAAAGTTTGAAAGGTATTGTAGCTACTACGATGACAGTGCAATACAAACATTTAAATTGTTGAAAAGCTTTTTAAAACTGACAACTAACGACTTTTGACGGCACATAAATAACGCCGAAGTAGAATTTCTACGAACACACTCGAAATTATGGCTTTCATTGACAGTGTACTTTTCCCTGCTGAAAAGAATAAAAATAAGGGAGTCCCTTTATATGCGATTTTGGCACATGAGAGAAAATGTTACTTTAGGGAAAACATATTTTAAAATAGAGGAAAAACTTGGAATTTTTTAAGGCCCACTAAGAAGATTGAAGAGCTTTGGGTTACCTAATATTAGGGTTAAAAATTTCAATCTGAAACATATTTCATCTCGCTGAAATCCCCACAGAAACCCGTGGCGGCTGGGGATTTTTTTTTTATATAGAAGGCTACAATACGTACACCTATTGAAAAAACATGAATGATTTGGGTGAAGTTATTTTATGCGAAGTAGAAAGGAGGTGAACAAAAAGTATCATATTTTAATCACTTTAATAGGTTTTTTTAATGAAAACAAATAACTTTGTGTACACCACTATTTAATTAACAATATCAATATGTTTCGAAAACTATGTTTTCTTCGTCAGGATAATAAGTTAATAAAAAATAACAAAAGACAAACAAGTATAGACAAATTAGAACATAGACAAAATATTAGAAAGGAGAGGTGATTAATTACTTAAAATATCATAAATATATACGTAAGTTTGATAGTAGGTTAACTTTTCATGATCATATCGTAATGACGTGTAATGCTTCACTGAGGATGCTGGGTTTTTTCTTACGTACTGCGAGAAATTTCAGAGACACCCGGGTTCTCACAGTACTATACAATGCTTTGCTTAGAAGTAGGCTTGAGAGTGGTTCGGTGGTTTGGAGCCCACACCAAGTGAAGTATTCCCTCATGTTGGAGAAGGTTCAGAAGAAATTTCTGAGATTTCTTTACCTGAGGGAGTACGGCTACTACCCGTGGCTCTACCCTACCGACTTTCTCTTGGGCATGCTCGGTATGAACCGTCTACGGGTCAGAAGGGATATGCTCATTATAACACATTTCTTCAGACTGATTCGTGAACGGTTCGAAAACTCGGCTATTATGGAGAGCATTAGTTTCTATGTTCCCGATGGTTATCTCCGTCACCGACAGCATAGACTGTTTTATCTCCCGGCTTGCAGAACTAACTTGCCAATGGTTATGCCAGTCGGGAGAGCAGTCTTGTTGTTAAATAGAATCACTTTGAATATCGACATGTTTAACATCAATAGCACAATTTAGACAGCAAGCTTTATTGCTGTTAGTCTGATTGTGCTTCATTGATTTTTAAATTATTAATTGTTGTTTATATTGTATAATTTGTTTGAATTGTTTAAATATGCTTTAATATTAATATTTTCTCTGTTTTAAAAACGAATTGAAATTTTAATTTTGTAATGTTTTAAAGTGAATAAATTTAATTGAATTGAATTGAATAAAAAACAATTTTATAAAATTGATAATTAATTAATGTTGATATTAAATAGTGGTGTACACAAAGTTATTTGTTTTCATTAAATTAATAATGATGCCACAGTGAATTTGCGAATTTTGAAGAAATAACTTTAATAGGTATTTCAATCTCTATAATAGTATAGATGCTGTGGTGAGTGTAACTTACCTAGGCACACCATCTTATAAATATCGCGGGAATATGTAAAAACAATAACACCTGACGATTAGTGATTACGTTTATTATAAATTTAGGTTATTCACAAGTTTTTATTCAACCGCGACAATTTAATCAGAAGGTTTTTAAATTCTAAGAATAACATGTCGCTTCCAGTTCACAATCGAAGCTTCTCAAAATTCTGGGGTGGCCAGGGTGTGGAAAATAATGATACCATTCCAAAAATAACTAACTCACCGCATTACTCGCCACAATAGGTAGTAACGCTAATTTAATCTCTATAATCAGGCGGAATGGCTTTTGGATTTAAAATTTCATCGGATTTATGACCTTGGTGGGGGATGAATGACAGTGGTCACTGGTCACCCACACATGAGATGGACTGACAAGAAAAATAAAATTGCAGGTTAAGAATGAAAATGCGAAACACTAAAATCATGAAACACCAAAATATTTAATTATATAATTTAAAAATATATACATAAAGAATCTCACATCCGTACCAGCTATTTGATATACCTTTTGGTTACAAAAATAATTTTTCGGTTTGGTTAGTTATTTTGATCTTAAATCCAAATTTAAGATTTGTATGAAACTGGCCGAAATGGGTCACGCATGCATGCGTTCCGCATAAAAAAATAATAACTTCGCGAATTATGATAACGTGTGGCAATTTTATGCGCAGCTATATAATGCGTCGAATTTTTTTCATCGCCAGACATTTACAAGAATTAGAGAACTGATAGTCATCGTTCATGCTAAGCCGTTTGTTCGCAAAAAGGTTAACAGTTCAGACCCTTATCATTTGGTGACAAGAACAGCACTTCTGCAAAGGGGATGCTATTAAACAAGGGAAGTCTTTGTCATGAGTATTGTATAGACAACTTAATGGCCGAATTGGGGTAATGTGAAGTTGGAAATAGACCAATACCAAATACCTAGTTGCTGCTTTTCTTATTGTATCATGGAATTTAGCTTTCACTCCTCAAGAGTGTTGTTACTGGCCATAAATATTGAAAGGACAGAGAAAGGGAAGACGAATTTGTATTTTGAGATTATTTCGAAAACCTATAAATTTTGTAATGCGATGCGTGTTACGAAGTTTACTGATTAACTGGAAACCTTTGTTGAATTATGTTTGATGTTTGTACACAGGTACGGTGATTGACAGTGAGATCTCGTTACAGCGCAGCGTCATGATATAATCTAAGAATTAAATACGTTGTTTGTACCTACACCTGCCTACAAACATAGCGTGAAGAAGGAGAGGTTAAATTTATTTATTTATTTAAAGACATTAAAAGGCTTTTACATTGCAATTATGATTATGAGTTACAGTGGCACAAAGAAGGGTATCAGTAGTATTAGGACAACATAAGAATGAATAAGATAAACATAAAATATAAGAGATACAGTTGTTTTTTTTTCTTTTAAGCTCAACAGTTGGTTTTTTTACAAAAAACATAAATATAAAAAAAATGTGTCCTCGTGTAATAGTTGTAATAAAAGAGAGCATTATATATAAACAGTATGAAAATAAGTACTGAAAGGTAACTTGATAGCAAATGTAATCATGCAAAATTGTCAACATCAACATCAATTCATAAGTTGTTGCATTGTTATTTGCAAATCTTTAGTTTTCAATCAAAGTTCTAGTTTTGACTTGTAAATAAAATAATTTCAGCACTGTGTTTTACTCAGATAGTGCAGTTTTCCGTAAAACAGAATTAATTTAGTAAATAAGTTAGTAATAAGATTACTAGTCTGGTTTTCGAAGAAGTTGTCAAGAAAGGAGTACGTAAACCATGTACTTTAAATACTAACATAAAGTACATCCTTCTGTTTCTAAATTTGGGAGGCGAGTTGGGACTGCCGCCCGGAAACCATTTAATGGATAACCAACATCTCTGCCATTACATTAGGTCACCCCAAATGGTTCGCTACGTTTGGTGATTTAGCAGGGGTGGATCGGGAGACACTTTTGAGCTCTCCAGCAGGACATCGGATCATTGCACCCTACGGGGAGCGATAGATAGTCCGTCACTCCCGGAAGCACTGACCCCCCAGATTCCCACCCACCCCTCACATCCTTTTCCTTTCCAGAATTTACTCCCCTTCCTTTCCTAAAAAGAACCTGCACACAGCATCCCCAAGGATGACATAGGCCCTGCAGGAAATTATTTACCTCAGAGCCTCCTGTGTGAAGCTAAGAAAAAAAATTGCGCTATCTCATTCCAAAAGAATGGAATACCAAAGTTATTATTGTTAATTTCGGCGATCCAATCAATTCGGCGATCCCTTTTCGTAGGATTGTATGTCCATGAACTGTTCTTGTAATCAAATACTGTAATTGTATTGTTTAAATATTATTGCGTGCTTTATTTTACGACCAGTTGCATATTTATGGCACTCGGGTTTCGCTAAATAGAGCAGTAGGTTCCGCGATTTCAACAGGACCCCTCCACAATAACAAACACAAAGACATAATGTAGTATATGATGAAATAGAACATTAGGACCTAGCAACACATAGGTTTTCCATTCGTTAGAATTTAAATAAATGAATCGAATATCAGAAGTTACTCCATTTAAATAAAAAGGATAATAACATAAACCCAAAACCCTAAAAGCACGCAAAGAATTCCTAGTGAGATGGATTAATTAATCACATACAATCTCATTGTATGCTAGTGGCTTTAGAAAAGGCGGATCATTAATATGACCAACTCTTTAGGACATTCCCAGCGGTGCCTTTGCTTCAATTTGCCCACACACTACACGTAATAAAACGTATGTTGAAGGTTATTCAACCATAAAATAAAAAGAAAAGGTAGAATTAATTTATTTTTGGATTCTTTGAAGAGGTACACGACCCCATTTTGGGCCGTAAATCTTGCCGTGCAGACCCCAAGCTTATTTTTTGAGTGTTTTCGCAGATAAGGGCGGAATCTTTAGAGCCAGATTTGAGATAAAAGAATGTGCGGTAGATCTTGTCCAGTGCTTACATAGAACATAGGGAGATTACGCTCGAGTGGAATTTATTCGTCTATGTTCAGTTTTCGCCCGGAGGTTGTATGGTAACTTTTCATAACGTTACCTTAATTTTATTTATTATGGGTAACTAATAAAGCATACCATTATAAAATCATTTTTCATGTTTTACGTTAACTCCATACAGGAGGTCCCGACGACAATAATTTATCCTCAGGGCGGTGTCATCTTTGAAGATGTTGTGTAGAGTGGAGAGAGTATTTTTCAGGAGAGGAAAGAGTGAACATAGATCCATGTTGTAGGAGGAAGGTAACACAGGCCGACAAATAATTCCACAGATGAACTGTTGAACTCGAGAACGAGTCGTAGTCGATCCGTTCTCATGTAACAAAGATGTCAACCGTGTATATGTTGGGCGTTCGTTTGGCATGTTTTAAGACTGGTCCGGTGCAGAAGGAAACAATGACGCTAGTTCGTCGTCTTTTTTTACATTAGCTCCACACAGGAGACCCTGAGGAAAATAACTTCCCTTAATGTCCTATGTCATCTTAGGGGATGCTGTGAGGAGGGTTTTTTTTAATGAAAAGAAGAGGAGAAAGTTCTGGGAAGGATAAAGATATGAGGGGTGGGTAGGGGTCTGGGAGTCAGTGGGTCCAGGAGTGACAGACGTATGAATCCATCTCTTCAACTGCGGCGCAAGACGATGGGTTCAAGGGATTCTGGCTGGAGAGGTCAGAAGACCTCCTCAAACAGTCTCTCTCGATCGGGCCCGCCACGCAGCAGTTGGGCAAGACTTTGACCAACTTCACCCCATGAACCCGGCTGAACAATAACCATCACCCCAGCCACTGGGGGTGACCTGTGGCTGGGGTGTTGGTTGAGTTATGACAATGTTTTCAATAAGAAACATTTACCAATACTTAGTCCAGTCAATTTAGGGTTTCACCTTGTAATGAAACGGAAAATGCTAAAAATGTGTATAAACCTTTATTTTGGCACTATAAATGTTGTACACACTTTTAATACGTCCATTTAATCTACATCCACATTTAATACATCCTACACACTATTAATACGTCCATTAGACAAATAGATAAGTTATCAATCAGACACACTTTTAGTACGTTCATTGGACAAAAGATAAGTTATCAATCAGACACATTTTTAATACGTCTATTGGATAATTAGATAAGTTATCGATCAGACACACTTTTAATACGTCCATTGGACAAATAGATCAGTTATCAATCAGAAACACTTTTAGTACGTCCATTGGACCAAAGATAAGTTATCAATCAGATACGCTTTTAATACGTCCATTAAACAAATAGATAAGTTATCAATCAAACACACTTTTAATACGTCCATTAGACAAAAGATAAGTTATCAATCAGACACATTTTTAATACGTCCATTAGACAAAAGATAAGTTATCAATCAAACACACTTTTAATACGTCCATTAGACAAATGATAAGTTATAAATCAAACACACTTTTAATACGTCAATAATATATCAATCAGACACACTTTAAATACGCCCATTGGATAATTACATAATTTATCAATCGGACACGCGTTTAATACGTTCATCATCATCATAACTCTTGGCTGTACAATCCCTGTTGGGTCTTGGCCTCCTCGAGAGTCTTCCTCCACTCATCTCGGTTTTGTACCAGCTCTCTCCAGTTTAGAAGCTCCTACATAATACGTTCATTAGACAAGTAGATAAGTTATCCATCAGACACACTTTTAATATGTCGAATTAACCTAGTTACGTCGTTTTAAACTTTTAATATGTCAAATTATCAAACAGATATACTTTTAATATGTCGAGTTATCCCAGTTACGTAATTTAAATGACCTTGTGTTCGCATTTGCATTTTACCCAAATTTTCTGAGAGCTTTTTTGTTGCTTTGAAAATACCGACCTTTTTAACCTAACAAGCGACACTTGCGTGTAACACCGATAACACGTGAAAAAGTACGTCCATTGAGTGTCATTTTCACCGAACATTTGCGATGAATAGGGCACTCTAGAAGGGGGCTCGGAATTCGTAGTTATATGTCCTTGGTCACGTGTCTGCTTTTGGCATCTCAAGTGGAGAGGAGCAGTGAAGCACGTGAAAATTTGTGTGCTAATTTAACTGAAAAGTGACCAGCTGCCAACATTCTACATGACCCACTGGCAGACTATTTAAAAGCAGCAATCTAAGGCTTTATGATTGACCATAAAGATTCTAATAATATAACTTTATATCCACACACAATACACAGACAACGTAATGTTAAGGTCTGGGAGAAAATAAAAAGGAAGGATTTTTCATATCGTTATAACATCAAATCAAACACAGGTAACAAATTATTATTTTTGTCCGAATTGTAATATTTTTTATTTATTTCGTTTGTCTGTGCTGTGTGTTAGACCTGCGTGAGATCTGATTCAATCAGCTTTAGTTTGTCTGTAATTTTTAGAATTGGATCTGGTTATTCGAAGATTTCAGACACGTGATTTAAAAAAAAAAAAAAATTCTATGAAATACCGCACAAGAGTCCCAACTGCTCCTGTCTGGAGCCAGTGAGACTATGGCATCCCCAATTGGGGTATGTTGTGAGGCTGAAGGTAGTGGGGAGGGGAATGAGAGAGGGAAGAGGAAGGTGGGGAAGTACCTGGCTATTCAGATCTGGTCGCTAAACACGGCTAAAGCCATTTCAAGCAACGTTTCAATTCTGAATGGTGGTCTTGCACCAGGGCGATACTGATAGTATCTTCCACTCTGGAACGTGCCGCAAATATACCATATATTATTTTTTTTAATTAATAAATTGTGAAGTAACACAAATTAATCAAATAAAATTTATTTGCGCACGTCGGGTTCCAACCCGCGACCTTCGGATTGTGAGTCGAGAGTCTTACCTCGGGACCACGGAGGCCGTCAAACGCCACGTGATGAAGTAGGTAAGTATCTACCTGAAAGATAATATTTTTAAATAGAAAATTATTTTAACTGTCATTTTCAATATACGTTTTTTTTACGTGAGCTCCACACAGACGAAAATAATTTCCATTAGGGCCTTTGTCATCTTTGGTGATGCTATGTGGGTGGTTTTTTAAAGAAAGGAAGTAGGGGGGGAGGGGTTCTGGGAAGGAAAAGGGTTTAAGGGGTGGGCAGGAAACTGGCATGTAACCGATTTTTCAAGAATTCAGACTAGTATATTATAATATCTTTTAATATAGTAATACAATCACAACAATACTTCATCAAAAACGAAACACCTCAACACAGGTTTTCCTAAATATTCTATAAATCGTTGACAGTACATATAAATCATTTTTACTTGCCACCACATAATAATATTATATGCACTTGCTATTATTATATAATGAAATATTAAACTTATTTTATAATCTACTGATTTGGCGACATTTTGGTTAGTTCGCAAACATCCTCGAGCGTTCTCTGGCCAAAATGTGGCCAATTTGAAGAGATGTTTTAAAACATTTATTGGAATTATTTCAAAAGTTTCCACGCATTGTATACTTCGATTAATCACAAAGATAACTTTTTACTTTCACCTGTTAACAACAGATGTCTCGCATCCCTTCTGAATTATTTGTTATTAGCATTTTGCGTGCCGAAATTAACGACATATGTTTACTCACAGATCATTGTCATGTGTTTCATATTAAAAAATGCATTTTCGAATATATATTTAAGTCTGTAATTATCAACTAGGCACTAGGCTATATACAATATATAAAAGTTATAATTTTTAATACTCTCCAAATAGATACCTACCTACTACCTACGCAAGTTTTAAAGTAAACATGCTGGTACCCGGCATGCGTTGCATTGCAAAGAAATAAATTGTTTTCCCTCCGTCCTCTTCCCCCCACGTTTCCCTTCCGCCTTTCACTTCACTTCCCCTCCCTCGTCATCCCTCCCACTAACCCCACCTCCTTCATTATCCTTCTCTCATGTCTTTTCTCCCTGCCGCTAAAATGGTTCCATGCCAACTGAGAATAAAGTCGACTCAACACCTCCTTGAAAAGTCATTAAAAGCTATGAAAAAAATAATTTTAAATAAGCCAACAACCCTAACCTAATATAAACCTATTTAACCAATTTTCATAAACATTTTTTTCACTCTAAATGACTTATCTGAGATGGTTCTGAGTTGGTTTCATTCCGAGTTGTCCGGAAACCCGCTAAAATATATAAAATACACTCATTTTCATTTATACAAATTTCATAACGCCAGAACTTACCATTATATATAGCCTATAACCTTCGCGGGCGTGCGCCGAACAAATCACCATCGCAATCGGATGAACGGTTTGGCACCGCATAATATACGAACAAACAAACAAACAAAAATTGATCTTTATATATAAGAAGATAATACGCAGAATTCAGCGTTTATAAATTCTACGATTTTTTATATATTTTTTATGAATTCTAAAAATATGGGATGAACTATTAAATATAAATGAATTTAATGGCTCTCTGACGCTAAACAGTTTAAAGTATCTTTATTAAAATTCAGAGGCATGATTTTTTAAATGAGGTCGGTATATTTCCAAACTGGTAAACGTATAAATAAATAGAAATATATTAATAAATAAACTGAAGGGCGTGCCAAAACCTTGGCCGATCTAGCCAAAGTATCAAATAGAGTAGTTTCTATGTGATAGCGCACACGCGTCACATCTGCCTATAGTCCAGTGGGACTACAAATTTCCCGATTTGAGTCACGTTGCAAGGCTGAAGGAAGTAGATTGGGTAAAAAAGGAAAGATATTCTTACCTAGCTTTTCAGATAGATCGTAGATCCTTATTAAAATGCTTGTACATTTTTTACTTATGAAAGAGATATCCTTATAATATTAGGTAGGTAGAAGGTTCCGTACAAGAGTTAAAATATAATGAATCCAAAAAGTAAATAAATTAAATATTTATAATATCGATTGTGGTGGAATATAACTAAATATTTGAGTTTAAAGCCTTCTTCAGCAGATTATAGTACGAATACTATAGAAAAATAATTTTGATACTATTAGCAAATCTATCCTGTTGAAGGCACACTTAAAACCAAAAACTAGTAGTAAGTTACTAATACCTTATGTACGAGTTTGCAAAATGCACCGAGAAACTAGCGTCATTAAGGTGATTGTCAAAAGAATTCGTATTCTACTCTTTCATAGATGGCGCGCGTATAATTATTTTATGGAAAAACGCTTTTTAGAAGTTAAGCTTTAAGGCGGCGCTATTTGGCTGAAAAAGAAGAAGATGGAGAGATGTATAATTACGAATGTTGGACAGAGTGCGGTAATATTTTAAGTGATGAAATCGCAGCGAAAATGGCGAAAAAGCTTAATAAAACATGACTCGTTTAAAATAGAGCAAAAATCTCGTGGAACGTATCTTAAATATCATTTAAAGAAACATTGTGAATTTTTTTCACAAATATAACTTGTAAAATAATAGAAATAGACTTGTTTTAAATAATTTTCGGACGTATCTAGATATTATCTTCAAAAATAACATATATTTTTTTAAGAGCTTAAAACTTCAAATGTTTAAGGGAGATATGTAAGAAATCGGTCGAAATTCGAATAGTGAACCCTTAAAATATTAAGAATAATTTATTGTTCGCGCCCGTACATACGTAATATGAATATGAATGAATAGTTTTGTCAATAAAAAAACTCAAATCTTTCAAGAGGCTGACAAACGCATTATTGGATTGAATCACCGATGCAATATTGTATTTGTCAGCCCCTCTTGAAAGATTTGAGTTTTTTTATTGACAAAACTATTAATTCATATTCATATTGCGTACGGGCGCGAACAATTAATCATTCTTAATATTTTAAAGCATAACTTCTAAAAAGCGTTTATCCGTAAAATAATTATACTCGCGCCATCTATGAAAGAGTAGAATACGAATTCTTTTGACAATCACCTCGCGTAACTGGGAAGCACGCCAAACGCGCACCCAAAATTTGTATACAATTTACATTTGTCACACGTGAACGGTTCGTTTTTACTCCTTCCGCATCTCAAAAAGACCCCCAGATGACATAGGCCCTGAGAGAAATTATTCAATTATTTTCCTCAATAACTTCCGTGTGGAGTTAATGTAAAAAAAACTATATTCAAAGATATAGTTTTCATAGTATATTCAAAGATATAGTTTTTTTGTGATCACCATCAATATTTCAAGTAAACCGTAAACCCAAATATTTGTTAAGAAAAATACTGGCAAGCTTTCATGAAAAGTCTCCGGCAACCCATGTTTTTCCTTTCAAAATTCCTTTCTCCTATTGCTCTTTGTCAAAAAAGGACTTGCGGTGAAAACGATCCTTAGTTATGGTCAGCGGAATCGTTGCGGGGTGCTAGAAAGAGAGTTTACAGACTTTTAACATTTCTGTACTTGACCTGACCACTGGTTGAAAATTCCTTCACATGAAACTGACTAAACGTGCAATATACATATCCAACCCTCTAGAAAAAGTTTTAATTTAAATAACAAAAAGTTAAGTCTTGTTGCGTTGTTAAAAATTATACAACTTTTATAACAACTTGATATAAAAACTTTTATGTACAACTTCAGAGGAAGGAAGCACTTTATTTTTCCAAGAGGCAGGACAAACCTACCAATGATAATGCCTTTGGGGTGAATGACTTCACTCTTAAACCATCTTTCCTCTGAGGCAAATATTTTTCAGTTTCTTCAGGGAGTTCAAGATATATATAGCATAACGGTCGGTGTGGTCGAGGGGTAAGGCTCTTGATTCGCAATCCGAAGGTCGCGGGATCGAATCCCGGCGTGACAAATAAATTTTATTTGATTAATTTGTGTAATTTCACGATTGATTCATTAAAAATAATATATAGCATATTTGCGGCACGTTCCAGAGTGGAAGATACTCTCAG
Source organism: Glyphotaelius pellucidus (assembly GCA_936435175.1). Classification (NCBI taxonomy): domain Eukaryota; kingdom Metazoa; phylum Arthropoda; class Insecta; order Trichoptera; family Limnephilidae; genus Glyphotaelius; species Glyphotaelius pellucidus. Next base: position 7,790,743 of record OW386552.1, on the reverse strand, counting down.
TACCGTCCTGGTGTAAGACCACCATTCAGAATCGAAAAGCTGCTTGAAATTGCTTTATCCGTGTTTGGTGACCAAATCCGAATAGCCAGGTACTTCTCCACCTTCTTCTTCCCCATCTCCTTCTTGCTCACTGGCTCACAATGCTGCATCTTAACCGTCGTAATAAATGAGGAAACAGGATGACGTTTTGTCCATGTAAACGCATTCCACTCTGGATTTTGACACCAATGAAACCTTTTTTGAAGTGAAAACTTCTTTAGCATCAGTGTGATTTGAAACTCAATGAAACGAAAAATAACCACACTAAAAGAGACAACACATACATCTTTATCTGTAGGATTTAACGTGCGAGAGAATGAGATAGTATAATCGGTCTCATCTTTGTGCAGTGCTTTGTTGCCTCCCCACTCTTGTCTACTTAAGTTTTCTGAAGGTTTCATTTGTACCGCGTGTGATTTGCACACTCTGATTTTTTTTTCAATTGACCACTAACTAGTCGGTACGTTTTGCTTTTTGAAAAAACGGAGTTTTGATGTTCCAAAACTTTTTAATAAAGGAGTTACGATTTTCCACAAATGGTTAATGTTGCCTGGTTTAAACATCTACAGAGTAGACAACGTATTTTTGAAAAAGAAAAACGTAAGGACAAAGAATTTTTTTTAACACAGTTGATAAAAAATCTCAAAAATCGATCCAGTTTCGAAGAAGAACAATGGCGGTTACAAAACCTCGATTATGACGATTTTTTTATGTATTGTCAGCCTGAGATGCATTTGTCCCTTTCGCTCAGTATTCGGGGAAGAGAGGGGGAGGGATACATCGACAGTGACAGCAACAGTTTGGTCGAATACTTATTATTTAAATTTCCCGGCAACGTTTCCTCTTAATTGTAAATTTAATGAAGCGTTACTGGGTTCACGGTTTTTCCCAACAACAAAAAATAAGCATTTTCGTTAAGCTACTCGCGCTTGTCGCCTTTGTACTTCATATTTAAGGGGTGTGAAAATAGCTCCCACTTATAAAATGTCTGTTTGTGACTCGAATTTATGGAATGCGATCAATTTACATTCGAAGTATGACAAGGTTTGACACGCATCCAGTTCCGGTACTCAAGTGACGATGTTGAAAAATGTGTCACCTTTAATGAACCGGTAAACGCCGGGGTGCTGATTTGCATGCTGGCTGAATATCATTTTGAAATATCGAACATTACCTACTTAAACATTTTTTTCGTTTTTTTTACATTTTCTCCTACTCCTTTAGAATTTTCTTTCTCCACGAAGGAAAAAAAAATTGAAAGTCACCCCTTGTGACTTAGCCCACTCGCTCCTGGTCGCACACTTGATTCAAACAAAAAAAAATTCCAGATCATCCCTCGGCTGCGCCAGCTGTTGTGCTTACATAATCAGGTTCTCCAACTTGTCTTGGAAGGAAATTACTTCTTGGGAAAGAATAGAGTTCTTTATGTTAATCTGGATTTATTAATAGTTCGCGTATTACAAGTTGTGACTACCGTAGCCGACCTAACTAGGAGCTAGCTGAAATAGATTTGATTCCTATCGTGTTTTGTAGGAGTTCCTGCACCTCGGCCCTCGGCCTTCTGGAGCACTAACACATAATTAATCCAGCCGCCATCTTGCGGACTTTCGGCAAAGCTCTTAGCACTGCCATCTATGTGCCAATCTGGGAAGCTTTTAACTAACACATATATCTAACACTCCTTCGGTTTTCTGCTCTTACTGGAGGTCTGACATTCTTAATAATGAAGCATGAAATAGAGATGTGCCGAGAGAATCCAATAAATCTTAATTTAAAAATTAAAAACACGTTTTTTTCGGACACTGACGGGTTAAAAAAAGTTTATAGCCGGGCCTACGCTTTGGCGCATTCTAAAATACATAAATCTAAAGACATTAACCCCTTAGTGCTTTTTTTAAAGTTCAAACTTTGGGCCCAATTTACTTAACCTCTCAGGCTATTTTGTTCGTTTTTGGGAACAACTCGTACAGGTCTCATAGAAATCATTGTGTCTCCCTTTCTATCATATGATATAAAGAATGTTGGAAAGAGAAAACACTATAAATTAACCACAAAAGAATTAAATGTACACCTTTATGAAATCAAAGTTTCCGGCTTGCAATTTGGAAAAAAATTATGAAACCTTTAAAAATTATTTTTACATGAAACGACAAAAAGTTAGGTGATGACAATATTAATAATACATTTTTCTAATAAAATTTGTGTGTTTATTTTTTTTCATTTCCAGTAATTTTGGTGAAAAAAGGAAGGTGAACCACGTTAAAAACTTTTTGAAATTTGCAACAATTTTTTTTATATTTAAAAAATTGTGTTATTTCAAGTAAAAATTTGATAGCGCATTTCATCACCTTTCTAAAACAATTTTAAGCTTTCGGATACGTTTATAAATAATCAATTTATTCGGATTTTGATGCAAAGCGGAAATATTCTGACTTTCTGAAAATTTTATTTCACAAAATTCAATCCAAATGTGACGTACAATCTACAAATATTCAAAGGCGTTTTATCTCCTTTGTTAGTGCTACGTGTTATTATTTATTGTAACCATGTTTCCATGTGAACGCTTGGTTGAATGTCCAGCTCTCCCAACGAACACAAACATGCGGCGAAATTTAAAAAAAATCGTATTGTGCAATTCACATGCGGTAGAAGTGAAACCATCAGAAAACTGTACTAGACAAGAGTGGGGAGACTACGAAGCACTTTTTTTTTTATTCAAGATTTTTTCCATATTTTTGTCGTAGAATTCCAGTGCACCTTTTCCTATACATTTCGTCACCTTATTAGTTTTTGTTTTGTTTTTCTTCTTCGGAGTCGCTAGATATTGCTTTCTTTTTTGCCTGGTTATTTTGGAGTGGTTTGAAGATTGGATATTGATTTTGCAAAAAAATATATCTATATTTTTTTGGATTTTGTAGGATTCGATCATCGGTCCGCTGAATGTCTGGCCGCTAAGGTTCGTCAGGCGCTTTATACCACCAGACAAAAAGAGTATTATATTGAAATCGAGTTTCCGTGAAATAAATTAATATTTTATTGCTATCTCACTCTCCCGCAGCTACAGATGTTTGTCATTTTTTAGTGTCGCTCGCTTCCGTTTCATCGAGTTTCAAATCACAACTGTGCTAAAGAAGTTTTCACTTCAATAAATCCATGATCTTCCGTGCTGCGTTCCCAGCAACTAAAGATTTATAGCCGTGCACAATTGATTTCGTTACTATCATTACTTAGCACTGCTATAAGAAAATCTATTTTTTAATTTCCCCCGCCCAAGATTGTACTCTTTTCTATCATTATCAGAAACTTTTTTTTGTCTTCCCAGAATAGTGAATAGAACTTTATCCGTTGATAATTGCGAAACCAATTATTTAAAATAAAACCAGAAGTGGATTTACTGTGACAGGTGGTTCTACGTGATAAGGCAGGCTAATTAAGCAGTCGAGCGTAGATTCGTAATACAGAAATAGCTGTTCCTCGTAGTTTACTTTGGACCCTGAATAAAGACCCTATTTTCGGAATAAAGAATTCCATTTTCAACGGAGTAAAAATACGTATCTACGTTGTTTAGATTTTCCGAGTTTCTTTCAATTTAATGTGACTTCATTCCGCCCACATTCAAAACTGCTTACAAAAAAAATGTTATTATTTCTCCATATTTTTTCTCCCTTAACAGAAGTACCAAAGTACCAACATAATTAAAAAGAAATTACCTTAACAACTCCAATACTTTCCTCTCACCCTCCGTGACCACAATTATTCCGTGACCGAGAATGAAATAAAGTTGTATTTTAATGTTGTTTTTTCTTAAATTTTCCAAGTACCTACCTTATATATATTAAGATGCTTATGTGATTTTAATTTTCAAGACACAACAAGCAAATCACTATTCATGTTTATTTCACTATTCATGTTGGTTACAAGCTAAAAACTAGTACCAATTAAAATAAATAAATTTCATTTATTGTCTACAAACTAAAATATTTTTTTACAAAGCGTCCAGCTTATAGAGTTGCACATTTCTTACATCAGTTGATCTAAAAACATCTATTCAAATTGGGGTAGATAACTTTAACCGATGCTTTTTCTCAGCATAAATCCCTAAATCATCACCTGGGAAAAACTCGCTTAACAAACTTTAGTCAAATTTAAACAATGCAGCAATTGGGGCAACTAAAAAGAGTAATACAGGGCGATGGATGCAGACGATGGGGTGACCTCCCTGATGCACGATCATTCATAAAGATAATATGGGTGGTTCTTAGTCGAAGTATGGTACAGTTAAAAGTGACCGAATTGGATATCGACACCTTAGCTCAGTGGATAAGAGCGCCCAACCCGGAAAGTAAGGAGGTCCTGGGTTCGAGTCCCAGAGGTGTAAATATCTTTTTCTGATTTTTCTGTTTCCAGATTTTCGATTGAGTTTCGCTCATAATGTCTTCATTTAATTAAATATTACAGTTTGAGGTTTTACTCATAAAAAGTTAAAATAAAAAATAATAATATTCATCCTAGACTTGCAGAAGAGTCAATAGATGTCGCACATTAAATAAAATGGATAAAAATTTATCCAGACACCATCTAGGTTGCATTTAGTTCGAGTTGAATCTTGCAATCATTCATAAAGATGGCAGCCAATAAAAATATGCGTTAAGAAAAATGAAGATAATATGGGTGGTTCTTAGTCGAAGTATGGTACAGTTAAAAATGACCGAATTGGATATCGACACCTTAGCTCAGTGGATAAGAGCGCCCAACCCGGAAAGTAGGGAGGTCCTGGGTTCGAGTCCCAGAGGTGTAAATATCTTTTTCTGATTTTTCTGTTTCCAGATTTTCGATCGAGTTTCGCTCATAATGTCTTCATTTAATTAAATATTACAGTTTGAGGTTTTACTCATACAAAGTTAAAATAAAAAAAAATAATATTTTAAAATAATTTTTTTCGTAGCTTTTGACTTTTCAGACATGTTTAATTGACTTGATTCTGATTTGGGATGGAATCATTGAACATTTAGGGTCGGGGTGAGAGGTTTGGCTATTACTCGGCTGAGTGACCAGTGATAACATGTGCATGAATTTTTCGAAAAAAAAAAGATTAAAAAATCATCAAAAGTCACAAGAGATCAAAAGAGCATTTACATTTTTTTGATACGTCCCTTATCACACTGTATAATGTATTTCGATATTTATAACGACGTGCCTGCGATTCAATCAATAAAACATGGGGATGCGATAAATAAAACATTTTTATTTGATTTTTATACGAAAAAAGAAATAAAACATAACAGGGTGTACATTTATAACCCAAAAAGGGTTCTTTATGAGATTAAAGCCGCATTTATATGGGTACTAAGGGACCATCCGTCTTATGTGCTGACGTTTTATATTGATTAAGAGAAAGAAGGTGTTACGAGTATTAGAAAACATAAAGAATCGCCTGCAAATTTTCATTTTACACCTTTTTATGTGAATAAAATAGATTTGTTTGAAATGAAAGAATAAGTTGATTTTTTCTTTATAATCTCATTCCTTTTCAACGTACCTTACAGCCCAAAGCACACAGTATTAATGCTCTTACGACGAATATTACAAAAAAAAATAGTAAGTTTGTGGGCTTTGAAATATATTTTTACTTTTAAATATAGGTAGAACGGAAACTGTGTTTCTTTATTTTTTTAATTTATTTTAGCGACTATGTGTATAAAATAATTGTACAATATACAAAATATGATGGTGAATTTAGGTAAATATGTTGTATTTCTTAGTCCTTCTCACTAGGGGGTCCAGTGCCGAGGCGGACTTAAGTTATTTAAATATAGTTTATTTGTCTTCTATGTCGTTTTTAGTGTCTTCATTAGGGTTTTTTTCATTGACGTTTTTCAGCCATATTTTTATTCTTGATTTACACTTGTCGCAGCCGAATGCCACGACACGAGAATGTGGACTGTAAATCCTTTTTGTAGACGTATAGACCATGTATCGTGTTTTGAAGCAAGATCGAAGGAGAATCGGTTTGATAGGAAGTCTCCTACCTTTTGACGGCTTCTGAAGGCTGCTCAGGGTCGTTTCTGGTATCACACTATATTGCACAACACAGGTTTTAAGCACGACACTATTATTTTATAAAAAGAAATGAAACTGCGATTATTTGCGATATTTTGACGAGAGCTACTTGTGACCCATGTCACTTTCAAAATGCAACTATTACAAGTGGGTAATGCACACTTGGGTGGCAATATTGTTCAACATGTAGGTAAGCACATCTTCTTCTTTTCCTGGTGGAGACTTTGAGGAAAGGAGGAAGAGAATGGATTACATGATGGAAGGAATAGAGGAATATGGATTAAGTTTTTTTTTTTAAAACTGTTTCAGAACCAAACAACACTCATTAGAACGATGTTATAAAGTTTTGTTACAAAGTATGTGTAGTCCGAATGTGGTTTTATAAAATGGAATATTTTTTGTCATTTTAATTCGATCTAATGTTGTGCATTCATGATGTAGTAGACAATTCAATATTTTTGAATAGCTTCAATAAAATATTTTTGGCCTAATCTATTTGTTGTACATTTCACGTCAAAACTATTGAAAATTTCAATCGAAGGCTTTCTAATGGGTTATTTTCAGCATGGCCTTTACGGCTCCTTTTTTAATTGTATTCAGGTTGTGTATATGTAGCAGATCCCCATCCTATGATTCCGTATTCAATTCGTGAATGACATAACGCGCAGTTGACCTTTTCCATATCCTTTTTATTTATTACATTTCTTTATTTTGAAGAAACATATAAGATACAAATAAGGCTTGTGAATTTTTCCGTAATACCTTTGATGTGTAGGTCCCATGTCCCATCTAAGATTTTCATCAATTTTATGAGAGATATTTTATGTTTTTTTCTGTAACCGGGCAGTAACATTGAAAATTGTTTCCATGGCATTTAAGGTGTTTATCTCAACTTGTTGTTTATTTATGGAGATTTTATAAGGCGGCTAAGAATTCTCATGCATTGTAGACACTTTTTAGGGCTGATTCGATTAAGAAGAGTGGAAGACCAAGAAAATATAATGAAGACAATAAAAAATATAAATCATAATTATGATAAAATAAGACCGGTAAACTTATAACAATAAAATTTCGATATTTATCCAGAGTAAATTGATTCAGTAGAAGATTTAAAAATAATTATAAAAGCAAAACGAAATGGAAACTGATAATGTAAAGGGTTAATTTTTGAATAAAAATAAAAAAAATCATTAGAGATAATTTAGTTTTGAAATATTAATGTAAGCAGTAAAATAAACGGGATTTTATGTTGTCCCATATAGAAAAAAAGAGCACAGTAACTAGGACAAAGGAAGAAAATTCAAAAAATTATATTCTTAATAACAAAAAAATAATGATTCTGTAACGAAGGTTCTTCATTACCTGACTTTAAATTTTATCGAAGTTCTAGCAACATGTGAAAAAATTGCGTACGTATTCATGAAGGTTTTTACGGTAACTACACCCGCCAACATAAGATAATTAATTAGACCCTTCAACATCCACAGATGGTTATCTTAATCGTGTTTTCAACGATCCTTAACGAGGGGTCCTTCCAAGGTCAGAAAAACTCTCCTAAACAACCCGAGCATTCTTGACTTAGGAATAACGATTCCACATAGAAGAGGTCGGGTGGAGTAGGGACTTTTGAAAGCTAACAACCTTTTTATAGTTCACGACACACCGCTCAAGTGTTTCTTTCAAAAACATTTTGGATTTGAGAAGCATGCATGAATACATATTCTATTTATGTAGTTTTAAAGATCTAAAAAAACACTCGTAAGGATTTACAATTTAATGACTACAATTTATTGAAACATATGAATACTTGGGTAGCGTGTAGGTATCTTCATCAATTTTATAATTGATCAAAAACAGTTTACGTTACATCTCTTTGATTCCATTAATAAGATAACATAAGACGTGTTGGATATCTTCTAAATAAGTTTTAGGTTCGAGTGATTACAAGTTGGTTTATTAAGTTATTGTAAATATTTATAATGAATATTAAATTGGAGAATCGGTCTTACTAGGCTGTGCTCTAAGTAGTTTTGTGGCTGCAGCGAGCGGACTGTGGGAGCCCGCTCAATCTCACCTTGGTGCCTTCGGCCATCACCCTATCCATTCGTGCCTAATACACGAACGGCGATAGGTGGTACTCTTCTGATATCCTACTCGACTGTCATCAGGGATATAACAGGACTTTGTATTACAAACAAAGCTATCGACATTTTTTTTTTTAAGAAAGAAAAAACATTCCCGGGTTACGAATAACCCAACAATGTTTGAAAATCTCCTACTACGCCACAGAAAGCCGAAAATGATGCTTGTGTTGAGATGGAGGACTTAGCCAGCCGAAAAATCGAACACTGGACTCTCGGGTGGGACCCAAACGCGATGCCCACTCAACTACTGACCGGTCATCTATTTAAAGTACCTGAAACTACATAAATAATCAAGACCCTAATTAATTATATATAGCATTTATACATCGAAATAAACTATTTATTTTTGAAGTGTAAACGTTTATAAATGTATGCAAACATAAAAAAGTTTTTAAAATGGCTCACCTTTTGTTTTTTTCTAACGAAAATTACTGATAACTAAAGAAAATAAAAACACGTACGTATTTTATTACACAAATGTATGACAAACGTTATTGTCACCTCATGTGTTCCATGTAAAAATACTTACTCAAAAAATTAACATTTTACTTTTTGTGGCTAACTTTTAGATTTGAACATAAAGCGTGGTGTTTTCTCTCTCTACTACCGTTCATAACGGTCACTGGTCATTTGAGAAGTCAATTAAAGTGGGGAAAAAAAAAACAAAAAAAATGGTGAAATGGATTACGTTAGGCTGGGGTTATTATTTTTTTCATAATTTTTAATAATTTTTCAAAGAGTTGTTGAGGTGACTTGATTCTGAGTTGGCATGGAACCGATTATAACATATTTCTAACCATGATAGTGGGAGATACAACGATTTCTATGAGACTTGTTGAGAGTTGTTCCGAAAAACGAACAAATTAGCCCGAGGGGTTAAAATTAAAACCAACAGATACACTACATTATATTATGAACAACGGTTGAAAAGCTGGACTACTAAATAACTTATTCCGAAAGGTTGTCGCTAAGGAGTTTACACAAAATGAGATGCTATCTTAAACTGTTTGTGTTGGTTTGTTACAGGATTTGGAAAGGCTTGGACCACTCCAGAATCATGCTGTGGATAATGCGATTGAGGGGAAGCAACAACAACAGGGTGGCGAGCGCTGGTAAGATTAACAACATTACTGTGGCTCACTTCATTTTATTCGTTCAGGACCTCAGTTGGGCAAGGTTCTAACTGACATTTAAAAAAAAAATTATCGTTGAATGCAAAACCATTTCTTTTGTTCATTTCTAAAATGAAAATAATTTTCAGAGTAATCTTTGTTGTATTTCCGTATATTCTTGTACGACGAAGTTCGAAAATCGAGATTTTAGCTTCCACTTATTTTATGTCCTAACACTTTGAATTTTTTGCAAAAAACATTTTGTTTGTATCTGAGGGTTGATTATTTTTACGAGGCGCAGTATCTTTCGTCACTTAAGTTGGTTAGGGTTCTAGTTTCGTCTTACCATGTTTTGAGGTCTCAAAGTTTGTAAAAATGAATTCTAACAATCTATTTGAAAAATTTTGATTTTTTGATTTGAAACATATAGTTGTGAATGATGAAAACTTGGAGCAGGTGGATGAGTTTGTGTATCTGGGTAGTATCAAGCGAGGGCTGATAGAGATATTGAAAGAAGGGTAAATGCAGGTAACTCTATTAATGGAGGACTGAATGCTGTTGGCGCTAATAAAACACTGTCAAAATAATCGATGCTAGCAGTCCACAATGGAGTGCTGGTACCTATCCTGATATATGGCAGTGAGGTATGGAACTGGCAGAGGAAGGATGAAAGCAGACTGAATGCTGTTGAAATGAGATCCCTGAGACGCATATGTGGTAACACGATGTATGATCGTGTGAGAAATGTGGATATCCGCAAAGAATGCAAGGCTGATGTAAGCATAATGTGTAAGATTAAGAAAGGGACCCTCAGATGGTTTGGGCGAGCGAATGAACGAAGAAAGTAGCGTAAGAAGAATATATGACGCAAATGTGAATGGTAGAAGAAGTCGGGGACGCCCGAGGAAGACATGGCACGATCAAGTGAATCAGATACTTGTGACGGGTCATGTCAAGAGTCAGAATAATAGAAGAGTATGTATGTTTTCCTAATCTTGGCGGCAGGTGCGTCTGCGCACCAACTGCATGTTAGGAAAGGATCGGGTGAGACTGATTGAGGGATACATTTTGATCTCTCTGGCAGGAAAATCGCCTTACCGCAGTGGGACAGATAGATTTGTATGCCCGTCACTCCTAGACGCACTGACCCCTAGATTTCTTCCACCTCTCATACCTTATTCCTTCTCAGAACTTCCTCTCCTTCTTTTGCTAAAAAGACCCTCCACACAGCATCCCCAAAAATGATATAGGCCCTGAGGAGAGTTGTTTGATAATGTAAAAAATATAAATATATATACATACGTATATATCCAAGGGCATTATGATTTATTTTGTCCTAGTTAGATGCTTATGGTTCCATCTGCACGTATAGATATGTTCTAATATGATAAGACAAATTTAAATATTTTCCTTTCAAGTCTGTTAAACTGTAATATTTTACACAAGATCAACCTCAAAATCAGAAATCGGTAAATAGATAATGAGAAATCGTGTTTGCAAACTTTGTAATCTCATATCTCAGAACAAAGTAAAGTGAAGTTGGAACCCTCCAACCAAAGTGACGGCACAGCTCTGTAGTCTGATATGAAGGTTACATAACTTATTCATGCTCTTGGGATTTGCCAGTTACGATAAATTAGATATACTCTGGAGATTAAAGAATAAAGCTAAATCCCTACTATAACTTACTCGCCGTTATATTAGGAAGTTAAATTGTATGAATTATCACAGTTTATGTTGCACCTGAGTGAAGCAACGCTAACCATCGCTGTCCGTGTCCCTACTAAAACTACTACTATTATTATGAAATTAAACTATCGCAGTGAAAAATCACGGGATATTATAATTGTAGAATTTGTGAAGCTGAAGGATTTATGGTCCCAGCGATGCCAGGGCTTAACGCAGAATTTTTCAAAATAAGATTTGTGCAGTGTCTTTCCTCTTATTTTGAAGGTTAATAGGGAATAACCAGACAAAACCGGAATTATGTCATTTTTAAATCAAATTTTAGACGTATTAACTGTTTTCCAAAAAAAAACTATGAATTTGTTTTGATAGACTTTTATTTTCTAGTAAAGCTTTTTTTTAAATTTATATAAAATATGTTTATTTTTAGTACAATAAGGTATTACCTAGATTTGTTAAATTTTTAAACAAAATTTTGTATTATACAACATAAATTTCAAATCATTTTAATCATGCAGTAAAATAAATCAATAAATTATTTGGGAAAGCTACTTTACAGAATTTTAATTTAAGTTCAAATAAAATCATAAAAAAAAGATTCGCACCCTTGTTTTATGACGAAAATACTTCAGTTGGTCTATTTATTTACGGTCTTGCAAAATAAATATAAAAATAATAATAATATTTTAAAATTACAAATACTTATCTACCGCCTCAACAACTTTGTAGAGCCGGAAAAGATTCAAAAGCCGCAGGAAGACTGATGTCGCTTTCGTCGAGAGTTTCGAAGCTTTTATGTTGCAAAGTGCACGGCGCGTACTGGAAAATTTGAAGGTTGTAGATTGCCCTAAAAATGGTTCGTATTATCATAGTAGCGCATCACTACAGAAATAATGTAGAATAGATTAAAAAAGATTGAATACTGACTTTAAATGATTAGACAAGCGAGTTTTATCAACGAAGCTTAAAATATTGAAAAAAACTGACCTGCCTATCCCCCTTTTCTATTTACGATTGATTGCAAATGTATTTCTTATCCTGAAACGGATCAGATTGGTTGGAATAAACAACCTGACAAATTCCTATTTACCGAAAAAATGTATCTCCAGAACAAACATCCTAATTCTGTTGAGACAGGCTCGTCACATGTTTACTGAAATCAGGCCGACTGTAAAAACAAGTACCAAAGCCAACAGAGGGGATGCCAAATGAAAATATAATAAAAATGTAGAGAGAGAGATAGAGAGTGGAATTCGTGCAAAGCGATAACTGCCAAACAGAATTGCCGGGTTTTTTACCAGATTTCTTTTTTCCCCTTTTCAATCGACCATAAAATTGTTGAGATTAGATTTTTCAAATTAGAATGGCTGATTTTCTTCAATCTTTAAAAGCAAGCTTAAAGCTTCCACCTTAAAGCTCGGCTTCAGTAACTTTTTAGGTCAGTTTCATCATCAAATTTGCGACCACGTACAACATCAACTTTTATACTCCTAAAACCGGGGAAAGAAGACACTTAATGAAATTGATATCCTTTCTTTATACAAATTTGTACACAGCTTTTTAGCAGAGGTTAAATGTTTATGATGAACTTTTAATTAATCCCGGGAGATTCTATTAACTTTAAACGAAACGGCCAAACTCTAGATGGAACTTTAAGTAAATAAAAATGTTATTTTTCTTTTTTATGTTTCCCGAAGGATATAAACATAACATTTTGAATGTGTAAAAGATTTAGGATTTGCGTTCATGGGATATTTGAAAATTATCGTTTAGTTTTAATGGTATTATTGTTTTTCCAGTGGTTTGATTTAATTTGAACTCTCTCAATTTCTTGACATTTTTTTTTCTTTATTTTATCGTTATAGATCATTAAGTTTATGTCAGAATGTAATGTTTCGCAGAGAGTATTTTTTTATTTTATTTTTTTATTTTAACAATAATAATTAAATTTATAATATTATTACCTAGGTTTACATAATAATTAATTTTATGGTTCTACTACTACATAAGTTGAGCTCTAGGAGCTCGTGTTTACGGGAGGAGTATTTACATGCATAAAAAAAAAATAATGTTCTGAGAAGTATGTATACAAAGATCAAAGACTCTGAAATGTCTTGAATGAAATAAATATACAAATACTTTTTGACATAGATATAAAAAACACTAACAATAATACATTTTTTTATTAGATGTTAATTAATTAAGGGTACAATATATCATTACCCAATTTCAGGGACTTAATTTGCTTTTTAAATTGTTCATATTTCAATGTTTCTGTTACATTTATTTTGTTTTTGGATAATAATATATTGTACCATCTCACACTTAAATATAAATAGTGGTGTTGAGCCGTGGTCGTTCTAAGCGTAGGAATTAACCTACGTGGTCTTTACTCAGATCCGATATATTGTATCATCAGGCCTGCTCGTAAAAGATGTCAATATTGTCTTAGCACTTTCCTGTCAATATGTCTCCTTCCTGCTAACTACCTATCCCATCAATGGTGACACTTAGCTTCCCATTCTGCAACAAAGTGAAGTTGCTAGTAGCAAACTCACGGCCAACACCGCTCCAAGTGGTTCATGTCGAATTGACTATGTTTATATAAAATTATTCATGATAAGCTTCAAACCACTCATTGTCTGAGCAATATTCACATTAAAGTTCATAATAGACATAATTTAAGGAGTCATAAAATATTCCATCTTGAATTGTTTAATAACAATATTGCATACTTCAATCCACTGTGTCGAATGTGTCGTCTATATAATACCATTGAATGTGATCATATAGACATCTACGCAAACAATATCACATATTTCAAAAAACAAATTATCAAACTCCTACCACGACGCTTCGTGGAGAACAGTTATGTAGCCGCTTTATTGTCAAATCCTTTCTTTCTTTTTTTTTTTTTCTCTGCAGGTTATGTATTATATTTGACACTATTATGTTTTATATTTCATTTTGTAGTAACAACTAAACAATGATTACGCATGCTGTGAACATACATAATTGGAGTGTTAATATCTATATACATCCCAATTGCAATCAACCATAATAATTGTTAACACTCTGTAAATGTTTCAAACAATAAATAAATAAATTTGGCACGTGTAGTGGGACGATCACATCCAGAAATAATTCAATCCATTTTATTGATATTTATTTTCAATATCTTTCCGAGAGAACGCCCTGTTTCGTCCCACGTGAATTTGTACATGAAAGAATATACCATCTCTTCTCTTACTTGTAAGATAGACACGTTTTCGCTCTATCCGTGGAAGTTGATGGTTTGTCCGTGGGAAAAAGCCAATTATAGTGTTTTCACATTTGTGTTGAAACTATCTTACCCGTGATATTGTCACGCACCCACTTTAATTTTACTATTAAGCTTTTAGAGAAGCCACCATCGGAAAAACAGAAACAGAGAGAACGAGACTTTAATGCCAAATTGTGAAAATATTTACGAGGAACGTGTAGCAGATAGCTAAAGGCCCGTATCCTGCGCCACAATACACATGAACACTAGCTTGAACAGCACCCAAAACATTGAAAATTTGAACACTTCGTGTTCAAAAACCCTGTGTTCAAGCTTTACCACAGCCGACGGAAAACATTCATCTCCCGGGCGAAGGGGGAAGGTTGGCGGGGGGAAATGTGTTCATATTTTTACAAGAGCCGCGCGATGCGGTCATGTATGGAGAATCAAATCGAACAAGTTTTTGAGGTTATGCGCAATGAGCAAGCTTAATAATCACTAGTTTAAAATATTATGATACCTAAATACAATATAATAAATATATTTGATAATAAAATTATAACATAATAACGAATATTAACAATATTAATATTAATATTATTTTTGAAGTGGGTGAAGCGGGAGCGGGAAGGCAGGCGGGGCCGGCGGGGGGGGAAATAAGTTCATATTTTTACAGGAGCCGTACGAAGCGGTTGGTTGGTACCGGAGGTAAATCGAATGACGTTTGGGGTTATGTCAACCGCGCGAGCCTAATACCTAATTATGACTTTAAATTCCAAATAAATACTGTCGTAATGATGATTATATCTTTCGTGATCTCACTTGTAAATAAAGTCTATTAATTTATAAATCGGTTTCAGAGACACGGAAGAAATGACCAATTAAAATAGGTATTCTATTCTTTCCCTGATAAATAAATAAAAATCTAGTTTATTTAAATCTATTTCGTTTACAATATCATCGCTAAATTTCTTAACAGAACTCGACTTTTGACGTTTGAATTTCGAATGCGTAATTAATTACGCATTCGAAATTCAAATACTGACTTTAGGTCATAATAATTGATATTAGTCGGAAATCTTTCCTGGTAAATAAACATCTATTAAAATATCTCTGTTTTCTCCCTGATGTAGCATCTCTTCTTCATCGGAACATATTTTAACATTTATTTAAACGCTAAACGTCAAACGTCAAGTCAGTTGCGTACGCGTGGACGCGTGGACTCGTGGACAGGCCACTAGCAAAGTGTGTGACCGCGCGAACTTCACACCTGTTCACACCAATCTTTCAAACCATGTTTAAAAAAACGCAGGAGACGGAAAACAAAGAACGTTTATAGTGGGGTTCAAGCTAGTTTTCATGTGTATTCTGGCGCAGGAGTTCCGCCTTAAGTTAAACCAATAAATAGAAACGATGCGGCATCAAAAATGAATGAAAAATATTTAAATGCGGTATAAGTTATTCCTTCCAGGTTTCACCTGTACCAAAATAGGCCATAATATTGTATTTTATTGCGACATTTTTACGACTGTACACATTTTTATATGTTGGTACCTACCAGGTGTTCCGCTTTCCGATCTCAAAATTAGGTCTCCATTTTTTAAGTCTTATCAATAAACTTGTTTAAAATTTTACACATCTGATAAACAGCAGTTTTATAAAAACATAACTAATAAACGTGTTTCAACGTGTTTCATTTTAAACGTGTTTCATTTTACACTTATGATAAACAACTGTTTTTATAGAAACATTACTAATAAACCTTATGAACCCGGGCACCCCTGCCAAGTCATCAAACGTAGCAAACTACTTGGGGTGACCTATGGCAAAGATGTGAATTAGCAGGGGTGCCCGGATTCGTAGGGTGTCCGGGTCTTGGCGGCGGATGCGTCTGCCCACCGGCTGGTGGTATCGGGAGAGATTGGTTGACGGAGTTCCTTTGACTTCTCCAGCCGTACTCTCTCGAACATCGCCTTGGGAGAGATGGATTCGTACTTCCGTCACTCCTGGACACACTGACCCTCAGATTCCTACCCACCCCTCATATCCATTTCCTTTCCATAACTTCCTCTTCTTCCTTTTCTAAAAAACCCTCCACACAGCATCCCCAAATGTGATGACATAGGCCCTGAGGGGAATTATTTTAACGGTTTGTTTAGCTATAGCCACTAAACAATAAATAATATAAAATATTTAATTTATTACTATAATATTTCATTTATACGCATTCTTGGTCGAAGGGTTGAAGAGATTATTACCTATATTGACAGCCCCACGAATATTGCCCATCTTTTTGACGTCTCTATGGTGTGAATTTGAAATTACGATCGCATTTTCTTTGAATTGATTGGTAGACTACTCAAAACCTAAAACAGTTGGTATCCTGCGGATAAAATAAATCTTGCTAACACCTGCAAAACGACATTGCACCAGATCAATTAGGAAGTTATTTTCATGGGAAAACTACCTATCTATATTTGCTTCAGCTTGCTCCACATTGTGTATTGATGCCACCGTTGCTGGTAAATCAACCATTACATAAAACCTTTAAAACAACTTTGTAAAAATATTTGATGCCCGCCATTCGAAAAACGCGCGGGAAACGATTTGAGGTTAGGAATTAGTGTAGGTACTAGATTTGACAGTTATGTTGGTATCGATTGGTTCGGCCCGGTCGTTTTTTAAGAGGAATATAAACGCTAGAAATATTTCGATTCTCATGCCATACAAAATTTAAAATCGCGCGTCGTATTTGCACGAGGCAAGTAAGCGAAAAAAGTGGTTTTTATTTATTTTGTGCATAATTTTATAAGAATGAAAAAAAGTTAGAACATACAAAACCTCAAAAATTGTCTTATTCATAAAGGGGAAATCATTTAAAAAAAAATGTTTCTTATAGTTATATTTCATAGTTAAGTCATGAAAAAACATATTTTTTAGTGGTTTACGCTTATATTTTTTTGTTATGAAAATAATAATTTTATTGTAATTCCAATACATAGAAAAGCTAGTGAAAGTTTCAATTTATCCGCGTAGCATATTTTTTGATGATCGTATTGTAAACCGATTCGTTTTAAAGATGAATCTTAATAGTATCCACATAGGATTTCACGCATAGTTTCATCTTAAGTGGAATGACTTTTGACGTTTGGGGTTTAAATATGGTCTAAGTAATGTTCTTTCGACGGCGATTGCGAGCAGCATCGATTGGAGAATCGAGCCTCAGGAGAGACATGATGCGATTAAGCCAATCGAATACTGAGTTCGATTATCTCAAGAATGGTAGATACTTTCAGTATCGCGTTAAGCTTTAGCCATGTTCGGTGACCAGATCTGAATTGACAGGCACTTACTAGCATTCCTCTTTTCCATGATCTTCCCTACACCACTCCCTGAAGTCTCAAAATAAACTCCAATTGGGGATGCCCAGCCTTACTGGCTTCAAGCATCTGAGACTATTGCGCGGTATTCTCATAAATATCTAGTATATTAAAGACTGTCAAGAGAAAAGCTCTCGTTAATACTCAACCATTACCCTGATTCACAACTAACTAGATAGAAGATAAAATAATCTGAGCGGTAACTGAAAAGGGAATATTTCTTATCTAAGCCTCGCTTAGTATTCACGAACTGTCACTGGTATCGCGGAGATGATAATAGAAGGATTACTGATAATAATTGATACAAAAGAGCTTCTAAATTTAACTGAATCATCCAGCTTATCTTAGACTTATCTACTCGTAGACTAAAATAAATTATACGTTGATTAAATTTTTTGGATAAAACAAATATTATTTTTAGAGCTAAAAGCTCTTCATATATACATATTCCCACGCCTAATATATAACTAAGAAAGATATTGAATTTAAGTAACGCTTTCAAATGGATATACTAGTTGGGGTTCTTTCGTATTTTACGGGAATCTCACATCATTAATTTATTAATAATATGAGACTATTAAGATTAATTCTCACATTATGTTACAGTTCTATAGAATTAACGTTTAAAAAATTATTTATGGTTCCATGACAACACAACAAAGAGGAATTTCAACACTCCTTTGAAAAGCGATGAGAAAAAAGTAGCCCCTAACCTAACCTAACTTAACCTATTTAACCAAGTTTTTTTTTCATCAATTTTAATGACATTTGAAAGGCGTGATGAAGTGCCACTTTGTTGATTTGTTTGGTCACCGTTGTCATATCCATAGAATCATAAATATTCAAGGTAATATAAAATACAAGGTAAAAATTTAGATTATGAAACGTATTTTTGGAAAAGTGTTTGTAGCGTTTGTAATAAGTTCCAAGCCAAACTGTTTTTTTTTTATGTCATATATAATTGTTATTATACTATATTAGTTTTCATTGATTTTATGCATGTAATCTTACGTATAAAAATGCCTATGTTTGAATATGTTGTGAGCCTTTAATTGTATGTATGCCTACGAGTGTGTTGCCTGTGTTGTATCTGTGTTGTATTTTTATGCCTTTTAATTGTATAAACTAGTAATGTTATTCTTCTATATCAATTCTCTTTATTGTGGTTTCTCGTTATATGTGTGATTTAGTATTACAATTAATATTGTGAAATTGACCTGCTGATGAAAAATAATTTAAAAATATATAATTGTAGTATTGTTGTAGGGAAATAATTGTAAAAAAATCAGTTAGATAAATAAAAATAATTATTCGCACATAAAACAGACCCATAAACACTCGTTACACTTATGAGGGGAATGTCGTCGGACTGCTTTCATTACAAAAGCCACTTTTCGTAGTTCTATTTTCACAAAACACACATTAAAAAAATGGCTTATTTTTTATGGTTCGTGAATTTTGCGAAAGCGAGTGGATTTCCGAACGTCAAGGATCACAGTTCGAGGATTTTGCTCCTTCATACAGTAAAATTTCTGTTTCGAAGTTAAAACAAACTTACGCACTGAAAGGTGGGTCAAATCCCAGCACCGGAAGGAATGGGAGAAGACTCCCGGAATGACACGACAATCCAAAGTACCTACTCATAAACTGACCAGCCCCCTTTCGAACCAGGCACTACTCAATATGGACAGAAAGTCACTGAAGAAATTGTTAGGACTACTTACGGGATACTGCTATCTCGGGAACCCAAGCAACTGTTGCAGAAGAAGATGAAGATGACTCCAATTAACCCAGAGTGCCAACGTTTCGCCCTAATGGGAACAAGGTCATCTATCTGGGAAGACAAATCGTGGAATCAGGAGATATTGCCGAATATACAATACAACCCTGGTGAACTTTGCCAAAGGTACCGGTTTACTGTCAAAGGAATGGGGTCAAATGGGAGAAAACACAATTTGCCCTTTATAATATGAATACCGCGCTAGAGTCCCAACTGCTCCCGTCTGGAGCCAGTGAGACTATGGCGTCCCCGAAATAGGTATGTTGTGAGGCTGAAAGTAGTGGGAAGGAAAGGAGATGGTGAAGAGGAAGAGCAAGGTGGGGTAGCACCTGGCTATTCAGATCTGGTCACCAAACACGCTAAAGCCATTTCAAGCAACGTTTCAATTCTGAATGGTGGTCTTAGATCAGGGCGATACTGAGAGTATCTTACACTCTGCAACGTGCCGCAAATATACTCTATATTATTTTGAATTTATTAATTGTGAAATAACACAAATTAATCAAATAAAATTTATTTGCCAGGCTGGGATTCGATCCCGTGACCTTTGGATTGCGAGTCAGGAGCCTTACCGCTGTACCATGCAGGCCCATGGCCTGAGTGCTCGTGGTAACTATGTAATCTGTCTCAGTTTTACCTAAAAAATAATGGTTCAAACAGCATTTCTTTTAATATTTTCATGTAATCTATTCTAATTCCAAATTCTATATATTTATATTCGCCTTTGCACTTCACACCAATCTAATACCAGAACACTAGTGATTATTTCGCTGAATATATTATTATGCTAAAGTATGATTATGAAAGTGGCATTTTGCATACAAAGTAACAAGTTTCCATCATAACAATGGCACTTCGACCTTTAGAAAAACATACTTTTTCCACCACTGCCTGTGGACTGAACCGTGTGCCTTTTATCATCCAGTAGTTTCGTACTGAATAGAAAGCTTTGTCAATTTGCGGTCACCGCCAATTAAAGGGAATTGATACAGACAATAACATTGTATTTTTTCCATAGAAACAAGTCACGACCTGCAACAATTTCAGCCCGGTGCGGAAGGTACAACTGATCTTCCGCCTTTTTTACCTACCCTTTGCAAAACCTGAAGCTTTCACAAAAATTTTATAGCGGCACGCAATTTTTATTGTTAACCCATTTACATGTGATTGGTTTAGGGGTCAAAATGAATAAACACTATTACGAATCGAAATTATTTAATACCAGTTCCGTTCAACGTGTTAAAATGCATTGTTATACAACAATAAATTGATGTTTCGATGTAAATTGGAAGGCAGTCAATAAAATCATTCCTTTTATATGTTCGTAAAAAGCAATCACATCGTGAATTGCCATAATGAATTTGAATAATAACTTTTTAATAAAGACGAATACTATTTAAACTGTAAACCGGTTTCGGAAATGCTTTTCTTTCGTCAGGACAAAAGTTGAACGAAATATTGGTTAGTTTGAGAAATAAATCTCAGAAATTAAAGTTCACATACTACAATGCAGAGACCCGTTTGCTTTGAAAAACAATGATAATCATATGATCAGTAGAATTTCAGAACATTTAATATGTTTAAGATTAAAGGATGGATTCCCGCATATGAAAAAATATAAACATAGAATTTTTTTAATGAATTGTGCACTTTATTATACATTAAGATGAAGCTATACGTGAAATCCTATTTCGATACTATTTAGATTAATCTTTACGACGAATCGGTTTACATTATTAACATCAAAAATATGCTACGGATAAATTGAAGCTTTTACTAACTGTTCTATGTATTGAAATAACAATAAAATTATTATTTACATAACAAAAAATATAAGCGTAAACCACTAAAAAAATGTTTTTGCAGGACTTAATATAAGAAACAATCTTTATGGCTAAAACTATTTAGAGGTTTTTTTATATTCTAACTTTTTTTTTCTTATAAAATTGTGCAAATAATAATTAAAAACCACTTGTTCGCTTTCTTGCCTCGTGCAAATAAGACGCTCTATTTTAAATTTTGGAGGCATGAGAATCGAAATATTTCTAGCGTTTATATTACTCTTAATCTCTACGTTTAGTCGACCATAAGAAACATTGATAAATTTAAGAAATAAATAGCCATTATATATTATTTGTATTGCGTTGAAAGAGTTAACGATTAATTAAGTGTCGAAATTTTGCTTGAAATCACTTAAGTTTAGTAAGATTTGTCAAGTCCTGTCCCTTTTTAAATGCATATTTCGATTTTTCTTTCTTAAATTAATGCAAAACTTTGAAGTGTAAATTATTCCACTTCCCGATATCAGATTGAGCTGAAACTCAGCAGATAGACTCGATGTCAATAACAATGCTTTGTATTCACACACACACGCGCTTTTCTCTGAAATTAGTACATACCTAGTACTAGCCTAACAAAAAGCGCTACTAGGTCGTGCTGTTCGATGCTCAAAACCGTGGCGGAAGTTCGAAACTGTTTCAATCTTCGACCAAATAAGGTCCACAACGTAATGGAAAGATGTATTATAGTAAAATAAACTTCGTTTTAGGGGTTGAATTTTTCCTCCACCATATCCCGCCGCCGCATAATATTCCACAATTGGTGAGGGGTTTTAGTCCCACAGGCTCCGGGCTGGGAAAATCTTCTGTGGTACTATCATAAAAAAGTACCCAATTTCAAATGTGTCCGAGTGCCAAAAACGACGAATTCGCATGGGCAGAAGAAAATTTATTGCCATCCCTATTAAGCTCGGCATTTGGCCAAAACGAATATTACTTACTAAAATCATAGCAAACGCTTTGAAACATATTAAGTGTTCATGTATGCTTTCTCAAAAGAGATCTTCTTGACATAATATTTAGTTTATATTATAATAAAAAGGGTCTTCTCTTTATTTCTCCGCCGCTTTTGCCTTTAACCAAAACAATAGCAACGTGCTTGGAAATATGATATATTTACTGAGCCGAGATAAAACGTATGATTTATTTCCATTCCAAGAAATATGTTTGTATTCATAATGGGGTAAAGTAGATACTTATGGGCTTATTGATGTACGTCTCGGGATGAGAGCCACGATTCTTTCTTCTGTGGCACATATCAGATAAGCACCCTAATGATGAGGGAGCACACAGAAGAAGTTCTTCTTTTTTACAAGTTTTCTGGCGCCCAGCTTTTTTAAAAATATTTTTTGGCTTTCACCCATCATATTTATTTATAAAAAGATGAGAAAATGAGAGTAATTAAGCCACTGCTATCCGAATTTCGACCGATTTCTTACACATCTCCCTTAAACATTTGAAGTTTTTAATTATCGAAGAAAGCAAACACTTTGTGGCTTGACATTTTACAGAATGAAACAAGTTCTTTGTTTAAAACCACTTTATTTAAATTTATATTCGTCGACCGGTTTCGGTCGAACTCGACCTTCTTCAGGACAATAAACATATAAACTTAAACTTCAGGACAATAAACATATAAACTTATAAAGTTTATATGTTTATTGTCCTGAAGAAGGTCGAGTTCGACCGAAACCGGTCGACGAATATAAATTTAAATAAAGTGGTTTTAAACAAAGAACTTGTTTCATTCTGAAGTTTTTAAGCTCTAAAAAAATATACGTTTTTTTTTAAAGATAATATCTAGATACGTTCTTCGCCGAAACGCAAATTATATGAAATTCCCTCGATAGAAAAAAATCGCAAAGCATGCTCCGAAAATTATTTAAAACAAGTATTATTTTACAAGTTATATTTGTGAAAAAATTCACAATGTTTCTTTAAATGATACTTAAGATACCTTCCACGAGATTTTTGCTGTATTTTAAACGAGTCATGTTTTATTAAGCATTTTCCCAATTTTCGCATCAACTTTGTCATTGAAAATATTGGCGCGCTCTGTCCAACATTCGTAATTACATATCTCTCCATCTTCTTCTTTTTGGGCCGGGAAGCGTGGCCTTAAGCATTTAAACGATTCTAGAAGAGTGACTAACGTTAACAGTTGGTACAGAGCTGATATTTAGCTGACGTGTTAGCGTAAGACACGTCTGATATTTACGAAGCTACGGGCATACCGAGCGCCCGATCGCTGCCGAAATATCGCAATGTATAATGCGTCGGGTATTTACTAACATGCTCCCCCTGCCAAGTTAGGAATCCACTGGATGATACTTGACCTCCACCAGACGTTATTCGTGCCACATACCTGGCGTAGAGCACAGAAAAAATATGCTAATTATTTACATACGAGAAGAATACAGAAGTGGGCAATGTTTACATAAAAATAATTTATGTCTCTCAGCTCCCCCCATTCACAACGCCAATTCAAATATTGACTCTTTATCTAATGGTCTAATTACTTTTGTATTGTATAAAATAATTACAATAAAATATTAAGTTGTTTGTTCGTAATGCAACTCTAAGTGTTCAAAATTCTAAGTGTAACTTCGTAAGGAACTGCAATATGCTAATATGAAACGGTTGTTGACAAAAATTGAGTAGATAGGTAGAGATAGTATAATTTTAAGTACATACGTAGGTTGGAACCTAAGTAAATATTTTGTTGGCAATTCCAATATTTTTATTGCGAATACCTCACAAAAGTCTCTACTGCTCCCAATGAGACTATGGCAACTTCAATTGGGATATGTTGTGAGGTTGAAAGTAGTAAGGAAATTCCTGGTTATTCAGATCCGGTCCCCAAACATGGCTGAAGCCATTTCAAGTAACGTTTCAATTCTGAATAGTGGTCTTACACCGGAGCGATAATGAGAATATCTTCCACTCTGGAATGTGCCGCAAATATACATAACATTATTTTAAATGATTAAATTGTGAAATAATACAAGTCAATCCAATAAAATTTTGATTTGACCTTCAGATTGCTAGTCGGGAGCCTTACCTCTCGATCACAGAGGCCATCGTGAATATTCAACACTATTCACTACTTATATACCATATTTACCTCTCATAAGCCAATGTATAATGTATAAACTCAAATAAAGGTGAAATACTCCAAACGTACAAAAAAAAGCTAGAAAATTATTGCTTTCGACTTAAATGGCTGCGATCTCTAATCACAGAATTTATGGTCTGAGGTTGCGCTACAGACAAAAACAAGTGTTTTTTCATAACGTACACGCATCAATACCCTAATAATACCAATAAGATCAAGGCTATCATTTTAATTAATTCCTATGAATCCGTAAATATAATAACTTTTCTTTAGAACCGATCCCCGGGAATATAAGTTATTTATATTTAAGATTAATAAAAACAATACCTTATCTTTAATATATTTTACGCACAATGGTTTGAAAATTTTATAACCCGTTTTCCAACTTTAAATTTCGCGGTAAGCACCAGATTTTATTTTTCTAGATGCTGAATTGATAATTTTCGGAGGGATTCGTCTAGAAACATCTGAAATATTAATAACACGTTCATCAGAACTAATTAAAATAAACCCGGCGGAAAGATCAAATTGCCAGGCTGTCAGGGCAAATTCAAACGTAGGCCCGACCAGTACGCCGTGCCCCGCGCGTATATTTGTATACGCGCTTTCTTCATTAACGTCTTTAAGATTCTCCAACTATTTTAGAGAGTTTGCTAGGACAAATTCGACAGTAGGTTCATCTAATCACCCCGGGTCGCGCGTCGTGTTTTGTGTACGCGCCTTTTTTACTTACGTTGTTAAGATTCTGACTATATTTTAGGGTATTGTGTCCTCCTCGAAAAGACCTAATTCACATTGTTTGAGGCTAATAGAACAACCTTAGTATTTCAACCCCACCGCAACTGTGTCAACGCCTTTTATAACATTACCATTATAGAGGTACCTCCATTTTTCAATCCCTTAGACCCGTCGGTAAGTAATTCTGTATTTGTATGTATGTATTTTAAATGTTTTTTTTTTGTATAAATTGAATCACAGGGTAAAGTTTGCAAGAAAAGTTATTAAATGTTTGCGGCGCGAACTTCGCAACCTGATTTTGAAGTTGGTCTGAGATCGGAAAGCAAATTATACAAACTTTCCCTTTATCTTTCATCACACAAGGGGGAATTTAACATTTTATTCACGTTAAAAACAGTAGAATTGTGTGGAAGATTGAAAGCTAATCCTATTTTCGTTTCAACTCAAATTGAACTTTCACAATAACAATGGGGAATAACACCAGTTGCATCATTATCGATGAACAGAAACTAGGTAAATACAGACCGTAAAACTATTCAATGTGTTTTTATTTTTGATCTAGCGCCTACCAAAGTCCTATTTTAACTCGGGCGTTTGGCATTCAGTTTGTCTGTTAGTTATTTGTAAGTTCCGTTTCCGTTTCAAGTTGGTGTCCGTTTAAGAAGAATATAAATATTTCGATTCTCATGCCTTCAAAATTTAAAATCGAGTGTCTAATTTGTACGAGGCGATTAAGCGAAAAAGTGGTTTTTATTTATTTTGTGCATAATTTTATAAGAATGAAAAAAGTTAGAACATACAAAACTTCAAAAATAGTCTTAGCCAAAAAGGGGTATTTTTAAAAAATGGTTTCTTCTATTACTTCATAGTTAAGTCATGCAAAAACATTTTTTTAGTAGTTTACGCTTATATTTTTTGTTACGAAATTAATAATTTTATTGTAATTTCAGTACAGAGAAAAGCTTGTAAAAGCTTCAATTTATCCGTAGCATATTTTTGATGTTCATAATGTAAACCGATTCGTTGTAAAGATTAATCTAAATAGTATTTAAAGAGGATTTCACGTATAACTTCATTTTAATGATGATGGTTCAAATATTTGGGAGGCGGGTGTGGGTTCAGCCACCCCGGGAACCATTTATTGGATTACCAACATCTCTGCCATAGGTCACCCCAAGTGGCTCGCTACGTTTGGTGACTTAGCAGGGGTGCCCGGGTTCATGGGGTAAGCTTTGTCTGAATATTGGTGGCGGATGCGTCTGCCCACCTAGTGCGTGGCAAACCGCATGAGGAGAGACTTGTTGAGAGAGATATCTTTTGACCTTTCCATTAGAACTCTCGGAAGATCGCCTTGCACCACAGCGGGTGGGATAGATTCATGCGTTCGTCATTCCTGGACACACTGACCCCCAGATTTTGACACCACTTCTCCTACCCTTTTCCTTCCCAGAACTTCCTAAAAAATAAGCTGACATCAAGTTGGGTTTTATATATATATCTTGTTTTATTTCGAGCTTAAACGCAATAAAAACTAATGTGAAATCTTTTATTTTTATTTTGAGAGATTTAATAATAACTTTTCGCGGTAACTGTTTTATTCTTAATTAAAAGGTTACCTTTTTGAATAGTTCAAAAATTCAAAGTTATTTTTTTTACTGTTTTGGATCCTAGCTTTGTAAGCATTCTGAATTTATAAGTATTGGTGGCTTCTCGAGATCGAAATTATATTTAAAATTATTCCTAAAAGAAAAAACAATTGAGGCATAATTTTATTTTAAGGCTTCCAATTTCTACACGTTTACCAATAAAAAGACGAAAAGTAACTTCAATCTGTATAAAAAAATTGCTTTTCCCTAATGGGTATTTTGTTCTGAGTAATAAAAAATCTTCCAATGTATCTCGTGTTTGTTTTGAAAAATTTGGTTTCTTCGGAAATTTTACAATAAAATAATTGAAAGTTAGCTCGAGAAAGTAGAATAATTATCAGGCATTGTCAAGCCTTAGAATTTATTAATTACCGAGAATGAGACGGGCGTTTTATAAATTCCCATCCCGAATTTTTATTTTAGCGTTTAAATTTTCTCGGATTTGAATACTTCTGAAAAGCTTGACGGAATTTTCAAATTAAATTAGTGCGTTGGCGATTTAGTGGATTCAATGGGTTTTGTAATGTCGGTACAAATATTTTATAATTTGGTTCATTTTTAGAATTGGCTCAGGTAATTTAATGATAAACATTACATTTATAAAGGTAGCAAATAATCGGATGTGAGATGCTTTTTTTGCCTCTAGGCAGCATAAGGGTAGTTGCAATAGCAGAAATGTTCTACCACAAAACATTTGGTTGCAGAATTAGAAAAAACTTTTAAAAGGACTGGTTTCATGAAATTAGCGATTTAAAGGAATTTTAGACGTTATTTTATTATTAACCTTTTTACAGATCATTAATTTTTAAATAATTCAATTTTTATTGGAACAACTTTGTAGGTTGTACTCATTATACCCATCAATGTAATATATGAGTCCTATAATTTCAATACCCGCTATATCCGATTTTTTGCCAAATTGATCTGAGTATGACATCTTGTTCACATTTTTGCGAGGAACAAGATGAACCTAAAATTAAGTTTAAAAACCTCCCTTATCTCAATCAAAAACCACGTTAAAACTGCGAGTGAGAAACAAAAATCGCTATATCATTCAAGAAGTTACTATCAAAACCCGCTATATCGGAATTCAACCAATCACTAGCGGTTATTTTGCCAAGATGGCGGGTTTAGAAACTCGCGTGCCAGGTCAGTTGAGTTTCAAAAGCCTCTACACATCGTGAGTAAATCACGAAATATCCAAATCCGCTATATCCATTTTTTTTATCGAAATTATCTTAATATGGCTAAACATACATTGAAAAATGAACACGAATTTTTCGAATTTATATTACTCCAATTCATTATATAAAAAATTAGAATGCAATTATTTATTTACTCTAGAGATTTTTGCGTTTTCTCCGAATCAGTAAAAGTCGATATAGCGGATATAGAAATTAAAGGACTTATATCACTGATAAGGAAGATAATACCTTTTTGATTTTTCTGTGTCTTGTCTGTTTTAAGTTTCATTTAGATTTATTAGTATTATCTTCTTCTTCATTGATATGTTACAATGATTGGCATAAATTTCAATCCCATAAAAATTGAATATTCATTTAGATTTTTAGAAAAAGTCGCCAGGTATTCAAAGATAAAAAGTTGCATATAAATAAAATCGCATATGCGTATCCGAGACACTATGAAGGTTATAAATAAATTCGATTAAAAAATTTATAATCATTCAAAAAGATAGCTGCCACAAATATGAAGAAAATTAGTTGAGAATAATTTTTATATATTTTTTTTTAATATTAAATCTACTCAGGAGGTCTTGAGGAAAATAATTTTCCTCAGGGTGTATGTCGTCTGCGATGCTGTTTGGAGGGTTTTTTGAGGAGAGGAAGGGATGAACATTGGTCTTGAAGAGACCCATGTTGTAGGAAGGAGGAAATGCAGAGGACGGCAAATTTTTCCACAGCCGAGCTGTTGAACTCTTTTGGTAACATCACTACGTTTGGTGACTTATGTCTAGGACTTGGCGGCATGCGCGTTTATCCACCTACTGCGTGGTTGACCGGAACAGACTGGTTGAGGGAGACCTTTTTATTACTATCCAGCCGGAGTCTTTCGCCTTGTACCGCAGTGGGAGGGATGGATTCATACATCAATGAGTTCGAAAAAGCAATAAAATTGTTACTTCTGAATTTGAAACGTGAGATCGACAAAAATGACATAAAATATAGGTCCCAATGGCCGAGTTGGTTAAGGCTCTGTGAGTTTCTGGGTTTGAGTCCCAATTCCCAATTGCGGCCGTTACCTCTTTATTATTGTGTATCTTGTTCTGTTTCATGTTTCGTTTAAATTTATTAACTTATTATTCAGCTTCAAGCAAATAACGAACATATCACGCCATGATGCTGTCTAACTGGCCGTTTAAAAGCGCCTTATTGATGAAATAAGTATGTCGATATCCGAATTGATTCTGGACAAAGATATTGAAATATAAGAGATGTGCTATCCGCAGTTTTAACTGGGTGGGACTGCGCTTCCGGGTGTCGTCGATATTGGGCTTGCTCTGTTTCGGAAAATTTTAGTTTTAATAATCGATTACTTTTTAGCTCCATGAATTCTTCCTGCTCGTTTATCGGTAAATTTCCTATGGATTTGCGGTTTGTAAATGGATTTCGTACCAAGTCACACTCACTAATATGTCCGAATTTAGAATATTAGAATTCCTGCTTGTATTTTTTGTTGAGTTCATTATGTGAGCAATACGAGGTTTTATGCAAGTTTTGGTACCCATTCTTCTTTTTTAAACAGAGAAGCAAATCTGAATCCTGGGTCTCTAAAAAGCCTGGGTCTCAATTTTTTAGCCCTCTTGCGGTGAGGCACATCAACTAATGACCACGGCACACCACTGCACCGCGGCACACACTTTGCGGAACACTGCTGTAAGTGATTGTTAAATAAATTCAAACGTATTTTTTAGGGCAATCGCTCCCTCATTCCACATTCAACGTATTGAGGTTGCAACCCAATTTTTCTCAACAGTTATTATTTTCTCGTCCGTATTACAAACCAAGGATTCAAAATACAAACATCTTTTCAACGTCCTTTATGTTTCCAGTTCAGCAAAAATCTTCCACCCATGTTGGTAATAAAAGATTTTACAAGAGCGGAAAAAGACTCAAGTCAAAGAAAACTCTTTAAACAGGGAAAATCTCGGTATGTTTTTTAACATAAATGTAATTCGAATCTTTTTCAAACCGGGATTTTTTCGCAAAACCACCACCAGCGTAATCTAATATAATATTAAAGCTTACCCAAATCTTCGGGTAAAATAATACCGGAGTAGGCAAATCGTTACCAGGAAAATATGATTTTTTCTTACTTAAAAATATATTTAAACAATATGAGAAAATGTGGTTTTCTTGTGAAATGTGAAACGACAGAGACGGGCAGGAAATGTCTGCAGGGTATTGTATAACACACTGACACGTGTCATGCGTATTATTTGGTATAGTTTTCGCAATAGCGGATCAGTGACTGAGAAATCCATAGTCGAACATAAAATATAAAGTATTTTTGTTATTGTTTTTGGGGTGTTATGCCGTGTTTCGCTACCTCCTTCTTTAGCCAACGTTAATTAAATTAAATACCTCACAAGAGTTCCAGCTGCTCCCGTCTGGAGCCAGTGAGACTATGGCATCCACAATTGGATATGTTGTGTGGCTGAAGATAATGGAGAGGGGAAAGAGATGGGCAAGAGGAAGGTTTCAAGCAACCTTTCAGTTCTGAACACTGGTGATACTGAGAGTATCTTCAAATCTGGAAAGTGCCGCAAATATCATGTATATTATTTTTTATTAACTAATTGGAAAATAACACAAAATAATAATAAAATAAAAAATTTGCACATTTCGGGATTTGAAGCCGCAAAAGCCTTACACATGACCACGGAGGCAGTCCGTTGGTACACAATCCCATATTTCTCTTTCTGCCGATATTCCCTATTTGTCATTATGTCCAATCCATCGAAGTGACCTAGTTTTAACGCTTACAACGGCCATACATTATTTTGGAGATCTCCTCGTTCATAATAGAGCATTGCTTGATTTCATCATAGGGCGTGTGAATTTTAACATTAACAGAATTTAATGAAACCAAAAATGTTAATTAAAGAATGCATTTATCCAAAAGAAAGTGCATTATCTCGCAATCGAAATATCGGAAGAAGCAATGCTTTTTACCTTTTGTTTATCTGCACAGTGCATATTGGTCTCAAATAGGTTCATTGCATCAGTGTAAAGATCATTTTCAAACACGAAATATTAACGGCAGTTAGAAATATTTTAGGGAGGAGCTCTCACAGACTTTATCATTAACAATTTAATCAGCTCTTCAAAATATGTATTCTGTATAGATAGCTTCAAAGCGGCGTATCTATTCTTGCAAAACCACTAGGACACACAACAAATTACGACAACACTTTTGCCACAAAATTAACAATCTTATTTTTAAAAGCTTTTCCAACAAGTCTGCATCAAGTTGAGTTGTTAAGTTCATCTCTTTATTTTTTGAACCGGTGCTTTTAAGGCTTTCTATTTGCCTATAAATTAACACGTTCCATTTTAATAGTCGTGTATGGGTAACCAACTATTGGATAACAAACACCTCTGCCGTAGGTCACACCATGTAGTTCGCTACGTTTGGTGACTTAACAGGAGTGTCCGGGTTCAAAGGGTGAGATTTGTCCGGGTCTTGGCGACGGATGCGTTTGTCCACCAACAGCATGGCAGGCGGAATCGGAGATACTTGTTGATGGAGACCTTTTGCCTCTCCATCAGAACTCTCTCAGAACTCTCTCAGAACATCGCCTTGCACCGCAGTGGGATGGATAGATTCATACGTCCGTTACTCCTGGACACACTGACCCCCAGATTCCTACCCACCCCTCATTACTATTTCCTTCCCAGAACTTCCTCTTCTTCTTTTCCTTAAAAAATACCATCCACACAGCATCCCCTAAGATGACATAGGCCGTGAGGGAAATTATTTTTCTCGGTGCCTTTTGTATTCAGCTAATGTAAAAAAAAATAATAATTAAATTACTCTTAAGCTGTGTTATTTTTAGATTGAAATAGGTATGAGAGTGCTAATATATTTTTTTTAAGGGGAAAAACCAGACAAAACCGGAAATATGTAATTTTTAAATCAAATTTTAGAAGTATTAACTCTTTTCCACAAAAAATTATAAATTGATTTCAAAAGACTGTTATTTTATCTTGTAAAGCTATTTTTTTAAATTTTGAGAAAATATGCTTTTTAGTATAATAAGGTTTTACCGTAGGTCGTTGGCAGATTTGTTAAATTTTCAAATAAAATTTTGAATTTTACGATATACATTTCAAATCATGTAATCATGCAGTAAAATAAATTTTAAAAAAATTTTGGGAAAGCTGCTTTTCAGAATTTTAATTTTAGTTCAAATAAAATCATGAAAAAAAGATCCGCGCCCTTGTTTCGTAAAGAAAATACTTCAGTTTGTCTATTTATTTACGGTATTACAAACTAATATATTTAAAAAAAATTGTGTTATTATTTTGCTTAGACATTATTGAAAAATTATAAATACTTATGATCTAAAAATAATTACAAAAAGTATATATTTTAATTGTTTAATCATCAGGAGCTTAAGCATTTTTGAATGTGGGTATTTATCAAAGCAAATTTGGAATGAAATAAAATCGATATTGATTTATTATGTTAAAATGCTGGTATGGAAAATATTTAATCTTTATCATCGGAACCGCCCTGTACCGTTGCAAGGGTACGATTGCAAGATCATCGTTCGACGTTATTTAAATTTTGGCCGCTGGTTAATGGTTTAAACAAACACAAAAATACAAACATTTTAGGTAAACTCAACTTAAACAACGGCATTACCAATTATTTCAGGTTTCTAAAACGTGTACAACTTCTTTACATTAGTTCATTGAAACATTGTCATATTAGCATATTATGTAAATTTAATCCACCTTTGTAAACTTCCAAGCTTAACCAAGAAAAGGCTTATTCTTAGAATGGCGGTGACAAACTTGTTTAAATAGATTACACGAGCAAACAGTGTAAAAAATAAAATAACGAATGATATCTCAACTTCTTCACAATGCAAATATAACAAAATACCCTTTACTCCTCGAATATTTTAATACAACACGAGTGACAAAAAAACTTAATGTAACATGACACTTTGTATTGACTTTTCTAACCTTCCCCTCACACAGGAGGAAGAATGCTTTAGCCTTTTGGCTGGAATTTTCCTCGGCTGGTTTAACGCTCTCTTATTAAGAAAGTTTTTCACGTACTAAACTTCAAACATTAATAAACGAAGGCTCTGCTTGCTCTCAAGTCCCAACTTTCACCAGGCTGTCCTTCTACTTTGAATCAAGGATTGCAATAAATAAGATGAGGCTGCTTAGCCCACTTTATTAAGTATTTATGATTTAAGTTAACTCGTAAATTACCCATAATAGATACCCATTAAGAACTCGCCTCTGTTTAATCTCGGCGAAATTTAATATAAAGCCTTTTCTGGTGCTCAGCTTTGATGATAATTATTGTTTTTATTTGTGTTAAATGCTAATTAGAAGATAATTTCTTAAGCGACCAGCTCAGGCACAGATGATCTATCAGAGCTAGAGTTGGTTTGGTCTCTCCGAAGATGGTGTTTTTTATGTAAATCCTTCAGACAACACGATAGCGCAGAACTGTACTGTACAATTTGAAATTGCGCGCTAATGTTGCGTTTATTAGCTCCCTACCGCTTGTTTAATTCCCCTAGAAATTTGATTAAAACTACTATAGCTGACGGGATAGTTTAACTTGGCAGGCGAATACCATGCTATAAGGTCACCAGAATCTCTGAATAATAACTTTTGGCGATAGTGATTTGCATTTATTTTTAACTTTCACATATTAGGTACAGGTCAAATTATCAACCGCGAAAATTATCAGAAGGATTAAGATTGACAAAATACATTTGTTATTGACCCCGATACAGAAACCGCTATGACAGGCTTGGTGTTTTCTCGAACATTCTCGGGGCTTCGATGTGGCCAGCGTACGTAAAACAATGATACCACTACGAAAATAGTCGGTTCGTCACTTAACGAGTCGCCATACTATGGACTCTATAGATTTTTCTACAGAAATCCCTAACACACCGAGTGGTTCGCTACGTTTTGGATGCCCGAGTTCATGGGGTGTATTATCGCCTTGCACCGCAGAGAGAAGGATGGATTCATACCTCCATCTCTTTACGCAAGGTCCTAGACGCATTGATCTCCAGATTCCTACCCACCTCTCGTTCCTTTTTCCTTCCCACAACTTCCTCTCCTTACTTTTTCTAAAAATACCTTCCACATAGCATTCCCAAAGATGACTTAGGCCCTGAGAGAAATTGACTACACAGGGTGTCCTGTGTGAATAATTTTTCTCTTAAATCTTCATTTGTTAAAAAATCTTTTTTGCGATTTGTAAAACATACACGTTATGTTTATTAGGTGAAAATGCTATAAAAATTCTACAGGTATTTTGATAGATGGTGCTCCAAAGAAGAAGTATTATTAATTCCCTCTAAAATGGTTTAAAGCCGAGAGGCTTTCTAAGAATGACAGCATTCACCCCTTCCATGAAACGGTTCTTTTCAAGACCCAGATTTACCCATTTCTCTTTATAAAAAGACCCCCAGCACAGCATTTCTAAATATGACAACATATGTAGCAAGAGATATTTCAGACATTAATAAATTAGGATCAACCATCGATGACAGTTGACAGTAGGTTGCTCATATTGAAATATCTGGTGAAATTAGCGTCAGTAATACTAATTATACTGTATTGATAATCTTGTCAAATCAGTTAAAGAGGAAGGAATTGCCCGATGTCCGTGCTATATCCAGTAATGATAATTCTAGGAGAAATTATAAATTCACTTCAAACTCTTGTTACTTTTGAACTTGATGCAAATAGCATCTTAAAGCAAAGCGATTTTCGCTGTCTCGAAATATAAATGAACAAGTCGCATCGCGTATTCAAGTGAATAAATTACTTAAAAAAATAAACTAACTTAATGTACAAAATGTAGGGATTGGCGGATTAAAAATTAAATAAATCCTGGACGTCTTCTCATTAGAAATGTGCCGCGCAAACGGAATCAGGAATCTTTGCCATTGCTTTTAATTGCTAACATTTTGAGTGATAAGATATCCCTTCGCAGGAGTTATTAGTCTAAAGACATTTACCCGGAGTTCAGGTTGTCGGAAAGGTAATTTGCCGAGAGAGGGAGCAGAGAATTGTCTCATTTTGCCAGGCTTTATCACGAAAGTTGCAGAGGCCATTATTAAGTATATAGCCTTTTACCTTGTTTACCATTCTTCAAATTAACTTGACGAATTAGCGTGGCGTAACCTTACTCTATTTCAAAACTCTTTCTTGCTAATGTGACGCAGAAGTCATTTGTTCTTCTAATAAAATTTGTTATTACGTTTTAGTCAAAACACTAACTAACAAGTTTTTAAAAGATCTAATCTCGGCGCTAAGAATTGCCACGTGTCGTTTTTTCAGATATCTTTCATTGGTACATGTCATTTTCAGGCATCTTTCATTACTACTTGTCATTTTTCAGACACCTTTCATTGTTACTTTTTTTATATGAATACCACACAAGAGTCTCAACTGCTCCCGTCTGGAGCCAGTGAGATTATGGCATCCCCAATTGGGGTGAGGCTGAAGGTAGTGGGGAGGAGAAGGAGATAAGGAAGAGGAAAGTGGGGAAATACCTGGCAATTCAGATCTGGTCACCAAACATGGCCAAAACCATTTCAAGCAACGTTTCAATTCTGAATGGTGGTATAACACCAGGGCGATACTGATAGTATCTTTCACTCTGGAACTATTCTATATGCCACAAATGTACTTTATATTATTTTAAATAAATTAATTGTGAAATAAAACAAATAAATCAAATAAAATTTATTTGCACGCAGGGATTCGATGCCGTGACCTTCGGAATGCGAGTCAAGAGCCTTACCGCTGGACTACGCCGGCCACGGACTACATGACATTTTGCAGAGATATTTCATTGTTGTTCCTCAGCATTTTTCAGGCATCTTTCATTGTTACGTGTCATTTTTCAGACATCTTCATTGCTGCGTCTCATTTTTCAGACATAAGTAGTTACTTACTTAACTAATATCTCCTAAAACGAAACTCCTAAAACTAAACTCCATAAACTTTTTACTGCTTAACTCCTCAATCGTATTACGTTCGTAAAAAGTTTAACATACATAGGCCTCAGGAATCTCATTCCAACTGGATTCAGATTATGTTCATCAATAAGTATTATTCAGAACTCCTTCGTGAACTTGGACTGCCAGCTTTCCTTCTTTGATAACTTTTAGAACATAAAATATAATGATTGCATTTAATACCGGCGTATACCGTACTTCAATACAACAAGTCTCATAAAGCTCTAAAGGTCAGTTATGTTATAAACTTTTAGCATCAAACTCAAATCTCCCATATATTACGTGTGGGTAATGGGGCTTCGGATACGATTAGAGTTTGGCTTACGAACAG
The DNA here is from genome assembly GCA_936435175.1 of Glyphotaelius pellucidus. Lineage (NCBI taxonomy): Eukaryota > Metazoa > Arthropoda > Insecta > Trichoptera > Limnephilidae > Glyphotaelius > Glyphotaelius pellucidus. Next base: position 7,754,359 of record OW386552.1, on the reverse strand, counting down.
CATAGAATACGGATAAACCCTTTACAGAGTTTAGATTATCTTTGTCGAAATGGGGCATATTCAATATTGGCCATTATTTTCTTCATTGCAGACTACCGAATATAGGCCATTTTCCATATAATGGTGCCTAAACGTCTAAACCAAACGAAAGTGTTTTAGTTTAGTTGGTGGAGTGAAATAATAAAAACCATAACCTACAATTAACTTCCACTAATCTTTTAAACCGCATATCAACGAATTTAGGAATAAGTTAAGAGGAACGTATGCGCGGCCCATTTCGGCCAGTTTCATACAAATCTTAAATTTGGATTTGAGATCAAAATACCCAACCAAACCGAAAAATTATTTTTGTAATCAAAAGGTTTAACAAATATCTAGTACTGATGTGAGCAACTTTATTTATTTTTTCTTTAAATTATAAGATATAGTCCATGAAAGATTTTAGTGTTTCATGATTTTAGAGGTAACTTGGGCAATTATTTGTGAGTAAATGAAAAACAATAAAAAAATAATTTTGCAATATTTATCATAGAAATATAATGAAATGTAAAAAAATAAAAAAATAAATTTAAAAAAATCTTTTTGATATGTGTAAATTTAAAATACAAATTACCTATTTACGGCGAAACAAAAAATTGTCATTTACATTAAAATTAGTACCCAAAAAAATGCATTTTTGACGACGTTTTATTTTTTATTTTATTTTTCATTGTATTTGTTAAATAAGCATTGCAAAATTATTTTTTTAATGTTTTTCATTTACTCACAAATAATTGCCAAATTACCTCCAAAAAGGAATTTTTTTTTAATTTTGAGAAAATATGTATATTTTTAGTACAATAAGGTTTTAGTACAATAAGGTCGTTGGCAGATTTGTTAAATTTTCAAACAAAAGTTTGTATTATACAACATACATTTCAAATTTTATAATCACGCAGTAAAACAAATAAACAATTTATTTAGGGAAGCTACTTTTCAGAATTTTAATTTTAGTTCATATAAAATCATTAAAAAAGGTCCGCGCCCTTGTTTTGTGACGAAAATACTTCAGTTTGACTTTTTTTACGGTCTTACAAACTAATATATTTAAAAAGAATTACATTCTTATTTTGCTTAGACATTATTGAAAAATTATAAATATTTACGTTAAAAAAACAATTACAAAAAGTACATAAATTTAATTGTTTTATCATCATGAGGTTGAGAAATTTTGGAATGGAAGAAAATCAATTTTGAGTTATTGTGTTAAAATGCCGGTATGGAGAATAATTAATCTTTCTCATCGGAACCGCCCTGTACCGTTGCAAGGATACGATCGCAAGACCATCGTTTGACGAAATTTAAATTCTCGGCCGCTGGTTAATGGCTCTTAAGGAAGTGGATAGACTTCACCTATGTAGCCAACCAGGAGAGGGTAGGAAGAATGAACATCAATGACTTTATAAAAATCAATCCACAGGTGTACAACAATAAATACTCACCTGTACGATTGCCAGAATAACACGATAAATTATTCAAATAAAAACAAAAGTAATTGAGTCAATTACATTATTCTTGTTTGTTTTCATGAATGCTAATTTATCAAAATGTTTTTTGTGTTTTCATTCGTTGTTTCGCTGTAAATTTATAAATGATATAAAAAATATTCTGTTCTACAAAGAATTTGCCTAAATAAGCAATCAACAATTTAAAGTCACGTACCTGAGTTAAATTTGGACATTTCCTTAATTCCGCATTAAAACCTGGGCACAGTGGCATTTAAAACTGTTTTTTTTTTTTAATTGGAGATAAAATGTTAACATTTTACGTAGTTTTTTTTCTTTCAGTTTGAGTGTTGGATACGGGTACCGCCGCACAGTGGTTCCAAATGCTCATTATCGTCTCGTAAATCTGTAACTTCTTTGTTTCTTATCATAAAAAAATGTTTCATATCTACTGGGGCAAACCCTGCGACTGGTTGAGACTTTACCTGAACTTTGACAAAATCTGGTTTAGGTATCATTTGCTTGGTAGTTAATAAAAAAACTATTATTTAAAACTAAAATACTAAAACACATACTTTAAAGCTTTAAAAACAACCTTTGCGGTGGTATACAATAAGCTATATATAATCAAGAAAAAATCATATAAATTTGAACCACGATATATTCCACATTTTGATTCAAGTAAATATCTCAACCTGAACCCGTAATTTGACATTATTTAAATATACAACAAAAAAAAGTTTTTTTCCAACGGATAAAAATTTATCGATCATCTATCTTATTAAAGCCGCTATAGGTACCTATATCTAAAACACAAAGCACAGTTTTGCGATTTATAAGACGGTCCTGTTCCGGGACATTCCACGGTGCGCCGCCCGGTAACCCTTTATTGGGTAACCAACACCTCTGCCATTGGTCTCCCCAAGTGGTTTGCTACGTTTGGTGACTTTGTAGGGGTGCTCGGGTTAATAGGGTGAGGTTTGTCTAGGTTTTGACGGCGGGTGCCCACTTACTGCGTGGCGGGTCGTATCGAGAGAGACTGGTTCAAGGAGACCATTTGGCCTCTCCAGCAGGACTTTTTCGACCCACAGCCCTGCGCCGCAGTGGGAGGGATGAATTCATGCGTCCGTCATTCCTGGACACATTAACCTCTTAATTCCTACCCACCCCTCATATATTTTTTCCTTTCCAGGAGTGCCTCTCCTTCCTTTTCCCAAAAAAACCCTCCCACAATGACACAGGTCCTCAGGGATTTTTTTCTGTGTGAAGTTAATTTTAAAAAAATCTATTTTATAGAGTATTCAATGTTTTACAACAAAATACCTAGTGTCACCTTAGTTCTAATGGGAGGTGGTTAGGCATTGTAGTATGTTTTTTTTTGTTCTTTGTTTGCTCGAAAAAATAATTAAATACATTTTTATCAGTGGTGATTGGCGCACTCTTTGGACTAGCAGGGACACTAAAATGGTTCTAAATTGTCATGATCGGCTACAATGGATCAAAGACGTCAGTCTGGAGTTGTCAGTTAAGAGAAAAGTTTACTGTAAAAATGTATTTATTTTAAAAATATTTTTTTCCTTGCGATATGTCGGACCGCCATTCCTTGTGATATTTTGTTCGCGCAAGTTAAATTTATAATCAATAAAATATTCAATTTTTTATAAGAAAAACTCTCTTTTTATAACTTTTGAAGGTTATTCCCGTCACGTAATATATCATTGTTAGACGAGAGGTCTGGGTTCGAGTCCCAGTTGCGACCAATGTCTTTGTCTATTTTTCTGTCTTGTTTTCTTTCATATTTTCATTTAGATTATAAGTGTTATCTTCTTCTTCAACAATAATATATTTTTAAGTATTAAGCTCAGAGAGTCTCGAGTTACTAACACACCCCAGGCTCGCATGTTATAATACAGGAGGTAACTGAACTTTATATGTGAAAGAATCTTCCAGTGGGATTAAGGTTAAACTTTACATGTGAAAGAAAAAACTGATTTCTCAGAAAGTTTCTTATCTACATAGTATCCAAAGCTTTTGAAAGCTTTCGAAAAAGTTTCAGTGTAAATTTCATTAAAAACATGCTCTTTATTCTAATTTTCCCCGAATCAATCCATTTGCGCCAAGAAAATTACACCCGCTATCGCTGTTCGATATACAGTCCGACCATAACAAAGGCAGAGAACACATCAAGGTTTAAAGTAAGCCCTCGAAGGTAGAAGGAACCTTAAAGGTTTTCTTGAACGGGAATTTTCTTTATTTTCCCTGCACACACGGTGCTTGTACGCGTCTCGTATATTAAGCAGAATTCTAATAAAAATATTGAGACGCTTGAAAATATTTGAATAATACGGGTGTTTTATTGTCCTTGAATGGAAATGTTTTTTTGAAGGACACACACGAGTACTAGAAGCAAATGCTTTAGAATAATAAATACGACCAGCTTCTGACGTTTTCAATGCATTAAGGTGGCAATATGTTAAACTAGCACCTCTGGCGGCGAGAGTTATATACATACTGATATACAACTTTACTATTTTTTTGCTAATAAGTACATAAACCAATATGAGCATCGCAGCTCGCACTGTTTGTAACAGTTTAGAAAGAAAATAAAACATATGAATATTACTATACCTGCCCTAAGTGGTAAAAGCGTATTATTTCCACCTCCCCATACCGGTTTCATTTGCTCACGAATGGCCTCGAGCAAATCTAAAAAATGTGACGCCATCATTCTTGTGTGAACCAGCATCGAGTTCTCATCGGAACATTTTACGAAATAACACGGCAAAAATGGTGGCTTGTTCTATGAAAACGTGTAAAAATGGAAGTGAAAAAGAGAATAAACCCAATTATCGTATTACGTTCCATATTTTAGTTTATTTTAAGCTTAATCAGATCTTATAATATAATCTAGTAACACATCTATCACCATAACGAATGTAGGCGTTTTTCAAGTGTGCTTGTTGTCGTTTACTGGGGTAAGTAAATTATGAAACATTTGTAAAAGTGTCTTAACTAAATACGGCAACAAAATATTCGTCTCGAAAAACAGGTGAACTTTACTTTGCCGTATTTGGACTTCGTAAATTTGTTCATAATTTTGCGAGCAATTCGCGCTCCCATGTAAAAAGTATGTATTCATTCAAATTCTCCCATGTATTCATTCAAAATCATTTTACTTTTAAGAACTAAATGGTGATATTATAATGCGAGATGCCTATATACTTTCAGATTGACGGCCTCCGTGGTCCCGAGGTAAGACTCTGGACTCACAATCCGAAGGTCGCGGGTTCGAACCCGGCGTCCGCAAATAAATTTTATTTGATATTTGTGTTATTTCACAATTTATTAATTTAAAATACTATATAGTATATTTGCGGCACGTTCCAGAGTGGAAGATACTATCAGTATCGCCCTGGTGTAAGACCACCATTCAGAATTGAAACGTTGCTTGAAAATGGCTTTAGCCGTGTTTAGTGACCAGATCTGAATAGCCAGGTACTTCCCCACCTTCCTTTTCCTTATCTCCTTCCCCTCCCCACTACCTTCAGCCTCACAACATACCCCGATCGGGGATGCCATAGTCTCACTGGCTCCAGACGGGAGCAGTTGGGACTCTTGTGCGGTATTAACTGTAAAAAAAAAAAAAGATTGATTTATTGACGAATCACATTTCATCAAAATCATCTTCCCCCCTTCGCGTCCCGCTATAGTTGGTTTGTTCCCCTCACTTGTTTGTCCGTCTAGTAATATTCATGAGTCTATGGAAAAAAATAATATATTATACAGGGTATTAAGGGACGTACTTGACTTACTTTAACCAGCAATTCCTCACTGTATTTGGAGTAAAACATGTAAATGAAATGTTGGTCTATTGGTTGGTTGGTGTGACATTTTAAATGTTTTTTTCAATTCAAAACATAAAAAATTAGTAGGTATTGTAAGGTTAAGGGTGAGGAGTTGTGGAAGAAAAAACAATTATTTGATTTTGAAGAAAAAGATTTTGAAACCTGAGGACAAAATTTCATTTACTTTTTTTACTCCAAATTAATAATGTCAGGAATCATTACTTGAAGTAAGTCAAGTACGTCCCCACTAGCGATGTGTAGGTTCAGCTGGAGTGGGCTCTTGAACTCGGATTCTTCGCGGAAGCGGATCCTACTCGTACTCCTTTTTCAAAATCGACTACTCCCAGAGAATCCGGTTCAGTACTCACACCCAAACCCGTAACTTAGCGGTCCGAGCCACTCGCACTCGAGTCCTCAATTCGCCAGCTACGCTCAAACCCGTGCGTCTCGTGTCGAACCACGGTCGGGAGCAGGTCGTGCGTTCGAGTTCTTTTGCGGGCTCCGGCTCCGGTAGAACCTTGCGTCTCAGTCTGAGCTACTCGCGAGGCGGGAACGGGTCGCGCGTTCGAGTTCTTTTGCGTGCTCCGGCACCGAGGTCCGGGTCCGATCGAGCTTGTGCGTCTCGGTCCGAGCCATTCGCGAGTCAGGAGTGGCTCCCGGCACCTGCTCCAAGAATTCAAGTACTTTTAAAAGGATGCACGTCTCGGAGGCCTCCGGCAAAATGCAGAACTTACCCATTCCGTATACGGCGTTCAGAAACTAAAAGTACAAGCGGGATACTGGTGAATCTGCATCACATTTGGATTTTATTTTGTGGTATAACTTTTTTCGATTTTGCCCTGTGCTTTTTTTAAGATAATCGAATTCAAAGTTGGAATTTTTTATGTCGTATTTGAAAAAATCAGTCGCTATGGGGTTAATAATTATCAACTGTTTAAAATGTTTTTTAAAATGGGTTGAAATGTAGGCTAATTGTTTCACAGTGGGTACTCGGATAATAACAGAACTTTAATAGGACTTTCACAGAACTTGAATATTAGCTATAAAATTTGACGAAGAGTTCAGATTATGCATGTCAAACAACCAACCTGAGACAAGATAAATAATTCGTTAATAATTGAATTTGCAAAACGGCAAGAGAACTATTTAAGACATTTTGGCTGCCTGTCCGTGTCTCTACTAATAGCATTAAATGGAAGAAATTTGATTTATTACCTGAGAATGTTAAACTGTATTTAAATAAAATATAAATAACCAGATTATAAACCAAGAGCATATTCATTTTTAAAATTAACTTATTAACTAAAACTAATAGAACTGGGATAAAAATTTTATTCGTAGCATTATTTTAGCCGAAGTTGTCACCAGTTGTTCAAGATGCTACACAGCAGAACAGATGTTCTAGCGAAGCACAGTATAATAGGAATGGTACTTTTGTTATTCTTTTTATTATTGGTATTTTTTATTATTCTTAATATATTTAAATTCCGAAGGTAGAATATTATATTCTGAAACATAAATTAAGATAACTTTTTTTTTGTACATACACAATAATGATAAATAATTGTTCTTGTCGAAAAGTTTTTCAGATTAACTACATATTTTAGTCTTTTAAATTGAAGTATCTAAATAAGGGCGGTGAAATTTTCTTCTTCCTGGGGTGGCTGATACCCACGCTGGTAGGTAGGTAAGCTGTCCTTGTTCTATCGGTATTACAATGGAAGATGCTCCGATAAACTAGCGTAATTGAACCCTTCAGCACCGGTGCATAGTGGTAACGCCAATAGCGCGTCCAACATAATATGTATGTACACGGTTGACATTTGTCACATAAGAACAGTTCGCTTCTAGACTTTATCTTGACTTGTCAAGTTAAGTTTACTACTTACAGCTTGTCTTCGGAGTTTCCTCCCTCCTACAACATGGATCTCTTTAAAACCCATGTTCACTCCTTCCTCTCCTCAAAAAAATCCTACACGCAGCATCTTCAAAGATGACATAAGCCTTGAACGAAATTATTTTCTTCGGTGTCTCCTGTGTAGAGTAATGTAAAAAAAATCATCCATCTGTTTATTTTAGGATAGGTGTCTGTATTTATTTTTCAATCAAAGTTATACTCGTAGCAAAACCACCCTAAGGAATAGTAATACCAACCCCAGAATATTAAACAAAAACTAAAAAAGATAAACTTCAAACGAGACATAAAGCATGTATTGAGTTAGATCGAGAGTAAGTTTATATTTTATGCCATAAGTTCAATATTCCCCCAGTATTTCTAGAAATTTCCATAAATTTAAAGGTAAAGTTTCTACTAAAGTAGAAAATCATAAGTTTTATTAAAGCTTCAAAGTTTTATTGCCTTGTAAATATAACTGAATCGGTTTTCCGCCGGAGGCTGGGTGCTAATGTGATCATTCGAAGGGTTTATATCATGTTTACGGCGGTTTTTTCAGATTTCACAGCTCAGAAAAATGAAAACCTTTATTATTACGGATAAGCGATAAAAAGTTATCCTCGTAGAACAACAAAGTGTCGGTCGTGTTCAGAATACTTAAAACTTCGTTTATTTTGAAACATACGAATACAATGAACAGAACTATCCTTGAAATTTAGAGAATAAGTAGGAAGAGGCGTCGGAAATAAATACATCCAATAAAGCATGCTAAAAGGTCTCAGAACACTTGTAGCTTATTTCTGTCCGATTTAAAATACAATACTTGATTTAAACTTTCAGAAATTAATATTAAAGGAGAAAGGTGTTACACGCAAAGATAAAAGATCATCGCACGCACAATAACGCTCGCCATACAATCCCATACATCACATATGTCACACCGTGTGCTCGAAGCTCAAAGTTATACGCCATAATCGCCGCTGAGGCGATATGCGAAAAGTTATGCGACCCCCTCTCCGCCGTAAACAGGAAAGGGGGCTCATTTTAATTATAAAGCTGCGTAAACTTGCGGATGACAGCTGTCACGTTGATAGATCCAGTACAAAGAAATAAAATTTCGCGGCTGCTCTCTAATTCAACTGACCCCCTCTCCTACCATAGGAAGAAATATTTTGATAGCGTATTGTGACGGTACAACACATATGCGCTCGCGGTTTAACAGATAAGTGCCCGCGCTTTTGATGCCAGTGACTGATGCTCAAAGCAAAATACCTTTAAAATAATTAAAATATTAAAAACGATAATATTTAAGCAAAATTTGTGGAAATGTTTAATTAAACACGACTCGTTTAAGATAGAGCAAAAATCTCGTGGGGAATGTCTAAAATAGCGTTTGAAGAAACACTGAATTTTTTCATTCATATAACTAGTAAAATAACTGAAAATAACGTGTTTATAAGAATAAGTTTCGGAGCATACTTTGCAATTTTTTTTTCCGTTTAGTAATTTCATATAATAGAGAATTCCAGTCCAATTTTTTATTTTTTTTTATGAATAATGACCTTCTAACTTAAATAACTGCATATTTATTTTTAGTTTTATAGTTAGTTTTAAAAGTTTAAATAAATGTCAAAGTTTTAATTTTTCAAGATCCCCCGAAAACCACCGAATCTAGTGTGACGTCATCATGACTAACCGAAGTATGAATCTTGTAGGGAACTGGAATCAGCTGTTCGACTCCCGCCATTTTGAATTTCAGCATTGAAGCGTTTTCATAGACATTACTGGGCAATACGATCGTTTTTTGTACAGTTAAAGTTTTTGAATATTTTAAATAATATAAATAAACTAATAGAGATACTTTACTTTTGATACTGAATTATTTAGGCCCAAATAATGTTTCAATAAAAACAAAAACTATCATATGTCCAATTCTCTATAAACCAATAACATGGAATGCCGAACGGCTTGCGTCTTCATTTCTATTGATTTCTATTCAATTTTGACCTAGGTGACACGGCGCGGTGACGTCACGCCGTCAAAATCCAGCAATAGGATGTTTTAGTGACACGTTTTAAAATGGACTTTTTAATATTTTTTAAAAAACTCTACGTTAAATATTATGTAATAAAACTATCTAATTATATATTCAGAATCAGCGTATATTGGTCTATACGAACATATTTTTTTAAAGCCATAATATTTTTCAATGAAGTTCCTTATTGCCGTTTCGGCGGGGGGAATGTATAGACATAATCTTAAAAAATATATATGTGTTTTTTAAGACCTTTAAAATTAACAGTATTTAAAGAAAATATGTAATAAATTGGTAGAAATGCGGGAAGCCAGGCCTTGTCCCCTTCTTTTGATCACAATTGTTCAAACGCTGAAACTGGCATTTAAATGGAACCTTTCAACTGTCAAAAAAACAAAATAGCAAGGAATGGGCAATTCACACGTGAATTTCGGGTCTAAGAATAAAGTAATTTCCTTTGCTTTTCTGTTAAGAAATTTATTCTCTGAACACAATGAAAAAATTGGTTGTTATGTTTTTAATTCGAAAATCACAATACTTATTGTAACGTCACATACACTTGCCATACAAAGTAGTAAAAAAATTAATTCCCAGAAAAAAGTTAGATGTTAATTGTATTATTTATTAAAATTAGTAACTTATGAATGATAAGCATGTATACAAAAGTATAGATTAATCACAATAGCCTACTTCTTTGGTAAATTAATATCGATGTCCGCATTTCACAGTACTTTTAACATTAAAAAAAGCTTTCAGTGAAAGGCAAATTGTGCATTACAATATTTGCGAATCAATATATATTATTATCTTGAATGTCATTAATTAAATCTGATAAATAAATCGTAAATATATAAATAGTAGTTAAAAGTATTCGGATCCATTTAAAGATTTTTTGTTTATCTCAAAAGTTTAAATATATTAGACAAATTTTTTTGTACTCAAAAACTTTTCGTTTTACTAAAGTGTGACTTGGTATTTTTTTTTAGATGATATCTCAATTTTTTCCGTTTTTCTATTAAATTAGTTGGTGCGTATACAGTTGCGGTCCTACCATAAAATAATATTGAAAGAAAATTCAATATCACAGATATTCAAAAATAATACATTCAAAAAATTAAAAAATCAGTCATCATTCAAACGTATAAAACGTTTAAATTATTCAAAATTTATATTTAGATGGTAAAAATATTTTAAAAGTCTTCCAGAAGAAGTAAAATGATTATCACAATTCAAGGAAAGGGTAAAATTATTTAAAAAAAAAACTTAACAGAACTTCATTAGATAAATCAAATCATTTTAATGTTAATACACCCTTTACTTAACTTTTTTTTATTATTCTACACTCTGTAATATTATTATATATTTTTTTAATGCCCTCAGGGCCTATGTCGTCTTTGGGGATGCTGTGTGAAGGGTCTTTTAGGGAAAGGAAGGAAATAAAGTTCTGGGAAGGAAAAAAGGTTTCACTTTCACCAATATCACTTACTCATCTGCCCTGATGATGGACACTGTAACGCTGTCCGAAACGTTGGCCAAAGAAGGAGGTAGCGCAACACGGCATAACACACCAAAAATAAATAAAAAAATCTTATTATTAATTTAAGAAATTAAATAAATAAATTACTCGTTATTCTCAAATTTTAAGTGTTAAAAAAATATAGTGATTGTTTTGTATCACCACCAACACCTTAAGATTTTTATGTATGAATTTAAACACATTACTTACAATGTAAATTTAGAGCTACTCTGAAAATAGGAGTAAATAATCAGTGAGTGTAAATTGCTAAAAGCATCATAATTTCATCTCTTGTTTTTCAGTAAATTTGTCTCCTGGGAGCTCACTTGATTACATTTTGAAGAAAAAATCGTATTAGGGGAATCCACCTGATACAAAATTGCTTGGGGCGTTCAGAATTTGACTTTTTTATTACATGACCATAAAAATACGGACTCATCAACAGGCGAGGTTTTTTCAAAAAGGGCACTCGGGCATGTGCCGTGCCAGATTTTGTGATAAATTATATTTCTAATTTATTACCACACAACAGTATTACTGCATATTCGGGTTAACATTTTCATGGAAAATTTATTGCCTGGTGCATAATTTATAATAATATATTACTGCCATCTGTTGACAATACATTTAAGCAGAGAAAACCGTTACTGGCAGGGCGCAAATTAAATTTGCCCATAATTGAATGCAATAATTGATATAAATGTTCTCAATTCTCGTTTTTTAGGGCCCGGTTTCTCGTATTTCTACCGATTTATTACATATTTTCCTTAAATACTTTAAGTTTTAAAGCTCTTAAAAAATATTTGTTATTCTTGAAGATACTATCTATACTTCCTCACGCCAAAACGGCAATTATATGAAATTCCCTTGAAAGAAAAATATTGCTAAGTATGCTCCGAAAATTATTATAAAAACGTTATTTTCAGTTATTTTACAAGTTATATGTATTTAAAATTTCACAGTGTTTCGTTAAATGCTATTTTAGACATTCTCCAGAGATTTTTGCAGTATTTTAAACAAGTATTGCTTTATTAAACACTTTCACAATTTTCGCTTAAATATTATCGTTTTAATATTAGCGCGCTCTCTCTAACATTCATATTTACATATCCCTCCATCCTCTTCTTTTTGAGCGGGTTAAGATGCCACGGCATACACATTAAAAAAATATATCGCCTTATAGCCCTCTGATCCAAACGTGTCGACTGTACAGTTACGTATACAGTTACTGACTTTATAATGAACGTAAGCGAAAGAGAAAGATGCGCAAACACAAACGTGCGACAAAGAAAGACGTGAGCGGAGGGGCATGTCATGTCACTTTTCTGTCGTTTAACTTATATTTTGCCACGATTTCTGATCAACGTCGGGTCGGTTTTTAAAGTTTGGAGTGATGCTATTTTGAGCAAAAAATTTAAATAAAATGTTGGTAACTTTCTCTTGTTTGTTTGTTTTTTTAATTTTTTTTTCTAAAACCAAACAAACAAAATTATTTCACATGTTATCACTGGTCACTCAACATAGTAACCTGTCACCCTGATTCTATCTAGGTTTCATCACCAGTTATGACCCTTTTGAGCAAATCTGGATCGCCGTTGACGTCATTCAACAACTCCTAGCGATACTAATGCGACGTTGCTTTTGCTCAAAATTTAGCAATTTCGGAACAAACCTCGCAAAAATCGAAGAACACACAAAAACGACTAACCTTTCCAGTTGTCAAAAACAAACCACTAATCCAAAATGGCTGATAATGCTAACATATGATAAACATATGTGTACCAGCATAACGAAAAAAAAATGGATAATCGAATGTACACAGCCCGCGAAAATTCAAAATTCACCTTTTCTTTTGAGCAAACCTCGTATACTTGAGCTTGAATTCCCTCACCAAACACAAGAGCCTTTGTCTCTTTATGATGAGGAAATGCTATTATTATATTCATTTTACAACTCTGTTTTAACATGTAAAAAAAATGTATGCTTATTGTAAAAACATACAAATATTAAATAAATAAAAATTTAAAAAAGACCCTCCAGACAGCATCCCCAAGGATGGGATAGTCCCCGAGATAAATCATTTTCATCAGCCCCTATTTTGAGCTGATGTAAAAAAAACAATTTTTGAAATTTGTCTCATCCCCATCAAAATTATTTATGATATGAAAAATACGACGTTTGAACGTGCAAACGAATTGGGTAGTGGTGAAACCCGACACTCCACTTTGACATTAACCAATTGCCATTACTTTACGTGTTTTGTGGGTTCGTTTGGTTTTTGTGCAATAATCTGTTCATAAATATTGACCTCAAAAACTACGTCAAATCAATAAATAAAATTAAATTAATTCACACAACCCGGCGTAGACATAATTTTAATAATGGTTGTCTGTGTTGTTTGCTAGGCTTGCGTAAAATCTGGTTTAATTAACTAATTTTGAATTTAAGTGCGGTTTCAACATTAAAAATAATTTTGTGAAGAATTCAGATAAGCGATAAGCGTTAGGTACCTGTAATGTTACAATATTTGGACAGAATATTATTTTACGAAAATTGGAATTGATTTGTCAACAATTTTGACTATCCGTGACTTTTGACAGGTCTGCGCTAGTATCACCAAACACACTAATTTCAGCTGTCTGTATATGCGTTAGTTAGTCCTGTGTCAAATTGTGTAAGGAATTCATGCAATATAAAGACCACCATGCGCGGTCCGTCCATACATACTGTGGATGCTGCGCTTCCCTTCTCTTTTCTAGGTTTAAAATAAGTATTATAATAACAATTATGTATTTATTCCGAATTAAAAAGCATAGATTTTTTTTTTAGCCGTAAACCGAACTAGATACTGCAATAACGACACCGCCACCGTCCCAACATCAGAGACCAACATTAACACGACACACAGAGCTGGTCGAAATACATATGTAATATGTAAACGTTCTCAAACATTCACGTTGCGTAAATTCACCAACACCAGCAAAACAGTGGAAGCTCCGTTCATTCCGCGTCCACGAAGCAGAAACTAAAGGTAACCCCGGGCGTTTATTAATATCAAGAGTTATTTACATTTACATATATGTGCGCTACCCGACTCACTAGACAATATATGTTCTGAGCCGGGTAGCAGTATCTATAATTACGTAAAGATTAAAGCAAAAAAAATACAAAAGGTAATAAATAAAAATACAAAGTACAAAAGAAAAATTTAAATAATAATAATACAAATTACAAAAGAAAAACATAAATAAAAATACAAAAGATAACCTACACATAATAATCTAAATATAAAAAAAATTACAAACATATATAAAGTAATTGAACATTTTCAGTATGAAAGTTCTTTTTTTTAAAATTTTAATATACGTTTAAATCGTATAAAAAATTAACCCGTTCAGTTTGCAAGTAACTTGTTGATGTAATCCCTTTTTTTGTTAATAACCACGTATTAAAGTTTTTATATGTACGTTTTCTATTGGTTTGAGTTATGTGCTGTGTTTCTTTTAAGAAAATGTTGAATATGGAAGGTGCGAGGTAAGATTCATGTTTTTTAGCAAGAGTGGATTTTATTTTTGGCACTTGTAAATATTTGTTAGATTTAGCTCTAGTGTTCTGGGAGTGAGATATGTGGGAAGGTGATGATTTTATGCAATTTATATGGATAATTTTTTTTATGAATAGCTTCCTGATTTCAAGTATTTTGTTTTGAATTAAAAGATTTTCAGTGGGGTGAAGATATGGTTTTTTGTACATAGTTCTAATAAGTAATTTATGAGCTGTGTTAAGCAGCTTAATGTATGTGTCTGCGGCTCCACCCCATGCTGATATTCCATAAATTAAAATGCTTTGGGAAAGGGAAAAGTATACATCTTTTAATAGTTTAGGTGATAACTAGTGTGATATTTTTGATATCCGCGCATGCGCTTTTAGTCAAGCCTGCGATGGTTGAAGTAGGGTCGAATACGGGTTCAATAGGAGCATCCAACGCACAGAAAACAACTTTAGATAAAAGGCAGTATAGCCGTTTATGTATTTAAAATTAAAAATTAAATTAAATTAATGCTTACAGGCATAGTACACAGAATAGCTTATCCGCTTGTACCGTTAGAGATTTGTTTGCCTGACCAGCTTTCGACAGTTATTTGTTGTCTCGAATAACTGAATCCGATTGATACATTGAATGTCTTTCGGAATACCTATTTAATTCATTTAATTAGGGAACTGTAATATTTAATGTGAAACATAAATGTTCTATGGAGCTAATTTGACAGACTATTTTTGTCGTTAATTGCATCTTGTTCGTAGGCTAGTCCATAAAGTTATATATTTGATATTAGGTAAATACTCCAGCATCCCTTATACAAAAAGTCACCGACTGCCACTGCTACCCCCCTATCTATTATATAATGTTTTAATATAAAATGTTTTTATTTGTCACTTTAAAATGTACATACAAATAATATTTTGTTATTTAAAAAATTGGAACTAATTTGTGAAGGTTCTAAAACTCCCACTATCCGATTACCGCAAATTGATAGGCATACATTTGGATTACGAAACACGCCCACAGGGCATTTCTTGTGTTATTCTTTATTCTATGAATGTATACGATTCGTTTTCAAGTTATGGGCAATAAACAATGTTATGGGATATCGTGAAACCTGAAACCGCACAATTTCGTTGTTGAGTGAGTTTTTATGCGTATTGTTCATGTGGGCATTTTGTGGGTGTTGGTATATTTTAGCCCACAATGACGATGTGATTTACATTTCTACTTACACTTTTTTATATAACTACTAGCTGGGGTACCCGGCTTCGCTCAGGGAGTTGATTTGAGATTGAACTGTTGATACGGGGAATTGATATGCGATTGAACTGTTGATACTGGGAGTTGATATGAAATTGAACTGTTGATACTGGGGGTTGATATGAGATTGAACTGTTGATACTGGGAGTTGATATGAGATTGAACTGTTGATACTGGGAGTTGATATGAGATTGAACTGTTGATACTGGGAGTTGATATGAAATTGAACTGTTGATACTGGGAGTTGATATGAGATTGAACTGTTGATACTGGGAGTTGATATGAGATTGAACTGTTGATACTGGGAGTTGATATGAGATTGAACTGTTGATACTGGGTGTTCCTATGAAATTGAACTGTTGATACTGGGAGTTGATATGAGATTGAACTGTTGATACTGGGAGTTGATATGAGATTGAACTGTTGATACTGGGAGTTGATATGAGATTGAACTGTTAATACTGGGAGTTGATATGAGATTGAACTGTTGATACAGGGTGTTCCTATGAAATTGAACTATTGATACTGGGTGTTGATATGAGATTGAACTGTTGATACTGGGAGTTGATATGAGATTGAACTGTTAATACTGGGAGTAGATATTATGAGATTGAACTGTTGATACTAGGAGTTGACATGAGATTGAAAAACGACGGATCTTGCTTTATGTACCCTTACCAATGGGTAGCCCCACCCATACAAAAAGATTTCGAATGGTTCACAATATTTCAGAACATTCCAAAACGCTTAGAACGTTCCAGAAAGTGTTCCGGGTCTCGAACGTTCCAGATTATTCCCGAAAATTCCACAACGTTCCAGAATGTTGCGAGATGTTCTAGAATGTTGTGAAATGATCTCGAATGCTCTTGAATTTTCTGGATTGTTCTAAAAATTTCTAGAGTGAAACTTCCAGCCCTTATGTCTTCAAAACCACGCCCTTCAGATAATAACGGGAACCTTCTTCATTGATGGGGGTACCACACCATATAACTCCCTTGATCGTACCGGGACTCGTTTCTGAGTTTCAACGGCACACACATTTAGTACACTTTCTTTTAATGTATAAATATTGATTTTCCAAAAAAATCGATACGTATTTATAAAACAATTTACAGTTTTTGAATCGTGAAAAATTGGCAAAACTGAAGACATTTGAGGGAAGCCTACAAACATTGTAGATATACTCGTATTTGGAACGAATGGATCTATAGGTAAACAGAATAATTCAAGGTAACAGATGGTTAAGATCAAAATGTGATATTGGGCTGGGGATATTACAATACTAGGACTTGAGGATAACAGGTGGACGAGACAGGAGACTGTTTTAGATTAAAAAATATAGTTGTAAAATGATGAGCAAAGCGGTTCGTGAATTGATTTTGAGTAAGGGCCAAACGATATTCACCGGTAATCGATATTTATTTATTATAATTAAATATATTTTTTTTATTATTATTTATTTATATACATATATATTACAATACAATATAATACAAAATGATGCTTTGTTTGTCCAAATGGGAAGATTTCCCGTTTCAGGAGAGCCAAATTGCACACTTAATTCATAATATTCTTAACAAAGGAATGTTTACTTTCCAGATATCACAAGAATGTGATTCTAACAAGACAACTTTTGAGAAAATTAATTATTGCATTCGGAATGAAGGAATGGTTTCTTTATGTCCTTGAAAGTATCCAAGGATGTGATTCTTTCAAGGTCATTTTGGAGAACATTCATAATTGCATTCAGAACAAATGAAAGGTTTCTTTCGAGAAATTGCAAGGATGAGATTTTTTCAAGGTCATTTTGTAGAACATAAATAATTGCATTATTACATATGTAGGTAACTATAATTTTAAAACATTTGCTAAGTACCAGAAATTACACATTTAAAAACCAAATATTCATTGGTAATCGATATTCATCCGTAATCGATATTCATCGGTAATCGATATTCATCTGTAGCCGAAGGAATAAAACTTTAAAAATTGAAATAAACATGAGGAACAGACGTAGGTTTAGATTGTTCGCTTTATATTGCAGCTAATGCATTTCGAAGCCGCGTTTCGTTTACGAACGTTCTTTCACCGGGCTGTTTTGAGGGCATATTCCACTCTAACTTTGAAGGGAATCTATTCATGAAACGAAAAACTTCCATTCCCCGCAAATACGTCTAACTCCACAGAAGAGATAAGCTTATAGTAGTGTGTTGTGGGCATGTCCGTATATGGAAGTGAGCTCTATTTTTCATTACTTCAGCTGTAATTAATAAAACATTTTTAATTATAGAAAATTTTGTTTCTCAAGGATAAATAATTAACTCTGTCACCAGCTCAGATATGGGAGCCCCATCGAAACCAGAGTTAAGTTAGCCTCTCAAAATCTGGGCGTAGTTTACAGGGCCCGCAGATACTATAATAGTACACAACTACTGCTAACCCTGTACAAATCGCAAATGTGCCCCACAGTTGAATTTGGCAGCCACCTCTGGTCTGAAGCCCCAAAATACCTGAAAAATACCCTCGACTCTGTGCAGAAAGGCAGAAACGGACGGTCCATTTGATAGATTCTCCTAACTTAACAAACGGATTGCAATCTTTAGAGCACAGGTGTCGGGTGAGAATGCTATACTTTTTTTACATGTATTTCAATGGAAGATGCTCTGAGGAACTAGCGTCTTTGATCCCTTTGGCACCGGTGCATAGTCGGGAAACACGCCAAACGCGTGCCCAACGTATGTACACGGTTGACATTGGTCACATGAAAACGGGTCGCTTCTTCGATTCGTTCTTGTGTTCAACAGCTCGGTTTCCTCCTTCCTACAACATGGGTCTCTTTAAAACCAATGTTCATTCCTTCCTCTCCTCAAAAAACCTTCCACACAGCATCCCAGATGACATAGGCCCTGAGGGAAATTATTTTCCTTGAATTGAAATTGAAAGAACTGTGTTGTTTCAATTTCAATTTTCCAATTTCGTGTCCGAGCGCTCGATGTAAGCTATTTTTTTTATTTACAATATTAAATTGATGAAATAGTTTCTAATATCGAATTTTTCAATATTTTACGGAGACGGATTTGAACACGACGAAAAGCGTTTTGAGAATTATTTAGGATATCACAGGAAATGGTTAGCGAAAAAATCATGTTTAAAATAATTAATAAAATCTTGCCACTGTAGGTCGGTGTTTTCCCCGACATTTATTAAATTATCGATGTAAAGCAGCGACAGCCGTGAGGGATATTGATTAACAAACGTCGACAGCCTAGTTTGTCGTATCGATTCTGCGTAGTAGTCGATGTGATTATGACTGATGATTTTTATTTCAAATGGTACTTGATACCTACTTCACAGCAGTACACACCAAAACCTCACATTTATATGACAGAGCACGGTAGTTCTTTACAACGGTGAGAATACTCAGCGGCAATTAAGACGCATGTGAGTATTACGGCGTAACAAAACGATAAGCACTAGGGATACGCTTTTCAGTGTCCCGCATATGTAATATACGTGTTACTTTCGTACAGTGTGTAAAGTGGGTAGCTACCGCCAATAAATCGATATTCCGCCGCAGGTAGTAACGCGGTCACCGCTTCAAGGGGATGCGCTCCGCAGCTGTTTACGTCCATACCTTCTAAACTTGGGGTCAAACACGGATAGTGGACACCCTTTTCCATCAATCTGCTTTCAATATGTCAGAGTTTTTCATAAGAGAAGTATGGTGTGTTTTTCTGACGTCAATCTTCCGTTTTTGTAATACATATTTGTTGCATTCAAAACTGCTTACGTATCTCAGATGCACTTGTAATAGACTTTAAATACTAATATCTAGTGTTTGCTGGAATCGAAATATGTGTAGGAAAAACACGGTATGCAAGGAAAAAGGATAACTAATCTCTTGAAATTGTGTATCTGCAAAGGTTTCACTGAGGTAATTATTGCCACAACAAAACGAATGAATACCAAACGTTAATATGTACTTTTTATTTGCTCAAATTCATTCTTTTTAATTAAAAACGAGAAATGTACACGAAATTGTATTCGAAAAATACCATCAACTTGCTTTAGGTGGTTTAAGTCCTTCTTTTCTTTTTTTTAAATGCACTCGAATTTTCACGAATTTTCATTATTTAAGATGATGGCTAAGGAAAGGTAGGAACTGGATAAATGACGTTCGGGTAGGTAAGCATATTCTCTTTTCAGAACAGATAACCAAAGTTGTGTAGTGATACTGCACAAGAGTCCTCCTGGCTATCCAACGTGGGTAGAATTTTGACATCAAAATACGGATAGTATTGAGAAATTTAAAGTTGTGGGAATGGAGATGTGGGTGAGGAATATTGAAAAGTTATTATTATTGCTGATTTCATGCAATTTTTTCATTCTGGATGGCAGTTTCTCATTAGGTTGATTTGATTAAAAACAAAATTTAAAATTCATGACGGAACTAAAACGTCGATCCAAAAATTGTTAACAGGGTTGAAATTACATCCGAGGAAATCTTTGCGAATTTCATAATGTCAGAGATCACCGATCGAGAGTTTTTAGGTCACCGTTAGATATGCGAACAGATTTTTTAATGAAATTAACAAAAATGTTTGTGTGAATTGGTTGTCCTTCCTTGAACTCCCATGTTCAAAGTGTGCATATGAAGAGCACTCATGATGTTTGCCCATGTTCAGTGCCTGCGCCTTGCACCAGACTGAACTGTTTATCAAATGACGGTGCAACATTATATGGGTGTATGTTCCCATTATGTGTGAGCCTACTGCCATTGCCTGCAAACATCGCATTACCGGTAATGGCCGCTGAAGGACGGTTTATATGACTTAGGGCCGGGATGGTAATCAATATCGGATGAGACGATAATGTATACGTTTTGTCCTGTACATTGGAGACCGTTTTAATAATTAGAAGATCCTACATATTATATTATTTCGCGGTAAATAGTTTGATAGTGTGGGGTAACATTACGGGGATAGTGATTCTTGAACTTCGGGGAACTTGAATTGAACTTACACAAAACGTGAAAACTAACTTCAAATATTTGATGAATCCATCAAATTTTTTGAAACAACCCGTCCTTAGTGTTATTGGGGCAGGGTCTATCATTATTCTGAGGTTTAAAAAATTTATGGAATTTATTGAAAATCTCTGGTATTAAGTATTTAAGCGTTCTGCTTCCATACTTATTTGTTATTCTTGGAGTTATGAGGCCCTTATTTTCTGTGAATCTTGTGGTGTGATTATGCACAAGTTGCTTTTTGTATTTGCTTTCTCTCTCATTATCCATTATAATAATGTACCAAAGAAGACTCTGTAAGATTGATTTATGTTATTTCACAATCAATTAATTTAAAATAATATCTAGTATATTTGCGGCACGTTCCGGAGATAACCCTAATATGAGATATTATTCCATATTAGGGTCATCAAGAAATCCCATATTAGGAACAAGATCAATCAATACAAACAAATATATTCGTAGAATAAAATCTACTTGAATTTAACTTTAAAATTTTATGAAAACATAAAATTTAAATAATAATATCGTCTATATATATATAGAGATTGACAATTTTGTCGAGAAAATATATCTAATATCAGAACTTAAAAGCTCGTTATTTAAACAAAGTTATTTGAAGCATTGCCACCCTTTTGGAATGCGCAAGGCGAGTAATTATTTTACAAATCCAGGTGAGCTCTCTGGCATATAAGAGTCGGAGTGTGGTGTGAGTTTTAATTTCCTGAGTAACTTTCTGACCAGCACACCGCGCCGGTTGAATTATACAGCGTCAAAGCTTTGAAATAGACGCCTTATTTACACAGCTTTAAGTAACATTACAGAGTAGTTAACGCAAACCGAATTTCATAACTCACTCTAGCAAAACACACATCAAGAATTTCTAATTGAGGCGGACCTTAATGCTAAATCATTATTTTAGATTCATCTTTACTCGAATCGGTTTATATTATAAATACAATAAAAATCATTTGGATAAAATTAATCTTTTCCTACCATTTCCATTGAGTACAATCAAAGTTAAATTGTTAATTACTTCACAAAAATATAAGCATAAACTACTAAAAAATGTATTTTTTTCATTAGAAATATATGAAAGCTTGTAAGAAACAACTTTATAAATATCTAATTTTACGGCTAAAATTATTTGTGAAAGATTTCATCAATTAACTTCGTTTTATCTTTCTTATAAAATTATTTAAATATAAATGAAAACCACTTTTGCACTTGATGTCGTGACTTTTAGACTCTGTTTGCCAAGAGATTTTTATGACTACTACCTATATTCTTGGCAGTATAAAGCACACTATAGGCGGGTCTCTTCCGACCGTTAACTTAAACAAATGCTTTGACATTACTATAAACATTTTTTGTTTTCCATCTCCTCCGTTTGTTGAAACATGGTTGAAAGTTTGGGGGAAAGTT
Organism: Glyphotaelius pellucidus; assembly: GCA_936435175.1. Lineage (NCBI taxonomy): Eukaryota > Metazoa > Arthropoda > Insecta > Trichoptera > Limnephilidae > Glyphotaelius > Glyphotaelius pellucidus. Next base: position 7,732,327 of record OW386552.1, on the reverse strand, counting down.
CGCGCGGTCACACACCTGTAACCTGTCCACGCGTACGCTCTGAACACTTGATGTTTGACGTTTGAAGTTTACATGAATGTTGAAATGCGTTCCCATGAAGAAGAGATGCAACATCAGGGAAAAAACACAGATATTTTACTATATATTTATTTATCAGGAAAGATTTCCGACTTATATCAATTATTGCACTCCTAAAATTACTATTTAGGAAATTCGAGTGCGTAATTAATTACGTAGACGTCAAACGTCAAGTTCTGATGTGAAATTTAGCTACAATATTGTCAAAAAAGTATCAAGGAGAACACGCAGATTTCAAATCAGACCTTACTACCTACCTACCTCGAATTTTTATTAGGTATTTATTTATCAGGAATTAAGAATAGAATACCTATTTTAATTGGTCAATTTCTTCCGTGTCTCTGAAACCGATTAATAAATTAATAGGCTTTATTTACAAGTGAGTTCACGAAAGAAATAATCATCAATTCCGACAGTATTTATTTACAATTTAAAGTTATAATTATTAGGCTCGCACGGTTGACATAACCCCAAATTTCATTCAATTTATTTTACGTTACCAACCACTTGGCGCGGTAACTGTAAAAAATTGAATTATTCCCAGACAAGAATTATCTATTATTTTTAATCATATGCTCTTTGGGCGCCTTTCTAATAATATCATTATTCAAAAACCACATTGTCGTTATTGCCATTTTTGCTTGCACTAAAGTTCACGTTTATACAACCCCTCAACCGCTGCATTTAATCCGCTTTCATCCCTTTCTCCGTCACATCCCCTGCCCGTATTCCTCATAAACCTTCCTCTAATACATATTGTAAAGTCTATGATATTATCACTTATGTGTCTATTCCGAAAATTAAAGCCAATATTGTCAGCAGTGTTTTAGCGCACGAGTGACTATAAAGGAGAATAGAACAAAGAATAAATTTAATAAATTAAAATACAAGAAAGATGTTTTTATTTATTTATTTTAAGCTCAGAGAGATTTTACATAAATGAGATAGTATAACTTTACAATTAGAAATAATTTTGAATATGAGAAAGAAATACTTACGACTAATTGTTTCACAGAATTTAAACAATTCGTCAAATTTCAAAGTTAATTTTCAGGTTTCGCGAACGTTCAGGTCAAGTTCTGTTTTTATATTAGTTATTTGAAACAACCGGCCAATACGGATACAATAACAGAACTTGAAAAGAGCCTTTACAGAACTTGAAAATTAAAAACTTTGAAATTTGATGAATTGTTCAAATTCTATTAAATAACTGGCCTTTAATAAAAATGAAATTACCATAGATAAAAAATACACACATGACACATGACATTTATCTACAGATCCACATATTCATTTAACTAAAATTATTACCACATTGACATTTTTAACTTAACTTTACATGACATAAAACGAAAACACACTAAACAACGTGACTCAAACTAGAAAGTTCAATCCCTGTGTATTCCCGTCCTTTCATATATTGTAACTAAAAAATAAACTATATTATTGACACACGTACACTACTACAACTCATCTCTTTCAATATCTCTTTGTGATTTGGATTTTGTTTTTGATTTTGTTATTTTTGTTTTTTGATTTTGTTATGCACATTTAGATGTTCTTTGTAAAAAAAATACATGTAAAAGCCCGGCCGGGCGTGAAATTCAAAATAAATAAATATACCTTCTCGTAGACTCAGAAATATAGAACTGCTCTTCCTCAATCAGCACTCGACTAATTATGGTTATAATAATTCTCCACTGTCCAGAATGTGTAGAATGATCAACTTGATTTTTTTGGTATATGCCTAAATGATTAAACAATTGAAAATATTTTATTTTACTCTAATTTCAGCAAGGTCTTGACTTAACTTGGCGCTTCTATTTCACTTCTATTCTCTTATATTTTCTCTGTTTGTCTTTGCTTTAATAAACCACCCCTTATTCTTACAATGTACATTTGCCAAATTTCGTGTAACTTTGCTGTAAATTGGACGTAAGTACGTTCATAAATAAATAAATAAAACATCCTTACAATGTCACACTTTATCATTCACTATTATCAGTGTAAAGTTCATAATTGGCATAATTAACTATTTTTTTGTTGTGTAATCTCAGATTTCAAAAATGTTTCAAAGAATGTTTCAAAGACCCAATCATGTCTGATTACGTCTAAAAGGGGTCGAAATGATAATCTAGTCTCCTTCAACGAAAACATTCTCCCGAACAGGCCTTCCATTGATATGCTTGGTATAAATGAAATGATGATATTTCTCATTTTTATTTCTTGTTATTTTTTGTTGTGATACACAAAATAATTGTATGTTAATTTTAAGTTTAAAACTACTATTATGTAATGATATTATTTTTCTTACTTTTGTACTCTATTATATGTTTATTTATAAAAGGCAGTATAGCCGTTTATGTATTTAAAATAAAATAAAATAAAATAACTCTAAGTGACCAGCTCAGGTACGGGGGCTCCATCGAGGCCAGAGTTAAGTTAGCCTCTCAGAAACTGGGCGTACTGTACAGGGCACGCAGATACTTTAATAGTACACAACTGCTAACCCTGTACAAATCGCAAGAGCGCCCCACGGTTGAATTTGGCAGCCACCTCTGGTCTGGAGCCCCAAAATACCTGAAAAAAACCCACGACTCTGTGCAGAAACGGGCGGTCCGCTTGATAAATTGTCCTAATTTAACAAACGGATTGCAATCTTTAGAGCACAGGCGCCAGGTGGGAATGCTGTCCTTGTTCTACCGGTATTACAATGGAAGATGCTCCGAGGAACTAGCGTCATTGATCCCCTCGGCACCGGTGCATAGTCGGGAAACACGCCAAACGCGCGCTCAACATTTGTACACGGTTGACATTAGTCACATGAGAACGGGTCGATTCTACGACTCGTTCTTGAGTTCAACAGCTCGGCTGTGGAACGATTTGCCGGCCTCTGTGTTTCCTCCCTCCTACAACATGGGTCTCTTCAAGACCCATGTTCACTCCTTCCTCTCCTCAAAAACGTCCTCCACACGGCATCTTTAAAGATGACATAGGCCCTGAGGGAAATTATTTTCCTCAGGGCCTCCTGTGTGGAGTTAATGTAAAAAAAAGATTTGCTGTCTACTTTCCCTAAATAAATATTTAAAAAAATAATAATAACAAAAATTCGAGAAACAATTTTACCTAATCAGTAATGATAATGGATAGAAAAGGGAGTCACATTAATTAATTTTTCCAAAAAAATATAGTTAATTGTCACCTTGAATACTTGCAGTAAGTTGCAAACCCGTTGCATTAAACTGTCTCGAAAATGCCATTTGTTTTGTCGGGAAGTAGAAAGCAAATATTTCCATCCCCCGGCATGCAACGGCCAACTAAACTTACGGTCGTCATATGAACGTAATTCAGAGGGAAGTCAACATTACTATTATTTCCCCTGAGATCAACAGAGCTGGTTTGGAGAAACAATTGTAGATATTTCCTTGTAACTTTCCTTGTAATACTTCAATCCCTGGGAAGTGCATGCATTATTTACGCTTGAAGAATTACTCCACGAACTGTTCTCTGTATTTAAAACCAATAAAGTGGAAAAATGATCTATTGCTAAAAATCACGATTGACGTCATGAATTTGAAAAATATTTTTAGTTATCGATTTTCAGATCAAAACAGCTACATCGTTAAAGGACTTTTCACATCTTAAGGGGGGAGGGGAGTTGAGAAGTATGACATTGTGTGACAAGGGATATGGGGGGTCATCAGCTCTGTGACATCGCAATTAAAAATCTAAATTATTAAAGTGCAAACTTAAATGAAAACGAAAAACTTTAAAAAAAATTTTGAACTACTGTTTTGATTATTTTTAGATGTTGAATTTCAAAATGTGTGACGTCACACTAGGAGGGAGGGTTCTCACAAATGTGACGATGTGTAGGGACGGAGGGGGGTAAAAAAATCATGAAATTCGGGTGACGTAATTTATGGATAGCCCAGTTGCAACAGTTATAAGTTAAGTAGTATCTTAGAAATGTGTCGACTCGCGTCATTTGTGTCTTATGCACGAACGGTTTCGGAAAAAGCCGATGATATACGATAGTCAGCTGGGCTCCCACAGTGTCGGATTTTCTAGCTTCAGAATTACTTAGAGCATCCTAAGGGACGGCAATTGGACTACAATTAAATGTTAATTGTAAACCTTACAATAACGTGAATAAAGCAACTTGTAATCTCGACGAACCTCGATCTTTATTGAAGTTTTCCCGAACATATTTCAAGTAATCTTAATCACTGGGATTGAAGAACATCACACGAAGGATATACATTATTGCTGGTTTACACATTATTTTAGCTACATACTATTACATCGATCACGGAAAATTGAAATGCTGTAAAGGACAAAATATAAATTGTTCAAGAGAGCGAAAAAAAAGTTTTTTTTCAATTTTTTGAAAAATCCTATCTCCTCTTTTTGTAGACCTGTAATTATTAATATTCGTTATAAAATAACATTGAATGGATCTTTCAGAATACAAAACACAATTTTTTGGAAATTTCTTTAATAACAGTGTTTAATTTATTTTTTCGAAAAAAAAATCTTCTTAAAAAGCATCTCGTAAAAGAGGCATTTATTTTCCTAGAAATATTTCGACGATACACATCAAAAAAAATCGGAGAACAATGACATTGTTAACTTATTTTTGGATTTATTGTCCTTTACATTTTTGTGATCGATAAAATGTAAACTGTAGATTTCCTGTAAAGGAATAGATATCAAAAAAACGTGTTGAAATGTCGGGCGAAGTATTGCGGGATATTAAAGTTAGTACCAACATAAATAAAATATTACACTATTATTAAATGAATAAACAAATGTCAAGAATCCAATTGTTTGGGAGTTTTAAAAAAGTGGGTGTTCGTGTATGAGAATCCCAACGTTTACGTCATAGTCATTGTTTGCTTGTTTTTATGTACATACAATCACTTGTTCGAAAAAATAAAGAATTTCCAAGGCAAGAAAGGTTAGACATTGATGGAGATGGGCGGAATTTCACACAAAATGTTTTGCTTCTTTGGCGTTTTATCAAGCAGAAAAATTATTATACAAAATTATATTTTGCAATATTTTGCGACCATTGTATGTGCTTTTGAATTCGTATATGCACTGCCTATATTTAACCCACCATCTTATTAGGCAGGAGCTTTTCTCACATTGAATACGTAGAATTTAAACATCCCCGACCATCCAATTTGCAGAACTGTTTGCAGAACTGCAAGCAAATGGGATCGTCTGTAGGTAAAACCGCCAGAAATGCAATGTAATGCAAAAGAACCACAAGTGCAAAAATCGCGATTTTTAGTAAAAAAATTCAGAAATATCCATTGTTCCCACATTTATTTTTTATCTAATTTCACCGTTATTTTTAAATTTGTGTCTTTGCAATTGTAACAAATATAATATATTTAAATGAAAAAATATACATTTAAAAAAAAAAAAAACACTGTGTTATATTGAAGTTTTTTGATTTTTTTAAATTATTTTAAAATTAGTCAAATAGTTTTCAGTTTCCGCTTTCTTTTAACATGAGAAAAATAGACACTTCAAGTTTATTTTGCATGTCGATGATGATCAAATCGACAAGCTGATTTCTCGGCCATGTTTCATTTTTGGGCCCGTTTTGTTTTTAAATAAAAACAAAATGGAAAAAATCTTTTTTAAATAAAAGTTGTAAAAAATATATTTTCTATTTTCAAAAATTTGTCACTGCCGAGAATCAAACCCCCAGCTTGGAAGGCAACTATGCAGACCATTACACCGCAAACTATTTTAATAACGGCGTCATTTTGACCGGCGCGGCGTGGTCGAACGATAAGGTTCTTGACTCTCAATCCGAAGGTCACGGGATCAAATCCCGGCGTGGGCAAATAAATTTTATTTGTGTTATTTCACCACTAATTCATTTAAAATAATGTATAATATATTTGCGGCACGTTCCAGAGTGGGATATACACTCAGTTTCGCCCTGGTGTGAGACCACCATTCAGAATAGAAACGTTGCTTGAAATGGTTCTAGCCGTGTTTGGTGACCAGATCTGAATAACCGGGTACTTTCCTACCTTCCTCTTCCCCATCTCCTTCCCTTCCCCACTATATTCAGCCTCACAATATACCCCGAAATGCCATAGTCTCATTGGCTTCAGAAAGGCAATAGGCAATAGCGAAATTGGTTAACGCGCACGTCCCGATTAGACGAGAGGTCTGGATTCGAGTCCCAGTTGCGACCATTGTCTTTTTTTTCCGTGTCCTCTTTTTGGGTTCTCTTTCATATTTAGATTATTATTGTTATTTTCTTCTTCAATGATATATAACATTATATTTCATTAAAGATTAGATTCACATCATTAATATTCTCCATGAGCAATTTTTTCATAACTTTAATAATAATAGGTTTTTTCCAAAATGTATGCAGGGGTAGTGCAATGGAATGTATTACGTATTTCAAAGTAACACAAAGAAATTAGACAAATAGTAAGAAAAAGTAAATAACAATAAGTAAAAAAAACTAAAAAAAAAAAATAAGCATTAAAAATAAGAAAAATTAAACTGAAAAATATTAAATACAAAAATGAATGCAAGCAGACGATCATGGAGAATATTTTACCGTCTCCAGGGGGGCATCAGGGGGCAGGAAGAACCGAAACAAGCCCGCTATGTGTGGGAATTTGAAAGAGGATGCAACAACAACAAAGATGAGTTAAGAAGAGCGAAAAAGAGACAAGAAGAGCCAAGAAGAGACGAGAAAATCCAGGAAGAGATAAGTAGAGAAAAGAACATCCAAGAAGAAGCAAAAAGAGACAAAAAGAGTGACGAAGTAGCAGAAGAGCCAAGAATAGATGAGAAAAGGAGTATCAAGATGAGGATAAAAGAGATGATAAGAGCCAAGGAAAGGCGAGAAGAGACAAGAAAATTCACGAAGAGACAAGAAGAGGCGAGAAGAGATAAGAAGATCCAAGAAGAGACGAGAAGATCCAAGAAGATCCAAGACGAAGCAGGAAGAGCCAAGGAGAGACAAGAGACAAGAAGAGTTGAGAAGAAAAGAGAAGATACAAGAAGGGCCGAGACGAGACGAGACAAGAAGAAGGAAGGAGTAAAGAAGGGAACAAATTAACGCTCAATCCATTCCTTTATTCCCGCCCATCCTAAATTCCAATATTGGCTTATTAGGTTGCCATGTATACCGGTCGATTAAAATCCAACCTCCTCCCTATCCCCAGAGCATGTGTTCCAAGTCCTAACAAATCATTGCCCCCTGGTGTACCTGTCTCACCGGGACAGGAGTGCTCCTGGCTGGGGTGGTACAATCGTATCGTATCGTATCGTATCGTATCGTATCGTATCGTCTCCAGGGGGGCATCAGGAGGTGCTCGAAGTTGTCATGGCAGTAATGATAGCACTCTTCGATTGGCATAAGCTTCCCGCGCGGTGGCGGAGAAGTGCTCTGAAACTGAAGTGTGCACTCGTCCTACCAGGAGCATTTCCGTAGCGCTGCAGTATCTCGGTAGGCGGAATAGTTGGCGCAAGTCATTATTGTAGGCGACTTTAGGCTTATGCCAGTGGAATGCAGTAAATTTACCCATAGTTCTGACGTTTACAGCGATGTGCAGAACGCGTTGTACTGCAAAATTAAAAATGCCTTGACAGAATACCTACTCTAACAGATAGCGTTCTTTTTGTCTCCATATATTCGATGTCTTCCAGACCGACTGTGATATGTCCCAGGTACTTTACGCTACGACTAACTTCCATTTTCTTTCGTCTAGCCATACTGAGGGTGTTCGCGTGAGTTTGTTAATTATTTAAAACTTTGTTCTATAGGAGCGATACATGCACGTCCCCGAGCAACTAACACTGAAAATTTGCTTGTAGATAATTTGTTTAAATTTGTTAGTGAAAGTTTAAAACTGATGTCTGTCTGGAGAAATTTTACATTTGCTTGCTTAGCCTTTACCACACTTCACTTAACTTCATTAACATATTTAACTTCAAGCCTTAGAGTAAAAGAGTGCGATAAACAACGAACTTAGGAATGAAGTTAACTATAGTGAAATAATCCAACGAGTTATATAAGAAATTAAGGTTTAAACTGGCAATGAGTTAATGAATTCCCAAATTGTTCTAGTTAATATTCTACACAATATAACGTTTAATTCTTTAAGGATTAAGCTAATTTCGGTCGTACTTTTTAGGGTAGGCTTTTATCTTAGCAATTAATTAATTTAAAACCTCGTGGGAAACGATTTAATTCAGTTACGATCGTTATTTTAATCACATATTTTAATTAGTATAATATTTTTTTAATTTTATTATTTAACTAGCTGAAATTTCCGGCGTTGCCCGGGTTTTTGTACAGAGTTTTCCTAAATTTGATATAGACAGTGAACTTCTTGTTTTGAAGGTCAAGTGTGCAAATGTCAAAAATGATCAAAATTTAATCAATCTGGAAAAAACTTTTTTTCATTAGATCCACTTAGGAGGCCTTAGGAAAAAACCCTCAGGGCCTGTGTCGTCTTTTGGGATGTTGTATGAAGGGTCTTTTAAGGGAAAGGAAAGACAGGAAGTTCTGGGAAGGAAAAGGTATGATGCGCGGGTAGAAAGTAATCCGGGAGTCAATATGTCCAGGGATGACGGACATATGAATCCAACTGCAGGACGGCAGGACTGATAGACATATAACCCACTGCAGTGCAATGCGATGGGTTGAGAGAGTCCGGCTGGAGAGGTCTAGGTTAGATCAACCAGTATCTTCCGATCCGGCCCGCCATGCAATATGTCATTGAAAAAGATGATAATATAATAAATCTAAATGAAATTATAACAAAAAAAAACAAGACAAAGATAAATAAAAAGCTACAAAGGACTCGAACCGGACGAACTCGGAATCCCTCGTCTTACCGGGACAAGCGCCTTAACCAATTCGGACACTATAGTGGCCCAGTCCCAGTTGCGACCGTTAGCTTTTCTGGGACTTGTTGTTTTTCATATTTTCGTTTAGAATTATTAGTATTATCTTCTTCAATGATAAAAAATTCCCCTAGAGCCTAAATCTGCCATCCGTATTTGAGCGATAGTTAAAAGAGTTGAAAATGATATGTACTTTAACCCCTCTGGCTAATTTATTCGCTTTTGAGAACGGCTCATATAGGTCTCATAGAAATCATTGTGTCTCTTTTACTGTCATGGTGAGAAATATGATACGAACAGTGTAAGAAAGAATACACACCTCGCTTTGTATCCAAAGTTTGAAAAAAAAATTTTGAAATTTTTATTTATTATTTTTACAAGAAACTACAAAAAATTTAGTTTATTATAAAAACGTTTATAATTCATTTTCCTAATAAAATAAGTTTATTTTTTATTGTTATCAGTAATTTTAGTTTGTTGCATTCAAAATTTTTATATTTCAATAATTAAGTGTTTGTTTAGAATTATTAAATTTGTAGGCGTATTTCATCACCTTCTAAAAACAGTTTTTACTTTTCGAATACATTCACAAGTATTCCATTTATTTGGATTTTAATGCAAACTGAAAGACTGAATACGGTCGAGGCCTGTGGGGTAAAAAAAGTTATTCGTAGTCCAACGGCTTCGACCAAATATCTTACAAAGAAAGAGAGTTATCTCTTTCCTTATCGGTAATGGTGTAAATCAATTCCGCCGGCTTCTTTTCCTTCCATTAAATATGGCAACTTCTGTCTTTTTCTGTATTTACCGAAAAGAAACCGTTTATCGGATTTTCCGTTCGAATGAGTGATAATAGTATGACAAAACGGGTATCACTGAAAACGGCCGCGGTGGTTTTATTAGGGAATAAGGTTTTTTGCTTCTTTCGTGAAAATCTGTCAAAGGAAATAATTTCAAATAGTGCTACTTTTCATGAAATTAAACATACACATTTCGGATGTCTGTGATGATGAACTGAAATATTACTGCGTATTACATTCAATTTTAAAATTTAGAACTGAACCAAAATTGCTTTTTTTTTATTATCCTAACTAATATTATAAATGCGAAAGTGTGTTTGTTTGTTACGCTTTCACGCCTAAACCACTGAACCGATTTTAAAAACTCTTACACCAATAGAAAGCTACATTATTAGCGAGTAATATAGGCTGTATATTATGGTGAGTTCTGGCGTTATGAAATTTGTATAAATGAAAATGTGTGTATTTCATATATTTTAGCGGAGGAGAGGAAAGGTAGGGGGTTCGCGGAGAAGACAAGGGAGGGGGTAGACAAGGGAGGGGGAAGACGGGGAAGGTGAAAGGAACAGGGACGCACGGGAAAGGACATGCAGGGAGAATCAATTTATTTCTTTGAATGGAATTGGAATTATATATTTGTATGTGAATTTCTTTTGTTTAACTTTTACCCATCAATTGACAGATCTAAATCTGAGTCACTAATTGTTGGAGTTTACTCACGGTTTTCAATTTGATAGGTGCGTGGCAGGCGAATCAGGAGACTGGATGAGGCACAACTTTTGATCCTTCCATCAGGACTCTCTCGGAACATCGCCTTTCACCGCAGTGGAAGGCTTGGATTCATACGTCCGTTACTCCTGGACACACTGACTCCCAGATTCTTACCCATCCTCGTACGTTTTTGCTTCTCAGAGCTGCCTCTCCTTCCTGTCCTAAAAAGATCATCAGATGCCCAAAGATGACAACAACCCCGAGATAAATTATTTCTTCTGGGCCTCCTATGTGAAGATAATCATGTAATGGGTAAAACAAATGCTATAAGTAATTTAATTCGAAATGCTGTCATAAAAAAGATCCGTAAACTCAGCAATACAGATTTAGCGTCTTGAAGAAGTTCGTCCTCGTTTTCGATTAGCTGTCAAAGGCTGTAAGAAGATTAGTCCTGTTTTACTTCACCTGGAGTTAATACCGATCCTCGAGGGGGGCGTGAAAAGGGGTTGTAATAATGGCAGGCAGACAAAAGGCTTCTCGGGAAATCGAAGGGGCGGTCCTCCGGATTTTATGGCCAACCCTCATAAAAATAAGGGACAAGAAGATTGAAAACGGAAATGTGTACATGCCACGCTGTCAGCAGACGTCAATACGCACCCACAGAGCGGATTTTACTACAGAAAACTCGGTTTTTGTTACGTAGTTACAAACCATTCAAAACTGGCTATTGTGCTGGATTTTCAAGGAGAACGGTTTTGTGCAGTGGGGGCTGGTAACTCTATGTGCTAGGGTGTTAAAGTAACGATATATGTATTTTTTATAATTGTAAATTAACTATGTGGCATCATTTTAAATAAATTAAACTAATTGACTTTGAACCACTGTTTTAATTTTTTTTAATATGTACAAGATTCTTTCATCAGATTTCAATGCATAGTGAAAATGAAGTCATTATAAGAATAGACAAAAAAGCACAGACAAAAGTTTTTAATAAAAATATTAAAAAATTATTTTAAAATATTATGAAATAATTATTATAAAAATATTGATTTGACAAAATTTTTAGAAATTCCAACAATAGAATCAAGAAGCTACAAAGGTGCTTCAAAACAAAAATTGTTATGAATATCTGTATTAAAAATAAATTGAGTTGGCTGTCATGAAAATATTTGGTTACTAATAAAATATTATTAAATTAATTATGTTCACTTTTTTTATTAAAATAAGGGTATAAAAGTTAATCATTTATATTTTTTTATTAAAATAAGGATATTAAAGTTAATCATTTAGAAGAGTCAAGAATTGGAGAAAAATAGTATTTTTTTGAAACTTAACAACAGTGCTTCTTCGATTTTATTTTTTTTTCTTTAAGATGAATTTTTTTTTATTAAAATGTGGTTTACTGTGGTCTATACATTCAGTGTCAGTGCACTTTAAAAGAATATTTGATAGGTAAATTGGTGTTGCCAGGCTACAAATTTTGTGGTTCCATTTTCAATATTTTCTACACTTATTTGACAGACTATATCTATATTTTATTCTCTGGCCAAGTTCCTTCAACCTTATGATTAACCCTTCAAAATTCGGGCGTATTTTGTCAGCAGCTTAAAATATTTCCGCTTTGCAATAAAATCCAAGTAAATGGAATATTTGTTGACGCATCCGAAAACTCAAAACTGTTCGAAATACGCTTTCAAATTTTATCATCAGAAATTACCATTTCTAAAATACAAAATTGCAAATCTTAAAAAGTTTTCAAAACGCTTTTACTAACTAAAATTACTGCTAATGAAAAAAAAATAAAAACCCACACATATTTGATAAGACAATTGAATTATAAACGTTATTGCATGTAAAAATAATTCTTAAAATATTCACAGAATTTTTTTTTTTTCAATTTGCGGTCGGAAACTTTGGTTTCATAAAGGTGTGCATTTTAACTTTTTTTCGGTTAACTTACAAGTTAGAATATAAAGCGTATTTTTTTCTCTTTGTAATATTGTTTACATCATACTCCTCACTATGGAGACCTCTTTGAGCTGAAATAAATGGTTCCATGCCAAGTCAAATTAACACCTCTTTGAAAAATCATTAAAAGCTATGAAAAAAATCATTTTAAAATAACCTATAATCCTAACCCATAGATTCTCAACCTTTTTTACCCACCGCCCATTTTGAGAACATTTTTATTTCTAGCGCCCCCTAATCGTCATGACGAAGGGGGCATGATGGGATACCACGAAGAAGGGGGCGTAATGGGATACCACGATGGGGTTTCATTTGCCACAACAGGGGGGCGTAATGGGATAGGGAAAATATTTTTGTGAATGGATGGCCCCTAATGGGATGGGGTGGGATGGGTTTCTCTAGGTCTCCTACCGCCCCCCCTGAAAGTCTGAATTTTCTCTTGGTCTTCTACCGCCCCCTAAGGTCTGAAACGCCCCAAGGGGGCATTATGATAACCTGTGCCCTAACCAAACGTAATCTATTTAACCAATTTTTAGTATATTTTTTCATCACTTTTAATGACTTTTCTTTTCGTTCTGATTTGTTTAGTCACCGGGACAAATATGGTCTCTTGTGATTAAACGGGTTAATGTTTAAATTGTTAACATTTTTGCGAGCGGAAGCTTAGCCAGAGATAAAATTTCACGAATGACATAATTTATCACCTTAAGTCTACCCGGAAAGTTCGTTCATTCGATGGAACATTATTAAAGTGTATCTAATTAGGGACTTAATATGTTTACGGTATTATGTCACAGGACTTATAAAGCACATGAGACCCAAAGTGCGTGGGGAGGGACATAATTAGTGGTGTTTGTTCTGGCACTTGTTTCCTGTGGGTAAATAAAGGATATGGTTAGCTTGGTAACTTTAAGGGTCTTTAATAATATATTATACCAAAAAACATATTTTCACAATATCCCTTAAGTAAATTTATTTATCTTATATTTTGGAAATGAGTGGGTATTTTTGTGATGGAAAATGATTCAATGCGTAATAAAATTTCGTGTATGAACATGCCGACCGGTTTCGTTTTTGGAGCTGCTGACGTTTATGTGAAAAACTCCGTGAGAAGCTACGAGATCTCTTTGAATGTGCAAATAATTTTTTTTTCAAAATTTGTGTTATTTCACGTGTGGTTATAGTTATAGGCCTCTGTGGTCGAGGGGTAAGGCCCTCGACCAGTAATCCGAAGATCGCGGGCTTAAATTCCTGCGTGCGCAAATAAATTATATTTGATTAATTCGTGTTATTTCACAATTAATTCAATAAAAATAGTATATAGCATCTTTGCCGCACGTTCCAGAAGATACTCTCGGTATCACCCTAAGACCACAATTCAGAATTAAAACGTTGCTTCAAATCACTTTAGCTGTGTTTGGTGACCAGATCTGAAAAGCCAGATACTTCCCCACCTTCCTCTCCACCATCTCCTCCTCCCCCCCCCCCCCCCCCCCCTCCCCATTACCTCCAGCCTCACAACATACCACAATTGGGGATGCCATAGTTTCACTGGCTCCAGACTCGAACAGTTGGAACTCTTGTGCGGTATTCACAAAAGAAAAACGTGAATAGCAATGAATAACACCTAAATAATTTTTGCCTAAAATGTTGCGAAGAGATAGATACTTTCAATATCGCTCTGTTAAAAGCCTTCCTATTCTGAATTTATTACCATCTCCACTTTCACTACCTTCAGCCTAGCAATGTTCTCCGATATTAGGGATTCCATTGATTTTTTTAAATGTGAATACCTCCCAAGAGTCCCGTCTACTCCCATCTAGAGCCAGTATGACTATGACATCCCCAATTGGGGTATGTTGTGAGGATGAATGTAGTGGGGAGAGGAAGGAGAAGGGGAAGAGGAAGGTGGAGAAATACCTGTCTATTCAGATCTGATCACCAAACACGGTTAACACCATTTCAAGCAACTTTTCAATTCTGAATGGTGGTCTTACACCGGGGCGATACTGAAAGTATCTTCCACTCTGGAACGTGCCGCAAATATACTATTCATTATTTTAAATGAAATAATTTTTAATCTTGTATTCGATCCCACGACCTTCGGATTGCGAGTAAAGAGCTTTACCCCTAGACCACGCCGTCAAAACTAGATCCACTAGCTCTGGCAAATAGCTCCTTACATGACGTGTTCCGATAAAATCCAATGATTCTTCTCATTCATCTCTTCACTTCCCCACCTTCCTCTTCCCTATCTCCTTCCCCTTCCCACTACCTTTAGCCTCACAACATACCCCACACCCATACCAACATACCCCAATTGGGATGCCATGTTCTCTCTGGCTCCAGACGGGAGCGGTTGGGACTCTTGTGCGGAATTCATATTTTAAAAAAAAGATGTCCTTGTTTTATTTCGTCTCAGAAGCCACCTCTGTCTCTCTTGCACTTTAACTAATCAATAATCACCTTTTATTATGTTTTTATATTGCATATTATACTCATAACGTGTACATACCAAATAATATTTATTTTACATCTTCCCCCTTCAAAATCAAGGAACGTAACTCAACTAACAGAATTTAATTTTAATTAATCCAAATTAACCTTTCTCCGTGCACAAAAGCTACCAACTTTATTAAAAGGGTACTTCAAGATATTACATCATATTTCATTTTAAAAGAATGCTTAACATTCGGAGGGACGAAGCAATTACCTACTGCCCCTATTCCATCACTTGAATTACTTCCGAGTAAAAAGGTAACATTAACCCTTGGGGGAGGAGATGAGAATTAAGTATTCATTATGAATTCCATTACAAAAGTATTAAAATGTATTTTGCCACATATTTTTTTTTAATGGCATTCATTACACAGCTCAACAAAAATATACTTTTTTTGCACTGGATACCTCTGCGGATTTCTATATTTTCAAGTACCTTGTTTACGGATATATTCGTGAAAGTACTGAATTGGCTCCGGTTTTTTTTGATTTTAGCGTATCTTATATTTAAAATAATTAACAGTGTAAGTTGGCTCTTCAGAACACGAGTTATTTTAATGAATAATTAGTTTTTAGATACTACCATTTAGTTCGAGTTGAATCTTGTAATCATACATAAAAATGGCAGCCAATAAAAATATGCGATAAGAAAAATGAAGATAATATGGGTGGTTCTTGGTCGAAGTATGGTACAGTTAAAGGTGACCGAATTTGATATCGACACCTTAGCTCAGTGGATACGAGCACCCACCCGGAAAGTAGGGAGGTCCTGGGTTCGAGTACCAGAGGTGCAAATATATTTTTCTGTTTGCAGATTTTCGATTGAGTTTCGCTCATAGTGTCTTCATTTAAAAATGTATTAAATGAGTACAAAACTGTATGATATATTATGGAACGACTTATATTATGTACTGCCTCTTGTTGTAATAATGTAATTTCTCTTAGCTATTGTAAGATTACTATTTATTTTATAGATACATAATGTAATAGTATAATGAGGAAATCTATAATTGGTTTATCAGATAGGTAAATTAAACATGTATAAATTAAGCAAGCTGTAAACTGTCGATTTCCCTAAAATAAAATAAATAAAAATAAATAAAATTTAATTAAATATTTAAATAACATGTAAACAAAATTCCAAAAAATATATATGTATGTATATTTAAGTTCACCTTTCAACATAACCGAATCAAAAATGGTACAAGTTTTCGAAAACGACTTTTCTATAACGAGATCCTTTCAAACCCGAGGGAATGTATTGAGAATGGAATTCCGAAATGCTTTTTCCGGACGTTTTCTCCGTTCGAACGGTTTCTCGTGGATGCACCGCTCCACACAAAGGAATGACAGATGGTGCAACGTTCCCCAGTTACCCAGTTGAAGCAGAAACCTTATTTAAGATTAACTCAATCTCAATCTAAGATCTGAAGTCTTAAACTTCAAATCCATTAGCCCCCGGCTCGCTAGCACTTAGTTTTAATTAAGTATTATATTACTTTGAAACTAATACTGCGATAATAGGGCTTTGAAAGCAGAGTTTTGTTAGGATATTTCCGAGTGTAAGCGGCTCATCATTCATGAATTATTCACATTGAATTTCTCAGTATATATTTATTAGTTATTTTCATATTCTATGTGCAATGTCCATTTATAACGTCTTTACAACATTTTGCCATGGACAGGCAGGGATCACTTTTGTCCAGGTTATTTATCAGAATTATTCTCAGTCAGAAGGATGATTATGTATCTTTTGTGTTATACAGGGTGCGGCAGCATAAACTCTTTTTTCAAAACTTAATAAAACCCATTCTATGAATCAGAAATTTTTTATTTGTTTTTTTTATAATGCAGGCATATATCTAAAGTTTTGTTTTACTTAGTTTTTGGAGATCAAATCGGGTATTTTACGTCCCCCATTCTCCATACACCGAGTAAACCGATTTCTGGCATTTGTCTCTGACTCTTGCCTACACATCAGGCAATCCTGGCAATTTCTTCCTGGATGTTGGTCTTCAAATCTTGTGGGGTCTTTGGATGGTTCACATAAACAATCTCAAAAATCTCATAAAAAAATCACAAGGGGTTAAATCGGGAGAGCGGGCCGGCCACTTCGAATCGCCCTCTAATTGATATGAGGCGCTCTGGGAACAAATCATGATCACAGAAGATCCGTTCGAAAAGTAGGCCTCAACGGCAAACACACGCTTCTGCCTGTTCCAACGCATGATGGCGACTAAACTGTGTTGGGACAAAACTTTATAGTTCCGCCTCTCGAACGAGATCACTAGCGCTCCGCTACGACATCAACCGACTGAATGGCGCTCATTTTAAAAAGGAAGTTATGCTGCCGCACCCTATATTTTGCGTTAAGACAGCGTTACAAGACAATTAAGACAATAAGGCAAAGTCTAATGGATTAATTGCCTACTTAAAAATACGAATTACCATTTATTTATTAGTCAATTAAACGACTTACATATAAGCCGAATAGACATCCATAAATGACACCGTTTGTTTATTATTTTGATCTCTGACATGATTGCATTCGATTTGCAAATTTTCCCGCAACTGACATCTGTTGACGAGGATTAAACGGCAAAACGCGCCACCATCTCTGGCGTTAAAGTAACTACATTTAAGAGTTTGTGTCTTAACACAAACGCAATATTTAGCCCGTTAGCGCGATACGGAATACTGCACAAAGCTGTAAAAATGTATACGGCTGATTTAACATGCGTTACGCTGCCGCAAAAGATGCAGAATTAAGTAATTAATTAATTATTAATCTAAGATTCCAGATTCTCTATTTATTTATTTTTGCCAATCTGATAAGTCTACTTTTAAGAATTCTTTCAATGATTTTTGAAAAAACACAAACGCGTTGGGCCGTTTATAAATTCTGTTTTCGATACTTTGTTTTAGCGCCACTGTTATAAATGGGGATATTTATATTATTATAATATGATTTGGGAAGGTGAAACAATAATCAACACACCTTCTCTAATTACCGTGTATTTCTCGAGTAACGGGTGATGAAGAAGATACTTCTCGGTCTCTCGTGCTATTCACAGGGTATGAATTTCACGTTCCAATTTTAATTACACTGCCAGAATTACACACGGACAAAATTACAAAATTAGCCTAACGTTTGTTATTGTTTTTTTTTCAAATATAAATACCTCTATAAAAACATATTTTTTTACATTAACCCCAGACAAAAGACCCTGAGGAAAGTAATTTTCTTCAGAGCGTATGTCACATATGAAGATGGGAGGCGGGAATGGGTACCGCCGCTCCGGGAACCTTTATTGGATAACCAACACCTCTGCCATAGGTCACCTCAAGTGGTTCGCTACGTTTGGTGATTTAGCAGGGGTGCCCGGGTTCATAGGGTGAGGTTTGTCTAGGTCTTGGAGGCGGATGACAGGACACACTGAACCCCAGATTCCTACCCACTCCTTAAACACCTTTCCTTCCCAGAACTCTCCTCCCCTTCCTTTCCAAAAAAAAACCCTCCACACAGCATCCCCAAAGATGACATAGGCCCTGAAGGAAATTGTTTTCCTCAGGGCCTCCTGTGTGGATCTCATGTAAAAAAAAAATGCTATGTGGGGGGTCTTTTTAAGGAAAGGATGGAGAGAAAAGGAAAGGAAAAAGATGTGAGGGGTGGGTTGGAATCCAAGGGATCAGTGTGTCCATGAGTGACAAAGGTATGAATCCATCTCTCTTTCTGCGGTGAAAGGCGATGGGTCGAGAGAGATCAGTTAGAGGTCAAGACTTAGACACGCCTCACCCGATGAACCCGGGCACTCTTACTAAGTCTCCAGACGTAGTGAACCACCTAGGATGACCTATGGCGGTGACCGGCCAACTCAGAATGAAACCAACTCAGAACCATTTCAGAAAGGTCATAAGGAGTGATTTATTTATTTCAAAAACATAGCACAACATGTGCCATTAACATAAATCATATTTGATGATAAAAAATTATAAAACATAGTTAAATAGGTTATGTTAGGTTAGGGTTAACGGCTATTTTAAAATTATTTTTTTCAAAGCTTTTAATGACTTTTCAAAGAGGTGTTGAGTTGACTTGATTCTGAGTTAACCAAAAAATGGTCCCCCTTTCCTATACCTTAAAAATTTAAAAGTTAGACCTCACTTCAACGCTCTAAAAATTTAAGCCTTTTAAAACACATTTTTACGTAAGTTACTCTCCGTATATAATTTTGTCCATTCGTAATTCCGTCTGTATATTATTCCGACGGTATATATGGTACGCGAAATTGACGCCCACACAATTTATGTATTCTGACATCAGTCGCCATATGACTTCTGACCGGGGGGAGGGGAAGCCAAGTTCCATGTTTCCCCCAATTGTGAAGTTGGAAGAAAATAAGGGATGAGAAAGAGGAATGCTTGGAAATTCCTGTCAACTAAAATCTTAGTGCAAATCATGGAAAATTCTATTTCAAGGAACGTTTCATTTCTGAATTGTGGTCTCGCCTGGATTCAAAATGATAATTCGTATTAATATATTTTCTTTATGGTATAAAAGTAGACAGGTACTCCCCAGAATCTGAAAAGGTTTTTTTCTCATTGAACCATTGAAAAATATTGATTAATAATTTGACTTTGAGTCTTATTTTAAAAAATACGTTATATTTCACAGATCCGCAGTTCATAAAGGAAACGTCGTTGATTTTGACAGGAAGGCTCGGCAAACTACTTGGAACTCACGTTCGAATGTTTTTCAGTTTCTACACCGGTATTTTCTTTTTTAGATGTCGTAAAAATAATCTACTCTTGAGTCGATATGATTTGAGATTTTCACGGCCAAAAATATTATCGTAATTCGTTAACCAACGTTTTTGACAACGTTACAGTGTTCATCTTCAGAGCAGATGTAGATTGTAGAGAAACGTGTGGTTATGTATTTTTTATAAGTATCATTTCGGTGTAATATTTACCAGTTTTCAGCATTTTGTTTGGTGTAGCCGTCAAGTTCCGAATACCCCCTCGTCGTCGTCTCCATTAATATTAATCAAGTTTTTTGTGGATTTAAATTGCCTCCCTGATTAGGCGTGCTCGATGCGTTTTGGGTTTTCCCAGGACTTCAGAAACAAATCCAGAGTAATGTCCGGTTTCAATTAAGTTCAGCAATTATCGATTTGTTAGGATGGCCGAGTTTGCGCGCTTGAAAGTTTTCTGCGATCTTTATACTCGGACAGACTTTTACTGAAAGGAACTGAGGTATCACTGTCAATCAAATTCGTCAACAAACACTATAAATAAACACTAAGAAATATTTAAGATAAATTAGTTTTGCGGCCAATCTAATCTGGTATAGATAAGATCCCAATGGACTGTAATAGAATGATTATATTCTGCGTCTTCTGGGATGCTCTGACTCCTCATATTTATTCGGAGAAGTTGAGTTTCTACTGCTGAGAACCTAAGCCTACTACTTGCATATTTTATTTTTACAATATTTCTTTCCATTGAATCCCCATAAACACATGAACCTTTGATTCAATACTATTGAAAGTTACCATTTAATACATCAAGTGTAAACACAAGCTATTTGCGAGTATTTTATAACAAAAAAGACAAGTTTATTTCTTGTCTGATGCAAGCCCAGACAAGCTTTTACAAATCGTTACCCCTGGATGGCGAAAGCACGTTAAAAAACATTAGTTATTTTCCCCCGCCAGCGCCCATGAGTCCAGATGCTTAGGATTTAATCCCACCATAAAAAGCTCCCGCTTAAACTATTTTCATAACTTTAGCGGCCTGGGAATGGTGACCGTACTTTAGAATATTTATTATTTTCTAAATAGTTATGGTTTATTAATGTGGAATTTTAGGAAGTCTGTAGTAAAACTGTCATTATGATTTTTTTATCATTTTGTAATTACATTTTTGCAAAAAGGAACACATTTTTTATAGCACAAGGTTACCGTATGTACTGCAATAGTGTCCTTTACATATAATTTGTTAGGCGGTAGACGGGACTGCTTCCCCGGGAATTATTTATTAGAAAACCAACACCCCTTTCATAAGTCAACTGGTTGGCTAAGTTTGGTGATTTAGCTGGAGTGCCCGGGTTCATGGGATAGGTCTTGGCAGCGAATGCGTTTGCCCAACTACTGCTTGGCGGATCGGGGGAGGCTGGTGAGGAAGACCTAACCTAGATCTCTCCAGCAAGACTCTCGATCCATCGGCTTGAACCGCAGTGGGAGGGATGGATTCACACGTCCGTCACTCCTGGACACATTGACCCCAGGTTCCTACCCACCCCTCATTCCTTTTTTCTTCCCAGAACTTCATCTCCTTCCTTTCCCTAAAAAGACCCTCCACACAGCATCCCCAAAGATGACATAGGTCCCGAGGGAAGTTTTTTTCCTCGGCCCACCTTTGTGAAGCTAAGGTAAAAAAAAAATTTCAACAATTTTTTAAAATGATTTCACATTTTATTTATGAATTTTTACGTATTTTTTCAGACATGTTTTATTTATGAGTTATAAATAGAACCGCCCAGTATTAGTATAAATCTTTTGTTTTGAAGAGTTATATTCCACATGTACATTTGTTACTTAATTTTTATTTATCTGCTACCTGATTCGACACATCCGTGTCATTCACTGGCAATTTTAAAACTAACTAAAAATGTACGTGTTAAATAAAACTATTCTAAAGAAAATGTCTTGAAATTGTTGCGTAGTTAATACCAAATAAATAAAAAAAAGAGTATAAACCAGCGATCGACAAGATGCGGTGCCAGATGTCGAATGTGGCCCATAAAGAACTTATATACATGAAACAATCTAAGAATGTTGAAAATCCACCTACTTTCATCGTTATAAATGGAAAATGTGACTTCTGCAACGATGAAGGACTAACTAGGAGAGGATCGAACCAACAACACCCAAGTGGGAACCAATAACTACACGCCACCACGTCATTTTTTCTCGCCTGCGGCGCTTTTTCCGTGTTTTCTGTCTTACTTTTTTTTTTGCAAAGGGGAGGAGGAGGATTGAAAATGGAGGGTTGGATAAGGTTGGAAACTTTGCGCTATACGATGCTGAAGCTGCTAGGCATGAAACACGATGACGACGGGTGATCAGACGGGCAGTCACAAGTGCAGTGATTTATCATGCTCGCGCACGAGGGACGTCGACAGTCGCGTGGCCCCCCAAAAAAAATTACATATTCATACGGCCCGCCACCAAAACTATTTGCTACAAAAAAAAATAGCTTTGTAGTAATCTATCGCTTGTCTGAATTTGTTTTTCAACCAATTTTGAAAATGACGTTCTAAATAATGTTATTCTAGAGTTTATTAAGATAAGTATTGTAAATTTAATGGTAAATGATTTTGGCCAAATCTTGGGAAAAAAGTGTATTTTTTTTTTGAAGAATTGTTCACGCCACAGAATTTGAACAATTAATCAGATATCGTTCTGTCATTATATCATTACGGTCCAATATTACTTAAAAAAATAATAAAAAAACAGAAATTGAAAATTAACTTCACAATTTGATGAATTGTTCAAATTCTGTGAAATAAGCTGTCATTAATAATAATACTAATTGGATAATTTGTATAGTGCGATTTTTGTGAATAACGAGTCTAAGGCATGATTTTTTTAATGTTTTATGTACGTAAAATTATTTTTCAATGACGAAATATTTCAAAAATTGATTAAAAATGATACAATAATTGAGAAAAAAAAACTTCAGCAAATTTTCGTTAATCCTAAAGATTTTTACTAAGCAACTTGATCAATAATTTTGAACGCCTTTGATCTTAATTTTAAGAATCAATCAACCGTGAAGAGTCTCGGAGACATTTTAATTATCAGCTTCTTCTTCGCTCAACTCTTTGTAATCGAATATCCGACTAAAAATATGTAATTAGGCCATCGGCAATTCGACAGCTGAAGAACCAATCAACTCGAGGAGGCACGTCCTTAAAGCTATCCGGGAGAGCCACCTCAAATTCCTGGGAATTTCAGGAGCACGTGAAAAACTACGACATCCTTTGATACGGAATTCAATTAATCCTTGAACCGATAGTCGGGAGCGGGAAATCCACCATCGTGAAACATTTGGCGGGGGTTGAAATTAGGGATGTAATCATTTTAGATGTCGCACTACAAGGCGGTTAAACTTAACGCTACACGCAAGGCATTTTCGGAGACATGTGTTACCAAGGTCAATTATTACAGTATGGTTTACAGATGTACGCACCTAATTAACATTACGTAATTAAAATTGAAGCAATTTCTACCGATTTCTTGCATATCTCCCTAAAACATTTGAAGTTTTTAAACTTTTAAACAATATAAGTTATTTTTTAAAATAATAACCAAATGCCAAAATACTTTAAGGATGAAGTTGTTTTTAATAGAGATGTAGGTACATAATTACGAAACAAGAAATAAAAATAGAGTTAGATTGCCACATATGAAAAAATTAAAATCACAGAACTGCCTAATGTATGGAGGCCTAAAGATGTATGATGAAATGAGAATGAATGTATTTAAAAATAAATGTTATGCTTACTGTATAAATATTTAAACGTATCTAATGAAATGTTACACTGTGCTTATTAGTTTATATTCTTGTAGTACCTACTAACTCAATAAATAATTTTTAAAAATAAAATAATAATACTATCCGAATTAGATTAAATTCCCTCGATACAAAAAAATCGCAAAGTATGCTCCAAAAATTATTATAAACACGTTAATTTCACTTATTTTAGAAGTTATATAGGTATGAATTCACAGGGTTTCTATAAATGCTGTTTTAGATGTTCTCTAAGACATTTTTAACAAGTCGTGTTTTATTAAACATTTTCACAATTTTCGCTTCAATTTTACCGTTTTAAATATTAGCGCGCTCTCTCCAACATTCGCAATGAGTAATTACATATCTCTCTATCTTTTTCTTTTTGAGCGGGTATACGGCGCCTTAATAGCCATGGTTACCCAATAAAAGATTCAATAATTTGTTTTCCTCAGGGAGCTTATGTGTTCTCCTTTGTGTGGAGCTTATGTAAAAAAAACTTACGATTATATAGCTACTTACGCCTCGATAAATAATAATCAAATGTCGCGAAATTACGGTCTTCATAAAACACCTAAATCGTAAATTTTGATCACCACCTTGTTAGCAAGTAAGTCAAAGTACTCGTAGTTTGTTATTTTTTGACGTTGATACCATCATTCCAGCGGAACGATATGGATCTCCGAAACCGGAATATTAGACACGCCTATCCATCACAGTCAATGTGAAATGTAAATGACCCATTAGCATAATAATACCAAGACGATGCCTTCGATTTTTATACCTAACCACACATAACTTTGAATATTCAATTATCCTTTGAAACCCTAATGGATTTTGCCAATATAAATTTTCGATACGATAAAATATTGTTTTCGTGTTTTGCTTTAACTTCATTGTTTTGTTTTTCTCGGAATTTGTTTAGATTGATACTTTAGTATGCTTTACAGTAGTTGTATTATTATTATATTATTATCCTTTAGTATCAAACTTTCTTCGTATTTATCTAAATTATTATTGTTAATTTTCTGTTTTCAATAGATTTCTTGGATTTTGTGTTTGCTTTAATTATTTTATAAAATTGTTTTGAAATGTAAGACGATGCACAACGTCGTGAAACATTTAGATTCTGACAGTTAATAATAACACTTATGTAGATGGCGATAAGGTTTAAAATCTCTCTTAGAACCAGCAGCCTGCTTTGATTTATGCAAGAAAAAAACATGGTCAAAAAGCGTTTTTTTTTCTTCTTTTTTCAATCTTATACAATAAAACCATAACCTTAAAGTGGTTCATAAATAAATTATTTTGAACTTCAAAGCAGCATTGCTGCATCACCTTTATATAATACTAGCTTTTCCCCGCGGCTTCGCTCGCATTACGGGAAATTACTGTAGCGGTTGAACTTATCAATTATCCCTCCTCCTCCCCACCCCCACCCCCTCCCGCATTCCATACATTCATTACCTTCATTCAGTTTTCAAACATCTCGCCTGCCACCTAAATTTCATAAAGCTATAGCTCAAAGAAAAAAAGAATTATCCAATTTTGTTCATTCGTTCGGAATTTATGCGCTTACAAACATTTCGGATTTTTATTTTTAATTAAATATTTGGAATTTTGTTAATATAATAAAAAATTACACTATTTATTATTCAGTCTTTATAATCGTTACGAATTATATTTTTAATGTACGAACTGACATTTATTCCAAAACAGAAGCTTGTCCAAAAAAAATAAAACATATTCTAATATTTGAATTTTCTGGAGCAGTAACTGACCAGGAGGCTGAGTACCTACCAGCTTTGAGCCCACAAATATATCAACATCGTTTCCATGGAAACGATTTTTTTCTGACGTTAGCAAAAATTCGCTTTTGTTAGCGACAGAAAACGTATAACAAATATAATATATTAATATTTATAATTTCATAACGCCAGAGCTTGCCGTCATACACAAAATATAGTCTTCGCATATAATTTAGCTTTCTATTGGTGAATGAATTTTTAAAGTCTTTTTATTGGTTAATGCGTGAAAGTGTCATAAACAAACTCGAGCAGTTTCGCATTTATAATATTAGTATGGAAGTATGGATTATGATACCTAACATAAAATTTTAATACTTAATATTATGACGGCCTCCGTGGTCCCGAGGTAAGACTCTCGACTTACAATCCGAAGGTCGCGGGTTCGAACCCGGCGTGCGCAAATAAATTTTATTTGTTTAATTTGTGTTATTTCACAATTTATTCATTTCAAATAATATATAGTATATTTGCGGCACGTTCCAGAGTGGAAGTTACTATCAATATCGCCCTGGTGTAAGACCACCATTCAGAATTGAAACGTTGCTTTAAATGGCTTTAGCCGTGTTTAGTGACCAGATCTGAATAGCCAGGTACTTCCCCACCCACTTCCAGACGGGAGCAGTTGGGACTCTTGTGCGGTATTTCATGTAAAAAAAAAAAAAAAAAAAAATGACACTTAAATTTGTCATTGCCTTCACACGGAATGACCCCCTTAACTTAATGGGGTATTCAAGTCAAGAAGCATGAATTGTAGGTATTTTTTCAGGTGCAATAAAAAAAACAATAATATTTTTGCAGGCCATTATTTTACCAAATATTGATTGTGCATTAAAGAATACATGAAAATAAAACAACGAAAAAATTTAAAATTCAAAAAGTTACAGGGTGTTGAAGTGGGAGGTCTCAAAACAATGGCACGCCCTGGTTGACACGATTGCAGCCCTCCTTGTAATCTAAAAAAAAAACAAATATTTTCTTAATCCAAACAAATGTGGCTATGGCTCGAACTAAGGAAAAGTTTAAAAAAAATCGCAAAATGGCGGCTGTCTGAAATAAAAAAGATATTTTTTACCAGTTTTTTTGACTTTCCAATTTTTTTTAAAAAGTAAAAATTTAAATTTTGTTATAGTTTTAATTAGCACGATAGAGTAATGTTTATAGAAAACCCCCACCAAATTTCAAATAAATTGGTTCAGTAGAACTTGAGATATCGTGTCAAACGTCTCGAAAAAAGTAGTTTTGAGAAACACGCGTAATTTTGCTCTATTTAGATTTTAGTTGATTCCGTTTAAACCGTTCGAAGTAAAATGGCTCCAACTTTTAAATAATTCGAATTTTGAAAAATCCATTCAAGGAAATATATTTGAATCACACCATCGAATTTGAAGAAATATTTTTTTTTCTGGAATAGAATACCTCTTAATATTTTTAAAGGTGTTCATAATAAAATTTAGTTATTAAATAATAAAAGTGTACTTCAGTACGTGATTTTACCTACCGTAGAGATAGATCACTGCACTCCGTCTACTTTCAACATTTCTGTGCAAGTTGCCTGCATCGCTGCATAAAGGTATGCGGATGGGAAGGTTGCACATCGAACACGTACCTAATAAATATACTACGTGATTTCTGCAATCCTTATTTTTTACAGTGAATGTTTGACCTTGACTCTATGCAGAAACGGGTGGTCCGTTTGGTAGATTCCACTATCTTAACAACCGGATTGCAATCTGAAGCACATGCGTCAAGTATAGGTATTATATCCTTATTATACCAATATTACAATGGAAGATGCTCCGTGGAACTAGCGTCAATGATCCCTTCCGCACCGGGGATGGTACGGATTAACGCCAAACGCGCGCCCAATATATGTATACGGTTGACATGTGTCGCATGAGAACGGGTCGCTTCTACGACTCGTTCTGAATTCAACAGCTCGGCTCTGGAACAATTTGCCGGTCTCTGTGTTTCCTCCCTCCTACAACACGGGTCTCTTTAAGACCCACATTCACTCCTTCCTCTCCCCCAAAAAGACCCTCCACACAGCATCCCCAAATATCAAAAGATAAATTCTGAGTGAAATTATTTTACTCAGGGTCTGTGTTTGGAGTTTTCAGTGTAAATTGCCGGCCTCTGTGTTTCCTCCCGCCTACAACTCCTTCTTATCCTCAAAAAGACCCTCCACACAGCATAACAACATCCCCATAGAAATAGGTTCTTACTCAAGGCATCCTGTAATGAGGTAATGTAAAAAAGTAACTGTATATATAAAATTAACAAACTTTAACCTTACAGAAGACAAGGTCAAAAGAACTAACCATCGTCGAAGATTTGAGTGTGATAATATCATAAATTTTTTTTATATATATTTCTAACCATTTACAAGTTTACCATCAGCTGAAAACTGCAAACAAGGAGATGACCACATCATAAAAAGTAATAGAATACAATTTTGCAAAATACGAAAATATTCACCCTCGAAAACCTTTTACGATTATGCCAGTAAAAATATTTTCAAACCGTGTCGGAGAACCCTTTTAAAATTTCCATGCATAGTAATATTCCGATAAAACTAAATGGCTGTAACATTGTATTACCAAATCATATTATTTGTTCAGACTATACAAACACATTATATCTAAAACTATTCTCAACTAGCGCAGACCCGTTAAAAATTTCGTGGTTTTATTATTAAAATTTTGAAAATTAAAACAATTTTCTGTTAAAATATTAAAGTACAGGTAGATACCTACTTTAACGCTTTTCTAAAGCGTTTTCAAGCCATCAATCTATTTTGGAAATGACATCAGTCACATTCCGGATCATTTTTAATCAGTTACAGTTTTGGAAATGACAGCAGTCACATTTTGAATCATTTTTCATCAGTTACAATTTTAGAAATGACAGCAGTCATATTCTGAATGATTTTTAATCAGTTACAATTTTGGAAATGACAACTGTCACATACTGAATCACTTTAAATAATTTACAATTTTATTAATACACCTAGACTAATTGGGCACGGAACAGGAATCCCTAGTGAGGACTGTGAATGAACTACTTTATCTTGTTTTTTTTTTTAATAGTTGTGTCTCCCATACAGTCATATTGAGAAATATGATCTAAACGTTATTGGAAAGAGAAATCACTGAAAATTAGAAATCACAAAACAAATAAAATATACACCTCTATGAAAACAAAGTTCCTACCACATTTTGAAAAGAATTTGGCACTTTGTGAATTTAAAAAAATATATTTTTACATGAAACGACAAAGCTGTGAGGTAATAAGGTTTATAATACATTTGTCTAATAAAATGTGTATTTTTTTCATTACCAATATCTTTATTTAGAAAAAACATAAGGTGTACCGTTTTTAAAACTAAAAAAAAAACTTTAAAATTTTGGATTCAAATTTTTATATTTAAAAAATTACATTGTTATTTCCATTAAAAAGAAACCAGCACGGGCATGCGCACATCAAATCACCAAAGATTCTTCGCAATCAGATGAATGGTTTAGGAGCGCATAAGGGACAAACAAACCAACATTCATTTTTATATATTAAGATATATATTTCTAAATATTGAAGAAAATTTAGTATTTTCCTAGCCAACTTTGTAAACATGGAAGCATATTGACACATTTATTTATTACGAAATGCTTTTATCGTAACTTTCACGCTCGTTTCGTTTTAACCATTATTTATGCAGAAGACAAACATCAAACCTCGCGTTAATGCGATCAACGTAAAGAGGAGTCACCCAAGGATGTCGTTGCTTCCGTTTTTCACTAGATTTCCGTAGTAACAAGCTTATTATGCAAACAGGTCGCCTTTTATGAACAACAATAAATATGCATTTGTAAAAAGGCTAATTTTTAATAAACATTCGTTCCTTAACACAATAATGCTGCAGCTTTTTCAAAAGATAAAATACACAATGCACCTGGATCTGTTTCCTCCAAAGGAAAAAATCATCATTTTCTTGCATCTTTCTCACATCTCTCTCACACCGCACCGTGACGTCTCCTTAGACCCCTACCAATACTCTTTGCCGTGATTATAATTTTGAAAGTATGGAATATAATTACAAGGATAATATTGAAGTGTGAGTGAATTCCAAAAATTCAAAAACTTCAAATGTGAATGCGCTGATAGTTTTTCTTTTGTTCTTAAAACCGGTGCCTTGCCGATTCCGCGCCGGCGCGCGCCGAATAAAATTTAAAATAAAAACTTTTTGAAGTGCGATTTTAAACCTTATGTATAAAGGACAAGGTCAGAATCGCTTGGGGCATTCTTGTTCTTGACGTAACAGATATAAAAAAGAAACATACTTTTAGAAATTATTTTTTTTTTTTTAATGCAATTTTTAGCCATAAGTTGTTTTGTCTAGTTTGTAGTTTTTTTGCATAATTGTTTACTTAGTTTATAGTTTTTCTAGATTTTAGAAATATATTGTAAGTCTGTACAGCGCCCTTGAGATGATTGTTCACAAAAACGGCGCTATATAAATCATCCAAATATTATTATTATTATTACAAAGAAAAAAGTTAGAAAAAGCGTAAGTCTTCGAGGATATCAATCTATTGTTTTTTCATTAAGATTTTGGTCTCACTCAGAAAAATATATTTTTATTATTTAAGAGGACTACGCAAGCAGAAAATTTGTATATTCTTAGTGTGTCCATGAATATAGATAAAAGGCATGGGTGCATAACTGTCTATGGTAAAAGGCTTAAAAATCGCTTTGGAAACTGAACCTAAAAACGGTAGATTTTTCTGAAAAAGTAGATTTTATTTATTTTAGGAATGATTTTATATCAAACTAGCAGTCCTGGCCACATGTTGCTGTGGCTAATGAAACACAACGCCATTACTCAACCTTTATAACCAACGCCATCTGTTAATTTGCATACGTATCAAATCCACACCGCCCACTTGCCAGCCCTATAATATGCATGTTTTATACATATAAACCTTTCTCTTGAATCACTCTATCTATTGGTGAAAAACGCATGAAAATCCGTTGCGTGTTCAAAAGATCTAAGCGTACAGACTGCGGGAGAGACTTCATTTTATACTATGTAATGATAAATAAGTGGTTCAAGGGAAACCATCACAGATAATCTTAGTCATAATGTATTTTTAAGAGTTGTTTCTTACATCGACTGCTCCAATTAAGACTGCAGTAAGTCACTTTTTGTCATTTTGCAGGAGAGCGATTTTAAAGTTCAAAAAATTCTGCATAATCTTAGATGAGGGTTTTGAATTTTATTTAAATTGAATAAGTATGGTTTTTTAATAGTCTTTCTAACTGATTAATATTTTTTTAGTATTTTCCTCAAATTTGCACTAATTTAAAGGGTTTTTGGACTTACTGCTGTTTTCCTCGGAGTTTATATGAAATCAATCAAGGTAGTATGTTGAGGTACTTTTTTGTTACAGGGAAAAATTAAACAAATTATAGAAGTAGCGATAAGCTGCTTTATTTTGACACTAAAAAAACATCATTTATGGACATTAAAATTCCACAGTTGAGAGTTTTTCATAAGTTATTATGTGTCAGTGTTTAAAAACAGCATAAAAAACATTTTTAGTTCGATCAACTGAAAATATATATATTTGTTTAGAAACTGTTACATACATAAACTATAAGAAATTCTTAAGTAATTACATAAAATTATATAGCTAGCATAATGCTAGCAGATCTTTTATGTTTAAGTTTATCGATGTTTTGTTTTTGATTATACACAGCAACAGGTTCAACTAATCTGTCCAGTCGCCTGCCTCTTGTCCATTTTTCTAAAATGATGGTTAGTGGTTCTTCCACGTAACCATACCTTATACACACCTCCAATGGATTATTGTATGTCGCAGATACATCGCGTACTTTATTTCATTTTACAACTGAATTATTGTTTTTTTTTTTCAATTTGTTTGCAAAATGAGTGACTTAAAATCCAAAAAGTATTCATAGCTCATTTCGTTAATTTCATATGGTAAACCCTTCACTTTCGCACATCGAATCAGCATGACAAGTACAGGCAAGTAAAATTTTCCCTTTTCTTGGATTTTCTATTGTGGCATGCATAAAATCACCCTCATTTATTGTGTGTGTCCTTTCTCCATAAAATGATGCGTTTCGTCAATTTTGAGGGTTCGTGTGGTATATTCTAACATGGAAAACACATTTCGGTTTTGGTTCTGTCCACTGCAATTATCCGAATAGAATATAACTTTACGTATACTCTTTTGTTAAACTGAAGTAAATTTTTTTAGTAGACATGTAACAATTCCAGATTCATGCCAAATAAAGCAGTGGCCCTGTTTCTTTCCGATATCATAAATGATAAAATGTACATTGCATACTTTCTTTTGTAATAAAAACTACTCACTGACAGAGGTGTTTGTAAAACCTTTTGCAAAAAAAATACAGCTTTGTTTAGCTACAAATCAATTTCAGCGTTCTCTTTATTCGAGTTTTTTGAGATCCTTCCCTGAACTTTATTTTTCTGGTGTGTTTCGTAAGCATCTTTAAACAATACTTTTTCTTCTTCTGTAGCTATTATAAATTTCTCACACACCTGACGCTGTCCTTTTTTAGTGTATAATGGAAATCTGATGCATCTGAGTGTAATGAGTATAATGGAAATCTGATGCATCTCAGTGTAGCAGATATTTCAATGCTTCTTTCTTTCTGCCAATCTAGATGCAGCCTGTCCGTTTTGAAAATGTTCAGATCTCTTTCTAGGTAAAGCTTCCTAGATGATTTCCTGGTATAGTGTGACTCCACTACAGGAAAGGCTTGTATGTGTTCGTGTACCGAATCTTTGAATTCAGGAAGAATTTTATTAGATCTTGTGAGATGTATCCCATGCTGATCAAGCATTCTGCACCTCTTTCGTCAATTTTTCCACATGTAGTACCTATCATTCTTTCAGAGATCTCCAATGTTTGCAAAAACATTGTTTGGCAAACACGTTGTTTATTACTCTGATTTATGTTTAAATAATATTCTTGCAAAATTCCATGCCTGGAGTTGTTACGGTTTGTAGCCGCAATTTGTTTCAGCACTAAGTCCACGTGTTGACAAATAAAATTCCACTGCATGGCATGACTTCGCAATTTCCAGAATGCTGCGAATATTTTTTTTCGGGATTCTTCGTGCAAAGTATTCTTGCAGTTAAAGCTGCAGTTTGATTTGCAATCCGATTCCATTTTACATCACCAAATATATCTCGAACTAAAACATTTCTATTAATTTGAAGCATTTTAAAATGTAATCATTTTTATGAAATACGTATAGCGCTCAGAGTATCCTTATTAGCAGTTATTTTAGTAGCACGATAGGATAATCCTGTTTCCTCATTAAAAAGCAACATGAAATCAGGGGAGGTTGATCTACAAACACTCAATTCTATAGGTCTTGAATTACTACATTCATCAGGCTTCCAACCATCATCAGAGTTCACTCCACTAAAATCTTGCTGATCTCCATTGGGACCCAATAAGTCATCAGAAGTAGACTCTGTATTATTATATTACAATATGAACAAACAATATGTAAAAAATAAGAATTCACCAGCCGATTTTCGAGGAACTAGAATTTTGTATTAATAAGTCAGGTATGCCCCATACGTCATACATATCTCTGGTAATGTTATAATATCGTGAAAATAAGATTATGGGTCCGAGTACTTGAAAAAATTTTAAGTAATGTCCGAGATATGTTTACACTTACCAGATTGCATTGTAGACAATAATGCTTTACCATTAGCTATTATTTTGGTGGTCCTACTGGAAATTCTCATGTGTAACACTTTCACGGTACAATTCTCTTTATATTTTCAATTTTATCACTACAATATGCAAACCGCAATGACTGAACATCAACTGTCAAACTCAATTCAAATGATAATATCGATATTTCTCCAGGGAAAAAAGAAGTAAGGCTGACTTACGACGATAGAAAAATAAAAAATTCCGATAAAAAGCGCAGTAACTCAACTTACTTCTTTAGTACATGGAAAACTGATGACATCGTGACTTACAACTATTTTTAAATGGTTTTTTCTCTCGGTGTATAACTGTTAGAGTAACAAAAGTCTTCTTGGCATGTAGATAAAAATTTACGAAACCCGAAAATATAACTAACTCAAAAACACCAAATTTTGAGTTACTGCAGTCTTAATTGGAGCCGTCGACATGAGTTCATACATTCGAATGAAAGAATACATTAATTTGTAGTTTAATTAGTTTTGATAAAGTCATCAAATATTTTATTTAAGTTCTATTCAAGCGAAATGATAGGAAAAGCCGCAATTTATTCAAAACTTATGTTTTAATATTCCTTACGTAAACCGAATCGTAGTAAAGATTGATCGAAAATAGTAATTTCACATTAAGCTGATCTGATCACATATTTATAACGTGCTGACGTATAAAATATATCTTGAAAAACACTTTAGATACAACAGTAACAATCGATTCCTAAGAATTATTATCGTTTTTCATAAATAAAAGAACAAGTCAAAATCAAACACTGAAAACCGTTCAAAGCTTTTTGCATGTTTAATGAAATTTAAAATGGAAAAAGATATTGGCGGAATATTAAGTCGACTGCCGATTTCAGTGACGTAAAAATGTTAAAAATCTGTCTTCCAGTACCTTGGCGGAAACTTCGTGATTTCTCAAGGGTTTTCGTTAGTTTTAATGAGGGTACTTAGTCTTTTATCATGAAATTAGCAGACCCGGCCACACGTTGCTACGGCTAACGAAACACAACGCCATCTATTAATTTGCATACATATCAAATCCACACCACCCGCTCGCCAGCCCGCTGCTACTGCCTGAATTGAATCTTTGGATTGCCCGGCTTTTCTCTACTTTAATATGCATGTTTTATACGTATAAACCTACTTTGAATCACTTTATATATTGGTGAAAACCGCATTAAAATCCTTTGCGTAGTTTAAAAGATCTAAGCGTACAGACAGCAGGAGCAACTTCATTTTATACTATGTGAAGATAGCGCTT
This sequence comes from Glyphotaelius pellucidus, assembly GCA_936435175.1. Lineage (NCBI taxonomy): Eukaryota > Metazoa > Arthropoda > Insecta > Trichoptera > Limnephilidae > Glyphotaelius > Glyphotaelius pellucidus. The sequence goes on along the minus strand of OW386552.1, from coordinate 7,697,950 downwards.
AACTCGTTGGTAAATTTACAAGGAAAGCTGATGCCTTAAGGCGGCGCTATTCGGCTGAAAAAGAAGAAGATGGAGAGATGTGTAATTACGAATGTTGGACAGAGCGTGCTAATATTTTAAGTGGAAATCGCAGTGAAAATGGCGAAAAGGCTTAATAAAACATGACTCGTTTAAAATAGAGCAAAAATCTCGTGGAACGTATCTTAAGTATCATTTAAAGAAATATTGTGAATTTTTTCACAAATATAACTTGTAAAATAATAGAAATAGACTTGTTTTAAATAATTTTCGGAGCATACTTTGCGATTTGTTTTCTATCGAGGGAATTTCATATAATTTGCGTTTCGGCGTGGAACGTATCTAGATATTATCTTCAAAAATAACAAATAAATTTTTTTAAGAGCTTAAAAACTTCAAATGTTTAAGGGAGATATATAAGAAATCGGTCGAAATTAGAATATTGGACCCTTAAACAGAAAAGTCAATTTCCATGCAGCAGCCTTCAAAATCTAAAAGAAAAAAGGAATTTTTATGTTAAAATCATTTTATCAAAGCAAATAATCATTTTGTAAAATGTATGTATGGGTATTCCCGTTTATCTCATTAAAACATATCTAACTCCCAAGGAATCTAGTCCTTACAGGTGTAGCACACCTGGCACCTGAAACTAAGTAATGATTTTATTCTTGTTCAACGACTCTAAGCGCATCACATCTCCAGCCACACGTTAACAATTTTTTTTTGTGAATCACGGGGACAGTTTTACGTCTACTTTGTGACATACATCAAAAGGAAGTCGATAAACTGTCTGTAAGTTTTTTTAAATATTTTTTTATAATTTATTTATTTATTTTATTTTAAATATCAACAAACAAGTTCTGCTAAGCCAATTGTTGGCTTGTCAGCAGGTGCTTATGGTTCCATTACAAATATTTTTTTAAAGCTATAATTAACATCTTATTTCTACAGATTCAACATTTTTTTCATAAATTTTTTCATAAATATAAATATTCTTTTTCCGATAACCGATTTTTCAGCATATATTTAACCTTATTCATATAATTATGTTGCTTTATAGTATCAGGTAATAAATTAAATATCTTCGGTATGTTGTATTCAAACGTTCTCTGTCCGTCCGTCCATCTAGTGATGTTAAAAATGTCTTGTTATGTCGTGTCTGTTAAAAACCTTCATCGCAACATCATTAAACAGTCGAATCGCTCTGTTGGACTTCGCATACACGTATATTAGTCCAAATCTTGAATTAATTAATTATGTCTCGGTGTTGATTCCGTGATATGTCAAAATATTTTATCCAAAAGTTATTTGAATGCTTTAACGAAATACAATGTAAAGGGTAACTATTTAACGCCTCAAGCCACGGATAATAACCACAAACGTCATATTCTAATATAGCCCCTGAAAGACAGATCTGACCGGGGTGCCCATGTTAGAGATTATTCCTGTCCTTTTCCCACTTCATACCTACACCTAGTCCCCTTACCTACGTTCTTCCTACCTTCCAGAAAGTTCCTAAGTTCCTATAGGGCGGAGATATGTGATTGATTTGTCGTTGGAAAGAAAAAAATATTATCCTTCTATCTTTATCTAAAATATTTATACTTAATAACGCTAGTTCCTCGGAGCATCTTGCGTTGAATCAAAAAAATTGTAAAGTGTATGATAATAAATTGGCGAGATTTTTACGTTGACGTTAAAAAGTTTATAAACGGCAAAAAGGCGAAATGATAACTGTCCTAAAACGGGAATCCTACTTGTTGGGAAGTCAAAACATTTTATAAATAATGTATAATCTTGTACTTAATTAAAAAATAATTTTCTTAAAATCAAACATTGTCCCATACTTACAAATGCAAATACCCATTATTTTAGCCATGCAAACTATAATACCGTCAAATCGTTCCTCAGTAGAGGTACGCAGAGATGTTGAACATCGGTCATGACCCCTACTAAAAAGAAATATGTTTTTTACACATCAAATTCTTTCAAAGTTTTGGAGATTTCGATTCAAAATACTTTTGTTAACATTTTCATGTTTGATACTAAAACTTTATTATTCAAATACGTCAATGTTTATATCACATTAACAAACATCTCAAAGATAATTTTATCTGGTTTGTAAAGTGGTATTTCTTTTTACGCTAACTTAAAAAATGTAGCACATTTAAAATACTTAGGAACCATTCTGAGGATCAGTGAAATTTCACCGTGTCATCTCGAACGATCTTGTTGGTAAAAATATTTTAAAGACAGGAGGATTAAACTAATTGCTATGGCCTTTCATAGGCCGTAACATCAAAAAGAAGTATGTGATGTTATTTACGACTCCTGTTCTTTGTATTGCGATATAATTTTCAGAATTTCTCAGTCATGGATGTCAAATAATTTCCGGTGCTTTGGCAAAGCTGCACCGGTAGCTTTGTTTTATGGAGTAAACACAAAGCAGCTTCCGAATGTTTATGGGTATACTCATTACTCTCTGATGTGGAAAAAGACTAGATGACACTTCCATCAATAAAGTGGATAAAGACATTTTCGTCGCGTGGTTAAGGGTTGGATTGTATCATCAATAATCGTGCAGCGATTCATTTTAACAAATGGCCACAATGAATAGCGACTGGCCACAAGGGTAATAAAAACAACCGTGATGGCTATTATTGTCTTTTCTTTTCTTCTCCATTCGTTCATTTTACGTTGAATTATTTATTTTTGCTTCGTATTTACTGGTGGATATCAAAGGGTTACTAGTTATGACCGCTCGAAACCTCTGGAACTATGGAATCCCTTTTTGGGAAATGTTGCCTGTTATAAATAAGATGTGGTAATTATAGGATAAGGCGATAATGATATTTGGTTGGTTATTCAAATCTGGTCACTAAATAGCTTTTGCAATTAAAACTGAATTTTGAATTTGAAATAACTTTTGAATATGTTTTAAATTTATTTCTCCGCGTTGGTATCAAATCTGCGATGTGTGGGTTCAGAGCCAAGAAACTTAACACACTGGCTAGTATGTTTTCCGTAGTCTTTTATATATGTATATAATAGTCGTTCTGTGAAAAATCTAAAAAACAGTGTGTAAAAACAGAACATGTCTAAAAAAACCATGATATAAATAAATCAAAACAAAAATTTCCTCTGAAATCACAGTATTTGTAAGTAGGTTCCTAAATGCCTATCTACTTAATTATAAACCAATTAATATATTACGTAACATTTTTATATTTTAAATAAGGAATTACACAATTTGTCCAAAGAAACGTCATTATCTCAATGACAATTATTTGTCAAACTTTCTTCAGGCAGGCTGGTACCATAATACTGAAAAGCTCAGTCATATTCAGCCATCTAGTCAAAGTAAGGCTAGCTTGAAAAATAATAAAATTGATGCAGTAGATTTAAAAAACCATAAAATCAACATACAACACATTTACAGACGGATGAAATGCCAGACGGTCGAGACAAAACAATACTCTGCTATGCCCAGGCAATAATAGTGTCGATGTTTTCAACATACAGATGATGATTTTCAATAATAAAATGATAAATAACAAAACGGTAATCGGATAAAACAGTTTAGTGACATAACAAACAGTTTGCTGACTTAATATGTTTATACAAAATTATTCACGATAAGCTTCAAATCACTAATTGTCTGAGCAATATTCATATTGAAGTTAATAATAGACGTAATTTAAGGAGTCATAAAATATTCCATCTTGAATTATCTAATAACAATATTGCATACTTCAATCCTCTGTCTCCAATTGAATGAATTAATGTGACCATATAGATAGATATCTACGCAAACAATCTTACATATTTCAAAAACAAATTATCAAACTCCTACCATGACACTTCGTGGAGAACAGTTATGTAGCTGCTTTATTGTCATACCCTTTCTTTCTTTCTTGTTTCTCTTTCTCCGCAGGGTATTATATTTGACACTACTATGTTTTATATTTCATTTTGATTATCATTATTTCTGTTATCACTAAAAGCATTTCCGTCTAGTAACAACTTAACATTGATTACTCATGCTGTGAACATTTCTAATTGGAGTGTTAATATCTATGTAATATACCAACTGCAAATCTATTGTAGTAATAATTGTTAACACTCTGTAAATGTTTCAAACAATAAATAAAACCAGAATATGATAAAATAATAGTTAAAGTTATGTTAGGTCAAGCTAGTTTTGTTAGGTTAAGTTAGGTTATATTAGACTTTTTTTCACTTTTCTTCGATGTTTTGTCTTATCAATCCTATCAAACATACATTAGGTATTCTACAATACATAACCTTCGTTTTTGCTCCTTTCCCCCGATATCTGAAATAGATATTGGGCCGGAGTGTATCTATTTCTTCAGAATTTCAATGTCGGCATAGTTGGGAAAGATACTCAATACATTGACAATTAAAACTACTGGTTCTGTATTTTTTCTCTGAAAATTCTCCATTCTAGTCCGCCTCACAAAATTGAACATTTTTCGACAGACTCCGTTTATGTATCTCCTTTTTCTAGCAGGTTTTCTCCTCTCTGTTACTTTTTTTACGTCAAATTGTCATTGGCTATTTACATTACTTTATGCTTGAGGCACAGTAACAGGGTCTTGTTCACATGTCTTCCTGACTAATCGTCGTGTTGTCATTTTATTTCTGCGTACGTCATTCTCGTGAAATCTATGTCACCGGCAGATATTTCATTCCGTTTGTGTTGTTAAAATCATGACGGCTCACAACCGTCGTGACATTATTTTGCGAAGGGAACAAAGGATCATGTTGAGTTGTTATGCCGTTAGCTTATCAACCGTATGAAGGTATTACTGTGCTTACCTGAACGATCCCGTCAGTAAATATTTAAACATGACTAAACTCACCTTGATTTGTAATTTAGGAAGTCTGATTTTGATTTAGCAGGTACGGTTATATTGAAACATATATATGAAAGATGATGCCCTCCAAAAAGTAACATCTTCCCCAGTGCAAGCGGTTTAAAAACACTAATAATAAAAGCAAACAAATCGATGTATTTTTAATGAGTGATTGCAATAGACCTTCTGATTTTTTATTTTAGCTTCTTTTTTTCTTCAGCTTTGAAACCCCAGCATTGTTTTATCCATATTTCCCATTATGTTGACTGTTAAAAGCTATAAATTAATACAGTTAGTGACATCTGTGGTTTATTTATCTAAGTTGATTATCTACAAATCATATGTCGGTAATGCAGGTTACTACGGTCCGAACAAGAGGCTCTAACGGTATTTTTGACATTTTAAATGACTAAGCGTTTTGCTCCTGTGGAAGGGATCATTTTTAATATAAAAAGATGATTTCCGTTTATTTGTTCTTCTTTTTACTGACGATCGTACGAAAAAACAACAAGGCCGTTCTAGCTCTTTTTAGCTAGGGATCGGGCCACCGGACTAATATTATACTGTGGCATGTTTCAAGCGTTTTCTTTTGTCATGTTTGACCTTATAGAAGTTGTAAATAAATAACTCGGTGAAAAATCTGTCAAGAGTGTTTTTAAATTGAAAAAGGACCCATACAAATTCCCTAACGGCACGCAATTTGACGATCTATTCAAGTAAAACAGCCCAAAATAAGACGAAAATGTAGAATAAATTTTTTCGATATCTTGCTTAGTTTTCGAAATATAGATACTTAAATTTTCGGATACAAATTGATTATTTTATAAAGTGTACTTTTTTTATGTTAAAAATGACCCTTTTTATTTATAATCTAGCCTAATCTAACCTAATAGAGACGTAGCATTGAGCGCAATCTATGGTATTAGTTTATATATAATTAAAAAGTTTAAGCATCGATATCTCGAAAACTAAGCGAGACTTCAAAAAATTTATCCTCTTTTTTCGTCTTATTTTGAGCTGTTCTTTTTTATATGAATACCGCACAAGAGTCCCAACTGCTCTCTTCTGGAGCCATTGAGACTATGGCGTTCCCTATTGGGGTATGTTGTGAGGCTGAAGGTAGTGGGGAGGGGGAGGAGATGGGGAAGAGGAAGGTGGGAAGTACCTGGCTATTCAGATCTGGTCACCAAACACGGCCAAAGCCATTTCAAGCAACGTTTCAATTCTGAATGGTGGTCTTACACCAGGGCGATACTGGTAGTATCTTCCACTCAGGTTCTACCTGAATACATCGTCAAATTGTTCAGTCCAGTTTTTATTAAATGTATTTTTTCGTGAGTGAATATGATAACTTATACATTATTCAAATAATCGTACAACTGTGCATTTTTTCTGCCTAAATACTTACATAGATAATTCTAAGCCGCACAAAAAGCATGTTTTGTTGTTGTTATGTTTTGGTTATTCAAAGGCCGTCGTGTTTACAAAATATAAAGCAAGATATCTAATCTCTTTATCTAAGTATCAGTAGGTAATTCAAGAAGCGGTGTAAGGGTAGCACGCATGGGTGGGATGGGAGGTAGAAGGCGAGGGTAGATTGGGTTCCTGAGAGGTTGCAGTGTAGACGGTATAAAATGCCGAAGCAAACGCAACCACGGAAATTGCAGGAGACCTGATACGCTGAGGCAATTTCCGCTTCTACAGCGTTCAAAGTGTGGAACAAAAATTAAATAATTAAACAACTTCTTTGTCTTTGTAAGCACGAGCGTAAACTTTTCGAAATTTGAATCGAGGGATATGTTTAGAAAATTGCCAAAGTAAAATGCAAACTGTTCAAATTTACAAAAAAGCAATTAAGTAAGAGGGTACCTATTATGCATTTTAGAAAATATCTTTTCTTTGAGTTTTCATTTGTAAACTAGAGTAGACCCGTAAAAAACGCGGGATATTATAATTATTGATTAATTTGTGAATAAGAAAAAATATTTTCCAGAGAAGTCTACAGATGTCGCACTCCTATAAATGGCCGGGTGGGATTTTTCAATTATTTTTATTTTTAAATGCGATTTTAACCCTTATGTATAAAGAAACTGTATTAAGGAAAAGGTAAGAATCGCTTGGGGCATTCTCGTTCTTGACGTAAGAGGTATCCAAAATATGTCTAGTTACTCGGAATAATTTGTGTTAAATTTATCTATGGCATTGGAGCATCATTTTTGCCGCGATTTGTACTATCAAACTCCGAGCGTGGTAGGTCGCGAAAAAGATCGAAAAACCTATCAATTTATCAAATAACGCAAGTAATGTTGTTTTTATGCATAGTTTATTGTTCAAATAATGTGTTTCGGTAAATATAATATTCGGTAGCACAAAATAAACCCACAAAATATTACGGCAAGGTCAAAACTTTGCGAAATTTACGTGGTTTCCTCTTTGGCCCTTGACTGATTTTATTGTATGATTTGTGAATAAGAAAGAATATTTTTCAGAAAACTCTACAGATGTCGCACTTTAAATAAAAATGGATAAATTTATCCAAGACAATATCTAGGCAGCATTTAGTTCGAGATGAATGTTGCAATCATAAACAAAAATAGCAAGCAGCCAATAAAAATATGCGTTAAAAAAATTAAGATAATGTTGCTTAGTCGAAGGATACAGTTATTGACCAAATTGGAAAGGGTCATATTATATCAGGGGAAGAGCTCTGCCCCGGCAAGGTAAAGGTCTTGGGATCGATTCCTAAATGTGACCATATCTTTTCCTGATTTTTCTGTTTCAGATTTTCGATTGAGTATCGCTAATATTGTCTTCATAAATTAAAATATTACAATTTTCGTTTACTCAAGTTAAAAATAAAAAAAAATACATTTGCCTTAGAATCTGCTTTTCAAAAGAAGAAATTTATCTTTCGATTGTTAAGTAAACTTTGAAAAATTAAGACATCAGTCGAACATTTAAACCGAAGGAAGTACACGTTGCACATAAAGTATTGTTGTTTAATCAAATAATTTTGGTACCTTCACAGTAAATCGCTTGTCTTTAATTTATACTTATCAGTTCCAATTTGAAAATTAAAATTTCACTGAACTTGAATCATTTTACGCATTACGCGGGAAGGCGCATTACTTTACGCATGCATCCACCCACCGGTTACCGAACTATTCAATTCAAGTCATATCCCATGATCTTTTACGTGTAGTAAATAAATTTCTATTTTAAATATCATATATGTTTAGACTACGTGATATTTATTTGAAAGTGATGTCCAGAACTAAAGAGTTATTTCAATCGTTTGTCCCTCGAGTAGCTTTTCATGTGAGGTGACTTTCAAACAGTTCTCCAAAATCAAGTTGAAAAGAACCCTAGAGCCAGGTGTGTCACAAAAATTCAAATGTTACGTTATCAAGTAGCCATTCGGCACCATTTTGTTCTTTTGACATTGTTATCAAATAGCCAATCAGCACCACTTTGTCCTTTTGACATTGTTATCAAATAGCCAATCAGCACCACTTTGTCCTTTTGACATTGTTATCAAATAGCCATTCAGCACCATTTTGTTCTTTTGACATTGTTATCGAATAGCCATTCAGCACCATTTTGTTTTTTTGACACTATTTTCTGTTAAATTGTAATAAGCTGTCTTCTTAAAAACATGAGAGTTGTCCTCAATTGACTTAGAATCGGCATTTAATCGGGAACCTTTTGACTGTCGAAAAACAAAATGGCACTGAATGACTATTAGATTACAATGTTAGATTTGAATTTCTGTGAGTTGGAGAGAGAGAATTAGAAGAATATCACCCACCGCAAGAGGGGGCTAGAAGAAGTTGTAACAACCCAGGATCGATCACGTGAATTAAATAATTTAGTCGGATTAGGTCACTCCTGGCGATATCTCTTTGATAAATCAGACCGACCTCAAACCATAAATAATTATTTTTCAAAAAACACCTTTTTGTATTAAAAATACTGTATAAACTAACCTCTACGTAAAATGTACGATTTTATTCATAAAACCAATTAAATTCTTTTAAAAGCATAACAATAATACCGATTTTCAAGTACTCAGTGAAAATTAATTAAAATCACAAAAGTTGACAACCACTGATCTGCTGACGACAACGTTTAAAAGGGGTAATAAACCGTTGGACCTCCGCCAATTTTATTCCTCTTCACGGTTCGTGGAGTGGAACAATTTCAGAGCACTATTTATAAAGAATGTACCTACTTTACTTTTTGCAGCGATTTCCCTGATTGGTTCGCTTTTCTCGGGAAACGTATTTTTTTACCGATGTCTGAATTAAATACCTTTGAATTCAATATTTTTCGGTGATATAAACGTTCCATACGTACGATACCATCACGATTTTAAGGCGAAAATTAATGCTAAATCACAATTTTTTTATTAATCTTTACTACGAATCAGTTAATATAATAAATACAAAAAAATATGTTTTGAATAAATGAAAGCTTTTTCTATCGTTTCCATTGAGTAGAATTAAAACAAAATTATTAATAACTTTATAAAAAATATAAGCGCAAATCACAAAATTTTTTATTTTATCATTAGAAATGTAAAAACGCTTTTTTGTAATTTATTTTTGGGGTGTTATGCCGTGTTGCGCTACCTCCTTCTTTAGCCAACGTTTCGGACAGCGTTACAGTGTCCATCATCAGAGCAGATGATGATGGACACTGTAAGGCTGTCTGAAACGTTGGCTAAAAAAGGAGGTAGCGCAACACGGCATAACACCCCAAAAATAAATTACAAAAATACTTTTGGCCGTGAAAACCTAAAATCATACATGTAAAAACGCGTATAAAAAATAACTTTTTTTAAATACAATTTTGTGGCTAAAATCTTCTGTAATAACTTCCATTGAATATCTTTTTTTCTTTCTTGTAAAATTATTCATAAAATAAATAAAAACCATTTTTTCGCTACTAAGCCGTAACTTCTAGACTCCGTTTGCCAAGCGATTTTTATGAATATTACCCGCATCCCGGCGATATAAGGCACACTTTGGCTTGTGGAATTGAAATGTACGGGTGTAAATAAAGTGACTATCAATTTTGTTAAAAATTAATGACAATCCTTTAAGTTTAACATTAGTATGCATAGTGTTTATTTTGTAGAGCTTGCTTGCATATATATTTCATTATTATTGTATAAAGCAGGCAGCATTCTCTTGATGTTCGCATATCTGTTTCACAATAAGTTTAACAGAATATTGAGTTGTTTCCAATCCAAAATTAAGTTATTCCTTTCCTCTCTCCAAATATGAATCCAATAGAGCTTTTAGTTGCATCGACGACATGTTGTGGAAGTTTGTTCTATGCATCCAGTACTCTATTTGCAAGAGAGTGTCTTCTAGGTTTGGATGCAAAATGTGTTTGGTTCATTTTTTCAGTGTCCACGAAGATTTAAATTTTTATTGGTGGTGAAGATTTCTTAGATGCCAGGGCAAATATAATGTCCAGATATTTTTTTAAAGTCTCAATAAGTCATCTTTCTTTTCTTTATTTTAACTTTGGTATTTATTTCCTTGAGTCTATCTTCATATTGTGGTTTTTGTATTTTTATAAATCGTCTCTATCTATTAAATCTATATCCTTTCTAAAATATGGACTCCTTAAGCATATTCCAAGAGAAGTCGCACATATCAATCGTCCAGTTGATTAGGCAGACATCTCCGAAAAATCTGAATTTGAGTTGAGTATGCAGCCATATGTAAAAGTGTACCCTCTATCAATTAAGATGCAGAAAAACTTGTAGAGAATTAAAAAAAAAATTAAGTAAATCAGTCTCTCCGGGACTTTGGTTCAATCCCTAGTTGCGATCGAATATTTTTCTAATTTTTCTGTTTCAAATTTTTGGTTTGAGAGTTGTTAAAATTTTCTTCAACGATTCAAAGTGAAATAAATAATCGCTATACCTTTTTTAGAAACTATGGTTTTTGCTAGAGATAAACTTAACTCTATTAGGGTCTCCATGGAGAAACTGAAAAGAAACCAGATCTCAAAGCAATTGCAATCAACCTCCTTAACAAAATCGATATTTTTCTGATCTGACATGTCAAAACTTGAGAGATCGTGGGCCGCAACCATAGCAACCTCAATGCAACTGAAAACAATGCAATTGAAAAAACAGCACTGCTGGTCGCCGCGGCAGTCGAGTTTCAGTTGCATTATTGACAGAATGCCGAACTGTCAAGTTTGGACATGTCAGATAAAAATATCGATTTTGTTAAGGCGTTTGATCGCAATTGCATTGAGAATTGGTTTATTTTCAGTTTCTCCGTGAGCGGAGGCCCTTACCCCTTTTTAAAAGCATTACGTAAGTCACCTGCTTTTTCTCTCAGCGTTTTCCACTCAACACAAGAGCGAGTAATTCTTTTAAAAAGTTGTGCACTTTCCACGTAGCATCCATCAAACCCGCCCTTTCCCCGGAGTGCTGTGGAACATACGGGCAGTACCTATGGGTACCGAAGCTCCTATAACTGTCTGGCTCCAGCGGGTAACCTAACCGCTTGATTATAGTCAGCCCTTTTCGCTTCTCTCCTCGCCTCTCTGCGCTCCAGGCGAGGATGCTCCTAGATAGAGTTTATAATCCGGATAATCCAAATTCTTTTAAAATTCAGATTTTCAGATTATTCGCATAATCCGGATTTTTAAATACGAAATATCGATTTTCCGAATTTTCATTTTTTATTAAAGTCGTATTCAAGGCGATTTCCTGTAAAATTAACACGTCCAACATCCAACAATACTTATATAATAATTTATATATTAGCACACGAATAAATAATTTATCCACACTGTTTTTGGTTGTCGGTGCACGGGTGCGTGATTGTAAATTGTTTTCTTGAGTAATGTTAAAATTATTCATGTTCAAAAAACTTTTAATTTTCAAAAATTAAACTGATAAGTATAAATCATATCAGACAAGCGATAAAGTAGGTACCAAAAATATTATATCGATACAGATAATTTTTCAAGCTTTTTTATTTTATTCGAAGGAAAATTTCTTCTTTTGAAAGGTCATAATCGGTTCAGCTTTACAAATCCCGCAACTAAAATATTTAGGGGACCTGAAGATCCAGAAAAAAATAGGGGGCGTTGAGATGGCACAGTGTGGGCGTGGGAAGGTAAATTTTTTTGTTTTTTTTTTACATGAGCTCCACACAGGAGGCCCTGAGGTAAATAATTTCCCACAGGGCCTATGTCATCTTTGGGGATGCTGTGTGAAGGGTTTTTTGTAAGAAAGGGAAGGGGAAAGGAGTTCTGGGAAGGAAAGGGGTTTAAGGGGTGGGTAGGAATCTAGGGTTCAGTGTGTCCTGGTCATCCACCTTCGAGACCCAGACAAACTTCACCCTATAAACCCGGGCACCCCTGCTAAATCACCAAACGTAGCGAACCACTTGGGGTGACCTATGGCAGAGGTGTTGGTTATCCAATAAAGGTTCCCGGAGCGGCGGTACCCATTCCCGCCTCCCAAATTGTGTATTGTATGGTCGAGTAAAGACAAAAAAAACACGTAGTGTACAAACAAGTACAAATAACCACACAATTTAACGAGTACCTTTAATAAGTCAGGTACTTTTTTTCATACGAATATCGCACAAGAGTCCCAACTGCTCCCGTCTGGAGCCAGTGAGAATATGACATCCCCAATTGGGGTATGTTGTGAGGCTGAAGATAGTGGCGAGGGGAAGGAGATGGGGCAGAGGAAGGTGAGGAAGTACTTGGCTATTCAGATCTAGTCACCAAACATGGCTAAAGCCATTTCAAGCAGCGTTTCAATGCTGAATGGTGTTCTTACACTAGGGCGACGCTGAGAGTATATTTATATTATATTATTTTAAATGAATTTATTGGGAAATTACACAAATTAATCAAATAAAATTTATTTGCTACGTTGAGATTCGATCCCGTGACCTTTGGATTGCGAGTCAAGAGCCTTACCGCTAGACCACGCCGACCGTCAAACGGTCAGGTACGCCTCCTACGTCACACGTGTGTCTGGCAACTATATTTTTTGGCAAAAAAGAGCTTATGGGTCCGAGTGGTTAAAAGACATTCACCGTCCTTCCACTGTACATGCATACTTAAAAATGTATGCGCAGTATATAACGTATATTAGTTTAAAACAAATACAAATAACAACACAAAGTTCCGTTTATAACTAATACATCACGCCGAAAGCTTTCGTTGAAAATATATCGAAAGATTAAATTAATAATTCGGATATCCACAATAAATCCGAAATCCGGATTATTCAAAACAGCTTCGCGGATTTGCAGTCCCTACTCCTAGGTTCCGTGGATATATGATTTTCTTAACCTTTGCAACTACTCTCAGGAAACCAATTTCACGGATATTCTAGTTCAAACAATACTGTGATGGCGCCCTGAGAACACTTCTCAACGAACGTTACACTGATTAAGTGTGACGTGGTTACGTTAGGAAAGTTGCATTGAAATATCTGCCGAGGTTTTAGTATATTACGTAGGGAAGAAATCGAATCTGCATACAATCTGCATTCAATCTGCATTCCTTTCCACTACATAGTTTGTTGCGTTTTGTTATAATAATATGCAACCCTAATAGTAAATATATAAACTAACATAAAATAATTTCAATTACCACCTAAAACTATTTAAGGCGGTACACAACCCTAATAATTTTTGTTTGTTTAAAACTCACATTTTAATTATTTCCGCCGAATTCATAAATATAATAACTTTTTTACTCCAATCGATACCCGGAGATGTAAATTCGTTATATTTAAAATTAATAAAAACAATACCTTATCATTAATATATTTTACGTACAACTATTTTAAAACTTTATAACCAGTTTTTTCAACGATAAAGTTAGCGGTAAGCACCAGATTTTATTTTTCTAAATGATGAATTAATAACTTCTGGAGGTTTCATTTAACAGCATTTGAAACGTTTTTAAATATTTGTAACACGTTCTTCAGAATTAATTAAAATGAACGCGGCGGAAAGGTCGAATCTCCAGGTCGAATCTCCAGTCGTTCGTCTAAAACGCCGTGCCGCGAGCGTATATTTGTTTACACGCTTTCTTCACTTACGTCGTTAAGATTCCCATATTATTTGTCTTCTTCTTTTCTTTGATAGGGCAAATTCGACAGTAGGTCCGTCCAATACGCGGATCGCGAGTCGCAATTTGTATACACGGTTTCTTTTCTTGACGTTTCTCGTACGTCGTTAAGATTCTGAATATATTTTAGGGTATATTGTCGTCTTAACGATATCTCTGTGACTGATAGGTGTGCAGTTCCATTCCAGAGTTGTTTCGGGTTGTAGGATGTTGGGTAAAGATTAAACTGATGATAACAAACCTCCAATCGGAAAATTGAATCTGAAAACTAAGCCTCTAGAGCAATTTTAAAAGGCATTTCCCCCAATCTTTTTCGGACTCACATTAAATTCATGCTATCTCATTTTGTATAACCGTGAGATCTGCGATTTAAACGGTGTTAGAAAGAGAGAATACCTGGCTTTGCATTTGGGTTAAAAAATTTACCATAGCCTTTCATCTGCTTTCGAAGACAGTATTTCATTTTGAAATACGTTCAAAAACAGCGAATTCAACTGGAATATAATTTAATGCGTAAGTATTTCCTGCCTCGTTCGCGCTCCGTTCGTTTAGGCCCGTTTCATATAAATCTTAATTTTGGATTTGAGATAAATACACTCCAAAGTCAAAAAAATAACTTTTGTTGATTTTTTATAATTTGGAAATTTAAACAAATTTAGTCAAGAAAACTTTTCGAAATTTTAAAAACTTAAACCCTTAAAATGCAACAAAAATTTTAAAAAACGAAATATGGGAAGTGCCTCACATAAATGATTTTCTAAATAAATCAGTTTTCACGAAATATGTTATAAATCATTTTAAACAAATAAATATGTGTGTTATTTTTAGTTAATAAAAATAGGTTAAGAGTCAGTAAAATCATATAAAAAGTCGACTGAATGTGGCACAACCACAGTTTGATAATGGGCCTTGAACGCCAAAACAGATTTCACAATAATATACATTTAAATACCTGCTTACTTTTAATATATTTAAACAATTTACGATTGGTGTTTTGCGATTTGAACACATTAACAATAAATAATATATTGCTGTTCTCTAATAACGTGAAATAGTAACTCATATTTTGCAAAGGGGAGATATAAAGGTCAGTTTAGCGATAACAAATCTCAATTTAATGCTGATGTTTAATTAAAGATAGTGAAATTGCTGTGTCATGGTTATCTTCAATTCATATAAATTTGCATGGAAAATTTATTGATGAGGTTAATATAATATCAAAGGAAAATATATCAAAATCAGACATATCTGTTAATTAGATCAGGTATTTTGGGTAATTGTTAATATTTCAATAGGTGATTTATTCATAAAGCACAGAATAATAATTCATTATTAAAGGGAATTTCTGGTAATATTACAGTAAGAGTACAGGTTGTATACGAAATATAATCGTGCGAGAATTTCAGGACAGTCTATCAATTAGTAGAAATTACATTTAGTATCAATTAGTACAATTTTTCAAGCAAATCTGTTGCTCTCCTGTCCAAGTTAAGTAAGGATGGACATTAAATAAACGTGCTTAGTAAGATGCAAAGATGCATTGACATTAATTACTATTTTATTAAGCACATATAAAAATGCTTCATTATGTCTGTCTGAGTGGGTATGTTTCATTAATAACAAAACTTTCAATAATGTTAGCCTACAATTGGTACCCTGTGGAGCACCGCTAATTCCATTGAAAGTTGTTGGTAAAGACTTTTTTGCACTCCGTTTTAAACTCTTGGGTCTGAAGTTATAAGTAACCGTCCTAGCCATTGAAGTTTCCGTCTAACAGCAATTTATTTCGCTTAGTTAATGAAATTTTATGATACACTTTGTTAAATTCCTCTCTGAAGTCAGTGTAAATGGTGTCCACTTGTTTTATCTCAAAAATAAGGGTTATGAATAGTATAAATGTTAGCTTTTCGAAGTTTTTATAAAGTGATGATGTTAATTTTTTACGTGCACGTTAAATATTATTGTTCATAGAAAATTGGTTGTACTGAATCCATGATTCAAAACAAATTTCAAGATTTTTGAAAATTTGTACATACGTACTATCTATTATTTTGCGTATGTGCATAACAGGTTCAAATCAAATGTTTAACTGTAGAAAATTGAGATATTTTCAATGATTTAATTTATTGAGATGGAAAAAGGGAAAATGTTATTATTTTCGTACCTGAAAATTTTCAAATTGAAATTCTTTCGTAACTAGGAAAATATGTACCTACACTACCGTGCGTCTTACCCCAGTGGATACCCAATAAATTTAAGGGTACCCCAGTTACAAAATAAATAATATCTACTGAGAAGAAAATATTTTAAAAACGAATAGGCACAAAGTGGCTTGTAACATTCTGAACATTCTGTAACATTATCTTTATGTACAATTTATACTTTATGCATACGCTGTTTTTTCACATTACCCCACATAGGGGGAAAATCATTTCCCACAGGACCTTTGTCATCTTTGGGGATGCTGTGTGGAGTTTCTTTTTAAGGAAAGGAAGGAGTGGAAGTTCTGGAAAGGAAACGGTATTAGGGATGGATAGGAATATAGGGGTCAGTATGTCCAGGAGTGACAGACAGTCAGCATGTCCATCGTGAATCCATACCTTCCGCTGTGATGCAAGACGATGGGTCGAGAGAGACCAGCAAGAGAGGACAAAGGGTCTTCCCATACTAGGCATAGAAGAGAATTATTTTTCTCAGGGCGGATGCACCTGCCCGCCACGCAACTGGCGGGCAGGTGCATCCGCCGCCAAGACTTGAACACAACACACCCAATGAACCCTGCTAAGTCACCAAATATCGCGAACCACTTGAGGTTATCCAATGTCCATCCAAACAAATTCAGATATATTACGAATAATACAAATTTTTAAAAATTCTCATAACATTTTTAGGCTCTCAGTTTTCAAACTAGGGTCGCAGACAGAACGCTGACTTGTATAAATTGTTATTTTTTGCTGTGTTTGGTCTCAATTTTGTAAACAGTCCTCCCCTTTAATTCGAAACGGTTTTTGTGAAATTGAGTCAAAACAAACGTACATCCTGTAGCATTGGAATCCCTGAACTCGACGCTCATTAATTTTGAAAGCACCCCATCAACCCTCGTCCCACCTCGGCCCGTCGCAATCCTTCCCAGGATGAAAGACATCAGAGGGCATCGCCTTCCAAACTCAGAATCAGCTGTAATTCTTCGTCTCTACAAGATTATTAGCTACAAACAAAGGCAACAATAACAGACGAGAAGGTCAATGAAATTATTTTGCATAACTATTCATCAAATAGCTCTACTTTTGGCGTTACAATAATAGAGTGGAATTATTGGGGGGTTAACTGTGTAACAATATCCCCGCAGGAGTAAATAAGTGTGAATTGAAATCTAGGGAAGGGGAAACATGAGACGGAAGAGGGTAAAGTAAAGATATATTGGTACGGAAAAGTATTAACTCGTCGAAATGAAATCCCCCAGTAAACAAGACGTAGGAGCATTTTTCCAATAATTGTGCGTGAATTGAGTTTTATTTCTCCTTTCAATTTAAGAAAAATACAAATCGGAAATAAGTTTATTTCCTTTTTTTTTAATAAAGGAAAAATATATATTTGCGAATAATATAGTCCCGGAAAGCTGCCACGTGGGAGCTTATTTGCAAGTTTCGCGAAGTACCAACAAATACAAGTGATTCATATTTATTCGATATTTTCAATATATTATTATTTTTAAACAGTTACGAAAAACTTATTTTTGGATTTTTTTAGTTTGCATACTTACCTGTAATTTCTTCAACAAAGAGCTTAACCATAAGCCGCCAGTCTTCTGTCATTATTTATTAAGCTTCTAGGTAAGTTTATAGTTTATTGAAAGTAGTGGTCCTATTGTAGTTGGCTATCATAAGCTTAATCCTCTCCCTGTAGACCTCAGCCAGGATTACTTCTACAAGTCTCTTTGTCTAGAGGAGTTTTCTAACCCTTTTTGTGGAATCTTACCACAAGAACGGGACTGTACAGATTTTTATTTATTTATTTATTTTATTTATTTATTGGAAAATTAAATAATACATTCATACATAAACTGCACATCTCACTAGGGCATCCTATATTGAGATGTGCAGTTTTACAATGGTGGAATTAAAAGAAAACATACATAACTTAATAAAAATATTATAATACACTTACAAAAGAAGTACCAAATTTAGTTATTTAAACATTAATTACAGTTACAGTTGGGCAATGCATTTATAGTTTACAACAATAACATTCTGTTGTAAACAAAATAAGTACAAGGTACCTGTAATGGCCTATCCGATGTATCCGTAGGGTGACCATACTGACAGTGACAAGGTGATAGTAGAAATAATAAAAAAATTATTAACAATAAATAAAAATAGGTAAATAATAACAGGTATATAATAATAAACAATTAATTAATAGTAAGTAAATAAATAAAAGTAATTTAAGTAGACAATATAATATTATATAATTATGAGTATAAATAAAGATTTAATAGGAAGAAGATAGACATGAATAAATAAAGATTTGATAGTAAGTAAATAAACATAAATAATTATCTAATAAATAAAAATAAACTATATAAATAAATACTGTAGTAAATAAATAATAATAAGAAAGTTAATTAGATAATAATAAAAACATTAAGTAGATAATATTAAGGAAATAATATGTTTTATTATTTCATGAAGAAAATTGGACGGATACATTTAATGTGGCTGAACAAGGGCTTAGTGCACTTCAAAATTGGCTTAAAATCAACTCGCTTACCCTTAATATAAGCAAAACTAAATATATAACATTCTCAATGAACTCAAGAAGCCAACCAATAAAATCACTAAAACTAAAATTACACGAATGCCATGGAAATAATATACAATGTTACTGCCCCATCATCGAAAAAACACTAAATATAAAATATCTCGGAGTGATAATTGATGAAAATCTTAGATGGGACCTACACATCAAAGGAATTACCGAAAAACTAACAAGCCTCATATATTTCTTCAAAAATCTAAGAAACGTTGTAAATAAAAAGGATATGAGAAAGGTCTACTATGAGAATATGGAATTATAGGATGGGGATCTGCTACACATAAGTACATACATAACCTTAATACGATTCAAAAAGGAATCATAAAGACCATATAGAAAGTAACCGCCTTACCAAACGCCTTCAATTGAAATTTTCAATAGCTTTGGTACCAAATGTGCAACAAATATATGCCAAAAATATATTATTAAAGCTTTTCAAAAATACTGAATCTTCCACTAGACCATGCATGCATAACACTAGGTCGAATAAAAATGATGTAAAAAACATTCCAAGTTACAAAACCACATTCGGACAAAGAAACTACACATACTTTGCAACTAAACTTCATAACATCCTTCCCCAAGATATAAAACTAATAAAAAATTCTAATGTATACAAATCAAGAATAAAAATATGGCTGAAAGAGATCAATGAAAAAACCCTAATGGAAACACTAAAAACGACATAGAAGACAAATGAAATATATTTAAATAATTTTAGTCCGCCTCGGCACAGGACCCCCTAGTGAGGAGGACTAAGAATTGCAATATTTAACATTAAATTCATCATTTTATTTTGTATGTACAATTATTTTATATAGTTGCTAATAAAATAAAAAAATAATAACAATAAGCAGATAAAAAAAGTATAGCAATAAGAAATAATATATAAATAAGTACACACATTGTAATTAAATATGGCTTGTATCGAATATAGCTTAATTTCATTCTGATTTATGACATAAGCGACAACATGGGTAATGCTAAACCATCACTCTCAGTTAGTATATAAATTTTGACCATGTTCTTGAATAAATTTAATGTACTTATAGTTTTTATATTTTCACTGAGCATATTATAAAGCAACGGAGCTTTATACGAAAAATTTCTTTGTCCAAAAGATGTTCTGGTAAATACCGGCTGATACATCAAAGAAGAACCCATTCTAGTGTTGCGCACTTGTTGAGATCTTTTTGCATTAATAATGTTATTGAAAAATTTACAGAGAGCCTGCATTGTGTACAACTGTTTTACTGTCATAATTTGGCTTTCGCTATATAATGACCGTGATGAATACATAAAAAACTTTTCTTAAACATTATTTTTAGAATTAATTTTTGTGCAACATTTAAAGGCTCTAGAGTAGTCTTATGACAAGAGCCCCAACAAATAACATTATACGAAAGCATTGATTGAACAAGAGCATAATATACAGTTTTTAGTGTAACT
The DNA here is from genome assembly GCA_936435175.1 of Glyphotaelius pellucidus. NCBI lineage: Eukaryota > Metazoa > Arthropoda > Insecta > Trichoptera > Limnephilidae > Glyphotaelius > Glyphotaelius pellucidus. The sequence continues at coordinate 7,677,659 of OW386552.1, read as the reverse complement.
TTGTCCAAAACATTTCTTAGAGTCTTGAAGATGTAAGCTAGATTTCTTATTTTGTTTTTTAGTATGGTAATATGATTGTTCCATTTTAAATTTTTATCAATAATTAAGCCAAGATATTTAATATTATCTACTCTTTCCAAAGATTGACAATTACATTCCTGCATGCAACAATGTATTTTTAAAGAATGGTCCAAAGACTGTTGATTTACAGAAGAAATGCTGAAAGTAATATATTTAGTTTTGTTCATATTTAAGGTTAACAGGTTTTGATCAAGCCATTTTTTGACTGCCCTTAATCCTGCCTCGCACTTGCACTCGCACAGCATAGTTTTCATCCCAAGTATCACCAGCAAACACCAAAAATAGTGTCGTCTGCAAATACAATTGAAGAACCCGAAAACGGAAGTTTACAGAGGTCATTAATGTATAACAAAAATTTAATTGGACCCAGAACACTACCCTGAGGAACACCATATACAATTGATTTATTTGAACTAATGTGATCATTGATCATTATTCTCTGCGTTCTATTTTCAAGATAAGTTCTGAACCAATGTAAAGCTTTATTAACAATACCCATTGAACTGAGTTTTTTTAAGAGTAAACCGTGAGATACGGTATCAAATGCCTTCGACAAGTCTAAAAAGACAGCCATTGCTTTATTGCCAGAATCAAGAGCTTCTACGACTGTGGTGATCATTTTTAACGCAGCATCATTGGTTCTCATGTTCTCTCGGAAGCCAAACTGATTATCTGAGAGAATTTCATATCTTTTTACATAAGACATCAACCTAATTTTAACTAATTTCTCTATTATTTTTGATAAGGTGTTTAAAAGAGAAATAATAAAATAATAATAAGGTCGATAGTTATTGACTTCTAAGTTATCCCCTCCTTTAAATAAAGGAATAACTTTGGCATTTTTGCAGTGATTGGGAAACAAACGGTTCTCAAAGCTAACATTTACAATGTGCGTAATAGGTAAAACTAGTTCAGAAGCATTTGATTTGTAGACCATTGCACTTATATTGTCATTTCCACTCGAAAAGCCTGATTTTAGCTCATTAATCACCTTTAGAACTTCATCACAATTTGTTGGATTGAATTCAAAACAAGCATTTTGCATAGATCGTGTTGGATTGCAATTTTTGATTAAACAATCTTCACTGGTGTTATTTACACTGCACAAAAGATTACCCAATAATAATCATTATGTAAAACATTTATTTTTTTTAAATTGTACTATTCCGCACAATAATTTCTCTCAAGACCTAGTCATCCATGATGGGGATGCTGTGTAAAGGGCCTTTAAATGAAATATGAAATGAAAGAGGGGAGAGGGGAGGGAGAAGGAAAAGGGTAATGGAGGTGGGTAGGAACTGGGGGTCAGTGTATCCAGGAGTGGCAGATGTATGAATCCCACCGCCGCGCCGTACAAGGCGATGCTCGGTCGAGGGGGTCCGGCTGGAGAGATAAAAAGGTCTCCCTCAACCAGCCTCTAACAATCCGGCCAGCCATGCAAAAAAATTTGCCGCCAAGACCTGAACAAACTTAACCCCACGAATCCAGACACTTCTGCAAAGTTACAAAACGTTAACTATGGAAGACGATTTGTTTATCCAACGAATGGCGGCCATACCCTCCACCCAAAATGAAAACGACCCCTAGCACGGTCGATCAATAAGGATTGTCTAGATAACTTTCGGTTACTTCTCGTCGTTCACTAGGACATCTGCAGATCGCTAACGTACAAAAAATACTTCACAATGATTAAGTGTTTTTAATATATTCGACAGTTTGTACATAGCGATCTAGAGTTATCCAATAACGATAAGATATTGATACAATCCTTATCGATCGACCGCGCTTTGGGTCCAGAGGTAGTAATATTTGATTTGTGTGAAGATATCATACATTGGTTAGTGTTTGTTGTTACATCTGGAATGTATTTAATATCCCGATGGAATACAATATCTTATGTAAAACAATAAAATGGACTGCCGAAACAATGGTATAATCGAAACTAAATCCATCGTGGCTAATTGCCAAGCCATTGTGCCATGATTAATTCGAAACTTTACCCGGCGCATTTCAGAGACGGAGTAATTAATTAGAAATAGATTCTCTCAAATTTCTAGTGCTTCCACGAGTATCTATCGCATTACCTTCTAGTCGGAATAAAAATAATTCGTAGGATAATTGACTGAGGATCAAAAAAAATTATTTTTTCTTATGCTGACGAAATTTTGTGATATTCAGAGAATTTTAACTAAATTGGGTTGATGCATAATGTTGGTAAGGTTTTTTGTTTCCAAGCAAATGGGCTTCGGAAAGGTTTTTTTTACATATTGCATTACAAGTTTAGGGCCACAGTATATATTTTAATTCGTCCTGAATGTTCACGCTACTCTTCCATTAGAAGCATTTGCTTGTGGATGGATGAAGAGGTACATTAAGAGGAACGGCTGAACGGCATTTTCATGTAATACTTATATTTCTATTTGAGGCCAAAATACCCAAACAAACTGAATAATTGTTTTTCAATCAGTTAACGGTAATTATTTAAAATAATTACGTATTTGTAAACAGCATTAACTTGATCACTTTAATTTTATTCATACTACCAGTTTCGGAAGAACCCTACCTTCATCAGGAGAATATTAAAACTAACCTACGGTACAAAATATTCAAATAAATAAATATCATATCAAATACAAATTTCATTTATAACACCAGTATAACATAAATGAAAAAGATTACAAAATATATAAATAAAGCACAAACTCAATAAAATAAATAAGAATATATCTAATGCCAAATCCATATTTAAAGAACTCGTAGGTACAATTCATACACCTACGAGCAACAAAAACATAATAAAAAATCAAAACACATAAATTTTTACTTAATTACTGGTTGTTTGCATCTGGAATATTACGTAAATTGACATAATTGATTTCAATAATAGGAATACCAATTATGAAATTAAGAAAATGTAAAAATTTATTTTGAATTTTTTCAATTTGTAAACAATGAGAGTTGAAATGAGAACACCAAATGCTTGAATTGTATTCAACCCGACCTCTAACCAAAGACGTGTATAGTAATTTTATGTTTTTAAAGTCTTTAGCGATTCTGAGAATAAATCCAAGCGTTTGTAATCCCTTACTAGTAATGCTAATAATGTGATTCAAGAAGGGTAATTTGGGGTCAAAGATAACACCAAGGTCGTTGAATTCAAATACTCTTTTTAGAGTGGCATTGTTAATTGAGTAGTCGAATAACAAAAGGGTTTTCTATCTATGGAAACTGATCGTTTGGCGTTTGTTGAAATTAAGATATAATTTGTTTACGATGCACTATTCATAAAGTTTATTTAAGTTCCTTTGTAGTCAAACAATAAAAAGAAATTACGATCGATTTAAACATCTTTAGATCATCGGCGAATAGAAGAAAGTGAATATTATCGAAAATTAATGAAATGTCATTAATAAATAGTAGGCAAAGAATTGGTCCTAGGTGGGAACCTTGGGGGACTCCACTTAAGGCAAAAAAAATGTAAGTCAAAAAAAATGTAAGAAAGTTGCCTCAACAATCGTGAAAAATTGAATTCTTTAACGTATTGTACTTATAATTTGAAAGACAAATCAATAAAATAGCGCATATCCGTGCTATATATTTACTATACCGTTTTATTAAAAAAAATTGTATTTTTGGTTGAGTGTTTTTTTTGGCCTTTTTATTGAGATATGTAGTAAGTACATTGCTGATCGATTGTTGTTCTAATAAACATAAAATAAAGTATACTAGCTTACCCGGCCACGCGTTGCTGTGACGTGAAATCGAAACACAACGCCATCTTCTGGATGGTTACCAAATCTATATAACCATGTGTTGTGTCGATAAATTAACTCTGTTAGAAACTTATGGAACTGCCGCCATCGAACACCGCCATCTGTTAGAAACTTATGGAACTTACAAACAATATAAACGTTTATTGAACATTTGATTCGCAATAATAAATGTTAAGGTAAAATAATGAATGTTGAGATAAAAACCATGCTATCTTTTAAGTTGGACCAAATTACACACAATAAGCCAAATATCAAAATCGGTTAAGTAGTTTCGGAGTTTATCTCGAACAAACATAGTGACGCGAGATTTATACATATATATATAAAGGCATAAAATTAACCGTATTCTATGACATTTGTATTATAGACATCGTAATTATAACAATAAAAATAATTGATGGCTAAAGAAAGTTGAATATTTATAAAGTATTAGTTTCTACTGTTTCTAAGGTAGTCCTCTTCTCTCTTGTTTATTATCCTTAAATTAATGACGCTAATCACATCTCCACGACGCATTACTCCATCCTCTATCTAATCTCAAATGTTTCTTCCCCCAGGTTTTTCAGTAATAAAAAGCTACCGTTCCATTCCTTCAAATTACATCTGTCAAAACGAACTTCTTTGCTTATTTAACCCTTTAAAAATTAATGAAAATTTCTGTGTACTATCTTTCTCGTTTTCTTGGAATTAATTGAATTGGGTTCTCGAGTTTTAAGGGCGAGTAAGCTCTTTTCAATTGATCTCTCTAGGGGAAAAAACTACTTCGTCTGGTTTGCAAGTGATCACTCATTAAAACAAAAAACTTCTTAACAAGCTGCTAGAAAAAATTCTGGAAACTCGTGTTAAATTAGTTCCAAGTAACGGGTAAGTCACCCAGTGAGGCGGACATTATTCAATCGTGCTGTAAAAAGTAAATTAATAATTATCCAAATAAATAAGAATAACGTGTAATTGATGCCTAGCACATTACTTTAGGTTTATGTCAATATTTTCTATTTCCAAAATGTAAAAATGTAGGACAGTTAAATTATAAATATCTTGGAGTTAGTAGAAACATGAGTACTAATATAAAAAAATTAAAACTCACCTTAAAAATCATACTGAAAACTTGAACTGAATCATGTCAAATAAAACCAATATAATTACACCCCCCCCCCCCCCCCCCCCCCTCCATACACACAAGTCCTCCTTATTTATGGAGAGACATCAAATAATACAACTATTATGTAATTAATTATTACTGTATGTAATTTATTTAACTTTTTGAGACTAATAAAAATAATAACTATGTGTTTTAATTGGTTTCGTGTTTTTTTGTTATTATTTATTTATATATTTTTCAAAAACATACAAAAGTAGAAAATAGTTACAAAGTTATAGAATTTAATAATAAATGGTACCAATGACATGTCGCTGTTATATACATATATGTTTTTGTGTGATAAATTAAACATTTTACTTAAATTAAGTTAGTTAGTAAATTATTGAAGGAGAGGGGTGTGTGTGAGTGGGTGTGTGTGTGGATTTGTGTGTTATGTGTGCGAATTCAGAGTGCTAGAAAAATATATCGGTATTTGTGCTTGTTTGAATTGAGTTGAATGTTTGAAGGATGCGGGAAATGGGGGAGTTTGCTGCAGCGTTTGTATTATTAATAATAATAATTGTATAATTTGTAGAGCGCCGTTTTTGTGAAAAATCACCTCAAGGGCGCTGTACAGCTTATTAAGAATTCCTAGGTTCTATCTAATTTAACCATTTACAAACAGATACATACTTACCTGGCAGGTCACTTCCGAAAAACAGACTCTAATTAAAAAGTTAATGCTTGCAGAAGATAAGGAGGATTTGCACGTGGAGGGCATTATATTAAAAAAAAAACTGGACATGGCATGATTTTACATTATTTGCTATTGCCATCACGGTTAGAATTACATTTATTAAAAGATTAGTGGCAAAAGTATAGTTGATATTTATTTTTAGGAGACTGGAGAATTTAGGACTCTTTAGTGCTAGAGAATGTTTCTGAAATGACCTTTACTTACGTTTATTAATTTATTTTTTTTTTCCATTTCTACAAATGAATTATTTACCATGCCGCGGGTACTGAAGGTGAGGGTGAGAAATTTTTGAGTTTATGGATACTACTTGATATACATTATTATAACCGAAATATTTTTTTTATCGATTAGCTCTGTTTATATCTTTTGAAGGTTATTCCTATCAATGTAATATATCATTGAAGAAGAAGATAATACTAATTATCTAAACGAAAATATGGAAGACAACAAGAGACAGAAAAATAAAAAAGATAATGGACGAAACAGGTCCCAGTTACGACAAAAAGGTCGTAATAAATATATTCCATATAAATAAAAGCGAATATATTTATCCGAGACACTATCTATGTTACAAACAAGTTCTTAGAACACTTGTTTCTAAAGAAAAATGTCGCCAAAAATATGGAAAAAAAATGTTAAGTTATCAACTCTAAAATTTGAAAAATGAGATAGACAAAAAATGGTTCAAAAACTGATGAGATGTCTTGTTCTCTTTCATATTTTCGTTTAGATTATTAGTGTTTTCTTCTTCTTCTTTAATTAAATATTTTAATTAAAACTAGTTGTTTACAGTGACTTCGTATTTTATCGACATAAATTCTTACTAAGTAATATTATTTTTCTAATTGTTTTTTGTATTCCCTACGTCTTCGTAGTTTTTTTTTTTTTTTAAAGATACGAAGTAGTGCTTTGAAAATCAACTTTCGGTTAAAATTAAAAATAATTCCAAAAGGGGAGACTTGTTTATCCTCATTGGAAAGATTTAAAGATAATTTCAAGAAAACTTAATGTGGTACGAGTAGTTATCATTTTTAGGACTATCTCGTCTTCCTGTAACTTACTCATAAGTTCATGTTAAATGAATTTTTAGTGTCAATATTTGACGGTGGATTCACTTCAGTTCTAAAATACATTCTAAAGGCGTAACAACTTTCACATAGTCAACAAATATACATACAGATAAATATGTGGAAAATAAGACATTTGGGCACCCCACCCCGGAAACCATTTATTGGTTTACGTTTGGTGACTTAGCGGGAGTGCCTGGGTTCAATGGTTGAGGTAAATCCGCGTCTTGGCGGTGAATGCATGTGACTGGTTGAGGACCTCTTTTGATCTCTTCTTTTTGACCTCTCCAGCAGAACCCTCTCAGAACATCACCTTGCATCGCAGTGCGAGGGATGGATTCATAAGTAAGTCACTTCTGGACATCCAGATTCCTTCCCACCCCTTATATATTTTTTATTCCGAGAAATTACCCTCCACACAGCATCCTCAAAGATGACACAGGCCCTGAGAGAAATTATTTTTCTCAGGGCCTCTTGTGAGCAGGTAATGTAAAAAAAGACAAAAATTAAAATTAAAATCCAATTTTCCGTAAATTTCGATAAGGTGAGTGATTTTTTCCCTTTTATAAACATTGTGATAGAGAGCAAACTTTTCATTTGAAAACCTTATGATTGAATGGGATATTGTGACCTCAGAAAGTGTACTCCCATTCGTCAATGTCACAGGAGAAACGGATGAGTAGAGAGAAGCGAAGGCACCACCTTGTGCATGTTACTTACCAGACTTGACTTATGTTCTGACAGCAGATTGATTGCTTATTCCGTGTCAATAAGCAAACATCTCTCACTTTACAATATTTAAACAAATAAAAATATTCATAAAACAAACAGAACATTTTTTTAAATCGTAAGAAGTACATTTTTATTGATTGTTTTTTTTTTGTTTCTTGCCAGGGCCATCCCGATGAGTTACAGAACTCATTTTAGGACAGAAGAAAAATACAATTCATGGTGGGAGGAAATAACAATTTTACATAGGAACTTAGATGTAAAAAATATAAATTTCACATACAATATAGACGAAAAATAAAAGACATGTTAAGTAGAACAAACAACAATACAAAACAATTAAAGAAAAAGGGAACAAGTTTATACAAATAGGGATGATTACAACTAAATGTAAAAGAAAAGAAGAGAAAAGGAAACAAGGAAGACTTGACAAGAAAATTACATAGTTTACTTAAAAATTTTCTTTTAAAGCATTACTCTGATTTTTTTTTATTTTGCTGGATTCCCTTGTACATATCTGGAAGCGAATTATATAGTATAGAGGCAATGTAGTTCAAAGATTTTATCCCATATTTTATTGTATGTCTTTGAGGTACGCGGATTTTATTGCTATTTCGAGTATTGGTGGATGTCTTGCTTGTAAAGTGGCCTGATGTTAGTGTGAGTTAATTGTTGTGTTATTTGTAGGATGGTGCTTTTAATTTCATGTTTGTCAATGATACCTTTTTTTACACCCAGCTATTTGTTGTTACTGATTTGATACCTGCAATGTCCGGAGCCAGTAGGACTATGTCTTTTCCAATTCGTGGAAGGTTGTGCGACTAAGAAAGTGAAATACAAAACATTTCATGAATTGTGGTATTCTGTTGTTTCCTCTGATGAACAATGCTTATCGGATCCTCAGGAGTTTCAATGATACTAGGTGCGTCAGGTTAAAAGTTTTGTTTATTAACGTCTTATTTACATTAAATATTTAACTGGACTTAACGCTCGTTCTAATGGATGCTTTGTGTTTGTTTGGCTATGATTGAAGGTGCCCAGTTGTCGATCGGATATCATCGGCTATTCTGTAACCGTATACCGTATTGGACGCGAACGGGTGACAGTAGTTGACACTTTCATAGTCAATTTGAGAGGCGGGTATGGGTTCTGCCACCTCAGTAACCATTTATTGGAAAACATCTCTGCCATGGGTCACCCCTGGTGGTTCACTACGTTTGGTGACTTAGCAGGGTATTGTGTCTTGCCCGGATTCATGGGGTGAGGTTGGTCTAGGTCTTGGTGGCTGATGCGTCTACCCATTTTCTGTGTGGCGGGCCGGATCAAAAGAGACTGGTTGAAGGAGGCTTTTTGATCTCTCCAGCTGGACTCTCGACCCATCCCCTTGCACCGCAGTTGGAAGGATGGATTCACACGTACCTTCATCCTAAACTCACTGACCACCAGATTCCTGCCCACCCCTCATACCTTTTTTCCTTCCCAGAACTTCCTTTCCTCCCTTTCCTTAAAAAGACCCTTCACACGGAATCGTTTTCCTCAGGGCCTCCTGTGCGAAACTAATGCTTAAAAAAATTTTTGCTCACCTCTGTTGAGACGGTGACCGGACAACTCGGAATGAAACCAACTCAGAACCATATCAGGTAAATCATTTAGAGCGATAAAAAAAATATTATAAAATTGGTTAAATAGGTTACTTTAGGTTAGGGTTATCGGCTAATTTGAATTTAATTTTTTATAGCTTTTAATGACATTTCAAGGAGGTGTTGAGTTGACTTTATTCTCAGTTGGCATGCAACCGTTGAGACACCTCAAAACATATATACAACTACCTTTACTAGCGACGTCTGTCGAAAGACTGTGAAATTACATACGCATTCATATACACTACAATTACTCCAAAAATAAGATTGGCAATTTGAAAGAAACCCGATGACATTTAAGTTACAAGGAGTCCTATAACAATAAGTGCATGCACTATCTTTGTATTTTTCTGCTTTTCGCAATATGGGGACGAAGAGTGCTTGCATAGGATCTGCCTGGCGGATTCATTCACTCAATTTGGATTCTGAGATTTCTTTTGGTTTATTGAAATACCGAGGCAGCACTCCAATTTCCACAAAGGTCCATAGGCATCTACATATTCTACACACGTGAAACGCCTTTGAATGTGGGTTGAAAAATCATATTTCGTTTGGCCCGCTGTTTGTCAATCTGAAAATTTACCTACGGCCGGTCCCCCCAAAACAACATTTTACATTTTATAAAATGACTTTTCAAATATTTTTTACGTATATTGTGGAGAGGTCCTAGGAAGTACAAACATCTATTGGATAAACCTACAAAGCGTTTCTTAAAGTTTATAATATACTCTTCGGCAAGAGAGTGGATTTATCTTGAAAAGTTTTCTACGGGTACTGAAACTGTTGAGTATTTTGCAATTTGTCGACTTTATTAAATTATGGTGTACCTACCTAATATACGAGTATTAAGGACTTTACAAAGACATTATTATAACACCTGCTGAGATTCTTTAAGTAGCTTTTAGCCTTGTAGGCATAAGCGTATTTTTTTAGCGACTTTTTTTTTTAAATAAATTCCCTCAGGGCATTTTGCATCTTTTAGAGTGCTATGTGAAGGGTCTTTCATGGGAATGTAACAGAAGGAGTTCTAGGGAGGAAATAGGTGTGAGAGGTGGGGAGAAATCTGGGGGACAATGCGTCCAGGAGTCACGGACGGATGAAACCATCCCTCCCACTGTGGTGCAAGGCGATGGGTTGAGATAGTCCGGCTGGAGAGGTCTATGTTCCTCAACCAATCTCTCCCGAATCGGCCCACCACGCACTAGGTGGACAAACTCATTCGCCGTCAATTCTTAGACATATCTCACCCCATGAATCCGGGTGAACACTTGGGTTGACCTATGGCAGGTGGTTTTTTTTTACATGAACTCCACACAGGAGGTCCTGAGGAAAATAATTTCCCTCAGGGCCTATGTCATCTTTGGGGATGTTGAGTGGAGGGTTTTTTTAAGGATAGAAAGGAAAGGAGAGTTCTAAGAAGGAAAATTGTTTAAGAGGTGGGTAGGAATCTGGGGTTCAGTGTGTCCTGGTCATCCGCCTCCAAGACCTAGATAAACCTCACCGCATGAACTCGGGCACCCCTGCTAAGTCACCAAATGTAGCGAACCTATGGCAGACCTATGGCAGCGGTGTTGGTTATCCAACAAAGGTTCCCAGGGCGGCGGTAGCCATGCCCGCCTCCCAAATTGAAATCTAATAAATGGTTGCCGGTGCAGTTGTACCCGTAGCCGTCTATTACATAATTGTATTCAATTTGCGATGCAGGTATGTGATGTAAGATAGAAATTTCATCCAAAAGGGATTTAATAAAATTTTAAAAAAAATGCTCCGAAAGCAAAGACTTCTGCCTATCAGAACGCGTCAATAAACAGAGCGACTCAACTGCTTAACGATTCTGCATTGACAATCGACATTTTCAAAGTCACTTACAGACAGTTCAGCAACTACCTTTTGACACATGTCACAAAATAGTGAAACTGACCCCGTTGCCTTTTTAATTTGTAATCCATGATATGTTGGTGTATAACCGTTTTAAGGAGAACATGAAAAATAAATAAATAAATTTACCAGAGAACAACATGAAGCATCGGACGAAATAAATGAAAACCATCAAAGTGTTATGGTAACTTGTAACGAAACCGACACTCGAATGCCATATGCGTATTTAACCGGGCATTAAACCTATTCTAATGGAAACGTGCAAGTCGATATCATCTCCGCCCGGGTTGGTCCGCAGCTGGTCAATTACTCCCTGTTCTGATTTTTGATTTAATTCGTGTGTTTAAAATGAAAAAGGATTACGTTTTCATACAAAGCCAAATAGCTAATCACTCAAACCCCAAGAGCCATTGTAGGTACACCGACCCAAATTCCTACTTCCTTTGAAATTAAGGGTTGCTATTCTAAGGGTTGAGGTGATCAATCGAGTTTCACACGTGTATTGTATCGCTACGTGGAGGAGTGTTTTACCTAACTCATTCCGGAAATCTATGGCTGATTGCAATCAATCTGTGTTAACTTCACGGACTAAAGAAAATGAATGGATTTTGGTTTTACATTATCGCCATTCTCCAATATTTATTTTGCCACAAAGTACAAAGTACAAAGCCAGTACAAAAGATCAAATGTTAGGTAGGTAGAGTAGTTTCACCATTATAAGATCCTCGCGTACAGGGTGGTTCATATTAACCTAGCTCAAAAATACATTAATTTATTTGAGGAAACCGATTTCGAACAATGAATAAAGTTATGACCACATGCAGAACGGCGATGAAAATGCGTAATGGTCGCCTTCGTGGTTAAGTGGTCAGATTACGTTTCAGAATCATTTAGTTGTACGAATTATTAAATAAAAATTATAATATTTAATTTAATGAAGACACTATGAGCGAAACTCAATCGAAAATCTGGAAACAGAAAAATCAGAAAAAGATATTGGCACCTCTGGGACTCGAACCTAGGACCTCTACTTTCCGGGCGAGTGCTCTGTCCACTGATCTAAGGTGTCGATATCCAATTCGATCATTTTTAAATGTACCATACTTCGACTAAGAACCATCCATATTATGTTCATTTTCTTAACGCATATTTTATTGGCTGCCATCTTTATGTATGATTGCAAGATTCAAACCAATTCAATTCAAGATTCAATTTAATTAAATATTACATTTTGAGATTTCGCTTGTAAAAGTTAAATATAAAAAAAATAATTAATAAAAAATTAGTTTTATTTTGGATATGTAAAAATTGATAGATAAAAATGAATAGATATCCCGAAAATTAATAAAAATATGTTCTTATCTTATTCGTTCGAATAAAATTTTTAATTTTAATCGGTTACAATTTATTTATTTATTAATTTGCCGGCAACCCCAGCGTTTATTGAAATAACATTATCATATACAAACAAGTAACTCGCCTCACCAGACTATGTCTGTTCCGAGACGGGCACATATATGCATGTAGACACATATACACAGATATAAACGTATATATACGTACACACATACATACACATACGTTTATGCACGCAAGCACATAATCATATACAAACATATAAAAACATAAGTATTTAAAATCTACAAATTTTTTTGAAAATCGTTAAAAGAATTATTTTTTTTACATGAGCTCCACACGGGAGGCCCTGGGGAAAATAATTTCCCTCGGGGCCTACGTCATCCCTGGGGATGGTTGGTGGAGGGTTTTTTTTAAGGAAAAGGGGGAAAGTAGAGTTCTGGGAAAAAAAGGGTTTAAGGGTGGGTAGGAATCTAGGGTTCAGTGTGTCCTGGTCATCCGCCTCCAAGACCTAGACAAACCTCACCCCATGAACCCGGGCACCCCTGCTAAATCACCAAACGTAGCGAACCACTTGGGGTGACCTATGGCAGAGGTGTTGGTTATCCGCTAAAGGTTCCCGGGGCGGCGGTACTCATTCCCGCCTCCCTAATTGAAAATTATTATTGATTGAAATTGATTATTGGTAATTGTTAAGAGATTACTGAGATTTTGAAATGTTTCATCACATTAGAAATACTAACAACTTATTTGGTTAGTCGTTGCGAAGGAATACATATCCAAGTTTCTTTATGAAAACAATTAACGGGAAAATTTTGCGATAATTTTGGTCAAAATGTGGCTGTTTGGACAAGTCATCACAATGATGTGCCTCGAACGGACACTCACACACTTACGTGTGGGTTTTAGACACGGCCTCCGTAAAAGTATTAGTAGAGGATCTTATAATCGTGAAAATTAAAATGGTCAACGTGTTTCTTGTCATTATTGTATTGTGGTTAAATTTTTCGCATGTAGAGTTTGATTAGCATTTTAATTACCTGCCCGATTTTTGTGATAATACAATGAGTGTTTACACTAAGTGCCGCGTATTACTTGTATGGCCTACTCTTAGATTACTTTAGATGTAACAAATATTTTTGGTGCAATCGGTATCATTACTACTTGCTGCCACCTTTGAACGTGTATTTTTGGCGTCTCATTTTTATCAAACGGTTATTCTAGACCTAGACAATTTTGCGAACTGTTAGCAACCTCCATCTATGTCTGAACTTCATGAATTATTCAAACACTTGTTTTCTTTTTCATTCTTTAGAGAATATGTTGTATATAATCATAATGAAGTCCATGTACAAGATTATTACTGCCACCCAATTAATTAACATGAGCATTAAAAAATTGTTAAAAAAAATATTCACGAATATCGCGATTAAATTAAGACAATTTTTAGAACAAATTTCGTCAAGTAAACTATAAACAAATAACATTTTGGTTTGAAATAAAATAAATTGTGTCATTAATATTATTTCAATAGCAGACAGCAAACACAAAACAACGAATATATAAGATTCTAAGGGGTACCGCAAGGATCACCATTGGGACCGATATTATTCATTTTTAATACATACATGATTACTATGGTTATTTTAAAATCTTTATGAAATTAACTTACATAAAATAAATAGGAATTCAATGATCATAAAATTCGAAGGTCATATGTTGTCATAGGTTGATTTCTTCAATCCCTTCGTTAACGCTTGATACCAATTTAAATAAATATTCGAACGAATATTGTTAGAAATGTATAAAGCGCAAATATGGTATGGTTATAAAACCTGCCCTTAAAATTCAAATAAAATTAAATGAAATCGCTTATTTAAACCTGGAAATTAATACTCCAATATTGGTAACCATGATAGTGTTACTGGTGAATAATTAATTACCTTCAGGAGTCCAATCATCATATTAAATATTTAGAACAGTTAAAAATAATACTTACCTTCTCAAATCATTATTAAATCAAAGAATAGGCTGAGTATACGTTAGTATCTATTATTCATTGTTCCCTTAGTTAGTCTATAAATACCAGAAAATGTGAAGAATTTCGACCAATCAACACCTTACCGAAATATGAACAGATTCTTGAAGTGATAATAAAAGAACAAATTTTGCAATACTTAGATAAACACAATATTTTATACCAAGAGCAATCAGGATTCAGATCCAACAACTCATGTGAAACAGCACTAAACGTAATTGTCGAAGAATGGAAGGAAGGAATGAATAGTAATAAATTTATCTTAGCAATATTTTTGGATTTTCAAAGGGCATTCGAAACTATAGATCGTGATATACTGATAAGAAAGCTTAAAGAAATTGGTTTCTCATCTGTATCCATTAAATTAATAGAAGAGTATTTGAAAGACAGAAAACAGTTAACAAAAATAAATAATCAGTTTTCTAAACCAATGGAAAATAAATTAGGAGTACCACAGGGATCGGTCCTTGGACCTCTATTATTCATACTCTATATTAATGACATGGTGAAAATATTTTCAAAATGCAAAGTACGATTATTTGCCGATGATACACTAATATACTTAATTGGTGATAACTACGAAGAACTAATAAATATTTTTAATAATGAACTAAATAATGTATCAAGATGGCTAAAAATAAATAAGCTTAAATTAAATACAAAAAAAACAAAATGTATGGTAATTGGGTATAAGAAGACATCCAGTGAGAGCAAAATTAAAATTGACGGTGAAATTATTGAAAGTGTGACTGAAATGAAATACCTAGGAGTTATATTAGATTCCAAACTAACTTTTAACAAACATGCTGAATATACCCAAAAGAAAATTGGAAAAAAAGTATCTTTTTTGGGAAGAATACGGCAAAAACTTTCTAGAAAAACTGCAGTCACTATTTATAATTCAATTATTGCTCCACACTTTAACTACTGCTCAACTATCCTTTTCCTGTGTAATGAACGAGAACAAAATAAGTTTCAAATTCTCCAAAACAGGGCAATGAGAATAATTCTTCGACGAAATAGATTCTCAAAAGTAAATAAAATGTTGAAGGAACTAAATTGGCTAACCGTGAAACAGATGTTGACCCTGCACACGATGATATTTATCCATAAAATAGTGAACAACATGTTACCAAAATACTTCTCAAACAAAATTATATACAACAAGGACATTCACAGACATAATACAAGGACTTGCAAGGAAATCAGACTACAAAAAAAGGACAAAACGAATACGCAGAACAGTTTACTATACAAAGGGATGAAGTTATACAACACTCTACCAGAAACATTAAAGGCCGCACCAATTGGAAAGTTCAAAATTTATTGTAGGAGATACATAGAACAAGAAAAAATATAGTTTGAAATATGAAATGATATAATTAATTAGGAAATTGTAAACTTAAATGTACAATTTACTAAAATAAAACAAATAAATAAATAAAATAAATATATCAATCACAAATTCTCAGGTCTTGCTGTTGGCATTTTCGTTGGTATTCCCTGCCAATGTTTAAGATATTTTGGTGCCATTGTTCTGGTAAGTTTCCGATAGTTCATCCACCTGTGAAACTGACTGAACTAAGATCGTATTAAATAAACAATTACTCAAGTTACATTCAGCGAAATTAGAGAACCGTTTGAATGGCTTTTACATCAGACCTATCTGACAAGAAGTCAGTACGGACGTGCATTGTAACTTGGTACAAACGCCATGAGTCTAGTTCGCGCTTTGGAAATTTATATTCCTGGTAAAAGATCAATAAATATTTTAGTTTGAGAATTTCTCGATCCACTGAACTATATTTATGTTCGCCTTGTAAATAAATCGAATTGGGGAAAGGTATTTCGATGTTTCTCCATAAATACGAAAAATCATGAACTTTTTGCTCACCTACGCCTAAGCAATTGAAGTACTGAAATTGTAGGAATCTGGAGGTCAGTGTGTCCAGGAGTGACGGATGTATGAATCCATCCTTCCCACTCGGTGCAAGGCGATGTTCCGAGAGAGCATGGCTGTAAAAGTCAAAGGGACTCCCTCAACCGGTGACCGGACAACTCGGAATGAAACCAACTCAGAACCATCTCGGATAAGCCATTTAGAGTAATAAAAAAATGGATATAAAATATTGGTTAAATAGGTTACATTAGGTTAGGATTATCGGCTAATTTAAAATTATTTTTTTCATTGCTTTCAAGGAGGTGTTGAGTTGACTTTATTCTCAGTTGGCATGGAATCCCCTCAACCAGTCTCTCCCAAAACGACCTGATATGCAGCTGGTGGGCAGACGTATCCGCCGCCAAGACCCAGACAAACCTCACCCCATAAACCCGTGCACCCCTGCTTGTATACAATTAAAAGTCCTATGTAGAACAGAGCATTTTTTTCTTCCAAAATTCCGCATAGTTTTAGGAAACTACGTGGTTTATTTGCATGATTTTTCCACCTACCTAACTATTTTACCTACGTTAATACTACAGCCAAAATTAAACACTATGTAGAAAGTACTCTTTTTAGGGTGAATTGCCTATTTAAAAAAAAAAAAAACAATATATTTATTTGCGGTGCAAAAATACAGAATAAATTTATTTAATTATTCAATTAAACCAGAATATAACCAGAATTGTAATATAACAACAAAACTTGCCATACTTTTACTTATGTCGTTACCACCCAATCAGAAACTTATTACGATTATTGCCATGCATAAACACTAAAAACACCGTTTTTATGATCTTTTCCTTTTGTATATTTGTTCTGTTCTATTCTTTGAATATATTGTGAAAGATCTTCCCAAAATTTTCAAATTGATATTGCACGATTAGGATACTAAATTCTTTTTGCTGAGTTATGCTGTTGAGTTTCAACAAATTTTATGACCGGGGTTACACAATCAATATCCCTGTAGTTTGAGCTATGTGTAAAGCGCATTTGTTACACCACTTTCCATTAAAGTAACGGTAGACATACTTAAGGCGTATGCCCAATGCTTCTAAAGTGGCAATGGCAATTTGGAATCGAATGTAATGTAATGTCACGTGAGTAGCAAACACTGCTACTATTGTTCAACTAATTACAAAGATTATTCTAAAACTACCCATGAAAAACAGTTTGGCTAAGATCTTTAGGAGGAACTACTGTGTTTTGGACATTAGATCTTAGAACATTAACCCCCGATTTTGTGCAGAAAGGGGCAGTCCGTTTGATTTATTCTCCTGTTCTAATGAACAAATTCTTTAGAGCACAGTCGTCGGGTGGGAATGCTGCCCTTGTTCCACCAGTATTTCAATGGAAGATCCTCCGAGGAACCAGCGTCATTGATCCCCTCGGCACTGGTGTATAGCCGGGAAACACGCCAACGTGCGCCCTACATGTACATGGTTGACATTTGTCAGATGAGAACGTGTCGCTTCTACGGCTCGTTCTTGAGCTCAACGGGTCTCTTCAAGACCCATGTTCACTCCTTCCTCTTCTCGAAAAGGCCCCCCATATAGCATCTTCTAAGATGACACAGGACCCGAGGGAAATTATTTTGCTCTGGGCCTCCTGTGTGGAGATATTGGAAAAAAAGACAACGTTATGCCAAAACATAGATACTAGAATATCTCTACAAAGATAGAACTGTTTTTGACAATTTTCAAACTCTTCTTCAAACACAGCAAACTTATTTTGTGGCACCATTTCAACTCAAAATTATTAATAAACTTAGTTTTTACCATTTGTATTGTTTACAAAACCAACAGGTTTCGTGAGCTAAGCTCACTTCTACAGTTGGTAAACCCTTAAGAAGTGAGCTTAGCTCACGAAACATGTCGGTTTTGTAAACAATAAAAGTGGTAAAAACTAAGTTTATCATTAATTTTGAATTTTCATACTGCTCGTGATACTTTCATACTAGAACCATAGGAGATCTCTTTAAAAAAACGTTGTAAGTATCGCATTTAATGGATGATTTTCAGATAAAGAATTTAGACAAAGCGATACGTAAAAAGTTTATTTTAAATATTCATGGTCAATGTTACTATTTTCGTCAAAATACAAAACAAATTTAATCCCAAAACTTGTAACATCTCAACATACACTGTCACCAAAGTGCGGAAAGCTGTTTTCACTAGGAAAGTGTGTACGTTACTCCTTGCTTTATAATATTATTTATCTCGAGAAGAATCTTTAAAAGCCTCCGGCTTTATACTTTATTACCCCACGCAAACTTCACTGCTTTATTTGCAAAGATTTTTACACAGAAAACTTTTTTACCACTTCCGGCCGCGTGGAGAGAATTTTGTAAAAGTATCAAAACTTGATGCTTACGTATGTAAGACCTACGTAAGTATTAAGTATAAGGTATTTGGTAAACGGTGATTCTTTTCCTACGACGCCAAGAATATTGATTTATTGAGATTAAAAAATATATACAGTGGAATCCGTTTATAATGACATCGAAGGGAAATGACATAAACAACCTCCTGTTTTGTTAGGTATAAATGTATGTATTTATTTTAATACGGAGAAACACAGCATATTAAGACTCGTGACGTGAAAAAAGAGCATATTGAGACTCGTGACGAGAGAAACAGCATATTAACGTCGCCGGGCGTCAAGTGACCCTCCCGAACACTGCCGAAGGTGTTAGGAATCATGTCGGTCACACCGACATAATTTTCCATGAAATTAGGACATAATTTATTAAAAATGGGTCATAATAAGCGACAAGTCACTATAAGCGAAGTCATTATATCCGACTTTTTTTTATAAAGAATTTTATATGAAAACCAAACTTCGCTGTATAATTACGTCATTTAAGCGGTTGGTCAATATAGGCGGAGTCATAATAAACGGATTCTACTGTATATATAAATTCGTTGTGTTGATGATCTTTGAACAGTGAATGATGAATTTTTGGAGCAGGCGGATGAATTTGTGTATTTAGCAAGGCTGTTACGAGAAATGGGAAGGCTGATAAAGGCCATAAAATCAATATTTTAGAGCAGTTGGAAATTAACAAAAACTATGGTAATCCGAAAGCTAGTTTGATAAATGAACCATAAATATGTATTTCGCTTGCCACTCTGGATATTTTAAAGCCAAGTTCAAATATTAGAGACCATAAAAATATTTATTTTGCTGGAAAAAGAAACCCCTGAGCCATCATATGGGAATAACTCGCTTAACGACCCTTAGTCAAATTTAAACAATGCGGTAATTGGGAAAACTTTTAAGGGTAATAATAACCATAAATAATTTCCGACATTTTACTCGGAAATCAACATGGGCATAGGTGATAAAAATAAATGCAATAAGTTTTTAATTCTAAACAGCTATATAGAATGTATATAAAAATCATAATATGCTTGCTTTTAAATAGTGTAGTGTAATATATAAGCGAGTTGTCTATGTATTGCTATATTAGGCATAGGAAATGTATGAAACTTTCAAAATAACTCCTTTCCACTCCCGCGAATGTTTCTGGATTATTACAACCACATGACAATACATCTGAAAAGTTTTTTAATCATTAAAAACTCTTGCGAAACTGTCAAAAATATCACAGTTTGAGAATGACATTTTTCAACTATCTATTGTTTAATCAAAATTGAATTATCGAATGAACTCTTTAAATTAATTAATTTACTTGAAGTACTAAGAAGTAAGTAAGTAAGAATTATAGGCATTTTAACTAGGTACCTGTTTTAGGTACAAAATTTGATTGTTTATTTTTATAATATTAAAAAATTAATAATTATGATATGTGAAAAATTTAAATTTGATTAAAAAAGTTGTACTAGATTGCGCGCGAGCTGTTTGAAAACTGAATGTACTGAGACTGAATATATGGAACGTGGGAGGGGGTTGGCGGGACGGGGGTGGAAGAGGGGAAGGGGGAGAGGGAACGCGTGAGGGGAAGGGAAGAGAAGAGGCGGCAGAAGAGGAACGGGACGAATTGGAAAGGATACGCAGGGAGAAACAATTTTTTTATTAAGTTGATGCATTGCCACGCTTGCTGGGAAACCGCTAGTTGAATAATATAAATATATAGCCTGTAAGTGGCCACTTCCGGCCGCGTGGAGAGAATTTTGTAAAAGTATCAAAACTTGATGCTTACGTATGTAAGACCTACGTAAGTATTAAGTATAAGGTATTTGGTAAACGGTGATTCTTTTCCTACGACGCCAAGAATATTGATTTATTGAGATTAAAAAATATATACAGTGGAATCCGTTTATAATGACATCGAAGGGAAATGACATAAACAACCTCCTGTTTTGTTAGGTATAAATGTATGTATTTATTTTAATACGGAGAAACACAGCATATTAAGACTCGTGACGTGAAAAAAGAGCATATTGAGACTCGTGACGAGAGAAACAGCATATTAACGTCGCCGGGCGTCAAGTGACCCTCCCGAACACTGCCGAAGGTGTTAGGAATCATGTCGGTCACACCGACATAATTTTCCATGAAATTAGGACATAATTTATTAAAAATGGGTCATAATAAGCGACAAGTCACTATAAGCGAAGTCATTATATCCGACTTTTTTTTATAAAGAATTTTATATGAAAACCAAACTTCGCTGTATAATTACGTCATTTAAGCGGTTGGTCAATATAGGCGGAGTCATAATAAACGGATTCTACTGTATATATAAATTCGTTGTGTTGATGATCTTTGAACAGTGAATGATGAATTTTTGGAGCAGGCGGATGAATTTGTGTATTTAGCAAGGCTGTTACGAGAAATGGGAAGGCTGATAAAGGCCATAAAATCAATATTTTAGAGCAGTTGGAAATTAACAAAAACTATGGTAATCCGAAAGCTAGTTTGATAAATGAACCATAAATATGTATTTCGCTTGCCACTCTGGATATTTTAAAGCCAAGTTCAAATATTAGAGACCATAAAAATATTTATTTTGCTGGAAAAAGAAACCCCTGAGCCATCATATGGGAATAACTCGCTTAACGACCCTTAGTCAAATTTAAACAATGCGGTAATTGGGAAAACTTTTAAGGGTAATAATAACCATAAATAATTTCCGACATTTTACTCGGAAATCAACATGGGCATAGGTGATAAAAATAAATGCAATAAGTTTTTAATTCTAAACAGCTATATAGAATGTATATAAAAATCATAATATGCTTGCTTTTAAATAGTGTAGTGTAATATATAAGCGAGTTGTCTATGTATTGCTATATTAGGCATAGGAAATGTATGAAACTTTCAAAATAACTCCTTTCCACTCCCGCGAATGTTTCTGGATTATTACAACCACATGACAATACATCTGAAAAGTTTTTTAATCATTAAAAACTCTTGCGAAACTGTCAAAAATATCACAGTTTGAGAATGACATTTTTCAACTATCTATTGTTTAATCAAAATTGAATTATCGAATGAACTCTTTAAATTAATTAATTTACTTGAAGTACTAAGAAGTAAGTAAGTAAGAATTATAGGCATTTTAACTAGGTACCTGTTTTAGGTACAAAATTTGATTGTTTATTTTTATAATATTAAAAAATTAATAATTATGATATGTGAAAAATTTAAATTTGATTAAAAAAGTTGTACTAGATTGCGCGCGAGCTGTTTGAAAACTGAATGTACTGAGACTGAATATATGGAACGTGGGAGGGGGTTGGCGGGACGGGGGTGGAAGAGGGGAAGGGGGAGAGGGAACGCGTGAGGGGAAGGGAAGAGAAGAGGCGGCAGAAGAGGAACGGGACGAATTGGAAAGGATACGCAGGGAGAAACAATTTTTTTATTAAGTTGATGCATTGCCACGCTTGCTGGGAAACCGCTAGTTGAATAATATAAATATATAGCCTGTAAGTGGCCTAACCTCAGTTTGCTTTCAGAAGGCGAAACAGCACAAAAAAATTTATGTACAAAATAAATAAATTAATAAATTTTTAAGAACTACTTCGCCATTGGAAACTCCTAAGAATTTCATACCATATCGAGGAGAACAAAAAAATTTAAGAAGACAAGCGGAGTATCCAATGAAAAACGCCAAAACTTTTCATATAAAACTTAATTCCTCAACGGGTTTCAAACTGATGACAGTGAATTTAAAATATCTTTAGTTTATTCTTAAATTCAACCATTTTTCTCTCTACAACCTTTGACCTTTGGCGAAAATAGTAAGTAGGTACTTGAAAATCTAAATAATTCTTCTACCTTTTAAAAGTGAAGGTAAAGTTTTTCTACTAAGTAATTAAATTACCATTTTAATATGAATATTGTTCTATTTACACTAAAAACAACTTAAAAAATAAGGAATTAATAAAACGTTATTTGATTCCAACTCAATTTAATCATTTTAAAAACTTTACAAATTTAGTATTTCAAAGCGTTTTTAAGGCGATCCAATAGTCCAGGAAAAAATTGAAATCGGAATTCATGCCCCTTTATGGGAGGAGTTTAAAAATACTTGAGAAAAAGCTTTTGGAAAGGTTGAAAAATGTATTTGAGAATTTTCAATTACAGGTTGATTTTGTAAAGGCTTGAAAAAAATATTTACTCCTTTTTCACGCATTGTTTGTTGTAATTAAACGGAAATTTGAACTTGACGGAACCAAGCGACGCGGAGCCTGACGTCTATTCCCCGCTCCGGCCGAGGACGGAATGACAGAAAATGGGTGGGGCAAGTCTTCTTCGGTGAACGGCATAGAGTTCACTTTAAAAATCCAAATTCGTCGACTGCCGGCCGTTTGTGAAATAATAACAACGTGAAAATGCATATTTTATTTTATTTTGTAAAGTTCTAGCGTAAATATCAATTTTTTTACAAGGGGTTTATAAGTATGAGAGTTTACACTTGAAAGTATTTTTTATAGACCTAATACTTTATTTTTTTCTAGGCTTATTAAAAAAAAATGACATTAAGAAAAAAATGAATTTTTAAGGACCAAGATATGTTCTACACGCAGAATTTAATTGAAGCATCTATAGTACTTCTAAACGATAAAATTTTCAAAACAAAACATTTGATTTTGTATGATTTTGCATTATTTAGTTTGGCTTCATATTAAAAGAAATAAAATATTTAAGATAAGATAAGCAGATTTAAACTAACAACAACAAAGCTTGCCGTCTAAATTGTGCTTCATTGATGTTAAACATGTCGATATTTGAAGTGATTCTATTTAACAACAAGACAGCTCTCCCGACTAGCATGATCATTGGCAAGTTAGTTCTGCAAAACGGGAGATAAAACAGTCTGTGCTGTCAACATAGAAACTAATGCTCTCAATGATAGTCGAGTTTTCGAACCGTCCTCGTCTGAAGAAAGGAGTTACAATGAGCATATCCTTTCTGACCCGTTGATAGTTCATACGAGAGAAATTCGGTAGGGTGGAGCCACGGGTAGCAGCCATATTCCTTCAGGTAGAGAAATCTCATAAATTTATTTTGAACCATCTCCAACATGAGAGAATACTTAGTGCGGGCTCCAAACCACCGATCCACTATCAAGCTTACTCATAACTCATAACCAAAGCATTGCGTATGTGAGAACCCGGATGTCTCTGAAATTTCTCGCAGTGCGTAGGACAAAATCCAGCATTCTCAGTGAAGTACTACACTTGTTATTATTTTGAGCAAATTGTGTTTACAATAATACAATTTCCATGATGAGAAGTGGAAATTGTAACGTTAATTATCGTAACTGTTAAAACACTAGAGAAGATGCCATATTGTTGGTTTATTCCCGTTTTTCAATTGTTCAATTAAAAAAAAGATTATCGTGATTAATTTTTGGTTTATCGTGCCGTGTTGCGCTACCTACATAATTAGCTAACACTTCGGAGTGCTGAAAAGTTGGCTGAATGAGGAGGTAGCGCAAAACGGCATAATAACCCAAAAATAAATCGCGATAATACTTTTAGCCGTGAAAATTTCAAAAAGTTTGTTGAAACTTGGGCGAGACCAGGAAGTAAAACTAATCATAAATCATCGTACAGAAGGATTTTAATCAGCGTTTCCTGGGCATGTTTGGAATAAAATGAAGATGTCGTTTCGTTATCCGGTGATATTTTTTTATTCAAATTTCATTCGCACATCGCAACCGAATAGTCGGATATTGCCTGGCGGGTCACGTGATAAGCATTCCGTCTCGTTCCAACAGCACGGCAACACATGAAACAGCGCGCGTATCACGTGATCCCGTCGCGAAGTGTATAAGTGTGATCAGTGGCGACGTGTGGTTGAAAAATATTTTTTTTTATTTTTAATATCATCGGACAACAAAATTACTCAAATCTACTTTGTATACCAGGAATCGCTGGTTAAAGTCCTTCGGGTTCGCTGTAATATATACCTGTATATTATATGTATTGTCTTTATTTTGAATAACTTTTAGCTTTCCGGGTGAACATAATAACCAATCGATAAGTCAAGAACCTTAAGGTTAGGTACTTGTCGAAAATATTTAAATCCCTTCATTTAATTTCACGATACTTAAAATAACCAATTGTAATGAATTAGAACCGGATTTTCAGGGAGAAAAAATTATGACTCTCGTTGAAAGTGCTTTCATCAAATTATAGCCATAAAGAATTTTAATTGCAATTCGGACGAGGAAAGTGTAAGACGAAAGGAAATTGTCCAATAAAAGGTTTGGGTCCTGACATTAAATATATTATACGTTACGCTATAAAAATAGTTCATTAATATCTGGCCATCTTTCCTACGGTAAATGATGAGATAAATATTTATACATTATTTTATCTATTTCGTATGGTTGTGAAATATGTGATGGTTGAATAACATTAATTATCAGATCGATCCGTGTAAAAAAAGGGTCTTGTTCGTCTATGAATTTAGTTTATATATATCCCAGTAAATTGCTTGTATCATTGAAGAAGAAGATAACACTTTTAAATCTAAATGAAAATATGAAAGAAAACAAGACACAGAAAAACAGAAAAAGACAATGGTCGCAACTGGGACTCGAACCCAGACCTCTCGTCTAACCGGGACGGCGCGTTTTCCAATTTCGCTATTGCCACCTTCTGTCAAACCGTCATATTTCAAATATTTAGAATCATTAATATTATCTTCAACTAGTTCTTTTTCCATATTTTTTTCTGACGAGAGGTCTGGGTTCGAGTCCCAGTTGCGACCATTGTCTTTTTCTGTTTTTCTGTGTCTTGTTTTCTTTCATATTTTCATTTAGATTTACAAGTGTTATCTTCTTCTTCAATGATATATTACGTTGATGGGAATAACCTTCAAAAGTTATAAAAAGAGAGTTTTTCTCGTAAAAAAATTGAATTGCTTGTAATTTGATTTGTAATGTTTTGATTAAAGGTGATCCACTAGTCCTAGAAAAGTTTGAAATCGGAATCCCCGCCTTTTTAGGGGGGATATAAAAATACTTGAGAAGACTTTTTTGGAAAGGTTGGAGATTTTGATTTTGATTTAGATTTTGGACAGGTATTGATTTCGTAAAGGCCTGTAAAAAACGTTAAATCCTTTTTTACGCACTGTTTATTATAATAAAAAGGAAATTTAAAATCGATTGCCAAGCAACCTAGAGTCCAGGCACGTTCATATGCATTCGCGGCGGGGCGTTAACTAATACAAAATGTAGTTTTTATGTGGACGGCGTAAGGCTTAATTCTCAAAACCAAATTCGTTGAACGGCGTCAAATCAGGCACAAATATTAAAGTGTTTTTCGATTATTTTCTAAGGAACTTAATTTGCCACATTATATAATAAAACTTTATCCGAATATGGATTAATTAGTAGGAGATTTTGGCACTTGAATCCAATATTGTATTTGTTAACCTTTTATTCAATTCAATATTGTATTTGTTAACCTTTTATTCAATTCAATATTGTATTTGTTAGCCTTTCATTTAATAATTGAGTTTGTTTATGGACAAAACTATTTATTCATATTACGTATGTACGGGCGCAACCAATGGATTCATCGTAATATTTTGGAGCACAACTAGTAAAAAGCGTTTTTCCATAAAAATAATTAAACTCGCGCCATCTATGAAAGAGTAGATTTTGAATTCTTTTAAGCAACATATCATCGTTTATTCCTGAATGTATGCATGAGTAGTGCAGTAGTACAATACATTCCATATTTAGAAATAATATAAAAATGGAAAAAATAAAAATACACATGTACACAGAATAGAATAGAAACAGAAAAGAAGTGAAAAAAATAATTTTCGGGACGTTGAGGGACGTACTACTTGACTTAATTTAACCAGTGATGCCTTACTATTAGGAGTAGAAAATGTAAATCAAAAGTCGGTCACCAGCGATTTTTTAATGTTTTTCTAGAGATTCCTACTAACCCTTCCTACCTTTTTACTTCCCAGAACTTCCTCTCCTTTCTTTCCTAAAAATACCCTCCACAGCATCCCCAAAGATGACATGGGTCCTGAGAGGAATTATTTTACCCTGTGTGCTAATAAAAAAAACTGCCTGTAGCAACGCGATTCAATTGTGGAAAATGATCATTATTTATTCTTTTCTGTAATTAATAAAAATAAAAATATAAATTTTAATTAAATTAAAATAATATGGTACTTAATTATTGTTATATAATCCAATACCAATCAGATTTCTGATTCAGATTCTGTCAAATATTTTTGTTTTCAACTTATCAAAAAATGTGCCAATATATCCCTAGTGAGGCAGACTCATTAAATAATTTGTAAATTTATTAACCTTACTTATATAGATGTACCTAATAAATAAATAAAACTTAACAAATAACCAACCGTGTCGCCATTTCATTGAAGGGGATAAGCAAAGAGGATGGAATGTCATACAGCTCTCTTTGCTTCGTTATTTATGTTTCATTTTATTAGGTCACCCCGAGTGGTTCGCTACGTTTGGTGATTTAGCAGGGGTGCCCGGGTTCATGGGGTGAGGTTTGTCTAGGTCTTGGAGGCGGACGACCAGGACACACTGAACCCCAGATTCCTACCCACCCCTTAAACCCTTATCCTTCTCAGAAATCTACTCTCTTCCTTTTCCTTAAAAAAAACACTCCACACAGCATCCCCAAAGATGACATAGGCCCTGAGGGAAATTATTTTTTTCAGGGCCTCCTGTGTGGAGCTCATGTAAAAAAAAAATTACCTTTTCAGAATATTTGTATTTTTAATGCATGCTTCTTCATATTTGTATGAGAAGATAATGGCTGTCTGTTTAAAACATTACTTCAGAATATATCTAATGAAATAATTTACTTAAAAATACAAAAAGCACAGTGAAAAACATTTTCTTGCTTTAGTGAAGGAGTTTTTGTGCATCTTGTAGGGGGCTCTCTTTGAAATGCTCGCTAATTATAATCAACACGGGGAGTTTTTTATGTTAAATCTATTTCAAGAAATTCATGCGGTAGTGAAGAAAAACTACATTAAAAGTAGGGTATTAGCAGAATTTCCACTAGATTCATACTCGCTGCATTTTAATGACGTCCTTTTAAACGCAAAATCTCGCAAAAGAATACGTTTCTCATTTCACCGTTTTAACGATCGTGATGCCTATTGCGCACTGATATTTTGAATTTTTTTTGTAACACTGAAAATAATAAAGCGTATTAAGTTTCAGACGATTCGAAAAATACAGATTTCAATATTATTTTCTTCGTAGAATTCATAACGACGACGTCAGAAGAAAACATGTGTCAAAATGACGCATGGCTTCAAAGGGAAAATCTGAGACGTCTACTTATAAGGCTCTATATTTTGACTGATCAACACGAAATTCTTGAACGAGGTGTTCAAATATTCAATCGGTATTTACGATATTTGGAGAATAATTCTCAAACGAGGTGACAGCAGAAATATTTCTGGAAAGGGGATGTTACCTGGGATGAGGTGGCAACAATGTACAAGGTAGATTATTACTATGAGCAAAAATGACTCGGATGGCAGATGTAAGGAGTAGGCTAACGATTTTCAAGAAAAGATGGTATTTTAAATACAAAAATATATATTAAAATAAAAATGACATCAAGGCTGTCTGTCAAAGGACTTGCTTAGGTTTAAATAGTTTATGTTGATACCGTGGGTAGTTGAAAGGGTTCCATGCCAACTCGGAATGAAACCAACTCAGAACCATCTCAGATAAGTCATTTAGAGTGATAAAATAATAATTTTAAATTAGCCGATAACCCTAACCTAACTTAACCTATTTAACCATTTTTTTATTTATATTTTTTTATCACTCTAAATGACTTATCTGAGATGGTTCTGAGTTGGTTTCATTCCGAGTTGGCCGGTCACCAGTTGAAAGGACGCATGATGAAATCTTCTTTTGTGAAAACGAATCTCAGATCGAGAGATGGGCAGGACTCCAGGCAATTGGCTCCCAGCCAAAAGAACCCTCCGAAAGCAGTAAAGGCGTATGATTCTCGATGCCAATCATCCCTCCATGATGATTACCAGTCAGCTCCCAAGATGGCGAGAATGATGATCAGAATCGTAGCGATCTTAAAAAAAGAATCCGTCGTGTTGCGGACGAGAGGACCGCCCAGAGCTCTCGGCTGTAGCACCAAGAATCGCAAGGTTTCTTTTCAAATCTTCTGATTTGAATCTCTGCAAGATGAACAACTGTTGCATTTCAAAATATTGCAGGGCTCGCAATATAACCAATGCCCAAATGTCAATAGGCAAGCACTAGAGGTGCCACACACCGAAATCATAAATAAAGTGTATACGGGGGTGCACCCTCCTTGTTACAAATACTTTTATGTAACAGGAACACTTATTATACGGTAGATTGGAGGTACCTTGAAAGCAGGAATTTCACAGGAGCAAAGATGAAGAGAGGAGGGAGGGGGAGTAAGGGATGACGCAAACAATCGTAAGAAGTTTCACAAACTAATGGCATGGAATATGCGGTGGTTGCCATGGAGATAAGACACATGTGCGAAAAGCCAGATGTTCTGTTATGATTATCATTTCTCCCTCAAATCCATTGGGAATGTTCTACTTTGTTTCGTAATCAAAGATAAACACGGGCTTAAAGCGCACAAACTTGTGTGATATAATACTGCGGTTTCATTATTCCATATACATATTAGTTCTACAGTTTTGGTATTGTTAACAATTGAACCCAAAACTTCAAGTGGGCTTACGTTTGTATTCGATAAATAATTTTCATAATAGTTTAGAAAAGGGTTGATTGTTTGTCATGGTGAGCTGTATGTTGACCTCCTCAGATTGGCAGCTAGCCCTTTTCTGTTGTCGTAGCCGCAATCGTGTGTATAGAGATGTGTGTGAATAATACTTCGAATTTACTCAGCCACTTTTTATTTACAATAACTTTATACAAATTAAGGTAAGTCGCGGTACACCAGGGGAGATTGATAACACCCGGAAAGTTGGGAAGTAAACAGCAGAATGAGCTTGCAGATTTCGTGCACTCGGCCTATCGGTAGGTCGTGGTGTTGCCAAACGGTAAAATTAGTTTTTTTTAATTATATGGCTGTTTGCCATAATAGTTTTTTGTGGTAAGTACTAATATTATTATTAGAATTTACACCAATGTGCATTGTGTATTTGGGAAATCACTTGCCCTCTCACTATTATATATTACTAGCTTTTCCCCGCGGCTTCGCTCGCATGGTATTAGGGGGAATTACTGTAGCGCTTGCACTTATCAGTTATCCCCCCATCCCCCCCCTACCACCACATCTCTTCCGCATTCTATACACTCATTCCCGGTACATTCAGTTTTCAAACAGCTCGCGTGCCAACTAAATTTCATAATGCTCAAAGAAAAAAAGAATTATCAAATTTGGTGCAGTCGTTTGGAATTTATGCGCGTACAAACATTTCGGAGATTTATTTTTATTTAAATAGGTGGAAGTTTGTTAATATAATAAAAAATAACACTATTTATTATACAGTCTTTATAATCGTTACGAATTATATTTTTAATGTAGGAACTCTCGTCTGACCTTTATTCCAAAACAGAAGCTTGTCCAAAAAAAAACAAAACATATTCTAATATTTGAATTTCCTGGAGCAGCAGCCGATCAGTAGGTAGGGGGCTGAGTACCCACCTACCAGCATAGAGCCCACAAATATATCAACATCGTTTCCATGGCAACGATTTGTTTTCTGACGTTAGCAATAACTCGCTTTTGTTAGCGACAGAAAACGTATGATAAATATAATATTTATAATTTTATAACGCCAGAGCCTACCATTATATACAGTCTATAGTCCTCGCATGTAATGTAGCTTTCTATTAGTTTTTTTTTTTTTTCTTTTTTGTATTTCTTGGGCATTAACTATGTAAAAATTTCTAGACATTTTGTTTTTTGAAGAGTTTTATTAAATGTACATTTGTTACTTAAATTTAATTTTTCCGCGACCGGTTTCGATACAACCGTATCATTCACGAGCAGAATTAAAACTAACTTAAAAATTAAATGCATGAACCAAAGATTAATTAGGTGGGAGTAGTGGGAGGGATGATTTTGAGGGGAGGGGGAAAGCGGTGGGAGGAGTCAATATTATACGGAAACATGGTTAGTAAAGGAGATTTGCAAGGCGCTATTATTTTATTCACTAAATTAATTTTAGATTTAATTTTTTTGTTTATTTCGAGCGTTTCTAAAGCGCAAAAATTAAAGTATTTAGTAAAGCGAACTTTACTTTGCCGTATTGGGACTTCGCAAATTTGTTCATAACGTGGCGAGCAATTCGCGCTCCCAATTCAAAAGCAGATTTTACTTTTAAGAACTTAATGGTGATATTATAATGCGAGATGCCTATATACTGTCAGATTGATTTATTGACGAATCACATATCATCACAGTCATCTTGCCCCTCTCCGTCCCACTATTCTTGGTTTGTACCTCTCTCCTATCTTTTCTCGTCTACTATTCTTTTTTTTAAGTTTTCTTTATTCATTGAATTGTTTGTTACAAGAATTTTAGGATTTTTCGACCACCGTGCTAGGCACATGCCCGTGTTGTGGGGGCATATTCATATTCTATGGATGAGACCGACATTTATTGCGTATATCAACTGCTAAAATATCATCGAATTTCAGAGAAGTTCGAACGTGTCCGCGTCATCGACAACGAGTCTATCTGCCGAGTTTTTGCTCTGTCAAATGTCGGGAAGTGAATTTATTTCCATTTCCAAGATTCCACTTTATTCATCCAATTAAAAAGACGAAAGTAAAATTCAAATAGATGTACTTAAATATACTCGTACGTAAATTTGTCGTCGTACTCAGAAATTTTCTTTATAAAAAAAAGCTTTATTTATTGCTGATAATTTGAAACTCTGCACACTAATTGGCTATAACACAACAATGGACAACGTATCTGGGTTGTTCTTCTTTTTAACCTACGTAACTTTTACCACTCTGTCACATTTCCACCTAAAGTGAGGAATTTCTTTTCACTATAAATGAATTCTCTCTGGATCTCAGAGGGGAAATTGTAGCAAAGGGGAAGGAGGCCTAAAACGCCTATCGGGGGTGACAAACACGAGCTGCATGTAAACCTATTTCGAATAACAACCCACGTGACATAATTAACGCATTAAACATCAGTTGTAGGAGACAAGTTTTTGAGATTTAATAATAAAATAATCGCTGTTACTTGATAGGTTATACCTTTTGGAATTTAAAAATAGTTTTATATTTTATGTCGTCATATCATTTTTTGTAACGTTATAGAATATACGCAAGTCGAGGTGGCAGGAGACAATTGTGATTTGCATGAAATACACTTCTGTCACAAGGATTCACAACTCTGTAACGTAATTTTTACTACAAAAACATAAATACACATTTTTTTAAAACGCACACAGTCATTAAGTCTTTATACGTCTTTAGTACAGTCGATTTTAAAGTAATTACAAAATAATAAATACCCTGAAAGTAAATACCATGAACAGGTTAGAGGCTTTTCAAATGTGGCTTCACCGGAGAATGCTCAAGGTTCCATGGACCGACATGATCACCAACATAGAAATTCTCAGGCGGGCTAGAGCAGAAAGAGAACTGCTCACATTGATAAAAGTTATGAAAATTTCATATCCGGGTCACATACTTCGAGGGGAAAAGTATCACTTGCTCCAATTAATATTGAAAGGAAAAATAAAAGTTCGCCGAGGGCCTGGTAGGAGACAAATGTCTTGGCTGCGAAATATACGAGAGTGGACCGGCATTAGAAGTGCGGAGGAGCTATTCCAGGCAGCACAAGATAGAGAGACATTTTCCAGAGTGATCGTCAACGTCGGGGGGACCTGATAGGGCACACGAAGAAGAAGATAAAATAATAATTTTGGTTATTCTGTTGAATTTTTCTCCTCTAACTGGTGGAGACAACTTTATGTTGGTTGAAAAGAAGAACAACCCATCTATCACTTATAAAGCATTCACAGTTGAGAAAATTGGTAATGAAAGCTCTATTAAATTACAAAAATATATTTACCGTCGAGCTTTGTAGCCGTCGCTACGCCCTCGACCTGCGGAGTAACATGACGGCGAGAGCCCTTGTGGCTCGTGGCTTTCTAGAGCCTCTTCATCTGGTCCGGCCCTTCAACTTTAATTAGAAAGTACAGGGCCGGCGCTAGGGCCAGTCCACCCGAAGACCCGAGAAACAACATAGTGGTGAAGTTTTATTTTTATTTTTAATAATTAGAGTGCTTTTTCTAGCTTAACTAGCAAAACTAAGTAACGGTTATTACGCTTTTTCACAGGGTAGACAGGGTGAACGCCATTCAACTTTGCCTTTACCATGTTCTTCTAATTGCATTATTCATATTCTAATATCGTCTCACAGATATTTTTCTGTTGTACATTAACTCTTGACACGACCTTTCTAAAATATTTGAGTTTCGTGATCATGCCGTGTCTTACTAAAAGTACTTTTTCGTTTTAGTTTTCCTTTAAAGTTTAGCTGTAATTCAAGTTTAGAAAGAAAGCCAACTTAAAAATCGGTGAGTATTGGTACTGAGAGACATGCTCATTAGCAGCAAGAGAGCATGCTACTAATAAGCAAATGCTTATTATTTGACGGTCGGCGTAGTCCATCGGTAGGGCTCTTGACTCGCATTTCGAAGGTCGCGGGATCGAATCCCGGGGTGGCAAATAATTTTTTTTAATTAATTTGTGTTATTTCACAATTTATTAATTTAAAAAAATAATATATAGTATATTTGCGGCACGTTCCAGAGTGGAAGATACTCTCAGTATCGCCCTGGTGTAAGATCATCATTCAGAATTGAAACGTTGCTTGAAATGGCTTTGGCCGTGTTTGGTGACCAGATCTGAATAGCCAGGTACTTCCCACCTTCCTCTTCCCCATCTCCTTCCCCTCCTCACTTCCTTCAGCCTCACAACATACCCCAATTGGGGATGCCATAGTCTCACTGACTCCATACGGGAGCAGTTGAGACTCTTGTGCGGTATTCATGTAAGATAAATAAAATAAAATAAAATGATGCCATGTAGCATGTGTGACAGCGTCGTTGCTAGTATTGAGCATGCTCATTTAAGCTCAAATGAGCTCAACAGCCCGTTGATTTATGAGCAAGCAAATTGGATTCGCGGGTGGAAGGAAAAGCGCTATAAGCATGTGTGAACAGGCTTGCTTATGAGCCTGCTCATTTCGATCCGATCCATGTTATTATATATTTTTTTCAACACTACGATGATGATTGTCTGTTATTTTAAATGTAATATTGTGTCGTTATTTATATTTTTATTATAAACTGCTCCTGTTTTATGGCGCCTGTTCTCAACACAATATTTCGTAGTGAGATTGTAATTATAGAATGGATTGTAACACTATTGAAAATCTAGAATTAATAAAGATGAATTATAAAAAAATGAAATTTCTACCACCTGCTAAATAAGCCATCCAAACTAATTGTTACCTATCACAAATAAAGTCTAAAGTGTTTGGTTGACCCCGGAGATTGTATTTAGAGAGTTTGTGAGACAAAACCGGAGTTACAACAGTAATAGTGAGTCATTTAATTCCCATGGTTCTGGCGCAACTTTATTATTTTCATTGTAAAATCTCGGAATACAATGCACGAGATTCTCATTCAACGCTTGAAGCATGGCATTTCAATTAACCCACTTACAGTAGGTGTTATAAAGCCAGTAAAGCACTCCCTTGCGCCGGCACTGCCTTGTTTTAACAACGAAAATTTCATAAAAATACAGGAACTGAACAAGTAATGCTACTCTGCAAATGGAAAGCTAACTACGAACATTCCGAGTTCATTCCATGGCTATTTTATATTCGTATACACTATACGGTGTACAATTCCGTTTTATTATTATTCATTTAAATAAAGGCAACGGTATTTCAAACATTTAATTAAGAAACAGTATTAAGTGGTATTAACGAATAATTCAATGAACTTTGCGTTTGGTTTATTTTATTTATTTATTCAACATGTTACAAAATTGTTATACCTACATCAAGAAGATATATTAAATCTTGATAAATAGTCCGCATTATCAATTTTTGGGCTTTAATTAATGGATCTAATATCGTTTTAGAGCATCCTCTCCAGACTACTATACCGTAAGATATAATAGATTGACATAAGGAAAATTATACCGTTTTTAGCATTGACCTACTTGGTCGAAGGTTTTTAGTATACCGTTTATTTTTATTTGGAGTATTTCGTAATGACCTGAAGATATATTCCGATTTTCAGTATACAGTTTGTAACATTTATTACTTCTTCTTCTCGATCTTCCCACCGCAGTTTATTGTCAATTAGGTTGAATTAATTGCCTGAAAAACAACTCGCAAACGAGAATTACAAGACTCAAATTTGGGGCTCAAAGTTTATTCCGCGAAATTGTAAATCGAATATCAAAAATTGAAGCCGGCCGACTTTACGGTATTGAAATTACCTTTTATTGAAACATGATCGTCGTCTCTGGTAACAAATGACCTCTGGGAAGACACTGAAGGCAAAGATAGTAATTTCCTTCAACAATATTTGAATTTTTCGCACAGCCTCTCTTTCGGTTATCTCATTTTCGTCAGATAACGCGAATATCGAATTTCCATTTTGGTTTTACTTAATAAATGACTTTAGATTTCTTCTCACGGAGGTTTGGGGTAAAGTTTTGCGAGATTGGGTCGGAAAAAGTGCGATCCAACTCGAATTGTCTCATTTTTTATGCGCGGAGTTACCCGTGAAAGTGATTCGCGTTTAGAATTAGTTTTATTAGCTTTTCTTGTAATTTGTTTAAGAAGGAAGATTTTTAAAAATTGAAAATTTTTTTTCTTGACAAAATTAAAAATACATACTTTTAATTAACGACATTCACCTCATTTATTTATTGTTATCAAGTTTAATTTGTAGAACTCCATTTTATTATTTTATTTCTTTTATATATTCAATAATATTATCATTCAATTAAATACAGTTTATTTATAAACAAGTTCTGCTATGTAATTATTATTACGCGTGACAGCTGTTTCGCCTTCTGAAGCCATTAACAAACTGTGATCTTGCCACTTACAGACGGGGTATTTATTTTATTTCTAGGTAGGATTTCGATGACTAATTTCTAATTTATGAGTAAACTGACTGAAATTATTAATGGTTATTACCCTATCTAAAGTTTCCCCAATTACTTGTATTGTTGTAATAATAATTACATAGCAGAACTTGTTTATAAATAAACTGTTTTCATAAATTGAATCATCAAAATTAAAAGTAATAAAAAAAGACATTCACCTCCTTAGACATCCGCGTACAAGTAGAAGACCCACCAAGCACGTGCCTGATAGGTGTACCTATAAAATTCAAAAATTTTGAAATTCAAAAGTGGCGAATGGGTTCTTTTCATTACTTTCCTTCGCTCCGTTTTTATGTTTCCTCCTTCCTACAATATGGGTCTCCTCTATCAAAGTTCAATTCAAAATTTATTTAATAAATACCCTCTTTACACACCTAAAGATCAAATCAATCCCCTAAGAGAAACCGCATGACCTCGTATGTGGTATATTAATGTTGTAGCGTTTTTTGTACGGTTTTGAGTATGTCGAAGGACCATGAACGATGCGTGTTTTATGTGTGTGAAAGACCACTGCACAAGTAGATAATATGCACAAGGAAAGGAAAAAAACGTCTTACTGCAGTTCTATCCTGGCTAGGTTTACTGCGCACTTATATGACTATATTAGTCGCGGTATGCGGGATTCGGTTTGCGATATGCGGTAAGCGGTATATGAGCGGTATGCAGAGATGTTTAGGCGGCGAGGGTCGATTAATTAGTGATGTGGGTAAAGCAAAAATGGTGGGTCTAAAGGGAAAGGTAGAAAGGATATGTGACAATACTTACTACAAGCACAGGGTCAATGATGCTTAGATGTATGTATGTAGGTGTAGCTGTGTATTGTGTAAATGCCCAACCAAATGTAAAAACGTACGTAAAAAGGTGGTCGCTGAAAAATTCTCAAGCCCTTTATATTACAAATCAGGCACAAAAGGTAACTGATGTTCCCAAAAGCTCTTCTAATAATAAAAACACATGAAGCAATTTGTAATGCTCTGTATTTAACATGGTTATAGCTTAGATGAATGTAATGTGTCTTCAACCCTTTATCCGAAAGAATGTTGAAAAATTTAACAACCTAGCGTCTTGTGATTTATGACATAGCGTTCGAGGGGTTCTACGAATAGTTCCTTGTGATGAAGGGTTCGGAAGATTAAGAACAATTTATCAAATAGTCCTTAAATTGCTTAACTTTTCGAAGGGCGTTATGAAGTTTTTGATGGATGAATTTACTAGAACATATCCTTTAGAAGTTCACGCACTAAGTACGATGCTATGCGATGGAAAACTTTCCCTGATCGATGCTTTGAACAGTTTTGGACAAAAGAACCCCTTGAAGGGAGATTACGGAATGTCCTGTTGAGTGGTACAACTACTGAGAGATATAACATATTCCTTATATCTGTTTCCTTATATTGGACCAGTCAATATTAGTCCTTTTAATGATGTTTTTAGTTTCTCAACTTCAAAAGAACCTTTTGAATTCATTTTCATCAGGATAATATTGTAGCAGGTCTTAGTTTCGGCACTTTCATATTCTTGAAAAATATGGAAACAATTACAATATTAGTCTTTTTTAACGTTTATGGCGGTTGTATTGATATCTCAAAGCTTTTATGCTCCTAATGGGAATTACGTAGCATGTAGAAATTTGTTACATAGACCTAGAAAATCTGGACAGAAAAAGCTGTTCAGATTAAAAAATTGACTGAAAACAAATATCTTCTTCAAAGTTTTTATTTATTTATTAATTTAAATCAACATGCAATGGTACAAGCTATTTGTTTTTTGTTGTTAAGTTTTAAGCTGTTTACTCTTATATCAATCGTCGACGCCCCCCGTGGTAGAGAGGTAGGGCTTTCGACTAGCAATCCGGATGTCACGGGTTCAAATTTCAGCGGCATACACAAATAAATTGTGTAATTCACATTCACGTGTTATTTCACATTTTTCTATTTAAAATAATCACTTTTTGGGCATGTTCCATAGCGGAAGATACTTTCAGTATCGCCCTGAGGACCACCATTCATAATCATCACTAATTCATTGTTGCTTTTTTTACATTAGCTCTAAAGCTGTTGAGAATTTAAAAGGTCTCTTTCAACCAGTCTCTCCCTATCCGTCACGCATTAGGTGAGCAAAAGCAACGCCGCCAAGACCTAGTCAATCTTCACCAATGGGCCCATGCACCCCTGCTAAGTTACATATGGTAGGCGTTTTGGTTATCCAATAAATGGTTTCCCGGACAGCGGTATACACACTCGCTTCCCAAATTGAGATTGAAGTGGCTTTAGCCATGTTTGGTGACTAGATCTGAATAGCCTGGTTCTTTCCCACTTTCCTCTTCTTCTTTTCCTTCCACTCCCCACTATCTTCAACCTTATAACATTCCCCAATTGGGGATGCTATAATCTCACTGACTCCAGACTGTTTGGAGCAATTGGTACTATTGTGCGGTATTCACATTTAAAAAATATATTTATAAGTCATCTATATGTTTTCACTAAAACTGTTTCACCAGAAACGGTTAATGTGAATGAAATTAGTTAAAATTACTTAATTTATTCGATTCATCTGAGAGAAAAGTGTACCTATAATATTTGGACACCAATCCATGCATATTTACTTCAGATTTTTTTATTTTTTTATTTATTTATTTTTTTTTTTATTTCTTTTATATATTTAATAATATTATTATTCAATTTATAAAAACAGTTTATTTTTAAACAAGTTCTGCTAGGTAATTATTATTACACGTGACAGCTGTTTCGCCTTCTGAAGGCATTATCAAACTGTCCAGTTTGATAATGCCTTCAGAAGGCGAAACAGCTGTCACGTGTAATAATAATTATCTAGCAGAACTTGTTTAAAACTGTTTTTATAAATTGAATAATAATATTATTAAATATATAAAAGAAATAAAAAATTAAAATGGAGTTCTACAAATTAAACTTGATAACAATATTACTTCAGATTGACTTGATAAATATATTTTCTAACATTCTAATTTATTTATTTGTTTATTAAGACATACACAATTAAGTATACAAGTTTAAAGGATATTAAATAACATTATTACAAGGTTATAGTGCCTATTATGTAAGTCCGTATAATATCATTAGTTAATTTCGCCTGGGATTTGAACGGTTCTTAAAACTTAACTAATAAATGAGTAAGTAAAGTAATGTAAAGGAAGATTGCGTATAAAGATAAAGAGACATAATTTTTAAAACAAGAATTACGTGTTCACGAATAGTAATAATGCTAATGTTTTATTAAGAATACGTAGGGAATTAGCATAAAATTTCATGTATTATTGTATAGATAGTTAGGTGTCGCAAAACTGCGACTCCACTGTATCTTTTGGCGACTTACACCCCGAAGAACCACTCCCGAAACTACGATGCTCGCTAAGTTATTTATTTATTTATTTATTGACGCCCTATTGCTTTTACATGTCGAATACTAATTTCATTTATAACAGTATACAAATTTAAAAAAATTTAAAAATATATAAATAAAGCATAAACTCAATAAAATAAACAAGAATATTATCTAATGCTAAATTCACTTGGATGACTTTAAAGAACTCGTAGGTACAATTCACATACCTACGAGCAACAAAAACATTAGAAAAATCAAAACACATTAATTTTTACTTAATTACTCGTTGCTTGCATCTAGAATACGAACAATAAAAAAAATAAAAAAAGCAAACAAAATAAAATCGAAATAAAATAAAATGATTTCTCAATCATTATTTACATCTGAAAAATGATGGACTAATTTGGCTTTAAATGTTTCGAAGTTTAAATTAAATATGTCGGCGACATCAGTTAGTTCATTGCCCAACCTATTTATTCTTTCTAACAGAGAATTCATATGGACGTTATTATTGTGGAATAAAATATTCCGTGTCGTATATTTTGGAGGTATGTGTATATATGCACAACGTAATTGTTGCAAGAAACTACTTTACTTTGAAGAGGTGACATTTTAAGGATTGGAAAATTGGGTAGGCGGGATGATTGCAGGATTTTGACATTTGCTACCCACCAAGTCTGCGAACGCGTGCCTAACCAATCCCATTATAATGCGTGAACAGATAGTTTGAATAAATTCCTTAGAATTATTAACGTGAATTGAAATATTTCTTGTGGGTTCAAGTATTATGCTCGTTTAATTTAATAATATTTCTTGTGGTTTCAATAATTTAAAGTTAAATCGTAGTTCTCCTAGACCGTAGCATACCTTCTCGGTAGGGACTAAGGAAGTGGATCGCTAAGACAGGAATTTTCAGAAAAGCCTTGAATAACACCAATATTTCAGCGGAAACCACTTGCGAGGTAATGGGAATGTAAGTGCTGCTTGCTTGCCAAAATAATCGATAAATTGAGATACCTGGGGTTTCGTTTTTAATTAAATAATTCTATCCCCCCTCTTTTGTCCAAGCTTTATTAAATACAATTAATTTAGTAATTTTAATAAACTTTGATTAACTTTGTAAGATATTTTATCCTGTCACACATCACGTTCATTAAAAATGTATATTTTCACTTCTGTTATAAAAAACGTTTAAGATTTGTCTTTAATTAATTTTTCCTTACATTAGCTCAGGAGGCCCTGATAAATAATTTTCCTCGGGGTCTGTGTCATCTTAGGGGATGCTATGTGAAGGGTATTTTAAGGAAAGGGAGGAGAGGAAGGAATATAGGAATATGAGGGGTGAATAAGTAATCTTGGGATCAGTTTGTCCAGGAGTGATGAACGTATCCATCACTCCAACTACGATGCAAGGGGATGGTTCGAGAGGTCAAAAGGCCTCCATCAACTAGTTTTTCTAGATCCGGCCTGCCACGCAGAAGATCAGATATACATCACCTCATGAGCCCGGGCACCCCTGCTAAGTCACCAAACGTATCAAACCACTTGGGGCGACTTACGGCAGAGGTGTTGTTATCCTTTTTTATTATACATTAGCTCCACACAGGAAACCCTGAGGAAAATAATTCCCCTCAGGGCCTATGCCATATTTGGAGATGCTGTGTAGAGGGTATTTTTTGGAAAGGAAGGAGAAAAAATTCTGGAGAGGAAAAGGGTATTGGAGATGGGTAGGGTAGAATCTGGGGGTCAGTGTATCCAGGAGTGACGGACATATGAATCCATCCGTCCTACTGTGGTGCAAGGCGATGTTCCGATGTCCCTCAAACATTCTCTCCCGATCCGGCCTGCCAAGCAGCTGGTTGGCCGAGCACCCCTACTAAGTCACCAAACGTAGCGAACCCCTTGGAATGATTTATGGCAGAGGTTATCCAATAAATGGTTCCCGGCGGTATCCATACTTGCCTCTCAAATTATATAGCTATGTCCCCAAGTACCGGAATACTAGCGAGTGAGGTTGAATAGAGTGGTGGTAGAAGGAAGATGGAGGAGAGGAAGGTTGGGAAGTACCTGGCTAGTCAGTTCTGGTCATCAAACACGGCGAAAGCCATTTGAAGCTAAGTTTTGATTATGATTGGTGGTCTTTCAACAGAGGGAAACGGAAAGAATCTACCAACGTAATACATTTTACTCCGTTATTCATTTTAATTTAACTAAATTTGAAATAATCCATCGAAAGGTTAAGGCTAACTAACATTTTTGCCAAATTGAGTTTTTTATTATCAAATTTAAAATAAAAATTTATTTTTAAAACCAAATTTAAATATAATAATTAAGTGTTCTCTATAATTTCGTGTATCACTTCGTCACGTTTATCAAATGTATTCATGATAAATGACATTGTCAAAGAACTATTGGTTATTAAAAACTCATTTTGGCAAAAAATTTAGTTAGCCCCGTATCGATCTTAACCAACACCAACAAATTGGGATTTCCTTAAAAATGGGAATAGATCAAATTTCCTGACGCCAAACCCAACCGTTCGCGAGACAAACAACAGTGTGTTACTTTTTATTTAACCTCAAAAAATTAGAAGAATGAATTAAAAATAATATCATATCACACAATATACGGTAGACAGGGATTAAAATGGTGTCGTGCCATAAAAAAATCATTAACTGGAAATTCGCAAAGCAAAGGCGCTCGCAGTAAATCATACCCGCGAATTAACCATGCCATGTTCACCGTTCAGTATTATTAAATTAATGTTCCTAGATATTTTTTAAAGGGCAAAGAGGGGTAATTGTAACGAACATGTGACTAAAAGAGTCTTCCGTGAAAGAGACAGCATAAAAGAGGTAAAGCTACGTTGGTATTAGGTTTGTAAGGATGTGCAAGTATGTCCAGTCTCTCTTCGTAATCACCTGTCATCAAGATAATACATTATGATTTACAGTTTATTAACTATTATCCTGTCATCCCTAAATCACAGTAAAATCTTAAATGCAAACGGAGACCGCTTATATTTTCAATCAAGGCTAGAATTTCAAGGTGACCTTAGAATACAATGTCCCAAAAATTTACAACATATTATCCAATTAAACAATTCTAATGAATAAATAAAAAATTTAAAAAAAAATCATTAAACAATTTCTGAAGTTAGTTTTATGCGTGACAAGTTTGAAAATACTTTCAGAAGGCGAAACTGCTATCATAAATAATAATAAAATTATAAAAAAATAAAAAAATTTAATAATTAGTAAGCACCAAAATTATTTCTTCAAAATTCGCACATTCAATTTGTGGCGTCATTATTAATTTAATGAAAACAAATAACTTTGTGTACACCACTATTTTATTAACAATATCAACATGTTTCGAAAACTATGTTTTCTTCGTCAGGATAATAAGTTAATAAAAATAACAAAAGACAAACAAGTATAGACTAATTAGAACATGGACAAAATATTAGAC
Source organism: Glyphotaelius pellucidus (assembly GCA_936435175.1). Taxonomy (NCBI): domain Eukaryota; kingdom Metazoa; phylum Arthropoda; class Insecta; order Trichoptera; family Limnephilidae; genus Glyphotaelius; species Glyphotaelius pellucidus. The sequence continues at coordinate 7,634,856 of OW386552.1, read as the reverse complement.
AGGAGAGGTGATTAATTATTAAAAATATATCATAAAAAAAAAATATAAAAATTATTTTAGAATGGGTAAAAAATTACATTAACAAAATAAAAAAAGTTTGTCTTTTGTTATTTTTATTAACTTATTATCCTGACGAAGAAAACATAGTTTTCGAAACATGTTGATATTGTTAATAAAATAGTGGTGTACACAAAGTTATTTGTTTTCATTAAACCAAAATTATTAGTCACCGACCGAAGGTTCGGTTTTGGTTTCGGCAAGTTAGCAAAAAAATCTAGTTTCGGCATGCCGCACCGAAACTCTGACTTTGAGTGACTTCGGGTGAGTTCGTGGCTCGTGTGTCACCCGCCATCATCAGCTGAGTTTTTTGGCCGTTCTGATTTATTATATAATGCATGCATCTCAAAAATAATACATTTAATATCATACTATCCCGCAAACTGCAAAACGAAGGAACGAAGGAACGAAGGAACGCGGAAAACGAAGATGAGTGTAATAAGAATGTTGTGATTGTAAGCGCCATTAAAATTAAAATACTCAATTAATGAGGTTTTTCGTTTATAATGTAAGTGTTGAATATTGACAAATTATTGTTCCAAGAAGTAGTTCAAGTAGTTGATATATTTTGTTATTTTTTATATTTTTTGTGTGTTTTATAGCAGTAATATAAAAATAAAAAAAATTATTTTTTCACGTATTTCAATTACTGCTTTTTTATTTCATTTAACACGTATTTAATGTCTGTGTATGTGTAAAAAATAATCAGAATTTCAGTACACAATAGATTTTTGTTTCGGAAAAAAAAAGTTTCGGTTTCGGTCGAAACTGAGACAGATGCCGAAGTTTCGGTTTCGGTAGAAAATCCTGTTTCGGTCGGACACTAAAAATTATATAACATTACTCCGGTCGTTATTAAAATACAAAATAAATAGTCTGGCTTTCAAAAACAAAAAAAATGGATCAAGTCAACAGGAAGAGCTTTCATAAAAAAAAACAAACTGGGAAATAAACTTTAAACACATCACAATTAAGATCTAATCTTGGTTTATTTTTATATTAAAGGTTCAAATCATGATAGAATAAAAATGTAAAACAATAATATTGTAATATCTAGACCTCAGAACGTGTATAATACCTGTTGAGCAGTGTTGCCAACTCGATTTTTAAAATGAAGCCAGATGTCACCCGAAAGGGAACTAAAAAAAGAACTGAAAGTATATCCCTATCCGAGGGGAAAAGATGGCTAGAGAAATTCGGAGAATAAATAAACCCATAGTCCTTGAAAAATTCGAAATCGTCTGTTTTGCGAGGGATTATAAAATACTTGAGAAAACTTGACAACCAATAATAGACGAGAGGCGTCAGGCTCATAAATCCCGAGTTCCGCCCTCAAATACACTGTGGTAAAAATTGTGAAAAATATGAACATAATAATTATATTAAATACTTATTTATGATTATCAAAATACATGGTAAAATTAACATATTATGGGCCTAATTTGTAGAACAAGTAACTTTCATTTATCAAATTTTACAGGAGGCAGTAAAGACTGTTTTTTAAACTCATGAACCAAGATGAACCGCTCTCCTTCGCACGGAATAGACTAGGTTTATAAAACATTTGAACGTACTTAAGATTTGTATAGTTTATTAATAAAAAATGTTTAAGAATTTTGAATTTTTAAATTATTTTTTATAATATAACTTTATAGGTAGTTATTAATATGCAATTTACAGTTATTTTATCATACGATTTATTTAACTCTTCTATACACTCTTGCAGTTCACATTTCTTTAGAATTCTATTGAAAAGTTTTTATTTTCAAGCAACCAGTTGGGCAGCGTTGTGGGGCGGCTTAAAGAGGATCTGTAAGAAGGGATGTATTAACGCGAATTTTGAAGATGACGGAATATATGAAGGAATCATTTGCTCTGTGTGGAGGAGGGTACATTAATGCAAACATTTAGTTTACAGTTAAGTAATTGACTGAGAGTGGTGAACTCCAAATTTTAAGTGGATAAAAAAAAATCTTCATTCTTGGGAATCTGTTTTATATAATACCGACTAAACTTTAATTAACAGTTAACAAAATTATGGCGTTGTTTCTATCAAGAAAATTTATCTTATTTTCTAGTGCCTTTTTTATTTTTTTTTTACGTGAATACCAAACAAGAATCTCAACTACTGCTATTTGGAGTCAGTGAGACTATGGCATCCCCAATTGGGGTATGTTGTGAGGCTGAAGGTAGAGAGGAAGCGAAAGAGATGGGGAAGAGGAAGGTGGGGAAGTACCTGACTATTCAGATCTGGTCACTAAGCAACGTTTAAATTTCGAATTTTGGTCTTACACCAGGGCGATACTGAGAGTATCTTCCATTCCGGAACATGCCACAAATATACCATAATAAATTATATTTAATTATTTGAACCCGCGACCATCGGATCGACTTTCCCCTCAAACACGGAGGCCGTCAAATACATTTGACCAGGAGGCCTACAATTATATTTGAACTGCTAATAAATTAGATTGTTTAAAATTCTTTTGGACAATTTGAATTTATTTAAAAATAAAAATATTGGAAATAACAATTTTCAACAAAAATATTCACCAACAGCTTGGCGGTTAACAACTGAAAGGGAAAGCTTCGGACTGTAATTTAGGTATTAATAAACAAAAAAAAAATATTTAATCATTCCCCAAAAGTAAGAACTTGGCAATAAAAGTTAATTAATTAAAGCTAATACGTTTCTCTTCTACGGAGATTTGATGTGCATAGTTAGATTTATGCCAGTGTTAACAACGTAAAAATAATTAAGTTCATTAATGTTACGGCGGAATTTAAAAAATCGTGTTTTTTTAAATAAAAATAATATAACTTTTTCAAAATGTGAATCGAGTACTTCAAGGAAGTCGCTTTATACGGAAAATGAAACGAATTTATAAATATTAAATTGTTAACGATATATTGAAATTTGCTCACTGTGCGGTACTGTTGTCATTGTTTAATACTCAAAAGCGCGCCAGATTTAAAATTGTAAATGTCAAATCATTGGCAAAGTTATTGCCTACTTCAAACGACATTTGGCAACAGAATTATATATTTTTTTTCAAATACGAGTATTATTATATAAATAAAGTAAATTATAAAGTGGTTAACCGGTATATTCAAACATCTACGTATATAACTAGGAAATTTTAAAATCGATAGTACGTAAACTCGAATAACATTTTACGGCGCAGAGAGTCACGGACGTCAAGGACGTCCGTCCACCACAACTGTTGGGTGGAGAATGCGACAAAAAGGCGGTGACGATTGTGTGGTCCTTACGTCCATGGCATAAGGTTCACTTTGAAATAACATTTTCGTCGAATGCCGGCGGTCTTGATTGATGTCAAAAATAACAACGCGAAAATGCACATTTTATTTTATTTCGGGAAGTTCATGCATAAATATCGACTTTTTTCGCGATTATCATAAAAGAAACTAAATTTGCCACATTATGCAATAAAATTAAATACAAAGAGGGGTTTACAAGTAGGAGAGTTTGCACTTGAAAGTGTTTTTTTATAGACCTTATACTTTATTTTTTTCTAGGCTTATTAAAAGACTTATAAAAAAAATGACCGATATTTTTAAGGGCAAAGATATTTTCTACACGCAGTATTTAATTGAAGCATCTAAAATACTTTTAAGCGATTAAATTTTCAAAACAAAAATACACGATTTTGTATGATTTTGCATTATGTCGCAAGGCATCATCTTAAGGGGTAAATTTTGACATTTTTTTTTTTAAGTTTTCTTTATTCATTGAATTGTTTGTTACATAAATTTTAGAAATTTTTCGACCACCATGCTAGGCACATTACTCTCAACATATTGTACATTCAGAAAAAAAAAAAGAAAAAAAAATTCTTTCAAACCTTAACCCCCCCCCCCCCCCCCCCCTCCCTCCCCTTTTTATGTGTTGTTGTTTAGATTTTAATTTAACACTGTGCATTTTTTCAAACAACATGTAAATTAACTGAATGTGCATTTTTCAACATGTAAATTAACTGAAAAAACGTTTTTATAATAATTTATTTAAGTTCATAGCAAATTTGAGCACAAGAATAATCACGCACATCATCACAGACACCCGAAATTAGTATTTTTAAAACCGATCGAGTTCGGATAATAAATCCAGTACTACCTTTATATAAAAAAAAAAACATTTGCGTGCCAATCTCATGTAAATTAAATTTGAGAATTATATTACACGGAATGTGAATTTCATAATTGTTTGTAATCACCCTTTAGTACACACTTTTTATTGGTCATTGTTGGTTTTTTTTACATTAGTCCCACGACAACCTTAAGTGGAAATTACTTTGTCGTTTTACATAATTCGAAAGCTTTTTTATGTAAGTTGTTTACATTCATAACACGCAACCTTGAATAAATAATCTATAGTTGGTACCTACGATGTCCAAAGGAGAAATGCGTCGCCATAAATCAAGTAGAATGAACGTAATAGAAAGAAAATCCCAGAGGCAAATTTGTGTTGTAACAATGTATTAAAACATTTTTTTACTTCAAGCGACACGGTATACACGTTGAGAAATGTTCGAATGAGTGTAAAACCCTCGAACATGAACGGGCATGGAAACCTAGCAGTAGGGGAAGAGTGCCTATGACGGGCGTGGTGGCTAAGGCTGGATGCATACATCCGATTTTTCCATCCTTTTGTCGGATCAGACAAACGGAAGGCCTTCGCGGCACACATTTTTTATGAAAGCCCGCACACATCCGATTCGAAAACCTGATCGGTAATAAAAATAGGCTACGCCCTTCCACGCCGGCCGTCCAATCCGGTCTGGGAAGGGGCGTGGCCCCGGCCGTATTACCTACCCGGTTTTCGAATCGGATATGTGCGGTGTTAATCCGATCCGATTGTCTAATCAGACAACCGGAAAGCAAAATGGGATGTATGCGCCCAGCCGAAATCGTTATCATTGGTTTGGTTTGGAGGGTTAGGTTAGGTGCAAGCTAGTCAGTCTGCAATGTTTTGTCACGCGACTCATTGTTGCAAAATCGCTGTTTTGAAACAATATTGTGTGAAGTTTTGAATCGACATTGTGCCGGGGTCCTTCGTGGAATAAGGTTAGTCTTAATGTACCAAATACTTATGAGGAACGTATGCGTGGCCTGTTTCATACAAAATTTAGTTCCGGATTAACGGCTAAAATATCAAACTAATTGTTTTCAATTTTTTTTTAAATGACAGGTTAGCTATATAAAAAGTACGGATATGAATCCAATTTTCGATTTTTGTTTTAAATTATAAAATATAGGCTTCAAAAGATGACAATTTATCGATGAATTTAGGAGGCTACTTTGGAATTTTTTTCTGACCAAATGGATGCTATTTTTGAAAAATCCTTTCATATCCTGCCTCAGGAATATGATGAAGTATACGATAAAATTTTAGTTTGCACTGAAAACAGTTATATTTGCGTCAAAAACCGGATCTAGGTACGCGCAAATTTATCGTAAAATTACCTAGGTTTTTTGATGTCATCTCATTCACTCTTTTGCTAGTCACGCGGGAGCGAAACGTGCGCGGGCCGGGGGGAGAGGTAATAGAATCGTGTATCTGTGTGTGTGTTGTCAGACAACGCAGGTGCATGTTCGTTGTTTGTTTTATCATTTTAGATCTGTTTACCGAAAACTGGAGAATGCATTCAATAATGCCAATATACTTGTGTTTACAAGGTAGTAGGTAGGTAGTAAGAAACACTATTTTGGCAGTTCAGCTTTTATTTTTAAAATATTTTCTACGATACAAGGATACCTAACTAGGTATAGATATGTATGGCAGTAAGGCATGGAAACTGGCAGACGAAGGATGAAGTAGACTGAATGCGAGGCGGGTATGGATACCGCCGCCCCGGGAACCATTTATTGGATAACAAACACCTCTACCAAGTGGTTCACTACGTTTGGTGACTTAGCAGGGGTGCCCGGATTCATGGGGTGAGGTTTGTCCGGGTATTAACGGTGGATGCGTCTGCCCACCAGCTGCATGACAGGCTCGGATCGGGAGAGAACGAATGAGGGAGTCTCTTTGACTTCAGCTGTAGGTACTCTCTCAAAACATCGCCTTGCACCGCAGCGGGAGGGATTGATTCATACGCCCGGGACACTCCTGGACACACTGACCCCCAGATTCCTTCCCACCCCTAATACCCTTCTCTTTCCCAGAACTTCATCTCCTTCCTTTCCTAAAAAGACCCCTTTTTCCTCAGGGCTTCCTGTGTAGAGCTAACTAACTAACTAACTAACTAACCATCACGCCGTTTCCCCGCAGGGGTAGGCAGAGAGGACGGACCGCCAAACAACTCGATCTTGGCACACACTCCTTGCTTCGTTCACATTCATACATCGTCTCATACGTGCTCTTCTGTTATTTTGACTCTTGACATCGCCCGACTCAAGTATCTGTGTAGAGCTAACGTTAAAAAAAACTGTACAAAAAGATCCCTCAGGCGTATGCAAGGAAAACCAACATACCTCCGAGACACCGATTTTGGAACCTTACAGTATAATTGAATGTGAAGTTACACATATTATTTGACTTTCAAATCTGACATATCAATAGACGCATCCGCCGCCAAGACCCGGACAAACTTCACCCCGTGAATCCAGGCACCCCTGCTAAGTCACCAAACGTAGCGAACAAATGGTTCCCGGGGCGGCGGTACCCTTACCCGCCTCCCAAATTGTTGAATGTGGTGAGACTATGGCATCCTCAATTTTGGTATGTTGTGAGGCTGAAATTGGTGAGGAGGGGAAGGATATGGGGTAAAGGAAGGTGGGGAAGCACCCGGACATTCACATCTAGTCACTAAACACAGTTAAAGCCATTTCAATTCTGGATGGTGGTCTTACACCAGAGTCCTACTGAGAGTTATTTACATTCTGGAAAGTGCCGCAAATATACCATATATTATTTTTAAATGATTGAATTGTGAAAAAACACAAATCAATCAAATATAATTTACCTACTTGCCCACTCCGGGATTTGTACCTGTCACCTCCTGATCGCTAGTCGAGAGAGAGTCTTACCCTTCGACCACGGAAGTCATCATTAATTTTTTTTTGTTTTCATGAAAGTGCCTAAATATGTCGATTAGATGGTTCCATGCCAACTGAGAATAAATTCAACTCAACACCTCCTTGAAAAGTCAAAAAGCTATGAAAAAAATAATTTTAAATTAGCCGATAACCCTAACCTAATGTAACCTATTTTATATTTATAAATATTTTATCACTCTAAATGACTTATCTGAGATGGTTCTGAGTTGGTCTCATTCCAAGTTGTCTGGTCACCGATTTTATTTTGTATGCGAATGTTAGGCCGGGTTGTTTAATCGTACCTCCAAATTAATATTTGACAAAACTTCACATTTTGAACTCTGTTCTAACATGTAAACATCAAATCGGGGTAAAATTCTATATTGTTTTCTTTTGTTATAATTATAATTGTTTTCAATGATTCAATCAAGATAAAAATATCACAACATCGTTGAATATAAATTTTAGTATATTGTGAAACAATCAAACCTAACCGAAGAATTATTGTTAAATTGTAAATTTTGTTGACACCCAGCGTTTGTACTATAAACAAACTAACACTACTACAGAATATGTCCAGAGACCTCCGCATGTGTGTCCCTCGTCCGCTAATGCTAAGGTACTAAACGAAAGGGACCGTTCACCGGCTTCCTGCAAATATTCAAGCGTAATATTACATATATTTTCTGCTTTGTTCACTACATAATTATTTAATTTTTATGTTCGCTCGCGATGTGCGACAATACGTATTACGATTTCCCCCTTCACTACCGCCTCTCGTACGCCCCTTTCCTGTACTTTACTAGAGCAGGACACACGACAATTATACCTATCATTATGCTTTTTTGGATAGTCAATCTTCGCCCGCATGAACAGACCTCTTATGAGTTTGTGATTGTATTAGACTGGGCGCATACATCCGATTTGGCTTTCCGATTGTCTGATCAGACAATCGGATCGGATTAACACCGCACACATCCAATTCGAAGATCCGATGAGTAATACGACCGGGGCCACGCCCTTCGGACCGCCGGATTGGACGACCGGCGTGGAAGGGCATGGCCTATTTTTATTGCCGGTCAGGTTTTCGAATCGGATGTGTGCGGGCTTTCATAAGAAAGGTATGGCGCGAAGGCCTTCAGGTTGTCTGATCAGACAATCGGATGTATGCGCCCAGGCTTAGAGTGAATGGTTTGCGTTTTTTCTGAGTAGTTGTTGTAAAAAAATGTTCAAACATGTTCATTATGGTACATATTGTTGAGATGGCATACCCCTTGCAGCGGTGGTATCTTTCATGAAAAATCTCATGCCATCTCATCAACGGGTTTTGGTAAGATGGCATGTTTGAAGAGTGTTTTGTTTTAACGTTTTTTAAATGAAAACCAAGCATTTTTTTTATTTTATGATTAACATTTATGATAGCTAATTGGTCATAGGAAACTGATAATTACTAATAACCTCATATTAACAATACTTTTTTTAAATAAATATTTTTGTAAAAGTATGCCGTCGTAGACACTCTTTCCCTAGGTCATAAACTCGCGTTCACATTTTATTTTACTTCTTGGGCATTAACTATGTAACGATTTCTAGACGTTTTGTTTGGGAGGGTTTTACTTTCCATGTACATTTGTTACTTAAATCTGAAAAATGTACACGGAAAGTAAAACTGTAAAAAAAAGAAAACTCGTTAAGTCATTAAAGTAAGGCGACAAATAATATCACACGTCTAAATCACGCGACAAAAAATATCACGGAATAAATGCATTGCCATTTAGATTGTTTTTTTTGTGTTATTTTTTTGAGGAAAAGTATTGTTTCACAATGCTTTCACACAAATGAAGTATTTAATTCCGTAGGTCTAAACATAAACTTTAGGGCGCACAGTTTGTCCGCGCTGTGCAGGAGGATTCCCTACAGAGCATCGGACCATCCCATTTGTGTTAAGAAATGTTTAGTTAATTTTTTGAAGTTTATACCCCACAAGACTCCCAATTGCTCCATAAACTAACTGGAGCCTGAGGGACTATGGCATATCCAATTGGCGTATATTGTGAGGCTAACGGGGATGGAGAATAAATGGTTCACAAATTGAACTCATTTGCTGGTCTTCCAAATATCACAACTAAATTGCAAATGCAATTTTTTTTAATTTTTTATTTTTATTTATTTATCTTAAAAATGGGACATATTATAGTATTACTGGACTTCCATCAAAAACATTTGCTGTGGACGGAAGAAGAGTTTACATTTTATATATATATATATACGTTTAAACAGTCACGTGTTTCACATAACATATAATTAGTACAGTTAATACAAACACATCAATCAATAACCTTTAACTAAAAGACATCTATATATTCCGTTAGAGTAAAAACAAGTATAATTTTTAGTGTTACATTCATGTGGAAATATGGGAAGCAGTCTTCCCGTTGATGATTTCTTTAAAATGCTCTTTGATAGAGTTCGATAATTGTATTTTGTCATTAATGCTTCTGATTTCTATTGGTAGGTTGTTAAAGAAGTATTTTCCTTGGTATGTAAAATGATGTTGGACAAAAGAAGTGTTTAGTTTCGGGAACACAAATATATGTTTGAGTCTGGTACGATTTTCAGTTATGAATGCATATTTTTCTTTTACAATTTGTTAGATTGATTTTTTCACAAATAGATTTTTGAATGCTGGAACTTTGAATTCTTCGAATATGCGTTCAGTAGAGAAGTCTGAAGGGAATTTAGAATAATTTTTATTATGAGTTTTTGAACAATTTCTATGGGGGTCAGACTAGTTTTGTAAGCTGCTCCCCAACAGCATACTGAAGAATAGACTGTACTAATGCGTAGCATATTGAGTATAGATTTTTCGTTGATAAGAAGTTTCTAATTCGTAAGAATAGAATGTGCGTAGCGATGCGGAACGACGAACGATGATTTTGTATTTGGTCAATGTCACGGAGAAAGTAATAGGAGTGCAAATTTAGGCTATTCAAATACCTTGATTTAAACAATTGGTAGGTACCATAATCCGCGCAAACAACACTCAACAAACAAAGAGCATTCGGTCGCGCTTTTATCACTGAGAAACACGAAGGATGGGATGAAGCCTTACATTCAAATGATTGATGACTTCACTGATGGTCACTTTGGAGGCACAGTTACACATTTGATTCAGAATCATATAAAAAAATTCATATGATAGCGATGTTTACAGCGATTTTGCTAGAGTTTCAATAACTGATGTGATCTCGACCGCGACAATATTTCAATTAAAAAATGTGGGTACTTTCACAAGAATGTACAAATAATATTTTAGAACTGGCATCTTCCATTTCTTCTTGTTCCCAAGTAAAGCTTTGTGAGGAGAGAGGAACAAAGGAGATGACAAAATTTCGAACAGAGCCATGGGAGTAGTCCCAAAGCTGTTTCAATACTAAACTCGCATCATTATACAGTTATTCAATAAAATTTATGTTGACTATATATTCAGAATAGGGGTCGTCCATTAATCACGTGATGTTTTTTAGCAACTTTTTAACCTCCCCCCCCCCCCCCCTTGGTGATATGTGGTGTGGTTTTAGACAATCCTCCCCCCCTCCCTCATACTCAAAATCATGTGTTATTTTAGTACAAAGTATATTGAAATTTTCAAAATATTATCTTTAAATACAGGTATAATTTGATTAATTTTTGGAAAATTGAGCATCGTGATAAAAATGTCCAGGTTGCAAGTTGTTTTTGACTGGCATAAAAATATTAAAGGAAGGTGTAAAAAAACATATATTTGTACAGGAATATATTTAACGGACATTGTCCTCGGACCACGGACTAGCGAGACTTTCTTCAACATTAACAAGTGGATAAGCACCTTGAATCAGCTGTCGGCACTGTGCTTTATTGAAAATCAACGTCGGTTTCATCAAGCCACTCGGCGTCATCATTTTCGCGCACTACGCAGAGAATCTCTCTCGATTTAGCGATCGATCGTCGCGTGAAAATGCGTAAAGGACGAACATTGTGTATCTCTGGACTGTTATTGCTTGGATCATTAGTAATTGTGGCATGAATTTAAATGTACATTAACATTCTTCTTTGAACAGAAGTACAGTCCACACCACTGGCACGTCCTTCCTACAAGCTGCTGACGGTCCATCTTCAGGCTAGAGCAGTACAGACCATAAGGCAAATTTTCAAAGCCTTCATGCGTTAGAGTAATTCCAAGAAATCGACGTAGAAGCGACGTACCTACCGCTGTTTGGTTTAGAAATCGTGCGTTCAATGACAAATAAATACACGTGTTATCTAATTATATCCCCCCCCCCTCCTTGTGATTTTTTACGAACCCCTCCCCCCCCCTTTCGAGTCTCACGTGATTAATGGACGACCCATAGGGGTTAGTTGACGAATTTTGACATGTCGCAGCGCTCTTCAAATTGCAAACGATTTTGCTACAAAATATATTAACACCAACAAAAAAATATACAATATGTCTTTTCAGAAAACTTATTTACACTCAACAACGAAAACTGAAAACTATGGGAGATTATCCTTTTAGCCCAGCAATTAGAACTATTTGTAATCTCATTTGGAAAGTTCACGTGGGATTAAACTAATGAAAAAGCCATGACGCCTGATAAGCCATCATAAAACGTCCTAATTGCCCCGTAAATTAAGAGTATTTAGGTGAAATACTTGAACTGCCATAAGGTTGCCCGGCTACATTAGGGGTAATTAGTGGCGGCTCGTTATTACGACGGCAAAAACAGATAAACTTTGTTCGTATTGGAAGGGATAGGAAGAAAGGATACAAATCAAATTCGTACTTCACTAATGATACTAAAATAATAAATTGTATACCCACAACGTTTTCAGCATCGAAAATTGAATGTATATATTATAAATAAATGAAAACAAATAACTTTGTGTACACCACTATTTAAAGAATTAAGAAGTTTGAAGAAGTATATATTATACATAATTGAAACATGTTATACGAATGAATCGTTCTTCTTTTTAACCTACATAAAGTTGTCTCCACCACTTAGTGGATAAAAATTCAACAGAATTCAACCAATATTTTTATTTCATAATTACTTTAAAATCTACTGTACTAAACACGTAACGACCGTGTGCGTTTAAAAAAAATATTTGTTTTTATTTTTGTAGTAAAAATTACGTGACAGAGTTGTAACTCAAGTGTATTTCATATAAATCACAGTTGTCTTCTGCCACCTCGACTTGCATGTATTCTATAATGTTACAAAAAATGATATGACGACATAAAATATATCTGTTTTTTAACTCCAAAGGGTATATCTATCCAACCTATCAAGTAACAGGGATTATTATTTTTAATGATGTTTAATGAAATATTTTTAAAAATCTCAAAAACTTGTCTCCTACAACTTTTATGTCGTACGTTAATTCTGTCACGTGGGCTGTCATTCGAAATAGGTATACACGTAGCTCGTGTTTGTCACCCCCAATAGGCATTTTATGCCTCCTTCCCCCCTTGCTACAATTCCCTTCTGAGATCCAGAGAGATTAATTTATATTAAAAACAAAATGTGATAGAGTGGTAAAAGTTATGTAGGTTAAAAAGAAGAACAACCCTTATTTACCTTTTGGTGGTTCTGTGAGAAGAGTAGACTTCTTGTCCAAAAAAGTGATTCTAATTTTCTAATATTTAAAACCTAAATTAGAACCAAACTTGCTCTGAAATCATTGGATTTGTAAGTAGGTACTTTAATACCCACCTATTTTAAGCTTTATTAAACCATGTAATGTGTATTTTATATAAAATTATTTTTAAATCAAATAATTAATTACAAAATGCTTACGGAACGGCGACGATACAAAAAAAACGTACGTTCCTATACAATAATGCTGCTGCTTTTTCTTACATATTAAATAATAGTGAGACAAAAGATGAGACACACAATGTACGTGTGTCTGTTTCCTCCAAAGTACTTTTTTTCTTAAACAGACATAAATGCATTGGGTGTCTCATCATTATTTAATGCGTAAAAAAGAGTTGCAGCATTATTGTGATAAGGAATGTATGTTTATTGCCTTTCTTATATTGTCGCCGTTACGTAATTGAGAATACTAAAAGCGCTTAATCTGTCCAAAATTTTTTATTTAGGGTGATTATCGTTTTATTATTTAGGGTGATTATCGTGACATGTATTTGGGGTAGCACACCGATCCATATTGATAGATATAGATCCATCAATATGGATCGTGATAAATATTTAACGTGTAACCCAGGGGCCACCAAATGGCAGACCGCGGTCCGCATACGGACCGCCGACCTATTTTGTGCAGACCTTGTGTTAACAATACAAGTTGTTCATTAAGGATCTTAAATCGGAATTTGAAAACTGATTCACAGATTTTAAGAAAATTGAGAATGTGGTCTATATCCTCAGTAACATTTACTCTCTGCATCCTGGTGATGAATGGAGCAATGAAGCTCCAAATATTTTCGGGAGTAATAAAGCTGCTCTCCAGATGGAAATCGATTTCCACGAAAGTACAGAAACACCAAAAACAGAAAGTTTTGTTGTCAAAAATTTTGGATAAAATTTGTTTGTGCTAATAAATAACCACATTTAAAAAATTAGCCTTGAAACTTCTCACTTTGTTTGGGTCAACATAATGTTTGTGAAGCGGCATTTTCCAAGATGAACTTCATTAAAAATAAATTCCGGGGCAGACTTACCAATGAACATCTCCAAGATTTAATGACAATAGCTTGCACAAACTTTAGTCCAAACTTTGGACGGATAGTCCAAGGCAAAAAATGTAATTTTTCTCTTTAATATTGTAAAAAACCCTCGGCACTTCTTTTTATTCATAACGTTTGTTTATTATTTAATAAAATAATGTTCCGGAACCCATTCGTTTAATGTGTTCATTGATATTGTATCTACACATATTTAAATAGTACAGTTTGTTATTTCAATTGTTAAGCCGGGGGGGACGGACCCCTAATGAAAGTAATCGGTTACTCCTGGTGTAGCCTATGCCCACGTGCTAATTTCAGAGCTAAGAAACATGTTACCCAGAATTTAGATAGCCGAAACAATCTTCACGTGATGTGAAACATTTCCTCATTCTCTCTGAAACCCTCAGCTCCTACAAAATCTGTAATCTTACCCTTTTTTCGACACTGACCATTTTGATTGCTTTATTCGCGTATTGATAGTCTTCCTTTACAGATATAGGAAATCCGTAACACTTTTTTGGATCTCTGGAAAGAACTACCGACATTTCAGGAAATGAAATTGACTCCCCTGACTCCATTGCAAAAGCAAGACGTTTCTGGCTCGATCGTCACTCTAACCAATTTCCACTCCCTGTCCCAAAGGATATTCTTTTAAATCACCAATAAAAGAACCCTTGCGAGATGAGCTAAATCTTGGTACAGTGTAATACAACCATGATATTGTCTGAATAAGGATTTCCAGACCATTTTTTTTAGTTCCATGTTCACCTTCTAACATAAATAATATCTGTGCTTTGTTACAAATATCAGGAACAATTTATTGAATAACCAACACCCCTGCCACAGGTCGCCCCAAGTGGTTCGCTACGTTTGGTGACTTAGCAGGGGTGCCTGTATTCATGGGGTGAGGTTTGTCTAAATCTTTGCGGTGGAACGTTTGCCCACCTACTGCGTGGGGGGCCGGATCGGGAGACTGGCTGTGGAGGGCCTCTTGATTCTCTTAACCCATCGCTTTGTACGGCATTGGGAGGGATGGATTCACACGTCCGTCTCTCCTGGACACATTGGCCCCCAGATTCCTGCCCACTCCTATTACTATTTCCTTCCCTGAACTTTCTCTCCTTCCTAAGCCTAAAAAACTCTTCGTTCAGCATCCCCAAGGATGAAATCGGCTCTGAGGGGAATTATTTTAATTATTAGGGGAATTATTGAAAAAAAAACTGCCATGAGTCGCCCCAAGTGGTTCAGTACGTTTAGTCACTTAGAAGGGATTGCCGGGTTCATGGGGTGAGGTTTGTCTAGATCTTGGTTACGGATTTCCCACCTACTGCGTAGCAGGCCGGATCGGAAAAGATTGGTTGAGGCAGATCTTTAGTCTTCTCCAGCCAGACTCTCGACCCATCGCCTTGCACCGCAGTGGGAGGGTGGATTCATACGTTCATCGCTCCTGGACACATTGACTCCCGGATTCCTTACCGCCCCTTGTACCTTTTTCCATCCCAAAACTTTCCTTTTTTTTCATAAAAAGACCCTTCACACAGCATCCCCAAAGATGGCGTATGCCTTGAGAGGTTTGTTTTCCTCCCGTATGGAGCTAATGTAAAAATAAACTATCGAAATCTAACAGGGTACACGTGACGTCACACGTAGGTACCTCAATTTTGTCGGATTACAGGTCAATCCCACTCGGATAGGTACGAAATCAACAATTTCCAATTTAAATACTTAACAACATTTCCGAAAAACTTGAATTCTTTTGAAATAATTTGTAAACCGCCCGTGTGCGAGTCTACGCAGCGCAACTTAGCGTGGCGGAGTAAGTTCTGTCAGGATCAGCCGACCAATGATTTACCCTTGATTCAGAATCGACGTTCGTTGACCAAAATGAAAATATGTTTTTAAGCCATAATGTTATTCACTCACGTTCTTAGTCTACAAGTCAGATTTTTTTATGAAAAACTTTTTGTATGCCCAACTTTAATAAAAATATTTTTTCCAACCTTTTACCTAAATTACATTCCGCTTTCAATGTTGCATAATATCCACTTATTTTCACATTTCATTTTATGATATCCTAGCTCTGCCAGCCAGCTTCTCCCGACTATGAAGAACATTTTTTCGAATCCTTATTTTATTGGACCATTAGAAAAATAATAGCAAACAAACATTATTGTAATGAACGTTCGTCCAAGTATGTGAAAGGGACAATCGAGCATGAAAGAAGTAGCTTGGTAAGGTTGTATGTAATATAAACCTACGGCACGTTGACTCGTTCTTCTTTCATACTGAGCCTTCTTACTTGTAACATTGCGACCAATTGTTAATGATGGTTAATATATATTCAGTAATAAAATACGGAATTATTTTTTGGGGAAATTCAGTTCAAGTCTCCACTTCTGTATCCATTGTAATTTTCATAATAATTTTGAAATTAAAATATGTATTTAGTTAATATAATGACCATTCCCATTCCGATGTAAACATGTATCCATTCAAAAAGCAATAAAAAAATTCCATACGTCATAAATATAATAACGATTTGACAATAAAATTAGGTCTTTAATAATTCATATTACTTGTAAGGTTTTTCCCTGAACAATATTGAAGTAAGCAACAAACCCATGGTAATTAACCTACTGGAATTACCAAAATATTTAGAAATTCTACAGTCTAAAACGACTTAGTAACAAATGTAATTAATATAATTGATTAAAATCCTTTAGACCACCCTGCTTCCCCTCCCTCATACGTTATGTATATAAACCGTAGACTAAGAATAATTTGTACCAGTCTCCAGAAGATGGCTCTAGCGAGCTGAACGGTCAATAAAATTAAAGTGGAAAAAGTTTTATATTTGTTTTATTATAATATATTTTAATGAATTCCACCATGAATTGTCAGTTTCAAAAATAGAAATACTAAACTGGGTACATAATACATGTTGAATCAAAGACTAATAACACCCTTGAAGGTTGAAAAATATGAAAAAAAACAATCACTCCTTAGAAACACATATTAATTCAGTAAACAGCATTCGCTATTCCCTTGAAATGATTCATGCAAATAATCATTTCAGGAATGTTTACTCTGAATTTCGACACGCGAAATTCTTTGAAAAGCCTCCGAAGCGATAGAGATAAACATGAAAATGTTTAAGAACAAAAATAAAGAACCTTGAAAACTTTGCAGATGAATGAAGGTGCCTCACATAAAATCCAACCTTTTCAGGTGAATATTATACTCCTATCTTTAAGGGCTTATTTATAGGCGAAGAACATTCTGAATATATTTTTATTATTTTATTTTATTAGATATTTGAATAGGAAACATAAACCATTCCATAATTTGATATTCATGTATTCCGAGAACATCCATTACTCTCTTTTCTACGAATCTTTGAAATTAAATATAAAACAACGACCGTCTGAAACGTAAAAAATGTTAGGTTTTATAAATAATAAACTAGAGCTGTCATCGAATAGGTTTTCAAGGGTTTCAGGAATTCATTTAATCCAATAATATTTAAATTCTGGATACCAGCTTTCTGAATTAATGGTAATGTAATATTACCGAAATAGGTAAGTAGAAGCATGTTTTTAGGCCTTAATTGGAGATTTATATCTTGAATTTGTATTTATTACCCCCCGAAGCAGCTTTGTTTTATACCTAACGTTTCTGTACAACGCTAATGACCATAGATAAACTTATGATAAATTGAAGCCAATGAGAATCTTAACGAACGTTAATAGTAAAAAATCAGGTTGCCAGGAATATTTTTATACATAAAGACCATATTACACAGAGTGCTATTTCAAAAATAACACAAAGAACTTTAAAGTAATAATAAATAAAATAAATTTTTAACTTATAAAGAAATATGACTTTTTCTTATGCTTCAAGATGGTTTTGTAAATAGAGAATATTTTATAAAAAGCTTTTTCAATTTTTGAGGCAAGTGTACGTATCCCCGCACAGAAAACCATTTATTGGATTACCAACACCTCTGCCATAGGTCACCCTAAGTGCTCGGGCTCATGGGGAGATGTTTGTCCGGATCTTGGCGGAGGATGCTTCTGCCCACCACCTACTACTTTTTCACGCGTGCCAGGCCAGATCGGGAGAGACTGGTGGAGGAAGATCTTTTGACCTCTCTGCCAGGACTATCTCGCCTTACGCCGCATTGGAAGAGATAGATTCATACGTTCGTCACTGCTGGACACCCTGACCTACCCATCCCTCGTACATTTATTCTTCCCTGAACTTCCTCTCATTTCTTTCCTAAAAATACCCTCCACGCAGAGTCCCCAAAAATGGCATAGGCCCAGAGGGGAATTATTTTCCTCGGGGTCTCCTGTGTGGAGCTAATTTAAAAAATGTGTATGAAAACTTTTTTTTACGGAACTACGTCCATAAATAACTATTACAAAACGGTACCTGTGTGTTACACAATTTTGATTTAAGAAAAGTAAAGTTTAAATATATTATTGAAAAATATCGTACTTGGATAAACGTAGTGTTCTCATTTTTCGCATACAATATGATCCCCTCATCTTTTATCCAAATAAACCCAAGAACATACGAACGAATAATCTCCAGAGTCCACTTCAGAAAAGAGAAGAAAAGAGAACTAAATAAATAATAAGGTCCTCCTCTAAATGGTCTTTAAGGTTAAGGCATTTAGTATGCGCTTATACGATGAGCGAATTTCGTCCTTTTTTATGTCCCTAAAAAATGCTGAGAGGGTACCTTGTCCCTAACTTAAGTACTATTTAACCCTCAGGATTATACCTTCCCCTAGGATTAAATATAAATAGGTACTACAGAAAAAAGGACGTCTGGACTAAATTGTGTTAGCAAATATTTTTGATGTTTCTTAACATAACACAAATAACACAAAAAATATATTTTTTTACCTTTATACAGGTGTAACAGCGTGTACCCATAGGATGTTAACAAGCGATTCCTGAGCATATTTGGAGAAAAAATGTAGATAGAATTTTGCCCTCCGATCTTTTAAAACCAAAAAAAAATATTTTTCAATCTTACTTCGCCACTGATCACCCTCCTGTCGCGGCGGTATCACGTGATATGAGCACTCTTTCGTGTGTTAACGTGCTATTGGAACAATCACGTGACCCGCTGGGCTATACCCGACTACTTAGTTGCGATTAGGGTTACCATTTAGAAAATTGAAAAGTTCTGGCAAAAAGCCTGACACTCCAAAAAAGTCCGGAAGATTTATAACTAGAAAAAGTACATGTTACAATGGTTTATAAGTTTTGTAAGTACAAAAGATTTTAATCACATAATGCAAATATCATTACAAACATATTATTATGATAGTGTGTATAACTAATTTGGACTTCAGAAAACTAAGTAGTAGAATTTATAACGTAAGTGTTATTTGATGTGTGATCTACCCACTCACAAGGCAAACCTTAACGTGCTCTGAGGGAGGTGGTCATGTTTGTTTCATATTGTCATTTCCCAAAATAGTGTTATAATTACTCTGAAAACAACACAAAGACAAAACTAATTAACACAAACCTTTACTTTGAAGTGGGTATTATAGGTAATTATCATTAGTGTATGTTTTATTTTTCCTCGTTTACAAAAAACAGGTCCTCAGAAATTATTTATTTATTCCTTTGATCAAATCTGTGAGATGTTTTGCGGACCTCCCTTTGAATGTTGTTTAATTTGAAAACGTAATAATATTTACTCTAAAAATGGAATAACCTACCTACCCAGCCTTACCCGAGATTTTGGCAAAAAAGGTTTTTTGAAAGTCAACTTTCTTATTGTGAAGTCACAGATTTTTTTGCATTCCAAAACGACTAGCCCGAATTTCAACCCTCTTTTGTGTTATGGATTTAATGAAAATTACGTAGTAATTTTTTTGTCGGTTCAGTGGACATTTCAAAGCTCAATAGCTTACAATGGTTAGTAAAAATCTGTCGCGCTTAGCTAGAAGTTTCAGGTGTGTAATCTGTGCAAATTTCATGACACCAGATATCACTCTTCGGGTTTGCTGCTTCGGATGAAGACAATAATAGCGACACTCAATTGATAATCTTTAAACTGAAAATCAGAAAAAGATACGGTCACATCCAGGAATCGAACCCAGGAGATCCGAACCGGCAAGGCAAAGGTCTAAATATTACAATGTGCGGTTTTACAATTTTTTTTTACTAAGTTTCTTAATAAATTTCATTTACTTTTTTACTAATTGATTATATAATCACACTTTGGGTGGGAAGGGTAGTTCTACCTTTTACGCCTGTCTTACTTAAATATCTGTAAAGGCACCGCTGTCAAATATTTTTATGTGAATATTGTACACCAATCTCTTTGCCTATCAAGGATCCCAACTACAGAAAAATTGGAATCAAGAATAAGGCATTTGATTGGTTCAAATCATACCTCACAGGCAGAAAGCAATATGTTAAGCTACCATCACATAAATCATCCCATCAAACCAGCATTAATTTTGGTGTACCACAGGGCAGTGTACTTGGTCCCACACTTTTTCTCATCTATATCAATGACTTATGTAAATTATCTATTGATGGGATCATTATCACATTCGCCGATGATACTGCCCTTGTAATTAAAAGTAAGACATGGGAAGAAACATTCCATAAAGCGGATCTAATATTGAAGATTATTAAACAGTGGTTAGATGATAATCTACTTACGTTAAATATAACAAAAACGAAATATCTAACGTTTAGTCTAAATATTCCGAGTCAGCCTTCAATCAATCATACACTAATAATACATTCTTGTAGAGATGTCTCTTGTTGTCTACGCAAGCCACTGGAACGAGTAGATTACATTAAATATCTGGGTGTAATAATTGACAATAAGCTACGGTGGGAAGATCACGTAATAAATGTTACAAACCGGATACGGAAACTGGCTTACATCTTCAGGACATTACGAAATATTCTGAATAAAAATACACTAAAAACGGTATACTTTTCCTTATGTCAATCTATTATATCTTATGGTATAGTAGTCTGGGGAGGATGCTCTAAAACAATATTAGATCCATTAATTAAAGCTCAAAAATTGATAATGCGGACTATTTACAAAGTACACTATATTCACCCCACGAAGGACTTATTTAAGGACTTCAAAGTACTCAATATAAAATCCTTATACGTCAAAAACATATCTACCTATTACAAATTCAAACACACGAAAAAAAATATTTTTGAATCAACCTACAATACAAGAAACTCCAACAAATCCAATTATATTATTCCACCAACAAAAACCTCAATGGCACAGACACAATTTAACTTTCTTGCTCCTAAAATCTTCAATAATTTAACAATAGAAATAAAGTCAATAGCCAAATACGACAGTTTTAGGAAGGCGCTTGGGGACTTTTTGATGAGTGATTGTGATAATGTTAGTAGCCTGTTTCTCGTACTCAGATGAAAGTGTATATTTTGTTTATATGTGTGAGGATGTTGTTATATGGGAGTATGTACGTATGTGTGTATATACATGTATAGATGTGTGCACCAATATATGCATGTGTGCTTGCATGCACCCAGACTAACAAAAAAGGTAAAAAAAGTTATTACATCGCAAGTTATTACATTATTACATTACAAGTACATTTTTACAATCTTATGTTAATTTATTCTCCTTTCTACTTTCTATTTTTTTTATATATACATAATTTCTACCTTTTATTATAATTTCTACTTTTTATTTTAATTTCTACTTTTTATTATAATTTCTACTTTTATTATAATTTCTACTTTTTATTATAATTTCTACTTTTTACTATAATTTTTCCAATTTTTAGCATCATTTATACTTAAATCCATGTTCACACTAGACTCCATACTTCATAAATCATAACTTTTATCCATTGGTCACCATGAGACAGGCAGCCGCCTAGTATGGTGATCTAATATTCTTTAAGTGTCACTAATATGTTACATGTGTTCTATAAATAAATAAATAAAAAACAGTGGTATCTCGAGATACGAGTGCCCTAACATACAAGATATTTGAGATACCTACGAGCCGTCGAGCGAGCGAAGTTTGAGATACGAGGAACGGCCGGCTGCACACGACCTACCAGTTTGTGTCTCTGTGAAAATCCATGGGCCTGGTGGTGACTGAGAGAGACGTGAACGAGCTCGTCGAGCAGCACTCTCAAAAACTGACGACCGAGGAGTTACAAGAGTTACAGTTACAGCAGTAGCAGCAGCAGCAAGAAATTGGTTTCAAGGAGGAGCCAGAGATGGGGGAGATTGTTTCCACAAGTGAGATGAAGGAGATCTTGGGAATGTGGGAGAGTTTCGCTGGAAAAGAAAAAATGGAAAGAAACACCCCGAAAAAGTTGCAACTGGTCGTGCATCGGAGCTATTTAATGACACTTGCCTAACTCATTTCCGTAATATTCTGGAAGGGAAGAAGAAACAAACCTCCTTGAACAGGTTTTTTTTTAATCCGGCGAAAAAGGCAAAGACCGGTGAAGAGAAAGGCAGTGATTATAATTAAGCATTCAGTAGCATTAATGTTGTGTCTAAGTTGCATTTAAGTGACCATAATACAAATACACTTTATAAAACCAGTTTATTTCTTTACATTCTCATTTATTAAGTTTTTATACAATATTTGTCATTTATAAATATATTTTTCTTATTCAAAAGCACGTAACAAGAACAAGTGGGGTGGCATTTCGGGGGCTGGAACAGATTAATGGCATTTCAATTAATTTCAATGGGGAAAATTGCTTCAAATTAACATACGAGCATTCCATTACGGAACGAATTAAACTCATATAAAATATATATGAATGTGTGTTACAAGTCTTTCCCATCTTCTTGACTTTTCTGGAGAAGAATATTTTATCAAAACGAATCATTCACTTTGGCAGGGGAGATGTGCAAATTGTTCTTTTTTTAAAAATACGTAAATTTTTAATACGTAAAACGACACTTAATGGCCCTACACTGACTTTAACTTCTAATTATGAAGTCCTATTACAAAACAGGCCATAATTTTTAGTGAACGACCGAAGGTTCGGTTTCGGCTTCGGTAAGTGTTGATAATTGATAATTTTTTGTTCCAGGAAGTAGTTCACATTTTTGTTCATTTTTATAATTTTTGTTTGTATTTTTATAGCAGTAATATCAAAAAATTAATAATTGTTTTTTCACACATCTGCATCAATTATTGTTTTGTATTTAATTTAACACGTGTAATAAGAATGTTGTGATTGTAAACGCTATTAAAATTAAAATATTCAATTAATTAGGTAATTCTTTTAATAATCAAGCGTTGATTATTGACAAATTTTTGTTCCAAAAATTTGTTAACATGCATTGTTAATTTTTATATATTTTATAACAGTAAAATAAAAATAAAATAAAAATTTCACGTATGTACTTCAATTATTGTTTTTTATTTCATTTAACACGTGTTAACTGTCTGTATAAGTGATTAAAAAAAGCCAAATTTCAGTAAACAATAATTTTTAACATGTCTAAAAAAGTTTCAGTTTCGGTTTCGGTCGAAACTGATACAAATACCGAAAATTCGATTTCGATAGAAATTCCCGTTTCGGTCGGACACAAATAACTTTGGACAATACTTTTATTGTTGGAGTGTGGTGAGTTTTATACAAAAAAAAATCATTCAAATGTACGTATTATTTTCAAAGATATATCGGTTTAAATCCTACTAAGTTTAAATCCTAATAAATTATACTAAGATAGTAAAATATTTGAAAAGGGGATAACGCTAAAATAATATTTTAATTTAATTTTTTAAATGATGAATAATAAATGTACATATTATTTAAAACCGCAATGTTTCATCACCCGTGTTTAGTATGGGCTGTTAAACTCGTTTCCCTTGTCAAACAATTTTTCCGGATTTCGCGCGTAAATTTATGGTGTTATACACTGTATGGGGTTTATGGCGCCCATAAATATGAAGGATTTATCTAGATTTTTATGGTGTACGTACCA
Organism: Glyphotaelius pellucidus; assembly: GCA_936435175.1. Lineage (NCBI taxonomy): Eukaryota > Metazoa > Arthropoda > Insecta > Trichoptera > Limnephilidae > Glyphotaelius > Glyphotaelius pellucidus. Next base: position 7,611,006 of record OW386552.1, on the reverse strand, counting down.
CCCGACAACTACCTATTACCAAAACGTCAGGTTTCAGATTTTTTACGACTACCGAAAATAGATTTATTTTATGTTGCGAAAAATCACGGCCCAACCTATATATGTATACACTCACTTTATCACATTTAAAACTTGATCTTCTTTGGTAAGTATATATTAATATTTAACTGATATCTATTTAGTACCCGGTTTAGCCCGATTAGGTTCTATATTAGATATCATTGTTCATTGAATAATGGAAATATATTCACAATTTGGGAGGGACCTGATGTAATCTGAAAGTATGTTGTCTGTTGTACGCTGATGATGCGGTGCTGATTTCTAACACTATGGAAGATTTACAGTCTCTAGTGTCTAGGATGAACGAAGTATGTATGAAGAATGAGTTAATGATGAATGTAAGTAAGTCTAAAGTCATCGTGTTTGAAAGAGAAAGTACGAAAACAGTGTGTGATATAGTTGTGAACGATGAATACTTGGAGCAGGTGGATGAGTTTGTGTATCTGGGTAGTATGTTTACGAGAGATGGGAAGGCTGATAGAGATATCGAAAGAAGGGTAAATGCCGGTAACTCCATTAATGGAGGACTGAATGCCATTGGCGCTAATAAAAAACTGTCAAAAGGAGCGAAACTAGCAGTCCACAATGGAGTCCTGGTACCTACCCTGATGTATGGCAGTGAGGCATGGAACTGGCAGAGGAAGGATGAAAGTTAACGGAATGCTGTAGAAATGAGATCCCTGAGGCGTATGTGTGGTAAAACCATGTATGATCGTGTGAGAAATGTGGAGATCCGCAAAGAATGTAAGGCTGATGTAAGCATAATAAGTAAGATTAAGAAAGGGACCCTCAGATGGTTTGGGCATGTAGAGCGAATGAACGAAGAAAGTAGTGTAAGAAGAATACATGACGCAAATGTGAATGGTAGAAGAAGTCGGGGACGCCCGAGGAAGACATGGCACGATCAAGTGAATCAGATACTGGAGTCGAGCCATGTCAAAAGTCAGAATAATAGAAGATTATGTATGAGACGATGTATGAATGTGAGTGAAGCAAAGGAGTGTGCCAGGACCGAGTTGTTTCGCGGTCCGTCCTTTCTGCCTACCCCTGCGGGGAAACAGCGTGACGGTTATTTAGTTAGTTAGGAAGGGACCTTTCGCTTTCCGGGTAAGTAAAAAATATGCGTTAAGAAAATGAAGATTATGTGGGTGGTTCTTAGTTGAAGTACGACACAGTTAAAAATGACCCAATCGATACCTTAGCGCAGTGGTTAGCGCTTTGGCCGGAAAGCGAAAGGTCCTGAGTTCGGGTCCCAGAGGTGAAAATATTTTTTTCTGATTTTTGTGTTTCCATATTTTCGATTGAGTTTCGGTAATATTGTCAATATTGTATTCATTTAATTAAATATTACAATTTGAGGTTTTACTCATAAAGTTTAAAAAATAAAATAAATTATTTATCTCTGATGTAAGTAATTGTTGTAAGTAATCAAATTGAATAAATTTTTATGTTCACAATGAAAATTTATACAGTTGTCTTTTTTGAATTGAAGTAGCTAAAATAGCAGAAGAAATTTTAAAAAATATTTTATATAAATGTGTTAAAGAGGAAATTCAATTGATTTTAATGTTTTTTTTTTTATTTTGCTTTCCGACATTCGTGTCTCTAATGAACGAAGCAACCGCGAACGGCAGGAGACATCCCTTACGGTTGCCTCTTTCCTTTCCCATAATTCGTGGCTCGGCTTGCGCATATTTTCTCCTGTTTATATGGAGCATAAAACGCCTAAATTCTCCCACTAAGAAACGCAATATCTCTGTAAACTGTAGTAACGGCAAACATAAAAAAACTAGGTAAACTTCGGATATTAAGGTATAAAGAAATAACTCTCATATTAAACAGTAGCCGCTTGATTACCTGAGTGCGCACTATCTGTGTTGCAAATTTACCGGGAGGGATTTATAAAATATATTATGTATAAACTACATGCCCGGTACGTGTAGTGTTGATCCAAAATTGTTTATGAATTCATCTTCTTCAAGATTCACTAATTCAGCTTCAGATACACTTGTAATGTGCTGTAAACACTAAAAAGGAAATAAGGCGAAATGTTGTTTGCTCGAATTGGGTGATGATATTTGTAGGAAAAACTTACCACTTTTAAAGATGGGATACTCTCAAAGATGGGATACACAACGATGGGATAAAAAAATATATGCATAGATAATCGTGCTTTTGTCAATTTTCTGAAATTTCCAGCAAGAAAGCTGAGATTATGTGTCTTTCGTGGATAAGGGCAAGATCCCATACGGAATCGGTTGTCGAATTTCTATGATTTTCTATGACTTTCAACTGCTTTTTCGATGCATGTTTCAATGTGTGCGTGCATGGGTGTTGTGGGCCGATGACAGCTGCTAGTTTGAAACACGATAAAGATCATCGCTATAAGAACATCTTTACATAGTATAAGTCACTCCCGCTGTCCGTACGCTTAGGTCTTTTAAACTAAGAAACGGATTTTCATGCGGTTTTCACCAGTAGATAGAGTGATTCAAGAGGAAGGTTTGTATGTTTAATACGTGCAAATCATAGTAGAGAAAAGCCCAGAAATTCAAAGATTCAATTCAGGCAGCGGGCTGGTAAGCGGGCGGTGTGGATTTGATATGTAAATTAACAGATGGCATTGTGTTTTTTTAGCCACAGCAACGTGTGGCCGGTTCTGCTAGTATTAAATAAATTCCTGAGTTACAGAGTATAGACATAAAAGAAGAGAGGGAACATCATTTTTTGGGGGACGAGGGGAAGTTACGTAAGAAAGATGGGGTAAAAGTAGGTTTGAGAAGAGAAATATGTTATTTAATCTGTTTTTGTACACCACTGATAAAGGTTCAGGTGAACCGAAACCGGTTGATTAATATATTAAAGATGTATAATAAAGTGATAATCAAATAAAGTTATATAATTTTAATTATTATATCATTGAAGAAGAAGATAACAATAATAATCTAAACGAAAATATGAAAGAGAACAAGACACAGAAAAATAGAAAAACACGTCCCTGTTAGACGAGAGGTCTGGGTTCGAGTCCCAGTTGCGACCATTGTCTTTTTCTATTTTTTCTGTGCTTGTTCTCTTTCATATATTTTCGTTTAGATTATTATTGTTATCTTCTTCTTCAATGATATATTACGCTGATGGGAATAACCTTCAAAAGTTATAAAAAGAGAGTTTTTCTCATAAAAAATTGATTTATAAAAAATTAAGTAATTATTATAAAAAATTAAGTAATTATTATAATTATTAATTTAATTATAATTATAATTATTAATATAATTATTTAATTATGTAATTGCTATGTGTAAGATTTTCAAAAAAGCTCGTCGATTCATTTTTGCTGATGATACTGCTCTTGTTGTATCAAATGAAAATCCTGAAATTGCTATACAAGAATTGCAAATAGATTTTAACGAGCTTCTCAAATGGGCTCATGATGTAGGATTAATTATTAATGTTAAAAAAACCAAATGCATGTACATAAAATCTCCAAGTTTGAAAATGTGGAATGTTCCTAAAATAACCGCTCATAGCTTTAACTGTATACATAGAGGAATTGTTAATGTTTGTGACTGTGAAAAAATAGATTTCACAAATGAATATACTTATCTGGGAATAATTGTTGATAACAATTTTAAGTGGGATAAACAAGTGGCTAAAATTTGTAACCAGCTCAGATCCTTAGCTAGTAACTTTTACAAATTAAAATTTATTTTGCCTCATTGTACTCTTAAACTCATATATTTTTCTATGGTCGAATCCATCCTTAGATATGGTATTCGAACTTGGGGTCATGCAAGCACTACTTACATTAAATATATTGAAAATTTACAAACCGCCATAATAAAAAAAATTGTCACAACTAAGATTTACAAACAGAGACATAACTTAAAATTACTGTATGGCTCAGAGAGCCTACTTACAATAAAAGGTCTCCACTGGTTCACTACTATTATGGATAATATGGGGGAAAGCCCTTACAAACACCTACTTGTACACAAACATACCACAAGATTTAGAGAAGGAAAGGGCCTAAAAACTCCTCGAATATTAAATAAATATGGAAGCCGTACTCTTGAATATCTAATACCAGTGATTTTCAATAAAATCAATAATAACATAAAATTTGAAAAAAATGAGAGACTAAGTCCTAAAATGATAAAACTATGGTTAATGAACGAAAACTCCATGTATCTTTGTATATCTTAATATAGCTGCCTACATATCTTTTATTAGGTAGGTATATTGAAATATCTTATATATTTATAGTTGTAAGTTAAATTATCTCATACTACTATCTATTCTAATGTTTCCTTATAACTTTAAATGTATTTACAAATTTTTTCTTAGATATTTTATTATGAATGTTTTAATTGTTAGAACCTGCAGACAAGCTGCTATATGACAGCTTTGTGGGTATACAAATTCTTGTACAAAATGTTTTTTCTGTAATTTAATAAATAATAAAAAATAAAAAAAAATGCATACCCACAAAGTGTTTGCTACATATGAGAATTTAATGCTGAGGACCAGTTATGATTAAATATCGCATTATTTTTTTTTCTTACCCATGTAGCAGAGTATATTGTAGGGAAAAGGGTATGATTACTTCCTTAATCAACTAAAAAGGTATCTGATATCCAAATACAACCTATTCCAAACCCTCCGAAATAACATAGTAGATAACCCCTTATCTTCCGGATATGTTTTCTGTATTATTAATATGGTCAGAATTATTAATTGAACTCACTTTGGTAAAATTAGGTAGAAGCGTAAAAGCAGAATATGATATGCTCCCATGGGTTACCCGACAGTTGATCAACTCCGAAATTATATTTATTATTAAATTATAATTTTTTGTGCATTTTTTACAAATTTTGGACATAAAATTTGGACTACAAAAAAACCTCTAATAATAAGTTGGTTTGGATATCAACCGAATTTATTTATAGTCTCGATTTTTTGTACTTGGTGGTATGTACACTAAGGTGGATCATTTAACAAAAAATGTTATTTTTAAATTCTAAGAGCGATAAAAGGGTGCCAAATGGGTTCAAAACGATGTGTTTAAAATTTTTCAAATTTCTGATACGATCTTCTTCCTCCGGATTCACTTCAAAGTTTTGAAAATTTTAATATATTTTTTTTTTTTTTACCAAACCAAATTTTTTGTAATCATCCATAGCAAATGAAGTATATTTTGACGAAATCATTTACAATAAGTCCCAAAATTGAGTCTCGCAAAATAATGCTGAAATTCGAGAGTAAGAAGGATTTTGCTGGTATTTAAATATACTGCCTTGAGATAATTTGAATTATATTAAAATATATTTTTTTAATGAATGAATGAAAATATTCTCTTTATTTTGTGTTTTATTAAAAAAAGTTCGTTTTTAATGGTTTAACTAACATTTTTTAAGATTTAACAAGGTTGGGTTTTTCTCTATTATGTGAAATTTCAAAGTCGAAGAAGATGATATCCAAATATTTTTTTAAAAATTACGTGATTTTATATCTCTATTTAACACCCGTTTATCACTATTATACAAATCAAAACAAGAATTTTTTTCCCCATATAGTCGTGACCCACCCTAATGTACACTGTAGATATAATTTTTTCCTTGGTGCATTTGACTGAAAATATGTTTTATTTATTTATTTAAACGCCCATAGGGCTTTTACATGAAGTACAGTACACGTTTTTGGTAAAGTATAGGAAATAACAAAATATAATATAAACGTAATATAACTGTAAGAAAAAAAATAAAGATAACATAAGATATAAGAAACAAAACATAGACAACACTAGATATGACACAAAGCAGGTAAAATAGAAAATAAAAAATAAAATATGGTCACGTAAATTAATGTGAGATAGTTATTTTAATTATAAAGAGAAATAAGATAAGATTGTCATTATTTATGTTTTAAACATTTGTTATTCGGCGGTATATCCTCTCGTTATATTTTGTGTAAGTAGGTATACCGTATTTTCCCTAAATCGACTGCATGTTGTATTTAAGTACCCCATGGGGCCAACGGCCGGCGCAGTCTGGCGGAAAGGCGCTTGACACGCAATCCGAAGGTCGCGGGATCGAATCCCGGCGTGGCAAATAAATTTTATTTGATTTATTTATTTATTTGATTAATTTGTGTTTTTTCACAATTTATTCATTTAAAATAATATATATAGTATATTTGCGGCACCTTCTAGAGTGGACGATACTATCAGTATTGCCCTGGTGCATACCAGAATTCAGAACTGAAACGTTGCTTGAAATGGCTTTAGCGTTTGGTGACCAGATCTGAATAGCCAGGTTCTTCCCTACCTTCCTCTTCCCTATTACCTTCTCCTCCCCACTACCTTCGGCCTCACAACATACCCCAATTAGGGAAGTCACAGTCTTCTTGGCTCTAAACGGGTGCAGTTGGGACTCTTGTGCGGTATTCATATAAAAAAGAATTTAAAAAACTGTTTCAGTATCAGCTATCATGGAACCGCTTCCCATGAATTCAATTTGTTTTCAAATATCAATTTGCTCAATATTATTATGTATGTGAGTAGAAACGTGAACTGAGATTTAAACAACAAAACATATAATGGCAGACATATCGATCATCGAGTTGATTAGTCAGACATCTCCAAATATAAAGTTTTGAGATAATGAGGAAAGCAATATTCAAATGCTCGCCGTATGTAAATATGCTACAAAAGAATACCGGAAGGCACAACGGTCCAGTAATTTGAATGACAATTTGAAATATCCTACTAATGACCGAGAAAACATCAACATTTTGTCTGTACGAGCACTGCGAGCTTTTCTGCATTATAATTGATTTGGTGATGTTTATGAATAATCTGAGTATTGTACCAGGTAGAGTATACTTTTACATATATAACGACATAATCAACTCAAACAATTTCCGATTTTTCGGATAAGTCTGACTTATCAACTCGATGACCGAGATTAAGAATTTTAAATGTAGATACAAAAATACAATTATTAATTGTTTTGTGTTTAATTCGTAGAACTCCATTAAATTTTTTTAAATTTAATTAAAATTAAATTTGTTAATTCTATTATCAAGTTCTGCAAGTATTTTAATATGTATTTTCGTTACAGCTGTTTCGGTTTACAAGACCGTTGTCAAACTGTGGTCTTGTAAACCGAAACAGCTGTAACAAAAAAAAATACTAAAATACTTGCAGAACTTTATAATTAAATTATCAAATTTAATTTTGATTAAATAAAAAAAAAACAAAACAAAACAACAACAAAAAAAACAACAACAAAAAATGCAAACAATTTTTTAAAATCATATATAATTTATAATAAAAATCAAAACTAAGAAGAAAAAATTATAACATCTCTGTTCCAGACTTCATCGTTAAGAGTTAAATTGTGAATGGAGTTGTCCACCTTTCAATGGGGACGAACAAGAAAAGTAAAAAAAAGCATCCATTGTATTATTTATGTGGCCTTATTAAAAACATGATAAGTTGCTGTAGAAATCATTTTTCTCGGGAAACTTAATTTTTTTGGGTAATTATCAAAATAATTATTTTCCCTGGTTCGTAAGCTGTCGTGAACAATTTATGTGTGATATAGTGATTAGTGATTTACTTTTGTGGTATTATGCCGTTTCGCCATCTGTTCTAATGATAGAGACTGTAACACAAAGAATAAGGAATACCCCAAAAATAAATAAATCGCTATAATGGTTTCCGTGGTAAAAATCTTTTATATGTGTGTGTTATATATAATCATAAATACCGATATCAACAGCAAGAGGACATAAAACTTATAATTGACATATTGTGAAATGACACAATATGCTTATCGTAAAATTGCCATTTTGACACTGATCAACTAGTCATATTATCATAATATTGACATCGACCACAAATTTGTATTAGAGGTTTTCCTATATTAAAATATTTTTTATGGTTGTGCGGTAACAATTCATTTACAAAATAAATAACTTAAAGTAATTGAATTTTATTGTAAAAACTTTTTTTAATATCTTTTTTTTCCGATCAACGTAATAATAATCATTGAAGAAGAAAATATTATAAATAAATCTTAACTCTTCTTTAGAACTTTGCAATCAGTCAAAAAGATTGCAGCCAAAATAAAAGAAAATATTGTTAAATCTGAATTTGAAATATGTGATCGATAAAATAACGAAAGATGTTTAGGTCTCTACAGCCGAGTTGGTTGAGGACAATTCCTGGGTTCGATTCCCAGTTGCGACCGTTATCTTTTTGTTTTTCTGTTCTCTTCTTCTTCCTGATGATCGCTGTGTATGAAATGAGATGAGAGGAGATGAGATGAGACAAGATGAGATGAGATGAAAAGAGATGAAATGAGATGAAATGAGATGAAATGAGATGAAATGAGAGGAAATGAGATGAAATGAGAGGAAATGAGATGAAATGAAATGAAAATATAAAACATTCTTCCAATCTATTTAAAATATTATTCTAAATTATCAGCGTTCGGGTAATTATTTTTTTAAACAGCTTGTCTTTCGACAAAGGCCTCCTCTAAAGATTTCCATTTTTATCTATCCTTTGCAACTCTGATCCATTCTGGACAAGCCACTTTTTTTAGATCATCTACCCAACTTTTTGTTTGTCCACCTTTGTTTCTTTTATCGTTTCTTGGATACCACTCTGTTATCATTCTGGTCCACTTGAGTTAAATGTTGCTATATCTGAAGTTCTTTTGTTTATCTTTAAAGGGTCTTGGTCGTTTTCCCCAAGAGGGCTAGTCGGCTTGGGGAGGGTGTGTTGTTGTTGTTGTTTTCCTCCATTCAAAGCTCTGGAAAAATTGTAACTCTGATTTGGATTCCTGAATATGCTAGCACAGTGGGTAACGATATTCCTTGGTCAAACAAGGAGCATCGAACCATATTGTTACCCTCGTAAACCGCATTCCCCTATCTAACATATATCTGACCCTATTTCTCCATCCTTAAAGATAGATCCCACAATGTTTGGGCAGAGTATTTGCACTTTGCTTATGGGCAGAGTATTTGCACTTTTAGTTGTCCCTCTCAAACAAATATCCTTTATTTTATAAAGCCTTATCTTAACTTGTCTCTCCTCCATTCAATAAAACCTCATTCCTTCTAGTTCTGAACTCGTTTTCAATCTTCCAAATAATTTTGGAATTTGCTCATTTAAATAAAATTTAATTTATAAATTCAACTTTCTTCTTTCCATAACTTATACATAACACCCTCGAAGGGTGAATTCCAGAACACTTAAAAAAAACTAATGCAATTTTGTTTCGAATTTTAAAATTTTAACAATGGATTGAATTTCAACTCATGTGCGCCTACCTGCGAAAGATGACGTAATGGCCACTTTAGAAAAATTAAATTAATGTTATCAAATAGCATTTGTTGTATTCAAAATATACAAGCCAATTAAAAAAAATACAATCTGCCAATAATTACAGATATGAAAAGTTCACTAATTGGTTTTTTCTTAATCATCGCTTATCCGCCGTCAGAAGATATTATTCAAAAAGTAAATTAATTAATAATTGAGACAGACATTATCTATCAACTCTGAAAAAATCAGAGTAATTCTGTAATGCCATTCCGAATGAACAATTTGTGTCGCAGAAATAGGAAATGTTAAGCCAGCCTTCTCGACAAAAATAATAATTAATGTTTTAAAATAGATTGGCTTCATAGCTAATTGGCACAGTTTTCGAGCTGGTCCCTACTTACCGTAGAAAGAAAAAGCATGTTTAAAACAGGGAGTCATACTTTATTGATGATACCGATGGAAAATTTGTTTGTTATCCAATAAATGGTTCGGAAATTGTGCTTTTACATCGGCTTTAGTCTGATTTTCCATCATTATGATATCCGTGCAAGACCGCAGGAGCGGAACGTTTAAAATATTACTGTAATGTATCTCCTATAATTAATTCGTAGCCAAAATAATCCAACCCTTATCGACACAAGAAGTGTCTGAGTGTGGTTCCCAATAAGCAGACTAGTTTTTGTGATCTTTTGCGCTGACACAAAAAAATATTGATTATCCAAATGAATCTATGAAAAAGATATGTTTGGAAGGAAAAACATTTTCATCCCGTATTAATGTTTTGGATGCCATTTAATCACTTTCTCGCCCTGAAGAGATAGTTCAACACAAGTGCGTTGTTGCTTGTGACCACGTCTGTATATGCACCCTAAATCAGGTCAATTTTTCTTTACTTCTTGTAAAATTAAACACACATTCTCCTACTTAAACCTCGATGACATTGAGCGAATTTACAAGCTACTCGCTGGGAAATTCACTATCTTAAACTCGCTCAGTGTAATCGTATTACTATCTAACTAACTGATTGTGGACAATGTACGAAAAAGGTTAAAAGGCGGTCAACTAGCCAGCGTGTGCCTCAAAATGGCGGCCCACAAACAGCTGACTTCGCAACTGTCAGAATTAGTTCTCGCGGGAGTCGTTATTCCCGCTACTGGCTAGTGTGTGGCGCTAGCCGCGAGCTCAAGTTTTCTACAAAATGTCAACAGAATTGGTTCGCGCGAGAGTCATTATTTTAGCTGCTACTGTCGCTACTGAGCGAGTAGACAAGGGAGAAACCGGCTAAGGGACGCGGGTGTTTGGGCACGTTGCTGCCAGGCCGCTTGCCCGCTCATTCTCGCCGGAACTGCCCCGCGATAGTGGGACAAACTGCCCCCGATATCTTTCTTTTTAAATATTTTCTTTGGTTTTAATCGTACTTACACATGTAAATATTCTCTTTTTATTTCACTCTAACTAGATGCTGAACTAACAAGTGAACACATCTATGATGTGTCTTTATCTTGTTAATTACTGCAAATGTAAGTATGCATACATTTTTCCTTCTTACTAACAATCATGCATGCAGGGAAATTGGAGGGTCTAGATTAGTTTAAAAATAAATGTAGCTTCCTTTTACAAAAAAAAGTCCTGACGTGTGCGGCTAAGGAGGTTAAACAATCAGTTTCCTCACACAGCCTAGCCGTTGGGAAAGTGGTGGGTCCCCTCCAATGAGCGAGTAGACAGTTTTGTGTGTCATCACGACGATCGCACTCGCCGATTCACCTGCTTTTACACTTACCGGCTAGCAGCTTGTAAACTCGCTCAATGTAATCGAGGCTCTACAGTTTCATTGGCCTCTCTGGGGGCTAGGAGTGAAGTGTCTTGTGTAAAGAGGCGTCGTCAGTTTTATTCCGAGTCGGTATTGATCACACTTCTAGGGAATCTGTTCGGTGCTTTCACGCGTTCTAAAATAACAGATCTATCATCATAGATAATAATTACCGGGTGTAAATTACTCCCAAAGCCATTAGAGCCTGCCTATAGTCATTTGAGAGAGCCTCTTGTAATTAAAGAGATGGTGATCAGTGATCACACATTCAAATTACAAATGATATTATTTAAATATTCGGGTTTTTGTAAGTAAGTATAAGTTTATAATATATGTCATCGTTAGTGCCTACACGCATGGCAAGAGTACAGGCCTGGGCGCGCGACGGAGTTTTAAGTATCAAGCGAGTAATCAGTCAGCCATCGAGCAACGACAGTTTTCCGAATGGCAGCGATTGTTGTTGATACTCGTTGCTACTTCTTTTTATTATTATTTATATTCGGGTTTACGAAGACTTCCGAGCGAAGCCGAATTCTTAGAAGAGAGCTTATTCAAGTTTCTAACAGCCCCAAAACGATAATCCTTTGCACTCTCAAGGGAAGTACATTACACTGCTGATTCGTGTGTTGTTGTTTTACTTAGCGACAGCACTGACTAACATGGCAGTTGCGGGTCAGCGAGAAAGGTCTTTATTCTAAGGTTAGCCACAAACTGCGCAAATTGTTTGAAGATCCGATCACAAGATTCATGAAACTGGAAAGGATGGAAGATGGCCGACTATCAAAGAAACTTATAATATACCTGAAGAAGAAGCGCTGGTAATACTGAAACATAACTGAGATCTAGATCTAGGTATAACGTACTTTGAACACAATTGGTTCATGATTCGAGATCGCAACGTGGAAGATAATTGGAACACAATTGAAACATATTTGTTACGCAATTGTAGCATATTTTGTACATATTTGGTACATAATTGAAATATATTTGGTATGTAATTGAAATATATTTGGTAACATATTTTGAACATATTTGGTACATAATTGGAATATTTGACACACAATTATTTAGAACACATTTTATACATAATTGCAACATATTTGGTACATAATTTGGTACATATTTGAGACATAATTGGAACATATCCGATACATAATTGAAACATATTTGGTACATAATTGGAGTATTTGACACACAATTAATTGGAACACATTTTATACATAATTGGAATATATTTGATACAAATCTGAAACAAATTTGGTATATAATTAAAACATATTTGATATAATAATAATTGAAACATATTTGGTACATAATTGGAACATATTTAGAACATATTTGGAACATATTTTGTACATAATTGGAACTTATGTAATACATAACTGGAACATTTTTGGTACATAATTGGAACGAACAGAACACCTCTGGTCCGGAGCCTCAAAATTCCTGAAAAAACTGTTAACCTTGTGCAGAAACGGGCGGTCCTTTGGTAGATCCCCTATCTTAACAAGCGGATTATAATTTTTAGACCACAGGTAGGCATTCTGTCCTTGTTCTACCGGTATTACAATGGAAGATGCTCCGAATAAATAGCGTCATTGATCCCTTCGGCACCGGTGCATAGTCGAGAAACACACAAAACGCTCGCCCAACAAATGAACACGGTTGACATATTCCGCATGAGAACGGGTCGCTTCTTTGACTCAATAACTTGGTTGTGAGGTGATTTCCCGGCATCTGTGTTTCCTCCGGCCTACAACATGGGTCCCTTCAAGACCCTTTTCACTCCTTCCTCTCCCCAAAAAGACCCTCCACGTATCTCAAAGATGACATAAGCCTTGATGGAAAGTGTTTTCCTCAGGCCGCCTGTGTGGAGTTAACATAAAAAAAATAAAAAAACATAATTGGAACGTATTTGAAACTTACAAATCTAACTGTAACCTTACTGTAATCTAACATAACCTAACATATTAATTACCTGACTATGAAATAACCTAACAGTCACCAACCTTAATTCGCCTTAATTTTTTTAGTAAATATATTGTTTAATTTTTAATGATTAAAAAACCTTCACCATTGTTGAGGATTAAAAATAATTTTGTCATTAAATTGAGTTTTACTTTAATTTTCCCAGACAACTTGATTACAGAATTATGATAACCCAATTACAATCTAAAACTATTTTTCAATGAAGCGGACTTCAGATTTACAAACATAAAAATAATATCAATTAAAAATTCGCTCTACTACTTGTAAGCATTTTTCTAGAAGAAATAAAAATACAAATTTTTCTGGAAAATATTTACAAATAGAGGTTAAGCAAGCTTTATTTTCGTGGAACTGTTTTTGATAATAAGCTTTTGAAATCAAGTACTGACTAACTAATTGACCCTCACGCTGTTTCCGCAGGTGTAGACAGAGGGGACGCACCGCCAAACAACTCGGTCTTGGCACACTTCGCCTCATCCACATTCATACATCGTCCCATACATACTTTTCTATTATTCTGACACTTGACATGGACCTACCCAGGTATCTGATTACTTGATCGCGTCGTGTCTTCCTCGGGCGTCCCTTCTACCATTCATATTTGCGTCATATATTCTCCTTGCGCTCCTTTCTTCGTTCATTCGCTGTACATGCCCAAACCATCTGAGCGTCCTTTTCTTAATAATGCTCATTACGCTTACATCAGCATTGCATTATTTGCGAATCTCCCGTTTCTCACACGATCATACGTGGGTTTACTATGCGTGCGCCTCAGAGATCTCATTTATACACAGTATAGCATTCAGTCTACTTTGAGCCTTCCTCTGCTAGTTCCATACCTCACTGCCATACATCAGGGAAGGTACTTGGAAGAACGAAAAACAAAAATATTATCAGAGCATGATTTTATCTGGCTGATTAACCAAAAACAGATACCAGAACCCAAAGTTTATTTTAAATTTAATAGTACTATACGAATCGTTCAATTTTTTGTAAACTTATCTGTTCAAAAGTTCTCCGTCAAGTCAAAACTTTGCCTAAAGTTTGTCCCCAGAATAATTTTCCGTCAGACTGAATTGGTCATAATAACGGATTAGTCGCGATTGTTATTCTTTTTGGTTAGTTTGACAAAGTTAAGTCTGGCAACTCTGGTCTATTTCAAATTTAAATTCACACAATTTACCAAGTTTAATCAATTTAACAGAACAAACCTAAAAATTGCTTACCCTAAAATGATGATACAATGTGCCACCCACGGTAAGAATATGCCACTAGGAGTTTTTTCAATTATTCTAATTTTGTGGTTTTGTGTGTGCGCTCTTCAACTTGGCATTTATTTTTTAAAACAATATCATGTCTTGTGTTTAAGGCAAGTATACACAAGGTATATTATATATACATTCATACATACATACATTCATGTTCACAGAATCCTAACACGCCTACATCACTTCACAAAAATTGCTCACGTGATAATCTAAAAACATCAAATGAAATTAAGAACTTAGGGTTATTATTGACGATCAACTGCATTGGGAGGCACGCATCAATTCCACAACAAAAAGGCTTCGCAAATTATATTACATTTTCAACTCTCTCAGACCTATCTTTGACTTACACTGACACTACAAACACTGAGATGTGTTTACATTGCACTTTTTCAATCAATTGCTACATATGGTATTGTGCGATGGGGAGGTTGTGCAATGTCAATTCTTCATCCCATGGTCTTAATTCAAAATATATATATACATATTTTTTTAAGAAAGACAAACATTTCCGAGTTACGAATAACCTGAAAATATTTGAAAATCTCCTACTATCAACACAGTAAACGGAAAATGTTGCTTGTGACGTTATGGAGCACTTAGCCAGCCGAGGAATTGAACATGCGACGCCTGAGCGGGATCCAAACGCGATGCTTATTCAGCCACTGATCGGACTTACTGATATCAAAATATATATTTAAAAAAAATCGTAAGTCAAGATAGTTGGGGGCGGGGTGAGGGGTTGTTACTTGACTGAGTGAAATTTATTTTTGTCTGATTTTGAAGAAAAAAAAATTGAAAAAAAAAGTCATTAAAAAAGTCACTGGAGACCGAAATTTCATTTACATTTTTTACTCCAGATAATATTAGGAATCACTAGTTAAAGGAAGTCAAGTAGGTCTCTTAACACCCTGTAAACATATGTGTCTATTTTTTTCTTCTTCAAAATTCTTACATAATTAAAGATTCTTATAAGTTAAATATAAAGTTTAAGTTTAGACTTACGGAATTCAATACTTCGTTTGTGTGAAAGCACTATGAAACAATAAATAGTAGGAAACTTCCTTATTAAATGGACGGTCTTTATCTAATTGCATACGTTTATAGATACCTCTTTTTTATTTTTTTGTATTTACATGTAATTAAAAATTAGGCATGTACAGAAATGATTAGATTTTATTAGGTGGGGGTAGTGGGTTGGTGATTTTGAGGACGGGGGAGAATAGTAGGAGGAGTCAACGTAGAAAGGAAACATTGTCAATAATGGTGACTTACAGGGTGCTATTACTTTGTTAACAATTTTTTTTTTCAATTTAATTTTTTTGTTAATTTCTAAGGTTTTTAAGGCGCACAAATTAATTAATTGATTAAAATATGTATTAATATTTGAATGTTTAAACATATTTTTTTTTCTTTGTAGAAGTCATGGCCTGCCTCTATTAAATACACGTACCTACATTTGGAGCGTCGCATTCATTACGTTCTAAAGTGTGTATCCCGTTTTGTTCGAATTTATTGGAAACATCCTTGTTATTAATTAAAACTTTTGAACTTATAATTAGTTTAGAAAGCTGTAGAAATGTGATCTAGTAAAATGCGGAATATTTTTAAAATCTGTATAAAGAAGTTTTTTTAATGTATTGAGAACAGAAGCTGCATCTGGTGTAGATTAATATGAAACTTTCCATAATATTCATTAAAAATAGCTTACATTGAAAATGAATACTGAATACGTTTACAAAAAACCCATCTAATTTGTGTGTTTTTCATTATTCGTCGATTGTAATAATTCCCTGACTCAGCTAAACATCCCTTATGTACGCGGGTCGTTATCAAATTTCGCGCAGGTAAATGAAGCTTGGATTCAAAGTTTTTCATTTCATTTGAAATTCATTCTTTACTGCTTTTTGGATTCTTTATTAATAGTAACTGTTGTATTTTGATTTTCTGTTATTGGTTGCGATGGTTGCCCCATAGTTTCGGATTTATTTTAAATTCTGTAGCATTTGGTGCAAAAAAATACAACCGTTACCAGTAGTTGTAGGTAGTTTTAGGTAACAGGGTGGTAAATCTAACAATCTTTTTTTTTTATTAAAAAGAAAGACAAACATTCCCGGGTTACGAATAACCCAACAATGTTTGAAAATCTCATACTACCACCACAGAAAGCCGAAAATATTGCTTGTGTTGTGATGGAGGACTTGCCGGCCGAGGAATCGAACACGCGACGCCCGGGTGGGACCCAAACGCGATGCCCACTCAACCACCGACTCAATCCTTTTTTTAATTAACTCCACACAGGAGGCTCTGAGGAAAACAATTTCCCTCGGGGCCTTCGATCATCTTATACTTGGTCGATGCTCGGGGCCTATGTCATCTGAGATGCTGTGTGGAGGGAGGAGAGGAAGGAATGAACATCGGTCTTGAAGAGACCCAAGTTGTAGGAAGGAGGAAACACAGAGGCCGGCAAATCGTTCCATAGCCGAGCAGTTGAATACAAGAACAAGTCGAAGAAGCGACCCGTTCTCAGGTGACGAATGTCAACCGTGTACATATGCATGTTTTTAAAATTTTTTTTTTCTTCGGGGACAAGTTTACCTGCGCAAAATTTGAAAACGACCCATACGGGCTGTAACTTTGTAAAACGTGCCGAGAAATTTACATTTATTATTAAAATTTAAAAGCATTACGAATCAACTGATATCGTGAATAGATAAATAATAATATTGATAATAATAACAACGATGATAGTGTTTATTTTCACCACAAAATTTTAAAATTAATAATCCTGGTGATTTAGTTTTGGGGTATTACGCCTATGCAGTATGCAGATGCAGTCGCAGATGCAGTATGCAGATGTGAACTACATCTGCGTCACACATCTACCCTGACGATGGACACAGTAACGCTGTCTGAAACTTTGGCTAAAGAAGGATGTAGCGCAAAACAACATAATACTCTGTGAAAATCGTCTTTGCAAACTTTGACGCAGAACAAGGTAAAGTGAAGTTAGAACCCTATCCAAACGAAGTGAAGATTTATAAGCTGAATTGGTTTACGAGATATGCACAGCTTTACAGTAAATTTATTATTGGTTTCGAAGAGATCAAAATACAGATACGTTTTAATACCAAATAACAATTTATATTACTTTACATTAATTTAAATTTTTTATGTGTTTAATTTTAGAAAATTTTTAAATAATATAATACTTAGTAAGGTTTAAACATAATATAGGTCCAGGTTTAGAAAAGGACAAAAAATAGTCGGAAAATATTGAAAGATAGTCTTAGTACAAGTAAATAGAAAATTAGTTAATAGTCTGAATGAACGATTTCATTGGCGTCTGTAACTTCCTGGAATTGCCTGGAACTGGCTAGAACTGTCTAGAACATGTCCCTGTCAGGCGCAAATTATTTAAGATCTTCCAGTTGGAAAATTTTCACATCTGGGAAATGTTCTAGTTCCAATATTGCGATGGAAGCAGACACGATTCAACTAAAAATATTCCTCGTGTGGAAAATATATTGGTTTTTATTTGTTGTATATTCAGATGGATAGGTGTCTAGCATAGAGAAATCGGTAACTTTACAATATCGGATTGATCAGAATAACTTCCGATGATTTTTATATCGATTTCACGGGCACGGTTTCACTGTTGACAGCCGAATCAATGTTGACGGGGAATAAATAAGAAATCAATATACCCTGACAACGCTGGACGTGTTTTTCTATGAATTGACATTCTGAAACGTCAAACGCCAATTACGTAAAAATATAAATAAATAAATTTAATTAAAAATATAAATGTAATAATAAAAATATAAAAACGAAAATCAATAACCTAAAAATATTAATAAATCGGAAACATTGAATTTAAATTCTAACGTGAATATGAATTGACAGTCCGCATTTACATTTTGACACTGAAAAGGGAGTGAATTAGTTAATGAGGTTTATTTACAACTTTCGGTTCTCCAAGCCCCAACCAATGTAGCGTCATTGGCTCGAACGGATTCAACTCGCCTATCTTAATTTCGATCCTTTGTCCGCTAAATGTCTGGCCGCTCAGGTTCATCAGGCGCTTTATATCACAACACCAAAGGAGACTTGCGTGGGACTGAGGATTTATCGTGTTATATTAGAACCGAATACCCGAGAACTAAATAATGCATTCTCTCGCAGACTAAATTCTATAGATGTATGTGTTTGTCTCTTTTTAGTGTCGCTTGTTTCCGTTTCATCGAGTATCAAATCACAACGGTGCTAAAAAATTGTTCACTTCAAAAAGTTGTACAAAAGGTTGTAAGGTTATAAGGTAAATTATCTAAAGCTTTTCCAGATAACATTTTCAGTAAAAAGTTAAGCAAACTCAACGTTGCATTTAATATATGTTTTTCCTCTGAGAACATAAACCACGCACCCTTCAAAAACACGCCTAAGCTTTATTTCAAAAGCATAACATTTCCTAGGTAACCTACTTCTAAAACTGTTTTTAACACCGGAAGCTCAATTATAAATTTGCGCGCAGCTTTCAGTAAAGTACAATGTATTTCCGTAGCTCTTTTCAAATTAAATCCGAAAGCATTGCAACTCAGCGCTTTCGCAAACCAAGAGAAAAACCTTTCCAAACCCACTATGAGAACATACTACCAAAGAAATATATCGTTGAGGGACGAAAAAAACTTTGCGAATTCTTAAAAATCAAATAAATTCTTTTATTTAATTTTTGTTCATTTTCCATCGTACTTACCCTGCATGTTACATTAAATTACGGAAAATACAATATCACTTTATTTTTTACACGTACGCAACATTAAATTGTGAAAATATCGATCGTCCGGTTGGTTAATTAAGGCCTCCGCTCACGGAGAAACTGAAATGAAAAGTTGTCAATGCAATTCGAAATTTGTGAGCGCTACCATGGCAACCTGTTAACAAGGCAACTGAAAAGCAACTGCCACACAAGCAAAAGTGCTGGTGCGTTGACAACTGGTTTCATTTCAATTTCTCCGTGAGCGAAGGCCTTTAGACATCATCTTTAGACTGTACCATGAACTTCTATGTATACCACATAGCAGAACGGACGTACTGTCTCGGCATAGCATGACACGAGGTATGGTGCTATTAAACAACGCTTCCAAAACTATTGATATATTTAACTGTAGCCTCGAAGAATTTAAGAGGTATTTAAGCGCGACAGATTACCCGCTATATGTATAAATCTTCTTTCTACTATTCTATTTCTACTATTTATCTATAAATGCGTAGTTTGTATCACATGGGTATTGTAAATGGACACACAGTCTGTAATACATAAAAAAAAAAAAAAATCATCATTGAGTTGCTCTGCACACCTCTGCCATTGGTCACCCCATTTGGTGATCTAGGAGTGCCCGGTTCGAGGAGTGAGGTTTTTGCAGGTCTTGCGTCTGCCAAACAACTGCGTGCTGGGCAGATGCATCGAGACAGGGCGGTTGCGGGAGATCCTCAAACATCTTTAGCCAGACTCTGTCGACCCATTGCCTTGCACAGAAGTGGCTGGAATGATTCGTACGTCAGTCACGCCTGGACACACTGACCAATAGATTCCTACCTACCCGCTCTTACCCTTTTCCTTTCCAGAACTTCCTCTCCTTCTTTTCATTAAGTTATTATGTAGTCCAGCTAAGGTCCGATAAGGCTCTTGACTTTTTACAAATTTATTTGATTAATTTGTGTTATTTCACAATTTATTCATTTAAAATAATATATAGTATATTTGCGGCACGTTCCAGAGTGGAAGATCCTCTCAGTATCGCCTTGGTGTAAGACCACCATTCAGAATTGAAATGTTGCTTGAAATGGCTTTAGCCGTGTTTGGTGACCAGATCTGAAAAGCCAGGTACTTCCCACCTTCCTCTTCCCCATCTCCATTCCCTCCACACTACCCTCAGCCTCACAACATACCCCAATTGGGGATGCCATAGTCTCACTGGCTCCAGGCGGGAGCAGTTGGGACTCTTGTGCGGTATTCATATAATCCTTTCGGATTAATGCAAAATAAAGCTAATTATTATTATGCTTTTGTTACAGATTATTCAGAATTAATTCAAATGTGAATCTCGCGCAGATTCCTCTCAAGTTTGCCACACTTTCATGTTGAAAAGAACCAAGTGTGCAGTCTTCTCCACAATTTTCCACCGCGAGAGGAAATGGGCTATACGGAACGGGATTACAGTTTTCTTCTGAGTGGTTTCGTACTCGGAAACTTTTCTTTGAATAGTAGATGATCAATATTGGCAAACTGATAGTTCCGAAAGTGAACTTCCCGAGGGTAGGAGCTTTCGTTGACCTAAACTTGAATTATACCGGTTTATAAATCATTTTAACTGCGACACAGAAAATTTGTATGAATGTTACTAAAATGAACTGTTAAAAAAATCGTATTTTTAATTATTACAGCGTCATAAAACTAACACCGCTTTACCTCTCGCTCAAATTTCTGCTCGATAATTTTATAGTACCATTATTTATTTATTTAATGTGCAAATAATACCTTTAAATACAGAATAAAACTTTTTTATACACCCCTAAAAAATGAGCGGTGACGCTCCGCTGTCGAATCCCGCCGCCTCACAGTTAGTAATTTTGAGTATCTAGCGTAACTTTATTATTTTAGTATGTTTTTGGGACATTACAAATTATAATTATATGAAGAAATTGTTAAAAAAATAAATTGCGCGATTCAACCTGGTACAGTCGTTTTTAGTACTTTAAGTTCCGTATGTTTGCGTTTGCAAATCCAGATATTAATCGATAGATTGACTCAAAATATTTACAGAACATTGCATTTTAGCAGAAGAGTGTTTCTATATATAATGGTAAGCTCTGGCATTATGAAATTTATATATATCCATCTGTATATAAAAATTTTAGTGCTGAAAAAATTTTAAGTTATTAAATTAAACCCTGAATACATCACAAAACCTAAGTTAATTTGACACATTAATATCCATTAAACACATAAAACCATAATTATATAAACGATTATACAGTGTAAACATACCAATTTTTATTAAGGGTCCACTATTCGAATTTCGACCGATTTCTTACATATCTCCCTTAAACAATTGAAGTTTTTAAGCTCTTAAAAAAATATATGTTATTTTTTAAGATAATATCTAGATACGTTCCACGCCGAAACGCAAATTATATGAAATTCCCTCGATAGAAAAAAATCGCAAAGCATGCTCCGAAAATTATTTAAAACAAGTCTATTTCTTTTATTTTACAAGTTATTTTTGTGAAAAAATTCACAATATTTCTTTAAATGATACTTAAGATATGTTCCACGGGATTTTTTCTCTATTTTAAACGAGTCATGTTTTATTAAGCTTTTTCGCAATTTTCTCTGCTATTTTACGACTTAAAATATTAGCGCGCTCTGTCCAACACTCGTAATTACATATCTCTCCATCTTCTTCTTTTTCAGCGCCGTGCGTTTCAAAAGTGCCGCCTTAATGAAAACTGAATTTTCTGAAAATATCTAATTACTCAACACAAACACATAATTATACAACCCAACATGGATTAGCTGGGTGCAAAATATATTCTGTTGATATACGTACCCGCAAGTCCACGCGAATTCCTTCAATTAGATAACTTTCAGTCTGCCTGAAAAACTATGAAAAGATCCCGAAATAGATTTAATTTAACGACGAATTCCCAAACTCCCACGTAAGAACCCTCTCGTCTATAGCGGAGGCCTATAATACCTGATGTTCTCTTTGATGATATAACCGTCCCCTATTTACGTGTCCACCCCCCTGCGACCATTTTTCGTCCCTCACAAAAGGGGTGGTCAACTATTTAAAAACATACCTTAGCAATTTTCATACGACATTTGATAATATTTGAAAAAAAAACAAAAAGTCAGAACTCCGAGTTATTTTGCAGCCATTCAGTGCCATTTTGTTTTGATGATATTTGAATAAACGCCGATTCTCGGTGCGTTAAACAGGTAATTTATTAAATATCAATTACCTGTATAACGTATTGTAATAAGCTGACAACATGAGAGTTGTCCTTTTCTACTTTTCACAATTTGTTTAAAAAATGAAACGGACTTACAATCAGTATTTAATGGGAACCTATCAACTGCCAAAAAGGCAAATGGCTAAATGGCAAGACTTTGGCACACGTGTATTTCTGCGAAACATCTTGGCCAAATATGCTGATTTCGTTAGAGATATTTTGACTTTGACTCATACCCTGTTGGTAACAAAGATGTTATCATAATTTTAATTACAGCGTCTTATATAATTAGAGTCTCAAACCAATACCTTTTTTTTCCAAAACAAAGATTTCTACTGCAATATGCTACTTTATATACCGAGGTAGATTTTGAGTTGATCATATTGTTAACGATTGATTTCAGCAAATCATCTTCTTTCATTTCAATGGTTCATTTCGAACAACAGCTCCGGTCTTTTCGGTATATAACTTCATCAAGATCGTAAAATTTTAATAAAAAGTGAATAAAATAATACTATATGATACTACAAAAGTGTTTGTTATATATAATGTACATATGGAGAATTAACAGAATGGGACACAAGACAGAACCCTGGGGAACTCCAAATTAGGTGAGAGTTTCAAGTGATGTCCAAAGTTACCGAGTTTCTCGTGCAGGTACGATGTCACCCATTGGAATACATCACCTCGAACCCCGAATTTTCCTGCTCTGATACAACACAAAGAGCCCAAACTCATCACCCTTCAAATCAATAGTATTATTAGTCGAGTGATCTACACCGATAAAATAAAACTGTTGTCGCTGAATTACACAAGAGATTTCGATTCGTAGGCCTTAGATAGCCCAATAAATTTTATAATCTGATCACGGAAGAATTTTGATGTTTTAAAACATTTGATTTCATCCGAAACTGACCTTACTTGGAGCACCTAAGAAACGCCGACAATTCTAACGATTTATCTCTTCAATGGTAAATGGGAAAATATTATAATGCTGGTATTGATGTTTTTTAATGACAATCCAATTAAGTTGCTAGTTGTTGAAGACATCACTAATCCTGAAAGTTGAGCAGAATAAAACTAAATTTATATCATTGAAGAAGAAGATAACACTTATAATCTAAATGAAAATATGAAAGAAAACAAGACACAGAAAAACAGAAAAAACAATGGTCGCAACTGGGACTTGAACCCAGACCTCTCGTCTAACCGGGACGTGCGCGTTTTCCAATTTCGCTATTGCCACCTTCTGTCAAACAGTCATATTTGTCAATCTCATATTTCAAATATTTAGAATCATTAATATTATCTCCAACTAGTTCTTTTTCCATATTATAGGCAACTACTCTTTTTATTGGAAATAATCATTCTAAGAATTGGTTTGTAACCTGAATAGCGTCTCGGATAAATATCTCGGATTGTTTTCTTTCATATTTTCATTTAGATTATAAGTGTTATCTTCTTCTTCAATGATATATTACGTTGATGGGAATAACCTTCAAAAGTTATAAAAAGAGAGTTTTTCTCATAAAAAATTGAAAAAACTTAATTTATAAATAAAGCCCGCTTTTATAAAGTAAAACCACGTACAGAAAAGTTCTAAAACCACGTTTAGAGAATTTACATCTCTTGAAAATTTGGACAATTAATCTTACAATTGAATTAATACAGTAATTGCCAAAAATGTGCTAGGAGACTTAATGATTTAAATTATTCAGGACATTGTCCTCTCTTTTGCGGGATTAACAACAATTATTAATAGTCGACCACAACAACTTTACAACAAACTTTTAAGATGTCTTTTGTTTTCACTTTAAATTGAGTTTTCATAACATTATTTTATTGTGAGAAAGGCAAAATTACTTTAAACGCGACTTCAGTTAATGAAACCTTTGTAATTGGAAAAGGAAATACAAAGCCACTAAAATGATTTACTGATAATGAGGCGTTGTAATTTATTGTTGGCTGACTTCTTTAGCGCAGTTTGGCGGCGTAGTGGTAGTGTATTTTTAATTGACTGAACGTAGCTAAGTCATGTATGATCTCGACCGTTTGACATTCCATCTGTATGTAAATTTCTGTGTAGTTCCGTTTCTGGTTTCGAAAATCTGCTGCATCCAGTTTATTATTCGAGCAAGCCTTGCTGTGACTAGATGGCTATCTTTGACTAGGTGGCTAGATAGATAGATAGGTGACTGATTTGCGTTTTCGAAAATTTGCTGCATCCACTTTATTACTCGAGCAAGCCTTATACTCTTTGGCGCCCTTGAGGTGATTTTTCAAAAAACGGCGCTCCACAAATTGTCCAAATTATTATTATTATGGTTAACTTTGACTAGGCGGCTATCGTTGAATGAGCCTTTCAATAATACCCAAAGAAATTTTTAAAAAAGATTTGTCATGGAAATAGTTACGATTCTTCGGACATTGTTGTCATTTAAATATTTTTAATGTTATATATCGTTTTTAGGTAGGTATTTGAGTACCCACCTACATATCTTACAATTTCAGATGAAATTTTGTTTGTGATTTTTTAAATAAAAGAAAACTAGAAACGTGAGGGCTAGGTACTGTTCACAGAACTACTAGTAATACTGTTCGATTCCTCGATTGGCTAAGTCCTCCATCACGACACAAGCCACATTTTCTGCTTTCTATGGTGGTACCAGGAGATTTTCAAATATTGTCGGGTTATTCGTAACTCGGAAATGTTTGCCATTTAAAAAATAAATAAAAATACCGTTTCGTATTTCCTTATATAGGTCAGGAGTCAGAATTTGCGGCTCTTTGCATAGGCGTCCGCGGCTCTTCAGACATCAATTGCAATTTCACCTCTACTCAACCAGCCTTATGAGATGGAGCCGCCGAACATTATTTTTTGCATTCCGAACACAAAACTGGTCTTAATTTAATAAGGAATCTATGCGCGAGTCTGTTTGTAGAAACATTTAAACGGGCAGACGCGTGACATTACAGTAAGAATGTAGGCAACACAAAGCAAATCGTAATTATCGTTCCACCACATTTTTACCACAGTACGATAACAACCCCCTTCCCCCCCCCCCCCCCCCCCCCCCCCCCCCCCTTTTACACTTCTTGGATTCACACTTCTTGGAACCAGAGATTCTTGGCATCATTTGGAGTAAAAAATTGATTATTTGGAGTAAAAATTTAAATGAAATTTTGGTCTCCAGTGACTTTTTTTAAAAAATTTTTTAATTTTTTTTTCTTCAAAACCAAACATAAAAAATCTGCCACATGTCTACTCGGCCGAGTAACCACCCATTCTCTCATCCCGACTCTTGTTCAATAACTACTGTTTTTTTATATTTTAAGTTTTTAAAAAATCAAAAATGTCACAGGATATCAAAATTTTATTTACATTTTTTGCTCGAAAAAATATCAGGAATAAAGTAAACCAAGTACGTCTCTTAAAACTAAATTTTAATATTATAATAGTTTAAGATTAGATTGTATTAGATATAAAATGTTAAGTTTTATAGCTAAATAAAATATACTTTAAAAAAAAACTCGGTATGTCTGTCAAACAGTCGGAAAGGTTGTCATCACCTGATCTATAATTTCGGCACTCGGGACTACCATGGAGAGGTCTGGGGTAGGAGTACCATCACAACTCAGGCTTATTTGCATGTTTGTGACGACCCTCATAAATTTCGTCAAACATAAATTTGAAGACAAAGACACACATCAGATATAATGTGGTCGACCAAACTTACACCATCAACAACTGTACCTTACCCAACCTATTATAATTACAAACCGGACAGAAAATGTACACGTCTGTATACTTAGTTTAACTAAACGATGCTAATTTGCCATGTAAATTATACAGCACACTAGCAAATTACAAATGAGTAGCACATTTGCAAAACTGACTTATTCTAATTATATCTAATTTGATCTGTGAGTGCAATATTTTTCTAAATATATTTCTACATATGTTTTGTAATACGATGTTGCAAAATCCACTAATTACCACAGAAATAACCAAAAGTGTGTTTCTTGCAAACTCGTCTTCCATCCAATGTTACTATCAAGACTGATGTATTCCATTCCGGCCAATAGAAACAGAGCATTTGGTCACGTGACAAAATAGCCACCTATTTTATTGAAGAGAAAACTTATTTAGTACCGTTGTGATTTGAAACTTGATGAAACGGATATGGCACTAAAAAGAGACGAACACATACATACACAGGATTTAGCCTGCATAATGGATAGAATGAAACCTTACCTACGAACAATATCTACCTACGAAGCGTCGCGCTGGCCGCATTGGCCGCTTTGATTATGAGCTCACTTTTCAATGTGTGGGTGAATTTTCACTTCTACTGCGTGTGAACTGCATTCGATTTTTTTTCAAAACATTTTTAGGCAAATGGTATTGGTCCTTAAGAGGAATATAAACGCTTGAAATATTTCAATTCGCACGCCATACAAAATTTAAAATCGCGCGTCGTATTTGCACGAGGCAAGAAAGCGAAAAGGTGGATTTTATTTATTTTGTGCATGATTTTATATGAATGACAAAAAGTTAGAACATACAAAACCTCAAAAATAGTCTTAGCCATTTATGAGGGGTATTTTTTTTAAATTGTTTCTTAGGCTAGCTTTACACTCGTAATTAAAAATTACGGATTACGTAATATTTTGACAGGTCACTCCCAGGAGCGTTTACATATGAATCTGACTTGTGGCAATTAATGATCACGGAAGTTTTTCGGAAGTTCGACCTGTGTAACTGCTCATGCGACCGTTTACATCTGTAAATGTATTTGCGGTAAGATGGCTTCCTTTCAACAACGACATGCTACTGTCAAATTTACGCGATTTTGTCAATAAAGACGAAAAGGACCAAATAAAGTGCTGAAATAGATTTTGGCTTTAATTAAACAATTCTCCACGCACTTTTGTGCCGTCAAAGGCGAAAATTAATGGATTTCTTTCATTTTATTCGAATGACAGCTACCTGACAGCTGCCGACTGCAACCGACTTCGTATTCAAATACGTAATTTAAAAAACAGAAACATTGAGATTAGAAAGGTTTGGACCGATAATTGAATAGAAGGATGCTCATTTTCAGAAAACTCAAATAAGTGGAAATAAATACTAGTTTTATAAGAAAAAAATCCAATAAAAACAAATGTCTTTTGGTTTTTGACATTTCCCAACGGCGCATTTTGGTACTATTTCTTACAAAAAGTCCCTCAGCTTATCAAATTGATTTTATAAGCTGTGAGAAGGCTGTAATTTCGCGCGGACGCGATTAGACCTGTCAAAAAACTTCCGGGAGAAGAAGTTCTGTAACATGCTTTAAATTACGTTAAGTGACTTTTGGTGTCGTTTACATTGGTAATTTGGCCATAATTCACTTACACGAGCGAATTACGGGAAAAAAATTACGAATGTAAAGCCAGCCTTAGGCTAGCTTTACACTCGTAATTAAAAATTACGGATTACATAATATTTTGACAGGTCACTCCCAGGAGCGTTTACATATGAATCTGACTTGTGGCAATTAATGATCACGGAAGTTTTTCGGAAGTTCGACCTGTGTAACTGCTCATGCGACCGTTTACATCTGTAAATGTATTTGCGGTAAGATGGCTTCCTTTCAACAACGACATGCTACTGTCAAATTTACGCGATTTTGTCAATAAAGACGAAAAGGACCAAATAAAGTGCTGAAATAGATTTTGGCTTTAATTAAACAATTCTCCACGCACTTTTGTGCCGTCAATGGCGAAAATTAATGGATTTCTTTCATTTTATTCGAATGACAGCTACCTGACAGCTGCCGACTGCAACCGACTTCGTATTCAAATACGTAATTTAAAAAACAGAAACATTGAGATTAGAAAGGTTTGGACCGATAGTTGAATAGAAGGATGCTCATTTTCAGAAAATTCAAATAAGTGTAAATAAATACTAGTTTTATAGGAAAAATCCAATAAAAACAAATGTCTTTTGGTTTTTGACATTTCGCAACGGCGCATTTTGGTACTATTTCTTACAAAAGGTCCCTCAGCTTATCAAATTGATTTTATAAGCTGTGAGAAGGCTGTAATTTCGCGCGGACGCGATTAGACCTGTCAAAAAACTTCCGGGAGAAGAAGTTCTGTAACATGCTTTAAATTACGTTAAGTGACTTTTGGTGTCGTTTACATTGGTAATTTGGCCATAATTCACTTACACGAGCGAATTACGGGAAAAAAATTACGAATGTAAAGCCAGCCTTATATTACTTTACAGTTAAGTCATGAAAAAACTCTTTTTTTTAGTGGTTAACGCTTATATTTTTTGTTATGTAAATGATTACTTTCTTGTAATTTCAATACAAAGAAAAGCTAGTAAAAACTTCAATTTATCCGTAGCATATTTTTTGATGTTCATACTGTAAACCGATTCGTCGTAAAGATGAATCTAAATAGTATCTAAATAGGATTTCACGTATAACTTCATCTTAAGTTTTGGGGTTTGAGATATTTCAAACTCAATCGATGACCAAATCGACGATCAGCGCCATTTTGAATTTTACTTGCTGTTTATTATGATGTTTATAAATTTAATTATTTTAACGCCTTTGATGTGATTTTTCACAAAGACGGCACTACACAAATTTTGCAATTAATTTTATTATTTGTGAAATATTTTTTTTTTAAATTAAATGAAAGCTCTGACCACCAATACTTCTTAGTGCAAAATTAACTTTTCGAAACGTGAGTGAAAATAAAGTTATGGACTGCGTTTGATTTTATAAAGTCAACATACTACTTATTACTTACGACTGAATATAAAATCAATGATTTTATAGAGCGTGATAGATGAATTATCAAAGAAAAAACTTCCATAGAATTCGGTAGCCCAATTCATGGAAATAATCGCCATTCGAATTTCAGGGAATTGTTTTGTGGAGAATAATTATTAGGTAGGTACCTATTGTCTGAAAATATTGATTAAGAACCTGGTTTTGTTCACTTAGTATGGGTTATTAAAAAAAATGAACAAATCGTCAATCAATCATCAAGTTAATTTTCACGTTCTATGAAAGTTCTGTGATTATTTTAGTTTTATGGAGCGACTGTATGGAAGATCCGGATTAAAAAATTTCAGACAAAATCGGAAATATGTCATTTTTAAATCAAATTTTAGACGTATTGACTCTTTTCCACAAAAAATTTATACTGATTCCGAAAGACTGTTCTTTTATCTAGTAAACTTTTTTTTAAATTTTGAGAAAATATGTTTATTTTTATTACAATAAGATTTTAACATAGGTCGTTGGCAGATTCGTTTAATTTTCAAACAAAATTTTGTTCATAAAACATACATTTCAAGTCATATAATATGCAGTAAAATAAATCAATGAATTATTTGGGAAAGCTACTTTTCAGAATTTTAATCTTGTTTTGTGACGAAAATACTTCAGTTTTTCTGTTTATTTACGGTCTTACAAACTTATATATTTTTTTAAATGTACACTTTTATTTTGCTTAAAATAATTACAAAAAGTACATAATTTTAATAGTTTTATTATCACGAGTTTGGGCATTTTTGAATGTAGGTATCAAAGCAAATTTTGATTGAAATAAAATCTATATTATGTAAAAATAGTTATTATGTGAAAATGCTGGTATGGAGAATAATTAATTTTTCTCATCGGAATCGCCCTGTACAGTTGCAAGGGTACGATCGCAAGATCATCGTTCGACGAAATTTAAATTCTCGGTCACTGGTTAATGGCTATTTCGAAAAATTAATTTTCCGAGGATTGAATAAATAATAAGATTTGATAAAATTAAGTTTAAAAACTTGGTGCGAAATTTTGAGAGTGCGTTTGGTATCTGTTTGACTACAATAACTGTTTTCATGTGTTGTATGTGAAATTAATGTTATTTGTTTTTGGGGTGTTATGCCGTGTTGCGCTACCTCCTTGTTTAGCCAACATATCGGACAGCGTTACACTGTTCATCATCAGGGCAGATGTGTGATCACAAATAACGAAAATACTTTTTGCTTGAAAATCTAAAATCGTATCTGTGAAATTAATGCTTTTTTTCCGCTACTTCGTTAGTTAGTGAGTTATTTTTTTCCGCTACTTCAGCATATTGGCTACCTAAGCTGTGTAATGTGTATGAAGCTGTGCAAAGAAGGATGGTCTGTTGTAAGTTGTTTTTATTTTCACCGTCGGCGTTGATTTTAAATATTAGAAACTTACTGAGATCTAAATAGAGGTCAGAGACTATCTTAAGGATTTAACTTATCTTTGATTATCTAAGTAATTAATTAAGTTTGTGTTCGGTACCGAGTTCTGTGATGAATAAAAAATTAGACGTCGATAGTCCTGTGGGAATATTTGGTTGGGATTGGACAGGTGGTATGCGTTTCTGCAGAGTTCAAATCTCACAGGCGTAGGTAGTTAACTAGTTAAGTTTTGGGTAGCTCCTTTAATTCCCTTCGGCGATTAGTTTTGAGGTGGTGGTAAATATTAATTAACATCCCCACAGTCCCATGGGCGGATTTACAGTAAAGGGGAACTGTCTCCCTGGACATTTTGGGAGCCTCACGTCTTGTGACAGGGGGGACCCCAAGTGAAACAATTTCAAATTCTATATTTTATCTCTGTTAATATTTTAGTTTCCCAACCTAGAAATATAAAGTAACACAGCTAAGTAACCAACTAACTAACAAAACATCACGCGATTTTAAGGGTTAGCAGATTAGATTTTTCCCACATGCTCCTTTAAACACATCCTTCTCACACCTTTCTGCTCGGTATTTGCACGAGGCAAACAAGCAAAAAAGTGTTTTTTTTATTTATTTTGTGCATAATTTTATAAGAATGAAAAAAAGTGAGAACATACAAAACCTCAAAAATAGTCTTAGCCATAAAGGGGTATTTTTTTAAAATTGTTTCTTCGTAGTTAAGTTATGAAAAAAAAATGTGATTTACGCTTATATTTTTTGTTATGTAAATAATAATTTTATTGTAATTCCAATACATAGAAAAGCTAGTACAAGTTTCAATTTATCCGTAGCATATTTTTGATGTTCATAATGTAAACCGATTCGTCGTTAAGATGAATCTAAATAAGATTTCACGATCTTTTGTGACACTTGCCGAAAGGTTAAGTTTGAATATTAGAAAATACGCATAAATTGTTAGTGAATACACTTTTTTTATTTCTGTTTCTTTATACATATTTGCTTTGATTTTTATTTGCCTTAATTTAAACATAAATCATTATATATTGTATACTGTATGTGCCTAACACAACTGCATTGCTACTATATATTGTTTACTGTATGTACCTAACACAACTGTATTGCTATTATATATTGTTTACTGTATGTACCTAACACAACTGTATTGCTTGTTTACTTATCTTGTAAAAGTCCACTAGGGCGTAAATAAATAAAGAAATAAATTATTTAAATAACCCAAAGATTAACCTATTTTATACGTGTTTTACCATCTCCTCCGACTTAAATAGTTTTATCTTGTACTAATTAAGTTGAAGCGAAGTGTAACTCAATAATTAGAAAAGTTAAGTCAATAATTAGTGTAACTCAATAATTGGAAACTTTACCCATTTATTTTTCCATCCTTCCATTCTGACGTTCAAATCATATAAGCGCCTCTTTCCGGGTGATATTAATTACGCTGACAATCATCAGTATTGCATCAATGTTTATGGATCTCACCGCTCACGTACTACGGTTGTACAGGATTGAAGAGCCGTATTTTGGGCCCCGAGACGGTGTGTTGTGTTGGGTAGGACAGGATTTCAGAAAGTGTGAGGTTTGAAAGATCCAAAATGGAACTAAAATCTTGTACAGCCAAATTATACTTTCCCCAGAATATTTTCGTGGAGTGACTAGAGAATTTTGAGGTGTACACAATACACGTACAATTTTCGTTTGCGACATTTATAGTGCATCTTGTATCTTGATACTCAACTCTATACTGATGAACTAAATGAAAATTGCCAGATTATAAAATCAAATTACGTGTACCACACTACTTATCATCAGTATATTAATATGTGAAGCAAAAACTTTGTACCCCTTTTCACGAAAATTGCGCTGACGGAGGAGTATAAAATTTCGCACACTTATCTATACTAATATTATAAAGAGGAAAGATTTGATTGTTTGTTTGCATTGAATAGGCTCCGAAACTACTGAACCGATTTTAAAAATTATTTCACCAATAGAAAGCTACATTATCAGCGAGTAACATAGGCTGTATATAATGGTAAGCTCTGGCGTTATGAAATTTGTATAAATGAAAAATGTGTGTATTTAATATATTTTTGCAGGAGGGAGGAAAGGTAGGGGGAAGGTGGGGTTCGTGAAGAGGGAAGAGACGAGGGAGGGGGAAGGCGGGGAAAGTGGAAGGGAACGGGGACGCACGGGAAAGGATAAGAAGGGAGAGCAAATTTATTTCATTGAATGGCATTGCAACGCATGCCGGGAACCAGCTAGTAGTTTATATAGAGAAGGAGTGCAGAATGCTAATATTTTTTTTAAACTATGCGTAAAAAATATATTAAATCAATAAAAAAAAAACTTTAAAATTATGGTCGAATTCGACCATTGGGCGACCACTAGTAACTTATAATATCTTCAGAGCCAAAATTTGCTTTGCATTGATTCTGCAGCCTGCAGAAATGACGCAAGATACCTAGAGTATGTATAATTTGAAACGTTGGCTAGACTTTCTGTACCCCTCATTAAAAAAAAAACATCATTAAACCATCCTCACCAAAGCCCCAAAAGCACGAAATCCTTTGTTTTGTACAAAAATGTACAATCAAATACATCATTTTTATCTCCATTGCATTATTGGATATATCACCGAGGTGTGAGCGGATTGGTGTTACCAGCCATAGTTCATTGGCTCTATGGAAATTGCTAGGAATGGGAAAGCGGGTAGGTACTACACGTGTATATTTTGCAAAATACATTCCCATTGTTTGATCGAATATTCCTATGCGGTGCGCGATACGCCACTGTTTTACACCCTACACGTTGAAATATCGATGGTCTAACTTTATTTGGCATCACAAATAAATATTAAAAAAACAGCCACAAAACAAGTGAAACTTTTCACTAGAAAGATTCCTACCAGTTCCTACCTACCAATATATTGTGGAATTTTTGTTTCAAAGCAACGGAAAATATCGGCGTAGGTACCTACATAAATCGCTGTTATTACCAATTTCCCAACAATTTGAACGAACCATTAGTTATTTTTACCTCGTGAAGGTATGAATGTGTTTTTCTTGTATTTTACGCTTGTTTTTTCATCGGCTTGAAGTTATTTGCCGCAAAAATAACACACTTGGTTCCCTTTCCACTTTTGAACAGTATTTCGTGACTATAATCTGAAATAACGCACCACAAATAATAAAATCGTAAATCATTGCCGTTTTACGAATTCACAAGTTTTGGAGGAATTTAATAAATAAAAATATTTGTGAAAAATTTTAGCGTAGCGATGCCAATTATGCCATTATTATAATATTATTATACTTTTACACGGTGACCGGACAACTCAGAATGAAACCAACTCAGAACTACCTCAGAAAAGTCACTAAGAGCGATGAAAAAAAATATATAAAAAAATAGTTAAATAGGTTACGTTAGGTTAGGGTTATTGGCTATTTTAAAATTATTTTTTTAATAGCTTTTAATGACTTTTCAAAGAGGTGTTGAGTTGACTTTATTCTCAGTTGGCATGGAACCCTTTTACACTACTCTTAAAAAATCATCGTAGCTTTTGGGACAATAAGAAAAATGCAAAGTTCTAATTCAGCATATCTATTTGAACCATCATTATTTCCATCATGAGTTATTTTAAAAAGTTGAGCTACCAGACAAAACCATAAATATCAAACGTCGCCATTGCCATACCCTATACGTCGCGACGAGATCAAATAATAAGCGCTCTATTTCGTGTGTTACCGTGCTGCTCGAACGAGAATGATAAGTTATCTTGTGACCCGGCGCTATGCTATACCCGTGTACTCAGTTGCAATTTATATGTTTATTTTTTTATGTGAATATCGCACAAGGAACCGTCCGGAGTCAGTGGAAGTACGGCAACCCGATTTGGGGTATGTTGTGAAGCTGGAGGTAGTGGGGAGGGTAAAGTGATGTGGAACATTAAGATGGGGAAGTACCTGGCTTTCCTTCAAGAGGGCGATGCTGAAAGTATCCACGACTATATTTTTCATTTGTCCAATAAAAAAAAAATTAAATATGTATCTTCTTTCTTTGCAGATACTCGACCAGCACGCAAAGAATACAACCAACTCTTATCAAAGGGCGGGGTGGACTCCAACAACACCTACATCGCGAGGGACAACAGGACATTCCTGGAGGCCAACAACGGAAACGGTTCCTGTTCAGAATCCGATGCTAACTGCACAGACATCGAAGACTCCAACGACGATGTCGAAGACCAAAGTCGACGCAATAACTGGAAGAAAAATGGACAAAGAAATGCAAGCGAGAACGAGTCAATTCTTCAAGAAAGCTCTCAATCTAACCCCGCCTCTAAATCTCACAACAGTCCTCGACGGTCTAACTCTCAACATGACATTTTCAGCGATGATTCAGATTGTGGTAAGCTTTTTTATGGTGACTATCAAGCGACGAACAACTTAAATCATTCGTTTTTATTATTGTTTCAGCACACATAATCGTTTTATTAAATTGTGAAAGAGCCGCCTCATTTTTAACCACGGATTATGGAAATCACACTTCATTTCAACATTAACACAAGAAACAACTTTACGTACACAAAATACGTTATTAGGTTCTTAGTTTAGGTGATCTAAGTAATTGAGGCATATTTAGTTTGAAACGAAACTTCGCAAATGTCAAATCCATACAAAAAAAATGGCGGCAACCGAAATTTTTAACTTTGATTGAATGAAAATCGAATTTTAATGCACATTTTTCCGTCTATCCGGAATGAAACCGATGTTTCTTTTGGTAATTAATTTTAAAAGTAGTTAACTTTTCAAAATCTATGCCTATTAAAAGTGTAGCGGCATGCGGCGGCTCTTTCCCAATTTACAAATAATTGTAATGTGACGGCCGGCGTGGTCTAGCGGTAAAGCTTTTGACTCGCAATCTGAAGGTCGTGGGATGGAATCCCGGCGTAGCAAATAAATTTTATTTGATTAATTTGTGTCATTTCACAATTAAATCATTTAAAACAATATATAGTATATTTGCGGCATGTTCCAGAGTGGAAGATACTCTGAGTATAGCACTGATGTAAGACCACCATTCAAAATTGAAACGTTGCTTGAAATGGCTTTAGCCGTTTTTGGTGACCAGATCTGAATAGCCAGGTATTTCCCCACCTTCCTCTTTCTCATCTCCTTCCCCTCCCCACTACCTACAGCCTCACAAATACCCCAATTGGGGGTGCCATAGTCTTACTGGCTCCAGACGGGAGCAGTTGGGCCTCTTGTGCGGTATTCATATAAAAATAAAAAAATCTTCAAACTATATTTTGGATATTATCCTACCTAATATTGAAGAAAATAATTTTACTATTACGATTGGCGGCACTAGTGATGTGAGTGTGGCCTCTTAAGGCCCGTTTATATTAGGAATAGTCTGCAATCCGTATTCGATAAGCCCTAGGCCGTAGAAGTTGGAAGATAGGAAACCTGTGTAACCGTTTATAATAGATGGCAATAATCTTTAATAATTTTCCATAACCGAAAAGATGGTTCAACTTTATCTTTTATGGTTATGGATTACAGAAAGCTTAGATATATGCTGATATTTACGTATTTTCGATCAATACTCTATGGTATCTACAATTCACTTTAGTTGAATAATAATTTTGTGAACAAATATTTACGCGGAGTTAATAAATACTTTGCCGAATTTAAATTTATATTCGCTGAAGACGAAAGTGATCTAATAAATAGTAATGAACATCTCTTATAATCTAATATAATCTCCCGGTTGACAGTTGACATAGACAAGTGATAGCGGCATTGTCACTTCTATGGGCATATTCTATTCTATTCCTATTCCAATTATAAACGACCATCTAAAATATTACGGATTACGGATTACGGCCCCGGCCTATTCTTATCGCTTATTCCTAATATAAACGGGCCTTTATCCAAAGAATTGACGACTGAACGAAATCTGAGGGCACTCTTACATTTGGTCGACGAATTATCTTCGCTTGCCCGGCGAAGGCGGGAAACTACCCCAGTGTGAGCAGCTAGTCGTTCGACGACTATCGCAATCGAAGTCGACGAGGTGTAAACACTGTCGGCAGTTGGCTCGGTTATCTGTGTAAATAGCGCTTCGTCTGTCGCCTAATCGCTCGCCGAAGGTATGGTTGCCATTCGTCCGGGTTTCCCCGGATTTGTCCTAGTTTAGAGAGCATCCGGGAAACCTCCGGGCGGGGTCTCATTTGTAGTCCGGGCTTAAAAATTTAAAGACTTGGGCCGCTGAAGACACTGTCCTTTATTTAAAAGACAAGAACATTGATATTGACGACGCAAAATTAATTGACGAGTGGCTTAAAGGCTTTTAGCCAAAACCTAACTGAACAAGATAAGCTTTTAAATCCAAATCAACTTTGGGTACAATTTTTTAAAACACCAAATACGAATTTCTTTTCGGAATTGCTGAGAATTGCAGTGTTTTTTTGCATTCCGTCTCATAATGCCAACGTGGAGAGATTATTCTCATTAATTACACAACAATAGACAAAAGAAAGTTACTAAGTGTAGAAACAATCTCGTCAGTAATTAATATTAAATTCAATTTCCACAGCTGCATTGATTTTTACAAATTCCTTTTAAAAAGGGAAGATATTCTAAAAACTATCGGAAAGAGTGGTAAATACAAAAAAACTGAAAAGTAAAAAAGACAAGAGGCTGAGCAAAAAGCTTTAATAGCTAGATAATCAAATAATGCACTTATGAGTGCAATAATTTCTTTTCTTTTTTGTAGTTAAAGTTATAATTGTTTTTTATCACGTAAAAGAAATTTACAATATGGCTGTTGATTAAAACTTTAAGGTGATATAAATGAGTACGGTTTTTGGTTACTTTTGTTTTAAAAAATTAATAATGTAACTTACATTAAAGTAAGTCTAAACTTTAAAAAGGTTTAATTTTGTTGCTAAGATTTAAGGAGACTGAATTTAGTTCATAACATAATATTATGTTAAGAGATATTTTGTCGTGTAAAAAATGGCTGCTGATAAAAATTTAAAGAAGATTATTATTATTTATTATTTTAACTTTATGAGGAAAACCTCAAACTGTAATATTTAATTAAATGAAGACATTATGAGCGAAACTCAGTCGAAAATCTGGAAACAGAAAAATCAGAAAAAGATATTTACACCTCTGGGACTCGAACCCAGGACCTCCCTACTTTCCGGGTTGGGCGCTCTTATCCACTGAGCTAAGGTGTCGATATCCAATTCGGTCACTTTTAACTAAAGTAAAAGTAAAAGTTTTTTACTCATAAAGTTAAAATAATAAATAATAATATTCATCCCAGACTTGCAATACTTGTCAATAGATGTCGCACATTAAATAAAATGGATAATAATTTATCCAGACACCATCTAGATGGCAGCCAATAAAAATATGCGTTAAGAAAAATGAAGATAATATGGGTGGTTCTTAGTCGAAGTATGGTACAGTTAAAAGTGACCGAATTGGATATCGACACCTTAGCTCAGTGGATAAGAGCGCCCAACCCGGAAAGTAGGGAGGTCCTGGGTTCGAGTCCCAGAGGTGTAAATATCTTTTTCTGATTTTTCTGTTTCCAGATTTTCGACTGAGTTTCGCTCATAATGTCTTCATTTAATTAAAGATTATTATTGTTGAGGTAAAAGAGTTACCTCAAAAATTGTAAGACTGAATACTAAAATGGTCTCGGAACTTTTAAGATGTTTGTTTAAAAATTAATTGAATTTTGTTAGGTTAAATATTTCAATAAGATTTTGTTTTCATAACAGAGTATATTAATAATTTGGGTTTTATTTTAAGAATAAAAAATTTTAACTGATTATTAAAACAATTTGTAACAAACTGTAATAAGATTCTGTTTTGTTAGGTACATTTAAAATGATGATAAAAGATGACTAATTTTAATTTTAAGGTCTGAAAATAAATAAAAAGGTAATTTTGACATTTTCAACTGTTTTTTTATTACACTGACTGTGTTTAAAAAAACCTGTTGACGTGTCCGGGTTCTGGGCTCTAAAATCTGGGGTTTTCACGCGCCTTGTCCTGGTTGCCAAATTTAAGAGATGGCAACCCTAGCCGAAGGTGACAGACGACCCAACGTAAGAGAACCATTAAAGTAAGTTTTAGAAATTCAAAACGCGAATTTCGACTTCAAAAAAAAGCTAGTAAAAGTGTAAAAAGTTTTTCGAAATACTCCAAATTACTTTTTTATTTATTATTATTCCTTAAACGTTTATTTATTTACCCACAACAATGAATTGCAGAAAAAACACTTACAGGTGATTGATCCTTTTTTTCAGTCAGTTATCGTATCAGTTACAAATTACTATCCAATCCAATTACCCCGTTTTTTTAATAATATTTTCAAAGACACTAACAGAATAACAATTTTTAACTTATTCACATCAATCAGTAGGTAATAAATCAGAATCAAAATCAAAATTTACATTGATACCCAAAGAGTCCATCAACATTTATTTATTCACATAAATAAAAAATGTCTGTAACGGGCGACTTGGCGGTGTGGACTTGATATGTATGCAAATCTACAGTTTTATTCCGAGACTGATGAAAAATTGCAAACTTGAACTGAAAAACAGGAGGAAGGTCAATGTTTACGTTATATTTATAGAAACCACCTCCAAGTAGAATTTTGATACTTCTTGCTGAAATTTGGACAGTTGGCGTTCAAAATAAGAAGATAATTACTGTTTTCACCTGATTTCGAAAAAATCTGCTTAAATCCCGGGCAACACCGGGAACTTCAGCTAGTTGTCAATAATGAGAGGTAAAATCTTGTGCAGTTTTTTTTGACGGTGTATACTTTGTTATGGAAATAATTTGCTAAGGAATATGTATGGCAAAGAAGCGTGCATCTTTCTGAATTTCACATAAAATAACGCCCTCCTGGTTAAGCCACAGGGTGGTGGTGGTCTGCAAATCGACAGTCTTATTTCATTCTGCGATCATCCCACAAAAAACACTCACAATTTTTTTAACGCCCAACGAATAGTGTGCATGGGCATTTTCCAAGTACTTGACTAGCAAAAAGTAAATTGTCTATGGATTTTTGTTCTATGGTTGAGCTGTCATTTGTCTGTTTCGTTGGCTGACAGGAAAGCAAAGTTCGGTTTTTGTTTATAGTGCAATGCTCTAAAACTATATCTACTTAGATAACGCATGCTTAATACATCATGGCGAATCTAAAATCGGATTTGGATGACTATCTACTGCAAAATGACACCGCGAGGCGCGGTTTCAAAATCACCCTTCCTACAATATCGAGGCCGAAATGGTTTTCTCGTAGTGAAGATGAATCACCGTCAAGCACGAATACATGGTTTTCTGAAACTCAAAAAGAATGGTGTCCAGCTCTAGTAAGTAAAAATCTTCATAATATTATGAAGTTGATCGTTTTATGATAAACTTGAACTTGTTTACTAATGTTTTGGTACCAATTAATTATAGTGCGCTAAGTAATTGTTTTAACTTTCCAGAGCCGAACACAGAGGCTGATTGGATTTGCTACTTGTATGATGCTGGGTCTCCTGTGTTTTATCCTGTCCACCCTTTATATTCCGGTACTGCTTCTGAAAGCGAGAAAGTTTGCTCTGCTTTATACTTTGGGAAGCTGTTTCTTCATATCTAGGTAAATGCAAAATTATTTATGAATTTCGAATTGCTGTTTTCAATCTATATACGAGGCAAATAGAAACTGAGTCATCAGTGTGAGGCAATTTCAGATAAACAACAGCAATGATTTCTTGAATCTTGTTTATGACAACATCATGCAACAATTTTTAAATTTAACATTGCTTCAATTTGCCCAAATTTTATTACCTTTCAAGATCTAACTCCTTAGTTATCTACGTTTTTTTTATTATGAACACATCCGTTTTTGCTAATAACTTAGCTGATGCACCTCGTCGTGTAAAATTTCGGACTAAGCCACCAACAATTACACTCCTTATGTATTTAGTTATAAGGTTTAAATTCCCGTTTAACAAATGCCGCCTGTTTTAATTTATTATGAAAAAAACATCACCAATGTGTTTTTTTTTTTTTGCGAAGCTCAGGCACAAGTTTTTAAATAATTTGATAATTTTCTAAAGACTTTAATTTTTCACATTATACAATAAAACCATAACCGAAAAGAGGTTCGTAAAAGGATTTTGAACTTAAAGCAGTTTTTATAGGCTTGATACTTTATTTTTTTCTGGGCTTATAAAAAGACTATTTTTTAAAAAAGCACAATTATTTTAAAGGCAAATATGTGTTCTACTGGCAATATTTAATTAAAGTATTTAAAATATTTTTAAGCCATCTAATTTTCAAATCAAAATCACGTGATTTTGATTTGAAAATTTTGATTTGATTGAATTTTGATTGCATCACCTTAAAAATAACATGACATTACATACTATGTTTGTTTGTTATGAACCAATATTTACAAAATTTTGCAGAAAAGCCTTCTTGAAAGAGCAATATCTTGCATTCAGATTGGTCCATTTGATAACTGTGGAGTTTGTTTTGAACCTGGTTTTTTTAAATTGCAAAAATGCTTTAATGCTGGATTTATTTAAAACCAAACTTGCTCTAAAAGTGCAATTAATCTGCTCAACCCTTAGATTTCAGATTTTGCTTTACACTACCATCTCGTTTCTACAAATACACTTATCAATAATAAATTATTTTTTGTTGATTCTTTCAGCACACTTAGCAATAATAAATTATTTTTTGTTGATTCTTTCAGCCAATATGTAGGGCCCCAATGCAAATTTTTTTATCTAATTAGTATCCCCCTTCCAAAGCTGCCGCATAATTTAATTTCTTATAATTTTTCTAGCTTTTCATTTTTGTATGGCCCGTGGAACCACATCAAGCAGATGTTCTCCAAAGAAAGAATTCTGACCACAATTGTGTACGGTGGCGCTTTGGTAGGCACTCTGTACTGCGCCCTCCACCTTCAGAACACCATTCTAACCATCGTCTTTGCCGTGCTCCAGATCTTCGCCCTGGTCTGGATAACAATGGGATCCATTCCTGGAGGTTCAGCTGGAATGAGGTTCTTCGGCAGTATGTTCAAGTCATCTGTGTCAAGCACCTTGCCTATTTGATGTCACTCAATCGACATTGATAACTATTTATTTTCTTGAGTGCGTTAATCGTAATACCTACATCAGATATTAAGTGTCTTCAATTTAATATTTAAGTGATTAGTTTTAAAAATGTATATAATACTATAAATTTGATTAGATTTTCTAAGATGTATTTTTCTTGCAGAATTTTTTCACACTTTTGAATTCTTATTCATAATGTTATTGAATATGCTTCAAGAAAACCTATAACTTCTTTATTAGTCTTCTGGTATCAATCTTTGTAGATTCTTATTATATCCCTCTATTGTATCTAATTTTGCCAAATCCTAACCCGTTTGAAGCCAGATTATTTTTAGGTCCATCCCGTCTTTGGACCAGGGCTGGCCCCTTGCAGGTGCAATTGGAGCAGTCTGTTCCGGACACTGACTTGCCAAAGAGCTGGTAACAACCTAGTACAACGACCTTGAAGTTTTTCGTAGCGCCAGGCGCCATTTGGCTCGGAGCCCTGCCTTGGGCATCCTATTTAGCTTTTTCCTATCAAAGATGCCTGTAACCATCGATAATAATTTTATCGCAGGCTTATGTAAGTTATTCAGTATTCCTTTTTCATTGAGGTTACGTCACAAAACTGCACCATAAAAGTTAGCCATTTACTATTATTATTCTTTGTTTTATTTTATTATTACATAATAATTTTCATTTTCAAATCAATTAGAAAACAAAGGATTACTTTATCATCGATACAGTCGAAAGATTACAAGCCTAGATATAGAATATTTTAGAAGAATTATTGCAACTTCAATTTGTTTGAGACACACACAAGACTATGTGGGATCAGTTAGAATCTCTATATTTGTAATAATTAATTTCACACAAATGTCAACAACTGTGTTGCAAGAAATTATCAAAAGCTGGTGTGCAACAAAGATCATATTTCATGCATACCTATGTAAAATATATTATTGATAGTAGTTTGTTTATCTCAATTACTAAATGATCAATTAGTTTTTTCAGTGGGTAGTATACATAATTCATTTTTTGATAGCGTTATGATTAGTTTTGCAATGTTATTCTGAATGTTCCATTTGAAAATATTATCACCCGTTGAAATTTGAGAGCTTGTTTAAATATAAATGTTTTCTATTAAATTAAATTTCATTAATTAAAATAGTACATATCATTAAGTGTGTAAACATTCGACTGGTAGCTGACATTATTTAGACCTATTTTAAATGCATCACATTATTTTTTCCGTGACCAAACTTAATTAAAGATGCACAAAAATTTCATCTTTTAGATTTCATTTTTTGAAACTTATGTAATTTGTAGTATTATGTATGTGATGGATTTTCACGGTAGTAGATCACTACTAAAGGCTGATAATAAAGGAAAAAGACCATGAATGAT
This sequence comes from Glyphotaelius pellucidus, assembly GCA_936435175.1. NCBI lineage: Eukaryota > Metazoa > Arthropoda > Insecta > Trichoptera > Limnephilidae > Glyphotaelius > Glyphotaelius pellucidus. The sequence continues at coordinate 7,567,740 of OW386552.1, read as the reverse complement.
ATTATCATGTATTAACTTAAGCCAAAATAAAATTAACTAAAATTTATTTATTTAAAAAAAAAATTATAAAAATAAATAAAAAATTACTTTTTTTGGATCTTATAATGTCCAATGATAATTTATGCTTATTACCAGTTTTTCTTTCTAATTTAATTTTAATTTTACTGCTTTACTTAAATTTGACTATTTTTAGGTCTGTGTGAATTTTCTCCTTAATTAATATTGTTAGCAGCAATTAAATTTTGCGACGCCCATTTAAAATGTAATTTAAGTAGTCGATAATTTTTTTAATAATATTAATCTGCCAATGTCTCACTGATAAAATATTTCCAAAAGCTTTTGGTGTAATTTTGTAAAACTTTTTTGATAAAAATCTATTTTCTTTATCCGCTGAAATGAAGGAGTGATTTTTGGTGCACTAAACTATTTTTACTATTGTGATAATAATGACTACAGCAAGCTCCTTTCACATTTTTTATAATAAAATAATGTAAAACCATCTTGTACATCTTTTATTTTAACCTCTAGGAGAACTAACTAACCTAACCTCTAACCTTCTTCAAACAAAAATGTATAGTAACCCCATATAGTACAGCCCTACTACCCACTCGAGCGAAAGCGCGATTTAAAACTTTTTTCTCCAATCGCTCATGATTTTTCGGAGATTGTTTTGAATATTTTCCGCCCACATTAAAAAAATCATACCTCCGAATTTTAATATGGAGACATACAAACTGATCATAGTTAGCCAATGAACTAACCTATCTTATGTCGATTATCACATATTTGTAGGATTTATAAAAAAACATTTTAAAATCGTAAAAAAAATGTGGTCCAATTTTGGACTGCTGCCAATTGCAGAAAAATAAAAGTGGTCCATATTTTGACCTTAGTCGCTCCAGTGGATGAGTCATCATGGAGCATTCAAATGGAATATACTCATAACTTACTTCTTACAAATTTAAGATGAAGCTATACGTGAAATCCTATTTAGATTCATCTTTACAACAAATTGATTTACAGTATGAACATCAAAAAATATGCTATGAATAAATTGAAGCTTCTACTAACTTTTCTATGTATTGGAATTACAATAAAATTATAATTTACATAACAAAAAATATAAGCGTAAACCACCAAAAAAAATGTTTTTTCATGACTTAACTACGAATTCAAATTTTGTAATATAAAAGAAACAATTTTTTTAAAATATACCTTTTTGGCTAAGACTATTTTTGAGGTTTTGCATGTTCTAACTTTTTTTCATTCTTATAAAATTATGCAAAAAATAAATAAAAACCACTTTTTCGCTTACTTTATTTAAAATTTTGTAGGCATGAGAATCGAAATATTTCTAGCGTTTATATTCCTCTTAATGGGTGATGGAGGCCATTCTTCTATAATCAACGGGACCTTTACAATAGAATATATTTATGTTAAAAACGTAGTATTAATGAGTACCTATATACATCGATGATTAAGACACATAATAATTTATTTGTATGCGTATATTTTCTTGTTCATTCGAAAATTTATGTCTGAATAAATAATTATGAATATAAATAGAAATACTAAATTATGCTGAAATAAAATTTTATTAGTGAGAGCCCATTCCCGGAAAATTAAAAAACGCATGGCAAAAAACCTGACATTGGATGCCCTGTTGTTACGATACACATCTCAGTAGCCATGACGTCACAGTTCCTACAGTTGGGCGCAGGCCGCCTCCCCTCTCGCAAAGGAAGCACCGCACACCCCTCCCGCGAAACCGCCCGGGCACGCGAGCTCCTACGCTCGCCCATTCTCCCGCGACCCGTTCTGAGAGCTGGCTGTGTCAAGCCGGCACGCTCTGCAAGTGTTCGTGTCGGCATCAAAGATGGCCAGGGCCGATCTCGACCTGCCCACAACTAATTTCGAGGCAATGGATAGCTGACCACCGCTGTGAGTAGATGCTACTTCCTCCCTGTTATTTAAATGTGTCCGAACGGGCCCCACGTTGGGCGCCAGTGTTAGTAGCCGATGGGGGCTCACCTTACCTTATGCCGGCGGCTAGCTCACGTTCGTCGGGCATGCAGGAGAGTCCCACCTCTTCAAGGTCATAGGTAGGTAAAATTACCTGGGTACATGTTATTTGCCAAACCCACCCCGTGTCCCCGATCAAATGAAACAGGTTGGTATGGGGAAACATAATTATATTGACGGTAATTCCACGTCTACATCATCAGGGCAAGTACATTACATAAATCACACATACGAGCAGGGCGGCTACATAATTATTTCCTATTAACAAAAGTTCTCTCTGGAGCGCAGTGTTTACAACCCGGGGATTCTAACGTTCGGACACATTTAAATAACAGGGAGGAAGTAGCATCTACTCACAGCGGTGTTCAGCGAGCGGGTGTAGCTGCGAGGGTAACAGCCTCAGGTCAGCTATCCATTGCCTCGAAATTAGTTGTGGGCAGGTCGAGGTCGGCCCTGGCCATCTTTGATGCCGACGCGAACACTTGCAGAGCGTGCCGGCTTGACACAGCCAGCTCTCAGAACGGGTCGCGGGAGAATGGGCGAGCGTAGGAGCTCGCGTGCCCGGGCGGTTTCGCGGGAGGGGTGTGCGGTGCTTCCTTTGCGAGAGGGGAGGCGGCCTGCGCCCAGCTGTAGGAACTGTGACGTCATGGCTATTGAGATGTGTATCGTAACACTGTTCACACAGTTTGTGTGTCGTATTGTCGATTTGTTTATGATTTGTCGTTCCGTTTAAAAAACGGAATGACAAAAAATCGGACGATCATGCAGATGCAGCGTGCATGTTTCCTTGCAACTGGGAGTGGGCAGGTTATAGTGAGGCTCATGCTGGTACGACTAGCTGGCAAGTGTGAACAGCTGAATTCCGAAACGATTTTTGAACCCACGCGCTGCGCTGACTATCCTGACGAAACGCGCCGAATCTGTTTTTAATTGTGTTGGACATGTGTGAGCAGCTCCATATAATCTCTACAGCACTAGAGCATCCAATTTTTAAACAGAACGAAGTCTGTTTTTTGAAAACAAATGTGAATGGGCTCTTACATTAAATTTTAGAAATAAGAAAAACGTTTGTTAAATAGCATTTTCACAAAAAGAAATTAATGTACAATATATTTTTAACGTTTAAAATTGCACGGTCGCCTTACCATTTCATTATGATGATAAATTTGAAGTCGTACAATCTAGAAATAAGTTCCCGGACAGAATTTATATAAACTTTATGGTGATAATATCATATAATTTTTAGGTATGTTTTTAGGTTTTCACGGCCAAAAAGTATTTTTGTTATGATTTTTGGGGTGTTATGCCGTGATTCGCTACCTCCTTCTTTAGCCAACGTTTCGGACACTGTAACACTGTCCGAAACGGTGGCTAAAGAAGGAGGTAGCGAAACACGGCATAACACCCCAAAAATCATAACAAAAATATAATTTTTATGTTAAAATTATTAACGAGCAAGTATGTAATTCATAATAAATGTCTACCTCGTCCAGTGCGAATTTTATTAACATTTTGTGCATTTGTGAAGCATTTAATTTTTATATATTTTTTTTTTGTATTTATAATACCACGAAAGAAACATGTTCACGAAATGACTATAGGAATATGATCATTCGACATTCTAGTGTCTTCCGTCTTCTTCATTTTTGTAAAATACATTAAGAAGGAAGATTTTTATGGGTGGCTTTTAGGACGATCGTCTGTGACGTAGATACCTTCACTCCCTGGTACTAGTGTATGCCAGGAGTGAGTATTTTTCTTTTGAAGTTATACTATTCCAACCTTTTATAACACAGTTTTCTCAAACCAAAAAAATATTCTAAAATTTAAAAAATATATATTTGTAAGTATTTCTATGACTGAAGAAAAAAAAATTGTAATTTTGAAGTAAATAAACTGATGAACAGTGATAAACTATGTACCAGAACAGTATTATAATTATGGAGATATAAAATTATGGCCATACTCCTCTGAACATTTTTTTTGGCCATAATATGATGGCCATTTTCACCAAGCAATTATTTGTTAACCATCCAATTTGTTTGCATAAGAATGTGCTCAAATTTCTGAGCAAATTATTGATTATTTTCTGTCAGTATATAAGTTCCCCTAATATCTCAGTGGCTTTGAGTAGTTGCCCCGTTGTGGGTTTCAAATCGCAATGATGGCAATAACCTCTCTTCTCATATGATTTTCTAATACTAATACTTCAACGTTCTTGAGTGGCTCTAAGTCCGTGAATAAAATTTCTATTGCTTTCAATGACTATTGGGAGACAAATGTAAGATTTTCAAGAAAAGAGGTGCAATGCCATAAGGTTAGCTTTTCGGTGTTCAGGAGTTCATTCATCACTGTAACTTTAATGGTATTTAGTTGAAATAGATAAGATGACTCTTTCTGTGTACTTCAGCCAATCGAAAACTCGGCTATCATGGAGAGCTTTCATTTCTATGTTCCCAATGGTTATCTCTGCCACCGACAGCTTAGACTGTTCTATCTCCCAGCCTGCAGGACTAACTTGCCAGTAGTCATGCTGGTCGGGAGAGCAATCTTGCTGTTGAACAGAATCAATTCAAATTTCAATATATTTAGTATCAGTGAAGCTGCCTTTAAAAAGAAAACTCTATTGATGCTAGTACTGTTGATACTGCTTAATTTTTGGGTAATACTCTTTTACAAATGCATTTTAAAAACAGACTAAAATATATGATTTTGTAATATTTTTAAAACAATAAATAAATTGAATTGAATCTTAAAGAGTTGATAAAAAGAGTTAATAGAGCATCTCTGGTTGCGGAAACTTCGCAATTGTGCAGTGTTGGCCATGTAAATATTATATCATATACACCGCACAAGACATTATCTTTATGAATATACAATTTTTTTCTCAGATGAAGCCCTGACTTGCAACGTCTGCGATAGATCCTTCCCCTGTCAGCGCCAACTGGACTCCCATCAGCAGAAGAAGCGGCACTTTGGGTAATACTAAATATATGACTTCTTATTAATCTCACAATCATCGTCACCCTTTTTGCTCCTTTCTGGTTAAGGGCCTTCCCAATTTACTATTTTCATTGTATTGATCTATCATCATAGTTAAACTATCACTATATTAAACACACATCATCTAGCGCTATTTTATTCTATTTAGTATATCTACATCACTTCATGTGATCAAACCATCTAAACCTTCTATCCTTCAAGACGTGATTTTGGCATTCATCTTGGCACCATAGATGAATTGGATTTTCTCCACAATTCCTACAGCAAAATTAATGCATTTTGCTCCCAACAATTATTGCTTGTCTCCTGAGCTACTTATCCACTGCCCTGCCAACAGACAACGGCACTACTAGCTCCCTCAGTTTATTTCCAAATTGAGTATTAGTTGCTTGGCTTGTTTGGGGTTTTATATTGTGTCCGGAATAGGTTATTCATTGTTTTCCATACATTATTTCCATACATCCCATACATTGTTTTCCATACCCTGCAGAATTAACTTTGGCTTTGAGTTCAAAAGTTCAAAACCTGACAAAATGTAAAAAATGAGGGTGATCAAGGTTAACAATCGCATTAAAATGCTATTTAAATATTAATTGTTTTATTTATTTATTTATTAAAAGAAGTTTATACAATGAACAAAAAATTGTGTTAATTCATCCGCCATGCTAGGGATGTCCCTGTGTTATGGCGGATGAAGTTTACAGATTGTGTAGGTACAGTGTACAGCTATTAACTTATGCAATTCATTTAAGTAGTTTAAGTAACATATTTAGTAACAAATTAAGTTAGTAATTTAATTAACACATTAAATTAATTTATGTTACAAGTTGTATCAATTATATTATAATTCAATTAAAATAGCAAATTTTTACTCATCATCGTTACTGTATGTAAGGATCCATTTTGATAATTTTTTTTTAAAGATATGGGGTTGGGTTTCGGATTTTAGGTTCTCGGGGAGAAGGTTAAACATTTTAGGAGCTAGGTACATAAAATGTCTTTGAGCTGATGTGGAGCGTAGTGTAGGAACATTGTAGTGTCGTTTGGTTATTGTTCTGGTGGTGTAACTATGATGTAAAAGAGTTTTTTTCTTGTATTTGAACATGAAATGTGTTAGTGTAAATTTTAGATGAATTTGCCGTATGTTTAAGACATTATATTCTGTGAAGAGTCTATTGGAGGAATATCTTGTTGGTCGCTTGTTGATAGCACGTAAAATCGTTTTTTGGGCTTTTTGCAGAGGATCAATAAAATTAAGAGCACAGCCGCCCCAAATTATGATGCCATATGCTAACTGGGATTGGCAGAGAGCATAGTAAACCGTTTTTAGTGTTATAGGAGTAAGTATATTTCTTAGAGTTCGAAAAACATAAGAGAGCTTGCGAATTCGGGGAGTTAGACTGGCTAAGTGCTGATCCCAACGAAGATGGTGATCAATTAGGACCCCCAGGTATTTTATATGAGATACTTTTTCCAAATTTGGGCAAGTACAGGAAGAGTAGGGACTTGGACAGGAGAGAATTGTTATTTTCTGATTGATAGAAGGTTGGGTTGCAGCAGATAGACTGAAGGTTAAGAATTTAGTTTTACCAGCATTGAGGGTGAGGAGATTATCATCTAACCAATTCTAATTGTGTTATAAATATTTCCAGATGTTCCGCATGCGACAGTCTTTATCTGTCCTTGATGGCCCTGGAACACCACAAGGAAGAATTCCAACACTGGAGTGATGACGAGGAATACTGCTCAGCGGGTTACGACAGCGAGTCTAGCGAAGACACGGCCCCGAGTGAAGATTGCGAAAGACTACTGTAATGCTACAGTACGACCTGTACCAAAATTAGGACCCACTTCAATATTATTCTTTCTCCCATTGATATAGAAAAGAATATACAGATAGTAATGCTCTGATTCAACAACACTACCAAACAGGATAGATCTATGCTCATTATTTCTGTGAAAAGGAACTGACATAAGACAGCAAAATATGCACTGAGGGGCGAGTTTTTATCAGTATACCAGAAAGGTTATACTATTTAGACTTCTTGTGTCATGTTGTAAAATTTGGCCCAAAGAGGAACAGTTGAGACTAATGAAATTTATGAATTAGAATGGTATTCCATTTTGTTCCGGTCGATTCCAAGCACCGACAGCTAACAAACAACTCTTGGTTAAAATATCAAATTATGATGTTCTCTTAGTCAATGTTTTTTTTTGGATTAAACCAATTTGTTTTTATCTCAAATTCTGATTAGATACCATCAGGTATAGAACGTTCTATGCTATATCTTCTCAGTTCTTCTGTAATTTAGAAACATGAAATAAGATTGAAGCATTTAACAGAAGGTTCTTTATAATTTCTTGAGTATTACAGAATAATGCTAGTCACACACAATGCTACACTCTCAATGCAGTTTTTGGGCGTGGCTTATACAAATTATATCCTGTAATAATAATCACTCACACGTAAGCTATAATCTTCCTTGAAGTGTGGGGGGAAGGGAGAGAGCATGGAATATCATATATTTTAACCGGAATTCACCTTGACGGTTGACCACAGCAGCTCCCTAATTCATCTGACTCACTAGCATCTAACGGCATATCATCTAGTCCACACCCACAATAAAATATAATATATTATCTGTCTCATGTAGGGGATTGTACAATGAGAGAAAAGGTGACATAGGCCAAAGTTTGTAGAAAATGCGTTTAACAAGGCCTTTCAAACTGGGCCTTTGTCGAAAAAAAAACAAGTCGGGCCACTTTCAAAATTTCAAACGCACGACATAGTTTGAAGTAAAACACTGCCACTTGTATTGCAGTTAATTCAAATCTCCCAGTGGAACAATCAATCTACGTCACGAATTTTTAGCCAATCACCACTCAACCCCTCGTTGAGGTAACCTTGTTAAATGCATTTTCTAGGAAACTTGGATAGAGACCATGCCCAAATAACGCATTCAGAGTAAACAATCGCATGAGCTTAGCATGAATGCACTCTTCTGAAATTTTTTTGAAGGAGGCACTCTTCCAATAGAAGTAACCTAAAGAAGAATTATGACACGATAACATCAGAACATTCTTACTACAAACGGCATTCAATAAAAATTTATTGTATGTGTAGGTGTGTGTTCAAGGATAACCTACAATTTGAACATAGAAAGTAAGCTAATCCTTTTTTAAAAAAATACCCCTGATCAAACCTGTGTCTAACCTACTTGTCTAAACATATTTTTTTAAGAATTTATGTATGGTGTAAGTCATGCTTATAATATTATTATAAAGAATATCGAATAAGCTCGGTAAATTAGAACTTAGCGAGCTAAGTCATGGTCCTAAATGGATGGCACAATTCCATGTAAAAAAATTGATGTTTTTAGACCATTTTATATTATGTATGTAATAATTGAGAATTTGTGTAATTTAGAATAGATTATGTAAGTAATTAAAAGATGTTAATATAACCTTTAAATTCCCATACTGATCTATTTTCTGCTGTGTCAAATAATAATAGGTTTAATTTGTCGCATTCTCTAAGCATCTGTCTATCTGTTTGAACCATTTTTTTTTAAATTATTACATTGCATTATTTAAGCACAAATTAAAACTGAAAACCCCACAAATGTTAGACAGACTTTTGATTGGTTTCGTCCACACGATGCCCGCATAACGCACTAAGCAACCCAACTAGCAAAAGGCAAAATAAATAATGTTCAAATATTTATTAACTTACTTGCTATTTGGGAGCGGCTCAGAGTGTTGTACAAGCATCGAGAGGAAGGAACCAGTGATACAATATGTATTTTACTTTATCAAAATTTATCAATCTAATAACTTTTTACTTGTTGGTTTACTGTTGATAATCTTATAATGTTTCATCTGTAGATAAAGTACTGCACAAATTCAATAAAATATCACGCCATATCACCAATTTTTTTCAATTATTGGAAAGAAGATCATATCTGTTCAAACATTCATATCAAACAAAACACCTTTGATTGTCATAATCAAATAACATGAGCTTAAATTTTTCAAAATGTACATTTCAATCCTGTTAGTACAACTTCTACGGCTTCAAATTACGATTTTGTTTTTGTATTGTCACTAAATATGTTGAAGAATATTATATAATCTTAATTACTTTATTATTGTAAATTTTAGAAATGCATTTACGTATGTATTTTACATGAAGAAAGGATATTTGAACACTTTCCTAGTCTTTTTGTTAGAATAATAAATCCCCTTATTCAATTGATTGCGTTGACTGCTTCACAACAGCAAAAAGGTCACATTCAGATTAGTTTGAAGATATCCAGGTAAAGATTTGTTGAATATATAAATAATTCAATTTTTATTGGAATAAATTTTGACGGTTATGTGTAAAAAAAAATGTTGACAAACACCTGCTGACTTTTTCTAAAAGTTAACAGGTGTCCCATATAGATAAAATCGGATATGTTTATCTGAAACACTATCTAGGATACAAGTAAATTCAAAAGAACTTTGTAATCACTCAACACGAAAATGACAACTGCCAAAAATATGGCAAAAATTAGTTGAGGATGATGTTGTCATTCTGAATTTGAAATGAGATCGACAAAAGTTGCAGAAAATTATAGCTCCCAATGGCTGAATTGGCCAAAGCGCTGTGTCCTGGTAAGACAAGAGATTATGGGTACGATTCCCAGTCGCGACGGTTACCTTTTTATTTTTCTTTGTCTTGGTTCTGTTTCATGTTTTGTTTAGATTTGTTAGTATTATCTTCTTCAAAGATAAATAATTTGATTAGAAATACAAAACAATCATAATATATCTGAAAACAGATTGTAAAAATGCAGGCTCGCCCCAAGAACAGCAATCCAAGTCCGAAATCCATCTCTAATAGGAGTGTCAATAATATGTTGCATTTTTTATCAGTATAATATTGTAACCAATAAATATATATGTGAGACGGGCAATTATTTTGTTTATATGAATGAAATAAAAACAAGTATTTGAAATATGTACAGAAATCTTTATTTTTAGGAAATTACATAACCCCTAAATTAATATAAATGGAGCATTCTTTTACGTCATTTCGTGAGGTAAGTCCATATCCGTTGAGAAAGCAGGGCCCGAACGGGACAGTCAGTAGACTAGTACAGTCGGTACAGTGTATACTCGTCCTAGTACAGTACAGTACAGTAGTCCCGGGCCGATGGAGTGAACTATCCACTGAATGTTCTCACTTCTCTGCTTCGTTCACTGCTCACTTCATGTTTCATAATAGGGACAATATGCACACATTTTGTTTAAGATTACATATTCTGGTAATACAAATTGTATTTCAAATTCGTAAAAAAAGCAATTATGATAAGTCTAGTTTTATATGTATGTATTGCTTCATTAGTGACAAATGGGATTGATACAGTATATGTATTAGGTTAATGTAAATAATATACATCCACTGGGTTTATCTTTCTATAGCAAAGACATACAAACTTTTACTACAAGTTTTAGTAAATAAAAATGCAATGTTCAATCTAAAAATATCCAAAACAAACTTAGTAAGCCAGTATAGCGAGTATTGGAAAAATAAAAAATTAAAATACTCCAGTTTCAAGAAGTGAAGGAAGGGTAAAGGCTAAAAAAGCAAATGAATCCCAAACAATATTAATAAGTTGTTTGTTTGATGAACACAAGAGAGAAAACCACGGCAAAGGTTTCATTCAACATAAAGAAAGGTCTATTTTAGTATGTAATGTATGTTACGAATAGAGTAGCAAGTATTAAAATCTATAATATATAGTGCTCGTCAGCCAAATACTGTAATCCTACGGCCGGTCCACGACCCCGAGAAACAAAACTTTATGATACTTCAAAACTTGGTTACACATTCCATATTTATGAAATCCCAATGAAAAAATATTAAAATTAAACTCAATTGAGACTTAAAAATATATATTATTACTTTAAACATCCACTTTATCATTCAAAATGGTGATTTCTCGAGAACTACTTAATAAATCATGTGGAAAATGTTACAGTTTGTCAATATGTGGTGCTTGCTTGTGTAGCTTTTGGGATATATCTAGCTACTCAGATAGATGATTAGACATATATCTTGCTCGAGACATTCAACAAACTGACTGAATATACGATACGTCAGCCACGGTGCACGGTGCTTCCCCGCATGGTGCTTCCGTACACAATTATTTACTGGAACTGCGCTCAATGCAATGCACCGTCGCCGATAATACATAATATTTATATTACATATAAAGAATTCAATTTGGACAATGTCTTAGAAGGTATTTACTCGAACGAGGGGGATGTTCTCCTCTGTGTTGTATGGGTAGACTCTGTCATGTGGTGCGCGGCGCAGGCTGTCTGTGTGTCTCTTGTGACACTGTACAGGGCGCCCCGCCCCCACTTGAAAAGGGTTGATGTTGGTTTAGCCGCTGCGGGCTCCTTGCGACATTGATGTTAATTGTTAACGTTCTCCACCTAGTTCATCATATTGTGGACAGCATATTAAAAGACAAACACAAACTTTAACTTGCAGAACACAACCTTCCACATTGATCATAGGCGAAAAAATTTAGTACTTTTAAAACGGAATCTATGATCTATAGTGCCGAAAAATATGCTTCCTCATTGGGCAGCTGATCCACCGCTGATGTCTTTAAGCTGTTCCATTCAGGATGGCTTCCTTGGGCTTCGTCACCGTCTCTTGGCGCTTGGGGGGCATCTTGGGGCCTGGCAGAGCTGCACACAAACAAAAGAACACACTGTCATTGTCAATCTCACAAGCTGGTAACATCTTTTACAATTTCAGTTAAATAATTCAATAAAAAGCTTGCGAATGCAATTATGTATAACTTTTTTAGAATGAATTATTAAAGCTGAATCTTATTTGTTTGGATTGGTTAATTAAATTCAATTGATTGGATTGGTAGATTAAATTCAATTGATTGATTGGATTGGTTGATTAAATTTAACTGATTGATTTGGATTAGTCGATTTAGGGCCGTCTGTTTCAACAGAAAGTTAAATCGTGTCCTAAATTTAAATTTTAACTGTCTTTTAAAGTAACGAGGATGTTAAATTGGACCGCGCGCTGTTTCAAGTGTATTTTCGCTAAAGTTATAGTTGTCAGTGTGGCCAGTCTAAAAAGCAAAATATTCCCCGGAATTATGTGAAAAAACGCACCGCATTATTTTTTGGTGCGGCCACACCATAAACTAAATTTAAATATCAGAGGAACTGTCAAAACATCCGGCCGCATTTTGTTTCCCGTTCTTCGTTAATTCAACTATAAATATGGCAGAATATGTAAAGAAGTATGTTGTTTTACTTGTTTAATGACATGGCTTTAATATACGTTCTGTTAATATGATTACATTTTATTATTACAGAGTCAAGGCCAGCAATTTCTCGGCCAAAGAAATCTCGAAGTTGAATGAGTTGGTGGCGAATTTACCTTACAGTATGTCGCCTCAGTTCTTGTATGTTCAACAGACCATTTTAGTTTTTATTCAATCTCCACTTTAAAATTAAAAATAGAGTATAAAAAAGTATAGTTAATCACTTAACTAAGAATTATTTAAACTAAGGAGACTTTTACCTTTACGAAAATAGCTTTATCTTAAACACCTTTCGTAATGTTTCATTGAAATAATGAAAGAAAACCTTCTCTTCCCGTAAAATTTTCTAATGGTCTATTGAACATACAAGAACTGAGGCGACGAGTAGTTGTAATGTGTCCTTGTATTTGATGCGTAACAAATTTGACAAGATTTTTTGACATCCTATACCGCGCCAAAAATTCGGGATCGTCCCAAATGACCATATTATTGACGCGTGGTCAAAATGTTTTTGGTTTTCGCTGCAAGACATATTGAATGGGGAATTCATCGTCACTATCAACGTCTTTTACAATATATATCAAGATTACTGATTAAATGTTGAAGCGCGCAATTTCGTAGCTTCCCTCGAGCAGAACTGTCAAATATGCCAATATGGCGGAGTAACTCTAGAGTAACTATCAGTTTTCGGAAAGTAAATACAAAAGTTAAAAGTAACGTAAAACAAGCAGTCAAATTGATTGAAAAACGCAGAAAGATAGCAGAGGAATTCGCAGCAAACCTCGCCCCATGATTCCCTGCTAAGTCACCAAAAGTAGCGAACCACTTGGGATGACCTAAGGCAGAGGTGTTAGTCAACCTAGAACAATGAATGATTCCCGGGGCGTACTATCCATTCACGCCTACCAATTTAATTGGTTGTTTGGAATGGTTGATTAAATTTAATTGATTGATTGGATTAGCATATTAAATTGAATTTATTGTTAGGATTGGTAGATTTATTCTAATTGATTGATTTGATTGGTAGATTAAATTCAATTGATTGATTGACTTTATCAATGAAATAGGATTGAATGGATGCTTACCCTTAGGCTTGTGTTCGCGCGGTCCCTTGGCATTATTGATAGCGGGCAGAGCGTTGGCGGCTCCGTCAGCGGCCGGGGGCGCATCTCCCCAGGAGCCCGACACCCACTCGGGACCAGCCTCTCCTTCCGCCCCCGCGCCGCCTCCCGCCACGGCCCAGCTCTCCAGGGCCCCGGGGCCTCCGCTGCCACCCACAGACCCATTCTTTACGCCTGGAACAAGGAAGATGGACAAATTAAAGGGCGATGATGCACTCAATTTAAAATAACCTTCATTTGAAATCTAAGGCATCATTAGTCATTAGAAACTGTTTCCATTTGTACATAGTAAACTAATTCATTATTTCAATAAAATATTGTAACAAGTTAAATGAAGAACTAAAACATAAATTCAAATCAAATTGTATCTCAAATCATATTGGGAATTTTTACTGCAGTTATAACATATGCTTTGGGAGAGAAATTATTATTTTACGTGTTCATTAACCTCTCCACGAGTATGGACGAAACGGTTCGTCGAAGTGAAAAAATGTTCAGAAGAGTATGGACGAAACGTTTGGTCGGCGGCTATTATTCAAATACCGTCATATTTAATGAAACTATTTGACTTGAAGTGGCTTCTATTGACATCTGCGCAGAGTTTGTTGAAGTATTGGAAGACATACCTACAGTGCCAACTTCACAGTTTTAGTTTAAAAATTATTTTTGTGTCATTTAGCCGTTGTCAGAGGAAGGAAGCAGTTTTTTTGTATGAACATATTTTTTTTCGATGTTAGTTTATTTTTGTGGATTGACATCGATGACGTTTTAATTCAAAATATATTATTTTTAGTTAACGCTTAACTTGCCGTTCGTCCGCCGGTGTACAATCGGCGCAAGCCAAAATAATCACTAAAAAATAATTTTGTTATGCGATTTTAACCCTTATGTATAAAGAAAACGTGTGAAGAAGGTCAGAATCGCTTGGGGCATTCTTGTCATAAGGTATAAGATACCGTGAACCCACCTAGAGCAGCGATATAATTTCTTTGAAATTGTTTATGACACGGCCTGCGTGGCTGCGCGCCGCTCGGCTGGACAAAATGGCGGCTGTCAAGTCTCGCGTCGCGGGCGACGAAATGATCGTAAAACGTATAAATTCATCGAATAAACGCAAGTAATATTGTTCTTATGTATAGTTTAGTATTCAAGGAATGTGTTTCAGTAAAGATTACATAAGATAGCATAAAATTAACCTGCAAAATATTACGTAAAAGTCAAAACATCGCGAAATTTTTTCGTTTTTTCCATGTTATTTGAAACGTAGTAAAAAGTATAAATTCATTGAATAAACGCAAGTAATATTGTTCTTATGTATAGTTTAGTATTCAAGGAATGTGTTTCAGTAAAAATTACATTAGATAGCATAAAATTAACCTGCAAAATATTACGTTAAAGTTGACGTTTTTTCGTTTTTTCCTGGCACGTCAGGGGTTAATCTATGATAATTTATCAAAAAATATTTAAAAAAATTACCTAAAAAAAAAACTCACTCCTCACATACAGTTTTGTTTGCCAAAACTCACTCGCGGAGAGGTTAACAGCACGCATTATTATCTAACGAAAATCTTACGCAAGGCAATGTTACCGAACCGCCCCTCACTGAAGTGCAGGAAAGGAAACCAAAGATTTTTTACTTTGATTAGCTCTCTTGCGCAATAAATGGCAGTTCTATCACTCGACCTTTCGAATTATAAAAATTATTAATTAGCATAATCTTGTCACAAATTGGGCATCAAATTAGTCACGATTGAGGATTTTCTATTCCACATTTTTTTATTTGATTGAGGATTTTCCATATAGCTGCCAGTCTGGATGTAGTGATGTTGACTAAGTTTGGTGCACCTTATTAAAATGGCTTTAAGAGTAATGGCTGCGTGGCCTTTTTCATACAAAACTTAAATTTGGATTTGAGACTAAAATACTTGACCAAAATGAATAAAACTTTTTTTCTCAAAGGTGTAGCAAACATCTAGTACGGATATGTGCTACTCACTCAGACTCAAAAAATTGTCAAAGTTGTCCCCAAAATCAATCAAAATTGAAATCAAGGAAAAAGAGTAAATTTTTTGTTTCAATGTAAATAGGTTATTTATAATCTAAATTTACACCCAACAAAATGATTTCTTTTTGTGAATTTTTATTTTTTATCACACTATATTTTTATTATAAATATAGTAAAATTATTTTTTAGATGTTTTTCATTTACTCACAAACATCAAAATCTTTAATGGCCCATATCTTATAATTTAAAGCAAAAATAAATGAAGTAGCTCATATCCGTACCAGATATTTGATATACATTTTGATAACAAAAATAATTTTTCAGTTTGTTTGGTATTTTGGTCTCAAATCCAAAATTAAGATTTGTAAGAAACGGGCCGCACCAAACGTTCCTCTTAAGATATAAAAGATAAAAGAATTCCTCTTCAGATATAAGCGATAAAAGATACAAACGATTCATAAAATTTAAATAAGTTAAACTTCTCTATTATTTCATAGAGTGAACATCAAGATGTTTATAAATTTCATATAATAGGCAATATTTTTTTCACTAACAGTTAAACTTCTGTTGACTTGTTTATAAATTAAAAAATAGTCAAGAATCTAAATTTGTTTTATAAAATAATAAGCATGCTAGTGCCTGAAAATATAAAATAATAAATAAAATATAAAATAATAAATAAAAGCAGAACAAAATATGAATATTTTTTATTTAAATAAATTTACTAAGGGCCAGTTGTTTCATAGAATTTGAACAATTTATCGAATTTCAAAGTTAATTTATAGGTTCTGCAAAAGTTCTATTCAAGATCTGTTATCATTTCAGTTATGTGAAGCAACTGGCCAATAATGATATATTAACACACTTCGGGCAGGCAAAAACAAGGAACCTGTTGGAGAAAATGGAATTTATTGAAATCGATATATCTTCAAAAGTAATATTAATGAGTTTTTTCTATGGTACTCACCACACCCCAACTATACTATATTGTCTTTGTAATAGGACTCCATAAACGGAAGATAAAGTTAATGTTGGGCCATTTAGTGACGTTTTATGTGTAAAAAAAATTTATGTGTTTTATTACTTTACAAAAAAATTGGTTTTCACTTTGGTACAAGTAATTACAAAAAAGAACAATTTGCTCATCTTCAGTGTCAAAGTGTATGTTTCCTTTTAGTAAAATATTATTCAACACAAAAGTAAGGAGATAAAAAGATTTTCCCATCTTGTATCACATATATATTAACCTCTCAAATGCCAGGGAAGAAACTCGAAAATTTCGCAATGTTTTGACTTTGACGTAATATTTTGCGGATTTATTTTATGCTATCGTATATAATATTTACCGAAATACGTTCCCTGAACAATAAACTATGCTTACAAATAATATTACTTGCGTTTATTTGACAAATTGATAGGTTTATCGATCTTTTTATGACACGCGACGCTCAAAGTTTGACGGTTCAAATCGTGGTAGAAATGCTCATTTCCAAAGTCATTGAAATGTCCAAAGACAATTATTTGAGAGGCTAGGTGTGTTCCTTATATCTGTTACGTCAAGAACAAGAATGCCCCAAGCGATTCTGACCTTGTCCTTCATACATTTTCTTTATACATAAGGTTTAAAATCGCATCTCAAAATTATTTTTTTTTATGGCGCGTCCTGGGCATCAACAATCGGCAAACCAGGGGTTAATGTTTTTTCTTCTTCTTGTGCCCTGTCCTTTCAACGGATATTGGCTATCATGTTGGCTATGCGGACTTTGTTTACTGCGACCCGGAACAGCTCTACAGTAGACTGGTCAAACCACGGTCTCAGATTTTTTTACACATACATATAGTTGGAATCCCTACAAGGAGATTGGTATACAATATTTATATGAAAATATTTGACGGCAGTGCCTTTCCAGACATTCAAATAGGACCGGCGTAAAAGGTGGTACTATCCTTCCCAAAGTGTGTTAACCGAACTTGAAAAGAACCTTTACAGAACTTGAAAATTAAGTTTGAAATTTGATGAATCATTCAAATTCTGTGAAACAACCTGTCCTAAATAATATTAGTACACAATGTTATGATATGATACAACAAAGCAAATGCGAAATTGTATAAATATATCATTTAATAAAATAAAATGTTTTGAAAATAAAATCAATACCCTTTAATTTTCCTGAAAAACTTTAGGGTTGAGCTCAAACACTCGATTAAGTTAAACATTAAACGAATACAATATGTATTGTTAAATCTTATAAGGCGGAGATGTAGAAGCATGTTAAAATAGTAATAGCGCAACGGCTGATGTTACATGATCCACAAGAAAAATGTCTGGGAATGAAAGCAACTGTCCTGTGATTTAATATGAGCTTGGAAATTATGAAGTCTATCAAATTGTTAAGGGTGTTAAGGGATGCAGTTGACTTACTTTAACCATGATTCCTGACATTATTTAGAGTAAAAAAACGTTAATGAAATTTTGGTGACTTTTTATTTTTTTTTATTTTTCTTCACCACACAAACAAAAAATTCTTCCACGTGTCGTCACCCGTCACTCAGCCTAGTGACCTCCCAACTCCTCACTGCGCTCCTAACTGTCCAATACCTACTAATTTAGTTGAAAAAACTTCAAAAATGTCACCGGAGACCTAAATTTTATTCACATTTTTTACTCCAAATAATGTCAGGAATCATTGGTTAAAGCAAGCCAAGTACGTCTCTTCACGCCCTACCCTGAATATTATATGCTCAATTAAGTGGATTTTTAAAGTGGGAATGAACAATAGCTGATGTCCCCCTCTTATATGATTGCTTGAAAATAAAAAAAAAACCATAGAATTGAATCTGTGATCACCAATGAATAGATAAAACACATTAGAAATGTATTCCATGTAGAATTGAATAGAAACCAATGACACCATTGACTTGATACATTATGATTCTCCATTTAGCATGTGTTTGTGTCTCTCTTACACTTGCCTGGCATCGTTTATCGCCATCCCATTTGAATTTCAAATCATTTGAAATTTAAGCCCCGATTGTGCACTTTTATTATTATTGTGATGATCCACGATCACGGTACCATGAAGGCAAAAAAAGGCAATAAACATAAGTTCCTTATCGCTATAATGCTGCAGCTCTTTCTTACACATTAAATAATGGTGAGTAAATGGTGGAAAAATATGAGACACAAAATACGTGACGTTTCCTCCAAAGTACTACTTTTTTCCTTTGAAAAAAAAAATTTTATTACGCCTCAGCTACGGCGATGAGAGTTGCATTTCATTTTCTTTATACATGTGAGGGAGATGTATGATAATGCTTGTATGTTTCCTTTGGGGGGTGCAGATATACGTTCACCATTTGTCTCATTTTCACTGTTGTTAAATAGTGTGGGCAAAAGAGCTGCAGCATTATAATATGTTTAACCGGTTGAACGCCTCGGTGTTTACGGATGAAACTCGAAAATTTTGCGATGTTTTGACTTTTGACGTAAATTTTGTGGGTTAATTTTATGCTCTGGTATGTAATATTTACCGAAATACGTTCCTTGAACAACAAACTACACCTACAAACAACTTTACTTGCGTTTATTTGACAAATTGATAGGTTTATCGATCTTTTTATTACCCGCGGAGCACCCAGTTTGACAGTTGAAAATCGCGGGAGAAGTGACATTTAGAAAGTCAGAGAAACCATTCTAAATAATAATTCGAGAGGCTAGGTGTGTTTCTTATATCTGTTACGTCAAGAACAAGAATGCCCCAAGCAATTCTGACCTTGTTCTTCATACATTTTCTTTATACGTAAGGTTTAAAATCGCATATAAAAAGTTTTTTTTATTTATTTTTTTATTCGGCTATAGGGCGCGCGCCAACGGCACGCGACCTGTTAAGCACAAAAGCAAATCCATCAGCGCCTTGACATTTGACATTATTGAATTTTTGGAATTCACTCACACTTCAATATTGTCCTTGTAACTGTATTCCATACTTTCAAAATTATCGTCACGGCTAGTAGTATTGTAGGAGTCTACAGAGACGTTACGGTGCAGTGCATTTCACCTTTTCCTTTGGAGGAAATAGGTCTATGTACATTGTGTGTCTCATCTTTTGAAACAGCTGCAGCATTATTGTGATAAGGAACGTATGTTTATACTTTTTTATGCTGTCATGGTACCTTAATCGTGGATCATCACGGCAATAATAAAAGCACTCATTGGCTAGACTTTGTGGCACATGGCGTGTCTTGTGTTCTTTATTCTATGGTGATAAGATAATACGATTAGTTGTAATGATTATCAATGTAAATGATAGCAACTAACCGGATCGACATCGTTATTGCCATCATTCCCAGACAGAGTCTGTTGTCTCTGGTTTGTACCTTGTTGTCTGTGGCGACGTCGCCGGCGCGCGCCGCTTCCGCCCGTCCCGCGTCCGCCCGCCGCCGCATCCACAGATGACACTGACTCTGCGCGCGCCGGGAGCAGAGTGACCAAGTGAACAAGAACGCCGCACGCAAACAACACCAAGTATTCGTTACCGTCATGTTTCACCGTTGGGCAATCAAGCCAACCAACCGGCCACACGCATCACTGGGACTTTATAAATCATCTCACCCACACACAAACAAACAAGCTTTGACATTTGATCGATTTTGACAATTTAAAAAAAAAAAAATTGTGAGGCTATCCCTTTACCATAAGGCAGGAAAAAATCACATTTCTTGAATAACTGTAAAGTATCAGATAGAAGAGCCTCTATTTTGAGCTGGGTAATTTTAACCCCTGGCACCTCAGCCCATGTGAGACCCCTCAGAAGAGCTATTCTCTATCTTTTGTGAAAACGAGATTGTTCTCCCGCGAGATGTCCTGTCAGATTTGTGTGATTTTCTACGGCTGTTATTTGCTTTTTCTATTGGCTGATGTCAAAATTTCAGCTGTAAGCTGTCACGTATTTTAGTTTGGGTCGTTTAAAACACGAATTCGTGCAAGTATGCATGATTATTTATTCATTTAACAGCTGTAGAAAATCACACAAATCTGACAGGACATCTCGCGGGAGAACAATCTCGTTCTCACAAAGATAGAGAATAGCTCTTCAGGTTGAGATGGGCTGGCACGTACAGAAAATGCCGAACACATGCGTCCCAAAAAGAATTATGACTGGAAACCGGGTGGAAGGAGAAATGGGAAGACTCAGACAGAGGTGGGAACACGAGGTAAGACGGGATGCAGCACAGCTTCTCCAGGTAACAAACTGGAAGTCAGACGCTGAGGACAAGAGGAGTTGGAGGCAAATGTTGCGAGAGGCCAAAATGGGATGTAGCGCCAGAGAGAGAGAGAGAATTTTAAAACACAATTTGAGTATCCAACAGAATACAATAAATTTCTAAGAATTAATTGTATCATGTTGGATAGTCAAATTGTGCAAATGGCATGATCCCCATATATTAAATGTGCAAATGATATATTTCAACAAGGCTTTAAAATGTTCAAATTACTTATTGAAGTATTTTTCAACTCCAAAATGTGAGTTCTTCCCTCTGCCTTACCAATATCAAATACATATTTTGTCAATAATTATATACATTTGTATAACTAGCCCAGTTGTTTCACAGAAATTCATGTGCTACAAAGCCGTCAAATGGCCATTCAGAGCTATTTTGTTCTTTTGACAGTTGAAAGGGTCCCGTTAAATGCTGATTTTAAATCAGTTTCAGCTTTTAAACAAATTGTGGTCGGCAGAAGACGACAACTATCGTGTCAGCTTATTACAATTTGATAGAAAGCTGAAACGCACCTAAAATCGGTATTTAACAGGAGCCTTTCAAACGTAAGAAAAAATAACAAAATGGCGCTGAATGGCCATTTGATGACAATGTTGCATTTGAATTTCTGCGAAAAAACTATGCCTAATTAAGTAGATCTATTTAAATATATTTTATACTACATATATTCTATGAAATGTCAAAGCTTTGTATCAAACCAAAAATACAAGCTAAATCCATTAGGCAAAAAATACTAAATATGTATGTTTATATAAAAATATGAACTAATAAATATAATTTTACTGATAATAATAAATATAATTTTACTGATAATAATAAAGTAAAACTGCAAATGAGATTAAAGTCACTTAATTTAGAAACTATGTATGTTTATACATTAGGTTGAATCATTTTTTCATGAAATAAATTCAAGTCATGCTATTTGATAATTTTTCCCGTATAACATCTGACCACCATAATGAGGGAGCGAGAATTGCTTCTTTTTATTGATCTTAAAAGCTATAGATAAATAGTTAAAGAACTTGAAAAAAAAATGTAAGTTACAAAAGAATAATACATACATGTACACCCACCCACCCACCCATATAAAAAATATCTAATTAAAACAAAGTAATTTCATGCAAATAAAAAGAAACGGGTAAAAAAATTGCAGCTTAAATAACTGATTGTAGGGATGGATTGTGGGTGGCTTACCTCGGTCCGCACTGGAAACATCGTGACTGTCAAGAACGGAACTCTCGTCATCTGTTTGTCGGCGCCTTTCGTCTCTGCGGTTTGGTCTCCCTCCATACTGAAACAATCATTCAGCAGGTTAGTCGAGCTGACCACTTACTCCACTCCTGTTTAGTCCGTCCTGTTATTACACTATTTTGGTAAGCAAAAGCGTAATGTGAACAAATAGATTCATAAAATTCCCCCACACTAGACTAACTAACCATCACGCCATTTGCTGCAGGGGTGGGCAGAGAGGATGGACCGCAAAACAACTTGGCAAACACTCTTTGCCTCATTCACGTTTATACATCGTCACATACATACTCTTCTATTATTCTGACTTTTGACATGGCCCAAATCCAAGTATCTGATTCACTTGATCCTCGATCGTTTGTTTGCGAATAATGTTTTTTTTATATTGTTTTATGAAACATGGGTAACAAATAACCTGACAATATTTGAAGAATTCCTACTGCTGTCATTGTAAGCAGAAAATGTTGCTTGTGCAATGATCGTAGAGTTCAAGTTAATAATTGAAATATGCATACAGCATCCGGGATTTCTGAGTGTCCAATTTGGAAATTTCACACATGGAGACATATAAACTGTTTACAGCGTTAGAGAGCCATTGAATTCACCCATATTTTTAGGATTCATAAAAAAAAATTAAAATGTCGTTAATTTTATTAACGCTTGAATTCTACCTATTATTTACTTTAAAATTGGCAGTACTTATTTGGAAAATATCAAATACAATGACTTCTATATGTTGTCTACAGCCTAGTCGATAGTCACAGATATAAATTTAAATTCAAACATGCATTTTTTAATATGTAACACATGATCAATGTAAGAAAAAAATATTTAAATAATTTTGGTTTGCGAAATGTCAATAAGACAAATAATTCATAAGAGGTGCAAGACATCTCTTGTTGAAAACTGAAAATACTATGTTATCTTTGTGATTAATCGAGGCATATAACGCAAGGAAACACATTTTGACCAGCGAACCGTTCAAGGGTGTTTGCAATTCTTTAGCAGAGGAATTGAATCCAAGACGCATGGAGGGAAACCTGACTAATTCATCCACTCGGCTACTAACCGGTAGAATATTTTCCTATACTTAAAGTACTGTATTGTTTTACACATTATTCTGTGGAATGCATCCCCCGCAAAACAACTAATATTATCAAAGCAATCAAATGAAATCAAAAAGTTAAACAGAAAAAAATCAACCCGTAATAAAGTTTTTAATATAACATATCTATTTTCAATTTTTTTTTTTCTCTTACTTTTTAAAATGTTTTAAAACTTAAAAAAAATTTAAAATAATTTTTTGGTTCAAGAACTGAGCCCTCCTCCCCAGGGATTGGACACCTAAGCCAAATACCAATAGGATAGGTTCGAGCTTTATTTCATACATTAACTTAACTGCTGTAAATTTATAAATATGTAATTCAATTACAGAGATATACATGATTGCCACCAAAAGTTGACAGAATGCATTGTCATCGACAGCGAGTCTATCTGCTGAGTTTCAGCTCGGTTAGATGTCGGGAAGTGGATTAATTTCCACCTCCAAGATTCCCCCTTCATTCATTCGTTCAAGAAAACAAATCCGAAATTCAAATAGATATTTAAAAAATAAGATTTATGACTGTATTCAAATTATTAAAAAGTGCTTACCCTCTGCATGCGGGGGCCTCCGTTTTCAGTAGCGGGCTGTGTGCCATTGGGGCCCGCCTCCCCCCTGTTGCCCCCCTCTCCGCGGCCGCCCCCGGGTCTTCCACCCCCACCCTCTTCACGGTTTCTGTGCATCATGCCACCGTCACGACTTCTGCGGGAAATGTTTACACCAATCAAGACTTCCATATTTATTCAAATAAGTGGAAATGTTTGCTTTCACCAATCCACACTGCCATAAGTTCAAATAAGAGAAATGTTACACCAATCAAAATCTCCATAATATCAAATGCATAATGGAAATGTTTACAAAAAGCAAGATTCAAGTAGCGGAAGTTCTTACACTAATCAAGATCTCTCTACAACTTCAAATTAGTTGGATATCAGAGGATGTGCAACCCACAGATGTTGTAAAATTGATCATGTCCCAAAGAAAAAAAAAAACAAAACAAATTTTTATAAATTCATGATTAAAAAAAACCTGTTAACTCATAAATTACATTTTTCATAATCTATTTTAATTCACTACTTTGTACTTTAATGGGCCAACAATAGTTTTACAGTCTCTATGAAAATATTAACATGGATCAAGATATCAAAACCTTCAAATAGATTTAAATGTTTACACCAGTCAATATTTCCATGGTTTCAAACACGTACGGCGTGACAGTAATTTAGATTGATTAGTTGACTCAAAAGGTAAGAAATAAAAAGGTGAGGTTTGAACTAAAAATACAGGTTCAACGACCTGACCTAATAATGCTAGAAATATACTAAAGGTCAAGCCACCGTGTTAGAAGTTTACTGAAATGTCAAAAGGGATTATTAAAATACAAAATAATTATTCAATGGTTAATCTGCTGCCTTTCTTGTTATCCCTCACTTGTAATGGCTGTTTTTTATATTTATTTATATTATGTGACAGCTGTTTTGCCTTTAGTAGTCAGATAATGCTGGGATTTTTTTTTTTTGGTAACCACACAACTAGGAATTAAAACAACTTAATGGCCTTATATCTTGTAATTTAAAGCAAAAATAAATAAAGTAGCCCACACCCGTACTAGATATTTGATATACCTTTTGATTACAATAATAACTTTTCAGTTTGGTTGGGTATTTTGATCTCAAATCCAAATTTAAGATTTGTACGGACCGAAAAGTGCCGCGTTCCACAGAGGCTTTCTCTTAAGTTTGGTTTTTTTTTTCCCTCGGCTCAAAATTGGCCCAATTTTGCCCACATATAGGTTTTCCTGCTGAAGTTTGTTTTTTCCGGTCCCTTGGAAAACTTCTTAAGGGGGTTTCAATGCAGAAAAACTTGTAGTGAAATAATAAAAAAATTTATGTTTTCCAGGTTACTAGCAGAAAACTTCAAAATGTCATGCTAATTTATCGGTGCTTTTGAATATTGCTTTCCTCATTATCTCAAAACTTAGAATTTGGAGATGTCTGACTAATCAACTGGACGATCGATATTTGAGAACAGTAATAAAGAAATAGCATGTGCGTAGTAAGTATATTTAAAGTTGGACATGTTACAACGCAGCTATCAGAGAAATGCCTTTAGAGAATGTTACACAAAACATTCCACAATCACGCCGAACAATGCTTAGTACGGAGTATAACAGATAAACACTGATGGATTTGCAACACGAGATTATGTAACAGTCCTGCAGCTGAGAGCTGCATATTAGATTATTTCTGTTAGGTAAGTTTGTTCTCTTCGTTTATAAGATGTGGAGGTTACAATGGAGCTGACAGTGGTGTAGCTTTAGAGTGCTATATCGATTGTCTCAGACATCTCCGAAAAATCGAAATTTGAGTTGAGAATGCAGTTATGTGTAAAAGTGTACCCTCTATCTGGTGCAATACTCAGATTACTCATTGACACCACCAAATTAATTATAATGCGGAAAAAATTATAGTGAATTAAACAAAATGTTGATGTTTTCTGGGTCACTACTATTAGGATATTTCTAAATGTCATATTAACGTACCGGACGGTTAAGCTTGCCGGTGTTATTTTATTGCATATTTAGTATGCAAAACACAAGTATAAATATTTGATTTATTCTAATATTGCTTTCCTCATCTCAAAACTTAGTATTTGGAGATGTCTGACTAATCAACTGGGTGATCGATATGTAAAAGAGATTAAAATAGATGTCTGAGCAGCAGGAGTACCAGTTATATGGCCCTACCGCTGAGTGCTCTGTTGGTAACATTTTTTTTTGTTGGGACATGTAGATATTCGGGATGACTTTAGAGCAGGTACCGATTGGATGGTAAACGGTTGGTTGAGAATAACTGACCTGTCCTGCGGGGGCCGCGTGTTGGGCCTGCCACCGCCTCTCCCGCCCCGGTAACCACTGCCGGAGGAGGTGTACTGCTGCGGGTGGTGGTGCGGGGGGCCCCCGCCGCGGGAGCGCTCCTCTGACACCTCGGGGGTCACGCGCCGGGAGCCTGAGGGACATAACACATACATCAGTTAATAATCTGGACAAGGTGACAATCAAGAAAAATAAGGTGATTCATACACATCAAATTTCATCCTTGGTGTGATTTTTCAAAAAAATGATATTACTAATTGTCCAATTGTTATTTTTGTTTTGCTCCAATTTGAACTTATAACAACACACACTGATGATCGGCTTGCTTTAGCTTTTAACCAAATTGTGATCTGCCGCCGTCAAGCTTAACAAAATAATCGTTTTGAACAAAATTAAGCAAAATGTGTTTGCTAGTTTAAAAAAATATGAACAAGCTAGCAGAAATTAAAAAAAAAACTTTATTTTTTTCTCCT
The DNA here is from genome assembly GCA_936435175.1 of Glyphotaelius pellucidus. Lineage (NCBI taxonomy): Eukaryota > Metazoa > Arthropoda > Insecta > Trichoptera > Limnephilidae > Glyphotaelius > Glyphotaelius pellucidus. Next base: position 7,541,262 of record OW386552.1, on the reverse strand, counting down.
CAATTTGGGGGATTTGAATATTTATTGTGGGTATTTTAGAAAATAAGCATTGGCAACCCCGCAGCTTTACATCAGCCTACGGAAAAAGCAATTGCAAGCCATAGACAATCACATAAATCTGACAGGCGATTACGTATGGAATCGATTCCGTATCCACAACAGAATCGCATGGCTATTGCAAGCCATAGACGACAATCACACAAATCGGACAGGCGATTACGTATGGAATCGATTCCGTATCCACAAAAGATACAGAATCACATGGCTATTGCAAGCCATAGACAACCACACAAATCTGACAGGCGATTACGTATGGAATCAATTCCGTATCCACAAAAGATACAGAATCGCATGACTGGTTATAACTTCCTTCTCTAATTCAGAATACATTAAAACATAATTAAATTTAGTTACCACTTCTGAATAGATAATACGAATTCTTTTTTTATTCTAACACATTTTTTAATTTTTATTTTAGTTGTTTACGTTTAGTTCCCGTGAGCACTTAGGCCATAGGCCCATTGTGCTATCTCCCATTTTACCTCAATCCTTTAACGATAACCCAGTCCCTTTAATTAAGTTTACCAGAGTTACCATTGGATATGTGGCTAGGTCTTCCGGTTCTACATTGTGTCTCGTCTCCCCAGGTATCTGAGCCTAGTTCCCACCAGGGCAGGACATTGGCACCATAAGTGAATTGGAGTATCTTCATCCTCTTCACATTTTCTACAGCTACTAGTGCTTTCCACTCCCAATAGCTGCTTGTGTCTCCTGAGATGGCAATGTCCCGTTAGTAGTCCTACCAGTTCCCTCGACGAGTTTCTGCATATCAAGTAGTTTCCTGGTCCGTCTGGGGTTCAGTCCGTTTATGAGTACTTTGGATTGCCTCATTCCGGGTGCCCTCTCCCATTCCTTCCAGTGCTGGGATTTGACCCATCTCTCAATATATAATTTGGTGTGGCAAGCTGCTACCCCTACGGCCGGCTCGGATCCTGCAAGTGGTGCTTTCGCCCCTTTCCTTGCTAGTTCGTTCTAACACATTTAGATTTTCCAGATCATCTTATCTATACATGTTTGCGATTCTGGCAAATTCCAAACTGACTAAAGAATACCATTAAAACTTTATCAGGTTCCCCTCACACAAGAAGTTGTGTTTTCACCCTTTGAAGAATATAAGAGTTATAGTTAGATAAATATAAAAGAAGTGCGTTCTAACCGGAGTTGTTATATCGGGAAGAGGGTGGGGGCCTGGACCGGCGAGCCCTGTCGTCCCCGGCGCGCCGCGGCTGCTGCGGGCCCCCGTAGCCCATCCCCGAGGAGCCGGCGCCCCCGCTGCCACCGGCGCCCCCGCCCGCCGCACCACTCGACATCACGCGTAGCTGCTGGTCAATCTCCGACTTTTCCTGCCGCAGTTGTTCCACTTCCTGAAAGTAGAGCGGTTACATGCAATCCGGGGAATTGGTTCTCTATACAATTTTATATTTAAGGAAGTTAACTGCTTCAAATAATTCTGAACGAAACTCTGTACCTCATATTTTAAAAAAAATACTGAAAATAAGTTTTCAAAATCACTTTGCAAAAATTAGCCATATGTAAAAATTCATAAGAGGTAAATGGCCAAATTTTGTGAACTGTTTTGTGGCCTCCTATAAAAAAAGTCAAATGGACATTGACCTCTAAGGTAAAGAACTAATACATGTTAGACACTCATATATTATTTATTTAAATGTGTATATATTATTTAAATGTGGTTGCCCTATGTAAAAATCTGTTAGGTACTTTATAAAAGTAAATACGTATTGATCTTTTTTTTTGTAGCTTTGTCATAAGAATATCATGATTTTTTTAAATTCAAAGCTTATGTAAAACAGGCTCGCTTCAACACAGGAAATATCCAAGTGGGACACACAGTCAACTGCAATGTAATGTTTTAATTGCTATAATTTTTAAACGGTGAGAAGGAACAGAACCATGTCCAATTCTCATTCAAATGAGTGAGGAAATTTCTTTTTTTGGAAACTGGGGGAATTGTTGAAACCACAGTTTTGGATGGGATAATTCTTTGTATTGAGGCAAAGCAGGCTCTATACTCTGCCCAAACATTGCAAGACCTATTTTTGAGGATTGAAAAAATGTCAGATAGGAAAATGTGGTTTACGAGGGTAACAATTGGGTTAGATGCTCCTTGTTTTACCAGAGAATCTGAAATATCGTTACCCACGATGCCAACACATCCAGGAATCCAAATCAGAGTTACAGTTTTTCCAGAACTTTGAATAGAGGCCAACAGCACTCAAATAAGGCGTACAAAAGTGATCATCAGGATGAACAAGAGATTGTTGGGTCCAAAAACTATACGACAAGGGCAAATAATTTTTTTTATACCGTGGTGCAAAACATTCAAAAATGAAACATTAACCGATAATTACATCCTAATCTGCTCTATTATTAAAGAGACGTTGTATGACTGCGTTCGCTTACCTTGAGATGTGACAAATAGTACTCCAAGAGAATCTTAGCATTGGCGATACTTTCCATAGTACCGACAAACACAAAGGGCACGTGACCTTCCTCGCGCGGTATGGTGGGATGAGGTTCATTATCTCCTTCAATTTTGACCTACAACAATCAAACAGCAATGAATATAAATTTCAACACCCGGGCAATACCAACAACTCGATAAACATTCTTTTCTGACAAGATTTGAATTATTTTTTAAATATTTAAATTTCTTTACGCACAGTAAGATATTATGATAAAAAGCAACTGATTCACTTTGTGCCCGAGCAACTGTTGAATATTCAATAATGTAAAAATCTGAAAACAAATTATAACATCTTTATGATAAGAATTACACAGATTATTTTGTTAAGGGGTTATTTCACCGAGGTGATCAAGAGATGAACAGATTTGGTTGTGATTAATAAAGTGTTTTGTAAATGATGTTAAGGAATAATGCGAATGGTATGGAGATTTGAAGGTATGGGAATAGTTAATAAATATAAAAAAACCATTACTAACTCTGCTTTATATACAAGAGTATCCTGAACTTCTTCTGGATATGAATAAGCGGCCATCTCAAAAGCAAAGCGTTTCTTTCACCGGCAGGAAGATTATATATTAAAAAAACAAATGTGAACATGCGGCCAATCTACCAATCGGCCGCTGTCGTATGGTGGCTAGAGCGGTTTGTGAAAAGGTCGGCCACTGGATTTTCAAACTGATGCTGTTAATGATTTAGAAAAAGCTCACAAAAAAATACTAAGCGATAACATGACCTATCTCAACATTTTGACTAGTATTTTTCAGGTATTTTTGCAATAATTGAGTGATGACACATCGGGAGAGCATTAGAATAAGAAAACTGGGAAAAATAAACTGCTAAAATAGAAAGGAGTTTGGATCATTTATTTTATGACCACTATGTTCTACTGATGATTTATCAGAACTCTCTGTAATCTGAACCTACTACATACAATCCAAAACATCAAATCGGGTGCAAAACACAAGACGTTGAACCATTGCAGAAAAAAAAATTATTTTAAAAAGCCTTAGTTAGCAAGGGAATATAACATTAATGAATCAAATAGTATCTGATTTTACAGGTAAAAAGAATACATTTTTCGACTATGTAGCCAGCATCAAGTTCCAGAAAATGCCCTAACTCTCAAATTTTTCCAAAATCCTGCTGTTCTTAAAGATTCCAGTAATCTTAAAGTACGTTAAACTGATCTATGTTTTTAATTGTTTGGATTGTAGATAATATACTGTATTGTATATCAGAGATATTTTTTTAGTCATACTGACGTTACTGCTCCTCAGAAAACAAAGAAACTTTTAGTAGGGCAATTTGTCAAAAATGGGATAGATCATAACAACTTTTAAATCAATCAATCAAAACGAAAATGTTCACAAACGCCTCTATGTCCACAAAAAAAATATTAATCCTATTTTAAAATTAGTAAAAAAGAAATAGATACAAACGTATCTTAGCGCTCACACTACTCACTCTAACTACGCCGCTCTTGTCCACCATCTCCTGGATGGTGCGACCGTTCTTGCCAATGACCTTCCCCACGAGGTCGCGCGGCACCTGCAGCAGGTCCTCGCTGTACTCCAGCATCGAGCGGGCGCGCTTCACCGCCTCGTCACTCTGCAATCACACAATACAGTTAACACCAGGAATGCCAGACTTTTGCACAACATCATTTCAATTAGGCAATAAAGATGCTACATTTTACTTGACACATTTCTCAACTAAGCATTTGACACTGTTTTAACAAAAATTCTGCTCAAAAAACTAGAAGGTTTTGGAATCAGAGGTCTCATGTTCGAAAGGAATCAAAGCCATCCATCCTCAAGAGCAACTCTACTAATGTTGATTATGGAGTGCCTCAAGGTAGTGTATTGGGTCCGATACTTTCCCTGATATCCATACTTCCGTACTAATATTATAAATGCGAAACTGCTTGAGTTTGTTTATGACCTTTTCACGCATAACACAATATAAAGACTTTAATAATTCTTTCACCAATATAAAGCTAAATTATATGCGCAGACTACAGGTTGTATATGATGGTAAGCTCTGGCGTTATGAAATTATAAATATTAATATATTATATTTGTTATACGTTTTCTGTCACTAACAAAAGTGAGTTTTTGCTAACGTCAGAAAAAAATCTTTTCCATGGAAACAATGTTGATATATTTTTGGTCTCTACGCTGGTAGGCACTCAGTCTACTGGTCAGCTACTACTGCAGAAAATTTAAATATTAGAATTAGTTTTTTTTTTTGGACAAGCTTTGAATAAATGTCAGATTTGAGTTCCTGTATTAAAAATATAATTCGTAACGATTATAAAGACTGAATGATAAATAGAGTATTTTTTTATTATATTAACGAACTTCCAAATATTTAAATAAAAATAAACATCCGAAATGTTTGTAAGCGCATAAATTCCGGACGAATGAACAAAATTGGATAAGTAATTCTTTTTTTCTTTGAGCTATAGCATTATGAAATTTAGGTGGTAGGCGAGATGTTTGAAAACTGAATGTAAGGGAATGAATATATGGAATGCGGGAGGGGATGGGGGTGGGGTGGGGGGGGAGATAATTGATAAGTGCAAGCGCTACAGTAATTTCCCGTAATACCATGCGAGCGAAGCCGCGGGGAAAAGCTAGTAATATATAAATGATCTTTGTATCTAAAACTTCGAGGTAGTGAAATAGTCACTGCTATTATACTATAGCCTCTACCTGAAAAGAGGCGGCCAAGCTGACCGAGAAAGGAATGAGAAAAGAGAGTGAATGGTTCAAAAATAAAACAGATGTATTTTTTGAATGAGCAAAAGACAACCAGACTTCAAATTTTCAATAAACATACACAATTGCACCCCAGGCTCTTCCACCTGTTCCTGTCAGAAAGGGTGGAATCAATAAAATACTTAGGGATACACATTGACTTCCATCTGTGCTGGAGTACTCAAGAAAACTTACAGCCAGGGTGTGTAAATTTACATATTTTTCAAAATTGCAAAATCTATCCTCGGTAATAAATGAATTAAAACTGTATACTATGGCTCTTTGTGAATCCATAATTTCATATTGCTAATTCATCAGGGGATGTGCAGCAAACTCAATCCTATTGCCTCACGAAAGAGCCACAACGAACAGTACTGTAATATCACATCTTACAGACATCCCACTGAAGCACTACCTAAAGAATGCCAATTTCTCTCGGTTAATTTATTGTTTAGCAGTTTGAGTACGGCTCAGCGCTATCGTGCTAAAAGCGTTAGTTACTGAAATTGCGACGCAGCGCTATGGCGAAGCAATTGTCAGTGAGCATTTGTCAGTCCTCCAGAGAATGCGTGTTCAATTTGAACACGATATATTGCCGCTTGTCTTGATAACTGTATTTCTTTTTTATCCTATTAAAATAAATACACCCTAAAGTGAATCGATATTTTTCACCGTGTCGGAAATTAGTTCCATTGGAACGATCGCGATGTATCAAATTGCGATGTATCGAACGCGATGTAAAAAAAGCAACACTACCGATGACGAGATCTTTGTTCCGATAAATAGAGACAGTGACGTCGGAAGTGACATTATTGTTCCATCGCAATACAAGATTTCTAATAAAAGTGAATCTTCGAATTCATCTTCTGCTTCTTTACTGTGCGGACCAGATTTTTGGTATTATTCCTCCAACAAAAGTTTTTATGAAAACATCGGACGATTTTTTTAAATTCCTGGACCTATATGCGCCTCTTCTAATACAAAACTAACAGCCTATTTCAATTTTTTATTCACCTCGTTACTTCTTGAAAATATTGTCAAAGAAACCAATTGTTATGCTGCACAATTTTTTAACAAAGGAAATTTGGAAAACAAATTCATGGGCAAAAAAGTGGATACCAACTAGTGTGAATGAAATAAAAGCATTCATTGTCCGTCTTACTGGAAATGGGGACAAGACGAGCCATGGAAAAACACAATTGTGAAGTGACCATCTCATATTTTTTAATATTTTAGTTGTAAATGTGTGGTTTTTTATAAAATATGCTTTACTTGCAATTGCAAAAGGAATCAATAAAATTGGTTGATATTTGTCCAATATCAACCAAGTTATAGCATTTTTATTATATACCATACTTTTTATCTAAAAACAAAATATCTGTAGCAATTTTTGTACATACTTGCGAAATAAGGATAGCACTAAAACCGTTAACGAAATACTTATAGAGACCGTCTCAATCTAAACAAATCAGTCCTCACAAATGCTAGTAGTGCTAGAGTGAGACAACGTATCTTTAGCAAGAACCCTCTTACTACCGCTGCCTTCAGACAGAGAGCTCATTCTTTCTTAGTCTGTTCATATACAACAGGCTAGATCACCAATTAAAAACATCTTTTACGCGAGGTATTCAAATACTAGTTTTAAGAAAATCGTTTTAAGGAGTTCGGCTACCGATAACATTGTACATTCCATCACATAAATTTAAATATTATTTGTATTATCTTTTTATTGTGTAGATTTTTTTTTTATCAGACAGTGAAAAATGTTTTAATTTTAACGTAAACGGAATAGGAATTATATTTATTATTTAGGAATAATCCTAAATCATTAATTATTACATAATAAAATTTCATTTTTAATCTTATTCATCATTATTCCTGTATCAATAGTATGTTTAATTTTCATCATAAACAAAATGAAATAGTATACTGCTTGCTACAACACGGCCCAAGGTAGCGTAGCAAGTAGGAAAAATCAATAAATATAATACCTAAATAAATAAAAATAACAACTGAAATCTTTACTTTGACCCCCTCGGGCTAATTTATTAGTACCCTTTACACACAGAGTTCGGAGCGGGACGTGCCCCGCGCCACTTCAGGCCGCCGCGCAGGAAAGTAAAGACCGAAAGTAAGATAATGGTTTACAGCGCAATTCACTGTGAGACTTTTCTGCGTGGCGGCCTGAAGTGGCGCGGGGCACGTCCCGCTCCGAACTCTGTGTGTAAAGAGTACTATTCAGTTTTCAGAACAACTCATGTAGGTCTCATAGAAATTGTTGTATCTTGCTTCCTATTATGGTTAGAAATCTGACCTAAATGGTATTAGAAAGAGGGAATTTTTTATTAATTATTTTACACGAAACAGCAAAAAAAGTAAGTTTATGATAAGTTTATAATACCTAATAAGATGTGTTTTTATTTTTTTTCATTAATGTTAGAAAAAACATGAGGTGAGCGATTTATAAAACTTTTATATGTTTTCATTTAAAATTTTCATATTTAAAAAATTATACGTTTCAAGAATTATAAAATTTGAAAGAGTATTTAATCACCTTTCAAAAACAATATTTGGTTTTCGGATGCTTTCAGAAATATTCCATTTATTTGGATTTTTTTGCAAAACGGAAATATTCTAATGCTCTGACATAATACTTCGAGACCTGAGGGGTTGAGAAGTTTTTTTTATTGGGTAATTGAAAAACTTTAAAAGATTTCCATATAAGTAAATAAATCATAATTCGGACCAAGTGCAGTGATAAATTTGTTGCCCTTGAGGTGATTGATCACAAAAACAGTGCTACGCAAATCATCCAAATATCATTATTATTGTAAGCGCATTTTGATTTGATGATGATTTTCTTGAATATTATTAAATCGCAAAGAAAAGTTTGCATTGTTAAGTATGCTGGCTACTTAATTATGTTCAATAATATAATGCCTTGTACAACCAAATACACATAAAATATCAAACACATTGTATGTTATTTGAATATTATGAGTAAATATGGCTGTTTGCCAAGTCAATATACTGATTTAGGGGTATAAAAGCAAAGAAAGCAAACTCCAAAACACATATTGAGTCATTTTCAATATTTTAAAAGAAACTGAGAACTTAGAAACAGTAATCTTCAAATTTATCAACATAACTGTAAAGGAAGATGAAAAATATTTCTTCATTTTTACATCTAAAGATCGAGGTTGGTGGAGATTGAGGACTTTGGTTAAACGCCTCAGTTAAACTTATATATGCGGCTGTCGCATATGTGATCTATCAGTGGTTATCCCAGTAGTTATGTCGCATAACATCTGCTTAAGCGGCAACATGACCTCTCAATTTTTTTGTACTTTACAGGTAATATAAAAATATGAGCGAGTTGCCAAAAGAGTTGTTCAAATGCCATGTTAACAAAAGTCAATTTACGATGCCTCTAGCGGGAGCTTGTTGAAATTGAGTATACAGGTAAATGCAAAAGGAATCTACAAAACTTTTTGTATACTTATCTCAATTTGCAACAATAATGTAATCAATGAAGTTTCACTAAAATACATTGTGTCGAAATGTGTCGCATGGCGGAATAGATTGTTTTTAAAGTTGCATCAAAAGGCAGTTATTTTAGATAGATAGTTAAGATTGGTCAGTGAACGCACCTCGCCGCAGATCTTGAATGTACACGTGTTTTCCTCCAGCTCGATGTTGGTGATGCCATCCACTTTGCGGGCCTGCTGAATATTAGCTCCGTGCGCCCCGATGGCCAGCCCCATCAAATCCTCGCGCACCACAAACTCATCTGTGTACCTGCAATGCAATTGCGCAACATTTAGATTTGAACATGCTTAGTCAGACAGGAAGACACTGAAGTATATCAATCATTATGGTGTTGCCATTATATAGTTGATTGACGTATAGTTGGTACTTACCCTCCCTGAGTGTGTTGTAGCTTTGTGGATTCCAACTGCCTTGCTGCTTCCTCAGTGCGTTTCAGCAGCAAAACTTTTTGTGATAGATTCCTAAAAAAATATTAAAATAAGCGAGGCACAAAAAATATTTACTTGGCTTGATGATTTAACTCTTGGTGTGTCGAAGCTAAATTTTCACCTCCTGACATTATTTGGAGTAAAAATGTAAATGAAATTTCGGTCTCCGGTGACGTTTTCGGTGTTTTTTGTTAAACTTAAAATATTAAAAATCAGTAGGTACTGGACAGATAGGATTGGGGTGAGGGTTTAGGCGGTTACTCGGCTGAGTGACCAGTGATGACATGTGGAAGAAAATAAAAATTGGTTGGTTTTAAGAAAAAAAAAATCACCGGTGACCAAAATTAAATTTGCATTTTTTAATCCAAAAAACATCAGGAATCAGTTAAAGGGATATGATACCCTTCATTCAATTCGTAAACTGCAAGAATTGCTTTATGATTACTTCGATAGATGGCAGTAGAGATACCTTCTTGAATTTGAAATATTGAAAATTGTACGCGCGTCGCTACACAAATTTCGTCCTAAACTCCGTCGACGAAAAAAGTTATTGGCAGCTAGTGGAGGGAGGGTGATCTACAGAGAAGGGCCGGACTGTTAATGGGCTTAACATTATTTTATTTATTTCATAATAAAAATATGTTTAGTTCAGTTTTTTCACATTTTATCGACAAAATATAATTACGCATTACGCATTATTTGCTGAACGAATTTCTTTTTCAAAATTAATAGATTACTTAGTTAGTTCCCGGCATACGTTGAAATGCCACTAATAAAAAAATTGTTTCTCCCTGCGTGTCTTTTCCCATTCGTTCCATTCGCCTTTCGTCCCCATTCCCCCTCCCATGTCCCCTTCCCCTCACGTTATTATTAGATTTATACATCAAAGTATTATTTACGCGAAATGTATCGTAATTTTACGAATTTTCTTCGAATATCTAAATTTGAAGAGCCGGTTGCATCAGAAATCGGCAACGAAATTTCGATTTACGCGGTAATATATCACATTTTTATGAGTTTAACGAGATGGCCGCGACGGTCGCGGCCGTGAAAATTTGATTTATGCGGAATATTTTACGGAAAATATCGTATTTTTATGAATTTACTTCGAATACATTGGGCGACTTACATGGGAATAAGTCGTATTATTACGAATTTATTCCGAAGAACCTACCCGTATTTGAATTTGCAACCGAGGAACTCAATTTTCGGCGATTTTTTTTCGTTAAATTTCCAATTACGTGGGAATTCGTCAATTCAAAATTTTACTTTTGATGTCCCGTGAATTTCGAATTGACGGGTCCTACTGTATATACAGAAACACCTATGACACATGTAAATCACAAGTTTGTACATGATCAATATAAAAATAAAGATTTGTTGGTAAATTTTAATTATTATAAATTAAGTTGACTGATTCGGCCCATTGCCTTGCCGATTTGCCGTTTGGAATCTCGTGGTTCACATTTGTAGTCGATTTTATGGTGTTTTTTTTTTTAAATTTAACTTCTAAATATTCAGCCGTTTATTGTCTTTAAACTATATTTTCTAGAATAGATATCATAGATATATATCATATCATAAAATATCTTTGATTTGACAACGTGTTAATGGTTACGTGTTTATACGCAGAAAGGCGATATTATTGTTAATTTTTCCTTTAAAAGTTTTTTTTTGTCTGTTTCTCTATGTACAAACTTTATTGACTTCATTTGAAATTTTAAAGATAAAAATTAAAAAAAACTTGTTTGCAATAAACTTGTTTACTCCTTATGCTAATACCCCTTACCGTGTAAGGTCGGAACAGTGGAAAACTTGACTTATTATCACTTAAAACCATAAAATGCGTATTTGCCGTTGTAATTAATAACATGGCGTCCTTGAAAAAAAAATGACATTTCGCATTCTTTAAGTTAACAAAATAACCATTAAAATGCATTATTTCCAATTTCCGGTTACTGAATCAATTAGTTCTAGTTAAAATCTACCTACAAATTTTTTTAAAGTGTACATTAAGCGTGTTCCTATATTGATAATGGCCGCCAAGTGAATAATCGATTTTAATTTTAACGAAATAACTATTAAAATTCATTACTTTCCAATTGCGGAAACTGGAATACTTACTTCCCATTATTATCTATCTGATATTAAGTTTTTTTTTTAAATAAAAAGTGCATATTAAGCACGTCCCTATTTAGTAAATATTTACCTAAGAATCTAATTACGAGACGGTAATTTTTGGTTTTATTACCAAACACCGCGTACGTAAAAAACGTTCACTCAGAAAGACAAATTCTCGCACATACTTGCAAAACGAGCGCGCTGGTCAACAACACGCGTGAAGTTGCAAACAGAACGCATGTTGGATGTTGTTTTTTTACGCGTCTGTCAGTTGAAAACATATAATGCGGTAAAGTTACATAAAAAAAGAGAATTTGTGAGTACTAACTGTTATTGTAGCTTCCTTAGATTATCGCATTACTTGAAGTGAATTGGTATTGTAGTATTTGACTCATTTATGGAACATTTTGATGGCGTTTTAGACATATATTGGCTATGAAATATGGAGCGTATAGTTTCACCACCATTCAACGGGGGCTCCTCTCCCGGAATGGTAAAAAACTTTGAAATGTGTTAAAATTTCGTGCAAAATTAAGTATTTATTTAATTGTTGATATCCACAGATATCATAATGATAATAAGAGGCCGTACTTCTACAGATGTGTGTATTGTTTACATGTTTCAATTTAAAAATATAATGTAAAATCATTATTAATGCGACAATCATAGATCGAAGTTTTAAAAGTGGGTTGTATGGTGTATCAATGTTTTTATTTTTTATGGTCGAATGCCTACATCAATTAAAAAAATAAATAAGCAGATTGAAAAATAATAGTCCATTATTTAGTAACAAAAAATATCAAGTCTGGGAATGACACACAAAATGTAGTATTAAGCCGTTTTAGACAGCCGTTTTCCAGCAAAATACCATTCTGCCATATAACACACTCTTAAGGCCAAGTAAGTTCCTTAACACTATGTAGATTTATAAAAAATTACACAATGTACCATAAACAGTTTCTAAGAATAGTTTGAGAAATTAATTTTAGATTGTGCCATATCGCCACTTGAGTGCCATATATAATTGGATATATCGCCATTTGAGAGGTTAAGGAAGGTTTATAAAATTCATAGATTCAGTTTAGGTTTGATGGCGTGTCCCCAGGCTACTTCCGATCGATTCCAAAAAATGGAATCATAATTGAATTAGTCGAAGAGTTGTTTGGATGGCAATCATAATGCGGACATGCTCCTAGTTAGTAGTCGCTAGGGCTCAAGAAAACTTGTGTAATATGTTAAAAAAAGGCAATGAATAAAGAAAAATTTTAAAATCGAGGAAGCCATTTGTAAATAATTTCCCATCTTGGGCTCTTTTTGCAACTTCTGGTTATATTATAGAAACTCTTCCCTATCCAAGAGTAGCTTATAAAAAAATAAAATGGAATGGAGCAAAATAAACTGTGCTTATAAGGGATGGTCAGAAACTTAATTGTAGCAAAGAGATGCACAAGGTAAGGGTGTCTTTATATGGCTGGTTTTAGGTACTAAATGAAGCCACCACATCAAAAGGCTCCGCCATCTTACTATCTTACTGTCTTTCTGTAAGTCAAGCCCATTCTTTGATCCCTTCCCACTTGTTTTTTTTTAAACTGCTGGATAAAAAACTCATCTGTGGGGCGCTAAGTCTGGTTTGCATTAGAAATAATAAAAACTGTGGCAAAAAATACATATATAATATGGGGGTTTTGACTCACCTAAAGTACATTTCTTGGAGCATGTCTGCTCTATGCCTACTGGTGTCATGGCGGGAGATAACTGCTAGAACATTTTTGTCTGGAATGTGGCGACAAATGGCAGCGCCAATCGCCTTTTGGAATTCCTTGTGCGCATTCTCCACTTTCGCACTGGAAATACTGAAGTTTTAGAATAAATCACCAATTAGTCATTGATACATTAATATTGTGGTCTTTGCATGCACATATTGAATCTGCCAAATTGAAATTATGTGGCATTCAAAATCTATAACTTCACAAAAAACAGAACTGATAAAAAATAACTTTTCAATTGGAAAATTGTTCATTTTCGATAAATCTTCCCTACACTAGGCTTACATCATGATTTTACTCATGTAGAGTAACAGTTTCTACTCTTTTACTCTAATCACAACACACGAAACATTTGTGATTAACCAGCTTTATCAATAAAATTCATTTCCTCTTTAAAACTTAAGTAAAAACGAAATGAGTCAGTGAACTCAATGATAATTTAGTTTTGTTTAATATTGAAATGTATGCACATGTTTAGTATTCACACTCAAACAAGTCCAAGCTACAATTCTGGATAGAAAAACTTCAGTTTGGTGTCTCCTAGATTAGTCCGTGATGCATTCTCTTTAAAAAGAAATACAAATATTCCCGGGTTACATATAACCTGACAACATTTGAAAATCTCCTACTGCCACCACAGTATGCGGAAAACGCTGCTTGCGTTGTGATGGAGGACTTAACCAGTCGAGGAATTGAACTCATGACGCCTAGGTGGTACCCAAATGCGATACCAACTCAGCCACTGACCAGTCTAAAGCACAAAATTTTTAAAAGCAGTAGGAGTTTTACATAATGTGGGTGAGGTAGCAGTTGTGGGTGCAAATTGTGAATATTAAGAAGCAAAAAGGCAATAATGACTCACTATTCCTTAAGGTCGTCAGGCACCGTTATCTCAAACTTGTGAAAGGTAGTTTTGTCTATGGGCTGGTGGTTTGATCTTTTGGGTCGGACTCTCTCTGATGATACGATTTCTGTGTACGGTGTGTCCAGGCCCATGTATTCTAATACGAGGAAATCTCCCCTTATCATCTGCGGAACAAATAAACATCAAAAGAATTAATACACAAAAATTTTTCATTGCAGAAACCAGAAAAAATATACATACAGCTAAGAGTCACCAATTTATGTAAGCATTTTTTTCTGCACCATTGCAGACTAAAATTTGAGGTACCACAGTGGGTGTCCAAATTGGTGACCGGACAACTCAGAATCATGCAACTTCAACACCTCCTTTGAAAAGACATAAACAGGTTGGTTGCCGATTGTGCGCCGGCGCGCGCCCTATAGCCAAATAAAAATTTTTTAAAAAAACTTTTTAATATGCGATTTTAAACCTTATGAAAACCTTAAAGAAAATGTATGAAGGGCAAGGTCAGAATCGCTTGGGGCATTCTTGTTCTTGACGTAACAGATATAAGAAACATACCTAGCCACTCGAATAATTATTTGGGAATGTTTCTGTGACTTTCCAAATGTCATTTCTCCCGCGATTTCAATTGTCAAACTGTGAGCGCTGGGAGGTCATGAAAAGATCGATAAACCCATCAATTTGTCAAATAAACGCAAGTAATGTTGTTTTTAGGCGTAGTTTGTTGTTCAGGGAACGTTTTTCGGTAAATATTATAAACGATAGCATAAAATAAACCCGCAAAATATTACGTCAGAAGTCAAAACATCGCGAAATTTTCGAGTTTCATCCGTAAAAACCCGTGGCATTTAAATGGTTAAAAGTTATGAAAAAAATATATTAAAAACTGATTAAATAGGTTACATTAAAATAGGTTATGGCCTAACTTTTGATGACTTTTCAAAGGGGTGTGGAAATTGCACGATTCTGATTCGTCATTTAACCGTCCAAAATATTATTTACATATGTAAATAATATTTTGGGTCCTTTGCTTTTCTCTATCTATATAAATGATATTACGACATGTTTTCACAACTCTCAAATTTTACTATTTGCTGACGAAATGAAAATATACCTTCCTATAAGCTCCCCGGACTGTTCTACGCGTTTACAGGCAGATCTTGACCGACTGACGGATTACTGTCTTAGAAATAAACTTTTTATTAATATTTCTAAATGTTGCAAAGTTACAATCACACGTAACCGTGTGAAAATACTGCACCATTACACCATTTCTGGATCGCAGTTAACAAATAATGATTATATACGTGACCTCGGTGTTATTTTGGACTCTAAACTTACATTTGAAAAGCACTTCGATAACATTGTCACTAAAGCAACAAAAAGTCTGGGTTTCGTACTGAGAACATGCAAATTTTTCAAAAACACTAAGACTTATCTGATTCTCTACAATTCACATGTTCGTCCTCACCTGGAATACTGTTCACAGGTTTGGAACCCGCGCTATATTGTTTATGTCAACAGGTTAGAAAGAGTTCAGGAGCGATTTCTCAAATTCCTCAATTTTAAATCATTTAACATATACAACTCTTACGACGAAATCGAGAAACATTTTCGAATCACAAAACTACTCAACAGGAGGCTTGTCGCTGATCAGATGCTCCTGTACAAAATTATTAACTCAAAAGTTGACTGCCCGGATTTGCTAAACAAAATAAATTTCCACACGTCCATTCGGTATAGTAGACAAAATACCCTTTTCTATATTGATAGATGCAACACCAATTCCAATCAAAATGAATTTATACAAAGGACATGTAACTACTATAACAACAAATTTGCAAATATAGACACACGTGCTGACGTATTTACTGCTAGTTACTGTCGCTACTGAACTTCACTGTATAACATTCTAGGTGCGAATAACACATGAATTAATTGTATCTAATATTTTTATATTACTTGCGTGGCAACTTTCCCTTATCCCTCTCCTCCCCTTACCCTTCCCAACCCAATCCAAATATAATCACACTTATTTTAATGTTGTGTATTAGTTTACCATTTGTTGAATTCACATTTGTACTCTTATTATTTTTTTAAATATTCTAGTTTATATTCAGTTAGTCTTGTTTCTAAATACCTATCTGTGAACATTAATAATTGGTCTGATTTTTTATCATCCTCTTTTGTTTATTGTATTACTAAGACTGTTAATGTTCCTTAAATAAATAAATAAAATAAATACGTAAAAAATTACATTATTATCAGTTTGAAGCTGTGTAACATTTTTTTTAAATAAGGGAATTTACTTTCATTTTTTTTTTTAGTTAAATTTGGTATACACAATTAAATAATTTATTTTATTTTAATAATAAGTAGGTTTTTGAGAAAAATCACAAAACAAAATATTTACAAAAATATCTTTATATTTAGTAGAGCTTCCCTTGGTGTCAGTGGCAAGTAACAGGAAAGGATTCACAGCAATAACGCGATAACTTGCAAAAGGTTATTTAAAATTATTTAAAGCTAGCTATGACATATTTTTTGAAGGTTCATTACACGAGAAAATGTCTATATCATAAAATACACATATAAATTTATTGTTAATTTTATTAATAAAATTGAGAAAAATAACTATAGTATATCAGAAAATAAGGAGGAAAACGATTCACACGCTCAAAATTAATGAAAAATTTGTGATATTTGCCTTGAAAATATGAGAAAATGTACAAAGGAGTTACGCTAGTTAGAGGTGAAAATAATAATTAAAGCCGGAGTTACTATTTCTGCTAGCCATGCATTCAGAGCACACCAAAAAATATGCCGGCCGTAGTCGACCATGTCGGCCGTCAATTATTGGGGTGCCTAATTGGCATTCATAATTTTTTTTAAACCGGAATAAAAGAAAAAATAATTATTTGAATTTAGCATTTTCTTTTTAAAGAAAGAAACATTCTCCAGTCACGAATCTGACAATATTTGAAAAACTCCTACTATTATCGTTACTATAAACTGAAGACGTTGCTTATGCATTTTGGAAGACCTAGCTATTAGAGTAATTAGAGGAACTGGACCCAAGAAGTCTGGGTGAGAACCATTTATCAACTAAGCCACGGATAACACTTTACACAGCAGAATTACCAAAACACAGGTTAAAGAATCCAGGATAATTGGCCCAGGTAAATTATAAAGCTTTTTTGAGGGTCCTCGATTTCAACAAGGAAAAAAAATAGTAAACCTTATTTTTCAAAATTCAAATACAAATTGTGAATATTAAGTTCTAAATGTATAAATTGGCAAAAAGGGAGGGCGCCGTTGTCCATGATATATGTCTATGATAGTTGCCAGATTAAAATATAAAAATAAAGCGTTAGTTCATGTTTATGCTAACTTATAAGATTAGCACTGTACATAAATTACTTTTGAGTTTTGACAGTTTGCCTACCAAAAATGATGATGAAATTTTTACTTTAAATAGCGTCTTTATCATCCTTTGAAAGATCTGATTTTGCATATTTGATATCAATAATTTTCAATGGTGAAATCGAGATGTTTCCCCAAATAGCTTGTTGTGAAATGTAACTGTAGCCTTGCTGTCAGAGAATATGTTGATTGGATATTTCAGTTGTGACAACACCCACACACTCTCGCAATCCACAAGCAAGAAAACTAAAGCATATCTATGAATTTATCTATCAAATTATGTACACTGTAGAAGCAGGCAGAGATACAAACCTGCACTTGGTATTAATCTTGTAACGTATTAACAATATGACTCAAGTATGTTCTCACAAGGCTTCTGGCTTTTTGGTGATGATAATAAGACCCTACAGATAAATCCTTTTTGATCGTTTACTTTTTCAACTAGTTATTGATTCATTTAATGATTGGTGTAAAATTGACTGCTGCTTGGAGCTGAAAAAAATTTTGTCTGTCTACCATCATGTCTATTAAAGATCTTGGGGTAACTTTAGATTTCAAGCTTTCTTTTAGAGACCACATTAATGAAATTGCTAATATACCATCACTTAAACTGCTTCATTCATAAGAATTACCTCTGATTTAAACATATGAAAAGAGGAAGACGAAAGACTTTTTACTTGCATTTGTTGGTTTATCCTCAACTTGAATATAATATGATAGTGTCTTTTGATCTCCTTTCTAGACTTTGCCGTCCACATTTAACATATTGAATCCATACATCGCTTCTTGCGAGGAATTGAAGGTTAGTATTTGAAAGAGGTGAGTTACTCATACAATGAAATTGAACAAACATTCAAAATTATCAACAGTATTATTGACTCACATTCTCTGTTACGATTCATCTGTGAAATATCCCCTCCCGTAGACTCCAAAATAATAAATTGCCGTTCCTCAATCAACACTACTAATTATGGATACCTTTCTCCTTGGTTCAAAAAGCGAGATTTGTCAACTAAAGTCCAAGCATTGAATTTTTCGGTAGTCTAAGGCCACGTCCGCATAGGCAGGTGGCTTGCTTAGCGCCTAGAGCCTAGCGAGTCGCCTAGCGATGTGCCGACAAGCAAATGAGCAAGGCACCTAGCGACCCACCAGGCAAACCACCTACAGTGCGGCCACCGTGTATCCTAGCGAGTAGCCAGGGCGCAAGCCGCTAGGCACTAGGCGCTAAGCAAGCCACCTGCCTATGCGGACGTGGCCTAAATGATTTTTTTTGTCAATTCACAAACTATAAGGAGAAACAATTATTTGTTGGTAAAATAATAAATAAATAAAATTGTCATTTCAAGTATTGAATTATCAAATCCACACATCTTGTTTATCGTATACCCTTCATCCAGAAAGTAGTATTAACCGGTTGAATGCCTCGGGGTTTTACGGATGAAACTCGAAAATTTCGCGATGTTTTGACTTTTGACGTAAATTTTGTCGGTTAATTTTATGCTATGGTATATATAATATTTACCGAAATACGTTCCTTGAACAACGAACTACACCTACAAACACTTTTACTTGCGTTTATTTGACAAATTGTTAGGTTTATCGATCTTTTTATGACACGCGACGCTCAAAGTTTGACAGTTCGAATCGTGGTAGAAATAGTCATTTCCAAAGTCATTGAAATGTCCAAAGACAATTATTTGAGTGGCTAGAAGTGTTCCTTAAATCTGTTGAATGAAACAGAATGAGAAATGAACAAGAATGCCCCAAGCGATTCTGACCTTGTAACATTTTCTTTATACATAAGGTTTAAAATTGCATATCAAAAAATATTTTTATTTATTTTTTATTCGGCTATAGGGCGCGCACGGGCGCGCCAACGGCACGCGACCTGTTAAAACATACATGGTGTCCGGAAACCAGTAGTACAAGCAGGAAACTGGTGAATCTACATCTCGTAGAGAATATAAAAACATAATTTTTAAATTCCCAATTAAAGGGAGTTAAAAAAAACTTTTGGGAACTGGGCCTACGCTTCAAAGCAATTTAAAAGACCATAAAGAAAGGAGCTGATATTTCAATTTAACATATTTAAAAAATCCTATTTCAGACTCGATTTACTCGAAAACAAGTTCAAATCAAAAAAAATTAATCGCAAAATCAACTCCGACTGCGGATAGTATTAACCAGTTTTCTGCTCATACCACTAGTTTCTGGACACTGTGTATAGAGAAACAATCATACATTTTCTTTAATAAATGCATAAATAGTATATGCACATTGCATTGGAGGCGTGAATTATTTGAACGTTAAAAAAAAATCCAAACATATTTCAAAATATCTCTTCAAATTGATTACATTTTGGCTAGCGGGCGCGCTCACAGGTGTTCGCAAATTGGAAAAATATGGCCAAAAATTCTCCACTGGTTTAGTATTTATGCATGTATGTTCGCATGCATTTAAGTACCTCCTAAGTCTATGGTATATCCTATTAAGACAGGCATTGTAAAAACACTTAAAATCAAACTGTAAATGGATAAATAAATAAAAATATGATTGTCTCCATATTACAATATTGAGGCATTCAATCTAATATGACCAGTAGTTACAATATTATAAGTAGGTGATCTATGCAGTTTGTGGGAGTTTGCAGGAGGTGCCACTATAGATATAATGGATAAAAAAATTCTTTGGATTTAAAAAATAATTCTGCCTGCAGAGATGAGCACGTTCATCCGGCTTTGCCTATGTTTAAGCATTCTTTTTTTCTAAATCTTATTATTGGTAAATGTGCAGCAAAAACATGATGACGTTTTTAGTTTTTTACATTTCAAAGCTTGTGATGGAAACGTCGTTCCAAGCTGAAAATAATTACATAAACCTAGAATTTCCATACGGAAAAGTGTAATTTTAATTACACCAACCTCCCTAGCACAAGCATATCGATAAAGGTTTAACTATCTAACCATTATGCCGTTTCTCCAAAGGGCAGAGAGGATGGACCGCCAAACAACTCAGTATTCGCATACACTTCCTGCTTTATTCACAATCATACATCATCTCACACACACTGTTATTCTGACCAAAGTATTTGGTTAACTTGATCATGTCATGTCTTCCTCGGGTGTCCCAGACTTCTTCTACCATTCACATTTTCATCATATATTCTCTTTACAACTCCATTCTTCACTCATTCGCTCTGCACGCCCAAACCATCTAAGCTTCCGTTTCTTTACTCATTACACTTATACAATGGTGTATCAACCACTTTTCACTTTCACTATATTCACTACTTTCACTCAAGCCCGTTACTGAAAATTCAAAGGGGCGCCACTGGTCCCGCACGGAATTCACTAGAAATACCTACGAAACACGGTGTTGGCGTATATACTTCCTGGTGCTGACTAATTGTAGGGCTTATACTGGAAAAGTCTAGACTCCAAACGGACGGCCGGCGTGGTCTAGTGGTAAGGCTTGCAATCTTGGCTTGGCATGCAATCCAAGTTTAAAAATTAATCAAATAAATTTTATTTTATTAATTTGTATTATTTCACAATTAAATTATTTAAAATAATATATAGTTATTTGCAGCACGTTCCAGAGTGGGAGATACTCTCAGTATTGCCCTGGTGTAAGACCACCATTCAGAATTGAAACATTGCTTGAAATGGCTTTAGTCATGTTTGGTGACCAGATCTGAATAGCCAGGTACTTCCCCACCTTCCACTTACCATCTCCTTGCCCTCCCCACTACCTTCAGCCCCACATTTATCCCAATTGGGAAGCCATAGTCTCACTGGCTGCAGACAGGAGCAGTTGGCGGCAGCAGTTGTGTGGTATTCATAAAAATTAAAAAAAAAAAAAAAAAAAAACACCTTGCAGCGAGAATGTTTGGGAACTTTCCCACTTTATCGGGCATCCGAATTACCCAATGTTCTGGAAGTTACTTGCGGAGTCGACAATACTATAAAAGCAGGCACCGAGCCACATAGAGCTCAGCCTTAAGACAAGCCCAGTCAGTAATACAGTTAGCGAACACAGTGCACACACAGCACCTTCAGTGATAAAAACTCCGGTGCGGTAAAAGAGCAAGGACCTTCAGCCGTGTTCCGAAACCCTGTTTTACCTTCGAGGAACACATCATCTCGCAGCTCGTAAGGTCCGCCGCACCTACAGCTCATGAGATCAACTACAGCCCGCGACTATAAGGTCCTCCGCACCTTCAGTCCAGGGAACGGCTGTCTCAGGCT
Organism: Glyphotaelius pellucidus; assembly: GCA_936435175.1. Taxonomy (NCBI): domain Eukaryota; kingdom Metazoa; phylum Arthropoda; class Insecta; order Trichoptera; family Limnephilidae; genus Glyphotaelius; species Glyphotaelius pellucidus. Next base: position 7,519,556 of record OW386552.1, on the reverse strand, counting down.
ACCAAGGTCCACCGCACCATCGCAGCCATCCTCTTCACCTCGTTTTTGCCGCCACCGCAGATGACACCAACTCACTGGAGTCGTCGCCGTCATCTCCACCACCACGGTGTCAAGCAACGGCCTGGAGGAACAGATCTTCTTCACCAACCATGGTGTAGAGCAACATGCCTCAGCAGCATAACCTCCATCACTCATTACGACCACGCATCGCTGTCAACATCACTGTCTAACATCTGTCTACTCCACTGTACTAACCTTCGCTACGTAGCCACCAACAAACAGACTTCGACTCACCAATTGCCACCTTTCAGTCTTCCTTCTCTACCGCTACCGCCTAACTCAAAGGTTTAAAATAAGCATATTAAGTCGACGTGAACTGCTGTTTGTTCATTGATGATCTCTGCTCGCTCGAACAATGAAAGGTTACCAATATTATCAATAAAACCTTCATCATTGAAGCTTTTAGCGAGTCTACAAAAATTTCCGATTTTATAGTTGCAATTCGAGTTGCACTATTAAGTCATGACAAATCATAACAAAAATTATGTGGTCACATTTGTCATTGTGATAGCACCATTAAACTTTAAGTGCTAAAACAGAAGTCATGTACAGCAGGTTGGTACTTAAAAATATAGTTTAGTGACATATTAAATTACGTTACGCTAGAATAGCACTCAATTTAATACTAATGTTGCATTAGTGAAATATATAAAGATTGATTTTGTTGTAATTACAAATTTGTGTAATTTTGCAGCAAACTTAACTATAAAGTAGTAAAAATTCTTAAACAGTAAGCTCTGGCATCATGAAATTTGATCAAGTCTTAGCAGTCTGGAAATTCTATGTAAATGCAACTATTTTCAGCACCGTGTCAATCCATTGTATATGCATTTTCAACAAATATGACAAGACCCCATAACATTGCTTGTTCCATATTTTTTTATTCAAATCTCAATTGAACTCAAGATAGTAAAATATAAATATATCTGTGGCCTAGCTGTGAGAATGCTGACTTTCAATCAAAAGATTGCTAGATCAATATAAAAGAAAAAAATTGTTGGCACACAATTTAATGTGACAAAAATATGCATATATATCAGGTGCATCCATTTGCGATGTCACCTGACAGCTATAAAAAATATTTTTAAATTAGTTAGGTAATTGATCATCCAATTTGGAGTTCCCCTTGATTGGGAATAAAAATAATCTCTCACTCACAATGGGTGGGCCGGGGGCCCTACGGTTCATTTGGTGGTGACTAATCAGTTTAGAACAGATAAAAACACAAAGCAAGTGCACATTGTAAAGAGAATTGCAAATTAAAAACATTAGACAGCCTTTTGTTTCAAGTTTGGCATTCTCTCAATGTTAGTAGCTTTGGTGAATTTTAACTTGTAAACAGTGTAAATGAGAATATAAAACATTGTGATTGACAATAATTTTATATAACATTATATATTTTTGGATTGTTTGCAATTCGGTTATTTGAATACAAAGCAAAATATTATGTTATGATTGTATTGTATGTGAAATTTGATCCATCTTCAAAAATGAAACAATATTATCAATTTTGCAAAGCGATTGAAGTTTGAATTTTCTTTTCATGATTCTGATGAAACCAGAGTGGAAGATTATTTGAAGATAGTCTCACATGTTCACATTGTGGGGGTAATGTTAGAAGCTGTATACACACCTGAACCTTGGCAGTCCACCAGCCACAGTCCTCCCGCACATTAGCTCTGGAGTACACTTCAACATCTTGTTTTTCTGTGAACTCCGTCTTAGGCGCTTCTTTGGGAGGCAAAAAGACACGAGAGAACGGAAACTTAGCTTCTGGACTCCAGCTGAAAAAAAAAACAAAATGGTTGAAAAGAATAACAATCGAATGTACGTTCAAAAACATACCAGACAAACAAAATTGGGTTAAAACTTACTCATTTTCAAAGGAAACTAGAACTTCCCCATCTATCACGTCCATAACATACGCCTGCAACAAATAATTTAACATTTTTACGAGCACAGCTTATAATAGGAATGTGGAAGCATGATGGAACCAGACGACTTTTTGACAATCGTTTACGCGCGAGTTTCGGCATCTTATTGCACAAATCAAGTAGAAACATAAAGAATTAAAAGTTCGGCACCGATATAAACTACAACAAGCGCGATCGGGAGTCTGCACATGGAAAAAATCACGCCCTGTCAAATGGACATGGCGTCCATCCTTGCCGCGGATGTATTTTTATATCGAAATAATTTTGCAAGTATGGCTCGAAAGTTTAAACAAAGAGGACCAAAACATGCACACATAAATCATACGTTGATTTATTGGGGAAATTGAATTTAAAATGTCGTACTTCGACTACAACAGACCTTATAATATGCCCCATTTTCACCATACACTTCGACCGCTAGATCCTCCATCTTGGTTTGCGAGAGACAACGCTCTGAAAGCTAAAATCCCGAAAGTTCGGAATTTCAACACATTTTTTAGCAAGTGAGCGCTATTTTTACTGCGTAGGGACAATTATTACGAATTCTAGACAAGAACTGAGAATAATAACGATATTTGTGAAATTTTATGTTGTCATATTTAGAGAAAGTAATTTTAGGGACGATCTTTTCAAATAATATATTTATTTTCACGTCGTATTTAGAACGCCATACGTGTACGAAGAAATATTTTTTTATATAACGTTTGTCGTTGTCCACACTAGATGTTGAGTTTAAGGAAACTCACTAACTTTCGGGAAGAAAAACTAAACGGTGTAAAACTATTTTTAAAATCTAACTTAAATTATTTTTAAAACCTCAAAAATTGAGTAAGTTCGTAACAATAAAATAATGAAGTAGGAAACTTTTGAAGTAAATTCAGAGAGAGTAAAACACCCTTGACCTTTTCTGGCGACAAGTTGTGTACCTCTCGATGTTTGCTGTGCTTTAATTATATCCATAAAATGTGGGTTTGGCCTGTTTGACTCAAAATACGAACGAAATGGTGAAATAAGCTAAGTTCAGATATATTATGAGAGAATAAATATCGTGTCATGTTGATTAGCTGTCAGTTGCTAAAAAGATTACCATTGTTGCTGTATGTACGAACTATTGGCGATATGTTTTTTTAATGTCAGTAGATATGTCATTATTGTATGTAAAACTGTGCTTTAGTCCCATCTGAATTTAGTTAATAATTTAGTTAATAATATTATCTTTTATAGGCATACAATATGATGATAATAAGAAAAGGAATAAAAGATGAAATCTGGAAGTAGAACACGTATCATGATTGATTTTATTCATCTTCGGTCCTTTGGACACTTCCCGAAAAGTGATCGGGAAGTGTCCAAAACATTTTGAGCAAACGGAACCTGAATTTTTTTCCACATCTCCGAACAAAAAATACGATATTCATTCTAATATATTTTATATAATAAAAACAAATATAAAACTTTTTACCACCTTTCCTTTTTTCAGATGGCTCTAGCGAGCTGAAACCGGTTACGATCAATAAACTTAAAGTGGAAAAAGTTTTATATTTGTCTTTATTTTAATATATTATTATGGAATTCCACCATGAATTATCAGTTTCAAAAATAGAAATACGATATTCATTCCATTCACAGTGATTTAAAAAATTCAAATCGTGCTCCGCGGATTTTTTTGTCTCGTGTGTGAATACTTTATCTGATGTGATATTTTCTAAACCCTTTGTTTTTGGTTAGAAGGAACTTTGTTTATGGAACAAAACAAATCACTTGGTAACTGTCATTTGGGTTGCGTTGTTTTGTTGTTTTTATTTATATTGGTTGGTCTTTTGATATTTAATGATCTTATATGTTTGAATCTCTTTCATTTTTTATTCTTATTAATTTTTTATACGATGTGTTTTTGTTTACGTAAAAATATTTGGAATGAGTGATACAGACGACACTGAAAAGCTTTTGCTTATACCGCCGGATCATTTTCGTGTGTTTACTTCAGATTCGGATAATTCAACAGAAAGATGTGAACATTTGATAGGTTTCAAGAAATCAAACAAACATTTCGTTGACAACATTACTGAAAAAGTGGATAAGCTTAAATTCAGTTTGGAGAAGTTGGAGAACGCTTCCATTTCAGAACCTTCTTCCAGAATTGATTTGATAAATCCTCAGTACTCTAATTCATCCCTTAACACACCAGTCAAAAATAATACCAACAATTGTTTATTTATTGATACGCTTTGTCACACAACATCCAAAACATCTGGTAACCTACTTTATGACTTTAAAACGTCAAGCAGCTGCTTTCATCCTAATTCTCGGTATTTGAGTGAGCGTCGAAAAAGTGACCTTTCCAAACATTCTCTTCAAAGAACACCTTTTGGTTACCGAGGTAGAGCATTTTTACCGGTGAATTTACAAAGTCGCTTCTCTGTCTCTTCATTTGAAAGTGACTCGGCTAGTGACTGTTCCATCAATTCATGTACCCTAATTGCACCAATCAAAATGGAATCTGATACCAGCAGTATATTCCCAACACCCCAGAAAAGGCAAGATTCTTTCATGTTATCAGAAATTGATGCATTTTTGGATAATATATGTAAAAATGATGGCAGAGACAATTTGGATGAATCTGTTTATTTAAAAACTCCCACATTTGATAAATGGTACGAACATAAACATGAATCTTTTCAAAGTAATGAAAGAAATAATGTACTCCAATTTAAATCCCCCGATGATTCAACTGTTGATCCTTTATCAAAGTGTTTTGATTGGCAAGAAAGTCAAGTGAGGAATAAATCGAAGGAATTTTTTCCTGAAGCATCGAAGGACTGTGAAAGAAGTCATTATTCTGAGCTAGGAGCTTTGAAAGATTCCGTACCAGACTTAGGTTTTGGAATGAGGGATATCATGTACCCAAAAGATGTTTCCCAATCAACAGAAAAACCACCAACCAAGCAATCTTTGAAAAATGTGCCACTCGAATCTTGTGTGAAACCCGGCACAGTGGCTAGCAATAAACTCAGAAGATCACAAGAAGAGTTTGATTTGAGGGAGAAAATTGCAACACACCGATTTCAAGATATTCAATCTGGTGCATTTTTTCAAAATAAAACTGCTACCCCTGTTTTTACTGATCATATTAAAGACAGTCAAAATAATTTCCAATTTAAAAGCAAAAGGAGTAATACGGAAGGAACAGACCATTTCAAAGATGATCAAAATACTAAAGGCAGAAGGAATCAATTTAAAGATTATCAAAAAACTCCAGACAAACTAGATCATTTTCAAAATGATGCAAGTAAAATAAATTCTCATAAAATTAGTCAGACCACCGTAGTAGATGCAAGAGATCATTTTAGAGAAGTTCAAAAGCCCTCGGACGAAAGAGTTAATCAAAATATTTTACATCGAACGGATCATTTTGAAGATAATCAAAATACTGCAGATAGAATTGATCACTTCAAAGATACACCTAATACTTTGGATAAACGTGATCACTATAAAAGTGTTGAAAAAACACCTAATAAAAGAGAACAATTTACAAACAATCAAAATAGTGGCGATGGAAAAGTTAAAGCATATCAAAACAAAGAACATAATTATGGAGCTACAAGCCCAAAACGAAATTATCCATCAGAATTTGAAAATACAAGACAAGGCAAAGCAAGTGAAGATAAAATGATAAATCATCACAAAGTCAGATCGGATAATACTGAGAATGCTTTCGGTTTCAGCAAACCCAATTATAATCCAGATCAATCTCTCAGTACTCTTCCAAGTCTTTCAAATATGTGGGGTTCTTCTGCAGAATTCAAAGGGAGGGACGTGGTAGATTCTCGACTGTTTGAAGAAGAGAAACTCAGAAGAGAGGTGAGTTGTTACTGATAATAAAGCAATTTTTGGAAAATGAATGCGATTGTGGGTTCATTCATTATTACATGTCACAACCTTTCATTCTGAAGCCAATATCAAACTAGTGAAGCCACTGGCAAATTATTTTTAAAGTGTACGTGGGTTGGTAGGTGCAATATTGCTGATGAACCACCCGAGGGACGGGTTTTATTATGTACTACTTACTGCTTTCAACATTTTGTACAAACATGAAAAAATCTGTTCAAAATATTTATCTGGATATCTTTATTAATTTGAGGCAGAAATATATGATTAAATGATTGTATGCTGCCTGACAGACTCCTTAATCAGCAATTAAAGGTTAAAGCCAATATTATTCAATAGTATTTCAACAGGCCTTTAAGAAAATATTTATTAGTTTAATAATTTGTCAAATAAGTTACCCTTATATTTAAACTAGCTGGTACCCGGCGTACATTGCAATGCCATTCAAAGAAATAAATTGATTCTCCCTGCATGTCCTTTCCCGTGCGTCCCCGTTCCCTTCCACCTTCCCCGCCTTCCCCCTCTCACATTTGTCTCTTCCCTCTCCGCGAACCCCACCTTCCCCCTGCCTGTCCTCCCTGCCGCTAAAATATATTAAATACACACATTTTCATTTATACAAATTTCATAATGCCAGAGCTTACCATTATATACAGCCTATGATACTCAATGATAATGTAGCCTTCTATTGGTGAAAGAATTTTTTAAATAGGTTTAATGGTTTAGGCATGAAAGCGTAACAAACAAACACACTCACTTTCGCATTTATAATATTAGTATAGATAGATGTTGTAGTCTGTGAACAGTCTATGTATATCACACAGAACATTGTGAACGCTAAGCCAGGCACAGACCGCTAGTTAATTATAATTAATATTGCAGTTGGCATATCAATTACAGGAGCAGGCATTTTTTCATTCAAGTTCACATAGATCAATTAACGGCCGAAATTAGAACTACTTAATCATTAATTATTCTTATTATGATGGACGACCAAATTAATTTTATTTATTTTCAGCATTGTGAAGACATGATTCAGCAGCTGCAGAAGAAACTTCTGGAACAACAACAGAAATTGGCCATTGCGTGTAATGTGGATAAATCTAAAGACGGCGCTTTGCTAAAAATGAAAACTGCGCTCATCGGAATTACAAATAAAGTTTCTTCCCTTGAAAATACACACTCGCAGCAAATTGAGAAAATTAACTCGAATTTTAATGGTGTTGTCCGAGAAAATGAAGAATTGAAAAAGGTGTATTAATATTTTAACTCATAAAATTTGAATCGAAGAATTATTGACATTCTAGTTATCAAACCCTCAAGCCTTGGGCATTCAGAAGGTCTAAATATTTTCGCTTTGCCATAAAATCCAAATAAACGAAATATTTTCGAAAACTAAAATTGTTTTTGAAAGATGATAAAATATCTTTCAAATTTAATAATTCAAAATAAACACATCATTTTTGAAATTAAAAATTTTGAAGGCAAACACAAAAAGTTTTAACCTCTTATGTGCTGCTTGTTTACACGCTCTAAGTAGCCGTGCTCAGGAGGCCGACCATAAAAAATTAGCGTGTTAACAAGCTGTTCTAAATGACAATTTTTTGTGTCAAACTCAACTATGGAACCCACGGAGACATCTTCTTCAACATACGTTGTCTTCAATATATATTTTTAATATATTTCAGAAGAAGATCATTTTATTAATTTGTTTTTTGCTAAAAAATTTGCCGCCTGCCGGTACATCCACACCAAATACCTTATGCCGTTTAAAGGGTTAAGAATGGTTCACCTTACTTTTTTTCTAACTAAAATTACTGACAAGGAAAAAAAATACACATATTTTATTAGACATATTTTATTATAAAAGTTATCATCACCTCATTTATCGTATCATGCAAAGATAATTATTAAAAAATTCACAAAGTTTCATAAATTTCTTTAAAATTGCTGTCAGAAACTTTGGTTTCATAAAGGTGAACATTTTAATTATTATGTGGTTAACTTTAATATAAAGCATGGTATTTTCTCTTTCTAACACTGTTTAGATCATATTTATCACCATGATAGTAAGGGAGGGAGGCACAATGATTTCTACGAGACCTATATGAGTTGTTACCAAACACCAACAAATTAGCTTGACAGGCTAAAAAAACAGTAGTTTTTACATTGTGCTTTTTTTCTTTTTAATGGATCTCATTTTTATTATTTCTGTTTTCTAATATTGATTCATTTCCTTTGTAGAAAGCCGAAGTTCACAAATCTGAAATGGCTAAAGCTCTACAGTTTGCTCACGATTGCCAAGAAAAGTGTAGAGTTGCTTTCGCAGAGAAAGACAGTATAATTTCCAACTTAAAGACGGAGATTGAAAAATGTAAAGAGGGACTTAAAGACAAAGATGAACGCTACGCAGAATTGAAGGAATCTAATACTATGGTAGTACAACTGAATAGACAGATATCTGACAATTTAACCAACCTACAAAATAATATTGATAAGGTATGTACACTCTTGTAATATATAAAAATGAATGTTTCTTTGTTTGCCCTTACGCGGTAACTAAAGCATTCATCCGATTGCGATGAAACTTTGGTGATTTATCATGCGCACGCCTGCAAAGGTTTGCATATAATGGTGAGCTTTTTTTTTTATCAGAGTACCTTACAAGAGTCCCAGTTGCTTCCGTCTGGAACCAGTGAGACTATGGCGTCCCCAATTGGGGTATGTTGTGAGGCTGAAAGTAGTGGGGAGGGGAAGGAGATGGGGAAGAGGAAGGTGGGGAAGTATCCGGCTATTCAGATCTGTTCACCAAACACGGTTGAAGCCATTTCAAGCAACATTTCAATTGATTGGTGCTCTTACACCAGGGTGATACTGGGAGTATCTTCCACTCTGGAACGTGCCTCAAATGTACTAAATTTTATTTTAAATGAAATAATTGTGAAATAACACAAATTAATCAGATAAAATTTGGTTGTGCACGCTGGGATTCGATCCCACGACTTTAGGATTGCGAGTCAAGAGCCTTAACCCTGGACCACAGAGGCCGTCGGCTCCGTGCTATAGCGTTATGTTATTATTTCCTATACCATCAGTTTGATTGTGACGAAACTTTGGTGAGTTGTTATGCACATATCCGCGAAGGTTTCTATGTATATATAGTGGTGAACTCTGGCATTATGACATTTTCATTAAAAATTTACAATAGGTGTTGCGCAAGTTTTTTGAAAAATGTGTGTATTTCATAGTTTAGTGGCAGGGAGGGAAGGGGGGAGGGGGAAGGGAATCTGGAAGGGGGGAGGGGAGTGCAGGAGGAAAAGTGGACGCGAGAGGGGAACGGGGGCGGGAATGGGGACGCATGGGAAAGGACACGCAGGGAGAAACAATTTCTTTATATGGATTGCAAGGCATGCCGTTATTGCATAGTTATTTTTGTATATTAAGAGGAATATAAACGCTAGAAATATTTCAATTCTCATGCCTACAAAATTTAAAATCGCGCGTCGTATTTGCATGAGGCAAGTAAGCGAAAAAGTGGTTTTTATTTAGTTTGTGCATAATTTTATAAGAATAAAAAAAAGTTAGAACATACAAAACCTCAAAAATAGTCTTAGCCATAAAGGGGTATTTTTAAAAAATTGTTTCTTATTATTAAGTAATCTTCATAGTTAAGTCACGGAAAAACATTTTTTGTAGTGGTCTACGCTTACGTTTTTTGTTATGTAAATAATAGTTTTATTGTTATTCCAATACATAGAAAAGCTAGAATAAGTTTTAATTTATCCGTAGCATATTTTTTAATGTTCATACTGTAAACCGATTCGTCGTAAAGATGAATCTAAATAGTATATTAATAGGATTTCCAAGTTAAAATAGACGAAATATTAAAAAAAATCTGATTTAAATCAAATAAATCAAAATCATTAATTTTATCAACCCTGCTGACATAAAATAATCTAAGTAAGTTGTTCCCTTTTTTTCTTCTATTGTGAGTCTACGATTTGCTGTTGGCACACCGTAACACTGGTCTATTGATTATTCTTGTTGCAGTTGAAACAAGATCACATTCATGAAAACGAAGAGTTGATGAATTTGAAGAAGGTCCGTGAAGCTCTCGAGGAGGAATCCGCTGCTATCAAAAACGAAAGGAATGATCTGCGGCTCATAATATCTGAAGAAAAGTCCAGAAATACACATCTGGATGCTCAAAAAAAGAAATTACAGGCATCTTTGGACAGCTCCAATAAAAAAATGGTATGCATAATAATATTGAGGAACATTGGAAAAAAAGATGTTCGCGCCTACCGTCTTCTTCCATCTCCATCCGATGGATTAATAACGCAAAGATCAATAAATAATAATGAAATTTCTTTATATTTGCTTTATGTATTTATTCTCTTGTGATACTTTTTTGTTTTATTATTATTCTTATTTAAATAACTCTTTTGTTATTACCCGAATCCTTGTAATTTATGTATTAATTTATCCATTTTCAATTTGTTTGCGGTAGGGTTCTTAATCACTGGAGCGATTTTTGCCGTATATTGGCGCCATTTTAAATGTCTCCAATTGCTTTTCGGATAAAAATGGCTATTATCTCTTGATTTGGCAAAATATTTTTAAAATAATATTTGTAGCTCTCAAGTTTGTTATTTTGGACTTAAAACAAATCTATTGAAATTCTTTATCTATTATGACCATAGATGTCGCAAATCCGAACTTCGTAGACTATTTTGTAACTATGTTTAAAATAAATTTTTAAAATATTTTTTTCACGCAGAATTTCTGTCTGCTTGTTACAGTTAAAATTAATTCCGTTTTCCATAGATTTTATACATACAGTTAAAATTAATTCCTTTTTCCAAAGATTCCCACCTTTCATTATCAAGTATACAATATACAAAAATCGAAAATATTCTATGTTGACTCGAATAAGTACCTCTCACGACAGTTTCAAAGTAACAAAGACGTAGGATTCGCGCGGTTATAAACTTTACGATTTTTTATATTTTTTTTATAAATCCTACAAATATGAGATAAATGGTGAAATACAGGTTAATTCATTGACCATAAGGCACTGTAATAAGTTTTTATATCTCCATGTTAAAATTCAAAGGTATGATTTTTTTACTGTTGGCGAAAAATTTAAATGATCTTCTGAAAATCTCAAGCAAACGGAGAAAAAAGTTTTAAAATGCGCTGTCGCTCCAGTAGTTAAAGCTTGATACTGTTTGCAGTTGGTGATGTTGCAAACCTATTTGTATTTTCGAAAATGGTAGTTTTTTAATTCTAAATGCAAAATATAAAGCGCCGCAGACGAAAATTTATATCTCCCGAGGCCAAACCAATAATTGTTGTCGATTTTTACCATTCAGAAACATTAATGAACATATCAACAAAATGCCAAATTGCAATTTTGGCTGCTGTTTGTTTTTATCATTCGGAAAGTTATTTTATAAATGGAAACCTTATCATTGATCTCAACCAAAAAAGCTCTGCGCTGCAAAAGTGAATTTTTTCTACACTTAATTTTAAACCCCTTTGCCTAACCGATCAGAAACCATTGCATATTTTTTACCGAAAGCTCACGGGCCACACGAAACAGGCTGTGAGTTGCTCATCACTGCTCTACGGATGTGGGATTACACGAACCTCCCCATATTCCGGAATAAATATTATTATTTTTATATCATATTCATATTTTAGCCTTGAGAGAAATTACATACATGCATTTTGGGACCGCTGAGCATGCAGGAGACTTCTTGTAATTTATTTTGATTTTTCCAAGAGATCCTTACTTTAAGGGTGGGTTAAGGTATTAAAACTCGTTTTTTAAATTATTTTTTTTTCTAAATATACAACATGTCGAGAGTATTGTGTCAAAATATTAAGTAAATCGGAGCAAAACTAACGAAGATAAAGCATTTCAAACGACCGGCTCTCTTGCTCGATACAAGAATATTTCGAGTATAAAAAAACTTTAAATCGATTTTCTCGCAAACAAATTTTTGAAGTTCGGTGAACATTATAACTCAAAATCTACTTGACTGTTCCTTTCAAATTTTTGTACACTATTTTTACACATGAATCAACAGGTAGTGATGAAAAGTTTTTTTTTTTAACCATTTTTTTTTTCCATTTTATAATAACAAAATTTTAGCGAAAATCGCATTTTTGACTTCAACATGCTGCAAAAAAAAAAATGCTTTATCGCTACCTAGGAAAACATATCACCTTTTAAATGCATTTCAACTTTTTTGTTTCAAATGATCCGTTAACAAGTTATGATGTTCACCGCGGTGACCGGACAACTCGGAATGAAACCAACTCAGAACCATCTCAGAAAAGTCATTTAGAGTGATAAAAAATATATATAAAAATTAGTTAAATAGGTTACGTTAGGCTAAGGTTATCGGCTAATTTAAAATTATTTTTTTTAAAGCTTTTAATGACTTCAAGGAGTTGTTGAGTTGACTTTATTCTCAGTTGGCATGGAACCGTTCACCGCATAACAACTTTGTTTCGAGGCGCCTCCGAAGATTTGCTCTCACGGACTTTTTTATTGTTATTTTTAATTAAAAATTTTTTTAAAGATACTTCAGATGTCATACTATAACGTGTATATAAAATGAATAAACCAACATTATTCACATCTCCAAAAAAAAATCATGAAAATATGCCTTTTTTTCGCCTTTTAAACCTTACTCCCCCTTAACTGGGGAATTGTCACTGCACTATGAACAGAACCGTTTTTTTTTATTATTTTGTTCTTTTAAAAGTTTTTGTCTTTCTAGGAATCACTGCAATCAGAATTTGAGAAATTCAAGCAGCAGTCCGAGGAGAAACAGAACGATCAGAAGACATTCTATCAAAAGCAAGTGGAAAATATTGTGATTGGCAAACTGAATGAGTTTCAGAAGCAACTCAACGCGGCTGAGAGTTTAATGGAAAATGAGATGCAGAACAAGCAGAAAGAAATAGCCGTTCAGTTTGCCAAACAGTTGCATAAAGCTGAACAACAGTTAGTATTTTTACTGTCTTAAATTTTGTTTAATGAAGAAGTCCAATTTTTGCGAATGACGTTGTAAAGAAATTAATTTTATTTTCAGACATAAATTGGAAGTTGATATCATTGAAGAGAAACACAAGGAAGAAATAAAGCTGTACAGAATTCAGTTGGCTCAATTGAGTCAGACAATTCAGCAATTGGAGGTAAATGATACATTTTAAAATTTATTCATTTAATATTTTTTGTTTTTTACAATATGTATACGTTTTTTACTTGGTAAATAGTGTTATAAAGGAATATAAAAATAGCCTTTCCTCACCATAAAGAGACAAGGTTCTTAAGTAAATAAATCTTGTAAGTAAATAATTAATTATTAAATAAATAAATAATTCGGACTGGTCAGTGGTTGAGTGGGCATCGCGTTTGGGTCCCACCCAGGCGTCCCGTGTTCAATTTCTCGGCTGGCCAAGTCTTCCATCACAACACAAGCAACATTTTCGGCTTTCTGTGGTGGTATTAGGAGATTTTCAAACATTATTGGGTTATTCGTAACCCGGGAATGTTTGTCTTTCTTTAAAAAAAAAAATCAAATATTGCAAATAAAAACAAGTAAGAAAACTCAAGATTTATCAATAATTGATTTCAAGATTTAAAAGAAATAATAAATTAGATATAAACTCTCATGGTAGTTTCAGGTAATTTTTCAATTTAAGCTGGAAGCTGGAATTTTTAGATTTAACGGGAGGTTGTTCAAATAAGTTATACCTAGATTATGCTTGGTATTAAATTTTAGGATTTTAATATTATTCTGATATCTTGCTGATATATTGAATTGTAAGTTATTTAGCTGTATTTCTTTGAAAGTAGTATATGTTTTGTCTATTGTAGGTACATGTTTTTATAAATACAATTTAATTTATTACACATTTCTCATCCAGAATGGTTGAATCTTTTGAGGAATTTTGACATCAGAAAAAATATAAACATTAATTGTTACGAATGTGTTCTTCTTTAGGAAAAGCTGTCCTCGTATAAAAATCGTAGGGGCCTCATTGCCGCTCAACTGCACAGTGTCATGGAGAATCAATGGCAGCAAGCACTTAAAATCATCACTAATGGGGCTTCCTCTGAGAATCATCATTTACAGGGAGATACAGGTCAGTACGAAATATAAACATGCTTCAATGACATCACAAACCATAGACATGTGGTAGAGATCTCAAAAGTGACAAGTGAAAGATAGGGTAGTTGTAGTACTTTCGATTATTTCAATATAGTAGTATTAAACTGTCATGCATCACGTGGGGTCGACTAAACAAATTGCATAAATGAGTGCCAAAATTCCCTCATGTGAGATGAGAAAATGTTTCCATTTCCAAAAGCCAAGGAATACATCATTTTTAAATGCATGCAAATGTTATTATACATCATTTTTAAATGCATGCAAATATTATTTATTACTAGCTTTTACCCGGCAAGCGTTGCAATGCCATTCAAAGAAATAAATTGATTCCCCCTGTATGTCTTCCCGTGCGTCCCCCTTCACCTCCCGAGTCCCCTTCCCCTCCCGCGTTCCCCTTCCGTCTTCCCACTCCCTCGTCACCCCTCTCGCAAACCCCACCTCCCCCGTTCCCCTCCCCCTCTTGCCTTTCCTCCCTGCCGCTAAAGTATATGAAATACGCACATTTTTATTTATATAAATTCCATAATGCCAGAGCGTACCATTACATATAGCCTGTACCTTCACGGGCTTGCGCACAACGTATCACCAAAGTTTCATCACAATCGGATGAACGGTATGGCAGTGCATTACATACGAACAAACAAACAAACAAATATTGATTTATATGTGAGATTATAAATAAAATAATAATTTCTGTTGTTTCCCGAAAATTTTAAGCGCCATAAGATTAATAAATATAAAAAGGACAATCTACAATCGTCTCATACAGCGTAACATGTAAGCATTGTCGTCTCAATCACACCCGTGATGTAGAATGTGGTATTCGCCGCAACTTTTAAATATGAAAACGCTGCCCAGTCCTATGTATATTTTGTTACAACCATGTTCTTTGAATGTCTGTCTTCGTTATAAATGAACAAAGTTTTAATTATGAATTTTCTGGAAACATTAGTTACTTGTTACTTGCCACATTTTATTTTAATTTTGTAAGACGCTGACGGGTCCAGATGTATCGCAATGTCTTGCTATATAAAGAACATGTTGACATGATATATAAAAAAATAATATGAGCAGTGAAAATCTTGTCAAATTGAATTATTAGAGCTGAGATGGTTTACACATAGTTCCCATGAGCACTTAGGCCACAGGCCCATTGTGTGTGTGCATTGTGTGTGCATCACAGTGCTATCTCCTATTTTACCTTATTCCTTTGACAGTAACCCAGTCCCTTTTATAAATTTCACCAGGGTTGTCAGGGTTGGAAATGAAGCTATATCTTCTGGTTCCACAATGTGTCTTCCCAGGTCTCATCTTCCACTCTCCCTTGGTTCCCTGAAGGCCCCACAAGGGAAGGAGGACATTACACCAAGTTTTTTTGACTGCGGTCTGACTTTAGTTGTTTACTTTTTTTTACTAAATTGACAAATTCAAAAAACAATGGTACCTTCTTTCAGAATCACAGGTCTCGGCCGGGTTTCAGCAAATACCACCCACCAGAAATCCGAGACCACCTGATGCAAATTCAATGAACCCATTTTGTGGCACAAGGCCTAACAGCCAAGCTTACAGTAACCCAAACCAAGCGCTGAATGCCAACTATGAACATTTCCAAAAACCCATTAAAGTACAGACAAATAGAGAACCGTCTTCCACAAACATTCAATCAGGCGGAGCGGCTTCACTAAGTGAAGATGACATTCAACGTTATGTGAAATTGGTGAGTGATAAAATGATGAAAATAATTATCTCTAAACATTTCTCTAATGATTTTAAAAAAAATAAGTATCATAACCACTAGAGCGATAGCTACCCAAATTAGGTGATTTCTATGAATTATAAATTTGACAATTTAAAAAAAAAAATTATAAAACCAGAAAATGTGGGATAAAAACGGTGAAATCTACGAGAATTCACTGGCCTTAAACCTTGGCGGAATTGTGGAATCCCAGTGATAACACACACAAAATAATAACCTAGTGTAGCAGTGAGTTTTTTAAAATAACACATAAATATTCAAGTAACTAATACTGCCAAATATTTGCCACTGTCAAAAACTTCATAAAAAATTTGAATAACATAAAATTTCTGACATTTTTGTCATTCAGTTAAAAATTTTGAAGTAAAAAAAAAGTTGAGGGAACGGACTCCGGTGTCGATAGAGACGGAGGGAGAAATAAAAGGCATCCGAGTTGGTTGCGAGTCCAGTCATTTATTGAAGCATGAGCTACGTAGCTGAGGTCGGTGCGATGTAACAGGAAGTATGTCGAAGTGCCGTAGAGTGAGGTGTTGCGGGTGCACGGTAATGATGAGTGATGGAGGTCGGTGATGCTGTGGTGGAGCAGGCCACGGGCCTGCAGGTCACCAGAGTGTTGCTCGACGCCGTGGCGGCGGAGATGACCTGACGTCCAGGCCGTTGCTCGACGCGGTGAGTTGCGGAGATGAACGGCGGTGACTCGGTGAGTGGAGCCACCAGCGTGATGCTCGACACCGTGGCGGTGGAGAATGACCTTGTCTTCCAGGCCGTTGCTCGACGCGGTGAGTTGCGGAGATGAACAGCGGTGACTCAGTGAGTGGAGCCACCGGCAGGTAGTCCTTGTGATGGCCACGAAGGAAGCTGCCCTGGAGGAGAGTATGGATGCACCGGGCACTGATGTTACACTGGTTCGCTGTATAGAGGCGATTGTAAAGGCGACCGTTGGATAGAGACTGACTACTGTAAAGTTAAGTGCGTTGCCTTATATAAGAGCGACCGGCCAAGTAACTTTCCGTTCGCTGGCAATATGTGCGCTGGAAGGTGCTAGAATTAACTCGTCACTGTGTTCGTGGATGCACGCTCGAGTCTCGACCTTTCGCGAAGGTGGCGAAATTATTATTCACACGAGAAGGTACCTCGTACTGGTAGTAGCATACCGGCGTGGGTAAATAAGTAGGTACTGCGCGCAGTGAGAATTGCAAGTACTTTGCGGCTGTAGATCTTTCTCGCGATTTCTTTGAGTGGCGGAAAAATAGTTGTATGAACGCCACAAAGTCAAAAGTTCCGTTAAGGGTTAAATTGCAATGAGCAATTTATATGTTCCCATGTATTAATATTTGAAGTTATGATTTTTGTAGTTAGCGCGGCCGAATCGAAAACCACACACCCGGAAACCTCTAGCACACGAGTGGTTAAAAATCTTATATCCTTTTATTGTAAAATTCTCTCATTTGGGTAAATAGAATTTAGATAAAATATTAGAAAATTTATGATAAAATTGTATCCGTAAACATTTACCCCATGGAGGCATTTTTCAGTATTAACTGTACAAGTGGAAATTAATGAATGTGACTATACCGTTTTTTATTTGTGTTGCAGCTTCTTCAAAAAACCCCCGGTGTGAGTGATATAAACCCCAGTGGAGAAAAGGGAGTGAAATCTCAGCAAGTCGAACATCAAAACTCTTTCAAGACTGAGGACGATGAATATCCAACAAGCGATAGAAATATTGATCCAAATGATAGAAAACTAGACAGAAATTCTCAGATCAAACCTCCTTGGAAATAATTTCATTTTGTTGCTGGGCGCGTAATACATCCAATGTGCAAAGAGGCTTCTACAAGAGAGTGAAATAACCATTTTTGAAGCAGGAAAATGAAGGTGGACCTCCAAATAATATTTATTGACTGACCGTAGCAAAGTTTTGTTTTAACTCAACCGTTTTGCATTTTTTAAATTTTATTTTTTTACATTAACTCCGCACATGAGGCTCTGAGGAAAATAATTTCTCTTAGGTCCTAAATCATCTTAGGGGATGCAGTGTAAAGTAGCAATGTGTAGGTTCAATTGGAGTGGGCTCTTGAACTCGGGTTCTTTTCTGAAAACGGATCCTACTACTCCTATTTCTAATCAACTACTAACTACTCCCTATTCTAACTACTCCCAAAAAACCCGGTCCAGGGCTCGGACCTAAATCCGGAACTTGGAGCCGGAATCCTAATGCCTCTGAAATCGTGCGGGTTCTTTTCCGGGTTCGGCTCTGAAGTCCGGCTCCAGCCGAACCCGTGCGACCCGGTAACAGCAAAAGCACCCATTACTTAACTCAAGCACTTTTAAAAGGTTGCACGCCCAGGAGGCCTCCGGCAAAATGCAGAACTCATCCATCTCTCGTGTGGAGGGTCTTTTTGAGGAAAGGAAGGAGTGAACACTGGTCTAGAAAAGACATGTTGTAGGAGGGAGGAAATTCAGAGGCTGGCTTCCACAGCCGAGTCCAGAAATGACCCTTTCTAATGTGACAAATGTCAACTGTATTTTAATATTTGGCACGTTTCCCAACTATGCACTGGTGCCAAAGAGATCTAGTTCCTCTGAGCATATTCCATTAGAACAAGGACATCATTTCCACCTAATGCTTGTGGTCAAGGGTTTTTTCAAGTTCCTTGGGGCTTCAGATCAGAGGTGGCTGCCAAATTCAGCAGTGGGGCGCACTTGTGATTTGTACAGTTGTGTTCTACTAAAGTACAAGCTTCTGAGAGGCTAACGAGACTCTGGCTTCGATGGAGCCTCCATGCCTGAGCTGGTCACTTAGAGTTACACCAAGCATATCAATGGAAGGCATGTTGGGAAGATTGCCTCCTCTGAAGGAGACTAGATTGTCATTTCGATCCCTTTTAGACGTAATCACACACAATTGGGTTTTTGAAACATTAAATTCAACTAGATTATTCTTTCCCCAAGAGAAAACCCTCTCGAGGTAACCATTCATTCTCTGCTCCAAAGCTCTCCGAGCTGTTGGATTTTGTTTATCCTTTGGGGGTTTGTCAAACATAAAGCTCTCATGGACTGTACCGTCATCCGCGTAACAATGGATTGGTGCACACAACAAAAACAAAGTCGGAGACAGAATGCTGGTGTCCCACAGTCCATGTGGGATACCAGCATTTTGCCTGCCTATAAATTTGTTTGTACGTTCCGTTTCAAGATGGCAAACATTTTAAAGGTTCAGTAAAGGTCCTTTTTTTTTAAAAGCGAAATCGTTGTTTATTTGGATCCTGTAAAATAAAAATTTTCGCATTAGAGATTTTACGCGTCTAGTGACGATATGTATAAAATTTTTTACAAATTATGTATTAAAAAGAAAATTATACTGTTTTGTTAAGTTTAATAGATCTTTATGATATGTGTACAAGCATGATATCAATCATAATAATATTATGAATTTTAAATGACTAGTTAATTAATAAAGTAGGTACATATATACTTTATCCTATACTGAGAATTATGGTTCTAATTACACACAATATAAGGATTTTTGTAAATATATTATTGTAATGGGGTATAGAATATCTGACAATAATCTTAAATCTACATTTTAGGAACTCTTGTGAACTAATTTGCTGTGTTAGCTTTTTTATTTATTTATTATATTAACAAATTCCAATAAAAGTACAAATATTAAGCTAAGCTTTGAATGTTAATGGACTTTTTAATGTTTGTTATCGTCAACTGTGCCTGTTAATTTTAAATTGAATTTGAACTATTTTTGATACTTGTATTATAATGTTCCTTGAGTGCCTAAATAAATTTTCTTAAAAAACTATAGCTTTATTATTTATTAAGTAGTAATTTACTACATTTTCAGTTTTATTTTTTTATTAGTATCTATAGCAAAATTTGTACATAATGTATTTATAAATTGTATTATATTAAGGTATTATGTTGTAGTCCCCGTTACAATCGATGCCCTTGGTGAGCAGTGGCACCAGGTCCTTGATTTTCTTATCGTAGACCTCCGCTGCCAAAAATGCTCTCACCTTTCCCTCCGCATTCTAGTCGATCTCCAAAGGTTTTTCGGCCAAATGTTGCTTCAGGTGAAGAAAAAAATGCAATTCATTTCATAAATTCCTTTTTTGAATCCGGGTGGTGAACCCACGGCCTTGCCTTGGTTGGAAAAACATTTTGAAGAGACAAGGGCGCTTTCCACACGATTTTGCTCTTCAGCATTTTGGGAACCCAATGAGCACGCACTTTGCACACTCCATTTCTCCCTCAAAATCGTTTGTCTCATTGACTTATGACGCCTGGGATCAAAATTGCGAGCTTACGAACTTCAACAGGGCGGCTCCCCCTTAGTAGAGAAAGCTAATAACTGAGCACACCTTGCAGGCGGCAGGATTCGACAGCGGAGCACCGGTGACGCAAAGATCGCACTGAAGCAGCTACCAAGCCTAATCACCGCTCATTTTCTAGAGGAAAGTCTGCTAGTGCCTCTATATTTTGAAAAATAATGTCTGCATCCCTGTAAATAAGGAATGGTCTTCAATTCCTAGTAAAGGTTCTGCACGTTGGGATTATAAATAAAAGTCACTATTTTTAAAATACAGAATATAATATTTAAATCATTATCATTAATTCTTCATGCTTCAAGTATGTAATTATTTAGGCAAATTTACTTCCAACATGCCATCTAAAATAGCCTACAGAATATAATATGTATTCTTATACCCCTATTCATACATTTTGAATAGTAATAATTTACAACCTTTAATGTCTGTGGTATAATATTTTATATAACTTCATTCATTAAATAAGGCAGATTTATTATTTAAATTCTAACTGATAAACAACTACGGACATAATAATTTATTGTGGATATATAAAAATCAATAAATAAAATTTTCGCGCATCTACTAAGTCCTATGTATTTAATATTTTGAAAATATATTGTTTGTAATTTATACAATATGGCTGCATCAGGACCTTTTCTAAAAATTTAATTTTAATGCTTATTTATTTGTTTTTATCATTTTATTACAACATTTATGTCAAGTTTTCACATGTACATTGATGGCTTAAAACCACTACATTGTATCTCCACTTTTTGGTGAAAATGAGTTATGAAATAGACTGTTAAAATTGTGGTATCTCTTACTAAGACCATATCAAGAATATTAACATTTTTCCAACTCGTTACATTCAATTTGGTGACCCGACAGTTGGCCTACCGAAATTAATATTATTATAAAATTATAATTATTTACCAATTTCAAACTTAAAACCTACAAAAATACCTTTTAATAAGTTGGTATGGATATCAAATGAATATATTTAGTGTCGATTTTTTGTACTTGTACACTGGTATGTACAGTATTTTTATCCTTGATGCTTTTGAACGAAAATAAATGTTTTATTCTTTTGTTATTCGGCGGTATATCCTCTTTGCACACCCCTTTGGGGACACTTGGTTATATTTTGTGTAAGCAGGTATACCATATTTGCCCTAAACCGACTGTACATTAATATGTACAGTCGGTTTAGGGAAATACTTATTGTATCTTGTATTTCCCGCTAAGCACTTGCATACTGCTTACTAACAACGTATGTAGGGACACTGGAGGTCTAGATTTGTTCATTAAAAAAATTAGAGTCCTTGGATAATCTCCAATGTACATTTATATGCCGGGGGCCTTACTGTCGGGGGATAAACCATCATGAGATCATTCAATTTATACAAAAAATTCAAATTTTCAACTTCATTTATCTTGAAATAATGGTTTATTAAGATAAAATAACTTGGCTTCAAGCTATCGAGTCATGTAGAACAATTTGCATTTATAAAATAAGAAGTAATGAAAGAGAAATAGGAGAATAGGAAAGAAGTCAGTTTGAGGAGACTCTTGACCTCTCCAGCTGCTGGACTCTCCCATCGTCTTGCACCATGGCGGGAGGGATGAATTTAAACATCCGTCACGAAAACACTGACCCACTGACCCCTAGATTCCTACCCATCCCTCATAACTTTTTCCTTTTCAGAACTTTGTCTCCTTCCTTTCCTTTAAAAGGCTTTCCACACACCCCCAAAGATGACATAGGCCCTGAGAGAAATTATTTTCTTCAGGGCCTCCTGTGTGGGGTTAAAATAACCTTCAAAAGTTATAAAAAGAGAGTTTTTCTCATAAAAAATTGAATATTCATTTAGACTTTCATAAAGTCAATAGTTCCATATGAATAAATTCGGATACATTTATCCGAGACGCTATTCAGGTTACAAACCAATTCTTAGAATGATTGTTTCCAATAAAAAAAGAAATGAAATGGAAAATGGAAAAAGAACTAGTTGAAGATAATATTAATGATTCTAAATATTTGAAATATGAGATTGACAAATATGATGGTTTGACAGAAGGTGGCAATAGCGGAATTGGAAAACGCGCACGTCCCGGTTAGACGAGAGGTCTGGGTTCGAGTCCCAGTTGCGACCATTGTTTTTTTCTGTTTTCTGTGTCTTGTTTTCTTTCATATTTTCATTTAGATTATAAGTGTTATCTTCTTCTTCAATGATAAAAAAAATAAGCCATTTTTAATGGTTCCATTGAATTCGGAAGCATTTTTGCAAAAATATTTTTTTCTAGATTTCCAGAGTTAAAGAATATATTATATTGGCTGAGCTCTTTCAGTTCTTTTACAAAATGATTAGTGACTACTTTTTCTAGTAGTGAGGTTCAATAAGTCAATATTAATTTGTGCCAAAAATAGTGCAAAACAATATTTTATAAGAAAACTAAAAAAGAGGAGTTTAAACAAAAAGTACATAGTGACTTATTTCGAGATTTGAAAAAATTATGGCATCTCTATTTTCTTGTTGAAAGCTGTTCAATAATAATTGAAACAAATATTAATATTTTCACAATAACAATTTTGAGCAAACTTTCTAAATTATTTGTCCTAAGAAATTCATAAACTATTTTAATAAATTTCAATATTTTCTGATTTCTGCAAAAATTTCATTTATATCCAAATCCCCAAGCTTCGTTTGCTGTACCTGAAATATTGTGAACATCTGGTTTATGCTGAGCTTGATGAAATCTTAAAATAGTTAGAATCTTACAAAAGCGGGATGTTCTAATATTTAGACAAAGGAAATAATATTATGAATTGGAACCACTAAGGTTAGGGTTAAAGGGTACCTATTCAAAAAAATCATAATCTGCTTTTTCTAAAGCCTCAATTTTGCAAGCTACTAGCCGGTAAGTTTAAAAGCGGGTGAATCGGCGAATGAGATAGTAGTGATGACACACAAAACTGTCTACTCGCTCAGTAGCGACAGTAGCAGCTAAAATAACGACTCTCGCGCAAACCAATTCGGTCGACATTTTGTAAAAAAACTTAGCTCCCGGCTAGCGCCACACGCTAGCCATTAGCGAGAATTACGGCTCCTGCACGAACTAATTCTGACAGTTACGAAATCAGCTGTTGGTAGGCCGCCATCTTGAGCGAGTAGTGAGTAAAGTTGACCACCTTTCAACTTTTTTCGTAGATTGTCCGCAATCTGCTAGTTTGCAAGTAATATGATGACACTGAGCGAGTTTACTAAGATAGTGAATTTCCCAGAAAGCAGCAGCTTGTAAACTCGCTCAATGTCATTGAGGCTTTAGATGGCGTAAATTTAATTATTTTTAGGAAAAAATAATTTTTGCTTAACCTATTTGAAGACGAGTGTCACATATACATGCCAACCTTTTGCTCATCTTTTAGGCATGCAATCGCATGCCTAAAAGATGAGCGTCTTCTATACATGACGCATATGTGTGAGAATTTGAAATACCTGTCCAAGGGTGTTTCAAATTCTAGGACATCGTCGTAAAAAGATTAAAAATATTAAGATGAATTATTTGTTTGGGCACGTACAAACGCAACATGAACACGAATAAATAATTTTGTCCGTATACAAACTCAATTCTTTCAAGAAAGGCATACAAATACAATATTGGATTGAATCACCGATAAAATTAATATGAATTCATATTGCGTATGTACGGGCACAGACAAATAATTCATCTTAATATTTTAAAGCATAACTAGTAACAAGTGTTTTTCCCCAAAATAATTAAATTAGCGCCATCTACGAAAGAGCATTATTATGAATTATTTTGAGTTTACCCCAAGTCAACTTAATTAGATATTATTACTGAGCTAATAAAGTAAATGCAGAGGTACTAATAAAGATCATATTTTTTTAATGTAGCCAAGATGAACTTATTGCATAAAAATACTTATGTTTAAAAATAAATGCAATATTTACAACAATGCACTAATCATGTTGAAACAATCACATTTTTGAACAAAGGTTTTTATAATATTTGAGTAAATCTACATACATTTTATAGTTAATATTTTGGAGCAAAAAATAATAATATCACTACAAAAAATAATCATGTGTATTTGATGATGTCGAAAGCAATTATGATAATGTTAAAATATTTTACAATTTTTACAGGTTGAACCTGACACTTAATAATTTTTTATTATGTATATACAAACCTCAAAAAATATTCATTTATTGATTTAAAATACAAATTTTAGTAGACAATAAAAAAAAATGGTAACTATATTTTTCATAAATCTATTTTCACATATATTGTATTCTTGAAAAAAGGAAAATTTTATTATATTTTTTTTGTTATTGATAGCATTGAAGCTTTATGAGAAAAAAAATTTGGCACTTTATGATTTAAAATTTCAGTTTTTACAGAAATAACCACAGGGGAAAGTAGGGAGCGGGGAGACACTTGTCGCTAACTTCGGGGACGGAAGTCCGGAGGGCAGGGGGGGATTTCAAATTGACACACCCATTCATCGCGGTACATTTGCCAATTCAACTAAGTGTTAGTTGAATTGGCAATAAATGGAGCTAACTAAAACCAAAATTATTTAAACTATGAGAAAATCTGGTTGTGAAGTCTCAATGAAGGAAATAAATAAATATCTTATTTGTATAATAATATTTTACAAGTCAGGCGACGTACAAGTAGATAATGAAAATGTGTTTTATGTTTTTTTTATTTATTTATGTAATTATGATGAGGCATCTAACGGAATTAAAAGAAACAATGAAATCAACATTGCGTATCAACCCTTTGGAATAACAATGTTCCAAATGACAAGCCAATGCTAACCGATTGTGAGCTCTAAGGTAACTTTCTTTAAAGCCCATTATCACATAATATTACTGTATTATTTTCTTCAAAGGAGTCTGCTGACACTAAAATGCGCCAGAAAACTTGTGGCAGAAATGCAAGCAAATTATGAAAAAAAAAAAACAATAAAATGAAAAGTAATGCCATCTCTAGTTCTTAACTTTCTTTCTGCATGGTTTTTACAAAATTTCACACTGCATTTCATCATTTAAAGTTAACAAACGCAATTTATAGTTTATTAACGAAGAGTCTGCTCGCGCCGAGCGATCAAATCATACTTGCCCAGTAAGCTACGTCCATTTGCGCCTAGTTGAGTTTGTTTGATGTGTTGTGCCTAGTTGCCCAGTGCCATCTCCTCTCCCCTCTTTCCTCCATGGAAATAACATCATCTGCTTCAACAGATTTTGTAATTTTTCAAAAAAATAAGTTGGATGAGTACGGTTTAATATGTGCACATTGCGATAGAACGTGAAGCACTGAAATTGTTTGTACTCTATATTGTTTGAATATAAATATATTCTGGTGTTTGTTTCATAAGTGTTTTTGTGATTTATATGTAACTTACAATTTTTACCTATCAAACCTTCGTTAACACGAAAATTGGAATCTCTGACAAAAATAAATTGAGACATATAAAATCAAAGGCGGCGGTTGTTAAATGGACCCACTCAGAGTGCGAGAAACTCTTAAAAATATATGTCAAAAAGAAAAAAAAACGTGCCACGTCGTAGAAAAAAACTGGGACTGGTGAAAAGTAAAACATTTTTTGTACAGATTGTTGCAACTCAAAAATTTTTACAATTTCAAAATAATTGCATCATATATACGTCATAAATAGGTTTCGCTTACCAATAATATTGTCCGACACTGTCGCCAACGTTTCTATATGCCTCAATCGTATCATTATCTTCTTCATATGCAGTAAATATGGCTTGGTATACAAATGCATGAAATAACGTTAAAATATTTCAAGGATGAGTTGTTTTACAGAATTTGAACAGTTCATCAAATTTAAAAGTTAGAATTTAATCCCGGTGAAAGTTCTATTTCAGTTTTGTTATTATTTCATCATGGACCGGTCGTTTCACAATATGTACTTGGATAATAACAGAACTTGAAATTTGATGAATTGTTCAAATTCTGCAAAACAAACCGTCCTTAAAAAATTTGGGAAAAATAGCACGGCATTGTGAAATTCACTTGATATATCAATAATTCATATGAAAATACATTCACAGCTCTAAGACTATAATATTACATACAATTACATTATAATATGCCACACAAAATAGTAAATTTGCATAATATCTAAAAGCACCAAATCCTCAAATAGGTTTTCTTTTACCAAAAAATAATTAACATCCATATTGCAATAAATACCTAGTTGAAATTTGCATTTGGCCAATTGCAAATCATTAATTTTGACAAATATAAAATTGATAGCGTAATACGTTTTATATTACGAATTGCCAAAACATTATTTACAAAGTTGCGACAATAATGGAGAAATTTCGATTCTACAATACTAATACGTACATAGTTGATTTTCTTATAATAAAAAACAATCCAGTAAGACATATAAAAAGGTGCGTTAATTAATGGTTTCTGAGAATCTTCGCCTAAAGAATATTTATTTAAAAAACCTTCCTCTCATGAAAATTAAAAACAACTATCACTAATAATTATATACAATAAATAGATAATGATGTATGTAATTCTCTTACTAATAATTTAAAAATATCATTTTACCAAAATTTTGGCCCCATTTATATAGCAAATTTGAATGACAATGGATCATTCTTAAAATGAGTCGAAAAGTTTTGTCTATGGTTAACAGTTTAAAATTTTTAGTTAATTAATTTTTATTTTGTCAAAAAAGCGTTCATATTTATTAATGTGTAGTTCCTTTTGCGTGGAATTTTGAAAGTAAAATTTCACAAAGACTGTGAGGAGGGTCCAGGCACATACAAGCAACTTTGCGGCGACAATTTGGGAGGGGGATCAATTGGAAAATCAACACCTCTGCCATAGGTCACCCGCTACGTTTGGCGAATTAACAGGGGTGTCCGGTTCATGAGGTGAGGTTTGTACAGGTCTTGGCGGCGGATGTGTTTGCCCACTTACTGCGTGGCGAGCTGGATCAGGGAGACTGGCAGGGACACCTTATGACCTCTCCAGCTCGACTCTCTCAATCCATTGCCTTGCACCGCAGCGGGAGGGTGGATATGTCTGTCACTCCTGGACACATACACCTTCAGATTCCTACCCACTCCCCTATCTTTTTCCTTTTCAGAACTTCCTCTCCATCTCTTTTATATAAAGAACATCCATTCAGCATCCAAAGATGACTGGTTGAGCTAAAGCTATGTGGAGCTAATGTAAAAAAAAAGTCGGCGACTATTTCAAAATCTATAGAAATTCAAATAAAAGTCCCCTAGTATCCTAGTAGCCTTGTGTGCGCCCCTCCACATCTGATAATGGATTTTGATGCCACGCAACTATCGTTGACACAACTAAAATTGCGCAAGTGCCCCTAGACGTATTTTATTGTTGGTTTAAAAAAGAATACGATTCAATGAACATAGAAAAGCTGTTAACATAACATTTGAATAAGTATTGAGATTGCAAATGAAGGGAGGGGAAGGTTAGACTAGAGCGGACGCAGGTAAAGAACTGTGTTTGGGTTTTGTCTTGTTAACAAACACTTTGATGCAGCCATTGAAGTCGGCACTGACCAGCACATGGCCGCCACAACCTTTGGTATGCTGCTCCGCAACTGGGTCCTCCACCTAAAAACACATAATAATTCAATTAAATGCGACACCTATTGACTTTTCTGCAAGTCTAGGATGAATATATAATTTTTTATTTTAACTTTATGTGTAAAACCTCAAATTGTAATATTTAATTAAATGAAGACAATATAAGCGAAACTCAATATGCGACACCTATTGACTTTTCTGCAAGTCTAGGATGAATATTTAATTTTTTATTTTAACTTTATGAATAAAACCTCAAATTGTAATATTTAATTGTCGCATATTAAATAAAATGGATAAAGACTTATCCAGACACTATCTAGATTGCATTTAGTTCGGGTTTGAATCTTGCAATCATACATAAAGGTAGCTGCCAATAGAATTTGCGTTAAGAAAAATGAAGATAGTATGGGTGGTTCTTACTCGAAGTATGATACAGTTAAAAATGACCGAATTGGATATCGACACCATGGCGCAGTGGTTAGCGCGTTCGCCCGGAAAGCGAGAGGTCCTGGGTTCGAGTCCCAGAGGTGTCAATATCTTTTTCTGATTTTTTTGTCTTCAGGTTTTCGATTGAGTTTCGCTTATTTTGTCTTCATTTAATTAAATATTACAATTTGAGGTTTTACTCATAAAGTTAAAATAAAAAATTACATAATAATTCATTGAATTGCACAATAAAGTTCAAGTTTGCAGTTCCCCGATATTTAGTAATTCCCCTTGGCCGGGAGACCTAATGGTCTTCGGCCCCTTATGTAGCAGCATAATTAGTAGTCGGAGGCCCTCTTAATATTGGGTGCTGCATCACTCGTTGCACTACCTTACACGCGCGGTAACAATCTGCAGTAGTATGCATCCAAGTTTAGTACCAATTGCCATTTATGGGTTAAGTTAAAGGCACCAAAGGTAAAAAAAAATTGTCATTTGTTTTTTATTTCATTTTCTGAAAGATGCATTTGTTAAGAATGCTATCACCAGATGTTTTAAAGAAATTTGTAAAATTGATGGAGATACAGCATTTTATGTGAAACCGTTTGAAACAGCTGGTATGTAGAATTAGGAGATCCTGTGCTGAGGGTTACTATGTTTTGGGGTTTATCAGAAACTTCTACGATGGTGTTTTTAATATACTAGTAAGTTCTTTTTCAGATAGTTTCTTAAGCCAAGATTTGATGTCCTTAATGTACTTATTTTTTGTTTTAATTTGTTTGATACTGTGTGAAAGTTTATTATATAACTTTAATGTTAAAAATAACTAATTAAAATACTTTACAATTGTTAGATTTTTTTAACCTTTGGAAAGCCGAGCTCCCAAGACCAAATACTCTACAGTAGGCCAGGTCTCTACAGTATTTTGTGCACGGCCCGCCGTGTATCGCCTGACACCATTTTCGTAATAACTTACTTGTTTTTTGCAAAATGATAATTTTGTACCATCTTACCAGTTTTATATACATAAAAAAATTGTATGCATACATCAAGTCAAAACGACAGGATGGAATAATATTAGGGTAATATATTATTTCCTTGCCAAGCAAATAAATTATATTTTAATATGCTAGGAGCATTTTTTAAGGTACAAAATCCCACAAAAAGAAAGTAAGTTTTGATATTGCTGATAGGCTGGTGTTCAAGGGATAATTTTTTTTAAAAATTTTTTTTTATGAATACCGCACAAGAGTCCCAACTACTCCCATTCGGAGCCAGTGAGACTATGGCATCTCCAATTGAGGTATGTTATGGGGCTGAAGGTAGTGGGGAGGGGAAGAAGATGGGGAAGAGGAAGGTGGGGAAGTATCTGGCTATCAGATCTGGTCACCAAACACGGCTAAAGCCATTTCAAGCAACGTTTCAATTCTGAATGGTGGTCTTACACCAGGGCGATAGTGGGAGTATTTTCCACTCTGGAACGTGCTGCAAATATACTATATGTTATTTTTAATTAATTAATTGTGAAACAACACAAATTAATCAAATAAAATTTATTTGCCATGCCGGGATTTGATCCTGCGACTTTCGGATTGCGAGTTAAGAGCCTTACCTCTAGACCCCGCCGGCCATCAACGATGCACAAGATTATTCTTAAGCCTTGATTACATTGAGCGAGTTTACAAGCTACTAGCCGGCAAATTCACCATCTGCTTGTAAATTCGCTCAGTGTAATCATTAGTAAATATGATTACAGTGAGCGGAGTTTACTAGCAGTTAGTGAATTCGCCAGCTAGTAGCTTGAAAACTCGTTCAATGTAATCGAGGCTTTAGTGATTATTATTATTACGATTAAATTATTTAAAAAAAATATCTAACCTTGTCTGGATCAGTAGCAGTATTAATCCCCTTTGCGGCTTGCTCCCTTTCTTCAATCATCCTGATGATATTATCTGGGTTAGGCGCAAACACCGCACAAGTAACCACGGCATTATGAGCTTTGATGCCCTCCCAGAAGTCATTACGATCTCTCCTCACAGAGCTAAACTTAGAATAATCATGATGGGTCTTCCAAATGTAGATACACTGATTCTCAGATCCACTGACTATGTATTTACCATCATGACTAAAAGAGGCCTTTATCTGGCTTGATACATTGACATAACCTTTATATTTGCAGGAAAGGCTTAGGCCTCTCAGATCATACAACCTTATTCTGCTGTCATTTGACGTGACAAGAATCTTATCTTCACCCGGCATCGGTTCAATGCCGCTTATTTTCCTTCCCGTTGAGTTCTTTCCTCTAGTTGATCTTACGTCTATTTGCGTGTGATATTTCAGTTGGTCTGTTGTGTAGAATATGCAACGGCCGTCGTATGAGCCAACCACGGCGAACTTTCCATTTTGGCAGAAGTTTGCTGCGGTAATCAGCTTTGTCTGCCCGTCTACTTCATTCCACAAAGCAACCTAAAAGGATAATTTCATATAATTAGATACAAAACATCAGTTGTAGGACCTAAGTAGAATTAACACCATTTCAACTATGGTGTCAATGTTCTGCCCTCAGAAGCAAGGCTCAGTAGGTACCTAAGAAGTTATGATACCCGGAGACATTGATGACACCCAATGACAAACCCAGTGAATATTATTAAGTACTTGAACAAATCATACTCTCATACTCTTCCTTACTAAAGGGTTTTCCAATAAGAGGTGTTATTTAGAGGTGGATTGCGCTATCGAGAGATGATTAATGATTTTTTATGGCCGGAATTGGATGGTATTGATCTGGACAACGTTTATTTTCAACAAGACGGCGCTACGTGCCACACAAGCAACAAAACCATTGATCTTTTACGGGAAAAGTTTCCGGACCGTGTTATCTCTCGAAGAGGTGATCACAATTGGCCACCGAGATCTTGTGATTTAACACCATGCGACTTCTTCCTTTGGGGCCACGTGAAAGAGAAGGTCTACGCCAACAGCCCAGCGTCAATTCAAAACTTCAAAGATGGAATTCGTGAGGCTATCGAGGACATAGGGCAGCCACTTTGCGATTTGGTTATGGAAAATTTCATGAAAAGGATGTGGTCCTGTAAGCGTGGTCGTGGTGGTCATTTGCCTGATGTTATTTTCCACTATTAACGGCATACCTTCCTCTTTATAATGAAATAAACATCCGATCCTTTATATTAAAAAATGGCATTTTTTTTTTAATATCAAAATAACACCTCTTATTAGAAAACCCTTTATCATGGTTAGAAATAGGATCTAAACAGTGTTAGAAAGAGAAAACATCATACTTTATATTCAAATCTAAAAGGTAACCACAAAATAATTAAAATCTATACCTTTACGAAAGCAAATCTTCCGAACGCAATTTGAAAAAAAATTATGAAACTTTGGGAATTTTTTATTAGCTATTTTTACTCGAAATGACAAAAAAATTAAATTGATGATAATGTTTGCATTACATTTACCTAATAAAATATGTATTGTAACGAGAGGCACCGCGCCAATCCGAATACTTTCTTGCTCACACATAATACGGCATCCTTGTCTGCCGTCTCAGCGTGCTGGAGGACTTGCATTGGTTGCACAATTCAAACTAACGGCTAATCAGCGTGCAGCTCCCCGCTCCCGGACACCTAATTACCAAAATATGTACCTCCAGCCGCCTATAAAAACGACTGCACGGCCTTGAGAACCCAGAGATCCAGCAAGCAGTCCTAAAGGCTCAATACCCAGGATCAACTGTGAGATATTGTAGTGTCCACATTGATCAGTAGAGGAACCCTTAGAGATAGCAAGCCTGAAGACCTCAGTAGGAGGTTACGTGTATTAACGAAGTATTCTTATACCCGTATACCTATTATTTTTTGTTATACTTTTTCGTAAATAAAAGCTCTCTGTTGAACTCACGAAGTGTTTTAAATATAATTTACGGTATAGTATGTGTTTTTATTTTTTTTTCATTATCAGTAATTTTAGTTAGAAAAACGTAAGGTGAGCCATTTTTAAAACTTATTCATGTTTGCATTAACTTCTCATATATCAAAAATTATATTTAATTAAATGAAGATATTATGAGCGAAACTCAATCGAAAATCTGGAAACAGAAAAATCAGAAAAAGATATTGGCACCTCTGGGACTCGAACCCAGGACCTCCCTACTTTCCGGGTTGGGCGCTCTTATCCACTGAGCTAATAAATGCAATTGCATTTAGTTCGAGTTGAATCTTGCAATCATTCATAAAGATGGCAGCCAATAAAAATATGCGTTAAGAAAAATGAAGATAATATGGGTGGTTCTTAGTCAAAGTATGGTACAGTTAAAAGTGACCGAATTGGATATCGACACCTTAGCTCAGTGGATAAGAGCGCCCAACCCGGAAAGTAGGGAAGTCCTGGGTTCGAGTCCCAGAGGTGCCAATATCTTTTTCTGATTTTTCTGTTTCCAGATTTTCGATTGAGTTTCGCTCATAATATCTTCATTTAATTAAATATTACAGTTTGAGGTTTTACTCATAAAAGTTAAAATAATAAATAATAACAAAAATTATGTTTATTTTGAATAATAAAATTTGAAAACGTATTTCATCATCTTTAAAAAACAGTTTTAGTTTTTAGTTTTCGGACGTTTTATTGCAAAGCGGACATATTTTGACCTCCCGACAAAATAGGTCCGAGGCCTGACGGGTTAAAAGTGACCTGGCTGCTGTTAACCATTTGAATAGTGAGAAAATAATCTATAAACTTTTGCTTGTCAAGGTTTGCGTGCAAAACTCCCAATTCTTCCCGGGATGCATTTTAAATGTCCTTTTCCTTTGGCTATTTTTTAAACTTTTTTGCAAAAAATTGTTCTAAAATCTAGTTAAAATAATCTTTCTGATGTGTTTATTAGAAATCAACATTTTTGTTTCTAAATATTAAAATTTTGATATTGGAAATGTAAATTGGCTTAAAAATGGGCCTGAAAAGTACTTAGAATAGAATAAACTTAAAA
The DNA here is from genome assembly GCA_936435175.1 of Glyphotaelius pellucidus. NCBI lineage: Eukaryota > Metazoa > Arthropoda > Insecta > Trichoptera > Limnephilidae > Glyphotaelius > Glyphotaelius pellucidus. The sequence goes on along the minus strand of OW386552.1, from coordinate 7,486,342 downwards.
TTTTAAATGCGGATTCCTTTTCTTAAGAAAATTTGTAATAAAACTGTCACTTTACTTTTTATCACATTCATAAAATTTTATTTTAAAATTAAATGTGTGTTACGTCACAAATTAGCGTGAAATAAAATCGTCACTTATGATCGGGTTTGTAAAATATCTGAACAACATAGCTCGTATATTCCTAAGTCAATGAGAAGCATTATTTTTTTCGCTTTCTAACATAAAAGAAATCACAAATGTTCGCAAGACAGGAAGAGAGATATCTAACTTTTGATAATGACGGTCGCTCTGGGACAATTTGGGTCTCCTTTTATTATAATGGTATATGATGTTTTGGGACAATTTGGGTCTCTTGTGATTAGACGGGTTAAAGGAACAAGGTAAAAAATATAGGAGATAATAAACGGGATAATAATCGAAGAGCATGTATGAGACGATGTATGAATGTGAATGAGGCAAAGAGTGTGTGCCAAGACCGAGTTGTTTGGTGGTCTGTCCTCTCTGCCTATCCCTGAGGCGAAACGGTGCGATGGTTAGTTAGTTAGTTTAGCACAATGGGCACTCTTAATATTCCCATGGCAATGGCACAAAAAAGCATAAAACTTTGATCTTCATCACAATAATGCTGCATCTCTTTCTTAAACACTAAATAATAGTGAGACAAATGATGCACACATGTCTGTTTCTCCCATAGAAATAATACAATCATTATCATACGTCTCCCTCAATCATTTTAAATAAATGAGATGCATTGTCATTGCCGTCGCAGTGAGAATTTTAAAAGCAGCCATAGTCTCTGTAACAACAATAATAGTATTGTCATAGGCAAAGAGGTTAGAATATACATACAAGATTAGACGACAATTTGATGCTTATTTCCATAGTTCAAGTGGGATGTTTAAGTAAAAATCTTACCTTTTTATCTGGAATATTCCACAGCCTCAATTTACCGTCCAAACTTCCAGAAAGGAAATACCGGTCATCTCTCGGGTGGAACACAATGGCGGTCACAAAGTCAATATGTTGGAAGCAGCAAAGACATTCCTTTCTCGATATGTGCCACAGCCGGACGGTCTTGTCCATGGAACTAGACAAGACAAAGTAATTCTTGGACCAGGAGACATCCAACAGATCTGAAGTGTGGCCGGTATAGGTGCAGAAGGGTCTGGGCATGAACGGAGTGTTGGGGGCATCGTTCTGGTTCATGGGATTGTTTGGATCCTCGGCAGAATGCACGGAGTGGTGAGACACCAATGACTCCTGAGAAGGAGTCGGTGAAGCTTTCTGATCTGCATTGTACTTTGTGCGCATGTCCTAAAAAATAACACAATCAAAATAGTGAAACATTCTTAATTTTTCTTGTAAATTGTTTGGTATCTGAATCTAGCAACTTTAATCAAAACAATTTAAATAAAGGGGTCTGGAGATTCAAGGCGATCAATGTCAATTGTCAATGTATCGTTGTAAAGTGCGATTGACAAAACTTCAATCGACTTGTCAATATTTTCGCCCCAGTTGCTTTGTTGACATCTGCGAAAACAGTGCTTAACCACTGGAGCGATTATGGTCGAAAAATGGACCACTTTTATTTTTCTGCGATTGATAGCGGTCCAAAATTGGACCACATTTTCCTACCATTCGTAAAACATTTATTGTAATTATTTAAAACATTTCCGTGGCAAGCCATTTATTTTAAATCGAAGCTATTGAAATGCTTTATCTATTATGACCATAGATGTCGCAAATCCGAACTTCGTGGACTATTTTAGAACGATATTAAAAATAAATTTTTAAAATATTTTTTTCATGCAGAATTTCTGATCAGCTGTTTACGGTTAAAATGAAGTCATTTTTCCATAGAAATGCATCTTTCATAATCAAGTATTCCACAGACAATATACAGAAATCGAAAATATTCTATGTTGATTCAAATAAGTACCTCTCACGAAGTTTAACACGCAGGATTCGCGCAGTTATAAACTTTACGATTTTTTTATATTTCTTTTATAAATCCTGAAAATATGACTCATTGGATATATAGCACTATAATAAGTTTTTATGTCTCCATGCTAAAATTCGAAAGTATGATTTTTTGAAAAATTTAAAAAATCATCTTCTGGAAATCTCGAGCAATTGAAGCAAATTTATTTATTTCGCATCGTCAATCCCGTGGTTAAAATGTTCAAATACAGTGATGGTCTTTAAATTTTACTTTCCATAATTCTGGACAATCGCGATTAAGTAAAACGAATATCGTTCTGCATATGAAACTGAATTCGAAAGGGCTCGAAAAATAGAGCAATTGAATGAACGATTGTAATGTCCAGTCAATGAGAAGTCTCAATTGTCAATTGCTTCAATTGCCTCAGTAAATGATCAATTAGCAGTATTGTGAATCTCATTAACCACATAAATTGACGTAATTGTATTCACAATTGATATTGATCGTCGCCGGGGAGTTTTGATGGACAAAATATCAGTGCATTGTTTATTTTTATTATAAATTATTTACAAGTACAACAATAAAATAATTGTGTTTATTACGACACTAATCCATAACTAACCTGGAAGAAGGAGTATGCATCTCTGACAACCCAGATTCTGAGAACTTTATCTTGTCCCGCTGTGGCTAACAATCTTCCACACTGAGAGAACTTCATGCACCATACTGGGCCAACGTGTTCTCCAGAAAATTCCTGAAACAAAGAAAATATTCAATAGTTGCTCGAAAATACACATTTCAATTCAAATGCAATTTGGGAGGCGGTACAGGTTCCGCTGTCCCGGGACCATTTATTGGATAACCAACGTCGCCCCAAGTGGTTCGCTACGTTTGGTGACTTAACAAGGGTGACCGGGTTCATTGGGTGTGGTTTGTCTAGGTCTTGGTGGTGGATGCGTCTGCCCACCTACTGCGTGGCGGGCCAGATCGGGAGAGAATGGGTGAGGGACACCTTTTGACCTCTCCAGCCGGACTATTTCGAGCCATTCATTGCCTTGCGCCACAGTGGGAGAGATGGATTCACAACTCCGTCACTCCTGGACCCATTGACCCCCAGATTTCCCTGGTCCCCTGATTCCATTTGTCACTCCTGGACCCATTGACCACCAGATTCCTACCCACCCTTCATACCTTTTTCCTTTCCAGAACCTCCCCTCCTTCCTTTCCCTAAAAAGACCCCCCACAGCATTCCCAAATATGACATAGACCCTTTTTTTCCTCAGGCCCTCCTGTATGGAGCTAATGTGAAAAAACGCCGATAAGGTCCGTACGAGCTCTCGCTGGGATTAGTTTAGAGTTGTGAGGTGCTGTTCCAGACCCAAAACGAATAAACTAAAATAGTCCCTCAAAGCAACAATAAAATTTTGGACCCACACTACAAAAGGAACCCATAGAATACAAAAGCATGAAATTTAGAAACTAATTCAGCATGAAGGTTTCGTAGATCCCAAAAACTGTCACGGGTTGGCCATGTGCAAAGAATTTCAAATCATGAATTTTAGAACAGTAGACTGAGGAAGAGGTGGTCTGACGGCATTAAAATATTGTAGCAGGATAGGATAGGCAGTGAAACTCGCTTAAGAAGTTCCCACTTAAGATGAAGCTATACGTGAAATCCTATTTAGATTAATTTTTACGACGAATCGGTTTACATTATGAACATCAAAAAATATGCTACGGATAAATTGAAGGTTTTACTGGCTTTTCTATGCATTGGAATTACAATAAAATTATTATTTACATAACAAACAATATAAGGGTAAACCACAAAAAAAAATGTTTTGCATGACTTAACTATGAAGCAATATAAGAAACAATTTAAAAAAAATACCCCTTTATGGCTAAGACTATTTTTGAGTACGTTCTAACTTTTTTTCATTCATTCAAAATTATGCAAAAAATAAATAAAAACCTTTTTCGCTTACTTGCCTCGTGCAAATAAGACGCTCGATTTTAAATTTTATAATGGCACGAGAATCGAAATATTTCTAGCGTTTATATTCCTCTTAATCGGTGGCCTGCCGATGGCGCGCCTGGGTCGCGCCCTATAGCCGAATATAATTTAAAAAAAAAAAACTTTTTGATATGCGATTTTAAACCTTATGTATAAAGAAAATGTATGAAGGACAAGGTCAGAGTCCCTTGGAGCATTCTTGTTCTTGACGTAACAGATATAAGAAACACACCTAGCCACTCAAATAATTACCTTTGCACATTTCTATGGCTTCGCAAATGTCATTTCTCCCGCGATTTGGGCTGTCAAACTTTGAGCGTCGGGTGTCATGAAAAGATCGATAAACCTATCAATTTGTCAAATAAACGCAAGTAATGTTGTTATTAGGGGTAGTTTATTGTTCAAGGAACGTGTTTCGGTAAATATTATATACGATAGCATAAAATAAATCCACAAAATATTACGTCAAAGTCAAAACATTGCGAAATTTACCCGTTTGCATTCAAGGGGTTAAGCAGTTTTCGTGCTTAAGAAATTTGGTTTTTTCGGTCATTTTGGAACGTTTTACATTTCACTGAACTTGAAGACTAAAGACAAATGGCTAGGGATCGGAACCAAAGTAAGTTGAATAAAAAAATAAATTTAGGATTTATAAATAAATTTTACCTGCACATGTCTGACGCAGCCATCAAAGTCATACGGTCCCTTGTGCGAATTGGACGCCTTCAACTTAATATTCTGTTCGCCCCTGACTTCATCCACAATGACCGCTACGTCCTCTCTGTGTCGGGCATGAGACACTTCTTGAGCGATAGACTTTGCCTTGTCCATTGTCTTCTTGACGGTCGAACCCAGGAAACGTTTGAACCTTAAAAATGACAATAATAATTTATTTATTTATTGATCAACGCCCTTTTTCAGGGCTTATACATATGAATGGTAATAAATACAATATTTATTGTACATAACTGAACTGCCTCAGTAACAATATTTTATATTTGTTTAAAGATAAACTGAAGATGTCCACGGACTTGGTGTAATTGTTTCCTTCCATAGTTTTCTGGGTAAAGAGGAATACATATGGTAGTTAGTCCCAGAATTTCTGCACTGAAATAAATCCTGATCTTGTATTACGTTGTGGAATCCGGAAGCTTATTAATTCAAGCAATACCGGACCATCAACTAAATCATGTAGAATTTTATATAGAAATACCAAGTCAGTGAAAATTCTTCTGTCTGACAATTTGAGCATATTCATATTATTTAACAGAGTGTTGTAGTTCAACATAATTTTTGGAATCCCCATTTTGAAATTTAGAAAACGTAAGAATTTGTTTTGTATTCTTTCAACAGCTTGTACATGTATATTATAATGTGGATTCTAGACGGGAGAATTGTACTCAAGTTGACTTCTAACATACGCAAAATATAACAGTTTAATACACTATATTGTTAAAAATTTTCTAATCTTTATTAGTCAAGAATTTGATTTGATCCTTGAGTCAGAATAACAGAAGGCTGTGTATGAGACGATGAAGGAATGTGAATGAAGCAAGGAGTGTGTGTCAACATCAAGGAGTTTGGCAGTTTATCCTCTCTGCCTAAGTAATGTGATTTTTTTTTGCAAGAGTCACAAAGTATTAAAAATAAAAGAAGGTTTTTTTATGCATAGTAATTATTTAATTTTTATTTTTATGTGAACACTGCACAACTGCCTAACTGCTCCCGACTGTCTAGAGCCAGTGACACTATGGCATCCCCAACCGGGGTATGTTATGAGGCTTATAGAAAGGAAGGATATGGGGAAGAGCAAATCGGCTATTCAGATCTGGTCACGAAACACGGCAAAAGCCATTTGGCCACGGCCTCCAAGATCGAGGGGTAAGGCTCTCGACTAGCAATCCAGAGGTTCAAATGTCGGCAAACGCAAGTGAATTTTATTTGTGTTATTTTAAAATGTAATCATTTAAAATAATATATGGTATATTTGCGACACGTTCTAGAGTGGAAGATACTCTCAGTATCACCTTGGTGTAAAACATTCAGAATTAATATGTTGCTTGAAATGACTTCTGCTGTGTTTGGTGACCAGATCTGAATAGCCAGGTACTTCCCTACCTTCCTCTTCCCCATTTCCTTCCCCTCCCCACCACCTAACCAACATACCACAAGTGGGGATGCCATAGTCTCATTGGCTCCAGATGATCCAGAACTCTTGTGCAGTATTCACATAAAAAAAGCAATATTTCAATTCTGAATGGTGGTTATACACTGGGTCAACACCAAAGTACCGCACCGTAAGGTGATTTTCTCACGAAAATGGTGCTATAAAAACTATCCAATAATAATTATGTTTTTTTAATATTGGGTTAGGTTAGGTTAACGGGCTGTATAATATTGGGTTAGGTTGGGTTAGGTTAGGTCAGGGGTCGGCAGTTTGGTAAGTGAGAAAAGCCAATTTGTGAAACAGGTATTATAACGGGGGGGGTTATTAACGATAACTATGATTTGCTTTGTGTTATGTACGTTTTTACTGTAATATCACACTTCTGCTCGTTTAAATGTTTCTATAAACAGACTCGTGCATATTTTTTTTTTTTCAAGAGCGGAGACGGTTTACATAAATAAAGTTCCCGTGAGCACTTAGGACGTAGGCCCATTGTGCTATCTCCCATTTTACCTCATTCCTTTGACAGTAATCCAGTCCCTTTTACAAAGTTCACCAGGATTGTCATTGGAAATAAAGCTATGTCTTCTGGTTCGACAATGTGTCTTCCCAGGTCTCATTTCTCCTCTTCACTCCTCCGCGGTTCCCTGAAGGCCCCACGAGGGAAGAGGGCTTCATCTCTCCTCTCCACTCCTTAGTTCCCTGAAGGCTCCACGATGGAGAGTTCACCTCCCTTTGGTTCCCTAAAGGCCCCACAAGAGAAGAGCCCCACTCCACCTTGGCTCCCCGAGGGCCCCTGGAGCGAAGAGGACTTATCTCTCCTCTTCACTCCTCCTTGGTTCCCTGAAGGCCCCACATGGGAAGAGGGCATCATCTCTCCACTCCTCCTTGGTTCCCCAAAGGCCCCGTGCCGGAAGAGTGCCCTTCCCCTTGGTTCCGTGAAGGCCCCACAAGGGAAGGGTTCATGGAGGTGGCCTCAGCTCTCCTCTCCACGGCTTCTCCTCTTGGTTCCTCCTAAGGGCCCCAGGAAGAAAGTCCACGGAGGTGGCCTCAGCACTCCTAGGTTCCCAAAAGGCCCCTAGTTTCAAATGGTCCAATTTTTTTGTCCCACGAGGGACCAGGGAAATAGAAGGTCCACTCCAGCAGAGCCCCGAATGTTGGAGTAAGGTCTAAATACTCCGAGATGCGACCTTGTTTCTCGGAGGCACCGTTCTTGACACTGTTCCCCGGGACATTCAGCCTGAGCACGGTAGCTCACACCTTGGCTTGGGATGGCTATTGCAGGTTTGTGTTTCCACTCCCTGAGCGATGGGTTCGCCACACTCCCTACGCTAGACTCGTGCATAGATTCCTTATTAAATTAAAACCAGTTTTGTGTTCGGAATGCATTGCGGCTCCATCTCACAAGGCTGGTTGAGTAGAGGTGAAATTGCAATTGATGTCTTAAGAGCCGAAGAGCCGCAGACGCCTATGCAAAGAGCCGCAAATTCCGACCCCTGGGTTAGGTTAACATGCATAATGTTGAGTTCAGTTCATAGAAGTTGAGCTGTGCTGTATATTATTTGGTATTAAGAGATCGTTCTCCCGCGAGATTTCCTATCAGATTTGTGTGATTTTCTACAGCTGTTAAATTTTTTTTTTTTTTTTTAAGGTTTAATTTATTTATTATAAATACAAAGTAATACAATATGACATAAAATATTATACAGAAAAAAGAAAAGTCCCAATAAACTACTTTTTTGCAGTTTGTCGATGGGTACTTTTACTTTGGAGATATATATAAACTTATTTTACATAATTAAATGCAGTTAGAATTTTTGTGTTAGTCTAATACAAATTATTTCTTTCGGCAAGCCAATTTCTCAACAAAATATTTGTTTTACCATTTGTACATTTTTTAATTTCGGCAGGTAACATATTTAAGAGTGTGTTATATGGGAGAATGGTACTTTGCTGGAAAACGGCTGTCTAAAATGGCTTAATACTACATTTTGTGTGTCATTCCAAGACTTGATATTTTTTGTTACTAAATAATGGACTATTGTTTTTCAATCTGCTTATTTATTTTTTTAATTGATGTAGGCATTCGACCATAAAAAATAAAAACATTGATACACCATACAACCCACTTTTAAAACTTCGATCTATGATTGTCGCATTAATAATGATTTTACACTATATTTTTAAATTGAAACATGTAAACAATACACACATCTGTAGAAGTACGGCCTCTTATTATCGTTATGATATCTGTGGATATCAACAATTAAATAAATACTTAATTTTGCACGAAATTTTAACACATTTCAAAGTTTTTTATCATTCCGGGAGAGGAGCCCCCTTGAGCGGTGGTGAAACTACACGCTCCATATTTCATAGCCCATATATTTCTAAAACGCCATCAAAATGTTCCATAAATGAGTCAAATACTACAATACCAATTCACTTCAAGTAATGCGATAATCTAAGGAAGCTACAATAACAGTTAGTACTCACAAATTCTCTTTGTACATGTAACTTTCAACTGACAGACGCGTAAAAAAACAACATCCAACATGCGTTCTGTTTGCAACTTCACGCGTATTGTTGACCAGCGCGCTCGTTTTGCAAGTATGTGCGAGAATTTGTCTTTCTGAGTGAACGTTTTTTACGTACGCAGTGTTTGGTAATAATACCAAAAATTACCGTCTCGTAATTAGATTCTTAGGTAAATATTTACTAAAAAGGACACGCTTAATATACACTTTTTATTTAAAAAAAAAAAAACTTAATATCAGATAGATAATAATGGGAAGTAAGTATTCCAGTTTCCGAAATTGGAAAGTAATGAATTTTAATAGTTATTTCGTTAAAATTAAAATCGATTATTCACTTGGCGGCCATTATCATTATAGGAACACGCTTAATATACACTTTAAAAAAATTAGTAGGTAGATTTAAACTAGAACTAATTGATTCAGTAACCGGAAATTGGAAATAATGCATTTTAATGGTTATTTTGTTAACTTAAAGAATGCGAAATGTCATTTTTTTTCAAGGACGCCATGTTATTAATTACAATGGCAAATACGCATTTTATGGTTTTAAGTGATAATGTCAAGTTTTCCACTGTTCCGACCTTACACGGTAAGGGGTATTAGCATAAGGAGTAAACAAGTTTATTGCCGTTTTTTTATTTTTATCTTTAAAATTTCAAATGAAGTCAATACAGTTTAATGTACATAGAGAAACAGACAAAAAAAAACTTTTAAAGGAAAAATTAACAATAATATCGCCTTTCTGCGTATAAACACGTAACCATTAACACGTTGTCAAATCAAAGATATTTTATGATATGATATATATCTATGATATCTATTCTAAAAAATATAGTTTAAAAGACAATAAACGGCTGAATATTTAGAAGTTAAATTTAAAAAAAAAACACCATAAAATCGACTACAAATGTGAACCACGGGATTCCAAACGCCGTTTATAATGGCTGAAGAATATCGGCAAGGCAATGGGCCGAATCAGTCAACTTCATTTATAATAATTAAAATTTACCAACAAATCTTTATTTTTATATTGATCATGTACAAACTTGTGATTTACATGTGTCATAGGTGTTTCTGTATATACAGTAGAACTCCGTCAATTCGAAATCCACGGGACATCAAAAATAAAATTTTGAATTGAAAAATTCTCACGTAATTCGAAAATTTACGAAAAAAAAATTGCCAAAAATTGAGTTCCTCGGTTGCAAATTCAAATACGGGTAGGTTCTTCGGAATAAATTCGTAATAATACGACTTATTCCCATGTAAGTCGCCCAATGTATTCGAAGTAAATTCATAAAAATACGATATTTTCCGTAAAATATTCCGCATAAATCAAATTTTCACGGCCGCGACCGTCGCGGCCATCTCGTTAAACTCATAAAAATGTGATATTTTACCGCGTAAATCGAAATTTCGTTGCCGATTTCTGATGCAACCGGCTCTTCAAATTTAGATATTCGAAGAAAATTCGTAAAATTACGATACATTTCGCGTAAATCATACTTTGATGCATAAATCTAATAATAACGTGAGGGGAAGGGGACATGGGAGGGGGAATGGAGACGAAAGGCGAACGGGATGAATGGGAAAAGACACGCAGGGAGAAACAATTTTTTTATTAGTGGCATTTCAACGTATGCCGGGAACTAACTAAGTAATCTATTAATTTTGAAAAAGAAATTCGTTCAGCAAATAATGCGTAATGCGTAATTATATTTTGTCGATAAAATATGAAAAAACTGAACTAAACATATTTTTATTATGAAATAAATAAAATAATGTTAAGCCCATTAACAGTCCGGCCCTTCTCTGTAGATCACCCTCCCTCCACTAGCTGCCAATAACTTTTTTCGTCGGCGGAGTTTAGGACGAAATTTGTGTAGCGACGCGCGTACAATTTTCAATATTTCAAATTCAAGAAGGTACCTCTACTGCCATCTATCGAAGTAATCATAAAGCTATTCTTGCAGTTTACGAATTGAATGAAGGGTATCATATCCCTTTAAGCAATTAGGTATCATATAGTCCAGCGTTCTTTGTCCATATTTGTTTAAATGCTTAGGTACAATTAGTCCTTCATTTAACGTAAAACGAGTATTGTAAGTGTGGTCCAGTTTATTTTTGTATATAGGGCTATTCATTTGCGGAAATATAATTTTATACCACAGAATTGTTCTTACTGAGAGAATTTTGAGATTTTGGTAAAAGTACGGAACATTATGCCTTTGTTCATATAAACTTTTATGAGCTAATAATTTAACTAATGAATTTTGAACTGATTGAACACGATTTACATTTGTTTTACAGGAAAGTCCCCAAGCTGTAATTCCATATCTTATAATAGATTCAGCTAATGATAAATAAATTATTCGAAGTGTGCAAATTGGAACATAAAATTTTAATTTATATAATTTGCTAACAACAGATCTGAGTCGTTCACAGACTTTATTTATTTGTAAATCCAATTTGAAAAAGCAATCAATAATTACACCTAAATAAACATATTCTTTGACTAGTTCAACATTTTCACATGTACACAAAGCAGAGATACCGACGTGTAAGCAATCTGAAGTATGTGTTTTTATTTCAGGTGTTGGGATTGGGTGATCTTATATATAACAATTTAGTTTTTTTTGCATTTATGAGTAAACCAGAGTCATGAGACCATTTCAAAAGTTCAATGTAATCTTTCTGTAAGAGTTCAATACATAATTGCAAATCACTGCGTGAAATTACCAATGCAGTATCATCCGCGTATACGAAGTATTTTACATGTTTAAAAATGTACTTAATAAAAGATACATAAATGATATATAGAATAGGACCTAATATGGAACCTTGAGGAACGCCTTCTAAAATTCTTCTTTTTTTACTTAAGGTGTTTAATAGCTTTATTTTCATGCACCTGTTGCTCAAGTAATTTTCAAAGAGTTTTAGAAGGCTTCCACTTATTCCTATGATTTCTATAGTAATAATTTTCTATGATCAATAGTATCAAATGCCTTAGAATAATCTATAAACAAAACTAATACATGAGTTTTACTATTTAATTCATCTATACTAATATTATAAAGAGGAAGGATTTGATTGTTTGTTTGTTTGTTTGTTTGTTTGTTTGTTTGCATCGAATAGGCTCCGAAACTACTGAACCGATTTGAAAAATTCTTTCACTGTTGGGAAGCTACACTATTCCCGGGTAACATAGGCTATATTATAATTTAAAAAAAATTAGCGATCCTTACTAAAACTCCAATAATGTAACCCAAGGTGTAAAAAAATTACCTAAAATATTCTTTACATCGCGTGCGCTGCAAAAACCATTGATGATAGAATAAAATAATGTACTACGACTTTGCAGAACACATTATTATCTACAAAAAGTGTCGCGACAGCATATGTCTAACTATTATAGTTACGCCACAATAAGTGTTCGTTTATTTTAAAAATTTAATTGAAATGCCGCCGCTAGAAAAGACTCTTTATTTGTATCTTCGTATTAATTTTTATCAAAATAAATTATTTTATATTCGAGACTGCTTCAATGCCTTTATATTACTTTTTGAATTATTCAATTCGGACATCCCATCTGAAAGATATCACGAGTTTAAAAATTGTAAGTATTATACGATGTAAGCGTCACTGGGGTACGGACCGTACGAGAGGACACCAACAAACAATCAAATCTTTCCTATCTTATATATAAAAATTAAAATTTGTTTGTTCGTATTTTATGCGCTGCCATACCGTTCATCTGATTGCGATGAAACTTTGGTGATTTGTTGTGCGCACGCCCGCAAAGGATAAAGGCAAGTTCTTGCGTTATTAAATTTGAATTAATGAAAATGTGCTTATTACATATATTTTAGCGGCAAGGAGGAAAGGCAGGGGGGAGGGGGAGGTGGGATACGTGGGTGGGAAAACGAGGGATGGAAAGGCGGGGAAGGTAGAAGGGAAACGTGAAAGGGGAAGGGGACTCGGGAGATGAACGGGGACGCACGGGAAAGGACATTCAAGGAGAATCAATTGATTTCTTTGCATTGCAACGCAAGCCGTGCTTTGTGCTTTGAGTTTTAGCTTTAAGCTTTGAACTTTAAGCTTTGAGCTTTGATTTTTGAGCTTCAAGCTTTGAACTTTATGCATTCAACGTTAAGCTTTACGTGTTGTTTAAGCTTTGAACTTTAAGATTTGATATTGAATTTTAAGTATTGAGCTGTGTGCTTTGAGATTTGTGTTTTGAGCTTTAACTTTAAGCTTTGAGCTTTAAGCTTTGTGCTTTGAGATTTGTGTACTGAGCTTTAACTTTGAGCTTTGAGCTTTATTTTTAAGCTTTGTGTTTTGAGTTTTAAGCAGTTTAGAGCTTTGATATTAAGCTTAAACTTTGGCCTTTAAACTTTGAACCTTGCTTAAAGCTTGAGCTTTAAGATTGAGCTTTAAGCTTTAAGTTTAATGTTTGAGCGTTATGTTTACGGCTTTAAGCTTTGAGCTTTGCGCAAAGCACGAGGCTTAATGCTAAAAGCTTAAAGCTTAAAACTCAAAGCTTTAAGCTGAAAGCTCAAAGCTTGAAACTCAAGGCTTTAATCTTAAAGTCAAAGCTAAAAGCTCAAAGCTTAAAGCTCAAAGCTTGAAACTCAAAACTTAAAGCTCAAAGCTTAAATCTCAAAGCCTTAAGCTCAAAGCTTTAAGCTCAAGACTTTAATCACAAAACTTAAAGCTTAAAGCTCAAAACTTAAAGCTAAAAGCTCAGCTTAAAGCTCAAAGCTTAAAGCTTGAAGCTCAAAGCTTAAAGCTCAAAACTTAAAGCTTAAATCTCAAAGCTTTAAGCTCAAAACTTTAAGCTCAAGGCTTTAAGATCAAAGCTTTAAGCTCAAAGCTTTAATCACAAAACTTAAAGCTCAAAGCTTTAAGCTCAAAGCTTTAATCTCAAAGCTTAAAGCTCTAAACTTAAAGTTCAAGCATAGTGCTCAAAGCTTATGGCTCAAAGCTTAAAGCTCAAAGTTTCAAGCTCAAAGCTTGAAGCTCAAGGCTTTAATCTCAATGCTTAAAGCTCAAAACTTAAATTCAAAGCTTAAAGCTCAAAGCTTGAAGCTCAAAGCTTAAAACTCAAACCTTAAAGCTCAAAACTTTAAGCTCAAGGCTTTAAGCTCAAAGTTTTAAGCTCAAGGCTTTAATCACAAAACTTAAAGCTCAAAGCTTTAAGTTGAAGGCTTTGATCTCTAAGCTTAAAGCTCTAAACTTAAAGCTCAGGCATAGTGCTCAAAGCTTATGGCTCAAAGCTTAAAGCTCAAAGTTTTAAGCTCAAAGCTTGAAGCTCAAAGCTTTAATCTCAATGCTTAAAGCCAAAACTTAAATTCAAAGCTTAAAGCTCAAAGCTCGAAGCTCAAAGCTTAAAGCTCAAGGCTTAATTCACAAAGCTTAAAGCTCAAAACTTGAAGCTCAAAGCTTAAATATCAAAGTTTGAAGCTCAAAGCTTAAAGCTCAAAGCTTAAGGTTAAAGCTCAAAGCTTAACCCCTCAAAAATTTGCGTATTTTGTCAAAAGGTATAAATGTTTCGATATATATCGACTTTTTCCAATAAAAATTCAAATAAATGGAATATTTGTAAACGTATACAAAAACTAAATACTGGTTTTGAAAGGTGGTGAAATACGCTTAAATATATGGTATTATTAGAAATTACAAAAAAAAAAATTAAATTCAAATTTTTTTAATGTTTTCTTTAAAAAAATTTAAAAATGCTCAACTGACATTTTTGATATTAAAATTACTGATCTATAGAAAATGTGTTTGTTTCTGTCTATGTGTGCGAGATGTTTTGCGTTGCTAAACCGTTCATCCGATTGCGATAAAACTTTGGGGATTTGATGTGTGCAAGCCCGCGATGGTTTCTATACGTGTATAGTGAGTTCTGGCATCATCTAGGACGAATGGGAAAGGGTTAGTAAAGTGAATTTTTTTCTTTATTGAGTGGCATAGCATATGCCGGGAACTCGCTATTGTATTTAAATGCCTGTGTCAGAATTTGGTAAAATTGAATTATGTAATAGAAAGTACCTACCCTAAAATTCTAAATCTATACTAATATTATGAATGCGAAACTGCGTGTGTTTGTTTGTTACGCTTTCACGCATAAACTAATAAACCGATCTTAGAATTTTTTTCACCAATAGAAAGCTACATTATATGCGAGTAATATAGGCTATAAATAATGGTAAGTTCTGGCATTACGAAATTATAAATATTAATATATTATATTTATTTTACGTTTTCTGTCGGAAATTTCGAGTTATTGCTAACGTCAGAAGAAAAGCAAAACAAATCGTTGCCGTGAAAACCATGTTGATATATATTTTTTTTAATTCGGGCATCGTAGTTACTATTTATCTCTAAAAAATGAATCGCCGAAATGTATTTACGCGCATGACTTACGAACGACTGCACCTAATTGGATTTTACTACTGGTGAGCTCTGGCATTATGAAATATGCAAAAGGTGGCATTCGAGCTGTTTGAAAACTGAATGTACCGGGAAAGAATGCATGAAATGCGGGAGGGGGACTCGGGTAGGGGGTTCGCGGGAGGGGGAGGAGGGAAACCCGGGAGGGGGAGGGGAATCTGGGAGGAGGAACCTAGGAGGGGGGAGGGGAGCTTGGGAGGGGGGTTCGCGGGACGGGGAAAGGGGTAGTGGAGTGGGGGGAGGGAAGGTGGAAGAGGCGGAGTGGGAACGCGAGAGGGGAAGAGGACGCGGGAGAGGAAGGGGAGGCGGAAGGGGAACGGGACGAATGGGAAAGAACACGCAGGAGAAAACAATTTATTTATTAAATGGCATGGCAACGCATGCCGGGTACCAGCTAGTTGTTAATAAAGCTGGAAAATTTTTGAAGTAGCATTTCGGTACCTTTTTTTTTAAATACATATTGATTGGTATCAATAATAGAAAAATCTTCTAAATATTTTATTAATTTCAGCTGAATGTATTTTTCAAGAATTTTTTCAAGTGAGGGTGTGATCACCTCCTTTATAAATAGGTCTGATAATGCTACATTTTAAGTCATCTGGAATTTTTGCTTCAATTAAGATTCTATTTACAAAATGGGCTATAATTGGAGCTAAGATTTTTAATATCGCACATTCTGATATTATCAATTCCAGGAGAACAGCTTTTATGTTGCCTCACAATGCTTTCTATGTCAGCAATTTTGGCCCTAAGTAGGTACATGCTTTGAGGCTGCTCCTCTGGTTCAAAAACAGTTGTCCTGTAATTACATTTGTGCAACATATTGCAGACACTGTCAGAGAAATAATTAACAAAATCATTAGTGACATTTTCTTTGGTCCAATCTTTCATCAAATATTTGGAGGCAATTTGGTCACATTTGTAGGTAATTTATAATGACAGCATCATTTTTATTTAATAAATTTAAATTTATATCGCCGAAAAATATTACGCTTTCATTTGATTTAATATTGTTTTCAAACACCGTGGATATTTCAGATAAAAATGCTTGCTTATTTAGATTCGGAGGTCGGTAGATTGCTAAGACATTTAAAATGCTGTTATTTGGAAGTGTCAATATTCCAAAAACGTTCTCAAAATATTTAGTGTCCAGAAATATTTACGAAAAGGAGAGGTTATTCTTTACATATAATAAAATGCCTCCACCAGATGAATTAATAATCATGCATTCTTGCAGGAATTCGTGTTTAAAACGACCCAAACTAAAATGCGTGACAGCTCACAGCTGAAATTTTGACATCGGCTATTAGAAAAACCAAATAACAGCCGTAGAAAATCACACAAATCTGACAGCACTTCTCGCGGGAGAACAATCTCTTATCACAAATTTCAGGTCAATACTAAAGTATCTACCATTATGGAACATGTTTTTCAATGTTAGGTTAGGTTAGGTTAACGCGCTGTATAATATTGGGTTAGGTTAGGTTAACATGCTGTATAATGTTGGGTTAGGTTAACATGCTGTATAATGTTAGGTTAGGTAAGGTTAACATGCTGTATAATGTTAGGTTAGGTAAGGTTAACATTCTGTATAATGTTAGGTTAACATGCTGTATAATGTTGAGTTCATAGTAGTTGAGCTGTGCTGTATATTATTGGGTCCAGCTCGACAGGAATTCCAAGGATTAACAGGTAATGTAACACAACAATATGTATAAAAAAGGGTACGAACTTGGCAGTCTTTCTTCTCAGGCCTCCGGGAGGATGATCCGCCCCATCTGAGGCTGCCGTCCCTCTCCCTACCCCACCAGCCCCTTCTCCCACAGAGACACCACAGGATCTACCAACACTCATGGTGTCATCATCAGATTCCCTGAAAACAAATCGTTAAGTATAAGCGCGTTTACATCCTTTGAAATTCTCAATAAAGATAAATTTTGGCAAACATTGTCAGTGAGTTCTGGTGAGTAGCTGCCAAAAATATAGTTTTGTAATATGGCAGGAGGGCGTATCTGTCAGTTATATTGTCAATATTTGTTATGGCGAAAAGCTACACTTGCACTTCTTTTGCCAATAAATTTTTTCAGGTGGCAAAATGAAATCTTTTTCAAAATTTCGTAAATATTAAAATTGCAGCAGTATACTTTTGCCATATTAAAAATTGTACCATTTGGAACATTTTTATGGAAGAAACTTAAAAAATGAACAAAACTGCATCTATATATATCTGTTTTTTTTTTTAACTTAGCTCCACACAGGAGGCCCTGAGGAAAATTATTCCCCTCAGGGCCTACGTCATATTTGGGGATGCTGTTTGGAGAGTCTTTTTAAGAAAGGAAGTTTTGGGAAGAAAAAGGATACTAGGGGTAGGTAGGAATCTGGGGGTCAGTGGGTGCAGGAGTGACGGATGTATGAATCCATCCCTCCCACTGAGGTGCAAGGCGATGTCAAAAGGAATCCCTCAGTTATTCTCTCCCGATCTAGCCTGCCATACAAATGGTGGGCAGACGTATTCGCCGCCAAGACCAAGACAAACCTCACCCTATGAACCCGGGCACCCCTGCTAAGTCACCAAACGTGGCAAACCACTTGGGGTGACCTATTGCAGGGGTGTTGGTTATCCAATAAATGGTTCCCGGGTACCTGAAACCCGCGTCATCGCAGTGTTGCCAGTAGTGAAAGAAAGTGTGGCAAGTCAAATAAAAGGGCAAATATAGAGAATAAAAACGCGCGAAACGGTAATAAAAGGGCGAAAAAGATGGCTCTCTCTCATAATGGATTCCAGGCATCGATTGAAACAAAATATAAATTTTATTGGTAGGTAAAATTATTTTATATTATTTATAATTTATATTACGTTTGTAATGTTTCAACAATACATTCTCCAATTTCATGATAAATAAAATCATGTTATTGACCTTTAACTCAAAAATGATTATCATTTAAAAATAGAATCAATGAATCATAACAGAACAAGCCTAATTTCAGACAAACATAGATAGTAGTAACATGTGATATCATGAGACGAGATAACAGATAACAGACGAGGTGACATTGAGACAATGAAAAATTACACAATAATATTTACCTTTGCTTATCATCGTCAAACAAGGAAGAGTTGCTCACGTACTCCGAGGTGAGTCGCATTATATGCAAACTCAGGGGATTAATGCACTGCGGTAACTTGTCTTCCGCAATACTTAATGGCACTCTTTCTCCTGCAAACAATTCAGAAGAGGTGTGATTTGAGATATTCAAGGACAAAACAATAAAACCATATCTGAAAGGGGAGTAGGAGATTTTACACTTCAAACCTTTTTTTATAGGCCTGATACTTTATTTTTGTCTATGCTTGCATAAGCGCAAGATGCGGCAAAACAGACAGTGCAGTATTGAAGGGCTATTAAAAAAAACGGCGCAACTTTCAGAAATGGCGTTTATTTTATTTTATTCAGTAAGTCATGCCGTTTTATGCATCAAGTCCTGAAGATGACATCGGAAAGATGATGGCCCCCAGCAGCGATACATTGATGAAGGCGATTTCTGAAGTTTTCGGCTGCATTTTGGCACATCTCGATGGGCGAAGCGGCGATTTGACTTGAGTTCTTCCAAGGTGTGAGGTCGATGTTTAAAAACTTTTTCCTTCAGATAGCCTCATGGAAAGAAGTCGCAAATGCTTAAATCAGGTGAGCGCGCGGGCCATCCCACGTCACCCCTCAGAGAAACGAGGCGCGCAGGGAACATCTGTTGCAGTTTTGTTATTGAAACTCGAGCAGTATGGGCCGTAGCACCATCCTATTGAAACCAGATGTCTCCCGGATCTGTTTTCTCCGATAGTTCTTCCAATTGAGGTTCAAAAAAATTTTCCAACATGGAAAAATAATGTGTAACGTTGACAGTCACGGTTCGTCTATTCTCCTCGAAAAAATACAGCCCAATCACCCCAAATTTGGAAATCGCGCACCACACGGTCACTTTTGGGGAGTGAAGAGTTCTCTCGTGAAGTTTTCTTGGTTATTTTCAGCCCGGTACCGAAAATTTTGTTTATTTGCTATGCCCATCGAGATATGCTAAAATACAGCTGAAAACTTCAGAAATCACCTTCCATCATCTTCCTGATGTCATCTTCAGGACTTGATGCATAAAACGGCATGATGTACTGAATAAAATAAAATAAACCCCATTTCTGTAAGTTGCGCCTTTTTTTTAATAGCTCTTCAAAACTGCACTCTCTGCTTTGCCGCACCTTGTAAAAAGACTTTAAAAAAAATGCTAGATCATAGCTAAGGCCAAGATGTGTTCTGATCGCAATATTTATATAAGGCATCCATAATATTCCCAAATGATGAAATTTTCAAACCAAAAATACATCTCACAGACGTCGTTTCCTTCCCACTATCTTCAGCCTCGCACTATACCTTATTTGGTAAGTGTAGAGTCTCACTGGCTCCAGACGGGTGCAGCTGGGTTACTTGTGCGGTATTCACTTTTTTTTTTACATTAGCTCCCCACAGGAGGCTCTGAGAAAAAAAATTCCCTCAGGGCCTATGTCATCTTTGAGGATGCTGTGTGGAGGGTCTTTATAGGGAAAGGAAGGAGAGAAATCTGGGTGTCAATGTGACTAAGAGTGATGGACTTATAAATCCATCCCTCCCATTGCGGTGCAGGGCGATGGGTCAAGAGAGTCCAGCTGGAGAGGTCAAAAGGTCTCCCTAAACCAGTCTCTTCCAATCCAGCCTGCCTGTAGAGTAGGTGGGCAAAACGCATTTGAAGCCGAGACTTAGACAAACCCCACTCCACGAACGGGCACCCCTGCTAAGTCACCAAATATAGCGAACCACTTGGGGCGAACGGGTATTGGTTATTCAATAAGTTGAGTAATCACATAATCACAAAAAACTAAAAAAAAAAACATGATTTTGCATTACTTTGCAGTGCCGTAATGGTGAATTTAAAGTTGTTGTACCTGTGTCCAAGTTTAAGACAGTAACTTGTTCTAGAATCTCCATGTCAGTTAGCTGTTTCCCAGAGTCTGTTCTTGTTCTGACGTACATGTTAAGTTGCTTTAATAAATCCTCGTCTCCTGCAGATTTTCTTCGGTCCCTTGTTAGTCTATCCGGGTTTCTACTGTAAAAATTAACTTTTGTTACAGTTTGCATCGTAAAATGTATTATAAAGAACTTAGAATGGAGTGTAATTTTGAAACAATGAAGAAACATTTCTAGAATAAAAAGATTCTGTCTTACTCATAATCGCAAAAAAAAGATATTACGCCGTAATACGGACGGGTTAGGTGAAATTGTTACTCACATGACGGTCCGACAGTCGCGCGCATGCGCGATTTCTATCCGCCGTTATAACATCGTTATATTAGCAGCTGTCAGATTTTAAACCACCTGACACCCAGGGTTAGCGTCGTTATTACGGCCGTAATTAATCGAGATGTCAAACTTTGTTGACAATCTGAGATAAAAGTTCGAAGGTTTAGCAAATTTTCGTCCACCACGGGCACGGAAAACGTATAAAAAGCGGTACGACCCATTTGCGGCGTTAACAGAGTGATTTCAGATATAAATATAGAATTGCCAAAGTAAATATGAGACGCTTAATCGATTTGTACGGCCATATTTGGATGTTTTGATCTCCAGGTTCTTTGTGCCGTACGATACTGGGGTCAAAACGAGGTAAGATTGTGTTTATAATACTCGCTCCTGTGAAAAAATCAGCTAAATCGATTACCAAACAAGCTATATATTATTATACTTAAATTTTTTTTCGCAGATACATGTGATTTTGCTGAAATTCGGACACGGATTTCTTGCTTCACAGCACATTAAAATGCCGCATAGCATTGAAAAACAACAAGCAAATTCTGCAGAGTTGTAAGGAATAAAACGTTTCCCCTGAGTAATGTGTGCACTGTCGGGAGAAGTATCTGTTCACCCCAGTTCAGAAACCAAGATACCCCAGAGAAGTTGCCTTCAACAGGGCTCAAATATCTATCGCAACACAAGTATCTGCTGCGGGGTATGTGTATGATACCATCAAGACATCAAGTTCTCCATTGTCTTGATATGATTGTCTCGTCTTGATTCATCGATATGAATGACCCTCAATAGGTAAGAAAATAATTTAATACAATAGTTTATGCTCCTCAGCAACAGTTGTGGATCATTGGGGCTGTACGTCGTGTGCCCCGTGCCTGACCGTACACTATACTATGCCACTACTATATTATACACTTCTTACATTAAATATATGATAAAATATGTTTATGTTAAAATTAAACATTATAATACAATCTGTCTTTAGATATTTCTTAGAGTTTTGTATGTGCTAATGCTATGATTTGTAATTTGGAATAGATGATGATGAACGCGACGAGGAAGCAGTAGCGGTAGCAGGTGGTGGTGCTGTTGTGGAACCGGAAGCAGCCCCAAACATGAACCAGATTGGAAATGCTTCTATGCGGGTCTTCATTTGTCAACATTTTTAGTAATATGTATGACTGTATCATGTTGCTCTGTTTTTTTTATCATAAATGTGAATCTATAACTTCTGATTTGCCAACTATAAGATTATATTATACTATTTGAAAAATGTACCTACTTGGTCAATATAATGTACTTGCTGAAACAGACACATATTACACAACAACAGAAGAATAAAACACAATATCAAAATGAATGCAACTAGATTTATTTATGTGTACTTTTGCTTAGCTCCCGTCCACATTTTAGCATCAATATTTTGAACATTAAGCTCCTCCATCAATCTTATTCTAGTCTGTGACTCCAGTTCCTTTAGCTGAATATTGGCTCTGGACTCTTCCTTCATAAACCTGAGCATACAGTCCATCTTCTCGGTGCTTTCTATTTTCATCTTTAACATGTCGTTAGAATTAACTTTCTGGAAAAAAGACATTATATGACATAAAGCTTTCCTAATTTCTTAAAAATCAATCACTTTGTGGTTTACATAATTAATTATTGAACAAAGTTACTCATTTTCTTAACTTTCAATTTTGATATGACAAAGTCTGTTGTATTATTCTTCGACTTTGTTTGATCAAAGGTATTATTCTATCTTTACGGTAAGTTCAAGTTCAACTACACATAGAACCGTTGATATTTTCATATATTACTTTCAACATACAAAGTTATCTTAAAAAACAATAAAGCCACGATATTTACCTTTGATTTGAAAATGTACGTCGCCGGTACTTTTAGTACGAACTCGTCCAGTTCTGGTTCTTGTATCTGGTTTAGATCTTTGTGATTATCATTTGCCTATAACTGAAAAATAGTCCATTATTTTAAGTTGCATACGTAGTTACATCGTAATGTGTCTTAATCTAATGCGAATTGTATAGGTACTATAAGCATTTTTTCCAATTAAAATATATTCAAGTGCATTTTAGTTTCGTTATAAATAATGACGAAGGGCAAAAATGCCTACCCCCTGACGAAAATGATATGAATAACGAGCCAAAAAAATAATGTAATTACTACTGAGATCAGATGCATTCATGTCAAATTTTGTGTGGCTGTCACTTTAATATGTAGAAAAATTGACATTACATATATGTTTAACATGTAGGTATACTTACTTCATTAAAATTGTCGTTAATATTACTTCTTTAATGTTTCCGCATTCATTTTACAAACCATGTAATAACGCGAACCGTTGAGCCGTCAAAATAATATTGACATTTGAATGAACGTGAAGTCGGCAACGCGGCGCAAAAATGCGAAATACAGGGCATTTTTGAGATTTGGAATAGAGTGATGCCAGTCTAAAAATATCAAAACCTGTTAGAGTTGTATCAGGACAAAATGTGTTCGTGAGTAAAGATTTTTAATCTGAGCAGTATAGGCCCCCACCCCTGGATAGCTAATGCGTCATTATTACGTCGTAATAGGGATTCATCGTGAGTAAGACGGATTATGTTTAAAATTTTTATATATTCTTCTATGTGATACGGAAAATTTGGCACTAAACCAAGCATTTTCACGGAAGAAAGAAGCATTTGAAATGTCTTTTTATCTTGAACAAACCTATACGAGGCTCCTAAACTCGAGTGACCCATACTACTGGAGAAGAAGCCATGTCCACTGTGTCCGTCCACTCCTCCGGACTTCAGCAGCTCATTCTTCAACTTCTCGATCCTCTGTAATTCCTCCAGCGAAGGACCAGCAGCCCTGGCCGTCTCCTCATCTTGAGGCTTCACTACGTATTGACCTGGAGAAACAAATTAAAATAATAAACAAATCAATGGAAATTTCTACACAATATTGAAGGTAGAATTCAATTTAATTGCAAGTCATTATTATGTTTTGACAAATTTTGTATTGTTTACATTTTAATGAAACATCCTGAGCAAAATCCGTGTACGGGGATAGCCACAGATGGATCACAGACATGGATGGATGGATCACATCTAGGTAGCAGGCACGTAAATACGGTTAAGTAGAGCCGAAAGTGGCCTAGAATGGGTGATCAATGGGGAACGGGAATTAATCAAATGTAAAAAAAATTACGTGGTACTTTGATCAAAATGTTACATTTGAATAATGTTGGAACAACTAGAGTTAATGATTGAGTGTCAAAAGGGCACAAAACATTATATAGATTATAGTTACATTTTCAGGAAGAATATACAATCAGTTTGGCTGTTTCACAAAGCGTAGGACATATAATAACAATAAAAATATGAAGGTAAACAAACAATTTTAACAGGAAACACATCTCACGTTTGATCATAACAATGAGAACCAAAAACATAAATATATCGAAATAGTAAATGCATTGGAAATAGAAAAAAGTACAAATAAGTTGGTAGCATTCACATAGGAAAGTGCAACTAGAAAAATTATAGGAAATGATTATCAAAACACTGTATAGATCCATTTTACAAAACAATTTATTTTTATTTTCTTTTAGGCATATCACAAAAGGCGTGACAGCTCTTTCTCTATTTCACAAAACCGGCTCGTAGTTAATTACTAAATTAATAACAAGACAAACACATTAATAGTCCGGTATGATTTTAGGTTTTCACGGCCAAAAGTATTTGTGTTATTTATTTTTGGGGTGTTATGCCGTGTTGCGCTACCTCCTTCTTTAGCCAACGTTTCGGACAGCATTGCAGTGTCCATCATCAGGGCAGATGAGCAAATGATATTGGTAAAAGTGTGTGCTTATGTATGTAGAAGCGATGCCGTGCTGCCAGCTCCACTTCTCTACGAGCTGGTGTTAGAAAATAATTTAACATGGTTTTTTGCGTTTAGCTTTGGTGTAGCCGTCAATTACCGGATACCAAGAACTATTGAGCTTAGCTCTGTCGTCTCTATTAATTTTAACGGGGTTTTTATGGATTTCAATTGCGGTAAGCACAGTAAGTACTTACAGAGCACGCCTAATTACGGTAAGTACCACAAACTCAACAAAAATAATGTCACCTCCACTGAATATCTTTGAAGAAAATCTTTTCATTTGTCTCAGCAAAAACTCTCAAATGGTGAGCTCTGCAGTAATGACATTTGGCCTGCTTTTTCTGTCAGGAAAATCTAGATCAATGCAAGTATTTGTGCTCATAACATAATTTACATCATGAGCTACGGAGCTTGGAAATGTAAAATTAAATTTAAAAACAATAAATACGTCAAAATGTTTATC
This sequence comes from Glyphotaelius pellucidus, assembly GCA_936435175.1. NCBI lineage: Eukaryota > Metazoa > Arthropoda > Insecta > Trichoptera > Limnephilidae > Glyphotaelius > Glyphotaelius pellucidus. Next base: position 7,461,548 of record OW386552.1, on the reverse strand, counting down.
GTATAAGAAATTAAAAGAGAAAGAATAAATTTTAGATTTAGGCAAAGTCGGGAAGTAAAATGCTATTAGAAGGTGGGACAACATGCATATGCAATAATAAATGTAACTATTAACCTAACAGAACATAATAAACATGGTGTATTAACCCACCAGGGGAATTTAAGAATAACTCTTATAGATCTCATAGAAATCATTAGGTCCCTCTAACTATCATGGTGAGAAATATGATCTAAACAGTGTTAGAAAGAGAAAGCACCATGCTTTATATTTAAATCTAAAAGTTAAGCACAAAACAATTAAAATGAATTTGAAAAAAATTCAAGAAATTTAGGGAATTTTTTATGAATTATTTTTACATGAAATGACAAAAAGTTAGGCATAGATAACGTTTATAATACATTTGTCCAATATATATATGATACATTTGTCCAATATATATATAATTTTGTCCAATAAAATATGTGTTTTTTTTTCAGTATCAGGAGTTTTAGTTAGAAAAACGTAAGGTGACCCCATTTATAAAACACTTTTATGTTTGCATTCAAAATTTTTATATCTCATAAGTTATATATGTTTATTTCTAATAATAAAATTTTAAAACGTATTTCATTACCTTTTTTTAAACAGTTTTTAGCTTTTGGATCCATTCAGAAATATGTAATCTATTTATTTGGATTTTACTGTATAGCGGAAATATTCTAACTTTCTGAGAGAATATGCCCGAGGCCCGATGAGTTAATAAAAACTGAATACAATGAAACCCTCTTATAAGGTTACCTCGTGAGAAGTTTCAAGTTTTGTGTTTTCGGTCCCTTAAAAATTCAATTTATACCACATACAAAGTATTCCCTTATAAGAAGTTTTTCCGGTCCCTTCGAAAACCTTATAAGAGAGTTTTACTGCAAATAAATATTGAGAGAAGCGTGAAACCTTTGACTGCAGATTTAATATCGAGCGACGGCCCCTTCATGGAAGAAGTGGTGCTGAGGTGACTGTGCACCGACTTGAGGGTGCTGCTCCTTGAGGAGGCCTCGCTCTTGCTGCTGAGCTTGTCCACGGGCGACGCACGGTGGTCGCTGCCAAACGAATTATTCCTCGCCCCGAAACTCCCACTCACAAATGACTCTTTGGATGAATTGATAACTACAAACATGGAAATTACTGGTGTTTCAGGTGAAAAACAAACAAAATATAAATGCATTATAGACTCACCGCATACAGTACATAAAACATCACGTCGACACACAACTAAAATTGAATAACAACAAAAAATCAAAATACATACATTGAAACCCACTTAAAAGGTTTCGGTCCCTTGAAGACAGAAAGGAGGGCACATTTAAAGTTTTCCCACAAAATAAGGTTTTTCCGGTACCTTTCAAAATCTAATATAACTGTGTTTTACTTCTCTGTACAGATGTTTTGAACTAAAATTTAATACATTATTTTAATAGTTATTAAATCGAAAGAGTTATAATTCAGAAAAATATGATTCATTTGATGAAATGTAATCAATTTGTACTAACTACACTAGCAGTTAAAAACCCGCTCCGCAGGTTTTTGGCTAGGCCCTGCAGGCGGCTTTTAGTTTGCCTTCGCCCAGTTTGAGTGTTAGGGACCATTTTATAAATCTGGTTTGATAATTAAATAAATTTGGAACTGGTTCCAAAAATAGCCAGTTCCTCAGATCCACTGTGATCCAGTGACAGCTAGTCACCGAGACAAAGTAACCGTGACAAAGTAAGCGAGACACGCAATGATGTCATATGTAATATACAGCATATAGCCGCTTGATACTATTACTCACAACTCGTCAAGTATCATCTTTCATTATCCGGAAAGATACTTTAATTCTATAAATCCGTAGTAAATATACCTAGGGGGGAAACGTCCACAAGCGAGCTGCTGACGGAAGTAGCGACATCTTTTGACAGATTCTTGAATTAAAAATTGAATTACGACGGTAGCTTTGCTTGAAATATCACAAACACAGATATTATTTGTGGCGCGGTGCGTAAGGCAAGGCACCAGATATACAATCGAAGTCGGTTTCTGAAATTTAACCACGCAGATGCAAGGGTATTAATACTGTTTGATAATATTTATAATTATGACAGCCCTGCATTACTGCATTTGATTTCATTTCATGTTCCTTATAGTCACACAAACAAAAAAAATCTACAAAACAAAATGTAAATTAATAACTGTTTTAAAAAAATATCTGAAATGGTTTTTTGTAAGTTCTTTCGGTGCAATTGAAAATATCTGCTACTTCTGCATATTGGTTACCTTGGCTGTGTACGTGTGGTATAAGGGAGTTCACAAAAGAATTGGTATTGATATGATTGTTGCAGTGAAAGATTTTTTTTGTTCGTGTGACTATAAGGAACATGAAATGAAATCAAATGCAGTAATGCAGGGCTGTCATAATTATAAATATTATCAAACAGTATTAATACCCAACATTTTGTACACAGCCAAGGTAACCAATATGCAGAAGTAGCAGATATTTTCAATTGCACCGAAAGAACTTACAAAAAACCATTTCAGATATTTTTTTAAAACAGTTATTAATTTACATTTTGTTTCCAAAAATAAATAGTAAATTTTTAGTTAATTTAAATCATGTGTTTACACTGTGTAATCCATTTGTAGGTAGAAAAAGTTTTATTCCATATTTAAAGGTATTTTTACAGTAAATAAATACTTAATTCCAAAGGAGATGTTTTAATAAAAAATACTTCAAGTCGCTCTCTCATATGCATACATATTTGTTATTTGTTGTTATTCAGTTTTTACTGTGTGCCGAAAATAATATTTATACAAAAAACGTAATAACTGACCAATATTGAAGGCATACAAAAATAATATTATTATATACAGTAAGAAGAAAAGCTACATCACACAAAATGAATACAGTGAAACCCTCCTAAGAAGTTTCGTGGCTTAAAAAGTTTGGTTTTTCGGTCCTTCAGCCCAAAATTGGCCTAATTTTTCCCACTTATAAGGTTTTCCTGCTTAAGAAGTTTGTTTTTTCCGGTCCCTTGGAAAACTTCTTACGAGGGTTTCACTATATATAGAGGAGGGTAGAATTCAAGGATTTACAGATTGATGTAATATGAGTATGTTTACAAGCATAGTGAAACTCGCTTATGTGTAAGGTTCATTCAAAATTTTCATTTTGAAACCTTTATAAGAGAACTTTATTGTGGTAGGTTTTTATAGATAGATTTATATTTGAGGCAATCAAAAGGCAGCTGGCTATATTTCAAAGTTAGGGTGAATTTTTGCTTGTTTATGTGCCACTTAAAAATTATTTTTAAGTCGCACACTTGGCAGAATATGTCTCTTAATTTGTTCAGTTTTGTGCAGTTTTTAGGGCCTCCATCATGGATATATTTGTAGCATTTTTTTTATAGTTCTGCGTCATAGAAAATTATAAAAGAAACTGAATATTAAAAATAATCACATAATTTAATACAGCATTGTTTAGTAAAAAAGACTAATTCAAGGATGCGCTGTTGTTTTTGTAGTCTTAGTTTTTTTGCCTTTTATGATAAAAATAAATTTTTTGCTAAAGAATATTTTTAGATCTCACGTAATTTTTTTGTAACTGAATTGCGACAATAACAGTAAATTATTTGAAGGTTGTCGATTTCAACAGTAAAAAAACTAGAGAGATCTAAATACTTTTGACATCTGAATTGATCTGCAAATATAATGCAACAAATTCGAATTTTTCAAAAAACTTTAATGCAATGCGCATTGACAAATTTTTGTGCAGAGTGGGAATTGAACCTGTAATCTCCCGACCACTAAGCCAATACCATCACCGAGAAACTAGCATCATTGATCCCTTCGGCACCGGTGCATAATCGGGAAACACGCCAAACGCACGTCTTACACATGTACAAGGTTGACATTTGTGCTGATGTGAGAACTAGTCGCTTCTACGACTCGTTCTTGAACTCAACAGCTCAACTATGGAATGATTTGCCGGCCTCCATGTTTCCTCCCTCCTACAACATGGGTCTCTTCATGACCCATGTTTACTCCTTCTCCTCAAAAAGACCCTCCACACAGCATCTTCAAAGATGACGTAGGCCCTGACGGAAATTATTTCCACACAGGAGTGTGGAATTAATGTAAAAAAAAACTAATTTGAAAAAAATCTAATCTATTTTGTTTTTATATTATTTCATAGTGTGACAGCCAACTGCAACACACTGATTGCTACAGATATAAATGTAACTATAAACCTTGATAATTTCAACAGGGGAACATCACATTTAATTCCATGCATATTAACAATGATAGCGAATGCATAAGCCAACCTTTTTTATCAGTAAGATCGCCGTTGCCCATATCTAGCGAGTTCTGAAATTCTCTGGTCAGGGATTCGATGGTGCTGGCCGGACTGGGCAGGGGACCCATAGGATTCAAGATCTCACTCAGAGAAGGTGGCTAAAAAATATACAAATGAAGTCGGTAAATAATTCCGAAATCACGATATACAAATATATACGGCCTCTTTGATAAGAATTTTTAAAATTTTGCACAACTGATAAACAACCGTTTATTACACAAAAGTTGTGTAAAAATTAAAACAGGTTTATTAGCAAAGGGGATTAACTTTGTCTTTTTATTTTAATCATTTGTCTTAAGCCTCGATTACATAGAGGGAGTTTACAAGCTACTAGCCGGTAAGTTTAAAAGCGGGTGAATCGGCGAGTGAGATTGTCATGATGACACAAAAAACTGTCTACTCGCTCAGTAGCAGCTAAAATAACGACTTTCGCGCAAACCAATTCGGTCGACATTTTGTAAAAAACTTGAGCTCGCTGCTAGCACCACGTGCTAGCCAATAACGCTCCCCTAATTCTGACAGACGAAATCAGCTGTTGGTGGGCCGCCATCTTTAGGCAAACACTAGCGAGTAGCGAGTAAAGTTGACCACCTTTCAACTTTTTTCATAGATTGTCCAAATTTGCTAGTTAGCAAGTAATACGATGACACTGAGCGAGTTTACTAACAGATAGTGAATTTTCCAGATAATAGCTTGTAAACTCGCTCAATGTCATCGAGGCTTTACTAAATTTAGAAATAAGCTAATGTTTTAATTTTTTAAACATAAATATTAATTTATCTTGTAACATTATTTAAATATACAACTAACAGAACAAAGGTACTATAGTTGGAAATTCCGACAAAAATTAAGCAAATCATGCCGCAAACATATTAGTCTAATAATAATCCCAGGAACCATTTATCGGATAACCAACACCTCTGCCATGGGTCACTCCGAGTGGTTCGCTACGCTGGCGACTTAAGCAGGGATGTCCAGGTTCACTGGTGAGATGTGTTCAGGTCTTCGCGGCGTATACGTCTGCGTGGCGTGCCAGATCGCGAGAGGTTGTTTTAGGGAAACCCTTCGACCACTCCAGGTGCTCTCTCTCGAGCAACTGCCTTGCACCGCAGTTGCAGGGATGGATTTGTACGTCCGTCACTGCTGTACACACTGACCTTAGATTCCTACCCATCCCTCATATCCTTTTCCTTCCCAGAACATCCCCTCCTTCTTTTCCTTGAAAAGACGCTCCACACAGCAACAAAAAAAAGTATTAGCAGATAAAATAAATGCCTGTAATAATATTAATTAATTTTTTCAATCAAATATTTGATATTAATTGCAATACCTGCAAATGATGTGTAGATATTTTGAATGGAACATTCATCAAAAATAGATTATTTTATAATATTAAAAATAATGGTCTTTATTCCAGGATGTGGGGAGGTGAGTGCAATCCCACACATTCCATATAGAGTATAAGTACAAACATTGAAAACATAGGTATTTATAAATGAGAGTAAAGATAGGACAGAATCGAAATTAAAAATAGAATCGAAAGTAAATAAATACAGGAAAGAAAGAAAAATACCGTAAAATAAAATTCAGAGAACTCTAAATAAAAAAAGAGAAGTATCATTAGATAATAAGTATTCATAAAAATATGATAAAATCTTTAATTGAGCTCTTGTTGGTCCATCGGATCTGAGATTGTGGGAGCCAGTGTCTTTCTCCATGTTCTTCTATTCGATCCTGGAGTCAGACAGGCTTCTATGATGAGAATATTTCTGGAGTGGTTTATCCTTCCCCACAGTCCTGCAATCTTTGTTCTTCTATAAATATTGAAGAGGCACTGCAGTACCTGGGAAGTCCGAACATTAAACGGTATGCATTGAAGCCTTTCCATAGTTCTTTTTTCGAAGTTTTCCCAGAGTTCGCATGTGTACAGGATGGTGCAAAAGGCTAGGAAGAGCATCCTTTTCACCCGTGAACTGCAAAGCCGAAATCTTCTACTGAGCATGTTGCATTTTATGCTCAGTACTCGCCTCTGCCTGTCAATATCTTCATCATCCGTAAATTTATTATTGATGATATGTCCTAGATATTTTGTGGATTCTACTGTTTTCAGAAGCTCGCCGTTCAAAAAGGCGGGAGGAATATTTTAATGCACATAAAGTACGTATTTTCAATGAGCACAGCTCAGATTCAAGACCCAAGTCTACTACTTTCTTAATAATATTTGGTTCACAGACGTGGCCAGTGAAATGGAGCATCCTTTGGTTAATTGAAGTGAAATCTGTACAGGACAGATTGTAATAAAAAATTACCACATTCATAGTGTTAAGATGACCTTCTTACCTTGACGTTCAAGTTCGACAGCAATGGTTTTTCTGTCACGCTTATTTTGGGGCCCCCGCAAGCTTCGGAGAGCATGTGATCATCATCGGGAGAGCCCAGGGACACGGTGGCCGCGACCCTGATCTTCTTTTTCTTCCTCGGGGGTGCCACGGGCAGCTGGGGCTCGGCCAGTCTCGTTGGATTCCCAAACTGAGACATGGAGACAATGGACTGCTCCGAACCCGCTACCCTCGAGTGCTTCAGACTGTTGGCCTTTGTGCTGGCTATGACGTCAGGCTCTTGCATTACTACAAAAATGACAGATACGGAAATTAGATATCTATTGACCCTTCCTTGCCTGTGCCGTCAACTGATTTGACATTTCATTTTTTGTTTTTGTTTTTGAAGAGTTTTATTTTCCAATGTACATTTGTTTGTTTTTTTTTTTTTTATATGAATACCGCACAAGAGTCCCAACTGGTCCCGTCTGGAGCCAGTGAGACTATGACATCCCCAATTGGGGTATGTTGTGAGGCTGAAGGTAGTGGGGAGGGTAAGGAGATGGGGAGATGAAGGTGGGTAGTACCTGGCTATTCAGATCTGGTCACCAAACACGGCCAAAGCCATTTCAAGCAACTTTTCAATTCTGAATGGTGGTCTTACACCAGGGGGATACTGAGAGTATCTTCCACTCTGGAACGTGCCGCAAATATACTATATATTATTTTTAATTAATAAATTGTGAAACAACACAAATTAATCGTTTGTTACTTTATTTTAAATTTTCTGCCACCGGTTTCAGCAGGATTAAAACTAACTTAAAAACTTTATAATACCTTAATATAATACAATTTATAAATACATTATGTACAAATTTTGCTATAGATACTAATAAAAAAAAAAAAAATAAAATAAAAATAAAAAAAAAATTCTATGCAAGTACAAAAAAAAAAAACAAAATGTCTGGAAATTGTTACATAGTTAATGCCCAAGAAATTTCATTTTCTATTTCAATTTCTCTGTAAATATTTGCTGTGCTGTTAACTGATTTGACATGTCTACAAATATTAAATTTTTTTTGTAAATATACTAAACGGTTCCATGCCAACTGAGAATAAAGTCAACTCAACACCTCCTTGAGGTCATTGAAAGCTATGAAAAAAAATAATTAAAATTAGCCGATAACCCTAACCTAACGTAACCTATTTAACCAATTTTTTATATATATTTTTTTATCACTCTAAATGACTTATCTGAGATGGTTCTGAGTTGTCCGGTTACCATACTAAACACAGAGTTCATATTTGAGGAGTTCTTCAGCAATACTGTATATAATAATTTACTTTATATTGGATAATCAAAATATATAATTATTTATTGAATGCAACAAATTTTACATTCAAAACGAGAGGGAACTTCAGCTGGTGGTGCATATATTTTTAAGAGAGACAAACATTCCTGGGTTACGAATAACCTGACAATATTTGAAAAACTCCTACCACCATCATTTTAAGTGGAAAATTTTGAATGTGCAATGATGGAGGACATGGCTAGCAGAGGAATTGATCCCACACCGCCTGGGTGGGAAGCCGACGTAATTGACCACTCAGCTATTGACTGGTCTAAGAATTAATGAGTTCCACAGAACGACGCCTGAGGCTGTACTCTGGATCAGAGACCTTCATGTTCCCCTTTTATCCCTTCTGCTCAAAGAGTTAGTTTCATGACATTTGATCCCCCGACAGTTGGCCCCCCGGCATACTTATATACAATACGCGGTCGGTTTAGGCAAAATATGGTATTTACCTACTAAAAAAAAAAAAAAAACAAAGTATCCCCGAACGGAGGTGCAGAGAGGATATACCACTGAATAACAAAAGTTTAAACATACTTTCATTCAAATACATCAAAGAAAAAAACTAGATGTCTGTACACTGTATATTAAGGTGGGTCATTTAACTAAAAATGTTATTTTTAAATTCTAAGAGCGATAAAAGGGTGCCAAATGGGTTCAAAATGACGTGTTTAAAATTTTTCAATTTTCTGATACGATCTTCTTCCTCCGAATTCACTTTAAAGTTTTGAAAATTTAAATTTTTTTTTTTACCAAACTATATTTTTTGTAATCTTCCATAGCAAATGTAGTATATTTTGATGAGATCATTTACAAAAAGTCCCAAAATTGAGTCTCACAAAATAATGCCCAAATTTGAGAGTAAGAAGGATTTTGCTGGTATTTGAATACACTGCCTTGAGTTAATTTGAATTATATTCAAATACTAGCTGACCTAGCAAACGTTGTTTTGCCATATATATTATTTCTAGGAAATATTTTTTTAGTTCCGGGGTTGAAAATGATTGAATTACTAATACCGCTATTAAAAAATAGGGGTTGATGGTAGAAGGGTGAAAATTTAGGGCTGTATGTATTTTTTAATGCCTCACCATAAAAAAAATAAAATAAAAAATTTTGTCCAAAAAATAAAAAAATTTAATTTGGAGTGGACCACCCTTAACTTTCAGGGGTATGAAAAATAGATTCTCAGACCCATCTGATAAGCACACAAAATCAGTCTAGCCGTTTCGGAGGAGTATGATAACAAACACCGTGACACGAGAATTTTATATATTAGATATGTTTTTATAAATAAATCAAAATATTCCCTCTATTTCGTATTTTATTAAAAATAGTTAATTTTTGGTGGGTCTTTCTCTATTTTATGAAATTTCAAAGTCAATCCGGAGGAAGAAGATGATATCCAAATATTATTAAAAAAATTATGTGATATTATATCTCCATTTAACACCCTTTTATCATTATTAGACAAATCAAAACAAGGAAAAAAAATTCCCCATACAGTCATGACCCACTCTACTGTATATACTAAACCAGCGTAAAAGTACAAAAAATCGACACGGCAAATAAATTTGTTTGATATCCATAGCAACTTATTATTAAACATACTTTTTAAGTTGATTTTAAGTTAAGCACAAAAAAATGATAATTTCATAATAATTATAATTTCGGAGGGTAAATGTTGGGAGATCAACTATGGGGTCACCCGAAGAGACATATTATTTTCAGTTGCCTTGTCAGGTATTTGTTTTCAACTCTAAACGTATATTATGTAAGTACACTTTTACTATCTTTAAATCAAATAAAGGTGAGAAGGATTAGCATACAAAATCAGTTTGTCAACTCTTATGTCAACATCTAACTATTAAAAGTGTTTCTCACACAAAACTGAAACACTCCCAATTGAAGTACTTAAAAGTCAAAGACGGTACCTATTCATTTGTTTAACTTAAAATAGTTTATGTGTACAGTGGTTACATTATGTACTAATACAAAAATCACAAAATATTATATAACATATAAGTTACAAGCTAAGTACAGTAGAGAGTGGAAGATCAAGTGTCGCCCTCGCGTAAGACCACCATTCAGAATTGGTGGTTTGCAAGCAAAACATTGCTTGAAATGGCTTTCGCCGTGTTTGGTGACCAGAAGAGCTATTCTCTATCTTTTGTGAGATCGAGATAGATCTCAGGTGAGATCTCCTGTCAGCTTTGTGTGATTTTCTATGGCTGTTATTTGATTTTTCTATGGGCTGATGTCAGAATTTCAGCTGTGAGCTGTCACGTATTTTAGTTTAGGTCGTTTTAATCAAGAATACCTGCAAGTATGCATGATTATTTATTTATTTAACAGCCGTAGAAAATCACACAAATCTGACAGGAGATCTCGTCCAATATCTCGATCGAGATAGATAGGATAATATGTATATGAATCTTGTAATTTCAATACCCACTATATTTTTTGACAAAATGATCTGAGTATGACATCTTGTTCACATTTTTACGAGGAACAAGAGGAACTTAAAATTGAGTTTCAAAACCTCCCTTATCACGACCAAAAACCAAGCTAAAACTGCGAGTGAGAAACAAAATCCGCTTTATCATTCGTGATGTTACTATCAAAACCCGCTAAATCGGATTCAACCAATCACAAACAGTTATTTTGCCAAAATACAATATGGCCGCCGCTCCGCCATGCTCGAGCGTTGTGTTTACATACGTCAAGCGAGTATTTAGCTGTCCTGTTTTCAATGATTTGTGTGAAAATATTGTGATATCACTTAAAAACAAAGCCAGGAATGAATTTGAATGCCTGAAACCTGGAAAGTTAATAAGAATCGCCAAAAAATGTAAATTAAATAAGCCCCTTTTCTTGAGTTGAGTTTCAAAAGCCTCAATATCACGAAGAGAGTATTGAAATCCACTATATTGAAATTACTTAAATATTTCTAGACATACATGGAAAAATGAACACTTTTCGAATTTATATTACTCCAATTCATTTTATAACAAAATTGAAATGCAATCACTTATTTACGCTAGAGATGTGACAGTTTTTTGCGGTTATCTCCAAATCAGTGAAAGTTGACATAGGGGATATAGAAATTACACAACTCAGATAATAGATTAATGTATAAGTAAGTTCTCTCAAAACTTGCCTATATTTGTTTCCGGAAGATCGTCTTCATCCCCAGGGTTCTCCAGCAATTCTTTGGATCCACTTGTAATAGAGGTGGTCAGTCCTGTTCCCAGAAGGCTGTCTCGACCTAAACTCAGCCCTACAATAACAATAAATGAACGATAATAAAAAAATTCAAACATAGAAGTCTTTCAAAGAAATAACAAAAATAATTCAATTGAAAAATGATTATTATATATATTATCGATTTTACAAATAGTTAATTAGTTTTGGTTATAACTAAACTTCTTCAGGAACATAATAATATATACCTTATACAGGTTTTAACATACACAATTGAGGTAACCCAGCGATTCGTGAGCATATTTGGGGTACAAAAAGTAGATGGCATTTTGCTATCCGATGATTTTTTTTCTATTAAAAACACAACAAAAAAATTTCAATCACACATTTTCACTGATCACACTCCTATATGTCATAACGGAATCATGTGATAAGCGCGCTGTTTTGCGTGTTACTGTCCTGCTGGAATGACCTAGGTTATACCCGACTACTCACTTGCGACTAGCGATATGTAGGTTCAGCCAAAGTGGGCTCTTGAACTCGGGTTTTCCACGGGAAGCGGATCCTACCCCTACTTCTTTTTCAAATCGACTACTCCCAGAGAACCCGGTCCAGGACTCGAACTCAACTCGGAGCCGGACACGGGGCCTGAACCCGAATGCCTCCACCGGCGTTCCCGTATCCGCGGTCCAAGCCACTCGCAAGTCGTGAGGGTTCTTGTGGGGGTTCGAGTTTTTGCGCGGGTTTGAGTTCTTGTGAGGGTTCCGGCCGAACCCGTGCGTCCCGGCAGTTGCAATTGCACACAGTACCCAATCCGCACCCAAGAACTCGGACCTGCTCCTAGAATTCAAGTACTTTTAAAAGGAAGTACGTCTAGGAGGCCTCCGGCAAAATGCAAAACTCACCCATTTTTACTTGCGATGAACAATGTATAAAGATTTTTATTAAAAAAAATATATAATTGGACGGCAAAATGATATCTACATTTTTTACTCGAAATATGCCCAGGAATCGCTGGTTAAAATCCTTCGGGTAAGTGTTATTACACCCTGCAGAGCCCATAGAAATAGAAACTTGGTAAAATGGAATAATAAAGTGGTTTAAAACAAAGAAATTTTTCATTTAAATTATAATTTCAAGCCACAAAGATATTGCTGTCTTCGATGCAAATAGTTTAGTCACAACTATCTTGTGAGGTGTCTTTTCAGATAATGGATTCCTGGTACTTAAAGGAGAATTGAAGAAAGATGATATGTTTTTGTTACACGACTATAGTCAAAATATGAAGTAATTACCTGATGGATCAACAGTTCCACCGAGTATGCGGCCAATTCTCCCCAATGATGTCAAGCTTTGAAGGCTCATTGTGTCGTGCTCGATTATTCTGCAGATCATACAAATACAAATATATTTAAAAGGATTCAGATTTTTTTTTGAAGTGAAACTTCTTCAGCCCCATTAATGATTTGAAATTCGGATGAAACGGAAATGCGTCACGAAAATTTATTATATGAAATCGGTTCTAATATAATGCGGTAAAGCCGCAAACGTCCCATAGCGCAGCGGTATAGTGCATCACAAATCTGAGCGGCCAGAGAGATCCAGCGAACGGAGGATCAAATCCTGAGAAATCCAAAAAAAAATAACCATTTTTATTTTTGTAAATAAATACCCAATCTTCAAACCACTTTAAAATTAACAGGCAAAAGAAAAGAAAGCGACATCTAGCGACTGTCTAATTTCACTTCTACCGCGTGTGAATTACACACTCTAATTTTTTTACTCCACACAGGCCTGTGTCATATTTGTGGATGCTGAGTGGAGGGTCTTCTTGAGAAAAGAAAAGAGTGAACATGGGTCTTGAAGAGACCCATGTTGTAGGAGGGAGGAAACACAGAGGTTGGCAAATCGTTCCACAAATGTCAACACGTACGTATGTTGGGCGCGTGCTTGGTGTATTTCCCAACTGTGCACCGGTGCCTATGGTAATGGATCAATGATGCTAGTTCCTCGGAGCATCTTCCATTGAAATACCGGTAAAACAATTACAGAATTCCTACCTGACTTCTGTGCTCTAAGGATTGCAATCCGTTTGTTAAGATAGGAGAATCCATCCCAGACCGCCCGTTTCTGTAGAGTCGAGGGTTTTGTTCAGGTATTTTGCGGCTCTAGACGCCGGTGGCTGCCAAATTCAATTGTGGGGCGTACTTGCCATTTGTACAGGGTTAGCAGTAGTGTACTATTAAATATGGCCCTATACGCCCAGTTTCTGAGAGGCTAACTTAACTTTGTCTTAGATTTAGTCCCCGTACCTGAGCTGGTCACTAAGAGTTCATTATCGGAGGAGAGATTTTTATTTTTTTTTTTTTAAAAAGAAAGACAAACATTCCCGGGTTACGAATAACCCAACAATGTTTGAAAATCTCCTGCTACCACCACACCAAGCGGAAAATGTTGCTTGTGTTGTGATGGAGGACTTAACCAGCCGAGGAATCGAACAACGCCCGGGTAGGACCCAAACACAATGCCCACTCAGCCGCTGACTGGTCTTATTATATATCAATGGAGGGCCCGTTAGGAAGATTGCTTCCGTTGTAGGAGAATAGATTTTCATTTCTAAGTACAGTTGGAACTAAATCCCCCATATGTTAGTCCTATGAAGCTTGTTACAGTGGGGATTCACACACTTCAGGTGGACGAAAACAAGGAACGAAAAAATGGAATTTGTTTTAAACCGATATATCTCTGAAAATAATATGTACATTTATATGTTTGGTACACATAGTTGGGACCCAAAGAGATTGGTGTACAATATTCATATAAAAACTAGCAGTTAAAAACCCGCTCCGCAGGTTTTTGCTGCTATGCCCTGCTGGCGGCTTTTGGTTCGATTTCGCCCAGTTAGCGTTGGTGACCATTTTATAAATCCAATAGGAACTGGTTTGAAAAATAGCTTGTTCCTCGGATCCACTGTCATCGAGTGATAGTCACCGGTACAAAGTAACTGAGACAGGCAATGACATCATAATGTAATATATAGCCGCTTGATAATATCCGGAGAGATACTACATGTCCACAAATTCGTAGCAGTTATACCTAGAGGGGAAACGTCCCCATCCGACCTGCTGACGAAAGTGGCGACATCTTGTGACGAATTCTTGAATTCGAAACGGAATTACAACGGTAGCTTTGTTTGAAATTCCACGTACACAGATGTTATTTGTGGCGTGACGCGTACGGCGTGACGCGTACGGCGTGGCATCAACATGCACTCGAAACTGGGTTCTGAAATTCTACCACGCAGACGTTACCCTATTAATAGTGTTCGATATTTGACACCAATGCCTTTCCAGGTATTCAAGAAGGACCAGCGTAAAAGATGGAACTACCCTTCCCGCTCAGTGTGATAATATGTTCAAGTCACAATCGAAGGGTCTCCACTTTCAGAGAGCCCCCAATTACTGAGAAAAGGTAAGTAAAGAAAAATGACAAAAAACCTAGACACTATTTAACATTATTTATTTTTAGGGTGTTAAGCCGTGTTGCGCTACACCCTTCTTTAGCCAACATTTCGGACAGCGTTACAGTGTCCATCATCAGGGCAGATGTGATGCAATATGATGTAACACTTCAAAAATAAATAACGAAAATACTATTGGCCATGAAAATCTAAAATCTTATCACTCTGTTCTACATTCAAAATTAGGTTCATGACACCACAGAGATAAAAAAGGCCAAAATAAATTAAATTTAATAATCTATAAGCCGCCACATTTTTAAGCACAGATTATGGAAATCACACTTCATTTCAACAACTACTACAAGAAACAACTATTTACGTACACAAAATAGGTTATTAGATTTTTAGTTTAGGTAAACAAGTAATTCATGCGTATTTTGATTAAGGTGATCCCATAGTCCTTGAAAAATTCGAAATCATCTGTTTTGCGAGGGATTACAAAATACTTGAGAAAGCTTGACAACCAATAATAGACAAGGGGCGTCAGGCTCATAAATCCCGAGTTCCGCCCTCCAATACACTGTGGTAAAATTTGTGAAAAATATGAACATTATAATTATATTGAATACTTATTTATGATTATCAAAATACACGGTAAAATTAACAAATCATGGGCCTAATTTGTAGAACAAGTAACTTTCATTTATCAAATTTTACAGGAGGCAGAAAAGACTGTTTTTTAAACCCATGAACCAAGATGAACCGCTCTCCTTCGCACGGAATAGACTAGGTTTATAAAACATTTGAACGTACTTAAGATTTGTATAGTTTATTAATCAAAAATGTTTAATAATTTTGAATTTTTAAATTTTTTTTTTAAATATAATTTTTTAGGTAGTTATTAATATGCAATTTACAGTTATTTTAATTAATAAATATGTGTAGGTGTGTGCAACTTTATATGTATGTATGTCTATAAATATAAACATGTGCATAAATGTGTATATATGGATTTCTATTTTATACATATTTTTTCATTCTAAATAATCAGTGTATGCGATAATAAAATGTATAAAAAAAAAAAATAATAATTAAATAACTAATTTTCTACAACACACATAAATACTTGTCCCACTTAATCATAAGCACGTCAACACCTCAGCACAGGTTCTCCTAGTGAGGTGTTCACGAAACATACAATATTACCCACACACAGTTTTACCTTCTCAAACCTACCTTACACCCAACATAATACTTAAAAAAAAAAAAAATCTTTTTGCTTACTGCTACTGAAAATTAACGTTTTTTTGTACTCCTTTGTAAACCTCTGTAATCAATTGTAAAATTGTGTATTCAAGAATAGACATAAATAAATAAATAGAAGAAAATAAAAATAAAAGACTCCACCTTCCAATAATATTAAAAACGCAATAATTAACACACAAGAAACATTTCACTTAGAGGAGTAGATCGCCAGCGGTCGCAGGTATTTACTGTCTGTTACTGACGACCTATAAAGTTCGCAATAGGTGACAAAAAACGCACACAAACAAAAGGTCATTTTCAACTGTCAAACAAACAAATAATAATCTCAAAAAGGTATATCCCAAGGGCTCGAACAAGATAAAATCGTGCGAACGCATAACTGACCCTTTGACTAATGGTTGCGTTTTAGAAGAGAAATATTATTACTTAATATTATCTTGTTCAAACCCTACTTTCGCTAGAACCAAAGTTTCGGAATATTTCCGAAGAATCCCGAAGATCTTCGGGTGGCCGTGCGGCGCGCGGTTAGTCGTTTTTTAGATACGTTTAGTACAGAGATGGGCAAACTTTTTAACGAAATGGCCAAAAATTATCTAGGCGGGCCGGAAAACAATTTAATAAAATAATTTTTTAAAAGTGATATACTTTATTTTTTAATTTTTACATCAAACATAATATTAAGTATGTTATATGCTACAAAGGCAAAAAGTAACAAAAATTAATTATTCTTTAGAAGAGTATGAAGGCGTATGTGACAGATGAAACTGTGACTGAGCTTCTAAAAGTTTTTCATAATCTGGTAGAAACTGGGATGAGCTGATTCGCAGTGGTGGTCAGTCAATCGGTTTCTAACGCTGTTTTTGCGAAGCTTCATAGTAAGAAACACCTGTTCACAGATGTAGGAAGATGCAAACATCGCAATTATCTTCTGAGCGTGAAATTTCAGGTTTGGGAAACTTGATTTTGACAGGGCCTTGTAGAACTCAATTTTGGATACGTTGAGAAACAGTTGCTTCAATTCAGTGTTACATTGCAACTCAATCAGTTCGAGCTGCAATTCTGGTTTGACTGATTCACAATCTATATTAAATGGCGTGCTAAAAATGTCCAGGTCCTGTTCTATAACTTTGAAGTCTTGGAATCTTCGTTCAAATTCTTCCTGAAGACATTTCACGCTTTTCTCATAGTTCTTAAGTTGGTCCTCCCTAACTGCAATAGTTTTTAGTCTTGGAAAATGAGTAAAGTCTTTCTTGACTAGTTGTTTGGAAAATAGATTCAATTGCATTTTGAAATACCTGATATGATCCCAAATATCACTGATTAATTGATTTCTTCCTTGGAGTTTAAGTTTAAATTTATTGATGTATCTGAGATCTGTAAAAATGCAAAGTCTGAAAGCCATACAATATCTTCCATATGTTCACATTCGTCCATTCCTTTTTCTTCCATGAAAGAGTCGTCTTTTAAATCCCAAACTCGTCCGAAAACTCGTCAATTGGTAAATTGTGGTAGGGTTATTCAAAACAATGTCGCGGGCTGGATTGACTAGCCTGAAGGGCCGGACTTGGCCCGCGGGCCGTACTTTGCCCATGACTGGTTTAGTATGACATATTTCGACGTTTTGACGTATTATATAAATAAAGTAAATTATATGGCCGAAAAACATTGTAATTAATTGTGATTATATTTAAAGATTGTGCTCAATTTTATAATTAAACACATTACATAGAAATACAAAGAGCCGAAATAAGGTAAATTGTTGTTCAATTTTGTTGGCGGTTCAGCGCACCATTGAACGTTTGCGCCAGCCGCGCCTGCACAAGAGTCTCAACTTCTGCTATTTGGAGTCGGTGAGACTATGGCATCCCCAATTGGGCTATGTTGTGAGGCTGAAGGTAGCGAGGAAGAGAAAGAGATTGGGAAGAGGAAGGTGGGGAAGTACCTCACTATTCAGATCTGGTCACTAAGCAACGTATCAATTTCGAATGTTGGTCTTGCACCAGGGCGATACTGAGAGTATCTTCCATTCCGGAACATGCCATAAATATACCATAATATATTATATTTAATTATTTGAACCCGCAACCATCGGATCGCTAGACGAGAGCCTTTCCCCTCAAACACGGAGGCCGTCAAATACATTTGACCAGGAGGCCTACAATTATATTTGAACTGCTAATAAATTGGATTGTTTAAAATTCTTCTGAACAATTTGCATTTATTTAAAAATAAAAATATTGGAAATAACAATTTTCAACAAAAATATTCACCAACAGCTTGGCGGTTAACAACTGAACGGGAAAGCTTCGGACTGTAATTTAGGTATTAATAAACAAAAAAATATATTTAGTCATTCCCCGAAAGTAAGAACTTGGCAATAAAAGTTAATTAATTAAAGTTAATACGTTTCTCTTCTACGGAGATTTGATGTGCATAGTTAGATTTATGCCAGTGTTAACAACGTAAAAATAATTAAGTTCATTAATGTTACGGCGGAATTTTAAAAATCGTGTTTTTTTAAATAAAAATAATATAACTTATTCAAAATGTGAATCGAGTACTTCAAGGAAGTCGTTTTATACGGAAAATGAAACGAATTTATTAATATTAAATTGTTAACCATGTATTGAAATTTGCTCACTGTGCGGTACTGTTGTCACTGTTTAATACTTAAAAGCGCGCCAGATTTAAAATTGTAAATGTCAAATCATAGGCAAAGTTATTGCCTACTTCCAACGACATTTGGCAACAGAATTATATATATTTTTTCAAATACGAGTATTATTATATAAATAAAGTAAATTATAAAGTGGTTAACCGGTTCATTCAAACATCTACATATATAATTAGGAAATTTAAAAATCGATAGTACGTAAACTCGAATAACATTTTACGGCGCAGAGAGTCACTGAGTCGAAGACAGGTCTGTCCACCACAACGGTTGGGTGGAGAATGCGACAAAAAGGCGGTGACGATTGTGTGGTCCTTATGTCCATGGCATAAGGTTCACTTTGAAATAACATTTTTGTCGAATGCCGGCGGTCTTGATTGACGTCAAAAATAACAACGCGAAAATGCACATTTTATTTTATTTCGTGAAGTTCATGCATAAATATCAATTTTTTTCGCGATTATCATAAAAGAAACTAAATTTGCCACATTATGCAATAAAACTAAATCCGAAAAAGGGTTTATAAGTAGGAGAGTTTGCACTTGAAAGTGTTTTTTTATAGACCTAATACTTTATTTTTTTCTAAGCTTATCAAAAGACTTATAAAAAAATGACCGATATTTTTAAGGGCCAAGATACGTTCTACACGCAGTATTTAATTGAAGCATATATAATACTTCCAAGCGATTAAATTTTCAAAACAAAAATACACGATTTTGTATGATTTTGCAATACGTCGCATGGCTTCATCTTAAAATGAAACATCGCAAATGTCAAATCCATACAACAACAAAAAAAATGGCAGCAATGGAGATGTTTTATATGGGAAATTTTTAACTTTGATTGAATGAAAATCGAATTTTAATGCATATTTTTCCATCTATCCCGACTGAAGCCGATGTTTCTTTTGGTAATTAAGTTTCAAAGTAGTTTACTTTTCAAAATCTATGCCTATTAAAAGAGTAGCGGCAATTGGCGGCTTGTGGATTATTTACCACAAATAAAAATGAAACTTTCCTAAACAAAGATCAACTCAAATACATAAGAAGAATAACATGTATTTCTTCCTACCCACCTATTTGCAGAATTAGCAATTGGATCCCTGCTCACATTGGGCAAATCAAACTGGGAATAATATTCAATGGGATACTAAAAACTTTCTTTCACATTTCCTTTTCTGGTTGGAGACAACATTGAAAACATTTTTATTTGATTCATCGGTGCAAGTTAAAGCAATATATGTATTCTTCGAAATGTCACAGTTACAACAAAACTAATTTTCTGTGCAAATTGAGGTAGATATATCAAGTAACCAAGTGGCGGTGAATTACCTGAATGGATGTGCCGTCTTTGAGGTTGCTGGAAAAACTCCCTCAGCAGAACTGTTTTGGGAGTCTGGAGTTGAATTGACTGATGGACCACAGTCATCATCTTCAGTCTGCATGAACTGACGGAGCTCTCGAAACCTGCGTCTCCCTTGACCCACCTATTCAGTAATAAAAATAACTTATTATTAAATCTGATGGTTAATAAAATTATGTGTTTAACATGTTGGATGTTCAGGACAGGGTTTGAAACTCTTTAAATAAATTGATGCATCCTTACATTTTTCTCTGGTGTTAAATCGACAGCATCTTTCACTTCTTCAGGAAATGTATCTTGAGTGGTTTTTTTGACTGGCTTCGGAACGAGAAAATCACTAGTTTTAGCCTTTTCCGATTGATGATCTTCTACGTGATGCGTTTCCTGCTGATTTTGGTTGGTTAATTTTCTGAAAAATCAACAAAATAAATACAAATTCACAAGTACTTTAGGTATCATGCTGAATTGCAGTAAAACATACGTGTTAATTTTTGACGGAGTTATTTCTTCAGCGTCGAAAAATTCGTCGGAATCACTGCTGTGAGGCATTGTAATTATATTATGTTAAAAAAAACCATGAACAGTTATGGAAATAAAGAAATCAATGGTATGTTTGTCAAATAGTGACAAATGTCAAAGATGATTCTTAGGCGGAGCTGTCAGATTTCTTCCTCTTCTTTTTTAATAATAAAAATAAAGATTGCAAGGAAGTAGGTAATTTAGTACTTTTCCCGGTGGACTTTGTATGGATATTGTGAAATTATTCTCCGTGAATAGGTCGTTTTATGTATAGATAATTTTAAACTTGCTTTGTTATTCCATAGAAATTGCATTTTTTTGACATGACGTTATTATTTATGACACTTGCAGTTCGTTTCGCAAATTTCATTGGTTGTTGCAAGTTTTATATTTTATCACGCAAAGTGTAGCTATACGCTTATTTTACAAATTAAAACTGATCGGGAGTGTGATATAGATAATATATATCGGAATTAAGTTAAGTGTTCCTCAATACTATTAAAGTTTTCATGTTATAGAAAGTACTTTGATTTTACATTTATTTTGATACGGTTGCTAAATGAGCAATCAATGATTGGGTTAAGCCCAGATTATAGAAAAATAAATTAACACCCTCAAATGTCGTTATCGCCTGATGATAGAAACCAAGTGACGTTAGATATCAGTGATGATGTAGAAAATACACATTCCACGGATGATTCGAGTAGAATTCGAGATTGGACAGGCCACACGACGTCAAGGTTGATGCCTGAACATCCGAGACACGGTTTAAGCAATGGATTGAATAGTTTTATACGCGAGATAACTCCCTTTCTCGGACAGGTAAATATAATTTCACCAATTCTTTCATTTTCGCTGTATGTTTTGAAAACATTGTGTCTTATGTTGTTGTTTTCTGAGCTAATAGATAAGACCCAAGTCTTTATTATACTGTTTGACTGTGGCTATTGTGCCACAACACGGCTACTTAATTCCCTAAAGTCAATTAACACAACACAATAATTAGCTGCAAGAATCAGACATATACACTGTATGACGAAATCGTTTGTAGCCATTATGCTTAGGTACACAAAATTGATATGATATTATTATTTTATCAACAGCTTTGAAAATGCACTGTTATGACGAAATTATTTGTAGCATTATCTATTTTATTTTCATGTGCACGACTCAATTTGTGTCATTTACCTATTAATAATACAATGTGACAAAGAATGTAACAGTATAAATATAAAGTTTTTTTTTTTTTTTTTACAGTTAATACCGCACAAGAGTCCCAACTGCTCCCGTCTGGAGCCAGTGAGACTATGGCATCCCCAATTGGGGTATGTTGTGAGGCTGAAGGTAGTGGGGAGGGGAAGGAGATAGGGAAGAGGAAGGTGGGGAAGTACCTGGCTATTCAGATCTGGTCACTAAACACGGCTAAAGCCATTTCAAGCAACGTTTCAATTCTGAATGGTGGTCTTACACCAGGGCGATACTGATAGTATCTTCCACTCTGATAATATGATCTCAGTAAAGATAATATAAAAATATCAGCAAAACGCAAATTTTAGAAATCACTGGATATGCTTAATACAAATATTCTTTAGAAAAAATCTTAAGATTCACCTTAATTACAATAAAAGACAACTTTTTTCATTTGGGGCCATGGAATATACTGCATTCAATATTTCAGTTGTACCCAAGATTTACTTTCGTACTCAAGACCGCATCAATTTGCGAGCATTTACAATAATTTCTGTTACATTGGTATTCTTGACACTACATGAAGGGCTAGATGCTAGTTCGTAGCCGACTTCATGCATCTACATGAAGTGTACTGCTAACTTTTGACGGGCTCTTTAGATATACATCCCAGGTTTTGAATGGTTTAGCAGGGTTTGTCTAACGAGTATGTGTAATTATTCTAATACCTTTCTTTTACCTAAAAACCTTTTTTAATTTTATTTCCAGAATTTCACCAAACGAGTGCTTACCTAATACGCATAGATTACGTGGTAGTAACATACTTCTAGTGTCCGACCAAAACAGGAGTTTCTACCGAAACCGAATCTTCGGTATCTGTCTCAGTTTCGGCCGAAAACGAAAATGAAACTTTTTTAGACATGTTGAAAATCTATTGTTTACTGAAATTTGGCTTATTTTTTACACTTATACAGACAGCTAACACATGTTAACCGCCCTACACATATGAACGTACGTGATACGTCCGCAATATTGTCGCCCGAATGCAACAAACCGTATCACGTACGTTCAGGTAAAAAGAAACTATACCCGAAACCAGTGGCGGCCGCTGCTCTGAAAATGTGGTGGTTCACTGAAAATCCACACTTATGAGATAACTCTTTCTAAGCAACATTAGGTAAAAATTATTCCACTAATCTTTTTGGGAGAGAAGCTCAATTCTAAGCTGTTGTCGAAGGGCGAAAACTTCTACATATCGCTTTTTAAGTAAAATTAAAAAAATTTTGTACAAATATTTTTTCAGTACCTACCAAGCGCCCTTGAGGTGATTTTTCACAAAAACGGCGCTCTACAAATTGTCCAATTATTATTATTATTATTATTACCAAGAAAATAAAAACAACACAAATTTGTCGTAAATAAAAATTAAATTTCAACAAAAACTTTTTTTTAACAATGTTTAATTTATTTTATTTTATATTTCATTATAAACAGTACATAAACAGTATTTATAACAATGTATAATCCGTATGTGGGTAAAATTGTCAAGGTTACCTATAAAAAAATTGAATTCCTTAATGATTTGCGTTTTATAACTTAAAACACAAATCAATGAAAAAGCAAATTTATGTATAATGTAGGTATTTGCTTTACCTTTTGATTAAAAAAAGAATTATTCAGTTTGTTTAAGTATTTTTGCCTTAAATCCAAATTTAAGTTAAGTATGATAAAGGCCGCGAAGCCGTCCGGTGGCACACGCGGATAGCTTGATTTTTCATACAATTGGCCGGGTTGACGCGCCAGCGATGTTTGAGATATTGGATACAAAAACACAATTCGTTCCGCTTGCTACCGGTCTGCACACGGGCACAGGGCAACTTCGCGCGTAACTTTGAGAATTCGCTCTCCTCTAAACATTCATATTAGGCATTATATTGATAGGTGATATTTTTAATGAGATTCATAGATTTTATATTTTTCGGTAAGATATTATAAAGTAATTTTAGGCGATATAATTTACCAGTGCTGCACACGAACACACTGTGCAACCAGCCGCCCTTGCCCGAAACCCACAAAACGTGCGCGATACGTTCGTATACACCAAGTTTGTTCCTGCGCTATCGCGAAGCTAAGGGACATGGGATGGGTATTTTTGTCTCTCCCGTATAAAGTGGCGCGGTTTATAAAGCCGTTTAAAAAACCCGATGTTTTTTTACCTACTTTTTGAAAAATAACTCAAAGGTAGGGCGGTTAAATGAAATTTAAAAGAAATAATTGAAGTTAGTGAAAAAAATTTTTTTTTTTAATATTGCTGCCTTAAAACAAACAAAAATTATGAAAATTAACAAACATATTAACTATTTCTTGGAACAAAAATTTGTCAATAATCAACGCTTACATTATAAAGGAAGGACCTAATTGATTGAGTATTTCAATTTTAATTGCGTTTACAATCACAACATTCTTATTACACGTATGAAAGGAAATAAAAAAAACAATAATTGAAGTATGCGAAAAAATAATTGTTTATTTTTTTTGATATTACTGCTATAAAACAAACAATATGTCTTGGAATGTTTCTATAAAACAAACAATGTGCGAGAAATAACACACAAACTCACAACACAATCACGCTGGACCGGCCGGCGAACTCAGCTGATGATGGCGGGTTTCACAGGAGCCACAAATTCAACCGAAGTCAGCCGAACGGCGCGCTTTAATTCACGAATGCAGAGTTTCGGTGCGGCCGAGGGTTCGGCAGATTTTCTGCCGAAACCGAAACTGATGCTGAAACTAGATTTTTTTGTTGAAACCGAACCTTCGGTCGGTCACTAATAACTTCTATCTCGTCGTTATGTTATGGTAATATATCGGGAATATCAACATAACAAAGTTACAGAAATTATTTTAGAAGGCTGCAAATCGACAAGGTCTCGTATGCGAAAGTAAATTTTCATTGCAGTTGAAATTTTGAATAGGGTGAGTTGGGGTAAGACCGTGTGCTTTTTTGATGAGATGAATTTTTTTGATCATTGGTCCACTTTGGAATTTTTTAATGAAGAATTCATGGTTCCCGCAAAGTTTTTAATTTTATTGTATTACCTTTAGCTCTTAACTATGTGAGTAAATTTTTATTTATCGAGTTATCCACAGTAAAACACCCAAAAACTGCCAATCAAAACTTCCTGTAAATTATTTTTCAATGTGGGGTAATATCGGAAATTTTTGGGGTAAGACCGGCATTCATTCTAAAATCGCAATTTAGCATATCTAAAAATAATACACAATTAATTTGAAATCAATTAACAGCTTACTTTGGATCCGTAGATGTTTATGATGGGGGTAAGATCGATTATCTCACAATTTTCCACGAAATTTCACCTGTTTAAAAAACGCTTCACAACCTAACACTTTAGCTTCCTAGAGCTGACCGAAGGGGGTGCGTTGCGTAATGAAATAGCGCTTCTCTAGAGGTATTGGCGCATATTATAGGTTGCCACAATACTGCGAAAATCGAGTTTTTCGATCTTCCCCCAAATCCGGATTTACCCCAACTCACCTGACAGTATTTTCCATCGCTCCAAATGCAAAAAGGGGTATTTTATAGTAATTAAGGTGAATCCAAAGATTTTTTCTAAAAAAATATTCATATTAAGCCTGTGATTTCGAAAAATTACCCTCATAAGTAAAAAGGAGAAATAAAATAGTAAAAAATATGTAAACTATAGAATATCTGAACAAATGATAAAAAGTACAGAAAATTTTAAATTTAAAATAAAATGTAAAAAAGTATAAGAAATTATAAATGCTCCTAGTAGGAGCCAGATGTGAACATGTATAATACAACAATCATCAGGTGCACAAACCTACATAATGTATTTAATAATATATATCTTAATATGGCTTGTTAAACTAAAGAATGCACTCTGCCCTGCGCGTGCTGCGCAGATTTGCCAAAGATATTCGGGAATTCAGAATAGTGATTTTTTCTGACTGACCCCGCCTCCTCCAAAATCGGTGTCTGCGCGTCTACTGTCGAGCACATCCTTTTATTTGCCAGACCTTAAATCATATTTAATGTTATTTCTTTTATGATGAATCAAAATTTTACATTGTTCCAGGTTAGCAACGCAAACACACAGCCGCAAAACACAAGCTGGATAAATAGGATAACCTCAAATATTCAGGAAACAGTTCCGAATCAAAATGGCCAGGGTCCGCACATACACAACCATTCTCCCGGCAGCCACCGGACCCATTTAAACCTGAGTCCACTGGTCGAGACCCATTCCCTGAACCATGACCCGCTGCTAGCAAACAGGGCTCATGAGATATCCTATGATGACCGGGATCCTGTACCACTTGTGAATGTAAACACGGAAAACAATGAGGCTGAGGTGATAGAACCTGTTCAGCGAATCAATCGCCAGCCTGATGAGGATGAAGAGAATGAACCAACAGCCCAAACTTCAGCCGTCAGTATTATATCATTTTTATGGTGACCGGACAACTCCGAATGAAACCAACTCAGAACCACCTCAGAAAAGACATTAAAAGTGATGAAAAAAATTGTTTAAATAGGTTACGTTAGGTTAGGGTTATGGGCTATTTTAAAATTATTTTTTTCATTGCTTTTAATGACTTTTCAAAGAGGTGTTGAGTTGACTTTATTCTCCATGCAGATTGCCATGGAACCCATGGGAATTTTTATATATTCTTAATACAACCACTGAGACAGGGATTTCTGGATGTCCAGTTTTCGATTCGGCCATGCTATTTAATAAGTATCATACCTCCAAATATTAATATAAAATGGAGGAATATC
Source organism: Glyphotaelius pellucidus (assembly GCA_936435175.1). Lineage (NCBI taxonomy): Eukaryota > Metazoa > Arthropoda > Insecta > Trichoptera > Limnephilidae > Glyphotaelius > Glyphotaelius pellucidus. The sequence goes on along the minus strand of OW386552.1, from coordinate 7,435,014 downwards.
TTGTCGGTCGCTTTTTGATAATGCATATTGCCATTGTTTGTGATTTTTGTGGGGGACCAATAATATTTTGAGTGAGCACAGCCACCCCAAATGATGATGCCGTAGGTAATAGGGATTGGCAGTACACTGTTTTAAATGTTGTAGGAGTGAAATGTAGATAGATGATTTTATCAACCATTTTTCAAAAATTTTAAATTTTTTCTTTGGCATTACCTGTTTGTTGTTTTTATCACTTATTATTATTTTATCAACTATGTCTCATTATATTACTTGCTTTATCACCACGTCTTATCTGCGTGGTGATAATAATAACATGTCAAATGGGAAATATCTTTACCCAAGAAATGACATGTAAACATCTCAGTAGGTCAGGATTGAATGACAGCCAAAATTAAACGCATCTTTTTAAACTCATTTTATTACAAACAAAAATCATTGCCAGTAAAAAATTATGCTCTGCCTATCCTGAAACATTATCGAAGACAAAGGGTTAAAATAAAATTTAATTAGTTTAAATATTTCTTAAAATTCTCATTCAAGTTGATCATCTAATAATAATATTGGTAATAAAAGTGTCATAGTTTAATCAGCTGATATATGAAAATATATATCATATGTGTGTCTGTCTGGTCACAACACATGAAACTACAATTTATTTTTTTTATTATTTATTAATATAAACATTTTTACATATATTTTTTTGCCCTTGCCTGTCTCACTAGGAGATCCTGTGTTGAGATAGACTATTTTACAAATATTTTATAGGTATTATTAGGGTACATTTTACAATAAAGCTAAAATATTTAACAAACAATTTTTAGGTTAGTATGTAGTGGTAACAATTAATAATGACATACAGGATTATATTTGGGTGAGATGACTAATTGTTGCACAACCTTTTTCGATGATCCATTGTTTGATCAGGATTTTGTATATGTTAATATTATTCGACTGTCTTGTTTTGTCAGGTAGGTTATTGTATATTTGAAATTTCTTTGACCAAATGTTGTGTTTGTTTTAGGTGTTTGTATGAGTTCTTTGGTTTTGTGCCGCGTGTTAACAATATTTTGAGTATTTTCATAAAATGTATGTGTTTTATTTTTAAACACATGAGTTAAATAGTTTTTGTGTAAATTTGTCGAATATCTAATACATGGAATTTGTTGAATATATCTACAGTACTTGTTGTTATGGGAACTTCAAGAATAACTTTCTGATGCTGATAGGGTTGCATCTCCCCATGCGATTATTCCATATTCAATGATTGATTGACAAAGAGAGTAATAAACAATTTTCATAGATTTGGAGCCTAGTATGTTTCTAATGGTTTTGAAGAAATAAATATGTTTTCTAAGTTTATTTATAACTAGCTGGTACCCGGCATGCGTTGCCATGCCATTTAATAAATAAATTGTTTTCTCCTGCGTGTTCTTTCCCATTCGTCCCGTTCCCCTTCCGCCTCCCCTTCCTCTCCCGCGTCCTCTTCCCCTCTCGCGTTCCCACTCCGCCTCTTCCACCTTCCCTCCCCCCACTCCACTACCCCTTTCCCCGTCCCGCGAACCCCCCTCCCAAGCTCCCCTCCCCCCTCCTAGGTTCCCCCTCCCAGATTCCCCTCCCCCTCCCGGGTTTCCCTCCTCCCCCCTCCCGCGAACCCCCTACCCGAGTCCCCCTCCCGCATTTCATGCATTCTTTCCCGGTACATTCAGTTTTCAAACAGCTCGAATGCCACCTTTTGCATATTTCATAATGCCAGAGCTCACCAGTAGTAAAATCCAATTAGGTGCAGTCGTTCGTAAGTCATGCGCGTAAATACATTTCGGCGATTCATTTTTTAGAGATAAATAGTAACTACGATGCCCGAATTAAAAAAAATATATATCAACATGGTTTTCACGGCAACGATTTGTTTTGCTTTTCTTCTGACGTTAGCAATAACTCGCCATTTTCGACAGAAAACGTAAAATAAATATAATATATTAATATTTATAATTTCGTAACGCCAGAACTTACCATTATTTATAGCCTATATTACTCGCATATAATGTAGCTTTCTATTGGTGAAAAAAATTCTAAGATCGGTTTATTAGTTTATGCGTGAAAGCGTAACAAACAAACACACGCAGTTTCGCAATCGTAATATTAGTATAGATTTAGAATTTTAGGGTAGGTACTTTCTATTACATAATTCAATTTTACCAAATTCTGACACAGGCATTTAAATACAATAGCGAGTTCCCGGCATATGCTATGCCACTCAATAAAGAAAAAAATTCGCTTTACTAACCCTTTCCCATCGTCCCAGATGATGCCAGAACTCACTATACACGTATAGAAACCATCGCGGGCTTGCACTCATCAAATCCCCAAAGTTTTATCGCAATCGGATGAACGGTTTAGCAATGCAAAACATCTCACACACATAGACAGAAACAAACACATTTTCTATAGATCAGTAATTTTAATATCAAAAATGTCAGTTGAGCATTTTTAAATTTTTTTAAAGAAATATTAAAAAAATTTGAATTTAATTTTTTTTTTTGTAATTTCTAATAATACCATATATTTAAGCGTATTTCACCACCTTTCAAAACCAGTATTTAGTTTTTGGATACGTTTACAAATATTCCATTTATTTGAATTTTTATTGCAAAGTCGATATATATCGAAACATTTATACCTTTTGACAAAATACGCCAAATTTTTGAGGGGTTAAGCTTTGAGCTTTAGCTTTGAGATTCAAGCTTTGCGCTTTAAAAATTTTGAAAGGTTCAGCTTTGAGCTTTAAAAATTTTAAAGCGCAAAGCTTGAATCTCAAAGCTTAAAGGGTTAAGCTTTGAGCTTTAACCTTAAGCTATGAGATTTAAGCTTTGAGCTTCAAACTTTGATATTTAAGCTTTGAGCTTCAAGTTTTGAGCTTTAAGCTTTGTGATTTAAGCCTTGAGATTTAAGCTTTGAGCTTCGAGCTTTGAGCTTTAAGCTTTGAGCTTCGAGCTTTGAGCTTTAAGCTTTAAGCTTTTAGCATTAAGCCTCGTGCTTTGCGCAAAGCTCAAAGCTTAAAGCTCAAAGCTTAAAGCCGAAAACATAACGCTCAAACATTAAACTTAAAGCTTAAAGCTCAAGCTTTAAGCAAGGTTCAAAGTTTAAAGGCCAAAGTTTAAGCTTAATATCAAAGCTCTAAACTGCTTATAACTCAAAGCACAAAGCTTAAAAATAAAGCTCAAAGCTCAAAGTTAAAGCTCAGTACACAAATCTCAAAGCACAAAGCTTAAAGCTCAAAGCTCAAAGCTTAAAGTTAAAGCTCAAAACACAAATCACACAGCTCAATACTTAAAATTCAATATCAAATCTTAAAGTTCAAAGCTTAAACAACACGTAAAGCTTAACGTTGAATGCATAAAGTTCAAAGCTTAAAGCTCAAAAATCAAAGCTCAAAGCTTAATGTTCAAAGCTTAAAGCTAAAACTCAAAGCACAAAGCACGGCTTGCGTTGCAATGCAAAGAAATCAATTGATTCTCCTTGAATGTCCTTTGCCGTGCGTCCCCGTTCATCTCCCGAGTCCCCTTCCCCTTTCACGTTTCCCTTCTACCTTCCCCGCCTTCCCATCCCTCGTTTTCCCACCCACGTATCCCACCTCCGCCTCCCCCCTGCCTTTCCTCCTTGCCGCTAAAATATATGTAATAAGCACATTTTCATTAATTCAAATTTAATAACGCAAGAACTTGCCTTTATCCTTTGCGGGCGTGCGCACAAAAAATCACCAAAGTTTCATCGCAATCGGATGAACGGTATGGCAGCGCATAAAATACGATCAAACAATTTTTAATTTTTATATATAAGATAGGAAAGATTTGATTGTTTGTTGGTGTCCTCTCGTACGGTCCGTACCCCAGTGACGCTTACATCGTATAATACTTACAATTTTAAACTCGTGATATCTTTCAGATGGGATGTCCGAATTGAATAATTTAAAAAGTAATATAAAGGCATTAAAGCAGTCTCGAATATAAAATAATTTATTTTGATAAAAATTAATACGAAGATACAAATAAAGAGTCTTTTCTAGCGGCGGCATTTCAATTAAATTTTTAAAATAAAAGAACACTTATTGTGGCATAACTATAATAGTTAGACATATGCTGTCGCGACATTTTTTGTAGATAATGATGTGTTCTGCAAAGTCGTAGTACATTATTTTATTCTATCATCAATGGTTTTCGCAACGCACGCGATGTAAAGAATATTTTAGGTCATTTTTTTACACCTTGGGTTACATTATTGGAGTTTTAGTAAGGATCGCTAATTTTTTTAAAATTATAATATAGCCTATGTTACCCGGGAATAGTGTAGCTTCCCAACAGTGAAAGAATTTTTCAAATCGGTTCAGTAGTTTCGGAGCCTATTCGATGCAAACAAACAAACAAACAAACAATCAAATCCTTCCTCTTTATAATATTAGTATAGATTAAAAGTATGTAGTTATGGTACTGACAGACATGCTCATTAGTTGCATGCTCTCTTGTAGTACCCAGTAGCGTGTGTGTCATGCCCAAAGCTATTGAAATTCAAGAGATATACTATGATGGCCGCCCGACCGTCCCAAATGAGCATGCTCACAAATCAACCGGCTGTTGATTTTTGAGCATGCTACTGGATTCGCGGGTGGAAGGGGAAATGAGTGTCAGTACATTACTCACACAGATATCCGTGCAGTACGATGTACGCATGACTTATTTATTTGTCCTAGTGCAATGCTTGTAAGCATAGTATCGTAACAGTGATAAAATAGTATGCTAAGTGACTCGTATAAAAAATTAGCATGGGATCTTTTAGTATCATTACAAAGGTCAACAAAGAATGAGATCATCACGGGAACGCGTTAATAAGCTCAAGATATGAAAAGATTCAGTTATTATATACAGGGGCCAGTTGTTTCACGCAATTTTAACAATTCATCAAATTTCAAGGGAGAGTCAAGTGGTACGCGGACCGGAGAAGATGTGTTTATATTTCTCCCGGTTTCTTTTTCAAAAAATACCTAGAGTTTTGTTCAAGTTACAAATCTGAAATTTCTCATACACACGGCAGAGACAAGAAGAGTCAATAAGAGTCGAGAAGATCCAAGAAGAGGTGAGAACAGCCAAGAAAAACCAGAAATAGACAAAAAGATCCAAGAAGACCCGAGAAGAAGCAAGAAGAAGGAAGACATAAAGAAAGGATAAAAAAAATCATAATGCTCAATCCACAAATTAGGTTACCATGTATACCGGTCGATTAAACTCCAACCTCCTTTCAGTGCCCCTTGGTGTACCGGTCTTGCCGGGACGGGAATGCTCCTGGCTGGGGGGTACAATCGTATCGTATCATATCGTGTAACAATTGGCAATTAGCTATAAAAACAGAACTTGAAAATTAAGTTTGAAATCTGATGAATTGTTCAAATTCTGTGAATCAACTGACCGTTAGATGTATATTGCGACGATAAGGACCTGAATTACCAATCTAAAAAAGTGTTTTACATAATATGTAATGAATATGTGGAATTTTTTATTTAAGAAAAAAATCGAATTATTTTTCTCTACAGTCGAGCCCCTGCTTTGCGATAGAGAATCTCTACATCCGTGAAAATCTAAAATCATGTCTACATCCCAGTGATTATGAACAAATTTGTATTTAATTACCAATCTCTTTGTTTCAGTCTGATTTGCTGGTCCTCCTTCGTGGCGCTTTCAAATACGCCCCCGTGTTTTTAATCCTTCTCGCCAAATTTGTTTACGATTATAGCCTGGGCTTGATCTCACTGTCGGCCATGATCGTTACATTTTTTCACACCAACCAGTTTGTGAAGGAAGAGGCGGCCAAGCACACAAACAGGGACCTTCACAGATCTTTCTGGGCGATTGTTTACACGTTGAGCTGCGTCATACTAGTGGATTACTTGAATGGCTATAGTCAAAAGAATTGGGGATATTTGATCCTCGTGGCAGATTATGACAAGCCCATAAATCTGTGGGAGATGCTGTGGATGATATGCATCACAGATTTTATTTTAAAATTTATAACTATAGATATAAAATTATTTTTTTCCTTTCTGCCTGAAAGGATTTTACCATATAAGAAAAAGGTGAGTCTTACCAACATCCTTTAAAAAAAATTTCTTCTATTAACTCCACACAGGAGGCCCTGAGGAAAAAAATTTTCTTCCGAGCCTATGTCCTCTTTGAAGATGCTGTGTGGAATAGTGATGAGTCGGTTCGGCCGGAATGGGCTCTTGAACTCGGGTCCTTTGCGGGAAACGGATCCTACTCCTACTCTTTTTTCAAATCGACCACTCCTAGAGAACCCTGTCCCGGACTGACTCGATGCTCGAACCCGCACCGCAGCATGGACTCGGGGCCCAAATGCGGGACTCGAAACGCAAACTCGAACCCGAATGCCTCTACCGGCGGCCACCGGCGTCCCCATGTCGGTCGGGTGACGGACCCGTGCGGCGGTCCAATGCACTGGTTAAACACGTGCCGTGTTTAACCAGTGCGTCTCGGTCTGAGCCACTCGCGAGTTCAGGAGCAGGTCCTGCGATTGAGTTCTTCTGCGGGTTCCGACTCCGAGGTCCGGCTCCGGTCAAACCCGTGTGTCACGGCCCAAGCCACTCGCGAGTTGGGAATGGCTCCCGGGACCTGTTCCAAGAACTCGAGTACTTCTAAAAGGAAGCACTTCTCGGAGGCCTCTGGCAAAATGCAGACTTACCCATCTCTAATCCAAAAGTGACGACATATCTGCAGTTTTATTTTAAGATTGATGAAATTTTGCATTCTTCACATTTTAAAAACAAGAAGAAGGTCACTGTCTAAATGAGATATGGAATAAACCTCCCCTTAAAGTAGAATTTTGATACATGGTGAAATTTGGCACACTTGATGTTCAAAATAAGAGAAAAATTGAACCACCAATTGGAAGAAGGGAATAAATCCAAAAATTGAGAATGGAGATATTTAAAAAAAACTTTATAACTTTTTACTTATAGGCTCATGTGATATCAATGATGATTAAGAAAACATAAATTCTGATTTATTTACTAATAGACCTGGCCGAAAAATACAATATTCATTAATATATGTAAATGTGTTGGATTTATTCCCTTCTTCCAATTTATCACATGCTACATACAAAATAATGAGAAATAATAGACAATATTATGACAAAAACTATTTATTTTTTAGAAAAAAACTTTAAGACACTATTATTCATCTACTTCTTCACTTTCGGATCTTGTAGTTGGCCAGGTCAGGAAAATTTCATAAAAATCTTTGAATTCATCAGGAATATACGGGATTATTTTTTGTATGTATTTGTTTCCTTCTTCCAACTAACTATTTTTTACAGCCGCATGAATCTATACGAAGCGAATGGTTTTTGTTCCTTTCTTCGAACTCACAATCAAACACTAACGTCTAAAGAATGTAAAAGTGTAGAAAACTGAATATGTCAAAAAGTGGCGTTTATTCCCTTCTTCCAATTGGTGGTTCAATTACTGTCTACATCTGATTTCGAAAAATTCTTCGTAAAGCCCAGGACTTCACCTAGAATTCATATAAAAAATAAATTCAATATACTCGTACAGTGCAATTGCCTAATCAATAATCCATTCATATTTATACTTTTTTTTCAGGGGAAGTTCTATTTCTTCATTGAGGCCTTGTCTCAACTTTACCGATCGATTGTTCCTATTCATCCGTGGTTATTATATTTACTGGAATCGTATCAGGGATACGAAAAGTTTCTGTCAGTCGCTTTATCCACGGCTTACATTGTCTCCAAGGGATTTGAGGTTCTAAAAAAGGCAAATCTACTGAAGACGGCTTCTTCACAACTTATGAAAAGCTCCGTAAGTTCTGTAACATACTTACAAATAATGCATGTATTTTTTATAGTACTTACAGTAATACTTGTCTGAAACGGTGACCCGACGGTTGGTCCCCCAAATTGTAATTATTGTGCATTATTTACCAATTTCAAACCTAAAATCAACTTCAAAAATGGCTTTAATAATAAGTTGGCATGGATATCCAACGAATTTATTTACAGTGTCGATTTTTTGACTAAAGTAATGGTATTTGAAAGAGAGAGTACGAAAACAATGTGCAACATAGTTGTCAATGATGAATGCTTGGAGCTGGTGGATGAGTTTGTGTATTTGGGAAGTATATTTACGAGAGATGGGAAGACTGATAGATATCGAAAGAAGGGTAAATGCCGGTAACTCCATTAATGGAGGACTGAACGCCGTTGGCGCCAACAAAAAACTGTCAAAAGAAGCGAAGCTAGCCGTCCATAATGGAGTGCTAGTACCTACCCTGATGTATGGCAGTGAGGCATGGAACTGGCAGAAAAAGGATGAAAGTAGACTGAATGCTGTAGAAATGAGATCCCTGAGACGTATGTGTGGTAAAACCATGTATGATCGTGTGAGAAATGTGGAGATCCACAAAGAATGCAAGGCTGATGTAAGCGTAATGAATAAGATTAAGAATGGGACGCTCAGATGGTTTGGGCATGTAGAGCGAATGGATGAGGAAAGGAGTGTAAGGAAAATATATGACGCAAATGTAAATGGTAGACGAAGTCGGGAACGCCCGAGGAAGACATGGCATGACCAAGTGAATCAGATACTTGAGTCGGGCGATGTCAAAAGTCAGAATAGTTGAAGAGGATGTATGAATGTGAACGAGGCAAGAAGTGTGTGCCAAGATCGAGTTATTTGGCGGTCCGTCCTTTCTGCCCACCCCTACGGTGAAACGGCGTGATGGTTAGTTAGTCGATTTTTTGTACTTATATTTTGGTACTATATAGCCAACTAGTTTTATCCTTCATGCATTTGAATGAAAATACATTTTATATTTTTGTTATTCAATGGTTCATCCTTTCCGCACACTTCTTCAGGGACACTGTATTATGTTTTGTGTAAGTAGGTATACCGTGTTTTCCTTAAGCAAACTGCATTTTGTATTTAAGTATTCCGGGGGGCTAACTGTAGGAGATCAACAATCGTCTGAAACCTAATTTATTTGGTCCCTTCAATCCACTTTAAGGCTTCAATGTGTATACAGTCAAACTTGGTTATAACAAGCACAAGGAGACCGACTAAATTTGCTCTTTATAGCCATTACTCATTATATCCAAAATAGGTTTTTTGAAAGTCGTATGTACCTACCTACTTGCCTCAACTATCGATATATTCGCAAATGTATAGTATATTTGAAAATACCAGTAATATATTTATATATTTCAAAAATATATTAGAAAAAACTTTTTTAATAAATGATTATTTTAATCGATAATTGTTTTAAAGATTTCGTTTTTATGCTTCTCAATTTCATCCACAAAAAAGCAACGCATTATAACTAACATCACCTGGTTCGAGGCTTCCAAGAAAAACATCACTAAAAATTGTCTAGCTTGTGCGTGTTGAATCGCATGTAAAATCGCACTAAAATTATACTTGTCATGACCCTGTGATGCACGACCCGCAACCCGATTGGTGCGGCCTAATATATTTTGAATTTTGAAAAAAAAAACCCTGAAATTCCTGGCTGAGAACAATTTTTATAGTGTTTCGGTGCATGTCCTAAAATGAACTCAATTTGAAGAACCGGAGTTTACAGAACACAAAATTAAAAAATCCCCAGAAACAAATCTTGAATTTAGCTGTCAATCCCCTCCCCTCCAGAAAAACAAAAAAATCCCCTTGTAGGTTGCGGGCCGTTCGGTAGAGGCAGAGCAACCCCTAAGCTAAAAAGGTTGTGTATCACTATTACAAATTTACCCCATCAGGTACTCGTAGCTAGGTACCTTTATAAATACTTTTATTGATTTTTAAAACAAAATTTATAATGAATTGTAATGTAAAAAGGGAACAAATTTGCAAACTGAAAATTGTATGAAATAAGTAGATTTTATGACAATATGACTTAGTCCCCTAAGGGTAAAAATGTTTCACATAGCCAACAATCTTACACAGGTAATGCCAAAGTATGAATCTGTCCCTAACGGGATAGGAAATTCTCGCCAGCTGCCTCTGTTGCGTGCCGGACATATGTCGCCACCTTTGATTGTTATTACTTAGAGAATAATTCCCAATTATTGTTTATTTTTTAAACCTATTTAATCATTTAGAAATTGCGGTGACATTTATTTATGTATTTAGAAAGTGTGTTGACAAAATTATCTGTGCGTTAAATCATGCGTTATATCAGTGAATCGTCCTCATTATAACAGTCGACAATTATATGAAAATATGAACTAAAATTTCATTTGGTAATTGCTCTTTATAGCCTTCTAGAAGGAGCAAATTTAGGCGGTCTCCTCGTGATCGTTATAACCAAGTTCGACTGTATATATTTTATTATTTTTTATTTCTATCACAGTGAGTTTCAGTGATGATACAATTAACAGATAAATATCATAGTGGATACCTATGATTATTTTTCCTTGTAATGTCTTATTTGTAGTAGATAAGTTGCGTAATTAATTACCTGGTGACATTTGTTTGTCGAAGTGTGTTTGTAGGTGATCTACAGAAGTAAAGCGATATGTATGCACATTGAACAGTTTTTATCATTTATATGACACTCCTTTTAATGTGACCAGTGAATTTTGAAAAAATGCTGATGTTAGAGTTTAGGCAAATGTTATTGAAAGTTTGTAAAGGATGATTCGGCGAATTTGCTGCTGCATTCATTTGTTTTGTAATTCAGCGTGTGGAACAGTGCTATATAGCAGTTACTTCTCAAAGGAATGTTAATACAGAGTGGCGCATAATTAATCATCCAATTTTGTTTTTGAATAACTTGTTTACTAAATAAATAAAAAAAGATTTTGAGAGATGGAAATGTTTATTTGGACCTTTAAAATTTTTTCTGTTAAATGGAAAAGATGATATCCGTCAAGTGGTTACCGCCAGTGCTGATACACATTTGTGCCCGTTTTATCACATTTTGACTTTCCGCAAGATTTCCGGTGATAAGCTCCTTAAGGGCTGCGATTGTCTGAGGCGCGTTGGCATAAACCAACCAGCGACTTGTAGACGACTTCAACCAGCCCCAAAGAAACAATTCTGGGATGGTTCAATTCGGGCGATCTTGCTGGCCATGCCAAATCGCCAAAACGGGAAATTACCCGACCAGGAAACTTCCTTCACAATATCCATTGTGGCTCGTGCGGTTGCACCGTCTTTTTGAAACCACATGTTCACTTAACCTCGCTCATCCAATTCCTGCAGTAAGAAGTCGTTTATTATGGCCCTATAGCGTTCGCCAGTAACAGTGACCGTATTACCAATGGCGTCCTCAAAAAAATACGGCCCAATCACTCCTCCCGCATGAATGCCGCACCACACAGTGACTTTGAGTGGATGCAATGGCTCTTTGTGCATCACACGCGTATTTTCAGTGCCCCAGAAATGAAGATTTTGCTTATTGACGTAACGGCATAAGTGGAAATGCGTCTCGTCGCTCATGATGACTTTCGACACAAAATCGTCCTCTTCATTGTTGAGATTGAGGATGGCAATTAATCCAAAATTATTTCACGTTCTTGTGGAGTATAGCACTCCATTGCTTGTCTGTTTGTATTCTGCAGTTGTCTAGTTCACAAATGTCAAATACGATTGACGTACGACGCCATTTGCAAAAATTATAACATCTTCCGGTAGGGTGATTAATTTTGCGCCACCTTGTATAACGAGATAAGTTCGGTACAGTCGATGTTAGTCCAGGCGCACACAAGCAAATTTAGTTGCGGGCAAAATCAATTACGGTATTCGGAGTTGGGCACACGAGGCAATGCGCGACACTAGGGAGATTTAAAAAAAAAAATTGTATGGCTTTCGAAATAGTTGCCAACTGGCTCTGCAACTAAAATTGCTTATGCGTGCTTGGAAATATTGTTTAAAATTCATTGCAGATGTATATCAAATTACCCCCTATCCGTCGCCTTAGTTCTTAATTGTCCAAACAACCATTTTAGTGTTTGTTCAATCTCCACTTTAAAATGAAAATTAAAGTATAAAAAATGATAGTTTATCACTTAACTAAGAATTATTTAAACTAATGAGACCTTTACCTTTATGAAAGTAGCTTTACAGTAGGTAAACACCTGACATAATGTTTCATTGAAATAATCCTCCTTCTCCTCCTGTAAAATTTTCTAATGGTCGTTTGGACAATTAAGAACTGAGGTGACGTATTGTTATCTTTGTTGCAAAGATTGAAATGTGCATTGAAAGTTATTGTTGAATTTGAAGATAAGATATTTTATAGATTACATTGTTTTGATGACATTCTCTGTACAGCTTATATTGTGATTTCCAAATCGGTAAAGCATCCCTACTTTTCTTTTCTAGTTTTCTAGAACCTACTATGTACTACTTAAATTACAGAATTTTTTTTGGAGTGTAAACATGCAAACGTTATCACTTGGGCAAGTTCTAAGGTTTATTAATATCTTGTTTTATTTTGCAGAATTTGGGCATTACCCCTAACGAGGATCAAATAAATTCTGCCGGAAAGATGTGTCCCATATGCCACGAAGAGTACCACACCCCGGTACTGCTGAGCTGCTCGCACATCTTCTGCGAGACCTGCCTGGTCATGTGGTTTAACAAGGTGCAGACGTGCCCCCTCTGCAGGGCCCAGGTCATAGCCGAATCTTCCTGGCGGGATGGGGGAACTAGTCAGTATTGCCAGCTATACTAGCAGAACATTGTGATAACAAAATAATATGTAAACAGAGTACCTAAATATAAATACCAAAATGTTATATTTGTTTTATTATTACGCATGTTTACTCGATCACATATATATATATATATATATACATGGTTCCATGCCAACTGAGAATAAAGCCAACTCAACACTTCCTTGAAAAGTCATTAAAAGCTATGAAAAAAATAATTTAAAATTAGCCAATAACCCTAACCTAACGTAACCTGTTTAACCAATTTTTAATATATATTTTTATCACTCTAAATGCCTTATCTGAGATGGTTCTGAGTAGGTTTCATTCCGAGTTGTCCGGTCACCATATATACATATCTCCTTTTAACATAACCCCATGCAACCTATTACCTGTTCCATTCTGACAGTTTTGGAATATATACCTGAGTGACCATGCCATAATCATCCAGTTATAAATTATGGAACCGCAGCACAGTACAATGGCTGAAAACTAACGTAAAAAAATCTACTTAACCTCTGCGCGAGTGAGTTTTGGCGAACAAAACTGTACATAAGTGAGTTTTTTTTTGGTTCATTTTTTAATTTTTTTTCAATAAATTATCATAGATTAACTAAAAATAATATTATATTTTGAATTAAAACATCAATCCACAAAAATAAACCAACATCAAAAAAAAAACATGTCCATGCAAAAAAAAACTGCTTCCTTCCTCTGACGACCGCTAAATGATGCAAAAAGAATTTTTAAACTAAAACTGCGAAGTTGGTATTGTAGGTATATCTTCCAAAACTTCAAAAACCACGCGCGGATGTCAATAGAAGCCGCTCCAATTCAAATGGTTTCATTAAATATGACGGTATTTGAATAATAGCCGTGGACGAAACATTTCGTCCATACTCTTTTGAGCATTTTTTCACTTCGATGAACCGTTTTGTCCATACTCGTGGAGAGGTTAAAAAAAAACATTTTTAGATAATTAACACATATATTTCTGAATTTCTTATGCTATCTAATATTAGATATTATAATTTTGTAATTGACTAATAAAAATTTACAATACTTTTTTTAAATATTAACCTCGTGTGTATCTTGATCACAAGGGATAAATTTTTTTTTCTTCTAAACACTTAACACTAATAAGGAAAACTTTATTAGAATGACAACAACATTAAAATTGAAAATACATTTATAATACAGTGAAACCTCTTATCTATCGTTCCTCGAATAATCGTTTTCCTGTATGTGTCGTTATTTCTTGTAGTCCCGAATTAATTTCATATAAAACACGCAAAAGTAGATCGCATTGATCGTTTCTCTTTACCGCATTAATCGTTTAAATCGCAGCACCATCAGATGGACAACAAGAAGAACAAGTTGAGGTTTCTGAAGATGATTGACTCGGATTGGATACAGAAATAAACTTTAATAATTTTGTTATTTTCGATGACAATATTCCAACATGTGGGATTGAAACAATAGAAAAATTGTGTGATGTAAGCTTGAAAGAGACTGTAGAAGAGGTCGACGAAGGGGATCCGCCATCTGTCCCTTCCTTTTCAGAAGCGTACACGAATTTCGAGAGATAGAAAACTTTCTTTAAGTGCCTCCGTACATGACGCTACTTACAAGCTACTCGAGTCTTATGCGCGCCGCTCGAGAGTACCCCCAGTACGATTTTACTAGTATTCGTACATAGCGCTATGCGGCAGCTGTCGGTTTGAAGTCAGTTTGAAGTCAGTTTGAAGTAAGTTTTAGTCGAGCTACACGTTGCATCATTCGTATCTGCTACTTTTCGTTGGACGTTTGACAGAAATGGCGTCGGAACATGAAAATAATGTTAGATTTATTCTGGAAGTGGAAAAAATGCATGTTTATATAACTTTACTTTACCAGAATACGTAAGAAAAGATTTAGTGGAGAAGGCATGGATTGATGTTGGAAGAAAATCATTTGACATCTCTTGAAATCGTGTTCACTCCGCGGCTGCACGTGAAAAATGATCAAGTTCATTCATTATGTTCGGGTAGCGCCGTGTACGGAAACCAGCATTAAAAAGTAGTATATCTACATGGTACTTGAGGTTGTATGACGATGAAAGATTATATACAGCAGAAAGTGTAATTTTTTGTCTCCGTGCGCTTCCCTTTTTTATTTTGTTCCAAAATTTTTTATTTAAGCAAATTGATTTATTTCTTCAAACTTCGCAAATTCACTTTGTGGCATCATCATTATTAATAAATGAAAACAAATAACTTTGTGTACACCACTATTTAATCAACAATATCGACATGTTTCAAAAACTATGTTTTCTTCGTCAGGATAATAAGTTAATAAAAAATAACAAAAGACAAACAAGTATAGACAAAATATTAGAAAGGAGAGGTGATCAATTACTTAAACATAAAAAAAAAAAATAATATAAATAAATAAAATATGCAATTTTGGGAAAAGTTATTGTTATTTTTTATTAACTTATTATCCTGACGAAGAAAACATAGGTTTTGAAACATGTCGATATTGTTGATTAAATAGTGGTGTACACAAAGTTATTTGTTTTCATTTATTAAATTGATTTATACCTGGAACGTGGATCTTTTTTAGAACATGTATGTAAATAGGTACATATTAAAACTTTTAATATTAACATGTTTTTTTTTCTATTTTCCCGCATCCATAGTTTATTTCAACAGGTCCCTTCAAAAACGATAGATAGAGGTTTTACTGTATTTGCAATGGAGCCCTTGTCCGGAATAATGTTGTATCCAACCAAACTATCAATGTTGAGTTATTGATGAAATAATGTTGGGCATATTAATAAGCATCTTCTAAGATAGGGATTAGGGTAATGAAATTTTTTTTGACCTGTGGCAGCCTTTTAAAGTTTGGTTTGTGGAAGAATGTTGTATAATGCCATTTATCGAAATCACAGCATTTATGGAAATAAATAGAGAAAACGAATGTCTTATGGCTTCAACTAGAAAGTCTTCAAATCCAGAAGCTGAAGAATGCAGGAAAGTAGAATTTGTCCAGAAAAAATATTATTAAGCCTACTTTTTAGCCGTTGAAACGGTTGTGGAATAATGTTGTGTGTGAATTTTTTATATACAACATTATTCCACAAATTCAGTGTAAATTCTAGTAATAAACTCTAATTTAATTGCCTTTCTAGAAGACTTTTCAATTAAAACTCTTAAGAATTGTATGTTTTATGTACTTTAAATATAAAATGTTATGAAACATAACTGGTTTCGTTTTTTCAATTTTTCTCAAAACAAGAATATTGTTGGATACAACATTCTTCTGGGCAAGAGCTCAATTATCAACAGAAAACAGTGTGCATTGCCTGGTTCTCTACTGGAAGACACACCAGTATTGCCATGGTGCAAAACTTGGAAATGTAAATAAATTATTTATTTATTTAATGCCTAATTATCATGAATAGAGAATACATAAAATGGACCTTTATTGTACAAAAGACCTCTCATCTCAAAACAGTCCGACGAATATTTAAACCAGTTCAAACCCACTTCCGATCAATGGGTTATAATATCCAACAAAACAAAAAAAGATAATGACCTACTACAGAGGGTGTCATTAAATAAGTAGCCTGAATATGCCCTGATGACGGACACTATAACGCTTTCTGAAACGTTGGCTAAAAGCGCAACATGGCAATGTAATGTAATTTGGGAATTCTTTTAAAGAAAAGTTTGGTAAATATTTCCCTATTAGGGTCACGCTCAATACGGACTTTTTATTACAAAAACACTTAACATCAGTTAGATAATAATGGGAATTAAGTATTTCAGTTTCCGGAATTGAAACATAATGAATTTTAATAGTTATTTCGTTAAAAAAACGAATATTTGCTTGGCGGCCATTGTCATTGATGTCAAAGTTTTGAGGTTAGTTTTTTTTCTTCTCTTTTTTCATCCAAAATATTAACCTATGACCCTAAAATAGGTTCTTAGTTTGGGTTTAATTAAAAAACGAAAAAAAAAACTAGCCTAAAAAGCTATTTTAATATTATTATATCAAAACATGGCATGAAGAAAAGGTGTGAAATTGTCTGTTTTTTAATGAAATATCTACTAAAATGCATTATTTTCCAATTCCGGAAACTGAAATACTTACTTCTCATTATTATCTAACTGATATTAAGTGTTTTTGAAATAAAAAGTGCATTTAAATGTCCCGTCCCTATTAGGTAAATATTTACCAAAAAGTTTATCAAGGGACCAGCAAATTAAAACTTCTTCAATTTTCTCATAATGTAGGGAAAAGAAAAAGAAAATAAAAAGCCTGAGGGATTTTTTCAGGGTTAGAAAAAAATTTACGGCGGGAAAACCTAAATATCAAACTGGGACTTAAAGCGAGTTTCACTGTATATCAACCCTAAACATATCACATTCAGTTTTAACTCCGCTTCAGTAACTACTTGCTCCTTGTTTTGGATTTTTTTTGGAAGAAAGCTCCATCCGCCATTGTTGCCTGCTTGTTTATCTCTTTGTGTTTTTTCCAAGGTACAATTTCCTCTAACACCTCGCCATCCCCCTTTATTAATCTGAAAAAGACTACAAAAACTGAATAGGAATGAATACAATATGAAAACACTTTACTAGGGTTAGAATAAAATCTTCCGTATTATGAAAAAAGTTACTTTTTTCATAAAATATAAATCTAACATTTGGGGTAGTGGTGAGTCCGAAAACGACAAACACGTTTGGAATTTAAAAATGCCCAAACAGTTATTTATAATCCGGACTAACAGTTTGTCCGTTTTGTCGACTTCTATCTTATATCACGAAAGCGCGAGAGTGAATGAGACAGAAAACAGAACCGCTCCAAACGAAAACCATTATCTTACCCGCTCGCACTAACATCGTAATAATATGTGAGAGTGAGATAGATTTGTTGCAGGAGAAAAACAGTACCTCATCAATAAAAAATAGTATCTTACCCTCTCGCACTAGCGCCTTAACATTATGTGTGAGTGAGAAGAGGCAGTAGAGGTACCTGTTATTTTAGGAAATAACATTAGCTTAACGTTTCACACTGAAGGGGCATACTGGCAAAGAGCGAGAAGGCAACCTGTTATTTTTAAACAGGTTGAAAAATTGAAATCAAATAATGCAAAGGTATTCCGCTGTTTTCTGTTATCTCTTCTGTTCTCAGAACAGTAGAGGCAACTGTTATTTTAAGGAAATAACATTAGCCCTCTTACCTATTATTAATGAAATAAAAATTTGTTATGTTTCCAAGAGCTCTTAATTACATATCAGGGTAAACATGGTAAATTAATAATGTTCTGATAAATGAATTCGGCCGCTTTGAAAAATATTTTAAAATACCATTCACATAATGTAATTTTAATGGCAATAGTCAGGGTCAGGGTTTTATTGCTATGGACAGATACAGATTCTGTATACACCCCCAGAAACGCTACTGCTAAACTGTTAACAGTAACAGTGCTAACTGCTATTTCATACAACTGCCTTAAAAATAACTTTTTTTTTTCCAACAGTTTGGGAAAACTGTTGGCGTTTTACAAATAACAGCTCGTTTTCGTTTTTTAAAAAGAACAGAAACGCCCACCTCTAATTTGGGGATATAATGAGATTCACATGCAAATTGTTTCCGGGTTGCCATAAGGTAGAAAGTGTGGCAAATAGAGAAAAATATCACATTTGGGGAATAATTAAAAAAAAATGAGGTAATCAGAACAGAGGGCACTCTCGGATTCCAGGCATCGATGGAAACAAAATATTAATTTAATTAGTAGGTAAAATGCTTTTATATTAAATTTAGGTAACTATGATGAAAATAGGCATGGAAAAAATCAATACTTGCAATACCAAATAAACGGCAAAGAGCTGCCATGAAAATTTTGGAGCCATTTTAGCTTCAGGTCGACCTTTACATTTCTACAGAACAATGACAAATCAGCACACTTGAAAAGTGACAAGTTGTTCAAAGTGATGAATAAAAACTAACCTAACCTAGTTAACCTAAATTCAACAGTTTGTTGCTGTGCATTAAAAATCTGATAGTATTAAAATACGCTAGCATCTTTAATACAGTTGAAATTTAAGAACCCAACTCGAGTAAATCTGACGTCGTGCCTTAAACTAACTTTGTCGCATCGGACACCGCCCGCAGGGCCTAGCAAAAGCGTAGAGCTGGTTTTTAATTGCTAGTAAATTAATAAATAATCATTAGTTCGCACTCTAAAGTAGAAATGTAAAGGAAAACCTCAAGCTGAAGTAGTACATAAATAAAGTTAGTAAGTAAAATTTACAAAATTTTAAGAAACCCCTGACACAAAAAAGGCTGATAACCTTGAGACGCCTAAACAGATTTTCATGAATTGTAACTAAGGACCATCTCTGTTACGTCAGCTTTCAAACAAAAAAAACTGCATCACAATCGGTCCATTCGTTTAGGAGCTACGATGCCACAGACAGACGGACAGACACACAGACACGTCAAACTTATAACACCGCTCCTTGCGTCGGGGGTTAAAAAGACAGTGAGTAAAACAGCCATATTTTTTACACTAACTAAATTTATAGCATAACAACAGAAAAGGATAAATTCAAATCTAATCTTAAAAAAGGGATTTCAAATGACATAATGCAGACAGTTGAAAGTTCAAACCTAAAAACATCAGCATCACTATTTATTTGAATAAACCTTCATAACACAGTATTTGTTACTGAGTTACAGGTCTATCGATTTTTTGTCTATGTTTATATACTTTCACGTAGTTCAGTAATTACTCAATTTTCAAATGCAAGGGATTCTCAATCTTTCGTTGCTAACCATTCATCCGATTGCAATAAAACTTTGGGGATTTGATGTGCGCATGCCTGCTTTTGTTTCTATATATATAATAGTGAATTCTGGCACCATGAAATTATGCATTGCTAACCGTTCATTCGGTTGCTATGAAACTTTGGGGAAATAATGTGTGCATGCCCGCGATGGTTTCTATATATAATAGTGAGCTCTGGCATCATGAAAATGCATTGCTAAACTGTTCATCCAATTGCAAGGAAACTTTGGTGAGTTGTTATGAGCACGCCCGCGAAGGTTTCTATATATACTGGTGAGACCTGGCATTATGAAATTTGTATAAAAAAATTGCAATAGGTGGCACTCGAGCTGTTTGAAAACTGAATGTACCGGGATTGAATGTATGGAATGCGGGAGGGAAACTCGGAAGAGGGGAGGGGAATTCAAGAGGGGGGGTTTGCAGGAGAAGGGAGTGGGGAGAAGGAAGGCGGAGTGCGAACGCGTGAAGGGAAGGGGATGCGGGAGAGGAAGGGGAGGCAGAAGGGGAACGGGACGAATGGGAAAGAACACGCAGGGAGAAACAATTTCTTTATTAAGTGGCATAGCAACGCATGCCAGGAACTCGCTAGTTTATTATAAACATTATCGTTAACTCACTTTTTGTCGTGCCATGTAAAAATAATTAATAAAAATCCCAAAGTTTCATAATTTTTTTTCAAATTGCAGTCGGAAACTTTGGTTTCATAAAGGTGAACATTTTAATTATTTTGTGGTTAACTTTTAGATTTGAATATAAAGTGTGGTGTTTTCTCTTTCTAATACCGTTTAGATCATATTTCTCAGTAAGTAAGGGAGACACAATGATTTATATGAGACCTATACGAGTTGTTCCCAAAAACAAACAAATTAGCCTGAAGGGTTAAACTGATTAAAAAATGACTTGTTATTGATAAAAATTCATTTCAATTTTGTTAGAAGGCTGGGGGTTAGTATGCTTTTTAATTAAAATACCATTTCAGAGTGAGAGACAATTTTTAGACTACATTTAAAATCATTTTGAAGCTTTCACTGGAGTTCCATGGGGCTCTCATGTGGGACCTGTATTATTTTTAATATTAATCAATGATATTGCAACAATATTTAACCTGTTGAATGCCGGGCGTATTTCGAAAAACCTTGCAGATTTTACCTTGCTGCTTTCTGGTCAAATATCCATATAAAAACAAAGGATTTTTTTTTTTGCGATTGTTTTGTGTTTACCAGATAATAAATCTTATTATTCATGTAATTACATGATAATATCGTTAAGACGCTTTTCCAGAATAGCTAACTAACTAAACAAATATATTAAAAAATCTCCCATTTTGGAAATAATTGTCAAAAAATATAATCACACAAAAAAATTTAAACGGATTTTATTATTTCTACACAAATCTGAATACCCAACATGAAAAAACACAACTCAAAGGAATTCGCAAATAAATAAAGACCTTTATCGCATTTGAAAACGTAAAACTTCGATTTTTTGCCTTTGACGGTTGCAAAAAATGACCCGCCAAGTCATAGAAAATTTATTTTAAAATATTCTAGAGTAGCTAGATTAATGCAACCATCGATTACGTCAAGAATGATATTGACGCAATCGATTCTGACCTTGTTCTTCATACAGTTTTATTATACATAAGGGTTAAAATCAAAATTAAGCATTAAAATCAATACATAAGCATTAAAAAAAAAACCAAAAGAGTTTTGTGGCCGCCGGCGGCCTTCCAGCAAACAGGGGCGTGCACTCCATATAGGCATATAAGCACTGCCTACCCTACCGTATTTGTAAAACATAAGCATGTTTTAATTTATTAAATTATTGCTAAAAATAAATTAATAATAACACACTTTCAAAAATAAGCGCGAAGAAGCTGAGCAACCGAAACTACGCGAGCGCCACGCCATCAAACGGCATACTACAAACGTGGCGTATATTGTAACTAGAAACTACACGCGCGCCTTCCGACTGCCTCACTAAAATACGGCCTAAGCAGGAATTTTTTCTACCTAGAGCTAACTTCATACAAGATACCATAGCAATATTTACGAAATGCACAGAGCATAGAGAAGATTTGTCGTTTTGAATTTGCTTATATGGGGTTTTTTGTTAGTATTAGGCAGTGCTTTCTGGAACAAAATTAGCAAATGGCAATCGGCGTGACATCTGTTATTATCTATTTTTATCAATTAGTTGTCTTTCGTAAATGCAAATTGTCTGTTCAAAAACTTTTGTCATACTTTATTGTGAATTATCTGATAAAATATGGAAAGTTTAACCTGTAAAACTTGTTATAGTGAAGGAAATAATGGTGTTTAAGTAATTTAAAAAACGATGGGTTTTCATCATTTTCGTCAGTTAAGCGTCGATTCAACATGAAATATTATGATGAGTATAATTGGTTAACAGGCTGTGTTCGCACTAATAGTTTATTCTGTTCTCCTTATATATTATTTTCTTAAAATAAAAATGTTTGGAAAGACAACGGCTACTAAGATTTAAATAACTTTACCAACGCTACTAAAAACACGACATGACAGAAGTTTTTGTTTTTAATGATTGATTTTAATCAATTCGCCAGTTTTCCTACTGCCTACCCTGATCAAAAACTCTGTGCACGCTACTGCCAGCAAATGATAGGTTAAAGGAGTAAAAATATTAACCTTAAAATTTAAAAAACAATTACTAATTGTAATAATGAAAAACCGAGCAATGGCTTAGGAATAAGTTTAAGTAATGCAGACAAGATGGAAGGATAGAGTAACCTGTATCTGCCGGATTCCTCATCCAGCACTTTCCTCACAACTGACTGTCGCTTCTCCCACTCCTCTTTAGTCATGGGTGCCATGGTCTTAGATCTCTCCATTAATCCTGAAATCATCGATACAATTTACAGAAGACAATTTTAGGCATTTATTTATTTAGTTAAATTCAATAATGTGGTGTTTGATTATCATTCAATTACGTCACACCCCCAGGTTTTTTTCTTTTTTTTTCAGTAAAATTTTACTTACGACTACCAAATAATATGCCTAATTACCAAAAACATTGTTTCTTTTTAAGAAACCCAAACTAAGAACCTTAAAATCTATTTAACAAATAGGTTCATAGTTCGGGTTTAATTAAAAAATATTAAATAACCTAAAACCTAGGTATGTTTTTAGGTTTTCACGGCCAAAAAGTATTTTTGTTATTGTTTTTGGGGTGTTATGCCGTGTTTCGCTACCTCCTTCTTTAGCCAACGTTTCGGACAGCGTTACAGTGTCCATCATCATCATCAAACGGGGAAGAACGTTCTTCGTTTGAAATTTTGGGAGTGCACTTGGTATCTGTTTGACTATAATTATAAATTATTATAATTGACAAGCATAATCTAAAATAATACTAAATCTACATGCCACATTGATTGATAGCATCGCTTAGTATAAAGTATCTCTACTTAGGAGCCATATTTTCAGTATTATTTCAGTAGAATCTATTTAGTAAATTGCAATTTTTAGAATACATCATATTGAATATGTACACTGCGGCACCAGCTGTGAGCTAAAAGCGGCCTGCTGACGGGCGGGGATCCACGGCAAGCCTGACGTCATAGGCGAGCTACGAGCATTTTTGTACATATGTCCGCCGGACAACACAATCCACGGCTTCGTGCTTGGACCGCTCTCCGCGGACATGATCGCCTACTTCTCCGTGAACAAAACAAGCGAGCAGAGTAGTAGAATACGACATCATTAGGTTGTCCTTCATACGCTTATGTGTTTCTGCGTTTGCTGCCTCGCTATATTTTATTCGACATTTACCGTTTTCGGGTAGCAAAAAGCCTTATGACTAATTGTATTTAATGATTTTTGAGTACAAATGAATGGAAAGAAATCCATCAGATTTGGTTTTTTAGAATGATTTGTGCACCTCTCAAGAGCACAGGAAGGCATTTTTTTTCACAAAAAAGAGCCTAGAGCGAAGCGTTTGTGGCAGCTTATCTGACTTATGTGCTATACTAAACGCAGTAAATCTAAAGTATGTGCAATGGACCTAGTTCAGTGAAACCATACGCGTTTTCTCTAATCTCATCATCTAAGAATTTTATGTAGGTAATTTGAATTATCAATTTGGATTTGAATGAAACAGCTACATTGCACTATATTCCATCTCCAACAACTGAAATAGTTGTTTATTATATTGTTAAGTTGGGAAAATATTCCACAAGCCGCGGCACTTTTAACAGGCACAGATTTTGAAAATTACACTACATTTCAACTTAATTACTTCAAGAAACAACTAATTATGTTTGGATAGATGGTAAAAGAAGCATTAAAATTTAATTCCTTATTCAAAGTTCAAAATTTCCCATATAAAACAATCCTTTTACTGCTATTTTTTTTTAAAATGGATTTGACATTTGCAAAGTTTGTCGTTCCATTCTAAAAACGCATGAATTACTTAGTTTGGTAAATAATCCACAAGCTGCCGCACGCCGCTACACTTTTAATTTTGATTTTTTTTTTATTTTTAGAATTTGAAAAGTAGACTACTTTTAAACTACCAAAAGAAAAATCGGTTTCAGTCGTGATAGACGGAAAAAAAAAATTCCCCTATAAAGCATCTCCATTGATGCCATTTTTTTTATATGGATTTGACATTTGTGAAGTTTCATTTCAAATTAAATACGCATGAATTACTTAATTTACCTAAACTAAGAACTTAATAACCTATTTTGTGTACGTTAATAGTTGTTTCTTGTAGTAATTGTTGAAATGAAGTGTGATTTCCATAAGCTGTGCTTAAAAATGCGGCGGCTTAGGGATTATTTAATCTTAGTTTACCCGAAATAAGAGCCTAATAAACTATTTTGTGCATGTAAATAGTTTCTTGTAGTAATTGTTGAAATGAAGTGTAATTTCCATAATCTGTGCCTAAAAGTGCTGCGGTTAGTGGAATAATTAATTTAAGTAAAATAAAAATGTTGATTAATTTGTAAACATTCAATACAGCAGAGTGTGCAGGTCTGCAACTATGTTTTCCAAAAAAAAAACTTACCAATTGGAATGTTACAAGATTTTTCCGGCTCTGCAGGCTGAATTTCGGGTTTTTCTACGGGTATCATTGGTATCTCATTCTTTTCATGATTATCTGGAGATTTTTTGGATTTCTTCAGTTTTCTTTTTTCGTTTTTCAATTTCTTTTTGAGTCTCCTCGCCGTTTTTCGTTCTTCCCTCTTAATTTTCTTCTTAAGTTTCTTCATTTCCTTGCGAAATTTAGCTGAATCTGCGCTGCTGTCACCCGAGTCAACGGATTCGCTTTCACTGGATGAAGAATTGCGTTTATTTTTGTGATCAAGGCTCCCTTTTGGATCGTTTCGCTCCGATTTTCCCATATTTACGTATTAACAGAGTTTATACCGAGTTAAGTGATAATTGATCTAACCGAAAGTGAAACTTACGAATGAGTTTGAACACTCAATTACGATCAGAACTGATCAGAACTATAGCAGAAGAGGAAAACAAATCAACATTACTAGCCAAAATAATCCATTATCGCATTAGAAGAAAAATATCAGTGACAGTTATTTGAAACCACTTTAGCTAATATTCTATCTGATTATATCTCTATGGTCTGGGGTAGCTGGCTAGTGCATGAGTTTTTCAATCGATATTTTTTAACCAATATTGAACAAATTTGGAATATTATTCAATTATTTTTTTAATATTAGTTATTGTACCAAGAAATAAAAAAAAAAATTGCAATTCACACGTGGTCGAAGTGAAACCTTAAAAAAACTAAAGTAGACAGGAGTGGGGAGACTACGAAGCACCGCACAAAGAGGAGACCGATTATATTATTTCATTCTCTCGCAGCCTAAATCCTATTGATGTATTTGTTTTTTTTTTAGTATTGCTATTTTTCATTTCATTGAGTTTCAAATCACAACGGTGTTAAAGAAGTTTTTACTTCAAAATACGACTATCCTGCAAAACCTTATTTATGAAATAAGTAAAATTTTCAAAATTTTAAGTAACCCCCGATACAAAGAGAGCTGATGACGTTGAAACGCCTGAACAGATGTTGTAGCTAAGAACCATCTCGATCACGTCAGCTTTCAAACAAAAAACCGCATCACAATCGTTCCGTTTTTTTTTTTTTTTAAATATGAATACCGCACAAGAGTCCCAACTGCTCCCGCCTGGAGCCAGTGAGACCATGGCATTCCCAATCGGGGTATGTTGTGAGGCTGAAGTTGTGGGGAGGGGAAGGAGATAAGAGAGAGGAAGGTGGGGAAGTACCTGGCTATTCAGATCTGGTCACTAAACACGGCTAAAGCCATTTCAAGCAACGTTTCAATTCAGAACGGTGGTCTTATACCAGGGCGATACTGATAGTATCTTCCACTCTGGAACGTGCCACAAATATACTATATATTATTTTTAATGAGGAGCTACGGTGCTACAGACAGAGACACAGACGGCGGTCAAACTTATAACACCCCTCTTTTTGCGTCAGGAGTTTAAAAAAATCGAGTGCCGTTCACACGCGGTACAAGTGAAAACCTTAGGCCCTCCGTTCATGGAGATACTTACAAACTACGTGATTGTGACACAACCACAAGTACCCTGCAAATGTACTACTTTTTAAAGCTGGTTTGCGTACACGGCGCTACCCGAATTATACTGAACTTGATCATTTTTCACGTGCAGCCGTGGAGTTAACACGATGTCGAACGATATCAAATGACTTTTTTTCCAACATTAATCTATGCCTTCTTCACTAAATCCTTTCTTGCGTATTCTGGTAATGTAAAGTTATGTAAACACGCATTTTTTTTCACTTCCAGAACAAATCTAACATTACTTTCATGTTCAGACGCCATTTCTGTCAAACGTCAAACGAAAGTAGTAGACACGAATGCTGCAACGCGTAGCGCGCTACCAGCACCGTCGTTAGTGCGCTACCGACTTCAACCTGACATCCGTCGCGTAGCGCCGTGTACGAACACCAGCAAAATTGTATGGCGGGTACCCACGAGCGGTGTGCGTGTTACGCGCATCGGGCTCGAACAGCTTGTAAGTAGCTCCATGAACGGAGGCGCTTACCCACACAATCTCAACCTACAGGAGCCTTGAAAACTGAGCTTATAAAGAATAAAGAACGTTCCAGTAAGTCATAGAAATAAACGAATTGAGACATCTATGGAGTAGGCGCTAAAGGATTTTATCAGCTGCATTATTATGTGAATCTCAGATCGCGGGAGTATTTGAAAATATTAAAAAAAAAAACTAATGCCTCTATGGAAAATTTGCCTAAAACAGGCAGCAAAGCAATCCGAGGAATTTTAAATAGCGCTATATTGTGGCAAAAGTGCGCAGCTTGACAGAGCGCTACGCTTCGTAGTTCGTAGGTACTGTACGTAGGTAAGATTTCATTCTATTTCATCTCTCGCAGGCTAAATCCTATAGATGTAAGTGTTTGTCTCTTTTTAGTGTCACTCACGTTTCAGTGAGTTTCAAATCACAAAGGCGTTAAAGAATTTTCAGTTAAAAATAAGCGGTTTATTTAGCGAGATGCAGTTTTTCAGAAGCGATAATTTCGTGGTTAAAATTTTCCCTTGCGAATAGAGCTTCACAATTTTGTTGTTTGTTTGAGGATACAAACAAAAAACATTTGAGAGACAGTTTTTTTTTGTAATCATACAACGATACAACAAAACATGTCCATAATCCATTACAGTAATCAAACGGTAACAACTACGTAATTAAAAAAATATACATATTTCAGGAATATACCATAACAAGCGCTAAAGTATTTTTTGTTAATTAATTACTGTGGTGAAGTGATATCATCAATATTATCGCTTTCTATGATTAATCATTCAATTCTGTTTATCAGAAAAAGGTATGCTAGCAAACTAATCGGTTGGGTAAAACGCTTTTAGCAGATTTTACAGTAAAATTTCAAACAAAGTTAATTATAATGAGCCGTACTATCGACAACGCGTTTAATATAATCTTCGCTACAAAACCTCTAACTTATTTTTACCTTGTGTTTGGCATCAAGAATGTTAATACCAGTGGCGTAACGGTTAAGCCAAGTGGTATATTAACAAAAATATACTCATTAGCGTTCAGCTTTGCGATATTTGCTGCACAAATTATATTGTCTTATAAAAGATTTATAAGATTTTCATTCACGATTGGTTTGGAAAAGGCTTTTCTTGATGCTTTTATTAATATTCCACCAATTTGTTTCGGGGTTTTAATCGTTTTAGTTTCGATTTTCATGTGTGGGCCGGAAACTGTCAACTTGTACAAAAATATTGACTTCATCGACAACAATCTTTCCGTTGACAAAGAGAAATATTACAAGACGTTGAGAAAATACATAATTTTTGGTGAATGTTTTTACATAACGTCCACTGTCTTTGCTCTGCTGTTCGACCATTTAACGTATTCAATTAATCTTGATTTGTTCTTTTGGTATTTGTTAAAAAGTACTGTAGATTTATATAATTTCCAACTCTCGATAAACTTGACAGTTTTGTACCATCGCTTGAAAACTTTAAACACGCTACTAGAATCAAAATGTTATTTAAAATTAATCGAAGATGGCATTAGTTTCATAACCAAGTGTGATGATTATCAAGAGAAGTCTTTTGAAACACACCATTTTAAGGATCAACTGAAAAAAGCTATAAACAGGCCATCAAATAATCGACAAGATAAATGCATGGAAAGTAATATAACAGCTTTACGTCTTATGAAAACCTACGACAAAATTTCTGACAACGTACACATATTGAATACGTGCTATGGACTTTCGGTAATAAAATATAACGAATTAAGAAGAATAATAAAATCTAGTAATCCCTTGAATTTATTTTGATATTGTCTTTTTTTTACAAAAGTGATTTCAGTAATTTTTAGTACCTCCCCGGTGAGAGACCACCATTATAAATTGAAACATTGGATGATCGGTTTTGGCTACCTGTACATAGTAATAAGATCTGAATTTTGGGTACTTCCCAACCTCCTTGTTCCACATCTCCTTTTTCCTAGATAATAATAGAAAATATTTAAATAATCAGAAGAAGATAATATCAACATAATCTCAATGTTACACGAAACAGTTAACGAAACATAAAATAAAAAAGGTAACGTTTGCAACTACGAATTGAACCTATATCCTCTGTCTTACCGGAACATCACTCTCCCAATTGAGCTATTGAGACCTAGTTATATCAGTTATTTTTAACTATCTCTCATTTCATGTTTTTTAAAGAATTTCTACTGATTTATTCAATAAATCAATAATAAATCTCGCCTACTGTTTTCTGTTTCACATTTCGTTTAGATTTGTTAATACGTGTATTATCATCTTCGTCAGTGAATAAACAATGCTTTGATTTGTATAAGCCACAAAATTTACTCCAATAAATTTAATAAAATCGCAAATTTTATCCACTCTGAGACATAACAACTGACTGCCAATTCGTATATTCTAGTTTTCCCCCTAATAGAGTAGAGAGTTTACTCAATAAACAAGTTTTCTCACAGGTTCCCATTTTCTAATGATTTTAATTTAGAAAATATTGTGTTTTAGGTTTTGTTGCTGACCATAACGGTTTTTCTCAACGTGATTGGAACATTGCAAACTATTTGTTTATTCAACCATGCCGCTCTTACAAATGTAGTAAGTGCACAAATTTAATGATAATAATTTTTTCCAAGGATGCCCCGAGGAAATTATTTTCCCCCGAGCCTATGTCCCTTACAAAAAAATGATAATTTTTTTTCTTTCTCTGATAAATATTTTAGACGATATGAACGAATGTTTGATGAAACATGTGAGGGAAAATGATTTTTTTTTTCAAAATATCATGCAGAGATTTCCTTGCCAGACCACTCAGCCTACTTTTTAACAAATCACTACAAGATGGTATTTTTTCAGTCAAATGGAAAACGGTTTTTTAACTCCCATATTTGAGAAAGGTTGTAAAAGCGATATTAAAAATTATAGACCCATCTCTAAACTTGACTGCGTAGGAAAGTTATTCGAGTCAATAATATTTGACTATCTACTAGCTCACGTAAGTAAATAGATTATCATTGAGCAACACGGATTTTTCCCCCGGCGCTCCACAACTACAAACCTTCTTGTATACTACCAATTCATCCGCGAAAGCATTGAAAAGCATTTACAAGTAGATACTATTTACACGGATTTTTGCAAAGCATTTGACCAGTTAAATCAATCACTACTTATCAGGAAGCTGGAAAAGTTTGGCATTAGTGGAAAAACTCTGAAATGGTTTGAGTGTTACATTACTGAAAGAAAACTACAAGTAGTTGTAGGAGGATACTCCGCGGATCTTTTTACTGTAACATCGGGAATTCCGTAGGGCTCTCATCTTGGACCCTTGTTATTTTCAACCTTTATCAACGACATAGTTTTAAAAATAAAATTTTCAAAATATCTCCTATTTGCAGACGACCTTAAGCTGTACAAAAAAATCACATCATTGGAAGATTGCACCAATTTGCAAAAAGACCTATCATCACTTCATGAATGGTGCACACTAAATGATTTATATTTTGATAAAAACAAATGTGCTGTAATGTCCTTCACAAAGAACAGAAATAAATTTTCAAAGGCATATCACATTAACAATGTCGCTTTATTAAACATAACTTCAATTAAAGACTTGGGCGTGATATTTGACTCCTCACTTAGCTTCAATAAACATGTAGATACAATTTCAAAGAGTGCGTCACAAATATTAGGAATCTTAAGAATCACAAATTGCTTTAAAAGTGCAGAATTTACTTTAACATTATACAAATCAATTGTGCGAAGTATTCTCGAATACGGATCCACTACTTGGTCTCCCAATTATGAGATTCACAATTATAGAATCGAATCCATACAAAGAAAATTAACCCGTGTAATTTCTTATCGCGAAGGTTTATCAGATCAATTTGGAACGCATGACAACCGAATTCTACCTGTAAACTACACTCTTTGACAGCCAGACGGAAATTTTCCGATTTAGTGCTTCTACAAAAAATTATACATGCATCAGTTGATACACCAAACATTTTATCCCAAATTAACATCAACACACCTTCAAGAAATTCAACTAGGAGGATGCAAGATATTTTCTATATATCTACCTATCACACAAATACAGGATACTTCTCTCCTACACCACGAACATTAAGACATTATAACATTAAACACTGCTCTAATAATGAAATTGATATTTTTAATGACCCATTCAAACATTTCAAAAAAAAAATCATATAAAGCTGATATTGTGATGAAGCCCTTTATTCAAAGACAGGCAATATTGTACCTACTAAATCATTGTCCCATCAGAACAGGTGTCAATAATATATTGTTGGTGATACTTTTGTATTCTATCTTTTACTCATTCTTGTTTGTCACTCAATTTTGCATATTTAGCTAATTATTTTTGTTACTATCTTTGTTATAATTTCCGTATTTAAATCATCCATGTATATAAATTTTTGGGCAACATGCCTGTTTTATGTACTTTAAAAAAAAGTAGATCATTTATATTTTGTTGCTTTGTAACGAAGGCATGCGGATCAACCGCTTCCTCTATTTTCACAAGTAATGGTTATTTTATTTTTTCACTTAATTTCAATATTTTTTTAATAAAATATAATTTGTCTTGGTTTGAAGGTGTTAATGGTCACCGCTCACTCGTGTCCAACACCGTTAGATGTTTTGGTGACACTGTTTTTTCA
The DNA here is from genome assembly GCA_936435175.1 of Glyphotaelius pellucidus. NCBI lineage: Eukaryota > Metazoa > Arthropoda > Insecta > Trichoptera > Limnephilidae > Glyphotaelius > Glyphotaelius pellucidus. Next base: position 7,403,679 of record OW386552.1, on the reverse strand, counting down.
TATGTTTTTTTATATTCCTGGATATTATTTAACAATCTCTTATATTATTTTATCTTATTCCAAATGTTAATGCACACTATGTACAGGGGGGAGGGGTGTAGAGAAGTGTGACTTTTACAGCGTATAACGTTGAGCCTCAAGCGCATTATCTGCTTGGGTGTGACCAGTGGCGTGCATAGAGTTTTTGATCGGGGTAGGCAGCAGGAAAATCTATGATAAAAGTATGAATATATTCATAATATGAATATATTAATCAAAACATGAATATATTATAATGAAAGATATTACGATAAAAAATAAAGATAACCGAGAAAACCATTTTTTTTAAGTTACTTAAACACACATTATTTCCTTCACTGCAACAAGTTTCACAGGTTAAAATTTCCATATTTTATCAGATAATTCACAATTAAAGTACGACAAACGTTTTTAAAGAGACAATTCGCATTTATGAAAGACAATTATTTGAAAGAATACCGTCGTCACTGATTGCCATTTGGTAATTTTGTTCCAGAAAGCATTGCCTAATACTGACAAAAAACTCATAGAAGCAAATTCAAAAGGACAGTTCTACTCTATGCTCTGTGCATTTCGTAAAAATTGATATTTATATCTTGTATGAAGTGTCTACGCAGAAATAATTTCTGCTTAGGCCGCATTTTAGTGAGGCAGTCTAGTTTCTAGTGAAGCTTCTAGTTACAGTTTACGTCATGTTTGTAGTATGCCGTTTGATGTGGCGCTTACGTTGTTTAGGTTGCTCAGCTTCTTGAAAGTGTGTATTTATTTTTAGCAATAATTTAGTAAATTATAAAATTATTTACATGCTTATATTTTACAAATACGGTAGGGTAGGCAGTGCTTATATGCCTATATGGAGTGCACGCTCCTGGGTGTGACTGATGGGATTTTATGGTCATCTGCTTAGGTGTGGGACATGGGATTTTATGGCGAGCGATATTGTGCGCGCGATAATCTTTAATAGCTGTGTGTGACACCAACATTAATTCATTAATTCTACAGTTTAAGAATATACTAAATGTTTTTTCTTCTTGCAGCCCATGCCTATTTATTTTATCAACGTTTTTATGTGGATAATTCGATTGTCGTGGCCAATGGTTTTAAGTACATACATATCAGACAAATTGAAGCGCGAATCATCTAAAACTGCAATGATTCTGGTACAACTCAATACTAAACGCGATTTGAGTAAGTAAATAAAAAATGAATCCATAAATTTAACATATGAAGTATTCGTTATTACTTAAGGATTGGTTAGTAGATTCTCTAAATCCAATAAAATACAATACAGATAATTATATCAAAAGTTTTGTATATTCCCACAACCAATGAATGTTAAAATTTTCAAAACAATGATTTTAAATTAATTTTAGCTGCGTTTTCAGGTTACTTTACAAAGAAACATTTTGACAAATTTTCTCTGTTGGTTGATTGTCGTCAAATGCAAATAACTGCTTCTAACTTTTTTGACTACGACCTTTCGATCTTGGCATCCATGCTAGGTGCTCTTGTATCATATGGGATCATTTTAATTCAAACTGAATCCGCAAAACACTCCGTGCCTATAGGTTGGTTCTAATTTTTTTTTTACTTAATATTTCAAACTGTTTCAGGCATATTATAAAAAAAACATTTCATAACAAGTTTCATCCATATATATTTTTTCAGACCAATTAAACCAAATGGTTTGAAATTTGAACACCGGTATTTCCAACATGTGAACCATAAATATACCAAACCACCCACATGTGAACAAATAAAACATCGGAATCGTTTGGCGAAGGTGATGACAGGTTGATTTAAAAAAAAATGTATAAAGCAGCCAGACTAATTAAATAAATGGCCAGCTGGAAGGCGACTTTTGTCTTTCACAAAATAAAATAAATAAAAGTAATAATATAAACAAAAAAAAACATAAGTGTCACTCATCAAATACTGAAGTGTGAATACATATTTTAAATAATATTAAGAATGTATATAGGTATAATATTGTCACTTTGTACACAATTTTCAATTATTTTAGATTAACACGTGTTAATAGATTGTCGATTCATCTAGATTTTAATAAGTTTGCAAAATACCACTTTTTTATTTCTTAATTTCCTAGCTCATAACCACTGTCCATTAAAAACGTTCTTTCAAAATACTTGGTGCCTTTTGCTCCTCTCTTCCGTTGTTCATGAAAATGGTTCTAAAATTTCGGAATAACTAAATTTTCCATTGGAAGAAAAACAATATCGATCGATCCAATGACAGCAAAGTCACCAGTATTTTGAATATCGACGATATCAACCATCTCTGTCTGGCACAGAGTTCGGAGCGGGACGTGCCCCGCGCCACTTCAGGCCGCCGCGTAGAAAAGTAAAGACCGAAAGTAAGATAACGGTTTACAGCGCAGTTCACTGTGAGACTTTTCTGCGCGGCGGCCTGAATTGGCACGGGGCTCGTCCCGCTCCGAGCTCTGTGTGTAAAGTGTAATGCTACGGGCACACTTGCTCATTTGAAGCCAAAGAGCATGCTACCTAGTAGCAATTGCTACCTAGTAGCATGTGTGTCCGTGACGTTTTTTTGAGGCCCTGAGGAAAATAATTTCCCACAGGGCCTATGTCATCTTTGGGGATGCTGTGTGGAGGGTTTTTTAAGGAAGTTTAAGGGTTTTAAGGTTTAAGGAAAGGAGTTTAAGGGGTGGGTAGGAAGGAAAGGGGTTTAAGGGGTGGGTAGGAAGGAAAGGGGTTTAAGGGGTGGGTAGGAATCTGGGGTTCAGTGTGTCCTGGTCATCCACCTTCGAGACCTAGACAAACTTCACCCCATGAACCCGGGCACCCCTGCTAAATCACCAAACGTAGCGAACCACTTGGGGTGACCTATGGCAGAGGTGTTGGTTATCCAATAAAGGTTCCCGGGGCGGCGGTACCCATTCCCGCCTCCCAAATTGAATGCTAGTAATGAGCATGCTCATTTGAAGCCAAATGAGATAGCTGATAGAATCAACAGCCGTTTGATTTATGAGCATGCTCATTGGATTATCGGGTGGAAGGGGAAGCCTCTAAGCATGTGTGAACAGGCTGGCTTATGAGCATGCTCATGTCATTCCGATCTCAGTTCGCGCCAGGGATGGTACCTATGCCTAAAAAAATTATTTCCCTAGATGTTGAGACAAAATTTCCCTAGATTTCGTTAAAATAATCACTTTTACGCAAGTTCGCAGTCACCGCTTTTATTATCTTTCTTACATGGTAATTTTTAATTTTGCTAATGGAAATTCTCGATTCTCAATGGCAACACTGGAACAACTAATCTGACACAGCTCTGTCACAGTGTCAAATGTATACATACAGAATAATAATCATCACACAGTATTAATACCCTTGCATCTGCGTGGTTGAATTTCAGAACCCGACTTCGATTGCAAATCTGACGCCACGCCTTACGCGCCGCGCCTCAAATAACATCTATGTTCATGAAATTTCAGGCAAATCTACCGTTGTAATTCGGTTTTAATTCAAGAATCTGTCAGCAGCTCGCATGTGTAAATTTCCCCCCCAGGTATATGTACTACGAATTTATAGAATTAAGTATCTTTCAGGATATGGAAAGTTGATACTTGACGAGTTGTGAATAATAAAATCACACGGATATATTATGAAATTTGGGAGGCGGGAATGGGTACCGCCACTCCGGGAACCTTTATTGGATAACCAACACCTCTGCTATAGGTCACCCCAAGTGGTTCGCTACGTTTGGTGATTTAGCAGGGGTACCCGGGTTTATGGGGTCAGGTTTGTCTAGGTCTTGGAGGCGGATGACCAGGACACACTGAACCCCAGATTCCTATCCACCCCTTAAACCCTTTTCCTTCCCAGAATTCCCGTCCATTTCCTTTCCTTAAAAAAACCCTCCACACATTATCCCTAAAGATGACATAGGCCCTGAGGGGCTCATGTAAAAAAAATATATATATATATTACATATGACGCCATTGCGTGTCTCGGTTACTGTGTCACGGTTACTTTGTCTCGGTGACTAGCTGTCACTGGATCACAGTGAATCCGAGGAACTGGCTATTTTTGGAACCAATTCCTATCGGATTTATAAAATGGTCACCAACACTCAAACTGGGGGAAGCCGAAACAAAAGCCGACCTCAGGGCCTAGCATCAAAAACTTGTGGATCGGATTTTTAACTACTAGTGAGATCATAATTATACAAACGTCCCATTTCTTGCTGTACTTTTCCAAATAAAACACTTTTTGCCGAACGAAATAATAATTTCAAAATATGTATACACTTATAACTGAATTAAAAACGAAATTCCTATTAAAAAATCACTTTGCAAAATAAAAATCAACCGCAATCACCGAAACTGAAGAAAATATCTTGTAATAAACATATTTAGATAAAAACGCTACTTGAAACCTAAATTTAATATCATTTTGAGTTGTCGTTGTTTTAAAAACAACATTGCTTGATTTATGTAATTATATCAACAGTATATAAGATTCATGGAAATTAAAAAAAAATAGTAATTAGCGGCTAGCAATACCAGTAATATTGTCATACGTAAAAAAAAATTGTACAAAGTATTTGAGTTCGAAATTTCCCTAGATCTAGGGAAATTTCCCTAGACATACCATCCCTGGTTCGCGCCTGCGCGTTCTTGGCAAAAATGTCAAAATAGATCGCTAGGTGCACGAAAAAACCTTTCTTTTCGTGATTTATTATGGGAATCACGAATGTGTTTGGATTTTTATTATTACATTAATATTAATAAATATTTTATTTTAATATCCACAATAGACTTCCAAATTCCCCAAAAGTTCCTTTACCTCTAAAATGAAACCACATTCTATTGAAATAAGTACTTATTTTTTATAATTTAGACATATTCGAATTTGTTGATGTCTTTGACGAAAATCAACCTTTCGAATATAGGAACTCATGTGCCGAATAACATTCCGCGTATGAGTATCTCGTTTTTATATCACGCTTTCAATTTTAGAGAGTAGCTCGTCAAATTTCTGAGGAAGCATTCATAAATGATTTTTATATCCGTTGATTTTTATATCTTCTTCTCGCATTTCTACTAACAAATGATTACTTGCTCCAAGGTTTGTTCTTCTAGTGATCCAATTGCGAACCCAAATCGAACTTTTAATTTTGTTTTTTTCTTTTGCCAAAAGTTTCTTCAGTAAATGAGTTGCAAGCAATACAATAACTTTATTGACTTCTGTGCGGATGGAACTGACTCTATTATGTTCTTGTAACTGTATAACCGTTGACATCTTGGACCCAAATCAACCGTTTTGTTTCTTTCGTCTAAAGTTTCTTAAATAATTAATAATTGCGTTGAAGCAAGCAATAAGTTTGTTTAGTTCAGGGCGAACGGAACTGACACTATACGATGACATTTATTATTTGACATGAGCATGCTCATTAAATAGCATGTGTGTTCAAATGTTGGCTTTGAGCACGCTCATTCACGAGAAAGCTCAAACCAAGCCTGCTCATTGATGAGCAAATGTGTACAGTTGACTATTTGACATGAGCATACTCATTAATGAGCATGCTCATAAGCCGGCTTGTCAATGAGCAAATGTGTCAGTACCATAAAGGGTACTAAACTCTGAGCGATTAATCGATAAATCATTCGATACTTTGATATATCGATAAAAATATATCGATTATGTAAATGTTTCGAAATGCCAGTGAAGTGCACTGACAGATCGTTTTCTATGGCGTTTTATTGTAGAAGAGCTTATGAGAAGAGCTGAGAAGAGCAAAGAAGAGTAAAGGTAAATCAAGGTAAATTTTGTAAATATTTACATTTAATTCCGGTAACCGAATTATTTACTATTAACGATTATCTATTTACAATTTAAATAAATAAATAATTAAAGTGCATACTAAGCGCGACATGTAAATATTTACCCATTGTAGATTCTTAGTTTAGGATTTTGTATGCGGATTTAGCTTTATAATGTCTTTCACACCCAGAAACGAACTGTTATCAAACATCTTTAATGTTTTGTAGAAGTCGTGAAATATCTGACTTATCAAAGGGAGGAAGTTCAAAATACCTTTACTTTTCTCTCTTGAATTTCGAAGTGAAGAACTATAACAATAATTACTATTAGATACTATTGGTTTGGATGCAAATTTTTTGAAAACAGATCTCATAAGTTGCATTGGTACCAGTTAGAAGGATGGGCACTTGCAATTTTTTTTGAGCTTGCTTGCTTCGCAGCCATTGACCTTCTTCACAACGCTGCCCAACCGGACGGGGACGTAGTTCTGCTGCCTTTACACCGTACAGTCAGGAGCGCTCTTGCGAGGTCACAAAAAAAAAGTTTGTTCAACAGCAACCTAACGGCTTCATTTTCCTGTCTTTTAGTACCTTGCAGAACAGTGAACTGAACCGTAATCACGGGGTTCTTTCAATTAAGGCAAATTAACGCAGTAAGGAGAAACCTGCCAACAGAGGTGACTAAATTACTGGTCAATTCGTATATCGTTTCACGTCTAGATTATTGCAAGTCTTCCGAAATATCAAATCAGCAAATTACAATCCGTTTTCAACGCTGCGGCAGGACTTATCACCGGCGCATCTAAATATTCCTATATTTCAGAGAATCTCAAAAATATTCACTGACTCAAATGTCCTGAAAAAATCCAGTTCAAGCTCTGCTGGATGGTATTTAAGTCCCTTAACGGAATGGCTCCGGCATACTTATCGGAATTGTGTATTCCAGAAAATTCCAATTCTCGACAGTCAACCCTGAGGTCAGCAGCATCATCAGCTATCGTTAAAGGAACGGAAGGTTAAAGGAACCAAAGCGTACACCATATACTAAGTTCGGTGAGTGCACTTTCAGGGTGTCAGGACCTAAAGCCTGGAATGGACTGCCACACGACTTAAGAATGATCACAAATTCAGCGGAATTTAGAGCTAAACTTAAAACTCACCTTTTCAGACAGTCGTATCCATAAACCCAAAAACCTTTCAACCTCACCTTCAATGCCCGTGGCATTGTAAATAGCTCATTTGTAAAAATTAAAAAACTAAAAACTCATTTGTAAGCGTTAGCAAAGGTCATTTCATGAACATTCTCCAGCCCTATAGAGTCTTAAATTCTCAGTCTTCTCAAAATAAATATCAACTCTACTTTTGCCACTAATCTTTTGACAAATGTAATACTAACAGTGATGGTGGTAGTAAATAATGTATAAGTAAAATTTACTAAATTTTAAGAAACCCCCGACATAAAAAAGAGCTGATGACCATGAAACGCCTTAACAGATTTTCATGAATTGTAGCTAAGAACCATCTCGATCACGTCAGCTTTCAAACAAAAAAAACCGCATCATAATCGGTCCATTAGTTTACGAGCTACGATGCCACAGACAGACACACAGACACGTCAAACTTATAACACCGCTCCTTGCGTCGGGGGTTAAAAATCATGCAATGTCCAGTGTTTTAAATATAATGCCCTCCGCGTGCAAAGCCGTATCTTCTGCAAGCGTTAACTTTCTATTTAAAATGTGTTTTTCGGAAGTGACCTGCCAGGTAAGTATGTTTCTGTATCTGTTTGTAAATAGTTAAATTAGATAGAACCTAGGAATTCCTAATAAGTTGTACAGCACCCTTGAGGTAATTTTTCAGAAAAACGGCCACTTTACAAATTATCCAATTATTATTATTACTAGTGGTCGAAATTCGACCATAATTAATTTAATGTGTAATGTTTTTTTATTGATTTAATGTATTTTTTATGCATAATTTAAAAAAAATATTAGCATTCTGCACTCCTTTTCTATATAAACTATAGGTGTGCGAAATTTCGTACTCCTCCGTCTGCGCAATTTTCGTAAAAAGGGGTACAAAGTTTTTGCTTCACATATTAATGTACTGATTATTTTGCATTTCAAAATAGTATAAGACTGTCCTGTATTCCGCTTTTTTAAATTTTAATTTCTGAGCACCTTGCCTGTTGCCTTCTAGGCCTCCAGCTATATTAGCTGAAGTAGATGCAACTATTTCGTTCTCACCATCATTATTCTCTTTGGGAAGGAAACAGGTAAGAGGGATGGGTAGGAATCTAGGGGGCGTAGTGTTCAAGAGTGACGAATCCATCCCTCCCACTGCGGTGCAAGGCGAAGGGTCGAGAGAGTCCAGTTGGAGAGGTCAAAAGATCTCCCTCAACCTGTCCATCCCGCCAGCCACGCAAAAGGACAAAATAATGGGCAAAAGCATCCGCCACCAAGACCTAGAAAAACCTCACTCCATGAACCCGGGCACCCCTGCCAAGTCACCGGCCATAGCTTGCCGCTATTAGGGGTGTTGGTTATCCAATAAATGATTCTCGGAGCGACAGGACCCGTATCCACTTCCCAAATTGACCCAAATAAATAGCATCCATGATATTTACATCAAACTTCGAAACTTTTCATTCACTTACCATTGATTGCCAAATTCGTTGGATCTATGTTTTGTTATTTTCTTACAGTGCTACTTGAAGTCATTGTAATAAAGATTGTCTAGATCAGCGCTTCCCAACCAGGGGGGCGTAGAGAAATGTCAGGGGGGGCGTAATAGGTACGTTTGCATTTCCGAAAAACAAATCTATTTAACGCGTATGTAAATTAACTGTTTTTAACCGAATTGCCATTCAATCGCTGCTATACAAGTTTTGACAAGTCACAACACGACGTGTGATGCGCACCCCCGCCCCGCCACCGGTTATTTACTTTACTTTGTGAGGACCTCGATTCTGATCACAAGATCCTCCTATTCCACACAGAAGTGCACATCAAAAGGCAATATGTTAGCTCGCCTTTATGAATTAAGAGAAGAGGTCATCCTCTTTCTTGAATTCAAAGAATAAATTCATTTTATGCAACTATTCAAAAATGAAAAATTTCAGTGGAAGCTAGCCTATTTGGCTGATATATTTGAAGCCCTGAATTAGCTAAACTTGAAACTTCAGGGCAGAAATGGCACTTTGATTAGTAACTATGATTTTATTCAAGGTTTCATATCAAAGCTTCAACTTTGGAAAAATAAGGTATCTGCTGAAAATGTATTTCTTTTTCACGGCTATCCGAAGCAATCAATATAATCAAAAACTGGATAAAGATTTAAAATTTGAAATAGAAACTCATTTATGAGCGTTGGAAAACGAATTTCACCGATACTATTGAGATGTTAATTCCGAGTCACCAATATGGCACATGACCAGAAACCCATTTGTTATCGATGTCTTACAATTACCTGAAGAAGTTCAGGAAGAATTTCTAGAAATAAAGGCTGACTCGACCATGAAAGACGACTTTCATCTCTTGATATTAGTGAAATTTTGGATCAAACGATTCCTTGTTAATCCGAAAGTTGCTTCTCTTGCTTTGAAAATACTTATTCCATTTTCGTCCACCTATTTATGTGAGACAGGTTTTACAGCTCTATTTTTTATAAATACTAAACAGCGAAATCGCCTTGCCGTCCATAGCGATTTAACCATAGCTATAGCAAAGACTGAACCCAGAATCGACCAACTGGTACAGAGCATGCAAGCTCAAGAATCTCATTAGTACTTTCAATTTTTTTATTTATTTGTTCTAAAATTACTTTGAAAGTTGTTCGACATTATCTAATTATAAAAATATAATTTAAATAAATAAATATTAATAGAATAATATGTATAATTAAAAGAAAACTAAGAAATTTAAATGTAAAAGTAATTAATGATTAAAAGTGTACCTACTCTTCTATTAAAGATCCAAAATAAATAAATATATTGTACCTGTATTGAACCTATTTGAAATTAAAATAAATAATTTAGTTAATATAACAAAATGTGTTTCTTATTTTTGTTGAAACTTAATTTAAAAATATTTTTTTTTGGTTCGGGGAAGCTCGGCGAAACAAAGGTTGGGAAACCCTGGTCTAGATAATCGAATTAAATATTAATCACAAACTTATTTTACCACAAAAACAAATGTGGAAAATAAAACATCCTCTCACCAGGAACACAATTGATAACGACATGTGACTTATTAATGCATTTTCTGGTGACAGCTTCTGATTTGATTCCAACACTACAAGTTCATACAAATCCAAAAACCTATGTCCTCTGATCCTAATAACTTCACTTGTACTTCTAATACCAATAATTATAATGCATATAACTACTGCAGGACTGATAAGTCAGGAGGAGGTATTATATTGTATATAAGAAACAAATTTGAATTTAGACCAAAATCGTTCCAATCACAACATTTTGAAAATATAACAGGAAAGCTCATACTCCAGGACGAATTTAAAGTTAAAATAATAGCTATCTATAGACCTCCTAATCTCAGTAAATCTTCATTTCTAACGGAATTATCAGCACATCTTGATACAATTAATAGTAAGGAAAATATTATCTTACTCGGAGATCTAAATCTAAATTTGATAAATGACCAAGATTATATCATAACTTCGTACGAAAACTTACTTACTAACCATTATTTAACTAAATGCATCAATATAGTAACCAGAGAAGCTGTATTAAATGGACAAATAACTCGCACTTGTATTGACCACATATTTGCTAAATTTAGAGGCAGGAAAATAACTGCTTGCGTCTGCGAAAATAATATTGCTGATCATTTTATCACTGCTATTAATATAAAATCTCATAAACGTCAGATAGACTTTGCAAATAAGTACATTCAAATCATCTCACAAAAGGCTATTGATAGATATATTTGAGATTATAACTGGAGTAAACTTATAGAGAAGAATTGTATTCTATTATATGAAAAAATAAAATCTTTATTTAAAAAATTTTACAATAGTAGTTCAAAAACGATAGTGCAAAAACCGAAAACACGACCTTATGCAATAAATGAATGGGTAAGCAGTGAATTATTATGTAATATAAATAAAAGGGATAAACTATAAAAAATGGAAAAGTACACCAACAAACAAAACATATGAAACAGAATACAAAAAAACACGAAACCTTGTCAATAAACTTATAAATAAACATAAAACTAAATACTATAATAATAAATTTAAAACCTGTTTTAATGATACAAAAAAAACCTGGGATGAGATAAATAATATTTTAGGACGTAAACCCAAAAACGATTGTGATGAAACTATAACACGATACATGTTAAAAGATAGAACTGAGGATTCTGTGTCAAATGATTTTGTGAATTACTTCTCGGATAGCATCAGCAACATGTTACATAAATGCAATCACAAAGCTTCTAATATAGTACTGGAAGAACTACCTCATAGTTTATATATACCAAGAGCAACTATAACTGATATTGAAAATATCGTTAAAAAAATGAAAAACTCTAAAAGCACAGGTATTGACAATATAAGAATGTTTGATTTAAAAAGAAATATAAAAACTCTTGGGCCAATAATAACTCATTTAATCAATATGATAATAAAGCAAGCAAAAATTCCACAAGAATTTAAATGTAGCATCACTAGACCAATATTTAAAGGTGGAAAACACATTGAACTGGGAAATTATAGGCCAATTAGTATTCTACCAGCATTAGAAAAAATTCTTGAAAAATTTTTATCAAATAAATTAAATAATTACATTGAAAAATTCGCTATCATAGATCCAAATCAATATGGCTTCCAAAGAAAAAAAAACACTGAGAAACTACTGCAAGATTTTTCCAATTATATAAATAATCAGTTAAATAATAAATTACATGTTATTGTTTTATTTATCGACAACTCTAAAGCTTTTGACACAATAAACTCTTTAAAAATGCTAAAAACTCTAGAAAAAATTGGAATAAGAGGAAATTTGTTAAATTTATTTAAAGATTATCTTACAGATGGAAAAATATGTACCAAAATAAATAATACATTTAGTAAAACAAAAAATATATCTGCAGGAGTTCCACAAGGTTCCATATTGGGACCTACACTATATATAATCTATGTAACTATAATGAAAAAACTTTTCTCTTTTGTAAAACATTTTGTATTCGCAGATGATACGGCATTGGTCATATCACACAAAGATCTAAAAATTGCAATTGAACTCTTACAAATTGACTTTAATCAACTCTGTAAATGGTCACATGATGCAGGGCTATTAATAAATGCTAAAAAAACTAAAGTAATGCATATAAGATCACCTAATGCCAGATTTCAATTTAATCCTAATATTATTTCTCATAACTTTAATTGCATCCACAAAAATATTCAAATTAACTGTAATTGTGAAAGCTTAGAATTAGTTACTGAATATGTGTATCTTGGTGTTACAGTAGATTGTTTTTTTAAATGGGACAAACATATTAAAAAAAACCTGTAAAAGACTCAGATCAATTGCTAGCAGAATGTACACATTAAATTTTTTCCTATCAATTGATACACTTAAAATAATTTATATGTCACTAGCAGAATCAATAATAAGATATGGGTTAACAATATGGGGAAATACTACTGTAACCAACCTGAAACAAGTACAAGTTGTACAAAACGCAATGATAAAATTACTAGTTGTCCCTAACATTTTCAAACAAAGACATAATACTCCGTTGATGTTTCAGAGTGCAAAAATTTTACCTGTGAAGGCAATACTATGGTATAAAATTATAATTCAGCATATATTTACCCCGCAGCATAAAGAGAAACTAGATCATAAATATAGCACTAGATTCACGCGTAACGACGGGTTAATAGTTCCGAAATTTAATAATAAGTACGGACAGAGAACGTTTGAATGCAACATACCGAAGATATTTAATTTATTACCTGACAATATAAATCAACATAATTCTATGAAATAAAAAAAAAAATTAAAAAAAAAAAAAAAAAATTGAAAAATTAATAATTTCACCTATAAGTATTGTTCTTTTTTCATAAGATAATTATAATAATAATTGATAAGTGCAAGCTCTACAGTAATTTCCCACTAATACCATTCAATAAGTGTATAATGATGGATTAACCAAAAACTACCGAAGCCGCGGGTAAAAGCTAGTTACATAATAATTATTCATTAAACTTCTTGTTTTATCTACATACTTGTTGTATCGAACGTGTATGCAGCCCGAACGATGCGAAACAGCTTTCTGACCGCCGAGGAAGAAAAAACAGCTGTATTTACGTCGCATCCCCTCCCTTCGCCATTTCAGCTGTCCGCCAACTACCAGCCAATCAGCGCGCTCGTTCTCAAGGTTCATATTAAAATGAACAGTTATGTGTGTAATGAATGTTAAATTTACGCGAGTCTTGCAATAGTTACTTCAAATAAAAATATGTAGATTAAAATATTGGACTCGCGTACAAATTGTTGTGTTAAAATTAAGTATGCAAATGTTTTTATTTAAAAGATAAAAAGCTTTTTCATACTGATGTCGGGCAAAACACCCACTGGTTAATATTGTGTAATTTTTACTATGTTTAATAAAAATGCAAGGAATAAGTGTTTTACATGAGAAGGAGCGGCCAGCAAGTAATGTTGCGTAAATAAATCATTTTTATAATTTAGTTCTCACCCGAGAACACACAAAGCTGCAGAGAAATACACAACGAAACAAGGTGTACTTCTGTCGAGTGCGAGCCAATATCGTGCACGGCCATGCGGCGGCGTATATAATAGCGCCAAATTCTGTTCCGAGGGGTCAGTCACAATCTCGCGGTCAGTCACAATCTCGCGGTCAGTCACAATCTCGCAGTCAAGAGTCACACGTCACACGTCACACTCTCGCGGTCACACTCTCGCAGTCACAAGCCACTCTCGGACTCCCACACAAGTCGCATCGGAACTTTACTCACCGCAACAAATACTCTGGCTACTTCTTCTCATTGGACCGCTCCTTCCCGCCTCTACCATTCCATAAATCGCCTTTGACTTCCGACCTCGCACATTCCTTGGATTACCGAATTCTCTCCTTGGATATCAACCGGATCAGGCACCAATATAGTAGCTCGCCGACTAGAACCCAGCATCCTTATTACAGTCAATATAGAGGACACCCGTCCGATATACTTGTCATATAATTTATTATTATGTATTACAACATACATATTTAGAATGTTGAGATGAATGGTGTGCTCACCTAATGGTAATTGTTACTGTAACCATTTTCAATTTGTAAACTTCATATAGTAATTATATGTGATGTATTCTGTTGAAGAGCCAACAAGCAAAATAAAATAAAGTAAGATAATAGGTCATTATTATTCTTTATTAATTTAAAGTTTATAGTTACAGTTGCATTAAAACTACAAAGTAGGTGGCAATGGTGGCGGCTAAACTTGACAAGATGGTGAAATCAATAGTGAAAAGTTTACAAGCTGTAAAGTGGGGATAACACAGAGGCACTTGATTCGCCCACATTTCCATACGCTTTCTGTCTTCTGAAAAAAAATGCACTGAATAGGTATCTGAGGGAATGGACTCCGGATTATTATGTTTTTATTGAAGATGATTGTAAGTGTAGTTTGGAAATAAAGAGATTTCTTACTTAGGTGTTTCTGTGTTACCAGCAGTGTGTCGAGAGTCCAAGAAGTTTTCTTCGCTTCATCCACAACCATCTCGCAAGCTCCTGCCATTAAAACGAGAGCGCTGATATCATAAATGGCAAAAGCACAAGCACTTATGATTGCGAGCAGTGGTGATTGTGATGATGATTCTGGATTGTAATGCTACAAATATGTTTAGTCAAATTAATGTGATATCAGATTAGAGACAATGTGGAAATATATGACCTTGAAGAGCCTCAGATTAAACGATAGATTCCACATAATTATTTATTAAATCATGGATATATACTTACCACTTTGTGTAAGCCATAGTTCGAAGCATAGTATAGTGATCGAATGACAGATACTATACCAGTTATGGTAACCAACAGATTCTAAAATGATAATGCAAAAAGAAAATACTTAGAAACACAAGATTGTTGAAACATGAAACATATGCAACAGTTACTGGGATATCCAGAGGACTAACCGAAATATCTTAAAACAACAATAATTAACTCTGGTGATAGTGGTCAGCTCTAGCAAGATACAAGGCATTATACTAAATAAGCTTTATAAATAAACCAATCCCCTGAGCTTATAATAATAAGATAACCTAATCTGTCGGTGTACAAAGCTTGGCCCGAGTCTAGCCACGTGGAGGACTACCGAATTTGACACACGAATACTGAATATAATAGTTATTTTGTGCTTTCAGTTACTAAAAAAAAAACAGCGGATTATAGTAATTGGTGGATAATCGAGTGGCGGATTACTGAGAGAGTACTGCATTTAATTAGTAGATTCCCAGAGCACATAATACAACACTTACCTGTATTCCAAAAAAACTGTTTATACATCTGCACTGCCGGCATAAATCTTTATATATTTCCATCGCCTGATCCAAATCAAATGTGACTGATTTATGGAAGGTTATCACATTTTCAGCCATCATTTTCCAAGGAAATATTAAACTCACTAAGGCATTGGATTTGTAATATTGTGTGACATCTTTTTTCCAGCTTTCATTGCAAAAATAGTCTTGATGTTGCAGGTTGTAGTGAGATTGTAACTTCAAATTGATACTGAAGAATGCGCACGTAGTTAGAAACATTGACAATATGAAATGAATGTATACAAGAGAATTCATTACATAAAATAAGTATTTAATTAGGATGAGTTCTTTTATTTCATTGGTAAATGTTGAAATTGCGTAAAAATCGAAAGCACACAAAACCAGCAGAGACAAAAGTGTTAATAAAATAACTTTAATAACCACATGTCTTCCAATACGATACATTGGAAGATGAACAAAACCGAGTTTAGTATGAATGTTAATAGATTTGGCTGAATATGATTTGTAAGATCTCGGTGACCGAAAGAGATGCACTGATATATTACATAGGCTTGTCGCTAGTTGTATAACGAGCGTGATCAAATCAGTCAGAATCATAGGTCTAGAGAAATATATGTACAGTTTGTCAATTCTCTCTCGTATGACATATCCAGTCAGAACAATCAGAACCAACACCATAATAACGCTATGAATAAGGCTAAAAACGTGGTGAGAGGGCAACGCCCGCATTGCAAATATTTTTTGTAGAAAGAAAAGAGGCTGTAAAGAATAGTAGAAAGACATTTCCGCCATGTTTTGCTTAAATGAATTCTTTCCAAGGTTTTATCTTTAAATGGCCAACACTCGTGCGTTCAATTAGCTAAAAGTATCCTATGCTATTATTTTAGTAATGATAAGGCACAAGTTTATTTAGTACG
The DNA here is from genome assembly GCA_936435175.1 of Glyphotaelius pellucidus. Classification (NCBI taxonomy): domain Eukaryota; kingdom Metazoa; phylum Arthropoda; class Insecta; order Trichoptera; family Limnephilidae; genus Glyphotaelius; species Glyphotaelius pellucidus. The sequence goes on along the minus strand of OW386552.1, from coordinate 7,387,388 downwards.
TGCCAAAAATAAAATCAAACTACACTTTCTCAATCAATCAAAATGCTCTATTGAAGATTTGCAGGAAACCCCGTGACGGAACTCCCAGGGATAATGTGGGCGTTTAACTGTGGATTTCACCATAAAGTGGCCAGGGTTTTTTCTCTGAGTGAAAATGGAAAGTGTTAAATCACATTATACACTGGGGACTGAAGGACTCTGCATGTTAGAATGTGATTCAAACCACAGGGTACACGGCCAAAAAGTGTCAATTCTACACGTTCCTCCTGGGCATGGAGACGTTGCACGACGCAAAGCTGAATGCCATTGAATAGCTGAAGAACCTCCCAGGCTATACAGTCAAACATACATCCAATGTCCTCAGTTGAAAGTAATACTGTGGTTCTTGCGTTAATTGCACAAGGAATTGGGTTGGCATTGATACATTGTTCTTTTATGAAGGCCCAAAGAAATTCTTTTAATTAAATATTAAAAAAATATATATATTTCTTTGGAATAATACTCCCTACTAAGTACTTCAAATGTATTAAGGTGATACTTAAAAAATATTCATAATCTGCTCATTCATAGATGGCGGGCATTTAATTATTTTGTATCGGTCAATGATATTAAATATAATATATATGTATATAGACTCACCGTTGTCTCACAAACTCAAGATGGAATGTGGCAAGTAACAGACATTCTTGTGCTTTCAGAAAATTCTCAATTCAAAAGTTATTCATGTATGATAAAGACGTTCAAAGAATATGTGTGAATGAACAACAGATATAGGACCGGCGCCATTTGCATATTTCCTCCGAATACTACATTCTAGGGTGTGACTGAGATGCCAAATAACTCCTACTCGCTTACACTAAGACGAATACGGAATTCTATGAGACGACCTACTGTCGTAAGTTGTCCTTCTTATACTTGATTGTTTGCTATCTCACTTTCTCTAATGGCGCTGATCTTCCGGAAATGATTGAAATAATTGTTTTTTTTTAATAATAAATAATTTGCATGTATTTACAACTGAAATGGAAACATTTTCTGGTAGGACACGACGCGAGGCAGTTGAGTACTAAAATTACGAAATCGAAGACAAATACAATTGCCTTGGTTTTGACTTACCACCTTTGAGATTTCTACCACTCATCTATAGATTATATACAATGTCATTGGCATCAGTGATTCAATCCAATATTATATTCGTAAGCCTTTCTTGAATGATTTGAGTTTGTTTATTAACAAAACTATTTATTTATATTCATATTGCCTATGTACGGGCGCAACCAATTAATTCATCTTAATATTTTAAAGCATATCTAGCAAAAATTGTTGTTCCCAAAATAATTAAACTCGCGCCGTCTATGAAAGAGCAGATTATGAATTCTTTCAAGTATCACCTTAATTTCATTTTGTGGTTCAATTAGTATTGGGCAATATTCGGAAAATATTCAATCAGAAGTAATTGTTCATTAAACAAATAATAGTCATTGACATGACTTAGACAAGGGAGTATTTATTTTCTGTCAATAATTATTTGGCAATTAAGTAAACACTTAAACAAAGTGTGACTGATGTATTGTTGTATAATATCAAAAAGAAGGGTTATCAATGTGTCCTATTGCCTTTTTAATTAAACTTACTAATTTTGATAGTTGGTGTGTGGGTAATCACCCCTAGAACCCGGGCACCCCTGCTAACCACCCCTGCTCACCAAACGTAGCGAACTACTCGGGGTGACCTATGACAGAGGTGTTGGTTATCCAATAAATGATTCTCGGGGCGGCGGTACCCATACCTGCCTCCCAAATTGCAATAGGTGTACTGTAACGTCATGTGACCCAAGTGCGGCCCGCACTAATCCCAATGTAAAATATTTGGCCCTTTTACAACAAAAGGTTGCCTACCCATGCTCTGTATAATCCTTTGCAAACGGCAAAAAATGTCAGAATTTTGATGGGCCTCACCAGTAAAGCTTTTAATTATGATTCCGTGGGGCTTAGCGACTTATTGGTTGAAACACAAGCGCGTGAAGGCCCCCTGCATAAGCAGCTCCCACACGTTCGATCGACACCGGTATGGTTCCCAAAAACAGATTTATTTGCTATCAAGATTTTTTTAAAGACAAACTCACGCTCGTATGAACCCGGTCGGAAAGGGATAATACACCTAGTAAAATACTGGCAATATTTTACTAGTCGTATTATCCCTTTCTAGTAAAATACTGGCAGGTTCACCAACGAGGTGTTAGTGTAGCTTGTTGATGTGGACTTTCTTTTCTATGTTGCAAATTGAATTTATTTTTTTACTTGGTGGCGATATTTTGCACTTTCCAATTTGTATTTTGATCAGTATTGATAAAAAATATATTATACCTAAAAATGTCCTACAAAGGAGGTACTGAGTGTGCAGTTTATGGATGTAAAAATTACAAACAAGCAGCCTTGCACTGCAGTGGGAGGGATGGATTCATACGTTCACACCAGAAGGCCTGTATTACCCATAAGGGGCCCTAGGGTAAAAGTAAAGGGGCCCCGATGTGCTTAATTCGACCCTGGTCACCAGAACCAGAACCCTCTTCGGAACACACTTTGTCTAGTGAGGCGGGTAAAAGAAAACTTTGTATATAAATTAAAATAAAATAAATACTTGGATTGCCGGCACTGCGACTGAGAACATCGCACTTTTCTTTCCTAGAAACTCTTCTTCTTCCTTTCCCTGAAAAGACCGTCCTCACAGCATCCCCAAGGATGACAAAGGTCAAGGGAAATTATTTTCCTCAGTGCCTCCTGTGTGGAGCTAATGTAAAAAAATGATCCTTAGATATTACCCCTGAAAATGTTTTTTCAATAAAATTAACATTCACAAATCCTACAATTATAACTAAGAAGATAAAAGTACGAAAATGTTGTCATATTGACTACCTACAACCTATATCAGATACATTAATGGCAAATTTGCAGCAAAAGATGGTCAGATTCGGTCAAAATAACTCAGGATGTGATGATTCAATTTTAGACAATCTTCCAGAACGAGATTCCAACTGAAAACTTTCTGCCTGCCCATTCTCCTAGTACCTACATAAAATAAACATTGATTCAAAGAAACATTTTCAATTTATCAGCAACAAAAATTTAGGTAGGCAAATTATTCTTTCTTTTTTCGAAAAGCAAAAAGTAAAAAACATGCGAGAGAGAAACATTATGTTTTTTTGAAGTAAAACCTTTTTGATATGTCCTTTACTTTTATTTATTTTTCGTTTGAGAAAATATATATTAAATTACAGCTATCAACGATTTTTTAATTGTCATTATTAAGAGTGTGCCATAAATTTAAAGCAGCATCCGATTAAGTTTCTAATAGACTTCTGTCTAAATGCCGTTCGGAGAATGTGACTGTTTAAAATACTTGTACAAAGATGAAGAAGGTGACAATAATAGTGACATTAAAGTAAGCGGTTTGAGTTTGTGGACAGTCGTTATGACCATAACGGCCATCTTGTTACTTAGCTTGATTTATAATAAAATGGTTTCATCTGCCTCCGATGACATGACAGAAAGTGCTCCTGCCGAAGTTAGAATAGAAGGACATGCACCTTTGAATGACCCCACATCGAACCGTAGAAGACGTCGAAGGCTGGCAAGAAGACATGATGAAGAACGTTATTATACATAACTAAGTTAGATGATTTACAAACCATTAAATTGATGCAAACTGTTTGTTACCTATCGGAAATGAAATTATTAATGATCTGTTTTAGAAAAGACACTTTGAATTTATTCATTTGTATCCTCAATACTACATACTGTGGATAATAAATATTAACCATCTGGATATTTTTTGATTTTCTCATCATATCTCACCTATATCATAATGTTTTTAACACGATTCAAAAAGGAATCCTAAAGACCATATTGAAAGTACCCATTAGAACGCCTTCAATTGAAATTTTCAATAGCTTTGACGTACCAAATGTGTAACAAATATATGCCAAAAATATATTATTAAAGCTTTTCAAAAATACTGAATCCTCAATTAGACCGTGCATGCATAACACTAGGTCGAATAAAAATGATATAAAAAACATTCCAAGTTACAAAACCACATTCGGACAAAGAAACTACACATACTTTGCAACTAAACTTCATAACATCCTTCCCCAGGACATAAAACTAATAAAAAATTCTAATGTACACAAATCAAGAATAAAAATATGGCTGAAAGAGATCAATGAAAAAACCCTAATGGAAACACTATAAACGACATAGAAGACAAATGAAATATATTTAAATAACTTTAGTCCGCCTCAGCACAGGACCCCCTAGTGAGGAGGACTAAGAATTACAATATTTAAACATTAAATTCATCATTATATATTGTATGTACCTAAAATTATTTTATATTGTTGAAACTCTTATTGTGCCTTTACACGAGTCAGAATTCGCATCAGTATTTTAATACTGACAATATTACTGACGCGCTTCTAGATATTTGGATCGACCTATCAGTATTGGGGTGTGGATGAGAAGTGATGGAGATACTCGTGTGTGCGCTCATTGCCTCAGTATTGGTCAATCAGTATCGCAGAGTGTAGTGCTTCAATGCATCCATCGCCGCCAGCTACGCGGGACAGCAATGACAGTATTTGCATCAGTATTTTAATATTTACTAATGTGAATACTGACTTATGTAATGGCAAATACTGACAACATTACTGACGTCAGTATACTGAGATTGTGTAATGGAATACATATACTGAGATTGTGTAATGGAATACATATACTGAGATTGTGTAATGGAATACAAATACTGACGGCTGTTGTCAGTATATTGATCAGTAAATATGACACATGTAATGGTACTCCACTCATGGTTTAGTGAAGAATCAACATAAATCGAGTATAGTAAGAAAGCATGAAGCCAAACATTCCATATACATATTTGTATTGGCGCCCGCAGACAAGTCAGTGTGGTGCAGGAGCAGTATTGCTTCCATTGCCTGCATTCTCACTGTTTGTGGGCAATATTGATTTAGTACCGATCTTAGATCCAAGATCAGTAAAACATATAAATTTTGGTCTTTAACTTCATGTCTAACATGTTTTTAACTTCATAGCTCGTATCTTTATTTAAACCAGGATGTTCAAAGATTAGACATCTGTTAATTTAAATTAACTAGTTAATGCAGAATAAAACAATTTTTTTTGTTTAAAACCACTTTACTTAAATTTATATTTGTTGACCGGTTTCGGTTGAACTCGACCTTCTTCAGGACAATAAACGTATAAACGTTGGAGTTAAAATCTCGAAACTTTCTCGTGCGATACTTTTTAAAGTTTTCCGACGAATAAAGCACTTCAGGTATTTCTTATCAATATACGGTGAAGTTTTTTTATTGTTTCAAAAGAAATGGGTTATTCAACGGTGTTTTCATTGCGTATAAGTTAATTTGTTTCATGGGCAAGACCGACTACCAAATGAACTGAACTTATTATATAAAAGAATATCATATCGTTTTTAATCTTTTGACGAACTATCATATTTGCTGACAATCCCGTAAATTTTTTAACAGGAAAAAATTTTTCATAAAAAAAAAAAAAAACCAAAAAAATCTTTCAGAAAACAAAGCGTTGCAATGTCTATTGCTTTTTTAAAATCCCATTAACCAAAGGAACAAATATTTTTTTTTTCGAATTTTCTGAATTTGAACTTTATACGGTTTTTTTATGTACCGCACCGCTCCCGACCACTTGGAGCCCGTGAGACCTAGGCATTCCTGTGTAGAGTATATTGTGAAGCTAATGATAAGTGGAGAGTAGGAAGGGGAAGGAGATGGGAAAGAAAAAGGTGGAAAAGCATCCAGCTATTCAGATCTAGTCAACGCGGCTAAAGCCTTTTCAAGCAACGTTTTAATTCTGAATGGTGGTCTTACACCAGGGCGATACTAAGAGACGAAGTTAAGACGATATAAATTTAAATAAAGTGGTTTTAAAACAGAGAAATTGTTTCATTCTGTAAAATGTCAAGCCACAAAGTGTTTGCTTTCTTCGATTACTAGTTAATGTTAACACGAGTAGGTATACATTTTTTTAATGGTACGCATGTGTTAGACTGAGAATACATGCCCGATTTTCGCTTTCCGATTATCTGATCAGACAATTGGATTGGACGAACCAAATACACATCCCCATTCTTGTGTACGATTTTTTGTGGTCTCAGATTGATACTTATTTATTGTTATCAAGTTAAATTTGTAGAAGTCCACATCAATTTAAAGTTTATCTTTTATTTATTCAATAATATTCCAATTTGGGGGGCGGTAATGGGTGATCATTTATTGGACAGCCAACACTACTGCGATTGATCACCTCCGATTGTTCACTGCGATTGTTCTACTGCGATTGTTCACTCAAGTGGTGACTTAGAAGGGGTGCACGGGTTTGTGGGGTGAGGTTTGTCAGATGACCTGGACACGCTGAACCCTAGATTCCTGCCCACCCCTCGTATATTTTTCTACATTAAATGTATATAGACATATACATACGTAAAGATCTTCCACACAACATCTCCAAAGAAGACATGGGACACTTCTGAGTGGGAGATAATGTTAAAAAAATATTAGCCCTTTCACCTTCTGAAGGGATTATCAAGATCAATAATGCCTTCAGAAGACGAAATAGCTGTCACGCGTAATAATAATTATACAACATAACTTGTGTATAAATAAACGGTTTTATTTTTTTTGTATAATAATAATGAATAGCAGTTAAACTGCTCATAAGCTTGCTGCTAGGCCCTGCGGGCGGCTTTTGGTTCAGCTACACCCAGTTAGTGTTGGTGACCATTTTATAAATCCAATAGGAACTGGTTCCAAAAATAGCCTGTTCTTCGAATCCACTGTCATCCAATGATAGCTAGTCACCGGGACAAAGTAACCGGGACAGGCAATGGTAATGGTAGGTCTCCCTCTACCAGTCTCTCCCGGTTCAGCAAACGCATCCGCCACCAAGACCTAGGCAAACCTCACCCCTTGAACCCGGGCACCCCTGCTAAGTCACCAAACATAGGGAATCACCCAAGGTAACCTATGGCAGGGGTGTTTGTTATCCAATAAATCCAATAACGGGTGTTTGTTATCCAATAAATCCAATAGCGGTACCCATAACCGCCCCCCCAAAATTTGATATGTTTTTTTAACCTAAAAATAAAAAATAAAACTGTTTTATATTCATTTATTTATTTATAATATTAACGTCTTTTGGCTTTTACATAATATAACAAAGCATCAGGTATAACTACAACATGAAAAAATTAGCTCTAAGTGACCTTGCAAAATAGCAAGAAATAGAAAAACAGAAGTAGAAAGACATGTATATAAAAAAAATCACACAAATCAAATAATGAATACTACAATATTGCAACAATGAAAAAGCATATTTATATAATATATGTATTTTTTTTTTTTTTTTTTTCCAGAGCGGAGACGGTTTACATAAATAAAGTTCCCGTGAGCACTTAGGCCGTAGGCCCATTGTACTATCTCCCATTTTATCTCATTCCTTTGACAGTAATCCAGTCCCTTTTACAAAGTTCACCAGGATTGTCATTGGAAATGAAGCTATATCTTCTGGTTCGACAATATGTCTTCCCAGGTCTCATTTCTCCTCTTCACTCCTCCGCGGTTCCCTGAAGGCCCCACAAGGGAAGAGGGCTTCATCTCTCCTCTCCACTCCTTAGTTCCCTGAAGGCTCCACGACGGAGAGTTCACCTCCCTTTGGTTCCCTAAAGGCCCCACAAGAAAAGAGCCCACTCCACTTTGGCTCCCCGAGGGCCCCAGGAGGGAAGAGGACTTATCTCTCCTCTTCACTCCTCCTTGGTTCCCTAAAGGCCCCATAAGAAAGAGTTCACGGAGATGGCCTCATTTCTCCTCTTCACTCCTACATGATTCCCTGAAGGCCCCACATGGGAAGAGGACATCATCTCTCCACTTCACTCCTCCTTGGTTCCCCAAAGGCCCCGTGCCGGAAGAGTGCCCTTCCCCTTGGTTCCGTGAAGGCCCCACAAGGGAAGGGTTCATGGAGGTGGCCTCAGCTCTCCTCTCCACGGCTTCTCCTCTTGGTTCCTCCTAAGGACCCCAGGAAGAAAGTCCAGGGAGGTGGCCTCACCACTCCTAGGTTCCCAAAAGGCCCCTAGTTTTCGAATGGTATAATTTTTTTTGTCCCACGAGTGACCAGGGAAATAGAAGGTCCACTCCAGCAGAGCCCCGAATGTTGGAGTAAGATGCGACCTTGTTTCTCTGAGGCACCGTTCTTGACACTGTTCCCCAGGACATTCAGCCTGAGCACGGTAGCTCACACCTTGGCTTGGGATGGCTATTGCAGGTTTGTGTTTCCACTCCCTGAGCGATGGGTTCGCCACACTCCCTACGCTAATAATATATGTAAATAACTTGATATAAAGATGAGGCACATTGAAAATATTTAATTGTTGGTAAATAATAAGCAAAATATAATATTTGAAGTTTAGAAGATGTCTACATATTACAGGAAATAAACCTAATTTCCAATGAAACAATTAAATTAAGAAAATCTGTGAACAAAATAATAAAAATAGCCACTATTGTAAGATAGTACCAATATTTGTAAGTTGGTAACAATGATGAAAAGAAAAAAAGTTTAAATTATTTTTTTTAATAATTGTGATGGTTTTTAAAATTATCATAAATCATACAATTAATTACTAAGATGCACACCCACAAAGTGCTGGTACATGTGAACAAATAATATTTCTTGCGAACGCCAGGATTAGGACCTGCGACCTCTGGAATGCTAGTCGAGACCCTAATTCCTCAAACTCGGAGGCCGTGATTTATTCTTAATTAGACTAACAATTAATGCTTGTATCTACACCTTAATGACCAATACCATTTTAATTTTGTAAACAAACAGCAAGGAACTATAATAATATTAACAAAATTAATATTCCTTTGCGCCTAATATTCAATTACTTTATATTCTAGTCTCCAAATTATGATAATTTTATTTTCCTATCATAATCATGTTCAATTACTCCTATCTACACATTAATATCATTTCATTGTTAATTTTTGTTTGTTTCTTTGGTTCATTGTGTGTATCAATACATTGGAGTGAGCCGGACCTGTTAAAAATGGGTGAATCCATGAAAAATTTGAATATTCTATCACTTTCAAATGAAGAAGTTGTTATTAGAAACGAGTTAAAAACAACAGCTAGTAAATACAACCTCCATTACGCCTTGCAACCACTATTCCGATTGCAAACATTATTTGCAATGCGTCGTTCAGCTGTTAATAGCTGGAGAAGTATCCTCCATTGTGTGGGAATGGTGACTCTGTTGATTGTCTTAACTGGGATTGTGTTAAAGGAAAAGTTAGAGATATTTAAAGAATATCATCCTGGCCACACCATTTTAGAATTTTTGTTGCTCATAATTCATTTATTGACGAGTTTAGCAAATATTTCCGTAAGCGCCTTTCATTCGAAGAGCGATTATGCACTATTCGTAACCAGAACTATTGAAGTTTCTAATGTTCTCGGCCACAATGAGCCTGAAACCTACAAAGTCTTTCGTGCGGTAGTTAATAATACAATAGCTTTAGTTTTTCTGATTCTATTTATGATGTTCGCATTTGATGTATATGCATTTTCATCAATTTTTAACATCCATCAAATGCTTCTCTGCATTTTTGAAAACTTGTTTTACTTGATAAACTCACTAGTTTTTATCCACTTTGTACTGTCTATGTATTATGCCCGAAGTGCGTTCTTTATTATAAACATATTGTTGGTAAAAAATTATGAAAGCAATACCTCAATGGAAATTAAAGAGCTGCGGTGCTACAGCGACAAAAACCCTTTAAAATATTTATTTCCTTGGTCAATTATCGCCAAGGCTATTGTAGTTAGATGCACTATGTTGAAAATTGATATTGATCTGCTGATGAAAACTTACATGACTAATTGTGATCATTGTGATTTTCTCAATAACTTTTTCAATGTTCAGGTAAGTAATACAATATACTTTTTGCTAAAAGCTCGTTCACATACAGCTTTAAAACCGCGAGCAAATATTTGTTGAACCGCAAGCACTTATCTTTTGTATTTTCACACAACGCTATCAAATATTTCTTTCTACAGTAGGAAGGGGGTCAGATGAATTAGGGAGCTGTTACGAAATGATATTTCTTTGTAACGAATCTGTCAATTTACAGCTGTCATCCGCGCGTTCAGGCAGCTCCGTAATTAAAATGACCCCCTCTTCTAATTTCGGCAGAGTGGGGGTCGCATAACTTTTCGCATGCTTTTGATCTGCGCATCAACCGCTTAGGTGTGAACGGACTGAAGGGAGAGATAGAGAGAGAGAGGAGTATGGAGAGCGTTATTTGGCGTGCGATGATCTTTTATATTTTATAGCTGTGTGTGTACACAGCAAAGGTACCTGGTAATGTAAAAAAATCCCTCACAAATCCATTGCAACTTCTCCATCTTTCTCATAAACATCCCTTGAAGCAGAAAGAAGGGTTACAACGGATTTCTTAATGGCAGTAAGAACTTAAACAAATAAGAATTTTGATATATAGATAATACTGAAGTGCACTGTTATTTTATTTTCAGAATTTGCTGATTACTGTCAACGGAATAATTTCTGTAATAAGATCTTTGTTTGATGCAACCAGTTACGGAATGCAAAAAGACGTAGTAAATATTCATGATTACTGTATTAGTCACATTAAATATTGAAACAGTATACAGCATGTATCAAAACGCACCCAAAAGATTTTAACCAGCGATTCCTGAGCATATTTGGAGTAAAAATGTATATGTTATTTTGCAGTCTGATATTTTTTTTTCAATTAAAAACAAAAATAATTTTTCCATCACACTTTGCCACTAGGTAGAAGTAGGGTCTAGGGGATCACATGATATGCACTCTGTCTTGTTCCAGCAGCACCTTACAGACGAGAAGGAGCACATATCTAATGATCCGTTGCGACATATGGGAGTGTGATCATTGGAGACGTGTGGTAGAAACAGATATTTTTAATTAAAATCAACAGACAGAAAAATGATAGCTACACTTTTTTATTCAAAATATGCTCAGGAATCGCTGGTCAAAATCTTTCGGAAACGTGCTGATCAACGCTCTTATAATATAAATATTATATGTTACATAGGTATTAAATAAATACACGAGAATAAAGATTATGCCATCACTTTCTGCCATCTGAGCATCTGCTCTAACTTGAATCCTATCTTTTTATTTGAATTCAGCGTTTTCAATGGATGACATTCTCTTAATGTAATTTTTTGTTATTCACATTTATTTATTTGTAAGAGACAAACAGCTTTTACATTAAATACAGATACATACATATAAAATTAAATTAAGTTAAGCCAAAAAGGTCTCCTATGTTAAAATTATTTGAAGATGGAGTTTTATTAGATCTAAAAATTAATTTTTGGTGAGGGGGAGAGGAAGAGGAAAATAGGATAAGGATAGGAGATGCTCCCGATACATTCTACAATCTTAAATTAATTTTGAATTAATTTTCAATTGTACGTGTTACTTCTATTCGGTATTTCGAAGGGTATTGTTAAAAATGTCTATATTGTAAAATGTTGTATTATATTGCGCACATAAACGGGGAATGGGGAATTTTTTCTAATGTTAGTTCTACATGATGGTAAATAAAATAAGTCTGATTTTCTTGTTGATCTTGTCGGAATATGAATGTTTATTAAGTCGGTAAGCTCTGGCGGGTCCAGGCCATTATTCAAAATTTTAAATAACAAGGTTTGGTCAAAAATTAAGCGTCCATAACATGCATTCCATATATTGTTTATATTGTTTCAAATATTTATATTGTTTCAAATATTTCACGGTTTTACGCTATATTCTTCAAAAACTACCTGTATATTTTTAAAATGTTTTCATTTTTATAACTTTTGATATAAATTCTATGTATGTATAATCCTCGATATCTTAAATATTATTTTATAATCTATGTAAAAGCCCCTATGGCGTATAACAACAATAAATAAATAAATAAATATGTAAGAAATATGATAATTACAGAATCGCTATGTTCTGGCTGTTGTGAGTGGGTGCTTCTTTGCCCTCTATGACATCCTCACCCTGGTGTGCATGACAGCTGCCTGTGAGATGGTGGTGGCTGAAGCTAAAAAGACCTCACGCATCCTGGATTCTCTGGTATCAGCAAAAATAGATGGTACAAGTTACTTTATTTTTTGCAAAATCTATTAGTACTTGGAATGGATGATTTCAAGAGTTTGCACAACACTTAGGAAGGGTTGTTTTACAGAATTTGAACGAAACATCGAGTTTCAAAGTTAAAATTCAAGTTTTGTTAATATTTTATTGTTCAAAGCCAGTTGTTTCACAGTACTTGGATAATAATAGTTCTTGAATAGGACTTTTACAGATCTTGAATAATAACTTTGAAAATTGATGAATTGTTACAACTCTATGAAATATTTTGTCCTTGAGGATGAATTTGGGAGGTGGATATGGGTAAAGCCATGGGCGTAGGCATAGGGGGGTACGGTGGGGCGTTTGCCCTACCCTGGCTGGCCGATGCATGACCTCTGGGATTGTCGACCGAGTCGCGTTTTCAAATTTACAGCACTTCATAGGATGGTTTTTCCTTCTTCCGTTCAAATTCATTGTATACATAGAGCCTAAAGCATAAATATGTTGTAGAAGCCTGCTTTTTTCGGTATCTACTACGGATTTTTATTTTTTGCCCCACCCTAAATCAAAACCTGGCTACGCCCATGGGTACAGCTACCCCGGGAACGATTTGTTGGACAACCAACACCCCTGCCATAGGTCATCCCAAGTGATTTGTATATTTGGTGACATAGTAGGGGTGCCTGGGCTCACGGAGTGAGGTTTGTCCAGATCATCTAGGTTTGTCTAGGATGCGTTGGCAGACCTGATCGGTGGTTGAGGGAGACCTTTTGAACTCTCCAGCCAGACTCTCTCAATCCATCGCCTTGTACCGCAGTAGGGAGGATTGGTTCATACGTCCGTCACTCCTGGACACATTGACCCCTAGATTTCTTCCTAGAACTTCCTCTCCCTAAAAAGACTCTTCTCACACGGCAACCCCAAAGATGGCAGAGACTCAGAGGGAAATTGTTTTCCTCAGGGCCTCTCCTGTGTGGAGCTAATGTTAAAAAAAATGAGTAGTTTGTGCCAGAATAGATCATAGTTGTGTGGTATTCATTCTCTTGCAATGAAATGGCATGATGGTTAGTTAGTTAGTTAGCAAATGGCAATGGTCGAATGCTAAAAATTAATTGATTATGGAGATCATTGACATTTAGGTTCGGTTAGGTTAGGTTAGGCTTTTATAATTATTATAGCAAGGCACGGCACCGCATGCTGGCAAAATATATGATATGCCATAGAAATCTCATGTATTATATGATTCAATTCATTAATAAGATCAACATTTTCTAGTATGTATTTTTGTGACAATTATACTAGTCTCAGGCTACAATTCTGTTATAAATAGATTTCACACCATTGGTAACTTTTATGCCAATGTCGCTGATATTCTCAATATGCCTTACTGAATATGTCTTAATATTGTACTGAAGTAATAGTCTTAGTATAATGTCTAAATATTATACTGAAGTAAAAAACTGTAAAAATTATGCAAACATTTTTGTTTTTGTTTCTGTTTCTATCTGCTTTCACTTTTTCATTTGTCATGTTTATTTGCATGATCTTAATTTTTTCTTTTATTTCTTCTTTCTACACTTTACTACTGTGACTGTTAAGAAGAAAAAAAACACACATGTATGTAAATGGCGTTGGGCTGTAAATTCTAATTAAACAAAAATGATATTTTTGCGTCGATTCAAATAAATGCTGCATTCTCTATATTTTATTTTTATTTTCAGGTGGCACAGATAGAATTTCCATGTGGTCTCACCTGGTGGCCCGACGTTATCCCCATTTTACAGCTTGCAAATTGTTCACCATAGATTACACCCTTTTGTCAAGTATGGCAGCTACTGTTACTGCTTATCTTATTATATTGATGCAAATGACAAAATGAAATTATATTTTCTTACGCACATAATATAATTAATATTTTCTGCTGTTAGCGCTGTTTGTTTGTTTGATGTCACACAAGACCAATTATTCATTACGCATTTTTCTCGTCGGTTGTTGAGAAATTGGTAAATTGATGTAAGTAATGTGATATCAGTAAGGTTTGTTGCTTGTGGTACACTAATTTTTTTGTATGTTTCGAAAATCAGTATGTAAACATTGTGGTTAAAAATTATTTAAAATGTAGGTAGGTATAGAAAAAATAAATCTTTCTATATAAAAATTAATGTTTTTTTATTAAATGAAAAAATACACTTTGTAATACAGCACTTTTTTATTATTAATTTTTTATAATGGTTTCACTTAGCTCAAGCTTCGTCAAGGCTTATTATATTAACTATATACAAACACGTATATTATAATATTATACAAGAAAATAAAACAATGAGTAAAATATGGAAATCGAAAAGATGACACCTTATTGGTGACAGAAAGAGATAAAATAAAAAGAGGGAGACAAAATTGTTACAGGATGGGTAGGTAGATAGGGGAAGGAAACAGTTTCAGCGGAGAAACAGAATAAATTAAATATGGTACTATCAGTTAAATTTATTTGATTATTATTTTATGTAGTATTTATTATTAACGGCTTTCTTAATTTCAAGGGGCTATTTGCAATTGTATTTTTATATAATATTAAAAATAATATTACCCAATAATTTTTTATTTATTTTTTTAAGTTTATTTAGAAAACATACATTTGTATATAAAGTAATTGTACATTAAATAGTGAATGTAATATAAACCAGCTAAGTTCCATTTATGGTTTGTCATGGTTACTGATTAGGAATCAACTTACTAACTAACCATCACGTCGATTCACCACAGGGGTAGGCAGAGAGGACGGACCGCCAAACAACTCGGTCTTGGCACACACTCTTTGCCTCACTCACATCATACATCGTCTCATACATACTCTTCTATTATTCTGACTTTTGACATGGCCCGACTCAAGTATCTGATTCACTTGATCGTGCCATGCCTTCCTCGGCGTCCCCGACTTCTTCTACCATTCACATTTACGTCATATATTCTTTTTACACTACTTTCTTCATTCATTCGCTCTACATGCCCAAACCATCTGAGGTTCCCTTTATTAATCTTACTCATTATGCTTACATCAGCCTTACATTCTTTGCAGATCTCAACATCTCTCCCACAATTGTACATGGTTTTACCACACACACGCCTCAGGGATCTCATTTCAACAGCATTCAGTTTACTTTCATCCTTCCTCTGCCAGTTCCATGCCTCACTGCCATACATCAGGATAGGTATCAGGACTCCATTGTGGACTGTTAGCTTCGCTTCTTTTGACAGTTTTTTATTAGCACCATCGACATTCAGTCCTCCATTAATGGAGTTACCTGCATTTACCCTTCAATATCTCCATCAGCCTTCACATCTCCCGTAAACATACTACCCAGATACCCAAACTTATCCATCTGTTCCAAGAATTCATCATTCACAACTAAATTGCACACTGTTTTCATACTCTCTCTTTCGAATTAAACTTGATTAAACAAATATTAGTTCTTCTCATATCTTCTTTTTAATAAGTTGTAAAAAATTATTAAATAGAAGATAATAATCAATATAGAAATAATAGTTTCAAGTTCTTATTTAAGTTATAATAGTACACAGTATTGTAAAAATTATTAAAAAGAAAATAATAAACAAGAAATAATTGTTTTGTTTTAAGTACATTGAAAACTTAGTTTGATTTTCAATGATTTAAGGGTACAATGGAAAATGTCAATATCATACGCCCGTGCAATGCTGTATATGAAATAAGGTATTCAATTTAGTATTGCGTTCAGGGCAACAATTATTCATTATTTTAAGGGGTGGGGGAGGAGTTTCTAAATTCAATTTCATTGGATCCAAATTAATTTTGTTTGTACACCTTATATTATGTCATTACATTATACCTAACTTTACTGATTGACATATTGTGAAGTAGATTAGTCATAAATATTCAATCAATAGGTACACCAGGCAATGAAGTTATAATACTTCTAGACTTACTATTTTCTCACAACCTCAAGATAAATTGTGCCAACACTCTTATGTTTCCAGTTAATTCAATTCAAACCTTGTTCAGGTATGATAAATATAGATATTTAAAGAAAATGTGCATATGAATATGAATGAAATAAACGTTAGGACTGGGCGGCATTTCCATATTCAAAAGTTCCATCGAATACTACCTCAAAGCCGACTAGAGATCAGGAAATCAAGCTATAAGAGACAATGACAG
This sequence comes from Glyphotaelius pellucidus, assembly GCA_936435175.1. Lineage (NCBI taxonomy): Eukaryota > Metazoa > Arthropoda > Insecta > Trichoptera > Limnephilidae > Glyphotaelius > Glyphotaelius pellucidus. The sequence goes on along the minus strand of OW386552.1, from coordinate 7,370,950 downwards.
TTTGCAAATGGCGGTGATTGTTTCTGCACTCGTTGTTACTGCTTTTTATATTGTTTTACCGCAAGCATATAAATAAACTATCTTAAATAGTAAAGTTTATGCAGCGATAGCACTGACTTCGTGAATTGGTTGGTGCGTGCCGAGACCCTGTACTCTAATAGGCCTTGCATTCTCTAATGATGCATAAAATGTTCGGGTGGAAAACAATTGTAATAAAAATCGATATTAATAAGTAATTTGCGTGTATTTACAAATGAAACATTATTCCTTGGCTTTTACTAGTGTTTGCTGAGAATGAAGATTTTTTCTCATATATGGGCATTTTGGCATTTTTTTAATGCAAATTTACTTAGAGGTAGCACACAACCTTACACGACACCAGGCAATTTAGTACTAAAACTACAAAATTGAAAAAACTACAACTGACTTGCTTTTGGCTTGCCACTTTGAGATTTCTATAGCGTGTCTATATATATTGTAACGTCATTGACACCATTTATTTTGGAAAATGACTAAACAACAAAATTTTTGTTAAGTACTTGTTTTAATTGTCTAGGTATGCTTTATTCAATTTCCATCACTTATCACTTTAAAAACAGAGTGTGAACACCGGTTTGAAGATGGGAGATTCTGCAAAGCATATAAGCGTTATTTCACTTTCAAATGAAAAGCAGGCGACAAGAATTGAAAACCAAATAAAAACTGTGAAAGTGGGTGGATCTGATTCTGGTAAAAGTAATTTCTATTATGCGATGAAGCCCTTATTCAGGTTGCAATCGCTGTTTGCAATGCAGAGGACACCAACTTATGGCTGGAAGCATGGCATACACTGCACTCTAGTGGGAAGTGCTCTGATTATATGGACTGGTGTTATATTGAGGCAGAATTTCATCAATAAAAACCACCACCAGCCATCTGTGATCATCATAGATGTTGTATCTCTCATCATTCACCTTTTAACAAGCTTGGGAAACCTCTCTGTAAGCATATTTCAACCGAGATCTGAATTTATTAGATTTTCAATAAAAACGAAAAAGGTTGGCGACGCTATTGGTTTTGATAACTTTGAAACTTTTACAACTGGAAGGAAACTAATCAATAAACTTATAACTACAGTATTGTTATCCTTACTGTTTTTGTTCAGTGTGGACGCCTCTGCAGCCTCAATGATATTAAAAAAATATCAGATTATTCTTCATTCAATTTATTATTTGTTTTATTTAATGAACTCTCTCGTTTTTGTTCACTTCTTGATGTGGATGTTTTATCTAAAATGGACATTTTTAACTATAAATCTGTACCTTGTACGAAATTATGAGAAGAAATGGCCGGAGAACAATACTTTATTCAACGAAATGAATTATGATGATGACAATAATCCCTTGGAATTTATTTTTCCGTGGAAAAAGATTATTGCTACGACATTACAAAGAATTGAATTACTCGTAGAAAAAAAAGATACAGATTCTTTGATGGAAACTTACATGATTAACTCTGAGCAATGCCAATTTACTAATGCATTCTTTAAAATCCAGGTGAGAAAATGATTTAATACTTACTATAAATATTGTTTTCAAGAATATATTAAATATTACATAATATGGTGTTCAGAAACTAGTAAGTGGTACAAGCGATAAACTGATGAAACTTCATCACATTCTTCTTCTTAAGTCGGTTTCTCAACTCTGAGGTTCGTGACTACTCCAATTTCCATGGTGGAGAAGATTCCTCCACTCCTCGCGGTTCTGCGCTGCGTGGAGAGCTGCAGACACTGACGTGCCGGACGCCAGTGATACTTGGTCACTTTAGCGCATTGGCGACTTTCCTCTGCTTTTTCTGCCTTCTTTTTTGAGTTTCCTTCCACGAGTTTCTCGAAGTTAGAGTCCACTGTTTGGCAAGCAACGTGTCCAAAGTATCGTGAGTTGTAGGCAGATAGTTGAAAGCCTATTGTGGATGCCTAGCTCTTCTAGAATGGACACACTTGAGCGTCTAGCTATCTATGGAATCCTGAGCATGTTTCTGCAGGACCACATTTTGAGGATGTCTATCCACTTTCTTTCGTTGGCTCTAAGTGTCCATGTTTCCACAATTATTTAGAAATATGTGGAAAATCAATGAACAGACGAGTCTCATCTTGGTGGTCTTCGTTATCATATCTTTTGCATTTTACTCACGGCGTCTTTTGTCATGCAAATTATTCTTTTCACTTCTGCTTCACAACCTCCTTCGTCACTTATAGACGAACCTAGGTATATAAGGTCGTTCACAATATCTAACACCCGTATTCAGAGTCGCTCCTTACCTTTTGTCTAAGTAAAGGCCCGACCTTACCTTAGTAAAGGAAGGAACCGTCCTTACCTTTAACGCCTCTATGCAGAGTCCACACTTTGAGCTTCCTTTCCTAAGGTAGAGACCTTTATGTCTACGCCGAAAAAAGTTGTGACGTCATCCGAAAATTGTCGATGTAGCGCTTCTATTGGAACAACGTACCCCGTTTTGTGACAAGCTGTGTGTTTAAAATTCAAAATTCAAAAACTCAAAAGTTAAAAATAACACCGGCCTGTCAAAAGTCTGCGTATTGGTTTATTTATGCTCCGTTGACATTTGTTTCGCATCGCATTTCGACAATAAATTCGAGATTGTGAATTGCTTAATGATAAACAATGTATATTAATTAGACTTATAAACAAATATCCCGCCATATTATTTATTAAAGCGTAATATGGAAATAAGAGAGGAATTACAAGATGCATCACTGTTATCTTTTCTTGCTGATATCGTTCTTTAAATGGGCTGTCACCAAGCTTCGTAGAAAATGCATGTTAAAACATTTTCTACGAACCCTGGGCTCGAAAAATCGTGTGTTATGAGCGGCGAAATTCAAAAACTCATTAATCATTTCCACAATAATATCCATCTCCGTTGTTTTACGTCTTTAACAGCAATGATTGGGAACAAATCACCGACTTTGAAAAGCAAAGGTACCCTTCTGACCATAAATATACCAATCCCACCCTCTGACCAACCTTGAAGTCTTGACAGTTAAAAGTCAAGGTATGCAAGAATGCGCGTGCGCAGTGTCGTAGAGACCTTCGTAGAGTTGTCTCTGAATACAAATATTTTAGAAATCTTAAGGAAGGTAGCTTCCTTATAAAGTGACGTCACACCGACCTTAGTAGCGTCTCTGAATACAAAACTACGTTTTTTAAAGGAAAGGAAGACTCCTTGAACTAAAGTATCGACTCTGAATACGGGTGTAAGTCTATGAGAGAATTATTTGTTCTTAAAAGGTGTTTGCCCTGTTGATCACCATTAGTTTTGATTTGGCCTTTTTGATCAGTCGACCTAGATTACAGCTTTCTTCCTTTAATTTAGCAAGAAGGTGGATCACAGTTTTTTCAGAAGAAGCGATAAGGGACATCATGGAGAACCACAAAAAACGTTTTTTTCGATCTAAGCAAATCGATTATTATTTTTTAAGGTTTAATTGTTTTTTAAAACCAAAAAAAAAAAAATTACTTACACCACAAAATCGACTCCTAACACGATGTAGATTCACCTGCTTCTCGCTTGTATCTACCACTAGTTTCAGGACACCATGTACAAATAGAATAGGTATACAGAAGGAAATTCCATTTCAAGAAATCAGCTTGCTATAAATAATTAAATAATATAACTTGCACTATTTATATTTTACTTGCAATAATTAAATAATGTTATTGTAAAATTTTATATGTGCTTATTGCAAATTTCTTGAGAAAAGGAGTAAAGAAGAGGAACTGCTGTGGGGCCTTTTACATACAAAACTTCATTTTGGATTTGAGGCCGAAATACCCAACCGAATAATTATTTTTTCAAACGAAAGGTATTGCAAGTATTTATTTATTTTTGTTTTAAATTTGAAAATATAGGTAATTAAAGAAATCAATTTTTCATAATTTATTTATTTCTTTTTGTGGGTTAATTATAATTATTAAAAAAAGATCTTATCCTGCCTACTAAGTTAATATAATGAAAAAACAAACAAACATTTCTTTGGGTAGAAATTTCAATTTGTACACTATAAATTTGTGTTAACAACCTAAATCGGTGGTTTGTGATTTGCATTTACGCTCATCAAAATGTTTTTTCATAGTGTTTTATTTTTTTTTATTTTTCATGTCGTTACATTTCTATAGTAAATAAAGCAAAATTATTTTTAAAGTAATATTATGTAATATGTATTGTAATATGCGAGCCTGGGGCGTGTAAATAACTGCAGAATTCTCTGAACATTATACCCAAAAATTATTATTGTGAATTTACCTTGTGCGAACAATATATTACAAAAAAAGCTGACAAATCTCAGAGGAAAAAACAGATTCACCAACCTTGATTGTCGAACTCTGCGTCGAGGCCTCCCAATAAATTCCACCCACTTAAATTAATCTCAGCATAATTTTCGTAATTTTGAAATATGCACAAGTCCGTTGTTAACTTTACACAACTAGATTAGAAATCACAATGAATTGCAAGACATTCAAAATACAAGATAATGTGATAGTTATTCAATGGTCACAATAACATTTTTTTTTTTGTTTTTAAAAGAAAGACAAACATTCCCGGGTTACGAATAACCCAACAATGTTTGAAAATCTCCTACTACCACCACAGAAAGCCAAAAATGTTGCTTGTGTTGTGATGGAGGACTTAGCCAGCCGAGGAATCGAACACGGGACGCCCGGGTGGGACCCAAACGCGATGCCCACTCAACCACTGGCCGGTCGACATTTTCAAATAAAAACATTTCAAGCTGCGTTATTTCTTCAAAAGGACAAGTGTGCGCCATCTCTTGATTGATTTGGTCGAGCATGATGATCTAGCAGTATTTTTCGAAATACATTTTAGTGTCTCCGAAAATCCAAAGAGATCGCCAAAATCACCATTCTTGCAATACAAATATATTAACTATTTTTTCGAATAAACAAAAAAAAACATATTGCAATGCCTAACCAATTATAATTAACAATAATTGCTAAAATTGCCTCTAAAATCATGAAAAATGATATCTGTAATTTTCTACATTTCATAATTTAAAATATAAATAAGTTAAGTAGCACACATCTGTACCAGATATTTGTCACACCTTTGATGAAAAAAATAATTTTTCAATAATGTTTCACCTAGTATTTTGGTCTCAAATTTATAATTGAGTTTTGCATCAGAAGGGCTGCGCAGCCGTTACCCTTTTGACAAAAACAGAAACAAAAAATCAAATGTAATAATATTTTAGAATGATTTTTCTTTTTTTTTCAGAATCTGTTAATAACAATTAATGGAACTGTTTCCGTCATACGATCGTTGTTTTGTGCCACCAATTTTTATGGAATAAGCAAGGAAGTGAGTACCAATCTAATAATATGATGTAGAATGTAGAATCATCTCCTTTCCAAAAGTTCCACTAATTTCTGGACACCGTGTGGTTAAACTAAAGAGCTTCTGACACTATCAAGCCGCTTGTCACAAGCACGTAGTTTTTTTGTCTATGGCTAGCATTTTAACCGTCTCAGATTGCCTGTGGCTTGTCACAAGCATTGCGCAATAATCTTATTGCTGGCAGCAGGCTTGATGCGAATTTATATATTTTTTATGGTGAATTGCAAGTATACTAGCAGATAGTGAATTCGCTGGCTAGTAGCTTGTAAAATCGCTCAAAGTAATCGAGGCTTTAGATTCCATTTTGCACAAAATTCACTTTCGACTACCGAAAATCACACGAAGACAAAGACAAGGAAGTAATTTGTTTAAATGCCTCTCGTAAGAAATCACACAACGGCATAGACAAAGGTTTGCCACAACGGCTTGATGCGCGCGTATTATTGACAATAATAGACAACAAATTTACGTGCTTGACACCAAGCCGTTTGTTAGTCTCCGAAGCCCTTATCTGGCAGTGTTGCCAGCGTAGGCGATTTTTCGCCATTAGGCTACTCAGAACGAGAATCGGCGACGAAAAAATCTAAAAGGCGACTGGTCGCCTATTAGGCTACTTCAGACACAAGTATTTTTAAATCAGCCGAATCGCAAATAATTAAGAAAAAAAATTAAGGAATCGCTTGCAACCACCCACGCTGATCACCATTCTTAGAATTCGTACCCATATGAATGTAAGAAGTATGTGTTGCAACAACTTTCAACCATGCAATCACATGGTTAGTTTACATGCTGGTAGAAAAATGTACGTCTCCGGTGGATCTTGCGCCAGTACTAGCACAGCAACTATATCTAATACTACTGACGACGGCAAGTCTTGTTGATGCCTTATCATTGCTAGCAGAAGACGAATCGGAATCATCTTAATCTTTGTTTATTTATTTTTTTTAAATGCTATTACTTTACTTTCTTTTAAGTTACATTACGGTGTTTTATATTAGGCTTGGGCCTATTTATCAATACATTATAAATATGTTATACATAAATTGCTAAAAATTACATTTTATTTTATTCATATTGATATTTTGGCGTTTGGGCTACTTTAGGCTCTTGTAACTGAAATTCGGCTACATTAGGCTACTCTGCGTATGAGAAACGGCGATATTGGGCCAAGCGCTGTTGGCAACACTGTTATCTGGTACCATAGGCATTCATTGATAGAACAGTCAGAGAAAGCGGAACAAACTTTTGACGGCTTGCGTGGTCGAGGGGTACTGAAAAGGGTAATGAAACGTTGCTTGAAATTAATTTAGCCGTGTTTGGTGACCAGATGTGAATAGCCAGGAACTTCCACACCTTCCTCATCTTCTTCCCCTCCCCACTATCTTCAGCCTCACAATGTCATCAGTGATTGCCAATAAATGAATCTGACAGTATAAAGGCAACTCGCATTGTAATATCACTATTCAGACTGCGTAAAAAAATAAATTAATTCCAAATCCGGTAAACAAAAGTTCAAGTTGTTTTCCAAAATTGAATACTTATTTTGTTAAATTATTCAGTTTGACACTTTTACAAACGTGTTATAATTTAGCCACCTCACTCATTTTAGTGTCCATCTGACAGGTGGTTCATTTAAGAACGAACATTCAGATCCTGCGCAGAAAAGTCCCACAATTGACTGCGGTGAGCGGTGCCCACCTTTGCCTTACTTTTCTGCTCAGGGTCTGGTTATTTCAATGTGCGCTCTTCGGCGGTCAATGCGCGACCGATGTCGTAGTTTCTTCAAAACATTCTCGATCCCTCCTAGTACCAACAATATGGTCACATGTTTTGTCTCCAGCTTGTCGAAATGATACCCTGATTTCGTGTCAGGGAAAGTCTAGCAGTAACCTGTAAGGGAACCATTGTGCTTTTTAAAACATACATTAATTTTCATATAAGCCATCTTGGTGTTGCCATTTTTTTTTTCTTCATGGCTTTTCACCCCAATGGAGTGTTCTGGCCAGTGTCAAGTGAATGATTTTATGAGTGTAATTTTGTGAGTGTAATTTTGGGTTAATATTTACAAATTTAGTTTGAATAACAAGAACCTATCTACATTATATAATAATACTATACAAATAATAGTAATACGCTAAATTTAAAATCTTCTGAACGATTGCATCATTTTTTGTCTAGGTACTTTTGTCATCATTTTTTGCCATCATTTTTGCCATAAATTTTTGCTAGGTACCTACTTTTGGTTGTATCTATCAATCGTAGGTAGTTTATAATTTAATAACAAGATTGTAATTAAGTAAGTACTTGTTTTCAGGTGGCTGATGGGTCTGATGAGTATTCTCAAAATTATTAACTAATCTAATCTAATTATTTACCGGTTGTCATAAGAGGCTTTTTCTTCGTCCTTTATGATATTATGACACTTATATCTTTGACGGCGTCCTGTGAAATGGTTGTCTCTGAAGCCAAAAAGACATCTCAAATTTTGAATTATATCAGCACCAGAAATGAAAAAGGTCAGCTGAACAGTGTACGTACATAATTTTAACCACAAGCAGGCTAAGTCAGTTTATCTTTTTAATTATTATTTTGAGGATTGAATTGGTACAGTTACTCCATTGATGTATTTCCTCAACTGACCTAAATCAATTCGCTCCGTAGCAGCAAAATCTCTCCAACAGTGAGCTCTGATGTCAAATTTAAATTTAGCTCTTGATGAGAATAACGTTTTGAGCAGGAAATAGATCTATTAATTTCTGGAAAAGTTGATCTATTAATTTCTGGAAAAAAGTTTTGTAAATTTCAAGATTCAAGAATTCGGGGGAAGTGGTTCAAATCCTGGCATGCACAAGTAAATTTTATTTGATTAATTTATGTTTTTTCACAATTTATTCACTACAAATAGTACAATATAATATGTTTTCGGCATATTCCAGAGTGGTAGATACTCTCAGTATCACCTTGGAGAAAGAATACCATTCAGAATCGATACGCTCTTTGGAATACATTAAGCCGTGTTTTGCGACCAGATTTGAAAATCCAGGTACTTTCCCAAATTCCTCCTCTTCATCTCCTTCCTCTCCTCAGCACCTCCAGTCTCACAACATATCCCAATTAGAGATGCCATAGTCCTTGGCATCCCTAATTGGAGTATGGCTTCACATGATTCAGCAGTTAGGAGCAGCAGTTGTGCAGTACTCACAAAATAGAGCTTGGACTTATTGCCCCAAAGTTTAAAATTACCCCAACTGTTCCTACAATTTGAAAGACTGGCTACTTTTTTCAGATGGCAGTAGATTAGAGACGTGGGCCACTATTGCAACAAGGCGGATTCCCCACTTCACAGCGTGTAGACTGTTCACTATCGACTTCACACTGTTAGCTAGTATGGCAGCAACTGTCGCAGCTTATTTCGTTATATTGATGCAGTTAAACATGGTCAGCGAGAAATAGGAAGTAAATAATACAGACATGGAATGCATTGACTGCAATTTTTTGGCCTTGGTATAATAGCATTTTACACTAGTAGTTCAGTGAGTTCACTTTACACCAGAAGTAAACAGTAGACCTCACTTCCAAAAGCAAATTTCTAATTTTCTCTAATTGACAAATCAATTCCAAAATTTCGTCTAAAATCATAAGATTTGTATGTAGTTACTTAAAAACCCACCTTCTTAAAAGGAACGGCTGCGCGGCCTTTTTCTTACAAAACTTAATTTTGGATTTGAGGCCAAAATACCAAACCAAACTGAACAGCATCCGTGAGACAACGGGGTTCCACAAGGAACAGTTATCGGTCCGTTATAGTTCCTAATCTATATTAATGACTTATGTAATATTAGTATTCCGGGAAAACACTCATATGCGGACGATACTGCAATCACAGTTCATGGTAAATCCTGGGACGAGTCTCTGAAAATACAAATAAGTGCGCATTTATTGTCAAAGAATGGTTCAATCAAAATCTTCTAACTCTGAACTGTGAAAAAACTGTTTATATTCAATTTTTTAATACCAAAAAGGAGGCACAATTAACTCACCTAAATCTAAGGTTTCACAAAAATACTTGCAATCCTGTCTCATACTCTACTAAAAATAATGTTGCATAAGGATATGAGTTACTTCGATGGAACTTATTGATTTAGTAATGGGTTAAATAATGTATTTGAAGTTCCACTGTGTAAAACTAGGCTTGAGAGGAGACAACCTAAAATTTATAATGCACTCTATAAGACCACAGATATTAAATGTGAAAATATATCATCCCACAGCAAAAAAAATGTAAAAATGTAAATGATTCAAACATTTACTTGCTGTAACTTAACAAATTCTTAATATTTATTAACATGTCTCTTGAATTGTAATTCCGTAAATACTGATTTTATTTTTTATGTTTTTTAGTCTACTACAAAGACAAAGTATATATGAGTAGATTTTAACTGCCTTAAAAACACAAGTACACCTACGAACTTTTTTGGTATCATACATACGAAGACTATAATATTTTATTTATATATATATTTTTTATATCAGTATATTTATAAATACAATGTGTTTTCTGTTTAATTTCTTTCTATAAATTTAAAAAAAATCTTTTATCTGTATAATTGTTTTATTCTTTCTTTTTTTACTGTTTATATAAAAAAGCTTATATTGTAATTTATACAATTTGGGAGGCAGGAATGGGTACCGCCGCCCCGGGAACCTTTATTGGATAACCAACACCTCTGCCATAGGTCACCCCGAGTGGTTCGCCACGTTTGGTGATTTAGCAGGGGTGCTCGGGTTCATGGGGGTGAGATTTGTCTAGGTCTTGAAGGTGGATGACCAGGATACACTGAACCCCAGATTCCTACCCACTCCTTAAACCCTTTTCCTTCCCAGAACTCTCCCCTCCTCCTTTTCCTAAAAAAAAACCCTCCACACAGCATCCCCAAAGATGACATAGGCCCTGTGAGAAATTATTTTCCTCAGGTCCTGCTGTGTGGAGCTCACGTTAAAAATAAAAAATACCCATGGTAAGTACGTAGAAAAAAAATATTAATAAAAAAAAACTGGAGGTAACCTATGTCACGGGTGTTGTTTATCCAATAAATGTTTCCCGGGCGGCGGTACACGTATCCGCCTCTCAAATTTGATAAAATTTTTATTTAACCTAAAATAATTTTAAAAACTTGTTTTTTTTTGTATTATGACTCTGATGAAGATTCAGGTTGAATCGAAACCGTTTGGTTTTATATATGAAATCTAGCGTAGGGAGTGTGGCGAACCCATCGCTCAGGGAGTGGAAACACAAACCTGCAATAGCCATCCCAAGCCAAGGTGTGAGCTACCGTGCTCAGGCTGAATGTCCTGTGGAACAGTGTCAAGAACGGTGCCTCCGAGAAACAAGGTCGCATCTCGGAGTATTTAGACCTTACTCCAACATTCGGGGCTCTGCTGGAGTGGACCTTCTATTTCCCTGGTCACTTGTGGGACAAAAAAAAATTGGACCATTCGAAAACTAGGGGCCTTCTGGGAACCTAGGAGTGCTGAGGCCACCTCCGTGGACTTTCTTCCTGGGACCCTTAGGAGGAACCAAGAGGAGAAGCCGTGGAGAGGAGAGCTGAGGCCACCTCCATGAACCCTTCCCTTGTGGGGCCTTCACGGAACGAAGGGGAAGGGCACTCTTCCGGCACGGGGCCTTTGGGGAACCGAGGAGGAGTGAAGTGGAGAGATGATGTCCTCTTCCTATGTGGGGCCTTCAGGGAACCATGTAGGAGTGAAGAGGAGAAATGAGGCCATCTCCGTGAACTCTTTCTTATGGGGCCTTTAGGGAACCAAGGAGGAGTGAAGAGGAGAGATAAGTCCTCTTCCCTCCTGGGGCCCTCGGGGAGCCAAGGTGGAGTGGGGCTCTTCTCTTGTGGGGCCTTTAGGGAACCAAAGGGAGGTGGACTCTCCATCGTGGAGCCCTCGGGGAACTAAGGAGTGGAGAGGAGAGATGAAGCCCTCTTCTCGTGGGGCCTTCAGGGAACCGCGGAGGAGTGAAGAGGAGAAATGAGACCTGGGAAGACACATTGTCGAACCAGAAGACATAGCTTCATTTCCAATGACAATCCTGGTGAACTTTGTAAAAGGGACTGGATTACTGTCAAAGGAATGAGGTAAAATGGGAGATAGCACAATGGGCCTACGGCCTAAGTGCTCACGGGAACTTTATTTATGTAAACCGTCTCCGCTCTTGAAAAAAAAAAATATATATATATATATGAAAGGTATTTACAGTAAAGTGGTATTCAACTAAGTTATTTTATTCTAATTATTATAATTATGTTTACCACAAAGTGTTTGCTACACGTGAACAAATAATACTTATTTTATTTTGACTTTACTGGAAAAACCTTAAATTATAATATTTAATTAAATTAAGACTATTAGCGAAACTCAATCAAAAATCTGGAAACAGAAGGATCAGAAAAAGATAATGGCACCTCCGGGACACGAACCCAGGACCTTCGTCTTTCTGGGCCACTGCGCTAACCACTGCGCCAAGGTTACAAAATTTACTTGTGAACTTCAGGATTTTAACCCGCAATCTCGGAGGCCGTAATTTAATTTAGACTTATTCTTAATTGGACTATCGATTGCATCTACACCCGATTGAGCAATAGCATTGTAATTTAGCATGGAACTATATAATAAAAAATAATGATTAACAAATAAAGATTATATACGTGACCTCGGTGTTATTTTGGACTCTACACTTACCTTTGAAAAAGACTTTGATATTGTCACCAAAGCAACAAAAAGTTTAGGTTTTGTACTGAGAACATGCAAATTTTTCAAAAACACTAAGACTTATCTGATTCTCTACAATTCACATGTTCGTCCTCACCTGGAATACTGTCCACAGGTTTGGAACCCGCGCTATATTGTTTATGTTAACAGATTAGAAAGAGTTCAGGAGCGATTTCTCAAATTCCTCAATTTTAAATCATTCATCATATACAACTCTTACGACGAAATTGAGAAACATTTTCAAATCACAAAACTACTCAAAGGAGGCTTGTCGCTGATCAGATGCGCCTGTACAAAATTATTAACTCAAAAGTTGACTGCCCGGAGTTGCTAAACAAAATAAATTTCCACGCGCCGATTCGATATAGTAGACAAAATACCTTTTTCTATATTGATAGATGCAACACCAATTCCAATCAAAATGAATTTATGCAAAGGACGTGTAACTACTATAACAATAATAACTACTATAACAATAATTTGCAAATATAGACATACGTGCTGACGTATTTACTGCTAGTTACTGTCATTGTATAACATTCTAGGTGCGAATAACACATATTCATGACGATTAAATTAATTGTATCTAATCTTTTTATATTACTTACGTGGCAACTTTCCCTTAGCTTTCCCTTATCCCTCTCCCCCCTTACCCTTCCCAAACCAAATACCTATTTTGCAGTCTTTTTCAGTTATAATCACACTTATTTTATTGTTGTGTATTGGTTTATCATTTGTTGAATTTAGATTCGTACGATTATTATTTTTTTAAATTGCTGCTTTGTTCTGTTTTTTAATTTATTTTTCTTAAATATTCTTGTTTACATTCAGTTAGTCTTGTTTCTAAATACCTATGGGTGATCATTAATAATTGGTCTGTTTTTTATCATCCACTTATGTATATTATATTACTAAGACTGTTTATGTTCCTTAAATAAATAAATAATAATATTAACAATATTAATATCCATTACTTCATATTCTAGTCCCTATATTGTGATAATTTTTCTTAAAGATAATCTTTTATACTTATTCTTAATTGGACTATCGATTGCATCTACACCTGATTGAGCAATAGCATTTTAATTTTGTAAACAAACAGCGTGGAACTATAAAAATATTAAGAAAATTAATATCCTTTTGCGTCTAATATTCAATTAATTTATATTCTAGACCCCAAATTATGATACCGTTGTTTTTCCATCTTTATCATGTTTAATTACTCGATAAACTAAATACCAAAATTATTAATTTGTTAATTTTTGTAGGTTTTTTTTTTGTTCATTCTGTGTTTCAACATTGGAGTGAACTGGGCCTATTAAAAATGGGTGAATCCATGAAAAATTTGAGTATTCTTTCACTTTCAAATGAAGAAGTTGTTATAAGAAACAAGTTAAAAACGACAGCCAGTAAATACAACCTCCTTTACGGCTTGCAACCTTTATTCCGACTGCAAACATTATTTGCAATGCGTCGTTCAACTGTCAATAGCTGGAGAAATATCCTCCACTGTGTGGTAATGGCCACTCTGTTGATTGTCTTAACTGGGATTGTGCTAATGGAAAAGTTAGAGATATATAAAAACTATCATCCTGGCCACATCATTTTAGAATTTTTGTTGCTCATAATTCATTTATTGACGAGTTTAGGAAATATTTCCGTAAGCGCCTTTCATTCGAAGACTGATTATGCAGTATTTGTAGCCAAAACTACTGAAATTTCTACTGTTCTCGGCCTGAATGAGCCTGAAACTTATAAAATTTTTCGTGCGGTAGTTAATAATATAATAGCGTTAGTTTTGCTGATTCTGTTTATGATTTTCTCATTTGATTTATACGCATTTTCATCCATTTTTAATACCCATCAAATACTTCTCTCTGTCTTCGAAAACTTGTTTTACTTGATGAACTCGCTAGTTTTTATCCACTTTGTACTGTCTATGTATTATGCCCGATGTACATTCTTTATTATAAACATACTGTTGGTAAAACAATATGAAAGGAAGACCTCAGTGGAGATTAAAGAACTGCGGTGCTACAGCGACAAAAACCCTTTAAAATATTTATTCCCTTGGCCAATTATTGCCAAAGCTACTTTGGGTAGATGCACTATGTTAAAATTTGATATTGATCAGCTGATGAAAGCTTATATGACCAATTGTGATCATTGCGATTATGTCAATAAGTTTTTCAATGTTCAGGTAAGTAATATAATATACTTCTTGCCAAAGACACCTGGTACACCCAGCCCCGGATCTGCGTCTTTTTCGAACCGGGGCAGAAACTTGACAGTGGCCACGGAATCAATAATTCGATTAAAAACATATTAAATAATTTGTTACGCCTTTTTTTTAGCGAGTGAAAAAAGCAATTCTTTTGTATTGTTAATACCGGGTTGCTACCTCTTTCCTTGTTATATTCATGATCGTGTCAATTTTCAATAATAAAACACACGTAAGATGATAATATAACATAAAAAAATAAAAATAAATCATATCATCCAATTTAATGTAGATCTGAATGTAATGAAATCTTTCAGTTCAATTTTCACCCACTTACCGAATTACCGAAATATGTGAATTTTCGCACACGTGATAAAAATGATTAGGTACATTACATACAATAAACATTTTTTACCTGTCCACGCCCTCACGGTACCATCTCAACGCCCCCTAATTTTCTCTGGGTCTTCTACTGCCCCCTGAAAGTCTTAAACGCCCAGAGGGGGCGTTATCGCCCACTTTGAGAACCTACGCACGCATTCAAAATCGACTTAGGACACGTTCATAAATCAACTTATGATGTGTTCAAAATCAAATAAATAATCGACAGAACAACATGCCCTGGATTCCAGACGCTTTGTGAGTCAAGTTTTTTTTCAATCAAACAGATATAAATTACGATTTTGGCGCCCCCTAAAACTGCCGCCCGAGGCGCACGCCCCGGTTTGTCCTTCCCCCATAGATTCGGGGCTGGGTACACCCCTCATACATCCATTGCAACTTCTCTATCATAAACTTCTCTTGAAACAGAAAGAAAGGTTACAACGGATCTCTTAACGGCATTGAGAACTTAAATTAAAGTATTTTGATAAATGCTTAATATTAAAGTGCACTGTTATTTTGTTTTCAGAATTTGCTGATTACTGTCAACGGAATAATTTCTGTAATAAGATCTTTATTTGATGCAACTAGTTACGGAATGCAAAAAGACTTAGTAAATATTCTTTATTACTGTAATAGTCATATTAAATATCGAAACAGTAAACATAATGTATCAGCACGCACCAGAACCAGATTTTAACCAGCAATTTCTGAACATATTTGGAGTGAAAAATCTAGATGTCATTTTGCTGTTTGGTGATATATTTTTTTTCAATTGAAAACTAAAATTATATTTTTGAATCACACTTTGCCACCGGGTAGAGTCTAGCTTCTAGCCAATCAAATGATAGCACTCTTCTTGTTCCAGCAGCACCGTAGAGACGAGAAAGTGCACTTATCACGTGATTCATTGCGACATAATTTGGTAGTGTGATCATTGAGCAAAACGACAGCTACTTTTTTACTCAAAATATGCTCAGAAAACGCTGGTTAAAATCTTTCGGGAACGTACTGATAAACGCTCTTATAATGTAAAAAAAAATATATGTTAAGCAGGTATAGATAAACACATGATAATAAAGGTAAGCCGTGACGGTCCGCCATCTTAGCGTCTGATCTAACCTAGATCATATCTATTAAATTATATTTTTTGTTATTCACATGCATTCCATATTTAAGAATTATATTTTCAGAATCGCTATGTTCTGGCTGTTGTGAGTGGGTGCTTCTTTGCTCTCTATGACATCCTCACCCTGGTGTGCATGACAGCTGCCTGTGAGATGGTAGTGGCTGAAGCCAAGAAGACCTCACGCATACTGGATTCTCTGGTATCAGCAAAAATAGACGGTACGAGTTACTTTATGTTTTTGAAAAAGATATTTATGCCTACTTGGAGTGAATGATTTCGACTGGAAGGATCGTTTTACATAATTTGAACGATTCATAAAATTTCAAAGTGAAAATTTGAGTTTTTTAAAATATTTTATTGTACGAGACCGGTTAGTTTGATGGTATTATAACTTGAATGGGTCTTTCACAGAACTTGAATAATATCTTTGAAATTTGTTGAATAGTTACAATTCTATGAAATATCTTGTCCTTAGAGTAGGAATTTAGGAGGCGGGGAGGGATACAGCAAACCCGGGAATCATTTTTTGGACAACCAACACCCTTGCCATAGTGGTTCGCTACGTTTGGGGTGGCGCATAGCTGCGGTGCCTAGGCTCACGGAGTGAAATTTGTCCAGATCGTCTAGGTTTGTCTAGGATGCGTTTGCGTGGTGGGCCAGATCGGGAGAGACTGGTTGAGGGGAATCTTTTGAACTCTCCAGTCAGGCTCTCGATCCATCCACTTGCACCGCTCTAGAAAGGATTGGTTCATACGTCCGTCACTCCTGGATCCCTAGATTCCAACCCAGCCCTCGTACCCTTTTGTTTCCTAGAACTTCCTCTCTCTAAAAAGACTCTCCACGCGACATGCCCCAAGATGACATAGGCCTCGAGGGAAATCGTTTTCCTCAGGGCCTAGTGATGTTAAAAGCTTACGAGCTGATGTTAAAAAACATGAAGTAGTTTGTGCAAGGATAGAGCAAAGTCGTGTGGTGATTCGTTCTCTTTCCCTATCCCTGCAATGAAATGGCATGATGGTTAGTTGTTAGTTAGCAAATGGCATAAATACGGATGGTCGAATGCTAAAAATTCATTGGTTATGGGGATCATTATTACATGATTCAATTAAGTAGAAATAATAAGTAGAAATCTCTTATATTACATGATTCAATTCATTAATAAGATCAAGATTCTCTAATCGAACAGTATTAATAGGGTAGCGTCTGCGTGGTTGAATTTGTACGTGAATTTTCAAACAAAGCTACCGTTGTAATTCGGTTACGAATTCAAACATTCGTCAAAAGATGTCACCACTTCCGTTAGCAGGCCGCATGGGGACGTGCCCCAGGCATCTCTCTAGATATGGAAAGATTGACGGCTATACTCAGTTGTAGATTATAGTATCAACTACATATTACATATTACTGTCCCAGTTACTATGTCCCGGTGACTAGCTATCACTGGATGACAGTGGATCAGATGAACGGGCTGTTTTTGGAACCAGTTCCTATTGGATTTATAAAATGGTCACCAACACTAACTGGGTGAAGCCGAACCAAAAACCGCCCGCAGGGCCTAGCAGCAAAAACCTGCGGAGCAATTACACTACAGTCTCAGGCAACAATTTTGTTATAAGTAGGTTACACACCATTGGTAACTTTTATCGCTGATATTCTTAATATGCCTCTACTGAAGTATAGAACTGTACCTACTAATTAAGCATTTTTGTTTTTGTTTCTATCTGCTTTCATCAATTGTTACTAAATATTTATATTCTTTTTATTTTGTCATGTTTACTTGCGTGATTTTAATTTTTTTTTTTATTTCTCTTTCTTCACTGTATTGTGACTAAAAAAACAACATGTTTGTGAATGGCACTTGTGCCCTAAATTCTAAATAAATAAAAATGATATTTTTTCAATGATTCAAATAAATGCTGCATTAACTATATTTTATTTTTATTTTCAGGTGGCACAGATAGAATTTTCATGTGGTCTCACCTGGTGGCCCGACGTTATCCCCATTTTACAGCTTGCAAATTGTTCACCATAGATTACACCCTTTTGTCAAGTATGGCAGCTACTGTTACTGCTTATCTTATTATATTGATGCAAATGACCAAATGAAGCTATATTTTCTTATGTAGATAAAACTATTCATATTTTCTGCTACTAGCGCTTTTTCTTTGTTTGATCTCACACAAGACTAATTATTTATTACGCATTTTTCTTGTTGTTTGTTGAGAAGTTCATAAATTGATGAACATTAATATTAGTAATATGATATAAGTAAGGTTGGTTGCTGTGGTAAAATATTTTTTTTGCATGTTTCGAAAATCGGTAAGTCACATTGTGTTAATGGTATCACATTTAGTCATATCGAGCTACTAAAATTATTTTATATTTGATTTGTATAAAATAATAAAATAAGAAAAAAAAAATTGAATGCTTGTAATTTTTTTTCCTACACTTTAATTCGCAAGAAGCTCGTTTTTTTAAAACTCAGTTACAAGGAGATAATTCACTTTTACAATAAACGACACATATATTGGTAGGATCTGGCGTTATGAAATTATTGCCTATATCAGTGTTTCTTAACCTGTGGTCCGCGGATTTATGTACGGGAGTCCTAGAACATTTAGTAAGAGTCTACGCTTAGCACGGCGAACATGCGACAAAGACGAGTTCTTTTTGAGGGTTCCATGCCAACTGAGAATAAAGTCAACTCAACACCTCCTTGAAAAGTCATTAAAAGCTATGAATTTTTTTTTTTAAATTAGCCGATAACCCTAACCTAACGTAACCTATTTAACTAATTTTTAAAACACATTTTTTATCACTCTAAATGACTTATCTGAGATGGTTCTGAGTTGGTTTCATTCCGAGTTGTCCGGTCACCCTTTTTGAGATACTGTAGGCGGCGTCAATAAACATGCTGCTCACTTCAATGACTTTGGATGGCTCACAATGACAGCATATTTAGCTGATATCTTTAGTACCCTTAACGAGCTGAACTTGACTCTACAGGGGAGAGATAACAAAATATTCCAAGTTGAAGATAAAATTGCTAAAAAAGCTCGACCCGTGGACAAATCGTACAATTAAAAAAAAAAATATTATCACTTTCCTATACTGTCATCGTTTTTGGAATCCTCTGGTGTAGCAATTGTTCCAACACAAGTAAAAGACGAAATGAATACACGAAATACATACAATATATGAAATGAATATAAAACACCTCTGTGCTTTAGGTCTTCGTTTTGGGATTATTTTCCAGTACCCAACAAAAATAAAAATAGGATATTAGACCCTTTCAACACAGATGTTGTTGGAAAACCAATTAATAGAAATATCTTGTGATTCAGCTTTGAAACGTAATTTCAAAGAATCCTCTTTATCAAGTTATTGGGTAAATGTAAAGAAAAATTATAAGGAAATATTAGATATTAAATATTAGAAGAAGCACTTACTCATTTACAGCTTTTCTCAACCACATGCCTCTGTGAAAAGGTATTCTCTGCTCCTGTATATACTAAAACAAATACAGAAACAGATTAGAAGTGGAATCCGATTTGAGATTACAACTTCAGTAACATCAACCCGAATATCACTAATTTAGCTGCAAAATAGCTACACCAACCTTCCGATTAATTTATGTTAATGTTGGTGTTTCTGTCATATGTTATTTATTAACGTATTTTTTATAAAAAAAGTATTTTTATTGTATTTATAGTAGTAAAATAAATGGTCCAAAATTCATTGCTGGTTTTTTTAAATAAAAAAAATTCTTGAAAATTGTGCTTGATTTTCTAGGGGTCTGAAAAAGGTAAGGAAACGCTGGCCTATATCATTCATCCGACTACGATGAAACTTTGGTGATTTGTTGTGCGCACGCTCGCGAAGGGATTTTTTTTAATAAAATGATGAGCTCTGGCGTTATGAAATTTGGATACAATTTAAAAATAGGTGACCCTCGACCTCTCCAGCCGGACTCTCTCGACCCATCGCCTTGCACCGCAGTGGGATTTGGGATTCACACGTCCATCACTCCTGGACTCGTTGACCCCCAGCATTCTACCTATCCCTCATGACTTTTTATTTCCTCGCCTTCCTTTATCTAAAAGACCCTCAAACCAGCATCCCCAAAGATGACATAAGTGCTGTGTTTTTTTTCCTCGAGGCCTCCAGAGTTAGCTTACACAAAACAGTATAATATTATAAATACATAAATAATGGTGTCGTAATTTTTAATTATTAATTATTCATTATTAAAGGGGTGAGAGAGGGGTTAGTAATATCAATTTCATTAGGTCCAAATTAATTTTGTTTTTTACACCTTATATCATGTCAATACATTATACCCAACATTACTGATAGACATCAGATATAAATATTTTATCAATATGTACCCCGGGCAATGACGTTACAATATATCTAGACTTGCTACTGTCTCACAACCTCAAGATAAAATGTGCCAAGTAATACACACTCTTATGTTTTCAGTTATTTCTTAATTCACACATTTTTCAGGTATGACAAAGATAGATATTCAAAGAAAATGTGCGTAGGAATAAAATAAACGGTAGAACTGGGCGGCGTTTCCCCGTTCAAAAGTTCCATCGAATACTACCTCAAGCCCGACTATCAGAAAATCAAGCTATAATAGAATGATGATAGTTTACAAATGTGAGACATGGACCTTGAAAGTAAATACCATGAACAGGTTAAAGGCTTTTGAAATGTGGCTTCACCGGAGAATGCTCAAGGTTCCACGGACTGACATGATCACCAACATAGAAATTCTCAGGCGGGCTAGAGCAGATAGAGAACTGCTCACATCAATAAAAGTCAGGAAAATTTCATATCTGGGTCACGTACTTCGGGGGGAAAAGTATCACTTGCTCCAATTAATATTGAAAGGAAAAATAGAAGGTCGCCGAGACAAATATCTTGGCTACGAAATGTACGAGAGTGGACCGGAATTAGAAGTGCGGAGGAGCTATTCCGGGCAGCACAAGATAGAGAGACATTTTCCAGAGTGATCGCCAACGTCGGGGGGATCTGATAGGGCACACGAAGAAGAAGAAGTTTACAAATGGCGGTGATTTGTATATTGTTTTACGGCAAGCATATAAATAAATAAACAGAGCGGTCAGACTATTTTAATCAGTAAAGTTTATATAGCGACAGCACTGACATCTCAATTTGGCTGGTGCGCGCCCAGACCCTGTACTCTAATAGGCCTTGCGTTCTCTAAATTCTCGTTCAGACTAGGCTAGTAGTTTATCGAGTGGCGAGTAACTCGCCACTTGACTCGCCGTTAATCGTTCGCATTACTTTCAAGTAGAGTACATTATTGCCCACCGCCCATTGCAAGATGACGGCGGTTGACGGGCTGCTGCTACAAAGCAAAGTAAATACGCTAATTAACCATGTTGTAATGTTTAGAAGAGGTGACATTTTAGAAGAGGCGGAAGAATAAATTTGTAAAATGAAAATAAATAAACTATAGACACGAAAAGAGCATTAGCAGCATAAATAAATAATTTTAGAGTTGCATCTTCGCTCCAATGCAACGACATTTCCGCGCGCATAAATATACCAAACCACACTTCCACGCGTCTACAAATGAACTCTGCTAAAACGGCGGGGTTGCGCATGTCAGTGAAAAAATAACGAAATGGATTGAATCAACTAAAGAGTTGACTAACCCACTCTACTAAAATTATGGTATTCGGATGCGTTTAGTCACTACTCGACTAAAATACTCGACTAATGCCAACGGCTCATTATGATGCGTAAAATCTTAAAAATTGTATTATTTATAAAAATCTTTAATATTAAGTAATTTCTGTGTATTTACAAATGAAATGTTTTTCTTTGGCATTTACTAGTCTTTGGCGAGTAATGAAAATTTTTTCTCATAATACACGTGGTCATTTTGGAACTTTTTTACTGCAATATACCTAGAGATATCACACGATCTTACGATTTATTCATATCACACGACAAATTACAGTTTAAGACTACGAAATCGAAAATAATACAATTGACTTGCTTTTGGCTTGCCACTTTGAGATATCTACAGCCTGTCTAAATATATATTGTAACGTCATTGACACCAGGTGCTTGTTTGGAAAATTACTAAAAAACAATATTTTTGTTACTTGTGTTAGTAGTTGCCTAGGTAGGCTTTATCAATTTCCATCAGTTATCACTTTAAAAACAGAGTGTGAACACCGGTTTGAAGATGGCAGATTCTGCAAAGCATATAAGTGTTATTTCACTTTCAATTGAAAAGCAAGCGACAAGAAATAAAAACCAAATAAAAAATGAGAAAATGAATGGATCTGATTATGCTAAAAGTAATCTGTATTATTCGATGAAGCCCTTATTCAGGTTGCAATCGCTGTTTGCAATGCAGAGGACGCCAACTTATAGCTGGAAGCACGGCATACACTGCACTCTAATGGGATGTGTTCTGATTGTATGGGCTGGTGTCATATTGAGGCAAACTTTCATCAATACACACCACCGCCAGCCATCGGCGATCATCATAAGCGTTGTATCCCTCATCATTCACCTTTTAACAAGCTTGGGAAACCTTTTTATAAGCAAGCTTCAACCGAGATCTGAATTTACTCGATTTTCTATCAAAACGATAAAACTTGGTGCCGCCATCGGTTTCGACAACTTTGAAACATATAAAACTGGAAGGAAAATAATCAATAAACTTATAACTATAGTATTCTTAACCTTACTGTTTTTATTCAGTGTTGACGCCTACGCAGCCTCAATGATGTTAACGAAATGTCAGATTATTGTTCATTCAATTTATTATTTGTTTTATTTAATGAACTGTCTCGTCTTTATTCACTTCGTTATGTGGATGTTTTATATAAAATGGACATTCTTAATTATAAATTTGTACTTTGTACGAAGTTACGAGAAGAAATGCGCGGAGAACAATACTTTATTTAACGAAATGAATTATGATGATGATAATAATCTGTTGGAATTTATTTTTCCGTGGAAAAAGATTATTGCTATGACATTACAAAGGATTGAATTACTCGTAGATAAACAAGATACAGATTCTTTGATGGAAGCTTATATGATTAATTCTGAGCAATGCCAATTTACTAATGGATTCTTTAAAATTCAGGTAAGAAAATGACTAAATATCTACTTTAAATATTGGTTTACAGAATACACCAAATATTATGCGCTGTGTCTAGAAAGGGAACCCTGTGCCACATAGAGAGTACCCCAAAAAAACTTTTTTTCCCATCTGAAAATTTTGATTATTATTTTTTAAAAACTTTAAAATTTTTTCGGCAACTAAAAGGTTGAATAAACTTGTGGAGCCGGGTCTAAAGCCGGGTCGAATTAAACCATCTCTTTTTTCAGCCCGATTCCCGTATAGAGACTAAAGACAAAAATTTTCGCTTTTTACGATCGTTATTTTCATCTCTATTTTCATATCTATGATTTCAGTTGGCATGGAAACAACAACAAACATGGTTCATGTGTTTTTGCTGTGATGCCAACTAAAAATAGACTTGAAAATAGCGATCGTGTAAAGCGAACATTTTTGTCTTCGGTCTCTATACGGGAATCGGGCTGAAAAAGAGATTACATTTACACCATCCCTTTTTTCAGTCCGATTCCCGTATCAAAGACAAAATTATGCGATCGCTATTTTAATCTCTATTTTCATATCTAATAATTCGTAGATATGAAAATACATATGAAAATAGAGACGAAAATAGAGATGAAAAAAGCGTAAATAGCGTAAAGCGAAAATTTTTGCCTTTGCCTCTACGGGAATCGGGCTGAAAAAAAGATGTTAAACAATAAGTAAACGAAAATATGAAAAATAAAAAGTCAGAGAAAAATAAAAATATAACGGACGCAACTGGGACACGAACCCAGAACCCAGAATTTATCGCGACAAACGACGCTGCCAATTCAGTTACTATTATTTATGTCATCTTGTCAATCTCATATTCCAAAAATATTATCTTCGACTAATTTCGTAAAATATTTTTTTTTTATCTCTCGTCATCTCATTTTTTTTAAATTACTTTTTTTTTTTTAAATTACTAGGTATTGAAAATATCTAGTACAGAAAAGTGATATTTTATTTATTTATGGAATTTGATTTTTTTTTCATTTGATTTCAGAATCTTTTAATAACAGTCAATGGAACTGTTTCCGTCATCCGATCTTTGTTTTGTGCCACCAATTTCTATGGAATAAGCAAGAAAGTGAGTACCTACCTATTAATATGATTTAGAATCATCTTCTTTCGGAAAGTACCACTAATTTCTGGATTAAAAATTAGCACTGGAACCATAGACATTCAAATTCATAGACCAATCAATTGGGGAAAGGGGAAAAAACCTTTGACGGCTTCCGTGGTTGAGGGGTCGCTCACGACTAGCGATTCGGAGGTAGCGGGTTCAAATCCAGGTGTGCGCAGTAAAATTAAATTTTATTTATGTGTGATATTTCACAATCAATCAATTAAAAAATAATATATAGTGTATTTGCGTATGTTCCAGAGTTGAAGATGCACTCAGTATTGCCCTGGTGTAAGACCACCATTCAGAATTGAAAAGTTGCTTGAAATGGCTTGAGGCGCTTTTTTTAATTTTTTTTTTTTATAAATACCGCACAAGAGTCCCAACCGCTCTCGTCTGGAGCCAGTGAGACTATGGCATCCCCAATTGGGGTATGTTGTGAGGCTGAAGGCAGCCGGGAGGGGAAGGAGATGGGGAAGAGGAAGGTGGCTATTCAGATCTGGTCACCAAACACGGCTAAAGCCATTTCAAGCAGCGTTTCAATTCTGAATGGCGGTCTTACACCAGAGCGATACTAGTATCTTTCACTCTGGAAAGTGCCGCAAATATACTATATATTATTTTAAATGAATAAATTGTGAAATAACCCAAATTAATCAAATAAAATTTATTTGCCATGCCGGGATTCGATCCTGCGGCCTTCGGAATGCGAGTCAAGAGCCTTACCGCTGGACTACACCAGCCGTTTGGTGATCAGATCTGAATAGCTGGGAATTTCCCACCTTCCTATTCCCCATCTCCTTCCCTTCCTCACTACCTTCAGATTCAGTCCCACTGGCTCTAGATGGTTGTGAGCAGTTGGGACTCTTGTGCGGTATTCCCGTAAGTAAGTAACGTGCAGCGCGGAAGGCGGCGTGACCGTCTCCCTCTCTGTCATTTGTCAATAAATTAATCTGACAGTATACAGGTTACTCGCATACTAATATCACTATTCGGTACTCAAAAATAAAATCTGCTTACGATTCCCTAGTCACTTTTTAAAATGGCTCACAAATTGCTGACTGCGTAAAAAATTCGACATAATTTCAAAATCGGGTAAACAAAAGTTCGGGGTTGTTTCCAAAATTTGATATTTTGGAAGCAACCCCGAACGAACGATAAATGTATTATAATTTACACACCTCATACATTTTACAGCGTCCCTCTGCTAGTTGGTTCGTTTAAAAACGAACATTTAAATCCTTGAGCAGAAAAGTCCACAATTGACAGCAGTGCACACCTTAGCCTTACTTTTTTGCTCAGGACCTGGTTGTTTCAATGTGCTCCTGGTGCCGATAACACGGTCACATAGTTTGGCTCCAGCTGTTCAAAATAATACCCTATTTTCATGTTAGGGAAAGTCTATCAATTTGGATGTCTATGATTGGACCATCATGCTTTTAAAAATTTACATTCATTTTCCTGTGAGCCATCTTTGTGTCGCCATTTTAAGCCATTTGCAAAATCGCAGCGCCATTAATATTTGTTTAGGTACCATTGCCAGATACCAAAGTACCTACCAATCTTAATTTATATTTAAATAATGCGATTGTAATTAAGAACTTCTTTTCAGATGGCTGATGGGTCTAAAGAGTATTCTCAAAACACATTAATGCTTTCTATTTTTTTACCGGTTGTCATAAGAAGCTGTTTCTTCGTCCTTTATGATATTATGACACTTATATCCTTGACTGCGGCCTGTGAAATGGTTGTCTCTGAAGCCAAAAAGACGTCTCAGATTCTGAATTATATCAGCACCAGAAATAAAATAGGTTAGTTACAAATTGTACATAATTTTAACAACAAGCAGGTTAAGTCAGTTTATCTTTTTAATTATTCTTTTGAAGATTGAATTGGTACACTTACTCCATTTGGAGCAGCAAGAACTCTCCTACCTGATGTCAAATTAGAAATCTCCTATACTCACTGGCCGGCACTTTTAAGGGGCGGCATAATTTCATAAATTTCAATAAATAATAATAAAATCTTTAACCACTTCATTTCATATTTTTATAACTTATTCTGAGACGAACTAGGGGAATCCCCTTTTTTTAAATGAATGTTTAATGATGTCATCTTGATCACTGTAGCGACTGGCAACATCGTCTGTAGTGAATTGCAAGAATTCCTAGTATTTTGTTTTGCGCTTGGATTGTTTATGACAAATATTCAGTGAGATTGATTGAGGGAGGTCCGTGGGCGATGCTTTGACAAAGAAAATTTCAAGGATCATTATGTGTTCCGATGGATCATCATTTTATTTTTTATTTTTATTATCTTTCTTTTCTTTCTCTGCATTTATGTTTTATATTTGACATTACTATGTTTTATATTTCCTTTTGTAGTTACAAGTAAACACTGATTATGCATGCTGTGAACATTTATAATTGGAGTGTTAATACCAACGAACAACCTAATGGCAATTTTATAACTTATATCATTGTTAACACTCTGTAAATGTTTCAAACAATAAATGAATAAGTAATCCATGTGTTCCAATTGCAAAATAGGGGGAAAACCATTTTCGTGTTCTGGGTGTAGTATTAATTAAAACTGAGGACTCGCGTCCAGATTCACTCCAAGGTTAAAACCAGTTTAATGTTCCGAATGATATTTCAAAATTACAGTAGCGGATTAAAATAAAAATTACTGACGCGTTTCGAAGAAAATCATTCTAGTATTCCGAGTGGAGTTAAAAACTTTGTTTAAAATTTGTTATTCGTAGAAAGACCATATGCATATTATGAGAGTAATACCAATTAAAGTTGGGGACTCGCAAATGGTTTCACTCTTAATTTAAAACCAGTTTTGGGTTAAGAATGTAAAATATCAGTTGTGGATTCATCTGCTGACATATTTCGAAGGAAAATATTCTCTTATTTGAAGTGCAATTAGAAAATACTTATTGCAGATTTTTTATGTACTACCAGAATTAGAGGAAAACCATTTTCATGTTCTGAGTGTAGTTTTAATGCACAGCAAACAGATTTAATTATAACCAATTTTGTGTTCAGAATATAACGATAAATTTTTACGAAAGGATTTTTACGCACCCCTCCCCCCCTGGTGCTTGAAAATCGTATAGGGGGGGCGGCAAAATTCCCCTCCGCCCGGGCGGCTCACACCCACCGCTACGCCACTGCGCTGATCTATTAATTCCTGGAAAAAGTTTTGTAAATTTCAAGATGGTCCCGTCAAGTCGGGGGTAGCGGTTCAAATCCAGGCATTCGCAAGTAAATTTTATTTGTTTAATAGCTAGTACCCGGAAAGCGTTGTATTACCATTCAAAGAAATAAATTGATTCTCCCTGCATGTCCTTTCCTGTGCGTTCCCGTTTCTCCCGAACCCCCTTCCCCTCCCGTGTTCCCCTTCTATCTTCCCCGCCTTCCCCCTCCCTCGTCACCCTTTCCGCGAACCCCACCTCCCCCGTTCCCCTCACCTCCTGCCTTTCTTCCCTGCCGCTAATATAATTAAAATACACACATTTTCATTTATACAAATGGCATAACGCCAGAGCTTACCATTATATGTTTATAGCAGGCTTGGGCAACCTTTCCTAGGTCTGGGGCCAAATTATGATTGTGTCTCCGAGTCAAGGGCCGGACCAAATGATTAAACATAATAAAGTAATATTAAATTAAATAAAACACGTTGCCACTTCATATTATTTACTGATAAACGACATAATATTATTATTATATTCTGATTTCAAAATTTATGTGTGAAGATTGGCCTTGTACTTGAATAACGAGACTGGCGTTGGTATTGCTAAAGGGTAATCGCACAGAATTTTTGAGATTTTCATCTTGTTTTTTTCTCGTTCAAATTTTTGATTTGGTTTGTTTCGTCCTCGAAAAAAACTGTTCACAAGTAGATACATGTTGCTGCCAAAAAGAAAAATGATTTCTCTTGCAATTGCGCATAATATGTATGTTTTTCTTCCACCAATTATAATTTATAAAAATCCATCAAAGCAATGTTTTTAAATTGTGATTTAAATTGTGATAATTCTCCAGAAGCTTAATAAGTTCCATATGTAAATTTGTGTCATCTCCATTATTGAATCTCTCCCTGGAACTATTAATTTATTTCTCTATTATTTCGCCGAGATGAATCAGGGCCGGAGAAAAAAGCTCGGCGGGCCGGCGGTTGCCCATGTGTGGTTTAAAGCCTAAAACCTTCGCGGGCGTGCGCACAACAAATCACCAAAGTTTTATCGCAATCGGATGAACGATGGCAGCGCATAAAATACGAGCAAACAAATATTGATTTTTATACATAAGATTTGTGTTGTTTTACAATTTATTCATTACAAATAGTACAATATTGTTCCAGAGTGGTAGATACTCTCAGTATCACCCTGGAGAAAGAATACCATTCAGAATCGACCCTTTGCTTGAAATGCTCTAGGCCGTGTTTTGTGACCAGATCTGAATTTCCCACTTTCCTCTGCTCGTCTCCTTCCCTTCCCCACCACCTTCAACATCAGAACACACCCCAATTGCCGATGCCATAGTCTCTTTTGCTCCACATGGTTGTGGAGTACTAGGACTCTTGTGCAAAACTCTCAAAACAGATATTGATTTGACGTTTTGCCCCACAGGTTACAATTACCCCAACTTACCCTACGATTAATTTGAAATACTGACTATCTTTTTCAGATGGCAGTAAATTAGAGACTTGGGCCACCATTGCAAAAAGGCGGATTCCCCACTTCACAGCGTGTAGATTGTTTACTATCGACTTCACACTATTATCTAGTATGGCAGCAACTGTCGCAGCTTATTTCGTTATATTGATGCAGTTGAACATGGCCAGGGAGAAATAGGATGCAATAGACTGTCATGTTTTTGCTCTTGGTATAATAGCAACAACACGTTTTTTTCTGTTAACTTACAAGTTATATGTATGAAAGAATTCACAATGTTTCTTTAATCGCTATTTAATACATTCCTCACGAGACTTTTTCTCTTTTTTCAATACGCCGTGATTTATAAAACATTTTCACAACAGTCGCTTACGTCCTATTCATTCCAATGTGTCTACCACTAATCACTCGTATTTGTGTATCTTCCTTTCAAGCCGTGGTCGGACTGGCATTCGCCAAGCGGAGTGCATGGGGAAAGGACCTGCGCTTGTTTGTTCGGCACCTAAAATTACGTGCTTATATTATTACATGTTTTATATAGCCTCAATAATATTTTTTCAAGCACGGGAATAACAAAAAATATCTTTAATTCTAATAAAAGATTATATTTACTATTTGCAAATAAGTATTACTACAAGCGGACATCGATGTATGTATATCGTACCTATATGTAAACGGATGGTAATAAATTAATGGTGTAAAATATGTACCTAAAAATATAAAGGAATGCACTTTTTTCAAGTTTGCAATATGTATTTCTTTGTTATATTTATTTATTAATGTAAATATTATTGTATTTAGTATTTTTTTTAATTATTGCAAGTTTTGAGAATTGAACACAACAATAAATGTGTATTATTTTATTAGTAAATAAAAGTTTCACTTGCTTACTAAAACCGACCTTATTATTACAGTATTTAGTTTGACCTTTTTATAAATGTTTTTTAATTTACTTACCGCCGTTACGAACATGGCAAATCCATAGTTTCAAGTCGTTGTTAATTCAGGGCTGCCACCATACGAACATTTTAATAATATTTGTATAATTTGTATAGTGCCATTTTTATAAAAAAAAGCCTTAGGGTCGCTAAGATGAAGCTACGCGTGAAATCCTATTTAGATTTATCTTTACGACGAATCGGTTTACATAATGAACATCAAAAAAAATATACTACGGATAAATTGAAGCCTTTACTAGCTTTTCTATGTATTGGAATTACAATAAAAATAAAAAATATAAGCGTAAACCACCAAAAAATGGCTTTTCATGACTTATATATGAAATAATATATGAAACTATTTTTTAAAAATACCCCTTTATGGCTAAGACTATTTTTGAGGTTTTGTATGTTTTAACTTTTTTTCATTTTTATAATATTAATCACAGAATAAATAAAAATCACTCTTTCATTTACTTGCCTCGTGCAAATAAGACCCGCGATTTTAAAGTTTGTAGGCATGAGAATCGAAATATTTCTAGCTTTTATTATTCTACGTGTGGGGGGAACAATAACATTAGTCAAAATTACTTACTTTTCAGGAGACAGTGTCTCATGAAAAAAATATAAGGGAACAAAAATTAAAAAAAATGTACATATTATTATGATTTAAGGATCTTTCTTGGATATTTATATTTTTTTCATTATAGTGAACAATTGAAGAGATACACGACTTATGTGTTCGGGAGCATTACAAATGAAGACAAAATCTATGACTTATGTGTTTAGATACAATTTTACACCGAGGGATGTACTCAAACATAAAAAAATAGTAAATGTTGGATAGTCGTGGGGCGGGGTAAGAGGTTGGCTGGGTACTCGGCTGAGTGACCAATGACGACATGCGGAATTTTTGTTTTGAAGAAAAAAATCTAGGTAAACAAAGTCGTCGGAAAAGTCACCGAAGATCAAAATTTAATTTTTAAATTTTTTTTATTTTTCACAAAATGATTCATAAATTACAAATGAATTTTATACAGTACATAATTAATTACATGATAATTGTAATTGATGTACCCCCATAAATAAGCAGGGCTTATGTGTATGGGGTAGTGTTAATATATATATATATTTTTTTACATGCTTTAGTTTAAGTTCTCATTATAATTTTTAAGATGACTTTTATTTTTTTGTTAACCAACAGTCCCATTTTGAAGTTATTCCCTTTCTCCCTCTCTAACCCCCACCCTCCCTTGACCCATCCTCCCACCCCTCCCCCAACCATTATCGGATGCTCTCTCCCTCTCTTATATGCTGTCTCTTTCTTTTGTGTTTACCTCATTAACTTAACTCTGTACTTTAATTTAGTTTATATGTTTATTGTCCTGAAGAAGGTCGAGTTCGACCGAAACCGGTCAACGAATATAAATTTAAATAAAGTGGTTTTAAACAAAGAACTTGTTTCATTCTCTTAAAAAATTTAACTCGGAGATTTTTATTATTTAATTTATGATTTACATTTTTACTCCAAATAATGTCAGAAATCACTGGTTAATGCAAATCAAATACATCCCCTAACACCCTGTAGAAGCTCAGTAATATAAACGACAATTTGAATATATATATATATATATATATATTATACCCTCCCCTCCACACACTAAGCCCATGGATGCCGTGTGTCCTGAAGGAAATTATTGTGAATATATTATAAATTAACGTGTGAAATTAATCTAAAAAATAAATATATAGGTATGCCACTGAATATGTCGATAAGAACGGTCATTGTAAAGTCGTATCGAGAATGGATCGTATAAGTTCAGGCCCCCTAGCACGGTCGATCGATAAGGATTGATAGATAACTTTTCCATAGGACAAAGGCAGATCACTAACGTACAAAAAACAGTTGGCGTAGATTATATTAATAACACTTAGTCATTGTGAACTGTGTTACGTTACAAGAATAAGGAATCGAGTCTTAAGTACCGTCATGTTTCGACAGTCAGCGAATCGAGCCCTAAAATACTGTTGCACCGCGGGACGGTAATGCGCAGGCGCATCACCCCTCCCGCGACCCACGGATCAGGAGACGCGCCGCACACGGCCATTCAAACCAGTCTTCAGCAAGCGAGCTTCCCGGGCCCACGTCCCGCGCGAACATGTGCGACACAAGTTCAGTTTCGCCGGTTGTGCACTTCCGGTGTCCGCGCATGGACGCTGCTGAGACCGGGAGAACAAGCGCGTAAAGCCGCTGTTGGCCCATAAACCAAACGTGAGTCAATTACCATGTTACCCTTTGTGTGCAATTAAATGTTTTGAAGCCCTAACCACGCGTGTAGAGAGCAGAGACTGACGTTCAAACTAACTTTCAGCTAGGATCGTTCCTCTTATGTATTATTGTGTCTCCTAGAATTGAATAAACTATTTATGTGATAACCTACCGTGTTTTGCTTGTCGAGAGAGGCCCTGGGGGGATGGAGAAGCGTGAAGTTCCGAACCACAAGCACTAGCCTTGAGGTTAAGAGAAACCCTGCTTGCACCGAACCTGAGCTAGTTTTTATTTGGGGCAGATACAGCAACTAATTTGTATTAAATATGTGGGAGCTTTCTCCAACCCTGCCGATAGCATCAGCACGCACGCTGACGCTAACACTGGCGCTAAACGTGGGGCCATTTAAATTTTTTTCTGTTCCACCACGGCCTCGTTCCCAAGCAACAATTGTAAACTCTGAAATGTTATTATGATGTATTGTTTATTCCCAATTGTCTAGCACTTCCAACAGGAATCTCGGCGCGAACGTAATTTCGAATCACAATTTAAATTATTACGGGCGCGATTTTATCATTTGTGACTCGTCACTCGACAAAATATTACCGGTATTCCAACGCAAGGTGCCCAACCTAGGAAGTTGTCGCTGCGAATAATACAGTGATTACAAAGTGTCGGCCGATTAAAATTGCTATTTTCAATACAAGTGAATAGTGGAAATAAACACAAATTAAAGAAGAATTTATTCAACAATTAAAATCATGTACATGATAAACAAATCATCCGCTTGGTCTCGAAAGTGCTAAATATTTTTAATAATATACTATATTGCAGCACGCTGGTACGTCTCTTAAACGGACACTTGCTGACACCTAGGGAACAAGTGGATTTAAATTCTTTCTGTCATTTGACAATTAAGTATTTTTGACTCTGTCGTCTGCTGAAACCGGGTCATGCCGAATCACATTCGAATAATGCAAAAAATACTAAATTCGCGTTGACGTGGATTCCTTGACATCTGACACTATAATACCTTGTCAATTGACAAAGAAGGTAATATCTTGTCGAAAAGACGAAGGGAATTCGCGTGTAAATACCAAAAAATTGGTGCTGTATAAAATCAGGCTATAGGAAGCCGCGTAATGAAACCATGCCCCCAAGATATTGTTGAATTCTCAAACAAATTACTTCCACGAAAACTTGTGAAAAATTTTTTCGACTTTTCCTTTTTTCGATTTTTTTAATTTTCGAAATTTTTTTCCAAAACTCTTGGATTTTTTCTTAAAAACGCATGGCCAGAGGAAAATCGCTGCTCAAATTTTCTCCAGTTTCGGACTCTGAAAATTTTTCCGATTTTTTCCTTTTTTCGATTTTTTAATTTTCGAAATTTTTTTTCCAAAACGCTTGGATTTTTCCTAAAAAGCACGTGGCCAGAGGCAAACCTCTGCCCAAATTTTCAAATAACCCAAACACTTACAAATACGCGTTTTTTCGCAGAAGCATTTTGTAAAAAAAAAATATATATACGTCCCCAGTGGTCAATCCCTGGCAAAAATTTCTTTCCAATTACGGATAAAGAGTCGAGTTCTCGTTTTTCTCCCAACGTAAGGTCACCCTGACACGACCCTATACACTATGGAAGTCAACCCTTTTGTTTCGTCACTAATGAGCGGCCTCTCGTAAACGATTGTCACTCATTAGGACACTCAAACGAAACCTTTCTAGCTCTGGCACAGTGGTGTCAACTGTAGCCAAAGTCATGGAAGAAATTATAATTCTCCCTTGTGGTTTCGTTTCATTTTATTTTATTTTTGTTTGTATAAATATCTC
The DNA here is from genome assembly GCA_936435175.1 of Glyphotaelius pellucidus. Taxonomy (NCBI): domain Eukaryota; kingdom Metazoa; phylum Arthropoda; class Insecta; order Trichoptera; family Limnephilidae; genus Glyphotaelius; species Glyphotaelius pellucidus. The sequence continues at coordinate 7,337,018 of OW386552.1, read as the reverse complement.
GTCATCATCAGTCATTCGCCTCTAATTGCTGCCCCAGGTGTCAAACCTTGGAAACATCGTTTTTTCTAAGCATGCACACCTCTACCTGAAATTGATCACTTCGGAGAAAGGAATTCCCTGTGGCTTACTGCAAGTAGTCAGAGACTACGTGCCCAAGGTTTTGTGCATCGTCACAACTAGCAGCATCATATTTTCACATCATCATGTCATACCTCGTCACCCCTTTCTAAATGTTAGAAAAATTTTTTTGTACATTAAATATCGGGTCCTCGCCAAAGTGCATCTAACCCTTATGTCATATGTAGTTAAATTAGGTAAGCAAACCTGTGTAAACCCACGGCGGTATCAGATGTTTGCTACCCGTTCTAAGTTTTTTTTCTGTTTTTTAAGAAAATAGAATGGCGCTCAATAAATAACCCAAATTGCTCTAGCTCTCCCCAGAACTGGATGTGGAGTCTGGAAAGTATCGTTATAAAAGGGACAACTTTCAACGTGCCTCTTCATTAACGATAAATTTTTTTACAACATTTCAGCAACATTGAGTCACCCTGGGTCTCAACTGCTCAAACTGAAATTTTGGGGTTGCCTTGTTGTGACTTATCACGTGCAAAGTACGAGGTCACAACAAGAAGCCAGGTCTCCAAGTGAACCACCCTGTGAACAACCCATCCCATTATTATAATTTTCATAACACCAAGGTGTGTCCATCGCAGTCTGTTTAAGTAAGTAAAACCTAGAAGGTCTTAAACACTCAAATCGGACCAATGTAAATAATTTTCCTTGTCAAACAACGATAAGCGCATGTCTTGTATTGTTGCTACCATCGTACGTGTAAGTACAACAAAAGTTGTACCATCACGATACGATACTCTGTGCGTAACCAAAAGGGTTGTACCACAAAGGATCTCTTTTGCGGTAAGCTTAGATGAAATTCACATTCCATCAGCACGCCAAATTTTTTTGTCCCTTAATTGTTGAAGTATAAAATCTTGGCCAGATCTTCAAATATGTTTTTGCCTTTGTGCAAGTCTTTAACGTACGCTAATATGGATTTATTATGCTACGGTATTGTTGTACTAAGTACATCAGTATGTCTCGCCGTCTGTATTGAATAGGTACCTTTATATGAACGTTAACCTTTGTTGCCATCATAGGTGGGAACCTTATAAAATCTGCCGTCATAGATGGGAATCTCAGAATATCTACTAAATGCGATACGGGGAGCCCGTTATAATTACTCTGTGGGTTTTTGTCAGAAATGTCATAAATACCTAGTCTTTTGCACCTCCCTTCAATACTGGGCAACCCAGTTGTAATTCGTTCATTGTTATCCGTGAAGACGTTATAAAACTTACTTGCAAATCTTTTGATTTTGCAATCTTGTACGCTATACGTGAAGACGTTATAATACTCACCATGAATCGTGCGAACGAAATAATATCAAACCTTTATGTGTGAACTACTCAATGTAGTCCACACCCCTTTTTTGTAATCATTAATATGCCCGTGGACTTCCTGTCACAAGAACCCAGGAACTATCTACTATCTCAAAAGGACTAATCATACGCTTCACTCATGATTATGGGGCATCGTGTCGTGGGAGTTAAGTTGATGGACACAAAAATACCTAACTCGTTGTCTGGGAGACGAACAAAGAAAATCCCCAGGTTTGTGAGATTTGAGCAAGGGTCTGTCATTTCTCGCAAACAAGTAGGAGAATAAAACGACCCCTAATCTTCTGCCCAATACACGTAGAGGATTAGACTTTTATGTCAGTGTATTCTTTTGTCCAACACTACCAAACATTATTGTAATGTGCCAGGATGACTGCTGTAGACCTTGTTTCACCTCCACCCAGAGGTCGAATTTCGGAAATAGCCGAGTCCCCAGCAGTTTTCTTCGTTCAAATGTTCCCAACTATCACCCCTCCCCTTCCTCGAAATTATCCGTGAATGGGGATATATGCGTTACGCACTTGGCGTTTCGTTTGTCAAATGGGACAATCTTCATACGCGGATCCTTTCAACTTCCTACTCCTTTCCCAGTTGTCATTATTGTAATGTGCCAGGATGACTGCTGTAGACCTTGTTTCACCTCCACCCAGAGGTCGAATTTCGGAAATAGCCGAGTCCCCAGCAGTTTTCTTCGTTCAAATGTTCCCAACTATCACCCCTCCCCTTCCTCGAAATTATCCGTGAATGGGGATATATGCGTTACGCACTTGGCGTTTCGTTTGTCAAATGGGACAATCTTCATACGCGGATCCTTTCAACTTCCTACTCCTTTCCCAGTTGTCATTATTGTAATGTGCCAGGATGACTGCTGTAGACCTTGTTTCACCTCCACCCAGAGGTCGAATTTCGGAAATAGCCGAGTCCCCAGCAGTTTTCTTCGTTCAAATGTTCCCAATTATCACCCTCCCCCTTCCTCGAAATTATCCGTGAATGGGGATATATGCGTTACGCACTTGGCGTTTCGTTTGTCAAATGGGACAATCTTCATACGCGGATCCTTTCAACTTCCTACTCCTTTCCCACTTTGTTATAACTAATCTTGTACGCAATGTTTTGTTTTTCGAAAGTAGAAAAAATGCTACCGTATAGACGTGAGCATAGGTCATGGAAGACCAACTTCTTTCGAATGGGGAATTTTGTTATACGTACAATCCCTCAACCACGTATTCTTGGAAATGTATTTGGTAAAGAAAAAAAACCAAAAGGGGTTACACAGAACCTGTCCTTGAATACGTACCTTTGTAACATGTATTAGGCATTAGCCACATTTAGTTAGCTCTCTCTCCGTCTCTCTCTCTACACGCCAAACAAATCCAACTTTTTCTCAACATGCACACTTGTTTCTCTCCAAACTTTTTTCATCATTGGTCTACTAGGCAGGTAAACTTCAAGAATTTTGTTCTAATAATAATTTTTGCCGGATTTTAAAAAAAAAAAACCAGCAGCTCTGCACCCTATCTACATCTGCGCCTCTTCATGCTGCCCTCGCTACCGTCACGGAGGTCCCTTGCCTTCAATCCCTGCGTACCAAAAGCACCCGACCGCATATAACATAACCTAGTGTGAGTCGTGCGTGTAGTTGCGAATTGTATCACCACAAAGAACCGACACTCAAAACAAACCCGAGCACGCCAGCTCTAGGTTGGTTCCTGTTCCTGTTGCCATTGTGCAAATGCTCTGCTGCCATTATGCAAATAGTCCTGCTGCATAATACAAATGTTCCTGTTGCCCTTGTGCAAATGTTCCTGTTGCCCTTGTGCAAATGTTCCTGCTGCCATTATGCAAATGTTCCTGCTGCATAATGCAAATGCTCTGCTGCCATTATGCAAATATTCCTGCTGCATAATACAAATGTTCCTGTTGCCCTTGTGCAAATGTTCCTGCTGCCATTATGCAAATGTTCCTGCTGCATAATGCAAATGCTCTGCTGCCATTATGCAAATATTCCTGCTGCATAATACAAATGTTCCTGTTGCCCTTGTGCAAATGTTTCTGCTGCCATTATGCAAATGTTCCTGCTGCATAATGCAAATGCCCTACTGCCATTGTGCTGATGCTCCTGTGCCCTTGCGCAAATAACAATACCAACGATTGTTCACAAAACAATCCCACTACATACAAAAACCAGTGTACCAACCACCAATTACGATTCCACTCTCCAATACTTCAATGGTTTCGTACTGGCTCACCCACAGGATCCGGAAGCAGTTACCCTTTCGACCTCTGTGACAGGTAGAACTCTCCACACCACCTAGAAGCCTCATCATGTGTTCTCTTCCTCGTATTTTCTTAAAGGCCCTAGTGTCCCTTGAGTGTAATCTCAAATGGGCCAGGTTACTGTGACAAAGTAACCTTGTAACTTCAGTGAAACGTTCAACCACCCCAGACATCCTACGCAAACCACGTTCGCAAACATTAACTCACAGACCAATGATACAATTTTAGAGTTTTTTTTTCTATCACTGCATAACCCTTGTACCTTTCTTCAACAGATCCTTGTTCTTTGCAACTGTATTTATGTATGCCACTGCCTTTATATACATTTATTGACAATTCCTTGTTACACCATGTATCATCTCTTTTGTGTTCTGTTCATAACTATTCTCCAGCTAGGAATCTCTCTCTCTCTCTCTCTCTCTCTCTCTCCTCGTTTCTCTTAAATGTTTTTGGCACAAGTGCTGAAAGGGTAAGAGGATTTATTAGCCCTACAGCTCCATTGCCACGTCGCTTTTATTGCGGCGAGGGGGGAAGTGTTACGTTACAAGAATAAGGAATCGAGTCTTAAGTACCGTCATGTTTCGACAGTCAGCGAATCGAGCCCTAAAATACTGTTGCACCGCGGGACGGTAATGCGCAGGCGCATCACCCCTCCCGCGACCCACGGATCAGGAGACGCGCCGCACACGGCCATTCAAACCAGTCTTCAGCAAGCGAGCTTCCCGGGCCCACGTCCCGCGCGAACATGTGCGACACAAGTTCAGTTTCGCCGGTTGTGCACTTCCGGTGTCCGCGCATGGACGCTGCTGAGACCGGGAGAACAAGCGCGTAAAGCCGCTGTTGGCCCATAAACCAAACGTGAGTCAATTACCATGTTACCCTTTGTGTGCAATTAAATGTTTTGAAGCCCTAACCACGCGTGTAGAGAGCAGAGACTGACGTTCAAACTAACTTTCAGCTAGGATCGTTCCTCTTATGTATTATTGTGTCTCCTAGAATTGAATAAACTATTTATGTGATAACCTACCGTGTTTTGCTTGTCGAGAGAGGCCCTGGGGGGATGGAGAAGCGTGAAGTTCCGAACCACAAGCACTAGCCTTGAGGTTAAGAGAAACCCTGCTTGCACCGAACCTGAGCTAGTTTTTATTTGGGGCAGATACAGCAACTAATTTGTATTAAATATGTGGGAGCTTTCTCCAACCCTGCCGATAGCATCAGCACGCACGCTGACGCTAACAACTGTTACTTATTCGTTGGCGATCTGCAGTCATGCTAGGGAACGATGAGAAGTTACCGAAAGTTATCCTATCAATCCTTATCGATCGACTGTGCTAGAAGGCCAGGGTATCTAGCATAGTCGATCATAGATCGATAAAGGATTTATCAATAGTGTTGGTAACTTGCCATCGTTCCAGAGCACGACTGCAGATTACCAACGAAGGAACGACAGTTCACGTCAAATAAATTAGAAACACTTAGTCGTTGTGAACTGTTATTTGCTCGGGAATGATGACAAGTTACCGACATTATCGATAAAACCTATATCGATTGGCCGTGCTAGATTCCCAGGTCGATATTAAAGTTTGGCGCGTACTCTACGTACGCGAATAAAGGGCGTAGTTCCATGTCTTATTCAAGGTAAAACTTTCGCCAGGAATGCTGTAGGTAGTGAAGGTATTAAATTATTAATCCTGTTCGTTCTAGGTTGTTAAGAATATGTTCAGTATATCAACTACCTACATAAAAGCTACGTGCCTGGTTGCACGGGCTTCGTATTAATAACTGTCGTGGCCAGTCAAAATGGGGAAATAGAGCAAATACTTTAATTTTTACTATTACCTATTACTGAATAAACACCAGCAATTTGAAATACGCAGTAGGTAGAAATGTAAATGTATTAGTAAATTAATTTAAATTTAATAATGTTATTATTAAGTTCTGCAAGAATTTTAGTTTTGTTGATTAATCGGTAAAAAGTCCATTTAGGCACCTTCAAAGATCTAAATTTAGAATCCTATAAATAAGTCGCCTCAAAGTGAATTAACCACAGTTTAAAAATGGCCTTGTAAGCCGAAACATCTGCTACAAAAATAAAAACTGAAATACGCATTGAACGTAATAAAAACATAATTTAATTTAATTTGAATAAAATTAAAAAAAAACTTAAATAACTTACAACCTATCAGAAAGAGGGCGATTTTGTCAAAAGGTAAAAAGATTTTCACTTTCCATTAAAATCCAAATAAATTGTTTATTTCTGAACCTATCCGAAAACCAAAAACTGTTTTTGATAGGTGAAATACGTTTAGAAATATTCTTATTAGAAATAAAAATATAATTTTAGAAATATAAAAAAATTAATACAAACATAAAAAAGTTTTAATGCCGATAACGAAAAAAATAAAAACACACATATTTTATTAGACAAAAGTATTATGAACGTTATTATCACCTCATAATTTTGTTAATTCATAAAAAAATAAAAAAAATAATTCTCCAAATTTTATACATTTTTACAACTGTTTCTTGAATTTTTTCGAAAATTATAAATAGATATTCAATTTTTTATTAGAATAACTCTCTTTTGTAATGATATTGTTGTGTTAACTTGGCTTTACGTTAATCTAGGTTTGATGAGGCCTATAAATTATTATATAAAAATGCGTAAATTAAATATTGCCAAATAGGCAAGTTTTACGATGTGAACGAGTTTTCTGTCTTTCGTTTAAATAATTTAAATTCACATTACAAGTTTGTTCTTCCTTAATTTTACCAATATAGCTTTTGACTAAGTGGATACCATACATAAGTAAGGTACCTCATACCTATAATATCTTTCATCCTGCAAAATACATAAGTTAAATGTCCACAACATGATGTACAACCCCAAAAAGACGGAACTAATCGCATTCCACCATGGAAAAAATCTCGACAAGATGCTCCCCGTACAACTCAATGAGGAAAACATAAGCACATCTACGAATGTTAAATACTTCGGTAACATCATCACTGAAGACCTCTCGGATGATGATGATATTGAACGACAGAGAAGTATCAGTGTATTGTCCAATATGATGGCCCGAAGATTCTTCCATTGCACTAAACATGTAAAAAAACATTGTTCAATGCATTTTGCACTAGTCTATAAAACATGGTGTCATTACCGAACCACTTCGATGGAACGACTCCGGATCAAATATAATGATGCATTCAAAATTATTTTTGGATTCAGGAGATATAGCAGTGCATCGACAATGTTAACGGAACTAGGATTGCACGGATTCGCTGGTCTGAGGAGACATCGGGTCACTGGAGCCAGGATGCGGCTAATGTCGGAAGACATTAGCCCATAATCGCAGCGTTCCAGCACCAAACGCCACTCCCAGTGAGCGCTGGACCCGAGCTCACCCCAGACCACGCCCTACATATAATTGATTATTTATTTACTTCTTCAAACTTCGCAAATTCACTTTGTGGCGTCATTATTAATTTAATGAAAACAAATAACTTTGTGTACACCACTATATGATTAACATTATCGACATGATTAAAAAACTATGTTTTCTTCGTCAGGATAGAAATTAATATATTAATTTATTATCCTGACGAAGAAAACAGTTTTTTTTATTATTTTGTTTTTTTTTTCTTTCTATTCTATGTACTTAGTTGTTCATTTAAAAAATCTGCTGTGTAAATATGTATAATTATATGTGGTGATTGAACGTGTGGGATAGCACTATCATCCCCACATCCTGGAATAAAAAACATTATTATAACATTATTATCATTATAAACCTTTTACGAGTGTAGGGTTACGAGAATTAACGAAAATTAGCGATCAATTTCAATCCAAAATACAATAATACTTGTTGACCCAACTATGAACATATCTCTATCCAACCTACTACCAATGTACATACCCTCTGACGAGGTATGTGTCAATATTATCTACATGTGACTTTTGTAACAATAACTCCAAGAATCAGTCTATAAAAGGAACCCGGGCAATTATCAACCCCTGTGCTGATATCTTGATGACTTTAATATCGATTCTTACGCAAACTTGTGGAGTTATCCAGTGATCCCTCAGTGCCGTAACATCGATTCTTACGGAGGATTGTGCAGTGCTCAACCCAGTGATTCTTCTGTGACGTAATGTCGAATCTCACGGTAAGTCAGACTCCTCCCTAACGTCCATTGTTCACCAAACTATTCCCATCGTTGTATTAGGTTGAAATACATACTTTTGAAGTGAAACTTCTTTAGCACCGTTGAAAGAAAAAGAGACAAAAACATACATCTATAGGATTTAGCCCACGAGAGAATGAGATAGAACGAAACTTTACTTACTTACCGTACCTACAAAGCGTCAAGCTGCGCTCATTGGCCGCTTTGATTATGATTTCACTTTTCAAGGCTCCTATTGGTTGAGATTTTTTTCATAAATGTTCTAAATAAATTTTAAAAAATCGAACGAAGCTGGGTACGATAAACACATGAATTATCCATTATGTTTTATTTATTTTATTGAACATACACTTAACAAATTATTACAAATGTTAATGATCGGTAACTGTATGTAAATACGTTAGCAGTAGTATTTTGTGAACACCTCACTAGGCGAACCTGTGCTGAGGTGTTCCCATGTTTAGAATTTACTGCTATTCTGTCGACATAAGTAGAAACACCGTATCCTCCTTGATGTTGTCAAGAAAGGTACTGTGGGTCGACCCATGGCGACAGTATCTAAGGATTAGTTGCAGTTAGGATCTGTATACAGTTGTGTATTGATCTATTAAGGTTGGGGCGTCGCTACTGTGGATATAAAGGCTGCCGTGCAAAAAGTTCGTTAATTCTTTTTGGCCGCATGTACAGATATATGTACGAGGGCGATGTATCAGATTTTGTCATTGATTCCTATGCAGACAATAATTTTAAGTAAGATTAAAAAATATCAGTCGATTCGGTGCAACGGAGCGAGTAAACAGCTATCGAAGCTGGACCCCGATTAACTATAGTTATTTTTCCACAAATTGTACTTTTTGCAGATTCTGTCGTGTTTTCCTTTTCAGACCACAATTTTTGGCTAAGACTACAAAATTTCTGTTGGTTCGGCGCCGTGGAGCGAAAAATACTCATAGGCAAACACACACTCAAAGGAATTGAACTCACGTCGTCGGGGTTGGAAACTGACACATTTGTCAACTAAGCTCTTAACCCGTCAGTCACAACATACCTGTATTTCACAACCTTCAACGACTTTCTTCAATTCATCCGTCTTACGTGTTAAGCCGCCGCTATCCGAATTTCTACCGATTTCTTGCATATCTCCCTTGAACATCTGAAGTTTTTAAGCTCTTAAAAAAATATATGTTATTTTTGAAGCTTATATCTGTACAATCCCCACACCTAAACGCAAATTATATGAAATTCCCTCGATAGAAAAAAATTGCAAAGCGTGCCCGAACATTTTTATTTTCAAACCTGTCTCTATTATTCAAGTTATATGTATGAAAAAATTCACAGTGTTACTTAGAACATTGTTTTAGACAACCCCCACGAGATTTTTGCTCTATTCTAAACGAGTCATGTTTTATTAAACATTTTCACAATCTTCGCTTCACTTTTATCGTTTGAAATATTAGCGCGCTCTCTCCAACATTCGTAATTACATATCTCTCCATCTTCGTTTCGTGCTCGGACACGGGGCCTTAATGCTTTGAGAACATCCTACTTTAATATTTTCAGGTAGTTTAGTAATGTTTTAATACAAACACAGCGTTAATTTGATACTTGATCAAAATTAAAGCTGTAGCGATAACCTTTGGGCATTATAATAGGAAAGGTCTTGCGCGGCACGAGTTAATTTGGCTGTTCACAAAGGGGTATTCCACAAGGCACGGAATGCGAGACTTTGAAAACTTAAACCAAATTAACATGTCTATTTGTTTCTCAGAATATCTAACCTATACAAACAGACTGCATAGTAGCCACAAAATACAAACCCACATTGCGTAACTATTGCAATATTCAGGTCTGACTCAAGCAAATCTGAATTCATTGAGATGTTATTCTAGATGACTAAGCTTCTAGGATTGAGACATTACTATTCTAATAAACTTTTATTTCGCAACTAGTTTCGATCCAAATATTTTAGAGATGCAATTATTTTGAAGGCAGCTTCGTGGACCAATATATTTTTATCATTGAAGAATAAGATAATAATAATGAATCTAAACGAAACTATGAAAAAGGATAAGACACTTAAAATAAAAAGTTAACAAGACAAACACCCGGTCATTGGGGCCGAGGTATCGGTCGAAGATAATATTGTTAATTCTGAATTTGAAATGGAAGATCGACAAAATTATCTTAAAAATGGCCGGATTCCGGATGGAAAGGACTAAGTTAGTTCTCCCTCAACAAGTCTCTCCCGATCCGGCCCGCCATGCGGTAGTTTCGGATTATATCGCATTAAGCATGCACTTGCTGCCAAAATCTAGACAATCTCTCCAATAAACCCGGGCACCCCTGCTAAGTCACCAAACGTAGCAAAAATCTTGTGGTGACCTATGGCACAGTGGTGTTGGTTATCCAATTAATGGTTCCCGGGGCGGCGGTACACATACCCGCCTCACCATAAATCATAATGCGCACCATAAATCAAATGTTGTTTACACGTGTTACACCGATAAGCATGACGTACCGGTACATTAGTATAACATCTTGAAATATCCTAATAGCGCCCCAGAAAAGATCAACATTTTGTTTTATTCACTTTTTAGTTTTTTTTTTCATGTGAATACCGCACAAGAGCCCCAACTGCTCCCGTCTGGAGCCAATGGGACTATGGCATCCCCAATTGGGGTATGTTGTGAGGCTGAAGGTAGTGGGGAGGGGAAGGAGATGGGAAAGAGGAAGGTGGGAAGTACCTGGCTATTCAGATAGGTCACCAAAAGCCATTTCAAGCAACGTTTCAATTCTGAATGGTGGTCTTACACCAGGGCGATACTGAGAGTATCTTCCACTCTGGAACGTGCCGCAAATATATATAGATAGATACTATAAATTATCGTAAATTAATAAATTGTGTAATAACACAAATTAATCAAATGAAATTTGATTCGATCCCGCGACCTTCGGAATGCAAGTCAAGAGCCTTACCGCTGGACTACGCCGGCCGTCAAACAACAAGTTTTTTTGCATTATAAATTGATTTGGTGGTAGAGTGTTGTACCAGATAGAGGGTGCATTTTAGCATATAACTGCACACTCAACTCAAATTTCGATTTTCGGAGATGTCTGACTAATCGACTGGGCGATCGATGTGATGCATAGATCCCGCGCAAATCTTCAGCAATGTGCGACCTTTGAAGAAGCAGAAGTGGTATTATGGTCGACATCCTACATAACAATATAATGCATGAAATATTATCAAATTACCTCTATCAACATTGAATCAGAGATCAGCGCACAAGATTAGTAAAATGCAAGTAGCTATGGGGCACTGAATTTAACTGCCCACCTATTTCTCTTTCAAGGAACCGACACGAATAAGTCGGCACTCGCCTTTGGCTGCGTCAAAAATAACAGCTATTTATTACGGCGTAATCTTAGTCATTGATTTGATATGCAAAAAACATGCATGCCACATTAACGGGGCTAATTTTTATACCTCGACATATTTCGTTGAATAAGTAGGTACAATAATGTTCAGTAGCGTGCAGTTGGATCCGTCATTGGTAACCTTTCACACGATAAAAAAATGAGAGAAACAAAAAACATTTCAGATATAGAATAACAAAATGGTTTTAAGAACAAGAAAGGCTATATCACAAAAAACTTATGACATAAAACATACTTCATTGTAGCCGTGCCTCTTATATTTGTCGATTTTTTTTCGTAACCTCCTTTATTATTGTATTTTTATATTTTTTTTAATTGTAAAATGGGGGCCTCAGGGCGGTTAAAGCATCCAGATCAAATAATGTTATAAATATGTAATTTCTTAAATCAAATAAAAAAAAAAGTGAGGTACATTTTACAGTAAAACCAATTTTTATTATGTGAATACCTCACAAGAGTCTCAACTGCTAACAAGTACACACATCAAATGGATAATTTGTAATTAATAGAAGAAAAATAGAAAGAAGTTTTATTTAACATCTCAAAACAGTCTAATTTTCAGTTTAAAATAAACGTTCATTTACTACTTTTTGTTTTTGAAGAGTTTTATTTTTCAATGCACTTACATTTGTTACTTTAATTTTAAATTTTCTGCGACCGGTTTCGACACAACCGTGTCATTCACTATTCACTAGCAGGATTAAAACTTTAGGATTAAAACTTTATTTTTAGGTCGTGTCGAAACCGGTCGCAGAAAATTTAAAATTAAAGTAACAAATGTACATTGAAAAATAAAACTCAAAAAAAAAATGTCTAGAAATCGTTATGTAGTTAATGCCCAAGAAATACAAAAAAAGTTCATTTACTCCGTCTACTTTATGAATATATTTGAGTAAGATGGTAAAATATATATTTTTCCTTCAATATAGAGATATAGAGATAAAGGAATCTGCCATTATGGACCGCACGCCTCCGACAATTTACAATTTGAAATCCAATAGATAATTCTCAAACAATTTAGGTAATAACTAATTACAGTGCACTCCATCAATAAATAAAAATCAGAGTCAGTTGCATTAAAAAATATATTTCCATTCAATCAAAAACAAGGCGCTTTTATGAGCGGTGCTTCTACTCTGTACTCAGATGGTGGCGATCAAAAAGTGATTCCGTATTTGGTAAAGATATAAATCAAACGAATAAAATTTTCTTGAACCATAAATCAAATACACGGAGTATAGTGATTTTCGCAATGTGCTCCCGATTAGATCTGTTTCTAGCATATCACAGCATGGAATAATGTCATTGATTGCGCAATCCTGTGATATATTATGATAGATTTTAGTTGGGTCATGATAATATTATCATGTTAGGTGTAGTGATTATAATATTTTGAATTAATCCATATTTTTTATGCACTCTTTCAAATACGATTGAAGAATAATGTCGTTGTTGCAGAGAACGCTTTTGTTGGAAGGCATAATTGAAGATATCCATACTAAACATTTTGAATACTTGTTATAACAAAGGAACACCCGTACTCTGAAAATTATATCACAACCTTTTTATGTTTGAAAAAATAAACTTCGTCGTCATGAATTTTGAATATTCTTAAATGTTTGTAATGTTCGCTTCAATTATAAATTATTTTAGTTTATTTTAGTTGAGGCCGCTGAAGTGATCCAGAACGCTATTTTACAAAGCATATTAGGGGAAGACGGGGTTATTTTATTTTAATTTTATTTATTTTAGGGAAAGTTGACAGCAAATCTGAGATTACACAATAATATAATAAAAAGATAATTAATTATGCCAATCATGAACTTTTTACTGATATTAATGAATGATAGAGTGTGACATTCTAAGGATGTTTTCTTAAAGGAGGAACATAGGATTAGGATTAAGAGACAAAAGACGGGAATATATAGGGATTGAACTTTCTAGTTTGAGTCATTACTTAGTGAGTTTTTGTTTTGTTACATAAAGTCGAGTTAAAATTGACAATGTGGTAATAATTTAAATTAAATGAATGTGTGGATCTGTAGATAAAAATGTGTTCTGTTTGGAGTTGGTATTGCAAAGAGGGAGATTAAAAGCAACTGCCTGTTGTTGCGATTTGGAAAATGGAATGATAGGCGTTGAAGACGATCAGAACTATCGATCAAGTTATTTGTAATTTTAAATAACTACCGAATCTGCTATATTTCTTCGACAAGCTAACGTCTGTATATTGAAGAACTTTGCAGTCTTCATTACTAACAACAAATATTGATTTTTATATATGTAATCAAAAAATTTATCATCGTGGTTAATTTTTGGGTTATCATGCCGGGTTGCACTTCCTCGTTCTTTAGCCAACGGACAACGTTAGTGTCCATTATACGTGTGTTTTGTATGTAGAAATGATATAGCTTTGGGCGCCGGGCCGGAACTTCAGTATAATAATTACAGATATTAATATGGTTTCGGTGTTTAGTTTTGGTGTATCAACTACCGAATACTAAGAACTATTAAGCTTAGCCTGGACTTTTCGTAGATTTCAGTTGCGAAGGCAATTAAAGTGCCTTGTTGATGGTTACTATAACGCTATCCGAAACGTTGGATGCAGAAGGAAGAAAAGGCCTTACTAAATGATGTCGGTGGTAAAAATCTCAAATCATTAATGTTTTTTTCTGGTATACCAACTGCGTACCTAATCCATTGATTGGGAGGTGGGTATGGGTACCGCCGTTTATTGGATGACTAACACCTCTGCCATTGGTCACCCCAAACGATTCTCTATGTTTGTTGACTTAGCGGAGGTGCCCGTGTTCAAGGGGTGAGGTTTGTCTAGGTCTTGGCGGCGGATGCATCTGCCTGGCGGTGGCAGGCCGGATCGGAAGAGACCGGTTGAGGGAGACTATTTTGCCACTTCAGCAGGATTCTCTCTACCCGTCGCCTTGCACCGCAGTGGGAGGAATGATATGAATTCAAACTTCTATCACTCCTGGACCCACTGCCCAGAATTTTACTCATCACCCATACCTTATCCTTCCCAGAACCTCCTCTCCTTCCTTTCTTTTAAAAGACCCTAAACACAACATAGAAATTCTCAGAAATTCTTTTCCTCAGTGCCTCCTGTAAGGAGTTATTGTAAAAAAAAATTATAACCCAGAATTGATCTCTTTTTTTTTTTACATGAGCTCCACACAGGAGGCCCTGAGAAAAATAATTTCCCCCTGAGGAAAATAATTTCCCTCAGGGCCTATGTCATCCTTGGGGATGATATGAGGAGGGTTTTTTTTAAGGAAAAGGAGAAGAGGAGGTTCTGGGAAGGAAAAGGGTTTAAGGGGTGGGTAGGAATCTGGGGTTCAGTGTGTCCTGGTCATCCGCCTCCAAGACGTAGACAATCCTCACCCCATGAACCCTGCTAAATCACGAAACGTAGCGAACCACTTGGGGTGACCTATGACAAAGGTGTTGGTTATCCAATAAAGGTTCCCGGGGCGGCGGTACCCATTCCCGCCTCCCAAATTAAAAAGTTTTGTACTGAATTAAATTATTTTAGATTGTTTTTATTGTTTATCGATTGAAAAATAAAGTATTACATAGGGCATTCCTGTAAGGAGATGTGCAGTTTTAACAAAAATGGTATTAAAAAAAAACATATGCTTAAACTTAAAAAAAAAAATAATAATCCTACAAAAAAAGATAAATACAATTATGAGTAAATAATAACAATTATGTAGTTATAGTAAGTAAATAATAATACGAAAGTTAAGTAAACAAATTTTATAAAAAGCAGTTTATATAAACAGTAAATAAAAAGTAAGGCAATAATAGGTAAGTAATAAAATTATGTACCTATATAAAAAATAAAAATGTCGTTAAACATAAAAAAAAACTATAAAAACTATTTTAAGTAATAAAATTATACATTATACATTTTATTTTTTTAATGTATAATTTTATTACTTAAAATATAAACGTTATGCATATTGTTAATATGCATAACGTTTATATTTTAAGTATAAACGTTATGCATATATATTAACAATATGCAAAACGTTTATATTTTAAGTAATAAAATTATACATTAAAAAAATAAAATGTAGAAAAAATGTATAAAATTATACATAAAAAACTGTATATTTTAACAAAATGTTACATACATATATTGATAGATTAGAAGCATTACTAAATCACTTAAAATGAAAATGATTTATGTTTTGCATTGTTTATATTTTAAGTAATAAAATTATACATTAAAAAAATAAAATGTAGAAAAAATGTATAAAATTATACATAAAAAACTGTATATTTTAACAAAATGTTACATACATATATTGATAGATTAGAAGCATTACTAAATCACTTAAAATGAAAATGATTTATGTTTTGCATTGTTTATATTTTAAGTAATAAAATTATATATTAAAAAAATAAAATGTAGAAAAAATGTATAAAATTATACATAAAAAACTGTATATTTTAACAAAATGTTACATACATATATTGATAGATTAGAAGCATTACTAAATCACTTAAAATGAAAATGATTTATGTTTTGCATTGTTTATATTTTAAGTAATAAAATTATACATTAAAAAAATAAAATGTAGAAAAAATGTATAAAATTATACATAAAAAACTGTATATTTTAACAAAATGTTACATACATATATTGATAGATTAGAAGCATTACTAAATCACTTAAAATGAAAATGATTTATGTTTTGCATTGTTTATATTTTAAGTAATAAAATTATACATTAAAAAAATAAAATGTAGAAAAAATGTATAAAATTATACATAAAAAACTGTATATTTTAACAAAATGTTACATACATATATTGATAGATTAGAAGCATTACTAAATCACTTAAAATGAAAATGATTTATGTTTTGCATTGTTTATATTTTAAGTAATAAAATTATACATTAAAAAAATAAAATGTAGAAAAAATGTATAAAATTATACATAAAAAACTGTATATTTTCACAAAATGCATAACGCATATATATATTGATAGATTAGAAGCATTACTAAATCACTTAAAATGAAAATGATTTATGTTTTGCATTTGTTTGAAAAAAAATATTTGTACAGCTTTATACTACGGAGATTTTTGTAGGTACCTCAATTGATAAAACAGTTAATTATAAATTCCACGGTGATATTGATTTTTATTTTTGATTGATAGCTTTATCTCCCGATCTTTTGTATAACTACTATTTCTTCATTAATAATTGAATAATTAATTCTTAATCGGTAATTTAACACGCCTTTCGATCCGTGACAGGTATGTCAGTAATAATGATCAAGAAATCTCTAAATTTGCACCACATATTGCACACATAGCTAGATGTGGATATATGCTCATACAAAATCTATCGATGGTGAATCATGGAAAAATGGTCAAAACCAGGATTGGGGAAATTTTTGCTGCCAAATTACATTTGGTATTTGAAATAATTAAATAATTATTAATGATTCAACTTTTTTAATTTTTGTAACTTTGGGTCTGAAGGTTGCATCGATTTCATTGCGAAACAATGTATTTTAAGAAGGATTATTTTAATTTCATAAAATTTGTCAAACGTAGGACGCTACGTTTGGTGACTTAGTAGGGGTGCCCGTGTTCGTTGGGTGGTGTTTGCTTAGATCCTGGCGGCGCACAGTTAATAATTTGAGGTATCTAGCGTAACTTTATTATAAAACCCAAGGTTTCTTTCTGGATTTCATTTTATTTTGATTGGGTACCTAAACATTTTGGTTGCGTGCGACGTGGCATGGCACCATCCCAAATACTCACTTCCTCGAAACGCGAACGAGTAATTTTATGTCTGTCGAGTTTGGATCTCTCGGCGAATCGACGTGTGCAGGTCATCGTGGAAATTAAACTACAACTACTGTAATTTTCTGAATATTTATGATGGAATCTAGGAAATCAGGTGATTATCATAACTATTTAACTTGTGTTTTAGTGCGATAAAAATATTGAAGTAACGATTTTTCAAAACGTATTTTTCTTCAAGTTTAGAATTCATCGACTTTTAGATATGTATCCGAATGTATCCGGTTAAATTCTACGTTTTATGTATTTAATGGATATTAATGTGTCAAATTAACTTTAGTTTTGTGATGTATTCAGGGTTTACTTTAACTTAAATTGACTTAAAATTTTTTCAGCACCAAGGCGATTTTTAATATACAGATCGATATATATATAAATTTAATAAAGCAAGAGCTTACCATTGTATATAGAAACACTTTTCTGCTAAAATGCAATGTTCTGTAAAAAAATTGAGTCAATCTAACTATTAGATTTGCGAACGCAATCATACGGAACCTAAATTTCGAACCCGATTTATAAAGAATTATTAGTGGGTAGTTATAGGTAAGGCACCCTTCAGATATAGTAGAAGTGATATCACGTTTAGTTTTTTTATAATAAATGTATCGATTTAAATAGACCTTAACATTTATGTACACACTGACAACTAATACATAATTAATTACATACAATTTTTAACTAATGACTTCAAATTTCGTGGAGTAAAATGGTTTCGTCAGAACGAATGTTAACTTTATTATTTCTTCGCGCAAATTCTGATTGAAACAGTATATTGGTATGAATATTTGACACACGCTGCAGATTTATGACGTCATCGATTATTAAAAATTAAATTAACTTAATGTAAAGACCCAATCATGTCTGATTACGTTTAAAAGGGATCGAAATGAAAATCTAGTCTCCTTCAACCGAAGCAATCTTCCGAACAGGCCCTCCATTGGTATGCTTGGTGTAACTCTAAGTGACCAGCTCAGGTGCGGGGCATCCATCGAAGCCAGAGTTAAGTTAGCCCATCAGAAACTGGGCGTACTGTACAGGGCCCGCAGATACTTCAATAGTACACAACTGCCAACCCTGTACAAATCGCAGAAACACTTACTCGCAAAGTGTGCCCCACGGTTGAATTTGGCAGCCATATCAGGTCTGAAAACCCAAAATACATAAAAAACCCTCGACTCTGCGCAAAAAGGGGCGGTCCGTTTGATAGATTCTCCTAACTTAACAAACGGATTGTAATCTTAAGAGCACAGGCGTCAGGTGGGAACGCTGTCCATGTTCTACCGGTATTACAATGGAAGATGATCCAAGGAATTAGCGTCATTGATCCTCTCGGCACCGGTGCATAGTCGGGAAACACGCCAAACACGCGCCCAGCATTTGTACACGGTTGACATTAGTCACATGAGAACGGGTCGTTTCTACGACTCGTTCTTGAGTTCAAAAGCTCGGCTGTGAAACGATTTGCCGGCCTCTGTGTTTTCTCCCTCTTACAATATGGGCTCCTATCCCTCCTACAGCCGAGCTGTTGAACACAAGTACGAGTCGTAGAAACGACCCGTTTTCATGTAACAAATGTCAACCGTGTGGGCGCGTGTTTGTCATGTTTCGACTGGAGCGGCAGAGGGTAACAATGACGCTAGTTCCTCGGAGCATCTTCCATTGAAATATCGGACGAAAAAGGACAGTATTCCCACCTGACGCCTGTGCTCTAAAGATTGCAATCCGTTTGTTAAGATTGAAGAATCTATCAAACATACCGCTTTGCTCAGTTCTGCACAGAGTCGAGGGATTTTGGGGCTCCAGACTAGAGGTGGCCGCCAAATTTAACCGTGGGGCGCACTGCCATGTGGTACAAGTATTTCCATAGGATGTACATCAAAATGCGCTGCATAGTGTCAACACGATAGTAATCTCCTTTGAGCTAATTATTACTACTCACAACTTGTAACTTAAATTAATTGAATGTGTTACTTAAATAACTAACTTAATTTGTTACTAAATTTGTTACTTAAACTACTTAAATGAATTGCATAAGTTAATAACTGTACACTGTACCTACCCAATCTGTAAACTTCATCCGCCATAACACAGGGACATCCCTAGCATGGCGGATGAACACAATTTTTTTGTTCATTGTATAAACTTCTTTTAATAAATAAATAAAATAAAATAAATAAACAATGATTTGTAAACTGCTATTAAGAGGAAGTCACAAGCCAAAAAATGTTTGTATTCTTAGTGTGCCTTATACCGCTACGAATACAGGTAATAAGCAAAATCGGGATAGTCGAGATGTCACGATTTCAATCGCAAAAGTGGTTTTTATTTATTTTGTTAATAATTTTACATGATATAATTTTGTTCCCCCTTCCCGTCCCTGTCACACATCGTCACATTTGTGAGACCCCCTCCCCCCTAGTGTGACGTCACATATTTTGCCATTTTACATCTAAAAATAATCAAAACAGTAGTTCAATTGATTTTTTTATTTTTATTAAAAATATTGTCTTAAGTTTTTCGTTTACATTTAGGTTTTGCGTTTTAGTAATTTAGATTTTTTACATGTGACGTCACAGAGCTGATGACCCCCCCCCCCTATTGCCCCTATACCCCTTGTCACACAATGTCACACTTCTCTACTCCCCTCCCTCCCCTTAAAGTGTGACGTAATTTATGGATAAACCTTAACTAGCTTTTACACGCGGCTTCGCTCGCATGGTATTAGGTGGAAATACCACTGATTAATTCACTCACTCACACACTCACTCTCCGCGAACCCCACCTTCCCCCTGCTTTTCCTCCCTGCCGCTAAAATATACAAAATACACACATTTTCATTTATACAAATTTCATAACGCAGAGCTTACCATTATATATAGCCTATGTTACTCGCTGATAATATAGCTTTCTATTGAAGGAATAATTTTTAAAATCGGTCTAGTTGTTTAGGCGTGAAAGCGTAACAAACAAACTCACTCACTTTCGCATTTATAATATTCGTATAGATGGAAAACCACAAAGTTATAGTAGCTACATTCAAAAGTATAGTTAGTCATTAAATTAAAATATCCTATCTACTCAGTAATAACAAAAAAACTGGGAAGTCATACAGGGGGAAGTGGTTACTAAACAGCATACCCGCTAAACAAACTCGTAGTAAAGATATTTTTAAATGCAACAATAAAATAAACACTAATTACTCTATATACTCACCAATTCCAAGAATCCATAACCTTGCGAATAAATACTGCGAATCTATAGACATATTTAGTATTGACAGTTTTGAATGTTTCAAAAATCAATTTATCTCGATTCTATCTGCTAATAATTAACTTTTATTATTTTTTGTTTTTCTCATAAAATATTTTCTCATCTAAACCTCACCAGTAAAATGTATACTTACTTTATAATATTTTTGCGGTTCTATTTACACTTTGTTTTATGTCAGGTCTTATTATTAATAATATGTATAAATATTTAAAGCTGAATTGTTTTAGTTTTTTGTAAGTACAACTTTTACTATTTCATTTCATTTTTTTTTATGTTGTAATATTATTTACCTAACGAGTCAATTGCATTCATATTTATTCTGTTTTATTGATTATGTAATACATGTAATTAATATTGTTAATTATATATTTGCTTCTTTTCTTGTAAAAGCCCACTAGGGCGTTAATAAATATAAAATAAAAATAAAAATAAATAAAATAAAATTATTGTAGATATTAAAATAAAATTATCTAAAGAATTAGGAATGAGATTATTAGGTGGATAAAGAAGTGTTAATTTATTATTTATACATTTTAAAGTTATAAAAAAATGTTATATCATATCAGGCATAAACCGATTGTGGAACACGTGCTTGTTTCACGATTCTCACGAAATGGTTATAAGTATTTTTTAAAATGAATATTGCAAACGACCTTCAGGAATTAAATACCATTTGCATTTAAAAAAAAGGTACCATATGCCCGGATATCAAAAGCTAAAAGTCCTGCATTTGTTGAACTCGTGCCATTTTGAAAACTAAATTTTTTCTTGGGTATCCATTATTAATTAACTATTCTATTATACCCGTGTAAGATTAATCTCATTTTTCTGCGGCCAAACTACTAGTACAACTTAAAAAACTATATGAACTAGGATTTTTTTAAATGTTAGTTAAAAGCAATCTTAATAAATTATTTATTCATAAATAGTAATATCAATATTTTATTCATAATAACCAGACGCCAGATGGGAACGCAGTGTTTGCGCTACCAGTATTTCAATGGAAGAAGCTTCGAAGAACTAGTGTCATTGATCGCTTCGGTACCGGTGTACAATGCAATATTTAATTTGCGTGGTCCCTCCAGTGGTCAAAGTTCTCGTTTATAATATAATTGATTTGGTATAGGAAGACTTACATAAAAAAATCAAAACTGGAAGTATGTGAACACAGAAGTAGTGGTGTTGACGGCAATATCGAATTATACCTAGTAGAAAATGGCTTACATTAGCGGTTGCCTCATATAAAGTAAGACATCGTAATACTTTGATCTATATTATTAATGATATTTTCACCGCCCAAGAAGATGTAATAAAGTGACTACAAACAATACTATGCATTCAATGTTGTTTTTAAAATTGAGATTAATGTATGTATTATTTGTTCGCCTTCTCGTAAAATAAACACGGAAAGTATGTGATAATAGCGCGGTTTCATTGTCGTAAAATTTAATGTGTTTTTTAACCATTAAATATCATGCATTATTAAAGATATATGATTGAAGGCAGCCGTATGGAAAATGAAACCACTATAGAAATATACTTGCCAAAAATATGTGTGTTCTTAGTGTGCCTTATATCACAATTCATATAAGAAGTAGGCATAAAAATCGCTTGGAAACAAAGAAGTTAAATTTTTTTTTATTTAAAAGTGAATAATGTGATAAGAAAGTTAGTTATTTCTTCAAAATAGGCATATTTACTTTGGGGTGTCATCATTAATTTAATGAAAAACAAATACCTTTGTATAACACCACTATTTTATTAACAATATCAACATGTTTCGAAAACTATGTTTTCTTCGTCAGGATAATAAGTCAATAATAAATAACAAAAGACAAACAAGTATAGACTAATTAGAACATAGACAAAATATTAGAAAGGAGAGGTGATTAATTACCTAAAATATATCATAAAAAACAATTATATAAAATAAAATATAAAAATTATTTTAGAATGGGTAAAAAATTACATTAACATATAATTGTTTTTTATGATATATTTTAGGTAATTAATCACCTCTCCTTTCTAATATTTTGTCTATGTTCTAATTAGTCTATACTTGTTTGTCTTTTGTTATTTATTATTGACTTATTATCCTGACGAAGAAAACATAGTTTTCGAAACATGTTGATATTGTCAATAAAATAGTGGTGTTATACAAAGGTATTTGTTTTTCATTAAAAGAAAGTTAGTTAATCAAGGGAAACTGTCAAAATAATCTTAGTTATAAAATCATATTTATAAATAGGTGTTTTAATGTGTTCATACATTTTTCAATTTGGGAGGCGGGTATGGGTATGCTTCCCGCTGCCCCGGGAACCATTTATTGGATAACCAGCACCTCTGCCGTAGGTCACCCCAATGGTTCGCTACGTTTGTTGACTTTGCAGGGTTGCCCGGGTTCATGGGGTGAGGTTTGTCCGGATCTTGACGGTGAATGCGTCTACCCACCGGCTGCATGGCAGGCCAGATCGGGAGAGTGATTGAGGGGGTCCCTTTGATTTCTCCAGCCGTACTCTCTCGGAACATCACCTTGAACCGCAGTGGGAGGGATGGATTAATACATCCGTCACTCCTGGACACACTGACCCCCAGATTTATACCCACCCCTAATATCCTTTTCCTTCCCGGAACATCCTCTCCTTCCTTTCCTAAAAAAACCTTCCACACAGCATCCCCAAAGATGACATAGGCCCAGAGGGGAATTATTTTTCTCTTCTCAAAAAGATATGTTTCTTTTCTCAAAAAAAAACATATCTAATAAAAAGTACATTTTTCAGTAAGTTTCGCTTATATCATATATCATATATAATCATAACATAATTTTTTTTATTTTTTTAATTTTTTTTTTTATTAGCAACTTTATAAAATAATTGTACATACAAAATAAAATGATGAATTTAATGTTAAATATTGCAATTCTTAGTCCTCCTCACTAGGGGGTCCTGTGCCGAGGCGGACTAAAATTATTTAAATATATTTCATTTGTCTTCTATGTTGTTTTTAGTGTTTCCATTAGGGTTTTTTCATTGATCTCTTTCAGCCATATTTTTATTCTTGATTTGTATACATTAGAATTTTTTATTAGTTTTATGTCTTGGGGAAGGATGTTATGAAGTTTAGTTGCAAAGTATGTGTAGTTTCTTTGTCCGAATGTGGTTTTGTAACTTGGAATGTTTTTTACATCATTTTTATTCGACCTAGTGTTATGCATGCATGGTCTAGTGGAAGATTCAGTATTTTTGAAAAGCTTTAATAATATATTTTTGGCATATATTTGTTGCACATTTGGTACATCAAAGCTATTGAAAATTTCAATTGAAGGCGTTCTAATGGGTACTTTCAATATGGTCTTTATGATTCCTTTTTGAATCGTATTAAGGTTGTAACAATGATAAGTGTAATCTCAAAACAACCTACCAAAACCACTTCTCTGCTCAGACAGGGACCCTGATAAGCAATGACTTAATGGAGTCCCAGGATCGCCATCAATGTAAAGTAATCATAAGTAATTGCAACAAAGGGTAGATTTGAAATTAACACTCGTATTGTTATGAACATTTCAATTTATTTACAAACTTTGTGGGCAATCCATTTATAAATTATTTCTCATTGTAAGAATTTATATTAGAGACAAGAGACTTCAAATAAATAATAAATTAAATTCAGGGGTGGCCATCTAGAAAACATAGTTCTACAAGATGTTGCAATCTGCTGCGTCATAGTATAAAAGTTACATGAAACGACATATTTGAAATGCTAAATAAAATAAAACCTGGTTACGGGCGCCAGCCTCATGAGATCCATGAGACAAGAATAGAAGCATGGTAATTCACTAACAAACATTCTATAAAATAACAAACATGATCGACTAACAAGATATGAATTTTTCTCACGGTCTCCGATCCACCAAAACTGCAAGGCTCGAACACACTTCTGATTCACACGAGAGGCCAGCTGAAACTGCCTGAGTCGAAGGAGCAAGTCCGTGCGTCTCCTCTCTCTCCCTCCAACGCGTAGTGTTGACAGCCGTTAAAATTGTAGCGTGCAGATACTGCTATCAAACCTGTTGCAAGGTTATGTATGTACTTATGTGTAGCAGATCCCCATCCTATAATTCCATATTCAATTCGAGAATGACACAAAGCGTAGTAGACCTTTCTCATCCTTTTTATTTACGACGTTTGAAGAAATATATGAGGTTTGTTAGTTTTTCGGTAATTCCTTTGATGTGTAGGTCCCATCTAAGATTTTCATCAATTATCACTCCGAGATATTTTATATTTAGTGTTTTTTCGATGATGGGGCAGTAACATTGTATATTATTTCCATGGCATTCGTGTAATTTTAGTTTTAGTGATTTTATTGGTTGGCTTCTTGAGTTCATTGAGAATGTTATATATTTAGTTTTGCTTATATTAAGGGTAAGCGAGTTGATTTTAAGCCAATTTTGAAGTGCACTAAGCCCTTGTTCAGCCACATTAAATGTATCCGTCCAATTTTCTTCATGAAATAATAAAACAGAATCATCAGCAAAACTGATTATGTTTCCTTTAATGGTAAGGTTAGTTAAATCGTTGATATAGATAATGAATAGAATCGGACCCAGTACACTTCCTTGAGGGACTCCATAGTTTAAAGATAGTAGTTTGCTCTTTTGTTTGCCAATTTGTACTTGTTGTTCTCGCCCTGTTAGATATGACTCCAATAAGTTCATTGTTGTTTCGGCCATTCCTATTTTTTTTAGCTTTGATATTAATATTTTATGGTCAATCGTGTCAAAAGCTTTTTGAAGATCTATGAATAAAGCCAAACATTTTTTCCCATCATCTATGTTTTTTATGGCTATGCTTGTTAGATTTTCTATGGCATCATTGGTGCTTAGATTTTCCCTAAAGCCATATTGGAATGGTGATAGTAATTTGTTTTGTTCAAGAAATTGAACAATCTGCTTTTTCATTACAGTTTCCAAGATTTTTGAAAAGGAGCTTAAAAGACTTATGGGTCGGTAGTTATAAATATCATTTTTACTACCACTTTTATGTATAGGTATAACTGTAGCTTTTTTAAGGCATGAAGGGAAGACACTTGTAGATATTGACAGATTGACCAGGTATGTCAAAGGGAAGGTCAGTTCATTTTGTAATTGTTTTATTGTTTTGTTTGAAATTATGTCATTTCCCGATGTTTTATTAGCATTAAGGGTTGCAAATGCGTTTTTTATTTCAGTATTGGTTACAACAGTTAACTTAAACTTATCTATCTGGTTCGTATTTTCCTTTTCTTCTGGTAAAATGCTAGTTATTTGTTGTCTGATTTTCTTTGCTAATTGTGACCCTATATTAGTAAAACATTCGTTTACATATTCGAGAATTTTGTCTGGATGCTTTGCAAAAGAGATTTGGGCATTTTCAATTGTTAATTCATCAATGCTCGTGTATTGGGATGATTTTCCATTGGTAATTTCATTAATGATCTTCCATAATTTGCGCGGGTCATTGTTAAATTCGTCTATTTTCTTTTTATAATAATTTTCTTTGACATTGCGTACAACATTTTTGCAAATATTTCTGTATCTTTTGTAGTATCGTTGTATAAAAATATCACAAGGATTTAATTCAACTTTCCTGTGTAGTTCATCTCTTTTCCTAATGCAGTTTATAACGCTTTGAGTTATCCATGGTTTCAGATGTTGGTTTTTATGTGAAATCTTTTTTTCTATTGTTTTGGTATTTGACATGATGGTATGAGTTGTATATTCAATGAATTTACTCCAGGCATTATTTGCATCAAGGTTCTCTAGTAGGCTTATCCAGTTAGTATTAAGTAATTTTTGTTTAACTTCATTCCATTCGGTTTCTGTCTTCTGTAAGATAATTGGGTAGGGCTGCGATCTCTGTATTTTCTTTTTTGTAATGGATAATATTGTTGTATAGTGGTCGGTTATAGTAGAGTTGAATATGATAGAGTAGGTTGTTTTAATAGTCTTAGTGAAAATGTGGTCGATGCAAGATTTGCTGTCATTAGTTACACGCGTAGGTTCATTTATCATACTTTTAAGTCCATGGGAAGCCAGTGTTAGTAGATATTCAGTTCTATTGGGATGACCGTTTTCCAATATGTCAATATTTATGTCTCCGATAAGGAAGACATTTTTTGTGATTTTTAGAAGATTGAGTTCATTAGAAAGCGTTTCAAGAAACTAATTAATATTAGTTGTAGCTGGTGATCGATACAGAGCTAATATGGTGGTTTCATCACCTACTTTGATTTTCAAACAGTTTGCATTAGGGAATTTTATTTCATTGACTTCAGTTTTAAAGTCATCTTTAATGTACACTATCGCACCATCATTTTTTGTGTAATTCAAGTTGGTTGCATAGGAGATGTAATTATTTATATGTAAGGGTGAATATTTTTCCTTTATCCAGCATTCAGTGAGGATAATTATATCTAGATTTATTTTTAGATTCTTAATTAGTATTTGAAGTTCATCGAAGTTTTTATTGATGCTTCGTATGTTTTTATTTAATATATTAAAATTATTTTTTAGAGTTGAGAGTTTATCCGGTTCGTTTGTAATTATTGTTTTCTTATCCATGTTCGCAGTACTTCAGTTTGGTTTGTTCAAGTAAAAGTATTGTTAAAATAATTTATTGAGGTCGTCCAGGTGATTTATGTACAGGATTTTTTGATCATGACCTTTACGAACCATTATTTTCCCATTTTTAATCCAAATAAATTCATAATTCTTTTCTTTTGCTAATTGTTTTGCTTTCCAAAGCAACTCTTTTCTGTAGGGACTAATAACTTCACCGACGTATACTTTTTCTTGTGTCAAATCCTTTAATAAATCAAGATCTAGTTCTCTTTTTTTGGATAGAAGGATGTCTTTTTGTTTAGTGTCCGTAAATTTTACGAGGATTTTTCGTGGAGCATTAAACCTTCGGTCTGTAGTTCTGGTTGCATTGCTGATATCAGCGTGATTGATTTTTTTTTTTTTTTTAAATATGTTTATTCAGTTTTAATTTTACAATATTTTATTTTACAAATCTTACGAAACTGATCAATCAGTTTGATTGTAAGAAATCTTTGTATTTCTGACAATCAAACTGATTGATCAGTTTCGTTGTATTTATTTATTTATTACAGTTTATTTGTAAAAAATTTCTATTCCTGCTGCAAATATTATAAAGAGGAATGATTTGATTGTTTGTTTGTTTGTTACGCTTTCACGTCTAAACCACTAAAAAGGTTCTAAAAATTCTTTCACCAATAGAAAGCTACATTATCAGCGAGTAACACAGGCTGTATATAATGGTAAGCTCTGGCGTTATGAAATTTGTATAATTGAAAATATGTGTATTTCATATATTTGTGCAGGACGGAGGAAAGGTAGGGGGAAGGTGGGGTTCGTGGAGAGTGAAGAGACGAGGGAGGAGGAAGGCGGGGAAGGTGGAAGGGAACGGGGACGCACGGGAAAGGATAAGAAGGGAGAGTCAATTTATTTCATTGAATGGCATAGCAACGCTTGCCGTGAACCAGCTGGTCTTTTTATAAAGTAATAACCACAATTTTATTTTAATTCTATTCAAGGGAAACGATAGTAAAATAATCACCGTATTAAAACATATCTTTTGATATTCATAACATTAACCGATTCTTAGCAAACATTTATCGAAAATAATGATACCTCGCACTTGATTTTGTTTGTAATTTGAACCCAGTTTAAAACTCATCGAACTTAACTAGGCCTTTTTCGCATACAGCTCCCCTCAACTGTTCTGAAATATTTAAATAAATTCATATGAAAATACTTTCAAACAGAAATCCTTCGTAAAGCTAGCAAAATCTTCAATAATGACCAGATGCAACACTGTACAAAGTCTTCCAAAGAATTTTGGAGTCACCTCTGGACTGGAGCCCCAAAATACTTGACAGCGGTTCATCTGTTTGACGTTCCGTTGTTAAAGGGGGGGGGGGGGGGGGGGTAAGGTTTTAAAGGCGATAAAAGGCATATTTTCTTCTTTTTTTTGAGATATGAATAATGTTGGTTTATTCATTTTATATACACTTTATTATAGTATGACATCTGAAAAAAAAAAAATTAAAAATATCAATAAATAAGTCCGTGAGAGTGAATCTCCGGAGTGCCTCGAAAAAAGTTATTATGCGGTGAACAGCATAACTTGTTACCGGATCATTTGAACTAAAAAAGTTGAAATGCGTTTAAAAGGTGATATGTTTTCCTATGTTGAAGACAAAAATGCGATTTTTTGTTAAAATTTTCGGTGAATTTGTTATTATAAAATGGAAAAAAATGGTAAAAAAACCCTTCGTCCCTACCTATTGATTTATGTGTAAAAATAGTGTACAAAATTCACTTAAAACTTAAAACACTGAATCTTCGTTAGTTTTGCTCCGATTTACTTGAAATTTAAACACAATACTCTCGACATGTTGTACTTACTCCCCCCCCCCTCCTTAACAGACCGATTGTCATCTTTAATGTACAGACGCTCAGCGTTTCACCCCACCTCCGCCTCACAACTCCTCCCCTTGACTTTACAGTAGACTTACTGTACAGTGTACGGGCGTTCTTATGACGTTTAACATAAAAAAGAAGACTCGGTATTGCACTATGTTCATCGTATCTACCCAATGAAAAGTGTAAAATTTTCATTGTAAGACCTAAAGAAATAAATAATTATTTAATAAAAAATCTTAACAACATACCTATTCGTACCTACCATATTATAATATGTCCCAACGCAGTATGTAACGTCGTGATGTGTGAATTGCAGTTAATTAAATTTATAATTTATTCGCTCGATTTGAAAAAATAATTAACTTTATTTACCTACTGCTGACCAGCATGGAACACAGAGAGCAACATAGAAAATTAAATTAAAATTTTCAATGACTTGCTCGAGTGTCAAAAAAATTCAAAAGGGTTTTTTTTAATAATGAATACGACAACGAAACATAATGTAATTGATTATATTATCGTAAACAAACTATTACTCCCTCGTGATCACACCTTTATCTGAAATAAATAGAGCGTGACGATAGCATTTTTTGTGATTAATATAAATTTTTCTTAGATTAGATTGGCTTCCAATGTTCATAGAAGTATTGGGTGAGCCAGGATTTTAGATTGAATGTAAAAACAGTCCACTTCACAATTAGATGGCCTCCGTGGTCGAGGAGCGATGCTCGACTAGAAATCCGAAGGGTGTGAGGCCCTGAGGAAAATAATTTCCCTCAGGGCCTTTGTCATCTTTGAAGATGCTGTGTGGAGGGTGTTTTTGAGGGTGTTTTTGAGGAGAGGAAAGAGTGGATATGGGTCTTGAAGAGACCCATGTTGTAGGAGGGAGGAAACACAGAAGCCGGCAAATCGTTCCACAGCCAAGCTGTTGAACTCAAGAACGAGTCGTAGAAACGACCCGTTCTCATGTGACTAATTTCAACCGTGTACAAATGTTGGGCGCGTGTTTGGCGTGTTTCCCGACTATGCGCCGGTACCGAGGGGATCAATGACGCTAGTTCCTCGGAACATCTTCCATTGTAATACCGGTAGAACAAGGACAGCATTCCCACCTGAAGCCTGTCCTCTAAAGATTGCAATTCGTTTGTTAAGTTAGGAGAATTTATCAAACGAACAGCCCGTTTCTGCACAGTCGAGGTTTTTTTAGGTATTTTCGGGCTCCAGACCAGAGGTGGCTGCCGAATTCAATCGTAGGGCGCACTTGCGATTTTTACAGGGTTAGCAGTTGTGTACTATTTAAGAATCTGCGGGCCCTGTACCTACAGTACAGTTTCTGAGAGGCTAACTTAACTCTGACTTCGATGGAGCCCGCGTACCTTAGCTGGTCACTTAGAGTTACACCAAGCGTATCAATAGAGGGCATGTTCGAAAGATTGCTTCCGTTGAAGGAGACTAGACTGTCTTTTTCTATTTTTCTGTGTCTTGTTCTCTTTCATATTTTTGTTTAGATTATTAGTGTTATCTTCTTCTTCAATGATATATTATATTGATGGGAATAACCTTCAAAAGTTATGAAAAGAGAGTTGTTCTTATAAAAAAATGTGTAAGATAAGATGTTTATAAATAATTGTTATTTTATGTAAAAGTATTATTATTGTATTAATACTGTACGTAGTTGGTTAGTTAAAAAAAGAAATATTAATATTTCTTTAAGTAAAATTAATAATATAAAATAAAATGCTTTTATTTATATGTGCCACCTAGTATATTATTTTTTCATGCAAAACAAATTAAAAGAATTTAAGCTTAAGAAATTTTACGGTGTGAAAATTATCTTATCTTGTCCCAAGCGCTCTAAATTGAGTCTACAGTACCAAACGAATAATTTCTTAAATGTATGCATAGAAAATATTACAGCCATGTTTACCGATATTTGGCAACAAGGTGCGATCAGTCATTTAAACGTAATGTTGTTTTTTAATGTGCTTTTTATGATAGCCATTATTCGGCATTTAACGCCGACAAGTGTTTTGAAATCCCAGTAGTGTATTGATTTTTTACGACAGAGCGCAAATACGCTATCAGGTTTTTAGATTTTCAAGAGCGTTGCACAAAAAATAAACCAGATTGCTTAGATTAATATTTTTGACCTGATTGGAAGCAATTATTCAGTGTTTGCCCAACACATTTGGTTGACGATTTGCCAGTGTACGTAGACATGGGAACTCTCTGAGATATATGATGTACCTCCATTAGGCACACCTAAACAATTGCACCATTACACCCCCATGTTAGAAGGTGTTGAGAAAAAGTTTTCGTGATAACATCTGATGACATCTGACCATGAAAGATCCATATGAGGGAGCGCGACTACTATCCTTGGATATATCCAACATGCAAGCTCTGATTCCACTTCCTGCGACGAGAGGAGTTTGCTGCTACCCTCCTTTTTAGATTGCTGCGAGGTCCTTTATAGAATGTGCACAGCTATTTAGGACTCTGATGTGTTTCTGATGACTGTCTAAAGGTGGACCAAACGAACGTAGAGCTACAACTGGAACAAGAGCGTTCTTTCTCGATCTTTAGTGTAAACGATGTAAAATTTTCGGTAAAATCATTCAATCTGATGGTTTTGGAAAGAATGTATTATAAGTTTTTCGAAGTGACAACTTCTTTAGCACTGTTGTGATTTAAAACTCGATGAAACTTAAACGAGCGACACTAAAAAGAGACAAACACACACATCTATAGGATTTAGTCTGTGAGAGAATGAGATAGCAATAAAATATTTATTTAATTCACGGGTAGGTACTCGGTTCCAATATAATACGATAAATCCACAGTCCCAAGCAAGTCTCCTTGGTGTAGTGGTAATAAGCGCCTGACGATCCTCTGCAGACATTTAGCGGACCAAGGATCGAATCCTAAGACACCCAAAAAAATTAATATATATATTTTTTTAAAATCAATATCTATTCAAACCACTCCAAAGTGAACAGGCAAAAGAAAGCGACATCCAGGGTCTCCGAAGAAAAAAACACAAATACTCATAAGATGACCAAATGTATAGGAAAAGGTGCACTGGAATTCGACGACAAAAATATGGAAAAAATCATCCTTAACATTTTTGTTATTTATTTTTGGGGTGTTATGCCGTGTTTCGCTACCTCCTTCTTTAGCCAACGTTTCGGACAGCGTTACAAAGTCCATCATCAGGGCAGATGAGCCTGCCAGCTCATCTGCCCTGATGATGGACACTGTAACGCTGTCTGAAACGTTGGCTAAAGAAGGAGGTAGCGAAACACGGCATAACACCCCAAAAATACTTTTGGCCGTGAAAACCTAAAAACATACCATCCTTCACATTGATTAAAAAAAGTGCTTCGTAGTCTCCCCACTCTTGTCTACTATAGTTTTTTTAAAGGCTTTACTTCTACCGTGTGTGAATTGTACACTCTGATTTTATGTTTATTTATTTTTATATTTTCTTCATGTCTTCTATCCACTGGAGCGTTCCGCTTTATAGTTGATTTTAACGTTGAGCGCTGGGGAATTTTTTTACCTTCGATTTGGAAATTTCCCGCACTCTTTTTTGATTAGGAAAAGCTTATCTCGCTTTTTATTATTTAGTTAAATCGTTAAATAGCTTTGGATCAAGGTACTCGTAATGGTGTTGGGAAGTTGTCGATGTCGTGTGCATCCGGCTACACATTATAGTATATTTCCCAGATATTCTAATCTTGTACTTCGGGTTGGCAGTTCGATTTCTTTAAAAATTTTTAGGATAGCATTTTTTTTCAAAAAGTTTTACAACGGGTAAGACTTTAAATGTTTTAAAAAGTCTATTATTAAAAGTTTGTTTACGTATTAACCTTACTTGTTTTTAATGTATAACGGTTAAAAGAAAAAAAATATTATTGTTAAACAGTCATTGGAAAAAGGTACAGGTTTCGAAATCTTTTGATATATTTGATGCTGCTAACGCCGCTTACGGGTGTTTCGTTCCTTTCCCATAATTCGTGGTTCAGCTCGCGCATTTTTTCTCCTGTTTATACGCAGCCTTATATCTCACATGTTGGAGACAAATTAATTAATCACGATGGTCAATATTTGAATATGTTGTATTTTATATTAATTTATTAAAAATGTTTTTTGAATAAAATTTTGTAATGACTAGCCACTTTGGTGATATTAAATTTGAAAACAGCGATTGCCGATTTTCTTATTGCACAAGGCTTTATCAGCAATGTTATGTTTACATTCTGGCCGGGTAGTAGCTGAGTGGATAAATGCGTCTAGTTCCCAGGCGTCGTGGGTTCAATTCTCTGTTGGCTAAGTCCTCCATCAATGTACAACCAAAATCTCCTGTTTATAATGACTAGTGGTCGCCCAATGGTCGAAATTCGACCATAATTGCAATTTTTTTATGTATTTTTTATGTATAATTAAAAAAATATATAAGCATTCTGCACTCCGTCTCTACATAAACTATAAGTGTGCAAAATTTCACACTCCTCCTTCAGCGCAATTTTCGTAAAAAGGGGTACTAAGTTTTTGCTTCACGTATTAATATACTGATGATATACTGATGATGATGATGATGATGATGAAAGTGAAGTCAATTTAAGAGTACCTACTCGACTCACTTTTTTTTTATTTTTTATATGAAATACCGCACAAGAGTCCCAACTGCTCCCCTCTGGAGCCAGTGAGACTATGGCATCCCCAATTGGGGTATGTTGTGAGGCTGAAGGTAGTGGGGAGGGGAAGGAGATGGGGAAGAGGAAGGTGGGAAGTACCTGGCTATTCAGATAGGTCACCAAAAGCCATTTCAAGCAACGTTTCAATTCTGAATGGTGGTCTTACACCAGGGCGATACTGAGAGTATCTTCCACTCTGGAACGTGCCGCGAATATACTATAAATTATCGTAAATGAATAAATTGTGTAATAACACAAATTAATCAAATAAAATATATTTGCGCACGTCGGGTTCGAACCCGCGACCTTCGGATTGTGAGTCCAGAGTCTTACCTCGGGACCACGGAGGCCGTCACTAGGCATCAGGACCAATTTCAATGTCATCATTCACAGACAAATTATGTAGTAAACTCGCCAATTTCTCGCTTACATAGTTTAGTAAACAATTGTACAAATGATATCGACATTTTTAATGTAACAATTTCTATGTTTAAAATATACTTTACCAATTTTTATGTAAACTTATTATTTCTGATAGTTTCAATTTATTTTTGGGAATAATTTTATTTAATTTAAATTTATCCCATTATCAGGTTATTCGTAACGAAAAAGGCGTGAAAATGACTGGTTTGGAAAGGTGGTGAATTATGTATTTTTATTATTATTTTTTTATTTAACTTTTTATGAGTAAAATCTCAAAAATTAAATACGTATTTTTATCCTGATTTAGATTTGCAGCTTAAAGCCTTTCCGAGCACTGTAAACTGAGATGCGTGTGTAGGGGAAATTTTCCAATAAGAACTCTTGAGTATGCGGGTCAAACATATTTACAAGTAACGTTATATTATATAATAAACTTGATACAAAATTAAAATCGTAACAACTAAAAGGACACGAGAGGGAATGTAAAACAGCCGAACTGAGCGGATGCGAGAACCGGAATAAATTTGCAATATCATGTACTGGACCTGAAAGCGAATCTCAGGGATTCCAGTCGGTAAAATTTAGCTTTAGTAATGTTTTAAGGTTGTTCAGCCATACTAGCTATTGAGATCCGGTTCCAAAACACAGTTAAAGTCATTTGAAGCTAAGTTTAAATTCTGAATGGTGGTCTTTGAATAGAGCTATACTGAGAGCACCTACCACTCTTTACTCTTTGTTCTCAAATGTTTTTTTTTAATAATTTCGCAATCATAAGACGATTTTAGTAATTTCATTCATTATTAGAGTGAGCAGCAACCTTTCCTAATTGTTTTATCGGGGTGCTTTAATGGCTTAATGGTACGAAGTCGTGCCCGCGGAGGTAGCCGAGTTAATTATGTCTTATTCACAAAAGAGTTATGGTGAATCGTGTCAGTGAAGTGTGCACTTTTTCAGGCGTATCCAAAATAAAGAATTATAGCATAATTATTATGAAACTGTTCCATTTTTTAGACAAAGCACGACTTTAATACATGTATTTCTATTTGCCTGCTCATCAGAGCCGGTTTGAGGTATTTAGGCACTTGAGGCTTCCGGGCCCGAACCATTGGAATATCGAACAGTCATTTAGACAACATTAATTTAGGTTCATTTTTGTGTTTGAATTATCTGAGGGGGGTTTTACATTTTGTTTTTGTAGCTTTTATAAAAAAGGTGTTTCTAAGTTTATTTATCTGGCAGATGACGTAAAAGTACGAGCAATTTGGGAGGCGGTATGGGTACCGCCGTCCCGGGAATCATTTATTAAATAACCAACACCCCTGCTACAGGGGTTCATGGGGTAAAGTTTATCAAGATTTTGGCGGCACAAGTGTTTGTACATCTGCTGCGTGGCGGACCGGATTGGGAGAGACTGGTTGAGTGAGACCTCTTGACCTCTTGCCGTGCACCGCAGTAGGAGGGTTGATTTGTACGTTCGTCAATCCTGGACACACTGACCCTTAGATTCCTACTCACCCCTCAAACGTTTTTCCTTCCCAGAACTTAAAATTACTCTTCACACAGCAACATAAGATGACACAGACCTTGAGGGGAATTGTTTTCTTCAGGGCCTCCCGTGTGGAGCTAGTGTTAAAAAAATCCCAAGTGTTTGTAGAAACAGACCTAACCACAATAATAATCACGATTATACATTAATTCGTCAATAATATACATGAATTGTATATAATAAGAATATTTGAAAATTAACGACCTGCGAAGAGGCTTCTTCATATACTCAATTAGATCGAATACTATATTCTATACGATTTCAGCACCCTTCACATTTCGCGCCTGGGGCCATTGTCCCAATTTCCCAACCGCTAGTCCGAATCTGTTTTTCACGAGGTCCATAAATTTCACATCATGGACCACAATAGAATAGATGCAAAGGCAAGGTAAATTTTTAATATAAATTTCATAACATTTGATTAGGTATTTATTTATTTACGCCTTACGAAGACATTATATTAAAAAATATACAGCAGTTAATATGAGCCGGTACCATGGGTTAGCGGTGTTCACTCATTTTAATCAGACCCTGGGGAGGAAGGTTCAAACGCCATTCAAAAATTTTTGAAAGACGTTTTAATTGTTTTCAGCAGTTTAATTTTTTCTATAAAATTGGCTACCAGCCTACCCAAGAAATGGCGCAGCAAGGCCGAAAACTTAAAATAGATGCATTATGGTAAAAAAAAAATTGTGGGTAAATTTTTGAAATATGTACATCTATTTGAATTTCGATTTTGTTTTCTTGAATGAATGAATGAATGCATATCTTGGAAGTGGAAATTAACCCACTTACCGATATCCGATCGACCTGAAACTCGGCAGATAGACTCGCTATGATATCGCTTTCTATCAACTGGTGGCATTCACGCACACACATGAATTTCTCTGAAATTTGATGAAATTATGACGCAACTACGTCTTGCCGTAGGACCGTGGCGGAAAGTCAAAACTGTTTTACTATATAATAAAAAAAATTGTACTATAGTAAAAAACATTTTTTTGGGGGTTAATTGTTAATGAAATATTATTTTATTTGATATTGTGATGGTATACACACTATGTAAATACATGCGCACATTCAGGCACGCATACATGTGGATGCATAGAATATACGACATGTACACAAATATCTGTTGGTTTTGAAGGAAGTTTAAAACTTGTAAGTTCATTTGTATATCAAAAAATAGTCCTTTCGTGATTCGTATGACGTTTTCTGAGTAATATTTTTAATGCTTTTCGTGCGAAAGATAATTTTTAAAATCGTTAAAATAAGTAAGCACGAAAATCTCTGTGGCAGATCGGTAAGCTAACCTTGGTAGCAGAGGATGAATTTCTAGAAGAAAAACTAGTACAATTTGCGTGGCGCCAGAACTCGTCTTTCGTGAGTTACTGCCCACGCCCTCATTATGCCATCTCAACGCCCTCTAATTTTTTCTGGGTCTTCTACTGCCACTCTGAAAGTCTAAAACGCCCACAAGGGGACGTTATCGCCCATGTTGAGAATCCATGGCCTAACTGAATAAAGATATTAATGGCACAGACTATCATACTATTCACCGTCAATTTCCTGAAAAAGCCCTCGAGAAAGCTCGGTATGATATTTCGAAACTTTTGGAGCGATGTGCTTTTATTACGGCCATCAAGATTATTAATCATTACGTCTGCCCTTGATGCATTAAAAAAGTCCATATTGGGACATAGGTTATATTTAATGCACTCATTCAACCTACCAGGATTTCCTATAAACTAATAGGTGCTTTAGAAAAGAAGGCGTCTTGTATACCAATATAATAGGATCAACACAATAGGAATGATGAAATACCAACAAGATAAACGAATTGAAAGAAGTAACGAATAGATTTCAGGGTTCATCTAATTTTAAACTGATCTTCCGCTTTGTAACCGTGATTCATGTATCTAAACGTGGTAATTACCGGACAAGGCCGCAGAGTTAAATTACAGATTACAGACAGAGTATGTTGGTAGCTCTGGTTTAGACGATTTATTTCTTCGCTTTGCGAAAGCACGTGATGAGAACACGAGTCCAGAAATCCTTGCCATCATGGCGCGAGTGAATTTCTCCGACGAAATGAACCACTTGCATGCATTTTTAATTGATTTAGAATAATTCACGATCATTTTTCTAATACTCTAACCGGGTGTACAGAAATGCTGCAACACGTATTTTTATGAGCTGAGGCTGAGGTGGCATCGCTTCTGATTCCCACCCATCGCCACCATTCCCAACCAGACGTCGCGCCAGATAAGAGAGAATAACCAGACAAAACCCGAAATATGTCATTTTTAAATCAAATTTTAGACGTATTGATTCTTTTCCACAAAAATATATAAATTGATTTCGAAAGACTGTTCTTTTATCTAGTAAAGCTATTTTTAAAATTTATTTTTAGTACAATAAGGTTTTACCGTAGGTCGTTGGCAGATTTGTTAAATTTTCAAACAAAGTTTTGTATTGTACAACATATATTTCAAATCATAAATCTATAAATTATTTGGGATACTACTACTTTTTAGAATTTTAAGTTTAGCTCAAATAAAATCATAAAAAAAGATCCGCGGCCTTGTTTTGTGAGTTTGTCTATTTATTTACGGTCTTACCAACTAATATATTTAAAAAAAAATTACATTCTTATTTTGCTAAGACATTATCGAAAAATTATAAATTCTTATGATTTTTATTTTTTTTTATTGTACAAAAATTACATACAATGGGAGTTTGTACCCGCTAAGCTACTGCAAGTAGCTCGTCAGCGGGAGATTTGTTCCACGATATAAAAATCAATAAATCAAAAAATAATTACAAAAAGTACATAATTTTAATTGTTTTATCATCACGAGTTTCATCATTTTTAAATGTGGGTATTTAAAAAAGCAAATTTGGAATGAAATAAAATTGAGTTATTATGTTTAATGCTGGTATGGAAAATAATTAATCTTTCTCATCGGAACCGCCCTGTACCATTGCAAGGGTATGATCGCAAGATAATCGTTCGACGAAATTTAAATTCTCGGCCGCTGGTTAATGGCTTTTAAGAAGTTGAGAAAATTCTGAAATCGTTGTGAGGTCCATCAAAATGATCGAAAAATCGAAAAATCGAGAGTGGAAAAGGTTAAAAGAGGAAAAATATTGAATATCTTAGAAATCTTTGAAAAAAAAGCCATTACAAATTTTCATGAAGATGGCTCATTTCTGCAAGTAACATTGCTCATAACCTCGTGATCGCGGATCGTTCGGAGATCGTGACTATGGCCAATAATAATCCTCAATGTCGTATTCATCTGGCGGGCAGTTTTATGTGGAGCAATTGAGGCGCGTCTCCTGATGGTATTTCATAAACTATATATGTTTCGACACTCTTTTTGCGAAATTTTATTTTTAATTCGACAATTGAAAAATGTGAAGCAAATAGGAATATGGGGGTTTTTTATAGATTAAGATGAAGCTATACGTGAAATCCTATTTAGATACTATTTACATTAATCTTTACGAATAATCGGTTTACATTATGAACATCAAAAAATATGCTACAGATAAATTGAAGCTTTTACTGGCTTTTCTGTGTATTGGAATTATATTAAAATTATTAATTACATAACAAAAAATATAAGCGTAAACCACAAATTTTTTTTTTCATGACTTAACTATGAAGTAATACAAGGAACAATTTTTTAAAAATACCCTTTTATGCTTAAGACTATTTTTGAGATTTTGTATGTTCTAACTTTTTTCATTCTTATAAAATTATGCGCAAAATAAATAAGAACCGCTTTTTCGCTTACATGCTTTGTGCAAAAAAACGCTCGATTTCAAATTTTGAAGGTGTGAGAATCGAAAAATTTCTTTGCACATCAAATTGGAAATTATGTTGTGGTCTGAAAAATTGGTGATGATAGAAATCTGAATGGCCAGGTATTTCTAAACCTTCCTCTTCTTCAGCTCATACCCTTCGCCATTCCTTTTAGTCTCACACCAATCTAACCAGAAATTGCGTTGTCTCTTGCGTTCAATGGGGGCATAGTCGACATTCCAAAGACGACATATATCTTGAGGGATTTTTTCCTCAGGGCTTCCTGTGTGGAGCTATGTAAGAAAAACAAACAAAAAATAAATCATTTGATAACATCTTTGAAATCGACATTCACATATTTATATCAGACCACCATTCATCAAATTTCAAAATTGATATTCAAGTTTTGTGAACGTTCTATTCACGTTACACATTGTGGGCCAGCTGTTTCACAGAACTCGAATAGAATTTGAATAGAACTTGTAAATTATCTTTGAAATTTGATTATTTTTTCAAATTCCGTAAAACAACTTGCCCTCAAGACTAAAGAGGGGATGTTTCACAGAATTTCAACAATTCATCAAAATACAATGTAAATTTTCAAATTCTGTGAAAGTTTTATTCAAAGTCGGTTATTACTACTGTTTCTCAATATTGAAAAATGGCAAACAATTACTTTTGCCCGAATAAAAAATCCCATTAAATTTAATTATAGCATCAACAACATTTTTCTTAAAAGAGTAGAACAAATTAAAGATCTCGGTATTATTTTTGACAATAAATTAACTTTTGTTCCTCATATAAATGAATCAACCAATAAGGCCATGAAATGTCTGGGGTTTATTCTGAGAACAGTTAAAGAATTTCAATCAATTAATTCCTTTAAATTGTTGTACACTGGGTTGGTGAGAAGCAACTTAGAATATAATTCTACTATCTGGGCTCCATTATATAAAACCCACCAACAAAAAATTGAAAGAGTTCAGCATAAGTTTTTAAGATTTATTAACTACAAACTGGGTATACCGATTGAAGAACTTAATTATATATACCTAATGGAATTACTTAACATAACCGATTTGACATCAAGGCGCATAAAAAGTGATTTAGTTTGTCTTTTCAAAATAGCGAATGGCAGACTGGACGCCCTCGATTTGCTCGCGAAACTCGGTCGAATGCATTGTATTCTGTTACCAATTCCGCTAATAATTATTTTATAAACTCTCCTATCCAAAGACTCCATTTACTCGGAAATAAATACAACTCAATCGACATTTATCGTCACCAATCTGTGTCTAAATTCAAACTCAGTATATTAGAATATTTAAAATAAAGCCATAAATATCAATCAATTGCACTTTTATCAAATTATTAATTATCGCAAAACATGAAATATGCGAATAATAAAGGTAGCTAAATAAGAACACATTTAACAACAATCCTCTCGTATTAACTAACTTATTATAACTAACTCACATTTTACTTATATTTCTATTTAAATCTTGGTGCCCTAGCAATAATAATATATTAATGATTAAATTAAAATCGACGGTCTCTTCATGTTCACAATAAAAACAAAATTTAATACTTATGTATACAAAGATTACCTAAGTACTTACCTTTTTATCCTCTCTCTCTTTTGTATTAATATTATCTTGTACTTTTTGTACCATAATTTGTACTATTTTTTACTTTTTTACTATCACACTATACACTTGTTGAACTCATCTGTATAATTTTTCAAGATATTACAACTCATGTATTTTTTATTTATTTTTTTCTATGTGTAGGTACTATTTATCGCTGCGTTAATTTTGCTGAATTCTTGAAAAACTTGCTTTCGAACAATTTATTCATGATCAAGTTAATAATAAAATCAACATAGTAAATACCTACACGTTCCTCAATAACTACTTTTAAAGTATCTTAAGCACTCTTCTGTTTTACCATTATTACACTATGTAAACTTTTTAACTCCTTTGTACAATTTTAATGATAACGAAACTACATACCTACGTTCATATTAAACCTGTTTGTATCCTTAAATTACAGTTTATAATGTTATATACTTCATGCTTACAATTATACTCCTGAATAACATGTGTAACTTTAATAATGTGATTCTGTAAAAGCCTTCAAGGCGTGTATGAATAAATAAAATAAAAATAAAAAAATTATTTCAGTTTTTTGAAATAATTCTGGACAATAATTATACAATAACAGAACTTAAAAAAGTATCTTTAGTGAACTTAAAAATTAACTTTGAAATTTATGACTTGTTCAAATTCTGTGAAACATGCCATCTTTGTAGGGCAAGTTGTTTTACGGAATTTGAAAAAATAATCAAATTTTAAAGTTAATTTCCAAGTTCTGCTCAAATTCTATTTTCTATTCTTTATTCTGTGAAACAGCTGGCCCATAATGGAATAATAACAGAACGTGAATAGAACGTTCACAAAA
This sequence comes from Glyphotaelius pellucidus, assembly GCA_936435175.1. Lineage (NCBI taxonomy): Eukaryota > Metazoa > Arthropoda > Insecta > Trichoptera > Limnephilidae > Glyphotaelius > Glyphotaelius pellucidus. Next base: position 7,295,126 of record OW386552.1, on the reverse strand, counting down.
CTTGAATATCAATTTTGAAATTTCATGAATGGCTTTCTTTCACCATGGCGTTATTGAAATTATCTGCCACTCTGAAACGTTCCAATATACGTGCACATATATTACATTATTATTTTGAATGAATAAATATTGCAATAACTCAAATTTACCAAATAAAATTTACTTGAACCCATGAAGTCCAGATTCGTGGCCGTGGATCTTAATCACTCGACAACGGCCCGTATTACTAAATGAATGTTACTAGATCAAGCTGTAACAACATTACCTACTTTGCAAATTCCTATATGAATATATGTAGCAACTAAGATAATAAATAAATGTAATACACTCCATTGATGCAACATCCGCCCTCTCACAAGGACCACGTAATTTGTGCATGATCTCTGATGAAACATTAATGGACCCAGTTTCACGATCTCCTATCCTCGAACTATTTCCCAAACCATCGTGATGAGAGAAAGAGATACAGTGAAAGAGTCTCGCTTTAATAGTTATTATAATTATTATTTACATTTACTCCATTTTTCCAATTAGCCAGCTAGAAGAAGTGTTGAAGTAAGTGTTGAGATGACTAATACTCTAACAAGCATCTAGGAATCCAAAAGTTAAGTGTTTGTGGTGGGAAGCAAATTTTATTTTGATCGGAATATTGTGAAGGTGGGCGTTATTTACGTCTTAAAGAAAACAGAAATGCATTGATTTCAATTCGCAATTATTATTAGTTTTGGTCTGTTTTTCTTTAGTGAATAGTATTGATGGTAGAGGTAAACAAATTTTAAATATAAAATAACTAGTTGAAGTTGCCCGGGTTTTAAGCCTTGTTTCTCGATATCAGATGTACGTATACTATTTTCCTCTTATTTTGAATGTCAAGGGGCAAAATTTTAAAGTACGAAAATGCAAATATGTGCAAAGTATCAAAATCCGGCCTTGGTAGGAAAAGGGGTTGGTTTTTCAAAATACCAATGGACAGTCCAGTCCAGCACACACACTGATTCACTAATATATTTGATTCGAATTTTAAAGAAGCTCTAAGACGAAACAAAAAAGTAGGAGGAGGTGAAAATAAGCGGGAAAGGGAAGAAGGAGCCAAGAAAGGGCAAGAAGGGACCAGAGGAGCCAAGAAGAGGCAATGGACGCATGAGGAAGCAAGAAGACGAGATGGAACAGGAAGGAAGAAGAGGTAATGAAACACTGAAAGAGATGAAAATAGGCAAGAAGAAACAGAAGGAAGGGGGAAGAAGCAGGGAGGGGCTAGGAGAAGCGAAAGGAGGCAAAACGAGTAAAGAAGGAACAGAGCCAGAGAGAATAGATTAGAGTGGGTAAAAAGAGCCGAAAAGAAGCAAGAAGTGCCAAGATAAACACAATGTACAGTGACCTTCCTTTTGTTTTGAAGGTCAAGTTGATAAAAAAAATTTACCAATCTCGTAATGAAGCCTTAGTTTTTATTAAAAACAAATCCACAGAAACTCTTTTTGTAGTAGGTACTTAAAAACAATCGAAACATCACTTTGTAGTCTGCTAATGTAAGCCTTAGATACTACAACTACTATTTATTCTGTAAATTCTTTCGCTTAGTTAGGAAAATGCATAAAGTTTCCAATGACAAAAAACCTCGATTTTTACGATGTACCTATAAAATATTAGTTTTGAACTATTAAAAAATAATTATAGATATATGTTTGGTAAAAACAATATGAAAAGTCTATCAACAAACGTGTTGGATAATGTAACTAAGGGTAAACACAAATATCTTATTCTCCTAGCGCCCTATCCAACCGGATTTTGGATATTATCAGGTCTATTTACTGTCGCCTTTCAGGCTGCAGTCCAGAAAAACTTAGCGAAACTCACCAATAATAAAGGTTTCGAAGCACCATCTTCTCCTTCTGTGTCTTTCATAAATATTCCTGTGGATTAACGGTTGGGTAATTTTGGATAAAAAAGTTTTGCAAAACCACGTTAAATCGGTTCGCGATAGTGACAGTAACTATCGCGAAGTGTTTTTTCCTTATAGGAAGACACTGAAGATTGCCAACAACGTAACAAAAAACTGGGACACAGCGACAGGGAGTGACATTTCTAATAGCAACAATAATTGCAACGGAAAGGAAAAAGGAAGACTCGTTCGCGATCGTATTTCGTTTATTTTTACGGTCGTTTAAAATAAGATAAGCCACCTACTTCGAATAAATGGGTACTTGATTGTTTTTCTGCAGTTCCCAATAATAGAGTAAAGTTAATAATAGACAATAACAGTTAATGTAACGCCAATACAATCTTCCCCATATTGCCAAGACGGTGAACCAAACCCCCGGCAAAAGATTTGTATACTAACGCACCCCTAATTCTGCCAAATACAATGTTTTAGAAATTGTTTCGATTACCTAATATCAATGACGTAACTAGAAATTAAGTAACCTGTACCTTAATAGATTGAATTTAATTGATTTATGATCGCTGCCATACACCAATTATTTATTGCCCCAATACAAATCACATGGATGCGCTGGAATTAAATAATTTTATTGCGAAATTTTCTAGTTTTCCTTGTGGGAGAAGCCTCATAAAAAGTCCTTAACTTATTTGGCATTAACCAACTTTCAACTAAGAGATGAAACGTTGCCTAATGATTGTGGCTATTTGTAGCAGTGGCGTGGATCGATTTTCCAAAATTTCGCGATTTCAAGGAAGTAAAAATATAAAGATTCTCCATATTGTAACTTATTGATGACCCGAACACGCGAAATTTTTCAGACCTCAAGCTTATTTTCGAAGCCCGTAGATTGAAGTAAATAGATTTTAATGCAATTGAAAACAAATAAATTATGCTTCTACTTAAAATTGGAACTTCATCTGTTAATGTTGGGTTTGAGATATAACGTATCATTCGTTGTTACTTTCGTTTACAGGGTGAATGTTTTTAATGACTTTTTATTCTTAGATGATTTTTTAATGATCCCAACTCAAAACTTTAAACATTCGTTTGGTGTTTTTAGTTCTACTGGCCTCGAGCATTTGGACTATTATTACATGATCATCATATTTTTTTTCTAACCTACTTTTTTTTCTTTTTTGTCTCATCTTTTTTACTGTCTCATTGTCTCCTTGTCATTTTTTTTCCCACCGTATTTTATTTTAACATTAGATCCATAGGAGGAAAATCTCTCAGGGCTTTGTCATCTTTATAGATGCTGTGTTGAGGGTCTTTTTAGGAAAGGAAGAAGAGGAAGGTCTTGAAGGTGGATAGGAATCTGTGGTCTATGTGTTCAGGAGTGACGGACGTATAAATCCACCCCTCCCACTGTGGTGCAAAGAGACTGGTAAGAGAGGTCAAATGATCGCAGAAAATCAGTCTTTCCCAATCCGGCCCACCACTCACGGCAAACGCATCCGCCACCAAGACTAAGACAAACCTCACGCCACGAACCCGGGCATCCCCGCTAGGTCACCAAAAGAGCGAACCACTTGGGGTGACCTACGGCAGGGGTTTTGATTATCCAATAAATGGTTCCCGTGACGGCGGTACCCATAGCCCCCTTCAAAATTACATAAGTAAAAACTCAATTATTTTAAGATCTCATTTCACAAAATCGTTAATATAGGCTAATCGTTAGCATTTACGATTATATTAGGAGGAGATTTAATGTTATCAGTAGATTTTTCACAGATATTTTTGACGGGATAACGTCTTATAAATCGATGAACACCGGCTGCATGCACGAAAAAACATGACTCATTGTCACGTTCCGCCTGAGCCGAGCGAAATAAGCGATCGGCCTAAGCGTTCGGCTTATGACGCATCAATGCAATTTTTCATCAATGTTTTTTTATGACGTTGCCACGTAAAATTATCGCCCGTAAACCGACTTTACAGACAACCAATTTTTTTTTAACAGCGATTTGAGTTAAATGATGTTGCGAAAAATTAAGCCATTGGTTTAAAAGTTATCAACACTTCATTGAATCAAAAGTGAATGCTGATTTTCAAGGAATAATTATCCAATATCACCTTGATCGAAAGTTCTTTCAAACTGATCATCTATTTTTATGCAACGCATACCTATCGTTCAATGAGATATCACAAGTCAAAGAATGATAAACGATATACCTTGTAATTTATCAAATCTATTTTATAATTTCAATTAATCCCACGGCTAAAATCTGAATGAATAAAGTAGTTATTAAAAATTACGAAATTATCAAACCTTCCTTCCAATGTTATCACATCTGCTCTAAATATATTTTAACGGCTGCGCAGAACGTTTTACAGAAATTTTACTTTTGGATTTGAGGCCAAAATACCGAACCAAACTGAAAAAATATTTTTGTAATCAAAATGTGCATCAAATATTTAGTTTGGATATGTGCTATCGCATTTAATTGTGTTTTAACTTATAAAATATAGGTCATTAGATTTGAATATATTGTATTTTTAGATGCAAATTGGGCAAGTAATTGTGAGTAAATGATGAAGAGAAAAACAACCTTTGTTTTATTAAAATATCATGAATTTTAAATTTAAAGTAAAAATGATTAAAAAGTCATTCTGATGAACGCAAATTTAAATTATGGTCCTAAGTGGGAACCTTGGGGGACCCCACTTAAGGCAAAAAAGTGTAAGAATTTGTGGGGGTAATTTTTACAGATAGTTTTCTATATGATAAGTAACTTCTAAGCCATTCGAGAAAGTTGCCGCTTATTCCCAAGTGTTCTAATTTTTCCATTAAAATGCGATGAGAAACAGTATCAAAGGCTTTGCTAAAATCAGTATCAATTGTGTCAACTTGATGACCCTTAGACAGTGCATTAGAAATAAAATTTTCGTAAAGCAATAAGTTATGTATGAAAAGGGCCGCACAACCGTTACTCTTAATTTCCTCACGTAAGTCTCTCTATTTTTTCCTCTTCTTGCTTATGATTATACGATCGGAATCATAATAATTTTAATCAGGTCTCAGGTGCCTGATTCACGAAAAGATGCCGACTCATTTCGACCAATTCACGAACACACCCACCCACTTACGTTGGTTGGAATATTTTGCAAATTCATTCAGATTTACTTATTGCGTTATGAAACTGCTACGAAAAGGCGATCGTTATGAAAACGGTGTACAAGATTAGCATATAAAATTACTGTTATGTATGCGCATTAATAAATATTCAGGGAGAGTACAATAGCATGAATTAACAAGCAGGTAGGAGTTAATTTCTGTATCTGATTGTCTACTTTTATATTTGAAGGTCTGTGTAAAAATATTCTACTGTTTTTAATAACTAATTTTTACTCTACAATCTTTTGCAGGTGCAACGTTAATTTGTTTTACAGGAATCATTAAAAATAAAATATTATTGTATTTTAGTTAAGTACCTACCTGCCTTGTATATTAAATAGTATATTATCGTTATGAGAATAGGTGAAGGTACCTACGTAAAACATAATCATAATTATGTACATTTAAAATTAATGTGTTTTGTAGGATCTAGGACAATAACTAAATAATAATAATTTTTGTAATGTAATGTAATGCAATAGCTAATAATATGTGTTGTAGCACACGATAATTTTAATGCAGCATGCCTTTAAAAAGGCCTTAATAGCTTGGTCATTCATTGGTGGTTCCATGACAAAACAGAAATTATTTAAGAAAAGTGAAAAAAATATAACCAATCCTAAACTAATCTGTTATTATTTATCGTGTTCTGTTTTGTCACTGTTCCATTTTGTCACTGTTATGTTTTGACACTGTTCTGTTTTGTTGTTGTTCTCTTTTGTCACTGTTTGTCACGGTTCTATTTTGCCACTGTTCTGCTTTATCACTGCTCTGTTTTGCTGCTCTTATATTATATCGGGGATCCATTTTTCCACCGTAATGTCACAATTCTGCTTTGTCACCGTTCTACGATGTCACTGTTCTGTTTTATCACTGTTCTATTTCGTCACTGTTATGTTTATCCATGTTCTGATTTGTCACTATTCTATAATGTCACTAACTTCTGGTTTGCCACTGTTCTGTTTTGTCACTTTAATATTTTGTCACCGTTCTATTTTCTCAATTGTTCAGTTTAGTCAATGCTCTGTTTTCTCACGGATCTGGTTTGTTACTAAACTGTTTTGTCACTGTTCTGTTTAATCACTATTCAGTTTAGTAAATGTTCTGATTTGTTACTGTTCCATTTCATCAATGTTCTGCTTTGTATCTGCCCTATTTTTGTCATAATTCTGTTTAATCGGTTACCATTTAGCTTGTTCCTCTTTTGTTACGATTACAGATTTTTTGAAAAGTCATACAAGTAGTACCTACCTCTGGCCTTTCTAATCATATAATATACCAATGGTTGCACAATTCATTGTTCTTTTTAACTGCCATTTTATGCAAATGAGCAGGCGTATTTCTGTCACCCAATATGTATTTTAATTCTTCATAATAACTGCTCCACTTTGGAATGTACGGTCATAAACAAAACACTTAATTTATCGCACCAATGGACATTGTCTAGTGAGGCGGGAAACATTATTTTCTAGTAAAAAAAGGTAATAAACGCCCTGGTATCCGGCAATAAAATTGATTTGAATTGATCGTGTTTAAATTATCAATCATTTTATCAAACTGTTTTGTTAGCGGTTAGGCAAATCCGGTACCAATTTTATATGTACCTATTATACAGTGCGCTATATACATATAATACTGAATCCGGAATAATTAGCTTCTTAGAAAAGTTAGAAAGAAATTCATATAGTATGAATTTATATTATAGATGTAATATATACTCTGTACACCTGATGCAAGTAATCGGCTATGCAGACAATATTGTTTCATAAATTCTTTCTGCGTTCTGTGTGTTCCAACCCTGCTACCAGAAATATGCAATCGCAAATAATTAACGTAATCTAGGTTTACTGCGATTCAAAGAAAGGACAGTATTCAAATTTGTTTTGTGGACTTTGATACTGACACAAATATACGTGATAATATTGTTATATTTTGCATTAGTCAGATGTACACTGGAATTTGCCTCGCCAATTTGGAACCCGCAGTACAAAGTATACATAGATAGCATAGAACAAATTCAAAACAAATTTATAAAATATCTAACCCTCAAATTCAACAATAACTTCGACATTTCAAACTTTGCAACAAAGGCGAGCAATAGCTGATTTGACATTCATACACAAAATTTTAAATAATAACATTGACTGTACTGAACTTCTTTCCCTAGTTAATTTTAATATACCAGTAAGACGTACACGCCATACAGAACTATTTCACACGCTCAATTAAAAGACAAATGCAGCAGCTAATTCGCCAATCAATCGTGCTCTTCATACGTTTAATACTATCTGTCTAAATTCTAACATCGACATTTTCTTCGATTCACTGCCCAAATTTAAAAAGAGCATCATGTCAATGATATAAATTGTTCAATGCGCATACATACATACATACATACATACATACATACATACATACATACATACATACATACATACATACTCACACATACATACATACTCATACATACACACACACCTACCCACTACGCACATCACCCGGTAATTACTTAATATACATAGACACTACAAAGAAACATGTCATAGGTACCCATCATGAAATGTACTTAATAATTGTAAATTGTTTTCACCATTGTAACTAATGTACTGTTTATCAATAAAAAAAAAAAAATAAAAAAAAAAAATAAATGTGGAATTGGACAGGATCCGACTCACCCAACATTGTTCGGCTATGATGATAAGTCCTTCATCTTGGTCGATCTCTCGGTCCTGAGGGACACCACTAGCGGTTATCATTGCACAAGCTCTTGAGAAAACAAGAGAATCTTGCACAAGTTTCCTATGTCAATCCTAAGGATGTTTGCACTAACGAGTATTAACGCTCGCAGCCTCACGCGATGAAATGACTAGATCTGGCAGATTATTAAAAGAAGATCAACGTCACTTCGGTCAAATCTATACAAAAATCTTTTGATAAGATTCGAATACAAATGACATTAATACTTATCAGAATATTTGTAACATATGACGCCACGTCATATTTAAATTACTGAACCACGAAAATTATAAGAGGATAAAATTTACACGCTTTTGATAGGATTATTTTTGAGACCCGAGATCATTTATTAGGAGGACATTTCTTTGTAGGCCTTCGAGAAAATTATGAATATTGGACAAGACCCGAATAAACCAAACCCCTTGAAGCCGGGCAACCCTGCTAAGTCACCAAACGTAGCGAACCATTTGGGGTAATCTATGGCAGAGGTGTTGGTTATTCAATAAATGGTTCCCGGGGTGGAGGTACCCATACCGCCTCCCAAATAGAATGAATCTTGATATTATCAATAAATCCTGTTACTTAGAAGCTATGATAAATTCTTATTTCTTTCGTAGAAGGATCATTATCGATGGTGCAGCTCATTAAATAATCAGTAAACAGAGGAATATTGGAAGACCAGAATCAAAGACCAAGAAGAAACCAAAACTGCATCCATGGACATAAGGAACTGGAAGTAGACAACAGATAGGCGGCAGGTGTAGAGGCGTTTCCTGGAAGTGGCCATGAGCTATTCGATCCAAAATGATCCTGTTACTGAGAAGCAGTTAACCATAGCTTCTTTTTCCCTGATTCAACACGCCAAGTGCGAATTTCATCTCTGAAAGTCGATATCTGCATAAAATAATCAGAACCTAGAAAGTAACCTGCAAAGACACTATTTAAAAAAATATGACAGCCAGATGATAAATTGTATTACAATCTACGTATATTACGCACCGCAATTACCTGACAAATGTACGTGAAAGTACGCATTAAAGAATTACTGGTATACAATTTGAAGACAGGTGTAACGCCCTGGTTTAATGCGAGAAACAAAAAATAATTATTGATAGTTGTCTAACCAAGCACAGCTTGAAAAGACCAGACTTTTTTGGCGAATTGTCTTACATAAATTACAATACAACTATGATCATCGATCATAGATCAAGCTACTTTGAACGATAAAAAAATTATATTTGGATAATTTACAGATACCTTGTTGCAACTGCATAATTTCCTAAGTTCTACCTTCACCAAATTTACATAGATCTTTGTTTCTGAAAAATAAGCAATTGATATGGATGAGTTATCTTTTTTGTCGTTGCAAGTAAATTGACATGTCAAAAATTAATACCTTATTAAGTAAATGACATAGCATTAATTAAGTGTGATGACGTAGAATTTTCATATGAAAAAGCTTTGCAAATCATCACTAAAGTATCACGTGAGTATCACTAAAAGATAGGATTAAAAGTTCACGCATTCGTCGTTGTCTGGGTGTCACGGACTGTGAGTTAAGATGGTATGGACATATTAGACGGTGACCATCAGAGCACACAGTGAAGCAGGCAATGTCCATGGAGCTTCATCGACGGTCATCCAGAGTCAAAGAACTCCTGGATGACTCAATGCTCCAAAATATTGCAGAGAAACGGCCTGGATGAAAGCGATACCTAGAACCGAAGAAGAAGAACCTGAGAACGAGAAGAGCTGACCCCAACAGCCAACCTAGGCAATGAGTTGTATCAGTGCAAGAAAGAAGATTGAAATAACCAACCATCAGTTGCTTTGGATTCATCGTGGCTCAGCTTTTTAGCCAACTCCTCTAACTCTGCCTTCCTTACTGTACGTGGTCATCCAAGACCACGTACATTCACTCCTCAGCCAGCAAACACAGAAAATCAATGATTTAGTACGACGCTTCGTAACTAAAATTCGTTTAGTAAGACACGTTTTGCACCGACTTCAGACCAAAAATTATCCCTATTAAACGGAACGGTATCCCGTATAATCAAAATAAATTAGTATTTTTTATTTTTAACTTTTTATGAGTAAAACCTCACTGTAATATTTAATTAAATGAAGACATTATGAGCGAAACTCAATCGAAAATCTGGAAACAGAAAAATCAGAAAAATATATTTACACCTCTGGGACTCGAACCCAGGACCTCCCTACTTTCCGGGTTGGGAGTAAAGTAGGGAGGTCCTGTGTTCGAGTCCCAGAGGTGTAAATATCTTTTTCTGATTTTTCTGTTTCCAGATTTTCGATTGATTTTCGCTCATAATGTCTTCATTTAATTAAATATTACAGTTTGAGGTTTTACTCATAAAAAGTTAAAAATAAAAAATAATAATATTCATCCTAGACTTGCAGAAGAGTCAATAGATGTCGCACATTAAATAAAATGAATAAATTTTTTTTTATCCAGACACCATCTAGATTGCATTTAGTTCGAGTTGAATCTTGCAATCATTCATAAAGATGGCAGCCAATAAAAATATGCGTTAAGAAAAATGAAGATAATATGGGTGGTTGGTTCTTAGTCGAAGTATGGTACAGTTAAAAGTGACCGAATTGGATATCGACACCTTAGCTCAGTGGATAAGAGCCCCAACCCGGAAAGTAGGGAGGTCCTTGGTTCGAGCCCCAGAGGTGTAAATATCTTTTTCTGATTTTTCTGTTTCCAGATTTTCGATTGAGTTTCGCTCATAATGTCTTCATTTAATTAAAAATAAATTAGCTTTAGTGTCTTTATTTGGTTTCTAATCATTGAGTTTTGTCCAAAATAACCCGCTGTCCCGATAAAGTGGTGTGCCAATCAAGCTGAATCGCCTGTATTTCCATTGAAGGCCTCCACGTAAAAATAAGATTTTAGTTTTTCAAAACCTGCGAGAAATATTACAAATCTTAATTATGAAAGAATTCAGTACGTAATCACTTCACACATTTTAAAACGATTTTTAATTAAATTTTCATTATTCCGCAGGTAATAAGGTAAATTATGAAACTTAACGGTAAACCAATTAATATTGTTTTTATTATGCAAGATCGAATTTGTGTGAGCTTTTACCGACCTGTCGAAGGTTTCAATACTTAAGTGGAAAGATATTAAAAGATAATTATTTTTTAATCATATGACTATCCTTTATCATAAAAAAACTGTATGTGAAGCTTGTTAAAATTTAACTGTTTAAATGAGATAGGGGTCACAAACCTGGATGCGTCATCCAAGGCACGTTAAGCTTATTTACGTTTTGTTCACATTTTTGGAAGGGGAACTGCAAATTGAATAGTTTGGGTATAGTAGATATAGTTGCCTCACTTAAATTTTGAGAAAAACCACCATCTCATATTTGGGACATATGCCATATTCAGTACATCTCCTCCACCATTAAAACGGCCACCATATTGAAACGGAAACGTAACGTGCAAACAAATTTAGACGAAATTTTTTAAAATTTTTTTTTAATCATTTATTCCAGATCTCGGGGAGGGTGGTGCAGTCCCACGAGTTCCATATTATACATATATAATAATCAAGTAATGATAACAAGATATAAAAGGGAAACATAAAAAAATATTTACATGGTTAAAGAAATTTAAAAGAAAATAATAATAATAATAAAAAAAATACTTTTTGTTTAATCTATGTCCTCAGGAAGTGGATCCATCTCAGTGAAATGCAAAACGGTCGAGTTAAAACAAGAATTCACGATACTCTTTTTTCCATTATTAAAATAATTAGGCCTAAGCATGACAAATCGCCGTTTCTCATTAAGAATTGTATAAATGTGTACCAATACACACAATCATATGGGGGGTTATATTTGGGTTAACTGTAATGGTGCGATCCGCAAATGTCAGTAAATATTTTTAATTTCAACTTTAATAACTTAGGTTAATCGAAAAAAACTAAGCATAAAAACTAAAACTAAACATTACCTAATACTAAATTTCATATTTCAGGATATTTTTTAAAGCTCGAAAATATCAACTTAAAATTGGAAAATAAAACATTTTTCTATTGATTATTTTGCCATTTGCTAGATTCCGCCACAAGAGCCTCGAGAGCCTCGATAAATGATTTATTAAACCAAAAATAATGGCACAGGAAACAGCGGTGGATGCGCCCTGAAGGCTTTAACAAAATATTTCAAAATCAAATAAATAGTTTGAAGTAATGTGCAAGTTTACGACTTAATGTGATACCTTCACAATCGAGTTGATCGAACCACTTTTGTTTTGAATGCGAGCAAATTCAGTGGCCTCGGGGCGTGACTGGTTTTCGTCGGTGATTTTTATGAATAGATCTCCCAAGAACAATACACTGGTTCAATTATAAAAGTCTAGTATAATAATGCCATTTCCTTATACGGAATCTATGCGTTGTGTTGTGTGTCAAAACCCGGTCATTATCGGTCCATTTCTCTCCTTATGGCTGTCATTTATGACAATGAAAATGAGTCGAAAACATTTGAAAACGTTTATTTAAAGTGAAAATTTCTTTAGCACCGTTGTGAATTGAAATTCGATGAAAGGAAGAGACAAACACTTTTAGTCTGCGAGAGAATGAGATAGCAATAAAATATTTATTTGGTTATGATTTTAGATTTTCACGGCCAAAAGTATCTATTTTATCAAATCTTTTTTCGGCCAAAAGTATTTTATCAAATCTAGCGATCACTAGATGACAGTGGATTTCGTGAACAGGCTTTTTTGGATCCAGTTCCTTTTGAAGCACATATGATTACGGAGGCACACATTTCACCACTAACAATTACACATCTGCCCAGGTGACGGATACTATAACGTTGTGCGAAACATTGGCTATAGAAGAAGGGAGCGCAACACGGCATAACACCCAAATAACGAAAATATTTACTTGTTTCACGGTGCTCAGTTATAACATGTACATTTTTTACAATAACTCCACACAGGAGGCCCCCAAGAAAATAATTTCTCTCAGGGCCTTTGTCATTTGAGATGCTGTGGAGGGTCTTTTTGAGGAGAGAAAGGAATGAACATTGGTCTTCAAAACACCCATGTTGTAGGAAGGAGGAAACACAGAGGCCGGTAAATCGCTCCACAGCTGAGCTGTTGAACACAAGAATGAGTCGAAGAAGCGACCCGTTCTCATGTGACAAATGTCAACCGTGTATCTACATATGTTGGGTACGCATTTGGCGTGTTTCCCGATTATGCATCGGTGCCGAAGGGATCAATGACGCTAGTTCCTCGGAGCATCTTCCGTTGAAATACCGGTAGGACAAGGACAGCATTCCCATCTGTGCTCTAAAGATTGCAATTGATCTGCCTGTGCTCTAAAGATTGCAATCCGTCTGTTAAGATGGGAGAATCTATCAAATGGACCACCCGTTTCTGCACAGAGTCGAGGGTATTTTTCATGTGGTTCTATTGGAGCTCCAGACCAGAGGCGGCTGCCAAATTCAACCGTGGGGCGACGACAAAATACGGTAAAATCCTTCTTCACGTTGATAAAAAAGTGCTTCGTAGTCTCCCCCCTCTTGTCTATTTTAGTTTTCTGAAGATTTCATTTCTACCGCGTGTGAATTGCACTCAGATTTTTTTTAAAATACCTACATAGGTATGTCTGCAACCCTTTTTTATTGAAAATAGCTAGTTAGAATGATGATATAAACCAAATGAAGAGAAATTTAGTGCACCAATGTTTTATAATAGTGCTAACATTTCAAGCAATTTTCTTATTTATTGAAATGTTCTTCGGTCGCAGTGTTGAGTTTACTTGATGTTTTTTTCGGAAATCTTCGATAAAGCTCATAGTTTTTCGGGATTATTAGCATTATTTTTACGTTATCGTATATAAAATGAAAAATTAATGTATAAATTCAATCTGAATGCTCCGTGTGCTTGGACAGGTTGGCTATCCTCGTAACGTTCGGGCTAATATAAACCCAAATCCAGTGATATCTCTTGTGATAAGTCAGAACTACACTACACTACATTTATGATATTCCAAACGCATATTTGCGTTCTCAAGAAGTATACCTATTCGAAATAAATAATCTCTTTTACGATATAATATAGACATTACTTATATAAACAGTACTTATATAATTACCTGACAAGAACCGCAAATACTAGATAAAATTATATATTTTTTGTAGAAATTCAACAACAAGTTATGAATGTATGTTCAAGCCAATGCGTGTAGGCACACATGCTTAAGTTTATCATATCATTGTCTGCTTCACTGGATGAAATGATACCAAGAGATAATGTCAATTGGATTAAAATTAGCCTTCTTTTATTCGTTGAAACTAAAATACAATATTAGATATGCATCTTGGATCACGACAATAATAATGATAAATTATCGTGATATTGGCTCAGGACAGAATTGTGATAATTAAACGGACGGATACCTACAAAACTTTGATTAGCGTCTACCCAACTAAATAGCCTTTGGATATTTTTCTATAAACAAAACGCCACAAATTATTGCTGTAGCAAATAATTGCTTCTTTTTCTTAAATTTTTATTAAGATGATGATAAGCTGCGTTCATTTTAGTTAAAGTATCTAAATTTTACTCAAAAATGAACATGGTACCAACAGCAGGTTTCAAAAGTAACAAAGAAGTAAACAAATACTCCTACGTTTAAGCAAAAAGTGATGAAAAGCATAAAATGACAAATCAGTGTAGCAAATCAAAGTCACCAAAAGTAGCGTAGGTAGATAACTTGGGGTGACCTATAGCAGAGCTGTTGTGACAGTATTGGGATTATTTCAATAAACACATTCAAATTTAAGACTAAAATACAAAAAGAGAAATGCCTAACAATATATCTTATATAAACGGTACTGATAAAGTGCATCTACTTTAAGTCACAAATAGTGTTTTTTGAAATATTTCCTAGGTTTACATTTAAGCATGGAATGGATATAATTAATAATTATAAAAGAGTGTAATGTTATTTATTTCAAACTTCAAACTGCTGAAAGCAAAAAAATAAATGTGATGAAAAATAAAAAAAATAAAATTTTAAGTTATCTGTTAAACATATTCAATAGAATGTTATATTTTAAGAATGTTATGAATTTAGTGAGCTACGTGCTAAAGATGTCGACGTTCGTGCATAATTTATTGAGGGTGTTACAGCTTTTTCTCATTAATTTTTTTCAAGATAAATAGTAATACTCTTAGAAATATAGAATGTGTCTGGAGATCGAGTACCTCTAATGGATTATCTGAAATTAATATTTTGTTAATATGTATAGGCTATCAATAAAATTGTGAATTATCTTATAAAGCATTATTAGGTCTCTTATAGACATATCAAGAGTTGTAAGATTCACGGAGACATAGTTTTCATTATTTCGCGTGCGATAAGAAACATTTTCGAAAACTTTTTCTGAAACTTTCTAAATTTTTATGTTTATTTTTTTACGCTAACTCCACATGGAAGCCCTGGAAAAAATAATTTCCCTCAGATGATAATCATGTTTGTGGATGCTGTGTGGAGGGTCGTTATGAGGAAAGGAAGGAGTGGGTCTTGAAGAGATCAATGTTATAGGAAGAAATAAATATAGAGGCTGGTAAATCGTACCACAGCCGAGCTGTTGAACTCAAGAACAAGTTGTAGATCCGTTCTCGTATGACAAATGTCATCGTTGTGCACACGTCGGGCGCGTGTTTGGCGTGTTTTCCGACTATGCACCGGTGCCGAGGGGATCAATGCCGCTAGTTCCTCGGAGCATCTTCCATTGAAATACCGATAGAACAAGAATAGTATTCCCACCCGACGCCTGTGCTCTAAGGATTACAAACCGAGTTAAGGAAACGTTTCTGCACCGAGTCTAGGGTTTTTTCAGGTATTTCGGGGCTTCAGACCAGAGGTGGCTGCCAAATTCAACCGTGGGGCGTACTTCCAATTTGTAAAGGGTTAGCAGTTGTTGTGTACTAATAAAGTATCTGCAGCCCTGTACAGAACGCCAGTACAGTATTTGATTTATATGTAGAATAATGAGGGATCCACAATGATGAAGCGTACTCTACGTGGCTTCTGACGCAGAATATGTCGAGAGTTTTAAAAGTTTGTGGATTTTTGAAAACTGAACCTACTTTTAGCATTCTAGCATTTTCAAAGCCTTCGACGAAATGTTTGGCGTGAGATTGAAAAAGTAGCGTACTGTCTAATAGAATTCCAAGATCTCTAATTGCATTAACGGAATATAGAAACTCCTGTTGTACTAAAATATTTGCAATTGAGTTTGTTAACCAGACCATTATGTTTTGCTTTGTTGTTATTTCGCTAATGACACAGTTTCAGCAAGTTTCCATAACACGCGCCTTACGGAAGTGTCGTTTGTCTGCCGGTGACAGACACTCTGTCTATTACGTGCCCAAGACACGGAACGCCGAACACCATTTTAGTGTCGATTTAGATTTACAACCAGATTGTGTTACATACATCGGCCAAAAATAAAGTGGACGTAATTGATAGCGGAAATTATCGATTATTTCGGTCACCTGAATAATTGACTTTAATTCAATCAAAGATTTGTATTGTAAAAATAATCCAATACTAGTCATTATTTGAGCATTGCGATTTTAAAACGAACTTTAAAAATTCTTTCAAATTTTCGGTCGAATAATCGAATCCATCAAAAATTGAGTGTACGAGTATGTAATAGAAAACATGATTATTAAAATACCGATATTTACATTGACGAGTGTTCGAGATTTTTGTTTTTTACATAAGCTCTACACAGGGGGGCGTGAGTAATTTTCCTCAGGCCCTGTGTCATCTTTGGGGATGCTGTGTGGAGGGGCTTAGAGGAAGGAAAAATGTATGAGGAATAGGTAGGAATCTGAGGGTCGGTGTGCCCAGGAGTGACAGACTTATCGATCTGTCCCTCCTATTGCCGTGCATGGCGATGTTCCGAGAGTCCTGCTAGAGAGGTCAAAAGGTCTCCCTCAGCTAGTCTCTCCTGATTCGGCCTACCACGCAGTGGGCAGATGCATTGGATGCCAAGACCCGGACAAACCTCCAGGCAAACACGGGCACCCCTGATAAGTCAAGAAACTTAGCGAAACACTGGGCTTTCATATGGCGCATACCTCACATTCGAAACATTCCTCGATTAAATCGGTTTTTCAGTGTGTTTCGATTTTGTCCATCGCTTTTATACACAAACTAGACTCACTAGAATCAGTATCTGTAAATGTTTCAAACAACTAAGAAATTTTAAAAAAACTTGACGTATCTGTCTGTTTATGTTTCATTTGCTGTTTTTTCCCACATGGAATAAATTTAAAAAAAAACCAAAAGAAAACCTAATTGTACTATGTCATCAAGAAAAATACTAATACAAGAATTTAAAATCGAAACATTGACGTTTCTCGAAATAGCTATACTTAATTTAATAGGGCTAAAAAAATTACTTGGTAAGTTGTCATGCCTTTACTGTGTTCGGGACCATTTACTGTGTTCTGTTTTTTAAATAAAATAATATAACTCGTACAATTATATAACATAATTAAGTAACGCTCATCGCGTGGTGGTCAATGGTGAAGAAAGCGCTTTCATAATATTTATTGGTTTTTGGCAAGTTACAGGGAGAAATTAACCCCTTTGTCTTGCAAACTGTAGTAATGTCACCTGATGGATTATTTTTTTTACCCGATGTGCGGGCTACCTTGGGCAAGATGAAGGGCGTTAATAATATTTTTTTTGTATATATTTTTTTTTTTTGATTGTTTGTTTGATATCTGTATGTGGTAAACATATTGTATAGATACATAAGAAAGCGCTTTCATAAAAGACATGCCCTTTTACACCTTAATTCAAATTTTATACTTAGTCCAAATAAAGAATCCCAAGCATTATTCTTTTGTTCCTATTTAAACTTGGATCCACATTCATTACTTTTGGGTAACAAAAAGTGAATAAATTAATAAAGAGTGTAAAATATTATTAGTAGACGTCCCCTGTATATATAGTATACTACTAAATGTATACTAAAATTCAGATTCGAAGTTTTAATTAACATGCTTTTGTTTATTTATTAGATTCGAATAGCCAGACAGATTTAAACGTTCATTTTCATGTTTTCCTTCCCTTCCTTCATCCTAACAATATTTCACCAAACAAGGAAATGTCACAGTACCACTGCCTCTAGGCGGTCGAAAGTTTGTCCGGTATCACATAAAAACATAATAAAAAGTCACTCAATCAATAATAAATTTCGACACATGAATTTAATGAATTACTTACCTGTAATAATACATTTCCTTTAGTAATAAAACATTTATTATCTTGCAAGCGGATGTAGTCGACTTTTTGCTGATGCAAAATAATCACAGAGTTGGACGAGCTACTGTTTTCGTGATTGAAAATTAAGGTTTTTTTTTACTAATTATTATTGGTTTTCAACTATACATTATGGTTTCGTAAATTAATCACATTTAAAATAAGAACAAAGCATGTGCGGTGACTGGGCTGAAATATCTGGAGCAGTGTTGCCAACATCAATAACTATTGTTCTTTTGAGATGAACGCATACAGCTGCCTAAGTTTTAACAAAAGATGCAAGCCTGAACATATTAGTGTAGGTATCGTTTTTCTCTCTCTTGTCTTCTATCTCTGTGGAGTCTTATGCTGCGTATACATTTGAGCACCGAAACGTTAGGAAAGAGACGAAGCAACCGCAAGCGGCGTTTTGCGCCATTTGCTGTTGCTCTGTTACTTTCTCATAAGTCGTGGTTCAGCTCGGCAGTTCGGCTCTCGTATATAGGCAGAATAACACAACTTAGGCCGTTCATACACGGAAATATTTACAAGCGATTAGAGTTTTGTGCACGTACCATCCGCGCCGCTGTTGAGTATCCGCCATTCTATTTTGCTGGTGTTAGTAGATAAGGGGACATACATTGATTACGTGAGCTGTTTTATTTTTTTTTTCAATTTAGACTCCTTCCCCTCTCCTTGGTGAGATTAAGTGAGATTTTGTGGGACCCCCCTCCCCCTCACGTGAGATTTACACTTTTTTCTTTTAAAAACTCTGAATGTTTTATTTTACCTTTTTTATTACTATCGAAATAAATGTTTTTCATTAGCCGTTAGATTTTTTCAGGGGGTAAAATGGGACACCTCAAAAAAAGTAAAACGATATTTTTGTTTATTACCTATCTCCATAATAATAGATATATATTCTTTAAAAGTTGTCGTGAGATTTTTACTGACCCCCCCCTTCCTCAGTTTAAATGAGATTTGATGAGATTTTATTGGACCTCTCTTTATTAATGTATATCCCCTAATGTGACGCGACGTCTACGGGTTTAACGTCAGTTGCACGCTACTGACAGTGCTAGCAGCACACTACGCGAGTTGCATTGGCATCTAATACTCGTTTAACAGAAATGCATTCCGAATATAATTTGAGTGAAAAATTTGTTCCGCAATATCCATGTTTGTGTAACTATAATTTATCGGAAATACGTAAGAAAGGTTTTAGCGGAAAAGGCTATATTGGGGTTATAAGGAATTAAGGATTGAGATTAGAAAAGAAGGCAATCAGTCTCATACAGTTCATTGGTGTCTACGAATGCCCTTTAAAAAGACAATATTTTAAGATTAAATTCTTTCTTATTAAGATTTCATTAATGCGTCATAACTATGTTTCATGTGTTACGTGAAACCGTCGGTTTATAAAAATAGATTGACTGTTTTAGGAAGCTATTATTTTCAAGATTAATATCATTAAACCAATTTCTTAACAAACAGGTGTTAGAAAAAAAACGTAGCTCATTTCAGCACGTACCATTATTAACCATGTAAGCTCCTACGTTTATTCCGCACCTTAGTTATTAGTACCGTTACTCGCTAATTGCTTCCATAATAAAAATAAAAAGTTTGCGCAACGCTCAAACGATCTCCGCTATTATTTCGCAACGATTCGGATGTAGGCAAGTTGTGTGCGATACAAAATAATATTGACAATTTCTCGGTGAATGTATTAGAAGGAATTGCTTCAAAAACCATAACGCGGAACTTAAATCAAGGAAACGCCTAGTTCAAACTCAGTTTATGAATCATAACTGTAGATAGATAATAATTTATGAAAATCAGTCGAAATTTATGGTGTAGGAACTCATATATATCTATATATATCGGTCAGAGATATTTATTGATGGGTAAATCTTATAGATTAGATTTTTCGTTTTCGTATGAAAAAAATCGAACGAGTAAGGTTGAAAGTTTATTTCAGCATCATCGGAAGAGTGTTTTTTTTTTTAAAATTAAACTTCTTTAGCACCGTTGTGATTTGAAACTCGATGAAATGGAAACGAGCGACACTGAAAAGAGATAAACACATACATGTATAGGATTTAATATGCGAGAGAATGAGATAGTATGATTTTTTTTTTACATTTTAGTATACTTTTTGAATATTACAAAATATTATTTTTACTATTTTCCTAACCGAGATAAATGATAGCGTTGAGATTTTGAACCCAGGATCTCAAGGTCTTGGGTAAGATTTTGAATTTTTGTTAAAAAAAATATAGTATATTATGCAATGTAAGTTAATAAAAGTAAAGACGATAGACGCCATAGAACAAATAAAAACGCTGCCTTATAAACAAATTAGAATGGAAACAAATGGTTCATTTAGTCAAATATCCGCTCTGTCTCGCTTCCACTCGCCTGAAATCGTAGATCTCGATCCCATTTGAATTTCGAAAACACAGTAGTTTTGCACTGTAAATTTAAGCCTCTTACAGGCTTTGGATCATTAAACACGCCCACGAGGCACTTCTAGCTTTCTTCTTCATTCCATGATGGATGCGTTATACTTTTATTAAGAGCATCATAAATTCCTCGACGGGTCTTGTGTTAAAAATATGATTGTAATAATATGGTTGAAGATTTGTCATTGTCTCGATATATCTCGCAGATCTTTGGCACGGCTGTTCTGAAGCAGATTGTATCATGATGCTATGTCTGACACTCATTTGTGCTTTGTTTTATGGTGTAAAATAAAAGGGTCAACCCTTTGTGACCGTATTTCCAAAAAACCTTTATGATTATGCGTAAACAATTACTTTTCAAAATAATTTTTTTTAAAACTTTAATTTTTTGGATTAATTTCTACAAAAAGTTAGGAATTATTTTTAAATTCCTGTTTCAGACAAATTCAAAATTAAATAGGAATAGTCATATAATAAATTTAAAACAATTTTATTTGGTACGTGTAAACAGTTTTCAAAATTATTTTTTTGTACTTATATAACTGAACTCCCCCAGCAACAATCCTTCGTATTTTTACGTGATTAATTGATGATTTCCATTGAAGAATCTGCATTTTTTCTGCACTTAATATTATTTTAGTTAATTTAGATTAGAATTTTCGCACTCAAAAGAAAATTTAAAATACAAATAAATAAAACGTACAAATCCGTACTAGGAATTTGCTAAAGTAAAAATTAGTTCATTAAAGGAGATAATACTAACAAATTTAAACTAAATATGAAAAAGAACAAGTCACAGAAAAATAAAAAGCTAACGGTCGCAATTGGCACTCGAACCTAGAATCTCTCGTCTTTCGGGGATCACTTTACCAATTCGGTCACTGAGATCTCTTTTGTTTAAATCATTTTTGTCGTCGTATATTTCAAATTCAGATTTCACATAATTATCTGAGACTAATTTAAAATTTTTTTGTTTCTATATTAATGGCAGCTACCCCTTTCAGAGGAAACAAATATTCGAAAAACTGGTTTGTAACTTAGGTGGTGTCTCGGATAAATATATCCGATTTTATTTATACGGAGCACCTATTTTTGTAAAAGTCTAAATGAACATTACATTTTTTATTAGTATAAATTTTGAAGGTTATTTTCATCAATGTAATATATCTCAATGAAGAAGAAGATAATACCAACTAATCTAAACGAAATATGAAAGAGAACAAGACACAGAAAAATAAAAGACTCGAACCGAGAACCTCTCGTCTTACGAAAGTATTATTTAATTTGGTCGGGTAATTTGGCCTAAAAAGGCCGCGTAGCCGTTTCTCTGAAACAGCAAAAACAAAAAAATAAATAAATGAGAAGTTATTGAAAGGGTGAACAATGCGCCAAATGACCCGTTGAGCAATTACCTGGAATGCCGGCGTTGTTTTGACCTTCAGACGAAAGTGAATGTATTTTTCTGTCTCCAAGGGGTAATCGTTCTGCGCCAAGGTCAAATCTGATCAGGTTGACCTTGAACTGAGTACCCTTCAGTTTTCAGGTAACTTTATTGAATTATTGTCAACGAGATTACCTCTTCCAGCTGTGAGGAGACCAGGCAAGAAGGCACGTACGCTTTTTGATTTATGATAATTGTTTCATATTTTTTTATGGCAGTGTTTTGACCAAATTAAAGAAAAATTTAAGTATTAAAGTTTTTCACATTAGCGGAGTTTTATATTATACAAACTTAACGTCGGTAGAAGTACTGAATGTCCATTAACCATTCACAATCTTACATGGTTAACACACAATTCGTTTTCTTTGTAAGATTTAGTTATGCATTTTTTGAAGCAGGTACATTTGTAACCAGCGTGCACAGGGGCATCATCGAAGCCAGAGTCAAGTCAGTCCTCCTTCCTACAACATGGGTCTCTTCAAGACCAATGTTCATTCCTTCCTCTCTCCAAAAAGACCCTCCACGCAGCATCTCAGATGACATGGGCCCTGAGGAAGATTATTTTTCTCGGGGCCTCCTGTATAGAGTTAATGTAAAAAAACCTCTCAGAAGCTGGGCCTGTTATACAGGGCCCGCAGATACTTTAATACTACACAACATTGACCCTAGACAAATCGCAAGTGCGTCTCACTGTTGGATTTGGCAGCCACTCTGGTCTGGAGCCCCAAAATACCTGAAAAAACCCTTGACTCTGCATTGCAATCTTTAGAGCATAGACGTCAGGTAGGTATGCTGTCCTTGTTCTACCGGTATTACAATGGAATATGCTCCGAGGAACTGGGGTCATTGATCTCTTCGGCAGCAGTGCATATTCGGGAAACACGCCGAACGCGTGCCCAATCTACACGGTTGACATTTGTCACATGGGGACGGGTCGCTTCTACGACTCGTTCTTGAGTTCAACAGCTCGGCTGTGGAATGATTTGCTTACCTTTGTGTTTTCTCCCTCATAGAACTTCTCTTCAAGAACCATGTTCACTCCTTCTTCTCCTCAAAAAGACAATCCATACAGCATCTTCTTAGATGACATATGACCTCCTGTGTGGAATAAAAAAAATCTGATTTGCATTGATTTAGTAAAAAAATGTAATAATCAGAAGGGTTGGCGATAATTTTTTAACAGTCTTGAAAACAGGAAGTAGAGTATGCTATAATATTATAATAAACAATCAATATTGAGCCAAAGAACGTATTATAACACCAAGTAACCACCATTGGCTAGCAAAAGTTAAATCGAAATTGTTTCCGAGAAAAAGAAATGATGGTGAATGAATATAAATACTTGACATTGTATCCTTCTGTACTGCATTTTATCAGATAATATCCTTTGTTAAAAAAATAAAAAAACATTTGTGATATTTTGACTGCTATACACATAAATGGCATGTGATGTTAATTATGAACTTATTTCATTGATGTGAAGCCGATATTCAATCTTTGTAATTGGTTCCTTGCATCTGTAAATGTTGTACGTTCTCAAGTAATTGCCTTGTAATTATATTTATCTGGTTTCTAGTTAACTCGAACCAGGTAAAAATAAAATAAAACCGTCGTAAAACGCGTCAGTTTATACGATACTATATTAAGGATTCATTGAATGCAAGGACGAAACACTAAAATGTATAATATCCTGTTAGGAATCGTCAATAAATAACTCAGTTGTAGAAATAATTGAAAGCGATTAATTATTATAACCTTCTGGAGCAAAACGTGATGGTAGAAAAAACTTCACCGGAAAGGCTTTGCCGCTCTCAAACTCAAAAGCGCATCACTGATAAATCAATAATTCCAACTGATTTCGATAAAACATGATAAAAAATCTTGAACGAGTTACCTAGATAATAATCCCGTTCTCGTTATTATTCGGAATACCATGGGAAAAGATTAGTGATAATAAATCATGAAGAAGAAGATAACAATAATAATCTAAACGAAAATATGAAAGAGAACAATAGACAAGACAGAAAAATAAAAAAAAGATAGTTGTAAATATTTCCCTAATAGGGACACGCTTAATATTCACTTTTTATTTCAGAAACACTTAATATCAGTTAAATAATAACTAAAAGTAAGTATTTCACTTTGCGAAATTGGAAAATAATGCATTTTAGTCGATATTTCATTAAAAAACAGACAATTACACATCTTTCCTTCACGCCATGTTTTGATATAATAATATTAAAATAGCTTTTTAGGCTAGTTTTTTTCCCTTTTTTAATTAAACCCAAACTAAGAACCTAACTAGAACCTATTTTAGGGTCATATATTAATATTTTGGGTAAAAAAAGAGAAGAAAAAAAACTAACCTCAAAACTTTGACATTTATTTATTTATTAGCAAAAACAGCATTACACCAATATATTGCAAAAACGGTTGTACAAGATACATAATCATTACGTTTACAGTTAAAACATTTATTTAATAAGTGCTATTTCACGCTTAAAATCATTGCAGGAAATGTGGAAAATATCCACATTTCCTGCAAGGCAGTTAATTAACCTAGTAAGTCTTCCCAGGGGCATCACCATTGGTAAGTTAGTTCTGCACCTGGGAAGAATCAAAAGCCTGTGATGGCGACCTCGCGTGAAATTATCCAGAACATAGAATCCTATTTCAGCCAGAATATCTGGTACCGATATAAAACCATTAATGACAATGGTCGCCGAGCGAATATTGGTTTTTAATTTTAACGAAATAACTATTAAAATTCATTATTTTTCAATTCCGGAAACTGAAATACTTACTTCCCATTAATATCTAACTGATGTTAAGTGTTTTTGTTATAAAAAGTGCATACTGAGCGTGTCCCTATTAGGGAATACCAAGATAATAGTCGCAACTGGGACTCGAACCCAGAACCTCTCGTCTAACCGGGACGGGTGCGTTTACCAATTCCGCCATTGCGTCTGTCAAACCGTCATATTCGTCAATCCCATATATCAAAGTTTTAGATTTAACAATATAATCTTCAGCTAATTTTTTTCCATAAAATAGGCATCTACTCTTTTTATTTGAAACAATAATTCTAAGAATAGGTTTTTAACCTAGAAAGCGTCTCGGATAAATATAACTATATGAGATTGACAAATATGACGGTTTGACAGACGGTGGCAATGGCGGAATCGGTAAACGCGCACGTCACGACGAGAGGTTCTGGGTTCGAGTCCCAGTTGCGACCATTATCTTTTTTCTATTTTTCTGTGTCTTGTTCTCTTTAATTACTTTCTTTTAAATTATTACTGTTATCTTCTTCTTCAATGAAATATTACATTGATGCGAATAACCTTCAAAAGTTATAAAAAGACAGTTTTCATTATAAAAAAATTGATTATTTATAATAACTTACTGTGATCTTGATCACTCGATGGCCTCCGTGATCGAGGGGTAAGGCTCTTGAATCGCAATCCGAAGATCGCGGGATCGAATCCCGGCGCGCGGCGTGCGCAAATAAATTTTATTCAATTTAGTGTTATTTCACAATTAATTAATTAAAAATAATATATAGTACCTATGACCACCATTCAGAATTGAAACGTTGCTTGAAATGGCTGTAGCCGTGTTTGGTGACCAGATCTGAATAGCCAGGTAATTCCCCACCTTCCTCTTCTCCATCTCATTCCCCTCTCCATCACCTTCAGCCTCACAACATACCCCAATTGGGGATGCCATAATCTCACTGGCTCCAGGCGGGAACAACTGGAACTCTTATGAGGTATTCACATTTAAAAAAATTAATATTCTTATATTATATATACCCGGGAAGGTTACCCGTAAATCTTTTTACGGGTAACCTTCCCGGGTTACAAATAACCTGACAATCTTTGAAAATCTCCTTATGCCACCACAGTAAGCTGAAAATGTTACTTGTGCCGTGATGGAGGACTTAGCCAGTCAAGAAATTGCACTCGCAACGCTTGGGTGGGACCCAAATGCGATGCCAACTTATCCAATGACTTACGTTAGTCTTTCCAGTGACGTGAATTATTGTAAGTCATTTTTTTATCGTCTTCAGAAGGTATCATCAACATTGTAACAAACCACCTCATTGTTATGCAGATTTCCGAACGTTTACTGATTAGTTCATGATCTCAAATACTTTCTCATTCCCGCATCGCTTCGTCTCTTACTAATTAGGACTAGAGATTATTAGTTTTTTTTTTTTTTTTAAACACTGCTTTATAACAGTTTGTCTAATGGGTTCTTTAGATTTAAAAATCTTATTATAGTGAGTTAATTAATATTATCATTTTAGAGTTAATTAATGGTGACATTTTCACAACTTTATAAAATAAAAATTAAAAATTTTACAGAAATATAGAAAAACAAAAATAACAATTTTAAAATCTTTAGAATAATATGTCATTGTAAGCTAATACAAATTAATTCTTTCAGTAAGCCAAGTCTTCAGTAAATTCACCAATTGTTTGTTTTGGGCACAGTTTTTATTTGTAGGACTGAACCAAGAGACTAACAGACAAACCGTCGGCTTTGGAATTCAGCTAACCCCGAGTGAATATACTCGTTGAAACCCTTTTGGTAAAACGAACTGTTTAGGGTACAATTAAGTTTCCTTTGGGAGTGAACCTATAAAGTTATTGTTAAAGCTTATTATACTGTCTCGCTATTCTTCTTCTTCTTGCACTGTCCCAACTCATTGCCTAGGTAGGCTGTTGGGGTCGGCTTTTTCTCGTTCTCAGGCTATATTGTCTTCGGTTCTGGGTATAGCTTTCATCCAGGCCGTTTCACTGCAATATTTTAGAGCACTGGGTCATCCTGGAGTGCTTTGGTCTTCCTCTGGATGACTGTCGATGAAGCTCCGACTGCTTGTGTGGTCTGGTGGCCTCCGTCTTATGTGTCCATACCATCTCTAATGTCGTTCCTACAGCTTACTGTGTATGTCCAGGCTGCCACGAACGCGTGAACTTTAATTCTATCTTTTTAGTGATACTCCTGCCGACCATCTAAGCATTCGCATTTCTGCTGTTTCGAGTTGCCTAGAGTAGGAGTTGTACATAGTCCAGCAATCGGAGCCATACATTATGGCGGGTCTAACAATAGTCTGGTATAACTTTCATTTAAGTTTTATTATTACGTGATATACTTGAAAATTTATTGTACCCAAAATAAAGACTAATTGTGTTCACCGTTAAAATTGGGCATTTTATTTAATTATACCGCTAAAAATGTTATTTATTTAGCTTCATATTTTCAATTCGTTGTTGCTGGTGTGCCCATTTTTAAAAAATAACTAAAATTAAACATTTTTTCTTAGGTGCTAAACAAAATCATAACCATTAACAATTTTATTACGACACATAACAAAAGTTTTTATTATTGCAATACGATTTTACCTTCGTATGGTCGTAACACGTTGTAGTTCTAATGGCATTGTTTGCGATCTGTCAGCACCATTTTTTATACTTGTAGGTTATCAAATACATTAGATAGGAATGCCAGTTGTTACATAGTCTGTATCTTGTTACATTAATCGTTTTAATTTAGGTCTAGGACTTTTAATCACTTGGATTAATTGCCGAAAACATTTTTTAGATTGAATTCAGTATGGAACTTCTAGATCTAGATGCTTATAAAGTAATTTAAATACTACTGATAAAAACACATTAAAAATAAAGGTGAACGATTTTAAAATGTTCGTAACACGGTGCCATACAAACTTTAAATATGACATAAATAAAACAGCAACTGTCATGGATTAGGCAATATATGTTTGAGAAGTGATATGTAGGTTAATCTATATATTTTTTATGGTAGGTTAGCCTTAAAATACATTTAAAATAACACTTTTAGTAATTTAAGTGTGCATGTTAATGACCAATATTTGTTAAAATTAATAAAAAAAACATATAGTATTTTTATAAATATTTTGAGGAATGTTATTATAATACGGTTATTTGAAAACGTACTACGTACGTACCGCTGAAGAATTGCCTCTCGGTTCAAATCTCGGCGTGCGCAAGTAAATATTATTTGGGTGATTTGTGTTATTTCACATTTTTAAATTTATAATAATACATAGTAATATTTGCGGCACATTCCAGAGTGGAAGATAATCTAAATATATCGCCCTGGTGTACGAGTAAGACCACCATTCAGAATTGAAACGCGGCTTGAAATGGCGTTAGCCGTGTTTGACGACCAGATCTGAATAGCCACATTTTCATATCTCTCTCTTCTCCGTCTTCTTCCCCTCCTTACAACGTACCCCAATTGCGGATGCTATAGCCTCACTGGCTCCAGACGGGAGCAGTTTGGACCCTTGTGCGGTATTCACATAAAAAACTCAATTTTTCTTTGCTTTTTATGAAATAAATCAAAATATTTATATTTTATTGGAATTTCCATAATGTTTGAGCAGATTTTTAATTTCATTGGCTTTTCTGGAGCCTAGAAGTCGAAAGATCTTTTGCAAATTGGTGCGACATCAGTTTTATTTCAGATCATACTAAACGTTATACAATCATTGTGTAGGTTCTTTAGTTAATATCTGTTATGCAAATTCCCGTAGGAAGCCATGTGTCACTTTGAATTACAACAACTAATGGGTAAAGTGTTGAGAAATTATAAAATTGTTTTGAGCGGATATTGTGAATTGGGTAATTAAGCAGGTAGGTAACAGATTCGTTGAAAAAAATAGGTATAAATTGCACCTTCGTTGACAAGCCTACTATTAAGCAAATTATCGTGTATATAGACTTCGTGATATTGCGTATATCAAGGGGGCGCTAGATATTGATATCAAAGATTACTTTTTTTTTTTTTTTTTTTTTTTTTTTTTTTTTTTTTTTTTTTTTTTTTTTTTTTTTTTTTTTTTCTCTTCTGCCCTGATGATGGACACTGTAACGCTGTCCGAAACGTTGGCTAAAGAAGGAGGTAGCGAAACACGGCATAACACCCCAAAAACAATAACAAAAATACTTTTTGGCCGTGAAAACCTAAAAACATACCTCAAAGATTACTTGCAAATAATTTACACTTACCAGGCTGTCAAACATGCAAATTAGTTCATGTTAAATTCAGTGCTTGTATGGCGATGGAACGCACCGAATGGCATTCCGGCAATGACAGCAGACCTGTATATAGATTGTAATTTTTGAAAATTTTAAGGAAGTTTGTTTATAATTTTAGGGGTTTCACTTAGACGTACTGTTTTTATCTGTGCTTTCGACGACGAGATGTGATCATCAACAGTCAGTTGTGTATTAGATCTCTCATAGGAACCTTTAACCATTGGAGCATTTTTGGACACTTTTCGGTCAATTTGCAAACACCCTCGAGCGCTCGCTAGCCAAAATGTGGCCTATTTGAAGAGATATTTTTGAACATTTGTTGGAAGTATTTAAAAAGTTCTCGCGCGTTGTATGCTTCGATTAATCACTAAGATAACTTAGTAGTTTCCTTTTGTAATAAGAGATGTCTCGCGTCTCTTCTGAATTATTTGTTATTGACAATTCGCGAACCGAAATTATTGAATTATAATTTCTTACAAATCATTGATCATGTGTTACATACTAAAAAGGCATGTCCGAATTTAAATTTATATCTGATTATCAACTGGGCTACAAAGTCATTATATTTTATATTCTCCAATTTTAAAGTAACTTATACGCAGAATTTATGCGTTTATAAACTGACCAACCTCTCTTGAGCAAGCGTTGGGCCCGAGCTCACTCAAGACCACGCCCTGCATAATAATGAATTATTTTTTTTATTTTTATTTTTTTTCTATATATGTCCTTGTTTCTTAAGGGGAGCCGGTGGTCTAGCCCGCGTAAATTCGACGAGTTTTTAGGATTTTTTTTTTTTTAAATGAAAACAGTGAACAATGCTATTCAAACTTTATAGATATATTAAATGACTTTAATAGTATACAAAAATATTGTTATTAAAAAAATAAAAATTCTAAGTAGTTAAGGAACTGCGCTGAAGTTGCCCTCCTCATAAATACGGACCTTGGTGGTGGGTGAGATAAAAGTTGGAATACCATTCGCATTTGTTCAAGAGAAAATAAACGCGTGTTTTCTCAGGTGAATCAATTAGCATAAGAAATGATTCACTGAAGAACAGTTTCAGTAATTTTGTTCAGCATACTTGCTGGACCACCTCTAAGAATTTTCGAACCTTCAAAGTACGATGACCTATAGTTAATCAGAGGATGACAATCGGAACAGCAAGAAAAGTAGGTACTCAATGCTATTTTTCGAATGAAACGAACAACACATTTTAATTTACAATTAACTCATTTTAATCTATATACCCACGTAAGATTAGTTTATTTTAAAATGAGACCGAGCATCTAAATATTTTTATTTTTGGAATAACTTAATAGGTAAAACCGCAAATTGTAATATTTAATCATTGAAGACAATATTAGCGACTTTCAAACGAAAGTTTGAAACAGAAAAAGATAGGTACTGTCACCGACATGACGCATCTACGAATTAAATCCAGGACATTAGCCTTTCCAAGGCTCTGCTCTGAGCTAATTCGGCCCTATCCCCTTCTGACATATTTAACGATGTCATACTCCAACCAAGAACTACCAACATTGTATTCATTTTCTTAACGCACGTTTTTATTGGCAGCTATCTTTATTTTTTTCATGAGCTCCACACAGGAAGCCCAGAGGAAAATAATCTCCCTCAGGGCTTATGTCAACTTTGGGGATGCTGTGAGGAGGGTTTTTTTAAGGAAAGGAAATGAAGAAGAATTCTGGGAAGGAAAAGAGTTTGGAGTGGGTAGGAATCTGGGTTGTATGGTTGCAAGATTCTCCCCGGACAATGCTATCTAGAAAGTGATAATTTTTAATTTAACGTGTGACATCGACTTTTCTGCAAGTATAGGAAGAAAAAACATTTTTGGAATATTCGGATTTTGTTTCAAATATTCATTTGAGTCGCTAAAATTAACTTCAATGATAGAAATTTTTGAATTTGCGTAATTTTTACGACTACGACGCTACATTCGGTCTTAATCGGTGGATACGTCTGCCTACGTACTATGTGGCGGGCCGGATTTGGAGAGAGAGAGAGAGAGGTGGAGGGAGAAATTTTTATCTCTCCAGCGAGACTCTCAGTGGAAGGGATTGATACACTGATCCCCAGAATCCTACCCCTCATACATGTCTCTTCCCAGATCTTCCTCTCCTTCCTTTCCTTAAAATAAACTTCCACACAGCAACCCCGAAGACGAAAAATGGAAATTATTTTTCTCAGTGATTCATGTGACTCATGGAGCTATTGTAAAAAGCACAAAATATATGCGTTCTGTCGTTTTTTGAAGTGAAAACATCTTTAGCACTGCTGTGATTTGAAACTCGATGAAACGAAAAAGTGACACTAAAGAGACAAATACACACATCTGTAGGTTTAGCCTTCCAGAGAATGAGATAGACTAATCGGTCTCCTCTTTGGGCGGTGTTTCCTCCCACTCTCGTCCACTTTAGTTTTGTGAAGATTTGACTTCTACCGCGTGTGAACTGCACACAATTTTTTTATACAAAAGAAGCACTGGTTACATCCATAGAACTAAGAATCACATTCGTTACATCAATACCTATTGTCCAAAATATCGAACAAACTTGCAGGAAACGGAAATCATTTAGAACTTGTCGCACTTAGAAACCAGGCGAGATTTGAACATCCATTTGTCAAACACGGCCCACAAAAGTATTTTTTCACACGGTACATTTTTTACAAACATTAATAATATTCACCTTTAGATTTTGCAACATCCAAGTGACACGATTTCCAATTTGGTTCACATAATCGGTATATGGCCATATGACATCTTAATAGTTTCTAGTAAACCGTTACAACAGCTTCGATCACGGCTAGAGATTATTTAAATTTATGCAAATCTGTCGTAATATGTATCAATACATGACAAGCCCCAGTCACAGTTCATTGATGGTTGTAAATGAAATGCCTTCGCGGTCAGTTTCTGATGACGGCAATCACCTGACTCGTGTGATCTTTTTGACTCATTACCTGTTCAGATTAATAAAAAAACATTTTATTACTTATCATGTTTTGGTTGGCTGGAAGTCACTAATGTGATACAATACTCTAAATATAAAAAGACGTCAAACTGGTTACAAGGTAAACGTTCAAGATTTTCCAAAAAAATGATAAAATATTGTCAACAAACCTACTTACGTTTTCTGTAGATTTTAATGAAGAGGTTTGGGACATGGTTTTATTTATTTATTTATTTACACCTTGATGGCTTTTACACGTAATATTGGTAAGTTGTACAGGAGCATCATAACAAGTATATAGTATCCAAATAATAAACTGAGCATGAAAGACATAAGCAGGCACAACACAAGTAGGTACAGTATACGATTCAGCAATTATTGTCACAATACTACTCAAAACATGATTCCAGTACAGCTCAAGTACTAGAAACATACCGGTGGCAGTGGTGTAAAACATTTTTTAGCAATTAATTTTCTGCAATTCTAAATGAAATTTAAAGTTATATTTCTGGTATTATAAGTGTAAGCACGTTTGTTATTATTATCATAAAAGGTACACAATAATTACATACGCAAAAGGAGTAAGTAGGTACTATGAAAGTAGTTAAGGTGATCCCATAGTCCTTGAAAAATTCGAAATCGTCTGTTTTGCGAGGGATTATAAAATACTTGAGAAAACTTGACAACCAATAATAGACAAGGGGCGTCAGGCTCATAAATCCCGAGTTCCGCCCTCAAATACACTGTGGTAAAATTTGTGAAAAATATGAACATTATAATTATATTGAATACTTATTTATGATTATCAAAATACACGGTAAAATTAACATATCATGGGCCTAATTTGTAGAACAAGTAACTTTCATTTATCAAATTTTACAGGAGGCGGAAAAGACTGTTTTTAAACTCATGAACCAAGATGAACCGCTCTCCTTCGCACGGAATAGACTAGATTTATAAAACATTTGAACGTACTTAAGATTTGTATAGTTTATTAATCAAAAAAGTTTAATAATTTTGAATTTTTAAATTATTTTTTTAAAATATAACTTTTTAGGTAGTTATTAATATGCAATTTACAGTTATTTTATCATACGATTTATTTTACTCTTATATACACTCTTGCCGTTCACATTTGTTTAGAATTCTATTGAAAAGTTTTTATTTTAGTTGGGCAGCGTTGTGGCTCGGCTTAAAGAAGGATCTGTAAGAAGGGATGTATTAACGCGAATTTTGAAGAGGACCGTAATATACGAAGGAATCATTTGCTCTAGGTGGAGGAGGGTACATTAATGCAAACATTTAGTTTACAGGTAATTGGCTGAGAGTGGTGAACTCCGAATTTTAAGTGGATAAACAAAAAATCTTCATTCTTGGGAATCTGTTTTATAAAATACCTACTAAACTTTAATAATTAACAGTTAACAAAATTATGGCGTTATTTCTATCAAGAAGATTTATCTTATTTTCAAGTGCCTTTTTTATTTTTTTATGTGAATATCACACAAGAGCAGGCGCGGCCGGTGACTTAATTTTTTGGTGGTTCACCAAGCCATCATCAAAAAACATAATGTAGACATAAGATTTATTTAAAAAAATTTATACATCACGCATGATTTTATATTGTTTACTATCTAAAAATATCATGTACCTAACGGTAATAGTAAAAATATCGTGTGATGTGAAAACATGCTTTAAAAAAATGTCTATAGCTTTTAACATACGAGCCCAAAGTCGTATTTTCTCCAATCATAAAAATTCTAATACACTTGCGTAAAAATGTAAATATATTTATCTGTTTGTACGAGTATATGTAAATAATAAAAATAGATAGAGCCTAGGAATTCGTAATAAATTGTACAACGCAACGTAACTAAATCGGCGCTCTACAAATTATCCAATTATTACCTGTAGAATTATTATGGTATCAATATTTTTAGATGCATCTCCACTTCTATTGATATTACATCTTTTAGAAGATAAGTGGAAAAAGTAGATTTGATATCAATTTAAAAATATTACGGCCTGGATAAAAAATCAAGATATTCACTTTATTCAAAAAATCATAAATCCTAACCAAACTACAAAAAGTAAAAGAAAACAATTAAACACGTCTTTCATGAATTTTCCTACTACACACACACTTACATTAATAAATATGTGTAGGTGTGTGCAACTTTATATGATGTATGTCTTTAAATATAAACATGTGCATAAATGTGTATATATTTATTTATTTATTGAAACAAAAATAAATATACATTATAAAAAAAAAATATTTTGACTGTCCAACTAGGAGATTTCCCGTTTTATAATGGATTGTATTTTATACATATTTTTTCATTCTAAATAATCAATGTATGCGATAATAAAATGTATAAAAAAAATAATAATAATTAAATAACTAATTTTCTACAACACACATAAATACTTGTCACACTTAATCATAAGCACCTCAACACCTCAGCACAGGTTCTCCTAGTGAGGTGTTCACGAAACATACAATATTACCCACACACAGTTTTACCTTCTCAAACCTACCTTACACCCAACATAATACTTAAAAAAAAAAAAAATCTTTTTGCTTACTGCTACTGAAAATTAACGTTTTTTTTTGTACTCCTTTGTAAACCTCTGTAATCAATTGTAAAATTGTGTATTCAAGAATAGACATAAATAAATAAATAATAAAATAAAAATAAAAGACTCCACCTTCCAATAATATTAAAAACGCAATAATTAACACACAAGAAACATTTCACTTAGCGGAGTAGATGGCCGCAATTTGGCCGCAAAACATTGTTAGATAGGTAATTAATTGTGATTATATTTAAAGATTGTGCTCAATTTTATAATTAAACACATTACATAGAAATACAACGAGCCGAAATAAGGTAAATTGTTGTTCAATTTTGTTGGCGGTTCGCCAACATTGAACGTTTGCGCCAGCCGCGCCTGCACAAGAGTCTCAACTTCTGCTATTTGGAGTCGGTGAGACTATGGCATCCCCAATTGGGGTATGTTGTGAGGCTGAAGGTAGCGAGGAAGAGAAAGAGATTGGGAAGAGGAAGGTGGGGAAGTACCTCACTATTCAGATCTGGTCACTAAGCAACGTATCAATTTCGAATGTTGGTCTTACACCAGGGCGATACTGAGAGTATCTTCCATTCCGGAACATGCCATAAATATACCATAATATATTATATTTAATTATTTGAACCCGCAACCATCGGATCGCTAGACGAGAGCCTTTCCCCTCAAACACGGAGGCCGTCAAATACATTTGACCAGGAGGCCTACAATTATATTTGAACTGCTAATAAATTGGATTGTTTAAAATTCTTCTGAACAATTTGCATTTATTTAAAAATAAAAATATTGGAAATAACAATTTTCAAGAAAAATATTCACCAACAGCTTGGCGGTTGACAACTGAACGGGAAAACTGTATTAATACACAAAAAAAATATATTTAATCATTCCCCGAAAGTAAGAACTTGGCAATAAAAGTTAATTAATTAAAGTTAATAAGTTTCTCTTCTACGGAGATTTGATGTGCATAATTAGATTTATGCCAGTGTTATCAAGGTAAAAATAATTAAGTTCATCAATGTTGCGGCGGAATTTTAAAAATCGCGTTTTTTTAAATAAAAATAATATAACTTATTCAAAATGTGAATCGAGTACTTCAAGGAAGTCGTTTTATACGGAAAATGAAACGAATTTATTAATATTAAATTGTTAACCATGTATTGAAATTTGCTCACTGTGCGGTACTGTTGTCACTGTTTAATACTCAAAAGCGCGCCAGATTTAAAATTGTAAATGTCAAATCATAGGCAAAGTTATTGCCTACTTCAAACGACATTTGGCAACAGAATTATATATATTTTTTTCAAATACGAGTATTATTATATAAATAAAGTAAATTATAAAGTGGTTAACCGGTTCATTCAAACATCTACATATATAATTAGGAAATTTAAAAATCGATTGTACGTAAACTCGAATAACATTTTACGGCGCAGAGAGTCACTAAGTCGAAGACAGGTCTGTCCACCACAACGGTTGGGTGGAGAGTGCGACAAAAAGGCGGTGACGATTGTGTGGTCCTTATGTCCATGGCATAAGGTTCACTTTGAAATAACATTTTTGTCGAATGCCGGCGGCATTTCTTGATTGACGTCAAAAATAACAACGCGAAAATGCACATTTTATTTTATTTCGTGAAGTTCATGCATAAATATCAATTTTTTTTGCCATTATCATAAAAGAAACTAAATTTGCCACATTATGCAATAAAAATAAATCCGAAAAAGGGTTTATAAGTAGGAGAGTTTGCACTTCAAAGTGTTTTTTTATAGACCTAATACTTTATTTTTTTCTAGGCTTATTAAAAGACTTATAAAAAAAATGACCGATATTTTTAAGAGCCAAGATACGTTCTACACGCAGTATTTAATTGAAGCATATATAATACTTCCAAGCGATTAAATTTTCAAAACAAAAATACACGATTTTGTATGATTTTGCAATACGTCGCATGGCTTCATCTTAAGGGGCAGTATGTATTGAATTTGTTACTGTTAAAAATCTGAAACATTTAAGGATTGTTGCATAATATTTGCATACATAATATACGCATTTTAAAGGAAGCAATGTTTTTATGAAAAAATATATCAACAAAGCCAGTTTCCTTCCCTACACGATGTAATAGTATTTAATCAATGTTTAGAAGTTTTTTCGATTTTTCCCAAACAATATCAGAAATCACTGGTCAGTACGTCAGTAAGTCAAGTACGTCTCTTAACAATAAGGAATTTATTAAATTGTCCAAAGAAACGTCATTATGTCAATGACAATTCTTTTTTCGTACTTCCTGCAGGCAGGCAGATATCAGAATATTGAAAAATTCTAATTAGAAAGTCCAATTTTATACGACGATTTCATATTTAAAAATGATGTTTACTGAATCATTAAAGCGGCCACCATCTGGAAACGTACAAACAAATTTACAGACAGACAAAATGCAATAAGGTCGAGTTAAAACAAGACTTCGTTAGCGAAGTCAATTAGCTTAGTCAATTTTTTAATCATCATCATCGTCATCAGTATATTATTACGTGAAGCAAAAACTTTGTACCCCTTTTTACGAAGATTGCGCGGACGGAGGAGTATGAAATTTTGCACACTTATAGTTGATATAGAGGAAGAGTGCAAAATGCTGATATTTTTTTTAAAATTATGCATAAAAAATACATTAAATCTATAAAAAACATTACAATTATGGTGGAATTTCGACCATTGGGGGACGACTAGTACTAATATAATAAACAAAATGTTTTGAGACGTACTTGACTTATTTTAAACTTTTTCAAAATTTCTTTCTTCAAAATCAAAGTGCTCAGCCGAGACCAATCTTTCACCCGACCCCTAACTGTTCGATACCAACTAATTTAAAAAATGTTTTTAGGACTTTCCTGTAAAATTGAGGACTTTCCTGTAAAACAAATATCGACCATTTATCAGAGTCTCAAAATTCATTCAGTGAGAGCAATTTTGTGGTACAAAATTATATTTCAGCATATAAATAACCCTTTATATAAAAATAGGCTGGAACACAACTATAAAATAAAAATACAGACTTTAACTTGTCAAAGAAATATAGCAAATTCGGTAATGTTATTTAAAATTACACAAAGCTTAATCGATAGTCCTGATCTGCTTCAACGCCTATCATTCCATGTCCCAAACCGCAACAGTAGACAGTCGCTTACTTTTAATCTCCCTCTTTGCAAGACCAACTCCAAACAGAATTCATTTATCTACAGATCCACTCATTTATTTAACTTAAATTATAATCACATTGACATTTTTAACTCGACGTTACGTGACGTAAAACGAAAAATCGCTAAGCAACATGACTCAAAATAGGAAGTTCAATTCTACCCCTCCCCCCTCCATTCCCACCCTTAGCCTCTTAATTCTCATCTTTTATTTCTCCTCACCCCCCCCCCCTCTCACATATTGTAACAAAAAAAAAAAAAACTTTTTCATAAAACACCTTATAATGCCACACATCATTTACTAACATAAGTGGAAGTTAATAATTGGCAAAATGAACTATTTTCTTACTGTATTATTTTGTAATTTATGATTTGCTGTTAACTTCCCTAAATAAATAAAATAAATAATAAAAAAATAATACTCGCTTAAATTAAAATGAAGGACTAATTGTACCTAAGCATACAAAGAAATATGGACAAAGAACGTTAAATTACATGATTCCCAGTTGTTTAAATATGTTACCTGTTAATTAAAAACTGTGCCCAAAACAAACGATTGATGATTTTACTGAAGACTTGGCTTACTGAAAGAATTAATTTATATTAGCTTACAATGACATATTATTCTAAAGACTTTAAAATTGTTATTTTTCATAATTTTTCTTTTCTCTATTTTTCTGTAAAATTTTTAATGTTTATTTTATAAAATTTTAAATATGTAACTCTTAACTCATTATAATAAGATTTTTAAATGTAAAGAACCCGTTAGAAGAAGCAGTTTATCGGGACTTTTTGTCATATATTTTGTAGGGTTTAAAAAAAAAAAAAAAAGTCAACACATCACCGGAAACCAAAATTTCATTTACATATTTTACTCCAAATAATGTCACCGGTTAAAGTAAGTCAAGTAGGTCCCTTAATGCCCTATATATCTTTATTGCAAGAAATTTGCAACTATAATGAAAATACATGTCAAGTGTGTAAAGCGTACATTGTTTTATAGATTAGATAAGTGCATAAAATTAACAACACAAATAATAGGTGATATGTAATTAATAGCAATACATATTTATAAGTTGAGGTTTCTCATAATCCGCCTCACTAGGCTAGAGTGTGTTGAGGCAGTAATTTTGCAAGTTAATTTATAATACCTTTTAATAATACATTTATTTTAATTATTACGAAAGCATTTGCAACGCGACATAATTCGCTAAACAGAACACCTGAAATTAATTAATTGGATTTCATAATATCTGATACAAATATGTCAAGCTTTTATGTGCATAATAAACTGCACGCCTTATAGCTGTAGTCTCTCATGATTTGGGTTTTAGTCCAAGGCTTGTTAATTTACACCTTACAACC
Source organism: Glyphotaelius pellucidus (assembly GCA_936435175.1). Lineage (NCBI taxonomy): Eukaryota > Metazoa > Arthropoda > Insecta > Trichoptera > Limnephilidae > Glyphotaelius > Glyphotaelius pellucidus. The sequence goes on along the minus strand of OW386552.1, from coordinate 7,255,907 downwards.
AACCATAAGTGGATTAAAAACAGTTAGGTATGTGGATCGAATTTTAAATGTTGATGCAAAATACACATTAATGATAATCTCAGCTTGTTATAAAATCATACAAACACCTCGAGGCGTTTTAAATCCAGTGTCCGCTGGTTTCATTGCATTTTATACAACCCTGACAAATAAGGCTTTTCTTAGAATACCTTTACTTTTGATAGCACTCACACACGCATTTTCCTGAATTGATGACATTATATTTAATAGTTTACGGCAGTTAAAACAAGAAATAATTGTCAGTACCATCCAATTAGGATTTGGCTGGGGTATTTTAGTCTAGACGAATGAATTGTTTGTGTTTTTTCAGGTGCAATAAAAAAACCCAATAATATTTTTACCAGCCATTACTTTACCAAATATTTATTAAGCATTAAAGAATACATGAAAAAAAAAATCAAACGAAAAAATAAAAAATAAAAAAACATTTTTTTACCAGTTTTTTCGGAATTTAAAAAAAAAATTTTTTTAATTTTGTTATAATTCTAGTAGGAGAGTTAGAGTAATGTGTAGAGAAAGCTCACACCAAATTTCAAGCAAATTGGTTCCGTAGAACTCGAGATATCGTGTCAACCATCTCGAAAAAAGTAGTTTTGAGAAAAATGCGATTAAAATTTTGTTCTATATAGATTCTGGTTAGATTCCGTCTAAACCGCGACATTCAAATGGTTATAACTTTTAAAATAATGCGAATTTCTAAAAATCCTTTTAAGGAGATATTTTTGAATATTTAAACTTTGGAAATATGAGTTTTTTTTTCTAGACTAAAGAACACATTAGGTGTTCACTCTAGTCAGTCCCTGGGGAGGAAGGTTAAATCCGCAGCCAAGCCAAAATAATAATAAAAAATCTTTGAATTCGTCTAATTGCCAGCCTAAGAGATGGCGCAACTAGGTCGAAAATTGAAAGTAGATAATATTACGTACAGTAAAGAAACTTTTTTATGACGGGTTGATTTTTGAAATACATTCTATTTGAACTGAATCTTTTGTTTTCTTGAATGAATGCAAATCTTGGAAGCGGAACTTCCCGACATCCGATCAAGCTGAAAATCGGAAGATAGATGTCAATGCATTCCATCAGGTTGTTAGGACTCCCACACACATACGCATTTCTTATAGCCTGTTCACGAAATGGCGCAACTGGTTTGAAAATTGAAAGTGGATGTATTGTAGTAAAAAGTTTTATTCACGGGTTGATTTTTTGCCGTATTATGTTCAACCGAGTTCAAAATAAAATAAAATTGATGCCCAAAAATTTTCCATTTTTTGTTAAAGCAATAATTTAAATATTAAAATATTGAGCAGTCAGCATAGATTTATGATTCCCTGCGATAAAAGTGACGTAAACCATCTTAACTTTTTATATAAACAATAACACAGAAATGTCTTTATTTTTGGTGCGTAAATAAGATAAACGCCATTCATGGTCCCATTTCTATGATTTCATGACCACAGAGCTAGCTCACTATTTATTATATACAAAAACCATCGCTGGTATGCGCACATCAAATCACCCAAAATTTCATCGCAATCAGATAAATGGTTTAAGAACGCACAAGGAACAAACATACATACATACTTGCATGCAAGCAAGCAAACAGCAAGCAAATATACATTGATTTTTATTTATATAGATACGAGTAACACAGAAATGTTTTTGTTTTTGGTGTGTAAACACGATTAACGCGATCAAATATGTAAAAAAAATTAAACAAATGACAAATCAGAACAGTTTTGAAAAGTGTTACCAAGACACCATTTCAAAAAAACCTAGCCTAAGAACCCAACCTAACCTAACTAACCAAATTCTTTTTCGTCACTCTTCATGAATTTATACCACTTTATTATTCCGTTATCTCCTAAATTATCGTCATTATTGATGAAAAATATCACACTTTTAAATTTTATTAGAAAATTTAACAAAATGCTAATTTCTTGTGGTAATTGACGTGCTGAACAAAAGTAGATTATTCTCATAAATATATCTACTTTCGTTTATGACCATTTCTCACTGATAGTTATCAAATAATAATATAGCGAATTTCCGTGTTCTCTTAAAGACCGCCATACATCATTTTAATGAACCGATAACCCACACAAAAGGATTTTAAACCCAACAGAAATGAGATTAATAGTTAGTTTGGCTAATAGTTATAATAGTTATGTGATAGAATAGTGGAATGATCAATTATTAAACTATTGACATGCAAAGAATTATGAACGCAACACCAGCCCCGAAATACAATTTAGAAAAATAATGATCTCATTTTGAAGATAAAGTAAAAGAAATTTGAAAGTTTTTGAAGATTTCATCAATTATATACATGCCTACCTAATAAATTAAAACGATTAGATATCTTAACTATTGATAAAATCACAGTTGGAAGCCCCGTGATTGAAAAAATAGAAACGTATATGTATCTTGGTCAAGCAATGTGGAATGGTCAGCAAAACCGTGCCACCGAAGTTGGAAGAGTTGGGGTCAACTAGTCAGTTTTTGGCAAATGAAAAAATTATGGTGGGACAGAAAGGCTAAACAATTATAGTGTACTTGTTTTGGCTGTATAAAGCTTGCTTATACTTTGAGCCATAGTCCACTGGTAAAAATGTACATAAAAAAAATAATTACAGCCATAGCTGGATCCATTTGGCAGGCGGTGGCGAGAAAAAATAATTTCGGTACAAATGGGACGCTTACGTAATAATAGTTTGTGTGTAAAATAAGACAGTTTGGCAGTGGCCAATCGTCAGCATGACACTTCGTGATATTGGATTACAGCAAGCACCGGCTATGTGTGAACTGCCGGTCAAATTCATGGGTACATACTTCTAGGTTGATTGATTTACTTGTGAATAAATTTGCACAGTTTGAGTTTTTACTGTTAATTTACTCAAAGGCAATCCAGCAAAAAATCTGTAAGCAAGTGGGCCACATTTTTAATAGTGCCTGCGCCGACTTGTCGATTAGGATATTGATAGACCAACTGCCTATTACATGATTCTATATATTTACACTATACAGCTGATCCATGGATTACCTTAAAGGCTTCTGTAGTCTTAAGGAATATGTCAGATTTGGAGCCAGTGAGGCTATGACATCCCAAATTGGGGTATGTTATGTTGTTGTGAAGCAAACTGAAAGCAGTGGGAAGGGATAGTAGATTAAGAAGAGGAAGGTGAGGAAGTACCTGGCTCTTCAGATCTGGTCATGAAACACGGCTAAAGACATATTATTTATTGGAATATAAAGGTGTACATAAAAACATAAGCTGTACATCTCACTAGGGCATTCCTGTATTGAGATGTGCAGTTTCATTTCAAGCAACGTTTCAATTCTGAATAGTGGTCTTACATCAGGGCGATACTGAGAGTATATTCCACTCTAAAACGTGCCGCAAATATACTATATATTATTTTAAATGAATTAATTACGAAATTACCCAAATTAATCGCATAACTTAGTTTCGCATGCCAGGATTTGATCCCGTGACCTTCGAATTGCGAGTCAAAAGCCTTGCCCTCCGACCACGGGAGCCGTCAAAAAAAGGAAAAAATTGAACCCAGGTCCTGAAGGAGCGAATCTGCGGAGGAGAAAAGAAGAACAACATAATAATTACTGTGCAAGCTATGGACACATCAAATGCGTTCAAATGACCAGAACTAATGCGGAAAATGTTGTTTTCAAAAATTTGGGCAGACGTCTGACTTGCCTTCCAGATGGTGCCGACAATAGCAATCCCAAATGTCCAAATCCCTAATCTAAAGATGGGAATCTATCAAAGACACAGCTCGCTTATGAAACAGTCAAGTCTTTTTAGGTTTCCAGGTATAACTAATAGGTTCCTACAAGTATGACGTATCTGCAGCTTTGATCTAAAAAAGGTGTGCCGATAAAATCACGATTTGAAGACATTTTGACTAAACTTGACATCAGAAGGGTAAATCTGACTTTAATTGACTCGATCAATCAAGTGAGCCTCGACTAGGGCGAGTCATATTTGGTATTTGTACCGAATCGTGTTTTGCAACGCGCATAGCAACATGCACGTAAAAATGCTGTTAATTGTAACATGCAAAATTCCGTAGTACCAAGATACGCGTATTATGTTTTATGATATAGGGCGAGGCGCCCCGGGCCATTCACGAAGCATTGCAAGAATAGCCTTAATTGGATATTTTGCATCTCTTATGCCAAATGAAGCCATTTGTTTCGAAAGTCTGGCCATGTAGAGCAGATTCAAAAACAATTTTGATGGATAAACAATTTTCTCTGCCTACTGTTGTGATGAAAAAGTGGGCAGGTTTGTGAAATCGCATTTGATAGTAATTTATCTCCAAATGACTTCTAATATTTTTATCTGTAATTCGGTGTTCTTTTTTTTAAAATTATCTCCAAAACAATTTCCCTCGGGACCTATGTCATCTTTGAGGATGCTGAGTGGAGGGTCTTTTAGGGAAATAAAAGAGAGGAGGCTCTGGAAAGGAAAAAGGTATGGAGAATCTGAGGGTCAGTGTATCCAGAAGTATGAATCCAATCCTCCCACTGCAGGGTCGAGAGAGCCCAGCTGGAGAGGTTAAAAGGTCTCCCTCAACCAGTCTCTCCAAATCCGGCCCGCCACACAGTAAGTGGGCAGACGCATCCGCCGTCAATATCTAGACAATGTTCATCCCATGAACGCGGGCACCCTATGGTAAGTCACCAAACCGAAAGAATCACTTGGCGTGACCTGTGGTTCTCGAATAAATGGTTCCCGGAGCGGCAGACCCACACCCACCTCCCGAATAATTTTTTTTTTTGTATTTTTTGGGCTTTAACTATGTCAAAATTTCTGGAGATTTTGTTTTGAAAAGTTTTATTTTCCATTCTTACTTAATTTTTAAAATTTTTCTGCTACTAGTTTCGACTTCATTCACTAGCAAACTGATGTTCCAACTAGTTTTAAAAGATTTTCACAATGTTTAAGTAACATTACTGTGGTGGAACGATGATTACTAGCTTCCTTGTTTAGCTTTATTTTTTCTATCTTTTCTGGTCTTTTAGCAATTATTCTTCAATGGAATTTACAGAGAATTTAAAATCCCTATTTTGAAATTTAATCCCTCTAGGATTAGAGGGTTCATCTAGAAAAACCTATTATAGTCAAACAGATACCAAGTGCACTCCCAAAATTTCAAACGGGGAAGAACGTTCTTCCCCGTTTGAAATTTTGGGAGTGCACTTGGTATCTGTTTGACTATAGTGAACTGTCCTGCCAAAGAGATCTGCATAACATTTATTGCAAATTGTCTATGATAGCATCTCTTGATTACGTATAAGAAACTGCAGATAATGAAGAATTATAGTAGTTATTATTGATATACTTTATCTTTACATTTATTATGCGATAATTTAGAAAGGTTCTTAAATAATCCAAAACGATTATTTACTTTGACCTCGCAAAGTTTGACCCTACCATTATCGCTGATCTCTGCTGTCAAAAGCGTCGATAATAATTTATTATTATTGTTATTATATTATGTGGGAGTTAAAGCAGTTATCACCGCATTGTGTAATACATTGTAAGTTCCAACATACACAGTTATCTTTAACTCCGAAGTAATGCGGTCAAGAATTACACTAACACTTCTGATTCATGGTCATGTGTCAGCACTTACAATTTCCTTTGACCGTTATATGCACGCATCATGATTTTTTATATTCCTATCTTATCTGGCACTATTTTGATATCTTCTGCATGTAGCCTGTTGAACTTCGGCACCTACCTAGATACGGAGATTCCTCGTAATTCCCGATATTCGATTCAATTGAGTTATTCATTTTAAAAACATTACAAAATTGATATTTCAATTTGCTTTTAATAAAGAAATAAGCGCCGTACTGATAAATGCTTTCCTAACCCTACACAACTGACAAGCTACCTTCAATCTCACATCAGCCATCCGAAATCAAAACACACCCATTTGCTAGTAGGTAAATGTGTAATGGGGGTCATCACGTGATGTTTAAGTAGTACAAAGTATATTGAAATGTTCAGAATATTATCTTTAAATACAGGTGTAACCTGATTAAATTTTGTAAAATTAAGCATCGTGGTAAAAATACCCAGACAGACATTAAGGTTGCAGGTTGTTTTTGACTAGCATAAAAATAATGAAGGAAGGTGTAAAAAAACATATATTATTCTTCTTCTTTTGTGATATATTTTTGTTTCGCATCAGCCCACAATTCATTAAATTCTCTCTGAGCTACACTAAGTTTTTTTCCCTTTTTATACTCTGCAAATAGGTCTTTTTACAGATGTTATAGTTTAGACATTATTCCATTGTTTTAAGGCAAAACATACGCGGAAACGATTTAAGCATGTATTCGGCGTCAAAATCACAGACTTACTGGCGACTGGTGAGCCGAGCGGTTGTCGCAACGCGCGGGGAAATGGTTGCCTTGCAACGATGAGTCAAGGTCACGCGCTGCTGTTTGGTTTAGAAATCGTGCGTTCAACGAAAATACATGTGATATCTCATTGTTTCCCCCCCCCCCCCTCTTTGTGATATTTCGTGATTTTTTTCCGAAACCCCCCCCCTTTCAAGCCTCAAGTGATTAATGGATGACCCCAAAGTAGATTTTACCACCACTAGCAGCAATAAAGACTGCCGTCTAAATTCTGCTAAATTCTTCCCACCAGCAAGACCATTGGCAAGTTAGTCCTGCAGACCTGAAGATAAAACAGTATATGCTGTCGGTGACGCAGAAAACTGATACTCGAGAACTGAAACATACTGATAGTCGAGTTTTCGAATCATCCACGAATCAGTGTGAAGAAATGTGATACAATAGACACATCTCTCCTGACCTGCAGATTGGTCATACCGAGCGTGCCAAAGAAAAAACCTTAGATAGAGCCACGGGTAGTAGCCATACTTCCTCAAATAGAGAAATCTCAGAAATTCTCTGCTCAAATCCGATCAGCATAACCGATTAAGAACTCCTATGGCAAAACAAAATTGGGTAGGGGATTAACGGATGAATACCTATGGATTTCAACAAATACTATGCAGTGAAGCAAAAAAAAAAATGCAAAAATAGAAAGGTACCCAGGTATCGATTGGCACACAATATAAAAAAAATAATAATGAGAGCAAATATGTTGGCACAGTATTTGTCTTATAAAATACCCATCCACAAATCCAATACCAATCGTGAGGCATTGGACATTGCGTATTTTTGTTTGCGTTTAGATTTCATAATATGGGCGTGTCGCCAATGGTAATTTGTTATGTTAAAATACTACGAACGTGTTAAAGACCAATAAACAATGGATCAACATTAATAAAAAAAGCATTTGTATTATTAATGGCATTTGGTAGCTTAATAATATGTTTATACTTAGTGAGTATTAATCAATTTTGTAACAGAAGTGGGAAGGTGTTAAAATTGTTAGAATCCTTTTTTTTAATAAAACTCTTTTGGTTAGAATTTTCATTTGTATTTTAAAATCACAGTAACATGTTTTAAATGTGTAAATAACGGTGATAATATTGACTACACCGGGCTAACATCTGGCAGTTGTTCTACTACTGAACTTGCGAAGGAAAGAAAGGGGCGGTGAACCATAAAATTCAGCCTTTTTATAAGAGTAAAAAAACACACACATTCACAAAAACAATAAACATAACCTTTAATATCTGACGTTTGTATGAAGTGGTGGTCAAAACAGATTGCTACTTGATAAAACCGGCCAAGCCATTAGCCAAGGTTCGCACCATTTGTCTAGGTAGAAAAACCATAGGTGTTTGCTCCAGCAACCCATAGATGCCGGTAGTATGTCAATTTTTAACAGAAGGTATACTTAGTACTTTGTAATTGATTGTCATCTTTCATTTTCGATTGGAACACTTGGAATAAACATCATGACCATATATTATAAAATTAATACAATGAAAACAGATAATTTGTTAAGCACAATTTAGATTATTTAATCAATAGTGCATTTTACTTTTTAATATTGCAACCTAAATTATTTAACAATTAGTACGATTATGCAACAATTAGTTCAAGAGACCACCATTAAAAAAAGTGATGTCTACTACACATAATAATTTAAAAATATATCTATATCTATGGGTACTTACTATACATAGATTTTTTTTTTTTTTTTACAGTTAATACCGCACAAGAGTCCCAACTGCTCCCGTCTGGAGCCAGTGAGACTATGGCATCCCCAATTGGGGTATGTTGTGAGGCTGAAGGTAGTGGGGAGGGGAAGGAGATAGGGAAGAGGAAGGTGGGGAAGTACCTGGCTATTCAGATCTGGTCACTAAACACGGCTAAAGCCATTTCAAGCAACGTTTCAATTCTGAATGGTGGTCTTACACCAGGGCGATACTGATAGTATCTTCCACTCTGGAACGTGCCGCAAATATACTATATATTATTTTAAATGAATAAATTGTGAAATAACACAAATTAATCAAATAAAATTTATTTGCGCACGCCGGGTTCGAGCCCGCGACCTTCGGATTGTGAGTCGAGAGTCTTGCCTCGGGAACACGGAGGCCGTCGGAGGTTGGTAGATAGATAAAACAAAGATATAATAAAAACGCGTGAAATATAGTTTAATATATGAATCTGGTATTTATAAAAACATCAACACAGAGCTTTTTTACTGGAGTAAGTCCATTGTATTTTTTTTTGGTTTGACAGAGGATTGAACCTTCCTCCCCAGGGTCTGAGTCTTAACTGTGTGAACTTTTAAAATGTCTTTTAAGAATGCATTGTCACCGACAACGAGTATATCTGCCGAGTTTCAGCTCGATCGAATGTTGAAAAGTGGACTAATTTTCACTCAAGATTCCATTTCAAACTTACGTCGAACAAATAGACCTACATTCAATTTGGGAGGCGGGAATGGGTACCGCCACCCCGGGAACTTTTATTGGATAACCAACACCTCTGCCATAGGTCACCCCAAGTGGTTCGCTACGTTTGGTGATTTAGCAGGGGTGCCCGGGTTCATGGGATGAGGTTTTTCTAGGTCTTGGAGGCGGATGACCAAGACGCACTGAACCCCAGGTTCCTACCCACCCCTAAACCCTTTTCCTTCCCAGAACTCTCCTCCCCTTCCTTTCCTTGAAAAAAACCCTCTACACAGCATCCCCAAAGATGACATAGGCCCTGAGGGAAATAATTTTCCTCAAGGCCTCCTGTGTGGAGCTCATGTAAAAAAAAAAAAAAATGTTTATAAGGATGGGTTGTTTAAAATTTTTTTTAAGAATTCTTCAAATTTTTCAGTTAAATTTCAAGCTCTGTGCAAGTTTTATTCATGTTCTGTTATGATATCATTATAGGCTACTTGCTTCATAAAACTGAAATAATTACAGAACTTGAATAGAAGTGTCTCAGAACTTTAACTGCGAAATTTCATGAAATGCTCAAAATCTTTGAAAAACCCGTTCTTATGTCTTTTAAAAAATTTTTTTTTGGTTTGATTAAGGATTGAACTTGCCTCCCTCCGCACTAACTAAAATAAATGAATATCTCTAATGGCGCTAACATCCAGGCCATATCCCAATTGGATAGGACTGAGATTTATTTCGCATACTGCAGTAAATTTTAAAATATAGTGTCATCCAGTTTCAGAGAAATGCGTATAAATGTATGCGTGACCGAGTTGATAAAATGAATTGTCATCGGCAACGAATCAAACAAGAAAACATATCCAAATTAAAATAGCAACAAAATATGTCAATACGAATTATTGTTCAATCGAAATAAAATTACATACACTGTTACGCAATATTTACAATATTTTTGGTTTATGAAACTAATTTAAATTCGGCAACGTTACACGATAATAACATTTGAGATTAGTTTAAAAAATGTGGCCTGTTTATTTTAGATTTGATTGTTTGTAAAAAACATTTCTGGAGAAATGACATGTCTATTATCTTTGAAAAATAGATCACCTTGGAGGTGTCGACGCATAATAAGATATCGCCGAAAAGACCCTCGACCTTCTAAGATAGATTGGAACCTATCAGTCACCACATATTTGAGGCTTTTGTTTGCACTTTGTAGTTTAAAATATGCCACCAGTGCTTAAAATAAAGCCTCATTCACGATGGAGTAATATATTAGGCGCCGAGAATTGTCAGTTTGAAGTGGCTAGGGCGTGGCGCTTCAAATTCGTAATAAATTGTTACCTACACTTATAAGTTATAAGTAAGTATTGGAGAAAATATTGACAAATGAAGAGCGGAGAAGAGAATATTGACAAATGATAGGTACGAGTAGATTAAATTCCTTAATTTTGAAAAGCGGTTAAATTATTATATTACTAGCTGGTTCCTGGCATGCGTTGCAATGCCATATTCAAAGAAATAAATTGTTTATCCCTGCATGTCCCCTTCCCCTTCCCCTCCCACATTCCCCTTCCACCTTCCCCGCCTTCCCTCAATCCTCTCCTGCTCCCCTGCCCGCCAATCCCCCTCTCGCGTTCCATATATTCAGTCCCAGTACATTCAGTTTTCAAACAGCTCGTGTGCCACCTACAAAAAATTTTTAATTCAAATTTTCATTTTTCATGTATTACAAATATTCATTTTTGTTCAGTATATAAGAACAATCAAATATACGAACAATCAATCAAATTTGATACCTAACATATCTATAATTCTTGATTCGATTCAAATTATTATGTAAGTACTTCAAATAAATAAATTATTTAAAGAGTTTTGAAAATTGAACTCTGATTTGACAATCAATGTGCCAAATGTCACATTTGCAAAATGTCATTTTCAAATTTTTGATAGTTTCGCGAGAATTTTTGTAATAATTGAAACACTTTTCAAATGTATTGTCAGTGGTTGAAATAATCCAAAAAACTTTTGTGGGGGTTTTAAAAAGGAATTTTGAAATTTTCAAACATTTCCTATGCTTAATATAGATAGCAATACACAATTCACTAATCCCCTAATCAAACCTTTTAACGATGCAAAGAAAAGTGTTCACAATTCACATTCAAGTCGGATACCACTCACAATTAGGACAGCGAGAATCACAACGCGATAAAAAACGTCTTTTGCAAAAAAGGTACCCACACCTGTTTTTTTCCAAATCAATCCATAATTTCATTATGTTTCGCAACATTGTGTAAACATTGCTTTATTTGTTTGTTTTGTGATTTAGAATGACAAAAGCAACGATTATTTAATCAGTAGAACATGACTTGGGTCGAAATCACGTATATGTACCTATATTGTATAATATAATGTATTACATAGTACAAATTTGCTTCACTTTGCACGCTTTGCCTCAATAACTTACCTATTATCCGACCGATTTCAGAATGCTTTCATTTCATATATTGACATAGTCTGCCCACTGGGTAATTTATTGTCGAGAACTAATGTCTTTTACTTTACTTTTGAGTTTTATTGCCGACCAGATAAAGTACTTTTGCAATCCTATTAGCTCCATTCTGGAGCGACAAAAAAATGAAGTCGATCAATCGGACACGTCTCAGTCGGTTGCTTGTAGGAATGTATCGGTAAGTGCAAGAAAAATAAATCGTTAGCGAATGTTACAAGAAGTCAAGTCTTTTGATGTTTTCAAGGAATTCAAACAGCCGGTTTTTGCGCAGTTAAAGAAAGGATAAAAATATGTCCGGAAGAAGTGACATAGAATTTTAATGAATTCAGTCTATTTCATTAGTCAAGTGATTAGTGGCTTTGCAGGTCAATTATCAGATATTTCAAGGTGTGCTGTCGTTAAATGGAGGTTTACATTACGTTAATTAATAGAGTGGTAGATAGATTCTCTTAGTATCGCACCGGTGAAAGAGCACCGTTTAGGTTCGAAATGTCGCTTAAAATGGATTTAACCTTTAAACGACTAGATCTGAATAGCCAAGTACTTCCTCTCAGCTTCCTCTTCCCATCATCTTCCCCTCTTATTTCAGTGTCATAGCCGTAATCGCGGTCTCCGTGCACAGATAAATGAAAGACTGATTTTGTCTTTGATTCCTCTTTAGAACATAGGTTTTAGTAGGAATCCAAAATGTCGGTAAGTTTGGCCCCAAAGAGCCAAAAAAATGTTTTTTAAAGTTCGTGCCGAGCCGTGCCTGTAAGTATAAGGTTTTTTTTTTTTCAAATATTAATTTTTGCAGTTTTTGATCTTGATTCATCTTTAGAAGATAGGTTTTGGTAGGAATCCCAAATTTCAGTAAGTTCGACCTTATTAGCCTCGCAGTTTTTGCATTTCATAAAAATTTTATTCGATTGATTTGTGTTTTCACAATTTATGTTTTCGGCACGTTCCCGAGAAGAAGATTCTCTCTGTATCGCTCTTGTGTAAGACCACCATATGGTAGTTAGTCCCAGAATTTCTGCACTGAAATAAATCATGACTTCTGGTATTACATTGTGGTATCCGGAAGCTTATCAGTTCAAGCAATACCAGACTATCAACTAAATCATTTAGAATTTTATATAGAAATACCAACACAGTTCTTCTGCCTGACAATTTGAGCATATTCATATCATTTAAGATATTTATTTTATTTTATATTTATTAACGCTCTAGTGGGCTTTTACAAGAAAAGAAGCAAATATATAATTAACAATATTAATTACATGTATTACATAATCAATAAAACAGAATAAATATGAATGCAATCGACTCGTTAGGTAATATAGTTCAACATTGCTTGAATACCCATTTTAAAATTTAGAAAACATAAGAATTTGTTTTGTACTCTTTCAACAGCTTGTACTATATTGTGGATTCCAGGATTGTATTATATTGTGGATTCCAGACGGGAGAATTGTACTCAAGCTGACTTCTAACATGAAGCAAAATGTAACAGTTTAATATACTTCATATTGTTACAATTTCTAGTTAGCCTAGTTATAAATCCCAACATTTTTAAGCCTTTATTACAAATTTGCATTATTGATTTTATTACATGCACCTCCTTGTAAATTGAACGCCTTTGTCTTGCCCACATTTCAGTGACCCCGAAATCATTAGCAATAAGTCTCGTGATTCCTGTCACCTAACAAAACAAAATGTTAAAAGCATTGTGGCCAAGCTGGAGATCATCTATAAGCTTTAGTACTCGGCTTGGTCCAAGATTTCAACACTCACATTCCGAAGCCTTTTTTAAAATCACCGTACAACAAACTGTGTGGCGTTTCATCTCATTTCCAGCACACAATGAAATTGCTATGAGCTGAAATATATGTTTTATAATATTGTAATTAATCACCTCTCCCTATAACTATAGATTTTATTTGTCTGTCTTTTGTTATTAATCTTATTCTGACGAAGAAAACGTAGTTTTCAAAAATTTTGATAAAATTGATTATAAAGTGGTATTTATACAAAGTCATTTGTTTTCATTTAATTAAAAATGATGCCACAAAATGTATTTGCGAAGGTTGAAAATCATATAAATTTGTTTATCTTTAATTTACAGACAGAAAAGGCTGGGCATATTTCATAATGATTTATTTATTTAATTTTTTGTACTATCTGTATATCCAATGAAAAAAGTTTTTTTGCATTAACACCACATAGGAGGCCTCGAGGAAAATAATTTCCCTCATGGCCATGTCATCTTTGGGAGTGCTGTGTGGAGGATCTTTTTGAGGGGAGGAAGGAGTGAAAATGGTTCTTGAAGAGACCCATGTTGTAGGAGGGAGAAAAAACAGTGGCCGGCAAACCTTTCCGCAGCCAAGTTATTGAATTCAAGAATGAGTCGTAGAAATGGCCCGTTCTCACGTGACAATTGTCAATCGTATACTAACGTTGGGCGCGCCTTTGGTATTTACTGACTATATACCGAAGCCGAAGGGATCAATGACGCTAGTTTCTTGGAGCATCTTCGAATGAAATACCGGTAGAACATGGGCAGCATTCCCACCTGAATCCTGCGCTAAAGATTGCAGTCCGTTTATTAGTTTAGGGAATCTGTCAAACACACCTCATGTTATACGGGAATCAGACGGTTCACTTTTTGTTAATTTATGACTTTTATTTTGTCTTTTTCCCTCGGAATAAAACGTCTGAACAAGAATAAAACAAAAGAGAGGAATGAATTCATTCATGAGTGCTCACGGAAACAATGAATATCGTCTCCATTTTATAAAAAATATTCAGCTTGAGAGATATTTATGATCTTCAAGTTGCTTTCAGGTAGGTTTTCTGATAACCCTATCCGACTCACAACATTACTGAGCATTCTGAAATACTGGTCCCATGTCAAGACACCTATTAATATAGTTGATATAATACGTATTATTAAACCGCATCTATGCAATGCGGTGTGCAATATTAGGTAACTACATGTAGATATTTTTTTTAAACTGACGCAACATTAACATTTTATTATGTGAGATTCATTAATCAAGTACTTATCGCTGAATCCGCATTCAAATAAAAACACTATTTATTTGATCTCGTTTTTGACAATGTTTCAAGGTAGCCTTGCGAATTTCAACAGAGCTGGTTGTATAAAATATTTATCACACTGGGCATTGATATGATTTGAATGCGACTGTAAAGCTTGTTACAGAATATATTGTATCGCTTCACATCGAACCTTAAAACACGTCAATTAATCGTTAGTGAGCATTGCCGCAACATATTCCACTTGAAGGCATTTGGAAAGGATATTTATTGATACAATTCTAAATTTCAAATGTAAAATTATTTCATTCAGACTAACTGTGGTTCTAAAACGTTTAAATTATGACACGTTACCTCTGAATCTTGAAGTTTCAAAGTTTAAAAAAGTGTGTGTTTTGTATACATTAGTTTTAAACAAAAACAATGCAAATAAGTATAATATATCGAACTATTAACCTTTGGGTACATATCTTTAAAATTAGAAATAATGCTTATATTTGACCGCGTACTTCGTTGTCGAAAAGCTTCTATACTAGCTATCAAAATAGCACACAAATTTTCTGTAGATATGTAAACATAAAGGATGGAATGCCACTCGACTTCGACCTGGAATTATTTGAAAGTGTAAAAATATCCGTTTGAATAAATAAATTAGTAGAAGACCCAATAAGTATCTATCGCTAGGAAAACAGTGCTATAAATGGGGTGACCCGACAGTTGATCCCCCTATAGTTGGCCCCGCGAAATTATATTATTTTTTGTACATACGCTGCTACATACAGCATACAGACAAGTAGTTTTATCCTTGATGCATTGGAATGAAAATATGCTTAAGAGGAATATAAACGCTAGAAATATTTCGATTCCCATGCCATACAAAATTTAAAATCGCGTGTCGTGTTTTCACGAGGCAAGTAAGCGAAAAAGTGGTTTTTATTTATTTTGTGCATAATTTTATAAGAATGAAAAAAAGTTAGAACATACAAAACCTCAAAAATAGTGTTAGCCATTATGGGTATTTTTTAATTTTTTTTCCTGATGTTACTTCATAGTTAAGTCATGAAAAAACATTTTTTTAGTGGTTTACGCTTATATTTTTTGTTATGTAAATAATAATTTTATTGTAATTCCAATACATAGAAAAGCTATTAAAAGCTTCATATTTTTTGATGTTCATACTGTAAACCAATTTGTCGTAAAGATGAATCTAAATAGGATTTCACGTATAGCTTCTTCTTAATACTTTTGTTATTTGGCGGTACATCCTTTCTGCATACCCCTTCAGCGACACTTAGTTATGTTTTGTATAAGTATACCGTTTTGTATTTTTTTTTATCTAAGCCGACTGCATTTTGTATATAAGTACGCCGGGAGGGCAACTGTCGGGGATCAAATGTCATGGAATCATGAATGGCTGCGTTGGCTATTTATATCTGTATTTAAACCTAAGGTGAAATTGCCTGGTATTTATTTGCTTTCCTCTTCAGAAGGTACTAATAATTAGTACAAATCTGTATTACTCCTTTTGAGGAATCAGGTTCACAGTTTTACTCCAACGTTTGGACTCTCGTGCGATAATCAATATATATTTTAAAATGAAGTGTAATAAAATGTGCATCCGCCAAAATCAGAAATGAGTCCCTGTATGATCAAGGGAGCTATATATGCTGTGGTAGACCTCTATCCCCCCATCCATGAAGAAGGTTCTCGTTTTTACCTGAAGAGCGTGCTTTTGAAGATAGGTGGGAGTTTCGCCGTCTAGAAATTCGAGAACTTTCGCCGTCTAGAAGTCTAGAACATTCGATAGTATTTGAGAGAATTCCACAATATTCCGAAAAATCCTGGAACATTCTGGAATTTACGGGAATCGGGAAAATCACTGTGGAACATTCCAGAACACTTTCGAATGTTCTGGAACATTGTGGACCATTCGAAGCCTTTTTTTGTATGCGTGAGGCTACACATCGATAGAGGTATATAAAGCAAGATGTGTCGTGGGTCCGAGCATCAATTTATTTCATCACTTCAATCGCATATCAACTCCCTGAGCGAAGCTAGGTACCCCAGCTATCTTAATATATATATATTTCTTCTGTCCGTGTGTATGTCACTGAACTCCTCCTAAACGGCTGGACCGATTTTGACGAAACTTTTTGTGTGGGTTCAAGGGGATTCGAGAATGGTTTAGATTCACAATTTGGTCCACTGGAAAATTTTCTTTTAATTAATTTTTTATTTCTAAGGAGTTGTTGATTTTGTAATGTTTTATATTGGATCCGGCAGACTACGCTACAGTATCGAATATTCAATATTCGATACTGGATGGACTGGATTCTATTTTAATTTTAGTTTGTCCCTTCAGTTGTGTGCAGGACAACGTCTGTCGGGTGCGCTATAAATAAATAAAATAAATTGTGGAACATTCCAGAACACTCTCGAATGTTGTCCCGAGCGAAGCCGGGTAACCCAGCCAGTTATCGTATAAAAATACAAATTTTCAAAAATATGCGTTTTATCTTAATGATCCGAGTTCACATGTTGAGAAAACCCATAATTTTTAATTAATCTCGATCAGAGGGAGATTGATTACGACGCAATTAATTACTTTATGTTTTGCGTAAAAAAAACTGATCGACATTAGGTACGCCTTAAGTCGGTTCATTTGACCGGCAGCCTGAATTGACTACTGACCCACATAAGTTATTATTTGCTACTCCGAGACAGGTAGAAACAGTAATGAATTTAGTGGAATTTTTATTATAGGCATTAGTAATAGGTATCGCCGGGCTGGCAAATCGCGAATATCATATTTCGCAAAGTGTGGCAGTACCCATTTACTAGCTTATAATATATTGTATGAATATTGTGCACGTATTGGCGGACATTGGTTGGTTTTCAGCGCCTGAGGTTGTGCGGCGACTAGCGCTAGAACCTTTTCAAACTAAATGTTGACATCATGTGAGGGTTTCGCTTTAATTGGGCTGGATATGTTGGAACTGTTAATTCAGAATGATATTGAGTCAAGTCAATATCAGAAAATGAAAATTTTGTTTTTCTTGTGAGATTTATTTTAATTTTAATTACTTTCGTAGGTTTTTGCATTAGTAGAAGTTATCAAATAATAAAAAAAACTTATTTCAGTTGTAGTTCCGTGGTTGTAACTCTGGATTGTAATTAGGATTTGCTTTAAATTTAAGTGTCATTTTCAGAAATGGAATTGATGGAGTGCCTACCTACCAATAATATAATATTTTAACAGCAATTTATTGTAATCGTCATTTTTTAAATTCGATCTGAGACGAACGAAAGTAGGTAAGTACTTATTAATTTGATATTATTTTACCAGAATTTTTTTAAATTTTTTCTCTATACGCAAATAAGGGGCCTTCCATAAATTACATCACACGAATTGCATGATTTTTTTAACCCCCCCCCCCCTCTTTGTCACACGTCGCCACATTTGTGATACCCCCTCCCCTCTAGTGTGACGTCACATATTTTGCAATATTACATCCAAAAATAATCAGTAGTTAAAAATTTTAATTTTTAGTTATGCATTTTAATAATTTAGATTTTTACATGGGACGTCACAGTGCTGAAGACCCCCCTATTACCCCTTGTCACACAATGTCACACTTCTCTACACTCCTCGCCCCCCCCCCCCCCCGACGTAATTTATGGATGGCCCCTAAAGTCAAATTTGATGATTTTTCTTTGAAGCTATGCAATTATCGATTCTAGAATTATAATACCCCATGATTTTTCACGGTCTGCGCTAGTCGTATTATTGGTGGCGATAGTTAATATTAGTAAAGCCATAATTAGTGTTTTATTCCATAACAATTCAATTTTTGGTTTCAACCAAAAAAAAATTAATTCATATTTGGGTCGGAAAGATTCTTGCAATGATCCACATTTCTTGTTAGTTACATATTCCAAATCAACTTACAACATGTCCTGACCATTTTTAAGATTTCATTTTGAGATACAAGCCTTGTTCTGTCGCCCAGTGAAGTATTTGATAAGTCACGAGGTCTAGAATTAAATATTTTATAATGATTATGCATTTTATTTTATCTGATTCAAATATTCGGCTGATTTTGAAACATAACGAAACTTTCTTAATTACCAGAACCGTCGGCACTCCATTAAAAAATATCTATAATATTATTGAGACATTAAGATTCATTGATCACTTGTCACATAATGTTTAAACAAGTATTAAACATACCGTTCGAATAACACAAATCGTATTCAGTTTCGTAACTTTTCCGTTTTGATTTTCTCTAAGCGCGACGGATATGAGGCAAGTGCATTGCTAATGCCATTTAATCTCTGACAAATTAATAATGTTTTAAAATGACAATCTTTTACACAATTTGGGTGGCTTGTGTGGATTATGCTGCCCCGTGAACCATTTATTGGACAACCAACCTCCCTGCCCTAGGTCACCCCGAGTGGCTAGATACGTTTCCTGATTTAACAGGGGTGTCCGGGTTCACGGAGTAAAGTTTGTCTAGGTCTTGACACCTTGATACCAATGGGCTTGCCCATCTACTGTGTGCAGAGCCGGGTCAGTAAAGAGTGCACCGCAATCGGAGTGGCGGATTCATGCATCAGTCACTTCTGGACACATTTACCATAATATTTCTACTCACCCCTCTTACCTTACCCTCAAAAACTTCCTCCCTCCAACTTCTTCCTTTCCCTTAAAATACCCTTCACACAGCATCTCAAAAGATGAGATAGGCCCTGAGAGGTGATGAAGGGTAATTATTTTCCTCAGGGCATCCTATGACGAGATGAAAATGTAAAAAAAATGCTTTCGTGTAGATTTCCTGACAACCCTCTCCAACTCATACTGGTTAACTTCCTCTTCTTCCCTTCCTTAAGAAACCCTCCTCACAGTTCACCCAAAGATGACATAGGCTCTGAGGTATTTTTTTTCAGGGCCTCCTGTGTGAAGCTAATGTAAAAAAAACAACTTGTCTGAAAGTTTTCTTCGCAATTAAAATCCGCGTGACAATAAATCGTCTTGCGTTACCAACCTACGCAAGTGTTGCCAAAATCCATAAAATATAATATGCAAATTGTACATATAAAAATAACGGCTCAATCAACGCACATTACTCTATTTTTTATACGTTGTCGGTGTCAACTTTCCCTGTTGATTATTAACGTATTTTTCGACAAGTGTAGTTTTTTAATCATTGTTATTTATTAAGAGAGATTTTATTTAACATGACGGTATTATCACACAAAAGTCCCAACTCCCGGGGGCAGTGGTAATTCCTAATTGATCTGGTCTAACGGAGCGTTATTTTTGAACAGTCACAATGACTTGTTCAAGATACTACAAGGCACAACAGATTTTTTGTATAACCAACACCCCTGACACAGGTCACCCAAAGTTGTTCGCTACATTGGTGACTTATTAGCATAGGTGCCCGGATTGCACCATAAAGGGAGGTGTATGTGGGTCTTAGTGGAGGATGCGAGGATGCCTACCGCATGGCAGGCCGGATACTGGTTGAGGATGTCCTTTTGACCCCTCGACCCAGACTATCTCGACCCATAGCCTTGAACCGAAGTGGCAGGAATGGATTCATACGTCCATCACTCCTGGACACACTGATCCCCACATTCCTACCTACCCCTCGTACATTTTTCCTGCCCAGAACTTCCTCCTTCCTTTCACTAAAAAAGACCCTCCACACAACATGAATTATTAGGCCCCGAGGAAAATTCATTTCCACCGGGCCTCCTGTATGCAGCTAATGTAATAAAAATGTTTGGTTTAGGTTTGGGAGGGGAGTATGGATACCGCAGCCTGGAATCATTTGTTGGATAACCATTACCCCTGCAATAGGTCACCCCAAGTGGTTTGGTGACTTAGCAAGGTGCCCTGTGGGGTGAAATTTGACTAGGCGTTGGCGGCGAATGCGTTTGCTCACCTACTGCATGGCGGGTCGGATCGGTAGAGACTGATCGATAGACACCTAACCTAGACCTCTTTAGCCGGACTCTCCCGATGCATCGCCTTGCACTGCAATGGGAGGAATGGAATTATTTTTTTACTGTTTTTCATTTACTTCATGCTCCAATTGACCAAGTTTTTTTTTTTTTTTTTTTTTTATAGTTAATACCGCACAAGAGTCCCAACTGCTCCCGTCTGGAGCCAGTGAGACTATGGCATCCCCAATCGGGGTATGTTGTGAGGCTGAAGGTAGTGGGGAGGGGAAGGAGATAGGGAAGAGGAAGGTGGGGAAGTACCTGGCTATTCAGATCTGGTCACTAAACACGGCTAAAGCCATTTTCAAGCAACGTTTCAATTCTGAATGGTGGTCTTACACCAGGGCGATACTGATAGTATCTTCCACTCTGGAACGTGCCGCAAATATACTACATATTATTTTAAATGAATAAATTGTGAAATAACACAAATATCAAATAAAATTTATTTGCGCACGCCGGGTTCGAACCCGCGACCTTCGGATTGTGAGTCCAGAGTCTTACCTCGGGACCACGGAGGCCGTCTAGTTGCCTCTATCATGAAACACTAAAATCTTTAATGGCCTAAATCTTAAAATTTAAAGCAAAAATAAATAAAGTAGCTCACATCTGTACTAGATATTTGATATACCTTTTGATTACAAAAATAATTTTTAGTTTGGTTGGGTATTTTGATCTGAAATCCAAATTTATGATTTTTATAAAACTGGCTGAAATGGGCCGCGCATACGTTCCTCTTAAGGAAAATATGTATAAATCAGTAGAAATGCGGGAAGCCGGGCCTTTTAAAAAGACGGAATAAAAAAACCATAACAAATATTTCTTAAAATTAATCACTTGACTGATCACCCAAATCAATAATTTTTTGATTCGTTTTTTTTTTACTGAATTATGAGTTTCCAATCTTCATTTCATCAATGCTTATTGATGCCTTACATTCTTATGACATCTTTCGAATAACTGAAATATTAACAGCGGTGATATAATCAGATTACAACAATATTACATCTGCTGTGCCAGTTATTAGAAATGAGTCCAATAATAATAACATTGAATTATTTATTTAATTCCTGACTGCAATAAATAACAAATTTACCAGTATTTTGAATGTGCCTACGTGATCGTTGTTTGTTTTACTTCACCAGATATTTAATGAATGTAATAAGTATTTAGGTATTAAATTGGTTCTGTGACCACAGATGACATACATATATTTTCACAGATAATTGCATACGGTTATGAAAAAGTTATTGTATTTTTGTTAATGAGCTTTTACATACCAAATTTGTTTAATGACCATCTAAAGTATTTAGGAGGAAAGGCTGCGTGGCCCGTTTCGTAAAAACTTTACTTTTGTATTTGAGGCCAAAATACCCACCAAATTGAATAATATTTTTTTAAATCAAAAGTTATATTAATATCTAGTAGTAATAATGTTTTTTGTTTTAATAGACAGGTAATTAAAGAATTCAATTTTGTTTCGTTTCGGAGACATCTTTGGAATTTTTTTGTGAGTTAATTATAATTATTAAAACGTACATCTTGCGTTATCTACTGTCTTAATATATTGAAAAATAAAATGAAAAATAAAACTGTTTTCATCTACTCAGATATAATTGGCAAGTTGCCTCTAAAATCATAAAATATTAAAATCTCTAATGGCCTAATTTTATAATTTCAAAAACAAATAAAGAAAGTAGCATACATAAGAACTACATATTTGATATACTTTTTGATTTCAAAAATATTTTTTTAGTTTGGTTGGGTTTTCAAATTCCGCGCATTCGTTCCCCTTAATAAGCTAACGTCTGTCATAACTCACTCGCTCCATGTGCTAACTGAAGGGTGTATCGCTGCCCTTGGGAATCACTGGTCTAGGGACATGCACATAGAAACATGCAATATAGGTACTTGATTTACATTTTAGACTTTTATTTTCGCGACTGTTGACATTAAATATTTTAGTATGGAGGCCATAGACAATCAGTAGTTATGTGAGGGACATCATAATAGTGATGTGACAAATATGACTGTTTATGTAATATAAGCGTGCTTAATAAAAATGTCCTGTTTGTGTCTCGAAGAAATAAATAAACCGACTCCGTACTTATAGATACAAAACTTTGTATCTATTATTATTAAACGTATGTTGGTCATTAATTTGTTAGTGGCAATTTCTTAGCTACGACATTGTATCCGTGTAATGAATTCTTTGATATGTATCTATTACATTTGATACTAAATGTAACTTAATCAGAATTATTTCACTGGATTACCAATTAGATTTTCACAGGTTAAACACAATTAACCGACAGATCTATCAATATCATTCATGCATGTGGTCCGCTTCGCTGCATTTATGTATCTAATTGATACATAGGTCAGGTGTGATTTCATTAAAATTCTGGTATCTTAATCGATAGGACTGAACCGTTGCCTACAATTTCGCAATTACATTAATAATTTAAAGATAATCAATTAAATTTAACTGACCTCTGCCTTACGTACCCTAGATATTTGAATGTTATGTGATATATTTCTGAAAGTGATCTGTTAAAGGGGATTTTGTTGACTTTTCCAAAGGGTGACATATAACATAACTGTTAATTCAGCGACATACCGGAAAGGTGGAAAAATTCATTGGGTTTTGTAATGTATCATAATATATCATTTTATATTATAATTGGGTCATATATGGTGTCGGTTACGACGTGTGACAAAGATAGCCGAACACAGATAACAGGCAAATCATTCTTTTGCGAGACGCAAAATCTAGCTTCTCAGTTACAATCCTCTTAAACCATATTTATATAACAAAATAGCAATAAATATCCACTGTGATCTTAAAAGAACTATAAAGCCTTTCAATCAAACGGAATAGTACTGAGATACTGGCCAATACTAATAATAAAATACAATATTTCTCTAGTGGAATACAGAGAGATTTTACAGGTCTCCTCTATATGTAGATAATTCATACCTATAGGTAGATAATATTTGTTTATTTTTATTAATGCCTAGCGAGTTCCCGGCATGCGTGTCTATGCCACTTAATAAATAAATTGTTTCTCCCTGCGTGTCCCTTCCCAGTCGTCCCGTTCCCCTTCCCTTCCTCTCCCGCGATCCTTTCCCCTCTCCCACGATCAATATATTCAGTCCCAGTACATTCAGATTTTTGCCACTAATCTTTTAATAAATGTAATACTAACAGTGGTGGGGGTAGCAAATAATGTAAAATCATGCAATGTCCGGTGTTTTAAATATAATGCCCCCCGCGTGCAAAGCCGTATCTTCTGCAAGCAATAACTTTCTAATTAAAGTGTGTTTTTCCGAAGTGTAAGTATGTTTCTGTATCTGTTTGTAAATAGTTCAATTAGATAGAACTTAGGAATTTTTAATAAGTTGTACAGCGCCCTTGAGCTGATTTTTACAAAAACGGCGCTCTACAAATTATTCAATTATTACAATTTTTATTTGATTTTGGTAAGTAGGTTCTACGGGTGAGTATAAATTCATTAATTTAAAAAGTTTCTAAAATTGAATTTTGATTCATCAATCGATGGCTTGCAAAATGTCATTCTCAAATTGTGACATTTTTGAAATATTTTTTTTTAATGATTAAAAAACTTTTCAGGTGTGTCATGTGGTTGTAATAATCCAGAAGACTTTGCGAGGATGGAAAAAAGGTATTGTGAAAGTTTCAAACATTTTCTATGCTATAGCAATACATAGACAACTCCTAACTCATATATATCCCCAAGCATATTTTGATTTATATATATACTAGCTTTTCCCCGCGGCTTCGCTCGCATGGTATTACGAGAAATTACTGTAGCGGTTGAACTTATCAATTATACCCCCTCCTCCCCACCCCCACCCCCTCCCGAATTCCATACATTCATTCCCTTACATTCAGTTTTCAAACATCTCGCCTGCCACCTAAATTTCATAAAGCTATAGCTCAAAGAAAAAAAGAATTATCCAATTTTGTTCATTCGTTCGGAATTTATGCGCTTACAAACATTTCGGATGTTTATTTTAATTATTTTTAATTAAATATTTGAAAGTTTGTGAATATAATAAAAAATTACACTATTTATTCAGTTCATTTATTCAGTCTTTATAATCGTTACGAATTATATTTTTAATGTAGGAACTGACATTTATTCCAAAACAGAAGCTTGTCCAAAAAAATAAAACATATTCTAATATTTGAATTTTCTGAAGCAGTAGCAATCGTTTCCATGGAAACGATTTTTTTCTGACGTTAGCAAAAATTTGCTTTAGTTAGCGACAGAAAACGTATAACAAATATAATATATTAATATGTATAATTTCATTACGCCAGAGCTTACCATCACATACAAAATATAGTCTGCGCATATAATTTAGCTTTCTATTGGTGAATGAATTTTTAAAGTCTTTATATTGTGTTATGCGTGAAAAGGTCATAAACAAACTCGAGCAGTTTCGCATTTATAATATTATAGTAAGTATAGTATAGTATAGTATAGTATAGTATAGTATAGTATAGTATAGTATAGTATAGTATAGTATAGTATAGTATAGTATAGTATAGTATAGTATAGTATAGTATAGTATAGTATAGTATAGTATAGTATAGTATAGTATGGATATGGATATAGATTATTAAAGATGTATTTATCACATATACCTTTGATAGAAGTTATTTTTATTCATTATCCTCCTCACTAGGGATTCCTGTTCCATTTGGGGGGCGGAGGAGGTGTGGGCACCGCCGCCCCGGGAACCGTTTATTCTAACAAAGATAATTTCAGTATCGCCTTGAATTGTGAAAGACCACCATTCAGATTCGATACGCTGCTTGAAATGACTTTAGCCGTGTTTAGTGAGCAAATCTTTATAGCCAGGAATTTCCCCGACTTTTTTTTTTTTTTTTTTAATTGTACAACAGATAAATAATCCAATTACCGTACAATTTTCTCATTTTGACAATCTTAATACATGATCATGAGATGATCATTATACAAAAAAATCTTAAGGCTATCTAAAGAAGAATTGTATACATCTAGTGTTTTTGATATTTCGTTCAACAGTACCATTCCTCTTGTTATGCTATGCTGTGCTAGAACATCTGTTCTGCCGTATGGTATTTTGAACAAGTCGTGTCGACGACTACGACTGAAGTCTACTGAAGTCGACTGAAGACTACATCTTCCTAACCCTTATCCGTTCCCCCCACTACCTTCAGCCTCATAACAAAACCCTCTTGGGGATGCCGTACTCTCACTGGCTCCAGACGATTGGGAGCAGTTGGGACTCTCATAAAATTTCCTAAATAAGAGATGGAAAATGCCATAACACGTTGCTTGAAATGACTTTAGCCGTAATTGGTGACCAGATTTTAATATCCAGGAACTTCTCCGCCTTCCTCACCCTTATCCATTTTCCCCACTACCTTCAGCCTCATAATATAACCCACCGGGAATGCCGTACTCTCACTGGCTCCAGACGATTGAGAGCAGTTGGGACTCTCATAAAATTCTCTAAATAAGAGATAGAAAACGCCATAACACTGGCTTTTTTAGTTTGGCGCCTTGAACAGAATCATATAAAAAATGGTGTATCGAGAAAACAAATCAATAAAAAAAAATAATATAACTTCTTGTGTGTAATTGTTTTTTCAATGTTATATTCAATTTTTTCAATTCTTATCGCTTTACGTTCAGTTATTGTTTTTTATTATCAATCAACAATGTCGGCAATGCAAGCGAACGACACGTGAGATTACTCATCAGCCGAAATAGCTCAGTTGGGAGAGCGTTAGACTGAAGATCTAAAGGTCCCTGGTTCGATCCCTGGTTTCGGCATATTTTTTAAATCATTTTTAATTTTTTTTAACGCAATTTTATTGATTCACAAAACATTATGTGATTCAAAATGGAAAATAATTCGAAGATATATTTTTTTATAAAATTAAAAAATTTTGCGCGGGAGCAAAAAAGTGTGACGTATATTTAAGAACATTTATTACAGAATCACACGTCATTTATCATGTAACAGAAGTACAAATCGGATATGAGAACAAATGAGGACTTTAGTACATTAACTAAAAAATTTAGTTTTAGTTAATAACGCAGCATTTTTTGTTTTATTTATTGCTTTATATATTGGCACATTATATACAAACCTTAATATTGGATTTGAGAACAAAACACCCAACTAAATTGAATAATTACTTTTTTAATCCAAAGATTTAGCAAATATCTAGTAAAATTGTAAATTTCCAGTGAAATCATTTTTTCATGGTACTAGAAGCAACTTAAACAATTATTTGTGAGTTAATGATTCTTATTGAAAAAAATAATTTTAATATATTTATTATATGATTAAAAAATACAATTATTAAAAAAATCAATTTATTGGCGTAAATTTAAATTACAAATGTCCGATTCACTTTAGAACACAAATTAGTCGTAAATAAATTAAAAATTCATTCACAAAAAACGCTTTTGTAACGATTTTCATTATTTTAATTATTTTTCATTATATTCACCCAGTAAATAGGCCAAGATAATTTTTTTAATAAATAATTAATTATTAAAATAAATCACAAAAAATTACCAAATAGGCCATAAAAGTTGTGCAAATTGAATTTTTTAATGTTCTATATTTTATAATTAAAAACATAAATAAATAAAGTAGCACCTATCACTTAATCTTCTTCTTATATCACAACACACCAATTTTTTTTTAATACTAAACAAAAATATATTCAAAAAAATCTAAAACAATTAATTAAAAATCAATTCGATGAAGAAATTCGTAACTTCCAATGTTGATCACGGTGTGATATAGTATACCGATTAGTTCAATCAGTTTTGATCGATGTTCAAGTCTATTAAATTTCGAGAGAAAGATATAAGATAATTGAATTTCTTTGTTTATTTTTTTATGTAAAAAATTTGGTTCATATTTGACCCTGGCGTTATTTTATCTTGACCGTGGCATGATTATCTATAGCCAAATCGGTAACAAATGTTTTTTTAATAAACTCTTTTCTGTAAATTAGGTACTGGCAGGTCGGCAGTAAATTTAATGCATGGGTAAATAATTAAACTGGTCTGGTAAATAATGATTTTCAACGCAGTAATATAAATGGTGAAAATAATTGGCTAATTTGTAAAGCGTCGTTTTTATGAATAATTTTAAGCACGCTTTACTTAAAAAACTGACCAAATGGCAAACGCTCCCAGCTGTAAGAATGTTCTTTACCATCGAACCTGGTGACTCTCGTTCCGCTCATCTTATGTTTTGCCCCAACTGCCCTCAGTCGGTGGGAGTAGATATGGCATTCCAACTTGGGGATGGTGTGTTGTGAGCCTGAAGGTAGTGGGAAGGGAAGTAGGAGACAGATCTGTAAGATCTGTCCTTTTTTTGTGAATCATTCTTCGATGAGTTCGAGTATCCGACACATTATAAGTAAGGTCTATAGGTTCAACTTTGATGATTATGAGTATCTGACCCGTTGAGTAGGTATCAAAATTCGATGAGTATGAGTATCTGACCGGTTATAAGTATCATCGTTCGATCAATATGAGTATCTGATACGTTATTAGTGTCATCCTTTGATGATTATGAGTATCTGATCCGTTAATAGTGTCATCCTTTGATGAATATGAGTAACTGACCAGTTATGAGTAGGTATCAAACTTCGATGAGTATGAGTATCTGACCAATTATGAGTATCATCGTTCGATTAATATGAGTATCTGATCTGTTATTAGTGTCATCCTTTGATGAGTGTGAGTATCTGAAAAGTTATGAGTATCATACTTCGATGAATATGAGTAACTTACCCGTTATTATGTCATCCTTTGATGACTATGAGTATCTGACCAATTATGAGTAGGTACCATACTTCGATGAATGTGAGACTGGCCCGTTATGAGTTTATTATACTTCCACGAGTATGAGTATCTGACCTGTTATAAGTGCCTTTTTATCTCACGCCTTTTTCCTTGCCAGAACTTCCTCTCCTTCTTTTCCCTAAAAAGGCCCTCCACAGCATTCCCAAAGATGACGTAGGCCCTGTGGGACCTCTTTTTCTCAGAGTCTCCTGTGTGGAGATAATGGAAACATACAAACATAATAATAATAATTGGAAAATTTGTAGAGCGCCGTTTTAGTGAAAAATCACCTCAAGGGCGCTTCAAGAGTGTCATGAGTGTCTTGTTATAAATATCGTCCTTATCCTTCGATGTGTAGAGTATCTGACCCGTTGTGAATATCGTACTTCCACGAGTATGAGTATCTGACCCATTATGAGTGTCGTACATCGACGAGTATGATTATCTGACCCGATGAGTATTAGTATTTGACCCATTATGAATGTTGTACATCGATGAGTATGAGTATCTGACCCGATGAAAGTATCATACTACGATGAGTATTAGTATCTGACCCGTTATGAGTAGGTATCATCCTTCGATGAGTATGGGTATCGACGAGTAAGAGTTTCTGAATGTTATAAGTATCATCTTCGCTGAATATGAGTAGGTATCGGACCCGTTATGAGTATCGTGCTTTGTTGCGTATCAGCATCTGACCCGTTATGAGTATCATCCTACAATAAGTATCCCATTAAAAAATTAATTCTGCGGTTTCTTTTACCTTCATTCCAAATAACTACAAACTTGTGAACATTATTTTCATTTGATTGATTGACGGTTGAATTATTAGCAGCCTGCATGTCTGGAAGCCGGGGGCACTTTTATTCGACTAGATTATACACCATAATAATAACATGAGCCATGGTTAATATAATATCATATAAAAAGCAGCCAAGAATGAGGTGATTAGTTGCAAACGCTACCATGAAAGTTTTTCCTTGAAACTTCTCAAAAGTAAAACCGCACTTTCAGATCGGCAAGTTATACAGGGAGAATTATTAGGAACAGTCGGGTAAGAAAGCAAGTTAATGTTGCATATTTGAGTTTGAAGACAAAAAATATATGTGCGCGTTGGTTGATACATGCATTCTTGATGTATTTGTAATATTTTTATAAATTACATAATTTTGTGATAATGTCTTTCTAACTAGAATAAACGTGTTGAAGAATTAATAATTTAACTTTTTTGTTATCTATATATATAAAAATGAAAATATTTTTGCTTCCGTCTATATATATATATATATATACATACAGGGTGTTAAGGGATGTACTTGACTTACTTTAACCAGTGATTCCTGACATTATTTGGAGTAAAAAATTTAAAAGAAATTTTGGTCTCCGGTGACTTTTTTCGGTAACTTTTTTTTTTTTTCGAAAATATTTTCTTCAAAAGCAAACAATTTTTTTTTTCGCATAACGTCACTGGTCACTCCGCCAAATAGCCGACCCATTCCTTACCCCGCCTACAACTAAAAATGTCACCGGAGACCAAAATTTTATTTACATTTTTTACTCCAAATAATGCCAGGAATCACTGGTTAAAGTAAGTCAAGCACGTCCCGTAACACCCTGTATGTATGAAGCTATGCGTTGTTAAAACATTCATCCGATTGCGATGAAAATTGGGGGATTTGATGTCGCATGCCCGCGATTCTTACTATATACAATAGTGAGTTCTGGCATCATGAAATTATGCGTTGCTAACAGTTAACCCGATAGCTATGAAACTTGGGGGATTTGATGTGTGCCTGCCAGCGATGGTACTGGTGAGCTCTGGCATTATGAAATTTGTATAAAAAAAATTGCAATAGGTGGCACGCTGAAAAACTGAATGTACTGGGAATGAATGTACGGAATGCGAGAGGGGAAGGGGAAAACGGGAGGGGGAAGGGAAACTTGGGAGGGGGGAGGGGAATTCAGGAGGGGGATTCGCGGGAGGGTGGAGGCGAATCCGGGAGAGGGGAACTTGGGAGGGGGGAGAGTAACTCTGGAGGGAGGTTCGCGGGAGAGGGGAGAAGGGGAACGGGAAGAATGGGAAAGGACACGCAGGGAGAAACAATTTCTTTATTAAGTGGCATAGCAGCGCATGCCGGAAACTCGCTAATATTCCATAAATTCTGGATACTCGCGAAGGTTTCTTCATTCATTGTTATATTGTTGAAAGCTATGACGAATTCATATTTAAATATTATTAACTTGAAATAAATGTCGGTGGTCATATGGTAAAAGGACCCATCTGCAATTTTTCAATTTTCAAGTTTTCTTCTACAAAAGTTTAAACTATGAAAGTTATATTTTTACTATAAAAGTCCTAAAAGAGCCATCTGAATTATAAAAGTGACAAAAAACAAAATGCAGATTTCAACTTCTGCCATCGAAATAGAATCTATTTTTTCTTCTGAAAGTTTATTTAGTTTCTTATTTATTCTTCTAAAAGATAATGTGTGCCAGATGGTCACTTTTCCCATAGAAATTAATTTTTAAACAAGGATTCTTGCAAATAATTTTCTAATGTCTGGTTTACACAGTGCGAGCTAGCGTGCGAGTCAGCCTGTCGAGTAACTGCACTGCAGTAACTCGCACTGTTTGGACGTAGCTTACGAGTAACTCGCACATGCGAGTTGGACAGTAGCTCGCATCCGAGTTACTTCAACATTTTTTGTTTTCACTCGCATGCTCGCCTGGCAGCAACTCGCACATGGCAGCAGCTCGGTCATCACTCGCATTGTTTGGACGCGTTCAGTAGTAGCTCGCCAGTGCCAGCCGCCCAGCCGGACAGTTGTGAGCGGAACCTGTGTTTTTTGTGTACTGCGCCTACGAGCGTTTTGCGAATTCAAAATGGCTGTGAAAAGATGGTCTTCTGTTAATAATATATCATTCATGAAACTCTACAGAGAACAAGAAAACTCATGGAACTCTACAGAGAAGAAGAAAACCTATCCAGTCTCTAATCCAAACCCTTTTCTTTCGCTATTTTTTTTAAGGTTTTCGTGGTCATTTTCCGATTCTTGACATAATATTGTTGTCATGGACCTTATCACAGTTTTGTAATCCAAGCACGTTCACTTGACATCGTGACAACTCGCAAGACTAGGCAGCAGCTACTACGTGTCGTGTGGACAGCTAAGGCGAGCCGAGCTACTGGCGTACGAGTAGACAAGCCGAGTAGTAGCTGTCTACTGGCTAAGCAGCAGCTCGCACTATGTAAACCAGCCATAACTCTATTATTTTACAATATGCACCTCATAAGTCACATTTAGTATGGTTTATAATTGAAAATTCTATGCCAGATAGTTTCATATTTCTAAGTATGTTCACATTGTCCAGGATAGTTTATTCTGATTGCCAATGTCCGCAATAGTAAGTGATTTGTGAATTCAATTAATGTGCGGTTTGTTTTACTAAATAACTTTCTTATATTATATTAAATTCTTATAAAACTAAAACTGTTGTTTATTCTATAGTCTGAATTGCAACCGAGAATCATTTATTGGTTTTTATTTATTTTCTGCATAATTTTATAAAAATGAAAAAAACTAGATCAAACAAAACCTCAAAAATAGTCTTAGCCATAAAGGGGTATTTAAAAAAAATTGTTTCTTATATATTACAAAAACATTTTTTTAGTGATTTATGCTTATATTTTTTGTTGTGTAAATAATAATTTTATTGTAATTCTAATACATAGAACAGCTAGCAAAAGCTTCAATTGATATTTAGCATATTTTTTATGTTACTAATGTAAACCAATTCGTCGTAAAGATTAATCTAAATAGGTTTTCACTATAGCTTCATCTTAAGGCTTATTGTGATGTGTACTGATAACACGCAGACATAGAAAAATAAAAAGGTAATGTGTGTGAATTAATCTATTTTCTTTGATTTCTCTAATATCATGTAAAATACGAGACATAATAATAAAATCTACATCTAATGTAAAACAAACATTGCCACAATGATGTGAATAGTAATATTATCATTGATTTGAGTCTTGCACAAGGTTTAAAATTCACTAAAAAAATGGTGGCAGAAGAGCCCATTTTGTATATTTTAACCAAAATATCCATTAATTAAAAAACTAAATACATATTTTGAAAGCCTAATAGACAATACCTTTTACGTGCTATATAAATTTGTTTAAAAATTTTACAAATACGTCGGTTAGAGGACTCGATCGAATTCTTACATTTGCTTTCCTGAAAAATTTTGAAATTAACAGAATGGCCCTTTTGCCATATGAATACCGATATATTTTAATGTTGTCTCTATTATTGAAAAGGTGCGAATACAATACAAGCTTAGGACAATTTACAAACGAAACAATAAATATTTTTTGGAATAGAATCACCTTATAATCATCTCCTGAAGTATCGTCATATCTATTAATACGTTTTTAGATTTTCACGGCAAAAAAGTTTTTTTTTTTAATATGAAAACCGCACAAGAGTCCCAACTACTCCCGTCTGGAGCCAGTGAGACTATGACATCTCCAATAAGGGTATGTTGTGAGGTTGAAGGTAGTGGAGAGGGGAAGGAGACAGAAAAGAGGAAGGTGGGGAAGTACCTGGCTATTCAGATCTGGTCACTAAACACTGTTGAAGCCATTTCAGCATTGTTTTAATTCTGAATGACGGTCTTACACCAGGGCGATACTGATAGTATCTCCCACTCTGGAACGTGCCGTAAATATACTAAGAATATATTATTTTTAATGAATAAATTCTGAAATAACACAAATTAATCAAATAAAATTTATTTGCCACGTCGGAATTCGATCCCGCGACCTTCGGATTGCGAGACAAGAGACTTACCGCTGGACTACGCCGGCCGTCAAAAGTATTTTCGTTAATTGATTTTGGGGTGTTATGCCGGGTTGCGCTACCTCCTTCTTTATTGTGGTACACAATTACACATCTGCCCTTATGATGGATACTCTAACGCTGTCTTAGCGTTAGCTAAAGAAGAAGGTAGAGCAACACGGCATAACACCCCAAAAACAAATAAAGAAAAAAAAATCGTCTTACCTTTCTGAAAAATGGTGTACTTATAGGTGTCTAGATACTAAGTTAAGGTGTAGTAGAATTGAAGCAATTATGCCAAATGTCTAATAGCCACAATATAACTTGCAGTGCAATACGGAAATCGGGACATGAAAGCTTTGGTATACCAATTTAATTAATTAACCAATTTAGCAAGGCGCAATGAACTATAATAGAACCTTATCTGCTTCTGGTGGATACTGGTCAATCAATCTCAGATGAGGAAGTCATTAATAATAACAATAAAGATCTGGTGATGATGAAGTCACGTAATTATCAAAATTCACATCTGACCAGATGTATTTTACAATCGCTGCGAAATGAGGGAAAGGGTTTTCTTCTGTGGTTCCCGAACAGAAAAAGACAATACTACTATGACTTTGGTCATCACGGGCCATTTGACGGAACAACTTTCTACGGGCAGAATTACGAAGCGAACACCAAAAGGAAATTAAGGAAATATTTTGTTATTATTGAAATTATACTAATAAAGTGCACAGCATATGAAAAAGACAAAGTAAAACAAAAATAGACGAGTAAATACAATAAAAAAAAGATTTGATGCGACCGAGACTCGAACCCCAATAATAATTATGCATGAATAAAAAATAATAATTCCGTTCATTGCCGGCAACTATGTTTGCGAATTTGTTCGGATATAATTTGGTTTTTGATCCCGAATTGGACATGTTGTGAAGCTGATGGTTATGAGCAGGGGAAGGATATGGGAAAGAGGAAGATGTGGAAGTAGTTGGCTTTTCAGATCTGGTCACCAAACGTAACGGCCTGGAACGTCCCGTAAATATATTATATATTGTTTTAAATGATTAATTTGTGAAATAACACAAATTAATAAAATAAAATTTAGTTTTTCTTCAAAAAAAAAAATTTATTTGCTCACGCCTAGATTTTTGAACCTTTGGATTTGCTAGTCGGGAGTCTTACCTCTCAATCAAAAAGGCGTTGGTTGTATATTGTGATCTTATCTGAGTAGCCATTTATCCCCAAACCTCGATCACCTTTCTCATCGCCCTTACTTACTTATTTTATTCCGCCACACCAAATTATTAAAATATGAGTTCAATAATTAATTAATTTTGGGAAAGGTGGTTTTTAAACAATTTGTTAGCAAAATTCTCTCTTTAGGACTCTAGAGGACTTATTTTGCTACACATTTTCAGTCTTTTGTTGTCACTAGATAGGTGTTGTACAACAGCAGAAATGCGAATGCTTAGATGGTCGGCAGGAGTATCACCAAAAGATATCAATTATTAAATGATTAAAAGTTCACGCGTTCGTGGTAGCCTTGGTGTCACGGACATAAACAGTAAGCTGGAAAAACGGCAGGTGAGGTGGTATGGGCACATTAGACAGAAGTCACCAGACACACATTGAAACAGGCAAAGTCTATGAAGCTTCATCGACAGTCACCCAGAGGAATATCAAAGAACTCCTGGATGACTCAATGCTCCAAAATACTGCAGAGAATAGCCTGGATGAAAGCGATTCCCAGAACCGAAGAAGACACAGCCTGAGAACGAGAAGAGCCGACCCCAACAGCCTATCTAGGCAATGAGTTGGGACAGTGCAAGAAAGAAGAAGATAGGCATTGCACATCAATTATCACATTGAGAGACAGAGTAAATTGATATGAATCAATAGATTATTTGTTATCACTACTAAAATCTGTAATTATTTGAAACTGCTCTTTAACGTTATTTAATGACATTTTCTCTGAAAGTTACGCAGATGTAAGGCTTTGTGATTTTTCTTGAAGCGACGAAGCGAACAATCGATTCAGCATTGCTACACATTACCTAATCTATTTCAATTTAACGAAATCATCAACATTCAAATAATGAAATCAGAAATGCACGTTTCGAATTAGACCCGATTGATGAGTATTTTTTTTACTGCAACTAGGAATTGAATCAATCGTGTATTTTTTATTTATTTTTTATCGATGGGAACCAACTTTATAATTTGCTAAACAAGTATTAAATTTGTTTTCAAAATTACAGTTCTGGTGTACACTACACATCTTCAATTAACTGAGGCGTTTTTTTACTAATAAAACTGAGAGTGGAATTAATCAGCAATGTAATTTTTGTAGCGCAAATCAACGAGAGCTTTATAATTTGCTGAACAAGTTTTTTTATTTGTTTACAACATTTCTTTTCAATTTGTTAACTTGTATATCCATTATCCATGTTCAATGTAGTTTAATTTCGAATGGACCACGAAATTTTATAACTGTATTGAATATCGAGATTCAATGAAGGCATACCGCTGATAGATCCTTTGTAACCTGTTTACGGCCTACGCGGTCGAAGGATAAGGCTCTCGACCAGCAATCCGAAGATCGCACGTTCAAATCCCGGCATGCGCAAATATTTTATGTGATAAATTTGTGTTACCTCACAATTAATTAATTAAAAATAATATACGGTATATTTGCGGCACGTTCCAGAGTGGAAAATACTCCTAGTATCGCCTTGGTGTAAGACCACTATTTAGAATTGAAACTTTGCTTGAAATGGCTTTAGCCAATGGTGACCAGATCTGAATAGCCGGCTACCTTATCACTTTTCTCTTCCCCATCTCCTTCCCCTCCACACTACCTTCATCCTTACCCCCAATTGGGGGTGCCATAACCTCACTGGCTCCAGATGGGTGCAATTAGGCCTCTTGTGAGGAATTCACATGAAAAAAGCCTCTCCTCATATCTCACATGTATCGGAAAGAGATGTCACAACGGAGATTTGAATAATAAATTTAATTTCGCAAAAATAAAAGAAATTCGGTATTGATTTTTTGAACATAAGGAAGAAAGTACAACCCTACAATTCACTGATGAAAAAATTTATTGGCATACAGTTGAATGTACTCGTTTTTGCATAATTTGAAAAGAAAGTCTAATTACGAAGTATTGAATAACATCGTCATAAAATCATCACTGCTTTTCATTACTTGACAAGTATAAAACTCCAGTAAAAAACTGGTTGGTACCTTTCCAAAGAATTATTCTTGGGCGTGCTTATTTGGCACATTTACACATTATTGGTTAATCTTGCCTTGAATCAAAGCGGAAAATAAATCTCTCGAATTGTGGGCACTGTTTTTATTTGCATGTCTGTCATGGTATTTGCAATGCCTTTTCTGTTCTGAATTTCTAAGTTAAGAGGATAGAGATACAAAAAGAGAAATCAAAGAGATACAAAGATATATTTATTTATTTATTTGTTTATTTATTTAAACGCCCATAGGGCTTTTACATATAGTGCAGTACATGTGTTTGGAAAAATATAAGAAATAACATAATATAATATAAACATAATATAAATATAAGAAACAAAATAAAGATAACATAAGATATACAAAATATAGATAACACCAAGTATAATAGTTGACACAAAGCAGGTAACATAGAATATATGGTAAGTAAATTAATGTGAGATTGTTATTTTAATTAAAGAGGGAAATACGATAGGATTGTCAATACTTATGTTTGTAATTAGCAAACTTTTTTAAAGTATTTATTACGTGTTTATCGAAACAAAGCTACCATAATATTTCGATTAAGGTGCTATATAGTGCATGATATTAATAGATTTATTTTAATTGTTCTAATACACTGAGTTTAAATTTTGACATCGATTGATAACGGTAAACGTCTATAGAGGAATATTTGTTACCGAGTATATGGAGTCTTTGCAGAGGAGAGTTAACAAAATAATTACTAGCAGAATTAGTTACAAGGTAAATCGCATTAGAGCGAGTATCGCGCGTGGGTATTCTCAAATTAATTTTACTGATTAAATCAAGGGCGTCCAGTCTGCCATTTGAAATATTAAAAAGACAAAATAAATCGCTCGCTACGCGCCTTGACGCTAAATCGCTTATATTAAGTAACTCCATTAAATATACATAATTTAGATCTTCGACAGGTATACCGAGTTTATAATTAATAAATCTTAAGAACTTATGCTGTACTCTTTCAATTCTTAGTTGGTGTGTCTTATATAATGGAGCCCAGACGGTTGAATTGTATTCTAATTGTATAAAGAGAACAAAGAGATAAAAGAGATACAGAGATAAAAGAGATACAGAGATAAAAGAGATACAAAGAGATACAGAGAAATAATAGAGATACAAAGATAAATAAAGAGATACAAAGAGATTCAAAGAGATACAGCGAGATACAAAGAGATAAAAAGAGATACAAAGAGATACAAAGACATAAAAAGAGAGAAAGAGATATTCAAAGATATACAAAGAGATACGAAGAGATACAAAGATATACAAAGATGCACGGAGATATAAAGATTGTTATTTATTTATTAGCGTCCTAATAGGCTTTTAATCGAACATTTTACAATTGATTACAGTATTTAAGTGTAACATGATAAATATACTCGTAGCTGTAATATTTGTTAGAAAACAAAACAAATGTAATAAAACTTAGTTCAAATTAGCAAAATACTAATACGATGATTCAAAACATAATAATAAAGTAAGCCTGAATAGTAAGTAAAATAAAGTGTATTATAAAAAAGTGAGTGTGTTCTTATACGCTTACAAAATAAATTTTGTGTGTTACAAACCAATAAAACAGAATAAATAAGAATCTAATTTAATCGTAAGGTTTGTAATATAATAGCAGATTAAAAAAAAAGTTCTACCACTAAAGAAATTTAACAAGAAAGAATTTTAATAATAAGCTTGTTTATTAATATCTTTGATAATACCTGATATAAATCTAAGTCTAATGTATGAAAGCTGTATGGTAGGTAGATGTAAGCATATAATTATTATGTATGTGTTACAACGAATAAACCTCAAAGTAAGGATAAGATGTACTGTTAAGTTTTATAATATTAAAAGAGAAGATTTGATAAAAAGAAGAAAAATAATAATAAATGTTAATTATTAGCAGATAATATCGAAATTAGCTGCCTTTTAGGTAGATGTAAGCATATAATTATTATGTGTGTGTTACAACGAATAAACCTCAAAGTAAGGATAAGATGTACTGTTAAGTTTTATAATATTAAAAGAGAAGATTTGATAAAAAGAAGAAAAATAATAATAAATGTTAATTATTAGCAGATAATATCGAAATTAGCTGCCTTTTGAAAATTGCAAAATTGCCAACATCAAATATATCCATTAGTTCGCAAGGAGACGAATTCTAGCAATTGGTGAATAAATAGAGTAATTAGTATTGAGGTTACTGAATATTCATAAGTATCT
Source organism: Glyphotaelius pellucidus (assembly GCA_936435175.1). Classification (NCBI taxonomy): domain Eukaryota; kingdom Metazoa; phylum Arthropoda; class Insecta; order Trichoptera; family Limnephilidae; genus Glyphotaelius; species Glyphotaelius pellucidus. The sequence continues at coordinate 7,217,218 of OW386552.1, read as the reverse complement.
TTGCTTCGAGTTTACCTGGCAGGTAAATCAATGCAAATTAGTTCCAACAATTCATACAAAGGGACACAAAGACCAACTCCAATAATTTATACAAATGAATACAAAGAAATACCAAGAGAAACAATATCAGATACTTATTTTTGCAATTGTCGTAGATTACACATCTATTACGTAGGACCATAATAGATTTTAGACTTCGACCGTATAGGACCAGATTATAATTCTGTTGAACGAAATCTTTGATTGAACGTTAATAATAACAATACGCCATTTTATTCTGAACTTCCGTTAGGTATGAAAACTAGACATGTTCTTGTTTGTTATAATATCCCGAAGCTCAGTTTGCCTCTTGGCATAGTCCTCCTCTAACATTTTCCATTGGTATCTGTTATGCGCTACTCTTCTCCAATGATGTCCAGCCGTGAGTTTTGGGTCGTCTTCCCATCTTATTTGTTGACTTCCTCTACTTCTTTTACCATCTCTGAGATACCAGTCGGTGACATTTTTGCACCATTTCTCTTATGGATTGCGGATCATGTGACCTGTCCATCTCAATTTTTGTTGGTCTATTCGGGTAACTATATCGGCAACTTAAGTTTTCTCCCTTATTATGCTACATCCCACTCTGTCCTGTTTCCTTATTCCTGTCAAACTTCTCTCCATTGATTGAACGTTAGGTAAGATACAAATTCTTCAAAATAAGATAAGTTTAGAAACCTATTATTATTTAACGTATAATTGAACCTAATCCCAAGCCAAAGAGGAAAGCGTACAAAACATCTGAATCAAAATGGATAATCCAAATGTATTTATTTAATCTGATTCGATATTAGTACTGAAACAAAGCGTTGCATCGTAATTATACACCAAGTTGATTGTCCGTAGTAGCTCCGGGGTAAAATTCATATTTTATTTAGACTAATACTCAGTGGGAGATATAATGTACATCTGGTCAATCAATTGGTGGGAGAAATCTTGCCTTTAAATCTAAAGGTCGGGGGTTAAAGAAATAATCAAAGCACCAGGGCTGGACCTACTACTACATTAAATATACCCACTGTTTTTCTATTGAGTGCTGTTTACACTGAAAAACCTTACCTAACCTACACAAACATAACCATACAATAGAACTTTAAAATGGAGGCAACAGTATATGATTTCGATTTTTCATTTTCGGAATATCATAATCTTTTGGTATTTTATTTGATGAAAATTTAATTTATTAATTTAATTAATCTTTTAATAAACGCCCTTTTTCGGGGTTTTTACATACATACCATAGTTAAAAAAATACATATTATTTATTGTAAATAACTGAATTGCCTCAATGACGATATTTTATATTTGTTTAAAGATAAATTGAAGATGTCCACTGACTTGGTGTAATTGTTTCCCTCCATTAGTATTCTGGGCAAACAGGAATACATATGGTAGTTAGTCCCAGAATTTCTGCACTGAAATAAATCCTGACTTCTAGTATTACGAAGTGGAATTCGGAAGCTTATCAATTCAAGCAATACCGGACTATCAACAACTAACATTTTATACAGAAATACCAAGTCAGTGAAAATTCTTCTGTCTGACAGTTGAAAAATCTTTTAATATTGATATTTTGGTAGAAAGCAGTCAATTTGTTTTAATAAAACAATTTTGTCTGTAACCGCGATTTATTTATTTAATTTTTTTTTAATACCAACCGGTTTCACATAACACAAGCATCTTCAGGGTATAAAACTCAACTGTTTAATTTTACACCGAAGATGCTTGTGTTGAGCGAAACCGGTCGGTATAAAAAAATTGTGGTTACAAATAAAGCAATAACTTTATTTAATTTAAAAATTGGATTGAGGCCCTTGGATATTTATTGAAATATTTATTTCTTTCTAAGACTTGTGTCATGCCTACCAACTGGCCGGTTCCATGCCAACTGGGAATAGTGTCAACTCAACACCTCCTTGAAAAGTCATTAAAATCGATGAAAAAAATAATTTTAAATTAGCCGATAACCCTAATCTAACATAACCTATTTAACCAATATTTTATATATTTTCTTTTATCACTCTAAATGACTTATCTGAAATGGTTCTGAGTTGGTTTCATTCCGAGTTGGCCGGTCACTAACTGGCCGGGGACCCCACCGAATTGGAGTGCAGTGTACTTTGGTTGTCATAAGCCATATGTTATGGATAAATATAAAGAACAACTGATTGTCTTGAGAGATTGCAATAATAAACGAAATGATTCTCTTTTCAGGCTCGTTTTAAGACAATGAAAGGGATTCTTTGCGCCTTGTTAAATTTAACGTCTGGTTTACCGCTTGTGGAAGATCCGGCACTGCACAGCACCTGTGGAGGCAATCAATCAATATGTTTCATAGCGCAAGTGGCCCAGGGTTCATTTAATAATAGAAAAAGTTTTGCTTAAGCTAACACATAAAAAGTTTTATTGGTTGAATTGATAACTTAATCACGCTGCCAATATTTGGGTGGGGTTTAGTATGCTTTCATAAAAATAATCTAAAATATTACGTCGATGCATAAGTCGATTACCCACATTTCGATTTACAGTAGTGCTCTGGAAAAATGATTTTTTTGGCATAATAAGCTTGTTTACACGACAATGTAATATTACTAGACAGACGTATGAGGCGTACCTGAGTTATTAAAGATAAGATAAATTATTGAAGAAGAAGACAACACTAATAATCTAAATGAAAATATGAAAGAGAACAAGACAAACAAACATAAGTTTTTAGATTTTCACGGCCAAAAGTATTTTCGTTGTTTGTTTTTGGGGTGTTATGCCGTGTTGCGCTACCTCCTTCTTTAGCCAACGTTTCGGACAGCTTTACAGTGTCCATCACCAGAGCAGATGGGTACAGGATGATGGACACTGTAACGCTGTCCGAAACGTTGGCTAAAGAAGGAGGCAGCGCGACATGGCATAATACCCCAAAAACAAATAACGAAAAAAAAGACAAACAAAAATTAAAATATAACGGTCGCAACCGGGACAAAAAATAATATGGAACAAAAGGAAACAAAAATAATCGAAGATTATATTGTTAATTCTGAAATTTGAAATATGAGATTGACAAATATGAGATGATAGTAGCCGAATTGTCCCGGTAAGACGATAGGTTCTCGGTTCTTGTCAGTTGCGACCGTTATGCCTACTTTTATTTTTCTGTATCTTGTTGTCTTTCATATTATCGTTTAGATTATTGATGTTATCTTCTTCTTCAATGATATATTACATTGATGGGAATAAAATCCAAAAGTTATAAAAAGAGAGTTGTTCTAATAAAAATCGAATAAGATAAATTTGTTCATTTCATTGTTTACACAAAAAGGTAATTATTGTTTAACATCCTTTGAGTTAAATTGAGGAAATTAATCATATTTTTACACTTGCTAACGATGACCCTACAGATATTAATTACCCCGACAATTTGCTGCCCAAAAATGTAATTACTACGAAATTATATTTTTTGTGTAAACCTAAAATGGACTTCAAAAAATACCTTAATAATAAGTTGGTATATATATCAAGCGAATTTGTTTCCTTCGTCGATTTTTTGTACTCATACGCTGGTATATACAGTATATAGACAAGAAGTTTTGTTATTGATGCATTTGTATGAAAATACGCTTTTTTACTTTTGTTATTCTGCACAGCCCTTCGGAGACATTTAAGTATATTTTATACTAAGAGTACGCATCAGAACTCCTACAGACTACGATCTTAACGCACTGAATTTAATGTCACTGAAACAATTATATGCAAATGCTATAATTTATTTACATTTTTAAAAAACAAGGATAAATTTACACAGCCAAACTCGGGCCGATTCACAAGATCCACATTACAACATGCATTCCACCAACCAACAACTACTCGTAAAACGACTTTTGGAAAAAGAAATATGCAATACTTCTCTATAAAATTATTTAATATACTGCCTCTTGCAATAAAAACCGTTAAAAAACAAACGACTTCAAAAGAAGAATCAAGATATGGATTATGGACATGGGAAGGAAGAACATACATACAATTTTGCAACTAAATAAAGATTAAAGCTTGTATTGTGCTTTCTTTTAGATATAACTTTATTTCCTCTTCCAATATTTTAAAATAGGTATTAACTAATAATTCAAACACAAAAACATGTACATGTGACATTAGAACGGGGTACCCCAGTAAAGACACATTCTTTTCTAAAACAATTATATTCTTGATTACTTATTTGAAAAAAGTACTACCTTGTTCATCAACTAAGCCAAAATAAAATACAGGTTTCATGGTACAAATGTTTAATAAATAAGCATAAAAAATACAACACAAAACATTATTTTAAGTATCAAGAATATTAAATTCATTAAATGTAATCCAAAAATGGAGCACATGAAATGAACCTCTTATTGCAAAATTCGTGTTAATTTGAAAGTTTGCAACAACGCCAAAACGGTACTTCTTAAAACAGGTAATCTATTTGAAATGAACAATGTTCGTGAACTTAACCAATTACTTATGATAAATAGAAACGGAACTTGTACATCGCTATCGTCTAGTTCTGGAACAAATCCATTAAGTTCTTTACAGTTTAAGTGTTTACGCAATAGGTCTGTATTGGTTGCCGACAAATTACCAGTCAAAAGTGACGGGACCAAAATAACAAAAATATTATTAATTGAGATAAAAAAACACTTTTGCACTTTTTTCCACTAATTTATTTACACCAGAACCGGTTTCATCCTACTACGGACATTTTCAGACTGGTAGTTGAAATTCTTATGCTATGGCATTTATACAAACTTAAGCAGGGGTACACAACATTGTCTCTATATAATGAATGTTTCTATTTTGTTAATTTAAGGTATTATAAGTTATTTGTTAATTTAAGGTACATATAGGTAATTATAAAGTTAATTATTAAAATTATGAATGATTTTACATAGTAAATGGATATTTTTAATTTTACTATGTAAAATCATTCATAATTTTAATAATTAACTTTATAATTACCTAAATGTACCTTAACCTTGTAAAATCATTCATAATTTTAATAATTAACTTTATAATTACCTATATGTACCTTAAATTAACAAATAACTTATAATACCTTAAATTAACAAAATAGAAACATTCATTATATAGAGATAATGTTGTGTACCCCTGCTTAAGTTTGTATAAATGCCATAGCATAAGAATTTCAACTACCAGTCTGAAAATGTCCGTAGTAGGATGAAACCGGTCCTGGTGTAAATAAATTAGTGGAAAAAAGTGCAAAAGTGTTTTAATCTCAATTATAATACAATGGAATTCCACCACGAATTAACAGTGCAAAAACTAGACTCAATAATATTATTATTTTTTATTTTAACTTTTATGAGTAAAACCTCAAATTGTAATATTTAATTAAATGAAGACACTGTGAGCGAAACTCAATCGAAAATCTAGAAACAGCGAATTTGATATTGACACCTTGGCGCAGTGGTCAGCGCCTCCCCCGGAAATAGAGGGGTCCCGAGTTCGAGTCACAGAGGTCCCATTATCTTCTTCTGATTTTTCTGTTTCTAGATTTTCGATTGAGTTTCGCTCATAGTGTTTTCATTTAATTAAACAACAATAATACCTAAAATAAATTATGTATCTTATTACATTTTTGCTATTGCTAAAACTTTCAACATGTTTTTGTTTCAATGATCGAAGTTTAAAAATTCATTATTTTAGTCACACTACGAAAGGCGATAAACACAAGTTTGAAATAGTTTTAAATAGTTAGAAATAGTTCCAACTGATAAATTTAATAGCCCAAGGGAAGATTTATTGGATACGTGGTACAGGAAGCCGCCGCACCTCAAGGCCGTACGTTGCTGGTACGAGTGAAGCTCCATTCAGTACTACTAGAGTCGTACAGTCTGCAGGAAGAAGATAGCCCTGAAGCTATCTAACCTGCTATTGGAGATTGTTTCAATAGAATAAGCTTAAGAAAAATAAGAAAATTTACTTTCAAATTCTACGCTCTATCTAGTATTTTTCTTATCTCATTTTTTCATATACTTTTTTTAATGATTTGATAAAATTATATGCTTTCAAACAATACTAATAAGGTGGTACTTGGTGCTTAGGTCAGTACTGGCTGAGGTCCTCATTAAATAATTTAATAAATCTATATATTAATACGTGAAGCAAAAACATTGTATCCCTTTTTACGAAAATTGCGCGGTCGGAGGAGTTTGAAATTTCGCATACTTATAGTTGGATCGTCTTGAACCATAGTAAACTAACTCACCTTTTGCAGTTTCTGAGTGAGAGCTTGAATTGAGGGCTCCAAATCATAATCTAGCTTTGCCAGAGATAACCTATCAGAGAATCGCTGTTTGATCAATCATAGATAGTTTTTCTCTGATTGATTCTTCTTTCTGGCAGAGCTACATTATGATTTGGAGCCCTTGATTCAAGCTCTAACTCAAAAATTGCAAAGTGAGTTAGTTCACTATGGTTTAAGACGATCCAGTTTATACAGAGAAGGAGTGCCGAATATTAATATATTTTTTTAAATTATGCATAAAAAATACATTAAATAAAAAAAAACCTTACAATTATGGTCGAATTTCGAGCATTGGGCGACCACTAGTTCCAATAAAAAGAATAATTAATGAAATAATAAATTGAAATAAAATAAAATGAGATGAATTAAAATAATAGAATGAAAATGCTGTAGTGAAAAAAATATTCAAATAACTTGAGGAACGGTTGAATTTATGATGAAGTTTGTGTTGTGTTGTTGTGTTTAATGCTGGGGCCGCACCTGCGTGTCTAGCATTGCTATTAATATGAAGCTTCGTGACGATACACGCAGGGGCGGCCCTAGCATTACGTACACATGTTTAATTTATTACGTTATAAATTTTTAGCGTTATTTTGTTTTGTCTATTATGTCATCCTTTAATTTTGTATGTTTTTTTTGGTTCCCTCATTTTTTGTATCGAATGAAAGATTGTTGTTTGCTTTTATTGCTTGGTATTTGTGGTGTTCTTGTCCGAAGCTTGTGCTTATCGAATATCTTTATATATATAAAAATCTCGCGTCGCGATGTTTGTTCGGGATAAACTCCAAAACTACTCAGCCGATTTTGATTGACTTAATGTGTGTCAATTAGTCCAACTTAAAAGAGATGGATGTTTTTTATCTCGATTATTGACCTCAATATTTATTATTGCGAATTAAATGTTCATAAAATATTTGTTATAACACAATGCTTTCTAATTATTTGTAAGTTCCATAAGTTTCTTACAGATGGCCGTGTGAGTTAATTTATCGACACAATACTTGGTATCTAGTTTAGGTAACCATCCAGCAGATAGCGTTGTGTTTCAATTTCACGTCACAGCAACGCGTGGCCGGATCAGCTAGAATTGTTATAAAAATGTTAAACATTTCTTCCCATGTTTTCATCGAAACGGTGTTTATTCATAGAGATATAATATATCAATGTGTTTATTCAAATTTATTATCTAATATCTATTTCAACCTGAGTAAAACTATAATTCGCATATCTTTGAAATTTAGTGAATATTATTCCTAATCATAAATGCTCCACTCTTGCAACTACAATTACGTAATATTGATTAAGTTATGAGATTTTTCGTTCTAATTAATATTAAAAACTCTTCTTCCTTGGAGGTCACCTCCAACCTGTCGTGATGAAGTAATTATTGGCAAGCACGTGCACGGTGCAGAATTGATTAAGCTGTAAATAATAAATTTAATTAAATGATTATCAAGTCTACGAGTAAGATATTTTTATTACTGTAGAAAGCATCAAGATATCAGTTGTTTTAAATCTGACCTCTGAACTAAAGAAGTTTAGGCCCAGTTCGGGATTGATCTGATTTTAAAAATGAATACTGACGAATCGAGACCTTTTAAAACTATTAAATTGTTATTAGAACATGTTATCACTACAGCAAACAAACTTAGAAAATCCATATAATTATTTAGACAGACTCGCAACTTTCTTAACTTGAATCAACTCTACACAATTTACTATGAACTATGTCAATCTTTAATCGAGTACGGTATTATAGCCTGGGGGGGGGAACAAATGCTGCCGCCGTTGATCCGGTCTCTAAAGTTCAGAAAGTAATTATAAAGATGATTTGAAAACTACCGATCATAAACAGTTCGGATATCACGAAATCTCTAGGAGGATCTGTGTTCTGAACATTAGGCAACTTAATGCCAAAAACATGCTAGCATACCTCTTCAAACACAGAACTGTTTTTGACATTTTCTAACTGCTCGCGACACAAGAACTAAAGGGCTTAATCTCTTACTTATCCCTAAACTAAAGCAACTTTTGGCAAAAGGAATTTTATATATTTTGCAACAAAGCTATTCAATGCACTTTTACTGGACATTAGACAGAACACAAATTATTTAAATTATAAATAAGATACCAAGCCTTGGATCATCAGCCAAATCTTCGACATCAACGATTTAATAAAAACCTCTTTTGAATCATGTATTCACAATGGTACGATGCTGATTGTCTTTTATTTTCAATGAAACATTGAAGTTATTATTTTTATTTTTGTGGTAAACTCCTTATGTTAAACTGCGTCTGCTCCCAACACAGGAGTGAGATAAGCATAGCACCAATGTTATCTATTTGATAAAGATCCATAATAAATAAATAAAATAATAACCCTGAAAGGAAAACAGATAAACGCAAATAAGCTATAAACTCTTTGATATTAGTAATGCGATAAGTAAATTAGGTACATGATCAAATAACAACAATAAATATTCTTCCACACAGTTAGTAGGAGAATGAAAGTAGAGCAATTAAGATATTTAAATAAAAATTCAAGGATGCTAACTAGTCCCTGCAATAATTTCAGTATAATTCAACGACTCTAAGCGGAACTCTTCTCTCCACCCATACGTTAAAGTCTGTTTAAAATAATATCATCAGCAAATAATACCATGCTTGAAGATTTGAAGGTTTTTTGAGCTCTGCACCAGATTCCTGCGAAACTTTGTATAAAGACTACCTCTATAGTGAATCGAACAACGATGTTACCACATATACTGTTTTAATCGTGGTGCGTGCAGTTAGATAAAAAGTTTTCGCATAGTTAAAAATTGACGCTTTAGCATTATTACGGAAGTTGGTTCTAGTTTAGAAGACTAAACGTAATAATAATAATAACCAGTATTTAAATACCAATTCAGAGTTCAGTATAAACCCGTAACTGCTGTCAATTAGAAAGCGTTTGTTTGGATTGTAAAGTGTAGATGCGATTAGTTTGGCTAATTAGTCAGGGTTTTACAACGGAATAATTGGAAAATAATATCCTAAAAGGTTTTTATTAGTTACTCATCGAAGCGTCGCCAATTTGAATATTGCGGTTTTACTCTGGTACCGAATGTAGAAAGGTAAAACTACTTAGAAAAAAATGGGTATATGCCTACCTAGTATTTAATGGCATCAATTATATTTTTAGCCATTACAAAATCAAATTTTCTAAACTGTATAATATATTAATTATAGATATGTACCTTTAATCGCAATGCTGTGATTTTTAAGAAATCGATTTCCACATTTAAAATCTAATTTATCCAAAAAGTCCAAAATTCTTCATAAATAAAACTGAAAAAAAAAATTACGTTGCCATGTGGAGGATCTTTTTAGGAAAAGGAAGGAAAGAAAGTTCTGGGAAGCAAACAAGAATGAGGGGTGGGTAGGAATCCGGTCAGAGTGTCCAGGAGTGACGGACGTATGAATCCATTCCTCCCACTGCGGTACAAGCCGAGGGGTCGAGAGAGTCTGGCTAGAGAATTATAGATCTCCAGACAGACATCCTGTAAAGACAATAAATTATTGTTCAAAAATAGTAAAATTTAAAATAAGGTTAGGTTAGGTTAGGTTAGGTTAGATTTTATATATTTTGTTGGAGGACGTTTTGTCGTTTAGTCTCCGTCGCCTAGTTTTGTTCGCCAAGCGATTTTATGCCTATTAGCTATATTTGTGGCCATACAAGGTACACCAACATTACATACATATTTGACTTTCAGCTTCATGTTAAACGGCGCTATATAAATTGACCAATAAATTACAATGTTTTGATAATCACGACAGGTACAACAGTTTATTACGCGGAATATATTGAGTTCGGAATTAATAATAATAATTCAGGTTTACATTAAATGTAATAGATTTAAAACTTATCTGATTTCTCAGGTAATAGAAACCAATCTAATTTTCACGATACAGAAATGTGGCATTATAAAGGCTTTTGATTGTCTATACAAAATAAAGCAGGAATTTTCAAAGTAAATTGAAAATACTTCAACGATGAATGAACGATAAGAAATAACCTCGCTTAACCCACCTGATAACGGTCTCACAATAAATAGCTTATTTCATGGGAAAAAAGATTATTGATTATTTTATGTTTAAGCATTTAAGGCCTGGCTTTCCGTATCTCCACCGATTTATTACATATTTTCCTTAAGTACTGAAGTCTTAAAGCTCTTTAATATATGTTACTAGCTGGTACCCAGCATGCGTTGCAATGCCATTCAAAGAAACAAATTGATTCTCACTGCATGTCCTTCCCCCTCTCTCGTCTCTCCTCTCTCCACGAACCCCACCTCCCCTGTTCCCCTTCCCCCTGGCTTTCCTCCCTGCCGCTAAGATATATGAAATACACACATTTTAATTTTTACGAATTTCATAACGCCAGAGATTACCATTATATATAGCCTATATGTTATCATGATGTATGAGCATTGTAAAGTTTCATTAAAATCCATTTAGTAGTTTTTGAGTGAAAGAGTAACAAACACACATACATCCATACAAACTTTCACGTTTATAATATTAAGTAAGATTCTTGAAGATAATATCTATACAATAAAAATAAAATCAATAAAAACACATTACTACGACTACATCTTATAAAATTATACTTCTCAACACAATTGTAGTAACGGATATCCTCTTTCTTTCTTTATTTTTCTCCTTTATTTTTTGTTACCTCCTCAACTTCATTTCTGTTATATTCATATATGCATATTTTTATATATGTTTGTGTACACATATGCATATGTTATTATGTATGAACACATAGCGATAACATTTTGTATATGTTTATATATGTAGGTATGTGTGTATATCTACGTGTATGTATGTGTATACTTACATATAAGACTTTTTTTCTCATTTCACTGTTAAATACCTATCTTTTGTTTTACACATAAAAAAATACAATTTTTTCTTTGTTAAATTGTGCTTTACATTCGTTTTCTCCGCCTTTTTTGCTCGAGCTCTGCTCTAAAAAAAGGTGTAATACTTATTAAAAAAAATACATTCCCCACGCCGAAACTGCAATTCCCTCGATAGAAAAAAAATCGCGAAGTATGCCCCGAAAATTATTATAAGCACGTTAAGTTATTTTACATGTTATATGTATAAAAAAATTCACAGTGTTTCATTGAATGCTATTTTAGACAGTCTCTGTGAGATTTTTGCACTATTTTAAACGAGTCGTGTTTTTTCACAATTTTCGCTTAAATATTATCGTTTTAAACATTAGTGCGCTCTCTCTGACATTCGTATTTACATATCTCTCCATCTTCTTCTTTTTGAGCGGGTACACCTCGCCTTATCCTAATAGTATAATCTTACAATAAAGATAGATGTAACTTTAAATTCGAAAAAATAACAGCAATAATTGACTTACGTATCAAAAGAAACAATACAATTTATTTTATTAATATGAGATGGGTAAGGGTACCGCAGCCGCCGAAAATCATTTATTGGGTAACCAACTCCTCTGAAGTAGGTCACCTCAAGTGGTTCGCTATGTTTGTTAACCTTATAGAGGTGCCCCGGGTTCATCGGGTGAGGTTTGTCCGAGTCTTGGCGGCGGATACGTCTTAACACCAACTGTATGGCAGACCGGATCGGAAGGCACTGTTGATGGAGACGTTTGGACCTCTCCAGTAGGACTATCTCAACCCATTGCCTTGTACTCCATTGGGGCGGATGGATTCATACGTCCGTCACTTCTGGACGTACTGAACCCCAGATTCCTACCAACACTTCATACATTTTTCTTCTCAGAAAATATTTCATTTCCTAAAGATACCCTCCACATAGCATCCCCAAAGATGATTTTTTCCCTAGGAGCCAACCGTGTGGAGCACAAGAATGTAAATAAGAAAACCTCACGAAACGAATTACAGGTTTTGTAGTTTTCGATATAATTTCTTAAGTGGATAAACACAGTGTTTAATTTTATAACATCATAATTATAGATTGATTTTCCACAGGTTAGATTTTGACATCTTGATTAAGATTTAATTGATGTGCGGTTTGCAGCAACTGCAAAAGTAACTACATAATTGTTCCTAGAGATGAAAGATAATATTATGAAATGTTTTTTGAATTCAGCGCTAATCTTTATATTTCATACATTGATAATTTTGTTAAATTATGTAATTTATAAATCACATATTAAAAATATTCAGTGCAAAAATATTTTTAGAAACTTAAAGAGCATCCACTAAGTCATACTTTAAGAGGAAATTTTCGATGTGCAATGATTGAAAGCTAATTCACTTCTTCCATGGTTAAACAAGTTATTTTTTTCTAATGAAGCAGAAAACTAGTAAAACAGCAACTATTATGATATATAATAATAATACAATGATATAACTTTGTTTTATTCCACTTTATTATATTCTTCTCCAGCCGGTTTCGGTTCGACCTGAACCTTCCTGTCGAACTGAAACCGGTTGGAGAAGAATATAATAAAGTGGAATAAAACAAAGTTATATCATTGTTTTATGAAAAACAAATACCTTTGTATAACACCACTATTTTATTAACAATATCAACATGTTTCGAAAACTATGTTTTCTTCGTCAGGATAATAAGTCAATAATAAATAACAAAAGACAAACAAGTATAGACTAATTAGAACATAGACAAAATATTAGAAAGGAGAGGTGATTAATTACCTAAAATATATCATAAAAAACAATTATATAAAATAAAATATAAAAATTATTTTAGAATGGGTAAAAAATTACATTAACATAATAAAAAATCTTTTAAAAGGAAAACAAGAAGTCTAAATAACAAAATAAAATAAATTATTATAAATATAAGTATTAATACGAAAATAAATTTAAAAGATGGCTATTTTTAAAAAACGTTTGGTTATTTATAATATTTAATTTACTATTAACACTTTTTCTAATTTCTAAAATTTCTAAATTATCTAATTGTATACCCGTTGTGTTAGTGTGTAAAATTTTTAAACCTTTATTAATATCAAAAGAATGACCTGTTTCCAAAATGTGGTTTGCAAATTCTGAATAATTATTATTATTTAAACATCTTAGATGTTCCTTAACTCTAATGTTAAAATTTCTAGAAGTCTTCCCAATATAAAAAAAGTTACAATCATTACAAATTAATTTATAAACCCCAGATTTGTTCAAAAACACACCTTTATCCTTGTTATTTAATATATAATTTTTTAATTTGTTATTGGCGTAAAAAGCTGGTTGGATATTATCTGGCATGTTTTTAATTATCAAATTTGAAGTGTTGTTATTTAAAAATACAATTTTTCTCCAATTATTATTCTTGTCAACTACGTGTGGATAAACAAAAGATCTAAAAAACTTTTTCTCATATTTTTTGTTTAACATATTATCTATTAATTGTGTAGAATAACCGTTATTTATTGCAATTTGTTTAATTGTATTTAATTCTGTTTTAAAATTTCTTAAAGATAGGGGAACATTAATTAGTCTACTTAGTAAGGTATGAAACGCTGCTAATTTTTGTGAAAGTGGATGATTAGAAGTTTCATGTATAATGATATCTGTATATGTGTCTTTACGAAAAATGTTAAATTCAAATTTATTTTTGACAATAGAAATACTTAAATCCAAAAAATTTAAACTGCAATTTTTTCCAATTTCTAGGCTAAATTTAATTTTTTTGTGGAGTTTATTAATGAAATTTAAGAAAATATTTAATTGCCTATTAGTTCCAGTCCATATACAAAAAACGTCATCTACATATCTTTTCCAAAAATAAACATATTTTAATAATAAAGCACGACTATTAAAAAAATTTTCTTCAAAATTGTTTAAAAATATATCTGCGACTAGGGGGCTAGTACTTGAACCCATTGCTAAACCATCTATATATCATTGTATTATTATTATAATTATGTATTCCCACAAAGTGATTGCTACGTGTGAAAATTTATTATGATATATCCAAAACTCGTTTCTATCATAAGCTATGAAGCATTGAAACATTCACTGTCAAAGATAAGATAAAACGTGAATCTGATATGTCAAAATTTTCAAAGGAGTATTTTGAAAAGTATTTTTTGAAGCTAAATAAAACAAAAATATACATAAAAGTAACAAATAATGAGACTACGGCAAAAAAATCGCATTTACCCAGAGCCAGTGGGAATATCGGTATCACAAACTTAGGTTGTGAGGCTAAAGGGAGGGGAAGGGGATGAAGATTGAAAGAGGAAGGTTGGAAAATATCTGACTTATAAGCTTTTCTGAAGTTCCAGGAAAGAAAAAAGGTAAACCCGTAAAAAGTAAAAGGCGAATCTATCCCTCCCACCGCGGTGCATGGCTACGGAGAGGTCAAAGGGTCTTTCTCAATCGTCCTCTCCAGATCGCTAAGCAGTTGATGGGCAGACGCGCGTGCTGCCAAAACCAGAACAAACCTCAGCCCATGAGTCCGACTTTCATTGCTTAGCCACTAAAATACAAGTCATCCAAAATAGATGTACAAGGAATATACACCATTTACCATGAGATAAACATGTCAAAAATATATACTCACTGACCCAATTACTTCCCTTTACGGTTCTGCCAAAATATAACATCACCACTGCTTTCCTACAAATAATTCAACACTCCTCACACACCAACACTAAACCAGCCTTTAATTCCGATATACACCAGCACAAAACACCATCACAAAATCAAATACACCTATCATCATCTACTCACACGACTAAATTTGGAATTAACTACATACAATACGTCGCACATACGCAATACAACGCATTACCCAATGACCTAAAACTTCCAGCATCAAACAAAAAAACATTGGCAAAGGCTCTAAAAGGATATTTTCTCAGCAGCTTTATTAACCGAATTAGCTATAATTATTTAATATGACGAATTTAGCTGTCTTTATTTGTAACTATTGTATATTCTCCGTATAAGTACTAAATATAAATACTAACAGTATCAAGTGTTCCTAGTCCGTTTTAAAATCTATCTACTGTTTATTAAACTCCCATTTAAATTCGTGTTCTTGTGTAAAAATAATTCTCTTTTAGTTTTTCTTAAATTTCTTCAATTTTCTTTTAGTTGTATAATGTCAAGTCCTTCCCGAAATGAGTTTTATTAAATTCATTGGGAGTAATGTATTATAAATGTAATGTGACATATTATTACTAAAAAAAAAAAAAAAAATAGTGAAATACTTGGGGAGATCTATGATGGCAGATGTGTTGGTTATCCAATTAATGGTTCCGGGGCAGTGACCGCCTCCCATTAGTTCTTGATACTAAACACGGTTTAAGTCATTTATAGCGATATTTCAATTCTGAATTGAAATCTGTGAAGTTTTTAAGAGTCGTTAAACGAAATTAAGAATGTTTTCCGTATAAATATGTTTAGTCCCACAACAATAAAATTCATAATTTCATATGATACAAATGCTTTCGGTGCAACAGCTCTAGGCACAATTGAATTGTAACTTTAGACCTTTAAACAAGAATTTAAAAAATCACTGCCAGCGTTTAGGCACAAGACACGAAGCCATAAAGTGTTAAAAATATATGACCATGCCTTCAAAGGCACGCCGAGGGTGTGTGTTCAAATGCCGCGAGCGGTCAAAATGACCACTACATCAGTTTCAAAGTTAAAACAATTGTTAAAGTAATCTTTCATTCTTAAATGTTACACATCTAGTGCATGAAATTGACCTAATACAAATCTATTTCACGGATTCAACAAAAAAATAATGGTAAAAATGAGTTATTTGTGACTAAATATTCAATCCGACTATCCCTTTTGGAATGCCTCAAGGCATGCATAAATCATTTTTCTGAATTATTTTATGTCTGTGGGTCTTGCATTATTACGTAATTTCAATTTTGTATTTACGGCAACACCTTGCCTTACTTTGCCTAAAGCTTTATTTGGAAGGGAATATTGAAAATGAGAAGTGTGATAAATTCTTTTTTGAAATAATAATTATTCATGTATGAATGTTGTTATACACGAGCAGATTCATAACTGTTTTATAAATTCATGCTTTTTAAATTATTGTCAATTTTATTACTCATTTTGCTAAGTTTTTATACTCTTTTGTCTGATTTTGATTATTTTCGAATAGTTAGAAAGAAAGCGGACTTCGGTTTCGGGAATAATGTGTTACCTAACTACAACTAACGGCAAAAGTTGACGGCTAATCAGTTAGGAAAAAATGCGTTCTGTCAACTTTTGTGAGTGGCTTAAAACGTCTCCCCCAGAGAAAATAAAATATCTCATTTGTTACCTGAATGAAATATATGTCAGAATTTAGGTAAAAATCCCTCTTAATGAATATATCGTTCAGCCAATCTAATATTGCAGAGAATCCGATGCGATTATTCGAGCGAAGAATTCCCTTCTTCTGGTGAAATTACCTGTCGAATAATCACGTGAAATTTGCATATTTTTGTTATTATATCTACATTTTGAAAATTATTACAAGTAAATGTATTTATGCACCAATATGAGAGCTATGCAATGCAATTTTTTTTTCATTAGCTCCACATAGGAGACCCTGAGGAAAATAGTTTCCCCCAGGGCCTATGTCATCTTAGGAGATGCTGTGTGGAGAGTCTTTTTAAGGAATAGAAGGATATGGAGTTCTGGGAAGGAAAAAGGAATAAAGGGTGGGCAGGAATCTGAGGGTCAGTGTATCCAGGAGTGACGGACAATACATCAATCCATCCCTGTGGTAGAAGGCGAAGGGTTGAGAGAGTCAGCCTCTCGATCCGGCCCGCCACGCAGCAGATGGGCAGACGCATCTGCCGCTAAGACCTGGACAAACCCCACCCCACGAACCCGGGCACCCCTGCTAAGTCACCAAACGTAGCGAACCACTTGGGGTGACCTATGGCAGAGGTGTTGGTTATTTAATAAATGGTTCTCGGGGCGGCGGTACCCATACCCGCCTCCCAAATTGAGATAAATAAATCCATGTAAAAATCATTGTTTGTCTGAAGGTGGATTTTGACCAAATGAGCAAATGCTCATTCTAGTATGCTCTTGCAAATTATTTTTGTGCCATCAGTTATAGAATATTCTTTCGGTGCTCCGAGTATGTTCGCCGAAATTTATTAGAATGCTTTGAGAAACGTACGCGCCGCCCATTTTGGCCAGTTTCATACAAATCTTAATTTTGGATTTGAGATCAAAATATCAATCACACTGAAAAATTATTTGTGTAATCAAAAGTATATCAAATATCTAGTACGGTTATAAGCAACTTTATTTATTTTTGCTTTAAATTATAACATATAGGCCATTAAAGATTTTAGTGTTTCATGATTTTAGAGGCAACTTGGGCAATTATTTGTGAGTAATGAAAAATATTAAAAAAAAATTATTTGACTATTTTAAAAATAAAATAAAAAATCTCTGAGATTCAACATATGGAAATTATAATAATTAAATCGATTGTTCTTCTTAAATTCCCACTCACCAACAAATGTTGTTCATTATTCATTTTTTCGATAATTGATAATAATTGAAATCACAATATCGCTCTCACTCTCGGACATGGTGAAGTGGACATTACCACTGAGAGCAACGTGCATTCGCTCGCCTGATCTAAACCTCCCTTGAGCATCTGCAAGCATTCTAATTGTAAATTATTAATTAATTTATTACTTGTTTTAGTGTTTAATTCGTAGAACTCCATTTATTTTTTTTTAAATTAAATTAAAATTAAATTTGATATTCAATTTTTTGAGAAAAACTCTCTTTTTATAACTTTTGAAGGTTATTCCCATCAACGTTATATATCATTGAAGAAGAAGATAACACTTATAATCTAAATGAAAATATGAAAGAAAACAAGACACAGAAAAACAGAAAAAAGAATGGTCGCAACTCAGGTTACAAACCAATTCTTAGAATGATTGTTTCCAATAAAAAGAGTAGTTGCCTATAATATGGAAAAAGAACTAGTTAAATTTGATAATTTGCATTTAAAATCGCATAAATAAGTCGTCTAAAAATCGTCGTTCGAAAATGATCTTGAAACAGCTGTAACTAAATAAATACTAAAATACTTGCAGAACTTGATAAAGAAATATCAAAATTAATTTTAATTAAATTTAAAAAATAAAATAATAATAAAAAATAAAATAAAAATCTAGTTCTTGTTTTTCTCGTTCTTGTTCGTTGGTATTTTTTGGGATAAATGGTGAAAACAAATTACGTTTATACTAAAGATCAAGAAAGAACTAGAAAGCTTTTGTTCCAGCTCTAGATGTAGGTTTGTTTGGTCTAAATCCACCTTTAGACAGGCATTAGGAACACTGGGTTCTAAATAGCTGTAGATATTTTGTATAGAGCCTCGCAGCTATTTAAGAAGGTGGGTAGCGGCATTCCCCTCTCTTCTGGGAGGGAATCAGAGCATGCATGTTGAATGTATCCAAGGATAGTAGCCGCGCTACCTCTAGATCACGAAAAGAATCTGGTTCTAGCCCTAGCTTTATTCTATGCTGGTTTGATCTAAATTCTAAATCCACCCCGAGGCGTCACCAATCGACAACGAAATATCCATGTGAAATTAAAGCTTGTCAATACAAAAACATGTTGATAAATGAAAGTTTTCTTTTTTTTACATTATTAATTCTTAAATTACTCTTTACCTAGGTATATTACATAAAGGTTTAGACGACTAAAGCAGAGGTTCCCAAACTTTTTTTCCTCGTGGACCACTTTCAAAATTTTACTGCTTTCGGTGGACCCCCTGCTGTAACATTTCAACCATATTCCCAAAACTCTACACGCGTTGTACTGAATATTGAATATAACGCTGGAGTTGTGGTATGTCATAACGGGGGAGGGGTAATGTGATATGAGAGGGGGGGCGGGATGGAATATGGGCACGGGATGTGTCTCAATATGACCATTTTTCACCGAAATACTAGTGTACTGCCTACATTGACAGGTAAAGCCAAGCCAACATTCTTGTTCTTTACTATCGAAACCAATGAGCTATATGCTCTGTTTAAGGAGCTAAACGTGACAAAATTCATAAAACTGGGAAGACTTGGGTGGCTGGGTCATGTGGAGAGAATGACCGAGCATCAAGCACCAAAGTCCCTGTTGAACTCAATACCGATAGGGCGAAGGAGCGTGGGAAGGCCAAGATTAAGATGGAGAGACAACGTCCTCAAAGATATATCTACCTTGGAGATATATCTAAACTGGAAAGAACTGGCCCAAAACCGAGATGAGTGGAGGAAGACTCTTAATGAGGCCAAGACCCACTAGGGGTTGTAGAGCCAAGAGTGATGATGATGACTATCGAAACCAGATAAATTTTCTTGGACCCTTACAACGTGTGGACCCCCATTTTTTTATCATGCCTACGTGGACCCCCGTCGAGTCTCCCTCGTCGAGATAAATTTTCTTGGACCACTTACAACGTGTGGACCCCCATTTTTTTATCATGCCTACGTGGACCCCCGTCGAGTCTCCCGTGGACCCCTGGGGGTCCACCTGAACCGCTTTGGGAATCGCTGGTTTAAACGATGATGTTGGACGTCACTACCACTGCTAATTCAACGAGGAGTGAAAACTTAAATACAAACATTCCGCACGCTGTTATGGGAGGCTTCTGTCGAATCAATTATCTTATAGAAATTTCTTACATTGTCTCTCCTTTGATCATCTAAAAAAATAAAGAAAATCCACAAATATTTAAAGCCACTGAAAACAGCACATCAGAAATATGAGTAACATGTGTCATGAGAACGCATTATTCCATTTATAACAAAATGCAACTTTAGAATATAATTTGTAAGCTCTATTTCCAACTAGATAACTTGTTTTTTTTGACACATTTTTAATAATGCAAAATAAATGCTGTTTGGTGAATCTGATGATGATGAACACTGTAACGCTGTCCTAAACGCTAGCTAAAGAAGGGGGAAGCGCAACACGGCATAATATCCCAAAAATAAATCATGATATGCTTTTGGCCGTGAAAATCTCAAATCATATTTATGCCAATTATTTTCTTTTAGAAGCTATTTATGTTGAATCAAACTTTTCCTCACACTCCTATCGTTTTGGCCTCCACACTAGACCCTCAGCCAAGCGGTTCCTGGCGCTAGTATAAACATCAAGGGCTATTGCATAAATAAATTAAAAATTAAAAGTATTAACGGTGTTCGTAGAAATTATTAGGTTTTGACAAATATACACTTGCTCTTCTCCCACCACTGGCTCATTTGGAAAGTTATTTGTAATGTCTTCAGTTCATTGATGGTCGCCTTGGAAAATCACCACTCCACAGGGGTTGTGAAATCAGTAGGTTTAATGAAACAATCTCCTTTGCTATACAAATTTCTCGTTGGGACCTATATTGCAGCAAATGATTCAACGATATTAGCAAAAGCTTTAATCTGAAACAAAAAGGTTACATGGAATACATCCCTCCGTGTATGGCGATGAGTCGAGGGATTCCGTCTAGAGAAGTCAAATTATTTCTCTCAATCGGTCTCCAGATCAAGCCCGCCAGGCAATTGGTAGGCAGACGCGTGCCAAAAGCAGTACAAACCTCATACCATGAGCCCGATTATCTCTTATGCCACTAAATGTAGCGAATTAGGGAGACTTACGGTAGATCTAACTTGTGGAAAATATAATAATTAAATCGATTGTTCTTTTTTAATTCGTCACCCACAAACATCTCTTCCTTCTTTTCTTTTTCGATATTTGAGTCATAACGGTTAATGCAGCACTTGAAATTACAATATCGCTCTCATTGTCAGAAATGGTGAAGTGACTACGACTGTTGAATAATAAACAATGTGCATTCTTCTCTCGCCTGGTCTAAACATTCCCAGAGCATCTGCAAGAATTTTAGTTCTTGTTGTTCTCGTTCTTGTTCGTTTGATGTAAATGGTGAAATCGAATTACCATTTAGGGGTCGTCCATTAATCACGTGAGGCTTTAACGCAAATTTTTCTAAACCAAACAGCGGCGCGTGGCCTTGACTCACCGTTGCCAGGCAACGATTTCCCCGTGCGTTGCGACAACCGCTCGGCTCACCAGTTGCCAGTAAGCCTGTGATTTTGACGCCGTATATGTACATGCGTAAATCGTTGCCGTGTATGTTTTGCCTTAAAACAATGGAAAAATGTCTAAACTATAACATCTGTATTTATTTATTTTATTTTTTTATTTATTTAAACGCCCACAGGGCTTTTACATATAGTGCAGTACATGTTTTTGATAAAATACAGGAAATAACATAAAATATAAGAAACAAAATAAAGATAACATTAAATATAAGAAACAAAATAAAGATAACATAAAATATAAGAAACAAAATATATATAACACCAAATATAAGAGTTGACACAAAGCAGGTAACATAGAATATATGGTAAGTAAAAATAGAGGTAAAGATGGTTTAAGAAGTAGAAATAAATAGTTGGCACATACGTCGTTTAAAGTTTGATAAATTTAATTTATTATCAAATACATCCAAATTGTTTAAATATTGGTTACCAAGGCTATGTAAACGCTGTATTGGAGAAACTATAGTTGGAATGAGATGTGTGTATATGAAATGTTAATATTTGTCTAGTCGATCGTGTAGGTACGTGTAGATTTATCAATTGCAGGAGTTCACAACAGTTGAATTTAGAATTTAATAATTTTAATAAAAAGGTAAGGTCGTTAATTTTTCGTTTGTTTTCTAAGTTGGAATATTTAACATATTCATTAAAGACGGGTAATTTATGTTCTCTAAAGAGATATTAAGTTTAAAATTTACGTAACGTATAAAGATCTATTTGCAGAGTATAAAAAGGGAAAAAACCTAGTGTAGCTCAGAAAGAATTTAATGAGTTGCGGGCTGATGCAAAACAAAAATATACCACAAAAAAAGAAGAAAAATATATGTTTTTTTTTACACTTTCCTTTATTATTTTTATGCCAGTCAAAAACAACCTGCAACCTTAATGTCTGTTTGGACATTTTCATCACGATGCTTAATTTTCCAAAACTTAATCAGATTATAATTGTATTTAAGGATAATATTCTGAAAATTTCAATATACTTTTTACTAAAAAAAAACATGATTTTGGGTATGGAGTGGGGAGGGTAGTCTAAAACCTCACCACCGGGGGGGGGGGAGGGGGTTAAAAAGTTGCTAAACATCACGTGATTAATGGACGACCCATTACATTAAAGATGAAGAAAGAAATCTTATTCCAGCCCTAGCGTTATGCTCGTTTGGCCTAAATTCACCTTAAGGCATCACCGATCGACACCAAAATATCCACCTTAAAGCTCAGACGATTCTCTACTTGGGTATTTGTATATTAAAAAAAACATTACGTACATTAAAAAAACGTGTTTTTTCGAGGTTTAATTTATTTATTATAAATACAAAGTAATACAATATGACAATAATCTACTTTTTAGCAGTTTGTCGATGGGTACTTTTACTTTGGAGATATAAATAAACTTATTTTACATAATTAAATGCAGTTAGAATTTTTGTGTTGATCTAATACAAATTATTTCTGTCGGCAAGCCAATTTTTCAACAAAATATTTGTTTCACGATTTGTACATTTTTTGATTTCGGCAGGTAACATATTTAAGCAATTAGGTATCATATAGTCCAGCGTTCTTTGTCCATATTTGTTTAAATGCTTAGGTACAATTAGTCCTTCATTTAACGTAAAACGAGTATTGTAAGTGTGGTCCAGTTTATTTATGTATATGGAGCTATTTATATGTGGACATATAATTTTATACCTCAGAATTGCTCTTACTGAGAGAATTTTGAGATTTTGGTAAAAGTACGGAACGTTAAATAAAAATAAAAAATGAAAATTTTCTTTATTATCAATTCTTAAATCGTTCCTGACTAAGGTATGTATATTATATACAGGTTAAGACAATGAGGTTGTACGTCACTACCGCTGCTAATTCAACGAGGTGTGAAAAATTAAATACAAACATTCCGCACGCTGTTATGGTAGGCTTCCGTTGAATCAATATCTTATAGAAATTTCTTAGATTGTCTCTCCTTTGATCACCTAAAAAATGAAAAAAAATGCACAAATCTTTAAAGCCCCTCAGGACAACACATCAGAATTATGAGTAATTTATGTCATGAGAAAGCATTATTCCATTTATTATTTATTATTTACACTACATTATTATTATTATTTATTTTTAACTTAACAAAAATTAAATTAGATAATTTAGTTATCCATTTACAAACTGTAGTTAATCCACTGTTAGATGACTTATTTATAGGATTTTAAATGTCAATTTACTCTCAAGTGCTGATAAACTAGTTGAGAGTGTATTATGTAGGGTTCGGAATTTATTTCCCACACTGTTAGGGTTTTCGTAATTGTTTTATAATGACGTTATGGCTATGACTCATTTAAGTGCATTATATTTTTTAAGTATTGTAAACAAACCAAGTAGTGGGGAATAAATAATTTTCCTTACTTTATTAATTAGCATTGGGGTCATTCGTTCGTTTATTGAATTCTAATTGTTCAAGCAAATTTAATCTAAGGCCCTTTCTTTCTACATGTAATGGTTTAGGCTTATCGTTTTTAAGTGGAACGTGATTATTCACTAAGAGATATTCAGCGAATTTTGAAGAAGTATTTTTATTATTATAACATCGTATATGTTCTTTGTATCTAGTTGAGAATGCTCTACTTGTTTATTCGATGTAATAGCATTACAGTCGGTGTGGTCACATTTTAATTCAGATATGCCACCGTTATTGAGTTTAGTATTTCTACTTTTTGAATTTTTGAGGCTTGTTCCTATATTATTATTGGTTCTAAAAGCTATATTTAACAACATTTTTAAATTTCTTTTGCAATTTTTAAAGATTCGAGACACGCAAAATTTTCTACTCTTTTGTTAAGTACCGGATATTTTGAATTAATTTTAAATTTGTATTTCTTGTTTTTTATTATTTTTTTCAATGTTATTTGCCTCGAAGCCGTTATTTGCGATTGTCTTAATAGTTTCCCTCTTTTTTTACGTTTGCTTTATTGTCTAAGAGAATCTTAATGAGTCTATGTACCATTGAATAGTAAGCTAATAATTTATGGGACCAAGGATAAAAAAAAAAAAAAAAAAAAAAAAAAAAAAAAAAAAAAAAAAAAAAAAAAAAAAAAAAAAATAAAATTAATAATAATATGAGTTGAGCTTGCATTTATTGTTGTATCTGTAAAAGATGGTTTTCTAAATATTTCGAAGGTATGTTTATTATTACTTCTACCAATTTTTCAGCGCCCTTCAGGTGATTTTTCACAAAAACGACGCTATATAAATCATTCAAATATTATTATTATTAATTGTCAGATCTAAAAAAATGATTTTACCTTCAATCTCATGTTCAACTGTGAAGCAGATCTTATAATTAATGGTGTTGGCCCAATTAGTAAAGATATCTAACTGTCGGTTGGTGCCTTTCCAACATATAAGGAAGATTTAAGAATAATGTTTTCAATGTTATCCATAAATATCTCTGCTAAAAATGGACCTAACGGTGATCCCATTGGAAGACTATCATTTTGTTGGTAGTATGAATCATTAAAAAGGAAATAATTTGTTTCTACGCAAATTTTTATGAGCTGGAATAACTCTTCTTATTACCGGATTGATATTACATTTTTCAAAGATGTTGCAGTGGGTTTGGATAGGAATCTGGGAGTCAGTGTGCTAGGAATGATGGATGTACGAAGCCATTCCCTCCACTGCGTTGCAAGGCGATGAGTCTCAGTCTCTACTTATCTGGCCCGCCACGCAATAGATGAGCAAATGAATCCGCACCAAGACCTAAACAAACCCCACATGAACCTGGGCAGCTCTGATAAGTTACAAAACGGAGCGAACCACGTAGGGTGACATATGGTAAGGGTGCTGGTTATCCAATAAATGGTTCCCGGACTGTACTCATGCCCGCCTCCCAAATTATAACTGATGTTGAATGATTGTAATTGATTCTTACCTGGTTCGTAATTAGAAAAAATGAGACCTCGGCAAACGATTTCTTTCGTGTTTTTGGTTTCATCAATCAGAGCTTCACACGAGGTAAACATCGCCATCACGTTAAATAGCGTGCGGGTGGACCAGAGGATAAAGACAATCGTCTGGAAAATCCCCTGAGAAATATTTGTGTGTGTAAACAAGAATATTATTATAGAACTGAAAGTAACTCCAGAAAAGAAAATACGAAAAATTGTTTCATTTTTCTTACAACATGATTCGTAGCTCCAACTATAATAGTTGTGTTCATAGCAAACGCTATTGGGCCGAAAAGCAACTGTAAAAAAATATATTTATGGTTAAAATTCATGAATAAAATCGATATTTTTTTTGTTATTTGTTTTTGGGGTGTTTTGCCGTGTTGCGCTACCTGCTTCTTTAGCCAACGTTTCGGACAGCATGACAGTGTTCATTATGTCTGATGATGTCCATTGTGTTCTGATAATGGACTGAAAGGAATGAATGAATGTTAATGAATACTCTCTTCTATAAAAGGCTCATTATGCCTACTCCATATATAGTGTTAGTAGTGTTTTTACTTTAGTGCTTATTTTTAATGTGTTTAAAATTAGCAATAATATATATAATAAAAGGATCCAGCTTACCACTAAATTAAATTGGAAATTAATCATCTCCAAAACGTCCATTAACTTTGTGTATATATTCTCAATTGAAAATAAATTAAAGCTTCCTGCGATTTCCATCGTTATTTCAGTTGAAGCAAAACCTAAAACTTTGTTTTTCAACATAAACATAAAGGCATCTCTGCTCCTATAGTTATATTCAGGTTTTCGAAATTCCAAACATAACAAACTATTGATAATATTAGTGTAGGAACTAATTATTTTAACAAAATTGTAGAACTTATAAGTCAAATAATTGGTCGATATGATTAAACAGTAAATCCACACAGTTGAGGCGGTTATGATATCACCTTTGCTTGAAAATGCCATCATAGCGTATGTCAGCGTACCAACAAAATAAATCATGTCCAGCAAATGAATCCACACGCAAGATTTTTTTAAATTTAAGTATTCGTTTACACGTGGCATCATGCACTCAATGCTGAAGAATTTTTTCATGATTTTAACTGTTGTCATTGACGCTATACTTGACAACCAAAATAGAATAACATTCACCACTGTTGAGGAGAACAGTAAGGAATTGGCTAACAAATACACTGCTGACAATGTTGATATCTGAATAAAAATTGGCTTTACAAAGTGATATAAAGCAAACATTGATACGGAGGATAAGATTGTTTGTTGTAGTTTTGTAGCCCAATGCGATGTTGTAAATTCATCGTTTACGATGCGATAGTCTCTTAATCCAAATATTGCGTTCACAACCCATAAAGGCTCAAGTTTTCTATCAACAGCATTACAAAATTCACTTTTATTTACGTGGTCTTTTGGAATTATTTTCATTTTGATCATTTCGTTACTGAGTATGTCGGTTTGGCGTTGAAACAATGTGAAACATTTTGAATAACTGCGGCAACCAATGGCAAAGCATGAGTTAGCAATTTAACGTGGGTGTTTACTGGATCGAACCTTCATAATTATTCATCGT
Organism: Glyphotaelius pellucidus; assembly: GCA_936435175.1. Taxonomy (NCBI): domain Eukaryota; kingdom Metazoa; phylum Arthropoda; class Insecta; order Trichoptera; family Limnephilidae; genus Glyphotaelius; species Glyphotaelius pellucidus. Next base: position 7,190,231 of record OW386552.1, on the reverse strand, counting down.
AAAAACACGTATGTCATTGAACACTTACGTGAAATTGGTAAAAATAATATTGTTCGTAGTGCTCAGTAATGATAATGTCTATTGATTAGTGTAAAATAACTTAATGCCTCAATATACGATATTACTATTTGTTCATTCGATTAATTTTCTAAGGGCCTGTTGAAACTAAAACAATCATGTACTAAGTTATTTATTTATTTATTAATAAACGCCCTTTTTCGGGGCTTTTACATTTATAGCATAGTTAGAAAAATACATATTTATTGTAACTGCCTCAATAACAATATTTTATATTTATTCAAAGATAAATTGAAGATGTCCATTGACTTGGTATAATTATTTCCCTCCATATTATGACTCATTTATCACCGCTTATGTTGCTGATTTAAATCTGAATAGAGCAAAATACGTCTCATCTCAGGGGCATGGTGAGCATATCATTCATTCTGACACCTGGGGGGTGGAATTTGTTATAAAAAATTAAAGAGTTAATTTTCAGTAGAAATTTAAATTTGCTTTATTGTTAACACATAGTTTCCGGAACAATATACAGTTTATAAAATAAATATGGCTTACCCCAACAGACCGTTATTTGATAAAACTAGCTAACTAAACTCAACGTACGCCGAGATGGTATTTGTTGGAGAGGGCCAGGCCGATGAAGACGCCCTACTATTTTCAGGGCAATCGCAACCCCTGATGATGTCCCCGAGAGTTTTCTGTGGACGGGAGCCGGCCCAACGGCTCTCCAGTCCACAAAGAAATTGTAGACAGCACGGAAGATCCGAATGGTCATCTAGTGGCAACTCGGCTTATCTCCGAATAGGGATTGAACGGAGCTTCTACGAACGAGTGTCGAAACTCGTAAGAACCTTTCGCGGTGCTTGGGAATCTCGGCTACATTGATTACGGCATAAAATGGAAGTTCGGCTAGCGGGGATCGACTAAAACTTTGATAAGATTTTCAAAACCGGACATTCAACGTGTTTACTCCTTGCTTCATTAGACCGAAATTGGACGAATCGCGAATTAAATACTCAGAATTCCGCTGGGGTAAGTCATGAATATGATTCACATAAATACAACACAAATCCCGGTGAACTTATAGAATTCTTCGATCAATCTTTTAACTTTCAACATGGTAGCTAAAAATATGACTACAGGCGACGTGTTTTTCCTTTCTATAACGTGTTTTGCCTAATGGGGCTGAACGAGTTTTATAAACCTTGTTATTGATAACTCTTCAAACGTTTCGAATGGGTCATGGATATGTATGTTGTCCGCTAAACACCATTCTGTGCGTGGAGGGTCTTTTTAGGGAAGGAAGGAGAGGAAGTTCTGGAAAGGAAAAAAAATATGAGGATTGGATGGGAATCTGGAGGTCAGTGTGCCAGGAATGACGGACGTACGAATCCATTCCTCCCACTGCGGTGCAAGGCGATGAGTCGAGAGAATCCGGCTGGACAGGTCAAAAGGTCTCTCTCAACTAGTCTCTCCCGATCTGACCCGCTACGCAGTAGGCGAACAAATGCATCCACCGCCAAGACAAACCTCACCCCATGAACCCGGGCACCCCTTCTAAGTCGCCAAACGTAGCGAACCACTTGGGGTGACCTATGGCAGGTGCAATAGATGGTTCCCCGGGTGGCGGTATTCAAACTCTTCTCCTAAATTGTAACTGATGTTGAATAACTGTAATTGATGCTTACCTAGTTCGTAATTAGAAAAAATTAGACCTCGGCAAAGAATTTCTTTTGTGTTTTTGGTTTCATCAATCAGAGCTTCGCATGCGGAAAACATCACCATCACATTAAAAGTGTTTCTTAACCGTATTGAAAGAATCGCCCTTTTTACCACAGTAAAATTATCCGCTGCGTGTTTCATCAACATTTGTGGCTTTTTTAGGCTCGCAATCATGAAATTTTATTACCCGTCGATTAACAGTATCGTCACTAATAATAAAAACCTTTAAAGTCAGTAGGAAGTCACTTTTTTAGCAGATTCGATAAAAGCACACTGTTTAACTTACGTTGAAATAGCACTAGAACACTTCTCCATACTTCTGCTTCTTAAAATACACTGGATAAATTCAACGATCTCAAACCTGCACTAGCGTACAGAGGGGAAAGTCACCTCCACATTCCACCTGGTCTGAAGCATCAGTATAATATATATTTTAGCCGCATCGATTGTCACCAAAATATTCGTGAGAAGTTAGAGCTCCGAAGATAAATTAATAATAAATAAATTGATTAAATTAATAAAAAACATGTTGATAAAAGAAAGTAATTTATTTCCATTAATAATTTTTAAATTATTCTTGACTTAGGTATATTATATCAAGGTTAAAACGATGAGATTGGTCGTCACTACCAGTGCTAATTCAACGAGGTGTGAAAAATTAAATACAAACATTCCGCACGCTGTTGTGGTAGGCTTCTGTCGAAGCAATATCTTATAGAAATTTCTTAGTTTGTGTTTCCTTTGATCACCTAAAAAAAAGAGGATCCACAAATTTTTAAAGCCACTCTGGACAACACATCAGAAATATGAGTAATGTATGTCCAACCATAAACAGTTGTGTTTTGACACATTTTTAGCAAGGCAAAATAAACGCTATTTAGTGAATCTATGTGAACAGTGCCTGCATCTGTCCTGATGATGTGACGCTGTCCGGAATGGTGGCTAAAGAACGGGGAAGCCTAATTCATAATACCCCAAATAATAATCAAGATATGCTTTTGATCGTGAAAATCTCAAATCATGTCAGTATTCATATGAATTTGAAAGAAATCTGAAATTTATGGTTAATAAATTTTTTTGTTAGATATTAATAATGTAAATCATTTAGGGCACAAAAATGAAAGAAGATCAAACTATACTCCTAGTCTATTGCTCTTTTCGTACAGTTCCTTTTGCCCAAGCCTTGGTTTTTGGCCTCCACACCAGTGGCGGACTAAGGGAGGGGCGGAGGGGGCGGCCTGTCCCGGGCCCCTGGTCCTGGGGGGTCCCCAAACTCCTCCCTTGTTCCTCAATGTTCCCTTGATCGAATCTTAAAAAAGGCTTTAAGGCACCAGGGCACTGTACAAAAATTTTTGCGTCACTTTTTAAATTCGTTTTCTGAAATATGACTTGTTAGGAATGTTCTCACCAAATTTAATCTAAAAATTAAAATCTAAAAATTGAAGGAGAGACAGCAATTTATGTGAAACCGTTTGAAACAGTTTGTATGTTGAATTATCCTTCAGCAAACTTTGAATGCGTTTTTCTCGAAACTTTTTAAACAAGTTTTTCAACCTGGTTGACAACATATCAAACAAATATCCGATTTGCACGCGCCAATTCTGAAACTGTTCGAAAATCCAGTGTCTACGGCATACCATGTAGGTGAATTCCGATATTTAAAAAAAAAGAAAAAATGGCGGACCAGCAAAAAAAAAATAGAAAGGCGCTTTTCGTCCGGAAAGCGAGAGGTCCTGGGTTCGAGTCCCAGAAGTGCCAATATCTTTACCTGATGTTTCCATTTCAAGATTTTTGATTGAATTTCGCTCGTATTGTCTTCATTTAATTGAATATTACAATTTGACGATTTATTCATAAAATTTAAAAGAACAAAAAAAACTTTTGCTTTACAAAAGGCTCATGGAGACTTATATTACATCAAATGATACAAACCTGATGAAAACCTACCGCCAAGACCTAACCAAATCTCCCCATATGAACCCGGGCACCCCTGCTAGGTCACAAACGAACCACTTGGGGTGGCCTATGGCAGGGGGATTTGTTATCCAATAAATAGTTCCCGGGGCGGCGGTACTCATACCCGCCTCCCAAATTGTAACTGTTGAATGATTGTAATAAATGATTTCTTCAAAATAGGCAAATTTACTTTGTGGCGTCATCATTAATTTAATGAAAAACAAATAACTTTGTGTAACACCACTATTTAATTAACAATATCAACATGTTTCGAAAACTATGTTTTCTTCGTCACGATAATAAGTTAATAAAAAATAACAAAAGACAAACAACTATATACTAATTAGAACATAGACAAAATATTAGAAAGGAGAGGTGATTAATTACCTAAAATATATCATTAAAAAAAAACAATTATATAAAATAAAATATAAAAATTATTTTAGAATGGGTAAAAAATTACATTAACATAATAAAAAATCTTTTAAAAACAAAACAAGAAGCCTAAATAACAAAATAAATTATTATAAATATAAGTATTAATACGAAAATAAATTTAAAAGATGGCTATTTAAAAAAAAAAATAATAAACAATGTGAAGAAAAAAAGCTTGCCGTCAATATTTCAAAAGTTACACACGACAAAAACCTTATCATAACAAAGGCAGATAAAGGAAATTCAATTATTATTTTAGATAAAGTGGATTACATAAAAAAAGACTTTGAATTTTTTAGATAATGATAATTTTGAAATTGTTAATAAAAATCCAATCAATAAATGCCAAGAAGAAATTATTGATACATTAAAAGCTTGCAGAAGTGAAAATATTATTAGTTTATTTAAAAACAAAAAATTAACTATTAAAAATCCACAAGTACCAAAATTATACAGTTTGCTAAAAATCCATAAATTAGAATTATCCAAAATCAGTCAGAGCTCCGCACGCGGTAAACATCGCCATCACGTTAAATAGACTGCGAGTGGCCCAGAGGATAAAGGAAATCCTCTGGATAATTCCCTGTGAAATATTTATGTTTATAAACAAGAATATCGCAATGGAACTGAAATTAACTCCAGAAAAGAAAATATGAAAAATTGTTTTATTTTTCTTACTAAACTATTCATAACTTTAACACCAATAATTGTGTTCATAGCAAACGATATTGGGTCGAAAGGTGAAAAAAATCGATACTCTTTTGAAGAAAAATATTTTTATATAGAATAATTAAGACTGGTGAAGTTTTTAACTGTCCAAACGACCATTAGAAAATTTTACAGGAGGAGAAATAGCCCAGTCAATGAACGCATTGAACTGGAACATGCTAGAGGAAAGCTGAATTTTTGCAGGTGGATAGTACTTCTTATGTGGAGTATTTTCCAAAAAAGTCCCCACCCCTCCCCCGCTTGCTTCCTCCCCTGTCCCCTCCCAAACTTTACAATTTTAGAGTTCTACAAAATCCATTATATCTCTTAAACTATTATATGCATCTGAAAAAAAATTTCTCCTTTAAACTTCTTAGAAAGCTGTCTAAAAATAAGGTGTCTATTTGTCTTTGTTATCTATTACGGTTTGGCAAATAATAATGACATTGTCGCAAAAATATTTTTTTTTTTCGTAAAATTTTGATTTAAAGGTGAATATTTTTTTTATCTGGGGGGACACGCAAAAATATTTCATATAATTTATTTGCCAAATTTAATAAGCTTTAAAACGATGTATAATATTGCTTACCTTTATTCTTAATACTGGTCAAAATCCGATTCGATAGCAGGGCGGCACGGCGTGCTTGGCGGTCGGGCCTAGCTCGCTGTGCTTGCAGATGACCGATTTGAGCTTAGGTAGGTATTTATAGTTTTAAATTGAAACACCGAGTACTTTTTAATTGATTCACGATTTAAAAACGCTTTAACACTAAACTGTATAGTAATAGTAGTAATGGAGGCTTTCTTACCTTGCTTTAAAAAAACGTCTTAAAATAAAGGTGGATGCGAAGCTAGTTCAAACTCAGAGTAGGATTTGAGCTTTGCAGGACTGTCACATACGCATAATATTCTATTGAATATCTGATTAGGGTTGATTATAAATTCTTTGTTTCTAACTTTGTTAGATTTATTACTGGCTTGAATATCAATCATATCCGATCTGTGTAGTTTTACTTCTGAAAAACTTTGCCCTGCCATTTTCTTCATAGCTTTGAACCTTACCTCATAAGCATCGTCATATGTTTTAGTTGAGTCTGATACTAATCTCGAAGAAATGCAAATTAATTCACCAGACTTTCGAGCAAAAGTATTGTGTGTCACCAGTATAAATTTTGTTAAGTCTTGTTTGAAAAGCTTCACTGATTGAAATGAATAATGGAGCTCCTAATATCCATTTACTGAGAAATCCCACACCCTTGCGTAAGTGCTCCTACTGTTTTTAATGACTTCATCAAGGATTGTTCATGTCAATGCATGTATCAGTCCAAACTCCTGAGCAAAACATGTTGTTAAGTAAAAACATATTGTAAGTTTTGCTGTCCGACTTGTCGCTTTGATTGTGTTTTAAGTGTCGGTGAAATGTTTAAGATTTATTGCAACTGATTCGTCTTCACAAGCTTATTCATGTGGCATCTTCTTGTTCACAATATTTCTTTTATTTCACGAGGAAAAAATGTATCATGAGAGTCATTGCAAATTATTTTGACGATTGCAGCGCCTGTAAGAACATAGGCTCTTACAGCTCTTGCATAAGCGTGTCCTTTTATCACGTGTATCACTGTGGGACCTCCGTACACAGTTTTCCATAAATCTTCGAGCCCACTTTCTTCCGTGATCCAATACATCCCAAATATGATATTTACAAATGAAACTTCCTAGTCATACAATAATTTTTGAAATTTCAGATGATCCACCAGCCCCCGCTACCATTTCAATAGGTTTGAGAAAAAGCGGTTGGTCGAAGTTACAATGTCACACAATCGTTCATAAACCCGTTCCAGCTAACTTTTGAATGCACAATGCTAATTTTATGTCACTTCACCACAAATAATTGGTTGGAGATACAAAAGATAATGAATCGGCATGCTCTTTTCTGAAAGATATACATTCACTGACATCTTTGATGGTTACATCTTTCAAGCCGCTCTTTTTTCTCTTCGCGTAACAAGGTTGAAGGATATTTTCTTGATTAACGTAATTTCCATTTCATCACTGAAGACGAAGTACATCTAGACTTGTAAAATTAGAGGCTGGATTGATGCACATTGCACTTTATTCTTCCCACGGCATGAAATGTGCTTAGGCCATCAAATTTTTCATTTTTAATTTTTCATTTCAATGGCATTTTCGAACACAAATTGTTAGAATGTATCATCTTCGATTGTAGGAGGCCCAGCTCTTATTACAGATCTTTGGTATCTGTCACCTTCATGACACGACGAACAAATGCCCAATGACGACAACACTTCTATTAAATTCTTAGATCCGTACATTCTCTGTAGAAAACACAAACTTGTCTGAATTGATGACAAAAAGACCTTGGCCTTGCAGATGCTATTATGGCGTGGTTAATTACTAAACGTCTTCTCGTAACATCAGGTCCATTATCATACAATCTCTTCTTGGTTACAGTTAACGTGAACAGATTCAGAGTTTGAGGAACTAAATCATCACCCCCACGACTGATTTCCGAAACATCAGGATAGCTTTCACAATCATGTGGCATTTTTTTAAACTTCTTTTCTGATTATTTCTGCGGCAGCAAGTACAATTCTTAAACATTCCAGATTTGCATTCTTTTCTTTGTTTCTGTACCAGTCGCCTAGTATCTTATAACTTGAGTGAGACAGAAAAACTGTCATGTGCATGTATACATAAAATCTTGAAAATAGTCAATGTATACATAAAATCTTGAAAATAGTCAATTACTTGTTTTTTAGGAAATGTATATGAGTACGGAAGATCACTGCCACAAATGTCTTTTACTATTTTCCCTAATTTCTCTAATATAAACTGACATTCGTCAGTATTTTCTAAAAAACTACAGAGTTTAAGAAAATTTTTAGCTGAATTATCATATTTAGGTGTTCCTATATACTGAGTTGGTTTACTTTTACAGAACTTCTTGTAGCAAATGCCATGATAGCGAGCTTCTGCTACGACCAAATCAAACACACCTAAAAGTTTAGATTTTATTTTTGCACCCCATTTGTCATCTATTATATTACAATGTTTCCCCTATTTCTGGTCTTAACACCAAATGTTTTGTTAACGATATTTATGAGATAGTTTAAAATCAAACGCTGTTTTTTATTATCAAAAATAATACTCACAAATAGTTCTCCGTGAAATTAAATGTATTTTCTAAATGCCTTAGGAATTGCTGAGGTGTACCTACTGGTCAATAGGCTACAATTAACATTTGTAAAAGCTTTAATACTGCTAGGCTTATTATACATTTTTCTACAATCTACGTGGACAGTTGGTTACGCTACCTAAAGTGGTTAATTTAACATAATTATTATCTCTTTCAATACTAGCGTTAATTAGCATTTGTAACCCTTTCTTTACTTTAACAAAATTTCCTGGAAGGTATTTTTTTTACATAAAATACACAATAAGTTCTCTTCAGACATTTTCAGTGGTTTTTTTTTTTATTTATTAATTGTTAATTAATTTTTTCTCAATATTTTAACCTGATGAAGGAGGGAAAACGCACAAAAAACTTGATACACGGCTTGGCGCAACCACGTCAAAATATAACCACAAAACCGACACACACCTTAACCTTAAGACATATCTTTTTTTTTTAACATATGAGATCAAACTGACCATATTTATTTATTTTTTCGTTTGTTTCAACTTGATAAAACAGTAAATAGCGACGCGACAAGAACGACATGTCGCTTGGCCTCGCCACTCCGTGTTACGGCCAGCCCGCGCACGCCGTTGCGTTTGTCCACTATTTTCGATAGAAATAAAAGATGTAAGTAAACATTGTTATGCATGGTTTTAAAGCTTATTAAATTTGACAACTTATTTGTCGAAAGTATTTTTTCATATTTTCTCAGACAAAAAAAATATTCAACTTCAAAAAATAATTTTGCAAAAAAAAAAATTTTTTTAACAACAATCTCATTATTATTGGCCAAACTAATGCAGATATTAAAAAAAGTTTTATTATAGAATTTTTAGGCAATTTTATAAGAAATTCAACGATGAAATTTTTTTTCTGATATATCTTTTAGTTTACGAGATATAATCGCTTTAGTAGAACCCCACATTTTAATGTTTGGGAGGGCACAGGGGAGGAAGCAAGCGGGGGAGGGGTAGGGACTTTTTTGGAAAATACTCCACATAAGATGTACTATCCACCTGCAAAAATTCAGCTCTCCCCTAGCATGTTCCAGTTAGGGCCTGTTTTTTGTCTAGATTGACTGGGCTAAAAGGTTTCTTTCATTATTTCAATGAAACATTATGAAAGGTGTAAGATAAAGCTATTTCCTTAAAGGTAAAGGTCGCATTAGTTTAAATAATTCTTACTCTTTTTTTTACATGAGCTCCACACAGGAGGCCCTGAGGAAAATAATTTTCCTCAGGGCCTATGTCATCTTTGGGGATGCTGTGTGGAGGGTTTTTTTTTTAGGAAAAGGAGGAGAGATGAGTTCTGGGAAGGAAAAGGGTTTAAGGGGTGGGTAGAAATCTGGGGTTCAGTGTATCCTGGTCATCCGCCTCCAAGACCTAGACAAATCTCACTCCATGAACCCGGGCACCCCTGCTAAATCACCAAACGTAGCGAACACTTGGGGTGACCTATGGCGGTGATTAACTATCATTTTTCATACTTCAATCTATTTTTTATTTTAAAGTGGAGATTGAACAAAAACTAAAATGGTCGTTTGGACAATTAAGAACCAAGGCGACGGAATGCATCTATACTTATGATACGTAGATAGACACCTATATTTATTTTTGTTCAAGGAAACAATATACCACCACAAAAAAAAAATTCTCTTTCTATTTATGTTTTTAGTACCGCGATAGTTTTAGTGACATAATAAAGATAATTATAAAGGCTTTTCAAAAAATTTGTATCTGTTGTTTATTATGTATGTTTTATAGGTTAGTTTTTACCCAATTTTTGATTTCAAACGTGAAATTCCCCATATTTTTTTAGCAATGTTAAATTGCTAAATGCTTTCATTGTATGGGTATTTATCCGAAGCTTGTTATTGTATTTGTGGATGATCTCAAACAATTTCAAATATTAATGATTTTTTTTATTAATAATGCTTGGGTGATTTGTATAAGTCCTCTATATAGAATTTGGAATAACAAAAGAAGGCCTTGTTTCTTGTGTTTCGTCAAGGTTCGCAGAAAATGTATTTAACAAGGCTATTATTTTAACAGGCACTTTTTGGAAAATATGCCTCGGGCTCGTGACGTAGCTTGAATTCCCGAAACTACAGATGGTCCAGTTACCGGAGACTAACGTGGGACAGGTTCTTTATCATTTACTTTTGGCACCGTTCTTCAAAAGAAAAAATAAGAGGGTGACTAGAGTAATTCTGTGAAAAATTTAACCGATTCCTCAAAAATTATAATAAATGATCATGGTTTTTTACAATTTTTCCGGTTCCTTGAGAAAAATATCTTTCGTGACATTAACTAAAGAACTAAAGAACTAAAGAACCGGTTCCATGTAATCGGGACAGGAATATCGACCATCTCTACCCGAAAGAAAAGTCAATTCGTCAGTTAGCCGCTGTTCATATATTTTCATACGTGTGTGATTTGGTTTATTTATGGTGCATACTGCGCCTGTCAATAGTCGTGTTGGATTATTCCCTTCCTGAACGTACAGTTTATTATTCGATTATTCTCAACACTTTTCCAGTTTAATCCTATTTAAATATTGTTAATTTGAAAAGTAAGACTACGAATTTTGAAAATTGATATTGTTTGTCTGACTGATATTCATCCTTGCATAATGCGCTAATATCCTCGAGTCTACATCAACAATGTGGAAGTTACACGGGAAATAATCCCTGGATATTTCCAATTCAATCCCAATGCTAGCTGTAATAAATAATAATTAGTATAATTACCAACCTATTAAAAATACATCATTTATATATGCATTCATTCGCTTGACGCCATTGCTTGTATTGCAGTTAATTCAAATATCCCGGTGGAGAATGGACTTCATACTGCGTCACAACTTTCTAGTCAATCACCCCTCTACCCCCTTCCTTGTTATTCCCAATTATAGGCCTTATATCTCCAAACATGACTGTGTTTCACCAAGTTTACGAAATTCATATGGGATAGCCAAATATAATTTCAGCCAAGTATTAGACAGACAAACCGCTAAATGGGATCTTGAACCAAAAGGTACTATAAGTCAGTGGCACATTTGTTTCCCTTCAAATTTGTATTCTATGCACGCATATAACAGCGCCAGTGCCAGCGTATCGAAGAGTCCTATCTCTGAACAGAAACAATGATTTTTCAATGTTGGAAAACAAACCATCTACTTTTGGATTAAACAATGTGCTCAGTTGTAAGTTTTTATCGGTAGTAAGAACACTTGATATTCAATTAACCACTCTTCAAATCACACAATCCTTTTAAATCTGTCAGTAAAACAAAAATATGTACATACTCTCTTCGATAAAATCTCAATTATGCCTACTCAAATGGCAGTCTTTTTACTCAAGTGTTTATTTCTGTTGTGTTTAAAGTTAGCGTTGATAAGTATAATAAAATGATGCAACTTACCACTAAATTAAATTGGAAATTAATCATCTCCAAGACGTCCATTAACTTTGTGTACATATTCTCAATTGAATATAAATTAAAGCTTCCTGCGATTTCCTTCGTTATTTCAGTTGAAGCGAAACCTAAAACTTTGTTTTTCAACAAAAACATAAAAGCATCTCTGTTCCTATAGTTATATTCAGGTTTTTGTAATTCCAAACACATAACAAGCTATTATTGATCGCGTTAGTGTAGGAACTCACTATTTTCACAAAATTGCACAACTTGTGAGCCAAATAATTGGTCGAAATTATTAAACCGTAAATCCACACTGTTGAGGCGGCTAGGATATGATCTCCGGTTGAAAGTATCATCGTAGCGTATACCAGCGAACCAACAAAATAACTCATGTCCAACAAATGAATCCACGTGCAAGATTTTTTTAAATTTAAGTATTCGTTTACACGTGGCATATAGCACTCAATGCTGAAGAATTTTTTCATGATTTTAACTGTTGTTATTGACGCTATACTTGACAACCAAAATCTAATAAAATTCACCACTGCTGAGGAGAACAGCAAGGAATTGGCTAAGGAATACACTGCTGTTAATGTGGACATCTGAACAAAATTTGTCTTTAAAAAGTGGTATAAAGCAAACATTGCTACCAAGGCAAAGATTGTTTGTTGTAGTTTTGTAGCCCAATGCGGTTGTAAATTCATCGTTTACAATGCGATAGTCTCTTAATCCCAATATTGCGTTAACAACCCACAAGGGTTCGAGTTTTCTATCAATAAGCATTACAAAATCCAATTTTATTTACGTGGTGATTAGGAATTATTTTAACTTTAATCATTTCTTTCAAACAGTATGTGAAATTTTCAACAACCATGCCGCAACCAATACCAAAGTATTAGTAATCAATTTAAGGTGGATTTTTAGTGGATCAATCCATTAAATTATTTATAATTAATTAATTACTTAAATTTTAATAATTAACAGTTAAAAAAGACGTATAATTACATCATTGAATTGAGTAAAATTGGTAAAAAGAATATTGTTTATAGTTTTAAGTAATGATAATGTCTATTGATCGGTGAAAAAAAAGTTGACGGCTCAATGCATTACAAAATCCAATTTTATTTACGTGGTGATTAGGAATTATTTTAACTTTAATCATTTCTTTCAAACAGTATGTGAAATTTTCAACAACCATGCCGCAACCAATACCAAAGTATTAGTAATCAATTTAAGGTGGATTTTTAGTGGATCAATCCATTAAATTATTTATAATTAATTAATTACTTAAATTTTAATAATTAACAGTTAAAAAAGACGTATAATTACATCATTGAATTGAGTAAAATTGGTAAAAAGAATATTGTTTATAGTTTTAAGTAATGATAATGTCTATTGATCGGTGAAAAAAAAGTTGACGGCTCAATGTAAGTTATTTCTTTGTGTTCATTCGATTAATATTCTAAGGGCCGTTAAAACTAAATCAATCATGTAATTAGTTATGTATGACTCTCACCAAAGTCATAGGAAAAAAATTTTCATGCAGTAACTTTGAGGTTAAGGTCGGCATTTTATTTTAAGAGTGCAAGAGAGATTCGAATTAGAATAAATATTTAATAGTTTTCATGCTGAATGCCACTTGAGAGGATATACCTAGTATGATTTTCCCTCATTCCATTTTTCCACTCATTGCTTTAAAATCTTTTTTAAGCGTTTTTTTTTTAATAATAATAATAATAACGTTACATTTGTGTAGCGCAGTTTTGTGTCACTTATGAACTAAAATTAAAATTCTGGAAGGAATTCTGGAATTCTTGGAAAATTTATTGATTTATTTTACTGCATGATCATATGATTTGAAATGTGTTTTGTAAAATACTAATGTTTGAAATTTAACGAATCTGCCAACGTTCAACTTAATGGTAAAACTTGATTAAAAAAAATATATTTGTATGCATTAAAAAAAAAAAAGTTTTTTTTTAAATAATATTTTTTTTAGAGAAAATAACAATCTATCAATTCGATGTTATTTTATTATAAAAATTCTTAATTGATTATTGAAGATTTTGAAAACATAAAAAACCTTATTTTTGGTCTCCTGAACAATTGGCATTTTGTCCTTTATAGAATTTCCATGATCGATATGATTTATTTTCGTTATTTGTTTTTGGGGTTGTGCCATATTGCAATCTAATCGCGGACAAAAATGTCCGCATTTACTTGTTGACGCTGTACGGAAGTTTATTAGTTAATCATTTATTTAGTCATATTTCAGCCACTTAAGTTTATCAAAATTCGAACGGAATAATTTGGTCGCGTCTTGGTTGAATTATAAAGTCTATGGATCGCATATATGACTTCTTTCAATGCAAAAATCTTCGTTAGTTCAATACGTTCATTAAATAAGCTAGTAATGTTGATTAACGAACGACATAATTCAAATAAATGCATATATTCACAGCTAACCGAAACTTATCTGATTCTATGGAATCCGGGCTAAAATTTGTCAATCGTCGGTTGGAATTTCTCTTACCAATTGTTGACCGTGATCGCAAATATTGTTAACTGACCATAGATGACGGATTAGGGCAATATCGTATCGTAATAGGGTTATATCGATCGACCAGGCACCCAGGTCCAGTAAGCCCCCACGGAGAGAATGCGAACATTAGTAAAATCAATTGAATCGTGACACTAAATTAAAATGGTAGTCGCATTGTTTTCGATTTCACAAGTCGCCGTATAATAATGGTCATCGAGAGAGCTTTGATATTAACGCCACCACCTCGGCTGTTAGCTGTTAGTTATTATGACAGGGTGACGTGACTGACTTACTCATGCCCCACTAAAATGAATAGGTTGGTTTATGAGTATTGTTAGAATTAATTGTTTTTGCTGAAGATTTATTAGGTGATCATATTCGTAAGTCTTATATAAATTTTGCAAAACGATTTTTTCATGAATTGGTGTTGGATGGAAGTGTGTTAGTTTTATTTTTCGTCGTGTTGGAATCGAACGCGTAACTACATCCTGACTCAAAGTCGATTCACTAAGATACGATACCGCGCCGTACCTACGCGCCACGTCATATAAACATCTTTGTACGTGAAATTTCAAACAAATTTATTAATTTAATTAATTCGTCAAAGCATGATGCCACTTCCGTTAGCAGGTCTCATGGGAACGTCCCTCTCCTAGGTATAAGTACTACGATTATGTAAATTTGAGTATCTCTCCCGATATGGAAAAATTGGCGGTGATACTTAGTTGTATCACGCGGCTATACATTACATAAGACATCATTGCCTGTCTCGGTTACTTTGTCCCGGTGACTAGCTATCACTGGATTACAGTGGATTGGTGGTTTTTGATGAAGGTCCAATAAATCTGCCTCAGTTTTATGTGAGCTAAATTATTTAAATCAGGGCTCCGTTCTATTTTAAAATTATTTCTGACACCCAATTCAATAAATATTTAAATAAATACAGGCGTAGCTAGCAGCCATAATGTGTAGATGCTAATCCAAACTGACCAAATAATGATTAAGTGTCCCTTTACGCCTAACTATTATTATTCATACAGCATTTAAGATTACGGTTCAGTTTACGAAACTTCTCATGAAAGTTAAGTGGGCAATTTCAAGATTGATGTGTTAAACGACCCAATAAGTTAAGTGTCTGTGATGTGGGTAATTTGTAACATAAGTGAACTTGCTTATGAATTTCATGTGTCAACAGGTTTGCTTTTTATTGAAATGTGCAGGTGACGTGCTAAAAAGAAGTTATTCTGGTTCAATGTTTTAAATCCTTGTAATTGAATAATTGTAATTTTATTACTTTTTGCATTATCTCCAGACGGAGGAAAATAATTGCCCTCAGAGCCTATGTGTTATCAGAAAGGTCGTCTTTGGGGATGTTGTGTGGAGAGTCATTTTGAGTAGACAAAGGAGTGGGCCTTAAAGGGGTTAATGACGCTTGTTGTTCGGAGCATCTTCCATTAAAATACTAGTAAAACAAGTCAGCATTCACATCTGACCACTGCTCTCCAAATATTACTGTGCTCTGAATATGTAAGTACAGGTTCCTTCAGAAGGCGATAATTGAATTTGAAAATACATCCTAGTCTTCATCCAATATTTATTGTATAATCGAGTAATTCTTGAGGTTGGTTTGAAAAAAATAGTATTACTACGGTAAATATCGATCCAAAAGGTTTTAAGTCTAGAAGGTTCCAAAAAGTTTTAGAAGGTTTGATAAAGCTGTGGAAAGTTCTGGAAGGAGTGGCGGAGTATGTTAGTGAGTCTATAAGGTTCTGCATGCTTCGTCTATGCTTTAGAAAATTGTGGAAGGAAAAGTTCTAGAAGCTTTCAAAAATAAGTGGTGGTATGTGTCGGTGAGTCTTGAAGGTTCTGGAAAGTTCTAGAAGGTTTGATAAAGCTGTAAAATGTTCTGCAAGGAGTGGCGGAGAATGTCGGTGAGTCTAAAAGGTTTCGGAAAGTTAAGAAGGTTTTAAAAACTGTAGAAAGTTCTGGAAGAAGTGGTGGAGTGTATGTACTTTTCTTGGCTTTGAATCTAGAATGTTCTGGATGCTTAGCAAATTCTTTAGAAAATTGTGGAATAAGAAAGTTCTAGAAGCTTTCAGAAATAAGTGGCGGTGTGTGTCGGTGAGTCTAAAAGGTTCCGGAAAGTTCTAGAAGGTTATATAAAGCTGTAGAAAGATCTGGAAGGAGTGGCGAAGTACGTCGGTATGGTTCTAAAACGTAAATGTGTTCTGGGTGGTTCGTAAATGCTTTAGAAAGTTATGGAATGAGAAAGTTCTAGAAGCTTTCAGAAATGAGTGGCGGAGTGTGTCGGTGAGTCTAAAAGGTTCTGGAAAGTTCGATAATCTGTCGATAATCTTAATTTGACTGTCGATAATCTTAATTTTAATCAATTTGTTAAAAAAAAGCATTCGAGAGCGTTCCACAACATTCCAGGACATCCCGGAACATTTTGGAGTGTTGCAGAATGTTCGGGAATAGGGAATCATAAACATCATTTTGGAACATTCCAGAACACTCTCGATGTTGTCCTGAGCGAAGCCGGATACCCCAGCTAGTGTTATCATAAAATTATTATGAGGCAAGGCATCAGTAGGATTGATTTTTGAAATTTCTTGCAATTAATGCAACAAAAACATTAATAAGTAATTGTAACAACATTATGGCGTTGTGCCAAGCCCAGATGCAATCTCAAATCATCTTCGCTTCAACAAACATTTATTGTAATTGCCTACCACATTATACTCGCACTTCTATTACCTTCATAATCTTTCAGTTTTTAAACACCTTAGCCACAAGTAGCCCAATCGTCACATTACTATAATTTTGTAAGCCCAATTTAAATTTGAAAATGTTTTTGAAAGTAACGATCAGTGAGAATAATTCACATAAATTTCCATTGCCACGAATCGGCTGCATTTCTGTCGTGAAAATAATAATAATAATTGTTCCCATTCTGAACTATTAAGTTACAAAATATTAACATACAGAAAATACCATTGCATGCATGACACGCGGCACGCCCCGCAATGTAAAGCTGACCACTCATTTCAACGATTCATTTATTTATTATCTTAGTTTTATTTTTAAATCAATATTCAATACGTCTTTCCCGAAATAGTCCCTAATCACCAGCGGAAATTCCTCTTTGAAAATATTCCCTTTAATGGTCCGTTTGAAGATTTTTCTTTGTGTTTCATGTGGGGTTAGTTATTTTAAAAAAAATAAGCATTTTGTATTTTTGTTCAAGAAATAGAGATAGATTTTCAAAAGCCATATATATTGTTTAGAAAATTAAAAAAAAAACTGCTGCACATCTCTAGTGGAAAAAATATCTACCACCTACATTAAGAGGAATGTATGTGCGGCCTGTTTCAAACAAAATATCAAATTTTTGATCAGGGCAGATGATCCCTCATCTGCCCTGATGATGGACACTGTAACGCTGTCCAAAACGTTGGCTAAAGAAGGAGGTAGCGAAACACGGCATAACACCCCAAAAATAAATAACAAAAATACTTTTGGCCGTGAAAACCTAAAAACATACAAAATATGAAATTTTTTTTTTTTTTAATTGATAGGTTATGCATATATAAAGTACGGATGTGGATCCGATTTTTGATTTTTACTTTAAATATAGGCCCCAAAAGAAGACCATGGAGGGTTTAAAATATCTCCAAATCTTCACCAGCGCTGCAGACAAATGAATTAGGACTGTATATATTTTTTTTTAAATTAGCTCCACACAAAAAGGAAAACAAATCCCTCAGGGCCTACGTCATCTTTGGGGACGCTGAGAAGAAAATTGGTATAGAGGTGGGTAGGAATCTAGGGAGTCAGTTTTCAGGATTGACGGACGTACTAATTCACCCCTCCCACTGCGGTGTATGGCGATGGATAGAGACATTCCGGCCGAGGAGGTCTAGGTTAAGCCTCCCTCAATCGGTGTCTCCCGATCGTGCAGCAGTAGGTGGATAAAAGCATTCGCCGCCAAGACGTAGATAAACCTCACCGCATGAATGGGCACCCTTGCTAAAAAAAGAAACTCATGTGGTGTGGAAACCTACGGTTGGTTATTCAATAAATGATCGCGGGGCGGCGGTACTTATACCCGCCTCCCAAATTAAAATATAATTTTTTAATGACGTATCTACATTCATTAAGTAAATAGTTTTTTCTAAAAACCTATCATTGACCATTAATAACTGGTCAGTGTTTTTTCTCTCTCTCTTCTGGCTGTTGTATGTTCCTTAAATAAATAAACAAATACAGTAAAGCAATAAATATCTAGATATTTTCGAAACCTTAAAAAATATTGCATATTTTTCCGCCGCCTACACATAGTGCATGGGCGACTTTATAAGGTAATAAAAGCACTTTTACGAGAATACGGTACTGAATCATAAAAATATTACCGCCTCGTTGAATATTTATTCCCCGTATGATATAATTCGCCCGAAGTGACTGAGATTTGGGTCACGTGATTCTATGATACTTACTTTCCTACTAAAACTAAACCTACTTTGTCCCACTCGAGTCATTACTTTAAGTGCATACCTTAGCGCCTGCCCTAAGGTACTAATTATTGTTATGTCGTGGTAGGTCGATGACACGAGAGTTGCGCATGGAGACACACATTATAATAAATTATTACACATTTAACTTGTAACGTAATGGCGCTACTCCACAAACGAGAAAAATTATCGATTTTTCTACTGAGATGAGACACCGTGTAACATTTGGATTCGGGCCGCTAACAATATCACTCCTTAGGGGGGGGGGACAGATGGGCTAACAATATAAATTCGCCTCCGTATTATTAAAAAAAGCATCCACAAGGATATCACATAGTACATCTAAACTAATATTATAAATGCGAAATATAATATTAGTTTAGATGCATCTATTAGTTTAGATATATCTAAACTAATATTATAAATGAGAAAGTGAGTGTTTTTGTTTGTTACGCTTTCACGCGTAAACCACTAAATCGATTTTAAATTTCTTTCACCAATAGAAAGCTACACTATCAGCGAGTAACATAGGCTGTATATAATGGTAAACTCTGGCGTTATGAAATTTGTATAAATTAAAATGTGTGTATTTCATATATTTTAGCAGCAGGGAGGAAAGGCAGGGGGAAGGTGGGGTTCGCGGAGAGGGAAGAGACGAGGGAGGGGGAAGGCGGGGAAGGTGGAAGGGAACGAGGACGCACGGGAAAGGATCTATTATTATTATTCTCACTCTTGACATCGCCCGACACAAGTATCTGATTCACTTCGTCGTGCCATGTCTTCCTAGGACGTCCCCGACTTTGTCTACCATTCACATTTGCGGCATATATTTTCCTTACACTACTTTCATCATTCATTCGCTCTACATGTCCAAACCAGCTGAGCGTCCCTTTCTTAATCTTATTCATAACACTTACATCAGCCTTGCATTCTTTGCGGATCTCCACATTTTTCACAAGATCATACATGGTTTTACCACACATACGTCTCAAGGATCTCATTTCTACAGAATTCAGTCTATTTTCATCCTTTCTCTGCCAGTTCCATGCCTCACTGCTATACATCTGGATACCAGCACTCCATTATTGATTTTTGGTACCAGCACTCCATTATTGATTTTTGTTGGCGCCAACGGCATTCAGTCCTCCATTAATGGAGTTACCGGCATTTACCCTTCTTTCGATATCTCTATCAGTCTAACTCATACAAATTAACTGTTTTTATAAATTGAATAATAATATTTTGAATACATAATAGAAAAAGAAACATTTACGTGGCTTGTGGCAGTTTAATATCATTAGCCAATCAATTACTTTAATTACATTAAGCGTGCGATTTATCTTAACCCATTCATGACGAACTATTTTTTTCTCGAATTTCGTGCTGAAATTTCGTAGGGGGGTTGGTTTTGGAGCTAGAAAACGGACTTATTTTTCAGAATTTAAAAAAATCGTCTCTTCACCCTCCAGGAAGCTGGAGAAGGGCGAGATCCATATGGCACTTTCGGCAAATAACTAGTCGGAAATTTATTTTTTTCAACTTTATTGTACAGAAAGTAAAATTTTCAATAACATTAATTGAATTCCAACCTTACAGGTGATGCAACGGATACGCTGCTTGCTTTTACAAGATAGATAAGAAATTTTTCCACACTTGTTAGTTTCAGTAATTGAAATTGGCCCAAATAATGCGGGACAGAGGTATCATACTGCATAGTCGTTTGACCTATTTTGGTGAGTTTGTTGGGTGCCTTGAAGTATTTTTTGATAGCATACTTCTCGCAATAATGCTTTGATATCTCTTCGTGGATTTTTAACTGTCCCAATTTAAAATTACCCGTGGCTATGCGCTTCAGAAGCCAGCAATTCTGAATTGCTACATCAATGATCCAGGTAAAAATGGACCACCACCATTTCTATTGACGAACAGTAATGCGATAATATGCAAAGTTTTGGTCCATTGTAGCAGTTCCGCCCAAAAGGAGGTTCCTTGGTTCCCTGAAGGCCCCACAGGGGAAGAAAGCTTCATCTCCTCTTCACTTCTTAGTTCCCCAAAGGCTCCACGACGGAGAGTTCTCCTACCTTTGGTTCCCTAAAGGCCCCACAAGAGAAGAGGCCACTACACCTTGGTTCCCCGAAGGCCCGAGGAGGGAAGAGGACTTCATCTCTCCTCTTCACTCCTCCGTGGTTTACTAAAGGCCCCACATGGGAAGAGTTCAAAGAGATGGCCTCATTTCTTCTTTTCACTCCTACATGGTTTCCTGAAGGCCCCACATGGGAAAAGGATATCATCTCTCCACTTCACTCCTCCTTGGTCCCACGAAGGCCCCACGCCGGAAGATTGCACTTCCTCTTGGTTCCCTGAAGGCCCCATAAGGGAAGAGTTCACGAAGGTGGCCTCAGCTCTCCTTTCCACGGCTTCTCCTCTTGGTTCCTCCTGCAGGCCTCACGAAGGAAGTCCAGAGAGGTGGCCTCAGCACTCCTAGGTTCCCCAAAGTTCCTCAGCACTCCTAGTTTTTGAATGGTCCAATTTTTTATCCCACGAGTGACCAGGGAAATAGAATGTCCACTCCAGCAGAGCCCCGAGTGCTGAAGTAAGGTCTAAATACTCCGAGATGCGACCCTGTTTCTCAAATGCACCGTTCGTGACGCTGTTTCCCAGGAAATTTAGCCTGAGCACGGTAGCTCACACCTTGGTTTGGAATAACTATTGCAGCTTTACGTTTCCACTTCCTGAGTGATGGGTTCACCATACTTCCGACGCTCCATATGTTGAGGTCACTGCAAGCTGAGTCCAAGTGCACATCTCATAAATGCTTTAGATCAGGGTTCTCTGGATCTGAATCAGAATCAGACGTACCTTTTCCTGTTTTTTGTCGACGACGCCTAACAATTTGGCAATTAGAAAATAATAGCGCTCAAGGGATATTGGCAATAATTCCTCCGTCATCTGCATCAGCTGAATCTGCTCCGGACAAATCACTCTCATTTGGCGGAACCTCATACACATCCACTTTTTCATCATCATCCAAATTCGTATCTGATTGTTCTTCAAGCAGTAACATCACTTCTTCAACAGTCAAATCCCTAAAAAAACATGAAAAAACAACGAAATCTTTAAAAAATTACATTTCATGTATAGTGAGATCTGCCGAAAGATCCATATGGAACCAAAAATCAAAACATTCAATTCACAGTATTATTTTTGATACAAAAATGATTATTTTTGATACAAAAATGATTATTTTTGATACAAAAATGATTATTTTTGTAACAAAATGTGTGTAAATAGAAAGAAAATTTCATTCTCTACAAACCACATACCGTTTTGGGAAAAAAAATCCAACATACTACATAAATTTAATGGATTACTTACTTCACTTGTTTTGAGATTTTGTAAAAATTGCCCTTTTTTTCTAACTCAGTAAAGACACGCCTGTCCACATCGGCACACACAAACAAACTGAACGCAACTAAACCAAACGTATTTGTACATGCCTCTAGACTATATCAAACTGTATTTGGCACCGCTATTTCAACATATCGGTTTGTTATAACTAAATGAGTGCCACTACCTTTTCGAGATCCATATGGCACCTTCGTCATGAATGGGTTAATGAGTTGATATCATTTACTTTTTTCGTAAATTATCAACAAATTTATTTATTTCGTTCCTTTAGATCTAGATTGCACCATGTATAAAAAAGTATGAACAGCACATTGATTGCAAATTTATTACAAACTGAGAAAGAAATTTGCCAACTGTATGTGAGGTTCGTAAAACGCGTAATTTATTGAATTAATCCAAAAAGTGTTGCCAGGTTTAAGTTGTAGCCTCAAGTGATCTATAATCGAGCTTGTTTTATAGTGTGAATAATGCAGGTATTTCTACCTAACTATGTGCTTACGATGTTCAGCATTATCGAATTAAATATTTTTTACTAGTGTTGGACAAAGTCGATCGACATTTTTAGTGTCCGCGGCGAATTGAATGTGAAGTAATAATATATATTAGATGATAGAATTAATTTATTTTATTACGCCTGTTTCGCAAAGTACTTACGTTTAGGTGTAATAAAATATCGCTTTCTCGGAGCGTAATAAAGTCTTTATGAAATTAGGCCAAGATAAAATTTATCTTAATAAAATCAAATCAGTTTTATTTCGATTTGCATCCTCGTGTGCATAACGTCACCGCTCTAACGAAAAAAAGATGAGTTCTTAAAGATTAATATTTCTTTTTCTTTATTACATTAGATCTATATGCGAGTGCCTGGGAGGTCCCTCTCAAAATATCCCTCACAGCCTATGTCATCTTTGGGGATGCTGTGTAGAAGGGACCTTTTATAAAAAGGAAGGAGAGGAAGTTCTGGGAATAAAAAAGGTATGAAGGATGGGTCTGCGGTCTGACCTCACCGCCGCCATTAGTCGCAAGTTAGCAGAAAAGACAACTTTTGGTTTGCCTGAATGGGTTTTGTGAGAAAGCTCAATCGTACCACACTAAAATTATGTTTTTAAAGCCTTTATTTTCCTAATAAAAACACAAAAATAAGCATGTGTTGGCACGCTTACCGAAAAAGTGCAACAGCGCGAGCGTGGGTGGAATATACATAACATTTCGTTGATTGGTTTTTTAAACACCGGTAGGAGAAATACAAAACACCTGTGTTCACATCTCTTGATCGCTATCAGGCTGTCAGACATTTGTGGAACAGCGCAATCTCTGTGATGTAATTTCGATGGTATAGAAGAAAGAACTCATTGTGAGACTGAGATAAATTCCAGAAAAACTAAACATTAAAAAAATAATAAAATAAACATAATGTTATGTTAAAGTTTCACATTTTTTATTGTTTTGCGTATAAAAAACCTTAGAACATTATTTGTTGCATCCAAAACTGCTTACGTAAATATAGGTATGCAAGGAAAAAGGAATGACCAATCACTTACCACTGTATCTCTGTGAAGGAGCCCACGACGCAACCACAATGTAGTAAGTTACATAGTTTCTCCTCGATACGTCGAGGTAATTATCGCCACAACAAAACGAATGTATACCTAACGATATTGTGTACATCAGAGATGATCAAATTCCTTCTTTTTACTTGTTTCCAAGGTAGTTCCAAATCTTCTTCTGTTTTCAAAATAAAAGCACTCGAATTTGCACTATGTTTCTCGCCATTGTTCCAAATTTCTAATACTTTTCCAGCAAGATGATGGTTAGGGAGAGGTAGGAACTGGAAAAATGACATTCCGGTAGGAACTAAGCATGTTCTAATTTTAAAACCAAACATTATTAAGGGAAGCTTTGTAAATTAGTGTAGGAATACGAGTGCCTATAACATTAATGCATACCTATTGTTCGCGATAAAACCCAGTGACATTCAATCCTCTCCTATAACCTGTCCTATCTTCATCTCAACTGTTACTTCTGTCTCCCTTTCATCTAACTAAATCACTTCTTTTAAATCATTATTAATAAAACTTTTAGGTAAATAAATACAAGGAGAATATACAATTCATTTAATTACCTAACATATTAGATTTTGTAATTCTCTTACAGTAGAAGCATTTGCTTGTGGGTAGATAATCATCACGTTGTGCTAAGCACTGAGTTTGTATCCGCACCCACGTGTTCATATGAAAAGAGATACAATTACCTATACAAAGAAACACGTTTAATTTAGGATTATTAATATAGGCTTCCGATGAAAGGATTCGTGATAAAGACAGAACACTCTTATTTTTACGCACATTCTAAATTAATTAAACAATGTCATTTTGATCATGAAAATTATTATTCTAATTTGGGACTTTAATTGATATTACTAATTTCAGTTGTACATCTGTCGGTAACTTCAGTTTAATGAACTCTAAAACTTTTGCTGTAAATATAAGCTTCATTTTCAAAATCGGACGTGTTTGCTAAATTGAATTTGAGTGTTAAATAAAGAGATTAAAAAAATTAAAAAATTTATTTTTATTTTTCGCCATTTTAAAGCAAAGATACAAATTGATAATAACATTCTACATCAACTCATTTAACTACCCAGAACAAGCCTATTTCCTAAAACCTAAAATAATAAATCTACAACTATATGCAATTGCTTAAAAATAGTACTCAGTACAAAATAGTTCAGAAATGGAATTGATTTTCTAGAAAATTCGGACTATTCGTTAATTTTTACGGGTCCGTGCTAAATTAAACTTTTAATTAAAAAACATCTAAGTAGGTAAATTTAATTATTTTTATTAAAAAGTTGCATTAAATTTATTTCCAACCCTTGATTTACACGGGTCTGTGCTTAGAATTAACTAAATACACCATTTCGTAACACTGTTTCATTAGTTTTTATCGGGTCGATCTTTAATTCACACATCAAGTTAGGCCGGCGGTTAATTAACTATTTTAGTATATAGCGCACCTGACTTCGCAGCGTAAGCTTCAATCACAGAAGTTATCCAATAATAGGATTAATTATTACCTGATCGTGATTAATAAAAATTAACTGCTCTTTGATTTAGTCTTAACCGGTTATTAACTTACGGTAAACTCCGGATGTCGGAAAAGCGATTTCTTAAACATTTTTTCTGAAATCCAACTAGCTAACCATACCACCAAGTCCTGTCTTGGTGATATGACGTGGTACCCCTTGCTTGGCCAAGTATTCCTTGCTTCAACCACATTCATGAATCGTCTGACATGCATCTTTCTGTTATCCATCTTTTAAAAATAATCCATTAACTCAAAAATTGTTTCCTTTTTAATGTATTAAAAATCATTTTTTAACCTTTCGACATGAAAATAACCACATTTATTCAAAATCTGTCTTCTTTTGGAATAAATTTAGCTCTCATAATTTGCCTTATTTGTCTCGGGATAACCGATTCGCTCTAATGCATCGGTTAACTTTATGAGTTTTGATTCGGTTTTTGATTATTCTGGTTGATCGGAACACCGACGCGACGTATGGATAAGTCCTCTCTTTCGCGCTGGATGGTGATGCAATTTAGCGAGTAGATATCGATTCGTATGAGTTGGTCACACCTGCTCTGATGATGGACTTTGTAACGCTATCCGAAATGGCTAAAGAAAGAGTTGAACGAGAGAAAGGCATGATAAACTCAACACCCCCAAAATGAATCACCATAAAAATAAATTATGTTCAAACACTGCAAAATAGTACTACCTTTATGAACACATCTAAATTACGCTTTATACACTATTAATATCACTGTAATTATCGTTAAAGGCGATGCACTACGAAGTTATGCAAAATATTGTGTTTTTGTTTACTAATTTAATCGCTTAGAAATATTTTAGATGCTTTAATTAAATGCAGTGAATAGAACACAATGAAAACTGTTTAAAATTCAAATGTTCATATTTACAACCCGTTTTTGGTTATGGTTGTATTGTATATCGTGGCAAATTAAATTCTTTAGAAAGTGATCGTAAAACATTTAAACGTTTGGGCCTGAACTTCGTAAAATAAAGTAAAACACTCTTTTTGGTGACGATTTTTTCTTGCGTAAATCAAAACGCGCGGCTGGGCTAAAGCGGGAATTTAAAACTAATCGCCATCTACGTAAGGAGTGTTATTGTTATTTTTTTTTTCATGAGCTCCACACAGGAGGCCCTGACGAAAATAATTTCCCTCAGGACCTATGTCATCTTTGGGGATGCTGTGTGGAGGGTTTTTTTAAGGAGAGGAAGGAAAGGAGAGTTCTGGGAAGGAAAAGGGTTTAAGGGGTGGGTAGGAATCTGGGGTTCAGTGTGTCTCCTGGTCATCCGCCTCCAAGACCTAGACAAACCTCACCCCATGAACCCGGGCACCTCTGCTAAATCACCAAACGTAGCGAACCACTTGGGGTGACCTATTGCAGAGGTATTGGTTATCCAATCAAGGTTCCCGGGGCGGCGGTACCCATTCCCGCCTCCCAAATTGAAGCCCGATATCGAATGGTTAGACAACCGGTGCTGCCATAATCACGTACAAACTTTACTTAGATTTAGTTCAGTAGTTTACACTTTTTTAGGTACCCACCTCCATGGAAGATATGGTATATCAACCTGTATTGAAACGTGAGATACATGTTTACTTCGATTCATAACGTTCATACGTAGGTACCTATATAACGTGCAAACGTTCAAATTTTTATGAACCTCACTGTGGCTCATGGGTGTTCAACCTTTTGGATTCTCTTCCATAATTTTTTTCATATTTGACGCATCAACAGAGGCGTCAATGTCTGTCGGAAGTGGTGGCCAATAAATAATTTGATTTTTATCATCGAATACTCCATCCGGGAGGAATTAATTAACAAGCACGCTATTTTTACCATCCACCCGCAGATACTTTAATAGTACACAACTGCTAACCCTGTACAAATCGCAAGTGCGACCTCTGGTCTGGAGCCCTAAAATACCTGAAAAAAAAACCTCGACTCTGTGCAGAAACGGGCGGTCCGTTTGACAGATTCTCCTAACTTAACAAACGGAGAGCACAGGCGTCAGGTGGGAATGCTGTTCTTGTTTTACCGGTATTACAATGGAAGATGCTCCGAGGGACCAGCGTCATTGATCCCCTCGGCACTGGTGCATAGTCGGGAAACACGCCAAACACGCGCTCAACATTCGTACACGGTTGATATTAGTCACATGAGAACGGGTCGTTTCTACTGCTATGCTACACAGCATCTTCAAAGATGACATAGGCCCAAAGTGCACCAGAGTGACATTAAATATCAAAGATCACAATTAATATTTTTTAACATAAGGCTGCATCCCATCGCATTATTGTTAATATACCTTTGTAATTAAATCTGTATGTTAGTATGTTCCATTCTGGAACGTGTCGCAAATATACCTACTATTTTATTTTAAAAATTGTGAAAAACACAAATTAATCAAATAAAATTTATTTGCCACGCCGGGATTCGATCCCGCGACCTTCGGAATGCAAGTCAAGAGCCTTACCGCTGGACTACGCCGGCCGTCAAATATAATTATTGTAAACCATTGGTTGGGCACTCCTGCTATTGCCGCTTTCTTTTGAACTTCTGGAGGCTGTTGAGTGATCGGCCTCACTCACTTGTTTTCACAATGTCCGAAAAGGAAACCTCCCGAATCGGATTATACCGAATCCATCTTCGAGTCTAACTTAATGTTCCGAGTCACGAAACTCTGTGGTTTCTCTTCCACATCCGAGAAGAAAAAATATCACGAATTGAGCAAGTCGGCGGGTGTTATTATTTGCCATGAAAATAAATAAATGCCACTGTGAACACGACATGTGTCAGGAAAAGCTTTTTTTTTCATCAAGATCATGGTTTTGGTAGGTAGGTACCTACCAAAGTACCTGTTTCTTCGTTCGTTCCCTTCTCCACGTTCAGGCAAAAATTACCAATCCATTGCACAGGTTTTGTGATATTCAAATTTGATTATTACAGAAATGATCTTATTTAAACGCCATTATTTTTTTTATTATTATGCGGTAAGTTTCCGATACGTAAATTGAATTCAAAACGGTTTTCTAACTTAATAATTATTTATTTTTTAATCTTAAGTTATTTATGTATATAAATACATTATTCTTTCGGCAAACATAATAATATAACTTTAAATATTTTAAATTTAAGTCAATTCTTCTTCACTCTTCACAAAACCACTTTGCGGTGTCATTTTAATTGAATTAAAACAAATCACTTCGTAAGACCGCTTTAGTTAATTATATTTAAAAAAACCATTGTTTTATTTTACTCTCACGAAAAAATCTTTGATTTTCAAACATTTTTAATTTTGATGAAATAAGTGTGGTTTTACAAAACTCGTATTGAAAAATAAAAGTTTTTGAGTTTCAAAAAATTATATTTTTATTTCAAACTAATTGTTATAAATATTTTTAAAAAATACAAGGGTTTATCCGTCTATAAGTAAAAGAATAACATATTTGGTTGAATTTTGAACGAGCTAATATATACTTCAATTCACAGCTTAAAAAAAACCTAAAATTAGAGAAGTAAAAACCAATCCTCAGCAAGCGATTAGTCACGATTGGTTACGATTTCAAGCACAAAAGTGGTATAGGTATATATTTTTTGTGAATAATTTCATAAGAAAGAAAAAAAGGTAATTAATTTAAACTACCGCAAATAAGTTAAGATGTAAAATCAGATTTTTAAAAAGTTGCTTCTTATACACGTTCATACATTTCTAATGAAAAAAAAATTATTCAGTTGTTTACGCCTATATTTTTGTAAGGTTATTAACAATTTTATTTTAATTCTACTCAACGGAAACTGTCGGAAAAGCCTCCATCTACCCAAAGGCACATTTTTTTGTATTTATAATGTAAGCAAATTTGTAGCAAAGGTTTAACGAAAATAGTGATTTGGAATTTATCTTCGCTTTAACATGTTAGTACAGAATTTTTTTTTTAAATACGTATATAATATACTAAAGTACAGGTGATGTTTCTGATAATGAGACCACTTATTAAATACCTCAGTTCTTAAGCTCTATAATGTTTCATACGCCAGATATCGCACCCACAATCTTTCTTACAAAACACATCGACACTGGTGGTCCTCTCGTGTGGTGTAGAAATAACTGAACAAAAATAATAACTTATAAAATACTTAAGCAGTGCGCTTATGTGATTAATGAGTCAAAATATTTTCACTTGCCTTTTAACAACTTACAACGTATAACATACGAAGGTATTATTAAATTAAACTCACCAGAAATCAAGGTTGTTCTTGAATGTTTTGAGTCTGGTATAGTTAGTTGGTGGGGGAGAGATGAGGGTTAGTTTGGGATACCTAGCTATTCGAACCTCTGTGAAACTTTTTCAAGCAACGCTTTGTTTCTGAATGCTGATATACATTCTAAATTTAAATATTTTCTTAATCCGCTTGTGAACAAAAATGTACAGATTCATTAAATTAGGTTTATTAGTTTATGTGTTTTAGTTGCTATAAATAAGTTGTCAAGGGAAGTCAGGCCAGTAGTCCATAATGGTGGTATGGAATTGGCAGAGGGAGGACGACAGTGGATTGAATGGTATTTAAATGAGATCTCTGAGGGTCCGAGGCGTATGTGTGTAATGGTCATTAATTGTTTATACTACTTTATAACTAATAACGATAGCCGAAAATAGTGCAAGGTCGATGTCAGCGTAAAAATAACATAAAGAAAAGGAAAAACGAAACTGTCAGACTGAAAAACGAGGTAAAATAGCGAGGGAGGCCTTAGGAAGTCATTTAACGGTTATTTAAGATAGTATATGTATAACCGAAAAAATATTCTTCCTACAACATGGGTCTCTTCAAGACCAATGTTCATTCCTTCCTCTCCTCAAAAAGACCCTCCACACAGCATCTCAGATGAAATAGGCCCTGTGGGAAATTATTTTCCTCAGGGCCCCCTGTGTGGAGTTAATGTAAAAAATTTATCGATTTTTTCTTCAAAAAATATTGCGATTTCGAATATTTTGTCTGATAAGATTAGGTTTAAAAATTTGAAAAAAGTATTATTATTTTTATTACAATAAGGTCATACCGTCGGTCGTTGGCAGATTTGTTAAATTATTAAATGTAATATTGTTTTATACAACACCCGTTTCAAATCATTTAATTATAGAGTAAAATAAATTATCTGGGAATATAGCTACTTTTTAGAATTCTAATTTTTGTTCAAATAAAATCATTAAAACACCCGAGTACCTATTTTGTGTCGAAAATTCTCCAGTTTGTCTGTATTTACGGTCTTAAAAATTAATATATTGCGTAGTTTTTATTCACTTTTTTGCTTGGAAATTATTGAAAAATTAATTACAATGAGCACATAATTTTAAATTTTTTATTATCTCGCGTTTGAGCATTTTTATCGCTAACTTGAATGTAGGTATGTATTAAAGCAAATTTTGAATGAAATAAAATCGGTATTGATCAGTTGTCAGTTAAAAATGCTGGTACGGAGAATAATCAATCTTTCTCATCGGAACCGCCCAGTACAAATACAAGAGTACAATCGTAAGACCATCTTTCGCCGAAATTTGAATTCTCGGCCGCTGCTTAATGGGCCTTAACCCCCTTAAATCGAATGATAGAATGTAGGTACTAGATCCGTGTATGTCGTGCCCCGTGGCGAAGCCGCTATCTCTGGGTTTAGAGCCAAGGAGCTTAAACCTCATATCGGTAAAGCTATTTATGAAAAAAAAAACAATATGCAATTTGAAGCATCGTACTTACTTAAATAAAACACACACATTAGAGAAAGTTTAAAATTGATGTTATCACAGTACTTGTACATATGCCCACAGCTATACTTACCAATAAAAAATGATACGCGAAAGAAATCCATCCACAAATAAATAATAACAATCTTTAATCTGACACAAAGAGAGCGACGTTAAAATAAATTAAGAAAATAATGCAGATTGGCGCGAGACATACCTGTTATCATAGTCTTGAATTGCTACTAAGACAAATCGCTGGTTTCGTCGATGAACATTTAATTTAATGGTCTTATAATCTTTTTTCCTTCGAATAAAAATAGCTCAGCCAATAAATAGCTTAGCTGGCAGTGCAAACTTCAAAGTATCGCGTAGGTGTAGGTAATCTAAATTGTGTACACGGTGATTGGTTCTTAATTGATGAAGCGGGGTTCTTTAACGTCATAGATTACGTATCTAATATTGTACCGTTAAGGCGGCACTCTTCGGCTGAAAAAGAAGAAGATGGAGAGATATGTAATTTCGAATGTTGGAGAGAGCGCGGTAATAATTTAAGTCATAAAATAGCAGCGAAAATTGCGAAAAAGCTTAATAAAACATTACTCGTTTAAAATAGAGCAAAAATCTCGTAAAACGTATCTTAAGTATCATAAGAAACATTGTGAATTTTTTCACAAATATTTATTTATTTATTTATTTATAAATAAACGCCCTTTTTCGGGGCTTTTACATATATAGCACAGAAAAAACATTTTATTGTACATAACTGAACTGCCTCAATAACAATATTTTAAATTTATTCAAAGATAAATTGAAGATGTCCACTGACTTGGTATATAACTTGTAAAACAAAAGAAATAGACTTGTTTTAAATAATTTTCGGAGCATACTTTGCGATTTTTTTCTATCGAGGGAATTTCATATAATTTGCGTTTCGGCGTGGAACGTATCTAGATATTATCTTCAAAAATAACATATATTTTTTTAAGAGCTTAAAAACTTCAAATGTTTAAGGGAGATATGTAAGAAATCGGTCGAAATTCGAATAATGGACCCTTAAATGACTGTAAAATGCATATTATGTGGTGGTTTCGATTTGGAATAAGCTAATAATTAAGATGTTTAGCAAAATGCCTGAAGGAAATAAAATTGGAAGAATTATAAACGAATTTAAACTTATTTGCATTAACTGAATTTAATGTTAATTTTTTTCATAATTTGGGAGGTGGATGTGGGTTCCGCGGCCCCGCGAACCATTTATTGGATAAGCAACACCTCTGCCATGGTGGTTTTCAAGGTTTGTCCGGGTCTTGGCGGCATATGCATCTGCCCACCAATTGCGTGGCAGGCCGGACCGGGAGAGAGTGGTTGAGGGAGACTTTTAATCTCTCCGGCAGGACTCTCGCAAAATCGCCTTGCACCGAGGTGGGGTTGGGTTCACATGTCCGCTACTCCTGGACACACTAACCTCCAGATTCCTACCCACACCTCATACCCTTGTCCTTCCTAGAACTTCCTTTCCTTCCTTTTCTAAAAAGATTCCCCACACAGCATCCCCAAAGATGACACAGGCCCTAGGGGAATTATTACCTTCAGAGCCTCCTGGTTGGAGTTAATTTAAACAAAAATTACTATTGAATGATTTAAAAAAAATGAAATTCACGTAAAGGCCTTCGTTATTTGTTTTTGGGGTGTTATGCCATGTTGCGCTACCTCCTTTTTTAGCAAACGTTTCGGACAGCGTTACAGTAATTTTGTGATGACCCTAATGATGGACACTGTCCGGACACACATTCAGGTCCTGTAAGCACACATTTCACCACTAACAATTACACATCTGCCCTGATGATGGACACTGTAACGCTGTCCCAAACGTTGGCTAAAGAAGGAGGTAGCGCAACACGGCATAACACCCCAAAAACAAATAACAAAAAAAAAAATCACGCTGTTTTCTCACAGAGGTAGTCAGATAAAATAGACCACCACACTCCACTTTCCTCTTACCCATCTCCTTCCCCTCCCTGAAGGTAGTGGGAGCAGTTAGGTTTTAGTGCGGTATTCACATAAAAAATAGAAATGTAGAATATAATAACACATAACTCTTGGCTTATTGAAGGGTTGTAACCTGTATTTTAAAGAATGGCAGTTATTATGACTCTGTACGAAGGTAAAGGTTCACGTGTGGCAACCTTGGGGCTGTTTAGCCTTCTCAGTTCAGTTAATAAACCATACGACAGAATAGTGATTAAAAAGTGGTCGAGGGGTAAGGCTCTCGACTAGCGATCCGAAGGCCGCGAGTTCAATGCCCGGAGTATGCAAATAAAATGTATCGATTAATTTTTGTTATTTCACAATTTAATAATTTAAAATAACGTAAGGTATATTTGCGGCATACTCTCCGTACCGCCCTGATGTAAGATTATCATTCAGAATTGAAACGTTGTTTGAAATGACTTAAGCCATGTTTTGTGACCAGATCTGAATAGACAGGTACTCCCCACCTTCCTCGTACCCATCTCCTTACTTTCCTAGCTACCTTCAGCATTACAACATTGGGGATGCCGTTGTCTCACTGGCTCCAGATGGTTGGGAGCAGTTACGTCTTAGTGCGATATTCACATAAAAATAGAAATATAGAATATTATATGGGACATTCATTTACATCCCCACATCCTGCAATAAAGATCATCATTAGTAGGAGGCCGTCACACTTGGCTATAAAAGATCATTTGGCTCGGCCTATTTCAGCATATTGCTTGCCATATATTCACATTAGGAATATACGGCGAGCGATAATATATGCCGAAATACGCCAAGCCAAATGATCTTTTATCTTCTTTATAATTCTATCTATAATGATTAAAAGTGCTATCATGGGTGAAAGGGGTGCGTGGAACCGATTTTTCTAACTACTGATTTTTCTATTGGCTAAACAAATTTTTTAAAGAATACGAATTTTTTTTACATTAACTCCATACAGGAGGCCCTGAGGAAAAATTATTTCATGTATCCACAGTTTTGTGGAAAAACAAAAATGTTATCAATTTTGGAAAATCTGTTCTTTTGAATGGAGTAGAACACTCACTATTAATATACCTAGGTTCCTATTTTATAATAAGGAACTCCAATGAAAAATATTATGGCTTCAAAAAAATATGTTCATATACACCAATAAACGCTGATTTTGAATATATAAGTTGTATTATATAATATTTAACGTAGAGTTTTAAAAAAAACATTAAAAAGTCCATTTTAAAACAGTTCATTAAAGCACCCTGTCAAGTTGGTATTATTGAATTTGTGAGGCGTGACGTTCATAAAACGCCCCAATGCTGAAATTTAAAATGGCCGGCGATGATCAGCTGATTTCAGTTGCCTACAAAATTCATACTTCGGTTGGTCATGATGACGTCACACTAGATTCGGTGGTTTTCGGAGATCTTAAAAAATTAAAACTTTGACATTTATTTTAACTTTTAAAACTAACTATAAAAATAAAAATAAATATGCATTTATTTAAGTTAGAAGGTCATTATTCATTTTAAAAAAATGGACTGGAGTTCCTTATTCTGTAATTGTCTCTACAACGTTAATTTTTTTTTTGCTAGAAAAATGTAACTAATTTTAAGAAACTGATAATGTAACTTATTTTTAAAAACTGAAATGTAACTAATTTTAAAAATATGTAACTAACTTTGAGAAATGGCCAAGATCGCCCTTAACAGGTGAAAGCCAAATAAATAATTTTAAAAAAAACGCCAGAAGAAAGCATCCGTTTGTCAACCAATGAAAAGGTATAGCCATTTTGCCCACCTGTGAAACACCTGACGAACGAGTTCTTGGAATAACTGACACCATTGAGTTCATGCAATGTTAGTTTAATGGAATATTAATGAGATTTATTTAACCGCAGAACTGGACTTAGTATTATTGTTGAATTATTCTGATTATCTTAATTATACGACGTTACTGTTGAAGTAGCAGGTCATTAAGTAATATTATTCTGCCACGCGTGTGGTGAGATTAAAGGGATATGTCAGTGGTTGCGACAACCGATAACTGATGGTGCGTTTTAGTGCAAATTAAACGTGTTAAACCGTTGGTAGGTTAGGAATATTCGCACATTCGGTAGAAAAGTGTCGTAAGTCAAAATTTTCTGTTGCATAAATTTTTTCTCTGAATAGTAAAGTGATTGTGATTATCTATGCCCTACGAAAACCGTTCTTTTAAGCCTAGAAAAAAATAAAGTATGAGGTCCATAAAAAATACTTTCCAAGTGCAAACTCTCATTCTTATAAACCCTCTTTCGGATATGGTTTTATTGTATAATGTGACAAATTCAGTTTCTTTTATGATAATCGTAAAAAATATATATTTTTACGCCAGAACTTCACAAAATAAAATAAAATATGCATTTTCACGTCGTTATTTCACAATACGGCCGGCAGTCGACGAATTTGGATTTTCAAAGTGAACTCTATGCCGTGCACAGGAGAACTACTGACTAACCCCACCCATTTTCTGTCATTCTGTCCTCGGCTGGAGCGAGAAATAGACGTGTTGCTTCGCGTCGCTTGATTCCGTAAATTCAATTTTAAATTTCCGTTTTATTACAATAAACAATGCGTAAAAAAGGAGTTAATATTTTTTTCAGGCGAAATCAACCTGTAATAAAAAATTCTCAAATATCTTTTCCAACCTTTCCAAAAGCTTTTTCTCAAAAGTAATTTCAAACTCCTCCCATAAAGGGGCGTGAATTCCGATTTCAATTTTTTCCTGAACTATTGGATCGCCTTAAGATAGATCACTCTCTCTCTGTAGTACAAGCGGGGAAACTGACGAATATCATTGTTCCGTCTACTATTCAGAATATGCTATAGGAGGTACATACATGATTTTTATGTTTATGTTGTATAAAACTGTAAATGGTTTAGAGAACCCTGATTTAATTAACCTCATTGAATCTACTTAAATAAAAATGAATCGCCGAAATGTATGTACTGTACACGCATAACTTCCGAACAACTGCACCAAATTAGATAATTATTTTTTTTTGTGTTCGTTAATGTAGGAACAAGGTTTATATTAAACTACTGGTGAGCTCTGGAATTATGAAATTTGTATATAAAAATTGCGATAGGTGGCACGCGAGCTGTTTGAAAACTGAATCTACTGGACTGGACTGAATGTATGGAATGCTGGAGGGGGGAGGCAGGAGTGGGACGGGGAAAGGGGGGGGGGGAGTTGGAGTGGGAACGCGAGAGGGGAAGGGGACGCGGGAGAGGAAGGGGAGGCGGAAGGGGAACCGGAGGAATGGGAAAGGACACGCAGGGAGAAACAATTTCTTTATTAAATGGCATAGCAACGCATGCCGGGACCCAGCCTGTTTAATATAGATATGCGAGTTACTCGTTCCGAAATCCTTTTTAAATGTAACAATACTGGGTACTTCAAAGTCTACTTTACAGAAAATAATTTGTTTCTCTTACTTTTATATTCATAAGAACTTTTATTCATTTTTTACTTAGATATTATTTTACGATCAACTTCCACCATTAATTGTTATCACCTTTTTTAATTATTTCTAATATTTTCTTACGCTTTCTTTATCTGTGATGTGCAATCATTATTTATGGTGTATTTATAAGGTGGATATTAAATAAATAAATTTAATAAAATTGTTTCCCCATGGAGGCCTCACCAACCTCAGAGTAAGCCACTCAGTGAGGGCAAAATTATAAAATTATACGCTTAAATGTAAACTATTGCATCAAATAATAAAAAAAAATTATAATAACATAAAACACATTTTCAAATCGAAATATCCAACCGTGTGAGTCTTACTTCTAAAATAATATCAGATTGTTTACTTGAAGTCGCTAGAGCCATAAATCAGTAATAATAATGTGTTATTAGTTATTATGTTTTTCTTATCGCCTTGCGTGGGAAAGAAATTATATACAAACACAGAATGAAGAAGAAAACTGGAAATGATCTACGTACAAATTTGAATGGAAACAAATGTTCCATTTAGTTCAATGGCCAAGCGCTCCGTCTCGCTTACACTTGCCTGACACTGTAGATCTCTATCCCATTTGAATTTCGTAAATACAGTTTTGTATTAGAAATTTAAGCCTCGATTTGGCAAATATTTGGATCGCGAAACACGCCCACAAGGCACTTATTTTGTTATTCGTTATTATTCGTTTTCCGATGTTTTTCACCGAGCAAAAGTTTGAATACATTTCCTTTCTCTACAATTGTAATCTACAGTACTACTTATAAATCTGTATATTAATCTTTCCATTCTGTTAATAATAAAGTGTAAATTTGACGTTTTTTTAGTCAGCAAGAAACTGAGAACAAAAATCACTTCACCACTCAGCGAGGATTAGCTTTCAAACCACTTTCTTGCAGTAAATACAGATTATTTAGCTTTTTACATTACGTTGCAGATAATACTGGTGAAAAACCGGCATCCAGAATTGGTACACTGCTTCAAATCGCATTAACCGTATTTAGTGACCAGATCTGAATAGTCGGGACCTTCCCAACTTTCCTCTTTTTCATCTCCTTCCCATTCGTCATAACCCCCTAATGGGATTAATACAGTTGCTCTGAGAATTATATATGAGAGTTTACCCAAAATCATATAGGGAAGGACAACGGAAGATCCCAAGCTCAAACCCTGGTTTCGAAAATAACGTTTCTTCTCTCGTGTTTAGAAATTTTATAAAAATATATTTCAATATTTAAGGGGAACGGCTGCATGGCCATTTTCATTAAAATCTTAATTTTGGGTTTGAGGCCAATTACCCAACCAAACTGAAAAATTATTTTTGTAATCAAAAGGATCATTAAATATAAAGTAGGATGTACGCTACTTAATTTATTTGTATTTTAGATTATACAATACAGACCATTAAAGTTTTCAATATTTACCAATAAAGATTGTGAACGCAACTCGGGCAGAAAGATAAATATAAAAAATAAATTTACTGTATTTCATGTAAAAATACGATGAATTACAAAATTTAAAAAAAAATATTGAAAAAAGCATTTTGATGGAAGAAAATTTACATTATAAATGACCCATTCACATCGGAACACAAATTTGTCACATATAAATTTTTAAATTTTTTTTTTTAAATTTTTTATTTATTTATTTATGTATGTTTACATTGGGTTTTTCGATGCCTGTCTCACTAGGATATACCTGTGTTGAGACAGGCTTAGAGGTACATAAATGAACATATTTAAGTAACATATTTGGTTGTTACAAAAATATTTAAGATTACATTAATATGTATTCAATTGAATACAATAAAAATAGAAAGGTGATTGGAAGTGTGGGTAAATAATTAAAATTACTACCCAAAAAACGCATTTTTACAATGTTTTATTTTTTATTATATTGAAATAGTAGATCAGGTAAGATTTTTTTTTTAATTACAATTAACTCACAAAAAAATTCCTAAGTTGCCTCCAAAATGAAGCCAAATTAAATTCTTTAATTACCTATACACCATCATTTAAAACAATATAAATAAAATATAGCAATCTAAATTAAAAAATATTTTTCAATTTGATAATCAAAAATAAATTTTATATGTAAAAGGCCGCGCAGCGATTCCTCTTAATAAAATGTTGGTACGTTGATATATTCAGTACTGTCCACTCAATTAGTTTAAAAAAATATATGCTTCGTTAGTTTGACACGTGAAATTATCTACGACGTCATCTCAGTTGAGATCGTAAATCATTATTGCGCGTGGTCGTATGGATTTGCTACTGACCAAAATTCGCAGAGGAGAAATCTTTCGGACAAAAAGAAACGAGACTAGATAATAAATCATTTTTTTCCTGTCAATTAACAGTCAAAATAACAAGTGGAATGTATGACCATATTTCGCAAGTTTTATGCGTAAATGACCTACCTGTTGTGCCGTGTTTAATATTGGTTATAAATAGCGATATTATTTTTTGTTGCTTGCAAAAATAGAAACAATTATAATAGCACGTCAGTGTCAACATTATACTTTCGTAGTACCTTTGAGTAACATTCTGTGAAATTGTTTTGTTACGTATGCTAAGTCAGTGTTGTCTGCAAAGAAGGAATATTTAATAATGTTAATGATTTTACTTTTATCATTAAAACCTGTTGCATCCAAAACTGCTTACTTAATTAGCTTCAGATGCACTTGTAATGGACTGTAAATAATTGTGACGAAATGGTGTTTGTGGGAATTTGTGAATATTATAAGAATTGGAATTGTGTGATAATATGTGTAGGAAAAAGAAGGTACGCAAGGAAAAGGGATGACCAATCGCTTACCACTGTATCTCTGTGCAGCAGCACACGACACAACCACGATACGGTTATATTTATTTATTTAAGGAATATTAACAGTGTTAGTAATACAATAAACATAAGAGGATGATAAAAAACAGACCAATTATTAATGTTCACAGATAGGTATTTAGAAACAAGACTAACTGAATATAAACTAGAATATTTAAAAAATAATAAGAGTACAAATGTGAATTCAACAAATGGTAAACTAATACACAACATTAAAATAAGTGTGATTATAACTGAAATAGACTGCAAAATAGGGATTTGGGTTGGGAAGGGTGAGAGAGATAAGGGAAAGTTGCAACGCAAGTAATATAAAAATATTAGATACAATTAATTCATGTGTTATTCGCACCAAGAATGTTATACAGTGAAGTTCTGTAGCGACAGTAACTAGCAGTAAATACGTCAGCACGTGTGTCTATATTTGCAAATTTGTTGTTATAGTAGTTACATGTCCTTTGTATAAATTCATTTTGATTGGAATTGGTGTTGCATCTATCAATATAGAAATGGGTATTTTGTCTACTATATCGAATGGACGTATATATGAATAATACCACCGATGTACTCCACTGGGGTAATTGTGGCCACAATAAATTTATTGAAAATTAATTATAATAATATTTTAATTAAAAAAATCTATTAAGTTTTATTCCTGTATATAGTGTATATTATCATGAAATAATATTTAAACAATAACAGTTTTTCAGAGTTCGCCGATCATTTGTTGGAGACTAGTCACACTTTTGACTTCAATAGTGGAATTGAATTGCTACAATCTAATTTTAATGGCATTCAGTTGGATAAATTAGAAATATTAGAGATCAAAAAGAGCGTGAATGCGAATTTGAATATTATTAATAACCAAAAATTGTTTTTAAATTACCCAATATTAAACCTGTTCACTTTATAAATTGTTCCCTATTGCCCCTCTTCCCTCTCCCCATTGAATACGTCTATCTCTTTCCATTGAATACGTCTATTATTTATAATTATGTTGTCTATGTCTATGACCATTGTTTTTATCTATTATTTATAATTAGTTAGTAAACCCTGAAGAAGTGAGCATAGCTCACGAAACATCTTGGTTTTGTATACAATAAAAGTGGTAAAAACAAAGTAGGTGTGTTATTAATTTTGGAAGCAAATTGTTACAATTTTGACTGTGGATCCTTGTAATTCTATGATAAGGGGCAAGGGATGACTGTTTAGGACGAAAACAGATTACCAATGTGGTATAACTAAGAAAAATGTGTTATTTTTCAATAAATATTTTTTAAGAAAACATGACACGTGTAGTATATTTACAAAAAAACATAAAACATAAAATTTATTTAACAACCCACAAACTATATTATCTTCAATAGACTGATGAAAGTATAATAATAAAAATTAATACGCGTTGTAGAGGCCTCCTCACTACCGACCGGATCTAGGAAATTATTCGGAAATTCCCCGGAGCGATCATTGTATACCAGTATACCAGTAATAAAACGGACCGATTCACAAAGCGCGTTAGATTGTAGTTTGCCAAATACAGGTTACTTTTTATGATTTCAGTAAACAAATAATGTAAAAAAAACATCTTCCATCGTCGATCAAACTATTGGTTATCGGGTACTTAATTTTTTGTTATGGCTATATAATATATTGATGAGGTGATCGAACAAAAACTTCGCTCTGAATAAAGTCCTTTTGTTTTCGTATTCAATATCGTCTACGTTATTGTTATTAAGTTGCATAATACGGCATTCAGAGATTATAGCGGAAAATAATGTACTAGAGCGGCCCTCTAGTGATTTTGGGACAAATAATTTAATCCCATATTCATATTTTCATTAGTTGAGGTTTGGTATTGGCTGCTTTTAAAATTCTCACGGCAACGGCGCGGTGACGTGCAAGACTGGGCGCATACATCCGATTTGTACATCCGATTGTCTGATCAGATAAGGTCACTCCCTTCCACGCCGGCCGTCCAATCCGGCCGTCCAAAGGGCGTGGCCCCGGTCGTATTACCTATCCGATTTTCGAATCGGATGTGTGCGGTGTTAATCCGATCCGATTGTCTGATCAGACAACCGGAAAGGAAAATCGGATGTATGCGCCCAGCCTTAGGTAGATGCAAGAAATGATAACATTTTTGTTCCGGAGGAGGAAGCAGACAAACATACTTGCATTGTTAGTCTCACTTTTATTTAGTGTGTAAGATAGGGCTGCAACATTATTGTGACAAGCAAGTTACGTTTGTCATCTTTTTTGTGTCGTCGCCATGCCGTTACCGTGGGAATTATAAAAACACTCATCCCGTAGGAAATAGCCCAAATTCCGGTTGAATCATGTAGAAAGGATTTTCGTTATTTGTTTTAGGGGTGTTATGCCGTGTTGCGCTACCTCCTTCTTTAGCCAACGTTTCGGACAGCGTTACAGTGTCCATCATCAGGGCAGATGTGTAATTATGTGACGGAATAACACCCCAAAAACAAATAACGAAAATACTTTTAGTCGTGAAAATCTAAAATCTTATCTATGTAGAGAGGAGTTTCAGAAATTGTCTGCATCAGTGCTTAGGGAACGGCTTACAGATGTTTTGTTTAAAACTGTATGATTTAAACTGGATATTATGCTATTTAATTATTCAGAAATAAATGTTGTCTATCAGCAG
The DNA here is from genome assembly GCA_936435175.1 of Glyphotaelius pellucidus. Taxonomy (NCBI): domain Eukaryota; kingdom Metazoa; phylum Arthropoda; class Insecta; order Trichoptera; family Limnephilidae; genus Glyphotaelius; species Glyphotaelius pellucidus. The sequence goes on along the minus strand of OW386552.1, from coordinate 7,148,459 downwards.
CACTTTTTATTGTATTCGTCTTCAAAAGTAGGACGTTTCTAAGCCTCACACTATATGTACTAAAATACGATGAATAGTGTTTTTAATTCATTGGTTGGCACAGGATTTGTGATTTTGACTTGTCCGGTCAAAATTTTTCAACGAGTATTATCAAATTTTTCCAATGTTTCTAGCTTTCACCCTTCCAGGGGTTCTTTGCCATCTTTTAAATGGTGACCGGACAACTCAGAATTAAACCAACCCAGAACCACCTTAGAAAAGTTATTAAGAATGTTGAAAAACATATTTCTAAAAAATTGGTTAAATAGGTTACGTTAGGTTAGGGTTATGGGATATTTTAATTTTTTTTTTCATAACTTTGAATGACTTTTCAAAGAGGTGTTGAGCTGACTTTATTCTCAGTTGGCATGGAACCCTTTTTAATAGATGGAGAAATGGAAAGCAAATTTGTATTTGATTATTATTTAAATGGGAAATTCTGAAATAATTGTGGAAAAAAGGTAAAGTTCAAACTGGATTTCAAATTGAAAAGAAGATTTAAAATCCTATTTTAGGCGAGGTTTCATAGAAAATGGAAGAAAAGTTTGAAAGAAAAACTTCGATAAGCTGTTTCGATGTCCGGACAATTCAGAATGAACTCAACTTAACACCTCCTTTTGAAATGTTATCAAAAGTGATGAAAAAAATATATAAAAAATTGTTATGGGTTACATTAGGTTAGGTTTTTGGCTATTTTTCAATTTTTTTATGGATTTTAATGATTTTTCAAAGAAATGTTGAGTTGAGTTGATTCTGAGTCGTCATGGAACCGCTGTTGCACATCTTTACATTTTTAGAAATGCGGGTTTGGGAAGACTTGAAAATGATGAGTAACCAATACATTGGGGAATATTTCAAGGCATTTGTATGCATGTTGATATTGTCAATGTGTATATTAAAAATCCATCATGTTGTTGCACCAAATTCACTCTTGCAAATCTCACATCAAAGGCATACACAAATATAAAAATACACCCCCGCGGACGTAAAATGTTCAATAAGCGGTTGGGCTCGGAGTTATATTTCTTAACTTAATGACTATGTGATAGATATTATCGTTTGCCAATATAATCAAACTTTCTTCAGAACCATTGAGAAATAATACACAAGATTAACTTTTTTCATAAAAATCTCTTTGTAAAATGCTTTGTTAATCTTAACTAAGTAGCGGAAAATGCGAATATGCATAAATATAAATAAATATGCAAAATATGCAAATCCTATGACTTTTGTCAACACACCTATTTTAATGAAATTTCAACACCAATGAAATTTCTTTAAAGAGCTGCAGACCTTCTGAAAAAAGACTACCTTAAGAACAAGTCAAGCATAATAACTTTTGATATGAAAAAAAAAAATACGACTATTATAAGCTTTATAAAGTTGTATGATGCGCTACATTAGTTGGGTTATTTTACTGTTCCTGTTATTTGATTCTTTTGGTAATTTTGTCTTTTAATATTATTATCTGTTTCTACTTCCAGTTCATCATTCATAAACTAACTAACTAACCATCACGCCGTTTCCCCGCAGGGGTAGGCAGATAGGACGGACCGCCAAACAACTCGATCTTGGCACACACTCCTTGCCTCGTTCACATTCATACATCGCCTCATACACGCTCTTCTATTATTCTGAATCTTGACATCGCCCGACTTAAGTATCTGATTCACTTGGTCGTGCCATGTCTTCCTCGGGCATCCCCGACTTCGTCTACATTCACATTTGCATCATATATTCTCCTTACACTCCTTTCCTCATTCATACCTAAACCATCTGAGCGTCCCTTTCTTAATCTTATTAATTACGCTTACATTAGCCTTGCATTCTTTGCGGATATCCACATTTCTCACACGATCATACATGGTTTTACCACACATACGTCTCAGGGATCTCATTTCTACAGCATTCAGTCTACTTTCATCATTTCTCTGCCATTTTCATGCCTCACTGCCATACACCAGGATAGGTACCAGCACTCCATTATGGACGGCTAGCTTCGCTTTTTTTGACAGTTTTTTTGTTGGCGCCAACGGCGTTCAGTCATCCATTAATGGAGTTACCGGCATTTACCCTTCTTTAGATATCTCTATCAGTCTTCCCATCTCTCGTTAACATACTTCCCAAATACACAAACTCTTCCACCTACTCCAAGTATTCATCATTCATACTTATAGTTTATTTAATTTGGTATCGCATAATTTTTTATTACATTTTTTTCTTATTTGAAGATTAATTAACCCTTTTTTCTATTTATCCCTTTACATTTTTATACTTGTATAATTGTGGTTTTTGGATTATTGCGTTTTGTATCGTGGCATTGAAAAGTTGGTCTTGGATATAGTCACAATGGAGGAAATACAGTGTAATATAAATGTAATGTAGCAATATAACATAATATGTAACGTGTGCTGCTTAAAGCACACTGTTAATTTAAAGTAGACTAGGTGATCTTAAAACATCGTCGTCATATCTCAGCAGTGTAGGGCTATTCCAGTATACTTTAACTCGGTGATTTCAGCCAACAAAGTCGGCCACCATTGGGCTAGTGTTAGCAAATGAGGAAACGTACTGTCTGTGAGATTTATGCATACATTATGATTGTTTATGTAATAATGGACGGTTAAATAGGCGGTTATGCGGCGGACATTGTCGCCAATCGCCGGCAAAAAGGTGGATATTATTTAGGTCACATTCACTGCTGGGAAGGGCACGCCAACTCTTGGACGAAGAGCGAATACAATATTATTAAAAAAATCAAAATACTGTAAGTAATTTATTGATACAAAAGATGACTGGAAGTTTAGGCGCTATTCATCGCTAATAATCGACATTATTTTGATTAAATAGTGATGTACAGAGTTATTAATTTTCATTAAGAGCTGTTTTATTTATTTACGGGAGTTAGCACATTTACATAACTATGCTAATCTTACAGCAAAATGGGGGTATTTGATGTAATAAGTAGGAAAAAGATAAGTATTTAACACGTTACAAGCAGGGACTGTTAAAAACGGCGTTATTTTTCACTTGTGCAACCAAAACTGCAGAAAAAATTGTGTAACAAAAGCAACAAAGAATGATAATTTCACAGTGTTTTACGCGTAAAGTTAGCTGCTTTCCATTTTATTGGTATTCAAGCTTGTCAAAAGCACAGACAAAGAAGTATTCAGATCTATAAAATGGCTTTCTATTTTCGTTATTTGTTTTTGGGGTGTTATGCCGTGTTGCGCTTCCTCCTTCTTTAGCCAACGTTCCGGATACTGTAACGGCCATGGCTAAAGAAGGAGGAAGCGCGACATGGCATTACACCCCAAAAACAAATAAAAAATGCTTTTGGCCGTGAAAATCTAAAAACGTATCTAGCTTTCTACTGTTTAACATGCCTGCCAGAATGTTGCATTAAAAATATAAAAATTGGCATTGTTTATCCAAATACAGCAAATTTTGCATTATTTGCGTGAAAATGCAAAAATTGATCTTTTTGTGAAAAAACAATGAGTACCACGTAAAAATTCGCGCTATCGCAAACGTAAAAATTTTAGGCTTCTAATTACGATGAAAATATCTACCCTAACCTGTTCGTTCGTGGTAGAAAATTAGAGAAGTTGAATTTTGTTTTTTTTTAGTCAATTTATCTGTACAATATACCTAAATTGGTAGGAACATAGTAACTTCAAAGCAAAATATCAAATGGATTAAAGTGATGGAATAAAAAAAATGTTTTTTTTAATTTTCGAATGATTCTTCTAAAATAAAAAAAGAGTTTAAAGAAGATGTAAAAATTTAGAAGTAATAGTAGAAATGTTTAGAACTTCTCTCCTAATTATCAAAAATATCTAAAATTATAATTAAAAAAAAAAAAAATTATTAAAATCAAAATAAAATGTTGGGGTAACTCTTCGAATAACATTCATCAATATTTCACATCAAGGCTTACCAGTTATCTAGTATAGATCTAATGACGTGATATTTGTTTTTAATAATTAGGCCGAAAAACAATTAACAGAATTACTGCTTATTAAAATCATGCAGAATTATTAAAATTAGCCCACTTTAATATATGTTCAAGCTTAACGTACAATGGGGGTACATAGTGGTTATTAGTTATTAGATTATGATGTAAGGTTCTCGAAGGTATGTTTAATTTTGTATTTGACATCGACCTAAAATTTTGATTAATTTATTTGACTTTCACTAATATTTAAATTGGTACGTTTATCACTAACTATGTAGGTATGCACCTGTATACATGGCAGTTGTTCATTTTCTGAATTAACCAAAACGTTTTGAAGTAAACGCCCGTTGGAAAAGCACCATAGTACATAATTTAGTTTTGTTATTTTTAGTTTATATTTATGCGAGAGTTTTAAATAAGTACCTCAAAGATTTTGCTCAATTGTAATTTTTTCATGTTATTAAAAAATTAATATTCTAAGAGAAAAGTTTCAAAACACAAAATATTTCTTTCACAATATATATAATTGACAAAATGTGCCACCTGAAGGATGAACAATTTGGTCTACCCATATTACATGGACAGGCGAGGATATATATTGCCTATATTACAGCAGAAAGCCATTTCTTTCAAGGAGCTCAGTTTTCACTCCAAGTTTAGGCAATTCTTGACCACAATTCTTGAAGTGAGAATACCGCGTCCTTAAATATTTTTTTGTTATATTTCTTAGGGTATACTCGTAAATGCCAGCAATGTTGAGGCTGTTTATACGCTACGCCACCAATATTAAAAAAGCTGGTTACTATACCATGATATTTTTTTCTTTAGCGACATAATTTACTGTTTTTGATCAAACATTTTTGGACTCTCTGTAAAATCATCAAACGAGTGAAAAGTTTCATGCAAACGGCACTTAACGTCTTTAGACTAAGTATCTACCTTAATAATGTCATATTGTTTAACTTCTTCTAATTTTCAATCAACTGGAACAGCTTCTCTATACTTAAAGCACCTGTCCATTGACAGGTGTTCTTAGCCACGAATTTCTTCTACCTTCTACACTCCCTAACCTTCCACGTCTCGTTTCATGATCAATATAATTTTGAGTAAGAATGCTTCTGTTTTCATTATTTTTATGAACTCTCCCTCCTAAAAGAGTTCCCATGACACCTGCTCGTTTACGACCAGTGCTGTCGATCGTATCGTAGTCAATCTTATCTTTCAAACAGTCACAAATGAAATTGGATATTTCATTTTACAATATTTTTTATATGAATACATTAATAAACAGTTAGAAATTATTATTTTTTGTTATACAGACCTCACCAGGTAATAAACGTGTTCTGGAGGTCTAGCACGATTTATCGATAAAACTTTATATCAATATGATATTGACCGATTATAAATTTAACGATTAATATAACGATTGATAAATTTTAGCCTGGATTCCATAGTTATTTATTTTTATTATTATTATTTTTTTTTTATTTATCAAAAGTATACAATACAGAATATAATATATTATATAAAGCATTGTACTCCCAGGAGTTAATAAACTCATTGCGGGAATGATACGCATTACATGAAACATATAGCTGTATGTATTAAATGGACATATGATGGGGACATACCATTGACCTAGATATACTTGGTCGAAGGGACATACACAACATTATTATTTCAGATAGTCATTAATAAGATGAAGTTTGAGCATGTTAGTTTGGGTCTTTTTACATTGACTTGCACGTTTGATCTCGTAGTATCAGATAAGTTTCGGTTAACTGTCAATATACGCATTTATTTCGATTATGTCGGTTGTTATGCAAAATTACTGGCTTATTAACGAACGGAGTTGAATTAACGAAGCTTTTAGAATTGAAAGAAGCCGTATATATAGATAGCCGCGATCCACAGACATAAAGAATTTAACTATAACCAAATTTTTTTTCGTTATTTGTTTTTGGGGTGTTATGCCGTGTTGCGCTACCTCCTTCTTTAGCCAACGTTTCGGACAGCGTTACAGTGTCCATCATCAGGGCAGATGTGTAATTGTGTACTTTTGGCCGTGAAAATCTAAAAACTTGTAGGACCAATTTATTCCGTTCCGAAGTGAAAAGTGAATGCGGGGATGGGGGATTCGCGGGACGGATGGAATCGGAAAAGGGAAGGTGGAAAGGCAAGGAAGATAGAAGGGGAAGAGGTGACGGAGAACGGAACGAATGGGAAAGGACACGCAGGGAGAAACAATATCTTCATTTAAGTGGCATTGCGACGCAAGCCGGGACCTCGCTAGTTTAAAATAAAACAATAACTTAGTAAACACCACCATTATCAAAGTTATTGTTTTAATTTTAATAACAAAATAGTTCAAAATTACAGTTAAAAATTTAAAAAAACATTTAATATTGATCGATAATAATTTGTATATACAATTATTGCATACTGTTTTCAATTAAAATTAAACCATAAAGAATACCTTGAAACAAATATAACAGAACTCTTCCCACATCGAAATACATTACTCTTCTCTGAAATAAAGACAGTTAAACGGATTACAAGATTCCATTAATAATTCAGATCGTTAATTAAAATTAATTTCTCGACAGGTTGTCATAATACTTGAATCCAGATCTACATAACTACTGTTATTTAAATAAGCCAACAACCTGATCATAAAGGCCGCAATATTTCCTTTCTGAATGACTGTGAAATTTAATCACAAATGATTGCTTTTGCAATGATTTGATTTGTTTACGTTATTCAAGTGGATTACGTTTGTAATGCAGATTGTATAATGAGCTCGAAGAACCTTTGTGAATAAATTTGCCAATCGAATTGATGGGAACGCAATATTTTACAATAACTTTTATAATACTTTTGCAATCACTTTTATAACAATTTTATGCAGTTTTTCAAGGGTAATAATTGGATAATTTAGAAATTTTATTCAGAGTTTTTGTGAAGATTGTGACAAAGGCCACGGGAAACACAGTATGATCCAACCGTGTTTCTTCATACAAATAATTTATCGGTAGTTTTTCACGTTTCAAAACCAAGATAGAATTTGGGAGGATAGTACAAGTACCCAGGTCCCGAGAACCATCTATTAAATATCCAACTCCTCTGTCATAGGTCACCCCAAGTAGTTCGCTACGATTGGTGACTTAGTCTGAGTGCCCTGGTTCATAGAATGGTGCTTTTCCGGTTCTTGGCGGCGGATTTGACTCCTTACAGGCTGCGTGGCAGATCGAATCAGGAGAGAGACTGGTTAACGAAAACCTTTTGACCACTCCAGCAGAACTCTCTTGACCCTTCGCTTTGCACCGCAGTTGAAGGGATGGGTTCATACATCCGTCACTCGTGGACACACTAACTCCCAGATTTCTCTTTCCTTCGCAAAACTTCCTCTTCTTCATTTTATAAAAATACCCTTAACACAGCATCCCTAAAGCTGACAGAGGCCCGGAGGGGAATTATTTTCCAGAGAGCCTTCTGTATTAAATACATTAAACAAAAACAACACTTTGTAAAAATACATCGACTGTATTTATTTAGCTATCAGATAATAAAAAGTCCATCGTCTGCAGATAATCTTGTGTTACGAGCATGTTCCACTATTTTGTTATATTCAGATTCAAATGCGTACTTTTCTGAAATTTGAAGAAAATAAATCATTTAATATACGAAATAAATGTCGGTTGACCAACTCGCGATTTTGCCCTGTTGGTAGTGCGGTTGATTCCGATCACTGGTAGGAAGTTTCGAACCTCAGTCAAACCAAGAAAAGTATTTTTTTATAGTTTTAATATACGTTTGATAAGAAATATACTATAGTAAAAACTTTTTTTATCGGTTGATTTTTTAATTATTTTCCCAACCAACGACGCCATCCGGTAACATTGAAATTACAACGGTGGTATGTTAGTAGTTTCACTTAAGTATGTAGAAAATTCTATCGGTTTTGTGACAAAATATTGTATACCTAGGCAAGGCACTATTTTTTAAAATACGTCAAATGAATTAAATGCAACAAATCGATGGAATTTCATGTTTTTTTTTTAAATTATTATCGATTAAAATCTTAATACGGTAGTTCGGTTGATTCCGATCACTGGTAGGAAGTTTCGAACCTCAGTCAAACCAAGAAAAGTATTTTTTTATAGTTTTAATATACGTTTGATAAGAAATATACTATAGTAAAAACTTTTGTTATCGGTTGATTTTTTAATTATTTTCCCAACGAACGACGCCATCCGGTAACATTGAAATTACAACGGTGGTATGTTAGTAGTTTCACTTAAGTATGTAGAAAATTCTATCGGTTTTGTGACAAAATATTGTATATCTAGGCAAGACACTATTTTTTAAAACTACGTCAAATGAATTAAATGCAACAAATCGATGGAATTTCATGTTTTTTTTAAAAATTATTATCGATTAAAATCTTAATACCTATGAATTATTATGTAAAAAAAATATATTATTAAAATTGCTTTTGGACATTTCCTTATTCTCTCTGACTTCCTCAGTTCCCTCCAAAACTTAAATCCAGTCCCCTTCTTCATCCTGATGATCACTTCGTATCCCTCATTTGAGTGCTGATAACCTTCATCCAAAGCTCTGGAAACCATAACTCTGATTTGGATTCCTGAAGATGTTGGCATCATAGGTTGCGATAATGCGGATTCCATGGAAAAACAAGGAGCATCCAACACCATTGTTACCGTTTTTCATAATCAAAGCTAGATCCCGCAATGTTTGGGGAGAGCATTGGCACATTGCTAGTCAATCCATGGGAGCCTGCTTTGCCTCAAAACAAAGGACTATCCCATCAACGTGGTTTCAACAATTCCCTAATTTTTCCAAAAAAGAAATTTCCTCACTTATTCGAAAGAAAATTGGACATTGTTCCGTTCCTTCCCACCATTTTAAAAATCACGTCCTTGACTCACCAGATTGAACCAGTGGGAACTTTAGATCATACAGTTTTGGTTCCCTCTCTAAACAAATATCCTTTCTTCTATCAAGTCCTATCAAAAATTGCCTCCCCTCCATTCAACCTCCTCTTTTCTAACTCTGAATTCGACTCCAATATTCCATGTTATTTCGAAATTTGCAAATTTAAACAAAATTAACGCATAAATTAACATTTTCTTCCTTCATAATTTGAATTGATGGCCCAGAACACCTTTGAAGTGTGAAAGCCAGAAACATTGAAAAAAAACAACATTTCAGTTTAAAAAAATATATTTACATATTCATAAGAGAACAAGACGCATATATGTATTTAAATATCAATCTTTCACAAATAAATTACGGTATGGTCACTTGCTTACAACAAAACCAAACGAAAGATGTAATTATTTAATTAAAACCAATATAAACATTTGTTCCAACATGTCATACGTCAGATTTATCGATAGTATGTAATCTCTCCTAATAGTTTTATTTTGAATTACGTAATAAATACAAGATATTTTTTTGTGCGTTCGTTAATCCGTCTATTATTATTTTAATTGCAGACTGGTGATGATGACGTAGGCACTAAATGGTTCAGTTACTTAACCTGGTCGTGATCTGCATACTTCTTTTATTTACCAAATCAAATTATACACGTAGGCACATTATCACTATCCTTAATATCAATTCAATTTGTTTTATGCGTAACGAATAAATTGGAATAGGCAATAAAATTAAGCAGAAAATTTAATAACATTTAAAAGACCTAAATTAAAATACAATATGCATTGTAGACTTTGATTACATAGAAATTATAATCATAGAATTGTTACTAATAGTGTGTTTTTCTGTATAATCAAAGCGACAGTGATCAGAGTGATTAATTCCAACTATCAGAATCGCCTTGGTAAATAAACTTCCCTTCTAAATGGAAACGTTGCTTTTTTATGTGAATACCGCACAAGAGTCCCAAATGGTCCCGTCTGGAGTCAGTGAGACTATGCCACCCCCAATGGGGTATATGGTAAGACTGACAGTAGTGGGGAGGAGAAGGAGACAGGGAAGAGGAAGGTGTATTCAGATCTGTGCATCAATCATGGCTTAAGCCATTTCAAGTAACGTTTTAATTCTGAATGGTGGTATTACAACAGGGTGCTACTGAGAGTACTTTCACTCTGGAACGTGCTGCAAATATACCATGTATAATTTTAAATTAATTTATTGTGAAATAATACATATCAATCAAATAAAATTTATTTTCTCACGCCGGGATTCTATCCCTCGACCTTCGAATTGCGAGTCAAGATCCTCACCCCTAGACCACCCCTTACCCCTAACCTAGACCTCTCCAGCCGCTTTCCCTTGACTCATCGCCTTGCACAGCAGTTGGAGGGATGGATTCATACGTCCGTCACTCCTGGATCCCAGATTCATTAATTTTGGATTTGAATCCGTAACCTTCGGATTACTAGTCGAGAAACTTATCCATGAACCAAGGAGCTATAGCCGTGTTTAGTGAACAAATCTGAATAGCCGTGTACTTCCTCGTATTCTTCTTCCCCTCTCCACTACCTTCAGCTTAAAAACATATCCATTTAATGGCTGGCGTGGTCTAGCGGTAAGGCTCTTGACTTGCAATCCGAAGGTCGCGGGATCAAATCCTAGCGTGGCAAATACATTTTATTTGATTAATTTGTGTTATTTCACAATTAATTCTTGTAAAATAATATATATTTTATTTACGGCACGTTCCAGAGTGGAAGATACTCTCAGTATCGCCCTGGTGTAAGACAAACATTCAGAATTGAAACGTTGCTTGAAATGGCTTTAGCTGTGTTTGGTGACCAGATCTGAATAGTCAGGTATTTCCCCACCTTCCTCTTCCCCATCTTCTCCCCCACCTCGCTACCTTCAGCCTCACAACATACCCCAATTGGGGATTTGAACTTTTGTACAGCCATCTTATACAAAACAAAGAATGTGAATCCAATTGAATGTAGTTTGTTAAATACAAATATGATAAGTAGGTATTATCACAAGCAGTGCTTCTCAAATTGAAAGATATTCCCCCCCCCCCCTCCCCTAATGTAAAAACGATATAGTGACAGTGGTGGCTTCAAGGAGGTAAAGGAAGAAAAGAATGACAGAAAGAGGGCGGTGAGGGCAATGAAAGGATGTTTTACAATTTGACAATTTGAAATAAACAGAATTTTTAAAATATATAATAATTTTGTACACAAACATAAAAAAGTTTTAAAATGGCTCACCTAACGTTTTTTCTAACTAAAATTACTGATAACGAAAAAAAAAATAAACCCATTCATATTTTATTAGAAAAATGTATTATAAACGTTATTTTTACCTCACTTTTTTGTCGTCACATGTAAAAATAATTAATAAAAAAATTTCAAAGTTTTAAATTTTTTTTTTCAAATCGCGATTAGAAATTTTGTTTCATAAAGGTGTACATTTAACGTATTTCGTGGTTAGTTTTTGTATTTGAATATAAAGCGTAGTATTTGTTTCTTTCTAAAACAGTTTGTGTTACGGCTTTTGTAGTACGGCTACCACCCGTGGCTCTACCCTACCGACTTTCTCTTGGGTAGCTCGGTATGAACCGAGCTACCCAAGTCTACGGGTCAGAAGGGTTGTGTTCATTATAACACATTTCTTCAGACTGATTCGTGAACGGTTCGAAAACTCGGCTATTATGGAGAGCATTAGTTTCTATGTTCCCGATGGTTATCTACGTCACCGACAGCATAGACTGTTTTATCTCCCGGCTTGCAGAAATAACTTGCCAATGGTTATGCCAGTCGGGAGAGCAGTCTTGTTGTTAAATAGAATCAATTTGAATATCGACATGTTTAGCATCAATGAAGCACAATTTAGACAGCAAGCTTTATTGCAGTTAGTCTGATTGTGCTTCATTGATTTTTAAATTATTCATTGATATTTATATTGTATAATTTGTTTGAATTGTTTATATTATTTAAATTGCTTAAATATGCTTTAATCTTAATATTTTCTCTTTTTTAAAAACGATTTGAAATTTTAATTTTGTAATGTTTTTAAAGTGGATAAATTGAATTGAATTGAATTGTATCATATTTCTCGCTATAATAGTGAGGAAGTTACAACAATTTCTATGATACCTATATGAGCTGTTTCGAAAACCGAACAAACAGACGTTGGGGGTAAACATATAAAACACAGATAAGCGTAAATAATATTTGATTTATACTGAAAATTCGAATATAACTTTCCGCATTGTCCTAAAACTTATTATTTGGTGATATCTATTGGGGGATCGATGGAGAGGTGGTGAGCCAGATACGTTTGAGAATCTGTGGAGAAACAGATTCTTATAAAGAACTAATTCGTGAGTCGTTAGTCTCAATATAATCGATGATCGTGTGTTAGAATGTGCTTTTCATAGCTGTATAAATAAATTCACAGCACTCTAACTCCTACTTCTATGAAAACACGTCTTGATGTTTATTGCTCCTTCGTTATAATGCCTTATATAATAGAATACGCCTTTCATTTGCCTTCCGTTCCCTTCAATATGAATTATGTTCTTTACTCTCAATAAAATACATCGAAAGGAGTATTAAAACAAAGTAGACGGAAAAAAGCAATTGGTGATGTCCCACGTCAATCAAATTCTTAAGCCGTGTCGTGTTAAGTAGGTACTATTATAAAAAAAAAATGGAAAGTACCAGCTTGTCTATGATTACTTTCGAATTTAGAGTAACATTAAACAGACACCATAAAAAATAATGTTACTATTTCTTACCTAGATAGGTTAGGTTAGATCCTAGATCTAATCCAATACTGGATTCATGACCGAAGAAGTTAAATCGGAAAGAAAAATGTATTTTAACATTTTTAACCTTCTTACAAAATTCCGTCTATTAGATTGGGTTGCTTCACAGACTTTGAACAATTTATCAAATTTCAAAGCTAAAATTCATTTTTTGTAAAAATTCTGTTCATAACCTGTTGTTATTTCACCATAGACCGATTGTTTCACAATACTCGGATAGTAACGACATTGTATATTAAACCGGCCCATCCCGAATTTCTACCGATTTCTTACATATCTCCCTTAAACATTTGAAGTTTTTAAGATCTTAAAAAAATATATGTTATTTTTTATGATAATATCTAGACGTTACCCACGCCGAAACGCTAATTATATGAAATTCCCTCGATAGAAAAAAAATCGCAAGTATGCTCCGAAAATTATTATAAATATGTTCATTTCACATATTTTAGAAGTTATACGTATGAAAAGAATCACAGTATTTCTTTTAATTCTATTTTAGAAGTTCCCCGTGAGATTTTTGTTCTATTTTAAACGAGTCGTGTTTTTATTTACTTATTTATTGATCAACGCCCTTTTTCAGGGCTTTTACATATTAATGGTAATAAATACAATATTTATTGTACATAACTGAACTGCTTCAGTAACAATATTTTATATTTGTTTAAAGATAAACTGAAGATGTCCACGGACTTGGTGTAATTGTTTCCTTCCATTAGTATTCTGGGTAAAGAGGAATACATATGGTAGTTAGTCTCGAATTTCTGCACTGAAATAAATCCTGACTTCTTGTATTACGTTGTGGAATCCGGAAGCTTATCAATTCAAGCAATACCGGACTATCAACTAAATTATGTAGAATTTTATATAGAAATACCAAGTCAGTGAAAATTCTTCTGTCTGACAATTTGAGCATATTCATATTATTTAACAGAGTGTTGTAGTTCAACATTATTGTTGGAATCCCCATTTTGAAATTTAGAAAACGTAAGAATTTGTTTTGTATTCTTTCAACAGCTTGTACATGTATGTTATAATGTGGATTCCAGACGGGAGAATTGTTTTATTAAACATTTTGACAATTTTACCTTTTTAAATATTAGCGCGCTCTCTCCAACATTCGTAATTACATATCTCTCCATTTCTTCTTTTTGAGCTAGGATACGGTGCCTTAACATTGAATCGTTCAAATTCTGTGAAGCAACCAGTCGTAAGAAAATTAAATCAGAGTTTCCAAAAGAGCAGAAAAATTGCATCTAACCGAAATATGTAGTATTTGGTCCATACAAACGAGAAGATCCAAAAATAATACACAGTTGATGTAATTCGCAAAGAACAAAATAAGAAAGGGACGCTTAAATTTATTGACGCGCACGAAAAAAGCCGCTTGTTATACGGTTTGCATTTCCTGATAATATTATATTCTACTTCCCTTTTGGCGATGACGAAGATGACATTCGAGTAACCGGAAACTGGTTGTTCCGCTTCACTAAAACTCCAAGCATTTTGCCTTTAATGATTTATCGTTATCGGAAGTAATTAAGTAATAATTATAGTTTGAGTGGACAACTTTTTTGCTAGTTTTTCAAGTTATTTAATTTATTTTCAATATGTTTATTTTACAATTTCTTAATTTACATAGCTGAACGAATGTCTACCTGAATAAAATAATATTACATCCGCTAGCAACAAAATACTCGCAAATCGACCGTAAAAAATATTATTTTCTGCGACGCGAAAAACTCGAGGTTTTATAAAATATCCAATCATTTTAACACCTGCAATGTTCTAAATTTGTTATTTAATCATAAAATCAATTATTTTCATTCTGAATTTTAAACTAAACTGAAACACGAAAAATTGCGACAGACTATAATAATTTAAAAGATGTTCTCAGCAGGTCAAAATATAGTGGACTAGTTGAATTTAAGTTGAGGATTGTCATTGCATCATCTGGATCCTAATTTAATTGGGAAGATATATCGAGAAAAAGGAATTAATTTGCAGTCAGGGGGCATACAAGCGGCTGACGTTAGTAGAGCAGTATCGGAGGCCTTTGGTTCGTGACGTGACTCAAGAACATTATTTTTACCCTTTCTAGGAAGTTTATGCGGTGAATGCAAATTAGTTTCGTAAAAGTGTTTAGATTTTCAGGGAGAAAATTTGTTGAATTCTAAGATATCATTAAAGTCAGGGGTCATATGAGCAGAATATGGCAGTAGAGGCAAAGTGGCTAAAAGTTTAATGTTTGAAGCGAATGTGGAGTTCTTTCAATGACATTCTAATGTCATAGTAAAGTAGCAAGAGCTGTAAATAATTAATATAAATGCATGATATTATCTTTAAATTTGTTGAACCCTTCTATGTTTTTTTACACGCTAAAAATCGGCTTCGAATAGCTAGCTGTTTTAGATAAGTTAGTTTTTGGATAAGTTAGTATTTTTTTAACAGAAGATAAGTGAACGCTTTTGTTTATCCAACGTTTTTAGTAATAAAATGATGCTAAATTAATTTTAAGTATTCTACAAACTGTCAAATTAGTATTCTTGAAAAAACTTTTGGCATTAGGTATCGTGGCCGATTTTTCGGTATTACTCTCTCCTTTAGCCAACCTTTTGGAAAGCCTTTCATTGCAGATACAATGTGTAGTGTAAATGAACATGTATTTAGTTTCAAGGACTTTCAACAGATGTCATTAATATAGGAAGTTATATGTAGTTTTGGGATCTCTCAACAAGATGTCAGTAATGTTGTACTATATGAGAGAGTCAACTGTCGCCCGTTCGTGTGTAATACCCGAACGGTAAATTAAATAGCCGATGATATCCGATCGACAGCTGGTAAACTTCAGTGCCCTGATCCCTCGCCGCAGATAAACACAGAGCATCCATAAGAATGGACGTTTAGTGCAGTTAAATATAATCATTTTAACTAAGATTATAATAAACAGGACTCGTAACCTAACGAACCGAGTATCATTGAAACTCCCAATCATCCTGGATGTATTGTTTTTTTGTACCTGGGTGTATGTCTTTTTCAGAAGTTGTTATAGAATCATCTATATATATAAAAATGTAAATATGTTTGCTTCTGTCTATTATGTATGCGTTTCTAAACCATTCATCCAATGGTGATGAAACCTTGGGGATTTGATGTGCGCATGACCGCAATTCTTACTTTATACAATTGTGAGTTCTGACATCATGAAATTATGCGTTGCTAACAGTTCATCCGAATGCGATGAAACTTTGGGGATTTGATGTGTGCCTGCCAGCGATGGTTTTAATATATACTGATGAGCTCTGGCATTATGAAATTTGTATTAAAAAAATTGCAATAAGTGGCACGCGAGCTGAAAACTGAATGTATGGAATATGGGAGGGGAGAGTGGAACCCAGGAGGGAGGAGGGGACCTCGGGAGGGGAATTCGCGGGAGGGGGAGGGAAATTTGGGAGGGGGAAGGGGAACTCGAAAGGGGGCGAGGGGAGTGGGGAGAGGGAAGGCGGAGAAGGCGAAGTGAGAACGCGAGAAGGAAACGGGACGCGGGAGAGGAAGGGGAGGCAGAAGGGGAACGGGTCGAATGGGGAAGGACACGCACACGGGAGAAACAATTTAAATTTCAGCATAGCAACACATGCAGGAATCTCGCTAGTGCTAATAAAAATGTATATTCAACAAACAGAAATAGTAAACTTTTTTCAATCCAAACACGCAATGCCCAAAAGTTATTCACTAGCAGCTAGCCCATAGAATAATTATATTAAATTATTTTCATCAATGGACTTACTTTCCAAAATCGTATCCTGTTGGCTCGCTAGATTCACAAATAAATACTCACAATATCTTGTTGATCGCAAAAAATAAAGCAAATATTTATTCAGAGATAATTTGATTCATTCCTTTCATTTCTCATCTCTCTCTCCACTGTAATCATCTTACAATACCTGCAAACTAGTTCACCGGTCCACGTAATGAATATTTATTTACGAAATTGCTGGTCAACCCACAAGCCTCGGTGGTTTTGCTTTAAGCAACCGCAATATCAATATTATTTATTGCAATACGTAAGGTTGTTTAACCGCAGTTGTGTTTAGAGAAGGTTGTTTGAATTGTTATTCTCTCTGGGGTAGTGGTTTAAATGTTGACCGACTATATTAAATAATAGTAAAATTATGTGGAATGATTCTGAACCTAACCAGATGGCAGATAAAAATTATGATAAATTATTTAATCGGTAACATACTTAAATATTTCTTTCTTCAAAATTCGCAAATTCACTTTGTGGCGTCATTATTAATTTAATGAAAACAAATAACTTTGGGTACACCACTACTTAATTTACAATATCAACATGTTTCGAAAACTATGTTTTCTTCGTCAGGATAATAAGTTAATAAAAAATAACAAAAGACAAACAAGTATAGACAAATTAGAACACAGACAAAATATTAGAAAGGAGAGGTGATTAATTACTTAAAATATCATAAAACACAATTATATAAAATAAAATATAAAAATTATTTTATATTATTTATCATTATACATGAAACTTCTAATCATCCATTTACACAAAAATTAGCAGCTCTTCAAACCTTACTAAGTAGATTAATTAATGTTCCCTTATCTTTGAGTAATTAAAACAAATAACTTTGTGTACACAGTTATTTGTTTTCATTAAATTAAATAAAAATTTCTTGTCTGAGTAATGGCGACTGGTGACTAGCTAGATGGTAAAGGGTTTACTATAATGTGTAGAACAGCAAGTGATTTCAAATCACTAGAATGTTTGAAAACATTGTACACTTCTTTAGTAAGAAGCCAGGAAGAGTATAATTTGCCTATATGGTCCCCATTGTATAAAACACATTGCGACAATATGTAAAGAGTACAGCACAAACAAACAAAAAAACTTTATTTAAGAATGGAATCGGTGATTTTTTTCTGATTTGACACGATTCATGCACGTTGAAATGATTCACATAGTGCCAATGACAATTTCTAGTAATGTCACACATATTGAATTCATATCAAGATCTTATATTTACCTGTCTGTTACTTAAATTTGCTTTGAAAGCTGTAACTTATAATTTGTGTCTGACATTTCGACATTCTCTCTCCATCTTGCCAACCTCCATCCTTTTACTGTCTAAGCAGATATTTGCAGTGTAATAATAATTGGGTAGACATCATTACTCGGAATAAAGGTTTACGAAACAGGAGTTTGAAAGTGGACAGACAATCTATATGCTCTGCACGCAGAAGCAGGTGTGTTCATTATGTACATAAATAATAGAGATTTTTTAATCTTCTTAATTGATTAACATTGCTGAACGAATCGAACGCAAAAAAACTGAATAAATAAAGAAAAAAACTATGTCGGTATGTAATTAAAAACTATCTATGTAATCAATTTCTTTTAAAAAAATTAATTGAAAAGTTGTAGTCTACTAAGAAATGATAGTTGACAACAAAAAAATGTTAATTATTGTGCTCCTTCTGTTGAGGACTTCGTTTTGATAGTAGTTTATTTCGGAATATATGCAGGAGTAGTGCTATGCAACACAATCCATATTTCAAAATAACTACAAACAAATTGTAATTATTTTTTATTTTAACTTTTATGAGTAAAAACTCAAATTGTAATATTTAATTAAATGAAGACACTATGAGCGAAACTCATAGTGTCTTGAGGAAAAGATATTATATCAGGAAAAGATATTTGCACCTCTGGGACTCGAGTCTTTTTTTTATTTTTCTGTTTCCAGATTTTCGATTGAGTTTCGCTCATAGTGTCTTCATTTAATTTAAAAAAAATTAAACTAAGACAAGAAAAATAAATTAGAAAAAATAAACAAAGGTTCATAAAACATAAATTTGTGTGCAATTCACACGCGGTAGAAGTGAAACCTTCAGAAAACCAAAGTAAACCAGAGAGAGAAGGCTACGAAGCACCGCACAAAGAGAAGACCTATATGCTCTAAAGCACCGCACAAAGAGGAGACCGATTTGTCTATCTCTTTCTCTCGCACGCTAAATCTTATAGCTGTATGTGTTTGTCTCTTTTTAGTGTAGCTTTTTCGTTTCATCGAGTTTCAAATCATAACGGCCCTAATAAAAGTTTTCACTTCAAAAATGTAGGTCATCACGTGGACTCCATTCGGCAATAGTGGCAGGGACGATTGTATTATTCGATTGGCGTAGTCACCTCAAGTGGTTCGCTACGTTTGGTGACTTAGCAGGGGTGCCCTGATTCATGGGGTGAGGTTTGTACGGGTCTTGGCGGCGGATGCGTCTGCCCACCAGCTGCATGGCAGGCCGGATCGGGAGAGAGTGGATGAGGGAGTCCCTTTGACTCTCTCGGAACATCGCCTTGCAGTGGGAGTTATACATCCGTCACTCCTGGACACATGATCCTCAGATTCCTAACCACCTTTATTACTCTTTTCCTTCCCAGAACTTCCTCTCCTTTCTTTTCTAAAAAGACCCTCCACACAGCATCCCCAAAGATAAAATAGGCCCTGAGGGGAATTATTTTCCTCAGGGAACGTGTTCTTTAAAATAATAGGTAACATCACTCACATACTTTCATTTTGTCTGTCGCAACTCCTCCCCCCCCTAACTGATTTGAGAATCATTATTTTATATCGTATCTAAAAATACTTTTTTTTATTTATTAATTCTAAATTATCTCACATCGTCGTGTGTACTAATAATTGGAGAAACATGTGTATGATTTACGATTTTTAGCTTTTAACATAATATAACTTTAAACATTTTAAGTTTAATTGTTTTCAATCACTTACACAACTTCAATGTTTGAGGTGGACATACTTCTTTAATTCCTTTTTAAATTTAAACGTATTTTCAATCTCAGTAGTTTCATTCGGGATTTGATTATAAAGTTTTACGGCCTGCTGCTTAAGTGTTTTCTGGATTCTTGCTCTCCTCCTTGTTTGCAATCTAATTTAGATCATTTTATCCGTGTGTATATGTTGCGTTTGAGCACTATTCGCGTCGCCTTATTTTGCATTTTTTTCATTTTCTCTTCATGGCAGAGAAATACACAGTAACAAATTACATAACAAAGCGCAATAAATATTACCTTTCTGTGCGTTGCTAAATGCATTCAAATGTGGATTTATTTTCGAAATATGTTACGGTGGTTTGTCCAAATATGCATGAAGAGTTTTGCGGAATGCAATATTTTTGATCATTCGAATGTAATATCGAAACGACTTCAACATTTCAAGCGCATTTCGGAGTAATATCTTCATCTAAATGTGTGCCACAGGTACCAAGTAGTATTCGTTGCAAGGCAGACGACATGATTAA
The DNA here is from genome assembly GCA_936435175.1 of Glyphotaelius pellucidus. Taxonomy (NCBI): domain Eukaryota; kingdom Metazoa; phylum Arthropoda; class Insecta; order Trichoptera; family Limnephilidae; genus Glyphotaelius; species Glyphotaelius pellucidus. Next base: position 7,128,342 of record OW386552.1, on the reverse strand, counting down.
AATCACCTTGAGAAAACTTGGCAATAATTTTGTAGATTTAATGAAAACAAATAAATTTGTAAACACAACTATATTATTAACATTATCGACATGTTTATAATAAAGTGGTTTTTACAAAGTTATTTGTTTTCATGAAATCAATAATGATGCCACAAAGTATATTTGCGAATTTTGAAGAAATAATTTTGTTGTTCTAAACAATCGTCTCTGTGATCTTGTGACGTGGTATTAGAATATTTATCAGTTTCATACGTTTTTAGATTTTCACGGCCAAAAGTATTTTCGTTATTTGTTTGGGGTGTTATGCCGTGTTGCGTTACCTCCTTCTTTAGCCAACGTTTCGGACAGCTTTGCAGTGTCCATAATCAGGGCAGATGTGTAATCGTGTAATTGATAGTAATCGTGTAATATAAAGTACATAAGCATACATTTCACTACAAACAATTACACATCTGCCCTGATGATGGACACTGTAATGCTGTCCAAAACGTTGGCTAAAGAAGGAGGTAGCGCAACACATAACATAACGGCATAACACCCCAAAAACAAATAACGAAAATTTATCAGTTTGAACACGGGGAGGTTGTCGGAATGTTCCTTTTTTTAGGTATTCATATAAATCTAAAAGTTGATATTATAGCGTCTGTAGGAATTTATAGAAATGCTTTCATAAATTGCAAATATTACCTATATTTATAATTACTAATAATACAATGTACTTGAATCCTGCTAAGGAACCCTTTGGAATCAGTTATATTAGGTTATATTTAAGTACCAACGCTGTGCAATGTACATTTATCTGTACATTGTAATGCTGTGTTGCTAAGCGCTCTATATGAGTAAGAATGTTCCAAACAGTTGACAAAGGAAAGCCGAATATACTACAAATTAGTCTTCTGAGGTTGAAACTATTTTTTAACTCGCTATATGTAGATCAGTGCCTTAATAATTGCTCTGTAAAAGTAAGAGTGAACATCTTAAAAAGGGTGTTATTCAATGATTTGTTCTAATATTAATGAGTGCAGTTAAGTTGGCATTTTTTGCTATGTGCTTGTTTATTACCTTTCACTTTTGTATTCACTCGCGATTCTCACGTGGTCAGACTCCCCCAGCAGTGTTCCACTGTCACTTTCAGTGGGGAGAGGACTTCAAGGCGGAACTCTTCATGGAAACGGTCTTATCTACTCCAGTCAGTCGTATGCCGGTACCCGATATACGCAGTCACCTTACAAGCACTTACTTCTCCAAAACAAGATGTTGTTAAATTACGAAAAAATATATAATAAAAATAATCTTTAATTATTTTTTTCAAAAATTATTTTGTGAGTTTTTTTTTGAATTGTTGTTGTGAACGGACAAAAATAAAGACATTAACAGTGAATTAAGTGGATAGCTTAATCATAAACACAGTACAGAAACATTTATTTAAAAGTGCCTTTTTTTAAATCATCCATCATGATTACGAGGTGAGAAAATTGACCCGTGTTGAATATTCCGTTAATCGTTCGAAAAGAAAGTGAAGACGGCCGAAGATGTTATAAATAAAAAAGTACTCGCGAAACAAGTTGTTAGGAATACAGCAGTACTTGTAGTATTTCAATCGGTCATTGTTGCGTACTGAAAACGGGTTTAGCGCTTGACCGGCCGTTGATGTAATTTGATACTGTTTTTCCGCTGGATGCTGCGAAGAAAGGTTTTTAAGATGTGTACAGTTTGCGGATGAAAGTTCAGTGTTGATTTGGTGTTGCGTTTCATAGCACCATTCACCCCCAGGTTTTTCTATTCATTGAATTGAAAAAATCGTAAATTTAAAGGTCAGAACATAAAGAAAGTTCGCAAAAACCACTTTCTTTCAAGTAACAGCTAGATTTAATTACAACACGAAATACATTTAACATGTAATTAGAAATCTTTCCACTATGACTTTTTTGACAGGTCGATTCTCTTTTAATTTTTAAATGCTAATCTTTAGGCAAGTAGTGATTAGTGATACAAATTTAAAAAAAAAGTCAATAATGTTTTTTCTATTTTATGCATTTGGTTAAATAAATCTTTAGCACGTTTTTTTAAACATTTTTTGAGCAGAATTAAGCCGAAACACGAACTACGGATAAAAAATGTGCTTTTTCACCCGATTGCATTTTTTGCATATTTTATCGTGATAGCTTCGTAAAGGCTGATTCACACGGTTTTGTGTATTATTTATACTGAATGGTTAAACAATTTAGTTTTTCTGGTTGGTAGTTAGATTTAACAATATTTCGTAAGTTATTTAAGGCAGGTACATAAAGTGAAGAAATGTATTTTTGTTTTTGTTTTTTGAAGTTGTCAAGTTTTGCGAAGAACAGTTTTGTTGTTTTATTTATTTCTGAGAGATTTCAATATTATTGAAATTAGAATATTAAATCAGTTATAATTATGATCCTGACAATATATGTGGTGTCCGAAAACCCGTAGAACAAGCGTTAAACTGGTGAATCGACATCATCAATCAATCAAATTCGGGGTCGGTTTCGTGTTGTACCTTTTTTGGTTTTATCTTTCGTTTTGAGTAAATGGAATCCTAAGTTGGAATTTTTTGGGTAAAATTTAAAAAAAATCGGTAACTATCCCCGCTCAAAAATAAAAAAAGAGAGATATGTAATTACGAATGTTGGAAAGAGCTCGCTAATGTTTAAAATAACATTTAAAGAAAGAGTGTGAATTTTTTCATACATGTAACTTCTAAAATAAGTGAAATGAACGTGTTGATAATAATTTTCTGAGCATACTTTGCGATTTTTTTCTATCGAGGGAATTTCGTATAATTTGCATTTCGGCGTGGGAAATGTAAATATATTATCTTAAAAAATAACATCAATTTTTTAAGAACTTAAAAACTTCAAATATTTAAGGTACAGTGTAAGAAATCGGTAAAAAATCGGGTAGAGGCGGCTTAAAGAAAAATATCAGCTATTTAATGTCTTTTAAAATGCTTGGACTGTCAAAAAATTTAAAAACAAAATAAAAATCAAAAAAGTCAGATCGATTTTTTTGTGTTCTCTGTGTGATGTAGATTCGCCAGTTTTCCGCTAAAAATTATAAGTTTTGAAAAACGTTGAAAAAAATACTTTTATTGAGGTCGGGTTTAAAAGTTCAGACCCTAAACAGCGATAACATTGTTAATTGTCTCTGAGCGTATTTGATTATCAAAAAATATTTTTCAAAGATTCAAATAATCATGGAGTGCCATGCGTCATAAAATTGGATCCTTAATTAAATGATTAAAAAAATATATATATTTTAAATAGTTTGAAAAATATTGACTTTAAACGATTTAATTAGTTCGTTCCCAAGCAATTTAGCCCGCCTTTCTACTAAGCATGGCACTTACTTGGATGGTAGTCAATAGGTGTATTCTCAGTACTAGGTTCGAATGGCCTCTCTCTACAACTCGATGACAAGTAAATTCAATCACGTGCTGAATGAGACTAGCTTTTGGCTCAATTGATAATCATATAGGCACCTCAGTGGGTCAATAAAGCCATTTTGATTCCAGACGCGTTAGTAAATGTTCCACTTCCGCGGTGCTTCTTCGCGGAGTTAATCCTTATTGCTCGAGAAAGTAACTTGACTTTCACTAATATAAATTAGAAGAATATTATGTTTAGTTATGTTCTTATACTTAATTAGAAGAATATTGTGTTTGGTTATGTTCATATACGTAATTAGAAGAATACTATGATTAGTTATGTTCATATATACCTAATTAGAAGAATATTATGTTTGGTTATGTTCATATACCTAATTAGAAGAATACTATGATTAGTTATGTTTATATACCTAATTAGAAGAATATTATGTTTGGTTATGTTCATATACCTAATTAGAAGAATACTATGATTAGTTATGTTTATATACCTAATTAGAAGAATATTATGTTTGGTTATGTTCATATACCTAATTAGAAGAATACTATGATTAGTTATGTTTATATACCTAATTAGAAGAATATTATGTTTGGTTATGTTCATATACCTAATTAGAAGAATACTATGATTAGTTATGTTTATATACCTAATTAGAAGAATATTATGTTTGGTTATGTTCATATACCTAATTAGAAGAATACTATGATTAGTTATGTTTATATACCTAATTAGAAAAATACTATGCTTAGTTATGTTACGTAATTAGAAGAATATTTGTTTAGTTATGTTCACAAACCCACCAAAGTAATTATTCTTGAAAACTTTTATTGCTTATTAACAGTATTTTGTTGTTTGGCTTTTGGGTTCGTCATGTTGGGCTTCCTCCTCCTTCTCGAGTTAATTCTGTACTGATGATGTTTATTGCATTACAATATGAAACGTTAGCTCAATAGGACAGAACGCAACATTTTTTAATGTCCCATAAGTCCAACACCATTTAATCTGATTATTGAATCAATAAGTCTTAAAAGACAATAAGACTTTATAATAAAGTTGTGATAATATTTTTATTAATATATTTTATAACTAATATTTTTGACTTATAGGAATAAATTTTAAAAGTTTTACGCATCAAAATAAAAGAGGGAATTAATAAAATAAAATAAAGGTAATACTTAAATTAAGATATTAGACAATTAAGATTTTAAGATATTAGATTATCAGTGACCGAAAAAATAGGTCTCAATAGCTCAGTGTTTAAAGTGTTGTTTAGGTAAGACAGAGGTCTTTGGATCGATCCCCATTTGTGACCGTTAATTTAATTTTTATTTTCTATGACTTGTTCCGTTCGGTGGTTCAATTAGATTTATTTATTATCTTTTTCTTCAATAATATAATTTAATTTAGTTGGCCTTCGTGGGGCAGTGGTCTCAGAACTATTAAAATTATTGTTCTAAGTCAGATGGTTGCAGTTTGGATATCTTTCTAAAGCAAAAAAAAAACATATATACATGGAGTGCTTTACAATAAATTAGAGGTGCTATTGCGTACATAATATTTATTTGCAACGGGTTCCACTATGATCGAGTTCGGCAGATTCCGTTGTTTGCCGTCTTTCTCCCTTATACATTGGAGTTAATTATAATTGTTTTTTTTTCGTGTCTCATCTAAATATAATACATTAATTACACAGTACGAGTAAGATGAAATGGACGCTGTTAGTCTGATGTTGTTTTGGTTTGACAAACAATAAAAAAACGACTAGAGCATTCGAAGGGAATATCGGTTTTCAAAAATCAGTATAGTTTTATATATTAATTATGAACTAAGTAAAAAAATAAACTTTATTAGCAATGGCAATATCGATTTAAAATTTAATATCACGATAATCGCGAAGTTTAAAATCAAATAAAATATTTGCCTTTCTACTCATTTTTACAGAATGGTGTAAAAAAAACAATTTAGTCAACGCAAATAAATTCGAAAAAAATAATGATATAATAATAAATTTTCCACGAGCATAAAGCCGTCGAAGTAAAAAACCAAATTGAAAAAAACAACACCAATATTTTTTGCCATAAGTAATCTGTTGGTGCCCTGGGCGCCGTGGTGAAATAATTTCACCTTCATCTCTGGCTGACCTGTGTGGGTTACCTTCGCAGACAATTTCAAAGCCAATTCAATAATATCTCCATCAATAACTCGAATGACCTAAACCCCAAACATTATCGATCTGAACTCCGATAATAATTGAATCTGTTGGATTTTTAAAAAGATAATTACATTTTTCAATGCCATACGATATGTAGGCATTCGTTCAGACACGGGAAGCTACTAGATTACGTTGGTAAAATTTTTGACTTTAACCCATAAAATTAAACAAGATAGTTATTTTCGCAATCTCTATAGCCAATTAGGCTACGTAATCGATATGAAGATGGGAGGTTATGTTTCAACTGTCATCGCAACCCAAAATGTATTGTGATGGATTTTTAAACTATTACCGTGATTTATTTTTTGGGTATAAAGCCGTGTTGCGCTACTTCCCCTTTAATCAACATTTCGGACTGCGTTACAGTGTCTATCATCAGGGCAGATGTGGTCCGAAGGGCAGAAGTTGTCCCGAAAGTTGACTAAAGGAGAAGGTAGCGCTGCACGGCATAATAACCCAAAAATAAATCACGGTAATACTTTTGACCGTGAAAATCTAAAATCATGTCTGATTTTTTTCTGTTTTTTTTTAAATATTTTTTCCATGTACGGGAGTGATAATTTAACACAACAAACAATAATTAATCTTACACACGATGTTTTACCACCCGGTTTCGCATACATTTGAACCATTTATTCGAAACTTGCTGATTTGTTGAAAATTATTGAACATTAATTTCATGGTGAAAATAACTGAACAATCATTTCATGCTGAAAACAATAGAACATTCATTTCATTCTGAAAATAAGTGAACATTCATTTCATACTGAAAATAATTGAACATTCATTTCATACTGAAAATAACTGAACATTCATTTCATGCTGAAAATAACTGAACATTCATTTCATGCTGAAAGTAATTGAACATTCATTTTACGCTGAAAATAACTGAACATTAATTCCATGTGAAAATAATTGCTCGTAAATTCCAAATAGAATATACAACATTCATAATGCAGATTGCACCTTGAGAGTTTTTACCACGATATAAATTTATATATATACGATTAAAGATTAGTTTGCCATGTTTAAAAGCGCATTAATACATAACGGTCTTAGATTTTATTACGAAATAAGTAATAAAATAATATTGACGACGTTACTGAATATCTTTAACGTTTAGCCATTATAGTTAATACTTCGCATTTAGTTAAGTAGTGGAATTTAGATACCAACATATTGAAATATTGTTTTTAAGAGGGAACCGGGTATCTGAGAAATTTGGATAATAATAATAATAATAATAATAATTGGACAATTTGTAGAGCGCCGTTTTTGTGAAAAATCACCTCAAGGGCGCTTAATAGGTACTTTACAAAACTGTTGCTGTCCCTGTGGCTATTACTCCCCCAAATACTGAGCGAGAGGTGCAATTGCACATTAAGCCGATAATACCCAAATAAAATCGAAAAATCGTTGTTTTGTATTCCCCATTTTTCTCATCAAAAAGTGGATCGATTTTTACGATTTTTTACTAACTGTATTAGATATTCTACGTCTGCACGTTTTGCTGTTTGAAAAAATATATTTATTTATTGATCAACGAATATATGATATATTGTTTAGTTTGTATACTGAACGTGTTGATGGCGTTCATACGAGGCAATTTTAACGATTTTTGGAGGGTCCTTACTCCAAAAAAAAGTAACTTATCAAAAAAATCAAAACGTACCGACATGCTAATGGTCAATATCTATATTATAGGGGCCATTCAAATATTACGTAAGCAGATTTTTTTGCAATTACTAACCCCCCCCCCCACCCCTCCCCCTCATCAGCAAAAGTAAGCCAAGCTCGTACCCTCCATTTCATCAAAAATAAGCAAAGCAAAGACCCCCCCTGTAGTGCTAACGTAATGCTTGAATGGCCCCATATTTAAAAAAGTACAAGTGTGCAGTTTAGATGCGGTAGAAGTGAAATCTTCAGAAAACAGTAAACAAAAGTGGGGACCGCACAAAGCAGAGACCGATTATACGATCTCATTTTCTCGCAGGTTAAATGTTAAATCCAATAGATGTATACGTTTGTCCCTTTTATTGTCACTATTTTTCGTTTTATCGAGTTTCAAATCACAAAGGTGCTAAAGAAATTTCCAATTCAAAAGTAGTATCAAAATCAAGAGAGAAAATTGGGGAATACGTTTGTATGAACAAAACGCCGCCCAGTTTCCTCTTAACATGTTAAATCCGAAACAGTTTCCAACGTTGCCAGTTTGCGATTTAAATTATTTCGCCATACGATTTGCAAAAGAATAGCGAATGCTGAGAATTAGATACTCTATTTAATGGCCATCAGAGTTACGGTATTTATACGTTGATAGTCAGACTGTAGGAAACAGCACTGTGATGCAAAACCAGATGATTTCACATCACTTTCAATATGAAACATCGATAACGTTCAATTTATAACCATAAATAATAACGTTCACTTTAAGATTCATTTATTCAGAAGTGTTTTTCTCACCAATAAAATTTACATGAACGGTGCTAAAGCAATCTAACTTAATAATACTACATAAAACACTTTATTAGTAATGTAAATTGATAATTTCTGTCGGTCGTCTTTGTTGAAAATCACATAAAATTGCAAAAGCATACAAATGCACTTAAAATGATACAACTATTTCAATGATTTATATTAAGTTTTGAAGATAAGGACGTAACATTGAAAAATATCCAAATGCAAAAAGTTTAACCTTAACTTTGAACCCAGAGGTCACGAGTTCAAAATTTTATCACATAACTTAAAATAGAGACCTTCAATCAGAATGAAATGTTTATCAGAAATATCTTTAGTATATATTATTAATTGTTAACAATTTTGATTTGTAGAAAGAACTCTCTGATAAATTAGCTCGTGTTAACTTTATTATTAATAAATTTAAACGTCATACCTATCGATAACACAATATCATTTAAACTCGATATGTATCGCATTTATAAATTTAAAAGATTCCGAAATAATTAATATGCTGTGACATAATATTTGGACTTGTGAGATACTGTATCACTCATCATTTACCGCTCGTGCGCCGGCGCACACGCCAAAATGTTAAAAAAAAATATTTTGGAATGCGATTTTAGCCCTTATGTATAAAGAAAACGTATGAAGAACGAGGTCAGAATAGCGTGAAGCATTCTTGTTCTTAATGTATAAAATACCGTGATCACACCTAGGGAAGCGGAATAATGTTTACGAAATTCTCTATGCCCTCCGGCCGAGATTTTTCCCGTGGGTAGCGTCGTTATCGTGAAAAAGATCGTAAAACATATAAATTCATCAAATAAACAAAAGTAATGTTGTTTTTATGCATAGTTTATTGTTTGAGGAATGTGTCTCAGTAAATATAATATACAATAGCACAAAATAAACCCACAAAATATAACGTCAAAAACAAAAACATCCTTGGCATTTAACGGGTTTTAAACTTACGGGTTAATTCATTTATAAAATTAAAATACTTTCTTTAACGCAAAATATAGCACATGTAAGATTGATTATAACATTCCCGTAACATTTTACATGGTTCTTTAATCAACATAATAATCTAATCTCATAGCTACAACACCGTTTAATCACGGATAAATATTTCCACAGACATGCAAGCACCATTTAGCTGTTTGCTAACAGAGACATTAATACTATTTGATATTCCGCAGACTGATGATGGTTGGTAGGTGAATGGAATCGTTTTATTTGCCTTTTCAAAATCGTATGAAATACTTTCGTAACTTTGCAGTTTTTGCAAGATGATGCACGTGATCAAAATGGGCTTTACAATATGCTATAAATATTATTTTATTACACAAAAGAAACGGCAAAATAAGTTGCATCACTTAACATCACACCTTAGTCATTGAAGCATGAAGTAATACGTACATTAGTTTTATTATTTATTTGGAAGCAATGAAATAGAATCTGAAGCATTTCGATTCCATTTATTGGCAATAAATTTCTAACATAGGTGTAATATTTAGTACGCTGTACTATTGCAATATTGCAATTGCGTGATGCAATATAAACGATCCAGCGATGCAATTTTAAAAATTGACTAATGTGTTTCAAGATTTGTCTGAATATAGCGGTGAACATAGTTTACTTGTAATATTTGTGCTATCGTCGTGTCCAATCCTCTTCGCTTTCTCTAGTATGGACCGGACGTTATTTTTACTTTTACTTTATTTTATTTATTTAGACGCCCATAGGGCTTTTACAAATAGTGCAGTACATATTTTTGACAATATACCGGAAGAAACATAAAATATTAGAAACAAAACATAGGTTACATAAGATATAAGAGTTTACACAAAGAAGTTAAACCAAAATGTAAGTTAAGAGTGTGTTATAAGGCAGAATGGTAATTTGCTGGAAAACGGTTCTCTAAAACGGCTACTACCTTTCGTATGTCATTCTCAGACTTGATATTTTTTGTTACCAAATAATAGTATCAATACAAAATACAGGAAATAACATAAAATATAAGAAACAAAATATAGGTTGAATAAAACATGAGAGTTGATACAAAGTAGGTAACATAGAATGTAAGCTAAGTAAAAGTAGAGATAAAAATAGTTTATGAAGTAGGTAGGAATAGTTGGCACATACGTCGTTTGAAGTTTGCCAAATTCAAATTACTGTCAAATACATTCATATTTTTTAAATATTTGTTACAAGACTATGTAAACGCTGTATTGGAGAATGCAAACTATGGGATGAGATGTACGCATATAAAATGTTAATATTTTTCTAGCCGTTCGTGTAGTTACATGAAGATTTATTAATTGCAGGAGTTCACCACAATCAAATTTAGATTTAATAATTTTAATAAAAGGCTAGGTCGTTAATTTTTCATCTATTTTTTGAAGTTGGAGTATTTATAATATTCATTATGAACGGGTAATTTATATGCTCTAAAGGGATATTATGTTTAAAATTTACGAAACGTAGAAATTTACTTTGAATTCTTTCAACATTATAAATATGTATATTGTAAAATGGCGACCAGGCAATGGAGTTACGTTCCATTAGGCTAGGTTATGGAGGATTATTGTTTTAAAATAAACACATAAATCGTCTCTAATTGACTGCTGCAAATTGTAACAAATAATATTTATTGAACAACATTTTTTTTTTAATATTAAAAAGATATAAGTAGCACACAAAATTAATCAAATAAAATTTATTTGCCACGCTGGGATTCGATCCCGCGACCTTCGGAAAGCTAGTCAAGAGCCTTACCGCTGGACTACGCCGGCCATCGTGTAAAGCGAATGAATTAAAAAAAGAGTGTAAAGAGAATATACGACACAAATATGGATGGTAAAAGAAGTCGGGAACCGAGGAAGACATAGCACGATCAACTGAATCAGATAATTAATTCGGGCCAAGTCAAGAGTCAGAATAATAGAAGACTATGTTTGAGACCATGGGAATAAGGCAAGAAGTGTGTACCAAGAACAAGTTGTTTGGCGGTCCGTCCTCTCTGTCCACGCCTGCGGAGAAACAACGTGATGATTATTAGTTACATTTGAAATGAAATAATTTACTTTTATTATATAGTATCAATATTTCAACGCAATTTACGCGTTTGATTATATCTTACTCCTATTCAAAACAATATCAAGACATCTTCCGCCACCAGCATCAAATATTTCATCATAGGCAACGTTGCTGCATTAGCAGTCATCTCCCAAACACGTTTATTCTTCTTGATGGATGGGAAAGTGTGCGAGCTTGAACGAATCTCCGACCTTACCCCAGATAGTAATGCTAAAACTTGTACGTCTAAAAACATGTGTGTTAAATCGAATTTGGTAGAAGTATGTTAAATCTTCTGTACGATTGATTTACGAGCGTTCAGTAAACTTGTAAATATTTCTCCACCAATGGCAATATCCCAATTTGATTCGATCATTATTTAAAATGATAAATGATTAACAGCCTTGGAATAGATTACAATCATTAAACATACATTTAAAAGATCGAAACTATAATTTATAAGTTCGAAACTATAATCGAAATTTATTATCTTTAAAATAGTGCGTTTTATGCTACTTTGATGGTCTCTGGTGGTCTGAAATCTGTCGTAAATCGAGCTCCAATGTTGACACCTTTCATCTTCCAAAGCATGGTGTTCAAGGTGTTGACGCATAGTAATTTTGGAGGTTATACCCGGTATGAACACTGTTTTAAATTATTTTTAAATTGGTTAAATACGTATTAACAGTTCAGATAAACTTGCAGAAGAGATGAAATGATTTTAGATTTTAGAGGAATGATTGAATTTATAATTTGACATTTATTCCTTGTAAAAGGATAGAGAAAATGATAAAAATACAATTTTGTTTTGCAAAAATGAAGATAAAATGTGAGCAGACATGAAATTAAAAGTAAAAGAGTCCATAGACGAAAATGAAGCGAGACGCTTTTCAATATAAAATGACAGGTACAAAATTAAATTAAATATTGCAAATAGAACGACACTGTAACTGTTTGATTTTATTTTTTATTTCGGTTGTAATTAAGATATTAATTTTCTTTTTTTTGTATTCGTTTTTCAAATTAAAATGACAATGCATTTAGTATCGATAACCCGAACAATATGAATTGAAATAATAGGCTACTATTAATTGTAATTTATTTTTGGGTTATTACGCCGTGTTGCGCTAGATCTCTTTTTTTAGCTGACGTTTCGGATAGCATAATAAACGTTGGCAAAAGAAAGGGGTTGCGCAACACGGCATAAAATCCCAAACAAAAATCACTATAATACCCATGGTCGTGAAAATTTCTAATCGGTTTTTTTTTCTATTTCGATCTGCGTCGTCGAAATATTTCTACGAAAATAAGTGCGTCTTTTAGGTCGTCAATTTTTTTTCTGAAAATTAAAAAATAAATTAAATACTTTTTTTAAAGAAATTAACATTTTTTTTAAGTATTCTGAAAGATCTATTCAATGTTATTTTATAATAAAATTTCATAATTATAAGTGTACAAAAACAGGATACAAATAAGATTTTTTGAAAAAATAAAAAACTTTCTTTTCGCTCTCATGAACAATTAACATTTTGTCCTTAAGTGGAACGTTTGCGTGGCCCATTTCGGCCCGTTTCATCTTAATTCTTGATTTGAGATCAGAATATCCAACCAAAATGAAAATTTATTTTTGTAATCTAAAGGTGTATCTAGTACGGATGTGAGCTACTTTATTTATTTTTGATTTAAATTATAATATATAGGCCATAATTTTTTTTAGTATTTCATGATTTCAGAGGCAACTTGGGTAAAAAAAATAATTTTACAATATTTATTTTAAAAATACGGTGAAAATTAAATTAAAAATAAAACACCGTTAAAAATGCATTTTTTGGGTAGTAATTTAAATATTTAAACGACAAATTTTTGTTCCGCCGTTAATAGGTAATTTATATTTTAAATTTATACCTAAGAAAAAGTTTTTTATTTTAATTTTTTATTTTATATTTCATTATGTTTTATGATAAGTATAGTAAAATTATTTTTTTGTTGTTTTTCATTTACTCACAAATAATTGCCCATGTTGCACCTAAAATCATGAAACACTAAAATCTTTAATGGCTTATATCTTATAATTAAAAGCAAAAATAAATAAAGCAGCTCATATCCGTACTAGATATTTGATATACCTTTTGATTACAAAAATAATTTTTCAGTTTGGTTGTGTATTTTGATCTCAAATCCAAATTTAAGATTTGTATGAAACGGGCGCCTCGCATACGTTCCTCATTTATCAGCATTTTAAATTTACGTGATCGACATGTTCTACTTATCTGTGTTTTGTGTTCATTAATGTCGAGTGGTTAATAATTATTAATAACAGGTATACGAGCAAAATATTCTGATGGCAGTATTGTGTGCAAATTAGTAAATTACATATAATATTTCCCAAAATCAATTTTACACTTCCCTATTCAATACCATTGCTTGTTTTGATATTTTTATACAAAATAACTGTTAAATTTTGGGGTTATTGCCCTTGCGTATTTGCTTGAGACCGGCGACCCGTAGCCTCAGTGAGGAGTTAAATCGTACATTTACACGACCTTCAGCGAGAAGCGCGGCAATAGCACGGGTGCCCAAATGGTATTTTTTAAGGGATTATCATAGTTTCTCGTATGTAAATATCTAAACCAGAGACCAAAGGCTTGCACGAGCCGTAAAAATTATATTTTTAAATAATATTGTTATTATAAACTCGTATTGACTTATTAATAAATCGAACCAATACCAATCACCAATTCCCAGTCACAGAAATTCTTTACAGTAATACTAGTGTAGCCCCGCGGAAACTCGCGGGATGGTCTAAATTCTTGTCATGTCTTTTTTTGTTAATTATTTTTGGGGTGTTATGCCGTGTTTCGCTACCTCCCTCTTTAGCCAACGTTTCGGACAGGCTCATCTGCCCTGATGATGGACACTGTAACGCTGTCCGAAACGTTGGCTAAAGAAGGAGGTAGCGAAACACGGCATAACACCCCAAAAATAAATTACCAAAATACTTTGGCCGTGAAAACCTAAAAACATTCTTGTCATGTCAGTTGCAATTTTTAAAATGACGATTAAAATATTTTTTCTGTTAAGCCGCCGCTACCCGAATTTCTACCGACTTGCATATCTCCCTTGAACATTTGAAGTTTTTAAGGTCTTAAAAAAATATATATTATTTTTTAAGAAAATATCTATATCTACATTCCTCACGCCGAAACGCAAATTATATGAAATTCCCTTGATAGAAAAAAATTGCAAATTATGCTCTGAAAATTTGTATTTTCACGTCCGTCTCTATTATTTAACAAGTTATTTGTATGAAAAAATTAACAGTGTTTCTTTGAATGTGGTTTTAGACAAACCCCGTGGGATTTTAGCTCTATTCTAAACGAGTCGAGTTTTATTAAACATTTTCACAATTTTCGCTTCAATTTTATCGTTATAAATATTAGCGCGCTCTCTTTAACATTCGTAATTACACATCTCTTCTGTTCGAGCGAGGATACGGAGCCTTAAAACATTTTATTATACGAGTATTTATCGCTTGTTTGAATTCTTCACACTTCAGTTCCAATTTTGAAAAAATAAACTTAAATTCAGTACAAATTTGAGCTCATTGAACCTGATTTCATAAATGAGTTCGATAAAAAAGAGAGACACATTTTTTTTAGATTCTTATGTTTTTATCTTTTAAAGAAATTATAAGCCCGAAAATTTATAGTTAGGTTAGTTAACCGTAGTTTGTGTTGAAAAGCAATTAAGTAGGTTCCCGCTGTGGGAATTAAACTGGATACGTCTGACTATTAGTCAAAGCTTCCTACCCATCGGATATTATTATTATTATATTATTATTATGCATTGAAATTTCTTGGATTTTTTTTTAGAAAAATATGTCTATATTCATCCTTGTAAGTTATATGGTGTCGTATTGTTTTTCAGACGGGCCTCAATACTGGCGCTCTTTTTCGTGGTGGCTTGCGCGAGGGCTCAAATTCTCCCCGTCTCCAGCGCGGGGGATGATAATGATTGCGCCCTTTACCTCACAGGCCCTGGAAGGTCCAGTGCCTTCGACTATAACCTTAACCTACTGAGAGGTTCATTGTAAGTACCCACTTATTTTATCCTACTGTGGTCTATCTTGGAAGTAACCTAACCTGTACCCTGTGCTAAACTAACCCAATCTTAGCAATCCCACGTAACCTAAAAGATTACCTAAATGTTAACCAAAAACATTTATTTCGTATATTAACGGCCGTTACTCCCAATCCTACTGATCAGCCGATTTATTGACTCAAAATTCCTCAAATGCACAAATGCGCTCTTCCCGGCATAACTCTTCGACCAACAGGCGAATCAAGCGTTACTAAACAAATGACTTAGCTGATCGTAGACTCAGTTTGATCGATCGAAAAGTTGGGAACAATGGCCGTAAGTGCTTGATTGCCACCAAACGTTGATATAAGCTGTGTATGTATCTATAAGCTGTTTGTCTCTTACAAATAAATAAATAAATAACTAATGCATTGTCTGTGATATCTAGCTGATATAATGAATGGAAAATTATTTAACAGTATTTCCTTAAAAATTTATAGTGTTGAATATTTTGTCTATTGTAGGTAAATTAGATTAAAAGATAGGTCTTTCAAGATTACCTCAATTATCGTTCTTTGGACTATTTTAAGTGGATTCAAAATATTATCATTTCATGGGGTAATTACTACAACTATGCGCTCTGAAATCAGCTTTATTGGAAAATTGAATTAAAAGATGGCAATCTTTCTGATTTATAGGCTGAGGCATATTTATACTGATCAGTATTATCAAATCATATATTGGTATGTTGTAAACCGTAATACATATATGTTGGAATAGGAAAATGGCATATCATTTTGTCTATCAAGTATTTATTTACAAAAATGGATTGACTTACCTGGTTGTACATACAAAAATGAAGCGAAAGTAACTTAAGCAATTCCACAAAATGTTGAGCTACAACCGGCTAAGTCAATTTGTCTAATTGAATATGGAAAAACACTTGTGGTAACTAGAGTTACCTAAGTATAGAGTCAAACGATACCGTTTTTTGAGATACCCCCAAAAAACATATTCAAATAACTTGACGATTCAAATGCGTTACGACTTTTCTGTTTGTAACATTCATATACGATCAAATAGAATTATGCTTAATTTGTAACTCAAAAACGCTGATTTCAGAGTTACCTTGTAGAAATGTGCCTCCCCACTCAATAATACCATATTGTAGGATAAATTGAACAATTTCATAGTACACTCTTTTGAGGTGTAAGAAACAAATCTATACAAGACCTCATATCGTGGACGAAGCAGGATAGTAAAATCAGTGTTACGTACATTTCAGATCTTCGTGACGTAGTACAAATTGCAGTTTTCACGAAGTTATTGCAGTTGGTTTTAAATCGCTCATGTTCAGATTAAATACAGTTCTATAAAGTTTAATGCGTCATTCGTATTACGTATTTTCCGGTTATTTCGTGTATTCCCAATTCAATTTCAACATTAAAAGCCTTATTTTGATTTCTTCTCGCTTTACGTTGCACACTTACACCAGATTAATGGTTGCCAGTTACCATTCAGACTTCAGACGAATATGGAAGTCACTTATTCTAGCGGAATTCTTGCAATTCGTACAGACCATTGAGCAATGTTTCTTCTCGGCCAATTTATTGTTTTCACACAAATCACCGCGTTTCCATACATTAGCTGGTTTCAACACATCGGTCACCGCAGCTCTGTGCTCTGAGCATAAATGTAACAAGTCAGCGTACTCCATTGTTTGGGTTTCGCAAAATTGTGTTTTTTTTATTCGGGAATGAAGCCTTTGTTGACGATGGTTTAATGAAGAAACATACAAATTACACACTGTCAGAGAATGGTCACCAATTATTTAAATGAGTACACAAACACCCACATTTACGGCGATTTGTAAGACTTGTATAGTTTAAAAGTAGAATATGTTGTTGTTGCTATTTATACTGATCACATTAAAAAGGCCTCGCATCAGTTTTCAGAATGAGCCAAGTGCATATAAATAATTTATTAACAATTATTTCACACCATTAGAATTCAAGTTCCTAGAACCGACTTCCGTATTTTCAATTATAAAAACGCATTATTTCTGATGCTTTATCTTTAGAGAATCACATTCCATTCTATTCACAGCCTTCAATGTTTTGAAGTTGATGTGTATTACAATTTGTCTTCCTGGTTGCTCGTACAAAGATGGGACTACATTTAAAGAAAATAAATTACTACGAAATATGCTTTGAAGTATTTAAAAATGCAAGTTTTTACGGAAGATCTGACAACTCTATTGTCGAGAACGAATGAACGCAGAATTTAATACAATTGAATATTAATTTAGACTTTTATAAAAAGGTCAATATATGTTCCACGTAAATAAAATCGGATATATTTATCCGAGACGCTATCTAAGTTACAAACCAGTTCTTAGAACAATTGTTTCCAATGAAAAAGGCAGTTGCCTATGATGTGGAAAAATTAGTCAAAGTTAATTAATTTTTTTATTTATGGCTTTTTTTAAAAGATACATATCGCTTAAATTATAACACCGTGTATCTCAAAGAATAGGAATTTTTCTTAAACTACGCATGCGCCATTTTTTGAATCGACAAACAAATGTTTTGATCAATCACCACTCCTATACACAAAGTTAAGAATCAAAATAATTGTTACTTATCCATGATTAGCAGCAAATGCTTGAACAAAAGTATATGTATTAGTATATTTATTTAATGCTCTTATAATTATTTTTGTTTTCTTAGCCTTTTTACACCGTAAATGTCATTTAAAATACCTAATAATTTGTTTTCAATGAAATAATAATTCCTAATAACTAATACCTAAATATTAGTTGACCTTTTTTTAAAGATGTGCTATTTTTACTGAATAAACTAAACGATTATTGTTCCTAAAATATTTGTTTGTTTTTGTTCCTAAATTTTGTTGTCTAAAATGAGGTAAGCGGTGTTATAATAAAATTATCCTTATTCATAAGTCACAAGTATTAAATATTAAAAAAAAATTGTGTAAATTAATCACATATCTTTGTACTTTAAATATAAATTTGTTTATATTTTCTTCTAATTGAATATCCTCTAGTTATTCTCGGTTAGGCGAGAGGTTCTGGATTCGAATCCCAGTTGCGGCCATTATATTTTTCTATGTTTCTGTGTCTTATTCTCTTTCATATTTTCATTTAGATTATTAGTGTTATCTTCTTCTTCAATAATTTGTTTCTAATTGAACCTGCTCTACAAGTCTCAAGTCAATTTATATCAATTTAACGAAATTTTTCTATTCTCAGATGTGATGTTTTCTATCAAAGTATACATCAAAAGACCCATCGCTTACGCTTTTAATAAATATATTATTAATAAATACAACACAAACGTTTAAGCGAGCTCTTTTATAATGTAGGTCGTACATATAACACATTATGAATATGTATGTATCTATGTATGTGGCTCACTGGCCATAGTGAACCGAACTCGAAAATCAACCGCAATACAAGGTTCACCGCGTGAATACTTTCCGTTTCTTTTATGCCGTATTTTCAAACTGATGTTCATTTTGTTGGATGTCTTTCATAAATCATAATGTTTACAAATAAAGAAAGTGAACCAACTAACTTCATGAAACTTGTAATAGACTATCCATGCATAGAATAAAATGTACAGTGCTACACATATAATTAGGTGGTAGCGCAAACATGAACTAACGCTATGTTTGATATGATTTTCACTACCAAAAGAAATAATAATAATATATAATAATATATCTTTATCGAAAGAAATTTGCAAGATTATAACTAAAAAAGTACATATTCAGTGTTAATGTTTACAAAGATTTATAAATTATATAATACAAAAGTTTAACAACACAAAATAATATAAATATGAACAGTAGGTACTTGAAGAATAGAAAATAGTTATAAATTTAGGTTTCTCATAATCCGCCTCACCAGGCTAGCCTGTATTGAGGCAGTTATTTTTAAGTCAATTTATAATACTTATAAACA
Organism: Glyphotaelius pellucidus; assembly: GCA_936435175.1. Taxonomy (NCBI): domain Eukaryota; kingdom Metazoa; phylum Arthropoda; class Insecta; order Trichoptera; family Limnephilidae; genus Glyphotaelius; species Glyphotaelius pellucidus. Next base: position 7,109,117 of record OW386552.1, on the reverse strand, counting down.
CACCTACACTTATATTAAAATATAGATTACACACAATAGATTGGCTGCATTAATAATAACTTTAAAAAATTGCAACCAATACATTGGATTCATTAATAATTTCGTATTTGGGTGGGCGCACCGGTAAAGGACCTATCATAATTTTTTATCCAAATTTTTATGTTATCTTAGAAATTTTTTGTGAATAAATTTTTTTTATTCAAACTGGAAGAATGTTGTAAAGTCTTGTTGCGAGGTATCTGAAGTTTCGTTGACCAAAAGTAGTATGCGTTATGGGAATTTGTAGTAATTCTTTGTTATTGTTTCGAGTACAGCGAGTATATAATCTTTTTTCATGGTATTTGTGTTTATGTGTGTATAGATGATTGAGGATGGTTTTTGTGTATATCTGCCGAACTTCAATCTGTAATTAGAGGTAGTCTAAGGATTATTTTATAATAGTTTTCTGTGCCTTTATGATTGAATCTAGTACAGATGTAGTGTCACCCCCCCCCATGCTATGATACCATACTCAATAATAGATTGAAAAGTTGCAAAATAAATCATTTAATATCATAAAGTATCATAGTTATTTACGTTTGGGGTGTTTTGCCGTATTTCGCTTCCTCCTTCTTTCGCCAACGTTTCAAACAGCGTTACAGTGTCGTTATTTGTTCATCACAGCGCAACTCGGCATAACATCCCGAAAATAAATAATGATAACACTAGGTTTTTTTTAAATTTTAATCTGACAACCACATCTACTATTGTAATGTTACAGACGACAGCGCCCTCCTTTTTGGACAACTTATACGTGTAGCACTCTATGTATATATTTAAAAAAGAATAATTTACGATAAATTATACCATCTTTAAATTTAGTACCACGGTTGAAATGATAAAATAAAAATAATAAAATGAAATAAAATGCAGAAAAATGCATAAAATGAAGAGAAATGCATGTTATTTTGTAAAAAAAGTTACTCTTCTAAAAAAATTGCTGAAACCACAAAAGTATGCCAGTTGGTGGGGCCATATTTCCCTAATTTGGAGATTGTTTTGTTATTGAGGATGTGAAAGTCAAGGAGATAGGACAACTCAGAAATATGCAACTTCAACACTTTGAAAAGCATTAAAAGTAATGAAAAAAAGTTATGGGATATTTTAAATTTTATTTTTTCATTAATTTTAATGACTTTTCAAAGGGGTGTTGAAATTGCGTGATTCTGAGTTGTCATGAAACCGATATTTTACCCTAAACTTTAGATTAAAACGCAGCAAAAAAAATCAAGCAACCTTGCATTCATAAATTATCGTCTCTCGCCAATATTATTCTGGGAGCATTATCCACTCTGGAAAGGGTAATAAAAGCTGTTAAGTGTATATTGGTACAGTACTTATGTACAGAATTGAAACCACGATCCCCAGGTCAAGTAAAACGATTTTTACCACTGTGCCCCAGATATCGACGTATTAATAGATATTTTCTTTTAAAAAACTAAACAATCTTAAATTAAATCAAAATAAAATTACAAATTTATTTATTACTACCGAATTCCTGGTATGCGTTGCAGTACCACTTAAATAAAGAAATGATTTCTCCCTGCATGTCCTTTCCCGATCATTCCATTTCCGTTCCCATTCAGCCTCCCCTTCTCCTCCCCGCCCTCCTTCACTCCCTGCTAAACTACATGAAATAGTCATTTTTCAAATAACTCACGAGCCACCTATTGCAATATTTTTATGCAAATTTCATAACGCCAGAGCTCACTTTATAAATAGAAACATTTATGGGTGTGCGCACAGCAACTCACCAAAGTTTCATCGCAATCGGATGAACGGTATAGGAAATAACTTCATAATGCTAGAGCTCACAAATACATACAGAAACCTTCCCGAGCATGCGCCTTATAATACACCAAAGTTTCATCACAATCGGATGAAAGGTTTAGGTACCGCATAAGGAACAAACAAAGAAACAATATTTTTTTTTATATATTAAGATTAATCAACGCCCTGACAGACTTTTTCATTGTTAATTGATGAATCTGAACGTCAATAATCTTGATTCGAAATAAATGAACATCATTAAAAAAATCTCTGCAATTTGCCAACACCTAGTTCACTTTCTTGTCCATATGACAAACCCGCTTCGCCTGTAAAGAATTTTAATTTAGCACTTGCAACCTGTTCGGATTTAAATGACATTTACCGGACTTATAAGGCAGCATGTTAAAAAGGTACACCTTAAATACTGTGTCACTGAAAAAAGTGAAACAGTTGCAAAAAAGAAATAAAGTTACGCAAACATGTGCCAAATAATCATTTTGTTGGGCGTATATATGAGAAAATTTGGAATTGGTATATTAAATGCTGTTTCATTTTCTTTAACTAAATTTTGATTTAATATCAAAGTGTACGATTTCAAGCAATGTTTTTTTTTATTTATTAAGGGGGGGGTAAGGTTTAAAGGCGAAAAAAGGCATATTTTCATTATTGTTTTTGGAGATATGAGTAATGTTGGTTTATTTATTTCACATACATGTTATGGTTATAACATCTGAAATATCTTTGAAAAAATTTCAATTAAAAATACTAATAAATAAGTCCGTGAGAGCGAATCTCCGGAGGCACCTCGAAAGAAAGTTGTAATTTTGTGAACAACTTGTTACCGAATCATTTGAATCAAAAGAGTCGAAATGCGTTTAAAAGGTGATATGTTTTCCTAGGTAATCAGAGAGAGTTTTTTTCGATTTTTTTTTATTTTTGATAGCATTTAGAAGTGAAAAACGCGATTTTCGCTAAAAATTTTCGGGGAATTTGATAATATAAAATGGATAAAAATGGTAAAAAAAACTCTCCCGGACTATCTGTTAATTTATGTGTGAAAATAGTGAACAAAATTTCAAAAGAATTGGTCAACTGGATTTTGAGTTATAATGTTCATGAACTTCAAAAATTTGTTTGTGAGAAAATTGATTTAAAGTTTAATTTAATGAAAACAAATAACTCTGTGTACACCACTATTTAATTAACAATATCAACATGTTTCGAAAACTATGTTTTTTTCTTAGATAATAAAATTTTTATTAACTTATTATCCTGACGAACAAAACATAGTTTTCGAAACATGTTGATATTGTTAATTAAATACACAAAGTTATTTGTTTTCATTAAATTAAATAATGATGCCACAAAGTGAATTTGCGAATTTTGAAGAAATAAAGATTTAATTTTTTTTTATAGTTTTATTTAGTTTTGCTCCGATTTACTTAAAATTTTGACACAATACTCTCGACATGTTGTACATTTAGAAAAAAATAGTTTTAAAACCTTACCCCCCCCCCCTCTACCTTAAGTCAAATAGCGTTTAACATAAATGGATAAAAAGGAATGCAATAATTATAAAACACTTAATTTATTATCAAAAATTAAAAAAAAAGGTTTCTACCGGAAAAAATTAAAGCTTAAACACCTTTAATCTTTTCAAAAATGCGAACGGTAAAAACATTTGAAGGTAACATAAAGGTATATATGTAAATAAATATGTAGGTAATATGAAACATGTAAATACATTTTTTTGTGTGAATACCGTACAAGAGCACAACTGCTCCCAATCGCCTGGAGCCGTGAGCTGTGAAACTATGGCATCTCCAATTGGGGTATGTTGTGAGGCTGTAGATAGAGGGGAAGAGAAGGGGATTGAGGAGAGGAATGTGGATATACAGATTTGATCACCAAACACTGCTAAAATCGGTATTAAGTAAAGTTTTAATTCTGAATGCTGCGGTCTTACAGCAGGACAATACTGAGAGTATCTTCCACCCTGGAATGTGTCGCTAATACATCTCATTTTAAATTATTAAATTAATAAAATAATACATTTCGATTAAATAAAATTTAATCGAAATGTATTTTGCGACCTGCAATTTCTGGGAGCCTTACCTCTCGACCACGGAGACCGTCGAATGCCTAGGTATATAAATAAATATGCATAACATTTAACTAAACTAAATTTAACATAGCACCGTATTAACATAACATTATTCAAATTATCTTTCGTCTGAACACAAATTTTGTAAGTAATCAGGTCACGACGTATGAGATAATAGTCATTAAAACACAAACACTTGCAAATAGCTAATGCATTACCTACAAATATTGCAGAATTCATGTGCCTAAATATGTAATTTATAACACGCTTAAATTTACAAGTTGCCGTGTAACTTGTAATTTTACCTCGGCATGTAGAAAATTATAAATACATAACATTTCACGGAAGGTTATCAGAATTGCTAAGTCTCGGTAAAGCAAAACTGGTTGCATTCTTTATTCAATACTTCCGCTATCACCAGACGTAGGAAACCTAATAAAAAGGACCCAACAATTTGTATTATTAAAAAATGAATAATCATAAATAATAAAAAAACCTTTCTACCTAGATCCATGATCGCAAAACTGCGTTCTCGAGGCTACACAAAACAAGGGACAAATTATTTCTTTATCTTAGTAAAATAATGTTTAAGGTAGATATTACTGTTTTTACTAAGTTCCATGACCACTTTCCTTTGCACTTGAAATATTATATCACAAGTTATATACGAAGCTTCTTCGATAGCTTGTTCTCCAAACAAGATTTTTATGTTTGTAAAAATTTCTAAATTAATTTACATGATGAAATAAAATTACTAATATTCTTTTTAATCGAGCTATGTCCTGAAGGCGTGGTTGTCACCGAAAAATATAACGACTTCAAAATAAAAATGATTGGGATATATTTATTATAATTTTATAAATAATTTTATAATTTATTATAATTCAAAATACTATCTCTAGGACCCGTAGCCAGAGCTAATTCCCATTCATTTATTTTGAGTTATTTTTTTTTTAAATCAACTTTAATAATGAAATAAAATAAGCAATGCGTCATATTGTCTTCATTTTTACTATTGAATGGATCAATACGCTCAAAATTACAAGTATGTAGCTGAAAATAGTTTCTTAAATTTTTTTATTATTTTGATTTAAATCAAATCAAATTTAAATTTATATTTATTTTCTATTGTTTTTACATTAGCTTCACACAGGGGGCCCTGCGGAAAATAAATTCTACGTCATCTTTGAGGTTGCTGGGTGGAGCGTATTTTTAAAGAAAGGAACGTGGAGAAGTTCTGGGAAGAAAAAGGTACGAGGGGTAGGAATTGGTAGGAATCTGGGTTTTAGTATGCCCAGGTCATCCAACGCAAAGACAAACCTCACCCCATGAATCCGGGCAGACCTGCTAACTCACCAAACGTAGCGAAAGTCACTTGATGTGACCTATGGCAGAGGTGTTGGTTATCCAATGAGTAGTTCTCGGTGCGGCTGTACCCATTCCCACCTCCCAAACTGAGTTATTATTTAATTCTGCAAGTATCACTTTTCGGCGTTCAACGCCATTTTGAAAAATTAAATACATAGCCTAAAAATAGTAATAAAACTTAGTACTTATATTTCAGTTAATAAATAATTAACAAACTTGTTTCGATTGTCTAGAAATTCACTACGTCAAAGTTAAGCGTAAGAGGGTATTTGGTGGGGCACACAAAGAGATATTCTCCTTTGTGGTTACAATAATCTGGTATCAATATAATCTGCTACCGTACCAACACTGCAAGAACCGACAACGAGAATGATGAACGCATGATGCAGTTTCCTTCCGGAGTAGGTTCAAGACGTTGTGAGTTGTATTTCCCGTTCTTTATCTATGGGAAAATGCAACTCACCTGGGAACAGTATTAATGGCCCGGTTATAGACTTTTACTCTCGTCCGTTGGATGTACACACCAACAAGATCGAATGGAGAAAGAGTTTCCAAACGACCACTTTTATCCACTTTTTAGGAGGAAAACATACTTTTTGAGAGATCTTTCCTTCCATCTCTAGCTTATATAACTTTTAAACAATAACATGACATATAGCGTAGTTTTGTATTATTTTACCTCAAGTATACTTTTGTACCATAATCTTTAAAAAATGATTTTCTAGTTATTTTTTTTAAATTTCTCCTACAGGGCTGTGATGATGACGATGGACGAAATAGTGAATTCAAATAATCAAATCTATAGCGTAAAATATGTATTCTGTCATTAATAAATAAAAAAATTAAAATATATTGTTCATTTGTCATATCGTAAAGAAGCACCTAATTTTCAATACTAGTTTGAAACGCTCCGAAAACATTCTCTAAAAGTGGTATTACACGATCTCTTTTTTCACCGATTCCCGTATAGAGTCCCAAGACAAAATTTTTCGCTTTACGCGATCGCTATTTTCATCTCTATTTTCATATCTACCGCTACCGCTCGAAATTAAACTCGATCTTGGCACACACTCCTTGCCTCGTTCACATTCATACATCGTCTCATACATGCTCCTCTATTATTCTGATTCTTGACTTGTGTCTGATTCACTTGACTCAAGTATCTGATTCACTTGGTCGTGCCATCCTCGGGCGTCCCCGACTTCGTCTACCATTTACATTTGCGTCATATATTCTCCTTACAATCCTTTCCACATTCTTTCGCTCTACATGCCCAAACCATCTGAGCGTCAATTTTTTTCCTGATGTCCACATTTCTCACACGATCATCCATGGTTTTAACACATACGCCTCAGGACTCTCGTTTCTAGAGCATTCAGTCTACTTTCATCCTTCCTCTGCCAATTCTATGCCTCACTGCCATACATCAGGGTAGGTACCACCACTCTATTATGGATGGCTAGCTTCGTTTCTTCTGACAGTTTTTTGTTGTCGCCAACAGCGTTCAGTCTTCCCTTGGAAGGATGGAATTGGATGGAATTGGAATGGAATTACCTGCATTTACCCTTTCAGTCCTCCATTAATGGAGATACCGGCATTTACCCTTCTTTCAATATCTCTTATTTGATTTCAGTAAAAAAAAAACAGATTTGAACCGCAATAAACTATTGTTGATTAAATATGTGGTTGCGCAAATCGTTAGTAAAATTTATTTAACTTTAACGATGTATTGGTTAGTAAAATTTATTTAACTTTAACGATGTATTGGTTAGTAAAATTTATTTAACTTTAACGATGTATTGGTTAGTAAAATTTATTTAACTTTAACGATTGCAATGTCGAACTAATTATTCAAAGAACGCACATTCAACAAAGTGTGGGTGTGTTTGCAATAATTAAAACTGACATTGTTCACTGACCTTCCCGAATAACAGTGAATTAAAAATACCAGTAGTGCTTGAGAACGTACATCCGATAAGAATTAGTTGTTATGACATTAGAGTTAGATACTTAGAATTGAATCGACTGTAAAATTATGTAATTTAACTTGGAAGGCCGTTATGCTATGAATAATTTTATAATATTTTATTCATGTTGGAAATTTTATCAAATAATACGTTTTTTTTTAAATCAACCTATAAAACACAATGTTTAAAAAAATATATAATACATCTATTTCCAAGTGTCTTTTAAAAACTTAAAAAGTGGCTGAATGAAATTTTAACCTTCCTTCCCTATAATTTTGGAAAGCAGGTATGCCATAGGTCACATCAAGTGTTTCGTTTGGTGACTTAGCAGGGCTTCCCGGATTCGCGTGGTGAGGGTCGTCCGGGTCTTGCGAATGATGCGTCTGCGTACCTGCTACGTGGCGGCCCGGATTGAGAGAAACTGGTTAAGGGATGTCTTTTGATCTCTCCAGCCGGAATCCCTCGACCCATCACCTTGCACCACAGTCGTAGGGAGGAATTCATACGTCCGTCTCTCCTGGACACACTGAGTCCCAGATTCCACACTTCATACCTATTTCCTTCCTAGAATTTCTTCTCCTTCATTTCTTTAAAAATACCCTCCACACAGTATCCCCAAAGATGACACAGGCCCTAAGGGATTTTTTCTTATACAAATAATTACAAAAATTGTTTTAAAGATTGTAAAAAAAACTTTAAATGCTAGTAATACCAATAAACGAAAAATATCTCTAAAAATGACCCTTTCTGAAATTTGTTCTCTTTGTAAATTAAGCCCTTTCTTCCACCCCCCCTACTCCCTTTTCTACTCTTCCCCGTCCACTCTTATCTTAAGGTGGTCTAAAGGTATTTGTTTTTGGTTTCAAGTAAACCTTTGAGAGCCGGCGTAGTTCAGCGGTAAGGCTCTTGACTCGCATTCCGAAGGTCACGGAATCGATTCCCGGCGAGACAGATAAATTTTATGTGATTAATTTGTGTTATTTCACAATTTATTCATTTAAAATAATATTTAGTATATTTTCGGCAGGTTCCAGAGTGGAAGATACTCTCAGAATCGCCCTGGTGTAAGACCACCATTCAGAATTGAAACGTTGCTTGAAATGGCTTTAGCCGTGTTTGGTGACCAGATCTGAATAGCCAGGTACTTCCCACCTTCTTCTTCCCCTCTCCTTCTCCTCCCCTCACAACAGCCTCACAACATACCCCAATTTGGGATGCCATAGTCTCACTGGCTCCAGACGGGAGCAGTTGGGACTCTTGTATGGTATCCACATAAAAAAAAATTAAAAAACCCATTTTCTTTCCCAAAAGCAATCTCCTGAAAAAAAATTTTCAACAACAAATCAAAAATCGGATATAAAAATAATAACCCAACAATTTGTCATTCTGGAAATTGACATGTAATTACTTGAAAAGTCACGGCACTGTGATTTAGAACCCGTTTAAAACATGAACCGTCATTTTGCCGAAATTTCTTCATCAAATTCCCCGGCGTAACAATGTTTTATCAGAGAGGCTGTCAAGATGTTGCGACTGGTAATGGTAACTAGTGACGTGCATTGCGAAACAGTTGATTCAGTGACACGGTAATGACAGCAATCAGGAAGGTTTGTAATGTTCCCAGGCGTTGATGTTACATTCTGCGGTATTTGAACCTTGGCCGCGCTGTGGGAAACTATATACGGGAGCTGGAGATAATCATTGTTGTTATTGCTCATGCCTATAATCATACAGAGACAATTGATGAACTTGTAAATAAGGCGTTATAAATTGTTTCACCTAAAATAATATTGGTAGGTACCTAAACATTGGATATAAGCGCCCCAGAGACGGTCAATATCGATGGTTACGTCAATTTATATCATTGATGCGATGTTTTTGAAGTGAAAACTTTAGTACCGTTGTGATTTTAAACTCCATGAAACGAAAAAGCGACACTAAAAAGAGGCAAAAACTTAGCAGACTTAGCAGGGGTGCCCGGGTTCGTGGGGTGAGGTTTGTCTGATCTTGGCGGCGGATGCGCTTGCCAACCTACTGCGTGGCGGGCTGGATCGGAACAGTATCTTTGTACCCAACACCTTGCACAGCATTGGGAGGGTAGGTTCCTACCCACCGCTCATATATTTTTCTTCCCAGATCTTCCTTCACTTCCTTTCCATAAAAGAACCGCCATACAGCATTCCCAAAAATGACTTTGAATCTGAAGGATTTTTTTCCTCGGGGCCTCCTGTATGAATCTAATGTAAAAAATACTTTTGTTTCATTATTAGATAATATTGGTTTTGACAAATGTTCTCACGTTAGTATTAATTAATCAACAATCCTGTTTCAAAAAAACTCAGTTAATATACAAATAGGTACACGAATTCACAAAAACCTACCCAGTCAAAGGATACATAATATCTGCAAAAAAATATAAAATTATACAAAAGTTCACTCAAATGACAAATAAAACAAAGAGAGGCAAGAAACACAAGAGACAAAGGAGATATAAGTGACAAAAGAGACATGAGAGATACAAGAGACATAAGAGATACAAGACACGAGAAACACAAGAGACGCGAGGGACAAGATACAAAATACATAAGAGACACAAGATACACAAAAGACACAAGAGGCACAAAAGACACAAGAGAGCCATGGTATAACCAGCTCAACATATTGTTTAACAATAACAGAATATTTTTTCTGAATCCCGATAAATGACAGCATACTCTATCTTATTATATAATCGACACATTTGGGTCAGAGGGTTAAAATAGGCGATATTATTTTCAAATGTATTCTGGTGAAACATTCGACAGCGTCTTAAACGATAGGAAATAGGAACATTTATTTCAATATTGCTAAGAAATGGATTTGTCTGCATAGAATTGATTTCATAGTCTTTATTTTGGCCTTTGACTGTGTATTTATTTATTTGCTTGCTGTGAGCGGTTCACGTACATTGTGGGGAGTGTCCGGACGACACTCATAATTATGGAGAGTTCAATTATTAAATTACTTTCACTTATAGCAAATGTTTCAGGCCTTCCTCGTACCTAATTGGTAATATTGACTTACCCGCTGATTTAGATTTACGCGTCTGAGATAAATTGAGTTATTATTAGTTTAAATGTATATATGGAGAGTATCACACAATATAACATTATTATCATGCGTTTAGTTGCAGATATTTTTAAATCTCCTTTTCAGGTTTGTTAGGTTTGTATTAAGTCATTTTGATAATGAAAAAAAATACACCAGCAGGCCACCACATTATTATGCCATTAATTCTGCAGTGCGCACGTGCGTATTGCGTAAACTCGTAAAACCAGCCAATGAATCACCCGTAAAACAAACGTCACGTCTGAATACTACACCTGTTACATCCAAAACTGCTTACGAATTACAACTTCAGACGCACTTGTAATGGACTGTAAATACTAAAAATGAAACGTGACGAAATGGCGTTTACTGGAACTGGGTGATCGCATGTGTAGGAAAAAACAAGGTATGCAAGGAAAAAGGAATGATCAATCACTAACAATTGTATCTCCGCGAAGGAGCATACGACACAACCACGACATCGATAAATAGTCTCAAAGCGGAGCCTTGAGGTAATTATTTCTACGACAAAACGATATAACGTATCTTCTAGATGATCAAATCCCTTCTTTTTAGTTACAAACGAGATTATGTACACGAAAAACACCATCAACTTGCTATCAAGGTAGCTTTAAATATTCTTCTGTTTTCAAAACAAATGCACTCGAATTTTCACTATTTTTCTTGCCATTGTTCCAAATTTCAAATCCTTCTCAGGTTAGGGAGAGGTAGGAACTGAATAAATTACATTCCGATAGAAACTAAGCATATTCTCATTTCAAAACCAAAAAAAACCAAATTAGATTTTTTACGTATTCACAAATAAACTCTTCTAACAATCTGGTAGAACTTTAAAAATCTTTCTGTAAAAATATGGAAAAATTATATAAAAATGAATTTTATCTTAATATTGTTGTAAAATATTTAGCAACACTTACATAAGTATATAAATAATTTATCAAATTTGCTCATATACATATTTTAGTAACGTTATAATAGTTATGTAGGTATGTGTTTTTTTGTGAGTAATTTTTGTTTGAAATAACGTAAGGTGAGCCATTTTTTAAACTTTTGTTTGTTTGCATTCAAAATGTTTGTATTTCCCAAAGTATATTTTTACTAGCTATTACCCGCGGCTTCGCTCGCATGGTATTAGGAGAGAAATTACTGTAGCGGTTGAACTTATCACTTATCCCCCTCCTCCCCACCCCCACCCCCTCCCACATTTCGTACATTCATTCCCTTACATTCAGTTTTCAAACATCTCGCCTGCCATCTAAAATTCATAAAGCTCAAAGAAAAAAAGAATTATCCAATTTTGTTCATTCGTTCGGAATTTATGCGCTTACAAACATTTCGGATGTTTATTTTTAATTAAATATTTGGAAATTTGTTAATATAATAAAAAATACACTATTTATTATTCAGTCTTTATAATCGTTACGAATTATATTTTTAATGTAGGAACCTGACATTTATTCCAAAACAGAAGCTTGTTAAAAAAAAACAAAACATATTCTAATATTTGAATTTTCTGGAGCAGTAGCTGACCAGGGGGCTGAGTACCTACCAGCTTAGAGCCCACAAATATATCAACATCGTTTCCATGGAAACGATTTTTTCTGACGTTAGCAAAAACTCGCGTTTGTTAGCGACAGAAAACGTATAACAAATATAATATATTAATATTTATAATTTCACAACGCCAGAGCTTGCCATCATATACAGAATATAGTCTTCGCATATAATTTAGTTTTCTATTGGTGAATGAATTTTTAAAGTCTTTTTATTGGTTAATGCGTGAAAGCGTCATAAACGAACTCGAGCAGTTTCGCATTTATAATATTAAGTATAAAAGTATAAATATAGATTTCGAACAATAAAATTTGAAAGCGTATTTCAACACTTTTTCAACACAGTTTTTAGTTTTCGGATACGTTCAGAAATATTCCATTTATTTGGATTTTATTGCGAAACGGAAATATTTTGACCCTCTGACATGTTGACGCCTGAGGGGTTAATTCATCTACGACGCGATCCGATTTATTCCGTTCGATTTTGGAAAAACGGAAGAGGTTCAAATATGACAAAAGACCTCATTAACTAATTGACTCCCGTTTAGTCTCAAAACGTACAAGCGAATTGCCAATACACATAAAAGTCAATGTTTCAATTTGAAATGATCTATTTATTAGTATTTTTAATTTTTACTCAATTTTGACAATTAAGCATGTGTAGGTCCGCCAGCATCGTTGTCGATTTCTTATTTATTCTCTGTCAATATCTATTAATAGTGCGGCCATGCTCGGGAAAACGGTATAAAATCATCGGTATGCCTATCAATCCGATATTGTAAAGTTATCAATTTCATCGTGCTAGACCTCCTGAGTGATAAACCGAATCATTATTTGCATTGTGATTTTAATTAATTTGAATAGCGCTCAATTAAATTCAAATAACCTCGCATTTGAGGAATGGACCGCAATATTCATTGCCAATACGGTTGACAAAAGCATTAAATTGAATTGGAAAGTTAGAAGGTAATTCTAACAAATTTTCACGCATTTGTCATTTAGACACGCCATCTTGTAATCTGGTTATATACCCTTTCAAAAGTGAAGACTAGAAAATTATGTAAAGGAATTAATAATAATGTTGTTATTATGCGACATAAAATGCATTCAAAATTATGTAACTTGAATTGGAATATGAAAATAATTTTTAAATTGAATTTTAAAGTTTTGGGTCAATAATTAACATTTTGCAACAGATAGGCACTCTCATCAAAAGTAAAAATAAACCGAAAACAACATAATTTAAAAAAAAAGCTTCATGATAGCAGGTACCTTATACAAAAATTCTACGTTTTTTGGAACGCATCAATCACAAAACATTTGAGCCAATAGAAATTGACAGTTTTCCTTAAAATAACTATAAGTACATGAAATAGCGTTGATGGGTCATTCCAAAATAGAGTGTTCTGAAATAAATTTGTTATTTTATATTTTGGAAGTGAATCAAAATTCTATCATAATTAAAATAAAATGACTTAGTTTGAATACCACTTTATTGTATAACCTGAACCTTCATCAGAGTTATATGAAAACATATTAAATTTAGCTACGGTATATTATAGGTAACGTAGAAGAGGGAAAGAGGTCATCAACTTTGGAGGTGGGCGTGTTCTTGATATTAAAAAATCCTCAAAAATAAATAAAACAAATTTATTAAAAAACCAAATAAATTTTTCAAACAACCCTTTTTTAAACATATTCCCCTTCCCTTTACCTACTTTTACCCCCTCTCTCCTACCTTTCTACCCTTGCCACACCACCAAAGGTGAAATTCTCTCCCCCTCTTCTCTTACCTATAAAACCAATGTAGTTATGTAATTAAATTTTATTTGTTTTTTATATAATCCTGATGAAGGTTCAGGTTGAATCGAAACCGGTTGGTTTTTTTGTATTAAAGATATGTACAATAAAGTGGTATTCAAACTAAGCTATTTTATTATAATTATGTATTACCACAAAATGTTTGCTACATGTGAAAATTCAAAATTCTATTATAAATTTGTTTAAGCGACATTAAGCATCATAAAACCATCAAAAACCTGTTTTTACCAATTGCTAAAATTGGAAATACAGGAATGCTTACCGGTATTGTTAAAATAATTTGCATTAATAAACCTTATTAACTAGGATTAATACCTTAATTTTTAAGCTCTTTTCAGCGGCTTTTACATACGAATACGAATAGTAAAAATTAAATAGTGTTAATTGTCCATACCTGAACTGCCTTAGAAACAACATGTTATTATTTGTTTAGTGATACATTACAGACGTTCACACCTATTTCCCTCCGTTAGCATTCTGGTCAAAAAGGAACACATATGGTAGTAAATCCCAGAGTTTCTGCACTGAAATAAATCCCGGCTTTTAGTATTACATAGTGGAATCCAAAAGCTAATAAACGTAAGCAATTTTGAACTATCAACTACATCATTTAAAATTTTACACACAAATACCAAGTCAGAGAAAATCATTCCATCTGAAAATTTAAGCAATCATAATATCATGAAAAGTATTCATATCATAAAAGAGTGTTTAGTTCAACATAATTGCTAGAATACCCATTTTAAAATTTAGAAAACGTAAGAATTTATTGTGTGTTCTTTCAGTAAGTAGCTTGTATATGAATATTATAATGTGGGTTCCAGACGGGAGACTTGTACTCAAGTTTACTTCTAATAAAGGTAAAATATAACATTTTATAAATTTAGCAATAACAAGTAATTTAGGCATTACTTTTGAGCCTAATAAAAATGAACATACTATCAAACTAATTGTACATAAAATACTAGGAAATAACGTTTACATAACGCGTAAGTTCAAAATATATTGCACAATGGTGTCGCTTGTCTCGGAATAAGTATGTCCCTTTTAAAAACTACGCAGAATGCGTAGCTATTAAGATCATTAACTAAAAAGGCTAGAAATACATCGCAGTATGGTTTTGCTATTCCTAGGAAAGGATTAACCCTTTTTACGCATGGTGAAGATATCTGTTTAGGTGTGGTATCGGATCTTCCAAAGGTTCAGAAGAAGGCATGCAGATGACTGTAGCATAATATCTTGAAGGTATATAGCACCAGTTATTAGCTTGCCTGAGATGAGTTAACCTGCCCTAAGGTGCTATCGAGAGAGAAAGTTACACAACAGGTTATAAAAGCAATAAATGGGTTTTGCAGGCGAAGGCACGCCGTACCTTCACAGTAATTATCTACCGGTACACCTAACAACGAGACAAGAGGAGATTGCTTATTATTTTTATGTTGGCAACACGTAGAAAGCACGTGCGGTCGCATTAACTATCGTACACGTTATATTCATTGAAGAAGATGGTAATACCAATAAATCTAAACGAAAATGTGAATGAAAACAAGACACAAATAATAAAAAGGCAACGGTCGAAACTGGGATTCGATCCCATGATCTCTCGTCTTACCGGGAACGGGCCGGCGTAGTCCAGCGGTAAGGCTCTTGACTCGCATTCCGAAAGTCGCGGGATCGAATACTGGCGTGGCAAACAAATTTTATTTGATTAATTTGTGTTATTTCACAATTTATTCATTTAAAATAAAATTTAGTAAATTTGCGGCACGTTCCAGAGAGGAAGATGCTCTCAGTATCGCCCTGGTGTAAGACCACGAAACGTCGCTTGAAATGGCTTTAGGCCCTTTTTTGACCAGATCTGAATAGCCAGGTACTTCACACCTTCCTCTTCCCCATCGGTAACTAAACCTCTTTTAAGTTATTTTTTGACAATCTCATATTTCAAAATCAGAATTAACAAAATTATGAAAGGAATGAAGGAATGTTAAAAAAAACTTCTAATCGAAAAATGCTTTATTTAGCCCCATCAATGCTATGGTGATCGGTTAATGTGAACTGTACGCCACTGCTAGAACTAAACTGTAATTAGTAATTATTATGCACGATCTCAAACTTCTCACAAACTTTCAAATAATCCCAATGAGTATAAAAAATCATAATTCTTATAATGAAAATGCAGCAAAAATTAAGATATCTTTAACTCGGCATTCTGTCATAGAATAAATATCACGGAGCGTTCCACTGCGATTTTCTTACCGGTAAATTATATATTATTATTAATTAGAGGCATATCTTGCATTCCCATTTAAGCTCCAGAGTCTAGACGATGCACTTAACACTACCGATATTAAATTGCTTGTATTTATAATTTGAAATTAAAATTATCCACTTCCTACTTTCAAACTAAAAGCTTTGCAAAAAGATGGTCAGAACATAATATATTTTCAGTTGTGCCTTTGTCTGGAATTCCGGTTCAATGAACTCTAGAACTTTTGCAAATTTAATAATTTTCAATATTGGAAGTATTCAATTTTGGAGGTGGGTATGGGTACCGCTGCCCCAGGAACCATTTATTGGATAACCAACACCCCTGCGGTAGGTTGCCCAAAGTGGTTCGCTACGCCTAGAGATTTAATAGGGGTGCCCGAATTTTCGGGGTGAGGTTCGGTCTTCGCGGCAGATGCGTTTGCTCACCTACTGCGTGGCGGGCAGTATCGGGAGAGATTGGTTGAGGGAGACCTTCTGACCTCTCCAGCCGGAATATCTCGACCCATCGCCATGCACCGCAGTTACAGGGTGGATTCATACTTTCCTCACTCCTACACCCACTGACCCCCAGATTCATACGCACCCCTGAAATCTTTTTCTTTCCCAGATCTTCCTCTCCTTCCTTTCCATAAAAAAGTCGTTCGCACAGCATCCCAAAAGATAACATGAGAAGATTTTTTCCGCAGGGAGAACACGTAAAAAAAAACAATAATATTGGAAAATATAATATTAATAAATCTAAACGAAACGTGAAACAGAAAAGACACACGAAAAAAAATGGCCAAACGTGTTTGAATTTTAATATTCGTAAAAAAATACTACACAAAGTATGTACCTACTTATTATTTACGTAAACGATTTTGTGCTGATGATTCAATTCATATTTTTTATGTGAAATTAATTCAAGTCTGTGAGCTTCCCAAGTAAAATTAAATTGACCGGTTTTAAAAACATTCCCACGTTTCAAATTTGGAACAAGTTTCTTCAATTGACAGTAGTGGTTAACATATTATGCCTTATGAAATCACCAAATGATACGCCTAGAACACGACTTTATCAACCCATTAAACCTTATAATCTATAACCTAGAACCTACATAGTACATATACCCTTTTTTCTGCGTTCGTAAAACTGAACCATGTAGGTATCACGGCGCATAGCAGGTTGACTATTTACCAATTTATAAATGGAAATCAAGTAATTTAAGGTATGGCTTCTAATTAACAAATAGGTTCAATTCTAATGATAGAGCTCACTAATTATAGCTGTGATAATGATCTAGATCGATGATAGTATCATGACATAAAGGGGGCGGAATGTTTCATATCCTAGATTGTGTTAATTAAAACCTAATAATTATAGCCTACATTTTTACAACGATGTAATATTTTCGTTAAAAGAAATGTTTCGGAATTACAAGGAATGTAATATTAATAATAATGTTGGTTTTTTTCAGCTGAATAGAGCGGTGCCATAGTCTGTTATAATTAGGTATACATTTAAACAAGTTCAAATATTAGAGATAAAAATATTTAATTATGCTAGAAAAAGAAACCCCTCAGTCATTTGGGAATAACTCTCTTAACAACGTCAGTTGTATTTACACAATGCAATGCATTAGTTGAGGAAACATTAAAAGGGTAATAACGATTAATAATTATCGATTTTTTACTCGTAAATCAATAAAGGCATAGACAATAAAAAAGCATTAAGTTTTTCATCGTAAGTAGGTACCTATCTAGAAATAAATTGCGTATAACATACATCCAAATAAATTATATGAAATTAATGGAATGTAAAATAAAAAGATAAACACATTAAGAACTTGTATTACGGTGACTTGAGGTAAATTCTCCATGTTCGTACTGGCCTGGACTAGATGGTTTTCCGATCACCGATAGCGTTCAGGCTACTCTGTAGCGCAACAAAGCTGTGAAGCCGTATACCCTTCCCTCTTCGAACATCTGCGAGGCGCTGGGCCAAGGGAGGCACAATAAAGTTCAATTATGATTGGGTAAAATTTTAAAGAAAAATAATGATAACAAATATAAAAATTTCGATATCATTTGTATATTAGTTTGCTAAATCATGTTAGCGAAGAGATCAGTGAGATTTTTTTTTTTTCAATTTATTTATTTTATAGATTGATCGGCCTCACTCACTTGTTTTCACAATGTCTGAAAAGGAAACCTCCCGAATCGGATTATACCGAATCCATCTTCGAGTCTAACTTTAATTTATAGATCAACAAACAAGTCCCGCTAAGCCAATTGCATTTGGCTTAGCGGGACAGCAGGTGCTTATAATTCACTTACATATATATTTAAAGTTATAATTTACATCTTTTAAATACAGTTTAAACATTTTTTCATAAATATCAAAATAAATATTCTTTTTCCAATAACCAATTTTTCACCATACATTTAACCTTATTCATAGAATTTAGTTGCTTTATATTGTCAGGTAATAAATTAAATTAATTGTTACATAATTTGTTTGTGAATGGTGACATTGAAATAGGTATATTATTTCCATGGCATTCGTGTAATTTTAGTTTTAGTGATTTTTTTGGTTGGCTTCTTGAGTTCATTGAGAATGTTATATATGATGGCTGGAAAGCCGCAGACGCCTACGCAAAGAGCCTAAAATTCCGACCCCTGGCCTAGTGAGTCGAGTAGATACTCTTAAATTGACTACACTGAAGAGTTCGCAACAGTCGAGCTCCGAATTTACAATTTAAAAAAAGTAACATATGGCTGTCTATTATTTACTTTGTGCCGCTAATATCAGGTAGATTATAAAGGTGTCATTAATATTTTGGCCTGCAAAAAATATGAAATTGCCCTGAAAAAAAAATTAGAGTAAATACCACCGGCGTTTAGACAGGCACCTGTTAAGGTAAAACTCCTCTACCGACTTCTAGGCCGTGATACAATATTAACAAGCACAAATAATGAGATAGCCTTTTGTCGGTAATTATGCGTTTCGATATCGTAAATACGAATTCCTTCGACTCACAAGTCACATGATTTAAGTATGACAAGGTCGTGGTGTGTATTTAATGTGTGCGTAAGTAATCCGTAAAGTAATAGAGTCTGTATTTTAGGCACGAACGTGTACAAAGCTTAAATCTATGATGGTAATTAAACTGATGCAATGTTTCAAAGTACTGCGATGCGCAACTCGGTGGTAAGATTAGACTCGTGTAAGCAGGTCGTAAATATTTTTACAAAATCACAAGAATGCGATGTCGTGACTCACATGTAATGAATTGATGGTTTTATAGACCTCCTGACCACTTGAGATCTTATTTATTACGATGCAGGTGGATGTTTTTCCTTGAATTATTGGAAGCAGTAACACCTTGCTTTTTAAATTGTAGATAAGCAACTTTGTAGTGGAGCATTTATTTGAGAACGTAATAACATGATATTTTTTATACATCCCTTTATATCTTTTTTAAATCATCGAGTTTTAAATACTTCAAACCAATATTACAATTTGGAAGGCGGGTATTGAAGCCCCGGGAACCATTTATTGGATAACCAACACCTCTGTCGTAGGTCACTCCTAGTAGTTCGCTTCGTTTGATTAGTGAGTAATTTTTTTTATCATTTACATCGTGAGAGTGAGTTAATTTTCAAGTTTTTCTTAATTTTAAGTATTCGATTTAACTAATTATCTTCTGTCCTTTTTTACTACACAAGGTAATTTCGGAGCTTTTTATTACTATAACCTTTTATTATTGCATTCTAAATTATAGTTGGACAAATTCAATAACTCTCGACATTTTACAAATAAAAAAAAATTATTGAAAAAGTACGGCCGCACGCATGTGGCGATACTCTAAATTGATCGTTCGAATGTCTTCGAATTTTTTTTAAGAAAGTAATCAGTTTGTTATTATGATTGTAAGGTTATTATCACTTATGCCGCTACTTATGTTAATGACAGCCCAATATGAGGTAATGATTTTCACGGCCAAAAGTATTATAGTGATTTATATTTGGGATATTATGCCGTGTTGCGTTACTCCATTCTGCAAAATCCCATTAATATTAATAGGGATGACAGGGCTTATCTCAATAGTTCTTTGTATCCGGTAATTGACGGCTAAACCAAAACTAAACGCAGAAAACCATTTTAAATTATACGATTATGGATTGAAGCTGGCATATACATACATACATAATCATACATTCTTCTATTACACATTTATTCTTCTATTACACAGATCTTCTATTACACATCTGCCCTGATAATGGACATTTTAATGTTGTCCTAAATGTTGCCTAAAGAAGGAGACAGCGCAACACGGTATAATACCTCTAAAATAAATAACTATAAGATTTTTTATTTCTTTCCAGACACTATGAGGGACAGCACACTTGCATTACCTATGATGCTGTCAACGCTGCCTACATTGATGCCAGGAAGAGAATAAGTAAGTTATTTTATTATCATTTATAATAATTAATGTGTTTGTCTTCTTCCGTTAGGAATATAACTTTGATAGAATGCACTGAGAAGGAAATTATTTCAACGCATTTTCCTTATTAATCTCCAGTAGGTCAGATTTCTTAGGCTTGTCACATTGGAAAAGTGTTTCTTAAACTTTTCATCGCTTGTATTTGTTAGTTTACAATTTAACACGTTAGTTTACAATTCAGAGGTTCCCAAACTTTTTTCTCGTGGACCACTTTCAAAATTTTACTGGTTTCGGTGGACCCCCTGCTGCAACATTTCTACCTTATTCCCAAAACTCGACACGCGTTGAACTGAATATTGAATATAACGCTGGATTTGTGGTCTGTCACAACGGGGGGGGGGGGGGTAGTAATGTGATATGAGACAGGGGGCGGGATGGGATATGGGGATGGGACGGGTCTCAATATGACAATTTTTCACCGAAATACGAGTAGATTTAGTCAGATAGCACCTGCCTACATTGACAGGTAAAGCCAAGCCTGTACTGAATATCGAATGTGCAAGTTTTTACAAGTAACAGTCGCTGACCTTCTTAAAATACACTACTCAAAAGAATTAATGGAGGATTTAAAAAAAGGAATAAAAAAAAGAAATTAATGCTAAATAAACATGCTATCTGATCCATACGCTGGCCTAACTGATTTTTTATTTTATTTTCAAATTTATTTTTTTGTGTTATCTGTTAGGATTGCATGAGAACCTTATCACCCAAAAAATTTTAGCCAGAAATCTGAAAATTAGAATCTTAAAGCTTCAAAATGCTTTTTATAGTCTCAATATGACCATTTTTCACCAAAATACAGCCTGTCGAAAATCACCGAAAAATTTGGAGTTTTTTTTTAGTAGTGTATTATCTGCCTTTATTGATAGGTACAGCCATGCCAACATTTTTGTTCTTCTTCTTTTATCGAAACCAGATTTTTTTCGTGGACCCCCATTTTTCTCTCATGCCTTCGTGGACCCCCGTGGAGTCTCCCGTGGACCCCTGGGGGTCCACCTGGACCACTTTGGGAATCACTGGTTTACATTAATACTTAACTAAAATCCCAGATTAATGAGAAGGATGCTGTTGTTTGGATTTAGTGAGCACGTTAATTTGAGGTATCGTCTTTGATAAGGCAATTCGCATGTCATCTTTGACGTCTAATCGATTAAGATTTTAGTTTTAATTTAGACACCAGAACTGAGAACTCTGAACCACACAAAACGTAGTTGCAAATGGTACCAGAATAGACATAGCTCGTTTGACAAGAAGAGACTAAGCTTGTCCCAAAAAACACCAAAACTCGCCAAGACTCTTTGTTTGAAATTCAATTTGCAATGTTTCTTTGGATTCCTTGCCAATGAGGTCATCTTTAATCGCCGAAATAACCAATATTAATTGAAAATGGACTTTTCACCCAAGTTTCTTTATCGAGGTTTTACGGACTAAAGGATTCTAAAAACTAAACTTCTTCAAAAGAATTCTGCAATTTTTCCAGATGCTTTGACATCCCTTTTTGTATTACTTTTGGTATACATTTCATAGTTCTGTCTTCAACATGCATCAGCAAATCTTCCAACACAGATAAATTTGCAGTATTACCTGCTTTCAGTCTTTTTTTCCAAAGAGGTGGCTTACCTAAAAAAAACCTCTGAACCGTTCAGTCGCATCCACGATGGTTACTGCAGGTGAAGTGTGTGCCTGTGGACCCCTGACACTCATGTCATGGACCCCACTTTAAAAAGCTCTGCTTTAGAGTTTTATCTAGAGAGGCTGAACTAGATTATATTTTATAATTTATCGAAGCATAAATCATTTAGGTAAGTCAGTATTATACAACCTTATATGAAATTGTTCGAGTTAACGTTTTCATGTCCAACAACATAAATTGTTAACTATATTGCTAATTGTTACTGTACGCAGGCAGTAACAGAAGGCTGTTACGTGAAATATTGAATAAACGCCTCTTAATCCGCTACCTAACTACGTTTATAGGTTAATGTAAAGCCTTCTTAAGGCATAAACAACCATGGTGTTACAATATTGTATCCGCTTTTAGATGCAAATGTTAAATTACGAATCTAAGTCACGTCTCAAACCGAGAGATCAATAATACTTAATATGCGAATAAAAAATTAGTTCCAATTCATCAAAACTATTTCAAATGAATACAGAGTTAAGTGAATAATTTACCAGTAGATGGCAACAGTAACAACTCATAAAATGATTATTTTGAATATAAATTGGGATTTAATTCCAAGAAACCGTTTTAAATTGACAGATTTATAGAGAACTAGAAGTGCAATTTAGGTATGAAAAGATGGAACCCATATGCCTTTAACGGATTAGTTTTTTTTTCTTGCTTGTATAACCAAACTTTTACTTGTTAGTACCTATTCAATAATCCAATATGACGTACCTACACGATAACTTTGTGATATCGAAAAATATTCCCAGTTAGTTTAACTACGGTAATATGTAAACCTGTATAAAAATCAACAAAAAAACAACGAATTTTTGTGAAAACAAAGAATTTTTACTATAATACATCTATGTTTTTTATATCGCAACGTCACTTGGGCCAGCTACAGTAGCCAATTTCAGAAAAATGCGTGTGTGTGCGCATGTGTACGCGTGAGTGCAACCAAAATTTGAAAGAATGCATTATCATCGACAATGAGTCCATTTGCCGAGTTTCAGTTTGATCGGATGTTGGTAAGTGGGTGAATTTCTACTTCCAAGATTTGCATACATTCAAGAAAAAATCGCAATTTAAATAGATGTATTTAAAGGGGGGCAAATATTTTTGTCTCTGAATAGATGCGAATGAATTATTAAAATAATTTAATTTCTATACGTGAAAAAAAACAATAAAATTATATATAATATAAAATTAGTTTAAATACGCGATCTTTTTGTTTACGTTCAAAAGTTTTACTGCTCTTTCGTGGATGTCATTACCTCATCTATCACAAAAACGACTATTTAGAATTTTATTGCATTATCAAAAAATGTTCAGGTTTTAAAATGATTCCCCAGGCCACTGGCAATATTTCACATTTCTAATCGTTGCTTATTCATTCGTATTTAAATTTTAGGCGCCAGGTGGGAATGCTGTCCTTGTTCTACCGGTATTACAATGGAAGATGCTCCGAGGAACTAGCGTCATTGATCCCCTCGGCACCGGTGCATAGTCGGGAAACACGCCAAACGCGCGCTCAACATTTGTACACGGTTGACATTAGTCACATGAGAACGGGTCGTTTCTACGACTCGTTCTTGAGTTCAACAGCTCGGCTGTGGAACGATTTGCCGGCCTCTGGGTTTCCTCCCTCCTACAATATGGGTCTCTTCAAGACCCATGTTCACTCCTTCCTCTCCTCAAAAACACCCTCCACACAGCATCCTCAAAGATGACATAGGCCCTGAGGGAAATTATTTTTTCCTCAGGGCCTCCTGTGTGGAGTTAATGTAAAAAAAAAGAAAAAAAAAGGCATGCAATAGATACATCTAATCATACGACTTAGGCATAATTATTTACATGAAAAATTATCAATAAAAAGGTTAATAATATGAAAAAAAGTGCGAACGCGCCTCATAAATTCTGATTTAAGTATTAATTTGCTGAAATTAAGGTGCGATGATCACCATAAATTATATCCTCACCTGACCAGTTAATTATTGTGTATTAGTTTTTTAAGAACGTTGCCTACATTGGCTTGCGTTTTCACGAGGTTACCAGAGGTGTAATTTCTCTGTCAGGTTAGGCTAATTTTGCAATACTTTGGCTTATATTGAACATTAATCACCATCAATTGCTTTCTCGATTCCAACAATTTAGAGACAATCAATTAGCATAAAGTATTGCTTCGAGACCAAACGAGTTTCTTAACACAGACTTGGGTACAGGTGAAAATGGTAGAAATCCCATGTGTGACTTATGCAATGCTCAAATTATAAAACATTTTAAATTTAAGTGATCACCTAAATATTTGAGCAGGTTTTTCGTCAAATAAAATTAATATCATTGAACGAATGATCAACTTGGTTTTAATCATCGAAGATAATATTCGTTCTCTACGTTTGGTGATTTAAGGCGTTTGGTGAGGTTTGTCTAGGTCTTGGCGGCGAATGCGTTTGCCCACCCACTGCGTGGCGGGCCGGATCGAGAGAGACTGGTTGAGGGAGACCTAAGTTAGGTCACCTAACCTAGATCTCTCAGGGAGACCTAACCTAGATCCAGCCGGATCCTCTCGATCCATCGGCTTACACCGCAATGGCAGGGATGGATTCATACACCCTTCACTCCTGGATACAGTGACCCTCAGATTCCTACTCATCCCTCAGGCCTTTTTCCTTCCCAGAACTTCCTTTCTTTCCTTTCCCTAAAAATACCCTCCAAACAGCATCGCCAAAGATCACATAATCCCTTAGGCAAATTGTTTTCCTTGGGTCCTCTTACGTGGAGTTACTGTAAAAAAAATGCGACTCTCAAACGAAATTTTGAAAAATCAGAAAAAAATTCATTGCATCTAGGAATTGAACCCAGGACCTTAGTTTTGCTGGGGCTCTGCTCTAACCACTGAGCCAATTCGACCCTACCCGCTTCGATCTTTATCTTACTTCGACTGAGAACTACCAATATTATCTTAATTTTCTAAATATATATTTTTATTGATTGCTATCTTTGTATACGATTGCAAGATTATAGTATGACCGAAGGGGATAGGGTCAAATCAGCCCAGTGGTTTAAGCAGAGCCTCGTCAAGGCTAAGGTCCTGGGTTCAATTCCTAGATGCGACCGAATCTTTTTCTAATTTGTATTTTTCAAATTTTCGATTGTGAGTCGTTAATATTCAATGATTAAATATTACAATTTCAGGTTTTACTGGTTAAGTTATTCCAAAAATAAATCATGAAGTTTTAACTACCAATTAAAAAACTAAAAGTCTTCTTAATTGCGTATTTAAAATTAAAGAAATTGGTTTATGGCACCGGTTTACAGATCCTAATCGATGGTAAATATAAGTTTTATTATTTTAAAACGATTTGTATACCAGTTGATAATATGAAATTTACTGTTATTTTCAATAAACAGTTGTTACAGAAACCTAGGTCAACATATTTACTGTGGAGTGTAGTCGATTGTTAGAACGTTTCTACCTGATTTTATCTCTCTATTATACTTAGGAACTTAGGAATTTGGAATGCAATGGCATGCTCATAAGCCTTTTTGACTGCGAACAGTAAAAACTGAACTAGTTTTCTTGACGACCTTCGTGGCAGGGTCCTTTGGCTGCGGGTCCAAAGGTCATAAGTACACAAAACCGGTAGAGTGCAAATAAAAGTTGTTTTTAATAATTAGGAAGACATGGCACGATCAAGTGAATCAGATACTTGAGTCGGGCCATGTCAAAAGTCAGAATAATAGAAGAGTATGTATGAGACGATGTATAAATGTGAGTGAAGTAAAGAGGGTGTGCCAAGACCGAGTTGTTTGGCGGTCCGTCCTCGTCCGTCCCCTGCGGGGAAACGGCGTGATGGTTAGTTAGTTAGTTAGTTATTAATAAACAGTAATGAATCAGTAATGAATAAATAAACTTTATTTTTTGTTACCTCCTCAACTTCATTTCCGTTATATTCATATATGTATATTTTTATATATGTATGTGTACACATATGCATATATTTTTATGTATGTACACATGGCGATAACATTTTGTATATGTGTATATATGTAGGTGTGTATATCTACGTGTGTGTATGTGTATACTTACATATATGACTTTTTTTTCTTATTTCACTATTAAATACCTATCTTTTGTTTTACACATAAAAAAATTACTATTTTTTTCTTTGTTAAATTGTGCTTTACATTCGTTTTCTCCGCCTTTTTTACTCGAGCTCTGCTCTAAAAAAAGGTGTAATACTTACTAATTAATGTATTTCTTAAAAGAAAAACTTTATTTAATTTATAAAAACATGTAACCTCTGTACCATTATATTCAATAAAAAAAAAAAAAAAATTAATTCAATACGGTGATTTTTGGGGGTATTATGCCGTGTTGCTCTACCTCCTTATTTAGCCATCATTAAGGCAGATGTGTCATTGGCAGATGTGATGATCGACACTGTAACTATGTCCGAAATGTTGGCTTAATAAGAGAGTAGCGCAACATGGTGTAATAACCCTCGAAATAAATCACGATAATACTTTTGGACGTGAAAATCTAAATTCAATGAATTAATTGTTTTTGTGTTTAATTTGTATTCAATTATTTAAAAAAATCAATGTAATTCAAAATTTTATGATATTTTTATTGAATTTGATACACATTTTTTTTTCTTTTATTTTTTCAATTTTTACAATTGATATATACAATAATATGAAAGTCATAAGAATAATGGGACCACACTAAGGCGCAGCCTGTGCGCGGGTAATTATAATTATATACATTTTATTATTGCACCTAAAAAGAAAATTAAAAAATTAAATTTAATCAAAAAATAATCTCTGTTAAAAGAGAAACGTCGCTTGAAATGGCTTTAGCTATGGTTCATCCAACGATGTTATCTTTCCCTTCCCTACATGCATCTGTTATAAGAAAATTCGGGTATGTGGATGCCATGGTTTTACTGGTTTCGGAGAGTATAACTCTTGTGTGGTATTAACAAAAAACTTTGGCACTAAAAAAAAGTAAATCAATCCTGTAAAAAATTGCTAGTGAGAACCGTGTGAAAGAAAGAGCAGACAAGAAATAAGAATCAGTTTTTGTTATTTGGTCTTTTTCCTTCCAGTGAATGCATCTCATGTTTTATTTATTTTTAAACACATTTTCTCGTTCATGAATAACTATTTGGTGTCAATAATGCACAAATAGATAAACAAAAATCAAGGTTGTATAAAAACAAGAGGTTCAATGGCATAGCTGTAATAGGAAAAAAACACGTGGGAAGATTAATTATTCGAGATTGTAATTCAGTCAAACATTCAGTAGTATTTTTATTTTTTGCATGAAATTTACTATAACCGTATTTTTTTGTAAAACAACTTTTATAGCTCCACGAACAATGTGCCAACTTGTGTCAGCGAACTGCAGTATTAATAATTTAATTTTAATCAATTTGGGAGGCGGGTATGGATAGCGCCTCCCTGGAACCATTTATTGGATAAAAACACCTCTGCCGTAGGTCGCCCGAATGGTTCGCTACGTTTGCTAACTTCATGGAAGATATGCGGGCTCATGGGAGACGTTTGTCCGGGTCTTGGAGACGTACATATGTGTCTACCCAACAACTGCATGGCAGGCCGGATCGAGAGAGACTGATTGAGGGAGACCTTTTGACCTTTTGACCTTTTGACCAGCAGTAACATCGCCTGGCACCGCAATGGGCGCCTTTCCTATTCAAATTGACCCCCAGATCAAACCCTCACCTCATACCTTTTTCCTTCCCAAAACTTCCTCTCCTTTCTTTGTTTTAAGAGCCATTAACCAGCGGCCGATAATTTAAATTTCGTCGAACGATGATCTTGCGATCGTAGCCTTGCAACTGTACAGGGCGATTCCGATGAGAAAGATTTATTATTCTCCATACCAACATTTAAACTCAATAACTCAATATCGATTTTATTTCACTCCAAATTTGCTGTGATAAATACCCACATTCAAAAATGCTCCAACTGGCAAAGTACGAATGGGATTTTTTTTAAATATATCAGTTTGTAAGACCGTAAATAAATAGACAAACTGAAGTATTTTCGTCACAAAATAAATCTTCTTTTGTTGTTGATTATATTTTAACTTAAATTAAAATTCTGAAAAGTAGCTTTCCCAAATAATTTATTGATTTATTTTACTGCATGATTATATTATTTGAAATGTATGTTGTATAATACAAAATTTTGTTTGAAATTTTAACAAATCCTGTTTCAAGTTCTTGTTGTGTGGAATGAATTGAATTGTGCATGTTTTCCAAACGCATGTTCGACTTAAAGATTATATTACATCGCCATTAGATAGTACACTTTATATTCGATTCGATTTCACTTTAACCCATTGTTCAATAATTCACATATCATTAATAGATAGCAGTACTAACATACGAATAACAGTGCGTGAAACACCATTCGGTAAAAAATCACACCTGGCCAAAATGCAAATGCTTTGATCATTGAAGCTGTCATCATGTATCACATCTTCGACAAATGGCGTGTTGATATAAAAACATTTACAATGGGTTATGATAGAATTAATGTCACGCCTGACTAAACGGTCGAATAAATTTAATCAATAATTCTCGTGTTTTTTGCTTCCAAATATTAAATCCCAACGAAAGATATTATAATAATATATTACCAAAATTACTAGTAATTCTTAATTTGGATTTCAAACGCTCAATTGTGAGAGTAAGTAATCCAAGACCACGCGCCGCTGTTTGGTTTAGAAATCACAATAGGAAATGGGTTCATTTCCCAGATGCGACCGTTACCTTTTGACGTGATAACATCTTATAAGTCGATGAACGCCGGCTGCACTCACGAAAAAGTATGACTCGTGTCACGTTGTCAAGTTCCGCCTGAGCCGAGCGTGCAAGCGAGAGGGCGGAACAAGCGATAGAGAGCCACGATCGGCCTGCGTTCGGCTTGTGACTGTAAAAGTTTTCTTATGACGTTATTACGTAAAATTATCGTCCGTAAACCGATTTTACCGACAACCAATTTTTTTATTTTACCTTATTCTGTCTCTTTTTTTTATTTTTATTATTATTTTTATTTCTGTTTCATTTTTCATTCAGATTTGTTAATATTATTTTCTTCTTCAATGATTAAAGTTCACACAATATGTTATTAAAATTTATATTTTATAATTTCATATCATAGTGCTTCCCCACAAACGATGTATTGATATCTTGGTTCCCTACAGAGAACCTATTAGACCATCCCTAATAATTTCATAATATTTTTTTTTGACCTTCACTAAAAGTGTTCAAAAAGCAATATGTAATCAACTAACATTGCCCTCTGTGGAATTAAAACTCAAAACTATTAGGTTCGGTACTTAGCTAAAACCTACTGTTGTCAGTCAGTAATGAGGATCATTGTTATTATTTGTTTCTAATACGCTGACAGTTGCTTTTTTGTTTGTTTTAGTGTTAGTTCTTTTAAATCCTTTATTTAAAAATACAATTGGTTTCTCTGAATCCTCCTTCCCAATTCGTAAGCGAAACAAGCAGTTCCTACAGAAACTCAAACGAAAAATGTGAAACAAATATTCGGTCGCATCGAGGAATCGAAACCAAAGACCTCAGCCTTTCCGGGCTTTGCTTTGACCAATCGACCACTTAATTAATCCGACCCTAACCGCTTCGTCAGATATAACTGTGTCATATTTCGATTACAACAACTAACATTATCCTCATTTTCGTAACTCATATATTCTACCCGAATTTAATTTCAATCTAGACAGTGTCTACAAAATAAATAGTCCACGGTGAATAGTAAAACTTGTAGAAAAGTCAATAGATGTCACACATCCAAATAAAAAATGGATAGGTGTACAGGGTCTTAGGGGACGTACTTGACTTACTTTAACCAGTTATTCCTGACATTATTTGGAGTAAAAATGTTAATGAAATTCTCATTGGTTAAAGGAATCACAATTTGGAGTTAGGATAAGTAATGCAGTTCTAGAGTTTTTCTACTATCAAAATACCAAATAAGGAAAGCACAAACAATACAATCTCTCAGGTAATTCTCTTATTTCTTATTTCTCCTGGCTTATGGAGATGTGTACAATATGTATTTCTATAAGCTTATAAGAAACAATGAACTAATATCATTTATCGGTTTATTATTTCCATCCATTGTTTGTAAAGATGTTATGCATCTTATCGTATAATAATGGTAGGATTGCGTTGCACAACCGTGGTTAATTTTTTGTCCTCTTTCGTGTTGACAAGATGACTCGTAAATTTAAGATATTATGTTGAACTTATAAAACATAAACATCGTATAACACACTGAGTACCTTCACCTCTAACCTACCTATAACCGCATGTAGAAATATGTAAACTTCGGCGAGCTTGATGGATTATAATTATTCCTTGTATGTTCTAATGGTTGTATTTTTCAGATGTGGCAACACCAAAGGGAGATTGGAAGACAGAGGATATTGCCAGTGTCGGAGAATTGATGCTGGATATCTCGATCAATCTTGCCAGAACGTAAGTTATCTTGAAATTCCTTTTTTGTGAAATAACACGAATCTCACTGCCTGAAAACAGTTGAATGTTCAACCCTACAGTGGGAAAGTTGGTCGAGGTGAAAGGAGATGGAAAGAAGGAAGAAGAGGAAGCAAAGTGAAGGTTAGAAATTAGGTACCTGACTATTCACTTCAAGTTACTTAATATTGTATGGCTTTATGACTTTGAAGCTTATGTGACTCGTACCTATGAGCGCAGTTTCTAGTGTAGTGTGCAGATTGTCCTGATGATAACCTTTAATAGGAAAGGATACTTGAAGAAGTACAGAAAATATAGTTTGAGTGTAAATAATATTGCTCACAGCTTTTCAATTTTCTCTTTAACCAGTAAATAGTTTTAAACATCTTTTACCTTGCATTAAATGGTATAGTTATCGTTATATAATTATGGTTATATTTTGACCGGTTAAGGCTGAGTTAAAATTATTGTTTGGGGGTCAAAATTGAGAAAAACTAAACAAATTTCGAAAATTTTGCTGTTTTTTTTTTTACTTTTGACAAAGATCCAGAGGTCCGACAAAGTCAAAAACTTGGATATATAATTAGGCCTTCTTTAAAATCGTATAAAAATCAGAATTGATAGAAAAAGATAGAAAGTAACACTCCTTTTAGTTGATAAAATTGCTGTTCTATAGAAACATCTACTCTTAGCAATGAAGCCAACTCTATTCTCTGAAGTTCCTCAGCTGGGGCATTCTGTATCTAACGTGACTAGGATTTCCTTCAAATTTACAACCTTTTAAAGATAATTTTTGATAAGTAGACTACATAACGTATTATACGAGGAGGTATGTGTTAATGTGGGATGTTTTTGAGTAATAATTCGTGCATTTAAGGAATCATTTGTTCTATAATGCCCGTAAGATCGTGAACCCGATTTAGTTAATAGTTTCGTGCAGCGTGATTCTTGATTGAACAAGATATCAATCAGTTTAATCTAAGAAATACTCAATGAAAACGCAATTGGGATTATAATTAAACATTAATACAAATCTGAGGCTAATCGTGTTTATAAGTTTACAGTTTAATCAAGTTGTAAATTATTAATAAATATAAACGATCAGGATGTATTTGATATTGAATGAAAGTCCAGTGACCTTACTGATTAAAATAAGGATTATTCTAGTTTCTACTAAATAAGTTTTTTTAGATTGAAGTTAAATTTATTGTGTGAAATTTAACGGGTTTGATCAAATCTTATAATTTTTTGTGTCCTCGATTCTTTTTTCAATTTAATTTAATTTAAAATAGTACACCCAGTTTAGGGTAAAATCGTAGATTTTAAAGGTTGCATGGTGGAGGCAGGTTTCTGAATCCGTATCAATGTATTTAAACCTAGAGATCGTTCTTGTTTTCAACTCCTCACTTTGAGAAATTGTTCTTTAAACACAAACAACTTGACGCCTAGCGTTAGTGATTACTTGAACATTTTTTTAAAAAAGCACAGTTGTGTTAGAACCGATTCATCCTAATAATTTTAACAGAGAGTATTTTTAAATAAAAGAAGGAGATGAAGTTCTGAAATAGATAAGGTTAAGAATCTGAGGATCAGTGTGTCCAACAGTGACGGATGGTCGAGAGAGCCGAAGGGTCGAGAGAGTTCAGCTGGACCCCTAGCCCTGTCGATCGATAAGTATTGTATCGATAACTTTCGATAACTTCTCATCGTTTCCTAGGACGACTGCAGATCGTTAACGTACAAACAACAGTTGACGTCGAATATATTAAGAACACTTAGTCATTATAAACTATTATCTATTCGTTAGCGATCTGAAGTGATGCTAGGGAACGATGAGAAGTTATCGAAAATTATCGACACAATGACGACCGTGCTAGGAGTCTACAGTCTAACTTACCTACAGCTTATGATGAAAATGCAAATAAAGACCTGAAGATTTCCAAACAAATATGGTTAATGAATTTCACGACACCTGATAGATGGCTCCAAAGATTTTGCTGTGTCATTCAAACAGATTTTCTGCTTTATGGTAAAGATAATTTTTTTAGGATTTCTACAATCAGCTACGAACATGATATTGAATCTCACGACACCTATAAAAAATATTTAATTAGAATAGAATTCCTAAGAATCAATAAATAAGTATAAACTTCAATTTTATCGACCAATAAAATTGAATCATCGTTTTGCAGAGTAAATTTATTACTGCCCTAAATATTCAATGATAAGACATGGACATCACATTTATTTTAATTATAATGCAAGTGTTTGCATCACGATACCTTAATTAAATCTCTGAAAATGACATTCCCAACAGCATCTTCATTTGTTTAATAAAGATTTATTGATGTTTCCTTGCTGTGTATATGCCCTTAGTCAGTTATTACTGCGAATCCACTACTGGTCGACCTTAAAACAATTCTCTTTTGAATTAATTATGAAGTCATCAACTCTATACAAACATGTATCGTCTCGTGCCAATGACACTAGTAAACACAAGATGAACCTTTGTATAAATTAATATTGATGATTTTAATGCTTCACAATGCTTATTATTGCAATGTTGCAGTGTATTACTGACTTTGTGTGTTTATTGAGAACACATTTTATAAATAGAACATTATTTGTGAGTCTTACTTTTGTGACAAATTTCCTAACACGCTTTAGAACCTCTTGAAATCGACTTTCTTTATATCTGCCTGATTTTCTGAGCGTTTGAGTTAGCCAGAATAATTTTTTAAATATTTTCAATTGCAATTCTTAATTTTTTCTACGATGCTTCCTTTGGGATATCGGATGTCTCTTAATTCGAAAAATTACGAAAATTAACATAGCCTACTGTATATTGCTGAAAGTTTAGGTTTTAGTTCTTTCCTGCAATATAAGGGTTAATGGTAAAAATGGGTAAATGAATCTTTATTTTCGAATAAAATTTCATAAAATCGGAGATTTATTTATATTGTGTTTGGCTCCACACGTAGCGGTCACCAAACTTTAGGACTCGCGGATCATTAAATTCATAATTTTAAATCCCGCGGACCACCAACAGAATTTTTTTTTGGAATGATTTAGGAATACATGAAATGTATCTAATTAATATAATAAATCTATTAGTTCTAACCAAATTTAAAAAACTTTATTAATAAACAAAAAAAAAATAAACATTCAATTTTTGTTTCAAATATTTTTTGTAAAAGAACTTTATCACTATTGATTACACATCTGCCCTGATGATTGAACGCTGTCCGAAACGTTGGCTAAAGAAGGAGAAAGCGCAACACGCAGAATACCCAAACGTAAATTTAACGTAATTTTCTCGCCACCAATGGTTTGCGTCAAATATAATATTCAAGTTCTGTGAAAGTCCCAGTCAAGTTCTGTTTGTATACATGTACTGTAAAACAACCGGCCCATGTTATAACCATAATATAACTTGATTTGAACTTAAATGTGGTACAAGAAGAACTACGTCGTTGCATCAAAAGGCGCCCACAGAATAGAAAAAATATCTCGCTTTTTCTGTTCTGATTCATTTGATCCATCTTTTAAAGTAATATTTCTTTATTTCAAAATGCTTATTACTGACAGTCCTGACTGATAAAAAGTTGCAAAGTAAATTTATCTGAATCGCAAAGAAAATGGATGATATAAATATCAATAAGATAAATTATTCAGAATATCAATGATAGTTATAAATTAGTCCATCGTGGGGAGCCTGGATCTTGATTCCAACAATCTCCATAAACAATAATCTCGACATCCAGTGAAATGATCCAATTCTTCCTTGCTTTTGAAGTTTAAACTCGTGAATTCTCGAAGGTCGTCGTTTATCTTTGGTATCTGAAATGATTAAATAGTTTTCCTTATGTTTCTTAACCATCACATAAAAGATTGAGACAAAGCGATTTATGTTGCAACCATTAATCAAAGATAAGGTCGTCAATTGAAAGAGTGGACCAATTAATTACCTAAATAAACAAAGATATACATTAAATTACTCGCATAACTTACTGAGAAATCAAAATATGCCATTGCATTTTTCTTGAATGGATGATTGTCATACATTTCTATGAAATTAAGGATAAAAACATTACTTTCAAGGTAACTTCAAAATAACTGCATGCTTTCAAATACTTACTCATTCAGGGTGTTAAGATGAAGTTAAACATGAAATCCTATTTAGATACTATTTAGATTAATCTTTACGACGAATTGGTTTATATTATGAACATCAAATTCATAAAATTAACGCCATTCGGCTTTTACATAATAACATAGATAAGGTATAGCAACAACATGAAAAAAGCTCAAGTGAGCTTGTATATTTAAATATTATAACATTGCAACAATGAAAAAAATTTCAATATGATATATTTGCAAATAACTTAACTTAAGAGTGTGATGGTCCCACCCCGCTGCAAGGTTTTTTCACCCTTTCCTTTTCTCTCTTCGTCGTTGAGATCTCCGATCGGAAGGTTCAGCTACGCCGTTTTCCTGATCTCATTTTCCCAACCCCTGTGATGCGAAACACAGTAAAACAAGGTTGTCTTGGGAAATCTTACAATAAACCCTTTACTTCACGTTGTGATTGATTTTTGCTTCGAAGCCTCCAGATTATTTGGAGTAGGAATTTAATGTATTTACTCTTTTTCGTGGTAACTTTCGACTCTTTAAAAGGCGTGGAAGAATTTTTTCTGTTGTTTTCTCAAACGCATGAAGGATACGCCCTGTCTAACTGCCCTACACTACCGATGCCTATGGCCCTAACTGTATACTCCCTGTAGAGTCCCCGTTCCCCGCTATAGTGATCCCTTTGGCACCTACTCTATTAAGGCTGGTTAAGCCATCCTCTTGTCCAATTTTGCGCTAGTAAAATTTAACTGTACGTCTAAAGGTCAGTTAGTAAATCACGAAGAAGGAACCTAGCTCACGTAATGGTCGATCCTGTGGACAATCAAATGGCAATACAAGTTCATTATTTACTTTAATTTAAATGTACGTACCTAGAAGTGCCTCTCTATGGCCGAATAGGCTGCTCCCGCGTCTCCCAATCTGAAATACCTATCCTATGCATAACCGTTAGAAATATTGTTATTGTTAGTAGCACCAATTTACGGCAGAACTAGGGAATCTTAAGGAAGTGATAAAAGGAAAGGAAGGAGAATTTCTTTGCAAACTAGTATTGGCTCCTCCACTAACCAAGTTGACCGAGTGGGCAGTTCTCCGGACACAACTATCCCGCCAATGCATGTCTGAGCTATACCCCGGTATCTGGCGGATCTCTTGGACGATCACCCTGACATACCCGGACTCACTCATGCCAGAGGAAGAACAGCAGGCTTTCAAACCGTTCCCAGTCAACTCCAATACGCATTACGCCTCCAGATTACTACTTTACTGGCTCTAAAAGGGGTATTTCCATTTCGTCCCTTGTCATGACTCTATCCGCGGGCAAGTGGCGCGAAGCTGTGAGGCAGACCATTAAAGCCGACCGTCTTCGTCTTTCCACCTCCAATAGTTGACATAAGGCGCACTTTGTGGGCCTTACGTTTACTTTTGGGTTGACACAGATGAGAGAATGCAACAACGTTACAGAATTTTCCCGCAAGATACCTTGTTAACGGTCTCCTCCACTCAACCTTGCAGGCTTCCCGTGATGTCTAAAGTCAAACGCCTCCGTCAGCGAATCGTGCCCATGACATACAATTCGGCATCCCTGGTACATAACCTTTCGCGCCCGTTCGCTCGACACGATCCCGCGAAAGGGAATGACCCCGACATAGCGCGTGACCCGCCCAGTCTGTGGCTGGTACCTCCCCTCCTCGTAACATGGTAATGAGGGAAAACCCTTACCATTCCGACATACGTATTCCACTTACGTATAGTCTCAGTATCGTCGTACACATTCCTCAAACGTGAAAATTTAATTCACGCAATACAACAGGTAGAAATTTCGCAGATAAACAGGTTGATATAATGTTATACATGCATAGAATCGTGAATCTGGTTCTCACGCCCTCCTCCTGTCGAAGTCTGCGCCAAACTGTCAGCCAACGCCTGCAATTGGGTAAGTTGTACTGCCAAAATTTCATCAATTCGATTGGGTGTACTATCGTAGTCTTATTGCCTCTGCGTTCCTAGGTACTTGTAAGAACCATTTTTTGCTGCTGTTCCGTTCCTAGCATCCAGCTGTTAGGCGACGGTTCGGGTGGCTGGACCCGAGTGATGACGGCGAAGAGAAAAAAAACCCCTGACCGACACGCACACTTATAGTAAACAATAGTTCAATTGGCTGCTTCGTTCTTGCGGTCAGCATGTCCTGTAATTTAAATTATGGAGTTGTAATTCGACTTACCGAGAGTGATTGATAACTGTACCCTTTATCCTAGCGGGAATACACGCTCGTTGTGATTTTTGGATCTGCACTTGTTATAACCTGCGGGAAGAAAACAAAGAAAACTCCTCCACCTCCCTACGACCATTCCCCCCCCCCACCTGTTATGTGGGTAAAGTATAATATTATTAACCCACCCCTACACCCTACAGTTTAATTTTACTTGAAGTAAATCACGAATTTTTTATAAAAATATAATTTTACTAAGCGACTATAACACTGAATTTAATCCGATAAACTAACTTTATTTTTAATTACGGTAACTTCAACTATGTGCTTTTTCTTATTACGTAGCGTTGCAATAATTCACGAACTTGTATTATTTCTATAATTTACGAATTTTGAACTCAACGGGTCGCGCCGATCTTCGAACTTCGGACTCCCTTTTAATAAAATTACCACTATCTGTTTTCACTGAGGTTAATTAACCGTTGCTACGAGCTGGTTAGAACCAAAACTTCCAGACTTCCGTATTCTTCCGCCGAATTCCACTCACTGATCTGTTATCAAAAAAACTGCTTATTTAAAACGAAAATCTCCCATCAATCAAAATAAGTTCATGCAATTTTGAGTCGTATTTATCCGCTCGCCACCCACTACTCTCGCTTCCCGTCCGTTCCTCCCTTATGCGTTTGTCACAGTTCCAACCCTTGAAATCGGGGTTCCAGCTATCTCGGTCTAGCAAAATAAAACAGGGGTGGACCACGCGCTCGACTCAAACTTGTCATAGGACATTTTCTCCCACTCAAAATAAATGTATTACACCGCACTACCCCTGCATACATTCTGGAATAATTTATTATTATTATCATTATTTTATAACCTAACGCGAAGGAATTTTATTCTACGCATTATTCTACGAACAATATGTATTCTCCCTTGTTTTTCCGTATTTGTGAGTGTTTAGGCCTTATACTCTGACAAACTCTCTCTTTAAACAAATAGCAACGCCCGTAAGGCTTTTCCCAGTATTAAACTCACATTTTTATTGATTTCGATTTTCATTGATGGCCATTTATCACCACCATGGCCTAATCTGTCCCTGTTATTTGCATCTCTACTAAGTAACCTCCCACATCTCATCGTCTCGTTCTTTCGAGAAAAGTGATAACTGTCAGAATGATTTGTTAATCTCTCCAAAAATCACACTCGAATTTGTAAATAAATTTAGAATTAGACAGGCCGTTAAATTTTATGCATTTGGCTAATTACTTTTTCCACTATTTTGTACGTAACCTAGAGTGGTGATTTCGGCTTAATGACCTCTTCTAAGAGCCAAAATCGTGTTACCTGTCAATCTCTTAGAACGTCACTTATGTACAAGAGATTGTAAACCTTCCCCATGTCGCTCCTAATAACTGAAACGCAAAAGTTCATAATTAACCCAAAATCTACTTCCTGAACGATCTTTTTCAAAATCTCAATAGAGTCTCGGTCCCGAATTTCAACAGTTATCAATTTCTTATTTTTGGTCATCATGAAGTGAGTTATGATCAAATTCATAAGGGTCTGCATTCCATACCATGGACTTCGTGAGAACCAGAACCAGATAAACGCCTTTAGCTCCGCCTCTCTCTCGCTATTCGTTGTGTTCAAAATAATTGTTAATTTATCATTTCCAATTTGTCCAACGTTTTACATCTCCGATAGTCTAGCACCTCCCACGCGATAATTAACCCGTATTTTATTACAGACTCCTTCAATTTCGTTTTCAAACACACCCAACAGAGGTCAGTAATATGATCGAATTTAAATATTTAAAAAAATTTCCTCGTCTACTTGTTCAAACAACACTGAACCATCACAGCCTCCCTATATAAATTTTTTCCAGCGTCAAAACACGCCGTGTTTAGTCGATGGAAAAATTTGTAAACATAGGTTTTAAGGTTTTCCTTCTTCACCTTCTTTTCAAAATGTTTGTTCCCTCTATACTTCTCCTCCCTATGACCTCTTCTCCCCTCCTCTCTCAAACAACAATTCAAAATCCACGCAAATCTTCTACTGTCTCCCCCTCCCCCCCTCGATGATCCACTGTACTCATTTTCCTTCCCCCTCCTTTTTTTTTTTTTTTTTTTTTTTTTTTTTTTTTTTTTTTTTTTTTCCGAACTCGTTTACTATATGTTTTCCCCAATTCGGCCCCGTCCTGGTTCCTTATCAAGTGTCCTAATTTCTGTTTCTTTGTGCTCACGAACTACTATATATCTCCACTTGTCCCAAAAAAAACTGACAGCCGCCCGTTAACACCGTTATCACCAACTGCATTTGTTGGTCCACGCGACCGCACTCCGTCCTTGGGTGTTTGGCTGATTTCTGTTATAAAATAGAGGACGACTATCTTAAGAGGCGACCGGGTGACGTCTCCTTTAAAACTGAACTGTAGTTGCTTATCATTTAAACTTGTAAATACGTTTTCACTTATTTTAAATTAAGGACACTTGTCAATAACACTGCACTTGCACTTTAAGTTAACGACCCCGAGGTACGCAAATGTATTTTAATTTTTCGAAGAAAACTCCTTCATTAAGGTTTTTTCTTTGCGATGGCATTATTTATTTTTATTAACCTATATTTTATTTTATTTAACTATTATTTTATTATATATATACTCTTATATATACTCTATTATTATTTTTATTTTAATTTTTTATACTTTAGTCCTGATGAGGTGAACATCGTTCACAAAACGTGTTAAGTGTGTATTAAATAACAGCGATGTATACAAAGGTATTTGTGTTTTAATAAAATAAATGTATTTTACTAAACGAGTTTGTCCGAAATCGTTAAAATTGCCCGCTCCGGACACCATTAATAAATGCCCTGTACGCAACTTAGACAATGTACCCTTTCAATACCGAAACGTATTAACATAAAGCGCATTCTGAAAAAAATACATTCCAACTCTGCCAGTAGTAAAATCGGAGATGCACAAATCTCAATATTTCGCCACTCATAATCCCGACGTGTCTCCCCTTAATGTAGGTCGAACCATTACGGATTCCATCCTGTACACACTATTGAAAAAAAAGGTCCCAAATTCCGACGCCGACCTTTTTTTTTTTTGTCGTCTTTTTGTCATTCGAGATGAATGATGAATGCGTTTTTATTCGTTTGTTTAAATAACTCTCGCCAACTGAAGGTCTCCCCTAAAACGAGACAAACCTTATCGTAAATTTAACAAATACTGAGGTTTGATGGCACCATGGAATGTCCTTTTTAACTGATAAGGAAGGCCGACTGTCAATCTTAAAATTCAAACCTTTAAGTAGGTACTTAATTATTTTTCTTTTAACCTCGCGCCTAATTTTGAATTCAAATTTTTCAGATACGCTTGGTCTGTAACATGGTTTATCTGATCAATATGTATAAATACAACTATTCTCTGCGCAATTTTTTTTCTTTCCAAACTATTCACTAATCTTTTCGTATCAATAATTGAATATTAAAAATCTATTGATATTTTAATTTTACCATTATAGAACCAATTTCTTCTCCTCACCTTGTAAAACCTTTTATACGTTATATAAGTCCGATAAGTCGATTATACGACACGTTATATAAGTTCAATGCACGTTATATTGGTACGTTATATAATTTCGATAAGTCGGAGGTTGATTAAAATTTTTCCTACCTTCCCCGTCTCTATCTGATTTTATTGTCTTCACGCCTAATGTCACTAGTAACGCCACGGTTTACGTAACTAAAGTTTATTCTATATGTTTTTATTCCACAGATTCTGTTTCTTTAAACGATTCAGTTAAGACTATAATTTCGTTTAAAACCCTGTAACATTATTTTGAAATCACTGTTTTTTTTTTTTCTTTATACGCGTATTATTTCTTTTTGTTCATTTCGTAACGGCTCGATCTGCTTCAACGTAACTATCATCCTCTATCAACCAAAAATCTAAAAGCTATACCTTATCGTCATAAATCTTTTTCCTCGACGAATATATCCGACTTAGTAGTTGTACTCGAGTACCGGTCATAAATCTCCGTTTTTACGGTTCGTTTACCTTTTTCTTTTTTGCTTGCATCTTTTCTACCCTCGCCTGCAATGGCCTACATCTTAGTCTGCCGAGGTCAAAATTCCTTAATAATATTTTGTTTACAATTTTTTTCTTACCCTACGTATTTTAAACTCCTGGTGTAATAAATTATACTAATGGTTTGTTTACATTTTTTCCTTCATTTCTAAATACAAGCTGTCTTCCGTTAGTATATCATATTTCAGTTTTAAATTTCTTGTTTTATCCTGTGCTAGAAAAGTACCGCTATCGTTTTGTAATTTCTGTTTATTCTTCGTTTCATATTATTTTATCAATGTCTTGTAATGGATTATTATTATTATTATTTTTTATTTTGTTTATTAAGTTAACCGCGTTTGAAGTGAAGTAACATAAAACTGCTCTATACAAATATAATAATATTTTTTTTTTCTATTTTTGCAAGTTTTATTCCCACGTAAAAGTATCCATCAATACGTTCAAAACACGTCGAAATTCCTCCAACTTGTACTACCTTTTACTCCTGGTCACGGCACCAGTTGTGATGGTCCCACCCCGCTGCAAGGTTTTTTCACCCTTTCCTTTTCTCTCTTCGTCGTTGAGATCTCCGATCGGAAGGTTCAGCTACGCCGTTTTCCTGATCTCATTTTCCCAACCCCTGTGATGCGAAACACAGTAAAACAAGGTTGTCTTGGGAAATCTTACAATAAACCCTTTACTTCACGTTGTGATTGATTTTTGCTTCGAAGCCTCCAGATTATTTGGAGTAGGAATTTAATGTATTTACTCTTTTTCGTGGTAACTTTCGACTCTTTAAAAGGCGTGGAAGAATTTTTTCTGTTGTTTTCTCAAACGCATGAAGGATACGCCCTGTCTAACTGCCCTACACTACCGATGCCTATGGCCCTAACTGTATACTCCCTGTAGAGTCCCCGTTCCCCGCTATAGTGATCCCTTTGGCACCTACTCTATTAAGGCTGGTTAAGCCATCCTCTTGTCCAATTTTGCGCTAGTAAAATTTAACTGTACGTCTAAAGGTCAGTTAGTAAATCACGAAGAAGGAACCTAGCTCACGTAATGGTCGATCCTGTGGACAATCAAATGGCAATACAAGTTCATTATTTACTTTAATTTAAATGTACGTACCTAGAAGTGCCTCTCTATGGCCGAATAGGCTGCTCCCGCGTCTCCCAATCTGAAATACCTATCCTATGCATAACCGTTAGAAATATTGTTATTGTTAGTAGCACCAATTTACGGCAGAACTAGGGAATCTTAAGGAAGTGATAAAAGGAAAGGAAGGAGAATTTCTTTGCAAACTAGTATTGGCTCCTCCACTAACCAAGTTGACCGAGTGGGCAGTTCTCCGGACACAACTATCCCGCCAATGCATGTCTGAGCTATACCCCGGTATCTGGCGGATCTCTTGGACGATCACCCTGACATACCCGGACTCACTCATGCCAGAGGAAGAACAGCAGGCTTTCAAACCGTTCCCAGTCAACTCCAATACGCATTACGCCTCCAGATTACTACTTTACTGGCTCTAAAAGGGGTATTTCCATTTCGTCCCTTGTCATGACTCTATCCGCGGGCAAGTGGCGCGAAGCTGTGAGGCAGACCATTAAAGCCGACCGTCTTCGTCTTTCCACCTCCAATAGTTGACATAAGGCGCACTTTGTGGGCCTTACGTTTACTTTTGGGTTGACACAGATGAGAGAATGCAACAACGTTACAGAATTTTCCCGCAAGATACCTTGTTAACGGTCTCCTCCACTCAACCTTGCAGGCTTCCCGTGATGTCTAAAGTCAAACGCCTCCGTCAGCGAATCGTGCCCATGACATACAATTCGGCATCCCTGGTACATAACCTTTCGCGCCCGTTCGCTCGACACGATCCCGCGAAAGGGAATGACCCCGACATAGCGCGTGACCCGCCCAGTCTGTGGCTGGTACCTCCCCTCCTCGTAACATGGTAATGAGGGAAAACCCTTACCATTCCGACATACGTATTCCACTTACGTATAGTCTCAGTATCGTCGTACACATTCCTCAAACGTGAAAATTTAATTCACGCAATACAACAGGTAGAAATTTCGCAGATAAACAGGTTGATATAATGTTATACATGCATAGAATCGTGAATCTGGTTCTCACGCCCTCCTCCTGTCGAAGTCTGCGCCAAACTGTCAGCCAACGCCTGCAATTGGGTAAGTTGTACTGCCAAAATTTCATCAATTCGATTGGGTGTACTATCGTAGTCTTATTGCCTCTGCGTTCCTAGGTACTTGTAAGAACCATTTTTTGCTGCTGTTCCGTTCCTAGCATCCAGCTGTTAGGCGACGGTTCGGGTGGCTGGACCCGAGTGATGACGGCGAAGAGAAAAAAAACCCCTGACCGACACGCACACTTATAGTAAACAATAGTTCAATTGGCTGCTTCGTTCTTGCGGTCAGCATGTCCTGTAATTTAAATTATGGAGTTGTAATTCGACTTACCGAGAGTGATTGATAACTGTACCCTTTATCCTAGCGGGAATACACGCTCGTTGTGATTTTTGGATCTGCACTTGTTATAACCTGCGGGAAGAAAACAAAGAAAACTCCTCCACCTCCCTACGACCATTCCCCCCCCCCCCACCTGTTATGTGGGTAAAGTATAATATTATTAACCCACCCCTACACCCTACAGTTTAATTTTACTTGAAGTAAATCACGAATTTTTTATAAAAATATAATTTTACTAAGCGACTATAACACTGAATTTAATCCGATAAACTAACTTTATTTTTAATTACGGTAACTTCAACTATGTGCTTTTTCTT
Source organism: Glyphotaelius pellucidus (assembly GCA_936435175.1). NCBI lineage: Eukaryota > Metazoa > Arthropoda > Insecta > Trichoptera > Limnephilidae > Glyphotaelius > Glyphotaelius pellucidus. Next base: position 7,065,206 of record OW386552.1, on the reverse strand, counting down.
ATTACGTAGCGTTGCAATAATTCACGAACTTGTATTATTTCTATAATTTACGAATTTTGAACTCAACGGGTCGCGCCGATCTTCGAACTTCGGACTCCCTTTTAATAAAATTACCACTATCTGTTTTCACTGAGGTTAATTAACCGTTGCTACGAGCTGGTTAGAACCAAAACTTCCAGACTTCCGTATTCTTCCGCCGAATTCCACTCACTGATCTGTTATCAAAAAAACTGCTTATTTAAAACGAAAATCTCCCATCAATCAAAATAAGTTCATGCAATTTTGAGTCGTATTTATCCGCTCGCCACCCACTACTCTCGCTTCCCGTCCGTTCCTCCCTTATGCGTTTGTCACAGTTCCAACCCTTGAAATCGGGGTTCCAGCTATCTCGGTCTAGCAAAATAAAACAGGGGTGGACCACGCGCTCGACTCAAACTTGTCATAGGACATTTTCTCCCACTCAAAATAAATGTATTACACCGCACTACCCCTGCATACATTCTGGAATAATTTATTATTATTATCATTATTTTATAACCTAACGCGAAGGAATTTTATTCTACGCATTATTCTACGAACAATATGTATTCTCCCTTGTTTTTCCGTATTTGTGAGTGTTTAGGCCTTATACTCTGACAAACTCTCTCTTTAAACAAATAGCAACGCCCGTAAGGCTTTTCCCAGTATTAAACTCACATTTTTATTGATTTCGATTTTCATTGATGGCCATTTATCACCACCATGGCCTAATCTGTCCCTGTTATTTGCATCTCTACTAAGTAACCTCCCACATCTCATCGTCTCGTTCTTTCGAGAAAAGTGATAACTGTCAGAATGATTTGTTAATCTCTCCAAAAATCACACTCGAATTTGTAAATAAATTTAGAATTAGACAGGCCGTTAAATTTTATGCATTTGGCTAATTACTTTTTCCACTATTTTGTACGTAACCTAGAGTGGTGATTTCGGCTTAATGACCTCTTCTAAGAGCCAAAATCGTGTTACCTGTCAATCTCTTAGAACGTCACTTATGTACAAGAGATTGTAAACCTTCCCCATGTCGCTCCTAATAACTGAAACGCAAAAGTTCATAATTAACCCAAAATCTACTTCCTGAACGATCTTTTTCAAAATCTCAATAGAGTCTCGGTCCCGAATTTCAACAGTTATCAATTTCTTATTTTTGGTCATCATGAAGTGAGTTATGATCAAATTCATAAGGGTCTGCATTCCATACCATGGACTTCGTGAGAACCAGAACCAGATAAACGCCTTTAGCTCCGCCTCTCTCTCGCTATTCGTTGTGTTCAAAATAATTGTTAATTTATCATTTCCAATTTGTCCAACGTTTTACATCTCCGATAGTCTAGCACCTCCCACGCGATAATTAACCCGTATTTTATTACAGACTCCTTCAATTTCGTTTTCAAACACACCCAACAGAGGTCAGTAATATGATCGAATTTAAATATTTAAAAAAATTTCCTCGTCTACTTGTTCAAACAACACTGAACCATCACAGGAGGTACGTTGAAAATGTTTAATGGTAGGTAAATAATAAGTAAAATATAGTACAAGCTAGGAAACAAACATATTTCCAATGAAATAATAAATTTAAGAAAATCTGTGAACAAAATAATAAAAATAGCCATTATTGTAAGATAATACCAATATTTGTAAGTTGGTAACAATGATGAAAAGAAAAAAAATATTAATTTATTTGAATAATTGTGATGGTTTATAAAATTACTATAAATCATACAATTAATTACTAAGATGCATTAATATGATACAATACGTCGATATATGTTATTGGAATTACAATAAAATTATTATTATTTATTATTTTAACTTTATGAGTAAAACCTCAAACTGTAATATTTAATTAAATGAAGACATTATGAGCGAAACTCAATCGAAAATCTGGAAACAGAAAAATCAGAAAAAGATACTGGCACCTCTGGGACTCGAACCCAGGACCTCCCTACTTTCCGGGTTGGGCGCTCTTATCCACTGAGCTAAGGTGTCGATATCCAATTCGGTCACTTTTAACTGTACCATACTTCGACTAAGAACCACCCATATTATCTTCATTTTTCTTAACGCATATTTTTATTGGCTGCCATCTTTATGAATGATTGCAAGATTCAACTCGAACTAAATGCAATCTAGATGGTGTCTGGATAAATTATTATCCATTTTATTTAATGTGCGACATCTATTGACTCTTCTGCAAGTCTGGGATGAATATTATTATTTATTATTTTAACTTTATGAGTAAAACCTCAAATTGTAATATTTAATTAAATGAAGACATTATGAGCGAAACTCAATCGAAAATCTGGAAACAGAAAAATCAGAAAAAGATATTGGCACCTCTGGGACTCGAACCCAGGACCTCCCTACTTTCCGGGTTGGGCGCTCTTATCCATTGAGCTAAGGTGTCGATATCCAATTCGGTCACTTATAACTGTACCATACTTTGACTAAGAACCACCCATATTATCTTCATTTTTCTTAACGCATATTTTTATTGGCTGCCATCTTTATGAATGATTGCAAGATTCAACTCGAACTAAATGCAATCTAGATGGTGTCTGGATAAATTATTATCCATTTTATTTAATGTGCGACATCTATTGACTCTTCTGCAAGTCTAGGATGAATATTATTATTTATTATTTTAACTTTATGAGTAAAATCTCAAACTGTAATATTTAATTATGCGTCTGTTATGAGTTCTCCGCTACTCCTGAGCTTCTCCAGGGAAATAAAATCTCATACGTACACCAAGTATTCTCCCTATTGTTTGCTGAACATTTCCAGGATAGCACCAATACCCAATACTGATCCGTCAAGACAGCCGGTTAATAAGCTGCTAAGAAAGAGCTTTTGCAAATGTTTTTTTGTTTGTTGCTAGAAGTTTTATTAAGTTACTTTGTAATGCGTAAATGCGATGTATTGTAAGGAAAGTAATTCCAAATTTAGTCGTTTGAGTAGATGACGTTAGTGTATTTGATTTCAGCGTGATCGTGTTTTGTGCTGGTGTGTGCCGGAATTAAAGACTGGCTTAGTGTTGGTGTGGTGTTTGGTGTTGGTGTTTGAAATGAAAACACCTGCTAGATACGTACATCCAAATAACCCGCGTACGGTACTAATCTAACTTTTACCCGCGGCTTCGCTCGCATGGTGTTTGAGGGAAATTACTGTAGCAATTCTCTCTCTCCGATGGCGCTACAGCCCATATCGAGCCTTGGCCTCCCGCAACATTCGCCTTCAACTCCTCCTATCCTCAGCGGCTGACTTCCAGTTTGTTATCTGGAGAAGCTGTGCTGCATCCCCTCTTATCTCGTCTTCCCACATTTTCTCTTTCAACCTGGGTGTCTAGTCAAAATTCTCTTTGGAACGCGTGTATCCGGCTGTAGCAATTAGCAATACATAATGTCCTTTCCCGTGCGTCCCCATTCCCTTCCACCTTCCCTACCTTCCCCCTCCCTCGTCTCTCCCCTCTCCGCAAACCCCATCTTCCCCCTGCCTTTTCTCCCTGCCGCTAAAATATATGAAATACACACATTTTCATTCATACAAATTTCATAACGCCTGTGCTTACCATTATATATAGCCTATGTTACTCGCTGATAATGTAGATTTCTATCGGTAAAAGAATTTTTTAAATCGGTTTAGTAGTTTAGGCGTGAAAGCGTAACAAACAAACACACTCACTTTCGCATTTACAATATTAAGTATAGATGAAAAAATGTATTCTACGGGCTTAGATTAGATTACGTAAGAGTTATTAGTATTTCTTTCTTAGCGAATATTATGCGATGTTACATCAAATCCGCTGCGTATTTAAGAGGCATATCTAAGAGGCCGTACATTTTATTTCTGTTCATAATTTAAGTCACCGCTGTGGTTCATTAATTCACAACGTCGTAGTAACTAATTTCTCAATGCGCTAAAAGGCATGGTTTGTTGATGATTACCATAAGACGTTACTAGTTACACCGGCCGCGGGGTACCCTTGGCACAGAGCTCATCTCCTTTCATACCAGATAATTAGCGGATAAGTGATGTGGACAATATAACCTACTTCCTCGACCTTTGACTTGGTGCTGCTTGCAAAATGCAATTTTGTAACCCATCCTTGCCAAATTGACATGCATGAAATATAATATGCTTTACTAAACAGATTGAGAGGATGCAGTGAAAATATATGTATTTATCCAATGACATTATATATGAGTCCTATAATTTCAACACTCGCTATATCCGATTTTTTGCCAAATTGATCTGAGTATGACATCTTGTTCACATTTTTGCGAGGAACAAGATCAATCTAAAATTGAGTTTCAAAACCTCCCTTATCACGACCAAAATCCACGTTAAAACTGCGAGTGAGAAACAAAACCCGCTATATCATTCAAGAAGTTACAAAAAAACTCGCTATATCGGAATTCAACCAATCACGAGCAGTTATTTTACGAGGTAAGCGAGGAAGGGTATCTTGTCATCTGTCCCTGGTGATTGACCACAACTGGAAGAATCAAAACGTTGTTATAATACTCCTACCTACAGTTAGCCCTTCGTGATGGTAAAGAACTTTACACCCTTCCTCTTTTAATTCCTTCAGTCCATGGAATAAGGAATACAACACTAAAGTCAAACAGATACCAAGTGCACTCCCAAAATTTCAAACGGGGAAGAACGTTATTCCCCGTTTGAAATTTTGGGAGTGCACTTGGTATCTGTTTGACTATAGAAGTGCCTTTCATACAAATTTGAATGGAAACAAATGTTCCATTTAACCCAACCCTTCAGCGTTCCGCCTCACTTACACTTGCCTAATACCGTAGATCTCCATCCCATCTGCATTTCGAAAGCACAGCTTTATATGGAATTATATGCCCATTTTGGACCTTTTTGACATTAACTCCACACAGAAGGCCCTGAAAAAAATAATTTCCCTCGGGGTCTGCGTCATCTTTGGGGATGCTGTGTGGAAGGTTTTTTTTTTGGAATGAGAGGAAGTTCTGGGAAAGAAATTAATATGAGGGGTTAGTGTGTCCAGGAGTGACGGACGTATGAATCCATCCCTCCAACTGCGGTGCAAAGCGATGGGTCGAGGGATTCTGGCTGGAGAGGTCAAAAGATCTCCCTCAACCAGTCTCTCTCGATTCGCTGTGCCACGCAGCGTGTGGGCAGACACATTGGCCGCCAAGACCTGAACAAACTTCCATGAACCCTGTGCTTCAACCTCACAACATTTCCAAATATCCATAGTCCTACCTTTCTCTGGGCTGAACTGCCTAGAGAAACTGATGTGCGGTATCACAATAAATAAAATAAATCAATCAGCTACCGATATGAGAAAAATTTCCATATCGGGAAGATAATAATTATAATAATAATTATACCAAGTCAGTGGACATCTTCAATTTATCTTTGAATAAATTTAAAATATTGTTATTGAGGCAGTTCAGTTATGTACAATAAAATGTTTTTTCTATGCTATATATGTAAAAGCCCCGAAAAAGGGCGTTTATTTATAAATAAAAAATAAATAAAATAATAAAAAATAATGATAAGAGATATTTACCTACAATATTTAGGCAATTTACATGTTTTTCTATCGACAGCCTGACCAGACGATTGGATTGATTGGATCGTTATAATTCTCATTTATGCAAAATTTCGCAACATACAAGAATCATCTTTGATGTGCTAAAACAAATTACTGCCAATTAAAAAGTCTTTAATTAAAACATTTTCTCTACCGAACTTGATTGAGTTTATCTCAATTGCTACACGATAAAACTGGTGTTTTACACGGGTTGATTTATTAAATCGCGACAGGTTTTTTCACACCGATACAAAAAAAAACGTGATTCAACAAGAAGATGATATTGAAATAGTGGTAATAATTGCGTATCCATGGCTAAATATGGTTCCAAGATGTTGTAAATGTTGTCCAATATTAGAGTAATTACTTTGTCTCTCGTAATGCATGATATCAGCAGCCAGCAGCATCTGCCTAGAGACACATCGGTGATGATCCGCAAGAACCTTGACACATTAAATCCGATTCAAAAGCATTGGAGAAGAGACGTGACACGCGTTCACGTGATTCTAGAAGTGCCAACAAAGCACGTGATCGCTCGAGCCTCCATGAAAGCCTACTTGCAAAGCCTACTTACAGGCTGATATTAGGATGCGCAAGTACCAACTACCTTCGGTAAAGCAATATATGTTATGGCATTATTGCACGACTGCTGATTTTGTTCAACCATTTTTATTTCCTGATCTTTGGTACGGAGGTACGTAAGAGCATTGGATCTGAAGTGAAATAGAAAGGTTCAGTTATTATTGTATGACGCAATGTGGGCATGTGAATATTTATTTTGTATTAATAAACACCTGTACATGCTTAACAAAATGACATCAACATTGTTTACTCCAAATGTGCTCTGGAATCGCTGGTTAAAATTCTTCGCATACGTGATATTACACCGTGAATGTATAATTTTGGGTACAGTAATCATGAATTAGTAAAATTTGCTAATTAAATTATACAAAACCCATGCAGAAGAATAGTAGGTATCACGCTGACATTGCTTATTATTATTATTGAGGTATGTTATTATAGCCTATTTTTAACTATGTTCCGTGCAGTTGAATACATCTACTACTTCTGAGAAAGTATTGCCAACTTCGTGCAATATAGGTACAAGCGAGTATCTAAAGACAGTCCTGATATTGTTGTTGCAATTAAAAATAATTTTATATCGAGTAGTTCTTGTTGGAATGTGGAAGGTAATTAAGCAATTTAAAAAATAAAAGTCAAGTCGGAAAAAAGTCTTCTATCTTAGAATTTTAATCAGTGAATTAATACGTGAAGCAAAAAATTTTTACCCCTTTTTACGAAAATTGCGCGGACGGAGGAGTATGAAATTTCGCACACTTATAGTTTATATAGAGAAGGAGTGCATAAAAAATACATTAAATCAATAAAAAAAGCACTACACATTAAATTAATTTTGGTCGGTTTTCGACCATTGGTCGACCACAAGTAATTTAGAGGTTTTAATTTATTGCTTCTATGGGTAGAGTTTTTTTGTTAGTATATACTTCGTTTTTTTATTAAATCTATACATTTTATTGTAAGTTTATTACTCGTTTAACACCTCAATCTGCCTCTAGAGAGTTACTGAATTTTAGAATGACAAAATTGTCAGATTACAGAATTACAAAATTGTAGAAGTAAAATTCTGTAAGGAGTTTGGTATTAATTATTCAGAATTTTGATAATATTTTATCGGTTATGGATGCCTACTATGGATGGATGGATACCTATGGATGCCTACTATGATAATATGGGAATGACTAATATTATATTAACACTGTTAATTAAGAGATTAGATTTATTCTTAACCATGCAGAAAGATTATGAATTCGTGTTGCCCGTCTGCGATATAAGCTGAAGAGAGCGAGATGAACTATTACATAGCTGGATCAGTCTATTTGCCTCTCTCTCTCTCTCTCTCTCTCTCTCTCTCTCTCTCTCTCTCTCTCTCTCTCTCTCTCTCTCTCTCTCTCTCTCTCTCTTTCTCTCTTTCTCTCCTTCTCTGTATTTGGGAAGTCAGATTCATAAATTTATAGTCACACAATATTAAAATAAATGTTCTGTTAATATGGATATTCTTACCAACCGAAAAGGTCTTTAAGTAAATTATTATCTAATATTTAAAATGGGTTTTTTTCACCTGAAGTTTTTTCGATCATGTTTTGTTTTATGAAAAATAAGAATCTTTTAAAAATAAATGATATTGATTTTATATAAATTTGGATCATGACACCAAAGGGAGATATCTTATTTCCAAAATCGGATATCACAAATGACCAATATCCAGAAATGCAAACTTTTCGACAATGAGGCTAATCCGAAATGCAAATTGCTAAATTCATAAAATTTTACCTAACTTTGCAAAGCTTGATTAATGTAAAGTTATGAACCCATTTTGAAAACGTGATTTAATAGCTACTTATTTACCATCGAAATTAATATAATAAAACAGTTGGGACTTTCGTTTGTCGGGAAGTTGATCATTCAGGAATTCATATTCGGGCTTTCGGCCAACAAACATTTTGTTCGTTACGATATCTTTAAAATATTATAATTATGAATTGAAAAATATTACACTTCCATTAAAACACTTTCCTAGGCTTTCAACTAAGGCTGCTAACCTAGCACACATTCTTCTTATCAACGCAGACTTATAAAAGTATCAATTTTGTATATGAACTAACAGCAGCGTCCATCAAGAAATAAACTATAAGTCACGGTAAGTTTCTTTAAAGGTCATGGTAAATAATTGAACCCCATTACCAAAGTCTGCCCTCCGTCGGTGCAATAATAATATTATTAGCGGTCAGTTGTCAGCTTGCCGTTGCCAATAAATTGTAGGCCAATTATTATCACAAACCGAACGATGCCAATTAAAGTTGATATTAACGATATAGATCGACTAAGAAAAGCTTAACCAATTTCTGGGAGATAGAATATACACCTTTAATTCATAATTTATTTAGTATCTACGGTTTTAAATTTAATCACGAATTTTATCGAATCAGCCCGAGAAAAACACTGCTAGCAAAGCTTTTATATGTAATTTTTCTACAGTCATCGAAACTTTTAGTTAATAATTTGTTTGGTTTCATTTACCGGGCATTTGATAGCATTTTGAATCGAAAAGAATTTGATATCTGAAGGTTTTGATATCTGATTTGAGAAAGGATACTGATACCTTTTGAGAAGGAATTGGAAAAACATGCTTGTGCAATATAGCATTAATAATGGCCTTTATTATGGCGCAGAGTGTGTGGAGGTTAGTGCAATTCCACACATCCCATACAGAGTTTTAATACAGATTATTACCTACACACAATAATTCTTTTGTTATTTATTCTATTGATGCAATACTTATGTATTTTCAAACATTATGTGTGATAATGTGGGCCTCATTTATACTCGTAAATAAGAATAAAAATAAAATTAAAAACAAAAGTATCATAAGAAAATAGAACACAATATAGATAAAAATAAATAAAAACTAAAAAAAATCATCTCTTACGCACTTATAGTAGGTATACGTTATTGGTCTATCGCAGCGGCTGTCAACCTTTTTGAACCCGCGTACCCCTTGACTCTTACTACAAATTTGTTGAACCTACCCCGTACTCTATCTATCTTGAATAAAATAAATTTGTAATGAAAGATATGTTTCATTTGTAATTTTTTAATACTCCTTTTATTACAAGAATTTAACAATCAAGGCTCACAAACACCATTAATGTAATTTTATACAGAGTGTAAAACGACTTCGGGCATTTTTAACCTGTGATTCTGCATGCAAAATTGAACAAATTTTGTTCCACGTCTTTTTATTTCGACGAAAAAAATTCATGTTCTCCATTCACAACTCCAAACTCACAAAGTGTATTCAGAGGATGAATTTTTTAACCTCAAAACATTTTTTAGAAAAAGAGTTTCTCAAATAAAAGCCCGATTTCCTTTTACATCCGTATAATGTATAATCAATCGTACAATGTTAGTATACAGTCGATGTGACCCTTGAGCTTTCTTTGCAGAGCAAAGTCCTACAAAGTTTGGCTCAATTTCATATAGAGCTGAGTTTTCAAATTTACATTGGTGCCACGATATTGCGTACCCCCTTTTTATTTCGCGTACCCCAAGGGATACGCGTACAATAGTTTGAAAACCACTGATCTATCGGATTGAATATTATTAGGACCAATATCTTAAATGTTTTAATTTATTTTTTTATTAATATCAATTAAAAAAAAAACAATAATAGCCATTCCTTCTACCTTTATTGTGAAACTAGAGACCTAGGTATCTACATATTACAAACAAGGGCATATAGACTTAAAAACATACAAAACTTGAAAAAAAATCGAATGTTGATTCATAAATTTTAGTGATCGAACTGTAGTAGTTCATCAAATTAGGATGTTGTACACATAAAATATAAAAAATCTTAGTGTGTATGTACTTATAGTTTTACTTTGCGCGTGGTGTAATCACGTACCTAACCTCTCAACACAATTTTGATTGCTTAGGTTAGGAGGTTAGGCCATTATGCCACGCAGTCACAAATACTTAAATCAATTTTATTCGCTTTCATAAATAAACCAAATGGGAAATAAATCATAATGAAATAATTCTGTGCACTTTAAGAAAAACAATATTTGCAAAATAAAACTCTAGAAGTATTGTAATACCTTCATGTTGAAGCTAGAAAGTTATGCTGTAACCGTAAGACATTCGATCCAGAAGCCGTTAAATATTTCGCAATTTACAAGCACGAAATAATCCAATTCACGAGCGGTTCATATATTACCCCTTGCGGATTATTTGCCCAATAAAACAGTTGGTGTTGAATGGACAGAACCGGTTCCTGCAGATATGTGGCAGAATTTTATTGAATGTAATCAAATTAGTCCTTGGGTATGGTTGAAATAACGGTCCCTAAAATGCAATAAAAGGAGAATGAATGTTCAAAGTCATTTCTTCATCGAAGAATTATCGTTAAAAACTTACAAGTGTGCAGTTCACACGCGGCAGAAGTGAAACGTTCAGAAAACTAAAATACACAAGAGTGGAGAGGCTACGAAGCACCGCAAAAAGAGGAGACCGATTATTTTATCTCATCCTCTAGCAGGCTAAATCCTGTGTGTTTCTTTTCAGTGTTCAAATCACAACGTTGCTAAAGAAGTTTTACTACAGCAAACACTATCAAAGCAGATTTAGATTTTGAATATCCGTGCTGTTTATTAGCTTTTTGTGTAAATACCGCGCATCTTGGGAGGCGGTTATGAGTACCGCCGCCCTGGAACCATTTATTGGATAACCAACACCTACGCCATAGGTCACCCTAAGTGATTTGCCGGGTGATGACTTAGCCCGAGTTCATGGGGTGAAGTTTGTCCAGGTGTTGGCGACCTATGGGCCCTCCAGCTGCGAGGCGCGTCGGATCGAAAGAGACTGGTTGAGGAAGGTCTTTTGACCTCTCCAGCCAGAATCCCTCGACCCATCGCCTTGAAACGCAGTTGAAGGGATGAATTCATACATTCGTCACTCCTGGGCACACTGACCCCCGGATTCTAACACCCCTCATATCTATTTCCTTCCCACCACTTTACCCTCCTTTAAAAATAAAAAAACCCTCCACACAGCATCCCCTAAGACGACGTAGGCTTTGAGGGAAATTATTTTCCTAATGGCCTCCTGGGTGGGGGCTAATGTAAAAAAAAAGAGTTCCAACTTTTTCCAACTCTTCGGAGCCAGTGGGATGACATCCTCAATTCAGAAATAAATTAATTAAAATACAGGAATCTATGATCGCCCTACTATAAAGTGTCATAAGTACTACAAAACGCAAAATGACGCAAATTGACTAAATTCTACAAAAAAAATATTAATGTGTTCGAAATGCCTATAAAGGAAGACTTGTTTCTTGTTTGTGTTAGTATCGAAAAAGACGCTCTTTTCGGTACAAATCGCAATGCAGCAATCAGTGCCATCTGTTGGTACTTCTATAAATTAGTACAATTTTACTAACGTAATAAAAACATGTTATATTGGTTTTCTTTCACGCATGATATATCCAGTAATTGGCTTGTAATATGACTAAATGAAGCAGGTTATACGGATATTTTATTGGTAATCCTAACCAACATCGGCTAAAGCATGCAGCCTAGCCATTCTTAGCAAAAAAATTTCAGGTCCATAGTGAGATCGGTCTATTTTTCCTACTGCCTACCCTGATTAAAAACACCGTGCATTCATGAATTCTACATTGTGGATTCAGTTAACATACATGTTTTGTACGTGAGCAGGTAAAATTTGATTACGAGTAACACAATGTGAGATATTTGTTCTGTGCCTAGATTAATCTCACTTTCAATCAGTTCTTGTGGTTTAAGGACCTTTGACCCTTAAACAACCCGATGAATATAATATTAGTATACGGCTGTGTGAATTCAATCTAACCCAAGTCAGGTTTAAGATGAAAAAGATTCAAATAAATTTATCGGTTTCATGTTATGTTGTGTTCGCAATAGAGTTTTTTATTTCTTTTAAACGGACTTGGGCAAAAATTTTGGATTTTTTCCGTGTAAAGCGAACACAATTTCGAAGGTGAATTCAGTCATTTTTTGTGGCGAATTTTTTGTTCGACTTATCTATGTGCTATGGGAAACCGGGTAGTATTTTTATTCATTTTTACGGGATTTTTCTAAATCACGGGAATCCGTAATTGTTGGATTTGTGGAGCTGACAGTATTTAAAAAAAACATTTGCCTCGGGGTCATCGCTTTTCAAAGGACGTTAGTAAACTTGAAAAATTACGACATCTGAGGAAAATTTTAACAAACGAAATACATATATCAAACATAGTTAATGAATTAAGTTTTTATTTTCATTTTTTACGTGAGCTCCACACAGGAGACCCTGGGGAAAATAGTTTCCCTCGGGGCCTACGTTATCTTTGGGGATGCTGCGTGGGGGTTTTTTTTTAAATAAACTAAGGAAAAGAGAGTTCTGTGAAGGAAAAGGGTATAAGGGATGGGTAGGAATCTGGGGTTCAGTGTATCCAGTCATCCACCTTCAACACCTAGACAAACCTCACCTCATGGACCCGGGCACCCCTGCTAAATCACCAAACGTAGCGAACAACTTGGGGTGACCTATGGCAGAGGTGTTTAGTTAGTTTTACAAAGCGATAACTTTTACAACGCTGGACTTGTTTCGACAATCAGTTCCAATCTTTTTTTAAGTTTAAAAAATTTTGCATTTAAAAAACTACATGGTGTTTTCTAATAATAAAATTTGAAAACGTATTTTATCGCCTTTCAAAAACAGTTTTTATTATTTTACGAATGCGTTGACAAATGTTTCATTTATTTGAATTTTATTGCAAAGCGAAAATATTTTTAACTTCTGGCAAAATAGTCCGATTTTTTAAGGTTTAAAGATTAACTAAAACTTATTCATTATTTAACTTCAAAATGTTCATTTTGTATTCAAGAAGCGATATTGCACCGATGCGACGGCTCATACATTATCCATGTTCCAAGTGAAAGCAGTATACAAAGGGCAGAACATTACTTTTATTGGCGCTCAGTGCCGTGCGAAGCATTTCCTATATCCACATTCACTTTCTGGGCGTTGGACGAACGTGCTTACAAACGGTAGCGTTAGCTGGATATATTCAGATGAGCGAATGCTGTAACGTACTTCAGAATATATTAACATTATTTGAAGCCTTACACCACAATCTGTCTCTTATCGAGGGACGAATCACATTTAGGAAGATGAATATTCTAATTAAATACTTATACTATTGCACTGCTTATCGTAAAATTTTCTTTTTGCTTTCCCAAACACATTCATTAAAAGATTAAATAATAACATTTCCAATAATACCTGTTCCCAATTATGTCCTCTGAGTGCAAACTGTATTCAAATTTCTCTAATAAACAGTATACCTACAGTGTTAATCTCAAGTAACCTCTCAGGTAAGTATAGTAGAGGAGATGTACCGAATAAAGAATAGCTTAGGTAAAAAAATCTAATTAATTATAATTGAATCGTTTATTAAGTACTTTATATTGAAATCTTTAGATATATAGTTACGGAACTTAAAATGTCAACAAAACATTAAAAGAAACAAACGTCCTCATTTTAAACGAAAAGAAACAATAGATAAAACCAATATTAAAAAAGTGCTTCTATTATGAGATACACTGATATTTTAAATTTTTTATGCAATAATAACATAAAAAAATCAAAATTTTCGACTCCCGAACACTCAAAATGGCACCGACGGCGGCAGCTATACATTGGATCCCCTCTTTTATCCCTCTCCTCTCCCTCTAGCTTCTGATATCCCACGGTCTTCGATTTTACAGCTTCCATGACTTATCATTTTTTCTTCGTCCCACGTCTTCCGCTGTTTCTTCTACGACATTTTGACGTTCGTCTAGGCCAAAATATAGCCAAAATATAGCTGTAATAGCAAAAAAGAAATTCTGTTCTACTATAATTCCATATTGGAAACACACTTCCTAATATGAGATAGTATTCCATATTAGGGTCATCAAGAAATCCCATATTAGGAACGAGATCAATACAAACATATATGTATGTGGAATATAATCTACTCGAATTTAACTTCAAATCATTAAGAAAACATTAAATTTACAAGTATAATACAGTTAAAAATGATCGAATCGGATATCGAAACCTTTCGCAGTGGTAAGCGCATTTTCCCGGAAAGCGAAAGGTCCTGGAGTCCTCGAGTCCCAGAGGTGTAAATATCTTTTTCTGATTTTTCTGTTGCCAGATTTTCGATTGAGTTTCGCTAATATTGTCTTCATTTAATTAAATAATAATAGTAGCCGGCCATGAAACTTTAAGCCACCAAAACACCACGAATTTATTTCCACTGCATTTTACATCGTAACGAAGTTTCCACGATTTCTTAAGGATTCTTTTTAATGAATTTTAAATGTTGCCGGTTGTGAGATCTTTTGCGTAAAAAAATCTTTGAAAACTAAAGTAGCACAAAACTTTCTTGCCATCAAGCGGTGCAAATCAATACGCCGAGGAATCTTTAGTACATTTTCACAACCCAACGATTGACAGGTAACTACTGATTCTGCAATCGGCGGTATCTTCGTTCGTGAATTGAATTGCAATAAAGTGTACTTTGAAGTAAGTGCCAATTAATCTTCTCAATGCTTTAATGTTGAAGCTAATGAAATTCCATCATTTTATTTACTGATCGTATCCTAATAGGAATGAAACGGTTAAATTGTAAGATATAAAACATACATGACATGAAACAGGTAAGACATAGAGAAGACAGGCGTAGATAAAATAAATAAAAAATGATTTAGAATTAGGACCAATGATGCAAAATGCAATGACGTTACAATATAGGCATGTAAATGCGTGATGAAAGTCTCAAAGTGGCAAGCCAAAAATAAGTCAATTGTATTGTCTTCTATTTCGTAGATTAAGTACTAAACTGCCCCGCGTCGCATAAGGTAGTGTTGCCTCTAAGTAAATTCCATGTAAAAAGTGCCAAAATGCCGTCATGTGTGATGAGAAAATGTTTTCATTACAACACTGGTAAAAGCCAAGGAATAATATTTCATTTCGTTTGGGCAAATTACTAGTACCTACTTATTATTATCGATTTAATAAAATGATACAATTATTTTTTTTTTTTTTTGGTTTAAGGCAATTCACCCTGGAGAGAGTGCTTTGTGCCGGTAATATTTAAAATGGATAAGAAATTTCGGTTAATCTAATGGGAAAATAATAAAACAAATTAAATATTGGACTCATTTAGATCACTAAAACAAATTAAATATTGAATTCATTCAGGTTAATAAACTTACATAAAGCTGTATGAACACGAAAATTGTTAAGAGATAAAAGGTATGAAATGTTAAGGGGGGACTGGTGTGTGATTTTAATAAGCCGGCGGTATATGTTCTTGAAAGATGAATGGTTTTTACAGTTAAAGAAAACGTGGTCGAGGGTTTCCTCTTCCACACCGCACTGGCAGAACGGATCATCTAAAACTCTAATTCTAGACAAGTGAGATGCAATTGAACAGTGGCCAATTCTCATTCTCGAGATACATGAAATGAATCGTTTTGAAAGTTTTTTACCGTGGAACCATGGCTTAGCAGGGATATGGTTTTGAATTCCCGCATAGAAAGATCCAGTTCTTATTTTGGAGACTGCCCAATTTTCTTCCCAGGCACGAGTCATATTAGATTTAAGAATCGGAAAGACATCGGATATAGGAATTCTAAAATTTAGTGGGATAGTTCCGGAATCTGAACCAGATTTGGCGAGAAAATCGGCCATCTCATTACCCTCGATACCCAAATGGGCAGGGACCCAGGCCAATATCGTCTCAAACCCAGATTCACTAAGAGAATTGAGAAGATTTTTTATTTTACATATAATATTGTCTTCCGGATAACGTAAAATATTTGACCTAATTTTAGTTAGAGCACTTAGCGAATCAGTACATAGTAAGGTTCGATGAATGTTGAGAACCTGGATTTGATTTAGCGCTTGTTCAATTGCAAAGCATTCGGCTGTAAATATGGAAGCTTCTTTCGGTAATTTATAAGTGAGATTGATGTTGAATTCTGGACTATATATAGATGCTCCACATCTTTTATTTTCAAATTTGGAACCATCCGTGAAAAGGATGGAAAATCCAGGGAATTTCGAAGCCACTATGCTTTTAAAACAATCATCCACATTTTGAAATTTATTTGGGGAAGATAAAATATTCTTCTGAAAGACTGATGTTATTGTGTTCGGCATAAAAGTGATTGCCTTAAATGGAATATTGTATATAGGAAGATTGGGAACTTCTTGAAGATATTGGAGGGAAGATGATAGAGAATTATAGAGATGAAAACTTTTAATTAAGAGAGGAAAACATTGTTTTTCTCTCAATCTTTTGTTAGAATTCAAATTAACACTTAACCTATTAAGACTTTGTTTAATAGGATGATGTGATAAAGATAAAGCCTTGAAAATATATTTATTGGCAAGGAATTGCCTTCTGAAATATAATGGAGGCTCCACACATTCCACCTGAAGAGCATTAATTGGAGAAGACTTCATAGCTCCAATAATCATTCTGAGGGCTTTTGATTGAATTCTTTCCATTTTCTTATCTAGATATTTAGGGAGTGGGTCAAAAAGGAATGAGCCATAATCCAAGTGGCTCCGAACTAGGGAATTATACATTAATTTAAGAGTGGAAGGGTGAGATCCCCACCATACTCTGGAAACTGCTCGCATCATATTAAGTCCCTTTTCACACTTTGTAGAAATTATCTGAATGTGTGGAAGCCAGGAAAGTTTATGGTTCAAAAGAAGACCAAGGAATTTGATTTGAGTAGCGGTTTGTAGAGGCACATTATCAAAAGAAATTGAGAATTGGGGAATTTTTCTTTTGCGCGTGAAAGCCACGACCCTTGTTTTAGATGCCGCCAGATTCATCCCATTTATTGACAACCAGCTTTTAATATATTGTAAAGCCAAATTCATTTCCTTAGCTGCAAGAATAATATTTTTATGTAACAAATATATAAGGATATCATCCGCAAAGTAAAGACGCTTGATAGAAAAAGGAATTACTGAGTCTAGGTCGCTTATATAAATATTAAACAACAGAGGACTAATAACAGAACCCTGGGGCAAACCTCTCCATAGTTTGCGCCTTAAGCATTTAGAGGAAGACTCAATAATAATGGACCTATCTGAGAGTAAATTAATAATAAATTGGACTAATTTCGGGGGGATTTGTTTTTTAATTAGCTTTTCTTTCAAAACATTCAGTAAAACATCATCGTAAGCTGATGAAAGGTCAAGGAATGTGGCCAATGTATAAGAATTTAGGGATTGGGAAACTCGGATATCAGTTGTGAACAAACTTAAATTATCCATTGTAGATTTCTTTTTCCGAAAACCATACTGATTTGGTGAGATAATATCTTGACTTTCAACAAACCACTCTAATCTGTTCTTCATCAAACGCTCCGCTACTTTCATCAAACATGATGAAAGAGCAATAGGCCGATAAGACGAAATTTCAGATGGATTTTTTCCAGGTTTTAAAATGGGAATGATTTTTTGAGTTTTCCAATCATCCGGAATTAGTCCTGTTTCAAACATATTATTAATAAGAGATAAGAAATATTCAACCGCCATATCAGAAAATGATTTAATGAAACTATTAAGTATTCCATCGGGACCCGGAGCAGAGTCAGAAAGGGTTCTTATTACTAGTTTCATCTCATCAATGGAGAAAGGAGCATCTAGCCAGTTAGAGTGAGATGGATATGGCTTAATAGAAGGCATTTCTTCACATCCGGCCACTGATGGGGGGGCTATTTTATCCGCAAATCCTATAAGAATTTCTTCTGATATATGCTTGGTACTCGGCGGAGAATACGATGATCCGAATTTTTTTAAGCTAGACCAAACTGAAGATTGGGGAGTTTCCGGAGACAGGTTCTCACAGAACTTCCGCCATCCAGCGCGTTTTTTATTTTTCAAAATTCGTTTGGTTTCTGCCTGGGCTTTTTTAACTGATAAAAAATTTTCTAGTGTCATACACTTACGAAAAGAGGAAATTGCTTTTTTACGAGAGTTGACGGAGCGAGTGCATTCCTCGTCCCACCACGGATTAGAGTGTTTTATTTTAATGTTCGCATTGCGTTTCGGGATGGATTTTTCTGCTGCATTTATAACCATAGAGGGAAACGTCTCACATTGCAATCTGATGTCTCCCGGGGACGATTTTTTTTTTAAATTAATAAGGTTATCTAGTTCAGAAGAGAAAGTGCTCCAATTCGCATCATTTATTCTAAATTTGAGATTATTTTTAACTGGTGGAGGATAAGTGTTAGATTGATGTTGGAATCGGATTATAATTGGAAAATGATCACTAGAGAGGGGATCGTTTAGGATGTCCCAAGAGCATTTAGATGCTAACGAATATGAACAAAGAGATAAATCAACAGCACTTTTCCGTTGATGAGGGGGGGTGAATCTGGTTGGAGATCCGTCATTTAAAAAACATAGGTTATGGGTATCAATAAAATCTAAAAGATTGCGGCCAGAACGATTTGTTATTTTGCTACCCCAAGAAGGGGAATGTGCATTAAAATCTCCTAGGATCATAAAAGGGGAACAAATCTGGGTTAAGATTGGTGCCCATTCATTTTCAATAAAAGTGGTAGAGGGAGGAATATATATTGATAATATTGTGATATCAGATAAGACAGCTGCTATTATCTGGATATCGTCGGAGGGAGTATGTATATTAATTTGCTTAAACGGGATAGAATTATGGATTATCAGAGCCGTGCCGCCTTTACCATCCGGTCTGTCGTGTCTGAGACAATAATAACCCGGAATTCTTAAGTGAAAGGAGGGTTTTAACCACGTTTCAGAAATGGCGGCCACTGAAACGTCGTGTTCGTCGAGTAATTGAATTAGGTCAGATTTGTTAGCGAAGAGGCTTCTACTGTTCCACTGAAGAATTTTGTTCAGTTTCGAAGTCATTGGGGAGGCAAGATAATAAAGATTTAATGTAATCGGCAGCGTTGGACGGTACAGAATTGTTGTTTGTAAGGATAGAAATTAAAAGGGTAATTAAAGTTTGTATAAAAGAATTATTATTCAATATTTCGGGGAGAGCAGGAGGGGATGTATTACTATTAATGGCACACCCATTGGGGGTCCGAGATTTGGCATTCCCATTCGGGCTGGTCAAAATATTATTCAATTGTTTTTTATCAAGGTAAGGAGTATATTTTGGGTTGGGTTTGACTGGCTTGAGAATGGTTTCTCTGTGAGAAGATGACGTTGAATTTAAAAAGGTGGTTGATTGGAAAGGAGCTGAGGACGATGTCATCTCTGCGAAAGATTTTTTCGCAGGAGAGAATAACTTTGAGGCCTGGAAGTACGAAATGTTGTCGGTAGCCATTCTATGTTTTATGTTCCTCTGTCTTGTCAATTCCGGACAGGCTAGACTGACCGCGGTATGTGCACCCGAACAGTTAATGCAAATGGGATTATTGGAAGATTTTGGACATTGATCAAATGGGTGATTTTCTCCGCAAAAGTAACAACGTGGAGGGGAGCGGCATACGGATTTTGTATGTCCAAACCGGCAGCAATTGAAGCATTGAACAGTTGGAAATTTATAAACTTCGACGGGAAGCGAGGTATAATAAATAAACACACGAGACGGAAGGGATTGTCCCTCAAATGTAACAACAACAGATTGGGAAGGTTTCCAGATCTTGTTTCCATCAGTAGAATCCTTGTAGTTCAGTCGACGTGCTTTTATTACTTTCGGGGTTCCTTGGGAATTATTCAAAGCATCAACAATTTCAGCCTCTGGGATATCCGTGGGAATTCCTCGAACAAGACCCATTCTCGTAAGGTTAAATGACGGGATGAACGATTTATATTTATGTTTTGAGAGCGAGTCAATTTTTTTTACAAATCCATTTGCGGAAGCGGCAGTATTAAACTCGATAGATAATTTATATCGCCCTTCCGGTTTAATTGAACCATTAACAATACCAAGGTTATTATTTTTTGAGTCAAATAAGAATTTTCCAAAATCTAAAGGATGAATAAGTTTTCCTTGTTCAGTTCTCTGAACAATTACGATAAAAGGACCGGAAGCGGAAGCAGGATAAAGTAAGTCAGTACTTTTTGTATTATCGCTAGCTAAAGTACTTGTCTGGGTGTTACTATTGGGGTTAAGGTCGTTAGAGGTCGAGGTTTGTTGAATCGGCGGTATAGATTTAACTTTCGATGGGATGTGAAGGCTATGCGATGGTCGTCGTTTACGAGATGGAAGCGTAATAGAAGCCTGGCTAGTGTTAGATTCCGAATCAGAAAAATCTAATATCGATCCTGGGTCGGGAGGTCTATCTTCGTCTTCCTCCATTATATAAAAAAAAAACTTAACTTTTAAAAATTAAACTGAAAAAATAATACGCAGTCTATTTCATTGACTGTACAAACAAAAACGGATTAGCCGTAAGTAGGAATGCAAACAAATAAGTATACGATAAACAGAATTAAATAAAATGTAACAATAATCTCTTATCTGTATGAGGCACGGGAACGGGCGAACGGCACTAAGCAATAGGTAAGGTACACACAACCACTGTTGACCGCGGCTCGAATCGGACTGGATACAATTATTCAATTTTTATAAGAAAACTCTCTTTTTATAACATTTGAAGGTTATTCCCATCAATGTAATATATAATTGAAGAAGAAGATAATAATAATAATCTAAAGGAAAATGTGAAAGAGAACAAGACAGAGAAAAATAGAAAAAGATAATGGTCGCAAAATTAGTTGAAGATAATATTGTCAATTCTTAAATTTAGTTTTTATAACAAACAGCCTTACATTTTTCATCATTGGAAAGTTTAATATAATGTATTCAAGAACCTGAAATATAGAGACGTATGGTCTATCCGCTTCAACGTTGATCTTACCAAATACAGTGACAGTGCGGATGTTGAAATGAGTGCCTAATGTTTGGTTCCATGCCAACTGAGAATAAAGTCAACTCAACACCTCTTTGAAAAGTCATTAAAAGCTATGAAAAATTTAAAAATAGCCCTAACCTAACGTAACATATTTAACCAATTTTTTGTTTATTTTTTTCATGACTTTACTGAGATGGTTCTGAGTTGGTTTCATTCCGAGTTGACCGGTCATCCTAATGTTTATCAGTCCATTAAGAGACGCAATACACAATAATTATATAATACATCATCCCAAAAAGAATCAAACATGACCATACAAATCAACCTGCATATTCATCTGGCCGCTGACACATGTGCATATCTCATATTTAGTTTTTTTTAGGAGAGCCAAAAAATTGTTTTTTGAAGATTTTATTTCAATTTTTGCTAATCGGGTTTTAATTACGTATTTTTTCACAATCAGCAAAACATTTAATAAAATTTATACCAGTAAAAAAAATGTATTTTGGATTTCCTAAAAAAATTCTATATATGATATAACGTCCGTTTGTCATCAGATCGACATTAGGTCACGACTTGGAGACGGGTGTGGGTATCGCCGCCACGGGAACCATTTATTGGATAACCAACACCCCAGCCATAGGTCAGTCTAAGTGGTTCGCCACGTTTGGTGACTTAGCAGGGATGTCCGGGTTCATGGTGTGAGGTTTTGGCGGGTCTGGGTCTTGGTTGCGGATACATTTGACCACCCACTGCGTGGAGGGCCGGATCAGGAGAGACTGGTTGATAGAGAATTTTGACCACTCCAGATTTTCTCGATCGAACCGCAGTGGGGAGGAACGGATTCATACGTCCGTCACTCCTGGACACACTGACTCCCACATTCTTACCCACCCTTCGTACCTTTTTTTCTTCCTAGAACTTTCTCTCCTAAAAACACCCTCTACACAGCATCCCATCATAAGGGAAATTGTTTTCCTCGGGGCCTCCTGTGTGGAGCTAATGTTTAAAAAAGATATATGGCTATAAAATTCATAGATCATATTTAAATTTAATGCTTTTTAGGTCAGTTGTGGGACATTATAAGACATATTGTCCCACGAACCACCTGTAAAAATATGGCTGTGAAATTCATAGATCATATTATTTCAATTTAATGCTTTTAGGTCAGTTGTGGGACATTATAAGACATATTGTCCCACGAACCACCTGTAAAAATATGGCTGTGAAATTCATAGATCATATTTAATTTAATACTTTTTAGATGATTTGTGGGACATTATAAGACAAAATTGTAACGCGAACCCTGTAAAAATATGACTGTGAAATTCATAGATCATATTTAATTTAATACTTTTTAGATGATTTGTGGGACATTATAAGACAAAATTGTAACGCGAACCCTGTAAAAATATGACTGTGAAATTCATAGATCATATTTAATTTAATACTTTTTAGATGAGTTGTGGGACATTATAAGACAAAATTGTAACGCGAACCCTGTAAAATATGGCTGTGAAATTCATACATCATATTTAATTTAATACTTTTTAGATGAGTTGTGGGACATTATAAGACATATTGTCATACGAACCACCTGTAAAAATATGGCTGTGAAGTTCATAGATCATATTATTTCAATTTAATGCTTTTAGATCAGTTATGGGACATCATAAGACAAAATTGTAACGCGAACCACCTGTAAAAATCTGGCTGTGAAAATCATAGATCATATTTAAATTTAATTATTTTTAGGTCAGTTGTGGGACATTATAAGACAAAATTGTAACACGAACCACAATTGTAAAAATATGGATGTGAAATTTATATATCATATTTAAATTTAATAATTTTTAAGTCAGTTATAGGACATTATAAGAAAAAATTGTAATGCGAACCCTGTAAAAGTATGGCTGTGAAATTTATAGATCATATTTAAATTTAATGCTTTTTAGGTCAGTTGTGGGACATTATAAGACAAATTGTCACACGAACCACCTGTAAAAAGGTCAATGATTAAAAGTTTTGATCTTTTATCCTTTTAAACATTGCAGCATTTCACTTTCGAACCCGTTTTTAATACTATCGAACAAGTAAACTTTGCCAAGTCTGCACGTAATTATGGAAATCATATTATTATTTATAAAGTTTAAATTGCTTGAGATAAATTGTCCCTTATATCATTTTAATGCATTGATTTAATCACAGTAAATAAATATTATGCAATGTCTAAGCTTAATAAAAATGTCATTAATCAGATTTTTATATATATTGCAGTAGTAAAAGGTCTTTCGTGTTCTCTTATATCTATAATTTTTGTATAGGTAATTTTTCTTCAAATTAAATTGCAATGGTTTTAGTAGCTCTCGTCAGGAGCAACATATTAAATAAATAAAATATTATGTAAATAAATTGAAATTTTCAAACGGACAAGATGTAATAATAAGTACAAGGGATAGGTTGTAGATTCGATTTTTTCAAATCATATTTTTCATGTTAATTTTGTTGGATTGTTAATAACTAGCTGAAGTCCCCGGCGATGCCCGGGCTTTGCACAGAGTTTTCGAAATCAAATGTTGACAGTAACCTACCTCTCGTTTTGAAGGTCACGTGTGCAACCTAGGCATAAAACTGTAGATTTTCATACAAATCAAATCTACACCGCCCGCTTGCCAGCCCGCTTCCCAGCCCGCTCGTCCACCACATACAGACATTCTCCTTTATATTTTATATATTTCAACCAATTTACACAAAACATTGACAAATTATATACCCTAAGCCTTCCTCATTGATCACTATAGCTTTTGGTGAAAACCGCATGAAAATCCGTTTAGTAGTTTTTGAGTATATCGCGAACAGACAGACAGACGCGGCGGAGGACTTTAATTTATAATATGTAGAGATTTATGGGATGTTTCACCATCCTTCTGATAGATTATCCTTAAGATTACAGTCATTTTCGATTAATAATAATTATTATTTATTTCACATAAAATTTTACAATAAAACATATGCGGAAATTTTGACTAGCCAACTAGGAATGGGTCCTGTTTTAGGCCAGTCAAATTGACAATTTTAGTTCATATCATAATTTCATAATACATTGTTTAATTATATAACATATTATTTATAGAAGGAGAAAAGTGTTTCGATTGGATTCCTCGTAGAAGCTTTAGTTAAATATATAACTTTGTACTTATAAGAAAAAATGTAAGCGAAGAGAAAACATTATATTTTAAAATACAAATTTAGTATCGAATGCTTATGTTTGACAAAATATATAAGTTTGGTTATTTAAATCGCTTGCAAAAATCGAGAATCAAGACATTCTTCAAGCGTGATTACAAAATATTATAATTAATTAAGCACAATTTAATTGTTCAAAAAGTCTGGGTTTACTATTCGGTACTTAATAGTGGCTATATATAGGGTAAGTTAGCCGAGTTTTTTAACCTGTTGGAAGTATTTATTTGTTTATTAAATAATATTTGTTATCGTATCGATAAGCTGTCAGGAGGATGGTGAAATACCCCCTTTTTGTATTAAATATAACTACCTAACTAAACATCACGCCGTTTACCGAAGGAGGCAAAAAGAACGGACCGCTAAATAACTCGATCTTGGCACACCTTCCTTGTCTCATTCACATTCATACATCGTCTCACATATATTCTTTTATTATTCTGAGTTTTGACATGACCCGACTCAAGTAGCTGATTCATGTCTTCCTCGGGCGTCCCTAAATTCTTCTGCAATTTACATTTGCGTAATATATTCTCCTTACACTCCTTTCTTCGCACATGTGCTCTACATGCCTAAACCATCTGAGCATCTCTTGCTTAATCCTACTCTTTACGCTTACATCAGCCTTGTATTTCTCACACGTTCAAAATGGTTTTTCCGCACGTGCGCCTCAGGGATCTCATTTCGACAGCATTTAGTCTACTTTCATTCTTCCTCGGTCAGTTCCACGCTTCACTGCAAAACACCAGTGTAGATGCCAGCACTCCATTGTGGACTGCTAGCTTCGCTTCTTAGACAGTTTTTTGTTAGCGCTAACATCGTTCAGTCCTACATTAATGGAGTTACCTGCATTTACCCTTCTTTCGATATCTCTTATCTTATAATCATCTCATCTCTTATTAAATATTATAAAGAACCATCACTAAGGTACTTAAGCCGCGGCATTCCGAATTTCTACCGTCTTATAACACATCTGCTAGCTGATACCTGACATGCGTAGCAATGCCATTCAAAGAAATAAATTGTTTTTTTTTTTTTTAAGTTTTCTTTATTCATTAAAATGTTAGTTACATGAATTTTATGATTTTTCGATCACCATGCTAGGCACATGCCCATGTTGTGGTGGTCGATTTTCTATTCTTCATGCATATTTTCGATTCTGCCTGCATATCCTTTCCCGTGCGTCCCCGTTCACCTCCCAAGTCCCAAACCCCTCCCGCGTTTCTTTACCACCTTCCCCGCCTTCCCCCGCCCTCCCCTCCCCTCCCGCGTACCCTACCATTCCCCTCCTCCTCCTTGCCGCTTAAATATATAAAATACACACATTTTCATTTATACAAATTTTATTACGCCAAAGCTTACCATTATATAAGTATAGCATATAACAAACCATCAAAATTTCATCGCAATCGCATTACATAAAGTACGAACAAACAAACAAACATTGATTTTTATATATAAGATTTCTCTTGAGCACTTTACGTTTTTAAATTTCTAAAAAAATATATGTTATTTTTTAAGATAATATCCATACATTAGTCACGCCGAAACTGTAATTATATGAAATTTCCTCCATAGAAAAATCGTAAAGTATGCCCCGAAAATTATTACACTTTTTTCTGTTATCTTACAAGTAAATATCTACGAAAAAAAATCCCAGACAATTTTTGCTCTACTTTAAACGAGACGTGTTTTATTAAACATTTTCACAATTTTCATTTAAATATTATCGCTTTTAATATTAGCGCGCTCCCTCTAACATTCGTATTTACATATTTCCCCTTCTTCTTCTCTTAGAGCGCTTACTACCGGGATTTAATAGCAAATACGTACGAATGCTGAGATCGTTACCCCTTTTCAATTATTTTTAATTACCATTAAAAGTTGTTTTAATAATTAAATTAATGTGTTGACATGTTGAACGTTTTTTTTATTGAATATTTAATAAATAATAACCGACAACGCATGACAGTTTCGCATTAATAAAAATTTATTGAAATTCACTTGGTTAACGTTTCCGGTATTGAAATAAAACACACATGCCAATATGCAGTATTTCTTTAACAATCAATATTGTTTATAGTAATGCTTTTAATTGTACTAGGATACTACTGCATTGGTTAGTAATTAAAAATTTGTGATATTTTTTAACATTGGTCAATTTCCGTGTTCAGGCGGGTACTTATACCTACAACATTACCTTTTACATTTCAAATTGCAGTCACGATTACCTAAACGAATTTGGTAAAAACATACATTGGTTAATACTACTTTTCATAAACAGTTAATTACTTGATGTGTATAAGTTTTTTTTTATTTTTTTTTTATTATTATTTTTTATTAGTATCCATAGCAAAATTTGTACATAATGTATTTATAAATTGTATTATATTAAGGTATTATAAAGTTTTTTTTTCACAGTCCTCCTCACTAGGGTTTCCTGTTCTGAGGCGGCCTGTAGTTTTTCCACATTTGTATTTAGTATCCAGTTGTCTTTACATGGTCTTCAGTATGTTTGATAGTTCATTTTCACTTTGTTCTCTCAACCATATTTTTACTTTTGTTTTAAATTTATTTATTTCTGTTATTTTTTTGTTTGAGTTGGTAGAGCGTTGGATAGTTTTGTCGCATTGAATTTCATATTTCTTTGTCCAAAAGATGTTTTCAAACTGGCTGTAGCTAGAATATTTTGGTTTATTGCCCTGGTTGTGTATCTATGTTGGACAGTGGAGTATTCTGATATGTTTTTTTTAATTTTAGATAAAATATTTTTAGCATAAAGTTTTTGTATGTTGTAGACTTGAATGCTTTGAAACAATTCTTCTGTCGGAGTTCTAACCGTTAATCACGTAGTTTCAGCTCCCTTCAGTAGATGTCGATAGCATAATTATATATAACAAATTGCTATAGCCCAACAGATGGCAGATAAGTATATACTTATCTGCTTCTCCTACGAGAGTACCATCTATCGTCGCTCGTGTCTTAGGTTCGAATGGTAACGATGATTGCCGAAAGCATCGAAAGTTGGGCGAGCGTTCAGTTCAGTACTCCAGCGGGGAGCGGCAGAACTACTTAGAGCCTAGTCTAGTAAGGACGTCGAGTCCAAATTAATATTCATTGTCATATTTACAGTAACTTAATAAGTCAATTAATAATCACACGATTCTCAAACTTATTTGGAAGGTATCCATCACATCAATCCTAGTGTTGTATTAATTATTTCAAAAAAACAGTTACAACATTACTTTTTAACTCGTCAGGTCTCAGGCATATTTTGTCAGAAGGTCAGATTATTTCCGTGTTGCAATAAAATCCAAATAAATTACGTATTTTTGAAAGTATTCAAAAACTAAATAGTTTTTGAAATGTGCATGCATTTTTACTAGGCAAACGTATAATAAATGTCACTTCACGTTTTTGTCGTTTCATAAAAAAAAAATTATAAAAAATTTTCAAATTTTTACACTTTTTCTCAAATTGCTTTCAGAAACTTTGGTTTCATAGAGGTGCCATTTATATTTTTCTTTGGTTAAATTCCAGATTTGCGTATAAAGAGCGTGGAGTTTTCTCTTTCTAACACCCTTTAGATCCTATTTCTTATCATGACAGTAAGAGAGATACAACGATTTATATGAGACCTATGTGAGCTGGACAAATTTGGTCTCGTGTGATTATACGGGTTAAAACAAGTAAAGGAATTTTTAGAATTCGGAATTGTATTCCAAATTAAATTTTTTTATCCTGCTCATTGTCCTCGAAATTCTAAAGATAAAATCCACTATCTTCATATTACGTAGTTTTCAGTACAAGTCTATTAATGTAAATAAATAATAGCACATTACGTTTGATCAAATTAATAAAATGGTTTTATTTGTCGTTTTCCGCGTGACAAAATTTTACAAACCACCAAAGTAAATGCGTGGGTTTCTATTTAAGACAGATATTATGCGATTAGCAGAAACCACCTCTGGTCTGGAGCCCCAAAATACCTGAAAAAAACCCTTGACTCTGTGCAGAAACGGGCGGTCCGTTTGATAGATTCTCCTAATTTAACTAACGGATTGCAATCTTTAGAGCACAGGCGCCAGGTGGGAATGCTGTCCTTGTTCTACCGGTATTACAATGGAAGATGCTCCGAGGAACTAGCGTCATTGATCCCCTCGGCACCGGTGCATAGTCGGGAAACACGCCAAACGCGCGCTCAACATTTGTACACGGTTGACATTAGTCACATGAGAACGGGTCGTTTCTACGACTCGTTCTTGAGTTCAACAGCTCGGCCGTGGAACGATTTGCCGGCCTCTGTGTTTCCTCCCTCCTACAATATGGGTCTCTTCAAGACCCATGTTCACTCCTTCCTCTCCTCAAAAACACCCTCCACACAGCATCCTCAAAGATGACATAGGCCCTGAGGAAAATTATGTTTTCCTCAGGGCCTCCTGTGTGGAGTTAATGTAAAAAAAAAAAAAAAAAAAAAAAAAAAAAAAAAAAAAAAAAAAAAAAAAAAAAAAAAAACAAAACTTGTTCCAATAATCAGAATCTTGTTCAAAATGTTCGCAATAATCACGAAAAATTTAACAAAGTTATTAATGATTTCTGCGCAAGCATTGATTGCTATTAATTTTGTTTAACAAATAATCCAACAAAGTTTGCAGCTAGTGCCCAACAACCAAAACTAAAATGAAGTGGATCGCTACATTTGATTACCAGGACTCCTCGGGTTCATGGGGTGAAGTTTGCACGAGTATTAGTAGTGGATGCATCTGTCCACTTACTGCTTGGCAGGCCGGATTGGTAGAGACTCTCTTTATCCTTTCCGGAACTTCTTCTCCTTCTGTTAAATATCCTCCACTCAGCATCTTCAAAGATGACACAGGTCCCGAGGGGTTTTATTTTCGTCAGGGCCTCTAACGTGGAGCTGATGTAAAAAAATATATACCTCCAACTAAGTCTTGTTACCTCATTCGTTAAGATTGTTTATGTGTTACTAGAATAACATTAGAACAATAAAATGGATAGTTCGATGCTCTTGCACAGTGCGGGTGTAAACTGTTTAGACTCAATACTACGTTTGTGTGATAGCACTATGAAACAATACATAAAATGCAATGATAGTAAAGTTTTGACAGAGCAGAGTTTTACGCAACAAGCATAAAATGTGTAGAACAGTAGAAGCATCGATATTTTATTATAATAACATAGTACTGTATCGATGAATAGAAGCCATAGAGAGGTCTTAACTACATAACAAACATACCGGTTGTAACAAACGGTTTCAAGCCAACTCAGAATCAATTAAACTCTACACCTCTTTGAAAAGTCATAACCCTAACCTAACGTAACCTATTTAACCAATTTCTTAATATATTTTAACATCACTATTTAGAAAAGTTTACACATAATATTATGTAAGTTATGGGATAACGATGTTATTTGAGAGAGTAACATATTTGTTGATAAACATAGTCGTTTCCTCATAACATAAGAAGATACCTAAACATTAAACACATCTGAAGACGTGTTTTCTTTAAATGCACGATTAATAAATAATAAGCAAATTTGAATGCTCACGAAGGAAGTTGTGATAAAAATGGCCATCACAACATGAAAAAATTCGTGCTAGACAGATTTACCTATATTTAGTAATACTTCCTGGTTAGTCACGTGTTCCGGGTTGGGCATTCTGACCTAATCTCAACATTAATTTCGATTTCAATGTACAAAATATACTTGACAAATAAAATTGTTTTCTTTTTCAGGTACGGTCTGACCTACGAGGATATTGAGAAGGGGCTCCCCCTGATCGACACCACCAAAACCCTGATTAGAGAGGTGTGCCCACCCTTCCTCTCCCACGTGGAATGCCGGGCTGGCAAGTACAGGAGGTTCGATGGACTCTGCACCAATCTCGCCCACCCCACGTGGGGGGCGTCCATGACACCCTTCCAGAGGTAAGCAAATAATACCACCTTAAGTTTTTCAAGTTCATATAATTCCCCTCTTTCATGTGTCATGAATGATTATTACTTTTTGATGATTAAATCCATCCTTGGAGAGTTTTTGTCATAACAACGTCACTGGCAAAAGTAGGGATATAGTATTTAATAACACGTAACAAACTTTTATTTATTGTAATTAAAGGCTTACGATAATTGTTCCAAAAATTAGTGCAGATAAAAACATCAGTCCAGTCCGTTATAATAAAAAAAAATATTGTGTCTGGTAATGACGTACGAAAGATAGTTCCTCTATCTTGTCTATTTTTGATATTTTTCTCTCAAATTGCACCAGTTTGCCTTTCATGTTCCCTCTAGAGTGATGTACCAAAGGAAAGAACACATAAATGCAAACAAACAAAAAAACACAAGACCTTGTTCCATCCTTTTCAATGAACATTTTATTCTTAAAACAGTGTTGAAAGCCCTATATTAACTTAAATAATACTCGTACGTGTACCTGCATTATTATATTCTCACTATCACACCACAAATATCTCAAATCATTATTGCGCCATTGAGATCAGACGTCTAGTAGATAGTAGCCTCAAGTCAAACAATATCCATGAACTGTTTTGATCTTGTCTCGAGAATTTTTATTGCACGAAACTTGTTTTACAACAAGAGTAGGTACGTTTTTTGCACCTGACAAAAATATATAGATTAAAAAATATTTTTCTGCAATTTTAATTTAATTTATTAATATAATACCTTTATGTACCATATAAAATTAATGTATCGATTCCTAAACAGGTAGCTGTGTAGTGGACAATGCTTATATTAATAACATGTAGGTATTTGGTGTATATTTAAATGTCGTTTTTTTTCAGGTTGATCGCACCCCTCTACGCTGACGGAATCAACGCCCCCAGGGTGTCCGTGACAGGAAGAGACCTACCATTATCCAGGGTGGTTTCCAGAACCATGCATCCTGATGATGGTTTCCATGACCACGCCGGAACTGTGATGGTCATTGCATGGGGACAGTTCATGGACCACGATTACACCCTGACCGGAACTCCTCTGGGTAAATACAATCATAATTCACCAAGCTTTATCGACATTATAAATACGATCAATCAAGACACACAGAAGATAGTTAATGATTAATAATTACGTTACGTCCTGACAACAGATTTTTATAAATGTTTTATATGAAGTTTTTGATTAGATTCTAATTGTCTCATCGCTTACAATTACCATACGACCGTTATTCATTTTACGATCAAGCTTTCATTTAAAAACAGAGAAAGGAAGGAGAGGCATTTCTGGGAAGCAAAGGGGTATGAGGGGTGTGTAGGAATCTGGGGTCAATGTGTCCAGGAGTGACGTACGTATGAATCCATCCCTACCACTGCGGTTCAAAGCGATGGGTCGAGATAGTTCAGCAGGAGAAGTCTAGCTTAGGTCTCCCTCAATCAATTTCTCCCGATCTGGCCCGCCATGTAATTTGAGCAAGCGCCAGTGAACAAGCGCATCCGCCCCAAGACCTTAAAGAACCACATGAACCGGGCACCCCTGTTATGTCACCGAATGTAGCGAACACTTCAGGTGACGTGTGGCAGAGTAGTGGGTTATCCAATACATTATTCTTGGGGCGATGGTACCCGTACCCGCCCCCCAAAATGATTATGTAAAATTTACTATTTTTGAAGTTTAATTCTCAAAACACAAAAAGTAGCTAAAATGTATCGTCCTTACAGACAACAATCCAAAGAAATGAGAACACCTTCGTATTATACGTACTGCATTATCGGATTTAACATTTTTAAATTAAAGGGCATGAGCCTTTTAGTATTCAATATATTAAAAGATCTAGATAACAGTTTGGCACAGCTCTTGATAAAATCAAAATAAATTTTCTACCTTTTAAAGCAAATTCAGATAGAATCAATCCACTATACTGGCTAAATTGATCTGATTCACGACTAGATTGCATTTTGGAAGATAAAATCCGTTAGAACCAAAGATGCGCTTTAATCTAGAGTTTGTAAGCGTTGATTAATTAAAAATGCGTGTCATTCTCAATGTCATTATATAGAACGATCCAAATCTCGTTATGGAGGACATCCTAGATATTTCTAAGCACAAAAAACACAAGGTCGTTACAGCAGCCTTGTTCATTCAAACACTGACACGATCTATAAACCTAAATCATAGATTTTTTGTTCAGTGGGTATTATTGCCTCAACTTCCTTGCAAAAAATAATCAGCTACATTCTATAGTAACAAAAACATACAGATATTATGTCATATTTACTACAAGAATACGTTAGAAACAATTTTTATACACCGGTTAGTTTTTTTTGGTAATTTAAAATATTTTTTCTTCATTACAGCTCTCGGCTATTATTTACTGCAAAGTAGTGTCTTAAAAGATTTGCGTCAAATATGCATTGCAACACATTAATAAACTCTTTGTTATGTTGTTAACGCACAGAGGGGCACAAAAAGGTCATAATCATCACTCTTAAGAAGTAATAAGTCATAATTAATAATTAACAAGCTTTGTAGTAGTTGATTGTAAAGGTCGTAAGCATCGTAAGTAATTAAAAAAACAAAAAAACTTAAAGAGAAAATAATTAGTAGAAACAATTAATAACAATTAATACTTCGACCAGTCAGTGGTTGAGTGGGCATCGCGTTGGGGTCCCACCCGGGCGTCGCGTGTTCGATTCCTCGGCTGGCTGAGTCCTCCATCACGACACAAGCAACATTTTCGGCTTTCTGTGGTGGTAGTAGGAGATTTTCAAACATTGTTGGGTTATTCGTAACCCGGGAATGTTTGTCTTTCTTTAAAAAAAAAAAAAAAAAGTTTCATTCTGTTTCGCCATACGAATGTCTGTGATGAATATATTTGTATAAACATTATTTTTTAACAGATTTAACAGAAATACCTTTAAGGGGCCGTATACTTGCTCAAAAGGAAGAAGATGGAGAGATATGTAAATACGAATGTCAAAGAGAGCGCGCTAATATTAAAAACGATAAAATTTAAGCGAAAATTGTGAAAATGTTTAATAAAAAACTACTCGTTTAAAATAGAGCAAAACTCTCGTGGAGAACATCTAAAATAGCATTTAAAAAAACACTGTGAATTTTTTCATAGATATAACTTCAAAAATAAGTGAATAAAACGTGTTTATAATAATTTTCGGAGCATACTTGCAATTTTTTTCTATGGAGAGAATTTCATATAATTTGCGTTTCGACGCGGGGAACGTCTAGATATTATCTTCAAAAATAAAAAAAAACATTTTTTTAAGAGCTTAAAAACATCAACTGTTCAAGGGAGATATGCAAGAAATCGGTAGAAATTCGGGTAGCGGCGGCTTAGGAGAGTGTATAAATTAGTTTTGGCATGATTGTTGAATTGAAAGATAGTTTTGCTTTGTGTGACACTATTAGGAACATGAAATGAAATTTATTTCAATAAAGCAGGGCTGTCAATAAGAAAATGTATGATTTTAAAAAGTAAAATGACATCAAAACCAATCTTCTGTCAGACAGGTTTATTTAATTTAGATTTTTCATTAGATAGTCATAGTTTATATTTTCAATAGGAATATTAAGTTTATAATGATGTCTTAAAAATTTGTGCTGGATTTTTCAATAGAATCTGAGTGAAACTTATAATGCGGTGGCCAAATAAGTGAGTTATACTCAATTTCGCTCCGAACTAATGAAACAAGTATTTTATTGTATTACAAAAGTTTTATTAACATTATTTTTATAATTGCTTTGACTAATATGTGTGTATTTTGTAGATCCCCGTAACCGTAACGATCCCGAAGAGTGTTGCAACCGACCCCCTCACAGGAAGCACCCCTACTGCAACGAGTTGAGGATCCCTGATGACGATTACTTCTACCGCCTCTTCAACGTCAAGTGCATTGACTTTGTCAGGGGATTCCCGTCGCCAAGAGCTGGGTGCAGACTTGGTAAGAAATTGAACCAAATAAAAAACAATTTTACAATTTTTTTCCAATATTTTTATTTTGTACAATGATGAACTGAACTGTGGATGCAGTGAACGAACAAAGGTCAGCACTAGCAAGCGTTTCTAACCTAACCTAGCTTAACCTAACCTAACATGTTTATTACTGGAGTAAAACAGTAATACAATGCGATAGAGAAACGTAGAGCTTTACTGGCTTTTAAATATCGATCGTCCAGTTGATTAGTCAGATATCTCCGAAAAATCGAAACTTGAATTAAAATTGCAGTTATATGTAAAAGTGTAACTGGTACTGTTCTTAGATTACTCATTAACACCACAAAATCAATTATAATGCAGAAAAACTTGTAGTGAATTAATCAAAATGTTGATGTTGTCTGCGTCACTAGTAGGATATTTCACAATATACTAATGTACCTACTGAAGCGTTATGTCTCCCAGTGCTATTTTAAGGCATTTTTAATATGTAAAACACAGACACATGTAAATAGTATTTGATTTATGGTAAGCATTCGAATCTCATCATCTCAAAATTTAGTATTTTGAGATATCTTACTAATTAATTGAAAGGTCGATATATTGCTTTCTACGTTATCAGTAGTCCTCTGTTTGTTGATAATGACTAAAAATGCTAACTTATCCAAGTGCCTTTTTTCTCACAGCTAGTGCTGCAGACATTCAATTTAAAAGTACAATAAATAAAATCGAATCGATGAATGAATTCATAAAAAATGCAACACGACTTTATAATTGATTATCTCATTCAGATTTCAACACACATTAACGAACATGTATTTTTAATATACATTTCATTTACTACCATACGCGGCAAAACTGATATTTTCAAGTGCGAAAGAAATATTTTCATGTGTTTTGCAGACCTTGTTGGGAAATCTTTTTGCAGCATTCTAACTGCGAATGCAATACTCTGTTTCCACGAATTTTACTGTGTATTGTGCATTCTTGATCTGCATATTTTATGTTAACTGACTAAAGTAGAGTAAGATTTCGCCAGATGTCTTCAAAATTTGCTTTTCAGACGCCTTAAACGACTGCATGTATCTGATTGCTTTTCCACCTGGCAAATCAATGACGTGGCTAAATCGGAGCATTCGAATTCCACAGAGATAGAATCTTGCAGACAGATGTCCTTGACCAATTACTGTCCATTTTATCTTAGCCAATCGGCACAATTTTCACCAGTGACTACATTATCCGCTTCATGAGATTATTGCACCGAGGCAAGTGGCGTAGGGACAACTTAGGCAACCAAGCGAGGATCAAAAACAAAAAAATCAAAACTATAAATATTAATAGTTCAAATTTGGAAAGGTGGTGAATTATATATTTTATTCTGACTTGGATTTGCAGCTTACAGCCTTTCCAAAGCACTGTAAACTAGATGCGTGTGAAGGGAAAATTTGCTAATTAGAAATCTTGATTATGCGGTCAAATTTATTTACAAGTAACGTTATATTTTATAATAAAATTTGTAACAAGATTAAATTCGTTTTAACTAGAGTGACACGAAAGGGAATGTAAAACAGCCGAACTGAGCGGACGCGAGAACCGGAATAAATTTACAATATCATGCACTGGACCGGAGAGTGACTCTCGGGGATACTAGTCGGTAAAATTTAGCTTTCGTAATTTGTTACGGTTGTTACATTATTGGAAAACATTATTATACAAGGAGAAGAAAAATCAGATATTTTTGCAAGTGAGGTTAAATTTAACTGAATAACAGATTGCTACCATTTAAAATTTATGATAAACTCATAAAACATCAATTAAAACTATTGTATTTCGACATTTCACTATGTAAGTACTAAATATTTCAAAAGGCGCACGCTGTTGTAGAAACTTTTGTAAACTAAACCATTTTATTTTCATTATGTTATTGTTATGTATTTTATTTAGATAAAAGCGATATTAGTATGTACTAATATCACGTCGAAACCTGTTCCACTATTATCACGCGAGTAGGAGTTAAATGTCAAATTGGACTAATTGGAGGTAAAAAAATGGAACTAAATTCACTTCCTAAAAAGCGGAACCAAATTCATTTTCTAAAAAATATAATAAGTGCATCAATGGGTGTAGTAAGAATTCGCGACAAATCAGTTCTAATTTTGAACATTGTAATTCAAATAATTTCATCTTAAAAATATTATATAATAGGTTGGTACTTTATCTCTTGTCTGAATTCTCCAAAAGAAAGACTTAAAATTTTTAAAATTATGACACCTAAATTCAAGCTCTAGTTCATTAAACTAGAATAACAGACAGAGTTACAACCGAAATTAGTATTTTTAAAGCTTTCACGATAATGTCCTTCCCGGATTGAGTTTATTGCAAACAAAATAGTAATAAGATATTTTTCAATTCAAATGGGAAAATTAAATTAAAAAAACTCACTTCGATTGTTAAAAAATAGAATAGCTTACTGCCATTCTTAAAATTCGCAATGATTCTTTACAATTGCGAGTGGTTCAGAAACCTGCCATGGGGCCGTAGAGTTTACCGTTACGTCACTGATCAGAGCTATTTGTTCTACGTGATCCGAATCCATTAATTTTGACGGTGTGACAAACAGCTACTAACTGTTGTGACACCACCAGGCTGTTATTGTGTTCTCAAACTAGGCGATATCGCTTGCGAAACATTTGAAATATTTGAAACCATCGTGTTATCTTCTCGTGGGAAGCTTAAAATAACAGTTATCGCTGAAATCCTAGTTAGATTGCAATATTCACCTAAGGATATCATGTAGATTGTTTAAATCCGAATCAATTCAACAAAACGATTGCTTTCATGTATTTTTATAAATGATTGATTGACTGCACAGATCTCACGCCTTTAAGTGGGAACTTTTCTGTTTATTGGGAGGCAAATTTAACGTTACGTTACGTCGGTTCATGGCAAAATTACATAATGCTGACAAATTATAGATTGTACGAAATCCGATCAAATTTATGCTCAATTATAGCTGTTTTTGTTCATTCAAAAGAGCTTGAATTTCAATCCGTGTTTAACAAGGTATGGATTAGAATTAATCAATGCATTTTTTGATGGTACGGCGGAAAAATTAAAGGAACGTAAATTAGAAAGCCTTCTTAAATTATGCAAGTCACGTAGACCAGTGATCCGTGCGTGATTTCGCCACCGGAGGCGCTGGAAATATCCAAAGGGCTGCTGTTCGTTGTAAGGACGACAGGGGCATGGGCACAGGGTGGCGAGGGTAATAAGTTACTGAAAATTTTGGTCACCCAAGTTTTTTCGACTTGGCCACACAGATTAAGGCTGCCGTCTCATGGGTCAGTGAGAAATCAACATAAACTAAGTGCTGTAATACCCAGCGCACAAAATTAAAATTCGCTAAACTAAGATTATGGTCTACAACACTCGGCTTATGTCGATTTTTTCGTATCTCGTTCAGCGTTGATGTATATTTCAACATTCTGTAATTTCCAAAATGCACTCTAAAAGCAATCGATTTTCAAGACCAAGGGGAGGGGGGTGCGAGCCGAAAGCAGGGGGGGGGGGCAAGGGAGAAAGGGGGGATGAAAACTTATTAGAATGTATTTTGAAATCTCTTAATATTTACATAACATTGATAGCCTCTCTCCTTATATTCGGCCTTTTTTTAACATTAACTCCACACAGAAGGCTCCGAGGAAAATAACTTCCCTCAGGGCCTATGTCATCTTTGAAGGTGCTGTGTGGAGGGTGTTTTTTAGGAGAGGAAGGAGTGAACATGGGTCTTGAAGAGACCCATGTTGTAGGAGGGAGGAAACACGGAGGCCGCAAACCGATCTACAGCCGAGCTGTTCTCATGTGACTAATGTCAGAAATACAGATTTTAAAGTCTCAGTTGCAAGGTGTTTTATTGTATGAGTTACAATTATTAGTCTAAAAGCGAAGAGTTTTCTTAGAGTAGGAGGAGTATAGAAATATAATATAATATAGAAACCTCAATAAAAAGAGGGCAGCAGACAAATAACTTTGGCAAAATCTAGAATACAAGTTATAAAAATAAATTTCAAGAAATACAGTACGAAATTATCTAAATTCAAGCTTACCTTCTCAGGCAATATAGACACCAAAATCTGATTGACTTGTTATTTATTAGTCGTAACTGCAAGTTTTAAATGATTGCATAGCGCCGAATAAGTGGGTAGACATATATTTTAACCATGTAAGGGAAATGAGAAACATTCTTTAATAACGCCAGTAGAACCTGTTGCGGTTCGCCATGAAGGTTTGCCCTTCGTGGTACTGGATTGAACCTTTCAATATTTTGCAATATGGACATTTTTGGTACCTCCACTAAAATACATAATGATACGA
Source organism: Glyphotaelius pellucidus (assembly GCA_936435175.1). Taxonomy (NCBI): domain Eukaryota; kingdom Metazoa; phylum Arthropoda; class Insecta; order Trichoptera; family Limnephilidae; genus Glyphotaelius; species Glyphotaelius pellucidus. The sequence goes on along the minus strand of OW386552.1, from coordinate 7,026,506 downwards.
GCGGCGAGCGAATAACTAGTAGCCATGTGAGAATTCTCCGCCGTTAAAAGTTATAAGGCGAAACAATTAATTAAAGGTCTTTTTAATCTCTATATGGGTTTATGGAGTAAATCTATTACATGCAGCTGCCTTAAAAGTTTGCCAAGTTGTGCACAAATAATTGGCAATCGTTAATAACTGAATTCTAGAAAATTTCTAATAATCGGTCATTAAATATGAAAATCTAAAAGCCAGGTAAGGGAAAATATCTTTTGCTCGAACATAAACGTATATAGACTTTTATTTGCTTTCCCTAACAGTAAAATGAGAGTGAGAGTATGTTACAATAAATGTGTGATACATTCATAATATTGGATATAACGTTTAATTGGTTATAACGATATCTTATATATAAAAATCAATATTTCTTTGTTTGTTCGTATTTTATGCGCTGCCATACCGTTCATCCGATTGCGATGAAACTTTGGTGATTTGTTGTGCACGTGCCCGCGAAGGCTATAGGCTATACACAATAGTAAGCTCTGGCGTTATGAAATTTATATAAATGAAAATGTGTGTATTTCATATATTTTAGCGGCAGGGAGGAAAGGCAGGAGGGGGGAGGTGGGGTTCGCGGGAGGGGGAAGGTGAACGCGGGAGGGGAAGGGGATTTGGGAGGTGAACTGGGACGCACGGGAAAGGACATGCAGGGAGAATCAATTTATTTTTTTTTAATGGCATTGCAACGCATGCCGGGTACCAGCTAGTTGGATATAAGTGACGAGCTCAGGTATGGGGGCTCCATTGAAGTCAGAGTTAAATTAGCCTCCTAAAAACTATACTGTACAGAACCAGCAGGTACTTTAATAGTACACAACTGCCAACCCTGTACAAGTCGTAAGTGCACCCCACGGTTGGATTTGGCAGCCACCTCTGGTCTGGAGCTCCAAAATACCTGAAAAAAAAACCCTCGACTCTATGCAGAAACGGGCGGTCCGTTTGATAGATTCTCCCATCTTAACGAATGGATTGCAATCTCTAGAGCACAGGCGTCGGGTGGGAGTGCTATCCTTTTTCTACCGGTATTTCAATGGAAGATGTTCCGAGGAACTAACGTCGTTGAGTCCCTCGACACCGGTGTAGGGTCGGGAAACACGCCAAACGCACGCCCAACATATGTACACGGTTGACATTTGTCACATGAGAACGGGTCGCTTCTTTGACTCGTTCTTGAGTTCAATAGCTCGGCTGTGGGACAATTCGCCGGCCTCCTTCCTACAACATAGGTCTCTTCAAGATCAATGTTCACTCTTTCCCCTCCTCAAAAAGACCCTCCACACAGCATCACAGATGACATAGGCCCTGAGGGAAATTATTTTCCTTAGGGCCTCATGTGTGTAGTTAATGTTTAAAAAAAAAATAGAGAAATGGGATGTCTAAATAATAGCTTTATCCGCGATGAGTAACATTATTAATAGATTCTTCCTTTTATTTTCATAGTAAAATGGTTATTCTTTCAAAAATGAAATGGTATCTAGAGATCTATTACGATCGATTGATAATATGTCAATAAGATATTGACTAAATTCGACGTCTATTGCCAGTTTGCGTTATTTGCGAGCTCGGTCATCATGTGATTCCGACAGTCGGTTGACATAAAGCCGCAAATTTTAGCGTGGCCTCCTGAGTGTCAGATAAGCTGTCAATATACACAACTTTTTGGATAATGTCGTTCGTTATGCAAAATAACTGGCTCATTAATAAAAGGAGATAATCTAACGAAGCTCTTAGAATTGATAGAAATCATATGCGCGATCCATAGACTTAATTAATTCATTCAAGACGCGATCAATTTATTTCGACTAAAGACCTCATTAACTAATCAACTGCCGTTTGGTGTACATTCATACATTTGGTGTACAAAAATACATTCGAAGTGTCAATGTATTAAATGTTTATATTTCAATTCGAAATTGTCAATTTATTAGTATTTTTAATTTTTCTTGGCGGCTTGAAAATCAGAAATCCATAGACAAATCCGCCAGTGTTGCCAACGCATATCGAATTCATATTTATTTTCTGTCAATATCAACACTTCGGCTGTCAACAGTACTATCATACTCGGGATATCGATATAAAATCATCTGAGGTTACGCCTATCGATCCGATGTTGTAAAGTTATCGTTTTCACTGTACTATACAGATCCCTTGGAAATTTGGAATGGCTGGATTTGGCCAATACAATGCAAACAATTAGGTGGCCGCTACCAACGCTATGTTAATGCAGTCTAAAAAGTGTGTGCCGAATCTCAATTATGTCAGTCTTTAGCTGCATCAATTTGCAATCAGACAGTCAGTAGCATTTCAATTTGTTTGATGCTGAATCGGATTAAATTACGATGCATAAATTATAATGGTTGAATGTTTACCACAGATTAACTTTATTAATCACATAGATTCCAAACGCGAAGTTTATCAAAGAAAGCTTGAAACATGGAGGTTACGAAATGCGTAAGAACTATGAAATATTGCAGGCGACGCACACAAGGACGGCCAGATGAAATAATGGCGCCAAAAATAGCTAAAAGCATTGTCTTCAAACTAATTATAAATATTTTTGAAAAGTTCTCCATTAACCAGTTCACAATGATCCGTAAAAATTTTTGGGAACGCGATCGCGCTGCCAATATTGCTTAGTTGCGCCTGATTATATGAAAATATTTTTAACATAACAATCTATATAGATATAATTATATGTTTAATGAAACACTGATTTTGTTAAAAAAAATAATTGAAATCTTTACTTCAACTAGAGTTTAAAAAAAAAAGATCCACCGAGTTCTCCACCCCATTATTTTACCGGTTAAAAAAAATCCTTAATAAGAAATATAAAAAACGTAAATTGTACATCCACTCTTTTCCACCTTTCCTAAATCGAGCGCATTATTTTTATAATATAGTCTTGGCAACCCCACTTTTAAGGAAATGAGGATTTAAAAAAAGAACTATATATTTATCATGATAAAAATTAACAATTTTACAAGTTATCGTGTCATTTTACAGTTTAATCACATTTATATGTTTTATCTACCTGTAGGTATCAATAACTATAAATAATTCAATACGAATTAATTCATATTTTTAATTAGAATACTACGACCACCTGACCCCAACTAACCCTAATAAGGTATATTTTGAAAGATTTTCTCAGGTAATCTTCTCATACGCATCTCTGATCAGAATCTCAAAAAATATTTTTATCGTAAATTGATAATTCGGCCGTGTGTGCGACGTTCAAAATAGAATGACCTTTGGTTCTTTAAATCACCCCATCATTGAATATACGCGGTCCGACGAGCATGCGCTGCAGTGTGGCGATTCAAACATTGCCATCATTAAAAAATCCCAGTCCCTCCAGATTATTTTTCCAAGAATTGGAGACTACCTTAGCGATATCGAATGTTTTAATTCGTTTTTTCGAATATCCCTGAAGCAAACTCTTTATAACCGTGAGCAATTATTTGAATCTTTTCTCGTTACAGCCGTGATCTCGTTATGGATGTAGACTTTATAACGAAGTTCTACTGTGGTTGTATATTTTATTTTTATTTTCTAGACTTGCAGCTACGCACATTTCACATTGCTTATGATATGCGTTGTTTTTCTATCACAAATCACAAATATAAGCAAGTCGAATAAGTTATATACGCGTATCAACCTGATTATTCTTAGGCGATTAACCGCCTCGAGACTGATAATAATTGGTTTCTTCTCAGATCGTATTTTAGTCCCCAAGCAATTTTCAAACACGACCAGCTGAATTGCAGAGTATATTATTTCTATCGAAATTGCCTTTTGCGACAGAATTCATTCGACTTTATAAGTGCATGCATTCAAATGCATCTGCTGTACTTAAAACACTGCACTTATTTACCAATCTATCAAGACATAAAATATGAATTTTAATGCATTGGGCTCGTTTCGATCAATCACAAAATTGAGGTGTGCCATAAATTTTAATGTTCCATTTAAATCAATGGTTCTCATTATCAATTTAGATTTGTTACATTTGCATTTATTTTTCGATTTTACGATCTGTTACTTAAATGCAAATTTGATAAGCAATAATTTACAAAGCCGTATTTATTTATTTTATTCAGTGGCCATATGATTTAACCTGTATGGGCGTACCTTTGCAATGTATGTAAAATTTATTGTCGTCTGGACCATAGCAAGTGTAATTAATCTTCATGTTTGATTTTAATCTTAACATTTCCACGATTTCGTAATGTAATTTTTCATATGTATATGCAACAAACTTACAACTAACCTTCAATCATTTCAACGTGTTTGTATTTTAAAGGGATTTTCAAATTAAAACCCACAAGCGATAAAATAAGGAATTGTGAAATATGGAGTTAGTAGTACCTATATTTCGTAGCAACGACTAACTTTCTCTATAATCAGAAAATATTAAATCTAAAATTGTGGGAACCGGGTGGCGTTCTGTCTATAAAAACGTATTTCCCAATTTCTTCTCTGGGTTTTGACGGTAGTGCAAAAAAAATTTTTTTTTGGTTAGTTGGTATTTTGGTTCAGTTGGTAAAAAAAATCTAAAAAATTGGTCCAGTTTTGTATGAGAAAATGGGGAATACGAAACGGTGCAGGGAGGGGGTGGGTAACAGCGACATTTTGATAAAATACATATCATTCAAATTTCTCAGCCAACGGGTTTCCTCTTAACTCTGTGGCTTGCCATAATAAATTGCAATCTTAACACAATCAGTTTTAATATTTTCCTGATAAAGGAAAGGGACTAGGTAGAGTAATGTCTAAAACCAATTTGGGTGCTTATAACATTGTTAAAATATTAAACTGTTATTACTGTGTATCAGAAAAATGGTGTGATATCTTGCAAAGGATCTCTCTATGATTCTATTAAATTTATTTTCATGGACGTTTGTAAGTCATGATTATTGGAGGTGCGGTTACGAACACCCACAGATTTGAAGACGATTCTATTGCCATAATAATACTGACAGTTTGCAAAGCTTTTCCTAATCGGCAAAGCTTTTCCTCTGTGATACGGTATTTGTCTAAATCCCACAGGTATATAACATTGCTTATCATCGATCTGCTTTCATCAAAAAGAAAATATTTTGTATATCTTCTTGAATGCAATTAATTTATATATTTTTCGTACAGGTTCTCGTCAACAGTTCAACACACTGACCGGAGTTTTGGATGGCAATACCGTATACGGAGTTACCGAGAAGTTCTCTAGGTAAGAAAAGATTTCAATACCCCGCGATACCAAAGCGATAACTGGACGTAGATAAAAATATACCACTAATAACTCCACTGTAATGTCCGCTTCTTTCTCATAAAAGACGCATGTCAAAGATATGAGGATTACGACGGAACTTTCAACGGTAGGACAATAGTTTTCTATTAGACTATTTTGGCATTGTTGGAAGCATGTTTCAAATCGTTCTAAGGGGTATTTCAATGGGGCCTGCTATATTCCCTTTGCACTGGTGCACGTATGCGAAACTTCGTTCATACTTCGAAACGGGTCGTTTCTCTAACTCCTTTTTTGTGAAATCGGCTCGCATGTGGAACGAGATTTTATATAATCCGGGCCTCTTCAAGAGCTACTTTAATGAGCCTTTCTACAGCCCTTAATTCACCTCATTACGCTTCCCAACCATGTGTTGATAAATTTTTGTTATTGTTTTTGGGGTGTTATGCCGTGTTTCGCTACCTCCTTCTTTAGCCAACGTTTCGGACAGCGTTACAGTGTCCATCATCAGGGCAGATGACGATGATGGACACTGTAACGCTGTCCGAAACGTTGGCTAAAGAAGGAGGTAGCGAAACACGGCATAACACCCCAAAAACAATAACAAAAATAATTTTTGGCCGTGAAAACCTAAAAACATACATGTGTTGATAAAGTTCCCCTGATTTTACACCATGCAGAAAGCGGCGCTGTTGTGAGATGTAACATAATATATTTTTTTAAATACATTTATATCATAAAACTAATCTTTCTTTGTCCTTGCAGGAAGCTTCGTTCAGGAGTTGGAGGCCTGCTGCGCATGAACCCCGTATTTGAAGAGTATGGCCTCAAGGATCTTCTCCCCCTGAAGTTGGACATCCCTGATGAAGGATGCACCAGACCCAACAAATCCATGTACTGCTTCGAAGCTGGTAAGCACAAATACATTTTCTACTTATAATTCGTAGGTACATAGGTACTTGATCTATTGCGTCTGAGCAGTTGCATGTACGATCAAGAAATAATAAGAGGTACCTACTCACATTAATTCTGGGCATATCCTCCAAAAGAGTTACCTACTTACATTAATTCTGGGCATATCCTGCTAACGTAGGTACTTACTTTTCTTATGATTTTCGTAAGCACTACTGTTTCAAAATACGTGTGACCAGTATTGTGTAATAGAGTTTTTAAAATCAGATACAAAACAAATGTACAATGCATCTTGAAAAAAGTCGTTGCTGATTTAATTTTTTTATGGAAATAATTTGTGAAAGTGATCACGAAAGAAAGTCAAAAATCACGTATGTGGGTGTAGACTCAAATTACCATTCATGAGTTTAACCATTCTTATATTCATTTCATCTCTATTTTTTCTCTTTCGTTTTTAAGTCAAGTGATCCCACGTTTACGTGATGTTATTATTTCATTACCTGTCTATTTCATGATCCGCCTGGGAGGTTTAATGATTGTAATTATTACCATTACGTATGGAGAGATTTGCATATCAAATCATTCAAATGTCTTTGTGCTTTGGCTAATGATGTATTACAAACGTATTGCAGAGAGAGTCTTCGAGAGTTCCGTGTAATTCTTACACTGAAATCTAATTGGAATAATTGCTTAACTTAGATGTGTGCGATATTAATGGCCAATATAAAGTTGCTGTAAAACCAAGGGCGTAGCTATAGCATTCACATAGGGGGGTTCGACTCCAGGGGAGGGGCTTCGATCCTTGGGGAGGCTAAGGGAGAAAGGGGGGGGGGGGGGGATGAAAATTTATTACAAAACTTTTGGGACCTCTACTTGCCACCACTTATTGTTTACCACCGTGATAAAAGAGATGGCGCAAATATTTTGTATTTTCCAGGAATTCTCTTTTTTTTCTACCCGATACTGAGGCTGTTGAAGGGAAGTTTGAACCCCCTAAATCCCCCCTCCCCCCACCCTTATATGCGCCCTTGTGTAAAATGTACTGTAAAATGAACGATGTTATTATTATTATTGTATTAATTGTCGAATGTCAAAGTGGTACGTAATTAATTTTATTTTATTTATTTTAGGAAAAGTTGACAGCAAATCATAAATTATACAATAATACAATGATAATACTTATCACTGATGAAAGTTAATGATAAAGTGACAGTGTAAAGGTATTTTCTTAATTAGTATATTTTTTAGTTGCAATATGTGAGGAGTGGGGAGGGTGAGGAGAAATATAGGATTAGGATTAAGAGGCTGAGGACGGGAATGTATAGGGAGGAGGGGTAGATTGAACTTCCTAGTTCGAGTCATGTTGCTTAGTGAGTTTTCGTTTTATATCACGTAACGTCGAGTTAAAAATGTCAAAGTGGTAATAATTTAAGTTAAATGAATGTGTGGATCTGTAGATAAATTATGAGTTCTGTTTGGAGTTGGTCTTGCAAAGGGGGAGATTAAAAATAAGCGACTGTCTTCTGTCGCGATTTGGAACATGGAATGATAGGATATTAAATAGGTACCATAAATAGATATTAAATAGGTATTCAGAGTGTATAACTACATTTTTCTGCCTTTGTAATAGAAAGGTACCTAAGTAATCTAACTATTAATTCTCAAACCTGACTTATTTTTACTTATTCTGCCTTGTAAGCCTTCTGGCATTCAGATTTGGGCATGATCTTTTTTTGCCGATTGTTTTAACAGTTTGACTGCGAAAAGATTTGATGGCTTTGTATTTCCTCCCACATTTACGTGATTTACTGAACTACAACATGGGTCTCTATAAGACCAATGTTCATCACCCCTTCCTTCCTGGTCTTGAAAGGTCCTGAGGTATCTTTTATATCCTCGCGTCTGAAATTAATATCTGAAACAACAAAAATAAAAACGAAAATTACGTTAGTAGTAAAGAGTGCCAACAAGTGAAAAAAAAAAAGTAAAAATTCCTCATTATTGCCCAATAAATACGCAATAATTCGAAAATAAATAGTTTTTTTTACGTAATAAGCCGACTTCAAACAATTAAGGTTATTTTTTTATTCCACGGCCGTCTTCAATATTATCATGAAACAGGTTGTGTTAAAAGTTAGGTAAGAAATATGACATGTTTTTGACTTTTTCTCTTTATACCTCGTAGATTAGGTATTGTGAAAAGTTTGGTATGGGTTAAAAGTTTGGTAAGTATTCCGGTATTTCAATACGAGTCCAGTGTTCCTTTTGAGTCTCTGCCGCATTGCTGAGGATTGAGAATCGTGACCTCCATTGCTCTGGCGAACATTGCTCGTCCTATAATCATCCTGCAAGGATACGCCCATCCAACGCTTCGGTGATCTGCATGTGCCTCTCTTGTCTTCCCTCATAGTCTAGTCTAATATGCAATACAATTAATTAAATCTCTCTTTTCCCAGGTGAGATCCGAGTAAACGAGCAGCTGGTACTCACCTGCATGCACACCCTGATGGCCAGAGAACACAACAGGGTGGCCAGGGGTCTGGGAGAGGTCAACCCTCACTGGGACGATGAAACCGTCTTCCAGGAGTCCCGAAGGATCATCATCGCCGAGATTCAGCACATTACCTACAACGAGTTCCTTCCCATCCTACTGGGGAAGGAAGTCATGGAGAAGTTCGGACTACTGCTTAACAAAGAGGTAGACGATTACATTGAATATTAAAAAAAAAATATTCTTACTTTTAATCTTTGAAAGAGCTCTTCATTATATTGGTAGCTTAAATTCCTAATATTCGTGATGCAATCCAATTGCTTGGACGACATTTTGGACCCTTTTAACGCTACAATCCGGAATAAAGACATGCCTCTTCATTAGGGATTTCTGTTCCTAGTCGGACTATGAATAGGTGTTAAATATGGTGTCATGATTTCATCATCATCATCAAGATTTCCTCATCTTCATGTTTGTTGACTGATTGTTAATTTCCTCATCTTCTTGTTTGGTGACTTTGTTTGTTGATGTCTAGATCTTCACGTTTGTTGACTGTTGGTTCTATTAAGAGTTATTTCATAACATTTTACGACTTCCTCATCTTCATGTTTACGTAACCATATTTTGATGTTGTTTTTAATTTTATTTTCAATATTTGCAATTTTAATTTTACAAGACCTTTTGTAATTGGATGTTTTGTGTTAAATTTGATTGATTGTAATGTATTTATAATGAGTTGTATTGTGTTTATAACGATTTGTATTGTTTGTAGGGTTACTGGGATGGTTACGATGAGAACGTCAACCCAAGTGTAATCGACGCTTTCTCCGCCGCCGCCTTCAGATTTGGTCACTCTCTGCTCCCAACAGCCGTCGAGAGATGGTCAAAGGCCCACAAGTTTATCTGTAAGTGACCATTCATTTTTTTATGAAGGCATATTTATTACAATTATTTCGTCATCATTGACAAATAATTTGCAACAACTTTGCAGAGTGCTGTAGCCCTAGGCTCAAGTCAAATATTTAAGTGCCTCGCAGATGTTCGCAGAAGGAAGGGTACATGGGTTCGCTGCTTGCGCCACAGAATAGCCGGGACGAGTCAGCGCTACCAAAGATCGGAAAACACTCTCATCCAGGCCGTGGCACAGTGGCATAGCGCGCTCTTACACCAAACATGAAGAAATTACTTAAAGCCTCTGTAGTATACAAATACTAAATATGTTTACCATTATGTTTTATTTTAGATTTTATTTTATTATGTTATTACATCTTATTATGTTTTTTTATCCTATCTTGCATATCCCATTTAATGTAATTATTTAATGGAATTTTATAAATGTATGCTTTTATATGGCTGACAGAGTATTGCACTCACCGCTCTGTTCGGCTGTTATTATTATTATTATTAAGTCCCTGGAAATACTAACCTTTTTAAATGTGGCTTCTCAGGTCTACAAAATAATTTAAATTGTACTTTGCGTAAGTGTGTATGTTGATATACCAATAATATTATAATTGTTTCAGCTTCCAAGCGCCTGTCTGATCTGATTCGTCGTCCTTTCGATCTGTACCGCGCCGGTATCTTCGACGAGTACCTGATGGGTCTCATGAACCAAGTGGCTCAGGCTATGGACGACTCCATCACTCAGGAAGTCACCAATCACCTCTTCAAGAAACCTGGAGCAAGGTAACATATTAGCCAAATCCTTCGTTTAACCAAACTTTACAGACAAAAAATTACTTTATTACTGATCACAATCCACATCAGCAACTGTTCAACAGAGATCTTCAAGACCTTGTTAATTACACCCTTGAAAGAAAACTGATAAGCTAGTGGAAGCATTGACGCTTTAGAACAGAGATGATGCAATTTTTTTACAGCTTTTGCTTACATATCTATTGAAAGCTAGACATTATCAACAATTAATGTGACATATGTTTGATATTTTTAAATATTTGCGTTTGTTAAGAGGAACTCACAGTCAAAGTGTATGTATTCTGTGCTTAAGCTAGTGGGAAGAAATTGCAACCAACAAATAAAGTAGAAAACATGGTGTAAAAAAATTTAATAAAAAGAAAGTTAATAGTTTCGGTTAACAAGCGATAGTACTTACGTTTTTTTTTTTTTTTTTTAAATTTATTTATTTATTTTATAAATCAACAATCCAGTCCCGCTAAGCCAATTGCAATTGGCTTGACAGCAGGTGCTTATAATTACTTACAAATATATTTAAAGTTATAATTTACATCTTTTATCTACAGTTTAAACATTTTTTCATAAATTTTATCATAAGTATCAAAATAAATATACTTTTTCCAATAAACAATTTTTCACCATATATTTAACCTTTTTCATAGAATTATGTGGCTTTATATTGTCAGGTAATAAATTAAATATCTTCGGTATGTTGTATTCAAACGTTCTCTGTCCGTACTTATTATTAAATTTCGGAACTATTAACCCGTCGTTACGCGTGAATCTAGTGCTATTTTTATGATCTAGTTAATTTACATTATTATAGGATGTACTATTTTTTTGTCTTTCCATTGTTTGCAAATTTAAGAGATTGTTTATAGGTTATTGAGGGTTTTAAGGCAGCACTCTTCGGCTGAAAAAGAAAAAGATGGAGAGATATGTTATTACGAATGTTGGACAGAGCGCGCTAATATTTTAACTCATAAAATTGCAGCGAAAATTGCGAAAAAGCTTAATAAAACATGACTCGTTTAAAATAGAGCGAAAATCTCGTGGAACGTATCTTAAGTATCATTTAAAGAAACATTGTGAATTTTTTCACAAATGTAACTTGTAAAATAAAAGAAATAGACTTGTTTTAAATAATTTTCGGAGTATACTTTGCGATTTTTTTTCTATCGAGGGAATTTCATATGATTTGCGTTTCGGCGTGGAAAGTATCTAGATATTATCTTCAAAAATAACATATATTTTTTTAAGAGCTTAAAAACTTCAAATGTTTAAGGGAGATATGTAAGAAATCGGTCGAAATTCGAATAGTGGACCCTCAAAAAACATTACTAAAAGAAAGGAGATATAAATTAGGAATAAGGTCGATCTTTTCTTCTTTAGCAGCAGCACCATTGTTGTAATGGCGATTTATTAAGTCCATTTCATTATTATAATTCTGCATTGTCTCGTCAGGTAAACATATACACATTATTCGATGTTCAATGCCATTCCTCCAAGTCCTCGCGCATTCATGGCCGGCTGGATTCAGGTTATTTTCTGGGTTATTATTTATTGTGTAACGTCCTTCTTGGTCTCGTTGCATTCGTTACCTCGGACACTAAAACTTGTTCTGAAACTTCGTTGTTTTGGCCGGTGACAAGGACATAGTAAGACACCTGACCCAGTAATGTGGAAGGAAATGCATGCAAAAACAAGTAATAAGATTTTTTATAAGAACATATTATAAAAGAATTTCAATGCAATTTGAATTGAATGCTTTAAAAACAACGCCCAGACCTAAATAAAAAATTAAATATGGTCTTTGACCATACACTATAAAATCCCAAGAGCGAAAATCATTACTCGTGATTTTATGAAATACAAAATCGTTAGGATTCTTGCAAGAAAAAGCATTAATTGTGCCTACGGACTAGGAGCCCTCGTCATCCATAACGTCATTGGATACAGAGATGTAACCACGTGACAAGCCAAAAAAAATTGTTTGTCGAATTGTACAAACTGCACAACATTTTTGACGTGATCTTATAAATCGATGAACGCCGGCAGCACTTACGAAAAAGTATGACTCATTGTCACGTTCCGCCTGAGCCGAGCGTGCAAGCGAGATTGCGGAACAAGCGATAGAGAGGCACGATCGGCCTAAGCGTTCGGCTTGTGACTGTAAAATTCTATGCAAAAGTTTTCTTATGACGTTATCATAATTTATGATGTTAGTAAAATTATCGTCTGTAAACCGACTTTACAGACAACGAAATTTTTTTGGTTGTCTGCTGGTGGATCGTCGTCTAGTAGGTACCTACATGAAAGAAACCAACAAATATTTGAAGAATCCTGGGTCTGCTGGCCTTCTTTCTGGAAATTTTCTAAAAGAGAGTTCTTCTTTACATTTAAGATAAACAAATAAAAAAAAATTAAAAAGGAATAACTTAATGAGTAAAATCTCAAATTTTATTTCAGGCAAAGCAGATCCCCGGCCCACAAGGCTAAGGTCCTCGGTTCAATTCCTAAACCGTATCTTTTTCTAATTTTTCAGTTTCAAATTTTGGTTTGAGAGTCGCTAATATTGACTTCAGTGTAAATAAAATTAAAATTTATGAATGCAGTTCTGCATCTTCTTAGCAGATTTCATTACTAAAATTACTAAAAATGGTGGTGGTACCATACCCTAAAATTAAAATAATAAATTGACATAATTTTTTGATCAATTAGATTCGGTATGGACCTGGTATCCTTCAACATGCAGCGCGGCCGCGAGTTCGGCCTGCCCGGCTACATGGAGTTCCGCAAGTTCTGCGGCTTACCCGGCGCTGGCTCCTTCCAGGAACTGTTCGGCTCCATGCCCAACGAGACCATCCAGCGCTACGAGTCCATCTTCGAGCACCCCAGCGACGTGGATCTCTGGTCGGGCGGAGTCTCAGAGAGGCCTCTGCCGGGCTCCATGCTCGGGCCCACGTTCGCCTGCGTCATTGCTACGCAGTTCTCCTACTCGAGACGAGGAGACCGTTTCTGGTAAGTTAATTTGAACAAGAGTATTTGTCGTATCTTTAATCCCCTAGAAAAGTAGGTTTTTTTTATTTTGTTTGAGAAGTTATTTTTCGCAGTTGTATGGCACTCCAATAATACCTAGCACGGTCGCAATTGCTCCTTCGGAGATGTTTACACAAGCAACACGAGAAAGTACTTACGAGACTCAAAAATTTGAAATTGAATCATCTTTCAAGGAAGAAAAGTCCTTTCTGGACTGGTCAAAAGCTTAGTCTTCTGATCCTTCCGAATTGATGCCTTGGTTGATTCGTCAATCCTATCAGCTTAGGTTTGCTATTTTTTAAGAGCTATGGCGCTACACCTGGGTTAAATTTGGCCAATTCAATAACATTGTCCACTTTCCTAGTCCAGTTTCTAGTCATTCGCATCCAATCCTCAGGCTTTCCCAACTTGATGCAATCCTCTTCCACGCCCTCAGACCAATTTGTTGTCTACCTATAATAGGTCGCTTATATTGGGAAATCCACTTAGTCAAGATTGGCGATGTCCTATAATTTGGGATTATTTACAGCCCGTCGCAGTCTTGAAACCTACGTAATCTCGTATTGGTATCTTGCTCATTAAAACAAAATTGTATTACAATACTGTTTAAACCAGCATCGTTAATGTTGTCATATCAATTGTTTTCATCGTCTATTTTTTTTTACCAGGTATGAACTCCCCAATCAACCTTCATCCTTTACCCCCGAGCAACTGGCCGAGCTGAAGAAGGCTCGCCTCGCCCGAGTCATCTGTGACAACACTGACATCATCGACACTGTTCAGGTGTATCCAATGGTGCTTCCGGATCATGAAATGTAAGTTATATTTTTCGACTTTACGTCCGAGTTAAATCCTCCCCACAGAAAAAAACTAAACCCTTCCACACACTTTTCCACAAATGATCGTCTAGTCAATCCATGCTATGCAAGTGTACTATATAAGTATAATAAATACAAAACAATACAAGAACAACATGTCAACCTTCCAGAGACCAAATGGGAAAATAATTCACCGATTCCAGACATTTTCATATCAGAGGGTTCGGCTCGGTAGAACTCCTAACTGGACCAATAAATCCTACCGATGCCTCAATATTTTTTTAATTTTTTTTTATTAGTATCTATAGCAAAATTTGTACATAATGTATTTATAAATTATATTATATTAAGGTATTATAAAGTTTTTTTTCACAGTCCTCCTCACTAGGGTTCCCTGTTCTGAGGCGGCCTGTAGTTTTTCCACATTTGTATTTAGTATCCAGTTGTCTTTACATGGTCTTCAGTATGTTTGATAGTTCATTTTCACTTTGTTCTCTCAACCATATTTTTACTTTTGTTTTAAATTTATTTATTTCTGTTATTTTTTGTTTGAGTTGGTGATGATCATGATGATGAAGCGCCCTTGAGGTGATTTTTCACAAAAACGGCGCTCTACAAATTGTCCAATTATTTATAGAGCGCCGTTTTTGTGAAAAATCACCTCAAGGGCGCTTCATCATCATCATCATCACCAACTCAAACAAAGAGAAATAAATAAAAAATTAAAAAAAAAAAAAATTCACAAAAACGGCGCTCTATAAATTGTCCAATTATTATGATCCCTCATTAC
This sequence comes from Glyphotaelius pellucidus, assembly GCA_936435175.1. Lineage (NCBI taxonomy): Eukaryota > Metazoa > Arthropoda > Insecta > Trichoptera > Limnephilidae > Glyphotaelius > Glyphotaelius pellucidus. The sequence continues at coordinate 7,011,480 of OW386552.1, read as the reverse complement.
TATTATTATTATTAAGGTTGTCTCCTACAACAAAATTTCATGTCTTTTACCATGTACAAAATTAATTAGAGCACGCTGAGTGCAGATTTTTTGAATTTTTGGAATAGAACCGAGGAAAATATAAACCGTCGATATGTCGATTTTTGCGGCCGGCCGAAAAGTGTCATTCGAATTATCAATAATTGTAAATATGCGTTTGACTTCATAGGACACCGTCGCATACTTTTTACCAGTGTTCACTTAGAAAGTTCATAACTTAGCCAATTTTGAAGATATCGAAAAACTAATTTTAGTGTCGTTATTACCTAACTCTTTAAATTTACATCAAAATAAGAAAATAAAGAAATCGGGAGACAACCTCATTGAAACAGTAAATCGATTTAGATAATCATTTTTTTTTTTCTTTCAAAAAAATATTTGAAGACCTTTTTTCTTACGATTTCTTTCGATAATAATGATTTTATTATTTCACTTCAAGAGCGTTTTACAACTTTATTTATTTAACATAGAACATACTCTGCTAATAATTGGAATACTAACAATAACAGAACAACAAATTTCAAAATTAAAATTCAAGATCTGTGAAAGTTGTATTCAAGTTCTGTTATTATCCAAGTACGGTGAAACAACCGGCCCATGATTATGGAATAATAACAGAACTTGGAAAGAACTTTCACATTTCTTAAATGTTAACTTTGAAATTAGATGAATTGTTCTGATTGAAAATTCTGTGAAACAATCCATCCATGTCTAACTAATAACTGATGAAATCCGGGAGTACCCGGCAGAAAGAACTTTTGTGTAACATTACTTGACTGTTTATTTAGTAATCCAAGAGTGCCCTGCAGAAGTGGAATAATGCCTTCCATGGACTTCACCAAGTGGGCGGACTACGGAGGCCAACATAACATACCATCCAACCCCTACGTGAGTAACTTTGGCCAGAATCCCTTCAGTCATGGCAAGAAATAAATCCTCCCCTTCACTCTTCGTAAGGGACGGAATTAGAAACAGTGTTACTTCGTATGTCAGTTTAAATTAATTATCCTTTCATACCAATATCTTATTATCAGTACTATCTCCACAGGAATTCTGAAAACTTGCACTCACAGATTTTTCAGAAATTTTCATTAGGTGTGCATTTAATAGCAGTTTTCAAAAGATGTATTCAAATATGTTAAAATCTTTTGAAAATTGTTGACTTTAGTCATCGAAGTTTTGCTAAACATTTAAATTCATACCACTCAAGAGCATTTAAAAACAATTTAAATCTTCCTGTTGAAAATATTTAATATATATTATGAATTTTTATCTTAGGTTAAAAAGTCATTTAGTTTTTAAATCTTCGCTTATACATGATAATCTATTTCTTTCTTCCATTTTCGCCATCTACTTCTCATCAACATCCCTTTTCTCTTCAACTCAAATTCTAAAAGTTCCACAATTTCTAATTATGAACGCAAGAATAATTTAGTTTCCCAAAAAACTTTCTCTTTTATGCCATAAAAATGATTAGCCTCAATGTTTTCTCCCAAATGTTTAATGATTTGTTAATAAATTATCACTAGTATTTTCTGCACCCTCCTCACATTTACTATTCTTGTAGCCCAACTTTCACATTATCTCTGCATGTTTCTCCATTTTTTTCCATATTTCATGCCACATTGTACAAGCTTTCTTTCTTTACAGCAAGTAGTTGAGGATGATGCTGAGAATCTAAATTTATTCAAGTAGAAATGCTGCCTCTTCACCGCTTCATTTATATCACTGCACTTCACCTTTCTTCCAGCACATACAAATTGCTCAATCTAGCAAACACTAATAATATTATACCCAAAGACATGCCGTACATATACAATACATTATTTTATGACGTAATACTTAAAATCAGTGGCAAAAGAACAGCGAAAATTCAGAAAAATTCTGAATGCCCCCGCATCCCGAATATCTGCCGATTTATAACGTATTTCCCTTGAACACTTAAAGTTTTAAGATTCTTAAAAAAATTTATGTTTTTTTTTTAATAATATCTATACATTTGACAAGCCGAAACTGTAATTATATGAAATTCACTCAATTGAAAAAAAATCGCTAAATATGCTCCGAAAATTTACAAAAAATACATGTTCTATTATGCAACATGTTGTATGTATGAAAAAAATCACAGTGCATCAATACTTATTTTTACATTTGCTGAGAGATTTTTGCTCTATTTTAAATGAGTCGTATTTTATTGAATATTTTCACAATTTTCGCCTAATTATAATAATTTTTCATCATCAGCAATCTCCATTTAATATTCGTATTTACGTGTTTCCCTTTTAAACCATGTTCTTTTTCTTTTTGGACGATTACTATGGAGCCTTAAAAAATTCATTTTATTTTGTTAATAATTGGAAATTGCTCTGTTTAAGGTTCACGTTTTTTTGTTGTCTCACTCTAAACAAATCATATTATTTGTGTAAAACTTTGTTTGAAAACATATTTATATACACTTAGTTAATCTCGACAAAATTACAACATCCCTTTCGGCCCTTTGAATCAATGGCCAGTAAAACCCTGAATGAAATGAAAGCCATATAAGTTCAATTATTTAAAACACAATATCATTTGCGGCATGTCTACATTACATTATGTCCTTCAGGAGCACATTACCTTTACACAACATCATTATATTTAAATATTTCCATTTTCTGCTTTTTCGCATTTCCAATTCCCATTCCCGAACTCTCTTATGTTGTGCCCTTTCTACCTCTTTATTTCTTATTTAAACTTCATTCGTATGTGTCATTTTTAGATAATCATTCATTGTACTCATTGGTTCACAATTAAATAATGTTTTTCAATAAATATGTAATTAAGACCAAGTCTTAAAAAAACTGCCATTGTTTTGCATTTTTATTCAATAAATGCAATTTTTACCATAAAAATAAGCAGAAGAGAATTATTGTAAAGGTTTATTGAAAAACTGTATTCATTATGTATCATTTATTTATAAAGTAATTTTAAGTTTCATTTGTTTTGTAGAAACCATTCACAACATTATTTGTCGATTCATCTTAGATAATAAACATGTATAAAATTATGTTGCTGCCATTTTTTGCATTTAATATTTTGATCTGCAAAGTCACTGAACATATATAGAGGTGGGTAGAAAAAAATACATCTCTCAAATGACAGCTTTATTTGAAATATGTATTAAAAATATTTAAAAACTAATACTTTTTAAGTATATTTTGCCCATCTCTGCCACTTGCAAAATTTGTGTAGGTACTTTTGTTTAGTTAAGTAAAACCTGCGATGTACATTATTTTACGTAAAATGTAAATATATCTAATATACATATTTTTTATACAAGAAATTGTTTGTTTTATTTATGTCTTCACTTTATCCCCATTGCACTCATGTAGAAATTTTATGACATCTTTATTTACACGCAACATCAAATCACGTAATGCACTTTTGTAAGTATAAATATATAAAGATGGTGCACAAAATGATTTTATTATTTAAATTGATAATTCATAATTTCTTTCCATTTTTAGGAAAGAGAAACACAAGTCACCTATCCAAATAAAACGACATCTGACAATACTACCACAGATGATGCCGGGAATAAAACTACAATTAACCTAGTAGAATTAATAAAACCTAAATCTTCGGGACATTACAAAAATTCTTTACGGAAAAGACGTGACATCATAAACTTGAATACTAATAGCACATTAGAAGAGACCGTGAACAACACAAACAACACTAATGACAAAATAAATACTTCTAATACTACTGACACGACTAAACATACCGACTTTATTACCGACTCTGAAGTGGCGGCTATCACAGTGACTGAGGTGACCGGGAGCCACAATACTGAAAACGGACATTTGCCAGAAACTACTGTTCCAAACGACCAAAGAGATGAAACAGCTCCACAGACGTTTACGTTACGAACAAATATTAATTCAGACAATGGTTTTAGAAATAGGTACTTCCAAAACAAATTTGATGATGAAGAACAGGTAAGTCTGAAAAGCCCACGAGAACATTTGAAACTTGTCGATCACAATATTCATGTGGATACTGATTACAAGTTTATTCCAGATACAGAAGAAAATGGCAAGATTACAAAAGAAGAGGGAAGCCAACCAATTACCAAAGGGTACAACAACCACGTCTGGAAGAAAAGTAATCATAACAAAGAGCGCTTTGGAAAATACAGCTTGGGATTTGGCGAAGACAGAGCGAACCAACCACATTTTCCAGGTACATTTGCCGACGAATCCGACGAGTTCGACCACCGAATTAAAAAACAACATTCCAACGGAGACCCAGAGAGACGGTTTAGAACTGGTTCCAGAGGTCCCATTGGTACCACCGGTGGTGTCAGTGGCTCTGGGCGTCATGCAAAACTTACTAAGGGGATTCGTCAAACTGGTGGTTCAAGCTTGGAACGTCTAAATACTAAAGAAAAAGATTTTCAAGAAGATGGAGATGAACAGAAAGATGAACATAGCAATGAACATGGGGATGAATACGAAGATGATCAAGAAGGCGAACGCGAAGATGAATATCAAGAAGAAGATCAATTCGAGAAAAAAGCTTCAGAAAAACAAAACCTTGAATCTGAAAATGTAAAAGACCAATACGAACACATACCTTTAGATTACAATCATGACAAAGTTCAAGAAAATAAAAAAGAAAATCTCAAATCTCGAGCAAGAGAACGAAAAATTGTATTGCCCAAACTAGATTTAGGCGACACTAGAGTTAGTCTCCCAGAAATTAAGCTCCCTGAAATTGTCTTTGGAGTTTACAACGATGATTATTTCAACAGTTTACGATCGACGAATAAAAGGGGGAAACCGTCCGATTATGTGCACGTAGACACGGATGAAAATGAAAATGAGGACGAGGACGAAGAAGAAAACGAGGAAGAAGAAGACGAAAAAGATGACGAAAAAGAAGACATTCATCATTACTATGGTGGATTTAATCCCTATAAAGGCATTTCCGACGCGGACGTTCATGAAGAATATGAGAGTCATGCACCCAACTTTGAAGAAGATTATAATCCGGAAGATAATCCTTCAGGGGACATTAGTCTGGAAAATCCGAACATTAGGATTCGGTATGGCAAAAATCTGGATGACGAAAATGAAGATAACGATGACGAGACAGATAAAAGTGATGAAACTGATGCAGAAGAAACAAGAAATAATAATGTAGAAAACGACGACGAGAATAAAAACGTATCGAATGAACACCACAAACGTCGCAAAAACAAAAATGAAGAAATTGGTGACAAGAAACTCCAACAAGGTGAAAGTAAAGAGGAGGAAGAATATAATGATGACGAGACAAATAAAAAAGATGAAACCAATGTAGAAGAAACAAGAAATAATAATGAAGGAAACGACGATGAGAATAAAAATGTAATAAACGAACACTACAAACGTCGCAAAAACAAGAATCGAAAAAACAAACGTAAATCTCAAAAGAATAATAGAAGACGTAATTATAATAAAAATTACAACGAAATAAATACTAACGAGGAAAGTGGTGAAGAGAAACCCCAACAAGATGAAAATAAAGAGGAGGAAGAATATAATGATGACGAGACAAATAAAAAAGATGAAACCGGTGTAGAAGAAACAAGAAATAATAATGAAGGAAGCGACGACGAGAATAAAAAAGTAATGAACGAACGCTACAAACGTCGCAAAAACAAGAATCGAAAAAACAAACGTAAATCTCAAAAGAATAATAGAAGACATAATTATAATAAAAATAACAACGAAATAAATACTAACGAGGAAAGTGGTGAAGAGAAACCCCAACAAGATGAAAATAAAGAGGAGGAAGAATATAATGATGACGAGACAAATAAAAAAGATGAAACCGGTGTAGAAGAAACAAGAAATAATAATGTACGAAACGACGATGAGAATAAAAACGTATTGAACGGACGCTACAAACGTCGCAAAAACAAAAATCGAAGAAACAATTCTTTAAAAAATAATAGGAGATATAATGATAATAAAAATAACGATGAAATAAATACTAATGAAGAATATAGCGAGAAGAAATCACAACGAGATAAAAATAAAAAGGAGGAAGAATATAAAGAAGAAAATGTTGACGAAATTGAGCAAGAAAGAAGGTACACAAAAGACCCTCCAGTAATAATACATCAGGCCACAGAAAATGATATTATAAAGAAAGTTAGAGCTAAAAACAGAAGACGAAAAAATAGCAAGGTTTCGAAAAATATTCCCCGTGACGGAAAAGACTTAAGTGAACGTGTGAAAGAATATGTTAGCTGAAAGACTGAAAGATTGAAATTTTAAATTGCACGTTGCGTTCTGTACAAATTTTCCTCCTCTCCATATGTTCTATTTTAAGAAATCTTTTCATAAACGTCTTACGATTTGAAGATATGTATTTACAATGATGAACCAAACATTTTACGATCGTTTTGTGTCACAAGCAATCAAAATAAAATGTGGAATAAATACTCTTCTATGAAAGAAGGTATAAATGTGTGTGCCAAAACGTTTAAAGTAAATATATTTATTAAACCAATATCTGTAACGATTAAAAGATTTTAAGAATCTTTTTGGAAAGCGTCATTTATCACAATATGTTATATAAGATTTCGACTGCCCGGAAAATTATCTGAATTTTCAAACCAGGCGTTAGCAATATAATGTAAACCATTTTTCAGGATTCAGTTTTATTATTAAGTGGAGACAGGAATGTGCTATAAAAACTATTTATTTAGTAATTTAATTAGTTTAGTAACACGTCAAATTATTTGAAGTTCAAATACATTTACATGAGGGCTGGTAATTGCAAAGAAAGCAAAACTGAAAATCCTCTTATCCACTGGATCGTTTTTGGCCACATTTGGTCAAATTGCAAAAACCCGCGAGCGTCTGCTGGCCAAAACGTGGCAAATTTGAAGAGATATTTTAAAACATCTATTGAAATAATTTCAAAAGTACCCGCGTATTGAAATCTTCGATTAACCTCATAGCTAACTTAGTAGTTTCACACTTTAACCACGGTATGTCTTGCATTTCTTCTGATTTATTTGTTATTGACGTTCCGCGAACCGAAATTATTAAAATATTTTTTTCTTACAAATCATTGATCATGTGTTTACATATTAAAACATGCATGTTCGAATTTAATTTTCTATAGTACCCTTTACACACAGAGTTCGGAGCGGGACGTGCCCCGCGCCACTTCAGGCCGCCGCGCAGAAAAGTAAAGACCGAAAGTAAGATAACGGTTTACAGCGCAGTTCACTGTAAGATTTTTCTGCGCGGCGGCCTGAAGTGGCGCGGGGCACGTCCCGCTCCGAACTTTGTGTGTAAAGGGTACCTATCTGTTTTTGTCAACTAGGCCATAGACAACACACAGAAGTAATAATATTTAATATTGCTCCAAGTAGGTACCACGAAGAGCGATTTTAAAGTAAATAATATGCAAAAACACGCGTCCTTTAATTTAACTATTTTTTAAATATTTGTTTAGTGATTCTTAAATATATGGGATAAGCGGTCGAATATGGGGTGCATTAAAAGTTATGTCTCCGTATCAAAATTCGGAGGTACGATCTTTTGAAAGAGGGCGAGAAATACCCAAACCGAAAACTTAAATATTTCCGAGCGTTCAAGGCTGAAATTGATTGTTTAACGCTCCGACGTACGCCTGGTGTGTATTACGCAATTCTCACAACTCTGGAGGTATCACTACCGAAGCGTAAATTTAAAAAGGCATCAATTTTTACTTATTATTTTCAACGTAAACTTTTAGAACAGCTGGCCACGGATATTTTTTAAAATAATTCTTTGATTCATCTTAATTACTATAAAATACAACTATTTGCAATCGGAGGCAAGACAATAATTTGATTAGGTATTACAATTTTTTTTACATTAGCTCCATACATCTTTGGGGATGCTGTGTGGAGGGTCTTTTTAGGAAAAGGAAGGAGAGGAAGTTCTAGGAAGGAAAAAGGTGTGATGGGTGGGTAGGGGGGGCCAGTCGGGAGTGACGGACGTATGAATCCATTCCTTCCAATGTGGTGCAAGACGATTGGTCAAAAGGTCTCCCTCAACCAGTCTATCCCGATCCAGCCCCCCACGCAGTAGGTGGGAAAACGCATCCACTACCAAGACCTAGGCAAACCTAACCCCATGAACCCGGTCACCCTTGCTAAGTCACCAAACGTAGCGAACCATTTGGGGTGGCCTATGACAGGGATGATGATAATCCAATAAATGGTTCTCGGATGGTTATGGGATAAGTTACGAAATAATTTTGGTCCATACTATGACATTTTCGTATTAAATATAAAATAGTTGTTTAGGCAAGTTTTTAAATTTAAAAAAAAATATTTTAGTGAAATAGAAAAAAATTTGCTAATAAGCCTATTTTATATTTAATGTGAAATATCAGGAATATATCAACATGTCGATATATGACGGTCGTCCCACCCGAAAGCAAATTTTTAATTTTACGTAGGTAATTCTAATTTCAAATGCAATATTTTCCATTCAAATGCAAATAGTAATTAAGATGAATCAAGCGGTTTTCAAAAAAAATAATAATAATGGCGAGCTGTTTGTTTTAAAGTTATTTTTTTAAATAAAATTAATGAATTTTGATGCAAATCTACCAGGAGCACATGAACGTAAAGCGGTAAAATATTAAATTACGCCTGACGTATTTCAAATAGGCAATCGTCGAATCATCTTTATAAAGGTGCCGAGCATAAATTGGTATTATCGGTTTTTTAAACTACCCACTAAATAAATGAAAATCTACCAGCACATCCAGTATGCAGAGACAAAATATTAAAAATGCGCCTGACCATATAAACACACTTTGTGCGACTGACATATTGCATGTGCGAAATCCTCAAACTAAGGGGTTACGTCATTGCAAAATCATATTTTAAAGTCGTCGAATAGAAATTAACATCGAATTATAATCGACTAACACAAAATCATACAAGAATGAAGAACCAACCACTAAATAAATGAAAAAAATGGTAAAATATACCAGGAGCACATGAACATGAAGAGGTAAAATATTAATTTTAAATGCGCCTGATGTATTTGTATATCAAGTATGCAATCCCCACAACTCTGAAGGTGTATACAGCAATCAAAAATCGCCAAAAATTATTATCGATTTTTTTTGCCACTCAAATTATGAAAATAAAATAAAAACTCTTGACGTATTTCAGGTGCGAAAACCGTACAACTCCGAAGTTGTATTATTATTGTTATTTATTTTTATCCGTTTATTATTTATATGCAAAATTCGAATATGTCATATCTGTGAAATAATTATAATGTACAGATTCCCCAATGTAGTAATTATTATTATCAATACTTTGAGATATCTTTAATATTGAATATGTATGTGGTCCCGAGGCAAGACTCTCGACTCACAATCCGAAGGTCGCGGGTTCGAACCCGGCGTGCGCAAATAAATTTTATTTGATTAATTTGTGTTATTTCACAATTTATTCATTTAAAATAATATATAGTATATTTGCGGCACGTTCCAGAGTGGAAGATACTATCAGTATCGCCCTGGTGTAAGACCACCATTCAGAATTGAAACGTTGCTTGAAATGGCTTTAGCCGTGTTTAGTGACCAGATCTGAATAGCCAGGTACTTCCCCACCTTCCTCTTCCCTATCTCCTTCCCCTCCCCACTACCTTCAGCCTCACAACATACCCCAATTGGGGATGCCATAGTCTCACTGGCTCCAGACGGGAGCAGTTGGGACTCTTGTGCGGTATTAACAGTAAAAAAAAAAAAAAAAAAATGTATACGATGACTGTAATTAATTAATATATGAATGAAAATTATGTGTCTAGCGTAAAAATAGTTCATCTTATAAAACGTACTACCAGAAACATGTGTTTTATTTTATAATATATCTAGATACTAATCTAAGTTTGTAAAATTATTAAATAGTAAGAATAATCGTTATGTTTTGTGTAATTTTAGAAATAAAATAATTTAAACTAACTGCTTTATTATTTACAAATCAGTTTTGATCCTTTTACTAGGTACCAGGAAGCAAATTCACATTTTGCACAAAATTTTGTCTCTAGATTTTTTAACAGTGACCAGCTGCTAACTCTGTACAAATCTCAACCGTGAATCCATAGAAGGCATGATGTACTTGCATTCAAATAATTTTTTTACAGTTTTCAATTGAAATTCAGGTACATGGATGAATAATAAATGTGTGTGGATGTTTTTTACAAAAACTCAAGGAAAACATTTTTATGAATAACTTTTTATGTTACCGTTATTAGAGGTTGATATCTATCTTGACTAGCATTCCGAAGGTCGCGAGATCGAATCCCGGCGTGGCAAATAAATTTTATTCGATTAATTTGTGTTATTTCACATTTTACGCATTTAAAAATAATATATAGTATATTTGCGGCACGTTCCAGAGTGGAAGATACTATTGGTATCGCCCTGGTGTAAGACCACCATTCAGAATTGAAACGTCGCTTGAAATGGCTTTAGCCCTGTTTAGTGACCAGATCTGAATGGCCATGTACTTCCAGGTACTCCCCACCTTCCTCTTCCCTATCTCCTTCCCCTACCCACTACCTTTAGCCTCACAACATACCCCGATTGGGGATGCCATAGTCCCACTGGCTCCAGACGGGAGCAGTTGGGACCCTTGTGCGGCATTCATGTAAAAAAAAATGGTTGACTGTTATCAAGGCAATTGTCACCCCCAGGCTGAAGCGTGAATACTGCATATTTCTTAAATGATAACACGGTTAAAAAAACCTTTGTTATAATAATTTTGGCTGTGTTAGGGAAACGCAATGCATTATTGAATAAATTTGTCCGGCACTGTACGTAAGAACTTTAGTTTATGGCAACATTTTTTTCAGCCATAGAGAAGTCAATGCTTTTCCATAATTCCATAGATGTTGGTAGACATAAACAAAACGTCACAAACGGACGTCATTCCATATTCATAAACATCGTAAAACTAGTGTTGAAACGACGACATTATGTCGGTTTATAAAACTCAAAAAAGTGTTACTCATGGTGAATTATATCCCAGAATTTTAGATATCGAAGTATGTTCAAAAGCATTAACTCTCTATCAAAAATTGGAGGGTGATGTAAGCTGTGTGGTCTGGGACGCCTCCATAGTGCTCTCGAAGTATTTGGAGGTTAAGAGTCAAAAAACCGAAAATTTGCTCAATGGTCTCAAAATCTTGGAATTAGGAGCTGGAGTTGGCTGCGTGGGATTAACTGCTGCCACTTTAGGGTATGTTCATTGAATATGACAAGGCATTAATACATTTGTGCTAAGCATTGGCTGAAAAAAGGTCATTATTAAGTATTTATATCCGTATGTAAACATAAACACTTAGAATGTATTGATTTTACCGTAGAGCGGAGGTCATATTGACGGATTTACCGGACACGCTCCCACTGCTTAGATGCAATATAACTGAGAACAAGGGTATCCTTGGGAGCCAGGGAGGTTTTGCTACCTCTGAATCTCTCTCATGGGGAGACATTGACTCAGATATCATTAAAGATATGACGTTTGACTATGTTGTTATGGCGGACTGTGTGTATTATGAAGAGGTTTGTATGTCTTTTATTCCTTCAGCATGCTATAGATGTACTCAGTGTTACAGCACAATATTGAGATAATATTAATTCATAGTTACCTCCTGAGCAGGGATGACGCATGTCACACCGACATTATTCCCGTTATTGAATAATTGTACAGTGCACAAGAGAATACGCCAAAGACTATCAAAGGCATTTTGTTCTGTTGTCTTCGGTATGATTGATACCTTATAGTTACTGCTGAAGAACCTTTTTGCGTTGAGAAGATTCAATTCATTTGATGAAATCTTCCATTTGTTTTATTATAAATTTCAGTCCATTGATCCGTTGATGCTGACCATCTGTCACATCAACCAGTCCGTGCCGCACAAACCCAAGCTGCTCATTGCCCAAGAGCTGAGAGACTCGGATGTTCAGAAGACTCTTTGGAAGACCTTTTATGAAAAGCTGGAGCAGTCCTATCACATAACAGAAGTGCCACCGAGTGAGCAGCACCCGCAGTACTTCAGTGATGATATACTGATTCTTGAATGCACCAGGAAGGAAGAGACATAAAGCCAGAACTTTAGGTAATTGATTGTATTTAACACCATAAGAGATGCTTTCTCATAGCCATATTATCGTACAATAGTTTCATCCTCATGTTTTTTCTGTGATAATTACATTAATAATAACAAAACAGTCTTCGGATATCTTTTTATATATTATTGTTTTTGAAACATTTTTTTTTAAATAAACAATGAATAATTGTGACACATTTTATGGTAACTTTAAATTAATGTTTTTTTTTATATCCTAACAATGTTTTGTAAATATGCATAAGATGTCAACACTGGTTGACCAAATTGTATGTAAAGAGGACTCGGAACATATTGCCTTATTTAAAACTTTCTAATTTTATATGATTGAAGGACATTCTTCTTAGGATGGGTTGTTTCAAAAAATTTGATGGATTCATCAAATATTTGAAGTTGATTTTCACGTTCTGTGTAGGTTCTATTCAAGTTCTGTTATTATATCGTGATAGAACAGCTGCTTCACAAAACTGAAATAATTACAGAATTTGAATAGAACTTACACAGAACGTGAAAATCAACATCAAATATTTGATGAATCCATCAAATTTTTCGAAACAACCCGTCCTTACTGTGCTATTTCCGATAGGTCACTTTATTTCTTCGCAGTATTTATTCCAGTCCCTTTAATAAAATTCATCAGGTGTTGTCATTGGATGTTTGGCGATGTCTCTTGGTACCACAGTAGGGATATGAGGGCACCTGGATCTCTAGCACGGTGAAATCGATAGCTTTACAATATCGGATCGATAGGCTTAACTCCCTATGATTTTATATCGATTTCCAAAGAACGATTTCACAGTTGACAGCCTAACCAATATTGACAGGGAATAAGTAAGAAATCGATATACGCTGGCAACACTTCCAGTGTTTTGTGTGAATTGACATTCCGAAACGTAAATGTCAAATGCCAAAAAAATATTATTATAATAAATTAATACGTGAAGCCAAAACTTTGTACCCCTTTTTACGAAAATTGCGCGGACGGAGGAGTATGAAATTTCGCACACTTATAGTTTATATAGAGGAGGAGTGCAGAATGTTAATATTTTTAAAAAATTATGCATAAAAATAAATTAAATCAATAACAAAAACATTACACACACTACCATGTATTTGACACACACACTCGCGTCTTTACTCTATTGTTTATTGTTAAAGTCTATGGTCAAATTGAGAATAGATTAATATTGTTTGTCTTTAATATTATTTGTCTATGGTCTTACTGAATGTCAAACATAAAAAAAAACATTACAATTTTCGACCATTGGGCGACCACTAAATTGGCAATGTTGAATTGAAATACTAATCTAAATTTGCATTGGCAGTCCGCATTTACTTTTGACACTAAATGAGAGTTAATTGGTTAATGAGGTCTTTAGTCTTTTTTCAAGCACTTTTGTTTATCAAAGATTGAATGGAATAAATTGATTGTGTCTTAGATGAATTATTTAAGTATATGTCTTCTTTCAATTCTAAGAGCTTTGTTATTTAAACCCTGTTCATTAATGAGCCAGTAATTTTCCATAACGAACGACATTATCAAAATATATGCTTATTATATATACATGATACTATGGATGCCATGCTAAGATTTAATCGTCAGTCGAAATATATCTTACTAATTGTTGACTCGCAAATATTGATAACTGACAACAGATGATGGATTTAGTCAATATTGTATTGATATATCAGGGTTAGACTTCCTGAGCATTATTCTCATCAAAGCGGGACATCGGCCATAAATCACTGTTTCTTCACCCTGTGTTGTAATCTTATGAATTTTTACCCATTATTAACAACAAATTGTGACAAATGTACAAGTAAACACTTTTAGGCCAAATCACAGCATTTATTTTAACATTTAGTGATTTTGAAAGGTAATAAATACTAAATCATTAATGCTAACGCAATGAATCTTTGACTTATCTTGCACCTAACTTTTATTACATTTGAGGTTACCTAGCCACATTATGTATTATAAAGCAGTCTAAGAAAACTATCTTTGGTGGGGTACATTGTTCATAAAACCTGTATTAACAAAGCACAAATAATAATATAATTATTAAAACATTGTACACTCCAATTCCTAACATAACATTATGGTACGTATCCATTATTTGGTAACAATCGTTTATACCCAATTACATACCTACTTACATACATTGATAGAAAGAAGAAAAATATTTATTAATAATTTTTTTAGTAGATGGGGTATTATAATACATAGAAACCTAAAAAATTCACATTATTTTTGGGCAAAATTCGTGTTATTTTTATGAAATTTCTGAAAAAAAAGTTCTTCCTTGAAAAAAGAAATTCTTTGCAATAAAAGTAATGTTATGTCAGCCTTTTATTATATGGCAACAAAAAAGTGGCAGAATGCCTTTTTTTTTACAAAATCGAAAAATTAATGTTACACCCTGTTTTCAATGTGAAGTTAACTGCGTTCCATTTTATGGCTTTTTAAACTCGTTGAAGCCATAAACTAAGAATTATTTAGAAAGTAAATCATTACTTTCTATTTTACAATTCTAGACTGTGACTTAAAAATACAAAAAATTCGCATTACTACCCAAAAATTGCAAATATCATGTTATTCTCGTGAGTATGGAAAAATTTGCATAAAAATAATGAAATTCACTTTAGAGCGAATACAAAATTTTCAGGTCTCTAGTAAATAATACACTATAAACTCACATACATATTGCATACAAAAAATTTACATATTTTGTAGATGTCTATGTACAAAAAACTATAAAAACCCTGTCATCAAAATTAAAATCACAGATAATAAATTGATTAAATAATTGCAGTATTAAGTAAACTTGTAAATTGTTTCATATAAATCTAATGACATTTGGAATTCCAAAAGTTCAATAAAATTGTGGTCTTAACGTACATAATAGTGGTCTTTAAGACTCATATCTTATATTCTTTATGATGGCCACAATGGGCATATGATTTATAATATTTTTAATAATAGTTCACTATTTAAAACTAATAATACAAAAGTTTTTAACTTTATGGCAATTTGGGGCCCCCATTGGTAACTACGTACTAGGTACGTTAAATCTCTGCCTTAAAACTCTGAAAAAAAAATTATTAATTAGTAAATGGTTTGAGAAAAAAACACAAATTATTAGATGGTAAGAGTAATGAATTATGAAATTTATGACTAGAATTTTATGCACGATAGACGAATTGAAACTAATTTTGTGTACATCACTTAGATTGTAAACCATTTTTTAACACAATCATGCCTTTATCGGGGCAACAGTTGGCTTGTTGTTCTTCATAAAAGTGATGTACGCAAAATTACAGCATTGTATTTAAATTAATTACTAAATTAAACACTATAATTTGTTTTTAATAACTTAAAGGATAAATCCTCAAATTGTAATATTTAATCATTGAGGACAATATTAATGACTCTCGGATGAAAATTTGAAACAGAATAATCAGAAAAAGATTCAGATGCATCTAGGAATTGAACCCAACACCTTAACTTTGCCGGGGCTCTGCTCTACCACTGAGCTAATTCGACCCTATCCCCTTCGGTCATATTTAACTGTATCATGCTAGGACTAAGAACTGCCAACATAATCTTAATTTTCTTAATGCATATTTTTATTGGCTGCTATCTTTATGTGTGACTGCAAGATTTTACCCGAACTAAATGGTGTCTTGGATAAAAATATCCATTTTTATTTTAATGTGGCGACGTCTATTGACTTTTCTATGAAGTCTACCAATCACCATAGACTATTTATCTTAAAGAAACTACCTACATTGCATTTAGTTCAGGTAGAATCTTGCAATCATACACAAAGATAGCAGCCAATAAAAATATGCGTTAAGAAAATGAAGATAATGTTGGCAGTTCTTAGTCGAAGTATGATACAGTTAAATATGACCGAAGGGGATAGGGTCAAATTATCTCAATAATAGAGTAGAGCTCCGGCAAGGCTAAGGTCCTGGGTTCAATTTCGTAGAAGCGATTGAATATTTTTCTGATCTTTCTGTTTCAAATTTTTTTTTGAGAGTCAAATGAAATACACCATTTAAATTAATAACGGCATGTCGATAACTATTAGATTCAAACACATCATAATATTATTAGTTGGCTTGCGGTTTTTCATTTACGTGGTGTACACAAAGTTTTCATTAAAATAAATATTTTGAAAAGTAACCTGGTAGTGATGACCCTTCTCGGTTGAGACGGGTGAATAAGGTCCTCCTTTCTATTCCAAATATAATGTTTATCATCTTCTCTCATCTTCCTTCTATCGAAGTAGCTAATCACGCAGCTGACTGGGATCCAAATGATCGCTGTGACCAAAATGACTGTGCCAACTATATTATCTCTTAGAAAGAGCAGCACCTTATTGATATTTATATCTTCTATTATATCCCAAAAGCGTTCTACCACGTCTTGGATTGTCTTCTCGCAAAGGCCCTGAAATATTAAATTAATTAATAAAGCTATTTAGCCAAATTGTTAAAACAATCAATATTATTAACTCTATGTAGTTAAATGCCAACTTGTTAAACAATCGAAATTATTAAATATATGTAGCTAAACGCCAAGTTTATTAAATGTAATTGCGGACAGAACCGCCTATGTGTTATTTTATTCAAATAAGTTTAACCCCTAGACTGCCACTATCTATAATAACAGTTAAATGTGTGCGAAGTGCATGATTCAAATTCTTAACGGAAATTCTAAATTTAAAAATAATTATGACATTTATGTTTTTCTTTCATGTAATTAAAATATTTATTATTTCTTTTAAAATATTTTAAATTCTTTCATTTTCTAGGGGTTGTTGCTTGAGTTTTAAAAGTGTTATTAAATTTTAATGTGTTCCTAGTTAATTATAAGCATGATAAAAAATCACGAAAAGCAGTTAAACAAATACATACATTCCATGAAATTGTCAAATGCATTATGAATTACAAACTCAAATGGAGATTGAGAAATGCCTTTGAAAATCCCCTTTATTACAGATTTCTGTCAACTTATTTTATTGCACCAGTAAAGGAAATAAATAATATATTCAAAGTACTGGGTTTTTTATTCACCTTATTGCAGAAGCCTTGAATGCACGGAGTTCCATCAGGGAGGATGTCTTGCTGGTCCACAGGGAAGCAGGTCTCGTTCATGCTCATGCGGCAGCATCGTTTGCAAGCATCCGCAACTACAAAAAAAGACAAAATTACGATGAATTGAAGCGAAAGAACTATGGCATCCATATTAAATAACATTTCAAAGCAAACCTCGATAATGAATGCAACATTCTCTTCAGGTTTAAAGCTTAGATCAGTGTTGATCAACCTTTTTAGCCAGAGGGCCAATTTATCCATTTTCAATTTGTTCATGGGCTGCAGAAGGTAGGGTACTTACAGCTTAACATTGTTAAATTTGCAGTTGGTGGTGTCAGAAACATATTCATGTTTTCAAAAATGGTAATCTATACTAATATTATAAAGAGCAAAGATTTGATCGTTTGTTTGCATTGAATATGCTCCGAAAATACTGAACCGATTTTTAAAATTCTTTCACCAATAGAAAGCTTTATTGTCAGCGAGTAACATAGGCTGTATATAATGGTAAGCTCTAGCGTTATGAAATTGTATAAATGAAAATGTGTGTATTTCATATATTTTTGCAGGAGGGAGGAAAGGTAGGGGGGAGGTGGGGTTCTCGGAGAGGGAAAAGACGAGGAAGGAAGAAGGGAACGGGGACGCATGGGAAAGGATAAGAAGGGAGAGTCAATTTATTTCTTTGAATGGCATAGCAACGCATGCCAGGAACCAGCTAGTCTTCAAT
This sequence comes from Glyphotaelius pellucidus, assembly GCA_936435175.1. Taxonomy (NCBI): domain Eukaryota; kingdom Metazoa; phylum Arthropoda; class Insecta; order Trichoptera; family Limnephilidae; genus Glyphotaelius; species Glyphotaelius pellucidus. The sequence continues at coordinate 6,993,423 of OW386552.1, read as the reverse complement.
AAAACAATCACAGAACGCAAAAACAAAGCACCGCGGGGGAAAATTTTATATCTCCAAGGCCAAACCAATAAATACTGCAGATTTTTATAATTCTGAAATTTTAAAAAATACCTACTTTCAATTCTGAGCATCTGTTGATTTCTGTCATTCGGAAAGTTAAACAAAATTTAGTCAAGAAAGCTTTTGGTATTTTATGAAACGGAAACTTTTAATGCACAAACAACAAGAAAAGCACTGTGCTGCGAAGGTGGATTTTTTTCTACACTTGGATCGAGCCACTAAATCTTGTCTAAATAAGAATATGGACGTAAGAAAAATCTTATTATTAAGTGGCTGATTCAAAACTTTCAAGAAAGACTGAAGTTTGAATAACCGTTGAATATTCTGAACTGCAATTTATTTGCTATTTTATTTAGCAAAATGGGAAGTACAAAAAGGCTCGCGGGCCACACGAAATGGGCGTCAGTTATCAGCTATATGAATACTTCAAAATAGATATAGGTAACAGATAGATTTGAGGCAGCATACTGAGAAAAGTAACAATAGATCAAAATGTTTGATTTCTTCCCAAAAAAACAACTACATATGTACATCATGCAAGAGTTGCGATGGGTAGTTGTATAATGAAATCACTCATTAGGTGGTGATACCTTTCAAATTAGGCATGGTCGAGCTAATCAAGTTATCACATATATCAATGATGTATACTTATTCTAAAGGAAGCTGGTGTCACCAATTTACGTTAGTCCTGTTGTGTAAGTTGATTTACTGTATATTTACAGTTATTATTTATTGTTTAATACATTTGATAATTGACAACAAATTATGATATGGCTCAAATAGCACAAGAAAAGGGAAGAATGAAAATATGTTCTTGTGTAGGTTTTGTTTCTGTGTTCCAATATTTGAATAAAATTTCGAATTCCTGAGAGTGGATTGTTGCCAGTAGGTAGATAATTAGGTAGGTACCCACTAGCAATTTTCAGTAGGTAGCTACAGTTCTTTCGACTCCTAGGCTCCAAAAAAGTCAATAAAACTATTTATCTGCTCAAGACAGAATATATATTATTTTTTAAAATGTTTGACCAATTTCAGTAGAAGGAAGAATTGGGCTCACTTTGTTCACACGAAAACTCACACAATACACCCCTCTTTCATCAATTTAGGTGTTAAGAGACATTGACTTACATAAAAAAAAGACAGTGACTTACACAAAAGTAAAAAATGTATCAAGATGAAAAAACAAACAAATTAATGAAATATGATTTTCTTTATTTAAAAAATTAATGCAGGAAAGTACCAAAACATCTAGTCTAAAAAACCGAAAAGAACTAAGAAATAATTGAGGTTACTCACCAACATCACACATGCAGCTCTGCATACCCTGTGTCTCGCAGTACGGGACGCATCTGCCCCTTCGGCAGCGCCCCCGCTCGGCGCATGCGGCCCCATCAGCCACAGGGGGCGCCCGGGGGCATGCAGCCGCTGCGCCTGAGCAGCGTGCCTCCCGCTCGCAGGAGGCATATGCCGCTTCACGACATACGGCCCCCGCCGCAACGAAGGCGCAGCCCAGGCAGCAGGGGGAGTTCTTGTCGCTGAAATGGGAAGTTGAAATAAGTTTAGTGATTTGTGTCTGCTGCTACCAATTTAAAAGCGCAAAATTTTCACTTAACCCCTCAGGCTATTTTGTTCGGTTTTCAGAACAACTCGTATAGATCTCATAGAAATCGTTGTGTATCCCTTATTATCATGGTTAGAAATATGATCTAAACGGTGTTAGAAAGGGAAAACACAAAAAATTAACTAAGGTTAACCAAAAAATAATTAAAATGTTCACCTTTTAAATCCAAAGTTTCCGACCGCAATTTGGAAAAAATAACGAAATTTTGGGAATTTTTTATTAATTTTATTTTTACACGAAATGACAAAAACGTGAGTTGACGATAATGTTTATAATACATTTGCCTAATATAATATGTGTTTTTTATATATTTTTTATTATCGGTAATTTTAGTTCGAAAAATCATAAGGTGAGCCATTTTTAAAACTTTTATATTTAAAAAGTTATATGGTTATTTAGAATTATAAAATTTGAAAGCGTATTTCATCGCCTTTAAAAAACTTTTAGTTTTCGGATGTATGCAGAAATATTCCATTTATTTTAATTTTATTGCAAAGAGGAAATATTTTGACCTTCGACTACGAAATAGGTCTGAGGGTTAACCTCTTTTTTGCCAGCGTAACCAAGAATACCATTAAAAAATTATTTCTCTGAAACTAGCTATTCTGGGGAATACTTACGGTAGATTTTATCCTATTAGTATAAATATATAAACACACACGGTAAGACAGCACAATTTACAACATCAAAAAACATTACGAAAATAGAAACAGCTGAGGTAGCTTAATGTGATTGGCATCACTTTTTGGAAAATAATTTTAAAAAGGCATTAAAAGGTAGTCGTCACCATAACTTAGTTAGTTGATGTACTTGACTGGAATCAATCTTTTAGGATCAAAATTGAAAATTACCTGCAAACTGCTCCTTGGTTTCTTCGGAGTTTGCAATTCTTATCACAACAAGCATCATTGTCTTCAGTACCTGATAAGAAAAACAAAATTATTCAAACAATAGTGATACATAATTGAAAATAATAATTATTAGGTGAATTTAAAAATAAAGTACAAATAGGCGGGTAAATACACTACATTTAATTAAAATAATTACCAAGCAAACCGGCATCACATTCCTCGTCTCCTTCAACGCGAAGATTGCCGCAGAAACTCTCCTCTGGTTCTGAGAAACATCTTCCTGATTTGGCCTGAAGTACTTTCCTAATGGACCGAAGACTACAAGGGGAGAATCTCTGAAAAATAAAAAAACATTTCAAGTAATCTATTACATAAATTATATATTACATACTTCAAGTGATAAAATTACGAAATATTAATATTTTAAAATTAATTTGTGGTTCAATTCCATTGCAATTTTTAAAATTCAACAACTAAGTGTCCAAGAATGTATGCAGAGAGGATGTACCGCCGAATAACAAAAGTATAAAACAATTTTTTATTCAAACTCTTCAAGGATAAAACTACTCTACATACTGTTTCTATCAGTATATAAGTACAAAAATCGATACTAAATAAATTCGTTTGAAATCCATACCAACTTAATATTAACCCTTTGATTAATGCATTATTTTTTGCCATTTACATTGTGGGAGGGAGTTATTTTTCAATTTCAAGTTTTTCTCAATTTTGAAATCGATTTAATTAATTATCTTCTTACTTTTTTACACAAGTTAATTTCGGAGCATTTTTTATTACTGTAACCTTTCTTATTGCATTTTAAATTATAGTTGGACAAATTCAGATACTCCTCAAAGGGTTAAATGTATTTTTGAATTTGATTTTAGGTTTGAAATAGTGCACAAAAAATTAAAATTTTATAATATGTAATTATAATTTTGGGGGGCCAATTGGAATCAATTATCGGGTCACCAAAAGGTGTACCTATAACTTTTGGATTTGCCACTTTCATCCTTGCTACAGTCATCTTCATCCTCAACAGCACCCTCCACACAGCATCTTCAAAGATGACATAGGCCCTGAGGGAAATTATTTCCCTCAGGGCCTTCTGTGTGGAGTTAATATAAAAAAAATAAAAATAAAAATCTTCAGATTAATACTATTATGTCAAATACATTATCTCGCAAGAAGTGATTTACCTTGTTATTGACATCATATCCACTGACACTGTAAGTGTACATGAGATAGCTCCCTCCCTGACTGGCAGAGGGAGAACACTCGGGTATATCAGGGTCATGTTCAGATCCCCAGTTGTGGCCAAACTCGTGAGCCGTCACCAGGTCCGCCTCTCTTGTGATAACTCTCTGACCGTAGTGATTACGACTCGAACTCAGTCCAGAGTTTAAGTAGAGAGTATAGCCATTCTTAAAGTATTCTGGTTAACACAAAAAAAAATAGTTATAATTAATATTATTCATTCATGAGTAGCGTGTAATTGTAATTCTGTTAAAAGGTATCATTTCAACAAGAAATTATTATCTGGATTAGTTTTAATCACACATAAATCTTTTTGGTAACAGTTATTTAGTTAATCTGATAAATAAATTATTACAACATTAATTTAAGACTTTCACAGCCAATGTTCATTAGTTAATTGTTTTTAGGTTTTAAATATATTGAAATAAATAATTATATGAAAGAAGAATGGTAATTTCCACAACCGGGATTAGAGCTCTGTGAATGTTGTTTTTAGTTTTGTCTATTAGGATCTTGTAACCGGGTGAAGAGTTAAATTTTAAATTACTAATATTTTTTCAAGTTTGTTTTCTGAGAGGGCTACAACTGGGTAAAGAGTCGAATAGTATTAATAGGGTAACGTCTGCGCGGTTGAATTTCAGAATCCGACTTCGAGTGCATGTCTGACACCACGCCATACGCTCTGCGCCACAAATAACATCTGGGTACGTGAAATTTCAGACAAAGCTACGTTGTAATTCGGTTTCGAATTCAAGAATTCGTCGAAAGATGTCGCCACTTTCGCAAGCAGGTCAGATGGGGACGTTTCCCCCTAGATATAAATGCTACGTATTTGTGAATAGTAGTATCTCTCAGGATATGGAAAGATTGATGGTAATACATATTTGTATCAAGCGGCTATATATTACATACGACGTCATTGCCTGTCTCAGTTACTTTGTCCCGGTGACTAGCTACACTGGATGACAGTGGATCCGAGGAACGGGCTTTTTTGGAACCAGTTCCTATTGGATATATGTATAAAATGGCCACCAACACTAACTGGGCGAAGCCGAACCAAAAGCCGCCCGCAGGGTCTAGCAGCAAAAACCTGCAGAGTGGGTAAAATTAAGGCAAGGCCACACCCCCATTGCCAATGTTTAATGTAATGTTCATGTTCACGGTCGGGGGAGATCCCGCTTTAGAGGGTTGTAACTTTAAATGTTTTGCAAACAATCATGTTATTCACAAATTATACCATTTTTGATTGTTCATAAGTTGGGACTGACACAAATATTGGCTGAAGGTGGACGTCCATCTGCCCGCGCCAGCCGCAACGCACGCACGGAACGCAACAGATTTTCTTTATCGGTACTGTCTGCACCGACCGCCGGTATTTGTGAGCAAAAAATGCGTTTCGTGCCGGTGACGTCATACGGATTTTCAGGACCACCAGCATTTATGAGCAAAAAATGCGTTTCGTGCAGGTGACGTCACACGGATTCTCAGGACCACCGGCATTTATAAGCAAAAAATGCGTTTCGTGCCGGTGACGTTACACTGATTAGTTTGCGGCATTCCGGATACAGTGGACGCGTGCCATCGGCAAATCCGTTCAATCCGTTGTGTGCCGTGCGTGCGTTGCGGCCGGCGCGGACAGATAGGAGTAAGCAGTACAACTAGCTCACCCAAAATACACTAACATAAAATGGCAAAAACAATTGAGAACAGGAGAAATAAACATATCTAAGGAATGCGGGAAAAGCACAAAATAAGACAAACTAAAAGCAAAGTAAATAACTCACAATGATCAAATCCATCACCAGAAACTGAAATAAATAAACGTAAATAAATAACATAACCAAATAAGATAAAAAGGTATCATAACATTACATATAAAGCTTCAAGGGATCTTTAGGAGGATTGATAAAATAACAGACAAAAATCTTGGTCAGACAATAACAAAAACAAATATAAAATCAAATGGGCAAAAAATTGGATTCGGAATAATAACAAAATATGTTGCACAGACGAAACATTGACGACATCTTTCAGTTCTAACTACCTGGTGTGCAAATTCCACCAACGGAATTCCTTCTTGGAGATCCGACATAAGCCAAACCCAGAATGCCTCCTTCAAACTTGAGGTCGGTGAACAAGTGAGCTAGACAGAAGTCTTTGTGAGAGTACTCCCTGCTAAATACCTTTGTTAATAGGAAGATAAAATGTACATAAAGAGGGTTAGTAACATATTAAATCTAAATACATGTATGTTAAAATATTTTCAGATACCATACGGATGCAATTAGTTTAGACACCATTTTTACACCTGTCACCTGTTTATGTACTTTCCACATATGCCATCAGTATCTTGCGTATAGATTTTTTTCAGTTCAGGAACCATTTCTGAGGCGTTGAGTATTTCTTTAAACTTTTTAATAACAGGTTGGTAAATATTTTTTTGAAATTATTACATTTTTGACAGGTACCTTCAAATTACGGTTTTCGGTGCATGCTTACAGTGATGCATATTACTGAGTAACGCGAACTTTTAATAAATTTAAAATTGATACCGATAAGCATAAATCATATCAGACAAGAAATGTTGAAGGTAGCAAAATTATTTTATCAATTAATAATTTGTATTTCTCTTGATTAATTGTGTGACAGACATTTAATTTTTTAAGTTTACTAACATTCTTTATCATTTACTTTCCAGCCTCACAAATCCTACAACTATAATACTCCATGGTTTTTCATAGGTCTGCGCTAGTATTTCATAAAATATGATAAGTGATTTTTTGGTCTCTTGAACAACCATGCAAATTTTAAAAATGTTAAGTGGTCAAAGTTGTCAGTTCGTCGCCTTAGTTCTCATTGGAAAATTTTACAGGAGAAGGTTTTCTTTCATTATTTCAAAGAAAAATTATGATAAGTGTTTAAGTTAAAGCTTTTTCCACAAGAGTAAAGGTCGCATTAGTTTGAATAATTCTTAGTTAAGTGATGAACTATCATTTTTCATACTTTATTTTTAGTTTTAAAATGGAGATTGAACTAAAACTAAAATGGTCATTTGGACAATTACGAACTAAGGAGACAAGTTGACTATCAAGACAAATTACATAAACGAAATTGAGTTATATATGTTTTAACCAATTTATTATGACAGGGTTCACGATTGTAAAAATAACTTTAAAAAGATTAGTTTGCAAATTCGTTAAAACAAAAGCTTGCTAAAATTGTCATATTCGTTATCATCTTTCAAATAGTTGCTATTTAGTGACATCACAAGCTAAAAACACTGACTTGAATAATTTGTATTACATTCACTTGAATTTTTAGAAAGAGATGACTCATTTACTGAAAATAATTCCATCTCATTGGATATTGCATTGTCAAAGAATTATAGACTCATCAAAAACATCATAAGTTTTACCTAACCACCAGTATTAGAAAAATCCCGCAGTTAATTTTACAGTAGGTGAGTAGAGTTAGTTAGTAGGAAGGAAATGATGGTGAAGAGAACCGTGAGTGTCGGAGCAGATGCCTCCGTGGGTGTTGAGTCTCGGCGAGGCGATATAAGCCAGCCCGAGGACGGTGCTCCTCTTGCTAACAAAGGTCTGGTGCGTGAACAAATGGGACAGGCAAAAGTCACGATTGTCCGTGTTGCGAGAGAATATCTGTCACATGTAAGGTGCATAACACAGTCATTCTGACGCTCAATACACAAGACAAATTAATACCCCATTATTTACATCAAAGACATGCAACGAAATTAACAACTCTAGGCGTTCTGAAACTTTTTCGTGTTTAGTGATTTTTCAGGAAAATTACTTGAAAAAGATTTTTTCTTTGGGAAAGAAGACTTTGGAAATTAGCTAAACCGTTGGGATTATTCATTTCAAATAATATTTAGTTCAAATAATTTTAAGTAGGTATTTAGAAAGCTGTATAAAATTTGAATCTCAAAAAAATTTTTACCTCACAAAACAGAGAGCAAGTGACAGTTGTTGTAAAATATAATAAACCAACTAGAAAAGTTATTACATAATTCTTGTCTTCAATGGGATGGGCATTGGTGAGTAAATATTTGACATTTTATACTTTAAGATAATTGGAAAAACTGATGGATGTTTTTTTGGTAGGTTGTTAATTTTCTCACGATAACGGCACTACAGAAATGAACCAAACATTATTATTATTAAATTATGCAAACCTCCAGGAGATTCCTGACATCCCACTTCTCTCTGATCATGTTATAATGTGCTTCTCCTCCCCGCACTCGGCTGGGTTCTGAGTGAACAACTATTTTTTTAATGACGAAACCCATTCCTTTGAAACCGTCTTGTTCCTGGAAAGAAAAATCATAAGATTATAAATATGTGAAAAAATTAATGCTTTATTAACCCCTTGGCCAAAGAATTAATGACCTAAGAAATTGGCCGTCAACGCTGAATTAATTTTGTACCAAAAATTGAAAACATGCGGTGTACTAAATCTATTGAAAACTTTTAAACCGTAAATTCAAATGAGTTAATTTCTTTAAATTTGTTTACATATCGGATTAAGAGGTAAAGAAAAATATAAAAATAAAAAATTTTAATATTTTAAATAAGGATGCAAATATGATTTTTTCCGTTTTCGTAAGTTTTTTTTTCATAAAGATAAAAAAAAATAATATTCACAAATCAAACATTAATAATTTTTGATTTTTACATGAATATACATATACTATTAACTAAAAAATAATTTGGTATGACGGTCCTCAAAGCAATCAGGGACGTGAAGGGCTACTGCCACAAGCCTAGAACCACTCGCCATTTTGAAGAAATTAAATGGCAGCTAGATGCTTCAAACATAAATATCAGGGAAAAGCTGAAGAAACATTATTGCCAATAATACGAAATGAATGCTTCATTATCTACAGAGCTTTTGGCCTTTAAAATTTTATTCAAGGATGTCACCGTTATGATCGTTTTTTGGCTGACCTACTCTAGCCCGTCTGTGAGTCGGGGTCTGTGCTTAATTACCTGAGTTGCAGACCCGGCTGAGAGCCGAGGTTTGTGGCCAATGGGTTAAATGATGTTATCATATGTAATAACTAATAACCTCTGCCATAGAAATATGACTGCGTATGATGCGCTGCTAGTTTGGTCATCCATATTTTTACGGGTAACAGGAAAACTTTTCATGACTTTTGTTTCATAACGCTGATTGGATGCCGACGGGTTAATTCTGCTTGCCAAGTCTCGGCCAGGAATTCAACACTGGTTGAATTCTGCGCACGTGGGTACTCCTGCGGTGACCGAAAAGGACAACAATTATCGGCAGTGTTAAGTAATCGCTCGGGAGATTCGCGTCGTTTGCGTACAATACGCATATCCTAAATCGTATCGAAGTGTATCGCCGTAGAATATAATTCATCATAATTGAATGCTGATTAACGTACTTGTGTGGTGAATCAAACGTTTATCAAATAACGACTGCCTGTGACGCAATTCAACGCTGACAACATCATTCAACCGTAAGTAGTATCTATTACGTGTGGCGTAGCCGTACATTTGGTGGTAGTTTTGATGCGTTGGTATTCCATGGGCAGTGAAGACAACAGAGTGGCTCTACCAACATTCTGACCCCGTGATTCGTCACGAATCATTGGTGCCGAAAAGAAACCAGGGACATTTAGATGTTCATCTCTGTATTAAATTCGTTACATGCAAAGCGTAAAATGCTATGATTTGTTAATTTATATGTGAATTATATCGAAAAACGAGAATCATTGACCGCACATCTAAATTAAAATAGCTTATAATTATTATTTCTTTACGTTTTGCGGGTTATTCTCTTTCTTTATTTCAAACGTATTTATTGTCAAAATGGCCCCAACGGTGCAAGCATTGCGCCGGAAACGGACATTAGCGAATAATAGATTAATTAAAACATATGAGATTGCGAAAATCGCTTTGCACGATGCATCCAAGTGCAATCTACTGTTAGCTCATTACACGACCCTTGATAGGATAGTTTTGGAATTTGGGACAGCACACGCAGAAATGCTGGACTTAGACGATTCTAACGAAAAGGATGAAGATAAAATTCGCGAAGCCTTTGATGAAATGTACTACCAAATTATCGAAATTTATCAGGAGTTGACTAGTCAATCTTGCGAATCTAAGGCCGCGAGTGCGTGCGCGAACGTCAAATTACCAAAGATAAACATTCCAATATTTTCTGGCGATATCAAGAAATGGCCTGAGTTTTACGATATGTTCAATGCTTTGATTCATGAAAACAAATCGTTGTCAAACATCGAACGTATGCAGTATTTGTTTTCAAGTGTGTCTGGTGAGGCACTGGGTTTAATTCGAACATTCCCTGTCCAGGGAGCTCATTACTTGGATGCATATCAAAGACTGGTAACGCGCTACCGTAACGCGCGCGAACTAGCATTTACGTGTTGGCGGGAAATGCTAAATGTAAATTTTCCGCCCAACGATCCGTATGAATTTCGCCACGTATTCGACATATTTAACGAAGATTTAACAATCTTAAGAGAATTGGATCTCCCAACTGACAATTGGGACTTCGTGTTGTGTTACCTGATCCTGTCAAAATTGGATTCACTAACAAGATGCGCATTCGAACAACTGCAGTCTCCTACTGAGTTGCCATCATATTCAAAACTAAAGGAGTTTTTATATAACCAGTGTGAAGCTCGTGTACGAGACTTGCACTTTTCGCCTCCGGATCATCACGGTGTACGATCAGCGTACAAATCTCCCGTACGTAAATTGGATCAGGCTCCCAAAAAACATACTTCATCGTTTCTTTGCGATGTAACAAAGATGCGACCTGAATCCAACGGGTCCTCGATCTCGACTAATTATCCGATGTGCTCTTGTTGTGAGGAAGAACATTCCATTTCCAAATGCAAGGCGTTCGCGCTAAAATCGGTTCCTGATCGCATCCAGTTCGCCAAAGCACACCGTTGGTGTTTTAATTGTCTGCATTCTTCGTATTTTCTTAGGGATTGCAAATCTATATTTAAATGTCGGAAGTGTAAACAAAAACACCACACTCTCCTCCATCGTGATGAAATCTTATCTTCTGAAGAAGGGGGTCATCACTCCACGACGTCTACGGACCGTGAGGCCCCTGCTTCCAACCCTCAAATTAATGTCCTCACCAATTTAGGTGACAGGTCCGGAGTTCTTTTGTCTACTGCCAAGGTAAGCATTCGCGATTCCTCCGGCAGGTGTCAAACTTTACGTGCATTGATCGATTCGGGCAGTCAAGCTCACTTTATCACCGATCGTGCTGCAGAGCGTCTAGGCATCCATCGTACGGCCAGTGCTCGAAGAATTTGTGGCTTAGGCCAATCTTCCGCCACTGCGTCAGCAGTCATTCAATTAGAAGTCGGTGTTAAGGGGCGGGTTCTTTTTAATATCAAGGCACTCACGCTGCCTACTATCTGCGGCAACATGCCAACGGTTCAACTAGACAAGTCATCATGGCATCATTTGCAAAACTTACGTCTTGCGGACCCTGACTATCACAAACCAGGACCGATTGACCTTCTTCTGGGTGCTGAGATCTTCACTTCTCTTCTGAGACCTGGTAATGTGAAGGGTGGTCCTAATCAGCCATCAGCTTTCAATTCTGTATTTGGTTGGCTTATTTTGGGTTCTGTTGGTTCTGACGCCGGTCACGAAACAAAATCGTTCATGGTAACTAACGAGGACCGGCTCCACGAAGAGGTTCAGCAAGTATGGGAGTTAGACACCCCAATTCCCCAGTCTTTACAGTTTGCCCCTGAGGAACAACTTTGTGAACAAATGTACTGCATGGACCAATCCCCTAATACTCCGGGGCGATACATCGTAGCTTTGCCTTTTCGAGAAAAGGACCAGGATATCTCTTACCTTGAGTCGAACCAAGTCGCCCGCATCAAAAGGATTTCATTGCCTCGCCTCGAACTTTGTGCGGCAGTTCTTCCAGCGGATTTATTAAAATTTGCCAAGGAATCATACGAACCGTTGCTTCCAATCCCCAATACGTTTGCGTGGTCCGATTCAACTATCGTTCTTGCATGGTTACGATCTCCTTCTTACCGCTGGAAAACTTTCGTGGCTAACCATGTCAGTTACATCCAGGATGCTTTCGAAGATACTCCTTGGCATCACGTATCATCCGGCGATAATCCAACCAACGTTGCTTCGCGTGGTCGGTTCCTGCCCGATAACACGTTATGGTGGGCGGGGCCTCCATGGTTAATTCAACCAGTCGATTCTTGCCCAACCTTTGATAGCAATGTCGACGAAACTGAACTTCACTCTGAGAAACCAAGTCAATCGTTATTAGTCCAACAGGATGAAAATTTGGTGGACCTACTACTAGTTAAATTTTCTTCTCTCCGGAAGATTCAACGCGATTCAGTCTCGTCGTTCAGATCTTCCATTAAACCGTGCCGAAGTTCACGTTTCGCTGTTGGCAGTGGTTAAACACATTCAATCTGTAAATTTCAACGATGATATCACGCGCTTGAATGAGGGCAAACTTCTTTCTAAACAAATGCGGAAGCTCAATCCATTCATTGACGACCACGGTGTGCTCAGGGTAGGCGGCAGGTTATCTCGATCTGAGCTCGAATTCGAGCATAAACATCCTGCCCTACTTCCTCGTGAATCCAAGCTCACTTTTCTTGTGATAGACGCTCTCCATCGAGAATATTGTCATCCAGGTATTAACACGATGCAATATCTGCTGACGCAGCAGTTTTGGATTCTGTCGCCCAAACGCGCCATCCGCCACTGCTTGTCAAAGTGTATTCAATGTTATCGCATAAATCCAGCCCCTCTAGAATTTTTCATGAGTGACCTACTCGCTGCTCGTATTAATCAAGTTAAACCATTCTCGATCGTGGGCTTTGATTACGGTGGTCCGTTTCACATCAAAACTGGTAAATACCGCGGCGCTAAGATAGACAAAGCTTATCTTTGCTTATTCGAATGTTTTACTACCAAGGCTCTACACCTTAAAGTAGCTTCGGATTTGTCTACCGAATCTTTCATTGCAGCGCTACGTCGAATTGTAGGTAGGAGAGGTCGTGTAAATATCATACACTCAGATTGCGGCACGAATCTCGTCGGAGCTAAAACTCAGCTTAATTCGTTCATGCAGACTGCTTCAAATTTGGAACAAATTGTTTTCCACTTCAATCCCCCATCTAGCCCCCATTTCGGTGGCGTATGGGAGATTCAGGTTAAATCGGTCAAAACTCATCTTTATCGCTTAATTGGTAACCAAACGTTGACTTTCGAGGAACTGACGACGCTTTTCGTGCAGATTGAGGCCACGTTAAATTCTCGGCCTCTCTACCCATTGAGTTCGGACCCCAACGATTTGAGCGTATTAACTCCAGGTCATTTTTTGACTTTGGAACCCTTGATTTCCGTGCCAGACGAGGATTATACTGATCTGAAGATCAACCGCCTGGATAGTTGGCAACTTATTTAACGTTTTCAGCGGGATTTTTGGAAGCGATGGAATGTTGAATACCTCCAATCGCTAACTCAACGTGCCAAGTGGACCAAACATTGCAAATCACTCTCTGTGAATGATGTAGTTATAATTCGAAGCGAAAATACTGTCCCTTTGCACTGGCCTCTTGCGCGAGTCGATCAATTGCACCCAGGTCCAGATGGCGTTGTGCGCGTCGCTACGGTTCGTACATCTAATGGTTCTCCTCTTACGAGACCATTAACCAAATTGTGTCCATTGCCTAGTCAATGTGACTAATTGACATCGCGTTCCATCTTAATTTTAAGTTACCTCTAAGTTTATCATATCTAGTTTAGTTCTTATTCGTATTATCTTCGTTTATTTAACATTTCATAGCATTTTGCGCTTCAGTTAAGCTTCAACTTTTCTTTAAAATACAATTTGCTGTATTTTGGTGGGCGGAATGTTTCATAACGCTGATTGGATGCCGACGGGTTAATTCTGCTTGCCAAGTCTCGGCCAGGAATTCAACACTGGTTGAATTCTGCGCACGTGGGTACTCCTGCGGTGACCGAAAAGGACAACAATTATCGGCAGTGTTAAGTAATCGCTCGGGAGATTCGCGTCGTTTGCGTACAATACGCATATCCTAAATCGTATCGAAGTGTATCGCCGTAGAATATAATTCATCATAATTGAATGCTGATTAACGTACTTGTGTGGTGAATCAAACGTTTATCAAATAACGACTGCCTGTGACGCAATTCAACGCTGACAACATCATTCAACCGTAAGTAGTATCTATTACGTGTGGCGTAGCCGTACATTTGGTGGTAGTTTTGATGCGTTGGTATTCCATGGGCAGTGAAGACAACAGAGTGGCTCTACCAACATTCTGACCCCGTGATTCGTCACGAAACAACTTTTAATGAATTTTCAAATGTGTTGAAATTTCATGATTCAGAGTTGTCATGGAACCGTTTTTATGCAACTTGTATTAAATATGATAAAATTTTGGGATTACATATATATGTATTATTAAGTACAGGCATGCTGCACTTTCTCCTTCTTTGCAGTCTCGCAGTATCCATCATCAGGGCAGATTTGCTCAGACATCTTCCTCTGGTGATGGACACTGCAAGACTATCGGATATGTTGGCTAAATGAGGACGAAGCGCAGCACGGTTTATAGTTAAGGTAAGTCAATTTGGTTTACCTGTCTGTCTTGCCAAATGGTGTCATTATATATTTTGTGCACTCGGTCTATAAGGCTGATCTGAAAACATTTAATAATATGTAATTGGCGAAGTTATCGGTGAAATCACTATTTTTGATTAATCTTTATTACAAATCAGTTTACATTGTGAATATCAAAAAGTGCACATGGGATCAACTGAAGGTTTGCCAATCATTTCGCTTGAGTAGAATTAAAATAAAATTGTTAATTATGTACTTTATAAAAAATGCAAGTGTAAAATACTAAATAATGCATTATTTCATTAGAAAATTATGAATGCATATAAAAACAACTTTTAAAGCATACTATTTTACGGTTAAGATTATATCTGATAGTTTCCCTTGAATAATTTTTTTTTTCTTTCTCGGGCGTCCCCGACATCTTCTGCCATTCACATTTGCATCCTATATTCTCCTTTCCTTATTCATTCGCTCTACATGCCCAAACCATCAGCGTCCCTTTCTTAATCTTACTCATTACGCTTACTAAATGACTTGCTTAATCAGTCTTGCGTACTTTGCGGATCTCCACGTTTCTCACATAATCGTATGTGGTTTTACCACATTTTCACTTATTACTTTCAGATTGAGTAATATTATGTACGTATTTATTATAAAGCTGATGAATTCTACTCACCAAATAATTGATAGTGGTTTTTGTATTGCTAGCGCCCATTTCTTGAAAAAATCTGTAGTCAGCTACAAGAAGCAAAGGGCACCTTGTTTTAGTCGGGGTATATTCATACTGGTCTATTTGTCTTTTGGACCTCGATTTCACAGCCAACAATTCTGGTTCTCCGCCCGCACTCTCCTTGTACTTATCTTTCTCCGATTGTTCTTGCTCGGTTTCCAAATCATCATCTTCGTCGGTTTCAAGTTCTAGACCAATAGAAATAATGTTTATCAATTAGCCCTTTACAAACGGCTTCGTAAGAGCACACAGCCTTCTCTTCGTGCAATCTGTTGTCCTCATTACAGAACACAATTATTAAAAACTGGGAATATTTTGTGCTACATATTTTAATACATTAATTCCGCCCGGGAGTCTCTGAGGAAAATAATTTCACTCAGGGCCTGTCATTTTTAACGGTGCTGTGTGGAAGGTCTTTTTGAGGAGAGGAAGGAGTAAACACCTAGCGTAGGGAGTGTGGCGAACCCATCGCTCAGGGAGTGGAAACACAAACCTGCAATAGCCATCCCAAGCCAAGGTGTGAGCTACTGTGCTCAGGCTGAATGTCCTGGGGAACAGTGTCAAGAACGGTGCCTCTGAGAAACAAGGTCGCATCTCGGAGTATTTAGACCTTACTCCAACATTCGGGGCTCTGCTGGAGTGGACCTTCTATTTCCCTGGTCACTCGTGGGACAAAAAAAATTGGACCATTCGAAAACTAGGGGCCTTTTGGGAACCTAGGAGTGCTGAGGCCACCTCCGTGGACTTTCTTCCTGGGGCCCTTAGGAGGAACCAGGAGGTTGAAGAGGAGAAGAGGAGAAGCTGTGGAGAGGAGAGCTGAGGCCACCTCCATGAACCCTTCCCTTGTGGGGCCTTCACGGAACCAAGGGGAAGGGCACTCTTCCGGCACGGGGCCTTTGGGGAACCAAGGAGGAGTGAAGTGGAGAGATGATGTCCTCTTCCCATGTGGGGCCTTCAGGGAACCATGTAGGAGTGAAGAGGAGAAATGAGGCCATCTCCGTGAACTCTTTTCTTATTGGGCCTTTAGGGAACCAAGGAGGAGTGAAGAGGAGAGATAAGTCCTCTTCCCTCCTGGGGCCCTCGGGGAGCCAAGGCGGAGTGGGGCTCTTCTCTTGTGGGGCCTTTAGGGAACCAAAGGGAGGTGAACTTCAGGAAACTAAGGAGTGGAGAGGAGAGATGAAGCCCTCTTCCCTCGTGGGGCCTTCAGGGAACCGCGGAGGAGTGAAGAGGAGAAATGAGACCTGGGAAGACACATTGTCGAACCAGAAGACATAGCTTCATTTCCAATGACAATCCTGGTGAACTTTGTAAAAGGGACTGGATTACTGTCAAAGGAATGAGGTAAAATGGGAGATAGCACAATGGGCCTACGGCCTAAGTGCTCACGGGAACTTTATTTATGTAAACCGTCTCCGCTCTTGAAAAAAAAAAAAAAAAGGAGTAAACATGGGTCTTGAAGAGACCTAAGTTGTAGGAGGGGGGTAACACAGAGGCCGGCATGTACATTGTTTTCAAGGGCCTTAATTATAATGGTGGATGATAAAATCCATCGAGACCATTAACCCTTTGAGGAGTATCGCACTCGGCACTCGGACGATCCAGATAGAGGTATCGCTGCATACGACTATATGCGGCCGTACGACTTTATTGAAAAAAATTTATTTGTAAAGTATTGAGAACCACTGAATTTGTCCAACTATAATTTATAATGCAATGAGAAAAGATTATAGTAATAAAAAAAGCTCTGAAATTAACTTGTGTAGTAAAAAAAGTTAAGAAGATAATTAATTAAATCGATTGCAAAATTGAGAAAAACTTGAAAAATAACTCACTCCCACGAAAATGGCAAAAAAATAACTCACTAATCAAAGGGTTGAATAAAGAAATATCACCCGAGTCAAGTGCTTATAGAACGTTTGATAGTTTTTCGTGACAAACGGATTAACAGTTAGTAGGTAAGTGGTCCTGAGTCAGTTCCACTTCAGCATCTGTAGCTGGTTCATTTCTCTGCTAGCTTAGACAGACTATCGTTGCACAAGACACATTTTCCATTATTAAAGATGGGAGTGCAATGAATTGAAATTTTGTCAGATTATTCGTAACCCGGGAATGTTTGCCATCATTTTTAAATAAATAAAGATCTGATATGAGTACCTTGTCCTTCTTTGATATATCCACAAGTTCTGGGTGCGATACCATCCTCCACTCGATCCTCCCAACTCAACTTGATGTCTGATGCTCGATAAGCAATCATGGACCTGTTGTTCATCTCAGGAAGATGTCTCCAAGAAGGCTAACAGAAAAATGCACAGATAATTAGTAAAGAAAAAGAGTTCTGATTATAAATGTCCAGATTCAATGTCCAGTTGAGATTTGCATGAAAGAATGGTGTATTTTAATCTAGATTAAATACCTCAACGTGATATGTTTCATCGGGCAGATGTATGGAAGCTGTCATCACTCCATCCTCTAAATGAACTCTGACATCCGATGTAGTTTCCCCAAAAACTCGTCCAGAGTAAAAGTTTTCACGGTCTGGTGTGAAAGAAAGAAGTTAGTTAGTTTAAATATTATAAACACATAATATACACATTATAAACTTAATTTTCTTATTGAAAATATAAACTATCACTGACTAGTGAAAAATCTAAAATTAATAAAGTTGTCCGACAGAAGATCTGTATGCAATGTCATTTTTCTTTTTAAAATCATTAATTCCCTTATTGACAACCCTGCATTATTGCAATTTATTTTACTTTTTTAGTCCTACGCTTATTTTGCAAGTATGTATATAAATTGCTATAGGGTATTTTGTGTTTATAGATTTAAAAAAAGAATGGCATTCAATGAACATGCAATAACTTGGATAAAAATCAACCAATTTTAATGATTCTTTTTGCAATTATACAAAAAAAATTATATTTTATGCTTCTAACAAAAAAACTATATATTCACAAATACAAAAAAATTTAAAAAGTATAAGATTATTTCAGTATAAGATATATGCATGCATTACAGTATAAGATACATACATTACAGTATAAGATTATATGCATGTGTGCAGGTACATGTATTTTTATGGATATGTATGTATGTGTATGTTTATATATGTATATATTTATATATTTTTTATATTCCTCTAATATATTTAAATACTTTTTTTTGCTCTTCTAAATAACCAATGTAAAATAAATATTAAAATTTGAAAAAAAAAAATTCATATAAAACTTTCTATTACAACACATAAATACTTGTCATACATAAACATAAATAAACACGTAAACACCTCAGCACAGGTTTTCCTAGTGAGGTGTTCACGAAACATACAACAATACCTATCCACAGTTTCACCTTCACAAACCTACCTTACACCCAACAATAAAATTACAAAATATATTATGTAAAAATGTTTTCGAAATTGATCTATAGGTAAATACTGTAATATATAGAAATAAATAAATAAATTTCACTTCACAATTATGTTTTCTCGCGTAAAGCCCAATTTTCTTGTTGAAAAGAGGAATCCTTTTTCCAATAAGAAAAATGTCGGTTTGTCTTATTATCCCATTAGCAGTAAGACGGAAATGAATGCTTTTTTTTCAATCACAGTAGTTGGTGTCCACTTTTTTGCCCGTGAATTCATTTTCAAATTTCCTGTGTTCAAAAATTGTACGGCATAGCCCTTGGTTTTTTTGACAATATTTTCAAAAAGTAATGAGGTGAAAAATAAATTGAAATAGGCTGTAGGTTTTGGATCAGAAGGAGCGTGTCGTCAGCAATTTCAAAAGAAATCATCAGTTGTTTTTGTAAAAATTTTTGTTGGAGGAATAATAGCAAAAATCTCGTTTATACAGTCACAAAATCCAAATTAATCCAAAGATTCACTTTCTATTATTATTCACTATCTTTTATTGCTATGTACAATAATGTTACTTCCGTCGTCAAGGTCTCCATTTATCGGAATGAAGGTCTTGTCGTCCGTAGTGTCGCTGTCTTTCGATACATCGCAATTGTCAAATAGAACTAACTTCTGATGTGGTGAAAAATTTCCATTCACTTTAGAGTATATTTATTTTAGGAGGATAAATAAAACATACAGTTATCAAGACATGCACCAACCGCAATATACTGCAAACAAATTGAACACGCACTCTCCTGAGGACCTACAAATGCTCACTGAAAATTGAAGCGCTGCATAGCAATTTACATAACTAACGCTTATAGTGCGATAGCGCTGGGCAGCAATCTAACGGTTAATTTCACACATCTATTAGACTCACAGACTAGAAATATCTTGCACTGCTTTTGTGACAATTTGTTCACAGAGCTATTTGTAGCCATGCACACCTAATGATCATCGTAGCCAATGGCTTTCCCAAGACAAGCAATCATTGGGTGTTCCTCACAAAGAAAGACAGGTTACAACGGAGCTCTTAGCACCAGGAACACATAACAGATCCCAAAAAAAACGGTGTGTGAACAGATCTTTATTAATAATTTCACGAATGATCGAAATTACAAACCTAGATGGATATTTGTTTCTTGGCCATCTCCATCAACCGCATATGCCTTGAATTTAGAATGTAACACAGTGTGGTGAGGGTGTAGTATTAATCTGAAATCCCTCCCAAGAGTTCTGAACTTAACTTCTTTAATTGTGTTAAATGGGTGACTTGAGGGCTTGGCTCCCCTTTTAACCACATGGTGATTAAGAGCTGTGGGATCCAGCATTTCAAAATACTTCAGATTTTTGTGAATAGAACCTAAAATAAACAATGGTTTCATAAAGGAATAAGGTGTTAAGGAATCGTCATATTATCAAGTACAGAAATCATATAAATCCCACCATTAGTCGGAATCGAAAGTGTGAACAAAATGAAAAGCAGAAAATGTGGGCACAGCATGATTAAATCGTGAATATTATCCTTTTTAAAATTAATAAGCACCGAACATAATCAATACCGCCCAATGAAATGTCATCACAAATTACAAAGAATACAAAGACAAGACACCAAAAACATTCAAAGACTGTCCATAGATATTGGAACTGTCACTGTCAGCGACTTTTAGAAGGCGTTTTTAATGGGAATGTCACACAGCTATAAAAGATCATCGCTCGCCATACAATCCCATACCTAAGACCCGCCACACCTAAGCAAATGATGCGCTCGAAGCTCAACTTTGTACGCCGTAACCGCTGCTCACGCGATATGCAAAAAAATTTGCCAACCCCTCTACGCCGTAAACAGGAGAAAGGTCATTTTAATTACGGAGCTGTAGAAGCATGCGGATAATAGCTGTCAAGTTGACAAATCCAGTACAAAGAAATGATATTTTGCGGTAGTTCTCTAATTAAACTGACCTCCTCTCCTATAAAAGGAAGAAATCTTTTATAGCGTAGTTTGTCAGTACAACATATAAGCGCTTGCGGTTCAAATGATAAGTGCTCGCGCATTTAATGTTGGGTGTGGCCGATGCTTAGTGACATATTTAGCTATAAAATATCATTTATAACACAATATCGCTTGCCATACAATCCCCTACAGACCCACCACACCTAAACAGATAATGCGTTATAAACGTGACGTTACACGCAGTAACTGCTATATTTGAAAAGTTTTGCGACTCCCTCTCCACCGAAATATTTTAATTACGAAGCTGCGCAAACGTGCGGCTGTCAGCTGTCAAGTTGACAGATCCAGTACAAAGAAATGATATTTAACGGCAGCTCTCTAATTGAGCTGACGTTCTCTCCCGCTGTAGGTAGAAATATTTTGTAGCGTGTCGGTACAACACATAATCGGCATAGGCCGCACTCAAAAACGCTCGCGCCTTTAATGCTAAATGTGTCCCGAGCTTTAAAATAAAGTTGTAATTTTGTAAACTCCTTTTTACCATCTTTGATTTAAAAAATATTTTTAATGTAGAATAAAATTCAATCAAAATGAGCGCTCAATAGGTCAAAAGTATTTTTTTAATTACTGAATAACGATTTGGCGCGGTAAGTACTAAGTGAATAGTTTGTTTCTGTCAACTTTCTACTTCAAACTTAAGAGTTCCATGGCCAAGTTGTCAAAAAAGCCCGGTGTTTCACGTTTTTGGTTTGAAACTTGAAGGTTTAGTTTACTTTTAGTGAACATAATTTAATAGAATGGTAAGTGCAGAAGGCCGGTAAAAATAAATCTAATATATGTAAGTGCTCGTACGATATTCTGAAATTATGTTTGTTTCCAGTATGCCCTTTTGCACAAGAAGGATAATGCCCACGAAGACGCGATTTGGAGCTGTGCATGGAGTAGAGTCGGGGAGAAATCTAACAAAGATAAGGACAAAGATAGTGAAAGTTCTTCAAGGAGGTTAGAGAATATTCGATAATATTATTGCCTAAATTGATATATTTTTATTTTACATTAATTTACATTATAATCTATTTCATGTTTTTTGTTATTTGCTCCTTCCTTTGATTCATGCATAATATTCTCTTGTGTCATATTATATCCTTTTAATTTTGTTCGCTAACATGTCATAATGCTGAGCCTTTGCATAAGATTATAGGATACCAAAACATTGACCAAGAGAATTACACAGATGTGAAGTGAAAATCTTAAAAAAATAACAATTCTCATTCGAAGCATCACTGTTGTTTTTAAGACAAGACGAAAACCTTTTCGTTTATGTCATTTTATTACATATGTTTTATTACATATGTCATATATTTTATTTTGTTAATTTTGCCTTTGTTTTCAACCTTTGATTTATTTTTCCAGAGATTCCAATGCATCTTTCGAAGGAACAACGGACTATGTGATCACCGGGGGACTGGATGATCTCGTCAAAGTTTGGCAAGTCAGAAATGATAGATTGGAACTGAGGCACAAGTTAGAAGGACATTCTCTTGGAGTTGTATCCATTGCTGTGAACTCCACCGGAAGAAGTAAGATTTTAATAGCGTTTCCTTTTTTTTAGTAAATTCTTATCAATGATTACGTTTTCACTGCGTTCAATCTCCTCATTCTGCTGAATAACATAAAACAGAATCGTGTACTCTAATACTGTGTATAGCGCCATTTTTATGTAAAGTATCTTACACTATATCGCACTTCAGTAAAATCTAGTTAATATGTTCCTAAATAAGAAGTATATAATATAAGAAATTCAGTCCCTGGAAAACTTTGGAAGATAGTTTCACTATGTTATAAAATGTTTCAGCAATTGCCAGCAGTTCCCTAGACTCCTCACTCATGATCTGGGACGTGACGAGCGGAGACAAGCTGATGACGATGGAGACGGGTCCCGTGGATGTCTGGACTGTGGAGTTCTCCCCCGATGATAAGCACGTCATATCGGGCAGCCACGCAGGAAAGATTTCCATGTACGGTGTGGAAAGCGGAAAGCAGGAGCAGACCTTGGATACTAGCGGAAAGTTCACCTTGAGCATAGCTTATGTAAGTTAACCACTCTGACCCATAAGCTTGTTTACACGACAATGTAACATTACTAGACATACGTATGACATATGAGGCGTAGCTGAGTTATTAATTAAATAATATAAAATAACATTATGTTGTGAATGGCTTCTTGATAATAATAATGCCTTCTTCACAACGATCTGGAACGAATGTACAGGATAGCCTGCAGGTCAACATCATCTCTGTTAAGCTCTCAAAATCTCTCCTGTTAATAATGTATGTAGGGACATTGGGCATCTAGTTTTGAATGATTTAAATGTAGAGCTGTTCTTTAAAAAAATTAGAGTCTTTGTGAGAGCCCTGAAGGAGTAACCATTTGTTACTGATAACAGGGTGGGTATGCGGTGGGTTGCGATAACCTCCAATGTAGCCCCTCCTTTATCCCGCCTCCCAACGCTGTCCAACTAGTTTCCCTGCCTTTACACTGTACAGATAGATAGGGGCGCTCTTGTGAGGTATAAAAAAAAAATTATGACGATGAAGAAAACGCTATTGGCTGGTAAGACAGCTGTTACCGACATTGGCCTGTATTACTTCAATAAAACCATATTCACGAAAAAAAATGAAGGTGTTGTTTTGACTGCAAATCAAAAATGGTAAATGGAAAATAAGAATGGTTCCGTTATTGTAATTTTTTTATAAATTTTTTTCATGAATAAAAAGAAGATGAAAATATCTTCATTTTCCTCGATAAATGCTCTCCCTTGCCATTTACCTCCAGTGCTCAAGTTATTGTAATTTTTTTATAAATTTTTTTCATGAATAAAAAGAAAATGAAAATATCTTCATTTTCCTCGATAAATGCTCTCCCTTGCCATTTACCTCCAGTGCTCAAGCTTTCCCGTCCTGTTCGAATCCTCTTCTACGCAGTCAGTCTCCCTTTTCCTCAGCTTGCATTTAACTTGCTTTCTGCATGAACAACTTTTTTTTGTGTAATTATTGTAATTAATACATAAAATGTGTGTTTGGCCATCGTCTTTCAGAGTCCAGATGGAAAATACATTGCGAGCGGCGCCATAGATGGCATCATCAACATTTTCGACGTGGCTCAGGGCAAGCTGGTGCATACGCTGGAGGGTCACGCTATGCCCATCCGAGGTCTCTGCTTCTCTCCCGACTCACAGCTGCTCTGCACCGCTTCTGACGATGGCCACATCAAGCTTTATGATGTGTAAGTCATTAATAATTTCTTGATTATTTATTAGTAACTATGCTAGAGAAATAAAAAAGTCACATTTTCCAGAAAAGACAATAAGTAGCAATTGCAAAATTTGAAGTTTTTGGAAGTCAAACATTTAACTTTTTAAATTTCGCGCCTCCGTACATGGAGCTACTTACAAGCTATTCGAGCCTGATGCACGTAGCACGCGCACCGCTCGTGGGTACCCGTCATACAATTTTGCTGGTGTTTGTACATGGCGCTACGCGACGGATGTCGGGTTGAAGTCGGTAGCGCGCTACCGACGATGCTGGTAGTGCGCTACGCGTTGCAGCGTCTGCTACTTTCGTTTGACGTTTGACAGAAATGGCGTCTGAACATGAAAGTAATGTTAGATTTGTTCTGGAAGTGGAAAAAAATGCGTGTTTATATAACTTTACATTACCAGAATACGCAAGAAAGGATTTAGTTGTGAACGCATAGATTAATGTTGCAAAAAAAAGTCATTTGACATCGTGTTAACTTCACGGCTGCACGTGAAAAATGATCAAGTTCAGTATAATTCGGGTAGCGCCGTGTACGGAAATCAGCTTTAAAAAGTAGTATATCTGCAGGGTACTTGTGGTTGTGTCACAATCACGTAGTTTGTAAGTATCTCCATGGATGGAGGGCCTTCTACCCCAGAAAAACTGTAATTGAAATATATTGTAAGTTACATATTTTAAATCTCATTCTATTTCTGAATCTCCCCAACTTTACTGGGATGGTGGCGGTCAAATAAATGACTAAAAATCCATTTTATCTAACGTCTGTCATAATGTGTTGTTAGGTACAAACAGAAGTGCTGCCATCTATAATTTTGAATTCGATCTGTTGAAATTTTCATAAAATATTATGTTAGGTGTTTATGATTAATGAAACATGTTATTTTGCAGACAACACGCCAACGTAGCGGGAACCCTCTCTGGTCACGCCTCGTGGGTACTATCCGTTGCCTTTAGTCCGGATGGAAAGCATTTTGCTTCGTGCAGTTCCGATAAGACTGTCAAGATCTGGGAGGTTGGATCCAAGAAATGCATACAGACCTTCAGCGAACACACTGATCAGGTATTTACAAAACATTTTTAATTTATGTGCAGTATTTTTTTCTAGTTTACGAATCGAATGCAGGAAACGGATAATTCCAAAAAGTGTGATTTGCATCAATCTGAAAGAAAATTGGTGTTGCCAACTTTCAAAAGAACTTTGCGCTCTTAGGCCCCAGAGAGACTAATGAAATTGATTATCTGTTCAACAAAGAATTCATCAGATGTAAGGAAAAATTGTGTCCGACCGAAATTGAATTTCGGCTTCTACATATATACAGTGAAACCCTCTTAAGAAATTCCCGCTTAAGAAGTTTCATGGCTTAAGAAGTTTGGTATTTTCGGTCCCTTGGCCCCAAATTGGCCCAATTTTTCCCACATATAAGGTTTTCCTGCTTAAGAAGTTTGTTTTTTCCAGTCCCTTGGAATACTTCTTAAGGGGGTTTCACTGTATTCTAGTTTTGACAGAACCAAAACTTACTTAATAAATTAAAAACGTTCTTTTCCCAGACACAAGGCATTTTTATTGAAACTTGTAAGAGAGTTCATTAAAGTGGGTTTAAAATAAAATGCACAATGAAATAAAAGACAACTATTGAATGAATTGGTTTTGAAATTATTCCGAGTGGCTAAGTGTGTTTATGGTATCTCATACGTCAAGCACAAGAATGCCCCAAGCGATTCTGACCTTGTTCTTCATACGTTTTCTTTATACAAGAAGGTTAAAATCGCATTTCAAAATAAAATTTTTTGAAAATTTTGGCGTGTGCGCCGGCGCACACCCGGCACACTAGGCGTTTATATGAAATAAATGTCAATCATGTCCTATTGGGATTTGGCCCAGTGGTTAGTGTTGACTCCGGTCCCTGGAGAGGAAGGTTCAATCCTCAATCAAATAAATAAATTTTCTTTTTTTTAAAGACAATTGAAAATAAATGTATTGTTGCAAAAAACTTTGTTTTTTTCCAGGTTGGTTCTTTGGTTTGTTTTTCTGCAACAGTTCTTCAATGTACGCTGTAGGTTCTTTAACATTAAAGGATCATAGGAGAAGTCTTGTCAGTAAAATGATCCAATAAGAATCTTGCAAGAACATATTTTGAATGTAAATCAAGTTGCTTGCTTTTTTATTTGTAATGCCGTTGCAAGGGAAATAAAATTAGTGTTGTTGGAAGGTTAAATTTAATGATTTACTAAAACCAAGGGACAGTGCTTGCTCAATTAAATTGATTGAAAAGTATAGTACACGCCAAACTTTAATGCCGCCCTGAACTTGATACGATCCATGAACTTGATAACCGTAAGCGAAAGAGAAAGATGCGTAAAACATACATGCGACAGAAAAAGGCATCGGCGGGGAGGCATGCTGCTTTTCTGATCTTAAACTCACCTATTGCGACGATTCCTATATCAACGTCAGGTGTATTAAAGTTTGGCATGTACTATAGTGAAGCATAAATAAATGTAGAGTTGCTAATATACATTTTTATTCCAGGTGTGGTGTGCCAAATTCAACCCCGACAGCAATCGCCTGGTGTCCGTATCGGAAGATAAATCCATCAATTTGTACGATTGCCCCGTGGGAGTTACTCCTATTTGATCTGAAATCTTAAACATTGAAGATTCTGATCGACCAGCATAGGTTCTACTTGGAAGTACCAAATGAATGCATCCAAGTCCCACACAGTCATAAATAAACTTTTTTTGGGGACTGCCTGTACATGAATTATTGTAGTACCTTTGCGAAAAACATGCATCGTCGCCTGCATATTTAAATTGAACCTTGTACCTCAAGTTGTACATATGTTTTTTTGTGAAAAAAAAAACTATTTAAGTGATTTCTGTTATTCTCTCTGTATGTCAATGCCTGCACTTTTCCAGTGACCCGACACTTAATCCCCTGACAATTGGCCCCCCGAAATTGTAATTATTATTAAATTATAATTTTTTGTGCCTTATGTATTTACTAAAAATCGGCTTCAATTAAAACTTTAAAATTTATTTACAGTGTCGATGTTTTGTACTTATATACAAGTAGTATTTTCCCTAAATCGACTGCATATTGTCGATAAGTATGCGGGAGGTCCAATTGTCAGGGGATCAACTGTCATGGAATCCACTTTTTCTACACCATTCATAATTTGGTTTGCATTTTGAAGAAAACTTCAGCATTATTTATTAATTTTAGCTGATAATGTGTAAATTATTGTCCACTGCCAAACTAGGTATTCAAAAATAATGTTGTAAATTGCAAGGGATCTAATTGAAGATGACTCATTAATGCAAGTTAATAATTTGTGTGATTAGATTTATAATGACTACGTGACAATATTTGGCAATGTACGGAGTGTCCCAATAAAATTGTATGGTATGATTGTTTACGAAATGTATGTAGTATAGGTTACATAATTATTTGAAGGGTACATGGCTAAAACTCAACATATTGCAAGAATAAGGAACAAAAATTGAGATATCTTCTTATTCTTCGTCATCAGTTTTTATCTTCGCGCATCAATGATCTTCTAAAATCTCCGGTGTTCAGCTTTGAACGTACCTCTCTCAAATATCTCCAGTTTCCTATTTTCTTGATTGTTCTCATTCATCCGAGGCCGGCAGTTATGTTTAGGTTGTCAGTCCATCTCATCAGTTTCTCTTGGAAACAAAGACAGCATCCAATGATTTTGTACCAAAAGCCCGCGCATCAATGATCTTCTAAAATCTCCGGTGTTCAGCTTTGAAAGTGCCTCTCTCAAATATCTCCAGTTTCCTATCTTCTTGATTGTTCTCATTCATCCGAGGCCAGCAGTTATGTTTAGGTTGTCAGTCCATCTCATCACTTTCTCTTGGAAACAAAGACAGCATCCAATGATTTTGTACCAAAAGCCCAGCATTGCTAAGTGCCAAAGCCCACTTGAAGTTGAAGATTGTGGTGACAATGTTGTCAATCTTTGTATCGCTCCTTATCCTCTCGTTTGTCTTTCTATCTCCCAAGAAATTACCTAGAATTGCTCTTTCATTGGTTCTTTGTATGGTGGCAATTTTGGTCACAGCATTTATTTAATCTAATGTATTTTACTAACGGACTATGACGATTATGACACACAATACAGATAAAATTTACAGAAAAAAAAACAGTAAATACATAGTACAGAAAGAACAAAGACAAAATAAGGATATTGTGTAATATAATATAAACACTAGCGATGATATTTAACTTGTGACCTGAACAAATTCTTGGTGAGTGTCCATGTTTTCACTTCAAACGATAGTGTTGATGGTTATCTTGTTTTTTTTTACATTGGTTCCACACAGGAATAAAACGATTTCTCTCGGAGCCTATGTCTTTTAGGATGTTGGGGATTCTGTGTGGGGGATCTTTAAGGGAAAGGAAGAAGAGAAAGTTCTGGGTAGGAAAAAGGTTTGAGAGGTGGATAGGAATCTGGGGGTCGGTACGTCCAGGAGTGACGGATGTATGAATCCATTCCTCTCACTGCAGTGCAAGGTGATGGATTGAGAGAGTCCAGCTGGAGAGGTCTAGGTTAGGTCTCCCTTAACCAATCTCTCCCAATGCGGCCGCAGGTGGGCAAACGCATTCGTCGCCAAGACCTAGACAAACCTCAGCCCTTTGAATCCGGGCATCCCTGTTAAGTCGCCAAACATAGCGAAGCTATGGCAGGAGTGTTGGCTATCCAACAAATGGTTCCCAGGGCGGCGGGTACCCGTACCCACCTCCCAAATTAATTTCACCTCAGTAAATCTTCACAGTTTAAAATAACCTACTTGTACATACATCATCTACTTGCTTTATTCTTGTTACCTTTTTTGCAATTTCTGAAAATTTAGATAAACATATACCTACATACATTTTTTACTGATTTTTTTTGTGTATACCGTGCTGACGAGCATGTTTTAGTCATGAGTCCTTTATTTGCAAAACCTATAATATAATGAGATAATAATTGTAACTATATAAAATAATACATATATTATAGTTTGTTATAATATATTTGCATTAAATTGAAACATAAACATGGTTAAAGAATTTTATTATATACCAGCTAGTACCCGGCATGCGTTGAAATGCCATTCAAAGATATAAATTGTTTCTCCCTGCACGTCTTTTCCCATGCGTCCCCGAAACCTCCTGCGTCCCCTTCCCCAAACCCAGCAATAAAAATTGGCAGAAAAGCTTTCAGTGAAGCCTAAAATACCATTGGCTCCCAAGTTATCCCCGGTAATTACAACAGTGTGAAATTTAACAGTCCCTTTAAAAAAAGTTTTATCAATTTTTCGAATAATTCAACTCCTTTATAATTGGGCAGAACATTGCTTTGTTTCCAAAAGTCAATCCATCTGCAGAATGACATAATCCAAAAAGGAATAAATATTTAATTGCGAAACTAGATGTCAAGCCTATGCTGATCCGCGTGATTACCCAATGGATTTCCCACTTCAAAATCATCATAAAGAAGAACGAGGGGCATAGTGACCTCAATGTCACCTTGAGAATCTTAGTGTGATTGACATAATTTTTACCAAACTGTCCCCTGAATTGTATTTTCAAAATACCTCGAAGAAGATGGGGACACGTGTCTGGACTTCAAAGCATTGGTTAAACATTATACATAAACAAATTACATAATCCTTAGTTTCTATCCAGATAGTCTCTATAGAAAAAAAAGTTCTGTAATACATCACTCAAGGGAATTATTGCATTGTACAAGGTTTAGAGACCAAGCTAAGCACAGGCAGGAATAAATTGCAAGTCCCTAACAGGTGTTCATGTTTTCTAAATGAATTCGCAGAAAAATAATACCTGTAGCACCCAATTTCTCAACATCTTTACCCTAAGCTAGCCAATAATATTTTTGACAAAGTTTCTTCATATGATATGTGAGGTCTTTCACAGTACATAATGGTTTTTTACAAATATAATAAGAGAACAGCACATGTAGAGAAGAGACTGAACGCTTTTGACAATAAAAATTAGATCATCTCTTTAAAACCCAAATTGACAATGGTGTATTTAAGACTTGGA
Source organism: Glyphotaelius pellucidus (assembly GCA_936435175.1). NCBI lineage: Eukaryota > Metazoa > Arthropoda > Insecta > Trichoptera > Limnephilidae > Glyphotaelius > Glyphotaelius pellucidus. Next base: position 6,963,479 of record OW386552.1, on the reverse strand, counting down.
CGGCTGTATTTTGTTTTTACACAATATATTTTACAAAGTTTCGTCATATGGTATGTGAGGTCTTTCACAGTACTGAACTGTTTTTTACAAAGATAACATATCTGGAAATGAGACTTGACAATAATAATTAGATTGACAAAACTTGATTGAAAACCAAGATTGACAAAGGTGTCTTTAAGACTTGTCGTCGGACGGTGGTATTTTGTTTTTCGTTATAAAACGCAAACTGAATTAGTAGTTAGTAGCCAAATATCATGATTCTTCTGGATATTCAGCTGCTGTCGCACGAAAAATTTTGAATGTGCCGTCTACAGCATCAAGCAGCGAAGGAAATTCATACAACACTTTCTCGTAAGATACAAAAACTTATTCTATAAATCTTATTGACTAACCAACATAAATTACGAACGGCTTTAATGTTTCTCCTCCTCTCAGAGAATGTTGCGGCTATAATGTCGCTAATACATGTAACCTGCGATACACCCATCTGTGCTTTCTTGGCGTGTTGCCTTCCACGGTGTTTTCTTCCTCCTGACTGGATTGATGTTAATGATAAATTCCAGTGAAATGAGGGCTAGATTTGTTGAAGTCTTCTTATCATTTACTGAAAAAAGTGGGTAGTGTACATAATATTAGTTTGAGAACAACAGAATAACAGTGCAGTGAAATACAAAGAAAAAATTAATAATTTTTAAAAACAAATTTTACCTACAATCAATAACACCCAAGTATCCGTCTACTATTTTTTTTATCGTTACATCTGTAGATTTTTTTAAATTTTCGATGAGGCTATTTTAATGGTTTGCTCACAGTTTTGTGGGTAAATATTGTAAAACTGTTGCTGCAGATTTGGATACAGCTTGTCAAAGTCTGCCAACAGTAAATTATACCCAGTGGGCGCCTTAAGAATGGGAAACCGGCCAAAATAGTGTTTTAGGGATCCCTTTTCAAAGTACAGGTATCTCAAACGATCTTTGACCGTACCTGCCCACAAAGTTTTAAGTATTGAAAAGGAGTGTTCAAATAGTCTGAGCCCTCCAATTTGTTCAAATCTTCAGCAGAAGTTTCAACTGTAAGTAAGAGAAACTACGGGTTAGTTGTAAGAAATATATTTTGTGTGAGTGTGTTATACTGAATCTTTATACAAAAACAAAATAAATTATGATGTGTGTACATGATCAGTAAAACAATATGTCATATGATATATTTTTTACAGATTCTTTGAAACAAATATTAACTCACCTTCTGGTAAGGCTGACAGATCTATGCCGCTGCCTTCAAAATTCAGGGTAAAGTCGCCCAACTCTCTAAAAGGAGTGCTAGACCTACCACCTTCGTGAAGATGGCAGCAGAATGCCCAGCTCTCTAAATCTCCTCTTCCTGGTGGTGTAATGGATGTACAGGTGCCCCGAAGCATTCCTTTTGGGCTGAAAGGAATCACCCTTTATATAAGGCATATAGTATGCAGCTGGGGGCTCTTTAGCAAAAATTTCCCCAATGTCACGGGCGAGTTTTGTAAACTCTGGATGCTTATGTTGAAACTATTTTCCAGTGTGTTCCTGATTAACAAGCCTGTTAACTCTTTCCGCCGAGCAGAACTAAGCAAACCACCTGCATTTCGTCCTTGGTGAAGTAAAGCCCGTCCCTCCTCCGTCTTGTTCCGTACTTCCAGAACCTTAAAAAAAGCATTCACTATGTATATTGAGTTTTTTTACTTTGCAAAGCATCTAAACCAGTGATTCCCAAAGTGGTCCAGGTGGACCCCTTGGGGTCCACGGGAGACCCGACGGGAGTCCACGTAGGCGCGATAAAGAAATGGGGGTTCACAAGTTGTGGGGGTCCACGAACTGGTTTCGATTGAGACCCATCCTGTGCCCCATATCCATATCCCATCCTACCCCCCCATCTCATATCCGATTACGCCCCCTCCATAACAGAGCGACTGGCGTACAGTTGTACCAGTTATGCATGAGATCTTAAAATGCCCAGCTAGGCAAGGGGGGGGGGGCGTAGTAGGATATGGGTGTACAATGATGGGAACATACCCATACCCCCCCCCTCCCGTCCCATATCCCATTACGCCCCCTCGTACGACGCGTGTCGAGTTTTGGGAATATGGTAGAAATGTACCAGCAGGTGGTCCACAGTGACCAGTAAAATTTTGTGAAAGTCTACGAGAAAAAAAAATTTGGGAACCTCTGATCCAAACAAATAATACACAACACATATATAATATACTTACATGATTATTGTCTTCATATACTCAACGATTTCATTATTAGATTGACTGGATACTGGGGTACTTTCAGACACAGCTTCAACTATTGGAGATCCGCAAGTATGTAGTCGAGAAGCAGGCTCGATCACTCTGTGTACAAGACAAATTCAGAAATAATAATACTTTCTGTGGTTTTTCAATAATATAGCCAAATAAATAAAAAATATTATTGAAGAAGAAGATAACACTTATAATCTAAATGAAAATATGAAAGAAAGCAAGACACAGAAAAATAGAAAAAGACAATGGTCGCAACTGGGACTCGAACCCAGACCTCGTTGTGACCAGTGTCTTTTTCTATTTTTCTGTGTCTTGTTTTATTTCATATTTTCATTTAGATTATAAGTGTTATCTTCTTCTTCAATGATATATTACGTTGATGGGAATAACCTTCAAATAAAAAGATAGTTTCTCTCATAAAAAAAAAATATATTAATTGAAAAGGGACAATGGGGTATTTCCACAAACCAGGTATACCGCTAAAAACATGTGGAAGATTTAAAGATTATTTTTCTGAACATGATTATCGCATTAAAAATGTTTAATTTTAATATTTTCATTCATAATTATTGATTTCAAAACACGCGTAAACGGAACGAAACGAAAACGGCCCATGACGTCACTAGAGTCGCCGTTCCGAGGTTTATCACCGTGTTACTATCAAACATCTAAACATTCTCGACTTGTTCGGGGTTATGGACGGTTTTATTTCATATTTAAGATGATTGTGTTGTTTCTACAGTTTTATATAATATTGTCCAGTTGTAATGACTGACAGTAGTATTTTTAACGGCGTAATCCGACAACTTGCCTAAAATAGACGCTACAATGAGTAACAGTAATTTTCTAAGCCCTAAATTTCGGGATTCTAAGACGATATGGTAATGAAAACATTTTATTTAAACAAACCCTCTATATATTATTTTAAATGAATAAATTGTGAAATAACACAAATTAATCAAATAAAACTTATTTGCGCACGCCGGGTTCGAACCCGCGACCTTCGGATTGTGAGTCGAGAGTCTTGCCTCGGGACCACGGAGGCCGTCTAATATATAGTATATTTGCGGCACGTTCCAGAGTGGAAGATACTATTAGTATCGCCCTGGTGTAAGACCACCATTCAGAATTGAAACGTTGCTTGAAATGGCTTTAGCCGTGTTTAGTGACCAGATCTGAATAGCCAGGTACTTCCCCACCTTCCTCTTCCCTATCTCCTTCCCCTCCCCACTACCTTCAGCCTCACAACATACCCCAATTGGGGATGCCATAGTCTCACTGGCTCCAGACGGGAGCAGTTGGGACTCTTGTGCGGTATTAACTGTAAAAAAAAAAAAAAAAAACCCTCATATTATATACGTTATATAATGGTTTCAATATTTTGACAAAATAGAGTTAATTCGGGCCCTTTTAAAATTAAATTGGAACAAAATAGCAAGTGTCAGTTCGTTACATAACTTCCCTGTCATAAAATGACGTTTAAAACTTTGGCCATTCTACAAGTAAATTTCCTTATTTTAAGTGAATACCGCACAAAAGTCCCAACTGCTCCCAAACATCTGGAGCCAGTGAGACTATGGCACCCCATTTGGGATATTTTGTGAGGTTGAAGGTGGTGGGGAGGAAAGAAGATGCAGTAGAGGAAGGTGGTGAAGTACCGGCTATGCAGATCTGGTCACTAACCACGGCTAAAGCCTTTGAAGCAACGTTTCAATTCTGAAAGGTGGTCTTACACCAGGGCGATACTGAAAGTATGGTCCACTCTGGACTCTAATGTGCCGCAAATATAGTACATATTATTTTAAACGAATAAATTGTGAAATGCAAAAAAACTTATTCAAAGACCGGTCAGTGGCTGATTTGGCATCGCGTTTGGTTTCTCCATCACGACACAAGCAACATTATCCTGTTTCCTATGTGGTGGTAGTAGGAGATTTTCACATAATGTCAGATCATTCGTAACTCGTAAAATATATATTTTTTAAACGTTTATGATAAAATTTATATTGTGTATTATATACATATTAACGCCGGGATTGCTAGTCGAGAGCCTTACCCCTCGACCACGGAGGCAGTCATTAGTGTGTAGATATCCATCTTACGACTGAATATAAAGGTGTTTCCACGTTTAAATTATGAATTTAAATATTCAAAAACGAAAGGTTTTTTTTTGTAGTTTAAAATTTAAATCTGAAAAAAAAGGCACGGGGGCTCCATCGAATCCTCCTTCTTCTTCTTACTGTACTAAGGGCCAATATATTCTGCAGATAGTACACAACTGCTGACCCTGTACAAATAGCAAGTCCACCTGTTGAATTTGGCAGCCACCTTTGGTCTAGAGTCCCAAAATACTTGAAAATTCAGAAAGCACAAACGGGCGGTCCGTTCGATAGATTTCCCTCTCAAACAAACGGATTGCAATGTTTAGCGCGCAGGTTTCAGATTGGAATGGTGTCCTTGTTCTACCGGTATTTCAATAGAAGATGCTCCGAGGACCTGGCGTCATTGAACCCTTCGGCGCACACATTAAACGCACGCCCATGTACACGGTCGACATTTTTTGTCGCCTTAGTAAGGGTCGTTTAAACATCTTATTTTGGGTTTTCCTTGTAGTATTTGTAAACGTGTGTACCAAACTATACATGTTTTGCAAGTGGGAAAATATAGGATAAATATAAAGATATAATTCGAGCAAACTGGAAGTCAATAAATAACACCAAGTACAACTTACGAACTCACTACAGTCATCTACGGGCGGCGATCGCATGATGAGAGGCGCCTGTGACGTCACAGAGTGAACGGGGGCAAAAACATCGTTTTGGGGGCATTTTCAAAAGGCGTATTTTAAAACGTTATAGAAAGTTAAATCGTCGTCATAAAAATAAAATAAAAATTACGTTATCATCGTAATTTTTTGCTTAATTTTTATCAATAATAAAAAAAAATTGTGGAAATACCCCATTATTGCAAAGAATTTGTTAAAATTTCCTTAGTTGGACTTAAATTTAAATTAATGTATAAAGGTGTACATCTATATATTTTTTAAATTCTAATCAAAGTGTTTTTTCAAACCTTCATTTTTTGGAATCAGAAAAGTTTATTTCTGTTTACATTCGTTTTCGTGGGTAGTGCTTATTTGAGTTTTATCTAGTGTTATTTTTATATTGTTTTCGGGAGAAAATAAGGTAGGTAATTATCCACTTAACCCAATCAGATTTTAATTAACCCATCAGGCTAATTTATTCGGTTTTCGGAACAACTCATATCTGTAAATCTCATAAAAATCGTTGTTTCTCCTTCACTATGATGGTTAGAAATATGATCTAAACGGTGTTAGAAAGAGAAAACACCGCGATTTGTATTCAAATCTAAAAAAGAACCACAAAATAATTAATATGTACACTTTGTGAATCCAAAGTTTCCCACCGCAAATTGAAAAAAAAAAATTAAACTCTGGAAATTTTTTATTAATTATTTTTACATGAAACGACAAAAAAGTGAGTTAATGATAACGTTTATAACTAATTGCCTAATAAAATACGTAAACGTTTTTTTTTGTTATCAGTAACTTTAGTTAGAAAAACGTGAGGTGAGCCATTTTAAAACTTTTTTTATGTTTGTAAGTATTTAAAATTTTTATATTTAAAAAATTATGTTTATTTCGAATATGAAATTTGAAATTTTATTTCATCATCTTTCAAAAACAGTTTTTAATTTTCGGATGCGTTCAGAAATATTCCATTTACTTGGATTTATTTGAAAAGCTGAAAGATTTTGACCTTCTGTCGAAATAGGCTCGAGGCCTGGTTGGTTAAAATAATAAAAATATTAGTTTTTATAGAAAATAATCTTACTTTTCTTTTAATTTTGGACACTCGCATCGAAGCATTTTGGTAGCATTTCTTACGGTAAGCGCCTCAAACCGATTTGAGGGCCTCAAGCTCTGAAAAGGCTGGAGGTCCACGCGGACGTGATTAGACCTGTAAATAAACTTACGTAAGAGCAACTTGTGTAACTTACGGTATAAATTACGGTAAGTGACTTTTGTCGTTAACATTGGTAATTTAGCCATAATGGTACTGACAGACACGCTCATGAGTGGCATGCTCTCTTCAGGCCCGGATCTACGACTTTTTCAATTCGGGGCAGAAACTCCCACTGGCGCCCTAATGAGGGGGGGGGGGGGGTGATTTCAACTACAGCAGTTTAAATGTATGATTTCGCTAATAATTTATTATGAACAACGTACGCTGGATGCCAGGTGAATCTGGCGCCCCGGCTTGCCCCCCCCTAGATCCGGCCCCGGCTCTCTTACTACTAATGAGCAAATGATAGGGGAAATGAGCTTGCTTATTTATGATTAAGTGTGTCAGTACCATAAGTCACTTATGTAAGCGACGGGAATAAAATTACGCATATAAAGGCAGCCTAGCGATCGCCGTCTGAACTAACGTAAGTTCAACTTCTGTGACCATTAATTATCATGTAAGTTGGACGCATATATAAACCCTCCTAGGAGTAACTTATCAAAATTTTACGCAAGTGGTAAATTTGACTTATTAGTGTATGGAGCGAGCGAATGGCTGCGAACTCATAATCGTAATTGAAATTTTGAAAGCAGTATTTTCAAAACCCCGAATGCAAATAGTTGTATTTTATAGTAATTAAGATGGATCTAAAGATTTTTCTAAAAAAAATATTCGTTTTATAATAAGCGTGTCCAGTGATTTCGAAAGTTTACCCTTAAAATATATAAACCTTAAACTATATTATAATTACAGCTATTGTGCCAGAACACGATAAATTTTTTGGTTTACCTACCAGTTAAAGTCTCTTGGTATTCAGTCACCCCAAGTCTAGAGCATGTCGATCTAAGTTAGTAGGTTATGGATTTATTATGAAAATAAAAGAATGATAACACAAATAACTCTTTTTAGGGTTAATTGCCTTTTATTTAAAAAAGGAATGGTAAACGTTGAAAAACAAAACAGCACAAGTCAATAGGACCTCAAAACAATTCTCACAAGCGGGGTTGCCAATGCCCATGTTCTAAAATACCCACGATAAATGTTAAAAATCCCCAAATTGGGGAGAACGAAATAGCAAATTTCCCTACAAGTTCTTTCATAATTCTTCTTCCAAAATAAAACAAAATTCTATAGAATTTAGCATTTTTTATTGATTTATTTTATTTTATTTGGAACATTATCCGGTTTAAAACATTAAATTTATAAGAAAAAAAAATCGGTTACAATTCAATAACCAATGTTGACATGATGCGACAATAATAATTATAAAAAAAATCAATCGGTGTGCCAATAAATTGTACAGCTAGCAGAAAAAAAGGAAACATAAAACTAAGGTAATATAATCACAAGTAAGATGTCAGATATGGCTTGGAGAAAAAATAACTGAAAAAGTCAAAAAATTTAAAAGAGACAAAAAATGCCTACACAGTTGAAGAAAAGAAGATAAAATCGTTTTTTAGTGTTAAAACGTTATATTAACCAATTCAATTATTTTTATTTTGTTAATTGAAATTGAGACCATAATTTCAAAGAAGAAGATAACTTAGGAGGCGTACATTAATTACGTGAGCAGTTTTTTTTCCAATGTAGACCCTCCCCCCCCGTGAGATAAATTTGGGCCACTTCGTATATTCTTTTCAAGCAACGTGAGATTTTGCTGGACCCCCCTCCCCCCTTTTTGAGCTCACGTAATGAATGTATGCCCCCTTACCTACTAAATGAGCGATTTACATTATTATATAAGACTTTATAACAACATATTTAAAGAATCCTAAAGTGCACGACAAATTAGAACAATATTAATGAGTTAAGCTTGCATTCAGGTTGTGTAAAATAGTACTACTTTTGATAACTAATCACTGCATCACGTCATATTTTTTGGCTAACACTAAGCTTCCTCCTTCTTTCTTAATCCCTTCTCAAGTAGCCATCAATGCTACCACAGTATCTGTAAGAAGGCGATTTCTATTTTCTGTTTTCAAATTTTTAAGCACACCGAATTTCCTTACAACGTAAGCGTAGGAAAATTATAACATGAGCAATAACTGTTTAGTTAGTCTGACAGGGATTGGGAGTTGCGGATTAAAATATTTCATTTTTGAAGTCCAGGTCCCGATCTTCTTATTGTATGCCCCCATCGTTATTGTTCAAGGCCCCGTAACCGCGAAAAGAAGAAGATGGAGAGATATATAATTACGAATGTTGGAGAGAGCGCGCTAATATTTCAAACGATAAAAGTGAAGCGAAAATTGCTAAAAAGCTTAATAAAACATGACTCGTTTAAAATAGAGCAAAAATCTCGTGGAACGTATTTAAGTATCATTTTAAGAAACGTTGTGAATTTTTTCACAAATATAACTTGTAAAATAATAGAAATAGACTTGTTTAAAATAATTTTCGGAGCATACTTTGCGATTTTTTTCTATCGAGGGAATTTCAACTAATTTGCGTTTTGGCGTGGAACGTATCTAGATATTATCTTTAAAAAATAACATATATTTTTTAAGAGCTGAAAAACTTTAAATGTTTAAGGGAGATATGTAAGAAATCGGTCGAAATTCGGATAGCGCAGCCTTGAGCCTCGATTACATTGAGCTACTATCCGGCGAATTCACTATCTGCTAGTAAACTGTAATTATATTAACTAACTAACTAGCAGATTTTACACCGAACAAGTTTATTAGCAGATAGTGAATTCGCCGGCTAGTAGCTTGTAAACTCGTTCAATGCAATCGAGGCTTTAGAAATAAATGCTACGGTGCTGCCATAAAATAAACTACAAAATCTTCCGTAGAATGTACACATTTTCCGACATGGTTGAATAATCAAAAAAATGTCCAGAATTCTCGCAATTTCCGCGCAAAATGGTTCGCCTCGCAAAATACCCAATTCTTGAAAAATCTTAAAAATTCCCCACAATTTGGGGAATTCCCCTCGTTTTGCAACCCCGCTCACAAGACTGGCGTAAAGTGTGTGTGGGCCATGGGCTATGTGCGCCTGAATAACAGGCTAGAACACGCTTCGACTCTGATACTGCGTTTCTATTGGTCAGGAGATTATATGACGTATAATATGACGTCATATAGTCTTAAATCATAAAAATATCATATGCTTCGTCCAGACTGAAGCTAACCTTTCTTCCAACTTCCAAAACAAAGTCATCCGCACAGTCCTGGGCGCCCCCAAGTGGTTGATGGTTTCCCAACTCCACAACGACTCCGAAATCCCATTATTGAAAGACCACATCATAAGCCTCGCGGAAACATTTTATACGGGAATCCCCACACATGACAACGCTTCTATAAACTGCATCACCCAGTACGACATTAACGAAAAAACAAAACATAAAAAACCCAAACAAATCCTCCGAAAAATTCCTCCCCCCATATTGCAGCCATGGCTTTCCCCCCTTGCAAATAACAATTAAAAAACACGAATAAATTAATTTTTTCTACAACCATAATTTCACTATTATAAACTCGTGATGAAAGAGAAAGGGACCTTTTTTGGCCCGGAGCTCTGTATGCCAGTATTTCAAAAGTCAAAAGTCGACTACCGCACTAGGCACATGCCCGTATTTTGGTAGGTAGTCGACGTTACCTATGTACAGAAAACGAATAACTTTACAGGACAATATTGATAACTTTCAGGCATAATAATAATACATCGCGAAGTACATTTCATAATAAATACATTATTCGTAAATTATACGGATTTAATTTTTTATTATTGAATAAAAATTACATACAAATGGGAATTTACCCCCGCTAAGCTACTGCAAATAGCTTGTCAGCAGGAGATTAGTTCGATAGATTAGTTTTAGGATAATACTTTTGGATACCTACATATATTATATTATAACTTATAACAATACATGAAATAATTATCGTAAACGCATCAGCCTAGCAACAACATACGCATATAACTAACTACATATAACATACCTATGAACATTGTGATATAAAAATGTTGAAAATAATACAGAGACAGTATTTTATGGTGAAAAACGGTGGAATAAGAAAATATATTTTTTAAATATCATTAGACAGTTGAGTGTATAATACATTAGCTACAATATAACAGGCATATATTAGTAATTAATAACATAATTGCAATTTAGTACATGGTAAGAGTGAGCTAAATATAAATCTTAATACCTACATAAGGTTAGGTACTCCCTAATAGCCATGAGATCATTTCGTTATAGAGCAACTTTCTTAAAATTCATTTTGCAATTTGTTAAATAATAACGTATCATTAAAAATTGATAACTTTTAATTACGTGTATTTTGAAAGTTCCAATTTGATATTCGTACATTATTTACTTTTTAAAGGAAACTCGAAGATATTTTCAAAAAAGTTATACATTTTGTAGTAGGTATTATAATATATTTAGGTATCCAAAAGTATTATCCTAAAGCACCCTTGACTTGATGCGGATTAAACGGCGCTATATAATTTGTTCCGTTTGAATCCTAGTTATTAAAATATATATTTTATATACGATTAATAACGAGTACGTAAATAACCTATACAAAACATATTATCTACATTTACATAGGTATAGGTATTATCGTTTTGGAAGGTGATACCGCCGCCTCGGGAACCATTTATTGGATTACTCACACATTTGCCATAGGTCACCCCAAGTGGTTCGCTACGTTTGGTGACTTAGCAGGGGTGCCCGGGTTCGTGGGATGAGGTTTGTCAAGGTCTTGGCAGCCGATGTGTTGCCCACCTGTTGCGTGGCGGGCCGGATCGAGAGAGACTGGTCGAGGAAGTCTTTTGACCTCCGGCCAGAATCCCCCCTTGCACCGCAGTTAAAGGGATGGATTCATACGTCCATCACTCCTGGACACACTGACCCCTGATTCCTACCCACCCCTCATACCTTATGTAGGATATTCCCAGGACTTCTTCTCCTTCTTTTCCTTTAAAAGACCCTCCACCAGCATATTTTTACAGTGATGATTTCTTTGGAATCCCTTCATCAAAGAAAAGCAGGTACCTTCTTTACTGCGGCGCGACGTCATTTTAAATAAACGAAGCATAATTATTAAGGTGATCCAATAGTCCAGGGAAAAATCGAAATCGGAATTCACGCCCTTTGTGGGAGGAGTTTAAAAATATTTGAGAAAAAGCTTTTGGAATGGTTGAAAAAGGTATTTGAGAATTTTTTTTACAGGTTGATTTCATAAAGGTCTAAAAAAACATTAACTCCTTTTTTACACATTGTTTATTGCAATAACAAGGAAATTTAAAATTGATTTCACGGAACCGAGCGACGTGGAGCCACACGTCTATTCCCTGCTCCGGCCAGGGCGGTTCTGAAAGGAAGTGGGGTGTGACAAGCCAGTAGTCCTTCGGTGAACGACATAAGGGTCACTTTGAAAATCCACATTCGTCGGCTGCCGGCCGTATTGTGAAATAATAACGCAAAATTGCGTATTTTATTTTATTTTGTGAATATCGGGCGTAAATATCAATTTATTTTGCGATTATCATAAAAGAAACTAAATTTGCTACAATAAACAATAAAACCATATCCGAAAAGATGTTCATAAGTAGGAGAGTTTGCACTTGAAAGTGTTTTTTTATAGACCTATTACTTTATTTTTTTCTAGGCTTATTAAAAGACTTATAAAAAAATTACCCATATTTTTAAGGGCCAAGATATGTTATACACGCAGTATTTAATTGAAGTATCTATAATATTTCTAAGCGATCAAATTTTCAAACAAAAACACATGATTTTGTGTGATTTTGCATTAAATGTAATAAAATAATACCCACATTTAAATATTTTTTTATCTAATAATTAAAAAACTTATCTCATGAATAGCGTCTTCTTTCAAAGAAAAATTGAAACGGAGGTGCCTACCTATGTACAATTTTTACACAACCCTCACTCTTATTTTCACATATAACTACCCTTCTCCAAAGCACCCCTGCATAATATCCGAGTAACCAATAGCGAGCGTCTCACAGAAGAACGAATTATCAGACAGTAATAAAACTGAATTTACGACATCACATTCAAGTCCCGCATATTGTAGGAATAGGCGAGTGTGAGGAACAAGATAAAAATGAACGAATTTTCCCAACCGCAGAACAAGCTTCCACCCTTATAGTGCGAGACTGTTTGCTATCCTTTTCATTTGTAATAAGAATCCACCCCATTTCATGATGAAATATAAGTCTCCCGGTTTCAGTCTTTGACGTCATAGGGTCGTAAATCTGCCGAATATTCGGGGTAGTGTGGGAATAAGTAATTCTGCAAGGACTTTTATATTTTATTCGTACCCCAACACCCCCTTGCCAGAGGAATGAAAGAGGGAAGACTGGTTTGATGGGGGGTTGACATTCTCCGAGGGTAGTTTTACACAAGATCCCCTCGTCCAATGGCGAAAGGACATTTTTATGACGCGAATTTTACGATCCAGCTATAAAAATGGGTTTTATGCGCCTTTGCAATTTTCTTTTATAATCATCTTTTTGGCAATGTGGCAACGCAGGAGTAAATAAAGATAATTTTCTTAAAAGTTTTTTTTTTTCATTGAAGAAACAAATGATTTTTTCTACATTGATATAATTTATTCCGCGTTCGTCTCAATGGCCCTGTCTTGCCATGTCATAGTTCTAAAAAAATATCAATTTGGGAGGCGGGTATGGTTACCATCGCGACGCCTCATGAACCATTCAATGGATTAACCAACATCTCTGCCGTAGGTCACCCCAAGTGGTTCGCTACTTTTGGTAACTTAGAAAAGATGCGCCTGCCCACCGGCATGGCCGGCCGTATCGGGTGAAGTAGATTGAGGAAGAACCTTTGACCGATCCAGCAAGACTCTTTCTTGCCTTGAAAAACGCCTTGCACCGCAGTGGGAGGAATGAATTAAAACATCTTTCTGGACATATTGTCCACCAGATTTCTACCTGCTACTCGTACCCTTTTCCTTCCCAGAACTTCCTCTCCTTCTAGCACCCCCAAAGATGATACATACCCTGAGGAGATTATCTTCTTCGGGGCATCCTATGTGGAGTTAGGCCATCCGCTCATAGAGAAACTGAAAAAAAAACATTTGGTGAAGCAATCGCTATCCACAGGAAAGGAACTTGTGAATTTCATTGGCGGTCCGCACACAGGTCGTGAGTTGCTACCATGGCAATCTGTAAACAAGGCAGTAGTTTTTCAGTTGCCTTGTTGACAGGTTGCCATGGTAGGGGCTCACGACCTGTCAAGTTTTGTAGTGTTTTGACATGTCGGATCAGAAAAATATCGATTTTATTAAGGAGGTTGATTGTGATTGCGTCGATAACTGTTTTTTTTCAGTTTCTATATGAGCGGATGGCTTAAATGTAAAAAAAAATAGCTGTGAAAAGAGCAAACGAAATGAATTTTTGTGATCGCTGTCTTTGAACTGTGATTATTATAATATTTCGGGCCTTTGGATCAATTATGATTTGAGATTTTCATGATCAAAATGTTGGTTTCAATTGCAGACAGGACGGACCATCTTCAAACGGATTTCAAATCAATGGGAACTCAGCCATCCTTACTTACTTAAAAATTCCAATAATACTAATACCTACCTAGAGACGACGGGCTAATGGTTCTTAGAATCCGGTGCTTAACTGCTAAATCCAAACTAAACGCCGAAACCCATTTCAATTTAACTAATTAGACTTAAATACCGAACCTAAGAGAATTGACGCGCGCAACACGGGTGACGTAAATCCACTTTTCACTACAATCTACGCATCTGATGATGGAAACGACGCTGTACGAAATATTAGACATCGGAGGGTCAAATCGTTCAAATAAATGTAGCTTCGTTCAATAAAAAATAGAGTCTTGACGTGTACAGTGAAGGAGGAAACCATATGTTTCCTTATAACGCCGTTGGGAAAGTGGTGGGGTCCCCTCCGATGTACGAAATGTTGACCATAGAAGAAGGAATCGCAACATGGCTTAATACCCCAAAAACAAATGTAAGAGGATCCACTAGTCCTGGAGAAATTCGACAACTGAATTCACGCCTCATTTTGGGAGGGATTTAAAAAACTTGAGAAAAAGTTTTTGGAAAGGTTGGAGAAGGTATTTGACAGTTGTTTTTCATATGTTGATTTCGTAAAGGCCTGTAAAAATATTAACTCTTTTTTTACGCTTTGTTTATTATAATAACAAGGAAATTTAAAATCGACTGCACGCTGCACGGAAAAAGCGACGCGAAGTCTAGAGACGTCCTTACATCCCCCTAAAGTCTCCATCCAAAGCCAAATCAGATGCAGACAGTGACCTTACTCTTGCTTCGAAGGTCAGGTTTGGAAAATTTCATAAATCTTGGAATAAAACTGCAGATTGGTTTAAAAATCAAACCGGCGCCGCGTCGCCCGCAAGGTGCCCGCCACGCGGCTGCCCGCCACAGACATCCTTATTTATATAAATAGAAGATATTCATATTACTCAATATAATATTTCAGCATTTTAGTGCCAAATTTCATCTTTTCCATTATCGATGTGGGCAGTTCTTTCAGTAAAAAATTAGATGCCATTTTATTTGTTCATCAGAAAAAGCTTATCACAGCCCTAATTAAGTATTAAATTCCTGCTATTCACCAAATTAATTTGAATTAAACTGTATTAATTTATTTTCTCTACTGTTACGTCAACTACATTTTCCTTTAACCTCCCTCTCCGTCTTTCCTTTGCCAAACGCACGATAAAAAAAAAATATTCGAGAAAAAAGAAACGTAAAATTCTTCCTTGCAGTAAACTTTTCGTTTAATGGTTACGATTATATTGGATCATAAAGTGTATTTAGTGCTGTATTGATGAAAATGTTATTTATTATTAATAATGAACTATATCCTACAAAGTTTCACTTAATTTCATCTAACGACGACACAATACCCTAAAATAAAGTCGGAATCTAAACGACGTAAATGAAGAAGGCTGATACAAAAATATGCGACCCGCTGCCGTCTAGAAAAATAAAATCTGGTGCAAACCGATAATTTTATAGTAGAAAAACGTTTTTCGAATTTAATGGTAACGTCCTGTTTTTATTTATCTTAGAAATGATGATGTACCTGGGTATTGGTGTGAATAAAAAGAGGTTCTAGTTTAGAAGTTCTAGTCGGAAATGTAGTTAAAATGTGAGTCCCGATTATTAGAGAATTGTGCCTCAGTAAAAATTGTATAGATTTGTAGGTATTTAGTTAACCATAGTAGGCTTTTAGGTACATACTTATTATAAAAATATATTACATCAATATCTTTTACACATAATTACACTGCAATAAGGCACCATACAGGACAGAATGAAAACATCAGACAAAAAAAAAAAAAAAAAACAAAATACAGAAATCTTTACTGTATAGGAATCAAGATGTATCGCTTAGTCCCCAGTGAAATTCAGAATGTGCATAGATGTAGCGAATTCAAAGAAAATTGTAGAATAAATGTACGTAATAATTATTAGAGATGTAGTTTATTTTTATTTTATTTATTTCTATACATTACAGTATTTACCTTTATAATTTTATTATGTTGGGTGTAAGGTAGGTTTGTGAAGGTGAAACTGTGGATAGGTATTGTTGTATGTTTCGTGAACACCTCACTAGGAGAACCTGTGCTGAGGTGTTTACGTGTTTATTTATGTTTAAAAGGGGCTATTTCACCAATCTCTTTAAATGTTGCTCTTAACTACCGGTCACATAACTTTATTAGTAGGAGAATCATGCTCAAAAACCCGTGCGCATTTCGCCACAGAAAATATGGTGCCAAGTAGCTATTTTGGTCTACTGCCACGCCTGTCTTAGACGTGCTTAGACGCCATTGTTTCTATGAAATCACAAACGTCAAAAGTGTCAACATGGTGTCAACACAGTGTTCGTTTATTGTTGTTTACAAACGGGATTGGTTTATTTATGCAAACTATAAGGTAAGTTCAACGGGTTTTTGTTATGTTTTATTGATTATTGAGTGATATTACTAAAGAATTTAGTTGAATTTGTAGATTTGTCTTAATTCATGCGTCACAAAATGTTTTACTCTTTCTTCTTTCCTCATTGCTATTTTTTGTGATTTTCTGCTGTTAAATCGTTTAGGTACAGTGTCTTTAACATCTATTGTGTATTTGTCTGCAGAGCCTTCAGGTGAACCAATACATTAAAGTGAAATATGAGGGACTGGAGAGACAAAAGTGCACCCTCATCAGATAGGGACCCAGCAACGCTGTTCCCTTGGACAACATAGAGACGATGATAAAATGTACGATCTCCCTCACCAGAGGCACCACCAGCGGCTGGAATATCTATGCCTCTGCTCTAGGTAAAACATTTACATTGCATATTTAAAAATCAACCTGTACATTTCCTATTATATTTATTAAAACGCTTTTTAGGGACTTTTACACAGAAATAGTAAAAAATATACAATATTATGTACAACTGAGCGACTTCAGTAACAATATTTTGTATTTGTTTAGTGTTAAATTCTGGCTTGCCATTGAATTAAAATAATGCATGGTTTCATTGCGCTTTTACAAAAACAAGAAACTTAAATTTTGGGTCGCACAGTTTACAAGCGTTTCACACGTTGTGCAAGGGGGTCACAAAGCATCGGACCATCATAAATTGAAGACTCGGCATAATTATTTCCCTCATGCTCATTGATCCACAGGTGGAATGTGGCAGGTGGTTAGTGTTTCATGAATGTTTTATCCCTTATTATTACTTTCAGATAAACCGAATGCAATTGAGGAGTACACCGCTGTGCGTTGTGGATGAGGAAGACTAAAAGAATAGCCATCAGCCATCCAGAGTCTCCAGAGCTGCTAACATAATGATTATATAAAACAGAATGTATTGTTTACTTTACAATCTAGAATATTCATTTAGTAAGGTGTTCCCAACACGAAGCTAGTTATTCTCTAGCTAGTTCTAGTTCATTGAAATTTTTGTAATGTTTGTAGTTGAACAAATGGGTGTAGCTAGGTATTGATTTAGGGTGGGACAAAAAATAAAAATCTAGAGTAGATACCAAAAACAGTAGGCTTCGACAACATATTCATGCTTTGGGCTCTATCAACATGAACGGAAGACGGAAAAACCGTCATTTGAAGTGCTGTAAATTTGAAAACGCAACTTGGTCTACAATCTAAGAGGTCATGCATCGCCCAGCCAGAGTTGGCAAATGCCCCACCTTGCCCCACCGTGCCTACACATGGGGCAACATCTACTAAATGACCTTGCGTGAGAATGATTATAAATAATATACAATCATTTGTCTGTACCATTCATATTCATCCATACAATATTATAAAATATTATGGCTGCCGTCGTCCCACTGACTCCTGATAATGTTGCCATATATTTATAAAAACTAAGTATAATCTACCGTATTAGGTATGTTCTTACAAAGAGAAATGTTTTTCTCTCACATGTTATTAAATAAATATATTGTACAGATATACCAAAATATTCTGAAGTTTTATTACAGTTTCCATAAAGCTAAATAAGTGTTTTTCACAATAAAAGTACAGGGAATCTACTCTTTAAAACACGGTTGTACAAAATTTCTAGGGTCTCATACAGAATCACTTCAATCAGCACGTCCACCTGGAGAAGACACCTTTTCTGTAGAAGTTACTGGTTAAGGTTACTTCGGCATTTTCTCCGTCTGAAAGAAGTCATTTCAGTACTTGGTTTTTTCAGTTGGGGAAATCGAATACTGTTGGAATAAGGAAATGAATACTACAGGTGTGTAGTGAGGATATAGGTACATTTTATATACCTTCCCTGTTCCTGTGAATTCATTGATAGTACAAATATTGATTGTAAAAATATCCGTTACAGTAGTATGATATTCAGAGGTACTTACTTGGTCACATTGCAACATGATTGCAGTCCATAATCCCTTGACCCTCGGGAACTGGGTCAAATTATAAAAACCTTTTAAAAGAGCCGGGTCCAGAAGGAAGCGAATACACATTGGACGGCTATATCCAATAGCCTCCGACTATCTTTTTATAAATCTGCAAGCAGACACCAACAAAATCTCCGGCTGACAACAATGAAATTATTATTTGTTGGAAATTGTTGGAATGCAATTTATATGGTTATAGAATGACATAAAACCTAATATACTTGTTATTGTTGTTGAAATATGATGTAAGTACTACAATTCTGTATTATTCTTCAATATATATATATTAAAATAACACACCAAGTGGTTGAGAGTTTTTGTCTTTAGGCTGGTCATGGATTACAAGAACGGCATTTTCGTAAGTAGAAATCGTGAAAAATTCGGGTAATGCAAATACGATTTGACAGCAGCTGTCTGTCATATTTATTGAACCCGTGGTAGAAAACTTTGCTAATATGGTAGAAAACTTTGCTAATTTGTACCCGGTAAACGTTACTGGCTGGTCAAAGTACCAATTAATAAAAATAAACTTTATCTACCCACATAAGCATCCTTGAAGGATGGTGAAATCGAAAAAATGCTTTATCCTATTGGTAGTGCTTGTGAGCAAGATGGTGAAATACCCCCTAAGTGTGACAAGTATTTATGTGTTGTAATATAAAGTTTTATATGTATTTTTTTTCAAATTTTAACAGTTATTGTACATTGGTTATATAGAAGAGAAAAAAAAAGTTTATATAGGTACCTAGGTTTATATTAGACCACACGAGCGCATCTATTTTTAGTGTAATAATTTAACTAATGCTAATAAGTACCTACATATTAAAATTTTTAAGAAAAATAGTATCTACATAGCTACCTAAATACCCTAAGAAGTAGAAAGGTAGGTAGAGTTCAATGAAACAGACCTCGCCATCGTAATATTCGTATTTTATTAATGATTTGCGACAGAGAACTTTAAAGTATTCCAACCGTATATATTGAATTCTGATTGCAATATTGCAATTAATTATTATAAACTAGCTTTTCCCCGCGGCTTCGCTCGCACGGTATTACGGGAAATTACTGTAGCGGTTGAACTTATCAATTATACCCCCTCCTCCCCACCCCCACCCCCTCCCGAATTCCATACATTCATTCCCTTACATTCAGTTTTCAAACATCTCGCCTGCCACCTAAATTTCATAAAGCTATAGCTCAAAGAAAAAAAGAATTATCCAATTTTGTTCATTCGTTCGGAATTTATGCGCTTACAAACATTTCGGATGTTTATTTTTAATTAAATATTTGAAAGTTTGTGAATATAATAAAAAATTACACTATTTATTCAGTTCATTTATTCAGTCTTTATAATCGTTACGAATTATATTTTGAATGTAGGAACTGACATTTATTCCAAAACAGAAGCTTGTCCAAAAAAATAAAACATATTCTAATATTTGAATTTTCTGAAGCAGTAGCAATCGTTTCCATGGAAACGATTTTTTTCTGACGTTAGCAAAAATTTGCTTTAGTTAGCGACAGAAAACGTATAACAAATATAATATATTAATATTTATAATTTCATTACGCCAGAGCTTACCATCATATAATTTAGCTTTCTATTGGTGAATGAATTGTTAAAGTCTTTATATTGTGTTACGCGTGAAAAGGTCATAAACAAACTCGAGCAGTTTCGCATTTATAATATTAGTATGGATATGGATAAACTTTTGTCGGATTCACGACACATGTGTATCTAAAATAAAATCTTGTGTTTTGATAAAGGACATAGTAGGTTGGTACCTACATCAATAAATCAAGAATAGGCTGAAAGACAACTGCTTGATTGAGTACTTACCTTCCCATTTGAAACGTACAACGCTTTCTCTTAATATTCCGTTAATATGAAATCTGTATTGTATTTCCGTTAATAAGTTAAAAACTTGTGATTAGTTTATAAACACGATCAAATAAAAATGTAGTAGAAATCAAATTGAAAGATTTTGACATTCGCATATGATTTCGAGTGAATAATCATCATTCCCAACTGGCTTTATTTTTCCGCTTACTGTGATTTTCAAATATCGCCAGGATATTCATAACCCAGGAACGTTTACCTTTCTTTTAAAACAAAAAATGGCTCTAAGTGAAGAGATCGTCAGGTTTGTGTAAGTATAAGTTCCTTCTGAAGGTAGTGATTGTATTCGAAAATATATCCAAGTGTTCGTGGTGGCGGTATTTTTCATATAATTTAGTCATTCTTAACATTGTTTGGAAAAGCTTGTATTGAATCGGTAAGTATCGATCCAAAATGTTTAAAGATTTCCGTGAATTTCAGCCTTATATTAAGATTAATTTGATTAATTAAAGATTAATCATACATGTTGTACATTCAGTCGGAAAAGCATGTCTTCATCCGGGAGATTTTTCGCGCGCGGTGCACTCAGAATGCTCGATAATTCTTTTGCCTAGCTTCTTTCAGATCATCAAATAATTGTCCAATATGTAAAATCATTCCATGAATTAAGATTATGTGAATGCTGGTTGGCGTAAAGTACCACTTACATAGACTTACCTATTACCTAAAACGTTGCAGTCTGGCTCTGAAGAGTGAAGAGCATATTTCCCAAAAATGTGATCTGTATTTATTTTATATCCACTGTAAATTGTATCCAGTAAAACAGACTATTTCAAAAATTTGGATAAAGTTTTAGGTATGTTTTTTTTTTTTACTGTGAATTTTCTGTAGAATTTTCCGGGTCAGCAATGAATCTACGGGAAGAGTTCTCATTATTTGTTGTTCCAAACATAAAATCAACTAAAAGTTCCAAACCTGAATGAAACGCATAGATGATTTTGTTGTTTTCTGATCTGAAACAATGTTTTCTTCCCCAGTTCTGGCATCTCGAAGTGAAGTAAGTGTTAATTATCATTTTTAGTGTGAACTTAATTCTTCTAACCTGTTTTTAATTCATGTACTTTGGTTCCCAAATTATGCTTACTGGATTGTGTCATGAAATATGAATCTCATAAAATATGATCTCACATTTTAACAAGGGTTCGCGAAAGTTCACCTATTTGAATGTTGTGTCTCTTCCTAATCTTAACTTCGTATCAATCATAAAAAAAAATATAACACATTTGTTTCAATAATAAAAACTGTGGTCGGGATCATGGGGTGAGGTTTTTCCAAGTCTCGGAGGTGCATGCGTATGTAAACCAATTGCGTGGCGGGCTGGATCGGAAGAGGCCAGCTGTGGGAGACCCTTTGACCTCTTCTTTGCTTCTCATTGCTTTGTACTTCAGTGGAAGAGATGATTTATAATTCCGTCACTTCATGATATACTGACCCCCAGATTCCTACCCACGCCTCTTACCCCTTTCCTTCCTAAAGTATCCTCTCCTTCTTTTCCTTAAAAAGACATTTTATACAGCATCTCCAAAAATGACACATATGTCAATATAAATATTTTCCACAGGGTCTCCGCGTTACGAAACGCCGCGACGGCAGATTCGCGAGGTAATCCAATAGTCCAAGGAAAAATCGAAATCGGAATTCACGCCCCTTTGTGGGAGGATTTTAAAAATACTTGAGAAAAAGCTTTTGGAAAGGTTGGAAAAGGTATTCGAAATTTTTTTTTACAGTTTGATTTCGTAAAGGCTTGTAAAAAACGTTAACTCTCTTTTTACGATAACTCTTTTTTTACGAAACGTTAACTTTTTTATTGTAATAAAAAGGAAATTTAAAATTGATTTCACGGAACCAAGCGACGCGGAGCCTTACGTCTATTCCCCGCCGGAGCCGAACTGATACAAAATGGGTGTGGCAAATCAGTAGTCCGTGGGTGGACCGCATAAGGTTCACTTTGAAAATCCAAAGTCGTCGACTGCCGTATTGTGAAAATGGATATTTTATTTTGTTTTGTTCGGACATAAATATCGTTTTTTTGCGATACTTATAAAAGAAACTGAATTTGCTACATTAAACAATAAAACCATATGCGAAAAGGTAAGTAGGAGAGTTTGCACTTGAAAATGTTTTTTTATAGACTTAATACTTTATTTTTTTCTAGGTTTATTAGAAGACTTATAAAAAATTACCGATTTTTGTAAAGGCCAAGATATGTTCTACACGCAGTATTTAATTGAAGCATCTATAATACTTCTAAGCGATCAATTTTTCAAAACGAAAATACTAGATTTTGTACGATTTTGCATTATTTCGCATGGCTTCTTAAAGAAAGGTCAGTAGTAAAGTCAGTGGTAAAGTTTCCAAAAAAAACATCCTGTGTTGTATGTATACGACTTCCGTAGGTATGTAAAAATGCCGTGGTAAGGAAAAACACACTGTCTTTCTTGAGAGCCTCATGAAAGATACCATGTTTTTACTTACCACGGCTGAATAGTAACTAACCCAGCTTCGTTATAGATACTTTATGAAAGCAGGCCCCAAAGTAATTCATCATTACTTAAAAAAACAACAAATCCTTTCAAAACACAATGTTGTGAACACATATTAACGATTATTGGACTCCAAAGCAGTAAACTAAAAAACCTACTAGGTAATAAATCGATAAATAAAAACAAACACACCAAAAATGACAAAGGATTTGAGCCTATGCAAAATAACATTTTTTCATAACAAAAAGGTTATCTGGTTAACGTGTTGTTTTGCATTTGTTATTCCTTCGTCAAAGCATTTTCAATAATAACCAATATCTAAAGAAATCTTGATGAATATATATCGTAGAACGGTGATTTTACGGGGTGGTTTGACATCACAAAAGGTGTTAAGCAAGGATGCGTAATGTCACCGTGGTTATTCAATCTGTACATGGATAATTGTATGCAAGAGTTGAAAGATATGGGATTGGGCGCGAAATTGAGTGATCTAGAAGTATGTTGCCTGTTGTATGCTGATGATGCGGTGCTGATTTCTAACAGTATGGAAGATCTACAGTCGCTCGTGTCTAGGATGAACGAAGTATGTATGAAGAATGAGTTAATGATGAATGTTAGTAAGTCTAAAGTAATGGTATTTGAAAGAGAGAGTACGAAAACAATGTGCAACATAGTTGTGAACGACGAATACTTGGGGCAGGTGGATGAGTTTGTGTATTTGGGAAGTATGTTTACGAGAGATGGGAAGACTGATAGAGATATCGAAAGAAGGGTAAATGCCGGTAACTCCATTAATGGAGGTCTGAACGCCGTTGGCAGCAACAAAAAATTGTCAAAAGAAGCGAAGCTAGCCGTCCATAATGGAGTGCTGGTACCTACCCTGATGTATGGCAGTGAGGCATGGAACTGGCAGAGAAAGGATGAAAGTAGACTGAATGCTGTAGAAATGAGATCCCTGAGACGTATGTGTGGTAAAACCATGTATGATCGTGTGAGAAATGTGGAGATCCGCAAAGAATGCAAGGCTGATGTAAGCGTAATGAATAAGATTAAGAAAGGGACGCTCAGATGGTTTGGGCATGTAGAGCGAATGAATGAGGAAAGGAGTGTAAGGAGAATATATGACGCAAATGTGAATGGTAGACGAAGTCGGGGACGCCCGAGGAAGACATGGCACGACCAAGTGAATCAGATACTTGAGTCGGGCGATGTCAAGAGTCAGAATAACAGAAGAGCATGTATGAGACGATGTATGAATGTGAACGAAGCAAGGAGTGTGTGCCAAGATCGAGTTGTTTGGCGGTCCGTCCTCTCTGCCTACCCCTGCGGGGAAACGGCGTGATGGTTAGTTAGTTAGTTAGTTAGTTATATTGACATTGTAATTTTTAAAATTTAAAAAAAAAATTATTCATATTTAGGTATTGAATAATTTTTTAAAAATAAAATATAAAAAATTATTCAAAATAATTTAATATTAAAAATAAAATTAAAAATTATTCAATACCTAAAGAGATCTAGATCATTTTGAGAATATTCGTATTTTTGATCTTGTAATTTAAAAAAAAATAAATTTTAAGATTCATCATGCAAGTTTTTCTAGTTTCAGTGTACTCCAGCCCTGATGAATCTGATGCTATATACAGATGTACTTATATATTAATCTTTCTAATTTTTAATTTTAATTTGAATTTTTTTTTAAAGAAAGACAAACATTCCTGGGTTACGAATAACCCAACAATGTTTGAAAATCTCCTACTACCCCCACAGAAAGCCGAAAATGTTGCTTGTGTTGTGATGGAGGACTTAGCCAGCCGAGGAATCAAAACGGGACGCCCGAGTGGGACCCAAACGCGATGCCCACTCAACCACTGACCGGTCAAATCCGAATCAAAAATTTTCAAAATCGTTCACAATGGGTTTTATTATTTATCCCTGGTTAGATATATCCATCAGCCTTTCTTTCCGGCATGCTGGGTATTAATAGCCTTGCCGATAGAAGTAAAACTAATTTGCCGATAACATCATATAATCTTCTGAACTGTAATATTTGTATTCCCGATATTATACAAAATTTTGAGTTTTTGTTCCCGACAACTTCACAAGAGCGCGCAGGCACAGGATTTTTGTTGTTCCGAGATGCAGAACTTACCTAGGTACCACTGGTAATGCCGCTCGGAAAATGATTCTGTTATTAAATTACTTGTCCACTGACATAGATATTTTTCAACTGAATATTTAACAATTTAAAAATGGTATTATCACTTAATAAAATATAATGTATGTTTGTTATTGGTTACGTAAACTGTAAATGTGCATTTGAAGTAAAATAAATACATTTTATTGTCTGTTCTGAGGATCAAAATCCTCGTGAAAATGCCGAATGAATATAACCATAAAAATATTGTTATTATTAAATCTGCGTAGGTATTCTAAGTTTTTACTTAGTGTGTCATTAATACAATATAATTAATTAATTAATAATTTTAAGTGACAATATTTAACAGTTTTCTAGCTCCCTTCTACCCAACCAATCAATTAGTAAGGTTAGGTTACTATTGGACCAATGTAGGACATTTTGCATGGTTTCATGTTTAATTCTGGAAAGATTTTATTATGTAATTTCGGTCCTAGATATGTATACGTCTTTTGATACTTTGTTGTATTGCTCCTTGGGACCATGAGATCCTCTCTAGTCTGACTTCTTGTGGTATATTAATGATAAATTTTATTAAGATTTTATGTTGTTTTTTGTTTTAGTTTTACTTGAATACTTTTCTATGTTGTTTTGACGAACGTCAAGGATATTATTTTTTTTAAAGAGCTCCCGCTAGAGAACCTACAGAGTTTACGTATATTGACTATATTGACTATATTTACGCATATTGTAGGACATATTGACATTATTTATAATTATGTAGGTAGGTACATACGAATAATCAGAGGTACATAAGGCACAGATGCGACAATTTTTTTTGCACCCCCGGGAGGAAAATCTGAACAATCCAAGCCATTTTTCAATGCTTATATATGGTACCTACCCACCTTTTCTAAGCTGTGTGAGACTTGCTGAGATCTGGTACTTATCTGACATAAAATATTCAGATATAAACAGGTACCGTATGAAACAAACACAGTGAACAGTACAAAATACATGTTGCCATGTTCAGTGTTTAGGCGCTATTTACGAGACGTTGGTACCGAGTCATCAACTGGTTCCATTTTTAATCTAATTTAACCGATCTTTATAGGTCCTACCTACCATAAATTTTGGCGAAGAGCCTCGTATTATTAACGGCCCATTTTCTCCAATATTTGCAATCAACCTTATCAAACAACTTTCCCCCTGTCACCCACGACGAAATGATAAAATATATGATTTTTTGCCAATTTATGGAGGCTCTCATTAAGTTTATCTCCCGCAAGCAAGCTGAAACGAGCTTTTTATGTTTATTGAGTACGTGTTTCCGGATATTAGGCAATTTATTACAAAGGGCGGAAACCTTTTATTTCCCCGGAGAACAAACATCTCGGCATTTTGGTTCACGAGGGAATATTTGGATTGCAGTCGCAACTATTCGCGATTATATTATGTTCAGTCCGTATATTGGAATCAGAAATGCATCATTTTCTAAAGGCACCTTTTCACCTACAGAAGGTGATCAAATGATTAGAGCCACGGTGCCAACTTGGGTTTTATGGTGAAATTAAGTCATTTTTTTGTCTTGAACCTACGTTTATTTTTGCATTATTACATATAAATTAGTGAACCTTAAAAAGATACCAACAATAATTTTTAAAATACATCATCAATTCGAAGAAGGTAGTTACGAATTCCTATTAATTGGTAGTTTATTGCCGTTCCTTTTTAAATTTTAAAAAAATTTACTCCAGATTTCGGGAAAGAAAGTGCAATCCCACGAAACCAATAAGCACATAAAATATGTACCTGAATCAACGTAAAAATAAAAATATTGTAAGGGAAAAACCAGAAGGTGAAAAACAAAACTTTTAGAAATCTACAACTATTTAAAAAAAAAGTAAGACTGGCGAATTACCAGGCCATTCAAGAACATATATACACTTATTGGTCCTGGAGGAATTTTGACACAATTTTGGCTTTGTGGCAAGGTGTAGAGTCAAATGAACTCGGGAGTCTCCTGAGCCTGGGCAGCATGTTTGTCTAAATTTCACCACAAAAAAAATGCAAATTTTGCACAGAGGCTCTAATATTTTGATCACTGAATGTCAGTAGTATAAATGCAAGCGATACCAATCAAAGTACACCAGAAAGTGATTGGACGTAGGGGCAAGAGACAAATTGAAGTTACTACAAGCGGAGGACGAGGTGAAATATTACGGTGGTCTTATTATTATTTTGATAAGACAGGATCCAGAGGAGACTAGATGCAGTGCGTTCGTTGCCATAAATGGGTGCATGAAGCTTGCACCAGTAACCCAGACTTTGCGATGCGTGCATGCCTTAAAATGTCCATATTCTCTTGGACATAAATTGAAATAATGTTCCAGGTACGATTTATGTATTGGTAGTACGATTTACCATATGTTTACATTTACGTTTGTCAAATCGTACCGAAAACCATATTTTACAAAACTTTTAATTTAAAAACCTTCCAGATTCCTGTAAAATATAATTTAAATGAGCATACTCTCCCCCAATAGATGTTTCCAATATTTAAGTACGTAAGTATTATACCGTTAAATTACGTACCTACTAACTATATTATTTTAACCAATTGTGTGTTTAATGTTTTCTATTGGTATTATTGTTTAAATTGATTTCAATTTTTAACCTCACTAGGACTAGCCTGTATCGCGTTTAATAATTTTACAAGACAATACAAAATAATGTATTGAAAGAACAATATTTTACATTAATTAATAAGGCATGTGCCTAGTATGGTGGTCGAAATATCCACAAATTATAACCATCAAAGCATTGAATAAAGAAAAAAAAATAGAATGTTTCTTACATTTAATGGGTACCTCCTAAGCTGAAGGTAGCTAATTCATAATAATATAGCAAACATGAATAAAGTGACCAAGTGTTGATGTTTGATTTGAAATAATATATTAGGTGTGATATTAATTACTGGACAGGGATGAAAAAAAAAATAATGTTCCTTTATTATTTGCATTAAAATAGAGCACCTAGTAGCTCTCCAGTTAGACCCTATAATATTTCTCTCAACTGGGTTATTAAATTCATTGAGATTGATGATTGAGAATTTTATATATCTAGGTATTAAATAACCAATTTGTAATAAGAAAACTTCTTTATTTGATGCTTATTGTTGCATCTAAACCGCAACTCGTTTGAAATTTGGAGCGGTTATCCAAATATCTGAGGATTCAAACAAGTTCGAAAAACCTTTTCCAAACTTTCGATATAGTGCAAATGCATTCGAACGCATCCTCTTTAGAATGATTTGCCTGCAGGTACAACTGATAATTAAAGAAAAAATTCTAGCCCTAGTATTACGGGAAATACAAAATGGAAAAGGACGTACCTAAAAGATACCCTACCCTTACAATCTTTAGAAAGGTCCCCTTGCAGTCTCCAACATTTCTTTCATGAAATATCCGCCCCTTTTGCAATGGCCGTCCGGTTATACAGAGTTTTATTGGCGGACAAAGGGGGAGACTCCCATCCCCTAATAAAATAGCAGATAACGGCCAGCCACCATGTTCCTGAGAGAAAATTCGATTGGGGGAAGCAGAAATTTTCCGAAATGGCGGCTTTTTATAGCTTGGTTGAAATATTAAATTATTTTCTCATGAATTATGTTAAGTTTTTGTAGCTAAATTTAATTTCGCCATTTAGAGGAATTAAACAAATTCAACACTGAAAAAAATTGAATGGATAGGTAGGTAAATATGTATACTGTGATTGTAGAAACCGAAAGATTAAAAAAATGTTCTTAAGTCACAAATTTTAACGAACACTATAATGTTGGATTTGAAAAAAGCGTACAGTTTTTTTTAAAATATTATCTCAACAAAGGAGGTCTTGAGTAAAATAATTTCCTTCAGGGCCTATTTCACTTTGTCACTTTTTTCTCTGAAAACCGTATTTACCAAAATATATTCAACAAAAGTATTATAAGGCTGGCTTTACATTCATAAGTTTTTTCTCGCAATTCACTTGTGTAAGCGATTTATGGCCAAATTACCAATATAAACAACATCAAAAGTCACTTAACATAATTTACAGCAAATTACAGAAGTTGTTCTTTCGCGAGTTTTTTGATCACGTCCGCGCGAACTTCCAGCCTTCTTACAGCTTATAAAATCGGTTTTATAAGTTGAGAGACTTTCCGCAAGAAATGGTACACAAATGCGCCGTTTGATAGATGTCAAATATTAAAAGACAGTTGTTTTCGTATGATTTTTTTCGTATAAAACTAGTGTTTATTTACACTTATTTGAGTTTTCTGAAAATGGGCATCCTTTTATTTAATTATCAGTCCAATCCTTTCTATTCTCAATGTTTCTGTTTTTAACATTACGTATTTGAATTCGATTTAGGTTGCTGTCAGGTAGCTGTCATTCGGATAAAATGAAAGAACTCCATTAATTTCTTCCTTTGACGGCACAAAAGTACGAGGGTAATTGTTTGATTAAAGTCAAATTCTATTTCAACACTTTATTTGGGCTTTTTAGTCTGTATTAAAAAAATCGCGTAACGTTGACAGTGGCCGATCGTTGTTGACAGGAAGCCATCTTACTGCAAATAAATTTACAAATGTAAACGGTCGCATAAGCATTAAAACAGGTCTAACTTCCGAATAACTTCCGTGAGCATTAATTAATACAAGTTGGATGCATATGTAAACGCTCCTGTGAGTAACTTGTTAAAAACTTCCGTTAAGTCGTAAATTTTACTTACGATTGTAAGCTAGCCTAAAGGTTATTATCACATTACATATCATTTAAAAAAAATGGCAAACCTTGATGGGGTAACAGTTCGGCGGTCTTCTGTTACATAGAATTATTTACACGGAAACATCTAGGAAGAACAATAGAATGCTTGATGTTTTCTCTCGTGCCTAGACAAAACTAAATTAAATTTCAAATAGATTCTCTGCCTCTGAAATTACCTATTCCGAAAAAAATACTGTTTTTGAAAGCAGACGAAAAACGCTTTCAGGTTATACAAAAGGACGTATTAGATATTACAAGTACAAATTTAAGTGCAATTGAAATTACTAAAATATAAAAACATAGCTTAATTTTTTTTTTTAAAAGTTCACCAATGTTTTTTTCTTTTCATATGTTATTTATGTAGACAAATGTATAATGCAGATTATTATCACTTCACCTTTTTTGTTCTTTATTTAATAAAAAACAAACAAACCTTGACTGGGTGAACTGTTTGGCCGCTTTCTGATTCATAAAATTATTTCAAATTCTAGCGAAGCGTCCATGAAAAACTTGTAAATGAAAATAGGAAACTTTATGTTCTCTCTTTCTAAATCTGTTATTATGTTATGTTTGACGGTATTAGAAACGGAGATGGAACGAGTTTAGTAAGTTCGTGTCATTTGGTGACTATTCTATTCTATGTGGCACAGTCATCCATTTTTATCTAGTCATTCCTCAAATGGCTGAATATCGTGTGGGATCTGCTTGTGGCAGAGAAGCTTATTCTGAAAGATAAGTTCTGGATGATTCCATGGCAGTTGATCCCCAGTTGGCAGTTGGTAGTTGGCCCCCCGGCATACTTATATACAATACGTTTACGGAAAATACGGTATATTTACTAAAACAAAATAATTTAGTGTCTCCGAAGGGGTGTTCATAGAAGATGTACCACCAAATAATAAAAGCATAAAACATATTTTCATTCAAATGTATCAAGGATACAGCTTGATTGTATACCATATACGCCAGCGTATAAATAAATAAAAAAATATCGACACTGTTAATAATTTCGTATGGTTTCCAAGACAACTCAGAATCATGTGACTTCAACACCCATTTGAAGTCATTAAAAGTAATGATTTTTTTTTTCAAATAGCCCATAACCTAACCTAATTAGCTTTTACCCGCGGCTTCGCTTGCATGGTATAAGAGGGAAATTACTGCAGCGCTTGCACTAATAAATTATCTCCTCCCTTCTCCCTTCCCCCCCCCCTCCCACCCATACATTCGGTTTTCAAACAGCTTGCGTGCTACCTAAATTTCATAATGCCAGAGCTCACCAGTAGTAAAAAAAAAGAATTATCCAATTTGGTGCAGTCATTCGGAAGTTATGCGCGTACAACCATTTCGGAGATTCATTTTAGTTTTTATACCTAGATAGATAGATATTATCTACGATTTCCCGCAAATATATCAACACCGTTTCCACGGCAACGATTTTTTGACGTTATTACCAATAACTCGCCTTTGTTAGCGACAGAAAACGTATAATAAATATAATATATTAATATTTATAATTTCATAACGCCAGAGCTTACCATAATATACAGCCTATATTACCCGCGTATAATGTAGCTTTCTATTGGTGAAAGAATTTTTAAAATCTTTTTTATTGGGTATTGCGTGAAAGCGTAACAAACAAACTCGAGCAGTTTCGCATTTATAATATAAGTGTAGATAGTATATAGTATAGTATAGTTTAGATATAAAAGTATAGATTATAACCTATTTAACCACTTTAAATAACTTTTTAGGCGTTGAAGTTGAATGATTCTGAGTTGTCCGGTAACATTCATTTGATATCCATACCAACTTTTGATTGAAGTCGATTTTAGATTTGAAATTTGTAAATAAATCACAATAATGCACGAGGCCAACTGTCAAATGTTGGGTCACCGTTCTGGATACCTTATTGTTCCAACCGACCTATCAAAAACCACTATTCACAAAAAAGAAGCAGATTATTATAAACGGTTTCCAATATTTTCACTTCACACGATAAATCACCAAGAAACATCCAATTTTTCACATTTCGATACATAACTGATTTTCTTTGACTAATGTAACTCGTTGCGCGTGTCAAAATATTTGACGTGTTCGTATCACGGTTGATTTAGGAATAACGTCAGTCCATTGATGTATCAGTTCAAATCCACATTTTACAACCAAAAAGTTTTATATTCTTGTTTTGTTGTAATTTAGTGGAAACTATTAAACTTAATTCTCATTCAAAGAGCGATCCTTCCTTGTCGGGCGCAATAAAATCCAGGTGATTTAGGAAATTCTTGTTGCCCATCTATCTACACGTTATTTGAATCTTAGGGGTAACCAGGAATCATTCACAAATGAAATAATGATATTTATTTATTTATTTAGTACACTCCCTAATGGGCTTTTACACTTATTTTAAGTTATTGAAGATTAAAACAATAAAGAAAATATAATATAATGGGAAAGAAAATTGTAAACAACACAAGCATATGTATACATAATAACAATAAAATACAATTGTAGAAATGATATTTATTAACGCCCTAGTGGGCTTTTACAAGAAAAGAAGCAAATATATAATTAACAATATTAATTACATGTATTACATAATCAATAAAACAGAATAAATATGAATGCAATCGACTCGTTAGGTAAAGAATATTACAACATAAAGAAATGAAATGAAATAGTACAAGTTGTACTTACAAAAAAACTAATACAATTCAGCTTTAAATATTTATACATATTATTAATAATAAGACCTGACATAGAACAAAGTGTAAATAGAACCGCAAAAATATTATAAAGTAAGTATACATTTTACTGGTGAGGTTTAGATAAGAAAATATTTTATGAGAATTTTATGAAGGCTTACATAAAATAATATTGAATATAAACAAAAAATTGCAGAAATTATAGACGTCTATTTGTGCCTAGATGTATAGAAGAATTGGAATAAACAATATTTATAATGGTTATGTGTAAGGTGAAATATATCTGCTAAATCAGAATATTTATTTCCGAGGCTGTGAAGTCTCGGAATTGGGGAATTTTGGTAGGACAGTGTCTTGGTGTTGTTAAAGTAAAATGGTAATAAATGTCGGCCAGATCTTTTGGGAATATGGATGTTGATTAATTGAAGCAATTCAGGACAGTCAATTTTGTAATGCAGTATTTTGTGTAATAGTATTAAGTCTGTGTTTATTCTTCTTTCTGAAAGTTTTAATAATGACATTTTATCCAGTAGGTAATTGTAATCAATGTTTTGTACAGAAATATGCAATTTATAGTTTATTTACCTTAGGAACTTATGTTGAATCTTTTCAACGTTGTCGGAAGGTATATGTAAGATATGTATGAAGGTATACGTAAGATATGTAGGAAAGATTGAAAAAAATCATATAGGTATTGAGTACTGTAATGTTATATTTACCGGTTTTAATTGTGTTGAAGTGATATTTCATGTTACGTACGTTCCTACCTACTGGTAGATACTCGCATCGCCCTGATGAAGCACCACAGTTCAGAATATAAACGCTGCTGAAAATGACAAGATCTGAAGAGCCAGGTACTTCCCAAACTTCCTCTTCCCTAACCCCCGACCGTCCCCTTGAGCCTTCAAGAAAGCTTTACCCTCTCAAGCCTCGTGGCATACACCAATTTGGAGATGCCATAGGCCCATAGAGTGGCGGGTATGTGTACCGCCTCCCCGGGAACCACCCAAGCAATCCCAAGTGATTCGCTATGTTTGGTTACTTAGCAGGGTTGCCTGAGTTCTTCCGGTGAAGTGTGTTCAAGCTTTGGCGGCGGATGCACTAGCCCACCTGCTGCGGGGGGGGGATATGGAGAGGCTGGTTTAGAGAGACCCTTTGACCTCTCTAGCTGGTCGAGGGATGGATTCACAGTCATTCCTGGGTACATTGACCCCTTGATTCCTACCTCATACCTTTTCCTTCCCAAAATTTCCCCTTATTCCTTTTATTAAAAAGACCTTCCACACGACATCCCCAAAGATGGGGACAGTTGGAACTCTTGTGCGTATTCAGATAAAAAAGTTTTTGAGAAACACGATGCTGATTATCAAATATTTTTTTGGAAGCTATATTTAAAAAAAAAATCGAGTGCAGTTCACACGCGGTTAAGTGAAACTTTCGCCCACACATTTTCAACCAATGGGAGCCTTGAAAAGTGAGGTCGTAAACAAAGCTGCCAATGAGCGCAGTTTGACGCTTGACATTTGAATTCACTGTAATGCATCATTTCCGTTTCATCCGAATTTTAAATCACAATGGGGCTAAAGAAGTTTCACATGGGGATAAAGAAACGATAGTAACTTAGTCGTAGTCGTAGTCGTCACACAGTCCCCTTTTCGGATGTGTTTGAAAATCTACGTTTTTGACTTTTTGGCTTGATATTCGCAAATCTCACAACAAAAATAATTCACCTTGATGAGATCATAATGAAACATGTTGGTCCAGTCCTTTCTTGATATTCCTGAACATAGACAAGTTTAAAACTGCCATTTTATTTCTTTGGCGTCTGGTTTTTTTCATAAAATATTATCATTCCTCCAGTCAAAACCACTAGTAAAGTTCAATAGAAACTCGTTCATGCAACGACCATATAATTTTCTAGGATATAAACGCTTGAGGTGATTGTGTATAAACAGTACGAACTTTGAAATGGACACCAGTTTCAAACAATAAAACGTTTACGATGGCAGTTTAATGTTTAAAAGTGAATTTAAAGTTACGTTTTGCATCTATTGTGAGTGAATGGATTCGTAGACTATTGTTAAAAAGGCAGCCTTTTAATTTTTTAACGAGCATCAGATGGCAGTCGCCACGAAAGGGTGCAAAGCTATGAACCAAAGAAAGGATCAAAGTAGATATTACCAAGGTATGAAGGTACTTTTCTGGTACCTAAGGCCTTAGGAAGGGATTCAAGACTTGAAATGATAAATCCTTCTTACATATTTTTCGTCCATTCATCATCATCAAACAGTATTAATAGGCTAGAGACTGTACGGTTGAAATTTAAGAATCCGGCCAAGAGCACAACTCTGATGCCGCGCCTTACACATAACCGCTTTCATACGTGGAGTTTGCAAACAAATGTACTTTTGTAATAGAGCCGAATTTTATTTTTTTATTTAATTAAATGAAGACAATATTAGCGAAATTCAATAGAAAATCTGTCGACAGAAAAAGATATTGGCACCTCTGGGACATGAACCCAGGACCTTCCGCTTTCCGGGCGACAACTGAGTTAATGTGTCTCTATCCGATTCGGTCATTTTGAAAATAATTAAAATTTACACCTCTAAGAAACCAAAGTTTCCGACCGCAATCGGAAAATAAATTATGACACTTTGAGATTTTTTTAATGATTACTTTTACATAAAACGACACAGCGATAATGACAATTAAATTAAAAAGTTTGCATAATAAAAGATATTTTTGTTTTATTTTTTTTCCGTTATCAGTATTTTGTGTTAAAAAACGCAAGGTGAACCATTCTTAAAACTTCTTTATGTTTGCATTTAAAATTTTAATATTTCAAAAATTATATGTTTATTTCGAATAGATTTGAAAGCGTTTTTCATAATCTTTCAAAAACACTTTAGTTTTCGGATGCATTCAGAAATTTTCCTTTACAGGCCTGAACTAAGATGGATCCTTGGGATATACATTTTACTTTATTCTCTACCTATTTACATTTCTTTAGTTCATGAGATTCTGCAAGCTCAAATGTGTGTAGGTATGTTTAATATAATAATGTATTCGAATTTATATCTTTCATTAAATTCTCACGAAAAGCAACAGCGAGTGATGTCGAGACATAAATCATGAACCCTTTTGCCTTTTAGTACAAACCGCCAACTTTGTGTGAGGCATTTCAATAATATGCTCGCAATAAAATCTACTACTACCCAGAAACGGTATTCAAACTACAACAGTAGAAGACATTATGTATTTTACCTTTGTTGTGGCAATAAAACGGATCTGTTGAAATATTTTCAGGCAATGTTAAATTTAATTCTCCTTTGCACATGGAGTTCTTTGAGTTATATTTTATGATTGGTTGCATTTTGCAAATAATATCGAATAACTTTTTGTATTTCTAACCACTTCCACAAAGAGGTACCTGCTTTCCTTCGCCCCTTTAACAAAGTATCGGGTTAGGTTAAAATATTAAGTATATAAATATGTCTTTCTTCAAAATTCGCAAATTCACTTTGTGGCGTCATTATTAATTTAATGAAAACAAATAACTTTGTATACACCACTATTTAATTAACAATATCAACATGTTTCGAAAACTATGTTTTCTTCGTCAGGATAATAAGTTAATAAAAAATAACAAAAGACAAACACGTATAGACAAATTAGAACATAGAAAAAATATATGAAAGGAGAGGTGATTAATTACTTAAAATTATCATAAAAAACAATTATAATAAAATAAAAATTATTTTAGGATGGGTAAAAAATTACATTAACATAATAAAAAAATCTTTTAAAACAAAACAGGAAGTCTAAATAACAAAATAAATTATTATAAATATGTATTAATACGAAAATAAATTTAAAAGACGTCTATTTTTAAAAAAACGTTTGGTTATTTATAATATTTAATTTACTATTTACACTTTTCCTAATTTCTAAAATTTCTAAATTATCTAATTGTATACCCGTTGTGTTAGTGTGTAAAATTTTTAAACCTTTATTAATATCAAAACAATGAGCTGTTTGCAAAATGTGGTTGGCAAATTCTGAATAATTATTATTATTTAAACATCTTAGATGTTCCTTAACTCTAATGTTAAAATTTCTAGAAGTCTTCCCAATATAAAAAAAAGTTACAATCATTACAAATTAATTTATAAACCCCAGATTTGTTCAAAAAAACACCTTTGTCAACAATACATATTTTTTAAATTTGTTATTGGCATAAAAAGCTAGTTGGATATTATCTGGCATGTTTTTAATTATCAAATTTGAAGTGTTATTATTTAAAAATACAAATTTTCTCCAATTATTATTCTTGTCAACTACGTGTGGATAAAAAAAAGATCTAAAAAACTTTTTCTTATGATTTTTGTTTAACATATAATCTTTAATTGTGAATTATAACCGTTATTGATTGCAATTTGTTTTATAATATTTAATTCTGTTTTAAAATTACTCAAAGATAAGGGAGCATTAATTAATCTACTTAGCAAGGTATGAAAAGCTGCTAATTTTTGTGAAAATGGATGATTAGAAGTTTCATGTATAATGATATCTGTATATGTATCTTTACGAAAAATGTTAAATTCAAATTTATTATTGACAATAGAAATACTTAAATCCAAAAAATTTTAACTACAATTTTTTCCAATTTCTAGGGTAAATTTATTTTTTTTGTGAAGTTTATTAATGAAATTTAAGAAAATATTTAATTGCCTATTTGTTCCAGTCCATATACAGTAAACCTCATCTACATATCTTTTCCAAAAATAAACGTATTTTAATAATAAAGCATGACTATTAAAATTTTTATAATATAATACAAAACGGGACGTGGCAAATCACCAAATGGACAAAATCGTAAAATTTTATTCCGCGTGTTTAATTATTTTATGCATAACATAAATAAACGGTGTTCAATTTTTAAGCATTAATGACTAATATGATTTGACGTCCAAGGCAACTGGAGTATCACAGACTAGTATTCGACGTATCTGGAGTGGCAAAGGAAGCAGAAGCACAACCGTCATCACCGTCAACTCAACGACCAACATTCAGCACACCAGGGAAGAAACGACGCAAACTATCAACTAAATCAGATGTAGATGATTTCGATAAGGAGGTTATTAGAAGATGTGTGTTTGATTTTCACTTAGTTCGTAAGTCTTTGCCAAATTTGCTCAGTAAAATAAATATTTCTGGTCATAATAATAATTATTTCCAGAAAAAAAATAGGTACATACTTTCCAATTGCCGTAATTTCCGTGAATTAGGCTCATTATTAATGGAACTTTGTTATTTGTAGCATGCGTTCTTTAATAAAAGCTAACAATTATTAGAATTACCCTTGTTTATATTTATGAATACCCATTTGAATTCAATCCTGACGATTATCCTATTTAGTTAATAAATTTTATTTTGATAACCTTTAGTATTTCAATAACAATGTTGTAACATAAGTTTTATGTAACCGACTTCAGCACGCTTTGGCTTTGAATTCTCAATTGTGAAATAATTATTAATTGTTTTTTTTTAATAAAAGCCTAAAACGAAACACGCTGTATGAAAGTTTTGCATGAGTGGGTACTGTGATGAAACCAACTTAACTTGCGAGACCTATACCTACCTCAATTATTGACATATCTACAAAATACATTTTTAAACAAACACAATGATCATCTGCCATGATGGAAACTGAAACGCTGTTAAAGACGTTGGCTAACTACAGAGGAATCGCATCACGGCATAATAACCCTAAAATTAATCGCAATGAACCCATCCAGTGGTGGTGTCCATTTGTTCATAAATTCATTTTCCGAAGATTTTCAGCGATCTGAAAATTCCCGTCAACCATGGTAGGTACATTAAGGCCGGGAATACGATTGTCTGATCAGAAAAGGGGGGAGGGCGCTGAAGAAAAAAAATTGGGGTAATAACATGTTTATGCTCACGTTCAAACGTAGATACATACTTAACTATCTGCCGTCTTAAACTGTGAAGGGACCGATGGGCACGCTAAGTTTGAGAGCCCTTTTTCGAAAGTCAAAAACCTAGAGGATAATAAAGCACAAAATCATTTTATTGGTGGGGTTTGTGCATGATCTTGACTCGGAGACATAAGAACATTTAAAAATCATAAACATTCAAAATACCGCTTTTCTAATTTTGAATTGTGTATTGCACAATCATTTATTTAGGAAAACCAATGGTCGAAATTCGACCATAATTAATTTAATGTGTAATGTTTTTTTTATTGATTTAGTGTATTTTTTATGCATTATTTAAAAAAAATATTAGCATTCTGCACCCCTTCTTTATATAAACTATAAGTGTGCGAAATTTCGTACTCCTCCGTCCGCTTAATTTTCGTAAAAAGGGGTACAAAATTTTTGCTTCACGTATTAATATACTGATGATGATGATGATCCTTTGTATTTAGAAGTTCGAATAAAAATTAAATGTTTTTATTTTTTATGTGTTTCTAATTACCTACATGCTTATTATTTTAGAACATACTTACTTAAACGTGCATAAAACTATATGCAACCACCTAAGGCAGGGGTCGGCAGTTTGTCAAGAGAGAAGAGCCAATTTTTCTAAGAAACAGGATAACAAATATATCCGAGAGCCATATTATAAATTGTTGGTTGATGTAGTGCTATCAAAACTTCTCTTTTACTTTTGGAAACATTAAAAAAATAATTATTAAAATAATTTTTAAAAAGCCATATGATTACCCCATCATCAAATTATTTTAAGATTTTAAAGTACCTTCATATTATTTATAAAAAAATTACAATTTTACAAATACACAAAGATTGCTTCAATTGTGAGAGCTTTACTCCTTTTTCAAATAGCATTAGAACAAATATTCTTGGCTTTATGACTGTCCCGCGTTGTAATACCACCAAAGCCCAACTATTCTGTAAATATATTGGAGTTAAATGGTTTAACCAATTACCAGTTAATTTAAAATTAAAAACAACTTATAAAAAAATCAAAAAATCAATAAAAACTCTTTATGTATAACTTATTACAATCACTATATCTTATAATACTATATTTCTCAATACAATAATTGTAATATCAGATATCCTTTTTCTTTCTTTATTTTTCTCCTTTCTTTTTATATCTCTTTTTCTTCATTCTGTTTATTCCTTATCTATTATAGGCCGCCTTAATACAGGCTAGCTTAGTGGGCGGATTATGGGAAACCTAAATTTATAACTATTTTCAATTTTCAAGTACATACTGTTCATATTTATATTATTTTCGGTAACCTTCTGT
This sequence comes from Glyphotaelius pellucidus, assembly GCA_936435175.1. NCBI lineage: Eukaryota > Metazoa > Arthropoda > Insecta > Trichoptera > Limnephilidae > Glyphotaelius > Glyphotaelius pellucidus. The sequence goes on along the minus strand of OW386552.1, from coordinate 6,923,906 downwards.
ACTTATCTAATTTATAAACCAACGTAAACATTAACACTGAATTTGTACTTTTTTAGTTATAATCTTGCAAATTTCCTTCAATAAAGACATTTTTATTATTATTATTTGTTTTATACAAAAAAAATTATATATACATATATGATATATATTAAAAAACCCCTTTGTTAAATTGTGGTTTACATTCGTTTTCTCCGCATTTTTAACTCGAACTTTGCTCTAAAAAAGGTGTAAGACGTATTAATCAATGTACTTTTGAAAGAAAACTTTATTTAATGTATTAAAACATGTAATTTTTGTACCATTATACTTAATAAAAACAACTTAAAAAATCTTGTAAAATAAATTAAAGTTTCAAAAACTTGATGACAGAACTTCGTCACAGATTAGAAGTAGGTATCTACGGAAATATAACATAGATGGTTCTGAAAATTATTTTGGTTATAGAAATGAGCATAACTTAGGGTTTCGCATTCACAGGTCAATTTTGAAAAGAAAGTTAGAACCTTGTCAAACTGAGGCACGATTTCACTTAAGCTGGGCGTATTTTTGTTGTGCTGGGGTATTTTTATAATACAATTTACTCGCACCCTGCTAATTTTATTGATCAGGGGGCCTACTCTCTATCTTTCGGTTTCACAAACCAGCACGTTTGTGGTTTAACCTTCAGTAGCGGGTGCTGTCAACAAAGCGGAAACGGTCTATAATTACTGTAAATATACTAAAAATAGAGTTCATATTTTAGGTATTCCTCCGCAATACATTTATATGTTGGATAAAACAATAACAACACATTCATATTTACTGAGTGTACGGTACTGAAGCGCGAGGAAGTTTTAGCACGATAGGAGGAGGGTTAATATGCGTTTGTGACGTAGCTAAACCTGCCGTACGGACGTTGTGAAAGATAGAGACTAGGCCCCCTGGTTACGGAGGTGTAGCCATAGTACCGCTGATAGATCCGTTCTAACCTCTCCCTCTTTCTCATAAGCGACACATGTAACAGAAACCGACGTCGCAACAGGACCCTCCGTAGCACTACCATAAATACTACTCACCGTGTAAAACGTTTACGAACAAAACGCCTCGATTTTCTCTATCAATCCGAGACTCAAACCATAAATATATACGCTTACGATCACCCTTCATAATATCGAAGCCTTAAACTTAAAGCTTCAACGGGAATTCGCTAGGTGGACGCCCCATTGGATGAGATAATGACAGATTTCTCTTTCGTGTTGGTTTGAAGCTTTGCTTATATCGCTTTTCAGGTCTTTGAAATGAATTATAATTGACGTACCTACCTGCTTTCGTGCTAACTTTTCGAACCTTTACATAGAAAAAAAAATCTAGGTAAAATATTATTAGGAATTTTATTTGTTAAAATGTAGGTAAGAAATTTAAAATAAATAAAATTATTTTAAATACAGAGAAAATTGAAAAATGTTTGCCTATATTGCTACAACAACCGCAACCCCGGTAACCATTTAGGGATTTATAACACCTCTACCACATTTCACCCTAAGTGATTCACTACGTTTGATGACTCAACAGGGGTGTCCGGGTTCACGAGGTGAGGTTTGTCTTGGCGGCGGGCGCGTCTGCCCACCTCCCGTTTGACGGGCCGGACCTGCAGAGACTGGCTGAAGAATACCTTTTGACCTCTCCAGCCAACCCATCGCTATGAACCGAGGGATAAATGCATACGCCGGTCACTCCTGAACACATTCCTACCACATGACCCCCAGATTCCTACCCACCCCTCATACTTTTTTCCTTCCCAAAACTTTCCCTAAAATGACACTCTACGTGGCATTCCCAAAGGTGACAGACATCCTGAGAGAAAAAAATTTCTTCATTCAGGATACCTACTTCAAAAACTCTTTATTTTTGTTTATGTTCTATTGGTAGGTACCTAGCAAAAATCGTAAATCGCAACAAATAAAAATGATTTGCAGTTCTTCTTTTATTGTAGGTATTTTTGACTCATACCTAAATATTCTTTCTTCCTCGTAAAAAAATCCAGTTTTTCAGAAAGTGTCTTTGTGAGCTTTGTTTTTTTTCTTTGATAAGCCATTTACTTAAGAATACTCTAAGCGACATATTCCACATCAATATTGTTCTCGATATCTTTTATCATTACTTACAATCTGTCCTTTTAAATGAATTATTATTTTTAAAATATCAATAATTATTCATGGATGTTAAAAACCTGTGTTAATCCTCCGCCGGAGTTATGACTTGGACGTAAGTACCCTGGTACCTATTATAAACAACAACAAAAAACTGGCACTTAAGAATACTTATGACGGTCTTATATTTTTAAGCTGCCATAAATTGGAAATTTTATTACCCAAGTCAGGGCGATATTTCCAAACCAGATGGCGCCAATACCTATTCAATATTGAATAGGGAATACAAGGAGAAGAGAATATCTACCAGTGCTTGTGACTTTTGAGTGAGTATATATGATAAATATGTAATTTTTAATATGCGTTGCATAGAAATTAGGGGCCATCCATAAATTACGTCACACTAATTTCGTGATTTTTTGACCCCCCCCCGTCCCTGTCACACATCGTCACATTTGTGAGACCCCCTCCCCTCTGGTGTGACGTCACATAGTTTGCAATTTTACATTTTTTCGTTTACATTTAAGTTTTGCGTTTTAATAATTTAGATTTTTACGTGTGATGTCACAGAGATGATGACACCCCCATACCCCTTGTCGCACAATGTCACACTTCTCTACACCCCCCCTCCCCCTTTAAGGTGTTACGTAATTTATGGATGGCCCCTTATTAGTTAAAAATAAAATAAAAAATTGTGACTTAGGCATTTTCAGAAATATGAGATTACCGAAAATTCTTCAAAATGCATCCCATAATATGAACCATTTATTCGTATTTTCAATTCAAAAGTGTTTTGTCAGCTGAATTAAGAAGAACGTATGTGCGGCCCATTTCGGCCAGTTTTATACAAATCTTAAATTTGGATTTGAAATCAAAATACTCAATAAAACTGAAAAATTATTTTTGTAATCAAAAGGTATATCAAATATCAAGTAGGTACGGATGTGAGCTACTTTATTTATTTTTGCTTTAAATTATAAGGTATAGGTTATTAAAGATTTTAGTGTTTAATGATTTTAGAGGCAATTTATTTGTGAGTAAATGAAAAACATAAAAAAAAAAATTATTTTACTATATTTATCTTTCAAATACAATGAAAATTAAAATAAAAATTAAGAAAAAAAATAATTTCGAAAGGTGTAAATTTAAAATACAAATAAAAACAAAAATTATTTTTCAGTTTGGTCGGGTATTTTGATCTCAAATTCAGAATTAAGATTTGTGTGAAACGGGCCAAAAAGGGCGGCGCATACGTTCCACTTAAATAATGATCCTGTTCCAACAACAACTCTAGATATTTCACAGTGTACCACATTCTCTTTAACAAAAATTAAATTCCGTAGATTGATAATATCCCTTCAATAATCATTAAATAATGAAAGTACATATAACTAGCTTTTAAACTCTCTTTATCTAGGAATCTTTCCTTATAATTAGAAAGTTTAAAAGCCCAATACTGGAAAAACTTTTTAGAAAACTAAAATCTGTAGTAGCATTTAAATGTTTCGATTTATGTAAGGTTATTCCAATTTAATTGTCTACGAAATTTTATAACCAACACAACAAATTGTTAAAATAAAATCCCTCTCAGAACTTTTTTTATGTAATAAGTGGAGTCCCACAGGGATCACACCATGGGCCAATCTTGTTTATAAATGATATTAAAAAATATTTCATTTTGTATTTTTCTTACTTTTTGCTAATGACCTAAGAATTTTTAGTTTTTTTCCAAATATTAGCCATTATAAAATTCTTCAACGTAATACCTATCAACAAATTCTTAATTTGGTAAAATGAAAATATTTATAAAAATATCCCAAAATGTCCATTATTCTTTTAAAAATTAGAAATGATTTGTCAAGAATAAAGAATTCAGATTATCCCATTATTTTGCTGGGTTCTGCGCTAGATAAATAAATGTTCTTCGATTGGAGTATTGGGTAAATAAAATCATTAACTTGCTTTTAATGTAAAAGAAAATTTTAGTTTAACGTGTTACAAATCTTATTAATTTAACAATGAACAGGGGATGTATTAATATATAATATACTAGCGAGTACCCGGCATACGTTGCAATGCCACTCAAAGAAAGAAAGTGTTTTTATTTTAATTCTGTTTAAAAGTGCTTTTGAACCCACAATATATTTTTTACGTTTGGTGTGCCAACAAAGCAGAAGGTTTTCCGACCCATGAGTAATCCACATACAGCTGTCCGTGTAAGAAGCATTGACTTTCCAAATGTATCCCCCTTCTATCTCCTACCGCTACTATGTTTCATTAACCCTCTGCCCTCCCTCGTTCCCCATTCCTCAGCATCGCCCCTGCGTTGCCTTTCGTATGCGTCCCCGTTCCTGCTCCCGTTCCCCATCTGCGTCCCCGCCACCTTCCGCATTCCCCTTTTATCATCCCCACCCTCCCCCTCTCGCGCGCCTACCCGTCCCGTGAACCCCCCACCAGCATTCCCCTTCCGTCTTCCCCGCCTTCCCCTCTCCCTTGTCCACCCCCTCTCCCATGAATCCTCCTCCAGAATTCCCCATCCCTTGCGCCTTCCCTCCCTAAACTTTATGTATTTTTATACAAATTTCATAAGGCCAGGACTCATCATTACATATAGAAACCTTCGCGGGCGTGTGTTCAACAAATCACCAAATTTTCATCGCATTCGGATATACCTACGTTATGGGAACGCCTACGGGACAAACCCAGAAAGATACATTTTTATATTATTAAGGCCCCGTACCCAAGCACGAAAAGAAGAGGATGGAGAGATATGTAATTACGAATGTTGAGAGAGCGCGCTCATATTTCAAACGATAAAAGTGAAGCGAAAATTTTTAATGAAACACGACTCGTTTAGAATTATTATTATTTTATTTTTTTTGTTATAAAATTACAAAGTAGGTGGTATGTTTTTAGGTTTTCACGGCCAAATGTATTTTTGTTATTTATTTTTGGGGTGTTATGCCGTGTTTCGCTACCTCCTTCTTTAGCCAAGGGCAGATGAGCTCATCTGCCCTGATGATGGACACTGTAACGCTGTCCGAAACGTTGGCTAAAGAAGGAGGTAGCGAAACACGGCATTACACCCCAAAAATAAAAATAAATAACAAAAAAAAAAAAAGCTTTTGACTGTCCAAATAGGAAGGACTCCCGTTCTAGGACAGTCAATAGAATGGTGCAAAATTCTCGTGGGGGTTGTCTAAAACAACGTTCAAAGAAACGCTGTGAATTTTTTCATACATTTAACTTGTCAAATAATTGAGACAGGCTTGAAAATAATTTTTTTTGCAGCATACTTTGCGATTTTTTTCTATCGAGGGAATTTCATATAATTTGCGTTTCAGCGTGGGGGTTGTATAGTTATTATCTTCAAAAATAACATATATTTTAAGAGCTTAAAAACTTCAAATGTTCAAGGGAGATATGCAAGAAATCGGTAGAAATTCGGAGAGTACCGCCTAAGATTACTTTATTTCACTGTAATCTAAGTGCAAACTAAATTTAAACTCGAGGGTTAAATATTTTTGACACGTAGATAGTTATAATTATACCTATGTATATTTATGTTAAATTATCTGGTATGGCAATTAATTAAATACCGTCCTCATAATAATAGCTGCGGGCCATTTAAAGCAAGGCATTTATACGGCACATACATTTATACGGCAGGAAAAGTTTTATTCACTTTTAAATACAGTATTAAAATTAAAGAACAATAAGAAAACATTTACTGCTCTTTAAAGAGGTCCGAGTTTATGGCACCTTAAATACGATTTCAATTTATCAATCACATAAATCAATTTGAAATCTCAATGCTGTGTTAGTAAAACAAAATTAAGTCAAAGTAGACAGCTATTTAGTGTGTCTACTTACTAATCCATTCAAACTTTTTAAATTTTGGAAAATATATGAAAAAGCCATAAAACCGTTTATCGAAGAAAAGTCTTTAGGTCCAGTTGTTTCGAAGAAATTCACCATCACCATCCATATTGATTGATTGTGATCCATCAATATTTAACAATATTTAGGCTAGCGTATTGATGGATCACAGATGTCTAGATTCTTGAAATACGTATCGTGATAAATATTGATGTGTAGGCTACATGTTCAATATTTATTGTGATCTGTCAATATTTATGTCGATCCGTGGGTTCACAATATGAAATTCAGACATCTGTGGTCTATATTTTTATCCATATAGACCACAGATGTCTGTGGTCTATATGGATAAATAAATATTAGGCTAGCGTATCCATCAATACGCTAGCCTAAACGTTCAATAAATATCACGATATTTGATAAATTTGGATGGATCACGATAAACATTAAACACGTAAGGCTAACCTAACATTGTCCTCAAACCTCAAATGGCCATTTGTTTTTTTTTACCACTGACCTTTTTTACCAACTGTAAAATTCTGACATGAAATTTATTAACCAACAATTGTACATACAGAGAAACTCTTGTGAGCTGACATATTATAAAGTGTTTTATTTCCTTGTAGGATGGTTTATTAGACATAGTGTTAAGAGACATTTTTTATTATTAAAATACATACACATTTATGTAAAAAAATAAAATAAGTGGTTCTTAAAAACTAATTACAGTTAAGTATTTTTTTGTTAATGAAACTACCCAATTTAATAGAGAAAAACATTTCTAGTGTTTAAATTGGGGAGTCGTGCCATTACATTACAAGATAAAGAGAAAAGATTTTTTTTTGAAGTAATAATAAATGAAACTTATAAGATTGAAGTACATACCCACCTGACTTACTTTAATCAGTGATTCCTAGGGTTATTTAGAACAAAAAACCTAGATAACATATTGGTTTCCTTTTAAACATAAAAATCAGTAGACTGTAAAGAAATTTGAGAGAATTTTTAAAAGTTAACTGGAGACTAAAACTTTTTTCCTCCAAATAATATTAGGAATTAGATACTGTTAAAGTAAGAACACGTCAATATTGAATAAAATGGCTTATTATTATTATATTATATAAAGTAAGTCAGGTACGATCTTAACACCCTCTATAACGATGATTTTGATTATTATAGTAAGAGTTATGGAAGTTTAATGCAGCCCCCATGATTTTATGAAACTTTGAATTTTATGTACATTTTATTAACTTTATTTGATGTTTGGACTTTAAATTTATACACATATAAAATTAAACAAATTTTATAAGTCTCTTATATGGATGCTGGAACTATTAAAATCAATGGAAGAAGAATTAAACTAACGGCTTTATATGCTTCACGCTATTAACCGTTTTCGATTAGGTTTAATGCTTTATTAATAATTGTATTTTATGTTTCCTCAAACACGTAGGTAGGTACCTATCCAGAGAAAATAAGAAAATCACGTGGTACCTGCTTATTTACTTAATATTATATCAATTCAGAAGAAAGATATTTTCAAAAATAATAATAAATATAAAACATTGTTTGCATTATAAGCAAAAACTAGTTAATTTTGTCTTGATTATTTTTATTACAAACGAAAAAGGTATTTACCTACACTATGAAATTCTGTGGTAATAAGTAGATAATAAAGCTAAAAATTAAAATTGTTTATCATTGAAGAAGAAGATAACACTAACCGGGACGTGCGCGTTAACCAATTTCGCTATTGCCACCTTCTGTCAAACCGTCATATTTGTCAATCTCTTATTTAAAATTTTAGAATTAACAATATTATCTTCAACTAATTATTTTTTCCATATTTATTCCAGGTTACAAACCAATTCTTTGAATGATTGTTTCCAATAAAAAGAGTAGTTGCCCATAATATGGAAGAGGTCTGGGTTCGAGTCCCAGTTGCGACCATTGTCTTTTTCTATTTTTCTGTGTCTTGTTCTCTTTCATATTTTCGTTTAGATTATAAGTGTTATCTTCTTCTTCAATGATAAAATACGTTGATGGGAATAATATTCAAAAGTTATAAAAAGAGAGTTTTTCCTATAAAAAAAATTTAAAAAGTTTAATTGTTTATTGGCGAAAATAATTGTTTTGTCGATATATCACTAAAATTGAATTGTATATGAATGTTATCTAGTAGTACCTACATAATAGTAAACAGGTATATTTCAGTTTCGATTTCACATCCAAACGCTTTTGATTTGTTATTTTACAGAATGAACAACCGATTTTCCAAGCAATACGACTTTATTCTTTGTCTAAATAAATAATTATTTTTTAGATACGTCTTCCAATTTTGTATGTTGTTCTTCCATAAAGCACTTGCTTGTGGAAATTTCACAACTAATTTCACTTTAATATAACTTATGAAGTTTAAAAGCCTCATTGTAATATTTAATCATTGAAGAAGATAATATATAAAAATCTGATTAAAGCATGAAAAAAAAAGAAAACGGCAACTTTCGCAACTGGCAATTGAACCTAGAACCTCTGTCTTATCGGGACAACATTACCAATTTAGCTATTGAGACCGTCATGTTCTGTTTCATGATTTATTGATTTCTGTTAATTTAATCTTCTTCAATGATTAAAACATAATTATTTTTCATCTACAGCCATTCCATGTAACTGTAGTAACTGTGGTTTATTTCGTTTCACAAATTCTTTAATTAATATTCTTGCAAGGGGACGATGAAATGAATTCAGCCAATCAAATCTCTAGAAAAACAAGTCTCTTATTATTTGCTCTTGGTATCTAGTTGGGACATTTCAGCAAATGAAACGCTTCGAACAAATTCCACTTTCTCAAGCATTGGCTATAAAAAAACTAATGAAACTCAAACATATCAAAAGAGAGGGGAGCGACGCCAATGCTCGACAGCTTGAATTTATACGAATTGTTACTGAAGTCATGATTTTCAAGTCAAGTTTCTTATAAAAATACCTGTATTTGATGCAACCACTGGCAAAAACGAGAAACGTCTTCGTGTGTGTAAAATCTTTCTGCGGTCTTCTACACAGATATTGTATTTATTATTAGTACTGGCTAGTATCTCACTACTATTCTGTTTTGATGACTTTTATAGACTTCGGTTTTATCCCAGCCAGACCATATTTGTCCCAGCTCACATATGTCTCATAAAAATCGCTTATTATCAGAGTGAGAAATATGTTCTAAACGGTGTTAGAAAGGCAAAACACCACGCTTTATAGTCAAATCTAAAAAATAACAACTAAAAAAGTAAAATGTTCACCTTTATGAAACCAAAGTTTTGAATTGCAATTTAAAAAAAAAAAATAAGCTTTGTAATTTTTTTATTAATTATTTTCATATTAAAAGACAAAAAGTGAGGTGATAATAACGTTTATAATACGTCTAATGAAATATGTATGTGGTTTAATTTTTTTTGTTATCGTTTTAGTTATAAAAAAACGTGAGGACAGCCATTTTTAAAACTACGTATTGTATGTTTGCATGCAAAATTTTTATATTTCAAAAATTATATGTTTATTTTGAGTTATTAAATTTGAAAGCGTATATTATATATATCACCTTTCAAAAACAGTTTTTAGTTTTGGGATATGTTCAGAAATATTCCATTTATTTGCATTTTATTGTGAAGCCAAAATATTTTGATATCATCAGAAAAATATACCAAATTTCTGAAGGGTTAAGATCATAGTGATTGTTTATTGCTATTGCGTTAATATACAAATATGGTTTTAGAGGACACACGTCCTTGTAACTAGAAAGCTAGATTTTGTCTGAGGAGCTCTCGCAACACAATGACTTGTCTGCCTATGTTCAGCTAACTTCAACAACCGTTGTAACCGACACAATATGACCCGAAGCCAACGGGAAACAATGATAGAACGATTATAGACTAATATTATGATAAATTACAGTACTCTTATTAAGTAGAGAAAAAAAACAATAAAATTGCGTACTTAGGTATGCCAGATTATTTAAAAATTAAAACTTCACTTTGTTAATATTTTATGCACTATCAAAACATCGTCTTACAACAAAATTATTTGGATTTATTTTTCTTCACCGTGTGAGTCGTTAGATAAATGCACATAAGTAAGATTTCGAACTAGAAAAACACCATAGGACAGCAACATGACATTTACATTTTTACTCCAAATATGCTCCAGAATCGCTGTTTAAAATCCTTCGGGTACGTACTATTACATCCTGTACAGGTAGAATGAATATAAATGGTCATTAAATTTGCCTTCCAAGCAGTAGATCGGGGATCGATTCTCTATCGTGGCAATTAAAAAAATTGTTAATTATTTTTTATTTGAAAAACTACATAAATTTATTTAAAAAATTATATCCCGCGCTTCTTCACGGGTGCTTATATTATTATATTATTCCAATGACTGCATTTATTGACAATTCAATATTTTTTATTTCTTTCCCTTTTTTAAAAAGTCGACACATTTAAAAAACTTGCCTCGGAGAGCAAGGAACGGGGTCGTTGCTTGGGAGGAGATATTTTGGCTTATCCTGGATCCTGGCTGCTCGTTAAATCCAGATCCGCTTTCCACCCCCACCCCACCCCCTCCCGCTGCTTCCGCCCTCTGTTTTCACCCTCTTCCCTGCTCGTATATAATCTGCACACTCCAGCAAACCTCGTTTTGGGGGACAGGGTTGCCAAAATATTAATTATTGGAAAAAATATTTAATCCGGTATATCTCGATTCATTTTGTGAGCAGATATTAACAAATGACATTCGTGGAATTTCAACAATGAAAAAAGAAGTTATTTATTATAATGTATGATCTATGTAGGTAAGTACCTACTATTAGTATTTTAACAATAGTCAAGATGTAGGTAGGTACGTAGGTACCACTTGAATACTTTTTTGCGAGTGTATTAACAATATCAACAATAATTATTAAAGCTTTTACCAAGTTAAATCCGGGCGGCCCAGATCGCCGTGAATGTCTAGAAAATAGCCGCATACGTTTTGCGGCAAAGGGTCAAAGGATTGTATGAGGTGATTTACGACCCATAGTATGTTATTTTCGCTTTTTATAAATGCGCTAAATTTATTGCTTGGCACAGGGGATGTTTTTTATTAATAACGCAGCTCGAGTAACTAAAAACAAATAATAATTTTAATAATAATTTCAAAAACAAATAACGAAAGTAATATAATATTTTATAGTTTATTTGGAAAATTTATCGGAGTGTTTTAAAAAATAATACATATAATTAAATTCAAACTTCCTTCGAAGGAAAGACTCGTAGATATGTACTACAATAGTCACAATTGATTTCATACATTTTATTTTCCCCTCTTCAATGCTTTATTTAATTTATATAACAAAAACAAATAAATTATTAAGCACCACTTTATTTAATTGTTTATTTGCGTATTAATAATAATAATAATAATAAGTTTTATTGCAGGATGTGGGGAGGATAGTGCAATCCCAATATTGGGTGCGGCTTTGTGCGTTGAGCGGGCGTCATGAGGACGTGGCCAATCACTGTCATACCATTTCATTGTGACATTTTTTAGGCTTGATTAATCTAATTACAGAAGCATTTGTGGCAAGTTATAATGTAATTGTTTTGAATGAGCAATACAAAATTATCTGAATTCCAGTGCTTTTCAACAATTTTTCTATTTATTATTTTTTATTTTAACTTTTATGAGTAAATGAAGACACTATGAGCGAAACTCTATCGGAAATCTGGAAACAAAAATCAGAAAAAGATATTTGCACCTCTGGGTCTCGAACCCAGGACCTCCCTACTTTCCGGGCGGGTGCTCTTGACCACTGAGCTAAGGTGTCGATATCAAATTCGGTCACCTTTAACTGTACCATACTTCGACTAAGAACCACCCATATTATCTTCATTTTTCTTAACGCATATTTTTATTGGCTGCCATCTTTATGTATGATTGCAAGATTCAACTCGAACTAAATGCAATCTAGATGGTGTCTGGATAAATTTTTATCCATTTTATTTAATGAGCGACATCTATTGACTTTTATGCAAGTCTAGGATGAATATTATTATTTTTTATTTTAACTTTTATGAGTAAAACCTCAAATTGTAATATTTTATTAAATGAAGACACTATGAGCGAAACTCTATCGAAAATCTTTATTGAGATCCTGGGTTCGAGTCCCAGAGGTGCAAATATCTTTTTCTGATTTTTCTGTTTCCAGATTTTCGATAGAGTTTCGTTCATAGTGTCTTCATTTAATTTTTTTTTTTCATCTTAGATTCATTTTAAGGTACCCGCCAATCTTTCATTACGTAAAATATATTTCTGTTGCAATTTGGCGATATATTTCAAAAGTAAATAGGTTTTGTTTAAAACAAAAAAATAATATATCTATTTGTCTACATTGAAATAAAGGCTTGCAAAAATAAACGAGTCCTAACGAAATATGAGATCTCATAGGGATGTCATCGATTCTTCCTTCTGGCGTGACTTGTTTGCGAACGAAAAAGGCAGAGGACACTAGAACTATGACTTCACGTACAATCTCTCACTGAGACTAGTAGGTATATCTGCCTGAAAACCAGCTCAAGTTTAATGACGTTATTTATCAGTATTTTCTAAAAAATATATGTTATAATTATATTGTTAGTTAGTAGTCCCTGTTGATATCATGGTAATAAAAGCTCTAGGGTTGAAACAGCCCCAGTCCCGGTTATACCATGAACGTGGGTGCTTCGAGTTTACGAGGAAATTCTACGGGCGATACCCAAACAAAAGCTCTGCGTAGAGAAAGGGAGGCTTTAAATAAAGCTCTTTAAAACTTTACCCAGATAAGTACCTATATATTACCGGTTTTAATGGCTAATCTACATAAAATACTTATCAGGGATAACGGTCTATCGGTAGGCATATATTCTGTTCGAGAAGATCTATTGCTTACGTATACATGCATGTAACAAAACGCTATACACCTGCCGATATTTTATTTATTAGGTGTTCATAGAGTGCATAGAAAACCGTTTTCTGAAGTCATTTCTCTAACACATTCTTTATCAATATTTATTTGGATTATCAGTTGTATTATCTGGTATTCATTTTCCTCATGATGTGATCTGAAGTTGGCATTACTTCCAACTCAATAAGATGAACAACCACAGCCATCCTATCCAAGTTGTGCATAGGTTTGACGAAAACCTAACAATGAACAATATGTAGGTACTCTAAATTGACCAAGTATTTTATTATCTAGACAAGGCATGCAAATCTTGAAATTAACACCGAAACCAAATGCATTGTTATAAGAAAATATTTATCAAAATGAAAATATATTCACTGCAGTCGCCTTTTACCTAGAAAATTTGTCTTCCAGCAAGTTCATCCCAACGTTCAATAGATCAGCTGTGAAGATCATTTTTCAAACATAAAATTGAGGCAGTTAGAAATATTTTAGGTAAGTGCTCTCGTAGACTTTATCTTTAACTTAGTCAGCTAAATGAATGTTAAAATATAAACATAGCTTATTAATAGCTTCGATGCAGATACTTATTAAAGTAACAATTGAAAGAAAATCTTACATTTATTTCTAGCAAAACAATTACGTCACGCAGCAAATTACGACAACACTTTTACCATAAAATAAACGATATTTGCTGGTTTTGCGTACGATTTTAGAAGCTTGTACAAGTTTACGTCAAGATGAGGAGTTGTATTACGAAATTACTTTTAGGTGGTATTTGGTATTGTTTTTAGATTGAAAGTATGTGAGAGGGTTTCCATTGTTATTATACGGTGTGAAGGGACGAACTGGACTTATTTTAACCAGTGATTCCTGACATTATTTGGAGTACATATTCGATGACAATTTTAATGTTATGTTTTTCAACTAAAAACATTAAAAATAGACATAGGGTTATGCGGTTGCTCAGCTGAGTGACAACGAGTGAAGATACGTGGGAAATTTCTTTTTAATTGTTTTATTTGGTATTGAAAAAAACACTTTTAGAAAAAATTACATCAAAAAGACACCAGAGACTAAAATTGCATTAATATTTTTTACTCCAAATAATTCCTAGAATCAATTGTTAAAGGAAGTCAAGTACGTCACGTAAGGAATATCGATGGTAGAATACCTTCCTTCATAACATGTATTCATATATATCTACATATATTCCTTAGCTTAAAATATATGCCTACGAGGAATATCTACACCTTTCTATCCTCCTCAAATGTGGGGGACAGCTGATGTTGATGATGTGATGATAACAAGTTTCGAACTACATGTAAAGGTATTCATAATAATATCGTGCATACATTACTACCCTGAATACCTCCACAAGATTTTGTTTATACCTACATTGAAGGCTTTGGCATATAATTTAGGGTTATATTTCAACCCCTCAGTAAATAGAACCCTCTTACAGCGGGTGGCTAGGGGAAATAGGCTTTCCCAGTTTCCCTAAAGGTTATATCCGCTTCCTCAAACACGGTTCCATACTTAGCTTTATTTCATATTTTGAACCATGGATAAGTAGTGTGAGTAATTCACAAGAGTTAAATAAACTTTGACAATTACCTTGTAAAGGTCTGTATACCTTCTTACTTACGAAATACTTATCTACATCAGATAAATTATTATCATTGAAAAGTTTTAAGGACCTCGGCTACATAAGATCCTTTTGATATATTTAACCCCTCAGGCATCTGTCATACCTTGTCAGTAGCTCAGAATGTTTTCGCTTTGCAATAAAATTCAAATAAATGGATTATTTATAAACTTAACTTATAAAAAAACTGTTACTTTTTAAAAGTGAAAAAATACGCTTTCAAATTTTATAATTCGAAATATAATTTTTTTTAATGCAAACATAAAAAAGTTTTAAAAATGGCTCACCTTACGTTCTTCTAACTAAAATTAATGATAACGAAAAAATAAAAACAAACGTACACTTTTTTTAAGACAAATGTATTATAAACGTTATTGTCTGCTCAATTTTTTATCGTTTCATGTAAAAATAATTTTAAAAAAATTCCCAGAGTAATAGTTTTTTTTTCAATTGTAATCGGATGCTTTGGCTTCGTAAAGGTGAACATTTGAATTATTTTGTGGTTAATTTTTAGATTTGAGTGGGTGGTATTTTTTTATTTCTAGCACCATTTAGTACATATTTCTCACAATGCCAGTAAGGGAGACACAACGATTTATATGAAATCAGGCTGAGGAGTTAATCATTTGATGATGGGGGTAGGTCCTAACTGCTTTGATCCAGAGGAACTTTTCCTAATTTTGAAAACGTTACGAAGCTTCAATACAAAAAATCGAATAGTAAACACATCTTGAATTTTCTTTGAAATTTAGTTATCCACCTACATATTTTAGATAGGTACTAGCAGCTAGGTTAACTTATCTCCTGCTGCCCTGATACGTATTTACGACCATGATAGAGTGCAGTAATAACCTGATTATGTTTATTGAATTAAATCATCCCTCGGTCAATTCCCCCTTTAGAAATGAAACACCCTTTCCAATATATTTATTTATTGTTTTCTTTCTTTCTCATTTCATTTTCGTTGCGTTCAGGACCCCTATCTTCAATTTCTGGGGGGTTCTTATGTAATAGAAAAGTTAATGTGCATTACAAATCATGTTAAACTTATTAGGAAAATTCCTTCCCCTTCCTCAAATAATACCCACAAATACATGAACTTAATACTTAATGAGGATTAGTTTATTAGATGTAATTATTATTACACCCAATAAATTTATTAAGTTAACCCCTCAGGCTAATTTGTCCTCAGGGAACAACTCATATAGGTTGCAAAGAGATCGTTGTTTTTCCCTTTTTATCATGGAAGAAATGTGATCTAAACGGTGTTAAAAAGAGAAAACACAACGTTTTATATTCAAATCTAAAAGTAAACCACCAAATGATTGAAATGTTCATCTTAGTAAAACCAAAGTTGTCTACCGCAAATTGAAAAAAATTATGAAACTTCGTCAATTTTTTCTTAATTATTTTTACTAAAATGTTTATTTTGACGAAAAGTTTTATAATGTCACCTGTCTGATCAAATTTGTGTGTTTTTTTTTCTTTATCAGTAAGCCATTTTTAAAACTTTTTATGTTTGCATTAAAATTTTTTACTTTTTAAAAATTATGTTTATTTCTAATTATCAAATTTTAAAGTGTATTTCACCACCTTTCAAAAATAGTCTTTTGTTTTCAGATATGTTCAGAAAAATTCAGTTTGTTTTGATTTGATTGCAGAGCGGAACTATTTCGACCTCTTGACAGAATAACCCCTCAGGTTAAGGGTAAACTCAAAATAATTTATAATCTGTTCGTCCTTAGATGACAGCTATTTAATTATTTTAGGAAGAAAAATCCGTTTGTAAGTTATGCTGTAAAAAATAAATTTATTTGATTATTTTGTATTATTTCACAATTTATTAATTGAAAATTTTTGTAGGTTCTTTATTTGTGGATCTTTCCAACAAAGTATCCAAGAATGGTAGATATTTTCAGAATCGCCCTGCTGAAATTCCTCAATTCAGAATTGAAACGTTATATGAAACGGTTTTAGAGGTGTTTAGTTACCAGATCTGAATAGCCAGGAATTTCCCTATCTTCATCGTCCTGATCTCTTTCCCCTTCCTACTACCTTCAGCATCGCAACACACCCCAATTAGCGATGCCATAGTCCCACTGACTGTTGTTGGAAGAAGTTGGTATTTTTGTGTGGTATTCACATAAAAAGTTATTATATTGATATATATGGTGTTACGGGACGTGATTAACGTAATTTAATCAGTGTTTCCAGACATAATGTTAATGAACTTACGGTCTGAGGTGAGTTTTTTCTCCATCTAAAAACTTCCAAAAACCACTAGGTATTGGACAGTTAGGGGCGGGTTAGGGGTTGTGCAGTTACTTGGCTGAGCGACTAGTGACGACACATGGAACATTTTTTGAATTTGAAGAAAAAAAATGATTAAAAATACATCAAAAAAGTCACTGGAAACCATAATTTCATTTATATTTTTTACTCCAAATAATGTCAGGATATAATAAGTTAAGTATGTCCCTTAATATCCTGTATATATACCCACGAAATTATAGCTATCTACTAGCTTTTCAATTAGACGTCTTTGTACATATATTATATTTATAATGTAATTAATAAGTATCAAACAATAATTAAACCCCAGGTATTTAAATTCTGTATTGTGTAGGTAGGTATGTATGCCTACAATTAAAACGACCCGCACAATCGACTCAATGTACCAACTAGGCATACAGTAGACGTAAAGGAGTATTTAAACAATGAAAATAAATCTATAGGAGTGTGTTGGGAGCGTTTAAGTTTGCCCGAAGTAGGGTCAATTTAATCTTACATCGGGTGAAATTGATCAAATTTTATATCAAAATTCATCCATTTTGTAGGCCTTTTTTTCAGCGCCCTCGAACGCCACTTTATAAATCGGCCAAATATTATAATTATTGTTGTTACTGGGGCCTTCAGTGGAAAGTCTAACGTAAGCACAATACATCAATTTTTTGTTTCTTAGTTTGTCCCTAATGCGTTCCTAAACCATTCATCCGATTGCGATGAAACTTTGGTGATTTGGTAAGGGAAAGGAAGGAAAGAAAGTTCTGGGAAGGAAAAGGGTATTAGGGGTGGGTAGAAATCTTGGGGTCAATGTGTCTAGGAGTGATGAACGATTGTGCGCGATCGAGTGCAAGACGATTGGACGAGAGAGTACCTACAGCTCGAAAACACATGATTTTGTGTGATTTTGCATTATTTACTATGGCTTCATCTTAACCAGTCTCCCCCGATACGGCCAGCCTCACAGTAAGTGTGCAAACGTATTCGCCGCCGAGACCTAGACAAACCGCATCTCATGAATTTGGACACACCAAATAAGTCACTAAACGTTGGGGTGACCTATGACAGGGGTGTTACTTATCCAATAAATGGTTTCCAGGGCGACGGTACCCATACCCGCCTCCCAAACTACAAATCCTTTTGTTGCGACGTATCTAAAATTTCTTTGGCCAAAAGTTGTTTTAGCGAAAGGAATTAGTAAGAGATTATGCCGTTGTACCTACTAGTATCTTGAGCTGATTGGATTTTGTCAAAACTAGTTCTGTGTTTGAAGAGGTATGCTATGTTTTTGCAATAAGGTTGTATATCACGCTTCTAGGAATTTACTGTTCAGTGCGTTGAACAAACTTAGAGCCTAATTCTCACAGGTCGATAAATCAACACACTTAACGAGTCGCCGCTTATTTACTTTACTTAACAATAAGAGCCTATTAAAATATTATCGCATCAGACGCGGCCAATTATGCCGAAAGCGCGTTCTCATTACATTATCAAAATTGTTATATATTTACCGAAATCGTTGAACGTTGAATGTTGAACGCCAGATAAGGCTTTACTGTAGGTCGAGTGCGAGTGGCAATTAAAAAGTTCCTTTATTACATTCGTTAACCTAATCTTTAGGGAGCACGCAGAAGCGGCGCGGAGGAATTCTGGTTTTACGAGGGTTCCGAAGTTTTTTGCCGTTCGGCTTATGTGATGTTTACAGAACCTTGCTTTTCTAGGGACTGATTTTTTTACGTTTTAGTTTATAAAATAGGGCGCCCAATTTATAAGGAAGTGAAGAATATATATACTATATTTATTATTATATTTATAACGTTTTTAAAGTAAGACCATGTATTATTATAATAGAAATGTGAAGATTAGCAGAAAATGCAAGGCTAGTGTAAGCGTAATGTATACGATTAATAAATGGACGCTTGGATGGTTTGAGTGAGTACAGCGAATGTACAAAGAAAGGAGTGGAAGAAGAATATATGACGAAAATGAGAACGCCAGAAAAGTCGGGGATATCCAAACAGACATGGCACGAATAATTGAAAAAATCTTTTAGTGCAACAATGTTAGAGTCAGAAAAATACGCAGAGACGGAGTATGAATGCGAATGAAGCAAAGAGTGTATGCCAAGATTAATGTGTTTGGCGGTTGATCCTCTCTGCCTACACCTGTAGAGAAACGGCGCGATGATTAGTTAGTTAGTTAATTGGTTTCTTTACAGCTTGATGTGAAGAGGACGGGATAAATAAAGACTGGTACATTTCAAACATTGTTTTTATTTTGGATGCCATTGTCTCATAAGGTGATGGTAGAGTATATTCCACCCAAGAAAATAATTAGTAAGGGTTATCCCATTTAAGATAATAATATTACAAATAATAACGCTGACAAATCTGTTCAACGTAATGAATCAAAGTTTCTTCAGATAAAATTTTATATGAAGCTATACCTGCACAGACACAAAAATAGGCTTTACATTAAATAGGTATAAATCTATGATTATAAGTACCTTCCCTATTAGATATAAAAAAAACAGAAGTAATGCATGGCAATTTCTATTTGTCCAGACTTGGAGATAGGTATAGATACCTACACGTTTATCAATAAATTGAAACAATCCCTTATGCAAAAATCATTGTGAGACTTTTAAATTGGCGTATTAACAGTATAATATGAATGTTAATTAGGCACTTGTAGTAGGTAAAGGTCCGTACAGGTCATAGGTAAATGAAAAACTCGAACTCGCTGGATATCGCTGGACCTAAAGTTGAAGATTAGACTAAATAAATAAATATGAGACTTATGGAATTCAATACTTTGTGTGAAAGCACTTTGAAACCATTATCTGAACCCTCCAGCTGCTCGTCTTTATTATTATTAAAATCCCATGTTTAGGAAGGTCGCCAGTGTCATGAACCACACGACATAGGGATCTTTAATTCATGCTGAAGCTTCCATCCTAAAAGCAGCTACTGAATTTATGTATTAAATTTAAGTAATAAAAAAAAGTAATTTGCAAAAACCTAAAAACTACATAAACCAAACGTGAAAAGAAATGGTCTGAACAAAGCCTCACTTTCCCATCGCAATTTAACGACCTAGAAGTAAGAGAGCTTTCTTGGGAGAAAATAACCAGAAACAAAAATAATGAGAAAAGAGATTTTACGACTGCAAAACTCTGGTAAGACCAAGGGTGGGTGGATTGTAGATGGGGTGGCGGAGAAAAGAAACCTTTCCCTTTCAATATTTCTAGAACATGGCATCTCATCACAAAGGAAAGGAATCGTTAACAGTGTAAAAGCCCAAGAGGGTTTTAATTAATAAATAAATATCTCAAAATAGTTCGGAAACAGCTTTCATTTTCTCTTTGTTAGGTATATTTTAATCATTATTATATCGTCATCAACACTTAAAAAAAAACAATACCTAAATTCTTATTTCAGAGATCTTTAGAAAAAGCACAAGTCGAGGTACCAAACGGGGCAAAACATATTATTCGGCAACAGAAATTCCGGGACTAATTACCGCATACATTTTTTACCTATTTCTCGGTTTCACACACTTGGAAACAAATTCACCACAAATATCAATATATTTAATATTGAGATACCTCAATGAACATCGCATAGGAGCGATTGCACATATTTTATATTGTTAATACATATTGTAGGTACCTGTAAAATGTGTATTGCGAACTTGTATTAATATTTTGTACCATTTTTATGACATTTTTAATTAAAAATTTTTTTATCTTTTATTTATTATTTAACATCGACCATTTATTTTTTATATTAATTTTTGAAAAGTTTTTACAAATTTTTTGTTTGTCATCTAAACATTAAGAATTGTTGCTGCCTTTATATCATGCAATAAATCATGTTAAACATATAATAATGTAAAAGACCAACAGGGCGTTTAAAAATAATGTTTTTTTTTTATTTATTCATGAAAAATTTATTATTACAAGCAATTTTTAAAATTTTTTTTATCAGATGAGTAGACCAACAAAACTGTCTCAAGCCAGCTTGTCTGTAGGATCCACCGAATCAAAATGTCTATAGTCTATAATCTTGTATAACTATATGTACGAAATATTTATTTCTAAGTACATTTAGAGTTTTAGGAAAAATTAAATTTAATTGAATATATTTGTAAATTATAAAGCTTAATTATAAATACATGGTATACTTTAATGTACCTACCTAAAACCAAGACTTTAGGTGTGTACATTAAGATATTCAAAGTTACATGGATATATCATTTATCAACCACAGCTCTATCATTTTGGGGCAGGGTCTCTCATTATTCTTCAATTTTAAGTTTTTATTAAGTTTGTTAAAAATAACTGGTACCAAGTATTCAAGAGTACGGCCTCCATATTGATTTAAAATTCGTGGAGCTTTTAGCCCCTTTCTTTCTGTAAATCTTGCGGTGAGCTCGTGTACCAGTAGCTTTTTGAAAAAGCTTTCTCCCGCATTGTCCATAATAGCAATGTACCAAAAGGAGACCTTTTATTGTCAATTGGAATTTCAAACTAAAAATGCATGTTCTTAAAAAATTATGTTGAACTCGTTCTGTGTTCCACGTTAGAGTAAACTTTATGCGAATGAGACCAAGTTGGTAAATTTTACTCCACCTGACTTCTAACTAATGAAATATAGAGCGTTGTTATATAATCAGTAAAAGTTCTGCTAAGGAAGCCAAGCATCTTGAAAGCCTCATTAGTTATACATATCGTTAATGTGTGCAATTATTGTCAAGTTTCCAGCGAATATTAACCTTCTAGTCTAGAATTAATGACATTGGTGTGAATTTAATGTAGTTATATTCATGTAAGATATTACAACCATGACTTTTGGAAAATCGTAGTGTACTTAATTTAATACCTTTAATCGCAGTACCTTTCTGACTGTTCAAAAATAAAGCATTATATTCACACAATTGATGTAGGTAATTGATTTAAGTTAGTCTCTAAAATTTAACAATCGTATACATTTCATAGAAATTACCCTCAAATAATTAATAATACAAACATTTGTATGTATATTTGATACCAACAGCGCTCATTAATTATTGTTGAAGCCAACGCCACGTAGGTATCTACTTTTATAAAAAAAACTAGAAATTACACCAATGCAGGTAATAAAATCATTTATTAAGTGTTTCCTTTCAAGATGGGATAGGTATGCCTAAAGGAAACTTTTCATACACAAATCACTAATCTTGATAGATATTCATCTCGCTTTCCTTTTCCTTGCATTGAACCTACAATCTACGCAATGGATCAAAGAATCTAGCTTATTATGCAGAAGTATTTTCGCAAACTTGGCACGCTGTTACCTGAGACATCTTTCATCAACGGTGAATATACTGTAAGTCGAAGGTATCATCCAGTGGTTTAGGTATCTCGCAACTTTGTGAGTTAAGTGTTTTAGCTGCGTCTTAAAAGCTGCGGAACTCGTTCAGCCGCGGAGTGCTTATCGACTCCTCTCTCGCTTTTTACAATTGCTCGTAAATCATGTCGGAGAATAATGTTGCCGGGCTCCGGGCTCACCGCACGACCCTCCTCTCTTCTCTTGACAGCCAACAAGACCCAGTGGATTTTATGAAAAAAAGTCTATTTCAACTTCCAATAAGAATAAGCTTCAACATTCAAGATGGCGGTAAAAAAACTTCAATTTTCCAAAATCCATTATTCCATAATTCATACAGTCCATCTCTTCGCCCTACCTCCCTATGACCGACAAGAGGTTCAATATTAATTTATGTTTATCAAGGCTTAGCTAAATTAATGATTAAATTCATCGGTTAAATTATTAGCTGAAAAAAATTTATACAAAGAAAGAAATAATATTCCATACTTTTATCAGAGTCTCAAAATTCTTTCAGTGAGAGCAATTCTGTTGCACAAAATTATATTTCAGCACATAAATAACCCTTCACATAAAAACAGGCTGGAACACAACTATAATACTCGCTTTAACTTTAACGAAGGACTAATTGTACCTAAGCATACAAATAAATTTGGACAAAGAACGTTAAATTACATGATTCCCAGTTGTTTAAATATGTTACCTGCTGAAATTAAAAACTGTGCCCAAAACCAACAATTGATGAATTTACTGAAGACTTGGCTTACTGAAAGAATTATTTTGTATTAGCTTACAATGACATATTATTCTAAAGACTTTAAAATTGATATTTATGTTTTCATAATTTTTGTTTTCTCTATATTTCTGTAAAGTTTTCAATGCTTATTTTATAAAACTATAAAATTTTACCCGTTAGATGCTTTTTAGCAGTTTATCGGGACTTTTTGTCTTATATTTGTAAAGTGGGTAAAAAAATAAATTAAAAAAAATAAATATAAAAAAAATAATTTGATATAAAAACAAGATATATTATAATAAAAACAAATATAAAACTTTTTTCCACTTTAAGTTTAATGACCGTAACCGGTTTCAGCTCGCTAGAGCCATCTTCAGACTGGTACAAAATATTCTTAATCTACGGTTTATATACACAACATATGAGGGAGGGGAAGCGGGGTGGTCTTAAGGGTTTTAATCAATTATACTAATTACATTTGTTACTAAGTAGTTTTAGACTGTTGAATTTCTAAATATTTTGGTTATTCCAGTGGGCTTATTACCTTGGGTTTGTAGCTCACTTCAATATTGTTTAGGAAAAACCTTACAAGTGGTATGAATTATTAATGACCTAATTTTATTGTCAAATCCAAATCCAAATCCAAATTTTATTGTCAAATCCAAATCCAAATCCAAATTTTATTGTCAAATCCATGGTTATGGTGAAATCACCTTTCCTTATTACATTTTTACTTCGTAGGTGGGTAAACCTACACATTTTTAAATAAAAATGTGTGTCAATTTAAATTTTGCAAATTATATCTAAATATATATTTTTTAAGAAAGACAAACATTCCCGGGTTACGAATAACCTGACAATATTTGAAAATCTCCTATTACCACCTCAGTAAGCGGAAATGTTGCTTGAGTTGTGTTGGAGGACTTGGCCAGCGAGGAATTGAACAAACGACGCTTGGGTGGGACCAAAGATATTCAAATATAAGAGATATGCTATGATGTCCGCCCGACTGTCGGCGGATTATATCCTAATGGGAATAGTTTGAATACGGAAAGTAGTTGATTTTTTTAAGATGTGCTGTAGTATTGGTAAATAATATGTTTTGAATACGGAAAGAATTCGTTCATTTAGTTGATTTTTTAAGGTGTGCAGTAGTATTGGTTAACAATATTGGCGACATCAGGAAGCACAGTCCCACCCAGTAAAAACTGCGGATAGCACATCTCATATATTTCAATATCTTTGGGTGGGGCCCAAACGCGATGCCAAATCAGCCACCGACCGGTCGAAGTAGCCCAGTTAACCCGTAATTGCTTTCAGCTTCATCGGAAGTGTAAAACAATCCAAGTGCCACAAGTCCACTGTAATTTGTCCCCAGCAGGGGGTTATCTAAAGTCGAAGGGATCTGCAAGAACTTCACTTTGTTCGTCTGCCATCTTGTTGAAGACGCCATCTTGTTTGGCCTGAATCATGGAAATAGTTCGAATAAATAAATCATCACACTTTGTCATAAGTTAAAACGTGTCGTAGGAATCAAGAGGACAACCGTTATGGGGGTGAAACGTGCAATAAAATAACTTAAAATTTAAATAGGTGGATAAGTACCTAACTACGTACCAAAAATTGCCTAGATACTTTTCAAGACAGGTCAGTCTAGTCAAGTCAAGTCAGGTATAGTCTGTCAAATAATAGTAGAAAATATTAAAAATGGAACTACAAAATTTGAAGGCTGGCAACACTAGGATTTACCTGTCAAATATTATTTTAAAGTGCAATGACACTGAATGTATAGAACACAGTAAACCTCATTTAAAAAAAATATTTTTTGTTCTTAAAGAAAAAAAAAATGAAGAAGCATTGTTGTAAAGGAACCTACTTAATGACATATATTTGATTAAATGGTGTTTAACAAAGTGATTTGCTTTCATTTAATTTAACCTAAATTTGAATTTAACAGTAGATAGAAAAGAAAAATCACTAATGGTGAGTTTAGTTACCAATTACTTTTAGATCTGAATGAGTTAAATATATTCAGATCTAAAATTATAGACATGATCTGAAGCCCGGGAAACGCTCGGTAGTTTATTATTAAATAAATGTGAGCAATTTCTCAACTGTACTTTATATTTTATTACAATATCGTTATTCTTCATTATGTTAACCCAAAATTGCAAAGGTATAATAATAATATACCTATATGCAATTCTAATTTTGAGATCAGTGGGTATCTATATTGCAATGAAAAAAATTTTTTTTTTTAACTTTTATGTCTTTTTAATCTTCTTCTTATATGCATATAAATCAATACTTGTTTGTTCGTATTTTATGCGCTGCCATACCGTTCATCCGATTGCGATGAAACTTTGGTGATTTGTTGTGCGTACGCCCACGAAGATTCTATATGAAGGTTAGTTTAGGTTAGGTTATGAAATTTGTACAGGTGGTGCGCGAGTGGTTTGAAAATGTGTGCATTTCATATATTTTAGCTGCAGGGAGGGAAAGCAGGAGGGGGAGGATAATGAAGGAGGTAGGGTTCGCGGGAGGGGTGACGAGGGAAGGGAAGGCGGGGAAGGTGGAAGGGGAACGCGGGAGGGGAAAGAGACGCGCGAGAGGAACGGGGACGCGTGGGAAAGGACATGCAGGAAGAAACAATTTATTTCTTTGAATGGAAATGCAACGTATGCCGGGTACCCGCTAGTTTTTTTTATGAAAAATGTAGGTGAGTTGTATGTTTAGTATTGCCATTTGAACAACAGTGGCGCCCTCCTATGTTTTCTATTCTTATTTGACAAACTGTATCTAATTACAATCAATCAATAACCGAATTTTGATTTTCAAACAATATTTTTGGTCTGGAAAATTGGAAGGCACCAGCCATTTTCCTATTACTTACGATCAATAAACTCGCTTTGTACTTTCTCTTGATATCTTTTTTCTACTCTAAAGAAATAGTAAATCATTTTATAACACCGGATGACATGAATCGGTCTAAAATGACTCTGTAAATTGCTTGTTTCCGACGTCAACATGATCAGAAAGCCGATCCAGTAACAAAAGCACAGATCTATTC
Source organism: Glyphotaelius pellucidus (assembly GCA_936435175.1). NCBI lineage: Eukaryota > Metazoa > Arthropoda > Insecta > Trichoptera > Limnephilidae > Glyphotaelius > Glyphotaelius pellucidus. The sequence goes on along the minus strand of OW386552.1, from coordinate 6,897,819 downwards.
ATAATACGACTTGTGTAGCGTAGGTTACCAGCCCAAAGGAACATCTGCACACGTTGTGAGATGAACACAGTGCAAATTGTTTATTATTTCAAGGTAACAGGCGAACATGTGAGAAGCGGATGATAAACAAAGTAACAGTTAACCTGAGTATCTTAAACTGCTCGAACTCTCTGTTTCCATATAAGAACATCATGTCTATGATTTTTCAATTTGATTTTAATCAGTAATTGCGTTCTGTTTAAGGAACCAAAAATGAGTCACAGTATGTAGCCCTTATGTAGTATGTACCCTATGTATCCTTATGACTTTTCATACGGGTATTAAAATGCCACTTAGTTGTGTTGTCATGGAATCGTTTTCGATGGTGATTGAACAACTCAACAATGTACCTACAACTTTGTCACTCCTTTTGAAAAGTCGGAAAAAATGATGAAAAATTGTTTTTTTCTCTTTTTGTTAAATAGGTTAGGTTAAATTAAGTTATGGGCTTCTTTTACAAAAATCATCATTTTTAATGACATTCGTCAATTTCATTTTTTTTTTTAGTTTTTGTGCCCACTTAGGTTCTGATATATATTCTGATAAACGATAGATTTTAATTAATAAAAAGTATTTTAGAAGTTTTACAAAATAGTTTATGTGAATTTTATGCAAAAAATTCTTGAAAGAGGAACGGAATTAGAAAATTAGAATTCTTATTAATTCACGCGGTAATAGCCAAAAAAAATATTTTTTTGTATTTCTTGGGCATTAACTAGGTATATGACAATTTCTAGACATTTTGTTTTGAAGAGTTTTTTTCAATAATTATTTCAATGTAAAAGTGAGGTTTTTACAGATACGGTATTTTTTAAATATTTTGAAGAGTGTTAATTCTCAATGTACATTTGTTACTTTAAATTTTAAATTATCTGCTACCGGTTTCGACACATCTGTGTCATTCACTAGCAAACTTAAAACTAATTTAAAAATTCAATTTTTTATGGAAATTTTTTAGAAAGTTTTTATTAGTATCAAATCTAATCTGAGCTTTTTCAGTAATTATTTAACGTGTAACTATGGCTGGGAAAATGTTTTTTTTATTACTAAGGCTGTATACTTACATATTTTTTTTCTATTTTATGTAAAAATTTTCAGCAGGTTTGAGAACCTTGTGAGGTTATGGCCTAAGACTGAGCGCATGCGGGAACCATATTTTATGACTGCAAAATTGTAAACACATCTCCATCATTAACATTATTTTTCATCGTATGCAAATTGTACGGCTACTTTATATTAATAAATAAATCTTTGTTTATCTACTTTCACGACATCAATCATTATTCTGAGATAAATTTGTTAAAATAGCGAAACACCGCCTTTCCGTAAGTATCTTAGTAGGTACTTATTAAAAAAAACTTTTATGACACAACTTAAAACTATCACCACCCGTAGCGAGCAGGATTATTGCATCCCAAACGGGGATATTTTGAGAATGAAAATTGTGTCTCTTAATTTCCAGTAGGATAAGGCAACTTACCTTAGATATGTTGATATCTTGCAAATAAGTTATATGTTTGAATAATTACTATTTGGTTTATTTAGTTATCGTAAATATTTATAATGAATATTATACTGAACTTTACATCCTTATCCTTACTACGCTAGGTTCTATTTTAGTATTTCTGTTGTTGCGGTGAGCGGACTGTGGAAGCTCGCCCAATCTCACTGATGCCTTCGGTCATCATCGTTGCCATTCGCTCCTAAGACACGACCAGCGATAGATGGTATTCTTCTGATATCCTGCTCAACTGCCATCTGTTGGGATATAGCAGAAGTTATACTACAAACTAAGCTATTGACATCTTTTAAAAGAAGCTGAAACTACATGAATAATCAATACGCAACAGAAACACTTCAAGAAAGGAGAAAGGAATCATAATAAAACTTACCTATTTTTTAACGAGATTACCGCACAAGGGTCCCAACTGCTCCCGTATTGAGCCAGCGAGACTATGGCATCCCCAATTGTGGTATGTTGTAAAACTGAAGGTAATGAGGAGAGGAAGGGGATGGAGAAGAGGAAGGTGGAGAAGTACATGGCTATTCGAATCTGGTTACCAAACACGGCTAGGGTTTTGGTAGGTATCCGGGTAGAAAAGCTGTTAAGAATTCTTTAACTTTCTGTATAAGATTCTCGTTGTAAGTATACTTAGGGACAGTTGTTTCACAGAATTTGATCCATTATTCAAACTTCAGTGTACATTTTTTAAAGTTCTCATAAGAATCTAATCAAGTTCTGTTATTAGATACATCATTAGTGATATAATAACAGAACTTGAAAATTATTAGAAATTTGATGAATCGTTCAAATTTTGTGAAACAAGTGGCCCTTAAAATTCTTGGTTCGAAACAAAAATATAACCTATTGCTCTGTTAGATTTAAAGGTGTATATAAAATTGGCTCGTCTGTATGTCGGTTTATCTAATCGAGGTCTAAAGTTAGCAGAAGACCCACTCATAAATCAGAAAGCTGTAATTAACGCAGATTGATTCGGACGTGACCTGATTTCTACTGCGGAAGATTTATGCAAACCATGCGTCATAAATACTATTCTATTAAAATTGTTTGTGGTAAAATAATTACAAGTCGATTGAATTAAAATAATTGGTTGATTTTAAATAATAGTTCTCAATAGTTTGTGGAAATAATAATAATATTTGGAAGATTTATGTAGCGCCGTTTTTATGAAAAATCACCTCAAGGGCGCTGTACAAACTTACAGTAAAATAGAAAAAGATATATCTTTTTCATATTATCTTTTCTTTTATACTCATTACATTGTGACTATACAAGTAGTCCAGGGATAAAGTTCATTAACTTCGGGAGGTGATTCTACATGTTAGTATCTACAAGTAAAAAAAAATTAAGGTACCGAAGTTAGTGAACTTTACCCCCGGACACCCTGTTAATAATTATTAAGTACTTAACACAATTCTGCCGCCGTGGATACAGTATCCTACCTGAGAGTTTTAAGGATACAAGGATACTTATGATGGCAAAATAACTATATATATTTACCCCTCGTACTTATATACAGGTTTTTCTAGCGAAATGTTTACAAAACACAACTTATAAACTATTTATATGGGGTAGTCCATTAAAAAAATCAAATTCGCTAATTCCTCGGTTGCATAATTTGTACCCATTCGCATAAGTTTGTTAAACTATGTAGGCGAGGAATTGACGAGCTTGTTTTATAATTGTTTGTAAATGGTGACATTGATATAGATCCTTATACCTTGTGTGTCGAGTAGGTACTCTTAAACTGACTAGACTAGTGAATTCTTAACAGTCCAGCAACAAATATACATTTAAAAAAAGCATAAGTCGTTAATTTCTAAATCCGCTACATCAACTTTCACTGATTCGTAACGTATACCGAGCAATATTTCGAAAAATAAAAATAATTATAGCGGATTTCGATACTCACTTCGTGATTTACTCACTTTACTTTTGAAACTCAACTGACCTGGCGTGCGAGTTTCTAAAACCGCCATATTGGCAATATAACTGCTCGTGATTGGTTGAATTCCGATATAGCGGTTTCGATAGTAACTTCTTGAATGATATAGCGGGTTTTGTTTCTCACTTGCAGTTTTAACATGGTTTTTAGTCGTGATAAGGGATGTTTTGAAACTCAATTTAAGTTCATCTTGTTTCCCTCAAAAATGTGAACAAGATGTCATACTCAGATCAATTTTGCGAAAAATCGGATTGGAATTATAGGACTCGTTTATCCTTCTTCGATCCTCGGGAGTATGTATTTTAAGATGTTTAATAAATATGTACAGTGTATTATTTGTTGAAGGGAATACTTAAATTTCTCTACTAAGGATTTTTGTTTAACGATATTGCCCAAAAGTGCGAAATAATGAGGTATATAATGTACCTGCCTCGACAGTATTATTTATATCCGCCAATACGAATACTTAATACCTAACTTACTGCAAAAAGCACTCACTGGAGCAACATAATTACTTCCAAACAATATAAATAAGTACTAAACAAAGAAATTAATTTTCATAAGCATCTTTGGAGTGAAAGAAATCCATTGGAACGGGATTAAGTGCGCAACTTCCGATGGAGCCTTTTATGGCAAAGTCCAAGGAGTGTGCTGCCGAGAGCTTTTACGTTTATTAAATAAGTTTAGCCATTATCATTATTGTTGTTATTATTATCCGCCATTAAGGCCGGGGATTAATGGATGCCAAAGAATTCGGGCGAAGGCGTTTATGGCCTATCTAGCTTCATTGGGAGCTTTATGTCGTCCCGTGCTGGGTTTAAAAAGTCATTCTTTTTATGCAGCCGATAGCATTGCCCGGAGCCCATGAAAGCAAAAGTTACAACAATTCTTTTATACTACCTGCCCCCCTATGATATAAGATTGGGTGAAGTTTTTTTCTTATGAAGTGTGTTTCTAGTGACAAGGTAGGTACTAGATATCTGCTTCTAAGCACGCTTTGAAAATAGATAACTTTTTGATGTTTTTGTTATTGGGGTGTTATGCCGTGTTTCGCTACATCCTTCTTTAGACAACGTTTCGGGCAGCGTTACAGTGTCCATCATCAGAGCAGATGACCAAATGATATTGGTGAGAGTGCTAACTTATGTGTGTCGAAGCGATACCGTGCTGCCAGCTCCATTTCTCTACGAGCTGGTGTTAAACTTGGCCACCCCGACAAATCGGCAATCGCCGAGCACTTAATCGAAACCGGCCATTACTTTGGATTTGTTCTTGAAGTCCTGGGAAGACCCAAAACTTACAGAGCACGCCTAATTACGGAGGCAATTGAAATCCATAAAACCCCATCAATATTAACAGAGACGACGGAGCTAAGCTCAATAGTTCTTGGTATTCAGTAATTGACGGCTACACCAAAGCTAAACGCAAAAAACCATGCTGAATTTTTTCTAACACCAGCTCGTAGAGAAATGGAGCTGGCAGCACGGTATCGCTTCGACACACATAAGTAAACACTCTCACCAAATGCCACACACACACAATGCAGGATATCGTACACCGATATCACTGAAGGCCGACCGGGTTCATGTTGACCGCCGGCCGAATCTTCCTGGATGAGGTTTTTCATGGTTTCCTCATTCCCGAAGGCAAATGCGGAAGAACTCCAAATAAAAGGACATGTCCGCCTCCTTCCCACTCCTAACATAACACAAACACACACATATGTATTTATGCTTTCCAGTTTGCGGGCGATCAAGAGAAAATGATGACCAAAAAATATGCAATTTTAGTAGGGTTTTTAGGTAACAATTTTTCCCTACCGATTAAATTCAGGACCTTAAGTCTATAATAAACAAGTAAAAATTTTTAAATACCCACGTGAGGTAAAGATTGCGAGGCGCAAATGACGCCGTTCTATTTGTATAAAGAACATTAACTTTAAATTCAGTAAATTTAAATGATTTACCTCTTCAAGGAATATAAGAATCTAGTAAATAAAAATAAAAAAACAATATCATTTGGTCATCTGCCCTGATGATGGTCACTGTAACGCTGTCCGAAACGTTGGCTAAAGAAGGAGGTAGCGAAACACGGCATAACACCCCAAAAACAATAACAAAAATACTTTTTGGCCGTGAAAACCTAAAAAGAACTTTTTGATGGTTCTATGGAGATTCCACACCACGTAATTTTCTTTAATTTATTACAAGAAACGCTAAGAACATAACAAAATAATTATATTTTACGGTTTCATGCCAACTGAGAATAAAGTCAACTCAACGTCTCTTTGAAAAGTCATTAAAAGCTATGAAAAAAATAATTAATAATTTAAAAATAGCCCATAATTCTAACCTAACGTAACCTATTTAACCAACACTCTTTATGACTTTTCTGAGGTGGTTGGGTTGGTCACTATATTTTAAACAGGAAAAGATTTTTTTTTTCATATTTTATATTTTTATTCCTTGATACTTACATAATATTTTTGTGGGGCTTACTGCAAAACTGAAAATATAAATTTGAAGTACAGCATGGATTAAATTTCAGTTTCACAACATTAGATAAACACATGCATTTCGAAATATTACAGGCATTGGTTTTATGTTTGTTTTTAATTTCTTTCATTTCTATTTCATCTAATCGTATGTAAATATACATGTTCCTACTGTTTATTTACAGATTTTGAATATTTTATCCTCCATGCAAGGAGTTCATTTGTGTCGTGGAAGACACTTTTCAAGGGTAATTTGATTCAGCAGAGTGGAAGATTTTAGGTAAGATTTAAAAAAAAAAAACCTAGATATTAATAATGTATGGGAGTATTACATTTTCAATAAAATGAAATTTCGATGTTTATCGGGGGTAAATTAATTCAGTAGACATTAAAAACAATTGATAATTGAATAAAGGTAAAAAAGAATTTTAAAAAATTACAACACAATAATATATCGACTTTTTTCAAGGGTAAAAATTGATTACGATGGTTACCAAATGTATTGATTCAGTATCTAAAAAAGTGGAAGACTTTTAAATTATAATATATTTTTAAATTACGATATATTTTTTTTATTATCAAATTAAAAACAATTTGATAATAAAAAAAATTAAGGCAATTAGATATTTATATAGTTTCAAGGACTTATTACAGTGGGAGACTTTTGAGCAATCACAAAAATAATATTTTACGACTCATTAAATTATTTTAATGAGATTTTAATCCGTAAATGATTAATTTAACAATAAAGAGAATTCCCTATTGACAAAGAACGTCCCCTTTCCCTTCCCAAAGCTCCATCTACACTTACAACTACTTCTTCCGCCACTGGAGGAGTCCAGCCTATTTTGTTTTAAACCATATATTATTTATAACACATATATTAACTTTAGCATTATACTGCCCTGAAGAAGCTACGGTTGTAGCGAAACCCGGTCGGCATAAAGAATATATATAAAAAATAAAAAAAAGGATTTACAAAGTTATTGTTTTATTTTAAAAAGAGAATTAAATTAAAATTAGTCAAATATTATTATTAGGTATCTACTTATAAAGTAGTATCACTTTGGACGTCGCGTCACTAAACGTTTATTGATTTACGATTTATTATCCACCTTTAATGTTATTTTCCAAAAACTACATTGCCGTTTCCATAGTCAGTTGACAGTTGCTAGATCCTGAATGTGGTATGTGTTACCCATATTTTAGTGCCAAGTGTGTCGCCCATTGACCTCAGCTTTATGCAGAATGATAGTACTTCTTCTTCAAGATATACAGCGCCGTTGTTAGTGCGGCCTGTTGTCCGTGCTCAGGCGCAGGTATTCGAAACCGGTTTCACCGCCTCACCTCATCCTCGCTCGCTGCTTGCAACTGCCCGCGAGGAATTTTATTGGCGTTGTAACTCCCGTTCGACTGAAGATCTGTTGGAGAAAAATAAGAAGCAAAATTAAACTAAACAATTTTAATAATTATATATTTCTGTACAGAAATAATATCTACTTCCAGTAAAAAAACCCGCTTCGCGGGATTTTGCTGCCGGGCCCTCCGGACGGTTTTTGTTACGGCTTCACGCAGTTAGTTTTGGTGACCATTTTATAAATCCAATAGGAAATGGTTTCAAAAATAGTCTGTTCCTCGGATCCGCTGTCATCGAGTGATAGTCACCTATACAAAGTAACCGAGACAGGCAATGACGTCATACGTATTATATAGCCGCTTGATACAATTATGTATTACCGTCAATCTTTCCATAACCGGAGAGATACTACATATACACAAATTCGTAGCAGAAAGTGGCGACATCTTGTGACGAATTCTTGAATTCGAAACCGAATTACAACGGTAGCTTTGTTTGAAATTCCACGTACACAGATGTTATTTGTGGTGCGACGCGTACGACCTGGCGTCAACATGGACTCGAAACTGGGTTTTGAAATTTAACCACGCAGACGTTACCCTATTAATTAATTTATATTACAACACTCATCATTATTATTCCACGATTAAATTTAAAACTTCTCCCAACTGCTCCCAATCGTCTGGAGCCAGTGAGACTACAGTATTCCCAATTGGGGTGAGTTGAGAGGCTGAAGTTATCATTAGGGGAATGAGATGGGAAGACGAAGGTAGGAAAATACGAACCTTGCTATTCAGATCTGGTCACCAAACACGGCTAAAGCTTATAAAATTAGAATTTCGATTTCGAATGGTGGTCTTTCACCAAGACGATTTAAAAGATTACGTTTACTACTCTGGTTAATTAAGTTTACCTCTCTGGAACGTGCCGCAAATAGCTACCCATATCTACTAAATGTTGGGATTTATAACTGGGCTAACTAGACATTTTAACAATATAAAGTGTATTAAACTGTTATATTTTGCGTATGTTAGAAGTCAACATGAGTACAATTCTCCGGTCTGGAATCCACATTAAAATACATATGTACAAGCTGTTGAAAGAATACAAAACAAATTCTTACGTTTTCTAAATTTGAAAATGGGTATTCCAGCAATTATGTTGAACTACAACAATATTTGAAACGATATGAATATGCTCAAACTATCAGACAGAAGAATTTTCACTGATTTGGTATTTCAATTTAAAATTCTAAATGATTTAGTTGATAGTCCGGTATTGCTTGAATTGATAAGCTTCCGAATTTCACTTCGTAATACTTACTAGAAGTCAGGATTTATTTCAGTGCAGAAATTCTGGGACTAACTACTAATGGAGGGAAACTAATGGAGAGAAACAATTATACCAAGTCAGTGGACATCTTCAATTTATCTTTTAACAAATTTAAACTATTGTTATTGAGGCAGTTCAGTTATGTACAATAAATATGAATTTTTCTAACTGTAGTATATACGTAAAAGCCCCGAAAAAGGGCGTTTATTAATAAATAAATAAGTACTTATCTATATTATTTAATCCCTATATCTACTAGGTACCATAAAACCTATTTTCATATAGTTGGGGTTGATACCAGAACTCAAATATTATGGTCAGCTCTCCCGTCCGGGTATTAGGTAGGTATAGTTGGTTCCAATCTGATCAGTATGAGAAAAAATCTTACATAGGTAGTTTCATTCAATTCCCACGGTGTCCGTATGTAAGATCCTGTACGAGTTACCTTCACGACTGAATAAAATAATAATACAAAACAAAGCTAGGCATATTATTTAGATTGATAAACTGTTGACAGAAAAGATAAATATTCCGATGCAGATAATACCAAACAACTAAAGATATTAAATTCCCGATACAGCGGACAAAACACGCATAAAAAGACAGAGTCCTGCAACGTTCCAAGGAATAAATAATTAATTAATCGAATGAAACCGATATCCCATTGCAGATGCCTTATCTTTTGACAGGTCGGGGCGGAAGGCGGGAAAACGAAGCGGGAACCATCTTGGATGGAACCACGGAGGCCTCCCATTGGCCGGCCGCCCTAACGGTCTGACAGCTGTAGTGAAATATGTCTGTTTTTTTACCGACGGAGAGCGGCCGACGGAAACATAAAAAAGCGGTTTACAAAAATACGCCCGCGAAATAATATAATAGGAGATTGCAGGATGGAGAGACAAGAATGAAAGGACAAGGTTTAAAAGATGGAGGAGATAAATTTGACCAATAATTGTTAATTAATGTAACTTTGAAATTGTACATGTCCTTTCATCTTTGTGAGATGAAATATGTCAAAAATAAATGTCAAGTGGCTATTTTAACCTAACTATTATAATTACAAAATTTGTAACGTTTTGAAACTGAACAATTGAATTTAGGAAGTATGTTAGGTACCTAATTATGAAGAACTTTACCTAAGTAAGAGGTAGTTACTATTATACCATACGTGTGTAACGATTTATTCCATTTTTTAAAATATATCTAATTTGATTAAATACCTAAACTCTACAGTAAATATATATTTTTTAACAATACCAATACCTGCGAACCAATGTACCTTCCGACTTATCACGAGTAACTTTTCTGTTATTGTTTACATAATTCACTCCCACACGCCCCATATCCATACTAATATTATAAATGCGAAACTGATCGAGTTTGTTTATGACCTTTTCACGCATAACACAATATAAAGACTTTAATAATTCTTTCACCAATATAAAGCTAAATTATATGCGCAGACTACAGGTTGTATATGATGGTAAGCTCTGGCGTTATGAAATTATAAATATTAATATATTATATTTGTTATACGTTTTCTGTCGCTAACGTCTGAAAAAAATCTTTTCCATGGAAACAATGTTGATATATTTTTGGGCTCTATGCTGGTAGGTACTCAGTCTACTGGTCGGCTACTACTGCAGAAAATTCAAATATTAGAATTCGTTTTTTTTTTTGGACAAGCTTGGAATAAATGTCAGACGAGAGTTCCTATATTAAAAATATAATTCGTAACGGTTATAAAGACTGAATGATATATAGAGTATTTTTTTATTATATTAACGAACTTCCAAATATTTAAATAAAAATAAACATCCGAAATGTTTGTAAGCGCATAAATTCCGAACGAATGAACAAAATTGGATAAGTAATTCTTTTTTTCTTTGAGCTATAGCATTATGAAATTTAGGTGGTAGGCGAGATGTTTGTAAACTGAATGTAAGGGAATGAATATATGGAATGCGGGAGGGGATGGGGGTGGGGTGGGGGGGGGGGGAGATAATTGATAAGTGCAAGCGCTACAGTAATTTCCCGTAATACCATGCGAGCGAAGCCGCGGGGAAAAGCTAGTAGTTATATATATTTACACACAACAGATTTTAATTGAAAAGTACATAGAATAGAAAAAAAACATATAATAAAAGTAAAATAAATAATCAGTAGGTTATGTAGGGCATGGTCTGAGGTTAGCTCGTGCCCAGCGCTCACTCAGGAGTGGCGATTGGTGCTGGAAGGCCGCGGTCACCACTGTGTTATTTGAGGCCATTAGCCGCATCCTGGCTCCAGTGACCCGGTGTCTCATCAGACAGGCGAATCCGTGCAGTCCTCGCTCCGTAAACATTGTCGATGCGCTGATGCACCTTCTGTATGCATTATTATATTGGATCCGGAGTCGTTCCATCGAGCCGTTTCGGTAGTGACACCGTGTTTCACAAGTATATAGGCTAGTACAAAATGTATCGAACAATATTTTTTTACATTGTTACTGAATTGGATTGTATACTTAATAATATAATTAAATTACATGTTACACAAAGTGGATATCTATAATAAGTTGTATTTTTGGTATAGGTAACGTAAAAAATTATCGTGATTTTCAAGTGGTAAAGAAAATTAAATAAATATCTTGTATCGCGCTACATTTTAACAATCTTTATCCCATCTTTTTTTTAAAATAGGTAATTCACCATAAAAAGATTACTTTGCGCCGATAAAATTGAGAAAGATGGTCATAATTTTGAGGTTAATCTATAAGGGGACAAGACAAACAAATATTAAAGTTAATCAGGTCTATGAACCCTTTAATTTTTGAAATGTAAAAAGCTTAATCGAAAAGCATATACTTACCTAATTCACAAAATGGAGAAATGTAATTTTTTTTGACGATAAAATGGATAGGTAATTATTTAAAGCTACATAGAACTAGAACTAGACAATCGGCGCACACTGTAGTCCGGATTTTGTAGTTTCCGGTCGGTCTGCGTTATAGCGTTAGAGGCCAAATTGGACGGACAAAACAGAAACCTATCTAAATATAATACATTGATGCCTACTTAGATCACCATGAAAATAACGTTGGCGTTGAAAATGGTGACCAGACAACTCGGAATGAAACCAACTCAGAACCATCTCAGATAAGTAATTTAGAATGATAAAAAACATATTTAAAAAATTGGTTAAATAGGTTAAGTTAGGTTAGTGTTATCGGCTAATTTTAAATGATTTTTTTCATAGCTTTTAATGACTTTTGACCGGACAACTTGGAATGAAACCAACTCAGAACCATCTCAGATAAGTAATTTATAATGATAAAAAAATTTATTTAAAAAATTGGTTAAGTTAGGTAAGGGTTATCGGCCAATTTGAAATGATTTTTTTCATAGCTTTTAATGACTTTTCAATGAGGTGTTGAGATGACTTTATTTTCAGTTGGCATGGAGTCGTTGAAAATAAATGCTATGACCTAGAAGCTCCAAGCAGAAAACCTGTGATACTTTGACGACAAGACTCACTGTCTAAGAGGTTTTTCTGCATCAAACAATTACTTCATAGCTTTATAATTGTTGTTGATGCAGATATAAAAGGAGTTATATATCGAACGTCCAGTTGATTAATCAGACAAATCTAAATTTAGGTTGAATAATAACTGCATATTTGTAAAGTTTACCCGCCATCTGGTACAATACATTATTCATAAACACCACCAAATCAATTATAATGCAGAAAAACTTGTAGTGAATTAAACAATATGTTGATGCTTTCTGGGTCAGTATTAGGGTATTTCAAAATGTCTATTAATGCACCGGTCCGTTATGTCTCCCAGCAGTTATTTTATAAAACACAAAATAATATTTGATTCATGGCAAGCATTCGAATTTTGCTTTCCTCATTATCTCAAAACTTAGTATTTGGAGTGGTCTGAATAATTGACTGGTCGAAGAACAAACATTTTATTGAAAGACTATCACGATTGCGATGTTAGTTTGCTGTGAAAAAATTGAGGCATAGTACCCATTTTCTAAAAATCGTTTTAAATAAACATAAACATAACCAAGTTTGGTGATTTATCAGGGGTGCCCGGGTTCATGGGGTAAGGTTTGTCTGGGTCTTGGAGGCGGATGACCAAGATACACTGAACCCCAGATTCCTACCCACCCCTTAAACCCTTTTCCTTCCCAGAACTCTCCTCTCCTCCTTTTCCTTAAAAAAATCCTCCATACCCTGAGGGAAATTATTTTCCTCAGGGCCTCCTGTGTCGAGCTCATGTAAAAAAATAAAAATAATAAAATAAACAGCACTTGCATAATATTAGGTATAGGTATGTATCTAGGTAGGTAGGTACCTGCAGTTAAAATATTTATAAACAGGTACGAAATTAAAATTTTAACCGTGTCCAAGACACTGGAGAAATATATTTCGGTAGGTAAGTAAAAATCAGAGGTCGGGAAAATATTTTATGATGATTCATTACGCGTGCATCGTCAAGAGAATATAAATGGGCATCTTATACATTAATTTTATTGTTGTTATATACTCTGCACAACTGTTCCCACGTTAACCCCTTAGGCCTATTTTGTAGAATGTCAAAATATTTTCGCTTTGCAATAAAATCTAAATAAATGGAATATTTCGGAATGCATCAGAAAACAAAAAAAAACTGTTTTTGAAAGGTGATGAAATACTTTCACATTTTATAATTCAAAACATAGTTCTTGATATATATTTTTTTTAAAGCAAACACAAAAAAAAATGTCTCACCTTAGGTTTTTTTTAACTAAAATTGCTGATAACAAAAAAAAAAATACACAAATATTTTGTTAGGCAAATATATTATAAGCGTTATCGAAAAGTCACTTTCACAAGGAGCGTTGTTATAAGTTTGACGTGTCTGTGTGTCTGTCAGTCTGTGGCATCGTAGCTCCTAAACGAATGGACCGATTGTGATGCAGTTTTTTTGTTGTTTGAAAGCTGACGTAAAAGAGATGGTTCTTAGCTACAATTCATGAAAATCTGTTCAGGCAATTTAAGGTTATTTTTTTGTGTCGGGGGTTTCTTAAAATTTTGTAAATTTTACTTATTTTCAAATTGCAGTCGCAAACTTTGGTTTCATAAAGATATAGATTTCAATTATTTTGTGGCTAACGTTTAGATTTGAATATAACGCGTGGTGTTTTCTCTTTCTAACACCCACCGTTTAGTTCATATTTATAAACATGGTAGTTAGGGAACCACAATGATTTCTATGAGGCCTATATGAATGGTTCCGAAAAGCGAAAAAATTAGCCTGAGGGGTTAAATTATTCGTTCGGTATTCAAAAGGTTTATCTTTCAGGTTTTTGACTCATGTGCTGAACCTTTAATTACTTAAGTATTATCAATCGTATAAATAGCAGGGCTTGTCGTCACAGATAATACGGGACAACGACATCATTTACTGATTTCATATCAATACGTTATAGACACTAAACCGTAAGCATACACACCTACCTAAGTTACATCTATAATTGTATAGAAGAATCTTCTCTTCTGATATACGTACTTAATGAAACAATTTATAAATTATAAAGTATGGCCGGTCAGAAATGGAAAACACTGGAAAAACTTTAAAATTGTTCCAATATGTCATTAAAATGGATTTCTACCACAAATTATTTGTCAGTATCAACTTCCCCATTTTGGAGGTGTGTTAGACCTCGTTCCTGCATATACTAGGGTAAAAAAAAATTTGGAATAAAATCCTCATAACTCATTTGCCCCTCCCCTCCCTCAGCGACATGACGTGAAGGCCTGGGTTTGGGCGGGTTAACTTGGCGTCCTTCCGCCCTGCCTCCGGCAACTCGACGCTTCCATCCTTAGGGTTTTTGGGTACGTTCCTCTACTTCCCACTCACTATCGTCAAGGCACAACCGGGAAACCGGCTAAAGGGCGCGGACGTTGAGATTCATTCACGGCAGACCGATCACCAAATTCTCGCTGATACTGCCAGATGACGAGAGAGGTATCCCACCCGACACTTGGTTTCTTCATATCATGTTTGTTTTGATTAGCATTTCTTGCAGATACGCAAGATGCCATTACCCTGCGAGCAGCCGCCTTTTATGTTTATCTGTTTACTTTTTTAATTATTTTATTCCCGACTTGCCTTATATTATTCGCATTTTGTATATTATGTAAGCACTTGCATACTGCTTCCTAACTCGGTATGCAGGGACACTGGAAGTCTAGATTCGTTCAAACTTAAATATAGATTCGTTCATTCAAAAAAATTAGAGTCCTTGGGAGAGCGTTGAAGGAGTAACCATCCGTTACTTTGTTACGTTACAAATAGACCGCCAATATAGAGGCGCGCGCACTACCCCCTCCCGCGAGCGACAAACCGAGCTGTCGCTAGACCATCTCGAGCGGCAAGCGGCCAGTCTTCAGCAAGCGAGCTTCCCGGGCCCACGTCCCGCGCGAACACGTGCGACACAAGTTCAGTTTCGCCGGTTGTGCACTTCCGGTGTCCGCATGGACGCTGCTGAGACCGGGAGAACAAGCGCGTAAAGCCGCTGTTGGCCCATAAACCAAACGTGAGTCAATTACCATGTTACCCTTTGTGTGCAAATAATGTTTTAGCCCTAACCACGCGTATAGAGAGCAGAGACTGACGTTCAAACTAACTTTCAGCTAGGATCGTTCCTCTTATGTATTATTGTGTCTCCTAGAATTGAATAAACTATTTATGTGATAACCTACCGTGTTTTGCTTGTCGAGAGAGGCCCTGGGGGGATGGAGAAGCGTGAAGTTCCGAACCACGAGCACTAGCCTTGAGGTTAAAAGAAACCCTGCTTGCACCGAACCTGAGCTAGTTTTTATTTGGGGCAGATACAGCAACTAATTTGTATTAAATATGTGGGAGCTTTCTCCAACCCTGCCGATAGCATCAGCACGCACGCTGACGCTAACACTGGCGCTAAACGTGGGGCCATTTAAATTTTTTTTCTGTTCCACCACGGCCTCGTTCCCAAGCAACAATTGTAAACTCTGAAATGTTATTATGATGTATTGTTTATTCCCAATTGTCTAGCACTTCCAACAGGAATCTCGGCGCGAACGTAATTTCGAATCACAATTTAAATTATTACGGGCGCGATTTTATCATTTGTGACTCGTCACTCGACAAAATATTACCGGTATTCCAACGCAAGGTGCCCAACCTAGGAAGTTGTCGCTGCGAATAATACAGTGATTACAAAGTGTCGGCCGATTAAAATTGCTATTTTCAATACAAGTGAATAGTGGAAATAAACACAAATTAAAGAAGAATTTATTCAACAATTAAAATCATGTACATGATAAACAAATCATCCGCTTGGTCTCGAAAGTGCTAAATATTTTTAATAATATACTATATTGCAGCACGCTGGTACGTCTCTTAAACGGACACTTGCTGACACCTAGGGAACAAGTGGATTTAAATTCTTTCTGTCATTTGACAATTAAGTATTTTTGACTCTGTCGTCTGCTGAAACCGGGTCATGCCGAATCACATTCGAATAATGCAAAAAATACTAAATTCGCGTGTAAATACCAAAAATTGGTGCTGTATAAAATCAGGCTATAGGAAGCCGCGTAATGAAACCATGCCCCCAAGATATTGTTGAATTCTCAAACAAATTACTTCCACGAAAACTTGTGAAAATTTTTTCGACTTTTCCTTTTTTCGATTTTTTTAATTTTCGAAATTTTTTTTCCAAAACGCTTGGAGTTTTTCTTAAAAACGCATGGCCAGAGGAAAATCGCTGCTCAAATTTTCTCCAGTTTCGGACTCTGAAAATTTTTCCGATTTTTTCCTTTTTTCGATTTTTTTAATTTTCGAAATTTTTTTTTCCAAAACGCTTGGAGTTTTTCTTAAAAACGCATGGCCAGAGGAAAATCGCTGCTCAAATTTTCTCCAGTTTCGGACTCTGAAAATTTTTTCCGATTTTTTCCTTTTTTCGATTTTTTTAATTTTCGAAATTTTTTTTTCCAAAACGCTTGGAGTTTTTCTTAAAAACGCATGGCCAGAGGAAAATCGCTGCTCAAATTTTCTCCAGTTTCGGACTCTGAAAATTTTTCCGATTTTTTCCTTTTTTCGATTTTTTTAATTTTCGAAATTTTTTTTTCCAAAACGCTTGGAGTTTTTCTTAAAAACGCATGGCCAGAGGAAAATCGCTGCTCAAATTTTCTCCAGTTTCGGACTCTGAAAATTTTTTCCGATTTTTTCCTTTTTTCGATTTTTTTTAATTTTCGAAATATTTTTTTTCCAAAACGCTTGGAGTTTTTCTTAAAAACGCATGGCCAGAGGAAAATCGCTGCCCAAATTTTCTCCAGTTTCGGACTCTGAAAATTTTTTTTTCGATTTTTCCTTTTTTCGATTTTTTAATTTTCGAAATTTTTTTCCAAAAACGCTTGGATTTTTCCTAAAAAGCACGTGGCCAGAGGCAAACCTCTGCCCAAATTTTCAAATAACCCAAACACTTACAAATACGCGTTTTTTCGCAGAAGCATTTTGTAAAAAAAAATATATATACGTCCCCAGTGGTCAATCCCTGGCAAAAAATTTCTTTCCAATTACGGATAAAGAGTCGAGTTCTCGTTTTTCTCCCAACGTAAGGTCACCCTGACACGACCCTATACACTATGGAAGTCCCTCAAGTCACGCTGGGTATAATCCCCCACATTTCTACGTCAAAAAAGGAAGAACTACTACAGGCCCTGAGAAGTAGAAAGATTTCTCCCAGGAATAAATCCAAAAAATGCCTTATTCAATATGCTTCTTTCTACAACAAAAAGTACATCAGGAAGTTGCAGTTTCAACAGGAAGACACCTCAGAAATCATCTCTACCTCCCTCACAGTCTCCGAAGCAAAACCCTTGGTGGTACAAGCCCAGGAACAGACGAAAATATATGATTTGACAACCTGGAAGACGAAATACAACGGACTCACGGATGTGGAGGATTTCATCAACAGAATAGAAGAAACAGCCCAAGTCAGAGGAATCCCCGAAAGTATTCTACACAGGAACTTCATAGACCTCATCGCTCCTGAAATGCTTACCTGGCACAGGATACATAAGAGAAAAACAAACTCATGGAGGGAACTCAAGGTGGCACTTTTATCCAGTTTCGGAGAAAAAAAGGCCCAACATAGAGTCAGGCTATCCCTACTCGCTATCAAGCAGTACTCCGGAGAGCCTGTTGCTAGATTCACACAGAGGGCAGAGGCCATCAATATAAAGCTCACCCAACCTGTCCCTGAAGCGGAACTTCTCCCGGTTTTAATCGACGGTCTTCTCCCCAGATACGAAAACATCATTACTTCTCAGAAAATTGCCACGCTGGAGCAACTGAAAGATGTCTGCCAGCTACTAGAGGCATACCAGGATCGGAAGAGAGACGAAAGATTCCCCAAAGAAAACTTTCGCCCAAGCACTTCGTCCGGCATAAAACCGGAGCACAACGAAAAGAAATCCTGCTCTTTTTGCCACAAGATTGGTCACTCCCAAGCCGCCTGCTTTAAACAAGCAAAACTTTTATCCTCCAAAGACACCCATTCTAACAAAAGGCGATCCGTCGATCGTTCTCCAAGAAGAGATGAAGGGAGGAAGTTTGGCAAAAGACCACGCCAAGACAATACCGAAACGTCCATCCCGGATCTCAGATTCATCAAACCCCCTATGGATTTCTCCAGACCCCCTCCCAATTGGACAGCCAGGAAGACAAAAAACTAGACCCCAACCCCCCGGACCATCCCTCCCATAGGCCAAAGGAATGGTCGGAGTGGTTGGAACACGTCAAATTTTTTAAACAGGCCTTACCCCTCTCTACAGTTTGCTGCAAACAGGCAATAGACGGTAGACCCTTCGCGCATTTTTCCATAAACAACGTGGTTTTTTCAGGTCTCCTAGACAGCGGCGCCTCTGTCAGCTGCCTGGGCGACAACGCCCACACCTTATTCACAAACTGTGGTTTTAAAATGGGAAAACATTCTTCACATGTTACCACGGCAGACAACACTTCACAACTCGTCATCGGTTCTCTAACCCTACCGATCAATTGTGACCAAAAAACAGTTTGGATCAAGTTTCTAGTTGTACCTACAATCACACAGAAATTCATCTTGGGAGTGGATTTTTGGATGGCTTTCAAAATTGCCCCGCAACTGTTTAACAACCCCTCCGTCACTCCCCAAGTAAACGAAATCCGTACGGTAATACCCTACGAAAACTTGAACCCCTTACAAACAATACAATTAAATCAAATGATCAACAAGTATGAATCCATCTCCTTCGAAAGGTGCGGTTTAGGCTTAACCAACCTAGTACAACACCATATAAAAACAACAGGCCCCCCAATCAAACAAAGGTATTACAACCTAGCTCCACAAAAATTGAAAACGCTGGAAAAAGAATTGGACGATATGTTAAGACTGGGAGTGGTGGTACCCAGCCGCAGCGCATGGACCAACCCCACCTTATTAGTTTCAAAGAAAGACGGCTCAGCCCGTTTCTGCCTCGACAGCAGACGCCTCAACGCATGTACAATATCAGACGCCTACCCGCTCCCCTTGGTCAACTCCATCCTGGACAGACTTCGAAACGCTAAATACATCTCATCCATAGACTTAAGCAAAGCATTCTGGCAGATACCTTTGGATCCCAGCTCCTGCGAAAAGACTGCCTTCGTGGTGCCTGGCAGGGGTATGTTCCATTTCAAAAGACTACCCTTCGGTTTAAAAAACAGCCCAGCAGAACTACAAAGACTCATGGATAAATTGTTTGGCCCAGAGTTTGATAACAATTTATTTTGCTACCTGGATGACCTGATCATCATTAGCGATACCTTTGAAAAACATATACTTATTCTAGAAAAGGTTTTTCAACAACTCAAACAGGCCGGTTTGACTATCAACCTGAAGAAATCGGAATTCTGCAGGCACCGCCTACGATACTTGGGTTTCATAGTAGACGAAGAAGGCCTAAGAACAGACCCCACAAAAGTAGCGGCTATGACAAATTTTCCCCGACCTACAAATGCAAAAGAGGTAAAAGCCTTCCTCGGACTCACCGGTTACTACAGAAGATTCATAAAAAACTTCTCAACTCTCGCGGCGCCGCTCAACAAAATCACGGGAATCCGTAAAGGTACCAGTAACTTTTCCTGGTCTGCAGAGACTGAGTCAGCATTCAACTCCCTGAAAGAGGCTCTTCAATCAGCCCCAGTACTGAATTGCCCCGACTTCAATCTTCCCTTTACGATCCATTCGGACGCATCAAACGTCGGAATCGGAGGAGTCCTCACTCAAAATTTTACGGACGGCGAACACCCCGTGGCATACTTCTCTCGTACCCTAAATAAACACGAAAAAAACTACGGGATTACCGAGAGAGAATTGTTAGCAGTCATGGAATCCATTCAACATTTCCGCGGATACATTGAGGGCAGTAAGTTTACCGTCGTCACAGACCATAGCAGCCTAAAATGGCTGATCTCGCTAGACAACCCCTCTGGGAGATTGGCTCGCTGGTCGTCCCGCCTATCTCAATATACCTTCGATGTCATCCACCGTAAAGGCGCGGATAATATCGTCCCGGATGCCCTTTCTAGGATCGAGATAGCAACATTAAATGCCGAATTACCCAATTCTAGTCTCCCCACAAAAGACGTATGGTATCAAAAAATCTTTAGAGGATGCAGTGACAACCCACAAAAGTTCCCGAATTTTATGATTAAGAACGGACAACTATATCGCAACTGCAAGCCTCCACTGTCAATCTTAGAGGACTATGCCTGGAAAAAGGTAGTCCCTCTCGAAAATAGAGAACAAGTTATTATTGATAACCACAGTGCCGTAGACTCCATACACCCTGGAACTTTCAAAACATTCAAAAAAATATCTTTAAGATATTATTGGCCGGGTCTATTCAAACAAGTACGTTTATACATCTCCAAGTGCGACATCTGTAAGGCATACAAGCACAGTACGGCACCACCGTCTGGTCTAATGGGCAACCCCAAGCGTGCCGATAGACCACTTCAATCCTTTTCTATGGACCTCATTGGACCCTTCCCTAGAAGCTACGCCGGTTACATGCATATACTCAGCGTAGTGGACATCTTTTCCAAATACTGCTGGTTGTTTCCTCTGAAAAGGGCAACTGCAGCAGCAATAACCAATCTATTGGAAAAACATATTTTCATACCCTACGGTACCCCTCGTACTATAATATGCGACAATGGTAAACAATTTATAGCTCTGGAATTTAAAGAGTTTTTGTCTAAATATGGTATAAAGGATGTATTCTATAACACCCTTTACACCCCACAGAACAACACCGTTGAACGATACAACCAAACCATAAACACGGCCCTGGCAATTTTGGTTGGCAAAGACCAACGCACATGGTGCAAAAAATTAGACAAAATACAAGCAGCCATGAACAACACGGTGAACCTCGCTACAGGCTATACACCATTTTTTCTCAAACACGGCATGGAACAAGTAGTTCACGGTTCACTACACCCTGACAATTGCCTTCCACCCGTCCCTTCCTCCACAGCAGACCCCGCAGCAAATTACGCCCACCGCTTGGAGGAACTCTCCGCTATCTATAGTGAAGTAACAGACGCTCTACTATTGGCCCACCAAAAGAGCGCCGACAGGTATAACCTTCGCAGGAGGCACGTCACATTCAAGGAAGAAGACATCGTCTGGAGGAGAAACAACACTCTGTCACAAGGTGCGCTGTACTTCTCTGCCAAATTGGCACCCCGTTTTGTAAAGACGAAAGTCCTAAAGAAAATCTCAGACCTGGTTTACCGATTGTCCGACATCTCTGGTAAACACATAGGTAACTACCACATAAAGGACATTGTAAAAAGTGGGAACATGGAAACAAACTCCATTGCCACGCCCGTATAACCCCAACGGTTATTCCGTGACTCCTAGCAACCATTCGTCTACACCGTGACATGGATCACTATGGAAGTCAACCCTTTTGTTTCGTCACTAATGAGCGGCCTCTCGTAAACGATTGTCACTCATTGGGACACTCAAACGAAACCTTTCTAGCTCTGGCACAGTGGTGTCAACTGTAGCCAAAGTCATGGAAGAAATTATAATTCTCCCTTGTGGTTTCGTTTCATTTTATTTTATTTTATTTTTGTTTGTATAAATATCTCGTCATCATCAGTCATTCGCCTCTAATTGCTGCCCCAGGTGTCAAACCTTGGAAACATCGTTTTTTCTAAGCATGCACACCTCTACCTGAAATTGATCACTTCGGAGAAAGGAATTCCCTGTGGCTTACTGCAAGTAGTCAGAGACTACGTGCCCAAGGTTTTGTGCATCGTCACAACTAGCAGCATCATATTTTCACATCATCATGTCATACCTCGTCACCCCTTTCTAAATGTTAGAAAAATTTTTTTGTACATTAAATATCGGGTCCTCGCCAAAGTGCATCTAACCCTTATGTCATATGTAGTTAAATTAGGTAAGCAAACCTGTGTAAACCCACGGCGGTATCAGATGTTTGCTACCCGTTCTAAGTTTTTTTTCTGTTTTTTAAGAAAATAGAATGGCGCTCAATAAATAACCCAAATTGCTCTAGCTCTCCCCAGAACTGGATGTGGAGTCTGGAAAGTATCGTTATAAAAGGGACAACTTTCAACGTGCCTCTTCATTAACGATAAATTTTTTTACAACATTTCAGCAACATTGAGTCACCCTGGGTCTCAACTGCTCAAACTGAAATTTTGGGGTTGCCTTGTTGTGACTTATCACGTGCAAAGTACGAGGTCACAACAAGAAGCCAGGTCTCCAAGTGAACCACCCTGTGAACAACCCATCCCATTATTATAATTTTCATAACACCAAGGTGTGCCCATCGCAGTCTGTTTAAGTAAGTAAAACCTAGAAGGTCTTAAACACTCAAATCGGATCAATGTAAATAATTTTCCTTGTCAAACAACGATAAGCGCATGTCTTGTATTGTTGCTACCATCGTACGTGTAAGTACAACAAAAGTTGTACCATCACGATACGATACTCTGTGCGTAACCAAAAGGGTTGTACCACAAAGGATCTCTTTTGCGGTAAGCTTAGATGAAATTCACATTCCATCAGCACGCCAGAATTTTTTTGTCCCTTAATTGTTGAAGTATAAAATCTTGGCCAGATCTTCAAATATGTTTTTGCCTTTGTGCAAGTCTTTAACGTACGCTAATATGGATTTATTATGCTACGGTATTGTTGTACTAAGTACATCAGTATGTCTCGCCGTCTGTATTGAATAGGTACCTTTATATGAACGTTAACCTTTGTTGCCATCATAGGTGGGAACCTTATAAAATCTGCCGTCATAGATGGGAATCTCAGAATATCTACTAAATGCGATACGGGGAGCCCGTTATAATTACTCTGTGGGTTTTTGTCAGAAATGTCATAAATACCTAGTCTTTTGCACCTCCCTTCAATACTGGGCAACCCAGTTGTAATTCGTTCATTGTTATCCGTGAAGACGTTATAAAACTTACTTGCAAATCTTTTGATCTCGCAATCTTCTACGCTATACGTGAAGACGTTATAATACTCACCATGAATCGTGCGAACGAAATAATATCAAACCTTTATGTGTGAACTACTCAATGTAGTCCACACCCCTTTTTTGTAATCATTAATATGCCCGTGGACTTCCTGTCACAAGAACCCAGGAACTATCTACTATCTCAAAAGGACTAATCATACGCTTCACTCATGATTATGGGGCATCGTGTCGTGGGAGTTAAGTTGATGGACACAAAAACACCTAACTCGTTGTCTGGGAGACGAACAAAGAAAATCCCCAGGTTTGTGAGATTTGAGCAAGGGTCTGTCATTTCTCGCAAACAAGTAGGAGAATAAAACGACCCCTAATCTTCTGCCCAATACACGTAGAGGATTAGACTTTTATGTCAGTGTATTCTTTTGTCCAACACTACCAAATATTATTGTAATGTGCCAGGATGACTGCTGTAGACCTTGTTTCACCTCCACCCAGAGGTCGAATTTCGGAAATAGCCGAGTCCCCAGCAGTTTTCTTCGTTCAAATGTTCCCAACTATCACCCCTCCCCTTCCTCGAAATTATCCGTGAATGGGGATATATGCGTTACGCACTTGGCGTTTCGTTTGTCAAATGGGACAATCTTCATACGCGGATCCTTTCAACTTCCTACTCCTTTCCCAGTTGTCATTATTGTAATGTGCCAGGATGACTGCTGTAGACCTTGTTTCACCTCCACCCAGAGGTCGAATTTCGGAAATAGCCGAGTCCCCAGCAGTTTTCTTCGTTCAAATGTTCCCAATTATCACCCTCCCCCTTCCTCGAAATTATCCGTGAATGGGGATATATGCGTTACGCACTTGGCGTTTCGTTTGTCAAATGGGACAATCTTCATACGCGGATCCTTTCAACTTCCTACTCCTTTCCCACTTTGTTATAACTAATCTTGTACGCAATGTTTTGTTTTTCGAAAGTAGAAAAAATGCTACCGTATAGACGTGAGCATAGGTCATGGAAGACCAACTTCTTTCGAATGGGGAATTTTGTTATACGTACAATCCCTCAACCACGTATTCTTGGAAATGTATTTGGTAAAGAAAAAAACCAAAAGGGGTTACACAGAACCTGTCCTTGAATACGTACCTTTGTAACATGTATTAGGCATTAGCCACATTTAGTTAGCTCTCTCTCCGTCTCTCTCTCTACACGCCAAACAAATCCAACTTTTTCTCAACATGCACACTTGTTTCTCTCCAAACTTTTTTCATCATTGGTCTACTAGGCAGGTAAACTTCAAGAATTTTGTTCTAATAATAATTTTTGCCGGATTTTAAAAAAAAAAAAACCAGCAGCTCTGCACCCTATCTACATCTGCGCCTCTTCATGCTGCCCTCGCTACCGTCACGGAGGTCCCTTGCCTTCAATCCCTGCGTACCAAAAGCACCCGACCGCATCTAACATAACCTAGTGTGAGTCGTGCGTGTAGTTGCGAATTGTATCACCACAAAGAACCGACACTCAAAACAAACCCGAGCACGCCAGCTCTAGGTTGGTTCATGTTCCTGTTGCCCTTGTGCAAATGTTCCTGCTGCCATTATGCAAATGTTCCTGCTGCATAATGCAAATGCTCTGCTGCCATTATGCAAATATTCCTGCTGCATAATACAAATGTTCCTGCTGCATAATGCAAATGCTCTGCTGCCATTATGCAAATATTCCTGCTGCATAATACAAATGTTCCTGTTGCCCTTGTGCAAATGTTCCTGCTGCCATTATGCAAATGTTCCTGCTGCATAATGCAAATGCTCTGCTGCCATTATGCAAATATTCCTGCTGCATAATACAAATGTTCCTGTTGCCCTTGTGCAAATGTTTCTGCTGCCATTATGCAAATGTTCCTGCTGCATAATGCAAATGCCCTACTGCCATTGTGCTGATGCTCCTGTGCCCTTGCGCAAATAACAATACCAACGATTGTTCACAAAACAATCCCACTACATACAAAAACCAGTGTACCAACCACCAATTACGATTCCACTCTCCAGTACTTCAATGGTTTCGTACTGGCTCACCCACAGGATCCGGAAGCAGTTACCCTTTCGACCTCTGTGACAGGTAGAACTCTCCACACCACCTAGAAGCCTCATCATGTGTTCTCTTCCTCGTATTTTCTTAAAGGCCCTAGTGTCCCTTGAGTGTAATCTCAAATGGGCCAGGTTACTGTGACAAAGTAACCTTGTAACTTCAGTGAAACGTTCAACCACCCCAGACATCCTACGCAAACCACGTTCGCAAACATTAGCTCACAGACCAATGATACAATTTTAGAGTTTTTTTTTTCTATCACTGCATAACCCTTGTACCTTTCTTCAACAGATCCTTGTTCTTTGCAACTGTATTTATGTATGCCACTGCCTTTATATACATTTATTGACAATTCCTTGTTACACCATGTATCATCTCTTTTGTGTTCTGTTCATAACTATTCTCCAGCTAGGAATTTCTCTCTCTCTCTCTCCTCGTTTCTCTTAAATGTTTTTGGCACAAGTGCTGAAAGGGTAAGAGGATTTATTAGTCCTACAGCTCCATTGCCACGTCGCTTTTATTGCGGCGAGGGGGGAAGTGTTACGTTACAAATAGACCGCCAATATAGAGGCGCGCGCACTACCCCCTCCCGCGAGCGACAAACCGAGCTGTCGCTAGACCATCTCGAGCGGCAAGCGGCCAGTCTTCAGCAAGCGAGCTTCCCGGGCCCACGTCCCGCGCGAACACGTGCGACACAAGTTCAGTTTCGCCGGTTGTGCACTTCCGGTGTCCGCATGGACGCTGCTGAGACCGGGAGAACAAGCGCGTAAAGCCGCTGTTGGCCCATAAACCAAACGTGAGTCAATTACCATGTTACCCTTTGTGTGCAAATAATGTTTTAGCCCTAACCACGCGTATAGAGAGCAGAGACTGACGTTCAAACTAACTTTCAGCTAGGATCGTTCCTCTTATGTATTATTGTGTCTCCTAGAATTGAATAAACTATTTATGTGATAACCTACCGTGTTTTGCTTGTCGAGAGAGGCCCTGGGGGGATGGAGAAGCGTGAAGTTCCGAACCACGAGCACTAGCCTTGAGGTTAAAAGAAACCCTGCTTGCACCGAACCTGAGCTAGTTTTTATTTGGGGCAGATACAGCAACTAATTTGTATTAAATATGTGGGAGCTTTCTCCAACCCTGCCGATAGCATCAGCACGCACGCTGACGCTAACAACTTATACCATGGCAAATGGTAAAGAACCTCCAAAGTCCTTCACAAGTAGAAATATCCTATTTTCTGTGAGATAAACAGTTAAAAATATGAATGTTGATACATGTCCTAATAAAGATTCCTTTTGATGTCATTATCTGTGATTTTGCTGCACGTGGATAGATTTTTTTAAAAGATATTTATTTGTACAAAATATAAACATAATTGAAAAGAGAGTAATTACATGTTCTTACAATATGTGAAACATTATGTATCTTCATATTTTTATTTAAAGATGTACTCCCATATGGGAGGAAGGTATTATTTATTTATTATTAATGTTGTTTTTATAACATAGTTACTTTTTTTTTTAATTTTCAGAATATGTTTGTAATTGTGTTTTGAATTCTTTGAAGCTATTTTTAAGGGATCTTATATTTTCTGGAAATTTATTAAATTAATACGTTTCTAGCTATTTGTAGTTTTGCATGCTGAACTAAAGTTTATTCACATATCAGAATCGATAACATGTATTTTTGCCTGAGATTTACTGCGTTTCTGAATGGCACGGCTTTGTTTAATACTTCTTCTTTACACGCTTTTAATTGATTGTACAAGATTGCGTAGAACAGATAGGTACCTATTGTAGTTAGCTATTAGTAGGTTTTTAATGTGTAGGTACCTGCTATAGCCATTTGCACTGAATGTTAATTTATTTGAATTATTCACAGTGTGCGAACAATTATCTCATGTTGCGATATGCTAAATGGAGTAATTAGTTACCAGCCAATGCCTAACACGTTGGTTCTAAAATTACCTAATTGTTTTGAAGCCTTTCAAGAAGAAATTCAAATGTCTTAAAAATGTGGAATTATTCATACATGTGTAGGTACCTTAATTATTTTTTTTTTGATAAAATGTTATGAATTAAACCACCACGTAATTGCCTAATAGAAAAAGATTTCATTTATGCAATGTTTTGAAGATGGTATTTAGACCAGTAGGTAAATATAATTCACCAGAACACACCATAGAACAGCAGATATGGAAAGATGTCCTTAGAATAAAGATCTAAATAAAGCATTTTTGAAATGAGAAGGTGGTCCAAAAGCATTTTTGTATACGTAGGTACTTAAAATAGTGATCTTGAAATCAAAAACGACATGCACGCATTGCAAACGGATTCCAATCTTTAGAGCACAGAATGGAATGCTGTCCTTGTTTCACCGTAGGTACTACGGTGACCGGAGAACTCAGAATGAAATCAACTCAGAACCTCCTTTGAAAAGTCATTAAATGTGATGGAAAAAAATTAAAATTGGTTAATTAGGTTACGTTAGGTTAGAGTTAGATATGGGCTATTTTAAAATTAAAATTTTCATAGCTTTCAATGACTTCAAAGAGGTATTGAGTTGACTTGATTCTGAGTTGGCATGAAACCAGGTACTACAATGGAAGGTGCTTCGAGGAACTGGCGTTGTTGATCCATCTGGCACCGTTTCATAGTCGGAAAACATGATAAATGTGCGCTCAACGTTTTCACTTCAATTTTTCTATAGCATCTCTAAAGATGAAATAGGCCCCGAGGGTAAATCTTTTCCTCAAAGCCTCCTTTGTGGAGTTAAAAAAGGTATGTGCCGAAAGATCCATTATGCATGGTTATTTTTTACGCATGACAGTTCTGGGTTATCTCAAATGTCGTATTATTTAACATATCTACACTTAGTAGAAAAATATGAAAATAGATATCGCACATCCCGTAGAAAAGTGTCGTTAATCAAAAAAGTTCATTTTACAAGAGAACGTAAACAAATGAACGAATGATGAACAAGCGGTCTCGTCGAAAATGCTAGCGACATCTAACTTAAATGCGGTTTTCGCAGGGCATAGATACGCAGGGCATAGACACTTTGATTTTCAGAGATAAAAAGTAAAATCGAAAATTTTCTGTGAGAGTGCGACATAGATTTTTAATGCAAATTAATGTTGCGATATCTACAGGAGTAGAAAAAAATGGTCTGCTGAAGATGGTTAATGATAGTGATCTATTTAAGATGCTGTTAGCAGTATTCATAGGCAGGTAGGTACTAGGTACTTTTAACATTTATAGGTACTTTTGACAGTTTTTGCGTATAATTAGTCATTATCTGGTAGCTAATGTAAACTGATGACATTTCAAACAATTAAAGATTTACGACATTTGTTGCACGGGACATTAAAACGTGAAATTTTACGTTTTCCCCCTTTTTTCTGGAAAATCTAGCAAGTGTGTTCACAATAACTTACTTAATATACAACACCTCCGCTAAATTCAGAGTGTACCGTCCATATATTTTGCCATTTTTATGTTACACGCTTCGGGCACTAAAACGTAAAATGCCGCCCCATAAACACTTTACAGCGCAGCTACACAAGTCAAATATTAAATGCCTCCAGCGCCACTTTCTGCAAATGGGATGTTCCGCACTTTCTACAGCACGAGGCTGTGTGTCCTATATGCCAACAAAAGGCTACATTTTATGCACAAAGAGGGTCCGTATTATAAAGGGGTAAATGTATACCTTCATAGATATTTCGTGCCTAGAATATATACTGTTTTAATTGCCAATCTTCGTGATAGTAGTTATATCAAACACTTGTCTTTGCTCAAGAGTTTGCTTTAGATATAGAGTTATACTTGCAGATATAGTAAAATGTATAAATCATAAGCAAACACCGTAAATTCAAATATCTAAATATGAAGACATGCTCTCTATTAAATTACATTTTGTCATTTTTTTTGGTTTTTCCATAAGCTGTATCTTTGTTTATAACAGAAGTTAATAATAATAGATATAATCCCAAAAAACGGTTTATGCAAGGAAGTATTTTTTTTGTTTGTAATTATTACATCTTTAAGATGAAGTCGTGCGAAATAATGCAAAATCATAGAAAAAAAGTTTTTTTGTTTTGAAAATTTGATCGCTTAGAAGTATTAAAGATGTTTCAATTAAATACTGTATGTAGAACATATCTTGGCCTTTGAAAACATAGGTAATTTTTAATATAAGTCTTTTAATAAGCCTAGAAAAAAATTAACTATTTGGTTTATAAAAAAAAATTTCAAGTGCAAACTCTCTTATTTATAAATCCATTTTCGGATATGGTTTTATTGTATAATGTGGCTAATTCAGTTTCTTTTCTAATAATCATTTTGCGTTGTTTTTTTTTACATCAAACGAGACGGCCCGGACTCGACTAATTTGGATTTCTAAAGTGAACCTTATGCCATCGATGTTAGAACTATCATTTGTCACACCCATTTTGTTTCAGTTCCGCCCCGTCTGCGATAGGGAATAGATGTCTCTAGAATAGAAAGCGCAAAATCCACTGCAAAGTAATAAATAAATTCAATTTTCCGCCATTTGAAGGAATATCAAAGTCGATATCGACGGTCCTGAAGAACAATGTCTGATGTGCGATTTTGTAGTTTTGCAGTAGAGCTATTTAGAGATCCGTTTCATTTTCTGCAATTTTGCTGCTTTTGAGATAAAGAAAGATAGTGTTGTTTTGATATTTGGCATTTCATTAAAAATTCCAAAAATACAGTCTTTTAAATCAACAAAATAAGCCAAAAGAACGATTTTCAATTTTTAGCAGATCCGACATTGTTCTTCGGGATAGTCGATATACTACACTAAAGCATTGATACTGGCAATATTTTACTGTAGTTGGAGGTGTTATTAATATTATAGGGTAATTGGTATTTCCTACCCAATTAGTAGGAAGCAGGAAGTACCTACCCACAAAAGCAGTTTAGCACGCATCGTTGCATGAAATAATTTCGTTCCAGATCTAGTTATTAATAATATAATTCTTCTCGGTCATAATATTGTTAGTTCTTCGCTAATCGTATCACGCAATAATCTACAGGGTATGAATAATGGGTTAATTTAGATTGCTGGTGATTGAAGCAAATCAGTTAGACACTTCCTGTGGCTTTGCGATAGGAGATCCCGTTAGCTAACCATTCTCAGACTTTGTTGGCACTACAAGATATCTAGGTATCATAATTACATAAGCTAGTTCCTATCTCAGTCCATGTTTGCATTATTACCTTAGTGTTGTAATATTTTTTTTAATCATTTAAAAAACAGAAACAGTCATAATGAAATATAGACAGGCTATGTAGGTACTACCTACTCCTTAATTTCTTCATTTTTTAAAAATATATATCTCATCTGCCCTGATGATGGACACTGTAACGCTGTCCTAAACTTGTTGGCTAAAGAAGGAGGTAGCGAAACACGGCATAACACCCCAAAAATCATAACAAAAATTATTTCAACGTTAATTTATTTGACCGTAACCGGTTTCAGCTCGTTAAAGCTATCTTCAGACTGGTATAAATTAATCTATGGTTTATATTCATAACATATGGGGAGAGGGGGAGAGGGGTGGTCTACAATGATTTTAATCAATTATTTTAATTACAAATGCTGCTCGGCAGAATTTCTAATTATTTTGATTATCCCAGTAGGCTAATTACCTCGGTTTTACAGCTAACTTCAATATTGTTCGGGGAAAACCTTACAAGTAATTCGAATTATTAATGACGTAATTTTATTGTAATTAATAATTAATTTTAATTAATTCATTAATTTAAAATAATTAATAAATTTTAATTGTAATTAAATCGTTATTATATTTAATAAAGATTTTATCAAACAGATTTCATAACAGAACTTAACAAACAGATACTGATAAGTTTTTAGATTTTAACGGCCAAAAGTATTTCCGTTATTTGATTTTGGGGTGTTATGCCGTGTTGCGCTACCTCCTTCTTTAGCCAACGTTTCGGACAGCGTTACAGTGTCCATCATCAGGGCAGATGTGTAATTGTTAGACACAATTACACATTGTGAGACACAATTACACATCTGCCCTGATGATAGACACCGCAACGCGGTCCGAAACGTTGGCTAAAGAAGGAGGTAGCACAACACGGCATAACATCCCAAAAACGAATAACGAAATTACTAGATACTAGCCATTACAAATTACATCACAAATTTTGATTTTTCAACAATTTAAAATTTTTCACTAAAAACCACGGTATGGTATGTAATTAATTTTAGTACATTTTTTTTGTTTACCTACCAAAATAATTCTTAGTGATGTGAAAGAATCGTTCAACAAATAATTTTTTAATAATTATTTTTAACAGTTAAAGTTACTGAGCCTGATTTAAAAAATCGTTATTTTTTTCACACAAAATCACTGTTCAAAACTGAGGCATGTTCTCGGAAGATTGGTCTCGATATTCCGTCTGCTAAAAAGTGAAACTAGACAGATCCCTTTATTTCAACAATAACAAATGGTTTTTTTTCAGGCACCCCAGTTCATTTTGTCTATTGCTTTTAACATTTAACCCAGTTTTAAATATTTATTGGGGTATTTTATTCTTCCTAAAATATGCAAAACCTTTTTCGGTTTTTGTCCGTTTTAGAAAAGGGTGTTTTGTTTATTCCTTTATCGCATTTTTTGTTACATGACTTTGCGTGTGTCGGCCTTCCGTGGAGCGGGTTGAGAAAATATTCAGATTTTTTCTGAGAATGAACGCAGCAAAAAAAGCTTTTGAATATTTAACAAGAGCTAACAATAAACAAAGCTACTGTAACATGCATTACTTGAAACCTAGTTAGTAATGAAAGCGAGTATAATTTTGCATACACATGACACACGCTGCACAAAAACATGGCAGGTTAGGTACCTATGCTTAAATCGTTGGAAGTTCCTTATAAGTAGGTAGGTATATAAATATGCCTGATTTTACTTGCAATGAAATCTCTAAAATATTTTTTTTACCTCATTAGTTCCACATTAGTTACAGGAGGTCCGAGGAAAACAATTTCCCTCGTGGCCTTTGTCATCTTTGGGGATGCTATGTGGAGGGTATTTTTAGAGAGAGGAACTAGATGAGGTTCTGGAAAGAAAAAAGTATGAGGGGTGGATTTCTGGGTTCAATGTGTCCAGGAGACCAACACCTCCGTCATAGGTCACCCCAAGTGGTTCGCTACGTTTGGTGATTTAGCAGGGTTCATGGGGTGAGGTTTGTCTAGGTCCTGGAGGCGGATGACCAGGACTCGCTGAACCCCAGATTCCTACCCACCCCGTAAACCCTTTTTCTTCCCAGAACTCTCCTTTCCCCTTTTTCCTTAAAAAAAACCCTCCACACAGCATCCCCAAGGATGACATAGGCTCTGAGGGAAACTATTTTCCTCAGGGCCTCCTGTGTGGGGCTCATCTAAAAAAAAAGGAGTGTCGGACATTGTATCCGTCCTTCCCATCCATCCCTCCCACTGCGGTATATGGCAGTGGGTCGAGAGAATCCGACTGCAGAGGTAAAGAGATCTCCGGCCCGCCATGCAGTAGGTGGGCAAACGCAAGTGCCGCCAAGACTAAGACCAGCCTCACCCCATAAATCCGGGCGCCCCTACTAAGTCACCAAACGTAGCGTTGAGACTCTCGCATCCCCAATTATGGTATGTTGTGAGGCTGAAGGTATTGGGAAGGGATGAAGATGTAGAGGAGGGGGATAGGAAGAACCTGGCTATTCAAATTTGAACACCAACACGGCTGTAGCCATTTCTAACCACATTTCACTAGAGCGATACTGAGAGCGTTTTCCATTCTGAAAAGGCCGCAAACCAGAGTCTTATCCCTTAACCATTAGAAAAGGGTGGTCATTAGAAAAAGAATATAAAAACCTTATTTAGAAAAGTAGACAATCTTCATCGTAGAACTGTATGTTCCTTGGCTCTGTATCGAAAGGATTAAGTTAAAACCCGTCAAAGTTTTAGGTAAATTTCGAAATTATTTCACATTAATAAATAAAATAAAATAACGTGTTCTTAGGTAGGGATTATATTTTCACCTGATACCATGACTCCGTCAGAATCGCCCTTTTCAGAGATTTTTAGATCACCATTCAGAATAGATGTGTTGCTTGAAATGGTCTAGTGTCCAGATTTGAGAAGACAGTTATTTTTCCTTCATCTTTTTACCATTCTACTTCACTTGAGCCAAAATTGCCCAAAACAGGAATGTCGTACTACATTTGTTTCGATCAATTTGAATTGAAGAAAAATAATCGTTTTTACTAAGGAAAATATATCATAATTTGCAAGGCAATGAAAGAGCAACTCTTAATTCTACGAAGTAGATTAAATTACACATGAGTGTTATTTTCATAATAAAAATAAGTAGGTAGGCACTTACCCTTTTTATAAATAAGTACCTACCTAACATAACCCAGATTTCCGCCATAACAGTTTTAAGAGCCATTGTAATAGTTAATTTACAAATACATTAAGTACATAACTGAAAGTGGCTAATCAAAAATGCAGAAATAATTTTATTCCAGCACTTTTGGTTTGATAAATCATTTTTTTTTTTTTTGTAATAATACCTCCCACTTGTTTAAGGCATACCCATTTTGTGTTTAAGGGGTGATCAGTGAAAAATGCATACATTAACACAGGATTACGTGCATTTTGTACCTTACAACTCAGAACTTAATTAACACTTTGGCTCATTCATTTAACGTCCCTGTTAAATAATGGGGTTATTAAAATGATTGCTCACTTGATTTAATAATGAAGTAAGTAGGTAAGCACCTACCTGTTTTGTAAAATATTTTAAAGTTTAATCAGATCATTAGCAAAATAATGGGGTTGAATTGGTTTAATATTAAAATAAAACATGTTTATACTTTTAAGAAACTATGATTATTATTAATTTCGAAGAAAATTTATTATTGACTTAAAAATAATATTATTTAGTACTTTCCTACAACTATTCATTGCTAGGCTTCTACTTTTTGACAGTTTTTACATTTTTATTCGAAATTAAGAGGAATGTCTGCGCGGCCCATTTCGGCCAGTTTCATACAAATTTGAAATTTGAATTTGAGGTCAAATTACCCAACCAAACTGAAAAATTATTTTTGTATTCAAAAGGTATATCAAATATCTAGTAAGGATGTGAGCTTTTTTTTAATTTTTGCTTTAAATTATAAAATATATGCCGTTAAAGATTTTAGTGTTTTATGATTTTAGAGGCAACTTGTGTTAATAAAGGCACCTTTTGATTACTTAAACAATTTTTCAGTTTGGTTGGATATATTTTGATCTCAAATCCAAATTTAAGATTTGTATGAAACGGGCCGAAAACTCGTCGCGAATTGTCTCATCGAACCTCTAATTATACTAAGTAGAAAATCAATAACAAAAACAGAATGCGCAAATATACAGCTATCAGAATTTAAAAAAAAATGGGTTTTAAATTTACCAGAAAGAGGTCTGTCTTTGTACGAGTCATCAGTCATGGAGCTGCTGTGTATTAGTACGGGTATTTTTAGGAGAGGAAGTTTTTTTTTCAATTATTTTTGGCTTTCACCCTTCAAGGGTGTTCTAGGCCATCATTTCTTGGAAGGAAAATGTCATCAAGTTCTTGGAAGGAAAAAACATGAGGGGTGGATTGGAATCTGAATCTGGAATTGGAATCTGGGGGCCAGTGTGTCCAGGAGTGACGGACGTATTAATCCATCCCTCCCACTACGGTGTTCTGAGAGAGTCCTATTGAGAGGTCAAAAGACCAGCCTCTACCCATTCGCAGTTGGTGGACAGATGCTGTTACCGCCAAGACATGGACAAACCTCACCCGATGAACCCGGGGACCCTTGCTAAGTCATCAAACGTAGTGAACCACTTGGGATGACCTACGGCGGAGGTGTTAGTTACGGCTGTACCAGTACCCGCCTCCCAAATTGAAAATACACATTAATAAAAATAATATAAAATAAATTGTGAAGCAAGATTTAACGCGTGAATAATTTGTACAGGTCAAAGTCAATTCGTTGTAATTTATTTCAAGGGGCCATAAATCATAACGTTTCACGTGATTTTTACGTTGAAAATCCTCTGATTTCTTTGTTCGATTAAAAAACCCAGAGTAGGAGTGAAAACATCACCGTCCAGGCAACAAGAGTTGGTGACACAGTGTCGTAAATTACTTCGACATAATCCTTGTAAATATATTGCCACATTATTTAAAAGCCACATTTAAATAATTTCACAAACTCCATTTTGAATTTTGGTTTCACGACATCACCTTGAAAATAATTTTTACGTCAATCACATGTTCCATCCATCCCACGAGTATTTTATAAAAACAATTTTTTTTTAATTGAAAAGTTTTGAAAATTTATTTTGATTTTTCTTTTTATATGAATACCGTACAAGAGTCCCAACTGTTCCCGTCTGGAGCCAGTGAGACTATGGCATCCCCGATCGGGGTATGTTGTGAGGCTGAAGGTAGTGGAGAGGGGAAGGAAATGGAGAAGAGGAAGGTGGGAGGTACCTGGCTATTCAGATCTGGTCACCAAATACGGCTAAAGCCATTTCAAACAACGTTTCGAAAACGAGAGTACCTTCCACTCTGGAACGTGCCGCAAATATACTAAATATTATTTTAAATTAATAAATTGTAAAATAACACAAATTAATCAAATAAAATTTATTTGCCACGTCGGGATTCGATCCCGCGACCTTCGGAATGCGAGTCAAGATCCTTACCGCTGGACTACGCCGGCCGTCGAAAATGCTGATTTATCCCACTTTTCATGTCGTGGGATATTATAATTCCAATTTTGTAAAAGACAAAAAATAATTTTCGTTTAAAATATAACATTATACACGGGGCACCCACCTATTTAATCGCTTTTCTAAATCTTTCACACAATGTGTTTCAAGTTTTTTATTTTTTCCATAATGTAACTTTATATACGCAATATGGACATGTTGAAATGAAATGATGATATTTCTCATTTTTATTTCTTGTTATTTTTTGTTGTGATACACAAAATAATTGTATGTTATTTTTAAGTTTAAAACTACTATTATGTAATGATATTATTTTTCTTACTTTTGTACTCTATTATATGTTTATTTATAAAAAGCAGTATAGGCGTTTATGTATTTAAAAATAAAAAAATAAAAAATAAAAATTTCGAAAATAAAAATTATATTCAAAGCAAATTTTAAATCATTGAAGCAGAGTTACGCAGGAGAGACACACAACCAAAGTTAGTATTTTTGTAAAAATGTAAGTGTATTGTATTAAAATGTTACTATTGCTGTTTAAAAAATAGAGCCAAGGATCATTTTACGAAATCATTTAAAATATTCAGAACGCCAAATCACTATTTTAAAACAAAAAAGGAAAAAAATATTCTGAGCAAGTTTTTCCTAGAAAATAGGTAGGTAAGTACCTACTATAAGTACTTATTCATTCCCAGGTCTGGCAGTTTCGTCTCCCCTAGCCTGAGCTCTATCGATCCTCCCCAGCTTGCTTAGTTTGTATGCGAGGGTGGATTTCATCCCTAGATTGTTATACACCCCCTTCCCCGCGCCCATTATGCGCTCCCGGCAGCTCCAACCAGACGCCAGGCTCTCGAGGAGCGGGGTTTGGGGACAGGATTCAAGAGGGTGAGACACATGGCTTCACTAACCCTCGATGGTTTCGAATAGATGTGCAGGTAGATACCTATCTTTCTTACCATCCCTACTGTACCTACAACCTAAAATATGATGAGTGCCTACTTCATAAAAATCATATTTGTTTTAAAATGTATTGCGGTAGTTTAAAATTGACAAGCGAACAGGTAAGTAAGTACGCGAAAATCTTACTGGTATAAATGTAGACAATTTTAAGGCAAAATGATATCCTATTTGCTATTTTGGTGTACCTAATACCTACATATGTATTATCTAATATGAATCAATTAGGAACATATATAATACTCTTATCATTGTGTCAAGCGTACAGTACTCACATCATTCGACTAAAATTTGTTTTAAGTGCCATTTAATTATTGATTTAGGTATATGTCGTGGTTGCCAGTAATTGAAAGTTATTCGGCAATAAATATTAAGAAGCTATTAATTCAATGTGATGAAATGATTTCATAACGGATTAAAAAAAACATATATTTATTTTTTATTTACGCAATATCACCATCTCCAAATTTTTTTGCAGATGGGTGGGCAAATACATAGGAGATATTTGTAATATTAAAGGGGTATTCTAGTCTAGAAGTCCGAATTTAGGGCGTATTTTGACGGTCGATAAAAAAGCAATTAAATTTTAAGTATACATTTTTCAATAATTTTTAATTTATATTTTAAGAATTAACAAATTTCAAAGATATTTAAGAAATAACAAAAAAAAGAATTTTTATTTTTTTATTTATTAATAAACGCCCTTTTTCGGGGCTTTTACATATATATTTTATATATATGTATATTTGACGACGTTACACGCTGTTGAAGTGGAGGGGAGAAAAAGAGCGTGTCATGATTTCCACCCTTCTGGTAAATTGAAAAAAAAAGTCGATTCTTTATCAGTACAAATGTCATTATAGCAAGAAACAAGAAAAATGAAAAAAAAATTTCTCGCCAAATGGCGGCTACTCAAATAAAATTGGTGTTATTCAGTTTTTTTTTTTAAATTTTTCCGAATTTTTAAAAACAGTAAAAATTAAAAATTTAGATATTTTGTTGATTCCTACTATAATGGAATGTTTAAAAAAAAATCTTGCCAAATTTCAAGAAAATCGGTAGATTAGAACTTGAGATTTTGTGACAAACGTTTCGAAAAAAGTAGTTTCAAGAAAAGAGCGTTTAAAGTTTTGTTCTATTTAGATTCTAGTTAGAATCGATCTATTGCCACGACACTAAAATGGCTATAATTTTTAAAATAATTTGAATTTCAAAAAATCCTTTTATAACGATATTCTTGAATATCTAAACTATCGAAATATGATTTTTTTAGACTAGAATACCCCCTTAAATCATCTTGGTTCGTACGCTACAAGTAAGTAATCCAACATATAAAGGAGAGTGCCTTCGTGGTGGGTTGGCCAGTGGCGTGGATTTAATTTGTATACAAATCTACAATTTTATTTCGAAGTTCACGAAATTTTGCACACCAGACCTTTAAAATAAGAAAAAGGTCACTGTTTACATGAAACTTCGAAAAATCAGCCTACTCTTCTTTTCCCACCCAAAAGGCAGAATTTTGGTACTTCTTTTCGAAATTTTGCACACTTGAATCTGATTTTGAAAAACTCTCCGTAAAGCACAAGCAACGCCGGCAATTTCAGCTAGTTATAATAAAATGAATCATATACCAATTCTGTGGTTTGTACTTATAAGTTTTTACGTCATTTCATTTGCTGTAACTGCATTTTAAACATTTAAGTGTCTAGAAGCTAAACATATGACAAACAAAACTAATTCATTCGGTTGCAAAAGAAAACCTTTAATGGCTTTAGGTTTCAAGTTCAATTCAAATAGCAATTATTTCTGTAATATTCCTTAGTTGTATGTGGTTTTGCGATACGTAGGTACCAACCTGTTCATTTTTCTTGGACTTTTAAACAATAGTCATCCGTTCTGAGGTTTAGCTATAACTTCTACATTCGAAAGTAAAGTTCACTCTACTTTGCAAAAAATATTGAGGCTGCGTAGAATTCTTGTGTAAATGATTGCTTTTCTATCTTTTAATATGTTAATACCTACAGAATAAAAGTTCTAATTGCTCCCAACCATCTGAGCAAGTGAGACTATGGCATCCCTAATTGAGGTACGTTGTGATGCTGGAGGTAGTAGGGAGGGGAATGAGATGGGGAGAGGTAGGTGTGTTTTTAATAAAATTAATATTATCAACATAAACTGGCATAACTGGGTGAACCGTTGGGCCGTTTTTTGTTTTATAGAATTATTTCAAATTATTGGAGGTCGACTAAACTTTTAAATGCAAAGATAAAGCTTGTTGCTCTCTCTTTCTATAAACGTTTGTTTTATATTTCAGACTATAATATAGAACGAGTTTTATGAGAACGTGTCATTTAGTGACAGACATAGCATTAAGCACTAAGGGTTGAGATTTTTAGGTGGACATAGATATATTTTAATTGATTCATAACATTATAATCAACCTACCTAACTAATATCAGGCAAGCTTCAGCACAGTAGAGAATATACTCTCAGTATCGCCCTGGTGTACCAAGTGTGTAAGACCGCCATTCAGAATTGAAACTTCGCTTGAAACTTCGTTTGTTGACTAGATCTGAATAGCCTCCCCACATACCTTCAGCATCACAATATACCCCGATTGGGGATGCCATAGTCTCACTGGCTCCAAACGGGAGCCGTTTGGACTCTTGTGCGGTATTCACACGAAAAAAAACACTAGAATCATTCCAAAGAGTTTCTTTCTTGTGTAGGACCAGTACGGAATAAAAGGGGACTGCGGGTGGATGTTCCAAACTTATTTCGAAAAACTACTAATTTTAATTTTTTTTATTTTTTATATGAATACCACACAAGATTCGCAACTGCTTCCGTCTGGAGCCAGTGAGACTATGGCATCCCCAATGGAGTATGTTGTGAGGCTGAAGGTAGTGGGGAGGAGTAGGGGGAAGTACCTGGCTATTCAGATCTGGTCACCAAATACGGCTAAAGCCATTTCATGCAACGTTTCAATTTTGAATGGTGGTCTTGCACTAGGGCGATACTGAGAGTATCTTCCACTCTGGAACGTGCCGCAAATATACTATTTTAAATGAATAAATGGTGAAATAACACAAATTAATCAAAAACAAATTATTTACCACGCCGGGACCCGATCCCGCGGCCTTCGGATTGCGAGTCAAGAGCCTTACCGCTGGACTACGCCGGCCGTCGTTACTATAGATGTGTACAAATACATTCAAACGTGCGCTCTTTTAAATGATTTTCCTGTCGGTTATGTACCTATATAGGAAAGTAGGTGCTATTTATCAAAACACTATTAACATAATTAGGCAATTTATAATCTACAAGGAGGAGTTTGCACTTACATGTAGGTATAAAACGAATGACCTTATATCTACATGTTTAAAACACGTTACATATTTTGAAATACTCAAAGGTGTATTTGATGAATATTCATACTTTAAATAAGTTTTTTTGTGGCTAGTAACCCATTTCTAACTAACGAGTAATCTTCTGAAAGAATAAATTATAATTTATTAATCGGATAAAAACATATAACATTTTTTAAGCATATTACAAAACCGGTCTAATAATCTATTATTTATTATATCGTGGTATATAGGCATCTAATTTATTTTATTAAATGTAAATAGATTTTTAAAATTATTTTTTAATGTACGTTTATTACTAATTTATTAATATTTCGCAAACGGTTTCTGTACATCCGTTTTATTCAAGAGAAAACTATCTTAAAAGAAGATACATACCTATTAAAATTATTATTATGTGAAGGTAGTAGGGGTGGAGAGATCGAGAGTTTACGAACTATTGTTAATGATACGGATGTATCGATACCAATATACTTCAAAAATTAAACCAAATGTCTGGAAACTGCTACTTCATAGTGCCGAAGATAAACAAAAAGTTAGATATAACTATCCATACAGGGTGTAACAGCAAAAAGTTAGATATAACTATCCATACAGGGTGTAACAGCAAAAAGTTAGATATAACTATCCATACAGGGTGTAACAGCAAAAAGTTAGATATAACTATCCATACAGGGTGTAACAGCAAAAAGTTAGATATAACTATCCATACAGGGTGTAACAGCAAAAAGTTAGATATAACTATCCATACAGGGTGTAACAGCAAAAAGTTAGATATAACTATCCATACAGGGTGTAACAGCACGAACCTGAAAGATTTAAGTTCTCTATTAGACCATATTATATCAAATAGAGAAAACATATCTTCAACGACCTCCAATATTGATAACCAGATAAGTGATCATAGTAATATGATGTTAGACTACCAAAACTCTTTGAAACACCGCTCTAACAACAGAATACCACCAAACATAAACATCAGCATCAATAAGAGGGCTTTGAGAACATATCTTGAGACCCAACCGTTTTCTCATGACACCACCAATATAACCGAAAATTTTAATCAATTCTTTAAATATATCGAAACAGCAATTGACACTTGCAAATTTAAGCCAAAGATACGAACAGGAAACCCTAAGCAGGGTAATACACCATGGTTTGACAAAAAACTGGATCTCCTTATTAGAGAACGAAATACTAAATACAAACAATGGAAGAAAGATCCACAAAACAGTCTTCTTATATCTATCTATAATTTGGTTACTAATTACAGACGTTTCGCCAAAACAAAATATTACACAGATATTTTTAAAGAAAACATACATAATCCACGACAAACCTGGAAGACAATAAATTCAATCATAACTAACAGTCCAAAGAACTCTACAAATACC
This sequence comes from Glyphotaelius pellucidus, assembly GCA_936435175.1. NCBI lineage: Eukaryota > Metazoa > Arthropoda > Insecta > Trichoptera > Limnephilidae > Glyphotaelius > Glyphotaelius pellucidus. The sequence continues at coordinate 6,855,963 of OW386552.1, read as the reverse complement.
ATCAATAATATAGACACAAATGACCCGAAGCAGATATGTACAGCGTTTAATGACTTCTTTACATCGGTTGGTGAAAATTTAGCTGCGAGTATCCCATCTTATCCAGATGATGTAAATACAATAAACACGGAACCAAAGCCATTACAGTCCCTCTACATGGCCAATACAAACAAACTAGAAGTTTTAAAAATTATCTCAAAACTGAAAACTAATGCATCTCCAGGAGTCGATGGTATGACAACCAACTTACTCAGATTCTGTAAAGAAAAATTAGCGGATCATCTTGTTATTCTCATTAATCAGTCATTAGTGAGTGGACTATTTCCGGATCAACTAAAGCTTGCAAAAATCGTTCCAATTCACAAAGAAGACTGCAAAAAAAATCCATATAATTATCGTCCAATATCAATACTCTCAGTCTTCTCCAAAGTATTTGAACATGTAATCAAAAATAGACTAACAAAATATCTCACAACTAATAATATTCTCACGCCTCAACAATATGGGTTCAGAAAATTCTCCAACACGAAATGTGCCGCCTTTGATTTTATACTAACTCTTCAAAAACACTTAGATCAAGAAAAATATGCAGCAGGCATTTTCATTGACCTCAAAAAGGCGTTCGATACGGTTGATCATAAGATTCTGTTAAAAAAACTTGAATATCTGGGCATCGTGGGCAACAATCTAAAACTTTTATCTAGTTATCTTACGGGTAGGTGCTGTTCGGTTGTTATTGGAAAAGAATCAAGTGATCATAGAAATATAACATGTGGTGTACCACAGGGCTCGATTCTCGGGCCATTATTATTTTTAATTTATATAAATGATATTGCAAAATGGGGAGTGAAAGGTACACTTCAACTTTATGCTGATGACACAATATTATTTTATCTTAATTCTAATGTAAGCGAAATGGAAAAGGACATGGAAAGAGATTTGGCTCATCTAGCCGTGGCTGAGAATTAATAAACTTAGCCTTAATATTAAAAAGACTCACTATGTGCTATTCGGGAATAAGAGAGAACAACGCCTATACATTTCCCTTGGACTAAACAAACTGGAACAAAAATATGTCGCAAAGTATCTAGGACTTTTAATTGACTCACGGCTTTCATGGAAAAATCATTTTGACCATGTTAAATCAAAGATTGCTCCGGTGACCGGTGTAATGTACAGGTTACGTAGATTGCTTCCCACAGCCATACTGCGATCATTGTACTATGCTATGATTCACTCCCACTTGGCATACCTTTCGGGTATCTGGGGTTTTGCTACCAAAAAATTGATATCGGAGGTGTAAATAATCCAAAATAGAGCCCTACGTAACATTTTTGGCTTGCCTTGGGATACACATGTTAAAGATATTTACCGTCACGCACTTGTTTTACCATTTAAGATTGTTCCTAGCTTTGAGATAACAAACACCATCTTAAATATTATTCAGTGCAACACCCACACAAATATAAAACTGAACTATAACAACGACGTTCACCAATATAATACACGACAACACAACAAACTACATATATCAAAAATACACTCAACAAAGTTCGGACTGAAATCATTAGAATACATTGCGTACACTAACTATAACAAATTGCCTGAAGAATTAAGACAGGTATATGCCTTTAACAAATCTCGAAACGATATATTGAAATCCTATTTTTTCAAATGTTATTTGGAAAACGAGTCATAGTAGGTACAAACTCTGTTCATGAGCGCAGTTTATATCTTTTTTTAAATCTTATCATGTATTTTTTTATGTAAACATCTTGTATTAGGTCTGTGTTTTTTGAGCATGTACCTTTTATTGTATTTTTCATGATTTGTTTTTTATGCATTTCTATAGTCCATCATGGAGGATACTTTATTTTAACTTTGTGACACCAACAGTACATAAATCAAATGAGTGGTTATAATATTATTCATAAAATCTTATAAGACATGTTTTCTGTGAAATATTTGTAAAGTGATTCTTCGTATGTTTGGGTCTGTATGTTGCTTCTGTAAAATGTTTTGTAAAATTTTTCTTCATTTATTGTGTCTGCATATTGGGTTGGGTTGGGTTTATCTTTTCAAATGTACCAATTGGCGATCCCTTAATGAGTTTTGATAACTCATGGGAATGCAACTTCGTTGTATGTTTTATTTAAATAAAAAAATAAAATAAAAAAAACCACCGATTCTTGGGCGTATTTGCAATAAAAGATGTAGATATCATTTTGCTGTTCGATAATTTTTTTTTCAATTATAAACACTAAAAACATTTTTCCATCACACGTCACTTGATATAAACACTCCGTCTCGTTCACGAACACACAAAACAGCGCCCGTATCACAACATCCCATCGCGATGTGTAGGAGTGTGATCAGTGGCAATGTGTGATAGAAAAATATTATATTTGTTTTTGTAAAAAAAAAATAACATCGGACAGCAAAATTACATATACTTTTCGTACTCCAAATATGCTGTAATATTACTGTATGTAATAATCACTGATTGTAGACACCTACAAATCTTGTTTTATGTTAAAAATTTAATACTAAGGATTTACAAAAACAAATCTGCATACTAAATGTAAGTGTCCCCAAACGAATCCAGCATTTTCCATATGATAGGGCGAAGGATTTGATAAAAGGAATTTCTTTCGAGTTTAAAAATACGACACATCCAGCAATTGTAGGTAAGTCCAAATTTTATTTACGATATTATAAAATGACGTAACCTTTAACATTTTTAAAATAAAAATGCTTCGCCAGAAAAACGCACAACAATATTTTTTATAAAAATAAAATAGCAATGTTGAAAATCTCCTTGAAGGGAAAAAGGTCGTAAAGCTGTCAAGAATAACGCGATAATTTCTTTTAAATTATTGAACCGTAAATAAAATCACCTCGAATAAATTCCAACATCTGACAGTTACTTTAAAGGTGGACAGGTCCCGGGCAACGAGGACGGGCCTTGGAAATAAAACCACAAAGAGAAAACGAGACGAAGCTTTTGGATTCAGAACATCGACCTTAATTGGACGCTGCGAGATGTAAGATTAAGAAGCATTCCTGCCTTCATTAAAGCAGGTCTTTTTGCAAAAATAAGCTATCATTTTTTATGGCTTCCGAAATTTAAATTAGATAACGAGGTTTTGAGATAATGCGTTACTACCAGCGTAAGTGGCTACTTAGGTACTTCCAAAAGAATTATTGTCAACATAAAACAAAAAATTTACATCACTTCCTCACAGGAGGCCCTGAGATAAATAATTTTCTTCGTCGCCTTTGTAATCTTTAGGGACACTATGTAAAGGGTCTTTTTATGGAATGGAAGGAGAAGGAGAGAGCCTATTATGATGCAATTTTTTTACCAAGTCGATGATTCTAAACCTGGAATGAAAACGGGTAAACAGACCGATCATACAATGATCTGTATTAGATGCCTACGAATATTAACCACCTACATAATTTTACATTGTTGTCTCCTAGGAACCACCAATAAAAATAATTATTCTTGTATTTTTGTTATTGTTTTTGGGGTGTTATGCCGTGTTTCGCTACCTCCTTCTTTAGCCAACGTTTCGGACAGCGTTACAGTGTCCATCATCAGAGCAGATGAGTAAATGATATTGGTGAGAGTGTTTACTTATGTGTGTCGAAGCGATACCGTGCTGCCAGCTCCATTTCTCTACGAGCTGGTGTTAGAAAAATTCGCTTCGACACACATAAGTAAACACTCTCACCAATATCATTTACTCATCTGCCCTGATGATGGACACTGTAACGCTGTCCGAAACGTTGGCTAAAGAAGGAGGTAGCGAAACACGGCATAACACCCCAAAAACAATAACAAAAATACTTTTTGGCCGTGAAAACCTAAAAAAAAAAAAATTATTCTTGTGTTTTTCTACCAAATTTATAAAAATAATATATTTCAACTTTATTACTGTTCCTTTGATTTTCTACAATTTCTACGATTTGATTACAATTTTTTTATTAAAATTTTCATTTTTCATATATAAATATTCATTTTTGTATATTATAAGAACAATCTTGATAACAAATTTGATATCTAACACAGGTACCTATTTAAATTACCGAAAATTCTTACTTAATACTTCAAGTAATTTCATCAGATTAGAGAGAGTGGACAATTGAATTTTTATTGAACAATTGGTTTGCAAAATGTCATTCTCAAATTGTGATTTCTTTGACAGTTTCGTAAGAGTTTTTGAAATGATTAAAAAACTTTTCAGATGTATTGTCATCTGGTTGTAATAATCCAGAAACCTTCGCGAGGGTAGAAAGAAGGTATTTTGAAAGTTTCAAACATTTCCTACGCTTAATATAGCAATACATAAACAACTCACATACATACATATAAACAAGCATATTTTGATTTATACCTATATATATAAAATAAGTATTAAAAACGTTCTAATAGAAGATTTTGCGTTCACCCATATATCGAAAGAAATTTTAACTGCAGGGCGTTCGTTGCCGCAAGGGAATTGCATGAAATGATGACAACAAGTTTCATTCTTTCTATAGAACCCTTATTTAAATATGGTGCACTTGTTAACTCCTAGAAATAATAAGGAAAATACACTTTTTTCCAACATCAATCCTTGCCTTCTCCACTAAATTCTTTCTTACGTATTTTGGTATCGTGTAGTCATATAAAAAACGCATTTTTTTCCATTTCCCAAACAAGTTTATCATTACATTCAAGATCGATCGCCATTTTTGTCAAACGTCAAACGGATGGTAATAGTCATGAATGCACCTGGCGTAGAGCGCTACCAGCACCGTTGGTAGCGTGCAACTGATGTCAAACCCGTAGACGGCGTATCGTGCAGGAACACCAGCAAAATAGTATGGCGGGCAATCACGAGCGGTGCGTGTGATAGGCGCATCAAAGTCGAGTCGCTTGTAAGTATCTCTGTGCACGAAGGCACTAAAGAAGAACACCAGAAATGTCTTGTGAACGTGTTTCGTGATCCAAATATTTGACCAATCGGGAAATAAGTATTCAATACAAAACTGTGTTTCACCACAATTACGAAATCCAAATGGGATGGAGATCTAAGATGTCAGGAGAGTGCAAGCGAGACAGAATGCAAGCTAAATGATACATATGTTTCCAATCAAATTTGTATGGGAGGGACTTCTAGTTTTTTTTTCTACAATACTTGTGTATGTAGGTACCTAATTTTCAAAATAATTGTTTCTTAAATTTTAAGTCAACTCATAAAACGACTCACCTGAGAAATGAAAAAAAACGGTCTTAGCAACAGGTTTTATTGCACTTTGTTGGGCACATATTGCCTTTTAACAAATAACTTCGTGAGATTATTTAATCTCATTTTACTTAATGGATCTACTAAAGTCAAGTTAAGTCTACCTATCAAGTCTAGACGGTCTAAGTGAAGATTTTAGGTAGGTACCTACAGCAAATAAAAATTACGAAGACAACATTTGATTTTTATATAGTGATATGGCCTTACTAATAAACGTTTTTAAATTTTACGCAACTGATAAACAACCACCAATATAGGGTAAATGGTAGTTTACAAGTATTAAATCTAAAATACTTTTATTAGTAAAGGGGGTAGAATTTTGCAGTCGTAGATGTCCAACAAAACGTACCTATATATTTGATAAATATTTAGTTTCTGTTTAAACCGACATTTTCGGCCGTTTGCCAAGCGTTTGAAAATTGAAAAAGATTTGTTTTTTACTGTTCAAATTGTAGGCAACCTTTTTTGTGTGAATACCGCATAAGAGCCCCAACTGTTTCCATCAGGAGCTAGTGAGACTTTGGCATCCTAAATTGGTACCAAATACTATTCAGATCTGGTAATCAAACACGGCTAAAGCCATTTCAAACAACATTTAAATTCTGAACATAAAGTTAACTAAAAAAAACAGTTTCTGGAAGTTAAAAAAATAGGTGAATTCTGAATTTTCGCAACATTTTACGTATGAAAAATTTATTTCTACTGATCTAATTCATAAATTAGCTAGTTTTCATTGTGAGGAATGGGAATCAATGCTCGTTAACCTCTGATATTAATTGAAAAGAAAATAAAAAAAAATAAGAAAAAATGTGTAAAAATCTTGGGTGGTAGTAAACCCCATTTTTTTAACACTAATATTTTGTGACTATAATATCTGAACTGACTAAATTTCCCATAGGATGTTCCGCTGCTTTGTACCTACCTAACTATGAAGAAATTAACTCCTGTCCATAAAAGATTCAGCTGCCAAAAGTGTCTAGACCAGCAATGGACGAAAGTGTCAATTGAATTGTAACACATAATGTCATTTAGTATAACACATTATGTCATTTAGTACCCAATAAAATCAATAGTTACAATGTACGCTGAGCATGCGCAGGGCACAAAGAACGCCATCTTACTTTTCTCTCGATTCGCATAACTTATTCTTAATGGCTATTTTAAAAACCATAAAAATATCTACACAAAGACCGAAATGACTGAAGGAGCGTTGGTTATTCGCGTATAATACTTGCAAACATCATAAAAATGTATCCCTCATATGCTAACGCTAACTGGCAGGTATCCAGATTATTGAAAGCAGGGGCGGTCGGTGTGCTTCTGAGCTAGGAAAGCAACTTTGCAAACGAGGTGATCCACTAGTCCTTGAAAAATTCAAAATCGGAATCCCCGCCTCTTTTTGGGAGAGATTTTAAAATACTTGAGAAGCCTTTTTTGGAAAGGTTGGAGAAGGTATTTGAGAGTTTTTTTTTACAGGTTGATTTTGTATAGGCCTGTAAAAAACATTAACTCTTTTAATAATAAGAAGGAAATTTAAAATCAACATATTAACGGAGTCCAGGGATGTTCATACGCCACCGTGGCGGAGCGTTAACAAATACAAAATGTACAATAAATAAATTAAATTTTAGTCTTTATGCGGACTATAGTGTAATTAGAAAACCTTAAGCATATTAAATCAAAATAAACCTACAAAACCATTAACCTTTTCGTCCCGGAAAGAAAAAAATCACACTTCATCCGAAGGGGGGTCACTCGGGGACCCCAATTTGTTTTGCTTATTAAAGGGTGTTAATGACACAATTTTTGGAAATTTGTTTTGGTAATAATTAGAAAGAAGCATATTCATCTTATTTCAGTAGTCATTATCTAAATCGTTTCATAAATAAAGTCATAATTAATATTCTAACGAATTTAGACCATAACGCGTATTTCTCCATAGAAAACAGAGAAGGCGGGCCGATAGCCACCATAACGCTTTGTTTCCGAATATTGACTGGCGATTGGCGCGTAGCGGAAACGATCCAGACCGAATGATCTTTGACCGGCAAGCGAACATTATAGCATTGTAAAAAGAGCAAACTAGATGCGCAGTGTAAACAAACGGGATCTTGTCCTTTCCACTAACAACTCAGAAATTACTTACTATCGCTTAGAATCGTCCCGATACTTCCAGCGGATGGATACGGGGTAACGCCCGAACGGAGGGGTAGGGGGGCGGGCTCGACAGATTCTCGACCGGAATTTGATATAAATGAATTAATATTAAGAAAAGTAGTAATGCGATATTAATTTTTTTAATGCAGATCGATAACCAAATAGTTTTTCTAAGATTACTCAAATTATTGAGTATGTGGTTTAAAAAACAACTTAGATACAGCGTAAAACTCTCGTTAGTGTAAGTGCGTTACCCTGGTCCGGTACGGAAGTGTTAACGTCGGTAACTTAATTATATGTCACTTCCTTTTTAATTTAAATATATTATCGACATGTATGAGTAATTTCTATTGGGATTTCATTGTAGTTAAACGATCCAAAAACCTACACATGAGATTTTTGTGTGCATGATTTTTTATTTATTGGTAATTTTATGAGTCTAACGTTTTTATACGTCCCATGTCCTCAGGTGTTAATACTTTTTTATGTGAATACTTCACAAGAGTCCCAGCTGCTCCCGTCTGGAGCCGGAATCCCCGATTGGGGTATGTCGTGAGGATGAAAGTAGCGGGAATGGGAAGAAGATGGTAAAGAGGAGGGCAGGGTAGAATAATATATATATTTTTAGATTTCTTTCGCAATTTTTGGTTAGTAAATTTAGTGGCCGGTCAACTCAGAATGAACTCAACTCAACTCAACACCCCCTTAGAAAAGTCATTAAAAATTATGAAAAAACATATAAAAAATTGCTAAAATAGGTTGAAAATATAGGTTATATAGGTTGAACAAAATAGGTTTCGTTAGGTTAGGTTATGGAATATTTTTCATTTTTTTAATAGCTTTTAAAGAATTTTTGAAGAGGTATTGAGTTGAGCTGATTCTGAGTTGTCATGGAACCATGAAATGTGTCGGGTATGATATAAATATAGGTGCAAACAACCAAGGCCACCGCGATGTTCTTAAACTATCAAAACACGTGTTAATATTTTAAGTATTCAACGAACTTTCATAACAACCTAAAAGTTCAAAAACCGCCCCTGGATAAAAGCACACCAAAGTAGTAGATATCTCTTCGTGAATATATTAAAGCATTAACAATTAGTGAAAACCTGAAATCAATTGTTGAACGTTTCCAATTAAATTTAATTCACGCTTGATTGCAAATTGGTTAAGCGTGAATAACTAATTATCTATCGTTAAATTTATTCATAAGACAAATTAACAATATTCCGCCTACGTGCTGTGGATTTATTTAATCACTTTGGAAACTTTCAAATTCAATTATTATCCACGTTATTCTTGAATTTCACAAATATTACTTTCCACTCTGTATCTAACGGCAGACCGAATAACAAATTGATACTGTTGCAAATTAACTGCTGGGTTATTTATTGTATTGCAAGCTGAAAAATAACAACCTGTTGTTTAAGCCCACGAAATTCAGAGAGAAATAGTTGTTCTAATTTCATGTAAACGTCTGCAGTTTACCATTCAAGTTTTTGTTCTTTCAGACGAAAATATTTCTGCTTTGTAGTCAGGACAATGACCCAAATCACGGTCGATCGATATGGATTGTATCGATAACTTTCAGTTGCTTCCCATCGTTCTATAGGACAACTGCAGATCGCTAACGTACAAACAACAGTTGAAGTCGAATATTTTAAGAACACCTATTCTTTGTGAACTGTTATTTATCCACTAGCGATCTGCAGTCATGCTAGGGAACGATGTGAAGTTACCGAAAGTAATCAATACAATCTTTATCAATCGACCGTGCTATGGGTAAAGAAGTTGCTATCCAGTTTCGCCCAAAGTAAGCCAAGTTTTTTTACTTTAGTTCCACCCAGGAGGCCCTGAGGAAAAAAAATCTCTGGGGGACTATGTCATCTTTGGGATGCTGGGTGGAGTCTTTTAAGGGAAAGGAAGGAGAAAAAGTTCTCGGAAGGAAAAATGTAGGAATCTGGGGGTCAATGTGTCAATGAGTGACGGACGTATCAATCCATCCCTCCCACTCGATGCAAGGCGATGGGTCGAGAGAGACCGGCTGGAGTTAGCTTAGGTCTCCTTTAACCAATCTACCCCGATCCGGCTTGTTACGTAGTTTGAGATCCGGACAAACCTCACCCCATGAACTCGGGCGCGTATTTCCAAAACCTATACCGGTTCAGCCACGGCGGCGACAATTTACATTTTAAATACACTCTATACATAGGTTATTTTTTTATCACTTTGCAAAAATAATTTTTATCCTAAAATCTAGATAAAATAATCTTTCCGATGTGTATATTAGAAATAAATTAATAATTTTATTTCTAAATATTTAAATTTTGATATTATTCCCATATATTGTAAAAACACCTCTGTATTGGTTATTTTTGATCACTTCGGAAAAAATTTTTTTTCTAAAATCTTGATAAAATAATCTTTCCAATTTGTATATTGGTAATTAATGATTTTATTTTTAAATGTTTAAATTTTGATATTGAAAATGTAAATTGTCTCCAACTAATACCAACCCGGGCACCCTTGTTAAGTCACCAAAGGTAATGAATCACTTAAGGTGACCTGTGGCAGAGCTGTTTGGTTATCCAAAAAAATGGTAAAAACAGCGGTACCCATACACGCCTCACAAATTCATAGACAAGACAAGTAGTTGCTACCCAGCTTCACCCAAAGTAAGCCAATATGGGTTCTATGCCAACAGAAAATAAAGTCAACCCAACATCTCCTTGAAAAGTCATTAAAAGCTATGAAAAAAATTTTTTTAAATTAGCCGATAATATAACCTAACCAAATTTTTTTTATATATTTTTTTTTTATGATGTAAACGTCGTTAAACTATTAAAATTGGGCTATTTCCCCTACGCCCGAGTTCACAAGGTTTATAAGGTTTGTAAGTCAATACTGCATGTGTTTCGCTCTGTACTGAAGATAGGGTGAAGTTAGGTAGGTAGTGCAACGAAGGTTTTCAACTATGCAAGTAAGTAACCGGTACCCACGTATAACATTATTATTTAAAAGTCGACCGATGGCCATGAGTGTATGGAGCAGATAATGTGGTCTCAGCAGAAACGGGGATGGTTGAAAGGAAAATAATCTATCAAGACTACAAAATTTAGTGGCGCGTAAATTACAGCGCTTCCTTCGACTGAAAGACCCGTCTTGATCGCGAAAAGCACACCATCAAAGTTTCCGATCAAACCAGTCCACCAAATAAAAGAGTCAAATGATTCCTAAGAACGGCCAAATAGCATTACTTTGTAAGAATGTATTTTTTTAACGTTTTGCGTTTCGCTGTTTGAAATGTTTGATGCTTTGTGTATTAAGTTCTTGAGGAGGTGGACGGATTTATAAGGAAATTTACGATCTCGCTCCGAAAAAAGGTTCGCGATTGAAATCCCCTCCGAGGTGGGTGGAGATATGTACCTGCATATTGTATGTGGTATTATATTATGGAAGAAGGTTTTTTTGTACGTACCTATATTGAATGTAAATAAAAAGAGGAAATTGGTAAATTTAGTAAATACCTACCCACATAGAGTCGGGACTATTAGTCTAAAACAAAATTAGATGTCAACTTTGAAAAACAAACGAAAATAATTGTTTTAACCGGCATTAATTTTTTACAACTCCTTTTAGAAATAATGATAATATATGTACCTTACATCAGCTCTCAAAATACTCGATTCACTACCTGATTTTTTAAAATTATTTTTTTGATATTACAATATGCTTTTACGGGTGACCGGAAAACTCGGAATTATTATTTTTTTTTTTTTAATTATTTATTTAACACAAGAAATGAATTTTTAATACAAGTTTTATGTAGTCCCACAAAACTGTCACATGACGGCTTGTCTGCAGGTTCTACCAAATAATTTTTTTTTTAAATTTTTAATATACGTATTACAAAATATTATATATGAAATAATATATCTCAATGTACCTACCTAAATACAAATTATTTAGGCATTATTCTGAAGTTTAAAAAATTTATTGAATTTATTGAAAATCTCTGGTATTAAGTATTTAAGCGTTCGGCTTCCATACTTATTTGTTATTTTTGGAGTTATGAAGCCTTTATTTTCAGTGAATCTTGTGGTGTGATTATGCACCAGTTGCTTTTTGTACTTGCTTTCTCCCTCGTTTTCCCTTACAATAATGTACCAAAGAAGACCCTTTATTAGAAGTAGACCCTCAGAACGTACAGTAGTTTTAGATTACTTTTTTGTTTGTAAATCAACTCAACACCTCCTTTGATAAGTCATTAAAAGTGAGGTAAAAATATTTAAAAAAATAGTTGAATAGGTTGCGTTACGTTAGGTTATAGGCTGTTTTCAATTTTTTCCTAGCTTTTAATGACTTTTCAAAGAGGTGTTGAGTTGATGTGATTCTGTTGGTGTGGAACCGTTTTGACGCACACAGAGGCATTTGTTTCATATTTTATTAAACAAATACGTTAATACTTATTAAGTTAAAATATCGGGTGATGCCGGGTAGCCTATCGAGTATTTTACAAGCAAAATATTTTTATTATATCTAGGTAAGTAATGTCAAGCCATAACTAATGAATAAACTTTTAAAATTGCTTTTGAAAATATTCATAATTTTTCGTTAAATTGTCCACCAAAATGCTTGAACAATTAATACCTAAGAGGGTAACTACAGCGGTTAAACAAAGTCATTCCAGTGAAATATAGCGTGAGTTTGAATTTAGCCCATGATTAGATTATGTATAAATAATACTTGTTTGGTATATAATTTTTTGATAGCTTTATTCCGTGTGAAAAAAGCAATAAAAAACGCCAAAAAGGCATCTTGTGTTGCAAGAAATTCACATGAGTTTAAAGAGTCCTAATAATGTTCTCACATTTGGTTATAATTCATCACTTATCTACGGCCTTTGTGCTTCGTAAATGGGAGTGTCTGTATCATATCGTATTGGGAAAAAATCCACCTTTTCTATTAAATAAATTAAGAAATTTACGACCGGCTCGGCGTGGCATATCTCGGATATGACAGCTGAATGTCCCGAATAAGAAAATCCATTTACGGAATGAAAAAAAAACTTCTTTAGCCCAAAACGACCAAAAACTCCAACCCTACAAGTTGAAGTCACATAAATTTTCCACATTTAAGCCGACGTGTCCGAACCGATCCCTACCAAAGATGGTGGATAATTTATTTAAAAATATGGATAAGATTTATTTTTGGGTGGGTATTAAACGAACGAGAAAAAACTCTTAAATTCCTCGGTTGTCTATTGGAGGTTGGGTTTCAACATAGTATCAGCTTACTCAGATATTATATTTTTATATCGCCATGTGAAGTTACCCACGTCTTGGGCGGACAGTGGCGTCCATCAGAAAATATACATATTTTCTGGAGCCGTAATTTGACGATGTTTTTTCCGAATCACATCAAAGACAATTTCAAGATTATCAGTGATACATGTTGTTATGTAGTTGAGATAGAGGCATTTTTTATTTAGTAGGTTGATTTAGTGTCCGACCGAAACAGGATTTCCTACCGAAACCGAATCTTCGGTATCTGTCCCAGTTTCGGCCGAAACCGAAACTGTTTTAAACGTGTCAAAAATCTATTGTTTACTAAAATTTGCTTATTTTTGTACTCATACACGTGTTAAATGAAATAAAAAATAATAACTGAAGTATGTGAAAAAATATGTTTTTGTTTTTTTTATATAAGGTACTGCTATAAAACAAACAAATATTTTAAAATTTAACAAAACTTTTTTTTGGAACAAAAATTTGTCAAAAATCAACACTTACATTATAAAGCAAGGACCTTATCAATCGAGTATTTTATTTCAATTGCGTTTACAATCACAACATTTTTATTACACGTGATAATGAAATAAAAAACTATAATTGAAGTATATATTTTTTTTTTATTTTTATATCACTGTTATAAAACAAACAAAAATTATAAAAATTAACAAACATGTTATCTACTTCTTGAAACAAAAAATTGTCAATAATCATCACTTGTATTATAAGGAAAGGACCTCATTAATTAGTATTTTAATTTTAATTGCATTTACAATTAATACATTCTTATTACACATGTTAAATGAAAAAAAAAAAAAAAACAGTAATTGAAGTAGGTATGTGAAAAATGAATTGTATATTTTTTTGATATTACTGCCATAAGGCAAACAAATAATAAATTTATATAACAAACATAAACTTATAACACAATCAACCAGCGAACTCAACTGATGATGGCGGGTGACACACGAGCAATGAACTCACTCAAAGTCAACCGAACGACGCGCGATAATTCAAGAACGCAGAGTTTCGGTGCGGCCGAAGGTTCGGCAGATTTTCTGCTGAAACCGAAACTGATGCCGAAACTAGATTTTTTTACCGAAACTTGCCAAAACCGAAACCCAAACCGATCCTTCGTTCGGTCACTAATTTGATTGTAAGAAATCTATTTGTAAAGTGCAGAAAAAAACAAAGTGTTTTTAGGTCCCTTCAATTAAAGAGACAAAACTGTAAGAAAACTGAGAGTCTGTTTTATTTTTATTTATAAATTCTCTCTCTACAACGACACAAAATTCTAGGAGGTATGAAAAAATATTACTTAGTTAAAAAAATTATTCTTCAGCAGAAAGAAATTTCGGTACATTTAGAGTGAAATGAATAAATAGTTGGTATTCTAGTTCAACTGTCAGGCAGAAGCTTACAAGGAAAAAAAGAGATAGATAGGTACGACTGTAATTAATTGAAAAATGAAGTCAACTGAGTTTTAAAAACCCTTCGGTGCAGAAACAGGCGGCTCATTTGATAGATTCCCCTATCATTGCAAAATTTAGAGCACAGGCGTCAGATGTGAAAGCTGTCGTTGTTCTACTGGTATTTGAATGGAAAATGCACCTAAGAATTAGCGTCATTGATCCCCTTGGCACCAGTGCACAGTCAGGAAGTACGTTAAATGCGCACCCAACATTTGTACACACATGAAATAATATGTAATCTGAGAACGTGTCGTTTTTGAGTTCAGCAGCTCGGCTGTGGAACGATTTGCCGGCCTCTGTGTTTCCTCTCTCCCACGTAATGGGTCTCATCCAGAATTTTGTTTATTCCTTCCTCTCTTTAAAGATACCCTCACACAACATTAACTCAAAGGTGATATAGGCCCCGAGGGAAATTATGTAAAAGTAGTGTGGAGTTAATGTAAAAAAGAAATTGCAGGAAAAAGTAACATTTTGCACAAATATGGTATTAAAAATTTTGTTTTTGAAGAAAGGCAAACATTTTAGGGTAACGAATAATCTGACAATATTTGAAAACTCTTTCTACCACCACACTAAGCGGAAAATATTGCTTATGTCGTAATGGAGGACTTAGCCAGCCGAGGAATTTAACACACAACGCTTGGGTGGGACTCAAACGCATTGCCAACTCGGCCACTGACCCGTCATGCACGATGTTCTCGATGAACTTTTAGGGCCACATATTTTTTGAACATGAGTCTCTATAAACACATGAAATATCAGCAAAAACTATTTATATAAAAGAATCTTAAATAAAATCAATTATACATTATTGTAAGTACGTCATGTTACTAGTTGATTTTAGTTTTATTTCTACAAGGGCGGACATTTTCCCTTCTTTATTTCTACTCCACTGAACTGAATATTAACCGACAAAGTATTCGAGATAGGATTGTCGAGCCTCGCATGCACATCCCCGTCTCAATAAATGTCACAGACAAGTCAATCTTTTACGATCTTCTATATATTATGCTTTATGAACCGAGCGGTACGATCTTTCCACATAGGCTCCGATACATCTTGCCATTTTGTTTTAAAAATGCTGACAGGGAAGCCTTATAAGTTAACTGTGGTGAATGATGCGGAATTATGATCCAAGTAATCTGCAATTCAAGCTTTTGTGCCCTTTGTATTGCTTAAGATATAAAATTTTGTTATGCCAATTTTATTACAAAAGATTCTATGAACTTCGTTTCCCTTAGTTGGATGAATTCTTGATGACGTTGTGATGACGTGTTTCTTTTTTTAATTCCATTATTAGTACACAGACTGCAAAATTTAATGAACTCAAAGAAAAGTTTGTCTATTTAAATAATGTATTAAAGGTGTCAATTCATTAATCTTAAAATTAACTATGGGGGTAAGAATAATTGCAATGGTCAATCAAATAAGCAATATTTTGTACTTTCACGTTCATTTAAATATATTCCAACAAATAATTTATATTTATGTAAGACATTATTTACCGGAGGGTGGAGAAGCAAGCAATTGAGTAATTCCGCAAGCAATTGAGTCGGCGGCAATCGGAAACAGAATAATTCATTTTTTGTCTCGACCTGTCGCGTTGCGATGATAAAAGGCCCGTATCTGCTACGAGCCACCAACAGAGGATATCTATCTTGTTCGCTTCCACATAGCTATTATTAATACGAAAATTTATTAATTCAAAGTATAAAAGAAAAGATAAATATCAGTTTTTAACTGAAAACCGAACTCGACTTAAACACGTTTTTCTATGCCCAAAACTAAATTCTTCTTTTGCACAAAATCATTACACTTACAAAGAAAGAACTTTTTTCAATCGTCTACCGGAAAAAATCAGAAGCATTAATGATGAAACCCAAACATTGTTCTCTGTCAAGAAACATTTAAAAAATATTTTTAAGAAAATACTAAAGGATACTTGTAATCTTACAAATATCCTTTGTTTTCCATAACATTTTTTTTAATACATACTATTATCAAAACAAATACTACAGCGCAAATATATTCATGTATAATGTTACTGCACTAATAACAACATTTATGTACACTCCCCTTCTACACAAGCAAATGCTTTCAATGGACGAGTAGTAAAAACCTTAAGATGTAAAATTATCATTTTGTACCACATAAAACATATTATTAAGGGCATCCAATAGTCCAGGGAAAAATCGAAATCGGAATTCACGCCCTTTGTGGGAGGAGTTAAAAAATATTTGAGAAAAAGCTTTTGGAATGGTTGAAAAAGTTATTTGAGAATTTTTTTTTACAGGTTGATTTCGTAAAGGCCTAAAAAAAACATTAACTGCTTTTTTACACATTGTTTATTGTAATAACAAGTAAATTTAAAATTGATTTCACGGAACCGAGCGACGTGGAGTCACACGTCTTTTCCCTGCTCCAGCCAGGGCGGTTCAGAAAGAAAGTAGGGTGTGGCAAGCCAGTAGTCCTTTGGCGAACGACATAAGGGTCACTTTGAAAATCCTAATTCGTCGGTTGCCGGCCGTATTGTAAAATAACAACGCAAAAATTCATATTTTATTTTATTTTGTGAATATCGGGCGTAAATATCAATTTATTTTGCGATTATCATAACAGAAACTAAATTTGCTACAATAAACAATAAAACCGAAAAGATGTTCATAAGTAGGAGAGTTTGCACTTGAAAGTATTTTTTTATAGACGTGTTACTTTATTTTTTTCTAGGCTTATTAAAAGATTTATAAAAAAAAAAAAAATTTTTAAGGGCCAAGATATGTTCTACACGCTGTATTTAATTGAAGTATCTATAATATTTCTAAGCGATCAAATTTTCAAAACAAAAACACATGATTTTATGTGAATTTGCATTATTTACTATGGCTTCATCTTAAAAAGAAAATAATAAAAAAGTTTAAAAAATGATTTTTAATTAGCCAAATGTATTCACAAATAAATAAAGTATTGTAACTATCTAACATCCTACTTAGGCTTTTAGCAACATATAGATGTGAAGTAGGAATAATTACCTACTAATGTAGATGAAAAGTAAGAAATATAGGAAAGGGGTCAGATTTAAATGCCCTGATACCTCTAGGTACATTGTAATGCTAAAATTACATTTTAAAATCTAGTTTACAAATATAGCAAAAAGGCACATAAACACGGATGCACGCAGGTATCTACCTAACTTTTTAAAAGAAAGATTATCAATTTTAGGCTACGATTAACTTGAAAAAAAAATCGATTGCAGTTTACACGCGGCTGAAGTGAAATTTTCGCCCACACATGCTCAACCAACAGGAGCCTTGAAAAGTGAGGTCATAATCAAAGCGGCCAATGAGCGCAGTTTGACGCTTCGTAGGTACTGTAATGCGTCATTTCCGTTTCATACCTCAATCAATAGGAGTCTTGAAAAGGGAGGTCATAATCAAAGCGGCCAATGAGCGCAGTTTGACGCTTCGTAGGTACTGCAATGCGTCATTTCCGTTTCATCCGAATTTCAAATCACAACGGGGCTAAAGAAGTTTCACTTCAAAAATTAGTACTCCTGGATTCTGTTATTTTTATCAGAGCCTCCTTCCTGTGTGTAATGTGAAAAAAGTGCAATGATGGAGGACTTCGCCAGCAAAGGAATTAACTCACGATATGTGAGTGGAAACGACTCAACTACTGTCATACACCTGCACATCAAATAAGTTAAAAATTATATTCAATGCTCGGAGTTGGTAAATAAGTTTAATTTAGTGTACATGCGCGCTCCACAAGCTCTTCTGTCTATTCAAAGTGGATCAATGCAAAACAAACTGTAGACAGCTTCTTGTTTAAAGATACTATCTAGTAGATAATTTTAGTTTAACATGATATGCAAAGGGAACGTTTAAGAATTCAAGCTAATTAAATTTGAAAACGTCAATAAAAAGGTTTTTTAAAAATTGTTTATATAATTCTAGGAATTTAAATGTTAGGAATTTAATTTGTTTGATGCACTTCCTGTATTCCTAATACACAGGGACGTATTTGACTGCCTTATTATTGACTTAATTTGACTAGTAATTCCTGACATTATTTGGAATAAAAATGTAAATGAAATTTGGGTCTCCGGTGACTTTTGTTTACAAATTATTATTTTTTTTTTAAATTCGACATGTCATCACTGGTCACTCAACCGCCCAACACCTCATCCCGACCATCCAGTCCAACACCTTTTTTTTGTTTTTGTTTTAGGTTAAAAAACCGCATTAAAAATATCACCGGAGACCAAAAATCATTTACATTTTTTCTCCAAATAATGTCAGGAATCAATGTTTAAAGTAAGTCAATGAGTCCCTTTACAACATCTAATAGGTACAATATTATAGTTTTTGTTTTAACACTTATATAATTCTTTTCAACCTATATTTTGTTTATTATATTTTATGTTACCTGTATTTTGTCAAAACTAATATTTTATGTACGCTTTATATTGCTTTTAACATTTATTTTATTACCTGTATTTTGTCAACATTATTTTCACTGTAATTAAAAAAAAAACATGTACTGCTCATTCTATGTAAATGCCCTACGGGCGTTTAAATGAGTAAATAATAATAATAATGGAAATCTATATATATTCACATAAGTAATCTATAGATAAAGTTGAGCTGTTGATTTCTCAAAGATTAATAAATAAATAACATTTTTGTTATTCTCAACAATTTTCCTCTGCCAGATTAAAGCAGCGTGAAAAATGTAAATATTTTATATATTTTTCTTCTGCGTAGATAAAAGCAGTGACTTGATGGAGAGAAACAGCAATATTTTTTTATTGGCCCACAAACAGCTCATTCCGCGGCCTTATTACGTATATAAAAAGCCTTCGCCATCATAACTCCTGCGAGAAATACGGCTTCATCAACCTGAGAGATACGGCGACCGAATTATAGCAGCGGAGAACGAATTTACCCGCCATGGCAGCTACCCTCAGCCATGTGGTGTGTGGGGTGTACCAAATGTTTAAGTAGCTACTAATGAAACCAAGGAATGGTGCGGTGAGGGGTGGAAATATGCGCATTTGATATTTCTGAAGGTACTTGATATTACGGAGGTAGGTCTCTTGCATGGGGATGAAATTTTATATCTTCACGAACGCGTTGGTTTGGCTTCTTTGGAAAGTGATATTAAATTATGAAGTCTGCATAAGTAATAATTACATGTACCTGCACTGTTTTTCACGCTCGTAAAACAAAATTTTTGATGCTGTAAATCTAAAGAAAACGAAATTACATATTGTTTTTGTTTTATCCACGGCTAAAAATTCCAATTGGTTGAACTGATTTTTTAAAATCAAAGTATGATAAATATCCAAGCAGGTTTTTCAGTAATTATACTAATTTTAGTTTTTAATGAATTGTGAAAAAACAGGCAATATTTTGATTTTCCGTAATTTTTTTAGTGGTGATTTTGACAATTATTTGTGAATAATTGAAATTGAAATTGGTTAAATCTTTTTACATTAGCTTCACACAGGAGACCCTCAGAAAAATAATTCCCATTTTTGGGGATGCTGTGTGTGAAGGGTGTTTTTAGGAAATGAGGGAGATAAATCTGGGGTCAGTGTGTCAAGGAACGACGGACATAAATCTATTCCTCCCACTTTCCCACGACCCAGCCTGCCACGAAGTTATTGGGCAGTCGCATCCGCCGCAAAGATCCAGACAAACCTCACCTCCTGAACCCGGGCACCTCTGATAAGTCACCAAACGTGGGGTGACCTATGGCAGAGGTATTGATTGTCTAGTAAAAAACCCGAAAACTTATAAAATAAACTGTTGAAAAAGCGTTAAATTTTTGTTCTAGCTCAAATTTGTTACAAGAACTCTGGAGATTGCAATTACTTAGGCAAAGCCCACTAGTTGTATCTACCTATTATAGCTGTATGAATAGCATACATATATAATTATTATATGACCGGTTATGTTGGGAGGTAACGGCGTCAAATTATCTCTCAACAGGCATTCGCACTTTGGCTTGAACATGTTCGGATACCCTTTTGGAGTTGGTCGTTAAACAGCTTTGAAGGTACAGCCTCAACTTAGCGAAGTACGTTCTTCCTTTACCAATGTACTTATCTACATACTTGAAGCACTCAAATACGAATGATGGGTGCGTAATTTCAACCCACTTAAAAATTTAAATAAAAACCTTTGTGGTTGGAATAATAGTAAAAAAACATTTCCAGATGATTTTCTCGCCGAGTTTTGAAAAGGTCACAAAGATTAATTAAAAAAATAATCAGAGTGTGCAATTCACACGCAATACAAGTGTAACCTTTAGAAAACTAAGTAGACAAGAGTGGGGAGACTACGAAGCACCCCACAAAAAGGAGACCGATTATATTATATCATTTTATCGCAGGCTAAATCCTACAGATAGATGTATGTGTTTTTGTCTCTTTTCGGTGTCGCTGTTTTTCGTTTCATTGAGTTTCAAATCACAACGGTGCAAAGAAGTGTTCACTCCAAAAAAATTATAACCTTAATGACAAAATCGCTAAGAGCTTAATTGTTCCATTAGGAAAGTTATTAGATAAGCAAGTCGCCATCTGCCCTGATGATGGAACTGTAATGCTGTCCGAAACGTTGGCTAAAGAAGGAGGAAGCACAACACGACATAACACCCCAAAAACAAATAACGAAAATACTTTAGGCCGTGAAAATCTAAAAACGTAACCATGTCGCCATCACTTTATAGAATTCATTACACCTAATACAAATAAATTTTAGGAGATTTTCTTATTTATTTTAAATAAGAAATATGGTTTAAGAATCTTGTGAGGTGTTTAAAACAATAAAAGTTTCTCGTAGTAAGCTTATCTTTTATTGGAGAAGAACCAAATTTTTGATTTTAATAATAAAATAGATTTGCTACACTGCATTGTTAAACATACTAGAAGTCTTGGATATTAAAAGAGTGTAAAGATGAGTTTAAAAATTACCAGTAATAAAAAATATTTTTAAATGACCCATTGTTGAATTAGTTACATTTTTAAATTACGCCCCTGTTTCCCCCCCTCCCCGAAATTGGTGAAAACTAAGTTTTAATTATTTTTAATTAAAATAAATGATGCCACAAAATAAGTTTGCTGTATTTGTGTTTGAAGGAATAAATTTCAACTATCATACCACTTATATAAATATCACTTTTACTTTTGCCACATATCATCTAGTAAATGAAGGCAATATCAACAGTAAAAGGGGATAAGATGGCAATTGTAAAATAATGTGCCGTGTTTTTAATATTGTGTCCTTTACGTTTAAAATCGTCATTACCCAATCACAAGTTTTCTAATAAAACTCTGTTTATCTGAATCGCCAGAATGTTTTTCTGTTTATACATAATTAGATAAAATCTTGGAAGCTCTATTTGTATAGAGTTTTTTCATTATTTTGAGTTGATTTTTCAATAATTCAGTGCTACATAAATTATTTAATTGTTATTATTACTAACAGTTCTATTTTAACAGTTAGATATTTGTTATAATTACTAACAGTTCTATTATTAAGAGTTAGATTTTGCATCCTGAATTTCTAATTTTCTCTTAAGTAGGTAAATAACTCGAAACCAAAATTTCTCCTGAAATTATAAGGTGTGTAAGAAGATGCTTAAAAACCTACCCAATTTTTAAAATAAGGATAAGTTATACTATTTGGTCAAAGAAACATCACTCTCTCAATGATAGCAAATTATATTTTTTAAATTTTTTCGGGCAACTGGGTAAGTACCTAACTACCAAAATATTGAAAAAAATGCTTTTAAAAATTCAAATAAACATGTGCAAGAAGATTTCACTTTTGAAAAAATAATCTTTACTGAGCCATCATAAAGGCCACCTTTTTGAACCGTAAACAGAAATATGAACAAATTTCATGACAGACGAAATGTAAAACGGTCGAGTTAAAACTGGACTAGGCTACGTTCAGTTAATTATTATTGGTACATCTGATATTATTGTACGTAAAATATGCTTCAAAAGCAAAACATTTATTACAAAATGGAAATATCCAACCTATGCCTAAGTTACATCGATTTTTCGTTGACCTACTTTTGGGGTGTTGAGCTATGTTTGTGTTTCCTACGCATTGCAGTACCCTTCATCATAGTAACCGGATATGAAGTATGCCTCCTAGAAGTAAAGACGGTCTAGGTAACACTTACCTAACACAAACGAAAATCATCTGTGGCATATGATCGCTGAAATCGTAAATAATCGTAAATACTCGAAGTTTTCTATGGTTTGGAAAACAAGAAAATGCGACTGGTGTCGATTTGCAGAAACTAACTTTGATAGGATATAGGGTCAACCAAAAAAATCACCAATCACCGAAATTCTGGTTTTCCGAAACATTCCGAATAGCTTCGACAAAACTGCACACTACAAGGTCATTCTATATTTTGCAAAGTTCTACCTACGCTAAAATCTTCCGAAGTTTGAGAAAAGTTTGTGAAAAGAAATTGGAGGACAAACAAAAATTCAATTTTTTTTAATAAATATTAAGTATACAAAAAATAGCCGTGAAAAACTATCCACAGCGTGTGGGAACGTATCTTTCGCGCAAGTTGAGTCTTGGGTAACTTAAACTCAATATTTTATGCCCACTCTACCGTAGGTCACACCAGGAGTTTGCTGCGTTTGGTGACTTAGCAGGGGAGCTCGAATTTATGGTGTGAGGTTTGACTTGATGCCAACTGCGTGGCAGGCAAGTTTGAGGGGGCCGTTTGAACCCTCAGAATCCTTCCTATCCCTTATACCTTTTTTCCAACCAAGAATTTCCTCTCTCTCCTTTCCTTTAAAAGACCCCCCACACCGCATCCCCAAAGATGACATGGGCACTGAGGGCAATTATTTTCCTCAGAGCGTTATGTGTGGAGTTAATGTTAAAAATAAAATAAAAACAAAGTACCTACTTGAATCGGGTCACATGTGTCAGAAAAACATTAAAGAAGGTATATAAGTGCATAATACGTGGGAACTTAATATTATCATAATCCATTTATATACATCAGGTCCACCTTCTCTGCCTACCCCTGGGAAAAGTTAGTTTGTTATTTGATTACCAGGTGAAAAACTGATTTGAAATGTATTCTTTTTTGGCAAGCTGATTTTCTTTTCGTCAGTACCAATCCTATAGTAAGTTGTGTTAAAAAATACTCTTTACACTGTTTACATTTTAAACACAAGAAGAAATATCTAGTTACCTACAGAAGGATTCACTTGAAATGAAGAAATATTCACTTTAAACTATCCTCCCTAGCCACAATCATCGTCATCACAAGAGCACTATTCAATAATTTACATTGTCGGAAAATCAACTGAGATATTTTGACGCGACCTGTCAAAAAACCGGACCAATCACTCAAGAAGCCGAAAATGAACTAAGGCCGGTGTCAAGAATTGGAGAATATAATTTGGTTGCCGGCTGGTTTAGTGGCATCATTATGACGAGGCTGGGCCATATAAAGAGGTGAAACCGCATCTATTATTGGCTCTATGTGAAATAATGTAGGCCCAAGTTTAGTGTACCTAATATAATAGAAAACAACTGCCTGCGAGGGGCCGGCGTGGAGTTGACGGTAAACGTCGAGTTCAGTGGTGTAAGGAATGTGGTTTCACTTTTTGTTAAATAAAAAAATATTTTTAAAATGTTTTGGGAGATACACGTTGAATAAAAATGAATTGCTGAGCTACAAGTTGAACAAAAAGTTTTTGTATTAAAAATATTTTGATGACATATATCTACGTTGACAAATGTTTTGCTGAGATGTACCTACATGAATAAAAAATGTTTTGTTTCATCTTGTATATTGCTTAATTAGCATGGTGTTCAGCAACTTTGTAAGGTTTTCAGGAATTTCAGGATTTTACCTACATACATTTTTTTTACATTAGTTCCACACAGGAAAATAATTTATCTTAGGGTTTATGTCATCTTAGAAGATGCTGTGCGAATGGTCTTTTTAAGAAAAGGGAGGAGAGAAGTTCTGTGAAAGAAAAAAGTATGAAAGAAAAAAGTCCAGGAGTGACGGAAGAATGAATCCATCCATCCAACCACGGTGCAAGGGAATGAGTCAAGAGAGTCCGGATGAACAGGTCAAAAGGTCTCCCTCGACCAGTTTTTCTTGATCAGGCCCGCCACAAAGAAGGTGAATAGATTCGTCCGACGCCAAGAACTAGACAAACCTCACCCCATGAACCCGGGCGCCCCTGTTAAATCACTATACGTAGCATACCATTTGGGGTTTGACTGTTAGTTATCCCATAAAAGGTTTCCAGGGCGGCGGTACCCATATCCTTCAAAGGGGGATTTTTTTAATTTTCTTTATTTTCTACCGTGTTTGCGTTGTTGAAATGAAAACGCCTTCACTTTCAGGCTCAGACAAAGAATCCTTTTTCTAAAACATGATAGGGAAATATTTTCCCTCAGGGCCTCTCTTTTTAATGTGAATACTACACAAGAGGCCCAACTGCTCTCAACTGTCTGAAGCCAGTGAGAATATGGAATCTTGGAATCTCTAATTGAAGTAGAGACACGTAGGAAGTTTGTGAGGCTGATGGTAGTAGGGAGTTGCACATGAATGTGGAAGTTTCTTATTCAGATCTGGTCACCAAACACGGCTAAAGCAATTTCAAGCAACGTATAAATTCTGAATTGTGGCCTTTCACCGGGCGATACTGAGAGTATCTTCTAGTCTGAAATGTGCTACAAATGTAATGTACATTATTTTTAATGAAATACATAAGAAATTTGGAAAACTATGCAAAATAAATATTTCATTTGATCAGGATAAATTAAATACATAGATATCTCTGAACGCTATGTCTACATATATATTTGTTTTTACAAGAGCTCCACACAGGAGGAAAATAATTTCCCTCAGGGCCTATGTCATCTTTGGGGATGTTGTGTGGATGGTTTTTTTTAAGGAAAGGAAGAGGAGAGTTCTGGGAAGGAAAAGGGCTTAAGGAGTGGGTAGGAATCTGGGGTTCAGTGTGTCCTGGTCATCCACTTCTAAGACATAGACAACCTCACCCCATGAACCCAAACCTCACCAAACATAGCAAACCACTTGGGGTGATCTATGGCAGAGATGTTGGTTATCCAATAAAGGTTCCCGGGGCGGCGGTACCCATTCCCGCCTCCCAAATTGTTAGTAATATATATAGGTAATTCTGTATACACCTGCTTTGGACGTTGTAAAACTAGTTTAATTTCCCTTCATGCAAATAAACTTACGATTTTAACGTATAATTCTGATACATAAAGATCAAGATAATATTTGTTTATTGTTTTGAATGAGTTTTAAATAATTCAACTGAATGCATTTTTATTAAAAATATTCGAATGGTTTATTTTACGACCAACACTCGACAAGCAGCAGTGGTCCCAATTTTACAGCCAGTATAAAACTGAAATCGTGTGAGGTTTGTTGATTTCGGCTCCATGTGTACCATCCTACCACTGCCTACCTACTACCTTCTAGTGCCTATTTCCAGTACCTACCCAACCGCCGCTCTGTAGACGGGACCAATTAGCAAGCAAACTAAACCCTGCTGTCTACGTGTCGAGGAGTTTGATACACTGGATACTGACCATTTAACAAGCTGCATTTCAGGATGAACGAGGTGGCCTCCTAATTTTTTATTTTTCAGCTAAAAATTAGGAGGCCACACTTCCCGGCGCAAAAAGACGAAGATGGAGAGATATGAAATTACGATTGTTGGACAGAGCGTGCCAATATTTTCAATGACAAAATTGATGCGAAAATTGGGAAAATGCTTAATATAACATGACTCGTTTAAAATAGAGCAAAAATCTCGTGGAACGTATCTTAAATATCATTTAAAGAAACATTGTGAATTTTATCACAAATATAACTTGTAAAATAAAAGAAATAGACTTGTTTTAAATAATTTTTGGAGCATACTTTGCGATTTTTTTCTATCGAATTAATTTCATATAATTTGCATTTTGGCGTGGAACGTATCTAGATATTATTTTAAAAAATAACATATATTTTTTAAGAGCTTAAAATATTCAAATGTTTAAGGGTCGAAATGTAATAAATCGGTCGAAATTCGGATAGTGGACCCATAATTTGTTCGTTTTTGGGAACGCTCACAGAGGTCATAAAGAAATTGTTGTATCTCCCTAGCTGTCATGGTGAGAAACATGATCAGCATTAGAAAGAAAAAACACGATGCTTTATATTCAAATCTAAAAATTAACCACAAAAATATTAAAATGTACACCTCCAATGAAACCACATTTCCCGTCCACAGTTTGAACAAAAATTATGAAACTTTATGAATTTTTTATTCATTATTTTTACGTGACACTATAAAAATTAGGTGACAATAACGTTTATAATTCATTTGTTTAACAAAATATGTATGTTTTTTTCGTTATCTTTTATTTTAGTTAGAAAAAAGGTAAGTTGAACAATTTAAAATTTTTTAATGTTTGCTACACTTTTTTTATCTTTCAAAAATTATGTTTATTTTTAATAATACTAAAATATAATTTGAAAGCGTATTTATTAACCTATCAAAAACTGTTTTTATTTTTCGGATACTTTCACAAATATTCCATTTATTTAGATTTTATTGTAAACGGAAATAATCTGACCATGTGCCAGAATACCCGAGAGCTGAAATCTTTTTTTTTTTTTTTTTTCAAGAGCGGAGACGGTTAACATAAATAAAGTTCCCGTGAGCACTTAGGCCGTAGGCCCATTGTGCTATCTCCCATTTTACCTCATTCCTTTGACAGTAATCCAGTCCCTTTTACAAAGTTTACCAGGATTGTCATTGGAAATGAAGCTATGTCTTCTGGTTCGACAATGTGTCTTCCCAGGTCTCATTTCTCCTCTTCACTCCTCCGCGGTTCCCTGAAGGCCCCTCGAGGGAAGAGGGCTTCATCTCTCCTCTCCACTCCTTAGTTCCCTGAAAGCTCCACGACGGAGAGTCCAAAGCCCAAAGCCCACTTCACCTTGGCTCCCCAAGGGCCCCAGGAGGGAAGAGGACTTATCTCTCCTCTTCACTCCTCCTTGGTTCCCTAAAGGCCCCATAAGAAAGAGTTCACGGAGATGGCCTCATTTCTCCTCTTCACTCCTACATGGTTCCCTGAAGGCCCCGCATGGGAAGAGGACATCATCTCTCCACTTCACTCCTCCTTGGTTCCTCAAAGGCCCCGTGCCGGAAGAGTGCCCTTCCCCTTGGTTCCGTGAAGGCCCCACAAGGGAAGGGTTCATGGAGGTGGCCTCAGCCCCCCCCCGGCTTCTCCTCTTGGTTCCTCCTAAGGGCCCCAGGAAGAAAGTCCACGGAGGTGGCCTCAGCACTCCTAGGTTCCCAAAAGGCCCCTAGTTTTCGAATGGTCCAATTTTTTTTGTCCCACGAGTGTCCAGGGAAATAGAAGGTCCACTCCAGCAGAGCCCCGAATATTGGAGTAGGTCTAAATACTCCGAGATGCGACCTTGTTTCTCGGAGGCACCGTTCTTGACACTGTTCCCCAGGACATTCAGCCTGAGCACGGTAGCTCACACCTTGGCTTGGGATGGCTATTGCAGGTTTGTGTTTCCACTCCCTGAGCGATGGGTGCTGAAAGGTTAATAATCAAAGAAAAAACATTTTATCTCCAAACTTGACGAAGTTAAGAGCTTTTAAAGTAGATATTGGTAAAATGTACGCAATTATGACCCTTATCGCCAAGCATTTTTGGCCGGCCGCAATGTTTTGAGTGCTTATATCTTCGGTAAATACTTGTCTAAAAATTCAAAAAGTCTGTCCTTGGCATGCTCTAGTGAAAATGATACATTTTCAAATGACTTGAAATTTCCCTGTAGGAGACAACCGCGTTCTGAACGAAATTTTCTCGTTCTGCTTTTCTGGTCCTCTCGTATTACATAATCAAGACGATCCCCTAGTCCTGGACTCATTCGGAATCGGGCGGAGCAAGCGACTTTAGCGTTGACCAATCTTCGTTGTCTATCCAGCCCGAATTGCGAGCGGCTACTGAGTGGGATAATACGACGCGCTTTCGTTCCTTTTGCTGATCGCTTATGCGATCAGCAAAAGGAACAAAAGCGCAAAAGGAACAAAAGCTTATCGCTTATGCGACGTGGCTGAAATTTACAGTTGGGTAACGCCTCTTTTAATTTCCTATAAAAGAACATCGCCAAAGTTCACGTTTATTGTTTTTTGTAAAGTTCAGGCATAAATAAAATTTTTTTGCGATTATCATAAAAAACTGAATTTGCCACATTACACAATAAAATCATACCCGAAAAAGGGTTTATAAGTAGGAGAATTTGCACTTGAAAGTGTTTTTTTATAGACCTAATACTTTATTTTTTTCTTGGCACTTTGAAAGACTTATAAAAAAAGTGATCGATATTTTTTAAGGCCAAGATGTGTTCTGCTCGCAGTATTTAATTGAAGCGTCTATAATAGGTACTTCTAAGCGTTAAAATTTTCAAAACAAAAAAATGTTTTGTTTTTTGTTTTGTTTGATTTTGCATTATTTTGTAAGGCTTCATCTTAATATAACTAAGTGGAAAAGTATGCTCAGGGTGACCAGCGGCAGGGTGAGTGTATGTTTTCACGTTTTTTACTTATCTTATGTGTCTTAATTTTATGCACTCCCAAACGAATCAAATTCACCCTCAAACGAGATAGAAGTGGTCTTAATATTTTAGTAGGCCGTTAAAACTAGACTAAAAGTTTTTCAGCTTCTTAGTTTTGTTAGCATGACGAATCCATCCAGAGTACTTGAGACCTACAGCTACGACGTGGCTCCATCGGCCCAGGGACGAACTGGGTCACTGACCTTGACATTGACATTGTAATGACAGCTGACGAAATTTCGATGGGGCAACCTGGGTGACGTCAGAATAATGAGATCAAAGAAAAACTACCGTTGTTTTGGTAGCGTACGGTAATTGGATCGGTTAATACTGAAATGATAGTCTAATAAAGGTGTGTTGTGAACTTACCTGTGTGCCCAAACATATGTGAATTTAGTTTTAGTGATGGTATTAATTTTTGGTTAAAATGATAAAACATTTCGAACATTCAAATTCTTTTGTGATTGTATAACCACTCGAGCGATAGCTAACCAAATTTGGTTAGCTCCGCCAATTCCCTCGAACGATAATTACCCAAATTTGGATACCATTACGGTTTCTAGTACCATCATTAGTTTTTTATGAATTTAAATGTATCTATAGAACTCACAATTTGTACCACAATGAATCATTCTTTGGTTTTGAAACATGTGGATAATGTTCAATTAGAAATAGTGGTGAACATAGCGTTGGTTATTTTCATTCAATTTAAAGTGATCACATAAAATAATTTTGCACTTATTGAAGAATTTATATGTATTTTATAAAACCTTATAACACGGGATAAATGGTGAAATTCGATGCAAAGGTGGATTAATTGGGTTTAATAGAAGAAGTTTACATGCTCCCGTATTCGGAGTTTTGATTTTTGGGCACTAGTGTCTATTACACACGCAAATCATGCTGAGATTGGTTTATCTTGTTGATAAGACTTTAATTGATTTCCTGTTCAGAGTGTTCAGTGATAGAACCAGTTCTTCCGCAGCACTGTGAAAGACATATTTTATTATTATTTTTATTTTAACTTTTTATGAGTAAAACATAAAAAGTTAAAATAAAAAATAATAATATACATCCTAGACTTGCAGAAGAGTCAATAGATGTCGCACATTAAATAAAAAGGAATCCAGACATCTTAAATATTACAGTTTGAGGTTTTACTCATAAAAAGTTAAAATAAAAAAAATAATAATATTCATCCTAGACTTGCAGAAGAGTCAATAGATGTCGCACATTAAATAAAATGGATAATGATTTATCCAGACATCCAGTAAAACCTCAAACTGTAATATTTAATTAAATAATACAGTTTGAGGTTTTACTCATAAAAAGTTAAAATAAAAAAATAATAATATTCATCCTAGACTTGCAGAAGAGTCAATAGATGTCGCACATTAAATAAAATGGATAATGATTTATCCAGACATCATCTAAATTGCATTTAGTTCGAGTTGAATCTTGCAATCATTCATAAAGATGGCAGCCAATAAAAATATGCGTTAAGAAAAATGAAGATAATATGGGTGGTTCTTAGTCGAAGTATGGTACAGTTAAAAGTGACCAAATTGGATATCGACACCTTAGCTCAGTGGATAAGAGCCCCAACCCGGAAAGTAGGGAGGTCCTGGGTTCGAGTCCCAGAGGTGTAAATATCTTTTTCTGATTTTTCTGTTTCCAGATTTTCGATTGAGTTTCGCTCATAATGTCTTCATTTAATTAAACATATTTTATTATTAATAATTTGAAATAAATGTTCAGTCTTTACTTAAATTTAGTTTAACGCCAGGAAGCGTTTTTTTTTATTCGTATCTAAGGCTCTCAATATTTTGCCCTAAATTTGAGAAAAAAATTACTTTTTTATATCATCTGAAAAACCTTATAATTAGGGAGGCAAATTATTGGCAAATGTATGAACGTATAAAATTTCCTTTCCCTGCTTATCATTATTTTGATCATGTTTCAGGACAGTTGGACAACCACAGTTCAGGGATGCCTTGGGGCAAGTTTATAATTTAATTGCAGCGTACACATGATACCAGCATGGAAATGCAAACGCCACCGTTCAGAAAACGATCCACACTTCAGTTTCCATGGTGGACACAGTTCTCCACTCCTCGCGGTTCAACGTTACTTGGAGAGCTGCAGACACCACCGTATCGGACGCGCGCCGGTGATACTTGGTCACTTAAAAATATTGGAGACCTTTCTCTGCTTCTCCTGTCTTTCACTTTACCAATGGTTAAGAGTTTCTCCGAGTTGGATATTTGCGAACAATGTGCAATAAATTGCAAGATTATCTTAAAATACGCCACAGGCAGATTGCCTGTTATTGTGAATGCATAGCTCTTCCAGAATGGATATGTTAGTGCCTGGCTGTCCATTTTTGGCTGAGCATTTTTCTCCAGCACCGCATATCGAAGATATCCTTTATTCATTCAGTCGGCTCTGTGGGACCATGTTTCCACACTGTATAGAAATATTGAGAAAATCAGCGGCCGGATGAGTCTCACCTTGGTGGTTTTCATTATGCCTCTGTCATCCCATAATATTATCTTTAGAATTTTGCTCATGACGTCTTATTCATCACCGTCTTCTTACTTAGAAAGGCATAATCAAGGGAGTAAAATATCTACAAGTTTAGTGCTGTGGCCATCGGCAGCAATATTGTAAATGGGCATAACATTTTCAGGTGAGGAACAGTTAACTGTGTGTAGCATGAACCCTAGAAATTTCGTACCTATATTAAAATTCATTGTTTATAAGTATTATAGAAGATCGAAGAAGCTCGGCTGATTCTGATTATACGAGACGATTCTTATTTTCATCGAAACCTGGGCAGCTGGTGTTTATTTTGCACGTGTGTATGACGTGTTGCACATATTCCTTCAATAATATTATTGTAACAGGATTGAACTTGCGATTCAGGTGCAATTTAAAATTGCACCGACCATTTTGTTATTTAGTACTAAAGCACTTAGCAACTAATATTATTTTTTAACACCTGCTGGAAAACAGTAAACAAATTAGTCTTCCTTTGCACGTGCAGCGGCAAAAACAATAACACGTGTACGTAAAAATTGGAACAGGTGAGTAAATATTGTGATATAAAAGCTGACTGAAAATAAATATTATTCATTACCAAAAAGATTTTCGAGTTGTTAATTACAAAATATCTCCCGAACCGAAGCGAAGATTGGGGTCCAGCCACCTAGTTTTTACAGAATTGTATAGATCAAATAAGTAGGTCTCATACACTGATCTTTCTGTTGAAAATATCCAGGATCGTCATAGTTTGCCGGAACTCCTATAATGAATCCAACTACGAATTCTCAACAAACGAACCAGATCAGACAAAATTCTTAGCCTGCCTCAATGCAACATCAATTTTAAGCAAAACTCCTTCATTTATCGTGCATTAAACATTTTCAAAGCACACTATTCACATTTTGACATTTTTAATTCCACATCACACTCCTTAAAGCCACACAGGCGATCTTTCGATACTTCATAACTATAGATACTGAGCGAATCCTACCACCATTCAATGAATTTCATTTCTAGGTTATGTATTTTATTAGAATACATACGATTCAACTAAAACGACCCCCCCCCCATCCTACCCTCTCCCTATTCCCACTTAAACATATTTCTTAATTAATCTTTTCAAATCACTTAACTCACTTTTCTATTATAAAATCCATGTGGAAACCTGTCATTGGTAAAATTAATGTAACCTTTATTATTTTCATGCTTCATTTCAATATTACATCTACTGTTGGTATCCCAAATAAAATAAAATAAAATAATTCCCGCTACAGGCAAGCCTCACGAATTTATCAGTTTGAAACTCGTGTGATCAATATTAAAACAATAATATAAAGATAATATGAATGGCACGTGTGAATATCGGTCACAATCTATTCCACACCACCTATAAATAGGTATTTCCACAGTTGTAAATAAATTGCGGTGTGCAATGAATGTATTTTATGGCGTTTATGTAGGGGCATTAAATCCTCTAATAAGAAGTTAAATTAATTTATTTCGTACTGCGGTACCTAATACGGAATTATGAAATGCAACAACATTGAAATACATTTTACGATAAATTAAAAAGATTTTTTTACCGTAAAAATGATTTCACATGGTACCAGACAAAAGGAGGTAAATATATTTCACTTGTCAATTCAATATTATATGGTGTTCTCTATTGCGTAACTCGTCGCCTTAGTTCTTAATTGTCTAAACGACCATTTTAGTTTTTGTTCAATCTCCACTTTAAATTAAATATAAAGTATAAAAAATGATAATTAATCACTTAACTAAAAATTATTTAAACTAATGAGACCTTTCACTTTTAGAAAATAGCTTTATCTTAAACACTGACCATAATGTTTTATTGAAATAATTAAAGAAAGCCATCTCGTCCTGTAAAATTTTCTAATGGTCGTTTGGACAATTAAGAACTGAGGCGACGAACTGTGTTTAGATTTAGTGCTATGCTTACTAATAGTTATTTGTTTTATTTGTTAAATAAATCCTTTATCCTAAAAAATTTAATAAACAACTCACGTAAAGTAATAATAATAATAATTGGACAACTTGTAGAGCGCCGTTTTTGTGAAAAATCACCTCAAGGGCGCTTACAATGCAAAGTAATACAAAATCATTCAAGATCACTTGTTTTGGGTTTGAAAATTTATAGATGCTTAAATTAAATGCTGCAAGTAGGACACATCTTAAGCCTTTAAAAACGTCAAGTATTTTTTTCATAAACTTTTTAATAAGGCTAGAAAAAATTAAAGTATCTGGCCTATAAAAAATGCTTTGAAGTGCGAAATCTTCTATTTAAAAACTCTTTATCAGATACGATTTTATTGTATAATGTAGCAAATTAACTTTCTTACAAAATAATATGAAAACATAAAATAAAATATGAATTTTGGCGATGTTATTTTTCAGTACATTAAAAGAGGTGTTACCCAACGGCGAATTTCACCCGTCTGCGATGTGCATAAGGACCGAAAGCACATCGAATAGTCGCACTTAGTGACCGCCTAGATTTCGGGCCGAGTACCTTTTTCTTCGCGTCGCTTCGTTCTGTAAAAATATACTTGCGGAATAAGAAAACACCGTTGTTTGCTATTGATTATTCTTTTTACGCTTTAAAGTCGCTTACCCCGCCCAATCTAAATGGGTCTAAGACTAGGGAATCGTCTTAACCGGAGCTAAGAAATTATTACAATTCTAAAAATGATTACGACCAAGGTGGTCCTTGTAAACTATCGAAATGAAATTGGTATATTACGTATAGAAAACATTAACAATAAAAAACTAAGTACATATTTATAACTTTTGAACACCTCA
This sequence comes from Glyphotaelius pellucidus, assembly GCA_936435175.1. Lineage (NCBI taxonomy): Eukaryota > Metazoa > Arthropoda > Insecta > Trichoptera > Limnephilidae > Glyphotaelius > Glyphotaelius pellucidus. Next base: position 6,821,721 of record OW386552.1, on the reverse strand, counting down.
CAAGTGTTCCAACTGCTCCACGCCGCCTGGAGTCAGTGAGACCATGATATCCCTAATCGGAGTATGTTGTCAACCTGAAGGTAGTGGGAAGGGGAAGGAGATAAGGAAAAGGAATATGGGAAGTATCTGATTTTTCAAATCTGACCATCAAATACAGCTAAAGTCATTTCAAGTAACATTTCAATTCTGAATGGTGGTCTTACACCAGGGCGATACTCAAAGTGTCTTCCACTCTACCCACCCATTAATTAGTTCAACATCTTTGTCGGACCAGCGACAGTATTCAAATATGTTGTTTTGTCAACAACCCATTTGTTGAATTGCATGAAAAAGGGAAAGTGAACCAACCCTTTACAGAAGGAATTTAGGGCAAATGCAAAACCAAACAAAAAAAGGCATTTGCCTACGAAGGCACCTACATCCTTTGCTTTTGTTTTCAATTGAAATATACATTTTGGGCAAAAAATGACTACCGCTTTTATTGCGTACACAAAATGGGTAATAAAAGAAGCCTGCTGAAAACGAAAACAAACATTCTATATTCAAATAAGCAAAGGCAATAAATATTTCACCCTTCGACGTATTTCTAAAAATAGTATTCGACGTAGGTACCTACCCTACTTGGTTATTGTAACAAAATAATAAATTACGATAAAGTTCGATTAAATTAGTTAGTTAAATACCTTGGTACCTACTTTTGCAGTAGTAGGTAGTAAGGTAACGGGTGGTGACTTTAAGCTGCTTTCAATTTTAAAACTGTCTTGTAAATTTAGTTTTTTCGTAAAAATGATTAGAATTATATGAAAACAATCAAAATATTTGTTTGACAGACCTATCATTCATATCTATAAGTACGTACCTACTTAAATACATAATTATATTATACGTAGGTACATTGCAAGGTTCATACATATAAACATCCAAACTTGGAAGGAAATCAAAGTGATGAATAACTTATTATATCATCAGGTAGGTACCTTTTTACGGGGTAATTATTTATTTTCGTAAGATTTTTTTTAGAAGAGTTTTTTTAGGTAAAACTTCTTTACGCACGCTTGACTTGGGGAGTAAGCTAGTGATTGCGTGACGAGAGCGTTACGAAAAGTGTGATCGGGCGAGGCGAACGATGCACGCTTGACTTGGAGAATAAGCTGGTGAATGCGTGACGAGAGCATTACGAAAAGTGTAATAGGGCGAGGCGAACGAAGCATAAAGAAGTTTTACTTCAGTTGTGTGGTCTAAGGCACACTCGTTTTTTTACCTACAGATCGTTGGTATTCGAAAAACTTTTAGACTATAATGCAAGGTTGAAAAGTTTGTTTTGGGAAATCGCTGAGCGCAAAAAAGTTACCGCTTGCAATTGCTACCAACATAGGTACCACTGAAAATTTATGATAGTATAAAACCTAAATAAGATTTATTACTCTCGAGTTCAAACTCTTCATATTGAAATTTATTGAATAAAATACAACACGCTAAGTATGTATGCAAGTAGATATCTGCTTAGAAATCGATTCCATTAGAAAATAATAAAATTAATAAAAAACAGACATTAAAACCAATTTATTAGTTCAGTCTAGGAAAGCAGTTAAGTTTTTAATTGCATGTTCTAAAGCTTAATCGTTGTGTTAGGTTAGTTAGGTACTCAGTTAGCAATACGTGCTGTGTTCGCTGCCCTCGGCGGTTATGAGTGTGTAGTTCAGTTTAAACTATAGGTAGGTAATGCTGCAGGTTGCAGCCGGTTCAGTTTTATTGGTGCATATAACAGTATGCATAGAACGTCTAAATGCTGTGAATAAACAGCTGATTACTTTTTATTGAGTTTGTTCTACAAAAAGGCTCGCTTGCAATGGGCTCCACAGTTTTATTCTAGTTTTTGCAGTGAATAAGCTAAAAAAGCATTAGATACCTGCCAACACACCATTTACCATATTTGCCTATGTTATGAAATAAGAGAGGTCTATTCACAGTTATTTTATTTTAAGAATGGTCCCTAAACTGTGCCTTGTGGAATTAAAAAGTTACAAGATATTAACTGATTTATTTAAATAAATTTACTTTATAGTGAGTTGTCGCAAAACCAAATTTCGGTTTCCATTATAAATGCGGTATATACAAGCTTTGGACAAAGATACTATAACACTATTGGGGGTGGCCGATGGAAGGAAATTTAAGCCCCCTAAGCTCCCCCTAAACGCCCTTGGGTGTTTGTTCTATTCTTGCAAGAGGCAGGTTGGTACCAATATACGATAGGCGCTGAGGGACCCTTAAGTATCGCCGCCTAATTGGCATACGTCCCCGAAAGAGATTGCGGATTAATTTAAAGCAAAGTGCTAAATAATTTGTTGAAATATAGGTAAATCAAAAGGTATAAAGAAAACGTACAACTCTTTTTTAGCAATAAAACCTTCACAAGGGAAAATCCTACAATCGTCTCTACAATTATGTTTTAGCTCTTTGACAAATACCTAATCGGTAACCTTTTGATCAAAGGTGAAAAACGCAGACGATTATGGCGCCATGGACAGCTGTAAACTTCACACCAAATCGACGTCCGCATGTTTCTAGGGAAGTTAAATATTAAAGTAGATGACCTTCAAAAAAGGTAAAGAAAAATATGACAATAAATTTGCTGATAGTATGATGATATTTAAAAAAAATCAAATCGATGAAATCATTCTGTAGTGAAATCGTCTTTTACAAACCTAGATATCTAAGTAAACCTACCTACCTACTTATAAAAACCACTGTGGTTTATTTAGATATCTAAAACTGGAATAGTACTTTGGTCCTTTCTGTTTTTTATTTGTAAATACCTATAGATTTTACAAATTATAATGTTTTTATTTTTTGTTTTATTTTATTTATTTACTCTTTTACGTCCTCATTACGTTGAGTATACAAATGTTTACATTTTTTTTACCAAAGTGTTAGTAATAAACAATGATTGCATAAAATACTATATTATAACGGTTAATATTTTGTTATAATTACAAAATTATAGTAAGAATTACCAAAAATTAATGTAATATTTTGAAATTAAAAATAATGTATAAAGTAATAAGGTATGTTTTAATATTCGAATTTGTCATGTTAAAAATGTCAAAATCATTAAATTTGCATACTTTCTTAATCTTTTGCTAAACTATGTAGGCAAGGAATTGACGAATTCACTATATAATTTTTTGTGAATTGACATTAAAATTGATAGGTCCTTATGCATAGTGTGTTGTGTAGGTACTCTTATATTGAATAGACTCAATGTATTTTAATCAAGTTTACAAGTCTGGTCAGTGGTTGAGTAGGCATCGCGTTTGGGTTCCACCCGGGCGTCCCGTGTTCGATTCCTCGGTTGGCTAAGTCCTCTATCACAACACAAGCAACATTTTCGGCTTTCTGTGGTGGTAGTAGGAGATTTTCAAACATTGTTGGGTTATTCGTAACCCGGGAGTGTTTGTCTTTCTTTTTAAAAAATAAATAAATAAAATAAGGTATTTAAAAAAAAAAAAATTGGTACTGCTTGCGTATTTTTTCAAACATTTTTTGGAATCCAATGTCTCTAAAATTAACAAAATGTTACCTAACCCAATAAAAAAATGCTGAAATAATTTTCTGAAGGAGACCCATGCCCAAAAAATGATATAATATGAAAAAAAAATCGTGCTAGTCTTTCTCATCTCTGATATTCTCTGTACTTTTTGTACATTACGTATTTTTTCATTATTTAGGTCTTAATATATTATTAAAAACTTTTTCATTCTTTTCTTAAATTTAGTCTTATTAAGTATTTATAAATATCAAATTTTTGTGGTTAAAATAAAAATATTATTAATTTACCGACTCTAAATTTAAAAAAAATATAAGTAGATCGTTAAGCAACTCGTTGACAAACTGCTTTATAACAGTCCAACTTCTTTTTAAAAATAATAACATAGGTTCATAAAATTTAAAATAATAACATAGGTTCCTAAAAAAATATGCAAAATAACAAGATTTGAAATATGTTTTAAAATATTAACATGTAATGCTACTCATCTAGAAGCAGACATCGATAATTGATGTAGGCAATATAGGTTAATGCACGCACGCACGATACCACGCCAAAGAGCACCGTTTGAAATTTAAATCGAACGTAAAACTATCATTACATGCTTTAAAACAGCATAATATCAGATAGAAGAGATATCAGCAAAAGCATTCAACAGATTACACCCTATCATGGTATTTAATTCAAATACAGCAAACTTTGGAATAAAAAAAAGTTAAATACATCGCCCATAAGATAGTTATTTTATGGACACTTATCAATAATTTATTCAGCAAAATCTTAAACTTTTATGATGGAAAAGTGATGCCGTTTAATCACAGGATCCCATATTTGTCCCAGCACACGTAGGTGTGCACAGCACACCCAGGTCATAGAAATCGTTGCTCTCCCTTTCTATCATAGTGAGAAGTATGATCTGACCGGCATTGGAAAGAGAAAACAATACGCTTTATATTAAAATTTAAAAATTAATCTAAAACATCTAAAAATTAATACTAAAATCTAAAAATTATATTAAAATCTAAAAATTAGCAAAATAATTAAAATGTACACCTTTATGAAAACAAAATTTTCGGCCGTAATTTGAAAAAAGATTATGAAATTTTGTGAATATTTTAAGAATTAGTTTCACATGAAATGACAAAAAAGTGTGATAGATGACAATGACGTCTGTAATTCATTTTTGTAACAAAATATACATGTTTTTTCGTAAGAAGCAATTACTTTGTGGTTAGACATTATATTTAAAAGAATTAAAACACTTTGTATTTAAACCACGAATTTATTATTTTGTATATCTACCGGTTTCGCTTCGACCAAGCTTCATCAGGATATAATATAATAATAACTAACTACTAAGGCAGAGATATCGGTTAAATATAAGTGGAATGACAGAGGGAGAAAGAAAATCACAAAAGAAAATAATTAGACAGAGACAAAATTAATATGCAAGGGATACAAAGGGTAAACAATTAGTGGGAGGGAGACAACAATGTACATTATACAGAAAAAGATAAATTATAATACAAAAGAACATAATTAGACGGGAGCAAATTAATTTTACAGAGGTACGATGAATATCAATTAGGGGGAAGGAGACAACAGTGTATATATGAGCATAAGTAAATGGGCAACAGTATTCAATAATATAATAAAAAGTCTGATGCATCTTACATTTTAACATAAGGGACAATATTTAGATATGGATGAAATATATTTTATATATTTTTTATTTTTTATTTATATATATAAAGATATTATATTATTGAATACTGTTGCCCATTTACTTATGCTCAAATATACACTGTTGTCTCCTTCCCCCTAATTGATATTCATCGTACCTCTGTAAAATTAATTTGCTCCCGTCTAATTATGTTCTTTTGTATCATAATTTATCTTTTTCTGTATAATGTACATTGTTGTCTCCCTCCCACTAATTGTTTACCCTTTGTATCCCTTGCATATTAATTTTGTCTCTGTCTAATTATTTTCTTTTGTGATTTTCTTTCTCCCTCTGTCATTCCACTTATATATAACCGATATCTCTGCCTTAGTAGTTAGTTATTATTATATTATATCCTGATGAAGCTTGGTCGAAGCGACACCGGTAGATATACAAAATAATAAATTCGTGGTTTAAATACAAAGTGTTTTAATTCTTTTAAAAATAAAATATACATGGTTTTTTTTTTTTTTGTATCAGTATAAATTTAATTTTTAGTTTAGCAACTTTTAAAATTTTTTAAAGCTTGCATTAAAAAAAAATATATTTAAAAAAACTGCACAGTGATTTTTAGTGATAAAATTTGAAAGCGTAGTTTATCATCTTTCGAAAACAGTTTTTACTTTTCGGTTACATTCACAAATGCTCCATTTATTTGGATTTTATTGAAAAGCGGAAATATTTTAACCTTCTAACAAAATGTTCCCGATTTTTAAAGGGTTAATAAGGATTCATTTCAATTGATATTACTGTCATCTGACGAACAGCTAATTAGCACTTATAAATACGTTTTGTACTCATATAATTTGAATAATTGAATATTTCGTAACCAATTAGGTAAACGCTTACCATGGCCTTTATAACAGATACCTACTCACTGTATATTATTATCTATTGCAATCATAATTTATTACTTCTCTCATTATTAAATTTATCATCCTAAGTTATATGTTAAAACCTGCTAATATACTAAGCAGGTATTTGAATAGACTAATTTGAATAATAAAGAAACGCAAGATGTCCAAAATTTGGTTGAAGTATTTTTACAGTATTTACAAAATCATTCAGCATTCAGAAGCAATAAAGCTCCATAAAAACGAAGAATAGACTCACACAGATGCTCGTAAAAAAAACCATCGTAAATAAACGGAGTCAAAGTGCGTACGCTTCCCAAATGTCTATGTAAATCCAAGCAGTATTTTCTCAGCCTTGTTTTCGTTTGGGAAAAAAACTCGTCCCGGCTTATTCTGCTTCCCGGATACTGCGCTGGACCAAATCAATACTGTAGGCCGAGGGAAGATGAAAGAGGCGGTTCTTATACACCGAGGGTGCGCGGTTCCTCTGCGCAGCTTGTAGGAGCTGCTGATTTGCATACTGTGGGGAGAGAAGGCCAAAGGGGTGGGAGGTGGGGGGAAATCTTCCATTTTGCGTGGCCAATTCTACCCAGCTAAATTAATAATGGTCTAGCTGAAATCTCCGGCGTTGCCCAGGCTTTTTACAGAGTTTTTTGAAATCCTATGTATAAAGTATTTTTTTACCACTTATTTTGAACGTCAAGTGTGCACAATTACAACAAGGAGTATCAAAATTCTGCTTTTGAGGGATGGAAAAAGGGGTGTGAGTGGTTTATCGAAATTTCAGGTAGACATGTGACCTTGCTCTTGCTTAAAGTGTAAGATTTCATTAAACTTGGAATAAAACTGTAGAGTTGTATAAAGTAAAATCTACAGTTATAGACACTCTTTTTATATAAATAGATAGAGATAGAAGATGCGCACATTATTATGATCAAATTCAGGAATGGAAAAAAAATACATAAATGTATTTTTATTTTACAAGTACGTTATTCATTGGAATGCCTGAGTGAAAATAAAGCTTCAACATTTATTGTTGGTATTCAGATATTAACGTGTTCAGGAAATAGTCGTAGGTAGTACCTTTGCGAAGTTAGTATTTGGTAAACAAATTGTAGACATCTACAAGTAAAATTATTAACCAAATTGAGATTCTCGAGACAGGTAGCGGGAAGACACCATCTAGATCTAGAACATGGTTATAGTAACCAATATTCGACAAAAGCTAGGTTTAATAGTTAGATTATTTAAAAAACGGAAAATTAGGTGGTTTGATACGCTCTCTGGATTTCAGTAAAAATAACACCGTATTCTATCGGTATTTCTAAAGGAAAGACGCCCATTTGGTTATTTTAGACAAAGAACGTGAACATAATGGACTGTGTGAGTAGAGGCTGAGTCTGCAATGGGTCGAGTTCTTCGAAGTAGCTCGAGATATGGACGCACATTCCCTGTTAGTATTGGAAAAGGGATAAATAAGATGGTTGTTTTCAGGAAAACTTAACAATAATTTCATCAGACCCTTAGCAGTAAGATCTTTGGCACTGGACCCAGAGATTGCTATTTAAAATAAATAAATTTGTTTAGTTGTTATTTAGTTAGATATTTCATTCGAGGGTGATTCCAGATTCTCTCTCTATATTGCTAAGGTGTGAGTCCACAATAGGCAGAGAGGAGATTGCCACACAATTCTTAATCGGCGCACACTCCTTCTTTATTTACATTCATATAAATATTATCGTCTTATACACACTAACTCTTTTGTTATTCTGACTCTTAACCTTCAGTATTTGATTAACTTGATCAGCATCCCCTACTTCTTCTACCATTATTAGACTAATTTCTTCATTCATCCACTCTTTATACCAAAAACATCTAAGGGGTCCCTTTTCTATCTCAATCTTACTTAACACGCTTGTATCAGTCAGGTATTCGTTGCAAATCTCTACATTTCTCACCCGATTTTCTTTGCGCGTATTTACCACACATCTAATATTTCACTATACTTTCATCCTTCCTCTGCCACCTCCGAACGCTTCACTTCCAAACATCAGGGTAGGTACCAGCACTCCATTATGTAAATACTGCTAGTACACAAGGTTAGTCTTGCTTTATGTAGTGATAAGCGCTGAATAATCAGAATCTTCCAACTCCATTCCACTATCTTCCATTTCTCCCACCTCAGCCACTTAAGGGGATTCAATAGTCAAGGGAAAAATCGAAATCGGAATTCACGCCCTTTGTGGGAAGAGTTTAAAAATATTTGAGAAAAAGCTTTTGGAACGATTGAAAAATGTATTTGAGAATTTTTTTTACAGGTTGATTTTGCAAAGGCCTAAAAAAAACATTAACTCCTTTTTTACACATTGTTTAATGTAATAACAAGGAAATTTAAAATTTATTTCACGGAACCGAGCGACGTGGAGCCACACGTCTGTTCCCTGCTCCGGCCAGGGCGGTTCTGAAAGGAAGTGGGGTGTGGCAAGCCAGTAGTCCTTCGGTGAACGACATAAGGGTCACTTTGGAAATCCACATTCGTCGGCTGCCAGCCGTATTGTGAAATAACAACGCGAAAATGCATATTTTAATGTATTTTTTGAATATTGGGCGTAAATATAATTTTTTTTGCGATTATCATAAAATAAACTAAATTTGCTACAATAAAAAATAAAATTTTATCCGAAAAGATGTTCATAAGTAGGAGAGTTTGCACTTGAAAGTGTTTTTTTATAGACCTGTTACTTTATTTTTTTCTAGGCTAATTAAAAGACTTATAAAAAAATGACCGATATTTTTAAGGGCCAAGATATGTTCTACAAGCAGTATTTAATTGAAGCATCTATAATATTTCTAAGCGATCAAATTTTCAAAACAAAAACACATGATTTTGTGTGATTTTGCATTATTGACTATGGCTTCATCTTAAAATCATGGATAAAGGATGCAAAAATAAAACAATTATTGGAAAATTTGTTTTACGCCGTTTTTGTGCCAAATCACTCTAAGCGCACTGAATGGCACCGGTAACTTGTTTTGATATTAAACACATTATTATTTGTTTTATCCCCTGGGTTCCTCTAATTATAGCTTTTTTTCTGGAATGCCTGTGGTGTAAAATGGAAAACTGGAAGAAACACTATAATTTAAAGACGGGGTTAAATTAAAAAAAAGCAACATTTTGTGGCTAAAAAGGCATTCACTCCGGAGCCAGCGAACTTTCTGTCCGAATCCGTGTGTCGTGAACTTTACTGCAGTGGCGTTATGGAAGAATGTTTTATTTACATTATAGTAAAATTCTTTATTTTATTTGGATTTTGGAAAGAGTGTAAGTATGTGTGCTTCTGCGCTGAAAATTAGGAAAATATATAATATCAAAGGTTAAAAGTTAAAGAGGAATAAAAATCGTAAAAAAAATCTTGATTTACCTACTTGGATAGGTACCTTTTTTACATTAGCTTTACACAAGAGGCCTTGGAGAAAAAACAATCAGAGCTTATGTCATCTTTGGGGATGCTGTGTAAAGGGTCTTTTTAGGGCAAGGAAAGAGAAGGAAAGTTCTGGGAAGGAAAATGGTATGAGAGGCGGGCAGGAATCTGAGAGTCAATGTGTCTAGGAGTGACAGATATATGAATCCGTCTCTCCCACTGCGGTGCATACAACGGATCGAGATAGACCGGCTGGAGAAGCTTAGGTTAGGTTAGCTCAACCAATCCGGCCCGCCGCTCAATAGATGTGCAAACGCATTGGCCGTTAAGGGGATCCAATAGTCCAGGGAAAATCGAAGTCGGAATTCACGCCCATTGTGGGAGGAGTTTAAAAATATTTGAGAAAAAGCTTTTGGAACGGTTGAAAAAGGTATTTGAGAATTTTTTTTTACAGGTTGATTTTGTAAAGGCCTAAAAAAAACATTAACTCCTTTTTTACACATTGTTTAATATAATAACAAGGAAATTTAAAATTTATTTCACGGAACCGAGCGACGTGGAGCCACACGTCTGTTCCCTGCTCCGACCAGGGCGGTTCTGAAAGGAAGTGGGGTTTTGCAAGCCAGTAGTCCTTCGGTGAACGACATAAGGGTCACTTTGGAAATCCACATTCGTCGGCTGCCAGCCGTATTGTGAAATAACAACGCAAATATGCATATTTTATTTTATTTTGTGAATATCGGGCGTAAATATCAATTTTTATTGCGATTATCATAAAAGAAACTAAATTTGCTACAATAAGCAATAAAATTATATCCGAAAAGATGTTCATAAGTAGGAGAGTTTGCACTTCAAAGTGTTTTTTTAAAGACCTGTTACTTTATTTTTTTTAGGCTTATTAAAAGACTTATTAAAAAATGACCGATATTTTTAAGGGCCAAGATATGTTCTACAAGCAGTATTTAATTGAAGCATCTATAATATTTCTAAGCGATCAAATTTTCAAAACAAAAACACATGATTTTGTGTGATTTTGCATTATTTACTATGGCTTCATCTTAAGACCTAGACTTCTAAGGTACCACGGTGACTTGGAGTGACCTACTACCTTTACCCATTTAAAAAACTTTCATACTAACAATTCAACTTCTTTAGCTGAAAACTACCTAAAAATATTGAAATTTATAATTTATTTTTTTAACTTGTAGATTCATGTAAAATCACCCCCCCCCCCTACCGATATTTGTGCATCTGAACTTAGGCTCAGTCTAGTGGGATATTTTCTATCAAAAATACAAAGTTGTACCCATGTAACTCTGTAATTTTGGTTAGTAAATATATATATGAGAGAGTATGATATATCGTACCTACCGGTCGATAAATCGTACCACATCATTATTTTTGCTTCGGGTCAATACTTTTTAATCCTGGAACTACTTTGCGAACTGTTAGAAGAGTCACATCTGTCCCGCCATCTTTATTTATTATTGCATCCGTTCGCAGTGGAGTTTTTCATTTATTTTTTCACACTCTTCATCTAAGATTTTCGGCTCCTGCGTGAGGTGATTTCGTGTTCAAAAGTAAGTTTATCTAATCTCAAATTACTTTCGCTTAACATGTTCATATTCTACAATTTGCTTTTGCAAAATCATATTTGTCAGGTGTAGTGTTTTTAACATTTTTAAAAGCGTGAATAATAATGAATTATTTCTTCAAAATAGGCAAATTCACTTTGTGGCGTCATCATTAAAATAATGAATCAACTTATGGACCATTTATTTGAAATAATTTAATTTAAATAAATTAAATGTCAGAAACACCGGACAAATTTTTTAAATGACGCTTTACTTCAACTGAATTACTATAAAATACGACTATTTTCATTGTAATGAAAAATAGTCGTATTTTATGTGTTATTTATTCACAGTGAAATGAAAAACACTTCGTTCAAATTTTTTTTTTTACACATCAAAAAATTTAACTTTTTTGACAGAATCAAGGTTGGAAAATAACGTGCAAATTATTTAAATGATCCAAATTAAAAACTTATGTTATTCATTACTTTTGGTTTTTCCCGTCAAAAATATTCTTACTTATAGCAATGAAGCTGAAACGAAGTGTTGTTCTAAAAACATTGCGTATGTATGTAAGCAAGAGTGTCAAACGATTCTGAATAATTAACAAAAATATTACTTCCACTTTTCACAGCCATTTTATTGTGGATACGATTCAATCCGCGCCACCACTGTCGCCTCGCCGAGTTGGTTGATTATTGCTCGCATTGACTGTGCGCGACTCCATTGCGCAAGCCTCGGGGGCCCGGACCCGGGGGGGCGGAGAGCGCGGGGAGACTTCTCGCGCTCTGCCTTCCACAAACACATTCCATCGGCACAGCTCGCACTCAGCGCGTCGTGCGTCGCAAGCCCGCACCGTCGCGCCATACACACTACCCCAATCAAACCTCGAAGAAAAGTGCTATCTACAGCCGCGGGGTGAATTGCCGACACTAACGTCACACCGCTCAGCGGCTCCGGCCGCCTTCTCGACCCTCATTCTAACCCCAATTAAATTTAATTACCCTGTGAAAGTTTTAAGTGACAGTTCGATAATTCAAATTTTTAACGCTTAGACTCTGTGAATTGAAATTTTAACTTGGTTGTGTTTATCAAACAATAACAATGACATTGTGTGGTGATAGTCTCGCGTGTTCGCTGCCCTGGCGGTGTGAGCAATAGACGAATTGCTTGCGTTGCTGCTTTCTTCAAAGGACCGCCGGTGTCGAAATTTTCGAGGTAAGTGTCAATCTTTTGCGTCAATATGGATAAGCTCAGGACTGTTTGTGTTCGTGTTAAAGGCAGTTTACACTCCTCGGCTGTCTGGCACATTTGTTTTACAAACAAGCGTCAATTCGAGCTGACTTCGTAATGAGTTAATCGGTTGTTACCAATTATGCGAATGATTTTGCAAGAAAATGTGCCTGAAAAGTAGGCATTAAAGTCAAGCCGAACGAAGAAAATCATCTGTTTTCCGACCATGTTCACAGAGAAAGAATCAAAAAATGTCAATGAAATGTGACGCATACAATGTTTTTATTTTCAGAACTACGTCAGTTGACGTCAATCCCGCACTGGGGCTTGCAATTTTTAAAATATTTTAGAAATCTGATAGAAAAAACAAATAATTGTTTTAATGCACCGATTTGAACATGAAAAATTTGCTAACTAATGGTCAAACATTTGTACTTATTTAAATAAAAATAAAAACATTAAAATTATTTGCTCATTGAACTTACGAATCATTTAGGTAATAACTTTTTTTATTAATTTACTCAATAAAGATGTTATGTAAACATGTTGATATAGGTGCAGGTGTAATGTAAATTGGCATGTAGGTAGGTACATAATCGTAAAAACAATCATAAATATTCACGCATATCTTCAAATCTACATATTGTAAAGTTCCAACATGAACCGCGGGGTATATTTTACTTGTCGCGAGTTCTAAGGTCAAAGGTCTGTGATTTCTACTATTGATTTTCCACCGTTAAACGCTCGCATGTTTTTACTGCGAGTTCGTAGGTTTAGTTCAAAAACTGTTCAAAATAAACACTGATGAAAAAAAAGTTTAAAATTCATGGTCGGAATATAAACTTATGGACAGTGAAAACAACTGGACAGGAACCTTAGAAAAAATAACGTTAGTAGGCTCTAGTATTAAGTAATAAAAGTATTAGGGTGTTATCTATGTTTTATAAGGGGTACCTACCCACTTATGTGGATTTATTTGATTTAATATCTTGGCAAAATCCAACAATTATTTTTACTCCGTAATTAGCAACGATAAATTTTCTGTATCATTGTAGGTACCTACTCTTGTATTTATCGATTGTAAATTGCGTCAATAATCTATTTCTTATTAGGTATTTTCCTTTATTAATTGGTTGAGGTGTTCATAAAATTGAATCGTTTATTTCCAGATATTTAACGATGTCTAATAAAATGGTAGTATCTACTTGTTTTCTTTGATTGATTCGGCATTAGCGAGGTAGATACATTTTCCTTTGTTGGAGGATAACATTACTTATTAGATTGTAAGGACTCTTGTTCCCTTTTTTTAAACGGCCCGAGAAATATTCATGCACCAAATCTATATACATAAATCAAAATATGCTTGCTTAAGGATGTATATGTTTTCAGATGTCTATTGAGTATTATATATTATAATATATTTGCTGCATTAAGCAAAGAAAATGTTTAAAGTCAGTTTAGAAAAATAACTTTTTTGAACCCCTGCGAAGGTTTCTGGATTATTCCAAACACATGACAATACATCTGAAAAGTTTTTTAATCATTTCAAAACCTCTTGCAAAACTGTCAAAAATGTCAAAAATGTCAAAATTTGAGAATGATATTTTGCAAAACGATGCTTGTGAAATCAAAATTTAAATGAATGCATTTATTTGAAGTACTCGCTTAATACTTTGAATCGGATTCAGAATTATATATATTTTATTAGGTGTTTATGTTAGGTGCCACATTTGATTGATTGTTTGTATAATACCTACACAAAAAAAAAGAATATTTGTAAGATATGAAAATTTAAATAAAAAAATTGTAATAGGTGGCACGCGAGCTGTTTGAAAACTGAATGTACTGGGACTGAATATAATAAATGGAACGTGGGAGGGGGGATTGGTGGGACGTGGGAGCGAAAGAGGGGAGAGGGAAGGCGGGGAAGGTGGAATGGAACGCAGGAAGCAAGGAAAAGCGGGACGGGAATGGGGGCGCACAGGAAAGGACGTGCAGGGAGAAACGATTAATTTCTTTGAATATGGCTTTGCAATGCATGTCGGGAACCAGCGAGTATCTAATAAAATAATCGATTAGAAAAAAACGTAAGCAGGTGCCTACCTACCTACCTGGTGTTTCAATTGAATGAATAATTTTTTTTTAAATCTTTTACAGTGTTATTGGCTAGGTACGTGATATAAAGCTTTGCTTGCATAGATTGAAAAATATTATCAGATATACTTAAATGGCACAACAAATTGAGTTTCAACGTTCGATAAAGGAATTACAAGATATTGTTTGTTTAGGAAAATAATTTACGGGAGGTCAACATGAAAACCAATTAAATAAATAAATTAAAAAATGATTACGTTCCAAGGTTGTGCATATTATTTGCATTTATATTTCCACTGGAAACACAATTTCAAACATGGATTATTTTTCTGGAATGTATACAAATGTTGCGTTTAATAATACTTAGGTACCTATCAGGAAAATGACTATCTACAGGCTTAAGGCGACGCTTCCCGGCCCAAAAAGAAGATGGAGAGTAATTACGAACGTTGGACAGAGCGCGCCAATATTTTAAAATTTTTTGGCAAAATTGATGCGAAAACTGGGAAAATGCTTAATAAAACACGACTCGTTTAAAATAGAGCAAAAATATCGTGAGAGGTATCTTAGGTATCATTTAAAAAAACATTGTGAATTTTTTCACAAATATAACTTGTAAAATAATAGAAATAGACTGTTTTAAATAATTTTCGGAGCATACTTTGCGATTTTTTTCTATCGAGGGGATTTCATATAATTTGCGTTTCGGTTTAAAATGTATCTATATATTATCTTCAAAAATAACATATATTTTTTTTAAGAGCTTAAAAACTTCAAATATTTAAGGGAGATATGTAAGAAATTGGTCGAAATTTGGATAGCGGCGGCTTAATTTCACTTTGGGAATTCGTGTAGATTTGATAGATACCTACCAAAATGCTTGCAAAGAACTTTGTCCAAGTAGTCTCGAAAGATGTATGGAGTAGTGCATTATTATCTTCACAATGAACTTTGACCTGCAATCATAAAAACATGTGGGTATATTTTTAGATTCCGCTGCAGTAGTTTCGATTCGCCCCCGCGAAGGGAGGAATCTAAAAAATAAATTGTTTATTGCTTGGAGACTGGTTGTTCCGAAGAGGTTCATTTTCGGTGTCAATGGTGGCTACTGTCGATCAGATAATTAGCACTTTAATATTTAATTTTCTTTTTAGTCTTAATTTTTTGATGATTAGGGAAACCATAGTTATACCTACATATTTTATTAAAATAATTAAATGTTACGCGGTTGTATGAACCAGTCAAGTTTATGCATAAAATTCGTAGTACCTATAGGTATCCAGAAAAACATAGATGATTAAAGAAAACATAAAGTGGAGTTGGTAGAAAAAAAAATAAACATAGTTTTAAGTATACACCTGTTTGTTTAGCAAGTTGAAAAAGCAATTCTTTTGTATTTCAAGTACTGGGTTGCCTAGTTCCTTCTTGTATTCATAATATAATAAAATAAAAAATTTAAAATTTTCATTTAATCTAATTTTATGTAGATCTGAATGTAATGGAATTTTTAATTCAATTTTCATCCACTTCCCGAACACGTGATAAAAATTATTACAATAAAAAAAATTAACAAATATGAATGTTTACTTTGCTTTGTTAGTACGTCGTTAGCGTGTTTTTTCTGTCTTTTTTAGACCTTTTTACCTAATTTTCTCCGGGTCTTCGACTGCCCCCTTGTCCTGTAGGATACGTTCATAAATCAACTTACGATGTGTTCAAAAACTAATTGATCGCTTTAAATTCAAATGAATAATCGATAGAATAACGTGCGCCGGATGCCAGGCGCTTTGTGAATGAAGTTTTTTTTTCAATCAAACAAATATATCGATTTTGGTTCCCCGTAAAATTGTCGCCCGGGGCAGTCCTCCCCTCCCCCAGATCCGGTCCTGACAGCAGGGGTAGAGGGTTTGTAATTAACAATTTGTTTAATTTTTTCTAATATAGGTACAATAAGTAATTTGACCTGAGTACAAATGGAGAATATCTATAGAAGGATATTATTGTGTTTTGTGCACGTCCTTCTGATAAATGTATGTTGTGTGTAGTTAGTTTTTTAGTGTGCGAGGTGGAAGAAATTGTTTTAATTTTTCATTTTTTTTAAAGAAAAACAAATATTCCCGGGTTACGAGTAACCTGACATGATTTGAAAATTTCCTACTACCACCACAATAAGCGGAAAATATTGCTTGTGTCGTGATGGAGGACTTAGCCAGCTGAGGAATCGAACACGGAACGCCTGGGTAGGACCCAAATGCGATACGAACTCAGCCACTGACCGGTTTGATGGTATATTTCCTATTGGAAAGTGGAAGTTAATGTTTTTTACAACGTTGATGATTTTGAATAAAAAATTCTGGCCTTTGTTTTGTTGGTTTCTAGCCATGTGATTACTAGTTCATTAGCATCCACAATTCTGGCCTTTGTTTTGTTGGTTTCTAGCCATGTGATTACTAGTTCATTAGCATCCACAATTCTGGCCTTTGTTTTGTTGGTTTCTAGCCATGTGATTACTAGTTCATTAGCATCCACAATTCTGGCCTTTGTTTTGTTGGTTTCTAGCCATGTGATTACTAGTTCATTAGCATCCACAATTCGACTAAAATAAATAATGCTTCGAAATAAACAATTCGATTATAAGTAAATACCACTCAATAAAATTTCATAAAAACAGTAAGTTGTAGGTAGATACCTACTTATAACAGTAAGTTGTAGGTAGATACCTACTTATAACAGGAAAAAATATTTTTTTCAATTGAAGGTTAAGATGAAGCCATAGTAAATAATGCAAAATCACACAAAATCATGTGTTTTTGTTTTGAAAATTTGATCGCTTAGAAATATTATAAATGCTTCAATTAAATAATGCGTGTAGAACATATATTGGCCCTTAAAAATATCGGTCATTTTTTTTATAAGTCTTTTAATAAGCCTAGAAAAAAATAAAGTAACAGGTCTTTAAAAAAACACTTTCAAGTGCAAACTCTCCTACTTACGAACATCTTTTCGGATATGGTTTTATTGCTTATTGTAGCAAATTTAGTTTCTTTTATGATAATCGCAAAAAAAAATGATATTTACGCCCGATATTCACAAAATAAAATAAAATATGCATATTTGCGTTGTTATTTCACAATACGGCTGGCAGCCGACGAATGCGGATTTTCAAATTGACCCTTATGTCGTTCACCGAAGGACTACTGGCTTGCCACACCCTACTTTCTTTCAAAACTCCCCTGGCCGGAGCAGGGAGCGGACGTGTGACTCCACGTCGCTCGGTTCCGTGAAATCAATTTTAAATTTCCTTGTTATTACAATAAACAATGTGTAAAAAAGGAGTTAATGTTTTTTTTAGGTCTTTACGAAATCAACCTGTAAAAAAAAATCTCAAATACCTTTTTCAACCGTTGCAAAAGCTTTTTCTCAAATATTTTTAAACTCCTCCCACAATGGGCGTGAATTCCGACTTCGATTTTTCCCTGGACTATTGGATCCCCTTAAGTTACCTAAGGCTAGCAATTTCGCTAGTAAAGAAGAAATAGGTAGCAAGACTAAGGCATCTCGTTTTTAACTGCAGCAATTCGTTTTTTATTCTATAATTTCAGAGTAGTTAGTTATTTACCTAGATTACAATTAAAACTAAAATATTCAGCAGGGAATTAACTATTCACTTACATCTAATGCATTAACATATTTTTTCTCATTTATGTGCTTCGTGGGCAGAAGTATGCAATAAATAAACAAATAGAGGTAGGAAAACCAGGTAAACAACGTTTTCAGTAACAACCAAATACATGCTAAAAGAATTCGTAGGTACCTACTACATGTGGAGCTTGACACGGTTAGCTTTTCAGCTGGTCGAAGTAGGAAATAGAAACAAAAGATTTAACTGTTTTTTTGAAAAAAAAAATTATTTTGAAATTTTTTTGAATTTAAGTAATATTTGCTACCGGCGTCACTGACTAAAGAGATATGCTAGTCATTCATTACAAATTCGAAGATGGGCTCTACCTATAGCGTAGACTAGTAGTTCAGTGAATTTCCCCTTACTTAATTAATTAATCTGTTGAACGCAACTCTCAAACACAACCATCTGCCGAGTGCAATAACGAAAATCATTATAACCCCGATCCTGAAATCGGGACAGCCCGAAATGACCAACTCGAGCAATTACCGGCCGATATCCCTGGCAACTATAATCGCAAGGCTATTTGAAAGGGTAATTCTGAATGAAATAGAAGATAAACTCAATTGTAAAGACAATCATATGGGCTTTAAGAACAGATTATCTACAATTATGGCAATTTACTCTGCAAAGCAAGTAATAGAATTTTACAAGAAAAGAGAAACTACTATATACGGGTGCTTCTTAGATCTAAGTAAAGCGTTCGACAGGGTCTGTCATAAAACCTTATGGGAGAAATTGAAAGCTAAAAATATACCTACCATGTATATCAACACACTATCCCGATGGCACTCCCAGCAGGAAAACGTTGTACGGTGGGCAAGTACGTACTCCCAGCCGATATACTTGCGATCAGGAGTAAGTCAAGGAGGGTGTATGTCCCCAATCCTGTTCAACGTATACATGAATGAATTATCAAATCGCCTGGACACCAAAGCTGGGCTGTCGTATCAATAATCTGTGCCTAAATCACATTAGCTATGCGGACGACATGATTCTCTTAGCTCCGTCGATCAAAGCGTTGAGAATACTATTAAAAATCTGTGAAGAATATGCAAATGACCACAACATGATGTATAACCCCAAGAAAACGGAACTAATCGCATTCCACCATGGAAAAAAATCTCGAGAAGATGCTCCCCGTACAACTCAATGAGGAAAACATAAGCACATCAACGAATGTAAAATACTTGGGTCACATCATCACTGAAGACCTCTCGGATGATGGTGATATTGAACGACAGAGGAGAAGTACCAGTGTATTGTCCAATATGATTGCCCAATGATTTTTCCAATGCAGTAACCATGTAAAAAAAACATTGTTCAATGCATTTTGCACTAATCTATGTACCTACATGTGAAACATGGTTTAACTACCGAACCACCTCGATGGAATGACTCCGGATCCAATATAATGATGCATGTAGAATTATTTTTGGATTCAGAAGATATAGCAGTGCATCGACAATGTTCACTGAACTAGGAAATGTGTATTTTATAATACCACATTTTGTTTGAAAATTTAAAAAAATTGCCAACCACCAACGGTATAACCTTATTATAATAAAAGTAAACATAATTTTTCAAAATTTAACAAATAACTTTTTAAACAATCTTTCGAAATTAGTTTAGATTTTTTAGTAGAAAAGAGATGTCTAGAATGAAATGTCTAGAATTAACTTTATAAAAAACTTTGTAAGTACTTAATAAAAAAATCTTAATAAAAACCCAATGACTTACCTACCTAGATATCTTCCAAACTTCCAACAAAACATACCTACAAGAGAGAGTTGTTGGTAGGTATTGCGGAAAATTGTTCATTATTCTATTAATCGCAGTGTCTTAGAACACAAATAAAGCAACACGTTTGTAAAATTAACACGATAACGGATGTAACGGGTGACTTCATCTCGAACGGATTTCCTATAAAATTCACTTTAAAACTGCAAAAATATATCATGTAATAAACATTCAGTGTTCATTTTTATATCAGAAGTCATAAAACAATAAAATGATTAAATGTGGTTGCACCTTGTTAGTGAATATATCTTTTAAGTCCCTATCTTCTACTAAGTTCATGAAAGCTTCGGTGGCCGTGAGTTTTCAGTGCGCTAAAGTGCTATGATTAAAAAATACGACGTTATTGATGTTGCTGTAGCTGAGAAATAATTTTATTTTTTTTCATAATTTCAACTTTTTGTTTAAAGATAAATGCGGCGCATCCACATTTCAGTACAGCCTGAAAATCTTCATACAAAATATCGAAAGTTTGAAAAAAAAAATTCATTTTCAGCAACAACATCAATAACGTCGAATTTTTCAATCTCAACACTCTAGCTTACTGAAAACTCACCGACCGCCACTGATATATGTATTGAAATTGATTAACAATGTATAGTGACCTAAAATTTTCACGTTTGCGATAACGCAAAAATCGTAATTTTTGCGAAAAACGCGAATTTTGGCTTGTCCACACTAACAAAGAGAAATTAGCAATTTTCGGGTAAATAACACGAATTTTCGTATTTTTACGCGATATTGTGGTACGCGGTATTGTGGTAGTTAATAATAATATTTGGATGATTTATTTAGCGCCGTTTTTGTGAAAATTCACCTCAAGGGCGCTGTGACATTATTCATTCCACCACAGTGGATTTTATAGGTCGTTGTGGTAGACACATTCGTGCAAGAAGTTGGGAGAAGGTCAAATTTATTTTTTTGGAAAGGATTATCTATTGAAAGTTTCTGATTGATTATTGATTTTGATTGTGGCCAAGAGGGAAAAGTGTACATGGTTATCTATTTATAGTTTTGAAAAGAAATTTGATTTGACTTACTGAAATAGTTTCATCTCGGAGGCCTCACAATAATTATTGCCAAAAAAAACTAAAATTATGCACACAAGATCTACACATGCTAGATATAATGTAATGCTTTCACTACAGATACTCGTACACACATTTGATTGCATCCAGAAAAATGTTATACGGCCCTGTTTATTTGGAACCATTGATTTTGTCAAAAAATAAGTTAATTTTTAACTATTGACTGAAATGGGACGTACACATTACAAATGTTTGGACTATTGTAGTAGGATTTAAAAATGAAATATTTCATGCCGATAAGTATTTCAAAAATTATCTACTTATCTCTGGCTGGCCAATATCCGAAATGGATTTACTTCTTGGGGACATTTTTGCAAAACTCATGTAAGTTATATCCAAACAGTACAAAACTCCATAAAAAAATGTTAATCCTTAAATATACCAATGCACACAGAAGTAACAATAAATTAATATACAATTCCTGTATTAATATGATATTTAAAAAAATGGGGATGGGGGGAATTTGGGGATGCTGTGTGGAGGGTCTTTTTATGGAAAAGAGAAGATAAGTTCTAGGAAGGAATAAAGTATGAGGGGTGGGTAATAATCTGGGGTTTAATGTGTCAAGAAATGACGGGCGTATAAATCCATCCCTGGTGCAAGGTGACGGGTCGAGAGAGTCCTGGAGAGGTAAAAATGTTTGCATCAACTAGTCTCTTCTGATCCTGCCTGCCACGTATTAGGTGGGTAAACACATCCGTCGTCAAAACCTAGACTAATATCACCCCATGAATTATATATATATACAGGTAAGATTACCATTACCACTTTCGAAAAGACAAATATAACCAATAGGTTGGTATCTAAGAGTTATAGAATGACGTCGTTTTCGTGGGGTGTTTGTTTGGGTCTACACAAGTTCCAGCATTATTGGCTGTAAATTGAACAAAGTATCATCTCGTACCTGCACTAGTGTGGCACGTTACAACGTCGTTTATTGGATCATTTCATTTTAAACAGTTTCCGTTTCGTTCCGACATTGTGTTCAACCGTTAAAATTACTTTGACGATCTTGATAGAAACCACCTTACCTAAAAGTAGCAACTACCTTAGTAATAACGTTCCCACCTATTACGTATTTTATACTACCTACTAGGTATTTGTTGTTCACTGGCAATGGAAAACAAAATTGGTTTATGGTCGGTTTCTAAGTTCCATAGCTTGAAGGGAACATGCGATCATGGGGTAGTACCTACTGTCGTAACTTTGGCATGCGTGAGTCTAATGAGACGATAGTGGTATATTTATATAGCGCATTAGTTGGTTATTGCTTATGATAATTTAAAAGGGCATTAAATTAATTGATGAGATCATCAAAGTTGCAAAGTATTCATAAATTCACACCGCCTTAAGTGTCTACTTAACGACCAACACAATAAGATTTTTAATTTTTATTAATTGAGGAAAGTAGAGGCAAAGAGAAAAATCTCTACCAACCTCAATGATTGGGTATTTGTGAATATGAAAAAAAAGCTATGGTGTTTTCTCTTTTCCGTTTTTTTTTCAGGTGGACAAAAATATCGGTTAATTGGTCTAGTGTCCAAAGCTTTCCTACCCAGGTTCCTTACCAGTTCAGTTCTCCATCTTCAGGCAGGAGATTCACGATGGCAGGAGGAAAATTTAAATATTGTCAGGTTGTTCGCAACCTGAAACTGAAAATGTTTGTTTTTCGTTAAAAATAAATTTAATAGTTTGCCAATAACCTACTTAGGTTTTAAACAGTTCCTAAATATATTAATGGAACCTACATAGTCCAAAAATTCGAATAATTAAAATTTCTCCTTTTTTAAAAAAAATAATTTAAATCTTTGCTTTTATACCTAATGTAACTGATTGGGTTACGAATTCGGCCAGGCCATAAAATAGGTAGGTACCTAACGATAATATACTTAATATTTAAAAAAAAAAAACTTTGTTGTCTTTTTCAAAATTGTAACTCATGGGTCAAGAATTTAGACAAGTGATGAAGAACTTACCTATTAATTAGTACATTTTTGTGAATATTTATTAATGATTATTCTGCAGCAATAATAACTAATTGTCCTTTTTCTGATGTGTTCTTTACACAAAAAATTAAGTGATATAAATCAATCCTCAATTAATTAATCGTGTTATAATCGTATGAATTTTTCAGAAAAAAAAAACCGTTTTCAACACCTACATAAAGCAATAACGCTAATGTACTGCATCAAGTTCAAACACAAAGTAGCAAGTTTACATATTGACGTTGGTATTTAACAATATCCTCAAAGTTATTAGCCATAAAACAGATGATTATGGCGATTACAACGTTAACGCCTCGGCCGAAAACAATTTAAATTTGTTTGGCGCACATAAAGGCGAACGACCAATATTAATATGATTGATCTCCATAAATTCGGCTTTGGTACTTGCTCACCAAAAGCAACACACTGTAGGTAGTTGGATAGGTATGTATCGCAAACACCTTCCCCGCCTCTAAATGGTTTGGTAAACAGCGCGTTTAACGGTGGAATTTTTCTCATTTTTTATTATTATTTGCGTTCAGTCAATAAAAGATAACTTAATTGGACTGTTATGTCGTATAACCGTTGGTAGTAGTACGGCTGTGTTTATTCAAATGCTGGCGATTCATTCATCCAGAGTTGATAGAGCTTCTTGACCTGCCTAACATTTTAGAGCACAATTAGAGTCTAGCCGTGTAAACGTAAACGTATGGCCAGTAAGCAGCAAGTAGTAGAGTAGGTCTATTAAACATTTATGTTTGTTTATGACTCTTGGCTCGTTTTTTCCCACTTGCGCATATTTATGACGTTTTATGATGCAACACTTTCGATTTCGAGCTTTTAACGGCGGTCCAAAACGTGTAAAAATTTTAACACTCGGCAATAGATGTCGGAGTTTGTGGTGTAATAATAAATGATGCCCTCGTTTATAACGCATTATCAGCGTGCTATAAACTATTTAGGTGGTTGCGGGCTTCAATGAAATCCCAAGATCGGCTGTACCTTCATAAAGTACGGTGTCTTCTTCCTAGATGTTCTGTTTGATCTTTTACTGTTATCTAATCATCTTTCTACAAAATTTATACACTTAATTGTGTTCAGGCTACCTACTAGTGTTTTATTGCGTTTATAATATTAATCCCGATTGCCCCATGGCACCTTATTCTAACTGGTTAACCTTGCGCTACTGAATTTAAATACTAGGCAATCAAAACGAAAGTCACTGATTACCTACACAATATATTTTATTGTTAATAGATATTTACTAATGATCGTTTATTAGAATTAGGTTCCTAGATCAGTTGTTCGTATTTGGTGTTTTGTGGAGCACAGTTATAAATGGCGAAATAATATCGAATAATTATGAGTAACACCCATTGCAAAGCAATATTAGCAAGGGTGGCGCTTTAATTAGATTAAATTCTTAGTTTTAGGTATAAACATGTATAATCTTAGATAGTTCGGTAACTACCAAAGTGCCTACAGTTATTTTATATTATTGTGCGCTGATAAAACTTTGTGGTTGTTGATTATAAATAAAAGAAATTGACTAAATGTAAGTAGGTATTGCAAATACCGCTTCATTTTCAGTATTTTTTCGATCGATTTCGGCGCCACCATTACTTTTTCATGCTAAAATGTATAGGTGTAGGTACCTACTTTAATTGAAAATTTAGGTCAATTAGTAGAAACATTAGGAAATTAAATTAATTTTATTATTAGGAATCTAGGTACACTTACATTAGATTGCCCAGGGGCACCATTGCGATTTGTACAGGGTCAACAGTTATTTAATAGTAAAGTATCAGCGGACCCTGTACAGTATGCTTGAGGTAAGTACTTAATTAACTGACTACCAAAGCTCTTAATGTAAATTTTCCCGTTATACCCATATATTTATATTGCTAGAAAAAAAGAAATGCTTAGTTATGCACCACACACCAAACCATTTTTTAAGTATAAAATTATTAGGTACAGTAATAAATATAATACTACGGCAAAAACTAAATAGTGAAATACACATTTTCAAGGATTTCTACGCCAAATAAGAGCTAGCTCTTGAGCTTGGTGTAGGAGTTATTTCGTAAATTATATAATAGAGTATAGGTACAATAAATAAAGTCGTAAGTAGGGGATGTTGTAACGTTAAAAGTTATTAAAAGCATTTTGAAAGCATTTTGATTGGTGAAGCTATCGTTGTTATTTTTTTAAGAAAAATTTGACCCTTTTCTTGAATGTTACCATATCTGCAATATTTTTTTTAATTTTTCGGGGAGACTATTAAAATAATCAATGCCTTTGTAAATACAATTATTGTGCATTTGTCGTGTTGAAAATATAGGAATTTGAATTCTTTGTTTATGCCTTGATGATGAGTTAAGTTTAAATTTTTTGATTAAATTTTCTTTAATATTTGTAATATTGTATCTAAATTATATAAATATTTGTAATATGAATTAATACTAAATTAATCTATCTCGGTAGTTAAAGATAGGTACCTAATATTAATAATAATTCATAATCTATAGGAAGGTACTTACATACAGCGCCGTTTTGGTGAAAAATCACCCCAAGAGCGCTGCAATTATCCAATCCCACGGGGTTGTTTCTATGATGAAATAAAAAATGTGTACCTATTTTTTTCCCCGTCCGTTAGATATTTATTTATTTAATCAGGTTCCCCATAAAACAGTCATACACCAGAAGATTTCAAAATTTAAAAAAAAAAGTGTATGGGGGCAGTTTTACTATATTGTGACGTATGTCAGAAGATAGTTACTGAACTCTCTGTAGGTGACATTGAAAATGTCGATGCTCAATACAGATTCATTTAGCAGTTGAATTGCTTTGTTTAATGGCGCATTTTGATAGGAAGAAGTTCTCGCTTTCGGAACATAAAAAAGTGCGTGAAATCTCCCACATGTGTACGCCTTAGATACATATAAGTTAATCTCCTTCAACATGGGCAGATTCAGTATAATGCCGGAGATTAGCTTAAAAAACTGCTTACCCAAAAATATTTTTCGGCGGACTTCTAATGTATTAAGATCGGGCATTCCTGTTAAGAACAACGATGGATACAGGAGTGGGTAGTATGTATATTCCCTCATATACAGGTAACGCATAAACCTTTTTTAAACTCTTTATATTTCTTGGAATTGGTTTTGTTCAGAGGGGGCCCAAATAATGGAGTTATATTCCAAGATGCTGCGGAAAAGTGCTTCATATTATTTAAATCACTTGAATGCTTAGGTATTTCTTTGTGGGTGGGTGGAAACAGGTATATTTTTTGTATTTGAAAGGAAATTTACTGAAAAATTTTGTACAGGTAGGTAGGTACCTAAGTAAGTAGATTTTAACTTTTAGCCTTTTTTCTTGTAAATAAAATATTAAACCCGAAGCTTTGTTTCCTTGAAAAGATTGTTGTACCTATAATCTAATTGCCTCATTATAATTTCATTTAAAAAAAGTACATACCTACCTGCAACGAAGTTTAGCCAGCATAGAAAATCATTAAAAGACTGGGAATATATTTAACTTTTTACTTGATAAGATACTAAGAGAAGAAAAAACAAATGAAATATGCCAATATGTGCATTTTCATTTATTGAACCATAATAAATATCTATTAACGGACCTAAAATGAGACACCAAGTTTTTATGTGGATACCGCACAAGAGTCCCAACTGCTCCCGTCCGGAGCCAGTGAGATTAGGGCATCCCCAATTAGGGTATGTTGTGAGGTTAAGAGTAGTGGGGAAAGGAAGGAGATGGGGATGAGGTAGGTAGGGAAGACTAGCTCTTCAGATCTGGTCACCAAACATGGCCAAAACCGTTTAAAACAACGCTTTAATTCTGAATGATGGTCTTACACCAGGAAGATATACCTTCCTCTTTGAAATGCTCCGAAAATATGCTGTAAGTATATTATTTTGCATTCATTAATTGTGAAATAACACAAATTAATCAAATAAATGTATTTGAACTTACAACCTTCGGATTGAAAGTCGAGAGCCTTAACCCTCAATCACGGAGACCAACAAGTTATTGTTGGATCAACATATTTATTTATAGAAAAATACATTTTCGAGATCTGTCTCCATTTTCATTCTTTCAACCATATTTTTTCGGTGTTTTTATTGACGTAGGTATATAGAGAATATATCAGAAAGCAACTCATAAATATTATGAAACACGTGTGACGCCGGGTAATAAAACGAGAAATCAAATAATATATATGGAAATGTTCATAGCCACCCGACTATCAAAAATTCAAGTGTATAATTTTAAACTAAATTACCTTTTTAAAATATTCACCTAGATAGGATTCTCGTTTACGCCCTTTTGCATTACCTCATGTGGTTTCCATGGCAACGAAACTCAAGTCAAACATGGCCGACAGCGGTGGGCGGAGCTTCTCCGTTCAGCCAATGAGGGCGCTCGAGGGGGTTCACTTACAAATGGCTGCCGCGGGAGACGAACGTAGTGGCCAATTGGAATATTTCAACTACGGTAAATAGATTCTCATATGTCTTTTCTTCCAATTGGTGAATTAATATTTGGAAAATTAATCAAAGGTAACATAGTCAACCATATGTTTAGTCCACTACTGGATGAATATGAAGTTTCTGAACAAATTGGTGAAAAAGTTTGTCATGTTTTGAAAAAATATATTTTCAAATAAATTTGTAAGAATCATCATCATCATCATTTTGGAAAGTACGTATGTCTTGCAAATTTGATTTTTGGCTGAGCGAATCTAAATCCTATTTTGAATCGACCATCTTGTATTTTGTCTGTCTATAATCTTGTTTATACATACGTTCTGGTTACGTTTCAAAATGGTGGCCGTTTTAATGTTTCGGTAAAGATTATTTTTTAAATAATAAGACTTGGCTGATTTGTATAGCGCCATTTTCGTGAAAAAACACCTCAAGGGCGTTGTGCGCTCAAATGTGAAATCGTCGTATTTATTTAAACTTTTTTCAAAATTACGATTTCTACCTACCTAACTACCTAGCTGCCTGAAGAAATTTTGAAAAATATTTGTTAATGAGATAGTGAAGCTTGTTTAGATAAATTGTAGGTATAATATCTCATTTGAAAAAAAAGTTACGTGAAATACATGGTTTATAAATACAAAACTTATGATCTCAGAGAAAATTTTGGTTTTGATTTAATATAAAATAGAAAATTATAAACCTACTTTTTTGAACGCGAAGTTTTTCTTAGCACCTACAACAAGGGATGAAGATTTTTTTGTATTTTTTTGGAATTTAAAAAAAAAAAAATTTTTTCAAAAAGTACCTACTTACCCCTTTTCCTATAGAAAAACCTCACCCCATGAACCCGGGCCCCCCTGTTACATCACCAAACGTAGCGAACCACTTGAGGTGACTTATGGCAGAGGTGTATAAATAAACAGATAGGTAGCAAATGCGTAATCTGACAAAAGCATATAAGTTTTTTTCTAATCGTAGGTAAGTAGATAGGTACTTACTAATTGAAAAAAGCAGATGAGCGAAATATACCTGAATTTTTCTCAGGTACCTACTTAACTCTCTCAGATTTCTCACCTATCTACAATTTTTTGCCTGTAGGTACCTATCTATTTGTTTTGTTTTGTCCTCAGAAGGCAAAACAGCTGTAATGCGTTAATATATTTACCTATGGTGGATCTTAACAAAATCGATTTAATAATTTACCTTATAATAATATTAGGTATAACCAAATACCTACGTTTATATTACAGTGTCTATTAAATATCACAACATTTATTTGGTTGTCAGTAGGTACCTCAAAAAGGTTAGTGTTTTTTAAAAAAATCTTCCATTTTTGATTTCAGAATCTTATCACCAAAGATTTAAAAACATTTATTTACCTCTCAATAAAAAAAATTCTATAAACTTTCACTTTGACTTATATGTATTTACAAACACTCTAAACAGAAATATTTTATAATCCTCAACTTTTGACAAAATTGTGAAGTAACATTTAATTTTAAACACCCGGTGAAAATTTTCAGTTTAGTATATAAGCGTTAATATAAGAAACAACTTTACGATGCGAGGGCTGATAAAATAGATTTCTGTATTTATATTATAATTATTCTAATCCCAGTACACAAGTTTTCAAAAATATCAAAATAGTTTGGCTGATTTTCAACAGATGTCTCATCGGAGATTAAATCTTTGGTAAAAACTCCAAAAGATGTCACTCATTCTAAACTTTGGTTGATGGTTTT
The DNA here is from genome assembly GCA_936435175.1 of Glyphotaelius pellucidus. NCBI lineage: Eukaryota > Metazoa > Arthropoda > Insecta > Trichoptera > Limnephilidae > Glyphotaelius > Glyphotaelius pellucidus. The sequence continues at coordinate 6,792,475 of OW386552.1, read as the reverse complement.
ATTTTTATGATAAAATAATTATTTTGCATTAGGTACGTTGAAAATAGCAACATAAAATTTTATTTTATAGGTTTTTATATTATTATACTGTAGACATTTTACATACTTACGTAGATATATATATATATATATATTTTTTATTTCTACAGGATGTACAAACAAAACCCAAGGTTTCAAATTAGTACCAATGGTTTAATCTCGGCATTTAAAAAGGAAACTAACTCTTTGTTATTATGGCATAATAATAAAAATTATTAAGAAATAGGTAGTTGTTTACACGTAAACAAAAAATGGTTTGTTCTTATTTTCTAGATAAAACAGCATGTTAATTATTTGTTAAATATGCAGGTGCTGCTGGTTGTGGTGCAGATTTAGTTGGGTGGTTGGAAGGTTGTGAATTTTTCAAAAATGTTTTAAATGGTGGCATATAGATGTCACTGCCTTCAAAAACATAAAATAGGTATTTTGAAGTCAATAATAATATTATGTAAATAAAAAACGTAAGTTTATTATTTATTATTATTTATTTATTTATTATTATTTATTATTTATTAAAATGGATTAAATTTGTATTATAAAATGTTGCAATGTTGCAGATTAGTGTCAGGATATTTCACCATCTGCTTGGTAGCTTATCATAATAGGTAATCAATAGAAAACATAGACTTTATAAATAAGTAAATCGCAAATATTCGTTATCCTATGGAAAATCTACCAAGAGAATGGTGAAATACTCCCTCATTGTAATGTCTAGTACCTGTCTACTAATTAGCCCAAAATAAATTATTATATATAACCCCGAGATATTATATATAATTCATGAAAACAAGTTTTTTTTTTTATAAACGAAATCATTATTCTATTTATCCAATCTTTTAAACAAATACCTGGAAAAGTAATCTCCTATGAATTTACATTAGATAGTTATCCATATTTTTATAGTACTTAGGTAAGTAGACACCAACCTAGTAAAAATTTTGTTATAAGAAATAATAATAGATAGGTACAACAATTTCGTCTTTTATTTTCGGAATAAATTTATAATTTATTTTCCTAGCGTGAAAGTTTTGTTTTGAAAAAATACATGAACCCCTTCAACACGCGCCCCGCACACATGCATAAAGTAAATCCGCTATTCCAGAGTAGGTAGGTACTTTGAGCCGAGGTAGGTAGCTAGTCTAGTAGGTAGGTGGTTGGTACCTACATATATTGGGTATTCCACCCGAAGCATCTCCTCTCCCGGCTTCTCTCAGCTCCCCTAGGCGGGCTCCAGGACTGCGGAGAAACAAAACACGGAAAAGGGAAGATTCTCAAACTTCGCCAAATAAAAAAAATATGGTATTTATTGTTTTAGGTTCATTTTGAAGAATTCTTTTGTTATAATTTACTATCATAACATTCTTATAATATTTTGGTAACTTTTTGTTATTATCAAAAATATGTATTTACCGGTTACATGATAGTTGATCCGCCGACAGTTGGCCCCCGGGTATACTTATATACAATATGTAGTCGGTTTAGGGAAAATACGGTTTTACTAGTTACACAAAACATAACTAAGTGACCCGAAGGGATACGCAGAGAGGATTTACCGCCGAATAACGAAGGATAAAACATATTTTTATTCAAACGCATTCAAAATTTTTCACTTTTTTAATTTAATTATTCATTCAGCAGTGTCATGTTTTTTATTCTGAATCTAACAGGTTAAGAAACTTTTTGCAATAATAATATTAATAATTAAAGTGTAAAAATTCAGCATTCAGGATGTAGGTAATAACCGTTCATTGCAATTGCCATAAGATGGTTAACTCGGTAAGAAATACAGCCCTCATAGATAGACATTAAACTTAACGTGAGTAGTAATTGTAGGTAATCTCTTCCAGTCAATTACTTACACACCTGTTGGTAAAAATCTTGAGATCGGTATTATGTCCTTTCCTTAAAAAACCCTCCACACAGCATCCTCAAAGATGACATAGGCCCTGAGGGAAATTATTTTCCTCAGGGCCTCTTGTGTGGAGTTCATGTAAAAAAAAATGTGTAGTACGGCTCCGGATTCCATACAAAGATCCCGAATCATTCATCATTGGCTTATTATTGTTTAAATTTATCTTAACTAACTAACAAACCGTCACGCCGTTTCCCCGCAGGGGTAGGCAGAGAGGACAGACCGCCAAACAACTCGATCTTGGCTCACACTCCTTGCTTCGTTCACATTCATACATCGTCTCATACATGCTCTTCTATTATTCTGACTCTTGACATCGCCCGACTCAAGTATCTGATTCACTTGGTCGTGCCATGTCTTCCACGGGCGTCCCCGACTTCGTCTACCATTCACATTTGCGTCATATATTCTCCTTACACTCCTTTCCTCATTCATTCGCTCTACATGCCCAAACCATCTGAGCGTCCCTTTCTTAATCTTACTCATAACGCTTACATCAGCCTTGCATTCTTTGCGGATCTCCACATTTCTCACACGATCATACATGGTTTTAACATACATACGTCTCAGGGATCTCATTTCTACAGCATTCAGTCTACTTTCATCCTTTCTCTGCCAGTTCCATGCCTCACTGCCATACATCAGGGTAGGTACCAGCACTCCATTATGGACGGCTATCTTTTTTGGTTATAATAGTGTTTAAAGTTTTTTAATTTAAAATAAAACAATAACTTTGTAAACACCACTTTTTGTGGTGATTACAAAGTGGTGTTTACAAAAAAAAAAGTGGTGTTTACAAAGTTATTGTTTTATTTTAAATTATAATGTCACATCACAAAGTATCTGCTTCATATGAACAAATTTAAAGTTTTTTCCCACTTCACTAGAATTTTAACCACTTCACCAAAGTTATTTCAGACTTAAACCGTCTGAACAGCTCCAAAAAGGTGATGTCCAGTCACGAAACTTTTAACCAATCTATTTCTTATGACTTTGATTTAAAGTTTGACGAAAGAATTTATTTGATTTTGCAGCCGGAGTATGGATTATCAAACTCGTTTTCAATTCAATTTTTTATAAGAAAAACTCTCTTTTTATAAATTTTGAAGGTTATTCCCATCAATGTAATATATCATTGAAGAAGAAGATAACACTTATGATGTGAATGAAAATATGAAATAAAACAAGGCACAGAAAAATAAAAAAAGACAATGGTCGCAACTGGGACTCGAACCCAGAGCTGGGTTCAACAGAGGTCTGGGTTCGAGTCCCAGTTGCGACCATTGTCTTTTTCTATTTTTATGTGTCTTGTTTTCTTTCATATTTTCATTTAGATTATAAATGTTATCTTCTTCTTCAATCATTTTTAATTGCTTAGTTTTAAAACTTTGATTTTATTTTAACATACATATCTGGTAAGATAGGTATTATTGTGAAAAAATTTCCCACCTCTGACCCCTCACCAATATATTTAGCTTCACAATATACCTACCCCAATAAGGGATTCTAAATTCCCAATGGCTCCGGATGGTTGGGACAAGTTCTTATGTGGTACTAACATAAAACGTTAACCAAAACTCACATTAGGCTCTCTCGAGTGTTCAAGTATTACGACAGTTGATTTACTTTCATTGAATAAACGTTGATGGAATTTTTTTTTACATGAGCTCCACAGGAGGCCCTGAGGAAAACAATTTTCTCCAGGGCCTTTGTCATTTTTGGGGATGCTGTGTGGAGTGTTTTTTAAGGAAAAGGAGGAGAGGAGAGTTCTGGGAAGGAAATGGGTTTAAGGGGTGGGTAGGAATCTGGGGTTCAGTGTGTCCTGGTCTTCCGCCTCCAAGATCTAGACAAACCTCACCCCATGAACCCGGGCACCCCTGCTAAATCACCAAACGTAGCGAACTACTTGGGGTGACCTATGGGTGGAATGTTTTCTATTTGCAAATTTTCAAACGACAATAACGAAAAAACAACCGAGTAATCAAATAACACAATAAAAAACTTTTTAACTTCATCTTTCCAGATATATTTTTAGTAACATTTAAAAAAACTGTTTCTATGTTTACATTTTGACATTCGCTGAACCATCTCCCCACTCCCGAACAAGTTCAGCGTCAGGGATTACTCCCCCCTGTCATTCCCCCTTCCCTACTCGTCACAAGCCCCGCTAGTTTCTAGTTTGGTCGGCCGCCGCCAGAGCGGGTATTGATCCGGCGGCCATCGCGAAATGGGCGGGGGTTGCGCCGGAAGGCTGCGCGCGCCCTAATGTCTTCGGGAGGTAGCTTTTATCAGCATTTTTTACATTTATATGATATTTACATGAGGTTTGGTGGAATACGAATACTTTGTGATTTCATATCAAAGTGAAACAATATTTATAAGTAGGCGGTACTCTAAATATAACAAATCAATTACAATGTTGATATTGAAATATGCTAAAAATAAAAGTTAAAAGCCATGAAATTATGTTAAGAAATTAAAAAATTATAATAATTCGATAATTTGTAGAGCGCAGTTAAAAAATTACCTAAAGGGCGCTCTACAATTAATTATGAATTTTTAGCCTCCATACAGATGTGTTATTTACAAATAGATACAGAAACATACATTAATTGAAATATTATGGTAGCTATGTTTCGATAAACACGTAATAAATACTTTAAAAAAGTTTGCTAATTACAAACATAAGTATTGACAATCCTATCGTATTTCCCTCTTTAATTAAAATAACAATCTCACATTAATTTACTTACCATATATTCTATGTTACCTGCTTTGTGTCAACTATTATACTTGGTGTTATCTATATTTTGTATATCTTATGTTATCTTTATTTTGTTTCTTATATTTATATTATGTTTATATTATATTATGTTATTTCTTATATTTTTCCAAACACATGTACTGCACTATATGTAAAAGCCCTATGGGCGTTTAAATAAATAAATAAATAAATAAATACTTACTTAGCGCCCTTGAGGTAATTTTTCACAAAAACGGCGCTCTACAAATTATGCAATTATTATTATTATCCTGGCAGAAGATACGAATTTGCACGCGACATTATATTTACAGACTTGAGAATTTAGAACTCTTTAGGACTGAAGTATTTTTATGAAGTGACCTTTACAAAAGCTTATAAAATAAGATTTACTTATATTTTTACACAACATTTAGAATTTTTTTACTAAAAAAAACGTACCTACCTTCTTATTTTTACAAAAAACTCATTTTAAAATGCATAAGAGGCTAAAATAAATTTTAATGAGCTAGATAAGTTTTAAAAATGTATAATTTATTTTGTCTTTCCTACTTTCCTATTAGGTACTTGAGCGTTTTAGTATTTGAAAAAATCTGGGTATAATATTTTTGATATTTCTACGGAAATACAACACCGATGGCCCTGAAAATTATTTTGGTTATGGAAATGAGCAAAAGAAATGGTTTTGTAAAAGGTCCATTTTTGACAAAAAATGTCCTTGTCCATCTGAGGTGACATAATATTATGCATTTATTATTTCTTCAATAATCTGTCCTTTGTGTAACAGCGCATTTACAATAATATACATAATCATTGTTGCTAACAACGTTATAAGTGTTTTTAAATGGCAATTAAGTGGGTAGGTACCTGCCTACTTAGACGTCTATTTTCCGTTAGTAAAATAAAAAAAAAACTTATTCCTTATTAAATTACCTTACAAGAACTAATAACCAGTTTCTTAGGTTTTATGACTAGATAATGCCAATCTATTAATAAGGAATCGTAACTGCTGGTTCATTACTCAACAATGATTTATTACCTACATGCAATTAAGTTGCTTAGTTTGTATGCAAGATGAAATATTCATAGAAATCACACAAATTTCAACCTGATAAGCAATTACAAGTATCAATGAGGATTTTTCTAGAAACAAGCATGACTTTTTCATGAAATTTTAGTGCTTGATATAAGGACAAGAAAAAATGTAATTCGGTTAGGTAGATCAATTTTTGTATTTTATTTTTATTATTCTTCAAAGTACAATTCTGTTAAGCCGCAATTTAGCAGTTTGTCAACGGAATGAATGTTCAATTATAATCTTTTAAATTAAAATGATTATTCATTAGCAATTCCGTTTGTTCACTTACAGTGTAAAACATACAAACATAATACTTATTAATCCATACTAATATTATAAATACGAAACTGCTCGAGTTTGTTTATGACCTTTTCAGGCATTAACCAATAAAAAGACTTTAAAAATTCATTCACCAACTAATATTATAAATGAGAAACTGCTCGAGTTTGTTTATGACCTTTTCAGGCATTAACCAATAAAAAGACTTTGAAAATTCATTCACCAATAGAAAGCTAAATTATATGCGCAGACTACAGGTTGTATATGATGGTAAGCTCTGGCGTTATGAAATTATAAATATTAATATATTATATTTGTTATACGTTTTCTGTCGCTAACAAAAGCGAGTTAATTACAAATGTCAGAAAAAAATCGTTCCCATGGAAACAATGTTGATATATTTGTGGGCTCTAAGCTGGTAGGTACTCAGCCCCTGGTCAGCTAATTCCCCAGAAAATTCAAATATTAGAATATGTTTTGTTTTTTTTGGACAAGCTGGAATAAATGTCAGTTAAGAGTTCCTACATTAAAAATATAATTCGTAACGATTATAAAGACTGAATAATAAATAGTGTAATTTTGTATTATATTAACAAACTTCCAAATATTTAATTAAAAATAAACATCCAAAATGTTTGTAAGCGCATAAATTCCGAACGAATGAACAAAATTGGATAATTCTTTTTTTCTTTGTGAAATTTAGGTGGCAGGCTAGATGTTTGAAAACTGAATGTAAGGGAATGAATGTATGGAATTCGGGAGGGGGTGGGGTGGGGAGGAGGGGGGATAATTGATAAGTTCAACCGCTACAGTGATTTCCCGTAATACCATGCGAGCGAAGCCGCGGGGAAAAGCTAGTTATACTATAAATATACCGATAATCACAATCAATACATATGATCAAATACAAAGCATTTCTGTTCAATAACCATGTTTTTAGCATTTATCTAAATCTTTGTTGAATCGTTTGGTGAACCAGAAGTTTTTGTATTACTTGTTAACATGTTAAATATTTTGGGCACTTTATATTCCAGGGTTCGTTGTCCGTGGTTATTGTTATATTTTGGAAAAGCATGCTTTCTTGTTATTTATTCTTGGGGTGTTATGCCGTGCTTTGCTACCTCCTTCTTTAGCCAACGTTTCGGACAGCGTTACAGTGTTCATCATCAGAGCAGCTCATCTGCACTGTAACGCTGTCCAAAACGTTGGCTAAAGAAGGAGGTAGCAAAACACGGCATAACACCCCAAAAATAAATAACAAAAATACTTTTGGCCGTGAAAACCTAAAAACAAGCATTTTTTCGTTCTTTTTGAACCTAGATATTCATGTTCTACTTTCCACTTATATTCTATTCCTGTGATATTCGTGTTCTACTTTCCTCTTATATTCCTGTGATATTCATGTTCTACTTTCCTCTTATATACAGAGTCAGATATATGCTAAATCAATATTTTGTACCATAATGAGGCCTGCACCAGTAAGATAGTTAAATTCCGATACAAAAATTCGTTTAATGTTTCTTACATTGCTGTAAATTTGTGTACTTACCTATATAAAATAGATATGTCAAATTTAGAAATATCATCACATCACTCAGACTGGAATCTAAATCAATTTATTTTGGCCGTGCGACGGCAACTGCTCTGTACTAAAATCAGGAAGAAATAATACCATTACACCACAGGGGCAATCAGATAAAAAGTAAGAATACTTCCTATATTATGGGAGCTTTTTGTGAACTAATTAGATAGGCAGGTATGGATGTCTTAGAAAAATACTTAACCTCTCTGATATTGTTAATAAAATCCTAGAAAGTATCTTGCAGAATACTGGAAGGTTTATTATCTATGATGGTTGAAAAATTTATAACATCATAGTATAAGCAGCAAAAGGTCTTAAGGTTCTCATTACAAGGATTGCAATGAATTGTAATCACAGTATAATTGTAATGAATTGTACCTATTTACCTACGTACTCTGTAGAAAAAATAGTCAATACAAGGCGTGATTTTAATATTTGAAACTTACTGTAGATTAGTTCTCCACAATTTTTGAAAAATTGTGACTTTTTAAATAACTAAATAAAAATACCAATCTACTTAGGTTCCTACGTAGCTACCTAAGTATGTTAAAAAAATTCACAATCTTAGAAATCAAGCCTAGGTAGGTAGGTATTTAATATTCCTTCTCTGACATCGTTTTCTTAGAGTTCAGCCCGACGGCCGTCCACACTTTGCTTTGTATTCTAGTTTTTACTTACACTTTACTTACGTACAGTAAAACCTAGTGTTTATATGACTACTTAGTTAAGTTCTGGGAAAAAAACAATGTACCAATGAAGGGTGGGAAGGAATCTAGAGGTCAGTGTGTCCAGGAGTGACCGATGTATGAATCATCCCTCGCGCTGCGATGCAAGCTCAGTTGGTCGAAGTCCCCAAACCGTTGTTTTCCGATCTGCCGCCAAGATCTGAAGACACCTCAACCGATGAATTCGCTAAGTCGCAAAACATAGCGAACCACTTGGGGTTACCCATGGCAGAAGTGTTGGTGATCCAATAAATGGTTCATGGGGCGGCGGTAAAAAAAATATTAGATAAATTAATTTCATCTGCCTGCCATGTTCTATTCACGATATAACGTCGTTATTAGATCTTAGTTCTGGGTCAAAAACGTTGTAGATTTTACACTTTACAAATACAGGGTTTTCCAATAAGAGGTGTTATTTTGAATAGCCCGCTATTTCGGTAGATGTCATTTTTGAAGCTATTATTTTTTTAACATTTGACAAGTAAAAACTACGCCATTAATAAAAATGGAACGATACACGCTTTAACAATGCTTTGAAATTATTCCAAATTTTTTTGGCAGAGACGGTTCGTAAAACTAGAACATTTTTGGGTCGTCGTGAAGCACCTTGTCGGACCGCAATACAGAAATTGGTGAAAAAATTCGAGTTGTTGGGACAACTTAGTAATCTGAAGAATAAAACCGAGAAAAACAGCCGAGAATATTGCTGCTGTAGCCGAAAGTGTTGAAGAAAACCCAGGTTTGTCCATTCCTCGTCGTTCTTTGGAATAAGGCATTCCACAAACGTCATTACATCGTATTTTGCATAAAAATTTGAGTTTTAAGGCTTATAAAGTTCAGTTAACACAAGAACTCAAGCCGGCCGATCATCAACAACGTCATGCCTTTGCTGATTGGGTCTTTGAATATCAAAATAACACCTCTTATTGGAAGACCCTATATTATTATTTCAGGTATTCTAGGACCTTTTGTATCTTCCTAACAAGGCCTATCTAAATTCTCAGGTTTATTTTAATAGATCCAATATTATTATGTGTTTAAGATTAAATTATTTTATGAATTGAACATGCAAACTTCCCAACCAACGTCGAATAAGCCAGGCCGTGGAGGTCGTCATATTTCATCCTCTAACCAGGTAAGAAGGTAGGCGGGTTAAGTAGTACGATAACTTTGTGACTTGCAGTTGACCTCATGCAACCATTTTGCAAAAGCAGCGAATGCCAAACCCTTGAGAAAATTGCAACGCGTAACATGTTTCAGTGTTGTTACATTTCATAATATTACCATTTGACCCCAGTATCTCCTCAGTTATAATCAGTTGGACTCCCACTGATATGTGTTTGTATTAACCGGGTGGTATTTATTTTATTTATTAATTACGTAATAAATTTTACCTCTTGTTCAATGAATTCTAGTACCTACCTACTTTTGATTTAAATTTAAGTTTCATTTTAAAAAATTAAAGTGTTTGCGTGGAGAATTCATTTACCTACCTATCTATAATCCATACTAATATTATAAATGCGAAACTGCTCGAGTTTGTTTATGACCTTTTCACGCATAACACAATATAAAGACTTTAATAATTCTTTCACCAATATAAAGCTTAATTATATGCGCAGACTACAGGTTGTATATGATGGTAAGCTCTGGCGTTATGAAATTATAAATATTAATATATTATATTTGTTATACGTTTTCTGTCGCTAACAAAAGCGAGTTTTTGCTAACGTCAGAAAAAAACCTTTTCTATGGAAAAAATAATGATATATTTTTGGACTCTATGCTGGTAGGTACTCAGTCTACTGGTCAGCTACTACTGCAGAAAATTCAAATATTAGAATTCGTTTTTTTTTTGGACAAGCTTGGAATATATGTCAGATGAGAGTTCCTAAATTAAAAATATAATTCGTAACGATTATAAAGACTGAACGATAAATAGAGTATTTTTTTATTATATTAACGAACTTCCAAATATTTAAATAAAAATAAACATCCGAAATGTTTGTAAGCGCATAAATTCCGAACGAATGAACAAAATTGGATAAGTAATTCTTTTTTTCTTTGAGCTATAGCATTATGAAATTTAGGTGGTAGGCGAGATGTTTGAAAACTGAATGTAAGGGAATGAATATATGGAATGCGGGAGGGGATGGGGGTGGGGTGGGGGGGGAGATAATTGATAAGTGCAAGCGCTACAGTAATTTCCCGTAATACCATGCGAGCGAAGTTGCAGGGAAAAGCTAGTATAATAATATTTCCAACAGAAAATTATTTTCATTGCTATTTTCAACATTGGAACTAATTTGTCCAGAGTTTATCCCATTTAGATGAGTCATGCGGCGAAGAAATTGGTTCCACTTTTTTTCCTCCAATTAGTCTGATTTGATCTCCAACGCTACCAACGCTCTAACACCGAACGACCGGAAACTCACGTGATGATATTGATGAGATATTAGTATATAAAAGCGCCTCTTTGACTATCTCGCTATCTTTCACGTATCTGCTATTATAATATTTGGTGATACGTTTAAAATTTCACATGTGGTTATAAACTTGTAGGTATATTTTTGGTTTCTTGTGAAAACTGGGTTTCAAGTTGTCGTGCTCTCCCTCTTTGGGATCCACCGACGATACCTACCTATTAACTTTGACCACACACGCTCTCTGCCATCCCTGTCTACTTATTATGCATATAGATAGGTATCTCGATTGAAGGCATAGATTAAGGCTCGATAGATTAAAGCATCACCCAACAAAGTAAGATGATAAAATAACTGTTATTAAGAAATGGTAGGCACCTACAATGCGTCGCCCACCTGGTATTTTAAGGTGATCCCATAGTCCTTGAAAAATTCGAAATCGTCTGTTTTGCGAGGGATTATAAAATACTTGAGAAAACTTGACAACCAATAATAGACAAGGGGCGTCAGGCTCATAAATCCCGAGTTCCGCCCTCCAATACACTGTGGTAAAATTTGTGAAAAATATGAACATTATAATTATATTGAATACTTATTTATGATTATCAAAATACACGGTAAAATTAACAAATCATGGGCCTAATTTGTAGAACAAGTAACTTTCATTTATCAAATTTTACAAGAGGCAGAAAAGACTGTGAACCAAGATGAACCGCTCTCCTTCGCACGGAATAGACTAGGTTATAAAACATTTGAACGTACTTAAGATTTGTATAGTTTATTAATCAAAAATGTTTAATAATTTTGAATTTTTAAATTTTTTTTTTAAATATAATTTTTTAGGTATTTATTAATATGCAATTTACAGTTATTTTAATTAATAAATATGTGTAGGTGTGTGCAACTTTATATGTATGTATGTCTATAAATATAAACATGTGCATAGATGTTTATATATGGATTTGTATTTTATACATATTTTTTCATTCTAAATAATCAGTGTATGCGATAATAAAATGTATAAAAAAAAAAAAAATTAAATAACTAATTTTCTACAACACACATAAATACTTGTCCCACTTAATCATAAGCATGTCAACACCTCAGCACAGGTTCTCCTAGTGAGGTGTTCACGAAACATACAATATTACCCACACACAGTTTTACCTTCTCAAACCTACCTTACACCCAACATAATACTTAAAAAAAAAAAATCTTTTTGTTTACTGCTACTGAAAATTAACGTTTTTTTGTACTCCTTTGTAAACCTCTGTAATCAATTGTAAAATTGTGTATTCAAGAATAGACATAAATAAATAAATAATAAAATAAAAATAAAAGACTCCACCTTCCAATAAAATTAAAAACGCAATAATTAACACACAAGAAACATTTCACTTAGAGGAGTAGATCGCCAGCGGTCGAAGGTATTTACTGTCTGTTACTGACGACCTATAAAGTTCGCAATAGGTGACAAAAAACGCACACAAACAAAAGGTCATTTTCAACTGTCAAACAAACAAATAATAATCTCAAAAAGGTATATCCCAAGGGCTCGAACAAGATAAAATCGTGCGAACGCATAACTGACCCTTTGACTAATGGTTGCGTTTTAGAAGAGAAATATTATTACTTAATATTATCTTGTTCAAACCCTACTTTCGCTAGAACCAAAGTTTCGGAATATTTCCGAAGAATCCCGAAGATCTTCGGGTGGCCGTGCGGCGCGCGGTTAGTCGTTTTTTAGATACGTTTAGTACAGAGATGGGCAAACTTTTTAACGAAATGGCCAGATAAATCAAAAAATTATCTAGGCGGGCCGGAAAACAATTTAATAAAATAATTTTTTAAAAGTGATATACTTTATTTTTTAATTTTTACATCAAACATAATATTAAGTATGTTATATGCTACAAAGGCAAAAAGTAACAAAAATTAATTATTCTTTAGAAGAGTATGAAGGCGTATGTGATAGATGAAACTGTGACTGAGCTTCTAAAAGTTTTTCATAATCTGGTAGAAACTGGGATGAGCTGATTCGCAGTGGTGGTCAGTCAATCGGTTTCTAACGCTGTTTTTGCGAAGCTTCATAGTAAAAAACACCTGTTCACAGATGTAGGAAGATGCAAACATCGCAATTATCTTCTGAGCGTGAAATTTCAGGTTTGGGAAACTTGATTTTGACAGGGCCTTGTAGAACTCAATTTTGGATACGTTGAGAAACAGTTGCTTCAATTCAGTGTTACATTGCAACTCAATCAGTTCGAGCTGCAATTCTGGTTTGACTGATTCACAATCTATATTAAATGGCGTGCTAAAAATGTCCAGGTCCTGTTCTATAACTTTGAAGTCTTGGAATCTTCGTTCAAATTCTTCCTTAAGACATTTCACGCTTTTCTCATAGTTCTTAAGTTGGTCCTCCCTAACTGCAATAGTTTTTAGTCTTGGAAAATGAGTAAAGTCTTTCTTGACTAGTTGTTTGGAAAATAGATTCAATTGCATTTTGAAATACCTGATATGATCCCAAATATCACTGATTAATTGATTTCTTCCTTGGAGTTTAAGTTTAAATTTATTGATGTATCTGAGATCTGTAAAAATGCAAAGTCTGAAAGCCATACAATATCTTCCATATGTTCACATTCGTCCATTCATTTTTCTTCCATGAAAGAGTCGTCTTTTAAATCCCAAACTCGTCCGAAAACTCGTCAATTGGTAAATTGTGGTAGGGTTATTCAAAACAATGTCGCGGGCCGGATTGACTAGCCTGAAGGGCCGGACTTGGCCCGCGGGCTGTACTTTGCCCATGACTGGTTTAGTACGACATATTTCGACGTTTTGGGATTTTTTACTACGAGCTTCATTCAAGCTACGGGGCGCTTTGTTCTGGCGCGCGGATTGGTATGTACCTACCTCGGTTCCTCGGTTCCTCGTTCCTAGCCGCCGTATTAGGGGGCGGGCGGGCGGGAACACTGCGTTTATTTGGCCGCAAAACATTGTTAGATAGGTAATTAATTGTGATTATATTTAAAGATTGTGCTCAATTTTATAATTAAACACATTACATAGAAATACAAAGAGCCGAAATAAGGTAAATTGTTGTTCAATTTTGTTGGCGGTTCAGCGCACCATTGAACGTTTGCGCCAGCCGCGCCTGCACAAGAGTCTCAACTTCTGCTATTTGGAGTCGGTGAGACTATGGCATCCCCAATTGGGGTATGTTGTGAGGCTGAAGGTAGCGAGGAAGAGAAAGAGATTGGGAAGAGGAAGGTGGGGAAGTACCTCACTATTCAGATCTGGTCACTAAGCAACGTATCAATTTCGAATGTTGGTCTTACACCAGGGCGATACTGAGAGTATCTTCCATTCCGGAACATGCCATAAATATACCATAATATATTATATTTAATTATTTGAACCCGCAACTATCGGATCGCTAGACGAGAGCCTTTCCCCTCAAACACGGAGGCCGTCAAATACATTTGACCAGGAGGCCTACAATTATATTTGAACTGCTAATAAATTGGATTGTTTAAAATTCTTCTGAACAATTTGCATTTATTTAAAAATAAAAATATTGGAAATAACAATTTTCAACAAAAATATTCACCAACAGCTTGGCGGTTAACAACTGAACGGGAAAGCTTCGGACTGTAATTTAGGTATTAATAAACAAAAAAATATATTTAGTCATTCCCCGAAAGTAAGAACTTGGCAATAAAAGTTAATTAATTAAAGTTAATACGTTTCTCTTCTACGGAGATTTGATGTGCATAGTTAGATTTATGCCAGTGTTAACAACGTAAAAATAATTAAGTTCATTAATATTACGGCGGAATTTTAAAAATCGTGTTTTTTTAAATAAAAATAATATAACTTATTCAAAATATGAATCGAGTACTTCAAGGAAGTCGTTTTATACGGAAAATGAAACGAATTTATTATTAAATTGTTAACCATGTATTGAAATTTGCTCACTGTGCGGTACTGTTGTCACTGTTTAATACTCAAAAGCGCGCCAGATTTAAAATTGTAAATGTCAAATCATAGGCAAAGTTATTGCCTACTTCGAACGACATTTGGCAACAGAATTATATATATTTTTTTCAAATACGAGTATTATTATATAAATAAAGTAAATTATAAAGTGGTTAACCGGTTCATTCAAACATCTACATATATAATTAGGAAATTTAAAAATCGATAGTACGTAAACTCGAATAACATTTTACGGCGCAGAGAGTCACTGAGTCGAAGACAGGTCTGTCCACCACAACTGTTGGGTGGAGAATGCGACAAAAAGGCGGTGACGATTGTGTGGTCCTTATGTCCATGGCATAAGGTTCACTTTGAAATAACATTTTTGTCGAATGCCGGCGGTCTTCATTGACGTCAAAAATAACAACGCGAAAATGCACATTTTATTTTATTTCGTGAAGTTCATGCATAAATATCAACTTTTTTCGCGATTATCATAAAAGAGACTAAATTTGCCACATTATGCAATAAAACTAAATCCGAAAAAGGGTTTATAAATAGGAGAGTTTGTACTTGAAAGTGTTTTTTTATAGACCTAATACTTTATTTTTTTCTAGGCTTATCAAAAGACTTATAAAAAAAATGACCGATATTTTTAAGGGCCAAGATACGTTCTACACGCAGTATTTAATTGAAGCATATTTAATACTTCCAAGCGATTAAATTTTCAAAACAAAAATACACGATTTTGTATGATTTTGCAATACGTCGCATGGCTTCATCTTAATTCGTATGTATTTTTATTCAAGGGGTAAAATTTATTAATACTCATTAAATAAATGTGGAAGATTTACGTTCATTTTCAAATTTCAATCAAATAATCATCACGTAGATATTTCCCTTCTTTAGATGTAAGCAATAAACTAAAGCTGGAAGCGACGGCAACTTTTTGTTTCAAAGTTATTTACTTCACCAATTACGAAAACTGAACTATTTTGGTAGATATGTTATACATCAACCTAAATTAATTTTTAAAAATACGCACCAAATTTTTTTCAACCAATTTTTTGAAAAAAACTCATCAAAGTCTTTTTAACTTGCCAAAGTTTATTTGTTCCTAGAAGGTTCAGAATTGAGGCGAACAGGTTTTGTTGACAAGATGTATTAATAAAACGCAAAGACCACCCACAAAACTCATTATACAGCATGCAAATGAATAGTTTTGTACCCCTCTACCTCAGTTAACTTCAATGATATTTACACCTCATCTAAATCTTTAAACCGTTTAGTATTTTACGATAATATCTGCAGTAAAAATGAACTATCTGAGGAGAGGAGACATTGTAGCAACTTCCCATTCTTCCCTCTGCCAGTTCAGGAAATGAATGTAATATTACCCCATAAATATGATCCCCTTAAAATTCTAGAAAATATGTAGGTACCCACACCTTTGTAATAACATTACGTCCCAACGTACCTACTATAAAATAAATTTAAATTAAGTGTTTGCCATTCATAAAACGTAAGAAAACAAAGTATTACCTATAATTTCAGGAAATACAGGGTAGGCAGATTAATACATTGATTTGAAGATTAATATAATAATAATAATCATATTTTGATGATTTGTGTAGAGCCGTTTTTGTGAAACAAGGGTCTTGTATAAATTTATAATACATTTCTTTACTCTCCACGGGTTTTTCAATCACTGATACAAAACTATATGTACAATGCATTTGACCAATGTTACGTAAAAATATATATTTATATACTTTTTTCTTACTCTCTGCAGGCAGAAAATATACGGGATCAAACTTAGCTGGAAGGTCACTTGATATTAACACTGTTTATTTAGAGAAATTTAGATGCAGTTTGCACGCAGAGGTCCGTAATTGGGAACACATGTTTTTAGAAAAGCCATTATTTAATCTCGGTATATACTTTAAAAATAATATGTTCTTTTAATGAACGTATTTGGGAAAGCAAAAGCAAAATGTTATAATGGGTACAATCCTACAAGGATTTGATAAGAACATTTATCTTCCTTAATGCGATTCGTCCTTCAGTAAGAGACAGATACATAATAGTACCCTTAACACACAGAGTTCGGAGCGGGACGTGCCCCGTGCCACTTCAGGCTGCCGCGCAGAAAAGTAAAGACCGAAAGTAAGATAACGGTTTACAGCGCAGTTCACTGTGAGACTTTTCTGCGCGGCGGCCTGAAGTGGCGCGGGGCACGTCCCGCTCCGAACTCTGTGTGTAAAGAGTACTAATAAGGTAAAGACTGATAAAATAATGTTACAAATTGGTAGGGTATGATTAATTGGGTACCTACTTAGATACAAAAAAAATATTTATTTATCATGGAAGCAGAAGATAATACTAATAAATCTAAACGAAATTTGAAAAAAAAGAGACACAGTAAAAAAAGTTTAAGGTTCCACCTGGGAATTGAACCCAGAATGTCTTGTCTTACCGGGATAGATGCCTCAACCAACTTGGCCATCGGGACTTAATTATTTTAAGTCATTTATTATAGTCGATCTCATATTTAAAATTCAAAATTAACAACATTATTTTTAACCATTTTTCACCTTTGATGTAAACATATATAATTACAGGTTATTTCAATAAGATTTAAATATTTACAACAACTAAATAACCAATTATTTAGTAACCTAATCTAACAAGGTACAATTTTTTCTTAAATATTGATCACTTTCTGTTAATAAAAACTAGATTTAAGCAGAAAATTCTACAACCTTTACCTTCAACAATTGTTTTATTGGGTAGGAGTAGAGATTTTACAATTTTTTAATGATTTTCCGTAAGAAAAAGTTTAAGGAAAGCAGTTTTTTTAAAATTATTAATTGGATGATTGCTTTTGAAAAGGGAATTTCTTTTTAAATGAACGACTAAAAGCAGAGTCTGAAAATCGATCCTTGTGAATTCACCTACGAAAATAGTCCAATAAATTAAAAAAAATAAATATTAAACCTAACGTAACCTAACCTAACCTAACCTATCCTAACCAAACCTAACATTAGGTTGTTTTTATTTTAAATAGTGAAAATTAAAAAAAAAGGTAATGCACTATATTAATATTAACCACTTCGTTCCGTTCATTAAGTACCTGTCTCCGTTAGGCATTTTTATGATTCTTATGTAAGTGACAAATTATTCAAAATCAGTTTTTTTGTTTCCTTTTAAAATATCAGATAGTATGTAACAGGTACCGAGCCATTTTATAAAATTGTGCAATAAATAAATAGGGAGGTAGAGTACCCATGCAATTAAATGTTTATAACAATGTGTCGCAAAAACGAATGGAACATGTCACGGAATAGCACAGTTCGTGATTTATTTATTTTCTTATCTCACGTAAGGCGAGTAGGAACTGAAGACATGTTTTTAATATTTATTTTCATGTAGATAACGGAAATACCTGTTATATTTTACCCATGTTAAAAACATTGTTATCTAATCTACATGTAAAAAAAATAGGTCGAGAAGTTCCAAGGTGGTTTCGTTATGCCTATATTTGTGAGAAAACTTACTTATAATATTTGGTTGATTTGTAAAGCGCTGTTTTTGTTAAAAATTATCTCAGGAGCGTTGTACAAATATATAATATATTTCTACAATATTACTTCTAACTAACTTCAGGCTAGATTTTTTTTACATGAATTTTTACAAGAATTTTTACATTTTTTACAAGAGTCCTAGCTGCTCCTGTCTGGAGCCAGTGAAACTATGGCATCCCCATTTGGAGTATGTTGTGTGGCGGTATTGGAAGGGGTATGATTTGGGGAAGAGGGAGGTGGGGAAGTTCATGACTAATCAGATCTAGTCACCAGACATGGCTAAAGCCATTTCAAGCAACGTTTCAATTCTGAACGGTGGTCTTACATCAGGGCTATACTGAGATTATCTTCCACTCTAGATAAACCATTATAACAACTTATGGCTTACATATTGCGTACACCTATTCTTCGATCGCTGCTGCAAAACTATATGTACATTGCATATTACTAATGAATGCCATGCTGCGTAAAAATATACATTTATAAATATATTTTTTTCATTTATTTATTCTCTGTAGAGATAGAAAATATACAGGACCATATTTACCTGGTAGGTTACTTGAGATTAACAATATTTCTTTAGAGAAATTTAGATACAGTTCATTTTAGACACGTATATAATATATTTAATATATGTAATTTATTTTACAAACATATATAATATGTTTTTAATGAACGTGTTTGGGAAACCAAATGCAAAATTTTATGATGGGCGGTACAATCGTACAAGGATTTGATTAGAGTATTTATCAATCTAAATATGATTCCTCCCTCGGAAAGAGACAAATGATATGTAAGGCAACAAATAATGTTAATCTCCTAAGAAAAAAATTCTTTCGACCGACCTATTTTCAATAACGTGTAATATTTTCGCGTAAAGAACGCTTCGAAATATTCGATACATTTTCCACAATACAGCTCCTGTTTTATCGCCATATAATCCAAGAAAATTGTATTTTTTCCATCAATAAAAAAGTTTCACAAGTAATATGAGTTGACGTTGAATACACCCGAAAGGAAAGGAACTATAAAAAAGGCGTTAGTCCCTTCTCTTACTTTTCTTTTTAGAACCTACTTTAGCGCTCATTTATTCCAGTGCTTCCAAAATTGTTAAAAGTTTTAAGAACTGCGAAGATCTATTAATTTATTCCATTTTAGGTACATCTCACACATCTCGCAGAAAAAGGTTATAAGTAAACATTTTCCGTTTCAAAAAATTTAATTTTTATCTCTAAATCATATTTAACTTAGATCACTCTATTTCCGCGGTATGTCGCTGGTGTTGCTTTTCAACTTTTACATTATTAATCATAATTTTTTCATTGTTAAAAATTGCCTTGGTTTGAAATAGATAAGTAATTATTGAGAAAAACCGAAGTTGTGACATTCTTAGGTATCGTTTTAGTTAGGCTGGGTATTACAGATCATTTTTTACCTTGAATTTTGCAGGTAGATACTCAAAAAATTACTATTTTTGTAAAAAAAGATAAATAAATTCATAAGTATTCGGTACCTAGCTGTTGCATAAATGAATAGGTACCCTTTTATGAAAAACTTATTTAATGGATCTATTTAAAAGTAGGTTCCTTTAACCAAGTAGATTCACAGAAAAAAACATTTTTATAAAAAATATTAAAATAAATATAGTGTTAACACAATAAGTGATTAAAAAATTTAAGATGAATTATTGTTTAAAAAATATTTTCATTTAAAAAAATAAAGTTCTTTCTGTGCTAAATATTTGTACTGCATATTGGTTACCAAGCTGACTATGCATGGTATGACAGCCTTGCGTTATTGTAATTGATTTTATTTCATATGATAGTCAGACGAACTAAAAACATTTTTCACTTTGACAATCATGTCAATACCAATTCGTTTATAAACTCCCTTATACCACGCGTACACAGCTTACAAAACAACATTTCACATATTTTTTGAAAACTTTTTTTTGTTTCCAAAATTGTATAATATGATTTATTTAACTTATACTTATGTTTACCCTGTATAATTGTTTTGTAATCATTTTTATGTTAAAAAAATATTTATTATGTTTTTATAGTAAATAAATAGTTTAGATAGATCAGAAACGAATTGGTATTTTGTTCCCTTTAGCTTCCAAGCTGTTGTAAAATTTTCTTCCTTCTAAAAGATGGATCTCCCAATATCTTCTTGTCACTCCTTTCTCTTCATAATACGATCCCTTCACTGCATCCTCGAAGAGATCCTCAGGGCCTTCTACGTGGTCTTGATATAAATCCTTATGCACGTATTTTTCTCTTTCTACTTTCTATTAAAATTTTTCCAATTTTTAGCATTATTATATACTAAACCCATATGTTTACACTAGACTTCATACAAAGTAACTATGCTCCATTGGTCACCATGAAACAATTAGCCGCGTAGTATGGTGGTTTAATGTATTTAAGATGAAGCCATAGTAAATAATGCAAAATCATACAAAATCATGTGTTTTTGTTTTGAAAATTTGATCGCTTAGAAATATTATAGATGCTTCAACTAAATACTGCGTGTAGAACATATCTTGGCCCTTAAAAATATCGGTAATTTTTTTTCAAGTCAAGTCTTTTAATAAGCCTAGAAAAAAATAAAGTAATAGGCCTATAAAAAAACACTTTCAATTGCAAACTCTCCTACTTATGAACATCTTTTCGGATATGGTTTTATTGTTTATTGTAGCAAATTCAGTTTCTTTTATGATAATCGCAAAATAAATTGATATTTACGCCCGATATTCAGAAAATAAAATAAAATATGAATTTTTGCGTTGTTATTTTACAATACGGCCGGTAGCCGACGAATTAGGATTTTCAAAGTGACCCTTATGTCGTTCACCGAAGGGCTACTGGCTTGCCACACCCTACTTTCTTTCAGAACTGCCCTGGCCGGAGCAGGGAACAGACGTGTGACTCCACGTCGCTCGGTTCCGTGAAATCAATTTTAAATTTCCCTGTTATTACAATAAACAATGTGTAAAAAAGGAGTTAATGTTTTTTTTAGGCCTTTACGAAATCAACCTGTAAAAAAAGTTCTCAAATACCCTTTTCAACCATGCCAAAAGCTTTTTCTCAAATATTTTTTAACTCCTCTCACAAAGGGCGTGAATTCCGATTTCGATTTTTCCGTGGAATATTGGATCCTCTTAATGTAAATGTCTTAAAATATCATGCATTTTATAAATAAATAAATAAATCTCAAAGGGTATCTACGGATACATAATAAAAATGCTTAGATCAATAAGTATATAAGTACTAAAGACGTTTTTCTATGTGCAATTATTATCTACGTAATATACAGGTGTTTTAGATTTACGTTATATCAAAGAGTTTTAAGTAATAAGTTTGCTCTTAGCATTGTTTTACGATGGGAAAGGTTTGAAATCTCCAGGGTTGCCTAATGGCAAAGTCGAGTAGTGCCCTTTCTGGAGTAATAACGGTCCCGGCAGGCCCGCATTAGGGTAACGGGCCCGGCCTGAGATTACTGCCGGCACTCGGGCCCAGATTAGGGCGAGGGGCCCGCCCGAGCCGCGTCTGCCCAGTCGACTGCTCTACGGCTGTTTTACGAGGGCGGCTGAAAAAATATACTCCGAAGATAGGAAATCTTTCAATCTAAACAAACAGCGGCTGACGGATTTTATTCTTGTTACTAAGTGGGTTAGGAGAGAAAATTGCTATGACCTAAAACAAATTTAGCTAATAAACAATGTTTTTAGATTAATATTAATTTTTTAAAATACTTACGTACTAAAATTACTCAAAACTGAAGCCAAATCGACAGTAAGGTAGCTGAAATAAGAAACAAACATTTAAAGGTTTTTTTTGGGTTATAATACTTCTCATAAATTTTACATTCAATACTTCTCATAAATTTTCATTTCCATTAAATTTGAATAATATTAGGTAGGTACCTACCTACCCAAGTATATAAAATATTACTTTATATATTAAGTTTATAATTTCAGATTAAATTGAAAAATTAACTGAAACTACTCTAGGAGTTCATATCTACTATTATTATTTATTTTAAATCTTGAAGTCTATCATTGATAAATCTTGAGATTTTTGAGATCTTTTTTTTATTATTTCCAATACTTTATTATTTACTTAATGATTTCATATATGAGCCTGAATTTCCTCACCAAACTCAAGAGCATTGTTTCTTTATGATAAGGAAATACTATTTTTATATTGCTTTATAGGTAATATATAAAAACATATAAAAATAACATAAAACAATAATAACATATAAATAAGTATATACCTTTGTAAAATGGATACAAATATTTAATAAAAATAAATAAATAAAATATATCAAAACACATTTACAATGCCTATACCTAATACTTTAATGTAGAAAACTAAAATGCAGGACTACTTTAAAATGCAGGAAGGTACAATTGACAAACAAATTACCGTGATATCACCTCCCCAACCGATTGAAGATGGAACGATTCACGTCTCTTGACTCATCAATTTTATCTTTTCTCCTCTATTATTATTTTGAGAAGCTGACTTATTTTTCACCATAATGTTATATTTGAGATTATCTACATATAACAATAATAATTCTGTTATATTCCACGATGTGGGAAAGAAAGTGCAATCTTATAGGTCCCACACATATAGTTACATATATACACAGTAAATTTTAAGTAAAGAAACAAGCAGAAAAGAAAAAATTTATCAGTATAAAAAAAGCTTAAATAAATGAATAATAATATTTAATCAATTACGTAGGGGGACGTCTTGACCTCGGGCCCAGCACTCTCATGAGTGGCGCTTTGTGCTGGAAGGCTGCGGTCACCGTGTTATTGGAGGACATTAGCTGCATCTTGGCTCCGGTGACCCGGTGTCCCATCAAGCCGACGAAGTCATTCAGTCCTAGTTCCGTTAACACTGTACCTGTGTATCCAAACATAATTCTGAAGGCGTTATTATATTGGATCCGGAGTCGTTCCATCGAGCTTATTCGGCAGTGACACCATGTTTCACACTATGTAGACCAGTACAAAATTCATTGAACAGTGATTTTAAAAAATATTATTCCTGCATTGTAAGAATCTTCGAGCAATCACATTAGACAGTAAACTGAGACTTCTTTTTTGTCGTTCAATATCATCATCGTCTGAGAGGTCTTCAGTAATATATTCGGTACTTATCCCAGTTTATATTCTTATTATCTAAAGCTTAAATCCAGACTCAAATTTTATATTTATTTAAATCTTTCAATGCATGCTGAATTTTGATCTATTTCTCAACAAGAAGAAAACCACACAACTAAATAAACGTAAGAATATACTTACCACAAAATATAAGCTGCACATTACCAAGTAAGCATATTTGATGTTTATATTAGATCTTTAATAAGCTTAGCACCCACCTACCCAGCAATAGTAAATTAAAATATCAAAATCACCTGCGTAGGTATTAGGTACCTAACCAACCAACAGATTATATTTCATATTACAGTTCCCGCTGCGAGCCAACCACCTAACTACCCCATGAGGCAACGTTGTATATTTTCATTAGAATACATAAATAAAAAGTCCCAGGCATAAGTCCGACTCCCCGTGGGGCGGAATATTACCGGGGTATACTAAAGCCTGCTCATTATCCACGTACTTAGGCTCCCACCTCCTCCCAAGTAGATAAAGCGTGAAGGTTTAGTTACAAAGTAATCTTTGCTGTATACTTGGTTTGTTAATTTACGTTTATTTTCAAAGGAGAATATTTAATATTATATACACGTCAGTAGCGTGTTGTGAATATTTTTTGCTATTTTATTTATGAAACACGATTATTATTTTGTTTTGAAGAATTTTTCTTTCCATGTATCTACTTGAACAAATGTTCATGCAAAGTAAAACTCTTCCAAACAGAATGTCTAGAAATGTTACATAGTAAATGCCCAAGAAATACAAAAAAATTATGGTTGTTTTTTATATCGGAAATATAGAGGTTATGTTTTAAAAAGCTACGGATTAAAAATAGTGGATTATTTGCTATCAGAAGCAAAATTTGTTTCGAAAACTGAAAAATATTTATCATACAAAATAACTTTTTTATTTCTTTTATACATACTAGTTTAATCAATAATATTATTATTTATAAATTTTTTTTTTTAAATTTCTTCAGAAAGCGAATAATTACATAGCATAACTCGTTTATAAAAAACTGTTTTTATAAATGAAATGTTATTGAATATACAAACAAAAAATTAAATGGAGTTCTAAAAATTAAACTTAATAACAATAAATGCAGAAAAACTTCTTTTAATGCTTTGCTCCTACAGTTTTTTTTTCTAATTAAGCGTTTTTATTTATATAACTACTAATAGGTAGGTACCTATAACTAACATTTTCGTAAAAAAAGACTTCATGATAAAACTTTAAGTTACGTAGGTAGGTAGGTATCCAAATACAGAAAATATTTTTTTGTATATTTTTCGTAATGAAAATACTGAATATTACTATTACTACCTATTCCGTATGTTCATTGCACGCCACTGAGTGTGTATCTACGTGCCTTCAAATTAACATATATTATGTGCTATAGTTATTTTCTCAAGTCAAATATAGCTAGGTGGGTACCTAAACATATTTTTATGAAGATTAAATTTAGAACTCACCAAATTTTCTCTCAAATGTAATGTAATTCCAAATCCGAGAATTTTCCAGACATTAAAGAACAATGTTGCGAGTTTTATGGAAAACTGTTCAAAACAAATCATTATTTATTATGAGAAATCATATTGAATATCTTTTAACCCTCAAGATAGAAGAAATTCCATGCAGATAATACAATTCAATACAGATCTATTATCTATGCTCAATTTAATTGTAGCACCAATTCCACGAAATTCGTAATTTCTAAATACCAACTGCTTCAAATTCAAATTTCAAAACACACTATTTAAAAATTCAACTCCTTACAGAAAACAATAACTGCAGAAAACAATGTTTTCGCAGAACCACGATTTTAAATATTTTCTTTCTATGTCTGTAGTTAATTAAAACATACACAAGGAACTTATATTTGTTTTAATAAATATACCTTTTGCAATCTTTCTGGGTATTAATTTGTTTTGACGTTTTAATATCTTTCCCACGAGGTTTCGCGGTTTAAATATATTAATTTAAATAAATAAAAACCCTTATTTTATATTGTGAGAGTCAGTTGAATAGTGGGTATCTACCAACATCAAAACCAGTATGCTCCGTGCTACCAATAAGTACGTAGGTACGTACGTATATCTCAAAAGCTACATGAACCAGTTATTTTGTGTATCATATCAGTAATTTATGGGTTTCGATATGCGGGCAACATTTTGGGAGCGAGGCCTGGTTATTGCACGCTGTGCTTTTTCATTTTGAATGCCTTATCCCGGGCTGGACTGGTTGGTAGGTACTGTCAGTACATTGGGTAGGTACTGCGGGCACCCTGAATGCTGAAAGCACCGGTAATGGTTGCGAGGCATGACTCTGCGATATTAAACCAGGGCCGGTTTAGTTGTTTATTCGCATTTTTTTTGTGAAATCCGCTGTTAATCTTTTGATGCTGATTTGTGGTCCTTCATCACGTCAGCTCTGATTTGCTTCACCCTGTAAGAAAGTTCAAATACAGATAATAATAATTTCATTTATTTTGAAGGTTGGTGTATATAAATTTCATAAATATTCCAACCAAAGCAAATAAGAGTTGATATATATTATTTGTGAACCGCACATCCCCAATTAGGCTGAAAGTAGGGAAGGGAAGGAGATGGGAAAGAGGAAGCTGGGAAAGTGCCTGGCTATTCAGATCTGGTCACAAAACACGGCGAAAACCATTTTAAGCAATGTTTTAATGCTGGGTTGTGGTCTTACACCAGGGAAATACCGAGAGTATCTTCAACTTTAGAACGTGCGGCAAATACCTACATGAATTTTAAAAGAGTAAATTGAGAAATAATACAAATCAATCAAACAAAATTTAATTACGCCGGGTTTAGAAAACGCCACCTCCTGCTTGCTAATCAAGAGCTTTATTCCACAGAGGCTTTCAAAAACAATTTGCACAAGTTGAAATACAATTTGTAGAATTTATAAAAATAAAAACATTTTTTTCTTAACTAAAATCCTGATGTATTTTTAACGATCGGCTTGTTAAATTTGCTCAGCACAGAATTTTACGTGTCAATTTTAGTTGGGCGAAGCCGGGAGTAATACAAAACCAATATTTATCTAAAGTGAATAAAATTAGTCTAAATACAAGGTCTCTTTTCGTAAGTTTTTAGGAGTACTTATAGGTACATACACAAAAAATACAAAAGTATTCTTCGGTACCTATCTCATACATAGATAATGCAAAATATTCAGCTTTTTATAAGAAAAACTCTCTTTTTATAACTTTTGAAGGCTATTCCCACCAACCTTATATATCATTGAAGAAGAAGAACACTTATAATCTAAACAAAAATATGAAAGAGAACAAGACACAGAAAAATAGAAAAAGACAATGGTCGCAATTGGGATTTGAACCCAGACCTCTCGTATAACCGGGACGTGTGCGTTAACCAATTTTGCTATTGGAACCTTCTGTCAAACCGTCATATTTTTCTTATTTTCGTTTAGATTTTTAGTGTTATCTTCTTCTTCAACAAAATATTCAGAATGAAAAATTCAAAAAGGTTGCTGAAAAGAGTTTGAATTGGAAAGTATTAAAATTTTATATTATTATTTTTCCAATTCTGCCCTTATAGCTGTGATAATATAAAAATAAAGCCTTAAGATCTTACCTATCTCCCTAAATTATTTCCGCTAGCATGCTCCTGTTTAAAATTTTCATTATTGTTATATTATTTCTCGGTGAAACGCAAGGAATTCTTCATTGTTCCGCGCCGTTGGATAAAATCACATTCTTGTCAGAACGCCAACATCATAATGTAAAACAAAGGGAGCTTAATTCAATAAAAGGAACAAAGCTGTTTACTTTCCTTCTTGGTAAATATTTTTCGGTATAATGAAATACAGTCTCCCATTATAATATTTTATTTAGAACGTCAGACATAAACAGTAAAATGCCTTTTTTATTCTGTGTTCTCTCAAATTCTGACACTTTTTGTGAGTTATTTTGTATTTTAATTTCGTTGGTTTGAAATGTTTGAAGCCTTCACCACAGTCTACAGTTTACATTAAATTAACAGAATATTTTTGTTACGAATTGCTGATTACTTGCTTGAACAAATATCACAACATGGAAACAGAGCATTTAATTATTCCCTGGATAGTAGGCATCTACTGAGGCACAACAAGCTATAAATCATTAATATAACTACCAATTACGAAGAAAATTATCACAGAAATTAAAAAATAAATGATAAAAGATGAAAAATCGAATTTAAACAATTCATTGGTAGAAAAAGTGCGTGCCGTCAATTAAACACGTAACGTTGGTACTTAAATATTTAATTGGTGTAGGTATTTATAAATTTTCCTTCATTTAGGATTGAACAAAATTAATGCGTTTTTCCTGATGCCTGTTAACGATTTGAAAGTTATTGCTGCATCAGATATTTAAGATGAAGCCATAGTAAATAATGCAAAATCACACAAAATCATGTGTTTTTGTTTTGGAAATTTGATCGCTTAGAAATATTATAGATGCTTCAATTAAATAATGCGTGTAGAACATATCTTGGCCCTTAAAAATATCGGTCATTTTTTTATAAGTCTTTTAATAAGCCTAGAAAAAAATAAAGTAACAGGTCTTTAAAAAAACACTTTCAAGTGCAAACTCTCCTACTTACGAACATCTTTTCGGATATGGTTTTATTGTTTATTGTAGCAAATTTAGTTTCTTTTATGATAATCGCAAAAAAAATATGATATTTACGCCCGATATTCACAAAATAAAATAAAATATGCATATTTGCGTTGTTATTTCACAATACGGCTGGCAGCCGACGAATGCGGGTTTTCAAATTGACCCTTATGTCGTTCACCGAAGGACTACTGGCTTGCCACACCCTACTTTCTTTCAAAACTCCCCTGGCCGGAGCAGGGAGCGGACGTGTGACTTCACATCGCTCGGTTCCGTGAAATCAATTTTAAATTTCCTTGTTATTACAATAAACAATGTGTAAAAAAGGAGTTAATGTTTTTTTTAGGTCTTTGCGAAATCAACCTGTAAAAAAAAATTCTCAAATACCTTTTTCAACCGTTCCAAAAGCTTTTTCTCAAATATTTTTAAACTCCTCCCACAATGGGCGTGAATTCCGACTTCGATTTTTCCCTGGACTATTGGATCCCCTTAAGGTGTTTTTGTTATTTAATTTTGCAGGTCATCAGGGCAGATGAGCTCATCTGCTCTGATGATGGACACTGTAACGCTGTCCGAAACGTTGACTAAAGAAGGAGGTAGCGAAACACGACATAACACCCCAAAAATAAATAACAAAAATACTTTTGGCCGTGAAAACTTAAAAACATACCACAGTTAAGGTGATCCACTAGTCCTTGAAAATTTTGAATTGGGAGGGTCCAGCTTCTTTTGGAAGGGATTTAAAAATACATGACAATACTTGAGTAGACTTTTTTCACAAAAAAAAAGTCATGGTATGGTGTGTTAAATTGTTAATTGTTATCGAGTGCTCTTATCACGTAATCTTTAAAAACTATTAATTGTGTAGTGATTGATCGGGGAAATCTAAATGTGTTGTTGTTGGATTAAGAGTGGTTGAACTTTGGCATCATTTTTATGGATAATTATTTATAGTAACTTAGCAGTTGTGAATAGAATCGCTGTAGAGTAGTTGTGTAACTGTCTGTCTTCTCTGCCTATCTCTTCGGAAAATGGCATGATAGATAGATAGATGGTTCATTAAAGTGCTCTTTATTTGTTGCACCTATTTTGAACTACTGTATCAAGTAAAACATTCTATAATTACGACGCAAATTGTTCAACATAGATCTATATAAATAGATGAACTATAGATCCCACACTAATCTCAAAAGGTTTCCCTTTTATTAATTTAATCAATCGGAACTGGGCGCTTTAAACCGTTTCCATTGTGCTTAATCCTAGACCCAGCATTTAAAGGGTTGGCCACTGCAATGGTTAAATTGTACATCCATCTGAATAGCAATCTATTCCACCCGTTGGCTGCATTTACTGATTCAATTAAGGCCTTCGCAGCCATTTTGAATAAACCATCCCCCAACGGAAGCCGTAACGAATGAGCTACGGGTAATTTGAATAAAATGGCTGACGGAAAAGGTTACGCACGCTGCTGAACTTGAAAGGGTTGAAAGCTTGCTAAAGCTACCCTTTGTTTAAATTGGGTTTTTCGTGGGATCATGATCCAGAAACTCGGCAAGTACACATGACTAAAGCCTGAAATTTTCCACAAATAAAATCGTATAACCTCCCAACAGTAACAAACTGAGCAATGGTAGGTAGATATTTATCAAACGATTTATATTGTTTTCATCCTTTCTTTAATCTATACTAATGTTATAAATGCGAGACTGCGTATCTTTGTTTGTTACGCTTTCACGCAAAAAAAAAACGATTATTTGACCAAAAGAAAGCTAAATTGTATGCGAGTACTAAAGGTTGTATTTAATGGTGAGCTCTGGTGTTATGAAATTTCAAATATTAATGTATTATATTTATCATACGTTTTCCGACCCTAAGAAAAGCGAGTTATTGCTAAGCAAAACAAATCGTTGCTGTGGAAAACAAATTGTTGCCGTGAAAACGATGTTGATATATTTGTGGGAAATTTTATACGGAGAAACAATTTCTTTATTACGTGGCATAGCAAAGCATGCCGGATACCAACTAGTATTAGTATAATAGTAAGTTTTTTACAGAATCCCAAGCTAAGTTCACGTAAGTTTATCGGTCGTTTATTCTTACCAATCTATTTATATTATTTTTTAAAATGGTAGTTATTTTATTTATCTTCATCCTACTTACATACATTATTAACGGAAAATATTGTTGCAATGATGTAAAACTTATCTAGCAAACGACTGAACCGGCGACATCTGGGTGACAACGCAATGCATTTGTTCAATCGGTTACTAACCGGACATCCTGTCTTGATTTGTTGGCAGCCTGGTACAATTCCAAGAGCCAAGAACTATATTATCAAATACTATGAATAATGAGAACTGATAAAGGCCTACATTTATAAAACAAGTTCCTAAATTTTATATAAAAGAGGTAGATACCTTCCAACATTATTTATTCCTTTACAAAGTATCTTATACAATATACACATAGAGTGAATTCACCCGCATTTGAATAGGGGTGGGTTTTGAATAATAAAGGGTAGAATACCCCTGCTGTATCTTAATCGGCATCTCATCCCTTCTTGCATGCAGAGGTTGGGGTGGGGGAGGGCTGGGAAATTTATTTTATCTGTAAATCATACCGCCCGCGAGAAACAATCATAAATTCTGTTTGTAAAGGCAGCTACCCACTATCCAATTCATACGTGGTTAGGGTATTTTTATGTCGGTTTGTACTCACAATTTTCATTTTATCATAAAAGTAATATTTTTAATATATCTGGTATATTATTATGTTTGCTGGATTTGAAAGGGGTTATAATTTGATAAATCTACCCGCATCACTCATAACTTGTTGTTATTGGAAATTAATTTTATTTCAATAGATAAATATTTTAACAATGTGAATCATGTAGGTATGGTCTTCAGGAAAAATTTAATATGTTATTTTCATTTGGAGGCTCCCACATTTTTATTAAAAAATATGTGTAACATTATATAACATTGACAAGGAATTATGAAAAAGCCAAAAATACAGCTGTGTTTCAGTTTCAGCGTGATATTTTTTTTTTTTTTTTTTAATTTAATGTAGAATAAAAGTCAATCAGTGGTGTTATATAAATTACATATCGGTACAGAATTTATTTAAAATCGCAATCTCACCAAAGAAGAAACTAGTTCTTGTGCTTGGTGAGCGAGTTACACTAATTATAACGGAATAGAATAACATTATGCAATAGGTAAGTATATAATAGGAACAATAAAATTTATGGATCATCTATATGTGTAGGTATACGTGTACATATATAGGATTCAGTTACATACTAAAATATTGAGCACTTAAGAGAGTAATTAGAAACGTCTAAATAAAAAAGAGATGAATATAGACTGATAATAACTATAAAGAAAGAGCAAAACAGGCAATTATTTAGTTAATTTAATGAAAACAAATAACTTTGTGTACACCAATATTTAATTAACAATATCAACATGTTAACTTATTATCCTGATGAAGAAAACATAGTTTTCGAAACATGTTGATATTGTTAATTAAATAGTGGTGTACACAAAGTTATTTGTTTTCATTAAATTAAATAATGATGCTACAAAGTGAATTTGCGAATTTTGAAGAAATAATTATTTAGTTAATTATTCCTGATAAGTATAATTTCAGTTTTGAGTTCAGTATTAACTTAACTTATTAAAAGTCCTAACTGCTCCAAGCCGTCTGGATACAGGGAGACTATGGCACCCCATATTAGGCTGTGTGTAGTAATAACGACTGAAGGTAGTGGGGAAGGGAAAGGGATGGAAAAAGGAAGGTGGGGATGCACCTTACTCTTCAGATCTGCTTACCAAATGTTTAGCAACGTTTGGATTCATGAAGGTGGTCTTTCACCAGGGTAATACTGAAAGTTTCTGAAAGTTTCTCACCCTGAAACGTATCGCAAATATATGATGCAGTAATTTGAAAAAATATTATTTGAAATGAGTGAATTGTGAACTAACACAAATTAATCAAATAAAATTTACCGGGATTTGAACACGCGACCTCCGAATTCGTAGCCATGGATCGTAACTATTCAACTACGGAGTCCGTAACTAACTCCGAGAATTTTTTCTATTTTGAAGCAATAAATCTCTTGAACGGTGAAATTCTGCGCCGTTAAACGTGCGCTTTGTTTTTGTGTGATACCCTAGTTCAACGCAATTGTTTTTATTTAGTATAATTAAAAATGAAGGCCGTATTGATTGTTGTTGGGTAGTAAGTAACTAGTAGGAAAATGTATCTAATTGTTAATTTTTATTTTTACCCAGGCTTGTGCCGGTTATATTGCCTATATTCATGACCGTAATTATTGGATTTGAACTTACCTAGGCACCTATTTCTGTCGTGTTTGTTTCGATGATCAAAGTTTTTTCGTATATTATCGAGATTAGGTTCACCCATCTACAAACACAATATAAAAAATCAATTTTGATTTAAATAATTTAACAGATATTTTATTATAAAATCAAACATGATTGCTGCCCGCGTTCTGCGAAGAAATATTTTTTTCTGTTTTGCAGCGTGTTCAAAATTATTTCGTCTTGTTCGCAGTCCCTTGCCCTGCGCCGGCAACGCAGAGCCGGGCTTATGAAAAACCACCCTAAGCCAGGCCAGGACATTAAATAAAATCGATCTCTTATTTCCATAAGATCTATTTAAAAACAAATATATAAACTAGGTAAGCGTAGTAATGCTTTGTCGAATGCCTTATAGAATAACTAGATTTTTTGAAAAATCTTATAGAAATAGCAGGCCGAATTGATTTAGTGTTCTGGCCTGGCTCGATGTTTTGAAGTATAATAGAAACGAGCTAGATTGACTTACCTACAATATAATTATTTAGGAGGATCTTATTATTTTACTTATTTTTTATATTAGCTCCTCGCAGGAGGCCCTGAAGAAAACAATTTCCCTCGGGGCCTATGTCATCTTTGAGGATGCTGTGTGAAGAGTATTCCTCTCCTTTTTAAGGAAGGAGAGGAAGTTCTGGGAAGGTATGAGGGGTGGGTAGGAATCTGGTGGTCAGTGTATCCAGGAGTGACGGACGTATGAATCCATTTCTCATATTCTTCATATTTCGGTGCAACGCAATGGGTCATTGGAGGGGACCCACCACTTTCCCAACGGCTGTGTGAAGAAACTGATTGTTTAACCTCCTTAGCTGCACACATCAAGACTCTATTTTTTTTTTGTAAAAAGGAAGCTACATTTATTTTTAAACAAATCTAGGCCCTCCAATGTCCCTGCATGCATGATTGTTAGTAAGAAGGAAATATGTATGTATACTTACATTTTCAGTAATTAACAAGATAAAGACACATCATAGATGTGTTGGCCTGTTGGTCCAGCATCTAGTTAGAATGAAATAATAAAGGAAAAGAAAATATTTACAGGTGCAAGTATGAATAAAAACAAAGAAAATATATAAAAAGATAGAAATCGGGGGCAGTTTATCCCACTGTCGCGGGGCAGTCCCGGAAAGAATGAGCGGGCCAGCAGCCCGGCCGCAACGTGCCCAAACACCCGCGCAACGTCAAAAGAGTCCGGCAGGAGAGGTCATAGATCTCCCTCAACATTTTCTCTCGATCCGGCCCGCTATGCATTATGTAAGTAAATGCATCCGCCGACAAGACCTTGATCCAATTTGATCCAAAGCCCGACCTGGCTTTAGGTGCCTCTGACTTAGGCGCCTGCAAAGAGAGGCTGCAGTTGTAGCCGGCGGAACTAAAACGACCATAAACTAGAGGCCGATTGGATGCAGTGTCTCAGCCTGGCTTTAGGTGGTTTTAGCTTACGGCGCCTGCATGGAGAGATTGAATAAGCGGAGTCAGAGGAAGGAAGGTCGCGGCGATGGCCGGCGGAACAAAAACGGTCGTAAATGGCAACGGTACACAGAACGCTCGCTTGCAGAACTGCTGAACGCTGAACGCTGGCCAATCACCCGTTTCCACATGCCCGTACCCAGTGCCTGGTACATACCTTCCTACATATCTACAAACATACGTTACAGACTATTTCAGACGTTTCTACATACAATTGTAAGGTGCAACATTTTATCAGAATATCATAATTTTAATTTTTAAGGGGGTTGTATAAATGTGCCTGGGGCGTATAAATAGCCCCAAAACTAAACGGGCTTTCTACCCTTAAAAATTTCGATGTAAGAATTTCCTTCGAGGACAAAATATATCAAAAATGGTAATCCGAAATCGCCAAAATTTATAAAAATGGCACAAATCTGTAAGCAAACATCTTCCTGCAAACGCGGCTCTTCAAACATCCAGATGGCATTCACACATTAAATAATAGCACCTCCCATAATTATGATATTATATTTTTTAATAAATAATTAGGATTTCTAAGTTGACCCTAAGAGAGCAAAATTCACAATGAAATGGTAGGTGATTTTTTCATGTCACAATAAAAAAAATATTCGAACATTTTAAATGTTTTCCAAACAGACACTTGCACGTTAACTGTTATGCATTTCAACACGTACAATACTTTTTGTTGTGTTCTAACAAACAGAGATGTCCAACACTTCTTGGAAGGAGAGGATTTCACTTGAAAAGAATAGAGTTCTTTGGACAATCTGAGATTTATTAATATTTCGCGGATTACAAACTAGTGACTACGGTTTAGTCGACCTAACTAAGAGCTTAATTTTTTTTTTTTTTTTTTTCAGTTAATATCGCACAAGAGTCCCAACTGCTCCCGTCTGGAGCCAGTGAGACTATGGCATCCCCAATCGGGGTATGTTGTGAGGCTGAAGGTAGCGGGGAGGAAGGTGGGGAAGTACCTGGCTATTCAGATCTGGTCACTAAACACGGCTAAAGCCATTTAAGCAAAGTTTCAATTCTGAATGGTGGTCTTACACCAGGGCGATACCGATAGTATCTTCCACTCTGGAACGTGCCGCAAATATACTATATATTATTTTAAATGAATAAATTGTGAAATAACACAAATTAATCAAATAAAATTTATTTGCGCACGCCGGGGTCGAACCCGCGACCTTCGGATTGTGAGTCGAGAGTCTTGCCTCGGGACCACGGAGGCCGTCAAAATATATAAATGATATGATGGTCATTGTATTTTGTGGGTTCAGCAGGCCTTGGCCCTCTGGTGACCTTGCTGAGAACCCAACCCTGCCGACATCTTACGGATTTTACGGAAAGCTTTTATACCTGACATCTAGGTGGAAGCTTTTAGATACACTACACTTTTGATACTACTTTAAATACACGAAAGCAAGAAAATCATTTTTACAGCCTTTATCATATCGTGGTGGATCTACAGTTGCCCTATATAATATTTGTTATCCGTCTGTAAAACAGCCGTAAAGTTAATTTTGTAAGGGTTATAAATTTTAATAGTTAACTAAATTTAGTCATAAGAAACTTTATCAATAAGTAGGCAGGCAGATATTACTTATCTTTTCAATCCCAACTTTTTAATTTAAGTCCACTTTGGTAGCTACGTACGCGCGGTGAAGCTCTGTATTAAAAATAATCCCAGGATTGGTTTATTATTCTGAAACACCTTGTGAAAACAATATATTGAAGTTTAGTAAGCACACCGACGCCGATGCTATATCCACCCACCTCCACTAAGTAAAGTCGTGGCGCCTCGACGTCGACCGTTGGCGTCTGCCTGAACAAATCGAACGTCTATATTTAGGTACGGAACGGATATACGAACTACGAACAACGAATGTGCTGCCTCAAACAATGCACGAAACCAAAATAATAATTTATAAATACCTACTGTAGTATGTACTCTACCTTTTTATCTACTGACTAATATATGTTGTAGTTACAGATTATTGTAATTTAAAGTCGTTAAAAATCTACAATCAGACGTCATTATTCCCATACTTTAATGCAACCACAATGGTCATCTCAAAGATTATACTTTCTTGATGATTAGTTTCGTGTTGCGGACTTTTTGTTGATATTTATTTATTTATCTATATAAAGTTTAAATACATCAGATTTCTCGAAGCTTTACTCACTAGAATATACCTACCTATCGAGACAGACGTAGATGTATTAAATGCGTACAAACATAATTATATGAATATTAAGGTTAAATATATATATATATAATTAATACAACTATAAAATATAATTAGTACAACTTGTAACTTAAATTAATTGAATGTGTTACTTAAATTACTAACTTAATTTGTTACTAAATTTGTTACTTAAACTACTTAAATGAATTGCATAAGTTAATAACTGTACACTGTACCTACCCAATCTTTAAACTTCATCCGCCATAACACAGGGACATCCCTAGCATGGCGGATGAATTAACACAATTTTTTTGTTCATTGTATAAACTTTTTTTAATAAATAAATAAAATAATTTTAATTTCAATTCAATCACAAATAAAGGTAATTGGAAGTGTGGGTTAATCTTATAAAGAGTATCTGCTTAGTTAAATGACATTTTAGGTAGTAGGAACCTGCTCATAAAATTTACCTATGCATATCTTAATAGTAAAAATCTATTTGTATGTCAGAAATAGTAAAAATTAAATGTAGAGTTCGGCGTCTTTAGGAATTGCTTAAGCATTTTTCTCTGAAGATCTTATAAAAAAAAGTTAAAAAATAAGTTTGACATATGAAGTATGTTTGTCATAAGAAGCAGATACTCTGTGATGTGATATTATAATTTACAAAATTATTTAAATGAATCTAAATTTATTTAAATTTAAATAAAAGTCCAATACTTAGGTTGTTCCCTATTGAAAAATAACTTTCCCTTTCCTCTCCCAATTCTCCATCGACACGTACGCCCACTTCTTCCTTCACTAGAGTAATACAGCCCATTTTGTTTTTAACCAAATATTATTTAAAACACATATAACTTAACTTTAGTAGAGTATTATGCTGCCCTGAAGAAGCTGCGGTTGTAGAGAAACCCGGTCGGTACTAAGTATAAAAAATAAAAGTAATTTTAAATTAAAAAATAAGGTTTTTTTTCAAACATGGTAACAAAACCTATATTTAATAATAATCGTATACAAGTTCAATATTTTGATGATATTCAATGTGTTAATCGGATCTTTCTCGCTGTTTAAGTGTTTGGACTAATCACAACAGAAATAAACCACATTCTAGTATCTTTGTGAATCCTGAAACTGTAGTTGGCGCAATCTAATTTATTATGTGTGTAAAATCTAACGTCTAAGGCACAAGAGATCCCTGTCCTCGCGGATGTATGTACCTATAATTTATATGGGAGTCGTATTGAGCAGTAAATCAGCAAGCCTATTCAGCGGGCACAATAGGTAGGATACTTCCTCCAGACTTTGTCATCTATAATAATATTAATGGAAAGGCTCCATTCCATTGTAATCCTACGTGGGATTAGCTACATAGAGATAATGCTGGGCGCAGTACCCTTTCTCGTCGTAAAATCCAACTGGGGCTTAAGGCACGTCCGACTGCGCAAAACCACCGAGAAAAACCGAGAAAATAAGACCAATAAGCAAAAAATACTTTTAATTATTTTATTTAAAAAAGTCAGGACACAACAGAAATATTCCTTTTACAAAATTTTCTTTTAGCTAACCAAATTTCTTTTGCTTTTCTATACCAAGCTTTCTTAGTTTTGAACTGTATGATTTGAAGAAGCACTTCACTAAAAGGAGTGTTTGAACATTCACATGAAAAATACAGCAATATGTGAAAGTTTTTCTCTTTTTTTAAAGATGTTTTGGTTTGTTTGCCTGTTTTCTTTGTGCATTTTCGTGGATGGCGAATTTAATACTTAGCGTTCTGTACGGAGAAGATTTACGCTGACGGGGGTCAGCCAAAGAAAGCACAAACGACCTCCCAGATGGAATAAGGGAGAGATGCCTAGCAGTTTGTATTATTACTCGTGTACGTAGAGTTTTTCAAAAAGAAATAAAGAGAAATATCGGAACTTTCTTAGATTTATAACAATAAATCAATTAATTTGATAGAAGAACTTGCGAAAATATATTGATTGATTTTGATTTTCGTACTCGGGTTAAAAGTCTCCAAGAGACTATTAAAAAATATACTGATTTTAAAGATGATATTTCAAAGATTAAAATGATGTAACGTAGCAACAATCTATTGTAAAGATAAAGGTTATTTTATCTCTATTGTAAAGGTAAAGGTAGTGCTCGACAACGCAATAATATATAGTTTTTTAATTTTTTTGAGAAAACTCTCTTTTTATAACTTTTGAAGGTTATTCTCATCAACGTAATATATCATTAAAGAAGAAGATAACACTTATAATCTAAATGAAAATATGAAAGAAAACAAGACACAGAAAAATAGAAAAAAGACAATGGTCGCAATATGAGATTGACAAATATGACGGTTTGACAGAAGGTGGCAATAGCGAAATTGGAAAACGCGCACGTCCCGGTTAGACGAGAGGTCTGGGTTCGAGTCCCAGCTGCGACCATTGTCTTTTTCTATTTTTCTGTGTCTTGTTTTATTTCATATTTTCATTTAGATTATAAGTGTTATCTTCTTCTTCAATGATATATTACGTTGATGGGAATAACCTTCAAAAGTTATAAAAAGAGAGTTTTTCTCATAAAAAATTGAATATTCATTTAGACTTTCATAAAGTCAATAGTTCCATATGAATAAATTCGGATACATTTATCCGAGACGCTATTCAGGTTACAAACCAATTCTTAGAATGATTGTTTCCAATAAAAAGAGTAGTTGCCTATAATATGGAAAAAGAACTAGTTGAAGATAATATTAATGATTCTAAATATTTGAAATATGAGATTGACAAATATGACGGTTTGACAGAAGGTGGCAATAGTGAAATTGGAAAACGCGCACGTCCCGGTTAGACGAGAGGTCTGGGTTCGAGTCCCAGTTGCGAACATTGTCTTTTTCTATTTTTCTGTGTCTTGTTTTCTTTCATATTTTCATTTAGATTATAAGTGTTATCTTCTTCTTCAACAATAATATTTATATGAACTTTGGTCAATACGTGAAAAGTGCAAAACTGCAATCGGACAAGGGAAATTTTTAAATTGAAAGTTTACTTCTTACAATTTTTGCACTTTCACATGTTGACCTAAGGCCACATAATAAAATAAATCTGTATATATTTGCAGTATTACGGTTTCCTTAAACTGAAGCAAAACTTAGCTCAGTTGTTTTTCCATGTAGGTATTTCATTGTATACCTAAATATGTACATTTAAGCAAATAAATAAAACAAAATACATACCCAACTCACCAACATGGATATACCTACAAGCCCTCGTACATAAAACGATACGAGAAATGTACACATTCGTTTTGTGGGTTGGTCTATTGTAACTTACGTTCCCATTGAGTGTGTTTTCCATTTATTTTATTTCGAAAGCTCGGCATGTGCGGAGTACGGCGACTGGCAACAGCCAACTGCCAACTCTTGTGTGGCAATCTTGTAGAGCGTACACACGGTCCTGTAACATAAATACATTCCACTTGAACAATAAATTATTTCCATTTCCAAACTTCAAACCATTCAGACAAACCAAATTTAACATGTATATTCATTTCCGATTTGTGCACAAGCGGGTTTAGTCTTTAGAGCAATTAGAGCTTATTCTTTGTATGTTTGTAAGTAAGTAGTTAATCTACCTCAATAAAAATTAAAAGTTCCAAGGTACTCCGGAAGTCACTTGGTTTAACTAACCTAAGAGAAAGTGCAACTGAGAAAAGTGATACAATATCACGATTATTTCTCATTGTAGGTAGGTACTTATTACCTACCTGGTTAGAGGTAGTCTGCGAAGATATTTTTCAGAATAAGGGAACAATATCAATAAAATTCTAAGTTAAGGCTTGAAGACATTTTTTTTTGCATTAAATGAACACTGTGAGAATTATAGAATTATAGAACTATTTATTCCTATCAGAATTATATTACTAGTACTATCAGACTTATAATCTTTCTCAATTTTCAGTTACTCATTCACTTTACTGTTTAAATTATTTTTATTATTAAATATATATATTTTTTATTTATTTTATTTATTTATTGTATCTTTACATTGCAGGTAAAAAATGTTTACAAAACAATTTGCAACCTCACTAGGACAAGCCTGTGTTGAGGTTAACAATTCTACAATTAACAAAATAACACAAAATTATACAGATATTGAAAGAACAATATTGTTGCATTTCTTACAGGTTGAGATTAAATCTAAACTGCTGGCGCTAGGTAGTACATTCATGTAAACATGTAGACTTTTGTAGGGTGACCATTTTTTTTGAGGACTGATTTAAAGTAAAAAATAAAAGTTTTTTTTTTTTTGTTTTAACGATGAAGTTGTAAATAATAAATATATGTATATAATATAATATGCTTTAAATTTGACAGAAGAATGCTAATACTAATTTGGCTTATTATTACTATAAACATAATCATTTAGCTAATAATTTAGAAAGGACAAAGTTGAAAAAATCAATTGGCAATCCTCGGCTAACATAAATAATTTGACAATATTTTTAAAAGTGCTCAAGGAATTAGATGACTTGATATTTTCTGGAAGGCTGTTAAAAATGAGCGGAGCCTGATAAAAATAATTTCTTTGGCCAAAAGAAGTTTTAGTTTGAATTGCAACAAAGTTCAGACCAGAGCCAATTCTAGTAGTACGAATTTGCTGTGTTCTTTCTGCCATATTAATATTATTAAAAAATCTACAAAGAGTTTGTGTAATATATAACTGTTTTACATTCATGACATTGCATTCCTTGTAAAGTAAATGAGTTGGATATCTAAATTTTTTCTTGAACATAACTTTAAGAATC
This sequence comes from Glyphotaelius pellucidus, assembly GCA_936435175.1. Classification (NCBI taxonomy): domain Eukaryota; kingdom Metazoa; phylum Arthropoda; class Insecta; order Trichoptera; family Limnephilidae; genus Glyphotaelius; species Glyphotaelius pellucidus. The sequence goes on along the minus strand of OW386552.1, from coordinate 6,751,452 downwards.
AATTTTTGGGCAATATTAAGTGGTTCTAAGTAGGTCTTTTGGCAGGATCCCCAGCACACTATATTATAAGAAAGCATAGACTGGATTATTGCAAAATAAACCGTTTTCAATTTTTCTTTGTCTAGTATATGTCTGAGTTCTTTGAAGATATAGGTAAGTCTCCTTGTGGTATTTACCAACATATTGATATGATCGTTCCATCTCAAAAATTTATCTATTATTACACCAAGGTATTTAATGTTAACTACATTTTCTAAAGGATTGCAGTTACAGGTTTGCGAGCAACTGTGTATGATCAAATTATGAGTGGCAGGAGGCTGACTTTTGCATGAAATGCTAAAAGTGATATATTTTGTTTTTTGTTTGTTCAAAGTTAAAATATTATCATTTAACCAATTATTTACCACTCTTAAACCTGTATTACATTTGTCAAAAGTTTCATCCCAAGTTTTACCCTCAAATATTAAGGTAGTGTCATCTGCAAAACTAACAATGTTACCAGGAATATTCAAACGGCATAAATCATTTATATAAATTAAAAACAATATTGGCCCAAGCACACTACCTTGCGGGACCCCAAAGGAGATTGATTGACCATTGCTTAACATTTTATTTATCTCAACTTGCTGTGTTCTATCACTAAGATAAGATCTGAACCAATCAATTGCTGTATTATTAATGCCTAAAGATAATAATTTTTTAAGGAGCAATTCGTGGGAGACAGTATCAAATGCTTTTGATAAGTCCAAAAACACAGCTATAGCTTTGTTGCCATTGTCCAGCGCGTTTATAACTCTGGTCAGTACCTTCAATACAGCATCACTCGTACTTTTATTCTCTCTGAAACCGAATTGATTATCGGAAAGTATTTTGTATTTTTCTAAGAATGAAACTAATCTTAACTTTGCCAATCTCTCTATTACTTTTGAGAGAGTATTGAGCAAAGATATGGGTCGGTAATTGTTAACATCTAGGTGATCTCCACCTTTGAAAAGAGGTATGATCTTAGCATTCTTACAATGTGAAGGAAATATGCCATACTTAAAACTAATGTTAACAATATGTGATATTGGACCAGCCAACACAGAAACATGCTGTTTATAAACCATTATACTTAAGCCATCAATACCACAAGAATAAGACATTTTTAGTTCGTTTATCACTTTTGTAACTTCATAAATGTTAGTAGTTTTAAATTTAAAGGTATCTCCTGTAACTTGAGTATTAGGTATGAAATTATTTACAAGACACGTTTCGCTAGTTTTGTTTGCACTGCACAAATTTTTGGCAAATCTAGGACCAATATCACTGAAGAAGTTATTTACGTGATTAGTGATTATATTTGGATTCTCCTCCATTGAGATAATATTGTCATTGATTTTTAATTTTTTTATGGACACTTGCTCCTTTTGTATATTTACAGCCTCCTTTATAATTTTCCACTGCTCTTTGGTATTTCCATTGACGTTATCCAGTTTCCTTCTGTAATAAGCTTGCTTTGTATATTTTATAATTTTTGTACACCAGTTTCTATATCTTTTGTAATAATTCAGCAGCTGTATATTATTTAACTCTCCTCGACACTTGTTGTGCAATTTGTCACGGGTTCTGAGGCATTTAATAATTCCATCATTTATCCAAGGTTTTAAATACTTCTTGTTTTGTTTTTCATTTTGTACAGACGAACAATTTTCCACATGCATTTTTAAACATTTTATAAAATTTTCAGCAGCTGAATTAACATCTTGAGATGACAGGACTGACTGCCATGATTCCTCCTTTAATTTGACCTTCAAAAGATTGTTATCGATGACGGTTTTTATTTTCACATTATCTATTGCTGTTTTCTTTAGTTTAAAGCTCGTAAATCTCATCAATATCACATCATGATCTGTTATGTCAGTAGAGAAGACAGCTCCTAGTGGTTCGAATTTAGATTTTACCATAATATGATCAATACAACTTGAAACGGTAGAAGAAACTCTGGTAGGTGTAATTATGATTGGTTTCAAACCATGAAAAGCCAAAAGTGAGAGGTATTTTTGAGTTTTCATATCGCTCAAATCCAGGGTATTAATATTTATGTCTCCACATAAAATAATTTCCTTATTTTGAATAGATGTAGAGTCAAGTAGTGCACCTAGTGATTCGAGGAAATTATCTATATGAGCCTGGGACGGAGATCTATAAATAGCTATTATACACAAGGTACTCGATATCTGCATTTTTAAGCAGTTTGCTCCAGGGAAAACAACTTCCTCAACAGTCGTGTGAACATTTTGTTTTACATAGGCAACTACACCATCATTCTGCAAATAGTTATTATTTGTGTTATAAACTGTGTATCCGGTGATGTTAGGTATATTGTTCAAATTTTTTAGCCAAGCTTCTGTAAAAACTAGTACCTCGGGACGATGTTCAATACTCTCCAGCATAGTTATGGTTTCATCAAAGTTTTTATTTAAACTCCTGACGTTCAAACAAAGTAGAGAAAACTTAGAATTTTCTAAAAAAAATTTGCAAGCTAATGAATCATTAATAGTTAAATTAGATTCTGTTTTGTCATTCAAATCATTGTGTTTTCCAAAATCGATATCCATTTCAAATTAAGTAAATATTTACGGTGCTTTTCAATATTCAAATTCTAAGATATTCTATTTAGGTCATCTTCGTGTTTAATTTCCGCGATTTTTTTACCTTCGTCTTCTTTCATTAGAATGGAACCGTTTTTATACCACGTATATTTATATTTTAATGCTTTTCCCTTTGTTTTTGCTTTCCAAAGCAATTCCTTAAAATAAGGAGACAGTGATTCTCCTAGGAAAATCTTTTTTTCACGGTTTGAAATTATTTTCTTGTTTTCTAATAATTTAAGTCGTGTTTCTGGATTTTTAATTTTTAGGAGAATTTTTTTTGGATGACCTGGTCGTCTGTCGTAGAGTCTTATAGCCGAGGTAATATCATCTGTATTTATTTTGATATTAGCTTTTTCTATTAGCTTAATGGCAGTTATTTTTGGATGTTCATCGGCCTTTTCCTCAATTCCTGTTATTTCTAAACAGTCATTGAGGTTCGATTGTTCCAAGCGAGCCAGTCTTGTTTCCAGATGCTTAATATTTTTGCTTTTATTTTCCAAAACATTTTTCAAATTTTCAACTTCTCCTTTAACCTCATTCATGGAGTCTAAGCGGGTAATTATTTCGTCGTATTTTTGACAAATAAAGTCTGTAGTTTTTTGAAAATCTAACATTTTCATATCAATGCTTTCGAGAATTTGTGTTTTTATTTTTTCCAGTTTTAAATCTATGTAGGATGTAAATTTTGAAAAAACATCTTCTTCTGTGTTTATTTCTTCAGGCACAATATTAATTTTGTTTTTGGACCTAGTTGTTGTGGATAAATTTTCTTGCTGTTGGGAGCCTGTTTTTTTGCTCGAACTCATGGTCACCCTAGCAGTAGATTGTATTTCTGCAGAAATAGTACAATGCCCGGTCTGAGACAGTGCAGCAAGCAGCTGAATGGTCAGTGTAATAAAGATGGCGCGGATGTTGGCCAATTACAAGACCCCCACTAAACTTCAAATAAATTTCAATATCACTGTCACTTTTTTCCAATATTAATTATTTGAAATTCACTTGAATAATCCTGTTTCAAAATACAAAATTTATATCACCATTAATACAGTGAACACTTGGGTGAATCTCGCAAGTATTTTGGATTGTATTGTTTACTAAAATACACAATTATGCGAAGTTTTAAACTGAACACTTTTACAGTATGTTATTTTGATGCTAAACTTTTATCTGATATATTTATATATTTTTTTATTAAAATATAAGATAGATCATGAAAATATTAATACATAAAATAATGAGATTGCCTCTACTCAAACCTATCGTATATTTTCTTAAAAACAATTTAAAAAAAAAAAAAAAAAACTTCGATATATTTCCTGTTTGAACATTCGGATAGGAAATATATCGATGAAAGATTTAGTTTTTATTTTTAAGATTAAGCTTTTATTTTTAAGATTTATTTTTTATTTTCTGTTCACAAAACAATGAGTTTATATTTTGGTTTTCTTTATAGTTTTAATATATTATCATTTTATTTATTTAAACTTTGTAACTTTTCTCAGTACTTTTACAACTATCACTATATTTAACTGCTTTACGGCCTTTATAACATTGTACTTGAAATGATGTTTACATTTGTAATTATTAGATACAATATTATGTTTTACAAAAAACAACAACTACCTAATGTGAACTAAACCAGGAAATTTGACTGCCCTAAAACGGGAAATCTCCTAGTTGGACAGTCAAAGTATTTTTTTTTATAATGTATATGTATTTTGTTTCAATAAATAAAAAAAAAAATAAAAAAAAATAGAAATGTGATAAAAAAATTTAAAAAAAAGTAGACTAAAACATTCGCTCTGAAAAATCCGATTTTTTTTCACCATATCTTCAGATTTTATTTCACTATATTCCTATGACCAAAATAACCACTTTACATATTATAACGTGTTACATACCTACTATTAATAACCTGCATGGGTTGTTGGATATATTCTGGGTTATACTAAACTTATGATCTAGTTATTTGATTTATAAAACCTTTGATCCCAGCTTCGTATGTTTTATGTCCGAAGAATTGCGCTTCAATAGTTTAGTAAATTCTGTAATTTGGCTTCGCTGGAAAATAAAGACACGTAATCACAAAATAGAAAACTGTCAATATTTATGCGATACTATACCTAGAGTCAATTATTATAGTAACTTTAAGCTTTAATGAGATACTCGTAGAAAGAGTCACTATGTTTTGGCTTTTGGTTGATATCAAGGTATAAAAATTACTGTGTACATCTATCTAATAGAGAGGATACGCAAAGACGATTCACAAAAATACAAAGAGCTTTGAAAGACCAGCAATATGAAGTTAGACGCAAGTAACTAAAATTACCAACATTAAAAAAAAGAAGAGATAGGGATTAATTGATTTTGACTTTCAAAATTTTATCTGGATATTAAACCTGCCCCGGTTCGACAATCAATTTTTTTAACAAAATGCTTTTCCACCCAGTTAACGTGATAACTTTTCTGTTTTCTAATAATAACAGAAACTACATATATTTTAATAACTATATTTCTTACAGAATTAAAAACATCGTTTTTAAACGTGTAAGCAAATTTATTAGATTTTACAACAAACTCCGCGTAGAATTTGTGTTATTTTTCCTAAACAAGACGGAATTTTAAAAATGGATAATTCATTGCGTTTTGTGAAAATGTCTCGATCTAAAATCTAAACTGAAACATCAGTACAAATTTCGCAAGTTGCTTTTAATACAAATATTTTCCCTTTTTTATATAAACTAACTATATAAATATCTGAACAATAAAAAATACGAAATAAAACCCGAATATTTTATGAGGTTAGTTTAGTTAATATCTAGGTTTCTGTATCGCGGGTACAATCTATCTTTTCAAGAAATAGTAAGACTATGAAAGGTTTTTATGTAAGGAGTACCTAATGTTTTATTCCCGGCAAACTCTCTGCTTTATATTAATCCGACTTGTTTTTACAACTTGTGTAAGATTTCGCATAAAAGTAAACGAAGAAGATAATTAGAAAAGTTAAACACTGAAAGCTAACGACTTCTCAGATTAACTTTCTGACTATGAAATTTATTTTATCTCGGTGGAAAAGTACCAACTCTCAATTACTACATTATTATTCATAACGAATAGTATTATTAATAGGAAAGTTGATCCAGTTTAATAACTTTCTATCAAAGTAATAAAGCTCAATTCAAATTGTATAGATAATGAGAATTAGCACAAAGAAAAAATAATATTGATTTTCTCTTTCTAATTTATGAAAGTGATCGCAGTGTTATTATTGAATCTGTATAATTTATTGAATGTTGCAGCGCACGCCCGTTGCAAATGTAATGATAAAAAGTAGATTGACTGCAGGTAGGTACTACAATTTTATATTATATAAATATTACCACTTCCGTTCGAGACAATATGCAATGGTTCTTTACGTAGGTCTATTTGGGAGTATTTTTTATTTATTTTTGTTTGTTGTTTCTTTATATGGCAGCCTTACTATTTAAAATTCAATTTTCAGCTTCACTAAGACAAGCCTGTAATACATACAATACACGATATATAAAGATACAATACACGAAAGATAAAGAAGTGGAACATCTTTAATAACATAAAAAAGCGTAGTTAACGTACCTACTTACCTAATAAGAAAAAATAAATGGAACTATTTTAGAAAAGTTAGTTTAGAATGTGTACCAAAAAGAAACCTACATACATTATTTAAGTTATTTCATTAACAAAATTATTAAAATATTGACATTTACATACACTTTCATATATTACTTGAATGCTGCTTTACACATTATTGGTAGGTACCTACTGTGGAAAATGACTTAAGTAAAGTGCGACAATTACATGCTGGCGAATAAGAAGGGCGTTGTGGTCTACGACATTATAATAGGTTGCCAGATTAAAATATAGCGAGATATAGCGTTAGTTCATGTTTATGTCACCGCCAACTTATCCACGTCTCTCTTGTACAACAGAATCGCGAGTAAAATTATAAAAACAATTTATTTAAGATGTATTTTAAAACACTCATGTATGACTCCATCATAATATTATTACTGTCCGTGCTTTCACCGTACGGTGGAAAGGAGATCTTAGATTTATTAAAACGTACATTATACCTTTTTTCCAAAGGGATGTAATATAAGCACAAGAGGGAATATACCGTATTAAGGCAGGTGGGAGAGAGTGGTAGAGAGCTCCAGGTGGTGGTAGAAGTTTTCCTTTTATCCAAAGTTTTATATTCCTTCTAGATTGGTTCCCCAAGGTGGGAGCTTACGAAACACTATAAAGCTTTTCTCATTTTCTTTTCCGCTACGGGGGTTTACTCTATGCATTTCAAATAAGGACCTGTATAGGGCTGAAAGGACTTTACGCTGAAATCGCACTTTGAAAATACTTTACTGGAACGACATTTTTACTGTATGTACTTACCTACTATAGAATTACTGATAGACTGAAGGTAAGTGCAGATAATACCTAGTAAAAATATGAAATACTAGCGAGTTCCTGGCATGAGTTGCTATGAAACTTAATAAAATTGTTTTTCCCTGCGTGTCCTTTCCCATTCGTCCCGTTCACTTTCCGCCTCCCCTTCTTCTCCCGCATCCCCTTTCCCTTTCGCGTTTCCACTCCACCTTTTCCGCCTTCCCTCTCCCCACTCCCCTCGCCCTCTTCCCCCGTCCCGCGAATCCCCCTTCCAAGTTCCCCTCTCTACTCCCAAGTTCCCGGATTCGCCTCCCCCTTCCCCCCTCCCGCGAATCCCTCTCCCGAGTTCCCCTCCCCCTTCCCTCTGCTGAGTTCCCCTCCCTCCTCATGAGTTTCCATCTCCCCTCCCGGGTTCCCCTCCCCGCTCCCGCATTCCATACATTCATTCCCGACACATTCACTTTTCAAACAGCCCGCGTGCCACCTATTGCAATTTTTTTTATACAAATTTTATAACGCCAGAGCTCACCAGTATATATAGAAACCATTGCTGGCGGGCACACATCAAATCCCCAAAGTTTCATCGCAATCGGATGAACTATTAGCAACGCATAATTTCGTGATACCAGAACTCACTATTGTAGGTAGGTATATAGTAAGAATCGCGGGCATGCGCATACCAAATCTTCAAAGTTTCATCGCAATCGGATTAATGGTTTAGCAACGCATATCTTACATAGACAGAAGCAAACATATTTTCATTTATATATATATATACCTATACCTCTACTCGTAGAAAAAAAACCCTCCACACAGCATCCTCAAAGATGCCTGCGTGGAGCTCATATAAAAAAAAGATATAAAAGAGTGGAACTTAATTTGATATAGGAACACAAAAAAACTTCGGTAGGCTTCCAAGAATTTTTTCGGGATATTTTTATTGTTATTGTATAATTTGAAGGTGAATTTTAACCTATGTAAACATTTGGCCCGGGTTCTCAGGGTGTGGTTGACGTGGTCCAATATATTCAACGCAGCGTGTCACCCTCTACCAGGCATCAGCCTCTCATACGCCACCCATAAAACATGTTTTTTTATAAAAATCTTATTCCGAGATATTCACAGCCATCAGATAAATTCCCCTGCGGGAGACGCTATCTCGCCCGCTGTTGGAAAATCTCGGAATATTTGTGTAAAAAGATACGTTTAAAATAAATTGGAAACTTTATGACTTAAACGCTCTCCGAGTAATTCCAATCTTTAAACATGGCGGTCCGAGCAGCCAACCAGCTAACCACGTCTGTATCTCGGTATCAAGACATCTCTGTATAAATATTGTATGTTATACCTCGCGTCTGGGGCGCATTTTACAATACTCCCCCGACAATACATTTCATATGTTATTACATAAAATGACATGTTGTTAAAAACAACCACGAGGGTTCGAGTGTGTTTGGAATAAAACAGTGGGATTATTATTCTTGTTATCTGGTATGGAATCAAATTAAAGATTGTTTATATCGTTCTCTGACATTGTTTTGAAGAAAAAGTCCGATTCCGATGCTCGGAGCACACTGGCGATATTTTCAAAGTTTTTACGACTGTCAGCGATTTTCAGTCGTCTTGTGTAGGATAATGCTTAGGAAGCACGCTACAGTTAACATCCATTCCTCCTTTCGTTTTATTTAAGTACCCAGCACTTGAAAGCTTTATGTATTTTCCCAACGTTTTATATGTTTGTTTGTATTCGGTTTGGAGGGAGTTCAGCAGATTATTTGCCGAATTTCCCATCGCGAAAATGGTCTGTGTTGGTATTGCTAGCAAAGTGATATTTTCAAGAAACAGAGTACCATTATGGCTAAACAATTTTCAAACAAAATATACTTATGTACATTGTACACAAGTCAAAAGGTTTGAAGAAAGAACAATTTGATTTGGTAACCTCCAGCAGGGAATAATAGGGAAGGCGGGCATGGGTGCCGTTACCCAGTGAACCATTTATTGGATAACCAACACCTGCCCAAGTGTACGTTTGGTGACTTTGCAGGGGAACCTCGGTTCGTGTGGTGAGGTTTGTCAATGTTTTGGAGGGCGAATGCATTTGTCCATCACGGCGTGACAGGCCGGATCGGGAGAGACTGGTTGAGGAAAACCTAATCTAGACCTCTCCAGCCGGATTTTCTCGACCCATCATTTTTCATCCCAGTAGGAGGGATGGATTTATACGTCCGTCACTTCTGGATATTGACCCAGATTCCTTTCCATCTCTCAAACTTATTCCCTTCCCAGAACTTCATCGCCTTACGCTGAAATCGCATTTTGAAATTTTCTACTGAAACGACACTTAAACTGTATTTATCTACAATTAATTACTGATATGTTGTAGATAGATATAGTTAATATTTAGTAAAAATATGACCTTTCTCTAAAAAGACCCTCCGCACATCATCCCCGAAGATGACAAAAGGTCCTAAGGGTTTTTTTCACAGGGCTATCTGAATGAAGCTTAGGTAAAAAAATTATGTAAGTACTTGATCCTTCAAACACAAAGCCTCTATTAAGTTAAGATATTGAAGAATTTTATCATAAAATTAGTTTCCTTTAATCCTTTTATTAGATTTTCATGTATTACATAGTTTTCGTATATTTCATAGATAGTTTTCATATATTCACCTATCTACCCAAGTCTTCGTGGTATTATTTGATGACGTTTAATATGCAGGTAGATAATCCAACACAATGAATAAGAGCACTCAAAAATAGGGGAGAACCCTCACTAATTCGAAACGTCTCAAGTGATAATCTAATCCTTTGTCGGAATAAGTATCAAACGAACACAAATTAATAATTTATTCAACAAAAATAAAAGCTACAGTCTATTAGCTCAACATTGTTGCATTGAAACATCTAAATTAATTTTCATTTGACAGTCTTGAGAGGGTAGAAGGAAGTTAAAATTTATTTATGAATTTTAAAAATTGGATGTTATTTTTTTTATTCAGTCTAAGGTCAGGACATCATTGTATCATAAACTTAACAAATAACTATACGTACAAGGACCTGGTTAAGATGATGGCTTTTAGTAATAAGCTCCAAGTTTTATGATGACACCGAATAAAGTACTCAAAACAATTTCAGCTTTTTTAGCCCTTCATAAAGATAAATATCATGTTAGTATATAAGTACAAAAACATATAATTACTTTGCTGACATTAAGGTTTGCGAGTAGAATGTCAAACTTGAGTCTCGTAAAAAATAATAAGCAAGTATCTACCTACTCAAATAAGTAAAAATATACAAAATCAAAATGATTAGATTAATAGTTATGGTAAATTTATTTTTGTATGAGAAGAAGTGGATTTTTTTACAAAGTGTTTTTTATTTGATCGCCTACATTATTTGAGGTCTTGATCATTGCGGATGTTAATGGGTTTTGCCTCTCGGGTATTCCGGCGCTCGTCGGCTTTGAAGGCTTATAATGTTCCGTATTTTACTGCGACATCTCAGCCCGGGTAAATTCAACACGAAGCTTTTATCTCAAGCTATCACGCCACAAAGTGAACGTACCTTACAGTACCTATCCAGCTGTAGAATTATATAAACATATCACCCTGTTTTATCTCGTTTATCATAACTTATTTCACTATATTACTGTGACGCAGATTATACCCAAGTTTTCACTGATAATAATTAACACTTATGCAAATAATTTTATGGCGCCATTTGCGAAATTTTATCTTAAGTGCACTTCATAAATTTTTAAAGTAACTTTTACTAATGAATTATTTAGGTATGTGGGTACCTACCCACCTACACAATTACACATCTACTATACTTTGGCAAAACCCTTCAAGCCACATGTATTGAGAATATTATTTTTCAGTCGTTTCATGTAGCCTTCGAAGTACACCACGGTAAAATAATTTTTACTTATTGATTTAAATGGCATTTCTAATACTAAAAACTCAATTATGAGTAAAAAAAAATTAGTTTGTTTTGAAAAAGATTCACAAACTCATCCCTCAAATCTTTCATAATTATAAATAGAATCGCAAAATTGTATATGAAAAAATTCTAAAAACAGATAACCGCTTTTGTACAAACTTCGAGATTTTTTAAATTTTAGGATTTTGTAAATATTTGCTTTAATCGTCTCTTGTAAAGTTTTCGTTTTGTGACTTGAAGGATTTTATCAAACCATAATCGATATTATAATACATTTATTGGTACCTACCTCCGGAAAAAAAGGAAAATTGGTCTATACCTATTTACGGAAGAAAAAAATTTAAGACTGGTGAAAAGACTTGATTGATCTAAATTAGCAAAAGTAGGTAGGATTAAAAATACAGTTTCAAAATCTATTAGTACTAATGCTTCTATAATGTTGATTAGGTAGCTATCTACCAGTAAAATGCTAAAGGAAATCTATTAGAGAATTTTATTATTGTTCAATTTTCATAAATATCTACTATCCATATTGTATTTGATATTATGGGAATGACAAAAAATCCCATTATTTTGCCTAATTTGTGATTGAGAGAAAAATTCGTTAAGATTTTTATGTACCTAAAAGTGTCGGTTACACCACCGAGAAATAGATGAGATGCAGATAATATGATAATTTACAAAACACCTAATTAAAAATAATTATGGTGATTGAAATAAAAAATACAACATCTCGTCATAATCATAACTTTTCTTTTAATTTAATCAAGATTTATAATGATGCGAAAAGGATGTTTCATGGAAGCTAATAGGCGTTAAAATAAGTGACAGGTATCTATGTGAATCTTTTTGAATACCTTATAACACAGTCAGGTTTTCTTTATCTTTACGATCGTAAAGAATTATCTACTTCACACAACTTGGGAATTTCTGCAACATGAAAATGATTTTTTTTGTTTTTGCAAAGTGATAAACATTTAAATATTTTTTTATGTGGAAATGCAGAATTACTAAATGGTGGCATATTGTATGAGAACTTTTAGGGATTTGCATTTTCAATAAGTCTGCCTAACAAGCATAGTTATAAGTAGATAACTAGGTTAGTTATTAAGCTATCCATATATAGCGGGAAATTCAATAATACGTAGATGGGTAAATTTCTTGAAAAAATGAAATTACAAGAAACAGGCAAAAGGGTTCGTTTCCCTTTCCAATTGAGATGGTAGTTTCAACATCAAAGTTATCAATGAAAATTAAAAATCTCAAGTAGTTTTATTGTAAAGGTTACATTTTTTAATGTAATCGTTCACCTATCGATGACCGACAACTCAGAAACATCTTCACCTCACAAATTCACTAACTTCAACACCTCCTTTTAAATAGTCATTAAAAGTGATGAAAAAAATGGCTTAATAGGTTACGTTAAGTTAGGTCATGGGCAATTTAAAAAAAAAAATCATATCTTTTAATGACTTTTCAAAGGGGCGTTGAAATGCCACCCTGTTGAGTTGTCGTGAAATCCACTTATCACATCAACATTTTCAAAAAAGTTTATCTTATTAGTTTGATACATCTACCGGTAGTCCCCCCTATCCCAAAAATTCCCAAATATACTGTGAATAGCGAAGTTTATCAATCCTTTTATATGTAGACAATCGACATGATATTTTACGCTTTTTTTGTTTTATTCTTCAACTTTCTAACAAAAAAAAAAATTTAAATAAAAATACAATTTTTATCCATCGAGTACACCACTAAACTAGGCTGTCTTTAAATTGATTTTCTTACAAGTTTAAAGCTCTCTCAACGTAATTCAGATGAAAATGAATTTTAATAATTTATCATGTTTTCTGATATATGTATTGTAATCTTAAACTTTTTTTTTCATGGCACTTCAATTATCGATTAAGATATAAGATATTTAAACTTGTACCTATATATATATATACTTAGGATGGCGGTAAGGCAATGCTTTTTTCTTTTTGAATTTCCATTAAATACGAAGATCCCTGTTCAGCCAAAATGTAAATTCTACGCCTCCGAAATTTTGATACGGTCCCTACTCTACGATATTATTTTCTCTTCCAAGATAGCAAACCCTGCGAGAAGAAAGAAGAAGGGGCGAAGGGGTAGAAAGAGAGAAGTAGATTGGGAGCGGTGAGGGGCGAGGAGGAGGTCGTAAGAAGCGGGAGATACGACTCTGTGTGGCAGTTTGTTACGATGTTTATAGCCGCTGTGTACGTGGCTCACTCCTCCCTGCCTCTTTTTTTAAACTTCCCGCCAAACCCAACTCCCCCGCTCCCTTCCTTGGCGGGCGTTCGGAATACAAAACAAGTAGAAGGAACGATATCAGATTTGAAATTCGAACGCCTTTTGAAATGATCTTCTCGAACGTCGTTTGAATACGGAATGCTCCAATGGTTCGAGCTTAATGTAAATTGGATCCATTGAGAATGCTTTTCGAAATACATTCCAATAAATTTAGGAATCAATGGTTTGTTTCCAACGGATTTTAAGCAATTTAAAAAAAAATAGAAAGGTTTTACCAATAAAGATAACAAAATTATATAATAATATATAATGCAGAATTTGGCAATTAGGTAAAAGACAGGGAAACAATTTTTTTCTTAATATTAACGCATAATATGGAACTTGGATTATGGCAAATGGAATCATTTAAATCACATTAAGATAAAACCATGCAAATTATTGCAAAATCAAACAAAATCATGAGTTTTTGGTTTGAAAATTTGATCGCTTAGAAATATTATAGATGCTTTAATTAAATACTGCAAATAGAAGATATCTTGGCCTTGGAAGCGATCGATTATTTTTTTGAAAAGTCTTTTTATAAGTCTAGAAAAAACTAAAGTATCAGGTCTATAAAAAAATTTCAAGTACAAAATCTCCTACTCGAGAATCCTTTTTCGGATATGGTTTTATTGTATAATGTGGCAAATTCAGTTATTTAAAAAGCGATTGAAAAAAAAAAATTAATTTTTATACCTGAACTACACAAAATAAAATAAAATACGCTTTTGCGCGTTGTTTTGTTTACATGAATAAAAGGGGCGGAATCTAACGAATTTAAAAATGCAAAATTAATCTTTTACCTTCTGCGTAAGGATGACGAGCGTTCACGTATTGAAACAATTTAATAGTTTTTCACTTATTTGAAAAAAACTACCATTCAAGAAAAACTACTAATTTGATAGGATATGATAACATTTCTTTTTTTTTAAATTTCAATATTAGATAATAACATTAAATAGCTTTCACATAAAACATTTCTCAACGAAACCGGCTGCTTTCACGAATTGTTTTCGTGACCTCGATCTGTGATTATCAATTTAGATACCTTAATATTATTATTTTGCAAGCTTTGACCAACGTAATGTTCTGCGTGTAGTCCGTGTCAAGTTTTGAAGGCCATAAATATACGCATTTCGACATCAGAGAGATTTAAGCTCCTGATAAGAAGTTAATAGCACTAAAAAATTGACAAACTTAAAGATTATGACGAAACTATTACGTTTTATTTTAGCACTAGCAAAATGAAAAATCATGGGCTATTAGAATGTGGAATTATTATTAAATGTGGAATTTGTGAAGCTAACAGTGATTATAAAAAAATATTAGAGACTGGAAATTTCCCATTCAAAAGAACACCATTATTAAACTTTAAGAAATCAGATCTTTTCCGATATAGACCTGCCAAAGATTTAAATAAGTTAAAATGTAAATAAAAGTAATACAAGTTTCAGATAAGAATTATTTAACAATTATTAAAAATAATCATTACGTTCCATACATTATCGCGTGTATGATGTATGAGTTAATATACATTAGTTCCAATTTAAAAAAAAAAAAGTTAAGAATTTAATCACGAGGTAAACTCACTTCTATTTTTATATAGAGCTATGTTTATTAATAAAATATGACAGTGCACGGAAAATACATTTATTATAATTTTCGCGGTTTCCGAATCAAAAGAGTTTTCCGAATATTCCCTTTGGGTTTTTGACTCTTTAATTCCAAAAGCTTTGTTAGGATACCTAATCTACCTTCGTTTCAAAGTATAGAAAAATGTTATTTTCTGTTTTTAAAATACTAACCGAAACCTTATTGTTTTGGAAAACTATGAAAATTAAAAAAAAACCCACACAACAATTGATTCCGCACGCCACTGTTTCGTAAACTACTCAAAGTTATGGCTTTTTTTCCCCCTTTTCAAATTTTGAAAAAGAAGCATTTATTTTCACAAATCCTTCCAATACCTACTTCTAATTCATGTTTTTTATACAACTGTGTGATCTTATGTACCAAACAACTTTTTAGGTGAATTTACCATCATATCTTAAGGTAACGGCTGCGCTGTCTTTTTCACACAACACTTTAATTTAGTTTACTTAACCAAACAAAAAACAAAATTTTTAATCAAAAAATACAGCAAATATCTTTTAATGATTTGTGATTCTTTATTTATTTGTGTTTATTACAAAATCTAGGCCTTAAATTTTTTTTGATTTTATTAGCAAATTTGGAACTTTTTTTCATTACCTAGATGTTAAATGTAATGAAATACGACGAAAAGGCGTTTTTTTGGGTCAAAATTTTAAGTTTACATTCGACGTAAATCGACCATTTGGAAGTTAAATTTAAATCCATAAAAATGCTGTTATTGATTATTTTATATTTACAAAAAAGATGGCCAAGTATTTTTTAAAATAATTTTTAACCCGCCAATAATTGCCAAGGTTGCCTGTAAAATCAAGTCAAATCGGCCTGTAATCATATTTCTGTACTAGATATTTTCTGTGCCTTTTGATTAAAAAAAAATATTTTTAGTTTTCTTGAGTATTTTGACCTCAAATCCAATTAATTTAAGTTTTGTATGAGAAAGGCCGAGCCGCCTATCCTGTTAAATGCTGAATTTATTTCCATTTTTTATCTTTAAAGAAACAGCGTTTTTTAAAAGAGACTGATATAAATAGGTATTATTTACATAACGATTATCGGATTTAGGCTGAAGGCTAAAGGCTGTAGGCTGTAAGCTGTAGGCGACCGAATGGCTTTTTTCCCAAGAAACAACTTGAATTAAGGTTTAGTTACCTACTTATGTAACATTTCCAGTCTTGTTTGTAACCCACAGCATGATTAGAGTCTCGTATATAAAAGCGATTTCCGCTTATATATTACGTTCATTATATCCATTGAAGTCCAGTGCTTTATTGGATGATTTCACTTCGGTAACAGGATATTCTCATTAAAACAACTTTTAAACATTGGATTTGGTTTTCATCTCAAGTCAAATTCTCAGCGTGAGTTTGATATAAATAATAATGGATTGTATCTTGTTGGATTTTTTCCTCGTTATGTTGAGATTTTATAACGCACAAAGGTGACAAGGATTGTGTTACGTCAAAAGGTGTTAACCTTGTGTTACAAGTTATATCATTACAACTAATCATTCGCTTAAGTGTGTTACATCGGAGGTTAAAAAACGAAAACTCTTAAAAGTATGTGGAAGAAACTTGGTAAAGAATAAAGTATTTCATATTATTATTATTATTTTACCCTGAAGGTATAAATATTTTTTTATACGGTTTTCATAAAACTGCGGTAGGAAGATATCTACTTCTCTAGATATTTCACTATGTAAGTGTTCACTATGTAAATGTAGCTGCGAAAATGTTGTTTGTACTTTTGTTTGGTACCGCAACAATAAAATTATCAGATTATTATTACGCCGAGATTATCAGTATTATATACAAATTACTACTTCTCTGGTGATATAAAGGGAAAGCTTTGAAACGCTACTTCGCCTTTTATGTCATCCGTTCGCGTCGTACATTAATTTCAAATATAAGTCCACTTGTTTTTCTAAAGAAATCCGATTCACGTCTATTAGAGTAAGAAGTAGGTAGGTACCTAACTACTTACTTTTGTCAAATATTTTTGATAAATATATGACACAAGTAATGTTCGGCCACGAGAAAAAAATTTGAAGTTATTTTCACCTCCGAAACAAAAGTAAGAATAATTTTTACAAAACATCATCACTTTTTCCGAAAAAAACATCCACCTGATTTAATTACTTCTTAAAATAATTGGGAAAATAAATGTATCGAATTTATTCATCAAAAAAAGAAAAAACCTTTTCCGCGTTCACCCGTCCCGTGACACCCTCCCCACCCTTCCATTCCACTTTCCCGCCTTCCACCCTCCCGCGAACCAGATTGCCCCCTTCTCCCACCTTTTCTCTCCGCCGCTAAACTATTTTTACGCATTTTTAAAACAATTCTATTTTCATAACGCCAGAGCTAATTGTTATATGTAAAAAAATACGCGGGCGTGCGCGCAAGAAATTACGCAAATTTCATCGCAATCGGAAGAATGGTTTTTATATTAAGCTTTTGATTACAAAATATCTCCATTTTCTGAAAACAAAACTTGAGAATAATCGAAAATCGATGTGATAAATGTGAATCGTGAAGCCTTTAAAAAAAATATGAAGTTATTCATCCTTTGAAAAATATCTCAAGTTATAAAATCATTAATTTTGCAAGTTAATAAAATCATTCATTCAGAAATTCTTCAAAAAGTATTCATTGCACTTAGTTCATACTGCAAATGAAACTTTGTAGAGGGGTTGTGACTTGAATTTTATATTTCTTAAATGTTAATTTATGACCGCCGCGGTTTAGAGTTAACCGTGCGAGTGTCGCTGGGTTCCAAATCTCAATTTAAAATTTATTTCTTATTCAAGAATATTACAAAATTATTCCATATTATTTTTGAAATAAGAGGGTTCCAATTTTTTAAAATGTTTTTGTCAGTACCTACCTACATAATCTATACTGTAGTTAGCATTTAGGTATTATGGAATGTGAAACTGTAGATAAATATTACCTGACTGAAAAGCCCTTGTCTCTATTTATGCTATACACCTGAACCTGCTACGTTTCAAAGATAAATGCGCAGAAGATATTAACCTATTACTTATATATAACCTAACTACTATACTATATATGCTCTGTATTTAAGTTAAGAAAGTGAAATATTATATTTCTTTTAACTTAATAATAAAAAATAAAAAAAAACCTAAAGCCAATACTAGATTTCAAATATTTGATATTATCACCTATAAACAAAGCCAATACTATAGATTTCAAATATTTGATATTATCACCTATAAACAAAGCCAATATTATCACCTATAAACAAAGCATATTTTTTGTGAATTTTCAGATAATCGCTGTGATATTCAAAGTGTATCAAGCCGAGTGAGTGTTCCATCCTCCATTATAGATCACATTATGTTCTTAGGTATTAATTTGATGTATAGGAACCTACCTACATAAATACCAGTTAAATATGTAAAATTAAATTTTCCCAAACTAAGAGCCGAAATTTTCGTTTGTTTTCAATGTTATTAAGTGCGAATTTTAGTACGCAGCACAAATTACATTCCAATGTATTTTATTCATAAGAATAAAATTAACCTTTTTTTTCGAAAACTCGGAAAATAATATATGCATTCATGCGTAAGTTATTGGTAGGTACATCCTACAAAATAGTACGCCAGATTCCGTTGGTTTTACCAAAAATATTAAAAATTTTCGGTTCCTGCTTTCCTAGATATCTTTCTACCTACTTAGCATTTCATTCTTCTAAACAAAATATAATTTAGGGGATGAGATTTTCCGCAACCCCGATGGCTTATCTTTATTGTTATTTTTTATCCAAGCCAAAATATATTTTGTCCTTAAAAATTTATGAGCGAAATATGATAATCTAATGTCTTCGGAACCCCCATTTTGTTTTGTAAGAAAAAAGGACAATGGGAAGGAGGGTACATAATACATTGTAATGGAAATTTGCCTTCTCCCATTTGTTGACTGTTCTTTGTATACTAGAGTGTTGATTTACACACAGAAGAAATCATATAAAATGGTCTCAGTTTAATTTATCCTTTCTGAAATCGGTTTGAAAATCTAAGCCTACAGTTCTGTGCCTCAATAATCGTTGTAAATCATTCAACAAATCCTTTTTTTTGTGAGAAAAATAAAATCAGGTTTTATGTCTTTGAAATTTGCTGCTGTTGGCAATAAATGTTTTAACAAATAGGTAGATACCTACCTACATAATTAATAGCTATAATAAATAATTTTAACCGAAACCAATAAAAGAAATCTTAAATAATCAGCGTTAATAAATTTATTGTTTGTGTTGAAATAATTATTGTGCAATTATTGTTAGATTTTTTTATTGCGAACAAAAATCAAGTAAGTGGATTATGTTTTTATTCGCGTTTCTTGCACAACGTTTAAAAATCAATACATCGGCGCGAATCGCATTAATTGCGGTTTAGTTTAACAATCGAAAAAACATTTAAAATAGGTGCCAAATTACATATTTTAGCTATCAGTAGGTATGAGCAATAATAAATTATACAGGGTGTCAAAGAAATCGAAAGCTGCGAACATATAGGTAACAAATAATAATATTGTATAACGCGCACTTAAGTAATAGTAATGGCACATTTTATTGGCTATTAGATTTATTTTTATGTCCGTTGTTTGTTTATGTGGCCCTAACCGAGCACGCGAAGTGCCTGCTCGTATGATGGATGTTAGAAGCTGTGCTGATGATTTGTTACCGTCGTATATTTTTGTAACATCCTGTACGTGAGATTGAGTTGCGGCGTTTGTATCATTGTTTTACGGTCAGTATTACAGTTTGATGATTCTTTCAGTGAGACAATGATATTCGATGTTTGCTCCTGTCATCGTGGGACGTGTGATCAAACCTTGCGGTACACCGCGTATCCTGTAAACGTCATAGAAAAATATTCAGATGTCAGCAGTGATTTAAAAACCATTTATTAGCTTACTTTACCTGGAGGTGCTTTACTTTTACCTTTACTTTGCATTCTATTGGTGGTTTTAATTCATGGCTGGTATGAAAATGACTGATTTTATGTAGCTACAAAATTTAAGAAATGCTGCAAACTCCTTGCTTTTCCGAAAAAAATGTATGGTTGATCCAGGACATATCATTTTTGTGTGAGATTAGTAGTCTGATTTTAATTTTTACAAAAAAGTCTTCAAATTTAGAAAAGCAATGTATATTTATTTATTTCAAAAACATACGGCACAACATGTGCCATTAACATAATTTATATTTATGTATGTATTATAATACAATAACAAAACATAAAGTATAATGAAAAGTTAAAGATTGAAAAAAAAAAGTTAAAAGGTAGGAAATAATACAGTCAAAAGTAAAATGTATAGACTATAAGATAGATATCTTAAAAATAAAAAAAGTACAAAGTAATATATATTAAAAAAAAAAGTGTAACAATGTTATTAGAAAAGGTTGAAAACACGGAATTAGTATGTAAGAAGTGTGATGTTATTACGATTTCAAAATCGCTCTGTCATTCAGCAGCGCAGTCCAACGCGCATGCGTTACAGTACGGCAACCAAATGAAAATTGCTAGTATTTAAAATCAAATTACGAGTGGTTGTTACAATCGAAAACACTGTGGAATTCTACTGAAATAAAAGTCGTGAAACGGTTTTGTATTTGAAATTATTGAATGCACCATTTACAGCTACATACTTTTATTTCATCTCGTAATACCAATTGCACGTATAATTATGAAGTGTTTAAAGTTATTACTGTAACGAGAAATGGAACATTATTTCTAACAATTATTAAAAAAAAAGCATTGAAAAACTTTTTAATGATGATACCGCCTCGTTACCCCTATGAACCAAGTTATAATATCGAATCGTTCCTACAAGCATAACCAGTACAAATACTAGTACAGTAATAAATAATAAAGTTTCGAGCACTATTACTCTAATAAATCAATAAATCCACATTGCAAAATAAACACCAGTTAATAGGTTATTTATTGGTGCACGGTACTTCACTTATAACGCTTAATTTGCACCTTCTGAAATGATGAATTAGTGTGGGAATGTGTGATGGCCGTTTTACTAATGCCGATTGAACACGGCACGGCGTTCATATCAATATTTAACGTCTCAATTTAACGCATTATAAAGAGCTCCTGAAATGGTTTTCAAATAAAATTGAAAATAAAAAATGTTTAGTGCCTATAAAAAATCATTGTAGGTATACTACCTACTCATACATCTCGTGATTTATTTTTACTTTTAAGCGTTTTGTAGAGCAAACGGAGAACATCAGCTTTTGGACATTAAGTTTCGTAGGAAGACTGATGCTCTTTTAATGAGTTTTTTTTAACGTGATTAGCACACCGTATTTTGCAATAAAGTTTTTCAATTGAAAGAATTTTAAACTGTTTTGCGACTGTCAGTTGCATTTAGGAGTGAAATTCTATAAAGTAACTGAATTGAAACTTTCAGAAAGGGTGATTAACGAATAGGTTTTTGTATTTTTCGCATTGCTTAAAATATCAGGGTATATATTTCAGGATGAACGTTTGCCCGTGGGTATTATATACTCTTTTTTGTTTATTTTCTTTAACATCACTACAACTGCAATAAAACGTTTTCAAACCCCTTTTCTTACAATCGTTTTCCCGAACCAAAAATGTGTTTTTGTTCAATTTAACCTAAAATTGTTAACGTGATCCAAAAGTCCAGGAAAAAATTGAAATCGGAATTCACGCCCCTTTACGGGAGGAGTTTAAAAATACTTTCGTTGATTTCGTTAAGGCCTGTAAAAAACATGAACTCCTTTTTTGCACATTGTTTATTGTAATAACAAGGAAATTTAAAATTGATTTCACGGAACCAAGCAACGCAGAGCCTATACGTCTATTCTCCGCTTCGGCCGGGGTCGAACTGATGCAAAATGAGTGTGGAAACTCAGTAGTCCATGGGTGGACTGCATAAGGTTCACTTTGAAAATCCAAATTCGTCGATTGTCGGCCGTTCTGTGAAATAACAACGCGAAATGCATATTTTATTTTATTTTGTGAATATCGGGCGTAAATATAATTTTTTTTACGATTATTATAAAAGAAACTAAATTTGCTACATTAAACAATAAAAAGCATATCCAAAAAGGGGTTTTAAAGTAGGGGACTTTGCACTTGAAAGTGTTTTTTTATAGACCAAATACTTTATTTTTTTCTGGGCTTATTAAAAGATTTATTAAAAAAATTACCGATGTTTTAAGTGCCAAGATATATTCTAAACCTCTATAATACTTCTAAGCGATCAAATTTTCAAAACAAAAACACATGATTTTGTATGATTTTGCATTATTTCGCATGGCTTCATCTTAAGACCAACTTCGATTAATCTATTGAATGGGCATATTAAAAGGGAATATTAAATACAATATTAAATAAATAATAAAAATTTACAAACTATTAAAACACATTAAATTAGCGCAGACATTTGACAAATTACGGGAGGTCATAATCTGAATTATTGATAAATCAATTCCAATTTAAAATTACAAAAATTACACAAAAAAAAATTATATTAATGATAGGAACCGAGGTGTTTTATTGCTTTTCCGAACCCTTCCCACAGTCAGTTACAATTTTTAAAATGAAGCTTATATTCAAAGAAAATTCGAGTTTGTTAAACCAGAGTTACGCAGGTTGTGTAGTATTTTGGTGATTGTATTTGATTATTTTAAGTTCCTATTTAAATGTGTATTAAACATTCTTGAACTCGAAACCTCAGTACCTACCTACTCTTGGAATGTTTGAACAGGAAAGCAATATAGATTAAGTTTCTCCATCTCTTTTATCGAACGATCGCTCTGTCATGTCTAGCGTCTGAAGCAGATACGGAGGGTAAGCCAGGCCAGGTCCGATGCAGTATATACTTACATACGCAAGCTAATGTGGGCACTGCACATGTCGGGGTATTAGTAGGTACTTGTCTGCTAGGTAAGTAGGCACTAGGCAATGCCTGGGTCCCCTATTTTCTTATGGTATCTTAAGCACTTCATTAGGGGGTCAACAAACTCTGCTCCCCATGAGTGTCGTGAGATACACACCAGTCCTTTGCAGGCATGAATCGTCTCTTCTGGATATAATCACACTCGAGTAGGTATCTACCGCTATCTATCTATAAGAATTCAATGGACATGTTTTAAATTGAATTGATTATCAAGTGATTGCGCCTTACATACACAATGTATTGGTCGTTAAAGTTTTCATTGAACAGGAAGGTCACATATGTAGGTTTGATAATATGGGCAAGAAATAGACAAGTTTTGAATCAATTTGCTTTTCAAACATCAATTGAAAGATAGATAAAGGATACATTTATTTAGCTTGCATTTTATGACTTATTTTGCATAGGTATCTACTTAATTCATAGTGTTTTCTCAAGAAACTATCGAAAAGCAGAAATTCTTTTTTAATGTCCCATTAAAAGCTCACTGCGAGCTTTGGCTTCGTAAAATAAGACAAGACGCCAAATTGTCTGTTACCTATTTTAATCAAGAATAAAGCGCAAACATATACCTATGAGTGTTTAAGAATACCTATTCAATATTCAGGGAATAACAATAAAATTATAAAGATAAAGAAAACTTCTACTTGTTTCCCTATTCGTTGGGAAAAATGCAGTAGTATTTTTTTCTGGTATACAATGCAAGAAAATGCTGAAAAATAGATTTGCCTTATAACAACGGTGTTAATAAAATATAAAACTGTAGCCATGTGCACTTCATTAGCAAAATTATAATCTTGAAGTTCATCCCTTACTTAAATATCAACCTGACCAATTCCTTGCAGTTTATCGTTTCTGGTGGTTCTGGCACTGCACTTTTATGGGTCCACTTTACCAATAATTACGGTTGGATAACCTTATTTACAATATGTTATTATTTGCCCTGGGGTTAACAAGCCCCATGTGCTTTTGAGAAACAACCGCCGAAGATTTACGACGCGGGGCAGTCTTAAGTTTGTTACAAATCCATTTTATTAACATATTTAGTGTTCTCCCTGGAACAAGACCATTCATTATTGCTGTTCAAAATTTAACTGCTCTCGGAAATTTATGGCAGGAGAACTTAATTAAGGAACAATATATCAAACTGAATGCAAAAATCTGTTGTGGCGAGGTAAAAAGGTAATTTGTTATTCAATAAATGGTTTGCAAAAATAAACGGGCGATTATTTTAGTTATTTTAATTAGAAATTTGAAAAAGCGATACATTTTCTTTTAATTCTTGGAACAAAGGCGTAAGAAAACATCATATATAATACGCTGTAGGTATCGAAAATGTGACTTCATCGAAATGTAAAGAAATAAAAGCCACGTTAAATGATTTATAATTACTGGAAAGTCATAAAAATTTCCCATAATAAAAAAAAATTATACAAAGCCTCAATTTGTAAAAACTTAGCATGTTCAGTAAGTAGAAATACTAGACATGCACGGTTTCATGTGACGCGGTATATTTCACTCAAAACTTATTATTGGTTTTCATGCCAAATTAAATATAAGTTATTTTCAAGCCGCAATGTACTTATTTGAATCCATTTTATATTAAAATTATTTCTCTTGTCATGTAGGCATCAATTGGTACTATTTTGACTTCGTAACGTATCAAGGAAAAAAAATTCAGACTTTGTATTTCAGAATTTTTCAGTAATAACAGTTGATTATTAAAAAAAATTATAATGTCATTATAAAGTTCTGCAAGTATTTGAGTTACCTATCTATTATGACAGCTGTATCAACTTTCAAAACCACAAGTACCTAAGAATAAAATGAAGAATTAAAAGTAACGGTTAAAAATGTAGATACCTACGAAAATATTAGATATGTTTAAAAGTGAAAGACAAAAGTTTGAAGAAGTTTATAAATTTATGTTTTTAAATTATTAGATTACTTTTAAACAATTTTGAGTAAGTTAATTATGTTAGTCTTGAAGTTTCGCTAGGACTGTATTGAAAAGTGAATCACGAAGGCTTACAATAGTTTAAATGAAGAGTGTTTCAACGTCTGCCATCATTCAGCCATAATTTAATTCTTTTACGTAACGAATTCAAATTATAAAATTTATATATTCAGTATACCTTGAAAGGATTTCTTTGAATTAAACACAATAACTATAAATAGCTTAATGTTTCAGCGAGCAAAAACTATAACTTCTTGACAAACCTTAGGCGTACAATTGCAGAAGTGTTGTAATGACAGATGCTGTCTTTACAAAGTATGGAAGTATCTGTTTGGTTACAAGATCGCTAATCTTGAGGTAGACATGGGTGATAAGTACAAAGCTTCTAGCTGGAGTCTGTTGGAGGGACGAAAAAATCAAAGCCCCGCTTCTATTTCTGCATCCGCCATACCATAAATCTGTCTCCGCCGCATTTTACTACGCTTCGTGTCATCGCCGGGAGAGGAAAGCATAAATATTATTTTTCTGTTATTTATTTTTGTCACAGCGAGAAGGATTTGCCATTTTCTCATTGTGGGAGCACGGGGCTGGGACCCGCCCAGGATTAGGAAGACGCACATGGGAATTCAGGGAAGATAGATCCTCACGTTCTGTTGATAATAAATTTTGCAGGAGGCTTACTTAATTGCATGTGACAAAGCTTATGCCTCTCTAAAGAGAATTATTTTAGTTTTAAAGTCCACATATAATGGCATGAAATAAATTTGTTAAAAAATGACGATTTCTATTAGATTAGAAAAAAGGTTGATGTGCGATGTGCTTTTTCTTGGTTGCTTTCACCAGAGGGTGGCTATTACAAGGGAAAATTTCTTTATATAGACTGCAGCACAGAAAAGTTCACGGAAACTGCAGCAATTGTAGGTAGATACTTGCAGGATTGGAATCCGTATTATCTACATAGAATCAATAATGAATATGTTTCGTTACTACAATTTCTATATAAATTAAGCTTTGCAATCAACGCAATTAGTATTTATTCAGATACTTTCACTAGTAGAATACAAAAATCATAACTTACAGGAAAATACAATCATAAAATAAATAATAAACAACAAAAAACAGTATTTTTAAAGAAGAGTTATTAAGATAAAGCCATAGTAAATAATGCAAAATCACACAAAATCATGTATTTTTGTTTTGAAAATTTGATCGCTTAGAAATATTATAAATGCTTCAATTAAATAATGCGTGTAGAACATATCTTGGCCCTTAAAAATATCGGTCATTTTTTTTATAAGTCTTTTAATAAGCCTAGAAAAAAATAAAGTAACAGGTCTTTAAAAAAACACTTTCAAGTGCAAACTCTCCTACTTACGAACATCTTTTCGGATATGGTTTTATTGTTTATTGTAGCAAATTTAGTTTTTTTTATGATAATCGCAAAAAAAATATGATATTTACGCCCGATATTCACAAAATAAAATAAAATATGCATATTTGCGTTGTTATTTCACAATACGGCTGGCAGCCGACGAATGCGGGTTTTCAAATTGACCCTTATGTCGTTCACCGAAGGACTACTGGCTTGCCACACCCTACTTTCTTTCAAAACTCCCCTGGCCGGAGCAGGGAGCGGACGTGTGACTTCACGTCGCTCGGTTCCGTGAAATCAATTTTAAATTTCCTTGTTATTACAATAAACAATGTGTAAAAAAAGGAGTTAATGTTTTTTTTAGGTCTTTGCGAAATCAACCTGTAAAAAAAAATTCTCAAATACCTTTTTCAACCGTTCCAAAAGCTTTTTCTCAAATATTTTTAAACTCCTCCCACAATGGGCGTGAATTCCGACTTCGATTTTTCCCTGGACTATTGGATCCCCTTAATTGGATTTATTTGCAAATGTGTTGTTTTTTTCTTCTAAAATGGAACATTCGCTGGTATTAAAAAAAAAACTTCAAAAAGTTTCGAAAATTGTGTATTTTAGCAAATATCCCAGAAAATGAAAAATACAGTCTCTTTCAATGATATCCCCAGCTTATGTATTTATTATATTACAAAATACGTGATATGGACCACATCTCATTTTTGGGTAGATCGGTCAAATGATGCTGGCAGTAGATTCCTGTACAAATAACTTTCATGTTTATTTTTTTTTTAAATCGTAAATGGTGGTTAATATTTTAAATAATTCACCCCCAGCTTAAATATGCATGGGACATGTTTCTGTTAAATGCAGAAAAGAATAATTAGTTCATCCAACTAGAAAAGGGATGGAATGGTAATATCTGCCCTCCCTCTTGGATATATCTTCCTGTTTCCCCTTCCTTCAACACCCCTTTGTACGATTACATAACTTATTCATCGTTTGAATATTAAAGTACTGCATCTCATTTCACGGTGGCAATCTTTATTCTATTCAAGTTTTTATTTTTATTTTTTATTATTTATTAAAATTACAGAGAAAATTTTGTACAATAAGTAGAGTAGACCCACAAAGCTGTCATATGGCAGCTTGTCTGCAGGTTCTAACAATTTAAACATTCTTAATATAATATCTAAGAAAATATTTGTAAATACATTTATAGTTTTAAGGAAACATTAGAATTGATCACATAGTAGTATTAGATAATTTAACTTACAACTATAAATATATAAGATATTTCAATATACCTATCTAATAAAAGATATGTAGGCAGCTATATTAAGATATTCAAAGATACATGGAGTTTTCGTTCATTAACCATAGTTTTATCATTTTAGGACTTAGTCTCTCATTTTTTTCAAATTTTATGTTTTTATTGATTTTATTGAAAATCACTGGTATTAGATATTCAAGAGTACGGCTTCCATATTTATTTAATATTCGAGGAGTTTTTAGGCCCTTTCCTTCTCTAAATCTTGTGGTATGTTTGTGTACAAGTAGGTGTTTGTAAGGGCTTTCCCCCAAATTATCCATAATAGCAGTGAACCAGTGGAGACCTTTTATTGTAAGTAGGCTCTCTGAGCCATACAGTAATTTTAAGTTATGTCTCTGTTTGTAAATCTTAGTTGTGACAATTTTTTTTATTATGGCGGTTTGTAAATTTTCAATATATTTAATGTAAGTAGTGCTTGCATGTCCCCAAGTTCGAATACCATATCTAAGGATGGATTCGACCATAGAAAAATATATGAGTTTAAGAGTACAATGAGGCAAAAATGATGATATAATATTTAAAGTTAAGTGTGGTTGTGCCTATGAAACAAAATTGAAACAAAATTACAGAAAATGTTAATAATAAGTATCAATCCACATATTTGATTTCTTTGTTCGCTACCCACCTAAATACTGCCTATCTACGTTGAAATAGACTGATTTTAGTGTTATCATCAATCATCACCATTAAAATACTAATTTCGGCTGTACGTGCATCCTGCTTAATTCTGGTTCAACGAACTCAATTTTGCTTTGAATTAAATTTTTTGAAGTGAGAACTTCTTTAGCACCGTTGCGATTTGAAACTCGATGAAAATAGCGTCACTAAAAGAGACAAATACATACATCTATAGGATTTATCCTGCGAGAGAATGAGATGGATAATAATCAGTTTCTCTTTGTGCGGTACTTCGTAGCCTATCGGTCTTCTCTTTGTGCTATGCCTCGTCTTCTTTGGTTTTCTGAAAGTTTCACTTCTACCGTGTGTGAATTGCACACTCTGTTTTTCTTACAAACGTTTTATTGAGTTAGTTAATAAAATATTTATAAAATAATGTCCACAAGGAAACATTTCGTTTTATAAAATTATATTTTCACAGTAAGAACAAAATTCCCAATTCAAATACAATCATTCTTCAGACTTTCAGGCATTTCATCATACATCTTTAGTCTATATACATTAGGCAGTCCTGTGACTTTGATTTTCTCATGTGCGGCAATCTAACTCTATTTATGTTTCTGGCTTCATGTATATCAATATTAAATACTTGAAACCAGAAACATAAATATGTTTCATGTATATCAATATTAAAAACAATTTCATTCTTAAAAGATTTTGGCTTTTGGTTTTTTGTAACTTTATGCACACAAAATAAACACATTGTCTCTTTTTTATCGGAATCCAATTTAGCACATCTCTCATTTGATTAACCCTTGCGTACTTGCCTTTCCCCATTATAAATCTCATAGATGTGTGCTGTATAACTTCTAGCTCGTTCAAATTGAAACTGATTGCAAGAAAAATTCAGAAAAGCGATAAATTAGGTAGGTATACCTATTTTCATTTTCAAAATTGGATCTAATTTTTCAAGAATTAAGATTATCGCTGATTTTCCATGGGTCCGTGTTGGTATTAGATAACTCAACTGATTAATGATAATTGTCAATTGATGTTTTTAACTATTATAATTTGCTTTATTCATAGAATTTTGTATGAATAATCAGTTTATTTCTATCTACACCATTTTCAGGTCAACAGCACAACTTATATTCTACTAAGCGTACAAAAACATTACATTCAGGTAAATATTTTTTTTCGACAAATAGAGCTGAGCCATGGATTGAAAATGGATTTAAAAAATTCTTTCCAAATGTATCATTCGTTTTTTCAAATAAGAAATTTTAACGAAGGAAGATGAAAAAATTCAATTTGTTTAATTTAAAAAAATGGTTTTCCACAAATTAAATACAAGAAAAACCGTTACCAGTACCAAGTCCTATTTTCTAATATTCTCATATCACTTTTATTTTTTTATAGTAGGTAGGTACTATTTTTATTATTTTAAGACAAAAATATCTTTTGCCAAAGAAACTTTGTATTTTTAGCCAGCTTATAAGTTTTTATTCATATAAAAATACGGCGTTGCTTACTTGGATATCCACATCCACCCAAACTAGTTCTACCCTTGTAAGCCATTAATCCAAATAAGGGACGACTCGCCTAGAGCCTAGACAGTAGACACGTCCTTGGTTTACGCCCCTCCGTGTTCCGAAGGGGACGAAGCATTTTCTAATCCCAAGGGTGAATTTTTTGCCAAAAGGGCAAGTCACGTCGCCCAACCCTCCGAGGACATGATGCGAAACAGAACGCTGTTTCTCCACTCTGAAATGGGAAGAACACGTTGGAAATATAAATAAAATCAACTTTACTGGCTTTACATAGACTAAAATCCAACTATTTTGAAGCTATATCTAGTTCACTTCTGATAATTTATAATTTAATTTATTTCGCACTTTCATTATATTTCTTTAAATTCTTTTTCGATTTACCTGTTCGTAATGCAAATACAATCTTATGATTTGATCAGTTCTGTACTATGAAAGGGTGGTTCGTTACGTTTGGCGACTTAGCAGGGGTGCCCGGGTTCATTGAGTGAAGTTTGCTCGGGTCTTGGCGGCGGTTGCATCTGCTCAGACACTGCCTAGCGGGCCGAGTCGGGAGAGACTGGTTGTAAGAGACCTTTTAACCTCCCTAGCAGGATTCTTGGAATATCGCCTTGCATTGCAATGGGGGGGATAGACTCGTACACGTCACTCCTGGACACACTGATCCCCGTATTCCTATTTATTCCTCATACCCTATCCTTCTCATGTCTTCCTTTCTTTCCTTTCCTAAATAGATCCTCCTCACAGCATCCCCAAAGATGACATACGCCCTGAGGAGAATTACTTTCTTCAGGGCCTCCTGTGTGTAGCTAATGTAAAAAAACCGCCAAGATGCCGCTTATCGTCCACAGCCTAACTTTTTAACTACCTACCTACTGGTGAAATTATATATTTTCTCAAAGCCAAAGTTACGTCACGTTAACCCTTTGTATATTACACTAGGTACCTACCTGCTCAGACCAAGAATTCCTAGATAATAATAATTGTCCAACGGCCGAACATTAAAAACCTTTGAGAGGTCATCGCAACTATTTGAATAACAAAGCTCATCATTTGACGTGAACTAAAATTTGATGCATAATGGTTCCCTATTATCTCTCATGCCTGAGAGGATATTCAACCCTTATTCACTGCAAGGACAAATTACAACAATAAGTTTTATGAGGACAGTTTCACTTTTAAGCTCGTAAATGTCCTCTGTAAAAAAATACCAGGCCGTAAGCAATCAGTAACAATAGGAGCGCTTTTCTCACAATGCCTTCATGGTGTTTTTTCCACGAGCGACCACATTATTCAATAATTTGAATATGCTTTGTCTAATTCTGACCTTAAATTTTTGCAATTTACATACCAAACCGAATCGTCTTCATTTAAATAATGCGTAATTTCTTCAAAAGGATTGAGTTTCACTTTATTTTTAACCTTGAAAAGCAGTATTCAATGGATTCACTATTATTTTTTGGATGCGTTTACTGATATTTACAAAAATATTGAGGCCGACGCAGGTTCTACGAATATTTTAATAATTATTACTAATTTTAAGTCATGTTCAAATCTCATACATAAATTTAATATTATTTATTTTACTTCGTTCGTCGTATGCTTGGTAATTGGTAGGTTATCTAAGGTATATCTAAATCCCAAATGCGCAGGGCCAGTGGGATTATGGAACCTCAAATTGGGTAATGTTGGGAGGCTGAAGTAAAGAAGAGGTAGAGGAAGGTTGAAAAAAACAGGCTATTCGGATATGTATATAAACAGTGATAAGGAGTAACTTTGAACGATTTGATACTGAAATGTGCTGTGTAGTTATAAGAAATAGTAATTATTGGTGCTTATTGATCAAGTATTTCCACTTTGAAGCTTGATGCAATGGCTTTTCTACGTAGGTTCTTGACTACCTGGTCAATCAAAATTGTTCTCAGAAAAAATATTGGCATATCAAATCGTAAAATCATAGAATTTTAGGACTTGTCAAAGCGAAAATAAATGGCTTGTACGGCTGGAAAACCATCGATATATTGCGCTGCGAAAAATTCCCTACATATTGAAATATTTATCTGAAGACCGAAAAAACTTCACAAAATTCTCGTCAGGCCCAGCGTTGTATCGGGTATCCCACGCTTTCTCTACGTAAGTAGGTGCAGTACTCACCCAGAATCTATTAATGTTTTAATCTTGGGCCCGGTTAAATGGGGTGCATCGTCATTAAGTGGCCATCTTGAAAGATGAGTTTGAAGGCTTCTAGGTAACCCTCCAGGATTCAGTAACCCCACGGCTCTTCAGATAGGACAGTAATGAGATAGCAATTGCTTCCATTATTCTACCAATCCAGTACTTAAAGGCTCAGGAGGTCTAGTATGGACGATCGATAAATCGCTATATCAAAACGATATTGACGAAATCTGTCATCTTTCAGTTATCAATATTTGCGAGTATGTTCAACGATTGATAACAGATTTTCCGAACGACCATCGAAAATTTTTAGCGTGGCCTCTACAGTATCATATAAGTTTCGGTTAACTGTCAATTTACCAATACATGTAATAACCAAGTCCACAAAATGTTGATAACTTGATAACAACTGTAATTTTTCTTGTGGTTAAGGAAGGATACAAGGAACAGTATCTGAACAATGCGCGCTTCCGCAGCCAGTTATACAAACATGGACCGGGGAAGTTAAAGTAATATCTGGAGGTGGAGGACAGAATACTTTTGAATAATGTCGTTCTTTATGGAAATGACTGACTTATTTAATGGACGGATTGAACTGACGAGGCTCTTAGAAATATACTGTGGTCTTTCGAACTCATGATTGAAATTTTGCATCGCCCCCCCCCTGTCTTTTATAGTAATTAAGGTGAATCTAAATTTTTTTTCTAAAAAATATTTCTGTTAAGCGTATGCAGTGACTTCGAAAGATTACCAAATGTTTTTTTAATATTCAAAATTCACCTTATCTAGTACGTAGGTACCTACCTGCCGGTTTCATTCGGGTTTAACCAAACTTTGTCTTACCTTTAATTTTCGTGCAAATGAAAAACCTTATAGGTAAGTATATTTATTATCTTGAATTATTTTTACTGGTAAAAATTATATTTTAAAGCTCCGTGGCTCGTCAGTATAATTTGAGAATTTTAAAAAAGCTATCGGATATCTTTTGTCGGTTTCACTAAAAATCGTTATATAAAACTCATAATTTAATGGAAGTTAAATTAACGTTAATTATAGTTAATTAAAACTACACTAAGGACGGGTTGTTTCAAAAAATTTGATGGATTCATCAAATATTTGAAGTTAATTTTCACGTTTTGTGTAAGTTCTATTCAAGTTCTGTGATTATTTCAGTATTGTGAAGCAACTGTCCTATAACTATATAATAATAAAACTTGAAAAGAACTTACACAGAACGTGAAAATCAAGTTAAAATATTTGATGAATCCATCAAATTTTTTGAAACAACCCATCCTAAGGAAAACATCGGAATGTCTCGTTCAAATATACAGGTGTGTATGTACCAAAAAGATTTCAGCCAGAGATTCCTGATCATAAATGGGAAAAATAATAATTTAGATGTCATTCTTTTGTCGGATGACAATTTTTTCTATTAAAAACAATTGAAAAATTCTATACACGTCATCACTTATAACACTGCCGTACGTCGCAACGGATCACGGGATCTCCGTCTCGTTTATAAGGCGGTACTGGAACGAGATATAGTGCGTATACGTGATGGCCAAGTGTGATAGAAAAATATGTTTTGTTTTTAAATGAAAAATCGGATAGCGAAATGGCACACAGTCTTACTCCAATGTTCAGGAATCACTGATGGTTAAAATCTTCCGTATTGATACACACTGTATTTGAGTCGTTTAATTTCTATATCCGCTATATCAACTTTAACTGATTCGCAAAAAATGTCACATATCTAGCGTAAATAAATAATTCCATTTTAATTTTTTATTTAATGAATTGGAGTAATACGAACAGGGAACATCATTTATTATTATCGCCTCAGAACAGGGAACCCTAGTGAGGAGGACTGTGAAAAAAAAAAACTTTATAATACCTTAATATGATACAATTTATAAATACATTATGTACAAATTTTGCTATAGATACTAATAAAAAATAAAAATAAAATATATATATATATATAAATTCGAAAAGTATTCATTTTTCAATGTATGTCTAGCAATTTTAAAGTACTTTCGATAAATTTTTTTTAAAAGTTTTAAGTTTTCTTTATTCATTGAATTGTTTGTTACATAAATTTTAGAATTTTTCGACCACCAAGCTAGGCACATGCCCGTGTTATAAAATGGATATAGCGGATTTTGATACTCACTTCGTGATTTACTCACGATTCAGAAGCTTTTGAAACTCAACTGACCTAGCGCGCGAGTTTCTAAACCCGCCATCTTGGCAAAATAACTGCTCGTGATTGGTTGAAATCCGATATAGCGGGTTTCGATAGTAACTTCTTGAATGGCATAGCGGGTTTTGTTTGTCACTCGCAGTTTTAACGTGGTTTTTGGTCGTGATAAGGGAGGTTTTGAAACTCAATTTTAGGTTAACCTTTCGTTCATTCGTCGCAAAAATGTGAACAAGATGTTAAATTTAGATCAATTTGCCAAAAACATCGGATAAAGCGGGTATTGAAATTGTTGGACTCATTTATTATAACGACATATTTATCAACATATTCATGCGTCATTTTCCTTTCCAGTTCTTGATCGATATAAATTTTGTTTACATTTTTAGCTAACGCTGTAAATAGCGTGAAAAGACACTGAATTGATTTTCAATTCCGAATCGTAGATAATAAGGAATGCATTGAGCAAATCCCCAGGTGACGAATCGCCTCATGCGTATCTCGACCGATAAGACTTTACGACTTTAGCGTTCAGGTCACATTAAGCGTTTGTTTATTTTCTGATTGAATCGTCTGTTTATGAAACATTGATTTAACAGCTTGTTTTGTCGATATGGTCTATTGTTTAGTGCCACAAGTTGGTATGTTGAAAATTTTATGCCCAACGAATGAGACTTTAGCCTTGTAGGGCGGTGCTCTTACAACTGAGCTAATGTGCCCCTATCCGAATCGGTTTATACATAAGCAATACAAATATGCCATAAGAAAATGAAAATAATGTTGGTAGATCTCATTCGAAGGATTCCTTTGAAGGATTTTGAGATAACAACCTATAAAGCAGAAAATTTCTGTGCACCAAACGGAAAAAGTCTCAAAAATATGATGAGCTCCGGTGTTCTAAAATTTGCACAGCAATTTTATCAAGAAATATTATGCAAACCTAATCAACTCGCATAATTATTTCCAGACTTTAATGAGTTAAGGAGCTTTATACAATCCGCCAAAAAATAACAGAGTTCATAGATTTTGACATTATTTGTATTTAGATATAAAAAAAGAAGTTTAAATATTCTAGGTAGCAAAGTACTTACCTAATTAGGTTCAGAATTAACTTTGAAAGGTTTTTAGTAATTTATAGAATAAAATTAGATAGTCAAGGAACTCGTAATAAATTTTACAGCGCCTTTGAGGTGATTTTTCCCATAAACAGTGCTATCCAAATTATCCATTTATTATTATTATCTTAAGAAACTAGCTGAAGTTCCCGGCATTGCCCGGCCTTCGGTATTTTAAGGGTTGAATAAATAGGTATTTTTTAGACATTAAATTTCTAAATTAAATGTCGGTAAACGTCTTTAAAAGGTCAAGTGGGCAAAATTGAATTTTTATCGAAATAAAACTACTGCAGATTTGAATTAAAAACAAAACCAGACCATAGGAATGATACCTACAATAGATTATGAAACATAGGTAAGTAAATTTTCAAATTACAGGAAAAGTCGATTTGTAGATAACTAAAATTAGCTTGCTTTGTTCTTGAAGATTTTCCTACCTAACTAAGTATAATAATTTTAAAACAAAACAAGATAATATTGTGAAAAAATTTATGGATAATAATTGTCTAAGTCATTTCTATTGGACGTACCTACCCAATTAAAAATGATTTGCGCGAAAACCCCGATAAGAGATAGCACTCACGTAGGCAGTCGTCGAATTTATTATTATTGTAATAAATTCTTGGTGTTAGACGGTAGCTACTTGCATGAGAGATTAGAAGTACTTTGTTTTTACTAAGAACGGTAATAAGATTATTGTAAGATAACAAAATACTACTTATCGTACACAACATTATTAGTTTAGAGGTGTTAATCATTTTTTTTATTGTTCAATATTTTACAAAGTTTATATGTGTGATCTGATTTTCTTTCAACAATTTGGTAAATAGCTCTAACGGGTTTTGGTACAGTTAGAACAGGTACCTACATACCTGCCTAGTAATTGTTGCTAGGTACCTACCTGCTTACAAAACAATATAAAGTAGGCACCGAGTTAAATATAATTAATTGAGTTAATTTATTTATTATTGAAGAAGAAGAAAATACTAATAAATCTAAACGAAACATGACACAGAAACAGAGACAGAAAATTAAAAAGGAAGTTGGAACTGGGTACCGAACCCAGGATCTCTTGTCTTACCCGGACACAACGCTTTTACCAACTCGGTCAAGGAAACTTTGTATTTATTTTACCTAATTTTTATCGATTTCGTATCCATTTCAAATTCAGAATTATCAATTTTATCTTCAACTAATTTATTCCAAATTTTTGGCTTACAATCTATTTAAATGGTTACAAAATTTTTAAGATGATCCCCTAGTCCTGAACCTATTCGGGATTCGGCGGAGCAAGCGACTTTAGCGTTGACCAATCAATAGCCAACCATGGTGTTTTGTTATTTCGCTGGTACATTTTTAAGAACAAAGTGACGCGAAGAGCAAAGCACTTCTATCCCGCCCAAATTCGGGGCGGCTACTGAGTGGGATAATACGACCCGCTTTCGTTCCTTCCACGGTTCGCATAAGGCTCAAATTTGCAGTTGGGTTACGCCTCTTTTAATTACCTGTAAAAGAACATCGCCAAAGTTCATGTTTTATTTTTTTTAAAT
The DNA here is from genome assembly GCA_936435175.1 of Glyphotaelius pellucidus. NCBI lineage: Eukaryota > Metazoa > Arthropoda > Insecta > Trichoptera > Limnephilidae > Glyphotaelius > Glyphotaelius pellucidus. The sequence continues at coordinate 6,714,673 of OW386552.1, read as the reverse complement.
TTCAGGCATAAAAATTTTTTTTTTTGCGATTATTACTTATAAAAAAAACTGATTTAGCCATATTATACAATAGAACCATATCCAAAAAAGAGTTTATAAGTGGGAGAATTTGCACTTGAAAGTGTGTTTTTATAGACATAATACTTTATGTTTTTCTAAGCTTATTAAAAGACTTTTCAAAAAAATGATTTTAAGGCCTAGATGTGTTCTGCTCGTATTATTTAATTGAAGGATTTATAATACTTCTAAGCAATCAAATTTATAAAACAAAAGCACATGATTTTGTATGATTTTGGATTATTTCGGATTTATTTAGAAATTCTCTTTATGGGAAAAGGAATTTTTTTTCGAATTTCAGAAATTTTTTAAATATCTTCTTCTTCTTTTTTAATAACTTTGATGGGTAGTTATTTATTTAGGTGTGTGGATATGAACTAATATGTAAAGATTAGGTAGATTGGCTTATTAGTTAGGTTGTTCGTTACATTCGAAGATGCATGCAAATTTTAAAAGAAGGCAGTAAGCTTTAAACATTTGTTAATATAATATTTTACTTAACCATATAATCTTAGCTCTAACAAAAGAGTATTACAATTACGTATCATCACAAAAAAGTTTTATAAATTAAAAATGTACTTATTAAATGTTTGGTAAGAAAAATCAATGTGAAAGTTACTTGTAGGTAATATTGGTAGATATGATAAATACCTACCCACCTACGAAGTCGTATTTTAAGATATAATATTTTATCGTTTCCTTCCTACACGTTTCTTTATAAGGTAAGACCTTAACGTTTATTGAGATACAGAAGATTAAATTTCATATTTGGTCACTACAACAATTATTTTTATTTTCATCGGAATTAGATATGCACCATGTTTGTCAGTAGAAAGCTGCATTAGGAAGAGGAATGCCTGAAAGTAATTAAATCCCAATCAAAACGAAAAAGGTACAGATTATTGGAATCCGGTCCACGGGATACACTTTCTAAAATTTCTATGTATTGGTTATCTTTATTTATAAGTAGGTAAGTACATACCTATATTCGATAATCAAATATGAGAAGTAAATAAGCACTAATTGTGTATACGTCCTTTAAGGAACAATCTTAATAAGACATGTCTGTAAAACGCATAATGCTTTACGAGATGTAGACATTTTCAGATTTTAGATGAAGCCGTGCGAAATAATGCAAAATCATACAAAATCATGTGTTTTTCGTTTGAAAATTTGATCGCTTAAAATATTATAGATGCTTCAATTAAATATTGCGATTAGAACACATCTTGAGCTTGGAAACAATCGATTATTTTTTTAATAAGTCTTTTTATAGGTCTGAAAAAAATAAAGTATCATTCCTCTAAAAAATACTTTCAAGTGCCAAATCTCCTACTGATGAATTTGTTTTCGGATAAAATTTTATTATATAATATGGCAAACTAAGTTCTTTAGAAAATAATCGAAAAACCTTTAATATTTTGCCCAGAATTCACAAAATAAAATAAAACAATGCGATTTAAGGCTGTTTTTCCGGCATAAATCAAAATGAATGTTCAATTTCGCGAATTCTTTTCTTTATTTCTTTATATTATTATCTATGTATTTGTTTATAATGTTTATTTTTTCTTTTTAATCCTTGTAATATGTTGTAAAGGTACAAATACTAAATCAACATTTAACCGGTCTGCAACGTACGAATGTAGGTTGTTCATAATTTAATGTATTATAAGACTTTTTGATTTTTAAATAAATAAAAAAACACGTACTAATAGTAGATAATATCAAATTTTTGGCATCATCCAAGAATCAAAACGCTCTTTTCAAAAACGTTTTTAAATTTAAAAACATGCATCAAACAAAACAGCTTTTTGTAAACTCGCGAGAGAAATAACATTCTGAGCTGAAATGGGTGCAATGACCAAAAGTTCCAATGAGTTTTTTTTTTTTACATGAGTTCCACACAGGAGGCCCTGAGGAAAATAATTTCCCTCAGGGCCTATGTCATCTTTGGGGATGCTGTGTGGAGGGTTTTTTGAGGAAAGGAAGGGAAGGAAAAGGGTTTAAAGGGTGGGTAGGAATCTGGGGTTCAGTATGTCCTGGTCATCCGCCTTCAAGACCTAGACAAACCTCACCCCATGAACCCGGACACCCCTGCTAAATCACCAAACGTAGCGAACCACTTGGGTAAAAGCAAATTTCACGACACCAGAGCTCAACAATAGATAGGTACCCTTTACTCCTTAATAGTCTTTTGTCTGCTTTATAGTTAAGATTGAAGCTTTTGCAACTCGAATATTTTATTAAATCTCAAGTCTAGTGCTTCCGGTTATTTGGTCATAAAAATTCGACTGCATAGGTAAATGAAATTACGTGATTTTACAACTGGGAGCATTTTGATATGAAGGAAAGTGGTTTTCCACTTAGCAAAAAGGCTAAAATCATCGATGATTTTCACTATTTAGAGTGTAGCTTTAACAATATTTTTTTGCTCTGTGGTTCTTTCAGGTTTCGCGGTGCTTTTAATCGTTTGATATATTATTATGCATTTAAAATCTGTACGTTTGAGATATTTTAATGCCACAGTAAATTCAATATAATGTTTTAATTATGTCACCCGTCGCCATACGTCTTGGTACACCGAATGGGCGAATCGAATCGGAAAGCTGTTAAGAGTTTGATGATCTGGAGTTAACGGTTTAATGGTGCCGGTGAATTAGGATGGATTTTCTCAGGTAATCCCCTCTAATACTCGTATTTTCTACACAACATCTTCATTTAAATATCTCTCAATAAAATAATGGGTACCCATTAAAAACGTAAAAATGGCTTTGCGAGATTTAAATACTGAATGATACATCAACGCCGCTATTAAAAGTTACGCTATATTAATAAATTATTGGGATTATGATCTTGAAATAAACCGCCTTTTATACACAATATTTAATAGACACAGTATTTTTTTTAATAAAAATTTTACCGACTTCATAGATAGGTAGGTACTGAAACAATGTTGTAGAAAAAATTAAATAGAAGAATATGTGTTTTATTTTGTTTTTAAAAGTTCAGGCACAAATATTGAAATGTTTTACGATCATTTTCTAAAGAAATTAATTTCACACTTAGTACATTAAAACCTTTACCGAAAAGGGGTTCGTAAGTGGGGGTTTTGAGCTTTAAAGCAGTTTTTATAGGCCAGATATTTAATTTTTTTCCAAAACAGATCAAAATAAGTAGGTACTTTTCTACCTAATATTTTGTGTAAGGTGATTTACACCTAGGCATTATTTACCATAAAACGTACTAAATTCGGTTGTGGGTCTATCTATCCGTGAGTGATTATAACTTTGATTCAATAAACTCAAATTAGTTTGGAATTGAAAAGTCATTTTTAAAATTTGAACTGATTAAGTAAAAAAATTAGGCGAACGATAAAATACCTACGTATCTACCAAAGCTTTAATATTTTATCAGAAAATTATTTTACTTGTTGTTTTCAAAATTCGAAATGATGTGATAACTAACTCACGTTAACGAAAATGTTTGTTAAAAGAATTGAAGCTGCAAATGTATTTTCTTGATATAAGTACATACAATAGGTACTGTTTTTAATTATTTTTGTTCTGATACGATATTTATCATAAACTTTCAGCATCAAAAGTTTTACATTTATAATAGGGGAGAGTATGGTATGTCGTATTACTTCGCTTAAGGTGATCCCATAGTCCTTGAAAAATTCGAAATCGTCTGTTTTGCGAGGGATTATAAAATACTTGAGAAAACTTGACAACCAATAATAGACGAGAGGCGTCAGGCTCATAAATCCCGAGTTCCGCCCTCAAATACACTGTGGTAAAAATTGTGAAAAATATGAACATAATAATTATATTAAATACTTATTTATGATTATCAAAATACATGGTAAAATTAACATATTATGGGCCTAATTTGTAGAACAAGTAACTTTTATTTATCAAATTTTACAGGAGGCAGTAAAGACTGTTTTTTAAACTCATGAACCAAGATGAACCGCTCTCCTTCGCACGGAATAGACTAGGTTTATAAAACATTTGAACGTTTATAAAACATTTGTTTATAAAACATTTGAACTTAAGATTTGTATAGTTTATTAATAAAAAATGTTTAATAATTTTGAATTTTTAAATTATTTTTTATAATATAACTTTATAGGTAGTTATTAATATGCAATTTAAAGTTATTTTATCATACGATTTATTTAACTCTTCTATACACTCTTGCAGTTCACATTTCTTTAGAATTCTATTGAAAAGTTTTTATTTTCAAGCAACCAGTTGGGCAGCGTTGTGGGGCGGCTTAAAGAGGATCTGTAAGAAGGGATGTATTAACGCGAATTTTGAAGATGACGGAATATATGAAGGAATCATTTGCTCTGTGTGGAGGAGGGTACATTAATGCAAACATTTAGTTTACAGTTAAGTAATTGACTGAGAGTGGTGAACTCCAAATTTTAAGTGGATAAAAAAAAAATCTTCATTCTTGGGAATCTGTTTTATATAATACCGACTAAACTTTAATTAACAGTTAACAAAATTATGGCGTTGTTTCTATCAAGAAAATTTATCTTATTTTCTAGTGCCTTTTTTATTTTTTTTTATGTGAATACCACACAAGAATCTCAACTACTGCTATTTGGAGTCAGTGAGACTATGGCATCCCCAATTGGGGTATGTTGTGAGGCTGAAGGTAGAGAGGAAGCGAAAGAGATGGGGAAGAGGAAGGTGGGGAAGTACCCGACTATTCAGATCTGGTCACTAAGCAACGTTTAAATTTCTAATTTTGGTCTTACACCAGGGCGATACTGAGAGTATCTTCCATTCCGGAACATGCCACAAATATACCATAATAAATTATATTTAATTATTTGAACCCGCGACCATCGGATCGACTTTCCCCTCAAACACGGAGGCCGTCAAATACATTTGACCAGGAGGCCTACAATTATATTTGAACTGCTAATAAATTAGATTGTTTAAAATTCTTTTGGACAATTTGCATTTATTTAAAAATAAAAATATTGGAAATAACAATTTTCAACAAAAATATTCACCAACAGCTTGGCGGTTAACAACTGAAAGGGAAAGCTTCGGACTGTAATTTAGGTATTAATAAACAAAAAAAATATATTTAATCATTCCCCAAAAGTAAGAACTTGGCAATAAAAGTTAATTAATTAAAGCTAATACGTTTCTCTTCTACGGAGATTTCATGTGCATAGTTAGATTTATGCCAGTGTTAAAAACGTAAAAATAATTAAGTTCGTTAATGTTACGGCGGAATTTAAAAAATCGTGTTTTTTTAAATAAAAATAATATAACTTTTTCAAAATGTGAATCGAGTACTTCAAGGAAGTCGCTTTATACGGAAAATGAAACGAATTTATAAATATTAAATTGTTAACGATATATTGAAATTTGCTCACTGTGCGGTACTGTTGTCACTGTTTAATACTCAAAAGCGCGCCAGATTTAAAATTGTAAATGTCAAATCATTGGCAAAGTTATTGCCTACTTCAAACGACATTTGGCAACAGAATTATATATTTTTTTTCAAATACGAGTATTATTATATAAATAAAGTAAATTATAAAGTGGTTAACCGGTATATTCAAACATCTACGTATATAACTAGGAAATTTTAAAATCGATAGTACGTAAACTCGAATAACATTTTACGGCGCAGAGAGTCACGGACGCCAAGGACGTCCGTCCACCACAACTGTTGGGTGGAGAATGCGACAAAAAGGCGGTGACGATTGTGTGGTTCTTACGTCCATGGCATAAGGTTCACTTTGAAATAACATTTTCGTCGAATGCCGGCGGTCTTGATTGATGTCAAAAATAACAACGCGAAAATGCACATTTTATTTTATTTCGGGAAGTTCATGCATAAATATCGACTTTTTTCGCAATTATCATAAAAGAAACTAAATTTGCCACATTATGCAATAAAATTAAATACGAAGAGGGGTTTACAAGTAGGAGAGTTTGCACTTGAAAGTGTTTTTTTATAGACCTTATACTTTATTTTTTTTTAGGCTTATTAAAAGACTTATAAAAAAAATGACCGATATTTTTAAGGGCAAAGATATGTTCTACACGCAGTGTTTAATTGAAGCATCTAAAATACTTTTAAGCGATTAAATTTTCAAAACAAAAATACACGATTTTGTATGATTTTGCATTATGTCGCAAGGCATCATCTTAACTTTCAACACTGTATGATAGAAATGGATTAGAGAAGCGGAATTAGGTTCAAATAAATATTTTTTTTATATTGGGTACGAAATTGATTTAAATCATATTTTACAGACATCTTGAAGGTTTTCAAATTAAAAGTTTTGTAAAAAATGGAATTCGGTACGATTTGACAAACCAGTATGGTAAATCGTACCACCGGTACATAAATCGAAGCTACAACATTATTTGAATTTATATTCAAGAAAATATGGACATTTTTAAGGCATGCATGCGTCGCAAATGTTTGCGTTACTGGTGCAAGTTTCATGCAACCATTTATGATAACGAACGCACTGGATCTAGTCTCCAGTCTTATCAAAATTATAATAATAAGACCACCATAGAATTAACTCCTCAATCTCCGCTTTTAATAGCTTCAATTTGTCTCTTGCCCCCCTATCCAACCTCTTTCTGTGGCTTCTTCTGCACCGAGCTCGGCTCGGTGTAATAAAGTCAATTCGGGCTGTCAGATGCCCAATTCTTGGTGGCTAAAACTATAAAATCACGATTTACCGAAATTATGTAGAAAACTTTTCTTCTAGGCAATCCGGTAAGCTAATCGACGAACATCGCTTGTCGAACTCGACAAGTATATTTTCGAGATGATTTTGAAAAATCGTTGTCCTTCCCCTTTGAAAAATCAAAATATACATTCCTGTTTTGAAAAATATGTCTTCATAGTGTAGGCTTGAAAACTTTGAATACTCCTACAGCCTCGTATGGTAAATCGTACCGGTACGATTTATCATACCATCGGCGGTATGATTTAGCAAACTCTGTGTTTTCGTGGAAAAATTACATCAAAACATTTAAGGGGATCCAATAGTCCAGGGAAAAATCGAAGTCGGAATTCACGCCCATTGTGGGAGGAGTTTAAAAATATTTGAGAAAAAGCTTTTGGAACGGTTGAAAAAGGTATTTGAGATTTTTTTTTACAGGTTGATTTCGTAAAGACCTAAAAAAACATTAACTCCTTTTTTACACATTGTTTATTGTAACAACAAGGAAATTTAAAATTAATTTCACGGAACCGAGCGACGTGGTGTCACACGTCTGTTCCCTGCTCCGGCCAGGGCGTTTCTGAATGGAAGTGGGGTGTGGCAAGCCAGTAGTCCTTCGGTGAACGACATAAAGGTCACTTTGAAAATCCACATTCGTCGGCTGCCAGCCGTATTGTGAAATAACAACGCAAATATGCATATTTTATTTTATTTTGTGAATATCGGGCGTAAATATCAATTTTTTTGCGATTATCATAAAAGAAACTAAATTTGCTACAATAAACAATAAAATTATATCCGAAAAAATGATCATAAGTAGGAGAGTTTGCACTTGAAAGTGTTTTTTTAAAGACCAGTTACTTTATTTTTTTCTAGGCTTATTAAAAGACTTATGAAAAAAATGACCAATATTTTTAAGGGCCAAGATATGTTCTACACGCATTATTTAATTGAAGCATCTATAATATTTCTAAGCGATCAAATTTTCAAAACAAAAACACATGATTTTGTGTGATTTTGCATAATTTACTATGGCTTCATCTTAAACGACATGTGACACAGGTATATGATTTTGCAATAGCAAATTGAAGAATATGAATACGTTAAGTGACATATTTTGGAAAAAGCTAACATACTTTTGAACACGAAATCACCTTACGCAAGAGCCGAAAAAAATTAGATAAATAATTTAAAACCAAAGAAAACTCCAATGCAAACGCACGCACGATCCACCACTGACAACTGTGATGCTTCTAATGGTTCGCAGAGTATTGTCAGAATTAAAAATAGTTATTCGTAGCTCGTAGAAAATAGTGACTCGTGACTTGTAGAAAATAATGAGTTGGTACGATTTGTCGACCGGTACGATATACCATAATATTCTCCCCTAAAATCTCGTGATCTATTTGAAGTTACCCATTTATTTGCGCTAGTAGATATTTTATAACGATAGGCATAACATTATCGGAGCTTGGTAGGTATGATATGAATCGGCCTGTATAGCGCAATGGGACTGTATATTCTGGTTTGCTAATTAAGTAGTCGGTAGCTTCCTATTTCCTTCATAATAATAAGTTTTCTACAAAAACCAGTCTGACTCAGAATACTCATTAAGACTTTACAATAAAACAAAGATCGGTTTCGTGTGTTAATTTTACCAATCACTTACACATTTTATCTTAATGCATAATTTTCCAAGGAGGATACGCCACGGTACTTGACAGCAGTAATAAGTTTTGAATAAGTCTCGTCGTAAAGCTTGAGAAATATTAGATACCGCCTATCGCCTCTGACTGGATAGAGTGCCCGACGTTGCCCGGTATCGTAATGGAGGTCCAACGAGCCAGCATTTCCAGTCTTAATTAACTAATTTGAATGAAATCTAAATAAGAGTGTTATTATCCGTCGGCCGCCGACTCCATTGACGATAAATTAGCGAGTTTTTATCGGAAAATGTCTTTTGCGTTCAAAAATTATAAACGTTTAAGAAATTCCATTTTGTTTTTATGTCTTCGAGTCGCACGAACGCCGGCCAGTTTTGTATAAAATAATAATGTTGTGAAGTTTACGTCGCCTATTGACATATTTATGTGACTGCGTTCGTCGTTGAGACCGAGACTATATCAACTTGCGTGTCATCTCTTTCCCTCTCTGTTAAAGTGGACGAGGGGAGAGTGAGAGAAGTTTGGGCTGGAGTTTCTCCGTTGGACGGAAGTCTCGCGGCGGCCATGTTGATTTGAACGGGCGGGAACCATTTTGTGTGCTCAGTGGCTCGCAGGGAGCTTGTTCAATAAAGTGTTGATGAAGAAAATTGTTTTGGTCTGAAAAAATAAAAATTACTGTAGGTTGGTTCCTACGATGTTAACATCCACCGCTGGATATTTTTTCGCAATGAAACACGCAAAGACGCGCTTACGAAAGATTGTTAAAATATTTAATTATTATTTTCAGGTGATACGTCATTTTTATCTAAGGTCTCTCTCTACCTGATGGTTATTATTTATTATTTTTTCGTTGTGGAACAACGACCCCAACAGCAGTCCCAACTGCTCCCAAATGTCTGGTGCTAGTGAGACTACGGCACTCCTAATTTAATGAGGCTGAAGGGAGTGGGCGAGGAATAAATGGCGTATGGGACGGTAGGGGACTACCTAGATATTCGACAACGATACTAAACACGGCAAAAGCCACCTAAATCAACAGTTCTATTCCCAATGGCGCGTTTCTCGCCAGGGCATTACTGAGATTAAGTAGGTAGGTATTAATTAACCACCGTCACTGAAATGTTGCTGGGTAATTTTTGCAAGTTGTGTAGGTAGATACCTACAGATGCAAAACAAACATTACAAATTTACAGATATGTAAATATTTAATGATTCCTGGAAAGCATTACCATATCAAGTCTCCAAGACATAACAATTGTTAAAATATGACAACCGGTGCTAAGGCCAAGGGCGCAGCTAAAGCAATCACAATCAGGAGGGGGGTTCGACCTTAAGGAGGAGTGGGGGGAAGGTTTCGATTCTGGGGACCAAGGGGGAAGTACGGGGTGGAGGGTTAAGAATTTATTCGTTTTTTTGGGACCTCTACACACCTTTCACAACTTTTCATATTGATAGAAGAGAGTTGGTGCAAATAATATTGATCATGGGCATTTAAAATGCTATTAAATATGCAATTTTTCCCGTTTTTATTCGTCTGTCTCTGTCTGCGTGGTCGAAATATCTTTAGGAAAATAAGTGCCTCTTTATGATACGCACTTAACGAGGATTTTTTTCTAAAAATTAAAAATAAATGAAATACTGTTATTGAAGAAAAGTACAAAATAATTTAAATATTCTGAATGATCTATTCAATGTTATTTTATAATAAAAATTTAAATTACATGTTTACAAAAACTGCAGACATGATTTTTGAAAAAATAAAACCGAACATTTAACATTTCGTCCTTTACAGCATTTCAAATTTTCATGACCGATGGTGTTGTATTTTCCAGTAATATAATCAATGAGTACCTTATTTTTCTTACACAATACTGATTACGAGACCGAACAGTGACGGGGGGGGGATGAACACCCTAAACCACCCCCACCCTCCTTACATATACCCCCTTGCTAGAGGCGTACCTACTACCTTCCAATATCATTATTAATATAAATTTCTAGCAAATGTTTGCAGACGACGAGGTGCCTACTTGAAAAACAATATAAAAACATAAGTTCGCGCAGTCAAAACTAAAATCATACTAAAATAACTACTTTCTAACCGGAAAAACAGTAAATATTATTACGAATCTATTAAAAAATATTACTCGGGCTTCTCTGGACGAAAAGTTTCGATTATTGGCAGCTTGCCGCTGCTTGATAAAACATACCGGATGCGTGCGCAACTCTTTGGGAAAGTCATCCTCCAAGTTGAACGCTTAGTAAGCGGTAAATTTTAAAAATTAGGGAGAGGATTTTATTGAATTTCATCCTCACCAAACCAACCTTAGCCGAAAACCCACTGTGAGCATCTATCTATACGCTATGTTACGTTTATTGGTAAAATTAGTGCAATCCGTGAATTTTTTTTTACATGAGCTCCACACAGGAGACCTTGAGGAAAATAATCTCCCTCAGGGCCTTTTTAATCTTTGGGGATGCTGTGTGGAGGGTTTTTTAAGGAAAGGAAATGGAAGAGAATTCTGGGAAGGAAAAGGGTTTAAGAGGTGGGTAGGAATCTGGGGTTCAGTGTGTCCTGGTAATCCGCCTCCAAGACCTAGACAAACCTCGCCCCATGAAACCGGGCACCCGGGTGGCCTATGGCAGAGGTGTCAAGAAAGATCCGCAGATTAACAAAACCATTTTTTTATTATTAGGTAATTGTTCCGCCGTTAATTAGAATTAACCTACAAAAGCGCTTACGTAGGTTGTGGGTAATGGTAAAATGTTCTAATACACTCTAGATAGTGATCTCCTTACCAAGCGTCACTGAGAAACATCCTTGCCTACTTAGCGAGAAACTGACAACAAGTTTAGTGATGAAGTCTCCACGAACATTGAGTTTAAATATTATTATTTATATATATTTAAACAAGCTTCAACCATGCAGTATGCTTGCGAATCATCTGTTTGAGTACTGTTTCAGTCACAATCTCGGTTTCAATATCATCTATACTTCGGGAACCAAAGAACGTTTAATTATCAAGAAAATATAAACGTTTTAGAGCATAGAATGAAAAAAAAGAGTAGAAAAAATGCCTTCCGTAGAAATTTGAAAAGAAGCAAATGTTATGTGTATTTAGCCCAGTAGCTCAGCACTCTGTCTCATTTATACTCGCCTGATGACGTAGATCTCATTTGAATTTCGTAAACACAGTATTGTAATGGAAATTTAAGCCCTTTTCGGCAAACATTTGAATCACAAAAACGTCCACAAGGCTTTACTAATGAACTTCTTTTTCTATGTCCGAGGGTTAGATTCTTAAAAAAACAGAACAATTTGAAATTAAATAAAGAATTTTCCTCAAGACTGACTTCAAATTCAAGAAATACCAAATTATTTTTTAGTATTCGGTGCGAATGGCACTGAAGATGTCTGATAAGTTCATTGAACAGGAGAAGTAGGTACTTCCTACGAATGGTAATGAAGACTGCAGGAGGAATGTGATGCCGCGTTGAGCCACGGAGAGAATTTACATGTTTTTGACATTAGCCATGCTCATTTACTTTCAAATTGAACAAGGAAGGAGATTATTAAGCCTGGAATTTAAATTAAGTTCTGGGTACCTACGCTCGCAGCTTGGTGCTGTGGGAAGGTATGTAGACAGAGAGGGGAGACACAGGGAGGTAATCACGTTTTCGGTACCGAAATGTAGAAATTTTCATTCATAATTTTTAAGTTAATCCATTTTTAATTTTGTTTTTATTTTAAACTTGCTGGTGCTGACGTGTCTGTAATTATTGCAATATATCTGGAACTCTTCTTGACACAGAGTTGACATTTTAAGTGTTCCTCAGCAATACATTTATGTAGTGAATAAAATAATTAAAATAAAGAAGTAGGTAGTTACCCATTGAAGGTAAAAAGTGAAAATGAGTGATCATTTACGAGTAAGTAAGTTAGATCTTGTACGACTATTAGTTTACATGTGTGACAGAAATAAAAAATAAAATATTAAATTAAAAATTAGAGTATAAAACATTATGACTATGAAATGAATGAATATAACTTGTTAAACGAATAGAAATAGTGATTAAAAAATGAATTTTTTTGAATAAAGTAATAAAATAATAATTAGAGCAAATTAATTAATTATTGTGACGATTATTATAGCATTATCAGCATTCTTTAAAATAGTTCCTTTCTTTTGTAAATATTATAAATAACCAAATGTGAACACTGATGGTATGAATATCATAAGTTTTTCATCTTTCCGAATACTCAGCGAGTTAAATATTTTAAGAGCAATATAAGAGGACTATTGCAATTAAATGTTTAAATCTTTATTCAACATGAAAATTTCTAATTTTTTAATATAATTTTAAATATAGCTCTTTGTACAATTTCTATTGGAAGAAGGTTACGTTTATATGCGGACTAATAAGAGCGTATTGTAGAGTGGATTGGATGTATTAATTTTAATTTTTTTTTACTACTTGACATATTTGTTCCTTCCATTTCAGATTTTTATCGATATATTTAATTTCATTTGTAGTTTTTAATGTTGTACAGTTTGAATTGCAATAATTTTTGCTGTGAGTTTTAATATTGTCATGCATGACAACGTTAAAACATTTAGGAGCATCGTTTGGATGGATTGAAAATGGAACTAAAAATGTCTTTTCACTAATTAGTGTGAGAAAATTTGCTAAATAAATTTAAAGATACGTATTCACCAATTTTTTTCAAATTAAAAAAAATATCACTCAACTACACATTAACGGCGGTGAAAAACTTCCCTAAATTAAAGTAAAACATTTTTTTTAATGGATTATCTATGAGAAAATTATTTCGTCATATTCAATAAAATATCTTTGTTATTTTCTGTTGAATGCTCAAATCAGAATGTTTATTTTATTTCAAAGAATTTAAAAAATGACTATTTCCTTTGACCACCATACCCAGTCTCCCCTATCTCCACAATAACGAGATTCGAAGTGACTTCTTGAATGCATATTTTTTATATTAAGTTTAATCCAAGTATGAGCCCGAAGTGCACGCAGTGGCGTAAAGTGACTGTCACGAGTCTAATATTTTTTATAAAAATTCGAGAAAATTGCATACTTTTACTGTTTTTGGTAAATTTTAAAATCTCAAGATATCTGCAAACATGTTTAATTATATATTATATTTTAATTACTATCTCTAATGCACGACGCATGAAGCAATGTAGGCGTGTTGAGTCTGTTCCACAGGTATGTCAATAGAAACTCCTCTGAAGAGCTAGCAGCATAATCCGCTGTGCACCGGTGCACGTACGCGAAACTCGAACGACACGAGCTGAACACCCATTCACAACATTGATGTTGGCTTCACGGAGAACGCTGGAGAACGGGTCGTTCCTTCGACCTGTTTTGTGCAAGTCGGCTTGTATGCAGAGCGAGCTACCGGCATCTCTTTTTCCTCCTTCAAATAATAGAGGGATATTTAAGACCCGCATTAAAAAATCCCTTCCTACAACCAAATAACTCGACCCAAACTTGAACACCTTTTTGATAAGTGAGATAGTGAGGTAATATTCAAATCTGGTCACCAAACACGGCTAAAGCCATTTCAATCGAAGTTCCATTTCTGAATAGTGGTATTACAGGGCAATCCTGAAAGTATCGTCTACTCTGTAACGTGCTGCAAATATACCTTCTATTATTAGTTTTAATTTATTAATCGTGAAATAACACAAATTAATCAAATGAAATTTATTTGATTTTGATTCGAACCCTCGACCTGCTAATTGCTATTCGAAAGCCTTACCTCTTCGACCACGGAGGCCATCATATTCAAAAGGTATTAAAATAACCTAAATTTTCTTGTGCAGATACTATCATAATTAAAATTAGATGAGCTAGGATTACGAGGAATAAAAGAAAATGAGCTGGGAAATTATTTGGCCCACTTATTTTTTTTTTCAAAAATGTTAATATTAGCCAATTTTTGCTATTTTATCCAATGCCTAGTACCGCTAATTTTGATGCCACAATAAAATAAATTAATAATTGTTGAAACCTAATCTGTGGCAACATTTTAATTCAAAATTAATAGAATACTTTGTTTTAAATACGTTTATTGTTTAAAAAAAATTTGTACTCTTTGTGAATTATGCCAAATTATCTCCCTCCTCCTTCCTACTCCCGCCTTTCCTAACCTATGTCTATTATTGGTAAACCCTGATGAAGTAAGCATTGCTTACGAAAAACGTCGGTTTTTTTATTAATAAAAGTGGAAAGTATTAATTATAGCTATTAATTTTGAAAACATTAATTAACTCCTTAATATATTATTCACTTCATGCGAGTCAAGCTGACGTCTAACCAAAATAAAAAATAAAACTGAGGTCTTTGTACCATCTGATTGGCCCTGCATGTGGTCCAAATGCATCTCATGCAGCTTGATTAGGTACCCATAGTATATACTGGTAGTATACATCTGTGTGCCTCGCCTCGTCTGCGGGACAAGCTGGTGGGGAATGTTCCCCGTTGGTTATTTTGACCAGGATTCCACGATGAACAAATGCCAACAGTCGACTGGGCCTGAAAATCGTAAGCGTGATACTAAATGCTAAGAAGTACGTATGTATTTAAACACGCGATCGTGGTCAGTCCATTCGTTAAAGGTGCTCGCTCAGTAATAAAACAAATTATGAATAATTTTTCGTTCACTGAAAATTTCTTGATTTTGGTAAAATGTCTGCTAAAGCTGAATGATAACTGATAAAAAGGATGATGTACCGATTGGATAACCAACACCTCTGCCATAGGTCAATCCAAATGGTTCGCTGTGTTTGGTAACTTAGCAAAAGTGTCCGCGTTCATGGGGTGAGGTTTGTCTAGGTCTTGGCGGCGGCTCTTGCCCACCTACTGCTAGGCGGATCGGGAGAGACCGGTTGAGAGAGATCTTTTGAACTATCCAGTCGGATTCTCTCCACCCATCGCCTTGCACCGCAGTAGAAGAGATGGATTCGTACGTCTGTCACTCTACGACACAATGAATCCCAGATTCCCACTCACCCCTCATACCTTTTTTCTAACTTCCTCTCCTTCACTTCCCCAAAAATACCCTCCACACAACGTCGCCAAAGACGACAAAGGCTCTGAGGGAATCTTTTTCCTCAGGTCCTCCTGTGTGGGTCTAATAAAAAACAACCTTTTTTCGAATGAAGTATACTAATAAAAAAATAACAGATTGCTTATGTGAAGGATTGGGGTGATGGTTTCAGTATTTTCAATCAAAAACATTCTCATTCTATCACATTATCTTTCATCAATCTGGAGTTTCATTTTTTATTTAATTTTTTTAAGTATATTTTCCTTTCATTGGCTGAAGCAGTTTCTTTATTTGCCATAAGCTGGAACGACACCTCATATATTATGTACCTACCTCTAAATTCGTTGCTGTAAGGAGAAACCTTCAATAGTTTTACCATCGAATCTACGAATGAATTCTTTGCGCTGAATATAAGGAAAGCTTTTTTTCGGTTAGTTGTTAGAGCTTTTTAAATAAATAAATTGTTAGATTTTGGAATTGGCTAATCATTTACCATTAACCATTTATTTTCTGAGTAAAACCACAAATTATAATACTTAAAGATAATATTAGCGACTCATACATAAAGATAGCAGCCTTCAAAAATATGCGTTATGAAAATAGACATAATGTTGGTAGTTTTTAGCCGAAGTATTATACAGTTAAATACAATCGAAATGGTTAGGGTCCCGTAAGCTCAGTGATAGAGCATTGCCCCGGCAATGAAAAGGTCCTGGATTCAATTCCTAGATGCGAATCGTACCTTTTTTTGATTTTTCTGTTTAAAATTTTCGAGTGAGAGTTAGTTGCTAATATTGTCTTCAGTGATTAATAATTTACTTGTTTGATCGATGATACTGTATTACGTAGACAGAGGCAGAGCGACTGTACCGGCCTCGGCTCGAATCCAGCATATATAAATACACCTTCGCATATATTGTTCAACGTACACACGTTCATATAATATGCACGCTTATAGTAATCGCCACAAGTTTGTATGCCTATTAATATTCAACATGGTCGCGGGCTGGCCGCGTGTTCGGTCCGCTTGGACGTCTTAATCCAGTATCAAGTCAGTGAAAATATCCCAGTTTGTTCGCGGTATCGGCTCGAGGACTCGACTAGTGACTTCAGATTTGCTGGCCGGGTGATGGAGTTGCCATCTTGCCCAATAGCCTCGTCTTCAGGCCCTCCAGGGCTTGTGGTGAACGTTAACCACGTCGTGATTCTTGTGACCTGCTCGATGCGGTCAGAGTGTTTGCTCATTCGTGTGAGAGATGAATAATTGAAGATAATTTATGACTTAAAGAGTGATGACATTCCATGTGCTGTGAATAGACTGATATATTTTTGTTAACTGTATCAAGCTTTTAAATATATATTTTTGTGAACCTGGACTTCCTTAACTAAAATAACTATGGTAAGACATCAAAAATGCATATTATTATTATTTACACAATTAACAAAATATAAAATCCACCGTCTGTTTTACGCCCTCAAAAATTGTACAGTTGTCTCGTTAAACGTGTCCAAATCTGACTGTGGAAAACACAACGTAGGGTGTCTTTAATGACAAAGTCGAGCGGGTGGGCCACGGTAGGTTCTTACCTACCTACCCATTCTTGTGTGTGTGACAGGGAGTGTAACATTTTAGTTCCTACGTATACCGTACCCAATATTAATGTGCTTCATCGCTTCGTATATTTTGAAAATAGACAATGAAAAGTTCAATGTTGTTTATCATGCAACTAACAATATTAGGATGTCAATTAAATAAAAGTAAAAAAAAACTGTTAACATTTTTAGGGATGGTTGTATTTATTTTGACAGATTATTTATTTTTAGTTTAGGTGTTTATAAATGTTCGTTCAACAGACTCAAAACAAATTCGTGTTGTGACTAACGCTTTATTTTTTTTAAATGTATTATTATTTTTTTTATATACAATAGCTCCCCTATCCACACGGTTGGGCAGGTTAGTGAGGCGGGTTGAGGTAGGGGCTGTGATTTATAAATGTGGTTTGGAATGGGCTCGGATTATATGAACAAGGAAAAACAGATTTGTAGGTTCTTCATAGGAAACTAAATAATAAATGACATGTTGGAGTTTATCAGTTTTTTAAACGTAGTCTTAAATTAATTTAATACCTAGTCGTATTTCACATATTTTAATTAAAATTTGTGAACTCTGAAAAATAATGTCTCAACATATTCAAAAATACTTTTTCAAGATTTTAAAGCGTCAAATATGTTTTTACGCAACTGAAACATTAGTAATTCAAAATTCAAAATTCAAAATTTAAAAAAAAAAAAAAACCAAAAAAATTGACCAATGCTTTTTTCTCTAAAATCAAAAAAATATTTGAAAATTGATGAATTGTTTGTACTATGTAGGCATTTTTTACCAGGGTACTGCCTCTATTAACTCTATAACGAGTGTATTTATGCTTGACAGAAAGTCTCGGATAATGGAGTCTTTTGCCTTACTTTGTTGCTGTTCTTTATATGCACCTGCACTTACGAAATCAAGGACCATAAATCTGGATTTCTTGTTTATTATAGCTTTCTACGAGAGAGTGTAAGTGGCACAAGTAGAGTGAATTTATTGCCAGTGCTCTGGTGCCTGCATTTTCTTGAACTTGCAGATGTTTTTTGGCTAACAAATATATCTGTAGACTATAAGATAGAATGTAGATATAAGATAAGTAAATATATCTGTAGGTTTCTAGAGTGTTATATTACAAGTAATTTTAAAAGTGCTAAAACATCGGTGACCCAGCAGTTGACCATCCGAAATTATAAATATTATAAAATCTCTTTTTTTTTGTAAATTATTCACCACTTTCAAACCTAAAATCGACCTCAAAAATACTTTTTATAATAGGTTGCTATGGATATCCAAATAATTTATTTACTGTATGTACCCTCAATATAAAGACAAGTAGTTTTATCATTGATGCATTTGAATGAAAATGTGTTTTATACTTTTGATATTTGATGGTACATCCTTTCTGAACACCATAAGTTATGTATTTATATAAGAAGTATACCCAATTTTTCCCAAACCAACTGCATACACGGGTGACCGGGCAACTCAAAATGTGCAACTTCATCAGTTCTCTGAATATTCAATAAAATTAAAAAAAAAAAAAAAAAAAAACATGTTTAAATAGATTTCGTTTGGTCTGGGTACTGAGCTATAAAAAAAACATCATTTTTAATGACTTTTCAAAGGATTGTTAAAATTCTACTTTTTTGACTTCTCATGGAACCGTTAAATGATGTTTTGTTTAATTTTACCGAGCAATAGCGCGCCTTTCATTAAGCTTTTCACAATTCACGATTCTCCATTCACTAAAATCCATCATTCATTTTCCTGTATACATATTACATTATTCGAATAAACCTCTTGGTAGCTTAGCTTAAGGGGGTATTCTAGTCTAGAGGCATGAATTATAGGTGTTTTTTCAGGTGCAACAAAAAAAAACAATAATATTTTTACCAAATTCTATTTTATGAAATATTTATTAAACATTAAAAAATCCGTTAAAAAGAGAGTTGAACTAAAAAAATTAAAATTTCGAAAGTTACAGGGTGTTTAAGTGGGGGGTCTCGAAAAAATGGCGCGCCTTGGTTGACACGATTGCAACCCTCCCAGTAATCTAAAAAAAAAAACATAACATTTCTTAATTCAAACAAATGCGGCTATAGCCCGGACTAAAGAAAAGTAAAAAAAAAAAATTTTTCGCAAAATGGCGGCTGTTTGAAATAAAAAATACGTTTTTGTACCAGTTTTTTTGACTTTGCAAATTTTTTAAAAATAGTGAAAATTGAAATTTTGTTACAGTTCTAGTTTCCGCTATAGAAGAATGTATAGAGAAGGCTCACACCAATTTTCAAGTAAATTGGTTTAGTAGAACTTGAGATATCGTGTCAACTACCTCAAAAAAGTGGTTTGGAGAAAAATGGGTTTGAAATTTTGTTCTATTTAGATTTTGGTTAGATTCCGTCTAAACCGCGACATTAAAATGTTTATAACTTTTAAAATAATGCGAATTTCGAAAAATCCTTTAAATCAGATATTTTTGAATATTTAAACTTTGGAAATATGAAGAAAAAAAAAAGATTTTTTTTTTTCTAGACTTGAATACCCCCTTAAGCTGGGTCTCCTGCGACCTCCGCCACAGACATTTGCTTTTACATTACTATCAATAATGGCAATGGGGGCGTGGCCTTATACATTTTTGAATGCGTCTGCAGCAAGGCAACCCCCCCTTGCCAATGTTTATAGTAATTTGTGAGCAAATGTCTGTGTCGGAGGTTGCAGGAGACCAGTCTTCAGCTGTTCAATAACTCGGTTTTTTATTCGGGTATCGAGTATTGGTTTTTATTACAAAAATTTTCAATTTATTAATTGTTGTTACCTACCTAGTAAAAAAATTTCAAGTTAATAGTTAGCAGTATCATTACACTAGGTATCTTTATAATAGTAAAAAACCTTCCATTACCTCCAGGTAAACCTTATTCCAGTCAGTAGTTAGCAGGTAGGTCATTTACCTAGCTATTCCAGTTACTTGTGTGATAGTAGGAAGTACCTACCCAACTACTCTGGTTATAAGTTAGCAGGTAGGTACCTATTAATCTATACCTATTAATCTATAAACCGGAATAGGTTAGGTAATTACCTACCTAACTATTACGGTTAGTAGTTAGTGTGTAGGTATCTACCTACCTATTCCAGTTAGTGCTTTGAAGGTAAGCACCTACCTAAATATTCCGGTTAGTAGTTAGTAGGTAGGTACCTACGAACTTACTGGAATTACACATTTATTTCTATAGTTAAACTCATTATTTTTTCTAAATTGTTTTCCTTTATCGGACTTTACAAAATAGTTACAAAATTTTCCAATTTAAAATAATAACTTTGTGATCGAATTTCCCCTAATGATTAAGAAGGAACGATTGCGATATATAGTGATTTTACTTACTATTGAATTGTTTTCATAAAGCGATATTGTTTAAAACTGAATCATTATTTAAGGAAAAATAAATTGTTTGGTAGGTGTTTAATTGAAGGAAGAAAAAATGAGAAGTAAGGTTAGGTTAGTTAATCTAATTGATCAAAAATGCAATCAAATAATAAAAAAAACCCTATCCGGATTACTTTATGATGATGACAAACTTATCTTTAACACTTCACTGACAATTTCAACTGAATGTTTGCTCATTGTTCAATTCGGAAAAAGTTAAGTATAAGCAGGTCCTTAAGTAGGAAAAATGTAATAATGTATAGCTGGGTATAGTCTGTCAAATAAGAGTAGGAAATATTAAAAATGGAACTTCAAAATTTGTAGGTTGGTAACACCAATTTGAGTTTCAAATTTTCATTTAAAGTGCAATGATACTGAATGTATAGAACACAGTAAACCACATTTTTTGTTCTTAAGTAAAAAAAAATAAAAAAATCGAAGAACTGTTGTTAAGGTGCATACTTAATGACGAATTTGATTAAATTGTATTTTACAAAGTGATTTGCTTTCATTTAATTTGACATAAATTTGAATTGACAGCAGATAGAAAGAAAAAATCACCAATGGTGAGTTTAGTTACACTACTTTTAGATCTAAATGAGTTAAAAATATTCAGATTTAAAATTAGACACATATTCTAAAGCCCGGGCAACGAGGTACTTAAGTTAGTATTAATTAAATGTGAGCAATTTCTAAAATGCGCTTTATGTTTTATTACAATGTCGTCATTCTTCATTATATTAACACAAAATTGCAAAGGTATAAAAATAATAAACCTATATGCAATCCTAATTTTGAGATCAGTGGAGTGTCTATGTTGCAATGAAAAAATATTTTTTTCACTTTTTTGGCTTTTTAATTTTTTTTTAAAAATGTAGGTTACACAGCTTTACAATAACAACGTGAGTTATAAGTTTAGTATTGCCATTTGAACAACAGTGGCGCCCTCATATGTTTTCCGCTGTTATTTGACAAACTGTAGGTACCTACCTAAATTTTAAAATAATAAATATTTAATGCATTCAGTTCTAAATATTTACATTTTATTTCGATAGGTTGATTTACGTCTTACTTTATTTATATTAAAGTATTTACGTTTTGTTTCCTTAGATTTTTCTTTCAAAAGGCTTGCGTGTACCTTGTATTTTCAACGTGGTATGATTATCACTAACATCAATCACCACGTATCAATCAGGTCACTCATAGTTACCCGCAAGAAACCTAGCCGATAGAACTAATCACGATCCGTAACAAAACGTGCGAATCGAGAGAAAAACCTGGGAAAATAATGTAGAACATTATTGTGTGGCGGAAATTTTAATGCACCGTGTCACGATAAAGCCGCGGCCATCTTGTGAACGAGTCGTGTCGATGCACGAGCGATAACGAAATAACGAAAATAACGGATTTAGGTATCGGATGTAACGAATCTAACTTTGGCTCGACGTGTCGTTATTCAAAAAAAATATTTAAATATACTACGTTTACTTATCTGACGAAAATGGTTTTACAATTCTACACAAATAAACATCGAATTCAAAATATGGCTAGGTAATATGAAATATGATTGGGTAATGCGTAACCTTGTTCAAGTTCAATGAACTTCTAATTTTCAAAATTGGAACTACTTATCATGTTATTTATTAGACAGGCGATAAAGTAGGATCAAAAATTATTAAGGCCCCGTATCCGAGCACGAAAAGAAGAAGATGGAGAGATATGTAATTACGAGTGATGGAGAGAGAACGCTAATACTTCAGACGATAAAATAGAAGCGAAAATTGTGAAAATGTTTGATAAAACACGGCTCGTTTAAAATAGAGCAAAAATCTTGTGGGGGTTGTCTAAAACAACGTTCAAAGAAACACTGTGTATTTTGTTCATACATATAACTTGTTAAATAATAGAGACAGGCTTGAAAATAAAAATTTTCAGAGCGTACTTTACGATTTTTATCTATCGAGGGAATTTCATATAATTTGCAATTTGCGTTTCGGCGTGGAGATTGCATAGATATTATCTCCAAAAATAACATTTATTTTTTTAAGAGCTTAAAAACGTCAAATGTTCAAGGGAGATATATAAGAAATCGGTAGAAATTCGGATAGCCCCGCCCTAATGATTTAATAATATTTTTTTTATTTTAAATGCGCATTTGTTTAAATACCCTAACCCTAAAAAAGCTAAGTACCTTTACAGGTACTTAGCTTTTTTTTCCATCACATTATAAGTAATATTTATTTGCATTATCACTACTAGGCTCAAGTCCGAATCACGGCAGTCGTATACAGGCTATATTAGGTACAATGTAGATAATAATAAGAATAGTAAATATGGACCCCAAAATAAAAACATTATTTAAAAAAAGCTAAAAAATCATAAATAACGACAACAATAATCCAAACTAAAATTAAACTGAATGATTAAAGTGAAATTTCAAGTGAAGTAGAAATCTCAAATAATATTTTAAAGCAAGATGAATTAAAAGAAGGAAGATATGTTACTAAGACAAAACGCGTGGTTTCACTGAACTAAGTTCAGTGGTCGTACTTGAGCGGCCCTTTCTTATGAAATTTTTTTGAATTGCTATCCTTTTCATAAGTGTAGGTACTATCTCCAATGTTCTCTCCAGAGACATTAGTTATTTGTATGTTGGGACTGGGACCAGTATTCTCCAATAATACAGTATGCTTATTAAGGGGTTATGTACAGTTAGAATTTTCAAGAAATAGATTTTTTTATTATTTCATTTTCGTAATGTACATATATTTAAGGGTGACCGGACAACTTTGAATGAAATCAACTCAGAACCATCTCAGATAAGTCATTTAGAGTGATAAAAAAATATATATAAAAAAATGGTTAAATAGGGTACGTTAGGTTAGGGTTATCGGTTAATTTAAAATTATTTTGTTCATAGCAATTAATGACTATTCAATAAGGTGTTGAGTTGACTTTGTTCTTAGTTGGCATGGAACCATATTTAAGTACACAAAAAAAAATTCAAGTCATTCCGGCTATTATTTTCAAAGTTTCGCGCATTTTGTAAAGACATGTCAGAGCATTTGAAAGTAGGAGGCAAACTTTAAACGCGTTTTTCTCAAAACTGTGTTTTTAAAGTCGGTGACTAAGATTACTCGGAAACGGGTGAACCAATTAGTCTCAAATTTTAACACAAGCTTTTTAAGTTACTAATCGAAGGCCTGTTCTCACCGATCAATACATACCTTTTTATAAACAAAATAAGGCCAAAATTTTGGTAAAAAGTCGATATTTTTTTGAGAAGCCGCCATTTGGTCAAAAAATTTGATTTTGCTCTGTCCTTCGATTAATTAAAGGAATATTTATTATCATAACGAAATCCGTTTGGTTTTTTCATTTCAAATGATCCAGTCCAGAGATGTGATGGTCACCGCAAGATGCCTTTTTTGAGGGGAACTTCTGGAGATCAGCTATAGCAGCTTTCAAAACTATTATTTAAAAAAAAAAAAAATTAAAAATACTGTTGAAAGCTACCATAATATGTGTACAAATTTGTACTTTGATAAATTTAAAATTCTATTCAGGAAAAATTCTTGAAAAATCCCTTTTTTGAGCTTCCTTACTATATATAATCCCTTAATAGACTTAGGTTGAATTACAGTTTATTGACGTATAGTAATTTATAATTATAATTCGGAGAACTAACGTCCTTTCTGACTGAAAACTAGGTTTGTTCTGCAGGGCTCTAAAATTATAATGACTCTGCACACATACCTTCGGTTACCTTCGGCACATCTCGGAAACGAGACCGTGTGACCCAAAGAGCCGATAGGAAAAAAGTAACGGAAAAAGAGAACTAATCATAGAATAATTGAAGCTTTGAAGTGAGTTGTATTTTTTTAATGTCATTGGATAGATGTCGTAATTTTTCAAGTTTGCAAACATTCGATAGGCATTTTTTTTCTATTGAAAGGCAATAATCTCGAGCCAAATTTATAAATACTTAACATTTCTGCACTACTTGAAAATAATATTTCCAAATGAAAATAGAATAAGTCACATAAAATTAAAGAAAATGGTCGCAACTGGGACAATGATGCTAAAACCTCAATAAATTAATCCCAATAATTTAAATTTGTATTTAATACTAAAAACAGTGACTTTCAAAAAGAAAAAGTATCGGGCTAATGGAGAAATGCAATTATATTGGACAGAAGGTGGAACAAAAAGAAAACGTGAAATATGCCTCTCTTCTAAAGACCTACTGTCATTTATGGTGTCGATAGGTCACATGATATTAACATCAAAATATCTACTAAAATTCCCGTTCAATTTACAGTCTAAAGGTGATGGAGTTAGTGATAATTGATGTGACAATTAATAGCCCAACATCCTTCGTACAAAGTTAATGCAAGTAATTTATCGGTACTTGATATTGTGAGTATGTATACTTAAAAAAAAAACACTTGCTCGAGGTTTATGTAGAAACCAGAAATAATTGATTGACTATATATTAATTACTGCAGGTATTAAATTATCTTATTATATGCTAATATACCGGTATTTTTATTCGTTTTATACGTTAAAAATACTTTATCATAATATATACATGCCTCCAGAAAATATAAAAGGGTACACGTAGGTACCTACATAACCGACAACTTTGATGTCCTGTGTGGATCTAATGTACAAATAAATACATAAATCATACAATCAGTTCGAATTTTGAAAAATGATACTTGAAGATGAAGAAGCCATGCGAATTAACGCAAGATCATACAAAATTATCATATTTTTTGGTTTGAATATTTGATCGCTTAAAAATATTACAGAAGCTTCAATTAAATACTGCGAGTAGAACACATCCTTGGAAACAATCGAGTATTTTTTTAATAAGTTTTTTGTAAGTCTGCAAAAAATAAAGTATCAGGCCTGTAAAAAATACTTTCATGTTCCAAAATCTCCTACTAAAAAATCTTATTTCGGATATAGTTTTATTAGATAACTAGCTTTTCCCCGCGGCTTCGCTCGCATGGTATTACGGGAAATTACTGTAGCTCTTGCACTTATCAATTATCTCCCCCCCCCACCCCACCCCCATCCCCTCCCGCATTCCATATATTCATTCCCTTACATTCAGTTTTCAAACATCTCGCCTACCACCTAAATTTCATAATACTATTGCTCAAAGAAATCACTTACAAATTACTTAGAAATTACTTATATATATAAAAAAAAATTACTTATCCAATTTTGTTCATTCGTTCGGAATTTATGCGCTTACAAACATTTCGGATGTTTATTTTTATTTAAATATTTGGAAGTTCGTTAATATAATAAAAAAATACTCTATTCATCATTCAGTCTTTATAATCATTACGAATTATATTTTTAATATAGGAACTCTCATCTGACATTTATTCCAAGCTTGTCCAAAAAAAAACGAATTCTAATATTTGAATTTTCTGCAGTAGTAACTGACCAGTAGACTGAGTACCTACCAGCATAGAGCCCAAAAATATATCAACATTGTTTCCATGGAAAAGATTTTTTTCTGACGTTAGCAAAAACTCGCTTTTGTTAGCGACAGAAAACGTATAACAAATATAATATATTAATATTTATAATTTCATAACGCCAGAGCTTACCATCATATACAACCTGTAGTCTGCGCATATAATTTAGCTTTATATTGGTGAAAGAATTATTAAAGTCTTTATATTGTGTTATGCGTGAAAAGGTCATAAACAAACTCGAGCAGTTTCGCATTTATAATATTAGTATGGATGTTGCAAATTAAGAGCTTTACAAAATAATCGAAAAACATTTTAATATTTGTGCCTAAAGGAGCCGTATCCTCGCACCAAAAGAAGAATATGGAGATATATGTAATTACGAATATTGGAGAGAGCGCGCTAATATTTAAAACGATAAAATTGAAACGAAAATTGTGAAAATGTTTAATAAAACTCGAATCGTTTAGAATAGAGCAAAAATCTCCTGGAGGTTGTCTAAAACAATATTGAGAGAAACACTGTGATTTTTTTTCATACATGTAACTTGTTAAATAATAGAGATAGATATGAAAATAAAAATTTTCGGAGCATATTTCGCGATTTTTTTCTATCGAGGGTATTTCACAAAATTTTCGTTTCGGCGTAGGGAAAGTATAGTTATTATCTTATAAAATAACATATATTTTTTTAAGAGCTTAAAAACTTCAAATATTTAAGGGAGATATGTAAGAAATCGGTAGAAATTCGGGTAGCGGCGGCTGAATTTTACAAAATAAAACAAAACAATACAACTTCACGCTGCTCTTTTCGCATGAATCAAAATGAGCGGGAATTTGGATTTGAGAATTAAACCTTACGCTGTCCGCATAAAGACTACATGCACAATTTGTATTAGATACCGCCCCGCCACAGGTGCTTATAGACGTCCCTGGGCTCTTTGCCGCTTGGTTCCGTGCAATCGATTTTAAATTTCCTTGTTATTATAATAAGCAATGCGTAAAAAAGTAGTTATTTTTTTACCGGCCTTTACCAAACCAACCTGTAAAAAACAAGTCTCAAACCCCTTCTACAACCTTTCAAAAAAAGTCTTTTCAAGTATTTTTAAATCCCTCCCAAAAAGAGGCGGGGATTCCGATTTCAAACTTTTCAAGGACTAGGGGATCACCTTAAATTCAAAACAAATTGGAGTTCATTAAACCAGAGTTACATTAACAAATACAACCGAAAAAAGTATTTTTGATAAAAACAATATTTTTTCAAACCTGGCTCTCTTTCTTCTCCTGTTTCCAATCATTCCACACCGTTCATTTGATGTCTTCAATTTATTTTGAATGCCATGTCTTTCTACTTAATGTAGATAATGTGACTGCTCCCCAGTCACAGACAATATTTAACTGTGCAGAATATGAATCACGTAACTTTTCAGCATAATCGTTTTGTATCATGTCCACTCTTCGTGGGATGAGATTGCAATGTGCACAGTCTGTAGCTTAATTTTCCCACTTCTTAAACAATTTTGAAGCTTTCACATAACAAATAAATGAATGAACAATCATGAATGAACGTATTAAATCAAAAAGCAATAAAATATGGAATTTACTTGTAAATTTATTATTAATCATAACCGCACATAAATTTGACGACATTGAATAATTGAAAACAAATTACCTGCGTTCGTAAATATGTAGTTACCTACCTGCCGATATAAAGAATATAGTGCAGCAGGTACGTATCAAATGCTAGTAAGTTAACGATATCACTTAAATCAGTGGAAACGATTGTACCGTATTTTTATTGGATGTTTCACTTCTTAATAGGTCCGTTTATGTTTTTCGGTCTACAAAAAACTTTATAGGTCCTCAATCGCAAGTCCTGAATAATTAAGATTGATTGTGAATGTAAAGATGTTATTAGAAGTTAAATGTTTAAGCGTTTTATTGGCTTTTAAAAGCACACAAAGGCGGATTATTGCCTGTAACTTTATTCACACGAAAGTGTTATTAGGCTGTTAACACGTTTTTTTAGCGTGACGGTGGTCTCCTTGTTTATTGCACTTTCATATTAAAATAAAACAGAACAACACTGACTGTTTAATTTTGCACACAATTTGAAACATACGATACACTTTCAATGCAGGTTAGTTCAAAACTAAAATGCAAATGGAAAAAGAGAATTTGAGATACAAAACTCTAAGATTACGCAAGAATTCCACATTATTCCAAAAAGGGTTCTATACTTAACGTGACAAAAGGAAGCCTTTGTCATAGAACCAATACAACCAGCCGCAATAATAATTATCGTAAATTTCATTTGCATAATAGAGTCTAACTGAAAGTGAACACCATGAGAAAGATTTTTTTATATGACTATGATTTTCGTAGGTATGAACACCCCACAAAACAATTTCATAATATAATGTAAGCTTACATGGTAAAAGGGTGTTTAACTTGTTTGCTAGTATTTCAAAATGATTGCTGGACTATACGCCTTTTTGTGAGGCTCATTCTAGTAGATTTCAAGAACAACCTTAAGCCTTCACTCTATTGTTAGTTAAATCGGTTGACCATTGTTTGCGCAACTAGTGACTAAGTTGCGGCCGTACTGTGACCGTCATAAATATTCATGATTCTTACTTTCCATTTTTATGGATCACAGGAGTCAGTCTGGGACGTTGGAAAGATTTTTTTCCTCAAATGCGCCACATTATATATATTTGAAGGAATGGCTTGTTCGCCCTTACTGTACTATAAAGTATTCAATTATAATTACCATTTTTCATTATCAAGCAATAAAAAGTAATTTGTATCATGTTAATATGAAATACATACACTTGTTAGTTTAAAGAACATTACATATTGTTTTATGATTAATAATTATGCACTCATATTTGCACCCACGCAATTCGAAACAAGTCACCGTAATAATAATTATTATTATGGCAAGATAAATCTTATGAGAACTATAAGTGCCTATGTTGATATTGTTAATTGAAGCTCATAAACATACAATTTATGAACTTTAACTTTGCAATGACAGTGACATGCAAATCCATTATTATTTTATATATTAAAATATGTTAACATTATTCTATGTTAAATTAAGCGTTATAACATACGCATAAGTAAATTAAATGTGACCTCTAAAGGCTAGTGTCTACGTGAGCAAGTAAGTACCAACATTTTGTTCAATATCTTCAGTAAATAAACCTTTTAAGATCTGCAGGATGAAGCTTTAAGCTCTCATTACGGAGATACGCTCTAAGCCTGGTCTATTTCAAGTTCTATTACTTTTACGATCCAACCCTTTGGCAATTACAAAAAGCTCTATCCGACCTATTCTTCCGCCCTTCGCCAGCAGTCCGCTCAGGCGAAGGGCCGAAAACATTTACCCTAAACTTGATCTCTGGCCTTTGGTAACCACGCCTTATAGTAAGTTCGTTGAGATGTAGGAGAAAATGTGAACCGGGGTAGCCTTCTTACAGAGGGATGGATTCATGTTATAAAGTGATTTATATATTGTATTCTTCACAAGAATTAATAATAATTTAAACAATCACCAAGCTACAAAGAAGTTCCTGAACAGCAAGTCACAGGTGGTATAATATATTATCTAAGCTTCATTATGCCTACCATTCTTGAAAATGTAAATAAATTTTAAAAACCAATTTTTTGGCGTTCCAAGCTAACAAGTACCTACAATTCAATTTGAGAGGGGGATTGGGTATCGCAGCCCCGGGAACCATTTATTGGAAAAGCAACACCACTGCCATAGGTCACCCCAAATAGTTTGCGCAGGTTCACGGGGTGAGGTTTATCGTGATCTTGTCGGCAGATGCATTTTTCTGTCTTCCGCGTGGGAGACCTTTTGACTGCCTCCTTGTACGGCAGTGGGAGGGATAAATTCATATATCCGTCATTCCTGGACATATTGAACCCCAGATTCCTACCTACCCTTTTTACTTTTTTCCTTTCAGAACTCTCCTTCCTTTCCCTAAAAAGGCCCTTCACACAGCATCTCCAAAGACGACAAAAGTCCTGAGGGTTTTTTTCCTCGGGGCCTCCTGCGTGGAGCTAATGTAAAAAAACGAGCTGCGTTTTCAGAAGTTTAAAAGACACAGTGGAAAATTGTGATTTATGTGAATTCGTAAGAACTTATGTATTTTAAACGACTATATAAAGGTTCATCCTACCCGCATATCCGTTGAAGTTTTCACAAACGTCCGGTTGATCCAAATAAATCGCCCCGCTACCCTTCGTAAATTTAATTAAAGGGGAGGGTTTGGCTTCCATTGCAAATACGATCTGCTTTGCAACTACCCCTGTGCCGCTCCTATGTATATTTACACTGATATTCACAATACATAGGGGTAGAAATTAGGAATGCGAAGATGGGGTAACAATTGAACATTGTTAAGCTTTATCTGAGCCATTCTGTTAATGTTGTTCGTTTGTGTTGCACGATTTAAAAAACTGTGATTTGTTTCTGATATTTTAAAATTTATTTTCACGATTTCTTCTGAGAAATGATGAATCAGTTGTGTTTTCAAGTTGAAACGTATTATGTTTGTTTTAATAACACGTGAAACATTGTATGAGTCACGATAACATTTAATTGTGAGTAAAATCTATGATATTTTATTATATATTTATTAAAATAGAAATGAATTATTCAGTTATTGAACGTCCTTGGTAAGCTTTATACATCTATTTTGTAAACTTTTCATAACCAATGTCTTGTCAAATCATTGTGGGAAGGAGAAATGATTACATAAAATATCACCTGTGTAAGATTGTATTTTTTATCGATTTTCTAACCTTGTAGAAAACACGTTAGGTAATCAAGTATTTTTTGAGGTGCTTATATAGTATGTCCATTTTTCTATTCTTAATAATTTTTTTGGATGTGACACTTCATAAGAGTGCCCCTGTTTGTAAAGATGTAGAGACAGAGGAACTATATCGCCATACCACTGGGCAGCATCGTTAGGTGGGTAAAGGTAGGGGCTGTAGAAAGGGATTTATTAATGCGGGTCTTGAAGAGCACTTGATTTTTTAGAGAGAAAAAATAGATGCCGGTAGCTCGTTCCTCATAGGTGCCGACTTCTCATAAAAGAGTCCGTCGATGTTCAGGCACGTGCACCGGTGCACCGGATATTAATGCTGCCTGCGCCTTAGAGCAGGATCCATTAAAATATCCATAGAACAGACTTATGTCTGTTATATCGTGCCTTCATTGCGTCTATGCGTTAGAGTTGGCAATCGGTATCTTCACAACTGATTGTCAATCAGATGGACCGCCTTCCTTTGCACAGAATCAAATTGGTTTATCGAGTATTTCGGGGCTCCAGCCCGTTGATGGGCGTACTTGAGACTTATAGAGAGTTAGCAGCTGGTCAATATTAAAGAATCTGCTAGCCCTATAAATACGGTTTTTTTAGTGTAACTCTTGAGCGGCGACTGAAATGAAACGCATATAGTCTTTACGCAGATGGCATAAATTTCAATTAGCAATACAAAATTCGCCAAATGCCGCCCGTCTTGATTCATGGGGAAAAAAAACATCGCGAAAATTCAGATTATATTAAATTTTGTGAAGTTCAGATACAAATACTCTGATTTTTTCCGATTATTTTCTATCGATCTGAATTTTCCACTTTACACAATAAAACTAATTGCGAAAAGGGGTTTAAAAGTAGGAGGTTTTGCACTAAGCATTTTTTAACATCCTGATTTTTTTTTTCTACTCGTAATATTTAATTAAAGCATCTATAATATTTCTAAGCGACCAAGTTTTCAAAATAAAAACACCTCGTTTTGTATGATTTTTCAATAATTTGAATTGCATCATCTTAATAATGTACAATAAACCCATTAAAAAAAACTTTATGTAGGTATCTGAGGGTATTTAATGTCTCGATAATACCATGTTCATTATTATACTACGTTAACCATTAAAATACCTACCTTTAAAGAGTCATTTCAAATAGATCATAATGAAAGTAATTCACAATTAAAGTAAAAAAAAACATGTTTTTATGCAAAAATATTTCATTTAAAATGGACGAGATTGCCTGAACCAATTTGATCGTAGAAAAATAAAAATGTAATAAAGATTTAAAAATTGGTTTTATTATTCTTTATATATAAGTGCTTATTTGGCGAAATTATATTTGTGTGTTCTTAGTGCAATTGATCGAAAATGATAAAAATGTTGATCAGACTTATTGGTCCGTATCAAAAAGCGTAATAAAGTTAAGACTTAAGATAGCAAAATCAAAGGATTTGCTTATATGGCGTCGTTAAATAAAGTTTTAGAGCTGCATTTTGCTGCTGATGGTTTCGTAAAAATACTGAAGATCGACGGTTAACGATTGGTTTTTCGCTTACCTAAGTTAAATGTTGACATGTTCACTGTGCAATGGTTTTTAGAGCTTTAAGCGCTTAAATTAATTTGGTTAACAACTTAGCAATATTTTTGGAATAATAGGTATAATTCCTATTTTATGATGCGAAAGGTCTCTGCACTGACCTGTCTGGTTTCTCCATTCGTATTTTTTTTAATTTTATTTTTTGCATTTTCAAAGTGATGATCTTATGATGTAGATTTTTTATCATTACAGTACTAATTTGGAAGAATAAAATGGGTTTCCAATCTATTTTTATAAGGCAATATTTAAAAAAAAAATGTAAATATCTAAACGCGATGTTTTCCGGGTCAGACGGACGATGGAAAACAAAACTTTGTTTTCAAATACTTCGAGGTTTAATCAGAATTAATATCACTATTTGAATGATTAACGTTGACATGCCAACGTAAACTCCTGTTTACGACTCGTGACATTACCAGACTCGAGAATTTGATTCAATTGCACACATATTCAGAACCAACGAAAAATTCTGTTTCCAACTCGTGTCATTACCAGATTCAAATATTTGATTCATTTGCATACGTTTTCACATAGGTACCAACGTAAGCTCCCATTTCCAACTCGTGACATTTCCAGACTCAAGTATTTTTTTTTCATTAGAATACTTCACTAGAGTCCCAGCTACTACCGTCTAGAGCGAGTGAGATTATGACATCCCCAATCTGGGTATATTTTGAGGCTGAAGGTAGTTGGAGGGAAAGGATGTGGGAAAGAGGAAGGTGGGGAAGTACCTGGCTATTCATATTTGGTCACCAAACACGGCTAAAACCATTTTAAGCAACGTTTCAATTCTGAACGGTGGGCTTACATCAGTGCAATATTGAGAATATCTTCCACTCTGGAACGTGCTGCAAATATTCAAAATATTGTTTTAAATGAATTAATTGTGAAATAACACAAATTAATCAAATAAAATTTATTTGTGAACGCCAGGAATCGATTCGGCGACCTTCGGATTGCGAGTCAAGAGCCTTTTCCTCGACTACGGAGACCGTCTTATCTTCCTGATTTACTTGCATGCGTGTAGGACGTAGGTATCTTTTTTTCTGACTATTTTAATGCCCGCATCATCTTAGCTCCCCTCTTATTTCTTAACTCCATCTTAGCGCCCCTCTTATTTCTTTACAGTTGAAGGACCCGCCTACTTTAGTAAATGGGATTTACAAATAAATAAATTCTGTGAACGACTCAGATTTGTTGTTAGCAGATTATATAAATTAAGATTTTATGTTCCAATATGCACACTTCGAATAATTTATTTATCATTAGCTGAATCTATTGTAAGGTATGGAATTACAGGTTGGGGACTTTCATGTACAACATATGTAAATCGTGTTCAATCAGTTCCAAACTCATTAGTTAAATTACTAGCTCATAAGAGTTTATATGAACAAAGGCATAATGTGCCGTACTTTTACCAGAATCTCAAAATTCTCTCAGTAGGAGCAATTCTGTGGTATAAAATTATATTTCAGCATATGAATAGCCCTGTATACATAAATAAACTGGACCACACTGACAATACTCGTTTTACGTTAAATGAAGGACTTATTGTACCTAAGCATTTAAACAAATATGGACAAAGAACGCTGGACTACATGATACCTAATTGCTTAAATATGTTACTAATTTGTATTAGACTAACACAAAAATTCTAACTGCATAAGTAATAAAGTAAAATAAGTTTATTTATATCATCAAAGTAAAAGTACCCGTCGACAAACTACTTAAAAGTAGTTTATTGGGACTTTTCTTTTTTCTGTACAATATTTTTGTTTTTGCTGTCGTATTGTATTACTTAGTATTTATAATTTAAAAAATTTCACTAAGACTTACTATCCTCTTTTTCAGGCATCAATGCTCGTGTCAGAACCACATTATAGACGGTCAGTCTTGCATAATTTGACACCTGTTTTCACCCTCAGTTCAATATCTTTATCAACCCTATTTTCCCTCGTCAACAAGTTTTTTTTAGATAATGTACATAAACAAATCAACTTGCTCCAAGGCATGAAAATATATATCACAATAACTACCTTTAAGATGAAGCCATAGTAAATAATGCAAAATCACACAAAATCGTGTGTTTTTGTTTTGAAAATTTGATGGCTTAGAAATATTATAGATGCTTCAATTAAATAATGCGTGTAGAACATATCTTGGTCCCTAAAAATATTGGTCATTTTTTTTATAAGTCTTTTAATAAGCCTAGAAAAAAATAAAGTAACAGGTTTTTAAAAAAACACTTTCAAGTGCAAACTCTCCTACTTATGAACATCTTTTCGGATATAATTTTATTGCTTATTGTAGCAAATTTAGTTTCTTTTATGATAATTGCAAAAAAAATTGATATTTACGCCCGATATTCACAAAATAAAATAAATTATGCGTATTTGCGTTGTTATTTCACAATACGACGAATGTGGATTTTCAAAGTGACCTTTATGTCGTTCACCGAAGGACTACTGGCTTGCCACACCCCACTTCCATTCAGAAACGCCCTGGCCGGAGCAGGGAACAGACGTATGACTCCAAGTCGCTCGGTTCCGTGAAATTAATTTTAAACTTCCTTGTTGTTACAATAAACAATGTTTAAAAAAGGAGTTAATGTTTTTTTTAGGTCTTTACGAAATCAACCTGTAAAAAAAAATTCTCAAATACCTTTTTCAACCGTCCCAAAAGCTTTTTCTCAAATATTTTTAAACTCCTCCCACAATGGGCGTGAATTCCGACTTCGATTTTTCCCTGGACTATTGGATCCCCTTAAGAAATCGAATAATGCGCTCATTCCTGGGCTTTTCCCTGTAAAGGTTTATATGGCACAGTACATTATAAAAACAAGGAAATGCAAACATAGCAGGTTGAGCGAGGCTATCTTTGGCCATGCCATTGTTTTAATATGTGAATTGTTACCTTTATCGAGCGACTTATTGCCGATAGGTAGTACTGACCGTTTATTTTAATGGTGATATTAAATATTTTAATGGGTTTTTTATAGAGTCCCAGTACTTAAGCTTCATCGCGATCGATGCCATAATACTGTGTGTAGGTTAGTGAGGCAGGAACCGTAGGGGATATTGTAAACTTCTCAGCTGACTTTTATGGACCACTATAAAAATAATAACTTTTAATGTGACGATGTGTTGAAAGACTTGGTGACGAGGCATTTCTTTCAGATCACTTTCTCCCATTACCAGAGCTAGGGAAGTATAGGATTAGGAGCCGTATTTTCTAAATTGTTTGAAAAATAGATTTTATCTTTAATTTTTATTTTAACTTTATGAGTAAAACGTCAAATTGTAATATTTTATTAAATGAAGACAATACAAGCGAAACTCTGGGACTAGAACCCAGGACCTCTCGCTTTCCGGTCTATATCCAATTCGGTCATTTTTAACTGTATAATACTTCGAAAAAGAACCACCCACAATATAATATGCGTTAAGAAAAATGAAGATAGTGTGGGTGGTTCTTAGTCGAAGTATGATACAGTTAAAAATGACCGAATTGGATATCGACACCTTGGCGCAGTGGTTAGCGCGTTCTCCCGGAAAGCGAAAGGTCCTGGGTTCGATTTCCAGAGGTGCCAATATCTTTTTCTGATTTTTCTGTTTCCAGATTTACGATTGAGTTTCGCTTATATTGTCTTCTTTTAATTTAAAAAAAAGATTTTATCTTCTTTGCTTGTCCTAGCTTTACTAACAACCCGGTTTGACTATTTGAATTGATTATCGTTCCTTTATATTTCTAATTTTAAAAACTGTGAAGAAATATACATTCCAAACTTTAATGCCGGCCTGAACTTGGTACGATCCATTGTCGCGCAGTTACTGTCTTTACATAGAAAGTAAGCGAAAGAGAAAGATGCGTAAAAACAAAAATGTGGCAGAGAAAGGCGTGAGCTGGGAGGCATATCACTTTTTGACCTTAAACTCGCCTATTGCGATGATTTCTGTATCAACGTCAGGCCGGTATTAAAGAGATATTGCGAGCCGAAATAGTTATTCTGTCTAATTAATTCAACACAGGCGCGTAATATTTTAGATGCTCAAGTTTACCAGATCATTTAAGTTCAGTTGATAATATTAGTACACCCATCACCCGATGCCATGAGGAAGCTTACGAATTAACGAAAGTGGTTGGCGGAAAACATAATAATGTTTTTAAAATAGTTGTTTATCCAAATCCAAAGTAATGCCTACTTTTGTTTCGGATTCAGAAATATTTCTGTTTTGCCTCAAAATAAAATCAGATATTTGTTATGGAAGGTAAAATTAGTCAAGTTTTTAAATGATAATAATAATTCTTACGATTTCTGTAAAGAATTTTTTATGATTCAAACTGACATTACATTTTTTCTGATTGCAACAACACACGACAAGACAAAACATCAATTCTTGAATACGTTCGTGACTCTCACACATAAAGTCGAAGCCTTACAAAATACAGGGGGCGTCTTTGAAATTATTATCATGCCCACGCTCTGCGCAGCCTTCAATGTTTCAGGTTAATCGAAAAGTTATAGGGCCAAGGTTTGTGGCAACGCACCTTTCTGTGTCTGTGTCGGGCGTGAGGGGTGGGAGGCTTCGAAGGCAGAGGAAGGCAGTGGAAAGGCAGTGGAAAGGCTGTGCGGCCAGGCGAGCCACGCCCCCGGATCAATCGGATGGCGGGGATAGCTTTATTGATCCACCCTCTTCCCCGCTCCATGTGCGCGCACGCCGCGGCAAGGCCTGTATAAACAGAGCTTTCGCAAAGCTGCGCGGATTTTATGGAAAGCTCTCAAACTTTTGGTGAGCACAAATATTATGATCAGATGGCAGACTCAGCGAATAATTTGCTGACTTAACCTATAAATTATTATAATGTATTTTATCTATCAGTAAATAGCTACCACGGTATTTTATTTAGATATTGTGTTTACTTTGCCTTCTAATAATAATATTACTTACACACTATTCAGCCTCCAAAAGAACTGAATGTACTTTATTATTATTTTTATATTAACATTATTGAAATACGTAGGTACTAGGTAAAGGTATTATCAGTACCAAGAAAAACAATGAACTGTAAAGATATAATGATATTTTAAACCTATTTTGTAAAAACGTCAAGAAATGGGATTGAAAGAACTTGTCCGCCAATTTATTCATT
The DNA here is from genome assembly GCA_936435175.1 of Glyphotaelius pellucidus. Lineage (NCBI taxonomy): Eukaryota > Metazoa > Arthropoda > Insecta > Trichoptera > Limnephilidae > Glyphotaelius > Glyphotaelius pellucidus. Next base: position 6,677,068 of record OW386552.1, on the reverse strand, counting down.
AGTATGAATCCACACTGCAGTAAAAAACGATGGGTCGAGAGAGTCCGGCTGAGTCTCTAATATGTCTCGATCAACCAGCCTCTCCCAATTCGGCCCGTCATTCAGTAGATGAGCAAACCCATGTGCCGCTAAGACCTTGACAAACCTCACTCCACGAACCCGGACACCCCTACTAAGTCGCCAAACGTAGCGAATATCTGTGGGGTAATCTATGACAGGGGTATTTGTTACCCAATGAATGGTTCCTGGGGCAGCGGTAGAAATATTCGGCCCACACTTGAAAGATTATCTCGATAGATTAGTGGTTTGGAGTAGTAGTCCAAGAAGGGTCCCAATTTAAATCCAATTGTAGCAATAACCCATTTTTAGCGATATTTTTAAATAAAATTTATCACAAGATGTTAATATATCATTTACTCATCTGCCCTGATGATGGACACTGTAACGCTGTCCGAAACGTTGGCTAAAGAAGGAGGTAGCGAAACACGGCATAACACCCCAAAAACAATAACAAAAATACTTTTTGGCCGTGAAAACCTAAAAACATACCAGATGTTAATAAATTTAAAATAAAATAAAAAATAAAAATAACTAATGATAAATATAACTAGTGAAAATAAATTTAAGAATGGCTTAAAAGGATTTCCACGAAAGATTCAACGACATTCATTTTCTTTTTCTTTTTTATTTTTTTTTATTTTTTATTTTTTGTACAATAAATAGAGTAGACCCACAAAGCTGTCATATGGCAGCTTGTCTGCAGTTTCTAACAATTTAAACATTCTTAATATAATATCTAAGAAAATATTTGTAAATACATTTATAGTTATAAGAATTAAGTAACTACCTACAAAAATCGCAGGTAGCACATGTGTACCTACCTACTTACATGCCAATATTACTCTTTATAGATACAGCTTGACATAGTTATCTTAACAGACGGCTAGAGGAGGAACTAACGAACTATTTTTCTATCAGTAAATTTTGGTTTTGTATTCACAAAATCTACACTAGCGACGCCGCCAACTGCATAGTTTACGTGCCAAGCTCTATTGAAACTGTTTCGAAAACCAACCCCATCTCTGAACCTCTTTCCGAGTACATGTCAATCCATAAACGTGATATTTTATTTATTTGGATGATGTTGATGGAAATATTATTTCATCGTAAACCCGCGCTAACACTCCGCAGGGTCATTGGGGGAAGACACAACATTCATCCAACACAGCACATTCAACTTGGTTTTGAACTAAGCACCTTTTTATCGCCTTTCCCGTGTGTTGATTGATAAACAAACTACTACCTAGTGCTTTATTCCTCACCTTATTTTAACATTCAACAGTCACCTTCTTCTCTGTCTTCCTCTTTCCCATCTCCTTCCCTCTCCACTTCCTTCAGCTTCACAATCTTCCAAAATTGGTATTGTTATGGGACCAGTTGTTCCACAGAATTTGAACCATTCATCAAATTTCAAATCTAGTTTTAAGATGAAGCCATAGTAAATAATGCAAAATCACACAAAATCATGTGTTTTTGTTTTGAAAATTTGATCGCTTAGAAATATTATAGATGCGTCAATTAAATACTGCGTGTAGAACATATCTTGGCCCTTAAAAATATCGGTCATTTTTTATGTCTTTTAATAAGCCTAGAAAAAAAAAGTAACAGGTCTATAAAAAAACACTTTCAAGTACAAACTCTCCTACTTATGAACATTTTTTCGGATATAGTTTTATTGTTTATTGTAACAAATTTAGTTTCTTTTATGATAATCGTAAAAAATTGATATTTACGCCCGATATTCACAAAATAAAATAAAATATGCATTTGCGTTGTTATTTCACAATACGGCTGGCAGCCGACGAATGTGGATTTTCAAAGTGACCCTTATGTCGTTCACCGAAGGACTACTGGCTTGCCACACCCCACTTCCTTTCAGAACCGCCCTGGCCGGAGCAGGGAACAGACGTGTGGCTCCACGTCGCTCGGTACCGTGAAATCAATTTTAAATTTCCTTGTTATTACAATAAACAATGTGTAAAAAAGGAGTTAATGTTTTTTTTAGGCCTTTACAAAATCAACCTTTTAAAAAAAATTCTCAAATACCTTTTTCAACCGTTCCAAAAGCTTTTTCTCAAATATTTTTAAACTCCTCCCACAAAGGGCGTGAATTCCGATTTCGATTTTTCCCTGGACTATTGAATCCCCTTAAGTTCTGTTAATATTTCAGATCTGTAAAATAACTAACCCATATTGAAACAATAAGAGAACTTGAATAGAACTTTCACATTATCTACTTGATAATTAACTTTGGAATTTGACTCAAATTGAATTGACTCGAATTGTTCAAATTCTGTGAAACAACTGGCCCACAGTCTTTCTAGCAGCGAGCTGTTGATAATACTTCTTGTCTCTTGAATGCAGTTTTCATTCTAGAGACCTTTGTTAGAGATTTTCATTCTGCCAGTTTTACGAGAGTTCCAACCAAAGATATAAGAGGTATCCGCAGTTTTTGGGTAATATAATACATAATATGGCAAAGGATTAATAACAAGAAAATTAATGAATATACGTCTGTGGCAGAAGCATTACTCAGTGTAACTTATCAAAGACACTCCGAATCCATATGTAACTCTGATTCTATATGTGAAAAATGCGATCACATACAAAACGTGGATAATATGTATACAGATATTGTAGAAGCCCTAAGAAAGGCTGCCAATACTGTATTTCATCGTGAGAGCGATCAAAGCAGACATAAAACATATCGTCATATTGCCGGGTGGAATCAAAAAGTCAAAGAACACTACGAAAAATCCAGATCAGCGATGATGATGTGGATTCAAAATGGGAGACCATCCCGTGGCCCCATTGCGGATGAAAGAAAACAGAAAAGGAAGGAGTTCAAAAGAGCCCTCAAACACTGCCAATGCTCTGCCGAACAAACAAAGATGGATGATATCGTAAAATCGCTTGACAAAAAACAGTTCGCTCAATTCTGGAAGAAAAGCAACAACCTGATCAAGCCACACGCTCGAATCGCCAGCCAAATTGACGGGTCCACAAATATGGAGGAAATAGCCAGGACATTTAGAAGAACCTTTGCAGATATTTCTGGAAACGAAGCACCGACTGCTCCTGATATCATGGAATATGATGGACAAAATGTCAAACTCTCTGAAAATAATATAATGAAGGCCATCAAAGCTACTAAGGCCGGTAAATCTCCGGGACACGATAGTTTAAGTATTGAACATATAAGGTATGGAGGTAGATACATACCTAAACTACTAAATATTCTGTTCAACGCAATTCTCAATCACAACCATTTACCGAGTGCAATGACAAAAACCATTATAACCCCGATCCTGAAATCGGGACAGCCCGACATGACCAACTCAAGCAATTACCGGCCAATATCCCTGGCAACTATAATTGCAAGGCTATTTGAAAGGGTAATTCTGACTGAAATAGAAGGTAAACTCAATTCTAAAGACAATCAGATGGGCTTTAAGAACAGATTATCCACTAATATGGCAATCTACTCTGCAAAGCAAGTAATAGAATTTTACAAGAAACGAAAAACTACTGTTTACGGGTGCTTCTTAGATCTAAGTAAAGCGTTCGACAGGGTCTGTCACGAAACCTTATGGGAGAAATTGAAAGCTAGAAATATACCTACCATGTATATCAACACACTATCCCGATGGCACTCCCAGCAGGAAAACGTTGTACGGTGGGCAAGTACGTACTCCCAACCGATATACTTGCGATCAGGAGTAAGGCAAGGAGGGTGTATGTCCCCAATCCTGTTTAATGTTTACATGGATGAATTATCTAATCGCCTGGACACCAGAGCAGGCTGCCGTATCAATAATCTGTGCCTAAATCACATTAGCTATGCGGACGACATGATTCTCTTAGCTCCGTCGATCAAAGGGTTGAGAATTCTATTAAAAATCTGTGAAGAATATGCAAATGACCACCACATGATGTACAACCCCAAGAAGATGGAACTAATCGCATTCCACCATGGAAAAACTCTCGAGAAGATGCTCCCCCTACAACTCAATGAGGAAAACATAAGTATATCAACGAGTGTAAAATACTTGGGTCACATCATCACTGAAGACCTCTCGGATGATGGTGATATTGAACGACAGAGGAGAAGTATCAGTGTATTGTCCAATATGATTGCCCGAAGATTTTTCCAATGCAGTAACCATGTAAAAAAAACATTGTTCAATGCATTTTGCACTAATCTATATACATGCGAAACTTGGTGTAACTACCGAACCACCTCGATGGAACGACTCCGGATCCAATATAATGATGCATGTAGAATTATATTTGGATTCAGAAGATATAGCAGTGCATCGACAATGTTCACTGAACTAGGACTGCACGGATTCGCCGGTCTAAAGAGACATCGGGTCACTGGAGCCAGGATGCGGCTAATGGCTTCCGACAATGCAGTGGTGACCGCAGCGTTTCAGCACCAAACCCCACTCCTGAGTGAGCGCTGGGCCCGAGCTTGAAGAATAGAATTGATTAGTTATTTATTTTTTTATATTTAATTTTTATATATATAAATATATATATTTTTTTATTTTGTTTTTTTTTTCCTATTCTATGTTAAAAAAAAAAAAAAAAAAAAATCTGTTGTTTTAAAATGTTATAAAATATATTATATAAATATGTACAATCATATGGGACGTGTGGGATTGCACTATCCTCCCCACATCCTGGAATAAAACTTATTATTATTATTATTATTATAATGGGTGGGTCTGTGTTCCCTGGTATCGCCGATATTGTTAACCAATACTACTATACACCTTAAAAAAATTAACTAAATAAACGATTTTTTTCCGTATTCAAACTATATTGCTAAACAATACTACTGCCCACCTTAAAAAATATACTTCTTCGGTATTCAAACTATTCCCATTCGGAAGTAATCCCGCCGACAGTCGGGCGGGCACCATAGCATATATCTTGTATTTGAATATCTTTGGTTCCAACTCTAATCTACATCTAATCTGATACGTGCTCTTTTTTAAAAAAAAATCTTTATTCAGAATTTTTTATAGTTTACTACCGATGACCAGGGAAAAATCACTGGTTGGTCAAATTCTTGTCAAATTAGTTACATTTTTAAAAAGAACAAAACTAATTTTTTATTCATAATATAATATTATCTTAAGGTAGATATTTTTTTGAATGTATAAATTCTTTAAACGACAAGTTCCAATTTTGAAAATGATACGATTTCGAGCAGGACCGAACAAAAGAGCAACCGAAATTAGTAATACATTACATTCGATTTTTTTTTTGACAACCAAAATAGGCACATGCACGCTTTGTGGCCATCAGTTTTTTAAACAATGCATTTAATACAGAGCATGAAAATAAAAATTTTATACCTTGTTATAAAGGTTTATATAACGTATACCAACCTAAACCTAAATTAATGAAAATAATCATGGTTGTTCTTAGTTGTTAATGTGATGAATTGAAAGAGTTGATATTTTTTACGTTATGAGTAAAACCTCAAATTGTAATATTTTAGTTGCATATTAATAAAATTCATATTTAAAGTTAAATTGTATATTAATATGGGAAAATCAGAAAAAAGATATTCGCGCCTCTGGGACTCGAACCCAGGACCTTTCGATTTCCGAGCAAATGCGCTAACCACTGCGCAGTGGTGGTACAATAATGTTGATTATAGAAGATGAGCTAAATAATGTTTAAAAAAACATATTTTTGAGTGTTCAGAACTACCTTCATCTGTACCTATACCTACTTCATTATGAAGGTAGGTACTTTTCTTACACGCCAAGTTTTTATAGTGTCATTGATTTTTAAAAATGTTTCTCTCTTTTTTCAGAATCCAGAATATGGATTAAGCTGAGGGTACTTGCCGAGTCCGCTTTTAAACCGACCTTAGCCGTAAAAGGTAAGCTATAAAATTATACATAATATAAATACCTGCCAAGAATATCTTTAATAAGCCGGAGACTTAAATCCATTGAATAATACGATTACAGATTTGCTAACAAAGATTTGGCATACGATAATATTGTTTTTTACGACATAAAAGCAATATTTTTTTAATTTTATTAATTGAAGTAAAGTAGTAGGTACCTACTACAAAAATCATTAATATTTTTCTGTATGGTTATCTTTAGGTACCTACATTCCTACCAACGTAGGCACTGTAGGCAGAACACAATCTTCCCAATATTAAAGAATTTGTAATGGGCTTCCGACACGATCAAGCGGCTTGACGGCAAGTACGTCATTTTGTTGTCTATACTCAAGCCGCTTGCTGGTCGCGTCAAGCGGTTTGAGCGTAGACAACAAGAGGCATTTAGTAGGTACTCATTCGCATTACAGGTATCTATATAATGTCATACTCGAAACTCATTTAAACAAATATTTAATTAAGTAAATAATTCATAAGAAAGAACTAATATAACAAAAGAGAAAAGTTACAATTAACTAGTTTTTAGTAATTTGTCAATGGGTGCTTTTAACGATTACAAAACTTATTATGTTTATTTTGTTAGTAGGTATGCACATATTTATAAGTATAGTATACCACTTGTACACGCATATATTCGTACAAATGCATAAATACACGTACCTACACACACATTGGAAAAATTTAGCCTTAATATATAGTCAATTAAACCAAATATTTTTTTGTAAATAGCCATCTCGTAAATTTATTTGCACATTAATTAATACCTACTCTGAAAATAATTTATTTTTTGTAGACATCTTGGTTACTTATTATTAATGATTGTGATTATCTTGATTATTTTGTGATAATTTATAAAATCTTTTATTATATCCATAAATGCAATAATTACCACTTTTAAAATACAAACATTATTAATGAAAACAAATAACTTTGTGTTAACCACTATTTAATTAACAATATCGTCATGTTTCGAAAACTATGTTTTCTTCGTCATCAGGATCAGTAGGATGATGATCATTACCCTGACGAAGAAAACATAGTTTTAGAAACATGTCGATATTGTTAATTAAATAGTGGTGAAAACGTAGTTTTCGAAACATTTTTTATTTTTTTTATTTATTTATTTATTTTTTTATTTTATTTTATTTTTTTTTATTTTTATTTTATTATGAATCATAAATAGATAAATGTATTTTAAAATGATTCTATACAATAATTAGTTACATAATATATATATTTGATGTACCCCCATAAATAAGCAGGGCTTGTGTGTATGGTGGTGGGGGGGGGAGGGGTGTTATCATAATAGTTTTGACATGTCGACATTGTTAATTAAATAGTGGTGTACACAAAGTTATTTGTTTTCATTTATTAATAATGACGCTACAAAGTGAATTTGCAAAGTTTGAAAAAAAAACAGATATTATAATTTATAGTTAGTAAACCCTGAAGAAGTGAGCTTAGCTCACGAAATATGTTGGTTTTGTAAGCAATAAAAGTGGTAAAAACCAAGTATATTATTAATTTTGAATTAAAATGGTGCCACAAAATAATTTTGCTGTGTTTGAATAAATTTTAAAATAATTAGATTTTTTTACAAAATTCTTTTTTGTGATAACCTAATATCTAATTAATCGTCACTCATTGTAATGTTTTTTTTCATCAATGGTTTCTTTTTGTCTGTTCTCAAAAAAATATAAAATCGCATCAGCCCTGTATCAAGCACTTAGATTATGACGTATTGCTTGGCACAAGCCGCAAACAAGCGATGTAAACGATTAAAATGCTTGGCTCAAGCAAAAAACCCTGCGCTCGGTTCAAGCCGCTTGATCGTGTCCGAACCTTAGGTTGCATGAAAAAATAACTTACTTAAAATAATATCATGTTTGCTCTGAGACAGGAATCGAACCTGCAATCACTTGGTACAGTACAGGACTTTTTGACTTTTTGAAATATTGGCATACAGAGCTCCGGGCCAAAAAGGCCCCTTTCTCTTTCATCATTAATTTATATTAGTGGTTGTTGGAAAATTGATTTTTTTTTTAGTTGTTTGTTTAAAAAATTTTTTGCAAAGGTACATGGCTGCAATATGGGGAGGTTAAACTTTACGGAGGATTTGTTTAGGTTTTTTATGTGTGGTACGTACGTTTTCGTCGTACCGAGCGAGGCAATTTATGGGTACAGTACAGGTAGGTAGGTACAAAAAGCCGTATTTTATCTAGAATGTGAGCTTTCCTTTTGTAGAATTTATTCAAGACGCAGTCTTAAACTCTTAACCAAGAGGTTTTTTCAAATTTCGGTAGATGTCTCAACTTAAAATTGTGAATCAAAGCAAATAATTATTTTTTACAATTAAATTTATGATTAAAACTCGCCTTTTTATGTTTTAAATTTACTAAAAAATTTTCATCATATTTGATTGAGATCAAATCATTATTTCCCGTAATATAAAATTTATTAACTCAATAGTTTGAAGAAGCAGCGCTAGATGGCAGTATTCTCGGGCACGTATAATCCTTGATATTTCTAGCATTTTATCCATAATAAACCTAAATAAAACATTATTTTCTATTTTTACAAAAAAAAAATTGAAGCGTTATTTAAACTGGGAGAGTTTTCTCATTTTTTTTTTATTTTTGGTGTTGATATTCACTTGGTTTGTTCACCAAAATTTCTAGAATTTAACTAATATCATAAAATTTTCAAAAAATATATTAAACATTAATAAAACTTGTTGGTAGATATCTACCTATCGTTGAATGTTAAAATTCACATTTTTCAGGTTATGACGTAAACATTGAGAATATAATATTTTATTTAACAAATAAATGCGAAAGAGCGTTCCTTGTATGAGAAATTTTATGTGAATTTTATTTATAATCAAACCTTCCCAAGCACCTTGACAAAGCAACGTCCTACCAAAGGAATATAAATAATGTATTCTTCAAGGCATTGCGTATTCGGATAACACAGCTCATTTCAACTAAAAATGTTCGATAAAAAAGCTTTAAAAAAAACTTTTCGTTCACTCTATTTCTCTGTTTTCCACAGCCCAAAGCACCTACCGCTCTGAAATATAAAACTGGAAAAAAACAAAAAGCTTCAATAACTACTGTTAAATTAAACTCACAAACAAAAAGGGTAGTGTCATTGAAATGCATTGCGTGATGCAGAGGGTGAACTTTGTTACAAAGTGGTAAAGAAATATCCTGTGATTTTGGTGAAAGGAGATTGATTTTGGCAATGAATAGAACTCAGTCGTAAACTCAATGAGCCTGAAAGCCACCTATAGTAACTATGTAGAAAGGAAGTTACCTTTTATCTAGATACCTACGTCAGAATTTTTGTCAGTATAGTAGGGTGAACTTCGTCGACGAATTGTGTAAGCGAATCCAAAAACTTGTCTGAATAATTAATCCTAGCTTCGGAGTTTTGAGGAGCAATCTATGTATAGATTTTTTCCACTTGATAATGGAAATAGTCAAGTAAATCGGATAGCATTAATTTACCACACACAAATTATTATATTTATAAAATGTTCGTCCAAATTTTTTATATATGAGCTCCACACGGGAGGCCCTGAGGAAAATAGTTTCCCTCAGGGCCTATGTCATCTTTGGGGATGCTGTGTGGAGGGTTTTTTTAAAGGAAAGGAAGGGGATGAGAGTTCTGGGAAGGAAAAGGGTTTAAGGGGTGGGTAGGAATCTGCGGTTCAGTGTGTCCTGGTCATCCGCCTCCAAGACCTAGACAAACCTCACCTCATGAACCCGGGCATCTCTGCTAAAATACGGGTGACCTATGACTTATTATATATCGATCATTAATCATTGATTAGTCAGACATCTCCTAATAATAGAAATTTGAATTGATAATACAGTTAAAAGTATACCCTCTATCAGGAACAATACTCAGATTATTCATAAACACCATCAAATCAATATAATGCAGGAAAACTTGTAGTGAAATAAACAAAAAAAAACCGAATGTTTTTCTGGGTTAGGTAGGTACTAACACGGGCATTTTCAAAATGTCATACCCACTAATGTACCGGATTGTTATGTTTCCCGATGTTATTTCATAGTAAATTTAATTTGTAAAACATGGAATCATGAAAACAATATTTGAGTTATGGTGAGCATTCGAATATTGCATTCCTCATTATCTCAAAACGTAGTATTTGGAGGTGTTTGACTAATCAATTGGACGATGGATATACTTAATAGTAACCAGGCATTCCAATAAAAGTAGTTCCTTAAAGCATTCGAAGAAAGACATGCAAATTAGGTAAGGTAGGTACTTACTCAGATAATCTACATCGATATTTTTTTACAAAAAAGTCACTGTCACACCTCTTTATATGGTTCGATATTGGAATTATTCATTATGTTCGCTCTCTATCACTTGGACGTCAATTCCCTAGTTTATAAAATTTGGAGAAGCCTTAAGAAATAATAAGTATCTGATGCCCAGGGCCTGCAAAGTATAGGTACCTACGAGGTCTTAGAACGGCCCTGAATACATTTCCCTACAAAGAGGTACTTACCTACACAGTACATAGGTGCCTAGTGCCAGTGCCTTCAAAGCTTCCAACTAATACAACTTTTCCCTTAAAAATATTCTCCAATGGACCATTTTTAAAAGTTTTCCTCCCCGGAGGAGTTTTACGACAAGTTTACTGCTGATAGAAGTTATAAGGTTTGATAAGTGGATTTGTTTTGTATGCAAATTTAAACATGAAACAAGACGTCTCTCGTCCCTCGATGTCTTTCAAGAACTTGGCGTTTTCTGACAGTTTTTTAACACTTTTCTTCTCGCATCCGAAAGGGACTCGTTTTAGTAAAATTATTTAACACGAATACCTACTACTATATAACTCCGTGCTCTTCTAAGGAATCACTTTCATCGGCTTCTTTGCTCTGAAATAATAGATCTCAGATTTGTATAACAACCTTCAAAGCACTGCAGGGATTGGCACCAGCATAGACAAGTACATTTAAAATGTCGAAACCTTTTGTCCAGCAAGAGCTAAGTAATAAATAGCTTACCACGAGGTTAGCAGATAATTGATTAGTTGATTTCATAATTCCGGCTCCGTCATCTGAAATAAGCTTCTGCCAAATATTGCCAACATCCAAAATTTAGCAGAGATCAAGTGATCTCAAAAATAAATTAAAAAGTCTATTTTATTTAAAACACGCTCTATTTCATCAAGTAATGAGCGCTGCATGAATAAATTTACGAACTAGTCCACTAATTTATTTGTTTTTATTTATGCACCTATTTACATTTTACTCATTAGGCACATTTTACTCATTAGGCATTAATCGACATTTTTTTCAAAAATGACCGGTGAATGCCAAAGCATTTCTTATGCTCATTTCTATACCTATCCAAAATAATTTTCGGAACCATCTGTGTTGTATTTTTGTAGTTATATGTATGACAAAATTCTAACATCAAGCATTTTAAATAAAAAAAATATTTTACGATGTTCAATGTCACTTACACCCTCTATGTCCGTATTACTGTATATGACAGTTGAGCGTTATTACGAGGCGTATTAGAGCGTGTTCACACACAGCTATAAAGATGTAGCTTGACCTATTTCAGCATATCGCTCGCCATACGTTCCCAACGGGTAATATGCTGAAATAGGCCAAGCCAAATCTTTTATAGCTGTGTGTGAACACACTCTTATTATCAATTTTAGATAAAGTATTTTAGTTTAAATTATTTAAATGGAAAATATTTAAACAGGAATTGCATTAGGGAAATGTAATTAGAACCTTGTGCAATGAATTATTATGCAGTAGCTTGTTGCATATGGTTCTAGTTGCATATTTAGGTACCTATGTTCTCAAATGATATGTATATGTCCTATTTAAATATTTTCTCATTTTGAAAACCACATTTTTTTATTTAAAAAAAATCGGATAATTTAGATTTAACAGCGTTACTTTTATCACAGGTAACATTTTAAGATGAAGCCATGCGACGTATTGCAAAATCATACAAAATCACGTATTTTTGTTTTGAAAATTTAATCGCTTGGAAGAATTATATATGCTTCAATTAAATACTGCGTGTAGAACATATCTTGGCCCTTAAAAATATCGGTCATTTTTTTATAAGTCTTTTAATAAGCCTAGAAAAAAATAAAGCACTGCACTTGCTTGAAGCACTGGAAGTTTTTACCTGAAAAAAAAAACAATAATGTCGCAATTAAAAGATATCACCACTACCAAGGCTTGTTATTTATTGTTTCAATAATTGTAGATATAAATTAAATATAAATGAGTAGGTAGTTGTTCATATTCATCATCCCTTGTTTCTCTTTTCTTGCATTCTCTTTTCATGAAATTCGACATGAAAACGCCCACAATAATAGTTTGCCCACGACTCAATAGATGGTGATAGTACAGGATACAGGCGAACCCTAATGGGGTTAATAATTACATGCTAAAAATGAATTTAAATTGTGAAGAAGCAATAAATAAATAAATAATAGTTTCATGAGTGAAAAATTAAATTTGATATTATTTCATGCCATCATTATCATTATAACAAATAATGCATTTCTTTCAATTTTAGGTATTCATTAATAACAATCGTTCTAAATAAATACTAAACGAATTTCCATACATTTTTTAATTTTTTTTTTATTTAAAAAGAAAGACAAACATTCCCGGGTTACGAATAACCCAACAATGTTTGAAAATCTCCTACTACCACCACAGAAAGCCGAACATGTTGCTTGTGTTGTGATGGAGGACTTGGCCAGCCGAGGAATCGAACACGGGACGCCCGGGTGGGACCCAAACGCGATGCCCACTCAATCACTGATCAGTCAAACATATCTGCGTTAGTCACATTTGCGAATTTGGGTCTGATCTACCTAGGTAAGAGATCATCCATTAATTACGTGAGCTGTTTTTTTTCAACTTTAACCCCCTCTCCTCGGTGAGATTAAGTGATATTTGGTGGGACCCCCTATCCCTCACGTGAGACTTACCACACTTATTAAATTACTATATTTATTTTCATAAAGATAATAGCCATTAAATTTTTCAGCCGGCAAAATGGGACACTTCAAAAGAAGTGAATTTTTTTTTTTGATTTGGTGAGATTTTACTGGACCCCCCCCCCCATCACTTAATTAAATTAATGGATGCCCCCTAAGTAGGTACCTTATATCTATCTATCTACCTATGAAATGGTTTTGTTTTGTAAAATGTCTGGTTTTGTAAAAATTATCAAATAATTATAAGAAATAATATTTTCATATCCAAACAGGAGATAAAGTACCTACCTTCTTATAGTAGGTACCTACCAATTAAAAAAATTTCTTTATTTTTTTTCTATGTAAGATTTGAAAATGAAGAAAAAAATTGTTATGTAAGAAGAAAATCGTCTAGTTACCTACATTCACGTGTAACAACTAGTTCTGTTATCAAAATAATGTGTGTTGTTTAAATGCCATGCCATTTGATAGATAGCCTTTTGGAGTACACACATTGATACATCTTTTATATTATACAGAAACCAACACATGCATCTGTTTATCCATTCTAATAAATGGCTTCAACCTTCTCGGTGTTCTGTGCTCCCGGCAGAGCGGTTATTTCACGGTGTCTGTTTTGTGTTTCGAAACAACTCTCGACCGGTTTAGCCAAGACCCAACATTGAGCCAGCGTTAACTATACCGGTTTATCTACTGGATACATCGAAATTAAAAAAAAAATACATCTCATAAAGTTAGGAGAGACTTTAGGTGCGGAGACAGTTGGAAAACTAATCCAAATAAAAAAAAAAATTTTCAACTAAAAAGTCTCTTGTGTGCACACCTCCATATCTACACGGTACCTAATGATTTTGAAGTGATTCTTTAGCACTCTTGTGATTTGAAACTTGATGAAACGGAAACGACACTAAAAAGAGACAAACACATACATCTACATATAGAATTTAGAGAATGAGTTAGAATGGAACTTTACCGCATTGGCCGCTTTGATTATGAACTCACTTTTCATGGTTCCTATTGGTTGAGATTGTGTGCGAGTTATTGTGAAGGTTTGACTTCTACCGCGTGTGAACTGTACTCGATTTTTTTATGCCGGGAAATGTCTATTATCTGCGAGCGTCCTAATATGACTTGCGTGCATTGACCTAGGTAGGTATACTTGTTATTCATTTTATGTAGATCAATTTTTAAGTGTATTTTTTTATTTTGTTTGTATTACAATAAACAAAAACACACAATTGAATTTTCTGAATAACTCATTTTTAATTGATTTTAAAATATTATTTAAAATTTTCTGATTAACAATTAAAATTGATTTTAAAGTACCTAGGTATTTTCTTTTACGTTATAGCTCAATGACGATGATGTGAATCAGATAATTACGTAATTTCGAGCGTTGTGATAGCATCCTATCTGCATAGGTTTCTCTGCAGATGTGAGTATAAATTTTAAATCTGTTACTTTTCATGGAGGTTTCCATACTTACATTTTTATTTATTTTCTGTTTGTTGCACGTACGGCAATTGTAACGCTTCTCGAATGTTATGGCCCTCGGACATTATTTCACGGACCAGTTGATCGGCTCTTATCAGGCGTCTGCCATCTAAAAACATGAGAACTCGTTGCCTCCCGTAGTTCACACACAAGGCTAGCAAAATAAGGAACACTCATCAAAAAGAATAACCAAACGTTCCTAACAACACTACTGAAAGAATGAAAGATTTTGCCCTTTTTGTATTGCAAACATGATATTTTACTTACCTCCTTTTTTGCCTTACGAGAGAATATAAAAAATAAGAACCGTTCACCCGTTTTCATTTCTGTGCTCCTATCACCGAACATATTCAGATTGCAATATTTTAAAATTAAAGATCATTATAATTTTATGTAATAATTATTAAGCTAAGAGATAGGTACAATTTAATATTTTGTTTGTATCAAAACAAGATTACTTACAGTAGGTACCTATCTATTAACTTACCTACCTGATAATATTTTTTATAATATTTTTCCTTACTAATAATTTTGTTCACAGGTAGGTAAGTGTAGGTATATTTTATGTATTAAACGGGTTTTATTTATAATTTTGATAGCCTTACAAATTAATTTGTTTTACCACTCTATTTAATAATCTGCCGGTTGTATCTAACAAGCGGAAGGAGGAGTAAAAATAACATGATTTTGTTTTATTTTTAAATAACTGGTTCTCTTCGTTCGCTTTTGGCTGCTATCTGACGCAGAATAATTTCTTGATTTGCAAAGAAATATTCCTTGAAAAATAAAGATAATTAAGCAAAAATATTTTTTGATATAAACACTTTCTTTATAAAATTTCTTTAACCTAGGAAGGTTAAGGGGATCCAATAGTCCAGGGAAAAATCGAAGTCGGAATCCACGCCCATTGTGGGAGGAGTTTAAAAATATTTGAGAAAAAGCTTTTGGAACGGTTGAAAAAGGTATTTGAGAATTTTTTTTTACAGGTTGATTTCGTAAAGACCTAAAAAAAACATTAACTCCTTTTTTACACATTGTTTATTGTAATAACAAGGAAATTTAAAATTGATTTCACGGAACCGAGCGACGTGGAGTCACACGTCCGCTCCCTGCTCCGGCCAGGGGAGTTTTGAAAGAAAGTAGGGTGTGGCAAGCCAGTAGTCCTTCGGTGAACGACATAAGGGTCAATTTGAAAATCCGCATTCGTCGGCTGCCAGCCGTATTGTGAAATAACAACGCAAATATGCATATTTTATTTTATTTTGTGAATATCGGGCGTAAATATCATATTTTTTTTGCGATTATCATAAAAGAAACTAAATTTGCTACAATAAGCAATAAAACCATATCCGAAAAGATGTTCGTAAGTAGGAGAGTTTGCAATTGAAAGTGTTTTTTTAAAGACCTGTTACTTTATTTTTTTCTAGGCTTATTAAAAGACTTATAAAAAAAATGACCGATATTTTTAAGGGCCAAGATATGTTCTACACGCATTATTTAATTGAAGCATCTATAATATTTCTAAGCGATCAAATTTTCAAAACAAAAACACATGATTTTGTGTGATTTTGCATTATTTACTATGGCTTCATCTTAAAGAAATTTTGTTGAACACCCTTCCATTTTCGAAAAAATTTCATATGGTTATCTATGGATTGTCTAGTGAGGTGTATATTTAGGTAGGTACCTATTTGCATAATCATCGTAGTTAGTAGACTGCCTACTAAAATGGTAGGTAGGTACCGTGACTCAATACAGCAGATATACTCGTAGTTATTTCCAACTTCCTTTTAGTATTAGGTGGTAGTTCAATATCGGCACACCCTTATGGCATTAGGGGTGACTTAATCGGAGTCGGAAGTATATTACAGTGGTAAATGGTTTCATTATGTTTCTTTCGAGGTATCTATATCCACTTGCTTTGCGAGATAATCATTGAATTATTTATGAGAAGCATTGACATGTAGGGTATAGGTAAATGTGTTACTTAGGTAGGTACTTATACAATTTTCAATTTTAAATTTTAATGTTTTCTTTGTATCACATTTTTTTTTCAGAACCAAAAATTATACCAATGCAAAAATATATTTATATTTTGTTTGAGATTACTAAACCACCTGCCTACTTAACTGTGAATTTTGAAAATTGGATTTTTTGTGGGAAAATGGGGTAGTGGGAGATAATTTCACCAGATGGCACTAATGTAACATTTAATCCATAATAATAAAATTTAATCCACAACAATAAATTTTATAGGTAGTAATTCTATTTTTTTCACTTTCTCAGTGATTAAATGAAATTTTTTTTTAAATTTATTTATTTGTGACATTAATTTTTCGTATTATAAAACGATGCTTAAGAATAGTACCTAAGTGCTTACTAAAAAGTCATTATCATTTTGCTTTCATATGGCATTTTTATTGTTCTAAAAATATGTAAAATTGTCTTCCCATTATGACAGAAAATAAAAAAAGCTCGGTTATTTTGTTATAGTTAGGTATTTACAAAAAAATACTGCTTAATAACGTAACACTTGCGTTGTTATCGAGTTAATGAAATAAAAAAAAAAATCGTTTTCAGCTACAAAATCAATATGATCGTAATTTTCAATTTCAGCATGCTAGCTCAAGAAAAGTCTATAACGGCCCCTGGCAGATTGTAAATATCACAATTTTTTTTATTTTTTTTACATGAGCTCCACACAAGAGGCCCTGAGGAAAATAATTTCCCTCAGGGCCTATGTCATCTTTGGGGATGCTGTGTGGAGGGTTTTTTGGGAAGGGAAGGGTAGGAGAGTTCTGGGAAGGAAAAGGGTTTAAGGGGTGGGTAGGAATCTGGGGTTCAGTGTGTCCTGGTCATCCCCCTCCAATACCTAGACAAACCTCACCTTATGAACCCGGGCACCCCTGCTAAATCACCAAACCTAGCGAACCACTTGGGGTGACCTATGGCAGAGGTGTTGGTTGTCCAATAAAGGTTCCAGGGGCGGCGGTACCCATCCCCGCCTCCCAAATTGCAAATTAACTAAATTAATAAATCGCAGTGTGTGAAATGATTTCTTTATTATGTATTTGGTTCCTTACATTCACATATTTTGGTAAATATTTTTTATTGGACGCCGAACATATTTTCGAGGAATAATTATTACTTAATAATTTATCAACCATTAAGACCTCGTATAAGTAGGTACAGTACACATTATTCAAACAAAGAAATTCACTTAGTCTGCAGAAAAGAGGGTGAATAGATTTCTACCCCAACCAAGCACAATCACATAATGATATAATATAGTATATCTAATATAATATAATATCTGCCAAGTTGGTTCCTAAATCGATCACGTGCCGGGCACATAGCCATAACACGTAAAAGTCTCCGCATGGTTAAATGGATATTTTTGGTCATTTTGTACCCCCGAAGCTTTCATATTATGAATGGGCGAGGTGACACAAAGACGTTGCTGAAATATTAAGTGGATTATGTCGTTTTATCGTTTAGTAAGTTAGGCAGGTTCCTAACTATGTACATAAATTCTGAAAAAAATCTAACGTGCAAACATTTTGTTAAGTGGATTTAAAATTATTCATATTTATTTGTGGATTACTAATTTCATTTTTTTGAGTGTCTGCTTTACTCTCACTTTCAAGTGAGGTTACCTGCAAATAATATGATCATTTTAATTTTATTTTCATAATTTAAAAAACACGCTTTTAAACCTTCCCGCTTATTCAGATTTAGCTGGTAGATATCTACTTACCAATATTGTAACAACCAACATTATTTTATTAGATGTTTTATGGGAACTTTTATTTCTTTATAATATAATGCTTTTCCCATTTTTTGTACGTAGCTACATCTACTGTTCCTTTATGGCTTTATTTCTCCGTGTGTGCTTATATTTATAATAAGTTATAGGTAAGCTCACTAAGCAAAACTGATTAAGAGAGCAAAGGGAGAAAGTTGTTACCCGCTGCGAGCTTTGTAGTCGAAACAGCTAATCGAGCGTCCTTCCCAAAGGTCTATCGTCCACCTCTCTGATAATTATCACTTATAAAACATGTTGTTCAATGAAAACAACAACCATTTAATATTGGCATGTTTTCTTACTAGGTATAGGTAGGCAAGTACCTACAGACATCCAGTTGCGATCGAAAGAAAGATAGGTTTAATGATATTCATTATTTTTTCCGAGTTTTTCTCTAGGTATCATCTCTTAATTTGAAAAGTTTTTAAGAACCTGAAAAAGACCCTTGGCCCCTGGGCAAGTATAATAATAAAAATTCTCTGATTAAAGTGTGGAGAAAGCACTTTTATAATTTAAGTATCGATGGTGAGACCCCCCAAAAATTATCCCTCCATTGAATTTTGAATTTAAGACTGGTACGGAATCTAACTAGAAAATGCATTCAGAAAATTTTAACTGAGATGAAGCCTTGCAAAATAATGCAAAATCATACAATATCATGTGTTTTTGGTTTGAAAATTTGATCGCTTAGAAATATTATAGAATTTTAAGTTAAATACTGCGAGTAGAACACACTTCGGCCTTGGAAAAAATCGAGTACTTTTTTAATAAATCCTTTTTTAAATCTGTAATAAATAAAGTATCAGGCCTATAAAAAATACTTTCAAGTGCCAAAATCTCCTACTGATGAATCCATTTTCGGATACAGATACGTTTCATTAAATAATGTGGCAAATTAAGCTCCCTAGAAAATAATCGGAAAACATTTTAATATTTGTGCCTGAATTTCACAAAATAAAACTCATAGTTTTGCACTATTTCACTATAACAATTTTGCATTGTTTCTTACGGCATGAAATGGGCGGCGTTTAATGAATTTGGATTTGAGAATTGAACCTAATGCCTTCCGCGACCATGATCATTTTGCATCAGTGGCAATGCTCTGCCTGCAGTGGCGTATAGACGTCATCTGGTTCCGTGACATCGATTTTAAATTTCCTTTTTATTTTAATAAACAATTAATAGGAAAAGAGTTACAGGTCTTTATGGAATCAATTTTCGAATAACAACTCACAAAAACCTTCTCCAACCTTTCCAAAAACTTCTTTTCAAATATTTTTAAAACCCTCCCAAAAAAGGCCGGAATTCTGATGTTGAATTTCTCAAGGACTAGTGGATCACCTTAAAATATATATTTTTTAAATTACAAAACAATGGAGAATGTTAGTGCCTTTAAAATTTTGAAAATATAATCAGTAGGCAGTTATTTCTTTTTTACGGAATGATAAAGATGGGTTTGAACTCCGGAGGCGGATGACTCAATAATTTGTATGCTGTAAAATGCTGTAACAAGCTGAGATAAGTGAGATCAACTTTTAGTATGGCTTATTTTCGGGGAAGGACAATTCAGGCTCAAAAATAAATTTAGCCTTTGAGAGGCCTCGTAAATTGGATGAAAATTCCGCATAAATTGGGAATACTTAAATTTGTAGACGGAAATGAATGGCACGGTAAAGGAAAATTTCTTGAAAATATTATGCCTACATAAATAGTTGGTATCCTTGCGCTCCTCCCATCTCAGAGCTTTTGATGTCGCTTTGATGTGGAGGAAGAATTTCCAAGTAAAATCTTGCAATGAATGCAGAGGTATTTAATTAAGGGTTCGACTGTTTTCATAAAATCTCTATGTTATCGCAATGATCACCGGTAACAATTTTAATAAGTAACTTAAATAATATTTGAAACGCCTAGGTATCGATTTGAATACCGTGTAAATTTACCGTAGTAAAATTCATATTTTTCCTTAATTAGGTTTTTTCTTATATTATGATTTCTCACGTAGATACGTACTACTCAATATATTTGACTATTTTAGATTATAATTTTTTTTTAATTATTTTTGCAAATTGTTTCTGTACTTAGGCTATAGGTAGCATGTAATTAATTTGAAAACATTTTAAAATTTTGGTACCATAGAATGAAGAATATAACACTAGAAGTGCCTTCCGTACAAATTGGTTGGGAAACAAATGTTCCATTTAGCCCAAGCCCCCTAGCGTTCCATCTGACTTAAACTCGCCTGAAATCGTTCCATTCCATTTGAATTTAGAAAAAACAGTTTTTTTATGGAATATGGGCCCAAATTGGGTAACTGTTATTCTTTATTCTATGGTTGGTAAATAGGTTTACCTATAAATATATTGTTATTAGATGAAGCATCCAGCGATACCCGGACGTTATTAATTTAGAATTAACAGCATAAGTGTCATTTATTTACTTTTTTTGACAGTCATAGTGCAATAGAGAAAGAGAAAAAAAAGAAATATTTTAAAGTAAACAAAACAAAACAAATGTGAATGTACATTAGCATTAGTACAAAGATAATAAAAGCAGTGACAAAAAAAAAACAAAAAACTTGTTATGACCTCGTTAAAATATGCACAGTTTAACTGTTTAATTAGATTAGATTAATAATAACAAAAATCAATTAGTTAAATAATATAGGTACTAGGTTTATATAAGACCTGACATGAAACAAAGTATGATGTATGTATGAAAAAAGCTAGTATACTTATACATAAAGGATTCAATAAGGTATTACAAAAAAATGAACTCTTAAGAATGTTATAATAAGAGAGAACATTATATTTAAGGAAAATATAAACAGTTATTCTAATATGAGGAATGGAAGAAGGGGAAGGGGAGAATTTTCGACATTTCTTATAAACGGTGACCTTCTTTGAAGATCAAATATGCAACTTTTCAACCTCGGAATAAAACTGTAGATTTATATATAAAACAAACCGCAGATACAAAATAATTAATACTTCACAAATAAAAGTTAATTATTTCAGGTGTCTGAAAAACTTCACGATAACAAGCACCTGAATACATTTAAAAATATATATATTCTTCATTATAAGCACCCGCTAAACTGCCGAAGCAGTTTGATATCAGATCAATTTAACAATATTTATTATGACACTAAAGCACACATGTAACGATAAACCACAACTTAGAAAATGGATTTAGAAAAATAACATGTCATGTAACTACAATACAAATGCATAATGTACATAGACAGATAGACAAATTTAATAGAGATTGGTAGGTAGGTACATGGGCACTATTTAATAAAACTAGTTTTTCGCTTTTTTCATTAGAATCTTTATTCAGCTGAAAAGAAATAACATTACGACCATGTCTTCAATGCCATTTCCATAACAGAATTTTTATAAAATAATAGCTTCTAAAGGGCACTTATTCGGCGAGAAAATACAATGTAGGTGCAATGGCCTCGGTTTATCGTTGGATTTTTATCTTGTAGATAGGCATGTATGAATGTATCTTTGAAAATGAAATAGGTACACAGGTAAATAGGTAATATAAATAGTGCATAAATATTATTATTTCTAATGTAATATTTGGAAACCTCTGTCAGCGCTATAGTTAGGTGCTCCGTATCTCCTTCTGAACAGCGCCGAAGTTGGAGACTTGTAATCTCGGAGAATTATTTCGGCCCGAGGGAGCGGCTCTCCATTAACATTATTCTGCAAGCGGCGGAGAGGGCAAGGGGAGGGACCGGGGGAGAGGGGAGGAGGAGGGATAGGTATTCATTAGAGGCGGAGGGAATATTCATTAGAGGGCAAAGAGCGCAGCTCGGAGAGATGAATCTTGGTGGATTTCGTAAGATAGTATGTAATTTGCTGGTTCCATTTCTCTGAAAAGTTTCACGGGTTTTAATAAGTAATCTGTTCCTAGAATGTTCTTTGTTTTCTTGTAAAATCCTTGCTCCATAAAGTTTTATATGTCTTATATTAGATAGGTGATTTAACTGATTTTTCACAAAAACGGTGAAATAAATTGGTTAAGCGTAAAAATTACAAGGAATAATATTGTTTGCCTTTTTTCATGACGTAAAAATACTTAATTTTTATAATTTAATAAATTATGGAGTAAAACTTAATTCTGGAATATTTAATCATTGAAGACATTTTAAAACACTCTCAAAGGAAAAATATGAAACAAAAAAAAAGGTTTGGTCGCTTCTAGGAATTGAATTCAGGAACTCAGTAGTCAGAGCAATACCCTGGCAAGGCAGAGGACCTGGTTTCATTTCCCAGATGCTACCAAACGATTTTTGACTTGTTCTGTTTACATTTTTTGTTTGAGGGTGGTTAGTTTTGTGTTCAAAAATAAAATAAAAAATATGTTTTTCCTGATGTTCCTAATTCTCTGGCAATGTGGGGCCACATATTTTAAAATTCTCATTGTTTTTTCTTAAATATCTACTTCAAGGCAACTATTTTTACCAGTTCAATTCCATTACGAGCTATGGACCTTTGAAAGACCCATTACTATAATAATTTTAAAAAATGACGAAAGTTTGTCTCGGGTGAAACTGGGAGTATCGCTCAGTTAAAATAATCGGGTGCCAATGAAGAAAGCCTGTGTGTTCCAAACCGGCTGGCCTCAACCCAGATAAAATGTACGTACGTATTACCTAACATCTACAGAAGTACCCAACTGTACCTATAATTTTATTGAGTAAGTAATTTTATGTGTAATTTTTACTACATTATTATAGTTGATGCATTTTTTTTATAACACCGAAATAAAAATTCGTTTCCGGAGAAGCAAACCTTTAATATCGATATTGAATAATTCAATTGATATTTATTATGAATACGACTTTTTCAACGTTATGTAAACAAAGTCCATATCAAATTAAACCATTCGTGGATACCAACCAACCACCCAGTCTTCAGAGATTCAACTTCGTTGAATGAACTTCTCTCCTTTCCAGGTATATTCTCGTATATGTATTACAGAAAAAAAGCAGATATAGTTTAGACTTTCTTGTTTTAGGAAAATTTAAATAATCGTAGGTTTACTTGATTGCATAAGAAGGTAGATACCACATACTTTATTTTTAGAAAAATCATTTCATCATAAGTTTCATTTTTTGAACCGCCAAACCAGCATAGATAGGTATTATGTATGAAAGTATGCAGAACAAAAACAAATTATAATTTCTCAATTTGACCATATCTTTATATTGTAAAAGTACGTAATTAAGTAAGTACCTACCCACTTAAAAAAATAACTTCAATAACTTGGAATAACTTCATCACCCGAAAAAAATATTAATGTACAAAAAAAAATTAAATCTCAATTTTATTCTTTGCAAGAAATTTATTTTATTCAGTTGTTACATTTATTGAGATTGCACTTGAAGATATCCACATGTTAGTGTCTATGAGCAAATCACTAAATTAATATTTTATAAATCACAATAAATATCATAAGGCAGGAATTATGTCAACAATTTATTACAATCTTCTTGGACATAATGCAGTAAGTTCATAATTAAATTCAACAGAATTAAGCAATTTGATAAGATTAAAAATGCATAATTTCATACTGCGTCGTAAATAATGTCTTAATTATCTACTTAGTTCGTAATTAAAGATCATTAAATTTACTAATAAGTTCATAAATTTGATCAAAAGCATGACTTACCAACATAACGTAAAGGATATAATATTATATCGAAGCATCTAATTACCCACATTATTTAAATTAATTACTGAAAACTCCTTACTTTGACATTAGTTATTAATTATAATATTTTCTACGAATAGGATATCTGATTAATATGCAAAAATCACAACACGCAATATGGATGGCTTAGGTAACGAGTTTTATCTAGGAAAAATAATATTAACATATTAATGTTTCCTCTTCGATATTGCTTATACCAAGACAGCTTTTATGAGTAAACCGTTGTCAGTTGTAGGCTAGTAGAATATTCAGCTTGTACTTATGACATAGATAGATTGTGTTTTTATCACCGTCGATACCTTGACCTTTGACGTTTCTGTAAGAACAAGAAAATCACAGGAGAACAAATCAATTAATTCTTAAAGAAATATGCTCATGCGTTACAAGGTTGGTATCCCAACAAACAATACAGGTAGTAGGTACTTAACTAATGAACATGTAGTTTCTTTCTATCTTATCTGAATCTTTTTCTAAAAATAAATGTCTTATTTAGGAATATGTACCTATCTATCGTAATGTGGGGCGACTTTTTCATGGCGCATAACTGATTTTTTTTGCTACCATTCACAACGTGGGTACAATGACGCTTCGAAAATAAATGTCAAATTAGTTGTTTTCTAGTTATATTCAAACATACATGTATACATTTCGATTGAATTGTGAGCTGTTTAGATATTAGATATTTCAAACTCAGACACAAAGAAATGAAAATAAATTTTATAAATTCACAACGTTTAGATACCTACATGACATGTAATAGTTTCTAGCATAGGTATATTGTAAATTAGTTAAATTACTTGGATATTTGAACTCGCACATTTTGAAAAACTATAATTATTGTAAAAAAATAGGTGATTATCTTCATTTTACCTCACGAGCGCGCCCATGTCTGAACGATGTTAAGGAAGTAGAACTATGTCGCCACCCAGTTGGGCAGCGTTGCGAGGCGGGTTAAAAGAAGGGCTATTAGAAGGAATTTATCAAAGCTTGAATTTATTATATCTCGAAACGAGTCGAAGAAACGACCTGTTCTCATGAAGCCAACGTTAACTGTGAACTGATTGTGTCTGTTGTGCATCGGTACACCGGGGATTAATGCTGCTAGCTCCGACAAGAAGGCTCCATTGAAATACCTGTAGAAAAGACTCAGCATGCCCACATTGTGTCTGTATATTCAAGGAAGAAGAATAGAAGGCAATCAGTTGGACCGCCAACCTTTTGATCACGATATAAAAAAAAATTACTCCCAAACACGTCATGTATAAATAAAAAAAAACAAACATTTTCGATTGTTTCAACACGTATAATAAATAAGACATAAAATATTTCGGACAAATTTTTTTTTTTTATATGAACACCGAACAAGAGTCCCAACTGCTCCCGTTTGAAGCCAGTGAGACTATGGCATCCCTAATTGCAGGGCGATACTGCACTCTGGAACGTGCCGCAAATGTACTATATATATTATAAAATGAATTATTGTGAAATACCACAAATTAATCAAATAAAATTTATTTGCTATGCCGGGATTCGATCCCGCGACCTTCGGATTGCGAGTCAAAAGCCTTACAGCTCGACCACGCCGGCCGTCTTGTTTTTTTTAAAAGTTATTTAGTTTCAAAGTTGAGAAGTGTTCAAAGTCTTCCCATTTTACGGTTCATATTATATCTGGTTATGGTTAACTGTCACATAAAATATAGGGTTAACAGATTAGTTTCAAGATGGTGCTTCTTCCATTTCCTCTGACGTGGAAGGAGTTTGGTTATAAAGCCTTCCACCTTGGTCCTTGGTCCCACACGTACGTGGAATTAAATAAAGAAAACAAATTGAGGCCACATCTGGCTTGTATCATTGGACTCCTAATTGAGTCAATTATCAGGCAGCAGGGGTGGGTAGGATAGACGTTGAGGGATGCGGACTTTACGATCCAAGGGGGTAGGAAAGATAAGAGAGTGTTAGAAAAAGCTGTCTTTCTTATTGGTCTGAAACGCAGCCCAGAGTTTTTCATAAGTATGATAGGTAAAACTATAAATGCAACATGTCACAACACCACAGAGGCAACACAAACACATGTGCGTGATGTGAAAACAAATTGGTCTCAATATAGTTTAATCATATATGTGAGGCTGGGCTACGCGGGGAAAATATATAGTTACCTAAATATAAACCATTTTTTGTAGACACGTGTGCAAACAACTTTACGTCTGTGTTTCCTAGTAGAAATTTTATCACAATATTGTTTTTTTTTATAAATGATCGATAAAAACATATTGTCGATAAATGATCGGAGAAGCTCATGCAAATCAGGGGTAATAAATACTAACTTACTCAATTGACTAGTGAAATATCACACCATGTAAAATAATTTAAATAATTCTTTGTAATCTTTTATGTTTAATTTTTCACTAAATTATTACACTGTATTAATTATCTACAATATTATATATTTGTTAATTCATGTAATTTGATTTTAGCCTAACTTATTTAACTTTTTTTTAATATAAGCTCCACACAGGAGTCCACTGAGGAAGTCCACAGGAGTCCATTGAGGAAATTCACTACTCTCGGGATCTATACCACGCTGTATGGAGGGTTTTTTTAAACCCCTTGGGCCTCGACCGTATTATTTCAGAAAGTCAAAATTATTCCGCTTTTCATTAAAACCCAAATAAATGGAATATTTTTAAAGGCATCCGAAAACTAAAAACTGTTTTAGAAAGGTGATAAAAAAAGATTTTAAATATTATAAATCAAAATATAATTTTTTAAATATTAAAATTCTGCATGCAAACACAATTTTTTTTTTATATGGCTCACCTTACGTTTTTTCTGAATAAAATTATTGATAACGAAAAATTAAAAAAAAAATACATACTATATTAGACAAATGTATTATAAACGTTCTTATAACCTCACTTTTTTGTAAAAATAATTTATAAAAAAATCCCAAGGTCTCATAAATATATTTCAAAATTCGTTTCGGAACTTTGGTTTCATGAAAGTGTACTTTGTGGTTAGTTTTTGTATTCAAATAGGCTCTACGGGTTAAGGAAAGAAACGAGAGAAATATCTGTGAAGAAAAAACATTGAGGAGTGGGTAGGAATCTGGGAGTCAGTGTGTTCAAGAGTAACGGACTTAGGAATCCAGCACTGCTGGAGAGGTAAAAATGTCTCCCTCAACCATTCACTCCAAATGGTCCAGCATCCGTCCCATGAATTTTAACATACAAATGAATAGCTGTGCCGAAGGATTTCTAAGCCAGAATTCTGTTCTAGCTGGAAAACTTCGATTGAACCCGATCACTGAACATTATAAAAAAAGGCAAAGTTTGAATATTAATAATATATTTATTCAATAGTTTCTGCGACGGCGGTACTCATACCCCCTCCCCCCCCAAATCGAAACCCCACTTAAAGGCAGAATTTATTAGAACTAGTAAATGCAGGTAGTAGATCGTAGGTACAAATTATAATTTGAAAATGAATAATTGATCCTGTTACATGCTATTGTTTAGTTATATACTACCCACACACAGGCCGCGCCGTAGTGGATTCCCATTATTTACTCTTGTTAAATATATTTTTTTATTCCTATGTACGTAAACTATGTGCATGTAACATTTTTAAAATAAAATATTATTTAAAAAAAAGAAACGGGAGTGCTTTAGCCCACACGACTGAAATAAAACTTCTTTATGCTTCGTTCGCCTCGCCCGATCACTCTTTTCTCCCTCCTCTTTTCCCTCTCCTTTCACTCCCCAAGTCAAGCGTGCGTAAAGAAGTTTTACTTCAAAAATCTTAATTCGTCAATTACGTATATCTTTTGATAATAATATAATTTAAAAATGGTAGATAAGATAAGTACCTACGTTTGTAAAACACATCTTGCTCTGTATATTTGAGAGAAAGAAGTGATCACTTACCTACTACGTCTTTTTGTGCTGCGAGTTTGAAATAAAAGCTATTGGAGAAGTTCTGACTAAATTTCCAAAGAGCAAGACCGGGCTCGTAAATTCCCGGGATGTGTTTCTACGTCTCATCGCAGTTCTCTTTATGTCTTTATTTTCCTCGTCCGCTGATCGATACCTATTGCGCTTTCACATCAAATGAAAAATGAAACACACATAGGTAACTATTATATAAAGATTTGAAATTTTAATTTAGCAGATACGAAGCGCTATTTTCCTTGCATGCCTTTTTATAGCTCGATCTGCAATGTCTGCAAACTGAAAATTTATATGAATCGGTACCTACTATTATTTTTAGTTTTTTCGTTTGCAGACATTTATATGCATTTTAATACTATGATTCTTAGTTTTTCGTTAGTTGAATTTCGTGTGTTCTCCTCAATGCCTCAATCGCTACAAATAATTACCTGATGACCTACATTATTTTTCAGACATTTTTAAAGTGACAACTTCTCTAGCACTGTTGTGATTTGAAACTTGATGAAACGAAAAAGCGACACTCAAAAGAGAACTAACACAAACATTTATAGGATTTAGCCTGCGAGATAATGATACAGAGTGATCGGTCTCGTCTTTGTGCGGTACTTCGTAGCCCTCCCACTCTTGTCTATTTTAGTTTTCTGAAGGTTTCACCACTACCGTGTGTGAACTTCACATTTGTATTTTTTAAGTGAAAACTTCTTTAGCACCGTTGTGATTTGAAACGATGAAACGGAAAATAGCGACACAAAAGAAACAAACACTTACATCTATAGGATTAAGCCTGCGAGATAATGCTACAGACTAATCGGTCTCCTCTTTGTGCGGTGCCTCGTAGCCCCCCCCCCACTCTTGACTACTTTAGTTTTCTGAAGGTTTTACTTCTATCTCTTGTGACTTGCGCACTGATTTTTTTCCTATTCTCGTAATTTTGTAATGAATATTATTCCAACGATCAGACGGATCTAGGTATCAATTAATGTTATCATGTTGTTTTGATGTTGCTAATTAATTTAGGATTTATCTACACACATAAACAAACATTTTAATTAAACCGGTAAGTTTTCAATACAGGTATCTTTCTGTTACACTATTTAACCAGAATACTCCGGAATGCAGTTGCGGTTCGTAAAATCATTGGGTTTGCTTTTTCTTTTCGAGAAATTATAAGATTGTCTTCATATTTCAAGTGCACTGAAATTGTTTTACGGCTCTAGCTATTTGAAACATAGTGAACAAATTATCACTAATTTGTTTTAAAATTTTATATATATATTTTATTAACAAGACACCATTGAAAAACATAGTTAATTGTGGGGTAGGTGCCTAACACCTCGGCAGAATGGGTAGAAAGCTTATTATGGTTCTTGGTTCCCACTCGGGCGTTGCGGGTTCGATCCTCTACGCTTTTTAACTATCTACATAAATTCAATGCTTTTATATTATAATTTGTATAAATTTACATTAAATTAAATACGTATTATATTGTAATTTTATATAAATCCTAACAATAATACATCATTTATATAATCTTAAAAATAATTCCATATTAAAATAATATATCATAGTTTTGATCATTTATCAAGATTGAATAGTTTTAAAAAATATATATTTATTCAATTTTCTGTTGTCAGGCTATTGGAAAGGAGGTGGTAAACGTGTATAAAATGGCATGGCCATGCTCATGGTCCGTGCGTCTTTTACCACTTTAAAAAAGTTGAGTCGTCCTTCATAGCACAAATCACATTTTCCACTCATAATAATAAAAAAGGGTGAATTTTCAGTAATCTGAGATTTTTTGGGATCCAGAATTGTTGCTTTCAAAATAAAAATAAAAATAGGTTTTTTAACAATATTATCTAAATAACAAAATTACGATTATCCATCGATAATTCCTGCATACCTATTCACTAATTGAACGGTTAATATTAAAAATTCTTACAACGGTGTACTTGGGACTCATTTAAATTCATTAATATTTTTTTTGTTCCCCTTACCGCTATTCTTGATCTTCACCGCCCCCTTTTAGCCTTTCACCGCCCACCATTAGCCCCCGAGGTCATCACCGACTCCCTGGACCCTACCAGCGCCACCAGGAGGGTGGTACCGTCCCCTTTGGGAAACACTGATCTATATGAATTTATTTTTAACTGAAGTTCCTTGTTATGATTTTCCTTGCAAAATACCTACTTTTAGGTATATAGGGTGTTAAGGGACGTACTTGACTTATTTTAAATAGTGATTCTTGACATCATTTGGAGTAAAAAATGTACATAAAAGTTGGTCTCCGATGATTTTTTGGTGACTTTTTTTTCAATTTTTTTCTTCAAAATAAAAAAAACAAAATTCTTTCGCATGTCGTCACTTAGCCGAGTATCCGACCAATCCCTCACCCCGCCTACAACTGTCCAACACCTAACATCTGTTATGTTTTTGGAGAACAAAAAAAACCTCAAAAATGTCACCGGAGACCAAAATTTCATGTAATTTTTTACTCCAAATAATTTATTTATTTATTTTCGGGAAATCGACAGTTTAAATTTTTCAGTTTGTACATGTTTGTATAGCTAAAATAAAACCAATTATGGATTTCCCCCTTGTGACTTTACCTCTGATTAAACAGTATAATAAAAATTTTCAAATAATAAAATTTATAATAAAGGAATATGAATCCAAAAATTATATAAAACAAAATATTGAATAAAACTAAAATTTACATAAAACAAAAAAATATCAATACATTGGTATCCTAAAAAGCCAGGTTGTACATATAAAACAAATCATAATAGAATTATAAGTATAAACGATAGAAACATAAGAAACATCACATAACATATTCAAGAAACATCAGGGAATTATTCTTTTATAATAATGTCAGGAATCACTGGTTAAATAAGTCAGTTACTTAATCCCTTAACACCCTGTATGTATCGAAAGTAATTATGTAGGGAGGTACCTACTTTTTATGTATATTATCACTTGAAATATGTAATAACCATTTAAAATATGCACATGTACGGGTATTTAAATAGGTAATATATACGAATAGCACCGCCTTTGATTAAACTGATGGAACAGCTTATACATACCTTATTTAATAGCGAGTACCTGCCTAATCCATAGCTTCAAACAAGCTAATGATTACAATAAATTGGAGGAAGAGCGAGACCCCCCAGATGCAGAACTTAATCTGCATTACAAGTTTTATGGGACAACTTCCACACAAAGTAGGTCCCTGTCCGAGCTTTGAAGGTTCATTAATTTGAGATTATTGCCCAAGTCTTTTTCGCAACGCCGAAAATTTAAATTTGTATTATCAAGGATAGAATTTGATGGAGGCGGGAGATTAACGATAATAACGTAATTATGCTTTTTAATTATTCCGCGTCTTATAACAGACTTGAAGCTGGATTATAAATTATGCTAAATAAATTATGTATCTACTTATTTGCGTGGTTGGTAACTGTTTACATTGTTTTTGACAAAAAATCTGACGATAGATATCACCTCACGCTTTAACATATTCACGCACGTGAAATAATTTAGAAAATAGTATACCCATGTACAAAAACTTTAACTGATTGGTATATAGGTACATACAGCAGTATTTCTTTAAGGTGTTGCACCACGTCGTGTAAAATTTAAGATCAGGCCGCTAAAAATAACACTTTGAGAAGTAGATGTTTATGTACATGGTTGTAGATGTTTAATTTCTTATTTAACACCAGCCGCCTGTTTTGACCAATTCACGAAACATCGCCAAAATGCTTTTTTAATTTTATTTTGCAAAACTCAGGAACAAATATTTAAATATTTTCTTAAGAATTTAATTTTCCACAATGTACGATAGAATCATAACTCATAACCGAAAAAGCGTTTGTAAGTAGGAGATTTTAAACTTTAAAGCGGTTTTCACAGGCCTTTATTTTTTTTGGACTTTTAAAAAAAAGTAATAAAAAAAAGATTATTTCAAATGCAAATATGTGTTCCACTTGCAGTATTTAATTAAAGAACTTAAAATATTTCTAAGGGAAAATTTTCGAACTAAAATCACATGATTTTATTTTGCAAAACTTAGGAACAAATATCTAAATATTTTCTAAAGAATTTAATTATCCACATTATACGATAGAGTCATAATCGAAAAAGGGTTGGTAAGTAGGAGATATTTAACGTTAAAGCGGTTTTCATAGGCCTTTACTTATTTTGGATTTAAAAAGACTAATAAAAAAATACTCGATTATTTCAAAGGCTTATGTGTTCCACCTGCAGTATTTAACTAGAGAACTTTAAATATTAATAATGATAATTTTCGAACTAAAATCACATGATTTTGTTTTTGCTTAGTAATTCATCATCACCTAATCATTTTTCTTCTAATAAATTTGATTTTCTAAATAAATTACTAAAAAATTAATAAATTTATTAAAAAAAATTTATAACTTAAGAAATTAGGTACATTTTACAAATATTGAATGCTCCGTTAGAATGAATAATTTGAGATTATATTACTTAGATTTAAAAAAATAGACACCTACCTAGGCCCCTAGGTCATGTTTTTAATTGCCTTATGCTTAGAGTTAGTAATATTTTGGTGCACTTAGGATCTCTCGCTCCTTCGTTATGAACTATAATAATTGGTACATAGATACGACAGAAGCATTTTTATTTATTTATTACACTTAAAATAGACCCAATTGTGTGGTTTTATATAAACCTATGTACATTTTTAAAATTTATTTTATTCTCCTAAAAGGTACTTTATCAAAATAGGTACATTTTTAATTTCACTAGGAACCAAGCTATACATCTGGATTCCTTTATGGAAAAAAGAATTCTGTGCGTTTACTTTGTTAATTTTCTTAGTCTAATCTTTTTTTATGGTATAAATGGAAGTACTTAACATAACCCATAGTAATTTAATCATTTTTTTTAGTATTTTAAAACCTGTATTTCTTACTGATTGCTTTTAATATATTTATTGTTTTTCGTGATTGTTTTTTTGAAATTATTGAAAATAAGTGAACCCTGTTTATTTCCTGGGAATACAGTCATCGAGTCAAAGTTTAAAAACAAACTTTGTTTTCGCCAAAATTAATTTACTGAATATTATCATAGAAATGACTTAATTTTCATTGAGTGCAAGTGTTTGAATTTTTATTTAAAATCATTGATTTAAACGACTCTAATATACATAAGCCATTGATAATATAGAATGAGAATCTATAAATTTTAACGAAACAGTATCTAATGGTCCCGTCTTTAACTGATTGTCATCGATTCCTTTAATCGCTAATAGCCATCATACAAGTGTTGTGAAACCGTATTTATCTAATCGATAGGTGCCTACCTACATTTAAAGAACGTTGAACCTCGTTAGTTTCACATACCAATGTTATTATATATTTTGTAGCTTCTTGATAATGTATCACTTGAAAATGTATAAACTGCTTAAATATTAGATAGATGCGTTCACAGTGGTTCTAAACATGTTTACCTGCGTATTAATATTAGATCTCACTTGGTATTATAAGAAGAAAAGAGTTGCAGGGATGTTTGTTTGATGAAGAGTTTTTTAAGTTGTAAAAATTTGTGCTTTCAGTATTTAAAAATGGCAACGTTGTAACCAATTTGATATAATATATATATTTTTAAATTATGCTTTTATTTCCTTGGGGTAGGCATAGCTTTTCAGACTTTATGAAACTACACGCCCTGTTACCTTCCTATACTTCGCGAACCATTTTTTTTAATTAATTTTAATAACTCTAAAAAATCAGAGTTACTACCAGTAGGTACGCACTGTTGTTGACGGGGAAGAAAAAAAAAAAAAACTAACAAAGTAATTTCAGACAAAATGAGTAATGCAATTAAGTGGAAAGGAAAAGGAGATGGAAGTTGGGAAGTACTTTTCAGATCTGGTCACCAAATACGGCTAAAATCATCAAGCAACGTTTCAATTTTGAATGGGTTGTCTTACACCAGGGCGATAGTGAGAGTATCTTCCACTCTGTAACGTAACCATAACATATATTCATCAATATTCACAAATTCATATTGGCGTCATTTTTAATTACATGAATACAAATTAGGTACTTTGTTTACAAAAATTTTAATATTAAATAAAAATTATGCTTCAAAACATGTTTCGAAACCAAAGGTTTTTTTAAATAATTAAAAATAATATTTTAATTTTATCTCGATAAAGAAACATTAAAAAGTAAATTTTTTTCACATAGCACTATATTTTATTGTAAAATTAATTCATTATCATCTAACACAAATACATCAATAAAATTTATTTTCGCACGCCGGGATTTGAATGATAGCTAGATAGAGAGTCTTACCTCTCGACCATGGAGGAATGGAAAAGCTTTGTATAATATACGTTTATCCACGCATTTAACAACATTGCTTTTTTAACAAAGTGTAAAATAATACATTTTGTGTCAAGCAGTCAATTAAGCATCTAATAATGACATTCAATTAGTGAATTGGACATAGGATTTTTTGTTGTAAACTTCTTAGGCATTTATGTACAGGTTGAGAACCATTGAGGTTCCATAATTCATTACACAACATATATTCATCTAATATCGATAAATCACAAGTAACAAAACGAATGAAGCGTTTTGATTAACTATTGGTCTCAATCAACTTTATATGTCATGAAAGTCAAAAACCTACCTAATGAGTGTAAACGATGAGGCTTGAAAAACAATGGAGAATCACAGCTATTATTTATAGGCGGTTGATTATCAATATTGCGTTAGATCAACGTCGAGTTATTATGTACAAATATATCTGCATTATATACTTGACTGAGTGACTACCGGTGGTTAGCTAGGTCTGTTTAACTATTATTTATTATTTTCTTTAAACCTGCAGGACTAGGAGAATAGATCAAATTCAGTTCACATCTCATATAACATGATATGTATACAACTATTACATAAAGAAAATATAAAAATAAAAAAATAAATAAAAAATTAAATGAAAAAACCAAATACGTAACCTATATAATGATGCCAGATTAAAATTAAAAATATATCAATATCAGTTCTTTTTACATTAAATCCACACAGATTCATATATGGGAATGCTATGTGGAGGGTTTTTTTGCATAAAGTAAAGAGAGCAAGATCTGGGGAGAAAAATGGGTGTGAGGAATGGGTGGGAATCTGGAAGCCAGTGTATCGACGTTTGAATTCATCCCTCCCACTGCGGTGCAGGGCAATGGGTCGAGATAGTCCTGCTGGAGAGATCAAAAGGTCTCCTTTAACCAGTCTCTCCAAATCCGACCGCTACCCAATAGATGGGCAGACGCGTCCGCTGCCAAGACCCATGAATCACTTGGGGTGACCTATGGCAGAGGTGTTGATAATTCAATGAATGGTTCCCGGGAGGGGGGGGGGGAGGCGTTACTTCTACCCGCCTCCCAAATTAATTAAGAATAAATTTAAATAATTGTACTTTTCTGCATACATAGCTCTTGTCACAGAAGCTGGCTATTCGCTGGCGAGATAAGGCACGATAATAATATTTAATTAGCTATTTTGAAAAAAAAATAGAAATTTTTTTATTCGCATAAACTTGGGGATATCTACAATTTTTACCCCAATATTTAATTTAGGATCTTAAAAAAAGATTCTTTGACTTGGGCTAAATTTATTTTATCAGTGAAAAAACTTCAAATACCTTGTAAATTTGTACACCGATCGTGTTTTGTTTTTCGTTGTAGGAATATGTTTTCGGTTATCGGGAATTCTACTAATGAAAAAAATAAGTAAAAAATATGGTTCATTTGTGGGATATTGGTTTATAAGATTTCGGGGTTCGGGATATTATCATTTTATTTATTGTTGTTTTTTTACTTTATTTAATAAGAAAATTTACACAAAAACCCATATTTTAGAGAATATATAATTATATCGGTAAGTTGCCACTAGACTGATTTTTTTAAGAAGAAATTTGCTCATTTTCATAAATTTCTAATCATTTCAATAGGAAGTAAGACCGTTATATTTAAAAAAAATTAATGCTGGCTTGTTCCTACCTATACAAATAAGGACGAGTTATTCAAGTCTCATACTATTTGCCACACTTAACGACAGTTTAATTCAGCTAATAAAAATCCCACTTCATTAATTAAGAGCCAAGATTTATTCTCTACGTGAAATCAAGCACACCACTTTAAAATGCATAAATTATGATAAGATTTGAGTTGTTCCAATCACTGTCAGACTGTAGCACTAATATTTACATGTTCACCGATGTTGAAACATATGCATTAAACATAGGTAGGTATATCAATAAAGAAAAATAAATAATAACGATGTCTATTGTATTATTGGTTCAATTTCCTGTGAGTGTGTAGATTTATTATATGATATGGACACGAACATTCTTGTATCTATTATATAAGTGTTTAAAAGAGCTTATTTTAGATGTATCAAAAATAATTCTTTAGTCCGGAGGTAGATGGGCCCAATGTGGTTTCTAAATGGCTTATTATGCTGTAAGACGGAGAGATATAGAAGAGGGCAAGTGGTGGGAGTTGGTTAGCTCTTCAGTTTTCACTTGAAGACATATCTAGAGTCTTTATTATCAATATCAATTATATTATTAATTTTTGAACTGAGTTCTGATGCAATTAGGTTTATTTTATTTTATTTTTTATTTATTAATGACCATTAAAGATAGTATAAGCTAATAGTATATTCACAGTCCTCCTCACAAAGAATTCCTGATCGAATGCAAATTGTGGGTTATTGTGTTGGTGTTAAATCATAACATTTATGACTTCCTCAACTTCATGTTTGTAGGCTTTATCTTCATGCTTGTTGATTTCTTCATCTTCTTGTTTGTTGATTTCCTCATATTCAAGTTTTTAGATCTCATTTCAGGTTTTTTGATTTCCTCATCTTCACGCTTGTAGATCTCATTTCATGTTGGTTGATTTTCTCATCGTCACGTTTGTAGATCTCATTTCATGTTTGCTGATTTCTTCATGTTTGTAGTCTGTGGATTGTTGTGTGGGCGTTATTTCAACATTTTTATGATTTCTTCATCTTCACGTTTGTAGATCTCATTTCATGTTTGTTGATTTCCTCATCTTCATTTTTTTACTGTGGGTTGTTGTATGTTGTATAATTTCTTCACCTTTAAGCCTCAAGCTCAAGCCATATTTTGATATCGTTTTGAAACTTGTTTATCTCCGTGGTACTTTTAATTTAATTTAGGAGGGCATTAAATAATTATGTTGCATGGAATTTAAGAAATCAAAATATTTTATTTGGAAAAACCCGTAATCAAATATTGAGCGTTGCAGCGTTCTGGTCCCGTTACTTCTTCGCCAAAATCCAATAGACTTAAAAAACTTATGATAGGTGCATAAAGGCAAGTGGGTACGTTCCATCTTATCATCTATGTAAAAGACGAAATCAGAAACTATACTTATCCGTCCCAAAGTGAAATTTCGTCATGTAAAGCTCCTACTTTCTATTCAGTCACGGGCCCCGTTAACTTTAAACCGAGCTTTAAGCTTCGTCGACGGTTTACGAACTTCAGCAGATCATAAAACATTTCATGGTTTCCTTATGAGGACGTTTAGACTGAAGGCGAATACATCTATACACTTAAATATACACTAAGAGTCCAAAGTTACTGGTGAATCAAATCTATGAATGAGAAAATTATATCTTGTTATAACTCATGTACTTTCAACGGAATAAAAATTAACATGAAAAAAATGTTAAGTTGATTTGGCGCCTGCTGTGTTTCAAATGTTTTCTAAGTAGATATATACCTTATTTTTAGAAGTTTTTTATTTTGTACAATTTGTTTCACTCGTGGGTATTTAATAAAATATATTTATGCTAATTAAAATGCATGAAATGTGTGAAAACACTTCTGGTTTCTGTATAAATTTAGACGATAAAAATAAAAATTTACATTTACATTTAAAAAATTTACTCATGTGTTTAAAAATTGATAATTTGAATTGAATTGAAGTGAATGAATTGAAAAAAATAATGTGGGAATCTAATCAGTAATAATTATTACCTACAAAGCTCGACATCAAAAAACTATTAGTAATTTTTCGCTTAACGCATGCCAATTCCGTTTAAAAAATCGTATCTACAAACTTTTTACGAACTATGTCTTTCTTTTTGTTTATTTAATAAACATAAATATTGTGTTTATTATTATTAGTTTATAATTAATAAACTAATTATATATAAAAACAAATCACTTTGTTTACACTACTTATTTAATCAATATTATCAACACGTTTCAAAACCAATTCTTTCATCCTAAAATTAAAATTAACTAAAATCACAAAAGTCAAAGAATTAGTTAAAGGTATCACAAAAAACATTCATTCACAAAATAAAATATAATTTTTTTTTCAGAATAAGTAATAATTGGATTTGTATATTAAACACTTTTATAAATTAACACATAATTTAAAAACTATTTATCAATGAAATATGATAAATATAGGATTTTTCATAAAATTACTTTTAATGCTATGACAGATTTTCGAAGAAGTAGTAGGTAGTGGTTTTGAGATGAAGAAGTCATCGAGACAATTTTGAGAAGGATTGTAGGTTTTTGGAAGTAGACGTTTATTTTTTTCAAATGTGTACAATAAGATGAGGAGAATTAATTAGAGTTAATTAACCCTTTAACTGAGCTCTTAAATATGTTTGTAATGTAAGCAGAGTGATGAGTGCTCCCAGTTTTCCCTGGTAAAATACCACCATTCAAAATCGAAACATTGCTCAAAAAAGCTTTAGCCAGTTTTTTGACCAGTAGGTACTTCCCCACCTTCCCTTTTTACATCTCTTTCCTCTTCCCGATCCCTTCAGCTTC
Organism: Glyphotaelius pellucidus; assembly: GCA_936435175.1. Taxonomy (NCBI): domain Eukaryota; kingdom Metazoa; phylum Arthropoda; class Insecta; order Trichoptera; family Limnephilidae; genus Glyphotaelius; species Glyphotaelius pellucidus. Next base: position 6,638,207 of record OW386552.1, on the reverse strand, counting down.
ACAGCATGCCCCAATTGGGAATGTTATAGCTTCAATTTGGAAGGCGGTAATGGGTAACGCCGCCCCGGGAACCATTTATTGGATAACCAACACTTCTGTAGCAGGTGAATCAAAGTGGTTAGTGCTCAGGGTGCACAGGTTCAGGGAAAGGTTTTTATGGGTCTTGGCGACGGAATACTGAACACACTGAACCTTAGATTCCTACCCACCCCTAAAGACTTTTTCCTTCGAAGAATTTCCTCTTATTCCCTTCCTTAAAAAAACCCTTCACACAGCATCCACAAAGGTGACATAGGCCTTGGGGGGAAATTATCTTTCCTCAGGACCTCCTGCATGGAGCTAATGTAAAAAAGAAAACGCTTTAGAACAAAATAGAGTCCACAAATTTGTTGCCTAGGAAAACAAAAAGGCTTCGTATTCATGCATTAGCAATTTTCGATATAATAGAATATGATTGATTTTTTGTGAACTTAATCATAATTTCAAAACTCATTCAGCGTTCAGAAGAATCTTATTAATTTGTTTCTTGGGTACGAAGAAGATTATTTCCTTCCACGAAACGGTTGGGGAAAAATCAACTCACTTGCTTATTAAAATTCCTCATGAGCTTTTGCCTACCCGAAACAAGTTCCCAGCGTACCATTACGGGGCTTAACTCTACCGTAGCGGGGGATTTTGCCATATTAAGTTCGTCCGTGAACGCTGGGAGGCTTCGCGGGTACCAAATACTACCCACATAACTTCCTATCTACGTATACAACTACCTTAAATATATATCTTCTTGTCTACCGAGCTATCTAATAGTAGGTAGTTAGTAATATCTACTAGATTTTCCAGGCCTGCGGCAAGGTAAGAATTATTAACTCTGAATTGGTAGGTTTTTTGTTTACATTAGCTTCACACAGGAGGCCCTGAGGAAAATAATTTCCCTCAGGGCCTATGTCATTTTAGGGGATGCTATGTGGAGGGTTTTTTTAAGAAAAGTAAGGAGAGGAAGTTCTTGGAACAAAATACGTATGCTGGGTGGGGGGGGGGGGGAATCTGGGGACAGTGTGTTCAGGAGTGACGTACGTATGAATCCATCAGCGGTGAAGGTGATGGGTCGAGAGATTACGGCTGGAGAGGATAAAAGTCCTCGGTCAACCAGTCTCTCTCGATCCTGCCCACCACACGGCAGGTGGTAGGCAGCATCAGATAAGACCGACAGACCTGGACAAACCTCAACCCATGAACCCGGGCACCTCTGCTAAGACACCAATTGTAGTGAACCATTTGATATTTCTATTTTTGAAACTGATAATTCATGGTGGAATTCCATTATAATATATTATAATAAAAACAAATATAAATTTTTTTCCACTTTAATTTCAATCAAATTAAAGTGGAAAAAAATTTTATATTTGTTTTTATTATAATATATTGGAGTGACCTATGGCAGAGGTGTGGGTTATCCAATAATGATTCCCGGGGCGGCGGTACCCATACCCCCCTCCGAAATTGAATAAGGTACCTACATAACTACAGATATAATGGGAAAAGGTACCTACCAACTGGTGGTGTAGTGGGCATTATACACATTTTTTTCACGTAGACCCACTTATGGCAACCATATATCTTCAAACTGATAAGAAAAATCTTTGTCTTATATGAACATTATTTTCATAAAGATAGTTTACATTAAGATGATCCAATAGTCCAGAAAAAATCTATATCAGAATCCACGCCTCTTTTTGGGAGGAGTTAAAAAAAATACTTTTGAGAAAAAACTTTTGAAAAGGTTTGAAATTGAATTTTTCTTACACAAAAAACATTTACTCCCTTTTTACGCATTGTGTACTGTAATAACAAGGAAATTTAAACAAAACCTAAACAATGATAGGTGTCAAATAATGTCCGCCATCTTAAACTGTTCAAAAATTGGTAAGAACCAAAAAAGAATACTTTTTTTTTCATTCTGAATCCACAGGGAAAGACGACCCGTATGGAAACTGGACGAAAAAAAACATGATAAAAAACGCCCGTAACTACCTTTATAAATCGTTAGAAGTGTGTTGTGAGCGCGTCCGCGTGCCCAAAATGACCTCACATTACCTTTTTTTACGAGAAATTTGTCAAATATTTTGAAATATCGATGTTTTTTCTTGAACGAATACCTAACCTGCTTATTTGGTAGATAATTTTTTTTCGTTTTAACACAAAGGTAAAAGGCTGGCAGAAGGCTGAAAAGAGTGGGGAAGGGAGGATGTTGAGAAAGAGGAAGACTTGGAAGTATCTCGCTTGATATTCAGACCTGGTCAAAAAACACAGCTAAAGCCATTTAAAGCAACGTTTCGATTCTGAATGGTGGTATTGCACCAAGGCCTACTTACTGAGCTTGTAGGTACTGAGGGAGTCCATAATAAATTCTGGTCGTTGGGTACCGAGTAAGGTGATAGACGGTAGGGTTCCGAATAAGGCGATATAATATATTCCATCTTCATAATATCATAGTAAGGTAGTTTGAGTAGGTACCCACACAGTTTCTCTGCCACTAATACACATTGCTTGATTACTTGGTGTTATCTACCCGACATTTCTGAGTTCGTTAGGAAAGCAGTGCTTGAAGTGGGCTTAATATTACGTAACATTGCAAAATATTCGAGGCAGTTCTCTAAATTACAGATAGCTAATTTATTATTTTCTATCTTGCTACATGGCAATCCCTACGAGTTAAAAAATTCGTTTCGATTGTTCATGTTCCACTGTTCGGATTTTATTATAAATATGTAGCTATTATGTTATCCATAAAGATATTGTTTTGACTCTTTTCAGAGAAAAAAAAATTGATCAAACTAATTAGTTTATGAATTAAATGAGGTTTTGAATTCTTTTTTTTTTTTTTTTTTTTTTTTTTTTTCCTTTATTTTTCCCAAAATTTACATTTGATGCATACAATATTATAAAATAAAAAGAATAATGGGAACCCACTAAGGCGCAGCCTGTGCGTGGGTAATATAGTTGAATATATTTTATTATTGTACCTAGAAAGAACAAACAATGGGCATATAAAGCAAAAACATGATTAAAATTTGTCTAAACAGCTTTGCACAAAATGAGCATACATTAAGTGAAGTAGTGTAACAATAATGGTATAATGTAACAAATAAGAGCATAATATAACAATAATGGTATAGTGTAACAATAAGTGCATAATGTATTAATAAGTGTACTGTTTGTGAAAAAACAATAAAGTGATACAAATTAAGCAAACAATGTTTCAATATTTACATTGTCAAGCCACGACTTCAACTCTTTTATGTATTGCAGAAGTTTAGTTGTCACTTGAATATTTTTCGGTAAAAGATTGAAAGTACGAGGTCCAATGAAACTGCTGTGAGTTTGCATTTGTTTGGTATTCGTTTGGGGGGTATAAAAAACATTATTATTTCTAATGTTGATTCTATTTTCATTTTTTTCGAATTTGTTTTGGTTTTTAAAGATATATTTCATAGTTTGCAGTATAAATAGTTTACGGAGACTGAATAGTTTAGCTTCTTTGTATAGTGCATCTGTCGAAAATTTTGTGTTTCTATTGTACATAACTTTGATAATATAATTTTGAGTTATTTGTAAAGGTTTTATAAATACATCAAGCGCACCACCCCATCCTATTATTCCGTATATGAGTGAAGATTGCACCAGAGAAAAATAAATCATTTTTAATTTTTCAATATTAAGTACTTCTTTAAGTCTGTAAAATAAGTAAGTAAGGTATCTTAATTTAGAAACGGTATTATTAATTTGTGATTGCCAATTTAAATTTGTATCAATATAAATACCCAAATATTTGATTTTTTCAACTTTTCCAAGTTCAAAGCAAGAAGAGCATGTTACTTGATTACAGTTAGCATTGTGTATTCTAATTTTTAGGTTATTGGGGGGTTTGTTTTTACTGTTTTTATAAAAAGTTAGGTAAAAAGTTTTGCTGTAATTTAAGAAGAGTCTATTACTTTTTAGCCATGATGATACATATGCAATACATTTTGTTGCATTCAAAAAAGTTTCAAGCCAGGATTTTCCATTTACTATTATTGCTGTATCATCAGCGTAAGACACAATTTCACCAGGGATTACAACATTACATAAATCATTTATATATATTAGAAACAGAATTGGGCCGAGAACAGTTTCCTGTGGTACTCCGTTTTTTATCCTTGTTTCTGTACTATAAAAATTCCCTATTTTTGTTTTTTGTTTTCTGTCTTTAAGGTAGTTAGTTAGAATTTTTAGTGTATCCTTTTTGAAACCTATTTGATTAATTTTTTTTATAAGTAGATTGTGATTTACCGTGTCAAAAGCTTTTCTCAAGTCTAAAAATATAGCTAAACTTTTTTTATTTTGATCAACAGATGTGTATAATTTTTTTGTCAGATCGAATATTGCATCTTCAGTGCTTAGTTTACTTCTGAAGCCATATTGGTAAATTGTTCAATATGTGTAATGTTTCCAGATACTAAAAGCACGTCAAAGTAATTAATTTTTACTACATAATGTATAAGAACAATTTAACCCCTCAGGCTTGTATTTTGTCGGAAGGTCAAAGTATTTTTACAATGCGTAAAATCCAAATAAATGTAATATTTCTGAACGCAACCGGAAACTAAAATTTGTGTTTGAAAAGGGGCGTAAAACGTTTTAAATTTTATAATTCGTGACAAACATATCATTTTTTTAACATAAAATTTTTGAAAACAAACATAAAAGTTTTAAGAACGGCTCACCTCATGTTTTTTTCTAACTAAAATTACTGAAAAAAAAACACGCGTATAGTATGGAGAATGAAAAGAAAGAAAGTGAGAAAAGACATTAAAATAAAGCAATTAAATAATGATTAGTTCAAATACTTTTATTTATCATGACGTCGTATTAGCTTATGTTTTTTAAAATTAGCTAATGTTTTTTTAAACATTCAGCCTGTTTAGAAATTTGTATGCGTCATATTAAAATATAAGTAGGTAGGTAGGTATAAGAAATGTCTGAGCCTTTGTGCGAGTTTTTATTTATTTACCTTTTTAAACATAGCTACATTTTATAATGAATAAATAATGATGGTTAATTCTAGATTAAAATAAAATAAAAAATATGTTTACAAGTCAGTTTAATATACCTACCTACGATAAAAAAAATCTAATATACATATATACCTGTTGACATTAGTCACATGAGAACGGGTCGTTTCTACGACTCGTTCTTGAGTTCAACAGCTCGGCTGTGGAACGATTTGCCGGCTTCTGTGTTTCCTCCCTCCTACAACATGGGTCTCTTCAAGACCCATGTTCACTCCTTCCTCTCCTCAAAAGCACCCTCCACACAGCATCTTCAAAGATGACATAGGCCCTGAGGGAAATTATTTCCCTCAGGGCCTCCTGTGTGGAGTTAATATAAAAAAAATAAAAAAATACCTACCTACCTACTTATTCAAAGACAATTACTAGAAGTCCATGTTTAATTTACGCTATTTAATTATTCAATACTTGAATATAATTAGAAAAAAATATATATTAAGAAAACAAAGTTCCATCCACAAGCAAATGCTTTTAATGGAAGACCAGTACTACTTTAATATGTACAATTTTTAAGATAAACAAATAAAAATAAAAATAAAGTTTAATAAAAACACTAAAATAAAAATAAAGAACTACATAAATGCTTATGTCATTTAACTGCTATTATTTGCAAACATTTACCTACCTAATTCAAGAAAAAAAATTAGGTATGTTTATTTTATTATTATTCTAAATATTTAATACGATTTCGTTTCCATTTCAACTTCTGATGTGGAAGAAAGAAGTTGGAACTTTCTTGCGAGCGCTCCGCGGGGAGGTCTCATCAAGACCCGTCCAACTTTCTCCATAAAACCATCAACTCAAACTTTGATCCGACGTCTGAGAATACCCAAACTTGAAATGCCGTACGAACCTGGTACCTAACCAGTAGTCGTAGGCAGTAGGTTGTAGGTTGGTACTAGGTATACTAGAAGCTACCCACAAGCGTGGGTACGTCAAGTTACGATGGGTAAAAGTTGGTGCTACGCAATAATTGGTACAAGGGAAGTTCAAGTAGTTTTCGTGGCTTTCTCTTTAGCCCGTTTTATATGAGATAAAATAACAGATTTTTTTACATATTATTACATAATAATATTTATAATTAGATACTTTTTTAAATAGGTATGTAGGTACGAAATATGACAGACTTGGTAGCTCCTTTTCAATCTACAATACAGTGGGCTGAAATTTTAGAGCATGAGGCAATTGGAACCGAATGCACTTAATTAAATATATTATTTAAAATTTATTACGGTACCTGACTACAACGTTTACATAAATAATACATACCTACAATCAATTTTTTTCAGTTTTAACTACCTAGGTAGGTACCAGGGTTGGTTCCTAGTTCCTACCTTGAAAACAATTAATAACGTGTTCCTAAATGTGTACTATTATTTTTATACATTCTCTAGGAAGGTACCTTCTTACCTACAAGATATCTAATACAACAGAAATTATGCGAAGCATTAATTTGGTCTAAAAATGAGTTAAAAAATGTTTTTTCAGCAACTTGAATTTAGATGGCAAGAAATATTACCCTCATTCAGATTATTTATTGTCAACTGAAAGAAGATCTCCACAACACAAACCTCTTCAGAATCCAAATTAAATACTTCAACGAAAAGTTGAAACCTCAACCGAAGCAGTATTTTGGTATTTTCTCGGAACTATTTTGCCTCGGCGATGAAGAGATCTCGCAGGAACAACAACACGTCTGGATGGGCCAAGCCGCTGATGGCGTTCGAGTGAACCCCGTCGAGCGGCAGCCATCTTAGCTCCCCGCGAATCCGCGCCTCTGATTGGCCGGCGCCGCATAACATGGCCGCCGCGCATCTCTGAACGCGGGAGAAACTGTCAACTACTTCTGCTTTCAGATCCTGAAACAACATAACAACCATATAAAACACAAGCGATTTTAAGTCTAAATGTTAAAAGCATTCAGCTCAAAACATTCAGCTCAAAACAATTTGAGCTGAATGTTTTCTGACATTTCAATTTTAGTTAAATTATTTTCTATTTTTGAGGATTCGGGTCCAAAGAGATCATTTGATCGCTTGACTGGGTACGGTTACGAGACGCTGGGGATTCTTTAGATAAATGTATTCTTAAACAATGTTGAAATACTGCCGTTTTATTTTGTTGCGGTAAAATAAAGCGGATTTAGCATTTAACTTTGTTGAGAGAACTTTTGCCAAAGATGTGCCAGAATTTCGATGGGTAGGTAAGTACTTAAGTCCCTGTTATAAATGCTATATTTTCTTTTAAATAAATGGCTGAAAAGGATAAAATCATTCAATAAGAGAGGGAAAATTAAAATAGCGCCAACTTGCCGTGTTCTCATTAGCAATATTTTAAAAGCTTTAAAAAAATACACTTCGCTGGCTGATATCTACCTAGGTAGATTCTATTTTAGGAAGGTTTGTTTTGTGCATTTGTTAAAATGTGGGTAGGTATTCCCAAAGCTATTTTCATGACAAGTAGTTAAAAATCTACGCTAATTAAAAAATATATATCGTAGATATATTTTATTTAAATAGGGGGCAATTTAACAATTTTATTTAGCCTTTAGGGAGATTTTATAACGGCGGGGGAACTCAACTCCCGACGGCACTTTTTGGGTCACATCTGGAAACGGAAATGCGTATCCCATTGTCACAGTAAATGATTTTTTTATAAATAATTTTTAAATTGACATCCGCTACAGTCTCAGGTGTAGAAGAAATATTTAAATTATCACCAGTAAAAATACTCTAGGAAGAATTAATATTCCACCAGCGTTACTTTAATCAAATAATTAAAGTATATTTTTGTACGGTGTTGGAAAAAATCTTTTCGTGCACAATGGGTCATATATTTTTTAATGGCTAATATAGAGAGCTCAGATTTTTATTGGGGAATATTAATTGCCGTAGGCTTCTGTATATAGCTCCTGTTTATGATAGATTAGTAGGTACTCACGTAAAACAATTGTAAAAAAATGAAAATAATTTGTACAACTGAGATAGAAAAATTAATTAGATAATAACTACTCACGCACCTTAATGGACAGCCATTCAATTAAAAAATACTATTCATTGATTGGTAGACAATTTTGAAGGCAGATAGGTAGTCAGTAGAGTTAGTAGTTAATTCACTTAGATGGGTACTTAACATGTCATAGCTATGTGAGTGTTTTTACAAACGTACCTAGGTAGGTAATTATTTAACTTGCTGGGCACGAATTAATAATGTATTGCTTGTGGACTGCGTTCAGAATAATTATGACACAAACTGTTCACGTATGTATGTGTGATATGAAGATTCGCTATCAGTTAACTCGATCACACTAATACATGTGATCTTTATTTCCCTTTGTAGATACTGTAGATGTGTACATATACTATAGCGTACGTTGAACTCCTATAAGTAAACATAGACATTTTTTTTTAATGAAGAAATAGACATTTTTCTCTCCATACGTACCTAGGTGTCTATTTAGTATTTTAAAAATGCTTTGAATCTAATGAAGTTGTATTTTTATTCATTAGATTTGTACTCATAACTAAAATACATACTAACATTTTCAATTCATTTTGAATTCGTATCTTCGAGGTGATTTTTACAAAAATATATGCCATTATTACAATAAATTCTAAATAGATACGATTCTAGATTTTCACGGCTAAAAGTATTCTCGTTATTTGTTTTTGGGGTGTTATGCTGTGTTGCGCTATCTTCTTTAGCCAACGTTTCACAGCTGCCCTGATGATGGACACTGTAACGCTGTCCAAAACGTTGGCTAAAGAAGGAGGTAGCGCAACACGGCATAACACCCCAAAAACAGATAACGAAAATTCTAAATAGATTATATCAACTGATCTCAGAGAATAATGATTTATTTTATTTCGTTTACTTACTTAAGTCTTCTAGCACTCATAATTAAGTAGATTCTTACAATTCTAGGTAGCTAACAAAGCTGAGGGATTATTTAATGAAAAATGTAAAATCAGCTATTTTTAAATTAACCAAAAATATTATAGCATCAATAATAATTCTGCCAAGTTTGAAAAATTCAGAAACCTTTTAATTTAATTTTCTTTCGAGTTTAACCACTGCTGGTTACACTATAAAAATGGCGCTGAGCATGAGAAAAATTCAGTGGCATTAAATTAGCATTGATCACCGTTGCTAGAATGATTTAAGTGATTCGTCTCAGAAGAGACACCCACGGCCACCGCGGCTGAGCCACAAATCTCACTTCAGGGCCTGAACAGAATTATTTAATATTATTACATGTTTTTAAAATTCTAAACAGGTAGCAAATAACGTGTATCTGAACTTTTTTACTTGTAGGTACCAATAGATACCTTAAAAAATTAAAATATTCATATAATTACACATACCTACTATTTTTTTGGAGATACTTATATAAGCCCAGCCAAAACTGATTAAAGTATTTGAATAACTTGAACCTTTTTTTTCCGCATTCCTGACCTTTTTTGGCATATTCACCTAATACTCAATTTAAATTTTTTTTCAACACCACTGTGATTAAAACGGTTCCATGGCAACTCAGTACTTTAACAATACTTATAGAACTTAATGATAACATTTAATTTGGAAATTTGATTTACTTTAAATAAATAAAATTATTATATGGAAGTCTTCATAATAACAATAAATAAATAAATATCAATTAAAGTACATAATTTAAGTTATATCTATATAATACAGACTTCTTTATATTATACAACCGTTTCTCAAAAAATTCACCGATTTTTAAATTTTTTTTTACAAATGTATTATAAACGTTCTTGTCACCTCGTTTTTTTTGTTGTTCCATGTCTGGCTACAGCCCATTTCGTATTACAGACCACCTTCAAGATAAGCCTCCACCGCCCTCTGTCCTCGGCCATCGTCTTCAAATCTTCTAGTCTTCTTGCTTCCTTCCTTGCACGTTCCATGTAAACATAATTAATTAAAAAATCAAAGTTTTCAAATTTTCTTGATTAATTTTTAGACTTGGATGTACAGCGTGGTGTTCTCTCTTTCCAACACCGTTAACGTCATATTTCCCACTGTGGTAGTAAGGGAGATACAACGTTTTCTATGAGACTTATTTGAGTTGTTCCGAAAAGCGAACAAATTAGCCTGACGGGGTAAATAATATTTTAAGCGGATAAATAATATTGTCAATCATAAATTACATAAAAACCTAAATAATAATTTATAAGTAATATTTTCAACAAATTTCTATGTGAATAAATTCATATTGCCGGGGATAAATTATTTATTTGTTTTCATCGTCGCGTCGCCTCGTCGTGTTCATTTCATAGCGGTCCGTAAATCTATTAAATCGGCGGGCAGGAAGCTTTCCATACAAACACAGAGGATTTGCGCCTACTGTCTTGTGGTGGGTGAGTAGGTAATGTGGGTAGGTGGTAGGTAGACTCGCCCACAAGTAAAGTTAGTGTCGGTGTTAAGAGACGAATGATTTATTCATGAGGGTGTACACACCGGTAGTGGCGTCACGTAGATAAATAAGCACTTGTGGTCAGCTGACTACAAAATTCTCGAATGTGATGTTGATGACTTCTAATGGGATTCGGTGCTTAGGGCGGCTTTCCCCTTCTGCATTCTGCGTCCCGGGAGCTTTTGGCGATTGTGTTGAAATCTGAAACAGGTTAATTAAATTCTTTAAATTAGATAGGTACCTAAATAATATAAAAAACACATTTTTCATTATGCTTAGTATGTATAAGTAGGTATGAAACCTATTAATAAAAATAATCTAAAATCTATGAAATTGATTTATTTTTATTGGATTAAAATGACGCCACAAAGTGAATTTGCAATTATTGAAGAAGTGCATAGTCTATTCGTCAATTAAAAACAATAATATCGTACCTAAATGTACCTATCGACCTACTGTATTTATTTCTAAATTAGGTACTTAGGTATATACATGCTTGCCTACATTTCATCCTTTTATTTATTTAAAGAATTTTTATTTGTAATATGTAACACTTGGCTAATCAAATTTTAATCTTGGTTCCCACCCGTCGTCATTAATCAGTTCAATTCCTCGACTGGTGAAGTCCTCCACCACGACACAAGCAAGGTTCACGCTTATTGTGATGGTGTTAGAAGATTTTTAAATATTGTCTGATTATTCTTATCGAAATTTTTGCTTTTCTTTTATAAAAAAATGTATAAAAGTCACTGTCATAAAAACATTTTTTTTACACAATTCGCAGCCCACGAAATAAGTTAATTCAATTTAACAAATAATTTCTATTACAATACATATATCTACCAGGCCGAAAAGTCTCATGATGATGTAGATATGTGTCTAACATAATTAGTTATATATGGAGAGCAAATAAATCTTGAGATGAATGAGAAGTTATGTTTGTTGTGTTTGTGCGTGCATTCTGCGAAGGATTTTTGCAGACATTCTCAGAGCAGGGTCATTCAACGAGATAAGAAACCAGGGGCATATGAAGAGTAATGGATGCTGCAGATAGCTGCTGACTTATTTTGTATTACGGGCAGTTAGCGAGGGCCTATTCAGAACAAATGACCGGCAAAGATAAGGCACCTTTTTTATCTTCCTTCGGGGGACGGACGGCCCCAACCCTTTTATATAAAATAACACCGCCTGATAATAAAGATGAATGTTGGCAACGGCCATAGAGATAAACATGAGACCTTAATAATGAAGATGGTTTCGCAAGACTTGGGGTCGTGAATATTCATACTGCAAACGAGAAGTATAAACCTGCTAAATGTATTTTTAGGTACCTAATTTTATAATAAGAACGTTACAACTTGTTCTCATTTGTGTTTCTATTTTTCTATGGAAGATACGTTCCACAGAACATCATGTAAATTTCTGAAGGTAGATTTCTACACAGATAGATGGGTTCTATTGTCAAAAAATTATTGTTTTTTCATACACTATTACTTGCTGTGCTCTTTGGCACAGGGTGTGAAAAATGTAATATTTGGGACGTGGTTTTACAAAACCTACTCTGAAATTTTACGCAAATCTGAAGATGAAACCATTAATTGTTTAAAACGCTTATAATTAACACACATTGAATGTACCATAATAATTGCACATTATTCTTTAGATTTTTAGCGAAAAATATAAATATTTTATCTATTTTTAATTAGCTTCAAGCACTTTTGTGAATGTATCAGAATCAGCAGAAATTTTCAGAGCGAGTTTTGCATCTCCACGACTTCAGAGCATGAATAGTATCACCATTATTCTGTTTTCTATTACGTAGTACATATATTAAATTTGCATAGAAAAAGAGAGTTCACTAAGAGATTTTGACTGTGTTTGACTTTAAAATGGACAGTTTGAACAAGTTCTAGATTTATGTAAATTTTTTCTTCACTTGTTTCTGGGAACCGAATAAATAATACTTCCTACCTACCTATAATATACTGCCTATGCAATATCTGCTTTTGAAGGACAAATTTCAGTAATACTTAACTGGGTTATAATCAAATATTAACGCGTATCCATTGCTTATTTTAACTTCGTTTAAAAAAAAGGGTTAGGTAAATATTGTGTGTAAGCGAGTAAACCGTGGGTAGGCATGTAAAATTTATTAATATAATGAACACATTTTTTGCTTGTAAAGAGTCGTTCCTAGACCTGCTATTAAATATTCAAACAAAGCTCGGCTTTGTGTATTGTTGTACGGAACCGTTCAATCTTTAAATTCCTCATGCGTCTTAGCTACCTAAGCGGCCGAAATCTCGGCAGAATTGGGTCACAAAAAATTGGGGGCTTTCGAAACTTTCTACGTGATAACAATGTAGAAGTCTAAGGGGGTAGGTTTTCCTTTCTCAGCAAAGCCCTTCACCCCCTTAAATGGTTTCACCCCCGCCATTCCATCATCTCTACTGTGGAATACTTCGGGTTAAGGGAGCAATTTATATTCCTCATATTTCCAGAGAGAATTTTTTTGGTGTCCTCCATGAAAAATAATGTTTTGGGAGACGTGGAGCATGGCGGAGTAGGTGGATTTTTTATTGTGGCGAAGCGATATTTTGTTCGTTTCGGTATTTTCGTTTTCGTAAGCATTACTATGATGAAATGACACAAAAGCTTTTAAATGTGAAAATGTTTTATTGTTATCGCAATGTTTGTGTTTACTTCCTACGATGTTTCTTCCAAATATCATAAAATCCTAAAGTGTAACTACGAATTTTCATTAGTTCATCTTAACTATTCTCGTATTTTCTTGTAAATAAGAAATACCTCAGTATAATTTTATTATTATAAATACCATTTTAAGAATGTCATATAATACAAATTTATAACAACATTTCACACAAAGTACAGCATTAAAACGATTTTATTAAATATTGAGAAATTGATGTTTACAAAAAAAATAATTCAAGTGCGTTATTTTGATTAAACTTAATTAGAAACTTGTTTTTAAAAAATGCTATATCTGCATAAGTAAACGTGGCTTGGAGCCGTCAGTGAAATATTAAATTACATCTGAATGACCTCATTAAGAAGGGGGATTCCTAGTTGCAGACTCCCAAATCACCCTTCCACAAACTTCAGCAATTCTGGAGCACTCATCAAACTTAATGTATTTCCACAATTATTATACCTCCTCTCGTTTCTTTCGTCTCAAAGTCTCATCTCGTTTCATTCGTTTCAACGTCTCATCTCATTTCATTTCTCCCGTTTCAACGTTTCTCTGGTTGCTTTCGAACCGAGGAATGCTGGAAATATTTTCGCTAAATAAATTTTGATGAAAATAAACTAAGAGCGAGAGAATAAATTATTGAACGCGCCGCCTTCGGTTGAAGAGAACGTTTCTTCGTGCCCGCTGAACCGCTGCCTCCCTTGGTAACGCCTTACTCCGGTATTTTGGGAAAATACACTTTTGTTATGCAGATGTATGAATACGAATATTCTGCTTAGAATTTATTTTATTCATTTATTTTTATCGCGATACGGCAGCGCTCTTGTCAATAGACAAAAACACACTTTCGCCGTTTTATATTTTTCATCTTTTGTTTGAATATTGTTTTTATGGAAATTTTTGCTTCGGGAAGATTTCGTTTTTATGTCGATTGTCAGTTTTTTTTCTTCGCCCATTTTCTTATTAGGTACCTTAGTATGTACATACCTACCTGTCAATATTATATATCGATTTATACCCTTTACATCAAAGATATTCAAATACGAGAGAAATGCTATGGTGTCCGCCCGCTTGTCGGTGGGATTACTTCCAAATGGAAGTAGTTTGAATACTGAAAGCAGATGATTTTTTGGAGGTGTACCGTAGTATTGGTTAAGAATATCGGCGCCACAAGGAAGCACAGTCCCATCTAGTAATAACTGCGGATAGCACATCCCTTATATTTAAATATCTTTGCTTTACAGCTCGGCTGTGAAACGATTTGCCGGCCTCTGTGTTTTCTCCCTCGTACAACATGGGTCTCTTCAAGACTCATGTTCACTCCTTCCTCTCCTCAAAAACACCCTCCACACAGCATCTTCAAAGATGACATAGGCCCTGAGGGAAATTATTTTCCTCCGGGCCTCCTGGGTGGAGTTAATGTAAAAAAAAAGTTAATGTAAGAAATTGGCAGAAAGTTCCTACCCAATGAAAAATATTACGAATGTTGGACAAAAAGGCAAAAATTAAAATTACTCAAGTTTTCTGTAATTTCAAGAATACAAAATGAATGGAAAAAAATCTCAAGTTTTTAACCATAACTGATAAGAATTTTAATGGTCACTGAGTTTTTAAATATCTTTCTAAAAATAATTTTATGTTCTTTGAAAAGTCTAGTCTCAAATGTATCGGCACTGTGAGTCTTGAGTGATAAGAAAATATGGATTGCAAGATAATAATTATTTATATTTTCGCACGTCAAATATAAATTATAAAAGATTATTTGTAAAAGCTTGGTAGAAATATATTGTGATTAGTATGAGTTACTTGAATTGTTTTTGAGAACGCTTCTCCTTCAACTTATATGAGAGACATGTGTGTTTTAAAGCCACGCACCGTCAATAAATGAATCGATTCTAGAAACAACGGCAAAAAAACATCGCATTTCAAAAGCAAACAGAAATAACCCTTGCTCCTGTGAAATATGTTACCAGAAATATCACCCAAGCGTTCCCTACAGGCTCGTTGAAGAAATAATTTAATTTATTATTTGGAGGGGTTCAAATAAATAAATTGCCCGAAACTAACCCCACATGTATTTGTTAGACACATCTTGTGTTTGTTAGACGGTTATGTATGTAAATACATAAATACGCGGATTCGGTGATAAATGAATGGCACTTTTATTGTTTGCCTTGTTAACCAAATAGGTCGGTACTTTTAAAAGAATAACAAACTTTTAAGCTTGTAAGAACCTATATATCCTTTTATTGAAAGGTCGGTAACAGACATATATTTTTTTTAAATATTTGTCAAAACAAGGCTTCATTTCTGGTTAATTGTTTTTGTGCTGCAAAGTTAAGGAGTGATCTTTTGGTAGAGTTAGTTTGGAAAATTTTTGCAATCAACGTGATATAACTGAAAACTTAACGGAGAAATAAATCTTAGGTTTTACGTTTCTGGTATGACGCAACGCAACTTGTATCTTTACACCAATAATTGCATCAAATCAACTCACTCCTGTAACAATGTTTCAAGTTAACCGATCAAAATTAATTATTCGATGTCAGAACCAAACAAAATTACGAATTAATTATTGTTTTTGTTAGATTTATTTGGTTTGAGATCTTTCTTAGTAACAGTCGAGCGTTCCTCTGAATTTAGTTTTAATATCTATTGTATTGTGGTGAGTATTTAGAGTACGATTAGGTTTAATAATGAAATATTTTTTAATATTATTTATTCACAACTCTGGCCGACAATGGTTCAATAAATGATGGGAAGGTATGTATTCAATATAATGAAAAGATAATCATTTAGATAAGTAGGCATAGACAATATAAAGTTATTACAGTAATACCATCATAATATAAAAAAGTACCTACTCATATTGATTTATAATAAATATAATATTCAATATTCTTTATTGCATTACCTTCTTCTTTAGCCAACGTTTCAGTACTTACTAAATAAAAAAGAAAGAACCTACAATTTTTCTAAATAAGCTTTATAATTTGTCGGTTTTGTTAATTTTTTGTTTTGATAAAAAAGCAAACATTTCAGGGTTACGAATAACGACAACATTTGAAAATCTCATATTAATTAAGCGGAAAATTTTGCGTGTGTCGTGATGGAGGACTCAGTCAGCCGAGGAATTGAACACACGACGCCTGGATGGAACCCAAACCCGATGCCAACTCAGCACTGACCGGTCGCATAATATATTTATCTTTTTAATTTATTCACAAGAGTTTTTTCGCCTTAATCTAAGAGTTAGGTATTTCCATCAAAACTTGAAACGATCAATAAATAACGCCATTTATAAATAGCTACACATGAAATTGCGTACGTAACATTTTTGAGCAGGAGTGCGTTATATCCTCCAATAATACGATTACATATTATCAAGTGTGGATTAAAAATAAACTTATTTTTAGAGAAGTAGAATGGTAGATGGTCAAATAAATTCTTGTCTTATTTTATACCGTTCAACAAACCTAGCCGATATAGATTTTCTATTTGAATTTTCGTCATTTGTAAATCAATGCTTAAGCGGAAATTACACTCTAACAAATGAAAGCCAACTAGGAGGGGTGAGTTTCCGTGTTATGAGTAAAGTAATATTCTTCGAAGCGCAAACGGGGTAAGTTGGAGTACAGTACCTAATAATAAACCAGAGTGTACCTACCTACTTAAATACCCCACTATATTTCGTATCCTGGGGCGATTTCTCCTTATCTATTACTTGGAGTGATGCTCTTATGTACTTATACATAGACAATCTTATATAATATTGCAGTGGAAATGAAAACATATAATTTTGGCAGGTAATTATCTCTTTGCTAACTCATCTATCTAGTAGATAATAATGCTTTGGTGAAATGTAGACAAATTATTTGTATTTAAATTTTGAAAAATCATTTCGGTGGGTATGTAGGTAAGTACTGATTTACGATAGCTTTCAAATTTTATCCGTTCGGAGCCAAGTAGGTAGGTACAGTACACGCGAAACTTTAATACCGACTTGATGTTGATACAGAAATTGTTGCAATAAGTAAAGTTAAGGTCCGAAAAGTGAAAGTGGTAGGTTTTTATGCATCTTTCTCTTTGGCTTACTGTCATTGTAAAGTCATTAAAGCGACTGTACCTGCACGAGAATGGATCGTATCAAGCTCAGGCCAGTATTAAAGTTTGGCAAAACCTATCATTGTTTTGCATTGCTCAATGACTAAGGGTAGGCTGCAGTCTTTTCGATTGGAATTAAATATTTTGGTAGTCTTCAAAAGGCCGTTTTTTATTGTTATCGTAATGCCAGAAAAAAAAAGAAAGATTTCCCAATTTCTCCGCCAAAAAAGTGGTGCTATTTTAGAACTTAAAATTTGTATACAGGTGCGTTTTGTTACAATAAACGTACATACATATCAGATACCTATCTTTTTTTTAAATAAAAAAAAATTAAACATCGAAATTGTCACCGGAGACCAAATTATTTTGTACATTTTTTACTTCAAACAATGTCAAGAGAATCACTAGTTTAAAGTAAGTCAAGTCGCCCCTTAACTCGATGTACAGAATGATGTGGTTATAATTTATGGTTATTTAGTTGATGGTTATTGTCAAATTGACAAAAAAGAATATAAAAAATCTTTTTCCTATAAATGCAAACATTTTTATTTTAAATTTGTTTTTCTGCTTTTAATCATAGGGGTACATTATTAACATACCTACTTAAATAAATTTTCAAGGCACGGAATTCACGCAACTATGCAATAATCCCTATCCATTTTAAGGATGAATTCAGCACTTTCACAGCGCCCGGGTTGGTTTTTTACTATAGAAACACCGCTATAATAATTATCCAAAGATTTTTTTTAGGTAAATATCGCTTAAGATTTTTGAGTAAGTTTAAAATGAAGTAAATTAAAAAGAAGGCCTTTAAAAATATGGAAGGGTTGAAATAATTCAGCTTCTAATGTAAATAGGTAGCATAGTGAAAACTTCACAATATGTAGGTAGGTATAATGATTCGAAACTAAAATAATGGATATTAGTTTGCTTAGTAAAAATATCATTAAAATGTTTTGTCGAAAATTAGAATTTTTTATGCCTGAATAATTTTTTGTTTGCTAGTAAAAAAACATTTCATAATTGAATTATTAAATGGACCAAATGATGGTGATGAGTTTTACCCTTTCACGATGTAGATAATTCAATTAACAAAAATAATACGGTGAGAAGAATATAAGGCCAGCGTGTAAATTTTCCTACTTACCCCAAAGTTTTCCCTTGGCTAAAATTCGTTTATTTTCTACCAGGCGAACATAAAAGCGGGGAGACTGGGGCTAACCGCTCCCCGCCACCCAATACAAAAAGCTTTTCACAGCCGGGAGTATTTAATGAAAGGAAATTGAATGAAATATGTTCTCAAAAGCGCCAGTCGATTTTCCCCTTTTCCCATCCTGATTTTGCAGTCGGGAAAACGCATTACGTTGTCAGAGGTCGAAAAGATTAAAAAGGGGGTAGGTAGTTAAAATGCCATAAATAAACTGCGAAATGTTTTCACCGGACGAATACCGCAAAAGTGCACTGATTCTTCTCGCTTTTTGTTTTTGCTAGGCGTTAAAAATGTTAACGGTTTTATTAACAGTTTAACAACACTGGTAATTTCATACTGTGTTATTGAAAATAAAATACCGTTCTCGTATTGTGCTGGTTGCGTTTTATTATGAAACAAGAATACTATATAAACAAACTTATTTACCAAGCTTTCTTTCAATCGGATAAAATAATTTAATAGCATTTTAAAACAAAATTTGCGACGTTGTGGTATGGAACTAAGGTTAGGTAGAAATCTTAATCTTAGGTATCTGAAATTTGTTTTTTAGAGTACATACCCTATTAGGATGGTCGTGAAAATTCTAATTTATATTTAAATGAAACATTATTTGTTCTCATTGTCTGTCGCTAGATGGCGATGGTAATCTTCTCCTGGCATTTAGATGAAAGTATTTTGGCCCTGGAAAGCTCATTGTGCGGAAAAAAGAGATTTTCTAACAAGATCTCTGTGCGCTAAAGCCCCTTGCTCCAGCCTTTTGTTATTTCTTTGGCCGCTACAAAAGACGGAATAATGACGTCCAACTAAGGTCGAAAGGTTTACGACCCAATTGGTTTATATAAGGGCATTCATGCGGAGGGTGGAGGACTTAGGTTAATACTCGAAAACAAGCAGAATTACAAGTGAAATAAAAGAAACATTGATAGAGAATTTCTACCTTAGCGCCTTAGTAATCTTGAGAGAAACCATTGGAAAAAACTCATTGCAATTGGAATGCTTTTATACCTAAAGTATTGCGGAATTTTTATATCTTCTTTTATGGCCTTGTGAATCGGAAGGATTTTAAAAAAAAAACTTCACTTAAATGAGAAGTTTTACAAATTAGGTAAAAAAAGATAGGATTACCTACTAATATATAGTATAATTATATTTTGACAATGTACCTAACATATATCTCATATACAATTGTTCAACCGAAGGAAACTCAACGGCGAACCTTTTTCTTTTCGGCGATAGTTAATACTGATGTTTTAAAACTGCTTTAAGAGAGCTTTGTTAATTGTAAATTATATTGCAAATTGTAAAATATGTATAAGTAATCAATATTCATCCTTGTTGTTTTTTTTTTGGGACCCGATAGTTAATACCTCGATAATTGGCCCCCCGAAATGATATTTATCATACAATTATAATTCTTTGTGCATTGTGCAAAGTTCCAGTACCTACTTATCGACATACATTAATTAATTTTATCTGCCTGAAATTAATTTTATAATAGCTTTTATAGATAAATGGTCAATAATTTGAAATGTTTTATTTCCAGGCTGTGTTTCCACCCAGAAGTCCCCAGGTAATGCTTCAAGCTGTTCGGGCCCCTGGAACTGCCGCTCCGTTCGATTGAGCTGTCCAACAGGTGATAAAAACTACCCGTTTTACCTACCTAATATCTACCTCACTATCAAATTACCGAACATCCTTCCATTCTATTACAAATCTGAATAGAGATTTTTTGCGTATTGTTTTTTAAGTTTCATAATGCTGTTGTCATCGCATCCCTCTTTTTAAATTTTAATTTAGGAGGCGGATTGGGTACCGCCGCCCCGGGAATCATTTATTAGATAACCAACACCTTTGCCACAGGTCAGCTCAAGTGGTTTGCTGGGTTTGGTGAATTAGCAGGGGTGCCCGGGTACATTTGGGTGCCCGGGCACCAACTGCGTGGTAGGCCGGACCGGGAGAGACTGCTTGATTTTTGATCTCTCGCATTTGCATCTCGGAATATTGCACTGATTCATAAGTCCATCACTCCTGGACACACTGATCCCCATATTCCCACTCCTTATACCCTTTTCGTCCTAGAACTTTCTCTCCTTTCTTTTCTAAAAAACCCTCCACACAGCATCCCCAAAGATGACAAAAGCCCTGAGAGGAATTATTTTATTCAAAGTTTCCTGTGAAGAGCTAATGTAAAAAAATAAGTGTTGAAATTTTCGTACAATTACCAAAATTCCAGAATTTCACACGCCCACTGATAAATAAAGCAACGACGTAAAGTATCTACCTAGTATCTTTACTGTGACAGGAAATTGTCGGAATAATATCACGAAGTCAAGTTCCTATATAGATATTACATAACTAAACCAAAACACTTTGCATACGAATATCTAAACCTCGCTCACTTTGAATTTAAATATCCAAATTAAGCGGTCGCCTTCATCATAACGATTTGAAGGTAGATAGGTGGGAACGTGAATACCTACACATAAGTTATTTTATCTAAGTTTTAGAACACAATTTAATCAACTCCGCAGGCATAAAATATTAGACTGTAATAGATTAAGGAAATATACCTCTTATGTGGAAATGATTAAAAGCTCATTTTCACAAAAGCTCCGGTTTTGTTGAATAGATCTCTATCCGTGTAGAGATTTCTAAGCAAATAATTTACTTTATCGCCGCCGTTTGCCGCGGTTGGTTGGTTTGATACTAAAACCTGAACCTTACCTGCCTTTCATCGTACGAGTCCTCGGCTTACACTGTAGGGACGATATGTTAATCTTACGTATAATATGATAATTTATCGCGGATCAAATTGACCGGACCTTTTCCCGAACCATCTGTAAAATCCCGTCTGTGAGTTTTGAAGCCCCCAAATGTTTAACATATTCTTTTGACCCTTCTGGTAGTCAAAAGTAATTTGTTTCTCATGGCTGCCTCTCCGGTGATAGGAATCTACAAATTGGTACATAAATTTTAAAACTTGGCTTAGGTACCTAAGGATGAGTACGAACAAGTTATTAAAAATAATTATTGTGACTAACGTAAGGCTTAAATATAGAATTTGATGGCAAATAGCTTTACGTTGAAGTCTACCTTTATTACCTCGGCATCGTTAGATAGTTAGTAGAAGGGAGACCAGCGAGATAATAAGACAGTCTCCCTATGGCGAGTACCTATCTATGTCTAAGATGCTCGAAAATTTAACTTGAAAATGATTACAATATTTTAAAAGAATCTCAAATAATCAAAATACTTGCCTTATTGAATGATTGGTAAAATGCAAAGTTATGGTTGGAAATTGCAAAGTATATAATATATGCATATATATAAATATGTAAAGAAATTGCAAAGCGTGGAAAATTTCAAGATCAACGCAAATATTTTCAGCTCTCAATTACATTGACATCAAGAGCTACGAAGCATTGACAGCAAAACAAGACATATTAGAAATATTTCAAGAATCCCAGCTGCTCCCATCTGGATCCATTGAGACTTCGGCATCTCAGTATGTTGTGAGGCTGAATGAGATGGGAAAGAGAGAGGTGGGGAAATACCTGGCTATTCAGATCTGGTCAACAAACAAGGCTAAAGCCTTTTCAACCAAGGTTTCAATTCTGAATAGTGGTCTTACACCAGGGCGATACTGAGAGTATCTTCCATTCGATAGAAGGAAGGGCGATACTGAGAGTATCTTCCATAGAACGTGCTGCAGATATTCCTTATATACAAATCAATCAAATAAAATTTACTTGCTCACGCCGAAATACAACCCCGCGACCTTCAGATTATGAGTCAAGAGCCCAGTAATATTTAATCATTAAGGACAATGTAAGCAACGAAAATATGATACACAAAATCAGAAAAATACACAGTCATTTCTTAGGAATTGGACATAGGGTTATCTCTTTAAAATTTTTGTTTGAGAGTTGCTAATATTGTCTTAAATAATAAAATATTTTTATTCGAGGTTTTACTCGTGAAATTTTCCAAAAATTATGTTTTAAAGTTTTTTTCCTTATTTGTCAATGGTTATAAGAGATCGGAAAGTTTAGTGTTAAATCTCAGACGAAGAAAGGTTATCATTGCAAATTCAATAAAAAATATAACCTAAATATGTTATTATCATAGTTGGAGGATAAATATTTAACGTAATAAAATTTTTAGGCATATAAACCAACTTGTCCTCCTTTAAATTAATATAAGACCATACGAGAACGTTTTACCTACACAATTTTTCGCATAACATTATAATCCAAGCATTTCTTTGATGCGTAATATTTTACGACCAAGTGCTCCCAAAACAGAATTTGGCAACCTTAAATCCTCGTTCTCAAACAAAATCACGCAAAAAGTACACAAATCTGTCAAAGTTAAGTCAAAAGTGTGACTTGAAAAATGTCGTGTCATGTTCCTTCACATAATCCAAATTACTGCCCCAATTTAGTGCCTAAAAATATATGCTTTATTTTAAGTACTCTTTTTATAATCTTTATATATCAATCTTCTAACGCCTTGTTTTTTTTACCGTGATATTATTTGTGTTTGTTTATTTTTATTTTGGCATTCATAAGTAAGGCAAAAGCTTTGATGTAAAAACCTTTTGCAATATTATTAAAACGTGTTTTCTTTAAAAACTATCTGACCATTTGAATGGGTGCAAAAAGCGTGAAAGGTTGTTAGGAAAGTCTAGTATGGGAATAGAGGTCCTCACACACACGCCGGCAAATTTAACGTCCATAGTTTAGTTCAGTTTACAATGTTATATGTTAACAAATTGAGTCATTAATGTCACGGAAGGTAATTCACACAGTATATTTTGTGTGCATAGTCAAGAGCGGCGGTGTATTTCAAGCGATATAAAAATGGGATGCACTTAAAATGAATAAAATTCGGCGGTTAAAATCTATTTTATAATTTTAATTTAATTATTTATTATAATGATGATATCGTTATGAAAAGTGATGACAAGTTTTGATATTTACGTATATTCAAATTTTCAATAGCGTCTCAATATCGATTAGGTAACAGAAAAATAAATTCATAGTTTACTGATGGATCAATCTACCTATTAAGAAAATGTTTCCAACTTCTATAGTACAACACAAGTCAATCAAATAAAATTTACTTGCGCACACCGGAATTCGAACCCACGACTTTTGGATTGCTAGTAAAGAGCTTTACCCCTCGACTACGGCGGCCGAATTTACAAGAAAAATGTTGTGTCATTTCTTCAA
Source organism: Glyphotaelius pellucidus (assembly GCA_936435175.1). Taxonomy (NCBI): domain Eukaryota; kingdom Metazoa; phylum Arthropoda; class Insecta; order Trichoptera; family Limnephilidae; genus Glyphotaelius; species Glyphotaelius pellucidus. The sequence goes on along the minus strand of OW386552.1, from coordinate 6,614,410 downwards.
AATTATTGTAATATTATCATCCGAAAAAATCAAGAAACTGTTAGAAACGAATTAAGATTAGCGAATTAATCTTTGAAAGATTTAAAATTGGTCGCACAGTGTATCTTACCTATCTAACACATAAAAATACCTGAACTTTGGATGGTGTGTAGGCACCTATTAATTATGAGCAGCGATACGCACACGAAATGGGATACTCAGATAAGCAACATCTGCAAACACCTACGAGCTATTGCGGGGCGAATTTAGAAAATTTAATATTTTATGCCCATAAGTACGCTAAAAATAATTTATTTGTCACATCGGAATCTACTATCAGATACGGAATAACGTCTTGGGGAAACTCGTGCAAGACAAATATATGTTATATTCAAACAATTCAAAACTCGTTGACTAAGCTCTTGGTAAGCAAAAGTATTTATGCACAAAGAAGCTTTATAAAATTTTTATTTGAGTCAGTTAATATATTATATGTTCGTGGGATATTATGGTTTAAAATTGTATGCCAAAATCTATTGTCGGATTCAATATACAAAGAAAAAGTAGATCATGAAAATGACACTAGATTTAGTAAAAATGAGAGTTTGTCCGTTCCGAAAATTATAAATAAATACGGGGAACGGACTTTCACTTATCTTGTCCCCACTATATTTAATAAGATGCCAATGAACATAAAAACCGAATCCAATTGCACCACGATCTCAAAAAAGTTAAAAAATAGATACCTAATGGATCTAAACTTTTTTATATTGATATTGTTTGGCAGTTTAGCGGGTGCTTAAAATGAAGATAAAAAAAAAAATTAAAAAAAGATCCGGCTAGATAGTTCAGCCTTAGCGAAATAATTTTCATTAGTTTATCTGATTTAGAAAGTACCTACGTATGTTAAGGATATTGAAAACAATGACAAATAAAATAAAATCTGTTTGGAGGCTTGAGAAGAGCATACTATCTGAGCCTTCGACTGTATTAAGTGTAAAAAGAATGGGGCTTTGAACTTCAGTACATAACAAGCCCATGTGCCTTCTATATCTGTACAACTGTAACAACTAACAAGCCCGCCTTGTATTTCAGTTTGAGTGTAATAATTATGTAAAACAAAGCGCCACGTTGAGACCCCTCGAATGAATCAAGCCATTCAAATGGCGTTCCGGTCGATAAGTTTAACAAAATAACTTGTTTTAACATTGTTACAAATTACTTTTCCAGAAATATGATTTAATTATGTTCGTTTGTTACTAAATTATCGCTGGTGAAAGAATTTTAATTCGGTTCGAACAAGAGCCTCATTGTTAAAAAATTAACCTATTTGAAATTTGTGATGTTTTTGTAGGTTGGTAGGTACCTTCTAATTTTATAAAAATGTATTACTATCTTACCTGTTTACTGTTTAAAATTATGAGCTAGAAGTGCCTATCTCAGATTTTGGCAAATAAAATTAAGCTTCAGAAAGTATCTACTCTAAAAATATATGTTTTTTTTAACTGTTATGAATTCCTACGACCGGCCTCATGACAAATGAAATTGTGGCCTATCTAATGTGGGAGTCAAAATAATATTTTAGCATTTTTACGCCAATAAATATGATTCTGATATTTGCCAGAAAATCCTAGCATTATTCCCTAGAATAAGTTTCGTAAATTTTAGTTAGTAAGCAATATTGTATTGGTAAATCATCCAATAATTATTAGTTAATATTAGTTTAGAATAAATTTAATGATACATTGTCACGTGCTTAATTTCCTTCTTGAATAAACAATGAATTTCATTGACCTGTCGAGATTTAAGGAGTCAAAAGGTTTTGCGTTAACTGGCGATATCAGTTTTCTTTCAAATCGGTAGAAAAGCACTTGTAGGCCAAATTTCTTATAAATAGAGAATATCATAATCAAATAATACGGTAAAACAATTAATTGAATAGATAGATAGTCTCACTGGCTTCAAATGGTTGAGAGCAGTTGGGACTTTGGTGCTGTATTCACATAAAAAAACATATTTATGCCTAAGCCAAAATAGAATGTAGGATACATTTTCACATGAGTCATCATGATATTTATTTTTATTGTAAAACCTGTATAGGTACCAACGTGAAAATAACAGTAAATAATTATTATAATAACAGTATATATTAAATATCTAAGGCATCATTGTGTTTTGAAATAAGTTCAATGATCGGATTGCCAATCGAATATCAAGATATCAGATAATTCATTCATGTTTTTTTTTAATATTTTCTTATAATATAATAATAATAAACATGCATATTTATGCACACTTCTTCACTTATCAGTTATAACCATCACTATTTTATTATTTTTTTATTAAGCTTCATTTCAAATTTCTAAAGATTTTGATGGTTCAAATATATTATCATTACTTATAGCTGACTGCGTGCTTGACAAGACATAATCCTGAAATAAATTAAAAAATATACAATTTTATTTAATAACCTCTACGGTAAAGATTCTGTGTTGACTACCATTTTAAATACTGGGGGTATGATTGTTAAGAATTAGAAAAAAATTAAAATTTAAAAATTTATTTAAAAAAAGTCTAAGTTTAGTGATATTTATTGTAAAATCTTGCCTTTGATAATATCTATTAGCTCGGCTGGTTAATAATTTGCCAGTTTCTGTATGTCCTCCCTTCTATATTATGGTTCTATTTCAAGACCTGTGTTCACTCCTTTCTTTCCTCAAAAGGACCCTTCAGATGACATGGGCCTTGAGGGAAATTATTTTCTTAGGGGCCACCTTTGTGGGGTTCTTGTAAACAAAGTTTGGTTTAATAAAGTCAAAACCAAAACACGATAAAATGGGAATCATTTTTGAAGTGAAAACTTCTTTAGCACTGTTGTGAATTGAAACTGGATGAAAAAATAGCGACACTAAAGACAAAAACATACATCTATAGTCTAGTCAGTGGTTGAGTGGACATCGCGTTTGGGTTCTACCCGGTTCGATTAACATGACCCGTCCCTTGTTCGCTATAATGCTAACATATATTGAGGTATGTCATTATAGCCAGTATGATATATTGTCAGATTATTGGTAACCTGGGAGTGTTTCACAATAATTACCTTTAAAAATGCACCTTACGATTGAGCTCAGATTACAAGGGTTTATTTATATCAATAATGCCCACATATAATTCGGTTCGACTGCGTTGGTTCCGCATCTATTCGTGGGTCACAGCTACTCATAGGTACAAGCTGCAAGCCTACCCAATCACGAGAAAGCAGTGGAAAACGCAAACAATGAATTTTGTTATGTTTTACAGTCGTAAATATGACTTTTGTTTATTCCGAGGCAGACGGGCGGAACAGGATGTTGACGCCTCCGAATGGCGATGGATTCAATGAATTAAAAGAGCAAATCAGAGGCAAGAGAGCCCGTATACAATGGTCGATAAATTATACTTTTTCCTGGTACAATGAAAGTTCTTGGAAATTAAAAAATCAACGCGTGGAAAGAATCTTAATTTGCACGTGTAGGCAAAAACAAAATGTTGTCGTGTTTAATAGTTATTCTTAATTCGAGTTACGGAATTTCGTAATTTACACAGCTGATTTAGCTGACGATGTTATTTCTATTACGACAAGGTCGACTACAGTATCTACAGGTCTTGGCGCACGACGGATTTTGAAGTGTCAAGTGTCAGTGCCACCGAGTAACGTCATTTTGAAAATGGCGGCAACTGTTGTTGATACTCGTTATTACTGCTGATTAACGTGTTGTTTAGAAGTAAACATATAAAATAAACAGAGTGATCATAGTATTTTAAAAAGCTAAGTTTACTCTACACTGACACTGTAAAAGTCAGGTGGTCGCTCGCCCAGTCCTGTATCTACTGTAGCCTACCTTATATCGTGAACAGTTAAGGGATTTTTCTATTATTAATGAGACATTAAATTAACAAATGTAAATACTGACTTATTATTTAGTAAAGGTTTTATGTACATTAATCTTAAGTACTGTATCTTAAGTAGCCTGTAGTAGAAAATCGATGTGCTTTGCCATCATGAAATTTGCATAACAACGTTGAAAACTATCTGAAAGTTAGCTGGAACAAAAAAGAACTTTTTTCAACTAACAACTTAAATAGTATTGAGGTATGGAACATTAGATATATTTTTATTGGTAAAAGATAAAACAAAACGTTACCCATATTTCTTCTTCGGTTAAACTTATTAAAATAAGGACAGAATAACAGAGAAAAACATGTTGTTACTTGAATAACGATTACTAATTCACCATACTTATGATTTGAAAAAAAAATAAGTCTTTCGTATATACCAGTCTAAGATAAAACTGTCGAATAAATCGATGTAAATTCTCAAAAAATCTGTTTTTATCTCTGGCAAAATGCAAACAAATCAACAGCGAAGGCGAGCGTTAACGTCAGTCAGTTGAGTATTGTATGCGCAGCGAGCTTGCCCAGAAATAACACTGAGTTGCTGCAATTAGATGCATTTGCATTGCTGCAGCCTCGAGCGTTTTGTATGCAGAAAAGGAGCAATGTGGTTCCGATTTCAGACCAGCGAATCGTGAAGGAAATGAGTTTCTAGCCTCGGATTGGCCGCCTCGAGAAATGCATCGCAATATGGCTCCTTTGTACGTGACTGCATGCTTTGTTAGTTGGATTAGAGGAACTTATCGAGATCTATCATGCTCAAAACGCCCTGAAATATTATTTCCCAACTGCCAAAGATAAGCCAGATGGATTGGCCATGTTCGTTTATGGAAGATAAAACTTACGAAAGCGCTCGGGCATTGCGAGGCCCATGTTATGTGATTATAGAGTACGAGCCGCCATACAGTGGAACCAGAAAGTTTGTTTATATAAACTGTAATAGCAAATGGGGTCGGTTGTAATGCATGTACAAACTGAAAAGTCTGGTTTAATATTTTGAATTCACGTTGAAGAAACAAAGGAATATGCATTTTTAACATTTTCAAAAATTATAAAGTTGACTTGCTTTTTTTACCATTCATTACCAAATTGAAGGGTATCGTAATTCTCATATTGTTTATTTTGATATTTATACTACACCAAATTTTGATTTTTTCCCCTTTTATTACGACGGCCAAAAAACTGTGTCTACGCTTCAACACATTTTAAAAGACATTAAAATTTTTTACCTTAGAATTACTAACTTAAGGCGGCACTATCAGAATTTCTACCGATTTCTTGCACATCTCCCTTGAACATTTGAAGTTTTTAAGCTCTTAAAAAAAAAAACATTATTTTTTAAGATAATATCTATACAACCCCCATGCCGAAACGCAAATTGTGTGAAATTCCCTCGATAGAAAAAAATCGCAAAGTATGCTCCGAAAATTTTTATTTTCAAGCCTGTCTCTATTATTTAACAGTTTATAATGAAAATATTCACAGTGTTTATTTGAACGTTGTTTTAGACAACCCCCACGAGATTTTTGCTCTATTCTAAACGAGTCGTATTTTATTAAACATTTTCACAATTTTGGCTTCACTTTTATCGTTTGAAATATTAGCGCGCTCTCTCCAACATTTGTAATTACATATCTCTCCATCTTCTTCTTCTCGTGCTCGGGTACGGGGCCCTAAGACTCGTTTTACTGGATAACGAAAGCTCAAACCAAAAAAAGTAATACTACAAAATCGACTTCAAATGTGATGTAAATTCACCAGTTTCCCGCTTATATCTAGTACGAGTTTCCGGATACCGTGTGCATGTAAGAACCAAAAATACCTTTTTGTATTAGCATAATATGCCAGATCTAACTTTAAAAGACAAAATAATGTTTTAATTAAAATTCAGTTCTTGAATTATGTGCATTCACCCTAGAGACTAACGCACGTAGGTACCTACTTGCCTGCGCGATTAAGATACCAAAAAATATTTTTCTTTAGGCTTTATTATTTCGAGCACGAAATACTAACTTCTAAAGATTTACTGAAGCATTCGTTTGTACTCAGTAATGGAAAAATTACGTTCACAGCAGAGAAAATAAATTGTGCTATTTTCACGATCAAAAAAATACACTTTATTTTCAGCACTGCGTGTGGGGCGGGTGTATTTACGTGCCTAAGTACGCCCCAAGATATTATATAAGTACCACCAGAGGTCTCCATATCGGAGACACTTACCAGAGAACTTGTGGGTCATTACTCAAACCAAAGTGGGTGTGTTGTGTGTCTGAGTAATTGGCCTCATGAATAGTTGAAAAAACTCCGGGGTATTTCGGCTGCCGAGTGCCAGCCGTCATACTCACCACTCGCATGACGTATTCCGGAATGCGGCCGCCATTTGTATTTATGTATTCGATTGTGAAATAATGTCGGTTGATAAATCTCAGTCGAGATTGGGTTGACTTACGGCTACATCTCTTCAGAACACACATTTTTGATATTTTAGTGTTTCGACATTTCAAGTGGCGTTGAGTTATGATGTTATGCAGAGATTTGAAACCAAACATTCAGGCACACAAACAAACACACCCCAAGACATAAATTTCACGACCCTTAAAATTAGATTATATGAATACATTTTGAGAAGCACCTACCTATAAGCTAAAATAGTTTGAATATGTGTATGCAGGTATGCTAGATTTTAAGTAACAATAACTCTTCAATATCCGCTGGAGTAAGGATCTCGTAAAGCGGCGTGTGTAGCGAAACCGCGGTACGTAATGAGTATTGAAAAAAGCATATCTTTATAGAATTACTTGAGATCTGCGTAATTTTATTCATTTGAACATAAATAGAAATTTCCTGGATAAAATTATGTAAGAAAACTTAGAAAAAACGTTTAAACACGTAATGAAGTAAGTTTAAAAGAAGAAAACATAGTTTTCGAAACATGTTGCTATTGTTAATGGGGTATTTCCACAAACCAGGTATACCGCTAAAAACATGTGGAAGATTTAAAGATTATTTTTCTGAACATGATTATCGCATTAAAAATGTTTAATTTTGATACTTTCATTCATAATTATTGATTTCAAAATACGCGTAAACGGAACGAAACGTAAACGGCCCATAACTGCTTGTACGATTCATGACGTCGCAAGAGTCGCCGTTCCGAGGTTTATCACCGTGTTACTATCAAAAATCTAAACATCCTAGACTTGTTCGGGGTTATGGACGGTTTTATTTAATATTTAAGATGATTGTTTATGATTGTGTTATGTTTCTACAGTTTTATATAATATTGTTCAGTTGTAATGACTGACAGTAGTATTTTTAACGGCGTAATCCGACAACTTGCCTAAAATAGACGCTACAATGAATAACAATAATTTTCTAAGCCCTAAATTTCGGGATTCTAAGACGATATGGTAATGAAAACATTTTTTTTACACAAACTCTCATATTATATACCTACGTTATATACTGGTTTCAATATTTTGACAAAATAGAATTAATTCCGGCCCTTTTCTTGTCTTGATTTAAAATAAATAAAAAATATATTTTTTAAACGTTTATTATAAAATTTATATATACAATTTATATATACATACATATACATATTAACGCCGGGATTGCTAGTCGAGAGCCTTACCCCTCGACCACGGAGGCAGCCATTATTGTGTAGATATCCATCTTACGACTGTAAACAAAGGTGTTTCCACGTTTAAATTATGAATTTAAATAGTCAATAACGAAAGGTTTTTTTGGTAGCTTAAAATTTAAATCTGAAAAAAAGGCATGGGGGCTCCATCGAAGCCTCCTTCTTCTTCTTCTTACTGTACTATAGGGCCAATATATACTGCAGATAGTACACAACTGCTGACCCTGTATAAATCGCAAGTCCACCTGTTGAATTTGGCAGCCACCTTTGGTCTAGAGTCCCAAAATATTTGAAAATTCAGAAAGCATAAACGGGCGGTCCGTTCGATAGATTTCTCTCTCTAACAAACGGATTGCAATGTTTAGCGCGCAGGTTTCAGATGGGAATGGTGTCCTTGTTCTACCGGTATTTCAATAGAAGATGCTCCGAGGACCTAGCGTCATTGAACCCTTCGGCGGTGGTGTCAAACACATTAAACGCACTCCCAACAATTGTACACAGTCGATATTTTTTGTCGCCTTAGAAATGGTCGTTTAAACATCTTATTTTGGGTTTTTCTTGTAGTATTTGTAAACATGTCTACCAAACTATACATGTTTTGCAAGTGAGAAAATATAGGATAAATATAAAGATATAATTCGAGCAAACTGGAAGTCAATAAATAACACCAAGTACAACTTACGGACTCACTACAGGCGGCGATCACATAATGAGAGGCGCCTGTGACGTCACAGAGTGACTGGTGGCAAAACCATCGTTTTGGTGGCATTTTAAAAAGGCGTATTTTAAAACGTTATAGAAAGTTAAGTCGTCATCATAAAAATAAAATAAAAATTCCGTTATCATCGTAATTTTTTGCTTAATTTTTTTCAATAATAAAAAAAATTTGTGGAAATACCCCATTAAATAGTGGTGTTACACAAAGTTATTTGTTTTTCATTAAATTAACAATGACGCCACAAAGTAATTTTGCGTATTTTGAAGAAATAAAAAAAGAAGTAAGTTTACCCAAAATTAAGTTAAATACAGCCTTACTAATAAAGGTGGTGAAAATTTTATTCAATTGATAAACAACTGTGTATGTAGAAACCTTATTAATAGAAACGTAAATGGAAACTGGCACAAAAGTCGTGGATGGATGGATACGATACAGTTTATACAGTCAAAATTAGTTTTTTTTTTTTTATATCATAGTTACTTTTCAGATTATTGTATTTAAAATTTTCTTTAATAAAATAGAATTTACTTTAATAAATTAGAATATTTTAGTTTCAGACACGAAAAAGTTGAAAAAAAACACATACAGGAACTTTTACTTCAAACGTCCAAAAATTGTGCAAAATATGAAATTTAGAAAACACAATTTGGGAGGCGGATATGGGTACCGCCGCCCCGGGAACCATTTATTGGATAACCAACATCCCTGCCATAGGTCACCCCAAAAGGTTCGCTACGTTTGGTGACTTAGCAGGGGTGCGCTTGGTGCACATGGGGTGAGGTTTGTCTAGGTCTTGGCGGCCAATGCGTTTGTCCGCCTACTGCAAAATTATAATAATCCTCCACTCTCCTAGGTTTTTATACGTGTCGTTGCTTATATGCAGAGAAAAAAAAGTATGTGGTTTCTAGAACGAAATGTTTTAGGAAAAGACAACTGTCTTCCGTACGTGGACTCCTCATTCATAAAATTATTTTCCTTAGGGAAACTCTGTTATTTTTGGGGATGCTGTGTGAAGGGTCTTTTCATTAAAGGAAAGATAGGAAGTTTTGGGAAGGAAAAGGGTTTTAGCCTTCCCTATCCCTCCGACTGTGGTACAAGGCGATGTTCCGAGAGAATACGGCTGGAGAAGTCAAAGGGACTTCCTCAATAATTCTCTCCCGATCCGGCCTGCCATGCAGCTGGTGGGCAGACGAATCGTCCGGAATCGGAATCGATCAAAGACCTGGACAAACCTTACCCCATAAACCCGGGCACCCTTGTCAAGGTAGCGAACCACTTAGGGTGACCTATGGCAGAGGTGTTGGTTATCCAATAAATGGTTCCTGGGGCGGCGGTATCCATATCCGCATCCCAAATTGAAAAAAATACTGTACTGCGATTACTACCTACCCATTATTCGTTTGGTTTGATGAGAAATACGAATTTTTGATTTAGTATAATAAATATAGGTAGGTATTCCTGCAGTAGGTGCCTATCTTAACGTGAAATTATCTAAACATAAGTTGTAAATAAATAGCATCAGGTTGATAATGCAAAATTCTATCGAATATTATCGACAAATGATTCACCGGGAAAATTACATGACTGCAGTCAGGAAGTATACGTAATATAACGTGAGTTAGTAGGTACCTACTTACCTAAGTGCAGTGAATGCATTACCAGACATGAAAGCATAACTGCATTTCCCATTCCGTAAATGGATAAACTCACTTCGATAAATGGTAAAATACACTCTGCGGACGTGATTGAATGTTTTCAGTAGGAGTTCCCCTTTCCTCTTTCAGAGAGTTACTTATTACGTTATTTTACGTAAACTGCGATAATATTATAAATAACGTAAATTTAAACTTAACCCCGCAGATCTCAGGCCCATTTTGTGGATAACTTTTCGATTTGAATTTAAATCGTGATGTTTTCTCTTTCTAACACAATTTAGATCATATTTCTAACAGTGATAATAAGGGACAACGATTTCTATGAAACCCTATATAAGTTGTTCTGAATGTCGAACAAATTAGCTTGAGGGGTTACTTAGAGATTAATTAATTATTAATTGTTTTTGTGTTTAATTCGTAGGACTCCATTTTTTTATATTTAATTAAAATTAAATTGGATAGTTTTATTATCAAGTTCTACAAGTATTTTAGTATGTATTTTTGTTACAGCTGTTTCGGTTTACAAGACCATTTTCAAACTGTGGTTAAATCCACTGTTAGGCGACTTATTTATAAGATTTTAAATATCAATTTTCGAAGGTGTCTATATTGATTTATTACCGGTTAAACCAATTTGTTGATACACTAATTGAAAGTGTGTGCGGGGTTCGGAATCTGAAAAAAAAAAACTTAGAGGTATCTACCTATATTGGGTTTACTTATAAGTTTAATTTATTGGATAACGGGAACCATTTATTGGATAACCAAAACCTCCATCATAGGTCACCCCAGGTGGTTCGCAACGTTGACTACGGTGACTTAGCAGGGGTGTCCGGGTTCATAGTATGAGGCGCCTGCTCACCAATTGCGTCGGAATGCCGGATCGGGAGAGACTGGACGATGGAGACCTTTTGATCTCTCTTTCTGGACTCTCTCGGAACATCGCCGTGCACCGCAGTGGGAAAATTGAACTGATCTATAAATGATAGTTTGTGTTTGTTTAGATTTTTTGGTCAAAATGTAGTTTAGTAGGAGTGCTTTATATCTAATTATTAGTATTTTTCAATAACACGTCAGAAGAAAGCAAAAAAAGGTGGATGTGCAGATGAAAAGTCATTAGTCAAACATAAAGCCCTGTAGGATGTAGATTTTAAATATTTTACAATTCTCTGTAGATACATAGATTGGTACTTATGCCTAAAGTGATAAAGTGAGCATGTTTTGCGCCAAGTACGAAGTGATGAATAGTGTGCCATAATGTAATATGAAAAATATACATTGTGAGTATTTTGCCTTCCTGAACAATAAATAACAGTATTTTCCGATAATTTATGACAAACTATGACAATAAATCTGTGTAAAGGTGTAGCTACTAGTATCTATTATTTTAAGTATAGCACATCGGAAACTTTCAACGATAAACGTAGTACCTAATTTAAAATGGCAAAACTTATGTACGCGGAGAAGTTAATGCACTAAAACAATACACAGGGTGTTACTTTAACCCTTCAGAAATTTGGCGTATATTTCATATGGTCAAAATATTTCCGCTTTATACTAAAATGCAAATAAATGGAAGGTTTCTGAACATATCCCAAAACTAAAAACTGTTTTTGAAAGGTGATAAAATACGCTTTCAAATTTTATAATTCAAAATAAACATTCCTATAATATTTAAATATAAAAATTTTGTACGCAATCATAAAAAAGTTTTAAAAATGGCTAACCTTACGTTTTTAAAACTAAAATTACTGATAATGAAAAAAAAAACATGCATATTTTTTTAGACAAATGTATTATAAACGTTGTTGTCATCTCACTTTTTTATTTTGTCATATGAAAATAGTTAATAAAAAATTCGAAATGTTTCAATTTTTTTTTCAAATTGAGATTTAAAACTTTGGTTTCATTAGGGTGTACATTACATTTTACTTTTTTGGTGGTTATTTTTTAGATTTGACTACAAAGCGTGATGTTTTTCCTTTTTGCGTTTAGAAAAAATTTCTTGTTGAAAAATTCTAAATTGAGCAGGGACAAATATGGTCTCCTGCCATTCAAGGAGCCAGTGGTTCCTCACATTATAGTAAAAAATTTACAATAATTTTAGTCTCCATTGGCTTTATTTATGTATTTTTTCAAAGCCTTTTTTTATAAAACAATTTTTTTTAAATATTCCACGTACCGTCCCTGATCAGTCAGCTGAGTAACCGCCTAACTGAACTTTCACATCGATCCTGGCCCAGTAACTACTGATTTTTTAATGTTATTAGTAAAAAAAAATAATTTTTAATTTTGCCGGAGATCAAAATTTCATTTACATTTTTTACACCAAATAATGTCAGGAATCACTGGTTAAACTAAATCAAGTACGTCTCTTAACTTAAATTTCATTTGAAAACTGGGAACTGTAATACATAGCTTATGGGTAACTTTTATTGCTTAGGTAACTAAATATAAATCTACATACATTATGTATGTTTAGTTTGTTAGCTGTTTTGGTGCCCGATCAGCACTTGAAACAAAGTTCTCGTAAACAATATCCCGTTTCTTTGGGGATCCTCGACTTGTTTATTTAATAAACAGTGCTGTGATTTACCGACTATTTACTTGTCAGTGTTTACTGAATGCATAAAAATATGCTTAGGAGCTTGTTTACAAAAGCTACCCACGATTTGTAAAATACCTCGCCCACTAAGCTAATGTTAAAACGAGACAAACTAATGTTTTTTCAAATATTTTTGAAGGGGTGATCCGACTCTTGATCCTCGACAGTTGATCTTCCGGACAGTTGATCCCTTGGAAATCCGGGGGTCCAACTGTCGAGTGATCGAGCGGATAAAGGCAGCAGTTCCGGATTAATAGAGTATTTTCATAAACCGTTAAAAATTTATGGAAGAATTAGAGAATTCGGATCATCGTTCTGAATATGTGTAATTTTAATATCAACGTCATTATGACGTAGAAAACGCTACTGACTGGTAAGATGGCTGCCATCGTCGTTGGCCGGCTTGACGTCATCAACGCCAAATTCACAAAGAAAATTTTTAAAAAATTTGGCGGCAAATCGAAAATGGCACTTTTTTGATTTGTTAGGTATACAAAAATAATTCTCCAACAACAAAATAAAATAAAAATGTCATTATTATAAGTAGATATGTACCAACTTTTTATCTGAAAATTTTTGAACAATAAAAATACTTTATTGGAGCAGGCCCTTCTATTTCTGTAGCGATAACGCTGTAAATAATTTTACACGCATTTTAATTGATAAATTCCATATAGTACCCATCTACCTGCTCATATTATTATGAACTTAATTTTCGTTTCATGGGTATCTACCTAATGTTTGATTTTAATTGTCTGTTTTTATTATTAATTTCAGGCTCCCCTGCCCATTTGGTCAGAGCACTCTTGCCAGTTTGCGTCAAGGTAAGCATTATTACTTATTATATAGTAAATTATTTTTAAACTTAAAAGGATTAAAATATTAAACCTCAATGTAGTATTTAACTTCTCAGTAAGATAATATCAACAACTCTCGAATGAAAATATGAAAGAGGTAAAGACACAAAAAAATTCTAAAGGTCGCCAATGGGACTTGAACCCAAATCCTAGACTAGCGTCTCTTCCAATTGAGATATAATGGCTCATAAAAATATTCGAGTAAAAATTTACAATATTATGAAAAAGATGACAGCCAAAAATAAGGGAATTACAGATTAATTAGATAGAGATAAAAAATAAATGATCATTTTTTTAAAATCCAAACTATCAATTTGGGAGTCGAGTACGGGTACCGCCGCCGTTCCAACCATTCATTTGATAACCAATACCCCTGCCGTAGCCCACCCCAAATAATTTCTCTACGTTTGGTAACTTAGCAGAGATGCTTGGGTTCAGTTTGGGGTTCAGTTTGATTCTGGGTGAGTTTTGTTTAGGTCTTGGCGGCGATTGCATTTACCCATCTGCATGGTGGGCCCGATCGGGAGAGGCTGGTTGAGGAAGACCTAACCTCTTCAGCCGGACTCTCTCGAACCATCGCCTTGCTCTGCAGTGGGAGGAATGGATTCATACGTCCGTCATTCCTAGATACATTAACCACCTAATTCCTACCCTTCGTTTCCCTACAAAAACCCTTCACACAACATCCCTAAAAATGACACAGGCCCTGAGGATTTTTTTTCTTTTCTTCAGGGACTCTTATTTGGGTCTAACGTAAAAAAATACTTATTTTTGTGATAAAATGACAAAATGTAATTATGGGGTCATGGCTCAATATGCAGGGAAGCCAGTCCCGCTAAGACTAAAGAATCTGGTTTAAAATCCCAGGTGCGACCATTAATTATTTTTATTTTCTGCGTCTTAATCTCTTCCATATTTTTCTTGAGAGTTGTTGATAAGGTCTTCTTCCAAATTTATTTATATTTCATGTCAAAAAAATTACATCTTTTAATAGCTTAGATAACATGAATTGCTTGTTATTCTTACTGCTAGTCTGACAGAGCAAATCAATGAGGTTGAATTTTAAATGTCAACCGAGAGTAATTTTATTGATCTACAACGACAATGTATTTAACAATGGCTTTAATCTTAAAAATCTCTGTTCAGTGTTTAACTGTTTACCTTTATTGTAATACCTGATTTATGGCTAAATCACCATTACAATGAATAACACACTCCAACATTTGTTAGGATTAACTGAAAAGATTAACTGAATTATTATTGACGATGTCGTAAATTCTTTGAACAATGAATGCTCGCTGCAAATTACTGATAACATTAATTAAAAAACTTTTAATTAAAAAAAAACTATTTATACAACCATGTAGATATGTATATTCAAATTCTAATTTAATTTAAATTTACAATGGATAGATGGTTTCAAATCTCTTAAAATCACAAAAAATTTAAATAAATAAACGAGGTTAAAAATTACAACTTATTACACTTAATAAATTTCGGGTCCGATTGATTCCAACTTGCTACCGGCATTCTTAGATTGGTCTGAAGTCTGAGGCTGTCAGTAGCAATGAGAAATCAGTAGTTACAGTCTCAAATAAGTAAGACAAAAACGAAATCATTTTAACAATGATTTATGACAAATTATAACCAAGATTCGCCAAAAATCAAAGGCTTTATTAGCTATTTTCCAAGTGAACTAAAAAAACTAATCTTTGTGAAATCAGATTACACTTTCCTAAGTAATTTTTTAGCTATGGTATGAAGGTTAGGTAGAAATCCCAGCTTTCAATATGTTGGAAGCACCATAACAATCTGATAGTATTAATACCCTAGCGTCTGTATGGTTGAAATTTAAGAACCCGACTTCGAGTACGAAACTGTCTGTGAACGTTTGTGACTAAGTTGCTGTCGTGACATGTGAACTGTCAGAGGTGCGTATTCCGTGAAACATATTTCCGCAATTTGATTCGAGAAAAATTCGCTGTTTATGAAAGAATTTCAAAATAAAATACTGTCTTTGAAAGCAGAAGAAACACTCTTTCAGATTTTAATATTACAAATCGAATATGGGCGAACTGGGCAAAGCCGTATAAATGGTCACCAACACCTAAACTGGGTAAAACCAAATCAAAAGCCGCCTGCAGGGCCTGGTGGCAAAAACCAGCAGAGCAGATTTTTAACTATTTATTCTCAGGGGTGGGTACCTATGTTATTTATTTTTTGGAAAAAATAAGTCAAATGAGTGAAACAAAAATTGAATCTTAGTGCCTACCTGAGTGGTAAGCAATAAATTGCTTAGTGCAAGAAAGTGATATCTTCCTCGTAGCGATGCGATGGTTTAGATTCGTTTCCATTGGAATATTTCCCAATACTTCCATCGAGCGGACGTTTAGTGCCTTTTCCTAGTATTGCGGTTTATTTATGGACTCAGCTGACTGCTCCTCTGCAGAAGTTGCCACCGTCGATCCTTGGCAACCTTCCGGGCTTTCCCAGTAACCATTGTTGTTTGTTTATACGTGGTTACTTCTGACGCCCTGATGGTACTGGCTTCCACACTGAAACAGAAATAGGTACATACCGTTATTTTAATGCAAAATATTTCGGGAAAAATAAACCTGTAAGTATCAACTTTCATTCCCCAAAACAACGTAACTGAAAAACTTTTGAATCCTTTCGTCTCTATTAAAAGAAAAGCTTGAGGAAATAGCAGTGTAGTTCAATTTTCCATGATTAGATATGCTATTACTTACTATCATTTTTTTGCTAATGCAAAACTACCAAAAACAATAATGAACGTACATTTTTTTTGTGGCTATAATGGGAAACACATCGCTTGATGCAACATTATTAGTACTTTTTTTATGTTATGTTACACTTATTTTGAGAAAGATATCCTGTTTTTTTTAGTGTTACCTCGTCATTTGCAAGTTGTGTGCCGGCGCACACGCCAAAATGTTAAAAAAAAATTTTTGGAATGCGATTTTAATCCTTATGTATAAAGAAAATGTATGAAAAACAAGGTCAGAATCGCTTGGTGTATTATTATTCTTAAGATATAAAATACTGTTAACACACACCTAGGGAAGCGGAATAATTTCTATGGAATTCTGTATGCCCTCCGGCCGAGATTTTCCCGGTTTTTAAGCTGTCAAATTGGGTAGCGTCGTTCTTGTTAAAAAGATCGTAAAAAACATAAATTCATCAAATAAACGCAAGTAATGTTGATTTTATCCATAGTTTATTGTTCAAGGAATATTTTTCAGTAAATATATATAATTTACGATAGCGCAAAAAAAACCCACAAAATATTACGTCTAAGTCAAAACATCGCAATTTTACATTGTTTCCTCCTTGGCATTTAACGAGTTTTAAACTAATGTAATTAATAACTGACTAAATAATATTTTGTAGGTAGATACTTATATGGCATAGATTATTATAAAACAATATTAATTTATTGATCAATTATCTTCTTAAGTTTATATCTTGGGGTGCCTATTTAATATACTATTAATTGAGAAACCTACCTAAACGTAGGTTTAGGTAGGTTTCTCAGGTTTTGCCGTCAATACACAAAGTAAGCTTTTACGACTTGGCTATCTGGTAAAAGTGCTCAAATCTGCAATTTTATTGATTTAAACGAGCTTTAATTACACCTTGAATGAATTATTGACATGTCTACAGAAAAGAAGAAAAGTATTTTATTACCTGGTAGTTGGGGCCTGCTAACTTACAATTTAGTTTATAACAGTCAAACATTAAAATTTGCCTTATTGGTGTTATAAACCCAAATAGTGGTAAACTTATTTGCAATTATTTTGTAATGCAAGTGCAACTATGTTCGATAGTAAAACGCGCCGTTTTATAGTGAATCACTTCTTGAACAAGTTAGGTTGACTGACAAATTATGAAGCACTGAAACAACATAAATTAAAAGACATTTTATAAACTTAAATATGCAAAACACCGTATATTTGCCTCATAGCGCCCTTGAGGTTTCGCGAAAACGGTGCTGAAGGATTTTTCCAATTATTAGAATACACCAATGCAAATAAATGCTCTCTAAAGGGCTATAGAAATTGAGTGTAAAAATATATCTTCCTACAGCAAGTATAAAAATGTAATAAAGTCTCGGATACGTACCACTGATACAAACATTTACTTGCTGTAACATCACACCTACTGTAACTTAAGTTTTTTATTAATCTTTATTAACATGTCCTTTGAATTTTATTTCAGTAAACACTGAATTTATTTTTTATTTATTTAATTTAATTTTTTAATTTTCTACAAAGATAACTTATGTTTATGAGTAAAATTTTAACTGTCTTAAAAACACTCAAGTATACTCACAAACTGGCGATGCATTTGTAGGATTTTTTTGGTTAATCTGCTAATTGTACCATTCTCTACTTTTTTAACTGTTTATATAAATGTTTTATAAAATTATACCAATTGTACTAAAAAATAGAAAAATGTTTTGGTAAATTTCGTCGTTATTCGTTACAAAGCAAAGTATCATTAAAAAAAATCCTCATGACTATTTGAGGTTTTGTTGATAACATCACCGACTAACGGACAAGCAGCCAATCTGTTGAGATTGTTATTCGATTATTATCTAGAAAACCATTACCAGAGCGTTGCGGAGAGTTTAGTGATTCTGCTTTTGTAGCCAAGTCAAGACGTGTGGTGTAGATGTTTTTCTCGGGTTCAAAGAAAAGTTCATTGAAGTAAGGCTTTCATTTGTTACTCTCGTGTTCAACCTAGCCTAACATAACCTAATCCGATCTTCCTAATACGCGCACTGACTAATCTATACCAAACATTTTTTGAGAAAATCAAACGATTTAGCTCGTAAACCATAAAGTTCAACTATTATTTTTCATGGTTTGGTTAATACTAGATACATAAATTTGCGGTTTTACTTCCGTAAGAAGGACGATTATTGCATAAGGCAAAATAAATTAATACTATGCAAATACAATTATTTAAATCAGAGTGCCTTGCGTGCCTCCTTATTAATGATCTTCCATGAATTAAAAAAATATGCTTTACACGTGTAAGTGTGGTACCTATCGTATGATTTCGTGATAGTTGATCCCTTAACAATTGCCCCCCCGGCGTACTTACATACAATAAGCAGTTGGTTTTGGGAAAATACGATATACCTACTTACATAAAATACAGGGTGTACGGGGGTAAAGTGCACAAACTTCGGGAGGTGATTCTACGTGAAGGTAGAAGTAAAAAACATAAATATCTTTTTTCGAAATTCCACCTTTTTTCCCAAACAAAAACATTTTTCCATAAAAGATTTTTTTTTAGAAGATTTTTTTGGTTCGAAAAGATTAAACTTTTTTATCCGTTAAATTAAAACGTTGGATTTCGAAAAAGTTATTTATCTTTTTTACTCGTACTATCATACAGAATCACTTCATGAAGTTTTTGCACTTTAACCCCGGACACCCTGTATAACTTAGTGTCCCCGAAGGGATGTGCAGAGACGATGTACCGACAAATTACAAAACATTTTTTCATTCAAATGCATCATGAATAAAACTTCTCGTCTATTTCTTCGTTCTCCTAGTGAGGTGTTCACGAAACATACAATATTACCCACACACAGTTTTACCTTCTCAAACCAACCTTACACATAACATAATACTAAAAAAAAAAAAAAATCTTTTTGCTTACTGCTACTGAAAATTAACGTACTCTTATGTAAACCTCTGTAATGAATTGTAAAATTGTGTATTCAAGAATAGACATAAATAAAAAATAAAAAAATTTATCAGCGCGCAAGGAGAAAAGATCGACATTGTAAATAAATTCGTTTGATATCCAACTTATTATTAAAGATATTTTTTAAGTCAATTTTCGGTTTCAGATTGGTAAATAATGCAAAAAAAAAAGATTTTATAATAATTTTAACTTCGGAGGGCCAACTATCGGAAAATCAACTATCGGGTCATCCTATCCTATGTATATTAGTTTCAGGTGTTATTCATAGATGTAACTACCTGCTTGTAACAGTAAGGTAGAACTATTGATAATATATAGATAGATAAATACCATTGCTACCAAGGTCAGAGGCTTAGAATTATTACTACCGCCTGCTAATTAAGGACACTGGCCTAATCATTACAATATTGTTTGATTCCAGATTTTCTATTGTAGAGTTTTTAGACACCAGGAGTCACAATAGAAAGTAAGTCTAATGGTTCGGCTACCATAAGACACGAACATTCTTAGCATGGTGGGCGAGAATTTAATCAAATATTTTAAGCAACAATTTAATTTTCACATGAACTTCAATAAATGAAAGAGCCATTTTAAAGCCTAAAAACTAAAGACAGTATAAGGTTTTTGTAGAATTTGTGGTATTGTAGAGCTTTTTTTTTTTAAAGTTGAGATCAAATTTCAGTGGCCAAACTAAGAGCTTTTGGATGATCTTGAAATGTATCAAAGTAATTCACAAAAGAAAATTGAAAAAATAATTCCATTCACATTTGATAAAATTGATGGTTCGTGGAGATCAATGTCTGTGCGTTTTTATAATCCAGTTACAAACACATTCGTACAAAGTACTTATTAATATATCGTCACTTCAATGGAACTTTTTGTAATATTATTATGTTATATATATTTTATGCCAGTCCAACATTATATTTTTTTTCAAAAACCACAAGCTATATTTAAAAACAAGGTATTAACTGTTTTTGTGTTTCGAACACCATTTAAATAAGTTACCAAGCAATTAAGAACATATTAATGTGGAGAAAACCGATTTCAAAGTACCCCACAAAATAGAATATCTATTTTCACAATTATTTTCTCAATAAATTGATCTAAACGGCAATAAATCATTTCAACCACCCTTAAAAGTGAAATTTAGAATCTTAAAAATAAGTCATCTCAAAATGTTTAACCACACTTAAAAATGGCTTTGTTAGCCGAAACAATTGTAACAAAAAAAAAACTAAAATACTTACAAGACTTGATGAAAACATTATTAAATTAAATTTAACGTAAACAAAAAAATAGAGACTACCTATGTCTTGAATATTCATATTTAAGGTAGGTTGAGTTTGAAAAAAAAATTAATATGAGGTTGGGTTAGGGTTGCTTATATGAATTTCATTTTAACCAGAATCATTTAGAAAATATAACTCAACCTAAGCTTTCACTAAGTCTCAACTACCTACTAGCTTTTATCATCCTACTTATAAAAGTGAAGGGCATGTAGCCGAGGTGTTTATTACAGATCTGATGGTCACGTGGGTAAATGCATAATATTAGATACCTATATTGTTGCTGGATTCCTTGGTTTTTCATACATAAATCATTGTTCATTACCGTTCGTAGAATAAGCCTAGCTAGCTTAAATAATTAAACGGAAGATCATAACATACTTAAAATAATTACATTTTGTCTTGAAATTGACAGATTTTGTACAACGTAAATAGTTGATAACTAAGATAAATTAATTTAATTCCGTCATTTTGTTATCTCGAACCAATAAATACATCTTAACTGTTGTTAAAATTTTCCGAGAAATCCTATCTAGGTATCTACTCGTTTTATGTTAATACTGTAGTAGTATTAGGATTATGGTCTGATTTACCAACTACTTAAAAATAAAGTAGTAAATCTATTTTCCAAGAATATCGTTTTGAACTCAGCTGGTGAGTGAGATAGAACAAAATAATGTGGCAAGAACAAAATTTCGCATTGATTTTTTATGAGATTTTTTTTTTTAATTCTATTTACGGAGGATGACAAGTATTGGAAAAGAGATATTATGTTCCCATTTGCGGGAAAGATTTCATTGAAAGAGCTTTAATTACTTATCAAGAGAAAATTATCAATATATGATAATACATCTGTATATTGGTGACCGGACAACTCGGAATGAAACCAACTCAGAACCATCTCAGATAAGTCATTTAGAGTGATAAAAAATTTATATTAAAAATTGGTTATGTTAGGTTACGGTTATCGGCTAATTTAAAATTATTTTTTTCATAGCTTTTAATGATTTTTCTAGAAGGTATTGAGTTGACTTTATTCTCAGTTGGCATGGAACCCTGTATATTATGGTAAAACAAGTCAATGTTTTCCCTTTGTTTGTAATATCGTGATATGCAATTTCATACATGGGAAATTTGGAATTTATCAATTAAGTGGAAATAGCTTTTTTAGATTGTCACAGCGAAAATTATTTTCTTTATTTGGTTTTGGGGTGTTATGCCGTGTTGCGCTACCTCCTTCTTTAGCTCACAATTACACATCTACCCTGATGATGGACACTGTAACGCTGTCCGAAACGTTGGCTAAAGAAGGAGGTAGCGCAACACGGCATAACACCCCAAAAACAAATAACCAAAAAAAAAATGGAAAAAGCTTGTTTAAAATTTTGAGAGGCCTTTAGGTTAGGTACAAGTGGTGGTCCAAGTGAGCTTGAGTGCCAAGATTGAAAAATACGAAGTTTTTGTGTTGTTGTGGCTAAAAATGAGTTTTTTTTTCAAAATTTCATTGGATGCGTCGCATTCCAAAACTGAAAAAATCCTGTTAATATATACATATTGAATTTCAATTTTTTTCAACAGATTAATAAAATAATTGTGTTGCTCAGTAAAAACAAAGAAACAATATTAAGTATATCAAGTCAATTTCCTTTTATGGTTTATTCCAACAATCAATATTTTTTTGGTTATATGTAAAAATCGGAAATATCTCCATCTTGGTTTTTCTGTTTGATCTCTCACGTCGTACCTACATTATCTGTCAGTTCTGACGTTTATATTCTAACTGTGAAACATTTCTTCATCGACAACGCTGAACGCTGCAAAATTCAAAATTTAAGGTAATACATTTCCTTCACACATACCTATACAACATTTATGCTAAGAAAGAGTTTCACACCTGCTTTATATTTCTTAAGAGGTCCTTTACTTAGTTATCTCTTTTTTGCGTATTGCATTAACTGGTATATATAATAATGTTGTAGGATAGACCAACATACGCGTCGCGTCGTGCCGTTTAGGCCTTGACAGATTTAATAAGATCCTGAGTCAGTAATCCACCCCAAAGTTTATCCGCGACTCGAACCGGGAATCACGCAGCGGGGATCCGAACCACCCCCCGCCCGAGCTAAGGGAGCGATGGGAGCTTTGGGGAGGACTCGAAGATTACTTCTGGTCCCCAGTTCCTACGCAGCCGCCCAGTTTGCGAGTGTGAATGCTGTTTACTTTTTCCAGACATTTTACTCGAGAACCAATCGCAACGTGTCCGCTAAGAAGTAGATTTATAAATAAAATAAAGGGGTTGTTTTGAAATATTAAGAAACATGTGTTATTTTCATGATTTCTTTTTTTTATTAAAAGATTATTTTAGTCCTAATAGGAAAAACTTTTTAAATATTAAACACGTTTTATGTTTTGTCTATTTTTTAGAAACAAATCTTCTTCGCTTTTAAGTTTTAGTAAAAACGTTGTTCACACAAAGATTATCGATTCAAAATTAAAAAGCTTCCAATTGAAATACCAGCTATCAAATTCTTTAGATTAGGGTTAGGTTAGATTTCAACCTAATCTAACCTAACCCAACCTTTAACTTATCTGTTCATTTATCGGTTAGATGCAAAACAATTGTAAATATTCTCTTTTGGATGCTGAAATTAATTTGACTTATTTTGTTAATATGTTTGTTTTTGTGAACATCAATGAGACAATGTATTTATTTTAAAGAAGCTAGAAATGAGCATTGGCAGCAAGATAGAGTGCTGTGTTGCATAATTTTCTCTGAATACATCTACTTCAATCACATCTCATTGTAATTTGACGATTTTAGTTGGTTATTAAGATTTTAACCTACTTTACACTAATTTTACCCAATCAATTAAAATATAAATAGATATCTACCTGCTTATATCAAGCATTGAAATAGTTTTGGGAGCAAGTTTTTACCCATACGAGCAGGTACTGTTAATAAACTGTCACAAAAGTGAGCGTTGGCCATCGATAAAACTTCTACATAATACATTATATTTAGTTTTCACATATTTATTAGTTATGTTATTTTTAGTAATGAAATTATGCTCAACATTATGAAATTCCACACCTTGATATGCTCTTGGTGTGCATCATAACCACCTAAAACACATGATAGAAACGTAATACATACATAAATACAATTTGTCCAAGGCTTATTCAACAAAGGGTATTTTTTTATTGGTTGTACCTTCAATAAAAGGTCTGCGCCATATGACATGTAAGGGATGATCCTACTAAAGTAAACACACATCACGGTTACAAAGGGTGTGAAAATTAGTCGTGTTCTTGGGTTGAATTTGCGTTTCTTTATTACCCCGACAAAGGGCGAAGGGAGATAATATTGGCATCGGGACAATGCAAAGAAATTTATCACGGTAAAATATCGTCGGTCTTTCAGGAGTTAGGTATGTTATCTAAATAGACAAAACAGTAGTTTTCTTTCCTTTGAACATAATACATCCATTGCTTTATCAAAGATAAGCATTTTTACGAAAGAGATGCAAGATTTTCGAGATATTTTTTTTTTGGTTTGTTTAAGGTTACCGATTTATTTTTATTGGGGATGTTAGCGTGTAGTTATGTAATTGTATTCTTTAGAGGAGTTTTACAACCGGGAACGCATGTTTTTCTTAGATAATAACGCCGCATATTATAATCTACAATTCTGCAGTTGAAGTGCAATAAATAATTAATCGATGAGTTTTGGTGGTTATAATTTCAATTCAGTAAAGTTTTATGACATGGTAGAACAATCTTTTTGAGGGTCATGCATTACATTGGTAGTTCAGTAGATAGAAAATATTTATTTTTTATTTTAATGACAACGTTAGACATAATTTTTTTTAAACGACCATTTAATTTGAATTATGCAGAATAAGCAAAAGTTTTCATTCGTTCTAAATCCAAGAGATGCTGGTAATATTAGTTAGATCTTATTTAGTACAGTTTGGTTAGGTAGTAGTTTGCCCCATTTGTATGCCATTCCCGTTTCTTTCAAAGTCTTGGACCGATTTAAAATGCATAATTTTATTCAAAAAAACCTTCGACGTCCGCTCATTTCCTCCTCGCACTCGTGGGGACTGAAATGACTATCAGGAACTTTATCACGGAAAGGTTCGGCCCTCCGCCGCTAGATGGCGGGCGCGCATGCGCGGAGGGAGGGCGAGCGCGCCAGGCAAGGGGGGGAGGGGAAGATTATCACCGCGGGGAGAGGGGCCTCAATCCGCTATACAAGTCAGTCAGTGACAAACTGTTGTTAGAGGCGTTCGCGTCGCGATATTCTATCAAAAATAATAATACACACTCGCGATTGCGAAAGCAAAATAAAAATACAAAAAAAAAATCGACAAAGATTTTTTAAAAATTCGACATCACATTCACCACACCATCAAATCATCGAAAGAATTCAATGACAGTGATTAAAACAATTTATTAAAAACAAAAATAATAATTAACATTGTGTGTAAACAACAAGTTAGATAAAATTCGGTTGAGAATTTTTTAAATAATTTGTTTAAGCGACGTAGTTTCGATGTAATATTTATGTGACCCAGCTATGCATAGCAAAAAAATAAACAATACAAACTCCAAAGACACGTATGCATTACATACAATCAGTTTGTCGTGCTCTGAATAGGCAAACTGCAATACATTATTTTATTCTACGAATTCGTTCTAGTTTCGTGAGGAAAAAAACAAGAATATCTCTGACTTTGAATACGATAAAAGAAAAATCCTTAAAATTTGAATAAGTGCTCCAGTTGGGTTTATTTTGACAGTGCTTTGTACAAAATTTTAAGACTTTATAAAAAAAAGAACAGTTTCCAGTGAAGAACAATCGGTGCAGTAAAAAGGATTGTGAACCAAAAAAAATCTTGTAAAACTTTGTTTATTCAATGTCGTAAATCAAGCTGAACAATTCAAAACAAATCTTACGTAAAATTAGAATATCTTATTTATTTAAACATTTAACAATATAATCAGACTATAAATTTTGTAAAGGCTTGAAGAATTCTCGTAAATAGGAACAATACAGTTACTGTTGAACGCGCAATAAAAATAAAACATAAAAAATCTTTGGAAGTTGTCGGCGAGCATTGTGGTTGTAAAAGGCACGTGTGAGGCGGTCCGTGCTGGGGCATTGCTGGTCGGTAGTTGCTACCCTATAAATTAATTTACGATCCCACGGTAAAGTGTTTGTAACATTTGATGATTTATGAACTCTTCCTACGTCATTAACGGTGCACCTGGGTCCGGATCAGCTGTAGACACCATAAAAATACCAGATTCATCTCGTATTTCAAAAAAAAATCGACTAATTTAATCGAGTTCAACGAACTTTATGGACAAACGTTGGAGTGTGTTCGGAATTTTTGTAGAAATATCACATTAATAAGTCAGACTTTATTCATTTGTGTGTTTTTCTTCTTTTTCTTTTACATGTGACCGTGCGTCATCTTCGCCCGGAACCCTCTACTATTTGATCTTTTCCCCTCCCCCCTCACTACCCCCTCCATCCCCTGCACTGCTGGCGATCCCCCTATTCCTCCTTACCGCTCATTCGCTCCTGGCGCTCGCTCCCGAAACAACTTGTGCGCCCTCAATAATGTGGACCGCTTGTTTTGGCTCGTGTTGAACATTAACAACCTATGATAATCCGACTATCAACATTTTATAATTGATTTAAAAATTCGCAATCCAAAAACGAATATATTGATTTCGATCAAAATAAAATTTGATAAAAAAACTTCTGTCCTTTTTTGAAACCATCCTCATCCACCTGACTCGACTGGTCCCTCCCCACCCCCCACCCCCTCCACTTATCTGAAACTCCCGCGGGCATCGTCCGCCCCGTGACCATCATCATCACGACCGGCGACCCCGTGGCGTGCTCCACCGCGGCCCCGCCCCTCTACGCGGACAATGTGGCCAACATGGGTGGCTCTTCCGGTCCGCTGTGCAACATGGCCGGATCCCCAGCGACCGCATCCGGCAACACCTCCTGGTGGACAATGATGAACGGTGGATTGTACGAGGAAAGTCCTCCCTCCGTCATGCCCCAGTCCACGGGGGCCTTGAGTCCGGGAGCTGCCGGTGGCGGGGTCAGCCCAACCGCGGCCCCCGCGCCGCCCCCCGCCTCCACCGCCTCCACCTCCCCGGCCTCCGTAGGATCTGCCGGGGCGCCCGGACCCTTACACATACCCGCCAAAAGACTCGGCTCGTACGGGGATTGCGTGGAGCCCGGGGTGATCAGACATTCGCATCACGGGGCGCAACCCTGGAACTATTCTCCGGCAGAGACGCATCACGGAGGGGCGGCTTTCGAGCCGTCAGCTCTGAACCACCACCAGTATCCCAACACCCCCACCTACTACAACCTGGCCGGAGATCCATCGAGAGACAGGAAGTCTTCGTCGCTGTCCTTCTGGTCCCCTGCCGCCAGCTCCGGCGACTACGGGAAGTACGGGGCTGGGGGCGGGGGAGGGGCGGCTGAGGGCTGTCACCAAGGGTTCGGCGCGCAGGCCTGCTGGAACTACCCTTATGGCGGCGCTCGGGAGCCCCCGGGGCAGCCGCCCTACCTGGGCGAGGAGAGAGGTCGCGCGGCAGGGATGGCGGCTGCGGCAGCCATGGCGGCTGCGGAATCAGCTGGCTTTGGTCACGACGCCTATGGTCTGAGGAACTACGCCCCCGAGCCTGTCCCCGCAGCTCCATATCCACCTCCAGGTAATTGTTCACGCATACATTACAAATTTTATTTTTTACAAAAGTTTGACAGTCTCTGGAATGCTTAAATATATTCAACATGACGTATTAAACGCAAATACTTTTCCCCAAAATTATTAATTTTTCGTATTCAATACTCATTTTAATACAATGTTCAATTTATTGTTGTGTTTTGTTTCAATAAGGAAAATCTTTGAAAATGCTATTTGTAACAATGTTTTCAAGAAGTTCATTTTAAATTCGAGAGTGTAAAAAAGTACTTTCAAACGAAATTTTTGAAATATTAAAATTGAGAATAAAAAAAAATTGCACAAAATGTTCTGCAAAGGTACCTAATCGAATAGGAAATCGTAAAAATTTAGCTAGCGGGATTCGTGAAACCACTTCTACGGTTTGAGATTTGTTCGTAAAATATCGACATTCCTTTCCCTCGTGGTAATATTTTATTGGGTACTCAACAGCGCTGTATAAAATTATCCACCAACAAAAATGTCAGCGAGCTTTTCTTATCTAAGATAAAATTCAACATTTCTGCATACGTATTTACAATAATTCGTCTCAATTCAATGTTTAAAAAATTAAGTGACTTATTAAGATGTCACATCTTTCTCATACAAATAACTTATCAAGATCAAAACTTAAGCACGAGACCACCCAAGAACACCGATATCATGATGATTAATTCCCGCAATCCGCATAAAATATGACAGTTATTCGAATCGAAGTTAATAACAATTAAGCATAATAAATAACTGCACTTCCAGTGTAAGCTTTAAATCATTATTTAACACAATAAACCAGCAGGTACCTATGCTGGTTCTTAACAGGTACTTAAATAAGTTAGAGCAGTTTATTGCCAAGTTGTTGAAACCAAAATAAACATGATCTTTCAACTCGGATTCCTCTGATAAGATATCTCTCCCTAGTAATCTCCTGTCACACATAAAATGGCCGATGTTATTACATCATAATCATTCAATAATAAATTTACCGATTCGCTACCATGTGCCTGATATCCGTACCGGTATTTATTCCCAACTCTCGGTGACGAAAGAACGAAATATCTGCGAGAAACGCTTTTTCTCCGCTGGCATTAAACCCGGTTATTCTTCGATCGTACACATTTCACAAAAGAAAATAAACATCTCGAGGAACCGCGTAAAAAAATCTAAGCATTATCGTATCGCGTTATTTCACCGCTTGAACCTTTTAAAGTTTTTTTGCTAGGCGGTCGTATTTTCTCTGTGTTATTTCGTGTAACACAGACCGGTCATAAAACTTGGGTCGATTTGATCGTTTCGAGAGCCACTTATAATACCTGTAGCCGTCTCGCTTTACTGCCTTTTAATTTGTGAGGTGCAGACAGAGATGAATATCATTTATTTTTCTGAAGCATATAATAATATTCCTACAAACAATTTTTTTTCGTAAATATTGCACCCTTGAAAATTTCATTGAAAAACATTTTACGAATTTGACGTCGAATTATCGAAACACAGTTATAACTCGAAGTAAAATCGGTCAAATTAATAATTTATCTGATGGAAATCTGCCATCGGTTGTTGCTAGCAAATTCGCTGGCAAATCGCACTCAACCTTGCGTATGGCCTTGCGTATACAATAAATATTGGTGTTCAAGTCGGTCTGCAGTATTGAGTGTTCATAATTCATATTATGAATACAACTCTGAAAATAGAAGTTGTGTAGGCACTCAGCACGAACATTCTTGACATCCTTTGCTAAATATTATCAAAGTATAAAAAATAATTGGGAAAAAAAGACATTATCAAAGTAAAGTTATTTAGTAAATTGGGACACGAATCATTCTGAAACATGTCAGCGGCGTTGAAACATTTAGTCATTTAGTAGGGGGCACTCTCCCGCTATCTGCTCCGTGACGACCCACCATTAAGTTGATAGTTTCAAACTCCTATTGCACTCGCTAGATGTCGGCAGTAGTCTCATAGAACAGTGGCTGGTCGAACAAATACATACTGCCCTAGCGTAAATTGGATTCATCCATGGAGCCGCACGCGAATAAAAAATAGGGGACACGGAAACAAGTAAAGTGCACTCCCCCAGTAAAGTCCTAATCATTGTAAAGATTCACTGTGGAGCGTTAGTATTCACCGTTCGCGCTTTTTAACAAAGTGGTCTAAAACGCAGTTCAAGAAGTGAGAGAAACGAATCCGTTCAGCTATCGCATCGCCGTGAAAACTGCACACGCATGAATAAAAACAATTCAAAAAAGTATCTTCAAAAGGGTGACATCAATACTAACGCTTCAAAATTGTTCTGCTTTCAGATTTATTGTAAATTTTTACTCGGGTTCTTCATTTTCCTTGTTTGTTTTACATGGAGCTTGTTCTTTCTGGGATTTGGCTTACATCACTGGTTGTACAATAATAGCTCGCAGTAGGAATGTTTTTCATACGTGTTCAAAGTCGCTAGCACATGTTACAGTGTAAATGTAAATGAAACGAACATTAGTTCTTCATTACCAGTGGCATAAGGGTCATTATCGGATGAAAAAGAGTACAAACGCGTCTTTTTTAATTACGTTTTCCCGGAGGCAGCTATAAAACATTTCGGAATGTCATTGAATTACACCTGTTTATAAGTTCATTGAAATAAAGACACCTAAAAAAATGTACAAAATATTTAATTAGTTAATTAATTTGCGGCCGCACGCCGTACCTTCTCATACGCATTTCGTTTTGAATGCTGGTTCGATTCCTGTCACAGATCAAAAATATAATACAAAATACCTGTAAATAGATTTTTTTAAATGTCTGGTTGTTGTAAACATGATTGTTCAGCACGGTGCTAATTGGTTATGAAAAGGTGTTGAAAATAAATAAGGTATCGTAAATAAATCCAAAAATAAAAATTAGTCTTGAAATATCTGAAGGCATAAATTTGGATGTAATTATGAGTCTAAGTGAGAGAAATTACTGATTTACAGACTAATAATGAAAAGGAATTTTTGGTCTCCCATGACTGGTCACTCAGCCGAGTAGCTAACCAAACCCTCACCCCGCCCCTAACTGTCCAATACCCACAGATTTTATTATGTTTTTTTACATTTTTTTTTTAAATTAAATAAAATGTAAAAAAAACATAATAAAATCTGTGGGTATTGGACAGTTAGGGGCGGGGTGAGGGTTTGGTTAGCTACTCGGCTGAGTGACCAGTGACGACATAAGGAAGATTTTTTGTTAGATTTTAAAGAAAACAGTCCCTTAACACCCTGCATAATGGTATGCTAGGTAGTATTTTTATGTTATTCTGCACAAAAGTACCAATTGCCCAGAGCCAGTGGAACTATGGCATACTCATCTTGGGAACGTTGCGTAATTTTTTATTTTTTATTTATTTTTTTATTTATTTTACACACTTTACAAATAAAAGACAAAGAAGTCCCGATAAACTACTTTTTAGCAGTTTGTATAACGGGTTCTTTACATTAAAAATCTTTTTGTAGTAAGTTAATAGATGCATTTTTACAATTATATAAAATAAAAATTAAAAGTTTTATAGAAGTATAGAGAAAAGAAAAATTATGAAAACATAGATAACAATTTTAAAGTCTTTAGAATAATATGTCATTGTAAGCTAATACAAATTAATTCTTTCAGTAAGCCAACTCTTCGGTAAATTCACCAATTGTTTGTTTTGGGCACAGTTTTTAAATTCAGCAGGTAACATATTTAAACAACTCATTGAAGGAAGTGGAAGCAGGACAGGGGATAAGGAAGGGGAAGTAACCAGCTATTCAAATTTAAGATCACAGTCGGTTTGTTCAAATCGGTCAATACATTTCATACAAGGTTACGATTCTGAACGATGTCTAGTCTTTCACAAGGACGATATCTTCCGTATGAAAAACAGGTAGGTACCTATTTTTCATCGAAAAAATAAAAAATCGTCAGAAATTAAAAATTCAATTCATTTGGTTTTCTGATCGAGCAAGTGGGTATTTATTTAAGTACGAACCTACTTCATTCTATTTTGGGAAATACAATAAAAATAGACAGGTGACAAAGAACTGGAAACCATTTTAGCATTTTTAACAGTAAGAGTAGAACCTTGTACCTCGTACATCAGCCAACTTTCACGTATACGAAGGGTACTTCGATATATCAACCGGTTTTCCTTGAAGCCCGGTCAAAATACGGCATTATCATCTAAATGACTCTATCACGAACCTTGTATTCAGAAGACGATTAAATAATACTTATTATGGGCGGCGTGTTGCGAATGGCGGCTTCTAGATTTGGATGCACGGGCCATCATCACCCGGTCCCTGGCAGGTCCCCGGTGCCTGGTCCTTGCCTATTGCTGTCGATGGATTCGTCACGACTTAATGGGTCCGCCACGAGAAAATGTCGGTCGCCACTCGATTCTAGCACTGGCCTCAAAACTCTCTCGCTTATTCATAACTCAAAAGTCTCATAACTATTCGCACTTCGCTAAAAACAATATGCTCGTAAAGACCATAAACATAGGTATCGTTGACTAGTAGGACCGACCTAGTTTTTAAAAGAACTCTTTTAATATACTGTAAGGGGGTTAATGTATATTTTCTTATTTTTATTAACATTTTGTTTTCAGTATTTTACCGTATAAGGGGGTTTATGTATATTTCTCCCACCTTAACGAACGGATTACAATCTTTAGAGCACAGGCGTCGGGTGGGAATGCTATCCATGTTCTACCGGTATTTCAATGGAAGATGCTCTGAGGAACTAGCGTCATTGATCCCTTCGGCACCAGTGCACAGTCGGGAGACACGCCGAACGCGCGCCCAACATATGTACACGATTGACATTTGTCACATGAGAACGGGTCCTTTTTTCGACTCGTTCTTGAGTTCAACAGCTCGGCTATTTAACGATTTGCCAACCTCTGTGTTTCCTCTCCCCTACAACATGGGTCTCTTCAAGACCAATGTTCATTCCTTCTTCTCCTCTAAAAGGCCCTCCACACAGCATCCCAGATGACATAGGCCCTGAAGGAATTTATTTTCCTCGGGGCCTCCTGTATGGAATTAATGAAAAAAAACATTGAAGGGTGTTATGCAAAGTTAAAAATAAATGTAAGAAAAAGAAAGACACATATTCTCTGATTACGAACAACCTGACAATATTTAAAATCTACTTCTACCACCACAGTAAGCGAAAACTATTGATTGTGTTGTGATGGAGGATTTAGCCAGCCGAGGAATTAAACTCAAGACGCTTGGGTGGGACCCAAATCCGAAGCCAACTCAGCCACTGACTATAGTTAAATACTTAGTTGAATACTTTAGTTTTAGCTCTAAAATAACTTTACATAAATTAATTAATGATTAGAGTAGGTCGAGGGTATTAATAAAATAAATTTTGATAAAATTAAAAAAAATATGTATTTCTACTCGGTTCTACTCTTGATTGTTCTCACTTACGTGAGAACAATTAAGTAAAAACTCAGTTAATACACAAATAGGTACATAAAATTACAAAAATATAATCAGATTTGCACACATCTAAATAAAGATTAAAAAATAAAATCAAGACGAATAAAAATACACAATTAAAAATTGTTAAGATTAAGATGAATCGTTTAGTAATCGTTTACATTTAGCTTCAATTGAATTCGATCATTATTAATTCTTTTTACGCTTTTTTTGTTCTATTCTGTAAGTTTCCTAACAAAAATTAGAGAAATAGGCTTCACATTGATTTAAACTTGATCCTCTTTTTGCATTTTAATTTTTGCCACGTTTTTGTTAAATTTGAAGTTGCATCCAAACGTCTAGCGAAAAATAATAATATTTTTTTAATACATCATTGCAAACAAGAATCTCTTTAGAATGATAATTTTTTTCTTTTACGCAAAATTTTATATTTCTGTAGTTTTATTTTTGTAAGGAATTCCATCAAAACTTCAGTTTTTTTTACAATAGCTCCACACAGGAGGTCCTGAGGAAAATATTTTCCCTAAGGGCCTATGCCATCTTTGGGGATGCTGTGTGGAGGGTCTTTAAAAGTAAAGGAATGAGAGGAAATTCTGGGAAGGATAAGGTATGAAAATGAATGGGTATGAGTATCAATATGATACGGGTAGAAATCTGGGGGTCAGTGGGTCTAGGAGTGACGGACGTGTGAATCCATCCCTCCCACTGCGGTGCAAGGCAATGTTCCAAGAGTGTTCTACTTGAGAGGTCACAAAGCCTCCCCCAACTAGTCTCTTTCGATCCGGCATGCCACGCAGCTGATGGGCAGACACATCCGCCGCCAAGATCCGGAAAAACCTCACCCCATGAACCCTTGCACCCCTGCTAAGTCACAAAACGTAGCGAACACTTGGGATGACCTATGGCAGAGGTGTTGGTTATCCAATAAATGATTCACGGGGAGGCGGTACCCACACCAGCCTCCCAAGTTAAAATCTTCAACATGACAAAAAAATAAGCATAAAAATTAAGTAGTTACAAAAGTTTTAAAATTACTTAATTCGATCAAATAATACAGACTTGTAATGAACCCAAATCTTTGTTCTGAACCTTGCACTTTTGCATAACCGCACTAAATATGTCTAATAAATTTTATATAATTTGTTTAGGTACTTATCTAAGTGTTTTCATAAATAAAATTTTAGTACTAAAATCTTCAGTTACAATAATAAATTACCATCATGTTTATGCATTTGAATTAGTGCAATAAGCTCGGATTATCGACACAGACCTATTTAAGCAAAAATCAGACGGTCACAAACAAAGACGATGTTACGTTATCAAGGTCGCGGTTGTAAATGGTGCGGTTATGCAAATGAGCTAGGCATAAGTTCAGAACAAAGATTTAGGGCCATTACTAAGTCTGTATTCTTTGATAGAAATCAAACAAACGATCGATATTCTTGACATACTAAGAGAGAAGGTAGGTAGGTACCTACTTAATCAATATGGCTGAAATTTTTGTATCGTAATGAATGTTTTAACTGGAGCTTTGCTAGAATTTCTTATTTCAAATATGAGAATTGCTCAAGAATGGAGATTTTAGAGTATTTACTTTCTCATTATGTAAGTGCCTACTAACGTCAATTTGCAAATTCTTACACAGGCACTTCTAGCATTATATTTTAAGTAAAAACCGCAGAACTGCTCCCGTCTGGAGCCAATGAGATTAAGGCTTCCCCAATGGGGGTATGTTGCGAGGCTGAAGGTAGTAGGGAGGGGAAGGAGATGGGGAAGAAGACTTTGGGAAAGTGCCTGGCTGTTGAGATCTGGTCACCAAACATGGATAAAGCCATTTTTTTACATGAGCTCCACACATGAGGCCCTGATGAAAATGAAAAATAATTTCCCTCAGGGCCTATGTCATCTTTGTGTGGAGGTTTTTTTTGAGGAAAAAGAGGAGAGGAGAGTTCTGGGAAGTAAAAGGATTTAAGGGGTGGGTAGGAATCTGAGTTCAGTGAGTCCTGGTCATCAGCCTCTAATACCTAGACAAACTTCACCCATGAACCCGGGCACCCCTGCTAAATCACCAAACGTAGCGAACCACTTGGGGTGACCTATGGTATTTTAAGCAACCTTTCAATTCTGAATGGTGGTCTTACACCAGGGTGATACTGAGAGTACCTTTCCCCCTATTACCCTCAAATAATAAAATTTTGGAAACTTTTTGGTAGAAGTCTATTAAAAATAACACTACATTAGCGGAAACTTCACTGGTTTATGCAAACAAGTGAAAAATCAATAGATCAGAATATGAAAAATAAAATAAAATTAGAGTGTATTTAAAAGACCTAGAGTCAGAATCAGAAAAGAAGGGTCACGTAAAATGACACATTTAGTGACCAGATCTTACTAACCAAGTAGGTACCTACTTCCCAAACTTACGAGTTCTCATCTTCTATAGGTACCTCTCCCTACTCTCTTTAGCCTCCCTTAAAACACACTTCTATTTAGGAAGCGGATATGGGTACCGCAGCCCCGGGGACCATTTATTGGCTTACCGACGACACCTCTGCCATAGGCTACCCCGAGTGGCTCGCTACGTCTGGTGACTTATAAGGGGTATCCGGGTTAGTGGGGTGAGGTTTGTCCTGATCTTGGCGGCGGGTACATCTGCCCACCAAACTACGTGACAGGCCAAAGCGGGAGAGTTTTTGACCTCTCCTGCAGGACTTACTCAAAACGTAGCATTGCACCGCAGTGGGAGGGATACACTGACCCCCAGATTCCAACCCACCCCTCATAACTTTTTCCTTGCCAAAACATCCTTATGTAAATAGACCCTCTACAGCATCCCCAAATATGACATAGGCCCTGAGGGGAATTATTTTTCTCAGGGCCTCCTGTGTGGAGCTAAAAAAATCTCCTATTGGAGATGTGGGGACTCTTGGGTGGTGACCCCAAGTGGTTCCCTTCGTTTGGTGATTTAGCAGGGGTGCCCGGGTTCATGGGGTGAGGTTTGTCTAGGTCCTGGAGGCGGATGACCAGGACACACTGAACCCCAGATTCCTACCCACCCCTTAAACCCTTTTCCTTCCCAGAACTCTCCTCCCCTTCCTTTCCTTTAAAAAAAACTCCACAGCATCCTCAAAGATGACATAGGCCCTGAGGGAAATTATTTTCCTCAAGGCCTCCTGTGTGGAGCTCATGTAAAAAAAAAAAAAAAATTCACATAAAAAAATCACATTTTACAATATCGATCGTACTGATATCGAGTATGCGTAATATATATGTAAAAGTGTATCCTCTCTCTGGTGCAATACTTAGATTACTCATAAATACCACCAAATCAATTATAAAGCACTTGTAGTGAAATAAATTTAAAAAAAAACTGATGTTTTCTGGATTACTTGTAAGTTTCAAAATGTCGTACTAATATATCAGACCGTTATTTTATAGAATATTTAATATGTTAATCATAGACACTCGTAAATAATTTTTGATTTATGGTGATTATTACTAAAAACCAAGTATTTGAAGTTGTCTGACTAATCAACTGGACGACCGATATTTAGGTACCTATCATTTGGACCATTTTTGTAGGGACGTAGAAATGACAATATGTGCATCAACCTATACTACTCATGCTACCACAGACCGCTTTTAAAGTGTAAAATAAAACATAGCAGGTTGTGGGTAAAAGCTTTCACGCTGTTGGTACTGTAGAGCAATTGTGCACGGAAACAAATTACGTAAAGGTAGAGTGAACGAAAACAATAATAATTATTATTGAAGTGTTGCCAGGTTCAATGCGTGTCGAACGTTTCTCTCTGCGGCTTGCCTTGCTGATTCTCCAGGCAGTCTTAACCTTTCCGCGAATGAAACTGTACATGAGGAGTGAGTTTTTTTGGTTCATTTTTTTTTTAATTTTTTTTTACAGAATCACATTATTAAAGTTACACATGTTATTCAGGAGTATAATTGTAAGCATGAAGTATATACCATTATAAACTGTGCTTTAAGGATACAAACAGGTTTAATATGTACATAGGTATGTAGTTTCGTTATCATTAAAATTGTATGTATATAAAAAAAATTGGTTAAATAGGTTACGTTAGGTTAGGGCTATCGGCTAATTTAAAATTATTTTTTTCATAGCTTTTAATGCCTTTTCAAGGAGGTGTTGAATTGAATTTATTCTCAGTTGGAATGGAACCAAAAAAACTGCTTCCTTCCTCTGACGACCGTTAAATGACGCAAAAATAATTTTTAAACTAAAACTGTGAAGTTGGTATTGTAGATATGTCTTCCAAAGCTTCAACAAACTATGCGCAGTTGTCAATAGAAGCCACTTCAAGTACAAATACAGGGTTTTCCAATAAGAGGTGTTATTTTGAATAGCCCCCTATTTCGATAGATGTCACTTTTGAAGCTGTCATTTTTTGACATTTGACAAGTAGAAACTACGTCATTAATAATAATTTCAATAAAGATGACGGTATTTGAATAATAGACGCGGACGAAACGTTTCGTCCGTATTCTTCTGGGCATTTTTCGCTTCGACGAACCGTTTCGTCCATACTCGTGGAGAGGTTAACTCTGCTAGCTCCGGGCTCCCAGGCAAGAACAACGAGCCTTTGTTTACCCGAGTCGCGAATGGCCCACCGTTTCTGAAATACGAATAAATTGCCGATAATTTCCCTGAGTTATGTGAACGCGGGGAACAAGACGGCTGCCGGGAACTGAACGCAAATATCTTCGTCGCCACAATTATTACTGCTGTTCGGTTGAGTTTTTTATTATTGATGCACGTAAAATAACTAGGAATTTACTAATTTCTGAGTGAGTTGACATAACTCCTCCTACCATTTTCGAAAAATGAACAACTTAGCAAAATGTGATTTCATATTAGAAATAACCAGAGATTATGGACCACCACACAACTCCGTCACGGCATCTTTATTACTTTTCTATTATCAATACTATCTATATCGTCTCTTAGACACTTTACTTTTTTACGTTAACTCCACACAGGAGGCCATGGGGAAAATAATTTCCCTCAGGGCCTCTGTCATCTAAGGGGATGCTGTGTAGAGGGTCTTTTTGAGGAAAGGAAGAAGTGAACCTGAGTCTTGAAGAGTCCAAGGTTATAGAATGGAGGAAACACTTGTATTTGATATGCAATTATTAATTTTGAGACAAAAAACATTTTACAGACTTAAGTCTTTTTTTTTTAAATGTGTCTTTAGTCTAAGTTAAGTCTTTTTTTTTAAATGTGCGTTTTTTCCATTATTTATTCACTATTTATTATAATTGAGAGCTGAAGAACTTCATAACGCTCTTTCTCTGTAGGACTAATTAGATTTTTTAAATATTATTCTTTTGTCTATTAGGCACTGGTAATTATTGATAAAATAAAATCTACCAATTTTGTGAATTTTGAAATTTTTACTTCGTTATGACTTTTTACTTTCTAAAATGACGGGTATCCCAACAAAAAAAAATGATTTGAATACCGCACAACTGCTCCCGGCTGGAGCCAGTGAGACTATGTGCCAGTGAGGCATCTCCAATTGGGGTGTGTTGTGAGACTGAAGATAGTGGGGAGGGGAAGGAGATGGGGAAGAAGAAAGGGAAGAACGTGCCTATTCAGATCTGGTCACCAATCATGATTGGTAGTCTTACACCATAGCGATATTAAGAATTCTGAAACTAGCCGCAAATATACAATATGTTGTTTTAAACGAATAAATTGTGAAATAACTCAAATAAATCAAATTATATTTATTTGCGCACGCCGGGATTTGAACTCGCGACATTGCTAGTCTTAGTCGTGAGGCCGTTATTACGAACTTTTGCTTATTAGTGATGCCCGCCCAGAAATGCGTTTTTTAATGAAATAATTCAATAATGTTTTCCCCTAGAAATACATTTTATCTACCCTTGAATCAGATGTATACAAAAAAAAAAAATGAAACAGTATTATCACAAAAGTTGATTTAGAATTTTGTCATGTTTGTGAACCAATTTCAAAATATTAGCAATACTGTTGATAATGCACGGCTTGCCATAAGCAAACATTTAACGATTTTTCTAGGTTGCGTTCACCAAGCCTAGGAATTTAATGAATGAATAGAATGATCCCCAAATATTTTTACAAGCGTAGGTTAATATAATATCAGTTCATGATTCCTAGAGAATGTCCTTGGCCCTTTCATGCTAATAAAATCCCTATGCTATTAGGAGTTACCTCTCTGAAAATGTGCTTTTAGCTTGCGTTTGTTGCACCCCTTCCGAGCAGGCTTAGCGAGCTTTCAGTCCGAACGAAAGCTCCAAGGCGTCCCGAGCCTTGTGGCGTGTTTACTCAATATACAAGAGAGCTTTTTTCACGGCAGCTTTTATCATTTCACATTTAAATTGTCTCGTCTTGGTGATTTTTCGTGACAATAGAACTTAATAATTTATGCGTTCAACTGGAAATTTTATTTTTTTGATATTCCCAATTAAGTCATTTATTTGAGTTATTCGACAAGCTGTTGATTTCTTCCACCTTTTCTTGACAAAAATTAAATAATTTACAATCTCACTAACAAGTTAGTTCCCCTCGGGGGAAGGCAGAGAGAATAAAACGCTTCAAACTTTTATAATTTCACTTCCGATATGAAATTGCTTGTATTTATAATTTGAAATGAAACGATCTACTTCCTACTTTTAAAATAAAAGATTTACAAAAAATAAAGTCAGAATTCTTTTGTGTTTACAGTTGTGGTAATCTCAAGAACTTTTGCTTTGAATTTAATAATTTTTGGAATTGGAAGTTGGTTTTCAATTTCTTCGCTTTTTTATTGGGGAGGCGGGTATGGGTATCACACCCATTGGATAACAAACACCCTTGCCGTAGGTCACCTCAAGTGGTTCGCTACGTTTGGTAACTTAGCAGGGGTGCCCAGATACATGGCGTGAGGTTTGCCTAGGTCTTGGCGGCGGGTGGATGATTATGCTCGCCTGGAGGACCGGATAGGGAAAGACTGGTGAAGGGAGAATTTTTTACCACTCTACCCGGACTCTCTTGACCCTTCGCCTTGCACCGCAGTGGGAGGGATGGATGCATATGTCCATCACTCTTGGACTAAGCTCCCTTATACCGTTTTCCTTCCAGAAATTTTCTCGTTCCTTTTCTTTAAAAGATCCTCCACACAGCATCCCCAAAGATGAAATAAGCCCCGAGGGAAATTATTTTCCTCAGGGCCTTCTGTGTGGAGCTAAAAAAAATAAAAAAGATGTCTTTCTAAAGAACCAGAGTCAAGGTGTCTTTAAAAAAAATACATGCAAAGTATTTGTTTTTCAAGATTTTCGTTGAAAATAAGTTATCAACACGTCAATAAAATATATTATGTGATTCACGCCTTGTTAAATATGCACATTTATTATAACATTTTAAATGTTTATGCAGATGATTAACTTAATATATCGATCGTCCAGTTGATTAGTCAGACATCTCCAAATACCAAGTTTTAAATAATGAGGAAGGCAATCTATGAATGGTCACCATAATTCAAATATTATTTAATTTATGGTAATTTAGTCTGTATTTTACACATTAATATGATATAAATTAACACCGGGAGGCACAACGATTTGATACATAAGTATGACATTTTGTTTAAATGTCATACTTAAAGTTAAATTTTGTCATGCCACTATAAATGAATACCCATCGTAAATTAAATACCTTTGTTTTTTATTTGCATATAATACAATATATAATTTGTATTTGTTAGGTTGGCTGTAAGAATATTTTAAATTTTTTTATATGAACACCGCACAAGAGTCTCTACTGCTCCCGTCTGGAGCCAGTGAGACTATGGCATGCCCAATTGGGGTAAGTTGTGAGGTTTGTGAGGAGTTGTGAGAAGGAGATGAGGAAGAGGAAGGTGGGGAAGTACCTGGCTATTCATATCTGGTCACCAAACACGGCTAAAGCCATTTCAAGCAACGTTTCAATTCTGAATAGTGCTCTTACACCAGGGCGGTACTGAGAGTATCTTCCACTCTGGAACGTGCCGCAAATATACTAAATATTATTTTAAATGAATTAATTGTGAAATAACACAAATTAATCAAATAATTTTTTTTTGCCACTCCGGGATTCGATCCCGTGAATTTCGTATTGTGAGTCAAAAGCCTTACCGCTCGACCACGCTGGCCGTTAATATGATGTACCTATAAGTTATACCTTTAGAATTTTTTGTAATTTTGAGCAATAAATATTTTTAGAATTTAGAATTTGAATTTAATTCACCACAAGTTTTTCTGCTTTATAATTGACTAGCTTTTCTACGAAATTACTGTAGCGCTTGCACTTATCAATTATCTCCCTTTACATTCAGTTTTAAAACATCTCACCTACCACCTAAATTTCATAATGCTATAGCTCAAAGAAAAAAAGAATTACTTATCCAATTTTGTTCATTCGTTCGGAATTTATGCGCTTACAAACATTTCGGATGTTTATTTTTATTTAAATATTTGGAAGATCGTTAATATAATAAAAAAATACTCTATTTATCATTCAGTCTTTATAATCGTTACGAATTATATTTTTAATATAAGAACTCTCATCTGACATTTTATTCCAAGCTTGTCCAAAAAAAAAAAACGAATTCTAATATTTGAATTTTCTGCAGTAGTAGCTGACCAGTAGACTGAGTACCTACCAGCATAGAGCCCAAAAATATATCAACATTGTTTCCATGGAAAAGATTTTTTTCTGACGTTAGCAAAAACTCGCTTTTGTTAGCGACAAAAAAACATATTACAAATATAATATATTAATATTTATAATTTCATAACGCCAGAGCTTACCATCATATACAAAATGTAGTCTGCGCATATAATTTAGCTTTATATTGGTGAAAGAATTATTAAAGTCTTTATATTGTGTTATGCGTGAAAAGGTCATAAACAAACTCGAGCAGTTTCGCATTTATAATATTAGTATTTGGTAATATTTATGAGTAATCTGAGTATTCTACCAGATAAAGGGTACACTTCTACATATAACTGCATACTCAACCCAAATTTCAATTTTTCGAAGATATCTGACTAATTAACCGGACGATCGACGTTTCTATTCCTGTCCACATTATTTTAACACCACTCGTTAGTGACCATGAACGTCTCCAACGCGACGTGGTATTTGGAGCACGCGGAAGCTCGGTTTTCAATGTCAATAAAATGAAGAGCATGAAAAAGTAAACGGGCAATATAAGCGTTTACGAGTGTTATGCACCTTCTGTAGGAATCAGCCAATCTAGATCTGGGGCACCGGACCGTTTACAGTTTATACGGGAGTGGGTACCACGCGGTAACTACGGGACCCGGGTAACAGCCAGGAAGGCCGACTATCATAAAATTTTAAACACATTTACAGCTCTATTTGCGGTGATTTTTTTATGGACTATATAATCCGTCTAGACAACAAACTGCCTCCTAATTGATTGCCTCGTAATAAACGAATAAAATGACGCTAAACGCCAATAAAATAAATACAAAAAAACGTGATACCGTTTTACTGAGACCGCGTCATTTTGCGAGGGATATTTATTTAGCTCTTGGTTTTTGACGATCTCTGAGATGTTGTGACGTCACATCGCGTCACGAGAGTTGTTTAGGAATGTAGCGTGATGTCATAATGTATTAAGTACCTATAAAGATGTATGACTTTTATTTTATGGGTATGGTTACAACGTAACACTCTGTTGGTAGCCGCACCTTTCTGTTGTAGGTTTATGGGTCGTTCTTATCGGGCACGCATGTTAAACCATTTACAATGAGCAGTTTGCAATTAATATTAATTTTGATACGATTTCAGATTTCACGGCTGAACGTTACGTACAGTGAGTGGTTTTTTCGGTGGATATTATCGCCTATCGTCGCCTCAGTTCTTATTTGTCCAACAGACCATTTTAGTTTTTGTTCAATCTTCACTTTAACATTAAAAATAAAGTATAAAAAATTATAGTTAATCGCTTCTAAGAATTATTTAAACTAATGAGACCTTTATCTTTACGCAAATAGCTTTATCTTAAACAACTATCGTATGTTTCATTGAAATAATGACAGAAAACTTTCTCCTCCTGTAAAATTTTCTAATGGTCTGTTGGACAAATACGAACCAAGGCGACGCTATGTCAACCAGTGTTTGTTACATCTGCCCTGATGATGGAAACTGTAATGATGTTTGAAATGTTGGCCAAAGAAGGAGGGAGCACAACACGGCGTAATACCCCAAAAAAATAACGAAAATATGTTTTTTTTTTTAATGAAATCATTTCCTTTCAATTTTCCGTTGTCAAAAATGCAATTCATTTTCAGAAAGAAAAATTTATAGGTGTGCAAATTTCTAATCAACTCTTCACAGGCGCGAGTTAATAATTTAGAATAGCAGTCGATAAATAATTCGAAAGTTGATAAAAACGGCCTTTCACAATTTGGGAGGCAGGTATGGGTTCCGCCACCCCAAGAACCATTATTGGATAACTAACACCCCTATCATAGGTTACGTTTGGTGACTTAGCAGGGGTGTCCGGGTTTACGTGGTGAGGTTTGTCTAGGTCATGTCGGCGCACGCGTTTGCCTACCCACTGCGTGGTAGGCCAAATCGGAAGAGAATGACTGATGGATACATTTTATCTATCTAGTCGGACTTTCTTGACATCGCCTTGATGGAGGGATGGATTCATACGTCCGTCATGTCTAGACACGCTGACCCCCAGATTCCTACCCACCCCGCGTACCCTTTTCCTTCCCTGGACTCCTTCTCCTTCCTTTCCTTAAAAATATCCTCTGTACAACATCCCCGAAGATGACATAGGCCCCGAGGGAATTTTTTTTCCTCAGGGCTTCTTGTGTTTCTTTCGTACAACTTCGTGATTTGCAAAAGTAGGCTCACCACAACGCGAGGGAGGCTATTTTACATTGCCACAGTCATTCTGCATCTGAATGGCTATGCCTTCACACATTGTTCCAAATCGGTACACTCAAATAAATTAATGTATTTTGAGTGAGGTCAATATGAACCATCCCATACCCGAGGATCTTATAATAGTGAAACTACTTTACTAATTAATTCCCGTAACTATTTCTTACTTATGACCACATGCGATAAAAATTATTATAAATAAACGTCGTCTTTTCAAATGAATCATTACGTAAATCCATAATATTGTACATTTTCTCAATATACAGGATGTCCGGGGGTAAAGTGCATTAACTTCCGAAGGTGATTCTGCATGATGGTAGGAGTAAAATAGATTAACCACTTTTTCCGAACTTTCATACTGTATTTTTTTCATATAAAAAAATTTTCATATTAAAAATTGATACTAAAAATCCTTAGTGTGAGGTACACTTACAAATAAACTTACACTTAGGATGGGTTGTTTCAAAAAATTTGATGGATTCATCAAATATTTGAAGTTGATTTTCACGTTCTGTGTAAGTTCTATTCAAGTTCTGTTATTACA
Organism: Glyphotaelius pellucidus; assembly: GCA_936435175.1. Lineage (NCBI taxonomy): Eukaryota > Metazoa > Arthropoda > Insecta > Trichoptera > Limnephilidae > Glyphotaelius > Glyphotaelius pellucidus. The sequence goes on along the minus strand of OW386552.1, from coordinate 6,570,277 downwards.
TTGTTATAGGACAGTTGCTTCACAAAACTGAAAAAATCACAGAACTTGAATAGAACTTACACAAAACGTGAAAATTAACTTCAAATATTTGATGAATCCATCAAATTTTTTGAAACAACCCGTCCTTAAACTTATCCGATAAATTTACTGTGAGCATGGTTATTATTGGCCCGTATCGTAACAACGAAAATAATAATGCTAGCCACACATGCCGGACTCATTTTATATTTTTATCAATAAAGTACTATTTGGAATTTCGAACAAGTTATCTATTTTTATTACATTTATTTTTTACATTAGCTCCACTCTGAGGAAAATAATTCCCCTCAGGGCCTATATCATCTTTGGGGATGCTGTGTGGAGGAAAGGAAGGAGGGGAAGTTCTGGGAAGGCAAATGGTATTAAGAGTGGAAAGGGATTTGGGGTCAGTGTGTCCAGGAGTGACGGACGTACGAATCCATCCCTCCCACTGCGGTGCAAGGCGATGTTTCAAGAAAGTATGACTGGAGAAGTCAAAGGGACTTCCTCAACCGTTCTCTCCCGATCCGGCCTGCCATGCAGCTGGTGGGCAGACCAGCCAGATAAACCTCTGCCAGATAAACCCCACCCCGTGAACCCGGGCACCCCTGCTAAGTCACCAAACGTAGCAAACCACTTGGGGTGACCTATGGCAGAGGTGTTGGTTATCCAATGAATGGTTTCTGGGGCGGTGATACCCATAACCTGTTCCCAAATTAATGTGATCCCAGGCACCCCTGCTTAGTCACCAAACGTAGCAAATCACTTGGGGTGACCTTTTGCAGAGGTGTTGGTTATCCAATAAATGGTTTCCGGTGCGGCACCCATACCCGCCTCCCGAATTAACTTATTCCACCATGCAGAATTACCTTCCGAAGATAGTGCACTTAAGCCGCCGCAACCCGAATTTCTACCGATTTCTTGCATATCTCCCTCGAACATTTGAAGTTTTTAAGCTCTTAAAAAATATTTATTATTTTTGAAGATAATATCTATACAATCCCCACGCCGAAATGCAAATTACATGAAATTCCCTCGGTAGAAAAAAATCGGAAAGTATGCTCTGAAAATTTTTATTTTCAAACCTGTTTCCATTATTTAACAAGTTATATGTATGAAAAAATTCACAGTGTTTCTTTTGTTTTAGACAACCCCCCACGAGATTTTTGCTCTATTCTAAACGAGTCGTTTTTCGCTTCAATTTTATCGTTTGAAATATTAGCGCGCTCTCTCCAACATTCGTAATTACATATCTCTCCATCTTCTTCTTTTCGAGCTCCGATACGGTGCCTTAACCCCCGGAGACCCTGTACAGTGTAAGCACATTAGTTTCATCATAGTCTATTTGTGAGGCGCGCTGCTCGTATTGCCGATCCAACGCGCCAAATCATGAATGGAAGGTCTACTACTAGTTATTTGATATGTTAATTTAAATGCGTCGTTAAATTAGTGTGCCGACAATAAAAAGTACCTACTATACATGTTTACATAAATAACACTTTTGACAGACTTTACGGAACATGCGAAATGTCGTAAAAGAAACAATGCAGCCCGCCATTATTTATTCGAGAATTTTCACACGGCGTCATCAATTTGATGATGTTTAGCGTAGGTCAGTTTTTATTATCACGTGGAGTTTATTAGAGTAGAGTTTATGATGCGCCGCAGCAAGTGCATGAAACGTTCAGCAAAACATGTCAGCGACTGCCAATGGAATTCGGGTTTTAGAGTTATGATTGCAAAAACAAACAAAAAAATATTCATTTAAGCTGTTGCTTTGAGTTGAATTAATTGATTAACAAAATATGGTAATGATTGTTTTTACATTCACTAACAAATTGTTACTGCTTATCAATTTCCTGATGAGCATGATCAGACTTCACTCCTTGCTCTTCCAGATGGGAGGGGTGTGCCACTATCTACCTCTTGGGGGGTGTTTCCAAAACTCCATCACGTTTTTTAAAACTCAATTTGGGAGGCGATAACCAACACCTCTGCTGTAGGTCGCCTAAAGTGGCTCGTTACGTTTGGTGACTAAGGGAGTGCTAGAGTTCATCGGGTGAAGTGTGTTCAGGTCTTGGCGGCGGATGCGCCTTCCTACCATCTACGTGTTGGGCCGGATCGGGAGAGACGCTTAGGGAGACCCTCTGATCTCTCCAACTAGTCTCTTTCAACCCATCGTCTTACACCGCAACGGGAGGAATGGATTCATACGTCCCTCACTTCTAGGCACTCTGATCCCTAGATTCCTACGCACCACTCGTATCTTTTTCCTTCCCAGTACTTTCTCTCCTTCCATTCCTGAGATAGGCGTGGGCTCTTAGTAAAATTATTTTCCTCATTGGCCTCCACAAATGTGTGGGGTTTAATGTATAAAAAGTGTATTAATGCTCCGTAACGTCATTCTCTTTATTCTTTAATCTATTGAAAATAGCCTTGGTATAGATTGTTTAATGTCCCCATCGTCCTGCTGGTGGGCGGGGATACATTGCTGAATAGAATCACTTCTGGTATCGACATATTTTATATCTTTTTCATCATCCCACGACACTTACCTCATTGACGCAGCCTTCATCGATGCTTGCATAATAGCTTCTACTTATAACAAATTAAAATTTATACTTCTGAATAAACATTATGATTTTGTACTTATTATTTCTCTATTATTAAATTGAGTATTGAATACAACATCTCTTAAAATCTTGGAAAAAATATATATTTTTTTATTTTGCACTGTTTTCCTTGATTAAATGTACCAAACAATTAATAGCAATTAAAGCATACTAACTGTTAAAAGTGATGTGGGGTTCCTCCCCATCTTCTATCTTCCCGGCAGGTTCCCTGGCATCCATGTCTGTCGGAGTCGGTGTTGGCTGTGCCTCCAGCAACCCGCTGGAGTGGGCGGGACAGGTCACCGTGAGGAAGAAGCGCAAGCCCTACTCCAAGTTTCAGACCCTCGAGCTTGAGAAAGAGTTCCTCTTCAACGCCTACGTATCCAAGCAGAAGCGCTGGGAGCTCGCCAGAAACCTGAACCTGACGGAGAGGCAGGTGAAGATATGGTTCCAGAACAGACGGATGAAGAACAAGAAGAACTCCCAAAGACAAGCAGCCCAGGCGCAGAACAACAACAATAACTCCGCAGCCAACAACCACAACCACCATTCGGCCCATCACCACGGGCACTCGCAGCACCACGGGTTGAACCACCACGCGGCCAACGGGACGGCGGTGAAGCACCACCAGTGACCAACGCCCTTCTCTGGGGCCTTCCCGCACCACTACAACCATCCTGGAACCGTCAGCTAAGCGCTGGGTGATCTCTCAATCTGACTCTAGGTGTGCGTGTACTGCACAAGACACACTCGTGTACAAGACGTGGACTCGTTTAGACCTATTTATTTACTGTGTGATGTTTCGCGTCTTCGTGTGACTACTGACTCTGACTCTGGCCTGCGGCTGTTGGGTTCCAAGTTCCATGTTCCATGTTCCAAGGTTGCCATCGTATGATTTGATTCCAAGTGGTGCGTTATGACATTATGTTTGACCCCGGAGAATTAATTAATCGAATATGTATTAGTAGAAAGTTAATATTAACTAATCATGACACGTATAGAGCATAGGTCCATCAGCGTTGAGAACCTATGTTATGATAAGTCTACTTAATTGTTTAATTAATATCATAGGTAGTTTGTTTAAATAGAGAATATAATTCATTGTGAAATTTTATTATGTGAGACTGCTTACTGTAATACCGGAAACGCGATTCTTTTATTATTATTTAGTGATAGGGCCGAGAGATGAATATTGACGATCGTTTCATCGAGATATATTTTTTTAATGTTCAACTACCAAAAATATATTTTTAATATTGTGTCTTGAACGTTATTTTACACGGTTTCTGTAAGTTTGTTTTGTTGTTTTTAAATTTAAGGGCAGGTGCATTATGTTTCTTTTTAATGATTCCAATTTCCAAGTAGACTTAGAATTCAAGTTTTTAATTGTTTTGAATTCACTTTGTTGTCAATTGATTTATTTTCTCCCGATTTATTTATGTTATTGAAAATTTCTGTTATTTTTTCGATTGAAGTCTGTTGAATTTTGACTTGAGTGTCTATTTTCAAGTGATCTAAGCCTAATTTTGTTATAAAAATGTTGCTTTAGATTTGTCATTCAAGAAAGTGTTGTTTTTAAATATGTAAAAAATGTTAGTTGGATTGTTTTGATGAAATTACAATCATGTTCACATTAAAAAGAGAAAGGCTTTTTCGGTGCCACGCTTTTATTTTTTGTTTCTATTTTGATTGTTCCACTTTGACAAAGCCCTCCATTTTAAAATAAACACTTTGATGTACAACTGCTGATAAGGTTAGGAATAATTAAGTGAATATACCTACGTACTAAGAAATTACTGTGAATTTACCCTGTGTTTTGACATCGTAGATGTGTTCTAGATTATTTAAATCGATGTCATTAAGATAATATAATGATTGTGTACATTACTAAGAAACTTCTCTAGAAATCCGAATTAAAAAGAGTAGATTTGTGACAAATATGCAATCGGTGTAAATTAGTATTATTTATCGCTAGTGTATAAAACAGTTTCTCTTGTACATTATTTGTCTTTAAGTACCTACCCGTATATATATTTTTTTATAATTTTCTATCGATAATTTACTATCATTTAGTAATTATTTTTAAAGTAGATTTCTGTACCTTTACTTACCAACCCGCATACAAGTTATTTTTGTTTATATTGAAGGTAATGAAATATAAAACGGATATATTTCACTTTAGTCAAATGTTGAGGAGCACTGCAGGTGAACGAAAGAAAAATTTTACTTATGAAAAAAGTTACTGATGAAATGATTGTAACGATTGCGGTTATTCAATAATTCAATACTTAATTAAGTCATCATTTATTCGATTACAAGTTAATGGCGACATTTTTCACATATTATCAATTTGGCTTGCTTGCAAATTAAGCCAATGATTATTTATCAAAATATAAACAGGACCATAAAGAGAATTAATTTATATTTTGATTTCAGATGATTTTTAAGCAGTTGTATAGAGCCTGAAATCAATTTCGGTATGAAGTTGATTACTAAGTAAATTTTATATATTTTTTAAATCATTGAATTTTATTTAGCATTTTTATTCTCTCAGTTTTACGATTCAACGACAGCTCTAGAAATTTACGTACAAATTATTTTTTATCGAATTTCTTCTTCATTATTATTTCGTAATTATTGTTGTTTATTTTTTATCGAAATACCTACAAATTATAAATATTTTTTATTTTATTAAATGTTTTAAAATTAATTAATAAATAAATTAAGGATAGGCCATATAGTTCTTGTATAAAGTTACTTAAATTGATGTTTGAACTTTTGAAGCTTAAAAGTAAACATAAACAACTTAAATATTTAAATTAAATTGGTAAATACAAACAAAATCATTTGTATTGAGTATAAAAGTTGTAGCTTGGAATATTTTGGATAACATAATATAATAAATTGTCATAAAATAAACTTTGGAGAAAAAACACCACTCCAATTAGATTTTTTAAAATCTGTTTAAATCATCTGCAAAAATTTAGGTATCATATCCAAGGAATGCAAAATATTAATAAAAATTATTCCACTATGTTTAGACAGCTTGAACAGTTGAAATAATTGCATCTTATATCGTTGATACAATTTTATATAAACAATTTATTGTAAGCTACGAGAATTTTCCTGATATGAAGTTATATTGTTCCTTTGAGCGCATGGCTGTAGATTAATTTCTAATAAATAATGATTGTGACCTAGATTTTCCACATCAATTACAAAGTACATTTTTTTATTAAACAATATTCTCAAACATATTTAATTTTACCACTAAATAATGACACTATCTAATGTTATTATTATGAAAAATCATTCTGTACCTACCTAATCACCCACCTGTTTATAAGAAGAAAAAAATACAAAAAATTTTGGAGATTACTATTGCCTGAATGTAAAAGCATTTTTTCTGATTATTTTTGAGCCCCAAATCTAAACTAATTGTTGATAAAATTTAAACTAAGTAGGTACCTACCTAAACATTTTTTAATCTTCCTTAAAGTTGATGTTCAAATAGGGTATGAAAATTGTATTATACTTTCCATCGTATTTACCTTCATAATATATTTATTTTCTATATTATGAGTAGATATGTTGTAATTTAAAATAGTCATTGAAAATTAGACATTATAAGTATGTTTAAGAGTTTTTTTAGAGTTATTGTACGATCGAGTTACTATACCTACAAGTAGAAATTAATGTGTACAGTTAATTTAAGTATTGTTAATGTGCTCCATTATATGAAAATACAAAGAAAGATTTGTAAGAAACAATAATAAAATTACTTTGAGACGTGCATCTATATTATTCATTTATTCTTGGAAAGTAACATAATTTCACAAATGATTTATTGTATGCTTAATCTATGTATTGTTGAGTGACAATTATAATTGGACGATTTCTTAAGAAAATTGTACGTTCATTAAAACATTATAAAACACTGTAAATGTATACTTTACAAAGTGACAATATTGTGATTTAACTCTAAAGGTTATGAACCCTACGATAGGTCTACATTATTGACGCGTCTACGGAATAGTAAAAAAATTTTTTAATGAATTTTTACATTCATTTTTTTCATGCCAGAAAGCTAAGATTGGAAACTTTCAATAATCGACATACAAGTATATAATTTGATCCATGATAGTCAGATATGTAAGTATTTTAGGCATCACGCCGCCTCCTTTTTTCTTTACAATACCCATAAGGTACGAAAAAATATAAAAATTGCAAGTTTTCATCCAAATTCAAATAATGAAACGTAAGGTGAGTAACGTAATGGGTAAGCAACTGCGTGAAAAGCCAGGACGGGAGAGAGACCATTGAGGGAAACATTTTGATTTCTCCAGCAGGACTGTCTCGGAAAATCGCCTTGCACTTCAGTTGGAGGGTAGAATACATATTTCCGTTACTCCTGACACTGATCCTCAGATTCCTGCTCACCCCTCATACCTTTTTTCCTCCCAGAACTTCCTCTCCTTCCGTTTTTTTAAAAGGGCTTCCTTTGAGGAATGACTCATAGAAATTACGTCATTATAAAACAATTAAGAAAACCTTAACACTTAGTTGGGGAAACAGATTCCGAACCCCACATAATACAATCTCAATTAGTGTATCAACAAATTGGTTTAACGGATAATAAATCAATATAGACACCTTCGAAAAATGACATTTAAAATCCTATGAATAAGTCGTCTAACAGTGGATTTAACCACAGTTTGAAAATGGTCTTGTAAACCGAAGCTGTAACAAAAATACATACTAAAATACTTGCAGAACTTGATAATAAAACTATCAAATTTTATTTTAATTAAATATAAAAAAAATTAAATGGAGTTCTACGAATTAAACACAAAAGCAATTAATTCCTTTGAGGAGTTAAAAAAAAAACTAAAAATCCTTTATGTATGCCTTTTTCGAAATATTGATCAATAAGTCACGACACGCCTCTAAAGTTATCTATTTGCCTACCCACCCAGCTATAAGCTTTTTCAGGCGAAAATAAAAATAGGGGCGTTTCGCGTTAAGTTGTGTTAATCACGTGATAATTCTAGTTTACCAAGGCCAACGGAGGTGTCGTATTCTAATATCGAGGTCATGGATTCGATTCCCGTTGCGACTAATTTATGACGTTTTATTCTAGTTAACGCAAATAACATAAAGGTGGAAAGCCTTAAAAATACGTAAACGTTGTAATCGATCATAATACCATGACATGTTTCTATTTTTAAATATTCTTAGGATTGTTTGCTGAAGAATTTGAAGAACCTCAAAAACAAGCTACAAGACAAAAGGTAATGTACATGTATAATATCAGGCAAGAACAAAAATTGTTTGAAAATATTATCTTTTTTAATTCGGCTTTTAGTGCAGGCGCTAGAGGTAGTTAAGTATGCAAAATGAGAGGACCGAATTCCAATTTGAGTTAACAAAAGGTCAAAGATTAATTATGTACATCTTGCCGGCCAATTTTTTGGTCCATTTTTTTTACCCCCTCTACTCTTATTTGTAAAGGGAATGTATTGAGTACATGGTATTAAGGGGATCCAATAGTCCAGGGAAAAATCGAAGTCGGAATTCACGCCCATTGTGGGAGGAGTTTAAAAATATTAGAGAAAAAGCTTTTGGAACGGTTGAAAAAGGTATTTGAGAATTTTTTTTTACAGGTTGATTTCGTAAAGACCTAAAAAAAACATTAACTCCTTTTTTACACATTGTTTATTGTAATAACAAGGAAATTTAAAATTGATTTCACGGAACCGAGCGACGTGGAGTCACACGTCCGCTCCCTGCTCCGGCCAGGGGAGTTTTGAAAGAAAGTAGGGTGTGGCAAGCCAGTAGTCCTTCGGTGAACGACATAAGGGTCAATTTGAAAATCCGCATTCGTCGGCTGCCAGCCGTATTGTGAAATAACAACGCAAATATGCATATTTTATTTTATTTTGTGAATATCGGGCGTAAATATCATATTTTTTTTGCGATTATCATAAAAGAAACTAAATTTGCTACAATAAGCAATAAAACCATATCCCAAAAGATGTTCGTAAGTAGGAGAGTTTGCACTTGAAAGTGTTTTTTTAAAGACCTGTTACTTTATTTTTTTCTAGGCTTATTAAAAGACTTATAAAAAAAATGGCCGATATTTTTAAGGGCCAAGATATGTTCTACACGCATTATTTAATTGAAGCATTTATAATATTTCTAAGCGATCAAATTTTCAAAACAAAAACACATGATTTTGTGTGATTTTGCTTTATTTACTATGGCTTCATCTTAAATCATTTTAATGATTATTTCAGTTATAATTTATAGTTTTTTCTAATGATAAAAGTGAGGATGGATTCTTGAATGAAAAAAAATAATTTACTGAAAATTTGGTGTGAGCCTTCTCTATACATTACTTTATCGTATGAACTAGAACCATAACAAAATTTTAATTTTTACTATTCTAAAAAAATTCGGCAAACCAAAAAACCAGTAAAAAAATGTATTTTTTTCAGACCGTCGCCATTTTGCGAAAAAAAAAATTCATGACTTCTCCGAGATTCATGCTATAGCAACATTTGTTTGGATTAAAAATAAATTTAGTTTTTTCTTTTCGGATTACTAGGAGGGTTGCAATCATGTCAACCAGGGCACGCCATATTTTTGAGACCCCCACTTCAACACCCTGTATCTTAAAAATTTTTTAATTTTTCGTTTGATTTTTTTTTTGTGTATTCTTTAATGTTTAATAAATATTCGGTAAAATAATGGCTAAAAAAACATTATTGGTTTTTTTTATTGCACCTGGAAAAACACCTACAATTCATGCTTCTAGACTAGAAAACCCCCTGAATCCAACCTTGTAAATGTACTGCAAATTGTTGTACAATGTCTTGCAGTTGCAAAAAATCTGAATTATTTTGAATTGTTCTCAAAAATATGCCGCGTATTAATAACGAATGTCTAAATAAAAATGAGTAATTGTTTGCCCACTTTGCGTATATTTCTGTTTTTTTCATTCAAGAATCCATCCTCACTTTTACCGTAAAAAAACTATAAATTGTAACTGAAGTAATCATTAAAGTGATTTAATACCATATACTAAATACATTCCCTTTACAAATAAGAGTAGAGGGGGTAAAAAAAAATGGACCAGTTGTCGGGTAAATAATCGTTTAAATTACAAACGGAAAGTTCGGTTCTTTTGGAAATACTTATCTCTGTCTTAGTCCAGCCACTATCATCCATTCATCAATATTAATAATAATTTTATTCCAAGATGTGGAGAGAATAGTGCGTACCATATAGTTATGTCTACATATTGATTCCCTATCCGAAGGTCTCGGGATCGAATCCCGGCGTGGGTAAATAATTTTTTTTGATTAATTTGTGTTATTTCACAATTAATTAATTAAAAATAATAGAGTGGAAGATACTCTCAGTATCGCCCTGGTGTAAGACCAAGACTGTTCAGAATTAAAAGGTTGCTTGAAATAGCTTTAGCCGTGTTTGGTGACCAGATCTGAATAATCAGGTATTTCCCCACCTTCCTCTTCACCATCTCCTTCCCCTCCTCACTACCTTCAGCCTCACAACGTACCACAATTGTGGATGTCATAGTCCCACTGACCCAAGACGGGAGCAGTTTGGACTCTTGTGCGGAATTCTTAAAAAAATTGGTAGTACAATAAATTGTATAACCAAAAAATATTAGGAAAAAACGAAACAAAAAATATTAAAAAAATAAAAAATAAATAAACAATGATGAATAATGTAGGGCGTGGTCTTCAGCGGGCAAGTTAACTATTGTTTTCAACAAATTCGCATTGGAGCGTAAAGATTGTGCCGAAGGTCGATTATTGACCCTTTTTCAAGCAGTAATTTTCCTTGATGACACTTTTTTCTATAATGTTGGTATTATCGTGCATGGGGTTTAAACAATTTTTTTTACCCGGCGATTTACGCCTTTTATTCCTCTAAACCAATGTTTCTAGGGATGTGGGCATGGGTACCGCCACTTTGGGAATCAACCAACCCTTCCCTTCCATAAGCCATCCCAAGTAGTTCTCTATGTTTGGTGACTTGGCAGGGGTACCCGGGCTCATGGGGTGAGATTCGTTTAGGCCTTGGTGGTGGATGCTATTGCCCGGACCGGATTGGGAAAGACTGGTTCAGATAGACCTAACCTAGCCCTCTCCAGACTCTCCAGATTCCTAACCACCTCTCTTACCTATTTCTTTTTCAGAACTTCTTCTCCTTCCATTCTCTAAAAAGACTCTCCACACAAAACCCCCAAATAGACACTGGCACTAAGGGATTTTTTTCCTCAGGGCTTTCCGTGGGTAGCTATTCCAAAAAAAGTCGTCTATAAAATCTAGTGAAAGACAAATCTAAAAAGATACTAGTGATCTGTTGTCAGCATAAAACTACAAGGGCTGTAATTACACAGCAAAATTACACCAATAGAAAATTACACGTGGAATTAAATATAAATGTAATTTTTCCACGTTTAGTTTTTGCGGTGTAATTTGAGCACATATCACATCTGCTATGAAATTTCGTTACGCTGTATTGTTATCTAGTAGTGTCTAGGTATCGAACTTCAAATAAAATTTCCAAATATTTTCATTTTTATAATAAAATTTGTACATCTTATCAAAAAATGGGAGCTAAGAGGACATTTCACTGTTCTGTAGCTCACGACAAAAAGTTCGAATCCAGGTGATCGATTCGAATCCGAAAAGAAGAAAACTTTGCGTTTTCGAATGATTTTGCTGATTTAGATATCAAACGATAAATTTTTCTCCTTCGAATTTATTATGATGAATTCATTGCAATCAACCTCCTTAACAAAATCGATATTTTTCCGATCTGACATGTCAAAACTTGACATGGCAATCTGTCAACAATGCAACTGAAAACAATTCAACTGAAAAACCAGCACTGCTGGTCGCCGCGGCTGTGGCAGTTGCGTTGTTGACGGGTTGCCATGGTAGCGGCTCACGAACTGTCAAGTTTTGACATGTCAGATCAGAAAAAATATCGATTTTGTTAAGGAGGTTGATTGCAATTGCGTTGAGAACTGTTTTTTTTTTCAGTTTCTCCATGAGCGGAGGCCCTAAGTTAGGAAAACTCTTTGTTAAACTTCACCTACCGAAGCGGCATAGTATTTATAAATCCATGTAGACTGTTAGTGGCTGGATTTCACCGACCGGCAAAGCTGTCCGGTTTTATCCGGTTAAATCCGATAAAGGATGTAGGCATTTTCATCTAAAATAATAGCATTTATAACTAAAAATAAGCTTTGTGTATCAACAAATAGGAGCTATGTTTTTGAGTTTGGTCGGATGAAAATATCATTTGGCAATATGCCTATCTACCTTTAAAGTGTTAAAAGATTAATTTTTATTTATTTTCTATTTATTAATGTTACATTATTACATTGAAGTCTTGTAAAATGCAAGGTGGCAGTTTGTCAACGGATTCTTCATAACAACCATTTTATAAAAACATTTTCATATTAGATTACTATTTTTAATTAAATACGTGGTTCATGATTCATGGACACCGCCGTCCCGGAAACTATTTATCGGATAACCAACACCTCTGCCATAGGTCTTTGTTTGGTGACTTAGCAGGGGTGCCCGGGTTCATGGGGTGAGATTTATGGTGACCGGCCCGCTACTCGTATCTGGATCGAGAGAGACTGGTTGAGGAGGTCATTCGACCTGTCATCGCCTTGCATTCAGTTGAAGGGATGGATTCTCACGCTCGTCACTCCTGGACACACTGACCCCCAAATTCCTACCCACCCCTATTTCTATATACCTATATATACCTATTATATACCTATTATATACCTATTTCCTTCTCAGAACTTCCTCTTCTTCTTTTCCTTAAAAAAAAACCTCCACGTAGCATCCCCTAAGATGATATAGGCCCGGAAGGAATTTATTTTGTTCAGGGCCTCCTGTGTGGAGCTAATGTAAAAAAAGTAAAAAAATCAGAGAAAAAAAAATTACAAAAAAAATTATTTTAAATGAATTTTTTTTTTCAGAATGGTAAGGCCTTCTGAGAATTAGTAAGTATATTATTTTTTTATTGAGTTTTGTAAAATGTTGTAAATTTTTGTAACATTGTGGTCAGACGTTCATCGACTGTATTTATTTATATTTCTGGGAATATTTAGTTCATCATCTGCAGTTAGTCTTATGTTACGAGCACGTTCCACTAATTTGTTATATTCAGATTTAGATGTGTGCTGACTCACAATTTTATTAAGTACACAAGTCTATTAAGTACACAACCTATGAAAAATGGCTACATATTGGATAAATTAGCCGTGTTTTTTACCACTTGCAAGTATTTATTTGTTTATTTATTAATATTCGTTATGTGTATGGATAAGCTATGGGGAGGATGGTGAAATACCCCCTTAGTATAAGTATTAAGGATACTTAAGATGAAGATAAAAATTTAATGAAAATATTTTTGGTTGTTAGTAATAATTAATTGACTATTATTATTTATTATTTTAACTTTATGAGTAAAACCTCAAACTGTAATATTTAATTAAATTAAGACATTATGAGCGAAAACTCAATCGAAAATCTGGAAACAGAAAAATCAGAAAAAGATATTGGCCATTGGATATTGAATATTGGTCATTCATAAAGATGGCAGCCAATAAAAATATGCGTTAAGAAAAATGAAGATAATATGGGTGGTTCTTAGTCGAAGTATGGTACAGTTAAAAGTGACCGAATTGGATATCGACACCTTAGCCCAGTGGATAAGAGCTCCCAACCCGGAAAGTAGGGAGGTCCTGGGTTCGAGTCCCAGAGGTGCCAATATCTTTTTCTGATTTTTCTGTTTCCAGATTTTCGATTGAGTTTTCGCTCATAATGTCTTCATTTAATTAAAAATTAATTGACTATTAACACTTTTCCTAATTTTAAAATATCTTATGTAAACCCATTGTATTTCTTCAAATACAGCAAATTTATTTTGTGGCACCATATTTGATTAAAAATTAAAGGATTTCTTTGTTTTCACCACTTTTAATGTCTATAAAACCGACATTTTTCAAGAGCGATGCTCTCTTCCTCAGGGTTTACAAAAACTAATTATAAATAAAATCAATGGTGTCAATGTCAATGTACGAAGAAGGGAAGGAGGGTTATTGAAGGCACAATTTACAAAGGAAACAAAAATATTTTCTGATTATTTATAATAATGACATTTGTTATTGACAATTGTTTCCGTCTGGAGCCACTGAGACTTTGTCATCCACAATTGGTGTATGGGGTAAGTTGTGAGGCTGAAGGTAAGTGGGGTGGGGAATGAGATGGGAAGAGAAATATTGGGAAGTACCTGGCTTTTCAAATATAGTCAACTAAAGCCTCTTCTTGCTGCGTTTCAATTCTGAACGGTGATCTTACACTTGGGTGAGAGTATCTTCCACTCTAGAACGTTCCATATATATATATATATATACCTTACCTATACTAATATTATAAATGCGAAACTGCGTGTTTTTGTTTGTCTTGTTTTCACGCATAAACCAATAAACCGATTTCAAAAATTCTTTCACTAATAGAAAGCTACATTGTATGCCAGTAATATAGGCTGTATATAATGGTAAGCTCACAGTAATTTTCCCCTAATGCCATGCGAGCGAAGCCGCGGGTAAAAGCTAGTATTATTATAAATGATTAAATTATGAAAACTCAAATCAATCAAATAATATTTGTCTGCGCACGCCGGGATTTGAACCCGCGATCTCCTGATCGTTAGTCGGGAACCCTAATCCTCGACCACGGAGGCCGTCAGATGCTGCTATGGATCTGAATATATTTTTGAATTCTTTTCGAACAATTTATTAAAACGTATTTAGAATATGAGCAATTGAACAGCCCTCAATATCTTAACATTAAATTTATTATGCGTCACACATTTGTGACGATAGTCATGGAGCGAAAAAAAAAGACAATGTTACACAGGAAAATATATAATGCCTTCCAATTTAACACAGAGACAACTTAAAGGTGCACCTATGAAGCAAAACAGTGCTACTCGATATATTTTTTATTTCTTTTAAACAGAATAGGTTTTTAATATTTTATTAGGTTATTAAATTGTTTTAAATATTTTGATGGTGATATAATAACACAGGACAACAAAAAAAAATGTTTGTGAAAACTTTTTAAACAAATTTACCAAATTATTATGTTATTTTGGATGCTGAAACCGTATTTCATAGCAGTTTTTTTTATCACCCACTATTCTTTCACGATATGATATCAATTTAATATTTCCAAAAAGAGGAAAATTTTGATCTATAAAAATTAAAAAATTCTTAGTTCTTAAAATTGGTTATATTTTGCTTACAATCATGTTTAATTACTTAAACTTGAATATTAGATGCTTATTTTTTCCTCTGTAAAGTTTCTTGCGTAGCTTTTTCGCCGACGTGTTGCGTTTTGTTGTTCTCTGTAAAGTGACCAACAGTAATCACCCATCATTTTGATATTCCACCGTCCCTGGTATCGTTTCTCCATCTCTTTTAGTTCCTGATGAAACCGTTCCCCTTGCTCTTCACTCACATCACCTAAATTTTCAGGAAAAAAGTCAAGATGGTTGTGCAAGAAGTGGACTTAAGGCTCATCAGGCATATTTAATAGTTAAATGTGAAAAATTGGTGGGCGATACGACTTTTTTCTATTTTTTTTCGTAATCAGGACACCAAATTACGCAGGAATTAGTAAAAATTATCAAAAAAGTTTTTTCACTTTTGACCTGTGTAATTATTAATAGAAATATCGATCAAGGAAATTTGAAATGCTGAAAAGCACAAAATGTTTATTATTCAGGAGAGCGAAAGAAAAGTTTTCGTATAAAAAAATCATTTTCCTGTTTTTGTAGACCTATAATATTATAATAAATGGAATAAATCTTAAAAAATACTAATCATTTTTTTTAAATTTCTTCAGTAACAGAATGGCAGTATTCTAGTCTAGAAAACAATTTTTCAATTTTTTTTCCTTCGTATTTCCAAAGCTTAGATATTCAAAAATATCTCATCAAAAGGATTTTTCGAAATTCGCATTATTTTAAACGTTACAACTATTTTAATGTCTCAGTTTAGACGGAATCTAACCAGAATCTAAATAGAACAAAATTTTAAACGCCTTTTTATCAAAACTAGTTTTTTCGGTTGACACGATATCTCAAGTTTTACTAAACCAATTTACTTGAAATTTAGTTTGAGCTTGCTCTACACATTACTTTATCGCATGAACCAGAACTATAATAAAATTAAATTTTTTTCTGTTCTAAAAAATGTCATTTTAGAACAGAATGTTTTTGCAAAATGGCGGCTGTCTGAAATAAAAAATGTCATTTTGCATAAAAAAAAATTATGACTTTTTCGAGGTTCATGTCATAACAGCATTTGATTGTCATAACATGTTTGAATTAAAAATTAATTTGTTTTTTTTTCAGATTACTGGGAGGGTTGCAATCGTGTCAACCAGGGTGCGACATATTGAGTGTTTTTTTCGTAAAGCCAATTTTAAATATGCTTTTTTTAGATTTAATACGCTATCCACTCATCGGCTTCTACGAGGATGACTGTTTTACCGGCGTAACTTTTCATTTCCCCATTTATTTGTAGTTTACTTAAGTTATTCGTGTATGTGATAAGGAATAGAGGTCTTAAGATGCTTCCTTGAGGGACTCCGAACAATCATTGGTTTTATTTCTACCTTTATGTTAATGATTTTTTTAACATTTGAAAAAGAAAACGTTTTAATTATTATTTATGTTTGTACTAAGATAATACTGAAAATAATTTGAAAAATCAAGATCAATCATATTTGTATTTTTCTTGATATTAACATTTTTTATGAAAATAAAATAATAAATTATATAAAATAAAAAATAGTAGAAAAAGATTAAGAATTCTTGAGTATAAATGTACGATTAGTTTGTATTGTTTGTTTTGAGAGTGAAAAGGTTTCAACTATCGCTTCACAAGTATTACAAGGACACTGTTAAGCTGTTCGAAACGTTGGCTAAAGAAGGAGGTAGCGCAACATGGCATAACACCCCAAAAATAAATAACAAAAATTCTTTTGGCCGTAAAAATCTAACATCAAAAATGTTTCGGAAATTATGTTAATGAGAGAAATTTGGCAAATCACAGAAAAAGTAATTGAATTAAAAAATATATATACATTATGTGTAGTAGGTACCGGCACAGAAAATATGAAGGTATTTTTTCAGTTAAGTACAGGTTTGAATCAATATAAATTCGTAGAAGATGTAAAGTTATGTTGAAGTTGTATATACAAATTCTTCGAAATTCCGAAACTTTCCAACCTTTTCCCCTCGTGTGAATTCGTCGACTATATAATATCCTCTGAAGTGGTAAGTTTTCGGACATACTAAGCGATAACCCACAGAAAATACAAAATTTCGTTTGACCCAAAATATATTTATATTTTTTTGTTATTGTTTTATACACTTAGATGCTTTTAAACGAATTAATGTTTAATAAATGGCTATTTATCGGTTATGTACAATTTAAAACACTTTTGTTGGTAGGCGGGCTATTGTTTTATATGTTGGTACATACTGTTTTGTACACCGTTATTGGACGCTTTTTTTATATTAGCTCCATACATATTAGGAGAGGAAGTTCTGGAAAGGAAAAAAACCCTCTGGTATGAGGGGTGGTTAGGACTCTGGGGGTGAGTGTCCAGGAGTGACGTATAAATCAATTCTTTCAACTTTGGTGCAAGGCTATGATTCAAGAGAGGCCGGCTGGAGAGGTCAAAAGTCCTCCATCAATCAATTTCTCTCGATCCGGCCCGTCACGTGGTAAGTGGGCAGCACATCCACCGCCAAAACCTAGATAAACCTTACCCCGGGCACCCCTGCAAAGTCACCAAACATAGCTAACCATTTGGGGTGACCTATAGCAGAGGTGTTGGGTATCCAATAAATGGTTTCCGGGACGGCGGTACCCATCACCGCTTCCCAAATCGATTGTTATTTGGTATTTATTATTTATTTGTGATTTTTGTCAACCGCTGTCTGTTGTGTATCATTAATAAAATAAAATAAAATAAGACTTAAAGATGCATTTTATCTTACCTTTAGAACAGCAAAATCACTCGCGTGACGAAATGAAAATCAAACACAGAAGCTGTGCGGGGAGAGAGTGAGCCTGCAATGGACCGAGGCCACCGAAGTAGGGCAAGGTAAGGACACTTACAGATCGGCAAGCAATCACATTCTTTGTGAGAGGGTGCAGCCAGTTCACAGATTGTACTGGAGATTTTTACTGATTGTGAGCAAAGTTTATTATGTATTCTTTACATAGGTACCTATGTATTTTAATTTATTTATTAAAAGTAGTGTTGGTGGCAGTATAGATCCTTGTGGAACCCCTGCATTGATTTGAAGCGGCGAAGAAAAAGAGACAACAAATACGATTTGAATTGTTCTTCCCCTGAAAAAGTCCACACTTTTATTTTGCAGGGTTGGATGGATCTTATGTTTTTTTGTATTATTAAAAAAAAGTAACCATTTTCACCTATAAAAAGATTTTTTTTAACGTTAGCTCCACACAGGAGGCCAGGAGGAAAAAAAATCCTCCAGGGCCTGTGTCATCTTTGGGGATGCTGTGCAGCTGTCCTTTTTAGGAAAAGGAAGGAGGGGAAGTTCTGGCAAGGAAAAAATATGAGGGGTGCTTAAGAATCTGAGGGTCAATGTCAAAATGATGGACGTATCCATCCCTCCCACGGCTGTACAAGGCGTTGGGCTGAGAGAGTCGGGCTTGAGAGGTAAAAAGGTCTCCCTTAACCAGTCTCTCTCGACCCGCATGTGCCACCAAGACAGACCACCTAAAAAAACCTCACACGCTTGGTGGGAGTCAAGTGACCGTCAATGCTTAACAACGGTCCTATGCAAATAAATGGCTGAATTACGTGTACCGCCATGTGGGTATTTATCACTGCCTTTCCTTGGAGTGCGGTCCGCTTTGAACCCACCAATCAGTGCTCGCGAGTTGGAAGAGGTAATCATATTAGCGATGAATTGCTATATTTCCTTCTTCAAATCCTCTAGAGTAGGAACAAATCCGTAGTTTGACCGCAAAACTCAAAACGCACTTTGGAATATTGGCTCCGTGGATAACTTATCGGAATGCCAAGAACAGGAAAGAATTTTAAACAGAGCTACGAGCAACCACAAGCAAAGAATTGCTAAAAAGCTGGCAGATTGCCCCATTATTTATGGTCGCTTGCTGGGAGAAATTTCTGCGGAACTGCTTTCTCGCCTCTGACCAAGCCAGATGGTCGGTTGACTATTTCGGCCCGTGAAAAAGCTGAGTTAATTGGCAATTTTTTTGCGTAAAACACAATTCTTCACGACAACGGAGAACGAAGAAGTTTTTCTGTAAGTCGCCTCGAATGTGGAACTACTAAAATTGCCTCCTTACTACCCACAAAATCCGCATTAACAAATCCTTTCCCGTGGCCTCATCCTTAAGGCGCCGCTTCTACGCTTAAAAAGAAAAAGATGGAGAGACGTGTTATTAGGAATGTTGGACAGAGCGCGCTAATATTTTAAATGATGAAATCGCAGCGAAAATGGCGAAAAAGCTTAATAAAACTTGACTCTTTTTTTTGTTTTTGTTATTTACTTTTGGGGTGTTATGCCGTGTTTCGCTACCTCCTTCTTTTGCCAACGTTTCGGACAGCGTTACAAGGTCCATCATCAGGGCAGATGAGCTATGATGATGGACACTCTAACGCTGTCCGAAACGTTGGCTAAAGACGGAGGTAGCGAAACACGGCATAACACCCCAAAAATAAATAACAAAAATACTTTTTGCCGTGAAAACCTAAAAACATACAAAACATGATTCGTTTAAAATAGAGCAAAAGTCTCGTGGAACGCATCTTAA
Source organism: Glyphotaelius pellucidus (assembly GCA_936435175.1). NCBI lineage: Eukaryota > Metazoa > Arthropoda > Insecta > Trichoptera > Limnephilidae > Glyphotaelius > Glyphotaelius pellucidus. Next base: position 6,550,690 of record OW386552.1, on the reverse strand, counting down.
GTATCATTTAAAGAAACATTGTGAATTTTTTCACAACCATAAATTGTAAAATAATAGAAACAGACGTGTTTTTAATAATTTTCGGAGCACACTTTGCGATTTTTTTCTATCGAGGGAATTTCATATAATTTGCGTTTTGGCGTGGAACGCGCCTAGGTCTTCAAAAATAATATATATTTTTTTAAGATTTTAAAAACTTCAAACGTTTAAGGGAGATATGTAAGAAATCGGTAGAAATTCGGGTAGCGGCGGCTTAACCCGCATCACAGCCGGCTGGACTCTTGGTTACCTTGTCTGTACATCGTACTGGCTGGAACGTTCTTCTGATGTAACATGAAAAGAAAATTTGATAAACCGTTAAAATAAGCTTAGTCACGTTTGTGACCTCGATTCTATGCACTTCACTACAATTTAGGTGAAACAGCCCCTGATTGATACTGATAGCGGTTTAGAGAATTTTCTCTAATTCTAGATCTTGCGAGGAGCAAACAGTAGATAAATAAATTTTTTATTTATCATTAAGAAGTCATAATGTGCGTCATGCTAACAAATAACTTAGTATTAAAAACATAAATGTCTTATCTGTTGTAAATTTAGTCATTTATCCATGTTTTGTAATTAACATTTTGCAACTTTGTATATAAGCATGGTGATTATTAAGCTCATATCACATTTATTGATCTTAATTTGTTTTTAGTGTATTACTATTTTGTAATGATTCTAATGCCACCCAACTTTTCATTAAATCTGTTTTCAAGTGCTTAACAGAAGTAAAATGAATTACTCAGTTTATAGGTCTTGATAGTTTGTTTCATTGTGATTTATTCAGTGCTTATCTAACTAGGTCACCAGAGCATTGTTCTGATGTGAGCAATATTATAACGGATTTGTGTCTAGATCTGAATAGTCAGGTAGTCAACTCTATGTTTTTCTATACCTTCTACCCTTCCTCACAAAGCTCCTACCCTTTCCTCGCCTTGGGATGTCATAGATTAACTCGCACGGTGATCGAATAAATTAATTAAGTAAATGTGTAGACATGTCAGAGAATGCAATCAAAAGAGTTATAAAACTGGGTTGGTTGTTTTTGTGTGTGATGTCAATTACTTCTTGACATATTTATTGCGTGGAAAAGCTCAGCAAATCAAGAAATGTCAGCGTTTAAAAGCGATTTCAGGTATTTGCGTCACATTTAAAATGAGAGATAGTGGGGAAAGTTGAATCATCCATAAATTTATTTTAGAGGATGTTTATTGTTTTCACTACACGCGTTAGATGAACTCAGCCGTAACGTAAGTAACAGAACAACAGGTTGGCTCAACGTAATTGGTATTGGTATGTTTCAAGCAGTAAATGGTTACTTTTACACAGTCAATTTTTGCTAACAAAAAATCTTCCGACCTTTGAATATTTGGAACCATTTAGAGTGGAGTTCGAAGAAATGCTCACGTGGGTGGAATGAATTTCCACATAAAACTATCCAGAGACTTTATTTTTGTTTTTGGGGTGTTATGCCGTGTTTCGCTACCTCCTTCTTTAGCCAACGTTTCGGACAGCGTTACAGTGTCCATCATCAGGGCAGATGAGTAAATGATATTGGTAGTCTTTGCCGACCTCAGTAGGTCTTGGATTTTCGTCGTGGTTCCGAAGACCGTCTTGATGTTCTCTTTTCTCAACAGCCTGGCAATTCTGTCTGTTACATTATGGACGTAAGGCAGGAAAGCGCAGCCTTTTGACTCTTGTTCACCCCTGTCTTCGTTTCGTGCTGATTTGGCTCTTATGATTTGCCTTATCTGCCTTGCTGGGTAGCCATTACGCTCCAGTGCATCGGTGAGTTTGGTCAGTTCTAATCCGAGTTTTGGCTCCTCACATATTCTGGTCGCTCGGGTTACCAAAGTATGGATGAGACCTCTCTTCTGAGCGGGGTGATGATGCGAATCAGCGTGGAGATATCTATTTGTATGTGTTGGTTTCCTATAAACTGTATGTCCTAGGGTACCATCCTCTTTTCGCATCACCTCCACATCCAGAAAAGGCAGGACTTTTTGGTTATTTTCCAGCTCCATCGTGAATTTAATTTTGCTGTGTAGTGAGTTGAGATGGTCCAGGAATTCGTTCAGTTTCTCTGTTCCGTGAGGCCAGATGGCGAAAACATCATCGACATAGCGAAACCATACTTTAGGAACAGCCGAAGCTGTGTCGAGTGCCACTTCTTCAAACTTCTCCATAAAAAAGTTAAAAGACCTACTGAGGTCGGCAAAGACTAAGTTTCCTTTGGAAACAGATGTAGTATATAAACTCAGCTGTGACAAGGATGTGACAAGGTCTATGTAGGCCAGACAGAGCGGACGATCTCCAAAAGGATTTCGGAACACTTTCGTGCTTGTAAACTTGGCCACCCTGACAAATCGGCAATCGCCGAGCACTTAATCGAAACCGGTCATTACTTTGGATTTGTTCCTGAAGTCCTGGGAAGACCCAAAACTTACAGAGCACGCGTAATTACGGAGGCAATTGAAATCCATAAAAACCCCATCAATATTAACAGAGACGACGGAGCTAAGCTCAATAGTTCTTGGTATCCAGTAATTGACGGCTACACCAAAGCTAAACGCAAAAAACCATGCTGAATTTTTTCTAACACCAGCTCGTAGAGAAATGGAGCTGGCAGCACGGTATCGCTTCGACACACATTAGTAAACACTCTCACCAATATCATTTACTCATCAGCCCTGATGATGGACACTGTAACGCTGTCCGAAACGTTGGCTAAAGAAGGAGGTAGTGAAACACGGCATAACACCCCAAAAACAATAACAAAAATACTTTTTGGCCGTGAAAACCTTAAAACATACCTATCCAGAGACGTTCAATTTTTCCTGTAAAAATATTATTTTACAAAAAAAAATTCCATTCAATGACTTCCAGTGTTTCTGGAAAATAAAATGGAAGTACTGTTACTATTATTACATTATTTATGAAATTACTTGAAATCAATGTGAAACTTGATAACGTGAATCGAACTCGTACATGATTTAAGTGTTCAATGTGGTGTTTGAAAAGAATTCCTAAATTTCAGATTTAAGCTAAAAAAGATTTTTTTAATGTGTATTACAGATATATGTAATCCTATTACAATATATTTAAAATAACTTTAAATAAATAAATGAAAGAATCTTCAAAAACATATTTTAGAGTTCTTGCCAAAAATTGATTGAAACTTTCAAGGGTAATTTTGAAATGTCAAGATATATAGATATATCTTTTGTCATGCTATGCTAGGCCAGAACGTCCGTTCTACCAAGTGGAATAAATAAGTCGTGGTGTTGATCCTACGGTAGTTGTTCGCTACGAAAAAAATATGGCATTCTATGAGGTATGGGCTGTCAATAAAACAGGGTCTCCCAAAAGTCAATTTTTTTTACATACTATATCTGTCGTGAATCTGAAATAGCTATTGCCACGGTTATATTTAAACGTGCAATAGTTGTTTCAGATAGCAAGTTAATGCAATAATTATTTGATGTCTGATCACGTCTAAAAGGGATCGAAATGATAATCTAGTCTCCTTCAACGGAAGCATTCTCCCGAACAGGCCTTCCATTGATATGCTTGGTGTAACTCTAAGTGACCAGCTCAGGTACGGGGGCTCCATCGAGGCCAGAGTTAAGTTAGCCTCTCAGAAACTGGGCATACTGTACAGGGCACGCAGATACTTTAATAGTACACAACTGCTAGCCCTGTACAAATCGCAAGTGCGCCCCACGGTTGAATTTGGCAGCCACCTCTGGTCTGGAGCCCCAAAATACCTGAAAAAAACCCTTGACTCTGTGCAGAAACGGGCGGTCCGTTTGATAGATTCTCCTAATTTAACTAACGGATTGCAATCTTTAGAGCACAGGCGCTAGGTGGGAATGCTGTCCTTGTTCTACCGGTATTACAATGGAAGATGCTCCGAGGAACTAGCGTCATTGATCCCCTCGGCACCGGTGCATAGTCGGGAAACACGCCAAACGCGCGCTCAACATTTGTACACGGTTGACATTAGTCACATGAGAACGGGTCGTTTCTACGGCTCGTTCTTGAGTTCAACAGCTCGGCTGTGGAACCATTTGCCGGCCTCTGTGTTTCCTCCCTCCTACAATATGGGTCTCTTCAAGACCCATGTTCACTCCTTCCTCTCCTCTAAAACACCCTCCACACAGCATCCTCAAAGATGACATAGGCCCTGAGGGAAATTATTTTTTCCTCAGGGCCTCCTGTGTGGAGTTAATGTAAAAAAAAAAAAAAAATTCTCCTATATTTAAATATGAGACATTTCACGTGAAATCGGAAGTTTTAACTTTTTTAAACCAATCAAAAAATAAAATATTTCATATTATCCAATTTAATGTAGATCTGAATGTAATAGAATCTTTCAGTTCAATTTTCATCCTTTTCCTGAATCATTGAAATACGTACATTTTCGCATACGTGATAAAAATGATTACAGTACACCCAATAACCAAAATTAACCAATATTAAAGTTTACTTTGCTTTATTAGTACGTGATAAGCGTGTTTTGTACATCTTTTTAGACCATATTTTCACCTGCCAACGCCCCCTGGGCCATCTCAACGCCCTCCAACTTTCTCTGGGTCTCCTACCGCACCCCTGAAGGTCTCAAACGCCCAAAAGGGGCGTTATTGCCCACGTTGATAACCACTGGGTTAGGGTAATCGGCTAATTTAAAATTATTTTTTTCATAGCTTTTAATGACTTTTCAAGGAGGTGTTGAGTTGACGTTATTCTCAACTTAATACTAATAATACTTCAGTTGGCATGGAACCATTAGAAACATGCTTTAGAAATATTTATAACAACCAATAGGTAGTCAAGTTGATGTAGGTTGGGAGACCAGTATTTATATTTTAACTCCTCAGGCCTGTTGCATATTCTGTCAGATTATTCAAGCTTTACAATAAAATCCAAATAAATGAATATTTCAAAGTTTATCCAAAAACTAAAAAATGTTTTGGAAAGGTGGTGAAATACATTTTCAGATTTTATTATTAGAAATACAAAAATATAAGAATTAATAGAAACTTTATGTCGCGGAGGCGTACGTTTAATTAAACTTTCCGTTTTGATTATAAAACTATAAAACTCTTTCTAACATTTTAGATCATTATTCTCACCATGAAAATAAGGGAGACAGAACGATATTTATGAGGCCTGTATGAGCTATTCCCAAAAACTAACAAACTAGCCTAAGGCGGTTAAATTGAAAAGTGAATCCAGATTATACACAATCAATGAAAAAAATAAAATAAAACTCGCGAGAGCTTTCAGTACATGAGCCATAAATATAAGAAGTTAACATAACATTATTTCAGGGATGTTCTCGTTTTGTGCTACTGAACAGAAGTTTCCTTTGATTACAAAGTTGCAACTGTCAGCTTTAATACATTAAATGATAACTTTATGATTTGAAATGTAATAATTTCGTTATTTATTCTTATCCTTTGCGATGAAATTGTGTTTTAAAGTGAACCCGCAAGTAAAGTGCAGTGCATTCTATGTGATTCGGTCCTTTACTGCAGTTTTATTCAAATTTAAAGAATTCGGAGATTTTATTTTCAATTAGGTATTAAAACCTCTTTCGTGATTGGCCGGGGTATCAGAAACTTTTAATAATGTAGTTATTGAAAAGATTGTTAATGAAAGATGAGCGGGTAACCCTGACTCCAAAATACGACGAAACATTTGACCTGACCAAAAATGGCTACCTTGATTTATTTTTAATCTTTTGATGTATTTGTTAAAGATTCCAACATAATACGCCACCTACAACAAGTGTTTTGACTTAGCAGGGGGGGCTGTATTCAGGGATGAGACCCTTTGACCTCTCCAACCGTACACTCTCGACTCATTGCCTTACACCGCAATGGGAGGAATGAATTCGTTCGTTAGTCATGGTCTTACTGACCCACAGATTCCTACCCACCTATCACACTATCACCTATCCAGAACTTCTCTCCCTCAAAAGACCCTCTGCGCAGCATCGCCAAAAGATGGCATAGGTCCTGGGGGGAATAATTTTCCTCAAAGCATTTTGTGTAATGTATCTATATAATAAAGAGTTAAGTACCTACACATATTTTCTGCTGTATATTGTATACTAAGTAGTGAATATTGTGTGGGTAGTAGGAATGGATAATACTACCTATGTAAAATGTAAGCATGTGACATATTTTATAATCGTCATCCTACCTTCATCGCTATATTAAATGCCTAAGATAAAATCTAAAATACATCGACTAACTACATTTTAAATACCAAACTTTATTCTTTTCAAGGCATGTAAGGATTTCTTAAATTATTTATAATTATCAATTAACAGAAAAGATTAAGTTGTAAAGTCGAAACTTCAAAGGCTTTCGTAACCTGTTTAAAAGCATTAATCGATACAAGTTGTGCCTTTACATATAATACACTGTCATGATTTAATCAAGTAAAGGAGCTTTTAAGAAATCGACTTGAATAAAATTAATGAAACAACTTAATGAAAGAGCCTAGATGTCTAGATGGTATCTCCCAGATCACAGTCGCATTAAGAAACATATTATCATATACATATTTAAATATGAGAAGATGGGTGGGTACCTTTTAATAACCCGCACATATAAAGATCTCAATTTATTCCCTAAAGTTTTCATTGGCCGCTCAGTGACACTAATGCTTAGTCAATTACAGTTTATAGCAGCGGACTCACGCTTAGCGGCCGACCGGTGACCGGGCTCTCATCGAGCGGTCTTAGTAACTTGGTTACATCCAACACAATAATATAAACTTGCAAATATAAAAATCCATTTACATGATTTGTAATACTAAACGGGCGATTCTTAATCGAGCTTTCGATTGTCAACCTACTGCCTACTCAGGCGCTGTGTGCAGGTAAATAAACGTAATACGACTTTAATGTATTTTACCTTGCAACAACCTTCAACTTATTGCTTTAATTTATTATGTTTCATGTTAAATGGCAGCTCCGTAGAAGACCAGGTAAATCCTACGTTCTGCAATTTTCAGTAATGCTGTGCGTTGAGTTTTTTTAAGAGGAAGCCGTGCGAAATAATGCAAAATCATGTGTTTTTGATCGCTTGCTTAGGTACATTATAGATTCTTCAATTAAATACTGCAAGTAGAACACACCTTGTTCTTGGAAAATATCGAATAATTTTTTAATAAGTCTTTTTATAAGTCTGGAAAAAAAAGTATCAGGTCTATTAAAAATATTTTCAAGTGCCAAAATCTCCTACTAATGAATTCATTTTTGGATAAAGTTTTTTTTATATAATGTGGTAAATTAAATTCTTTACAAAATAATCGGAAAACATTTTAATATTTGAGCCTCAATTTCACAAAATAAAATAAAACATGAATTTTGGCGATATTTTTTTCCAGTGCATCAAAAGAGGCGTTATTCAACTGCGAATATCAACCTTATGCCATCTGCAGACTGGCTGATAGCGCGTTGATAAGTCGTACTTAGGCTGCTCCCAAATTCTGGGGTGTAAGGACGTCTCTAAGGGGGTCGCTCTCTTCCATACAGTCGATTTTAAATTTCCTTGTTATTATAATAAACAATGCGTAAAAAAGGAATTAATATTTTGTACAGGAAATCAACGTATGAAAAACAACTCTCAAATTCAACCTTTCCAAAAAAATTTTCTCAAGTATTTTTCAATCCGTCCCTAAAAGAGACGTGGATTCTGTTGTCGAATTTCCCCATGAGTCTTGAAGATTTCTTTGTTCAATATGCTACTAAAAGGGAAAGCAGATAAATTCATGGCGTTCTTCAACCCGTTCACACGGGTTCTTATAATGATGCGGCAAAATGTTAATTTTTAACCTATCTACGACTAAGCCTGTGTTGACTATATTAATTTTGTAAATTTACTCAATTTAACATAGGTAATGAAATAACAATATGGTTACCTTAATTTTTCATACAGATTATGAGTAGATACCTATTGAGATGGAGGAAGCTAATACATTATAATGTAAACATGTACCGTGACCATTTGCTGAAATTTCATTTGATTTATTTGATTATTATTTAAAAAGGACTGAAATAAAAATTAAAAAAAATTAGTTAATATAATATATTATGCTATTAATTTAAAAGGATAAAGAAGAAAAAAAAATTCAAAATTTATGCTGTAAATTTTTTTATTTTATTTTTAATTTATTAACAAATTTTTTGGTACAGTTGGTAAAATTTTGTAATACAAACTTTTTATATTAACAGTTTAAAAAAAGTAGAGAATAACATAAATAGATTAGCAGATTAACCAAAAAAATCATTTTTAATTAACATTTATATTCAGCTTTGCTCTGTTTTATATGTATATTTGTTAAGATAAGAAATAGTACCTGTTTATATAATGTATCTGTTAAGATTAAGATAAGAAAATGTACCTAACCATTTTGCAGATTAATTGCAAAAGTATCAAAAGTAAGTTTGATAAAAATGTATGTAGAGTAGATAGACACAAACAAATTATTTTATCAATGAATATGTAGACAATTAGTTTGATTTGCATTCACTTATTTCATTTCATTTACTTCGGTATCTCGTAAGCATAAATCAACCTGATGTCAACAATCCGTGCTTCTCAACCTGTGGCGCCCTCAGGAGTAGGAACTGATACTCCTGGTTCCTACCGGCCAAGGATCAAATGCAAATATCACGTTGGGTATTTGATTAAAATTTTGACTACAGGTGGTAGTAGATATGTTGCTAATTATTAAATTAGTTTATTAAAATAATTTGGCTTTGTACACTTAAAAAAATAAAGCTGACTTATTCATTATGTGTGTACGTGCGTAGACATTCGCTATTTCACGTTGTTACTCCATACTTCGTCGTTTGTACGACTCGTTATTGAGTTCAACAGCTCGGCTGCGGAACGATTTGCCGGCCTCTGTGTTTCCTCCCTCCTACAACATGGGTCTCTTCAAGACCCATGTTCACTCCTTCCTCTCCTCAAAAACACCCTCCACACAGCATCCTCAAAGATGACATAGGCCCTGAGGGAAATTATTTTCCTCATTGTGTGGAGTGAATGTAAAAAAAAATATTTAATTTTATTAGTATTTTCCGGTCAATCACGGTACTACGTATTCACACGAACAGCATTGTTTTTACATTAACTCCAAACACAAGGCCCCGAAGAAAAAAAATCCTCAAGGTCTATGTCATCTAGGAAGGTGGAGGATTTTTTCAGGGAAAGGAAGGTAAAAAAATTCTGGGAAGAAAAGAGGTATGTGGGGTGTATGAATCCATCCCTTCCACTGCAGTGCAAGGCGATGGGTCGAGAGAGTCCGACTGTAGGGATCAAAAGGTCTCCCTGACGCCCGCCATACAGTAGGAACGCGGTCTCCCTAATCTTTATCATCAAACGTAGCAAAATACTTGATCTACGGCAGGGGTGTTGACCTTGACATTAATTAAAAATGTTTTTAAATTGTTTATAGATAAACAAAAATTTTATAAATAAACTAAATACCAAGGGTAAGATTTAACAAGAGATTTTCACGGCTAAAAGAATTCGAGGCATTATATCGAAGCTTTCTCCTTCTTTGGTTCATATAGTAACGTATGCATGATACATGCAGGATAATGTAAAACAAACATGAAAGTTTTATTTTTTACATATCAACATTTTTATGATAAGTAGATAAAATAAAAATGTTTTTAAATTATAGATAAATAAACTAGGAAGGTTTCCATGGTATTGTTAAACAAGGGCAACTTGAATTCTTTTCTTTAATTTCGGGCCATGGAAATATTTGAGAAGCATCTTGTTCCTTGAAATACATAATTTTTTTTATTGAAACAGTGCAGGGCCTTAAACCTTAAATCTGAATTATTGGAATCTTTCAGTCCAATTTTCATTCACTTTCCGAACTATCGAAATACGGTAATTTTCGCACGCGTGATAAAAATGATTACAATACATACAATAACAAAAATTAACCAATATTAAAGTTTACTTTGCATTATTAATACGTGGTAAGCGAGTTTTTTTTGTCTTTTTAGATATTTTCTTTACCTGCCCACGCCCTCACTGTGCCATTTTTCTGGGTCTCCTACTGCCCTCCTGAAAGTCTCAAACGCTCACGTTGAGAACCTGGGATGTAGGTACACTATGCACGCTTTCAAAATCGACTGGGCGTTTTAAAATCAAATGAATAATCGATAGAACAACGTTTGCTGGATGCCAGGTGCTTTTGTGAATCAATTTTTATTTTCAATCAAACATATAAATTACGATTTTGGCGCCCCTTAAAACTGCCACCCGGTTTGCCTCCCCTCTAGATCCGGGTCTGAGTAATTCACGAATCGATACCGCGCTCCGGTTTTTCTCCGATTAAATGCGAATACATATTGCACCTAAGAAGCTAGGTGTACCTACAAGAAAAGATTAAGATTTAATTAATGGTTAGATAAGATCAAAAAAGTTTGTATATTAAAAAATATCATAAGGCATACCGTCCTGCCGAACACTATTCAAATGTTAGCAGATATCAAATAACATTATTATCAGACGTTAAAAATTAAGCAATTAATATAAAATATGTAAACAATAAAATAAAATATATTTAATACAATCCAAGTTCTATGAACCCATCAATAATATTCGTTTATGAATATCTGAAACTGTAGTTATGTAGAAAATTATTGACAACTTGATTTAAAAAAAAACATAATTTTATGTGTAGGTTAGGAATCTTGCAGGACATACCTGCATAAATCTGAAATTGAAAAAAAAACAAGAAAATATTTAAGCTCCTTTAAGATTTCTTAAGCTTCAAGTACATAATGATGGTCTCCGTGGTCGAGGGTTAAGTATCTCGACTATAAATCTGGGGGTCGCGGGTTTAAATCCACACATGGCTTCAGCACATGGTGCACAAGTTATTATAAGATATTAGTATATTTAATTTTTGTTGGAATATGGTTTAATAACTTTTGCATAATAATAACTTTAATTTAATAAATCATTGAAGAAGAAGATATATTAATTCATTAATTTTCTTTGCTAATTAATTAATTTTACTTATTTTATAATGTTATTTTTTTTAAGTGAAACTTCTATAGCCCCGTTATGAAGTAAATTCACGGCTAGGAGCGCCTTAGCCGCTCCGATATCGCAGGGGCTAAGGCGCCTGACAAATCTCAGCGGCCAGAGAGATAGACATCCAGCGACGGAGGTTCGAATCCTACGGAATCCAAAAAAAAAACATTTTTATTTTTGTGAAATCAATATCCAATCTTCAAACCACTTTAAAATAAATAGGCAAAAGAAAAGAAAGCGACATCTAGCGACTTTCTAGTTTCGCTACTGCCGCGTGTGAATTGCACACTCTGATTTTTGTTTCATGTATCGTTTAGATTTTTTAGTATTATCTTCTAGTTCACTGATTTTTTCTTTGTATCTGTGTTGTTTCACAACAATGAATTATTTAAAAAAAAAAATATATATATTTAATTTAAATTAATTTATTTATTTATTTAAATTAAATTTATATTTAAATTATTTAAAATTATTCAATGATTTTTTTGTTTATTTTAATTTGTGTTGTTTTCTTTTTAATTTAATTATATAAAAGAATTAATTTAAGAATTATTTGTGGTGCGTTTCAAAAAAAGGGATACTCTCAGTATCGCCCTAAATAGAGAAATGGCCTAGTTACTTATTTTGTTGAAGAAATAATTATTATCCGTTACTGTTTCAATTTTTAATATCATCTTGTGGCTTTCAAAACTTGTTCGTGTAAAAGATAATAATAAGATATGTATACATTGAACATTCATACGACATCTGATGAGCATAATTAACATCTAGTTTATAACCTTATCTTGAACTTTGACACCTCAACTTCCTAGTTTTAATCTCTCGGTAAGTAAAAGACCTCCTGCGTTGAGGCGTTGGTATACATGCATCCCGTCATGTACGACGTTTTATTTTTGATCAAATCTTGTTATTGTAAATTCGTGAACCGTCAAGATCAACAAAAATTTCAAGTATTTCCAAAAATTAATTTAGCAGCCACCTCTGGGCTGGAGCCCCAAAATACTTGGTAAACCTATTTGTTTCTGTGCAAGGGAGGGCGGTACAGAATGAGGTATATATATGCTAAGTCTGTTCTACAGATATTTTTATGGAGCCTGCTCTAAGGAGCTAGTAGCATTGATCACAGGGGCACGGTGCACGTGCGTGAAACTCGACGGACACGTTGATGTTGGCTGTCGGCTTGTACGTGGAACGAGCTATCCGGCTTCTGTTTTTCCTGCTTCATATAATCCGGGTCTCTTCTTGAAGACCCGCATTAATAAATTCCTACCTAGAGTCCCTACTTCAATCCATCTCACAACACTGCCCAACCGGGTGGTGATATAGTTCCTCTGTCGGCATTATATAGACAGGGATGCTCTTGAAATTATCTCTCGTTGTAAAAACTGTAATTTGTTAATTACTTCATAAAAATTGTTAAATTTTCACCCTTAGGTTATTTTGAGCAAAATTAATTGAATATGAGTCATATATTTTATTTTTTTTTATTTTTACATCTTTAAAAAGAAAGACAAACCGGGTTATGAACAACCCAACAATGTTTGAAAATCTCCTACTACCACCACACCAAGCGGAATTTTTTTTTTACATGAGCTCCACACAGGAGGCCCTGAGGAAAATAATTTCCCTCAGGGCCTATGTCATCTTTGGGGATGCTGTGTGGAGGTTTTTTTTTAAGGAAAGGAAGGGGGGGAGAGTTCTGGGAAGGAAACGTGTTTGAGGGGTGGGTAGGAAACTGGGGTTCAGTGAGTCCTGGTCGTACGCCTCCAAGACCTAGACAAACCTCACCCCATGAACCCGGGCACACCTGCTTAATCACCAAACGTAGCGAACCACTTGGAATGACCTATGGCAAAGATGTTGGTTATCCACTAAAGGTTCCCGGGGCGGCGTTACCCATTCTCGCCTCCCAAATTGAAAATGTTGCTTGTGTCGTGATGGAGGACTTAGCCAGCCGAGGAAACGAACACGCGACGCCCACTCAGCCACTGACCGGTCTATGTATATATATACATTCATATATTTTTATTGCCAATGATAAAAAAAAAAATTATGAAAATATTCCATAAAAAAAATCGTTAATAAAAACATTAAGAGAGAAAGAGAAAGTTGGGGAAGTACCTGGCTATTCAGGTCTGGTCTGAACCAAACATGGCTAAAGCAATTTCAAGCAACGTTTCAATTCTGAATGGTGGTCTTACACCATCGATACTGAAAATATCTTCCACCCTGAAACGTCCCGCAAATACACCTTATATTATTTTTAATTATTAAATTGTGAAATAAACAACATGACTACTAAAAAAATTTGTAAAAATAAATGTCTTTATTATAAAAATATATAATGTTTTAGATTCATAGTTAGGAGTGAAAAAAAATATTCAGATTGTAGAGGTTCTATTTAGCATACCTACCCATCAGTGGCGCGCATTTTGTGCTTTCAGATTTTAAAATAAATATTTTTTAGTTAAACTAAAAGATGTACTTCCGTGCAAAAAAATTGATGATGAAAATGTTTCATAAAAAAATTGTTATGAGAAACGTTTTGAAAATCAAAAATGGTTAGCTGCACTCCACTGTTTCCTACTTAGGTAGGTAGATAGGTACCTACATACTAACCGAGCAGAAAAGTAGATTATTATCTTTTATAATATTACGTTTCATATGCGTGGGATGATTTTTATTTAAACAACTTTAACAGTGTGCCGATGGGAGATCATTGGGTGTTAATAATATTAAAATATGTAAACCACTATAATAAGCCACATACCACTCACTACCAATGAGTTCTAACTTTTGTCTTAGTTCTACTCTCGTACTTTCTCGTTTTATTATCGTGCTTACAAATACAGGGTGTAGTGGAACAATCTATTGAATTTGTTTTATTTATTTATTATGCTATACTGCGCAAGAGTCCCAAATGTCTGAACCAGTGGGATTATGACATTCCGATTTTTGGGGAAAGTTGCTGTTTTTTTTTTTAAATTATTCTTTATTCATAAAAATATCATAGGTAGGTTGTGAACAATTATTAAAAATTAGGAATAGCATACAATAGATAAGTTTAGTACATAGATACGTTGTCTTAGCTACTTACATCTTGAGTATAAAGCAATGGCGAAGCTATAGAAATTGTATTGTATATAGAAATTGTATAAAATAAATCCCCCCAGAATTAAATATTAAGACATGCAAAATGTCCTGCATCGGTTCATTAATAACTAAATGGTTTATTGACTTGGGTAGAATGGAGTCTGAAAAACTATTAAATAATGTCACTTAAAGTTTTACATGGTTACCTAAAAATGGCACAATAAATATAAACTTAGTACATATTTAAATCAGAAAAAAAAAAACTTATTTATTATTATTTTATTACAAAATACATGTCTGGCTTTTCATCAGCAATTGGTTCCTTAGAACAGGCAATCTGCCTAGCTAGGAACTAATATCGACCTACAAGATATAATAACACTTGTACACATTTTTAATATTTACAGTTATCTTGAAATGTTATTATTATTTTATTTTTGCTATTTAATTGTATCTAATGTAATATAATAAAAAATAAATAGTATTCAAATATAGGTGGTCGATTCTGGTGGTAGAGCAAAGGAGAGTGTGAGGAGGGGGGTTACTAGAAAGTTTTTTGGGACCTCTCCTTACCACAACTTATTATTTTTAACAACACATTGTTAAATAAAATGGTGCATATTCCGAATATTGGTATATTTTCCAGGAATTTAATATACGGGTAGGTACTATTGTTTTTTTTTTTCATAAGCAATGCTGAGGCCAATGGTAGGGAAGGGGGGTTAACCCCCTAAACCCCCTCTTACATACGTCTTTGGTGTAAGTAGGTACCTACAGCTTTAGGTAATATTTACAAAATGGTCGCCATTTTAATGGATGGATAGTTTTTTGCATTTCCAAAAGCAAAAAATGTTTGGGGTCAATGAATTTGTATTAATCTGAAGCCTTAATAAATTCCAATTAACACTAAAATGTACTTAACACGTCTTCAACCCTTTCGCAAATGGGGCAAGGGCCTGCACCCTCTCAAATCAAATCACGCACCCCTTGGGCGCTAATGACCGCCCATGGAAATACCACGGCGCAAAAAATACAACACGGGCGTAATGAGCAAGGAGAGCTTTCCGAATTGCGAACCCCCGGTACATATTACATGGGAGAGGGTGCGGTAAACTATACTCCACCGTTAAAAGTTTTACAACCGAAAAATACTACCAGGCTGGCATGAGAGGCGAGGGGAGAGAACACAGACGTGCGAAAGATATCCGCGTCTCTCTCGGGCCAGGCGTCGCGGGGGTAAGTGCGTCCTGTTCCCTCCCGTCGCATTACAGCGAACACGTCCCGGCCGTTTGATGGTCCGTCTTCCAATGCTGGCTTGCTACAGTCGCCGACCACGTCTGCGCCCCTGCTAACTCTGCCCGCCTAGCCAGTCGAGGGATGTAACGTTAGAAATGCGTTCACAAAATGGCCGGTATTGTTATTGTTTCAATTTTTAACAATAATTTCATAAAACCTTTTTATTGTGATAGATGCTTTTTTTTCTTCAATTTGTGCAGTGCTTGATGAGTGCCACCTTTAGGTAAGAAAACTACACTATAATATATTTTCTTTCATTTCATATTAATTTATTTAAATTATTTTGAATACCAGTTTATATATATCAACTTTAGTCAATACAGTGATGTGCAAAACACAAATGTTTCAGCAATAATTTGTCTAGTGACTTTCTGAAAAATGTTTCCAACCTTGCGTTGAATTTTTAGGAATATTTTATTTTACAACAGAGGATTTTATGATTATTAATGGGAATTGATTTAACAAGACGTATCACATGAATTCGATCACAAAAAAATACCAATATGTACTTCTTTTGTATGCATAAATCTTCGTGTTGGTACGATTTAAAAATCTGGACTTAAATATAATATTTTTTTTAATTAATTAAAATTTTACAGTTTTCCAATTAAAGCTATTTAATTACATATTGTATACTATATTTGTCTGTATCAACTGCACGATTTTTTATGAAAAATTTGTTTTAATTTAATACACACAGCCATCATGCATTGCAACGTTATTTGGAACGTAAGACAGAACGCAATTCGAAAGATTAATGTAATAAAAATGTGCACCAAGGCTAAACCTGAAGCCCGCTTGAATACCGATTCTATCAACAACCCATAAACCATCGGCCTTCCTTGTCTGCCGCCAACCAGAGGCGGGGGCACGCGAGAGGGACAGCTGCCAAAACTCTAATGTTCTATCTGAAAAAAATTCACTCGGCCTTATATCTGTGAGCGCAAACCGAGGTGGCGGTTGATACACGGCAAATATGCGCTCTGAAGAAAGTTGACAGTTCGCGCCATGCAATTAGTTCAAGTTTTTCATCTCGCGTGTACTTGGGACGTGTTGCGTGTTCGTGGTTCTTTTTTCATAACATAATAACAGGCCAGTGGCGATTCGTTTGACAGGTGTTCCGAGAAGGAGTGTTGCCATCGTGATCGGTAAGTACTAGTTGTTGATATCTCGTGTATAATGTATAACAATATAAGATTCCTGACCTCCGTTGCACGAGGAGGTGGGCTGCACTGGTAGTCATCGCGCTCGCTCTTGGGTAGGTACTGAGTATATTGTCTCAAGTACTCGTGGGTATATTATAATACCGGTTTACGTAAACACGCACGTTTGTGAAGCGATTTAGCAGTCTTCAAGGCGTTGTATATAGCTCTACTCTATGTACGTGGTCGGCATGCAAATCGGTGGAGGAATGATATGGAATGATTCCAACTATTTTCCCGGAATTTGAGAGCTCGTGTTTTCTGGTGGTTCGTAACTGCTGTACATTAGACTTACATATCAACCGGGGAGCTGCTTTTTATTAGCATATTTTCTCCGGGAGGAATGTTTGGTGGTGACAACTTGACATAAATGAAATCTATTTACGCTGTTTTGCTGTGAATGTATAATGAACATTTCTGATTTTGATTACGATTAAAGTATAAATGTACTGGTTTTGTCTGTAATAATATTGTATTAACAGTTAATTGATTTATCTTCTTAATAGTCAAAATTTTCGTAAACGTCAAAAAAAAATTTTTTTCTTGTAAATTTTAAAACAATAGAAATTTCAGAAAATAAATTTAATTCACTCGTTAGAGACTTAATTTTAACAAAGAAAACTCGGAAACATTGATAAAATTCACTTTTCAATGAAACTTCAGTGACATTTTCACCAACAATGGACCTACGCTGCCATCTATGGTTGACATTTGAAAATTGAAATATCAAGCCCGGGCCTCTTATTACGATTGTTCATTTCCAATAATTTTCAGCATTTAGTTTTCGTTTTAGGTAAGTTTAAAATTTTTTACGCTTTCGAAATAAGAGATTATTTTTTAAGGCTTAAGACTTTGTTGTGAAAAAAAATCTGAAACGTGTTGTTCTCAAACAGAGTAAAATTGGTCATCCTTTCAGTTAAAAATTTAACTTGCATATTTTACAAAACATATATCATTTGCTTGATCGTGTCAATTGATGTTATAAATGATTACAATAACGTACCTACAATTTGCGAAATATTTCTAATATCTAAATATATTTTTAACTTGCAATTCATACTTACAAAATACAAAAAAATATGATATGGAATTGCATTTAGGCAGACCAAGTTTGCTGTCGGTATATTTTACAGTAAACAGGTTTATAATATTATTGGGTGTGTTCTGGTGAGTAAGTAGGTTCCTATTTATTATGAATCTATTAGCTCTACTTTTCTACCTATATACCATTTTTTACGCAGCATTACGCTCTGCAGGGAAACCGCTTACATATCGCGGGTGTAAATTATGCAACCTAATGTTTAAGTTTAGACTTACGGAACTCAATACTTAGTTTGTGTGAAAGCACTGCGGAACCATACATGATTTTACTTCAATGGCAAGCCAGAGATAAAACCATACGTTACGTTCATTGGTCAAATGCATTGTACACAAAATAGTTTTGTGCTAATGATGGATGAACCGGTGAATGCAATATGGCCGCCATAAGTTACTATAATAGTTTGTCTAGTCTGTAATCAGTGGTAAGTTAGGAGCATTGTAGAACATAGAGCATCGTAGAATGAATCTAGAACATCTAGGTAAGTATGGTAAGATCACAGCCATGTATGTACCCCTCTTAAATAAACACTACATTCACCTACCTTTATTACTATCCATGTTTTTACAGGCATCAAATATACTATAATATATGTTATTTTTCTAATTAACCAAGTATGTAGGTAAAATAGTAAGTAATGTACATATTATTATATATCAACAGGCTATTCTATTTTTAAAAAATCTATAGGAACAAGTAATAACTATTGCATATTTCATAAAATTTAGCTTTATGAAATACCCATTATAAAACAGTTTCTTTTTACGTTAATCAAATATTTTAAAAATAAGTACACAGACAAATAATTGATCTTGGTATAATTCGTACGAAAAATTTATACCTAGTCAGTAGTTAATTATACAACGTGGTTTTCACGCATTTATTTTTATTCACACACTCGGCAAATTGCGTTCATAATATTATCTTATCCTATTAGCTACCTATAATAAAGATCTAGAGATAAAATCATGCACTAATTGGCCATAATTATTTCCACGCAAAAAATATTCCAGAGTTTATAGTATGATTGTTTTGTTATCACCAGAACACCTGCATTGTGAAAATAAAATAATGTTGAATTTATGCAAGTATTTTTGAACTGTAAATTATATTATATCTTATAAGTGGCAAGATAGTTACAGAATATTGAACTCAATTAGCAATTTCAAGCAGTGGTTAATAGAATCTAGAAATAAGTTTATTTTATTTTTACTACATGCGTAATTTAAATACCAGATAATAATGAGAAATTCGTGTTGTGGTTCACTTCCTTTAAAGTGGGGAGTCTGAAAACTATTTGAATAATAAGTTGATCTCTTTCATTATTATGAAAGTATCGTTCTTAGAACAAGAATAACAATAGAACATTACACATCATTTATGGATATTGATAGGCACTTACTTATTTTGATTAAAGATCTGTCTGTAATGTGTCTTAAGGGCCGATTTGCACATTGATAACACCTACAATAAGGTGGGTCATTTAACAAAAAATGTTATTTTTAAATTCTAATAGCGATAAAAGGGTGCCAAATGGGTTCAAAACGACGTGTTTAAATTTTTTCAATTTTCTGATACAATCTTCTTCCTTCGGATTCACTTCAATGTTTTGAAAATTTTAATCTTTAAAAAAAAAAACTTTTTTATTTTATTTTTTTTTTTACCAAACCATATTTTTTGTAATCTTCAAATGCAAATGTAGTATATTTTGACGAAATCATGTACAAAAAGTCCCAAAATTGAGTCTCGCAAAATAATGTCGAAATTTGAGAGAAAGAAAGATTTTGCCGGTATTTGAATACGCTGCTATGAATTCGAATTATATTCAAAAATATTTTTTTATAAATAAATCAAAATATTCCCTCTTTTACGTGTTTTTTTAAAAATAGTTTATTTTCAAAGGTTTATCTAACTTTTTTTTAAGATTTAACAAGGTTGGGTTTTTCTCTATAACGTGAAATTTCAAAGTCAATCCGGAGGAAGAAGATGATATCCAAATATTATTTAAAAAATTACGAGATTTTATATCTCCATTTAACACCCTTTTATCACTATTAGACAAACCAAAACAAGCAACAAAAAATCCCCATACAGTCGTGACCCACCCTAACCTATTGTTAAATCAACACGTTAAAGATAGATTAGTGATGATCACCTGTATTTCTTTAGAGTTGCTACTAATCATAGTATAAATCGGCATTTTTGAATGGTAAGTAGGTGCTAGGTATAGGAGTTATTCTTAGGCTTATTTATATACATCGATAAAGGAAATTTGAAATGCTGTTAAGACCAAAATGTTGTTCAGGAGAGCGAAAAGAAAAATCGTATCTCCTGTTTTGTAGACCTTTTATTATATTATAGGCGTAATGCATAATGCTTGAAAATATTTTTCATTTTTTTTAAATCAATTACATTTATTTTTAATTTTTTAGAAAAAAATATGCACGGTGTGAAGGACACATTAATTTTCTTAGAAATATTTCGACGAAGCAGATCCAAAGAGAAAAAAAGGAGAAAAATGACATATTAAACTCATCTTTGGATTTATTGTCCTTTACAGCATTTCAAAAGTCCCCTAAAAAAAATATTTTATATTGCAGTAGTTAAGTTTCTTTAAAATGTGTGAAAAATTGAGTTTGGAGCTATTCTAGAGTCAATGTCTTTTTTTTGTAGATAGGTATTTGAAATAAAATAACATTATCATTAGGTTGTGTGAAAGTATAATGCCATCTATTTTTTTTGAGCTTCCGCAGAAGTTAGAATCGCAAAATTGAAAAAAAAAAATAGAAACAGAATAAACAAGTTGTAACCAATGAGAGCACGTCGTGGCCTGCCACTTGTTGAATAGATTTTTTTCCTGCCAGACAGTTGTCAATTATTTATTCAGTTTTCTATTTTGTTAATAAAAATTGTGAAAATATTTCGCAATTTTACAATGTACAAAGATGAATATTTTAAGTGTAGTAAAAAAAAATCAAAGTAATGTTTAGATACCTACTCTTTCGAAAGGGAGCCAACTTTTAAAGTAACCTTTAAAAAAAGATGTTTCTATGTAGTTAAATAGATTATAATATTCCTGTTAACATACCTACATAGATACATTATATTAATTCTAAGAATCTAGGTTAAATACGGTTAGTTGTTGAGTTAAACCCACTACCAGCTAAGTCCTCCATCATCGTTCAATCAATATTTTCCGCTCATATTGATGGTAGTAGGAGGACATCAATTTGTTTGGGATTATTTTTAGTTAAGGGGATCCAATAGTCCAGGGAAAAATCGAAGTCGGAATTCACGCCCATTGTGGGATGAGTTTAAAAATATTTGAGAAAAAGCTTTTGGAACGGTTGAAAAAGGTATTTGAGAATTTTTTTTACAGGTTGATTTCGTAAAGACCTAAAAAAAACATTAACTCCTTTTTTACACATTGTTTATTGTAACAACAAGGAAATTTAAAATTAATTTCACGGAACCGAGCGACGTGGAGTAACACGTCTGTTCCCTGCTCCGGCCAGGGCGTTTCTGAATGGAAGTAGGGTGTGGCAAGCCAGTATTCCTTCGGTGAACGACATAAAGGTCACTTTGAAAATCCACATTCGTCGGCTGCCAGCCGTATTGTGAAATAACAACGCAAATATGCATATTTTATTTTATTTTGTGAATATCGGGCGTAAATATCAATTTTTTTTGCGATTATCATAAAAGAAACTAAACTTGCTACAATAAGCAATAAAATTATATTCGAAAAGATGTTCATACGTAGGAGAGTTTGCACTTGAAAGTGTTTTTTTAAAGACCTGTTACTTTATTTTTTTCTAGGCTTATTAAAAGAAATGACCGATATTTTTAAGGGCCAAAATATGTTCTACACGCATTATTTAATTGAAGCATCTATAATATTTCTAAGCGATCAAATTTTCAAAACAAAAACACATGATTTTGTGTGATTTTGCATTATTTACTATGGCTTCATCTTAAACTGGAAATTTTAGTCTTTCAATTTTTTTCTTGTTGTTTAGGTGGTACTTATTCTTAACTTCATTCCAAAGCACGAATGAAAAATCTTTACTTTTCCTAAGTTAAATTATTATTTTTAGAAATATACATGTTTGTTGGTTTTTCATTTGGTAATTTCAATGAATTAATAAAATATTAATTAAATTTCTACATTAGATAAACTATCAATAGACCATAGAAAAGTGTACACATTCAAACATAAAAACTCCGACGGTAAACACAAGATTTGGATAAAAATATCACAAATTATATCAGGAAATAAAAGCTTCAATAATTTTTCTCCTGATTAAAAAAATTAAGAAAAAGATATCGGATTCAAAATTAAAAGGCAGATTAAGGAACAAAAAAGGCAATGTAAAAAAAATATACTATAAGAATAAAACATATCCATATACATAATATAAAATACCATTACAATACACATATCATTATACCTATACAACATAGATACCTAATAACATTTGTAGATTTTAATTTTTTTTTAGTTCGTTACCTCCTTACATATCTTTTAGATATATTTTAATTCATCTAAGTTTTATTTTATTAAATTAAAGCTTATTGTTTCATATTTTATTGAAATTCATTAAATCGTAAAATAAGGGCCTCAGCACGGATAAAGCATCAAATAATGTTTCAAAATACCTGTAAAATTATTGCATCAAAGAAAAAAAAATAACTATGTATATTTATATGATTTAAAAAAACAGCTTGTAATCTAATAAAATATCATAAAAATGGAAAGATCTTTACAGCAATTCTCCTGACTAAAAAATGAAATTGCATATAGCCATGAGATGTGTAAAAATAGCCAAGATGGCGACGGGTCACCAACCCTTAGGGGAGGTAACTACCCCGATAGGGTGACGCCCTTCTCAAGAGTCACTCCATTCTCTACCTACAAATCTGCCAAAGGTTTCTTTTATAGAATAATGACTTGATTTATTATCTCGACTGCCTTTTTGGCAAAGTGAAGTAAAGTTTTGTAAAATAAACACAAAAGCTTTTAAGAGCTTTTGAAAAGGGAATGTATTTTTAACGTAGTGGTCATGCAACTTTTATCTGATTGGCCGTTTTTTCACGTTGTAAAAATAAGATCAAAGATTCCGTAATACTTGCAATTTGTAACCAGCTGATTATTTGACAAGAAAAACACTGACAAAATATAACCTTTATTATACTATACTTTATAATAACCTTCCAATACCCAAAGTGACAATCGATATTATATATCTCCAATATCTTCGTTAGGGCACCCAATGTATATTTTTAATTATTGATTTTCAAAAATATATTTTATTATACTTATTTATTTTAACACGACACGAATACATAATAAGAATATTTTTTTTCACGCAAACATAAATAGAAAACTCGGACTCGACGTGCGATAGAAAATGAACCAAAATGGTTTTTTTTTGTAATAGACAGAAACTTACAGGGGCGTCACCAGCTTCCAGGGGAAGAAGGGTTATTTTTTTTATGGCATACAGAGAAGGAACAATAATATACTAGAAATATTTACATATAAGCTGAAGTGTATCCGGCGTTGCTTGAGGTTATAAACAGGGCCGGTTTAAGCCGTGAAGGGGCCCATAGGCATACTGAGTTTGGGGGTTTCCTTTAACCTTTTCGTCCCGGAAAGAAAAAAATCACACTTCATCCGAAGGGGGGTCACTCGGGGACCCCAATTTGTTTTGCTTATTAAAGGGTGTTAATGACACAATTTTTGGAAATTTGTTTTGGTAATAATTAGAAAGAAGCATATTCATCTTATTTCAATAGTCATTATCTAAATCGTTTCATAAATAAAGTCATAATTAATATTCTAACGAATTTAGACCACAACGCGTATTTCTCCATAGAAAACAGAGAAGGCGGGTCGATAGCCACCATAACGCTTTGTTTCCGAATGTTGACTGGCGATTGGCGCGTAGCGGAAACGATCCAGACCGAATGATCTTTGACCGGCAAGCGAACATTATAGCATTGTAAAAAGAGCAAACTAGATGCGCAGTGTAAACAAACGGGATCTAGTCCTTTCCACTAACAACTCAGAAATTACTTGCTATCGCTTAGAATCGTCCCGATACTTCCAGCGGATGGATACGGGGTAACGCCCGAACGGAGGGGAAGGGGGGCGGGCTGGATAGATTCTCGACCGGAATTTGATATAAATGAATTGATATTAAGAAAAGTAGTAATGCGATATTAATTTTTTTAATGCAGATCGATAACCAAATATTTTTTCTAGGATTACCCAAATTATTGAGTATGTGGTTTAAAAAACAACTTAGATACAGCGTAAAACTCTCGTTAGTGTAAGTGCGTTCCCCTGGTCCGGTACGGAAGTGTTAAAAGTCATAAAATTACGAAAAAACAACAAACATCCACATTTTGAATAATTTTATTGAAGGGGTTCGTGCAAGATAGTGTTTTGCCACCTGATTGTGGTTTGGAGATTTTGAGATGATTGGGAAAACAACTCTCACAAAGGCAATTTTTTTTCCATGGTATCCCCAATTAAGGTACGTGAATGAAAAAAGTGGAATAAATATTATTACATTCACAAACACGCAAACGGCAGTTTTCTGAAATGAAAATATGTTAGTATTAATTAAAACGAAAACCTTTAAAACACGTCAGTTTAACCAACTGGATAGCTGAACGGATAAATGTGTCGGGTTCCCACCCAGGCTAAAGATTTTAAACCACTGCTACCTTAGTCCTCCACTACTGCACAAGTAATATTTTTCGCTTACATAAATATTACAGTCCCGTGTCTTCAATACACATCATTTTGACACCTAGTCGGGCACCTTAGTATGGGTACCCTTTCACAGCATCTGAGTTTTTACACACAGTTAGAATTTTCAAAAAATCTTTTTTTTTTATATTTTCATAATGTACCGATATATATTTAAGTGCGCACAGAAAATTTCAAGTCAATCCGGCGATTATTTTGAAGTTACGTGCATATTTGTAAGTTGAAATTTTTTTTTTTACTTTATTTAAGGTTCTTTTGAAACTTGAAACGCTTTTTCTCAAAACTGTTTTTTTAAAGGCGGTGATCAAAATTTCACGGAAACGGCTGAACCGATCAGTCTCAAAATTTAAGGGGATCCAATAGTCCAGGGAAAAATCGAAGTCGGAATCCACGCCCATTGTGGGAGGAGTTTAAAAATATTTGAGAAAAAGCTTTTGGAACGGTTGAAAAAGGTATTTGAGATTTTTTTTTTACAGGTTGATTTCGTAAAGACCTAAAAAAAACATTAACTCCTTTTTTACACATTGTTTATTGTAATAACAAGGAAATTTAAAATTGATTTCACGGAACCGAGCGACGTGGAGTCACACGTCCGCTCCCTGCTCCGGCCAGGGGAGTTTTGAAAGAAAGTAGGGTGTGGCAAGCCAGTAGTCCTTCGGTGAACGACATAAGGGTCAATTTGAAAATCCGCATTCGTCGGCTGCCAGCCGTATTGTGAAATAACAACGCAAATATGCATATTTTATTTTATTTTGTGAATATCGGGCGTAAATATCATATTTTTTTTGCGATTATCATAAAAGAAACTAAATTTGCTACAATAAGCAATAAAACCATATCCGAAAAGATGTTCGTAAGTAGGAGAGTTTGCAATTGAAAGTGTTTTTTTAAAGACCTGTTACTTTATTTTTTTCTAGGCTTATTAAAAGACTTATAAAAAAAATGACCGATATTTTTAAGGGCCAAGATATGTTCTACACGCATTATTTAATTGAAGCATCTATAATATTTCTAAGCGATCAAATTTTCAAAACAAAAACACATGATTTTGTGTGATTTTGCATTATTTACTATGGCTTCATCTTAACACGAGCTTCTTAAGAATATTTTTTATAATTAAACAGCGTTTTTTCTCACAGATAAATATTTTTTGTAAACAATTGAAGGCCAAAATTTTGGTCTAAAATCGATTTTTTTTGAGAAGTCGCCATTTTGTCAAAAAAAATATTTTGCTTATTTCTTCAATTGATTACCAGATTATACATTATTTTAACAAAATCTGTTTGCTTTTTATCATTTTGGATAGTAGAATTCAGAGATATTGTGGTCACTGCTAAATGCCTTTTTTGAGAGAAGCTCTTGGAGATCAGCTATAGCGGCTTTCAAAATTATTATTTTTACAAAATAGAAAAATGTTGAAATACGGTTAAAAGTAACGTTTATGTGTTTTTTGGTTTAAAAATTTGATCGCTTAGAAATATTAAAGATGCTTCAATTATTAAATACTGCAACTAGAAAACACCTTGGCCTTGGAAAATATAGAGTAATTTTTCAATAAATCCTTTTGTAAATCTGGGAAAAAATAAAATATCAGGCCTATTATAAATACTTTCTTGTGCTAAAATCTTCTACTAATAAATTCATTTTTGGAAAAGCGTCATTATATAATATGGCAAATTAAGTTATTTACAAAATAATCGGAAAACATTTTAATATTTGTTCCTGAATTTCACAAAATAAAATTACATTTGAATTTTGGCGATATTTTTTTCCTGTGAGTAAAAAGAGGCGTTACGCAACTGCGAATTTCATCCTTGTGCTATTTGATAAGTCGTACTTAGTTGCCTCTCAGATTGGGAGTGTGTGGATGTCTCTAGATCCGCGTCGCTTAGTTTCGTGCAATCGATTTTAAATTCCTTGTTATTATAATAAACAACCTTCCAAAAAGAGGCGTGGATTCCGCTGTCGAATTTCTCCATCTTCTTCCGTTGTCGAAGTTCGACAGATATTTTGAAACTTTCGATACTCTTCAGACATGTCAGCTTTGAAACTTTCAATATTATTCAGACATGTCAGCTTTGATTCTTTTGATAAAATTCAGACATGTCAGCTTTGATACTTTTGATACTATTCAGACATGTCAGCTTCGAAACTTTCGAGATTATTCAGACATGTCAGCTTAGAAACTGTCGATACTCTTCAGACATGTCAGCTTTGGATTTGCCTGGTAATAAATTTAATTTGTAACTCGCCGATTTGTACCCCTTTACGTACTTTCCTAATAATTTGTAATATATTTTTTTAAATACCACGCCATTATTCAATGCTAACTCATAAATATATCATATTATTTCGTTGCTCTTATAGTCGTGAATTTAACCTAAAATTTATTTTTAAAAATCATCCTCAAGATATGGACGCTCCTTTGAACTTAAATTTTATTTTTGTACTTTTCTGTCCAAAGCAAACTGATTTTAGATAAATAAATGTACAGTGAAAATTAAAATTAAAAAATCCGTTTGAAGAATTGACCTGATTGCATTATTTCAGATTTTTTCTTAAAAGCAAATTCTGATACGAATCGCTTATTTTATTCTAGTACAAATTTCTTATAGAACGTCACGCGTATTTTTAAAAATATTGACGAAAAAAATCCAAATAGAATTCTGTTGGATTTTCACGTAGAGAACGGAAAGTTTGTAATACAGACATCTATTTTATTCGGGATGGTTTGTGTCAAAAGAGATGAAGGGAGATCTGGAGAGAGATTTGTCCGATGCTTTAAGGTGTAGAAGGTAGGATACGAGATAAAGTAGGATTACTGCATCAGGTTTATTCTATTTTTTTCTATTATAACCCGCCTTGGTGTATGGTCGTAAACGAAAAATGTTCAGAAAATGACTCCGTATTTTAGAAATTTACAATTTAGGTACCTACCTACTGTAGGTATTTGGCAGAACTTTTTTTAAACATTTTTACCAATGATTATTTTTAGCACGTCAAAAAAAAATTAAAACTACGAATATTTTTCTTTTAGTTTTACTATTTTCAATTTACCTACTTGAGGTGATGTCTGCAAATGCTAATGTTTTTATCAGGATTTTTATTATTTTGTATTCTCCCGCTGTATACATTTTAAGAATTGCCGTGTAGACCTGTCCATTTCCTTTTTAAAAAATTCTTGATAATTAATTCTTGAAAATATGAAAGAGAACAAGACCCAGAAAAATTTAAAAAATAATGGTCACAACTGGGACTCGAACCCAGAACCTCTCGTCTAACCGGGACGGGCGCTTTTACCAATTCAGCCATTGCCACCTTCCATCAAAAAATGATACATTACAATTTTTTCTTCAATGTTATATAATATTAATGGGAATAACCTTCAAAAGTTATAAAAAGAGAATATATATAATTAGAATTATAAAAAATTGCATTTACCTAAATGTTTAAATATGTGAATTGTGAATGAACAATTTAGCATTTCGAACGCTTAACGCTGTATTGTTAACGAGATTAAAAAAAATAAAGATCAACATTCCTAGGTTACGCACTACTTTTTTTTCCCGTTTACTAGAATCATTATAAGTCTATATTGTTTTTATTATAATGATGGGGACTAAGCTTGCCGATATTTAAATCCACGCAGTCTGAGTATTAACTTTACCACTCGAAAACTAACCGGTCAATACATAATGAACACACAAAAAATAATTCGATTTCAAATTACGACATATTTTAAATAAAAATTTAATTAATCTACCAGTCTATACTATCCAACATTTGATCATAATATAACGGGAGCTTATGTTTAACTTACAGATGGGAAAAAAATGTTTTGTCTGTACTCACTTGACTTCAGTAGGTTGGCCATTTTTTGCTCTCTCTCGTAAAACGGCAACGGTAGATAGTAGTATTAATAACACGTTCATTTTACGAACTCAATATCCATTAAAACGTACGTTAACACGGACTCGTATCATAGCTGTATTTTTAGTCAGAATTTTAACTAAATATTGCACAACAACCAATGAAAAACTTTTGCGAAAAACACTGTTCACTTTCACTGTCTTTCATTAAGAATCGTATAATAACCACTTTTTGCAAAACTGAAGTAAAATAATTACAAACCGTATTTTTAAAGCAGAGAGTAAAGTTTTTATCTCGACACAAAAAAAATATCAAATCGAAAAATATTTAGCGTGGTAGTGAAAGCACTGAAAAAATTATTAGTTACCTATTTTCACAGCATAAAAAAATAACAGCCAACATGTCAAAGCTTTTATTAACTGCAAAACTTTAAGTTAAGGCACTAACTATGTACTTCTAATTGCATTGAAACCTGCGACGATACTGAAATGTTGGTCAAACGTTCAGTTTTACCTAAATTAGAAATCGTCTGCATACCAAATAAACAACCCTTATTTATTATGCAACCCTTACATCAATCTTCTTTGACAGAGCTTTTCAAACCACATTTAGAAAGTGGGTCATCTATTGTTAACCGTAACAATTTGAATATTTTTGAATATCGGACGACTGTAATTTTTTGCCCCAAAATTAGAAAGCTGACCGACTGAGACTCTTGCATTTACTGTTGACTGAAGGGTTGTCGTGAAAAAAAAAACTTTGGACGTATTTCTTTTCATGGAAGTGAGCTCAGTATTTGAATATTGAAAACTGTGAATTGTTTTACAGCGACCAATATACTTTTTTGTTTCTTCCAATGTAGGGTCTGATTTCTACTCAGTTATGCAAAGGAGGTACAACAATTATGTAAGAAAACGTAAGCATCAACTTGTAATCATGTCCCCGAATACTATATCAATGTTCGGAACACTTCTAATAACGCACCAATTTATTTATTTTTATTTTTATATGAATACCGCACAAGAGTTCCAACTGCTCCCGTCTGGAGCCAGTGAGACTATGGCATCCGCAATTGGGATATGTTGTGAGGCTGAAGGTAGTGGAGAGGGGAAGTAGATGGGAAAGAGGAAGGTGAGAAAGTACCTGGCTGTTCAGATCTGGCCATCAAACACGGCTAAAGCCATTACAAGCAACGATTCAATTCTGAATGGTGGTCTTACACCAAGGCGATACTGAGAGTATCTCCCACTCTGAAACGTGCCGCAAATATACTTTATATTATTTTAAATGAATTTATTGTGAAATAACAGAAAATAACCAATAAAATTTATTTGCCACGCCGGTATTCGACCCCGCGACTTTCGGATTACGAATCAAAAACCTTACCGCTGGACCACGCCAACTGTCAAATGCAGCGACCTATTTATTTTATTAAGAATATAGCAGCCGGAATTATTTAAAAAATTAAAAATTAAGCATATATTATTGCAGTGACATTAAATTTTATAACATTCAAACTCTTTTGATAGTATTTTTTCTTGTTTCAGATGTTGTTCAGATTTCACTTGTGTCAAAGCTCAAAGACACACTTGAAAAATGTTGGGAAATATCATCTTTCTTTTTTTTTTAATCAGATCATATTATTTGATCGGACGAATATTTTGAATCTATCCATGATTTGTTGTGATGTACCTATTTGTTAAATAATAACTGAATCATCTTTTCATTTTTCGAATGGGTAAGCAGAGAGGGTGGAAGCTACGCCCTCACATTGGTAGACCAGACTAAAATATTTGTTTAGTTTGTTGTGCCACGTCTTCCTAGAATATCCCAAACGTCTTCTTTTATCCACTTGGGCGTAATTTATTATCCATGGTCCCCATTCGTTACTTGACTTGAACATATGAACAACAAATAAGTTAGCAATATTTCAGACAAAATTCTAACTGATTAATTTACAATGACTTACCTCTTCAAACTTCGCAAATCCACTTTGTGGCGTCATTATTAATTTAATGAAAACAAATAACTCTGCGAACACCACTATATAATTAACATTATTGACATGTTTCAAAAACTATGTTTTCTTCGTCAGGATAATAAATTAATATAAAAATAACAAAAGACAAACAATTGGAGACAAAATATTAGAAGGAAGAGGTGATTAATTACTTAAAATATCATAAAAAACAATTACATTTACATAATAAAAAATCTTTTAAAACAAAACAGGAAGTCCACAATAACTTAGTTCAGAAAACCTTTTAAAAATATATTTATTAAAATTGTTTATCCTAAATGGATATGTACGTTAGTATTCAGATCTCGTAATCAAATATGGCAAAAGCCATTTCAAACAAAATATCAAGGAGAATGATGGTCTTTTACTAGGGCAATACTGATATATTGCCTAAACTTAACTCAACTCAAGCCAACTCTTATATTTTATGTAATCTATATTTTGTTTCTTATATTTTATGTTATTTCCGGTATTTTGTCAAAAACATGTACTGCACTATTTGTAAAAGCCTTATGGGCGTTTAAATAAAATAAATAAATAAACAAACGAAAAATTACTGGCATTCGTAATGTAATGAATGCTTTCCATGCATTCAACATCTTATGTTTTTATTGCTCAGAAAATAATGAAATCAACAACGTTTTAATTAAACCAGACAGCCAGCAATCAACGAACGAAGCTTACAAATAATTTCATCGATTTAATCTTCGAAACATTTTTGGTAGGCACTCAACATTATTGTCGAATTCTTTTCTTTTTATCTGCAGGTGACTAAAGCATTTTATTTATTATTTCGGGGACCACACGCAATGCAAGTCATTAACTTGACAAGTTAGGCAGATATTTACGTTTTTTAATCTTTAGTTTTTTTTTTTTAATTTGAAGGAATTGGGATTTCTGCCAAATTGAGGAATTCTCGAAGAATATAAGGTAGACCAATTCCTACCTTGCAATGATTTTCAACAGCAGAATAAATACGTTGTTTTTCAATAATGATTTTTACACCACATTCTACGATATATTGCTTTTACTTTGTGTGTTCAAGACCCTTTTTTGTAGGTACCTACCTACCAACGTAATATTTTATAGATCGCTTTATGTCTCTTCTATAAAATATCAAGATTAGGTTCATTTTCCATTCTAAAATCATCAAATATAAGGATAAAAAAAACTTAAAAGAGAGTCGAGAGTCCGACGATGCCAAATGACAGATCACAAGCTTTTTGCTCAAAGAAATTTACATCGTATCTACCTATCATATCTACCATTAATGAATATCCATAAAGTGATTACCATATGTAAATTTTTGATTATATTATTTTGTAAATTGTTAATTATTTCTCGTCTTTACTTTCCATTCCTCACAAAAGCTTTTAATTTGAGTTTCACAAACTATTAGACTATATTGGGTCATGTTGAATGTAAATCATCAGATTTTCTTGATGGTGGGAAAAATGCTCCGAAATAATGTTCGTTTTACCAATATTTGTTTATACACTGAAGTTATTTATTGTCGGAAGCGTGGACTATATTTTGAAGGTAACAGGACAAAATACGGATCAGTGACAAAACAACAAAATAGAATAAAAATTGAAAAGTCATATAAAATCATAAACTTCATAAAGAAGAAGATGGACTGATACGTAAATACGAATGTTAGAGAGAGCGCGCTAATATTAAAAACGGTCATATTTAAGCGAAAATTGTGAAAATGTTAATAAAACATAACTCGTTTAAAAGAGAGCAAAAATCTCATGAGTAGTGTCTAAAATAGCATTTAAAGAAACACTATGAATTTTTTCATACATACAACTTGTAAAATAACTGAAAAAAGCATTATAATCATTTTGGAGCATACCAACATCTCTGCCATAAGTCACCCCAAGCGGTTCGCTACGTTTGGTGATTTAGCAGGGGGGCCCGGGTTCATGGGGTGAGGTTTGTCTAGGTCTTGGATGCGGATGACCAGGACACACTGAACCCCAGATTCTTACACACCCCTTAAACCCTTTTCCTTCTCAGAACTCTCCTCTCCTCCTTTTCCCTCTCTCCACTCAGCATCTCCAAAACCCTCCAAACAGCATCCCCAAAGATGACATAGGCCTTGAGGGAAATTATTTTCGTCAGGGCCTCTTGTGTGGAGCTCATGTAAAAAAAAAAAATACTTTGCGATTTTTTCTATCGATGGAATTTCATATGATGCCGTTTCGGTTTAGGGAATGTAAAGATATTATTTTCAAGTTTAACATACATTTTTAAAGAGATTGAAAACTTAAATTAATTAAGGAAAAAATGTAATAAATAGGTAGAAAGGCGGGAAGCCGGACTTTAAGGTTTTTACTCTAATTTCTTTTGCATCACTTTTCATAAAAATTTTTGAAAGTGTTCTGTTTTGACACTGTTCCGTATATTTCAAGAACAACTTTTAATTTTCCAATGGCTAATTTTTGCTTTTCCGCTATCGTTTATGAGAATTTGAATTCTTTTGCCAATATTTTTCACATTAATATTACAAATAGGTATCACATTATTTATACGGGTGGCTTAAATTTAATGACTGCACAACACGATGTTTCTAATTTACAACGATTAAACTGTGGTGATACAAGACATTTATAATTTATTTGCATGGTTTTTATGTTGCATAGACGATGTAATAGCGTGTCTCGACTTTGTACGTATTGTTAATTATCTTTATAATCGTGTCATACGTAGTAGGTAGGTTTGTATATCTGAAAGCTCCACCGTTTGTCCCGTGGCACATAAAGTGTCGCAATTCGCAATATCTAGCTCGGATACATTGAATTTGCTACTGTGTGCGCTGTGCACCGAAGCACGAAGGAATGCAAATGGGATGCAATGACGGAGAAAATGCAACATTGTAGATATGCACAAAATGAACATTGCGCATTCGGTAGATTACTCCCGCTCTTAGTGTATTGGGGGTTTGCAGTGATGTCAATCGTTTACGTAGACCATCAAAATGCATTTAAAATTAAGAACAATTATTTTATTTGAGATTGCAAATATTTTTACATTAGCTCCACACGAGTCGCTGGGAAAAAACTATTGTTGTGTCATCTTTAAGGATGCTGAGTTGAGGGATTTTTTAGGTAAAGTACGTATGAATTCATCCCTCCATCTAGGGAGTGTGGCTGGAGAGACAAAAGGTCTCCCTCCACCAGTCTCTCCTGATACGGCCGGCATGAAAACCTTACCCCATAAACTAAGGCACTGCTTAGTCACCAATCGTAGCGAACCACTTGGAGTGATCAGTGGCGGAGGATTATATCCAATAAATACCTGCGGCGGTACCCATAACCGCCTCCCAAATAGAAAATACATATTATATTTCTGAATGCAATTCAATTTAATTTTATTCTTTCAATAACATTACAAGATTTTACATTTTAATGATCTGATAATAAATTTTATATTTTTACACGTTTGTTTTCAATTTTGTATATTTGTATTTTTAAAATACATTTGTAACAGTGTTACATTGAACATAAGTAATATGATATGTACATACGTCTATGTAAAAGATAGGTTAAAGTTGACTTCTTACAAATAGAATTGAACGTTTTGGATTTTCTATTATTTTCAATAAAAGTATTTTTTTCCGGTTAAATGGTGTTTGTTTTTTTTATGAAAACAGTAACAGAAAAATTTTATATGTTAACCTTTTTTGCATATGCCTAAACTTTATCAGAATCATCAATGTAGTAGTAGATAGCCAGTGTTATAATTATTATTTAATATTTTGCGTTACCCAAATTATTCACCCACTCGAACGACAGGGCGATTTAAAACTTTTTCCTCCGATTGCTCGTGATTTTTCGGAGATCATTTTGAATATTTTCCGCCCACATTAAAAAAATCATACATTCAAATTTTAATATGGAGACATAACAAACTGATTATAATTCTATAAAACCAATAAATTCACCCATCTTCAAATATTCGTAGGATTTATAGAAAAATATTATAAATCGTTAACTTGAAAACCGTAAAAACCGTAAAAAAAAAATTGTTGTCCAATTTTAGACCGCTTTCAATCGCAGAAAAATAAAAGTGGTCCATATTTTGACCTTAGTCGCTCCAGTAGTTTAACTAACTATCATCTGTTGACCCGAGAGGGTACACTCTTCTTATTTAAATAGAATTCAAGCGACTTGGCATGCATGTCCTTTTGTTATTCTGACTTGACTTTGCCTGACTCTGGCTCACTTGATCGTTCCATGTCTTTCTCTGGCGTCCCCGACATCTTGTACCATTGGCATTCACGTCATATATTCTGCTTACGCTCTGTAGATATAGGTAGGTATTTGATTCATTACCATTTAAATAATCTAATCTAAATTGTACTTTAAATAAAATAATCTACGTAATTTCAATCTTAATAATAAGTGGAAATTTGCTTAATTTTTTATAGACATTTCGATCTCTAAAATAATCTATATTCACTTTCTACGGTTCTTTGGTTCGGTAGAAAATAAAATTTGATTGGGATATTATTAGTTTGGATAGTATTCACAATCCAAGGCTTGGGTACAAATTTCAGATATCACCACTAAAACCTGAAGGTTTACAGCAATGTAACGAATAAGACATTTCCTGTAGGTGTTGTACAATACTTTATCTCTAGTAAGTACTGAAATAAATTTTCCCACGCATGAAGATATTATCTCAATAATCATAGTTAATGCTAGTTAATAATAATTTCTCTCATGAAAACCTTGCGGGTGGTATTTTGAATCTTCCCATTTGTTTATGGAAAACCGTCTCATTAATGAAAAGGCATTATTAAAGTGGATAGTTAGGTAGGTTCCTACTTGTCTTTGACTGAATCAATAACATTAAAAGTATTTGATGGCTATTTTAACTTTTGTGGTAAATCCGAGGACTTGGTTTGAAAACTTTTTCATATTAATTTATCTACATATAATTATCTTGGATTAAAAAAAGTTTATTTTCACATCTTCGTTGGAAATTTCTGGTGCAATTCTGCTTGAAAGCTGAAGAACATGGTCCTTCCTTCTAACCTTCATTTTTCTTTTATCATTGTTTCCTCCACTTTTCAGCAGTCTCTTTGTTTTCCATGAATTAAAACTATTACACCAATTACTTGCGCGATCATAACAAAAAATTAAAACTACGAAAAATTAAAACAAAACAAATCTTTAATTTTTTTAGCATGATATAAATAATTTTAAATTATAATGTCACACCACCAAGTATCTATCTGTTTTGAATGTACAAAAATAATTTCAAAACTACATCCACTTTCGTAAACTTTTATAAAGAGACAATTCAATTCTTGAGCATATAATTCTTGATATAAAAATCTCTTTTTATCTCTCCAAACTTTTCTTCCTTTGTATTACTACTAATCATATTAAGCAGAAAGATACCTATCTTTTTATCCCAGGCGAAATTACTTAGATATTGTACGGACATACAAAATATGTTTTTAACCACGTATAATTTAATACATCTTATCGCTGGTATCATTTTGTAGTGCGTAGGTATGTCTAAAGATGCAAATAAATAGCTAAAAATCTTCGGGCATTTGTGACTACAGCATGTAGGTATATAGCAGGCATCAAATGAAAGTTTATGAAATGTATGCTTTTGTTGAATGTAACCAAAACTTTGTTTTTAACAACAATTAAAAAAAAATTACTCAACTAATTTTGATAGGCTTCTCTAGGTTAAAATACATATGTTTTTATTCCGATGAAGCTTGAGATAATTTCTAATTTTTAATACGATTTTTGTTTCATTTTAAGGGATTTCAAAAATAGTGCAAAAAGTCCCGATTTTTTTGTTGACATTAGTTCCACACAGAAGGCTCTAAGAAAAAAAATCCCTCAAGGCCTATATCATCTTTAGAAATGCTGCGTGGAAAGGTAAAGGAAAGGAAAGGAAAGAAAAGAAGTTATGTGAAGAAAAAAGGTATGAGGGGTGGGTTGGAATCTGGGGGTCAATGAGTCCAGGAGTTACGGATCTATGAATCCATCCCTCCCATCTAGAGAGTCCGGTTCTGACCCGCCACGGGGTACGTGAACGAACGCATTCGCTACCAAAACCTAACCTATGACAGAGGTGTTGGTTTATTGAATTTGAATAAACTACTTTTCAGCAGTTTGACTAACTAAAATATTTTCATCAAAAATTTACAGTTTAGGTACCTACCTACTTAGGTATTTAATTATGTAAAATAAAACATATATAAGGTTTACCTATAAAAAAATAAAAGATTTTAAACATAATTATTTTATGATAACTCTTAACTTTTTAACTATTACTACTATCACTGGAGATCAAAATTTCGTCAACATGATTTACTCTAAATAATGTCAAAAATGACTAATTAAAGTAAGTCAAGTACGTTACTGATCAGATAAAGGCACATAACAACGTACAATAATACTTAATAAATACATTAACTTTACTGTTTTATTTTGATAATTTTTTTTTTAAATTTCAGCAGGTATCATATTTAAACAACTAGAAATCGTGTAATCCAACGTTATTTGTTCAAAATATTAAATTAATTAGTGGTTAGGACTTCGTTTATTCTATAACATGTTAAACCATAAAGTAATGCTTATTATACATAAGTGATGCTTTCCATGAAAACATAAATAAGTACTTACTTAGGTAGGTAGGTATGCATAGCATGGCTAACATATTCATAATTTTCTTCTCATTTCCTTCCTCCTCAAAACGTTTCTCAAATTACGTTCGTACGTGTAGATATGTTGTACATATGTTAATATTCACAGCCTACAAGCAATACCCGTGTGAAAAACACAAAGGAAAGCTTTCGGGGACTCGTTGACCAGCCCGGCCAGTTAAGTACTAGGGTCAGTCAAAAAGTAATGCATCCTATTTTTTCGCCTTTAATTGTCAAGAAATAAAAAATGCAAGGGTTGAAAATCACATTATTGACGACCGGTCAGTGGTTGAATGAGCATCGCGTTTGGGTCCCATCCGGGCGTCGCGTGTTTGATTCCTCGGCTGGCTAAGTTCTCCATCACAACACAAGCAACATTTTCGACTTTCTGTGAAGGTAGTAGGAGATTTTCAAACATTATTGGGTTATTCGTAACCCGGGAATGTTTGTCTTTCTATTAAAAAAAAAAATTGTTAATTTTTAATGTAATCTCCGTCTATTTCCACAGCTTTGGTCCATCTTTTTGCAAGGGCATGTATCACAGTGTTGTAAAAATCATGATCACATCCAGCACACCATTGCCTTAACTTTCCCCGCCGATCACACAGTCGTGAATTTTTTTATCCTTGGTGAGTTTGTGTGATGCCATTCCATTGACCGCCTGTTCAGGTTCATTGACTCGATTCAGGTTCAAAAAAATGAACCCATATTTTGACTCCGGTCACAATTTTTTCCAGCAACTAAGCGCTGCAAGTGTTGTGAGGTTAAGATTTTTTTGTTTCTTTTTTCTGGCAGGTTAACTTTCTTGGTACCCATCTTGAACAAACTTTTGTTGAAAAATCAGTTGTCAAATAATCGTCATCAGACTGCCTCTACTCAGGGAGAAAATGCGACATCTGTAGTTATCTATGGTCAACACAAATAATTTCATCAACTCACTCGAGGTTGCGTGCAGCCACTGAAATCAGCAGCCTGTCTCTCCGTTTTTCGTCAGCCAGCCGTGTTTGACCTTCAGCTTCGTTAGTGCTGACATCCACTGTTGCACCAAGATATACATTTTTCAGTCTTTCATGAATGCGAATGGGCGTTTCACCTTCTACAGTCAAGAATCAAAAAGTTGACGCAAAAAGTTACTTTTGCAGCCGATTGTAGAAGGTTTGAGGAAAAATACTAAATTCAACATTTTCACTTAAAAACTTTATTTAAGTAGAAATAGGAGACATTACTTTTTGACTGACGTATACCTATTTGTCATCTTCTTCTCCAGACGGTAAAATATTAAAATAAGATATTAAACAGTTGGAAACAATGTGTTTATTATTGAAATCAATGGATATCTCCATTCTCATCAATATTCAGACAAAGTTTGATGACCTCTATATAAATTGTTTTGCTTTTACCTACAACTCGAAACACCATTCAGCATAAAAACTTCACAAGTTAATAGAATATGATTTATAATTTTTAACGTCTCCCAAGCGTCTGGAGCCAGTGAGACTGGCATCTCCAAATTGTGTATGTTATGAGGCTGAAGATGGTGGGGACGGGTAGAAGACGGGGTTGATGAAGGCGGGAAAACACACCTGGCTATTCAGATCTGGTCATCACTACGGCTACAGCTGTTTCAAGTAATGTTTTGATTCTGATTGGTGGCCTTTAACCAAGGTGATAGATACTGAAACGTGCTGCAAAACTACTCACTACCATCCAGTGAGGCCTACATTGTTGAATTATGCCATGAAGTATACTTAAACTAATGTATCAAAATAAAATAAAATATTTTATGTGATCAAGTTGTGGAATAACAAAAAATAATAATAATTAATTATGGTTTCGTATTTAAAATTCTTTATTTACTTTATTTGAACGCGCTATCCGGATTCATAGCCAAGAGTCTTAACCACTCATACACACTTTAATAATAATTAACTCTCATATTTTATTTACTGGGTGTTGTTATTTTGCAGATAATCTCTCGTAAATACTTGTGGGCTTAAATTATTTTTTGCGTGGGAGGACCAAACGATAGGGTGATGATGGAAGTGAAGAGATGGGGCGGAACATCGCGTGGTTTGGTGCGTATTGAGGAAAAAGTGTTTTAAATATAAAACCCAATGCTCAATGTGGAAAGCTTTAGAGCACAATAATTTTAGAGCACTTAATATCAATGCTTAAAGCTCAAAGCTTAATTTGTAAAGCTCAACTCTCAAATCTTAAAGCTCAAATATCAAAGTTCAAAGCCTAATACTTATAGCTAAAAGCACAGAGTTCAAAGCTCGAAGACAAAAGCTATCACGCGGATCAGAAATTTTGTAAATGTAATCGTGATTTAACCTAAGAATATGCATACCTGCAAGATACTTACTTTCCTTTAAAAAAAAAAATATGTAACGTTATAAAAATAAAAATCCAACGTTATAAAAAAACACAAGTGTGCCATTCACACGCAGTAGAAGTGAAAACTTCAGAAGTTAAACAAGAGTGGCGGAGTTACGAAGCACCGCACAAAAAGTAGATCGATTATTTACCAAACACCGCAAAAAGAGGAGATCGACAATTCTATCTCATTCTTGCAGGCTTAATCCTATAGACGTATGCGTTTGTCTCTTTTTAGTGTCGCTTTGTCGAGTTTCAAATCGCAACGGTGCTAAAAAAATTTTCAATTCAAATATACAAGTGTGTAATTCACACGCTAGAAGTGAAACCTTCAGAAAATTACACTAGATAAGTGGGGAGATTATGAAGCACCGCACAAAGAGGAGATCGATTATTCTGTATCGTCCTCTCGCAGGCTAAATCCTATAGATGTATATGCTTGTCTCTTTTTAGTGCCGCTTTTTCGTTTCATAGAGTTTCAAATCACAACTGTGCTAAAGAATTTTTCACTTCAGTACGAATTCATCGACATTAGGCCATTAGCACAAAATTCTTGTTCAACTCCTTCCAACTTTCATTCCAATACGAGTAATAGACTAGAAACTTAAGGGGATCCAATAGTCCAGGGAAAAATCGAAATCGGAATCGGAGTTAAAAAATATTTGAGAAAAAGCTTTTGGAATGGTTGAATTTTTTTTTACAGGTTGATTTCGTAAAGGCCTAAAAAAAACATTAACTCCTTTTTTACACATTGTTTATTGTAATAACAAGGAAATTTAAAATTGATTTCACGGAACCCAGCGACGTGGAGTCACACGTCTATTCCCTGCTCCAGCCAGGGCGGTTCTGAAAGAAAGTAGGGTCGTAGTCCTTCGGTGAACGACATAAGGGTCGCTTTGAAAATCCTAATTCGCCATTAAACAACGCAAAAATTCATACTTTATTTTATTTTGTGAATATCGGGCGTAAATATCAATTTATTTTGCGATATCATAAAAGAAACTAAATTTTCTACAATAAAAAATAAAACCATATCCGAAAAGATGTTCATAAGTAGGAGTTTTTTTTTTTTGTTATTGTTTTTGGGGTGTTATGCCGTGTTTCGCTACCTCCTTCTTTAGCCAACGTTTCGGACAGCGTTACAGTGTCCATCATCAGGGCAGATGAGTAAATGATATTGGTGAGAGTGTTTACTTATGTGTGTCGAAGCAATAAGTAGGATAGTTTGCACGTGAAAGTGTTTTTTTATAGACCTATTACTTTATTTTTTTCTAGGCTTATTCAAAGACTTATAAAAAAAAATGACCGATATTTTTAAGGGCCAAGATATGTTCTACACGTAGTATTTAATTGAAGCATCTATAATATTTCTAAGCGGTCAAATTTTCAAAACAAAAACACATGATTTTGTGTGATTTTGCATTATTTACTATGGCTTCATCTTAAGTATCTAATTTCAAAAGTTTTTTTTTAAACAGGTATAGATATGTATAGGGGAGATATTAAGAGACTTACCTTCGTGACTTAATTTAACAAGACATTATTTGGAGAAAAAATATAAATGAAAATTCGGTCTCCGGTTGTACTTTGATTTTTGTTTCAATTTAAGACGTTAAAAAAGGTAGGTATTGGATAGGTAGGATCGGAACGAGAGGATGGGTGGTTACTCGGCTGAGTGACCATTGACGACATGTGGACTTTTTGTTTGAAGAAAAACAATCATCCGAAAACTAAAATTTCATATGCATTTTTTTCCAAATTATGTCCGGCATCACTGCTTAAATTTAGTTAAGTACGTCACTTAAGGCCCTGTGTATACCTATAAATAAATAGCAATTATGTATGTGTATAAAAATCAAAGTATGTTTGGAGATTAGTGTATTGTGTATTGCTATATTAAGCATAGGAAATGTTTGAAACTTTCAAAATACCCTTTTTGAACCCCCGCGAAGGTTTTTGGATTATTTAAACCAAATGACAATACATCTGAAAAGTTTTTCAATCACCACAAAAATTCTTGCGAAACTGTTAAAAATTTGAGAATGAAATTTTGCAAAACAATGATTGTCAAATCAGAATTTAATTTTCAAAACTCTTTAAATCAATGAATTAATATGTATTACTTACATAATAATTTGAATCGAATCAAGAAATACAGATATTTTAAATAAGTATCTACCTGGTAGTAGGTATACGTATACCTAATAAGTAGGTAACAAATTTGATTGATTGTTCTTATGATATTTGATTGTTCTTATATAATATACACAAATGAATTAATATATGAAAAACTAAAATATGAATTAAAAAAATTGTAATAGGTGGCACGCGAGCTTTTTGAAAACTGAATGTACTGGGAGTGAATATATGGAACGCGGGAGGGGGATTGGCAAGGCAGGGGAGCGGAGAGGGGTGAGTGATGGCAGGGAAGGCGGGCGGGGAAGGGTAACCGGGAGGGAAACGGGGATGCACGGGAAAGGACTTGCAGGGAGAAACAATTTTTTCTTTGAATATGGCATTGCAACTCATGCCGGGAACCAGCTAGTAAATTATGCAAGAGATATCTGGGTAGATACTACAAGATCCATTCTCGTTAATAAAAAAAAACAATGTACAGATCTATCATTAAACAATTAATGTATTTATTGACATAAATGCTTTCCGTTCAAAGCTTCATTATACCTACTTTTCATCTGCAGGTATTCAAGTGCCTTTACACATTTTACGCGCGATTGTTTATTACAGCTTTCCTTTCAAGTTACACGTATAGTTAGGTAGTGTTACAGGCTGTAAATCATCGCTAATATGAAGTTGTTAATAATACCTACCAACACGCACATTACTGTCAACTTAAGTATCAATGAAAACAGAAAGTTGTAAAGGTAACCTCAACTTATTCATGTTTGTATTGTTGAATTGTTGGCCGGCATAACAGTGGCCAATATTGCATGAGCTAATTGCTATGGGTAGACGCACGCTGCGAGGTATGGACTATTATTAGAATTTCGTGGTCAGAATCAGCACACGGCCAATCATTTTAATAATAAATTTAAAGATAACCTTCTTAAATGAGTGATTTTGCGGTTCGCTAAAATTTGTTGTAAAATATTGATTTTCGCTGTGAATTTTGAACCCTTATTCAGAATTGATAAATGTACTTAGAAAGCATTAGGTACACCCACGATATTTTGCAGCATTGTGTAAGCATTAGAAGGAAGTAAAAACCGTTGTTTTAAGCTAGAACTAATAGTAAGTACCTATTTTAAATTTTTATTTTAAAATATGTTCAACAATTTCGCTTAGGCAGCGGTATGTAGGTAATGGCAAAGATTTTTAAAGAGATCTCGTTTGAATAAATTTTTGTGCACGTCAAACTAGTTCAAAATGGTTAGGTCACCCGCAGTCCCCTCTTACCTCGCAATAGCAAATTAGAAAACACTACAACAAAAGCATGAATCTCTTTATTCTGATTTGCCTACTGTTGTAAAGAAAATAATGAACATGAATTAAAATTAAAAAAAATGGAAAAATTTAAATCTTCAGAGCGATTGACCTACGAAAATAATCCAAGAATTATCTCATTCAGGCTGTCGTCCGGTGGCTTAGCGCGCCCATATAACATATGTTGGTCAAGAGTTTCCCTCAAACAACGGAAATACGAAGGCTTAATTTCTTTATAGGAAATATACCAACCTTCCTATAATGCATGACAATGCATAACTATTATAATATTTTTTATACAAATTTCATAATACCAGAATTCACCATTATATAAAGTAACTTTTGCGGGCGTAATCAATGAATCACCAAAGTTTCATTGCAATAAAAAGAATGGTATTGGAAATAATAAGGGACAAAAAAAGAATCATTTATTTCTACATGGATTATTATTACAAACGTCTCCAAACTCGGAAAACATGTCCACATCTCACTCCTTCCATTAATCATATTATTATTTGCTAATGTACGAACACATAAACCCACGCAGGCGCAATCGCCGTTCCAAACAGTCGTAAAGGCTTTCCGTGGCGTAACCCCCCGTAGCGCGTAGCTCGCCTCGCTGGATGCTACGATCGCCGATGGCTATGCGATGAAAGCTTAATAAAACTTTCATTACTATGTATGGGTGCTTATGCATATATGAATCACATCTGCGTGCGAGGGTGTGGGTGAAATACATAAATACATTTATTCGATTTTCGGTCAGTGGCTGCGAAGCTTTTATTCTATTTTTGAAAACATTTTTAAGGGTAGATTAGCAATATTTTTACAAGAGTCAAAATTTAAAAAC
This sequence comes from Glyphotaelius pellucidus, assembly GCA_936435175.1. Taxonomy (NCBI): domain Eukaryota; kingdom Metazoa; phylum Arthropoda; class Insecta; order Trichoptera; family Limnephilidae; genus Glyphotaelius; species Glyphotaelius pellucidus. Next base: position 6,506,854 of record OW386552.1, on the reverse strand, counting down.
TTCCAAATTCCAAGAAAAATTTATTGGAAGCAAACATAAATTGCTGGCTCAAAAAATACACGTATTATTTTTTATACCTTTTTCCAAAATATTCGTGAAATAGTTTCCAATAGAGTTTTTTTTTTAATACGCGTTTGAATACAAAACGCCGGATGAAATTTTTACCTAAATGTTATCAGGTTGGAAAATTACAAGGATTACTTAACTATAAAAAAGTTATCAGGTTGAAAAATGGGTAGCTAATAGAGTTAATGAAAAGAAAAGTTAGGAATTAGGTACCTGACTTTTCGTATTTGATTACTAAATAGGATTTGAAATAACATTTCCAATATCCATGTGAATCTCTAAACAGGGTTACGCTAAAAGATTTTTTTTTAAATGTAATAATGTGGAATTAGCATTGCGGTACGTCATTTTAATCTTCGTAAGTCAAATATTCAAAACATTTTGACGCCCCAGCGTCTCAAGGCGTCCAATTATCTCCCTTAAATCCCAGCATCCGTTTCCTCGGGCCTAATTTGTTTATTCTGAAAGTGTCTCAATCGTTTCCATGGCGACAGAGCGAGCTGCGCGCACCCCTAAACTTTATACGGCCGCCCTGAAAAAATATGTCTCCTCTCCCAATCGTAAAGGGCAAATACAGGTATTCCTTCTCTCTCACCTCGAGTCGGCTGCCCTCTTTATTTCCTACAGATCTACCCCATCCGGAGAGGGATGTTTGGCGAGCTTCCGTTATGGCGGTCTGCACTTTGCGCGGATTCAGATAAGCCGACGAATCTCAATGGTGTTTGAAAATAACTCTTAACCATTTAAAGCCAGTAAAACACTTTTTTTAATTAGCCGTAGAGAAAAAGAGTATTTTTTTTAAAGATTTGAATTTGATTTGAAAGAAATTGTATAATAAAATCCCCCAGAATTAAATATTAAGACATGCAAAATGTCCTGCATCGGTTCCTTAATAACTAAATGGTTGATTGACTTGGGTAGAATGGAGTCTGAAAAAGTATTAAATAATGTCACTTAAAGTTTTACATGGTTACCTAAAAATGGCACAATAAAATAAACTTAGTACATATTTAAATTAGAAAAAATAAATAAAATATCTTGAAAATGATAGCACTAGTACGAAATGTAATACCTCTTTACCATTTAAAGCCAGTAAAACTCTTTTTTTTTAATTAGCCGTAGAGAAAAAGAGTATTTTTTAAAGATTTGAAAGATATCTTCAAAATGATAGCACTAGTACGAAATGTAATAATCTCTTTACCATTTAAAGCCAGTAAAACTCTTTTTTTTATTATTTTTTATTTTAACTTTTTATGAGTAAAACCTCAAACTGTAATATTTTAATTAAATGAAGACATTATGAGCGAAACCATAGAGAAAAAGAGTATTTTTTTAAAGATTTGAAAGATATCTTGAAAATGATAGCACCGGTACGAAATGTCAAGCCTTTGCGATTTCTATTTAATCACAAAAATATTTATTTTCACTTTATTGGCAAAAAATATTTTGTCAAGTACTCTCGTTTATATGAAGTCAGTAGGTACCTAGATGTGTAACAATTGGTAATTTATATGAATATATATATCGAATTTATAACATTTGTTTTGTGGTAATCCAAACATAATCTTCTGTTGAAGAACTTATTTGTATCACACTCCACTTAGAGTAAAACGACTTTTTGGAATATGGTTAAGTCGTAAATTCCACAATTTAAAAAAGATTTTAAAATGTTTATGTTAGCCTAGAAATGCCACATTTTTCATCTTTGTACTTCTTAAATTGTAAGCGCATTATGTGAAAACCAAATGTAATGATTTCAAAAGGTACCTACTTTTGGCTATAGTACCTATTTGTAAGAAACATGAAAATTTGAATTAAAAAGTTGTAATAGGTGGCACAATGTAAACAATAATTTTACTTTAATTTAATTTTATTAGCTTATAAGTAATGTGAGATTAAAAGTAAAAGATACTTACTTCTTTCATAATAGATACTACATAATTTCTACTTCAGGGTAGCAAGACTGCAACAAAAAACTGGTTTATAAAAACATGTTCTGATACAAAGTTGAAGATTTTCAAGATATTGCAAATGTGTCTTGTATTACAAATACAACGAACATTTACTGTGTGTTATCTCGGACAGAGACTACCAATGTTCACATTATTTAGGATTAAGCACATAAATGAGACACGTAATTCATTCAATGTCATCGAAAGCCACATTTCTATGTTTTCGAGTAAACGGTGTCATTTTACGTATACCAAATAAAGGTAAGCCATAAAACAGGCCCGTGCCGAAGATCTCCCTCGAATCCCACGTTATAGCGGGACCTAACTGTGTTAGGTGATCGCGTTAGTTCCATACATACGCCCCTGGTACATAAATGTACAAATACCAGGGCGACATACCCCGTGAGAAGGTATAGACGTAAGCCAAGATACACCTATAGCCGACTGACATAAAAGAAGATACTTAGACGGGATAGCATCTCTTCCGACTGACGCGGTTTATTGGATACAGTACCATTCGTGACGCCTGTGTGAACCATGCTTGTTCAGCTTGGAAGACTTGCCATTTTGCGTTTATTATTATTATGTATTCTTTTATTAATCTGATGAGTTTTGTGTCCGCCGTTCGACATGGCAACATCTTGACGCGTTTCGCGCCTCTTTTGCTTTGAAGGTACGACGAGTTACGTTCGGTTGTTTTTTTTTTGACGTTTCGAGTTCGCTTGGCTAATGACGTTTTGTGAAAACAAATGTTGACAGCAGACGGAAACAGGTGAGAGAAAAAACATTAATTCTGTACCCGCATGTACCAGCATCGAATGTATTAGAATTGATTTAATTCAGATGACATTCCTACTTACGGTTCTATTTGAGATAAATCCAATTTGTCGCCACGCAATGTTATTATTTTGTATGATTGAAAAGTGGTTATTTATTGTTGTTATAATGTCAATATTCTGTTATCACATTTTGCAATTCACCAACATATAGTCTAGGTGGGTACCTAGTACAAAATATCGTAATGAAAAGATATTTATGAAACGATATATGCTCAGAAAGTACCTGTAGGTAACTACCTGAACATTGTCATAGTTTATCACAGCACCTACTTACGAAGTTGAAAATGTTATCAAAAGGTTAACATAAATCTTGTACGCGTAGGTCTAAGTCTCTATTGTGTAGGTACCTTTTTGTATTTCATGTTTTTCACAAAAATGTCATAGTTTTATTTAGCTCCAACCTATCTACCGACATCACTTTCTAGCTTCTGGAAAGGTCCCTGAATGCGATGTTGACATTTTCAATTGACATGTTTCATTGACACCTACCTATCTACCTAAAGATTTTTCCGTATTATTTTAGCGCATGCGCAAATGAGTAAAAATGGCGGCGGGGCTTTAAAACTTCAACAGTTTGGTAGGTACCTACCTCCTCGTCCAATATGTTTCATTTTGGGTTTTAATCAGGGTCTAACCCACAACGTTTGTTAGTATAGGAATTTATATATATATATGTTCAGTTTCAGAATGGTTTCCAATTATCAAAGGGCCACCATTGATATTCCACTGTTGTTCATAATATACTTTCAGTGGTTAGGTGTTAACCAGCGATTGTACAACTGTGGGGCGAGGCCTTTGAAAAATCTAATGAAGTTAGAACATTTTCATACTGAATACATATATTATTATGTGCCTAAATCCTTGTTATTATTTATTACTACGAAAAAATGATTCTTTGTGTAATGCTCATATTATGAACATTTATTTGTTTATTTCAATAGCACTTATAAGTATTTATTTAAGTCGATCTAGTTAGACATCTGCGTGATCCCCTTGCTCGTCTCTGAATGCTTGAAGTCGGTTAAAATGCGAACTCCTTGTATGGCTTCTTTTGTTATTCAAAATCAGGGGTTGATCCCACAGAAATTTTGATTTTATTAAAAGACAAATAACTTTGTACATATAACTTTATTTGATACACACTCTACTTTCATGAACAATGTTTACCTCATCAGGAGTTAAAGTATATTGAAGTTTCAAATTAAATATAGATCATAAATTGTGTTGAAATACTGGTATTTTGGCTAATTGCGTATAAAAGTTCGGATAAACCAGCAATAACGTAAAATGAATGTTGATGCTGGCTGTGAGGCTTTTAGAAAAAATAATGATCTTTAGTAAGAAATAAATGACAATAGTTTGTAAAAGAGTTGACAAATTCGCTTCTAGTAAAATCATGGACAAGATGATAAAAAGACAAATTTGTTGTTTTTGTTAATGTTTTTGGGGTGTTATGCCGTGTTTCGCTAACTCCTTCTCCATCATCAGGGCAGATGAGCTCATCTGCCCTGATGATGGACACTGTAACGCTGTCCGAAACGTTGGCTAAAGAAGGAGTTAGCGAAACACGGCATAACACCCCAAAAACAATAACAAAAATACTTTTTGGCCGTGAAAACCTAAAAACATACCAAATTTGTTGTTGAATATTTAGATAAAAAGCGACACGCACGTTAAATTGAAAGTAGAAGAGTCCATAGATGGTAATAAATCTAGATGAATTTAAATATAAAATGACAGGCAGAAAATGAATTTAAAGGACGACACAACACTCAAGAGTTATTATCTACCTTTCGACAAAATTTAACATGGCTTGCTAATTTCTGACTTATCTGAAACATAGTTGAGGAGTCTTTATTCGAACGTAGGCATTTTTCCAGATTGACCTAGGTATTTCTTTTCTTCAGAATGACTCTTTTGAAAATCACTTTTATTTATCTTTTAGGAGAAAACGCACTTACAGATAATAACAGATATACATAAGCCTTAAGATGAAGCCGTGCGAAATAATTCAAAATAATACAAAATCACGTATTTTGTTTTGAAAATTTGATCACTTAGAAGTATTATAAATGCTTCAATTAAATACTGTGTGTAGAACATATCTTGGCCCTTAAATATATCGTCTTTTAATAAGCCTAGAAAAAAAATAAAGTATTCGGTCCATAAAAAAACACTTTCAAGTGCAAACTCTTCTACTCATACACCCCTTTTCGGAAATGATTTTATAGTTTAATGTAGCAAATTCAGTAGCTTTTATGATAATTGCAAGAAAAAAATATATTTACGCCCGATATTCACAAAATAAAATAAAATAGGCATTTTCGCGTTGTTATTTCACAATACGGCCGGCAGTCGACGAATTTGGATTTTCAAAGTGAACCTTATGTCGTCCGTCCAAGGACTACTGGCTTGCCACACCCATTTTCTATCAGTACTGCCCCGGCCGGAGCGGGAAATAGACGTATAGGCTCGCGTCGCTTGGTTCCGTGAAATCAATTTTAAATTTCCTTGTTACTACAATAAACAATGCGTAAAAAAGGATTTAATGTTATTAAAGGCCTTTACGAAATCAACCTGTAAAAAATAATCTCAAATATCTTTTCCAACCTTTCCAAAAGCCTTTTCTCAAGAATTTTTAAACTCCTTCCAGATAGGGGCGTGAATTTCAATTTCATTTTTTTCCTGGACTATTGGATCACCTTAAGAATCAACCTTCTGAGAATTCGCACGCTCGTTGAACTCTTCTAACAGATTAAGCAAAAATCATGTCCTCTAATTGTCATTTTCATTGTGGAAGTGAAGCTTCGATGAATGAGCCAGATTAAAAATAAAACTTAATTTACCCACACTGAATTTAAAATGTTTCAATGCTCAATTTTCATGGAAGACTAAGATATTTATTAGTTACTTATAAAATACCTTAAGCTACTGAGAAGTTTTTGCTGCTTTTCTTTTAAAAACCACTGTCTTTAAAAAGAAAATCCCCTTTACATTTTAGAATCTCTGGAAACCATTCTCCGCTACCCTTCGTGTATAAAGCAATGAAGATTTTAATTGAGTTGACTTGCCTCGCTTGTTATTTCCTCAATTTGAACAAGTCAGATATTTTATCCTGGGAATATTTTTTTACAGGGCATTGTAGGGCATTGTAGCTAGCTTAAAAAAACTTGAAAGACTGACTTCGAAACCGTTTAGTAGGTAGCTTGAGGTTTTTGAATACCGCACAAGCATTCCAACAAGAACTGTTCCTGTCTGGAGCCAGTGCAACTATGGCATCCCCGATTGGGGTTTGTTGTGAGGCTGAAGGTAGTGGGGATAGGAACGTGATAAGGAAGAGGAAGTTGGTAAAGTACCTGGCCACCAAACATGGCTAAAGCCATTACAAGCAACAATTTTCATTTCCGAATAGTGATCATACACTGATCATACTGGTCATAGGTACTGAGAAAATCTTCCATTTTGAAACATGCCGAAAATTTACCATGCGTCATAAAGAAATAAAGTAAATTTATCAAATAAAGGATTCGAACCAGGACCTCCGGATTACTAGTCGAGAATCTTACCTCTCGACCACCGTTTTAGAGTGGATGAATTTTATACATGGGACAATTAATAAATGAGGACTTACTTACACTCTTTCTTTCTACGTCTCTATTTTTCTTTTTTTAAAAAACATACTTACCTACCCGTGTAGGTACTTATACCTTTCGATATTTGTGCAATATTCAATGTTGTTTAAATGATGTTCTAAACGGTGTCTCCCCTCCTAGATTTATTATTTTACTAGCTTTTCCCCGCGGCTTCGCTCGCATGGTATTACATGAAAAAGTAGCGGTTGAACTTATCAATTATCCCCCCTCCTCCCCACCCCACCCCCTCCCGCATTCCATACATTCATTCCCTTACATTCAGTTTTCAAACATCTAGCCTGCCACCTAAATTTCACAACGAAAAAAATAATTATCCAATTTTGTTAATTCGTTCGGAATTTATGCGCTTACAAACATTTCGGATGTTTATTTTTAATTAAATATTTGGAAGTTTGTTAATATAATACAAAATTACACTTTTTATTATTCAGTCTTTATAATCGTTACGAATTTTATTTTTAATGTAGGAACTCTTATCTGACATTTATTCCAGCTTGTCCAATAAAAGCAAAACATATTCTAATATTTGAATTTTCTGGGGCAGTAGCTGACCAGGGGGCTGAGTACCTACCAGTTTAGAGCCCACAAAAATATCAACATCGTTTCCATGGGAATGATTTTTTTCTGACATTTGCAATTAACTCGCTTTTGTTAGCGACAGAAAACGTATCACAAATATAATATATTAATATTTATAATTTCATAACGCCAGAGCTTACCATCATATACAACATATAGTCTGCGCATATAATTTAGCTTTCTATTGGTGAATGAATTTTTAAAGTCTTTTTATTGGTTAATGCCTGAAAAGGTCATAAACAAACTCGAGCAGTTTCGCATTTATAATATTAGTATGGATGTGGGTATTGAGGTCATCGAACCATTGATATGGTTTTGATGCTAAAAATATAAGTGCTTTTTTACAGTGGTAGAATATTTTGAAAAAAAATCTGAATAAGTCGGGTTTTGGGTTGAATAAACCTTGCGTAGAATATATTCGGAATTAATCTGATCAACAGATTTTTTTATTTAAAAAAAAAAAAACATTATGGTTAGGTTATGGTATACTTTTAAAAATATTCCTTACAATAAATTAAGTAAGTAGGTACAGATCATGAACAAATAAAAATATTTTGATGCCTAAATTGTTTAACACAATATCTTAGCAAAAGTTTTATTGATCGAAACATTTATACCTAATAGGTAGTAGGTACAATACTTATTTAAATTGTCTAAAGAAATAATATTTCAGGTAAAATTCATCTCATATGTAAAAATACATATGTGTTTGTTTGTATTTTATGCGCTGCTATACCGTTCATCCGATAGCGAAGAAACTTTAATGATTTGTTGTGCACACGCCTATAACGCAAAGGACTGAAGTAGGCTATATTTATATAGCCTACTTCAGTCAGAACTTAGCTTACTTTAGCCGCGCACCACCTGTAGTAAAAAAATTACTACAGGTGGTGCGCGAGTGGTTTGAAAATGTGTATTTCATATATTTTAGCGACGGGGGGGAAGGCAGGAGGGGGAGGTAACGAAGGAGGAGGGGTTTGAAGGAGGTCTGAAGGGGGAGGGGAAGGCGAGGAAGATGGAAGGGGAATGTGGGAGGGCGAGGAAACGCGGGAGGGGAACGGGGAAGCGTGGGAAAGGATATGAAGGGAGTAACAATTTATTTCTTTGAATGGCAGTGCAACACATGCCGGGTACCCGCTAGTATATAATATAATAATAATAAATATATCAGAATAACGACTGAATTATCTACTCTAAAGAGAAAACCCTTTTATAATTCTAGACGTTTAGTGTAATATCGAATATTGTCAGTGTGTTCTCGATGAATTTAAGTAATATTTTGCCATTTTATATAGCCTATAGGCTATATAAAATGGCAAGTTCTGAATGAAATTTGTGTAAAAAAATTACTACAGGTGGTGCGCGAGTGGTTTGAAAATGTATGTATTTCATATATTTTAGCGGTGGGGGGGAAGGCAGGAGGGGGAGGTAACGAAGGAGGAGGGGTTTGAAGGAGGTCTGAACGGGGAGGGGAAGGCGGGGAAGATGGAAGGGGAATGTGGGAGGGCGAAGAGACGCGGGAGGGGAACGGGGAAGCGTGGGGAAGGATATGAAGGGAGTAACAATTTATTTATTTGAATGGCAGTGCAACACATGCCGGGTACCCGCTAGTATATAATATAATAATAATAAATATATCAGAATAACGGCTGAATTATCTACTCTAAAGAGAAAACACCTTTATAATTCTAGACGTTCAGTGTAATATCGAATATTGTCAGGGTGTTCTCGATGAATTTAAGTAATATTATGAAAGAGCTCTCAGAAAAATCATAGAGCATTTTTTGACCATGTTTAACCTACAGGCACATTATTTAAGATAGAGGGACATATCGCAGATTACTTGAAAACTTGACAGTTCGTGAGCCACTACACCGCGGTCGTCGCGTTTCAGTTGCCTTGTTGACAGGTTCCGATGGTAGCGACTCACGAATGTGGGGCGCGACACGCGGCTGTGTGCGGACCGCCAATGAAATTCACCTTTCCTGTGGACAGCGATTGCATCCCCAACTGTTTTTTTTCAGTTTCTCCATGAGCGGATAGCCTAACTGAGCGCTCCACACGCTCTTGTATCCTATTTCAAGTGGATCAATGTTTAACAAAATATAATTATGTTGTGAATTTAATTTGTTTTATATTACGTATGTTTTGTTTAATTTAAGTAATTAATTTATGTAAAAGTGTTTGTTTTATTTCATATAAGTAATTTTGTTTATTTTTTCTTATCACACAAAAGAAATTGATAATTGTATTTTTGGTGGGTAGTGTGTATAAAATAAAATAAAATGATAAAATTCAGCAGAGCTGTCGATTCCACATAAATAGATTAGTAAATATTTAAATAAAAGGGGTTTTAAAAATAATTTATGGTTTCAGTTTTGTTCACATGAGTTTGATTCCCAGGATTATTGTAGATAAAATAATAATTTAGATGTTACTTTGTCTAAATTAATTTATTTAAACGCTTGCTGCCCTCTTCTTGTTACGTTTAGTACCAGTGGTTAAATTTAAAAAAAGTTCAAAATTGTTTATTATAAATTTTTTGAATATTGACATCTGTACTTATCTGCTTACCTTAGCTTTACCCCCACATCTGAATAAATATTAGGTACCAATTATTTTTTTGTTGTTGTAAATTTCTACTCTTTGAATTTATGTTTATAGTTAGGTGCGTTATTATCGTATTTTCTATTTATTTATTTATATATTTGTTTTGCCACATTATTTTTCATTTCTTAGTATAATCCAGCAACGTTGGCCTCACCGAGTGGTTTTCTCGTGGTCCCATATCATAATATATATATATTTTTTACTTCAACTTAAGTTTTATATTTTTTCTTCAAAACTCGTAAATTCACTTTGCGGTGTCATTTTAATTAAATGAAAACAAATAACTTTTTATAAATAACTTATTTAATCAAAATATTAACTTATTTCGAGAACCGTGGGTTTTTCAGGATAAAATGAAAACGAAATATGTTTTTAAATATTTCATCAAAATTAGCAAGAGATTCCAAAGATGTTGATATTTTTGATTAAATAATTGGTGTATGCAAAGTGATTTGTTTTCAATTAATGTTTTTTGTTTTGTTTACATAAACTATCTAACTCGCTTCTTTGTAATTATACAGCAGTGTGCGTGCGAAAATAATAATTTTATTCCTTTTAAAATTATTTCGAATCGAATTCCCACCAATGTTTGTAAATTTTTCCCTAATCTAAAAAAACTTATCGGGATTGAAATATTGCAAGAAAGAAAAGAAAAAAAAAGGATAGTAGGTAACTATCGTATCGATAGTAGGTATATTCATTTTGTTCAACTTTTCAAATCTTAAGGTGATCCACTAGTCCTGGAGAAATTCGACATCGGAATCCACGCCTCCTTTAGGGAGGGATTTAAAAATACTTGAGAAAAAGTTTTTGGAAAGGTTGGAGAATGTATTTGCGAGTTGTTTTTCATAGAGGTCTGTAAAAAATATTAAGTTTTTTTTACGCATTGTTTATTATACTAACAAGGAAATTTAAAATCGGTTGCACGGAACCAAGCGACGTGGAGTCCAGAGACGTCCAGACACCCTCGTGTCGGGGCGGCAACTAATACAAAATGTATATGTAGTCCTTATGCAAATGGCGTTAGGTTTAATTCTCAAATCAAAATTCGTTGAACGCCACACATTTTGATTCATGCCAAAAAAAACAGCGCTAAATTGCGTTGTTTTGTTTTATTTTGCGAAATTCAGGCACAAATTTTAAAAGGTTTTCCGATTATTTCGCCACATTATATAATGAAACTTTATCCGAAAATGGATTCATTTGTAGGAGATTTTGGCCCTTGAAAGTATTTTTTATAGGTCTGATACTTTATTTTTTTTCCAGACATGCAAAAGGACTCTTACTCGGAAAAGAAAAATTACTCGATTATTTCCAAGGCCAAGATGTGTTCTAATTGCAATATTTAATTGAAGCATCTACAATATTTCTAAGCGATACAATTTTCAAACCAAAAACACATGATTTTGTATGTTTGCATTATTTCGCATGGTTGCATCTTAAGATGAAGCCATAGTAAATAAAGCAAAATCACACAAAATCATGTGTTTTTGTTTTGAAAATTTGATCGCTTAGAAATATTATAAATGCTTCAATTAAATAATGCGTGTAGAACATATCTTGGCCCTTAAAAATATCGGTCATTTTTTTTATAAGTCTTTTAATAAGCCTAGAAAAAAATAAAGTAACAGGTCTTTAAAAAAACACTTTCAAGTGCAAACTCTCCTACTTACGAACATCTTTTGGGATATGGTTTTATTGCTTATTGTAGCAAATTTAGTTTCTTTTATGATAATCGCAAAAAAAATATGATATTTACGCCCGATATTCACAAAATAAAATAAAATATGCATATTTGCGTTGTTATTTCACAATACGGCTGGCAGCCGACGAATGCGGATTTTCAAATTGACCCTTATGTCGTTCACCGAAGGACTACTGGCTTGCCACACCCTACTTTCTTTCAAAACTCCCCTGGCCGGAGCAGGGAGCGGACGTGTGACTCCACGTCGCTCGGTTCCGTGAAATCAATTTTAAATTTCCTTGTTATTACAATAAACAATGTGTAAAAAAGGAGTTAATGTTTTTTTTAGGTCTTTACGAAATCAACCTGTAAAAAAAAATTCTCAAATACCTTTTTCAACCGTTCCAAAAGCTTTTTCTCTAATATTTTTAAACTCCTCCCACAATGGGCGTGAATTCCGACTTCGATTTTTCCCTGGACTATTGGATCCCCTTAATGTAATATGCAGAACCTATCTACGTAAACTATTTTGATATTTCGATGTCTGTACTGCGTCTGTAGGTATCTCATTTAACCCTAAATAAAATACTTAACATGGCGATGACGGTAGGAAGGTTCCTGAGCAGACACAGGTGTCGAAATTAGAGGTGAAAAGCGCCAAAGCTGGCATCGATGCTAAATCAATTCAGGTGGGGCATTATAGATAATATTATTTATGTAGGAACGCGTGTTAGGGGAGGGGAACGAGGTTTGCGGGACGGGTGAACGGGAAGGGTGGAAGGGGAAGGGGAACGAGATGAATGGGAAAGAACATGCAGAGAGAAACAATTTCTTTATTAAGTGGCATTGCAACGCATGCCGGGAACTCGATTGTATACCTAATCTAAAATCGACCAGTCCTAATGAAATGCAAAAAGGATTAAAGGGTAATTTTTAAATTCAAGTAATTTAAGACAATGATTTTTAAAATGGTAACATTTAAATTAAAGTTATAGATATTTTAGATGTATTGATACGTGTATCTTGCAACAACCACTGTTCTCTAGATATTATTTCCTATGCCTTCGTGCGAAGGTCCAAATACTTACCTGTTTCGTTAATACAAAGACCTCAGCTGGTAGGTACCTACCCAAGTTCTTTGATTTAAATATAGCAAATTACTCAATACATAAAACATTGATTTCTTATTCCTTACAAAAAGGTTGAAACAATTTTTTATTGTTAAATTATTTCTTCAATATTTCTTTAATATTTCTTAATATTTTATAAAATTGATATCAAATGTATTATTCTTCTAATGAAAATTATTGTTTATCGTTTTAATATTTATCAAATAATTAAATTATTTTTTATTTGTTGTTTTCTGCATAATTCAATTTGGGAGGCGGGAATGGGTACCGCCGCCCCGGGAACCTTTATTGGATAACCAACACCTCTGCCATTGGTCACCCCAATGTGTCTCGGTTTGCTACGTTTGGTGATTTAGCAGGAGTGCCCGGATTCATGGGGTGAGGTTTGTCTAGGTCTTGGAGGCGGATGACCAGGACACACTGAACCCCAGATTCCTACCCACCCCAAACCCTTCTCCTTCCCAGAACCCTCATCTCCTTCCTTTCCAAAAAAAAAACCCTCCACACAGCATCCCCAAGATGACATAGGCCCTGAGGGAAATTATTTTTCTCAGGGCCTCCTGTGCGGAGTTCATGTAAAAAAAAATAAAATAAACAAGTCCAAAACAAAAAGATTTATTATTTTCACACAACCATAAACAAATTAAAAAAAATGTACCTACACAAGTTCTTCGGTTAAAATATAGCAAATTACTTAATACATAAAACATTGATTTCTTATTTCTTACAAAAATGTTGAAACAACTTTTTATTGCTTAATTATTTTTTCAATATTTCTTTAATATTTCTTTACATTTTATACAATTGATATCAAAGCTATTATTCTTTTAAAGAAAATTATTGTTTATCGTTGTAATATTTATTAAATAATTATTTTTTTTATTATTTGTTGTTTTCTGCGTAAACAAGACCAAAACAAAAAGTTTTCAGGAAACTCGACGTTTCTTCTAATTGAATACAAATTTTCAAACACAAATTATTTTCAACATAAAGTACATCTGTAATTTTCATCTAACAACCATAAATTAGTAAAACAAAATAAAAAAATATTGAAAAATATTCTTTATATTTCATAATAATTATTAAGTTATATTAAAATCATCCCTATTCATAAACCAGGGTTTAATTTGGTAAATGGTCTCACTAGCACCATCTAGTTGGGAAACGCGGAAACCTGTGCAATAAAATCTTCTCCTTACTAAATTTTACTGTTTAGTATCCAATAAGATATTTTTCTTTCCTCGCATTCCTACCTGCAAGAAAAAAATATTTGCCTCACTTTCCCACTTGGTCACTACGTATTTTTTGTTTCACTTCGTATATTCTTATGAGAATATTTGCTCTCTCGCTTTGATATACGGTTTTATATGATTAACTGTCTCTGTCTATCACAGATGTCGGAACTGTATCATTTCCTTTGAGACAGAATTATGATACAGGATGGGACAATTTTATCGCACGCACAGTAATGACTATCAAAAAATTTATATATTTTATTATAGGTTCATGCATTTTTCAAGCGCACTATGATATTTATGTTCTCACAGAAAGAATAAAATGCCTCTTTTCGTTTAATTTACTATTTTTTACAACAAACAGTTGGTAGGTACCTACAGAGAATAAAATATCTTCGATAGTTTCCAAAAAAAAATATTCCGAATGAAAAATGGTTTAACCTAATAAACCTATATATTTTTGATAGCCAGTCATACTAGTGACAAAACTGAACATTAATAAAGTCATTAAAAAAGGCAAAAGGTTACTTTAGCTTTGCAAGCAACTTTTTAATCACTTTTAATGACTTAATTGATAATTTGTATTTTTGTAAATTTATAATTAAGATAATATTACGTAGTATATTTGCAGAGTGGAAGTTATTCCAAGTATCGCCCTGGTGTAAGACCGCCATTCCGAATTAAAACATTGCTTCAAATGGCTGTAGGCATGTTTGGTGACCAGATCTTAACAGCCAGGTACTTCCCCACCTTCCTCTGTCCCATCTCCTTTCCCTTCTCACCACCTTCAGCGTCACAATATACCTACCCCAATTTCGAATGCCATAGTCTCGCTGGCTCCAGACAGGAGTATTTGGGTGTTTCGTACGGTAAAAACACTTTTTCAAAAATCAACAAAGTCATAAAATAAAATTCTATTCCTAAAATGTTCTGTTTTAGTCCTTGACCATAATTTTATTGATAATCCACCAAGTATAGCATTTTTTGGTAGGAACAAAACGTTTTTTTTAATGTTGTAATTGTAACCTTAATTTTTTTTATAATTGCGCTCAATAAAAACATGTTTTTAATTATTATTCGTAAACAGACTGTGACGTGCATTGCCTGTGACCAAATGTAGAAATATTCACATTCGGAAAGATATGGACAAATATTGTGCATTGAATATTCGAAAATAACATACTTAAAAGTAAAAATTTTCATCAGTTGATACCTTTAGAAATCATATTCTTTCAACGTTCAAATGTGATATAAAAATGATCACCAATTTATTGAAAAAAGTAGGTATAGAACAAAAAATATTTTATTTTCTTTGAGTGGTTCGTTTTTCTTCCAGGTTTTCACACTTTATTTAAATATTCCACGCCATGGCAAATAGAATGGACACTAGCTTTACTCATTATGAAGTAATATTTTCATATAATTCTAATATCTTTTCATATTATTGAATGTTGGAGGCGGGTATGGGTACCACCGACCCGGAAATCATTTATTGGATAACAAACACCTCTGCCATAGGTTACCCTAAGTGGTTCAGTACGTTTGGTTACTTTGGTGACCGGGTTCATGAGATGAGGTTTATCCAGGTCTTGGCGGCCGATGCGTCTGCCTACCTGCCATGTGGTGGGCAGGATCGAGAGAGACTTCTCAACGAAGGTATTTTAACCTCTCCAGCCGGAATCTCTCCACCCTTCACCTTGCACCACGGTTGGAGGGATGGATTCATACGTCCGTCACTCCTGGAAACACTGACCCCCAGATTCCTACCCCCCCTCATAACTATTTCCTTCCCAGAATTTCCTCTCCTCCCTTTCCTTACAAAAAACATCCCACACGGCATCCCCTAAGATGATTTAGGCCCAGAGGGAAATTACTTTCCTCAGATCTCCTGTGTGGAGCTAATATAAAAAAATATATATATATGTATATATCGATCCAAAATGGTTGTTCGTACATTCTTATAAAACCACTCGTATTGGAAAGGGGACATCAGAAGGATTTACTAAACGCAGATATAAATTAAAAAAGGTACTCCAGATGTTTTTTTAGAAATGTTATAAGCGTATTATTATAATCCTTTTAAAGTTTATTCTTTAATTGAAAAAAAAACAACTAAGTATATGCCGATGATTGTTTTTTATCAATTTTTCCAAATATATTCTTTTAATTCAATAATTTTTTGTCCTACCGTATACTTAAATTTCTGAATAAGATAATATTTCATGCAATGTTTACATGGCCCTGCCGCCATAGCATTGTGGGCGGGGCCTCCAACCTCTCGCCTTGATTGGCCGAGCGACCCGGCCACGTGATCTTATCCATCATGGCCGACGCCAGACAGCTGATATTCTGTGGATCGAGACTAAAAGAGGCGAATTGGATTTGAAATACAAAATTGATTTAATAAGGGCCGGTGTAGGATTTATAAATATTTGTTGGCGAGAAAAAGTTTTTCAGTTGTCTAAATTTACAAAAAACTTATCCTTTTGATGTCATGAACACATCTGTGTAAAAAGTGTATTAAATGTTCATTAAAATATTATAAAACAACATTGAAATTAATTGATTTTATTAGCTAATGGGAATGTTCGAAAATTTTGAGGAAAGTTTTAAACATTTTCGTTTTTATAATACAATTATTGATTGTCATTAAACAATAAAACCTCATCATTTTTCTTTTTAACGCCACTAAAAAGCATGTTTGATTTACCAGTCTAAATGTTAAAAGGAAAAGTTTGAAAAAAAAAATCAATTCGTACCTACCTACCTAATATCTACTGATAAAATTTAAAAATTTGTTTTTTTTTTTTTTTTTTTTTTTACAGTTAATACCGCACAAGAGTCCCAACTGCTCCCGTCTGGAGCCAGTGAGACTATGGCATCCCCAATCAGGTATGTTGTGAGGCTGAAGGTAGTGGGGAGGGAAGGAGACAGGGAAGAGGAAGGTGGGGAAGTACCTGGCTATTCAGATCTGGTCACTAAACACGGCTAAAGCCATTTCAAGCAACGTTTCAATTCTGAATGGTGGTCTTACACCAGGGCGATACTGATAGTATCTTCCACTCTGGAACGTGCCGCAAGTACACTATTTATTATCTTAAATGAATAAATTGTGAAATTACACAAATTAATCAAATAAAATTTATTTGCGCACGCCGGGTTCGAACCCGCGACCTTCGGATTGTGAGTCGAGGGTCTTGCCTCGGAACCACGGAGGCCGTCATGTTTGTCTCGAATTACTTTTTATTCATTTTTTTTTAGAAATCATACTGCACCATTCCTCTTAACATGCTGTTGTGCTAGAGCATCTCCTGTTCAGCCGTGTGGTATCTAAATCGACTACGATTTCGGCTGAAGATTTCAGGTAATGCGTTGTTAGAATTCGATAGATTTGTTACCCGAGAAAAGCATTGAAGAGCTAAATCATTAGAAGTGTGTTGTGGGAGTGTCTGTGTGCCAGAATTTTTATCAATTGCTTGGCGAAAATTATCAAATAATATTGAATTCTTGATATTATAATCAAATTTATTGGCCTGTGATGGAGTCGAAAAGTTTTATATGAATTGACGACGTCCGTTTTCGTAATCGTTGTAGATTAGGTAGGTACTAACCCTTCATGCAAATTTGTTCATATACTTTTTCAGTAATTTTAGCTCGATTCATACGAAAAATGTTGTGTTTTGTAAAAAAAAGATACGTACTTACCTATGTTTTCTTTTGTCTTTAATATTTGTGTGTTATTAAAAATAATAGTAGATGTCAAAACTTAAGGAAATTTGGATCAAGTGAGTTTTTTTTTTATTTTGTAAAAAAAAATTGTTTTTGCAAAAATATCAGAAACTGTTCTTACAATACAGAGATAAAGATGGATTTCTTATAGGATGTAGGTAGGTATCTACCTACCCAATTTTGCAAAAACTTAAGAACAACTCCTACGGATCATTATTTCATTGTTAAAAAAAATCATCGGCATTTCTTCATTCAATATTAATTTTTTTACGTGGTACGTAAAAAAATTATAAAAAGAATATTTGCCTTCATAGAAAAAATTTCGCCTTTTTTTAATTATCCACTTCATATAACGCCTATTTGTTACTTATTAATTATATAAGGTATCTACGTAGATATATCAGCAATTTTTGTAAAGAAGTATTTTATAACGTGAAAAATAAATTCTTGCTTCATGTTTCGTCTTTGCAGTTATATTGTCACAATACAGAGCGAGATTTTATGAATGATTTTAAGACTTGTCTCCTTGTCTTTCGAGCGCTTCAAAAGCTGACCAGATTCAAACACGTTGTCAAGTAAAATTTACACTCAATATAAAAAGGGGCTTTCAATAGCACGTCACACGGAGTCATTTCATTGAAATGATTGGTTCCTTTTTACTTTTCCCGCCGAGCCTCACCGACAGAGGCGGCAAGCTTGAATTTTCCGGTTCTACTCGTATATTGAATATTGAATAATTTTATTTCTAGTTTGAATTCGGAATTCAAATGGAAATTTTTATCATTGCGACACCTACCGGTCTGTATTTTATACATTACGCGAGATTGGATTGTACCTCATACAAATCACCTGCCAACTAGTTATATGAATACAAATGGCTATTATAATCGAAAATATTCTGGTATTTCTGGTATTTGTACTTATATTTAACCTCAAAATGTTCTTAAATTAACGTAGCGCTTTGACTATGAGTATGTTCAATATTTTTTGTTTTCCTAAACAAGTTGTAACTAGGATTCAAATGGAACATTCTTTCCAAGTAATTTTAAATTAATTTTCGTCTTATGCTCGCATTATCATGCTACCATTTGTTACCACAAGTAGATATTATTGTTTTACTGACGTACATAAACTGTTTTTTTCTCTTGATTAAAATGTCAATCATTTGAAATTTTATTGCTTACATATCTTGTAGGCACAAATATAATTTATTTTTAATTTTTAACTTTTTGAATAAAAACTCCGAATTGTAATATTTAATTAAATGAAGACAATATAAGCGAAACTCAATCGAACATCTGTAGACAGAAAAATCAGAAAAATATATTGACAAATCTGGGACTTGAACTTTTTGATTTTTTTTATGTACAGATTTTCGATTGAGTTTCGCTAATATTGTCTTCATTTAATTAATCAAATTGCCTACATATTTTGAATATCGTTAAGTGTAGATACTCATCTATTACAGAAACTGCATTGCCTCAAGATTGTTCAATTCCATCAACCTGTGCCAAAACCTGAGCTCTTATAAAAAATGTCAAAAGCTGGGTGAAAAAAAAATTGGAAATCGGCGAAGTTTTCCTACAATTTATACTTCGTCTTACTATTTCTATTTATCTAAAATATGCCATGTCTTTTTTATGCCATGTCATCTTTTTTTCAATAGGTAACTCAAAAAAAACATTTTTTTTTTAAATTTAAAAAGTCACAAAATCCCTTGAAATCATTGAATCATATTACTACAGGTAGGTGTCTTTTTTATTTAAAATCAACTTTATTTAAAAACAAACTGTTTTATATACCTATACGAATAGGTGTATGTAGGTACTATACTTAATAGGTACCCAAGAATAGACACAGCCTTTCTAGGATTTTTATCACGTCTAATATTTTATGTTGTTATGTAGGTATGTACCTACCTCTTTGTATCTATCAAAAACCTTTGCCAAAAAAATGTAGGTATAAATCTTTGCAACATATTTAATGGAGAGTAATGGACGGACCACCAAACAACTCTGACTAGACACACATTACTTGCTTCATTCACATTCAAATCCATGTCATCTCACATATTTCTTACTCTTCTATTCCCGACTCTTGAAATGGCCCGACTACTTGAATAGCTTAATATTCTCACTTATTTCGCAATGTAATGTTTCTCTTCTTTCTCTAGGCAATATCCATTTAAATTTAAATTAAGAAATTAAACATCAATAAAATCTAAAATACAAATTGAAATACTAATAATTAAATAAAACCCCAACCCAAGTGGTTCGCTACGTTTGGTGATTTAGCAGGGGTGCCCGGGTTCGTGGGGTGAGGTTTTCCTAGGTCTTGGAGGCGGATGACCGGGACAAACTGAACCCCAGATTCCTATCCACCCCTTATACCCTTTTCCTTCTCAGAACTTTTCTCTCCTCCTTTTCCTTAAAAAAAACCTCCACACAGCATCCCCAAGTATGACATAGGCCCCGAGGGAAATTATTTTCCTCAGGGCCTCCTGTGTGGAGCTCATGTAAAAAAAAAAAATTAAAAAAAATTCGATAATTTTATCTGAAAGTAGATCTTAATATTACCTTGTACAGTAGATATGTGTTTACTTATATATTTACGTAGGTTTATGTACCAATCTACGCATCGACGGAAAGAGAAGATAACTCTTGGCAAAATAATATTTTTGAGTGTGCTTCTTTAGCACTGTTTTAAAACAAGCCGAACCTAAAGCAAGCCATCGCTGGAAATGCTTCAATTTAGGCGTTAATTGTCGGGTTGTATTCCGGAACGAGGCGAATGTAAAAAGTCCGGGTCGGAACATTGAGAAACTTCATTGTTGCTCTTGAGCCGAATTACGCCTTTGTTCCCTCTATCGAAATTTTATCTCACATTTGGCGTTCCCGGGCGGTCTTAAAACACCCTGAAAAATATTATTCCAAGTCTGAAATAATAATATTATATTCGTCGTTCGTTATCTTAAAAATTTTTGCCGTGTTTCACGAAATTCACATCGTAAAATGCTCGCCCTCTCTGGCCAGAGGTTAAAACATCTGATACCGAGTTATTATCAATTAAGATACGGGGTGGAATCATTTTTGGCTTAGTCAATTCTCAGTCGATACAGTGGCAAGGGAAACTCTTCAGGTAGGTAGAAATAAATATGTTAGCTATACACATTTTCTTACTAACGTATTTTAATTTTTTTTTTCCATTGTGCTTCAAAATGCATAATAAATTATCCAATCGAGTACCTATCAGTAACTCTAACACGGTGAAATCGATCATTTACAATACCGGATTGATAGGCGTAACTTCCAATATTTTATATCGATATTCCTTGCATTGTTTCACCGTTGACAGCCGATTTTGACAGGGAAGAAATGGATATACGCTGGCAACACTGGCGGACCTGTATACGAATTCACACTCTAAAACGTCAAACGCCAATCAATTACGTAAAAATACCATACTTATAATTTGACAATGTTGAATTGAACAACTCAGTTAATAAATTGATTGCGTCTTAGACGCATTATTCAAGTCTATGGATCGCGTATCCAATTTCTTTCATTTCATTTTATTAACTAAGTTAATAATTTTTCATAACGAACGATATAATTCAAAAATATGTGGATATAGATAGGGACAGCCGAAATTTATCGCCTTTGGAGGCAGCTCCAAAATTTATCAATCGTCGGTCGGAATAGTGTTAACAATCGTAGACCGTGCACTCAAATATTGCTAACTTACCATAGATGACCTGGTCAATTTCATATTGATATTGGTTTATATCGATCAACCATGCTAGACCTCCAGATCAGTTATCTTCAATATATTGAAGAATAAGCGAGTATCGATTTTATTAAAACAGCTGTTTTGTCCTTGAAATAATGTCCCTACAGTTTTTGCAAACTAATGTTGGACGGCAAAATAAAACCACATTGTGCAAACATTCAAAGAAACCCAATATAAGAGCACCATTAAAGCCTTATAAAGAAGGGTGCTTTTTTACAAAACTCCGTCGCTAAAATACTCCCATTCCCAGCGTGCAGGAAATACATGAAACGCGTTATTCACAAACGAGGTTTAGCGGCTATATTGAGATGAGATCAGTTCTGTAAGGCAGTTATGAAACTGTTTTCACTTTACATTTTTTCTGATTCTAAATCAGGGTCAAGTTTAGGGACTTTTTCTATTATCAATACTTAGCAGATGAATAATAAAAAAAAAATATGTTTTTGAAAAGTCAATTTTTATTCCCTATTCTAATTTGTTTTCTTTTCCGAACAACTCATGTAGGTCTCGTAGAAATCGTTGTGTCTCCTGTACCATCATTGTGAAAAATATGATATAAATGGTATTAGAAAGAGAAAAGATTCCGGTTTATATTCAAAACGAAAAATGTACACCTTTATGAAACCAAAAATTCAGACTACAATTTGAAAAACCTTTGGAAATTTTTTAATAATTATTTTTACTTGGATCGACAATAAAATGAGGTGACAGTAATGTTTCTACATTTGTCTAATAAAATATGTATGCGTTTTAATTTTTTTGTTATCAATAATTTTAGTTAGGAAAAATGTAACGAGCCATTTTTAAAACTTATGTTTGCATGCAAAATTTTTATACTTCAAAAATCATATGTTTACTTTGATTTATAAAATTATTTTATCACCTTTTAAAAATAGTTTTTAGTTTTCGGATAAATTCCATGTATTTATTGCAAAGTGAAAATATCTTGAATCTCTGACAAAATATGGTCGAGGGCTGAGGGATTAAATAATATTTGTACATTTCACATTACAAAGCCACACATTATTTATAAAAAAAGTTTTAGCCTCGATAATTAAAGTCGTTTTTTTTTTTAAATTTGTTAGTGGGTAATAATATCTAATCTGAAAATATCCACAGATTTGCCCACAAACGCCAAGAACCAAGAAAAAAGCTAGTTTTTGAAATTATTAGCGAGTTTGAGGCTATAAAAATGCTTATGATACCCATAACTTAATAATATTTGAATTGATTGATACTCAAAAATTTCTCCTCGAAGATTTTTTAATTTTTTTTCTAAAATGTGATCAACACACTGATTGATGGATCTACATCTTCCTCAGTAACTAATTTTTAAAATTAGCTCCACAAAGGAGGCCCTGAGGAAAACAGTTTCTCTCAAGGCCTACGTCACCTTTGAGTTTGCTGTGTGAATCTCTTTAGGGAAAGGAAGGAGAAGAAGTTCTGGGAAGGACAAAGGTGAGGAGAGGAGTGTTTTGGGTGGTCAAAGTGACCAGGAGTTACGGACGTTGGGATCTATCCCTCCTGCACTGCAGTGCAATGCAATGGCTGAAGAGGTTTCGGTTGGAGAGGTCTAGGTTAGGTCTCCCTCAACAAGCCTCTCCCGATTAAGTACGCAGCAAGTGAGCAAACGCGTGTGTCGCAAAGACATATGCAAACCTCACCCCGGCACCCCTGGTAAGTCAGAACTATGGCAGTTGTGTTGGTTCAATTAAATGGTTCCCCGGGCGGCGGTATCCATACCCGCCTCCCAAATTGATTGAACTGTTACCAGTTTCCAAAAAGCTCACAAATTATACTTTTCAGCGATAAAATTCAATGTTACATTTACAATTACACCGAAAAAACATCGAAATAATATGCAGAACAACTAACTGCCACTCTTAATAGCGATATAATGTAATCGCGGTTTACGTTAAACCTGGTTTTAACGCATTGTTCGTGAAACTAGACGTGGCAGAAAAGCAATTTATGACGGTCATAAAATATGTGAATGCAACCCAAAACACATTAAATCTCTGCGTAGTTCCAAAAGGACGTAACTCGTTTGCAAATGCTGCGCCGTTATAGGACTAAGCGGCAGTTTCCTTATGGCCCAATGTCGAATTTTGAGGACATTTAACGTTTCCATATTAGATCAACTGCCGCCGAGGCAGTTCGAGGTTTCGCCGCCAGGCTTTTCTCGGCAGCACTTGACGGATATTAGGAAAATAAATAATGGTTTGCGCCTTCGCTTAATAGTTTTTATTGGGAAAATTTTTTAAGTGCGTATTTATTATATATATATATATTTTTTTTAGAATAATAAACCTTACAATGGTCCCAGCTGCTCCCCTCTGGAGCCAGTGAGACTATGGCATCCCCAATTGAGGTATGTTGTGAGGCTGAAGGTAGTGGAAAGAGGAAGGAGATGAGGGAGAGGAAGGTGGGGGAGTACCGGGCATTTCAGATCAGTATGTAAATGCCACAAATATACTAATTGTGAAATAACACAAAACAACTAAATAAAAATTTATTTGTTCACGCCGGGATTCGATCCCGCGACTTCGGATTGCGAGTCAAGAGCCTTACCCTTTGACCACGGAGACCGTAGTAATTGGTTGGTAGGCATTATGAAAATGCTAACTATTACATATTGCTAGGTTGGTAGGTACCACACACATGCCCTAAAAATACTTGAAAATGAGCAACAATATTCCCTATCACAATTAAGGCAACTTTAAAAGTTTCAACATATTTTTTACAGTTCCCAAATCGGGCAGTAAGTACCTACCTAGTTTTACATTCAAAGAAAAAAAATCAAAATCATTTTAATATTGTCCTGCCTAATGTTTCTAACTCGCAGTCTCTCAGCTCAAAGAAAAAATTTCACAAGCGCCCTTGACGTATTTTTCCCGAAAAATGTAATTTTTTTTTACATTCCAAACCAAAGTTTTTACTAGATAGGTGTACTTACATACACATTAAATGGTTGCTGTCGGTACGTCGTTTACAGGTAGGCAGGTATCTTGAAATTTATATAAATTACATTATTATTTAGTAATATGTTCCTACAGAGGTTGCCCAATTATCTAGTAAAATATTAATCACATAATGTTTAAACATTATAAGGGTTGCTATTGATAAATCTATAGGTTTTTCCATAAAGACGATAAGTAGGTACCTATCTACCAAAATAATGAGAGTGCTGGCACGAAAAAGCTTTTGCAAAATGAATATTCAAATAATTTGTCGTCAATATTCAAATCAGACAAAGATTCGACAAATCTTCTTCACAAATAGAAAACGTTCATGGAATATTCCCAGAAACATTTAGCTAAAAGAGAATAAAATAAGAATTGATCTACATAAGCTGAGACAATGGAACGTTTTATAAGCAAAACCTCCCAAAGTAAAAGCCAGCCAGAAAGTTACTAGAACCTTTCCTCTGTTTATTAATCCACGAGAATACATTTCCTTTGTACGGCCACCCCAGCGGATCCGTGTAACTTCTAGCTTTAACCTTTGGAGAACATTAGGCCTCCCATGATGCCGGTTCAAGGGGGAAGGGGAGAAAGTAGGTTAAAGGGTCGTGGGGCGGGGCCAGAGCCCACAACCTGTGCTATCTGTGCTGATGATTCGGGACTACGATTGCAAAGGGTACAAGTCAAGTCGACCTCGTTGTTTTGACTTGGACTAAAATAATCTTAACTAACAAAAAAACATGTTTTCTGAAGAGAAATTTTTCTCTGACGGTGAGATTTAATGTAAAGAATTTGATGCTAATTGGTAAGCACCTATTAAATTTAAGACTTAACGTTATGTGGAATGTTTTTATTTTTATATAACTAGCTTTTTTACCCGCGGCTTTGCTCGCATGGTATTAGGGGGAAATTACTGTAGCGCTTGCACTTATCAATTATCCCCCACCCCTCCCTCTCCCTCTCCCGCATTCCATACATTCATTCTCGACACATTCAGTTTTTGAACACCTCGCGTGTGACTTAAATTTCATTTAGCAATAACTCGATTTGTTAGCGACAGAAAACGTATAAAAAATATGATTTATAAATATATATAATTTCATAACGCCAGAGCTTACCATTATATTTAGCCTACAGTACTTGCATTTAATTTAGCTTTCTATTGGTGAAAGAATTTTTAAAATCGTTTTATTGTTTTATGCGTGAAAGCGTAACAAACAGACACACGCAGTTTCGCATTTATAATATTAGTATCTAATCTTCATCACATGAATTTTGGTTTAGATTTTGGCTACTTTATCAGTACCAACCTATTTAGTTACCCAGGATTAATAACAAAGTTTGAATTATTCACAGAACACTTTAAGGGGATCCAATAGTCCAGGGAAAAATCGAAGTCGGAATTCACGCCCATTGTGGGAGGAGTTTAAAAATATTTGAGAAAAAGCTTTTGGAACGGTTGAAAAAGGTATTTGAGAATTTTTTTTTACAGGTTGATTTCGTAAAGACCGAAAAAAAACCATAAACTCCTTTTTTACACATTGTTTATTGTAATAACAAGGAAATTTAAAATTGATTTCACGGAACCGAGCGACGTGGAGTCACACGTCCGCTCCCTGCTCCGGCCAGGGGAGTTTTGAAAGAAAGTAGGGTGTGGCAAGCCAGTAGTCCTTCGGTGAACGACATAAGGGTCAATTTGAAAACCCGCATTCGTCGGCTGCCAGCCGTATTGTGAAATAACAACGCAAATATGCATATTTTATTTTTTTTTGTGAATATCGGGCGTAAATATCATATTTTTTTTGCGATTATCATAAAAGAAACTAAATTTTCTACAATAAGCAATAAAACCATATCCGAAAAGATGTTCGTAAGTAGGAGAGTTTGCACTTGAAAGTGTTTTTTTAAAGACCTGTTACTTTATTTTTTTCTAGGCTTATTAAAAGACTTATAAAAAAAATGACCGATATTTTTAAGGGCCAAGATATGTTCTACACGCATTATTTAATTGAAGCATCTATAATATTTCTAAGCGATCAAATTTTCAAAACAAAAACACATGATTTTGTGTGATTTTGCATTATTTACTATGGCTTCATCTTAAACAGTTTTACCCAATTACAAAAGAGTAGGTATTTATTTTACGAATCGTGCTTTAAAAAACTTAAAAAATATATTTTTATACCCATTTTATGTGACATTCGAGTCCATTGACTCTGTCACATTTTGTGTGATTCCAAAACAAATTATCTACCTAAAAAATAAACAAAACGGCATTTATTATCAGTATTGCTAAATCAATATGGTATGCATGCAAATACGCGACGTATTAAAAAAAATACATGGGTACATATCTAATGGTAGATACCTACTCAAGATAATCTAATTAAGGTCTGACCAGATAAAATAATTGGAAAATAAAATAATCATGTAGTCAACGACTTTATTATGTAATTAAGATAAAATAATTAATTTACTATAATCCACTATCAATAACATAATTAAAAATCAATATTGGTCCATTGTTTTCATCTAATTGAAATGTTGCCATAAATTGAATGAACAATTATTGAAGAAGTGATTTATTAACAAGGTAGGTAATTATTTCTTCAGAACATACCTATCTAGTACGTTAGCCTCTCAGAAACTGGGCGTACTGTACAGGGCCCGTAGATACTTTAATGTTACACAACTACTAACCCTGTACAAATCGCAAGTGCACCCCACGGTTGAATTTGGCAGCCACCTCTGGTCTGGAGCCCCAAAATACCTAAAAAAACCCTCGACTCTGTGCAGAAACGGGCGGTCCGATTGACAGACTCTTCTAACCTAACAAACGGATTGCAATCTTTAGAGCATAGGCGTCAGATGGAAATGCTGTCCTTGTTCTACCGGTAATACAATGGAAGATGCTCCGAGGAACTGGCGTCATTGATCCCTTCGGCACCGGTGCATAGTCGGGAAACATGCCAAACACGCGCCCAACATTTGTACACGGTTGACATTAGTCACATGAGAACGGGTCGTTTCTACGATTCGTTCTTGAGTTCAACAACTCGGCTGTGGAACGATTTACCGGCCTTTGTGTTTCCTCCTTCCTACAACATGGGTCTCTTCAAGACCAATGTTCATTCCTTCCTCTCCTCAAAAAGACCCTCCACACAGCATCCCAGATGACATAGGCCCTGAGGGGAATTATTTTCCTCAAGGCCTCCTGTGTGGAGTTAATGTAAAAAAAAAATAGTAAATAATGCAAAATCACACAAAATCATGTGTTTTTGTTTTGAAAATTTTATCGCTTAGAAGGCCTATGTTCACTCCTTCCTCTCCTCAAAAACACCCTCCACACAGCATCTTCAAAGATGACATAGTCCCTGAGGGAAATTATTTTCAGGGCCTCCTGTGTGGAGTTAATGTAAAAAAAAACTACTTTTATTAGTATGTATCTACCTAAAATAAAATGTAGGCAAATAATTATTTATTTATTATATTATTTACCTACTTAAACATCCATTGCAGCAATATAATTGATATTTTATGAAGAGTTACTTTAACTTGACACCATTATAATACCAATTACAATATAAATAACTAGTTGAGTGTAAATTGAAAAATATTCTCATTACGTAATTCGCGTAGCTTGCTAGTATTAGGTAGAAAAAATATTTCAACGAAAACAGCAGCAATGCGCATTTTGTTTGTAATAATGCAAGTTTCGTGGGAACCCACGTACTGTGTTATTGATTTTGCAGCGCTGGAAGAAAATATTCGTTGAAATTTTGCTCATGCGCACTCCGCAGACACCGAAAAGGTTCGCTCGGAGGAAAAGCTTCCAGCGAAACGGAAAATTTGAAAGCTTGGCACAATGCTTTATTTCCGGCGTTATCCCATCTTGCTGCTGACGTGGTTGTTCATGGGAAGACACCCCCATAACGAAAGAAGAATATCATATTTCCTTGAATGATAAGAACGGGTTTTATATTTAGCACCTACACAAGATGTTATATAGGTATCCCTGTGAAATATACACATTTATTAAAAGTAATATTTACATTTATTAAAAATTGTGCAAACTGAAGACAAATTCTGCAAATGTAGTGGGTATTTAAGTATGTATCTGCCTAATAACTTTCCGACGGCAAATGAAAAATAAATTCTGACAATTTTTGGCGTAGCAAAACGACTCGTTTGGTAACCTAAAAAAAAGGTAGGTATCTACGTTACTTACAAATGAAAATCTTAAAAATAAAATAATGTGTGTGCAAATGTAAATTTAATAATATCACTTAATTTTTGTTCACATTATAAATATATTTTTCATAATGTTTTTCATTATATCTTCAAAATTCGCAAATTCACTTTGTGGCGTCATTATTATTTTAATGAAAATTAAATAACTTTGTGTACACCACTATTTAATTAACAATATCAACATGTTTCGAAAACTATGTTTTCTTCGTCAGGATAATAAGTTAATAAAAAATAACAAAAGACAATCAAGTATAGACTAATTAGAATATAAAGATTTAAAAGATTTTTTATTATGTTAATGTAATTTTTTTTTACGCATTCTAAAATAATTTTTATATTTTATTTTATATAATTGTTTTTTATGATATTTTAAGTAATTAATCATCTCTCCTTTCTAATATTTTTTCTATGTTCTAATTAGTCTATACTTGATTGTCTTTTGTTATTTTTTATTAACTTATTATCCTGACGAAGAAAACATAGTTTTCGAAACATGTTGATATTGTTAATTAAATAGTGGTGTACACAAAGTTATTTGTTTTTCATTAAATTTTTCATTATAGATTAAAATTTTAATTTTTTCTCTTTATAAAGTAGGTAATAATTGTACCTATATATCACACCTTATATGGCAGGCTTGGATCGCACTATCCTCCCAGTCCTGCTGTATTAAAAAATTTTAACAAAAATGTCAAAAATATTATAACAATATTTGGATGATTTGTAGAGCGCCATACTTGTGAAAATCACCACGAGGGTGCAGTGAAATGAAACATCAACTTACGATTCTCTAAAAAACTGCCACTTAGTTTTGGATATAGGTATCTGTCCTAAGATCATGCCTTTTACGGTGGATTAATTTTAAAATTTAAAAATAAAACAACAAATAATGTAATATGTTGGATACCTTAATGACGTTTGATAATGATTCAACCTCAAAACGTTATACAAAAAATTGATTTCATCATATGTTTACAAGAATGCGTAGAATTTGAACCAAAACTCTGTGTAGGTATATTTATTCTTATAAAAAAATCTAAAAATGTTCTCCGTAGGTTTCATCTTCAACAAAGTAAAGTTTTAATGTGAACAAAAAATACTCTTAGAGCAAGAACACTTAACGGAATTTTTTACTAACCAAGTATTTACACCGCAATGGGACGAGTATTGACGAGACAATATGCACGAAAAAATTCACCCCATAAAATAATGAAAGGGTTGTAAAGGCTTTTCGTTATAAACCGTTTTGCCTTAATGTGATTTTTTTGTGTTACTAACGTGTTTCGTCGTCGCTTACAGGCAAAGTAGTTCAGTTTCCTTCGGGATTTTGATATTGCAAATCGTATTTAATGTTATAACGGCAGTGATGTTATTAATTACATTAAAGTTAACATGTTATATGACGATAACACGTTATAGATAACTGTGTTTATTTGCATTAAGAGTGGAGTTACCAATTATTTATAAAACCGTTTTGTGAACTAGTTATATTAAACAGTCTATCCATAATCAGCATTAAAAGTTAGGTCCCTAGGTTTACTAAGGAATTAAAAATGAACACAGGTGCTAAATGTAGGAGTATGCGTATCATGTGTATATGCTGTTAAAATAAATAATTGTGAAATCTAAAAGTGAAAAGAATAAAAAATCTTTGCAGAATTTACGTAATCAACGATAGTCGGATTAATATTTTAATAATTATGTTCATAATAATATCAACAGAGTTACTATATATTTCCGTGTAATATTACCTTAAGTACATCTTTTTAACTCTAATAATATTTATACTTATTGAACTTCTATCTACAACTTAACATAATAAGAAAACAACATACCTACTTAAATTGATCCCACTTATATCTGTCGTATCCAGTTTATTATGTTTTGTAATAGATACACACTTATTATTATACTCCTGAGCAACTTACCTAACTATAATAATGTGTACCTACATGTAAAAGTCTTCAAGACGTTAATAAATAAATAAAAAATAAGTATTTGTTATAGCCGTGAGTGGTAAGTACCTACCTACAAAATTGGTGAGCTTTTTACTTAACATATGCCTATTTAAAATATGTTAAAGATGTATTTATAGTCCGTCAAATAAGAGTAGAAAATATTAAAAATGGAACTACACATTTTGTAGGCTGGCAACACCAATTTAACTGTCAAATATTATTTTAAAGTGCAATGACACTGAATGTGTAGATTTTTTTTTTTTTTTAAAGAAAAAAAAATTAAAATCGAAGAAGCACTGTCGTTAAGGTACCTACTTAAGGAAATAAATTTTATTAAATGGTGTTGTACAAAGTGATTTATTTTAATTTAATTTAATATAAATTGAATTCAAAAGTAGATAGAAAGGAAGAATCACTAATGGTGAGTTTAGTTACACTACTTTTAGACCTGAATGAGTTAAATATATTCAGATCTAAAATTAGAGTCATGACCTAAAGCCCTGGCAACGCTAGGTACTTAAGCTAGTGTTAAATAAATGTGAGCAAATTTTTAAACTGTGCTTTATATTTTATTACAATATCGTTATTCTTCACGAAGTTAACCCAAAATTGAAAAGACATAATAATAATATTTCTATATGTAATTCTACTTGTGAGATCAGCCGGTATCTATATTGCAATGAAAAATATTTTTTTTTCTCTTTTGCCTTTTTAATTTTTTATAAAAATGTAAGTTACACAGCTTTACATTAACACCATTGAGTAATATGTTCAATTGCCATTTGAACAACAGTGGCGCCCTCCTACGTTTTCTACTCTTATTTGACAATCTGTAATTTATTATTCTGCCAGTCAATTTTTTTTCAGTGATTTTTCTGTCCACTACCTTATAAATTGCACGAATTTAATGATTCTCAATCTACATTAAAATTTGGCATAGATTATTCAATCGTCTTAATTCAATAATATATTGATAATGCAATCAATACCATAATAAGATTCAGGTCAAAAACTCAAAACAATTTGGATAAAATTCTATTTGATAGATAGTAGTTCGACTTTGTTCATAGATAGTAGGCAAGTAGTATCTACTATCTTAGGATGTTTCATATTATGACATCATTGTATTTTATTTGAGCAAAACTAGTAAATCACTTAGTCAATCTAATAAAATAACCAATAATATTGTTACAGTTGGTAAGGAGACCAATAACATAAGTGAAATAACAGAATAACGTATTTACTCTGCTAACCACTATTTAGTACAGTTTTAGATCTAGCCTCTAAGATTTAGAAATGACTCAATAAATAAATACTCTCATCGGAGCAATGTACAGAAGACCATGAACGTGTGTATCCACATTCTGGGCTAGGACTCGTAAATTAGAGCGTAATTGTGTTGTGGCATGAGGCTAGCAATAAATAAAAGTGCTCCGGGGCAATTAATAATTTGAAGTATAGTTCAATGGCCACGGAGTGATTATTTCACTGAACAGTATTGCTTGTTGTGGCTGCGATGGAAAATACAAATCGATTATTTGTTTAAACATTACGTAGTTTTCCACTGTAAGCACTTTATAGATTACGTTGGACTAAAACCTACCCACTATTTGTAAAGTGTACAATATGCATTTCGATGTGATGTAGTATGCTTCTACTTGTTGTAAATAGGTATTCGTTCCTAGGTGAGTTTATGGGGTCACAGTATAAAACCTTTTAAAGATAAAATTCCATCGGGTAAATGCGTATTTCACTTATCATAAAAATTCTCGTTTCTGTGTGTATGATAAACATTTTTGTTTTTAAAAAAGTAGGAGTTGTTTTAGATCGTGTGGTCATTGAGAAGCAATTTCTAAGCATCTAGAATATTTGCTTTGATTTGGGTTAGATTCAGTGGTACCTACCTACCGACATTATAAAATCGATC
The DNA here is from genome assembly GCA_936435175.1 of Glyphotaelius pellucidus. Classification (NCBI taxonomy): domain Eukaryota; kingdom Metazoa; phylum Arthropoda; class Insecta; order Trichoptera; family Limnephilidae; genus Glyphotaelius; species Glyphotaelius pellucidus. Next base: position 6,474,489 of record OW386552.1, on the reverse strand, counting down.
CAGATGATTAGTCAGACATCTACAAATACTAAGTTTTTAGATACTGAGGAACTTTGTATTCGAATGCTGAAGATGATCTCTTAATAATTTAAAAAATATTATTTACATGCCTGTGTTTACTTACGGTTCCATACCAACTGAGAATAAAAAAAACTCAACACCTCCTCGAAAAGTCATTAAAAGCTGTGGAAACAATAAATAAATAACTATCCGATAACCCTAGCCTAATTTAACCTATTTAATCAATTTTTTATATTTATTTTTTATCACTCTAAATGACTTATCTGAGATGGTTCTGAGTTGGTTTCATTCCAAGTTGTTCGGTCACCGTTTACTTAAGTACATGTTAAATATGCTAAAAAATAACACAACTGTTTGGATCATTAGTATACATTTTGAAATAAACTACTAGTGACCCAGAAAATAGAAACATTTTATTTTATTCACTACAAGTTTTTCTGCATTACAATTGATTTGGTGGTGTTTATAAGTATTGTACAAGATAGAAGGTACACTTTTACATATAGATACCTAACTGCATACTCACCTCAAATTTGATTTTTTCGGTGATGTCTGACTAACCAACTGGACGATCGATATCCACACAAAATCAACTCCTTCGTATACTTACCAATCTTCTTAAGGGTGAGTTTAAATGAATTTATTTACATCTTATGTATTTTATTAATATCTGTGTGGAGGCAAATACCACCTAATAATAATTATTAACCAGCATGTGGTCAAAATTGGGATAGGAATTTTATAATGCTGATTCCACTAAAGACTCGAGAATAAATGTATTATAAGACATCTTTCGTCCCAGGTTCACATACACAAATTACAATATTTCAGGTGTATGCAATAACTCAACATCACATAGAAGTTTCAAGAAGTACTTACTCCACAGGGAGCATGACCCTCTACGCCTACCCACGTATAAAGTCCTGCGTAATTTATTCACTTACTTTGAAAAAATAACAGTCATCATCACGTTATTGCGAGTAACATAATTAACATTTCAAATTTAATATTTCCTCTCACAAATTCACGAAACGATTTCTTTAAGCGGCTTCATTTAATTTTATCTGGAAATTTACAAAAAAATCAACACTGAAAAACTGAGAACCCAAACGTCCAAAAAGGTTGATTAAATTATTATTTTTGCATATTTATTAGATTCTCCGCTTTGAACAAACTTGGTTTCGGAATTATCGCCCTTTGGATTAATGGCTTGGCTGCTTTTTGAGGCGGAATGGAATGAAAGCTATTCCATGAGCGAAGCCAGCCAAAGCAAAGCTCGGCTTGAAGCTTAAAGCACTTGAATTATTATTACGATATTCCTCAGTCGCATGGACGTAAGTCGCTCGCAGTGCACTGGAAGCTCATAACACTAACTTAATATGAAAGACACAGGAATAGGTACCTACATAATATTATTTACTTGATCGTAAATTGTACAATCAAACACTAATTCCTTGCGCGTAGGAATGCTAGATTGTCGGCTAATATTTATAAAGCGGCCACACATTAAAATCGACCTAAGTAGATGTTTAAAAGTATTTATGTATGTTATATCTATGTAGCATTCCAGAATATCATTTAAATTAATTATTTGTCGTTTTGATCATTTCTGTTTAATGTAATCCTTGCATTTGATTTTTATAAAACCAATATTATTAAAGAAATGTTTTATATATTATGCCTCACTGCTTTTTTATAAATGGTAAGTTAAGCCTATTTGCAGTTGATATTAAATTATAATTATCATCCAGCATCGGATGTTTACATAGGTAATAGGATATAGTTAGAAACACAACCATGTACTTAAAACGTGATTTTAATGACTTTAAACACGTTTTACAAATAAACTAACAATGTAAATAATTGTTTGTATGATCTGAAGATACTTCTGCAAAGATAATGTATTGTAATATGTACGTAGATACTTTATTGGTAAAAAGCATCTCTCAATTTGCAAATTATCGTTATTTTAACCGGTTTCCCATCCTCGAGTGAAACCTTATTCAATAATATTATTTAAGTTTTTTTCCACATATCAAACCACCTATTAATTTTCTTAATTATGAAATCATAGCTTATACTCTGTAGGTTAATGTTAAAATTGTCTTATCTATGTGTTTATTAATGTCAAGAACCTGATTTTTTTTAATAAAGATTTCCATGGAACCAAATAGATATTATTTTAGAATTAGATAGCAGGTAGATAGGTACCTATGTCTTTACGAGTTCTTGAAAACTAATAGATTTTTAATTACGATTTTGGTGGATAATCACAATGAATGTTTCTCTTAATAACCAATAATTAGGTAATTTATTTCTTGCTCATTTAGTTAGATAATTAAATGCGAAAACCAAAAGATGGTCTCATATCATTTTCATCTTGGGGATTATAGGTACATGGTAGATATAGCTATAGGTATCAACTTAGTTTTAGTTATTTTCTTGCCTTGTTGCGCCCTTAATAACAGGTATGTACTGTCTCGTATTTTTAAAATTATTCCTATTTTTCCACTCAAATATCGTTACAGTACCATTATTTTAATATAATTGTTCTTTGGTATGTTTTTAGATATTCACGGCCAAGAGTATTTTCGTTATTTGTTTTTGGGATGTTATGCAGTGTTGCGCTACCTCCTTCTTTAGCCAACGTTTTGGGCACTATAACGCTGTCCGACATGTTGACTAAAGAAGGAGGTAGGGCAACACGGCATAACACCCCAAAAACAAATAACGAAAATAATTGGTTTCTCATTAAAAATATTATTAAAAACTTTTTTCATTCTGGATCGAGGTTCAAATTAAAACCTAAATATCTTTATGTATGAGATTAGACCCTCAGAACCTTTTTAATCAAAGTGTTTTAAAATTTGCACGACTGACGAACAATCATTGCCTAATTAATGTATTGTAAATGGTTGTTTTTCAGTTGTGTAAAATTTAAAACACATTTATCGGTAGGTAATGGGGAAAGCATTACTACACAAAGTAAAACACTACCATCGATATAAATGACCAGTATTCCCAAAGTAATTACTTATCAGAAAGTATTTTACACGTTAGCAGTTATATCTGGGGGTAGTAAAACCAATTGCTTATTTATTCATCTCTTACATTGGAGGCAAACCGAGCAAGACAATCCACTTGGAAACGTTTCTATAAAACGCCTTGAGATAAATGCTTTTTTGCGGTGAATTTAGCATACTAAATTTAAAGACGGGCAGATTTCCAATTACCCAAATTGAATCCGTACGCACGGCAATTTCAAAGAAAACACCGTAAAATGGGGAAAGATGCGTAGCAACATAAAACCTGCTTTTCCGTAAGTAAAGATGTCCATTCGTTTAAATATACCTCGGTATGTTTTTAAATGTAATATACTGCCTAGTATCTCATAAAGTTTTCCAAAGGTTTCAATTTAATTTGCACGAATCAAGTTTAGTTTAGTAAAAATAACAATATCTGATTTTTTATTACGAAAGGCGCGCGTATCTTTTTGAGAAAAACGTAGGTTGATATGACTCAGATAATATATTTGCCTATCTGCATTTGGGTGGGCTAGTGCTGTAGGAAAATGTCGTGATAGAAACTAGAACATAATTTTATCATGATGTCTATTACAATAAACAGCCATAGATATTTTTTGGTGAGTACAAAAACATAACCCCAGACATTGATTTTAAAAACCGGTTTTCTTCTATTTACTTATACAAATGCTTCTTGGATGTTGCTGAATGAACATTGAGGCGATTTATTTTATCTTTTTTTTACAAAACAGAAAACCCTGAGGAAAGTAGAAAAGAGTAAAATCTACAGTGCAGCTTGTTGTTTATGATATGACCGGTTAGTGGCTAAGTTGGCGTCTTGTTTGGATCCCACCCAGCCATCCTGAGGGCAATTCTTCGTGTGGCTAAGTCCTCCATCACAACAAAGGTAACATTTTCCGCTTACTGTTGTGGTAGTAGGAGATTTTCAAATATTGTCAGGTTTTTCGTAACCCGGGAATGTATGTCATTATAAAAATGATACATGATGATTATCATCATCATCTTCATCCCCTTATCCTATTCGAGTCGGGGACCCATTGCATCGACAAGGCTCCCCCATACGTCCCTGTCTTAAGCTGACTGTTCGGCTTCCGTCCATGGCAGTCCCATCCTTTCCTCACACAGTTTCTAGAGTTGCCTCGCCCAGCTGTTTCTGGGGCAGCCCACTGGAAGTCTATCCTCTGGAATCGCACATAGTATCTTCCTCGGAATTCAGTCATCAGGCATTCTTAGTATATGCCCAAGCCACCTCAGTTACGATTTATTATCATAATATATAAATCTTAAATACCTAAGTATATTTTTTAATGTAATGCCAAGTAATATTTGTTAGTTATTTATTGACTCCCTATTGGGCTTTTACATATCAAATACAAATTTCTTTTAAAACAACAGTATAACATAAATAAAAAAATTACAAAATATATGAATAAAGCATAAACTCAATATGATAAATAAGAATAAAACAAATGCTAAATCCCCATGGATAACTTTAGAGAGGTCATAGGTACAATTCATGTACCTACGAGCAACAAAAACATAAAAAACTCAAATTTTAGCTTAATTACTCGTTGTTTGCATCTAGAATAAAAACAAACAAAAGAAAAGCGAAATAAATTAAAATGATTTCTCATTCATTATTTACATCTAAAAAGTGGTGGACTAATTTGGCTTTAAATGTGTTGGAAGTTTAAATTAAATATATCAGCGACATCACTCAGTTAGTTAAGTTAGTTTTTTTTTTAAGTTAGCCGAGCTATGATGCTAATTAACATCATGACATCTAGACTTGTCAGCCCTCGTAAATTAATTGAAGAACCCATAGTTATGATATACCTACTGGAATCGAATCCACATTCCCTGATTTAACCAAATACTTGACCACAACGCTTGCAAAACAGCAATAAATAACAAAAAAAATTAACTACCTCATGATTTTGTAAACGTTACACTAATATTTTTCTCATTGGTGGGTATTGGCTAACTTGATATCTAGATAATATTTTATTTTAAAACATTCGTTTTTTTTTTTAAATATCGCTTTGAAAAGTCGGGAAATTCAATTGTCTAGGGTTAAAAAAAGCTTCGACCACTGACTAGGGAGGAGTTAGTTTTTGCCCCATTAAGGTTATAGCCGGTGGGGAGTAGGATAGGTAGGATCTACGACTGCGTGAGTACATGATATGCGCAATGCTGGAGAAGCTAGACCTTTTTATTTTACAGAACTCGAGTAGCAGTCTTCTCACATAAATATATCTTTCAGCGGGAAGAATACTAAATACGTCATTATTTTTAATAACATATAAATAAATAATTAAATACGAATTTAGTTAGCAACAAGGTGAACAAAAACCAACGATACATTAATTAAGACAAAAGTGAACTTATCTATGACAAAACCATGCTTTAATACACTAGATTAAGAAATTAAAGGAAAAATACATTTGTATTGTTGGATACCTTCTTATATATATGTCCATAGTTGACCTGCTTTATTTTGAAAAATAATTTTAGATATTTTGAAAAATAATTTTCGATATTTTGAAAAATAATTTTAGATATTTTGAAAAATAATTTTAAAAATAATTTTAGATTTGTGTATTTCTAAATATTTATTTCACATATTTAGGTATCAGAATGCGTAATTAATATATTTACAATAAAATATAAATTATCTCAACCTATAGACAGTATTTTAGATAATTTTTTATTGTTGTTTTCTTGCGATTTTTTCCTATAATCCCAACGCATAAATTGAAATAAGTAGGTATATCGCATAAAAATTCAAAATAATGTCACATCAACACCTATCGCCTATGCGTTTAACCATAATTTTGTAATAATAAGTTAGTCATTTATTTATTTATTTATAAATAAACGCCCTTTTTCGGGGCTTTTACATATATAGCATAGAAAAAACATTTTATTGTACATAACTGAACTGCCTCAATAACAATATTTTAAATTTATTCAAAGATAAATTGAAGATGTCCACTGACTTGGTATAATTGTTTCCCTCCATTAGTATTCTGGGCAAAGAGGAATACATATGATAGTTAGTCCCAGAATTTCTGCACTGAAATAAATCCTGACTTCTAGTATTACGAAGTGGAATTCGGAAGCTTATCAATTCATATACTATACTTTGCCCTGAGGAAGGGACGGTTGTTCCGAAACCGGTCGGCGTAATAATATTGTTTCATTTAATTAAAATAATGTGTTTATAATATGTTAATGTATAGATAGCTTATCATATTTTTTTGTTTCTTCAAAATTATCCCTTTTAGGTGAGTAAAATACTGTTTTTATGAAAGAAAAGTAAATTCTATGTGAATGTATACATATAGGTACGTACCGAACATCATTATACATTAGGCATATTTTAATTTTTATTAGAACAACTCTCTTTTTATAACTTTTGAAGGTCAATCCCATCAATGTAATATATCTTTGAAGAAGAAAAAAACACTAACAATCTAAACGAAAATATGAAAGAGAATAGGACACAGAAAAATGAAAAGGTAACGGTCGCAACTGGGACACGAACCCAGAACCTCTCGTCTTACCTAGACAAACGTGTTACTAATTCGATCCAAGTTGCGGCCGTTATCTTTTTTTTATTTTTCTGTGTCTTACAATTACAATTTGGGAGACGGGTATGGGTACCGCCTCCCCGGGAACCGTATATTGGATAACCAACACCCCTGCAATAGGTCACCCCTGATGATGCGCTATGTTTGGTGACTTAACATGGGTGCCCGGGCTCATGGGGTGAGGTTTTTCCGAGTCTTGGTGGCGGATGTATCTGCCCACCAGCTGCGTGGCAGGCCGGATCGGGAGAAAGTGGTTGATGGAAAACTTATGACCTCTCTGGCAGAACTCTTTTCCCTCGGGTGGGAGGGATGGATTCATTCGTCCTTCACTCCAGGACCCACTGACCCCCAGATTCCTACCCATCCCTGATACCTTATCCTACCCAGAACTTCCTCTCCTTCCTTTCCTTTAAAAGACCATCTCCAAAATCTCCAGCATCTCCAAAAGATGACATAGGCCCTGGGGGAAAATATTTTCCTCAGGACATCCTGCATGGAGCTATTTAAAGTGTCTTGTTCTCTTTCGTATTTTCATTCAAATATTTAGTGTTACCTTCTTCTTCAATGATACATTTATTTTATATAACCCAGTAAGATATTGATTATTAGCGTGCCAAAATGTATTTTTTACAAAAATTCGAAGAATTTTACGAAAATTCGTTTAAAAAATTCAATTTCAATTAATTTAATTTTACAAATCTTTAGTATCCCTCCACAAAAAACCTTCTGACCTCTAAACGCGAGCCTTCATACACAAATAGCTCGTATAAAATGGTATAGATTTTTTTTAACAAGGGGAGAGAAGTATAATTTACTGTCTATGCGGATGTAGGTTGGGAGCTCCCCCTTAATGGTTGACTAAGGGTATTTTCGTAGGAGGTGCTAATGCAAAACATTCCCTCAAATTTATTCACGCAATGGTAGCCGGCATTTACATAACCCTCTGCGCTAATAAAGATTTGCATATATGGTACCGATGTTCGTACGTAAATATAACACGGTCTGTTGTTGTGAGCCATGTTATAATAGCCATAATATATTATAATATAGGTATTTACGCACATAGTTTCAAAAAACGAATTTATTTTTTTGACTTAAAAAACTTTAGATTAACATCATTACATAGTTAGTACCTAATATATTTATTTTGTATTTGTTAGGCATTGAATACGTAACAATTTCTAGACATTCTGTTTTAAGGAATTTTTTTCATATTTTTTTTTACATGAGTTCCACACAGGAGACCTCGAGAAAAATAATTTCCCTCGGGGCCTATGTCACCTTTGGGGATGCTGTGTTGAGAGTTTTTTAAGGAGAGGAAGGAAAGGAGAGTTCTGGGAAGGAAAAGGGTAAAAGAGGTTGGTAGGAATCTGGGGATCAGTGTTTCCTGGTCATTTACCTCCAAGACCTAGACAAACCTCATCCCCTTGAACCCGGGCATCCCTGCTAAATCACCAAACGTAGCGAACCACTTGGGGTGACCTATGGCAGAGGTGTTGGTTATCCAATAAAGGATCCCGGGGCGGCGGTACCCATTCCCGCCTCCCAAATTGAAGAATTTGATACTTAATTTTAATTTATCTGCTACCGGTTTCGGCACATTGATGTTATTCACTAAGGCCACTCGCTCATGGAAAAACTGAAACCAAACTTAAACTGGTGGACAACTCAATTCGCTGCGCAACTCAACTTAACGATTTCAGTAATTATATCAGCTTGTTTAACAAACATATTTTATTAGTAATTTATCAAATACCACGCTTAAATAATAATTAACAACCTTGATTAACGAAATACCGAATAGAAGTAACGCGTAGGATCGAAAATTGATAGAAGAGTGTGGAACGTACAGGAAGCATCTCCTATCCTTATCCTATTTTCCTGCTCCTCCTTTCCTCTTCACCTAAAATTAATTTTAAGTTGTAATAAAACTCCATCTCCAAGTAATTCTAACATAGGAGAGCTTTTTGGCTTTACTTTATCTGACTTGTATATTATGTATCTCTATATTTTTATGTACTTATAAGCTGTTTGTCTCTTACAAATAAATAAATAATAATAAAAATCAACCTCCTGAACAAAATCGATATTTTCCTGCTCTGACATATCACAAATTACTTGAAAACTTGACAGTTTATGAGGCGCAATCATGGCAACCTGTCAACAAGGCAACTGAAACGCGTCGGTGAGTGACAGGTTGCGTCGCCCTTGACGAGAAGTGGCCTGTATGCGGACCGCCAATGAAATTCGTTTTCCTGTTGTCAGTTATTGAGTTGCCAACTGGATTTTTTTCAGTTGCCTAATGAGCAAATGGGCAAAGTTTTAAGTGAATGACACGTGTTTATCGTAACCGGTAGCAGATAAATAAAAATTAAGTAACAAATGTATATGCGAAATAAAACTCTTCAAAACAAAATACCTAATTTTTTGCTAAGCATTTTAATGTAACATGGTCCTTACCTTCTCTTTGTAGGTAAGTAGGTACCTACCGGAATTTGTTTGACTCTTAGCCGAGCACACAGTAAAAATAATAATATATAAATAATACTTGTGATAGGGATGGTTATTTGACCTTAAGTGCTAATTTATTTTTTTGTTGTTATATTTTTTTATGTGACATCTCATAAGACCGCCCCCGTCTGTACAATGTAAAGATAGGCAAAGGACCGTAGGAAGGGATTTACTAATGCTGTCCGTCGAGTTTCACGCATATGCACCGGTGAAATGGGGATCAATGCTACGAGCTCCTTAAGGTAGGCTCCATTAAAGTTCCTGTAGAATAAAATCAACATGATTAGATTACGTCCGTGCATTAAAACCGGACTTTTAACAACGGATTGTCAATCATACAGACCGCCCTCTTTTTCACACAATCAAGTAGGTCTATCAAGTATTTTGGGGCTCCAGCCCGGAGGTGGCTCCCAAATTCAAATGTTGGGGGTATTAAATCATCCAAATTTATATTTTTTTATTCCACTAATAGTTTGTCTACTTATGATCAGTAGTAGGATTGAACCTTATAAAAAATATTTGTTGTGATTGATTGAAGTGATTTTTTTTTAAAAGTGGCGCTATGCAAACCATTCAAATGGCATCATTATTATGTTCAAACAATTTCAGAAAAAATCAATTCACGTTCCAGACATTCTACAGAAAATTCCTTTATCACTATCAGCGCAATTTTTAGACATTAACCACTTAAGGACCAAGCCCGAGTATAATTGGGCGGCCATTATGTGCCAAAATGCGCACGCCCGAGTTAACTCGGGCAAGCTTTAACTGAAATTTTTCTTTCTTATAATAACGTGATTCAATTTTTTTTTCATAAAAAAGGGTTTTTTTCCATTTTTCAATTTTTTAATGATTACTGAATGGGTTAATAAAATAACATAACAGTTTTGTGTTGTTTCACTTCAAGTGTGCTTTAAGTATCTCCTAAAATATTATATTATGTATTCTTTTGTGATGATAGACCCTAAGACATTTTTCGACACTTCGGTAATGACATTTTTAAGGCATAAGAGCCCAGAAAATTGCAAACACATTGAATGGATGAACCTTTCTTTCTAATATTTTATTTTCTAGGATTCTACTATGTACCTACCTACTAACTTGTTTAGTTTAAAACCTGTTTGTGCTAAGTTCTTGGGGTCAACCACTTAAAGGTCGGTATTTACATACATATTGTACAAAACAAATTTTGTGATTCTCGGTACAAATTAATGATTATCGAGTTTGGTTTCCGCTAATTAAGACATTATTTTGTCTTGCGTCATCTTATCTTGTTCACCTGTCGACTTTGTCATGTTTGTAAGTAATTAGTTTTCCGATGCCCTTTTAATTTTCGTGTGCTTATTAATTAAGACATTGGTATTGTAATTTGTTTGCCACTAAAATAAAACAACAATTAAAAAAATTGGTTTGTTTAATTACTCGTTTTGTATTAAAACAGTTTATTGTGGTATTAAATTGGTTTCCTACTTAAAATTAAGCACCTAATTCGAATTGCAAAAAGTAGGAGTTGACTCCCGAAAAATATGTTTATGTCACAAATAATTAATGCCTCATGAAATGCCCTTTTGATACCTTGGTTCCTAGGCGGATGTTTGGCCTATCTCTCCAGACGGTCGTTACGCTGCTGTACCTGCCTTCATATACTTGTATATCTATTATTTTGGGAAGCGCCATAGGTCATCCTAAGTGGTTAGCTACTTTTAGTGACTTGGCAAGGATGCCCGGGTTCATAGAGTGAGATTTATCTAGGTCTTTGCGGCTGATTCATTTGCTCATCTACTGCGTGGCGGGCCGGATCGGGAGGATGTTGAGAGAGAATTTTTTAACTTTCCGACCGAACGCTTTTGCACACAGTACGATGGATGGAGTCATAAGTCAGTGACTCCTGGACAAATTGACCCCCTGATTACAACCCTTTTTTTCCTTCCCAGAACTTCCTCCCCTTCCTTTCATTAAAAAAAGATAGAATGACATAAGTCCTAATTGAATTTTTCGGCCCCCTGTGTGGATCTAATTTTGAAAAAATACTTAAATTGTTTTTTTTTCTTCTGATAAATGTGATTGAACCAAAACATTCTAGAGCTGCTGCACCTTGTTAAAAATCTACATCTTTGATCCACGATTTTTTGTTTGTTTTTTTAATTGCTACGTTCACGTTAAGAAATTTAATCCTTATAAATTAATAAGTTAGGTTTGCCTCATGCATCAAGCATATATCTGATAGCGTTATATTATAGTGAAAACAAACTTATAGGTCCGAGTGGTCAATGACTGTTAACAACCATCACACAGTTTTTTTTTAAAGTAAGCAGTGAGAATGAATCTCTCACACTTCGAACCAGGATTGAACTCTAAGAATCAAACACTTTTATAATTATATGTATAGGGTAGGTACCATGGTAGGTATGACGGGATTGGGTTATTTTTTTATTGACTTACTTGAATCCTTCGCTTCTTCTCAGAGGCGTAGTAACATATTACGAAATGCTTTCCGAATAATAGTAAGTGGGTACCTATCTACTAGAAAAATAATTCTTAGCGTAGTATAGCTACTAAACTTCATGTTTATGTGGGTGGAAGTCAAATACTGCCCACGAAACTTAACTGAATAAGTAACTTAGATATTAATTTATCAAAAAACTATCATCAATAAAACTTGTCTGGACGCTCGCGCGATACATTACCGTGATTTAAATTTATCGTGGTTTGCGTCTGACATGGCGTTGTCTGACTGTGTAAAATACTCGTGATTCGTGCGCTGTCATCAGTTTGCAATTGCCGAGTTCTGCGAGGTACCAGACCCCCAGAGTGTCTGTTGAGCTGTCCTTAAGTGAACCGCTTTCCTGCGACAATCGGATAAAGTTCCTGCCACCGGACGACAGGGTGAGTGTAAAAATTCCCATTAAAGCTCACACGCCTCACACACACACAACACCATTTAACCCTTGAATTTAATCGAAATACGAGCCAAATAACAAACACACAAGCAAAAACAACATATTTATTGATGGAATTTGATTGGAGTCACTGAATACAAAGAAATATTCACTTGTTTAGTGGAATTTAAAGGTTTAAACGATGTAAACGTGTATTTTTATTAGTCCTGCCACGCCTCGTTTTTGGTAGGACTTTACTTGACGGAATCCGGATGAAGTTTATCGGTGTGCGCGCGCACGTTATTCCACGTACCTACAGGATAATATTATACTGTATTCCTACCTATCTACTACATTGTATACTTGGTGGGAATAAGTTTTTCAAGAACTCCGCTGTCTCCGTCCATAAAAAGGGAAAGGATAAGACATCCTGAAGATTGGAGAAGTTTTTTATATATAAAAATACACTTTCTTTCTTTTCCATTTAGCTGAAACAGGTTTACTTCATTAATATTTTTCTTTATTGATGCCGAACATATTATACAGTAAATTATCTGACAGGCAGAAATTTACATGGAAATTCAACAGTAAATATTTAGAGACTTCAAAGATTGAGGTTCATTGCCAACAATTTAATTTTTTATATAATGTGAAATGTGGAATTTTTGCATTTATGCAACATTCTTATTTTAGTGCAGGTAATAATTATGAGAAATGCATTTAGGAAAATACGGATAAATAATTCGCATATAACTTAAGTTAGTTGATTTAGGACTTTAAAAATATTACATCAAATATACGAATCACGTACTTACCTAAATAAATCAGTATAGGCACGCAGTTTATTTAAATAAGTTTATTTCAGAAATAATCCAATATATCTTGTACTAGCTTTTCCCCGCGGCTTCGCTCGCATGGTATTACGGGAAATTACTGTAGCGGTTGAACTTATCAATTATCCCCCCTTCTCCCCACCCCCACCCCCTCCCGCATTCCATACATTCATTTCCTTACATTCAGTTTTCACACATCTCGCCTGCCACTTAAATTTCATAAAGCTATAGCTCAAAGAAAAAAGAATTATCCAACTTTGTTCATTCGTTCGGAATTTATGCGCTTACAACGGATGTTTATTTTTAATTAAATATTTGGAAGTTTGTTAATATAATTAAAAATTACACTATTTATTATTTAGTCTTTATAATCGTTACGAATTATATTTTTAATGTAGGAACTCTTATCTGACATTTATTGCAAAACAGAAACTTGTCCAAAAAAACAAAACATATTCTAATATTTGAATTTTCTGCAGCAGTAGCTGACCAGGGGGCTGAGTACCTACCAGCTTAGAGGCCACAAATATGTCAACATCGTTTCCATGGAAACGATTTTTTTCTGACGTAAGAAATAACTCGCTTTTGTTAGCGACAGAAAACGTATAACAAATATAATATATTAATATTTATAATTTCATAACGCCAGAACTTGCCATCGTATACAGACTATAGTCTTCGCATATAATTTAGCTTTCTATTGGTGAATGAATTTTCAAAGTCTTTTTACTGGTTAATGCGTGAAAGCGTCATAAACGAACTCTAGCAGTTTCGCATTTATAATATTAGTATAGATGTGGTTTAATTTCAAATAAATAATTACAAATACGATTTTTATTTAATAACTCCTCAGGAGTTTTTAAGAGTGAACACTTTATAGGAGGGAGGAAAACAGAAGCCGGCAAATCGTTACACAACTGTGCTGTTGAACTCAAGAAAGACTCGTGGAAACGACCTGCTCATGTGACAAATGTCAACCACTTACAAATATTCCAAAGTTGCTGTACAATATTGATGTGTCAATTTTTGTTTTCTTTTTACAATCGTCGTTAAAAATTATGCCAACTTGTTTGGAAGACATACCTATAATGATACTTACCTACAGGTTTTAATGAACTCGCGACATCTGTCAATAAAACCTGACGCGACACGCTGAACCACGTGGTCACAAACTTGTGAGATGTGTTGTCGGTGACAATGCTTCGACAAATCGTTAAACATGTGAGTACTTATGTAATTGAAATAAATGTTTTTTTAACCGAAATGCATTGATATTGATTGAATTAAAAAATTATCAAACCTTCTGAAATTTAAATTTATCCATTGGAGAATTATTTATTTATTTATTTATTTATGAAAAGTATACAATACAGAATATAGTAAATTATATAAAGCATTGTACTCCCAGGAGTTAATAAACTCATTGCGGGAATGATACGCATTACATGAAACATATAGCTGTATGTATTAAATGGACATATGATGGGGACATACACAACATTATTATTTCAGATAGTCATTAATAAGATGAAGTTTGAGCATGTTAGTTTGGGTCTTTTTACATTGACTTGCACGTTTGATCTCGTTGGGTAGTTGATTATATTTTGTGTGAGCTATGTATTCTAGGGATCTTAGTCCATATTTTGTTGATTTGATTTTTGATATAAGAAGTTTGTTGTGATTTCTTGTGTTGTGTTGGTGTACGTCGCAATTGTAATAGAGTGTAGTGTTGGAATGTGCCGAGTGTTGAATTACTTGTAATATAGTTTTAGTTATTTCAAAAGTGGGAATGGTATTAAAAGGAAGTATTTGGGTGTTTCTGTAGATATCTTTGACATGTGTGTCCCAAGGTAGACTGAAAATATTTCGCAGGGCTCTATTTTGAACGACTTGGACTTAATTAATTTCGCATTATTCGAATAGGTGTTTATTTGCAAGGCGTGATTTATTTTTTTTAATATAAAGGCGCTTTGAAGGTCATTTAATTTTATAAAATATATAAATTAGTCATAAATATTCAATTCACGCCCATTCGTCTCCGCCTTTCATTTAAAATGACTAAGGATGCTACTTCGATTCCTTCTTAACTAAGCGTAGCTCTAGTGTTATTTTTTAACAACTGCAACATACGTAGTAGTACATAACAATTCTAATTATTTTTTTTGCCTTTAAGGCGATCCAATATATCAATAAATGTAATAATAGTTCAGGAAAAAATTGAAATCGGAATTCACGCCCCTTTATGGGAGGAGTTTAAAATTACTTGAGAAAAAGCTTTTGGAAAGGTTGGAAAAGATATTTGAGAATTTTTTTATTACAGGTTGATTTTGTAAAGGTCTGAAAAAAATATTAACTCCTTTTTTATGCATTGTTTATTGTAATAAAACGGAAATTTAAAATTGATTTCACGGAACTAAGCGACGCGGAGCCTGACGTCTATTCCTAGCTCCAGCCGAGGGCGGAATGACAGAAAATGGGTGGAGTTAGTCAGTAGTTCTTTGGTGCACGGCGTAGAGTTCACTTGGAAAATCCAAATTCGTCGACTGCCGGCCGTATTCGTATTGTGAAATAACAACGAGAAAATGAATATTTCATTTTATTTTGTGAAGTTCTGGCGTAAATATAATTTTTTTACGATTGTCATAAAAGAAACTGAATTTGCCACATTATACAATAAAACCATATCCGAAAAGGGGTTTACAAGTAGGAGAGTTTGCACTTGAAAGTATTTTTATAGAACTAATATTTTATTTTTTTCTAGGCTAATTAAAAGACATAAAAAAATGACCAATATTTTTAAAGGCCAAGATATATTCTAAACGCTGTATTTAATTGAAACATCTATAATACTTCTATGCGATCAAATTTTCAAAACAAAAACGTATGATTTTGTATGATTTTGCATTATTTAGTATTTCTTCATCTTTTTGTGATTTGTAAAATAAATGTAATAATATTTTTTTTACGTTGAGCCATTATCGTACTTACCTTCAAAGATGTTTTTTGTGTTGAAAATTTGGAAGTGAATATAGCAAGTTTGTACAGGGAGTTATCGGATAGCAATATGTTGGCAGGTTCCTATTTACGAATAAGGTTTGTGAACGTCTTAGGAAAGTGTATAAAAAGAGGAAAATAAATTGGAAAAAATAAAAGATTTATCTTCCAGTTTTTGAAACTGCGTGAGCTGCCGGAATATTTCATGAGCTAGTTTCATCCCACGAAATAATATAAAACGAATGTGTGTAATACAAAATAAAAATACGAGAGCATGTCGGCATTCCGGGTATGTCTCGAACCTTCATCCCGCCATTGCATTGGTCGACCGAATAAATTATTTAACATTTCTTTCATCGTGCTGCTTGCCATAAATTCTACCTTTGCCGTACTCGTACAGTCGGCCGGGTATTACATCACGCCTCCCATAGAGTAGAGACGTGAGCCAAATTCCAGAGTATCTACTCTCTCAAATGGACTGTATCAAAAAAACTCCACCAATCAACGCGGACCTCCCGCTAATAAAACAGCTCTAATTTATTTGATTTTTTGTATTTTCATCTGGAGGTTCTGATTCCCAAGTGATTGAACAAGTACCTACGTATATCCAGCAAGTACCAACGTACATAGTAATGTTCCGGGTTGTTTTATTGGCAGACCAAATGAATCTTCATTAATAGGGTTGGTTTATTCAAATCAAAGCCGGGCGCTGAGTAGTTCAAATAAATTAAAACTTCACTTACAATAAATCTCATCTAAATTGACGCAATCAAAAGTAAATAAAAATCATAATAATTCAAAAGTTAATCATAATTTAATTGTAACACGACAACACATACAAGCTTCGTTTGAATAAATTCAAATAAGAACATTTTTATTTCTGCCATGAAATATTTTTCCCAGGAACTTTTTTAGTAAACATAAAAAATAGGCTGAAATAGAATTTTCCATATTTTCGTAAAGTAAATTGCAAATACGACACAAGTATCTTAGCCACTAGGATGTTATACGATGTACAAGATACATGTTGTAAACGTGTATGTATGATTCTGTAACTAGAAGGAAGTCTCGGAGAAAACATAAAGTTCCGTATAAAACATTTTCCGGAGCCCGAGTTGCTTTAATAATTTGATACAGGAAGCTATGCAAAGGAAGCAGGGTGGAAAATATGAATGAAATAAAAACAAGTTTATTTTTTGCTCAACTGAATACAAATATTTATTTCGTTCATGTTTTAAATTAAAAGTAGAAAATATATTGTTAATACGTATAAAGGAGAACATATAAATAATAACATCAAAAGGGATAGAACGCAGTACATCACATAGAATAAGTAATGAGGTACATAAGTACATCTATTAATGTTTTGTTTGAGATTCTATCAAGGTGTAGTGGCATTTATTTAGTAAGAATGTGTTTTAATGATGTTATGAATTTGGCGGAATGTTTAGATGCTTATTTGATGTTTCACGGCAGTACACAGCTGATGTGTACGCTTATTGCCACATAATGGGGTTATTAATGGAATAAAGTTTTGATTTTTGTGTTAGGTGTCTAGTAAGATATTTTTTTGTAAAACACGTGTTATAATGGGGTAGGTAAAGCGTCTTTGGGGTGATTTTTCATTGAAACGGCGCTATACAAATCATCTTAATTTATTGTTCTTTTGACTTTATATGCGGGTTAAATCTTCCTCACAAGAAAAACTTAACCCTTCGACACACTTTTCCACAAATGATCATCTGCTCAATCCACGCTAAGAAATTGCACTGTATAAGTATAATAAATACAAAGCAATACAAGAATAACATGTCAACCTACCAGAGATCAAATGGGAAAATAATTCACTGACTCCAGATATTTTTATATCAGAGGGTTCGGCTCGGTAGAACTCCTAACTGGACTGATAAATCCTACTGATCTCTCAATATAAATA
Organism: Glyphotaelius pellucidus; assembly: GCA_936435175.1. Classification (NCBI taxonomy): domain Eukaryota; kingdom Metazoa; phylum Arthropoda; class Insecta; order Trichoptera; family Limnephilidae; genus Glyphotaelius; species Glyphotaelius pellucidus. The sequence goes on along the minus strand of OW386552.1, from coordinate 6,456,678 downwards.
TTTAAAAAATCTTTCGTAATCCTACATGTATTTAATATGACTGATTTTTGCATTTTTTATATATAGATCCTTTGACAAATCTAATAAGTCTAAATTTTGAATGAGAGAACTAGGTATAATGCCAGTAGCCGAAATAACAAATGGTTATATTTTTATAGTCTGAGAATGCCAAAATCTTTTAATCTCATTTCCTAAATCTGTATATTATCCAGTTTTTTTAAGAAACAGATTTTTGAATATTACAGGAATTTGGAATAGCGACATCAATGATTTAAGTTATTTTTTTTTAATTTTTGTCATGTAAAACTATTATGGTCTATTATGACTAATTGTTCTGTCTGTTAGTAAAGTTTTATCATAATATATTTTATAAAATTCATTTTCTCAAAATGAATTTGGTTCGTATTCATAATACGGTACTACATTACGGCAGTCAATCAAGTTATGTTTAATTACCAAACTTTGGTGAATTATTTATACTACTTGACTGTGCCTAAATGTATACTCGGACGGCGCTAATACAGAATATCCCGATAATGATATAATAATTTTTATAAGGGTGGGGTAGTGGTTTTAGGGAGAAATTATTCTGAAGATTGTATGATTGGTACCAATGTTTTTTACTGACGCGACGTACTCTAGTAACTTGCACCCCAGAAAGACTCCGAAGGTATACATAATAGTCCTCGCATTTGACTTTGAATTTGAATTCATCTTTAAACTAGACTCAATTTTTTAAATTTAAATAATACAAAATATAATTTCGCCTACCTCTCTCCATCGATTGAAATGATGGCCAAGCTCTGGTGGCGTCCTCCAGCTTGTTAGCGGAGGAGTTGAGTATATTTGCTGTACTTGCCTGTATAAATTGATTGACTAAGATTATGATTGACTAATTTCCTATCGACCAAAGTTAAAAAAATTCAACATTTAAATAATTATCACTTTCTATAATAAAAGCAGATTTTCGTTTTCATTAAGGGGATCCAATAGTCCAGGGAAAAATCGACTTCGGAATTTACGCCCTTTGTGGGAGGAGTTTAAAAATATTTGAGAAAAAGCTTTTGGAATGGTTGAAAAAGGTATTTGAGAATTTTTTTTTACAGGTTGATTTTGTAAAGGCCTAAAAAAAACATTAACTCCTTTTTTACACAATGTTTATTGTAATAACAAGGAAATTTAAAATTGATTTCACGGAACCGAGCGACGTGGAATCAGACGTCTGTTCCCTGCTCCGACCAGGGCGGTTCTGAAAGAAAGTAGGGTGTGGCAAGCCAGTAGTCCTTCGGTGAACGACATAAGGGTCATTTTGAAAATCCTAATTCGTCGGCTGCCGGCCGTATTGTAAAATAACAACGCAAAAAATCATATTTTATTTTATTTTGTGAATATCGGGCTTAAATATCAATTTATTTTGCGATTATCATAAAAGAAACTAAATTTGCTACAATAAACAATAAAACCATATCCGAAAAGATGTTCATAAGTAGGAGAGTTTGCACTTGAAAGTGTTTTTTTATAGACCTATTACTTTATTTTTTTCTAGGCTTATTAAAAGACTTATAAAAAAAATGACCGATATTTTTAAGGGCCAAGATATGTTCCATACGCAGTTTTTAATTGAAGCATCTATAATATTTCTATGTGATCAAATTTTCAAAACAAAAACACATGATTTTGTGTGATTTTGCATTATTTACTATGGCTTCATCTTAATGTATAATTCCGAAAAAGAGCACCCCTACCTTTGTTGTTTTGAGCACGGTTTATTCCACTGCAAGCCGAGCATCTTATCCAATGGATTAACAATCATATTTACGATGTAGGTACCTATCTTTTTATCTCCCTCAAGGCACTAAACTAAATAAAAAAAAAAATTATGAACCTAAGTTAATCTTTTAAAATTAGGTAGACAGATCTTCCAACAATTACTCTATAAAATTTTCAATAAATGAGCAGATCTTCCATTTTCATCTGTTTTCTCTGCAACAATGTTACGATAAAATCTCCAATTTGTTAAAGCGCAAACTTTTTCGATATTCAAATAACTTTTCCCATTTTTCTGAATAACTTTTCATTCCCCCAATTACGCCACTGGCGGAGCGGGTACGTTCGTACTTTGCGAACTTTTTTAAGGTTTGACTTCTGCGATCCTAAACGGGGATGTATTTTCAAGGCACCTAGCAAAAAAGAAATTTCACTATCTGCATCACATTGACATCATAGCACATCTGATAGGTTGCTATTTGCGAAGTGCCTTGATTTACTTGAGTGTGGACCCAACATAAGGGTCCCATACTCCCACGACCCGAGTCGTTTAGCTTTAGGTAAAAGTTTCAGGGTTCGCTCAGAAATTGGATTAGTTTTCACAGACGTCTGTTGGCTGCGGACTGTGAAGGATTTTGCCCTCTGGGGTGTAGCTAGTGTATAAGAAGGTTTAAATCTTTAGAAAGGATTATGTTGTAGAGTTTTTGGACCTACCTACCTTATATGACTATGGAGGTACCTACATAAGCTTGTGCCTTTTCATATAACCTGCTTTTCAGCTACTGACTTAACCAGGCTCATGAAGATATTTCTGATAAAAAAATGTGGTAGCAACAATATAGGCCTTATCTTATTTTTTCACATACCTACCAAATAAATGGGTTTTCTCTAAGTTCAAAACAAGGCTTTGAAGCTTAAATTATCTATCTATACCATAATATCTGAAATGTCAGTTTTTTTAAATAATTTATAGATAATTATCTACATGAATCTTTGGTCACCCTATCATTTGTAGAATTTATAAAACTTATTTTGAAAAAGAAATCTTCACTTCATTACATATTTATATTTTTAATGTTACCACACCTTGCACTGATTATATTAATTTTACACCTACTCTAAAGACTCTACTGAATTATTTCTTTTAATTGGCTTAGAAATACATTAAAAATATGCATTTCACCATTTCTTTTTATGCCATTGTTTTATGTATTATCGAAACGATATACCTTTATTATAATTTAAATAAATTAAAAATATATGATGAAAAATCAAAGTGTCCCCCGTGAGATTTGTACCTACACGATTACTTACTACAAGCTATGTTTCCTACTTAAAGTACATAAGTCGCAACCACTTAATAAAATGAATATTAGTTTAAGAACGAAATTATTATATAAAGCGTATTTATTAATTAGATTTTTTATTTATTTAAGTGATCATTATCATTAATTAGGAAGGCCTCCTAAAGGCCTTATAATTAATCCATGTTATGTAGGAATGGGTAGGCATCTAATACAATTTTTATTACTAATGTTACCATTGGCCTACCATATCTCCTAGTATCTAATCCACTAATTATTTCATATAATCATAAAATGTTCCTTATCAAGCGTTAGCATCAAGATTAACTAACATAAAAATTCGTTTAGGAAACATTTTTTGTTCGGATTTGTAATTAAGTATGATGCTTTTATTTAATGTGCACTATCTGGGTGGTCTGAGCTTGGATCCTTTAGATTATTAGGACATTAAAATATTTCGCCAAAAGTTTTCTTGTTAGGTTTTTCTGGACATTTGTATCAAACATTGCATTTGTTTAATTAATTGAGCGATAAAAATTCACCGAAGCACATAAGCAACCCGTTTAAATAACCTTCAGATTTAAATATCTAAATATTTAAATGAATACATAGCTCCCTCACACTCTGATAATAGTTTTGCAAATTATAATATAGTCCTTAAAATTTTTGTATAACAAAATTAACGGGGTATGGAATAAATCGTGCAGGTAATTTTTTTTATCTATATTTATTTTCTTACCTTAAAGCGATGCATCACGTCGTGTAAGAATCGGGCTCAGTTCACTAATAATAACAATCCTTTTGTAGATGGTCATAAGGCTTAAATTCCCGTTTAAAACCAGTCACCTGTTTTGATTTATTCAAGAATAAAACATCGTCAAAAAGCGTATTTTATTTTATTTTTGCGAAACTCAGGCACAAATATTTTACGATCGTTCAAAAAAATTTTTTTTCAGAATTAGATATACAATAAAACCACAACTGAAAAGGGGTTAATACGTGGTAAATTTTGAACTTTAAAGCTGTTTTTAAGGCCCGATACTCAAATCGATAATAATAAAAAAATACTCGAATATTACAAAGACGATATGTCCTGCTCGCGTATTCAATTAAGGAATCTAAAATATTTGTCAGCGATCTAATTTTCGAATCAAAACAAATGATTTTGCATTACTAGTAGTGCATCGCCTTAAGCGATCAAGTTCAGAATAAATTATTTGAGGAAGTCAGCTCAAACGTGACACAAGCCTCAAAATGTCCTTAACCACGGGAGAGCTTTTTGCCACAATATGGCACTATTTAAATAAAATAAATTAAAATACCTCGGATTGCTTTGCTGCCAATTTTGGCAAATTTTCCCTTATTTGAAAGTAATTAAGTAGAAGTTTACGATTTTATAATTTATTTTATACATTCTACGAATATGTGATAATCGACAAAAGATAGGTGAACTCTTTGGCTATATAGAACTACAATCAGTTTGTATGCCTCCATATTGAAATTTGAGGGTATGATTTTTTTAATGTGGGCGAAAAATATTCAAAACGATCACCAAAAAATCTCGAGCAATCGGAGAAAAAAGTTTTAAATTGCGCTGTCGCAAAATTTAGAACTTTTTAAAAAAGAAGGTGGAAAGATATGTAAATACGAATGATAAAAAGAGCGCGCTAATTTTTAAAACGATAATATTAAAAAAAAATTGTAAATATGTTTAATAAAACACGACTCGTTTAAAATAGAGCAGAAACTTAGTGAGTATTGTCTGAAATAGCATTTAACTGTGCATTTTTTCATAACTTGTAAAATAACTGAAAAAAACGTGTTTATAATAATTTTTTGAACATACTTTGCGATTTTTTTCTATCAAAGGGATTTCATATAATTGCCATAAGGAATGTATATATATATTATCTTCAAGAATAACACATATTTTTAAGAGCTTTAAAACTTAGAGTGTGTCGTATTGGTTTCTTTTAATATTGGAGATTAAGCATAGGTGAGCACGCTTTATATTTATTTATTTATTTATTTATACACATATAAATAAATCGTAGCCTACACAGAAAACTATTAAATTTGCGCGTTGATACGATTTGTGTCGTATTTTACAGTAACAGCCAAAACTAATATTGGTTCTAAAAGATTTATCTAGATTTATGAAAAAATCGAGTGCAGTGCACACGCGGTCGAAGTAAAACCTTCTCCCACACAGTCTCAACCAATGGCAGCTTCGAAAAGTAAGCTCATAATCAAAACCAAGGCGATAAGGTTTCTTTCTATCATCCTCTCCCAGGTAAAATCCTACATATATTTGTGTTTGTCTCTTTTTCGTTACATCGAGTTTCAAATCACAACGGTACTAAAGACGTTTTCACTTCAAAAATATACGCCAGTAGGTAGTACCTACCTGTACAAAAATCGTTTAGAACTTTCATTGGTAAATGCCTCAACAACCCCTCTATTTTCCTTAAAACATAGTGTTTTTTAGTCATCGTATTAAAATCTGGAATTCGTTGAAAAAAAAGGTTTCAAAATCGTGTGAATATTTTTCGACGATTCGTTCCGAGAAACAATAACACTTCCTATGTGAGTATACTTATACGAGAGAAATTAGTAATAGCTATGCTGCAGAGCAGAATTCCACTGTGGCATTGCAAGTAACAAAAAGCTCTTGAAATAAATGTATGCCAAAAACATAACGCCGAATCCAATTAACATAAATGATTTATGCCGACTTTTTGAAGTGTAGATTGACATGAAAGGATATTGCCGCATTTTTTCTAACATGAGTAACGGCGTTCGCTCAGAGCGTTATTATTGGACGATAAATTTCACGAACAATGTTTATAAATGGAAAAATGTTGATTGAAATGGTTTTTTCAGCCATTGATTACTTTAGCTTCTTCATTACGGCCACACGATATTGAATGCCAATATGATTTTGTACAACGCGACCTTGTTTTAACTGTTATTATTTACATTCGGGTTCCAGGACTGCGTGGGAAATTCAGATAAACTGTTAAATAGACAATAATTGCAGCGTTAATTATCTTATTAATGTTTTGCATACTTTAATGAAGGCGATTGAATTAAATTAATTCTCTAATTCTGATTAGGTCAAACACATAAAATCAAATCACTGTTTGTAAATGCCAACTATACTTGAATAAATCTCTGGGCGAATAATTCTTGAAATTTTGTAATGGTGAGATATCATTTTGAATTCGTTGAATTTACATTTATACATTGCTAGCGAGTACCCGGCGTTGCAACGCCACTAAAAGAAAGAAATTGTTTTAATGAAAAACAAATAACTTTGTGAAACACCACTATTTAATAAACAATTATCAACATGTTTCGAAAACTATGTTTTCTTCGTCAGGATAATAAGTTAATAAAAAATAATAAAAGACAAACAAGAATAGACTAATTAGAACATAGACAAAATATTATTATTATTTATTTTTTCATTAAATTATAATGACGCCACAAAGTGATTTTGCGTATTTTGAAGAAAGAAATTGTTTTTATTTTTCATTTATTTTAACTTTATGAGCACAACCTCAAATTGTATTATTTAATTAAATGAAAACAATATAAGCGACACTCAATCGAAAATCTGGAAACAGAAAAATCAGAAAAAGATATTGGCACCTCTGGGATTCGAACGCAGGACCTCTCGCTTTCCGGGCTTTCAGGTCCTGGGTTCGAGTCCTTTTTGTGATTTTTCTGTTTCCAGATTTTCGATTAAGTGTCGTTTATATTGTCTTCATTTAATTAAACATTACAAATTGTTTTTCTTTGCGAATCCCTTCCCATGCCTCCCCATTTCCGCCCCGTTCCCCATCCCGCGACTCCCCCCTTTTATGTTTCCCTCCTGGATTTCCCTCCCAAAGTCTCCTTCCCAATCTGCCGCTAAACTATATTAAATACACACTTTTTCAAATAACTCGCGCGCCACCTACCTACAACTCATCATTATATTTAAAAAACTAAGCTTCATCGCAATCGCGCATAAGGGACAAACAAAGAAAAAACCGTTTTCATAAATTAAGATTAATCTTAAATAAATTGCTTATATCGACAATGATTTATTTTTAATAAAGATGCTCACCACAAGTTGTGTAATTTATTAAAAAAAGCAATTTTATTTTCTGCCCTGAAAAACTATTAGGCTCACGGATTTCAAATTCGATCGACTATCTCTTACATGAAATGAAAAAATAATTATATATCCACGTCTTGCCTACTTGAAAGAAAGTTTTAAAAGAAAAAAAAATATTAATGCATGTAGGTTTTATAAAATGAAGTAGCTCTGAAAGAAAATCATAAAATATAAACTTAAAAGATTTTAAAGATATTCTAATAATAATTCAAGCGGGTTTTGTTGAAAAACTTTGAAAAATTTTAACAAGTGAAAGAAGAAAATTCTTGGTTTATATCCCTGGTTCCTATGAAAGGGAATTATTTCATCTGTTCCTCGGAAACTTTCATCGTAAAATGATCTATCAGGGTGGCCTATCTCCCGCAAGGCGTTGAGGAAATTACCCGAGCCACGGATTTAAAAAAATAATTTTCACATTTTCATCAAAGAAAATAATTGGAATTTGCAATCGAAATATTTTGTGGAGATCGTATTACTGAATAATTTTTCTACATGTTAGGAAGGCAAATGAATCATTAGAAAACATGAATATAAAATTATATACTTACTTTTAAATGCAAGAAAAATTTCAAATTAATAATTATTAATGGAATAAATTCCTGCGTTATTAACGATTGATTCACAACATTCTACTAGTTTTTCAAGGCAACACCCGAAAAATTGAGTGTCTTGGTGGTAAAGATGGCGTCAAGAAAGTTTTAAAAATTGAAGTGTTGGTAATGTTTTTCGATTTGGGAGGCGGGTATGGATACCGCCGCCCCAGAACCATATATTGTATAACCAACATCCCTGCCGTAGATCACCCCAAGTGGTGCGCTACGTTTGGTGACTTAGCTGAGGTGCCCGGATTTATGAGATGAGGTTTGTCTGAGTTTTTGCGTCGAATGCGTTTGCCCACCAACTGCATGGCGGGCCGGATCGGTAGAGATTGATTGAGAGAGACCTAACCTAGACCTTTTATACCGTCACTCCTGAACATACTGACCCCCAGATTTCAACCCACCCCTCATACCTCTTTACTGCCAAAGACTTGTTCTCCTTCCTTTTCCTAAAATGACACACAGCATCCCCAAAGATGACATACGCCCTGGAGAATTTTTTTTCCTCTTGACATCTTGTGTAGATATAACGCAAAAAAAGGGGCCGAAAATTAGGTTAAAGAGGAAGAATTTTACCGAGAAAATCAAAATGTTTGTGTGGATATGGAAAAAGTTCCTCACTGAGTTTTCAAAATGCCGACTTTTTGATGTTTGTAGTCCATCAGAACACGTGCTTCAAATGGCTGGCGTCTTTTTCTCAGTTAAAAAAGAAGAAAAATATGGTGCCACAACAGAATTAAAATTTATAAATTATTCATACATTCTCTTCGCTTGGCGCCTTTTTATTTAGCCAACAATGAACACTTTGAATTATGAAAGAATTATAAAAATTAACAAGTACCTATCCATCTACCTGTACGATAAAACAATACTTCCTCAGCCATTACAATGACATTGATACATGTCGAAAAAAGATTTCCAAGGCGACAGTTTGGAAATCATAAATGTTACGAACTTACCCCAAACCATTATTATTAGATACATAGGCAATAAACTTTTTAACGATTGACACGAGTGTGTCAAGTCTATCTTTAGTTTGATAACATATTTTTATTTACGTGAGTGTAGGTATATTTTTATTACGTCTTAATTATTATTGATTAGAAGATAAAATCTTTGATTTCTTTATATATGCAATCGATTACTTAAGAACCAGTAACAATAATCATGTATTATGTATTAAGATATTTGCATACTGACATGATTATCACATAATTATGTCACATATATGACATGTGATGCATATGGGTCGGTGTAAATTTCAAAAGAGAAACCACACTACGCTAGCGTTTTAAATATCTAATAATTAAAGCAGTAATAATTCTTTTATGAGTGCCAAGATGGGGTATCGCAAGAGTTATGAATAATGATAATATGCTACTGTTTTGACGTAGTCTTTGTGGGAATAATGTTTTTAATCAAGAACTTCCTGTTTTTCTGCTACAGGGCGATTTGCTCACGTCCGGCCGGTGCGCGTGTGAGCAAAAAGCTAACAAAGGCATTCGAAGTTCCCTGTTTTCCACCTGATGCACCAATTTGCTTGCAAATCGGCGCATTCATATTCCAGTGCACGCTAACAGACGTGATTCTTAAGCTACGGAGCTATATTTATTAAGGTCAAATTATTTTTAATTAGCTTATTAAACTAATCACCTCAAAATTTAACAACGCAAGTGCATTTAGCTATAAAATCCCACTTTTCGAAGCCAGCAAAATTATTTAAGGAATTATAGACCTGTAAGAAGAACTACGTAAGAATTGAAAAGCGTAGCTTCATGATTTCCTATTTTTTTTTATTTCTAAAAAATATTTTTTTGTATATTTCACCCACTCATTCATAAATATATACATATAAACGAAAAAAACGAGTGCACTAGTTAATGTATCTGGAAATATTTGGGTAAATTCTTCAAACAAATGCTTGATAATATTCTATAAGAATGTTAGCTCGTTATTTTTTACTAGAATTTCAATTTTTATCTTGTAATGTTCAATTATTGTTTTTTATAAATAACAAAATATTATTTGTATTAACTTAATAATATATTTAGACATTTAAATTTAATTTAGGCGGGAAGGTATTTAAATCAGAATTATGTGTGGAGTGCACGTTATTACGTGCAAGGTTTTTGAGTTAGTTTTGGTATTTGGTACCTACCTACCAAGCTTTTAATTCAAAATATTCATTAATGATTGTTATCACAGAATACGAATTAAATAATTATTGTTGTACACCTAAGGATAATTTTTATAACACCGTTTAGTATCTATTAACTTTTTAACATCACCTCTATTCGTTGAACCCATTAATTTACAGTTTAATAATGTTACAAAAAGCAATTATGTTAAAAAAATTGAAATTTATCGAAAAAAATATTTTTTTTCGAAAATCGGTTTTTTATATTGTATCTATGTAATTTTGGTATAAATGCTATTTTTTACAATGTTGGCACTCTAGCATACCCAAAAGTAACGAGCCGCCACTGGTTACAAACCTCATTCCGCCACTGTTCGTGTCATACATGCTTGCAACAGTGTTGCCAATTTATTATATCGAAAGGAATAAGACTTAATCCTTTGACACGGACTAGGGAATTAGGTAGTCAACGCCAATATGAGCGCAGTAGGTACCTACCTAAATCTGACTCCAACTTATTTATCTCCTTGTCTGCGGATTTGTGGCGGGATTATCCAAGATATAAAGTTATTCTGCAGCGCATTCTGGCAACTAAATTTTTATGCACATTTTGTAAAGAATTTATTAGCTGACGTTGAACCACTGCTTGTGCTGCCCACTTTGCAAGATTTTGGCAGTTTATAACTTAATCTTCTGTCAAAAGTTTCCTTTTGTGCATACATTTGATTGCGTATTTTACACCTTATTTTATGTTGTCAAAAAATATACGGATGTGAAATAAATGAAGCTGTTATGAACTAATTTAAAGTAATTTTTTTTTTTAATATCTGTGAATTGGCTTGTATTGAAACTATGTCTTTAAATTGATTAGCTAACCTCTCACGCCTCGGTCATATTTTGTCAGAGGGTCTAAAGAGAGGAATATATGGAATATTTCTGAATTTGCCCGAAAACCAAAGATTTGTTTTTTAAACTGATAAAATACGCTTTCAAATTTTATACTTCAAAATAAATATAATAAGCCTACAATTTTTGAAAATTAAATTTTTTTCATAAAATAACTTTTTAAATTTGCAAACTAAAATTAATTATAACGAAACAAAAAAAACACGTACCTACCTACCTACATGTTTAATAGCTAAAATGTTTTAACATAGCATGTTTTAACTTACTGTCACCTCAAATTTTTGTCGTTCCGTGTAAAAATAATTAATAAAAAATTCCCAAAGTTTCAAACATTTTTTTAGAATTGTGATCCAAAACTTTGGTTTCATCTTGTACATTCTTTTATATTCTTGTATATTCATTTACTTTTCCTGTGGTTAACTTTTAGATTTTAATATCAAATGTGGTATTTTCTCTTTCTAACATTATTTAGATCATATTTCTCACTAGATAGTATGACAGACACAATGATTTCTGTGAGACCGATATGAGTTTTTCCAAAGAGCGAACAAATCAGCCGTAGGGGTTAAATAATATTATTGACGCTTTAAGTGGGTATGTAGAGCTAATGTTCGAGGAAATGAGTGTAATGAGAATATACGACGCAAATGTGAATGGCAGAAGAATTCGGGGACGCCCGAGAAAGACATGGCACGACCAAGTGAATCAGATACTTCTGTCGGGTATGTCAATAGTCAGAATAATAGAAGAGCATGTACGAATGTGAACGAGGCAGGTGTGCCAAGACCGAGCTGTTGAGCTGTCCGTACTCTCTGCCTACCCCCTATGGAAATGGCGTGATGGTTAGTTAGTTAGTTAGCGGTGGACAAATGACTTGACATGAAGATACTAAACTAATTTAATCAACTCGACACATTTGTGTTTATTTTCTTACCGCCATTTTGACGGCCTCCGTGGTCGAGGGTAAGGCTCTCGACTAGCAATCCGAGGGTCGCGGGATCAAATCGGCGTGCGCAAATAAATTTTAATTGATTAAATGGTTTTATTTTACAATCACTTAGTTAAAAATAATATATAGTATATTTGCGGCACGTTACATAGTGGAAGATATTCTCAGAATCGCCGTGGTGTAAGACCACCACTCAGTTGCATGAAATAGTCATAGCCGTGTTTATTGACCAGATCTGATTAGCCAGGTACTTCCCCACCTTCCTCTTCCTCATATCTTTCCTCTCCCCACTACCTTCAGCCTAACAACATACCCCAATTGGGGATGCCATACTGGCTCCAGACTCTTGTGCGGTATTCATATACTATATAGGAGTACAATTTATTATAAAAAGTTACACAATATAAATAAATATGTATTTTTAATATTATATTAATTAATTTACTAATTTAAAAATACACAATATTTATATTGAGTATTTTACAATACTAGTGGTCGCCCAATGGTCGAAATTCGACCATAATTGTAATTTTTTTATTTTATTGATTTAATGTATATTTTATGCATAATTAAAAAAAAAAATTAGCATTCTGCACTCCTTATCTACTTACATAAACTATAAGTGTGCCAAATGTCGTACTCCTCCGTCCGCGCAATTTTCTTAATAAGGGGTACAAAGTGTTTACTTCACATTTTAATATATAGATAGATAAATAATTCTTGATTTTTTGATCGATAGCTTTTGGGGTGTCGATTTAACGTCTCAGACCGTTTTGGACCCTTGGTCCAAAAACGTAAATAATTAACATAGGTAGGCATAATTAGCATAGGTACGTCGTTTTACATGTTATAAATTTTTCTCTCGAAGGGAAATTTGAGAATAGTCTCCATTCCATACTCTGTAAGAAAACAAAACTAATAATAAAATATTACCAATTTCAATGAAACATTTCAGAGTTACGTTACTTTGTCACTTTAATACACCTGCTCTCTTTCGAAATAATTTAATACAGAACTTTTTATCTCCATGTCCCGCTAGAGACATATCTGTGGAACTTTGAAAACGTTAGAGGAGAATGTACGGAGAAAACTTACAGCACGGGATAATATGTAGAGTTTTTATGAAAGCATTCGCGCATGTATGCGGTATGGGTTCATCCCAAATCCCGACATGTTGTTTTTCATATCGCCTTATATTATTCTTATTACGGTCCCAAAACCAAATGGACTCAATTTCGTCTGATGCTACTATATAGACACATCAACAGCGCGGTGTTTATCGGAGGCAAAAACTAAACCATCTGAACAAAAGGTGCAGTTCTAAATCTAACTTTAAAATGTTAAAGGTTCTATGGAGCGTATTCTTTTACATCGCTCCTTTTTTACCATTTTCAGAAGTCGGTTCGCAGAAGTTCTGGCTTGAGTGGCTGGGCGTTGGTACGTTTCTCCCATACAATGTTACTGGACTCGCTTAGAATGAGACTGTCAAAAGTTCAGGGACTGCTGCGGAGGTAATACGTGAAGCTTCGGGCATGATCTAAGCGCAAAAACTGGAAATAAAGGTGGAATGAGTTCTTTCAAAATAAGTTCAGAAGAAAGATGGCTGGATTCCAGTGAATTTAACGTTAAATTATAATGGCGTTAATTAAGTTTAGTATGCAGTATGATTTTTAATTGGAAAACCGCACGAACCAACACTTTAAAGTTTTTTTTTGTGAGGAATTTATAACTTTATTAATACCCGCCCAGTGTTTAATTTTTAATGAAAGTATTTATTATAACAAATCCCGAAGGAAATATTTGATTTATCTCATTAATTATATAGGTGAGGTGATTTCGGATATTTTTAAGTTGGTTTTGCCTTTAACGGTGCGTCACTCGGATTGTGTTTTTCTTTTTGGGTTGGTATTAATACTTTGGTTCAATCAGTTGGTAGTAATTAACTTTAGCCCTTCAGAAATCGGGCGTATTATGTCAGAAGGTCAAAATATTTCCACTTTGTAATAAAATCCAAATAAATGGAATATTTCTGAACATAGCCGAAAACTAGCAACTGTTTTTGAAAGATAATGAAATACGTATATATCGTTATTATCACCTTACGTTTTTGTCGTTTTTTGTAATAAAAAGTGATGAATTTTTGAAATTGCTATCGGAAACTTTGGTTTCGTAGAGGTGCACGTTTAAATTTTTATACGTATAAATTCCTGATATATAAACCGTCAAGTTTTCTCTTTCTAACACCGTTTAGATAATATTTCTTACCGTGACAGTAAGGGAGATAAAACGATTTATATGAGACCTACGTGAGCTGGGACAAATTTGGTCCTCTGTGATTAAACGGGTTAACCCTAGAGTTAACCCTATATATTAATACACAGTTTTTCGAAAAACTCACATGGGTCATACAGTCAAAAGACGACCTTGCCGCCCCTTAAGTTCGCCCACCCTAAGGATCGCTTTCGCTTGAAATGCGATTCAGTGCAGGGCCTCCCACGCCAAAATAACCTCTCCGCTCTTCGAGTTTGACCGACCGCAGAGACCATAATCGCTAGACAAGAAGCTAAAAAAAAACCATGAAACCGAAACGCCAAAAGTCAACGGAAAAAACTGATGCAAAATCAGCGGCGATAACTGGAACCTCCGACTGAATCTCTCATCGACGAAGAAATCGGCCTGGTTATATTTTGCTCGCGCTTTGAGCATTTTGCTGCCCGCGGAAGAAAAATCGTGATATTTTGTACACGATGCATTTTTCATGGTCAAGCATTCTAGTAGCTGACTCCCCGTATCTCACCTCCTTGTTTTAGAAATTTGAAGAAATTTGGTGGGCAAGTGACCACAGGAGTCAACGGTTGTTGTCGGTGTGTCGCGTTTGGCGGCAAATTGCTCATTGCGTGACGACTCACGTAAGTAAAATTCGTGTGTCGGTTTTTTATTTCAGTTGAAATATTATTAGTTTTTATTGGGTATAAGAAGTAAAATAATATACAAAGAAAATACTGACCTTTAATTTTTTTTCCACATTAGCTCCACCCAGGGGGCTCCGAGAAAAGCAATTTTCCTCAAGGCTTTGTCATTTTTGGGGATACTGTGTGGAGAGTATTTTTAAGAAAAGAAGATAGAAGAAATGTTTTGAAGGAAAAAGGTTCGAGGGGTGGGTAGGAATATAGGGTTCATTGTGTCCAGATCATTCGCCGCCAAATCCAGAAAAACCTCACTCCATGAACCGAGCACTCCTGCTAAGTCAGAAAATATAGCAAACTTGGGGGGACTTATGGCAGAGGTGTTGGTTATCCAATAAATGGTTCCCGGGTTGACGGTACCCACCTCCCAAAATACGAAGAAAGTTTTTGAAAGAATATGACTAGACCACATATAATTAGAAGATGAAGATGCATGCAAACTTAGCAGAAACAGCTGAGATACCAAATCACCCGATTTGTGCTATCGGAACATAAAAATTTACTTTCAGGTAGAGAAGGTGTATGCGCAGTATGTCCGTCTAAGAAAAATAGAAGGACCAAAAAAGGGTGCAATAGATACGCAAAGTTACTGTGCAACGAACATTGTATGTACATGTGTTAGGACTGGTTTGCTGAAATACACGTCATACATGATAAAAGCGTTAAATTTTGTTAAAAAGTTTAATTTTTCTTTATTTATGTAGGTTAAAATAAAGATGTTAAAATTCAAAAAAATTTGCGTAAGATTTTCTGAAGCATTTTTTTTCTAATAACAAGTATAAAGCTTTAATAAATGTTAATTTGTCTTATAGTTTATGATTTTTTCTTTCCTTTCAAAATCATTGCAAAAGTGTTTAACTATTATTTGTAAAAAAAAAAATCATTTTAAGTATGGGCGACAAAATGCTCCCCACGTGAGCACTCACGTTTCACGGAAGGGCGCGACTACTCCAGGGTTAAGGAAAAATACTATTTGTTTATAATAATGCTTACAACTTCCTCCAACAAAAATGATAATTTACATAAAAAACATGTACAAATAATATATACAGACAGAAATATTTATATTTCTAAATTTGACTATCATCCTACGTTTATAAACTACAAAATCTAATAAGGCAAGTAATTTTGTTAAATTAACGATCAGAGGCAAGCACATTTTACTGGTAGGTAGGTTCCTAGCTAATTACTTAAATGATTTCTTTGTTGTAGGTACCTTGCAAATAGAATTTCCCATCATCACGTTTATTTTTTCGGCAAAAATAATTAAAAACAAGACATTAGCCATGAAATAGGCACTGGGAAGGTACCTACTAACAAACATTATACAGTCTGAAAATTAAATTAATAGAAACGTTTTTAGTATGTAGGTTTAGAATAATGACTTAATTTTAGGATTACGTAAGGCAGTCTCCATTATTTAAATTAAGTGCGCTTTTCATTAAAAGCCGGAGTAATTAGCCCGGTTTAATGAACAATTTTTTTTTTAAATTGTGATATTTCAAAACAGCGGGAAGCATGCAGCGTTTCGTGAGAATTTTGTTTGTGTAAATTTTAAAATTATAATTTTACTTGCATACTATTATTAGCATGTTGAAATAATTATTGTTCTTAGGTAGTTCATGAGATTTATGTAAAATTAAGTTTGCTTGGTTGCTTCTAACTATATAAGCCTTGTTATGCTAGTTATTTTTTATAGTCATGTGAGTCAATACATAATTATAGAAACTTTCTATACCTTTCGAAACGTAGTCTTATCAAGTTTTGCAATTATTGTTTCCATTACGTAGCTCTTATGAAGTATGAATGTTATCTTATCTAGATAATTACCATTTTCTGATATATGTAGTTAGAAACTTAATTATCATATTTTTTCTACAAGATGAATATATCCCCATCGCGTTGAAAACAACAATACACCTATTTAATTAATTGAATGGTTTTTTTTAGTGTTCGTGTACTTACATGTTTTATCTAGAAAGTAGCGAACACCACAATCTCTCTCGCTCCTCGTAATCTCATTTTCTTTTTAGCTGTTCTTTTCTCTCGGCAGATCCCAGATATGATTCTGTATTCAGGAGGGTTCGCGGAGGTGAAGCGAAGACAAGTTGAAAGCTTCCAAATAAATAAATTTCCCGAGCCAACGTCAAGTCCAAAGTTACCAAAGTACACCAGAGTTGTGAGAATTTTTATGGAGAAACGTAAAGCCGAGTGACTTGGCGCGATGATACGGGGTAAACATTTTCATTTGACGTCAGAATTAGACTTTTTGCAAACAGAGCGCAAAGCAAACAAGATTTGGAGTTTGTTTGTGAGGGTATATGACCCAGGGAGATGAATGCTATTTTTTTTTTGTTTTCCGTTAGATCAAATTGGTTGGAGAAAATACCTTTGTTGTTGTTGATTCATTTTTACTGTCCAATTTTCTACTAATGGAGGTCACATGAAAGTGAAAAAACCAATACCTTTTCCAACATTCGCCAATATTTCATACATCATATTTTTTATAAATTGAGTCTTCACAAAAATTTACTTTGTGCAAACAGTGTTAAATTTCCACCGGTTTTATTACGATGTCTGAAAAATTATGATTGTCATTGAGATTATTCACACATTAGGTAAAAAGTTTGGGGATTCTCTAGTGTAGCTGTGTAATTTGTAGGTAGTAACTAATTCAAGTAAGTTTTTTCTCGAATGTAATTTTATGAATAACAATTTTCATGAAAGCGTTTTACGAGTCTGCGAGAAAATGTAGCTAGCTGAAGGTCTCTAATCTTATAAAACTATTTCAAAAAGCGACATTTTATACTTACCCCCTTTAGTAATTTCACCGTTCTCCATTTTGCGTTCACAAAAGACGAAATACCTTTCCATTTGGCTATTTATTTAGAAGAGGCTGGGAGAGGACATTTGCTCGGGTCGGGAGGCCTCGCTTTCATGGGCAGAATCGTTTCGTAGGAAAATTTGGGAGAATTTTAAGGGATTCTTGGTATTTCTGAATCATTTAAGCTCTGGCATAAGACCCCGGGGGATTATAAAAGCAAGTTTGCGACGTTTTGTTGAACAAAGCAATCTGGAAAGCGATGTTCTTTCTCCGCTTTCATTTTGGAGGAAACGGTTTTATCATTACTTCTAGTTACTTAAACACTAAAGCCGCAACATTTTATTCTGGCTATCTTTTCAAATTGTTCTTTCCGACGCGGGATTTTGTGACCTTAATTCAAATATAAAGTAAATGGAAAAATATTCTAGGCCATTAGATGAGCCCTTTTCTTGGAAAAAAATACATCTGTTTTTCAAACAATCACGGTTCGTGTTCACAACTTTTCATGAGGAATCACAACACTTCCACTATGCAAGAGAACCACTGTGCTTTAATTACACAGTGTGTTAAGGGACGTACTTGACTTATTTAAACCAGCGATTCTTGACATTATTTGAAAAAAAAAATGTAAATGAAATTTGGGTTTTCGGCGATATTTTGGAATTTTTCGTTTTTTTGTCATTAAGCTTAAATCATTAAAAATCGTCAGTAGGAATTGGACAATAAGGATTGGGGGAGGCGGTTACGCAGTTATTTGTCTGAGTGACCAGCGGTGACATTTGGAAGTTTTTTTTGTTTGGATAAAATCTAACTTATGATAACTGCCAGATAAACTTAAACAATGTAATCAAATCCTTATAAATAACCATCACTTTATAATTGCGATAAATTTATACATTATTAAACCTGATTTTTTATTCATACTATCTTTAAGCACTATTATTTGAGGACCCTCTCGTTTAAATGTCGCATTTGCCGCCCAATCGTGGTATAATAAGTAATAATCTCTTTTTAAACGTTACATTTGAGACCAATATCATTTACACTTTTTAATTCAAAGAGTATCAGGAATCACAGCTTTAAGAGGAATATTTGATTTTTATTTAATTTTGTATAATTTTATATGAATGAAATAAAGTTAGAACATACAAAACCTCAGAAATAGTCTTAGCCATAAAGGGGTATTTTTTAAAAATTGTTTCTTTTATTACTTCACAGTTAAGTCATTTTTTGGTGGCCTATGTTTATATTTTTTATGTAAATAATAATTTTATTATTATTCCAATACAAAGAAAAGCGAGTAAAAGCTTCAATTTAACCATTTAAGCATATTTTTTGATGTTTATACTGTAAACCGATTCGTCGTAAAGATGAATCTAAATAGGATTTCACGTATAGCTTCATCTTAAGCAACACAAATACGTCCATTGACACCCTACATATCCACTGTTAAAGAAGACAAGAGTTATCTATTACTGGGTAATCTTATCATGAACCTTAGAATTATCAATAAGAAAACGAAATTCCTCTCTCAAAAATATTCCACCACGGTGCTGAATATCACTTTCCTTTGATTTTAAATGCAATTTTATCTTAGGCAATTAGTACATACATTAACATGTTTGAATCATTAGCACGGCATATAAAACTACGTGTAAATTCGTACCAACGTACATTTAATTAAAGAATTTAAACATGGAGCCACTCGGCAAATAGATTAGTTTCAATTGCACCACGAAAACAATTGCCACAGATTGTACTCTGCTTGTTGTACTAAAAGTTGTTTGGTATATCTGACAGAACTATTCGTCTGCTGAGTGTGCTGGGTAAATATTTGTAAGCCATATAAGAGCTGGAACATGCCAGCCATTGGCGTAGGAAAGGGGGGTAAATAGCTCTGTTTGCATATACTAAACAACGTCAATACTCACTTCACATTGTGTTTATTTGTACAAACGCTTGGTTCCTAATCTCAATTTGTTTAGCTTTAATTAAAGTTTGGTTTTGAAACCCTGCAAATAGCCAGATCTAGTAATATAATAAAATGTTTTCACCCAATTGCAAATGTAAAATATTTTTGTTTTGTAAATCGAAGGGACGATTTTTTTCGTCGTGTTAATAATAAAAAAATATCTCTCATTTAACACCGTTTTTCCGTAACATTTCAACCAATTATCGAAGAACAGGCAGAAATTTAAGAACGTGTAGGTACCTTTAATTGAAAACTTTGATTTGGTGACTTTGAAATTTAACTAATAAACGACTAATAATCGATACTTTGCTAATTTTTAAGTTTTTTTTATCTTTAACCTTTTTATTAAAATAAGAAAAATTATATTAAAAAAGCAGGTAGGTAGCTAGGTACAATTAATACTTTTAAATAATCTTTAGGTACCTAACTTAACAGAGTTACTATTTAAGCAGCATATAACTGAATAAAAAACAATATTACATCTTTGACTTCTTAATCGGTATCATCGTGTCTTAAAAAGAGAAAATTTATTCAAATTGACCACGCTGCTTGGATACTTTTAGTGTGAAGGCACGAAATATGTTTATCTACGAAATAGATTGGACAAGTTGCCGATGATCTGCAGAAATAAAATATCTACACTAAATATCGAGTTGATTAGTGATCACTGATCCTAATAAATTTTACCTGAAGTTCTTATCTATTGTGGTTACATTATTTGTTTATAATATGGAAAATCAAAAAATTGGTTAATTTATAGCGAAATTAATTGGTTTATTAAACAAATTATATTTCAATTATATTCATATAATAATACTACAAGTAAATCAATGAATTATCTCTAAAAGAAGCCTCACATATCTAAATGTGAATTTAGATGGGAAAAAATCGGTTACAAGAAATTTATTTAATTTCACTTTTTACATATTCTTTTGTCGTATATGCTAGATTATTATACTTAATTACTTTCCGAATTTTATTTATATATTATGCAGACTTCCCAAGGTAGGCTGTTATATCATTATAATTTTAAACAAAAACTTATTTATTTAAAAAATTAACCAGAGTTTATCACACCATTCGGTGTAATAGCAAAATTTGCATTTTACAAAATATTGTCACCAATCAAGTGTCATTTTCGATTTGCATTTCGTATAATTTTGCGCTCTACACGAAGCATAAATAATTCGACCACCCTCGAGAATGAAGATAAAATTTTAATTGAGGAATTTATAAAATGATAGCACTGAAAATAATTACCGTGCTAAATTTAGTAAATATTTTGAAGAAATAAAATTTTCAATCAAATGCACAAATTAAATTTTGTAGTTGCAGGAATGCACTTTTTATGTATCTTTTCCTATAATATTCTTATCTCCAAAAAAATTCTCTGCAGTTTTAAAAAATGTTTTAAATAAAATCTAAAAGCATTTAATCTATATCTTTGCTACAGTTTCCATTCTAAAAATTTTAATCGATAACAAACTACGGTTTTCAGGAAATGAAAACAGATTTCGTGGAATAATTTTACCTAACATGAATTTATTTTGATTAAAAACTTTTTTTTCACATGCTTTTTCTGGCAGGACCAGTTTTACCTTACAATATCCTTCTTCAGTCTGAAATATGAAGCTCTGATCTGACCAGTCTGAAAATGTCCTTTGTAAGTAAATAAGTAATAATTTTCCTCAATAGGTAGGAACGTATTTTTTTATTAGTCTTTAAACTCAGCATTTTGTGTAAGATCATCCCGGATAGAAGAAAAGTCTGGAGTTCTAATCTAGTTTGAAAACTAATATGTTTTTCTATTTTACATCTTTTTTAAAAAGCGAATAAATAATTATTTTAACAGATACACTAAAGAATTCTTTAGCTGTTCGGTCAGTTATTCAATTTCGCAATGAAGATTTTCAAATTTTTTTTAGATATGACGAAGTGAAAATATGAAAAAGACTTACTTGTTATCGGCTTTGAAACAAAATATAAAGACATTCCTTAATTATTTACTACCTGAATAGATACTTACATACAAAAATGTTTTCTCAATTCTTTCTTTACATGAGTGGAATAATTTAACAAAACAATGAAATACTTAAGCATCTAGTCATAAATGACAAACAGGATACAATGCATGTATTAAATTGATACTCATAGCCATGTACGTATCACAGTACTATATATTTTTAAATAAATACAACAGGTAGATGGAACCCCAGAAATATTTTTATTAGTCCCAAGTCTTGTGTGTGCGGCATCGCGGCACTACCTAGCTCTTTATGGAGGCTCTCATTATGACGGAACGACTCAATTGTTCCCATACTAACTCGTCATGTAAGGCTTCAGTCATGGCAATTGGTTTTATGGATTATTGATGTCGTCCATTGGAACACGTTTATTGGCCATTATTGGCTATCAGCAGCAAAAACAATAAGGAACCCGACTTATGAATTTCTCACAAAAAGGTGGATTTTGTAGGGCAGTTTTATTACCGGGAGACGGTGGCACTACACCAATAAAGTGGCACCAGGCACGGAATTAGTGCTTTTCAAACACCAGGGTGGGTTTTGTTTTAATAAGTGTCGTTATTTTCTACTATTAGACCTTAGTTTTACTACTTTTATAGCTCTTTTGGTAGTTCGTAGAAAAACATACACATTTGTTATTGTTTATATTGTAGCATGATTGAAATAAGTTATTTAATTAAACCAACTTTTAGGTAGGTTGACTACAGAAATCCTGCGAATAAGATAATATATGAAAGTAGTCATTATTAAAGTGTAAAACGATAGGCATATTAATATTGTGCAACTGAACACAATTTCAGTTTATATCAATGATCGTAGCAAAAATAACAAATGGCTGATCGAATCATTTCAATAAGCCAATTGAAATAAATAATTATATTGAAATAATCATATTTATGTTCTTTTTTTTAAATTCTTTTTCTTCTGTATTCAGAATGCTACATCTTCACAAAACTACCCGGGGCCGGGAGATCGTAAAAATCTTCAACATGTTTCGTCGTGGCATTTCAAATACAAATACCTAATGTCCTTTCACAAGGTTTCTAACTTTAAAAATAAACATTCGTCTTAGTTTTAGCCTGTTGGCCTGCCATGGCATTAAAAGTATTCTAAACAAACATTTTTTATTTATTTTTTAAATAATTTAATTAATAAAAACTAAAATTGTAAGATTTAATCATTGAAAACAAAATATTATTAACGAATCTCGAAGTAAAATTTGAAACAAAAAAATCAGAAAAAGATACAGTCGCATCTCAAAAATGAACCCAGGACCCAGGACCCAGAACCCAGAACCCAGAACCCAAGACCTTAGCCTTGCCGATGGATCCTTGTCTGATATTTCTGTTTCAAATTTACGTTTGAGAGTTGCTTATATTGTTTTTAGTGATTAAATATTACAATTTAAGATTTTACTCATAAGTTATTACAAAAAAATATACAAAAATATTCATTCTAGACTTGCAGATAAGTCAATAAATATTGCACATTAAAATAAAAATTGTTATGACATTAGACCAAGACATCATCTACATTGCATTTAGTTCGGGAAGAATCTTGCAATCATACATACAGATAGCAGCCAACACGCGTCAAGAAAATGTTGAAAGTTCTCAGTCAAACTATGACATAGTTAAATATGGCCGAAGTGGGTAGGGTCGAATAAGAGCAAAGCCCCGGCAAGGCTAAGATCCCGGGTTGATTTTCTAGATACGAACGTAGATATCTTTTTCTGATTTTTCTGTTAAAATTTCTTTTATGAGAGTCGCTAATATTGTCTTCAATGATTAGAGATTGATGTCAATTTATTTCGATAGCAAAATCAATCAAAATTAATCAAAATCTAGAATGTCTCTTATTAGGTATTAAAGAGGGCGATGAAATTACATTTAAAAAACAAAACATTTTGTCTATTGCATTCCGTGGGTGCTTGTAACTCTAACACGATCATCTTAATCATATTTATCCAGCCGATGAACTCCATGGTACATCCCATTCAACTAATGGCACATTTCAATCCAGCCGTGAATCCACCCCATTGGCCGGCCGCACCCTTAGGCCCGTATAACAACATGGCGGTCCCACCTAGCCACCTACCCCCCAATGCTAAACGCCGGGCGGGGGCTGGCATTAATATCAACTGACAACATTATAATGGCGTCATTCAGACAATCGATTATGGACGGAGCTAGTCGAAACACGCACGTTTGTTTTAACGAAGGACATACTCGTCATTTCTGACAAATTGAATTTTGTTATGACGCGGAATTACGATGTCCACTGTCTTTAATGTAGATTGCAAGTTATTTATAAAATGTTCTGTTTACATCAGATTAAGAACAATTAAGTTATAATAAAAATATTTACATATCATATTGATTAATCAACTAATCATTTCTAAGGCAGCTTTCGTTTTTTTTTTATTCTGAAATCACACAATATAAAAACTGCTCCCATCCGTCTGGAGCCAGTGAGACTATGGCACCCCCAATTGGGATATGTTTTGTATTTTGTATTTCTTGTAACGGAGAGATGAAAGAGGTATAATAAAGAAATTATTGGGAAGAGGAAGGTGGGGAAGTGGCGAAGTTATTTAAGGCATTAATTTTTAGTTAAACGTAACTTTTCGTACTGAGTGAGGGGATTTAAAATATTAATATATAATAGCCATATCGATAGTCCCGTAGATTAATCAGACATCTTCAAATACTAAGTTTTGAGACAATGATAAAAGCAATATTCGAACGCTCACCATTAAACAAACATCATTTACACTTTTCTGTGTTTCATACATTAAATATGCTATAAAATAACACCGGGAGGCATAATAGTCGGGTAAATTAGTATGATATTCATTTATTATATATCGAAATATCTTACTAGTGACCCAGAAAATATTAACATTTTTGTTTAATTCACTACAAGTTTTTCTGTATTATAATTGATTTGGTTTCTGCATACTCAACTCAAATTTAAATTTTTCGGAAATGTCTGATTAATCAACTGGACGTTTGATATTGTTCCAACCTGTTCCAACCAAACCTTCAGCGAAGACAGTGTTAAAATTATTCACCAAAATAAATAAATGAATATTATATACAAAATATAAAGACAGATATTTACTTAGAAACAAAATGCTTAGATGTGTAATATATGATTTTCCTTCGTCATAACACGATGCAAATATTTCCTTATTGCTGCCACACCGAGTTCAAATCGATTTAATCGAGAGTAAAATGTGATTTTCATGATATTTCCATGATATAATTCGTAAGTAAATAAAAATCCTGACATTTATTTAATTTACGCGCAGAACACCTTTAATGTGATTTTATTATGCAAAGTGTTATTTATTTGACATTTATTCCACAGGGTGTTCACAAGTTTACTATCAATTCACGTCGTCCAGATGATGGCGTTTGTTTCATCTCGATTGACCAATTTAAGGAAGCGGGTGCTACAATTACTGCTACATCACTCATAAAAAGATCGTAAAAGCGACTTCAACGACCATAAAAATGGCTACGTACAAAACGGTAGTTGAGATGTCGTAAATTTATAAAAAGGTCTTTTTCTACACGATCACTCGACACTTAATTGATTTTTAAGGGAAAAACAAATCAAGTAGGTTTCATAACCTCGTTTTGACATCACTATAATAGTGATAATTCGAATATTAACGCTTGTTCACTATCTTAAACTTTAGATTGCTGAAAACTTTTATTTGGTATGACAGAGGTGTTTTATTTAATTTTTTTTTATAAATAATAAATATCATTAATTTATAAATAATAATATAAATCATCTACATTCCTGCAGAATTATGGATTAATACCTATATTTTTTTACAAATTGATAGTAATGTTATCGAAGTCAGTTTGATAAGATTCAGTTCTTTTTCCTAAATTACTAGCTGGTTCTCGGCATGCGTTGCAATGCAATTCAAATAAATAAATTGTTTCTTCATGCATGTCCATTCCCATTCGTCCCCGTTCCCCTCCCGAACCCAGCATGCGCTACAATGCCAAAATAAAGATATTTTTCTCCCTGCATGTCTTTTCCAATTCATCCCCGTTCCCTTCCCGCCTCCTCTTCCCTTCCCGCGTCATTCTCCCACTCCCCTCTTTCGCTTCCACCCGTCCCGCGAACCCCCTCCCCGCTCTCCATTTTTCCCGGCTTCTCCCCTCCCTCAACCCTTCATTCCCCTCCACCCCTCCCGGATTCCCCTTCCCCTCGCATCTACCCTTCCTGCCGCTAAAATACATGAAATACACTGATTTTTCAAACAACTCGCGAGCCACCTATTGCAAATTTTTATACAAATTTCATAACGATAGAGCTCGCCGTATATAGAAACACTCTTCTGCTAAAATGCAATGTACTGTAAAATTTTTTAGTCAATCCATCGATTATTTTCCGACATTTGCGAACGCAAACATACGGAGCCTAAATTTTCATATTGTATTTATAGATTTGAAATGAAAAAAAAGGTTCCTACCTACATGCCCAAGAAATATTGTTTTACAGAACCAAAGTATTAGCGATGGAATTTTTTAAAATTAAGTATTTTTAATCAATTTATTTTCTCAAATACATATTTTTATTTTTATGATTGTGTTAGCTGGTTAATACTTTATTATTTAGATAGGTATTGTTAAACATGTTAAAAAAAATATTTAATTATTTAAAATCTATATTTCCTACATCCTCTGTCTTTAAACACTGGGAAAAATAGGTATCCACTCACTCACGATAATGGCTTTTGAAAATAAAAACAAAGCATATTACAATTTCACGCAACGTTAAATTAATTTTTTTTAATTTGTACAAGGATATTTGTTTAAAATGAAATAATCATTTTTTAAACTCCTCGTTTAGCCAAGGCATACCGCAAAGACGCATAGCTAATGCACGTTTCCTTGTATTTTTTTCTATTAAACCTCATTTGTAAAATAGAGGCATTCGAAGTCCCACGATTTTTGTGTGAAGTGAATAATGAGAGTCAGTTATGTTTGACCTTGTCTTTGGTAAAAACAATTTCCCAACAAAGCAGAACTATTAAGTCAATTTATCCAAGAACGGTTTTGCATTTTTTCTTTCCCGTCTAGCATTTTTTGTCCGTCCCCTTGAAGTAAAATAATGGCTGGTGGAAAAAAATCAGAGCGTAATAGCATAAATTTACGACTCCTACCCCTTTTTTCCGTAAGGCTTTTTGCTACGAGCTCAAATGCTTGACGTAGGGTAGGTACCATTATTAACCCTTTGAAAATGTTCCGTTAGCGTTAATGATCAGAAAAACTAACAAATGTTTGTGCTTGCATTTTTTGTGTGCAAAAGGTTATCAACTATCCGGAGCCAGTGGATCTATGGCGTTGACAAATTGAGGAATGTTGTGAGACTGACGGAAGAGTGATCAACTATGATCTCGAATTTTGAACCACGATATTCAAATCGACTCACTAAATGTAGTTGTCATTTCGAGCACTTAAAAGTAAGAAGGTATCTTCTATTCTAAAACGTTCAAACAGATAGTATTTTTCATTTCTCAACCTACATGAAAACGATCAAATTCATTTTAAATGTGTTCGACTTTAAGCTCGCGACGTCGGCGTTGACAACCGAGGATCTTACCGCTCTGCCTGATATTTGCGTTCGACTATGTATAAAATAAGTATTCTTATGAATAACCATGTTGCTTTTTCCTTTTTTTGTTTTTTAGAGATTTCACTTTCACACTTTTTTATTAAAAAAAACGTAATTAAGTAAAATACGCAATTCATGATAGTATTCATAATTTCCAACACAATTATTTTTTAAGCTCTTTTTCCTCTAGTTCTAAGTTTGAGTGTGAGTTTATTGTTCCAGTAGACCAAGTAGTATTTAGCCAAAGGTAAATTAATTAAGTGTAGGCAGAGCCGGGTCGTTAATTAAATTCACGGTTAACATTTGTGTTAAACTTTTAAGGGTGGCAACCCGAATAAAATAAACCAATTTTTAATTTAACGAAGTTGCTAGGAAAAATATTTACATATAACGTAGGTGTTTAAAGGAACTGTATTATAACGGGTGTTTTTTTTTAAGGTATACAAATTCAAAATGAAAGATAACACATTAAAATAATGTTAATGTCCATGATATTGGCTTTATTTAATAGATAAAATTATGCCATTATTGTTTAAATATGATTTCGGGCATATGAGCGCCACGGCTAGCTCAAATGAAGTGCAATCGAAGTCCAATTTTCGACAACTTTATCGGGCAACTTGGGCCATATATCGGCAAAACCATGGCGAATGTTGACTTCCAAATGGTCCAACGTCTCTGGTTTATCAGCATAGACTAGTGACTTCACATACCCCTAAAGAAAGTAATCTAATGGTGTGGGATCACACGGTCGAGGAGGCCTAGACCCAGATCTTTCCGCAGAATCATCCACAAAGTGGATGGCCACAGCTGCAATTGCTGTGCACGATGGCGAATCGACTCATTCGGATTCTCCTCAACACTACTCTCCACAGCAGCAATAACTTCTTCTTTGTCGTCTTTGTGGATGCGTATTATCCACTAGAGTGTACGTGGTGTGTAAATGATCCATGATCTTCCGAATAACTTGCTCGGATGGATGATTATGTCGACAGTAAAATGTACGTAGGGCACGATAAGTTTGGCGAACCGAACCATGATTTTCAAGATAAATTTGCACAATTTTCAATCGCCCGTTCTGTCGCCAGTCTATTCATAGTGAAATGGCAAAACGTACTAACTACAAATCAACTGTCAACTGTCAAATTGACAGTCTGTAGAAACAATGGTGCCAGTTTTAAAACCAAACCTCTAAAAAAAATACCCTTTACTTATTCCAAGTTTAATAAATTACAGCATTACCGCAGTAGTATTTTGTAGGCCTATTGGGAGATGAAATCAACATAAATATGTTTATTTTCATGAATAAAAAATAAAGAAGTAAGGTTTTTACTTTAATTATTTAATTCCATTAATATAACTGAAATAATGTACATGCATTTTTTGCGTAAAACCTATGATTTTACGTTATTTTCAATAAAAATATTGAAACTACTTCTTCGAATTATAAAATCACTTCGTATTACATTTATATTTCAATTTTTACTTTACTTTTTATACTGATGAAGGAACCATTGGTTCTGAAACATTTAGGTAATTTTTGTAACAATAGTGGTTTACGCACAGATATTTATTTGACGGATTCTGTTATTTTAATGTGCCTATGCAATTATCATTTTCAATTCAATGCTTTTATAAAAAAAATTTTTTTTTATAAAAATCATTTTTATTACAAAAAAATAATTAACCCAGTTGACTGATTCTATTTTTTTTAATATGCCTGTGCATTTATTATTTTCAATTCAATGCTTTTATAATTTTTTTATTTATTTTATAAAAATAATTTTTATTTAAAAAAAATGATTAACCCTCCCTTATTGTAATATTTTTTGCCTAAGATAGGTATTTATTTATCTAAAATTATTGTTTTATGCTTATAATACACGCATCTACAAATTTTTAGAATATTTTGTATCCTGGATCCTGGTGAAGAAACCATATGCTTTGAAACATTTTTACAATTTTATTTATGTATTTGGTTAAATGACGTTAGTTACTCTATCTAATAAAATTGACGACACACGGTGATTTTTATTTTATTGAAGATATAACAATAATCATTTCAATATGAAAAATTTCAAAGTTTTATGCTTAGGAATCTTGTTAACCGTGCGAGTACCAAGTTGATAATTAAACAATTCGTACTACTTTAGGACACATCATAACAGCGGACCTCAACGACGACTCGGATATTGAACGACAGAGAAGATCACTGTGCATTAGGGCAAATATGATTTCTCGAAGATTTAACAAGTGCAGCCCAGGTGCAAAAAGGCAACTTTTTAATACGTACTGTACGAGCCTATATACCTCGGAGATGTGGACCAACTTTAAGAAAGCATCACTAAAAAGAATGGAAGTACAGTACAACAATTCATATCGAACGCTTTTTGGATTGTCCTGGTACTGCAGTGCCACCGAGATGTTTGAAGAAGGGTGCGTTCCCGGATTCCGAGCACTAATGAAAAAACGGATCACCAACTACAGAACGCGACTAGCCTCGAGCGAAAATAGTATTGTGATGGCAGCATTCCACTTCTTGCAGGGTCCCATCTACAAGCGATGGATCCACTTCCTGAGGACATAGATTAAAACAAAAAGTTTATTTTTTTTTTTTTTTTTTATTTTTTTTTTTTTATTATTATTATTATTTTCTTTTTAATTTCTTTAACCATGTAAATATTTTTTTTATGTATCCTTTTTATATCTTGTCATCATTTCTTGATTATTATATATGTATAATATGGAACTCGTGGGATTGCACCACCCTCCCCGAGATCTGGAATAAATGATTAAAAAAAAAAAAAAAAAAAAAAAAAAAAAAAAAAAAAAAAAAAAAAAAAAAAAAAAAAAAAAAATTAATTCTATAATTGTACTACCATAGGTAGATACCAATCAATATTACCATTAATAATATAATGACAATATGACCTTTACGCACGTAAAAAAGAACAAATTAAATATCTGTAGACTATAGAAACCTATAATAAGTACCTACTTGAGCATTTTATCAAAAACCTTCCGCACCACAGATATTTCCTGGCATTCAAGCAATTTTCACGTTATTTTTGATTGCGGATCGCTTGATTGTGCCATACAGAACACGTGCTAACTTAATGTGGATGCTGGGAGAGTAGAAGATTCCGTGTCGGGTAAAAGGGTTGCGCCTCGGAAAACGGAATATCCAATAAATAATGTCTGTTCGGCCCTTCGACGTTATTGTCCATTGTCTGTTGTGTACCGTTCTTCGTAACCGGTTTTCATATTGGTACCTACCAGTAGACGTGTAGATATGTACATATAAAGGTGGATACTTAACTTTGTAGGTTCCGAAGGTATCAAACGTACTACCTACATGGTTATTCTGGGTACGTGCGACATGTTATGGAGGGAAGGATACGAGATATTTAGATACATGTAGCGTGTAGCCATTTTGTTGGAAGGAATTTAGTAATTCTGCTTGTAATCTTGGAGAATTCTGTATCGCAAAATTACTGCGGAGAATAATTATACAGCGTGAAATTTAATACTGACACTGGTGATATGAAGTTATGGTTTCAAAGCCCACCGATATTATTCGTACCTTGTCCTTACATACGAGTAACTATAACCTCGTACGACGTAATAGAAGAAACCCGTTGTTCTCAATTAAATTAGAACCTTACATGACTAGGATAACACGAAATAATCGTAATAAAACTAGGTTTAGTTATTTTTCCTTGCCATTTTCGTGAAAAAAATAATCTCAAGTTTTGTAAAATAACCAGAAAGTTGGTAGTTATCTCAGTACACGTTTTTTAATTCAAGATACTGATAGAAATTTCTCTAACGAAAACTGGTATTTACATAATTACTTGCAGATATCATCGCGACCGATGAAGAGGTTCGGATTTTTGCGATATTACAATAATATTTTTTTTACGTTTAACTGCACGCAAGAGGAAGTTGTGTGAATTGTATTTTTAAATAAAGGAAGGAGGAAGTTATGGGAAGAATAAGGGTATGAAGGATGGAATCTGGGTGTCCAGGAGTGACGGACGTATAAACCCATCCCATCCACTGCGGTGGAAGGTGACGTGATGACAGAACCACCAAACGAAGCAAACCACTTGAGATGACCTATGGCAGAGGTTGGTTATTCAATGAATGGTTTCTGGGACGGCGGTATCCTTACCCACCTTCCAAATGTTAATGTCATTTCACAAAGAATGACATTATATAAAATCATGACAAATATTCTGAAATTGCTGGAATGTGCCTAAGTGGAGTTGTAAAAAAAGTTGTACGATACAAGACCTCCAATTAATTACTTCATTTAATTTTGTTTTATTTCAGAAGTTATTTTGTATTCCTTTTAAGGTATCTCGTTTAAGGGGTTATATACAGTTAGGAGGCCCAAAAAAAGCGATTTTTCAAGATTTTTTCTGAGAATACCTTTAAATTTATTAAAGAAAAATTTGTACACATATCATGGTAACTTGTAACTGAATTTTAACATTTTTGTATTTGTAAAAATAATAATTTTGAAAACTGCTATAGTTCCAGCAGCTCCTATATTTAGATTGGATAATTTAAAATGAAAAAACCAACTGTATTTTGTTAAAATAATGCATAATCTTCTAATTAATCGAAGGACGAAGCAAAACAAATTTATTTGACAAAATGGCGGCTTCTCAAAAAAAGTCGATTTTTGACCAAAATTTCGGCCTTAAATGCTTCGACACGTCTTTAACTTCGTGTAACTTCGAAAATAATCGCCGAATTGACTTGAAACCTTCTGTGTGTGTACTTAAATATATGTGCATTACAAATATGAAATTTAAAAAAAATCGATATCTTTAAAATTCTAATTTATATACAATTAGAATTTTCAAGATATCGGTTAATATTACTACCGACATGTTTCATTGCTTCTAATTCGAATAATTTATTTTATTCAACGGTTGAAAAATATCGTTACTTTAAGACAGCTAAATTGATATTCCAAAATTTCATAGCTCATTTCAGAAATGAGCTATGAAATCAAGTTCAACTTTATGACGTCAAATCTCATAATTCTAAAATAGTTTTTGCTGCTCCAGCCAATGATTTTAAATTTATTGTTAGAAAGACAATTCTAAAAGTTGTGGCAATTTCATGAAGCACCAGCGCGTTCTGTGCATTGATTTTAAATAAATATTGATATGTTTCTGTAATGTTTTTTGATTTATTTATTACTTTCCAGTTTTTCCTTATCTAGTTTCTTGTTTATGTGAGTATTGTATGTAATAATAATAAGAACTCTGAAAATATACTTGCATATTTAATCTCAAATGTCCTTTCCGGTTTTCTTCACGTTACTTATTGTACTAATGTTATATCGCAAATGAGGTCGATCATAATAAAATATAATAATAGGAAAATAAATTGTATTACGTCTTGAAGGACCTAGGTGCATATCTATCTACCTACCTTTGTGTTTACTACTGATAAACGACTGCGAGAATGCTGGCAGCGCCTATTGTTAAAACTACTAAACAAACTATATATCCGTGATGCTCAAAAGTAATGTACCTTAATTTATTATGCAGAATATAAAATACGTATGATTTCAAGACATGAATCTTTAAAAAAAAAGAGTTTTGATTAACTTGATCTTTCCATGCCTTTGTGGTCTTCTTCCCGCCTTCCTTTATCATTTTTTGCACATCACTTATTATCCTGACATTTCTTTCATCGTCCATCTGCTGTACATGCTCAAACCATAGGTTTACCTAAATATTTCTTTCTTAATCCCATGAGTTATTTACTGCTACACCATTCCTGCACTCTTATCGGATCTCCATTTTCGCAATTAAATATTTATGTAAAGAATGTTTTTTTAACAATTTATTTCAACGTCTTAAGCTGCCAGTACACGTTGGGCAAACATGTTGGGTCAATGCGCTGGCTCCACTTTTTTTAAGACCACTTGGCTATATTGGGTGGTTCCCGACCAACCGATTAGTGTCGAGTTTTCGTGCATACATCAAAGGGTCTTGGCGCCAACCCGTCAACAGCTTTCACCCACTGGCCTCATCATCCTTCTCATCATAGTCAGCATCAGTCATCATCTACCATCTTCTTTTGCGCAATTTTTTTCACTCTTCATTGGTGCACATTAAGGCAATAATTAAACGTGTAGTTTCCATATCCATCTTGACCAAATTGTCAATGTAGAATTAGACCAGCTTATTGACTAAACATTGGCCAAAAACGTTGGCCCAACGTGTAGATAACGTCCTATTTTTAACCCAGCGCATTAGCCCAACATTGGCCCAACATGTTGACCTAACGTGTACTGGTAGCTTTACAAGATAGGTATATTTGGAGATCACTTGTACTTATACGTCAGGACCTTTTTTCTTCTGGTCTCCCCTTCCATCGAAAGTCGGCTATCATCATGGCAGTCTTCAGTAGATATTTTGCAATCTTAAATAATAATAAATTCGTTTTTAAGAATAATAATATATTAAAGAAAAATAAATCAGATTTTTTGCGAGTCATCACTTTTGGTTTTTGTTTGATGTAATCGAACGGGTACATTTTTATAATTTATATTTTAATGTCCATTCTCAGAACGTTTCAATCGTTTTAATCACAAGCAACTGGAGCGTGGTTTGATAAGCGTAGCATATTAAAAACATTTTCTAGCTTTTCCCTCCCGGCCGTATTTCTTTCCGTTCAATCTGTGTTTGATTCGTGTCGAAACGCCCGTCGAACAACCTTTGGGAAAACACATTTCGGGAAAATGTTTTTTCCGTACGCATATAACGCCGCTAATAATACCGTACTCTCTTTGGAGGTTTATAGTAAATCACTATAAAGTGAAGCCATGACGTATAAATTGGCGAACGAAACAACAACAACGTCCCTAGAACCGTCTCAGTTTTTACGTGCATTCATTTCGCTGGAGATAAGCTCTTACGTATTGACACAATGTTGGAAACACACTCCAGTCTCGTAGTTTACCTTTGAGGAAAAGCAAGTCACATTGTTGCCGAAGACACTGTCATATTTCAAATAATAAATCTTTAAAGTCTTCAGTTTTAATTGCGATATTTGTATACGGTTTTCAAGAACTCGTTTCCTCCAAATTCTCAGGAGCACATAAAGAAGAGAAGATATTTTCGCGGTCCCGAGATAAAAGCTCGTAGTGATCCTTATGTACGAGTTATCAGCTGTCCAGTTCCGAAGTGAAGCGAATGCGGTAAGTTTTTGCAATCAAGATTCTCAAAATTACACCTTATCGTTTTGAACAACCCATCATGTCAGGTGGTGCTGAAATTCTATAGGTCGATTTGGATAATATGTAATCGCTATGTATGCGAGAAAACAGGTTTCTTGTCTGTGTTGGTACCCCATTTATATTATAACCGTCCAAGTATGGGAGGACAGCTATAAAACTCATACTGCGCACTAATACACGGACGCAGGTTGTTAAAAGCTTTGTCCCTTCACCGCTAGGCCGTGCCACCGTCTAACTGGTTTGCGCCTCGGATAAATTCTAGAACCTTAACCGAAGCCT
The DNA here is from genome assembly GCA_936435175.1 of Glyphotaelius pellucidus. NCBI lineage: Eukaryota > Metazoa > Arthropoda > Insecta > Trichoptera > Limnephilidae > Glyphotaelius > Glyphotaelius pellucidus. The sequence goes on along the minus strand of OW386552.1, from coordinate 6,421,876 downwards.
CCTTATTGAGTAGTTTCGGCGAACTTCTCATAATATTTTCAGCGCTGCTATGTTGAATTGGAATAATTAAAATAAATGAATTTCTTCAAAATTCGCAAATTTACTTTGTGGCGTCATTATTAATTTAATGAAAACAAATAACTTTGTGTACCACTATTTAATTATATAAACATGCTGATATTGTTAATTAAATAGTGGTGTACTTGTTTTATTTGTGTAGTTATTTGTTTTCATTAAAAAAAAAATTAAAATTGATATTTTGTGAAGACAATATTTTTTGATTTTGCAGAGAGAGGTGAAAAAATTAAACAAATCTAACACATTTTTTCGATCGTAAATAAAAATTACCTTTTTTCATAATCGCTTGAATAAAAAAATATTGAATTATCCAATTTTTTAAATTCGATAGCGTTTCTAAGGATTTTAGTCGAAGGTAATACACAATCAAACTTCGAGTAGGACCTATCCCTAATAAAAGTTTAAATGTATGCAGCTGGCATCAATTCGTTCACCCTACACTTTAACGCTGGCATATTGCCCGCATAGAAATTTATTCATTCATTCAAAACTTTAAAAAAATTGTTGTAGTTCCGTGTGTTTCTTTAATTAAGAACTTTGAAAATCTGTGATTATTTTCGACATTATTTTGAAGGTGATAATAACATTTTTTGTAGGCATCAAATTAAATAAGTTAAAAAGTTAATAATTTGTTTTCGGGTTTTCTTTATCCTTCCTGCTTGAATAAAATATATTTTATAAAAGTGGGGATTATCTTACGGCTTTTTATCCTTATATGTACATAAGAAGTTCATAAGTGCAACGAGCGTGAAAATCTTAAAGCCTTAATAATATTATGTATCTTATGTATACGAGTGCAGTGCTTTAATATTAAAAGTGCAAGCATAATGTATTGAAATTTACAGGCCGACAACTGGTTCTTATCCTGCTCATACACCGAGTAACTACCTCCTGTTCCTTATTAAGGCGTGACCAGCTTATAATGAAAATAATAAATTCAACCCATAATGCTGCATTAATGTCTATTAGAGAGCAGGGATTGTATTGTAGAAATGAGAATGCTTTTTGTATGCAATCAGGATTATAACTACTTACATACATAATAATAATGTGTACCTAATTATTAGGTTGGTAGGTACCTACCTTAATGACGGAAAAAACTGGTTTCATGTAGGACCTATCTAGTAGAACCTACTTTTATTACTTACCTAGAAATAATGGTATTTTACTTGGTGACCGGACCACTCACTAATGTGCAACTTCATCACTCTTTTGAAAGATCATTAAAAATGATGGAAAAACTTGTTTAAATAAGTTACGATAGGTTAGGTTACGGGCTATTATTTTTTTTATTTTTCATTACTTTAAATGACTACAAAGGGGTGTTGAAATGCCAGAATGTTGTTATGGAACCATTTTACTTAGATAGCAGTGGTGAAGGTTCGTGCAGACTGTACAGTGAAGTTATTTTTACGATTTTCCATTATACATTTTTCTTCCTTTTTTTTCAAATCATTTTTTTTAAGATAAAATTTACTTACCTACCTTGCTAATTAGGTTAATTTATGTTCATATCAGTTTAATAATCCAGTGATGGTACTCCGAGAACTTTTGCACTCTACCACCTGAATTTTGCTTTAGCAAAATTCCCTTTTGCAAAATGCTTTCGGACCCTTCGAAGCTTTTGATTTGCTTTCCTGATCTCACCCTACTCATCAATTATTATTAGCTTTCCCATTTATTTCTACCCTTAAAAGCACCCTACTTGGGTTGCACTATCTAATGCCAAGATTGTTATGCCAAAAATTGTCTGCGTTTCAGTGTTAGAGTGTTCCAAAAGTAGTACTTTTCTAATCAAATTATACTTGATATATCTCTTCTGTGTTAATTGATAAATTACATATCTTTATAAAAGGGTGCTTCTTTTTTCCTGTTACAAAGGAAAGTAATCAACTGTCCCGGATTGGTTGATACTTGATACAAAGCAGAGTTTCAAACATTTGGCAATAGAGGGTAGAGTTCGATCTCAATTTGTAACAGACTGGCTTAATTTCTAATTGGAAAATGGTGGAGATAATACCACGTGATTTTCATCTTTATTTTATACCTTATCTTCGTAGGTACACCTATAACACTTATTAATGTAAATTTTAGTTAAAAACAAATAATATTTTTTGTGATAAGTAGTGTTGCCTAACATTAAAATTATTTACACATTTTTGGGTGACCCGACAGTTAATCCCCCGGCTTTTGGCCACCCGATATTGTAAGTATTATAAATGTAAAAAAAAATTTGGATTATTTAATGATTTCAAACCCAAAATCGACTTCTAAAATACCTTTTATAATAACTTTGGTATGGATATCAAACGAATTTATTTAAATTGCTGATTTTTTGTAATTATACTCTAGTGTACGTACAGTTTGTAGACAAGCAGTTTTTTTCTTGAAGCATTTGAATGAAAATATATTTTATACTTTTGTTATTCGGTGGAACCTACATTATCCTCTCTGCACACCCCTTCGGGGACACTTAGTTAAGCTTTGTGTGAGTGAATATACTATATTTTCTCTAAACTGACTGCAAATTATATATAAGTATGCCGGGGGGCCAACTGTCGGGGGTTGAAATGTCTTAGAACCATATTTAAGACATAATTATTTAGGGTAGGATTGCGTAAAAAAAAAACAAAGTTGTGAAACAAAATAATTGGTGCATTAAAAATATAATACTTTAATTCGGGTGATGCAATCTGAAATAAAAATAGATGTAAATCTCATTGTCTCAGATATTTGGATATTAAGGTAACGAATAACAATCAATAACTCCTTAGAAAACAGGCTTACATTTTAATCAGTATATAAACAATGCATACTTAACAATATCGGGTAACATAATTGTTATTTGATGTAATAATTATTATAGTATGCAATTAGTCGTCTTAGATCGATGTGTAATTAGTCAGTTCAGAGGCGTCTCAAATAAATACTGTTTCGTTCATTCTCATTTTTATAATTGATTAATTTCTTTCAAAATTTCAAAAGTACAAATTTTAATTCAACAAAATAAGTGAATAAATTTTTTTTTATTTTTAATTTTTTTTTATATGAATACCGCATAAGAGTCCCAACTGCTCCCTTCTGGAGCCAGCGAGACTATGGCATCCCCAATTAGGGTATGTTGTGAGGCTGAAGGGAAGAAGGGAGGGAAATAAGATAGGGAAAAGGATGGTGGTAAAGTACCTGGCTATTCAGATCTGATCACCAAACACGGCTAAAGCCATTTCAACGTTACAACGTTTCAATTCTGAATGGTGGTCTTTCACCAGGGCAATACTGAGAGTATCTTCCACTCTGGAATGTGCCGCAAATATACCATATATTATTTAAGATGAATAAATTATGAAATCAAATAAAAATTATTTGCTACGCCGGGATTCGATCCCGTGACCTTCGGATTGCGAGTCAAGAGCCCCACCGCTAGACTACGCCGGCCGTCAATTTCAAATTTTAGTAAATGTGAGATTGTTTGTTCCTCGGGACAGACGAAAAAATCAAATACAAATGATTATTTTCGCTTTGTTTGTCTGCATTTATTTAATGTATGCAAATGAAATAATATTAAAACAATGGTATTGTTTCGGTGAAAAAATTCGAAGCCTCCTAAAAGCTGTATATTATTAGGTGGAGCCAAAATCGTTTTTCGTGAAGCCTTTTTTTTCTTCTTATTTATCTCAAGTACCAACCGAGGATGTAGTTAGGTCCAAAATACGCCCATGAAACCAGGCGGGAGGTCTCCATAACAAGACTTGAATACAAAATAACGCAGTATCCACCTAACGCGACCGGGACATGTAATGTTGCAAGACAATTTATTCTCATTAGGCGTCCGGTGCGAGAGATATCAAAGAAGATCTGCAAAATTCAGAAAATCTTTAATTAGGCAAGTTAAAATTAAACCACCGCACAAAAACGTCATGAAACATACAATTAAATAAATTAATTTCACCATTTGATTGAGCTTTTTTGACGAAGTGTTCTCCGTGTCTGGCAGTTTGTGTTTGATAAGTAACTTTAATCAGACATGCAGGATCACATTTAAAAGTTGAGCCAGAATGCTTTTAGTAAAAAGGTTTTCCGATACAATATTTTTTCTCAACAAATGTGGGAAAATTTTCTTCCTTTCGAAAACATGCTTATTTTACTTGGGGTTAGGGTAAAATTTTCAAGTGTAAGAGCGGTATGAACTATCAACCATCATATTCTTTATTTCTAGTTGTACATACAATGTACATACAATCTTCAAACCAGAAGCATGAACACCTATTACTAAATGCACAGAGTGGTTTTTTCAACGGTATTCGTGTATTTTGTATGGATATCCCTTATACCTTATCGAGTCAAAATAGTTTACATTTTTTACTCGAAGTCAATCTTTTTAAAACACCTGCTGTCAGATTTACCAGAAAGCTTTTAAATAATCCGTGATAAAAAAATACCCACCAAACCACAAGCGCAGTTATGTTTAAGATAATACATGAAACTTACTTTCATGAGCAGGTACCTACCTATATCGTGACATGAAGATAGATGCCTTGTGTTCATGTTGAAAACCACATAAAGTACCTAACGGTAAAAATTTTGCTTTGGATGTACTTATTTATTGTTTTCAGGAATACATTGCACAACTCTCATTTGACAAAGTGCTTGTGAAGTACAAGTGAAACGTTTTATTTTTTTACATGAGCTCCACACACGAGGCCCTGAGGAAAATAATTTCCCTCAGAGCCTATGTCATCTTTGGGGATGCTGTTTGGAGGATTTTTTAATGAGAAGGAGGAAACGATAGTGTTGGGAAGGAAAAGGGTTTAAGGGATGGGTAGGAATCTGGGGTTCAGTGTGTCCTGGTCATCTGCCTCCAAGACCTAGGCAAACCTTACCCCATGAACTCGGGCCCCCCTGCTAAATCACCAAACGCAGCGAACCACTTGGGGTGACCTATGGCAGTTTATAGTGTGTCAAAAGATGAAAAAATAAAGATTCATGTTTCTAGATAGGTTGTAATAATTTGTTTTTTAATCGTAGTAATATGTTATAAACGTCATGTAAAATAAAACAATCAAAATGTTAATAAGCAGAAAGCTAAAAGAATTACTTCGTCACGTTTCTAAAATTGCTTTTGAACAAATAACATTTTTTAATAAAAAATCTTGACGCGAAAAGAAAAATCATATATTTTTTCATGAGCCCATTTAAGTTGTCGCGAAGTTAGTACGAGTTGGTCTATGAAGTATGGGTGTTCAATATCCATACAAATTGGCCACCACATATGAAGGCATAAAGTTGGCTCGCTCCTCAAACGCGAATCATACCCCAGACACATTTGGAGAAACGAGAATCCTTTCCTTTGATCAAAATGAAATTTTTCATATGTATTTTCGTGGAAAATGTGGTCGCATTCCAGGCACGATTCTTCTTTCGTATTTCTCTAGTATTTTTCAAACAAATATGTTGTACGTTTATAGCAATGTTCTCCAATATTTCTACTGTGTAATATCCAAGGTATGAGAGCAGGTAATGTTTATAATAGAATTACTAGTTTTGACATTTAGATATTTAAACTAACAATGTAAAGTGTACGAAAGTATAGATAAAACAATATGAATTAACCTTTAATGATATTACGTAGATAACTACTATGTAAGACAGAGCTAAAGTTCAGATTTACAAAAGGTTCGGAACGAAATATGGACAAGATAATGCTTGAACCTGCATATTGAATAAACATAAATCATAATGGCTTGTGGAAAACAAAAGGTGTGAATTTGATATTCAAGTTAATAATGATAACAATTTTGTGTGAATAGATGTATTGATTCAGAGATGGTACGTGGCGAAAGTAATAAAGTTTAAAAATCATACTGTTTGTTTTCTTTGATCGTTTGGCTAATTTTTCATATAAATCGCATAAGTGTTATATACAAGCGCAAGCTTGGCCACATTGAGACACAGGGTTTCTCTCTTACAAGAAGAAATGAAAAAAGAATGTAATTTGGTGGGTTTCGTTTTTATTAGTATTATTGGGGCTTTCTCAATTTTGTTATTATAAATATTTACTTAAGGGGAGGCGGTGGTCTACAATTTTCAAATAATCTGGTTTTTTTTTTTCGATTTTTCAATTTTTTTTTTTACAGTTAATACCGCACAAGAGTCCCAACTGCTCCCGTCTGGAGCCAGTGAGACTATGGCATCCCCAATAATTGGGGTATGTTGTGAGGCTGAAGGTAGTGGGGAGGGAAAGGAGATAGGGAAGAGGAAGGCGGGGAAGTACCTGGCTATTCAGATCTGGTCACTTAACACGACTAAAGCCATTTCAAGCAACGTTTCAATTCTGAATGGTGGTCTTACACCAGGGCGATACTGATAGCATCTTCCACTCTGGAACGTGCCGCAAATATACTACATATTATTTTAAATGAATAAATTGTGAAATAACACAAATTAATAAAATAAAACTTATTTGCGCACGCCGGGTTCGAACCCGCGACCCTTGGATTGTGAGTCGAGAGTCTTGCCTCGGGACCACGGAGGCCGTCAATAGTATAATCCTTTAAAAAAAATACATGTTATTTTTTTGTAATGGTATTGACAATATTTTAAGTTCTACAGCCCATTTAGCAGGTCAGCGCAAAAGCAGGTAAAGACGCCGGGTAAACTTCAAACTCATTTATTTCGTAACTCCTTTTTTCTGCACGGTGTGAGGCAAAAAAAAAACTACCGGGCCGATTCATCTAAAATTTTACTATGTTATTCAATACACCAGTACCTATAAATTTAAAAAAAATACTTTGAATACTTCTTATTTTTACATACAAAAAAAATGTAATACAGTCCGTTTTCTGTGTGTAAATTTCAACAACGCGTCATTTCGTCAAATTTATTTTTATTTTTTTGTTCTAGTTCCTGCGATAACGACACTCATATTGATCAGAATTTTTTTTATTTACAGATAAGTGAAAGAGCCATAACTTGACTCACCACCCAGGTCCATATTTATGAGGAGGGCAACTTCCTTCACTACTTAATTTTTATTTTTTTAAATTATAATATTTTTGTATACTATTATAGTGATTTTTTTTTCCTTTATTTTTCCAAATTTTACATTTGATGTATACAATATTACGATATAAAAAGAATAATGGGAACCCACTAAGGCGCAGCCTGTGGGTGGGTAATATATTTTAATATATTTTATTATTGTACCTAGAAAGGACAAACAATGGGCACATAAAGCAAAAACATGATTAAAATTTGTCTAAACAGCTCGTCGCCTTAGTTCGTATTTTCTATATCTGTATAGTTTGAATAGCATTGTTTATTGTTTTCGATAAAAAAATAATACTAAAAACTCGTCAAATTCACCGGCTCCACCGGCTCTCCTTAGTATCACGCATGAATAATAGTTTTTTCAAAAAAGTTGTTTAGAGTGAATAATGTCAACTTTCGCTTAAAAATATATATTTTTCATGGCACGCCGCGCCGTAGACCCATAGATCGGACAACTCAACACAGTGGCACTTCAACACACCTTTAAAAAGTGATGTGAAGACATTCAAAATGATGAAAAAACTTGGTTAAATAGGTTACATTAGGTTAAGTTATAGATTTTTTAATGACTTTTGATCAGTTTTCAAAGGTATGTTGGTGCCACTGTGATGAGTTGTCATGGAACCCTCATAGATAGACTGGCTGTAGTAGGAAAAAATACTTACCATCAATAATGCTTTTGGTCACTTCTAGTGGAAGACACCACAAAACAAGTGTTAAAGTTCTTATAAAAATTAAAAATAAAATCATTAATTGTTAAATATCATTTAGGTAAGCACCAATAATACAGAATGAAATTAGTTTATTAAAACCGTTTTTGCCGTCAACTGTTACTTTTTTTTATAAATACTTTGCTCTTTGTTAATTTAGAACCAGCAAATATAATACACAAGTGCTGAATATACAGAATGAGGACATAACAAAACGAATGTCCGAATGTTGCTGACGAAAAACTTTGTGTACATTTTTATTCATGGAGTGGATGGGGTTTTCACCCCTTTGCAATATTGTCGCTAGTTCGAATAATAAAGCGCAGTCTCTCTTATGAAAATAAAGGATTATCAACCCAGACTTCTCTTATGATATTTTACTGAAGAAGTTACTTGCGCTAATAAACGAAAAGAAGCTGAAAATTTTCAAAGTTTTACACTCGATTTATTTATTTAATTTATTTAAGTGTGAGGAATGAACCTTCCTTTACACCCAGTTAAATTTTTATGTATTTTCTAAACATGGTAACCTATAGCTAGAATTTATAAAAAATATCTTTTCAAGGTGTCAACAGAGAGACAACAATATAAAAGACTATCTGGTAAATATTCATCCTAGACTTGGACTTGCAGAAAAGTCAATAAATGTCGCGTATTAAATAAAAAAAATTATAAATTTATCTAAGACACTATCTAAGTAGCATTTATTTGGAGTTGAATCTTGTAATTATATGCACTTAAAGATAGCAGCAAATACAAATATGCGTTAAGAAAGTGAAGATAGTTTTGGAAGTTCTTGTGTAATACAGTTAAATATGACCGAATCGGATAGGATCACATTAGTTCAGTGGTAGAGCTCCACCCCAGCAAGGCTTAGGTCCTGGGTTTGTTTCCTGGAAGAGACCGTATCTTTTTCAGATTTTTCTGTTTCAGATTTATGTTTGAATCGCAAATATTGTCTTCGTTAATTAAAAATATTATTCAATTTTTATTCTGATCCTACGGTGATTTCTTGTTTCTTCTCTGCTAATAATACGATATTTTCAAACCATTGATTTGTTCAATCTTATAAAAGTGGTAATTTAATTTAAAGAGATAGGGTACATAATATGTTTTAAAACTTGAAAGAAAAATCCACGCCTTTCTTTTTTAATGTAAATTTCAACCCTTTAATATTTTTTTTACTCTCACTGAAAATTAAAATCATTTCTTTGTCGTTAGACAACCGATAACCCAAAAAAAACATTAATATAACTTGTAGATTATGAACAAACCAACTCAGATTTATGATTCAATTTAGCGCGGGAAGTCTTCCTAGGACGTTTCTGACATTCTTTTCCATCCAATTGCGCACCATTTGTTCTCCTGATGCTCCTTTTTTCATCTACTCTACATGTTCAAATTATTTTGTTCCTTTCAGACCTGAATGAAACTGGCAGGGGTGGAACATTTTTATTTTGATGCTTGATAACAATTGGGTAGAGCTATTTGAAAATATTTGACAAATCTTTTTTCAGTAGGTACCTACCTACCTTAGCTGTTATTACTAGTATAAAATTAGCTATTAGAGGGTGTAATTAATGTAAAATGACAAATCATAATAAACGTAAAATCTTGACATTTCATTAAAAATACATAAAAAATAAACATTACAAACATATCTAAACAATAAAATCTGTGAAACAGATCAGCAGAATGTTGCCTGCAGATCATACGGGGTGTTAAGGGACGTACTTGACTTACTTTAACCAACGATTCTTAACGTTATTCGCAGTAAAAATTGCGAACGAAATTTTGACCTCTGGTGACATTTTTGATCTTTATTTTTTCTACAAAATATAAACAAGGTAGGTGTTGGACAGTTGATGGCCGGGGGGTGGGGAGGGGGGGGGGGGGGGGGTTAAGTCACTCGGCTAAGTGACCAGTGAAAAAGTTACCGGGACCAAAATTTCATTTGAATTTTTTCTCCAATCAACACCCTTACACAATATAATATCTTACTTACAATATAATATCTTCTTTCAAAACATTTTAAAAAATCGGTCCAGATTAAACACAAAATCTTTCAAAATATGAAAATGGCTACCGCCTGATGATTATCTAAAATCCATTTATGCCAGAAATATAAAAAATAAACTCACCAATTTTTATTCGCTATAGACAGGAAGAAAAAATTCAGAAATGTACGACATATGTAGGTATTTTCAAATTTGCGTACTGTACTTTCTAAAAGGCTTAGGTCGCTTTCTATCGTATTCAATATGCTTTAATCAAAAATGCCTTCTGTTCGGATCTTAAAACATCATAATGCACTAAGTTTTATCGATTAAGTCAGAACGAAGATTGTAAAAAGATGTGATATGCATACTGGTATAATACTGCTATATCTTAACAAGGCTAGTTGTTTCAAATAACACTCCATGAGCAAAGTGGTGATTCACAAAAAGGCCCCCTCTTTAAACATAAATTGGTGTTGATACATCCATTCTGCTTTGGTGTCTTTAAATACATTTTCAACAATGGGTAAAAGTGAAGGAGGAAAGTTTTCCAAGTCGATTCAAGATAAAGGAGAAAAGTTGGGATGAAATTTCTGCAATTTGTAAAATTATTGCGATGAGAACTTCGCCAAATGAATTCTGTAGCGCGTCTGGAGGACTTGGCCTCAAAATAGTAAAAGTTGGTTCTTCTTTCCTTTGGGAAAAGAAGGTACATACCCATTTATTTTCATGCAATCACGATACGGTAAAAAATCTATAGAAATGATTAATAGTTAATAAAACCTTGTTAATAAAAATACAATCACTTGTGAATATTTTTTGTCCGATTTGAGTACCAGTTAACCATTTAACATCGCTTAAAACTAACGGTTTACAAATACCAATCCATCAAAAAATTATGAAAACTTTATAAAATACAGTGGATTCAAAAAATTAGTGTGATATTGCGTGCATTGCCACATATTATAACCTAGATTATACGTAATAATATGCACATAAATATTGTTTTATGATCCCTAAATTAAAGTTTGTTAAATAGTAAGCTAACATGTTTTTACAGGTAATTAAATAAAAATAAAACGACGTGTAGGCAACTCTTGTAAACATTTTACCACGGTTCATTTAGGTACATTTGTGGTAAGTTTTTGTCTTTTTGTTTCTTAAATTTTATCAAGTATCTTTTTGGCGAAGTAGCCAGCATGGGAAGGAGGTATGTTTGATTCTACAAAGAATACCTAACAAGTATTTTCTGAATAATTGATGTTGCATTTCCCCTCACAAGACAGGGGAAAAAATATTTACCTCGCCACATAATGCCACCGCTTTCTTCGAGACGCGTTTCCACCTCACTAGGAGTAGGTACCTGCTGAGGCTGACAGGGGTGTCGGGTGAAGGGGTGGACTGGTAGACTTCATGCAGTCGGGGGCGGTCCGGGGGTGAGTGGGGTGGCTCCTTGGCTCTGACGGACGGGAAGTACACCCCTGGCGCGGATAGGTACCCAGTACCAACCCACGTCGTACGGTAATGAAGGGATGATAAAGAAAACGTGGAATGCAGACGACACGGCATAGACAAAAAAAAAACATTATTTATTATTTAAAAAAAAAAGTTTACACCAATTGAAATATCTTTACAAATAAACAAGATTGGGGAGACTACGAAGCACTTTTTTATCGGTGTAAAAATTTTTTTTTTTAAATATTTTTGCCGTTCATTCCATGCAATTCCAGTGCACCTTTTCCTATACATTTGTATTTGTGTTTTCTTCTTCGGAGTCGCAAGTTGTCGTTTTTTTAGGATTTCGTAGGATTCGATTCTTCGCTCGCTGGATGTCTGGCCGCTGAAGTTCATCAGGCGCTTTATGCCACTGCACTAATGAAGGCTCGCGTGAGACCGTGCATTTATCGTATTATATTATGGAACCGAATACTCGTGAATAAATAAATATTTTATCGCGAATTAATCGAAATAAAATAAAATGATTTCTCATTCATTATTTATGTACATCTAAAAAGTGGTGGACTAATTTGGCTTTAAATGTGTCGAAGTTTATGTACTGTTTTTTTCTGAAAAATAAATAAATACCATTTAACAACAAATATTTTTAAGGACACTATCTAAATTAATCTACGTTAGGGCATAATAATGCCTTAATGAAAAAAAAGTCCTTTTTTTTGTTTTTGTTTTAGGCAATTCACCCTGGAGAGAAAAAAAGTCCTTACAAAAAAAAAAATCTTATAGTTATTGTAATAAATTAGAATCAACTTCCGAGCGCTTCCAAGCAGGTTGAAACAATCATGTCTGTTTTATATTGGTAAAAGCTATGTTTCTTTTCTTATTTGACAGGTATTTCGGGGAATAAGATAGAAACCTTTTCAGACTTCGCCGCAAATAAGAAAATAACAAATATTTCTCCTTTTTAGAAAACAAAGTCTTGATCCGAGGTCACGCGTTGTTATCTCGGGACATATTCAAAGTTTAATTCATGCATCGTTATGTAAATAATTTGATTTGCAAGTACAAACGTTATTGTAAAGTTGCTCCAATCTTTTGTAAATCCTCATTATTTGCTTATTATGTAAGGAAAATCACGTAATATGTTGTATACGTCTATCTACAAATACCTATTTTTCTAAAATTAAATCTAACATCTAATAATTCATTACAAAACGAGATTCGTCTGCGGAAAACACAGGTTAAATTATCGAAAAAAACAAACAGTTTATAGCTTGACAAAAGTTCTTTGTTTAAAACCACTTTATTTTAGGTAAATATTTTTATTTCATTATATCTTTACGATTACTGTGTCGATGTTTGGTCGAGATAAACTCCGAAACTACTCAACCGGTTTGGAATTGGGCTTTCTGCGAGTAATTTGGTCCAACTTAAAATATAGGATAGTTTATATCTCGATTTATGGCCCCAATATTTATTTTTGCGAATTAAATATTCATTAATTGTTTGTTTTACGACCTTGCATTGTAATTATTTGTAAGTTCCATAAGTTTCTAACAGATGGCGGTTGAGTTAATTTATCGACATAACACTGGTTATCTGGGTTGGGTAACCATCGAGTAGGTGACGTTGTGTTTCAATTCACGTCACAGCAACGCGTGGCCGGGTCAGCTAGTAGAAAAATATATATTATTTCATTATAAAGACAGTCCGATTTTAAAGTTGTTCCCCCTTCTGAAAGTTTAATCCCTACTCTTCCCCCACCCCTCTACCTACCCCTCTATCAACCAGTATCTGATATTCTCTCCATCTCTAATATGTTTTCTCTTCCTCTTTTTTTGTATACTTTTTGTTTACCTTCTCTGTACTCGAATTTAGTTTTTAACTGATTATGTCCTGGGGAAGGTAGAGATGAAAAAATATAATAAAGTGGGTTTTAAACAATGAACGTTTTCTATTTGTAAATAGATTAAAAGCTTTTATTTTTTGGTGCGACACGTCTAATGAAAATCAAAGCGCTTTATATTTACTACGTAGGTACCTTACTTATTGTATCAATTTCACTATAAACAATACAACCATATCCGAAAAGATGTTCATAAGTAGGAGAGTTTGCACTTGAAAGTGTTTTTTTATAGACCTATTATTTATTTTTTTCTAGGCTTATTAAAAGACTTATTTAGATTTATTTTAATATAATTGAAGCATCTATAATATTTCTAAGCGATAAAATTTTCAAAACAAAAACACATGATTTTGTGTGATTTTGCATTATTTACTATTTTTTTTTTTTTTTACATTAACTTCACACAGGAGGCCTTGAGGAAAATAATTCCCCTCAGGGCCTATGTCATCTGGGATGCTGTGTGGAGGGTCTTTTTGAGGAGAGGTAGGAATGAACATTGGTCTTGAAGAGACCCATGTTGTAGGAGGGAGGAAACACAGATGCCGGCAAATCGTTCCATAGCCGAGCTGTTGAACTCAAGAACGAGTCGAAAAAACGACCCGTTCTCATGTGACAAATGTCAACCGTGTACATATGTTGGGCGCGCGTTTGGCGTGTCTCCCGACTATGCACCGGTGCCGAAGGGATCAATGACGCTAGTTCCTCAGAGCATCTTCCATTGAAATACCGGTAGAACATGGATAGCATTCCCACCCGACGCCTGTGCTCTAAAGATTGCAACCCGTTCGTTAAGATGGGAGAATCTATCAAACGGACCGCCCGTTTCTGCACAGAGTCGAGGGTATTTTTCAAGTATTTTGGAGCTCCAGACCAGAGGTAGCTGCCAAATTCAACCATGGAGCACACTTGAGATTTGTACAGGGTAAGCAGTTGTGTACTATTAAAGTATCTGCGGGCCCTGTACAGTACGCCCGGCCCTGTACAGTACTATGGCTTCATCTTAAAGAATTATTATTTTACTCGTAAATATCCTAACTGTAAATAAAAATGTTTAACAATTTTGATAACTGGAAGTAAGAAAAGTTTATCAAATTGATTAAATGACTAATCTAACACACTCTATTTCAACACAATCAACTTTAAATGAAGAAATCTAGAAATTTTCCAATCAAAGTGCCAAACTTACCCTTCTACTTGTTACATTTTACATTTCCGCCAGATTTTTCAATTTCCTTTGTCGATACAATACATCCTCCGTTCCACTGAACCATTCAATCAGACTGCTGATCTCGTAAAGCATCTTCTCCTTATTCAAATTAAATAGGAGTTTATAAAATGAGCAGCGCTTAACTTCAAAATAAACTTCCTTCCTTCCGTTCTCGTGTTTTTCTTACACGAGCAGACAATAGGTGTGATATTGCTCGTGAAAGCTGACTCCTTTGGCAAGACTTCCTAGGGCTGTTGGGGAGGGGGAAGGGATGGGATTCGGCGGGAAATTGTCTCACTTTGCCGCTCTTTTGTGTGATTAAGTACCAACACTGTTTGGCAAGCCGGAAATCGGTGGCGGGGCGTCTTCCATACTTCCGGTTCTGAAGCCTTCTGGAATTAGTAATAAAAACAGATAATAATTTAATTGCAATTTTTTAAAATGCTCTTTCCTAAATGTTATGTAATACATATTTTACAAACCCACGCTTTTTTTAGAATACCTACTCGCTTTATTTTTTTGGAAGGATATCAGTATATTGATACGTGAAGCAAAAACTTTGTACCCCTTTTTACGAAAATTGTGCGGATAATTTAAAAAAAATATTAGCATTCTGCACTCCTTCTCTATATAAACTATAAGTGTGCAAATTTTCATACTCCTCCGTCCGCGCAATTTTCGTTAAAGGGGGTACAAAGTTTTTGCTTCACGTATTAATATACTGAACGTATTAATATTCTGATCACATCGTAAGATACAGCGGTAAAATTCTATGTAGAGTATGCGGTAGAGTTCAAAACCACATTAAGTGAAAATAAATATAATGTTAACAATAATCGTAATTTTTAAACAATAGTCTTTTTTTTATTTTAATCAAAAAGAAAGAAACATGCCTGAGTTATGAATAACCCGACAATATTAAAAATTATCTAACTACCCCCACAATAAGCGGAAAATGTAGTTTGTGTCGCGGTGGAGGACTTAGCCAGCCGAGGAATTAAACACACTCGATGCCAACTCTCCCACTGTCAAATTTATTTTGTGTTTTCGGTTCCAGGTTTGAAGGTTTTTTAGGCTGCAAATTAAATTCGGATTTTTCTTGAAATGACTAGCGATGTTTACTACAATATCTTACTATCAATATGTATGTTACCATTTCCTTTTGTCTCAGAAAACCAATTAGGGGTACCATAATCCTACTTGCAATAGAGAACATCGTAACTTAAGTCTTATAATAGTGAGCAAAATGGTGCACGCTTCTGACTCGAATAAACTAGTTCTGCCCTTTAGTTCGGAAGGAATTTCTGAAAATGAAGGCAATATAGTCGCACAATGTAGGTTGCCACCCATTCCTCCCATAACCGCATATAATATATCTACAACGAACTAAGACTGACGAATTTGGCATTCTGAATTGTGGTTTGTTGGGGAAGTTTGTTGCTTTAACCGCGTCATTATAGATGGCGCTCTGTGTCAATTCCGGTTGTGCCTAATTGAATTTTAATTAAAGCTTTGGAACTAATTCCAACGGAATTGGTTTAGATTCTAAATGAAACTTTAATTGCCTTCACCTTACTCCCTTGTAGTATCTTGTAAGTAAGAAACGAAATTTTAATATAATACCAACTAACAATTTTTTTTTCGAAAGTCACAAAATAAGGTAAGTACCTATCTGTTACCTATTACCTAGGTGAAAATATTTTATTGAAAAAAAATTTCGAATAAAATAAAATATTCAATTCACTCCCTCTTAGGTTTTTTTTTTTACATGAGCTCCACGCAGGAGGCCCTGGGGAAAATAATTTCCCTCAGGGCCTATGTCATCTTTAGGGATGCTGTGTGGAGGGTTTTTTAAGGAAAGGAAGGGGAGGAGAGTTCTGGGAAGGAAAATGGTTTAAAGGGTGGGTAGGAATCTGGGGTTCAGTGTGTCCTGGTCATCCGCCTCCCAAGACCTAGAAAAACCTCACCCCATGAACCCGGTCACCCCTGCTAAATCACCAAACGTAGTGAACCACTTGGGGTGACCTACGGCAGAGGTGTTGGTTATCCAATAAAGGTTCCCGGGGCGGCGGTACCCATTCCCGCCTCCCGAATTGCATATGGTTATATGGTTAACTGAATAACACTACAATCGTGTCCTCTTCGCGCATTTTTATTAACACTTAACTGAAACAAAAAAGTAATCTATAAAAATATTGGATATCGATACCTTAGCTCAGTGGTCAGAGCACTCGCCCGGAAATAGAGAGGTCCTGTGTTCGAGTCCCAGGGGTACCAATATCTTTTTCTGATTTTTCTGTTTCCAGAATTTTCGATTGAGTTTCGCTCATAGTGTCTTCATTTAATTAAAAATATTTCGTTAAAGGTTAAAAAAGTTACTGCATTTATCCACG
The DNA here is from genome assembly GCA_936435175.1 of Glyphotaelius pellucidus. NCBI lineage: Eukaryota > Metazoa > Arthropoda > Insecta > Trichoptera > Limnephilidae > Glyphotaelius > Glyphotaelius pellucidus. The sequence goes on along the minus strand of OW386552.1, from coordinate 6,405,083 downwards.
AACATTTACTACATTGAGAATACATTTTAGTTTTTTTGTTTCCAATGTTATTATCAGTTTAATTTAGAATTCCCACTGAATAAAGCTTTCACGCAAATTGAGAGAATTTGTATAAATCTGTCAACAACATTTTTACATATCCAATTATTTTTTTCTGGACACGAACATATTTTTAGTAGCTTTATTTAGCACCATGTTTTTGTATTACGAGTCTTTTTATAGACAGCGTCGATCCTGTGGCGGATTTTAAAACCATTAAGTCCAGAACTCATTAATTAAAAGCAATGTAAAATTGTCATTAATAATGCGACCGATGTTTAAATGTCAGTAGTTATAATATAACACATACTTAGTAACTACGGGAGACAAACTGAACGTGGGAGGTCCAATTAATTAATGTTGTATACAATACATATGTACGTCAACAATAATTATACATATATTCCCTGAGGTCTGGTGGAGATCGTGAAAACAACTTAATCACGATGTGCGAAAACCTTAAGATAAGTTAGTTATTAAATTTTTGTTGGAATAAATCTTGGTATAATAAATTTTGAAGGTTATACACATCCTTGAAGAAGAAGATAATACTAATAAATCTAAAAAGATTATAGAAAAATGTGATATCGACAAAAAATAAGAGGTCCTAATGGCCGAGTTTGTTAAGATGGTGACCTGACAACTCAGAATGAAATCTGCTCAACACCTTCTTTGTAAAGTAATTAAAGATTCGGTTAGGTTAAAGGTTAGGTAATGGGATATTTAAAAAAAAATCCTAGCTTTTAATAATTTTTTTAATGAATTTTTCGTAGAGGTGTTGAATTGACGTTTGTCCAGGTAAGGAAAGAGATCTTGGGTTCGAGTCTAGTTTCAACCGTTATCTTTTAATTTTTCTGATTTTTTCGAAAAAATAAGAAAAAGAACGAGACACAAAACAATAAAAAAGGTAACGGTGGAAACTGGGACTCGAATCTGGGATCTCTTGTCTTACCGTTTGTCGATCTCAAATTCAAAATTTCGAATTAACAATATTATCTTCAACTAATTTTTCCCATATTTTTGGCATTTTCAGATATTTTTAAATGATCTCAAAGTTCTAAAGATTTGGTTCATAACCTAGATAGACATATTTTTTTAAGTGACCTAAAAATAAGAGGTTCCAGTGCCCGTATTGATTAAGGCTTTTGTTCCGGTGCGACAAGAGATTCTGGGTTCGAATCCCAGTTGTGACCGTTACCTTTTTATTTTTCCGTGTCGTGTTCTTTTCATATTTTCGTTGTGATTTATTAACTTTATCTTCTTCTTAAATGATAAAGTTATTAAATCTTCAAATTTGATGCTGTCAATAACAATTAGGAAAAAACTTTGAAGAACAGTAAAATTGCACTGACGGAATGATAAAAGCTAAGCCACTTGCTTTATTATCTGTTATCTGTATCTGAAATCTATTTATAATGGACATATGTTAAAGATACAATATGCATCGACAAGGCATTTTAATTGAAAGGGTGGGCATTTTAAAACGTTTTGAAAATCGCGATATCCTTTAATTAATTGACACGAATTATTTAAAAAAATGTTTATTAATAATAATTATAAATTTATTTCCACGAAATACGAGAAGACGTCCTTACAATCTTATCGTGATTTTCCAAGCTTGAAGTTATGCAAATCTGGCTTAGGTTCATTGCCATTTTTTGTGTTATCTTGCGCCTTGTACAAAAGAAACATGAATATTCATGAAGTTATCATCACTCACTTATTGCAGCTTGTAAATATTCGTTTATTCCACAAAAAAATGGTTTTATTAAGTACTTATGTCCGACTGACGTTTTTCGTTTTGATTTGGGACTCTCTCGAGCGTGTTTTTTTATCGGTATATTATATCAAAGGCTCAACTTGCGCAGTATCCCATAACTTGTGGGATTTCAGACGCTCAGAATAATTCGACTGTCGTACGGATAAGCGAGCAGGTGATTTGACATTGAGTTCACTTTATGTGATTAAAAAAAATAATATAGTCGGATAAAATATTACGGGGGAGAGGACAGTCACTAAGATGGTAGGTCCAGTTTTAACATGAAAGCTCTCACCGCACTCAAACTTTATTAATTATTTTTTTTAACTATAAGGTTGAATATTCGTTTAGCTGAATAGAAACATCTTTCAAACTGTAAAATCTGGTATCAAAAAAATTGCCTTACTTTATATGACGATTCTATCATTCAGGTAGGCGGGAACCAATTATTCGATAGTAATTACTTCTGTCATAGGTCACCCCAAGTTTTAGCAGGGATGCCTGGGTTCATGGAGTGAGATTTATCCAGGTCTTGGCGGCGGATGTTTTTGCTTACCAACTGCGTAGCGAGCTGGATCGAGAGATGTCTTTTATGATGGTAGAGGGATGTCTTTCTCCAGCCGGACTCTCTTGACCTATCGCCTCACACCGCGGTTAGCGGGATGGATTCATACGTCTCTCACTCTTGAACACATTGACCCCCGGATTCCAACCCACCCCTCGTACCTTACTAAGATGACAAAAGCCCCGAGAGAAATTATTTTCCTCAGGGCCTTCTGTGTGGACCTTATATAAAAAAAATCTTACAACGTTATTCAATATGAGCTATAAAACTCTTAATTATCTATCTAACGATTGAAAAAAATACTACTACGTGATATTAATTAATCAATATTTTTGTACAACGCTTTAAAACAAATTTCATATTTTAGATTTATTTTTGTAGGACTACTTTACTTTTTGAAACTGAATTTTTATGTGAAATAAATGACACTAAAAATCGAAATCGAAAAAGAAACACTCTATTTTTTGCAAATTTATCAACGCTCAAGAATTAGATACAATTCTCTGAGTTCTATGACAACTCAACAAAGTGGTATTTCAACAACAATTTGAAAAATCATTAAAAAGCGAAAAAAAAAAATTCAAAAATAGCCCATTACCTAACCAACTTAACCCATTTAACAAAGTGTTTTTTTTTCATCAAAAGAAGTGATGAAGTTGTACATTGTTGAGTTGTCCGGTCACCATTTCTCTGAGAATATTTCGACATGAAAGGTAGGTACCTAAATTAAATCAACGTGGAACATTTTTAATAAGACGAAGCTATTCTTCAGCGGTTGAGTGATATTATTAAGAAAAGCTCTGCTGGGAAGTTGTAATTTGTTTGGGGAGTTCGTGGGGGGTTGATAAGACACAAACAACGTGAACTTTGTTGTGTTTTCCTCCAACCGAGAAGATAGAAGATGTTTGCCGAAGTAATTTATTTATTTTATTTTGGCTCGGAATACTCAGCTTCTGTGAATTTCTCGAGCTCCTCAGGCGGAACACTTTCATCACAGACATTCAAATGAAACTGCGAAGGTACCGGCCTGCTTTACACGTTTCTTAACGAGTTTGATTTATTTTACCTAAAGCCGCATTTCTGATGGATTTGATTTATTTTGAGCACAGTTGCCTTTTGTTTCATCAAAATTGATTGGAGTTAGAAAATTTTATATTTTATCTTCTCTAAATAAATTTATTAATTTATTAGTGTGAATAAGGTATTCTTTAATTCAGGATAAATATGTCAAATTACATCGGTGCCTAGACTTTTGAGCATGATACTTAAAAATTTTATTTTTTATTTGGTTTGTAATAAAATTTTTCCATCAAGACTTTTTTTAGTCTTAGGTTTTCGTTTGTTCGGGTAGGTGGGCGAGGATAGGGCGCATGCGCTCTGTACTTTGCCTCAGATTTATTGCTGCAAAACAATTCGCTTATCTTGTTCAAATGGAGACATTGAAGCCGTTTTTGAAAAAGATGCCGATTACAAGACGGAAAATGCATTTAATTTGGAAAATTAGCCGATGGGTCGGGTTTTTCTGGACTACATAGTTACATACAGCTTTTCCAGAATACGTTTTAATATTCATCGCTTCTGCTTGACTAGAAGAATAACGAAACAATACCTACTAGGCTCTCCCAGACTGGAAGATACTCGCAGTATAGCCCTGTTGTCAGACTACCATTCAGATTTGAATCATTGCACGAAATGGCAATAACCGTGTTTGGTGACCACATCTGAATAGCCAGGTACTTTCCCATCTTTCTTTACTCCATCACCTTTTTTTATATGAATACCGCACAAGAGTCCCAACTGCTCCCATCTGGAAGCAATGAGACTACGGCATCCCCAATTGGGGTATGATGTGAGGCTGAAGGTGGTGGAGAGGGGAAGGAGATGAGGAAAAGGAAGGTGAGGATGTACCTGGCTACTCAGATCCTGTCACCGAACACGGCTAAAGCCTTTTCAAGCAACGTTTCAATTCTGAAGGGTGGTCTTACACCAGGGCGATACTGAGAGTATCTTCCTCTCTAGAACGTACTGCAAATATACTACATATTGTTTTAAATGATTGAATTGTAAAATATTTGTAAAATTTATTTGCCACCCTGAGTTTCGATCCCGCGACCGTCGGATTGCGAGTCAAGAGCCTTACCGCTAGACCACGCCGGCCGTCATTCCTTCCCCTCCTCAATACTTCCAACCTCACAACATACCCCAATTGGGGATATCATAGTCTGAGTGGCTCCAGACGGAAGCAGTTGAGACTCTTGTGCAATATTCAAATGAAAAAGGCTAATTCCGATAGTGCAATATTGGTAAAACATTACACTACGTAAGAACAATAACTATTTTATCTTAATTTAGAAACAGCTGTGAAAATTATAGTATATAATTAGTTTGTCGCTATAATTAGTATTTTAATATTAAGTATTATATTTAGTATATAGGTACTATGTAAAACTGAAAAGTATACTGTATTAAATAATTAGAAAAAAATGAGAGATTTCTTAAAATCAAACTGATTGATCAGTTTCGTAAGATTTGTAAAATAAAATATTGTAAAATTAAAACTGAATAAACATATATAAAAAAAAGCTTGAGATCAGCGTGGTTTTCTTTTGCTCAAAATTTCAATCAAATAATTTTTTATAAAAATAAAATGAAAATGTCACAAAATTTGCTGTCCCCGGAAACACACCCTGACTTATGTAGAACAAATACTTCTGTCAGAATTCTAGCAATGAATTGCTCTCAGTACACACAGAACACGGAACAAAGTACACGGGGAACAACAGTACCCAGGGCCGGAATGGGTGTTTACCTCCGTTACGAGCGCCGCAGGGCCGCCTAAACAATTTAATCAGGCCTGCCGCCCAAGAAAGGGGACAATTATACAAAGATACGGAAATAAATGCTCCAAGGAGAGTAGCCAGGAATACCTCCATAATTTAATTTTATCTGGGCTACGCCGTTTCACAGGAAAGGTTAATTGCAAATAAAATGGAGACATGACGGAGAAAAGGTTACATTCTTACAACGCAACATTTCCATACTAGACTCGGTGGATAGTACATTTTTAGACGTGATATTTCACCCTTGAAATTGTTATTTTCTGAATATGTTTCTTATGGTTGAAACCACATGCCGTTTATTTTGTATTCATTTTTGCGAATGAAAATATTTTAAGCGTGAAACTAAAACCGTTTTATTTATAGTACGTTCCATAAATATTCAATTTTTGGGAGGCGGGTATGGGTACCGCCGCCCCAGAAACCAAAATCCCTGCCAAATGGTTCGCTACGTTTGGTGACTTAGCAGGGGTGTAATTACGAAAGCAACAATCATACATTTGTTCTATTCGCTTCATTCCTTTCACTTTTCGAGAATCAACTGTGAATATGTTTGCTTAATCTCATGAGAGTTTCATATACTATCTGTTAGCGGCATTTAAAAAAAAAAATGTATTTTTACTCCTACTAATGTTCTATAAGTTGTACGGTTTTTCTGTGAATTTGTTCAATTATTACACCTTTCATTCTAGGTAGGTATCCAATAAAACAACTGTAGTTTCGTTTAAAGGAAAAGTCACATATTTTAAGAACAATTCGTACTATCAAAATTTACAGCTTAACTGACCAAGTTCTCAATTCAAATGAATGAAAGTAAAAATAAAATAAAATAAACAAATATTACGGTGGTTTTTTTAGAGATACTTCAACTTTTTACATCTTTATCACATTGAATATTTGCATAAAATAGTTAAATACCAAAATAAAATAATAAAGTAAATCATATAATTTTTTTCCTTAAGCTAGAAATTTAAATATACATAAATTTAAAGGAACATTAATAAATTGATTGTTTGAATTGAATTAATTCACTTTCGATGGCGGGACTTATAATTGGATAAAGATATCAATTTACGCATAAATTTTTTTTCTTTAAGCAGGAGATTTAAAATACATAACTTTCGTATATCTGTCTACGTATCTACATTGAAAAGGGTCATAAATAAATTGATTAATTGAATTACATTAATTCAAATTCGATGGGGAGAATTATAATTGGATGAAGACATCAATTTGTTATTATGGAAGGGAAGCCAGAGTTATTCTATATTTTGGGGTAAATCATCAAGTTTCGAAGATTTCGAAATAGAATTAAACTGAAGTGGAGATTTTGAAATAATGGTAAGTTCCCGTCCAACTAAAACGCAAAACTATAATAAATTTATGTTATTATATATCTTTCTCAATTTGCGAGGCGGGTATGGGTATCGCCGCCCCGGGAACCTTTATTGGATAACCAACACCTCTGCCATAGGTCATCCCAAATAGTTCGCTACGTTTGGTGATTTAGCAGGGGTGCCCGGGTTCATGGGGTGAGGTTTTTCTATGTCTTGGAGGCGGATGACCAGGACACACTGAACCCCAGATTCATACCCACCCCTTAAACCCTTTTCCCTCCCAGAACTCTCCTCGCCTCATTGTCCTTAAAAAAAACCTCCACACAGCATCCCCAAAGATGACACAGGGAAATGATTTTCCTCAGGGCCTCCTATGTGAAGCTCATGTGACTTTGAGTAAAAATGTCATATTGGTACCTATTTATCATAAGATTTATTATATTGACATAAATATTCCATTAGATATGTTTTCTTAATAGTATTTTTTCTTTTTTAAATAAAAATTAACTCTTACTTTTACACACGTTTATAGCTGCCGAAACGTGTGAATATCAATTCAATTGAAGATATTGTTGGTTATTCTAAAATTTAAATAATAAGAGATCGATAAATGTGACGAAAAATGATTCGTCTCAATAGCTCAGTGGTTAGGGTTGTTATCTTGATAAGATATAGGTCCTGGGTACGAACGAACCCTAGTTGCGACCGATACGTATTTATTTTCTGTGTTTTTTTCTATTATACACACATTTTTTTGAGATTTCTTATTACTATAATACCTATCTTCTTCTCATTGATAAAATATTACGTTGATGAGTTGATATGAGATCGATAAAAACAAGTGAAAAAACTCAAATCTAAATAGTTCACTAGTCAGAGTGTTATCCCGATAAGACAGAGGTGCTGGGTTCGATCTCCAGATGCGCCGTTACCTATTATTTATTTTTTTATTTTTTTCTTTTATTTATTTTTATTGAGGAAACAAACAGTCATACAGAAAAATGATTATAACAATAAAATTCATAATATATGTTGTAGACAAATTAAGTTCCATTATGTTATTTACTGTGTCTTTTTCTGTCACATATTTTATTAAGATTTTTTTAAATTACTTATCTCTTCAATGATTAAATATTAGGTTTTATATATATTATTAGGTATGTATGTATGTACACGTAAATATAAGCTTCGAAAGTCATTCAAATAAATTTCCCACTGTTTTTGATTGTATAAATCTTTTGTAAATTGTTTGAGCAGTTAGAGCCAGTTCCTACATAAAGAAGATTACAGTTATTTTGCAGACTTCCAAAATTGTGACCTATTTTCCGGAGAGCTTACATTATTTAAATTTTATTCGAGCACGCCTACAATGACGATCTTTTGGAATACCGCCAGCGAGGCAAAGGAACGTGTCGGAACTGAAATACTTGAATTGCGTTTTAAAATAATAATATCACGGAAATAATGTTTAATATACACAAGAAACATGTGTTAGGTAAGGACTGATGATCTGACATTTTAGATCCTACCTAGACACCTACCTACTCTGTTGAAATTATTGTTATTCTTTAATAGCTATCTTCCTAGTGGAACGTTCAAATCATTATCGGGTGTTAAAATTAATGGAACCCATATCAGCATTTAATAACTCATGTTCAAGAATTTAAAAAAAGAATAGTTCCTTGAAGAATTTCTAACCTACCGGAGGTAGAGATAGGTAATGTAATCTATATCTGTACTAATATTATAAATGTGAAAATGCGTGTGTTTGTTTCGCTTTCACGCATAAACCAATAAACCGATTTTAAAAATTCTTTCACCAATAGAAAGCTAAATTATATGCCAGTAATATAGGCGGTATATAATGGTAAGCTCTGGCGTTATGAAATTATAAATATTAATATATTATATTTATTATACGTTTTCTATCGCTAACAAAAGCGAGTTATTGCTAACGTCAGAAAACAAATCGTTGCCGTGGAAATGATGTTGATATATTTGCGGGAAATCTATCTATATAAATAAAAATGAATCTCTGAAATTTTTGTACGCGAATAACTTCCGAACGACCAAATTTGATAATTCTTTTTTTACTACTGGTGAGCTCTGGCATTATGAAATTTAGGCGGCACGTGAGTTGTTTGAAAACTGAATGTACCGCGAATGAATGCATGGAATGCGGGAGTGGGGAGGGGGAGATTATTGATAAGTGCAAGCGCTACAGTAATTTCCCCCTAATACCATGCGGGCAAAACCGCGGGTAAAAGCCAATATAGTTATATATCGTAATTCCGTAATATTAGGTACTAAATAGGAATAACCTTGCCTACAGGTTCAACTCAACGATTAAATGATAATTGATTCTCCGACAATTGCCCCCCGGCATATTATGTTTATACAATACGCAGTCGGTTTAGGGAAAATACGGCATACCTACTTATGCAAATTATAACAAAACGTCCCCGAGGGGATGTGCTGGGAGGATGTACCGCCGAATAAAAAAGGATAAAACATATTTTATAATGCTGAGTTTACCAGCATATAAGTACAAACAATTGACACAGTAAATAAATTCGTTCGATATCCATACCAACTTATTATTAAAGGTATTTTTTTAAATCGATTTTATATTTGAAATAGGTTAATAATGCACAAAAAGTAGAATTTTATAGTCATTATAATTTAATGGGGCCAACTATGGGGGATCAACTATCGGGTCACCCAATAAACCACACCAAAATTGATCTTATAGAAACTCAATTTAATCATGTTTATCTTTTAACGATATGCGTACACAACAATAAATTACGTGTGTATTGTAATATATATAGTTGAAATTGCTAATGTATTTTTTAAACAATATTCGATCTCCATAGATGTATAATGTAGAAAATGGTTAAATTTCGATAAATTAATTTTGAACTGGCTGGACAACTTTTCGAACGGGAAATTAAATGGAGGAAAGAACACGAGGCAGTCAAAGAAAATGGGTTGACGACCTTAAACCGTCAAAAAAAATTAAGAGAAGATATTATCTGACAACTTGACAGTTTACATTAAATACCAGTTTTTGTAGTTTGCCTAAAAAGTTAATCTAAATATCTACTAGCCAATCGCTAAGTGTGTACGGAAATAATATTGACTTTTATGATTATTTTGCATTATTTATAATATTACAATAGGAATGACTAAGTATACATTTATACAAAATATTTATAAGTTATTTTTCAGACTTTTAAAGTGCCTAAACTCAACTTTGACGCAAAAAATAAGTTAAAAAAAATATGCATAAATATATTTTAGAAAGGTATTTTCTCGCCTAAAACTCGTGAATAGTGAGATCTTAGCGTTTTCAAAATTAAACAGCTTTTTCTATCTCGAGTTTTTAGATTTTGACTTTAAAAAAGAGAGGATAATTTTAACAACCAAGTGGTTCGCTACGTTTGGTGATTTAGCACGGGTGCCCGGGTTCATGGGGTGAGATTTGTTTAGGTCTTGGAGGCGGATGACCAGGAAACACTAAACCCCAGATTCCTACCAACCTTTTAAACCCTTTTCTTTCCCAGAACTCTCCTCCCCTTCCTTTCCTTAAAAAAACACTCCACACAGCATCCCCAAAGATGACATAGGCCCTGAGGGAAATTATTTTCCTCAGGGCCTCCTGTGTGGAGCTCACGTAAAAAAAAAACATATATAAAATAAAATAAAATTTTGAGTCGATTGACCAATTATTGTAACATACGAGATAAGATTTACCGTCGACCTAACTACTTCAAAATAAATATTAATTAATTCAGCCTGTAGAAATTATATCAAAATCGGACTAAGGTTTGTTCTGTTGGTTTTCTTGTATCGTGTTGGTACTTACATAGTATGTAGGTACACAGGACGTTACCTCCCCCGCGGGGGTTTTCTATAAAGTGTCGCCATACGAGTCGGCGTAAGTGTAAATTGAAATCGTGCCTAAATATGAAAGAACGAGAAATGTTACTGTGCGACAGAAATGAAAGGAAAATAAAATAAACTGAATGAAACTCTTTATATTTCATACGAGGAAAGCAATTCATTTTTACTCTGCGCTTTGGGTATAGCTTAGGTTCATAGGTAGCTACGTAAGTACGCTTTCAACGTGACAAAAATGGAAAAAACGTGTCTAAAAATTTTTCATTAGGTTGGTACCTACGAGTGTTTTGAGAAAACTAATCCGTTTTATAAGGCCAAGAGAAGAAATTTTGTATAACAAGTAGAATATGTCAAGATTGTTGTCTGACTACAATCAGATGGTGACTTTCGTAAAACTTTACCTTTGTTCTGATTTTAAATGACTCAGACACCAAATTATCTTTTTTTTTTACATTAACTCCACACAGGAGGCCCTGAGGAAAATAATTTCCCTCAGGGCCTATGTCATCTTTGAAGATGCTATGTGGAGGGTATTTTTGAGGAGAGGAAGGAGTGAACATGGGTCTTGAAGAGACCCATGTTGTAGGAGGGAGGAAGCACAGAGGCCGGCTAATCGTTCCACAGCCGAGCTGTTGAACTCAAGAACGAGTCGTAAAAACGACCCGTTCTCATGTGACTAATGTCAACCGTGTACAAATGTTGAGCGCGCGTTTGGCGTGTTTTATCTCATATCTCGTATCTCATTCAGAGTTTCTGGAAATTAAGAGAAACAAGGAGCATTTATGAGAGAAATGAATCAGTCTAGAAATTTTTAAATTGTTTGTAAGATAAGTTAGGAAAAATCAAAAATAAGTACCTACCTAATTTTATCTCATTTTGTATCAATTTAGATACGTATTTTTAAGTGTTAATTATATGATAACAAAGTTAGCCTGAACAAATGCCAAAAGCGACCGACGGTAACAACTTGGGAGGTATTTCATAAGATCAACAATCTAGCTTTCATCTACCCAAAACAGAAATATAATCACATTAATGTACCTACCTACCGACAATAAACATTTTAAAGTTTTTTAATTTTTAATTTGAATTTTTTGCTTTGTTTTGAAAATCGTAAACCTATCAGTAAGTAGTACCCAAATTATATCTAATGTTATTTTAGACATACTAATATTTACTTTTCTGATTTTCCTTCTTTCTTTTACGATTATCTTAATAATTTATCTATAGTAAAATATAATCATTTATATACTAAGGATTTTTGCTTTAAGTAGGTAGATATATTTTGGCGCCAATTATATTTCAGTCAGAATATAATACCTACCCAATACAAGAAAAATCGCCTGTTTATATATAAGACCAAACATTACTTAAAGGTACATCGATGTTCAGAAAGTAGGTAGTTCAATTAGATAGTTGTTAAATTGCGTTGAAGATGTTAAACTAGTTAGCTCAACTTGAAAAATTTTCTTTACTTTTTGGTAGTAATCTTGAACTGATGAACATTTTGTGAAAGGTAAGTATTATATAATCAGAGTCCGTTACTTATTTTAAAGGATGGATAAACTGAAGATATTCAGAAATAATAAAATACTATATTTATTGACAAGCAAAGAAAACAAATATTAAACGTACATTATTACACTTATCGCAAACACTCTTTATTTTAAATCTGGAAAGCGGTTTTTAAAATGGTTTTTAAAATCGCTTAACAACGTTGTTGACAATCGTCAAATTGTAAAATTATGTTCGAAATTCTTCCAAACGACTTACATTCTTGTGTAATTCCAGAAAAAGATTGTGCCGTGCTAATGCGTGATAATTATCTGCGATTCTTAATGCGTATTCCCGTCAGGGCGTAACACTGCCAAAATAATGGTGATTGTCCATAATTAGCATTTTTCTTTAATTTTTATAATCTTCTCTGTAATGAATGTTTATTTATTTTTTGTTCAGTTAATGATGAAACTTTAAACCTTCGAATGTTTATAGAACAGATCTTTCCATACGCATATCTTGATTTGAGATTGTAAGTAAATACCAGGTCCTTATGCATTAGGCACCTACATGCTGTGAGTTGCACTATTCCATCGATCAACACTATCTCCTTGTCTATATGAATAGGTACACCGAAGGTTCGTTAAAAATTTAAAGTGCCAATCATGAGCAAAAAGGCAGCCAGAAAATTCCAATAGTCACATTCTGATCTTATACGAAACCCCTCATACACGTTTTTAGATTTTCACGGCGAAAAGTATTTTAGTTTTTTTTTTGGGGGTGTTATGCCGTGTTGCGCTATTTTCTTCCTTAGCCAACGTTTCGGACAGCGTTACAGTGTCCATTGATACACAATTACACATCTGCCCTGATGATGGACACTGTAAGGCTAACCGAAACGTTGGCTAAAATGGAAGTAGCGCAACACGGCATAACACCCCAAAAACAATTAACGAAAAAAGAAACCCTTCATCTTTGTAATTAAAAGTACCTATATCAGAGTGTGACTTTTGCAAATTCATTGCTGTCTTTTTACTCATGGCGGTGGTATACGACACAGTATTTTTAAACTGTATTACAAATTTCTCAAAACTCTATTTATAAACTGAAGATAGGTACCAGTTATGTTATAGGACGTTATTTGTTTTCATGTTGGCGTTAACCGTTAACTATTCCGTAATTACCAAATAGGTATATGTAAGTTTTTTGATTTTTGCGGTATTTCAACCCCTTTCTCAATGTTGAAGTAATTGTGTTTTTCTGTTCAATACATTTCATCCGACTTTTAACCCTTGCAGCAGTTTTATCGTGTTTGAAATTTCTTTTAAAAAAATAGCAAGAGAAATAATATTGAACGTATCGTAAAGAGTTTGCATACCCTATACCCTAGCGTCGCTAAAGAGAGGAATAACACTGGTGCGGTTTATCTAAAGCCATCCATTTTCACTGATTGCCGCCATTTCTGTGCCCGTCGGCGAGTCGTGATGACGCGATGTTCTGCGCATGCCCCAACATGGCCGCCGCCGCCTCTCTTTCCCTCCCGCAGAAGGCTGCACCGTCTCCCTCCAATAAGTGGGCTTTGAATGGACGGCCGGCTGCGTACGCATTCAATGTCAAATCAATTCTCAGACGAGTATTTCTGTTCTCCACCTGTGAGCAGATAAAGGAATTGTTGAACTTTCTAAAATAAATAAAAAAAATGGTGGATGATTTTTTGTTGTGGAATTTGCAGGTAGCTTGCGCGGCCAAAATGATTTCTTAAAATAAGCACTTTTGTGTTCTTCATTCTTATCCTAATAGTTAATAATTTGCTGGAATTAAATCATAAATATTGTAATATATAGATAAATAGCTTTCATAGTTCAAGGCGAAGGTTTTGATTTAGTGAATCAGAATGCACAAATTACAATAATATCTTTTCAGGCACCAATATTTTGCATTTTTTCTCGTCAATTTATTAAATTAATTATTTCGTAATTAAAAAAATAAATACATTTTTTAATTACGAACCTTATACCCTTGCTGTGTTGTTTTTTTATTTATTTTGTTTATCTTTGAACATTATTTAAGGATGACAGTATGTTTTATTTTTAGAAAGATAATTTGTTTCATTTTATTTTATTTATCTATTTACTTTTAATCTGTGCCGTTTTTTAAAATTCTTTTCTCTACAAACTTTACCTTATGTTTTATGTAATCTTTTATTTGTCTTTTGCGAAAAATTCATTTGTTCATGCAACCATGTTACATGCAATTATTTCTATGATATATGTATAACTGCTTGTTTCCTTATTGAAAAAAATACAATATGAATAAAAGAAGTGTTTTTTTTTTAAATTATTCTATGTTCCGTTCAGAGATTGCTTATTGCACCTTGTTGCTTATAAGGTTCATTGTTTTTAAATAGTTGTTTTTAAGTTTCTAATCTGACTCAGAAATTTATCAAATAATTGTTAGTGTCAAATTTGCATAAATACAGATTCCTGAGACCTTTAGAAGAAATACGTTGGTTCCCTGAAAGTTCCCTTAATTTATTTGGTAACTTATAGTTAAAATTATGCATGATAATAAATTAAGAGTTCTCTTAATATTATTAAACGTGAAATAGGTAGGTACCTACTCCCATAGTATTATGTTAGTTACCCTTCTGTTTAAAAATGACGTAACTCTGTACGTTTTTTAATTTCATGACAAAAATTGCTACCCTACCGTTAAAAAAATGTTTATTTGAAGAAGAAAAAACAGTGAACGGTTCAGTAATCCAAAAAACCCAACCATAATACCTGACAAATATACAGAGGATGTTCAATTCAATAGTGGCAAAACGTATAAAAATAAATTGAATGGAATGAACCTAATTCATCCCTATACATTATCTACCTGCTTACTACCTAAATATACATTATTCAGGATAGAAAATCTAAACACAGATTAGTTTAGGTTTAAGAGTCATTGAGTTGACTTTTATTTTGTCAAATTAGACCCCCAAGAAAGCTCAAAAGCCCACCCTCAACGGAACCAGCACAAGGAAAATACTCGTGTATTGTCTCCGGTGAGTGCTAAATTTAGACTTCATATCAATATTCCAAGCAAGAAGAAAATCAATTTGTTTTGCGGCGGAAATAAAAGCCGACACTTGGGTGTTCAAGAGCGAAATTATCTCATATATCAAAATACGTGTTTAATCTATTCAACGAAAATGCTTTTAATGAATATTTATTAGATATGAAGTCAGCCTGACGTAATTTTTGCAATGGCTTTGCCATAATGTATCAAAGTATGGTATATAAGTGTATGTAAGTACTATATATGTATACGTTTCTTCACGCTTCTATTATTAGATAATTAAAAATATAATCACGAAAACTCAATCAAGAGACAACACGTTTCCTTTCCCATAACGTAGACAGTATATGTGCTCCGTTGGGGACAAGAGACAATATTACGTTAGTGCTTAAACCATTGTAAGTCGGGATCGGATTTCCATATTATTCCTCCGATGCTCCATGCAAACGCGCGATCGGAACATTCGAGTCACGTAACTGAATTACTGACGTGACTGTAGTTTTAGGAGATGGGTGGAGTTGGTAGGGACTGTACGGCTATACACTGTACAGTATACAGCTCCACGCCACTTGTATGGAGGAACGAACGTTGACTGAACGACCGCCACCTACCTACGGCCATATGGGAATTACCTACACCGAAAAATTTGCATATTTTATGATAACACGTATTTTTTCGTTATTCTTTTTGGCGAAGGAAGTCAGCGTCAAAAGCTCGAGAGTGGCAAACTATGTACCCACGATCGATATCGGATCAATTTCTTGCGCCAATCAAGGCTTGCGCGTGATTGGGTCGATATTGGTTTCTCTCGCGATTTCTTTATCTTAATATATTTTTCGGCACTCTAATGACGAGAATTTTCGTAAGTAAATTGAAAACGATGATTTTTTATTTATAATGAATGATTTTTATTGAAAAACATGGTCTCCATCGAATACATTAGGCGACATAACTGACAAATTGTACGCAATTTGATTCTTTTTATCCAACTACTAATGGAAAACTTATCGAATTATAATAAACCGATCTTTTTATTTCCCATACAAATATTTTTTGAACGGTGCATAAGTGTATTTTCAAGCTCATTCATGCCGTGGTAATTTAATGGTTAGACTTGAGATGTCATAAATAAGTGACATTAATTAATAAATTATCAAGAAATAAAATTTCATATACACTTAAGAGTAGGCTGATAATTAAGTTATAATTTTAAACGTATGCAAAGCTATATTATATTTTATCCAAGCAGCTAAATTAAAATTCCTAGATCAGTGACAAATAGTAATTTAAGATTATTTAACCTACACCACCAGATGTTTTAATTAACATATTTCATATGAAAATAAATCACTTTGTATACGCCAATTATGTTAAACAAAGTGAATTTGCAATAATTGGTTATTATGAAATAAATAAAATACTATAATATTGATGAAGTAATTTATTGCAATTTAACTGTCAGAAAAATATGATGTTATAGTAAATATGACGTTTGTTTTTTTGCTAAACGTCCTTACATATTATGTACCTTTATCTAAATTGAATTAATTTGAATAGATGTACCTATATTATAAAACAGACAGTACTTTTGTTAAGCAAAAACATACAATATAGATAATATAACCGTGCAAATTGGTGTTAATTATATAAATTAAGGTGACCCGACAACTCAACAACATACAACTTGAACACTTCTGTTGAAAGTAAAATTAATTAAAAGTGATGAAAAAGAAATTTGGTTAAATAGGTTCCGTTAGGTTAAGTATGGACTCTTTTACAACTTTTTTTTAAGAGTGGAAAATCCTCTCAGAATCGCTCAGGTTTAAGACCATCATTCAGAATTGAAACGTTGCTTGGAATGGCTTTAGCCATTTTAGCTACCAGATCTGAATAGCTAGATGCTTCCCCACGTTCTTGTTCTTCATCTCCTCCCTCCCAACTATCTTCAGCCTCACAACATACTTCATGGGGATGCCATAGTCTCACTGCTTCCAAACGAGACCAGTTGGGACTCTTGAAGTGTTTCCTCACGAAAACGCCCCTATAGAAATCACCAAAACATTATTATTTACATTAAAATAACATAACTAACAGATATTTTTCATTTACAATGACAATGACAATAATAATTAGCTTTATGAAAACAGCTGTCCGGAATAAAATTTTATAATTTTAAAAGAACAGAAAATTGGCAATCTATTTTAGTTATAGGTGACGTTAAATTATATTACTAAAATATAACACAAACTAAACACTGCAAAGATAATTAGAGTGAAGATATTATAACAGTTTATTATGAATGTAAGGTAACATACCTACCTATTTCATTATTCCGACTCATAAGACCTACCTGGCCAATCTTGTCGTACTCCACCTTATAATAAAATGTAAGTAATGCTGATCAAATGTTGATTACTCTTTTCATAAAACGTTTAAAGGCTTTCATATTACGCATATACGTACATAATTTGTCTGACAATATATTTGACCTTAAAATAATAATCAAAGGAATCGCAATGGTGCCAAATAAAATATGCGAAGACTGGCCAATATTCTCTGAATTGAAAGCGTTATGGTCGGGACAGACTGCGATTGGCACAAAAATCATATTGTCCTTCGAAAATAATAAAACAAAATAAAAGAAACAAAATATATTACCTACAAGTATTTGACGACTCGAGAGCAGTGTGATGAGATGGTCATGTGTATTTCTGTCCATTTCTGCTCCAGATGCTGGTAAAGATAAACCCAAGACATCAGAAGCGTGAGGAGGTTGATAATATTTTCTATTCCACAGAATTATCCTTTCTTCATTTCTCTCCATTGTTAAGATAGTTTTCCTCCTGAAATGTGTCAAAGTAAAATGAATTTCGTGTTTGTATTATTATGATTTGTTTCCTTGTTACAGATAATGGCTTGCGTGTTTTGTTTGGATTGTGTTGAAGACGTAAACGTGTACGATCCCCCGTGAATGACAACTCGGTAAGTGCAGTTAAAATTACTAAAGTTAATTTATTGTCCGACTGCATCTGTTTCCAAATTACTTTCATGTCTTGCATAAAACATACATGCATACCTAAAATTCTTTCTTATGTACCATAATCAATAACTACCACCTAAAATTGATTGGATTTAGCCAAACTTTTTGCCTTATAAAGGTATTACTTACTTCGGCTTTCATCTGAATGCGTATTTACAAAGTTTGGTAAACTATTTTATCTTCCCGATGCGTTTGAAAAATTTTCTCTCCATATTTGTTACGACGTATAAACACTCACAGGAAAGTTGTAACTAGAAAAGTTATAATTAAGACAAATTTTCTACCGAACGATGGAAATGTAATATGTGGGATTCCCTTACGAAAGTTTAATTTAGTTTTACGCAGTAATCATAACTCTGATGTTAATAAGCCATCAGCCCTAACAATTAGTTTCTTGAAGTCAAAAGTGTCATCTAAGATGTGAAGGTGTCAAATTTAATAGAAGCTTCGGATGTTAAACGTAGGTACCCATGTGGCCTTCAGGAGGCGATGAGTTTGAGAATTTATTTGAATAACCTCTTAAGATATACACTTACGCTAATTATTTTGCAAAACTCAATTATTATGTAAACGACTTTTCCTAGATGTCAAACAAAATTATTTAATCAACCTTTCAACCAACTTAAATTTGGGTTTAAAGCGAAAATATATGCAAATTTAGTGATTACTTTAGAGTATATTTTGAAGAAAATCTTTTGGAAGATGGCGGTCATCTTGGGTAATGGGACGTTCAAATTTATGTTTGACAAGCATGGCCAACACGTTTAACAAGATTCGTCAATACGAAAGATGGATAGTAAGAAATAATTTCATAAAGAGAGACAGTGGAGGTAGAAACTGAAATCAACATTAAATACTCAATTATTAGTCGACGAAATTGTGAATTCCAATGACCTAGAAATATACAAACCACGAAAACACTATTAAAATATTTTACTGATTTATCTCATTGCAAATAAAACTTTACTTTGAAACTTTTATTACATCAGGGTGAGTAGATTCCAACGGAGGTTCATCTTTTAATAATATCTTTTTTGTGTCTCAAGATTTAAGATCCCGTAGTTTTTGCTAAAATATTAAATTTGCTTTCCGGTGGAACCTTATTTCAGCACGGAAGATATTGTGTAGCAATTCTCTAGGGACGTTTTTAGAAGTAATAAAAGAAAATGTATAAGAAAAGTAACAGAGGACAAACATTCATATGTTTCATATCCCCTTCCGATAAAGAGCAAGGTAGGTATATTGAATTGGAAACCAAAAGGTCTTCAATATTCGGTACGGTATCTAGATAATCTTAAGATCTACCTCCATCCCCACGAGTCACAGGTTTGAGAGTTGGTTCACTTGCAAGCAATGCCAAGTCAGTATGTAGGTATGTACCAACCTAGTATTTCCCAATTTCATCCTCTTTATCTCTCACAGAGCTCCAGAAAGATGAAAGGTCTCAAGACTTGGGGAGGAGCGTTTTGAAATACAGAAATATCTAGAAACAACATAGCTGACGTACCATTTCGACGATGATATATTCTATTGTTAGAAAGATATCTTAAATTAATTTAGATGTCTTACTAATCTTGCCTTTTACGTAAGTAATACTTAGAGCAATACTCACCAATACAGTAAATTAGTGCAGCATCTTATTGTAGTTAGGTAGGTACAATGATGCAGTTTTGTGGTGACATTTATGAAATTCCATTTGGTAAAATAATTTAATTAAAACTATATGAGCAATATATTTAAGAAAGTAAAAGAAAAAAATTATTAATAATTCAAAAAAATTGTTTATTTCTACTAGCACTAAGATATAGAAAAAGGGTAGGAAATCTTATTTACATTATCTCCCATCTGCTTGGTTATTGAGGTTCCTAAATTTAACTATGATTCAGGCATATGGTGAGAAATTTTAATAAATTTAGAAACTTAATATTTAATGGTCTTTTATTTACCTGTTTGTATAAATTAAGCATATAAAACACAGCTAAATAATAGATTCTCACGCGTTCATTAACACGTTCATAGAAATCGAACGTGACAGGACTAGCAGGGATATTAAATTTGTATATTCCACGTGTAGTAATACGAAACGATGCAGGAAGTTTTTTAAATCGCAAAATTTATGATGTTTTCGGTACATTTAATTTAGATATATAAAATTCTTAAGTTTTGGATAATATTGGTCTGATCCGTTAATCTGTTCAATGAATTTAATACGAAATTTATCGACTGACGCAAAACGTCTACTCCAAAAATAATTTAAGCTGAAATTACCAGTAACAAATTATAAAATAAATATCTAAGTACATAGATGCTTTTCAACATTGATAGAAACATTTCTCGGGATTTGATTGGTCCAATAGAAAATTGCCACATTATCTCTAGAAACTTAAGCGGCCCACCGACAGGCAAACATGATCAGTCCGAGCATGACGTCAAGGAGCCAGCAGACTTCTTGCTCGCCGTATATAGTGCGGATTCATCCAGTTTTGTTTTAAATACGATATTACGAAGAAAAAAATACAATATTTATTGTAACGTTATAAAACCAAGATAATTTTTTTTTAAGTCCGTTTTCTAAAAGTTGCATTTGTTTAAAATGCTGTCACCAAATATTTTAAAGAAATTCGTAAAATTGACGGAGATACAGCATTTTATGTGAAACCGTTTGAAACAGTTTGCATGCTGAATTACCCTTCAGCAAAAATTTGAACGCATTTTACTCGAAACTACGTTTTTCAACCTGGTTGACAACATATAAAAAAACTATAATCCGATTTGCATGCGTTAAGTCTTAAAATGTTCGAAAATACAGTATCTATGGCACCACGTAGGGGAATTTTAATGTCTGAAAAGAAAAAAAAATGGCGCACCAGCGAATTTTATTTCGCGTTTTTATAGAAAATTTTCGTCGTTCATAAAAGAAATAGAAAGGATTCCTTTTTTTGAGTCTAGTTTTTGCATGCCCTTTTTTATAAAAGAATATTTTTTAGAGTGCCCGCATCTATTTTTTTCTTATCAATGACAAACATTTTACATAAAAATGCAAAATAAAAGTCACTGGTCGGCCATTTCTTTTTTTTAAACTTAATTTTTTTTCTTTCAAACTTATATTATGTCGGTCTCCTCAGACCGTGGACGTGAACATTCGCTTACACATTTGCTTGTAAATTACCATAAACATTTGCAATGGGGGCGTGGCCTCACAGCAGACCTATACAAAAATGTGCAAGGCCTTGCTCCCATTGGCTATGTTAACAGTAATGTTCAAGCAAATGTATAAGCAAATGTTCACGTGCACGGTCGGAGCAGACCGGACTTTATGCGAAAATCAAACAAATCTTAATGGAAATGGAATTGAAAAAAATAGTAGGTGTCTAAATGTAAAATAATTTTTGGTGAAATCAAAATGGACGAACAGTCCATCCTAGAAAAATTCTATTATAGAATTGGATTGGTAGCAAACTAGCGGGCTACCGACCACGTGCCTATCTCTCCCTACTTCATATTCCCCAAGGAAACCACAGCGGGACTCGTGCCCGCAGTATCTTAAGTCCTCGCTTCTTGGCTGACTTACCCACCATGTTGCCCAGACTATTTGTTTTATACGTGACCGCTGCTGTCTGCTGATGATATCTCAAAATTACCATCAATAATGTATATAGGCTTTCTATAAGACGGGTAGCTAGCCTCCGTAATAACAGGATGGCAGGGCAGCATTTGGTTCTGAAGGCTTTCATTTGTTTATTAGGTACTTGTATCAAATATTTTTATGATTCTCGATTACCTTTACGTAATTTAAAATCGATGTTTTAGAGTGTAGATGTTGTAGCTACAAAACCTGCTTTATAATAAATTATGATGCAATAAAAACTCGTCTATTGTTAGACAACTCTAGATCATTTTCAATATGGGAAGGTATGGATACCGCCGCTCTGGGAACCATTTATTGGAAAACAAACAACATTGACATTGACAGGTCACCTCGAGTGGTTTGTTTGGTGACAGCAGGGGTTACCGGATTCATTGGGTAAGGTTTGTCTAGGTCTTAGTGGCGGATGTGTTTGCCCGTCTACTGCGTGGCGGGCCAGATCGGGAGGCACTGGTTGAGGGAGGCCTTTTGGCCTTTCCAGACGGACTCTCTCGACCCATTGCCTTTCACCGCAGTGGGGAGGTTGGATTTCATTCTTCCGTCACTCCTGTACACATTGACCCCCAGATTCCTACCCGCCCCTCATTCCTTTTCATACACAGAACTTCCACTATTCTTTTCCCTTAAAAGACCCCGCAGACAGTATCCTCAAAGACGACATAGACTCTGAGGGAAATTATTTACCTCAGAGCCTCCTGTGTGTGGTAAGTGTAAAAAAAACTTTAATTTCGTAATTTTTGTAAAAAAATGATTTTCACAAATTGCTGTTTTGGGCAATTAAAATATTATATGTATTTATTTAAACTACGCTATCAAAAGGTAGATAATTATTACCTACCTATATTTTAAACTGAATGTCCTCTTATTTTTTTAAATGACGATTTATATAAAAATCGGTAATTACATTTATGAAAAACAAAATATATACCTAAATGAAAATAGAATCAACATTAGGAATAATAATGTTTTTTATACCCCCCAAACGAATACCAAACAAATGCAAACTCACAGCAGTTACATTGGACCTCGTACATTCAATCTTTTACCGAAAAATATTCAAATGACAACTAAACTACTTCAACTTTTACTTTTTTTACCTTTTGTTTTTATATTTAACTTCAATTTATGTTGTTACTTTCGTTTTGTTATTGTTTTATAATACATATATAATATAATTTATGTTAATGGCACATGTTGTTCCGTATGTTTTTGAAATAAATAAATACATAAAGGACTTGAAGTCGTGGCTTGACAATGTAGATATTGAAACGTTGTTTGTTTAATTTCTATCACTTTATACTTCAAATATTTAAACAATACACTTATTATTACACTATGTAATTATAATTACAATACACCTTTATTATAACATTACTACACTTAATATACACTTACTATTACACTTAATATTACACTATACACTCACTATTGCACTGTGTAGGTATGTTCATTTTTTGCACAGCTGTTTAGACAATTTTTAATCATGTTTTTGATTTATTTGCCCATTGTTTGTTCTTTTTAGGTACAATAATAAAATATATTAAACTATATTACCCACGCACAGGCTGCGCCTTAGTGGGTTCCCATTATTCTTGCTATTTCATGATAGATAGATTTCATGTATACATCTAATGTAAAATTTGGGAAAAATAAAGGAAATAAAAAAAAATAAAAAAAAATGAGAACACCGCGCGAGAGTTTCTACTACTCACAACCGTCTAGAGCCAGTGAGAATATTGCATCCCCAATTGGGTAGTTATATTGTGAGGCTGAAGGTAGTGGGGAGGCTTAAGATATGGGCCTAAGGAATGTGTGGAAGTACTTGCATACCTACCTTAACGAGTATCTACAACAACTTACTTTTGATTTTATTCCACCAACTATTATACAATAATTATTTTCCGTTTTACGTAGGAACGCTTTAATTATTTTGGTTTTCAAATTTGTAGAACCGTCATCATCAATTATAATTATTACAAATCGATTTTGCGAGAATCGTCCTTAAAATTTAAAATGATGAATTTTTAAAAAAACTTCAGTAAAAATAAAGCGATGACAAAAATAACCAATAAGTTCGATTGCAAGGCGACAAATAATTATTACCGATAATTTATTGGCTCTTTCTCGATAAGAACAGGTAAGTTGTAATACAGGGAAAACGCATTTTTTTATATTTCAAGTCCACGCATGCGGTTGAATAATAAAAGTAAAGATTATTATAATATATAATAA
Source organism: Glyphotaelius pellucidus (assembly GCA_936435175.1). NCBI lineage: Eukaryota > Metazoa > Arthropoda > Insecta > Trichoptera > Limnephilidae > Glyphotaelius > Glyphotaelius pellucidus. The sequence continues at coordinate 6,381,162 of OW386552.1, read as the reverse complement.
AGTGAACAAAGAATGCTGCAAAATTTTTCACACCAATTTGAATTCAGTGATTGGTATTTTATTCAATACAGAGGAATTTTAATACTAAGCCACTATTTAACAATCCAATTTCAGAAAATACGTCTATCCAGTTAAATTATGGTAGGAATTTATATTAATAAGTGAGCACCTACGAGCTTATCATTGAAAGTTTATATGTAGGTATTAATATTTTTCGTCCTGTCAAAAACTGTTGTGATTTAAGATTTATCAAAATATTATGATGGGTTTCGATCATTATCAGCAAAATTTACATCATTATAAAATTTATCCACACTTAATACTTTAAATTATTAGGCCCATCATTATTTTATATTTAGAGATTTACATACATTTATTTTTATTATATAGGTACCATGATTGCCCACTGTTGGACCTGTTATAAAGTGGACGATATGTTTAGAAAATCATCATATAAATCTTTAAAAACCACTTGTGTTAAAAAAAAACAAGTTTGTTTGTTAGAAAAGAACGTAGTGGGTGCATTAGATCCAATCTGCAGAGATAATTTATTATGTAGTTTTACATAATTTGACTGCCTACTTTCTTCACGATAACTAACATTTTATATTTCTAAAATTTTATCAAGCCTTCAGTTTACACAAACAGTTGCAATATTTTTTTCTAACGTCAACAACCCTGTAATGTATTTCATTGTAATTCCCTGTCATGTAATGTAATTCATTTTGGAAGAGCAGACAAATAACTACTGAAAAAAGAAAATAATGGCGGTAACTGACCTGAAACGTATATAGTTCTTACGCAGAAGGCAGAAGATTTTTTTTTTTATTTTTTTGCAAAATTCCGGCATAAATATCAATTTGTTTTTCTAATATAATTTTCTAAAAAAATCGAATTAGCCACATTATACAAACTTTATTTAGATAAAACTTTATTTTTTCTGCGCTTATAAAAGACTTATCAAAAATGCTCCATTATTTCCAAGGCCAGGATGTATTTTACTCGTAATATTTAATTAAAGCATCTATAATATTTCTATACGATCAAATTTAAAAAATCATAATTTGGTAAGATTTTGATTAATTTTGATTAATTTTGATTAATTTTGATTAATTTTGATTAATTTGCATGGCTTCATCTTAAACATGAAATATGTATTTTGATGTAAATGTAGGTATTTGTGTACTTTTTTAATACCGGTCAGTGGCTGAGTGGGCATCGCGTTTGGTTTCACCCGGGCGTCGCGTATTAGAATCCTAGGATGGCTAAGTCCTCCATCACCATTCAAGCAACATTTTCAGCTTACTATAGTGGTATTAAAAGATTTTCAAACATTGTTGGGTTATTCGTAAAAAAAAATAATAAAAATAAAAATACATACAGACACAGGAACTTTCGACCAAGAAAATGGGTAGAGTCATGTCACTACATCCTTTATGGATCTTACAACTTTTTTCTTATATCTAGGTAGGTATAAGTACAGGTTATTCCATTTTTAAAAAGCTATCTTCATTTAGATTATATAGGTAGGTAAGATTCCATTCTGTACCAAAATCAAATATTGTAAGGACACGTATTGAAATAAGATTCCTCTTGCAAATAAATTGATTCATGCACCTGCTCGTCGAGCACACATGCCGCAGCTAGCAAATAACATTCCCCATGGAAACATACATGAGGTACACAAGAAACAAATAGCACACATAAATATACCCTACCTACAGCAAGGGCTCGTACGACGTACGGGGATGTGTGCTAGAATGCAAGGGGTGGCTAAAGTCATCTCGTCTATATCTCTCCCGTATTAAAGGTGGTCCAGAGGTGATTTGTTGGCTTCTTCGGAGGATTACGTTATATATTTATAAACTTTTCCTCTTACGTATTTTAAGATGTCTATTGGATTTGCGAAAATCCAACATCAATCTTTCAAGTTCATTGAGATTTAAAAACTTTTCTCGTAGTGTGATCGATGGAAAATTGGCGTAATACGTAATAAAAAAGCAAACAGTACATTGCCACCTACAAGTAAACTCTTTACAGGTTAGTAGGTACTGTATAATCTATGAAACAACTTTTTAATGTTTCAGTTATAGTTATAAGTGGACTACCCACTCTAAGAGAAATTTGGTTTGATAAATAAATTTCGAAAACCATATTTTATTTTATCATGAACTAGCGTAGAATCTAGAATTATATATAGGACAATGTAAATAAAATTTTGAAAAAGACACCATCGTACCGTTTTTTTTATATGAGCTCCACACAGAAGGCACTGAGAACAATAATTTTCCTCAGGGCCTATGTCATCTTTGAAGATGCTGTGTGGAGGGTTTTTTAAAGAAAGGAGTTCTGGGAAGGAAAAGGGTTTAAGGGGTAGGAATCTGGGGTTCAGTATGTCCTGGTCATCTCCCTGCAAGACCTAGACAAACCTCACCGCATACACCCTACTTAATACAATAAGTTCGCCTTTTGAAAATGGCACTAAAATTGAAAGCAAATTTGTATTTATTTGGCCATAGTTACGCAGAACTGACACACAAATGAAATGAAGATTTAAAAGTATCCTTAAAATAATACGATACCTTCCTTATTCCAATATTAAAAGAACGTAGTGGGCAGCTTTTTGTATTAATTATAATTTATGTCGTATTTTTTCACGCGCATTTGATAAATCCACGCATTATTTTTTTATAGTTATTTTGCGACCTATTTGTTTCAGAAGCTTTCATATTTCCTCACTAAAATTGGTTAGCGTTAGAAAAGTTATTAATAGGTGTATGCTCTAATTCCATTAATTTTACTTTCACATGAACCTTCGTGCTTTCAATCCATTGATTAGTTACTATCTAATGTGAAAAAAATGCGTTTCTGTACTTCGTGTACAAGACTTCTGACAATTACGCATTGAGACTTAACTTCACTAGCTAGGAGACACATAATTAAAAGGAAAATATCAACACCCTATATTCATCGATTGAGGATGTGGTTTATTTAGAATTTCAATTTGGTGCCTTATTTTTACTAACCTTTCTTATGCTCTTCAGTCTGGGACCTAAGCTTTCTACAGAATGTTCTCATAAATATGGAATTCTTCTCCCATTGCTTGCCTTTATCCTGTCTACAGCATTCAAAACATAATAGTAAAACCAAGTAATTTTAACCAATATGTAGCAAAAAAGTTTAAGTATAGGATAAAGCTTTTAAAAGGGGTCTGGATAGTTGAAGATTTTGAAGTAGAACCCTCATTTAGATCATTCCCTTGCCTACCCTAGAGCTACGTGATTGCAGAATTTTGGTATAGACCTTTGACTCTGCCGCCCTTTTCTATCTAGCTTCTAGATAATGTTCCGTTTGGTCGGCTAAATTACGCTACTGAAATAAAAGGGTTGAAATATATTATCAGCTTCAAAGGAAAATATATTTAAATGCATGGATTTTTTCGAAAAAGCTCAGTTTCTTTATCATATTGTTGATTTATATGTCATTACATAAGTTAACCCATAATGACAAGAACGATAAGATATCCTTATGTTCAGACTTCCAGTTGCCGCATATATTTTATCAGAATTTTATACAATATGTTCTGGTATCAGTGTCGCCTTCGGAGAACATAATGTTGCTCGCATTATTAAATTGGAGCATAATTTACTTATTTGCATAAATAAAATGCTTGTTTATCAGACGGTCGACGGAAAATGCCCTTTGTTAAGAGTTCCAGACACTTTGTGTACCAAGATTCTTGTCTAAATTTATCATTCTTCGTGAATATGAAATAGGAGGTGGAAATATTACATATTTTCAACAACCCTTTTTATGCTTTCATCGTAATAAATTCTGCAACGAATTGGGGAATTATACTCTGATTTGCTCGATATCTTACCAAAATAAATAGAGAATCATTTTGAAAGTGAAGGTGGCATTGGACTCGAATATTACTAAAGTGGGAGTATTTTTATCGAATGATTTTCAGCCTAAAAGGTTACTAATTATTTTTTTAATTAAATCGAGAAGAGGTGTCCATTCACTTTATATCAAATGGAGAACAAAATTATCCATATTAATTACATGATAAGATGTTTAATTTGTTTTCTCGCAGGAGCTGGTTCGTTTTCGCGAATTAATGGAATTGTTTGAGAAAAATCAGTGTTTTTGCCATCGGTGAACAATAAAGTTCTGTAGAAAATTCGTTGCAAGTTTCAAGAAGACACAAAACACGTTATTAGAGGGGTATTTCTTCCAAATGGAGGTGGAATGGTCAACCACTGTCTCTCAAAGCTAAATAAACGGGGAAATTTATACTTCTCTCCACGGCTTTGAGAGTAATATGGCGGATAAGCTGCCTCCTTGGAGACCGAAGGGAAGAATGGGTACTCTTGCATTGGTACCTACCTATCTTTGTGGTGAGTAGGTGGCTAAAGGTACATACCGATACCTTAGCTAGTTCTGTCGGAAGTACGATACACAATATTCATATATGTACACCTACCTAAGTCGATACATTTTATTGGGCAATATTGGGTATATGTGATACCTCATTGGGCAGCGTTGTGAGGCAGGTTAAAGTAAGGGTAGGAAGGGATTTACTAATGCAGATCTTGAAGAGGCCCGGATTATACGAAGGAGGAAAACGTATGTCGGTAGATCGTTTCACATATGAGCCGATTTACACAAAAACTAATCGAAGAAACTACTCGTTTTCATGAAACCAATCAACCAATGTGATTGCGTATTTCGCTCGTGTTACGCACGTGCAGTAGTGCATACCGATCAATGCTGATAGCTCATTGAAGCAGGCTCCATTAAAATATATTTATAACAGACTCAGCACTCGAGAAGGTAATCGGTCTGTTAACAACGGATTGGTAGTCAGATGTTTCGCCCTTATTTGCAGAGAATCAAAGAGGTTTACCAAGAATTTTGGCGCTCCAGCCCAGAGGTGGCTCCCTAATTCAATTATTACATATGGCATACTTGAGATTTTACAGGGTTAGCAGCCGGTAACTATTGAAGAATCTGCTAGCCCTATGCAAGACGCTCAATAAAAGGCCAACGTATGCGATTAAATGATAGATTGAAAACAAATAGATATTTTTTGTGATACAGGCAGGTACCTACGAAAGTGTCAACTAAGTTTTTAAGAAAACTTAAAATTTAAAAGAAAAAAATGTATTTCAAATTTTTTTTAACCTTTTTGGAGCACCACACACTGTATTCAAATCTATCAACAATATCATTATGGTATAAAAAAACTATGAATCACAATATAATATAATTTTTTTAATATCTCAAACATAATAATACTGTCGCCGCCACTGGCTCTAAATCACATCTTCGTAAAATAATAAGTAGGTAGGTATCTACTATGTAATATTACCTAATGAAATGGATACCTATTGTACCTAATTACTGTTTTCCGTGAAGTATTTTCTAAATGGCCCCTCTTCTACCTAAAAACATACAAAATTAACATCCCAATGACTAATAACTTGTAATAAAAAATCATACCTTATTAGTACCTTAAAACTAATAACTCAAAACTAACGACTTAAAGCTACGAAACTACTCTTCGTCAAAAAATATTAGCTAACCTAGGTACCTACCCAAGTAGCTGCTTACCTAAAAACGTAAGAAATTTCAGAGGGACAAATTTTAAAAACACTTTTGTTTAAAAAATATTCACTATGTAGGTACCTACCTACGTACCTATATAAGATTTAACGTAATAATGAATAAATTTGTCATGATTGTCTTTAATTTATCATTATCTCAGCTGTGCATTTGTGTCTCAAGAATTCAACAGCATTACGCAGCCATTAACACATATTATTATAAAGTATAATATATACATTTTACAAAGTATGTGAGAAGAAATATACATCTTAAAAATTGTGGCAGGTACGTAAACCTTACACCCAATAAATCCACAACTCTTGAAACGTTTATTATTGAATTAAAATATTAAGAGGGTAGCTTCCTAAGCTATTAAGATCTCATTTGGTGTTCTTAATAGCTTGTAGTAAAGTCGAGGGTGTCATCTACCTACCTTCACTCAGCTAAACAGCTATAACTTGTATTACTAACCTACCATAATGGATTTCTTATTTTTCTCTTGAAAAACATATCAAAATTATTGAATGATCCTTCTTATAAACATAATATTATTCTCCCATAAATAATCATGCAATTATTATTTTTCGATGTATGCATGCACCTGCCTATAATACATATTTATTTTATATAATTATTGCTCGTTTTCGAAATATCAAATACTTTAGCTTGTTTTTCGTAACTTGACGGTTTTCGTGTACATATAAATATAATAAATGATTAACAGATATTAACGTTGCTCTAATACAGTGAAAAAATTTATCTAGGGTGCTGCACAATTAGCCAAATGCCTAAACGGAATTTTTATATGTAAATCCAAATGTAATCATACGAATCTCGCAACCGATAACTGAAAAAAATTCCGAAATATAAAAATAACTAATGACAGAGAAATAAAATAAAGCTTTGTTTACACCACTACCTAAGAGAATAAAATAAATATCTACATATTTATTTTTTTGGAGTAATGACGGCCGGCGTAATCGAGCGTTAAGGCGGGATCGAATCGAAATAAATTTTATTTGATTAATTTGTGTTATTTCACAATTAATTCTTTTAAAATAAAATATAGTATATTTGCGGCACGTTCTAGAGTGGAAGATACTCTCAGTATCGCCCTGGTGTAAGACCACCATTCAGAATTGAAACGTTGCTTGAAATGGCTTTAGCCATGTTTGGTGACCAGATGTGAATAGCGAGGTACTTTCCCACCCTCCTCTTTCCCATCTCCTTCCTCTCCCACTACCTTCAGCCTCGCAACATACCCCAATTGGGGATGCCATAGTCTCACTGGCTCCAGACGGGGGCAGTTGGGACTCTTGTGCGGAATTCATATAAAAAATGAGTTTAATAATAATAAACTAGTATAATCATATAATAATGAACCTAAAATTGAAATATTTAATTATTACAGACAATATTAGCGACTTTCAAACGAAAATTTAAAAAAGAAAATTCAATAGTTAAAAAAATAATCTGATATTTTATATGACCAAGATCACTCTTAGGTAATGGGTGAAAGACAAATTTATAACTAAACAATAGACAAATGAACGTAGATACGTAACTATACTCTATACAAACATGTAAAACAAATTAGAAATTATCTAGATACATGTTTCACAATTACAGCTTCATTCAATAAGGATACAATGTAGGTATCTACTTATCTCACAGGAGCAAAATTATTATGCTCAAATAAACTGCATGTAACCTTCCATCAAATTTGGTACCTTCCCAAGACAAAAATATAAAAAAAATAATTAGCTCGAAAAATTATGCAGTTCTAACTACTGATCATAACTTGTATTCCTGGTGCGGTGCAATGACTTGGTTTTTATATTTTTTTCGTCTCATTGAAGGTTAAATTCACTAACCTTACATATAAAACTTATCATACTTTGGCGTTGAGAGCCTTATTTTTTATTGGAACTGTCAAATATAATGAATATTATATAAATGAATGTCTCAATAGCTGTCCGAAGATTCATGAATTAATAATAAATAAAAAAAATAAACGAAATTTGTCAATACATTCCATGTGAAAAAAAGTAATGTTTCTTTTTCGCAAATCCGCGCAATCCATGCAATTATCAGTTTTCAGATTTCGCTTGCACAAGTTGTAAGTTTTCAGAAAAGAAAGCATGTAAAAGCTAAATGCTAGATTTTTGTTTACCCAAGCATACAATTCACAGTTTCATCCATAAAAACGGATCGATCGTGCAACGTTAGAAGTATTATTTGACTACTAAAACTGGAAAATGTTTTTCGTGGAAGAACTGTTCATTTCAAATATTTACTATCACGTACCTACTCAATAGAAGCATTGTTATCTTGACAATACTGTAACTTAAGTCGTAACTCGTAAATTTGAAACTTTGAGAAAAAAGAGTTCATTGTCCTTTTTACTTCACCATATTACCTAACGGAGCTTTTGGGCCAGGCGCAGGCAGTCGATATGTTAATTGTTTTTGAAAAAAATACACCGTTTTAATGGGTCCACGCTTTGTCTGATAATCGCTTAACGAACAACCGAGTGAGGCATTTAGTGTTCGAATTCCAAGAATGTTTTCAACGTTTGATCACTTTTAAGTATAGTGAAAAATATTCTCATCAAGTAATTAGTAAATCGATTTTTTTTTTTATGTGAATTTATGTATTTCTTCCTTCATTTAGGCATGTGTAAGTAACAACCCACTATTTACTTTCGAGATTTTAAAAAAATAATTTAGTTAGGTGTATTGATAGCAGTGCGGAAATGCGCCGATCTACTATCGCAATAAAAGACTGAAAATTTTCACCGTCTGAAAGTTTTAGTGTTTATTATTTTATTTTTATAGCCACCTTGAGGTATTTTTAACAAAAACGGCGCTTTACAAATTATTCAATTATTATTATCGATTTAAATTTGGCGGGCGGGTATGGGTACCGCCCCCCCGGGAGCCATTTATTGGATAACCAACATACACTGCCATAGGTCATAATTTTTGGTGAATTAGCATGGGTGTCCGGATTCATGGGATGAGGCTTGTTTCGGTCTTGGTGGTGGATGCATCTACCCACCAGCTTCGTGGCAGGCCGGGAGGATCGGGAGAGACTGGTTGATGGAGATCTTTTGACCTCTCCAGTAGGACTACCTCGAAACATGGCAATGGGAGGGATGGATTCTTTCATTCGTCACTCCTGGACACATCAACCCCCAGATTCCTACCCACCCCTTATATATTTTTCCCTCCCAGATTTTCCTCTCATTCCCTAAAATAACCCTCTACACAGCATCCCCAAAAATGAGATAAGCCCTGACGGAATTCTTTTGGCAGGGTCTGGGCCACGGCATGTAAAGAAAAGAAACGACGAAAAATTTCTTAATTTCTTAAATTTCGAGGTGACGCATACAAATCAAAAATTATCGAAATGCGATACTGTCCAAACTCATGTATTTATTAATAAACAATCAAATTAATTAGATACTTATAAGAAGGTATATACTAAGCAAAAGGTGAGGTATTTTTAAGGTGTAACATAAATTATCCAATTATTTTTATTCAGATCAGTAAACATAAATAATCTTAATATCACATTCACAAGAATTATTGTTATATGCTTATTGGTGATTAAAAAACTTTAATTTTGTATAAAGCTCGAAGATGCACTTCTACATTCAGGCATCTTTCCCGTAAGACCGATTTTGGATTTTTTTTTTGAAAAAAAAGGGCGTGTTTTTTTTCTCGCATAATTTATAGCATTGCTCCTTTTCACAAAGCTTTTTTGTTAAAATGTGAAATCTATTGGTCGCTTTGGACCTTTAAAAAGAGAAAGCTGCCAAAGCTTAGACAATTGTCAAACAAATTCGGGGAAGGGATTCTGTCAGGTTTTAGAAAGGAATCATTGTTGGCTGGTTTAACCAATGGCAGTCGATGTTTATTGGCGGCCATTTTTTTTTGAGCTCTTGCTGCAAACTGGAAAAGGCCTAAATTGAATGTTATTTTAATTCTATGTTGAGCTTTATTGGGATATGCAGTAGAATCCGTTTATTATGACTCCGCCTATATTGATCAACCGCTTAATATGACGTAATTACACAGTGAAGTTTGGCCTAAATTGAATGTTATTTTAATTCTATGTTGAGCTTTATTGGGATATGCAGTAGAATCCGTTTATTATGACTCCGCCTATATTGATCAACCGCTTAATATGACGTAATTACACAGTGAAGTTTGGTTTTCAAATAAAATTCTTTATTACAAAGTCGGATATAATGACTTTGCTTACAGTGACATGTCTCTTATTATGACCCATTTTTAATAAATTATGTCCTGATTTCATGGAAAACTATGTCGGTTATAATGACCGACATGATTCCTAACACCTTCGGCAGTATTCGGGAGGGTCACGTGACGCCCGACGACGTTAATATGCTGTGTTTCTCTCCTCACGAGTTTTAATATGCTCTTTTCTCACATCACGAGTCTTAATATGCTATGTTTCTCTCTATTAAAATAAATACATACATTTATGACTAACTAAAACAGGATGTGGTTTACTTTTTACAAAATGCTTTGTATGACTCCGCTTAGTATGACGTGTTTGTCATTTCCCTTCGATGTCATTATAAACAGATTCCACTGTATATAATATTTTAGTATTTTCGAACCGTTTAAAATAATTGTATGCTTTACTATAAAAAGTAGCACGAATTGATTAAGATATTACCTTGATATTTAAATTGATTTTTGTAAGATATTACAATAACAACTATACCCAATCGAACCATAATCATTATATGACCACGTACCTACGCCAATTTTGATAACGTTATGGAATATCACATCAAGAGCTACCTTTACAAATAAGGCAATTAAGTTCTTACTAACTAACTAACCATCACGCCGTTTCCCCGCAGGGGTAGGCAGAGAGGACGGACCGCCAAACAACTCTATCTTGGTACACACTCCTTGCTTCGTACACATTCATACATCGTCTCACAAATGCTCTTCTATTATTCTGACTCTTGACATCGCCCGACTCATTAAATACAACTTAAGATGAAGACATACTAAATAATGCAAAATCATACAAAATCAAATGTTTTTGTTTTGAAAATTTGATCGCTTAGAAATATTATAGATGCTTCAACTTAATACTGCGTGTAGAACATATCTTGGACCGTAAAAATGTTGGTAATTTTTTTAATAAATCTTTTGATAAGCCTAGAAAAAAATAAAGTATTAGGTCTATAAAAAACACTTTCAATAAAAAATTCTCAAATACCTTTTCCATTCTTTCCAAAAGCTTTTTCTCAAGTATTTTTAAACTCCTCCCATAAAGGGGCGTGAATTCCGATTTTAATTTTTTTCCTGAACTATTGGATCGCCTTAAATGATAAGTTATCATATTTATACAAGCTTACAGGTAGACATTATTAACACTTTAAATTTGGGAGGTTGGTATGGGTTTCGCCGCCCCAGGAACCATTATTTGGATAACCAACACCTCTGCCACAGGTCACCCTGTGGTTCTCTTAGAGGGATGCCCGGGTTCATGGGGTGAGGTATGTCCGAGTCTTGGCGGTGGATGCGTCTTCCCACCAGCTGCGAGACAGGCCGGATCGAAAGAGACTTGTTGAGGGAGACCTTTATACTTTGACCTCTCTAACAGGACTCTCTCTGAACATCGATCTGCACCGCAGTGGTAGGGTGGTAGGGATAGATTAATACGCCCCACTTCTGGAGACACTAACCACCAGATTACTACCCATCGCTCGTACCTTTTCCTTCACAGAACTTCATCTCCTTCCTTTCCTCACAATATCCTCCACACAGCATCCCCAAAGGTGACATATGCCCTAAGGGAATTATTTTCCCCAGGGCTTCCTGTATGGAACTAATATAAAAAAAAACTCTGAAAGGGAATCGACTGGGAATCGTTAATATTAAAAAAAATAATAAAGAAGTTTTAAAATTGCAAAACAACCTAGATATCTATACGTAATAAAATTTTTGTTATATTATCTAATTGTTTAAGAAAATTTTAGCTCGTATCACTATATGTATAGGTATTGCGGTTCATATGGTAGGTAGGTGCCGAAGTGTTTTTTTCTTAATTTTTCTATACCTAGCAAAATGTCAATTGTAGATAAATTAACAGTAGAAACAAGTAGATAAAAGCGTAGTAAAGGCCATGAATAAAAATTTTATCAATAATTTTATCGTGTTAAAAAATGTTGACCCAAATGTCGTGGTTTGCTTAATCATAATTTATTGTCCGAGGTCATAAGAAATAAATAGTTCATCTTTCGAATATCTGTTTCGTTTTCAAAAACAGATAAAAAATTGAAATTTGTACTGTTTTTTTATTGGAGATTATCCACATAATATGTACTCCTACGGATTTTATTAGTATCTATTACCATTACACGAAAAAAAATTCTGTGTTAATATTTTAAATAAAAATTAATATTCAAAAATTTTTGGTTTCACAAATATCGTTTTACAAGACAGAAGAAGGTAGGTACCTACCTACATACAAATCTTTTTTTTTTAAACCTTGTAACTTCAGGCCGATTATTTTCTGTACAACTGACCGGTTTTAACATATCTCCACCAACCGAAGACAATCTTAGCGAGGTAAAATCGGTTTGTTCTGAAATACGTTCGTGAAAAAACAATACTTGTTAATAGTAGAGTTGCTTTTCACCTTTGAAATTATTTGTGACAAATTTGCGATATAAGAAAATTCCAACTATTACTATTAAGTAAACTGCAGCCAAGAATTTCATCGTGGCCTCTAGTTGGAATTTGCTTACACGAATGCGATGCCGTATTGATCCGTGGCGAACCCTTCGCGCTGTAGAACAAGAGAGTAGTTTGTGTAAAGGCCAAAGGCTGCGCTAGCCGGTAGACACCTTGGGCTGAATAGAGCCTCCACTCCGAGCAGGCACCGCCATCTAGCGGACGAAAGCGGAAGCTTGCGAACTTAATTCCGTATCCGGTTTCGTAGAGCCTTTGAGATTCCTTCAAGATTATTTATCTGCTGAAAATAGAACTTACTCGAAGAGTGAAAGCTAATTAATTAAAGCAATAAAAATGAGAAAAACTTTCAAAATTCAAAAAAGTTTTTTTGCAGTTTTTATAAAACCTATTTTTATTTGGATTTGAAACCTACGTGACCAATGTAGCTTCACTAATATCCGAACTGTAAGCCTGCAGAGTGTAGATTACTCTGACGATACACAACCCTTGATAAGAGAGGTCACTTGGAAAATTATTCAAAAATATCCAGTCGAACTTCTAAAAAACTGATTAAAATTTTACTCTTTCAGTTTAAAAAATCACCACAAAAGGTTGTCATCTTTTTTACTGGCAAAATTTTATTTTTATAAGTTGTATTGTGTTAAAAAGCACCCTTTCGTGAGGTGGTTTGATTTTCTTAGTAGTTTTTCAAAAGCTCCGAGTGGATAGGAATTCGGGTTCGGACCGGGTTGCAGAACAGTATTCCTGGCTAGTAGGATTTGCGTTGGTGTGAGTTAGTTGGGTAGTGTATGTATTATCGTATCATTCCCAGCTGCGCGTTATTGTGTCTGTGTGGGTCTGACGTTACCACGGCTTAACGAAATGAGGTGAGCCGAACGTGGGCAAAAGAATCGTATTATATTTACAAAAAAATAACATTAAGTATGATTTTCAGTTTATATTTTTAAATGAACTGAAGAATACCTACTTAAAAAAGGGATATCGGATTCGGGTAGGTACCTGTCTGTGACTTGTGAAATGCATCTTTGACAGCTGATTTGAGAACATTTTCTTGCATTAAAGTGTAAATTAAATTTATACATTTTGACAATTTAAACTATGCGTAGTTTTTTCTGAAACTTATACTATTGTAGTAAACATATGATTGCAAAACTTGGCCCAACGGAGCCATCGGTTAATTTATGAGTTAATTTCTATAACTATGCCCAAGAGATAAAGTTGTACAAAACTGCGCTTTATAAATATAACGTAATAGTTGTTCAATTTTTTTTTTAATTTTTTCGGTTTTTTGCAGGCTTTCACATTTACTTGATTACATTTATGCTATACAAATTTTATAGAATAATGTGTTCATATTTTTTTTCCATCGCAGTTACAGTACACATATTAAAAATATACAGAGAATTCTGCTGATGACGTCGTCGGAAATGATTCAATATGACAAATTATTCCGCAACATTTTAGTGTTCGCAATAGAGTAGGATATTGCGATTTGGATGTTTATCAGGATAATTTTCCATGGCAACACAAAAATTATTTATCTAGATTATTTAATGTTTTTAAATTTTATTTAATAACGGCGCTGACATAATGAGAAGGAAGGTACAAGTAGACATTGTGTTTATTTAGTAACATGTATATATAGGCAATTTTTAGGGTCTTCATATCAAAAAAATTGAAATGTTATCAACCATGCCACGTAAAGAAAAAAAAACAAATTATTAAAATATTTTTTTTATGACTAAAATCCACTTAAGTTTAATCTTTTAAAAGTTAGTTGTCTCTTAAACCATTCATTGCTGTTTTTTTATTTGCAGAGGATTCTTTCAACCATTGAAAATGCTTGAAGTATCTTCTAAACATTAAATCATTCAAATGTGAAAATATCATTATTTTTAATAAAAAAATCATCATTCCTTAACTCTCAGAGAATTTAATTTGTTTTTCTCAAGCATTTTGAACATGTTTTATGGTTGAATTCGAAACATAAACAAAATTATACTAACAATAAATCCTTCAATACCTACTAACATGAACAACTACAGACACGAAATTTTATCGTTTAATTACTTACAAATTATTTTTTTCATGAACTTTTTTTCCTGTAACCGGTAGACCATTCATTATTATAGCACGCGGAGATATTTTCATCTTTACCTAAACACGGAGGTTCAAGTGACCTCCAGAAATTGGTACTATCGGTTCGATACTCTCTCGCTACTGTCATCTCCCTCGCGCCTCAAAATATCCACCACGGAAAACAGAGAGAGCTTTCGTACACAATACCCCCAGATCAGTGAGCTTCAACCGTTTTATTTATGAGAATTCGAAAGAAGCAAGTGTTACCGGATTCATCCCGTTTTCTATCAGTTTTTACCTATTTATCAAAGTTAATTGAATATATTTTTTGTGTACGAAGAAGTTTTTTAAATTTAGAAACGATTGTCGTATTTTAATATCAATTTTAAGGCTGTTTTGTTGAATAATTATATATCTGGCAGGCCGATAAGGTTGTATGAGTTTGGCGTGAAACCATAGAAGTTCGTCGTTCTGCCGCTCGATGTCGCTAGCATCAGCGGCGCTCTGCCAAATTTCGTCTGGCGCAATCTCCGCTAGGAAATGGAGCAGGGAATAAATCGTTTGTGCGCCCTGGTACCATAGCCTTGTAAATGGTTTCCCGATACCACGGATGCCTTATTAAACGAAAACTTGCATGCATTCCGGATATTTTTTCCTCACAGATACGGAATAAAATATAAGCCGATACGTTGGTAGGCTTATCTCAAAAAAAGAGAGAATAAACTCCGGAAAAACATAGCCACCATCTTGTACAAGGATGCCAATTACGAAAATGGCCGGCCATTATTCAGTAGGATCCGGGCTTCGGAATGTAAACAGGCTTTTAAATTTGATAATTATTCCGAGATTTGCAAAAACATTGCTGAAATGAAAGATCTGCGGAAATTTACGAAAATGAAATTTTCATGTAAAGTGGGAACTTTTTTTATGCTAAACGAATAATTTAAAGGCCTGAAGAAGACAAGTGGAATGGCGTAAAATAAGAGCTCTTAGTTTATTTTCGTAAATTTATGCAGTTACCTACCATTTACCAATGATGTCAAAATGTTTTCAATTTACGATTGTGGGTTTCCATTTTTCATTCACTCCAAAAATCTGTATTTATTAGACATATTTAATATGAATACCTAACACATGTCCGTCGGCTGCTAACATAAGTGGGATTATGCTCAAGCCAGACTTTATGTCTATTGCTCATACACATCAAATATGCTTAGTGCTTTGACTGCGGAGCAATCTACGTATTGTCGGATACAGCGGCCGTATATTCTTCAATAATGAAATTATGGTAATTCCGGAATCAGAGACAACCCACCGTTGAATCCATAATCGCCAACCCACGATTGCGGAGCCAGATAGTTATTCAAATTCCGTAGAAAGGTAGACAAACAAATAGGTAAATTAAAAGTTATTCCCAGTTCAATACGCACACATTAACAATAACGATTTCCGTCAAACATATGAAATGAATTCTTAACCAACTCACGTTAAGGACACGAGATTCCTTCAACACACATTTCAACTGAATAAATGTATTTCTAGTAATTACCAATTTAAAATCTTACTTTTTACGTCTGGAACAATGGAACTTCATTGTTTGATGCTGTCTGGAGTAATTGTGCTTGAAAGCAGACTCTTGACTCGATCAAATCCCAGGGTGCATGTTTTGTCTCAAAACAAACCTTGAATTAAATCTGGTTTGTATCGTACAATTACCTCCAAACAACAAAAGCTCTCGTTTCAAGAGCTTATTCGTTCTGTGGCATACCCGTCTTTCCATGGTTTGAGTTCAAGACAGAACCTACTACAAACCTACACACATCTTGAGTTTTGGAGTGCGCCAACTTTGTAACAACAAGGTATAGTCCATTTGCTTTCTGAAGCATTTAAAAAAAGTTTCTCGTGTTAAGTTAATTGTGTTTTTTTTATGTTACATCTCCCCAAATAATTTACTTACACATTGTACAGAACGTCATAGACTCTACCTATTTACATTTATCTACATTTGTGAAGGTATTACCAAAGCATGTTTACGTGTTTAATTAAACATGCAGCTTGAATTTTTACACGTGTCGCTGAGCTGACCTTATCCCACATTCCGTTTGACTTATTTTCTTAAGCGATAACTAAATAATTAGAGCATGTGCACAAAAAATCGAATAAAAGTTTGAACGATTGAAATATGAAATTTCTCTTCAAAATGAAAATACTCCGTTTCTAGCTTCAAAAAGACCATCGAATAGGTAAATACATCAATGAGGAAGCCAGTGCCAATTTAATTGTCAATTATAGGTATGGCTCAATATAGGTACTTGATGCATTTTCATTAGTAGGTATTTCAAATCCATAATACAAAAAAATATTTATGTTAATACTAGTAGTTCTGTGAACAGTAGACCTAACGAAAAAAAAAACTAAAATTAAGTACTTAAATACCTACGTCCTTAATTAGGTATAAACCAAAATGTTTTAGACACTTTTTTTATTTTGAAGAAGGAATTACACAATTTGTCCATAGAAATATCACCAGCTCAACGACAATTCTTTTTTCAAACACTCTTTAGCCGGTAAGTACCACAATAATAATAATTCAAATTTGACAGCTCGTAGTTGGAACTACGTTCACGCGAACTCTGACGGGATAAAAAAGTAGCATCCAACAACCACCATCTTGAAAAATAGTATCCAAGAGACCATCTTGAACCGGGACTGATAAACCTATAATTAATAAATTAACAGGCAGATGAATTGCCAAATGTTCGAGTTAAAATTGGATTTCGCTTCGCTCAGTCAATTTTCTCAGTCTTTCTATTTTTTTTTTTATAATTTAGCATTGCACGTAGGCAAATATAAAATAAATAACTTCCGTAATAATGCAGCCCTAAATTTTGTGATCAAGGGATTTTTCAGACATTTTTATTGCTGTTTACAATATTTTTAGCACTGCAGAGCATATATCAAAGTATTGTCAATTATTTTTTAATGTGATATTAATCTGCAAAATGCTGTTTAACCTGATAAATAAGATGTAACTAGGTACTCTGTTGAGTTTAATAAAATAAACTTAATAACGTCAAACTAATAAAATATAATATTGAATACGAACAGACTCTACGCTTGAAGGACTGTAGGTAGGAATATATCTACATTTCGTCGTCGGGTTTGTGTTTCAGCTGTGCCCGATCTTCTGCAATATATTTTCTACGCTTTGTGAAAACAAATGCCCGAAAAGAAAACTACCTACTCAGTTATTCAGAATTCCGTATAAGAACGGTATTTGTCAGCCATGTTTCTTTCCCTTTTGTTTTCGTTGATGCTGGATGGTTTTGCATAAAAAGTTTGCTTCAATTTGTTTTCTTCTTCTGAAAAATATCTTGAACCGACATTCATATTCAAGATCTCGGGAATTTACCTACCGACTCGGTAGGAATTTTAACTTTTTTCATTTGCGAAGTTTCATGGAAAAGATTCCGTTTCTTAGATGAAGTTTTGCTAGACCCTTTCAAATATTCTCAGAATTATTAAAAAAAATATCTTAATAACAAGGAAGAAATAGAAAAACTTTTGCGCGAGCAAAACTAGCTCATTATTTGAAGGGCTTTAAATCTTACCTTCTTACCTAGCTACCGACTCTTTCTACCATTATAGAGAAACTTCTATGTAACGAATTACCTACTATAATTTTAACCCAGAACTAAAGAGGATGGGTATCATTTATAATCTGAGGTAGATTATAAATGATGCTAGGTGATGATCATCACACCCTCAAATTTTCCACCATTAACATTAGTACGAATAATATCATACAGCGAAAGATCCCTGTAATGCCAACTACTTTGTATCTTCTACTGAACAAATACCAAATAGGGGTGGAAAAGGGACTGCATCAAAGTACACCCCCATTTAGGGTGTTTTGGATCTCTGGGAGATCGGTAAAGCCAATCCAATTGCTTGCCACTTTTTTCAATTAAGAGTTTTTAATTGATGATTTAAAAAAAATAATCTTAGGTATGTTTAATTTTCTAACGTGATAATATTCTGCTTTCTCTTTTATAAGTAAATAATTTATTTTATTGATTAGGTACCTACTTAAGAATCGTTTCTATTAAAATTTTCTGCAACCAAATGAACTTCGTATTTTTGCTTCCAGTGCACTGTATTTTTAAGGGTAGTTAGTTTTCACGCTGACGGATGTGACTGCTTGAATTTTCCAGAGTTTCTAATGATTCACCCTCCTTGTAGTTGGCTCGGTAGGTTGGGGTTAGGGGAGTATTTTGTATGCAAGACTATGCGGAAGTTAAAAGGTTATTATATTAATATAGTCTGGCCAAGTTTGTTCCAACAAAGATATTCGCAAACTTGTATGCAAAATGGAATGCTAAACTCACAATAAAAGCAGCTAATTTACCTTGAATATTCGAAATTTGTTTGCAGCACTCGTTCGCATAATTTTCCAACACAAAGTAGATGTAAGTTTGAAAAATGCAAATGCGTACCGATGTTACATTAGTCGACATTAATCTCATGCATCGAAATGTGAACATTAAATTTAGTACTTCGATATTTCTGCTAATTGCTAACGATTTATTATCGACAACAAATTATTTTAATAGATATACTTGAATTAAATAAACTAAATTAATAATTAATACTTCTTCAAACTTTGCAAAGTCACTTTGTGGAATCATTTATTAATTTAATGAAAACAAATAACTTTGTATAATAAGTTAATCAATTATTAGTTTTTGAAACATGTCGATATTGTTAATTAAATAGTGGTGTACACAAAGTTACTTGATTTCATTAAATTTAAATTTAGTTATTTGTTGTAAATAATAATTTTTTAAAGTTTATTTTCGTATTAATACTTAAATTTATAATAATTTATTTTGTTATCTAGACTTTCTGTTTTTATTGTTTCTTTTGTTTTAATGGTGGTTTAACGTTTTTTATGGTGTAAGTGCAATTTTCGCACATCCTAAAATAATTTTTATATTTTATTTTAAATATATTTTTTTAATGATATTTTAGGTAATGAATCACCTCTCCTTTCTAATAAACTATCTTTATTCTTATTTGTCTATACCTACTTGTTTGTGTTTTGTTATTTTTATATTAATTTATAATCCTGACGGAGAGAATATAGTTTTTGAAACAATCCGACAATGTTAATTATATAGCGGTGTTAACAAAGTTTTTTTTTCATTAAATTAAAAATTAATAATTCGATATTTGAAGAAAATGTATTTTTATTTAAATAATAATTAATTATATTTGTTTTCTGATCGAATTTCAAATAAATCGTCGCCAAACAATTATAACGATGATAACACATATCTACCCATTATAAATTGATAACTTTAAAGTTTTTAAGAGCATTTTTTATAAAGGTACGTACATCTAAGTAAAATATTGTTTCAAACTAAATTACTAATTTGATGTTTGTACCATTAAAGAAGATTTCATCCGAAAGTCAGATTGATTAGCAAAAATATTAACATATTGTCTACACACCTCCCTACCAATAAAAACTTTTCATTTATTATATTATTTGTAAGACAGCTTATGTCGATAAAATATTTTGTTATTATTCTTCCGAATAACAACTTATCTGCTCTTGGGATTGTTTCGAAAGTTTATCAAAATAATTTTCCAGCCAAAAGTGGCCAAAGTCCCTGGGAGAATTATTCTATCTAACATAACCGTCATCTGGCGCAAATAATAAGAAAAACCAAAAATATGACCGGGAGAAGTTTCATATTTCAGAGTACAAATCTCGTCTAAACTTCAGCGTTTTATCAAAGTGAATGTTCAGCTTAGGAAGGACGAACAGTCCTGCGAGGGTATTTCCTAGAAGAAGGAATAAGAAAATGTTTCCAATTTAAAGTAAATGAGAAACCAGTTGGAATGGTCGGTAGTTCTTCTTGTATTTCTGCTTCAACCGAGCGCTCACAGAGTTCGCTAGTAGTCTGGCTTTTTTAATCAGCAGTTTGGGATACGGCTTGCGTGCACTCCCTACTTAATACGCCATCGTTTGTAAAAAAAGCTTTCCATTTATTCAAATTTTCCCATCTTACTCGAAGTTAATTTTCAGAACGGAGAGGGTAGAGGGAACCCTCGTCGGTTGGTTTCTCGGCATTTCGCTGGGTTAAAATTTATACCATGGCGCACTTTAAATGTAACGCACTTTAAGTGTAATGCTAATGCGATCATTTTAAAAATTAAAAAAATATATAATATAATAAAAGACAATAAAACCTTTTTTTAGCCAAAAATTACCCACAGCTGTAAAATGATTAAAATAAACAGTATTTGATTTTATTTACTTTGTATTTGTGTTAATCAAGCATATATCCACTGCATTTGGTGCCTTCAAGCCACAAAATGAAAACTTTACAGAAAAACTAACTAACTGACCATCACGTCGTTTCCTCGCAGGGATACGCAGAGAGGACGGACCGCAAAACAACACGTTCAAACAACGTCAAACAAGTCGCCAAACACTCCTTGCCTCATCAACATTCATACATCGTTTCATACATAGTTTTCTAATATTCTGACTCTTGACACTTTACGAGAGGCGATAAAAACAAATATAATGTAAAACTGATTAAAAACCTTTAAATAAGTGGTTATTTGTTTTACAAAATTTTGATGTAAAATTTTGCATTTTTATTCAATAATTTGAAAAGTTTGAGGATTGAGTAATTTTATCTATGTTTTTTTTTTTTTCTCAAAATAACATAAAAAAATTTACTCGTTTTTAGTATTAAAAACGCCTAAATCGGTAAAAATTATTTTACCATGTTGCACTTCGTAGACTATTCTACCTACATCAAACACTGAAAAGTAAAATTCACAAAAAATGTGGCTTGAAAGGTTTTACTAAAATACATTAAATTAATTTTTACAGAGATCCCGGTCCAACGTCACAATATTTTACATAGAGAGATCGCGCTAATATTAAATACGATAATTTTTAAGCGAAAATGTTTAATAAAACACGACTCGTTTAAAATAGAGCAAAAATCTCGCGGCGAATGTCTAAAATAGCATTAAAAGACACACTGTGAATTCTTTCATACGTATAACTTGTAAAATAACAGAAAAAACGTGTAAATATTAATTTTTGGAGCATACTTTGCGATTTTTTTCTTAAAGAGAATATATAATTGCCGTTTCGGCGTGGAGATTGGGTAGATTTATTTTCAAAAATAACAGATTTTTTGAAGACCTTTAAAACTTAAAGTGTTTAAGGAAAATATATAGTAAATCGTTAGAAATGCGGAACGCCGCGGCTTAAGAAAGAAACAACGAGAATTTTTGGTCATTTTCTTGAGTTCAAGATGCACCAAAAAGCGCCGAGAAAGAAGATAGCTAATCAAGCGAGGATAAAAAGATAAGACTGGAGATAAACGTTATCGTCTCAAAGAGATCCGGCTTTTAAATCTGTACGTCGTTACAAAGTTGTGTAGAAAAACTACAGGTTACGAAGTCAGCGGCAGAACCTACTCGTAGATACATTAAGTCGGCGCGAGGGTGGTCCGCAAGAAGCTTAATGCTAAGATCCTCGGTTGTTTTTTAGTTTTAGGAAAAGTCGGAAAGAAAATATCGTTTAAAATCCAGTTTATAAATCCTAACGTAAGGCACGAATATACATAAAAGTATTATCCTTAATTTCTACTGTCCTTATATGGCATATACGTTAAATGTATGTATCTATCTATTTTGATAACTTGCTGACCTAAGAAAGTCACAACTGCTTGATGATAGTGTGACCGTGGTAACCCTTTTTAAAAGAATATAAATCACTTTATAAAAAAATGCAACTTATTTAATAAAAATTATCAATGTTTTAAAACCAACTGTTTCGTCGTCGGGATAAGATTGAAAATTATTAAAAATAGCAAAGGACTCTTTTTTATGATGCTTTTAAGTAATTAATCACCACCCCCTAAAATATTTTTTATAGTTCTTATTTGACTTTACTTGTTTGTCTTTTGTTATTTTTATTAATGTTAATCTTATTCTGACGAATAAATCATTGGTTTTAAAACATGTAGATAATTTTGATAAAATAAGTGATGTTTTTCAAAGTAATTTAATTAAAATGACCACAAAGTCATTTTGCAAAGATTGAAGAAACAATATTACTTTGTTCAAATAAAATTAAATTGTTTCGTTTATTGTGTTTTCTATTTATTATTAACGAAATGCATCACATATCAGTTACTAAATAAATTGCCTTGGTTCAAATGAAAAATTGTATAAATAATAGCGAGCTCCCGGCATGCATTGCAATGCCACTTAATAAAGAAATTGTTTCTCCCTGCGAGTCCATTCCCATTCGTACAATTCCCTTTCCGCCTCCTCTTCCCATCCCATGTCCCCTTCCCCTCATGCTTTCTCCCTCCCTCTTCTTCGCCTTGCCTATCCCCCCTTCTCACTCCACCATTCCGCAAACCCCTCTCCCGCGTTCCCCTTCCCTCTCCCGCGTTCCGTATATTTAGTCCCGGTACATTCTGTTTTCAAACATCGCGCGTGCTACCTATTGCAATTTTTAAATACAAATGTTCATTTTTCATGCTTATATTACTAACATAATTTTTTGTATATTATTAGAAGAATCAATCAAATTTGACACTTATCATAGGTATGTATGTACCTATTCAAAATAACTTTTATTCTTGATTAGATTCAATGTATTTGTATTTTATCATAGGTGAGTACTTAAATTAAATTCATTAATATAATGAGTTTATTTGACGAATTGAATTTTGATTTGTTTCCGATATGTAATTTTCAAATTGTGACTTTTTTGACAGTTTGTAAGAGTTTTTGTAATGATTAAAAAACTTTTCAGATGTATTGTTATGTGGTTGTAATAATCCAGAAACCTTCGCGAGGGTGGAAAGAAGATATTTTGAAATTTTAAAACATTTCCTATGCTTAATACAGCAATACATAAACAACAAACAAACAAACAAGCAAACAAACATTAATTTTTATATGTAAAAAATTACATTTTAAATATTTTGTACCTACCTTAGTATCTTATGTTTATTGCGTAACGAAATATGTAACTATCAGTTATTACTCACAACTAGGAACAAGTACCTACCCACATGAAAGTATGCATTGATAGTATTGTTAATGGGTAATACGTTATTATGTGTCAGTATGATATGTGATTCAAATTCAAAGTACGGGTTTTATATCGGCAGATTACCTATGTTCAGTTATGTCATGTCATAGTGGTTCCATTTTGTGAAAATATGTGGAGTGGCGTACTCTTTTCTTTTTCATAAGAGGACAAAACATCAATGAAATTATCCAAATATAAATTTAGTCAAGGGGGTATATATGGAAGGGTTTAGGGGGTTCAACCGACCCCAGTATTATATAGAAAAAAAGAGAACTGTGTCTACTCGTAGATAGCATTCTTGGAAAATACAAAAATATTATATGAATCATCTCTTTTATCAATCTTTTGTAAATAATAGATTGTAGTATGTTGAGGTTCCAAAAACTTTCTAATGATTTCACAAACCCCCTCCTCTTTCTCCCTTATCACTCCTAGGATATAACCCCCCCCCCCCCCCCCATTTGAACGCTATAGCTATATAGTTTGATTAGTGTAAGTGAATCACTGAGATTTGAAAAGAAAATTTTTTCAATCACGTAATTTATGTATTTTTTTATAACAGCTCCACACAGGTAGCCCTGAAGAAAAAAATCCCTTAAGGCCTGTTATCATTGGGGATAACTGTGGAGGGGAAAAGAAAGAGAGGAATTTCTGAGAAGAAAAAGTGTATGAGGGGTGGGGAGAAATCTGGGAGTTAATGTGTCAAGGAGTGACGGGCGTATTAATCCACCCTTCCTACTGCAGTGCAAGACGATGGGTCGAGAGAGTCCGGCTGGAAAGGTCTAGGTAAGATCTCCCTCAACCAGCCTCACCCGACCTAGCCCGTCACGCACTAGTTGGAACATAGACAAACCTCACCCATAAACCCCGGCACCCCTGCTAAGTCATCAAACGTAGAGAATCACTTGGGGTGACCTACGACAGGGGTGTTGGTTATCCAATCAATTGTACCCGGGGCGACGGTACCCAAAACCGCCTCCCAAATTAAAACTACCAAAATGTAACCTTTATAGTATTATAATGATGCAATTAATTTTTAAGTATTTTAAATAATGGAAAGTAAAAATGAATTAATAATAAATTATAAAATTTATCGTGCATTCTGAACGGAAATGCAATCGCTCTTCGATAAAATAATTTCCATGTAATTGTATGAGGAATGTCGCTGATTGGACGACCGTCAATTGGCTCATTTCCATAAGAAACATAATTAAAATTAACAATAAGCGACCACTTATTTTGTTCGTGTTGTAAATAATTTCGTTGATCGCTCGAATGGCGCCATGAGGCTTGGTACCTACCGAAAAAGTGGCCATGAGAAATTCATACAGACTGTTTCTTCAAAGGGGCCTTCAACTTTAAGACACGTTTAGAACAGGTGGTGAAAACAGGTAAAACGTTTTTAATTAATGCATATGTTGTTACATCAGGATTAAGTAGCTGTTTCTATATTGATTCAGTGCATACATAGGTACTCTTATGTAATCTATACTAATATTATAAATGCGAAAGTGAGTGTGTTTGTTTGTTACGCTTTCACGCCTAAACCTCTAAACTGATTTTAAAAATTCTTTCACCACTAGAAAGCTACATTATCGGCAAATGGCATAGGCTGGATATAATGTAAGCTCTTGCGTTATGAAAATGTGTGCATTTCATATATTTTAGCGGCAGGGAGGAAAGGCAGGGGGAAGGTGGGGTTCACGGAGAGGGAAGAGACGAAGGAGGGGGAAGGCAGGGAAGGTGGAAGGGAACGGCGGTGATTTGAGCTTCTGATTAGGGCGTACTGTACAGGGCCAGCAGATACTTTAATAGTATTCAACTGCTAACCGTGTGCAACTCGCCTGTGCGCCCCACTATTGAATTTGGCAGCCACCTCTGGTTTGGAACCCCAAAATACCTGAAATAAACACCTTCGACCCTATGCAGAAACGGGCGGTCCGTTTGATAGATTTTCCTTTCCTAACAAACGGATTGCAATCCTTAGAGCACGGGCGTCGGGTGGAAATGCTGTCCTTGTTCTACCGGTATTTATAGAGGAAATATTGGAGGAGTCATCATTGATCACCTCGGCACCAGTGCATAGTTGGGAAACACGCCAAACACGCGCCCTACATATGTAAACGGTTGAAATTTGTCACATGAGAACGGGTCGT
Organism: Glyphotaelius pellucidus; assembly: GCA_936435175.1. Classification (NCBI taxonomy): domain Eukaryota; kingdom Metazoa; phylum Arthropoda; class Insecta; order Trichoptera; family Limnephilidae; genus Glyphotaelius; species Glyphotaelius pellucidus. The sequence goes on along the minus strand of OW386552.1, from coordinate 6,355,423 downwards.
TTCTACGACTCGTTCGGCGGGGAAAGTTATGACGATGGTGGCACGATGTGACCATGCTTTTTACATCACTTTGATACATGCCCTTGTTAAAAGATGGACCAAGGCTGTGGGAATGGACGAATATTATATTGAAAAGTAACAAATTAATCGTTAATAGTGTGGTTTTCAACCCATGTAATTACATTTTTTATTTCTTGACAATTAAAGGAGAAAAAAAATAGGAGACGTTACTTTTTGACTAACCCTAGTGTGATTTGACAAAAATGATTACATCGCTTTTGAAAACTAAGTTAGTGTTAGATTGGAGTCAATGGCATATTGTCTAACCCCCACACCCCAGGCAAGGTTTTAAACTACCGTCTCGACATTTGACAAAGATTGTTCATACCAATAAGAGAAAAATACAATCGATTTTTGCTCACTTGGTTGAATATTCTCATGCATTGTTCGTATTGTATGTGCGTTGAATTCGTTACTTTGTATTTCAGAAGATCAAACAATTAAACAGGTTACTTTTTGCGAATTTGAATATTATCACCGTGGGTGGTCGCTATATCAACTGTTGTGGAAAAAACATTCAATCCTGATACATTATTTGCTCTATATCATTCACAAGTAAATCAGGTTTATTATAGCATTTTCATATTAAAGGTGGTAACTACTGAATATGTATAAATATCTTGATTTCCATTAAGAGTCATTAAAATTTAGGAGGCAGGTATGGATACCGCCGCTTCAGGAACCATTTAACTACTAGTTGCTACGTTTAATAACTTAACAAGGGTGCCCGGATGAGGTGTGCTCAGATCTTGCCCAGAAGCCGTGTGGCAGACCGGATCGAGAGAAGCTGGTTTGGACAAACCTTTTGATCTCTCCAACTGGTCTCTCTCGACCCGTAGTCTGGCACCGCAGCGGGAGGTATGGATTCAAACGTCCGCACTCCTGGACACATTAAACGCAGATTCCGACCCACCCCTCTTACTGTTTTCCTTCCCGGAACTTCCTCTCTTTCCTTTCCTTAAAAAGACCCTCCACACAGCATCAAAGAAAATGTTTTCCTATGTGGAGTTAAAGTAAAAAAAAAATTACTTGCAAATTTCTGTCATTCCAGAAAAAGTCTCTTATAAACAGCCTAGTTTATTTAAAAAAACATTGCTAACTTTATTAGTTCTAAGCTTATATGACGTCATGGCAAACATAAGATTTTGAACAAAAAATTATGTACCTAGTTGCTTTATTATTTTTTTTCTTCTCTTTCTCTCTTTTTCATGCATACTATGCAAATATTTATATTCAATTTTTGCTTTTTATTGTGTCTATTATTTCACTAATGACATCTCCACCCAGTAACAACTAAACCTTGACTTACGAATGCTATGAACATTTTAAATTGGGGTGTTAATATCTGTGCACATCCAAAGGGCAATTTCATTCATACTAATAATTGTTAATATTCTGTAAATGTTACAAATAATAAATTTTTAATTAAATGAAGACCCTATGAGCGAAACTCAATCGAAAGGAATTTGATATCGACAACTTGGCGCAGTGGTCAGCGCGCTCCCCCGGAAAGAGAGAGGTCCTGGGTTCGAGTGCCAGAGGTGCCAATATCTTTTTCTGATTTGTCTGTATCCAGATTTTCGATTGAGTTTCGCTCATAGCGTCTTCATTGAATTAAATATTACAATTTGAGTTTTAACTCATAAAAGTTAAAATAATAAATAAATAAATACTTATTTTGAATGTTTGCCGTTTTTTTTAAGGAATCAGAACAACAAAACGTGTAGGTACACTATTGTAAAAATAAATTGCTTGTGTAGATGCCTACATTTATTTTATCGTGTATTCATGTAATGTTCAGCATACGGGGATATGGAGTTTTGTAAAAACAAAAAAATACAAATGTTTCGAAATTATTCAAGACATGCCTCAATTTGATCGCATACCTTCGATAAAATCGGTTATTTTCGTTGTATTCGACGGGTGGCTTATTGCCGAAACGCACACGGAATATTTCCTTATGCGAATATTATTTTACGAAAGAAATCATACTTTTATATTACGAATGCTGCCGCTTCAACGGACAGAATGTATCAGATATACTTTGATAACAATACTTCAAACTGTACGTGAGGCAGATACATGCTTCTACTCTCCCACGAAGTTTACTGAACATTATTTCTATGTGGATGTCGCAACACAGATCAAGGAGGAGTCAGTATCGGATTCAACCGGAACGTTGCGCGCGAATCTCATTACGTTCCGGATTATGAAACGTTTCACCTAAGTAACACGTTACGGTTGGTAAAATTAAAGCTTTAAAGCCATTCTTTAATCATACCTGATATTCCTTACCCACTTTTACATTAAAAAATCTGTAGAAGTCAGAAATCGATACTTTTAGATGATTGGAAATTTTGATAGTGAGAACTAGGTAGGTATATTACATACATCTATTTTGTATAACTACTGGCGTAACACTATGCGTGGGTAAACTTTGTATGAAATAACATTTCTGTAACTAATATGAGTCGATATCAATCACTAATATTTTCTATGAGAAAGTATGTAACAATCAGTAATATTTATTGTATTAAGCAACAGTACTACCTACTTGGAATAATTAATTCGATATAAATCGATTAGGCTAACATTTATTTATTTCTTTTCTCCGACATCCATCTTACTTATGATTACAGTGGTTTATATAAATAATAAGTTTCAGTAATAAAAAAAAAATAAAAATCAGTAACTGCGTGTAAATATTTCAATTTGGGAGGCCGGTATGGATACCGCCGCCCCGACAACTATTGGATAATCTGCCATAGGTCACCCCAAGTGGTTTGCTACGTTTGGTGACTTAGCAGGGGTTCCCGGTTTCATGGGGTGAGGTTTGTTTGGGTCTTGGAGGTGGACGCGTCCACCCACCAGCTGCGTGGCAGATCGAATCGGGAGAGAATGGTTGAGGGAGTTCCTTTGACTTCTTCAGCCGTACTCTCTCGGAACATCGCCTTGCACCGCAGTGGGAGGGATGGAATCATACGTCTATTACTCCTTGATCCACAGATTCCTACCCAACCCTAATACCCTTTTCTTTTGCAGAACATCCTCTTCTTCCTTTCCCAAAAAGACCCTACATACAGCATCCCCAAAGATGACATAAGCCCTGAGGGGAATTATTTTCCTCAGAGCTTCCTGTGTGGAGCTAATGTAGAAAAAAAATAATGTTTTGTGAACACCACACTAGGAGAACCTGTGTTGAGGTGTTTTAGATTAAATGTTATTCTCTCTATTCTTTCTATTTAATATTTTAAAATATCACAGACAACTTTGTCTGCTATTATAAATTGCCTTTTGTTTTTTTGTTATTATTTATTAGCATTTAGGAATTAATTTAAGAATTAGTATTAAAAATCTCGCGTTTAGGGAATTCCAAGCATTATTTTTTAACCCTACTTATTTAGTACGTACATAAGACATCATGTTTCCTATATGAAGGGATCAATGTGGTTATCTCCTTGTATAGGTGAAATATCTGTGCGGGTTCCACCTATGCTCGGAATTTGCCATTCCCTAAAAATGACGACCAAACGGATACCACACGAAACAAGCTCCCCTAAAAGATGAATACACAGGGGATGTCAAAGTTCAACCCCTTAGGTTAGTCAGGTATTATTTAGTAAGGTAAAAATAAAATAAAATTTTCCATGGGTAGGTTTTATCACCTCTATTATCAGTTTTCTTGTTCTTTATTCTGTGCTGATTATTTTTTTTATATTTAATTAAAATTAAATTTGATAGTTTTATTACGAAGTTCTAGTTTTATTACACTGTTAGGCGACTTATTTACAATTAGTGTATCAGCAAATTGGTTCAACCGGTAATATCTTCGAAAATTGACATTTAAAATCTTATAAATAAGTCGCCTAGAAGTGGATTTAACCAGTTTGAAAATAGTATTGTGAACCGAAACAGCTTTAACAAAAATACATATAAAATACTTGCAGAACTTGATAATCAAACTACCAAATTTCATTTTAATTAAATGTAAAAAAAATAATCGGAGTTTTACGAATTAAACACAAAAACAGTTAATAATGATTCTATTATAAATATTCTTGAATTTGATGAATATTTCAAGAAAGTTCATCAATAAGGAATCAAATTAGATAGGTACATACATAAAACATAAAGTGAAAATAAGGTATCAAAACAAATAGGTGCTATTTTTCACGACTAATGAACTCAGTTCATCAGTCTTTGATAGAAGCTTTCCGTGAAGTAAATTTCTAATTATGAGCTTTATTTTGCTAATAACTACCCGGTTACCTTTTGAATATCTGCGTCACGTAGCTTTAGTGATGAAAGTTATGATTTCGAAACAATCGAATCGTTATTAGAACTAATCGCTTGGATACGAATGACGTCAATGGATATTTGAACAAAGGTGCAATTTTAAAAGAAACTTCAATATAAGTTCCCTTCCTAAAATAATATTTCTCGTTAATCGGGAATTTTATAAAATTATGATTATTTTTGTATGAGGATGACGATCCTTTTTTATTCATAAAATGCAGCGTTTTCGTTGATTTCGTAGTAATTAGTTAATTATGGTAATTATTGTACTACCTACAATAGTTTGAACGCATCACAGGCAAACTCAAAAAAACTTCGCAAAATGGTGGAAAAGAGCCAGTATTTTCAAAATGGAATTTAAATACATCACTGAAAAATATCCACGTTGTACGGAAGTTTGAAATACAAATTCCTGAAATCACCAATTTACGGCAGTCAATGAGACAACACTCGGATAAGAAACGTCCTCTGTTAGTCGAAGGAAGCAAAACACAGCCCAGATAGATACCTTTATTCTAGGTTCAGATTAAAAATTAAACAAATTTAAAAAAAAATATTTAAACCTGAAAAATTTTGCAATCTCAAATAATTTCCTAAAGTATTGAAATTAGAGATGGCATTAGTAGGAAGATATTAGTATTTTTTTAAGAAAAAAATATAAGAGTTGGTTGACTTTTTTACCTCCCGCTAGAGTTGAATATTTTTGTGTTCGAAGAGCACACAGATATGTACTTATTCCAAAACATCTTCAGACAAATACACTGTATAAATAGATTGGTCTTTTTTGTGCCTCGCTACCCCAAAAAAATATGGTCTCGTTGCTTTTGTGAGGAGAATGTTTCTCTCTGCTTCATTGTGTATGAAAAGGTTTTTTTATCGAAACTTAGATATTGGTACTGAGATTGTTGGGAGTCTGAAAGGAGTTTTCATGTATTTTAAAAAATTCTATTTTTTTAGAAAGAATGTGGTCTGTACCTATTAAGATATTATTTTGACCTCGCTATGCTTCTGCGCATTACGTAATTTTATGTAAATATTTAAAGATGATTATTTTTCAAATATGTACTTACTTACCTATTTTATTAACTACATAATTATATGCTAAACGTTTTTAATTTACTTTTTGTAAAGTCCAAACTGCTTCCACAGCCCGGAACCAGTGAGACATCCATAATTGTGGTAAATTGTGGGGTGGGGTAGTGACTATTCAGATCTGGTCACCAAAAACGGTTAAATCCATTTTAAGCAACGTTTCAATTCTGAAAGACGGTGTCGCAAATATACCTCATATTATTTTTAATGATTAAATTGTGAAATAACACAATTCAACCACATACTTGCGCGTTGCTAGTCGAGAGCCTTACCCCTCGATCATGGAGACTGTGGATACCTTTTTGGTAGCTTTTAGAAATCACACAGTTTTTATTTGAACTATTTATGGTAATTATTGCTCTACAATAAAATAAAAAAATCTTTATTTTATGTTTGCTAACTTAGTTGAAAACGAAAACAAGATTAAATGGCACATCAAAAAACGTAAACACTTAAATAAACTTGCAGTCGGTCAGTTCTAACGCAAATAATAAAATAAACAGCATTAAAACACCGATAAAGAAACCGCGTGCTTACTGAAAAATAAAATATATTAGTAGTATAATGTTGCAGGTAGTAAATATCTTTACGTGCGAATGCATTAAAATACACTAAAATCCGCCTCGTTTTCCGGTACAAATTCTTGAATCGAGAGCTAAAAACAGACGCAGATAAAATTATTTTAATATCCTTACTCATCAATGAGTGTAGTATTTGTAAAATGTAAACATAAGGTTACAGTCATAAAAAAAAACAAAGTTTTATGAGCTCGTAAAATTAAAAATACAATACAATAAAGATTTAAGATTTCTAGGTCACTGTCAAACACCTCGTAAACTGAATGTGGTGAATTTTGATTGTCGACGCGTTTCGGTTTTATGACTTCTAAGTACATAACACCACCTTACTTTAATTCTTGTTCAGACATTTTATTTGATTTAGTGTATCACGGTTTATTCGGTTTTGATTGACGAATTAAATTCACGTTATTTTGCTACATTACGTATCTCGTTTTATGTGGGAAAATTTGTAAGTTTATTTATTTTAAAATGTAAGAGGCGTTTAAGGACTTTTTTATTGGTTGTTTACGAGGACATGGCGTTTGTGATGGTATTGACTGTTTTATTAGCGGCTTATTATAGGCCATCAAATACCGTTTAAAAGTTAGTATTAAGTTAAAGAGTGATCGTAAATACGAAATGCAAAATGCAAAATAAGAAAACACGTAGTAAAATGCGTTTTATTTAATTTGTTATCTTTTGATGTTATCCGTGGTCTAGGTATAAGGCTCTCAAATAGTAATCTGGAGGTCACGGGTTCAAATCCCTAGGTTTGTGTTATTTCATTATTTAGTCATTTATAATATAACGTGTATTATTGGCACGTTCCAGAGAGGAAGAAACTCTCAGTATCCTCCTGGTGTGAGATCATATTTCAGAAATGAAAAGTTGCTCGAAATGGCTTTAAACGACGGCCGGCGTGGTCTAGGGGTAAAACTCTTGACTGGCAATCTGAAAGTCGCGGGATCGAATCCCGGCGTGTGCAAATAAATTTTATTTGTTTAATTTGTGTTATTTCACAGTTAATTCATTTAAAATAATATACAGTGTATTTGCGGCTCGTTTCAGAGTGGAAGATACTCCCAGTATCGCCCTGGTGTAAGACCGCCGTTCAGTATTTAAATGTTGCTTGAAATGGCTTTAGTCGTGTTTGGTGACCAGATCTGAATAGCCAGGTACTTCCCCACCTTCCTCTTCCCCAACTTTCCCCTCCTATCTACCTTCAGCATCACAACATACCCCGATTGTCATATCTGAATAACCAGATATTTTCTCAGTTCACCCCAAGTGCTTCGCTACGTTTGGTGACTTAGCAGTTAGTCCGGGTTCATGAAGTGAGATTTGTTTAGGTCTTGACCGGGAATGCGCTCGCCTGCCTAATGCGTGGCGGGCCGGATCGGGAAAGACTGCTTGACGAGACGATGGTAGAAAAAAGACCCACTTCACAGCATCCCTAAAGAACACATGGGCCTTGAGGCAATTTTTTCATCACTGCCTCCTGTGTGGAACTTATTTAAAAAAATATATTATTAGGTACAGGTTATTCGGAATCCTGAAACATTATCCGGCTATCTTATATAAATTGATATACCTAATAACTGGCAACGAATGACTGTATATCGTATTAAGCGATGTTTAAGTCCCTTTTATGCAGAAATGAAGTTGCTAAAGCAATCGGATTGGGTATTTAATGAATAAACGTACATTTAGATATGCGAAGATATAGATACAGCCCATGATTTAGGTCATGATATTACATTAAGTAAGAATTTTAGGTGATTACATATATTTTTATTTTGTAGATACTGTGTTCGGTTAAAGCCGATGGACGACAGGAATGGAACTTGAAATTAAACCTTTTTTATGTCGATATTCGCAGAAGAAAATACCTCAACTAAATAATATACTGGTTTAAAAGCTCGGGGCAAAATTGCAAGTGAATACATAAGTTATTGATTCTTATTGCCGACCCCCAGGGTACAGCGGTAAGATCCTTGATGCAAAGGTCGGCGAAGATTAAATAAAATTTTCACTCTAATCCCTGCGGATTTTTAAAATGAGAATTTTAAAATAGTGATTATTAGAACACGATAACTTTCCAAGATAAATAAAAATATGAGTAAGTAATTGCTTTTCGTTCCAGAATGGAAAGGCCAAGACAAGAGATAAAACAAAAATGTTTGTATCCATAGTGTGCCTTATTTCGCCACGAACATAGGTAAAAATAATAAAACTCGCTTGGCAAATTGAGATTAGTGGTCATGCTTTCAAGCACGAAAATGGTTGTTATTTATTTTGTCAATAATTTTATAACAAAAAATGTTTTCAATGGAAACTGTTAAAGATAATTTTAGCTACAAAATTGTATTTTTAAAAGTAGTTTTTCACGTGCGTTCGTATATTTATAATGAAAAAATAGATTTTTTTTGGTACTTTTGGTTTATATTTTTTATTAAATAATTAATTTTTTTTAAATTTTATTCGATGTAAACGATAGAAAACGTTTTAATCCATCTAATTCATATTTTTTTGTATTTATAATGCATCCGTAGTAAAGATTATTCTAAAATAGTAATTTAAACATAAACTTCGACTTAATAGGTACAATTTTACTTTGGTAGATATGTACTACGAATGAACCATCAGATACCTGCCCAAATACATCATATTTCTTTCCCTCTGCTGGCACGCACATCACAATATTCATGGAATAGGGTTGCTATAATCCTATTTGCTCCGGGTAGTGAGACACTTTTAAGGCAAGTACGAGAGTGTAAAAAGTCTTAAGTAAAACAAGCTAACATTTATTTATCTACGTACATTAATATAATCATGCAATTATTTTTTAATAATTATGCATCTATTTTTAGAATTACTGAAAAACAAAAAACCTAAGACTGGTGAACACCCGTTTAAAGATTTTGAGAGAAAACCGGTTCGATAATCCGCATTAGTTTGTATTATTTTTAATTTGTCATACTTTATGTAAAGATATATAGATTAACCATTAAATACATACCAAACTTATGTAGGGAGTTTATGGAACTAAGCTCATGATAAGGTAGCCGGATGACAGGTATTTTAAGTATAAGCGCTGAGAGGTTCTTAAAATACATACATTATCACGAAGAAATGTTCTGAACGAATATTAAATTCACTGGAAATTAGCATTCAGCATCTGAGAATAGGTACTTCTGTATTCGATTACAAATTTTACATGAGCATTCGTGTTAGAAATTGTCAATATTAGACCAATAAAACAAGAATTAATACTTGTATTTGAAACAGTTTTAATGCTTGTTAAACCTACTATTTAATGGTTTAAGAGAAAGGAGCGGTTGGGTAGCCATTTTCGTATGAACTTTAATTCGAATTTGAGGCCATAACGCCCAGAACTGAATTTTTTTTTAATCAAAAGATGTAGCAAATATTTAGTACGAATATGTGCTACTTTATTTATTATGTTTTAATTATAAAATAAAATTAAAGTTTTATTTTTAAAATATAGGCCAATAAAGATTTAAATTTTTCTAGATTTTAAAGGCAACTTCGGCAATTATTTGAATGTTTATAATAATTCGATGGTTTCCGTGGTAGAGGGGTAAGGCTCTCGACTCTCGACTAATTAAATAAAAATAATATATAGTATATTTGCGGCACGTTACAGAGTGGAAAATATATCTCAGTATCGCCCCGGTGTAAGATCACCATTCAAAATTGAAACGTCGTTTGAAGTGGCTTTAGCCGTGTTTGGTGACTAGATCTGAATAGCCTAACGGTACTTCCCTACCTTACTCTTCCAATATCCTTACCTTTCCCACTTACCTTCAGCCTCACAACATATCCCAAATGGGGATACCATAGTCTCACTGGCTCCAGACGGGAGCTGATGGGACTCTTGTGAGGTATTTCACATAAAAATAATATTTATATCTCTTACTACACAAATAAGATGAAATTTAAATAACAAAATAAAAATAATTAAAAAGGCATTTGATGGGCTTAAATTTAAATATAAATGACCAAATTTTACCGAAACAAAAATTGGTCGTATTAATTTTATTTTTTACTCAAGAAGATTCTTTTTTAATCGTATTTTATTATTTATTTTACTTTTCATTACATTTTCACAAAACGAAGGCCAAGATAATTTTTTAATAATTGTATAATTAACTCGCAAAAATACAAAAGCTGCTTTTAAAATCATGGAAAATTGAATTATTCACTGGCCTTTATTTATTATTATGAAATAATTATTTCACTTTTCAAAGACGAACAAATTGTATATAACCGTTTTATAGAAAAAATGATAAAAACTACTTTTATAATATATGGACGCCCCAGTCAGATCTGTCTTTCAGAGACCCTAATGGAATGTGATCCTTCCAAGGTTTGGGGGGTTAAGAGTGCATATTGATTATTTTCAGCCTATTTTCAGACTCACACTGATAATGGTTTTTATTGTAATTTAACATGCTTATATGGGGGTGATCCATGCAAAAGAAAGGGAACGTTGGCAAAAAAACAGACGATTTGTCTTTTTGAACAGGTGAATACATGACGTCGATATTTTCACAAATGAGATGGTACTTATTCCTTTCGAAAAAATTTAAACCTTTTATAAAGTAATACATTTTGACATATCGAAGCCAATAAACACGCATTACTATGGTGCTGGAACGAAAAGAAAAATATCACGTATTCTTTTCATACGCTTTGCGACAGAGGTGTTCATATTGACCGCTATCAAAGAGTCGTTTCCATCGTGCATTTTATATGACGTTGTCTCATTTGCACCATTTTATCACTTATTAGTTTTGGATTCGTCCACTGGTTATGAATTTTTATTTCATTATAAAATTTGTCACCTCGCCATGATAAAAAAAATTATATAACCAAGTTCCTAAATTTTGATAAGTAACTATTTATAATCGTAGATTAATAATATGTAAGTTTACTCTTTTTAGAAAACGTGTAGGTGATTATACAAAGCATCCACAAGTGATAATTTAAAAAAAAATGTATGGATATTTTTGAGGAGCGACCTCTGTATACAAATTTGCTAACAGTGGTTTATGTGGGCTTTATTCAAATTCATCGCTCGCGTATACAAAGCACGTATAAGTAAAATGGCTTGAAGAGCTTGTCCGTGTGTGTTGCCTGTAAATTTCAAAAGGAAAATTGTTGTTTCCTTAAATGTTAAATTATTCACAAGCTTAATCATTATTGTGCATCAAAATAGGCAAACATTAAGGTGGGTTAATTTTCCTTTGTAATTAATTATTTTTAATAATAATAATATATTATTGTTTCATTACAGATTGGTACCTAACTATAAGCTTTGATAAATTTAATTAAATCTGGTTCCAAATATAATATCATGTTGATGATGATCGGATGTTTTATAGAAAAAAAACATAATCATTGACTTCTTCTATACGGTATTATTTGTACCTGTAAAAGTGATTCATGACTGTCTTAAACAACTTACATATATGTACACAGAAATGTAGAGTAAAAGTTATATTTATATTTAATAGTTATATTATACCCAAGTACCTACTTATATGTACACAGAAGTGTATAGTTATAGTTATATTAATATTATGCGACCGCAACACAATATTTTGATACATTGTTCTGAGAGCGAAACAGCTATTTCTTCTAAAAATAATGATATTATTTTAAATACATGATATCAAAAAGCTTCAAGCGCATCAAAAAGGAACAATAATTAAACTATATAATTTCGGATGTGATGCACCTACTTACCTACTTAGCAATTTTGAATTCAAATATTTAAAAAAATCTTTTATTTAAAAAATTAAAAGGTACTTATTTTTTAATGTGAATACAGAACAAAATCGCAACTGCTATCAACCATCTGAAGCTTTGGCATGAAGATTAAAGTGGGGAAATACTTGGCTATTCAGATCTGGTCAACAAACACGACTAAATTTATGCTGCCGTTCTTATATTATAATGGTTGGTTATGGTCAGCATAGTTGCTTTCCTCCAAACGTTCGATTTCCTCCAAACTTTCATCACGGTTCGATTCTCGGACGTAGCATTTTATTTAAAAAAAAAAAAAATTTAATACGACGATTTTTTACTGGCCTACACCAGTAGATAATCATATACTTAATTATGTGCTGATATTTGCCGTAATAATGTACTGAATTTGTTTATTATTTTTTTGCGTAAGATTGCCCTACTTATACAGGAAAAAGCTTAACTTTCGAAGATAAGGATATATTAGAAGGAAAAATTATAAAGCTTATCCCCGAAATTGGTATTGACGAGTCCTCATCAACTACACACATCATCTCCTATTTTTTTTTTCAAATCTCCTTTAATCCACATATATCTACGCCTAAATCCATTTCCGATAACCCAATCAAACTTTATCAAATTCCGCCATCTTTGACCAGTTTTTCATATTCAGACAGTGATTGGTCGCCCGGCCGCCCAAATCCCGCATGGACACCTTATCAACTCAATCAGGTACAAATCGGGTGGCATTTTCTGGCACTTTCTGGCACTTCGGACCAGCAGCCGGGCCTCTGGCACTTGTGGGACCCGAAAGGGGGGTGATTTGTAAACCCCCTGCCTTTCTGTCATCCGGGGTAGCTGCTAATCGAGGCCGGATGCGTATCCATTTGTGACGAAGCCTTCGTAAGAGCGTCGTACCAAAGAGATAATGCAAATTATTCAACCTTATTATCACGCCACACCCCTGCTGTGTTAGAAAGAGAGGATAGAACATCACATTTATCTTGCCACAAAACTCACCCTTAATTCACATTCATACATCTTTTCAAATATGAACACTTCTTTAATCACAAATTCATTTTGTGGCGTCAAAATAATTTAATGAAAATAAATACTTAGTAAATATTTTTTTTACATTAGCTCCACACATTTTTTTTTTACATGAACTCCACACAGGAGGCCCTAAGGAAAATAATTTTCCTCAGGGCCTATTTCATCTTTGGGGATGCTGTGGGGATGGTTTTTTAAGGAAAGGAAGGGGAGGAGAGTTCTGGGAAGGAAAAAGGTTTAAAGGGTGGGTAGGAATCTGGGGTTCAGTGTGTCCTGGTCATCCGCCTCCAAGACCTAGACAAACCTCACCCTTGAACCCGGGCACCCCTGCTAAATCACCAAACGTAGCGAACCACTTGGGGTGACCTATGGCAGAGATGTTGGTTATCCAATAAAGGGGCGGCGGTACCCATTCCCGCCTCCCACATGAGTCGTTGAGGAAAATAATTCACCTCAGGGCCTATATCATCTTTAGGAATGCTGTGTGAAAGATCTTTTAAGGAAAGGAAGGGGAGTAAGTTCTAGGAAGGAAAAGCGTATGAGGGGTGGTTAGGATTCTGAGTGTCAGTGTGTCTTCTAGGAGTGAGGGACGTATGAATCCAGGTATACGAGTGTACACAACTATTTAGTCAAAATAATCGACATGTTTCGAAATAGAAATGCTTTTCGCATATATATAATTTTTTTTTGAAGAGTTTTACTTTTCGTGTAACATTTGTTACTTATAATTTTAATTTCTGCCACCGGTTCGACACACCCATTTTTTTGCAAAGACATTTTTCGCTAAGTCCGTTTCACTTTTGGACCAAATTGTGATCATCGACAGAAGACAGCTAATTACAACTTCTTCAAAAGCTGAATCTCACCTAGAATCGGCGTTTATCGGAAGCCTTTCAATTGAATTTCTGTGAAACAACTATGCCTTAGTGTAATAATAAGTAAACGGTTGAATTTATTTAATACCTTAGACATAAATCAAGGATTTTATGACGTATTTATAAAAACATTATTCTTAAATAGCGTCGTAATTTTTTTTAAATATTTCGTTTTATAAAAGAATTATTGCAAAATTGATGACTTTTTATGAATTCATTAGCGCAAACATGTACACATTAAGGCTTTAAGTGCATTATAAATATGTCACTAATATTCTCCACATTACCATATAAAATACCAAGCCTCTCCTATCCGAGAAACCATTACCTACTATACGGTCCTGTGTTGGTCACCCAAAAAGGCCTGCCTGTTTAAAAATTCGCACAAACTCATCATATGGTATGCTGACTACGCCCGACCCCTGCCTGATTATTCCAACCCGCCCCCTATCAAAATTCCTTCTAATCTTAACAACCCCATTTTTCTCAGGGGTTAACCAAGGCAAGATGGTTGCTAACGCCTCGCCCTGAATCTACGGGATTATCCACGAGTTAAGCTAAACCGACAATTCCACGGCAGACGGATTTACGATGAAGCATGCCTTCCACGTAGTACGGGAGATTTTCCAAGGAAAATGCCAGGAATAAAGGGGATACATGCGCGCGCAGCTAAATGATTCAGATAAGCCGTGTTTCGTTTGGAACGGGATTTCCATTGAAAAGAATACAGCCACTCTCACTCTTGGCTCTGCTGCAGAGAACATGCCGAAAACAACGAAGAGTACAGTGGATTCAGTGCAGATGATATTGCGAAGTTCCCAGGTTATTCCCCCGGGGAAGAGTAGAATGTAATGAAGATGTGCGGAGAAACGGGAAGAAGCTAAACAACAGACCGTCTCGTTACAAGCGGACGTTGATACGGCACGTCTTTGTTAAAGATAATTTCTAATTATGGAGGAAACTCGGCAAAACTCACAACGAAAGATCTTCTTAGATTCTAAGGGAGTTGTGGTTATGCGAAGGTAGATTTAAGATTCGTTTGTTAAACTGACGGCTTAATGTCATTAGAAAACACACAGGGAATCTGTTGAATTTACCAAGGTACAACTTATTTTATTTGATATTCTAGAACGTACGAAATATTGTCGCAGGAATTATTAATTTAATAATATAAAAATTGTTTGTAATCTTGTATAAAACTTCGAGCAGAGAAAAGTTTCAAATTTTAGTTCGTATTTTCTACGTAGTGTGGAAGAAATAACACTAATCGAGAAATTGAAAAAGTCAAGTCGTCTGCTAAATATTTAAGAAAGTCCAAACATTCTTACTAAAGGCGAGATTTTTAATAAAATATTTACGCTCCTTTACTCAAACATAACATTTGCACATGTTCACACACAAATAACTAGACTCGGAGGCGAGAAAATGAGATGACAGAAAAGAAAAGTCTCGCTAAATGTCTTCCAAAAATCCTGAGGCTTATTTGATGGACGTGTCACATGTATCCGAAATTAAGGAGAATAAACAAGACAACAAGACGGACAAAGACATGTCGTGATGGTGGCGGAGTCCAGTACTAATATTTGATCTGCTTATTCCCCTTGTTGGCTGTTTTGCTGCGTAAGCAGACGCAATATATGTTTATTACGAAACACCTTCTTCATACTTATTGTTTCTTCGGACTTATGAGAACGTAGGACGTGAGGTATACATAAGAAGACATGTGTGTCGTCACCCAGATATATAGAACACAACATTTGCTCGTAAAATTTAGTTTGATAAAATCAAGTCACTCTTATACCTATAGTTTACTCTCATCAGTATCGTCCTACGTCATCGAATATTCATTTACTTGAAAATAAACTCAAATACGTAAATCAGCATGCTTTGATTTTTCCATGCGTATTTCCAATCTAAAACTAAATAAACCTCGAGATAAAAAGAATCGTCTTTACTTTTTCAGGTTTCTTTAATAATTCTGATGCAAAGATGGTACAAACTTGATTACTGATTACAATCACGAAGCGATTGGAGATTCAAATAAATCAGTTTTCGTTTAGTTTCTTTGAGTTATATTATAGCATTGTATGTGTGCAATACCAACACAAATTCCTATACGATAGTCAATTTAAAGAACTACTATTGCAGATGTGAAAATACCTACCTATCCAATATAAATATGAGTATAGAATAGTTTCGTATATAGGATCGTTGATAGGTACTTAGTCATTAAGGTATAGTCATTTATATGGAACTTAATTTTTTTAAATACGTACACCAAATCGTTTGGAAAGAAAGAATGGTGTGTTTTTTCTCACACGGAGTAAAATAATCTTCGTAAGTAAGTACCCTTTTCTTTATACCAATGACAAAAAGAGTTAACTTTTAGGAGTTTTTCTTTATTTGCATGTAAGTATGGGATTTGAACATTTGTCTTTGGTTATCTGATCACGTTTGATGTCTTGATCTAAGCATGTAGGGAGATATTTCGTTGGATATATTTTGTCGTTTCGTTTACCTCCCACGTTCCACAAATATTGTCAGCCAATAACACACGGCGAACTAGTTATACGTTATGCTGTTATACACCGGAGCGGGCTGAGTTAGACGGTGGCGAGTGCCGACTGATACCCCCTTTGTACGACATGCTCAGAGTAGTAATGGCTCAAGTTTAAAAGTATTTATAAAAAATATTTATTTTAATGTTCGTAGAATCCATTTTTTTGGTTCAGGTCTGCAGCCAACATCAGTTGAGGAATAGGTACAAATTTAAGATAAAACAACATCATTCATTGTAATAATATAACCAAAGAAACAGGGGTAGAAGAGATAACATTTTTATTTACATATCTGGTAGGTACTAAATTAATTGTTGAATAAAGATTTAGGTATAACCAATTATGGTTTAATACGAACGCAGCTTTTCATGACGTAATTCAACACTTCCTCACAAGAACCCATTAGCTGTTCAATTCAATTCAATTTTCACGAGAACCCATTTGCTGCCAATTCTTTGAAAATGATTGTAAAATTTAATTGAAATAATTAAATTTACCTACGCCACACAATATTATTCATTCAGGGATAAAAAACAAATCATTACAATTATTGATTTTTTTAAAATTAATAAGTGCAGGCTGTGAACATCATTATAAAATAAAAAATGAAATTATTGTAACGTTTATGCTAGGGACAAAATTTTTAATTTTTTAAACGAAATAGGGCAGACCCCTTAAATATCACGGGACATAAAAAAAAAAAAACGTAATTTAAAAAATAAAATAAATATTTATTAAAATATCCCTGACAAACTGCCGTGAAGGGAACTATGCTAATTATTTCATCACCGACTATTTTTTTACACTAGCTCCATACATGAGGCCCTGATGAAAGTAATTCCCCTCAGGGCTAATGTGATGCTGCTGCTATTGTAAGAACGGCGGCAGAAAATCTTTAAATTTTGTGCAGAAACCGAAAATATCAGGATTATCGTCTCTTTTCGAATTTCAGAATCTGTATATAGATAAAATATGTGTGTATATATATTTACGGGGAACCCTAGAGGGAGGAGGGGAACTCGGGAGGGGGGTTCGTGGGAGGGGGGGAGAGGGAAAGGGATCCCGGATGGGGGGAGGGGAACTTGGGAGGGGGGTTCGCGGGAGGGCGGAAAGGGGGGGAACCCGGATTGGGGAGGGGAACTCGGGAGGGGGGTTTGCGGGAAGGGGTAAGCGGGCGAGGGGAGTGAGGAGAGGGAAGGCGGAGAACGCGGAGTAGGAACTCGAGAGGGGAAGGGAACGCGGGAGAGGAAGGGGAGGCGGAAGGGGAATGGGACGAATGGGAAAAGATACACAGGGAGAAACTATTCCTTTATTAAGTGGTGTAGCATCGCATTCCGGGAACTCGTTATGATATCCGAGATTACAATGTTTAGTAATATAATTATAAAATAAAACATTAATTGTTAAATGTCTCACGACAAACGTTTTAATTTTATAAATAAATTAGTAAAAAAATTGATTTATAAAAGTTTTTTGATAGTTTATGACTACACCTTTTAATCAAATAGATATGAAACCTTGAATCGATTCATGAATGTTGACAGATAAGTTTTCATAATTTGTGTACTGTTGTCGTTATTATTCTGAAGATCTGCTTATTGCATCTTGTTGATCTTGCTCGCGAGTGCAATTTATGAACTCTCAATACTAACAAGAGAACTACACGGACAAACTAAATCAGTCCACGAGGGAGGAAAACGATCAGGGGACAATTTTCAGAAAAACTTTCAGATTATTTGGCGGAAAACTTAATGGCTGTACTAAAGACTGTTCTTACACCCTTATTTTAGGCCCTTTTCCATATTTCTTCTTACAAGATATCTTTTTGTTCCTTTAAAAAAAATTTGGTGATACCGGTTAATAAAGCCATAGAGTCATTGCTTAATTTTTTATTTTATATTTAGTTCCTAATGGTGGTGTGCTCAACGTATTTTGTTCTGTAAAATAGCATTTACGTTTCCCTGGTTTTTATATCGATTTATGTAATTATTGGCTAGATAATACCACGAAAAGTTTGATAGTTATCGTGGTATTGTGTGTATCGTGGTATAAAAAATATTGGTTTTAAAAATAATGCGAACTCGAGAAATGGTCTATTCTGAACAAAACAATGAATACTATTATAAAATTTTGCTTTTTTTACATTAGCTCTCCACTCAGTAAACTCTGAAGAAACTAATTTCCATCGGGGTCTATGTCATTTAGGGGAAGCTGAGTCTTTTTAAGGAAAGAAAGGAGAGAAAGTTCTGGCAAGGAAAAAGGTTTGAGAGGTGGGTAGGAATGGGTGGGTAGGGTTAGTGTGTCGAGGAGTGATGGACGTATGAATGCATCCCTCCAACTGTGGTGTAAGGCGATAGGTCGAGAGAGTCCATTTGGATCGGTTAAAAGGCCTCCCTCAACCAGCCTCTTTCTGTCACGCAGCAGGCGGGCAGACGTATCCGCTGCCAAGACCCGGGAAAATGTCACCCATGAACCCGGGCAACCCTGCTAAAT
The DNA here is from genome assembly GCA_936435175.1 of Glyphotaelius pellucidus. Lineage (NCBI taxonomy): Eukaryota > Metazoa > Arthropoda > Insecta > Trichoptera > Limnephilidae > Glyphotaelius > Glyphotaelius pellucidus. The sequence continues at coordinate 6,336,667 of OW386552.1, read as the reverse complement.
TACCAAACGTAGCGAACCGCATGGGGCAATTCCCAGGGCATCTCCCAATATGCTACCGAAAATTGAACATCTGTTTTCAGTAACCCTTGCAGGTGCCTACTACAAAGATTTTAATGTTACATGAAATAATATTATGAAATGCAAAATAGCGGATTCGATTCTAACATTTTTTTTTTAATTTCGTATTTTATAAGTATTTTTTTTTTTTTTTAATTTATTTATTTATTTTATAAATCAACAAACAAGTCGCGCTAAGCCAATTGCAATTGGCTTGACAGCAGGTGCTTATAATTACTTACAAATATATTTAAAGTTATAATTTACATCTTTTATCTACAGTTAAAACATTTTTTCATAAATTTTATCTTAAGTATCAAAATAAATATTCTTTTTCCAATAACCAATTTTTCACCATATATTTAACCATATTCATGGAATTATGTTGCTTTATATTGTCAGGTAATAAATTAAATATCTTCGGTATGTTGTATTCAAACGTTCTCTGTCCGTACTTATTATTAAATTTCGGAACTATTAACCCGTCGTTACGCGTGAATCTAGTGCTATATTTATGGTCTAGTTTCTCTTTATGCTGCGGGGTAAATATATGCTGAATTATAATTTTATACCATTAATGAGTAATTCATCAGTCAAAATCGACAAGTGGTTGATTAACATTTTTGCCGAATTGAGTTTTAATAATCATGTGGTCTTTATAGTATTATTAAAAAAATGATTGCGGTATTTACATTGTAAAGAACACTTGATTATTAAAAATACAATAAGGAAAAATAATTGTTAGCCACTTGTTGCTCTTAACCGACGAAATTACCGATCAAATTTCTAAACATATGCTTTAATGATTTAGGTATCTGTCACGCCGTCTAATCTTTTTTTACGAACAAATCTTAGATAATATTTTATATATCAAAGAATAACGTAGTTTTGCAAAATAATTTTGGCAATAAGGTACTGATCCGTATTCCATTTGGTTCATGTTACGTTTCTAAATTAAGACTTTTTCTAATGTATTAGCCACTCGGATTACAGATACTTCTGTGTGTGGAATATGGATACTGGATTGATGTAGATATTTGGAATGCTGCATGGCTACTTATTATGAAGTAGTATCCAGTTTTCAACTTTGTTGCAAACTGCTTATAACAAACGTCTCGCATAAATAATAATCACTGCTGCATTAATTGAAAAATAAAGTTGGAAGATCTTCGATTTATGAACAGAAGTCAGATTATTTAAATTAGGTGAGAAACTTCAGTTTATATGCATCAGTTTTACAAACCAGAACGCGCTGCACACAAACAGTAAAAATGCATAAAGGGTAATAATTAAGACTCGCACAACTTAGAAAACAATTTTTCAAACTTTGAAACAATAACTGCATGGCGGAGAGTTTTCAACAAACGGTATGACGTTCCTGTTTGTTCCATTTTAATTTTGAGCACTGGAATTTAAAAGAACTGCCGTAAGTTCACTAATACTCAGATGACGTCGAAAAGCCTGAATTTTATGAAATCTTCAACAAGACTTAGTACCCATATAATTTTTAACTGAGAAGTTTTTTTTATTTTTTAATTGGTATCCAATTATTTTTAATTAGACACGTATTGTGATATCACAACGAATAAACATAAAGAAACAACAAATAGGCCTAGACCATGATGCCACTGATGACTCCACTGTAACATATCTCTCTCTCTTTCCAATAGATGACCAGTGTTTGAGAAAGAGAGGCTAGAACGGAGCTCTTATGGGCAGGATTTTAAGAACAGTGTCAGCATGCAACATTGCGCGTAGGCACAAAAATCGTTCATCGATAACGTTAATTTGGTGAACGCAAAAAAGGTTAATAACATTTTGTACGCAAAATGAATGTTTAAATCATTTAACGCGACATCGACAATAAACTAGTCACCTGTTAAAACAATCCCTCTTACACATCTTTTTATTACGCAAAAGCTTAAATAACATACTATTTGTTACAAAACGTGGTCTCTCATCGAGAATTAAAAATGCGAGGAATATAAATACCTGATTACAATGAAGGCTTTTCCCTGAATTGTACGCCTTGTAAATCTTCTTTTATCTCTTAGTAATAGAGCATTAATTCAAGGACCAAACGAATTACGAAGCATTGTATCACCACAAACACATTAATTACTATCAAAAGCAAACCTTGAAGTTGGTTGAGCTCTACACAATATCACCTGTAATGGCAAACTGAAGAAGGAAAAGCAATTTAATATTTACCTTCGCTTAGAAAGTTGAAAAAGTGAAAACAAAAATCGAAGGACAATGTTTTTTTAAATAAAGGTGTGTTTTTTCATCTCACTTTCGGTTTCCTTATTGAAAAAATAAGGACAAAAGGATGCAAGGAGATAATGGATCATAGAAGGCGGAAGGTTCCTTCGAATAATGCTTGCGTCATATTTTTTTATTGCTACGCCTTTATGAAAGGGTTCGGCCTTAGTTTCAATGCGTTACAGAATGCGGAAACATCGGTGAGGTGAGCGTAGGTAGATATTATGTAACCACGTATTGTTAAATAAATGTTAAAAACAAAGTTAATGAATGCATTTAGTTTTTAACCATAAAAATTTACTTAGTAATTGTCGAGCAAAAGCTCAAACATGTTTCTGTTACTTTATTATAATAAAAAGTGTTTCTATTTTCAATGCAGCAATGCACACTTCCTGTCATGTCCCGACATAGTAGATAGAGCTTGAGTTCCGATAAATACCTTCTTAAAAATTTCCATTTGGTACCAACCATGAGTACGTATTATCCGGAAAGATGTGTATCTATTGGTTTAAGTTGATTTGTCACGTGAATACCGCAGAAGAGACCCAACTGTTTCAAATCATCTGGAATCAGTAAGACTATGGCGTCCCCAATAAGTATGTAATAAGGCTGAAGGTAGTAGAGAGGGCAAAGAAATTGGTAAGAGGAAGGTGAGGAATACATGGCCATTCAAAGCCATTTAAAGTAACGTTTTAATTCTGAATGTTGGTCTTACACCAGGGCGATTCTGAGAATATCTTCCACTCTGGAACGTGACGCAATATAATACACCTTACAATATTTTAAATTATTGAAATTTGAAATAACACAAATCAATCAAAATACAATTTACTTACCCGTGTCTTCCGAATCGCTAGTTGAGAGCCTTACCCCACGACGTTCTTTCAAAATTCCATTTGACAAATAATACCAGGTGTCCTTGAGTCCATTATTTTTGTTGAAAAATTACGATGAAAAAATGAGTCAACCTAAAATAAGCGATCCCTCGGGTCATTAACCCAGTTACAGAAAGATGACAACTGTTTTAAACGTAAATTATCATGATAATTTCCACTGAATTATAATCATGATTCTTGTCGAGTGAAGAAAACAAAAGAATTTGATCTCGTGATAGTTGTGTGTTTTGTGAAGACTCGCTATTTATTCTCATTCCGCCATTATCGCGTGATGAGGGGTAGTACGGGTAGTATGAGGGGTTCGTGCTACCCCAGCCCTAACTGTTCCCAATCCCACCCCTATTACGCGTTGGGTTGTTTTTTCCCCAAGAATTCAACAATTCTCATCCCCCCTCCACGCAAACGTTTATCTGTTCACCTTCGAATTATTTCATCCCCACCATTTGTGTGGTTGCTCATCTCTACTGGTGATTGGTTTCACGAAATAATCTGTATTCACACACCCACAAGGCATGCTCGCTGCCAAGATTCCTTTAGTAATTGTTTTAGATTTAATTTCTTAGTGTAACTTCCTACTCCTACATTTCAGCAACACATTGACAAGGAAATAAACACAGCAATGGTAATAACATAACAATTATAATATAACACTTGTACAGCGCCATTTTGTGTTATTTTACTTCAAATTGGCTTTTTATAACTACTGTAATAAATTGTAGTCTCCAAAGTTATAAAAGTTTGATGATTAACAAAAATAATATCTGGATAATTTGTATAGGGTGGTTTTTGTGAAAAATCACCTCCAGGTACGAATGTATTTTACAGTACTCTATCTTATTTCTAACTACAGACTAAACTTACAATAATTGGTTCCTTGCCAACTGAGAATAAAGTCAACTCAACACCTCCTTGAAAAGTCGTTAAAAGCTGTGAAAAAAAAAAATATTAAATTAGCCATAGCCATAGCCATAAGATAATATTAATTATAACCCTAACCTAACGGAACCTATTTAACCAATATATTATGTATATTTTTTATCACTCTTAATGACTTATCTAAGATGGTTCTGAGTTGGTTTTATTCCGAGTTGTCCGGTCACCCTAACAATTATAAAACCTTATAGCTAACAGATTACATCCACCGGTTCTTCATAAACCATTCTCCGATACAACGATTTCACACTACGGGAAATCAATACTTAGGTGATGTTGACATATTAATATCAACTTGGCGAGTTTTGTGGATCATATAAAATATTTATTCCAGCACTATTCCTACACACATCTTGTATTTGTGTAAACCTATTTAATCGTTGTATTTTTCAGTTTTTTTATCTTATATTTTTATGACGTGTGTGTATTTTTTTATCTAATATAATTTTATTTTTATTTTTCTTACATTTCAAAATTATCCGTCATGTTGAAATTGTTCTACCAACATGTAAAAGCCCACTAGGCGTTAAATAAATAACTGAATACAAAACTGTGTATACCTACAATACATTTGACCAATGACCGTGATGCTGTTTTAAAATGTAAATTTATTGTTATTCATTTATATTCTGTTCAGGCAGAAAATACACAGGACTATTACAGTAACCTGGAGGTCACTTTAGATTAACACTGTTAATTGTTTATTAGAGAAATTTATCCCACAGTTTGAACGCAGAGTCAATTCCATCATTAATAACCTACTATGTATATCTACCTAGTTAGAAATTGTTTATGACCTATTTGTGAGAACAATAAAATTTTATTATATCATTCGTGTATCTGCTCACCGATTCCTTGAATAATTTGCTATGTTATTGACAGTTTCAGTATCACAGTTAATTGATAGAATTAGTGATTAAAGTAAGTTTATTGAAATTTTATTCCATAATTAATTATAACCTCCACTAACGTAGGAACACCGTAATTTATTAAATGTGTATATTTCCGTGAAATATTTTGTCATCATTCCTAGGACAATATTCGTTCTTATTTTATACATCGATCGTCCTGTTGATTAGTCAGACATCTCCGAAAGATTGAAATGTGAGTCGATTATGCAGTTATACGTAAAAATGTACCCTCTATCTGATACAATTCCCAGATTATTCATAAACACCACCAAAAAACTTACCAAATTTCTTGTTATACAAAAGCACTGTACTTAACAAAACTATATATTTTATGAACTAACAATAAGGAACTCTAAAAAATTAAAATTGAACTGGAGTTCCTTATTTTATGAACTAACAATAAGGAACTCCAGTTCAATTTTAATTTTAATTTTTTTTATTTGAATAATGACCTTTTAACTTAAATAACTGCATATTCATTTTTATTTGTATAGTTAGTTTTAATAGTTAAAATAAATGTCAAAGTTTTAATTTTTCAAGATCCCCCGAAAACCACCGTATTGTGTGACGTAATCACTCTCCAGAAGTTTTACTTATTTTCAACAGGTGTTGTCATTTTGAATGGAAGAATCAATGGAGGTGTCAGATATCGTGGCGTTTTTTATTCAAGGTTAACTGCTTTTAATATAGAAAAACATTAGGTAAAATGTCAACATTACATTTGTGACCGCACCTGATAAACATTTTATGAGTGTATCATGATCTGCATTATTAATATTATATGTAGGCAACTGAAAAGATACAGCGCCGAATCAGCTATTCGACGTCCGCCAAGTGTTCTGAGAATTATGGAGAGCAGTGACGTCAGCACTCAAAGTACAATAACACCAACTTGACAGTGTGTTTTAATAACACGATTTAAAATGTACTTTTTAACAAATTTTTTTAAAACTCTTCGTTTAATATTATTTTACAAAACTTATATATTCAGAATCAGCGTTTATTGATCTATATTATATGAACATATTTTTTTAAAGCCATAATAATTTTCACTTGAGTTCCAACATTTATATAACAACATTTATATAATTATGTATAAATATTTCGACTACCATAATACGGGCATATTATGCCTTGTGTAGTAGTCGAAAAACCTGTAAAAAAATATATAAAAAAGTTATTTTATGAATAAATAAAAAAAACTTTCATGTTTTTTGTAGAATATAGGTAAGGATTCTTTCAGCGTATTTTTTATTGGTACATTAATATGGAAACCTTGTTACATGAAAGTTCACTAGGGAGTTAATAAAATTTATTCAATATATTATACGTTATTTATGAATTGAGATTTTTATTGATTAAGAAACTTAAGGTCTTTTCCAAACATGTTTTTAATTTTTTATCTTGTCCAGAAGTCTTCATGTATTTAATTAAAAACCTCAATTAACGGTTTGCCTAATTAGTGAAAAGTTTGTATTCAATAAATTGTACTTTGGAAAACCACCCACAGACTTTGTTTCGTGTCGAATAAAGTCTTATAAATGATTCTTATAATAAACATCTGAATTGGTGTACCATAGCGTGATAACCATTGAAATATTTGTTTTGGTTTAGATCCAAGTTACCATAGAATTTACATTTTATCCTTTTTTTAGTTACTGTTGAAGTTAGTGCTACAGATTAGTTAGAATTAAACAAAAATTAAAAGGTTTTTAAGAAAGGAAACAATTTTGTAGGCGGACATAGGTACCGCCGATCCGGGACCCATTTCTTGGATAACAAACACTAATGCCATAGGTCACCCCAAGTGGTTCGCTACGTTTGATGACTTAGCGGGGGTGCCCGCGTTCGTGGGTGAGATTTGTCGAGGTCTCGGCGGCGGATGCGTTTACCCACCTGACGTGGGTAGATCAGGAGAAGCTTGTTGAGGGAGACCTTTTGAACCCTCCAGGCGAACTCTCTTGACCCATCGCCTTGCGCCGCAGTGAATGGATTCATACATCCATGAATGGATTCATACATCCATCACTCTTGGACATACTGCCTCCAGATTATCTTTTTCCTTCCCAAAACTTCATCTCCTTCATTTCCTTAAAAAGACCCTCCCCACAGCATCTCCAAAGATGACATAGAACCAGAGGGAATTTTTTTTCCTAAGGGCCTCCTGTGTGGAGCTAATCTAAAACAAAAATATATATATATTATGTGTTCAGCTTACACGCGGTAGAAGTCAAAGCTACAGAAAATTAAACTTTGGGAGAATGCAGAGAGTATCAGGAGTAAGTTAATTGTAGGGTTTATTTATTATAACATTGTTACCAAGTTTGAAAAATATTTTACATTTTATTGTACGGAAGCACGGCACAAAGATGACACAGATTAGTCTATCTAATTATCTCGCAGGCTAAATGCCATAAATGTATATGTTTGTCTCTTTTTAGTGTCGTTCGTTTCCGTTTAATCGAGTTTCAAATCACGACGGTGCTAAAGAAGTTTTCACTTCAAAAACAAATTAATTGTGAACGGATAATAAAGGTGTTAACAAAAGATTCTTCAGAAATAATTGACACGATGCATGATTTATGGCTAAATTAATCTCAAACTTGTTATTATTGTAATCAATAACATTATAAATAACATTTCTTAGTTCAAAAGTTAAAAGTCAAAAAGGTTATCAGAGAAATATAATTAATTTAACTGTTTTTACGTAAATAACACATAAAGGAAAGCGTGAACTTTGTTCATAATGCACTTTCAGCATGGGTCATCATTTTACTATCATAAAAAAATTACAACAAAATATGAATATTTTGAAAAATATGATTGATAGGTAGGTAGGTTAGTAACCTAACCTATCTACTAAGTAATTTAAAGACATTTATCTGCACATTTTAACCAACGTCGTAATTATAAAATCAACTTAGGAAATTTTTAAATATTTCTAGGTACTATTGATGAATGAACTATTTTTTAATCCATCCAAGATTTATGATTTTTACATAAACCATGTTCAATGTTGACGCCCCCTAATGCACAGATACTCGTGCATAAGTGTGCACCTCTTATTCTACTTTTGATTAATATTATACCTAATAATGTATGTATGCAGATCCGAAACCAGAAACGTTTGAGAAATCTACTGCAAACTTAAAATAAAGAAGGGCACAAAAAATTTGATGTGGGCGTATTTCGTGATCCAAAAGTTTGAGCAATTAGGCCTTAAATTTTTAATGCAAAACTGTATTTCATCAACATTACGAATTTTAAATGCAATGGCAATATATGTTGTCAGGAAAGTGTAAGTGAGACAGAACACCTGCTAAATTGACTAGAATCAAAAGGTATTTAGTCATTGGCGAAATTAGTCTCCCTTAATCTACCTATATGGAAGGCATTTTTTGAGTGTGTTCTATTTGTTTGGTCACCGAAAAGCATCTGATAATAAAATTGAAATCATTTCATAACCATCGTACCTAAAACGCGATAAAACTATACACAATTAATAAATTTATCAATTTGGGACCAAACAGTTTCCATGTAAACAACCTGATACGTAAATTTCTTATAATATTTTCTTTGTATTCCTAACGCCATCTACCAGGAGCGCAGAATTAGGTAGAAGTAATATTATTTGTGTGGCGTACAAGCTGCGATATACAAGCTCGGTGATCACGGATCACGAGGCGAGTGGGAGTATAAAAATAAATGATCGCGCCGGCATCGCGGCATGGGCATGCGGCAGTTTGTTGGCTCCGGCGCGCGGTGGGAAGGTATACGGTATGTGACGTGACGGAGAGAGACGCGGGCGCGGTGCGTTCTTCTCTCTCGGGGCGGCAGCGAAGTTGCCACCGTTTGTCCATCTCATTCTTAGTCATTTTCTGGCCGGGGCTTGTCAAACTGTCGGGACAGAAAAAAATGTTATTTTTACATTTTTCGTTTCAAACAGAAGTGTGACCACTAACTAACGTAAGGTAGGCAAAGAGGATGGACTGCCAAAAACTCAGTCTTGGTACGCACTCCTCACTTCATTCACATTTATACATGCGTTTTTTTATACATACAGTGCCCGGGTTCATGGAATGAAGTTTGTCCTTATCCTAGTGGCAGATGCGTCTACCCACCTGCTTTGTGGCAGGTCGGATGAGTGAAATTGGTTGAGGAAGGTCTATTGACCTCTCCAGCCGGACTCTCATCCTATCGCCTTGAACCGCAGTTGTAGGGATGGATTCTTACGTCCGTCACTCCTGGACATATTGTCCCCAGATTCCTACCTAGCTCTTATACCTTTTACAATCCCAGAACTTCTTATCTATCTTTCCTTTAAAAATACCCTTTGCACAGCATCCCTTAAGATAACATAAGCCCTGATGTAAATAATTTTCCTCAGGGCTCCCTGTGTTTTTTTATGTGAATACCTCACGAGTCTCAGTTGCTCCCGTTTGGATCTAGTGAAATTATGGCATCCCCAATTGCGGTATGTTGTGAAGCTGAAGGTAGTGAGGAGGGGAAGGAGATGGGGAAGAAGAAGGTAAGGAAGTACCTGGCTATTCAGATCTGGTCACCAAACACAACTAAAGTCATTTCAAGCAAAGTTTTTATTCTGAATGGTGGTCTTACACCAGGGCGATGCTGAGAGTATCTTCTACTCTGGAACGTGCTATTCTGTGTGGAGCCATTTCAAAAAACCTACAGCGTCCCTTTCTTGATCTTACTTATTACTCATACGTCAGGTCCGAACTTATTCCAATTTGACCAAAAAACTTTAATTGGCACCTACCTAAAAACACGTGACGTAAGGTTCTATTTTTCACTACTCCGTTTTTTGTGAAAGCTGAACTGGAAACCTGGAAAAATAACACCTTTTTTTTAAAGAAATATATTTTTTTATTAAATTGTACAAAATATAAACAAACAAAAAAACTACTATTAAACCAATTCTATTATTGGGAGACAGAGGTAGATTGGTGAACTTTTAGCGTTTCCAGGAATTGAAGCTAAACCAAATAAAAAAATTCATTGCACGGCATCTGCTAGTAAAATCGTCTATTTAGGAACACGTTTTCATACCAATGAAAGAAAATATAATTTCAAATATTTTTTTGTAAAGAAATCCGCGTTCACCTATTAACCTCTTGCCGAGAATGATTGGCAAAGATCAGGGCGAAGGCTTTAATTGTCCGAAGAAATAAAATCATATTTAAGAGAAGTATTAGTAGTACTAAGTACATATACCTATTTAGTTAATTTAAAAAGCCAACATACGTCAGTCACGATTTATTCGTGAACTGGATCCATATTTAGTTATTTTTGTTTTTCTTTGACTTCTCTTACCGCTCTCTTCAAATCTGATTGGCTGGTCTTCCCTTTTATGTCTTTTTTTTAGTCCTCGTGCTGGTATTGGAATAACTAGGCTTTAGAAATACACATTAACATTCATTTCCCCACATCAACGCAACGTAGACACTCCCTTGGGATACCTTCGGCACATGCTAAATACTAAAATATCTATTTATTGCAATCAAGTTCAATTTGAAGACCTCCATTTTTACTCTTATGCATTCAATAAAATTATTATTTAATTTATAAAAACAGTTTTTCAACAGGTTCCGCTTTGTAATTATTAGAATGCGTGACAGCTGTGTCGCCTTCTGAAGGTATTGTAAAACTGTTTTTATAAATTAAATACGTAATAATACAACACTAAAAATTAATCAAAATTACATAAGAAATTAAACAAAACACTTTAATACCTACTCTCTCCGGCCATGTCATATCTAAACATTAAAATATTTTATTAATTATCCTGCTAAGTTTGCTTCTTATACTTTCGTTAAAAGTTAGAACCTAACCAGTTTTAAATTTCAACTGAAATTTGAAAAATGTTTCATCATCGTACTTTTTTCATGGTATTTAAACGGAAATATCATTTTACATGTGATATTAGTGTCATTCTCTAAGTCTAATTTCCTTGTCGCTTAAGAATTTTTTTCATTTTTTGATAATATTTCAACTACAGCACTTTTCATTTTGTCTTCAATAACAAAATTTTACACTTTTTATTGTGGACCATTTTATCTAGAAAGAATTGAATGACTTATTGGTAAGAAAATCGTAATTCAACTTTGGTTTAAATGAAAAATCTAAGATTAAGTTTTGTATTTTCAATAATAAAGGGGGTCCCTCGACGCCGTTGAAGTTTTCTGATATTTCTGTTTCACATTTTTCGTTTGAGAATCGTTAATATTGTCTTCAATGATTAAATTTGAGAATTTGATTTCTGCACTTGAAAGTTTTGTGTCCATAACAAAGTAACTAAATTACACAAATGGATGAATCGCAGAGTGCACTTATACGAAAGGTAGCTTTTATTATCGATTATTATTACAAGATAGATGCATATTAGAAGTACTTACTTACACTAATGTACATAGCGCCACGTCCAAAAACAATTGGGTAGATAATGTGAAAGTAAAAGTATGTCCTATTTTTAAACAAAAATAATACGTGATTATTTTGTGTTTCAAACAAAATAAATAACACTTATTTGTTTTTCCAAAAACTATGCTTAAAATTTCAACATAGACAATACAAAAAAAAATTACAAATAAGTACATAAGTAATTAAAACTAAATACGCAAATAAGAAAAGTTTGACAAACTCCGGTATATTCTAGAGGTCCGTGAGTGCGACAGGGACCTTTCAAGTTCACGTAGCGCTGCCTATAGATAGCATCCCCGGCAAGACGAACTCGATCAGCGAGTCTGTGTCAAGCGCGCGACCTCTACGAAAGCGCTCACTCGATACAGCGATCAGCACCAAAGTAATCTCGTACTCCCACAACCTTTTTGCGAGTGTCCAGTAACTGTGAGATGAAGTGGGTTGGATGGGAGAGATTTTGATTGCCCTGATATGCCATTGGCTGTTTGGTGGAGGTGTGAGGCGGTGGCTGCGCGCGCACACATCAATACCAGGCTTTGCAGCGGTGCATGGGGGAAGATATTGTGCATCGCGCATGCGCACTAGAAACTCATTATTTTATTTTTAAAATCTCCTAAAAGTTTAATTAAACTAGCTGAAATCAAAGAAAGAATGCTGATTCTTCCAATTCCGCCACAAACAAATTATGATGGTAAAATTTTAATGGTTTTATTCGTGATCAAAATCACGAACAATTAATTCCACAAAATAATTAATGGAACACTTGTGTTGGTAAGTATTAATTTAAGAATGTTTTTTAGACTATAAGTATCTTTAATAGTATAGATATAGGTATGTGAAGAGTTGTTAATTCTATGTCACTCAATAATAATAAATACCTCTACCTGCCTTCATATTTAGATGATAAAACCAGTATCAGAATGTTGTTTTAATTCGTACACGAACATCACTTTATACTTAAAAGCTTTATGGCAAATTGAACGGTTTGAATGCTACATTAAATTTAGCACAAATTTCAAATTAATCAAGCAATTTAATCGTTAGCCGATGGCGTTTAGAAATGTATTTTATTACTAATTAAAATAATAATTAATTTCAGTATCTACTCGTAAGTTTAACGCTATACTTATAAAAATACTATCAACGAAAAGCTCGGAATTAAAGAATACAATTAAGACCCAAGTGCTCAAATAAAAGTAATTTATAATGGTAATTAAACCAAAATGCAAAGATTGTTTTGAGCAAAAGATGTTTTAAGTGTCGTGTTTTTTTTTATCTTAACCGCTTCTTGGTGAGTTTGTGACGTTATTTTAAATATTTAAGTCCCTCTTAAAAATAATTATGACAATTAGTTCAGAAATTTGTTTGAATAGCGCCATTGCGCTTTTAAGATTAAAAACTATTTACCTATAATTGTGACTCTTTCGTTGGAAGTATTCATATACCTACTAATAAAATATAATGCGATAATTGTAATCAATAATAATAATCCAATAAAATTAATTAATTTTTATAGTTAATGTTCGAGGGATCTTGGTTAGAGACGTAGAATTTAATTAATTGCCCCTGGGTATATTATTTTTTTCGATTTTAACAGCCGTTCACAAAAATTATTTTCGTTTTGTTACATCACATCTGTTTTGAACAATTAGCAAAAGCCTTTTACATAAGCCGATGTCATAATATTTTTTATTTTTATTTTGAGAAATGTTTTGATCGTCAATATTTTTTTTTAAGTTTGCACTTCAGAGGAGACCCCGAGGAAAAAAATCCTCTCAGGGCTTAAGTAATCTTTGGGGATGCTGTGTGGAGGATAATTTTACGGAAAGGAAGGAGGGGAAGTTCTGGGAAGATAAAAGGTATACGGGATGGGTTCTGTCAATGTATTCAAGAGTACCGGATGTATGAATCCATCCCACCTCCATCCACCCACTGCGGTGCAAGGCGATGGGTTAGTGTAGTCCGGCTGGAGAGGTCTAGGTTAGGTCTCCCTCAACTAGTCTCTCCTGATCTGGCCCGCCATGCAGTAGGTGGGCAAACGCATTCGCCGCCAAGACCCATTTAAACCTCACCTATGAACCCGGGAACACTTCGTACAGATTAAATGCGGCGAATCAGTCAGGGTGACCTATTTAAACCTTTTGCCTACTATTTAAACAATGTACCAAATTAAACATATTCCAATTTCGAATATCCAATGATCACGATTCTAACACTCCTTTCTTATATTATTACATAATTATTACATAATATAAGAAAGGAGTGTTAAAATCGTGATCATTTCATGAAGAAGTAACTCAGTTTAGTAAATAATGCTATATCTACCTACTTGACACTATTCACATCAAAAGTAGGAATAATAGACAAGTAGCGTGCTACGATTAGGCTTTGATGTGCCTATGCATTATGAATGTGGACGAATCAAGTATAATCTGCCGCCTGCAAGGATTTTATGGTTATGGTGTTACATTTAAACTTCTTATTTTTGCGATGAAATGATGTAGACAAGTAATAGGTAGTTATTTTCCTATCTCAGTTTTTTGACAAAATTACAAACTGAAAAAAATTACTTAGGATTAGAAGCTAAAATAAAACAGCCAAAATGTGAATAGTTAGATGGTCGGCAGGAGTATCACTAAAATATAGAATTAAAAGTTCACGCATTCGTGGTATCCTGGGTATCACGTAATAACTTTAAGCTGGAGGAACGACAGTTGAGATGGTATGGGCACATAAGACAAAGACCACCAGACCATACAATGAATCAGACAACGTCTATGGAGCTTCATCGACAGTCATTCAGAGGAAGATCAAATAACTCCTGGATGACTCAACTCTCCAAAATATTGCAGACAAACGGCCTGGATGATAGCGATACCCAGAACCGAAGAAAATACAGCCTTACAACGAGAAGAGCCGACCCCAACAGCCTACCTAGGCAATGAGTTGGGACAGTGCAAGGAAGAGGAAGAAGAGGTTAGAAAGTAAAAGCCTAGATAATGTTATGAAATTCTGTTTGAATTCCAAAAGCGCGTAACAAAATTTTTGTTTGTGCTCTGTAGGCAAGTACCCACTAGTCGGTCTAAAAGGGCACTTTTGAGCAAAAATCTAACAATAAATATTATGTAATCCTTTCACAAAGTAGGCATCTACTACAAAATGCCAGACTTTATAGGTATACCCGAGAAGGTCTTATTTATTAAATAAATGAAAAACCTTTTCTAAAAATAAGGCAGTATCTACCCTTCATTGTGAAGGCCAGAACGACCTCTGTGCGGCATTAATATGAAACGTAATTCCTGCCCGTGGCGTTTTCTTTTTCCTATTGATAACGTAACGCGTACGTGATCCCCTCATTTGCGCAGGAGAATTATTGATGATATCCGGGAACAAGAGGCCGGGCTGGGAACGGTAACGGCCGCATTTACGGTATCTGGAGGATCATACGTTATCCCGGGTAATGCCGGGTTCCAGGGAAAAATTATCCAGTGGGGAAAAAAGTTTGCTAAAATATGGATGCCGACAGAGACAGTGGCGGCGAGAAAGGTAGCCAAATTAACTCTTTTAACAACCTTCTAGTGTATTCCTTTCTACTTACACCGGTTAACTTTTTAGAATATTTTACAAATTTTAAACCTCCGTAGCAAACTATTTGTATAGTACCTACCCACTTACACATATTATATAACTTATTCATATCCTTGTAAAAAAAAAACACTTTAATTTCTTTTTAAAACTGAAAATAATTTTTTTTGGTCCAATTTTAAAGAATCGTTCAAAAGCGATTTAAGTACCTTGTTGAAAATTAGCTTGGAACTGAATATTTATGATAAAGGTACAATAAGCTTTATTTACGTCGTGGAGTTTAGAAAGGCTTATTTAATTACTGCACTTTACAGTGTCAATGTTTAAGGGCCCAGGGCAAATCATTCGCTACGTTTGGTGATTTAGCAGGGGTGCCCGGGTTCATGGGGTGAGGTTTGTCTAGTTCTTGAAGGCGGATGACCAGGACTCACTGAACCCCAGATTCCTACCCACCCCTTAAACCCTTTTCCTTCCCAGAACCCTCCTTTCCCCCTTTTCCTTAAAAAAAACCCTCCACACAGCATCTCCAAAGATGACATAGGCCCTGAGGAAAATTATTTTCCTCAGGGCCTCCTACGTGGAGCTCACGTAAAAAAAAAAATGTTAAAGATTTCTCTAACAGATCTTAAAGTGAAGAACTTTATTGTTTTAACGGGAATACTGATATTAAGAAATTGGTATTTTAAGCATGGGTTTAATTGGTTATCATATTACTAACTTGTTGAGCAGCATAATCACTATTACCATGATTTTCATGTACTTTTACAAATCGGATCGCAACCCATTGCGGTACCTAATGCAGTGTTCCTGTGAATACTCTCCCGGTTCCCCTGGTTTTGTTTGATTTGTGATTTTATTTGAAAATAACTGAGCTACTGTCATAAGAGATATAATTGGTAAATAGCCATGAATAGGCCATTTTTAATTCAGTTTATTCTTTTCACATTACTATGCTAATGTACAACAATAAAGTATTCAGGATATTGAATTGATTAGCACTTGTGACAGGTTTTTTTTTCTCAGTAAGGCGTTAAGATTAAATTTATTGAAAATAATGTAATTTAATGTAATCTTCAAAAATTTTAAATCAAAGAATCCTAATGGAAATAAGTCGTGAGAAATTTATCTCACTATTAGTTCTTTACATTACCTTAGATTTTGATCCAAGATAATTTTAATGAATGTTTTCAACATAAATTTATAGGAAATAATTCAAATCAATGTAAGCAATTTACAGGATTTTAAACATTTACATTTTAAGTGAGTTTATGCTTTAATTTCAATTTCTGTAAAAACTACCTAATAACATTGATTGAATTACTGAATATTACCATCACTAATTTAATGTTGTAATTTACCATTTAAGAATATTTTTTATAATGTATATCACGTCAATCATTATAAAAAAAATCATTAAATCGATTATTATTACTCTGCTTTAATAAATTGGTGATTTTTGTTAACAATTTTTGTGACTTGCAATTTAATGTTTTATTTTATATTATTCCACTGCCCGCCGTTGAGTTTTGGAGGCATTGTTGGGGATTGGAGATGTAATATCATATATTATATAGGTTGGTACATTTGAGAGAGGGTGCACCCTTTTCTATTATTCTACCGCTGCCACATTTGTAAAAAAATGTTATTTCTTATCTCAAAATAATATTCAGAACAAACAGAGAACTAATGGTTCTGCCTTTCTTTCCTGTCGTTTATTCATGTGTATATTATGTGGCATATTATCTAAGAAGATAATAATTTATAAATATGCATTATAAATGTCGATTTCATAAAATCGAAATTTTCTACCAGGTTTTCATTAGTTGGTTGCTGGAAAGAATACATAACTAAACAAAACATTGACAAAACTGAACACTTTGGAACGATGATATAAAGTTGTGAAAAGTGATGAAAAATAAAAACCAACCCTAACCTAACCTAAACTGGTAACCAAGTTTTATTTTCATCACCTTTCATGATTCTATATTACAATTCAAAAGTGTTCTCTTTTGGTATACATACATTTTGGTAAAAACGTAAATTGTTGGTCGCGTCAATTATAGATCCAATTTTAAAGAGTTAAATTCAATAGGCAGGATCTCTTTAAAATTTATGGTATATTTAGGTATTAACTAAAAGATAAAAGATTTAACATAGGTATCTCCATCTACATTACTCCTTCCAAGTACAGAAATATAATAAATGCACATTAATTTAATGTTTTATATTTAAATAAGGCAATGATAAGTATTATGAAAAATAAAATCCGCGAGGAAATTGTGTTACTGAAAAAAGATAAAAGAAAAGCGCTCTCTTGTAGCAACTATATTATGCATATTGAATAACCGCAACTAACTTACTTTGAATAATTTCAAATCAGTTTCTCAGTTATTCTAAAATGAAATCCTTAGATTTGCTAATACTTGTCATATAATACTATAAGTATTAGCATTATTCATGCAGATCCTTACAATGTATTCATCGGAACACAAGCTTCGAATGTAGGTATATCAAGAATCAAGGCTAAATAACGTACTTTATAATCTTGTTTTTGACGCAAAATACTTGGAAGGTTCTACAGCGATGCGGCGGTGCCTTTATTTTCTTTGCACAAAGCTTTTCGTATAATATTTTACTAGTTTTATGCGCTTCTTAACCTCAGGAAAAATTCTTACCCTCTTCAGAAAATATCCGATTTTGTTCCCGCTCGCGACATAAATACGGCATATTTCTTGAACTGGATTCCTTAAACTAATTTGTACCGTCTGAAATATTATGATAATGCCGAATGAGAATAACATTATCCCTGCATAGGGTTGAATTTAAATTGGTAATGCTTTCGTTTCAAACCCCAATTTTGAAGGTAAGGGAAGAAAATCACGTGCCAAGGAAAGCTTTCAAACGTTAAATTTTAAAAGAAGTTTTATGGCGTATCGAGTTTGGATAGGGTCTTTAGTCTTTGGGCGGCAAGATGAATCTGGTTGAAAGCTTTTCGTAATTCTGCTAAAAATATGAAAACTTTTGATTAAGATATAGTTCACTATACTTCTGTATTGAGTACACCTTGTAATTTGGAAGAAATAAACTACCTACTGAGAAAAGGTTTCAGAGTTTTTGTGGATACCTATGAGGGTGACTCACTGCATTTCTTACTTTGTAGAAATGTAGCTTGTACCTACATTAAGATAAAGCCATGCGAAATAATACAAAATTATACAATTTGTGTTTTTGGTTTGAAAATTTGATCGCTTAGAAATATTACAGATGCTTCAATTAAATGCGGCGAGTAGAATACATTTCGGCTTGAAAATAATTTTAGTATTTTTTAAATTAATTTTTTACAAGTCTAAAAAAATTAACCATCAGGCCTATAAAAAATTCTTTCAAGTGCCAAAATCTCTAACTAATGAATCCATTTTCGGAAAAAGTTTTATTGTGTAATGTGGCAAATTAAGTTTTTTAGAAAATAATCCGAAAACGTTTTAATTTTTGTGCCTGAATTTCACAAAAAAAAAACAAACAATTCAATTTCGGCATCAATCGAAATGAGCGGCGTTCAATGAATTTGGAATTGAGAATTTAACCTGATGCCATTCGCATAAATTCTATGTGCTTTTTGTATCAGTTACGCCCCGCGCGTGGCGGCGAATGGACGTTCCTGTGCTCGCGTTGCTTGATTCCGTGAAAATTTTAAATTTCCTTGATATTATAATAAATAATTAGTAAGAAAGGAGTTGATGTTTTTTTTACAGGTCTTCATGAAATTAACCCATAAAAACACCTCTCAAATACCTTCTTCAATATTTCTAAAATAGTCTTCTCGGGTATTTTTAAATCTTAGAGAAGACTATCCCCGACCCCAAAAGGAGGCGGGGATTCCGATTTAGAATTTTTCATGGACTAGTGGATCACCTTAATGTAGGAGATATCTTCCAAGGAGCTAAATAATATCCTTGAAAAGATGTAGGTACCACTACTTCTAATCACCACCCCCTTCTACAGTATTATTTGCGTCCAAAAATTTTGCCGATATTCTTATATACTTAGGCACCATTTGCACCTATTATATTTCTTAAACCATCTTGTACTAAAATTTCAACAACATTAACATTAACATGAGACCACTACTTAACGTAAAGCGAACACTTCGCGGAATGACCCGTAAAAAATAAAATGCTTAAAATTTGGACTGAATTTGTATTTGCGAAAGTACCTCTTTGTTCAACTAAATCTAATGGACTAAAAAAAGTAAACTCATTAAATGAATAATTTTCCACCTTTATAAATAAACTGTTTCAGTTTTATGACTATTGACTTAAAAAGAAGGAATGTAGGTAACTTTACATACCTTTAGGGTCGTAAATTATGAATGCGGTGCTAAAAAGTTAATTATTTTTACAAGAGCACAATAACGAAATCCCTTTGCTACAAACCCTTAACTATTTTATCAGGGGATTACTGCGGACCCTTGTTCCTTGACAATAATTATAATTTAAATAATAATTTATCTTTAATTGCGGAGTAAGAAAGTAACCCTGCAGTTAAATAATAAAGGAGAGCGTGGGTAGGTACCTAAATAATTTTACATAATTATTATTGTGGAAAGTTACAGGTCCCATCTGGCCAATATCAGAACAATTTGAAAAGTAGCAACACCGGGCTTGCATTTCTCGTTATTACAAATAATAATGGACGATTCGCAGCGGGCGGAGGCTTATGTGCTTATTACTTACTCCCATTCTACATCATATTTTGCAGAACTTTGGGTCCTGCTTATTAAATAATTAGTCTTTTGTTTGTACTAAGTGGCCACCAGTGTTTTGCGACTGGTATTTTAATCAAATTATTGCAGAAAACAGGCAGAGTGTAAATTAGGAAATAGGCAGGTAGTTAGGCTAATAATGCTTCTTTCGGTAAGAAGGAAGTAGACACGCATCCAATTATTCTAATTATGTTTTCATTTTGGCCATTGCAATATTTTTGCTGAAGTAAATAACTTTATATAAATTTTTTATTTAAAGAGTCTGTATACATAGGTATTGTTGCTCAAAATTGTTGCACTTGCGCAAGAAACTCCTGTCGAATCCTTTTGACAGCTCCTTCCCGTCTGGAAACATCGCCCATCGGATGGTGGTTCAGTTTTTAAAGTTAAACGCAGCACAGATGGACCAGATTTTGAAAGGTGTGACATATTTTTTCAAAAATCGTTTTTTTTTACATTAACTCCACACAGGAGGCCCTGAGGAAATAATTTCCCTCAGGGCTTATGTCATCTGGGATGCTGTGTGGAGGGTCTTTTTGAGGAGAGGAAGGAATGAACATTGGTCTTGAATAGACCCATGTTGTAGGAGGGAGGAAAGTTCAAGGAGCTGTTGAACTCAAGAACGAGTCGAAAAAACGACTCGTTCTCATGTGACAAATGTCAACCGTGAACATATGTTGGGCGCGCGTTTGGCGTGTCTCCCGACTATGCACAGGTGCCGAAGGGATCAATGACGCTAGTTCCTCAGAGCATCTTCCTTTAAAATACCGGTAGAACACAGATATCATTTTCACTCGACGCCTGTGCTCCAAAGATTGAAATCGATTCGTTAAGGTGGGAGAATCTACCAAACGGACCCCCCGTTTCTGCACAGAATCGAGGGTATTTTTCAAGTATTTTGTAGCTCCAGACCGGAGGTGGCTGCCAAATTCAACCGTGGGGCACACTTGCGATTTGTACAGGGTTAGCAGTTGCGTACTATTAGCGCATCTGGGGGCCCTGTACAGTACGCCCAGTTTTTGAGAGGCTAACTTTACGGCTTCGATGGAGCCCCCATACCTGAGCTGGTCACTTATAGTTACACCAAACATATCAAAGGGGGGTCTGCTCGGAAGATTGCTTCTGTTGAAGGAGACTAGATTTTCATTTCGATCCCTTTTAGACGTAATCAGACATGATTGGGTCTTTGAAACGATGCTAATAATTAAAAATCTTAACTATAGAGCAGAGAACATGTGGACTGATTCAGCAAAAACCCTCGAAGAGTGAGTATCGTGAGCTTTTTTTTTAAATTTATTTTCAAGGTTTCCACACAATTCAACACACTTTTAAAAGTCATTAAAAATTATGAAAAAAAAAAAAAATTGCCCATAACCTAATCTAATGTAACCCATATAACCGATTTTTTTCACCACTTCCAATGACTTTTCAAAGGATTTTTTTTTATTGGATCGCCAACAGAATAAACTGTTAAAGTTGCATGATTCTTAGTTGTCCGGTCACCATTTCCTTAAATCAAATCTTTTCAGATGGGCATGTTTTGCAACCACGAGCTTTTAAATTAATTGTATTCATATGCACAATAATAATTTTTCCATATTTTCAATAGTACAAAAGCAGTCTTATTGAAACTCCAGAAAACCCAAGTGGTGACTACTGGTAGGTAGTCAGGTAAATTTTACACCTATCCATGATGAAATAATATCTTTACTGTGAGACGAAAGTAGGTAGTTATGTGCTTAACGTAATACGAAATACCTAATAAAGAAAAGAAATTTTATACCCCTTATGAATACCTAATCTAACGTAATTTAGCTGTGTGTTTCGTAAGAGTTCATAAGAAACAGGTTTTACGACAGAATTATTCAAGCTGTATCCCATGGTTATATTTCAAAGGAAATTCCGCTGGGATGTCGTTTTGGCCCTGTAAATTTGACTGGGTCTTTACCGAGACATTTTAGAAGCCAAAATGTTAATTTTTCTCATAAAATGAGCATGATTTGCCATGCGTCAAAATCGAATTACGAATATTTAATATATGCTTTAAACTAAAAAATAAATAGACAATAAGAACCTTTTGAACGTGAATTTATTTCCGAATTACCTACCTATTTATTTCAAATAACGTTTATCGTGAGATTATAACGCTATTCAAACGAGAAACGCCGTTCTACTTCGGCTCTTACCCAATTGTTTTCCTTCAATAAAACGTCTATCAAAGAACCTAATATATCTTATATAATAAAAGAACTCGAATAGAATATTAACAGAACTTGAAAATTATTTTTATAATTTGATGAATTGTTCAAATTCTGGCCTTTCAGTGATGTTGCGCCTAACTATTACTTTTATAAATACTCACTAACAATCTCGAAGCTACATAGATCGCAAGAGATTTATTTTTAAGAAAGCATTTAAGTTCAATTGAATCGAAGAATTTTTATTTTTACATAGTTTTAAATAATATTATAAATTAATATGAATAATAAAATGTTCTGATGAAAGAACATCAAAAAAAATCTCATCAAAGTTAGCAATGGTAGTAAATGGTACCGATCTACTGATATCTTTGGGTAGTATCTCTTATTGCACGAGGAGTTGCTTGGGTTGAACACCCAAATGATTTGCAAACTAACGAGGTCCAGCAGATTTATGCATTAGATTTCAAACTGTTGAAAAACATTGTAAGTCAGTCCGTCGATTCATCAATAAATCTTGAGACTGAACATGCATTCACATCCGTCTGAGTCTCGTATTTATACAATTTTATTTAAAATGTAGAATGTAGTTAGGTAGCTGCTCGCATCTCCTGGCAAATAGCATCGACTGACGAGTTTACGTGAAAAACGAGCTGAAATTTGGCAAGAAGTTACATTTTTCAAACCCAAAGCAAATCTTTTGAGATGTGATGACGCAGAAAAAGAGATGGGAAAACGAAGAATAGACGGGGCAAACTGCCGAGATTCCTTGCAAAGATCTTGATAAGATGTTCATGTTTGGCGATGCGACGAATCAAAATGGCGAACGGGTATTTTAATAAAATTGTATAGTATTTTTTCGCCAGTCATTTGTCTCGGTCTCCTCTCACTATATTTAAATGAGTTACTGAGTTGTTTTTTCTGTAAATTCTTTCTTCATTTTACAGGGGTTCAACGACATTTGTAAGTTTTAATTTTAGTGAATTGCATCTATCACTGCAAAAAGAATTTATATAGATTGTAATTAAGTAAGAACTAATTATTTTTATATGATATAAATATTGACAATGATAAAAATACTAACAGTATTTTAATAAACCTATAACTGATCTTAGCAAATCGAATAAAATGTTTCCATTTTCTCGTCCCATATGCATTCCTGTCCCATTCTACATCGTTTAGATCATTTTTGTTGTTATTTTTTTTATCATAAAGTGAACAATTAAACTCGTCTGCAAATCAAATATGAATTCAAGTAGATAGTTAAAAAAATCTATGCCATCTGTTTAAAATACCCAAAAAATAAAAACAACTGAAAAATCGATATTATAAATATAACATAACTCATCTTTCTGATGTATATTTCTCGTTATTCATTATTATTGTGTTTAATTTGTAGAACTTTATTTTTTTATTTAATAATGTTTATTTAATTAAAGTAAATTTATTTTAAGATCTAATTTAAAAATTTCTAACCTGGATTTTATTTTATTAAGTACACTCTTTTCTTATTAAAAAAACAATAAATTACGAGTTTTCATACCTGTCACTCTTTTCGAGCACGTTCCTAGAATTTTAATTTTCCGAGCCGAAGGGTTAAATTTAAAATATAACAGGAGTGCAACATAGATGCTACGAAGGGGAAGAGTCATTATAAATAATGTTTCAATTTTTTTTAATAACACTTTTGAAGCATTTTTTCGTAACGATATTTTTTTGCAACCTTTTCCTTTCCACCCTCTGCAAAGTATATTGCCTTCTTTCAATTATGTAAACAAAAAGGTGGTATGAGAAGAAAAAAAACAAATCGACCATTCCCATAACTTACTGCCATCATAAAAAATTCTAACAATAAACACTGTAATAAGGAACCGAAAGTGAAAAAGCCCTGAAGAATTTAAAGGGTTTACAAAGTACGAAATCGTTACATTGTTTGTTTGGTGTTTCAGTGAAATAACAAAACCAATTGCTTTGCGGTTCAATAAATAATACAAAAGGCGACACATTCTTGTTTGGTAAATATTATTTGTCCTTCGTGTTTGTTTGGAATGAATGTTTGAAAGTGAAAGGTTTGAGCTTTTTGATTTATCAATTTAAAAACAAAGCTTTGAATACCGAGCTGCCCAATGCATGAAATATTTATATTGGACAAAGAAATGAATGCGAATAATTTTATTTACGGTTAAATTTATTAAATATTTGGATTTATTGAATATTTTCATTTCACCCGTGGGTTTGACGGAGCGATTTTGTCAGTTTTTTAAACCTTTTAAGGCTTACTCGTATTTAACTCTAATCTTTATTTAACAAACGGCCTATTTGGAGGTGGGTATGGGTTCCACCAACTCGGGAACGATTTATGGATAACTAACACCTCTGCCGTAGGTCACCCAAAGGTTTTGCTACTTTATGTATCTTAGAAGAAGGCTACGGGTTCAAAAGTTAGGTTTATCCAGGTCAAGGCGGCGGATGGTTCAGCCCATGCGTGGCATGTCGGATCGGGAGAGTCCGATTAAGAGAGACCCTATGACCTCTCCAAGTGGAGTTCTCGACACATCGCGTTAATCCCTTGAGGAAGGAATGGTTTTAGGCGTGTTTCGTGATCTGAAAGTCAATTGGGTCTCAAATTTTCAGTACCTACATAACTGTGTTCATTCAATAAATTCAAATGAGATGGCAATACACGATGTCACGCAAGTGTAAGAGAGGAAGAGCTCGTGCTAAATAGGCAAAAACCATATCATCAAGCGATGTGGGCGTGTTTCGTGATCCAAAAGTTTGACTATTTCATATGCAGAATTTTCAATTTGATCGAATGGGATGGAGATTATACGATGTCAGGCAAGTGTAAGAGAGACAGAGCGCTTTCTAATTGTGCTTGAACAAAATATTACTTAATCAGTGACGATATTGGTTCCTTATCAAAAATACATAAAAGGCATTTCTAATGTGAATTATATATAGTTTTTCTAGGTTATCATTTCTTAAGTTTTTGAATAGTGAGTGACCTAGTGGTCAAAATAAGTAACGCTTTTATGGATCTGCCACGGAACTCATAAGTAGATATTATTACAAATCTAATAAAATTAAATATAATATCTTCCTTTGTTCGCAGATTATAATTATAGAATACTATCTAATAATAAAATAATTATGAAATCTTTCCATAAACATGAGATACACTTTTATATGTAGAATCGAAACACCTTGAATCTCGTTATTTATGTTGTGAATTTAAAATTTGGTTAGTAGGTACTTACAGTTGCTTCATTGGAATCAAGTTTAAGTGAAATGTATATGTATGTATTCAGAAACAGGTTCTTCGCTTACAACCTTTCGAATAATAATTAGATGGCGTTGGTTATCCCGCCCAGTCGGACAATTCACCAATGAGAATAGAAACTGGTTTTTATTTTTGAATAAATTTACATATTTACACAATATTCTATGTACCTACTCAAGAAGGTATATTTCCATCTATTTAATACACGAAACTGAAGCTTTATGGATAATCGTCAGATTACATAACAGTAATTTTAAGCTTACCTGTAGATAGGTATCTCCCTTTAATTATTTTTTTCAAATCTGAAAATATTTGAATTTCTCCTGCTACCACCACAGTAAAAATTTGTTTGTGACATGATGGAGAACTTAGCCAGTCGAGGAATTGAACTTACAACGCCTGGGTGGAACTCAAATGCATTACCAACTCAGCCATTGATCGGTCTGTGATATTGTCAATGTTATCAAATACCTCCCCCCACTATCAAATAATAGGAGGAAGCGATTTACAAAAAATCAGGAAAGAGTTTTTTTTTATGTCAAATGGATAAGTAAAAAATTTTTTAGACTTTCAGAATCATTTAAGAAAATGGTACTTTCTCAAGCTTTTTGTTCTAGAAAAAAAATTACGATGAAACATGAAGGCAATTTATTTTTATGTTGACGAATACATATAGATACTTTATTTTTTTTTAAATCTGCCATTTTGGCTTTGCCACCAAAACTACTTGATCGTTTTTGTTTGTGAATATGGTGTTCATGACGTCACATCGGTGACAGCCGTCTTACTGGCCAGCAAAGTTTTCTACGTCATAATGACGTCATAGCCAGTTGGAACCGTTTCAGAATGTGCGGTTTGAACCGTTTTTAAAATCAATAATTATTAATGAAAATATTAAAATTTTCTACAGGTTTTTGATTATGATGATTACGATGATCAGAATCCGAAAAATAAACTATAAATTTTCCGCATATTTTTAACGGTATGTTTGTTTTTTTTAATACATCTTGGTTTTATTTTATGTGGGTGGATACCTACGCATAAAAGTATATTTAGTTGCTTTTTATTACTAAGAAAACATGTCAATTTTTTAAAGAATTTCCCTATATTTGGAAAGCAAGTAAGGCAAAATCCTTGGCTCAGGGCCAAAAATCTCATCGCACTTCCACGTGGGCTATCAGCAAGAATAATAACAATTAAATCCATCACCAAATGTCCACGTGGCAATCTCCCACTACATCTGACAACAACGTGTAAAATAATGGCACATTAAACTGCTGACCTACTCAATTTGTAGACATGGGGTATAAAAACACTCCGGAAATACTTTTTTATGAATCTTGTTAAATTCCTGGGAACCCCCATAAAAGCACGCAGTGTGACCTACAATCCTCGGCTTGTATCGATTTGCGACCATAGACGATCGTCAGACAACTTTATGGTCTAAGCCCATAAAGTTTCCCCATAAACAATAAAAGGGGTAATAAAAATCCTTGCTTAACAAATCTCATGAAAATGCAAGTATTTCGTGACGTCACCGACATAAAATGACGTCACGAGAGTTTAATGCACGGCAAAGTGGTCTTCCGTCACCGAAGCACAAAGGTGCGAAATGAGCATGTTCCCAGCAGAGCACGTGGCGGTTAAGCACATGCCTAACTTAAAGACGGGGAATAGAATTTACAACACAAGGTTAAGCCGAAATGACACTAAAAGAACGGTATAACGATATCGTAAAATCCTGCTGTCATAAAACCACTGTTGAGCATCTTCTGGTTCAATCTTCATGACACTTATACTATATACCTATCCACTGTGACGACAGGCCACGATGCACACAATGATAAAACGGTGTGGAATAGATTTAAGTAATAAAATAATAGTTACACAATATTTTACGACACGGATTTGTACAACTTTTTGCATTTATTACTTATACTACTCAAAACATACATTTTTATTGATATTTTATTCAAGAATGCCTATTTTATTGTCTGTCCGTTTATTTACGGAGAATATTTAATTATAATTAGATTCAAAATGGTTAAACTTTTTAACCACTTTTATTATTTAGAAAACCAACATGTTTAATAAGCAATGATTACTTCATCAGGGTTTACTTAAAACTATTTACAACAATAGACTTAAAGATATGGATGGACGGGAGGGAAGAGAAGGGCGTAATTGGCAAAAGAAAAAATTAAAAAAGGGTTATTTTAATTTTTTATTATTGATAATATTCAAACACTTCTTTACACTATTAAATAATTATTAACAGTGTAGTAAAAATATTCCTATCATATGGTCTGTCTCCAATAAATGTGTATCAAACTTCATGAACTATCAATGTTTAAATATCTCGCGTGCTGCTTTTATCCTAAATTCAAAGTTTCTCGAAGTTTTACCTAATAAAAAAATCAATCGTCTTTTCGATTTGGTTTACGGACTCTAGATTTTTTTTTGTTTTTAAGTCTCTTTTTCTTAATAATAATATTTGGATGATTTGTATGGCGCCATTTTTTATTAACAAAAATAACAAGAAATATGTAGGTACTTTTGAATTTCAAAAGGTTGCGTTTGCACCTTCTTGTCTGAATACAGCACATTAGTACCAAACTAGCAGTTAAAAACCAGCTCGGCAGGTTTTTGCTGCTAGTCCCTGCGGGCGGCTTTTCGTTCAGCTTCACTCGGTTGGAGTGTTGATGACCATTTTATAAATTCGATAGGAACTGGTTCCAAAAATAGCTGGTTCCTCGGATCCACTATGATCCAGTGACAGCTAGTAACCGCGAAATGCAATGACGTCATAAGCATATACGTAATATACTCCGCAGAGATACTCAAAATTACAAAATGAGTAGTACTTACGCCTGCCAGGGAATACTCTTCTATTGGCATTGCTTTAATTCAATTCTATTACAAAAGTAGATTCTTATACAAACTCTACGTACAAAAACGGTTTGTCGTAAGGCGCGGCAGTTGCATTCTTAGCCGGATCATTGAATTTCAACCGTACAGACGTAAGCCTATTAATAACGTCCGATGCTTCCGTCTGAAACAAGTGAGACTACGACATCCCCAATTGGGGTATGTTGTGAGGCTGAAGGTAGTGGGTAGGGGAAGGAGATCGGAAAGAGGAAGGTGGTATCTTAATGATTGTACGGTAAGTGGTTACGTACCTAATTATCAATTCCTAGAAATAAGTTTTCCATTATTTAGGCAGTTTAGATAATTTAGTCACCATTAAAAAATATTCACGTCATTGATGTCAATTTGCCGAAATTAAATTGCGTTGTCGTTTTCTAATTTACTGTTATTGTTTATAGTAGGTGTTTTCCATAGAATAAATAATAACACAAGAAATACCTTGTGAGCTTGTTTCGTGATTCAATTATGGGACCAATTTGGGCCTGTGTTTTCATACAAAACTGTGTTTCACCATGATTGCGAAAATCAAATGGAATGGCGAAATATAATTTCAGCCAAGTGTAAGACAGACAGACCGCGTTCTAAATAGTGTAGAACCAAAAGGAATTAACTCAGTGGCACACTTTTTTATTATTTATGTGGATACCGCGTAAGAGACCTAACTGCTCCCAACGGCCTGGAGGCAGTAAGACTATGGCATCCCTAATTGGGATGTAGTGCGAGGCTGAAGGTAGTATAGAGAGAGAGGAGTTCGGAAAGACGAAGGTAAAGAAGTACAAAGCTATTCAGGGTAGCTATTCCCGAGCAACGATCAATCGTTACTCACCATGCGCCAGCAACGACTGGTCTACCCCACTCGTTGTGTCGAATGACTTTTGGCGTTTGGTGTCTAAGAATGTTCCGGTCGACCAAGTTCAAGAATAACCACGTCGATCAATGTGCGTACTTTCGACGGCGATTGCGAGCGACGAGGGCTTGGAAAATAGCTACCCAGATCTAGTTACCCAGCACGGCTAAAGCCATTTCAAGCAACGTTTCAATACTGAACGGTGGTCTTAGACCAGGGCGATACTATGATATATGAGAGTATATTCCGTAGACAGTATATTAGTATATCGATATATAAGAGAATATTCTACGTCGTGACGTGCCGCAATTATACATTATAATATTTTTTAATTACGTACCTACTTGAAATAAGAAAAATCATTCAAATAAAATTTACTTGCTCATGCCGGGATTTGAACCCGCGACTTCCGAAACGCTGGTCGAAACCGTTACCCCTAGATTACAAATTTCTATTCAATTTTGTGTTTCCATCAATTTTGTATGGACGGCACTTCTAGTTTATATTCTTTACTCTGTGTTTTTTTTTTAAAGTAATTTTCTTCCGGTTGGCAGGTGTTCTGAGATGGATTCTGAAGGCAAGCCGGCAGAAACAGGCTTTGAAATGGTAGGTTTCCTTAATTGGCGAATCATTAAGGATGTTGCTGATATTTTTTCATGCCAATGTAGATTGCGAGATAAGGAGAGAAAATCGTTAATTCTTATGATAACTAGTTAGTTCCCTCACTTTTTAAACATAAAAACGATTTAAAATCATGATTTTATTGAAAACCAAGAATTCGTTAGCTACTCATATAACGACAATCGAAAATAAATACTTTCTATACTGATACATTATGTCTCGACACAAAATCTTTATCTTCTTCGGAAAGCCCAAATCTTCTAAATTATTTCCCCAGTTAATCAAACTGCTCGTTCTAACCTTAAGATGAAGCCACGCAAAATAATGCAAAATCATACAAAATCATGTGTTTTTGATTTGAAAATTTGATCACTTAGAAGTATTACAGATACTTCAATTGCGAGTAGAACACATCTTGGCCTTAGAAAATATAGATCATTTTTTTATGAGACTTTTTATAAGTAAAATAATATATTTATAGAAAATAATATGGTATAAGATCTATAAAAAAACACTTTCAAGTTCAAATTCTCCAACTTACAAACCCTTTTTTGGAAATGGTTTTATTGTATAATGTTTCGAAATAAATTTTGTTTTATAATAATTGCAAAAAAAAATGATGTTTTAGCCTGAACTTATTATTGACATCATTCAAGACGGCCGGGAAGCGACGAATTTGGATTTTTAAAGTGAACCTAATGCCATCGACATAAGAACTATGCATTTGTCATACCCATTTTGTATCGGTTCCGCCCCGTCTGCGGTGGGGAATAGACGTCTCTAGACTGTGCGGTGCTTGGTTCCGTGAAATCAATTTTCAATTTCCTTGTTATTACGATAAGCAATGCGTAAGAAATGAGTTATTATTTTTACGGGCCTTTACGAAATCAACCTGTAAAAAACAACTCTCAAATACTGTTTCCTACCTTTCCAAAAGCTTTTTCTCAAGTCTTGTCAAGTATTTTTAAATCCCTCCCAAAAAGAGGCGCCTTTTGATTTCAATTTTTTCCTGGACCATTGGACGGCTGCTCGGCCTTTTC
Organism: Glyphotaelius pellucidus; assembly: GCA_936435175.1. Lineage (NCBI taxonomy): Eukaryota > Metazoa > Arthropoda > Insecta > Trichoptera > Limnephilidae > Glyphotaelius > Glyphotaelius pellucidus. Next base: position 6,305,906 of record OW386552.1, on the reverse strand, counting down.
AAACAAAACTTAAAATTGGATTTGAGGCCAATATACCCTACCAAATTTATATCGCTAGTATCTAGTATGGACATGCACTACTTAAAATATTTTTATTTTTATTTTTTAGGCCAATAAATATATGTCATTAAAGAATTAAATTTTGCATGATTTTAGCGGCGACTTTGGAATAGTTTTTTAAATGATTTTAATATATTATTAAAGCAATAGTCTTGCCTTTACATTGCTAATTTAATGAAAAATAAATAAATAAAAAACCTTCTAAAAATGCGTTCTCTTCGATAAAAATTAAAATTTATATAAGAAAAATGTGTATATCAAAGTAAATCGGTTATTTTCAATTTGAATTTACGTACTTCAAAATGCTTTTTATAATAATTAAAATTTTATTACTTTTTAAATAATATCCATTAATTCGCAAATAATTGACAAAGTTTCCTCTATAAGTATGAATAATTGAATTATCCAATTGCCTGTGTTTTATAAGTTGAAATACAAATAAATAAAGTAGCGCTTGTCCTTAATAGATATTTGCTTGACCACTGGAGCGAAAGCATTTTGACGGTCAAAATATGGACCGCTTTTATTTTTTGCGATTTTTTTTTTGGACCCAAGTTGATGATTTTATAATACTTGTATTATAAATCCTACAAATATGTGATAATCGACAAAATACAGGTGAATTCATTGGCTATAATTAGTTTGTATATCTCCGTATTCAAATTGGGAGATATGTTGTTTTTAATGTGGGCGGAAAATATTTTAAAAAATCGCGAGCAATCGGAAGAAAACGTTTTGAATCGCTGTCACTCGTTGGTTATACTTTTTAATATTTTTTTCCGGTTTGGATTGGTGTTTTGGCCTCAAATTCAAAAGATAGTCTGTAAAATTCCGCGCGGATGTTTCTCTTAAATACCTGAGTAGAGGTGGGTACTACTTATTTTCGAATTTTTCTTGACCATGGAAATCAATAGTTTACGCCAAAATGGCCTTCCACTCGTTTTTTAATGGCTTCAATTAAAAGATGAGTGCTACATTAATACTTATTATTAAAGTAGCACTCGTAGTACCTACTTGTTGTTCCATACGCTCCTACCATACCTACCATGTAACCTACACCTTATCTTCATATGAAATATCATTAGTTTCATCTCCTCGACGAGTTTTTTAACACCTGCTCTTGCTTGTAGGTCTTGCTGTCCATGATATCTTCAGTAATCTGTAACCAAATCCAGCACAGCCAATCCAATAAAGCTAGTTCATAGAACATGCTCTCAAAACTTGTCTGTGTAGAGGACATTTGATACTATGTAGCATCGGAACGTAGCATTGTAGCATGTAGCATTTGATACTAAATAGCCACCTGGAAAAATCAATTGTTATTATGAATAAATTATTATCACTTTAAGTGTAATTTTGAGTAGCAGTTTCATCGTTGAAAGCAACAGTTATTTATGGTTTGCGGTTATGGTTATTTTAATTACACATCTGCCCTGATGATGGACACTGTAAAGTTGTCCCAAACGTTGGTTGAAGAAGGAGGTGGCGCAACACGCATAACACCCGAAAAACAAATAACGGAAAAGGATGAAAAAAGTTACACATTTAAAAGTTAAACATTTTTTTAGTGGTTTACGCTTATATTTTTTGTTATGTAAATAATAATTTTATTGTGATTCCAATATACAAAAAAGTTAGTAAAAGCTTCAATTTATCCGTAGCATATTTTTTAATGTTCATAATGTAAACCGATTCGTCGTAAAGATTAATCTAAATAGTATCTAAATAGGATTTCACGTATAGCTTTATCTTAAACAGGAATGTCAGATACAGAGGCTGGAAAAATTAATCTCTTAGACGTTTTCAAAGCGGTAACATTATGTAGGTATTTCAGTATTCAATTTTTCAATTTGGGAGACGGGTATGGGTACCGCCGCCCCGGGAACCACTGATTGGATTACAAGCACCTCTGCCATACGTCACCCCAAGTGTTTCGCTACGTTTGCTGACTTAGCAGGGGTGCCCTGGTTTATAGGGTGAGGTTTGTCCGGATCTTGCTGGGACATACCCACCAACTGCGTGGTAGGCTGGATTGGGAGACCGGTTGAGGGAGACCTTTTCACCTCTTCAGCAGGACATGAGAACAGGTTGCATCTACGACTCATTATTAAGTTCAATATCTCGGTTGTGGAATGATTTGCCGGCCTCTGTGTTTCCTCCTTCCTACAACGTTAGTTTCTTCGAGACCCATGTTCACTCCTTCCTCTCCTAGAAAAGACCTCCGACAGCATCTTCTAAAATGACGGAGACCCCTAGGAAAATTATATCACTCAGGGTCTCCTTAAGTGGATTTATTGTAAAAACTCTCAGAATATCGCCTTGCTCCACAGGGGGAGGGATAGATTCATACGGTTCCATGTCAACTAAGAATAAAGTCAACTCAACACCCCTTTGAAAAGTCATTAAAAGCTATGAAAAATAATTTAAAATTAGCCGATAACTCTAACCTAACATAACCTATTTAATCAATTTTTTGTATATATTTTTTTATCACTCTAAATGACTTATCTGAGATTGTTCTGAGTTGGTTTCATTCCGAGTTGTCCGGTCACCGATTCATACACCCCCCAATTCTAGACACACTGACCGCCAGATTGCTACCCACCTTTGACACTTTATTCCTTCCCTGAACTTCATCTCATTCCTTTCCTAAAAAAGCCTTCCACGTAGCATCTATAAAGATGACACTCTTAGGGGAAGAAGAATTATTTTCTTCAGGGCCTCCTGCGTCGAGCTAATGTAAAAAAAAATGTTAATAGGAGAGAATATCAAACGAAAACCACGCGGTAAATAATAACGTAAATAGTGTCACCTTGCCGCTTCAAGGAGCACGTTTTTTTCTCTACAGACGATTGAGGGTAGCTAGCATCAATGTCACTTTAACTGCCGTCATGATTGATAATAAATTAGGTCAAATTGTGGATTAGTCCTGCTGTGCGGAGAGTGTGGACTTCTGAGTGATAAACACCAACTTTTATGTGGAACATAAACTTTTAAAGGCGCCATGAAAGTTTTATTGGAGAAAAGCAACACGAGGTGCTAAGTGACGGATAGAGGCTGGGCCGATTTGGAAACAGCGAATAACTGCTCACTTATTGTACTTTGGTTTCTTATTCGAACACAGATGATTGACGTACTTTTTTCGCAATAATCACTTATTTCTAATAAGGCGCGGCGTATAAAATTTTAAAAATATATATTTTAAACGTTTTTCCAATGATTTTCTTCTTACATCTCCGGGTGGAGGTCAATCATCACTAAAATATATTTCTTACTAGCGAGTTCCCGGCATGCCACAATCAAGCACAATCATGATTACGATAAAACCATATTTATTATAGATACATGTTATTTTTTTTATTTTTTTATTTCTTTTATATATTTAATAATATTATTATTCAATTTATAAAAACAGTTTATTTATAAACAAGTTCTGCTAGGTAATTATTTTTACACGTGACAGCTGTTTCGCCTTCTGAAGGCATTATCAAACTGATAGTTTGATACAGACAGTTTTATAACCGGACACGTGACAGCTGTTTCGCCTTCTGAAGGCATTATCAAACTGATAGTTTGATACAGACAGTTTTATAACCGGACACGTGACAGCTGTTTCGCCTTCTGAAGGCATTCTCAAACTGATAGTTTGATACAGACAGTTTTATAACCGGACAGTTTGATAATGCCTTCAGAAGGCGAAACAGCTGTCACGTGTAAAAATAATTACCTAGCAGAACTTGTTTATAAATAAACTGTTTTTATAAATTGAATAATAATATTATTGAATATATAAAAGAAATAAAAAAAAATAAAATGGAGTTCTACAAATTAAACTTGATAACAATAAATACATGTTATTGTTAATCTGTTATCCATTTTCAAACATTCTTCACTATACGCTACATTCTTCTTTCATCCACAAACAAATGCTTTTAATGGTAGAGCAGCATAAAACATAAACAACAAAATTGTAAGATGTACCAAATAAATACATAAATAATATGCTGACAGGATAATTTAATTTATCTTCGCTCAAGAAAACTTTGCGCATAGTAAGTTTTTGCTTATAATTTTCTTCAAATTTATTTAATATACTAATTTGTCTTGTTTATTCTTGATTTTTTAAGTGCTTAAATTCGAAACCTGTTCATTTTTAATTGATGATTTACAACGTCTGTAAATATTTATTAATTGTAATTTGTTTAATTCAAAGTGTTTATAAAATAAATTTCGTAAATATAAATCGATTTGTTTAAAACATGTTCATAACGTTTTTAGACGCCATTGATGGCGCCATACAGATTTTTTTTTTTTACTTAAACAAATTGTTTGTTGTTAGTCATATAAATACTAAATTATTTCCTCGGAATTTTTTTTAACAACTTTACTTAATTTCATTTTTTAAACTTTGTGTAGATAGTTACCTACTTAATGCTCTTCAGATGAAATTTAAAAAGCTAATGGCACGGCAGAAATTAGACAATTTTAAATTTTATTCATTGGCTGGTTAGTAAATATAGACCTATCAACTTGTAAACTTTTTTTTAAAGCCAGGCGAAATAATGCAAAATCATACAAAATCATGTGTTTGAAAATTTGATCGCTTAGATATATTATAGATACTTCAATTAAATGCCAGTGGAACACATTTCAGCTTTGGAAATAGTCGAGTTTCTTCTTAATAAGTCTTTATGTAAGCCTGGAAAAAAATAAATATCAGGCCTATAAAAAAAACGTTCAAGTGCAAAATCTCCTACTAATGAATATCTCCCCTTTTCGAATAAAATTTTATTGCATAATTTTGAAAATTAAGTTCTTTAGAAAATAATCGGAAAGTATTTTAATATTAATTTGCGGCAAGAATTTAAGAATTTAAGTGGTTTAAGAAAGACAAGCTTGAGTTACAAATTACCCGACAATAATTTGAAAATTTCTTATTAACATTGAGCCGAAAATGTTGCAGTTGTCGTTATGGAGGACTTAGCCAGCCGAGGAATTTAACTCAGTCACTAATCGATCACTTATAACTTATTCTGAAAGATTCTTTAACTAAGAGATACCAAAAATTTCAACAAACATATCCTACAGGTGCATTAATCGCGGCCCATAATTCCCTAGAAAAATTAGTGTTTTTGAAATTCAAATGGGATGGAGATCTACGATGTCAGGTGAGTATAAGTACGAGTAAGACAGAGTGCTGAGCTATTGGGCTAAATGGAACATTTGTTTACTTTCAAATTGTTTGTGTAATTTTAGTAATAATAATAACATTAATAAAAATATTAATTTATTAATAGATTTTTACTTATCATTGATTCTTTTGAGAAATGGGTCACTGCTCAGTTCATTCAGGATTTCTCCCAGAAAGCTGCAGGTTGTCAGCAGTGTCTTTAATATAATACACATAATTCAACATATGTAATAAATAATTAAATCAAATCTATAATACACACATAATATAATGTAAATAATAAAAATTAAAAATAAATTTATCATAAAAAATTAAATTCAAATCTTCTTTCGTATAGTGGGGGGTCAGAGGGGGACATCTAGGTCTGCGAGCCAGTCTAGAGCTTCGGGCGTTACCCTGTGGACCTCCTCAATCTCGCCGGGGAATGAATGGAGCGGGCATTCATTAACCACCCCATTCAAGCAAATAATATTAAAATTCAAAATAAGTAATAAAATTCCAAGCGCGAGTAGGCCATTATTAAATTGTAAATTCTTTCAGTTCTTCTGGATTTTGTTCGGTTGACTGTACAGTCAGCAGCCATTCACCGCAGAGCTTTTGAAGCACTGCAACGATGTTGATATTCGAATAGACAGTGGCACGTCATTCCAAAGTTTTGATGATAAATAGTTGAAATTACCCTCAAATGCAGGAGTTTTGGTCTCTTTGGCGTGTACTGTGTGCATGCACGTGTGATATAATCTTTTTTCCATGGCCCTAACCAACTTTGTATTCTTACGTGGGTGTGACCTAAACGATAGCTAATTATCAACGATTATTTATGCATGATATAATATCAGGAAATGAATACATATAACTTATAAGCCTGACAGTAATCACTGATTTATTCATAGATGAATTATTCATCCTTTTCACACAATCATTTGTATCCTGCGCTAGCTTCCGTTCTAATACTTCTAGTCAATAATCTATCCACTACCAATTATTATTTGCTAAGGCTCTCTACCCAGAAATAATAATAGCAATGCTTCCTTTTAGATACGTCTACTATGTTATGCGTTCGGTAAAATTGAATTGTTTTACAACTGCATCGAGCTTACCGATACGAGCATAATTTATAATTTGTTTTTCCAGCCCACATGGAATATGAAGTCGTTGCACCGTGCGATATATAAACCACAATAACAATCAATACTTTAAATTTAAATAAACAAACGCATTGAAGGAAAATCTGTGTGTTTGATTTAATTTTTATATAAACTGAAATACCTTTCACTAAATTTATAGCCAGGGCCAAGAGGTACCTACCTGATTTTGCCATTTATCACAATATATTTTACCATATTTTATAATACTTTAGTAGGTTTATTCCTAATTGACAATATTTTACAAAAATTTTCCACGTTTTGTTCACGTTTTTCACTATTCCCACTTTTTGTATATTTATTTAAAAGGCAAATTGGGCAAAACTATTGTTATAACAATTACAATTAACTCACAAAAAATTTTCAAAGTTGCCTCATGAATAATTAAACATTGAATCCTTTAATGGCCTTTATTTTATAATTTAAAATACAAATCAATAAAGTAGCACATATCCGTATTAGATATTATTTCGACCCTTTGGAATAACAAGGTTGCATTTGTCGCTGTAACGTCATACGATAATAGTTCTATAGTAAGCTACTTTAGAGTTCATTATCGCATGATGTTACCGCAACAGATGGAACCTTCTTATTCCAAAGGCTCAGTACACGGTTGACATTTGTCACATGAGAACGGGTCGTTTTTTCGACTCGTTTTTGAGTTCAACAGCTCGGCTAAGGAACGATCTGCCGCCCCTTGTGTTTCCTCATTGTTCTCTTCAACCTACAACATTGGTCTCTTCAAGACCATTTTCACTCAGACAAAGTTCATTCCATCCTCTCTTCAAAAAGACCCTCCACACAGCATCCCAGATGACATAGGCCCTGAGGGAAAATGTTTTTCTCAAAGCTTCCTGTGAGGAGTTAATGTAAAAAAAAAAATGCTTTAGCTTTTGAAAAAAAAAGTTTTTTTTTTATTATTTGGTTCGTACCTACGATTTTTTTTTACCTAAACTAAAATACTTTTTTTAAATACCTTTTCCTACTTACAAAAATATACGTACATATTTAACTGTACGAAAAGCGTCTTTAAGCCTTTTAGCTTAGAAGCTCCCACGTGAGCTTATTTGTAGCCGCGTGGTCGCACATTAAATGTGTATGTGTAGGTATACACATAAGGCTCGACGTTATCCATGTGAGTTCCCCGCACTCATGCATGTAGATGTGGCTGTTTATAAGGATGGAATATAAGTCATCGTGTCAAGTGTATAATCGTAAATGTCCGACTGAAAGGATTCGGGAATATATCGTGGGGTTGCTTGTTGAAAAGGCATTTACGAGCTCTGTATTGATTTACGGCGCTTACTTCGCCCGGAGGCAGCCAAATGCCATCGGAGGAAGTGCTAAGGTTTACAATCATTGATTTTTGTTTGTAGATTGCTTGGTAAACATTCGAGTTTTATTGAAGTGCGGTAGCTTGTTTAGGTGTATAGGTTCTTGTCTAAGTAGAGATTTAGGTGGGTAGGAATTTAGCCCACGTAGGCTTAGCATCTCAAAGGTTTTCTTGATTTTTATGTTTGTACTAAATTACACTATCTTATTAACTTACCATAAATCTGTTTATCTGCAGTGTTAGGTTGGTAAAGGATTTTTTTTTACATGATCTCCACACAGGAGGCCCTGAGGAAAATGATTTCCCTCAGGGCCTATGCCATCTTTAGGGATGCTGTGTGGAGGATTTTTTTTAGGAATGGAGGGGGGGGAGAGTTCTGGGAAGGAAAAGGGTTTAAGGGGTGGGTAGGAATCTGGGGTTCAGTGTGTCCTGGTCATCCGCCTTAAAGGCCTTGACAAACCTCACCCCATGAACCCGGGCACCCCTGCTAAATCACCAAACGTAGCGAACCACTTGGGGTGACCTGTGACAGATGTGTTGGTTATCCAATAAAGGTTCCCGGGGCGGCGGTACCCATTCCCGCCTCCCAAATTGAAACGGATGGAACGTTAGCATGATCCATGTAAGTAAATATTCTTTACATTTTTCATCATTAAAACTTACCATTGCCTCCGTTGTCGAGAGGCAAGGCTCTCGACTAGCGATTCGAAGGTCGCGAGATCAATCCCGGCGTTCGCAGGTAAATTTTATTTGATTGATTTGTGTTTATTTTTAATACAATTTCATAATTTTAAATAATACCTATAAGGTATTTGCAGCATGTTCCAGAGTGGAAAATTCTCTCAATATCGCCCTGGTGTAAGAATACCATTCAGAATTAAAACATTGCTTATAACCTCACAACATGCCCTAATTGGGGGTGCCATAGCTTCACTGGCTCCAGGTGATTGGGAGCAGTTGGGACACTTGTGCGATATTCACTTAAAAAAATCTATCTGTTTTCCGTTCATTCAACTCTTGATACCTACGTCCAGACTCGAATTATGTTTTGACTTTTTCTTCAATCGAGAGTAGCGTGGGGTAACTGAGCGCAATTTTTAAGCTAGAATTTTTATATTAAAAATCTGTTATATTTGATATTTTATTTCAATTTTTTTATGATAATAACCATAATTATTATTAAGATTTCTTAAACAAATACAAAAATTTAAAACGGTTCATAAATTAAAAACTTAGGTAGGTGCGTGAAAAAATTCACATGCATGTAGATTGCGTACGCTTGTCCCGAATTCGGAGTAAGCATACGCATTATGCATGTAGTAGTGTAAGTGTGCGTAGTCTGCTTTCAATCTGCTCTTCGGTACCAATGACTTATCCGGATGCTGTTTTACGAGAAATATTTCACTGAAAAAATGTAAATATTTTGAAAATATTTAGATAGGAATTAACATAATGCCTCGCAATCATTCTTTCTGCATATAATCAATGATAAATAGTTCTCCAATAAGTTTATGTTTTACGTTGTCTTGTCAATTACGGACTGTATCCATATTTTCATCAAATATATAATTAAAAAGAAAAACTCGCAACAAAGAACGCTATCTCGTCAAATTTATCCTGTCACACAAAAATTAAATAAATAAAAATTTGTATGAATGTTCACCTTTACGAGAATTGTCTTTTTGCACCTGTGAAACGAACATTATTTCACAAAAAAATTTCATAGACTACACTACTATTCAATCGGTTGGTTAAAGAGGCGAAACCATTAAGAAAACCATGAAAAGGGCAATTTATCTGTTTATTTTTTTTCTTTTCGTGTTCTTAACATTTCAAATTATTACTATTAACCTTTCAAATTTTAACCTCATTTGGACAAGTGCATGTGTGGAGATTAATAATTTTATAAAATAATAAAAATTACACAAAACTACGTATTGAAAGAACAATATTATTGTTACATCAACGTTTCTTAGAAATAATAGGTACCTGCTAAGCTGAAGTAAGCCAACACCATAATAGAGTAAACATGTACGGTGACAATTTGTTGATATTTCATTTGAAAAAATACATTACGCTTTTGATTTGACAATTTTTATTTTTATTTTTTTACGTAGGGTTCATTATACAAATGAAGTACTACAAGGTAATCCAAAAAACTACAGAATTGAGGAATGAGTGCAAGTGTTTTGTCTCAAACATCACTGCTTACAGTTACACTCATCTACTCATCACTCATCCACTGCTTACAGTTACCCCACGTGTCTCTTTAACCTGCCTCTTCTCTTTTGTGTCCCGTAATTGTTGCTTGGATTACCATTGGTTGTAGGTATAGTGGCTGCGTTTGCCCATTATGTGCTAGTACCCCTTTCATATAATTAATTCTCTAAGGTAGTGATTTGCCTAACACAGAGTCACGTGGGGTAACTGTGCCTAGTTTTCACATGATTCTTCTATTAAAGATGAAGATATTTTATTGATTTTTAAGGTATATCAAATAAACCTAAAATCTTATGCTGTCATAAGTTAAAAATTGAATTAAAAGTTCACATGCATGTTAATTGCGTATACTTGAACCCAAGGCCGGGTATGCATACGCATGCGGTAGTGTTGGCACTCTGCTCTTTGGTGCAAAATGATCTACTCTGATTAAGGTGGTCCAAGCCCTCGTAGTAAAAAAAAAAAATTCAAATATAGGTGTCGCCACCCCCTTGATTTGTTACACGCACTATTTCTATTATGTGTAATAAATTTCAGCCCCCTATCTTATATACAAGGGGGTGCTCATCGAATTAGAAGTTTCTGACAAAAGTTCAGGATTTTAAGTAAAACACGTAATTTAAGATTTATTAATATTACAAGTATTTTAATCAAATACATATACTAAGTATTTAAATGTGAACCAAATTTGGAAACAAAGCAATAATTTACATAATATTAGTCACAATCTTTCAAAACTATGTTTGTTAAGATGAAGCCATAGTAAATAATGCAAAATCACACAAAATCATGTGTTTTTGTTTTGAAAATTTGATCGCTTAGAAATATTATAGATGCTTCAATAAAATAATGCGTGTAGAACATATCTTGGCCCTTAAAAATATCGGTCATTTTTTTTATAAGTATTTTAATAAGCCTAGAAAAAAATAAAGTACCAGGTCTTTAAAAAAACACTTTCAAGTGCAAACTCTCCTACGTATGAACATCTTTTCGGATATAATTTTATTGTTTATTGAAGCAAATTTAGTTTCTTTTATGATAATCGCAAAAAAAAATGATATTTACGCCCGATATTCACAAAATAAAATAAAATATGCATATTTGCGTTGTTAAAAATAAAAAAAAAATATTTCACAATACGGCTGGCAGCCGACGAATGCGGATTTTCAAAGTGACCTTTATGTCGTTCACCGAAGGACTACTGGCTTGCCACACCCCACTTCCATTCAGAAACACCCTGGCCGGAGCAGGGAACAGACGTGTGACTCCACGTCGCTCGGTTCCGTGAAATTAATTTTAAATTTCCTTGTTGTTACAATAAACAATGTGTAAAAAAGGAATTAATGTTTTTTTTAGGTCTTTACGAAATCAACCTGTAAAAAAAATTCTCAAATACCTTTTTCAACCGTTCCAAAAGCTTTTTCTCAAATATTTTTAAACTCCTCCCACAATGGGCGTGAATTCCGACTTCGATTTTTCCCTGGACTATTGGATCCCTTTAACTCTTTTTGGATGTTTCAGTAGAAACGATTTTTGTTCAACGATGTGAAGTAAAAATTGCTTTTCTTCCTCATTCTATAACGTGATGTAATCTTCTAATAGTTTAACACCTCTCTCCACTGTATCGTTTACACGCAAATTTTTGAGGCAGCTTTTGCCTTGAAGGTAATTAACATTGTCATTCCAAGTCTTTTTGAACAATGGCCTGTTTCTCAGCATCAGACAGCTTGTCAGAAAGTAATGCAAATGCAACTAGTTCATCTGACGAATATCATAAGTGACGCTCTAAGATACCCCTAGCTGCTTTACTGATTTCGGAATCAATGGCTTCGTACAATTTTAAGCTTTTCCAAAATAGTAAGTCATTTACTAGCTTTATTAGCTCTTCGTAATCATTACGAACTTGATTCCCCCCAGATAAAGCGTTTTTAAGACTTTTAAGAGTATTTTCAGCAAACTGTTCTGCGTTCTTATTGAGGTCAAGACAATCGAAGTGCTTCTTTGGTAATGTTTCCCAAATATCGCTGAATCTTTTGAAAAGTGAGATTTGAGGAGAGCTTGATGGCCCAAAACACAGAATAAATATTTTTGAAAGCATTATTTGAAATACGCGATGACGACAAGCAAGCCACAAAAGATCACGTCCTGTTTTTTCTTCTAAATTACAAGCTCACCCTTTTGGCAACGGTATTAGAAGCAGTAGTGTCAAAACTCATAGCCCGACTTTATTTGTGACATTTCACTGTTGCATTGTATCAAAAACAACATCAGATATTTGTTCCTCCGTTCCCGCAGTAAGTTTAGGTACTCCTAATAGTTTTTCACAACCATTACCGTCTTCTGCAATTTTTATCAAATTCAAAGCGCTTGCATGGGCAATATCAAAAAGTTTGTCTAGTTCTTTTTTAAACAAATACTCTCTTTTTCTTTGTGCTTCAGAATTTTTCCCCCTAATTTTCTTCAATAGCAGCCAGTTCTTATGAAACTGAAACAGTTTTTCCATTGCAGTTATTTTGTTGTCTGGTCGGAATACTAGATTTACTCCACACCTATAAGTTCTTGAATAAGTACATGCGTGGAATCTTTCACATTTTTGGATTCATTTAGTATGTGGTGATAACAAAGTAAAACTTGCCGAAGAGTAGGAAGTTGGTTAAGCCTCATCAATGGCTCAATATCTCAAACCCCAAGTAGAAAAAATTCGTCTTTTTTTTCGATTAGATGAACACATTTTATTACACTGATTCACTTCACAGTCTACTAAATAAGTATCAAAACTGTTTAAATTTGTCTATAAAACTCTTCATTAGTTTGTTTTAATATATATATTTATAAGTTTAACACGCGAAACTGTCATGTTACAAAAAGTAAAAATTAAGCATTTAACAAAAAAATTCAAAAACAACACTCGATTGAGCACCCCTTTTTGTTTGTGCTATCTCGCTGACATTTTACTATGTTATAACAATGAATACATGTAACAAATTCACAGGGTGGCCAAATGAAAAATATAAAAAAATATGTTTTGGACCACCTTAACCCAGATGCATTCTCATTCGCGAAATATTTTAAGACCAGAATTGAACAGAAGATGGAGTATGTATATGTTTAAAATCATGTTAAATGACCAAACGCAGCCACTATACTGTTAGAAGCATATTTAAATATTGCCGCCTCACACGTTTGGTTCGCTCATCCGCCGCCAGAGGTACTGCTAGCGCATCTGGCGGCCAACAAGGAAACTAATCCAGCTACTGCTGTCGGTGAAGGAGGGAACTACTAACTTCTCCTGGTTGGCAAGACTGGCGGAGAGCTACCAACAGAACAGATAGCCAACGGCTGTGAATTCGAATGGCGTAACGCAATGTTGCCGATTATTGGAAGTTATTATTGTCATGTACCGTTGAGACAATATATTACATTCTAAGTATTTAATTAGCGTTTATTATTGCTAACACATTGGTTTTGTGGTGTATGAACTTATATGGAGAAAGTGTACGCATCACAAACTGTATTCTTTTACCCCTGCGCACATACCCCAAAAACAAAATTACCTTAAAAAATATGTTATCGGTTTTCTGTACGAAAAATGTCTTTTTGTGGCCTTGAAATAAAACTATTTTAATAGCAAAATTGTAATAAACCACACCGTTTTGGCTCAATCGGTTACACCATAGGTTCTCAACGTGGGCGATAACGCCCTCTTTTAATTTAACGCCGGCGGCGTTTCGGACCTTCAGGGGGGCGGTAGAAGGCCAAGATAAAATTGGGGGGCGCTTCATGCTTTCAGGGTGCGGTAGGAGACCTAGAAAAACCCGTCCCATCCCGTCCCCTTCCTATATCCCCTGCAAAGGAGGGAGGGGGCGTAATGGGATAGGATGGGGCAGTTGGGGGGCGCTAAAAGAGAAAATATTCTCAAAGTGGGCGGTGGGCAAAAAAGGTTGAGAATCTATGGGTTACACAATAGCATTAAACAGTAAAAAATAAACAAATAAGAAAATAATGATGAAAAGTTATTTACCTGCTGATAATTATTTCTACTTATGTACCTATGGCTCCTTGTATACACGACCTGATTCAAGGCGACCTAAAGTATCTGCTGCAGAATTGAGGAAGAAGCGCAGATGAATCATGCAGGAATTTGTCGTAAATGTCGCCGCGTACACTTTCCCACCGCGTACGTTTACCCCACGTGTTCTGCTACGTCTCTGCCATGCGTAGAAAGACAAGGCCAGGCGAGCGCGTCTTCTACACTCGGGCAGTCATACCAGAAATACAGGATAGGCCTAACAGAAAGTTAAGTTTCACAGAAAAAAACCCATTCATTATTTGAAAAATTTAATGTTGCAATATCCACATTTAAATAAAAACCATTACCGTATCCTGTTATTCTGACATGTTTTTTTCCTATGCTTATTTAAATAGCGCAGGTGCTCAAATGAAATTAAATTTACTATTTTTAAAGCTCCGTGCCAAAAAGCTTTTAAAAATTAAGTGTGTCTACTATTTGTGTCACTTTTAGGCATTCTTTATGTGATTTGTAAATTATGCCGCGAGTGGGTATCTACTTTTCTAAACAAACTATATACCTACGATTTATGGTCTACTTTGAGAAAAATATTTCATTCACTTGTTTATTACCTAGACATTTTAAAGTAAGGAATGCCCGAGGATGTAAGAAAAGAAAGGATTGTCTAAATTATATACATTGAGTAAAATTTACCTCATAATTATGTGAACCCGAATAATAAAGAAATCCATATATAGGTAATCCTATTATGGTAAATATTATGTAGATATATACTTACTGCGAAATCAGAATTATTTTTTGAATCTTTGCTAAAGGCTCCAGGCAAGTATTAGTGGCTCTACCCCACCTGATAATTCCATATTCAAGGGATGTATTCAAGTACGTGTAGTTGATTGATTATCGATGTAGTTTCAGTTTCTGTCATAGATTTCGATAGGTAAGTTTGTCATGAACTTCTGCCTTTAGATCTTTCAACATTTTTTTTATTAAATTGGTTGATAAAAGTTTCTTAAAGTTAAAAGTTTCTCAAATAAGCACATAAACCTCATACGGTTCCTAAGCCAAAAAGTTCACATGCATGTACTGCGTACACTTGATCTGTAGGCGGGGTAAGCATACGCATACCAGTGTAAGTGTTCACATTGAAGAATTAAACATAATATCAAACATGTGTGTATATTTTAAATCTTTTTATATTTATAGGGATAAGTGTAAGTACACACCCACAAAACTGCGGACACTTACCTCACTACAAAATTAATTAAACTAAATTTTAATTGTAGGGCCAGATCGGGCCCATGAAACACGCCTATAAGGCAATTTTTACCTATAATTTAATATCGAGGCCATCACACAAAAAAATTGTGGTACAGAACAAAAATTTTCAAGATTTTTTTTTTAGTAAATAATTAATAAAAGGAACATGTTTGCTCCGATTTCACAAAGCATTTATAAACAAATTATATTTACGTCGAATATTTAAAAGGTGTTTGTTTATACATTCTTTAAAATGTTTATACATATTTAAAAAAAAAGAATAAAAAAAAAAACTCAGTTATAAGCGTTATGTAAGGGTCATTTCATGAAGATTCCCTAAAGACTCCTAAATTCTCCAGTCTCTCAAAATAAATACAACTCTACTTTTGCCACTAATCTTTTAATGTAAATTCATGCAATGTCCAGTGTTTTAAATATAATGCCCTCCGCGTGCAAGACCGTATCTTCTGCAACTATCTTAACGTATCTATTAACTTTCTAATTTCTCGGAAGTGACCTGCCAGGTAAGTATGTTTCTGTATCTGTTTGTAAATAGTTAAATTAGATAGAACCTAGGAATTTATAATAAGCTGTACAGCGCCCTTGAGGTGATTTTTCACAAAAACGGCGCTCTACAAATTATCCAATTATTATTATTATTATTCTTTAACTCATAAACGTAAAATGTTTTTTGAATAATGTATTCAATTTATAGCTTAACTAACTAATTAACTAACCATTACGCCGTTTCCCCGCAACGGTAGGCAGAGAGGCAGTTATTCAGTATTTAAAAAAAAAATACAAATTTATTTAACATCAAAAATAAAATTAAAGACGAAATTTTGTTTATTTAATTCTAGATTTGGTAGGTCATGCGGAAAGATATATAAATTTGTGAGTTTCAGAAACGAGTAATTTTTTAAAAATAAAAATTTTCAGTAACCCTGTCTTTTAGCGTCCTCTATGGAATCTTACTCCCTTAGTTGAGTTGGGGCTTAATTAAAATTTTTAGAAATTTTACCTATTTCAAAGATTTAAATAAATACGTACCTAGTAAGGTGCCTACTTTATCTACTGGCGCAAAGGACGTGAAAAAATTACTTCAATTATTTGAAATTTTTTTACTCATTGGAATTTCGGTATGGAAATAAAATGCAATTAAAATATTAATTCCATATGAACAGGTATTCAACAACCTATTCATATCCATAAAGATTTTCTATGTAAATAATATTTTTTGTTCTGTTGAATCGTAACATGTTGCATAGAAATTAAATGCCTTACCTACCTTTTATTGAAAAACCACTATTATTAGTAAATTTAAGTACGTGAATTAAGGAATCTGGTACCTATGAAATAATATTATATCAGTATAGTTGTTATTCCAAAAGTTTGTTCTCGGGTTAGAACCTTATTAACAAGAGAAAGAACAAACCAGTCTGTCCGGCTTGCCGAATTGAACAATCTCTCACCACGCCCCTTTCGTGATGGCCGTTCATATTAGCCCCGCCCCCCTCCAAACCATTGGCTGATCGAGATGCATTACTTATGCTAATTCCGGAAAATCAACATGGCCACCAAGCTCTTGACCAATCCTGTGCGCCGTTTCAAAATCATGCTGGATATAGATTATGAAATATGAACAGATGTTCTATGTTGCCTCTCTGTCTTGTCCACAGATTTTAGTGAAACAGGAGGCTTACGTTATGAAATTTAATATTCTATTTTTCTTATTCTTTCTGTTGCATTGTATGCAACGTGTGAAAGCAAGAAGGATAGACGGTTTTTTTTCAGCTTTGATATTTAGTTCGGTGATATTCCGCTAGGGTCCGTTTTCAAATAATATTATTTTCAGCTGTATTTTGAAAATGTTTCAGAAAAAAAAAAATCATAATAATTATAGAAAAAATTCAAATCATAAAGGAATTTTATTCATTTATGATAATATTATTCGACGGCTTCTAAATTAAATGAAACAATTTTATCTTAACGCGATGACGAATTTCGGAGATAACGAATTTTATTACATTCGAATGACTTCGTAAAATATTTTATTTGAATTAAATGGTTTGTTTTGTGATGAATATGGCATTAAAAGTTGAAGTTAATTTTCGTATTCATTCAGGAGAATTATAATAAATGATAAAATTATTCATAAAAATGCGTAAAGTCGTAAATATTTAAACGGTACCCTACCTGCCTCACATTCCTTCCTTATAGCTGGTTCCTTTTTCAAACATAAGTGGGTAGGAATCGAAGCCTTTATTTTGAATTTGGAAACGATATGGAATAATATTTTTTTTTTTTTTTTTTAAATGAGCTCCACACAGGAGGCCCTGAGGATAATTAATTTCTCTCAGGGCCTATGTCATCTTTGGGGGATGCTGTGTGGAGGGTTTTTTAAGGAAAGGAAAGGAAGGAGAGTTCTGGGAAGGAAAAGGGTTTAAGGGGTGGGTAGGAATCTGGGGTTCAGTGTGTCCTGGTCATCCGCCTCCAAGACCTAAACAAACCTCACCCCATGAACCCGGGCACCCCTGCTAAATCACCAAACGTAGCGAACCACTTGGGGTGACCTATGGCAGAGATGTTGGTTATCCAATAAATGGTTCCCGGGGCGGCGATACCCATACCCGCCTCCCAAATTGATAATTTAATGAGCGATTTATGGTTTTGCAAAAAAAAAAATCAAGTTATTCTATTAAAATTTTCAGGCCCATTTAATTAAATATGGTATTTTAATGAAATTCTTTACCAATTCAGAGTTTTATTTAAAAAAAAAAGAAAAATAGATAAATATTCGATGGTATAAGTTGGTACCTAGGAACGTAGATTTCAAATAGGAATCTCATATTTTAGTACGAAATCCTTTTAGAATTATTCTCCCTCCATCCGTTACACCTTCCCAGATGTCCTACTGTCTAAGCGACAATCGTTGGACTTTCATTATTTTTGAACTTTACTAAATTCAGCAAAAATCATTTATTTTATTTAATCATTGGCAAAAATCAATGTCAAAAACAAAATATTTAATAAAACGATAGCGGAAATTTGAAATTCGGAAATTTCAATGGACAATGTATCCAAAAATGAGTCATTTTTCTTTTTTTATTTCCTCTTTTAATCTGCGTCATCGAAATATTTGTAGAAAAATAAGTGCGTCTTTTACGACGTGCGTTTAAATTTTTTTTTTTCTGAAAAATAAATATTAAATTATTTGCTGTTATTAAAGAAATTAACAAACTTAATTGCACTCACGCCATATTTGATTTAATACAGGACTGTGAATTTAAAAAAAATATATGTCTATACCGCACAAGAGTCCCAACTGCTCACGTCTGAAGCCAGTGGGACTAAGGCATCCCCGATTGGTGTATGTTGTGAGGCTGAAGGTAGTGGGGAAGGAAAGGAGATGAGGAAGAGGAAGATGGGGAAGGAGCTGGCTATTCAGATCTAATCACTAAACACGGCTAAAGCCATTTCAAAAAACCTTGAACTATCCATATTAAGGCCGCTTCAATTATGAATGGTGGTCTTACACCAGGGCGATCTAGTATCTTTCACTTTGGGACGTGCCGCAAATATACCATGAACTATTTTTAAATAATAAATTTATTTGCATGCGGTTGTGGTCGCGAAATTTTGTTCTTTACAATCATCCTCTATTTTTTATGGTTTCTACGTGGTGAGTTTTTTTTTCTACCTGCAATTTTTTGAAAAAAAAATTCTTTTCACTCTTCTGAACATTTCCGAAAATTTTCGAGATATATATTATGGCAGAGGTAGGTGCCCGTCTGTATTGATCAAAAGGAATTATCAGCTTAGATGATAGTGTACCAACTCGGATAAAATTCTAAGTTCGAACCTATCTATACATTTCCATCTAGATTTTTTTACCTGTTAGGTGCCTATTTTGTCTTGATTTGAAATAAAACACCATTTAGGCAGGTAAATAAGTAGATAAGAACCTGGTGAATATTAATTTGAAAAAAAACTTCCCTTTCCTTTGAATGATACCATCCCTTATCCGATGTGTTCGAATCTTAAATCCTAATATTAAATGTGAATCAGATAGGTCGCTGCACAGTTGAAGAGAGGGATATAAAGTAAGGTAGATATAGCCATCCCCCTCCCCCGTGTGGTTCAGACTCAATGCTAGAAAATCGATAGCATTTCAAGGGCTGCGCTTTTTCGACTGAGACCCATACAGAGGCAACCCTTGCTAATGTTTGTGAAAGTAACAGTGGAGTTGGGATAAATTCTAGTGCCCCTGGGCAATTGTCTAACTGTATACATTGATGTTTTATCCTTAGATGAGACACGAAGCGAAAACGCCTGCTGGAAGGCGTGCTGCATTTTCTCAGCGAAAGACCAGCAAATGACGGAAACTACCCCCCGCCAACTGTTAAGCGCAATACCTTTAACTTTATGAACTCCACGTGTTTTCACAACAAACACGATTTTAAAAATATTTACTTAAATTTTTAATTTTATTTCCAATGGAAATATATCTAGGTAACTTATAAATATTTTAATGTTTTATTGAATCAATTTGAAACTTTTATACACATTTATACAATTACCAGTTTCAGTTTATCACAACCATCTTCCTATTATCAACCTTCCACAAAATTCAACAAAATTCCTTATGCACCAGCCTACTTACCTCGGAACTGTACACCAACTTAAAAAGCCATTTTAAAAAGAATGATTTTCCTATATAATAAATTGTACCGAATGCTTTTTGGGTTGTCCAGATACTGCAATGCCACGGAGACATTTGAAAGAAGATTCAGAGACCTGATCAGAAAACGAATCGCCAAGTACAGAACACAACTAGCCACGAGCGAAAACACTCTTATGATGGCAGCACTGGACTTCGACCCCAAACGATGGAGCTATTTGCTAATATCGTGGATTTCTAAAAGTTTAATTTTATTTTTGCTTTACTTTGAATATTGTGCCTATTATCTTACCCTCCTTTATTTTTAATTATGCAACTCGTGAGATTGCAGCACTCTCCCGAAATCTGGAATAAACAATAATAACATAAAAATAATAGGCATACTTAAAATTTTATATTTTACCTCACCGAGGTGAGATAAAATAAATAAATGGTTTAAATTTTTGAAAGAAGGTCTCTTTTTGACACAATCTTCGGTGCTGCTGCAAATTTTTGTAGCGGCTGAAGATTAAATCGGTTTTATTATATGTATTACGTAAATAATATTTTATTGTTAGAAAATTTACGTGTATTTAATATTATTTTTATTTGGAATCTTCAAACAGCTTCGTAGGCCCGAAATACTTATTTTTAAGGCATTACATGTTAATTTTTAACCCTTCCGCCCTGTAAATAAGTGGGTATGCTTATGTTTGGTAACTACTGTCTTGACCTTTGATTGAAAATGTCTTTTTACTGACAGAACTAAGAGTCATCATTTCATAAAATTAATAAACCTACAAGAACTCTGAATGCCTTCAGATTATTGCATTTTTTGATGGAAATACAGATAGGTACCTACCTACCGAGATTAACATCACCTAAATTTCTTAATCCTAGTATCTATTACATCTACATAATTAAACATTTGGACAATGCACCCCACTACCCTCGCAAAAATCATGGTTTGCCCTCGAGGTGAGAGCTTTCATACCTTTTCAAATTAAAAATAAAAATTGAATGTGTGTTTGTCACGGTACGCCTCTTGTTTCTTCCATGTAAAAGCCTTGGAATCCGAGCGATGTTCAGATTGCCCAAACAGTCGCTGCGCCACTGTAAGATAAGAGTACAACTTGTGTATCAATGTGTGTATCCAGAACAAGCCCTTGGAAAATTAAGGACATTTCAAAGACATTTTGAATGTCACGCGCCACACTCTCAGGCTGTGATTCAAATAGTCCTGGGCCAAATTGCGCTAGGACTTTCGCCAATAATGGGGGAGGTTAGAAAATGAAAGAAGTGCAGGTATTTCAAATTCGTTTTATTCGTGGAGTACAAGTTTATTTTATTAAGGTTTTTTAACTTTTCTAATATTTACATACCTGGTATGTAATTAAACAATGCAAATTACAAATGACCGAACTCGCATAGTTAATTTAAGTTACACTAAAAATTCACGTGGATTTTGATAGTTTTTCGATAGAAATTTAACATCATGTTTTACTTTTTTTTCTTTTTAAATTAGCTTCACGCAGGTAGCCCTGAGGGAAATAACTTCCCTCGCGGATTATATCATCTTTGTTGATGCTGTGTGGTGGGTTTTTTAAAGGAAGGAACGAACATTCTGGGAAGGAAAAAGGTATGAGGGGTGAGTAGGAATCAGGGGTTCAGTGAGTCTAGGTTATCCGCCGCCAAGATAAGACAAACCTTACCCCACGAATGTCACTATATATCACTGGTAAGTCACCAAATGAGGAGAACCACTTGGGGTGACCTGTGATAGAGGTGTTGGTTATCCAGTAAGGGGGCGGTGGTACCCATTCCCGCCTCCCGAATTGATAAGTTAATTAGCTACTAAAATATTATACAGGTATACCTGCCTATCTCTATCATTGTATCATATAAATATTATCTGAGGGTGCTTGAGAAAGCTGCTAGATAGAAAACTCTTAATTAATGGTCAATTTTAAAAATATATTTATGCTTCAAATTGATAGTAAAATATTCGTTAGAGGGTAATGATTATCTGTTGTTGTCCGAGGTGATTTTTTACCAAAACAGATTTATTCAAATTACCCAAGTATCTACTACCATGATCGTGTTTGCGCTCTAGCTATTGCAATATTGTATTTAATTAACCAATGATTGGAAATCTTACAATAGTTTTAATATTCGGCCTACGTGGTCGAGGGGTACTCTCAACCATCAATCCGGATGTAGCGGGTTCAAATCCCGGCGTCCGCAAGTAAATTTTCTTTAATTTATTTGAGTGGTTCATAATTAATTGATTAAAAATATAATATTGTAGGTATACCTAATTGTGGCACGTTTCATAGCAAAAAACAGTGTCAGTCTCGATCTGGTGAAAGACTACAAATCAGAACAGAAACGTTGCTTTAAAATGGCTTTAGCAGTGTTTAATAGCCAGTTACTTTTCCGCCTTCTGCTTTCCCATCTCTTTCACAAAATATACTTCAACTATGAATGCCAAAATGGTTCCAGACGGTTGGGAGCAGTTGGGACTCTCTTGCGGTATTCTTATAAAAATACTTAGAGAGGAATAGGTTTATCAACTTTTTAATGAGTATAGCATAAGTGTTCCAAATGCTCCCAAACGTCTCTAACCAGTGAGACTATGGGAATACTTTCATATTTCCTTAAACTACTTCTTTTTAATCTTATTATATTTACACTTATAAAACTCCTTTGTACAACTTTACATAATAATGAAACTACATATTACTTGTATTGTGGCTACTTATATCTTTCATATTAAGTTTGTTGTGTTTGTAATACACACCTACACTTATTATCATAGTTCTGAACAACTTATTGTACTTATAATAATGTATACGAGTAAAATAAAGTCTTCAAACTTCAAGCAAATATTACATACATGGTACAAGTTGCAGGTACCTACGCTATTACAGAATCTGTTGATAATAATCTAACGATCGGAATAAAATTGCTTTACCTTCATTTTGTACTTATGTAGGTGACTACTGGATCTTACTTATCAGGTAGGTACCTAACTTCGTCTTCCCATTTTTACTTTTTCCCCTTCTGCTGCTTGTCCCCTATTTTATTTTGTTTAACGCTCTCATTAGGGAAGCCATTGTCACTACCTAGCTCGTTTGGCATTTAAATATAAATTATAAAACATTCATATATCCATAAACAACATGCGCTAAATAACATTGGATTTAAAAACTTGTCTATCTTTGTTTTATGACAATTGGTTTAATTATTACAGATCAATGTAATTTATCGTGCAAGTTTGTAGTAACAGAATACGTAAATACCAATCAGATATTACTTATTAGGTAATGTAATTATCGTATGCAATCAGTGTCTATAGACATCTATTGATTGCGCTTTGTAATTGGCCAGTGAAGTGAAACTACTATTAGGTACTAACAAGCCAATCTAATTATTTTAAATAAACTCTTCCATTGTTTTAAGAATCAATTCGATTCTTTTTGATGCAAAGTTAGATACCTATATATATATATATGTATTTATCCATCAACCATATTTCATTTGACAATAATAATCAAATGTTTTAACCTTTTACAAGGCCTACCATATTTTAATTTTAATTTTCTTTTTTTATTTTAACTTATTAAGTAAAACTTCAAATTGTAATATTTTATGACCGAAGACAATATTAGCGACTCTCAGTCAAAAATTTGAAAAATTTTGACTGAGAGTTGCTAATAAAATAAAAGAAAAATCAAAAAAAGATACCGATGCCTCTAGGAATTGAACCCAGGACATTAGTCTTATCGGGTGATGTTCTGTTGCTAATGTAACCTCACTCCCTTCGGTCAAGACCGATTGGGTTTTTTTTTGAGTGTCACAAATGTGGTCTTTAGAGATCAAATTCATTTTTTTACGTGTTGAATCCAAAAAAGTATTTGTAACGAAGC
The DNA here is from genome assembly GCA_936435175.1 of Glyphotaelius pellucidus. Lineage (NCBI taxonomy): Eukaryota > Metazoa > Arthropoda > Insecta > Trichoptera > Limnephilidae > Glyphotaelius > Glyphotaelius pellucidus. The sequence continues at coordinate 6,282,081 of OW386552.1, read as the reverse complement.
AGATTAATTAATTACCTACACATTTAGAATGAAGGATATGTTATTAAAATTTATAATGAAGGATATGTGTTACCTATCTACCAAAATAAATATTTCAGGACATTGTTCAATAGTTTGTAATTTGCGTAGCACACATACCTATATACTCTATCGAACTTCAGACCTACCTAAATTACCTATTCAACCTACAACTTTCTACTCCATTGCAGTTGAAGTCCTGTATGTTTTTTTACATCATATGAAACAGGAAGGGTGTGTTACCTCGTCATCTGCGGACCATGACAATATGGGTCTGTGCTCCATGATAGGATGAGCAAATAGCCTGATTCCCCCGTGATTTCGTATTTTTTTTAACAGGACCCCAAGGTAATTCCAGCCTGATCAAATCATTTATTCCTTTATTTCCTGCCCTCAAAGGGTTTGGTTGCATAGCCAGATTCGATTAGAGATCCTTCTGTTCGGGTTGGGATTATAATTCGAGAAAGCTTGTTAAGAATAACAAATATCAAAGCATATTTTCAAAACTGAATGCATTTTGGTAGTTTTTTATAATTCTTCAGGAAGTTTTGTAGTTATTTTTGGTAGGCTTTTCTTCTTTTTTCAACTGATTATGCATTTCTTTTTTGCTATTTTTATTTATTAGTAAATACTATCTATAGTTCAAAGTTATGGTAATGTAACATTGAATGCAGATCCTAAGCCTAAAAAAAAGTATAGGTCGATTGTTATTAGGAAGCCGTTTACAAATTGCTGTCAAGCTGTTTAGCACAACTTCATCGTAATTATGTAAAACAAAATTTTTAAAAATTAGCCAATATATTTTTTGTATTTTCTCAAGCTGCTTGATAATAACAAATAATTATAGAAATAATCATGAAACTAAGAACAAACGTAGGATAACGTTAGACGCATCTGCTATAACGCACGTAATTTAGTTAATTCTGAGTGGGTTACTAAAATACACCAACTGGAAGTATTTTCGTCTCATAACATCAACGATATTTTGACCTTATTTATTGAATGTGATACAACTTGGGAAGAGCATTAATATTACTCTTCCATCTTGGCAACATCTCAAATAGGCGCACGTTATAATAATTATAAATAATTCTGTTAGATGAGTTTGCATACGTAAGAAAATAAATCAGTAAACAAATAAGACGATGGTTGCTCATATCCACATAAGTACCTACTTCTGCTGAAATGTTTAAATGCTTTATTTTCTTCATTTAATTTTATGTGACATCTCATAATAATAAGGTTGAAGTTCTTCTTAGAACTATATTATAATTGTTCAGCATCCTGGAGGTGATTTTTTTACGAAAACAGCCCTATTAAAGTCATATTATCAAAGTATTCATTTTTATTATATCCCAGAATTAGCGAGGTCGGGTCGAAGGATTATTTGTTACAAAGGGTCTTGAAGAGGCCCGGTGAATTAAATATAAGAAGAAATAAAATATCTTTACTTCCTATACAGATAAACAATAAATATTATTGGAAACATGTACTAATTTTAAAATATAATTTAATATTTCCTATGCATTAAATACCACCTAGTAGTTGGTGCATTGTATCAATACCTACCTCACATTAAGAAATTTCGTGTCTACTTAAAATGCGTAGGTAGACACAGACAAATCATTAAAGAGGATATGTTTGAATGCATTTGTGCACACCGAGTGTAGGTATCTGTAGAAAATTTAAAAACAGTTTTTCAAATTAGTTTGGTACACAATTCCGCCGTCCCCTCTTACCCCAATGGCCAAAGGCCCAAAGTTACTGGTTGCGTTACGACATTTATCAGTTTCGTTTAAATTTAGATTCGCAATTCAATTGGAAATTTTCTTTTATGTTTTTTGTTGCTTCATTTTCAGCTTCCTAACTAAAACAATATTATTAATATATTAAATCATTTTTGATCCACCCATTGCACCATTACACAAGCAAGGGTCTCTTTAATCCTTCAGTGTTTAACATATCTTTACCTACAAGTCCCAACGATACGGTGAAATTTTATGGATTTTCGGTAAACAAAAATTCATGGAATTTAAATGTGCTATATATATTTTTTTTAAGTTCTCGTGAACAGGAACACATTTTAGAAAAATTTTGACAAAATTATCTTTGAGATGCTTGTTTTTAAAATAAACACTGGCATCTCTAAATTACAAAATTTTAATATCAAACAAGAAAATGTTAAAATAAACACTTATCAAAACATTTTGACTCGAAACTTCCATAATTTTTAAACAATTTAATATTTAGAATTAGTAAGAAAGCATTTAATTTTTCCAGCCAAGCAATTTATGTAATTAAAAAAAATAAAAATATAAATATTATTTTAAATTTTCAACTGTCAAAGAAAAATTTCCGCCATTTCGTAATAATTCGTAGAATCAAGTATAAAAATTTGAGATAAACTGAGATAAAGAGTTATTTCTATTTCTAACCATGAACAAAACACATAGGTATCTTTGCATTATAGAAAAAAAGGTTAAACTAATTTTATAATGTTGTGTGCATGCGCATCTATATATGTTTGTATTCATATAGGTAGGTGAATATATGTATGTGTGCACCTGTATATACCTGCACATACGCACGCACACATATAAAAATAATATAAAATTTTAAATAAGGTTAAGTACATTTTTACTTAAGCACTTCTTTTTCTACCTTCTATTTTCTACTTTTTATTATAATTTCACCAATTTTCAACATCATTACATAGTAGTACCATATTATGTTTACTCTAGACTTCATTCAAAGTAACTATTCTCCTTTTGTCACCATGAAACAGGAAGCAGCCTAGTATAGTGATTTAATATAGCTTCTCTGTGTAAACGTCTTATTGTGTAACATGTATTTTATAAATAAATAAAAAAAAATAAAATGTATGGACGCTGCGGTCAGATCTGTCCTTCAGAGGCTCCATTGGAATATGATATTTGTGGTTAGAAATGCTTTACTTGCCTACCCACAGCATTTCTAAAAAAATGATAATGTTGCAACTGTTATAGAATTTTAGTTATCTTAAGTGTACAGGTCACATGGTATTTTTTTCATTTTAAAGTTTGATAAACATGGAAAAAAGTAATTATTACCGACCGTTAGTCATTTACATAAAATTGTTCGAACGTTCGCAGCTGAAAGCAGGAAGATAGGAATAGCAGAATAATGATAGTGATAACTGGTTCCATAACACACAGAATACCAACGAACGTTAAATTCTAAATGCGTTTAGGAAAATTTCACTAGCCAATTAATTGATGGACCGTTATTTCGATACCATGTAAAACACAAATCACATTTCGATGATTTCACGTTCGGAACAAACAGTTTATTGCCCTCGTCTAAACAAATTTAAAATATTTACTTAGGGCATCATCAGCACCGTTAAAATATAACTGAAAAATTTTGTTCCGAACACTTTCCAAATATTTACATTATTTTTAAAATTACCTACTCTCTTCTTTTACAGTGGTTTCTTTTAAACGATTCTCGAAATGAAACCAAAGATTTTTATAACTCTTCGTAAAATATTTCCTTGTTAAAATCACATTTCAATAGCTGGTCATATAACTTACTGCATTGCATAACAATGGTAGGTAAGGGATGATATAGGGCAGTACCTACCTTAAAACTTTCTCTTTTTCAACCCTTTAGGATTCCCGAACCCGGAAATACAACACAGATAATAAACACCACATGTAAGCACCATGACAACTTTCTCTTCTTACCACCTTCTGTGTTACCGCATTAGGGTCTTCCCTTATCTCATATTACTACTTGAAACCTGCTTGTACCTACATCCAAAATCTACTTGCACACTCGCATCTGGTAGTTACCCAAAGGAGCGCAATTCATAGAAGCTCCAATCCAATTTTATTTTAAGGTCTAGGTCTAGGAGTAACGAATTTCGCTTTCACGTGCGTATGTTTTTAATGATGTCCTGTGTCGTGGGAATATTTTAGTAGAAAAGCTGGTTTTAACGGTCTTTTTAAAATACAAATTTAATTATATGTTTTTTTTAACGACATTTTATCGAATATATTAACCAAGTTTCGGTTTAGCCTGGACCCTTAAGAGAGTTGTAGGTTTAAATACATATTTAATCTATAATAAAAATGTGCGAAGAAAAATATCAAAGAAAAACAGGAATACTACAAACAAGAAAAATGGAAATCAATTTAAAACATCTCGTTTTAAAACAACTCAAAAGCAAAACTATTATATTTACCGATCCATTAAAAAACTACTATAATATCCTTTCTTAATTGAGTTGAATATTCAAACAAACAGAAAAAAATAATAAAATTAGGCAATTGAAAAAACTTACATTAAAAAATACACATTTTGTTCAAACCATATATTATAATATACAGCCAAAGTAAGAATCAGGCAAATCCCCTATCAGGCAAAAGAGCTCCTCTTTTCTGATAAGGTATAACTAATAATGACCTAAAATATAAAATTTTGTAAGATATAATTACTTACCTAAATGCATTTTTATTTATTTCTTTGATGGTTACATAATTTATGGATTTTTCGACCACCATAATAGGCACATGCCATGATGGTGGTCGATAAAATTATGTATGGATATATTAAATTGAAACCGAAATTAATTAGGTAGGAAGGCGCCTACCTACAGATTTTCGAATATTTGACAGTTGGTAATATTCCAGGGTTTTTTAATTTGTAATTTCGGTGGTCCATGCTTTATACCTGCAAGAATTCAATGAACTCAAATCTGTCTTGAATGTACGTGTTGTTTTGAAAATTGAAATCGATTGTGTGAATAATGTAAAGGTAATTAGGTAATATAGTATTTGAAAGACAAATATTTCAACTGTACTATTTTTACAACTAGAACTGATTTGTGAAGAATTTAAACCATCTCGTGATATTGAAATTACTTATAATATAATGTAGATAGCTAGGTAGTACCTATATATGTATTAGGAAGAATTTGGATCTTTTGAAGGAGGTGTGTAAGTAAAAGTATTTATTTATTTTCATCCTGAAATTAATACCTGACTGCAAGCAATTCTGATAAAAAAAAAACAATACATCAGTAAAGTTATTGAGTATGTAAACGTACCGCATTAGAAAGTGTAAGACCGCTGATAATCTTCGTGCAAGTAAACGCGATCATGTTTTTTATGTTTGCAATAAGGTTATGAAACTATCATGTAAAACACCCCATGTAGAATGGCTAAGTGGCCAACCTACTGCTTGGGAAATAATAACAACGCATATAATGAGCTTGTTTCGTGTTAAACTTGACCTTTATTGCGTAATTAGGCCGCTTGAGAAAACGTTTATTACGCCAATCCTGCAAAACTTCGGTAGATACATCTACTTAAAAGTTACTGGACACTGAGAGTTTTTTTTATATAAGGCTAGGTCTGTTTACCTCTTGTTCCTAAGATAGATCGTTACGTGGGCATTCATTAAAATTCTCTTCGCTTGCTCAAGCAATTACGCAATCATTGTTGCACGACTAATCTTGATTATTTTTACGCGCGTGTACCTAGGAGCATTACATTTCGGGTAACCGCCGAATTTAAACACTTTGCTTAGTCATGAACTGTGTTGATGTCGATTAAGATCGTGCCCGAGAGGCTCAACTATCCTTGAGTTTTTACGCAGACTCTGATAATTTACATTACGCATGGAAACAACGTTGGAAGATAGCTGATAATATTTATACTAAAACGTAATCTTTGGGTAATTTGTGTAATTTTTCTCATTATTCTATATAATGCTATTATTTTCGATTGAAAAACGCCTTTGAACTTTTCAAAAAAATATTTGTTAACGTTTATTTATAGACATTTTTCGTTTGAAAAGCAATTTTTAAATTCTCGGATTACCAATAATTTATTTTATTTTTTATTTATTTTCGGGAAATTGACAGTTTACATTTTTTCAGTTTGTACATGTTTGTATAGCCAAAATAAAGCCAATTATAGATTTCCTCCTTGTGATTTTACCTCTGATTAAACAGCATAATAAAAAAATAGAAATAATAAAATTTATAATGAAGGAATATGAAACCAAAAATTATATAAAACAAAAGATTTTATAAAACTAAAATTTACACCAAACATAGAAATATCAACACATTGGTATCCATAAAAAGCCAGGTTGTACATATAAATCAAATCATAACAGAATTATAAGTATAAACGATAGAAACATAAGAGACATATTCACATAACATATTCATGAAACAGCTAAATACTATTTTATGTACCCTTTATATTTGGTTAGTTCGGAATTGAAAATTTCCACCTTGGATAATACGTTATTGTAACTATTGCATAGTCATCTTCATAATGGCTTATGAAGTTGCCATGTACACCAGACTGAACTCCAAACTCCTTCCCATCATCATAGCACGTGTTTCAAATCCTAACAAATCAGCGTCCCCCTGGTGTACCGATCGCGCCGGGACAGGAGTGCTCCTGGCTGGGGTGTTACAATCATACCGAATGTATGGAAATTAAGTTCTACTAAGTCAGGTTCGCCTCATACATCATACGTATTTCTGGTACTGTTTTATTATCGTGAAAAAAGCTTATAGGTCCGAGTGGTTTAATTAAAATGTTTCTTTTAATTCATGTAAAAAATATGTCTTAACATTTATTTACCTATTGCTAATGAAAATCGGCCATAAATAGTTAGAACGCAGGAGAATTTCCCAGTTAATGTTTTTAAATGACAATTACTGTATGTATTCAGTATCTGTGCCTATTCCTAATAAAAAATAATATCGGCAGTGCCATTTTTGTGAAATAATACAAGGGAGATCAGTGGAAGAAAATGATTAGGGTGGTTTGCGTAAAATATTATCTTTTATGTTTAGTGTTTTTTTTTTTAATATCATCTTAAATATAAGCTTAACAAAAAATCTCCCTTCACACATTTTATATACACTAAAAAAAAGAGAAATAATATTTTTTTTTAATTTTGGGAGGCGGGTATGGGTACCGCCGCCCGTGAACCATTTATTTGATAACCAACACCCTGCCATAGGTCACCCTAAGTGGTTCGCTACGTTTGGTGACTTAGAATGGGTGCCCGGGTTTATGGGGTGAGGTTTGTCTAGGTCTTGGCGGCGAATGCATTTGCCCATCTACTGCGTGGCGGGCCGGTTTAGGGAGACTGTTTGAGGGAGATCTTAACTAGACCTCTCCAGCCAGACTTTCTCTACCCTTGCAGTTGGAGAAATGCATTCACACGTTCGTAACTCCTGGAAACATTGACCCCCAGATTCCTACTCACCCCCCACATCTTTTTCCTTCTCAGAACTTACTTTTCTTCCTTTCCCTGAAAAGACCCTCCACACATCCTCCCCAAAGATGACATAGACCTGGAAAGATTTTTTGCCTCAGGGCCTCCTGTGTGGGGTAAAGTAAAAAAAGTCATTCTGGATTTAATTATTTTCGAGTGAGTTAATGATCAAAGCATTATCCTCGCATTATTAATGAACTTGCTAGATCACCGTAGCACCTTAACCACAAACCACAAATATTACCGCAGACCCTAGTATCATATTGTATCATCCGGCCTCATGTGTGGCATTAGGTCCTTGCATTCCTGATGAGCCTTCTCTCCTCTCGCTTTCAAGCACCATCTGCAGGACCAACTCGAATGTATTACGTTATCAACAGAGCGGAGGTTATTTTTGGATTTCCCACCCTTCTGCCCCTCTGCCTCTCTGCCCCTCTGCAACCCTCCGGGTCAGGTCGCTTTTAACCCCTGCTGAGGGGAACTAGCAGATAAGCGATTTTTCTTTTCGAGGGTTGAAACGCCCAAACTTCGGGGAGTCCAATCAAACGGCTAATCATTGTTTATATGTTAAGGGAGAGATAAATAACCACCTGATGCAACTAGGTAACTACCAACTACTAGTATCTACTCAACTGTCTATATGATATTTAATTTTTAAATCTGATGGCTATAGCTAAGAATATGATTAGAATACATAGGTGCCGACACTATTTTTTTTTCGAATTTCAGTAGCTCATTTAACAAAATTGTATTTTTTTAGGTACCTTCACTTTTACTATTGGGCCAAACTGGTTATTTGTTAATGTTTTACCCAAAATTCTGAAATATTTTATAGCTTGCAATATCTGCCTATATTATTTGAGAGCTGTTTGTTAATAATTCAAACAGATATTATTTTTAAATATTTTCTACTTTTGCGCAATTTACAGTGTAATTTTTCACCAAATAAACTATTTTATTTATTTATTTTTTTAATTGAACAAATTGTTCTCCAATTAAAGAAGAAACCAACATAAAACAATGACAGTCGGAAATATTCTAATCATTACATATTAAAATGCATTTTTCTTTATAATATATTATCTTATTATGTGAAAATGTAGATCCGTTTGGATTAACTGAGCTTTTACAAATAGTAATAAATATCTTTGTGTATTATTAAATAATCAAGATGAGCATATCCCTTGTTTGAATATTATTTAAACTTCCCAACACAATAATCAATTTACTAAAACACAATACACAATGGCTTATTCCTTCCTTTGAATGAATCTACTAATTTTAGCATTTCAATGAAAATTCTAAGGAAAGCTCAACCGTTTCCGAGTACATTCATTTATTAGATTGTTCATTCATGAATATGCATACTATATGAAGACAATCATTTGATAGTAATGTGGTGTGTTTTATCGATTTGAAACCTTATCCACGATATAAACACATAGGATGTCTTCCATACACAAATAATTGTTAGCTATTTTTGTAAGGTTTAATAAATTCCATATTTAATTATTCAAAACACTCAGACTGATAGTTTACACGTATCCTATCATCGATATAAGATACTGATACTACCTACGGACCATCCGATTTGCAGAACTGCTTGCAGGGTCTCTGAACTGAAACTGAAACTGCCATCCGAATTATTGTTATTCCCTTTGTCGGGACGTCGAAATAATAATAATTAAATTGGCAGTTCAGCACGCTGTCCTGAAAGCAGATGATCGTATGTAAATCGGATGATAAGTAGACCATTTTATATTTTTGCTGTGGTGCGAATCAAACCTCAAAACTCCGAATACAAAGTAAAATGCGCATATCAGGCCGTCCATGTTTTCAAATATTAACCTTCACTGTTAAAAATAATCTAACAGTAATAATATTTTGTTAATATTAATTACTTACGCAACCCTCAGCTTGGTTCCGTGGCATATTTTTGCAACTATTTCAAAGACTTTTCGGTTGGTTGAATGAACGAAATGAGCTTTTTTAATTATGCAAATAATTTTTGTATTTACGCTAACAGTGGAAAAATCACCGCCTTTGCATTAAGTGTATCACTGTTTTTCTTCGATTATTTATAAAATCTTCAGAATCTACTTAATTAGTTTCTTTTTAATTCATGCAAGCAAAAATAGTAGGTAATAGATATCTATTATATTTATACGGACAGCCGATTTTTCAAATAGCAATTACATCGAAATATCTACGAGGCGAACGGTAAATAATAAATATTACTGTGGATAATAATATATTTACATCGTGTAATCACGCAAACCCATGGAAAATAATGCTTCTGGCTAGTACTCAGAGTTGGCACATTGATAAGAAACCCCTTGAATTTCCTTCTCCACTGGCTTTCTCTCGTCTATTGGGAACGGAAGGGAGGGGATCTGGAATATCACCGGCCCTGGAGTGACAATTCCAGTAATGGCCCCGCACGTGTAGATTCTGGAAAAGCGAAATGTTTTGTATTACATGTTTGTTAATACGAGAATAAAGCTTTGATACGAACATGTGTTCTTGTGTAGGCGGTGGTGCTGCCATTTTATCTCCCATCGCACTTTGGACTGAAATATTTGCATTTACAAATTGTTAAAGAGTAGGTTCACGTAACTAGATAGTGAGATATGGCTAACTAGATTTCTAACCACCAAGATTATATTTCAGATAAAAGACATAGATGTTTGATAAGTAACTATTTAAAAAATTGCAAATATTATTACCATATACCTACCGATAATTAATTCAACTTTCAACTGCTATTTTTTACTAAATTATATATCTCAATGGAATTCTACAATGACTTAACAGTAAAAAAAATATATTATTATATTTGATATTGATTTCATAATAATAACCAACTATTTGTATGTCTCATTGTTATTTAACTTTATTTATGGAAAAATGACAAATTGTTAGGAATTCAGTTATCTACCAATGCATGATTTTATTTAAGAAGACTTTTTTTTTTTCACATGAAATACTGCACAAGAGTCCCAACTGCTCCCGTCTGGAGCCAGTGAGACTATGGCATCCCCAATTGGGGTATGTTGTGAGGCTGAAGGTAGTGGGGAGGGGAAGGAGATAGGGAAGAGGTAGGTGGGGAAGTACCTGGCTATTCAGATCTGGTCACTAAACACGGCTAAAGCCATTTAAAGCAACGTTTCAATTCTGAATGGTGGTCTTACACCAGGGCGATACTATTAGTATCTTCCACTCTGGAACGTGCCGCAAATATATCATATATTATTTTAAATGCATAAATTGTGAAATAACAAAAATTAATCAAATAAAATTTATTTGCGCACGCCAGGTTCGAACCCGCGACCTTCGGATTGTGAGTCGAGAGTCTTGCCTCGGGACCACGGAGGCCGTCAATGTAATATGAAGACTTGTTTAAATTTAAATGAAAGATTTAATTAGAGTGATTTTTAAATAACAGATTAATGTTCTACTTCCCAGTTTATAAAATGGTAGTACAAATCACATCAGTGGTTATATTGATAAGTGGCCTCTAGTTTCTACCAGCCACATAAACCCCCATTGTCTAATCACTTGTAACACATAGACATGGGGATCTCTTAACAATCTGTTTGAGTGCTTTCTAAAATGTAGTTACCTACCCAGTAAATAATGAAATCAACCAGGGGCTACCATGGCTGCAACCTAAGCAATGGTACAAAATAATTCGTGGAGGTAGAATAGGTACTATTGTATTTTAACTCTCAGAGGAAAAGCTTGAACCGTATTATACTTATGTAGGTACATTTGTCAACTTTATATTGTAGCTCCGTTTGGTGATTTAACCATCCCCAGGGTGTTTTAAATTGATTTTTGTTTGTAGTTAGATATAAGGTAGATTTTTGAAAACGAGTGTTTGTTTTATTGACTCTTAGATTTCAAAGCCAGTTTCTGACCTTGGACTAAATAAACATTTAATTTAGGTGATAACGAAACGTTGCTTGAAATTGATTTAGCAGTGTTTTGTCACCAGATCTGAATAGCCAGGAATTTTGCAACCTACTTTTTATCCAATTAATTCTCTTCCTCACTCTTTTCAGCCTTATAATATATTCCAATTGGGGATGTCAGAGGAAAACTGGATGCGATCCGTGTGCGGTAATTACATTAAAAAAGTGGTAGTTTATTCCAAGAATGTGAATTCGTCGTATAAATTAGCAGATTTTTTTAAAGAATTATGTTTTACACGTAAGCAGATTATAAATTTAAGGCGATTACATCTAGAAGCTATAAGGTATCTCAGCCGGCCCTGCGAGAATCCCCCATAAAAAGTATTCCTCACATGATTGGATTGCTGAGAAGGAGTTTAAATTAGATTGTTTACCTCCAGAAAGCAATTCTGTCAATTGTCTACTTGCAACCAGTGCACATGGTAAATATATATTTATACCTACAGAGAACACTGCACATAGTTGGCAGCTAGGTATTGGTTCAATCTTCTGATCTCAGCAGAACTTAGTCTTAGATGTTATTGCCTCGTGTTTTAAGGGTTGTTTTGCAGTGGCTGATCGACCATCTTGTTTTTCCACCCTCTTCATCCTCGGCGCTCCTTTGTCAGCTGGAATTAATCTGAAATAAGACGAGAACATTTTTAAATAATGGAAAAAAAAACGTGACGTTATGAAAAAGTTAATTTAGTTTTATTGAAAGAAAATTTTTAGAATCTTTAAGACGTTTGTACGAAAAATGTTAAATTATGGTGAATAACCAATAAAATAAAATTAATAATTAAATATTACCTTAAGTACTAACAAAGGTATGTACCTACATAAAAAATGTCATTGCATTTCTATTTGAATTAAAATAAATCACTTTTTAAAAAAACACTGATTTAATCAAAATAATCAACATTTTTCACAACCAAATGGTTTTGAAACATGTTGATAATTTGGATTAAATAAGTGGTATTTTAAGAAGTGATTTGTTTTAATTCGATTAAAATAACGCCACAAAGATTTTGCGAATAATGAAGAAGTTTTAATGTTGGTTACTGTATGTTTTATAATAAAGAAAAATGGGAAATATTAGTTAAGTACCTATTTAATCATTTTAAACACGTATACGAATGTAGATGTTATACTTGTATTTTTTTTTTAATTTTCGCCCTTATTTATTTTAAAAAGCAGCAGAACAGGATATGCCAATTATCAATATTTGAAACCAATAATATTATTTTATGTAAACCTGCGTATTACTATAATTATATGTGATAGCTGTACGCCCTTCCATAAAAGTTTGGAAAAGTTTTGGAAAGGTATTTTTTTACATTAGCTCCTCGCAGGAGGTTTTGAGGAAAATAATTTGCTGGATGCTGCATGGAGGGTGCTTTTAAGGAAAGGAAGAAGAGGAAGTTCTCGGAAGGATATAGGTGTGAGGGGTGGGTAGGAATCTGGGGAACATTGTGTCCAGGAGTAACGAATGTATGAATCCATCCCTTCAACTGCGGTGCAAGGCGATGGGTCGTGGGATTCTGGCTGGAGAGATCAAAAGACCTCCTCAACCAGTCTCTCTCGATCCGGATCCGGCAGCAAGTGGGCAGACACATCAGCCACTTAGACCTTGACAAACCTCACCCCATGAACCCGGGCATCCCTGCTAAGTCACCAAACTTGGCGAACCACTTGGGATGACCTATGGCAGAGGTGTTGGTTATCTAATAAATGGTTCCCGGGGCGGCTGTACCCATACCCGCCTCCCAAAGTATAAAGGTATAGTGGCAGCAACGTATAAAAATAAATGTGCCTCGAAGACATAAAAAAAATTAGTTAAATAAATTAAATAACAACTTCAAAATAGGCAAATTTACTTTGTGGCGTCATCATTTAATAATGAAAAACAATTACTTTGTGTAACAACCACTATTTAATTAATTAGTTTTTTTTTAACATAGTTTTCGAAACATGTTGATATTGTTAATTAAATAGTGGTTGTTACACAAATTAATTGTTTTTCATTATTAAATAACATCTACCCACTTTATTTTATTTGTGTAAAAAGTGATGTTTTTGTAAGATTAGAATCAAAATTGAGGTTCTCATAATATAAAATAGCACCCTTAAAATTTTTTCAACATAAACGGCGCTGTATATTAGTTTTTATGTTATTATTAACTGGTTAGTTAAATTTCCTCGGGCTTGTACGTCGATTACGCACTAAAATTTATTCATTCACTTCCTATTAACTTTTAGTGATCGAGGAAATGCAAAACAAAAGGCCACTTAGTTTACCAAAACATGCCCACATTCTATAGTAATTTTATATAAAGGAGGCAATTTATTCAACACTAACAAATTCCAAAATATGAATTTAAAGTAAGCTACATCATACTATCATGGTCATTCAAGTGTCGATAAAATTATCATCAGTTCCTTTTAAAATACCTTCTCATGGATATTATTAAAAACTTGCAAATTTAATGGTGATTTTTAAATAAAAAATGAATGTAAAAAATAAACATCCTTGTATCAAAAACAAAGTGGAAAAAATAAATTTAGCCTCTAGGCTGAAATTCTACGTTGCTTGTTTTAAAATTAATTTCGCATAACTGCCGACAAGGCTGTACAACGAGGGCCTTCAAAGTCGAGCAAATACATAACACGTGTTTGCCTGTTCAATACTTTACATTTTACATATTTTATACACAAACACCTTCTCGGCTTCTTATTTATTTCTTATCTTCTCCTTTCTCTCTTTATCCAGAAAAGTTCCGCTCTGCAAGACCTTTCTCTAAAGAGAGGTTCTAGCAGCCATTCTTATCTACAATCATTCTGTTAAAAAATAAGTAATTTGAATAATAACAACAGAATCTGCCTCTCAAAACTGTACTACAAAAATAAGGTTTAAATTATAATCGTTTAGAGCTTTGTGACATAAATTGGATTATTATTAATATGTTTAGACTGTTTTTTGTTCCTGAATCGTATCTCACGTCACACCATATTTGTGAACTATAAAAACACCTGAGGCAATTTTTCGACCAACGAATTTCGGTATTTTATAAAAAAAACTGGCGTTGTAAGCATTCCTCCGTTATTCAGAGTCGAGAGGGTGGGTAGTAGAAGTTGCGGCCAAAAGTGTAGTTGGGAAACATAGCCCTTATGCCTACGTGCTTACGGGTCTATATCGCTTCCCTGGAAACGGAAGTACGAGGCTTTCTTTGCCATCTCGGGGTAGCTCGGTTCAACCCTCATCCCCGTATATTCGTCTGGAAAGGGGAGATTTCATTTGGGGCTGAAGAGAACTCTTGTGCTACGGGAGAACACACCGATGAAAGGTTTTTATTATTTTAACATTCACATTTATTTTACGTAAACCTGTTTGAAGTGAAACTTATGTTTTCAACTAAGTATCTACCTAAAAAAACGTTTAAGTTTGGAGGAAAACCTGCCGATTTATTATTTAGTTACAAAAGTATGTCGCTATAAATTTCTCAACAATATTTACATATTCACGCCAAAATGTTTGTCGTTTCGTAATTTAAAGCCTTCATAAAACGATGAAGAAATAATATACGACGGGCGAACAATAATAATACAATATTTCTCACGTGGCACGGAATAGTTGAGGCGGTAGAGCTCCACCGCCTACCTAACATTTTGGTACTTACTCCTATAAAATGGGAAGTTTATGTTTTGAATTCAGAAAACCCAGGACGATACCTACACTCCCACCTCGGCGTGTAACGTTATTTCGTCCGTATAAACTTTTCGCGTTCCGATAAATTCTAACACGAACTGCTAAGAACATTTTCGAAATTCACATCACTTTTAGAATTTTCATTATATAATTTCATTTTGATACATGGTTTCCTACAATTTTTAAGAGTATTAGAAATGGTTTATTACAACTCTGTTTTTATATTAGAACAATAATTAGAATGATGCGTATGTTCGTAATTCCGAAATCAGCGTTTTCGAGTTATACACAAAAGCATAACCTTATTTCCTCGCCCATACGGGTATTCATCAAACATAAAATATACATTTATGCCACTCGTTTACATTGTATGCCCATTTATGCCACAAACACTAGTCTACCTAATATTTATGTAAGTGTTGTGGCATATATATGCGAGGAAA
Organism: Glyphotaelius pellucidus; assembly: GCA_936435175.1. Lineage (NCBI taxonomy): Eukaryota > Metazoa > Arthropoda > Insecta > Trichoptera > Limnephilidae > Glyphotaelius > Glyphotaelius pellucidus. The sequence goes on along the minus strand of OW386552.1, from coordinate 6,266,674 downwards.
TAAATGTGTAAGTATGGTTTTGTATGTAACTCAGCACAGGTAAAGCACCTAGTAAGGCCTTCATTATCTAATAATGTTTTAAAATATGTGTAGTTATTGTATCTAATAAAAAATAAAATGTTTAAAATAAAATTAAAAAAACTGATTTCGGAGATAGGGTTCTAATTATTATCATTATTACCGCACGATGTAGATTTCAACATGTTTGCGTTCACATTTGAAAACATTGAGGTGAAATTAATTTAATAACATAGAGAGTTAGACATAAAATGTTTCCAAATATTAAAGTTTACCGAACTTTAATTTCAATAATCACCATTCTCGGTGGTTATTGAACATCTGGTCTGTTCTCGCCGATAGACATAATTAGCTCAGCATGAAGAAAATCGAAAAGATAACTTGAAATTATAATTGAAAAAAATATTTCTAATAAAAAACACAAAGTGTTATGGAGTGCCAAACAAAAAAACTAAATTGAATTCAATCACGACCTCACGTATTTTAACAACAAGATTTAGAAAGATTGCTTATAAATTTTAAGATCTCCTAAAGTTAAAAGGAGCGCTTGCCTAATGCCTGAATAAATTTTTACAATGAATAATAACATCGGCATTAAAACTGCAATTCAGTTATATTGGAATCTGAATAAAATTATGGAATATTACCTTATTTATTGAAATTGGACGATTCGGATGAAGCAAAGTACGTTTACCACAGCATGTTTGAAATCAACATACAAATTGTGGAATATTTAAATAAAATCAATGCTTAAAGCCAGTATTTTAGTTTTTTCAGCTCTTAATAAAATGTCACTGGTAATATTGGCGCTTAATGTATATAATTAAAATGATATTTTATGGAAATCACGGAGTTTGCATGGCTTATAAAATTAAAATTAATTCTATAATTATTTAGGTAGCTAGGTACCCAAAAGACGTAGTTTGCCTATGAATATAAGGCCTCTTTTGCGTATTTTTTACCAATGAAAATGATGACTTTTCGACTCAATTTGCGCAAACACGACAGGATGTTTTATGGAATTAATAATTATCATGTAGGCATTTAGAACACCAAAAATCTAACAAACTTTTGCAAGGCTTCTAAGGCTATTCAAAGGCTTTTTCGAGTTTTTTCACACTTGCATATAATTTCGTCCTTCCATAAATATCAACATTACGTCAGTTTGTATTCTTTCAGTTCAGACCTAACCTGGCCGCCCTTCCACACTTACAAGAGTAGGTACTTCTTACCGAAGAAACCAATCTGATAGCGAGGGGGTGTAACTTCACCCAGGTATTAGAGCCTAGGTAGGGTCTGCTCACCCCTAATTTCCTATGGTAGGTTCTTCTGCACCTTCCTACGCATGGTGATGGGGTTGAATACAATAGGGTAGAGTTGTTTATGCATAAAAATAAATTGTCCAATGCCAGACAGACGTTCCCGACATGCAATCATTTTCGCGTATAAAATCTTGCGTTCATATTTTGTACACATTCAACTGCAGATTGCATGCAAACAACGTGTTAGGGAAATATAAAAAAGAGCTTCTCTTGCTATCGTGTCCAAAATATGAACATGGTTGTGACAATGCAGTAGTTTGTAGATAAACATAAATTTCTATGTACACTATTGCGCAGTCTACATTTGATATACGCCTGCGAAGATAAATTCTTTAAGCGTAATGAAATGATTAAATAAACCCGTTTATAAACAGAAGTAACCGATTGATTGATTTGTATTTGTAACTATAGTTTTATCAATCAATTAAAAACGTTTTATTTTTATTGGGAAGATATTCTGGATACCGACAGACTTCTTAAGAGCTCGTAGCATTACAAAAACTATGGTTTTTAAATAAAATTAATGCCCAAACGATTCATTTAAAATGTTCAAAAGGCTCATTGTATGAGTATGTTGTTATGTTGTTCGAAAGCTCGCATTGAAGCTTTTTGAATGTAGATTCCACTTGAAGATTGTGATTTAGAAGCATGAGTGAATCCATTTGGGGAATACTTGTGAGGCGAGCTTTAAACTCGTGTTGATGAGGGTATGAGGGGCGCCCGAAAAAATAATGCATAGTAGGGAACTATTAAGTTTTTTAAGGGAAAGGTTTTTTTAAGGGAAGTTTCCAAAATAACGTAAAATATATATTTTTTTGATTCAATTGAAGGATAATAAAAAAAGTTATCTTTAAATAAATTTTAAGTCAATTGGTGCCTACCCATCCACGTAGTTCTCTGTCAATCTGATGTATCATAATAGTAGCACTGATAATAATAATATGACAAATTTGCAGTGTTGTGAAAATCACCTCCAGGGCGCTCTACTCTAATGTGACATTCTAGACTCTATCTAATTATGCATAAACAGATACAGTAAACACACTTTCATGTCACTTCAGATTAACACCTTACATAAGAAATATTATTATAATATTAATGTTTTTCAATTTTCTTTAAGATTTTTAAGTTTTAAGTTTCGGAAAACTTGATTCTATTAGGGGACATTCAATATACGAACCCAGTGTTCACACTTCGTTAACATTTGTCGCATGAAAATGAATATTAGATTTTTTTTTATTTTAGCTGTAGATATCCCTAGTAAAACCGGTCGTTGGCTGAATTGGCATCGCGTTTGAGTCCCACTCAGGCGTCACGTGTTCGATACCTTGGCTGGCTAAGTCCTCCATAACATTTTCCGCTGAGTGTGATGGTAGTAGGACGTTCTCAAATATTGCCAGATTATTGGAAATCCGCGAATGTTTGAGTTTCTTTAAAAAATATATTTATACGTTCAATCTTTTTATTTATTTATTATCTTTTTTAATTTATTTATTTATATATATATATAACAGTACAATACCTTACAAAATTATGCTTTTTTCGCCAACTGTTAAGGTTTCCGTTTCAGGACAGCCAAATTGCACAATAGTTCATAATATTCTAAATACTTAAAGGAATGATTTCCTTATGTCCTTGAAAGCATCGCATGGATGTGATTCTTACTAGGTCATTTTGGAGAACATTAATGTTTGCATTTGGACAAAGGAATGGTTTCTTTCAAGAGATCGCAGGATGAGATGCTTTTAAGGTCATTTTGGAGAACAGGTCATTTTGGAGAACAGAATCTAAATATGAACTTTCCAAAATGCATAATATATATTTCGATTTTTCTTGAAATATATATTATACATTTTCATAACCCCAAGAGTATTAATGTTGCCTATTGCAAATGATTTCCGATAATGCTTCAATATTATAAAGGAATCTATACCGACATCTGTTGTGAATTTCATGTACGAAATTGATAGGAAAAGCCATCAGCCCAAAAAGTTGTGGAATGCTTAGAACGAGCCTCGCATTTGTCAAAAGGAATATTTATGGTTAGGGTCAACGTTTGAATCATATGGAGCGAGGAACGATACATTGATCCTGGAGTGAGATCCATTATATTTATATTCACTGAACTGAAAAAACAAAATTAATGTTTGAGACTGCCTACATAACGACGTGATAGCTATTAGAATATTTTTAGAAAGAATAGGAAACAGGTAGATTCACAACATAGGAGTTGATGAATTTTTAACAACTAAATTATAAAAAAAATATTTTTTTACTATTTTACCGCAGGGGTAAGAAGATAAATTTGAATGCACGGCGGAAGTTATCCACGTTCATACATCTTTTATTCCGAATCTACATCCATGATTTCATTTGAGAATCTTGTCGATAAAAAAAAATCACATCTTGTTCGTCCCGGACCTTTTCAATCCAACAAATTATAATAAAGAAAGGAAATACGAAAACGTCACAACCTGCTGATTGCTAGAAACGTGCATCAAGATATGTGACGTTGTTCGGATGAAAGATTTTTAGGGGATGATAAAGACAGGGAATAAATTTGCTATATTATTTTAATATTTGTGTACGCAAGTACCATTTTTAAATATGAATACCTCACTGCTCCCGTCTGGGTCCAGTGGGACGATGGCATCTCCAAATGGAGTATGTTGTGTGGCAGAGAAGTAAATAGAGAGGGGAAGGAGACGGAAAGAAAAAGGTGGGGAAATACCTGGCTATTAATGTCTAGTCACCAAATGGCTAAGAGCAATTTCAAGCAATATTCTAAATCTGAATGGTACCTTCTACTCTGAATCATGTCGAAAAATATACATTGTAACCACAAATCAATCAAACAAAATTTATCAGTGCCCGCGGGGATTTAAACCTGAATCGCTTGTCGAGAGCCTTGCCGTCGAAATTATTAATTATTATTTTCTCTGACTATTTTTATGTAACTTCTTGTAAGTTCGTTTCTGATTTTAAAGCTTGATTTGGATAAATATTATAAATTAACTTATCTTTTTAATATTTCAGAAATTCAGATTCGTACAATTTATTTTCCGAACGACTTCTGCTAACACACTAAGAAGCCAATTTTATTAAGAAGTTCGGATCTGAATTTCTGGGCAAACAGCCTCACTTACCGTATAAAATGCTAATTTTGGCAGAATTCTACGGCGAAAGCAAGAAAGCAATTTTCCAGAGAAATTTTTCTTACGTTTTATCTCGAGATACCATGAATACAGAGTCGTATAATCAGAAAATTCATTATTAATCAATTCCATTAAAAATATTTCCATTTAACTAATTATGTAGGTACCTACCCACATCGAAGTAGGTACTCGAATGAAATCCAAAAGGTGTCGATTCTAATTATGATGATTCAATCGTCCTTATAAAATTCTCGATCAGAATCCCCGCCTCTTTTTGGAAGGGATTTAAAAATACTTGGGAAGTCTTTTTGGAAAGGGTGGAGAAAGGTGGGGTTTTTTTATAGATTGTTTCGTTAAGGTCTGTAAAAAATATTATCTCCTTTCTTACTAAAATTTAAAATCGATATTATGGAACAAAACAACGTAGAGTCTATGAACGTTCGTTCTCCACTGCAATGAAGCGTTAACTGTACATAGTCTTTTGACCGGACAACATAAGGTTTAATTCTCAATTTAAAATTCGTTGAACTTTAACCATTTTGATTCAAGCCGAAAAAACTGCGCAATATTGCAATGTTTTGTTTGATTTTGAGAAATTCTTGCACAAATATTAAAATGCTATCCGATTATTTTCTAAAGAACTTAATTTGTCACGTTGTACAATAAAACATTATCCGAAAAGGGGTTCATTAGAAGGAGATTTTGCACTTGAAAGTATTTTTTATAGGCCGGATTATTTGCTGGTTACGCTTCAAACAACTATTTTTAGAAAAATCTTTTGATTTACCTTAATTACTACAAATTACAAGTATTTGCAATCGGAGCGATGGAAAAAATGACAATCAAAATTACGTAAAAAAAATTTAGGTTTTTAGTCAATTTCTTCAAAAAAAGCCTTTTTAAGTTAAAACAACGCCTTTTCGATACGAAAGTTTACCCTAATTAAATGTATTTACCAAAGCCTTGTTTTACTTACCTAAAACTTTCACATCTAACATATAAAATATCTTATACAATTTTAGATTTTCACGGCCAAAAGTATTTTCGTTATTTGTTTTTGGGGTGTTATGCCGTGTTGCGCTACTTCCTTTAGCCAACTTTTCGGACAGCGTGACAGTGTCCATCATCAGGGTAGATGTGCAGATGATTGATACTTTCAGTGTCCATCACATATCTGCCCTGATGATGGACAATGTAACACTGTCCAAAACATTGGCTAAAGAAGGAGGTAGCGCAACACGCCATAACACCCCAAAAACCAATAACGAATGTAATATATCTCTTTTGATTTTTTCATTCAGTCGTCGTTTAAACCCTTTATTTTTTTTTTAACGTATGTGGGTATGATTTGATAATTATTTTTTTTATGTTGTGGTTTAGGTGTCTGATTCATCGCACGACGTGACGTGACTTTTTAATTTAAAAAAATATCTGTTTTATAGTTAATGATTAATTGTACCGACTATAAAAGCAAAACAAAAAACTAAAAGGAAACTGCTTTAATTTTCCAAGGGCATGTTTCAATATAAAGCAAATTTTTGTCACGTACTACCTACGTGCAGGTTCACACCTCCACCTAAAATAGTCACTTAAATTTTGCTCGTGTAACACAATATCTACGGTAGGTATCGATGCTGTTGCCATACAAAGAAGTGTGTATACCTTTAATAACAAGTTCTCAAGTAAATCCTTAATCCGGCCCAGTTCTTAATATTTCCCCACTCCTGCCCGGCGGCTTATCTAATCTTGCGGAAAATATTCCGAAAATCCTCCACTTTTTACCTGCCTACATTTACCAAAATGTACGCAATTTCCCCCACCCTCTCCCACCACCTACCACTCCTCCTGCCCTTTATCTACGCCCTTTCACCGATCCCATTTGTTCCGCTAAATTGAATTTAAATTTTTTGCGTTCGCGCTTTCCGGACTGGCTCGGAATTGCTTTTGTTTTTCCTTCAATATTTTTTATTTTGTAGGCCAAAGTATTTTTAAATTGCCAGGCGGTAGGTAGGTAGGTACCCACATTGTTGTGAGCGCGTTTATATGAAACTAAGAATATACCGACCTCTTTGAATACACCCATTGTACGTAGGTGCCTACAACACGGCGAAGCAAGATTCGCTTTTGATAACATACACTTTTTGTCTTCTGTATCGTTTGGAATTCCAAAGTATTTTCGGAATATTTTAAATGTTCTGTTTTTTAAATTGTATTTTTTCCAAACGAAAATATAAAAAAAATGTATTTGTTGAGTGTATTCTAGACACTATTATATTTTATTTATAATATTAGATTAATTGAACATTATAGATTAGTTCAAGATGTGTATGTCTACAATGAATTAAAGCAGAGATTAAATGTGGAGAGACTTATCATGGTTCTGAATACTCAGAAACGTTCAAATTTCTCTAGAAAATAACGATTGGCCTGCGAAAGTTTTCGAATTGAGTTTTTAGACACGAAAGGATGTATTTTTATTTTTTTGATACGAAAAGATGCATAGTGCATGTATAGATAGTTTTTTTTCATTTACTTATTTCTTTCAATAGTGTAATAAAACACACAACGACGACTTTTTGCTCTTTCGAAAATATGCAGCACGTTACTGCGAAAAGAAAAATAATGTCCACCAGGTACCTACCTACTCAGCTTAGGTTATTTATTTTACTGTTCAATTTAAAAAAAAACTAGTTTTCGTATTTGATACATTAATTATAATTATTATTGGCTTTAAGATAATATTTTTAATCTTTTAATCCAATACCCGAAACCAGTTGTTTCAAAGTTGAAAATTAAATTTTCAACCGAATTGTTTTCCATGTATTTACATTATTGTATGATAATGAACAGGTTGTTATCATAGAAGCTAGGTTTCACATCAGGTTATGCTAATTGTTCATTAGGCATTGGACTTCTTATGATAATGTCGCATTTTCAATGTATTCAATTAAGAAAATAATTAGACACTAGAAGATACCCAAACGGCTAAATTAGCGACAGAAATTTATGTGAATTGCGTTATTTTTTAATCATTTCTCCTTTTGAAGATAAATTAGATTTATTTTAATTAGAAGTTTAGATTTCTAAACGCCCATTTAGATTTATTGAAAATTGGTTTTCATTCGAACGTACAAGTAAATAATCGATTAATATTATGTATATGAAGGAAACTTTACCAAACTGGAATTTACGATTGCTATGGTGGGCGCTTTCGTAAGCAGAATTTCATCATCGGTTTTGCCAAGCTCATAAATATGTCAAAAACACCTTGCGAAGCATATTCCTGAAGTATGCCGTAGGTAGGTGAGCTTAAAAGGTTAGTCGTGTTATATTATTATGTTGCTACGTTCCACATAAGTATAAAATCGACCTTTGGCTGGTAATAATAGGGAGAATTTATTACGTAGAGAATAAAATTCTGAAATTCGATATTCGCGAAGAAGAATTACAATTATTTCTGAATGTTTTTGTCATAATGAAAAATTCCACTTTACAATATTTAAATAATTAGGCGCATATATATGATCTTTCGGTGGGTTATGTTACTTATTTATTTCCTAGTGAAGGGTTATTCGTATTCTTTTACGCAACCGCCACGTGCTATTTATCCGGGTCAAGGAACGCATAATAAAAGATATGCAAATTTTTCTGTAAGAAGGCACTAAATTGTTGACAAGTTCCGTCAGAAGGTAAGTCTAGGGCGAATAAAACAAAATAGCGTAGGTTGCAAAATGGACATTAACTACACCGCAAACACGGTGTCGATTTTACAATGTAAACCGAACAGGAATAAAATAACTAAGCCATAAAATACATTAAGTTATAGCCAAACACTTGAAACTGCTGTGTCCTGCATATAATGTGGAGAATTTATAACACGAAGAGGCCGATGGAATAAATGCCAATTTAAGCAATTATTTGTAATTTTTACGCGTATTTTAGGATCTGTTGGTTGGTTCATGGGACAAACGGCGAGTGGACGCGATTTTTATTATTTTAGTCGTTTTGTTTATCGTCCGGATTGAGCAGAGTCGTGCCAATAATCCTTGGAATTACGCCGGAATGTCTGCTAAAAATGTCCGCCACGCGAATCAAGATCTTCTCAGGGATTACAATGTTTTAATCGAGAATTCAAATATCTGCCACCAATGACGTTGTATATAATATAAAGACGCGTCGTAGAAATCTCAGGAGCGGTCAGCCGAAAATAAGGTAATTATTATATTTGTCTTAAGTAAGGTAATTGTACTTAACTGCACTGCCGCCTAGAGTCATGTCCTACCAGTAAGTAAAATGCAAAAAATTCCCTCGTGAATGATGAGAAAATGTTTCCATTACACGACGAATACTAGTAAAAACCTAGGAATAACATTTCATTAGTAAATAAACGCAATTATTTATTAGTGAAAAAAATTATTTCGATTGTTTCAGGAAGTCATTAGAGAGAGTTAGATAGCAAACGAATAAGTAAAAAAACAACCTACGACAGTAAGTCGTCTCATATAGAATTCCGAGTAAAGTAAATTAGTCACACCCGTGATGTAAAATGTAGTATTCGGCGAAATATGAAAACGCCGCCCGCTCTTATATCTATGTCGTTCATAGACACACAAACTTTGAATCTTTATCTTTACACGTGGATAACTTCTGAATTTACTTTAAATACAAGCGTGTTTGTTACTTGCCACATTTCATCTTGAGTTTGTGAGATAATGGTGAGTCTATATGTTACACATAACTATATTGTTTGCCAATGTGGCATTTTTGAAAACTGCAAGTTACTAAAAAAATATCTACCCGTGAAAAGTTTATCATAAACATGACTGGGGCCTAAAGAAGCGCCGCAAAATACGCAACTATTAATAAATATTAATATTTTAAACAAGGTTTTTAATACTCATCTAAAGATAAAAGAAAACGATTTTTACGTATTCCAGGTAAATAAATCATTCTATAGATTTACATAATTAGATGCACAGAAAAGTTATCAAGTTTTTTTTGTCAGTAAGTTTACCTTCAAATCCTATAGACCAGATGGTAATTTGGTACCCCGTTGATTGTTGAAGAATTTTAGAATAAATGCATACAAATTTTCATCATCCGTGTGGGAAAACCAAAAGATGTTTATCTCAGTTTGTATGGTAGGTATTATGTTCTACGACATTTTTTAATAAATAAAACTAATTAACATTCTTCCATTCTACATTGGCAGGTCGCTTCTTAAATATTCCCACAGGAACCCTCCATCAATTTTCTTTGAAAAACTGTGAATGAAAATTGTACGTCAACAACCGACTAGATACTAACGTTGACTTTTTGTTGAATATCCGATCGAAAGAGCCACTCTAAATATTTCCCAATAAACTATCAACTAATACATATGCCTAGATATACGTATTTTAAAAAATATTTTGATCGACAAATAAATAAAGGGGTATCCTACGTATGTATATACATTGATCAATTACCTTAACCCCTCAGACCTTGTGCATTTTCTTTCGGAAAGTCACCGTATTTCCGCTTTACAATAATTACCAAATAAATGGATTATTTCTGAATATCTGAAAACTAAATACAGTTTTTGAGGTGACCGGCCAACTCGGAATGAAACCAACTCAGAACCATCTCAGATTAGTCATTTAGAGTGATAAAAAAATATATATTAAAAATTGGTTAAATAGGTTATGTTAGGTTAGGGTTATCGGCTAATTTAGAATTATTTTTTTCATAGATTTTAATGACTTTTTAAGGAGGTGTTGAGTTGACATTATTCCCAGTTGGCGTGGAACCAGTTTTTGAAAGGTGTTGAAATACCAATACGCTTTCAAATTTTATTAAGGGGGTGGTAAGGTTTTAAAACTTTTTTTCAGAATATTTCGAGTATAAAAACTTTACATCGATTTTCCAACAAACAACATTTTTGAAGTTCGTGAACATCATAACTCAAAATTTATTTGACCGATTCTTTTGAAATTTCGTACACTATGTTTACACACAAATCAACAAATTTAGCGAAAATCGCGTTTTTCACTTCAAAATGCAGCAAAAAAAAAACATAAAAAAACTCCCTCTTACTATCCAGGAATACAAATCGCCAGTAAAACGCATTTTGACTTTTTTGTTTCAAATGATCCGGTAACGAGTTAAAAAATTCTCTGCATAACAACTTTTATTCGAGAGGCCTCCGGAGATTCGCTCTCACGAAATTGAAATTTTTTTCAAAGATACTTCAGATGTTATACTATAACGTGTATATGAAATAAATAAACCAAAATTATTCATATCTCAAAAAAAATCATGAAAATATACCTTTTTGGCCTTTAAAACCTTACCCCCCCCTTCTTAATTAAAATTTTTAATGCAACTATAAGAAGGCTCACTTTACGTTTTTTCTAACTAAAATTGTGATAATAATTATTGACAAGTTTCATAAATTTTTCTCGAATTATCGGATATTTTGGTTTCATGTCAATTTTTCTATGATTTGCTTCTAGATATGACTACAAAACGTAATTTTTTTCTCTTCCTAATACCGTTTAGATCATATCTCTCACCATGACAGTAAGGGAGGCGTGATTTTTTAATATGATTCCTATGTTAGCTGTTCCCAAAAGCAAACACTTTAGGCTGAGGGGTTAACTGCCTCGAACCTTCCGATCTGTAGAGCCTCTATGTTATACCAATGACTATCTGTTTCAGCAACTATTGATTTTAAGCACCATAAAACCTGTGTGTGTAATGTAACAACACTCGGAGATACGGTTTACGATTTGAACTCGTGAGCATGGAAATGGCCTTTTCTCTGTAAAATGTCTAAACAATGCAACCTTGTTATTAAGGCCGATTGCACGAGACATTAATTACCATAGGAGTAAGTTATGTGGATATATTTTACGACCCTGTACCAATACATAAAAGCTATATGTACAATATTCCAGGGTATTATGCAAAGTCAACTTTCGAATTATTTTGAAAGTTAATGGTCGCGGTTCGTAGTAGGTATATATATATTTTTTTACTTGAGCTCCACACAGGAAGCCCTGAAAAAACTTTTTTCCTCATTATGTCATCTTTAGGGATGCTGTGGGGAGGGTTTTTTTTAAAGGAAAGGAAGGAGAGGAGAGTTCTGGGAAGGTAAAGGGTTTAAGGGATGGGTAGGAATCTGGGGTTCAGTGTGTTCTAGTCATCCACCTCCAAGACCTAAACAAACCTCACCCCATGAACCCGGGTACCCCTGCTAAATCACCAAACGTAGCGAACCACTTGGGATGACCTATGGCAGAGGTGTTGGTTATCCAATAAAGGTTTCCGGGGCAGCGGTACCCATCCCCGCCTTCCAAATTGTATAAATAATAATAATATTTGGATGATTTATAAAGTGCCTAAAAAAATCACCTCGAGGGCGCTGTACAAACTTACAATATATTTCTAAAATCTAGAAAAACTACGAACTAGACAAACAATTAAAAACAACTTATGGCTAAAAATGGCATCCACCGGTTCATACGAAAATATATGTACAATGTCTCGAGCAATGAACGCGATGCGTATGTATACATATAGATATTACGGAATGGATGATATAGACTACGTTTGTGACCTGAAGAAAATAATTTTCCTCAGAGCATATGTCATCTTTGGGTAAGCTATTTGTAAGACATTTTTAAGTAAGTGTAGGAGAGAAAGTTCTCACAACATTTAAGGTGAACCATGCTCGTTGTTTATTTAAGAAAGGACCGTGTTTGTCATGCTACTTAAATATGCTAAATATATTCATTAATATCTAATCGCAATTTTGATTGCTTTTTATTTCTGTATGAAGGAACATGTTAACTAGCGATTATATATGATTGTCATATAGACAACTGCCTTAATAAATGGATAAGTTGTAAAGAATATAAAAATCACATCAAACTCGTCCATAAATTCAAAGGTTATGGGCTATGTCACCATGTTACTATGTTAGAGAGGAAAGTACTATTTGGTGGAAAGTACTATTTGGATAGATATTCCCTTTCAATACAGCAATTTCAAGGTAGTTTCACCACGATAGGGTGTAAAATTGTTACTTATTGTGGCGTAAATATAATTTTACTACTCATAAAAAATATTATTATCATTTTAAAACAAACCTAACGCGTGTAAGCAGTAAGCGCGGTGCTATAAAATAAGTTCCATGTAATCGACACAGTGACTTTAGTTCATACAGTTAAAAAATCAAACACCTTATGACAAGGCACAAACTGTTTTCACTGTCGTATATTTGAATAAATATCAGTAAAAGGCTCTTTTCCTTCAGCTCATTGCTACTGTTTGTAACATTATTTAGTTACAAATAGGTATCAGCTTTTAAGAACTTTGAATCCATGTATATAGGTTAAGATAAGTTAAACCACCACGCAAAGGGAAATGAGCATTAATACTATCGGAACTAAATACTTTGTGGAAATGTGTCCCTTGTTAAGCAAACCCCTAATTTAACACATGTTTCGGTTAAGGTAAAGTCCCCAAAGCGTCCATCGTGCTTTAAAGCTCCACTAAGTCACAGGGGAGACAAACAACATTTGTGCTAGTTTCATATACATAATTTCAAGAATTTCCCCTTTTCATGAGCATCTTTACAGAGCGCGATGTTGCTCACTGAATCCAACTTCAAAATATAGGGGCAGTTCCACGTGAAATTCAACGAAGATTTGAACCAACTGGGTGTGGCAAAATTGGCTAGACTAGCGATCGACCGTCGTGAGAGGGGAAGCTAAAAGCTTTGAAATGCCAAACACGAACGAAGGAGAAAGTTTAAGACGTTGATTTACCGTCACAAAGTTTTATTATAATGCGGCTCGAAAGAGCGGGGGGAGGAGACAAAATTTCTACGAGCTCTAATTCCAGCTTCAACTACAATTTCATTGAATATTATTTTGAATTCTGTACAGGTTTCAGAGGGGGGATATGACTACCTGGTAAGTACATAGGTAAATTCGTTAGCTAGATTTAATTTACTTCCTAATTCATCAATGGAAATTACCCTAATATACCAAATTTATGATTTATTTATTTATTTATTTCTATATATTACAGTATTTACCTATAGATCAATTTCGAAAACATTTTTACATAATATATTTTGTAATTTTATTATGTTGGGTGTAAGGTAGGTTTGTGAAGGTGAAACTGTGGATAGGTATTGTTGTATGTTTCGTGAACACCTCACTAGGAGAACCTAGGAGAACCTAAACTAGTGCTGAGGTGTTTACGTGTTTATTTATGTTTATGTATGACAAGTATTTATGTGTTGTAATAGAAAGTTATAAAATTATATTTTACCATAAATTATTATTGCGTTGCCTAAATGTATTTATGAAAAATCTCACATGGCAACACACTAAGGGCCTTTGCTCATGGAGAAATTGAAAAAAAACAGTTATCGATAATTTCAACAAAATCGATATTCGGATAAGTTTTTAGATTTTCACGGCCAAAATTATTTTCGTTATTTGTTTTTGGGGTGTTATACCGTGTTGTGCTACCTCCTTCTTTAGCCATCGTTTCGGACAGCGTTACAGTGTCCATCATCAGGGCAGATGTGTAATTGTGTACTTGTGTACTTGTTAGTGGTGAAATGTGTGCTAAGTACTTGGAAGCAATATACTGTAATATAACGAAAATCGATATTTTTCTGATCTGACGTGTCAAAACATGACAAAACTTGACACATCGTGAGCCACTACAATGGCAATCTGTCAACAATGCAACTGAACCAGCGCAAGCTGCGCAGCTGGTCACCGCGGCAGTTGCGTTTCATTTGCCTTGTTTACAGGTTGCAATGGTAGCGGCTTACGAACTGTCAAGTTTTAGAGTAATCTGCGATACGTCAGATCAGAAAAATATCGATTTTATTCTGGAGGTTGATTGCTATTGCGTCGACAACCATTTTTTTCAGTTTCTCCATGAGCGAAAGCCCTAAGATCTAAACTTTGTTTATTATTAAATTGGAGGTTTAAGACTGGACCCATTCAGAAGCGGGCGAAGTAAGTGACTTTAGGGCGTTGACCAATAAAAACCATAATCAATAGCCAACGACGATATTTTGCTATTCCGTTAGTATTACAGAACGAAGTGACGCAAAGACCAAGGCACATGTACTCCCCTCGAAATACGGAAGGCAACTGAGTGCGAATATACGTTGCGTTATCGGCCTTCTGCATATCGAAGAAGGGTGAAATTTGCAGTTGGGTACCGCCGCTTTTGATTTACTGAAAAAGAACATCGCCAAAATTCATGTTTTATTTTTTTGTGAAGTTCAGAAACAAATATTAAAAAATTTTCCGATTATTTTCTAAAAAACTCGATTAGTTATTTTATACAACAAAACCATATCCGATAAAGGGTTTATAAATAGGAGATATTTTAACTTCAATGCATTTTTTTAGGCCGGACAATTTATTTTTTTCTAGGCTTATTAAAAAACTCATCAAAAAATTACTCGATATTTTTAAAGGCCAAGATGTGTTCTG
Source organism: Glyphotaelius pellucidus (assembly GCA_936435175.1). Taxonomy (NCBI): domain Eukaryota; kingdom Metazoa; phylum Arthropoda; class Insecta; order Trichoptera; family Limnephilidae; genus Glyphotaelius; species Glyphotaelius pellucidus. Next base: position 6,251,665 of record OW386552.1, on the reverse strand, counting down.
CTTGCAGAATTTAATTTCAGCATCTGTAATATTTCTAAGTTAAATCACAAGATTTTGAATGATTTTGCATTATTTCGCATGGCTTCATCTTAAAATACCATGAATGATGTATACCTACAATAATTGTAATATGTAGACCTCAGAACCAACGCCTTGCGAGGTGATAAAAATAAATCATTTATTTAAAGTTCCTTTTCGGAAAGCGGTGTTTTTCGTTCTCTGTGATTCCCAATTTTGGAGGCGGTTGTGGACGCATTGAGGGAGACCATTTGGCTTCACCAGCAGGATTCTCTCGACCCATCGCCTTGCACCGCAATGGAAGGGATGGATTCATATGTCATCTCTCCTGGAGCCACTGACCCCCAAATTCCTACCTATCCCTCATATCTTTTTCCTTCCCACAATATCCTCTCCTTCCTTTCCTTTAAAGACTTTGACAGAAAATTCCCAAAGATGGCCCCGAGGTAAGTTATTTTCCTCGGGGGCTCCTGAGTGGAGAATTAAAAAAAAAAATAATATTCACCACCTTTGTAATTAAATGAGTACCAAATACTTACTCTTGGTGGAAAAATGTGGGTACTTGTTCTGCTTTTAAAACATGAAAACGTTGAATTTTTTTATCATGAAAGAGTTGCTTCAGTAGCTACAATCTTTATTAAAAGTGCAAAAGTTTCATATTATTGGTAAAACTAATAAAGTAATTTTATATATCCACAGAACCTAGTGAAGACCTAACAAATAATGAACTTTTACTCGCATTTCTTATGAACGAACTTTATTTGTTCAACAAGAAAGAAAATCCTTAATATAAAGTCAGCATTTTATGCTGACCAAACAAATTGTTCTGCCAAGTCCCTCTGGTGTTATTAGTTAATTTGTTATATTTTGTGTGATCGTTTGTCGCAAATAGCCTCCACGTATTCTTATCTTAAAGGCTGTGTTTGTTTTAAATACTGCACAAACTGAACTGATTTAGATATTATAATTAATTAAATTAAATCTTAGTTTGTAAAACCCTGCAAAAATTCATTCTCTTTTTCCGATCGTTAATTAGTTTCGTTGTTGGCACCAATATTGCATGTAAGCGAGAAATTAATGCATTGAGATTCGAGTTTGTTTTTTCTCCTCCTCGGCATTATGTAAATGATTTTACATCCCTTTAAAATGAGGTTTCGATCGGAATTTCAAGAATCTAACGGGCTCTGCAGATAATGCGCACGGTTTCGTCTAGTAGGGAGGAATATTGGCAACCCGGGAGGCTTACTAATGGCAGTGAAAAACACATGGTGTCTGCAAAAAACTAGCAGCTTTTTACGTAGGTTTAATTAAAAATATATATCAGAACGCCTGGAGGCAGGAACTGGTGTATAAATGTTATTATAAACGGGGGGCTTGCTCTTTAAGACTGGCTTAATTAGAATCTTAAACAGGTTTGACTTCCTATCTTTGTATCCATACAGGTACTTATTTATATATATATGGAAGAGTGGAATATAGGTATTTTGTTTGCTACCTGCTGATTTACATCGTCTGTTTGGGGAACTTTAGTTAATTAGGAAGCTGCGAGTTTCTCGTACGGCGGCCATTAAATTCCAATATAAGAAAAAAAACCGCTTTTACACTAACTGAATGAAGTAAATATTCTAATTTAAAAGAAGAAAAAAACCGGGCATTTTGTCGGTAGAGTATTTATAAATGACAGAGGCAGAGATACGTGGTATTAGAATATCGAAATGGTTCCTAAATAGCTTTACTAGAAGATACTCTAGAGAAACTATGAACTCCATTGGCAGATTTCATAAATCTTATTAAAATCAGAAAATATATAATTAAGGTTCAAATTGGAACAATTCACAAAATTTCAAAGAAAATTTAAATTCTGTGAAAGTTTTATCCAAATTCTGTTTTAATTTCAGTTCTGTCAAAAAACTGGCTCATAATTAAGTAGATACTAAAGTTTTTAATTTTTAAAATTTATGAATCATTCAAATTCCCTGAAACAACTGGCACTAAGATCTAAGACTTTAAACTCAATTATCATCCTATTATTTACCAAAATCACAAAGGTTGTATTATTCAAATAGATAATAGAAAATTATCTACAAGCGTAAATAGGAATTTAATGTATTATTATTGTCTCTCATCGCTAGAGAGTTCATTCAAACAGAGTTCATGAAGACCTTTCCCATCCCACATGCCTGAAGCCTGTAATATCATTAGAGCAGTTTTGTATTGGGTATCGAGTACCGAACTCGTACACATTACCGAGCGGAGCTTTCGGGGCTTTGGAAATTCAACGTCTTGTGTGGCGCCGGGGCATGCTTAGCATTTTGAATAGATCCTATTGAAGACTTTTCTTCGATTATGTCAAACTTTTCATACCATATGCTTGATACCAGTTTATGTATTCACCGCGCGTTCCCGACCAGACGGGAACGTAGCTCGTTTTTCCATGTGTGCTCAGCTCGGGCGATGTGTAAAAACCATACATATTCTCGCTTTATGCGACGATTTATACATACGAAATGATTGTTGTTTTTTCATATTGTCGGTTAGACAAGATTTATTACCACCACCGTATAAATATTAATTTAATGTTAGGTATTCAAGAGTTTACATTGTTTATTGGTGTATTGTTTGATGATGTTTTTTCATTCAAATATTAAGTTATTTAAATATAGTTACGTTATGCACGATACACACCATTACTTCCTTCATAATTTTATCACGATATCCAATACGTATCTAACTATGTTTCTCTAACTACAAGAGATAATGGGCGCGGTAAACGGTTTGCCCTTTGAACGTTTTTCTTACCTATCTATATCGGCTATAAATAGTTGTTATTGTATGTCAGAAGCCTCGTAAAGTCGACCACACCCACAAAGGCGTTCTATCTCGGGTGGAACACAATTCGTTTTGTTCATCATTACCCGAAGGCAATTTTCTGATAACTACATCGCTTTGCTGAAAATTGCCTTCGGTAATGGCTCATAGTCCTACGCTGTGGGCAAAGTCGGTTGCAATCTTCTTTTTTGTTTTACTGCTGGCTTTTGCAAGGTAATAAAATGTCAAAAAACGTAAACAAATAAATGCGAAACTAAGTTCCTCGCTGACATCTAGTTGTTGACTTAAACACTAAACTTCCGTGCGAGACGGGAGCACTCGGGTGGTAATTTAAGTACCTATAAAACAAGGCACTTAAGGCTCATCACTCTTTTTTAACAGCCATAAAGAAAATTCTTTATCGAGGCGAGACTGTGAGATCACTCAGAGGAGTGTGGTTATCCCAAACCGAGAACGACCCCGCCGTTTAAATTGTTGATATTTAAAGACATTGTCAACGATAGCAACAACTTAATTTATGTGTTTGTTGACTCTTTTCGGTTGGAATGGTCCAGGATTTTTTTTATCGTAATAAGATTTGATAGTGGAGAACACTTTTAAACCATTTACTTCAAAAGAACATGTGATAAAACAGTCTGCGGTATATAATTACATAAAATTTTAATTGGATGCTGCGGTTATCCCACTATGTAGGTACAACCTTCCACCATTAAAAGATAAAGTTCTTTAATAGGTCGTCAATGTCAGACGTAAATAAACAAACGCTATCTCTGCAATGACTTTAATAAACGTCCATTAGATAGATACTATGTAGAAATTGAGAAGAGTTTTAATGTCGTTGAAATGCTAGCACGAAGCTTGTGTTAAGTGACTACCTTTCCTTTTAGAAATCATAATACAGGTGCTTGCAGAATCAGTAGAAGTCCGTCAAAAGATACATTTTAGTTTCCTGCTTATTGTAGGTACGCGAAAAGGAGTAAAAGCCCACACCGACTGATGATAAAACAAGCGCGGTCTACCGAATCGATCGCCGTCACGACGCTAGATGCGAGATGTGCTATGTGCGGTATGCGGCGTACGATATATGCGAAGGACCCTACGTGGGATGTCGTAAATCACACGTCCTTGTGAATATCACATGTGACAATCACAGGATCGCGTCACTTGTGATGTAACAGGGTAATCACAATTTAACGATCAACGTGGCCGTGGCTAGTTAGACAATAAAATGACGCGGAGGACTCGGCTTGCGAGAGTAGGCCAGGTCAGTTTTACAGCTCGGAATACCTTTTTTTTCGACACTAAAATGAAGTAGCTTTATGGCACAATTTGGCCGTTAATTCGGTGATACTCTTCTTGTCGAATTACATTATAAAGCGATGATAAAACAGTTTACTGCTTCGGCGTGGGAGGGTCGCTTTTAACGACTCTACTACTAGACACATCTCTACATCATTGTGCGTGATTCATTTTTTTATTATTACTTTATTGACACTTAAAATCAGAATTACGATTTTATTATTACACATTAGCGATCCATTTGGAATATATTGGTCGTAACAAAGCGGCTGCAGTACACTAAGAGACCTGTTGAACGACTACGGAATTGGTTTGTCCGATCATGTTTATGACGCATCATCGTTTGAGTGGCGGGTTAACTGAATGATGGAGGTTTGGATGTGACGTACGCCCATTACACATTACACACACATACACCGGTCCTCAGGCAGATAAATATAACTTTGTTGCCTTATTAAATCGTTTTATTATTTATATACCTTTAAGCATCTGGTATCATTATAGGAGCTTAAAAACTAACCGCAATTGCCTACTGCCTAAACCTACACCAACAAAATTGGGTGCATGTGTGAATAATTTTGTTGCATTTGAAGAGGAATAAAGAAAATTTTTCTATGGCAAAAGTAGATATTATTCTTATAATTAAACTACAGCAATAAAACATCTAATAACTTTAGATGAAAAATATTTTTGCTCCAATAGAATACAACATAATATATACCTACTTACTAAAATACACAAGTTAATTGTTATGATTTAATAATATTTGGATGATTTATATAGCGCCGTTTTTGTGAAAAATCACCTCAAGGGCAATGGCAAGGGTAATGTATTCATTGTTTTATGATTGAATGTGCTTAAGCCGCCGCTATCCGAATTTCAACCGATTTCTTACATAACTCCCTTAAACATCTGAAGATTTTAAGCTCTTAAAAAAATATATGTTATTTTTTAAGATAATATCTAGATACCTTCCACGCCGAAACGTAAATTATATGAAATTCCCTCGATTCAAAAAATCTCAAAGTATGCTACGAAAATTATTTAAAACAAGTCTATTTCTTTTATTTTACAAGTTATATTTGTGAAAAAATTCACAATGTTTCTTTAAATGATACTTAAGATACCTTCCACGAGATTTTTGCTCTATTTTAAACAAGTCGTGTTTTATTAAGCATTTTCGCAATTTTCGCTTCATTTTTATCACGTGAAATATTAGCGCGCTCTGTCCAACATTCGTAATAACACATCTCGCCATCTTCTTCTTGTTGGGCCGGGAAGCGCCGCCTTAAGGGATAACCTTACTTGGCACTATTTACACTTGGCTAAATCTGATATTTTAATTTTGTACGTAACTTCACATATTATTTTCTTTTCAGAAAACGAGTTTCGTCACTGGATTCCTATACGCAGACTTGGTCAAAATGGCGTCTGGTCTTTGGTAAGTGTTATTTGTTTTAAATTATTGGTGTAGGTATGCTAATAAGGATCAGTTTAATTCAATGTCAGCTTATCTTATTATTTATTGATATACGTAAAAATTAAAGGTCACAATGAATCCATTCATCGATAAAAGCATTGGTGGATATATAATTTCTATTTAACGTCATAAGGCGGATTTGGCATGAGAGCTAGACAAGAATTACAATAAGATTTAAATAAATAACAATACATTAATCTTTTAAATGGCATAATCCGTAAATTTAAGGCTAATTAAGTGTATTTAATGAATTAAGACAAGACGACATAATATATCAAACGTTTAAAAACAAAAATTATATAACTTAACTAATTTTGTGGTGTATAATGGTTTGTAATGTTTCTTTGTTCTGCTGAGTGGTATTTAAAAAATTCTCGCACGCAGAACTAAGAGTTGATATAAAAGAGATAAGTTACTAAAATTTGGATCTACGAGTATATTGGTGCAAAAAAAAACCCCTTGACTCACGCAGAAACGGGCGGTCCGTTTGATAGAATCTTCCAACTTAACAATCGTATTGCAATCTTTAGAGCACAGGCGTCAAGTGGGAATGGTATACTTGTTCTACCGGTATAACAATGGAAGATGCTCCGAGGAACTAGCGTCATTGATCCCCTCAGCACGTCGGGAAACACGCCAAACAAATCCGGAAAACAGCCCAAACATCGTTTCTACGACTCGTTCTTGAGTTCAACAGCTCGGGTGTGGAACGATTTACCGGCCTCTGTGTTTCCTCCCTCCTACAACATGGGTCTCTTCAAGACCCATGTTCACTCCTTTCTCTCCTCAAAAACACCCTCCATACAGCATCTTCAAAGATGACATAGGCCCTGAGGGAAATTATTTTCCTCAGGGCCTCCTGTGTGAAGTTAATTTAAAAAAAAAAAATCTCAAAAATCTTGGACTGAGGGACTAACGATAGGCCCTTCACCGAATTGGGAAAAAAATTAAGCATTCGGTTATCTATCGAATTCCAAAAGAAAATTTCGGTAAAAGATTTTTCGATCTTCAGGGATCAGTTTTACCCTAAAAAAACGTTTCCCCAAAATTAAAACTTGCTAAAAGGGGCAAATTCTACATAGGCCTCGTGAAATTTGAAAAGTGCTGACGTTGGCCCGTTTAGAAGCAAATCACTGAATTATCTTTCAAACATCACGGGAGAGACTTGATTACGCAACTGATAATCTAAATTCTAGGGGTAGGTGTATTGGTGGAAGACTTGATAGAGGAAGACGTCGTAACTCACGACTAATGTAAACTTACTTGACTGGTTTTAATATAATATTTAATATAAGCACCATTGTCTGCTGTTTTCAACATAAAGTTTTTATGAAGGGCCTAGCAATGAACCTGTTTACAATACAAATCAATGTGTAATTTAACTTATTAATATATTTAACTGCCACTTCCTTTATAGAATATCCTTAGCGTAGGTAAAGGTTCAGCTAAACAAATCAATAACAACGCCTACATTTTCTTTTTTCATGTAATTCAGTCGGCGTAAATCAATCTCGACGACTTCACAACTTATTTTTTTACGTTAGATCCGTACAGAAGGCACTGAGGAAAGTAATCTTCCTCAGGGCTTTTGCCATCTAAGGGAATGCTGTGGGGAGGGTCTTTTTAAGGAAATGAAGCGAAGGAAGTTCTGAGAAGAAAAAGTATGAGGGATGGGTAGCTAACAGTGGGTAAATGTGTCCAGGAGTGACGAACGTATGAATCCATCCCTCCAGCAGTTGTTGAGAGAGTCCGGCTGGAGAGATCAAAAGGTCATCCCTCAACCAGTCCTTTTTGATCCGGCCCGCCACGCGGCAGGTGGACAGAAGCATCCCATGAACCTGGGGTACTACCCCACGAAGTCACCAAACGTAACGAACCACTTGGCTTGACCTACGACAGAGATGTTGGTTATCCAATAAACGGTTCCCGGAGAGGCGGTAGCCTTACCCGCCTCCCCAATTGATTGATTTATTCCATCTTACAAAATATCAGCCACGACTTTTAATGTTTACTTTTGTATGTTAAAATTATTGTAAGATGTTAAATATTTGTGGGATTTGCAACATAGATTTTTACATGATTTATAATTTATTTTTTTTTACTTGAAATTATATGGAACTGTGAGGTACCCGCACAGAAGATAGTTATATAAATATGTTTTTAATTTGACTTTTTTGTTGCGTATTTTTGAAGGCAAATATTATCTGTGGAATGTTTGTTGGTAGGTACCGATCTACTTCTATACGGGAAAGTATAAGTGGGTAGGGGAGACCGGGGATGTTTAGCTTCTGAAAAACTCTTTCCCTGTTCATTTTTCCAAAAAATGTTAAACAATTAGTTAGATTTTTCATCATAAACGATTACTTCTTTATACTTTCAATTGAAAAGATATGTAGAAAATGAATAAACCCCCACAAACCAATTTAAAATTGGTCTAATGCCTCAGCAAGCATTCGAACTATTGTAAACACTGTCATATCACACCAAATACTATTGTAAAAAATCTGTAAAATTTCAAACAATATTATTCTAAGAGCACTCTCTTCCGAATCCTTTTTCTTTCCATACCATTTCCACTGGAGCTCAATCTATTTTTTCGCAATCCACTGTAAAATCATAATAACACATGTTACTAAACTTGCAGATTTTAGATTTTAGTAGAGTGTTATACTGCCCAGTCGTAGAACAGCAAGACCCGGTCGGCATTAAGTACCTATATATAAATTAAAATTGGTGATTACTTATTTATTGATTTATTTTATATTAAAACTATATTTTGATTTTGTGCAATTTTAGTGCTGTGTTTAGGTACTATTAAAGGAATCGATTCCTTTTTATAGTTACCTGATGTATTTTTATTATTTAAAAATAGTGAAATTTAAAAATGATAATTTTGTTACTTCGAAAAGAGTTACTTAACTTTATCACGATTGAACTAATAGCAATCAACCCCGATCTCCCCGAGCTGTTACAACAATGTTTAGCAATTCGTAGGTAATCGTGAGTAGGTGTTAGGATTCAAATGAGGTACTGAAAGGTCTACGGCCGGGCCTTATCTTCGTGTTGTGTAATCAATACAGGTAGGAAAACAACCTTAAGCCTTCAAATATCTCTGCTTGAAAATACAAGGCAGAGTAGGTGTTTGTATATTCGATACGCACCGTGGAATAGGAACTCCACCTTGCGCAACTCGAATTTAGAGGCTTTGAATATCTTAGTAAGTTTAAGAATTTTTAATGAAATCTAAAACTCGACGAAAAAATACAACAATGCACTAAATATTATCAAAAGTTGATGTTTAAAGAGCCCACCTATCTAGGTACTAATTAATTGTCTGAATTACGATTGGCAATAAAGGACTTTGCTTTAATGTTTTATTAATTTTTTTCACTTGTTTGAATTCATATTAGGTATAATATAAACAATTACACTATTTTTCTGCACGTCTACGCCGACAGGATCGTCTTTGACTTTTTCATTAATTTATTTTAACTTTTCCTAACACATCTTTCATCACCCAACCCCTCTACCTACGTAAAAAAACCACACAGGGCAACTGTTTTACGTCCTTCATATTAGTCCGGATCTCTTCAGGATTCGCATCGAATAAATCCCTTTCTACTGTCCCTGCCTTACAGCACTGTTTAAGGGTCTACTATTCGTATTTCGACCGATTTCTTACATATCTCCCTTAAACATTTGAAGTTTTTAAGCTCTTAAAAAAATATATGTTATTTTTGAAGATAATATCTAGATACTTTCCACGCCGAAACGCAAATTATATGAAATTCCCTCGATAGAAAAAAATCGCAAAGTATGCTCCGAAAATTATTTTAAACAAGTCTATTTCTTTTATTTTACAAGTTATATTTGTGAAAAAATTCACAATGTTTCTTTAAATGATACTTAAGATACGTTCCACAAGATTTTTGCTCTATTTTAAACGGGTCATGTTTTATTTACGACTAAACATATAAGCGCGCTCTGTCCAACACTTGTAATTACATATCTCTCCATCTTCTTCTTTTTCAGCGCTGTGCGTTTCAAGAGTGCGGCCTTAAGTTGTCTGTCTGATTCCCATGTCTTAACACTGTACAGACAGGAGCACTTATATGAGGTGTAAGATGAATTAAAAAAAAATTTCATCTATTCCTACTCTTGTTCGTAACCCAAGGCACCCATAGGCACAAAATTTATAATGCTTTCACATTATTTTTTTTTTATATTTAACCCATAGGCACCCACAATCCACATTCATAATGCTCTCGCATTATTTTTTATATTTTCATGAAAATATATTTGTATTGATTTGCAAAACATATGAACACATTCTCAAATTCGCACGTTTCATGGGCATTCTTTGCAATATGTAAGTCCATTTCACGAGGTTAGCTGTAGGTAGATACTTATAATAATAATAATAATTGGATGATTTATATAGCGCCGTTTTTGTGAAAAATCACCTCAAGGGCGCTGATATGCCGAAACGCATTATATTAATGCGTTTCGGCAAAACATAATTCTAAAATTGCTCCGATAAAAATTATCTAACTTTAGCGATTAAAGTTAGCCGTCCAAGCACGGTAACCGAATTAATAAGGCGTACCTACCCTGAAAACAACTCGACATAATGTATAAATCCTTGGAGTGAGAGAGAATTACTAAATTATTACAAAGACGTGCCCGGTGCCTACACGATTTTATAAATTCCAGAGGAGTTTCGTCCCAGTGGATTTAAAACCACTGGGATATGTACTTACATATTTTTAATGAGTGCCCTTTCTAATATTCAAAATGTTAAAATTTAACGTTAGTTCAAAAAGTATTGAAACGAATTCGATTCTTTAAGTAGGTACCTAAGTAGGTACCTTATATTAAGTGAACAAAAATATGAATAAAACTCATATACCAAATATCATCTTCTATTAAGTGAACAAAAATATGAATAAAACTCATCTAACATCACCTTCACCTAATATCACCTTCTATTAAGTGAACAAAAATGTGAATAAAACTCGTCTACCTAATATCACCTTCTATTAAGTGAACAAAAATATGAATAAAACTCATCTAACATCACGTTCACCTAATATAACCTTCTATTAAGTGAACAAAAATATTAATAAAACTCAACTACCTAATAGCACCTTGTGAACAAAAGTATGAATAAAACTCATCTAACATCACCTTCACCCAATATCACCTTCTATCAAGTGAACAAAAATGTGAATAAAACTCGTCTACCTAATATCACCTTCCATTAAGTGAACATAAATATTAATAAAACTCAACTACCTAATAGCACCTTGTGAACAAAAGTATGAATAAAACTCATCTAACATCACCTTCACCCAATATCACCTTCTATTAAGTGAAAAAAAATGTGAATAAAACTCGTCTACCTAATATCACCTTCTATTAAGTGAACAAAAATATGAATAAAACACATCAAACCTAAAATTCAAGATTTATAGAAAATTCGTTCAAAAAGGTTAGCTCAAAAGGGGGGTTGAGCGGTGATTGGCTAAAAAATCGTGACATGGCTTGAAGTTCATGTTCTACTGGGACATTTGAATTAGCTTCAATACAAGTGGCAGTGTTTTACTTCAAACTATCTACGGCACGATTTCGAAATTTCGAAAAGTTTTTCATAGTTACCTCGTTATAGGTATGTTGGTACATACCGAGATATGGAGCATCATTAAGTTAAAACCTAAACTAAAGGTGAAGACCTGTATTAAAAAAAAATTTCTTGACATTTTATCCCCTTTTTTCAAACTGTACAAGTTTACATTTATCGCAGAACTCTGTGTTTAATATCAGTAAAATGATTAAATTCAACAACAGTTTTCCGTATTTTTTTTAGCTATAATTACAAAGTGCTGGTAAGGTGATATTTCCAAAAATAGCTTTTAAAAATGTGTACTAAGTGTTTTTATCCATTATTAATAACATAATAACCGACTTATATGGGCTATTATGTAAATCAGATCAGATAACTTTACTCTCGCCTTTAAAAATAACACCTTTATTTAAGCGTATCTTATTGAGATTCAGAAAAAGAAATTCTTTACCATATTCGCCGAACGATAACTTCTAAGTTCATATTCCCTTTGATAATGTCGACTGGGATCAGCCTGGCTTCCGGGCGTGGCCGCCAGAGGATGCTGCGGTGTTCCAACATGGCCGCCCCCCTCCCCTCCCACGACCGCTTCCCCCCACCGGCCGCCGCTTCAAATCGACCACTCGAAAATATTCACCCCAAAATATATATATATATGTACCGCGTCGCCATGGAAACGCCAAAATGAGACGTACGTGCTCAAAAGCTTTCGATAGAACTAAGTCGTGCTCTCTCGCTCTTGCTCGCGACAATGTAGAGTTGGAAGGATGGGTGTATATGAATATTGCTTACTGTCTCTTTTCGTCCAATGGTTGGCATTGTGGAATCCTGACTGAGCAGTATTCTAACGATTTTGTCTATTCAGCGCTTGCTGGAGAACCGGAAGAACAGGTTCCTGTTGGGTTCTGAATTGGAAAATGTATTGGATGGCTAGAAACTCGCTCTCGCATAGATTCTATGTAATTTATTTTATTATTTCTATTTTTAACCAATCATCTCTTTGCTTTCATCAGAAGAGAACGGATATAAAATTTCATTCTTGATGTAACAATGATGAATATTAATATTCACAAATTCACTGAGTTAATTATTATTATTTTTTTTAATTATATGAAAACAAATTAATTAAAATACACCTCTTATTTAATCAAAATTATCAACATGTTTCAAAGCCGACATGTTTCAAAACCAATAATTTAATTTAATTTTAATAAATTAGACACTGACATGTAAATATATATTTATTTTAAACTGATTATATTTGTTACAATTTGAAGGCTAGTAGGATTCATAATGGATTTGTGTGATTCTAGTAAGATTTTTTATTTTAGTTCGCAAAAAATCCGCTGTTCGCTTTCGCTATAAGCAATTTACACGAAATAAAAAATGGATTCTGATTAATAAAAATACTTACCAATTGACGTGAAGACACGGCTTTCCTTTCTTATTTTATTTGACTCTTTTGGGAAAATAAATTTGATTCATAATTAATTTTTTCACTGAATAAATTTAGCATATCTTTTTTTGAAAGCAAGAGATCACCAAAATCACAAGGTTTATTTTAAATACAAATTAATTTTTCACTTCTTCACAAATTCTAACATAAAAGCATTTTGCCAGCAGAGAGGATCAAATGTCATTGATTTATTTAATTTAAGAATTAATTCCATGTACCAACTTGATTATTTATAAATAACAACTCAAGAACTTAGGTCTGAAAGCATCTAAAAGAAGTTCAGAACTGAAATGAGGTTGGGATAATGAACCAGGAACTGTTTTAGATAAAGGTTTAGAAAGTGACGCAAAACTGGAATGGGATTGGTCAACAGGAAAGGGGTGAAAATATTGACTTCTATCTTTTTCAGGAAAACACTTTCTCTTTTATTGCTACCTTCAAATGCTAACGGGTTGTATAGTGTTTTCAGACAGTTTTAGCATTTCTACAGTTTTGTTCACACAGAAAACATTATTTTAAGATTAGATTTGGCCAAAAAAAATAAACATTTAAATAGCTCAAAACCAAAAGCCACTATTTGAGTGCAATAATTTTTTTTTTGGAGAGAAGAGTTTTAATATCATTTAAATATAATGATTGACGGGCTGATTTATTTACTTAACTTTTCCTGCCAAATAATGTTGAAACAGGATCAGTATAAAACCCTTAAATAATGCATCCTATATCGGAGATTTTAGATTTCAAATATTTTTTTTCTTACTGATATGAAAAGATACTTACCTATATTATTCTTTCATGATAAACCCTAGAACTTTGTCTATATTCAAGACCACATAGCAGTAACATTATTAATTCTTTCAGACCTGAATTAAATTTTGATAACAACTGAATTATTTGAAAACATTTTGTGTTTTTCTTTTTTCAATGGTTTAGAAATTATTGCTACTTTATTCGAAAGAACATTAGGTCTCAGAGGACATGTTTCACATTAAATGACAAATTCTACACGCCATATCAAAAAATATTACAATTTATTTAAAAAAGAAAATACTTTAAATTTAAGCACAAACAGTAAAAAATTCTTCAAAACTAACTTTAAAAAATTTCGTCGAGATTCAATACAAAAATTACCTTTCAAAATACAAAAATGGCTACCTCTTGGACCTAGTTACAATCCAAAATAGCGCACAAATCTGTAAACGATAACCGCCAATTTTGCTTAGCTATGTAAATAGTAAGAAAAAAATCTGCAATCTATGTAAATTCTAATGTGCAAATGATCTGAAAGGGTTAACTATTATACTCACTCAATTTAATTAAAAGTCACCTTGTATAAAACTCGCCATGTTCATTTCATTGATAGTATTTTATTTCATTAAGTCATATTTCTTAATTAATATTGAACCAATATCTACAATATATACCTATAAAGGTACAAGCAAAACATATTTATATTTAAAAAAATATTCTGGGATGTTGTGCTATGACTTTTAGAACACCCTGTACTTGAATAACCACCCCGAGACCACGGCGCAATAAGGAAGTAAATTGAAAAACTTTCACATCTCTACCGATGGAATTAACCCTTTCATTTATAACAATAGCTCCCTGGGTAGTTTAAAGGAACTTTCACAATTTAGACTCAACTTTGCCATTTCTGAATATTGGATTATCCTATGAGTACTCTAGTACAAGGACTGAATCAAAGTTTTGGCCCGAATATTTCAAAAAGGTGGGTATCTAATTAAAGTTTATTCATTCAAAAAGCTATTAATTAATTTTCCAGGTAATCTTTATACAATATCTTTTCATGAGAAGGATTCGAACCTAGTTGTCTCACAATCTTTATTATATTGCTATTAAATCAATGCTTAATTGTAGCATTTATTATATTTATGAATAAATTAAATGCGTTTTGGTCAAGTGCTTTATTAAATTCAATATAAACATTTAAGATTTATAACAATACAATTAGGTAATATTTTTAAGTAAAGTAAAAGACATGCATCGTAATAATAAGATAAAATTTGTGGAAGTGTTTTGCAATGGGTATAAATAAATTATTTAGCACTTAACATAACGCATAAAATCAGTGATTTATTTATAGTGTAAATAAGATATACTCTTTAACGTGTTTTAAATTGCTTTTGTTATTATTTTATTGTGTTTATGATCATGTTGATTACCATGAATATAACCATGTATTGTAAGTGTTTTGTGAAAGTTATTGTAAGTGTAAAGTGTTCAGCCCTTCAACAATGTCTAATTATATAGTATCAAGTGACAAGAAATACAGTAAATGCAAATGAAGACGTGGAATGCTGATCTGGTGGAATACTGGTCTGGTGGTGGCGAAGTCCTTCGTTGAATGGTCCCATCTTCTGTTACGTATACTGAAGGTATACCGGAAAGAATAGCACTCAGGATACATTCAGTATACGTACAGAAAGTGGTACAAAGTCTTCAGCTGATGATGGCGATACTTCCCCTGAAACGTGACATCAAAAAAGAAAAAAAGAATAATATTTAAAAAAAAATTGAAGATTTCTCCTGTTGTTATTTTTCTTCGCGTGGTGATGATAAGTGCTGTGTGATTTGTTGTCTGGATCTGAAATGATAAAAAATAAGTTAAGTTTATATCATATTTGTTAAAAATAAATAGTTTTGGGTCGCTTCGTTAAAATAGTTCAAGAAATCAGCTGGGCGAATCTTCCCCGAGTATCGGGAGTCGAGAAGGGAGTAGGAGGTAAGCGCTCCCAAAGGCGCAATCGGTTCCGCGTTATAAAATAAAACATTCGATTTACGGCGCGTTAGGGAGCCGTACCGGCGAATACAACCGTCTCTCGGCCGTACTTGGGACTGTGTACAATGTAAAAGCTTTGCTAGTAAAGAAAACGTAAGACGACTGCGCAGCGCAGCTTACCTGCGTAGAGCCGAACGTAGGCGGGCGGCTTCATAGAAAACGCCGAGCCATCCGAATACAAAGGGGAACTAGTTCGATTTATAGACGGCAAGCTTAGAATATGATGTCAAAAGGAAAGAACGCTTCATTCCAAATAAATTGGCATCAGTAAATTTGAAATCCTCCTTTTCACCGGGTAAAGCTAAAAGTCTAATGAAGAGAACAATCTTTTGGAAGTAAAATCTAAATAAGGTATTTTTTAAAACCACGTAGCGCGACAAATTAATCGAAAGAGTAAAAACTCCAATAAAAGTGTACCAAATTTAAAGTGAGAGACATTTTTAGAAGAGATCTTTTTTATAAATTGCCATACTGTTTGCCCTAGTGATCTTCGTAGTGTTGGAGATGCCTGGCTGAATCAGGTACAATCTTCGCCGAAATGGTGAAGCTTTTGCTTATAACGGAAATAAGGGTCGTACAATCTAGATCCGGAATATTGATAGGGCGTGTTATTTAAATTTTGAATCTCCTAGGCACATTATGGTCGCTGAGCTAAACGTGTTTACCAAAATATTGAAGATCGTGATTACCTAATTGTCTCTGTATTATGTTAGATAGAAAATATAAAATGGGAAAATGCAAACGGTATTATGATTTTAATCTTGGAGGTAGTTTTAAAATTCTCAGGTAAATGTAATTTAATTAATAATATTTTGTAGCCAGGTTTCGATATGTTAATACCTACTAGTGTGTTGGGGAAAGGGGTTGTTAGGGGTGTAAAAGTGACGGTAGATACGCACACTACTAGACAGCGTCCAGACAATATAATACGCGAGTGAAATGAACTTTTTACGACCCCCCCACGCTGCACGTTGCAATGCCACCGATATTAGGTGCAAAATATTGCGAATATCTTCCATTTTATTAAAAGGGCGTTTTCTACGAGAAGTTTTAGCCAATCTTGTGCGAATAATTTGCAAAATTTAAAAAATCCAACAACGTGGTTGGTTAAAATGTAATTGTGTAGGAAGTGTTTTGTGTGAGACTTTATTTATGATCTTTGTTTTTGGGTTATTTATGGCAGGAATGCGAGTACTGTACGCACGTACAAAGTGATATTGTATTCAAAAAGGTTTTCTATTGTACAAAGTTCGACAAAGAACATTCGCTCTGCACAGCGTGGGAGATAAAAAGAGGGACCCTTCTAGGGGTGCGAAAGCAGAAAGAGATAGAAATACGGCTTAGGCACAAGGGAGTGTCAGAAATGATAATATACGATTTAAGTTTCGTGAAATTTGAGGCACGCCAAAAAGTAAAGAGAGTTATAAATTTAAAATTTAAACTTAATTTTCAGATAGATAAAGCTTGCAAAGTTGAAAGGTGCGATTGAAAATGTTGATAGATGAATCAGCAATAATGTAGATATGATATTTTATAACAAGTGAATCTTGTAACGTCTACAAACTGAATATCCAACGTGTTTGATTCGATTTGGCGGCGCTGCGATCGTTAATTTCAGTTTTGACGTTTACGACTCGAGCTATGCTTGGCAGGAGAAGATGTGGCGGGAGAAAGGGGGAGGGAACACTCACACATGTCCACTAACACATACAAAGTAGCTCTTATATGCACACACTTCCATTCATCCAGAACCATCGCAAAGAAAATTAAAGAAATATTATTGAGAATAATTACCTTTAAATCAAATGACGCCAACTTCAATGAGTGCCAACTGAAATAGAAATGAAATAGGTATGAAACTAACGATAGGAAAATTGCAAAGAAATAGTATTTAGAGGAGTGTTATATAATAAAATTGAGAGCTGCAATGGGCATTATAATATTTTATAAACAAAACATGTAATGTTCTTCAGTACAGTTTACTTCAAAATGTTATGTTGTGATTAAAAAGTATTATTTAAAAATTTGTAGCATTCTTTACAATGGTGAAGACATTTTTACTGTAGATAAATCCTTTCGATAGAGAAATATAGCGTTAATAAGTTAGTTGAGAGCGTTTAAACTCACCTGTTGTCCGGTTATGACAGATGTTTTGTTAGTTGTTGTTAATACATATTTCATATCAGTCGCTTGCAGTTGTCATCCGATGTTTTCCTTTCATTATATATCCACTGGCTGCGTCTTCATTTATAGGGGCTTTGTTAATGTCTGAAGGCTGGTTAATGAGAACTTGTATTTGTTAGTACATTTTTGTTTCAGAAAGTGTTTCAGGATGGCAAGTGTTTTCAGGAGCTCAAGACGTGCGTCGCTTTCCGGCGTCTGGGGGCGTCTGTTGGTCTCCCGCGCTCCGGGGCAGCGTCGCGACGTCCTCCCCTACCCTCTCCCCTCTTTCCCTCCCTCTCCCCCTGCCGTAGCCCTCCACCCTTTCAATACCAACCATAAAGAGGGAAAAGGAAAGCCTCACAATCCCTGGTCCCGCTTTCCAAATTTATATCACGCAGCCGTACCAGATCAAAGCTTTAATAATGCCTGAAAACAGGTTGTCCTCTTCGCTCTTACAGCCTGTTTATTCAGAATGAAGCAATCCTCGACCGTCTCTCTTTCTTTTTTGCTTTGTTGAATTTATATTAAAAACCGTATATGCAATGGTGTATTTGATGAGGCCATCTTGCGTTATATCGATAGGTTTTTTCTTCTAATTTTGTTTTCATAAATCCACCGTCTGCTTTTAATCTTTCGTTTTGTCTAGCAAACACCACCTAGTGTTTGTTTCATTCATTCACTTGACGCAGTTTGTAGTATCAGCAGATCTGGCCGATATCTGATTTAGTATAAACTTACGTCACTTTGGATGTAAGCAGCTCGCGCATCATACGTCACGGTGGCGACGTTGAGCGACGACTCGAACCTGAAAACCGTAAATCAAAATTAAATATAATTCTACGTATGGAAAGCATTAATCAACGATATTTTTGAACGTATTTTAATATCATTTTCGTAGGCAATAAATGTCAACAGCTGCTGTTGGGCGAGAGATTGAATGTTTGGAGTGTTTGGCAATAAATCATCGGGGGACAAAAACATTTCTCAAACGGACGACAGATGTCACTGTCGCTTTACTGTATTCCGTCACGGACCACTGCTGCCTTCGGTTACCTCAGGCCCACAAAGTCAATTCTTTTGATGTTGTGTTTTGTGTTACATTGTAACGCTTACGGGAAAGCTCGAGTAAACATATTTTCGCCTTATAATTTTAATAAAATTGGGTTCATTGAGATTCTATGTTTCTCGGAAAACTTGTTTTAATTTTTCGGCACATGGTAGATGTTAGTTAACGTTAAATGAAATGGGAAGCTTTTCTGGCAACAATAGGGAATTGTTTGGTGGTGTCTTGTGGTTTTAAAGTGGGCATTAAAATTATTCTGACGAATCATAGGTATCAAATATTGAAATTTACAACTTTCATTGTTATTTCTCACTTATCTTCTAACCGTTGAAAGGACCATGTTATTAATTTTCTATTATAGACAGTGGTCTGTTGAATTATTTCGAAGACTTGAGAGATACGGGTTATTTTTTTTAAATCCCTCACTAACTGCTACATATTATATTGTGCATCTTTATTATGTATAATTTTCAGTCTAGCAGTTTTTGAACATGAATCAATTAAATTTATTATAATTCACAAAAGCAAAGTGGAGACTATGAATACAAATAGCTTTTTTGATTTTCGAGATCGATAGAAAAGCTGTGTTAGATATTATTTATTAAAAGAACTTCATAAAGATCTAATTACTTTTATATTTTATCTTATACACAGCAAACAATTCTATGTTAGTCATCATCACCCACTAATAAAAGAGTGAGAAGTACAATTAAATTTTATAAAAAAGCGATAATATTTTATGATTTACGGTAAGAAACAGAAACTAAAAATTAGTTTAAAATACGCGTACTTAAAATTACATATTGAAAACAACACCGTAAAAGTAATAAGGGAGCTTAATAAATAATCAAATGACCGAAATAAAGTTTGAACTATGGTATATCATATTCAAATATCATAGGTAGGTTCCTTATACAAGAATAATGGAGGCTTTGAATAAACATATTTTAATGTTAGATAATAATCTCTTTTTTTATATAGTTACCTAATAAGTAATAAAAGCTTTAAAAACAAAAGTAAACTTTAAGATGAGTAACAAAAAACAATTAACCACAACCACAACTTACAAATTCACCACAATCATCTCAATACTTCACTTAAAATGATTACACAACACACAAATTACTCGCACTCAACAGTGCAATCAAAACAATACTAAAAATAATAAAACAAGAACTGTAAATTTCCTTAGTGTAGGCCTAATTTGTTGCGAGTCCCCGTCGCTCGGCGTAGCGCGCCGGGCACAACTTGGCCCTGTAGACTGTACTCGCTACGCACAACTAATGGAAAAAATTACTCAGGACCAAGGCTAGTGGCATTGCTCCCTGCTCTTGATATCACTCATTGGCTGACAGATGATCACGGTCCCCCATCTACGTACATTTTTTGTCACAGTCAAACAGCTGAAATTTATTCTATTCGTGTAGGGCACCAACAGTCAATGAGCCATACCCACATGGTCGCATTTGTATGTATTAACTCAGATATTATTATGTATTCAATTCATTTTTGGTGTAGATGTGTTGGACTTGCGTGTGGGGGAATTTGTGTACGTATGCGTAAGCGACATGCAGAAAATTCAAATCGATTTATACCGACGAAAAAATTGTTTGCCTTGTAAAGTACTATGTCTGTCTGGCTTTGTGATGGGAGGCGTTATACGATCTGAAGGGATATAAAACCTTCCATGTATTTTATTCTCTTGAAAACTCAATAATAACTTAAAATATTTTTAAGTATTTTTCGAACATAATTTGGCGTTGAAATTCATCTTTGTGTCGCTCCGTGTAAACCTTGTAATTAAATAAAATTACAGTAAAAAGCATTCATCTGTTGGTATTCAAACAACACATGAATACTTTCTAACTCTCGCTTTAAGTAAAGAAATCTTTTAATTAAATAAAAATTAATATCTTTATATGCCGGGTTCATAGGGTGAGGTTTGTCTAGGTCTTGGGGGCGGATGACCAGGACACACTGAACCCCAGATTCCTACCCACCTCTTAAACCCTTTTCCTTCCCAGAACTCTCCTCTCCTTCCTATCCTTAAAAAAAACCCTCCACACAGCATCCCCAAAGATGACATAGGCCCTGAGGGAAGTTATTTTCTTCAGGGCCTCCTATGTGGAGTTCATGTAAAAAAAAAAAAAAAAATGCACCAGTATTTAATCAAATAGTCGACATGTTTCAAAACCAATGATTTCCTCATCAGGATAAACATATAATGAAAATTAATAAATTTAATAAAAAAGTGAATTTGGGATTTTTGATAAAAATAAATATTTCTACTTTAATAGTCAAAATTGATCTGCATTATTATTCTCACCAAAATAAAAACCGTATCAGCATAAATCAACCATCACTTGACTAGACAATTGTAAATTGAAATTTGTGTAGCTTGGATTTAAGTGTATTCTGGAATTTCTAGGTCAACGCAACTATTTCAGCTTGTATCAACATTTCCATCAGGTAATAAATCACCGAAGAAGAAGATAATACTAATAAATATGAAAAAGAACAAGACACAAAAAAATAAAAAGTTTACGGTCGCAACTGAGACTCGAACCCAGGATCTTTCCTTTTACAAGGACAAGCGGCTTAACCAATTCGGCGACTTCAGACAAAAAAATTAATATTCTTCAAAGTTATTTTAATAGAAAATTACTCAAACAAAAAATAAATTTCTGTCAGGAATTACGTCTCGTTGCTTTGATTTTTACGAAAAGTAAGACAAGACGACATTTGATTTGTTCCTTTATCAATTTTTCCAATAAGAAAACAATGCATTGGAACTTTAACGAAGGTTGTAACTACTTGCCTACTATCTAAAAGTTTTTTTAAAGTAAATTATCAATGTTACCTATGTGAATAGCATCTACACAAAGGTTTGTTAAAGAAACGTAAGAAAAAAATCTTTGAAAATGTTCCAGAAATTTGAAGATTAAATATTCACTTTACGTATATGAATGATCAAAAACCACCATAACAGAACATGAATAGTATTCTTGGAAACGATAATTATGATTTTTTTTTATTAATTAAAATTATTATCAGAACTTATTTTTCCCTGGGTACCAATCTCTGAAAGCATCGCCCGTGAAATTAAATACACCATAGACAACATTTCTTTGAATTCCATTTTTAAATAATGCTTTCAAATAATTCCCGAACTTTTTATAGGGGTGCTTGCGCAGTTTACGAGGGGTAGGTAAACGCAAGGCGTGTCGCGGACCACAAACGCCATCTTTATTGTTACACAACTAACCGTTATTTTTATGTAAAATTTTATAATCTTGTTTGTCAAATTGCGCGGTCGTAAACCGCTTAAAGGTGAGGCTAAACAGATCTCACCATTATGAGGAACGGGATGAATAAAATTGTTTCGAACGATAAAAGTGTTTTATTGGTACCGAGGCAAATTTCTTCAAAAGGATGAGATATAAATCAATCGGATAGTAAAATACGATGAAGGATTGGGAGGAATTGGATTTATGAATTGGTGACTTGTAAATGATTTAAAACACAATTAGGCACCTACTTAATATATTTCTGTAGCTAATCACTTGTATCTACTTGAATTTCCCTGTTTCATCATTTTACCTTCAAATATATTACAGTAGGTATGTATAGGTTATTAACTACGCACTATTGTTAGTGCCCTGCTGTTACTATTCAATTTTGCATAAACTCTTATATTTTTAACAGCATGCCAACTAGTTTTGGTACAAAGTACCTACCCTCGTAAGGGCATGTTATACCATATAGTTGCAGTATTTCATTTAATGATGTCTCTTCTCAAATTATTTCAAACATTTTTATTCGTATCGCTCGTTTTTGGCAAAAATACAATTGAAACAAGCAGCGTACTTATTTCTCAGTCATCTATTTGTCAATATCCTTTCCTTCCATATTCTTATCTTGCAGTCTCACTACGTGCAAATTAGGGTTACCATAATCCGTCTAGCTTTGGGCATCTGAGAGCACATTAAAAAAATAAAATATTTTTTTCTCTAGCTATTATTTTGTGTTGAGGTAGGAATCAAAATAAAAGCTAAGATATTGTTGAACACTTCGCTATGGATACCGCTTTCATATTAATTATTTTACAGTTATTTTACAAAAAAATATATTCGACATTTGACTGCCTCTGCGTTTAATAAGTCCTTTATAAATTTGTCCTTAAGTTTAATTTAAGAATCGCAATAAAATCGTGATGTCATGTGTGTTTATTATTGTACGAGCGAGTACAAAGCCACATAATATTATATATTATTCGGTTACCAGTACTCGACCTTCTCATGAATATGGCGCCAGCATTGTTATTATATTCGGCAACCGAATTTTATTTAACTTAACTCATATTAGAGATTCAAAAGACGCTTTAAGCTAAGAATCTGTGAAGTTTTCACAGATTATTACCTTTGAAAATACTTAAAGGTATATCGGTGAAAGTACCTACCTTCGTACTGAAGCATTACTCAACGGTAACTAAATCTTCAACTATAACTTCAAAGTTATTTATTTATGATTAGAGTTTGGGCTCTTTGCTGGATAGTTTTCTTACAAAAAAACATAGTTCTAAGCGTTTTGTGGCTCAAATTTTCACCTTATCGCGCGGCTAAAAGATATAAGAAATTATTCATAAAACAAATTGTAAGAGCTAAAACTGTTTATCCTTGAGCTTAGTTGCGTGAATATCTATTACTTGGTGTATTCAATTATTTTAAATGATCACTTATCTTAAGCCGTTTTATCTACGATTTTTTTTAATCTAATTGCAAAT
Source organism: Glyphotaelius pellucidus (assembly GCA_936435175.1). Taxonomy (NCBI): domain Eukaryota; kingdom Metazoa; phylum Arthropoda; class Insecta; order Trichoptera; family Limnephilidae; genus Glyphotaelius; species Glyphotaelius pellucidus. The sequence continues at coordinate 6,228,148 of OW386552.1, read as the reverse complement.
ACTTTGGAATAAAGAATCGTTATTGCTTGACTACTTTCATCTTGGACTTTGAGTAAATGAAAAATTCCAGCGCATTTTATCTCTCATTTGATAGATTTACAATGATGCTTAATCGAACCCATCTTCTCTTTCACGCTTTTATATCTCTCAAAAATGAGAAGGAGGGAGAAACGAGATGGAAATGACGATTCAGTGATGCAATATTTTTTGGACAAGTACCTAAAGCACAACATTAAAATAAATTCGAAAGACTGACGTTCCATGGGATAGTCAAAGGTCTGCGAGGCCGAGATATAGACATGTCCATCTCTTTCGTCCCCTCGGGTTTCCAGGTTATCAGAGTGGGTCGGGAGATGACGGGACGTGACTGATGCATGACGTATGATAGTATTCGTCTCCCCCGTATTTTTATTCTTGATACGTGAGGGTGTGTGCGACCATTTAGTTGAATGATAGTGGTGTTTGTGTACGAATCACGTACACGCCAGCACGGCTATGAAATAAAAAGAACATCGAAATTGTACAAATTTATCAAGAAAAAAAAGCGCGTTTGACTTTGTTTCCGAGTCGTAAACCAAGATTTAAATACTGGACATTTTACATGGAAATAAAAAAGTTTATTAGTGTAGTGAGTTATTGTGTGCCGCTCGTTGAACTCTGTAACGTGCACCACAAATGAATGCTTGGTTTTACGACGCAAACATCACATAACATCATGATTATGCAACTTATATTAATGCTTATACGTGATTTGAAAGTAATTTGGTCATAAAAAGCCATGAATGGCAGATTGTTGGCGAAAGAGACCCGGTCGTGTGTACAAGAAGATAATAATTTGCAAGAAGTGTCAGCAGGTGAAGATAAAATGTTTCAGCCGTTAAATTAAGTAGGTACTATCTCGAGACGCTATTTAGGAACATAGGCTCCAACATATAAATTGCAACCTGTGGAAATACACGACTAACTACGTATTTGAATATAAGTCGGAAGGTTCCCTTCCAGGCTCGATTACTGACTAACATTTGTATATTTATTTTTTTAGTGTATTTTTCTTAACTGAGTATTGATTGGATTTTAAAGAATTACTCAAAAATCTTCCACCGTTTTGTCGCGCTTGCACAAATTAATAAACACATAATATTTTTAAATAAGTTGGTAGATTTCTTTTTTTTACTTGTATACCATCATACCACAGTCCCAACTGCTCCCGTTTGAAGTCAGTGGGACTACGGCATTCCCAATTGGGGGATGTTGTGAGGCTGATGAAAGTTAGGAGGGGAAGGAGATGGGAAAGAGGAAGGAGGGAAAGGAGATGGGAAAGAGGAAGGAGGGGAAGGAGATGGGAAAGAGGAAGGAGGGGAAGTAGATGGGAAAGAGGAAGGTGGGAAAGTATCTGGCTATTCAGATCTGGTCACCAAAAATGGCCAAAGCCATTTCAAGCAACGTTTAAATTCTGAATGGAGGTCTTACACCAGGGCGATACTGACAGTATCTTCCATTCTGGAACGAGCCGCAAATATACCATACATTATTCTTATTTAATTAATTGTTAATACCATACATTTTCCTCTCTTCGACTACCAACTTTCAACATTGACGTGCAGAGATTTTGCAATCTCAGGATAGTCAATCATGTAATCCTTCAGTCTGTATCTTCGAGCAGATAATAAGAGAATAGGTAGATACTTGGTGTTTTCATTAAAAATCTAGCTTTTGCTTAAAAAGGGTATTTCGTTTTGAAATTTCTCTTGCTTTTAAATGTTTTCAGCGAACAAGTGCAAGAGCCTGAAAGTCAGGAAGAAATTCTAAAGCCGTCCCGGAAAAGATGCCGCAATGAGCCTTGTCCTTGGTTCTAGTCAGCCGCGGCCTTAGCCCAGGGTCATTGACCCTGATAACATTCACACACGCACACCACCGCACATGACATGTGTTCTGGAGGTACCTTGTTAGCTATAGCTACCAACCATCCAACCAACCCACTGACTCCGACACATCGACCTGTTCAAGGAGCTTTGCCAAAATAACCATAGTCCTTCGGGAAGAAAGCGGAGAAATTGGTGATGAGTTGAGTAAGAAATCCAGTTTTAAAAATGGAATTTTAAATTCCTCAGCGCCCTATTTTTTTACAAAATCAACCAAATGGATGGATACAAAAATGAAAACCTTGTAATAGTCTTAAACCATTAGATATCCATTATTTATCGATGCCTAGCTTGTATAATAATAGGTAGTTACATTACGACATCAAAGTATTTTTAATTAGTCATATATTTTGTGAAATGGCAGCATAAAGAGAATTAACATATTATTATTATGTTAATGCCATGATATGGAGATAATTTATCTGTCGGTACCAATACGTAAGCAGTCACCGGCTTGCACCGCAGTGGGAGGGATGGATTCATACGTCCGTCTCTGCTGGACACCCTTCATACCTACCCATAGATTCCTGCACTCCCCTCATACCTTTTCTTTGACAGATCTTCCTCTCTTTAATTTCATAAAAAGACTGCTTACACAGCATCCCCAAATATGTGAATTTAGTTAAATATTTGTATGTAAGATATGAAGAAAATTGTTTCTCTCAGGGTTACCCGCGTAGAACTAATGTAAAAAAAGACAGAAACACCCTTGGAAAATAATGTACATAATATAAAATAACTAGTACATAACAAACGATAAAATCATGTGTATCTGCGAGTCGTTGTAATGTGCCAAACAAAAGCTCCATCCTATCTGCCTACACCTGCAGATAAAGAAATGGTGGTTTACATTTCTATCCATATTCCAAAATACGTATTTGCGAGTAGCATTTTATTTGTCTTAAAAAAAATCATTCTTCAAGAAATGTTACTTATAAGTAGGTATTTGGTTAGATTGAAATATTAGCTGTAATACTATAGCTAGGTTCGCTATAATACTACAGCTAGTGTTATATCTAACCTGTCACCATGGATCTAACTAGAGCTTTTAGAAGGAAGTTTTAAGTGTTTGTATTTCGTCACTGAAATTTCTACAATAGGAAAATATTGTGGGTAGCTGAAGACCCCGGTTTTATTCGTAGATACATACGCATTACGCAGAGCTTTTTAAAATCAGATACCTACAGACTGTTGCCCTACTCCTATTTTAAAGTCAGATGTTCAAGATTTCAAAATTCTAGAAATAAAACGGTAAATTTGTCTAAAAAAATAATGTCAGACCGTCCGCCACGCCACCCTTCTGCCCGGCCTCGTTATATAAGAAAATAAATGCTTGCTTTTACTGGTATAATTAAGAATGTACCCATGTCACATTATATTGTGTAACCTAACTTATCGAAGAAAGCAATAATTACTTTTAAAAATGACCGTATATGAAAATTTTCCTCGTTTTTAACCAATTTATTAGAATTTATATATCTACTATGTATATTAACTAGTTTGGTTATCTTAACCTTCCTAAAGATATTGTTACAAATTAATCTAAGTACTTGAGATAATTATATTACAGAATGTAAGGTTAACTTTACGTACATAACAAAGCATGGTTATATAACAAACAAACATGTTTTTAGTGTATAATTCAAAGAAGTGGTAATAAATAAAATAACAAGTTTGCTTATCGTAACAAGATCTCCGCTAGAAATGAGAATAGGCTATGAATACCGAAAACAAAAGTTATTATTGAAAATCCTACATTTGGCAGTAAAACCAACAACTTAAATGAGCATGTTGACTTTCCACAGGCAGGGGTGCCAACATATTTGTAAGCTTTTAATTCTGTTAAAATAATTAAATGCTATCGCTGTGCAAGTCGCTAAAATGCACTTGCCTACTAACAAATAAATAATATACTTTTTTTTACTTAACTGGGTTCAAGGCTTTACGAACAGCTGTGTCATATTATATTCTAACCTACGACTCAGTTTTATCGCTAAGATCAGTAGCGTAGTGATCGGTTGAATTTCCTGGGCATCATGCACAATAAATACATGCAATAAGCACATGCTTTACGTCACTGACCTCCAAATTTCCACTTTCTTACTCAAAAACGTGGAAATTTCTAATTCTGGTGCAAATATTTTTTTTATTTTTTATTGGAATAACTCGTGTTATATATGAAAAAAAATTGTTGTAACCAAAGTTCTTCCAGTATATGTTAATTGTAAATAAAATCAGAAATTTTTATTCGAAACTATCTATGTTACAAAACTTTCGATGTTGCAAACCAATTTTTTACAACTTTGTAATCATTTAAAAAGGTAGCAGCTAAAAATATTAAAGAAATTAGTCGAAGATAACATTGTTTATTTTGAATTTGAAATATAAGATCGAAAAAATGACAGAAAAAATTATGTCCAATGGTCGAGTTTTCAAAGGTTAAGGCGTGTGTCCAAAAAAAGACAAGAGATTCTGGGTTCGAGTCCTATTTGTGACCGTTACCTTTTTATTTTTCTGTCTTGTTCTTTTTCATGTTTTCGTTTAGATTTTTTAGTATTTTCTTCTTCTTCAATGATATGTTACCTGATGGAAATAATTGTGTTGACCTTGAAATTTCAGATTATGTTTAAATCCAAACTTTACATATTTCATGACGTCAGAGCAAATTATAATTTGCTAGTCAAGTAAACATTTCTTTTGCTTTATGCTAATAATTTGGATTAGGCTAATAATGTAAATCAATGAATAATAATGTAGATCGGCTGTTTACTTAGAAATATTTTCACAGAAAGATTTCTTTACTTCAATAATCGCAAATTCTTTACTTAACTTGTTTGTTTATTCTTAAATATGTTAATTTTTACTATACGTATATCCCAGTTGAGTGAACCATTGGTTTTGAAACGCGTCAATTATTTTAAAGTAGGTAAAACTCATTTTTATATAATTTGAGGGTTTGTTTATTAACAGCGATAGATAGAAATTATTAATGCATTCATTAAATACTTGGGGCTTTGGATTTTATCACTACGCCACTCACTAAGATATTGCCCGTAATCACGATTTTCTCATAATTTACCAAAAACTGGGCCATATTTGACCTTAGACCCACGATTAAGTAGATATTCTTTAAATTATTTGTTAATGTATTTTATGTCGCCATTAAAGATAATATGCGGTTGATAATTTTAAAAATAAAACAAACAAAAAAACTGTTAAAAAATATTATTATTTATTATTTTAACTTTATGAGTAAAACCTCAAACTGTAATATTTAATTAAATGAAGACATTATGAGCGAAACTCAATCGAAAATCTGGAAACAGAAAAATCAGAAAAAGATATTGGCACCTCACCCGGAAAGTAGGGAGGTCCTGGGTTCGAGTCCCAGAGGTGCCAATATCTTTTTCTGATTTTTCTGTTTCCAGATTTTCGATTGAGTTTCGCTCATAATGTCTTCATTTAATTAAATGTTAAAAAATAGATACGAGTCGTCCAAATATAACCATCGCTCTAAAATGAGCGAAAGATTAACCGAAAGACATTATTATTTTTGATGGAAGAGTTATGCGTACGATTACATTCATGAAAATTCAGTTGAAAACATCTGGACGGCTGGTATAAAGTGATACCAAACAAAGCTTTGGACAATTAGATAGACCATTTTATGTTTTACGTTGGCTTTACAGCGCTGTGTCGACGGGCTGTCTCCCTTTTCTCGGTGTTAGGACATCGATTTTCCTTCTTCGAAGGCTCTGTAAAGTAGATGACACTTTTGATAATACGCTTAATATTAAATGTAAGGCTTTGCGTGCTTTAACAATTTTCCTCTTTCTGCTTACCTAGTAGTTATCAAATTTCAACAATTAAAATAATGACTTTCCATGAGCTTTTTATATACATAATTATAACAATTCATTCTGCTACAGAAAGTGGATAATTTAATGTAGTAAAATGCAGATGTAATAATAATATCAATGCAAATAGTAAATGTCTTAATTCCTTGTTGCTAATTAAATCTTAGTTACCTACATACATTACCATGTAAAATGCGTGAATTATCCAACGCAATTTGTTGCTAAATATAAAAGTAGATATATAACCATTTAATGTTCTTCATGACGTCCAGCAATATAATCAAATATTTATTTGCTCAAAGAATTAATGAGTGTAATTTAGACTTCCTAAAGTTGAATCTGAAAATTTGTTAGTAACAAAACAAAACCTGACTCTCAGATATTCAGGTCTAACCGATAGATAATCTGATGATTAAATTTACCATAAACTCGTGAAATCATTTGAAAATAATGTAAATGAGAATCAAACGCATTTAAAGGTTGGAAGAGGCAAACTTTATACCTCCTTCTACGTTAATTGTGTCATCCGGGTGTTTTAAATTAACACATTTTCATTTCCGCTCTAAGGTTCCTTCAACAACCTATGTAGGAGAAAATATAGAATAACCATGTTAATATTCTCTTCCGTTCTCCTCTCTCCCAAGGGAGGTTTCCCAACCAACCCTTAAGTAGTTTCAGAATCCTCACTGCGGAAATAGCGATTAGTTACTTTACGGATTGCTTAACAAAAGACGGAGAAAATTACCCCTCATTCTAACAGTAGGCACTTGTTCCTAACCAAAGTGACAACCTTGGAATACCAGAAGTCAGAAGTTTCTTGGAATATTACACTGTAGTATTTCTAAGAGTAGGGACTACCACAATTCCAAACCTACGTATGTAAATTTGTAGCTATATACCGTGACTCTAAAGTATCCGAGGTATACAGGAGGAGACATCTAAGAAAATTCAGTCTATTTCACATGCACGCTTTTCATATTTTGTTACGAAAGTGCTTTATGAAATTTTATTTTCTATGATATTATGCTCTAAATTTAAGAATCTATCAAAGAATCAAAGCTAACTAGACACCTACCTACAAAATAGTATCCCTTATTTCCTTGGTAGAAATTTTTTCCTATTTCGCAAAGCCTTCCTTTACCGTGTCAGCAAAATGTAGCCCTCTAGATGCTGTTTTATATAGGTATCTACTTATCCACCCGACTAGCTCTTAAAGTGGATAATAATTGAATGAGTATTGATTTTATTTTTGTAAGCCTTGACTCAGAGCACACATAAAATTTCTATCGGAATAAGAGAAAATTATCCTTTTCCGATCCTTTAGAAAAATATAATGGAAACATAATTAGGTTGCCTTACCGAGTTTGCGAAAAAGTAGGGCGATTAGATTTCACGGAAGAATTCCGCGCAGCTTCGTTGTAATATTCATAAATCAGAGAATCATTATTTGCAAAGGCCGTGTAAGATAGCAGTCTAAAAGGTTTTATCCGCCTTTTTTAGCTTCGAAGTGGAGATAAAACACTTTTTGTTCTTTTTATTCGGAACGGAGACAATAAGAGGGAAGGGATTGAAGCTACGGCGGGAAGGATCCGGGATGTCCCAGCCTCCGAGACATAAGCCGGGCAGTAAAGTCTAGGTTTCTACGATTTGAGTCTATCCACATTTTATTTCCTGCAAATAAAATCTGTTATGTATGCCTCTAGAACTATTGGTGGACCATTGAAAATCAAATCAAGTTATCGAAATTATTTACTTCAATTGAAAATCATTTCATTTGAAATTGATACCTAGATACTCACTATTGTTTTCTGTTGTAACCTATGTATTTATATTTTTCTAGAAAATTTTAAATAAAAAAACGTTCAAGATCTTTTCCTTAGATAAGGCTCTCTTGGTTATTGTTTTTTTTACTGATTTTATTGTCAACTAGCTTTTACCCACGGCTTCGCTTGCGTGCGCTATCATGGAGAAAATTAGTGAACAGAGAATTTTTCCAAGGATAGTATGTAACTTCCCAATTTTTCAAATTTTTCCGTGCAAAAAATCAAGTCAATAAGTTGCTTTGCTGCGACGTGAAAGAAGGACAAACAAAAATCACAATTTTGCATTCATAATATTAGTTAGGATAAGATTATAAGTAATATTTATTCAATTTTTTTATTTTATTTTAACCTTTATGAGTAAAACCTCAAATTTTAATATTTAATTTAATGAAGACGCTATGAGCGAAACTCAATGGAAAATCTGGAAACAGAAAAATCAGAAAAAGATATTGGCACCTCTGGGACTCGAACCCAGGACCTCTTGCTTTCCGGGCGAACGCGCTGTCCACTGCGCCAAGATGTTGATATCAAATTCGATCACTTTTAACTGTTTGTATAATACAGTTAAAAGTGACCGATTCGACTGAGTACCACCCATAATATCTTCATTTTCTTAATGAATATTTTATTGGCTGCTATCTTTATGTATGATCCCGGAAAGCGAGAGGTCCTGGGTTTGAGTCCCAGAGATGCCAATATCTTTTTATTTTGATTTTTCTGTTTCCAGATTTTCGATTGAGTCTCGCTCACAGTGTCTTCATTTAATTTAATATATATTTATTTAAGACAATTTCAGTAACTCTCTATTAAGATCTGCTTTATCTGTTTTGCAGGGTAACTGAGTGGCTCCAAAGCATCAGTTAGTGTTATAAGCCCCGATCCGATTGTCGGTTCTAAACAAAAATCTGAAACAGAAAAATTATAAAAAGATACGATCACAGGTAGGAATTGAACCCAGAACCTTAGCTTTAGGCGGGGCTCTGCTCTAACAACTGAGCTAATTCGACCCTATTATTTTTTTTTTACATGAGCTCCACACAGGAGGCCCTGAGGAAAATAATTTTACTCAGGGCCTATGTCATCTTTGGGGATGCTAAGTGGAGATTTTTTTTTTAGGAAAGGAAGGAGAGGGGAATTGTGGGAAGGAAAAAATGTTTGAGGGGTGGGTAGGAATCTGGGGTTCAGTGTGTCCTGGTCATCCGCCTCCAAGACCTAGACAAACTTCACCCCATGAACCCGGGCACCCCTGCTAAATCACCAAACGTAGTGAACCACTTGGGTTAAGATAAAGATTAAAAATTATAACTCAAAGAAAATTGTTCATTGAAAGGATAATTAAATTAATACTGAAAAGCACCCATGTTGGTCTTTCATAAAATTGCCCTAAGTAAAATAAAATGTTTAAATATTATTATGGTTTAATATAAAATATTACCTTCCTTAACTACTGCCTTCTATACGTAAGTATTTTTCCTCCCTAGTTTCCTCAGGAAGTTTTTTCCACAGGAAGTTCTTAAAAAAAACATCTATAAAAACTTTCACCTGCACTCAAAGCCGTATCATTTTAATGCTGTATAAGAAATAAACACAATCATTTTTCGGATTAGGTGGGTATTGGTTCTTGAGATAACGAAATATTACAATTTAATCAAGTGGAACAGTGAGCCATTTAAAATCTCATTCGATAAACATTTTTTTAAATTTTGTTTCAATCCTTTGATGTAGTATGTATTATGTTTTTTTTATATTTAAAAATAATATTATTGAAACTAATGAAGGTATTATGCGATAAAATCAGATATTTTTATCCATTAGATTATATCACGCTTTCAATCATATCTTAAAAAAACATTTAAATGAAGGGTTAAGGAAGGTAGCGACTTAACAATACGAAAGCTTATCATGGTCGTTTATGTGTTCTTATAAAGAAAATCATCAATATATTAATACGTGAAGCCAAAACTTTGTACCCCTTTTTACGAAAATTGCGCGGACGGAGGAGTATGAAATTTCGCACACTTATAGTTTATATAGAGGAGGAGTGCAGAATGCTAATATTTTTTTTAAATTATGCATAAAAATACATAAAATCAATAATAAAAACATTACAGACACTACCAAGTATTTGACACACACACACGCATCTTTACTCTATTGTTTATTGTTAAAGTCTATGGTCAAAATGAGAATAGATTAATATTGTTTGTCTTTAATATTATTTGTCTATGGTCTTACTGAATGTCAAACATAAAAAAAAAAACATTACAATTATGGTCGAAATTCGACCATTGGGCGACCACTAGTCTATTTTATTGTTTGAAATCTTTCATATTTCATAATTTTGTGGGTAGGCTATATTATTCTCAATACGCCATTTAAGTAAAAAATTACAGATAGGTTTGCCTTAACTCCCGATGCAATATAATGTAATAACATGAGAATAAATTACTATGTTGATTTTTCGTTGATACAATACACAATATACAATACATCGAAACAAGCGAATCTAGCGAAAGAAGTCTTTGTTAGTTTGATAATGCCTTTGAAAGGTGAAACAGATGTCATGCATAACAATAATTACACAGCAGAACTTGTTCATAAATAAACGGTATTTCATAAATTAAATAATAATATCAGCATTAGCTTTACACAGTCATCTTAGCGGATACTGTAAGGAGGGTCTTTTTAAGGAAAGGAAGGATGGGTTCTGGGAAAGAAAATGGTATGAAGGGTGGGTAGGAATCAATAGACTAACCTTACCCCCATGAACTCTGGCACACCTGCTAAGTTAGCAAACGTAGCGAACCACTTGGAGGGACCAACGGTAGAGGAGTTGGTTGTCGGTTGTTGGGTTGCGGTACCCATTACCGCCTCCCAAATTGAAAAAGAAAAAATTAGTAAGTAAAAAATAAAACTTTATATAATAACATGGAGTTCTACAAGTTTAACTTGATAACAATAAATTGCCTGCATTTAGTTTATTTTATTTTCAAGTCATATGATACCAATGACCTACCTATCTTCATACAGGATTGTTGGAAAATGAAAATCTATTCAAATCTCGGAGACATATTTCAATTTGTTTTGCACTTTATTTTGAAAGTTCTATTGAATAATCAATCGATAGAAATAAAAATAGCATTGTTTCGATTTTCTTCGGTTTATTGTAAAAAAGTTTCTGCAATAACAACTTGAGTATTGAGATAAAGTTTAACGACTTGACCTTTTTTACTTTTCGGTTCTGGATTTCTAGTCGGATATAGGAAGTCCGCAATATTACAAAAGGTTGTCTCCCGACACCACCCTTTTTTAATCAAAAAACTCAATTCAATTTAGTTTTACAAAGAGTTGTCAATGGCTTTTGATAAAACTTATGCGTTAGGAATCTTCAGTGGAAAATCTTATGAAGACAATTTCGTTTAAAGAAAAAGTGTTTTAAGTCATTCGGTCACAATTTTTTTTGCAAGGACAAAATAAATTCTTACTTAGGTAGGTGATTACTAGTTATAGATATAACACAGCCATGATTTTAAAAGAAAAAATGCACAAGAAGTTTCTACTAGAGTGTGGTCATTAAAAAGCAATCCGGCAATCTCAATAAAGCATTCGCAGGAAATTATTTTCTTTTTCAGTACCTAGTAGGTTCTCACTCTACCGACCGCTGAATAAAGGCCTCCAAAGGTTTTGTCTGTATTTTTTGTAATTTGAGTGATGTTATAAGTTGTACGTGGTAATTACAACAACCTTCATAGGATGAGGTTTGTTGATCAGATCGGTAGAGACTGGCTGAGGGAGACCTTTTGATCTCTCCAGCAGGACTCTCTCGCAACATCGCTTTGTATCACAGTATGAGGATTGAATTCATATGTCCGTCAATTCTGGACAAAATGACCCCTATATTCCTACCCTCCCCTCACACCTTTCTCCCTCCCAAAATTTCCTCTAATACATTTTCTTAAAAAAATCTTCACAAAGCATCCCCAAAGATGACGTAGGTCCTACTGTATGGAGCTATTGTAAAACCTAACCGAAAACATTAAAATATCAGATAACTTTTTTCGTTCAATTTTCTTTACAATAATGATGATTCCATCTTAAATTTTTTTTACACGTCAACTTGTACAGATATATATTTTTTTTAAATTTGCTAAGCTTCATAATATTATTTTTCTTTAAATAATTTTTTTTTTTGGAAATTTCCCATGTAACAAAAAATGTTGATTCCACAAGAGGGCCAAGAAGGCCATAATAATTACCTTTGTGGGGGGATTATAAAATTTGCACGTTTTAGAGCATCTTGTAAAAAAAGTTATTTTTGTTGTATAAAATCATACTTTATCAATTCATATTACTGCAATACCTATAATGCTTCTACTGTGAATTATTAATGATTTAGGAATGGTATTTTTTTATTTTATTTTATTTTTTTATTAAGGAGAATTCTTAAATAACGCATTTAAAAGCGTACCTAAACATTCAAGAATATTTCTACTAAATAATCTGTGCGGTTTGGGGCGCCGCTACTGTACCTGTGTATTTTGTGAATTAAAAATGGATTTTAAAAATTTCTTGTTTCTTTTTGAGCCACCTGCACCGAAAACTTTGTAAATTTATTGATCACTGCTCTAGTATCTATATATTTTATACGTGGTAGTACCTGCATATCTATATTATAATAACCTCTTCATTTAGGCGCTGTTCTTGCGAATTGTGAAGAAATAAGTAAAAGAAGAACCTACACAAATAGGTTCGTGAAGCTTGCGGAAGTTGTATAATATTAAAATTGGATATGGACTGCATGGTCTGCACTTCTGTAATACTGTGTGCCTTTTTATCTCGAGTCGTGGCGCAAAATCCGAATGAAAATGCAAATTTTCTTCCTCTGTCTACGGTCCTGTGGGTGGCGGGGTGGTGGGGGTGGAAGATACCCACCCCTGGACAAGTTTTTCAAGTGGGAAAATAATATTAAACCTAAACAAGGTACATTTTGGTGTCTTAACGTTTTAGTGAAAGATTTGCTTTTATTTATGAAAATAATTTCAAAGAGAATTGGTGTGAACTAAATGAAGAAAGGAGTCGTAGATTTCTCTGAAAAGATGGCACGTTCAAGAAAATAAATGCGGAAGTTATCTCAAGTTCTCGAAAATTATCGAAATATGTTTTTTTAAGAACCACAAAGAACCCAGAACCCGTGAAACCAAAGCACCCACCAGAGGAGGGATGTTGTGAATTGAACTTGTTCAAATTTTATCGATTAAGATGATATAATAGTCCAGGAAAAAAATTTAAATCGGAATCCACGTCTATTTCTGGGCGGGATTTAAAGATTGACAAGACTTGAGAAAAAGCTTTTGGAAAGGTTGGAAAATTTTCTGGTATTTGCAAGTTGTTTTTTTAGGTTAATTTCGTAAAGGCCTGTAAAAAACATTAACTCCTTTCTTTCGGATTGTTTACCGTGATAAAAAGGAATTTTGAAATTGATTTCAGGGAACCAAGCAACGCGGAGTCTAGAGACGTCTATTCCCCATCGTAGGCGGGGCGTAACTGAAACAAAATGGGTGTGACAAATGATAGTTCTTACGACGAAAGCATAAGGTTCACTTTAGAAATTCAAATTCGTTGAGTACCGGCCAGTATCGGCCGTTGTTATTTTTGATGTCAAAAATAACAACGCGAAAATGCATATTTTATTTTATTTTGTGAAGTTCAGGCTTCATTTTGTGAAGTTCAAGTATCAATTTTTTTTTGCAATTATTATTAAAAAAACTGAATTTGCCACATTATTAAATAAAGTCATATCCAAAAACGGGTTTATAAGTAGGAGAGTTTACACTTAAAAGTGTTTTTTTATAGTCCTAATAGTTTATTTTTTTCTGGGCTTATAAAAAAATTGACCGATTTTTTTAAAGGCCAAGGTATGTTCTACACGCAGTATTTAATTGAAGCATCTATTCTAAGCGATCAAATTTTAAAAACAAAAATACAGGATTTTGTATGATTTTGCATTATTTCGCATGGCTTCCTCTTAAGGTGATGCATCACCTAGTATAACATTTGGAATCGGGCCCCTAACAATAACATTCCTTATATAGATAGCGACCTGTGTTGACCCAAGCAAGAAAAAAAACGTTTTTAATTTATTTTGCGAATTTCAGGAACAAATATTTAAATGTGAGATAGGATTATTTTTCAACTAACTTAATTTGCCTCATTACACGATAAGATCTCTTACCTAAAAAAATAATTTGGAATGTGTAACCAATTACAATTATTACGAGTAGAAAACTGGTGACCGAATCATTTAAAATATAACAAAATGCTACTATTTGTATTGTTTTAGGACTTTCAGACAGTTCTGTAAGTAGGAGACCTTAGACGCTTTAAATGCATATTATTATCGTGGGATCTTGTTCGTAAAAAGCCAATAACCCTGCGCCGACCCTGAGCATGTTATTTCTGTTGTCTGACGCGAAAGGTTGTGTTGTCTGCCCTCCCACCTCCTCCTACCCTGTAGTAGGTTTGCATAACATATCCGATATGCGTACATTTTAAACGACACCCCCAACCCACCCGACGCCGCATGGAAAAACAGTGTTTTAAATTTGAAGTGATTCGGGTGAGAGTTACTCGGCTTTTCAGACATGCAATTTTATTTAGCCCTAGCTGATCACTTCACTATTTCACGTCAAATATTAAAATGAATGCATTCTTCAATGCGGTTGTATCCACAAAGATTTTTAACGCAACTTTGGCGGTGTTGAAAGTTTCGCCAACTGTTTTTGGTTGTATTATTTTGACGGCTGGCTTTCTACCATTTTGTAAATTCCTCGTACGGTTTAAGTAATTTGACTTTTAGCGTATCAACCGAGTTGCATATCTTCTTTTTTCGTCTTACAGTAACGTTTAAGTAGTCTGTATCTATTGCATAACTTTAATTTATTGTACGTTGTAAAAACAGTGGTGCGTTGGGTCAACTCATTTCTTGTTTAAATGTCACCCCTCACAAGAGATCGAAGGTTGAGAGATATCCCGGCTAACTGAAGTTTTGAATCCTTCTGTAGTATTGCCTACCTTTCCACGCCATCTTTACAAAATTTAATCATATTTATAAAGAGCTTGTATTATATTCTTATTGCTAAATTTATCACAGATTCACGAAAAATATTAAACTTACCTTCAACGCCTCTTAATTGTCGTCAACCGTATTAACGATTAAGGTACTTACTTAAACACGGTTTTAAAGGTTGTAGTTTGTCAAAAAAACATCATTCACCGCCATTCATTCGTGTTTACCGCCAATCCAAATATTATTCACGAAGTTAATGATTAAATAAATTAATACTTTATCTTCCAATCAATTTAAGTTTGCCTAAAAATCGCACTTGTGTAAACTCATTAATTTTTTAATTTTAATTTTTTTTTTAATTTAATGAAAACAAATAACTTTGTGTGCACCACTAATTAATCAACAATATCGACATGTTTCAAAAACTATGTTTAAATTAATAAAAAATAACAAAAGACAATCAAGTAAAGACAAAAAAGAACATAGACAAAATATTAGAAAGGAGAGGTGATTAATTACTTATAATATCATATAAAAACAATAATTTAAAATAAAATTTAAAAATTAATTTAGGATGGGTAAAAAGTTACATTTACATAATAAAAATCTTTTAAAACAAAACAGGAAGTTTAGACAAAATTAATTATTATAAATATAAGTATTAATACGAAAATAAATTCAAAAGATGGCTATTTCTAAAAAAACATTTGGTTATTTATAATATTTAATTTACTATTAACACTTTTTCTAATTTCTAAAATTTCTAAATTATCTAATTGTATAATTGTTATGTTTTAAAGATAAATTTTTCTTTACTCTCACAAACGGCGATTTTTTTTTTGAGAAAGTAAAGGGTAGATATTATTATTTGGTGGAATAAGCGATTCGGCAAATTTGTTTTTTGCCGACGAAACACTGTGTAATAGGAATAAACGTGGCAACGTTGTATTGATTTTTCATTTCATGTTGGAAACATTGTATAAATTTGCAATTTTAAGTTTTTCAGGAATACCTTACGTTATTCGCAATATTTTTTTAAGACGAAAAAATATTCTTGCCCATGAATTTACTAACTACATTTTATTTAATTAATTAAAATAATAATGACGTAATTTCTTACATTTTTAGTTAGAAGAGCTTCATTATCCGGGTAAAGAAAATTTCTGTAAAAGGTATTCGAGAAAATCATGAGAACAAAAACTTAAGTAGAAGAAAAATAAAATTTGAGCAGAACGAAAGGATAAACTCTCAAGAAAATGGAACACTTAGAATGTACATAGATTAGGAAAGCCTTCTCTTCCTTGGAATGATAAAAGTTCTGGTAACATTATTTGTAACTGAAACCTAACGTAACCTTTCTTCTCCCTAATTATATACGAACCTTCCTACTTGTTCAATCGAAATTCGTCTACTATACTTTTTACGACAACGTTATTTTCTCTTAGTGTCAGTTACTACCTTTTTACCTTCCCATTTTGTACTTTTGTCGAATTATATACCCTTGGCAATTGTATTTAATATTTTGACTAAATTCTAGCATTCAGTCGCAATTTGTTGAAAATATTTTTACTCGGATAAAGTCCAACGTTTCGGGATCTTCTTCGAGCATTATAATATTAAGTTGTAGCAGTCGAAATACAAGGAATAGAAATTAGTTGTAATGTAAAATAATGCGAGTCCAGTTGTTATTTTATGCTAAATCCTTTGTATAAATGTTCTGCAGCTTCAGAAACATTTCAAAGTCGTGTTACAAATTTGTTTATAATCCAGACTAACCCACCCCAAAGTGTGAAAATAGTGCCGAGAGCTAAAATGGTTATTTCATTAATGACTACCCTCTCCATCTGAGCTCCTGGGAGTGAGGCGTGGTAGGTGGGGTTGGGGGTGGGAGTGGAGCTTCCCACGTGGAACGAAGGCTTTCATTATTTCATTCCTATCACGTAGAGCCTTGTTCTGATAACGCTCATTTATTAAAATATCCCCAACATCCTATGGGAACGACGTTTTGCATTCGGATAAAATGCTCGATTCGTTTTCGATGAATAAGCTTAGTATATTTGCATGATTAAATACACGATCAATCAAGATCTTTGCGAAGGAAAGATTTATCTAAAAAATATTTGGAACTGCTAAATAATTTAAACATATTTTAGTATAATGTATTGATAATATTAGTAATCATTAAATTCCTGAGAAATTTTCTAATAAAAGAAAAACACTTAACTTTATATTAGGCAATATATATCTAGTACACAGGTACAGGATATTGAGTGGCAAGCTTTTCTCAATTCAAAGTCCAAATTAGAAAAGTGTGGTACTTTAGAAGTCGAGCTTAGTGGTTTTAAATTTACCATGAGCCTTTACACGGGGGAAATCCGAAGTTTTTCAGCGCATCTTAATCCAAATCTTCATTACTTGTAAAAAGTGTGAAGGGTAGACGGTGTTTCGATTTAAAGTTGAATACTTTGGAGGGGTCTGGTTTCCCGTGTGTCGATTTTTTGTGTTCTTTCATTTCGCCCAGCAAGCGCGGTTGTGCGAACAATATAGGTTAAACCACTGTTTCTTGAACGCCATTTGTTTGATTTTTTCATTTGCTGGTTTTATAGGCAATTCCTATTTTCAATTCGGTTTTCATTAATTTTCCTGTTAATATATATTTTTTCCGGGAATGGTAAATTAATTATTATAGTTTTTTAATATCTGACCGATCTATGGACAAAAATCCAATCTGAATAAAAATGATTTAATAAAAATGAAACTACGATTTTTTTTTTCAAAAAACTCTTCAACAAAAGATCTAAGGAAATCTTTCAAAAGATTAGGTGCAAATAAATGGGGAGAAATTAAAAGTTTTTGTTCTGAATAAACGTTTTCCTTTTAGAAAGCCCGTAATTACAAAAAACACCAGTGCGAGTTAAATAAATATTTAATCATAATGATCATTCTTAGGTATCTATTTCTTAGGTACCGTCTTCTGTTAATTGTTATACCTATGTGGTTGTATACATTATAATTTGTAATATATACTTATTACGGCCTTACCTACTAATTAACGTGTTTTAAATTTTAAGCAACTAATAAGCAACCATTATTTTATTAGTTGTGTAAAATGTGAGTTGTGTGCAAACATTCCTTAAAATTCATTCAGTAAAATTTGTTAAAAGGAACCCTGACCCACAATCATTAAAATGATATGAAATGTTTTCTTGTATAGTTTATCTGTAAATACATATTTTGATATGAAACTAAATAATCGTCACACCACTTCTATATAGGGGAAGGTAGACGAACCGCCATACAACTGCCTTACTATTACAAGCTGTTTTATTTCTGTATATAAAACAGGCACAATGTCTGAAACTTTTATAAATACATAGCTATTGTCTTTTTTTATTCGCATTAGTGAATACTCTTTAATCATAACTACTTAATCTAGACTTGAACCGATTCAATAGTTTGATATTATAGTTTTAAGTTTAATAAATGGCATCACCCAGGGGGTCAAGCACAGAGAAATGGATAACTTTACAATTTCGGATCGAGGCGTAACTTCCGACGATTTCAAATTGATATACCTAGCACGGTTTCAATATTGACAACCAAACTGATATTGCCAGGGAATAAGCAAGAAATCGATATACGCTGGTAATACTGGCGAACCTGACTACGAACTCACATTCCAAAACGTCAAAAGCCAATCAATTACTTAAAAATATTAATAAATTGGCAATTGAATTGGTTGAATTAAAATATCAACCTAAATATGCATTGGCATTCCGCATTTACATTTTGACACAAAACGGGAGTTAATTAGACAATGAGGTCTTTAGTAATATTTCAACCGTTTTCGTTTCTCGAATATCGAACGGATTAAATTGATTGCGTCTGCTGAGATGCTTTATTTAAGTCTATGTATCGCGTACACGGCTACTTTTATTTCTAAGAAATTCGTTAGTTCAATCCGTTCATTAAATAAGCCAGTAATGTTGCATAATGAATGACATTATTATGTGTATGTTGACAGTAAACCGATACTTGTCTGGTACTATGGAAACCGCGCTAAAATTTATCAATCGTCGGTCGGAATATCTGTTAACAATCGTTGACCGTTCTCTCAAATATCTTGCTGGTATAGGGTTTTATCGATCGCCATTGTTTGCGCCAATCAATCAATGTTTCATTATTATTGAATTTGATAACGAATTATTACTTAAAATAACTGCTTGTTCAAGGCAAGTTCCTGCCTTTTGTCCGCTTCCTTCGCCAAAGACTTCTAAATTTTTAGGACTGCATAGTATTGTTACCAAGGACCGTGAGTTGAAACTGCCCGCAAACACAGAGTATTGTAAAAGCTGCTCCCGCCGCACGCAAAACGTGAATATTGTTTCTGTGAAGTTTTTTTGTGCGTCGCTTGGCACATCGTGAATGAATACCCGTTGTTTCGTCGCCCGATGTTGTTAATTCTGTGCATCTTTGATTGTAATTGGACCTCGCAACTAAGTTCAATTCGTGAGTTTAGTAATTACGTTCCCACCACGGCTGTGGGACAGCAGCCTTGTTATGTAATGTATTGTGAATTCACCGCCGTTGAACGCTTTGTGGGGCATTATACTGTGTATGTTTCAACTAATTATAAGGTCATTGAATGAGAACCAGTAGCCTATGATGGACAAGATAAAGTAAGGTAAGTCTTTGGCATATCCTTCGAATCTATCTCCTCCCAGAGCATTTGAGCAGTTTCAGTTTGTTATTTTCGTTAAGTTCACACCGCACCCCGCAGAGCAAACGGATTTTGATTGATTTACGTCCCCAGCCATGCTGGACCTCCAGGGGCGAATACAAATATTAAAACGAAAATATCTACCCACATAGGTACTCGTATTTTATTTGATTATTTTTAGAAGCAAGCGGTAAAATGAATGGTAAAGACTTTAGAAGATTTTAGAATCTATTACCACGATCGGTACTAACGACATGTCTCTATGAAATATCTGGTGAGTGATTTTATACATTTTGCCGGGTGGGGTTATGGTTGGTGCAGGCTAGGGAATGATTTGAGATAAAGATAAACAATATATTATTAAAAAATGTATGTGGTGTATAAGTGTATAGCATAATAAAATAAATACATGGTTATGGAGTTCAATTGAATAAATTCTTTTTTTTATTAATTCATCGAACCCACAGTTCCACAAGCGTGTGCTTCATCTCCCCCACTCGGGGGTAGTTTCCCTGATGGCATCTACGTGCCGCCCTGCGACCTGCCTACCTCCCCTCTTCACGGCGGATTGGGTACGCCACTGGCTGTTGGGGATACCAGATTATACACACGGAGATACTGCGGCGAGTTCAGGTGTACTGCTCGCCATACTCTGGAATTAGTATCTACGTATACTATTATATTGCCGCGAATCGAAAGGATGCGCAGACACCATTAATCTCGTTATTTTTTTTGGACTTGCTTCATTGAATCAATGATAGCATCATTTTCAATGACATACTAAAGAAATACACATACTTTTAATACGTTAAATATCACCTTTTATAACACGCCAGTCACTTTCCGCAATGCCATCTATTCGTCAGCTCTGACGTCACATCTGCCCCAGGTGTAGGCATTGCTACGCTGAAACCAGTTGGCATACTGTTATGAAATGCAATGCTTTATATCAATTCCGTGTTTAAAATCTGTAAGTGCATGTTCCTTCACACAATAATATTATTTCTTTTTTATATATGTAGGTACTAGCAAAAACATTGTGAGTAGGATACATAATTACAATAAAATAACTTTGTTTGAATTCCACTTTATTATATGTCGTTTACCAACCGGCTGAACCTTCGTAAGGGGTGTATAAAACATTTTAAATAAATTACTGACTCATAGAATATTTCAAGGAAAGTTTATAGTTTAAAAATATACAATAAATTTATAAAATGAATATACAATAAATATAAAATGAATTTCAAAACAGAGTTATTTTATTGTAATTAACACAATAATATGTTCTAATTTCTAAGTTTTATCGTGTCCGTTAGTAGGTAATATTTGTTGCATTGACAACCGTACGTCAATGATTTTTTTTTTTTATTAAGAATAATTAATTACCTTTAATTCTCTTTGAAGGTGAAAAAAAATAATTCAAACAGTAGAACAAGGATTTGGAGGGTCAACCCAAATTGCCATAAAATACCCAAACTTTATTACTTTGGAAAAGTATTGTTTATTCTGCAATTTGGCACATTTCTTCTTATCTACGAATAAATATGTAGGTAGATACCTATGTAATATATTACGTATGCACCTTATGAAGGGAACTATATTTTTCAATCTATTTTTCGTTTAAAGGCATTGAAACAACTTTCCAGTGTGACATGACGTTTTACTTTAGCTTTTAAGAAAATTACAATCTTCGAGAAAATTCTTAGAATTTCACCTGATTAATTATGCATACCATCAACCATGAAACATCGATAAAATGCTACCTTATAATTCCCTTCATCCTCAATTTCCGAGTTTTAGTGAATTGCTGTAAGAAAAAGTTATCAGGCGACGCCGGCGGGTTCTTGCAATAAATAATAAATTTAATTAAAATTCCTGTCAGAGATTTTCAAAGCAGTTGCTTCGGGAAGTGGGTTTTCGGTTCCTTAATTCATTCTTTATACGTTTTATAACTAGGAATATCGCTTGGTTACTGCAACCAAGTGTTTGGAGAAATAATCATTATTTGAAAAAAATCACTTTGAATGAATTAGTCGTTAGTTAAAAGTGAATGTTTTATTTCATGATACTACGACGTCAAGCCGCAAAGTAATTAGAATCTTAAATAACTGTTTATTTAGCAATAAACCCTAGGATGTAATGACTCTATTGAAAATAATGTTCATGCCATTAAAAAAAATTAAATATAAATAATATATAAGTAAATTATAAATTTGTTTTGAATTATGGTTAGCAGGTTTGTGGGTGAGTTCTGCCAGAGAGCGCAAATCCAGAGGAAGAAACGTATATTTTCAAAAAGTTGCAAGAATACTTTTTTCGCATTTTTTTAAATGTCTACACGTACATAGCTTCCGCCATTCTTGTATCATTTTGTTTGCAGATCATCATCTTTAAGTTTGTTGCTATAACTTCTAAGTAGAGGAAAGATTTTGTTCTATTTTTTAACACATTTTGTGGTCAACTTAGGTGTAAAATTTTATCCTCCAGAATATTATGCAGGTAATGCCAATAACAAAAACCCTTCCAAACATATTTTAAAAACATAGATACCTACATACAAATAGCGTACAAATAGGTAGAAATCTACCTACTACAAATGTGGAAATAAACATAATGTTTCAAACCTAAAAATACCTTTGATAATTATTTGGTATGGATAACTTCGAATTTAATTACAGTTTCGATTTTGATTTGATTTCGACACAGTATATAAACAAGTAGTTTCATCCTTTTGTAATATGTTTTATCCTTTTGTTATTCGATGGCACAACCTCTCTTACTTATTAAATAAATATTCCGTATTTTCCCTAAAACGATTGTAAAGGTATTGTTTAATGTATGCCGTAGGCCAAATATCGGGTATCAACTCTCATGGAATCAGTCAAAGTAATACCTAGAAGGTTTGCAGTATTGTCTACAGTTCTACAGTCTACACTTTTGAATTTGGGTTGGCACCTATGTTTACGGGTTTGGTTCCTGCACAACGCAAAATTAACGAGATTTATTTATTTTTCATTAATGGGCGCTGCTGGTTTTGGGCGCCAAGAAATTGAAATTGAATAATCTTTTTGACTTTTTTTTTTTTAAAATAACTTTATTATTACGCATTACAAATAACTGAAAAATGTTTGAAGATCTTTTATTAACTAACTAACTAACCATCACGCCATTTCTCCGCAGCGGTAGGCAGAGAGGACGGACCGCCAAACAACTCGGTCCTGGCACACACCCTTTGCCTCACTCACATTCATACATCATCTCATACATACTCTTCTATTATTCTGACTTTTGACATGGCCCGACTCAAGCATCTGATTCACTTGATCGTGTCATGTCTTCCTCGGGCTACAGTACTTTCTTTGTTCATTCACTTTACATGCCCAAACCATCTGAGGGTCCCTTTCTTAATTTTACTCACCATGCTTACATCAGCCATATATTCTTTGCGGCACCACATTTCTCACACGATCATACATGCTTTTACCACACATACGCCTCAGGGATCTCATTTCAACAGCATTCAGTTTACTTTCATCCTTCCTCTGTCAGTTCTATGCCTCTTTGCCACACATCAGGGTAGGTACCAGGACTCCATTGTGTACTGATAGCTTCGCTCCTTTTGACAGTTTTTTTATTAGCGCCAACGGCATTCCGTTCTCCATTAATGGAGTTATCTTCTACTACCACCACATTAAGCGGAAAATATTGCTTGTGTCGTGATTGAGGACTTAGCCAGCCGAGGAATCGAATACGCGACGCCCGGTTGGGACCCAAACGCGATGATCGGTCGAAAAAATATATATTTGAAAATATTTTTAATAAATAAATAAATAAATTAGCCATGAACACATAATTCTGATCCCTAAAATATCGTATCGAATTTTCCCATGGTACTGAATGATCCTACGCATTATCCATTCTTATGTAAATATCGAAATCAATTGATTATTTCCCAAGACTAGATATTCCCAAAGTCTGGCTGGCCATCTTGCTCCTTGAGACAATATTATTCAGTTGGATAAGGATCATGCAAAATTTTAAATTGGTTTTTCTAGTTTCCACGTTAAGCGAAAGGGCCCAAGTGCCATTTACGTAACTGGCGATACGATCTTTGAATAATATTTTAAATTATCTTATATCTCGCTCAGACGCTCTAAGTTTTATAACGAGGGAAGGGATAAATAGATAGCTGGCTGCGCGGGTGTCGTGGATAGATATTTTGTGACTGTTATAGTGACGCCACTGAAAGGTTGAGTATTATTTATTAAAATATAATTGTTTAATTCGTACCTACTATTCTATTTTTTAATGTTTTATGTTGTTATAAAGTTAAATTGTTTATATTATTATCAAGTTCAATTTGAAGAAGTCCGTTTTATTTAAAGTTTCTGTTATTATTTATATTTAGATAATTAAAGTTTTAAACAGAGTTTTCACATAAACAAGTAAAAAAATAAGCTGTTTATATATGTTTCTGATTTTTTTTCTACAAAAACATAAAAAAATTGTAGGTGTTCGAAAGTTGGAGGCAATGTAAGGAGTTGGTTACTAAGCTATTCGGTCGGTTATTCTTCATGTGGAAGTTTTTTTTTGTTTGATTTTGAAGAAAAAAATTTTGAAAAAAAATAAGTCATAAAAAAAGTCACCGGAGTCTAAAATTTCAATGACATTTTTACTCCAAATAATGTCAGGAATCACTGGTTAAAGTAAGTCAAGTACGTCTCTTAACCCCCCGTATTTATACAGTTATATAGTTTAATTTTCAAAGGTCTCAAGGCGACCCATGGAAGCTTTATCTAGGTTAAAAATGTTTTCGTTGGAACTCTGCAATTATTTTAAAAGATAGCAGCCCAAATACGGGAAAAATTGTTGAAGAATACTGTTAATTCTGAATTTGAAATATGAGATCGACAAAAACAACTTAAAGTCAAAAGGTTCCGATGCCCGAATTGGTAAGGGTTGAAACAGTTTGATGCCTTCAGAAGGCAAAACAGCTGTCACGCATTATAAAAATTATATTTATATAATGCATAATATAACAGCAAGACGTGTTCACAAATTAACCGTTTTTATAATTTGAATAATAACATTATTGTATATGTATATAAAAGAAAAGAAAAATAAAATGTTCTACAAATTAAACTTGATAACGATAAATAACCTGCAAAAGTCATTAAAAAAGTTATTCCAATAAAATTCTTTAAATTCCTTTACTAATTTGTAGTTTGGGTTTACTAATTTGTAAATCATAACTTTCAACCAATCCTCGTCCTGTAAAAGTGCATATTACACAAATTAAGATGTATGCTTTTATCTTAAATATTAATTACGAATTTTAATTTTAAGTCATGTCTCTTGTTGTATCGTCTTGACTATATACGCAAGCATTCTGAGTTGGAACGCAGATGGTTCTATAAAGGTGGGAAGACAGACTTGAATAGGCTACCTCGATATACAAATATGTAATAACGGGCACGATCAATACCTCAATGATAATACACAAGTCTTAAGCTATGAGCCATGGCCACACGAGCAGCAAGCAAAAGAAAAGTAACGAATATTCCCCAAAGACTGTTATCAAACAGTCTCTTTCAAATTAACACCGGGCGAAGAAAGCAGACACTTTGTAGCAGAACCTTCTTTCGTGTACTAATTTAATTCAATTCTTTATACGCTGAAGACAAATAATATAAGACTGGTTTAATCCACGAGATGGGGAGAGTACTACGTTGTTAGGGCGCAAATAAAACAAGAACACGTCCTAAAAAATAATCATTCTGTAATTTTATGGAGTTAAGCCTTCAAAGGTCTGCACCTGAATAATATGAAAGGTTAAAGTCGCCAAGCTGATTGCGAATTATACGTCGTATCAAAACAGAGAATCAACACAACAACAAATAATTTACAAAACCAACTTAAGGTAGATAAAAGCACACTAAAGGCTGTTTTAAAGAAAAGAAATTGTAGTATCTACCTTTCGTACCAAGATAAATTAACCCGTGTAATGACAGGAGGCCAAATTTGTCACAGCTCACATACGTAGGTCTCATATACGATAATATATCGTTGTATCTTCTCTTACTATCGTGGTGAGAAATAAGATCTAAAGGTTGTTCGAAAGAGAAAACTCCACGCCTTATATTTAAATCTAGAATTTAACCATAGAAAAAATAATTTAATGTGCACCTCCTTAAACTAAAGTTTCTGTTAGCTTCTGAGAAAAATGTATAAAATTTCGATATTTTTTAATCAAATTTTTTATGAAACGAAAAAAATGAGGTAATAAATAGGTTTATAATACATTTAACTAATAAAATTAATTTTCGTTATTTGTTTTTGGGGTGTTATGCCGTGTTGCGCTACCTCTTCCTTTAGCCAACTTTTCGGACAGCGTTACAGTGTCCATCATCAGGGCAGATGTGTAATTGTGTACTTGTTAATGGTGAAATGTGTGCTTATCTAAAAACTTATCTCAATAAACTTAATGTTTTCATTTTTTTATTTTCAGTAATTTTAGATAGAAAATCCGTAAAGTGAGCCATTTTTGAAACCTTTTATGTTTGTATTAAAAAACTTAATGTTTCAGAAATTGCATATTTTTTTCTAATAATAACAATTCAAAGAATTTGTCACCTTTCAAAAACAGCTTTTAGCTTTCGGATTCATTGAGAAATATTCCATTTATTTTTATTTTATTGTAAAACCTCTTTCTGACCTTCTGACAGAATTTGCTCAGTAATTATTGATAAAACAAAAGATTAAACTTTATCAAACAATCTTATAAATTCATTGACTTAAATGAGATAATTGTATATCTAAGTAGATACTATCAGAAGATAATTATATTTTATAAATGATTCAGGTCCTAGCAATAATTGAATATTACGAACATGTTATGTGCATAATTTCCTTTCCTAATGTCTGAAGGCATAAATGTGTTCATTTAATTGAGCTTGGTAACGATTATCATGGGAGTTGGTTAAATAGTATAATTTTATATGTATGTGCCAATTTCTAGAACGTTGAACTCTCTAATAAGCGTAAAGGTTGTTTTGTACAAAAAATGGGAACAATTCTACTTGGAAACATAATTCACAAATTACGATAGTGCCATTTGATAAGACTTTTCATTAGAATGTTCTGTTACGAAGAGTTGGAAATAAAGTCATAACTATTCTCGAGGAACTTCGTTCCGTTCTTAGACATTTTTCATTCCGCAAATAATTTTCCTAACCGAAACGCGAGAATAATTATTCAGTGAAAGATAATTGGAGGATAATTTTATAAAACACATTCGCAGAATTAAAATTATGCAAAATGTAATGTATAAGGTGCACCGTGTTTTCCGCTTACGTATTTGTAACGCGGTAAAATAATTAAATTAGGCACTTGGGAAAATTGTTCCTGTTTGCTTAATGTCTGTGAAATTCACAGTGTTTTTTCGGGAAGCGAAAGACGTCACTTGTGTTCACCTAATTATGATATATTGTAGTACTCAAGAAAAATGTAAACAATAGTCTTGAAGGTAAAGCGGATAAAACGATTTAGATGCTTTGCTTCAGTCACAATAATAATAATAATAACCGGTCACTGGCTGAGTGGGCATTGCGTTTGGGTCCCACCCGGGTGTCGCGTGTTCGATTCCTTGGCTGGCTAAGTCTTCCATCACGACTCAAGTAACATTTTCCGCTTACTGTGGTGGTAGTGGGAGCTTTTCAAACATTTTTGGGTTATTCGTAACACGGGAATGTTGTTTGTCTTTCTTTAAAAAAAATAATATTTGGATTATTTGTACAGCGCAGTTTTTATCAAAAATCACCGCAGGTATGCTGTATAAATGTATAATAAGTATATAGTATATACAATCTTACTTCTAACTACAGACTAGACAAACCATCATAATCACTTATGGCTAAAAATTGCATCCACCGGTTCATCGATCACCTAGACAAAACTGTGTTTACAATGCATTTGACCAATGTACACGAAGCTGCATAAAAATGAACATTTATCGTTTTATTTATAGTCCGTACAGGCAGAAAATATACTGGACCATACTTACCTTGAGGGGCCACTTGAGATTTACACAGTTTATTTGCTTATTTATTTTGAGAAATTTAGATACAGTTCGCACGCAGAGGACACAGAACACATGTAATATAATCCTGATATATATTTTAATAATGATACGTAATGTTTTATTTCAATAAATAATATATAATTGTTAATAATATATAATTCACAATCATTCAAAGTCTCTTCTATCATGCCGACTCCGTGACTTTACGTTGCTTGATTATTTCGATCACAGCACGACTTCCTGAGACTTCAAAACTTCTTTCATCCATTTTCACTTCAAAATTACTCTTGATTCTTCTTTCTTTATCCATTTGCCGTACGCTATATGCCTTAATCTTATTTTTGTCCTACTCTTCAATATAAGTGTAATCACAATCACATTTACGTCAGATTTGTATTCTTATTCCGATGTCCTATATCCTATTGGTAGTTATTCATATTCTTCACCCTGCTGGCTCTTTCCGGTACACCTCGACTAAATCTGTATTCCATTCGTCCGTCATGTATGTTGAAAATTATTATGAAACCTTTCAATAAAAGTTTTTAAATAACTTCATCGTGCTGTTATAGGTATTGTAGTGGAATTTTTGTTCCTACGACACACTTATATTTCGACGAATATTCTATCGAATATACATCATTTCCATTAATCCTCGTCACATTATATTGTTCAAGGTTACGGCGTGCCTGATGGCAAAATAATTTTCAGACCATTAAATCTAATAACTCGGATCAATAATCCGACAATGGCCGCGTTACTTTATCCGAGGAAGAATGGAGGAGCAAATGGCGTCCATTGCCAGAGATAATGGCATTCCGTTTCCCACATCCTGCACTCCCGCTTAACGGGCCCGAACATTGCCGAACATCCACGGAAACAGCCGAACCTCAATCGACCCCGAATACATTTACCCTCTAATATGCATGTGATAAAGGGGGTGTGAGACTTTAAAATCCAGTGGACCTGTTATAGTATTATATTTTTAAGGGATGTTTTTGAAGAAATGTTTTTTTTATTTTATTTATTTATTGTTGTTATACGCCCATATGGGCTTTTACGTAGATTATACAATAATATTTAAGATATCGAGGATTATACATAAATAGAATTTAAATCAAAAGTTATAAAAATGAAAACATTTAAAAAAATATAAAGGTAGTTTTTGAAGATTATAGCGTAAAACCGTGAAATATTTGAAACAATATAACATTTGACAATAACATAGAATAAAATACAATATAAAACATTACAATAACACATCAAATCGTTAAATATATTACACCCACGTTACAATAATTTGTAGGATTCCACAAAGTGTTGGTTTAAAATGCATTTTAGATTATAAAGGGAATCAGCGAATATATCTACAATATCACCAAACTTGTTGCCTAAATCATGCATCCTATTGGTAAGTGAGTGTGATTGATAGTTGGTTGTGTATGTGTTGCAAAGGAATGTAATATTTTGTCTAGTATTCCTTGTCGGTACATGGAGTTTAATGGTACTAACAATGTAATATTTTGTCTAGTATTCCTTGTCGGTACATGGAGTTTAATGGTACTAACAATGTTTCGTTAATCACAATTTTTTTTTGTTTCAACATTTTTTTTTTCAAAAATGAATATTTAATTTATTGGAATAACTTTTTGAAGCTCATAAATCCCATTGTAATATTTAATTATTGAATTTAACTTTTTTTTCAAAGTGATATTATGTAAATACAGTTATAAAGAAGTAGAGATTTTATCTAACATTATCTAACTTTTGATGTTCTTTCCTGTGGTTTTGAGGTTGGCAGTCATTAGGGTGCACTTTTGTGCAGTTTACAGATATTTGAAAGATTCATGGATAGCAATTAAAATGACTTTGCGTTTTGAAAATAGATGCCCACAGAGGTTTCCATGGGGATATAGATGTACAAATATAATTAAAATAATGTGTGCACCGCTTTTATAGGAGGTATTAAAATATAAAAGCTAAAGGATTTCGCAAAAATGAAATAAATATATTTTATCTTCAACGAGTATTTCTTAAGGTAGTGTGATCTTTATTTTAATTAATTACGAATTGTGTAACCTGCTTATTCTAATTCTAAATGCGGATTTTGTAAAATCCTATTTTAGTCATTTCCATTAAATTTTATAAGTTAAAAAAATATCAAATAAAGCTGACGGTACGAACAGAAAAAGTCTATTATATTACAAAGACCAAAGGAACACGCCAGCAGGGCCTCGTCATAATTACTTGTTGCAGGAAACGAAATGATTAGAAGCAGTGTCATAGACAGTAGAAAAAAATGGAGCGTGTACCCCATGACAAGAATGCGTAACAGATGTACGAAGAAATTCATTGCAAGTATGTCAAGGTCGTCTGACTAAGAAACGAAACACTCAAGTGACCCAAATGACAAATGGATGCAAAAAACGTGCATCGTACTCATCGTATATTCAAGCGTGCTCTTGCAGTTTAAAAAACGCTTAGATACTATTCTAAACAAAATGCCTCTGTTTTTATATTGTTAAATCGTGGAGGAAATCGAATATGTGAATGTGAATAAATCTTTTAATTTTATCCACGTATGCACGTGATGATGCACATACGCATGAGTGTAAAACCAAATTATGTGCAAATACTATGGTTTGGATTTAGGGGAGTTTAAATTTTTTAAGTTTTTTTTTTAATAAAACATTGAATACGTTGATGAAATATAGCATATTTAAGGTCCATTCATTTAATTAAAGGTCCCGTACCCGAGCACGAAAAGAAGAAGATGGAGAGATATGTAATTACGAATGTTGGAGAGGGCGCGTTAATATTTCAAACGATAAAAGTGAAGCGAAAATTGTGAAAATGTTTAATAAAATCTTGTAGGGGTTGTCTAAAACAACATTAAAAGAAGCACTGTGAATTTTTTTATACATATAACTTGTTAAATAATAGAGACAGGCTTGAAAATAAAAATTTTCGGAGCATACTTTGCAATTTTTTTCTATCGAGAGAATTCCATATAATTTGAGTTTCGGGTTGTACAGATATTATCTTCAAAAATAACATATATTTTTTAAAAGCTTAAAAACTTCAAATGTTCAAGGGAGATATGAAAGAAATCGATGGAAATTCGGATAGTGCCGCCTTAACAAAAAAATATTAATATTAAAGTGAGTTAGGTAAATGCAAACAAGGATTTTACAATCACAAAAAAAATTACATGGACATTGTAAAATCAGAATATCCATCCGTTTTTTAATGTAATAATTTAAATTGACGGTTTCTTTTCTTTTACACTTTCAAGCTTGTGACGAAAGCAGTTATTTCACATTTGAATTTAAAAAAATGAGAATTTTTCACGTACTTTGGTTTTACACTCACCTTGCGATATGTGTCACATTGCGTATATAATCTAAAACATTTAAGGAAATTTGTTTTTTGCCTCTCTGACTTTGGGTGTAATCTGATCGTGGTGAAGCAAAAACATTTTCGCGAACACTTCTGTCAGATCTCATAGAATGAAAAAGGATTCCAAAATGACTTCGTGCAAAAAATCTTTCTTGTGAGAGTTGTTCAACCCATTTTTTGAAACTTGAACTCATCAGGTTACGAAAGATTCAATTACTCTATACTTAAGTTTAAAAATCTTGTACGATAAACAAAGTGTTCTCACCTAAAGCTTACGTTCTAAAGATTGTAATCCATATTTAAAATGGGGGAATATATTCTAACTGATTTCCGATGCTCCCACAAAGTTTTGTGGGTTTACTTTGAAGTTCAAGTTTTAGATATCAGTTTTAACTTGTGAATTGATTTCTGAAAATGTCCACTGTATTTGGGGTGAGTTTCCAAGAAGATGGGGTGGATTTAACCCCAAAATGATTTTCCATATCCGGACACATAGCGTGGGCGATGCCTCCTATGATGTACGATAATCCACTCCACATAATGGCGGAGGCCTTTAATTTCCAGTTATATATCGATAATTCCCGATGTCGTGCTGGAAAACAGAGGGTTAAACGGAGCAATGCTCGGTTTGGGTGAGACATTATTTGCTCGGGGAATGGTTCCAAATAGTTGATGGTCTTCATTAGAGAATGTCGTGTTCATTTCTAAGGGAGAATCGACATAATTAAGGTGTAATCGATCTTGTTGATGGATGTTTAATGAAGGTGGGTATGTGTGTAATTATATTTTATTTGGAAACGGATCTTCATGACGACATACTTACAGCGTACGTAGGAAAATGTCAAAAGTTTTCTCCCTCAACAGAACTTTGTTAAGTAGAAAAGGGTGGAAATCAGTGGAGCGCAGTGACTTTTTTAAACAATTTTATTAAATTTCCTGAACAATTCAGCAGATTTTTTACGAGCGTGGGTTGTTGGCAATAGCTTTTAAGTTCTTTTTCGGAGTGTTTAAGAAAATGCATCCGCGGAAAGCAATCGATTCATTGTTTGCGTTGCGGTTCGTTTAAATGCACTTGTTTGCTCAATTTATACGTGTCCCAATTTTATTGATGTATGTCTCCGACTCGTTTCGTTTTTAGTTACCGAAGCAACGTCAAGAGAGAAAGTTAACAATCATTTTATTGGGTATTTTTTTTTTTACATGAGCTCCACACAGGAGGCCCTGAGGAAAATAATTTCTCTCAGGCCTATGTCATCTTTGGGGATGCTGTGTGGAGGGTTTTTTAAGGAAAGGAAGGAGAAGAGAGTTCTGGGAAGGAAAAGGGTATAAGGGGGGGGTATGAATCTGGGGTTCGGTGTGTCCTGGTCATCCACCTTCAAGATCTAGACAAACCTCGCCCCATAAATCCGGGCACCCCTTCTAAATCACCAAATGTAGCAAACCATTTGGGTTCTCCTATGGTAGAGGTGTTGGTTATCCAATAAAGGTTCCCGGGGTGGCGGTACCCATTCCCGCCTCTCAAATTGATGTATGTAGGTAACGTAGATACAGTTGACTTAGAAATTTAAATTATAAAGCACCCTTTGGCCTTTGGGTGATTTATCACGTAAATAAGGTCATATAAAATGTTTGTCTGAATTTAAGTTTATGATACCAAAACTGCCAGTTAAAAAAAAGTAAGGACTTCTTTGATACGAACAACACTTAAAAGGAAAAACCATTGTGTTATTGTCATGTGAAATTGTAAATAAATGTCGATGCATGCCTCTGAAAGCAATGGCGTACGAAAGACAATGAGCTGTGGATGTAAAAGCTTTTTAGCAACAACAGTGCTGCATGAAATAAAACAAATTTAAACGAAAAGAAAGATATTATTTAATAAAAAGTTTCCCTCCAATTTCCCAAGGAGTATCTAGGTACCTACAAACTTACCCACCTACGTAGGTGTTGTTGGAAATCCTTTCAGAATACCGGATGAACCAGATGTAGATTCCCCTACCTCCCTCGTACTAGGTCCTTAGAAAAGCTTTCTTCCCATTGTGTAAACTTTAAACAGAGTGGGATCTGTGAATACTTTGTAAAACAGTGAGCAAGAGAAATAGAAATAAGAAATAGGCCATTGTTGCTTAATGGTGTATGAATTTGACTGAAATCGCAAAGATGTGAATTAGTTTCACGTAGCGATGTAGAAAAAGTGATAATGATTTTTTTTTAATTTACGTTAATATCGTAAACCTACATCGGTGCAAGTCTATGTGTTAAGAGGAACCCCTAAGAATTCGTACGTATTTTTAGAAGGTCAAAATATTTCAAAATATTTATTATTAGAATATTTCTGAACATATCCAAAAACTAAAAACTGCCCTTGAAAGGCGATGAAATAAATGAGTTTACAAATGTCATTATTTAAAAAAATATATTATTTTTGAAATACAACATTTTTAATACCTACATAAGAAAGTTTAAAAAATGACATCTTACGTTTTATCTATCTAAAATTATTAATAACGAAAAAAAATTAAATACACACATATTTCATTAGGCAAATGTATTGTAAACGTATTAATAATCTCATTTTTGCGTCGTTTAATAAAAAAATAATTTTAAAACAATCTTGAAATTTCAAAAATTTTTCTCAAATTGCTATCGGAAACTTTGGTTTCATGAACGTGCACATTTAAATTTTTCTATGGTTGAATTCTAGATTTGAATATGAAACATAAAGTTTTTTCTTTCTAACGCCGTTTAGAGAATATTCCTCACCATGTCAGTAAGAAAGATACAATGATTTATTTGAGACCAAATTTTTATTACAAATATTTTGAGACAAATTTGGTCTCCTGTGATTCAAAGGAAATTATTAAGATAGACGCATAGAATTTACAATATCGAATTTGTAGATGTCGTAAGAAACGTTTGATAACGAAATTGTAATTAAGATGTAGAATATTGTTTCTTTTTTATTCGTGAGCGTGATTTTCTTTTAAAATTTTAATCCCAAAATCATCCCTCGCTGAAAATGGTACCAGACAAACACGAAGAGAAAAGGAAGTGGGTAATGTGTCAGTAGGGATGCAATATCTGAAACCACCAGACTGTGAACACTGCCTTATAATAAAGGTTAATTCTCTTTACATTTCTGGGCAAAGTGAAGGCAACTTATTACAAGGGATGGAATATGTTTTTCTGGTTTTGCTGCCTCTATTTTTTCTTTAAAATTATGAGGAAGGTATTTACAAAAAAATATAACATGTGTGTGTTCGCGTGCCGTGTAAAGTGTGGAATATTTCGGAAACGTATAACATAACATGGTATAACATTTTCTTTCTAAACATCCGGAAGTCGAAGCAATGGTTGCGCAATAAAAATGCGTTCATGCCAAGGCTAACATGAAACAAAATTTTAATTTAACCCTTAAGGTCTGTATGCCCTTAAGGTCTATATAACCCTTAAGATATGTCTTAATCACACTGTTCGTATTGAATTAAAATTACTACTTACACATCAGTCTGTCTCTTGACGAATCAGATTTAGGAAGATCAAATCTTTGTACTACTGTACCGCCCACCATAAAATGTTGCTTTCGATTTCCAAAATGCACTCATTAAAGAATATATTAATTACTAATATTAATATATATTTCAGGATTAAATTGTAACAAGTGTTCACAATAATGTCCTCTGCGTGCGAACTCTATCTAAATTTCTTTACAGACAATAAACAGTGTTAATTTCAATCAAACTCCCAGGTAAGTATGGTCCTATATACATTTTTAGGCAGCATAGCATTCATTGGTCGAGACATTATATATATATTTTCGAATCGGTGATCGATGAACCGGTGGATGCAATTTTTAGCCATAAGTTGTTTATAATTGTTTGTCTAGTTTGTAGTTTTTCTAGATTTATGAAATAAATTGTAAGTTTGTACAGCGCCCTTGAGGTGATTTTTCACAAAAACGGTGCTATATAAATAATCCAAATATTATTATTATTATTAAGGCAATGGTCAATTTATTTGTGTGTTATGTTGGAGGTTTATAATGCTGTAATTAAAACATATTTCATAAAATATTCCCTTTATCTTAGGAAACTACTGCGTTTACTGCAACGTTTAATTAGCAATTTTAACTAGTACAGTTTAAAATTATAAGTGTAAAGAAAGTAGATCATAGTTCTTTTGAATAACAAGTGAACACATATTTGATTTGAATGTACGACGTGAATGCAGGGCGAGTTTACGTGACCAAATCTCTTTTACCCCGTAGAACACCACCGGAGCAAGTAGCAACTTAAATATAACACCGATAATCTCAAGGTCTATATTTTATTGTACTGGTACCGAATAAATTTATACATAATTTTGTCGCGGTTTCATTGTAATGGAGCAACTTCACAACAATAACAACTAAGGATTTGGTAAATATTAAATGCTGTAGGTACTAAAGAGCAAAATTAACATTACAAGAGAAAATTTAAAGTCAATTTTCGCAAGGCTATTTGTAGATATATATATATATTTTTTTTACAATAGCTCCACACAGGAGGGAAATTTCCCTCAAGGCCTATGTCAACTTAGGGGACACTGTGTGGAGGGTTTTTTAGGAAAAGAAAAAGAGGAAGTTCTGGGGAGGAAATAGGTGGGTAGGAATCTGGGGATCAGTGTGACTAGGAGTGACGGAATCCCTCCAACTGCGGTGCAAAGCATTGGGTCGGAGTATTCTGGCTGGAGAGGTCAAAAGACTTCCTCAACCTGTCTCTCTCGATCCGGCCTGCCACGCAGCAGGTGGGCAGACATATCGTCGCGTATAAGTCACCAAACGTAGCGAACCACTTAGGGTGACCTACGGCAGAGGTTTTGGTTATGAAATAAATGGTTCACGGGGCGGCGGCGGTACCCATACCCGTCTCCCAAAATGCGTTAATGATTTTTGTTAAATTAAGAGGAAGACTATAATTTTTATGATATTTCTTTAGCACTTTTATTCCCAACTTATTTAAAAAAGCGAGTTCACAAAGCATCATTATCTGGAATATTTAAATAAAATTAACAAAATGAAAATAAAGATCCACGAAAGTGAATTGGAAATTTTGGAAGTTTATAAAGTCTTCTGAAATAAAATAAAACAATTATTTTGTCTTTGCCTCTTTCGATGAAAGCTCTCTGGTTTTCCTCCAGCACTCAGTAGCCCCAAAGTTACTCCTTCCAGTCGGGTCTATTCTGTATTTGAATTAGAAATAAGTTTACCTTTACAGAGTCCAACTTTGTTAATTAATTCCCCTTTGCAATTCCACACCATCGATGGGACCTACGCTGAATTCGAAATGAACTTCGTTATTGCATTTTGTGAAAGGAATAATCCGCTTTCATAAATGTAGGCACTCGTGGCTCCACCGCTTGTACGTGCCAGACTGAAAAAATTTAAAGCTGTTCGTTAATTAAAAATGAAATATTGTAATAAGGTAGTATAGCTAAAAGTCCAGCGCGTATATCTTATACAGTATATACTGTTAAGAATGGGTGGTCTTGGTAATAAACATGAATTATGATGTTATCGTAGAGTTAGGATCGCATTATCATGGCGAGTTATTTTAAGGAAATTCTATCTAACCGCAAAAACGCCCTTGAAGTTTTGTGAAATGGCGTTTTAGTGGTTATTACCAATAATATTTATTTTTCATTAAACTTATATAATTAGGTACCCACTAGAAAAACAACGGTCCAAATTTTAAATTACATTACATAATTTTACATCTACATTATGTCCTGGATATATTTACATAATAATACAGTAATAATATTTTACAATAATAATATGACTATTTTATTTTTAAAAATCGGTTAATTAAATACAAAAAAAACAATCACAACAAGGCCGTTAATCTCATAATAGTCCATTTGCTACAAATAATTGAATACCACAAATCTTTCCGTTTCAAAATAGGTACCTACCTATACCACTATAAAATTACTAATTTTGGTTTTTTTGTGCTTAATGAAGATAGTTCTAATAATATTTGTATTTTATTATGTTATTGATTCGATAAGATTAAGTCATTTTTATTAAGTAAAATACCTGATTAAAATAAACATTGAACAGGTAGGGACCTACTTCTTAATTTCGGAAATAACTTTTAATGATATAGAATTTACAAAAACTAGTGTTTTAATATTAGTGATAGTAATTTTGGGCGATTCTGATTGTCTTAATTGTAAAAAATTACTATATACGTACTAAATTAGTGTAAACTATATACGTACTAATGGTTATGAAATTTAAAAAAAAATTATTTGTAAGCGTTAAGTAAAGGTCATTTCATGAACATTCTCCAGCCCTAATGAGTCCTAAATTCTCCAGTCTCTCAAAATAAATATCAACTCTACTTTCGCCACTAATCTTTTCATAAATGTATTACCAACAGTGATGGGGGTAGCAAATAATGTAAAATCATGCAAAGTCCAGTGTTTTAAATATAATGCCCTCCGCGTGCAAAGCCGTATCTTTACAAGTATTAACTTTCTAATTAAAGTGTGTTTTTCGGAAGCGACCTGCCAGGTAAGTTTGTTTTTGTATCTGTTTGTAACTAGTTAAATTAGATAGAACCTAGGAATTCTTAATAAGTTGTGCAGCGCCCTTGAGGTGATTTTTCAAAAAAACGGCGTTCTAAATTATCCAATTATTATTATAATTATAGCAATTAGTGGCGTGTGTGAATGTTTTTAAAATAAAATATTTTCAATATCACTTCCAAAAGTTTATTTTAAATTTATTTTCTTAGAATGGAGTTGAAAACATAACAGAATTTGGAAAAAAAAATACAAAATATCTACAAAAGCCATAAACGTACAAAAATAAGTATCTGTAATATCTAATCTACTATCCTACTATTCTACTCAAAATATTTGTTCTTGATAATTCGAAAAATTCGAAATAATTCGAAATTCGAAATAATTCGAAAAATCGAAGAAAATCACTGCGTGCCACCGTTACACCCACAAAGAGTTTAATGGTATCATAACAACAAAATTTAATATACATGCTTGGATAATTTAAGTGTAGATACGTAAAGTCAGTTTTGTGCAACAGTTGCCGTTAAATTATTACTGCCAAACAAATAATAGTGAAACAATCGTTTCTTTTTGACCCAAATAATTATATTACCCTCGTGTTATTAAGGGTATTTATGTTTGTTTAGTCGTGGCGGAATAAGGCGATCGTATTTTATTTAAGTCGGTAGTATTCTCACACCAATTTTATTATGCAATAAACATATCCTTAGGCCACAAAGCTGGAGTTTATTGCCTTTAGAACGGGTGGCATATTGGACCTGACGGAATTCTGAATCTTGTACTACTGCACTTAAAAAAAATAAATAGGACCTTTTTATTATTTAACTACCGAAATAATTGTTTAGATTTTAATTGAAAAATCAAGTTGTATTTTGAGCCTCTTGGTTTTTTTGTTAAATTGGCAAAATTTGTCATGCTCAAGGGTCCACTTTCCGAATTTCGACCGATTTCTTATATATCTCCCTTGAACATTTGAAGTTTTTAAGCTCTTAAAAAAATATATGTTATTTTTGTAGATAATATCTAGATACGTTCCACGCCGAAACGCAAATTATATGAGATTCCCTCGATAGAAAATAATCGCAAAGTATGCTCCGAAAATTATTTAAAACAAGTCTATTTCTATTATTTTACAAGTTATATTTGTGAAAAAATTCACAATGTTTCTTTAAATGATACTTAAGATACGTTCCACGAGATTTTTGCTCTATTTTAAACGAGTCATGTTTTATTAAGCTTTTTCGCCATTTTCGCTGCGATTTCATCACTTAAAATATTAGCGCGCTCTGTCCAACATTCGTAATTTCATATCGCTCCATCTTCTTCTTTTTGCGCCGGGAAGTGTGGCCTTAAGTTTTGATAATATTTTGTAAAGCATTACAAAATATTTTAAAAAAATGCTAAGATGATTTTCTCTGTCATTCTTTATTCGAGATACGTGGCAACATCCGCTTAAATTTGTTTTAAACAACATTTTCAAATTTGAGCAGAAGCCTTATTGCCGTCTTCCATCTGTTAAATTAAATGTTGAAAGGACTAGAAAAAATCTATTTCGCCGGTTCGCATAAAGTTTCTAAATAATAATGATAAAACATGCGATTTATCTTTGTTTCGATGCATTAACTTGGCTCGTTATCTATTGTGAATGAAATTCTGGATAAAAGGTCCACCGATACACCGATCAATAAACCAATGGCATTCGTCGGCTTGAAACACAAATATCCAAAATTTTAAATTCACCGGCCCGCTGGGATGTGGTAGTATAACGGTCGTTTTATGAGTCCATAACAAATAACATGACACGTTTCGAAAACGGATATGGCAATATCGAGTATCGAGAATAAATAATATAACAATATAGGTCCTTGTTTCTTATCTTTGCATCGGATTTGTCTTGTTCTTTTTAGATTCCAAAAAAGAACAGTTAGATATTTTAAAATTTGTCTTTTTCGACTAGTACGAGTGTTAGAAGGACGTAAAACCCTTGTGCGTATTAAATTATACCTGATAGAGAATCTTGCGTGGATAAATCCTGGACTTAATTACGGAATCATACAAGAGTTACCTTACTCAGAAACCAACTTCCAACCCACGTTATTAGTGCTCGGTAACTCGGTTACGGAGAATAGTATAATACAGGTAGCCTTTAATGTATGTAATTAATGTAAGGGAATAAATACCTAATTGTTCGGTCAATAAATACACGTACTTAACTGATTCTTAAGTCTAATGATTGGCCATTAGAAAATTTATTTCATGGCATGCCTATTGTAGGCAAAGCAATTGGAATACAGGTAAGTACCTAAGAATATAATAGAAACATAATTACCTACATTGCATTTTGCGTGAAGTTGGTTACACGTTCTTTTACTTTTTGTTTTTACCTTTGGCAATAAAAAGAATTTGGTACTTATCGGTTTACCTGAATAAAACCCTTGCGCAAAATAGTTCTATTCCAGCAAAAAAGAACAGACCGATTCCAGGCTTCGTTTGATTTATTGTTTTGAAAAGCTCACAAAAGCCGTTAAATCAACCCTTTTTTTAAGTTATTAGACAGTCAACACAAAACGTCCGTTTTTTGAAGAATGTTCTTTTTACGAACGTTCGTAGTACGGTATGCTTTATGTTTTCAGCATTTCCTTATTGCCCGTCTGACCTTTATTTCTTTGTTCAAATTGCAGTTTTTTAGAAGGATTGCATTTTACAATCGCGCAGTTTACGAAACCTCGTTGCAGTGCTTTTATATTACCGAAGGACTTATTTAGGAAAATAAATGCTCTCATAAATAATGCCATCTATCAGATTGTATAAATGGTGTAGCAAAGTTTTTGTTAATTTCGAAGAAAAAGTTTATGTATTGTGAGGTTCTAATTTTTTAAATTGAGGTTTAAAATGGTAAGTAACTTTCCACAACCATTTAAGATGCTGTTGCACAAAAATGGAACTGTCAACATTTCCCAATTAATTTTATTATTAAGGGTTATTCTTTCCAAGCGTACTAACTCAGATTCTAAATGCTAAACATCGATAAGAGTTTTTTTCATAATAGGCTTCTTCCTACGAGATTATCTGCCTAAGTAGGGATATCGTATAAAATATCGTGATTATTATAATAATATCATAGTACATACAGGGATAATAAGAAAGATACTATAGTTACTTCACAACAGGTACCTTTGAATGAAAGTAGATAAGTACTACCTAAATCGAAAATTTCCATGTCATTATCGTCGAATGAAGAGACATTAGGAATGGTTAAAATGTTGCAATAAAAATAATTACTTTAACGTCGTTGTCACAACTGAACACCACGTTTTATTGCCCTCTCCGCAATCGGACCTCAGACCTATCAGCCGAAGGAGAGGTCGGGTTTTTGCTTTTAGTAACTAACACCGTACCACGTTTCGATAATATGTATGGATTATAGGTAGGTAGGAATCTACTTATGGTTGTTTATCTCCTTGGGAAATAAGCAATACCTACAATATCTACGCAAAGTGAAAATTTAACTTGCTATTAAATTATCACGATTACAAGTAAAAAGACTAATTGTTTCACTACGAGTGTGCTTTGTACACCCTTTTTTAACTACCCCTACTGCATTGTTATTATAATTACCTATAGTTACAAAGAAATATTCTATTTGCGAAAGGAAAAGAGTAATCTTCCTTTTGTTATAAATAAGTCTCTCTCGGTTGACCAGTTAAAATTAATATAAAAAGTTATTTTTTAAAATTGACAGGTTATTCGTAAAGCGGGAATGTTTTTCTTCCTTAAAAAAAATTATGAAAATAATTGTAAAAAGTTGCCTACCAGATAAATACGTACCTCCTTACTTATAAACGTGTTTTATACATAACTGATTAACACCCATTTTTGTATAGTAAACGATTGTTCATCAGTTGTAAGATTTATATAAGGTTTGTTAGTCAGGCCTTTCTAATCAAAGTATTACATGCTACTAAAGAAGAATCGAATTATATACTATGTAAATTTCTTTAAATTACGTTCTGTATTTCGGTAATATAACAAAAAATAAAAGTCACGGTCAAAGGTTAAACATAATTAAACCCGTACAAGCAAGGAAAATGTAACGAAAAATGTTACTAAGTAAAAAAATATAAGTGTGCAGTTCACATGTTTCACATAGAAACGAAACCTTCAGAAAACTAGTAAACAAGAGTGGGGAGGCTACGAAGCACCGCATAAAAAGGAGGCCGATTATTCAATCTCATTCTCTCGCAGGCTAAATCCTATAAATGTATGTATTTGTCTCTTTTTAGTCGATTTTTCGTTTCATCGAGTTTCAAATCACAACGGTGCTAAAGAAATTTTCACTTCAAAAATTTTAATCGGACAATATAGACTGAGTTATGCATTATGCACATTTTAAGATAGTATGGTCATCATGGTCGAATTTTTCTCATTATGAGTGATTAACTATATTTTTAAAACATTTGTTAATTATAAAAAACCGAAAAAGCAAGTGCCTAAACTTATTTTCCTGAGAAATAAGATTTTGTTGGAAACAACATTATTCCGGACAGGGGTCTCATTTATGTTTATTGAATTCGATAAATGACGTTAATGTTATCGTTACAACGATTATTTTAATTTGAATTTTTTCGCAATTTTATAAATGCATTTGGTAAGTGGTAAGTCACTTGCTTTAATGTATTTTCATACTATACGCATATACGTAAACACAACCTATAAGTCGGAACCAACTTATGAGTATGTGTATATTTTTACACCAATTAAGTTTTTTTAAATGATATTCTATATTTTAATATAAAAGAAACATAGTTGTATGAGTACCTATTAATAACGTGTAATGCATATAATAAACTATCTTCATGATAAAAACATATCACGAAAGTAATATGTTTAATTAATATCACGAAAGTAATCTAAAAATGAAAAATAAAAATAAAATTAGAAAACAAAAATTTCGAATTAAAATATAATAATTAACGACACAAAAAAATCTAGGTGTTTAAGGCATTGTGTCCCTGTAAGGGGAAATCACAGGTTCGAGTCCCAGTTGCGACCGAAATTTTCTGAACGACAGAGAAAGGAAAACAACATACATATTTAGAAGAGTGCTTAGGAGATATATTAAACGAAAAATTACTTAGAACCACATAATTCGCTTTCTGTCAATTAATTATACAATACGGCATTATAGGATAGGGCGGTACGTATACAAATCAAACACAAACAATTTATATAACACAAAACCTAATAATAAAAACAATTTAAAAAAAAACCTA
Organism: Glyphotaelius pellucidus; assembly: GCA_936435175.1. Taxonomy (NCBI): domain Eukaryota; kingdom Metazoa; phylum Arthropoda; class Insecta; order Trichoptera; family Limnephilidae; genus Glyphotaelius; species Glyphotaelius pellucidus. Next base: position 6,185,438 of record OW386552.1, on the reverse strand, counting down.
TTCATATTCGTCAGAACTTTTATTCAAACAATTTAAGGTCAATACTTCCTACTACAAAAGAACTCCTAAGACAAACGTCAATACTTTCTTATCCAAAATATATTTTTTAATTTATTAAAAAATTAGAAAAATGAATACAAATATAAAATTATTTAAAACTCACCTTAAAAATTATACTGAAAACTTGAACTGAATTATATCAAATAAAACCAATATAATAACACCCCCCCCCCCTCATACACACAAGCCCTACTTATTTATGGGGGTACATCAAGTACATCTATTATGTAATTAAAACTGTATAAAATTTATTTGTAATATATGTATCTTTTTATGACTAATAAAAATAAAAAATAAAAAAAGTCTTTTTAGGTTTTATGTTTCGTTTAGATTTAATAGTTTTATCTTCTTTTTCAATGATATATAATAATTTAGTATTTGTGTTACGTATTTTTTTCTCTCGTATCTTCTCCAAACACAAATTTTCTAATAAAATTTTGTTTCTGGGAAGTGATCTGCTAGGTAAGCATAGCGATCAAGGACTCATAATTGTACAGCGCCCTTGAGGAAATTTTTCACAAATGTTACTAAATTATTGTTAATAAAAGCATTCATTCCCACATGTTTTATACTCTGTGCCCACATAACTAAGGAAGTAGGTACCTATCTATGTATTCATCTATCAAACAGTTCAGAAAATCCTGCTGAGTGGAGTATAGACAGGGATGGCCATTAAAACGTCATGTCATCGTTTGTATCTTCACACGAGGGGCAATTTTCGGCTGTAAAGTCTTCAATATTTCATATGAACGGCACATAGCAGTCTGAAAATTGCTCCCGAAAATGCTTTCATAAATTTGTATACAGAGCTCAACGACAGCTTGATGTCTCACTCTTACAAATTCAAAATACTCGTACGTAATAATAGATTTGTGAATCCAGAGGATTCACTCATGAGCGCTTATAATTAACACTCTCCTGTGCACCTAATATATACGCTTTAATATTTTTTTACATCAGATTACGTGTTTTAGTCATCGATGAGATGAACCCATTTTTATTAAAAATATTGAAAAAGCTGGTGATTTCCAGCACGTAACTTAGAAAACAATGTTTTTTTAAAGGGAAAGATTTGAAAACATATTTTAAAAATATTTTAGTTTCCTCCTGTTATATATGTGTATTTTAGTATTATTACCTGTATCAATAAGCAGTGTTTTTGGGAAAGGAAAAAATCACTCCTCAGTTACACAAAAATCTGTCAGCTAAATTGTGAAAATTTTTCGAAAGTAAATGAAAAACGATACAATTTAGTTTATCAAAAATATGATAAGGATCTAAATCGAATAAACTCATTTCTTCAGAGTTAATTTTAAAATCTAAATTATCTTTATATTTTTCGATCGATTTTATAATTGATCGTTTTTATGGGTGATTTTAGGTTTTCATGGACAAAAGTATTTTTGTTATTTATTTTTGGGGTGTTATGCCGTGTTGCGCTACCTCCTTCTTTAGCCAACTTTTCGGAGAGCGAGAGAGAGTGGCAGATGACTCATCTGCCCCGACGATGGGCACTGTAATGCTGTCCAAAACGTTGGCTAAATAAAGAGGTAGCGCAACACGACATAACACCCCAAAAATAAATAACAAAAAATGATCGTACTTATATTTAACTCGGCGATAGTGGTTATGTTAGAAACACGTAGGCGCTGCTTATAAGTTTATGGAGCCACCTAGAGGTTATTTTACGTATATTAATGTTGAATAATTATTCCGGTCCTTTCTATGGAGATCGGTCCCGGTTCCGTCGTAAAGGACAGTCACCCTCCGCATTACAACTACAACAGAGATTGGGCGTTGTCCCGAAGAAAAAGCACCCATTATTTACAGGACCACCTTTAGTCACTTTAGTGGTTACCCTCCCCGCAGCACCTCTTCGCCATGCCCTTACCCTCGGCTTCGCCTAACCCTCCCCGCCACTTCCCTATCCCCTGTGCAAGATGGCTGATCGCAGCCCACAACACTCTTCAGTCGGTAAAGTAGGGCTCCAGGATCTGTGGGAAGAACGGACAGGGGTAGAACCGGTAGGATGAAATAATTGGGGTGGAATAATAATTATAAAGGATAGTGGATTTGTAACAGAGATGTTTGTGAATTGTTTTTTTTTACCTGTGTAAATGAACATTATCTTTAATCAGTGTATTTTTTCAACCATCCTCGAGCATTTACTAAAAATTTTTAATGAAGTATTTTAGTTGGTTTTTCGAGTAACGGATAGTCTATAAATTTACGTTTATTATATCCTAATAAGTTCATAAGATTAACGATAATTTTTATTAGAGATGTATTTTTTAGTCTTTAATTTTTATATGATCAAGATAAAGTAAGTTATACGTTTGTAATGCATGCAAATTAACTTTAACAAGTTAATTTCCCGCAAATCCCCAAAATTGATTAAATGTTATGAATGCATTATATTTTTATTAGATTAATAATATGTATTATTTAATTGTTTAGTTCTCTCGGGTTGATTTTTGAAAATTAACTCCGTCATTATGAAATATTTTTTTTTATCTTGAGTTCACACTCTCAGGCTACTGACTATTAAAACCAGAATATATTGGAAGAGGAAAAGAAAATTTGTAAAAACTTTGTGAAGCTACTTAGCTCTGATCTGTAATTAATTTTAAAAAGTTAGTGGTACCTACCTACTGCTAGCCAAAGTTAAAAAAAAATAAAAATGTTTCGCAGTTTTATAATTTTAATTTTTTTTTAATACCGCATTAGAGTATCAACTTCTCGACCCTTCGGAATAACAAGGTTTCATCTGTCGCGGTAACATCATGTGATAATGAACTCTAAAATAGCTTACTATAAATCCCATTACCCCGTTAGCGCGACTGATGGAACCTTGTTATTCCAAAAGGTTGTTCTTTCGACTGTTCGGATCCAGCGGGTGTATCTGATTTTTTTTTTACATGAGCTCCACACAGAAGGCCCTGAGAAAAATAATTTCCCTCAGGGCCTATGTCATCTTTGGGGATGCTGTGTGGAAAAGGAAGAGAGGAGAGTTCTGGGAAGTAAAAAGGTTTAAGGGGTGGGTAGGAATCTGGGGTTCAGTGTGTCCTGGTCATCCGCCTCCGAGACCTAGATAAACCTCACCCCGTGAACCCGGATTGGAGTGTGAAAGGAAGAGAGTTGGTGAATCGACAGGTTGATATATTGATATTCAGATCTGGTCAACAAACATGGTTAAAGCCATTTCTAGCAACATTTTGATTCAGAATGTTTGTATTTCTCCAGGGCGATGCTGATTTTAAGTATCTTGAAATAACGATAATTATTTATCATTGAAGAAGAAGATAACACTTATAATCTAAATGAAAATATGAAAGAGAACAAGACACAGAAAAATAGAAAAAGACAATGGTCGCAACTGGGACTCGAACCTAGACCTCTCGTCTAACCGGGACGTGCGCGTTATCCAATTTCGCTATTGCCACCTTCTGTCAAACCGTCATATTTGTCAATCTCATATTTCAAATATTTAGAATCAACAATATTATCTTCAACTAGTTCTTTTTTCCATATTATGGGCAACTACTCTTTTTATTGGAACAATCATTCTAAGAATTGGTTTGTAACCTGAATAGCGTCTCGGATAAATGTATCCGAATTTATTCATATGGAACTATAGACTTTATGAAAGTCTAAATGAATATTCAATTTTTTATAAGAAAACTCTCTTTTTATAACTTTTGAAAAAACTTAACTTATGGAAAAAAGAACTAGTTGAAGATTATACTGTTGATTCTAAATATTTGAAATATGACGGTTTGATAGAAGGTGGCAATAGCGAAATTGGATAACGCGCACGTCCCGGTTAGACGAGAGGTCTAGGTTCGAGTTCCAGTTGCGACCATTGTCTTTTTCTATTTTCCCGTGTCTTATTCTCTTTCATATTTTCATTTAGATTATAAGTGTTATCTTCTTCTTCAATGATATATAACGTTGATGGGAATAACCTTCAAAAGTTATAAAAAGAGAGTTTTTCTTATAAAAAATTGATATTTATTTAACCTGAATTTACTTGCCGAAATTAAAAACGCGACCTCCGATTTGCTAGTTGAAAGACTATTCGACCACATAGGCGCGGTCAATGACGGCATTTATAAATATTAACTAGCATTTAAATATTTACATCATAACTAATGTTGCAAACAAACATCATGTTAAAAGTGTCTTATTTGTGAAACAAAATGTCAGTAATAACATAATGATAAAGACGAAAATTATCTAAATTTATACTGAAACCTGTACCTAAGCTTAATTAAAACTACAACGAATTCTAGTCTTTCACGATTGCGGTAAAGAATCGAGAAGTGACAATCCAGCAACCATATCCGTAATAGTATTTATCTAGTGACAGTTCCCTGCCCTTCCTATATATTAAGTGGCCACAGAATGACGTGTAAGCAATAATATTACCATTTCTTAAAGTGTTTTAATTCGCTATCAATCAGTTTGAGTGGCCATGAAACATATGCGAGTGGTCACGTAGACTCGTGTGTGCCCATTGAAATACATAATAGATTGGAAAATTATCTTCACAACCGGTTTTCATAATACATTATGTAGGAACTGCGGTAGATATTATGTATTTAATTCGTGGGTAGAAAAAAATAAGAAGGCACCTACCTAGAATAGGTACTCCTAGACGATAAGATTAGTGTCAGCTATTTTGGTGAGCAACTCGCTGTAGAAAAGATATACATAGTTGTATAGGCAAGTAGCTACCTACCTAGATCGGTTTTATGAGGCATGAATCAGATGTTATAACAATATTTAATTTACTTATTACAATACGCATTTTACAACAAACACAAAATTCTGATGGCACCCAATTTATTTTCATTCCCATATTTAAAAAAATCAACATTTTTTAATAATTATTAATGGCAGTACTTTCTGAGTACTTACTCAAACGTAGTAGAAATGTTCAACTGCACGAAATATAGTTAGTTATAAGAAGGATATAATAATATACCTCAGTAATAATAATCAATATTGGCATAACACTCTTCTTCTGCGCGGGTACTGTATATATCAAGTAACATATTATACTTCATGATTACTGTTCCACAAAATATTTATGTATATTACATGTTTTTTAATTTTTTTTTCATGTTTCATGTACAACGGTTATACACCAATATATCACGGAGAAGATTACACCAGTTTTTTTTTACTATTTTGTAACTTGCGTCAAAAGATAGTTGCTGAACTGTCTGTGAATGATTTTGAAAATGTCGATGGTCGATGCAGAATAGTTAAGCAGTTGAATCGCTCTGTTTATTGGCATGTTTTGATAGGTAGAAGTCCTTGCATTAAAAAAGTGCATGGGATCTCCCACGAGTAAACTTGTTGGGGACAAATAGTTAATCTCTTTCAATACAGGCGTATTGAGTATTGAGATGTAAAAGTCCATGTAGGCGTATAATATACAAAAATAAATAAACAATAAATATCACAATTCACTGGAGCGCTTTTTGCCACAATACGGCATTATTTAAAATACCTCGGATTGCTTTGCTGCCAATTTCGGCAAATTTTCCCTTATGTGTAAGAAGTTCAATATTTTATAATATTTTTTTTATAAATCTTATGAATATCTAGATAATAATCGACAAAAGATGGGTGAATTCATTGGCCATATAGGTTTATAATCAGTTTGCATTTTTCCGTTTTAGAATTCAAAGGTATGATTTTTTTTTGATTTGGGCGTAAAATATTCAAAATGTTCACCAAAAAATGTCGAGCAATCGCAGAAAAAAGTTTAAATTGCGTTGTCGCTCCAGTGATATTTTTCTCCCACCTATTTTTTTATAAATTCTATGAATATGTAATAATCGACAAAGAGATGAGGTTATAGGCTATATAGGTCTATAATCAGTGTGTATATTTCCGTATTAAAATTCGGAGATATGATTTTTTTTTTTAATTTGGGCGTAAAATTTTCAAAATGATCATCAAAAAATGTCGAGCAATCGCAAAAAAAACTTTAAATTGCGCTGTCGTTCCAATGGATAAAAAAAACTTAACAGGTATCAATCTATCCGTCCACATATACCTAAATAAGAAGGTATTGTGTTCCTACTAATAATTTTTTCATTTATAGTAAGTACTTTGGTGCGGCTGTAATTGAATAAAATAGATATGATATCTTTTCCTTAGAAAAAAAAGGAGTTTTTATTCTTTAAATTAAAGTAATCTGTGCATTAAGCAACCAGGTTTGTTAATTAAAATATATGTAGCTACTTTGTGTACGCTCAACCCACAAACGCTTGTTTTTTTAAACAAAACACCGACTGCTTTCGGCAATACTGTCGCTAATGCTGAAACTAACAATGTACAGTGGACCTTAGTATCTTGTGTAGGTAGTGAGACCTCTAAGAGCCAGGGTCACATTTTATTCGAATTCTAAAAGTAAAAAGTTTTACAAATTAAATGAAAATGATCACTCTGTCAGACACCACTTATTTAGTCAAAATTGTCTTCATGCTTCAAAACCAAAGGTTTCTCTGTCAGAATAAATAATGTCAGAATCTATACTAATTAAATATTATAAATGCGAAACTGCTCGAGTTTGTTTGTTACGCTTTCACGCATTAATCAATAAAAAATAAAAAAATAAATTTTACCAATAGAAAGCAACATTATATGCGAGGACTATAGACTGTATATAATGGTAAGCTCTGGCGTTATGTAATTATAAATATTAATATAATATATTTATTACACGTTTTCTGTCGCTAACAAAGGTGAGTTATTGCTAACGTCAGAAAGCCAATCGTTGCCATGGAAACGATGTTGATATATTTGTGGGCTCTATGCTGGTACGTACTCAGCCCCCTACCTATTGGTCGGCTGCTGCTCCAGAAAATTCAAATATTAGAATATGTTTTGTTTTTTTGGACAAGCTTATGTTTTGGAATAAATGTCAGATGAGAGTTCCTACATTAAAGATATAATTCGTAACGATTATAAAGACTGCATAATAAATAGTGTTATTTTTTATTATATGTACAAACTTCCACAAATTTAAATAAAAATAAATCTCCGAAATGTTTGTAAGCGCATAAATTCCGAAGGACTGCAACGAATTGGATAATTCTATTTTTCTTTGAGCTCTAGCATTATGAAATTTAGGTGGCCCGCGAGCTATTTGAAAACTGAATGTGCCGGGAATGAATGCATGAAATACGGGAGGGGGTGGGGGGAGGGGGGATAATTGATAAGTGCAAGCACCACAGTGATTTCCCCTAATACCATGCGAGCGAAGCCGCGGAGAAAAGCTAGTATTAAATAAATTAAATTATAAATATAAAGAATATTAAATATTCTTATTAATATTAATGTTAATCTTATCCTGATGATAAACATTTGGTTTTGAAACATGACGATAATTTTGATTAAATAGTGGTGTTTTGCAAAAGTTATTTGTTTTAATTTAGTTACAAATGACGCCACAAAGTGAATTCGCAAAGATTGAAGAAGTTCTATAAATGCCATTGAGAATGTCTTGTGTCTAAAAATAACTTTTTGGTGCTTTGTGAATAATCATGCTATGATTTCAATAAATTATTTGTAAAACATCTTCACTTATTACCTACACTGATTGATATATACGATACGTTATGGTGACGTACAAGCCATTCCGATCTGGTATACAATATAATGATTTTTGATTGTTTGTCATCCAGCTTTTTAACAATAAAATTCAAATTCATGTGCCTGACTCTAAAGATCTCCTAGAAGTGAAAGCTTCAGATCACTTATTTTTTTGTTGTCTCTCTCTAAACAATTGACAATCTGGAAGGCGAGTATGGGTACTGCCGCTCCAGGAACCATTTATTGGATAACTAACACCCCTATCGTAGATCACTCTGAGTGATTCGCTACGTTTAGTGACTTAGCAGGGGTGCCCGAGTTCATTGGGTGAGGATTTATTAGATCTTGGTGATGGTTGCTTTTGCCCACCTACTGCGTTGACCGGATCGGGAGAGAATATTTGAGGGAGACCTTTTGACCTCTCTAACCGGACCCATCGCCTTGGTCCGCAGTGGTAGGGATGGATTAATAATTTCGTTACTTTTGAACACATTGACACGCTCAGATTCCTACTCACGCCTCAAACATTTTTCCAAGTCCTTTCTTTTCTATGAAACCTTCGACACAGCATCCCCAAATATGATATTTGCCCTGAGGGATTTTTTCCTATGTGAATTTAATATTAAAAAAAACCACCTCTTCTATTAAGCCTCATCAAAAATTGATTTTTTTTATATGAATACCGCACAAGAGTCCCCAACTGCTCCCGTCTGGAGCCAGTGAGACTATGGCATCCCTAATTTGGGTATGTTGTGAGGCTGAAGGTAGTGGTGAGGGGAAGAAGATTGGAAGTACCTGGCTTTTCAAATCTAGTCACCAAACACGGCTAAAGCCATTTCAAGCGACGTTTCAATTCTGAATACCTCCACTCCATTCAACATCTCATCTCTTCTAAGTCCGAACTCGACTTCGATTTTTCATATAATTTTTAAAAGTCTGACACATTTGAAAAAAAAACTTCAGTAACAACAAAATCATGTAAATGTGATGTCTTACTTAGTCAAACTTTTTTTTTTAAATTTTGTTTTTTTCTTCTTCTTTCATGGAATTTCTGGAAATAGGTAGTTCATCATCTAAGTTTAAAACCTTATCTAGTATCAACCCTGTTAGCTCACGCCGAGTAGGTAGGTACCTACACAGACACCCGTGTACGTACATGCGTACCAAGGTGTATATGTAGAGAGGAAAGCTCGGGGAGTAATAAGCGAAATAAGCGCCCGAAACAGCTGTTACTCTGACGGAGGAAAGCGCTATCTATTTGCAGATTATGAAAGGGGGATTTCAATATGCCGGCTCTGCTGGTCGGCACCCGGGCGGCCGCGAGACGGCCGAGATACAGTGGACTTGTGGAACTTCTGTAAACTGCGGAAATAAAAAAAGGTTGGTACATATATAAAAGATTTTTTTATATACATTTAATTTGTTACCAACGACCGGTTTCACTTAACACAAACATCATCAGAGTACAAATTAAACTAATCAAGCATTGTGTGTGCTTTTATGTGCCTCACTATAAATGTATACCTACGTACATAATGTTGACCGGACAACTCGGAATGAAACCAACTCAGAACCATCTCAGATAAGTCATTTAGAGTGATAATAAAATATATTTATAAAGTTGGTTAAATAGGTTAGGTTAGGTTAGGTTAGGTTAGGTTAGGGTTATCTGCTAATTTAAAAATATTTTTTTCATAGCTTTTAATGACTTTTCAAGGAGTTGTTGAGTTGACTTTATTCTCTGTTGGCAAGGAACCGTACACAATATTGAGACAAATCATAACATAGAAAATCTTATTCTATCTTATGTTTCGTATGCATACAGACTGAGACAAAATACAAAACAATAACATAGAATAAATTATTTTATGTAATGTTTTGTCTCACTCTATAGTAGGTTAAGGTTAGTATATAGTAGGTTATATAGATATTTTTTGATTTGTTTGATTTGTAACTTGATGATGCTTGTGTTAAGCGAAAAATAAATAAATCTCGTTGTTATAAATAAAGTTATTGATTTATTAAATTAATGTGTCAAACCACAAAGTCACTGCTTTTCACCTCGTATGTACATAGGAAGGTCCATATGGTAGGCCTGAAATAAATATTCATTCATATTCCTTGCTTTTATGTTTTGGGAGTTTATGAATTAATGGTTGTATATAAATCAAATAAGCGTTTAACACTGTACTTACAAGTTTATTGTAACAATTTACTCCCGTGCCATAATTTATATTTACAAAATATTCGTAAATGAAAAGTGGGAGTGAACAAGTAGCGATATAAAAAGCTGTTACGCCTTCGGCAGTCTGGAACAGAATGGTTCCTCTTAATTTGTGCCGGCAGTCTGTCACTATGTGGAAATATTGAGGGATTGCTATTGATAGTTGAGGAGCCAAAAGAAATGATTCCGCGATTCAAAAGCTATTCAAAGCTGCATCGTTCGCTACCACAATGGCATATATTATTCTACATGTTTTTTTCTAGGTTAATAAATCTTAAGATGGATAAAAATTTGGATTTACATTGGTTTCCAGTCGACACTTGCAGTATTATTATATTATGGATACGATTTTTTTAAATGAGTTCCTTAACCTGAAGTCAATAACGGCGTAATCAAGTAAGCTAAAAAAGTGGTATTTTTTCAATGAATTCTGTGTCCATTTTTATTTATATTACAATGAAATCATTTTTTATGTACAATTGGGTTCACCACATTAAACCTGTGAAATTAACAGTCACTAATTTGTACAAATGCACATATTTCAGAATCTCAGATGTATGTTTCATTCTAGCGTTTTTTAAGTTTTAGGTAAAGTAAATTTTTAACTAACAAACTAATAATCACGTCGTTTCCCCCCACTGGTAGGCATTGAATTAAATTAGTAAAATTCGTTAACAGGAAAATAATTACCTATGTGTTGTCAAGGGCGTATGTAAGGGAGGGAGGGGGGGATTTAGGAGATAGCTCCGCCAATACTCTTAGATCACATTTTTTGAAAATACAACAAAATTATTTACGCAATCTCTCTTATCAATAAGATGTAAGTAAATAAGACGTTGTGGTAAGTAGACGTCCCAAAAAACTTTCTAGTAAATTTTCCAACCCCTTCCCCCCAATGTAAATGCTATAGCTACAGTCCGGATGTTGTAGAAGGTGAAAGAAAGCAGAAAGATTTATGAAATACAAAAATATGTATTTTATACCAACAGGCAATTTTGAATTTCAAGTAGGTACGTATACATTCATAAAAATGCTAAAAACAATTCTAGCTATTAGAAATTTTCCCACTGTTACCTTAGACACATTTTTATATATTTATTTGAGTTTGAAATAATTATGTAATTAAGAATCAAGAACGCAAAGTTCTGAAAATACACTGGGTTTTATCTCTCTGTACATTTATTAAAATCAGATTCCTTTTGGGCGACATGTGCCGCGAATATTTTACGACACTCTCTCACTGTGAGTTAGAAGTAACCGAGTGGTGTGACTAACAACCAAAACTAAGATGTGGCTATAGGTACTTTTACTAGAAGATAGGCACCTATTTTCCTTAGCTAGTGCTTACCTATGCTGTTTAACGCTACTTAATGTTAATAATAATAAAAATATTAATATTTTGATGGTTTTTAAAGCGCCGTTTATGTGAAAAATCACCTGAAAGGCGCTGTACAAATTTATAACACATTTCTGCAATGCTCTATCTTACTAACTACAGACTAGACAAGCTACTACAACAACGCATGGATAACAGATTGCATCCACCGGTTCGTTGATCACTAAAACAAAACTATTTGTACAATGCATTTAATGCTGTTACTGCACATTGAACGTCAAAAGATTCGGAATATGTTGTGCTTTCTTGAACTGAGCGCAATTGGCAACAGGGTCGTAAAGAATCCCGGAAGCAAAGAGGTCAAAGAAAAATATAAAAAATTAATTAAAAATACATACACATTTCAATATATGATAATGTCGAATAAGTAGGTATCTACCTATCTACTATTGAGGAATTTATTCACCTGTGCAGTGTTTTTTAATAATATGAATTTAAATGTTGGTAGGTACCTAACTCTAGTTCAATCTAAGTAGGTATTCACTTAACTAATTTACCCACTTGTCGATTCCTTATTTGCTTATCTAAATATTATTTTTTTTTATTTTTTAGCCATATATAAGTTGCTTACGTCATGTAAATACCATTTGTGTGAAAACAGTGGGTCCGTGACAACTCACCGAAGTGGCATTTCAACATTTCAACCGCTGTTGAAAAGTCATTAAAAAAAGCCCATAACCTAACCTGACGTAATCTATTTAACAAAATTTTTTTTTTTTTTTTTCATCAATTTTAATGACTTTTCAAAGAAGTGATGAAGTTGCAGTTGTTGAGTTGTCTGTTCACCTAGACAATGGCATCCTTGGATAAGTAGGGAAGGGAATGAGATCGGGAAGACGAAGATAGATAAGTACCTACCTGACTATGCAGATCTGGTCACTTTTACACTAGCAACTTTTCAATTCCGATTTGTGGTCTTTCACCAGGGCGATAGAGAGAGATGTTTTTTTACTTTGAAACGTACCGCAAATATCCTATTTATTATCATTTTAATTAATTAATTGTGAAACAACACACATTAATAAAATAAAATCTACTTGCGCATACCGTTGTTTGAATCCGTGACTCTCATATTCGTATTCGAGAGCCTTAACTCTGGTGGCCGTCAAAATTAAATTGTTGTTGCCATTTTTTGTAAAACGATGAGTCGCGTTATATCCTCTCCAAGTAACCCTACCGAGGTAGTTTGTTTTATAAATTACTCATTATGTAATTTGTTAGGGTAGAACCTCACGTCAGCTTGTCTAAGATAGGTCGGAATGTCCCAACTACACATGTAGGTATCTATACTCTACAACGCAGCCGTAGTACGAAGACCTTTACGATATTACTTACATAAATTACTTACACCCTTAATATAGGTCTTACGTTGTAGGAAACAGAAAATTACCAGAGTTCGCAGTATCTTACACAGTGGGAAGGTTAAGGTAAAACTGCCTCCTACCAATACGGTACACTCTACCTTCTTACCGTATTTGTAGTATGCCATTGTTCCAACATAAAAAAGCAGATGATGCCAGATGGGGCTAACATTTTATAAGGATGTTAGGTACCAACCTATCTAGGTCCCCATCCTTAGCTACACGTTAGTTCACAGCTTTTATAATAAACATATTATTAAGGAGGAAACCTAATAAGCCTGAAGAAATATTTACACTAGCACAGTTGGAATATATTTTGTATTTATATATGACAGGCTTTTCTTACTTTCAAGGTCAAACGTTGTCTATAATCAGAAATATATTTTTGATACTAGTAGCTGCAGTAATTATCCCAAAAATAATAACAGGATGTCTCTATTAATTTACCGAATACATTTTTTAATGGAAATACTTTGGATTTTATCAAATAATCGCCGTTTTTCAACAGAAATCATTTCTCATATCTAATAAGGGAAATACCTCACCAGTGGCGTAGCAATGCCCGAATGGACGGGGCAGCCAAAAATCGAAAATGTGACATTAAATCGCATGACTGGTTGCACTCTATCGTGATCAGTAGGCAAATAAACATTTCAAAATTCTCAAATTAATGGTGGATAGATACGAACCTACCTACTTTTTTTGCAGCGCAACAAAAAAATAACGAGTTGGTGGATTGTACCTATCTACCAGGTTATCCAGATTTATCTTTTGGTTATTGTAATCGAAAACAAGCAAAATGATGATATCTACTAATTGGCTTCTTTCACTCGCCATAAACTATAAAAGTATCGCAATCACTGTGAACTGACGAGTAATTAAAAATAAAAACCATCCGAAATAAAGCGGTCAGTGGCTGAGTGGGCATCACATTTGGGTCCCACCCGGGCGTCACGTGTTCGATTCCTCGGCTGGCTAAGTCCTCCATCGCGACATAAGCAACATTTTCCGCTTAGTGTGGTGGTAGTAGGAGATTATGAAACATTGTTGGATTATTCGTAACCCGGGAATGTTTGCCTTTCTTAAAAAAAAAAAAAAAAACGTTTTGGCTATAGATATCTAGGGTAGGTTTTTAAAATTTGAAATAGTTTTCCAACTGCCATATTATCGAGTCATTGAAGCGGGTAATCTTTTCTAAGTCTCGAGTTTGGTCACTTTTGTGTTTTTTGGGAAAAGTATACCAATATTGACTTATGAGACGATAATGGTCATTTCCAACGAAACAATAAAATTAAGAAAATCTGTTAACTCGTTTTGTAAGGCTTGCGGCCAACTTCAAAAGATATATGTAATATTTTACTATATTCTAAAGAATCCATATCTGGTACCAAACTATCGTTTCCCTTCGTTAGAAATTTTCTTACATTCTAGCCTTTTCTTGACAAAAGAGGTTTGGGAGATTGACGACACGTCACTGCACAATATAAGTTCTTATTCATACATTTTCAACTTAACGGCATAGAAAAAACACAACGATTTCACATTTTGTTTATTGTGCTAATAATTCTCCGGCGTTATTTAATTATTAAATCATTAGTCTGTGTATTTTCGAGGAAGACTGCGCCATTTTGCCCGCGGGGGTCCATCCACCATCAGCACAGTGGGGGATTAATTTATAAATATTTTCAAGAGTGTATAAGTTCTTCTTTGCTACTTAATAATGATTAAAATAATGCATTCATGTAACTTCATTGTTTTGGAATATCAAGACCGCTAAATTAAATACTTTACGGTGGGAAGCGAGAAAATGTGCTTCCACAAATTCATTGATAATTTATTTGCTTTATTAAATTTTTATTGTATTTTCTTAAAGTTGAATTGTATGTGCAAGATAGGTAACATACGTACCAGGAAATTAATTAAATCAAGTTCATATCATTGAAAATAAAATACGTTGTTACCTATAATACCTAAGTTTTATTCATGTGCAGAGATTATCCTTCCGTCTTACTTATGTGTAAAAAACGTTTTACAAGGTGTATAAAAGGGATTTTTCCCAGTATTTAAGCGCATAAGGAAATTCACAACTGAGGTTTTAAAATACTAACTAACATTAAAGTTGTCTAAATGTTAGATTACTGGATGTTTTTAAAAAAAACTAGGTTTTCTTAATAAATTAATTTGACTATTCGCACCATTCGTAGCCTTGATTATTATTATCACATATTGCAGTGAATGCAACTTTTATCCGTCTAAAACCTTAAGAGGACGCCACAAGCCAAAAACGTTTGAATTTTTTGTATGCCTTACATCAGCACGAATATGGGAATAGTGGTCACAACATCGCGGTTTTTATTTATTTTGTTAGTAATTTTATAAGAAAAAAACAAGTTAATCAACGGAAACTGTCACAGATGATTTTAGCCATAAAATTATATTTTTATAAAATTGTTTCTTATATGCGTTCATAAATTTCTAAGGAAAAAATACATTTTTAGTAGTTGACGTATATATTTTTTTATAAATTAATTAACTATTTTATTTTAATTTTACTCAATGGAAACAGTAGAAAAAGTCATATTTTATTCAAAGCATATTTTTTGGTATTTATAATAAAAATCGATTCGTAGTAAAGATTAACCGAAAAAAGTGATTTATAATTAATCTTCGCTCTCAAAATTAAAATAAAAATGATGAAATTTTTTTGGTCAAATGCGTGCTATCAGCAAAGGTATACTTTGGAAATGTTAAGTTAAGTACCTACCTACTACGTAATTATTATTCTTTTTATAAATACAGTAGAATCCGTTTATTATGACTCCGCCTATATTGACCAACCGCTTAATATGACGTAATTACATAGCGAAGTTTGGTTTTCATATAAAATTCTTTATAATATGATTGATTAATAATAAAGTAATAAAGTCGGATATAATGACTTCGCTTATAGTGACATGTCGCTATGTCACATGACCCATTAAAAAAAAAAAGATTTATTTCACGGAAAATTTTGTCGGTTATAGTGACCGACATTATTCCTAACACCTTCGGCAGTGTTCGGGAGGGTCACTTCTCTCGTCACGAGTCTTAATAAGCTCTTTTCTCGTGTCACGAGTCTTAATATGCTGTGTTTCTCTCTATTAAAATAAATATATACATTTATACCTAACAAAAACGTTGGGTCGTTTATTTTCTACAAAATGCTTTGTATGACGTCCGCTTAGTATGACATTAATGATTAAAATATATAATTAAAGTATATAATTGTCATTTCCCTTCGATGTCATTATAAACGGATTCCACTGTATGTAGGTATATATTGTATTTAAATGAGTGCATGTTTTGAAATGTATAGTTTTGGTAGGTACCCACCTTTTAAACGATGCCTTCTTCAATGTTAAAAATAGTTAAAAAATAATTTATGGAAAAAGCTTTAGAAACAGTGGTAATATTGAACCAACACTGCGAATTGATCGAAGCAGAACCTACATACTGTACTGATATATGTGTCAGGCTCCATCCACGTTGTTTGGTTGTTTGCAAGCGAAAACCGCTCTTTTTATGAATTTGTTTAGAGATAAAAGTCACTTGAACTGCCGCATCAAGCTCTCTATTGGCTATTTCTGTTTGCTGTGAAATATTGTCTGGACCGGGGCCGTCTAGAGCCGTCGACCGCATCCGTGCCTAGACAATAATAAATTTAAGTTTGCTGAAGAAATTCACTCAACGAAAAAAAGGGATCCTAACAATTCTTTAACTTTTACCTAGTTTTCGATTTTCGTGGAAATTTTTTTTTAATGAAAATTAACGATGCGTTTTTTTGTAAAAATTCATGATGGCGCAGGTAGGTACCAAAAACTCTTATAGATATTTTGGTGATTTAGCTGGGGTGTCCGGATTCATGGGGTGAGGTTTGTCTAGGTCTTGGAGGCGGATGACCAGGACACACTGAACCCCAGATTCCTACCCACCCATCAAACCCTTTTCCTTCCCAGAACTCTCCTCCCCTTCCTTTCCTTAAATAAACCATCCACACAGCACCCCCAAAGATGACATAGGCTCTGAGGGAAATCCTTTTCCTCAGGGCCTCCTATGTGGAGCTCATGTAAAAAAAAAAAAAAACTATACATTAAAGTAATTTCCGAATTATCTCTCTACTTTCCCAAGAATTTCCATATCTACTCTTGGAATAAAACGTATATTTTTTTAACAAGTTAAACATTCTAGAAGTTTAATTTTTAATTCAGGTATGTATTTATGCTACTTAGGCTAGTTTCTTTGGTTAATTAATTTATTAATCATATGATGAATTAGTAGATATTATTAATTACAATAAATTTATTATAAAAAAATAATTTGTTCATTAAGTTTCCAAATCAAAATTTAAGTACATATTTACCCACTTATATATCGATTAATATTGATTTTAAAGTGAAGTTTAATGCTGAAAAACTATTTTAGAATAACCTTTATGACGAATCGGTTAACATTATAAATACAAAAAAATACGCTTCGGATAAATTGAAGCTTTTCTTGCAGTTTCCATTTTATGGCTAAAACTATCTGTCACTATTTCAATTGATTAACTTTTTTTTCTTATAAAATTATTCACAAAATAAATAAAAATCACTTTTGCGCTGGAAATCCTGGCCTCCAGACGCCGTTTGCCATGCGATTTGCATGCCTATTATCCACATTTGTGGCAATATAACGCACATTCAGAATACTTTCATTTTTTGCTTGAGGCTTCTTCTTAATCAAGAAGAAGTCTCACGCAAATAAGTAAGCATAATGAGTAAGATTAAGAAAGGGACCCTCATATGGTTTGGGCATGTAGAGCGAATGAACGAAGAAAGTAGTGTAAGAAGAATATATGACACAAATGTGAATGGTAGAAGAAGTCAGGGAAGCCCGAGAAAGATATGGCACGATCAAGTGAATCCTATATTTGAGTCGAGCCATGTCAAAAGTCAGAATAATAGAAGAGTATGTATGAGACGATGTATGAATGTGAGTGTAGCAAAGAGTGTGTGCCAGGACCGAGTTGTTTGGCGGTCCGTCCTCTCTGCCTACCCCTGCGGGGAAACGGCGTGATGGTTAGTTAGTTAGTTCTTCTTAATCAATAAATAACAGAAAATTAGAAACATGCTTTTTGGACGCGAGATCTACTGTTCACAGAACTACTAGGTAATTATTTAGGTTAGGTTAGGTTAGATTAATCGAAAATAAACTAGCAGAGAGGTAATTTTAAAAGTTATGTTACTTCTTACCTAACTACAAAGATCCAGTATCTACCTACCCGGGTTGCCTTTGCAAATTCTTTATAAATAAACATGCTCCTTGTAACCAGGCCTCCAACTCAAGTCGGCCTCAGATTCATCCGGCAACGAATACACTCCCAGTTCTTCTCAGTGGGACTGTATTAATAATATGAAAGTATCGAAATTTATTTCTCGTTTCTTCCTCGTTATTGGCACTTTGACATCGGGAATAGCTCGAGCATTGGGCCAAGTCGCCCACAAGGTCGGGATAAAGATATTATTACTTTTAGATAACCAGTAAAGAATAACACTGTAAGAGAAATAATTTAATTACAATAGGATATAAATATGTAATAAATTCGAATAATAATAATTGTATTGCCAGGTTCGAGGAATACGTTTACTGGTACATGATTTTATAGTTTGACGTTTTCGGCCACAATCGGTACAATATTAATAAAATTGATGCATATAATAATATATTAGCTATAATAACATTTGTTTGCAGGTATTGTAAGTTGGATAAATAATAATAACATTGAAGATTTCTTCCCATTTGACGCCACTCGTTATTGGTTAACGCATCATAGTTTCGCTTGCCATTGAATTATAATGATTAAGTTGCAATGAAATCCAAATTACAAAAAAATAATGGTATTTTAAACTGCCTTATGGGAATTTGTGACACATGCAAAGACGTGGGAAAAGTTTCTTTGCAAAGTAAGAAATAAAATTAAGGAAAATTTATTTGAAAAAACGTTTTGAATAATCGACATTAACAATTCAGATAAATCTAATGAAATTATTCCACTGGCTTTCACAGAAAAAAAAACGATTTATAAAATAAATAAATAAAGTATTTACGACGTAGGAAGGAATGTTTTACATATGGGTGTCTACCTCCTAAGGGACTATATTTTCCAATGGTGCAGATGTACAAATACACGCGCAAATCTTTACACGCGACCAAAAAACTAAAGAAACCTAACTTATTTTAATTATTGAAAACAATATAAGCGTCTCGAAAATTTATACCTAACAAAAAAAAATCAGAAAAAGATTCGGCAGCATCTTTTTCTGATTTTTCTGTTTCAAATTTTCGTTTGAGAGTCGCTAATGTTGTCTTCAATGATTAAATTTACAATTTGAGGTTTTACTCATTAAGTTATGCAAAAAATAAATAAATGAAACTTAAATTTGTATATGTGTCAAATATAAGATAGGATACGTTAATATATTATAATGATGGGTAGGTAAATATAGCAAAACAATCTACATTTAAATTTTATTATAAATTTTCACGCAAAAAAAGTTAAAAGATTAATATATTAGGTAAGATGTACCTATACGATACGTAAGATGTACCTAGTAAATTTATATTTAAAACATCGTCGATCAGTAAGGATCGCTTACCATTTTATCTTTTTTTAAAATTATAAATCTTAATGAATCGTTAAAAGATTCATATCTTAGAACCAACAAGTCAGCAGATACATTAGAGATGTATCTACCTATTTATTTTTAAAACAAGCGGAAACCTTGAAAAACTTAAACGTATTTTATTAAAGCATATAATCCGCGGGAATACTAAATGCAATGTCAGTGTGTAACATTTTTACGAATCAAAATTTGCATAATCCTATAAAATTTACTTACTTTCCATTGTTTTGTATGTTCTTTTTACGAGTGGCAATTAGTACTTACTTAAATCTGCTGAAATCGTATTTTTATATTTCAATAAAAGTCATGTAAATGAATTGACACGTAAAAATTACGTTTTTCTTTACGGGTCATAAAGTCCGTATTTTATGTACTTTTTGAATTATAATGAAATGCTCACATATTCAAATTAGATAGATAAATTATGGAAAAACAAATTGTGAAGCGGGACAGGTAGGAATATTTGAATATAATGGAAAATAACGGAAATAAAGAAATATTTATGCAAAGTTGCGTAGAAAATAATGCTTTGCCTGTAGAAAAATATTTAAAGTGTTTTGATTGTTGTGTAATCTACTTAGCTGGAGAAGAAAATGTTTTATTTTCAATAGATTTAATTTTTAATTACGGGCACAATGACGACTTCAATGGAAATATTATTTAAGTGTGAGATAATATGAGGTTTTGAGAATCTATGCTTCTGGTTCTCTGAAAAACTTCATCATTTTGATAGTTAGAAATCAGAGGCGTGCAGTAATACAAAACTGTGGTTTTAACAAAAAATCTACTAAAAAGATAGAATTAAGAAGAACATTAGAAATGCTTTTCCATATGGGTACCTACCAATCGTCCAGTTGATTAGTCAGATATCTCCAAATACTAAGTTTTGAGATTATGAGGAAAGCAATATGCGAACGTTCACAATAAATCAAATATTATTTGGACGTGTCAGTGTTTTATATATTAAATATGCTGTAAAATATATATATACCTATTAGAAGGCGGCATAATTTTGCCTGCTTCTGTGTTTTCTCCCTCCTACAACATGGGTCTCTTCAAGACCAATGTTCATTCCTTCCTCTCCTCAAAAATACCCTCCACACAGCATCCCAGATGACATAGGCTCTGAGGGAAGTTATTTTCCTCAGGGCCTCCTGTGTGGAGTTAATGTAAAAAAAAAAATAACGGTCCGGTACATTAGTATAAAATTATGAAATATCTTGAAGGTAACCCAGAAAATATCAACTTTTTGTTTAATTCACTGGAAATTTTTCTGCATTATAATTGATTTGGTGGTGTTTATGAGTAATCTGAGTATTGAACCAGAGCAAGGATCGGTACTTATTTACATGTAACTGCACACTCTACTCAAATTTTGATTTTTTGAGATGCCTGACTAATCAACTGGACCATCGATATACATACACGTATGAATGGGAATCAATGTCGGCAATAATTTAACATTCACCTTTTGGTTCTAGCCGATTTAGCACGCCCTCTGTCTCTCTTAGGTTTGTCTGATCTCGTACATCGCTATCTCATTTAAACTTCATAACGATGGAGAAACTCACTTGTACTTGTAATAGCAAGACTTTTGTATCACAAAACATCTTAATGGCATTTTTTGAGCCATTTTTAATTCAATGGTTGTGGATTATCTATCATACCTTATTCTTTTTCAAATCAGCATTATTTTTCAGACAAAAAAAAATTCTTTGAAAAAAATTATAATTTTTTTAATATGATATCTTTGTGGATAAAATCAATTAATTATTTCTTCATTGATTATTTTTTCATTGATTATTTTTTCATTAAATCAATTAATTATTTTAAAACTTAAAAATATAAAGATAAGTTCATGTCACGTTACTGGAATATGAGTTCGAATGTATCATCCATATGTATCATCCAGTACGATGTATGGTCGACGTGTTTCAGTGACGTTCTATGACTCGAAAATATTTTTTTATCGATGAAAAAATGTTTTTTCATAGCTATTTTTTATTTTTTTATTATTAATTGAAAAATAAAGTTTTACGTAGAAATATAAGATGCACACCTCACTAGGACATTCCTGAACCGAGTTGTGTAGTTTTTACAATAATGGTATTAAAAAAAAAACGGTGACCGGAGAACTCGGAATGAAACCAACTCAGAACCATCTCAGATAAGTAATTTAGAGTGATAAAAAAAAATATAAAAAATGGTAAAATAGGTTACGTTAGGTTAGGGTTATCGGCTAATTTAAAATTATTTTTTTCATAGCTTTTAATGACTCTTCAAGGAGGTGTTGAGTTGACTTTAATCTCAGTTGGCAGGGAACCAATAAAACACACATAGGTAATACAAACTTTTTTCTTTATTTGTTTTTGGGGTGTTACGCCGTGTTGCACTACCTCCTTCTTAAGCCGACGTTAGCTTTAGTTAATAAAAATTCTAAAATGGTAAATTCATTATCATTTTGTTTTCGAAATTATCTGAGCTTAGGAAGTAACAAATTTAGAAAGTTATGCAAATATCAAATTGTGTCCGTTTTAAAATGGAATGTCCCCTCCCTAATTAAAAATTCAAAGGTCATCGCAGAGATAATTTGAATAGAAGAAGAGATAAGAACTTAATGTGATGTCGTTGGAAATAAAAACGTGTTTCGGATACGCATTTTGGGTAAGCCTTAATTTAAATTATTATTGTTTATATCTTTGAATTTATGTAGGTATCTCAGGTTCGTGAACGTTTGAACTTTAAAAAAATTTAGAGAAAGATTATTTCAAAAAACCTCCATGAATTTTTTACCAACTCACACGTGATTCGGAATTTGTCATACGGCTCTGTCCTGGCTCAGATTTCTTGCTTCATGCACATTCACGCATACCTACGGATTATTATTCACGGATACCTACGTTATCGGACTCTACAAGTCAAGCCAATAAGTTGTGGTAGTTTGGACCCGCACCTACCTATACAGAGCGGACTTGACTGAGACTGAGACTTGAATGGAAAGGAGCATCTGAGAAGATGATAAAGATATCGGGGACATCTCGGTATTCTAACCAAAACCTTTCGAATTTTAGTAATTACCTACATATCTTTTTTTACGTATCAGATTTTGCAAACCATTTTTTAAACAGGATTAACAGATATATTGATTCGCTTCTATCGCCATTATTAATTCCAGATCACAAAGCTATTAGACACGGGTAAATAAATAGATAAACAATATCCAATAATTAATTTTATAGTAGTTAAATACAAATTTTTTACTAAAAGCTTAAAATATTTAGCTATTTTTTCCAATTTTTTTTAAAGGGCTAAAACTTTGAAATTCCACGACAGTTCTTCGACTGTTGGCCGCTTGGCGTACTTGTACACAATATGCAGCCGGTTTAGGGAAAATACGGTATACCTACTTATACAAAATAGAACTATGGGTCCCCGAAAGGGTATGCAGAGATGATGTACCTACCGCAGAATTCATTCAAATGATGTATCTACAGGTAGGTACTGTATGTACCTACCAGCGAATAAGTACAAAAAATTAATACTAAAAATAAATTCATTTGTTATCCATACAAGCAAATCATTAAATTTATTTTTAAGTCAGTTTTAAGCTTGGAATTGGTAAATAGTGCACAAAAAAAATCATAATTTCAGTATTTCATGATTGAGGCAGATTGGGCTTATTTGAAGATTCGAACAATGCTGTTTTTTATTTAAAAAATCGTTTTAAGGTCGCATTAAGTTTGGAAAGTCGTTGCATACCTATCAACGTACAAATTCTATACCAATTATGCTCCTGTGAGCTTAGGTACCCAATTATCAATACATCTAGCTGTTATCTATTTATTACAGTTCAATCTAATAATAAAACAGGATTTACATTAATTTAACACAAAACCGTAAAATTATGATCATTTGAAAAATAAATATGCTCTGATGCGTAATAAAAACGGTGTGACTGTGTAAATAAATCTGCTATTCTTTCGCGGTTAAATTAATCGTAATTGTCTTTTTAACCTCTTTCGGCGGCGCAACCAAATTAAAATCGTTAAAAATTTTGGCCCTGCTTCGAATGCGACAAAAAACACCAAAGCTTTCAAACAACGAGTAAAAAAGCACGGATAAAACCCGCGATCCAAAATTAAGCTCAAAATTTTCAAATGATTTATTATTGCGCAACTTAATTTTACTAGCAGTTTGTTTGATTACTTGTCGCGGTCGGGAGCGAACATTTTTTCTTGGCCGAACAGCTGAAATTTGTTCCCAGATAGAAGAGATAAGCGAGTTGTTTGTATTGCGTTTACTCTTTCGCACACTAGTCAAGCGACTCGAGTGAGAGAGAGAAAATACTTGTTTTCGTAGCTTTGTCTCACGTGAGTTTCCCGGCGTTTTAAGTGAAAGAGATGTAGATATGCTTTGGAATGTTGACGTCTCGCTCGCACTCGTTACATGGCGCATGCGCAGATATCATCGACCCGCCATGAGATGCAGCGAGCCCAAACAAAGCGTTCAGCCATCTTGATTATTTTCATATTATATCTCTTTTTATTATCTTTTGTCTACTTCAAACTACAACACGACGCACTGTGATCTCTAACCTCTATTTCAGGCGATTCGTGACTCCATATATAGATTGAAATAAATTTCCATGTTTCCCGTTTTTCTGTAAGATAACCAAACAATAAAAACCCCATGAAAACATGTCATTAAATCTGCGTTTGAGGCGTAGAAAAAAATACAACCAATCGTGCGTCGGACGGGTTTTATTAATAAATAATTCTTATATAATAGAATCTGCATTTGGCGGTCTGTGATAGGTATAAAAAAAACTAATTAAATTATTGTAACATTAGGTAGGTTTATTAGGTACCTAAAAATAATAATTCCTAGATACTTTTAGTTAGGTATTATCTATTACCTATCGAATTAATTTTTCGACCTAAATTGTTTCAGTCTTCAATAATGGGCGTTTTGCACGAAGCTTTTTTCGTCCAGTTTCCATGAGACTTTCCACATGGATTCGACACGAAATAATTACCTACGTGTTTTATTTTGACAAGTATATTTTGATAAGTACATTTTAATACCTTCTGATATTTTTTGATTAATTTTTTGTTTTAATTTGATAAGTATTATTTTGATACCTTCTGATTTTCGTACGATGATGACATTATTTTTATTATCTGAAATCTTCTGTTATTTAATTAAATTTAAAATACCTACCTATATATAAATTTAAAAAATAATAATTTTGTAATAGGTACCTACCTATGTGGGTATTAGGTAATTACAGGTAGTTTAGTATTGTGAATTTCGGGTGTACCTATTATTGATGATTTGCTGACGACAACCGCAAACCCAAACGACAAATACTTCCATGTGATCTCTCGTTACGTTCTAGGTATTGCCATTTTGGACGATTTAGTACCTACCCTAACATCCCAAACTATATATTTTTATTTAATTAGTATGAACATACAGATCGTGAAAGCAAAAATTTTTCATACAAGTTACGGGATTAAAATTTAAATTCTTATACTATTTTTAGCTTGTAGGTATCTCTGTTAAAGTATTTTTAAATAAATGATCGTGAAATGATATCTACGCTTAATTAAATAATATCAATTATCCAATTATTTTTGTAATTTTAAAAATTGTATTATTTATAAAAACTATGTAGGTAGGTAGGTACATAAGTAAGATTTCTGTTGAGATATTTTTTAATGCTCATGAAATGATATAGGTACCTACCTATGTTTTATCTATACGCATTGAATTAATATTTATGAAACAGGAATAATTCCTACTTATTAAAATTATTCATAGTTGATCATTTTTATTTTTCCTTTTAATATTATAAACTTCTTTTATTGTAAGTACATTTTTTTTTATAAATGCATATTAAAAAGCACGAATACCAGTTTCCGTTAGGAAATAATAATATTGCACGAAATTCTATGCTGAAAACTGTTATTTCATGTAAAATATGTAAGCAGTTTCCGTATGTGGATCGGTATGAAAAAAGCACCGTGTAAAGCGCCCATTAGTACATTCAGTATAGAAGATAGTCAACCCCCAATAGGATATGTATGGCACTAGAGAAACAAAAATGAGATTTAGGTAAGTAGGGATACTTATTTAAAAATCTACAGAAAAATAAGACTTTATAATTTTTTAATCTCATTTAAGATACGTACCTACTTGCGGTAGAAATTTAACGAACCTCAGCAACAGAGCGATAGGTTCTAACCCTGGAATTCCGAGGTCGTGGAATCAATACCCGGCGGAGGTAAATCATATAGTATCACGTTTGTGATTATTCTGGACTTAATTAAATGTCAGCGAGAAATGGCGGACATTGATCCATTAGTTAGGTCTCTTCCACAGTATTGCATGAATGCAAAAAAAAATTATAGATAGATATTTAGGTTAGGTTAGATAAGTTATACCTACCTGTATAAAAAACATTAAAACTAATAAAGTAGGTACTCATACCTATCGATGTATGTGCATTTTTATTTTATAAATGTGGATTTATGTAGAAAAGAAGGTATATATAAAATAATTATACCTACTTATTATGTACTTTGATTAAAAATTATTATGTAGTACTTAAGTAAATTATAAACTGCCCACGTTGTACTTAGATATATAGGTAAGTTATGTAGCAGCACAAAGGTTTATTCAGTAATTTATAAGGAGCCACTCCCCGCAAATGACATTTTATTCTTTTGGAACCCACCGACAAATTCCTAAGCCAGATTTATTAATTGAATTCACCGAAAAGGTACATTAATTCTATTCAAAATAAATTGAAAAAATATGACATCGGAATTATCCAGCAGGTTATTTTTTGTATCAATGTGATTTAGAATCTAGAAGGATACAAGAATAATCTCGGTGTTTAGATACACAGATGGAAGTACTTACATTCTTTAAATTAATATAATATGATGTGGGAAGGTACCTACCTACCTGTATATTTCCTAAGTAGGGAGATCTCGTCTCTAACTGGGTGCGTATGGAACATTAAGGTGGTACCTATCTTTTAGTATCAACATGTGAAGATACGAAATAATAATTTGGGAGGTTAGTATGGGTACCGCCGCCCCGGGAAATATTTATTGGATAACCAACACCCCTTCCACAGGTCACCCCGATCGCTCCGGGAAAGACTGGAGGGTGACCTTTTGACCTCTTTAGCCCGATTCTCTTGATCCTTCACCTTGCCCCACAATGATAGGGATAGAATCATACGTCCAGATTCCCTTTCCTTCATTAAAAAAAAACTCTACACAGCATCCCCAAAGACAAAAGGTACCTAACTTAGAAATATTTTTTGTATTTGAAATTTTTTTTGAAGTGTAATAAAGATAGGAGTGTGTGTACCTTGGTATGATTATTATTTACAATATTTCAGTGAAGTATCTATTTTCATAAAAAAAATTAATGTCTTCAAGATCTCCACTTTCCGATTGAATTTTTGTGCACATTATATACCTACTGCCCACCTTTATTAATATGTAGGTACGTGAGTACTGAATACAATAATTTTTTCACATTGATGGTAACTTTTCTTTAGGTTTAACACAATTTGGGAGGCGGGAATGGGTACCGCCGCCCCGGGAACCTTTATTGGATAACCAACACCTCTGCCATAGGTCACCCCAAGTGGTTCGCTACGTTTGGTGATTTAGCAGGGGTGCCCGGGTTCATGTGAGATTTGTCTAGGTCTTGGAGGCGGATGACCAGGACTCACTGAACCCCAGATTCATACCCACCCCTTAAACCCTTTTCCTTCCCAAAACTCTCCTTTCCCCCTTTTCCTTAAAAAAACTCTCCACGCAGCATCCCCAAGGATGACATAGGCCCTGAGGAAAATTATTTTCCTCAGGGCCTCCTGTGTGGAGCTCATGTAAAAAAAAAAAAGATTTCGTAGCTCTCGTAAAGTTAAAATTTTGAAAGTTTTTCTCCTTTTTGAGTAAAATAAAGAAAGTAAGTACCTAGGTATCTAACTACCTATTGACACAAAACAATTTTTAACATTTTGTTCGCAATTAATCTTTACAATAGTTCTTGATGGCAGAAATATCATTAGGTATTCAAAAAGCAGCAAGTCTCTACAGATACCAATTGGAATTGCAAATCCCAAATTTCAGCTTGAAATTTATTTCTATCAAAAAATTGACCTAGTTTTATGTGGGTGATAAGATGTCAAGGTACCCAAATACGATTGATGTTGATAGTACGATAATCTCTCGACAGTTTGCCACCAGTACCCAGTAGGTTTAGAAAAAATACGGTATCATACTTACACAAAATATAACTACTAAATGTTAATGAAGGGGTGTGCAGGGAGGATGCCTAATAACAAAGGCAAAAAACATATTTTCATTCAAATTCATCAAGAATAAAACTAATTTTTCATAATAATGTACATACCAGCGTATAAGTAAAAAATCGACGCAGTAAAACAATTGTTTGGTATCCATGTCCACTTATTATTAAAGATATTTTTGAAGTTAATTTTGTTTTGAAATTGGTAAATAGGGCACGAAAATTATAATTTTATAATCATTAAATATGGAGGGGTGGGGAGGTAACGGTTGGGGCATCAACTACCGGGTCAGTCCCAGTACCTAGCTAGCATCAATTGATATGTACACACCAAACCATTTTCCATAAAATATATTTTCAGAAACGTTTTCTTCGTTCACGGTACATCGGTTACCAAAATCGATCGCTGTATTTCAATAAAACGCCAGTAAGCATAATAATTGCCGCGGCCGAGCAGCGAACGACCGAGCTATTGTTTGCCGTTTGCCTTTAGCTGACTCCACTACATTGTAATCATTGTATTCTTATAGTCCTGCGAGGCCTCAGGTTCCGAAGCAAGGAGTAACGGAGCGGGACGAAGGTATCGCCTGGGCCGGCCGACGCGCTTGGCCGATCGAATCGCTGAAACTTGAAACAAACGACGTTTCTTTAATTAAACCCTACAAATAAAGGGGAATTTGGAACGAAATGTCGAGTTTTGGTGGAGTAGGTAAAATACACGTGGGTCTGGTTAGAATTTATTTTTAGTTAGTAACTTTCGATACCAATATTACTTATTGTGGTTATATTACAGTTGGTGTGTACAACTTAAGATGAAGCCATGCGAAATAATGCAAAATCATACAAAATCATGTGTTTTTGTTAGGAAAATTTGATCGCTAAGAAGTATTATAGATGTTTCAATTAAATACTGTGTGTAGAACATATCTTGACCCTTAAAAATATCGCTCATTTTTTTAAGTCTTTTCATAAGCCTAGAAAAAAATAAAGTATTAGTTCTATAAAAAAACTCTTTCAAGTGCAAATTTTCCTACTTATAAACCCTTCGTCGGATATGGTTTTATTGTTTAATGTAGCAAATTCAGTTTCTTTTATGATAATCGCAAAAAAATTAATATTTATGCCCGATATTCACAAAATGAAATAAAATATGCATTTTCGCGTTGTTATTTCACAATACGGTTGGCAGAACTTCACTACCTTCCTCTTCCCTATCTCTTTCCCCTCCCCACTACCCTCAGCCTCACAACATACCCCAATTGGGGATGCCATAGTCTCACTGGCTCCAGACGGGAATAGTTGGGACTCTTGTGGGGTATTTCATTTAAAAAATAAAAAAAAAATCGACGAATTTGAATTTTTAAAGTGAACCTTATGTCGTTCATCCAAGAACTCCTCCTTCCCTTCTCCTTACCCTCCCCACCCCGTCAAGTACTGTCTCCTTCCCCTCCCCTTTGCCTGAATATTGGAGACTCTCAGTGGCTATAGGGGACTCGAGCGCGGTACCTACTCACATATTATTAGAGATTAATAATATAGGTTCATATTTTGTTGAATTAAACAAACAATGAAAAAAAAGAAAAAAACAAGTTTTTTTCTTCGCGGAGGTTATTACCTTTTTTGGAAAAAATAATCGTATTTCTGACGAAATTAATAACCTAAATAGGTATCTGTTTATAATGACATTATATTAAAAAAAAATTTTGAGGGTTGAAACGTGCACAATTGAGATCCATGAAAAGTACGAGACTTAAACCGTATTAGACCGAAAAAAATAGTCAATGCCGAAATAACACGTCCGATGTACGTACGCGTAATGAACACTATCTAGTAAGAGACGCTTATAGATGGTTTGGACGATTTGGACACGTACCTACTTATCACATCGATTGATCAAAAACATGAGGAAGGATACAATAAATATGACACGCAGGTTGAAGTTTGAAAGAGTTGGGCACGTTCATGACATTGTCAATTGAATAAAATTATCAGGGAGGTTTAATGTCTGGAATAGGAATAATAGTAGAGAGCCTCTCAATCAGAAGATGAAAGAACCTACTCATCAGGTTTTTTTTTAACATGAGCTCCACACAGGAGCTGTCTATTTAATCTTTGGGGATGCTGTGTAGTGGTTTTTTTAAGGAAAGAAAGGAGAGGAGAGTTCTGGGAAGGAAAAAGTTTAAGGGGTGAATAGGAATCTGGGGTTCAGTATGTTCTAGATAAACCTCACCCTATGAACTCGGGCACCCCTGCTAAATCACCAAACGTAGCAAACCACTTGAGGTGACCTATGGCAGAGGTGTTGGTTATCCAATAAATGTTTTTCGAGGCGGTGGTACTCATTCCCGACTCCCAAATTTTAAATTATTTTGTAAAGTGGACGAAACAAAGAGTTGTTTCAAGTTGACCGTGAGATCAAATATCTATAATTTTCATACCCTCCTGGCTTCATTTACTTTAATAAATCATATCACACATACCCTTTTGTTATTCCGGCTCTTAACACGACACGATTTGAGAATTTGATTCACTCGATCGTGTCGTGTCTACCTAGGATGTCCCCGACTTCTGCCACCACCCATTTCAAAGTACCTACATTCTCTTATTCTTTTGTTCGTACATCCGAACTGCGTGCATGTGTCCAACTATCTAAAATGCTGTTTTATCTTGTGCATTACATTAAAATCGGATCTCAAATCAACTAATGTAATTTTGGATAGTCTGTAAGTAATCGTCTTTTATTGAAGATCTAGAGTTTATACCCATGTGGAGAAAATGTGTGATTTTTAATTAATATTTTAGTTTATGTGATATCTGAAAAGGCACGCATGCGAGTCTCAAATAAATTGTTTTTTCCTATCTAGCACGTAATATTTCTTCCTTCGCTCTTACGCCTACGCCAGGAGCTTCATCGCGTGTGTTATTTCTATCCCCTTATGGATGTGATGGCTGATATCTATTGAATTTATTGAAGCAAAACATCTTCTGAAAGATGAAGCAGAAAGGAAGGTTCCTTTCTACATTGTTGTAGATTTTTTTTTTTTTAATTATTTATTGAAAGAATAGTAAGTACAAATCAACAAACAAGTCCTGATAAGCCAATTGCGTTGGCTTGTCAACAGGTGCTTATAATTTAGTTACATAGGTATATTTTAAAAGTTATAATTTACATCTTTCATCTGCAGATTCAACATTTTTTCACACATATCAATATAAATATTTTTTTTCCGATAACCTATTTTTCACCATATATTTAATCTTATTCATAGAATTATGTTGCTTTATAGTGTCAGGTAATAAATTAAATATCTTTGGTATGTTGTATTCAAACGTTCTTTGTCCATACTTATTATTAAATTTCGGAACTATTAACCCGTCGTTGCGCGTGAATCTAGTGCTGTATTTATATTCTAGTTTCTCCTTATGCTGCGGGGTAAATATATGCTGAATTATAAATTTGTGCCATAATTGCCTTACAACAGGTAAAATTTTGGCACTCTGAAATAGCAACGGTGTATTATGTCTCTGTTTGAAAATATTAGTAGAAAAATGTCGTTATATTATTTATGTGATAAAAAAAACATTTACACCGACCAACGGTTAAATAAGTTATTTTAATGTCATATCAAAGCTTTTAACGATTACCCCATTCCACGCGTAATAAAACAACAAACGTATCTTTATCGATTTCAGTTGCATGATAATTAAAACGCAGGTAAAAACAATAAAACTTTACATCTAGGTGTTTGATGCACACTAAAATTAGACCTCTTTCCCACAGATGTCGTTAAGTTGCACATTACAAAGAGATGCGTTTTAATATCGGTGTTATCTGATTTTTACGATATAGTTATCACCACAACGATTCTGTTACCATTATAGACAATTCATAACCTTTATTATCAGAGAACAATTGTTTATCGGTCTATAATTTTCCGACATTGTGTGTGTAAAGGCGTGATTAACTTTTATTGGTCATAACGTTAACTTTACTGCTGCCATTAAATAGTTTATACGACCGTTCTAAATCACTCAGCTGCCGAGCCATCTTGTAGAATTAGCGCAGAATTGAATTTTAAATTGATTTAGGTACTTGACTATAAACGTCTCGAGCGGTTTTCTTTTGCAGAGCGCCCCGTTCCAGTTTAACAAAAAATGCAATAAACTTCAGGTCCTAGGTAAAGGGAGGTGGCTCCGCCAATCGATAGAGCTTTTTTGTTAGGAGTGTGTAGGCTGAAATCTTGCCGTCACTACATAATATATCTTTCCCGCAAACTTTCTGGTATCCTGATAGAAATTTTGAAATTGTTTCTACTCAGTTTTATCTTCTTCTACAGTTTCTTGTTATAAAAAGGTTTTATTTAATTAGACCGGTCAGTGGTTCGAGTGGACATCGCGTTTGGGTCCCACCCGGGCGTTGCGTGTTCGATTCCTCTGCTGGCTAAGTCCTCTATCATGACTCAAGCAACATTTTCGGCTTGCTGTGGTGATAGTAGGAGATTTTTAAACATTGTTGGATTATTCGTAACCCGGTAATGTTTGTCTTTCTTTAAAAAAAATAGGGTGGTTGATATCTGGTAAAATGCTTGGTTGGATCTTTCTTTCAAATCAATAAATATTAAAATGTAATTTTTATTTTATTTTATGTGCTAAAAAATATTTTTGAGAGATGCAATGTAAACAGGTCGTCACTTTGGTTAGACAGGATTCTATTTACCTTTTTGTTTCACTTTACCTTGTTCTGCGACATGAGGGTAAAAGTTTGAAAAGAGGGTCAAAATTTCTCATGACCTATTCTGATTTTGGGGTTGAATCTTGTGTTAAGTATAACATATTTTGAAGGAAAATATTTAAATAGGACGTATAGGTAGCCTTTTAGAACATACTTAAACGTGCAGATAGAACTATACGCAACTAGCTAGGGCTATAATAATTCATTGCATAAAGTTCTAACTACATTTTCCTAATGCCATTCTAAGATAGAGCCTAGTTCTAATTAAATATTTTCCTTCGAAAAATGTTAAACTTAATACGTTAATTTATATGGGATTAAATCTCAAAATCAGACATTGTTAAATAGCTTATGATAATTCGTCTTTGCAAACTTTAACACCTCAAGGCGAAGTTAGAGCCCTGTCCAACTAAAGTGACAAACTATTCTGCGCTCAGTAAAATCGATACAAATAAAATGGCAATTGCAAAGGTGATATCAGTACCTTGTAAAATAAATGGAAGCTTTCAAAACTTGACCTACGGAAATACAAAATCGATAGCTCTGAAAATTATTTTGTTTATCGAAATAAGCAAAAAAAATGGTTTTGCATACAAACGTTATTTTTTTAAATGTCAGTTAGAACCTTGAACAACTGAGGTGCGAAGTGGGGAAGTGGACAAATACTTACATGTATTAGAATATTTTGAAAAAGTATTTATAAATAAAATATAATATTCAGTAGTTGTAAAGATGATTTCCGTTCAGTGCTTCCCTAACATACTTGTATGCCATGAAGCCGTCTTAGAACATGCTTACATTCTGGACAAGAAAATAATAAAGGTACCTACTTATATAATAATGTATGGCAGTAAGGAAGTTGAACCAACAACCGCTACGTAGTATTATGACTAAATTTATTTCGGCAGTTTATCTAAATATCTAAAAAAATATCAATCGTCTCTTTTAGGGATAATATTATACAAAAGCTTCAATAAAAAATTGTGAAGCTTTTATCCTAATATTTAAATGTGAAATTATTTTGATTTCTAGCACCTACTTGACAATATTCACGGAAAAAACATGAAAGCGGTTTTTGCACTGAATCTTACAAGAATATTATTATTATGATGTTGGCGGTGACCAGCCAAGTCGGAATGAAACCAACTCAGAACCATCTCAGATAAGGTATTTAGAGTGATAAAAAAATATATATTAAAAATTGGTTAAATAGGTTATGTTAGGTTAGGGTTATCGGCTAATTTAGAATTATTTTTTTCATAGATTTTAATGACTTTTCAAGGAGGTGTTGAGTTGACATTATTCCCAGTTGGCATGGAACCGATGTTGGCACATATTAAATTAGTACATACGTTGAATTTACGACAACAAATTTCATTGCCAATATTTATCTGATCTTTCAATGAAAATTTTATGTGGAATCTAATATTTCTTAATTTCATGGTCACAAATTTACTATTTTTATGTTGGTATCTTTGAAAGCTTACATCGTATTCTTTCTAATTTATTAACACTTTGTATTAATTTTACCACATAGAATAGAGAACTTACCATATTATTATAACTGACTTTATTTATATTTATGTAAAATCGATAAGTACTACAATAAATTTCAACATTAATTCGAATTGATTACTTAGACTAACATATAATCACTGTACATAATAAACACTCTGTGACAACTAAAAAGCTTTGTCTTATAATATAACATTTAACAAACCAGATAGAATGTTATCCACGTATCTTTTCTAGTTTTACGTTTAAAATAAATTAGTTACAAGCACATCATAAAAAATAACTTTAGCACCAAACACAGTAACCAAAACATAATTTTGCTGCTTAAAAATTAAATAAACATCGACCTGTTCGATAACTGTCTAAAACCAACTAAAGTTCCCTGACCGCTAGCCAAAATGTTGTACAATATTCTAACATTTTGTTGTAGTATTTTTACAAGGACGTTGTTTTACGTTAACCCTTTCCTAATTGCCCTAAGGAATTAATGGTTTTACAGCCCTTTGCAGCATTGCCTACGAGTTACAAGGTTAATTTTTGTTTTCCGCAAACAAATAACAATAATATAGAAGGGTTGGTTTGTACAGAATGTGTACGACACAAAGGAACGGGAATAAACAGTTTCATGGATTGCTTTATAACCCCAAAGAAATGTGCAGCTCGTTACTTGCATATAAAGCAACGGCATAAAACACTACCACACTGCGGCTCCCAAACTTTCTGTCCATTTCTATCTGTAATTTTTTTCTTGTGATATTGCTTACGTATATTATATTTTGATAATGCTCGCTTTATTTTTAATGGTAAGGCAGAAAATAACTTTGAAATTGATGGCAACTGTTATTTAAAACTACTTTTAATTTTTAATCTCTGGCTAACTGAAATTTCTTAATAAATTTAGGCAGCTAAGTAAAATTTTTAATTATTTATTTTAGACCCAAAAATGCTTCAAAGTTGTGGATGTTTTAAAGATTTAATTTATTACGCTTTTGTACTAAATCATTGCATTTAAAACATATGCATCTGGAATGTACAAGACAATACAAATATTTTTAGATTACAATGTCACTTCCATCAAGATCCATGCAGCTTTCAAAAACTGTACCATTTATACCTAGTTCACATATTTTTTTCGTTACTAAAGAATGACGAAAACCATGTAAAGGGGGGGGGGGGTTTAACCCCCCCTTTTCGGTCTCAGTATTGCGTAGGATAAGAGATAAAGTATTCGTAGATTCCTGGAAAATTCAACAATATTTTTAGCACAATCCTTTTATCAATTAATTAATTTTTAGCGAACAATTTTTATAAATTAAAATTTGTCTTGC
Source organism: Glyphotaelius pellucidus (assembly GCA_936435175.1). Taxonomy (NCBI): domain Eukaryota; kingdom Metazoa; phylum Arthropoda; class Insecta; order Trichoptera; family Limnephilidae; genus Glyphotaelius; species Glyphotaelius pellucidus. The sequence goes on along the minus strand of OW386552.1, from coordinate 6,150,176 downwards.
CTCATTGCACACTTAAATTGATATATTTTTCATTGGTAGAATCTATTCTTAGATATGGAATTCAAAGCTGGGGAAATACAAGTATGACTTATATTAAGCATGTACAAAATTTGCAAACCTCTATCATAAAACATATTGTATCACCTAATTTATATAGACAAAGTCACAATGTGCAGCTTTTATATTGTGCTGAGGACCTACTCCCAATAAAAGGTATATTCTGGTTACTTACCATTAAGGATAACTGGGGAGATAGTACTTATAAAAAACCACTGGTACATAGTCACAGCACACGACTCACAGAAAAAAAAGGCCTAAATATACCTAAAATATCAAATAAGTATGGAAGCCGAACACTGGAGTACTGTGTACCGGTGATTTTTAATAAAATCAAAAATAGATTTGTTATTGAGGAAAATGAGAGTATAAATATAAAAATTGTGAAGATGTGGACTATGAGTGAAAAATCAGTATATCTGTAAAAAAATGTTCAAAGATGAAAAAGAAAGATTGATGATGTCATGGTTTCTAATTATTAAGAATATATTACCTTTTTCTTGAATGATAGATACAAAATCTGTTAAATGTTGTATGCCTTTGTAAACATAAAATGTTGTTGTTTTTTTTTTTTACTTTATTTATTTTCATTAACTGTAAAGTAGGTTGCACCAACCTGTTCATTAGGATTTGATTGTCTCTATTTGCTTTCTTCTTTACAATTTTAAATTTTATAAATATGTTTTTTATTTATTTCAAATGGTAATGGATGTATATTGAGGTAGAACCTGCAGACAAGCAGCCATGTGGCAGCTTCGCGGGATTACCTATTTAATTGCCAATTCTATCTGTATTTGTTAAGTATGTTTTTGTTGGAAATAAAAAAAAAATAAATAAATAAATAAAAAAAAATATAATGTAAGTAATAATACTTTTTTTGTTCACATAAAGCAGATATTTTGTGATGTGAAATTACAATATAAAATAAAGGGTGTTTAGAAAGTTATTGTTTTATTTTAAATTTAAAAAATAGGTAGTGGTAAGTAGAGATCGTAAAAACCCAATACTGACGGTGCATAGTCGGGAAACACGCCAAACTCGCGCCCAACATTTGTACACGGTTGACATTAGTCACGGGTCATTTCTACGACTCGTTCTTGAGTTCAACAGCTCGGCTGTGGAACGATTTGCCGGCCTCTGTGTTTACTCCCGTGTTCACTCGTTCCTCTTCTCAAAAACATTATCCACACAGCATCTTCAAAGATGACATAGGCCCTGAGGGAAATTATTTTCCTCTGGGCCTCTCGTGTGGAGTTAATGTAAAAAAAATAAATACATTTTCCAAGCCCCCGTGTGAATGCTATTGCTACTCCCTGACCTAAAGATCGCGATAAAAGGTGTTTTCTTATTTTTTGTTAAATAAATTTAGTTAATTTTTTGGTGAAAAGTTTGTCAATCCCTCCTGAAGAATAAAGCATCCTCAAACGGCACTTATAAACTTTAAGGTCAATAAACACGGCCCAAGGTTACTACCTATTGCACATCTCAGGCAGGTAGAGCCGGAGGAGATGAGGCAGATGACAGAGTGGTGACTGAGGTAGGTTCTGTTGGTAGGCAGTGTATCCGAGATGGGCCAGGAGATGGGAAGAACGTTTATAGAACGGAGCAATTAGTGCAAGTGGCGTAGGTAGGTTTTTAATGTAAAATTTTGTTTGAAAAGAGATTTTTAAAGTTAGGTGTACTTTTTTACTTAGTTATGTCCATATTGTTGACTGGATTTGCGAAAAATAACTGGGTATATCGGTCACTCAGTGATATCATAAAAAAAATAAATTATTATATTTATAAGAAATTAAATTATGTAATGTAAAAGGAAGTTTTGTAAGTAATCAAAATTGGAACATTTTTCTAAAACTTGGCTGTTTCCACGCATTTCTAGCTGAAGGCATAATTTTTCAATGATGGTGTTTGGGATTATTTGTAAAATTTTGTTAGTTTTTGTACCTCGTTAGTTATTTACATGTGACAGTTTGACTGTTTTCAAATGCTAAGCTGTAATATACTAGAAATTAATATTAAGGAAATATTTTTACAGCGTTTCATACAAATCTTAATTTTAGATTTGAGATCAAAATACCAAACCAAATTGAAAAATTATTTTTGTAATCAAAGGGTATATTAAATATCTAGTAGGGATGTGAGCTACTTTATTTATTTTTGTTTTAAATTTTAAGCTATAGGCTATGAAAGATTTTAATGTTTCGTGATTTTAGAGACAATTTGGGCGATTATTTGTGAGTAAATGAAAAACAATAAAAAATAATTTTACTATTTTTATCATAAAAGTATAATGAAATGTAAGATAAAAAATTAAAATTAAAAAAAAGTTAAATTTTTTATTTTATTTTTCATCATATTTTTAAAAGAAATATAGTAAAATAATTTTTTTAATGTTCTTCGTTTACTCACAAATAGTTGCCCAAATTGCCTCGAAAATCATGAAACAGTAAAATCTTTAATGGCCTTTATCTTAAAATGTAGAGTAAAAGTAAATAAAGGGTTCCCATCTGTACTAGATTTTTGATATACTTTTTGATTACAAAAATAATTTTTGAAAATAATACTTATATATTTGTTGAGGGGGTCTTTATCGGAGGGGTTGTTTTGACGAGAATTTTCCAAATCTGAGAGAAATAAGGTTAAAAAAGTCTTGTCAAATACATCTATGAACATGTTAAAGGGTATACGTAATGAAGCAGTAATTTTTGTATTCTTGATGAAAAATAAATATTTTTTACAATCCATCCAAATATTCCGCCAAAAAGCCAGCCGCCCTTGCTAGTATGCCATAAAGCAGCCAACCCTTTCAGAGCCAACCTTCAACGGTGGAATTGCGCAAGTATGACACAGTGTTATTGCGCCATTACCTCGCCAGACAATGGAGTCATGAAGGACTAGTTTGTGGAAGCGACCGCCAGAGCTTCGGGAGATGAAGGGTTAAGGAATACCTCGCATCGCCAATAATAGTCACATCTCTTTGTCGTGTCTTGTGTAATAACAGATTTTTACACAATTCCCGATTGTCTTTTTTTTGGCGTTTGGCTAACCACCTTGGTTTTGTGGTGATTTATAATTTTGAATACGCTCGTAACGTAAAGGTGAATTTGTTGGTCTTTAATTTTAACGATGTTGTTCTTGGAGAACATTGCTCGGTAGGTAAATACTTACCTGTGAATTTTTCACTTTAGAGTACTTTTTTAAAGCTAGGTTTAGATATTTTGCAGCCTTAACCAGGTATTTTGCGGTGACCGGACAACTCAGAATGAAATCAACTCAGAACCTTCTTTGAAAATTCATTAAGTGATGAAAAAAATATTTTAAAAATTGCTTAAATGGGTTCCATTAGGTTAGATTATGGGCTATTTTTTTTTTTTTTTTCATAGGTTTTAATGACTTTTCAAAGAGGTGTTGAGTTGACTTGATTCTGAGTTGACATGGAACCATATTTTGCAGCCCAATAGCTCTTAACTGTTCACTAAAATTTTACTGTTTTATAAAGTCGAGATCAGAAGTTACTCTTACCTTATTCATAAACCCCATTGTTATATATTTTTTTTTATTTAATGAGTTTTGGAGGCGGGTATGGGTACCGCCGCCTTAGGAACAATTTATTGGATAACCAACACCCCTGCCATATATCACCCTACAGGGGTAGGTACCCGGGTTCATAGGGTGAGGTTTTTCTAGGTCTTGGTGGAAAATACGTTTTCTCACCTTCTGCATGGCGGGTCAGATCGGTTGAGCCATCTGTTTGACGAAGAACAAACTTAGACCTCTTCAGCCGGACTCTCTTGACCCATCGGCCTGCACCGTATACCAGTGGGAGGGATGAATTTATACGTCCAAAATTCTTGGACATATTGACTCCCAGATTCCTACCCACCCCATACTTTATTCCTTCTCAGAACATACTCTCCTTCCTTTCTCTACAATGACTCTTCACACAGCACCCCCAAAGATGACGTAGGTCCTGATGGATTTTTTTCCTCAGGTTCTCCTGTGTAATGTAAAAAAATTACTATAAAATAAACTGATATGTTGGAAGTGCTATTAAAAAGATAAAAATAATGCTTATTTGATTTTAACGTTCTTACGTCATTATATACCTACTACGTGAAAATTTAAAATTAACACAACGTTGCATTTTGAATTTGAAAAAATTTATTAATATGAAGTGTTATTAATTATCAGAATACAACCCAATTTAAAATATTTATTAAACGTTAGTTTAACATTATGTCGTCAGAATAAATAATGCACTTTACCCATGACCCAAATGTGGCAGATATCTAAATTAACTTTATGTATATTTTTCATTCAAACTTCTCTATTTTTTGAGAATGGCAGAAGGAAATTTTTGACCGGAGAGTTAACGCAAAAAACCTTATGAGTAATTGAAACAATCAATCACTTTTAGATTATTTTTGGTTTATTGAACATGTTCTACGCTACCAACGGAATCTGTCTCGACATTCATTACAGGGTCTAATTGTCGGTTTGTCGCTCCTTCGTCCTCCCATTGTGCCCGTTTGGCCAGTGCCTGTGACCGGACCACGGTTCATTCGCCCAGCATCCATACATCTTAATCTGCGTGCTATGTGCTCCAAGTGATTGGTGGCCCCAATGGCAGTCCCATAAATCCACGCATAAACGAAGCAATTTATGTTTGAAATAATTTATTGAGATTTTATTAAAAACTCTTCACCCAACTAGATACTTAGAAATTTTCACAGTTTATGTATCTACCTACTTACAATAACATTATCATGTCAAATATTATAATTTTTTTGACATCTAACGATCTCTTTGGCTACAATCTACTAGACTATGAATCTATTTGATTAATTTGTGTTATTTTACGTTTTTTAATATAGTTTTAGAGTGATAAATACTTACTTTCAGTATCGCCCTGCTAAAAGACCGCTATGAAGAATTGAAACATTGCTTGAAATGTGTTTGATGAGCAGATCTGATTTGTCAGATGATTCACCATCTTTGTCGTGCCTATTATTTCCCTCCCACACCACCCTCAGCCTCACAACATACTCCAATTGGGGATGCCATGGTCTTCTGGCTCTAGATGGTTGACAGTAATTGCTACTGTGGTGTGGTATTCACGCGGGTCGTTTCTACGACTTGTTCTTGAGTTCAACAGCTCGGCTGTGGAACAATTTGCCGGCCTATGTGTTTCCTCCTCAGACCAGTGTTCACTCCTTCCTCTCCTCAAAAACATCTTCCGCATAGCATCTACAAAGTGACAAAGACCTTGAGGGAAATCATTTTCCTAGGGGCCTCCTGTGTGGAGTAAAAAAAAACAAACTAACGTAATCTATTCATCTAGTTAATGTAATTTTTAAAAATTAGATACCTTCTTTTCATGACCAAAATTGATCGGTTTTGTCCGGCTATCTATAAAACTTACCACATGGTATATCAAATGTTTTATACTTAGGTAAATGAATGAGATTGTACATGAATAGGATGGGCGCTTTACGTATTTTTTCATAATCTGTGGTTTTCTAGCTGTTCTTTTTCTATCTACCAAAAGAAGATCTGTAAATCAAGAAATTACAATTAAAAAGAAATTACATTTCCTTTTGTGAAGTATCTACTAATATTCCTATGCATAAACATTCCTTAGATTAATGCAATTTTACTCTTAGAGGTGCGCCGTACTATCCCAAAACAAAGTGTATAAAATAAAAACAATTTTACAATGAATTTTGGCATTGGGGCGGTAATCGAATCCAAAACCCACTCAGAATCAAATACTTAGGTCGGTATAACACACAGGAAAACTATTGAATATAAATTAAATAAATAATATGATTTCAAAAATAGGTACCTAATGAAAATATTTTATACGACTGCTAAACAGTAATTTAAAATACTGAAATAATGATTGATCTTGAATGACAATTCCATGGTGGGTTTGCAATCTTAATTTATTATAGCCAGAGCAAATTTACTGTAAGTTTTTTTTATTTATTACCACTCCATTACAGTTAAGTCTTTCATGAGAAGGCTTATAAATATTTCCCAAAATCAGAAACTAACGTGTATTATTATTTCACGATAACTGATTTAAGATGTTTAGATACTCAGGTATATGATAGTTTTTAGATATTTACATCAGCCCAATGGGTATTTATACGCTTAAACCTACAATAAATATGCATTCTTTCAATAATGCAATGCGTTCTTTGAGAATTTATGAAGTTGCAAAATGTTTTCTACGCAATAACAAATCCGAAGAAACAAAATCGTAATTCACAGAATTTCATCGACTGCCTCTCACATGACCAAAATAGTTTCTACTATTTGTGTACGTTTTTTAAAATGTCATTGGAAAAGAATTTAGATATTTCGCAAGTTTTTAATCAATTCCGAGCGATTTTTCATTCAGTAATAGCTAACATACGTTATGTCACGGATATGTGAATTCACAGTTTGATATTGAGTTTTTAAATACCTGAAATTTGCATTCAAAATATCACCAGCGGAATATGCGTCAAGCGCCTCGAATTCTCGGCAGTAAAAAGGATAAAATCATAGATTTAAATAGCGTTTATTATTATGGATATGTTGTGCTTACTACGTAATTTGAAATATATCCCATAAACAAGAGAATAACAATTCAACTAATGAATATTTTTGCTTCGATATTTTAAGCGTGTGTTTCGTAATTATCATTACTATTTCCAATCTCAGTTAAGTCCCACTATCATTGCGTATTTCTCCATTTTCACTGAGCGTCTATCCTCAAGTACCAATAAGACTACTGCGATAGTTAAGCCGATCACCAATTTAATCAATTAACTACTTTAAGATGGTGATCTAAGCTTAAATGTGTTCATCGGAGATTGCAGTTTTTGAAGAACCCGTTAAATCGGCCATTCAATGGGGTACTTTGGGGGACTGCTGCGGAGAACGGCCCATACGCCATCGCATAATGCCATAACTGCCTTCAAACTGTAATTTGTATGCTCATCTTACACGTTATGTAAAACTAGTATTTTCAAACACGCCGCTTTAAGTATAAAGTGGCAAAGGTATAGACGTGCTATAGGTAAAAGAGATTAACTCTCTTTTTCAAGTTCATGTAGGCTGGCAACCTGGCAACCTGGCAACTGCCAACTAGTAACCAATGCAAACACGAGGCTTTGTGGAAACGAGTTTCAGAGAGCTATGACATATTTTAAATTGACATGAATATACCTGCAAACCCACGGTACAGGGAGAGGGGACACCAGATTAGAATGAAACCAACTAACAAAAGATCTACATTGTTTACAAACACAGGGGCTATACATTACACATGTCTTATGAATTGATGCATATTACTTTCGTGAGTTCAGTTAGATACCTTGACCATTTACGCATAGAATATAACGATATCGAGTTGCAGAGGAGAATGTTAAACATTCTGCAAGAATGTTCTCCCATGGTTTCTAACGAGGCACTGAGGAAGAGTGACTACCATACATCTCCAGTGGCGAAGATTATATAAATTTCGATAAATCTTTACTACGAATCCGTTCATATTATAAATACAAAAAAATATGCTTTGGATAAATTGAAACTTTATCTACCGTTTCCATTGAGTAGAGTTAAAATAAATTGTTGTTTACTTAATAAAAAATATAAGCGTAAACTACAAAAAAATATGTTTTTTCATTAGAAGTAAGAATAAGAAACAACTTTTTAAAAATATAATTTTTGCGTTAAAATTACTTGTGACAGTTTCCAGTGATCAACTTTTTTCTTTCTTATAAAATTATTCACAAAATAAATAAAAACTACTTTTTCGCTTTAAATCGTGACTTCTAGATTCCGTTTGCCAGGCGATTTTTATGCCCACTACCTATATTCACGATGACACAAGGCACACTAGGATACAAACATTTTTTACTTGTGGCTTCCTCTTTAGATCGATAAGAGACTAATTAAATTTTATTTCCAATTTGAATTTTGTTAATCAAATTTTATTTACATTACCATTCCAATAATGTTTAAGGTGATCCAAAAGTCCAGGAAAAACCCGAAATCGGAATCTACGCCTCTTTTTGGGAGGAAGAAGAGGAGAAGCGATCAAATTTTCAAAACAAAAATACATGATTTTGGATGATTTTACATTATTTCGCATGGCTTCATATTAAGTTTACACTTACGGAATGCAATGGATGTTGGTATTTTTTTTACATTACCTCCACACAAGAGGTAATGTAAAAAACATGCCGTGTGGAAGAAGGGGAAGTTCTGGGAAAGTAAGGGATATTAACGGAGGGTGTGTCCAGTAGTAATAGGCGTATGAATCCATCCCTTTTACTAAGATGCAAGACGATGGGTCAAGAGACTCCGGCTGAAAAGGTCGAAAGATCTCCCTCTCCCGATCCGGCCCGCCATGCAATGTGGCAAATGGGCAAACGCAAGGCAATGTAGGGCAAATGCATTCGCCGCAAAGACCTAGAAAAACCTCACCCCACGAACCAGGGAATGCCTGCTAAGTCACCAAACGTAGAGTACCACTTGGGGTGACCTATGGCAGAGGTTTTGGTTATTTAATTAATATTTTATGGCAATTATTTATTTTACAAAATATCAGAGTAAATAAATGTGCGTTTTATATTATATGGTTATATTATAGGTATGAATAGCCGAGTATTATGTAATGACTAAGAACTTAGAACTCATTTAGTATGTAGCAGACTAATCCATGTTCCTTCCTTCTTCGGCACAATGCGAATATCAGTGGAGATTACAAATTAATATGCAGACTGGCTTCCAGACAACATGATTGGCTGTCTGAGGATTTATGTAATTCCGTCACGTAATACCCGATCGCCGTTCTAATCAGATCTATAAGAGTGTGTGGCCAACGACTTTGTTATCGGCAGGTTATCTTATCCACTACCTGTTTAGGAATACTTTATGTAATTTTTAATAATGATAATGCGTTTTGTGCGTATTGATTTGAATAATAATTTTTGAATTTAACAATTTTTGGCGGGATGTTGATGTAAGAACATTAGTTTAATAATTGATTATTATTAATGCCTACTATTTTGGATATCTATAGCATTTTTGTTTTCGCCGCATAACTTACACAGGCAATAAAACAATTATTCATATTCGTTAAGATTGAAATAAAATTCTTTGACATCTCCAACAGGACTTTTTATTTTTTTTTGTTTATCTCAAAAATGGTACATATTAAAGTAGTACTGGTCTTCCATTAAAAGCATTTGCTTGTAGATGGAAGAAGAGTTTACATTCTATATATATTTATACATTTAAACAGTCACGTGTTTTACATAAGTAATTAGTGCAGTTAATACAAACACATCGCAATTTTTAACTAAAAGACGTCAATGCATTCCATAAGAGTAAAAACAAGTATAATTTTTAGTGTTACATTCATGTAGAAATAGGGGAAGCAGCCTTCCCGTTGCTGATTTCTTTAAAATGATTTTTGATAGAGTTAGATAATTTTATTTTGTTATTAATGGTTCTGATTTCTATGGGTAGGTTGTTAAAGAAGTATTTTCCTTGATATGAAAAATGATGTTGAGCAAAATAAGTGTTTAGTTTCGGGCATACAAATACATGTTTGAGTCTGGTACGATTTTCCGTTATGAATGAGTGTTTTTCTTTTTCTTTTACAATTTGTAAGATTGAATTTTTTATAAATAGATTTTTGAATGTTGGGACTTTAAATTCTTCGAATATTCGTTCAGTAGGGAAGTATGGAGGTTTTTTTAAAATAATTTTTATTACGAGTTTTTGAACAATTTCTATGGGGGTCAAACTAGTTTTGTAAGCTGCTCCCCAACTGGTAACGGCATACTGAAGAATAGACTGTACTAATGCGTAGTATATTGAGTATAGATTTTTCGTTGATAAGAAGTTTCTAATTCTCTCTCGGAACATAGCCTTGCATCGCAATGGGAGGGATAGATTCATACGTTCGTCACTTTTGGACACACTGACCCTCAGATTCCTACCCACTCCTCATATCCTTTTCATTTCTAGAACTCCTCTCCTTCCTTTCCTAAATATACCTTCCCCACAGCATCCTCAATGATGACATAGGCCTTGAAGGGAATTATTTTTCTCAGGGTCTTCTGTGTGGAGCTAATTCAAAAAAAATATATATGGACGACATAAAAAAACTAACGAAATTATACAAATAATCACGAACACCAACATTGAAAAATATATGCTTACGTTAAGTACAACTATTATTCATATTCGTTCTTATAGGAATCGAACCAATTTTTTATTCATATATTTTTTTATTTTTTTTGATAAATTAAAAATTCAAACATATAAGCAATTAGGTATGTTTTTAGGTTTTCACGGCCAAAAAGTATTTTTGTTATTGTTTTTGGGGTGTTATGCCGTGTTTCGCTACCTCCTTCTTTAGCCAACGTTTCGGACAGCGTTACAGTGTCCATCATCAGGGCAGATGAGTGACTGCTGCTCATCACTCATCTGCCCTGATGATGGACACTGTAACGCTGTCCGAAACGTTGGCTAAAGAAGGAGGTAGCGAAACACGGCATAACACCCCAAAAACAATAACAAAAATATAAGCAATTATTTTCAATACATTCCTGGGTTATGAATAACCTGACATTATTTTAAAAATCTCTTACAACCATCACAGTAAGCGAAAACGTTGCTTGTGTTGTGATGGAGGGCTTAGCCAGCCGAATAATTGAACTCAAGACGACTGGGTAGGATCCAGATGCGATGCTAACTCAACCACTGACCGTTTATGTGTTGAAGTTTTTTTGTTTGTTTTGTAAAATAACAGACACTTTATTTTCAAGTAGGCGAGTAATTGTGATAAAATTTTAAATTATATAAAAAAGATTTTCATTAGTAAGTACCTAACCTAGGTACTGCATCGTCCTTACATTTACCCATTATGCGTTTCAATTATCTGAAATATCATTCCGACACATAATTGCTTTTACATCTAAATCTCAATTAATGCTACATCCATTAATCCGTTTAAGTACGAGTACTATTAGAATTACCTAGTTAGAATAAAAAAATGATAATGATAATAAATACAAATATTTTGTTAATTAGTGCCTACCCAAAGAAAACATTTTATGATACTTTTCGAAAGAAATTTTTGATAGTCAATCTAAGAAGATTGTCCCGGTTTAAGACGATCAAAGTAATGTGGGTATTTTTTAATGTAGGTTTTGTCCTGAAAGGCTTGTTTGTATCGGGAACTGATAGACTTCAACCACATTTAAATGATTTAATTAATAGAACAGCATATAAGTATAACTGATTTATAGAGGAAGTAAATGTCTAAATAAAACATTAATTTTTAATGCACCTCGTCACGTAGGTAAAGATATCATAAACAAAATGCATTTTCTCATTGCATATTCCTGGCGAGTCGATAGTTTTCCTTGTAGGGTATAATTGCAGTCGATGTGCAAGCGCCAGACGCATTAGCTGGCGCTCGCTACCAGGAAGTAATGCAACGCGATGGAATTCCGCCGTGCTTTGAGCTTTGTGTAGACAATACCTAGTCACCCACCTTTACTATGCTTCACGAGGCCAATCCTCTCTCGTGTTATTCTGTGCTTTTGTGTTTTCTGATTTTGCATGGAATTTTGTATGTTATTGATCACATGGAGATGACATTCACCCCGTAATGAGTCAAGAGATGTAAATGATATATCTGTGACTGCAACTTCTCTAGGTGCATTCATTATTGATCAGTTTTGGGAACTATATTCTCCAGAAAAGAAAAGGGATCAATATTCTGTGCTTGAGAAAAGACTTAAGTTCTTGAGATCACAGTGACTGTATATTGACTGTGTATCGTAATTTATAAATATAGTTTGGAGGTCTGACGTTCTTTCTAACTGGCAGCTAGTTTTTGTCTGCGAAACTCTACGATTCTAATGACTCTGCACACCAATCTTTGGAACATCTCGTAAACTAGACCATGTAACCCAAAGTGTCCATAGATTTTTTAAATCAATGTGAGAACTAATAATAGTCTAATAATTATGGTACATTTTAGTAAGTACATTATAATAACTAATAATTATGGTACTTTATATTAAGTATACAACAAATACTGTTTTATTACTGAATGTGCGATGAATGCTATGTACTTCTAGACGCATCACAGCCATAAAATAATAGAGAAATGTAACTTGGTTTTCGTAAAATCAAGCACTAGAATTATCACTAGCGAATGACAATTCTAATTGCATAATTCACAACAGTTATAAAAAAACCTCTTCTAAGGCAAATAAAAACCACAAACAAAAACAACACTGGCAAATAAATACAGAGTTTCGTTTCGAAACGTAAAACTCATATATGTGAAAACTCACACACAACTAGGTACATAAAAAATGCATATAAAGTTTATATATTATTTCAAAGAAAGCTAGTTGCATCTTTATGCACATCTACATTTTCTTGTATGAATGTGAACAAGGCAAGGAGTGTGTGCCAAGATCGAGTGGTTTGGCGGTCCGTCCTCTCTGCCTACCCCTGTGGCTGTACCTGTGATGGTTAGTTAGTTAGTTAATTAGGACATTTTCTTTGTCGTCCCAAGTTTTTCGTTCCGTAGACATAACCCAATAAATCTCAACCATGTTTGGGCTAAAACCGCTGAATGTATAAAAATTTCTGTTTAGGTGTATTATCTACGTAAATTTATGAAATATTTATACAACGCTGTATCTTACTACTAACTATAGACTAGAAAAAACCATTATAAAAACCCTAGACCAGGGCTTCCCAAACTTATTTCAACTGTGACGCCCTTGGGAAGTTGCCATATTTTTGGACGCCCCCCCCCCCCGGGTGAAAAATCTAAGGCCCCCGCCGCTCATTTAGGAGGGGGGGGGGGTTAAAAAGTGCAAAAAGTTTGTCACGTAGTATGGGTACGTTCCCTATGAATCTAAAAAGATAAATGGGACCTTGAAAAAAAAAATAATTTATGTTTTAAGTTCCGTTTTTTCGGTGATTGCGGTTGATTTTTATTTTGCAAAGTGTTTTTTTTAATTTGAAATTCAGTTTCTAATTCAGTGGTGAGTGTATTCGTACTTTTAAATTATTATTTCACGTAGCAAAAAGTGTTTTATTTGGAAAAGCACAGTATTATTAGTATATTTACCAAGTTCCGATATCTTTCCAATTAATTAATCATATTAATTAACATTAACATATAACAGGATTAGTGTTACACAATCAGGTGGCTACGTAGGTAATTGCGTAAATGTGAAATTCTAGGGAAATTTCACTTCGAAATCTAGGGAAATAATTTTTTTGGGCAGAACATCCCTGGTCGGCACAGACAGCCAACCTATTAGCGTCTCCCACACGCACACTTCGGAGCGACCGAGTCCCGCGCCACTTCAGGCGCAGAAAAGTAAAGACCGATAGGTTTACAGCGCAGTTCACTGTGAGACTTTTCTGCGTGGCGGCCTGAAGTGGCGCGGGACTCGATCGCTCCGAAGTGTGCGTGTAGAAGACGCTATCAAGATTGCCTCACGACGCCCCTGGGATGATTCCGCGACGCCCCGGGGCGTCGCGACTCACAGTCAGGGAAGCCCTGCCCTAGACTAATAGATTTCATCCATCGGTTCATCGATCACTAAAACAAAAGTATATTGAAAAATTGACCAATTAACGTGATGCTGCATAAAAATACTAAATACAAAATATACAGGACTGTACTTACCTGGAAGGTCACTTGAGATTAACACTGTTTATTGTTTATTAGAGAAATTTAGATACAGTTTGCAGGCAGAATACATAATTCAAAACACATGTTGTTGGGAATGCTGTCGTTTAAGCCCATATTTATATGTTTAATAAGAAAATGTTCAATTTGGGAGGCGGGAACGGGTACCGCCGCCCCGGGAACCTTTCTTGGATAACCAACACCTCTGCCATAGGATACACCAAGTGGTTTGCTACGCTTGGTGAGTTGCCTGATTTGGTTTGCCTAGGTCTTGGAGGTGGATGACCAGGAACACTAAACCCCAGATTCCTCCTCACCCCTTAAACCCTTTTCCTTTCCAGAACTCTTCTTTCCTCCTTTTCTTTAAAAAAACCCTCCTCACAGCATTCCCAAATATGACATATGCCCTGAGGGAAATTATTTTCTTCAGGGCCTCCTGTGTGGAGCTCGTGTAAAAAAAATGTTCAGGAAAGCATAAGCAAAATTTTATGATAGTGGTGCAAGAATTTGGTTATAATATTTGTCTTTCTAAAAGTGGGTTTGTATCTCGGTAAGAGACAGATTGAGGTGTAAGCCTTCGAATAATGTGAATCCAAAATCTAATTGTTTCCACAAATTAGATGGAAGTCATGTTCTTTACTCTATGGTCATTGACTTTGAGGTGACCTAACATATTGAATGAAACCGAACGCAATGTTCAAGTAAATGCCTTGTCCACAAGATAGCATAAATTAAGTATGTGTATAACATCTATCAAAGTGGTGAGCTTCTGAGCCTTCTGAAAAACCGTTATTTAGGCTCTATGCAAACTATAGTTTTTTAGGAACCATTAAAATAATCTTCAAAAAATAGCATTTATAGACAAATAATAATTTTAATAAGCGTAACGTAAAGCTTACGGTTGAACTTCAATAGAAGTTTTCTCGGGCTTTGTGGCACCGAACCGCCTGAAATTTTGGATTCTTACTAAAAACTATGGTCTTTATAGGAATCAATCTGAAAAAAGTAGCCTTTGAAGAAAATCATAATTATTACAGGCGTAACACATGGATGAACTTTAAAAATAAGGTATCTAAGTATAATAATTCTTCAATTTTTTTATTAGAACAACTCTCTTTTAATAACTTTTGAAGGTTAAACCTATCAATGTAATATTGCACAGTAGAAGAAGATAACACTAATAATCTAAATGAAAATATGAAAGGGAACAAGACACAGAAAAATAGAAAAAAATAATGATCGCAACTGGGACTTGAACCTCTATTCAGCCATAAAATCGGATATATTTATCTGAGACGTTATCTAGGTTACAAACTAGTTCTTAGAACGATTACTTCCAATGAAAAGCCCGGAAAAAATATGGAAAAATTAATATCGAAGATAAAATTGTTTATTCAAAACTTTTAATATATGAAATTGACAATTATAACGGCTTGATAGCAGGTGGCAATGGCTGAATTGGTAAAAAGCGCACGTCCCGGTTAGACGAGAGGTTTTGGGTTCGATTTCTAGTTTCGACCATTATCTTTTCCTATTTTTCTACGTCTTTCTCTTTCACATTCTTTCTCGTTTAGATTATTAGGGTTATCTTCTTCTTCAATGATAATAATTAATTTTTAATGAGAAAAACTCTCTTTTTATAACTTTTGAAGGTTATTCCCATCAACGTAATATATCATTGAAGAAAAAGATAACACTTATAATCTAAATGAAAATATGAAAGACAACAAGACACAGAAAAATAGAAAAAGACAATGGTTTTCTATTTTTCTGTGTCTTGTTTTCTTTCATATTTTCATTTAGATTATAAGTGTTATCTTCTTCTTCAATGATAATAATTAATGTTTATAGAAGAAAAAATTTTGATTCCATTTGAAATCATATCCTGTTTTTAAACAGCCTTCTGTGGGTATCAAATCAAATTTTAGGCTAAAAATATGCTACAGGGATTATTCAGCTACCCAGGCACAGATAACCCAGGTGGCACCCTTAGCTCGACGTTGAGGAACGTGTCAGCGGGGATTTGTTTCTGACCCGAAGAAAGCGATAACACTACCATTAGGGCCACTAGGTTCTAACTACCGATACCAAGTGGTCATTTTCGCTTTAGAGGCATTGAACACATTTTTTTCCTAGCACTCTAAAGCCTTAAATTTACTTCGTTATAATAATACGTACAAAAATCTTTTATTTTACCGTTTCATCACAATATTGTACAAAACTTCCTTTAGCCAAGTATTTTACGTAAATGTGGAGTACCCGGCGTTGCCCGGTATTTCATTAAGAAGTATATAAATTCGGCTTTTAGGGGTAGTAAAGAGGGTGGGGGTGGTTTTTTCAAAATCATATTGTCATTCTTGTTTTGAAGATTAGGTGTGCGAAATTTCATCATTCTTCGGTGAAATCTACAATTTTTTTTAAACATACCCACACCGGGACTTTCCTTTTTAACTATTAAAAATATTATGTAATAAATAAAACACGTTTTTCTTAACGTAAAAGAAACTGTTTCCTAACACTGAATTAAAACTACCTAGAAGTGTGATCAAATCAGTTTGAAAGAAAACTAACGTCGCGAGTCGTTAAAATAATAAAAACACCCGAACACTATTGTTCAAAGAATAATTTCGATTTTTTTAAATGTTGGATCAATTTCATTCAAAGTAAGAAAAATTAACCTTCTTTCGGACTCACAGTTGCATCCTTTCCTTTCAGCTTATCTCTTCAGCGTTCCTTACTGTTTGCTATAAAAATTATAATGAAAATAGCTCGTACACCGAACTTACCATATCTAGGTTGTAAGGTTAAATTTCCGTAGTGAAAAAAATAATTTTTGTTTTCGTTCAGCCCGGCCCGCTCGGTCGGTACAAATGGTCGCTTTCGCCGGCAGTTTAGAGGTAATATAATATTATATTGACTCAAACAAGCGCATAAATGCGAACGTAAGCAGTTGTTTTTACTAGCGAATAACTCAGCCAGAGGTCGGATATTTTCCACAGTTATTTCCATACTCATTTTTAACGCACTTTCAGGGATGTTTTGACTGCTGGTAATTTATTAGGCGCAAATATTTCATTAGAAAAATAAATAAATTTGAATTTATTTTATAAAAACCAGATATTTTTCCTAGATATTCAAGAGCAATCTATTATTAAGCGCGCGTTCCCATTCTTGCCACAGTAAATAGTTTTTGACTTTAGTGTTATATAAATTTTCAAGATGTCAGGTGTAACTGTTGAATTATGCGTTTTTTGACATTTATCTTGATATATAAAACGCTGTTTAATTTTATTGTTTGTTCCACATTATTAAGCTAAGGCTTAAAATAACTCGCCCTAATGTGTCTTCTAACTCGCACGAATGTTGGAATAAATTTAAACCTGACGTAATACTTTTTTGTCAAAAGTATATTACTTCCAACAGAAAGTTATTCTATATACTTTATTATAATTATGTTTTCACGCTAATTATATTGATTTGACTTTTAGAAATAATATCCCTTATTAGTAACTATCTCATAAATTTCATTTCTTATAATAGGGTATCCGATCCTTGTTTATGTAAATTTAATTCATTAACTTTATTTACAAATCCAGTCAATAATCATTATTACATAAAATAACTAACTTTGTACATCATTATTTAATAAAAAGTATCAACATGTTTTAAAAACAGGATACAACGTGTGCTGTCGAAGAAACCACTTGTTTTGAAACATATTGATGATTTATATTAAAAAAAGTGGTGTATGGAATTAGGTTTTTTTATTATTTAATTATGATGTCACTCAGTGATTTTGCTATTGATGAAGAAATTTTAAAAATATTTAAATTTAACCAAGCCAAGTAATTAGGTATGAAGTTTAGCTGCTGTAAATAAAAATAACATTTAAATTAGGGAATCATTTATTGGGTACCCAACACCTCTGCCATATGTGACCTCAAGTGGTTAGCTATGTTTGGTGACTAAGCAAGGATGCCAGGGTTCATAGGGATAGGGTTGCCTGGGTGTTGGCGGCGAATGCGTCTGCCCACCAACTGCGTGGCAGGCCTGATCGGGACAGACTGGTTGAGGGAGACCTTTTGATCTCTTCAGCAGGAC
Organism: Glyphotaelius pellucidus; assembly: GCA_936435175.1. Classification (NCBI taxonomy): domain Eukaryota; kingdom Metazoa; phylum Arthropoda; class Insecta; order Trichoptera; family Limnephilidae; genus Glyphotaelius; species Glyphotaelius pellucidus. The sequence continues at coordinate 6,132,280 of OW386552.1, read as the reverse complement.
CCTATTGGACCATCGCCTTGCACCGCAATGGGAGGGAAGGATACGTCCGTAACTCGACCCCCAGATTCCTACCCACCCCTTATACATTTTTTCTTTTCAGAACTTCCTCTCCTTCCTTTCCTAAAAAGACCCTCCACGTAGCAACACCAAAGATGACATAGGTCTTGAGGGTATTTATTTTCCTGCTTGCATACTGTGTGAAGAAAATATAAGAAAAAAATATTTAAAAAGTGACCGGATAACTCAAAATCATGCAACTTCAACACCTCCTTTGAAAAGTCATTAAAAGTGATGAAAAAATAAATAAATAATTTTTTTAATAAGTAACATTAGTTTAGGTTATAAGCAGTTTAAAAAAAAATCATAACTTTCAATGACTTTTCAAAGGGGTATTGAAATTACATGATTTTGAGTTGACATGGAATCATTGAAAAACACCAGTAGTTGACGATTGATAGGAGAGTGTGAACTAAGAGAACTACAGTCGACAAATATAACTTATAATATTTTATTCCGTTACCTAGATTTCATCATTCAATCTATGACTAAATTCAATAGAATGCAATAAGCAATTCAATAAATATTTAACTTTACATTTCTGAATCGTAATACAAACCTATTGAATGGAATTAATTGAAAATTTTCCAATAAGAAGAAGTTGATAAAAAAACACCCGATTCTGACTAAAACATTTACTAGGGTAGGAACTTGCATAATCATCAGTCACGTTAATTTCTAATGTTTGTGACGATGTGATTCAGGGTGAAATATTCTCTTGTAAAATTATTTACGTCCAAAGGAATTAAAGAATCTCATAAAAGTTGTCATCATCATCTTCATCCCTTTATACTATTCGGGTCGGGGACCCATTGCATCGACAATGCTCCTCCATACGTCCCTGTCTTGTGCTGACTGTTCGGCCTCCGTCCATGGCAGTCTCATCCTTTCCTCACACAGTTTATAGAGTTGCCTCGCCCAGCTGCGTCTGGGGCGGCCCACTGGACGTCTACCCTCTGGAATCGCACTTAGAATTTTCCTCGGTATTCGGTCAACAGATATTTTTAGTAAATGCCCAAGCCATCTCAGTTACGATTTTTCTAAGAAGAGTAGCAGTGGTTCAATGTTTAGATCCTCTCGGATCATCGAGTTTCTTATATGATCCCATTTCGTAACCCCTGCAACTCCTCTCAAGTACCTCATTTCGGCAGCTTGTACTCTAGAGCGTGTTCGTTTGCTTAGCATCCATATCTAGTTTCCGTAAGTGAGCGTCGGGGGACATACCGTTTTAAACACTGCCATCTTTGTCTTAATACTGAGCTCGACTTTCCTTATCACTGAGCTGTAGAGAGGACGCAACACACCGCTTGCCGCACTAATTCTTCGATCTGTTTCTCCGTCTTGCCGTCCATCGCTGGAGAATTCAAGAATTCAACCCCGAAGTATTTGAATCTTTGTAAAGTATTACCTTAATTAAACTACCCCTTCTTTCCGTAAAGAATCTAAATAAAGCAATGTTACATATTTCTAAATCTGTATACAAAGCTGCGGAGTTTGATAGATATTGTTATCCAGAACTAAGGTTGTTAACTTAATAGGGAACTAGAAACAAAAAAAAATTGTGCGTAGTAATTTACCTTTATCAAAAATTGTAGGTAGGATGTAGGTACAATTTTAAGTGAAAACTTGAATTGTAATCAACGTGTTCCCTAGGAAGTCAATGCATCTTAAGAATTTTAATTGAATTCTGTCTATTGTATACATGAACAGCATAATCATTATTTTGTATTGAAAATTCTTCACCCAGAACCGATTGTTAAGAACGTATTCAAATTCTATTTATAAATTCAATTCATCCAGGTATTTTTCAATTGCTGTGGGTGGTTAAAATAAAATACTTTTCTTGTTGTAGATATTATAGCAATAATTGTTAAATAACGGGCGTTTACCAGAATTCTAACCTCATACTGCGTGTTTAAGCTATAGTATTTTGTAACACGCAATGCAATACTAGAAATTACATAAGTATATAATGATTTTTATCAAGTAGCTACGTATCCATATCATGTGAGTTAAATATAAACAACGTGAATAACGATCATAAAAATAATATTTATGTCCCTTTTGTTTATAAAAAACCTGCTTTAGAATAATTACTGGGAACAATGTGAGTAATGTAGGACTGTGTCAGAATAAATGGTTCCATGAAAATATTTTTGTAAAATAATTATGTAAGTTACTAAAAATAATCTGCCACACCATTTCCTCGCAAGGGTGGGTGGAGGGGATCGCAACACACTTCACTCGTGTATTATTCCAGTGCTTTAAATAATCAATGCGGGAGGCGGGTATTGGTACCCCCACCTCGGGAACCATTCATTCGATAACCAACATCCCTGCCATAGGTCACCCCAAGTGGTTTGCTGCCTTTGGTGACTTATCAGGAGTGCCCGGGTTCATGGGGTGAGTTTTGTCGCGGCGAACGCGTTTGCCCCCCTACTGCTTGGCGTGCCAGATAATAATAATAATTTTTGGATAATTTCTATAGCGCCATTTTTGTGAAAAAATCACCTCAAGGGCGCTTAAAATCCGGATATAAAAATAAGATCCGGAGAGACTGCTTGAGGGAGACTTAACCTTGACCTCTCCAGTCAGTATCTCTCGGACCCATCGCCTTGCACCGCATTGGGAGAGATGGATTCATACGTCCGTCACTCCTGGAAACATTGACGCTCAGATCCCTACCCATCCCTCATACCCTTTTTCTTCGCAGTACTTCCTCTCCTTCCTTTCGCTAATAAGACCCCCCCATACAGCATCCTCCAAGAAACATTGTCCATGAGGAAACAAAATCCTCAGGGCCTATGTTATCTATGAAACTAACGTAAAAAATCCACCGACAAAATCAATGAAAAAATGTCTAAAAGTATGATGAGTAAATTTAAAAAGGGTTTACCATAAAGATCTTCAGGAATGTAGAAAATTATCTGTTCCTATTAAATGAACAATTTATTAATAACATTATTTTATATTATGTGCTTGAATCATGCCATGAATTTCCGGGAAGTCGAACCTGCGCATCTATCATGTATAATGTATATACCTTTTTAAATATATGTATAAGAATTTACCAACACTTAGATATTTTTTTAATTCGCTTAGGCACGTGTTCAAAGAAATGTTAGCGTCCCTTGCTTAAACATAGCTTGTACCGGCCTTGAAATCTTTGCAAGAATCCTCACAGTAATAAGAATTGGAAAATGTTTATAGCGCCGTTTTTCTGAAACACCACCTCAGGGGCGATGTACAATTTTTACTTTCTAGGCTAAAGCTTATAATATATAAACAAAAACAGAAACTCGCACTTAACTTTAAAGTTTCTGAACTTGAAAATGTAAACAATTATCTATATATATTAATTTATATATTTTGTTATTTACAATGTCGCGGGGTGTGAATTGGGTAGATATTTTTTATACATCAGTCATATCTGGTTTCAGATAGTTCAACTTTTAATATGTAGTTAGGTGTAGGAGGCAGGTGCTGTAAAAACTAAATTGAGATAGAAAGTATGACTGAACGGTTGAATTATTTATTTCAATTACAAAATTACCCACAAGTTTCCATTCAAATTAAATCAAAATGTACACATATTTTTTGTATTGATTTCTTCTTTGTTGATTGCTAATAATAATAATTAATAATTGAGTTTCTTGTGTTGGTAACCTGGCTACACATTTTTTTAATCTGATTAGAATTGTTTGCGAAATTCCAGCAAACGCAAATATCCTAGAAATCTACCCAACCCACCCCTATTTTAGTTCTGATTTTTACAACTAGATGTCAGTGGGCTACGCATTGTCGTCCTCTAAAGGGGTTGCAAGATGTTCTTCACTTGATTTATAAATAATAAAAGCGGTTTTATTATTGTCGTTATTACAAAAATTCGTAGCAATAAAACATTTTTTTAACAGAACTTACTCGTAACACCTGCTGAAAACAACCATAGTTAAGCGTTGTTTTCCCAATAGTTTGTTTATAACCCACCTAAAAATAATTATTTTGAGAACGTTTTTTGGCCTTCTTTAAAGTAACATTTTGCTACTCTGAAACACAGAAAATTATCGATTTATAGGGATGTAGTAGGAAATATTTATTAGTTCGTATTGCGTAAAGTGTAGGTGCATGTCAAATGGTTTTGATATTCATTGGAGAGTGAAATTTAGGTGTGTGGGAATGAAAATCGCTTTTTATAATACGGATGAAGGCTGTACCGGAAACATCGACTTAAATGTCTGAAAGAAGGATGTTTTACCAAAAGCAGGATAAATCATGTTACAAAATCAGAGGGGTTAAGATCAAAATAAAAAGCGGTTATAAAGTTAAATTTTAAGTAAGTATGGATTCAAAATTCAAACTATTATTCTCGTGAATCATGTATTGAGTAATGTAGTTCTGTAATGGTAGCTTAAATTATAAATCTATAATCCAAGCTAATATTGTCTCGAACTTACAACCTGATCACATATTTTCCCTTACAAATCTATAGAGGAACTCTTTTTGTTAGTTTTGATGAAAATTTGTGAAAAAATAATAAATATTTTTACCTAAGGACAGAGAAAAAAATCAAAACCACGCCATGTGAATAATATACAATAATTTAAGATATTTATTATAGATAAATATGATTATTAATTTGACAATTTTTCAGAATTCTTCCAAAGAATTCTTCCAACGGCTAAATTTATGTTTAGTAACTAGATCTGAATAGCCAGGTAGGTACACATGCTTCTCCTACCTTCCCGCCCATTTCTTTTCCAAACATAGGTATTTTTTAAAATTTTGTGTTAAATCCTCAGATCTTTGATTTTTTTTTCAATTTTGATGAAAATAACACATACAAATAAGACTAAGGAATATTTCCATATCAATAGACAGGTACCCTTTGTAATAATATATATTTTAAAGTATTTGGGATAAAAAAAATGTTGATGAAAAAAATGCATGAAACATTAATAATTTGGAAAGCTTTACCGAAAAACTCGTTTTATTGCGAGAACCGAATTCACCCCTTATGGCGTTGAAGTAAAGCCTTCGTCCGGGGTAGCAAAGCAGATTTCTGCTTTATCAAAGAGCGCCTTCCGCCCGACTTGCGCATTTCAGGTTAGTAAAACCGCCGCAAGATGTCACCGACGTGGAATTCGCATGGCTTTTCGCAATAATAATAATTATTCATGTTGTAGAGGTTGTTGCTACTAAATTTCCTGACGCATTGTCAGACTATTTCAGGTAATGAGTGTTGTGACTAGTTAAATAAGATTTTGTGATTTATTCCCGTTTTTAGGAAAATACCCGTGAGAAATTACGAGATATTAAAATTTCGTTACTAAGTGCATTTTTCAATAAGTCTTATTGAAAAAGATAAATAAAATATTTTTTTGTTAAAATATTATAATTATATACATATTTAGTAAAGGTAGGTACGTAGGTACTGTTTCGCTTTTCTGAATAATAATTCTTCAAGTGGTTCCAATTTTGAAAACGACCCCCGCACTGACCCCCACATTCCCACCCAACCCTCACACCCCTTTCCTTCCCAGAACTTCCTCTCCTTCCTTTCCAAAAAGATCCGCACACAGCATCCCCAAAGATCACATAGGACCTGAGGGGAATTATTTTCCTCCTCCTTCCGTGTGGATTAAAAAAAAATCCGAGTTCGTTGAACCAGAGTTACGATCACAGACCCACGACGGAAATTAGAATTTCTATTTTCTCGTGTAATAAAAAGCAAGTGTTAATTTTATTAAGTGTTAGCCAATATGACGTCATGGCAAAAAGAAGTATCTGAACTAAAAAAATATATAATTGCTTTACTATCATGTTTTTTTTTCTTTCTTCCGTTTCTCTACCGTGTACTTACTATTTTAATATTTTATTTTTCTTATAATTATTTCTGTTATATCACTAGTAGCATCTCCACCTACTAATAACCAAACCTTGATTTACGAATGCTATGAACATTTTTTAATTGGAGTGTTAATATCAACGCACTTCTCAATGACAATTTCACTAAATAAATAACACTCGGTAAACGTTTCAAACAATAAATAAATAGTATTATTAATTTATTCAATTTGTAAACAGTGTACAAATAGGTATTCAAAAGTTATTTTTACCTATTGCTAACAAAATAACACGTGCCTTGTCCTGGTAAAAGATAGGTACCCATAAATGCTGTTAACATCATGCTGATTTTTAAATTGATAATATTGACATAAATATTGTCGAACGGACTGGCAGGACCGTTCCTATTAGAAATTTGATATCAACTTGTTTCGCGGTGATTCGAAGAACTGTAAATTTTTGCGAATGAAAAAAAATTGTAAGAATTACATTTTAGTAAAATTAGCATAATTTTCTTAAATTTTTGAAAGTTTTATTTTAATCTAGGCACCTGTAGTCTGTCAATTAAGAGTAATAGATATTAAAAACGGAACCACAGAATTTGTAGGCTGGCAATACCAATTCAACTGTCAAATTTTATTTTAAAGTGCAATTACACTGATTATATAGAACACAGTAAATCACATTTTAAAAAACATTTTTTGTTCCTAACTAAGAATTACGGTCTGTACGCGAATCAATTAAAAATTTTCTCAAAGAAGAATTTTAGAAAAAAAATTAAATCGGAGAAGCACTGTTGTTAAGGTACCTACTAATATTAAAAAAATGGTTTGTCTGTAAATTCGGTTTACGGACGATAATTTTACGTGATAACGTCATATAATAACGATGGATTGAAAGAGAGATAGATGCGTCACAAGCCGAACGCTTGTTCCGCGCTCTCGCTTGCACGCTCAGCTCAAGTGGAACGTGACAATTAGTCATGCTTTTTCGTGAGTGCAGCCGGCATTCATCGACTTATAAGGCATTATCACTTCAAAAAATAACGACATGAAAAATAAAAAATTTTGAATGACAAAATTATACAGGATTCCGTTTTCTCTGTGAATGTGTCAAAAAAACTTTCAAAATTTAAAAAAAAAAAAATTTCTAAAAATTTAAATTCTTAGCTAGGTACAAAAGGTTCAAATTGTGATCTATTAAAGTGTCATATTCAAGTCAAAAGATTATGAAATCCATCTCTCACACTGAATAACAGTCAACCGCCTACATTCCGTTTCTTTGTACAATAGTGGGGCGGGAGATTCACGGATTCCCGCTCTGGGAGGGGCGGGCGGGAATATTCAAACAACAATTTCAATTTGGAAACAAATTGGAACAGACAATAGACGGTGGGGTTATTACATTATATAACCGCAATGGGTCTGCATCGCTGGATGGTAATGCGGACGCTTGGGGCTGCGGGGAGCCCGGTGGCACAATGGCAAAAAAACAACGCATTTCAAACTGCTCAAAAATATAATAAAAAATTCTAGCTGATCTTTAACCAGTTACTAAGTTCTTATTTTTTTATGTGAATTCCACACAAGAGTCTCAACCTTGGCATCCTCTATTGTTATTATTGGGGTATGTTTTGAGGCTTAAGTTAGTAGGAAGGAAGGCGGTGGGGAAGAGGAAGATTGGTATGTACCTGGCTTTTCAGATCTGGTCACCGAACACGACTAAAGCCATTTCACGTAACATTTCGATTCTGAGTGGTGGTCTTACGCCAAGGTGACACTGAGATGTCTTCCAATCTGGAACGTGCTGAATAAATATAGGAACTATTTATAATTTTTTAATTAATTTATTTAGAATTAACAAAAATTTAAGAAAATAAAACTTATTTGCTCTCGCCGGGATTAGAATCCGCTACCCTAGTCGAGAGCCTTACCCCTCTACCGCGGAGGCCGTCTGCATTGAAAAAGACTTTTCAGAATAATTGGTTTACAAGTGAATGAATGTGATTCTCTTGTCTTTGTTTTTTAGATTTGATTCCTGCTTAGGTATCCAAAAATGTGTTTAAAAAAAACGATTTTATATTTTTATTCAGATTTCTGCACAACCCTCTTTTCCTTTCATGAACTTCTTCTCCTTCCTTTTCTTAAAGAGACCCTCCACACAGCATCCCCTAAGATGACAGAGGGTCCAAGGGAAATTATTTTCCTCTGGGAGGAGGCTAATATAAAAAATACAAGCTATTTATAAATCGATGTGTTTTCTCTGTTCGTTGTATTATTTATTTTTGACCCTGTAACATATCATGTATTATCAATACAAACGAAATAAAGTGTACAGAAAGTCTTAAGTTAAATATAAGATTTAGTTAGCTTAACTTTATTAGAAGTCACAGCACAGTAAACACGAATAACAAAGCATCCAGGGATCATTGGTCCATCCCGGAAGAAAGAACAATGCAGCGTGACGATACCGCCTTGCCTTGTAGCGTGTGCCTTGTGCCTTGCGCCTTGCCGCCGGAGCCGCCCTAGCGCTCCCGCTATCCGCTATCGCCGGTATTACAGTATTACCCGCCCATCGCCTCGGGCCATAACCGCCGCCGTGAGAACACATAAGGGCGCCAAGAATTTAGCGACTCTGGCGAGAATGGTTCAGAATGCTCGGAAGAGTCCCCAATGCGAGAATGGCTCAGAACTTTCAAGAGTCCCCAGAGCGTCCCGCAGCCTCTATGTGGTGCTAGGGACCGGTTTTCTGTGCGAGATTGAATATCTGTTACTTCGTCAATGATATTTCTACCATATTATGTTCTATACAGAATCGGCTAGGAACTAGAAACCAATTACTTTTTTGTTTTATTGCAGATTATCCGATAAGACAAGAAGTTCTTGACTTAGGATTTCTTCAAGTAGATTTTAATCACTGGAGCGACAGCGCAATTTAAAACTTTTTTTAAAGATTTCTCGACATTTTTTGGTGATCATTTTGAATATTTTCCGCCCAAATCAAAAAAAATCATACCTCCGAATTTTAATACGGAGACATACAAACTGATTGTAGTTCTATATAGCCAATGAATTTACCTATCTTTTGTCGATTTTCACATATTCGTAGGATTTATAAAAAAAATATTATAAAATCGTAAACTTCTATTTAATTACTTATAAATAAGGGAAAATTTGCCAAAATTAGCAGCAAAGCAATCCGAGATATTTTAAATAGTGCCATGTTGTGGCAAAAAGCACTCCAGTGGTTAATACGAAATATTATATCTTTTCTAACAGTCATATCTTAAAATCTTAGACCCTAACCAGGTTGTGCTAATATTCTGTAGAATAGTGTAATAATGTGTAATTTTCTGAGTTTAACCAGATAATAGACACAATAGTACAAAGGTTAGATACCTACTGCAATAAATGTATTTTCATTAAGATTTATACCCATGTACTCCGCAAAGGGAAATAAAAATATAAAATCCAGCTATTCCTAACTGACGATTTTATTTTACACCCAATCTTACAATCATAATTTTTTGATATTTCTTTCTCAATTTGTCGTCACGGAATGAAATATATATAAAACATTTTCCCATTCTCATTTAATAATAATAATGGTTGCTTTATTCCGGCATTTGGGGAGGGGAGTGCAAATTTATTATTTATAATGTCATACAACAACAAATTTAATATATAATATTTAATTAATGAAAACAATATTAGCGAAACTCAATGGAATATCTGAAACAGATACAGAAAAAGATGCTGTCACATCTAGGACTCGAACCCAGGAACTACGACTTGCCGGGTCAGTGCTCTAGTAATTGAGTTGTAACTGTTTCCCTATCCGATTCGGTCATATTTAACCGAATCATTCTTCGACTAAGAACCCACCAACATTATTGCATATTTTTATTGGCGGCTATCTGAATGCATGATTGCAAGATTCAGCCCGAATTAAATGCTATCTAGATAGTGTCTTGGATAAATTTATCCATTTTTTATTTAATAAGCAACATCTTTTTATTTAATATTGTTTAAAAATGTCAAAAAAAATAGTAAAATCTATTATATAATATCTCTATGACGGCCTCCGTGGTCCCGAGGCAAGACTCTCGACTCACAATCCGAAGGTCGCGGGTTCGAACCCGGCGTGCGCAAATAAATTTTATTTGATTAATTTGTGTTATTTCACAATTTATTCATTTAAAATAATATATAGTATATTTGCGGCACGTTCCAGAGTGGAAGATACTATCAGTATCGCCCTGGTGTAAGACCACCATTCAGAATTGAAACGTTGCTTGAAATGGCTTTAGCCGTGTTTAGTGACCAGATCTGAATAGCCAGGTACTTCCCCACCTTCCTCTTCCCTATCTCCTTCCCCTCCCCACTACCTTCAGCCTCACAACATACCCCAATTGGGGATGCCATAGTCTCACTGGCTCCAGACGGGAGCAGTTGGGACTCTTGTGCGGTATTAACTGTAAAAAAAAAAAAAAAAAAAAATATAAGAAAATAATAAATAACCAATAAAATGAAAATAAGGAACCACCATCGATTAAGCACTTATTTGTGGCTTTATATCAAACAGATTGAAGATTATTGAGGCCAATATCTTTCTCCAATTTGCTTCGACACTCAAACCAGAAAGCTAAAGGGATTTCAGGTGATTCCAGGAAGACAAGTTTCTTTTTTCTTTGAGTGCTACTGAACATTGACAACATACCGATTTATTTAAGATTAACACGATTGCTTTAGATAATTCAAAACGCAAATAATATTGTAAAATATTGGATAGTGGAATCTTCCCAGATCAACTAAAGATAGCAAAAATAATTCCGATTTACAAAGATGATTGCAAAAAAAATCCTTCTAATTATCGTCCTATATCCATCCTCTCTGTCTTCTCTAAAGTTTTTGAAAAGGTTATTAAGCTTAGGCTCACTAAATATCTCTTATCAAACAATTTATTCGCATCCCAACAGTATGGATTCAGAAACCAATCTAACACAAAATGTGCTGCCTTCGATTTTGTATACGCCCTCCAAAAGCATATAGACCAGGGTAAGCACACTGCAGGCTTATTTATAGATTTAAAAAAGGCTTTCGATACGGTTGACCATGGGATACTACTAAAGAAGCTAGAACACCTAGGCATAGTAGGCACTCCCCTGAAGTTACTGTGTAGCTACCTCTCTAACCGACACTGTCAGACCTTTGTTGGAAAAGGGACAAGCAGCATGGGAACGATAAAATGTGGCGTGCCTCAGGGCTCCGTACTTGGACCATTACTATTTTTAATATATATAAATGATATTGCTAAATGGGGACTTAAGGGTACAATACAACTCTATGCAGATGATACAGTGATTCTTTATCACAATAATGATTTAAACGAACTTGAAAAGGAAATGGAAAGGGATATAGCTTGCCTGGCAAACTGGCTGCGACTAAACAAACTTAGCCTAAACATAAAAAAAACACATTACATACTGTTTGCAAATAAAAAAAATGTAAGTCTTAATATAAGTCTTGATAATAACCGCCTTGAAAGGGCTGATGTTACAAAATATCTTGGCCTTTTCATTGATTCACAACTCACATGGAATCACCAATTTAAACATGTTCTATCCAAAATTACTCCTATAACTGGTGTTTTATATAGACTTCGCGGATTACTTCCTCCCTCTCTATTAAAATCGATTTACCATGCTATGATTCACTCACATCTAATATATCTCGCCGGAATTTGGGGATTTGCTACAAAAAAAATGATTTCAGAAGTCCAAGTCGTTCAAAATAGAGCCCTGCGAAATATTTTCAGTCTACCTTGGGACACACATGTCAAAGATATCTACAGAAACACCCAAATACTTCCTTTTAATACCATTCCCACTTTTGAAATAACTAAAACTATATTACAAGTAATTCAACACTCGGCACATTCCAACACTACACTCTATTACAATTGCGACGTACACCAACACAACACAAGAAATCACAACAAACTTCTTATATCAAAAATCAAATCAACAAAATATGGACTAAGATCCCTAGAATACATAGCTCACACAAAATATAATCAACTACCCAACGAGATCAAACGTGCAAGTCAATGTAAAAAGACCCAAACTAACATGCTCAAACTTCATCTTATTAATGACTATCTGAAATAATAATGTTGTGTATGTCCCCATCATATGTCCATTTAATACATACAGCTATATGTTTCATGTAATGCGTATCATTCCCGCAATGAGTTTATTAACTCCTGGGAGTACAATGCTTTATATAATATACTATATTCTGTATTGTATACTTTTGATAAATAAAATAAAAATAAATGCCCTCATAGATAAGCATTATTTCAATTTGGGAGGCGGGAATGGGTACCGCTGCCCTGAGAACCTTTATTGGATAACCAACACCTCTGCCATAGGTCACCCCAAGTGGTTCGCTACATTTGGTGATTTAGCAGGGGTGCCCGGGTTCATGGGGTGAGGTTTGTCTGGGTCTTGGAAGCGGATGACCAGGACACACTGCACTCCAGATTCCTACCCATCCCTTAAACCCTTTTCCTTCCCAGAACTCTCCTCTCCTCCTTTTCCGTAAAAAAATCCCTACACAGAACATCCCCAAAGATGACAGACCCTGAAGGAAATTATTTCCCTCAGGGCCTCCTGTGTGGAGTTCACGTAAAAAAAAAATTGAGATTAGGGGTAGCCCAATATGAACTAACTTTGTATTTCTTAACCCAGAAAAATATAATTGCAATAATTATAAATTCCCTTGAGATGACAATATAATTTATCTTCAGCAAATGGTGGAAACCTACCTTCACATATATTTTCATCTCCAAAGCTTCCATTAGCTCGCATTCCTTTTCCAACAAATTGCGATAAGCTACTTATACGTAGGTGAATCTAATACGTATTCACCTGTAACTTCAAGCAAGCATCAAAGCATCAACGATGTCTATCAAATACGTTTCTCAGATCATGCCTATTATTTAATGACTAAGGTGTTTCTCGATGTACATAGTCTCATTTATAAACCTGAATGTTTTACGAATTGTCATTTGATTCCCTTTGAATAAAGGAATTCAATCAACAATTAGCTTACATTATTGTCGATTATAATAGGTAGTTGTATAGAAAATTTCTAACTAGATTCCTGCCCGACAATATAATCCAGGTATCGTATTTCTCGAGTATGCACCGTAATCTAACGGACTTTTTCTAAGCAGTAAAAATGTTGTAAAATTTCCTACTTCGAGCATAACGGCTATAGCCTTAGACGAATAAGAACACAAAACAGTTCTTCGGTCAAAAACATAACAGACTTAAAATTGTGTAGAATACTTTGCCTTCCTCAATGACGTTAATAGTAAATTTATGCAATTAAAATCGTTTCAAAACGATTGATAGTCTACTAGGTACACTATTTTTGATCACGTCGACCATAGATACCTATTCAATTTGGGAGATGACTATGGGTACCGCCACCTCGGACCCATTTATTGGAAAACCAATACTAGTGCCATAAGTAACCCCTAATGGTTCGCTGCGTTTGGTGATTAGTCAAGGGTGCTCAGGTACACGGAATGAGATTTGTTCAGGTCTTGAGATCGGATGCGTCTGCCCACTAATTGCGTGGCGGACTGGAACGTGAGAGGCTGGTTGAGGGAGACCCTTTAACCTCTACAGCTGGGCTCTCTCTACCCATCTCCTTGTACCGCAGTAGGGATGGATTCATACGCCCATCACTCCTGGACACGCTGACCCCCATTCCTACGCACTTAAGAGAACTTCCTCTCCATCCTTTCCATTAAAAAATCGTCCACATAGCATCCCCAAAGATGACTTAAGCCCTGGAGGAAATTATTTTACTCACAACCTCCTGTGTGGGTAAATGAAAAAAAAAAACTGAAAAAATGTATAAATGGGATAAATCATTAAAAAATCACATGTTCTGAAAGTATATTTTTAATTTTCGCTGTAGGTAGGTACCCACAGGTCCCCCTTTATCATACCTTTAGGTATCTAGTTCATTTATATAAACTAAAGTGCCTTTATACGTTTTTAGATTTTCACCCCCAAAAGTATTTTCGTTATTTGTTTTTGGGGTGTTATATGCATGTTGCGCTACCTCCTTCTTTAGCAAACTTTTCGGACAGCGTTACAGTGTCCATCATCAGACACAATTACACATTTGCCCTGATGATAGACACTATAACGCTGTCCGAAACGTTGGCTAAAGAAGGAGGTTGCGCAACACAGCATAACACCCCAAAAACATATAACGAAAATAAAGTGCCTTAAATTTAACAAAAAAAATGTGATTCATAAGCCATACATATATTATGTGTGGCAAATTCAAGCGCTCTGTTTGAGAAGAAAGAAAAATAGTCAAGGTTGATGTAAGCATGAGTGCCAACACAAGCATTTCTAAAACATTCTAAACTTTATTTATTTCGAATGGGCCATTATTGGATTTACTTCTCACCATTCTGCCAATTAATATTCCTGATTCCAAACAAATAGATTTTTTTTCTGTTGGGGTATATCTACCTAAGGGGATTTTTTAACACTTTGTTACCGTTAACAAGAGTAGTGTCCTCGTAAAATAGAGAAATGTTCCAACCAAACAATTCCAGCATGTCCCTTCGAGAAGTGAGCTTTTATGATAATCCCCATTTTATTAGCGTTTCGATATAAAGCGTAATCTCAACTTTGATGTGGCGAAATAATCGTCAGACTGATGTCGGCGAATTCTAGCGAGACAATAAACAAATTAAGAACTCACTTCTCAGTTTAGTGCCTCTCTTTTTATAGCGCTTTATTGCAATATAAAATCGCCGGCGTGCGGTTTGTTAATCCCAGTTCTCGCAAACAATCTAAACATAGACGCTCCTTTCATTGAAAAACCGATCATGAATGTCGTCGTGAAGGGGAATTTTTGCGCATGCGCGGATCCAGAACCGTCATGAAGTTGCGACGAACCGACAGCAATCCTTCCCGCACGAAACGTCACACTTTGTCAAGATTATGTAACGACTAAAGGCCGATTTACAATCAAACGGGCCACGCTTGTGGAACACTGAAACCAGATGAAATGCACGATCTTGTTCGGAGCGTAAGCGTGGGGTTGCGTGTCACGTTCGGTTGTGACGGATCCTTTACCGTTGTACCCAGTCGGTGAATACACAATGGTGTCGTTTCAAACATTTCACGAGCGTCATTTTATCGTCTGGTCTTATTCACGTTTCATGATACAATTACAGACATGGCGAAAGTAAATAAACACTCTCGTATTAAACAAACATTCATTCGTAAAGTAATGTCTCAGTTCTCAGGCCTTTAATCATCTTTTAATCGGTTTATTATTCGGACCTACTTATCAGGAAATTATAAGCCATGAGAGTAATATTATCAAAACAAAATTTTCAAAGCATCAATGATTAATGCCGGTAATATGATTATTCTATAAATGTCGTGCCTTTTTGTGTAATGCCGACGCTGGGAACTTTTTGGTGAATGCTTTGTTATGACAGCAAATAATTTTTTTACGTAAATCAATGATTGAACAATCAATCTATTGTTAGGCAAATGTGGTATTAGTCATCAACATTTTCATCAGAGCTACGATTCTTGGAGAGTTGTGGTCGCTTCTAGAAAATGCGAAAGAATTCCAATGACATTAAAAATTTAAAGGATTCGGTATTTGTCTCCACACAATCCTGCAACCTTACTTGAGGCCTTTCAAAAAATAAAATAAAGAAGCCTCCCTAATGCCCGGTCTAGCGGAATCCTATTATCGACGGCTTTATAAACAATAATTCTCTCTAATAACTAACTCTCTGACGGCCGGCGTGGTCTGGCGGGAAGGCTCTTGACTCGCAATCCGAAGGTCGCGGGATCGAATCCCGGCGTGAGCAAATAAATTTTATTCGATTAATTTGTGTTATTTTACAATTAATATATATTTTTTTAAGTTTTCTTTTTTCATTAAAATGTTTGTTACATGAATTTTATGATTTTTCGACCACCATGCTAGGCACATGCCCGTGTTGTGGTTCATTTCAAATAATATATAGTATATTAACGGCAGGTTGCAGAGTGGAAGATACTCTCATTATCGCCCTATAACACCACCATTCAGATTTGAAACGTTGCTTGAAATGGCTTTAGCCGTGATAGAAGACCAGATCTGAATAGCCAAGTACTTCCCCGCCTCCCTCTTCTCCATCTCCTTCCTCTCCCCACTACCTTCAGCCCCACAACATACCCCAATTAGTGATGCCATAGTCTCACTGGCTCCAGACGGGAGCAGCTAGGATTTTTGTGGGATATTCACATTAAAAAAAAATGGTTTAGCTTGCAGTCAGGCTAACTGTATCACACGTTAGCCTGACTGTATCTGTTATTATTATACGCTTAACTCTCACAATTCAAGATGATTTTATTTACATAAAACAAGTGGGAGCAACAGGAAACAAATGAATTAATTGATATAATTTATTATTCGTAAAAAATAAAAAGCGTACATTAAATAAAAAAAAATAAACTAAACTTACAGTTTGGTCAGTGGTTGAATGGGCATCTCGTTTGGGTCCCACCCGGGCGTCCTGTGTTCGATTCCTCGGCTGGCTAAGTCCTCCATCATAATACAAGCAACATTTTCGGCTTTCTGTGGTGGTAGTAGGAGATTTTCAAACATTGTTGGGTTATTCGTAACCCGGGAATGTTTGTCTTTCTTTTTTTAAAAAAAAAAGAAAAAAGTTACAAATTGATACTGTTAATTTTAAAGAAATTAGCCTTTAAGACTTTATAAACGCGTTTATCCACAGAAGATAATAGGCATGTAATGTTGTAGCAGGGCAATATACCCGAATTGATTAGGTCATGGAAGAAATTTAAAATTTTGTATGAATTATTCATAGGGCAACTGAAAAAATATGATTGAGATCCTCTTCTTCAAGACATTCACACATGGTAGAATTCTTAAGAATGAAAATACGTTCATACTTTGTTATTACATCGCTACATCCTCTCTGCACATCCCTTCGGATCATTTAGTTATATTTTGGTTAATTAGTTATATTGTAGGTATTCTCCCTAAATCGATTCCATATTGGGTATGTTTTTAGGTTTTCACGGCCAAAAAGTATTTTTGTTATGATTTTTGGCGTGTTATGCCGTGTTTCGCTACCTCCTTCTTTGTCAGTTGTGTGTTGACAAATCGGCAATCGCCGAGCACTTAATCGAAACCGGCCATTACTTTGGATTTGTTCCTGAAGTCCTGGGAAGACCCAAAACTTACAGAGCACGCCTAATTACGGAGGCAATTGAAATCCATAAAAACCCCATCAATATTAACAGAGACGACGGAGCTAATAGTTCTTGGTATCCAGTAATTGACGGCTACACCAAAGCTAAACGCAAAAAACCATGCTGAATTTTTTCTAACACCAGCTCGTAGAGAAATGGAGCTGGCAGCACGGTATCGCTTCGACACACATAAGTAAACACTCTCACCAATGACACCAATATCATTTACTCATCTGCCCTGATGATGGACACTGTAACGCTGTCCGAAACGTTGGCTAAAGAAGGAGGTAGCGAAACACGGCATAACAACCCAAAAATCATAACGATTCCATATTGAATATAAGTATGCCTGGAGTCAATTGTCGGCAGATCAACTGTCATAAAACCGTTATTTTAACCTGTTTACCCATTTATTATCTTATTCGGTCAGTTTTACATAATTGAAGCATTTCGCCCCAATATGAGTAAGAAATATTAATGATTGGAATAGATTCCACGCAAAGCGCAGTTTTTTTTTCATTATTCTCTGCGTCCAAAACTGTATCTCTACAGTAGATTCTTCAGTTTCCCGCTTACTACTACTTACTTACGTACTACGCTTACTAAACACTTACCCACATACTACGAGTTTCCGGGCACCGTGCATAAGTTGAAGACAATAAACTATCTAAGTCCGTATTAAATTCTCTACTCGGTTATCATTAAAAAAGTATTACTGAACCCTGATGCTAGAAAATCAAACAAAATAACATAAAAAATGCATGCTTTTTACTGCAGGTTTGTTCGGGCATATTGAACAATACATTGTCACGGAGAATATCCACGTCAGTGAGTGCAGACTCTGTCGAATCGATATTAATGAAAACCTCCCGCTATGTTAAGATTGGGTTCTAACATTAATTAGAAATCATCAACACTTTGTTAATTTTGTATTTGGAAAGTGTGAAAATTTCATATACGTTATCTTACCAATATCTCCATCTATGAACTGACTAAATAGATACCTAAGATAACTTGACGCAGGATCCATGTCAACTTAGAATCAACTCAACTCAACACCTCTTTGAAAAGTAATTAAAAGCTATGAAAACAAAAAAAAACGTACATAAATATCCTATAACCTAACCTAACATAATCTATTTAACCAATTTTTATGTACCTTTTTTATCACATATGATGACTTTTCAAAGGAGGTGTTGAGTTGATATCATTCTGAGTTTGTCTAGTCACCCTTAACACGACGGCCTATTTAGTTTTTATTCATACCATTTCATTGAACTCTATAAACCTCCTAAAATAATTGTTTCCTGTGATAGATTTTTTTTCAGGTAACGAGCGCATATTTTTAGTCATTTAGTATCACTGTGTCTTTCAGCTGTGTTAACTACCGAAGGGATCATTGACGATTGTCCTTCGGAACATTTTTCACTGAAATTCCGGTAGAACATACACAGCATTCCAACGTTGACGTCATGAACAGAACAACCTGCATATGAATTGGTTTCAATATTCACAGTCGTATTTGGTATTTGCTTTAAAAATCCTTGACATTTTCTATTACGTTTAATAACTGCCTAATGATCCCATGTGTTCAATTTGCATTTCAAATTCTCTCTTTACTGTTAGAATAATGTTTTGGTTTTGTAAAGTAAACAATTGCAAACATTTGAGTATAAGAAAATTGTTTAGGAGGGTAAGTAAGTAGAACACATTCTTCTTCCTAAATAAAAATGCAATAGATAATAGAACAATAACACTCTGTGGCCCAGTGACTGTCAGAGACAAACCGCCACTGAGAGTTTGATGGTCCATGAGAAGGTTAATGCTGGAGCCAAGTGACACCAGCAAATGATGCTGTAAAACTTAACTCCATCAAGTACTAAACCTTGAACTTGATGTGGCAAGTAGTAATGACGCCATAGCGGTTAAAGATGAATCACTCTAACATTTATACTGTTTTTATTTGGGTTAGAAGGATTTATTGGATTGTATTGTTAAGTGTTGGCGGTTTCTGCTCGTTTGACTTTATCTGCGATAAAAACAGAAACTAGGATAGCGGTTGCACAAAAATATTATTCACTCTATAATATTAATTTTCATTAAAAATAGATATGTGATACAGTCTTAAATATACTCTTGTAAAGGAAGACAAAGATTTCTGCGAAATCTTTCGCGACCTTTTTTTTTTATTTCAGTAAAACATTACGTGAATTTTTCACAGGTCCTCTAGAACAATCGTCACTTCGCAATTCATTTTCTATGTCCAGTCGTCATTTTTCCATTACCTCGAGATAAAATTTAAACAATGTTTCCTATTCCTTTATCTTGACGCGCTTTTTACGCGCGTGAAATAAAAATGAACGTTCGTCGATGGTGGGAGACGGTACTTCGCCCACGTTACCCTTCGATCTTCCTTCACCTTTCTTTCTCTTCCAAACTCCCCTTTCTACCCCGAGCCAACCCCTGCTTTCCCCTCCCTCATCCGCCCTTCCCCACTTCTCCAAGTATCGACTGAGCGCGCGCGGTTTCATTGACGCTTCAAATAGGGGAGAATTATCATACGACAGAATTCCATTAAGTACTAGACACTTTGTGTAATGGTACACTTAGACTTCAAGTACCCATAAAATCTTCGACTGAATCTTCTTTCACTTTCCACAAATTCACCTGTTATAACGGAGTGAAAGCGCTCCACTTTATGGCGCCGGGACCAGGCTATAGGGAAAGATCTTATGGAGCGTTTTGAACTAAGCTGATGCAGGTTTTATTTTGTGTTGAGTGAATACTAAAAACCTGGACTAAATTCTGTTCAGAAAAGGTAGCTATATTTATTCTTAACCTGGACAAACAACAGGTTACAGAATTGTAGTTTTAAAGAAAAATATGACACTTTTCCTAACATTTTTAAAGCTCTGTTTATACAACTAACACCTTTATATTCTTAATTATTGAATTTTCTAACTTTTATATTAAGGGGTTAAATAAAGTTAGAATTTTATTTTTTTTCATTTTCGTAATATACATATATTTAAGTATACACACAGAAAATTTCAAGTCAATCCAGCCATTATTTTCGAAGTTACTCGCATATTTGTAAAGACGTGTAAGAGCGTTTGAAAGTAGGAGGCAAACTTTGAACGCGTTTTTCTCAAAACTGTGTTTTGAAAGTCGGTGATCAAGATTTCTCGGAAACGGCTGAACCGATCAGTTTCAAATTTAACACAAGCTTTTTAAGTATATTTTTTAATAATTAATCGAAGGTATGTTCTCACCAATATTTTATTTTTATAAACAATTTAAGACCAAAATTTTGGTCAAAAATCTATTTTTTTTTTAGTGGCCGCCATTTTTGTGAAAAAAAATATTTTGCTTAGTCCTTCGATTAATTAGAAGATTTTACATTATTTTAACGAAATCCGTTTGGTTTTTTCATTTTAGATGAATCAATCTAGAAATACATACAGTGGTCACCGCAAGATACCTTTTTTGAGAGGAGCTTCTGGAGATCAGCTATAGCAGCTTTCAAAATTACTATTTTTACAAATTCAAAAATGTTAAAATACAGTTAAAAGTTACCATAATATGTGTACAAATTTTTACATTAATAAATTTAAAAGTCTTCTCAGAATTTTCTTTTTTGAGCCTCCTGACTGTATATAACTCCTTAAGTGTAGTTACCGTAATATACGCTATTAAAATTCATCTCACAAATCTATCCATTTCAATCGCACATAAAACCTAATAACAATGATGGGTTGAAAATTTCTGTAAGGGTTTTCTTCAATAATTTTCTTAATTTTCCATATAGTTTGAGGTTAAAACTAACCCTTCAATTTGTTTTTTATTCAACGAGGAATTCATTGAGCATAAAACCATTCTAGCATTATCCTTTTATTCATATGAACGACGATATAGTAATTTTATGAATTTCTGCAACCCCCTTCATTGTGCGGACTGATTTTGCGTCTCGATCCGTCACAACGGAGGTAGGTTTTCAGGGTAGGTACTAGGTAGAGCCCCAGCAGGTCGATCGCAGAGAGAGCCCGGAAGACTGATGCCGTTAGCCACATTGCTTGCAGTGCTACAAAGATTTTATGGTTTTTCATAGAAACTTAAAGTATCTAAATGGCGTAATTCGTGTCCACGAACAAATTTAACAATTTAAGTTTTTATTGCAGGTAGTTAACTTTTTTTAAAATAATTTTGCGTGAAGTGAATGCACAATTGCTTCTTGCTTTTCTTTGCAAGCCTTCTAGCGTTATGACCTGGAACCTACTAGCCTTTGAAAGGATACCTTAACGTTAAATACTACCAAAAAATGCAAAATCGTGTTTTTGGTTTGAAAATGAGATCACTTACAAATATTTTAATTAAATACTCTAAATGGAACACATATTTGCCTTTGAAATAATCGAGTATTTTTCTAGTTTTTTTATAAGTCCAGAAAAAATAAATTATAAAGCTTAAAAAAACTGCTTTAAAGTTCAAAATCTCCTACTTATGAACCCTTTTTTGGTTATGGTTTTATTGTAAAATGTGGAGAATTAAATTCCATAGAAAATGATCGTAAAACTTTTAAATATTTGTTCTTGAACTTCTCAAAATACATTAAATAAATTGGCGATGTCTTTTTTTTAACTTATCAAAACAGGCGGCTAGTGTTAAACAGGAATTTAAACCTTTTCGCCATCTACATAGGGTGTGTTATTGTTAGCCTGATCACGAATTTTATGTGACTTGGTGCAGCGCCTTAAATATCTACAATTTTGACAATTGTGAGTGGCTCGCACAGTTGTCATTTAATCTGCTGCTAAATATTAAATGAATTATTCGTGTTTGCAAAGAGACAAGCGGTTTGTTCTTATTTTTCTCCATCATATTTAAGAGTCTTCGAAGTCCCAGAGAGAGCTCGTATGTACGTCTTAGATCATCCCCTTCCATCGCACACGTCTTGTATGAAAACGAAAAAGACAGAAGATACTGAAACGATTATGTCATTTACGGCCTTTCTCTGTGACTACCAGCTTTGAAAGTAGGACATAATCGATTCTATCTAAATACTGTTAAGCTGTGTACACACACAGCTATAAAACCGCGAGCAGATATCTGTTGCACCGCGAGCGCTTATGCTTTGTATCGCCACACGACGCTACCAAATATTTCTTACTATGGTAGGAGAGGGGGTCAGATGAATTAGGGAGCGGCCACAGAATGCACATTTCTTTGAACTGAATTTGTCAACTTGACGTCTATCATCCGCCAGTTTAGGCAGCTCCGTAATTAAAATGACCCCCTCTCCTGTTTTCGGCGGAGAAGGCGGCGCATAACTTTTCGTATATCGCCTCAGGAGCGATTACGGCGTAAGATGTGTATTGTCTGTGGTTGATCTGCGCTTAAACCGCTTAGGTGTGAATAGTCTGAGGGGATTGTAAGGAGAGCGTTATCTGGCGTGCAATGATCTTTTATATTTTAAAGCTGTGTGTGTACACAGATTTAAACTCTATACTCTATAGGTTGTCAATTTCGTATGCAATATTCTTGACAAATACATGATGCATCTTTGTTAACATAAATCCAGTTGTTGTAAAACAAATTTATGAATAATCTTAACATTAATCTTAACAGTTTGGTTTAAATGGCTTCAAACGAAGCTGAAATTAGCTGCAAAGCACCGCGCACCAGTCGTTAAAACGACGAGATGCAAATACTACCTACTTGTTTCTTGCTACTTTGCAAGTTGGTAAAGCTAGTAGCAACCTACAGTAGATGGTAAACACCATTACTACTTTATTGGCATACAAACACACTATGATAATGTCTTCTGAGAAGAATCTTCAATACTCAAGCTATCAGAAAATCAATTTCCATAAATCAGTTTCAAACGAAAGTAGCTACCTATAAAGCCCCGTTAAACGATCGTTTTCACCGTAAAAATAAAATTAATATCGCATAAAAGCCTCAAAGAGGAGAGAACACAAAAACACACCGATTTAATGGACTTTCTTTAGGTGCCCCTACTATCTCCGGTCGGCGGTTGTTGCTCAGATTAACGGGTAACTTTTCGCAAGAAAGTTCGCCGATGCGACCCATAAAAAGTTTACGATCTATAAATTACATTTAAAGCCGTTTAAATTTTTTGAAGTGTTATTCATTACTGTTCATTAGAATTGATGTTACAATAAAATTTTAATTGCAGCCAACAACGATAAAACAATTTATAAAGCGACGATAATTAATGAGATTGCGCTTCTTCAAAGTATCCAAATGGGATTAAATTTATTCAGAACGGTTAATGCCTTGTTGAACATAAAGCCTCTGGCAAATAGTTGAGAAGCATTTGCCAAATTTAATTATCGTAACTACTTTAATCTTCATTTAATTCTGCATTTAACCACCTTACCAACTGTCAAAAATAATTCTGACAAACAAAATAAATTTTTTTTCAGATGGATTTGAGGTGATATACTATTAAGTAATGCAAAATTGCGTGTTTTTGGTATGAAAATTAGATAGCTTAGGAATATTTCAGATATTTACAATAATTAAATACTGCGGATAGAACACATATTCGTCTTTGAAATAGTCGAGTGTTTTTTTGATTAGTCTTTGTATAAGCCCAGAAAAAAAAAGTATTAAGCTTTTAAAAACTTCTCTATAGTTCGAAATCGACTTACGAATCTCTTTTCTGTTGTGGTTTTATTATAGAATTTGGAAAATAAAATCCTTTAGAAAATAATCGTAAGCCATTTAAATATTTGAGCCTGAACTTCTCAGTATAAAATTTTGTAATTTTCGGAATCGTTTAAAAACATTTATAGATTATTTTACCCTCACCTAACCTATTAGGTTATGTTAGGCTAGAACAAATCAGAATAGGAACCATCCTTTGCTGCCCTGTGGCAAATCAGTTAACATAAGTAAACTAACATAACCTACACAACAATAAACTAATAAGCTATCAGATACGTTTGTAGAATTACACATCTGCCCTGATGATCGACTCCGTAACGCTGTCCGAAACGTTGGCTAAAGAAGCATAACACCCCAAAAACAAATAACGATAATTATTAGGTATCTTTTATTGTGATTTCGACAGTCCAATGTTCTCGGTAACATTTAAATTAATAATCTAGGAAATTATCATTTTAATGTTAACCTTTATTAAACCCCCCCACAGGCAGCATCCCCAAAGACGACATAGTTTATAAAGGAAATTATTTTCCTAAGGAACTCCTGTGTGGATTTTATGAAAAATACTGGTGTTCAAAAATTTAAATTTTTATGCCGTGATAAAAAATATTATTTTATTTCGATGTTATGACTGTGATAGATTTTGAGTGTGTCCCGAACGAGCTAGGTAACGGTATTATCGCACTCCCCTTCCAGTCTAAAAGGGCTTCTTCGGAATGGAGTGCTTCCTGCCATATACGCCGTGAAAATTTCATTCCGAAGCATCCCAGCAATAATGCTAAGCACTGATAAGCCTCGCTACAGAGGCTAGGAGGCCTTTCCCGACGTTTTCCTCCGTCTCAAGGAACTGATAATTTTTCCTTCGCCATACTTTATCGCCCACTGGGAAATATGCGCTTTATTATGTATAATCCAGTAAATTTTATGCTTTGTCTGTTTTTCTTTCCGAGTCTTGTAATTTGACGCTGCCTTTTCACAGGTCATGTTAACTTTCAACTCGAATTAGGCATAAATAAGTAATAAGTACACCTTCTCACTAAAATAAAGAGAAAATTTACGTCGCACAATTCCAAAAGTCCTTCGTTTATTGATGCTCATGAAATTTTACAAGTAGGTGCCTATACTTTATTTTGCTTTCAGAAAGATAGTATTCTATAATTTATTTAATCGAATCCGATAATGATGGCTATAACGAAACAACGACCCGAGATATATTTTTTCTAAACCTTCCATTAAGAGCATTTCTAAAGGAGAAAATTTGCGTTTTATATTTTCCACAGTAATTCGAGGATATTTTCTTCCCATCAGCGAATATCAACGGAATATTTTTTAGACTTTTCATTTTCATTCCTTACTATGCATAATCGTCGGAATTATCGTCGGCAAACATCCTATGATTCCAAAGGCGGGAACGTTAGGGGAAGAGGTCGATGCCGGGAGGCTGCGGAGAAGAGGAGGGGAGGGTTAGGATACGGGAAGGGAGGAAAATCTTTATTTCACGGAGCCGACACACTCCGGACCTGCCTAAAATGCTGATGAAGCATAAAGGAAGACAGTTTTGAGCGCTGTGCACAAATTTTGTAAGATTTTTCACAAGCCCTTTTTTCAGTTGAGTCGGAGGATTAAGTTTCGCCATATATCACATTATTTCAACAAGAAAGTTAAAGCGTTCACAAAATTCGAAAGTTTTCTTTATACAAATATTATATACAATAAATAAGAAATAACTGTTTTATGCCAGCAAGATATCATATTTATGATGTTATAATTGATGATATGATGTCAATATTATGTTAAATATCATTATTATCATTAATGATATGGCAATTACCACTGGATCATTTTTAGTGAACGTTAGGGGAAGAGGTCGATGCCGGGAGGCTGCGGAGAAGAGGAGGGGAGGGTTAGGATACGGGAAGGGAGGAAAATCTTTATTTCACGGAGCCGACACACTCCGGACCTGCCTAAAATGCTGATGAAGCATAAAGGAAGACAGTTTTGAGCGCTGTGCACAAATTTTGTAAGATTTTTCACAAGCCCTTTTTTCAGTTGAGTCGGAGGATTAAGTTTCGCCATATATCACATTATTTCAACAAGAAAGTTAAAGCGTTCACAAAATTCGAAAGTTTTCTTTATACAAATATTATATACAATAAATAAGAAATAACTGTTTTATGCCAGCAAGATATCATATTTATGATGTTATAATTGATGATATAATAATAATAATAATAAGGTCTTTATTCCAGGATGTGGGGAGGGGAGTGCAATCCCACACATCCCATATAGGGTATAATTACATATGCTATTATATATGAATATTAATTACATATGAATAAATAAAAAGATAAAAATTAACAAAATAAAAAAAAATAAAAAAGAGAAGCATCATTAGATACACTATTCATAAAAAATATAGTTAAGTCTTTAAATCAGGTACTTGTTGTTCCATCGGATCTCAGATTGTAGGAGCCAGTGTTTTTCTCCAATATTCATCTATGCTCGATCTACGGGGGCTTCAGATGAATTCTCCACGTTTGGTGAAGAGGCGCGCCCTGCCACTGGGCCACGGCCAGGACGAGAGTGTTCTCCGATCTTTGGTAGCGCTGTCTCACCCCGGCTATTCTGTGGCGCATCAAAGCGGCGAACCCATGTACCCTTCCTTCTGCGAACATCTGCTAGGCACTGCATCGCCAAGGTAGGCCGAATAGCGCCCTATATGCGTTATTGTATTGTACTCGAAGTGTGTTCATGACGCCTTGTGAGTATCTTGTCCATAGTTCGCCGGTATAAAAGCTCATGCAGTAGCTCTGGAATATTTGCTTCTTCACCGGAGAACTGCACCTGTTGAATCTCCTGGCGAGCATGTTGGCTCGCACGCTTAGTACTCTTCTTTGGCGTTCTATGTCATTTTTATCATTTAGGTCATCAGTGACGACATGCCCCAAATATTTTATTTCACTGCAGATTTTGACATTGTCTCCGCCGAGGAGAATGGGTGGAATGACAGTAGGAACAGTATTTGCTTTAAACACCAGCAATGATGACTTTTTGGCATTGTATGATGTCTATATTATGTTAAATATCATTATTATCATTAATGATATGGCAATTACCACTGGATCATTTTTGGCCACATTCTGGCCAATTTGCAAATACCCTCGAGCGTTTGCTGGCCAAAATGTGCCTGATTTGAAAAGATATTTTAAACGTTTATTGGAATTTCAATGTTTATCTGTGATTATCAACTTAGCTTTAGATAATACATACCTAGAACAAATAATATTTAATATTCTACAAACACACCCATAGCAAATAATAACTGAATTCATGCGTTTATAAATTTAACGAATTTAATTTTTTTTATGAATCCTAAAAATATGGGATTAATGGACATATTTATAGGTGCATTCAATGGATCTCTATCGCTATCAGAAGTTTATATGATCCCGTGTTAAAATTCGGGGGTATGATTTTTTTATGAGAGCGTGAAATTTCCAAATCAGACGCACAGAAATCCCGGACGCTGGACGCATATTTCAATTATTAACTCTGGAGCGGTTAAGTATTGTTTAATACAATTAATTTAAAAAAAGAAAACATATATATATATATATATACATATATTTTTTTTTACATCCAAAATTACTGTTATATTCATGGCAATGTATGAAACTATATTGTAAGTTTTCTTACAGAGAAACCAAAAATATTTTTAGATTTCCAAACACCCCAAAAACAAATAACGAAAAAAAAAAACCAAAAATATTTCTTAAACGGAATTTTCTGTGGTGTTATACTAATTGTTTGAAGGAATTACATACATATATGGATTGTTTGAATTTTGTCGTTACAACGGGTATAATTTGATTTATTGTACATACACGTAGAGTGTGTGGTTAATTAATTGATGTAAAACAGTTCGATTTGTTTCGCATGAGTGTCGTGAATTAAAATTATTTTAAAAATCAGCAAGATTTAAAAAAATCAAAAAAATCGTGTGCAGTTCACACGCGGTAGAAATGAAATCTTCACAATAACTTACACACAATCTCAACCAATAGGAGCCTTAAAAAGTGAGCTCATAATCAAAGCGGCAAAAGCGGTAAGGTTTCATTCTATCTCATTTTCTTGCAGGCTAAATTCTAGAATATGTGTTTGTTTCTTTTTAGTGTCGTTTCCGTTTCATAGAGTTTCAAATCGCGACGGCGCTAAATAAATTTCTCTTCAAAATACAAGTGTGTAGTTCACACACTACACACGGTTAAAGTGAAATCTACAGAAATCTAAAGTAGACAAGAGTGAGGAGGTTATGAAGCACCCCACAAAGAGGAGACCGATTATTCTATCTCATTATCTCGTACACTTAATCCTATGGATATATGTGTTTGTCTCTTTTTAGTGTCGCTTTTTTGTTTCATCGCGTTTAAAAATCACAACTGTGCTAAAGAAGTTTTCACTTCAAAAAATTACTTGGCAATGTTTTTTATTGTGCTACTTTCATAAGAAAGTATAATTCTCTTCTTTGATTCACAGACACAATTTAAACGTCGCGACGTAGGCATTTATTTTCATAACAATAGAAATATTTTTCATGAGTACAACAAGTCCAGAGATTTTAATGAATAAGCTGTTTGTCAGTATTATCAATCAACATTAATCGTCGCCTAGCGCCTTGTGTCGACTGTCGACGTTAACGTGACGCCAAGTGACTCACGATCTCACGTAACGTGAAAGGAAACGAAACAATCAGTTTAAATTCCTGAACAGAGACGCATATCGCTACACGCGCCATTCTCAAATACTCGAGGATCACGTAAAAAGGTAGAATATCTTACTTAACGAAAAGAAGATGCCTGCGAAGCAGGAGAAAAATACCAAATCCTATAATTATTTGTATCATCAAGTACCAGTTGTCTAGAAAATTCCAGGTCGCGTTAACAAAATTCACAGCGCGTTCGCTGAACAATTTTAGCAGCCGTTGCTTTTTTTGCACCCGGTCGGTTCATCTGGGGAAGGTTCCATAGATTTTCTCAGTTTTCTTATTTCTCCCCCATTCACCCCTCGGCTCCGTGAGGGGGAGTAAGACATATAGCCCGACCCGGTGTATGTGTCTGTGTGTTTGTAGATGTGTGATGGTGTTTGTGAGTGGCAGGTCTACCTTTCAGAGCATTGAGCATCATTTATAAAGATATTTTTGTGTCTTAAAGAAAGTTGACTATTTATTAAGAGGCTTTGGTCGTAAGATTTCTATTTTTATTATTATCGGAAAAAGAATATTTATATTTATGAAAAAATGTTGAATCTGTAGAAATAAGATGTTAATTATAACTTTTAAAATAAATTTGTAATGGAACCATAAGCACCTGCTGACAAGCCAATGCTATTGGCTTAGCAGGACTTGTTTGTTGATATTTAAAATAAAATTAAATAAATAAATTATAAAAAAATAAAAATAATTATTTATTTTATTTTAGGGAAATCAACAGTTTACAATTGGATTAATTTATACATGTTTAATATACCTATCTGAAAAACCAATTATAGATTTCCTCATTGTAATATTATATTATATATCCATAAAATAAACAGTAATCTTACAATAACTAAAAGAAATTACATTATTACAACGGGAGATAGTACATAATATTAGTCGTTCCACAATATACCATTAAATTTATTACATTAATACATTTTTAATACATTTTTGATACATTTTTTATATTTATTTTCGGTACAGTTGAAGATATCAATTTCAGAGAGTATGTTATTATACGTTGAACACAGTCTTATAAGGCAAGCAATTTTTTTTGAATTTGTATTACAATATTTTTCTTTAAAAATATTACATGAACGTGTGTGCCGTGTAGGTACTTTAAAATCAATTCTGTTCAATAACTCAGGACAGTCAGTAATGTTGGTTACAATTTTATATAGCAACATTACGTCTGAGAGTTGTCTACGTACACTCAATGTATCAATTTTGAAAAATATTGTTGCATCAAGATAATTATTAAATCGATTGTGCGATTTATAAGAAATATATTTTATGATTTTTTTCTGAATCGATTCAATTTTGTTTATATGTAAAGCATAAAATGGAGACCACACAGTTGACGCAAACTCTAGACGGCTTCGTACATATGCAAAGTATAGTTGTTTGATAATTACAATGTTTGTGAATTCTTTTGTATTTCTTACGATGAAACCAAGCATTTTAGCTGCTTTATTTTTTATTTGATCATTATGACGTTGATATTGTAACTTAATATCGAGAGTCACACCTAGATCGCGAATATTAGAGCTGGTTACAATTTTGTTTTCATTTAACATATATTAGTATATAATTTTTTTGTCATTTCTTGTGAATATCACGTGATGACACTTTGAATAGTTTAAAAATAAGTTGTTGTACTTATGTAAGCATCGTGTAGGTAGGTATTGTTAAATCATTTTAATGTTGTAAACTTAGTGTCAACCTTGGGGTGAATTGCGATAACTTTTTTTTAACTAACTGACTAACTAACCATCACGCCGTTTCTCTGAAAGGGTAGGCAGAGAGGATGGATCGCCAAACAACTCGGTCCTGGCACACACTCTTTACTTCACTCACATTCATGCATCGTCTCATACATATTCTTCTATTAGTCTGACTTTTGACTTGCCCGACTCAAGTATCTGATTCATTTGATCGTACCATGTCTTCCTCGGGCGTCCCCGACTTTTTATACCATTCACATTTTCATATATTCTTAATCTTACTCATTGTGATTACAATAGCCTTACATTCTTTCGGATATCCACATTTCTCACACGATCATACATTGTTTTACCACACATACGCCTCAGGGATCTCATTTCAACAGCATTCAGTTTACTTTCATACTGGTAGATACCAGGACATTGTGGACTGCTAGCTTCGCTTCTTTTGACAGTTTTTTATTAGCGCCAACGGCATTCAGTCCTCCATTAATGGAGTTACCGGCATGTATCCTTCTTTCAATATATCTGCTCCCCAAGTATTCATCATTCATAACTATATCACACACTGTTTTCGTACTTTCTCTTTCAACCACCATGAACTTTGTTATTACTAAAGTGATATTTGTCGTAAGACCTTACATCTTCAGTAGTAGGTTCAGGTTTTATCATTTCATATGTTTTTTTTATTAAAATAAATAAAGTTTAAGTAATGGTCACCATACTTTTCGAACACATATATCAGTTATGTTACACACAAGGTGAGTTAATACACATACGTGTCATAAATATGTATTGGTAATTGGAAGATACCTTTTTACAAACAAGTGTATATACTTATAGGTAACCGTATTAGACGTAGTTGCGAGACTGTATTTCACCAGCTACCAACACCGAGGGCCAGACGAGCAGAGTTCATTACTGTCCGGTAGCATTCTATTCTTGGACGAAATTGTCAACGCCAAACAATTTCTTAGATAAATCTGTAAACATGTTTAAAGTCCTTCGGGTCACCCCAAGTGATTCGCTACGTTTGGTGACTTGTAGGGGTGCCCGGGTTCATGGGGTGAGGTTTGTCCAGGTCTTGGCGGCCAATGCATTTACCATCACTCCTAGACATATTGACCTCCCCACACCACTCAAACCTTTTTCCTTCCCAGAACTTCCTCTCCTCTCTTTTCTTAAAAATGTTCCTCAAATACAGCCTTCCCAAAGATGACATAGGCCCCGAGGGATATTTTTTCTCAGGGCCTCTTGTGTGGCCCAAAAGCAAATGTAAAAAAAAAACTTTTCGTTTAGCGATTAGTAGAGTTACACCCAAAGAAATACTAAAAGTTTTTTTCAAATGTCTCCTTTTGTAACTGCTATTAGTGGAATTACATTGTAATGATAATAATGAAAACCATGGAAAAATGATATGTAAGGAGAGATATTTAGCTAATTAATTACCCAACTACTGCACTACCCCCTCGATGAGCTAACCTTGTTAAACGCTTTTCTACAAACGTTGGGAGTGGATGACCAACGATTTTATTTATTCAATGTTGTTTGTGGTTTTTTTTAGATATTATCAAAATTTTTGTAAGGTGAATTATTATTGATGAAGTTACAAAGAGCTTATAAAATGTGAGAGGTTGGTGTTAATAGAGAAATGTATGTGAATATTATAGGACGTTCCCACCAAAGTTTGTTTCTTAGTTGCTAATTATAGATTTGTCAATATTTTATTAATTTACTAACTTGATGTACTTACTTTAGAATAACATAGTTCCTTACCATTATTTCTAGTGATTTATTGAAAATTTTGAACCGCACAATCAGACCATTTTTTTTATCAACCGGAAGGGGATATTATTAACCAGGATAATATTACAATATAAACAATGTACATTTTTTAAATAAGATTATTAAAATACTTTGTTTCAACAACTTTTATTGTTTAAAAAATCAACCTGTTTTCTAAGCAATGATTACGAAACAGGGTTTTACTTAAAACTGATAAGTTAACCCTAATTCTTTACGAAACAGGTTTGTTTTTTTACAATCAAACTAAGGATTTTATTACTTTTGAATCTATCAATTCATTTTAAAATGCATGCAAGTAGTCTCATATAGTATGAGATTTACAATAATATTGATTTGTAATTGGTCTTAGTCGACAGGGGGGGATTCGTGACTTTGCACTAAGGCTCTGAGGGCTATAACGTATTATCATATCATCGAATTTTGAACGAAAAATAAATTAAACAGAGATTTTTTGTTAACTGTAAGTGTTTACCACGTTATACTAAATACATTTAATTAGACAAACCTATTAAGGTGTCTCTACACAATGGCCTGTTGTTTGGAGAATGCTTTACATGTAATGGTTACAATCACTTCATTTATTTTGTTTTTAAATAAAAATAATTATTTAAAAATTTGCAAACCTTAACAAGGGTGTGGCGTATTTCTGTTTCACAAAATAGAATCAAATTATACGGGAGCTTCTATGGTAACATTTTAAAAGTTAAGAAAAAGGGTGGTGTTCTCTCTTTCTAAATCTATGTCTTTTATGTGTGTGACCATAATAGAAAAGGAGATTTATTAGGACACGACAATTGGTGACAGATTGATGTAACACTACGTGGCCTGTGTGGATTAGTTACTTGAGGTGTATTGCAAGTTATTAGTTTTGGGTTTGTAATGAGGTAGTTAATAATTTGAGGGGCGTTCGATCTTTATATCTCAGGTTATTTTTGGTTTTGTTCAATCGTCCGATAAATTGACAACGCTGCTGATACAAATATTCAGTGTTGTGTTAAAGTTAAACAAAAAAAACTCTATTTTTTTAGTGGACTAGCTTGGCGTTGGCACTTGACCTTAATCAAGACAAGGTAAGGCATAATAATAATTATATTGATAAATTCAACCTGTTTATGCATGTATTTAATTACTAGCTTTTCCCCGCGGCTTCGCTCGCATGGTATTACGGGAAATTACTGTAGCGGTTGAACTTATCAATTATACCCCCTCCTCCCCACCCCCACCCCCTCCCGAATTCCATACATTCATTCCCTTACATTCAGTTTTCAAACATCTCGCCTGCCACCTAAATTTCATAAAGCTATAGCTCAAAGAAAAAAAAGAATTATCCAATTTTGTTCATTCGTTCGGAATTTATGCGCTTACAAACATTTCGGATGTTTATTTTTAATTAAATATTTGAAAGTTTGTGAATATAATAAAAAATTTCACTATTTATTCAGTTCATTTATTCCAGTCTTTATAATCGTTACGAATTATATTTTTAATGTAGGAACTGACATTTATTCCAAAACAGAAGCTTGTCCAAAAAAATAAAACATATTCTAATATTTGAATTTTCTGAAGCAGTAGCAATCGTTTCCATGGAAACGATTTTTTTCTGACGTTAGCAAAAATTTGCTTTAGTTAGCGACAGAAAAGTATAACAAATATAATATATTAATATTTATAATTTCATTACGCCAGAGCTTACCATCATATACAAAATATAGTCTGCGCATATAATTTAGCTTTCTATTGGTGAATGAATTTTTAAAGTCTTTATATTGTGTTATGCGTGAAAAGGTCATAAACAAACTCGAGCAGTTTCGCATTTATAATATTAGTTTGGATAAACGTTGTTATTAGCTTACGTTTTTGTCGTTGCGTAAAAAATTTGTAAATAAAAAATTCTTTAATTTTTTCTAAAATTGCTGTCGGAAACTTTGTTTTCATAGAGGTGCGCATTTAAATATTTATATGGTTAAAATCTTAACTTGATTAAAAAGTCTGGAGTTTTCTCTGTGTAACACCGTTTAGATTATACTTTTCACCTTGATAGTAAGAGAGATACAACGATTTATATGAGACCTATGTGCGATTGGACAAATTTGGTGTCAAAAATATTAAAAACGTTATCGAAAATATCTCACCCAAACCGTGAAGTTGTATCACAGAAATGCCTGAAAATTTTTCCAAAACATAGATCCTCTCAACACGGGATCTATTAGTGAGGACTATAAAAATAATCTACCTACATCTATTTTGTATTTCTGTGAGCGACCACGCGAAATAAATAAATTTGCCTCGATTGCTCGAGATTTCCAGAAGATCATTTTTAAAATTTTTCGCCAACGTTAAAAAAATCATACCTTCGAATTTTAACATGGAGACATAAAAACGTATTATAGTGCTATATATCCAATGAATTAACCTGTATTTTACCGTTTACGTCATATTTGTTGGATTTATAAAAAAAATTCGTATAGGCTAAAACCGCGTGAATCCTGCGTGTTTGTTATTTGAAACTCCGTGAGAGGTACTTATTCGAGTCAACATAGAATATTTTAGATTTCTTTTTGTTGTCTGTATTATACTTGATAATAAAAGGTGCATATCCATGGAAAAGGGATTTAATTTTAACCGTAAACAGCTGATTAGAAATTCTGCGTGGAAAAAATCTTTTAAAAATTTTATTTTTAACATCGTTCTAAAATAGTCTACGAAGTTCGAATTTGCGACATCTATAGTCATAATAGATAAAGCATTTTAAAAGCTTCGTTTTAAAATAAATGGCTGGCCATGGACATTTTTTAAACAATCACAATAAATGTTTTACAAATGGTAGGAAAATGTGGTCCAATTTTGGACCGCTATCAATCGCAGAAAAATAAAAGTGTTCCATTTTTCGGTCATAATCGCTCCAGTGGTTAACGTGTAAGTTCGATAAATGTAAAAATTAAAATATATGTAGTAATTAAATAAAAAAATAAATATATAATGTATCCTGAAGTCAAAACCTACGAAAGAATTCCATATTTTCACCATTAGAATCTGACTGTCGTCAGCATAGGCTAGCAGAATCTAACAAATCTGCCGATCAAATATCAGGATTCGGTTTAGAATACATTATAAATATTTCCCCCCCAGATAGAGTAATGAACACGCGTGCTAAAACTGGGAAAGTAATAATTGAGACCACCAACTACGTTAAAAAACTTACGAAAACTATCACGTTTATCAATGCGGGGAACACAATCATTTACCTACATCGGTCAACAAACAGGTCCTCCCCATACCCACAGTACCCACAGCAGAGCGCAGTGGCGATTGTTTCTTTTCCCATTAAAAAAAAAGGAAAATTTTGTTCTATTTCGCAACACTGGAGATCGAAAGATGATATACGATACGAAGATTTTGTAAGGACGGATTGCATCACAGAATTTTTAAATACAATTCTTCAAATTTAATAGTTAATATTCAAGTTCTGTTATTATTCAAATTATTTATTAAGCTTTCACCCATTATATTCAGTGTTTTGAATTTAGATACATTTTTTTAAATTACGTTGAAGAAACATTCGCAGAATTATAAATTAGGAACCTAAGTACAGAGAGCTTTATATAAAGAGCGTTCTTCTCAATTTAAAAGAACAGATTTTTATTAAAATTAGTTACATTCTTTTTTTAAACAAAACTATGGATACACGGAACAGACAAATAATTTGCACTAATCTGGTAGGTACTTACCCGAATACACGACAAATGGCAGTTAGTCTATTTTGGACGAAAAATAATTCAAAATAAGAATTGTTCTCTGCCTGTTTACCGGTGTTCAATTATTGTTTTTCTCATATTATTGAAAAATTTGTTTTCTTTCTTATAAAATCCAAAACTCTCAAGTTTTGAATTTTATAAGAATTCAAGATACAATTTATTTAATTGATGAATTGAGCAACTGATGGAATGCATAATTTGGCCTGCCCATATTACAGGGATGGACGAGGATTTATTATGTTGCCTATATTGTGGCACAGGATGGCATTTGCTTCAGGTGAATGTTTTTAAGTTTGAACAATTTCTTATTCACAATTTTTGAGGTGAGATCGTCGCATACATAACTAATTATTTGTAATATTTCTTTGTGTTTTTTGTTTTTTTTTTTGGTAGAAAGCAGTAACTTTGTGGTTTGACATATTATAAATTGAAATAACACAATAATTTTGTTTGTAACCACGATTTATTTAATTTTTCCACTACCGACCAATAATCATCTTCATGGTATAAAAATTATTTTTATACCCTGAAGACGCTTATGTAAAGCGAAACCGGTTGGTAGTGGAAAAATTAAATAAATCGTGGTTACAAACAAAATTATTGTGTTATTTCAATATCTTTTTGTATAAAACTTGCCTATTTATGCGCTCCGCCAGAGCCCACGATGAAATAATAACGGATGTTGTATAAAACTTTGGTTTTTTACATTGAAATTTGATGGACTGTTCAAATTCCGTGTAGCAATTCGTTCTTAATATTATAACAAGTCATAACAACAGAAGAGGATGTTTGAGGTATCTATGAGACGATGGATGAATGTGAGTAAAATGTGAATGTGGATGTGCATGGATGTGTGTATGTGCAATATGTGTACCAGGACCGAGTTGTTTGGTAGTTCATCATCTCTGCCTACCCCTGTGGAGAAACAGTACAAAGGTTAGTTAGTTAGCTACATTTTTGCTTAGGTATAGCCTTTTGGTAGAAAATAAATCTTTACCCACATAATTCTGTGATTTCAATGTATCAATGTTTTCTACCTGAAAAAGTTACGAACCACCACTATAGTATCAACACCTTCAACTATAATATCCTCTGGAATCTATACACTCCACTAATTTATACTCCGACCATCGAACTTACGGGTAGTGAAAACAATAACTACGAATTATAAATGCAGGTAGTACTTGATTTTCACACCTGCAAGCTTTCGGAGGCAGAAGTTTGTAAATAAATATTGTTCGCACTAGAACTAGACAAACGCTTTCTCGGTCATTTAATGACAAGAGTAAGATCTTTTAAATAATATGATAAAATGAGATATTATAAAATCTACTAAATATGATAAAATCTGCTGATTCCTTTAGTTCTTCATGCAAGCATATTCATTTACAAATTTAGATGTTGTAATTTCTCTCTCAAAAGTAGTATATTTGAACAAGACTATTTCGATATTATTTCCTATCTTTGTCTTGTGGAAATTTTTTGTTGCAGGACTGAAGGAGGATATAGCCGTGCCTTCTTTAGTTCTGTATAACAACGATTTCTCTCACGTATAGAATTATAATAATATTTGGATTATTTGTATTGCTCCGTTTTTTGTGAAAAATCACCTCAAGAGCACTGTACAATTTTTTTTCAAATCTCTATCATACTACTAACTGACTATGATGCCCTCGAGGTGGTTTTTCACGATAACGGCGCTTTATAAATCAGCCAAATATGATTTATTATTATCGTGTAAATTGTCTATCGTATCAACTTATAACTCAAGGCAAACAGATTACATCAGCCAGCTCATCATTCGATAACATAAAAAAACTGTATGTCACCAATACTTTGAATTTGAATACCCACTTGCGAGATCTGGACCAATTTCAAAAAGAGAACAACGGAAAGGTTTCCGATGCAATACCGTATGATTTTCGGACTTCTCGGGCACTGCAGTGTCTCCTCAATGTTCACGGAAGAGCGAGTTCCTGTATTTGCAGCTGTAATAAGAACCAGAGTGGTAGGACCGAGGGAGAGGATCACCAACTCTAGAAATGTCTTCATCAATGAAACCCTTGTCAGGATCAGGATCGGGCATCGAAGAATACTGGAGAAAGATATTGGCCCCCTCTCAATTCTTGATCCGATGGACTAACAAGCGATCAATAAATGATCTTATCATTATCAGTGTTATATTTAATATTTTTTTAAATTAACTTATATTACAGTGTAGTTATATTTGTTCTCTTATGATACTACTCTCCTTTCTATCTTTTCACCATGTTTCTTTGTTATAAGTTTTTTTATTATTAAGTTCTTACTTGAATCCATGTAACTATGTAGGTACTTATTATAAATATATATTTATGGGAATTGCGTGATTACACTCACCTCCCCCCTTTTTGGAATAAAGACCTTTATTATTATTACTATCATTATTTTTATATAGGACCATGCTTGCCTGGCAAGTCATTTTAGTATTTATTTATTTTTTTGCTATAGGTAATGAATTTTTCCTTTAATATTAAAGAATTTACTAAAACGATTTAAATACGCACAATTAAAAATTGGGCATCAATAATTTGACTCAATTCTGCATATCAATTTAATAATCGGAAAGTCTGGTGATCAGCACTCAGAATCGTTTAAAATTGCAGAATTGGTATGGTACCTACGAATAAAAACGTACGAATGTTTCTCTGAA
This sequence comes from Glyphotaelius pellucidus, assembly GCA_936435175.1. NCBI lineage: Eukaryota > Metazoa > Arthropoda > Insecta > Trichoptera > Limnephilidae > Glyphotaelius > Glyphotaelius pellucidus. The sequence goes on along the minus strand of OW386552.1, from coordinate 6,093,633 downwards.
TGTCACCGACAAAAGTTCAAAACTCTAGGTCAATAACTTAACAATTAATATGCAACTGCAGTGCAAAATATCCAATAACTCCAGTAAATCGGACGTTGATCGATAGATGCGATTTTTTAACTTCGGACCACCAAGTTGTTTTCTTAGAAAAATCAATACATTTGAATGCTTAATTTGAAATTCGCGACTTAAAAAAAGTCACAGGATGGAGAATAGTGATCATAAAAATATAATAGTTGCCAAATTTAGAGTGTCTGTTTTAGTGAAATTTCACAACAAGGGTTCTTTACGAAGCAAGATACCTAATAAAAAAATATAGTTTAATTAAATTAAATTATCTTTTCACGTCGTTTAGGTAAATGGGGCTCTAAAAACGTATTCATTATCATTCGTTTTTCATCCATGCCTTTCTGAAATAGCTAAATAACGTTATTAATAATTTTGATAGCAAAACAAAGTATTATTTATTAACCTAACATTTATTTTAAAAGATGCTTCTAAATTGCATCCTCAAGTGATTTTTTCAAGAAACACTTGAACATATTTTTTTATCTCGTGCGTAAAATTTAAAAATCGAAAACTGCTTGCGATTGATATTTTCTCTTCCTTACAATCCTAACCTCAGCGTTTGACCCTCTGTGCCCAGGAAGAATAGAGCCGAGATAGAGTGGGTGGAAACGGGATATAAATTGGAGCGGGAGTAGTGATCCCACCCGCCAACATAATCCCCAACCTCCTCGTAGGGGAGGAAAAGGAAATTCGGCGGAATAAGAATAATGAGTAATGCGTGAACGTAAAATATCGCGCCAAATTACATGGCAAGATGGCGAAAGTGTTATTTCGCGTGGGGCGTAGGCTGCAGGGAGGCAAAAAATACAATACCCAAAACATCGGAGTCTGTTTCCTGCCAATGTTATTTATTGAGGCTCTTTGGAAATTCAAAAATGTTGATCAAAATTTTCTAAATGAGATTTCAGATCGAACAAGCTGAGTGAAAAATTTACCTTATATGTGGATGCCAAAAGCACGCTAATGTTATGTATATCTGCGTTTACTACTAGAGCGATCGCGTATTTCATTGAAAAACAAGTCGAGTGATCGTGATTTCTGAGTGATCGATTTGGAAATTTCCCACCCACATTAAAAACAATCATACCTCTGAATTTTAATATGGTGACGTACAAAGTGATCATAGTGATCACCGTGCTATAAATCCACGAAATCATCTATATTTTACCTTCTTTTTCATATTTTATAAAAAAAAAATTAAAAAACCTAAACTTCATAAACTCGAGAATTCCGCGTGATGATAGTTTCATTGAAATTACTCTGTATTCTGGTCACAATCGGATATTTTCTATTTTTTTATGTTGTTTGTTTGAGAATCACATATAAAAATTTATTCAAAGACTAAATTCTAAACGTAAAAAAATGTTCGAAAGTTTTGTTTAAAAAAATGTTTCATAGAATTTGGGTTCGTGGACTGGGACTGAGGACTGGGTTCGGTCGAAATTGAAAGCACTAAAATTTAGCATATTTAATATATTTACCGAACTGGTATTATATTAGAAAGGAACATTCACTGTCTTCATTTAGTTCAATAAATTATTTTAAACAGACAAAACACATTTTCACAATGTAAAAGTCATGATGCGGAGAATTCACAATTTGTTTTGAAAGAAACTGAAAAAGCCTCTATTTCGAGAACAAATTTTTGCTAACTTGAGAAACGAATAATTGAAATTTAGACGCGTACATGATCGGCCATAAGAAGTGGATTTAAGACATATATTGATAAAATGGAAAAATAATCGTATTATTTCAGCTTTCTACTAACGCAAACTGTAGATCGCGTGAAGGTTTGAAAAAAAAAAACTGAAATTTACGAGATACATAAATTTTCCACAATATGGTAAGCGATCGCTCAAGTCGTTTCGCAAACTTACCATAATATGCCGAAAATTGCTCGAGTGGCGTAAAAACTACTGGATTTCTGGTAACTTTTTCAAACCTTCTACCAGGCCGCGTATGGCCAATACGTCATGTCTTCAAATTTATCTCCATAGTAGTCTAGTTTCGGAGGAGAATAAAGAATCCCGGTACTATCTAGCAACGATTTCGATTGAAGAAACTCGTTAAAAGTACACAACAATTTATGCCAACAAGAACACCTAACTACCAATATCATTATTTAAATAGTTGATTTTGATTCTTTTAATATTTATTGACTGACAATTAGCATTTCACCTGTCTGTAAATTTGTTTGTTGCATTTCGATTCTAGTTTTTTTGATGGTGACCGTTTTGGCGATTCAGTAACGATTTTTTTTAAATATATCATCGTGTTTATTAAATATGTAGGTGGATATTTAAGTACCTACTTACAGACCTTATGATTTCAGAGAAAATTATGGATTTGAATAAAAATAAAAGAAAATTAGAAAACATACTTTTTGGACGTAAGGTCTAACTGTAGTCTAGAACTACTAGTACTACTAGTTTAAGAATTTGAATATTCCAGAACTACTAGTTTAAGAATATCAATATCGAGTACCTACTAGAACCCATCAAAGAATTTGTATCGATGTATCATAAAGCATCGATCAACATTTTATTTTACTTTGTCTTTCTAACCTAATTTGTAAGAATGGAATATTTCAAATTTCTTCTTTTTCATATTTTTGAGAGATGCGAAAGATTGGTGCACACCCCTAAAAGTTAGGTTGTAGGTAAGCCGAGGCGAAATTTTGCCAATTAGAAATGTGTAGGGAATACTTCGGGGCTCGGGGGTATTCGCCTCAAGAAGGCGCCTCGGAAGCCTGTGGGAGAAGGGGCAGGGATCCTGCTTTATAAGGATTGTTCCTTGTTTCACACCCTCGTTGTATATATCGTAGTGTATTATTCGAACATTTTATTAAACGGCTGGCTACCAGCTACCACGTTTTCTTCTCTACGTACCAGTGTTGCCAGATAAATGGTTTTTACCACGTTTGCATGATTTTTTGAGTCATTTATAGATTTTGCACTTTTATGTTATTTTTGCCGGTCACTAAAAATATGTACTCTTAAGTGAGGATATAGTTTTTGAACTTTAGTACGCATTCACAAAGTCTCTATATCTAATAAATAATCCTTATCCAAAATAAAAGATTACATTAGTTTAATGAAATTAATTTCTTCAAAATTCGCAAATTCATTTTGTGGCATCATTATTTAATTTAATGAAATCAAATAACTTTGTCTACACCACTATTTAATTAACAATATCAACATGTTGCGAAAACTATGTTTTCTTCGTCAGAATAATAAGTTAATAAAAAATAACAAAAGACAAACAAGTATAGACTAATTAGAACATAGACAAAATATTAGAAAGGAGAGGTGATTAATTACTTAAAATGTCATAAAAAACAATAATATAAAATAAAATATAAAAATTATTTTAGGATGGGTAAAAAATTACATTTAAACATCTTAGATGTTCCTTAACTCTAATGTTAAAATTTTTAGAAGTCTTCCCAATATAAAAAAAAGTTACAATCATTACAAATTAATTTATTAACACCAGATTTGTTCAAAAAAACACCTTTGTCAACTTATTATCCTGACGAAGAAAACATAGTTTTCGAAACATGTTGATATTTTTTTTTTTTTTTATTTTTTTTTTTTTTATTTAATATTTGTATGTTTTTACAATAAGTATACATTTTTTTTTTACATGTTAAACAGAGTTGTAAAATGAACATAACAATAGCATTTCCTCATCATAAAGAGACAAGGCTCTTGTGTTTGGTGAGGGAATTCAAGCTCAAGTATATGTAAAATTTAGTAGAAAATAATGATATTGCATCTAATAACAAAAGATATGTAAGAAAACTCGGGATATAACAATAAATAAATTTCAAGATTTAAATGAAATATTAGCGGTAGAAATGGACTCTTACAGTTGTTTCAGGCGATTTTTCAAATTAATTTGGAATTTATGTATATTTTCGATAATTTTTAGTTCTAAAGGGAGGTTGTTGAAATAATTTATACCTAGATACAGATAGGTATTTTGGATGTGCTTGGTATTAAATTTAGGGATTTTGATATTGTTTTGAAATCTTGCTGATATATTGAATTGTAATTTTTTTAGCTGTATTTCTTTAAAAGTCTGTAGAATTGCATATTTTTTATATATATTGTCTATTGTAGATACTTTGAATATTGAAAAGATTCTTTCAGTAGAGAATGTAGATGGTTTTTTCAAGATAACCTTAATTATCAATCTTTGAACTATTTTCAGAGGATTTAAAATAACATCATAAGTTCCTCCCCACCCTATAATACCGTACTGTAATATAGATTGAACAATTGCGTAGTACACTTTTTTGAGGTTTTCTAGTCTAAGAATATTTCTTATTCTGATAAATATATATATACATTTCCTAATTCTTTTGACAAGTTCACAAATATGTGTTTTCCATTTAAAATGTTGATCTATATATACACCAAGATATTTAATATTTGAAGTTGAATTAAGTGTAGAACATGTTTGATTACAATTAGTTCCACCACATTTACTCTGATGTATTACAATTTTTATTTCTGGATTTGATTTACATTTATTGATAGAGAAAGGGATAAATTTTGTTTTTTCAGTATTTAATGAGAGGAGATTTTTATCGAACCAGTTTTTCAGCGTATTAATATCAATATTCGCTAGATTATTCACAGTATTCCAATCAGCACCTTCAATTACTATGACAGTGTCGTCAGCATAAGATATTATTTTTCCGTTTATTCTTTGTGTGAATATGTCATTTACATAGATGATAAACAGTAACGGTCCCAGGACTGTACCTTGAGGTATGCCAAAGTTACTCGTATCTTGTTGGCTAAGCACATCGTTGATTTTAACGACTTGAGGACGTTCGAAAAGGTAGCTTTTTATCCATTCTAGAGCTGCTCCATCTAATCCAATGTTTCTTAATTTACTTAAAAGTTTGTTATGTGATATGCTGTCAAACGCTTTTTTGAGATCTATGAAAATTCCAAGGCATTTTAGTGATTTATCTAATGAATTGTGAACAAGGCTAGTTAATTTTGCAATTGCATCCTGTGTGCTTCTACATTCCATAAAGCCGAACTGATTTTCATTAATTATTTTATTACATTTTATAAACTGATTTATTCTTTTTTTTACTATCTTTTCAAAAATTTTTGCTATATTCGAAATTACTGATATAGGTCGGTAGTTGCCTACTTCTTCTGGATTACCAGATTTAAATATTGGAGTAATGATAGTTTGTTTGTAAATAGATGGAAACACTCCGCTTTGGAGACTTATATTTATTATATGCATTAATGGTTTAGAAATTTGATTTTTAATATTTTTTAAAATGTTAACTGTAATTCCATCAAATCCTGGGGCAGAACCTCCTTTCATACCGTTTATGATAGATACTATTTCATCCTCTGTTGTGACTTGGAATGTTGCTATTTTATTTTCTGCATCAATATTACAGTCTAAAATTGGGTTGATATTTATGTGATTCGCAAGATTTTTCCCTACGTTTGCAAAAAATGTGTTAAATATATTTGCAGCTTTTGAAGGGTTTTCTTTACAACATATTTTCGAGTTATCATGAGTAATAGCACTGATTTCGTTATTCCTGCATTTTTTCTTATCAATTATTTCATTTATAACCGTCCATACTCTTTTACTATCATTTTCCGCCTGATCAAGCTTCTGTTTATAATAACTTTCTTTTCTGTTTTTTATAATATATGAAAGTTTGTTTTTATATGCTTTAAAACGATTTAGTAAATTTTTATTATTTGGTTGCTGAGTAGTTAGTTTATAAAGGGCTTGTTTATGTCGTACAGATATTATTAAACCATGAGTAATCCACGGTTTTATAGGTTTGTAGTTAGATAGTTTGGATTTGGGAATATTAATATTTTTTGTCGAATCGTTTATGCATTTAGATATTTTTTCTTCAAACAAATTACAGCAGATATTGACATCATTACATTGTAGTAATTTAATCCAGTTTTCTGATTCTAATTTATATTTTAACGTATCCATATTAAGTACTTTTTTGGATGCATTATTTTGTTTAAGTAATGGAAAAGCTGGATTGCATTTATAATGAAATATACATGAATAATGATCAGTGATTGTTGTATGTACGACAGCTGAAGTTATGTTTTCGATGTAAGGAATATTTGTAAATATGTGGTCTATACACGAAGGTCGTTGACCCCGAACGTTTCTTGTATAATAATTTATGCACGATAAATAGTTTAATTCAGCCAGCATATTGAGATAGTTTTCTTTATCCTTACAATAGTAATCGTTTGCAATATTTAAATTCACATCCCCAACAAGTATATTATTTTTATTTCTAAAATTTAATAAAATGTTTTTCAATTCATCTATAAATTGTGGTACTATCGAATTATGTGTACGATAAATAGCAATAACATTATAATATTTATTTTCGACTTTAAATTCAATATTTAAAATGTTAACATTATTAATATTTATTATCTCTCTGATATTGATAATATTATACTGGTTAGAAATAAATACTCCGATACCAGAGTTTTTGTTTATTTTTGTTGTTGTTGCATGGTATGTGTACCCTGGAATAGAGTAATTCAGTTCACCGGCTGAATGTGTTTCTGACAACACAATCAGGCCCGGGAAAAAATTTGATTCTTTTAATGATAATATTAATTCTTCAAAGTTTTTTTCTATGCTTCTAATATTTGTATGAAATAGGGTAAATCCTTTTTCTGTACAAATTAAATTGAAATCTCTTATGGAGTGACATAATTTTTCTTCTATACATATTTTTTTATCTAGCGCGTTACATAAAAAATTATTCATTTTTAGTTTTTATAGTTTGAGGAAATAAAATTACAATATTTATTCATAGTCGATACGCTCTCTAGCTATTTGAAGCATTTTTTGCCGGTAAACACATTTTATGCTATCGACTCTATGTTCAGTAGAATAGTTCATATCAAACCTTTTGTTTTGAACACAGCAATTGTTGCAGATTGGCATTTTTTCTTTGTTTTCACATTTGGAAAGTATGTGATCCTTAGTGCAATGGGGGCAAATGGGTGGCTGCGTCCTGGCGAGACATCTTTGAGCTGTGTGGCCGAACTTGAGGCAATGGTAACATTGTGTGAGCGGATTTACATCCTCTACGTACACTCTTTGGAATTTGATATTTATTTTTTTTTTATCTATTAGTGTTTTTCTCAATTTACCGGTCGTTTCAATAATGTAGTTAGTGGTGTCATTTTCTTTTCCTTCATTGTACTTGTTTTTTAATTCCTTGATAAGTTTGATGTTGTTTTTGTCTTCCATGGTTAATCCTTCGTTTTGTTGCATAATTCCATCTATAATTTCCTCTTCAGTCAATTGGCATTGTAGCCTTTTTAACATTAAGAACGGTTTCTTTTTTTTTATTTCTTCGGCTAATATTTCTTTTCCCATTACCTTATTTATTTCTTCAGTTAATTTTTCAGCTTCTTCTTTTTTCTGGCAAGAAATCAGTAATTTATTTTCTCCGATTTTTTTTACTCCATTAACTCCGACTTTTATTTTTGTTAAATTAATATTTTTTTGAATTTTTATTTTTATATCCTCGGCCTTCAAGGTGTTTTTTGAAGTAATTAAAATGGCGTACTTCTGTTCTGGGTCGTATGATGATTTTACAAAGTTTTTATTGTCACTTGGCATTTGCGTTACATTTGCGTAAGATCTTTTGTTATTATGGTGAAATTCTTCAAGTTTCTGTGTATAGTGATGATTATTTTTAATATTAGTTTCTTGTAATTCTATTATCTTCTTTTGTAGACTTATTAGTTCGTGTTGAATTTTTTCTTCCAGTGACATAATATTCAGGTATGTTTTTAGGTTTTCACGGCCAAAAAGTATTTTTGTTATTGTTTTTGGGGTGTTATGCCGTGTTTCGCTACCTCCTTCTTTAGCCAACGTTTCGGACAGCGTTACAGTGTCCATCATCAGGGCAGATGAGTGATAGTGAGTGGCAGATGTTGATATTGTTAATTAAATAGTGGTGTACACAAAGTTATTTGTTTTCATTAAATTAATGAAATTAATATTATATCATAAACTTTTTAGATACATACAATGTCTGTAAAATTTAGAAAAAAAATATTATGCGAGTTGTGGGAGAATTTGTTCTCCCTTGTCTCATAGATTTGAAAATTTAAAAAAAATATATATTATTTATTACATATTTAATTTCAAATGGAATCTTACTTATGTAAAACAGTAAAAAAGGGTTTTTTGTTGTGGTTCAAAAACGTAATTTTTTCCTATCATTCAAAGGAAAATGATTGTTATTCACAAGGCTTTATGGATAATTTAATAGGGTACGTTGTTTTCTTATATAATTTCTCAATAAAAAGCTTTCGAAAAACATGGTGTTGTTATCCTTCAAAGCATAGTAAAACCTTTTTTGTATATTTTTTTATGCCGTCACTGCTTCGTACATACTTTGTATCAAAATGGCCGGACTGTTTTTTTTTTAAACTGCATAATATAAATAGCTAGGTATCACTTTCGTGTAGATATTAGATATATTTCAATAAATTATTACTGACATCAGATATAGTACTTGCCAAACTTAAATGGCGATCTGAACTTGATACAATCCATTCCCCCGTAGGTACAATGACTTTACTGATGTTACAATGACTTAAGTAGGTATTTAAATACTTTCCTACTTATTTATTTTTAAGTGACATTTCACAAGAGTGCCCCTGTCTGTACATATGTAGAGACAGATTTGACAGCTTTGACGGCTGTGGGAATGGATTTATTAATACGGCTCTTGAAGATGCCCTGATTTTATGATGGATGAAAAACAGAGGCTGATTGATCGATCCATAATCAGTTAACTTACACTAAAACGAGTCGAAAAAGCGATCTGTTCTCTTTACCCACCATCTGTTAAAAGATATCTCACTCGTGTCCTTCGAATTTTACGCACGTGCATCGGTGGATGCATCGGGGATCAATGCTGCTAGTTCCTTAGAGCAGGCTCTATTGAACTACCTATATGGAACAGTCTAAGCATGCCTACATGCCTGTGTCTGTGCATCAGAATTGTAATCGGTTTGTTAACAACGGATTGTCAATCAGCCACCCTTCTTTCTACAAAATCAAACACTTTGGGGGCCCAGAGACAGCTCCCACATCCAAATGTTGGGCGTACTTGAGATTTGTACAGGTTTAGCAGCTGGTCACTATTGACGAATCTACTAGTTCTAGTATAGAACTAGTAGTGGTATTAATAGTTAGTACAAATTGTATCTGAACTTATAAGTCATAGATTTTGTCTTCATTTGTAATGCTCCTGAACACATAAGTCGTGTATCTCTTAAAGTATTCACTGTAATTAAAAAAAATATATAACTACCCAAGAAAGATGCTTAAATCATAATAATACGTACATTTTTTTAAAATTTTTGTTCCCTTATATTTTTTTCATGAGACACTTAAAACTGTCTTCTGAAAAGTAAGCAATTTTGACTTATGTTATTGTTCCTCCCTCACGTAGGTATAAGCCCATACAAGAAATATACAACCTATGTAGTTTCTTGGAAGGCAGATTTACTCGGGCTAAATGGGCTTTTATAGAGTTTATGTATTATTTGATCTTAAGTTTTTTTCACCATCACTTATTATTTATTAATTTATTACCTACCTAAAAGATGATAACTTTTCAAAAATAACTTGGGTATTTCTTTAGTGAAAATATTTCAACATCTTACCGTTGTCAAAGGGTGAGGCTCTCGCCTAGAAAGCCGGAGGTCGCGGGTCCAAATCCCGGCACGCGAAATAAAATTTTATATAATTAATTTGTGTTATTAACAACTTATTCATTTAAAAATATATATAGAAATAAAAAAAAATATGTATATTTGTGGCACGTTCCGGAGTGGAAGATCTCTCAGGTTTGAGTTGAAATGTTGCTTTAAATGGCTTTGGCCGTACTTGGTGACCAGATCTCGATAGCCAGGTACACACCCATATTCCTCTCCACCATCCCCTTCCCTCTACTTTCAGCGGGTGCTGCTCGCAACTTACAACATACCCCAATTGGAGGTGACAGCCTCACTGGCCTGGGACGGTTGGGAGCGGTTGGAACTCTTGAGCGGTTTCGCTTAAAAAATAAACAAAGTAGATCCTATTAATCTTCAAGCCTTATTTTTCTGTTACACATTTTTCATGTCACTTGTAATAAATACGTTTTATTATTTATTTATTTATTTATTACACACCCTAATAGGCTTTTACAATCTTTGTTTATAAGTTAAGTATCACAGTTATTTTAAATGTTTTAAAACTAAAACAATAAAGAAAATATAATTTATTTATTTATTTATTGTTGGAAACATTTACAGAGTGTTAACAATTATTATAGTTATAAAATTGCCATTGAGAAGTACATAGGTATTAACACTCCAATTATAAATGTTTACAGCATGCATAATCAATGTTTACTTGTTACTAGGTACAAAAGAAAATATAAAACATAGTTATTTCAAATATAAAACAGAAATGCAGAGAAAGAAAAGAAAGAAAATAAAAATAAAATGATAATAGAGCAGTCACATAATTGTTCTCCATGATATATCATGGTAGAAGATTGTTAATTTGCCTTTTGAAATATGTAAGACTGTTTGCATAAATATCTACATGATCACATTCGATGGTATTATATAGACGACACATTCGAGACAGTGGATTGAAGTATTCAATATTGTTATTAAATAATTCAAGATGGAATGTATTATAAATCATAACAACATAAATCTGAGTTACGCATAGGAGACCAACCCAACATAAATCTGAGTTACGCATAGGAGACCAACGGAGGGGTAATACTCCATGGTTTGATGCAAAATTAAATGCACTTATCAAACAGCGCAACAATGCGTTTAACCTCTGGAAAAAAAATCAGCAAAGTGATATATTCACAGCACTGAGAAATAAAACAAGAAATCAAGTTACCAACTATAGAAGATATGCTAAAACCAAATACTACACGACTATATTTAAGGAAAACCTGCGTAATCCGCGACAGACATGGAAAATAATAAATGCAATTCTAACAAATAGCTCGACACCCCAGAAAGATGAAATTGAATGTCTTCTCATTAAGAATGAAGAAATAACATGCCCAACATAGATAGCTTCAACTTTTAACAACTTCTTTATATCAGTTGGGGAAAACTTAGCAGCTACAATTGCATCATATCCAGATGATTCTATCACTATATACACGGACCAAAAAGCAATCCAGTCCTTATATATGGCCAAAACAAATAAAACAGAAGTTCTCAGTATCATCTCTCAACTAAAGTCTAATGCATCTCCAGGTTTAGATGGAATTACACCAGTGTACCTGAACTTTTACAAAGATATATTAGCTGACCACCTTGTTTTTCTTATTAATCAATCCCTGGATAGTGGAATCTTCCCAGATCAACTAAAGATAGCAAAAATAATTCCGATTTACAAAGATGATTGCAAAAAAGATCCTTCTAATTATCGTCCTATATCCATCCTCTCTGTCTTCTCTAAAGTTTTTGAAAAGGTTATTAAGCTTAGGCTCACTAAATATCTCTTATCAAACAATTTACTCGCATCCCAACAGTATGGATTCAGAAACCAATCTAACACAAAATGTGCTGCCTTCGATTTTGTATACGCCCTCCAAAAGCATATAGACCAGGGTAAGCACGCTGCAGGCTTATTTATAGATTTAAAAAAGGCTTTTGATACGGTTGACCATGGGATACTACTAAAGAAGCTAGAACACCTAGGCATAGTAGGCACTCCCCTGAAGTTACTGTGTAGCTACCTCTCTAACCGACACTGTCAGACCTTTGTTGGAAAAGAGACAAGCAGCATGGGAACGATAAAATGTGGCGTGCCTCAGGGCTCCGTACTTGGACCATTACTATTTTTAATATATATAAATGATATTGCTAAATGGGGACTTAAGGGTACAATACAACTCTATGCAGATGATACAGTGATTCTTTATCACAATAATGATTTAAACGAACTTGAAAAGGAAATGGAAAGGGATATAGCTTGCCTGGCAAACTGGCTGCGACTAAACAAACTTAGCCTAAACATAAAAAAAAACACATTACATACTGTTTGCAAATAAAAAAAATGTAAGTCTTAATATAAGTCTTGATAATAACCGCCTTGAAAGGGCTGATGTTACAAAATATCTTGGCCTTTTCATTGATTCACAACTCACATGGAATCACCAATTTAAACATGTTCTATCCAAAATTACTCCTATAACTGGTGTTTTATATAGACTTCGCGGGTTACTTCCTCCCTCTCTATTAAAATCGATTTACCATGCTATGATTCACTCACATCTAATATATCTCGCCGGAATCTGGGGATTTGCTACAAAAAAAATGATTTCAGAAGTCCAAGTCGTCCAAAATAGAGCCCTGCGAAATATTTTCAGTCTACCTTGGGACACACATGTCAAAGACATCTACAGAAACACCCAAATACTTCCTTTTAATACCATTCCCACTTTTGAAATAACTAAAACTATATTACAAGTAATTCAACACTCGGCACATTCCAACACTACACTCTATTACAATTGCGACGTACACCAACACAACACAAGAAATCACAACAAACTTCATATACCAAAAATCAAATCAACAAAATATGGACTAAGATCCCTAGAATACATAGCTCACACAAAATATAATCAACTACCCAACGAGATCAAACGTGCAAGTCAATGTAAAAAGACCCAAACTAACATGCTCAAACTTCATCTTATTAATGACTATCTGAAATAATAATGTTGTGTATGTCCCCATCATATGTCCATTTAATACATACAGCAAGTTTCATGTAATGCGTATCATTCCCGCAATGAGTTTATTAACTCCTGGGAGTACAATGCAAAAAAAAAAAATATATTATATTAATATTGCTCAGACAATGAGTGGTTCGAAGCTTATCATGAATAATTTCATATAAACATATTAAGTCAGCAAATTGTCTTCTTTTTACCAGGGTTGTAAAATGAAATTGTTGGAGTCGTTCCTCATAAGACAGGAGTAAGGCATTTAATCCCAGTTTAAATGATAAAAGTCAGGAATTTTTTTGTACTGATTCAATGGCTTTTGAATATTTTAAATAATGTGGATTCCAAATAACACTCCCATATTCCAATTTGCTTCTGACCAACGAATTGTATAAGGTTATAATGGATTGGGAATTTTTGAATGGTTTCGATATTCTATGTATGAATCCCATCATTTTCAAAGATTTACTCGTGATATCACTGATGTGTTCATTAAAAGTAAACTTCGAATCAAGAGTAATTCCTAGATCTCTTATAGTGGTGACTGCATTTAATCGAACATTATTAATGAAATATGCATTATCCTTTGGTCTTCTGTTACGGGTAAAGGTAATAATGTAACATTTTTCAATATTTAAAAACATATCGTTTTGAATACACCAGTTATGTAATGTGCAAAGATAATTTTGAAGCATAACATGGTCAGAATCAGAGGAAATTTTGCGATAAATCTTAAGGTCGTCAGCAAATAGAACAAAATCACAGCGTAACATGGGGCCAAGGTCATTAATGAAGATTAAAAAAAGCAGAGGGCCAAGATTGGACCCTTGAGGTACACCCGACGTTACAATTATGGGAGGTGATTCGTGTTCATTTATAAGTACTAACTGTGCGGTTTTCCAGATACGACTTAAGCCATCTAAACAGATCACCGTGTATTCCAATTTGATCAAGCTTCTGTAATAATATAGTGTGGTTAACTTTATCAAATGCCTTTTGAAAATCTGTATAAATGGCATCTACTTGAGATCTTTCATTAAAAGCATTACAAATGTAATCACAACAGTCGAGAAGATTCGAATTTATGGATCTGTTGGGAACAAATCGGCGTTGATTAATGCATAATTGTGGTTTAAAGTGAGAAAATACAGAGATATAAATTATAGATTCGAAGACCTTTGCAAAACATGATAAAATGCTGATTGGTCGATAATTTTTCACAAAAGATTGATCTCCAGATTTATGTATTGGAACAATATGTGCATTTTTCCACAAATCTGGGAAAGTACCTGTAGATAATTATTCATTATAATATATTATATAAAGTGACTTAATCAACGCGCTGGAACAACAACTTACAAACAACGGAGGTATTTTATTTGGTCCTGGGCCTTTGGATGTATCAATTTTTTCTAAACAAGATTTGATGGTTTCTATGCTAACTATGATTTTGCCAAGATTGAATTGGTTGTTTAGAGTATCATTCGGCCTGGCAGGATATAACGAGGGATCAGATTGAGTATAAACGGATGCAAAATAATTAGAGAAAAGATTGGCAATTTGTTGTCCATTATCTGCAGATATGGAATCCAGATGCATTAATTTGGGAATGCAATTGGTGGTACGCAATGATTTTGAGTATGCCCAGAAAGCTTTAACGTTTTCCTTTATGCCTTTTTCTACAGAGTTAATGTATGATAAATAGTATTCTTTTTGCATTCTTTTAGATCTTTTTCTTAAAATAACAAACTCAGCATGGTCTAATGGGTTTTTATATTTATTAGCCCGCAGTTTTACCTTATTTTTCTCACAATATAATGAAACAAAAATTAACAACAAAAGCATATAATATAAAATAAAATACATTGGCAAAAATGATTAGAAGTCTCAAATAAAATAATTACAAAACAAAAATTGCTGAATTTATCCACGACTATTTGTATCCAGATGTATAAAAGAATTTTGACATTAACCCATTTTAATTGTATAAGTACTTAGGTACATTGTTTCCTGTAACAATTCGCTATTCCAATAACCTTTATCAAACCGTGATATCGAATTCGTGAGTAGAATGGCGTAACTTGACTAGCCGGAGTGAAGCCCTAATTGGCGAAACAATTCTGATGTGTGCTGGTTCTCTGTGGGCAAGGGTGCCTAAAGTGGTGTAAGTGTGAATTTATGGTATTATGTAGTATACGATACGAGGCTCGTGATAGCCGATAATTTACTGCCGTCTGCATGGGGATATTGTTTCCAGGGAACAGCCGAGAAATGCGCTACCCGAGGTTATTTCGGGATAGGAGGATTAATAATTTTGGATATTGCTAACACTCTTTTCAGAGTATTTCATGCTTTTTGGCTAATTAGATATATAGGCAGCAGGTATCTGATTCTTCCATCTTATTTAGAGGGTGGTTTTGAACTAAGCTTAATGTACACAGATTACTGTATGTACGTCTGTATGTATGTATTACTGTCGTATAAATAACAGTATTTTCCTCAGAATTCAGTCATCAGACATTCTTAGTACATGTTCAAGCCACCTCAGTTGTGATTTTTCTATGAAGAGTAGCAGTGGTTCAATGTTCAGATCGTCTCAGATCGTCGTACTTCTTATGTGATCCCATTTTGTAACCCCTTGAAATTTCGTTGGAAGAAGTAAAACTGGCAATTAAGTTCCTTAAAAGACGAAAAGCAGCCGGACTAGATGAAATAAGGCCTGAAATGTTAAAATCTATGGGCAACGAAGGCCTCAGGTGGTTAACGCGAGTTTTCTGAACGGATTGGAAAACGGGTTAGAAGCCTAAAGCCTGGAGGACAGGAATTATAGTCCCAATATATAATAATTTACTATATTTGACTGATTTTATAATAAGTACATACAATTTTATAAAAGTAAGTAACGCGCGAAAGTACAAACTGCTCCCAACCATCTGGAAACTGTGAGACTATGGCATCACCAATTGGAGTATGTTGTGATGCTGAAGGTAATGGAGAGGGGAAGGTGATAGGGAGGTAGGGAAGTACCTGGCTATAAGATCTGGTCCCCAAACAACGTTTCATTTCTGAATGGTGGTTTTACACCAGGGCGATATTGAAAGTGTGTTCCACTCTGGAAACTGCGGCATATATTCTTTACATTATTTTAAATGATTAAATTGTGAAATAATACAAATGATCCAATAAAATTTATATGCTTACGCCGGGATTTGAATCCGCCATCTCCGAACTGCTGGTCGAGAGCCTTATTCTTCCTAACGGAGACCGTTTTATCCATATTTTACCAAATTTTACAATGTTTTATCACGTTTACCAACTTTTTAAAAAATATTTGTTTTGGTTCCACCCATTAAGGGTGATCTTGGCCATTTCTTAAAGTTAGTTACATATTTTAAAAATAAGTTACATTTAAAGTCTTTTAAAATTAGTTTCAGTATCAGTTTTCTAAAATTAGTTACATTATCAGTTTTTTTAAAACTAGTTCCATTTTCAGTTTTATAAAATTAGTTTTCTAACAAAAAAAATTTTTTACGTTGAAGAGACAATTATAAAATTGTAACCTAGGTATATTATGAATACTGAGCGTTCTTCGCCATTCAAAAGAACAGATTTTTCCAAAATTGGTTGCATTTTTTTCCCAGAAAACTGTAGATACATGGAGTAGACAAACTAATATCAACAAATACAGCAAGTGAGTTACATATTATAACAGTTTCTTGAAATAAACAGAACAGAGCTAATAATAGTAGGCAATTAAAAAAAATTACAAAAATATGAGTCTGTGAATAGGGGTTCTTCGCCATTTACAACAACGTATTTTTCCAAAATTAGTTAATTTTATTAAATACAGATTAGATGGAATAGATAAATTATATAAGCAAATACAGGCAATGGGCCGAGATAAATATTCATATGATTATACAAGTTGTACTAACATACAGAGTTGGTATTAATAATTATTACAAAATTGTAGAGTAGGAAGATGTACCGGTTTCCAAAATTACGAACCTGTACAACTGTACACAATAACACTGCAAGAACATATGCATACGTATGGAAGAGAAAATAATGTGATTGATGCTTAAATGATAAGGCCATTTTTATAAATAAATAGTGAATTTAAGGAGAGTTGAGACTAAGAAGGCAGGGTACACTGGTAGGGAATTCAATTTCAAGTTTTACCAATTCATGTATGAAGTTTGAAAATTGGTCACATAGGACACTCAAAAAATTATGGTCTAAGTCTAAAGTATCCTCTGAACCACAATCACAGTTAAGGCGAACTACTATGTGGAACCTGGCGAGATGGCTAATACAACAAGTATGACCTAGACACATTCGAGTTATGGAAGAGATGTATTTTTTAGGCACGGAAGTGTATTTGTAAAACGAGGGTTTTACAAATACACAGGAATAGAAGGTTGAATTAATGAGTACTGGTGACCTTTTATCAGGGAGGATGATTTCCATTCAGAGGACCATTGGCATAGTAACATTTTTTAAAATAGGGAAATAGTCTATAACAGGAGTAGGTGTACTACTTAATGGACCATGGACAATGAATTCCTTAGCAATAAAATCAGCATTTTCATTTCTATCAAGGTGTCCTGGAATCCAAGGAGGCCAAGACCAGTGATACGTGAGCCAGCGACATGGAAAGCAGGAGGTCTCTGAAAGAGCAGATAACAGAGTCACTACTAGAATTGAGAGGGGATGCGCTTATTTTTTGTAGTGAGCTAAGTGAGTCTGAAAGTATGAGGACATTTCTAATGTTGAGAGATTTGACGAGTCGTAAAGCTTCTATGACAGCTATGCATTCAGCAGAGAAAATGGAACGCTCTTTGGGAAGTTTGTGTGGGAAACACAATTTCCTTGGAGGTGCATAGACACTGGCCCCACAATGGGAGTCCGGGCTAAGTTTGGAACCATCTGTGAAATTTTTTATATAATTTGGCCAGTTATTTTCAAGAATTTTGTTGAATTCTGAATCATTGGATTGAGCTGAGTTTTTTTAATATTTTTTTTATATATTCCTATAAATTGGTGCACCTTTGGATAGAAAATAAGACTTTCGTAGGAATATGAGTATACGAGAGAGATTCATTGAGATGGGAGTTTGTGGATACGTCCAGAAAAGGGTTGAAGCTATCATAGAGAAGGGGAGGGGAATGTTTTTTCCAAAATGGATTCTAATTAACCTCATACTTTAACGATTGAAGTTTGGGAATCATGGGATGAGAAGTTATTGAGCATGTTTTGAAAAAATATTTTTCTAGGCATCGCTTTTTTATATTTAAGGGAGGCTCGCAGCATTCACCTTGCGTTGCGTTCAGGGTTGATTGGGAAAGATTTCATGGCTCCTAAGATAAGGCGAAGGGATTTTGACTGAATTTTATCTAATTTATGAGAATTTGAAGTGAACATTGGATCAAACAGACAAGATCCGTAATCGAGATGGCTTCATATAAGAACATTTTACAGAAGTTTTTAAGTTGATGAGTGTGATCACCACCACACTCCGGACAAAATTCTAAGGGGATTGATGTTGGTTTCGCATTTCATGATGACATGATTTATGTGAGAGTTCCAAGTAAGCTTTGAGTCTAAAAACATTCCCAGGAACTTAACTTCCTTGGAGGTAGGGATGATTTCATCGCCAAATCTCACCTGAATATCTGGGAGTTTTTGACGACGAGTGAAGATGACCACTGCTTTTGGAAGGGCAAAGTTCAAGGCCATTACTATTTCACCACGCCAAAAGTTTTCTAAGAGCATTTTTGAATGCTGAACATTGGGGAATATTTGGTAGAATGTTAAGTCATCAGCATATTGGAGTATGTTACACAAGAAACGAATAGATTTTTCTAGATCATATGTGTAAATATTGTACAGGATTAGGCTTAAGACTGACCCTTGCGGGAGACCTTTGAATACGTGTCTAATGTGAGGTTTTTGACCCATCTACAAAAATAGTTCTCTGGGAGAGCAAATTGACAATGAATTGGACCAATTTAGGCGGAATACCTATTGCCAGTAACTTTTCTTTTAGGATGGGGATATGAACATTGTCATACGCTACACAGATGTCTGAAAACACTGCAATACAATATCTACAATATTTTACCATATTTCTCCATGAATTACAACGTTAAATCACTATATCGAACGGGTGTTCTCTATATTGACTGTAATAAGGATGCTGGGTTCTAGTCGGCGAGCTGCTGCGCTCAGGGCCTTATCCGGTTGATATCCAAGATCGGAAGTAAAAAGGCGATTTGTAGTATTGTAGAGGCGGAAAGAAGCGGTCCAGTGAGAAGAAGTAGCCAGAGTATTTGTTGCGGTGAGTAAAGTTCCGATGCGACTTGTGTGGGAGTCCGATAGTGACTTGTGACTGCGAGAGTGTGACGTGTGACTGCGAGATTGTGACTGACTCGTACAGAAAATAGCGCTTTATATATACGCTGCTGCATGACCGTGCACGGTATTGGTCCGCACTCGACAGAAGTACACCGTATTTTGTTGTGCATTTCTTTGCAGCTTTGTATGTTCTCGGGTGAGAATTAAATGATAAAATTGATTTATGTATACCACATTACTCATTTGGCCGCTCCATCTCATATAAACCACTTCTGCATAGCCTTTTTATTAAATTTATAAAAAATCGTACAATGTTAACCAGTGGGTCTATATCCCGACAACAGTATTAAAAAGCCTTATAACTATTTTATGAAAACATTTAAGTACTTAATTTTAACTTCACAGTATGTACGCGAGTCCAGAATTTTAATCTATGTATTTTTATTTGAAATAACTATTGCAGGACTCGCGTAAATTTAAAATTCATTACACAAATTACTGTTCATTTAAATATGAATCATGAGAACGAGCGCGCTGATTGGCTGGTAGTTGGCGGACAGCTGAAATGGCGAAGGGAGGGGATGCGACGTAAATACAGCTGTTTTTTCTTCCTCGGCGGTCAGAAAGCTGTTTCGCATCGTTCGGGCTGCATACACGTTCGATACAATCACGTTTACAAACTTCCACAATATTTTACCATATTTCTCCATGAATTACAACGTTAAATCACGTTTACAAACTTCCACAATATTTTACCATATTTCACCACGATTTACAACGTTTTATCACGTTTACCAATTTCTACAATATTTTACCATATTCCACCACGATTTACAATATTTACAACCACGTTTTAAGTATTTCCATATATTATTTTGTCAAATTTTATTATGTTTTACAATATTTCATAAAACTCAAGATTTTTTTAATATATTAAATATTACCATGTTTAATATATTACAATTTTATTTACAAATTTTAACATATTATCATATTTTACCTTACTTTTCACGTTATCAATATTTTACCTTGGTTACCAATTATTATTCACCAATAAAAATTGTAGTAACTAAGGATATAAAAATAAAAAATAAATTAAACAGCTGACCACACGCCTTTTCTCACAGGGGGGGGGACGTCGTACGTACTGAACAAATTAATTATTATTCAAAACCAAAAAATGATAACATCCAAATGTCCCAGTATCAGAATTCATACTAGCGTTAGGTACCTCAACAATGCTCGTTGCTGTGTCATCACTCCTCACGGTCACTCGGTGCTGGGTGCGGGGTATCGAGCGTTGCATCGGGGTATCGTGCATTGACCTTAATTTCCTCGGTGACTGTGAAAGCGACCAGCCAGTCAACGAACGCAGCGCGATCGACGTTCCGCGAGACTCAAGACTCGCGTTCGTTGTATCCCACATCTCTCGTCTGGCCCTTTCCGAGGAAATGTTACACTGGAGTCATGCCAAAATTTTGAAAAGGAATGTAATTTTGAAAATAATAATTTTGGAAGTAAAGTAGCTCGGAATTGAAATGAATTTTTGAAAAAAAAATTAAATTATTAGATATGGGAGCGATTATGTGTTTTCAAAACTTTGATGTAAAATGTTGCAATTCTATTTATTAATTTCATCTATGTTTTTTTTCGGAATAACCTAAAAAAATTTACGCCCAGATTTAGTTTTTGTTATTAAAAATGACTATATTGGCTAAAATTATTTTACCGGGTTGTTCTTCATCTTCTGTAGGTAGGTACTACGTGAAACCACCGAAAAAATGTGGCTTGAAGGGTTTTACCAAAACAGTCGAAAATATTCATTTTAATAATATTCAATTTTCAAACAACCGTGCAACAACTATTTATTTATTTATTTATTTATAAATAAACGCCCTTTTTCGGGGCTTTTACATATATAGCATAGAAAAAACATTTTATTGTACATAACTGAACTGCCTCAATAACAATATTTTATATTTATTCAAAGATAAATTGAAGATGTCCACTGACTTGGTATAATTGTTTCCCTCCATTAGTATTCTGGGCAAAGAGGAATACATATGGTAGTTAGTCCCAGAATTTCTGCACTGAAATAAATCCTGACTTCTAGTATTACGAAGTGGAATTCGGAACTATTACATTGAAATAGCAAAAATAATAATAATAATAAGTTATTATTATTGTAGAAAGCAATCACTTTGTGGTTTGACATATTTAATAAAATAAAATACTTTTTTGTTTAAAACCACGAGATTCTCGTGGTTTAAAACAAGAAAATCTCGTGGTTTTAAACAAAAAAGTATTTTATTTTATTAAATAATAAGTTATTTATTTCAGCCGAACAGAGCGGTGGGTGCAATACTCGCCATATAAAAGATACTACATACTACTATATATTACATACTATATGAAAAAGAAAAAATAAATTAATAAAAAAAGATTTAAAAAGAAATATATATACACATACTATATGAAAAAGAAAAAATAAATTAATAAAAAAAGATTTAAAAAGAAATATATATACACATATTTATTACTCGTATATCTACTACGGGGGCTTCAGATGAATTCTCCATGTTTGGTGAAGAGGCGCGCCCTGCCACTGGGCCACGGCCAGGACGAGAGTGTTCTCCGATCTTTGGTAGCGCTGTCTCACCCCGGCTATTCTGTGGCGCATCAAAGCGGCGAACCCATGTACTCTTCTTTCTACGAACATCTGCGAGGCACTGCATCGCCAAGGTAGGCCTAAAACTACCTAAATAAATTAAATGGAAAGACGTATTAGTGATAACATTAAAAAAATATATGTATCTGTATCTACCTATATAAAGGATCATCTGGGAGTCAATGGATAATCGCCGCATCATCTCCATCCATCGCTCATTGAATGGAGAACTGACATGGGCGATCGATGATGATTTCTAGGAGAATTTTCGGTAACTTCTCATCGTTCCCAAGTATGAGCATGGGTGAGCGATAAATATTGATAGGATAAATTTCGGTAACTTCTCATCGGGCGATCGATAAGTATCGATAGGATAACTTTCAGTAACTTCTCATCGTTCCCTAATATGAGCATGGGCGATCGATAAGTATTGATAGGATAATTTCGGTAACTTCTCATCTTTCCCTAGTATAAGCATGGACGAGCGATAAATATTGATAGGATAAATTTCGGTAACTTGTCATCGAGCGATCGATAAGTATTGATAGGATAACTTTCAGTAACTTCTCATCGTTCCCTAATATGAGCATAGGCGATCAATAAGTATTGATAGGATAACTTTCGGTAACTTCTCATCGCTTCCTAGAATGAGCATGGGCGAGCGATAAATATTGATAGGATAACTTTCGGTAACTTCTCATCTTTCTCTAGTATAAGCATGGACGAGCGATAAATATTGATAGGATAAATTTCGGTAACTTGTCATCGAGCGATCGATAAGTATTAGGATAACTTTCAGTAACTTTTTCAGGAAGCGACATCACTCCAAAGAAGTGTATAAAACTACTGGGTGTCAATCTGGACGCTGATTTTTCCCTTAAAACTCAAGTGAACAGAACCGTAAGCACGGGCTTCTTTCAATTAAGGCAAATTAAAGCAGTAAAGCGAAACCTACCAACGGAGGCGACTAAATTACTAGTCAATTCGTATGTCATTTCACGTCTAGATTATTGCAACGGAATATATGCCAGTCTTCCGAAATATCAAATCAATAAACTACAATCCGTTTTCAACGCTGCGGCAAGACTTATCACCGGCGTATCTAAATATTCCCACATTTCAGAGCATCTCAAAAATCTTCATTGGCTCAAATGTCCTGAAAGAATCCAGTTTAAGCTCTGTTGGATGGTATTTAAGTCCCTCAACGGAATGGCCCCGACTTACTTATCGGAATTGTGTATTCCAGAAAATTCCAATTCTCGACAGTTAACCCTGAGATCAGCAGCGTCATCAGCTTTCGGAAGGTTAAAGGAACCAAAGCGTGCACCAGATACTAAGTTCGGTGAGCGCGCTTTCGGAGTGTCAGGACCCAAAGCCTGGAATGGACTGCCACACGACTTAAGGATGATCACAAATTCAGCGGAATTTAGAACTAAACTTAAAACCCACCTTTTCAGACAGTCGTACCCTTAAATTCAAAAACCTTTCACCTTAACCTTCAATGCCCGCGACATTGTAAAAATAACTCATTTGTTAAAAAAAAAATAATAAATAAATAAATAAATAAAAAAATAAATTAAAAAATTTTAAAAAATTAAAAAATCAGTTATAAGCTTTATGTAAGGGTCATTTCATGAAGATTCCCTAAAGACTCCTAAATTTTCCAGTCTCTCAAAATAAATACAACTATACTTTTGCCACTAATCTTTTAATGTAAATTCATGCAAAGTCCAGTGTTTTAAATATAATGCCCTCCGCGTGCAAGACCGTATCTTCTGCAACTATCTTAACGTATCTATTAACTTTCTAATTTCTCGGAAGTGACCTGCCAGGTAAGTATGTTTCTGTATCTGTTTGTAAATAGTTAAATTAGATAGAACCTAGGAATTAATAATAAGCTGTACAGCGCCCTTGAGGTGATTTTTCACAAAAACGGCGCTCTACAAATTATCCAATTATTATTATTATTATTATTATTAACTTCTCATCGTTCCCTAATATGAGCATGGGCGATCGATAAGTATTGATAGGATAGCTTTCGGTAACTTCTCATCGTTTCCCAGAATGAGCATGGGCGAGCGATAAATATTGATAGGATAAATTTCGGTAACTTGTCATCGGGCGATCGATAAGTATTGATAGGATAACTTTCAGTAACTTCTCATCGTTCCCTAATATGAGCATTGGCGATCGATAAGTATTGATAGGATAACTTTCGTTAACTTCTCATCGTTCCCTAGTATGAGCATGGGCGAGCGATAAATATTGATAGGATAAATTTTGGTAACTTCTCATTGGGCAATCGATAACTATTGAAAGGATAACTTTCAGTAACTTCTCATCGTTCCCCAGCATTATTGTAATAAGTAACAGTTCACAATGACTGAATGTTCCTAATATATTCGACGTCGACTGAGCGATACGTAAGCGATCTGCAGTTGTCCTAGAGAACGATGAGAAGTTACGGAAAGTTATCCTATAAATCCTTTTTGATCGCCTGTGCTAGGACCCTTGAGCCTATCGGATGCAGACAATGATTTTGGTTTTTCGACACTTTTTTTTGTCACTTCCATGTACTGCCCCAGAAGGTGGCTAGTCGATGACGAAGTAAAGCGGAAGTTGCAATAAGTTGCCTACAGGTATGCAAACACACCCTCAGCTTGTCCCATTGGACTGCCGGGTATTGTGTCGACAGTTCTGGCTGGCTAGTCGGTGGCGAAGTAAGGCGGAGAATACGTGCACCCTCACTTCAGTGAATATCGTGGAAGGACTGCAGAGCCTTGCTAGTTGCAATAAGTTGCTTTTAGGTATGCAAGCACACCCTTAGCTTGTCCCATTGCACTGCCGGGTATTGTATCTACAGTTCAGATGCACCTGGCAGAGCAGAATGTCTTAAAAAGTTATTTTCTGACATCGTCGCTACAATGGTAGATCCGCTTTGAGAGCATTTCGGCTCTTTATTAATCGCTCTTCCTTGTCGTTCCATTTCTTCTATATCCTTCTTATCTTCGGTAAGGATGATACGTCCCAGATATTTAACCTGAAGCCACAAGTAGTTATTTTTTTTTGTTGTTATCTTTGAAAACGACAACGACTGACTTTTTAGAATTGTACATCAAGCTTTGTGAGTGTGCGTACTCTTCACATATTTGCAAAAGTCGTCTCATCGCTTTAATCGAGGGTGTAAGCAACACCATGCTATCCGCTTAGTTAATATTGTTACTGCCTTATCCGCAATATGGCAACCAATTCGTGAGTCGTTCAGCTCTTGAAGAAAGTCGTCAATTTACACATTGAATAGACTGGGAGACATATTCCCTCCTTGCCTGACTCCTAATTCCAGAAATAAGGGTCTTTAAGAAGCTCGTGTCGATCGAATTTAATTTTTCTGTTGTCCATACCAAATAACCAGCTAATTGACAATTGCGGCTAGAACATCTCGCTTTATAAGTTTTTCCTATAATAAGTGGTGGGAAACACGATCAAAGGTCTCGTTTAGGTCAAGAAAACACCTGTACCTCTTGATTTTTATTTCTTCTTTTAGTAGTACACTATTGTTTGTTTGACTCAGTAAATGACCAAATCGGTTGATGAGACTTTCTTGAAGCTGAAACCCTGGTTACCTGGTTATCCTGGTTGTCGCCGAGGAAATCGGTTGCTTATATCGATGCTTTCAGTTGATTGGATTTTAAGATTAGTATGATAACAGTTTGAGTCGTTCATCGAAATGTGTGTTTCTTATGGTGATTTGGCAACTCAACAACATGCAACTTCAACACCTTCTTTTTAAAGTCATGAAAAAAAATATTATAATTGGTTAAGTAAGTTATGTTAGGTTACATTAGGTTAGGTTGTGTGCGATTTTTCAATTTTTTTTTCTTAATTTTTAATGACTTTTTAAAGGGTGTTGAAATGACATATGTTGAGTTGTCGTGGAATCGTTTCTTACGAGGATGGAATTTAAGACAGCCAGAATAGCATAGAGCTGATCTCCTGCATACCTTTGTGCTCAATACCTAATCATACCCTAGACACCTAGGACGGTTTGCTTAATCGTGCAAAGTAAAGAAGTCTTTAAAATCGTTGGCTATGTTTTCATCTCCTGTAATTTTGTTACGAAACTTTGAATAAATATTCACTCGAAAATAGCAAAGAAATAAAATAAATCTTTAATTTTTTCTCCACATAACTTTGAGGTAAACATATCATCAACTAAATCTTGATTTTTTACAAGTCAAATAATTTAAATTCTTATTTTCACTCATTAATAGTTAGGGTAAGAAAAATGTTGAATTTTCGATCTAGTCTCCAGTAAGACTCCATCCAGATATAAAAACACCCATGGCCCTACAATAATATTATTTCCTGTTTTATGTTCGTCACACCATACTACGCAGATACAAAGATACTATTTTTAACCTCGGCACGAGAACCCCACCAACTTCAACAACAGTCTGATGATACGAAGATCGATGAAGCAACATCTACACCATACAATATCCATAGTAAATAGACACTACACACCTATTTCTGATACCTACAATATATCGGTCTACGGTCTATGATATAGACTGCACCTTTCTTGTTTTGACTGGATCGGTGCGGTAAATAATAGCACATTTATAGACGGCAGATCTTCCCCTGTTGTCCAAATCCTCTGCGAATAATGTTTTCGACGTCGTTAATGTATTATTAATTATTATTAAGTAATTATTTTATGTTAAGTCTCTCATAATTCGCATGGTAACAGCCGGATGACAGTTGAGCGACTCGTTTGATGATAATTAAATAAGTAGACTGGTTTTTAGTTGATCCTTTTACCTCATAAGCTTTACCATAATTGCTAACATATTAAGCACGTTAAAACTTCTTTTGATTTGGAATTTTTTTAATGTATGATGCGAAACTTTTTTAGCTCCGCCACCCACACGATACACAAAATAGTGAGAAATGAAAGATAAATTAGTTTTTTTGTAAATTCATTGGTTGGTTCAACTTTACCGAGACCTACTATAGGTAATCGGAGGATTTCAGAATCTTTTGGGTGATCTTATACTTGTGTATTGAGAGCCTGTAGTTATTGTTACTACCGTGATCTGTAGAATTTGTTTATGTTTTTTATATTGAAGTCAAATCAAATAATGTCATTATGAGATATTATTATAAATTAATATGATAAAAAAATGTTTTAGTTCTGCAAGCACATATTTTAGTTTTTATTTAGGTGACAGATGTTTTGGCGCTGTAAGCCATTTACTAACTGCGGTTATCCTCACTTACCGTTAAAATTTTGGTTTTCCACTCCAGAATAATTCGAAATTGTTTTAAAAACATTTAAGATAAATCTTCCAGAAAAGGGGAGAGCAAGTGATGGATTTCATTGAAAACGTAGATAATCGTTCTATTATTACTAAAATAACCATTTTTAATGAACTAATCTTAATCACAATTTGGGAGGCGGATATGAGTACCGCCACCCCGGGAACCTTTATTGGGTAACCAATATCTTTGCCATAGGTCACCCCAAGGGGTTCACCACGTTTGGTGATTTAGCAGGGGTGCCCGGGTTCATGGGGTGAGGTTTGTCTAGGTCTTGGAGGCGGATAACCAGGACACACTGAACTCCAGATTCCTACCCACCCGTTAAACCCTTTTCCTTCTCAGAATTCTCCTCCATTTCCTTTCCTTAAAAAATCCCTCCAAACAGCATCCCCAAACATGACATAGGCCCCGAGGGAGATTATTTCATTATTTTATTTTTATCGGTGACCGGACAACTCGGAATGAAACCAACTCAGAACCATCTCAGATAAGTCATTTAGAGTGATAAAAAATGTGTATAAAAAATTGATTATATAGGTTATTATTTTATTTATTTTATTTATCAAAAGTATACAATACAGAATATAGTATATTATATAAAGCATTGTACTCCCAGGAGTTAATAAACTCATTGCGGGAATGATACGCATTACATGAAACATATAGCTGTATGTATTAAATGGACATATGATGGGGACATACACAACATTATTATTTCAGATAGTCAATTAATAAGATGAAGTTTGAGCATGTTAGTTTGGGTCTTTTTACATTGACTTGCACGTTTGATCTCGTTGGGTAGTTGATTATATTTTGTGTGAGCTATGTATTCTAGGGATCTTAGTCCATATTTTGTTGATTTGATTTTTGGTATATGAAGTTTGTTGTGATTTCTTGTGTTGTGTTGGTGTACGTCGCAATTGTAATAGAGTGTAGTGTTGGAATGTGCCGAGTGTTGAATTACTTGTAATATAGTTTTAGTTATTTCAAAAGTGGGAATGGTATTAAAAGGAAGTATTTGGGTGTTTCTGTAGATGTCTTTGACATGTGTGTCCCAAGGTAGACTGAAAATATTTCGCAGGGCTCTATTTTGGACGACTTGGACTACTGAAATCATTTTTTTTGTAGCAAATCCCCAGATTCCGGCGAGATATATTAGATGTGAGTGAATCATAGCATGGTAAATCGATTTTAATAGAGAGGGAGGAAGTAACCCGCGAAGTCTATATAAAACACCAGTTATAGGAGTAATTTTGGATAGAACATGTTTAAATTGGTGATTCCATGTGAGTTGTGAATCAATGAAAAGGCCAAGATATTTTGTAACATCAGCCCTTTCAAGGCGGTTATTATCAAGACATATTAAGACTTACATTTTTTTTATTTGCAAACAGTATGTAATGTGTTTTTTTTATGTTTAGGCTAAGTTTGTTTAGTCGCAGCCAGTTTGCCAGGCAAGCTATATCCCTTTCCATTTCCTTTTCAAGTTCGTTTAAATCATTATTGTGATAAAGAATCACTGTATCATCTGCATAGAGTTGTATTGTACCCTTAAGTCCCCATTTAGCAATATCATTTATATATATTAAAAATAGTAATGGTCCAAGTACGGAGCCCTGAGGCACGCCACATTTTATCGTTACCATGCTGCTTGTCCCTTTTCCAACAAAGGTCTGACAGTGTCGGTTAGAGAGGTAGCTACACAGTTACGTTAGTTTAGGATTATCGGCTATTTTAAAATTATTTTTTTCATTGCTTTTAACGACATTTCAAAGAGGATTTGTGACTTTATTCTCAGTTGGCATGGAATCGGGATAATCATAACCTCTAAATAAAAATAATTCAACACCACTCTAAAACAGTGAGAACTTTTTTTCTCTTATCTAACTCAACTTTCTCTTTGTTTCAGGATTTAACCAGACGCCGGGTGATTGGGGGCAGAAGGGTGAGTCACCAGCATGAAACTATTTGGGGCCATTCAGAGTGCTAATGACATTCAGCATGGGGAGAATGTCTTCATTTACTGAAAAAAATATCACAATATTTTATAATAATTTCAATTAAAAAATTACTTAGTTTTAAGGCGTTAGATAAGAAGATAATTGATAACCAATGTTTTCACATTTTTACATACATTTTAATTTGTTTCTTCTACATTAAAGTGATTATTTTCTTAAAGATGCTATTATTTTATTATGGTTTCCTTTTTTTCATTAATCGTATGAAATTTTTTCTCTTAGATTTTACTCAGGTAATTTCAAAAAGCTTCATAAAAACTATTCTGAAAAGTGATAATATTGTAGATGTAACTGTAATAAAAAAACGTATTTATTCTAAAAGAGATTATTTTTATCAATATTATGAAATGCCTATCTACTTACTTACTTTGGAAGAAGTCACCTATTACGTTTCCCAAAATATTGCATTTGCTCTTAAAAAACTTTTTCTGTATTTTGGTTCCTTGATGATATTTTTTGTTGCGCCACTGTAATCGAGTAGCTCCATACAAAAGGTTGGGATATCCATTGTGTTCGGGCCTAACCAACTTGAAAACAATTCTCATTGAATTCTAATTAGACTTTATTGGATGATTGGAGAAGTTCGGCTACCAAACTACAGATGGCAATCTATATTGAATTAAATAAAGTGCTACACTTTAAAGCTGAAAATATGTGCGACTCTAAAACTTATCGTCTAAAAAGCAGTAGAAATCTAAAATAGAATTTAAAAATATAAATAACACGTAAAACCGTTCTTCGAAGGATACAAATAAATTATGTTTGTTCTTGTTTCGTAATGTAACATTTAATTTTAACAATAAATTATAAATAAGCAGTGGGTTGCTAGGTACCTACCTACTACCTAGGTACCTACTAAATAGAAGTGTAGTGCATTCTGTAATATTAAACCTAATGTGCGAGTCACGCGAAAAATAAATATCAAAAGAAATAAAAAAAATGATATATAAATTTATTTTTAATTTTTAATTTTTCGTAAGTAACGTAGATACATATCTATGCCGTAATAGACAAATATTTTTTTATTTATTTTTTAGCGCTGTGCAATTTTTTATCGTTATGTAAGTTTGTCACCCTAAATATGGATTAGGAATTAAAACATGAATTTCCCTCTAATATTTACCGAAAAAGGGAAAAAATTACAAAATGTGTTATATTTTGCAAATAATACGTGTAAACCTCTGGGATTACTTACTGAGTATGCTGAGATACCATTTTTGTTACGGAAAACTTGAAACCCGACCTATTATATTTTCAAGTTTATCTACGATTATCTAATGATTTTAAATTGTGGGTATAGGTAGGATCATTACTATTTATTTATTATTTATTTATATGTATTTATTTTTTCCCATTATTTTCCCACAAGTAATAAAACAAAAGTAAGTATATATCTAATAGGAACCCACTAAGGCACTACCAGCTTGTAGGAAATAAAACGAACAATGAGCCTGTTAAGTATTGGATCAATTTTTAATTTTTTTAATAATACACCTACAATGATATCTAATATACCTACCTACCTTTTTATAAGGAGTTAAATTAAGTTTGAAATAAAAAATTAGGTGAATTAATATGTCGATCGAGTTGTTTGGCGGTCCGTCCTCTCTGCCTACCCCTGCGGGGAAACGGCGTGATGGTTAGTTAGTTAGTTAGTTACCGAAAACTTACAGTGCACGTCAATGGTACGTAATTATTATTATTATGGTTATTTATTATTAATTTATTTTATATTTTTTAATTTATTTTATATTAATAATAATAATTATTAATGGTACTTAATTTTTTTTTTATTATTTTTTTGTAATTTAAATTAAATTTTATAACGTTATTATTAAGTTCAACAGGTGTTGTAGTTTTTTGCTGAACCAAATAATAAGATTATTAAATATACTTAATTGAAATATATTTTTTTTAAATTAAATGAAATTCTACAAATTAAAAACATAAAATATGTAGATATTTATAAAAACAATTAATATTTACGATGATGTCTTTGAAAATTTGTATGATAAAGATAATGAATGGAAAATTGTGCATGTAGGGAATTATTTGAATTTTATTTTAAACTTTCAAACAATTTTTTATAACTTAAGCGAACTAAGTAATTAATATTGTAATGTAGTCAATTGTTAAACATTTGAGTTTGTAAAAAAGGTATCATTCCTACATTACACTTTAGTATCCACCAAAAATATTTTTATTCTCTAGAGGTCAGGAAGGGTAACTTTCCTTATAGGGTGCTAACAGTTCGCCTCAGATATGAAGGCGAGTTTTTATTTTCTTTTAAATATATTAACATTCTTTCTTTAGTATAAGACCTAGCCATCTAAAATAGTTTTAATAACGTTTTATGAAACTCACCTTCACAAAAATCTAAATAATAAGTTATAGTGAAGTGATTGTGCATAGCACGTCAACAAACTGTTGGCCAGATTTTGTTCTGTGCAAGTCATAAATCAATACATAATAATGATTAACACAGAAACGGAAGGTGTTAGTTGTCAAACAAAGGAGAAGAAACGCTCGGCACAATAATAGAAGTATTTGACGAGAAACCGTTTGGGTATTTTTATGCCGTCGTAAAACATTAGGTCTTATTGCGGGCGTGAGTGCATAAAAAAGTTAACAGCCATTCGGGATCTTACCACCTAAGAATGAGTAAAAAAATCATGTGTGAAATTATCGGTCAATAACACATGTCATATGGAGACATGACAATAACATAAAAAAGTAACGCCGCCCCACTACCTCCTTACTCCTTACTGCGCTCAGCGCTGTATAACCAACCACAAGTACCGATAAAAGTGCTGCAGTAAAGAAGGCAACCGAGTGCCCAACTGCCCGTTCCCGCTACCACCGTACCTCCACAACACTACAACAGGTAGGTGAGACTATTTCCTTTACGGTTATTCGAGTATTTGTATAATTTTATATGGATTATGTTATGTTTTTAATGGATTATTAATAATTTAGGCGGCATTAGGAGCATGGGATGAGGTCCTCCGGAACGGGAGTGCCGTTCTGTAGTGTGTGCGAGTTCGGGTTCTCGGAGGCTCGGAGCTGGAAGCTGTCGTACGGTGTACAGTGGAGCCGGAGGGCCAGACCGGGGGGCATGGGGCGCGGGACGCTCATTGGTCGGGCCGCCAGCGAACTGCGCCGCCATTGGTCGGAAAGCGGGGAGGGAGAACCGCTGTCACCGCCATTATTTATCGGCAGGCCTCGACTGAACACCCGTTATCTCTTTCTAATGTGCGAAACGCAGGTAAGAATTAACGAGTACAACCGTTTTCTGTTAATGTCCGGTTTTTCGGTATCGCGGGAACGTGGGCCGTTTGAAAAATGAGTGTCGGCGTCTCGCTCGCTCCGCCTCGCCGCGGTATGGCCGTCACCTCCGACCGTGCTGGAGCGGGGAAGGGGGCGCGGGGCGGAGGCGCGCTATGGCGGCGAGACGAGCCGGATCGGGTCATTAGAAGTCCGCGAGGATAGCGAGAGGCACGCTGCACGCCGCACGCCGCACGCCGCACGACGCACGCACGCGTTCCGAGCCCAGCACGTCACGTTCCCGAGGTGTTCGCGAGTTCCCGCGCGACGTCGAGTTACCCCGCGTTCGGCGGTGCCCACGTCGTGTTCCCGGGGCATGGCGCGTGCCGCCCCGGAGTCATGAGCTCCAAGTTCATCATCGATAGCATGCTCCCCAAGTACCAGCAGCCTCTGCACGGAAACCTGTTCTCGGGGGCTCTGGAGTTGGGAGGCTCTCCACCTAGAGCGGGGGCGGGGTCCCCCGCGCAACCATCGCGCATGTATCCCTACGTGCCTCACCACCAGCAGTTCGGCGGGGCCCCCGTGGTGGGCGGCTTCCCGCCCGCTGCGCTAGCGGCCGCGGCTGCCGACGCGGACAAGTCGTGCCGCTACCCGGCCGCGGACTCCGTGGTCAACTACCTGGGCCACCACCAGAACGGGGGCGCGTCCAGTGCCTCGGTGTCGGCAGCCTCAGCCTCCATGGCGGCGGCAGCGCAGTTCTACCACCAGGCGGCCGCTGCGTCCGCCGCCTCGGCTGCCTCGGCCGACCCCCTCGGCTCCTGCTCGCAGCAGGCCCCCGCGCCGCAGCCCCTGCCCGACCTGCCGCGCTACCCCTGGATGTCAATCACGGGTCAGTACAACATCCAACATCTTCCACGTCCGCGTCCTCTCCAGGCGTCATCAAAAGTCCTAACACGTCCCAGTTGTGTTGTTGTGCCCGATTCCCCCAGTGACCTCGTGTTCCTTTTGATGACGTCTGAGAGGACCTTAATGCTTGTTGCTAGTTTATTCCCATTTGTGAAAACTCTGCAATGGAAAATGTATGCAATCTGAAAAAGTTTAAGTAGAATTTCAGTGGTAGCTCAAAGTGAACTTCCTTTTGCCTGCATCATTCTGTGGAAGACCATTCCCCTTCCCGTAGAGTTAAACAGTAGGGCCCTCTCTACCGTTCTACTTCAGTTTAGTAATATGTGGGAGCAACTAAATCTCTGTAGGTACTTTTTGTTACGCCCACTTTATTATTTATTGTTTAGTTCATCATTTCCCAAGGCCAAATTGTAGTTTCGTTGATTCAAATTCATAACAGAACCTAAAATAACTTCAGAGGCATTCATTTACATGTTACATTGAAAATAAAAATGGCCGCCCTGGACACCACTGTAGAATGTTAAGTTGTTTGGGACCTGTGTTGTGATATAAACTGTTGGAACTTAAACCTAGCATACCGAGAGAATGTTATCTGTCTTTTTTATTGTTGCCCATGGCTTGGTTTTGTCTTAGCTGCCAATTACTACGTAGGTACAGATACCTATTATAGTATTTTAGTATACTGTATCATCTACAATGAAAACTTTGTGGGAGTAAAGTGCCACTTCCAGTACCTATAGAATGATGTCATTAAATAGGTAGTACCCACAGTGTACTTCAATGATTATCCTATAAACTATTGCATGCTTGCTGTTTATTATAATCTTTATTAAGTGTGTAGTTTCGATGATAAAATTGCATGCAAGTAGTCATGTAGGTAAGTACCCAGTAGATAGACTAGGTAGGATAAACCTAGTTATTAGCAAATAGGTACTAATTTCAAATCGTAATTAAACATTCGCTATCATTAAACTATCAATTAGGTTACATAAAACCATTTTATTGCAGATTTATTACAATAAAACAGAACATTATCATTCTGTTTATGGTAATAGATGATAAGCAGTTTTATAGGTACTTACCGACCATTTTAATTATTTAGATAACCTGCCAAAGAAGGTTCAAAGTAAACATGCAATAATTTTAGCTTCTTAACAACGCTTTTGAGAAAGTGTTTGTATCTAGGATACGATCCAATAATGTTTATTCAATTATTGACAACAAATTTAATGATAACACTGCCTTAATTAAAGAAACAATAATAATACTGCATTATTTGATTAACTGTTATAATCAGGTCATAATAAATTATTTGATAACAAACGGACTGCAATAAATCAATTAAACCATTAAAAATCAACAATAACTTAAATACCTACTTAATTAGGTGAAGAAAACTTAATGTTTTATTGATATTATCGGATAATTAACAACTTGCTTTATTTTATTTAATTAATTGTAATGCAGGTGCAAATGGCGTAAACATACAATATTGAACATTTAATAATTAGGTAATCAGCAGTTTTTTAAATATCTCAACGCTTTTTTCTTTTCGAACTGAAAAAAAAAACATTGTACATAAGTAGATACCTACTTACCTACTAAACTAGATAAAAAATAATGGTGTCATTTAGTTGAAACGTCACCTCGTGAGTCATGAGCGCTATGCAAATATTGAAAAATACTGGATTATATTTAATCTCAATACGTAGGTAGATAGGACCTACCTATATCAAAAACTTTATTGTAATTAGATTGAAGGACATTTCAGAAAAAAATTAAGTTATTATTTATTGAAAGTAGGTACAATTCTTGTCTTTTCCCATATTCTTGTATATTGGTCAATTAAAATCTTTGATTAATGTTAGGCGGATTCATTATAACTCCAGTACTTAGGTACCACAGATTCCATCATCAGTAGGCACTGGCGGCCATAGAATTAAAAAAAAAAAAAACATGAAGTGTTGTAGGCGTGTTTCGTGATCCAATTATAGGCCAAATTTCGGCCTGTATTTCCACAAGTACTGTATCATTATGATTACGAAATTCAAATTGGATGGCGACATAGGATTCTAGGCAAGTGTAAAAGAGACAGACCACCACATTTCCATTTAAATTTGTATGAAAGGCACTTCTAGTGTTATATTCATTATTCTATGGAGGCGGCCATCTTAGTTTCTACTAGCGTCGCGTGGCGGTGCGTAGCGTCGGGACGCGTAGCGTCTCGGTTTGCGCGGTCACGTTTTTTTTAATTTTCGGTGGTTGCTATGAATGGTTTGTTATTACATAATCAAATTTTATCATTAAGTACATATAATTTTACAATCTAACTAATATGTAAGTACTTAACTTCACACTATTGCTATGTTCATATAGTGGAAGGTAGAGATTAGCTTTTGGTTACCAATGCCAATAGAAATTGATCCTCTTTATGCAAACACGTCTAATCAACCCCTATTGAGGTATGGGTACATATTACAATACCCAGCCGATGAAGTTCGTATTCTTAGGCATATGCTGAAATATTTTATGCTATTTTGCTGGGTTGTCTTCTTAGTAATCGAAAATGTTATCAAAACCTTCAGCATTTTTTAAAATGTTTAGAACATCTGCTCAGGAATCTGCCATCTACTTTCCTTACTAAAATCACAATTTGGTACCAGGGAATTTAAAAAGAGGAAATGCAAAGATAACGACGTTTTCCCCCTGTCGTTTTTGTATGACCGAATTACGAATGAAAAGATCCAAAAATAATGCAAGGCCGATGTAAACGTACCTTATGCATAAGATTAAGAAAGGGACGCTTAGGCAATCTGTTCACGTACGGCGGATGCACAAAGAAAGGAGTGTCAGGAGAATACATGACGCAGAAGTGAACGGAAGAAGCAGTCGGGGATGTTCCAGGAATGCGAATGAAGCAAGGAGTGTTTGCCGGTTGAAGATTTGTTTTTGTTTTTCTTCGAACGTCTGCTATGTATACCTAAGACAATATACAAAATTAACCGTATATAACTAGAGAAAATTCCATAATATTTTAACTACCAATAAGTTATATCTTCGCTTGTCGCATCAAAATTTTTCCTTGTAACTAATTGTTCAAAATATGCTAAGATTGAATATTGAAATAGGTAGGTGCGTTTCACGCTAAATTATTGAATCTGTGTCACCTCACAATTCAATTAGGTCTACAACGCCCTCCGTAGTCGAGGGGTAAGGCTCTCGACCAGCAATCCATGGTCGCGGATTCAAACCCTGGCGTTGCATACATAAATTTTATCTAATTAATGTGTTATTTCACAATTTATTCATTAAAAATAAAGATACCTATTTGTACGGTTTTGTGACAGCTTAGAATCATGCAATTTCAACAACCCTTTAAAAAGTCATTAAAAGATATTAAAAAAAAAAATAGCTCATAACCTAACCTAACGTAACCTATTTCATTCCCCGATTGGGGATGCCATAGTCGCAGTAGCTCCAGACGGGAGCAGACGGTGCGGTAATCACATAAAAAAATGGTAATTTAAATAAAGGTTGATATTTATTAGTTCAGATTCAAGGGAAAAATGTCAACAAAGTTTTTTTTACCAATTGAAAGAATTTTACAATAAGTACTTTTTACCTGTATGCCAACATTTTGATAATGTTCCTATGTATTTACCTTCTTACCTTTAAAATCTTCTTACAAATAAAGCGACAGATCTCCTTTTGCAAACTTTAAGTCTATTCTCATCCTAAATGATATGTTTCCTAACGGTAAAATCAGTACGTTTGTCAGGCAAAGTATTAGTATTTATGTATGATATAAAATACCTGATATAAATTCTGTTCTTAGACTGTTTTTCATCCGCAAACATTTGCCTCCCACCAGTCGTGCAGCGTTTGATCCGCTAGACTTAACTCTAAATGACACGACCAATAAATTGTGCAATAAATAATTAACGACCCATACAAACGCAACGGCACGATAAAGTTTATCGAGCTGCCGTTAGCGGGCTATAACGACCCGTGTACTACTATTAGGGTAGCAATAACGAATTATTTATGCGGAAAACAAAGTAGACTCACATTGATTCACTTGGATCTTCGAATTATGTCCAGTAATTATTGTAATTACAAACTTACGCATGCTTGTGAAGGGCCTCGTGTATCCCAATAAAGGTAGTTCTTCCCAATGTTCTGTAATATTCTTATTATTCAATATGTTTCTTGATGATATTCATTTCATGAAATGACAAGGTCAGATTTAATAGTTTTTCTATACAAAAAAAGGAATCATAAAATTATTTACGCCAATAACCCAACAATTTTTTAAAAATAAAATTGCTAAAATCGAAATTAAAAACGCAAGTCTAATTTCATTACTATTAGCCCCTAACTAACTGTATTAATTACCACTTTACACGAAACTAAATTAACACATTTAATTAAACAGAATTATTATATAAGCTACCCATTTTTTTTTTTCATTTTAAATACATAAATAAAAAAAGCAAGCCTTGACAAATATTTTTCAATGTTAAATATTTTTTATAGAATTATTTAAAAATTTTCGGGCGTGTCCGTGGTAATTTTTGGTATGCAAACTGAAAGCATAGTGTTCCCCCCTTTCACGATTGATTAATAATAATAATATTTGGCTTATTTAAAAAGCGCCAATTTCCTGAAAAATCATCTCAAGGGCTCTGAACATATAAATATATAATAAAATAAAATTAAAACGATAGACTTACAACTAAGATTTAAAATATAACTAGTGACTTACTTCTAAGACTTATTAAATCATGTATCTCACCATAATACAAAATGAGATAACATACATATATGAGTTCATTTCAGGCTGTGAGAAATGTCTCCCAAAATAAGGGTTAAGAAATTGTTAAATATAAACTGACAAAACCATTTTATTACAGATATACCATCAAAAACTATTAAATAAATGTTAATGAATCGGTAATTTACACCTCATGAATGTTGGATTTAGCTACTTTTTTTTTATATGAAATACCGCACAAGAGTCCCAACTGCTCCCATCTGGAGCCAGTGAGACTATGGCATCCCCAATTGGGGTATGTTGTGAGGCTGAAGGTAGTGGGGAGGGGAAGGAGATAGGGAAGAGGAAGGTGGGGAAGTACCTGGCTATTCAGATCTGGTCACTAAACACGGCTAAAGCCATTTCAAGCAACGTTTCAATTCTGAATGGTGGTCTTACACCAGGGCGATACTGATAGTATCTTCCACTCTGGAACGTGCCGCAAATATACTATATATTATTGTAAATGAATAAATTGTGAAATAACACAAATTAATCAAATAAAATTTATTTGCGCACGCCGGGTTCGAACCCGCGACCTTCGGATTGTGAGTCGAGAGTCTTGCCTCGGGACCACGGAGGCCGTCAGTACTACTACTAATGGTCACAAAACTCATGAAGAGTTTTAATGCTTTTTGTTCATAACAATCTTTCTCTCCAATCTCACGTTGTGCGTCGGCCAGTCCGATCTACTATATTGTCCACGAAGCGTTGTTTTGGTCTGCCTAAAGGCCTGGTAACAGATGGCTTGACTTCGTAAACTGTCTTAATGGCACTGTCCTCCCCCGCTCAGCATACATGATCAATCCATGCCAGTTGACTGACTCTCACTGCTTGTTATGAAGGACTGATGGGTCAACGAATATATGTCTTGTGGTGTCCTTTGGGACAAATGCTGCCGGATATTGCGTGCGTGCATTTTGTATTGCTGGTCCGGTGACATTGAACAACTTTGAAAGTTCAGGAGATACCGAGCTTCGGTGCTCTAAAGTTGATATTTATAAGCCACCATACTTGAAAGAGACTATTGAATTCACTCCGGATAAAAATATCTTCATAAAATAAGCCAAATCTTTTGTACTATAATCTATTTGTAGATTCAATAGTATGCAGGTACCTAGTTTCATTCTTGTTTCACTGGATGAAAAATTTAAAATGCCAAAAAAATACGTAGGTATCTAAAAAGGCTAAGATAATTATTGTAAGATGTCATTTTTCAACGATACATGGATAAGACCTTGAATAGTCTCACCTTCGATCTAAGATGAAATAATAGCGTGAAGATACATTTACTGAGACAACGCGTATGGATTAACTGAACAATTGAAATAGGTCCGGTAGACACTCTTGTACGGGTCGTTCATACAGCTATTTCATTCGTAGATGCATTCTTTGAATGGCTAGCTTTTTTATAAGCGGTGCTAAATTTTTGCAAATAAGGTTTCTTGTATTTTTTATAATGTCATTGCTTACGATAAGCCCCCTTTCACGAACCCACGCTATTCCATCGGATAGATAGGTATTAGATATTCAAGAATTAAGTGCCTACCATTCTTACCTTGCTGTCTTTCTACTACCAAGCTAGTTTTTTAATTAATCTCTACCATAAATTGCAAGGCCTTATACTTCGCCGTTATAACGGAGCCGTACAAACATTTATCAGACAGAAATGTTTCTATTAGTAGGCACCGTAGGAATTAATAAAATATTCAATATATTAAATTGCAAATTTTACCAGCTCGTTATGGAGAAATAAATTCAATCAAGGTAAGTATGTGAGTAACTTATTAATTAGGCAGAAGAATAAAATCTATTTTAATGTTGAAGAAATAATGATAATGTTATGTTTTCCTTAATGTAGGCACCTATACAACATGGGGTATTAATAAATTGAATTCTAAACGTGCTTTTTCTACGTACATAATTATTAATACGGCCATGGTTAAAATAAATATAACTTAATCAAATCGTTTGAATAAAGAAAGGCGGGTCTATACAGAGCACGTACCTTAGGAAGTAAAGACTTTTTATCAATGTTAAATTAACTCTTTAGATCACATAAAATATAATATTGATTAACCTGAAAGAAAAACCAAGCTTGGAAAAATTGGCAGCGGGAAAAATAATGACTTTCGTGAATGTAACATGTAGTCCAGGTATAAATTGCCCCAATAAATAAACTTTATAATCTAATAAATAATAAACCATAGTAAAGGTTTTTTTGTAAGGTGCTTACTCAAGTATATAAATGCCTTTTGTAAATTCGCCTCTGTAAAAGTTTCTATGATTTATATCTTGCAGAATGGGTAATTCAAAAAGACCTGTCAGTAAGATATAAAGTCTTGATTTTTAATGGTTTTCCGTACGCAAAGCCACATCTCGGTGTGCTTGAATATAAATGACTCATTAAATATCGACCCACTAATAATTTGCATCGCCGTTTTAAATATTTTACGACTTTTAAAAAATCATGACCTGAACTTTCTAAAACTCCGTTAGGCCTGTTCAATAATTCATTTTTGATAAATAAATACTTGCACAATACGGGAATTTACGATTTTATTTTTCAAAATGTGGCTCAACAAATAATGACATGAAATATTAACGTTTATTATTAATAATGCGTTCATCACGCCATTTCTTTATTTTTAAGTCCGTAATACGAAAATGTAAACAAAAAATTGTTGATTAAAAAAATCGTCTTTGTTATTTAAAAGCGCTTTTAGCCTGATCTCAATATATTAGCGGAGTTGTGGTTTTGTAAGCACACTAATGTGCGTACCATTACTTTGAGAAAATGGTTATTTTAATATCCTTTTTTTGACGTTAGTGAGTTCAACATTTTGATTTTCCCGACGTCTATAATGTAACCAATAAATTCTTTTACCCAACTAAATAGAAAAGCTCATTGGGAAAAATCTTTCAAAGCTTTTACGATTCTCGAGCCAAGCAATGTTTGTCACTTTTAAAACACCGTAAAGACATCACAAATTGATATAATTAGATTGAAACTATTTATAAAAATGTTTCAACAAGTCAAATGAGGTTAGGAATCAGATTTAAGTTTGATTTTCAAGCTTTTTCCGTTGGTCAAAGTGAGAGCTTATTAATTGAGATGTAAAATAAGACGACATATGATTAAAGATGCTAGAAAATCTAGTAAAATATTCTGATAATGTGGATGAATGTTGTCTATGGAACCGCAGACAACATTTATGATCACTTTTATGTAGAGAAACACATTTAAATACATAAGTGTAGGCCAATAATGTTCATTAATAAGGTGTGACTGCATTTAGATTAAAAAAATAATTTCAGAAATTTATTCTTGTTATTGGTTTTTGTTACAATTAATTATTTATATTTTAATTAAATAAGCCGTAAAAATGCGTTACTGAATCCGTTACTAAGAAAGAAAGTTGAAGTTCATTAAACTTTGGGTTTCTATTCCGTTCTCATAGATCTATTTCATAGATTTTACGAAATAGATCAGGTGTGTTATCGGCTTAATATTTTTGAAGATGTTATTGTTAGACACAATACGTGAACATTTTTGATACTTCGTAGGTACCTAACTGTATCATTATTTAAAGTGAAGCGTTATTTATTTAATAATACGGAAATACATTTAATTTATTTACATTTTTCATACGCAATGGCTAAATGTAATTTGGACGCCTAAATGATAATCAGTCATACGATTTCCAAAATTTTAAATTATATTTAACCCCTGTCGTGAAACGACCCAAATACCCTTGTGTAATTCTTTCTGCAAGAATTTTCCAAATTTATAATAACATATTATATCCGCCACACTTAAATTATGGTTAATAAGTTGAAATAATTTAGCGAAGTTAGTGCTACTGTTTTGTTGGAAATAATTATGTTATTTGAATTTAAAATATGGGATTATACTATACCTAATTGGACGATTAACATAGACCTACTAAATTTGTCGTAATTAGGTAAGCACTTATTGATGGATATAAAAATAAATTGTAAAATGTACAATGCTAACGCAATTTTCGAAAAAAATACTAGAAAATTTGGAAGAAGGTACCTGAACAATTAATTGTGGTATGATTAATTTAACCAAAGTTACTGAGGAAAATTTAAGGTTATTATGAAAAGGTCATACCTACACTATCTACTGATTTGTATTTCTTTATGCGTTTAACCTTTTGATGGTAGCTAGCAACGATTCCATGACAATCCCCCGACAGTTAGTCCCTCCGCATACTTATATGCATGCAGTCAGTTTGGGGATAATGCGGTTTACCCACTTACTTAAAATATAACTAAATGTTCCTGAAGATGTTTGCAGAAAGGATGTACCACAAGATAAAAAAAAATCATATAACGTATTTTCATTCAAATGCATCAAGGATACTACTTCTTGTCTATTATACTGTATACATTATACACTAGCAAGTTAAAAAGCAATTCTTTTGTATTTTAAGTACCGGGTTGCTATCTCATTCTTTCTTGTATTCATAATATTATAGTGTCAAATCTTAATAATAATAATACACGTAAGATTATTAGTACGTGATTAGCCCTAGCCCTCACTGTGCCATTTCAACGCCCCCTAATTTTCTCTGGGTCTTCTACTGCCCCCTGAAAGTCTCAAACGCTCACAAAGGGGCGTTATCGCCCACATTGAGAACCCACAAACTTAAGGTATTTTTGAAGTCGACCTTTGATTTGAAATTGGTAAATGATGCTCAAACCATTATAATTTTGTAATCATTCTAATTTCGGGAGGCCAACTGTCGGGGGATCAAGTGTTGGGTCACCCTAGCAACACAGTATGTACCATATTTTAGGTAATTTAACAGCAAATATTTTGTATGAAGCCACAAAATGAATTCGCATTGTTTCGAGTTGTGAGTAAATTTTATTCGACCAGGAGCAATGAGAGTCATAAAAATTTAGGTCCACGCAAAGTAAGCCCCGTAATTGAGGTCGTTTATACGCTTCATTTCATTGACCGTCATGGACAGTCAGATTACTTTGTAGGCATTTGGCTTTGTAGGCTTTGTGCGTAGTTTTTTTAAATAATATTATAAATTAAATTTATATTATTTTGTAGACGGCCTTCGTGGTCCCGAGGCAAGATTCTCGACTCACAATCCGAAGGTCGCGGGTTCGAACCCGGCGTGCGCAAATAAATTTTATTTGATTAATTTGTGTTATTTCACAATTTATTCATTTAAAATAATAAATAGTATATTTGCGGCACGTTCCAGAGTGGAAGATACTATCAGTATCGCCCTGGTGTAAGACCACCATTCAGAATTGAAACGTTGCTTGAAATGGCTTTAGCCGTGTTTAGTGACCAGATCTGAATAGCCAGGTACTTCCCCACCTTCCTCTTCCCTATCTCCTTCCCCTCCCCACTACCTTCAGCCTCACAACATCCCCGATTGGGGATGCCATAGTTTCACTGGCTCCAGACGGGAGCAGTTGGGACTCTTGTGCGGTATTAACTGTAAAAAAAAAAAAAAAAAGTAAGAATAATATTTATTATTAAAATTTCTGAAGATTGTAGAAATTGTAGAAATTTTGCTAACTCACATTCACTTCATTATTTTATGTGTTGCTAGAAATCAAAATGTACTACATAGGTGCATAAATTAAATAAAAGACACCTAGTACCTGTGGGTATATTTGAAAGCTCGAACTGTGG
Source organism: Glyphotaelius pellucidus (assembly GCA_936435175.1). Lineage (NCBI taxonomy): Eukaryota > Metazoa > Arthropoda > Insecta > Trichoptera > Limnephilidae > Glyphotaelius > Glyphotaelius pellucidus. The sequence goes on along the minus strand of OW386552.1, from coordinate 6,049,698 downwards.
GCACTGGTGTCATGAAATTTCAACATTTCATTTCATCAAGGTCAATGCAACCGTTATTAGATAACAATTATTTCCATCGTGAGTTATAGTGATTTCAAATTTCCATTCAACTGTCAAAATATTATTAACGGGATAAGGAGCAATTTTGTTCGTTTGATATTTTTCAGCTATTTATAAATAATTTATAAAAATCGGGAGAGGGGTAGGGTAAAAGCCGGATAGTTGCGCCATTTTAAAAAAAAGCTTTATTATCAAAAATTTACCTACTAAGAATAATTAATATAGGTTTTGGGTAAACCCTGTTTTATTTGACCTCTCAAATAGCGGATAGTTGTCTACTGTAGCGGTTATGCCTAACGTTTAAAATGCTTCGGGAGATACATGTCTCATACGGGGAGAGACGCCTCACTATGAATTTTTAGATAGAAACAAATTTATATCAATTCAAGTAATAAGATCCTTTATTAACTACTTATCAAAAATACTAATCAACATTATAAAATAGTATTAAGTTTTAACGTTTTAAGCTATAAAAATGCAACCAAAATAGCCTCGAAACTTACTCAAGTTATTATTAAAATATTATTATTTATCTTAAATGTAGAACAATACGGCAATTAGCTTTGGCGTTAGTATTAATCGTCAAAAGAAGCCTGGATTTTCAACTTTCCACATCTCATGCAATGGTTTTCAAGTTTCATGCAACAACGACGATAGAGCGACTATACACAAAAGTAAATAGGGCGACTATCCTTTTTAATTTGGATTTTTGCCCTTTTTATTTGCGAATTAAATAAAAACTCTTCAACAATAAAACGTAATAAACAGTGTAATTAAAATAAAAAAAATATTCAATAGAAATTACTTACCAATATAATTTCGACGCCCGTCAAAGTTTCGCCGCGGAATATTTTTATTCACGCAAACAAAACGCGTGCGCCTACTCCGATGGTTTACATGTCATTGAGGCCTGCGAGAAGGGCACTTCTAATTATAGTAAAGCGCTAAAGCTACCAACATCCCTAACCATAGTGTATGTAAAACCGGGGCATGTATCCCACTGAGGCAAGTATCCGGCTTTTACCCCATTGAAACTCAAGATAAAATTCGGGATCAGGCATCTAATAATAACATTCAGCGCCCTTGAGGTGATTTTTCACAAAAACTGCGCTCTGCAAATCATCCAATTATTATTATTCCTTATGTAGATGGCGATACGGCTTAAATTCCACACAAACTATAAAAATCCTGTTTTGATCCATTCAAGAAATAAACTCGTCAAAGGCAAAAATATTTAAAAGTTTCACGATCATTTTCTAAATAATTTAATTTTCCACATTATCCGATAAAACTATAATAGAAAAGGAGTTTTTGAACTTAAAAGCAGTCTTTTTAGACCCGATACTTAATTTTTTCAAAGCTTAAAAAAAGATAAAAATAAAAAAATAACTTTTGTAAAAAGAACAATTTGGGTTCTATTCGCAGTATTTAAATAAATCATCTAAAATATTTCTATTTTGATGTAATTTTCTAACCAAAATCACACGATTTTGCATTACTTAGTTGATAAAATAAGTTCTCCAAAGTATATACCAACTGAAAATTTATTCTTTTTTAATGTTCATTTGTGTATGTTTAGAAAGGAGCCCATCTGCGGTACAAAAAGAAAATAACAAGCAAGCGTAGGAAAGGAAATCCTTTTTTGTTCTTAGTTTTAAACGCATATTTACTTTTACCTGTTATCTTGCTGATTGCAGATCGTTAAATGTAATGGAGGAATCTACCTTACGTTTTTTGCACAATGTATATATACTATTTACCTTTTCGCCTAGAAGTTCAGATCGATATAACTTTTACAGGTCGTAAAAGTGCGGGGACTTTCCGACGGTTAAAGTAAAATGTGAGGTGGTTTTAACATCGAATATGGAAAACACAGTACCATCTAAGTTTATTATATTTTTAAATGCAGAATATGGCTCAAAACAACTTTCAGTCAAACGTTTTATTATCAATTTTTAGATGTGCTACAAAATAAATTATGCATTTTGTTTAAACCGTACCTACTTGAACAACAACCATTTCAATTAGCTTAATCGTCTTGATACTTTTAAGGTTGATTGGTAATTTAAGTGTAATGTGTTATCAACAATAATTTACCCACTTACCACAAGTTATACAGGTTTAAGGTTAAAGCTTTCAATGGGATGATGTGCAAATATTAAACTAAAAAGACGTAGGTACTTTTGAATGTAGTTATAACTTTATCCATTTTTAATAAATGAAATATTGTTACTTGTTTGAAGTTTGAACCACTTTATTCTTTTTGGTGTACGACTGGTTCAACAATCGTTCCTTCCTCAAAAAAATTGTACTAACTTGTCATTACAAAACTATGGGTGAACATTATATATATTACTAAGTGTTGAAATGGGGATGGAGATGTGACTAAAGTTAAGTGAAGAGTGCGGGGAGGAGATAGAGTGGACGCTGAAATGTAAACTTTCTAAGATGGGACTGTAAGATTATATTTTTTTGTTTATTAATAACTAGTTTCGACATTAGAATCAAAGAACAGTTAATGTGTTGATTTTTCGGCGGATGGATTGTTCTTCTTTTTAACCTACATAAAGTTGTCTCCACCAGTCAGTGGAGAAAAATTCAACAGAATTACCAATATCATTATTTTATAATTACTTTAAAATCTACTGTACTAAAGACGTAACGACTGTGTGCGTTTAAAAAATTATGTGTTTATATATTTGTAGTAAAAATTGCGTGACAGAGGCGTAACTCCTCGTGATAGAAGTATATTTCATACAAATCACAGCTGTCTTCTGCCACCTCGACTTGCGTGTATTCTATAATGTTACAAAAAATGAAATGACGACATAAAATATACAACTATTTTTAAACTCCAAAAGGTATAACCTATCATGTAACAGCGATTATTATTTTTAATGATGTTTAATAAAATATTTTTAAAAATCTCAAAAATTTGTCTCCCACAATTTTTATGTCGTACGACACTTATGTCACGTAGATTTTCATTCGAAATAGGTATGCACGCAGCTCGTGTTTGACCCCCCAATAGACATTTTAAGCCTCCTTCCCCCCTTGCTACAATTTCCCCTCTAAGATCCAGAGAGATTCAATTATAAGAAAAACAAAATGTGACGGAGTGGTGGAAATGTGAGAGAGTGGTAAAAGTTATGTAGGTTAAAAAGAAGAACAATCCGGTTACAAAAAAAATGTGATTCAAACTAAGTAACATTATTTCATTTATTAAAAAAAAAATACACCGAAATACAAACGCGTACAAATCATGACATTGTATGCAAACAACTGCATAATTTTCTACGCGTTTGTAATGATTTTGCATTGAAGTAAAATCGCCTAATCTAGTAAACGTTTAAATTTCTAACAAAATAGTAGCAAGTTTGGGCTTTGTTTATCCAATTGCGTTCACTTGTTATTGTGTATTGGAATTGTAACACGAAGAACAACGTGTGCAGGTACTTAGGCTCACTTTTATTGATGTTTGTTGGTACGTTTTTTATTGTTAGGATGATTTATAGTTTGTTACAATACAACATGACATGTGGCCATAAAATTCGTTGATGAACTTTGTATTGTGCTGAAAGTGTTATGGTAGGTAAGTAAGCAATAGTTATAAACATTTAAACAATAATGCTTTGTTTGAATAACTACGTTGAAACCACTAATGTGCCAACAATGCTTCACGTATTCGTACCTAAGTTTTTCGCGGTCCTAAATCTTTTTTGTATACAGAATAATAACACAAGATACCAACTAGTACCTGTAACATAGGTGTTCTATGCATTCTCAAACCTTCCTTTTAAAATAGCGTAGCAACCACTCATCAAACTTTAGAAAAAGGTCAAATAAATTACCTTTATTATTTTAGGTGTTTTATGTATTTATCCATCTACTTTTGTTAATCATTTTTAGGTTCTCTATTTCATCACAATTACTAGGAAAACGCGCCTTCAACTTGGCTCGAACAAGTGATTATCCCTAATTATTATTATTTCTTTTTTTCGTTTGCGTTTTTGTTGGTAATTAGTACTGTGTTCATTTTAGCATTTTGCTGATAACGTCCACATTTATCAGAGGTTCGGTAGACGTATGAGGTATAGAATAGATTGAATGCGGGTTGTTGCGAACTGTAGGTACCTAGGTACATCGGTATATATACAAATGGAATTATATTTTACACTGTGTCCAGAATCTAGTGGCCCAAAAGGAAAAAAAAATAGAAAAAAGTGTTAATAGTAAATAAAATATTATTAGGTAGCCTATTTGTTTTTGAAATAGCCATCACAATAATTAATACCTATATCTATATGTAATTTTTATTTAGTTATTGAGATATCTTGGTTGCTCCCTAATTCTGTTGTTTTCATTTTTAATAATTTGTTTATAGTCATTTTGTTTATTTAATATTATTTATTTTAATAATAATATGCCCTTTGTTCTATTTTTTTGGTCTGTGTACCTACATGTATTTCGTTATTTATTTGTCCATTCTAATATTTTGTATTATTTTTCAGTATACCTACATGTTGTATCCTAATGAAGAAACCATTAGTTTTAAAAGATGTTGATATTTTTTTTATTAAATAGTGGCGTAAACACGGTTTGTTATTTTCACTAAATTAAAATGATGCCACAAAATTAATTTGCATTTTTTTTAATTAGCTGCACACGGAAAGCCCTGAGAATCTATTATCTTATCTTTGGGGATGCTGTGTGGAGGATTTTTTCAATGAAAGGGATGTGAGGAAGATCTAGGAAGGATGTTGATGAAGAAAAAATCAGATTAAATTAATACCAATTTCAGGTTGATTTCAAAGTACAAGCAGGTTTTTCAACTCAAATTTAAGTAGTTAAACCTCTTGCAAGGATTAAAAATGATTTTTTACCGTTTATAATATATATTATAATATGAGAGTAATGTCAAGATTGGTAAATGATGACAAATTAATGAAAAAAGAAAATACAAGAAAAAACATAATCAAGTAAATTTCAAGAGTCCTCAGAGCAGATGAGATTGTCCCCAGTCTTTATCTCTAGTGCTAGAATACAGAAATGTCTCGACCCATTTGCTATGCCGTTCTCTGATGTTATTGGCGTAATGATTCGTTAGAATTTAATTTTTAGAAAAAGAAATGTTCAGCAGTAAAAAATACTCGATATCTTGTTTGTCACAAGTAGTCTTAAAACAATAATGTAGTCGAGTAGTTGTGCCTGTATACATGTGTTGGATTTGCTATTGTTTTGATATTGCCATTTACAATTTACAGGAAAAGTAACATACTGCTTAATTGATAACAGATTTCCACTTTTCAGATTGGATGAGCCCATTCGACCGTGTGGTGTGCGGGGAGTTTAACGGTATTTATAATTTTTTTTACTATTTTCTAGACTTAAGCTAACATTTAACAACAATGTCAAAATTCTGCATCATTTTCTTACAGATAGAAATAATCTTCCTAATTATCTAAATATAGAGGGCAAAGCCCGTGAACATAGTTTTAAATCAGATTCTCGTTGTGTTCTGAAATGTTAAGTTTCAAATGAGCTTGTAAATTTCACTCATAATTTTCAATAGATTTTACAAGACGAAGATCGATTCAAGCTAAACTTAGATCATGATTCAGGATCGCATTATCGTAATATTGTGGTTTCCTATTTATGTTCTCAACATGCTGAGCCATTACGTTGGAGCTTTAGTGCGTACGAGCACGTAATTATTCTTATGTTCAATAAATAATTATTACCTGCGCTGTCAAAACTTTTTTACTTACAAGCTTAGTGAGAAAAAGCTTTCAATCAGTTCAAACCTAACCTAAACTTGGTATTGAAGCACTGAACTAGTTCGTATCTACCTACTTTTAAAAGAAAATAAGTTTGCATTTTTCAAATCCAGTTTTTAACTAATTTGATTAAAGCAATCATGGATTGGTATGTGAAAAATCAAAGTTGAACCGTGCTAATTCAAGTAAAAACTTGATTAAGTTATCTGAGGTTTTAGGTTATTACAAGTTATTTATCAGTGATATAAATATATCTGGGAGATAACGCTTTCTTTGCTGTATTCTCAACGAGTCGTGTTTCATGAAACATTTTCTCAATTTTCGCTAAAATATTAGAATGTTTTTAGTATTAGCGCGCTTCTCTAACATTCGTAATTACATGTCTCTCCTTCTTTTTTTGAGCGGATACCTGTATCGGGTGCTCTAGCTTGAAATAATTATGGTCTATCTATCAAAAGGTGACCGGACAACTCGGAATGAAACCAACTCAGAACCATCTCAGATAAGTCATTTAGAGTGATAAAAAAATAAAAACAAAAAATTGGTTAAATAGGTTACGTTAGGTTAGGGTTATCGGCTAATTTAAAATTATTTTTTTTCATAGCTTTTTATGACTTTTCAAGGTGTTGTTGAGTTGACTTTATTCTCAGTTGGCATGGAACCCTATCAAAAGAATCAATCAAGAAATCAAAATTTTGATTCAGATTTTTTTTACGTCAAGAAATCGATAAACGATACACATTTCTGGGCGATTCAGATATTTGACTTAGGCACTTACTTATATAAATTGTTTCGAAAATAGTGTAAATAAATTCAATCGACAATCTTGATCATTTTGAGGGTAATCATATGGGCATGAGTTGTATCGGTAAAATGCCGACTTTAGTGACTTGAATATTTATTTTTCATTCACTAATACTATTCATTACGACAAAAATTACGAATTTCACTGCAAAAAAAGTAGAGTGATTTGTAGGAATAGGTAATAGCGGAAAGAAAATGTTAAGCCGTTTTTTTTTTCATTTCATCAATAGCGAGAATATTGGGATTTAAAAATCTTATTAAATATTTACAAGTATTCGTAATAGGTAAGTGCTAATGAAACTGCTGATTATCTTATGTTTTCTATTACCTTTTGCTCGGTAGATTGGGTTTGGTTCTTGTTCGCATTTCATTACAGGCAACAAACAAATAATGAAACCACAAAAGGCTATGAAATTTAATTGCCTGTTCGGACTTAATATTATTTCCCATTTAACCTACAAGGCATTCTGCGAACCTAGTAACGCATCTTAAAATGTTTGTATTACGGTCAGGTACTACAGAGCATTGAAAAAAATGTTTCTGTATGTACTGAGAATGTACTGACATAACCAGACAATAAGAGTTTGTAAATTTTTCTAAATGTGTAAATATTTACACATATTTATGACAGGTTTTATGATTAAAAGGCACTGAAAAGGTGTAGTATTTGAGTTTCACGTTAACTTAGATAGACACCTAATAATTTAATGAAGATACGTGTTTATTGGAAGGACACAATATCTATGTATGCAAATGCAATGCATTGGTATGCGAACAAAAATCTTTAAAAAAAAACGATTTTACGAGCCCCAATTTGAGAACCATTGCTTGTGAGCTTTCCATGTACCTACACACACTGGTTACCCACACTTCAACACCACCATACGATTAGGTTTAGGTAGGTATTATGTAAATTTTCCTCGTATGTATATGTGCGTAGGTATAATATGTGTTTGCACACTATGGTACGTTGCCTCAACCTCCATTAGATGGGAATGTAGACTCCATTAAGTTTTGCATTCCGCGCTAATGAGATCTTCCGTGCATTTTCCACTAAGCCAAGCGGCTACAAGTTTTCGCTAGTTGTGTTGAATAACCACAATAACAAACCTTCAAATGTAAGTTTTAATTACAAACTTCACCATGGCGATACTGATCGTGCCGCAAATATACAATGCTTTATTTTAAATTAACAAAATTTGAAATAACACAAATTAATCAAATTTACTTGCGTACGCTGGGATACGAATCAACGACCTCCGGATTGATAGCGAAGGTTCGTAACCACTTAACTACATATGGTAAATATGGTTCTTAAGTAGATGAGTAGGGTACGATTGAAAATATCATAATCAACATGTACGTAAATTGATCGGGATTATTTAATCTCATTTGCATCATCTGGCTTAGTGTGTGGTCTCTCGTTTTAAAAATGGCGCCGTTGTTTATAATATTTGCATTAAAATTAATAACCAACCTACACATTAGTAAAAATTTGTTCTTGTCCAATTAATACCAACGTGATGCGGAAATAAGAAAACCTGTGTCAATATCGCAGCCTTTTTAATAATTGTTTTTTTTTTGTATTTTAATATGTAGGTAGGTGATTTAATCGACTCGGTCCACCGTTGAAATACTTCCTGAAAAAACCATGAAAGCTTACTTGGAATTCTCAGAGCTTTAATCCGTTCAAAACGCCATTAGTTTTCAAAGCTGTCAGGTCGAACCGAACTGAATTCAGTCACGAAAGCTCGCATGTTTTAGGCCAATTTCTTTCAGGATTTGGTATGAAGGTACTCATATATATGCGATATAAATTAAATGTCTAAATAACAATAAACTTTATGTCCTCAGTCAGTTACTTCTTATTATCTCAAGGTGCTCAGAACTGTATGTGAAAAAACATAAATTTCAACGCTTCCAAGCTTAATTAACTGATATATTTTTAATACCCACAGATTACATTCCTTTATTAACTTTTATGTTAAACCGCAAAAAATCTGTACTTTTAGATATAACAACTTCAAAGAAATTAATTAAATTTATTCCATACCGTTGATTGGGAACAATCATCTGGATATCTTGATTCATACATAGTTGCATGAAGAATTGTTATTAAAAAATTTAATAGTGTCATTAAAAATGCGGGAGAAGACACACAGAAAACAATATATTAAGCAATTCACATCAGTTTTACAACACAGCGACAGTTAATATAAAATTTAATAAGATGTAGCAAAAAAACAGTAAGCCGCCTCTCGAAAATATGATGTAATAATTGATCATAAATTATAACCAAAAGCACGTAACAAAATAGTTGGCAATGTGTTTTATTGCCTGAGTCACTGTTATTTTAAGTCGTTAAAGTAACGACGTAATTACATAATTATTACACTGTTAAAAGATGTGGTTATGTCAAGCTAAAACTTAAACTCCATTCCAAATGTTAAAAGAAAGTTATTTTTCTCAAAATAACAGTTATAATGCGATTTAAAGCATTCGTAAGTACAATGAAAAGGTTTTAAAAGGGTTGTGCAATGCATTGCAACCCTTTTGTACAAAACTAACAACACTTTGCTCAATAATAAAAGCGATTTCACTTAAAAAGGTTTATTGTTACGGATCTTCAGGGTTGTAAATATTGCACAACAATTTTAAAAGCTTTCACCTTGACAGTCATTGTCTTTTGGCACTGATTTCTAAAATGATTCGGTTTTTCAGATTTTGTCACCCAGCTTCAACAATCACATTTTCATTTCAAAATTTATCTCGGAAATTTTTGGCGACAGTTAATTTCTAAATATTATCCACTATTTTCTTAAAAATCACGTTTGTATTATGTAGGTACCAAAATATATAGAAATTGATATGTGTAATCATTTATCTGAATATTTAAAAAATTCGTGGCGTTATTATCGTCAACAAATAATAAAACATAATTTTATGTTTGTTGTTAATTAAACGCTACTGAAATAAATATTTTATCGATAACGGTGCGCGGCGTGATTCCGCTATATATTTATCTAAATATTTTATGTATTTAGCCTTTTAACTACTTACGTGCTTTTACAGTTTGATACAGAACTAAGGGGTCAGTATAAAAATAAATTCAAATCAGTTACCTCGTGAGATAATATTATTATGACATTAAAATATACGGTATTTCTTTCATCGGACTACAATTTGCAGTGTAGAAAGGGACCAAGCCACAAATAATACATTATTGAGGTATAACTTTTATTTCACTTTAAGCTCAAACTTTACTAAGTTACTAAATAGGTACCTAGTACCTACCTGCATCTTCCGGTAAATTAAAATGTGTAAATAAGTAGGAACGAAATAATAGGTATAGCAGTTTGAAATTATCTTTATTTTTGAAGTGTTGACTCGGCTTATTTTAATAGTCTCTTGAAAGAGACAGATTCTGGATAGAGAGAGACGTATTTTTCATTTAAAATATAGGCGTAGGATATAAATGAATAAATTCCTTTGCAAGGTTATTGTAATCACCATGTATGAGAGCAGATGAACTTGGTATCTACGGCAAAGGGAATAGAGGCTGTTTTAATGTGCCTTAACCTCGGACAAAGCTCCGCTTGAAACGAAGCCGCATGAACAATGCATTGGTCGAATTGCTATTAGCATAAATAACGTTCTGACTTCGGTGGAGATGCCTCAGTGCTTCTCAACAGATTAATGTATTTTTTTATGTTTTGTTAATCAAAAACTGTTTTATTTTCTTGATACCTTTATAAATTTAAAAAAATTCTACGAACGTTGAAATAAGAAAAGAAGATATCTGTAATTCATACCAAAAACTTAACATAAATGTAGCATTAGAATTCAACAATCACATTTTCATCATTGTGGCTTTCAAATGACAATTATTATAGTCAATATACAACTACGTGAATTGTAAATTTAGAAATATTTGTAAAAATATGGATTGAAATCTTCTAACATCTAACATTTTTTAGTGGATTGAAAAAAAAACTATGGAATTTTTGTTAAAGTTTGAAAGATGAAAATTATTCGTTCAGCATGTGAATAATTAAAAAAAATAGTTCTGATTAGAAAAGGTTATGTAAACAAACAGTTAGTATCTATCCATGTAATTATATCCTTTTCCGTATTATTTCTATCATCAGACCGGACAGACCGGCTCATCGCGTTTGGGTCCCACTCAGGCGTCCCGCGTTCGATTCCTCGGCTGGCTAAGTTTTCCAACACAAGCAACATTTTCGACATGAAACAAAAAAGTGACACTAAAAAGAGACAAACACATACATCTATAGGATTTAGCCTACAAGAGAATGAGATAGAATAATCGATATCCTCTTTGTGAGGTGCTTCGTAGCCTCCTCACTCTTTTCGATTTTAGTTTTCTGAAGGTTCAACTTCTACCGCCTATGAACTGCATTTACTTGTATTTTTTTATTACTAAATATTATTTTTATTATTTTGAATTATTTATTCAATACTTTAATTTCGTTAATCAACACAACCACACTTTGAGAATCATTAGAGCATATAACTCACATGATCACCAAGAGACCGCGTGGTTTTTTGTACAATACCTCTACATTTGGTTAGGTAAAAATTCCAGTCAAACATATTATATTATAGTACCAAACCAGTAAATAAGCCTGTCAGCCCTATGTACGTGGGTCGAGGCTGTATCTTTATATATATGTGTGTTGTCCGTGATTTATAACTGCGTCCAGAACACCAACAACTCGAAGAGACCATCTTAGTTTATTCATCTCGCATTTGGACGCTGTCGTATGTAAATTAGATGTAATATTTCGTAATTAAGATTCGAGATATTTCACGAATAATTATTGTAAGTGCGTCATTTGACATCTTAATAAGAATTGCCGACAACAACGTGGAACAACTTTGAGATTGCCATAAACGTAGGATATCTTGTTAATTCTGCTTACCTTTTCTAGCTTCTGTTGCGCAATGATTGGGTTATTAACAGTGATCATTGGTTAATAATGTTAAATAACAGGATATTCACTTTCACATTGACGCCTTAATTGAGACATCACGTAAAACAATTCATTACATTACAAAACCATTGGCATTTTGTATAAAAACAGCACTAAATGTGTAGTAATCGACTTATTTTGTATTAATTACTACCTAGGGACCAACTGCGGTACGATTCCAAATTTTAATTCTATATCTAAGGAGTTACATATTGGGTACTGACGAGACATTTCCTATCAAAAGAATGTATACATGATTTTTTTTCACGCACAAAATAATGTTCCAAATTTCATCATTCTGTTTTGCTGATGCTTTGTTTAGCTTTCTCTTTAGAGAGGTATTTTTGATGTGATAACGTCTTATAAATCGATGAACGCCGGCCGCATTCACGAAAAAGCATGACTCATTGTCACGTTGTCATGTTCCGCCTGAGCCGGGCGTGCAACAAGCGGAACAGGCGCGGAACAAGCGTTCGGCCTAAGTGTTCGGCGAGAGCGCGGAACAAGCGATAGAGAGGAACGATCGGCCTAAGCGTTCGGCTCGTAACGCTATCACGTAAAAATATCGTCCGTAAACCGACTTTACAGACAACCAAATTTTTTTATGCAAAAATATTCTGAATGGTAAAAGAAAATTCTACCAATGTAATACTAACTTTCTACCAATGTAATACTAACTTTTTATACTAACTTTATATTTTATATTTTTTTTAAGTCTATTTTATACTTTGGGTACTTGGAAATATAGTATTTTGTTTTAATATTACCCACACTCAGGCAGTGCCTTAGTGGGTTTTCATTTCTTGTTCATACTATTTGTTATTATATATTATGTTATTATGTGCTATTATACATTATATGTACAAAGAATGTTTGTAAAAATACCAACCACTAAAAATTGGAATAGTCACGTCAGGTCAATATTTCAGTTCTACCGTTCGTAAAAAAAATCATTCTAATTCAGCAATTTATTAAAACTCCATAGTGTTCTTGCCACGGACTGACTGAAATTCATTTAAGTAGGTATATGATTATTATTCCGCACGTTTTCCTCTATTATTACCGCAGTTAGCCGTTTCAGCTAAATTTTATCCTCGGAACGGGGTTTTTTGGACCCCGACCGGCCCATTCGGCCAAATTGCCTCGCCTTGCTAATTTCTGCGGGCGATGTACATTGTACCAACAATGTACATTGTATAATTCACCGGCTCCTGGGGGGTTAAACAAAGTCGGACCGGACTACGGCGGGGGAAGGGTTAACCCTTAAATTTGTCACGATCTAATTACGCGCGCGGATTGCATACATATTAAATCGATATTTAATTAAACTAATGGGCAAGAATAATGGAAAGCTACCAAGGTAGACTCGCTTAAGTAGTCTTCTAACTAACTACACACCTACTCTCATCAAACAGGGCGTAATTTTATTCGCTCAAGACATACCTAACCATCTATTTCTTACATTTGGAATAAAGGTTTAATGAGGTGATTTTGGAAAGGGGCAATATAATTTTATCTATAATTATTTATATTGTTATTTTTATATGCCTGTGCCTGTAATATTTATTAGTTTTTTTTACATGAGCTCCACACAGAAGACCCTGACGAAAATAATTTCCCTCAGGGCCCATGTCATCTTTGGGAATGCTGTGTGGAGGTTTGTGGCTGCTTTTTTTGAGGAAAGGAAAAGAGGAAAGGCAGGAGAAGGAGAGAGTTCTAGGAAGGAAAAGGGTTTAAGAGGATCCAATAGTCCAGGGAAAAATTGAAATCGGAATTCACGCCCTTTATGGGAGGAGTTTAAAAATATTTGAGAAAAAGCTTTTGGAACGGTTGAAAAAGGTATTTGAGAATTTTTTTATACAGGTTGATTTCGTAAAAGCCTAAAAAAATCATAAACTCATTTTTTACACATTGTTGAAAATCCACATTCGTCGGCTGCCAGCCGTATTGTGAAATAACAACGCAAAAATGCATATTTTAATTTATTTTGTGAATATAGGGCGTAAACATCAATTTTTTGCGATTATCATAAAAGAAACTAAATTTGCTACAATAAACAATAAAACCATATCCGAAAAGATGTTCATAAGTAGGAGAAGTTTGCACTTGAAAGTGTTTTTTTATAGATCTGTTACTTTATTTTTTTCTAGGCTTATTAAAAGACATAAAAAATGACCGATTTTTTTAAGGGCCAAGATATGTTCTACACGCAGTATTTAATTGAAGCATCTATAATATTTCTAAGCGATCAAATTTTCAAAACAAAAACACATGATTTTGTGTGATTTTGCATTATTTACTATGGCTTCATCTTAAGGGGTGGGTATGAATCTGGGGTTCAGTGTGTCCTGGTCATCTACCTCCAAGACCTAGACAAAACTCACCCCATAACCCGGGCACCCCTGCTAAATCACCAAATGTAGCGAACCACTTGGGGTGACCTATGGCAGAGGTGTTGGTTATCCAATAAAGGTTCCCGGGGCGGCGGAACCCATTCCCGCCTCCCAAATTGAAATTGTTAGACAATATAACTAATTAATAAAATTAAAAAAAGAAGTTAGTTCTAAGAACCATTTCAATTTCTGCAAATGTAGTTTTTAAACTTTTGTAAGGATATTGCGCATTTCTCCCATCTCTATTTTTGTAAAATAATATTCTTATGTTTTTCCCTATTTATACGTAAAAATATTTGCACATGTTTTTATCTGCAGTTTAAGTCAATTCGTGAGAAATAGTTTGGATGCAGGTGAGTTCTCTAGTTGTTGTCTTGTATATTCTTGTCAATTAACATCTGTATTTTCTCCTTAAGAGGATCCAATAGTCCAGGGAAAAATCGAAGTCGGAATTCACGCCCATTGTGGGAGGAGTTTAAAAATATTTGAGAAAAAGCTTTTGGAACGGTTGAAAAAGGTATTTGAGAAATTTTTTTTGCAGGTTGATTTCGTAAAGGCCTAAAAAAACATAAACTCCTTTTTTACACATTGTTTATTGTAACAACAAGGAAATTTAAAATTGATTTCACGGAACCGAGCGACGTGGAGTCACACGTCTGTTCCCTGCTCCGGCCAGGGGAGTTATGAAAGAAAGTAGGGTGTGGCAAGCCAGTAGTCCTTCGGTGAACGACATAAGGGTCACTTTGAAAATCCTAATTCGTCGACTGCCGGCCGTATTGTAAAATAACAACGCAAAAATTCATATTTTATTTTATTTTGGGAATATCGGGAGTAAATATCAATTTTTTTTGCGATTATCATAAAAAAAACTAAATTTGCTACAATAAACAATAAAACCATATCCGAAAAAATGTTCATAAGTAGGAGAGTTTGCACTTAAAAGTGTTTTTTTATAGACCTATTACTTTATTTTTTTCTAGGCTTATTAAAAGACTTATAAAAAAAATGACCGATATTTTTAAGGGCCAAGATATTTTCTATACGCAGTAATTAATTGAAGCATCTATAATATTTCTAAGCGATCAAATTTTCAAAACGAAAACACATGATTTTGTGTGATTTTGCATTATTTACTATGGCTTCATCTTAATAAAAAAAAAGAAGATAAATGCCGTTTAATTTGAAAATTTTTTGAATCTTCTACGCCTATTTAAAAAATGCAAAGGTTTTGTTTTTGTGAAAAGATTAAATTTTTAAATTTCTCGCTGCCCAGTTCTGTAGGTAGTAGGTAAATAGTAATAATAAGAGTATAATGGAGATGGGTACTTACATACCTGTCGTAACTCGCTCATTCTTCCTTCGTATTAGGCATTGCAGTTATTAAATTGTGAAAATTATTATTTTTAAGTATGTCAGACTGAATTATTCGTAACCTTTAACACATAATACCTATGATCATTAAAACAAACATTTTAGCAGTAAAAACATCACAAAATTGTTATTATTGACATTATTTACCTATCATGAAATAATTTCTTGGTACTACGCTAATTCATAGTAAATTTTATTTTGTATGTAACGGGATATTAAATATTCAAACAATAAATTATAAGATATAATAATAATATATATTTTTAAATCGTTAACAAGGTGGGTATTCCTACCTAGTCATTAAAATAAACGTCACCATCTATTGGCGATTTAGTGTGAATTACATGTTATTTGAAATAAAAAAAAAATGTTTTTGAGACAAATCAACTTAACTACCTAGACAGTGAAAATGGACCTCTACGCAATTCTGTCTTAGTAAACGCTAATTGCTTCATTTACATTAATTATTACATCTAGCAAACTTAAAATGCTATTAGGCAAATATTCTCTTTCTTATTTCTAACTGCAGGCTAGACAAACTATTTTAACAAGTTATGGCAAATAGATTGCATCCAATGGCTCATCGAAAACTGTAGGAACTCTTACAAAACTGTGGGAACCATACAAAACTGTAAAACTCATACACAACTGAAAGAAAATGCATTTGACCAATGAACGTGATGCTGTGTAAAAATAGAGAAAATATACAGGACCATACCTACTTACCTGGGAGATCAACTGAGATTTACACCGTTTATTGTTTATTAGAGATATTAAGATACAGTTGGCACGCAGATGAGATCATTTGGTACATATTTTATTGGAAATGCTACATATATATTACTGGAAACTCATACAAAACTGTAGAAACTCATAAAAAACTGTAAAACTCATACAAAACTGTACGAAAATGCATTTGACCAATGAACGTTATGCTGTGTAAAAATAGAGGAAATAACAGGACCACACTTAACTGGGAGATCAATTGAGATTTACACCGCTTATTGTTTATTAGATAAAATTAGATACCTACAGTTTGCACGCAGATGACATTATTTACTACATTTATTATTGAAAATGCTATTTTTTAATCCTGGAATATATTTTAATAATTAATTATATATACTATGTTCTGTAATGAACGTGTTCACGAAAGCAAAATAAAATTTTATGATGAATGGAGCATTAATACAAGGTTACAAATGTGATTCGTCGGTAAGAGATTGATTGTGGTGTAAGACTTCAAATAATGTTAATCCAATAAGAGAAGTGTGATTACTATACATCTGATGTTTATTAAAGGTTAAACGAAATAAACAATATAGTTATCTACCGGTTGATGGAAATATGACAAGGAGTATTATTGTAGGCGGGTAGATAGTTACCTACTAGGGTATTAGAATATTATTCATAAATATCTGAAAGCACTTCGTAATGTTTTATTAATATAATAATTAGTAGCAGTTAAGCCGGCTAAGGCATTTTTAATAGTGCTTACTATTAACCATACTACTGATTACAAAGCTCAAATAAAAAAAAATAAAATGGTTGAAGGTCCCGAAAACTCAAAAGATTATTTCATAAATAAATAAAAATGGCGTGACACATAATAGTAATCTCCGTTTCACCCTCGGCAACTTCGCCACTTATTTCTCGGAGTCTAATGTATTGAATTTTTTTGTTTGACAATGCCGACACTTTCCAGTCGAATTAACCTAAATTTGTTTTGGAGACAAATAAATGAAATTGGAACATTCAACTTGGCCACTTTCTCGGCCGAAAATATTTTTCTTAATGTTATTATTGTGCCAATAAATAAGTCGAAATAGACTAATTTAAATATATGACTCAATAATATTTCATTATAAGTTGGAAATTAACTATTGGTAGAAATAAAGGGAACTAATAGGCAGGTATATAAAATATCTGCTAGTAGACATTGATTCCAAACTGTAATGCTATTAAATAAATACCTATTTTTACTTATTTTCTATTTAAATTACGTTATTATTTTGTCCTGTGCTATAATAGCACTTTTACAGTTTTAAAAATACCTAACACTGATGTTTTGAATATATATACCAACTATTTATTTTTATGTCGTGTTATTTTACCTATCAATTTATTTATTATTTGTTCATCATCAAAAACAAAATAGGAATAAAAACTACCATTCGAGACGTGATTAAACAGATTTGCAAAAAGTCATGTTTAAGTTGTCTTTAAAGCTACAATATTATTATCTAATTTAGTAATAAAACAATTGAAAAAATGCATAATAGCACAGTCATAAAGCAACAGGTAATTATATAGTATATTTAAGTTCCACAAGTTATGTAAGGAGTTCTCTAGAAATATTTTAAGAACATGACAATCGAATGCTAAATTTTAAGATTATTACAGTTAAGTGCACTTAAGATGAAGCCATAGTAAATAAAGCAAAATCACACAAAATCATGTGTTTTTGTTTTGAAAATTTGATCACTTAGAAATATTACAGATGCTTCAATTAAATACTGCGTGTAGAACATATCTTGGCCCTTAAAAATATCGGTCATTTTTTTTATAAGTCTTTTAAAAAGCCTAGAAAAAAATAAAGTAACAGGTCTTTAAAAAATACTTTCAAGTGCAAACTCTCCTACTTACGAACATCTTTTCGAATATGGTTTTATTGCTTATTGTAGCAAATTTAGTTTCTTTTATGATAATCGCAAAAAAAATATGATATTTACGCCCGATATTCACAAAATAAAATAAAATATGCATATTTGCGTTGTTATTTCACAATACGGCTGGCAGCCGACGAATGCGGATTTTCAAATTGACCCTTATGTCGTTCACCGAAGGACTACTGGCTTGCCACACCCTACTTTCTTTCAAAACTCCCCTGGCCGGAGCAGGGAGCGGACGTGTGACTCCACGTCGCTCGGTTCCGTGAAATCAATTTTAAATTTCCTTGTTATTACAATAAACAATGTGTAAAAAAGGAGTTAATGTTTTTTTTAGGTCTTTACGTAATCAACCTGTAAAAAAAAATTCTCAAATACCTTTTTCAACCGTTCCAAAAGCTTTTTCTCAAATATTTTTAAACTCCTCCCACAATGGGCGTGAATTCCGACTTCGATTTTTCCCTGGACTATTGGATCCCCTTAAAGTGAAATAGCATGAACTGCGCTACACGAATTTAATATTTTATTACTAATAATATTGCATCGTGTGAAAATACTACATCTTATAAATAAAATTTGTCAATATTTTGTACATCGTTAATTAGCAATGTTTTAATATTTTACGCTCTTTTCTAGATTTGTAGGATTTGTAAAAGTAAAAAATACGGAAAAAAATATCACCTACCATTATTTTAGCTTAATTTTTTAATAGTAAACTCCTAATAATACTTCTCCCATAACCACGAACTATGGAGCTTTTATGAACGGTTGAACAATAAGGAATATTTAAATATTTTTATTTATTCAATATTATATATTTCAATATTGATGATATCTGTGATTTGATTTCTATTAATTTTTTTATAATAAAATTACGAATTAATAAAAATGTGATATTTGTGAAAAAAATGCAAAAGACTGTGTAGTTATAAAAATTAAATGTAGAATTTGAGCGAAAACACCCCAATTAAACCGCTTTTCTCATGAATTGCAAGATCATAGTATGTTGTAAAATAAATGTCAACAAAAGAAAAAGTCATAGAAAAAAGGAAAGCTTATAGAAGGAGGTAACTGCGTAATCGCATTCCCTTATCAAAAGGCTTTCATTGATTCCAAATTTGAATTTCTTCCGATTCACGTATTAGGCCGTAAACGCTCGAGTCGGTGACGTAACCGGGGCGTTCCCGGACAAAATGCATAACCTAGAAATTTTACGTCCCAAAAATGGCCGTAAAGCCACGACCTTGGGGGCAATAAAAGTTTAACTGCCACTATAATACAACGCAAGACGCAAACCGAATGATAAACCGAGAACATGTAGATGTATCGTTAGGATGGAGAGTGAATTGAGGAGTACTTATACTTTTGTTGTACGTCACACAGTTACAGTAGCATCATATCGCACGACCATACTCTTACACCATTTCACGATCGAAATGACATCGATTAACGTCTAGCTTTATATTTTTGAATTATTACGTTTTTCGTATTTTTACGACAGTTATCTGTTATATGTTCCAGCGCCGTTTCTCCAACTTTAATGTGATGGTGATGTGTTGCGCTTTCGTTTGACGACTTTAATGCGTCTTTTTACTGCCGGTTGAGCGGTGCTTTCCACGAGCTTTTATTCTCAGACAACACGATTTTACCGTTTTTATAAATATTCCTTCGCTTTTCCATCGTTTTCGTAAATAAGCTTAAAAGATAAACCTATGACGGTGACTTTTTTTACGATTGTCCGATAGGATTTTAATTATCTGTAATAATTACGATTCATTAAAATAATTTTTGATGAAAAAATTACAAGAACAATGCTTATTCGATTTGTGAAAGTGGCTAACCTCTTATCTTTGACTCACCCGCCGGCGTCCGGATAAAAAAAAAATCATGTTTTTTTAAATGAGATTTTCAACCTTGTGTATAAAGAAATTGTATGAAAGACAAGCTCAGAATCGCTTTGCCTAGTACCAATCTGGAATTTATTTTTATTTTATCATTGTAGCTACTCTAATGCTTTCAAATGAATGTTCCACGACATTAGCGGCTCACTTTTTGCAACAATCATTGGCAGAAATAATAATATTTAACATTTTCAAAAGAGAATCAAGGTCATTATTTCATTGAATTGTTTTTTCATGTTAGGTATATATTCAGGTTTGTGTAGAAATAATAAATTCAGTTTAAATTTGCTTGATTATATATTTTTGAAAATTGTTTCCAAAATGAGAGTTTTTTTTATAGTTAGGTAGCTCCTTATGGTAATATCATGATACATGGATAATAGGATATATTATATGGTAAACAGAAAACAATTGAAGACATTATGAGCGAAACTCAATCGAAAATCTGGAAACAGAAAAATCAGAAAAAGATATTGGCACCTCTGGGACTCGAACCCAACCCGGAAAGTAGGGAGGTCCTGGGTTCGAGTCCCAGAGGTGCCAATATCTTTTTCTTTTTCTGTTTCCAGATTTTCGATTGAGTTTCGCTCATAATGTCTTCATTTAATTAAATATTACAGTTTGAGGTTTTACTCATAAAGTTAAAATAATAAATAATAAGAAAACAATTGCTTTGTTTTAATACCGATAGTATACCAGAATTCATCAACGTAATTTTCGCGCCGTTTCCGAAATGTCATTCCACATTCAACAGATCTTGAACTAGATAAACCTATCACGGTGACTTATTTTGGATTTTAATTATCTGTAATAAATACGATTCATTAAAACAATTTCTACAAAGAACTACAAGAACAATGCTTATCAGATTTGTGAAAGTGCCTATTAACAATGTGGGTACTAAAAAAAAAAAAAAAACATTGTATTAAAAAGATCGTTAACCTATCCGCAAATTTATTGGTTGGGAAGAAAAGATTGTAGACCGATTCAGTTCTCTCTAAAAGAGAAACTATAAAAAGTAACCTAGTTAAGAACGAAGACAGGCGAAAAACACAATTTATCTGTTTTTTTTAGCGGATTTTAGCTACGATTGTGGCAACGTTGCCAAACGTACCAATTTACTTTATGCAAAAAGTAAGTATCTCGCGCGGGATAGTTAAATTCACGATTATTTAAAAGAGTGATAAAGTTTTTTTAAAACATTGATCGTCATCATCACATTAGACAGTCGGTTGTGCACCACTGTCTTAACTTAATGACCAAATATTTAAAAAAAATCATCGGTGCTATTTGGTTTGACATTGGCCTAATAAAATTTTTTCGCTTCTTTGTGAGCGCCATATATTTATTTTTATTTTTATGTGGTACCATTTTGTGGTGGTGCGCAACCAAAATTTCTTTCTAAAATCATACCTAGAAGTTTCGTATGTGAGATTTGATATTTCTTATTGATTAGCAATCGTTCGGATTTCCAGTAATCATGTTTAAAGTATTTAACCGTTTCAGTTTTGTTTTATAAAATGCGAAATCGCCACAAACTTGTCCGTCTTGATGTAATGAGATATCACGTGTATTTATTTTTCGTTGATCGCACGATTTCCAAACCAAACAGCGGCGCGTGGCCTTGACTCACCGTTGCCAGCCAACGATTTCCCCGCGCGTTGCGACAACCGCTCGGCTCACCAGTCGCCAGTAAGTCTGTGATTTTGATGCCGAATACGTGCGTAAATCATTTCCGCGTATATTTTGCCTTTAAACAATGGAACAATGTCTAAACTGGGAGATCTGAATAAATACCCATCTGCAGAGTATAAAAAAGGGAAAAAACCTGGTGTAGCACAGAAAAAAATGATTGAGCTGTGGGCTGATGCAAAACAAAAATATACCACAAAAGAAGAAGAAAAATATATGTTTTTTTACACCTTCCTTTATTATTTTTATGCCAGTCAAAAACAGCCTGTAACCTTAATGTCTCCCAGGACATTTTTATCACGATGCTTAATTTTTAAAATTTAATCAGATTATACCTGTAAACATAAAAATTTCAATACACTTTGTACCAAAAAAATACACGTGATTTTGGGTATGGGGGGGGGTAGTCTAAAACCTCACCGCATTTCACAAGGGGGGAAGGGGTTAAAAAGTTGCTAAAAAACTACACGTGATTAATGGACGACCCTTTATGTACCGTGCACTACCTGTCGATTGTACAGTTAACCATGTTAAGCCGGTAAGGTTACAAATAGAATAAAAAATCCAGTGATATTTAATTACAACATTGATAACAATGCTCTTCAGACATTAATGCAAATTAAAGACTTGGGCATCACTTTTCAATCAAATCTTTCATTTGTTAACCACATAACAGAAATCTGTAACAAGGGCTTAAAAATGTTGGGGTTTATAACTAGGCTAACTAGAAACTTTGACAATATAAAATGTATTAAACTGTTATATTTTGCTTATGTAAGAAGCCAACTTGAGTACAATTCTCCTGTCTGGAATCCTCATTATAATATGCACGTACAAGCTGTTGAAAGAATACAAAACAAATTCTTACGTTTTCTAAATTTTAAAATGGGTATTCCAGCAAATATGTTAAACTACATTACTATTTTAAACGATATGAATATGCTTAAATTGTCAAACAGAAGAATTTTCACTGACTTGGTATTTTTATATAAAATTCTAAATGATTTAGTTGATAGTCCGGTATTACTTGAATTGATAAGCTTCCGAATTCCACTTCGTAATACTAGAAGTCAGGATTTATTTCAGTGCAGACATTCTGGGACTAACTACCATATGTATTCCTCTTTGCCCAGAATACTAATGGAGGGAAACAATTATACCAAGTCAGTGGACATCTTCAATTTATCTTTGAATAAATATAAAATATTGTTATTGAGGCAGTTCAGTTATGTACAATAAAATGTATTTTTCTAACTATGCTATATATGTAAAAGCCCCGAAAAAGGGCGTTTATTAATAAATAAATAAATAAATAAATAAATAAATAAATAAATAAATAAATAAATAAATAAATAAATAAATAAATAAATAAATAAATAAATAAATAAATAAATAAATAAATAAATAAATAACTAAATAACTAAATAAATAAATAAATAAATAAATAAATAAATAAATAAATAAATAAATAAATAAATAAATAAATAAATAAATAAATAAATAAATATATATATAAATATATAAATAAATAAATAAGTAAATAAATAAATATATTATATTAAAAAAGATTTATAAATAAGCCCTTTCGATACAAAGGTTGCGCAGCGCTGATTAAGACAACGCGATGGATACATGGATTCATTGTATTTTAATCTATGAAATGTTAGGTTTTCTCGTTTTTCGCTCCTAAAACACTATTAATTTTAATTTCACATAATAAAAACCCTGAATTTGTAAAATAATAATCTGGCAACTCTGTGGGTAGGTAGAAATTCCACAGTATTCATGAATGAATCATGGACTTCCTTCAGAGACCAATGATCTATCGACCACCATTTTGGTACCGCTTTTCCTCTTTGATCAAAATGACGGGTAGTTGACTGAATTCTCAATTTCCAAGCGTCTCGTAAATTAATTAAATCCATTAAACTGAATTTAAATTCGGAATTTCAGAGAACGTTTTTATTTGAACTTTTGATCTGAATCTTAGAACATAAAAACGCTTTATTTTATGAAACTAGTTTATTACTCTGCTCAACTGAAATATAATCTGATTTTATTATATTTATATTCTGATTTTATTATATTTCAGCGATGCACCTTCCTAACAATACCTAACATTAATAACGGCATATTTTTTTTAAATATCTACCAAACATATCGATTTTAATAAGTGTCATCCTCAATATTAAATTTGTGATTTTTTTATTATTTTCATCCTCGTAAAGGTACGTAGTAGACATTGTTTTATTTCTGTATTCAAATTCGTGATCGAAAATTCAATGTCGAATGAAAGGAAACTCGAATTTTTTTCGATCGTGATTCGGGTTTTAATTATTGGCCCGATCAAATTTATTCAGAGACTACTGGCTTATAAAGATACCAGACGTGAAGGTATGGTACTAGTACCTACTTAGTACTTATCTACTTGAATATTCATTAGAAAATTACTACCTAAGTAAGTAGAAGCACAGCGGTTTAAATATAAGGGTAGGGTCATGAAAAGGAAAAGTTCTATTAGTCGATTAACTTTAGCTTTACGTAAATTAAAAATATTAATTTCACGTATTTCATAAACAAAAACCTGCGCATTCTTGCTTTAAACAATTTGGGAGTCGGGTACGGGCACCGTCGTGTCGGCCCGGCAATCACTTTTTGGATAACCAGCATTCCTGCCATAGGTCACGCCATGTTCTATATTTTTGATGACTCAGCAGGGGTGCCCAGGTTCACGGGGTGAGGTTTGGCGACGGATGCGTCAGCTCGCCAGCTCCATGCAAGGCCAGATGGGGAGAGAATGGTTGAGGTAGTCCTCACGGCCTCTCCAGCCAGACTCTCTCAGGAAGATCGCCCTGCACGTCAGTGAGAGGAATGAATTCATATATCCGTCACTCCTGGACACATTGACTCTCAGATTCTTACCTATCATTCAATTTGGGAGGCGGGAATGGGTACCGCCGCCCCGGGAACTTTTATTGGATAACCAACACCTCTGCCATAGGTCACCTCAAGTGGTTTGCTACGTTTGGTGATTTAGCAGGGGTGGCCGGGTTCATGGGGTGAGGTTTGTCTAGGTCTTGAAGGTGGATGACCAGGACACACTGAACCCCAGATTCCTACCCACCCCTTATACCCTTTTCCTTACCAGAACTCTCCTTTCCTTCCTTTCCTTAAAAAAATCCTCCACACAGCATCCCCAAAGATGACAGGCCCTGAGGGAAATTATTTTCCTCAGGGTCTTCTGTGTGGAGCTCATGTAAAAAAATATCTTTTTTCCTTCTCAGAACTTCCTTTCCTTCCTATCCTAAAAAGTCCCTCCACACAGCATCCCCAAAGATGTCATACATCTTGAGGGGAATTATTGTTTTTATCAGAGCCCCCTGTGTCGGGCTTATGGAAAAAAAATCATCAATAAATTCAGACATAAAAATTATATTACTACAATGGAAAAAAGTATAAAAAAGCATCATTAACATAACAGATTTTGAAAACAAGTTAGACCTTTAGTGAATAATATATCTAAGAACTTGATTTGGACGGAATTCATATTTATTAATTTGTAAAAGGAAAGTTTATTATATACAATTATTATTCAACAGCAAAGAACAGATTGCTCAAGGTTAGATACTTTTCGGAATTTTTGAATAGCACGTGTGTTGCTTATCTGCGTTCAGTTTCAACATAATATTAATATTACACACCATAAACAATGCACACCAAACGGTTCTCGCCAAATATTTATAATTTTCGGTTTCAATGAAAAAAATAATGGCTTTAATACGGTGTGCATTCTTAAGTCTGCCGTCTCAACACAAACACGCCGATGGTTTTAGTAAACATTTATGCATTGCAACCATTTAGTCAAAACAACAAGAACAGACTGAATTCTGTTCTCTTAAAAAGGATTGCATTTGTTTTTATACAATATATGAGCTACAGTATAATAATAATCCTTACGTTGTTGCTGTTTTTGAATAGTGAAAATGATCATGATACTCTGTAGGTAGAAGCATGCAAGTAAATATATTTTGTATATGTGTTACTATGTAATATGAATAAAAACATTCGACTAGATGGAAAGTTAGCAGCATGGCGATCTATATAAAAGTGTTTTCGTATCCCGGACCTCAAATATAAAATAAAACCCTTCACATCGGAAGCTGTTTGAATTGTCATCATTCGGTTCAAAAATAGCTAAATACGTTTAAGGCCCGCTAGTGAGCGTTCAAAAGGAAGAAGGGGAGATATGTAAATACGAATGTTAGAGGGGGCGCGCTAATTTTAAAAACGATAATATTGTGAAAATGTTTAATAAAACACGACTCGTTTAAAATAGAGCAAAAATCTCGCGGAAAATTTTGTAAGGAGCATTTAAAGAAACACTTTGAATTTTTTCATGCATATGATTTGTAAAATGACAGAAAAAAAGTGTTAATAATAATTTTCGGAACATATTTTGCAATTTTTTTCAATCGAGGAAAATTCGTATGATTCAAATGGTAAATTTATAGATTTTATCTTCAATAATAAAACACATTTTTTTAAAGCTTAAAAATTTTAACTGTTCAAGGAGAATATGTTTGAAATTGGTAGAAATTCGGGATGCCGAATATTAAGATTTCGGCCGCGCGAATTCATTACTAGTTTTATTAGATGCTTATTTTTTCTTTGCTTTATTCCTTTACTCTCTTATTTTTTTTCCATTCAACTGTCGCATGGGTAACTGTAAGTTCTATTAGATTAATCTAATGAAAAATATTTATGATTTGGTATTTTGTACAACGAACAAATATTTTAACTTTTGCACATGATTAGTTTCTTAAGACATGCTTCTGCCTAGTTAGAATCTTATGTTGACTGGGCCACAGTATATTTACACCTATTTTGCAGCGTATCCTCACTGCACGTGTAGGTACTTATCCATATTATTATAATGATAAATCCATTGCACATACATTTTATTATATTAAAGTGTATTCAACCGATGAAAAAATGTGCACGAGTAGATATCCCTTCCAGGTAAATCAAATTTTAAAATATTCCATCATAACATAATATTATATTAATTCAATAGTTAAGTGTACGTATCGAATTACTACATATTGGACACCTTATTATTATACAATGTTACATTGAGCGATCCTAATTATTATGGTAATGTAGTCAACGGGTTTGTTTCTAGTCACCGTGTGATTGCTTCTACGACATTGAAGCAGTAACGCAATTACTAAATAATTTAAGTACCCATTAAGTTACAAAACGACATGATATTTAATACTAATGCATACTAAGCATACATTAATCGATTTAGTATGTTTTTGTCGTACCAACAAACGAATAAATACTCACTATTCGGGCTAGCTTATGCTTCAAATTTGGGGGCAGGTGTGGGTATCGCCGCCCCGTGAACCATTAATCGGATAACCAACGCCTCTGCCATAGGTTACCCCAAGTAGTCGTTTGGTGACTTAGCCCGGGTTCATGGGGTGAGGAATGCCTGGGTTTGGCGGCAGATGCGTCTGCCTACGTACTGGCGGCCGGATTTAAATAAATTTATTGAGGGAGATTTTTACCTATTCCGCAAGACTCTCTAGACCAGTCACCTTGCACCGCAGTGGGAGCGATGGATTGATTCAAACTTCCGTCACTCCTGGACACACTGACCTCCAGATTCCTATCTATCCCTCATACCTTCTTCCTTTTCAGATCTTCTTTTCCTTCATTTCCTTTGAAAAACCGTCCACATAACATCCCCAAAGATGACAAAGGATGTGAAGGAAATTATTTTCCTCAGAGTCTGTGTGGAGATGAAGTAACAAAACTCAAATTTTCTGCTCGTAGAGGGTATAAACGTAAAGGCATATTCATTATATATATTTACAGAAGATATCATGTGTTTATTTTGTCAATTGAGTTCTCTTGACAGCTCATTATTTTTATCAACATGGTTTAATCTAGAACTTTATTATAACGCTGCGATTATAAGAAAGGCGATACTAAAACAATGCCGTTTATTCATATATTCACTGCTTTGATATGTTATTCACGCTGTGTAGGATATCTCGACACAACCATTTTATTCTAGCGCCTACAGTATTTTTGCATTATCTCATCACATATGTTATTGATTTATATATTCATGGTGGAATTCTCTGATTATGCTAGCCCGTCACAGTCACACCCATAATATTACAATAATAATAAACAATTGTAATCTCGACCGCTAATGGTTTATCTCTCAAGGTAACTTGTATACGCAAGTTAGTCCACGCCTCAATTCAAATACGTTGACAGATGTTAGATTCAAAAATAATGTAAGTGTGAGCGAAGCGGAATAATTTAAATATCGTAGGAGTGTTCGTGTTCATCTACCACAAAAATATATTGGAATAAAAAATCGAACAACCTCTCCGAGGCTTATGAAGTCATTGGTAGGGTAATATACGATGCTTTAAAGTGTAATTCCATGATTTGCTTAATAGAAACGTTAGCAAACGTGTTTCATATTGATGTATAAAACCTTTTTTATGTGGTGATATTACAAGAGTCCCAATATCCTTGAGGTGGTTACTCCCTGGTGGGAGTAGGTACCACAATGATGTAATGATGAGAATAAAAATAAGAGAGGGGAAGAGAAAAATGAAAACATTTTTCAGATCTTGCGACTAAACTAAGCTAAAGTGTTTGTCACTGTATCTTGAAGCATTGTCAAGAAGGTCATCAGGTTTTGACTGAGCGTAGCGAATTTGTTTGTACGTTCCGTTTCAGGTGTTGAAATCTGCTGCAAACACTTTGTATTTCAAACAAGCCTTACATTGAGCAGATGGCTAACTTTGAATAGGTGACTAACTTTGACTAACGTTATTATGGTACCTACCTACCTGAAGAAAGTTTGAAAAAATAATTTTTGCTGGTATAGTAACATTTCTTAGGACAATTATGTAAATTCCTTATTTGAAATTTACTACTTAAAATATTATAGTATGTTTTATAATTGATTGAGTAGGTATTTAAGTACCTACTTACAAATATTATTATTTCAGACGAAATTTTGGTTTTAATTTGTTAAATTTTTGGACCTGAGATCTACTTCACTGTTCTACTACCGCCTTACTCATAATCACAGAATAAGATAATACCACGGTAATACGAACGGGTTAGTGAAATTTGTATGACAATTTCACCTAAACCGCTCGTATTACCGTGGCATTATCTTATTCTGCGATTATGAGTAAGGCGGCAGTTTTTATAGGTACAGAAGCTGATTGCGTTCTTTTGTCATTTTGGATAACGGATTAGAATAAGTAAGAAATGTTGATTTTCATGAGTTAGGGAGAGTTTCCGATATGTTTAAGTATAAATTAATTACGAGCTTGGCTGTTTGTAAATATTCATATGCATTTAACAAAACGTTTTGGAGACAGAAAATCCGGCAAGTTGGTGGCTTTTAGAAAGTAAAAGTTCGTGACCCCATTTTCCAACGACGTAATGCTTTTTAAGCTCCGCGGCGCCAAAACTCGCCGCGATTGGCGTTTTACGGTCCGGAAGTATAATGTGCAAGCCACGACTCTGAAACATAAATACAGTCACTTCAGTCAGTACAGTACTGGGTACACGGTACATGCGATATTCGAGTCGAGTTTCCGCCTAATATATTGGCCATTCATATAATGTAAGCGGCCATCGTGGCGCGAATTGAGACTGCCGAAACGACCAATGAAACGGCGATTTGAATTTGTGATATATCATGTTTAGTGCGCAACATGCGTGTGAAGATATTCATTTTATTAAATCGAGTACTCTTCAGAATCAACTTAGCGTCTCATATTTGAATAAATTAAATTAAATAAAAAAATCGAAATAATTTTTTATTTTATTTATTTATATTATTTAAATGCAAATTTACAGTTATCCAAACCAATAATAAACATGTTGAATTTTGTAAGTAATAATAACATTTTTAAATTGTATAATAGTAGTAGAATATTCGTTGAAAAATATTTTTTTCAGGGGACAAGTAATTTAATAACAGCGGCATTACTAATAGTAGGTCGATTCAGGAGGCGGGAATGGGTACCACCGCCCCGGGAACCTTTATTGGACAACCAACACCCCTGCCATAGGTCACCTCAAGTGGTTCGCTACGTTTGGTGATTTAGCAGGTGTGCCCGGGTTTGTGGGATGGGGTGAGATTTGTCTAGGTCTTGGAGGCGGATGACCAGGGCACACTGAGACCCAGACTCCTACCCACCTCTTAAACCCTTTTTTCTTCTCAGAATTCTCCTCCACTTCCTTTCCTTTTAAAAAAACCCTCCATACAGCATCCTCAAAGATGACATAGGCCCTGAGGAAGATGATTTTCCTCAGGGCCTCCTGTGTGGAGCTCATGTAAAAAAAATTCTGCATCTCAAAACAACAAAAATCCGGTGCCTGCGCGCTCTTGTGAAGTTCTCGGGAACATCAAACTCTTTTTTTTTTTTAATATTGGGAAAAGAAATATTATCGTTAAAAAGATTATATGCTGTTGTCAGCAAAGCAGTTTTCCTTCTATAGGCGAGGCTTTCTTCTTTTCAGATTTATTATCTGCCTAAGTGTATAATGAAGATAGACCTAGGTACAGAATTTAACACCTCGATAAAAATATGTTCTATCGAGACCCAATCTTATTTCATTGACCATCCCGATTCTAGGTATTTTATTATTATCTTTCCTGCCGGGCACATAGAGCGCTGTAAATTCAATGCATTTTCAAAATTCAATCTCAAGAACTGTCCGCCAACGGGTCGTGCATATAAATCCAGAAAGGGTACAATGAGAAATATAAACATTTTCGGGACGGGATTTATAAGCGAGACCGGCGCACATGTGACCGCTTGGAACGAAGCCATGACCAGTCTCATCACGTATCAGATATAAGCTTTATACCGCTTAAAGTCGAGCTTTCAAAATATCGTGGCCATATCTAACTGCTACGGTGAGAGAGGGACAGTAAATACTATTTGAAAGCTTAGAACGGTATTCCGATCTTGCTCGAGTAGTGCGCGCAGTTCGAGTGCAGGAATACAACATGGCTTACCCCAGCCGATGCTCGAATAAAATAAATTCTCGGAGAGAGCTTTACGTGAGGGGCATGCAAATAATTTTATTAAAATTTCCCAGTGACATGCTTGAAATATTTTCTAACGATTTTATGATTCTATTATTCGCCATCATTCTGTGGAATCGGAAGATTGATGATGCTATAAAACGATCCTTAGTAGTAATATCGCTTCTAAACTAGCTTATTTGTCATACCCGAATATATGAGAACAGAATCACAATAATTCGCTTGTAAGATAAACTGAGTCGTCATATCTCAACTGATTTGCTTACGAAGTTGAATCTTAAATTTAATCTGCAAAATATTTTTTTTTACATTTGAGGTAAACAAACAATTTCCTTAATTTTTCGAAGAAAACTTCTTCTGAAAGGTTTTTATTTTGTGATGGCATTATTTATTTTATTAAAAGACAAATAACTTTGTATACATTACTT
The DNA here is from genome assembly GCA_936435175.1 of Glyphotaelius pellucidus. Classification (NCBI taxonomy): domain Eukaryota; kingdom Metazoa; phylum Arthropoda; class Insecta; order Trichoptera; family Limnephilidae; genus Glyphotaelius; species Glyphotaelius pellucidus. The sequence goes on along the minus strand of OW386552.1, from coordinate 6,018,503 downwards.
TATTTTATACACACTCTACATGTTTCATGAACAATGTTCCACTTCATCAGGAGAGTATACTTTTATGCGTTGAGTATACGTTTTCTCCTGATGAAGTGAACATTGTTCATGAAACATGTGGAGTGTGTATAAATGAAGTGATGTATACAAAGCTATTTGACTTTTAATAAAACAAATAATTTCCCCCGAATCCTATGTCATCTTTGGGGATGTTGTGTAGAGGGTATTTTTAGGGAATGGAAGTTCTGGGACGGAAAAAAAGTATAAGTAATGGGTAGGAATCTGGGTTAATCAATGTATCTATGAGGGACGGACGTTTGAATCCATCCCCCCACTGCGATATACCTAAGGCAATCGAGATGCTTGATTGATCCGGCTGGAGAGGTTAAAGGGTCTCCCTCAACCAGTCTCTCCCGATCTGGCCCGCCAAGCAGTAGATTAGCAAACGCACGCGCCGCCAAGACCTAGACAAACCTCACTCCTGCTTAATCACCAAACGTTGCGAACCACCATATTTATTGCATGGTTTCTAAATAATTTATAATATCAAATGATTTTAGTAGAAAAACTGCATTAAGACCGGTGCCACACACAACCATAAAAGATGTGGCTTGACGTATTTCGGCATATCGCACCCCGTACATTCCCAATTGGAACATATGGCGAGCGATATGCTGAAATACGCCAAGCCACAACTTTTATAGCTGTGTGGCACCGCTTTAAATGTAATATCACCAAATTGCTCAATAAAAAAATATTTTTGAAATGTTAAATTATTGTATAGGTTGTTGTTGTGTAAATTATGTAATGTTGAAATGAAAATTAAAACGTAAATTCTTCCGTTTCAAAATTCCGAAAATACTTGTTTTTTCAGGGTTAACAATCCATTAAAGGTTCTAACAAACATTACCTGCACAAGTTACCGTTTTCGAGCTTTCGGTCTACATTTCCATCGTATAAAATTTAACAGCCTCGTAAAAAATTAAGTTTATGTCATGTCTACCGTGTTAATGACTTAATTCTACAACAGCTTAGCTTTACAACTGCATTAAAGCTACTAACTATGCATATTGTTAGCGTGAGTGGCGTTCTTAGATACATACATATCATCTAACGTCATAGATAAATGTAAACAACGTCAAACATTATGGTCCGGCTCCTGTTGCGAGCTACTCTTTCTGATAAAAATAATAACAATCTTTGGATGACTTGTACAGCTGTGAAAAATCACCTCAAGGGCGCTATACAAATTTATTATATATTTTTACAATCTTACTTCTAGCTACAGACTAGACAAGCCATGATAACAACTAATGGCTATAAAATTGCATCCACCGGTTCATCGATCACTGATACCATAAGTACAATGCATTTGACCAATGTACGCAATGCTGCGTAAAAATGAAATATACCTACCTATTGTACAAATGTTGCAAATTTTGTTACATTTATGAGAAAGAAGGATAGGTTGCAAATTAGGTACAACTGAGCTATTAGCAAAATTTATTTACTTCTAGTGCAATAGTTATTTTTTAATAAGGTATTCTTATACTTGTTACTTATGTGAGTTAATATTAAAAAAAAAAAAAAAAAAAATTGTCATAGTTTTAAAATGTAAGTTATTTAAAGTTCGTATTAAGGGGTTATATACAGTCAGGTGGTCCAAAAAAGCGATTTTTCAATATTTTTTCTAAAAATACTATTATAATTATTAATACAATAATTTGTACACATATTATGGTACAATGGTAACTTTTAATTGTATTTTAATATTTTAGAATTTGTAAAAATAATAATTTTGAAAGCTGCTGTAGCTGATCTCCAGAAGCTCTTCTCAAAAAGGCCTCTTACGGTGACCAACACATCTCTACACTGAATCATTTAAGATAAAAAAATAAACAGGTTTGTTTAAAATAATGTTTAATATTCTAATTAATCGAAGGGTGAAGCAATTTTTTTTTTTTTTTTAAATCGCTTTTTGACCAAATTTCGGCCTCAAATTGTTTATGAAAAAGGGATATTCATCGGTGAAAACTGACCTTCGATTAATAACTAAAAAATATTCTTAAAAAGCTTGTGTTAAAATTTGAGACCGATCGGTTTATCCGTTTCCGCGATATCTTGGTCACCGACTTTAAAAACACAGTTTTGAGAAAAACGCGTTTAAAGTTTACCTCCTACTTTCAAATGCTCTGACATGTCTTTACAAATATGCATGTAACTTCGAAAATAATCGCCGGATTGACTTGATATTTTCTGTGTGTGTACTTAAATATATGTACATTACAAAAATGAAATAAAAAAAATCGATTTCTTGAAAATTCTAACTATATATAAACCCAAGAGCTCAAAATGTAAGTTGTGTCTTCTCTACCGTATCAGTTCAGGTTATTTAGTATATTTCAGTTATACTTCCAGAAGAATCGTATGAACCGTCTAGATTTCTACAATTCCGCATCCCACGATTTCTATGCCATTGTTTTCCTGTAAGTCTCGTTCGGGTCAGACTTTGTTCATGCGCACTAGGCAGGAAGTCTAGCGAGCTTACACCAGTTCATACAAATACAACTCCATCAGCACCCACGAGTAAAAAGGTAAAATTTTAAATTCTTTGAAACACAAACGTTTGGCTTGCAGAGCTTAAACATTTTTACTTTGTTGTTTATTTTATAGTCACTTTGTGCTATTTTTTGTACTCCGCGAACTGCTTATAACTGCCTTGGTAGCCGGCTTCCCGGATCAATATAAAGCGTTGGGGATGGTATCAACAGGGCTTAAGTGCTATTATGATATTCAAGGAAATGTAGTCTCAGTATATAAAGGCAATAAGGAGCAAAGTGTAAGTCCTTAGCCCATCGGGTAGAATGCCTGAATGGTTCAGGAAGCGTTTTGAATCTACGGCGGAACTGTGGAAGACAATGATTTGGTTGTTAGCTTTTATATATACGTACTTACCTAAGCAATTTGCACCGGGTTTTATATTATTTAGTGGAAATTGAGGTTTTTTGTTCTAAAAAAGTAAAACTGGTGGTTTCTTTTTCAAAATAACAGCATTCGTTCTGATGATAATAGCGCGAACATTTTTACAAAACGCAGACACGCAAAATGCACGATAAATATACTATTTCAAATCAATATAATTGTAATTCAAAATTAACAGAATATTTAGTTTCCAAGTCTACACCCAGCACAAATATCCAGTGTTTCCAGGAGTGACGGACGTATGAATCCATCCCTTAAACTGCGGTGCAATGATTAAAAAACTAAGTATTCTAACAATTTTCATTTAAAATGGTGACGCAAAATAATTTTGCTGTGTTTGAATAAGAAATATATCTTATAATTGTACCCGTAAACCCGTATTTCTTCCTCGTCTTATCTTTAATTTAACTGATGACTTGTAATTAGCGATATCTTTAATTCGAGTGCTTTGAATTTAAGTAACGAGGCTTATTTTACTGTTTAAATTTTCACAAATCATTAAAATAGGGTTGAATTATCACTTTAGATCGCGCCTTTAAACAATACAGCAGTAAACTTCATTTTATTACCACGGAGAAAGTAGTAACGTATATTTTTATCGTTTTATTGAATAAAATATTAAGTAGGTGTAGGTACGACGAGTATAATAAAAACATTAACACCAAATCACGATATACCCTTGTCTATGGGACATAAAACTTTCCATAAATTACGACGAAAACATCGAATGAAGCGATTTTATATTATTTATCGCTAAGAGTGCGCGCTTCACCTTCTACTTCTCTTACCCCTGTTCTCCTCTCTCCTCGAGTTCGCTGTGCCCGTGTTCACCCTCCTCCCCCCGTGGGGGCTGGAGCTCCCAAGGGGGTAAGGGTAGAAAGGGGGCTGGGGTTACAAGTTTCGTGCAGAGGGGTCCAAAATGGCCAACAGCGAACAGGGTGCGTCTGACATTGAAGAAGTGCCAATAACAGCCGAATAAATGGGGTTCGCATAACCGTGGGACGAGGGCGGAATATTTTCGAGGATAATATGTTTTGGGGATGGAAAGAACCATTCCGCCTGGTGACGGAATGCCAAGGTATGGACTCTAAATGAAACCAAACATATTTTGCTCATTCATTCATAATAATTTAATAATAATTGTCACAGAATTTGAACAATTCATCAAATTTTGAAGTTAATTTTCAAGTTCTATGAAATTTCTAATAAAGTTCTGTTATTATTTCAGTTATGTGAATCAACTGACCAATAATGATGTAAATCAGAAATTAAATAGAACCTTTGCAGGACTTAAAAAATAACTTTAATATTTGACGAATTAATTGTTCAAATTCTGTGAAACAATAGCGCTAACTTATTTTAGAAAATGATGATTCCAAGGGCACTTAACAGAGTTTTGTAAAAAAATTTTTTAATATTATGCTGCCTTTAATATACACCTTTGTATATAATATCATTCTTGGTTCTCTTAAATAATAATTAAAACAAAGGATAATGAAAAAATAAAAAGGTTAATGAATATTTATTAATTTCATGAACGTGAAACAAGCATGCAGTAGGTACCCAAATAGAACTAAGTCAAATAATTTAACATAGCTTCTTTCGTAGTTTTAGATTCTGATGTAACTTGTGACTCATCTGTAAAAATTTTAAATAAAAATTTCACGATATGCTTTTACATATAATGCAGTACACTTTTTTGACAAAATACAGGAAATAACGTTAAATATAAGAAACAAAATATAGGTTACGTAAAATATAAGAGATGACACAAAGTAGGTAACATAGAATGTAATTTAAGTAAAAATAGAGATAACAATAGTTTATGAAGTAGGTAGAAATAGTTGGCACATACGTCGTTTGAAATTTGCCAAATAAATCCAAAATATTAATATTTAATTATTAAATTGTTGACAGATATTATTATCTTGTCCAGACAAATTTTATAAAACTTACTAATTTTGGTTGTGGGTGTGTCCGTAACTCTGGTTCGATGAACTCGGATTCGTTGTAAATTTAAGAAGCGAATTCAGACAAGCGAAAAGTACACAAAAATAATATTTCGAGAGAAAATTATTTTTGTTTTTATTTTCAAAACTTATATGTCACGAATTCAAGAAAGGGAAATATTTTAAAAAATTCCAGAAAATTACTTAATTTTGAAATATGTTATTTTTTTTGTTTGAATTTCTTAGGGTTAATCTTGACAATTAAAATCAGATTCCGGGATTTTTCGAGGGGCGGCGTTTTTCTTCATTTTCAGAAAATCGTTATTTGCTAACTTACTAGATTTCCTAACGTAATATCCAGAGATTTTTTACGGGTATGTGCTCTGAACCATGTCGTGGTCCTTTGTCAGTTTTATATTTACACCCCTGGTTCATAGGGTGAGGTTTAACGGGGTCTTGGCGGCGGATGCGCTGCCAACTAACTGCAGGCTTGCCGGATCGGGAGAGACTGCTTGAGGGAGATCTATTGATCCAGCATGTCTCTCGGAACATCGCCTTGCACCGCAGTGGGAGGGTTGGATTCATATGTCCGCTACTCCTTGAAACACTTACCTCCAGATTCCGGCCCACCCTCCATACCTTTCCTTCCCAGAACTTCCTATCCTTCCTCTTCAATTTTCAACGTTTTCCACAATTAAGAACGCTTATAGCTGACTCCGAGGCCAGCCATGAGTTCACCGCAATAAAAAAATATGATTGCACGTAATATGACTAAGTCTCGGGTTTTAATTGGTCGTGAATTTTTACCACATATAATAGATTTTGGAAGGTAGCTACTCTGAAAACTTCATAATGTCTAAGTGAGAGAGTTTGAAGAGAATAAAGTTCCTGTGATAGTAGCACAGTCCCGCTGAGAAATCAACGTCGCAGAAGTTTCCCGCCAGAATGCTGTGTGATAATTATTGTGACGCCAGAGTTCAAAATGCAAAGTTCAAAGTTTTGCACTCAGCCGAGCCTGAGCAATCTCGAACAAAGGCGCCTTGAGAGGATGCATTATACTTACATAGAAATTATGTAAATATTTTATCCAACATTTTCCTTAAAATTTTGGTCAGAAATAGCAACTGAAAATGTGCTCTTAGAAATCGACTTAATATTTTTTCTTAACCAAATGGATGCGCTTGTATCATATCTGATACGTTGAGAGAGTGTCTCTGTCTCAAATACGATTCATCACTGTCAGTAACGTTTTCGTGTACATCAGTAAGATCTTAATTCAAACCATCATCTCTGAGATAGGTCACCCCAAGCGGTTCGCTATGCTTGGTGACTTAGCAGGGATGCACAGGTTCATATTGTGAGGTTTGTTTGGATCTTGGCAGCGGATACATCTGCCCGCCTGCAGATCGAGAGAGACTGGTTGAGGAGGGCTTTTTAACTTCTTCAACTGGACTTTACATTGCCTTGCATCGCAGTTGAAGGAATAAATTCATACGTCCGTTAATCCTGGACACACTGACCCCCAGATTTCTGCCCAACTGTCATACCTTTTTCCTTCCCAGAACTTCTAATCTTTCCTTTCCTCGAAAAGACCCTCACACAGCATCCCCTAAGATGACATAGGGTGTGATTGAAACCATTTTCCTCAGGACCTGTTGTGTGCAGCTATAAAAAAATCTTGTACTGCTGGCAATCTTCAACGTCCCAATAAGATTTATATTTCAAAATTATGTCCGTAATATTGTAACCGGTCAATACGCTCTTTTATAATTCTCATGGTCACGACACGGCAACGGAATAAAAAAAGCATAAAACGTACGTTTTTTATCCCGATAATTCTTACACATCTTATATCTTTCAAACACACTAAATTAAAGAGAGACAAACGATGTACATATGTCTACATCCTCCAAGGAAAAAAATAATCATTTACTCAATCGTATTAAAGAAATGAGATGTCGTTGGCTTGGTTTTGCAATGGCATTTAAAAAGCATTATTTAAAAATTAAAACATTCATCTTGCCGCTTATACGTATTGCTTGTATCAAAACTTCTGCGTTGAAAAGTTGATCATTGAATTGGACATAATTTGTATGCAATAAAAACAAGCACTTTGATCCAAGTAATGTACCGGCATAAATTATTCTTACAAAAATGTGTCTCGCTTGTTCAGAACCACTGAAATTGATGGAAATCTATGCATTTATGCGATTCCAATAAATTCCCAACATGGTAACCCCTGTAGTTTATGGAATGACAAACAAGCTTTTGCGTGTGTTGGTATGTCTGTCTGTAGCGGACTTATATATTATTTAAAAATATAAATATACGCACATACTTTTAGTGGTAAGTTTTCTAGTATGTAACGGCATATTAATTTGTTCAGACTAACAAAGCGATACGAGTAACTAACGACGGATTGTTTAAAAATTTTAAAAATTTTAACAACATCAAATTTTTAAAGTTAATTTTCACGTTCTATAAAAATTCTGTGATTATTTTAGTTTTGAGAAGTAATTGGCCTGTAATGATAAAATAACAGACCTGGAATGTAACTAAAGCAGGACGTGAAAATTAACACAAAAAAATTGATGAATTTTTCAAATTTTTGATCCAACCCGTCCTTAAAGTTAACAATGACACTTCTTTTACATCCATAATCTTTTCTTATCATAAGTTGTAGGTGCCTATGTTCTTAGTTTGTATTTTTTTTAAATAAATATATATTTCCAATTTGGGAGGCGGGAATGGGTACCGCCACCCCAGGAACCTTTATTTGGTCACCTCAAGTGGTTCGCTACTTTTGGTGATTTACTAGGGGTGCCCGGGTTTATGGAGTGAGGTTTTTATAGGTCTGGTAGATGACCAGGACACATTGAACCCCAGATTCCTACCCACCCCTTAAACCCTTTTCCATCCCAGAACTCTCCTCTCCTCCTTTTTCTAAAAAGAACCCACCACACAGTATCCCCAGAGATGACATAGGCCCTAAGGGAAATTATTTTCCTCAGGGCCTCCTGTGTGGAGCTCATGTAAAAAAAAAATATGCGTAAATGTTTTTTGCACCCAGTTAGTTTCATCGCGATGGAAATATCACCTCTAAGGTGAATTTAAAAAAAAAGCTAGACTATAAAAATTATTGTATTATTTCGGCTCATCGTTTTCGAAGATGATTTATATTCAACCGTGAAGACAATCCTGGAAGTAAATCTATAAAACTTACGAATCTAAAAGAAATTGTAATAAAATAATCTAGTCTGATAAAATGAGATAAAACGATCCAAATGGTTCCTTTCTCTCATATTAGTTAGTCTATATTTAATCCGTAAAGGCTTCTTTGTTCGTATATCTTTTCGACGTTATCGGTAGGTTATACTATATCTTGTAAGCAACGTCTATCCTTAACGTAATAAAATAATAATGCTACGTTTGAATCACATCCGAAAAGTTTATAAGATAACAAAAGAAAAATATCGCAGTTCCAAACTGCTCATGGTTATTTTCCTTTGAAAGAAATGGAAGAAAAGGAGCTGAAGAGTCACGTAAAACCAGTTAAAGAAAAAGCCCATCGTCCTGTCTGAACAACAATACTAGCAAAACTTTCCCAACCTTTTCTCAGTAATGGCCGACCCGAAGGAAAAATGGCGCTAATCATTTTCGATTGAAATTCTGCGCAGAGAGGATTCTCCCTCCTCCCCTTTCTTCCCCTTCAACCCCATAGCCTCCGTACCAAATGTAAATGAGAAGAGGCTATCGCCCTTAAAAAGGGTTCGTAATGAAAACTAATTACAAAAGTTCTATTAGGGCAAATGCTTATCCTTGATTTGAAACAATGCATATTAACTATCTAAGAAAATTGTTTTTATGAAAATGAAAATGGGTACCTAGCCGTCTCCATTCCAATTTGGAAGATGCTTGGTAAATAGAGTAATGACCGAATAAAATTCAGTTCATTATCCCGAACAGAATTTAATGAGAACTTAAACTAATTTAATACTTACATTCTAAGGAATGATCGGATCCATTTCATTAATTAATCTAAAATATGTTTGGATCTATTCGGGAGTGTAAAGTAGTTACAACATTCCGTTAAGGGGCAAGCAAAACGGTGATAACAATTCAGATCGTTTCATATCGCACTTCTGTGTTATAAGGAATTAGTATGGCCCTATCAACTTACTCCCCGACGCGTTGTTACAATACTCAATTTAGCTTACCACTCCCTTAGGAACCATTTATGAGACGATGTCCATTTCAACCGATAAGCAACTGGGCAAGAGGGAAGCGGGAAGGAAAATAGAGAAATACTCCGCACAACCGAACAAGCCATCGCTATATGGTATAAAGGAAACCTGTTTTACCATCTTTAAATAGAATGTAAATATCATAACAATATCGTTCATCCCCTATTTTTATGTAAAAACTCCCCGAGAAGCCCGGTCTTTAGGAATTTAAGGGAAGTTTTGGAATAGGGTGTAACTTGGTGCGTTGGTTGTAGAAATTACGACTAAACCTTATCCGCCTCGTTGCTTTTTTAGTGTTAGATATTCACACCTCTTTCAAGTTCTGACAGTAAAAAAATTATATATTATATTTCTTACCACTGATTTCAAAGAATTTAACTTAATTTTATTAAATATGACAGTTCAGAATGTTCAAATGTTTGGATGATTTGTAGAGGACCGTTTTTGTGAAAAATAAACTGAAAGGCGCAATATAGTTTATTGTGAGTTCTTAGGCTCTAAATGAATTATTTACAAACAAATACAGAAAACATACGTACCTGGTAGGTCACTTCCGATAAACATACTTTTATTAGAAAGTTTTTGCTCGAAGAAAACAAGACACTATATCTATTAAAAAACACTGGATATTGCATAATTTTACACTTGCTACCCATAAAATTAGTGGCAAAAGTATAGTATATTTATTTTGAAAGATTGGAGAATTCAGAACTATTTAGGACTGGAGTTTTTTTGGAAATGACATTACAAAGCTTACTTACATTTTTATACAATTAGTCATTTACGTGAAGGTGAAGATGATGTGGTACCATAATGTCTAAAAAAAATTATCATAATGTGTAAAATAGTTAAATAAAAAAATATATTGTATTCACGCAATAAATTGAAAAATAATCGGTCTACAAGTCGGAACTACTTTTAAACACTAAGAAACGTTTTATCGATTATTCTTATAATCCTGAAGGAAAAAATATCGTTTCATAAAGTTACTACTACTACGAGTAATAGAAACTTTATGACATTTTGTTTTTAAATTTTAACTTTGTGAAATTGCTATGAGTTGTACGATTTTCAGTGGGCAGTGGAAGAAATAGAAATATTCTTGAAGAACTAGCTACGCCAAATCGGCAAGACACCCTAACATATTTCCCTTCTACGGTACGGAATCTTAAAAATCAGAAAGCAACCTTTTCCAAGCATTTTTATCACTGTTCGTAAAAGGGAAAACCAATTCTTTCATTCCAAAAAATATTTCGGTGAAGGAAATGTACCTTTTGCAAAAGTGACAGTCTTGCTTGGAAATGAATCTCTAATTTCAGCTTCAGAGATTCTCCCCGTTTTATCAGTAATGTATGTATATTGCTTTTGTGGGTGTGAAAACACCCCTTTACAAGAATGGACGACCGCTCCGGAGCCCCAATCGCAAGTCTCACGAAGACGAACGGCCAAAATGACACCAATGCGTAGGGGAATAGGGCCTTGACTCGCAAACCCCTAAAAGGGCGATGCGATGTTCTGAACATGGACGAAGCTAGCTGGCCAAAACGCCCATTGGGCCATTCGAGACCATCCAGTGTTGCCAAAATAATATGCGACAAGCATGATCGTAAATTGTACCACAAATATGCAATCGCGACACCAGGGGTAGGCGGCCTAATAGGTTAGGACAGGGGTAGGCGGAATAGGGGAGAATCATGGTGAAAATATTGTGTTATCAAAACGTAGTTTACCCATTACTCTCGGAAAACTAGCATCATAAATTATTTTACTAATTTGCACCAAATAACTACGAGTTCAGTAAAGTGTTTATAAGTGCCTTTTTCTATATAATATAATTCATAAATATTTATTTTTAATAACATTGCTTCCTTTAAAAAGCAAATATACTAACGTGCTTGTGTGCTATATTTCTCTGTATTCTCTGTATGATTATAAGATTAATTTAATTGGTTCCATGCCAACTGAGAATAAATTCAACCCAACACCTCCTTGAAAAGTCATTAAAAGCTTTGAAAGAAATAATTTTAAATTAGCCGATAATTTTAACCTAACGCAACCTATTTAACCAATTTTTTTTATATAAATATATTTTTTTTATCACTCTAAATGACTTATGTGAGATGGTTCTGATTTGGTTTCATTCTGAGTGTCCAGTCACCATTTTAATTATTACTAACATATATTCATTTAAATATGTAAAACCTATGTTTGTAAAAGCCCAACAGGCGTTTAAGTAAATAAATTAAATCAAATAAAATATATTAAACGAAAGGTATTTAAATTATGTACCTATCTTTTTAACAGTTAAAATAAAAATTTTAGACTAGGTAGATATCTTAATATATCCAAGAATGCCTCATTTAAAAAATATCGATGCGATCTGATAAAGTGGTATTAACTTTTAAATTCTTACCGAAAACGCTGTGAAAGTTTCACGATGCCAAAAATCACGGTTTGAGAGTTTTTACAGGGCTTTTCAGTTTTTCAGATATAAATTGTATTCAATCAAATAAGTTTTTTCTCAAATATTTTGTTTGAACGTTGCGTTGTGTAAGTAGGTAGATCTATCAAAAAGATTTTCCTGTTCGTTCCGTAAGTTACAAGTTAAGTTTACAATTTTACAATTTGCCGCCCCGGGAACCTTTATTGGATAACCAACACCTCTGCCATAGGTCGCCCCAAGTGGTTCGCAACGTTCCGTGATTTAGCAGGGATGCCCGGGTTCATGGGGTGAGGTTTGTCTAGGTCTTGGAGGCGGATGACCAGGACTCACTGAACCCCAGATTCCTACCCACACCTTAAACCCTTTTCTCTCCCAGAACTCTCCTCTCCTTCTTTTCCTAAAAAAAATCCCCCACACAGCATCCCCAAGGATGACATAGGCCCTGAGGGAAATTTTTTTCCTCAGGGCCTCCTGTGTGGAGCTTACGTAAAAAAAAAAGTAGTTATACCAAAAAAAAAAAAAAAAAATATATATATATATGTTAAAATTGTACTTCTACCTACACTTAGGTTCTTCTTCCTTCTTGAGTCAACGCGTTTTTATCGTCAAGCAGGTAATGGACACAATTCTATTCACCGTGAGATTCTTTAAAAATATGCACCTACTATTGCAGATATAATTGAGCTGATCCGCACTTATATTCCTTCGAAAACTTGAGGCGTTGCAATTATGTTTATAATAATCCATGCGAGTGTGAGATTTTACATTGATAACCATCAGCGTCTGTAACTGGCTGTGAATTAATACTTATAATTTAGATTGCATAATAACCTCGAGTCAGGTAGGTTCGTGTGTGTAATGGGTGGGTACCTTTCCAGTTCGCTTCCATCCAGGGAATTATTTAGTCTGTCTTAATCATCTCCCGAGGTATCTCCTCCGTAAAGCCACTTTGGTATCTTCACGATTATCTAACACCTAAACATTTACCTAATTCCGTTGAGTTTACTTTAGCGAAATAATTGACGTTTCATCGAGAGGCCTTCTCGCTCGCACGGTCCAAATGGCCGAGGCGTGCGCCAGAGAAGGAAGGAAGCTATAAATGTGGGTGTTTAGATCCACGGCGGCATGAAATTGCAACTTAAAGCAACACGGAATGGCGATAAAGTTATATAGAATTACTCCTTTACGCATGTTTATGTTGCATTAAAACATTCAGTGTCCGTATTTTGACTGGGTCAGGGGTAATCAACCGTTAACACGAACGTAAAAACAAAAAGTTGATTAAGTGGGTGATATAATATGGAATTTTGCGTTTTATGTTAAGATTCTGATATTTTTTCACAAAGCTGATTATTATGTATATTTAGGTCGGTTCTTATACAGCGCAGTACATTTATAATTTTTTTTTGCATGAACTTCACACAGGAGGCCCTGAAGGAAATTGCTTTCCTCAGGGCCTATGTCATCTTTGGGGATGCTGTGTGGAGGGTTCTTTTAAGGAAAGGAAGGAGAGGAGAGTTCTGGGAAGGCAAAGGGCTTAAGAGGTGGGTAGGAATTTGGAGTTCAGCGTGTCCTGGTCATCCGCCTCCAAGACCTAGACAAACCTCATCCCATGAACCCGGCACCCCTCCGAAACCACCAAACATAGCGAACCACTTGAGGTGACCTATGGCAGAGAATGAAACCTAAAATGGATTTCTTTCTTTATTATGAAAGCATGAATCTGATGAATTAGTGTAATAATAAAGATTCAATGCCATTCTAGGTTATTCTTGTAGTACCTAAGTATGTTGCGATTGCAATAATGTACCTACTGACAGTAAAAAAACCCCCGTGTCAATTTGCAAGACAATTCAGACATAAACCACGACATTAAGACACATGACACCTATCCGACATCTTTATTGCCGCGGCCAATCGAAATGCATTTCCTGAGAAAATGGCGTCAATATTACTCAATATTCATATCCAGGGATGTGCTAAAGCTTCATTAAAATACAGGGTTATACACAGATACTATTCGCGTTCAGGGACGTGAGTAGGAAGGTACTGCGGTAATATTCAGTCAGGGATATGGAAGTAGTGTGCTCAGGTGCTGTAAAGTTTACCACTCAGGCATTTGCAAATGTAGAATATTGATTTAGTGTTGTATGAAGCCAATCCACCCCTAATATTGTTTGATCCCTTGTACTTCGCCACCTGCGATTCTTTTATGAACATTATTTAGTTCTTCATTGTAGAAAACACATAAAACATGGATATATGGTCGGTAAATCTTCATTTTCTAGTCAGAGATAGCTTTTTATAATTAAAATTGTGAAAGGTTATTTCCTTGTAACATTATTCACTTTTGTTGTGGTAGAATGGATACCAAATAATTTTAATTTCTTCCCTCTGTATATTATTTTTATTTATTTTATTTATTTTATTTATTATATTACATTATATACAATTAATAGCAAAATAACATAATAACATAATAACATAATAATATATTTCAAGATAACTGTAAATATTAAAAATGTGTACCCATTATGAACCCATGTTTGTTCATAGGTTTTGTTTGTTATATCTACCCAAAGGAAAATGGCATCACATTAATCTTTATTTAAACATTGAAACACCGATGCAGAAAGTAGGTATAACGTGAATAAATAGAGATTAGCTTAATTAATCTAATACATTGTTGTCCGATGACACAGCAAATATGAAGCAAAATTATTGCATAAAAAGTACATAGATATTATTTATTGAAATTTATGGCTATCATATTTGATGTCTAAAAATATTAATTTGGACGTAGAACTCTTCCAATATGTTTAAGAATGCACAATATGCACATCCTCACAAAGATATTAAAAATGCTCCCTTCCTTTATGCATCTTATAGGAGGGTAAAATATTTAATAAATTATTATACATGCAGACGTAATTTAGATTGTCCGCCGCAGCGGGCCTCCCCTTGGGCGGGGGTGGAATTTGCATTCTCCAGCGGCAAAGCCTTCCGCAGCAGCCGCGCGATGGGGCGTATGTTGGAAATTATTAGTTTACCAGATACATTTAGCGGCCCAACGGGGCGTACCACGGGGTGGAGGGTGTAAATTATGTACAAACCCTCCTCAGTCACCCTCCTGGCGAATTATTTTCACCCCCTTCGGAATACATCTGCGATACCTAAGAGGATTTGTAGGCTTTATGAAACTAAAAATTCGATACTTTGTCATTATTTTGGAATTAAGATGGCTTGGCACGTTTAGAAAATATATGATTAGTTCTGTGAATGGGGGAGGAAGGATCCTAATTCTACCACTTTATTTATTGCACAAACATACAAAGTATTCCAGCAAGTGTATTTTATGGTGGCGCTCATTTCAATTAAGCGCACGGAGGGAATTTAAATTCAAAAATACATAACAGTGCCTTTCTACCTAATTTTATTTCTGAAAAATAAATAATTTATTCAGAAATTTCAGGGAACCATTAAGGCTTTTCTCGTCTGTCATCGGCTAATGATACAATTACTGGACTAACTTAAATCTGTTTGAAGAATCACGATAGTTCGTTAGCTTACCCACATTCTTATTGGTTCATTATATTCAACTGAACCCGGTCCCGCTACCTTTTAATTACAAAGACAGAACCTTAAAAAGTCGTTAAAAATATCTAATCCAATTTCCCCTAGCCACTAGAGCAGGTACTTAGGTATTTAAGGAATGGGTTTAGATTGGTCTAGATCCTATTCAAAGTCCATAAAGTTTTTATGGGCGATCCTCCAACGTCATTGGTAGTCCCGAAATCAATTTAATTTTGATCTAATGTATTTCAAAACAAACATTCGACTGATTTATGTGTATTCCAAATCTAATAAATATCCAATGAAACGTTTCACAAATAATACAAAGTCTTAACGTTATTTATAGGGCAATATAATACACGGTGCACCAATGACAGTAGTGGCTGAAACTTCTGAAAAGAAACTCCATTATGTATTTGAATTAAAACGGAGTTTGAATACGAATATTTCATTTGCATACGTTATCGATTGAATTCAGATATTTTCAATGATCTAAATTAAGCTATGAAACCGACAATACCAGCCCATTTATTTTTATGTTATTTTGAACACATTATTATTGATATTATATCGTACTCTTGCAAATGATCATTGCAATCTTTCATTTGATATGGAGATAAATGTTTTTGGACTAGGTGTAATCTTTGATTCAAGAAACGTTGATTTTAAATATTATTTTGTTGTTTTGAATTCGATTTGATTAATCTGGATTTACTATGTGTGTATGTATAATTCGTTCCTGTAAATTTTATCTGGAAAAACAAGCTTATTATTTATCTTTTGGAGTGAGATATTGAGGGACGTTGCTGAAGTTTCCATCCGTGAATTATAAATATGAGTAAAATTACGTGTAAAATTTGTATGCAAACGGGGCCAGTTTTTAACAAGGTTTTACAAGTTATACGAAACAACATAACAAGAAGAATGAAAAGTTAACTAGACTCCTAACATACTCGTTATGAACATCATCAGACTGTGTAAATATAGATGTTTACTTAATCTTACCCGTCCTTTAAGCGGTGAAGGAAGAAAGATCGCGCTGCTTTTTGAAATTTTCTCCAGCGCTGTTTACGAGCGTTGTAAAAATAATGGCTTTCGCAATAGTTACTCATAAAACACAACTTCTTCAGAAATTCAAAGGAAATTGCTTGCTTATTAAAATTCATATAATTTTTTCTACAAACCTTCATGAATTGCTAAACTCTATCGAGGCTTTATAATTTTGACAAGTAATATTAAGAAAATTATAAAAAAACGTTTCTGAATGTCGACTGTCTTTGTTGTTCTTCTCCACGTAAATAGATACTTAATTATAGATTATGCATACTCAGACAAAGATAGCTCATAATACCAGTAATTCAATGATTTGAATGAAATCATCACTTCACAATGAAGGCATTGACACTAAGGTAAAACAGGACATAAAATCCTGATCCTATCTTTTATTGCATTGAATTTCGTGCCCATTCCTCGTCGATAAAAATAAAAGTAATGGTACAATTTAACATCGCAACAGCTCGTATAACAACCCAATATTTATTTTCGCAAGGAAACTGATTCTTTATTCTTATAGAAAATCGCTTTTAAATTGTGTAGCGCCGTTGATAATTCAAATGTTCGTTGCATCGGCAATAAATGTCACTTATTTGAATAAAGCCCAATTACTTTTACGACGATTTTTACGACTTCTTGTCCAGGGGATTTTTACGAGTCTTCGTTGCACCCCGCTACCGGCTTTGCCGCATATTGTTTACTGTTTTTTCTCGCTTTCAAATTCTTACACGCTGCACGTGGGACCTCAAGGTTGTCTAGGTCTAGACTCAAGTAGAATCTATGGAGCCAAATTAGACTGCCAGGGGGCTAAACAGAGAAATCGATAACTTTACAATCCCGGATCGATAAGCGTAACTTCCGACGGTTTTATATCGATATACCGAGCGCGATTTCACTGTCGACAGCTGAACCGACCCGAAATAAATTTAAAAATTTGATATACGCTGGCAACGCTGGAGGATCTGTCTACGAAATCACATTCCAAAACATCAAATACCAATAAATTACGTAAAAATGTCAATAAATTGGCAATTTTTAATTGAAATACTAACCTAAATATGAATTAGCAGTCCGACTGTTACTTTTTGAGACTAAACGAGAGTTAATTAGTTAATGAGGTCTTTAGTCATATTTCAAGCATTTTCGTTTCTCAAAGATCGAATAAAATAAATTGATTGCGTCTTAGATGCAGTTGTAAATTTATGAATCGCGTAAACTTTTTACAATTCCAAGAGCTTCATAAGTTCAATCCGTTCATTAAATAAGCCACAAATTTTGCAAACAATATTATTAAAAAATATGTGTGCTAAAATTTATCAATCGTCGGTCGAAATATCCATTAACAATCGTTGACCGTGCTCGCAAACATTGATAACTAACCATAGATGACGAATTGGGTCAATCTCGTATTGATATATGGTTTTATCGATCGTTTACACTACACCTCCTGATGCTTTCAGTTGTAAACCACTTTACCTAGAGAGTCATAAAGTTTACTCACTAACGTTAGGTAGCTATACGACTTCTGCGATGAAAACTCATTAGTGCGTAGGTACTAAAAGAATGCATATTAGCGTGTAACTTCTTAGAATTCACCTTGTTTTCATTTGAATCACCTACTTAATTGCCTACTAACGAATATTATTTTAATTGGGTAGTTATTTGCGCAGTTTATTGCTCACATGTATAAACACGAAGATTGATGTAATTGAAATTCCAGTATCTTAACTTACATATTAATTATTTTAATGAATAATACAGAGGACATAAAGCTCAAATGAATCAATAAATGATAACCTTACATAGTATTAAAAGTTATGACATTTAGGTCGAACTGTTATCTCAAATAATTATTCTTGGGATATTTAATAAAATATAAATTAAATACATTAGTTGAACTATAATAAATGGCTACTTTTGTCAGTATAAGTAGTTATATTTCTTATACATTATGTGAATATTCTTTTAAATCATGCTGGAACTATTAAATAAATACAATCTTATTCGTTTCCACTTACCGTAACGTCAAGATGTTGTGTTGCATTTTTGGTGCCGAAATTTATGAAATAAATGTTTTTCTTAAGGTGATCCACTATTCCTCGAAAAATTCAAAATCGTAATCCCTACCCCTTTTTGGGAGGGATTTAAAAATACTTGCGAAGACTGTTTTGTAAAGGTTGGAGAAGGTATTTGAGAGTTGCTTTTTTACAGGTTGATTTCGTTAAGGACTATAAAAATAATTAACTTATTTCTAATTCATTATCATTTATTATATTAAAAAGGAAATTTTAAATCGATTTCACGGAACCAAGCGACGTAAAGTCTAGGAACGTCCGTTCGCCACCATAAAGTACATTAACTCACACAAAACGCACGTAGTCTTTATGCCAGATCACATAAGGTTTAATTCTCAATTCGAATTTCGTTGAACGCCGCCTGTTTTGATTCTTGCCGCAAATCGTAATGATTTGTTTTATTTTGTGAAATTCTGGCACAAATATTAGAATGCTTTCCGATCATATTCTAAATAACTTAATTTTCTGCATGATATATCATTTGGAATATTACGAAATACTATATAAGTTCTAGCCCGTTCTGAGATGTTGTCATTTCCAAAAGCTTAAAAATCCAATTTAAGGCGATGCAATGCGAAGTATTGCAAGTCACTTTTTTTAATAATGCAAATAATGCTTTGACCAAATACTGCGAATAGGTAGAATACATCTTGGTCTTTGCTATAATTGAGCTTTTTTGGATAAGCCTTTTTGTAAGCGTAGAAAAGGGTAGGTACTCTGAAGGGTCTCATCTTCTTCGAACCTTCACACCCCTTTTCGGATTTGGTGTTATTGTGTAATGTGGCAAGATCGGAAAAACATTTAATATTCTTGCAAGAAATTAACTAAATACGCATTTGGCGATATTTTTTTGCATAGGTTCAACAAAACGGGCGGCCGATCTTAACCTTCAGTCTTCCAACAAATCCATAGCGAATTTCAGATGAACCCATCCGCGTCGTGTGCCGGCGCACCTTTAGCGGATTTGCTAGTAGCTCTGCGCTTTTGTTTCGATTTAACGGTATTTTGAACGGAATTGAAAAATGCTCTTATCATACTAAAATATATTTTGAAAAAAAAATAAATTAAAAATGGCTTATCTTACTAATGACAAAAAAAAAGAAAAACACACACATATTTTATTAGGTAAATGTATTACAAACGTTATTCTCTCGTTTTTGTCGTTCCATAAAAAAAATTAATGAATAAAAAAAAATTATACATTTTTCTCAAATTCTATTTTAGAATATAAATCGTGGAGTTTTCTCTTTCTATTACCGTTTAAATCAATTTTCTCACCATGACAGTAAGGGAGATACAATGATTTATATGAGATCTATGTGAGGTGTGTCAAATTTGGTCTCCGGTGATTAAACGGGTTAATGTCAAATATTGAGCAATGATAATTTTTTTCAATAAGATCGAAAAATGTTCTCCAATGAAACACAAAAAACTCCCAGATGAAACTTATAAATCAAACATATAAATAATGTAATAATAATTCTCTTGTTAGAGTTATGCGGGCACTTGGTAACGATTTAATGTTTCATATGAAATTCAGCTGTATCTCTGCAATAAAAGCATTCAGTCAAAAGTCTAAATGAAACACCGAACAGAGGTCATTTGACACCCGCCTTATCGCATCATAATTATCTCAATTGTACAATAAAAATCATTTAAGTCTACAGTAAAATTCTTTAATACGAGACGCAACTGTCGTCAAGATAAGGGAACAAAAAAAATATTTGGGTGTACAATACCACATAAGGCAAGCTCTGCTTTCAGAACGAAAGGAAAATTCTAATCGCCTGAACATAAATGAGTCAGTTATGGAGTTTGATCGGAATATTACTGTTGTACTGAAGTAATTACCCATCACAAACCTCATAATAATTATGAGTAAGTGGACATGATAATGATTTCGTTATGTTACAAACCATATCAATGCGTTGAACTGTAATGTGTAAAAAATGCGCAAAAACAATATAAATATCATCATAATATTATAAACAGTTTTAAGTTTTTTTTCTTTTCATTGATCATTGATTTCAACGATGAATAACGAAGTATTAATTTGGCAAACGTGCTAAAATAATCATAAAAATTGCATAGCTCAGCGCAGGTAAGAGATATTTTATAAAAAATTATAATAGATAATATTTGGACGATTTGTATAGTGCCGTTTTTGTGACAAATCACCTCAAGGGCGCTGTACAAATTTAGGATATATTTTTACAATGATCTGTCTTACTTCTAACTATAACCTAATATAACAACTTATGGCTAACAGATTTCATCCACCGGTTCGTCAATTACTAATACAAAACTATATGTACAATGCATTTGGCCAACGAAGGTGTTGCTGCATTAAAATGTAGAAAAAGTTCTTTATTATAAATTAAAGAAATTAAGAAACAGTCTGTACGCAGAGTGCAAAATTGTGAACGCGTTTATCGTGGTGTATATTTTAAGGTTCCAAGCCAACTGAGAATGAAGTTAACTCAACACCTCCTTGAAAAGTAATAAAAAATAAAGCAAAAGCTATGAAAAAAATAATTTTAAATTAGCGATAACCCTAACCTAACGTAACCTATTTAAGGCGAGCTTCCCGGCTCAAAATGAAGAAGATGGAGAGATATGTAATTACGAATGTTGGACAGAGCGCGCTAATATTTTAAGCGATAAAATTGAAGCGAAAATTGTGAAAATGCTTAATAAATCATGACTCGTTTAAAATAGAGCAAAAGAGCGTGGAGGTTGTCTAAAACAACGTTCAAAGAAACACTGTGAATTTTTTCATACATATAACTTGTTAAATAATAGAGATAGGCTTGAAAATAAAAATTTTGGAGCATAATTTGCGATTTTTTTCTATCGAGGGAATTTCATATAATTTGCGTTTCGGTGTGAGGGTTGTATAGATATTATCTTCAAAATTAACATATATTTTTTTAAGAGCTTAAAAACTTCAAATGTTCAAGGTAGATATGCAAGAAATCGGTAGAAATTCGGATAGCGGCGGTTTAACCAATTTTTTACATTTATTTTTTTATCACTCTAAATGACTAATCTGAGATGGTTCTGAGTTGGTTTTATTCCGAGCTGTCCGGTCACCATATTTTAATAATAGTATATAATAAGTTTTGTAATAAAAATATTTGGGAAAGAAAAAGCAAAATTTTATGATAGCGGTGCAAAAGTACAAGAATTTGATTAATTTAATTGATTATTCATCTTCCTAAATTTGATTCGTCCCTCGGTAAGAGACTGATCGAGGTATAAGGTTTCAAATTATCCCAATACCCGAAAATTAATACAATACAATTACTTAGATAATTTATGAGATTCAGAGTTGTTCTTATTATCAAAAATTACTTTACAACAGTTGTATTTACGTTGTAAAAATAATCCAATTTACCGCGATTTCATTTAGTTGTAATTTGTAATCAAACCTCGCAAAAGTTTTTTTGCGTTATTACTAGTTTGTATAATTCGTTGATAAAATAAATTTTCACTCAGATATTTTGCCAGAAAGTGTGTAATGCGATGAGAAAGAAATAGAAAATTATCATAATGCCTCTAACGATAATGTGGAAACAGAAAAACGGTTTAATTGGCTGATAGTTGTGCCTGGGAATTTTCAAAATTTGATACAGACATTACTCTTCTCTTTAACTAGATAGTCAAGCAACAGTTGATAACTTGAATTGACTTAAAGACGTATTTTATAAGACGTGAGATGAAATTAGATACGCCCAGTGCGTTTCTAGAAGCCGTACGGTAAGCTTGAACTTCAGTAAATTCTTCGTAATCATTGTCGTCAATATTTTCAAAACCGTGCGGAAAATCCAAATATATTATAAAAATTGGTTTTAAATAGGATATGTAATATCCCATTTCGGCAACAAACTTTACAAAAAAAACACATCCCTTATATTTGTTAATATAATCTTTTTATTAATTGCTAATAAAGCTTTATGTGTTTTAAAAAAAGTCTAATAGTGACTAGAACTATCTAAAAAAATAAATTATATTAGCAACCAGTGTGTTAAGTTGTGTTGTTTCATCTAAAGGCCAGGTTTAGCAATAACAACTCGGTTTCATAATTTAAAACTGTTATTTTCAAAGAATGAGAATTTTTATCAATGTTTGAAATGTGAGGACGGAGTTAAAAATTAGATTTTTCATAAATTTGTATTTTTTTTAGATGTGAAAACTAGGCTTTATACATGAACCAATATTTAACTGAAATATCGAAATAGATTTGTAACTTGTTTTTTTTTAAATATATCTACATACATTAGCTCTACACAGGAGTCCCCCATGAAAATATTTTTTTCCCTAAGGGTCTATGTCACCTTTGGGGATGCTATGTAAAATATCTTTTTAGGAAAGGAAGGAGGTGAAATTCTGGGAAGGAAAAAAGTATAATGGTGGGTAAACATCTGAGAGTCAGTGTGTCCAGGAGTGACGGACGTATGAATCCATTGCTCTCAGTGCGGTGCAAGGCGGTGGGTTGAGATATTCGTGCTTGAGAGGTCTAAAAGTTTCCCCCAACCAGTCCCTCCCGATCCGGCCTACCATGCAGTTGGTGGGCAAACGCATCCATCGCCAAGGCCCGGACAAACCTCACCCCGTGAACCGAGGCATCCTTGCTAAGTCACCAAAGGTAGCGAATCACTCGGGGCGACTTATGGCCGGGGTAATGGTAATTCAAAAAATGCCAGCCTCCCAAATTCAAATTCTATGAATAAATGTATTTTATTATTTTCTCCACTGAAACAAATTTCAAAAATTAATGATGACACCTTAATTCCACGTGTTGATTGAGTGGGCGAATAACGTCAGTGTTTCCGTTTCGTCCTATTTAAATTTTAAATTCCCTAATTGGATTTCGCTCGTTAATACCAATCCAATCTACAGTAGGTACCAGACAAATGGTCCGTGCCACGAACAATTGCATCCACCAAATTGGACTTTATTGCTCAATCTATGCTGCATAATATCATCACAGTATCTACTGTGCGGCCGTTATAGCTGCCCATGGAATTCTGGTTATATCTGGTAATGGTGGTGGTCGTGATATTCAGGGCGTTACTGTCCATCGTCAATATGCATAATTAGTTTATTGACACCTGCGCCTGCGTTTGGTAAGTATTTTATTATTATTTATATTAATCTTCAATAATACAATATTATTCAAGCACTCAGACGGGGCTTAATAGAGAATTATAAGTGCATTAATTATAGCCGGATAAAAGATTAGGTTAATTTATTTGAGAAAAATTGTGCAGTCTTGCCAAAAAAAAACTCGAAAAACATGTTCTGACGTCATGCAATTTTGACAGCTTGAATTGTTTTTAACAAAGATAAGGACACGCAAATGTGTTCAGGTAGAAAAGTGATTAAAAAATTATGAAATCGTTGAAATATCATTTAACATCACAAAATAAGGCCAGACGCCATAATTGTTTTTAAGCCCCCGCATTCCAAAATTTTACTAACGTATAAGGGGCCGTCCATAAATTACGTCACACGAAATTCATGATGTTTTGCCCCCCCCCCCCCCCCTCCCTGTCACACATCGTCTTACATGTGACGTCACAGAGCTGATGACCCTCCCATACCCTTTGGCACACAATGTCACACTTCTCTACTCCTCCTCACCCTTGTGGTGTGACGTAATTTATGGATGGCCCCTAACATATTTCTCGTGAACACTTTAATGTTCCTGAAAATTTGATGCTATTTTGAAAATAATATCTATACATTTGTAGAGCTGAAACGATAATTATTATATGAAGCTGCCTAGATAGAAAAAAATCGCAAAGTATGCTCCGAAAATTGTTAAAAAAAATTTCTATTATTTAACATGTTATGGGTATGAAAAAATTTGGGGAAAGATTAAATAGATTTAGATTAGATTTTAAACGAGTCATATTTTATTAAATATTTTCACAATTTTCACTTAATTATTAATGTTTTTGATTATAAGCGTGCCCCCTCTAACATTCGTATTTGAAAATCTTCCTTTCTTTTTTTCTTTGGACGCTTACTATCGGGCCTTAATAAAAGACATTAAATATCGTACAGTAACCCTGGGGCTATCGAATACGTTGAATTTGACCACAAAAATGCCAATTTAGAACTATAATTAAGTAGGTACCTACTTGAAAACGAAAGTTAAAAACAAAAAAAAAAATGTAAAAATGACTCACATAATGTTTTTATGTGAAAACTGTACTAAAATCATAGATATGAAAAAAAAAACACTTATTCTATCGGATAAATGTATAATACAAAAATTTTGTCACCTCATATTTAATATTTAATAAAAAAATTAACAATGTCTAACGGCGCATAGGCGATTTGGAAGGTGAAAACTGTTTCTACAATATAAGTCTTTTTTTATGTATTTCGATGGACAACTTTGAATAGAAATGTAAAGCTTGATTTAAAAAAAAGGGCTTTACCACAAAACTGACTCACAGATTACAGACAGCGTGTGTAAAAGTGAATTTTTAAACATTTTCTGTTCCTTACTAATTAAATTAATATTTTCAAAAACATCATTTTGGCACTGAAAACCTTTTAGAACTACAAAGCTACATTTTTGATTTCCACTAATTTCTTCTATTTGGAAGTGGAAGTTTCACATACCCTCTGGCAACATAACGCCGGCGAAACGTTCTCATTCCCCTTTTAATTCCTGCAAACCCTCTGTAACGTCACATACAGCCGGTGATTACCGTATATTCTCCGAATTGCGCATTTAGGTGCATTGTACAGGGGGAGAATAAATGTTCATAAAGGAGTCTGTGGCTCGGAGTGGTGCAACGCCGGGGCAGCTTGGTTCTAATTTTTAATTAAATAGTTATTAGTTTATTTAATTTAAAGTGCACAAACCCTTTTTTTCGCTTTTCAAGGCTTTCAAATATATTCAACTACCCATTCAGATAAGGTTGTATTTACCTATGTGAAGTAATGTATTGATGAGTTCCGACTATGAATTATCCAATTTTTTTCCTTTGGTCGCTTGACCGTCTAAATCTCAGAACGGCCTCCGTGGTGGAGTGTTTGCGATCCTGACTACGAATTAGAAGGTCGCTGGTTAAAATCTTGGCATGTGTGTTATTTCACAATTTATTAATTTAAGTAATATTATATCTTAAAGACTATGATTCAGAATTTAAAAGTTGTTTGAAATAGCTTCAGCCATGTTTGGTGATCATATCTGAATACTTTCCAGGTACTTTTACTTCCCCACCTCATGCGCCCTTGAGGTGATTTTTCACAAAAATTATTATCTTCTTCCCCTCCCCACAAAGATTTTCCCAAACCGCTGGACAGTTTCTGTATCTTAAGACTAAAGTGAAAAAAAGTAGGTACAAATTAAACTTTTCTGAAGTAATTTTTATTATATATTTTATTATAAGCCTCATAAATAGAAGTTTGTTTTGGAATGAGTCGATATCTACTCGTGCATAGATTTAAAAGGCAATGGAGATGATACTGATGAAAGTTTGTTGTTACTACTGGATCTCGCAGTAACAAAATAAGTTTTTTGTTCTGAATAAAAACCTTCCTTTTGAATATTCTCACTAAAAGTAAAAAAAAACTTAGACTATAACAGGCTTTTGAACCCTTCCGGAAATTCCGAGTATTTTTTTTGTTTTGTTTCGGTTCCATTGTTCACTTACTTATATCTAATGCCACATATTTCAGTATTCTAATCTAAAATGCTCCACAATTACTTTCGTGAATCCCTGATATTTTCGTTCCGTATATCTTCAACTGCATAATTATGCTGATTACTTTGTTTTTCAAAGAGGCAATTAGCCTCCCTTGGGATACCAATTAGTTTAATTGGGTTCTGAAAACGTGTTGAAACTTTAAACAAGAAGATGTGATTATTTTTGGGAATCTGGCTTGATATAAAATTTATATAATATACCTATATAATACGTAGCCTATTTTAGATTTCAAATTTTTAATGAAAGACTAACGCTTAATTACTCTAAAGTTAATTAAAGAAAAATTACCACAAATAGCTTTGTAAACAATATCAGCACTTAAGCATAGCTAAATTGCACAATTATAATTAATCTTTTAAGTGCCAATAAATCAGCGTTTTGCGTTGGCAGTGCCATTTTCTTATATCAACGTAATTATGCAAAATGTTCTCTGGTAGATTTGCGGTTGATATTCAGGTGAAGACTCGCATTGTTCGTAATGGAAGCTAAAGTTTGTATGCAAGTAAGTTCGCAGGATTTCTCGAAAACGATTCGCAATCCTTTAAAGAGAATAGATTTTAATGATTAAGTAGGTCTAGATTTAATTTAAACGTCAATGGTCTAGATGTAAATGGTGGACATACGCAACTTGTTTGAAATTCTGAAATTTCACTGAAAATTGATACAAAATCTCAATTCAAGTGAAATATTTCCTAGGGAGCCCATTAAAAAGATAGAAAATTAGTTTAAACTGTAGTTACGTTAGGTACCTTCAAAGTCTTTTTTCTTTCTTCTCTATTCCGAATGTCGACCCAACGACGTTTTAAGGAATTAAGTGCTATTTTAATGCATATGGATGACAAACCGATCTTCTGATTATAGTGCAGTTTAATAATTTAATATATGGTCACCAAAGTTTTAAATAAGGTAATTCTTCTTAACCACATTAATGTATCTAAGTAAATATATTATAATCCATACGCCTTATGCAATAGTGCAGCTAGTTGGAACCCATGCATTTGCGTAGGAATATAATATGCACATACATTCCCCATATAAGCCAACGGCAAATGCATTCAGAACTGCACTGTTATCTTCATTTCCCATTCCATTTGTGTTTACGTGCAGTGGCGATTGCATTCTCAGGTAGATAGATATGCACTGTATGCAGCGCACGACTCGAACTGAATAAGCTTGCTTGGTTCAAGAGCTAACTATTCAGATTTTGGCTCCCAGCTAGATTCAAATTAATGTTTACTGTTATAGAATTCTGAATGCATTTTGAAGTAGTATCTCATAGGGAATGAGACTCTCGCTGGCAGCGGCGATGGAAACAAAACGCGTTTATGGATAACTGAGCCCCAACGACTCGTGCTTTAAAAAAATTGAAGGAAACACTATTTTTCTTGCAGGAAATTCCTTATAAAGACGCTGAAGTTTGGTCACTATCAGGCAAAAGTTCTGTTATTGGCTTTTGAACATTTCTTACCCGCCAAGCCTTATCAGTAATCTGTTTTTTTTCTCCTGCCGCCAAAAGGTTTATGAAAGTTCTGCGTCCTTGAACCAGGATCTTGCTTACATTACTCAATATTTCCATCACATACAAATTATATATCCTAATGCTAGAAGTGCATACATCTAAATGTTGAAATCACTCTGGTACGAAGATTGTTTATCGTTTTCTCGCTCGGTGTAATATTTTATATTCTGCATTAGATAGGTCGCAATTCCATCAATCTAGAGCACCTGACACAGGTATTCATGTCGTACACGCACCAATGGGACGATTTAGAGTAATTTCTTATAGTATAATTTCTTAATAATGATAAAACAATCACATTTGTGTAGCGCTGTTTTGTGCTATTTATTTAATATAGTATTCAGTGACCATATTCTTAAAATTACTCTTTAGTGCACCCTACATAATATAGATCAAATATTTTGCCATAAAAATGTATAGACACATACAGATGAACCCCAGATATAAATAAACATATTTATAGGCCAAGCATAAAATCATTGAAAAATAATTATTTTCTACTCCATTATTGATGATCCCGATGACATTTTTATTACTTGGTGACATTTCTGCCATCTAAATTTGGTCTGCATTTGTATTATAGCTCTGTTGCATAAAAACAAGAAGATATCAGAACTCCAGTTTCAAAACACCCTGAGGAATCGACTAATCGCGTTTTGGAATCATGAAGACTTGTGACTTCCGAAATCGTCGCGTTGGGAGGTCCACATATTACACTACAAGCAATAAGCATTCCAACAGGGTTGTCAGATTGTCAACAAACATATTACGAAATACAAATATTTGCATAAGATTAAAATCAATTAAAACATCACGGATTCCTTAATACGAATAAATTTATTTGAATCCTTCATCAGAAACTGAAATTATAAAGGTAAGTTTATATATTTACCTACCTACGTTACAGATTTCATGATGATGTCAAAATAATCAAATATTAAAAAATCTAAAGATACAAAATGATAAACACAACTCGTTTTCTTTGCAACGAATTATTCATCACTATGATTCCTGCTTTAAAAGCCATATCTTTTATCTTGTAGTTTTATATTTCTAGTGAATAGCTCACCAGAATAAAGAGACCAGCAAAATGAAATATGAAAAAAATAATACATCTTACGTAACAGATCTCACGATATTTTACAGTTTTACTCCTTATCTGTATTCTACGAGTCTTCATTAATTTTGAGCGAATATTTTACTGTATGTTGTCAGGTAGGTAGTAGTCTGCCCACTTGCAAACATGAAAATTCGTGTTTTTCACGTTTTGCTGCATTGCGTTACTGAAAGAGATGATGTGGGCATTGTTCCAGATCTATCCAGCGTCGCGATTTGCGGATCCGGGCACCGCTCTACGGACGTATCGTTTTCTTTGTGACTCCCGCGGGAAGTCTGGGGTCGTTTCGGGCGCCGGGAAAACTTTCGGACCATTCCAGAGATCGGAAATCCATTTTTTCACACACTTCGTCCGACTTTTATTTTCATGACCCTGCAATAACTACTGCTTAATGCGAAATTTAACTTTTCGTCACTATTTTTAAGAAAAATTTTCAAATGATGTCTTTTATGGCAAAATGTTTACATCGCAAAACGCCAATCATTATCTAAGTACGAATCTACATGAAATACATAATGAAAACTTGACATTCTTAACAAATACTCATATTACCTGTGTATTTTGTTGCCCTCATTAGTAATATCTCACGAAAATCTATTTAAAGCAGCAAAACCGAACGGCTGAATCGGTGTCATGAAATATGCACAACTTTGTTAGATAACCTCCGTGGTCGAGGTTTAAGACTCTCGGCTAGCAATCCGAAGGTCTCCGGTTCAAATCCCAGAATGCGCAAATAAATTTTATCGATTCTTTGTATTATTTCACAATTAATTCATTTAAAATAATACATGGTAGCATATTTGCGGCACGTTCCAGTATGGAGGATACTCTCAGTATTGCCATGGTAATCGCCAGAATCAGAATTGAAATGTTGCTTGAAATGGATTTAGCCATGTTTGGTGACTAGGTCTGAGCAGCCTGGTATTCTCCCACCTTCCTCCTCAACATCTTCTTTCCCTCCCCACTACCTTCAGTTTTACAACTTACCCCTTTTGGGGATGCAATAGTATATCTGTCTATCACTGGCTACATATGGGAGCAGTTGGGATTCTTGTGCGGTATTTATTCACTTTAAAAAATCTACAATCTCTGAGGCAGGTTAATTATTTTCAACTCACAATTTGATAGCCATCATGAGCTGTAGAGATATAAAATATTCTCATAAATTTCGAAAACAATACCCATATAATAATAATATTTGGATGGTTGTAATATATAATATGTTGGATCACACATGAAAACTGGCAAAGTATTAACTATTTAGTATTTATAAAATAGGGTGAACGGGAAATTAACATGTCTGCACATTTTGATAAAATCACCACGTAAGTAAATTATAAAGGAAAACGCTGCAGTGTGGAGAGATATCGAAGTGAAATACACTGTAAACAAGTCATATAATTGCAGTCCAAGCGGAGGCTAAATTTATGGACGATTACATTATGTACCTATAACTTCTTGCAATAAAGATGTTAAATATTTACCTCTCATCACGTAGTTAAGTGAATAAATCGGATAAATAAATGCAATTAGTATTGAAATTTCCAATTCAGAAATAAGAATGAAATAATATTTAAGTGTTAATTGAAAGATCGTTGATTTAATTTTGAAACACGATCTTGAATATCCTAAAAATCACGTTTTCAAATTTTATTTAAATTTTTAAGGTAAATCCAAGTAATGCGATACTTGTAAGTCACCCGAGCTTTTTAAATTATTGTCTTCACTGTACACAACACACAACACACAACACATACTTATCAATGAAAAACTTGGAATTTTGCCAAAATATTAGTTTTCTTCTGAGCTGAACTGGAATGAGATTTTTTGATATTTTAAAGGGAAATACGTGTAAATAAATTGGTCTATACACTGCGACTGGTAGGTAACTACTTGATTTATTCTTAAATTAATCTTATTGAATAACTAACTAACTAACTAACCATCACGCCGTTTCCCCGCAGGGGTAGGCAGAGAGGACGGACCGCCAAACAACTCGGTCCTGGCACACACTCTTTGCTTCACTCGCATTCATACATCGTCTGATACATACTCTTCTATTATTCTGGCTTTTGACATGGCCCGACTCAAGTATCTGATTCACTTGATCGTGCCATGTCTTCCTCGGGCGTCCCCGACTTCTTCTACCATTCACATTTGCGTCATATATTCTTCTTACACTACTTTCTTCGTTCATTCGCTCTACATGCCCAAACCATCTGAGGGTTCCTTTCTTAATCTTACTCATTATGCTTACATCAGCCTTACATTCTTTGCGGATCTCCACATTTCTCACACGATCATACATGGTTTTACTACACATACGCCTCAGGGATCTCATTTCTACAGCATTCAGTTTACTTTCATCCTTCCTCTGCCAGTTCCATGCCTCACTGCCATACATCAGGGTAGGTACCAGGACTCCATTGTGGACTGCTAGTTTCGCTCCTTTTGACAGTTTTTTATTAGCGCCAACGGCATTCAGTCCTCCATTAACGGAGTTACCGGCATTTACCCTTCTTTCGATATCTCTATCAGCCTTCCCATCTCTCGTAAACATACTACCCAGATACACAAACTCATCCACCTGCTCCAAGTATTCATCGTTCACAACTATATCACACACTGTTCTCGTACTTTCTCTTTCAAACACTGTATTATTTAATAATGTTTGTACTTATTGAAAGAAAAAGTTCCTAGTCAAAGCCACTTTAATGTGCAGTATGCATTCATTTGCGATAAGAAATATTTATTTTTCTATAGTCTTTGTTTTTCAGGTGATTAACATCTGTTAAACGGTTGATAATGGTAATATTTGTATTTTTTTTTTTCAATTTAAATTTTTTTCTCTCGATTTCAAAGATGCGGCTCAATTACAGCCGAAATTTGAAATGCTGTAAAGGACAATTCATCGAAAAATGAGATAAATATGTAATTGTTCTCCATTTTTTATAATCTTTCGATATGCGTCGTCAAAATACTTCTAGGAAAATAAGTTCGTCTACAACGACAATTTATTTTCTATTTAAAAAAATTAAAATTAAATACTATTTTTAAAGAAATTAAAAAAATATTAAGCATTTTGTAAGATCTATTCAATGTTATTTTTTAATAAAAATTAATAATTTTAGTCTACAACAACAGGGGATGAAAAATAAAAATAAATCTTTCTTTTCGCTCTTTTTTTAATATCAACTCCACACAGGAGGCTCTAAGGAAATAATTTCCCTCAGAGCCTATGTCATCTAAGATGCTGTGTGGAGGGTATTTTTGAGAAGAGGAAGGAATGAACATTGGTCCTGAAGAGACCCATGTTGTAGGAGGGAGGAAACACAAAGGTCGGCAAATCAACACAAGAACGAGTAGAAGAAGCGACCAGTTCTCACGTGAGAAATGTCAACCATGTACACATGTTGGGCACGCGTTTGGCGTGTTTCCCGATTATGTACCTATGCCGAAGAGATCAATAACGCTAGTTCCTCGGAGCATCTTCCATTGAAATAACGATAGAACAAGGATAGCATTGCACCCAACGACTGAGCTCTAAAATTTTCAATCCGTTTGTTAAGTTGGAGAATCTATCAAACGACCCATTTCTGCAGGGTCGAGGGTTTTTTAATGTATTTTGGGGCTCCAGACCATAGGTGGCTGCCAAATTCAACCGCGGGGCGCACTTGTGATTTATACAGAGTTAGCAGTTGTGCACTATTAAAGTATTTGCGGCCTCTGTACAGTACGTCCAGTTTTTGAGAACCATTCTATCCTGAAAAATTAACATTTCGTCTTTTACAGCATTTCAACAAATTTCTATAATCATTATGTGTTTTTTAGCGTAAATTAATCTGGAGAAATAAAATAATTAATGCTAAGTATAGCTTCTCTTTTGATTCTGCAATAATTACAAAAATGGCTACTCATACCGATGTCATTATCTTTAGATGATTTTTCACATAAAAGGCGCTATATACCTAACATATTCATTAATCATCTAAATATTATAATCATCTAGAATAATTTTAACATTGCAAGAAAATAGCTTTAAACTACAATACTCTATATTGGAAAACATTCATAGATGCTTTCTGAAAAGATTAATAATAAAATATTAATAACAAAACTTCAATTCCTCATAATCTTGGAGGTAACCAAAATGCTTGTAAATCAAAAGCTCTGACACGTGGCAATAAAACGTGGTGTTTATTGGCTCCGAGACAATATTGAATACTAGCCCAACCAGTCCTGGCTGCTAGCTGCTGGCTGCTGGCTGCTGGCTGCGTGCATTCATCAGTCTGGCCGTGCATGACGTTTATTACGGTGAATAATTATCAGGCCTCGAATAACCCTTCTTCAAGAGATATAAAAACACATATCAGTAATATAATAATATTATTTAAATTAAAGACCTGTATTTAACGGCTACTATCACCAGTCCAACCGAATTGTAGCGATGTTAAAATTTTATTCCGATGAAGCCTCTCGTTTTTGCGGGTCGGCTGCAATGACAATGGAGTCAAAAATAAGTCTACATTTATCTGTCCAGAAAGCTGTTCATTTACCAACACTCAATAAAGCCATGCTGATAATATTGTAGATTCAATAATCCATAAGCACAGATTATGGAAATCACACTTCATTTCAACAATTACTACAAGAAACAACTATTTACGTACACAAAATTGTGATTATTAGGTTCTTAGTTTAGGTAAATTAAGTAATTTGTGCGTATTGAGTTTAAAACGAAGCTTTGCAAATGTCAAATCCACACAACATAAAAAATTACGGCGATGGAGATGGTTTATAGGGCAATTTTTTTACTTTGATTGAATGAAAATCGAATTTTAATGCATATTTTTCCGTTTATCCCGACTGAAACCGATCGTCTTAAAAGTAGTTTAGTTTTCAAAATCTATGCCTATTAAAAGTGTACCGGCATGCGGCGGCTTGTGGATTATTTACCAATTGTAGTAAAATTTGTTGAATAATGTTTTTTTTTTCTTTTAAAATAATAAACTGTTTTTATAAATTGAATAATAATATTATTGAATATATAAAAGAAATAAAAAAAAAAAAAAATGGAGTTCTACAAATTAATCTTGATAACAATAAATAAGTCGTATAATGTGTTTACAAAGTTCAGGGTTCACTTAGATCGTAATTATTTTTGGGGTTTTACACCGAATTGCTCTACCTCCTTATTTAGCCAATGTTTTAGACATCATTACAGTATCCATCTTAAGGGCAGATGCATAATCGTAAACGCCTTCTTCATTTAGGTTATTGAAACCGTTGCTTTTTAGAATCTAATTTATCGAAGTTTCTTACCATAACATTAAAATGTGTTTTAACATTTTTCCAATTAAAAAGCATCAGTGTAATGTTATCTAGATTTTTTGATTTAGACAAACACAATTGATGATGAAAGTCTTCTCAAATACGGCGGAATACATATAATTTTTTACCAATTTTTATAAAAGTAACGATTTTCTTCAAAGTAAAATTACTTTCTTGTTCATGTTATAATATTGTCCCTTAAAAATGACCATTGCCAATTTTGAAGCATATTTTGAAACTCTTCAATAAATAAGTCAGGTGCTTACCACCTTTATAGATGGAAAAGTTTGCTGGAAAGGGGCTATGAATAATATGAATGTTTAAGAATTTGAATTCCTGAAAATGCCTCCAAGGCCCTAACATGGTTGTTATAAAAGCCTACGACCGACGTTTTCTTATCTTTACGGATGATTTTCTTCTACCTGGCCATTATTTTCCCTATTTCTCTTCGGTTTATGTACTCTACTTCGAGATAGCGGGAATTTCATCAAAGGCGAGTAAACAACGCTTTGTGTAACCAGTCGGTGATCTTTATTTAGTTATGCAAATTAACGCCAAACTTTATTCGCAAACATGACACGAATATCTGGGATCCAAATCACTGAACAAACTTATAGTACACATAAATAATATAAAATAAATTTAAATTAACTCAAACACATTATCTCTAACAGTTAATATAGTTAACTTACATCTATTTATAATAATATGCAGATATAAGATAGGTTAATTAAAACTATGAAATGCAGGTAAGTATTTTACAAATATTAAAATGAACGAAGTATTATTTAGAATCGCAATCTTGGAATAGAATCTTTGCTTATTTTTATTATAAATCAAAATTAACGTGGCACATATTTTTATGTTATTTTGTTAATTAACACTGTCTACAAATTTAATATTAACATTTCTATGCAATTTGCATTCCTTTTAATTGTAGACATTTATAATTTTTTATTGGAATTATTTTTCTCGTATTTTGAATATAAAAAAGTGTTTATTGGGCTGCTGCAATTTGCAAATGAGCTAGCTCTGGTTCTAATGTAATGCGCTATCAGAATTTCTCTAAATAAACAATAAAAAATTAAACAGTTAATCTCAAGTGACCCCCCAGGTAAGCATATAATCCTGTATATTTTCTGCCTTTACAGAGAATAAATAAAACAAAATACGTAGGTACATTTTCATCGCAAGAAAGCAATACTGCTGTAACCGCCACTACCTATGAAAATACTTTTCCTACACCATTTTGCGAGTTTTTTTTTCTGCGTCGATTTATCTGGGTCCCGTGACTCTACAACGATAAAAAAGAACTTATCGACGTTGAAAACACATCAAAATCAACAATTGAACAATTTGATTTTTGGCTGTTACAACGGTGTTGCTTTCTTGGGACATTTGATCAAATCAGTATACGTATAGTTTCGTATCAGTGTTATCTTTAGTTATTATAACGGTTTGTCTAGTTTGAAGTTGGAAGTAAGATTGTATATATATGTTATAAGTTTGTACAGCGCTCTTGAGATGATTTTTCACACAAACAGCGCTACATAAATTATCCATATATTTTTATAATTATTATATATGTTCTCTGGATACCTACAACATGGGTGAAAATTAAAAAGGGTAAATAAATATCTACCTACCCCGTTTTCAAAAATTAATTATATGTAAGAGCATTCAAGAATCTTTTAAACCATGTTCACACAGTGTTAATGATTCCAATCTACGTATTCACAATAAATATTTTTAACATTGTTCCTCAAGTAGGTACCTAATTATTTTATTCCAACATGTTTCCTGTGTTTATTCTAACGAGTGTCTAACTAGGTAGGCACACATTTTTATCTCACACGATCTCACCAATGCAACGTAGAAAGAAGTGCTTATAAATAAATCACATAAGCAAGTGACTGTTAAAATATTTTTTCTGGTGTACCGAAATTTAAATTTAAAATATTGTATTATGTTATTGGTAACACACATCCTTGAGTCCTGAAATAAGTAGGTTCATAAATAATTAATTAAACGTTTAAATACTCTTGTATTTTGTATACGCGTAATGTGCAATAGCATGGTGTTTGAATTCCTCACTGCAGCATAAATTTCCCACGCATGTGTACCTAAATGCGAAGTTGTATGTAAACTTATTTCAGTTTAGTAAACACTCACTCAAACTCGAAAGCTGTTGACATAAAACAATAAATATTCATATTTCTGAAACTGTCACCATTGTTTTCATTCGTTTGACAGAACAACTCGCTCGGCAGCACCGTCAGCCCTTCGTCAGTCCATAAATCAAAGTATTGTAAATCAATAAACTTTTAAACAAGCTCTCGACAAAATCCAAAACATCCAAATAAAATGGTGTTTTAGGCGCCTTGTCGTTTAAAAAATATTCCAGCGAGAAAAAGCACAGTCAAATTACTCAAGCACCTAACTAACTAACTATCACGCCGTTTCTCCGCAGGGTTAGGCAAAGAGGACGGACCGCTAAACACCTCTGTCCTGGCACACAATCTTTACCTCATTCACATTCTTATATCGTTTCATATATACTCTACTATTATTCTGACTTTTGACATGGCTCGACTCGAGTATCTGATTCACTTGATTGTACCATGTCTTCCTCGAGCGTCCTCGACTTCTTATATTCCTTATACTCCTTTCTTCTCAACGTGCTCAAACCATACGCCGTTACGCTTACATCAGCCTTGCAATCTTTATGGATCTCCACATTTCTCACACAATTGTACACGGTTTTATACGCCTCGGGGATCTCATTTCAATAGCATTCAGTTTACTTTGATCCTCCCCCTGCCAGTTCCGTGCCTCACTGTCACTAATCAGGGCAGGTAACAGCACTCTATTATGGACTGCTAGCTTCGCTTCTTCGGATAGTTTTATGTTAGCGCCAACGACATTCAGTCCTTCATCAATGGAGTTACTTGCATGTACCCTTCTTTCAATATTTTTATCAGCCTTACCATCTTTCGTAATATCAATACGTTTTTGGATATATAATAACCTACACCAAAAAAAAAAAATAAATAAATAAAAAAAAAACTGTAAAGCGCCCTTGAGGTGATTTTTCACAAAAACGGCGCTCTACAAATTGTCCAATTATTATTATTATTATTATTAAATGCTTCTTTAGCCGTAATAAATACCTACCTTCGATAATTATTATTTTGATAAGCTATGTTACGTCACCGTTTTCAACAACAGATCAATCTAGATCCTTTCGTAAACTTATCATGTGAAATAAGTTGCGGAAATCGTGCTTTCAGGAAATCTACTTGAAACAAACGAGAAAAATGCTTCGTGGATTAAGAGATGGACTAAATTTAAATTGATTTCTCCTGAAATATATTATTTCAAGTAAGCCCGTTCTACAGAACGATATTTTATCTTTTAGAACTATTGTTCAATGCGTAACTTAATAAAACATTTTTTCATTCGTTTGTTAGTTGTTACGAGGAGATGCTTCATAATTATGCCGCTATTCAAATTAGTGGCATCATCACCGTCATCAAGAAGTATTGTGAGTTGAGGAATGTTTGTAGGCCCGTTAGAAATAATTATCAATGCAATTATTCTGAAGTATCGTATTGTTCTATGATTCCCGTTATATGGGCTTAGATTTAAATAATCAAGATAATTTACAAAGGTGTAGGTACCTACTTCTGACATAGTTAACAAAATCTTTTCTACAGTGACGGATTCACTTTGTATTTGAAGTTTATAATCAAAGAGATTTGCACGTTTACAAAATAAACAAATTAACCGCTCAGGCCTCTGGCACAAGGTTAGAATATTTCCACTTTGCAATAAAATCAAAATTAATGGAATATTTCTGAATATATCCGAAAACAAAAAACAGAAATTTTCTTATTGGAAATAAACATATTAATTTTTTTAAATATAATTTTTTTTTAATACGAACATAAAAAGTTTTGAAAATGGCTCCGCTCTCGTTTTTTTCTAAGTAAAATTACTGGTATTAAAAAAATATAAAAACACACATGTATTTTGATAGACAAATGTTTTATAAACGTTATTGTCACTCCACTATTTTTATCATTTTAGGCAAAAATAATTTATTAAAATATCACAAAGTTTCATTATTTTAGATTTAAATTACGGTCGGAAATTTGTTTTTACAAAAGGTTACTTTTTTTTGTCATCTTTTAGGTTTGAATATAAAATGTTGTATTTTCTCTTTCTAATACTGCTGATCATGCTTCCAACCTTGATAGTAAGGAAGATACAACGATTTCTAGAAGACTTTATTTCTAGATATGAGATGTTTCAAAAGCGAACAAATTAGCCTGAGGGGTTAACGAATAATGTTTTGGCCCCTGAGGCAATATTTAAATAACAACATTTATAATATTCAAATCCATATTTACAGTTCATCCGATACTAAAAAGTAATAACTTACTGATAATGTTTGTAAAATGAATAAAATTGGCACCTTTTGGTTAATCAGGTTGTCGGTGGATTTTAATGCATCTACGGCCATTTGAATAAATAACATTGATTTTAAATGGATTTATACAGCCACATTAAAATGGCCATTTTCTTTCATATAAAATAACACAAGTGACAATTAAAGCGATTCTCTCAATCAGTCTTGTCAAAAAGAAAGAATTACGTAGAGCTTTATCATTTTAAAAAACTCTTTTATGCGTTTAGTTTGTTAGTGTTAGAATCGATGCATTCCAATAAATTCGAAAAGACTGAAATACGAGTCTTGAAATCAGAGAACAGAACCAAGCTCTGACAAACTTACGAGACCCAGAAAATTAGGAAATTCTCAACGTTCTTCGGATTTTAATTCAGCTTAAAAAACTTGTTTGAATAATGACCCTTGGATTTTGGAACATGACACGCCACCTTGTTTACGAATCCCAATGTTTTTCTTGTTATATTTTTTGTACTTATTACATTATATTATTTCAAGGTTTCAGTTCTCGAAAACGCTCGTAAAAAGGATTAGATTATTGGCTTGTTCTATGCTTTATAATGTTAAACTTTGATATGTTGTCTAAAGTATAATAAACACACTACGTTAGTTTTAATCTGAGATATTTTTGTCGTGTTCTTATGTTTGTGATAAAGTGATGATAATTTGTTTGTTCTATTGTCGTTAGATATCAGTCTCAAAATAAGATGGTACCTACCTACAAATTCTCATGAAGTTTTGTAGTAAGATTAGTTCTTATATTTATTTTTGTTTTTTTTTTTATGTTTATCTTTTACAAAATAAAAAGGGGCGCCTGCCTAAACTTAGGGACGATTGAATGTATAAATAATCATAATGGTTAATGTAAAAATGAATAGCTTGTTTATGTTCTCACGCGCCGTTATATATATCGACACAATGGAACGATTACATTATATATCACCCAAAATAATATAAATAACGCGCAGCAGTCAAAACCGAAAAAGAAATAAAATACACACCAACCTCCATCAGAGTGATTTATGTTGCGCGTGTGAAAGAATAAAGGGACGAGGTACTATCTCGATACCGAAAGTAAATCAACCAATAGCCGGGTAGGTAGGTTCTACAGACCAGATACCAGCGTACACATCCCCGCGGTGACTTCCAAATTTTTGTGTTGTTTTTTTACATAGGCTCCTCACAGAAGGTATTTTTGAGGTTCACTGCTTAGCATTCAACATCACAATCCCTGACTGCCGGCATTCGTGTACATTCAACGTAAAATCTTTTTCTTGTGATGGGAATAAAGTAATTGTTGAATTTAGGTGCAATAATAATATAAAAGCTTTTTTCGAACATTAAAAATAATTTAAATGGTTGAATTTATATAATGCTACTTTTTAATGCTTCCTTTAATAAATGTTATTAATATGTGTTACGTACTTCGGTACATGTAGGATGCCGTTTAGGTACATGAAAACCATAAGGGTTTTTCTTTTCATTTTGTCAATTTCATTCAAAGCTTTTACAGCCCATAACAATAACCGTTATTAACATTTCGGTATATATTAATTTATTTTGTTTTATATTGTATGAATAAATTTGAATTAATGAGTTAATTTAAAAGTAGGTAGGTACGTAGTGAGTTATTTTCTATCTTTGTTGGAAAATGAGGTCGTCAAACCATTTTTATCATAGTTCTCCGCCTACCCCTGCGGGGAAACGGCGTGATGGCTGGTTAGTAAGTTGGTTTTCAGAAGATTGCAGATATTATTATTCAGCTCCCTTGAGGTGATTTTTCACAAAAACGGCGCTATACAATTCATTCAAATATTAAATGAATAATTGCTTAATTTTTTTTTTTAAATCCTTCAGTTTAAATGCGTTATCCTTAGAAACCTTGTAATGTTTTGGTTTCAAATAAGGTTCAAATTAAAATATTGAGTGATCAAATAACTTAGAAAAGTCGGTTAGGTTAAAATTTACCTCCTTCAAAGAATTTCATCCCAAGCCCAAAAAAGCGCATTTACATAACTTAAAAGTTAATAAAATTTAATTTTTTATTTTAAAATCGTGATTATTTTTTTATTTATATTTTAATATTTAATAATTTTTTATTTAATTTTTATAAACATGTGTAATTATTATTACGCGTGATAGCTGTAACGCCTTCCGAGCGAATTTTCAAACTGTCACTTTAATAATAGGAATTTTTTTTGAATACATTAAATTTAAAAAAATAAAAACAAAAAATTTGAATAAAAATAAAATACTGTACTATTGTAATCAGTCCTCATTTCAAACAAGACCAAAAGTTTTTTTTAAATGATACCTGCACTTTTTGAATATTCACAGCGTGATGAAATTTTACCTGCGCGGATCAAACAATATAATATTTCAAAAGTCCACCTTCCTATTTTAATATCACGGTCGCATGAATACTATCCGACTTGATAAATCAGAGGGTAAAGTTTTAAATTTAAGTAATGGTTAAAAAAATAAATATCTTTGAACCCTTCATAGATCGTGGAGTGCAAACGATCGGGATTGGACCCGCTACATAAAGGCTGATAAATTGGTCGAACTGGGTCTGAACCACTTTTAGGCAGAGGCTAAATGTAAATAGACCAAGTCAGAGTATTTTTCACTCTTTGTTAAAAGGGGCAAATCATTCTAGGATTTAAAATATATTAATCTTTAGACAAAGTTCGATTTTTTTACTGATCGCCTCACACCTCGTAGACGAAATTTCTCGATGATAGTGTTTTGAGATAACTTTGAAGCATGGTCTTCAAGCTGAAGGCTTTTTCAGCAAGGAACGTAAGAGTTGGTTTGCTTACGAAGTTCTTTTAACAAATAGTCTTACTTTTTTAAGTGTATACGTTAATTTACGACGATTCAACTATTTCAGTAGGGACCCAGTTTTAAGGGCGTTGTCGATGGGGCGTTGCGACCGGCGCGGGAGGGGTCGCTTGGTTACCATGGAAACGATCGCAGCCGCCATTGTTAGGACAGAGTACCGGGGGAGATTCTAAATGAATCGGTACATCAGATCTGTTGGAATTCCTGTGAAAATGCTGGGGGAGCATCGAATTTTAAATTCCGGGACAGGTTGCAAGAAACGAGATTAAACATTTTTATAGTAGTACCTACCCATTATAATCATGAATGTGCATTTAATTTTAATTACTTTTTTAGGAAATGTACCAATTTTTTTTTAATATTTTAACGTACGAAGAATACTTATCTCCCCTTGTGGAATGAACAATAAAAAACTAACATTGGATACTTAATACAGTATTCTTTATTTTATTGATACACAGCATGTATTATATGGTTCCATGCCAACTGAGAATAAAGTAAACTCAACACGTCCTTGAAAGTCATTAAAAGCTACGACAAAAATAATTTTCAATTAGCCGATAACCCTACCCTAACGTAACCTATTTAACCAATTTTTATATATATTTTTTATCACTCTAAATGACTTATCTGAGATGGTTCTGAGTTGGTTTCATTTCGAGTTGTCCGGTCACCGTATTTCATATACCTATATATTTTAAATTCAGCAGTTGATTATCGTAAAATTATTTTGAATCATTAGTTTTGTATATTGGCCGAAAGGTACCCATTATGTGCAGGTAAAGAGTGGACTTTCAAAAGAGAAAGAGAAATTATTATTAAAAGGCTGATTTCTATGGTCAAGTCATAGAAAAATGCTGGCCTACTGGCCTGGTAATAAAAAAATGCGAATCCTTTACAAGCAATAAAAAAGAAACCTTGTGCAAAATAATAACAAAAACACAAAACTAGAAATGCCCTTTCATGTTTACCTTGCTGTCCAGCATTGTCTTGCAACTTTCACCTCGTAACAATAAAAATCACAGAGATTTTGCACAATTCGCAAACCCTTTACAACCACTTCGGCTCCGAGAAGAACCCTTTTTACGGCTCCCAAAGAATGAACCTTTCACTTGTTTTGACTAAAAAAGTGAGCTTTTGTCTCACAGATTAGAGAGTTTTGCAAATATTTCTCACGTACCCCAATAAACCCTTTAAACTGGATACAACAATTATTTTTTTAAAGTAAAATCTCAATGCTTTGGTTAACTGTTAACAACTTCTTTAATTAGGTCCGTATTTTTATTTTACATAAAACCTATTTCTAATTATTATCTACATTACATCATTTTTATAGTTATGTTATAGTATTAGGTAATATGATAAGATCTTATAACTAGAATCGTAATAGATAAATTTAAAAAAAAAACTAATGCAAAAAACATGTTCTCGTAAATTCGTGTGCTTATAGCAAGACTTTCAATACCTACCCACGCCTGTTATTTACAAAGTATTGCCTCGTTATGTTAATCGACATGGTAGCTTATTATGTAAGCATAAAAGTTGTAGGTATTGATTTATTCAATGTACCAATAGAGTGAATAATAGCTATCCTGCACTGGAGATTGTGATTCAAGTTTTACATATATTATTGATTGCAAAACATGCTATTATTTATGCTAAGTCTACACGAGAAAACAGTTTCGAATTTGAACCTAAGCACAATAATATAATCGAAAAATAATCACTCAAAGTACGTAGGTATCTACCTACATAATCATAGAATAAAGAATATAACACTATAGAAGTGCATTCCGGACAAATTTGACAGGAAACAAATGTGCCACTGATATTTGGTTCAAGACAATTTAGCGCGCATTCTGTCTTTCTTACGCTTGCCTGTAATTGTATATCGCCTTCACCGTTTGAATTTCGTAATCATGGTGAATCACAGTTTTGTTATAGGCTACAGTGGAGTTATATGCACTTCTTATGGTATTCTTAATTTTATGTAGGTAATTTATTGAGGAGCGTTTTTGGCTAAACGTAAAACGGCATCAAGCATAAAATTAAGAGGACTGAGAAAAATATACACGGTAGATATCTACAAGGACTTTTAATGTAAACATCTGATGTGTTCATTAGACTCGAACAAACTTATTTTTAAAAATGTATAAAAAAATACAGCGTTGTGGGATGTTTTCTTCAAATTACATTTAAAACGAAAAGGTATTCCTAAGCTTTATTTATTGACTCGTTAGATTACAATTTCAAATTGATGAATGGTCATCGTTACCAACAATAAAAAATATTCAAATGTTATTGTAATAAAATTAATAATAATTTTTTAATTAATTTACATTTAGAATTAATAAGTTGTTTCTTCTGTTTCAGGGCCAAACGGTTGTCCTCGGCGGCGAGGTCGCCAGACCTACACCCGCTTCCAGACCCTGGAACTAGAGAAGGAGTTCCACTTCAACCACTACCTGACACGCAGGCGCAGGATAGAGATAGCACACGCTCTCTGTCTCACGGAGCGGCAGATCAAGATCTGGTTCCAGAACCGGAGGATGAAGCTGAAGAAAGAGCTGCGGGCGGTGAAGGAGATCAACGAGCAGGCCAGGCGCGAGAGGGAAGAGCAGGACCGCATGAAGCAACAACAGCAAGAGAAACAGTCCAAGATGGACCACCACGGCCATCACGCATCCCACCATCACGATCCTCTCAAGCTGGGTCTCGACAAGGGCTCCGCAGATCTTCTCAAAGCTGTAAACAAAGTACCAACGTAAGGAACTAATCAAGATTAGACAAAGCCATCGACTTGGCTAGTTCAAGTACGCGCGCAGGTCGAGAGTTATTCGCAGCATCGGAGTGGATAGAAAAAAGACATTTGTAGCAAATGGTGGGCGGTGCGTGCGAGAACACTGTTACTGTAACCGTTAGCGCTCGCGACGGCGCGTATTGTGAATATTCCTAATTCGTCCGTGTTTTTACGTGAAGCAAATATACATCCC
Source organism: Glyphotaelius pellucidus (assembly GCA_936435175.1). NCBI lineage: Eukaryota > Metazoa > Arthropoda > Insecta > Trichoptera > Limnephilidae > Glyphotaelius > Glyphotaelius pellucidus. The sequence continues at coordinate 5,974,179 of OW386552.1, read as the reverse complement.
AGTGAAAACAGATGAGAAAATATTGTATCCATTAGTGTAATTATATCATATTCCGGATCATGGAGCGGAGTTCCCCGCTGTAGGTGTGCTTGAAGCATTTATTTGTTGCCATTTTGAAATACTTGAACGTTATCCGTGTTATCAGTTCGGAGAGGTTGATTGGTCCGGCCGCGGAGAGGTCCGGTACGGAAAGCCGGGACATGAGAGATGGCCCGAACGTGAGATTTGCCAAGGTGTTCTGCTATTTATTTGATTTTCCCGTAATAATTTTCTTATGGTATGAACGTAAAGAACAATGCCACACTTGAATTATTGCGTTATGGTTAACTGTCTTAATTAATGTATAAATACAAAATATTACACAAATCGTCTCAAATACGTACTAGTTATTAAGTTTATAAACGTCAAAATTCTAGAAATAAGTAGGCTAAGTAGAATTAGGAAAATATCTAATTACTATGATTGAACCCAGAAATTACTGGATCTAGGCAAAGTGCAAAATTGTATTAATAACAATAAGAATGGATTGACAAATAAAATCATAAGTAATGGTTCTCAATAATGTCAAAATCTTACAATTTTTTTCAACGAAAAATGCTTTTATTTCATTTCAAATTGTTTATTGGAAATACCACCTTTAAAGCAGCTGTACGACTGACGTACAAAATCATTAAAAGTGATTATTGATTTTTTTTTATGTGTTAAACGATTCATAGGATGGCTTAAATTTTGTCATCCATTTTTTGTTTTATTTGAAATTATTTATAAGTTATTAAAATTTTCAAGTTTATCATTCTAATCCTTTATTTTTAAAACGTTTAGAAATTTGTTGTATCATTCCACAGAATCTGAAGGTCTCCAAAGAGGACCGCAAAGTGATCTTTATGAACAAAGGACATTTAAAAAATCATTTTAATGTGTTTGTGGAATTCGACAAAAAGTATCTTATGCATTGTTTTTAAATTAAATTTAAACATTCGTCCTTAGTTTTACGTCGATTATTACTCTTTTGTTATTTTGTGTTCTTTATATTTTATCCAGCGAAGAAAATATGGTGGATGACTGTTAAAATATTTGTTATATAGAACTCATTAATTTTACAGATGTATTTAGGCGATAAGTAGTTAGGTCCTTTTGGTTGGTTCATGTTTTCTATGTTGTGATAGTTGATCGTGCGTAAATAATATGCAATTTTTGTGCCCTTTTCAAAAAGCAGCTAGGTGCGTTTTATTTTTGTGTTTTTTTTATGTTTTATAATTTAGTTATTTGCAATACTTATTGTTACTTTTGGTCCTTCGAGACTATTCGCTAAATAAATCTCATGTTTGTGTTTCTACACACCCTTTGACAGATGACAGTTGACGTGTTTCATTTACTTCCTATACAATTTAAAAGGTGTCACAATAATGAATAAATAAGCAAAATTTCACATGATATTCTAAAAATAAACGTTTAATGCCAATTTATCCAAACATGATTTTCAAAAAAATAAATAAGACTCTACCTTCTCAAAATTACTACATCAATCTAGTTCTTTTTTATAAATGTTATCCATAGGAGACGTTTACAAAAGTTTTGTTGGAAGATTTAAAAAAAAACGTCTTTTGAAAACAGTATCATTTGTATGTGAAAGTTTTTGTAGATTTAATATAAAAGTTCAAATTGTGAAAAATGAATTTTTGAGCAGTGTTTTCACTTATTCAATCTTATACGTAAATTGATGTCAGGGTAGAAGTAAATTAGGCTATTTGTGAATTTAACCTCTGTCTAAATATAAAATGTAAATTAACCTATAATTAATAATTGATAACATGTTATGAAAGTTATTTAATAGGAGTACCAAAAGGCTTTTTGTTTAATAACTAGGCAGAAATTAGCATTTTTACTTTCCACTTTTTAAAAAATTACCTACTTGCTTTTAAAATTAAAATTGTTTTATTTAAAAAATACTTAGTGATCCATTGATATTTGTAAACCTTGCCTAGAACCACAAAACCAGAAAACTCTGAAAAATTGTTAATTAATCTTCTTGTAACTAATTAAATTCAATGCTAATTCTAAAACAAATCCATACATTTACATTTTATTCTGCATTATTGGGCTTCATTATTTGACTTCAGTTTGTTCAAATGAATATTACCCAGATTTTTGTTATCTTCATATGTATACGGAAATAAATTACAAAAAGACGCTTTATTTATGCATGTTTTATAAAGTCGTGTACCTATCTTTAAAAGTAAAAAAACGTGTTGCAGTGGATTTAAAATTATCTTACATTAAATTCAAATTAAATTGATTTTTTGAGATTATTGGTTATGAGTATTTAGTTAAATTAAGTTGTTTTGATTAAGTTCTTTAACTTGAAAAAAGAGTTGATGTACCTTGACGTTATCTTTATAAAACAACATTATCTGTACATTATTTTTTATTGAAAATGAAACCCTTTTTTTATTAAATTTATTGATGATTTCTTGCCATATGATAAGTAGGTTTCGGTGATGTTTATAACTAAATACCAATTCAATTCAACGCATGTATCGATTTATTATACGCTCTATAATGGTTAAAATCCCTGTAGGTCTGTGTCTATTTATCTAATAATATGTTCAACACATTCTAAATATTGGCACTTCACTTGGCTAATCGTATTTGCTTAAGTATATGGCATATTTGGCAACAATCGCCATACGTGGACAGTAGGTATATTTGACAATATTCGGCAAATATGGTACATACCTTTTCAGTTTTCTAAGGGCATCAAAGGAGTCAAATATGAAAACAAACAATTATCAAACTAATAATAAACAAATAAATACAACCGTGACGATCAACCCATTTAACCGGAGGGTTATTTTGTCCGCTTTCAATATGTTGGCGGGCCGCCGTGGGTAGGGAACATATATAGCGTGACATGACTAACTTTGAAGTGGTGTCGCAAACTGATTTACCATGTCGAAAATTTTATTTCTCCAAGGCCAAACCAATAAATGCTATTGATTTTTCTTCTGAAAAAAATTGACAGACAAAAATTTGTCATGAAACCCTTTGTTATTTTGTAATACGGATTTTGAAAACTAAAATATTTTATAATAATATCAACCTTTAAAATGCACTAAAAAAAGTACTGCGCTGCGAAGGTTAACAAATTTCTACTATTAAGGTCTTCCCTACTCCCCAGGATGGAAAAATTCTTATTTTTGTGTTTTACTAAGTATTTGGCTTCATGTACAGGTACTTTTGCCCTAATTTGCATATTTGTTAATTTCAACTAACGGGTTTTCCAATAAGAGGTGTTATTTTGATATTTAAATAATTTCAATGCCTTGTTGAAGCGTGTATCGTTCCATTTTTATTAATGGCGTAGTTTTTACTTGTCAAATGTGAAAAAATGACATCTACCGAAATAGCGAGCTATTCAAAATAACACCTCTTATTGGAAAACCCTATACATGCCAAATACAACCAACATACAATCACAAATACGCAAACGCCAAGTGAAGCGCCAACATAACGAAATTACATTAATTTCCGGAACAAGCTCGTCTTAGATTTTATGTTATTTCAATTTAATTTTAAAACAAATTGTTTAGCCTGTGATAGAAATTGCGCAAATTTTTATCACAAAAGATTTTCAATAATGGTAACGATTTTTTCGTTATTTTTCTTACGTTTATTGTTTATTTGTTCATTTATGTCTTCCCAGTTGTTGATATTGGCTTTGAAAATACACCGAAAGCAAGTATTTCTACGACATTAAATATTTTAAGTATTTACGATAAACCCGCATTTTTATTTTCGGTATGCAAAATATCTTTGTCGAGTGCAATTAATATAAATAAAGTGAACTAGGAAAATAAATAACTTCTCGCATCCGAATTAAATAGTAATTATGTGTAGAAATAAATGTAATGTGTTATTGTTTATTTATTATCAGTTTGGAATGCAATTTCCAAACAACATTTAGATTATCATCACGCACTTAAAGTGGATTAAAACTTTTTTTATATTATACTTTTTTTCATATTATAAGTAGCTATCCGTTCAAACATTTTATTTGTACCTAATATTACATTTTCAAACTTTTTGTTCACCTTTTAACATTTTTTTGTAGTGAGCATTGAGCATACTGGTAACTGCATACTCCATATATTTATAGGAAAAGAAAAAAAAATAAAACCCTTTGCAGAAGAAATTTGCCTATAAAATTGAAAAACTTTCTTGAAAATACGTAATAATTAGGAAATATTCTTAAACATTAAAAAAATTAGAACCTATCTAAACATTTGGTTGATTTCAAAAAGAAAAAAACAAGAAAAGAAGCAATATTTTTCACTTACCTAATCGAGTAATCTATTTTTTTTATTTGCGTCGATATCACAAAATATTGTGTATTTTTGAATCGTTAAAGATTTTCAATTGCTGAAATAATTATATTAAACAATCGCAGTAGAAATTATAAAACAGGTAGAGATAGATCTAGATAGGATACAGTCTTACCGATAAATGATATATTAATATACGTAAATCTTAAGTAAGGATTTTCTATGTTCACAAATTTTCTGCCCTTAGAATAATACCAAATGTTCTTTCTTTTTGAAGTTTTTATGCCATTGTTTAATCTTCAGTAGAATAATTAGGTATTGAACCTGCACTTCATACCATAGAAGATTCCCAAACTTATGTTCAGAGGAATTCGTCCTACGTGGTTATTAAAACCATTTCTAAATGAAGGAAAATAATAAATTGTATTTGAGATTGGCGATTCTTCTCATTTGATTAAAATCAAAGGATTGTAATACCTGTGTAACACAATAAATGAATCGTAAAATAAATTAATGGTTGTTCAACGTTTTCCTTTCCATCTTTATAGATTATTTGCAGAAATTGAACATGAAGACACTACAGACGTTATGATAACCTTCTGATCTTAAATTATGAATTAAGTAACACCTATTAAATTGTATGTAACAATACTATATAATGTAACATGTACAGTATGTCTAAATAAAAAAGTCATCAAAATTATTCTATTTTATTCAATCTTTAATAAACACAAACTTTATCAAAATGCCTGATCCTACTCCCAATATTTCACATAAATTTAAAAATAAAAAATAATTTTAACTTTATGAGTAAAACCTCAAATTGTAGGTAATATTAAATTAAATAAAGACTATATTGGAGAAAATCAATCGAAAATCTGGTGAGTTCCAGGGGTGCTGATTTTTCTGTCTTCAGATTTTCGATTGAGTTTCGTAATTTTGTCTTCATTTAATTAAAACTTGTTTTTAACATGATTTTTTGATCAGCAAGAAATACAATTGAATGAAAAGTACAATTTTTGGGGTTATTTTAGAATAGATTAACTTAAAAGAGCGCTTAACCATTATTACGTCATTACAAGAAAAAAACAAAGCAAGCAAGGGGAATTAAGTACCTAAAGAGGTACATATTTTTTGTCTACTTTTGATAGTTGCAATTCGTGATGTAATTCAATTACGATAATATATTTACAAAGGATGAAGTTAAACAACACTCTACCAGAAAGTTTAAAGTCCGCACCAATTGGAAAGTTCAAAATGTAGGTATTGTAGGAGCTACATAAAACAAGAAAAAAAATATTTGTTCATACCAAGCAGATACTTTGTGATGTGACATTATAATTTAAAATAAAGTTTGCAATATGATATGATATACTTAATAAGCAAATTGTAAACTTATATGTACAATTTACTAAAATAAAATTAATAAATAATGTATTAAAACAATTTTAAACTTTTTCCACTTATTTTATTTTAGGCCGTTTCCGCTTTCACCCAAACAAATCTGAAGATGACAATAATAGGTTGAAACCGATAACGATAAAAAATGAAATAAGTGGAAAAAAGTTTAAAATTGTTTTGCTATATTAGGCATTGTAATACATACAATGTATTGTCAATATCAAAAATTATCTACCTACGTACTTAATTTCCTTTGCTTGTTTTGTTTTTCTTGCAATTAAGGACGGGTTGTTTCAAAAAATTTGATGAGTTCATCAAATATTTGAAGTTAATTTTCAGGTTCTGTGTAAGTTTTTTTCGAGTTTTGTTTTTTTATCATCATAGGCCAGCTGCTTCACAAAACTGAAATCATCACAGAACTTGAATAGAACTTACACAGAACGTGAAAATTAACGTCAAATATTTGACGAATTCGTCAAATTTTTTGAAACAACTCATCCTTAGTGACTGTTAACGGTTAAGCGATCTTTTAAGTAAATTTATTCTAAAACAATAGCAATTGCACTGTAATTCATGTAACAGTTCTGGTTTTTAAAAACGCTCTTTGATTCACTTGTTTTCACAAAAAAATGTTTAAAAATCTTGAAGTGACGGCATAAAAATATTACATAAATCAAAAACTTTCATTTTATCTCGTAACCCAAGGAATAAAGGCGGCATTTCCAGAACGAAAACAAATGCTAAGTTATGGCCTCTTGAGCATTTTATCAGAATGTATGTAGGTACCTGCCATTTCCTAATTCTCCATAGGCTATGGGAGACGTCAAATAAATTTTAGTTTACCCCTAAACAACCAATCTCCTCTTCTCTCCCTTCTGGGCTCACCTTTCTATTCTCTTCTGTTTTCTACCCTCCTTTATTCGTTCTCCTTTACAGTGTCGTATTACTCATCCCCCGAAGCCTTTTTAGACATTTAAAATGAGTAAACTTTTTTGGACCCATCTAAAAGAGAGTTATTATATTACTTACATCGATATTAAATAGGCACAATACATTTTATACATAAATTCCTTTTTTAATAAACGGTCAAGTGTTCCGTTTATTTTTATAGGGATAGTCAAACTGATGTTGAGAAAATGCAAGATAGATAAAATTATCTTTGTTGGTACGTGTTGTATATACCCGATAATATTTACTATGAGGAAAATTTTTAAGGGCATGATATCAACAAGAAAATAATAGACATACGTATTTATTTCCCCTTTTATCAATTTTCGCACGTAAGTGATAATATCAAGGCATGTGAAGGAGAACTTAAAATTTAACTAACTAACTAACCATCACGCCGTTTCTCCGCAGGGGTAGGCAGAAAGGACTGACCGCCAAACAACTTACAATTTAAAACAGTTTAATTATGGTACACGTTAATGAAGTAGTTAATAAACTAAATGTTATCATAACTTCTGGCTAGTTGAATTTGTAAAAAATATTACGTGATCTGATAAATATTTCTTATGACAATCAGTTCTGTTCTGTTTTAAATTTACATATTACCACCGACACATAATGAGATTCTCAATCAAGGACTAAGTTGAATCACAAAATGCTTATTCTCAACGCTAGGTAACAAAAGAGAAGTAGTGAAAATTTTAGTTATATCAAGGTTCGAAAAAAGCTTTATTCATTTGTTCGTTGGAAGAGAAAAAGAATTCGTTCAGTTAAAAAAACGTTCCTATTTGGTTTGGGATTAAGCTTTCAAAAATTAAACAATTATTGTGATTAATTTTTGGGTTATTATGCCGTGTTGAGCTATCTCCTTCTGTAGCCAACGTTTCTGTTGGCATTACAGTGTCATGGGTGATGGACACAGTAATGTTGTACGAAACATTAACGATAACCCAAAAATAAATCTCTATAATACTTTTGGCCGTGAAAATCTCAAATCATAAATATTTAATATTTAGAAAAAGTGGTCAGAGTGGAAACTATTTTTGTAACAAAATATTCTGCTTAAGAGTATAACTATACCTATTTTTACTAGGTACCCTATTTTTACTAGGTTTTATATTTTACAAGGCGAAAGAGGCACCACGATGCAAGGAATTTTATCGAATATGAAAAGCATCTAAGGGCAAATAGCCATTGTTAAGCCGTCTTCGTGTGAACTAAATTATGACAGATGATCCCAATTAAAGATAAAAATTCGAGAATTTTACAAGAGCATTTTATTTTCTTGCATGGTGAAAGAATGCCTTACGAATAAAGAGAGTGATATCTCTAATATTTTATATCTAATAGATACGAGGAACTAAAAAGCTTTTGAAAGATGTCAAAATCATTTTCTGTTTAATGCCTCCAAACTTTAAAAGATACACTTTCAGATCGATGAACCACCAGCTACTATAACAATCTATAGATAGTTGGGATCTTTACATTTCCATCTCGGAAAAGTAGAAGGTAAGCAGACAAACCATGAAAAAACTTAAATATACCACTTCACCTGAACAAGCCTAAAAATGCTTCAGACTCTGTATGTAAGCCGCACCAACTGCCTTTAATACAGAGGAAAATATATTTCTGAAAATTTTACTATCAGGTCATGCACCATTAAACAACAAAATATGTTAAACTAACTAATCATCACGCCGTTTCCGTACGGGCATAGGATGGAAAAAATTCACATTGTGAAATTTCAAAATTAAAAAAAATAATAATTTCTCGAAATCCAACATGCAGAAAGGGGTAACCCGCGTAATTTGCATGTTTTGTTTTGTTTTTTGGTCGCTCTTGCGGGCGAGAGGCTGTGCTAAGGGAAAACGTGAAGTGTCCAGGTGTGGCTTTGTTGTTTCTGTCAGAAGGTTAGAGTATTTCTAACTTGGTTTTGGCACACACTCCTTGCATCATTCACATTCATTCGTCGTCTTTTACAACTCTTCTGTTGTTCTAACTCTCGGCTGACTCCCTCTCCTCTTTCTCTCTGACTCTCGACGTTATTCTAGCCCGATTCAAGAATTTCGTTCATTTGATCATGCCATGTTTTTCTCAGGTGACCTCGACTTCTTTTACCATTCACAATAGCGTGGTATATTCTACTTACACTTCTTTTTTTGTTCAATCGCTCTACGTGCCCAAACCGTCTAAGCATCCCTTTCTTAATCTTACTCATGAGTCACTCAAATCGGTCTTGCATTATGTTCAAACCATGCATATAAATAAAATTGATCAGGTTTCAAGACGCTAAGGGCTACTTGGTAACCATCTTCTGAAGAAGTGCTCTTTGCCTCTTGTTCCTTTTAATTCCCTCTACCTCTAAGTACTAAGTATTCACGTGCAAACGATTCTTTCGATTACTTTCTAGAGTTTTCCAGACCTTATACATTACTCCTAGCAGCTTACGGCCATTTCGGATTCACTGAATTAAGATTTTATGAAGAACGCTAGTATTGAAATCTTACCTCTTAGAATTATAAAAAAAATATTCAAAGGTCTCGGGTCTATCATACGAATGTCGTTTGTGTTATTTCACACAATAGACTATATATAGTAGGCATTTGATACTTTCAGAAAGGTAGATACTTTCTGTTTCGCTCTGGGCAGCTATTCTCCAAGCCAAGGTTGCTCGCAATCGCCATCGAAAGTACGTGCATTGGTAGACTTGATTATTCTTGAGTCTCTTCGAAGGAACATACTTAGACGCCAAACGTCAAAAGTCATTCCACACGAACAACGAGTGGGTCGAACTAGTCGTAGCGAGTAGTGAGTGGTGGGTTGATTGCGTATCTATGCATTGGCTGTCAAAATCTAATGTTATTGTTTTCCCGCGCGCACTTTCGCACCCGCAAAGATATCGTAAATTTTTATAAAGTTGTTTTAAGATTCCATATTACAACTGCAGATTTACCAGCGATGTTGGCTACAATACATTATATCGAGCAAGCTGAAGCAGTTATTATAATAGCAGCTATTTTGAATATAATCAACTGTTTGACATTTCAAATTTACACCATATAAATCTCAAAAACATCAGGAACGTAGACAATATTCACAAGGCTGTCATCTCTTCGACCGTTCGACCTTCAAGAATACATAAAAATGAAACGTTCGACCAAGTTCGTCGCGACGACGAGTAATTTATCGGTCGTAGATGGCGCATAACGATTAACGATTGATTGAATAGCTGCACTGGTGAAATACCACCATTCAGCATACAAACGTTGCTTAAATCGGCTTTTGTCTTAGCTTTGTGTTTGAAAAACCAAATCTGAATAGCCAGGTACTTCCCCACTTTCCTCTTCTCCATCTCCTTCACCTTCCCACTACCTTCAGACTCATAACATACCCCAATGGAAGATAATTTGAGATAATTTCCTTTCAGCAGTTAGCGCCGGTGTATGCCCAGTTGGATTCATTATTCCTATGCAACGGCAAATGTTTTTTTTACATAAGTTTAATAATAAAAAAATTCTCAGTGTTGAAATTATACCTTTGTGCTTCCGATGCTTTATGGTCATAGATTTCGAATTGAAGAACAGTTAAGAAAAATGTGGTTTGTGCCTTAAAAATACATAAATGTAGACGAATAAAATATTTTCGTATTTGCAGTAAATATTTTGTTCCGTGAAATCTGTTGTAATCGTTCTTTTAGTACAATTTTAAGAACAGCATAAAAAATTAGCACTATTTCAAAACTAGGCCATGAAACTACATTTTTTAAATAGAAAATCGTATGAAAACTGTTATTTGTCTCGCATTTAGCCGCCAATCTGAAAAAAATTGCAAAATTTATTCCTCGTCTTATTCTATTAAAAGTATGTGTAGAGTGTATATTCATACATTTATAGGAACACAATCTGATGTAGGTAGGTGAACAAAGCAAAACTTTTTTTTTTGTATTTCTTCGGCATTAACTGTGTAACAATGTCTAGATATTTTTCTTTGAAGAGTTTTAATTTTTAAATGTACATTTGTTACTTTATATTTTCTGATATCGGTTTCGACACATCCGTATCATTCACTAGCAAACTTAAAACATAAAATATAAAGTAAATAAAAATAAAAAAAAAACAGTAAATTTAAAAATAAAGTAACAAATGTGCATTGAAAATTAAAACTCTTCAAAACAAAAAACCATAGCTTCCTTTTTCCCAATAACTTTTGCATTTATATTTCTCAAATCACATTTTGGTAACTCCTTGAAACTCCAACCACCGTATTTAACGATTTAATCTTTTTTTAATGGTTTTAAATCCTTATAACAAACAATATTTTTATCCTTATAACGATATCCAACTACATACACCAGCGCCATCTGCCATAAGCTTTCGAGATTTCCTGCCGTTGGAGATGCCATATTCTCATTGGCTCCAGACGGTAAGGAGCAGTTGGAACATTTGTGTGGTATCCACACAATATATATAAAAGTATTATTATTCCGCATCTCCTACCCATTTTAGTCTTACAATATTCCCAGTTGTAATTCTTATGAGAATTCGCATTAAAAAAACAGTCTGCTAAATGGTTCAAAGTTCATTACTCCAGCCGAAGAAAGGCTTTGTAATATTATTATGTTAGCCGTTATTCCGATCGATAAAAATAAGATGAAAGTTTCGATAATAATTAATAACAGATAAAATAATGTAAAAGTATTGCCGATCTTTAACTATTCATGTAATTATTGGAAGTATGTAATGAGGAACTGGTATATCGTAAAACATAAACACAACGTTTGTCTTTAAAAAGAGACAAAGCGATTGGAAAAAATAATAATTCGTTGCACGACGACATAACAATTTTCAGCTAAGGGCATCCACGTTCACTCTAACTTCTGTGGTTGGTTTCCTCAGTAATGACGCGAACTTTCTCTCACAAGGGAACTTGCCAACTTGCGTTACGTTAGTTATAATAATTTTAAGCAAGAAAATGCGTATGTTTCTAATTTTCCGACGAATTTGCGGCTCGGGGGGAGCAGAGGCACATAGCAGCCTTTTAAGGTGATAATAAAATAAATATTTTCCCGGCGTTCCAGTAAAGGAATTCGTTCAAGCGAAAACACCCAATACTCTTCAAGGGGCACTGAATTTCAATAGAATAAAACAGTTTATTGAATTCCCTGCGTGTGAAAATCATGATAAAAGCTTAAGAGTGTAATTTAACCTTTACCTACTTGTGTTTTTTCGTAAAGACTTACATAAACTACGCTTGGTTTATAACTAACTAAAAATTACGCTTTTTCTAAACAGGGATTTGGAGATCGGAATAAGTGTCGCGTGCACTCTCTCTTCTTTCGTTTATTTCTTATTTGCTGTACCGTTTATATTTTTTTTATTTTATTGTTTTACGGAGTATATGATTCTCTTGACACATAACAGTATTGGGTGTCTCTGACAATCTTCTAAACGCTCCGCACATTTCAAATAGTACCTTCTTATACTTTTGTTCATCCTTTACAGCTTTATAAATTACATTATTAGGTTCTGCACCTATTCACAAACATATACGTCCAACTGCTCTACATGTTCAAATTATCGACAAGTCTTTTGATTAGTTTTTTAGCTCTTCGTTTAAACCTATCTGCCTTTCGTACCTTATAGACATTCTCTTCGTTACATTGTTATACAATGAACAATGTACATGTCTTACCATACACATGTTTCAGAGATCTCAATTCTGCTTTGTTCTTTCTAATTTCGTCGATGCTGTGCTAGTTCTTTGCCTTATTGCAATATATAGGGTTTATAACATAACTCCATCCACTGCTAGCCTATTAGCGACTACTACACTCAGTATTCTGAACTTACCCTACTATCGTGTCTCTATTAGTCTTCTGGTATTTCTTGAACAAACTCAAATAACCACAGCTATCTTAAAGTGATTATTAGCAAAAACAACAATTATTTTTATTAACTAACTTGCTCCTTTATTTCACCGGTCATGTTTTTAATAAAAATACATTTTTGATTCTTTACTAATTCAATTACAATTCAGAGCCCTTATATTTCCATTTGAAAATAGTCACAACTTAAACTTCCTACCCTGTCGAATTGTAAGTCAAATTTAAAAATACATTAGTACTCGTGTAGTGAGAAATTGGCAACAAATCACGCCGCCATAAAAGTGAGAGGGCGTGCAATCTAAATGTGTTTTACTCCCCGGGGCGTTCAACATTACCTACAATAATTTTCATCCCCCGGCTTGGAAACAACCCCAAAGAAAAGTCATTATCTATTTCTTTTTTCATTTCTCATGGAGATTTTTAATTTCACGCTCTGGGGCCGTAAGCAAAAAATGGCTACATTAGGAAAAAAATCGTATTCAACATACCGGCATTTTAGGTGATATATTATACCTGAAGTCACAAATGGAAAACTCCACCCACAAGCTTTGAACTTTCAGCTCTGTAGGAAGTTGAGTTTTTGAGCTTCGCTTATTTTGAAGCTGTTGTGCTACTTTGAAGTGGGGCAGTAACAGACTGGGGATGATAAAAATAATATTTGGTGTAGGTAATATAAACCTAGAATATTTTTTGTAAAAATCGCAATGTAAACAACGACATAATGAATAGATATGATAATGAATCGTTTGGATTCGTAAGAATAACACTTCATTTGTCCAACTCATCTTTACGCCATTTCCCGTAGGATAGAACTACGTAAATAGGACGAAATGGCAAACAACTCCTTCTGGGCACACACTAATTATTTCGTTCACATTTATTGATCGCCCCTTTCAGTAGTCTTCTCGTATCGCTACTCTTTATATGAATCGACTAAAGTTTTGATTCACTTGATCAAGCCATGTCTTTGCAGAGTGTCTCCTTGGAGTGTCTCCTTATGTTCTTCTTGGAGAAATGCACTAGAGTTGGATACCTCGCTAGGAACATATGAAACTGTGGTCTTTATTGGAGTTAAAAAATTCAATCATCACTTTGCCCTTTCCAGAAAATATTTTTTCGTTATTTGTATATTACAATATATTTTTACAGGTAAGACCAACCTCACAAAGCTCGAAATTATAATTTCGATAATTAATTATCGAAATTATAATTATTGATTATTGATTTAATGTTATAACATTCAATTAGATTTCTAATTTTTTCGAGGTTTTAAATGTTATTAAATTCTATTACCTAACAGTTTTATTTTTAATCTAAATACATTTTTTATTTGACTGGGCAGTTCCCAAGGCCTCAGTCCGTTCATCCATGGGATATTTTCCATAAAAGGGTGTTTTTTCATGGCGTCTAACCGGGCTACATAATATAATGGGGTACCGCAAAGGGAACGTCCCATGGAGGACATGTTTATGGTGATTAATAACCTGTTTTTCTATAAGGCTAGGGGCGCAGAAGGATGGTCAGATAAGGACTGTTATGTACAATCTCCCCACACACAAAATCCCCTAAAGTGTAAGACCAGCGCATTTACATATTATGTTTATTTGAATTTTTTGTGTTGTGAGGGAAAAAATCACCCCGTAAAATACAACACGTTAAATCAAACGAATCGCTAAAGTACGTTTGACCGGATTTTTATTAGAATGTAGTCGCATACTCAAGCACGAACAAGTAGGAAAATATTTTAAATTAATTGCACTTACAATCAGATGGGTTTATTTAGGAATTTGTGTTAACATGATGAAACCATTGTTATGTTGATGAGACAAAAATGCTACGCGGTGCACTTGAAGAGGATATCACCACAATGTTGTAATTATTTACCTCATGTTATGAAAGTCTACAGATCTGATATAACTATAATAACTAAACGGCGCTCTACAAATTGTCCAATTATTATTATTATTATTATTAGTGGTCGCCCAATGGTCGAAATTCGATCATAATTGTAATCTTTTTTTTATTGATTTAATGTACTTATTTTTTATACATAATTTAAAAAAATATATTTGCATTCTGCACTCCTTCTCTATACACCTAAGCTATAAGTGTGCGAAATTTCATATTCCTCCGTCCGAGTTATTTTCGTAAAAAGGGGTACAAAGTTTTTGTTTCACTTATTAATATACTGATTAAATTTTTACTGAGGTTGTTTATGCATGGTAATTTTCTTTCGAATGTCTGTGACAACTGTTAAACCTTTTGTCAAACTGTCTGTCAAACATATTTTTATCAATGTCTTTGGAAAGCAAAGTTGGCCATCGTTATTGTGATCTTCATCATGCAGACCTTAAAACATCTCAGCGGAACTATCAATATTTTTACGAGTTATTGTGATTTAACGTTTTGAAAATCATCAAAACTAAAAGGGCTCACACGTGTTTTGTCGAGTTCGAAGAAAAATAATTGGGAAGTTAATTGCTTTTATTACAGCCAATATTTGCTCCATATTCATTTACAAAATACTTAACAAAACGTGTACTTTCATTTAAATCTAAAAGTCATTGAAAAAGTGCATTTAAATTAAGAATATCTGATTGAGATATTTTTTTCTCACGGAAGCCGAACATTAACATTTCAAAAGCTTTCATCACCTAAGATCTACGGTCAACCGACTATACCAAGATAGCCTAGTTAACTCCCCAAATGTGAAAAAATAATTTAATTCTAAGCCGTTCGTTAGTAACGTGTGTACCTTTACTCTACACGCTGACATTATCAGTTCTCACATAAAAAAGAACCAGTTTTTTTTCACTTCTTGGACTTAAATTCCAATTCTGGTTCCTTTTCTAGCGGCAAATGGTCAAAGAGAGCTGGTTGACACTAGTGTATTTTGCTCCTATCTGGGTATCTGTTGATTTTATGTCTTGCAGCAAAAAAATTATTATTGTTTTTTATTGTCTTTTTGATGTTATTTTGCTCTAAGTTTGATAAATTATTACAGTTAAAACACGTCATTACTTATTAAGTTTATTTTTTCTGCATGGAGTATCAGTATTATGTTGTAAAGAATCAAAAGTAGGTGACGAAATAATAAATATTGATCTGTAATGATCAGTATTTCTATTTTGTATTTTGCAATACTCGTCGACATTGTTATTCTGTTTAGTTTTTAAGCACCCTCGATAGGTCATAATAATAACATATAGCTGGTTGATTTGTATAGCGTGCACCATTTCAGTGAAAAATCATTTAAAAACCTGCATTCCGAATTTCTACCCATTTATAACACACTTCCCTTGAACAATTTATGTTTTTAAGCTAATAAAAATTAGTTATGTTTTAAGACTAACTAACTAACTAACTAACCATCACGCCGTTTCCCCGCAGGGGTAGGCAGAGAGGACAGACCGCCAAACAACTCGATCTTGGCACACACTCCTTGCTTCGTTCACATTCATACATCGTCTCATACATGCTCTTCTATTATTCTGACTCTTGACATCGCCCGACTCAAGTATCTGATTCACTTGGTCGTGCCATGTCTTCCTCGGGCGTCCCCGACTTCGTCTACCATTCACATTTGCGTCATATATTCTCCTTACACTCCTTTCTTACACATGTTTTAAGACAATCTCCATAAATTTACCGAGTTGAAAAAGTAAATATTTAAAATTCCGTCGTTAATAAAAAACACCCATTGCTGCCATTTAACGTCATACAGGTATGAAAAAATTTACAGTATTTTTGTAAATATTACGTACTTACGATATTTATTGAGATTTTTGCATGTTTTTAAATATTTTTCCTAACGCCTATTAGCTAATTAATTTTTTTTTTTTATATAGAAATGTTCCCTCCAATATTCATATTAATAATCTCCTTTTCAAGGCATACTTTTCTTCTATTTAAGCGTACAAATTTACTACGGTGACTTAAGGTGATGTATCTCAAAAAAGTATTGGTTTTAATGCTGTTTTGTTTAATAATATATATATTTTTTAATTTTACATGAGCTCCACACAGGAGGCCCTGAGGAAAATAATTTCCTTCAGGGCCTATGTCATCTTTAGGGATGCTTATGGAGCCACACCCCATGAATAATTAAACCTCACCCCATGAATAATAACACAGTTGAGCTGTTAAGAGTAAGTTTGACGGCCTCCGTGGTCCCGAGGCAAGACTCTCGACTCACAATCCGAAGGTCGCGGGTTCGAACCCGGCGTGCGCAAATAAATTTTATTTGATTAATTTGTGTTATTTCACAATTTATTCATTTAAAATAATATATAGTATATTTGCGTCACGTTCCAGAGTGGAAGATACTATCAGTATCGCCCTGGTGTAAGACCACCATTCAGAATTGAAACGTTGCTTGAAATGGCTTTCGCCGTGTTTAGTGACCAGATCTGAATAGCCAGGTACTTCCCCACCTTTCTCTTCCCTATCTCCTTCCCCTCCCCACTACCTTCAGCCTCACAACATACCCCGATTGGGGATGCCATAGTCTCAATGGCTCCAGACGGGAGCAGTTGGGACTCTTGTGCGGTATTAACTATAAAAAAAAAAAAAAAAAAGTAATTGTTAATTGCCCGAGCAATTTTCCATAAGAAAAGCACCCGTGAATAAGTTGATTAATAATGGTTAAACAAACTGTTAAAAAATATGTGATTCTGAATTCGTGTTGTCCGTTGTAAAATCGTATTTCTTAATTTAACCGCCTTGTCTTTTGAAATGTAAGTAGGCATGCGGGTATTGTAATTTTTAATGCATGTTCAGTGGAACTGATTGCGTCGTGCAGTGCGTTTTTTTTTACATTAGCTCTACACAGGAGGCCCTGAGGTAAATAATTCCCCACAGGGCCTATGTCATCTTTGGGGATGCCGTGTTGAGGGTCTTTTTAGGAAAGGAAGGAAAATGAGAGGAAATTCTGAGAAGGAATGGGTAGGAATCTGAGGGTCAGTGTGTCCAGGAGTGACAGACGCAAGAATCCATCCCTCCCATTGCGATGCAAGGCGGTGTTCCGAGAGAGTACGGCTGGAGAAGTCAAAGAGATTTCCTCTACCACTCTCTCCCGATCCGGCCTGCCAAGCAACAGGTGGGCAGATGCATCCGCCACCAAGACCTGGACAAACCTCACTCCATGAACCCTTGCTGCATGAAGTCACCAAACGTAGCGAACCACTTGGAGTGGCCTACGGCAGAGGTGTTGGTTATCCAATAAATGGTTCCCAAATTGACTTTAATTGCGTTAAATTAATATCTTATAATCATAATATTTTTAGAAATCGTGTGTCGCCGCGTTATAATTACGTGATATTCCTAAAAACATTTTTGAAGTTTACAAATCGGGAATATTTTTACAAGTATTAGGTATTAAAGGCAGAAAACTCGTTTATATTATGTTGAATTCGGCCGTATCAGAATAAGTCATTCATCAATGTGTTTTTATTTTACGATAAACCTCACATGAGAAAGTAGCTGCCGACTTTCGTCTCCCTTCCTTCAATATAACAGATTAATTCTTTCTACACTTTCCTCAAATATCGAGCAATCTAGCATCGTAGTCGTTCTCCTACATCTACAACAATACCTGTCTTTTGTGGTATTCCAACAGATGTCAATTAAGTATTGTATTAGAACAGTCCCATCTATCGTCTTTCATGTCTGATGTACGAACGCTTCCGATAATAGCCGAAGGTATCTGGTAGTCGGGCAGACATCATCAGTCTGGCGACGACTCTAAGCTTCAGAATAACTTTAAAGAGAGTCTCCTAGAGTAAGGACGTCTCGTCTAGTTAAATATTCATTTTAAACTTTGCGACAACGTAAATAAAGCAACTCGTAATCGCAACGAACCTCGATCTTATTTGGAAGTTTCCCAACACATTAAGTAGTATAAATCTTTGGGAGTAAGAGTTACTTCATAGGTGCTATATATTATAGATGTCGTGAAAAACAATTCCTGAAATATTCCGTTAACTATAAATTTTCTAGAAACTAAATCTCAGTGAATACCCTTAGACAGCAAATATAAGAAACCCAAAGAAAGTGTTTATTTTTTTATGAATGACAGGCATTTTTTGCATAGGCCATTAGGCTGTGATCAAAGTTGAAAAGTATTTGTTAAATTATTGCTGATAGATAAACAACATTAAGAATGCCTTCATTAAAGCCATTTAATAGCAAATGGTGGTTAAATTGTTGAGCATAAATTTATATTAATTGCATTTTTTTCTTACCTACAGCTACGTCTCTATTAACAAAACGGTATTATTTTAGAGAAAACAATCGTTGTGTATAAATTATTCATTAAATTGCTATTTCTGCCACCACTTTTATATAAAGTTTCGAGATTCAGAATTTTTAGAAATAAATTAAATTAAATTAGTTGTATCATAATTTTTTTTTTATGAATTTACTGCAGACTTTCTGTAAAAAATGAGTAGGTACCTAGATTTTACACATTTCTCCGGCATTTCGTAGTAATGGTACCTACATAATGTACGGAGCTATCGAATAAATTAAAGTTTTTTTTAAGTAAAAACTTCTTTACCACCGTTTTGATTTAAAACTCGATGAAACGAAAAATAGCGATACTAAAAAGAGACAAACACATAAATCTATAGGATTTAGTCTGCGAGATAATGAGATAGTATAATCGGTCTCCTTTTTGTGCGGTGCTTCGTAGGCTCCCCACTCTTGTCTACTTTAGTTTTCAGACAATTTCACACACTCTGATGTTTTTATTGCGCTTGGTAGGTACATAATAGAAACAATCAACGAATTTTGACAAAAGATAAGTTGACGGTAGATATAAACGCTCGAGCTGCACGTTAGTGATTTTTCTTTTCCAAAACAGTAGGTATGTTTTGAGAGAAGAGAAAAACGTTTTTTTTATTGGTGCTTACATATCTACCTACAAGCAGATAGACTTCAAAACTTGGTGAAAATGAAAAATGTATGTACAACAAACAAAGTAGGTACCTGTCTATATATTACTATTTTTAAACAAAATAATCTCTGACAAATTTGTGAACGCAGGTAATTCTATCCCATAGATATTGATAGATCGTCTAAAGTTGCGATTAGGTACAGGGTAAGTTACCTGTATTATAGAACCAGAACCAATACAGCCAACACAACCCCGTAAATCCGCGTGGGAGGGAAGATCCTCCTATAGGTATACATGTAGGGGTGATTTACGGTAATTAGATAGATAACCGCCCCTCCTCGCTACGGCTGGGACCTACCCCACCCACAGTACCTTCCCACAGTACTACCTACTGAAAGCTGCAGGGCTGTAGGGGAGAAGGGCGGAAAATAAATATCCGCCCTACTCGCCATTTATTGCTATTTATTATGCTCTGGAGGTGCAATATTAAAACGTATAAAGGCATTTAAAGAAATTATTTTGAGAATTATCTATATAAATTCAGATTTAATGCTGTTAATACTGTATATTTTTGGGATGCAGATATGGGTACCATCGCCCAATAATTGGATTTATTGGATAACCAACCCGCCTACCATAGGTCACCCCAAGTTGTTCGCTACGTTTGGTTGACTTAGCAGGGGTGCCCGGGTTCATTGGGGGGGGATTAGTCTAGATCTTGGCGGCGGATGCGTCAGCACACCTTCTGCGTGGTTGTCCGGATCGAGAGAGACTGGTTGAGGGAGTGTTTTTACCTCTCCAGCTGGAATCTCTCGACCCATGGCCTTGCGCCGCAGTTGAAGGGATGGACACTGACCACCAGATTACTACCCAGCCCTCATACATTTTTCCTTCCAGAATTTCCTTCTTGCCTTTTCTTAAAAGTACCCTCCACACAGCATCCCTTAAAATGACACAGGTCCTGAGGGAAATTATTTTTTTCAGAGCCTCGTATGTAGGGCTAATAAAAAAAATCGTTAAATTTTAATCGAAAAATAATCGAATTTTACAATTTTAATGTCCATATAGTGTATTCAGAATGGAACATGGATGTAGATTTCTGTGTCTTCCAAATTGGTATGTCGATAAGTTACTGTCATCTTGAGAATATAATTTAAAAATTATTTTTCTTCCTGACACTTTAAAAACCTAAAACGTTTCTAAAGCAAAAACTGTTTTGCAAACCGAAAAAGTTTTATATAAGGCATTACTTTCCGGTCACAGATATTTTACTTTCCAAAACTATTTTTTCCATTTTTAAATCCGACAAAAAATACGCTTATGTGTTTTTCTTGAAAGCATAATAGACATTTTGACAACCCTGCTTTTATGTATGTGAATAGTCGGCTGCCTAACAAACACACCGACACCACCACGTTTTACAGGTGAGGGCTGACACTGATAACGCCAAGCCGGGTACTTGGCAACAACTACGAGCGGCAAGTAGAAGCCGTTTATTTCATCCATGGAGATATTGTCAAGCTCTAACAACAAAGTTAATGTCTGTGTTTATTCGCTCTATTGATAACGCGGGTACGCTACGCTTTCAGGCGGTTCCTCGTTGGCCGTTATTCCGTTATTACGTTATCCGTTACTCTCATCTGATATGAAGATAGTTAAACTAAAGTTAACTTACATTTATATTTATTTATTTGAACAAATAAAAAAGTGCAATGATCTAGAATCATAGAGCTCTCTAAAAGACGAGAAATTATTTATTTAAAATATTTGACACCCATTTCACCTTTTAGCATATGAATTTTAAAAAGGTGAAATCTTTTCAATGGAGAGAAACTTATCGTAAATAGATATGTATATTTTCACATGCGTTGATAATTTTTTAAACATTGAAGACAATATTAGAGATTCTCAAACGAAAATTTGAAGTCATGTTTTTTTTTTTTTTTTTACATGAACCCGGGCACCCCTGCTAAATCACCAAACGTAGCGAACCACTTGGGGTGACCTATGGCAGAGGTGTTGGTTATCCAATAAAGGTTCCCGGGGCGGCGGTACCCATTCCCGCCTCACAAATTGTGTGTTTTCGTTTTGAAAATTTGATCGCCTTGAAGTATTATAGGTTCTTCAATTAAATACTGTGAGCAGAACACATCTTGGCCTTAAAAATATAGTATTATGTCTATAAAACAACACAGAAGTGCAAATTCTCCTACTTGTAAACCCAAATGAACCGGATATGGTTTTATTATATAATCCTAAAAATAATTGATATTTATGCCTGAACTTTACAAAAAAAATAAAACGTGAACTTTGGCAGGAAATTAAAAGAGGTTTACCCAATTGCAAATTTCAGCCTTATGCGATCCGCAGAAGGAATGAAAGCGCGTCGTATTATCCCACTCAGTAGCCGCCCGCGATTCGGGCCGGATAGACGTGCTTTGCTCTTCGCATCGTTTTGTTCTATAAAAATGTACCGGCGAAATAACAAAACACCGTTGTTGGCTATTGATTGGTCAACGCTAAAATCGCTTGCTCCGCCCAATCCCGAATGGGTCCACCACTAGGTGATCGTCTTAAGCACTGAGCTAATTCCACCTATCCACTTCGGTCATATTTAACTGTGTCATAATTCAACTAAGAACTCCCAACATATCTTAATTTTCTTAAAGTGTAGGTATTTTAATTGGCTGCTATCTTTAATTTTTCCAGAGACTATGGCATCCCCAATCGGGGTAGGTATAAAGGTTGTCCAAGAATTAAGGACCGTTCCTTATTTTTGGCGACATTTTATACTGAAAAATGGCGTACCTATGCAAATTACGTGCTCGTTGGGTTCCCTAAATACTGAAGAGCAAAGTCGTATGGAAAGCGCCCGATCTCTTTTTTTTCGGTTTTTCCAGCCAAGGCAAAGTTTTTGGGTTGAAACAAGGGTTCAACACCTATCCCCGGAATCAAAAATGCAATCA
Organism: Glyphotaelius pellucidus; assembly: GCA_936435175.1. Taxonomy (NCBI): domain Eukaryota; kingdom Metazoa; phylum Arthropoda; class Insecta; order Trichoptera; family Limnephilidae; genus Glyphotaelius; species Glyphotaelius pellucidus. Next base: position 5,951,763 of record OW386552.1, on the reverse strand, counting down.
ATGACATGAATTGCATCTTTTCATTCACCTGAAGCAAATTTTGGCCGAAAACCTTTGGAGACCGGCTATGACGCGCAGGGAGAGGTGATAACATATTTGGCGGCGGAGTTCTGCGATAAGGGAGTCAAGGATCTAGTGCCACGGCTCACCAAGTGCATCGATCATGACCGGGACTAGGTCGAAAAATAAGGGGGATATGTACCTAAAATATCACATGATTTTTTTTTTTTTTTAAAAGAAAGACAAACATTCCCGGGTTACGAATAACCCAACAATATTTGAAAATCTCCTACTACCACCACAGAAAGCCGAAAATGTTGCTTGTGTTGTGATGGAGGACTTAGCCAGCCAAGGAATCGAACACAGGACGCTTGGTTGGGACCCAAACGCGATGCCCGCTCAACCACTGACCGGTCAAAAAGATAAGTTTTTCCTGATTTTTAAAAATAAAACGGTCTTTAATTCTTGGACAACCTTTGTATGTTGAGAGTCTGAAGGTTGCGGAGTGGGGAAGGATTCCTATGGGAAAGTGGAGGTTAGGGAGTACTGGCTACTCAGATCTGGTCACCAAACATGGCTAAAGCCATTTCAAGCAACGCTTGATGATACCTTACTACCCACCTTCCTTTTACTTTGGTATCTATAATTACTTACCTATAGTACAAATTAATCATGTAAGAAGTTTCTTGTTAAGTGGATTTCGATAGGTACGTACCTATCTAATATAAAATCCGTAAAAATCTTTTAATTTATTTTTTTAATCACGTCACGCCCTTGCCTACTCACATTTTCAGTAAATACCTAAAACCATCTCTTAAGTTCGTTGATAGTACTTGGATTCTAACTAAGTAGTTTGAAAGGTACTTGAAAGTTTTATTGACGTCATGAAGAAATCAACAAGTTATGGTTACAATTCTTTCACCATACTGATATGAACAAAATTAAGGCTCTAACTAAAGAGAAACGACCGAACATCTGAGAATGTGTTTAAGAAAATACTAATAAATCAATGCGCGCCACACGCGGCGTTAGTAACGCCCTTTGTAACAATGGAAAACGTCCATTAAAATCACCATACCATTATAGAGGCCATTATCTCCCTTTATCTATAACTGAACAAACGGGCGGAAGAGAGACGCGGCGACTTCTCGTGTGCCCGTCTCTTCTATGCAACTCGAGACCCTTTTGTAGCAAAATTCCTAGAAGAGAAATGCACTTTTCGGAGGCCATAACTATTCTCTGATTGGTCGTACAAATTAAAGAAAGGGCTATAATGTTTTTAACGACCTTAAAGTTTCGAAAAATTTCTCTTATTAGGTTGGTAGGTACCGCAAAAAAAATGTAGGTAAATACCTACGTGCAGTATGAATCAATGCACATAAAAAAATATTATAACATTTTAGAACTAATATTAATTAGGTAGATACTGTTAAAGATATTATGATCTGACCTTTTATTGCTAACCTTTTCTCGGTGGCTTGTTAAATTGTTATTTTAAAGGCGAAAACGTGTTATAAAATTTGATGCTTTGAGTTTTAAAATATATTTAAAGAAAGCATTAACTAACTTACTAACTAACTAACCATCACGCAGTTTCTCTGCAGGGGTAGGCAGAGAGGACGAGAGGCAAACAACTCGGTCTTGGCACACACTCTTCGCCTCACTCATATATTCATACATCGTCTTATACATAGGTACGCTTCTATTATTCCAACGTTTGACATGGCTCGACTCAATTCACTTGATTCACTTGATCGTGTCATGTCTTCCACGGGCATCCCCGATTTCTTCTACCATTCACATTTGGGTCATATATTCTTCTTACACTACTTTCTTTGTTCATTTGCTCAACATGCCCAAAGCATCTGAGGGTCCCTTTCCTATGCTTACACCAGTCACACATTCTTTGCGGATATCCACATTTCTCACACGATCATACATATGATTTTATCACAGGCACGCCTCAGGGATCTCTCATTTCAACAGCATTCAGTTTACTTTCATCCTTCCTCTAGCAGTTCCATGCCTCACTGCCATACATCAGGGTAGGTACCAGGACTCCATTGTGGACTGCTAACTTCGCTTCTTTTGACAGTTTTTTATTAGCGCCAATGGCATTCAGTCCTCCATTAATCGAGTTACCGGCATTTACCCTTCTTTTAATATCTCTGTCAGCCTTGCTTTCCTTCCCATATCTCGTAAACATACTACCCAGATACAAAAACTCATCCACCTGCTCCAAATATTCGTCATTCACAACTTTCTCTTACAAACACCATGACTTTAGACTTACTGACATTCATTATTAACTTATTCTTCATACGTACTTCGTTCATCCTAGACACTAGAGACTGTAGATCTTCCGTAGTGTTAGAAATCAGCACCGCAACATACTTTCAGATTACTTAATTTCAAATATTTTTAAAGAAAGCACTCGTATGTGTATGCCAGTAACTTGTATTTCAATATCTTTGCTAAAACCATTTGAATTATTCCCTAATCAAAATTCACGAATTATTTCTCTAATTTCGGTTAAAGTATAGTATAAGTTGGTACCTACCTCACCTACTACTTTAAAAGTAAACCCGTGTGCTGTGAATGAATTAAAAACCACCTAATCGAAAAAAGGAAATAGATTTTGTTCTTGAAATTGATTTGGGGTTAAGGTTACATCAATATTTTTCACACCGGCTAATTAAAAAGTATTTAAAAAATACGAAAACCAAGCCAAAACGAAAAAGGAAAACAAAATATTCTAGATGTTTAAATGGGGTGTTAGTGTCAAATTTTGTTTTCTTTCTTAACCGAAAAGATTTTTTTATTATTCAGTAAATAAGTTCAAAGAAAAATATCCGAAACCCGAAATAGCAATTCGGCTTAAACGTCGTATTTCGGTGATAATATTTCATAGCGACTTTGAGGGATTAGGAATGTCAACGAAAAAATAATAAATAAAGCGGTGTGGAAATCCACAACGACGTGAAATAAATTCCTTACCAAAATAAAGGTTGTACGAACCTACCGACCTGCCTTCTGTACTTGTGTGTATCGCGCTGCCACGTTTAAATTTTATTTTTAGTTTTTAAATCACTTTTTCTGACGAATTTTGAACCTGTTAGAGAATAGAGGTCACCGCTGATCGATTTTAATTTTTTCTTTTCTAATTTGTAATTTCTTCAACATCAATAAGGGAGGCGTGTAGGGGGTTTTATCTCACCGGGAATCATTTATTGGATATCCAACAGCTCTACCGTAGGTCAACCCCAAGTGATTCGCTACGTTTGGTGACTTTGCAGGGGTGTCCTGGTTCATCGGGCTCAGGACTTAGCAGTGAACAGGCCTGCCCAGTGGTGGCCGGTACATTTTCTAACTAACCATCACGTTGTTCCCGGGGATAGGTAGATAGGATGGAACACCAAATAACCCGGCTTTGATACGCACTCCTTTATACATCGTTTTCATTTCGTTTTCCAGAGCATTTCTGACCACAATTTGAACAAATTAAAGAGATATTTAAAAAAAATTCAGGACTTTTAAAATTGCCGTGAATTGGTAACTATTCGGCAACTGCTGTAGAGCCAAACTCAGTAGTTTCACAGAATGTGGCTCAGTGGTAGGAGTCTTCTTCGTAACAGAATAGTAGGCAATATGGGTATCAAACTGCGTGTGGACCCACGAACCCGAATTGCACAGTGAAAAATTGGGCAGTAAGCTCCTTGGCCCCTTTTTGCGAGAAAAGGCTCATACTGACCGCCTTGACCGGGCAACCAAAGTGGCTCAGTAACAGGTGTACGAACTTGGGACCTATGTATATGTATGTAGGCATACACTCCTTCGTTCGTCATCGCATTCAAACATAATTTTTTTTAAATTTTTTTTTTTTTTAGTGTGTTTTCCTACTCCTTGCTTCACCCACATTCAGACATCAAAACAAGAGATGCCTCGCTTCTCTTCTTAATTATTGTTTATTGACATTCCGCGAACCGAAATTATTGATATATTTTTTCTTACAAATAAATCATTGGCCATTAACATATATTTTGGCAGTCCGAGACTGCAGTGCTAAGATTGAAAAATATGATTGTTGTGCCTAAAATGATTTTTTTGTGCATATTGAAAATCTCCCCATACTGAAAATCTTCATAAAAAAATAAAATTTAAAAAAAAAATCATTTTCAGCTGCAACACTTATAATGTCGTATTTTTTTTTTAATTTTAGCAGTCTAGCTCACAATGTGTTGATTATCAACAAGGCAATTGACGACATAAAGATGTAATAATTTTTAATATTGCTCCAATTAGGCACTAAGTAGGTACCTAAGCAATTTTAAAGGAAATAATCCGTCTATGAATATTTTTTATAATTCGTCTGTGAATCCTAAAAATATTCGATGAAGGATAAATGTTGGTGCATTCAATAGCTTTCTAACACTATATTGAGTTTATACATCACCGTATTGAAATTCGGAGGTATGATTTTTTATGAGGGCGTGAACTTTTTAAACCGAACGCGTACAAATTTCCTAGCACTAAAGGCTGAAATTGATCACATTGCGGAACACTCCAGAGGTTAAATTAATAATAAAGTAACGTTAAATACAGTGCTTCCCAAATGGGCAACAAGAAGCAAACGAGAACTGGTATTGACAGAGATGAAAATGTTCAGATTTTTGGGACAAAAGTTCAAGACAAATTGAGAGAATGAGCTCGATTTGAGTAAAGGTGATCTGAAATCTAACTTGGAATAAGTTAATAAAATTATTCTAAAAGTTTTGAAATCATACAGTAATGTAAAACTGATAACTAAACATGGTAAACAACATTTTGAAACATGTAACAGTGACTAAACATGACATGTAACAAATAATAAAACTAAAACAATATTTTAACACAAATTACTAAAATTGCATTCATGACATCATTGATAGGAGCACAAATGGTTTAAGAGGAACGTATGCGCGGCCCACTTCGGCCGTTTCATACAAATCTTAAATTTGGATTTAAAATTAAAATACCCAACCAAACTGAAAAAATTATTTCTGTAATCAAAAGGTATATCAAATATCTAGTACGGATGTGAGCTACTTTATTTATTTTTGCTTTAATTTCTAAGATATGGGCCATTAAAGAATTTGGTGTTTCATGATTTTAGAGCCAACTTGGGCAATTATTTGTGAGTAAATGAAAAACAATAAAAGAATATTTTTTCTATATTTATCATAAAAATAAAATGAAATGTATAATAATAAACAATAATAAAAATAAAAAATTAAAATTAAAAAAAAATCATTTTGATAGGTGCAAATCTAAAATACAAATTACCTATTTACGGCGGAACAAAAATTTGTCGTTTATACATTAAAATTACTACCCAAAAAATGCATTTTTAACAATGTTTTACTTTTTATTTCATTTTTCATTGTATTTGCAAAATAAACATAGTAAAATTATTTTTTTAATGCTTCACATTAACTCACAAATAATTGCCCAAGTTGCCTCTAAAATCATGAAACACTAAAATCTTTAACGGCCCATATCTTATAATTTAAAGCAAAAATGAATAAAGTAGCTCACATTCGTATTAGATATTTGATTTACCTTTTGATTACAGAAATAATTTTTCAGTTTGGCTTGCGTATTTTGATCTCAAATCCAAATTTAAGATTTTTATGAAACTGGCCGAAATGGGCCACGCATACGTTCCTCTTAAGTTCTATTCATCATAATTTTATCAAAGGTTATTTACAAATGTTTCTTTTGTAGTAAATCATTGCTCTGTTTGTCACACTTAATAACACTTTTTGTCTGTGTTCGCAAGCAGTTTAGATAAGCAAGTATTCAAATAATAATTCTCACTTGGGAGGTCCACTCATACTGCATTAAAATCCAACGGTATTCGAATTGAAAATCTAAAGCTTTCTGCAGTGGACTTCAGAAGGAGATTTGAATGTGACTAGAGAAATATCATCCGTGGCTAGGACGTTAGACATGAATCACTGGGACTGACATTTACAAAGGAATAAATATAAGTTATTGCCTATTCAAGTCGGCAAAGGTAAGTCTATAAATGAATACAGAATAGGTATATGATAAAAGTCATGACTTGAAATTGGTAGTTATTGGCATTTGACTGTAAATATGTTTGCGTTCGGTATTATTAACTTAACTGTTCGAAGCATAATTCCAAATCGTCCCTCACATAAGTCAAATCGTACGAAATGCAATAAAGTTGTATCTTTTGAAGATATAACCCGTCTCTAATAAGGAAAAATATTCCTACGAATATTTATATTACGTAATAAAATTTAAATAAAAGCAGAGTGACACACCGCACGAAGTGAGTTTTAAATGCGTCAAACAACAAAATATTCAATGCTATTATTTTTACAACGGTTTATCTAAGAGGTATACGAATTAACTTACTAAAATGTCGTTTCATCACAAGGGTAGAATGAAATGATAGAACGCCACATCACTCTGTTCCGGCAGGTAAATATTTCCTTATCCACATTCTGTTAAAAAAAATTTGGCTGACGACATGATCGACGTGCCAAACACTCTAGTTTTTTACATGTGTACGTAGGTATTTAAAAGGAAATTTCACTTATTTCTAGGAACGTAGGTATTACCTGTTAACATTTTTATAGGTTTGCGCACTAATTTCGCTTAAAAAAAACGAGAAGAAACTTAAAAACTTAGCCAGTGGAGCGCTTTTTGCCATAATATAGCACTATTTAAAATGGTTCCATGCCAACTGAATAAATTCAATTCAACACGTCCTTGAAAAGTCAAAAAGCTATGAAAAAAATAATTTTAAATTAGCCAATAACTCTAACCTAACGTAACCTATTTAACCATTTTTTTATAAATATTTTTTTATTACTCTAAATGGCTTATCTGAGATGGTTCTGAGTTTGTTTCATTCCGAGTTGTCCGGTCACCATTTAAAATACCTCGAATTGCTTTACTGCCAATTTTGGCAAATTTTCCCTTATTTGTAAGTAATTAAGTAGAAGTTTACGATTTTATAATATTTTTTTTATAAGTCCTACAAATATGTCATAATCGACCAAAGATAGATGAATTCATTGGCTATATAAAACTATAATCAGTTTGTATGTCTCCACATTAAAATTCGAAGGTATGATTTTTTTTTTATTTGGGCGGAAAATATTCAAAATGATCACCAAACAATGTCGAGAAATCGGAGAAAAAAAATTTAAATTGCGCTGTCGCTCCAGTGGTTAAAGAGTTCAAGATAGATGTGTTTTAAATAGGTCGAATTGCGGAATGCCGCGGCTTAAATAGATAACTAGGTTTTTCAGAAAACATTTCCTAAATATGGCATCCCAGAATTAGGTAGGATGGGTACATTTTTTGCATTTAAAAAACCTTTTTGTTTATGGCTTTCAAACTGAAAAATGAGTTCTAATAATCAGCATTGATATATCTACTTGGTGCTGGAAAATGTAAAAAAGACATAGTACCTACCTTCCTATCATTTTTTTTTAAATAATTAATTTAAGTAGCTACTTACCTAGCTGAATGTGTACCTACATCTAATACATTTCCAATCTAATAAGTAATTATTTAGATGCCTTCTTTTGATGAATTATTTCATAATAAACCAATCATTAAAATAAATTCTTGTCAATAACAACCAATAAATCGTTACAATCCAGACTCAGCTTTACACCACTACAAATTTTCAACAGCTTCTACTTAAGAATAATAATTGCATAATTTATATGGCTACTTAGGTAGGCATAACCAAACAAATACTTTTATGAACACTGAAACAAGACGATCTAGTAAATTACTAAGCACCAACTTAACGGCAATTAATTAACTGCAAGTACCTACCTCAAAAGCTCTCAATAACAACTTGAGCCTTTTTCAGTCCACGATCACTTGACAGTTTTTCTTCTATAATATCCAGCTTCATCTGTGTAGGTTGTTGGTATATCTATACGGTTTGGAATCCCACACATAGACATGACGACATGTCAATGTGTGGCAACTGTCGATGGATTTACGACCATATAATTCTTGCTAACGACTCCAGAGTTCTTATCTGAAACGCGCCAAGTCCGTAGTCCGTGTGTTTGACCACAAAAGGAATTTCCGCACCAGCGTGAGACTACGCAGATGTTGGTCTGACAGAGATTTGAAAAGGGTTAGATTTAGGCATGTGCAAGACATTAAAAACGATAGTGTAGAATTTTAATGAGACAAGAGTAATTTTACTAGGCGTAATTGCAAACATGACTTTTATTAGAAACAAGAAACAAAATATCAAACGCAAAAATATAATCTGTTTTCTTGAACCGTGAACTTCGGTAAAGTATGTATCGACCAATTCAATTGAAAGCAATCTGTTTTCGTGGACTGTGGGCTTCGGTTTCATGAAATTTGAGTGCTTTTATGTCTGGATTTATTAGGTCAACGCAGCTGTTTTTAGCTCCCTCAGTTATTTACATCACGAGTTAGGGAGTTTTAAGATTTCGGTTTTACTTTTTTAAATCCGTCTTATTAGTTCAGCAATACATTAAGGCCCCGTATCCGAGCACGAAAAGAAGAAGATGTAGAGATATGTAATTACGAATGTTGGAGAGAGCGCGCTAATATTTCAAACTATAAAAATGAAGCGAAAATTGTGAAAATGTTTAATAAAACACGACTCGTTTTGAATAGAACAAAAATCAACAAAAATCTCGTAAGGGGTTGTCTAAAACAACGTTCAAAGAAACACTGTGAATTTTTTCATACATATAATTTGTTAAATAATAGGGACAGGCTTGAAAATAAAAAAATTTCGGAGCATAATTTGCGATTTTTTTCTAAAGAGGGAATTTCATATAATTTGCGTTTCGGCGTGGGAATTGTATAGATATTATCTTCAAAAATAACATATATTGTTTTAAGAGCTCAAAAACTTCAAATGTTCAAGGGAGAAATGCAAAAAATCGGTAGAAATTCGGATAGCGGCAGCTTAAAGGAAAATTATTAAGAAAAATAGATTTTTGATACCCGAGCGAAGCACATAATGTATTTATCTTTTTGTAGGTAGGTTCTTTTTTTAAAATATTTTGTTAAAATGTTTAAAATTTTAGTTTTTTTCGGTGTTCCCATCATTTGCGTAAGTAGTACCTAAGAGTAAAATATGTTTTTCCAAAGATAAAATTACAAAATATATTTAATAAATCTAACAAAAGATGGAACATTATCATAGAAATTATTTTAGCCGTCTTGTGTATTGTTTTAAACGTGCGTTATCTTCAGAATAAAATGTAAGGCCCATTAAAAAAATTGTAGTTAAACCAGTCATTAAATTGAAATTATTTGGCGAGTGTCGAACATTATTCCATCCACCTCTCCCCGATACGCAGACTTTACGGCGTAATAAAACGATTTTTATGTCACCTGTTACTACAAATAAAAATTATTGTAATGTGTTTTTCATGGTGCATAGATTTAACGATTTGTTTTCATTTTTTACACCCAGACAATAGCGTAGCGGCGTAGGCCCTAAACCATTGACGGGGACCCAAACCACTCGAGCACAAGCCGTAGGGATCTGTTTACGAGTTGGAAAGTAGTTTAGGTGACTGCGCACAGATGGGGGAACTATCGCGGTCGGTTTTATTATTTGATTGGTGCAAAGTTAACAAGATTTGATTTTAGTTTAAACACTTTTACACAGATGTCAGGATGCGGACGCGTAAGAAATAAAATAATTCATTAGTATAATATTATAAATTTTTTTTAAATGAATTATTTTAGATAGCATTGAATAAATCATACTCACTTTTAATAAATTAATAATTGCTGAACTTTTTTGGTACGTATCTAAACATTTTCAAAATATTTTATCACGTGAAAATTATTTTGTAGGCCTCAGCACTGTTTTTATAATAACTTCTGCCATTTTTTTTAACACTTTCACTTTTATAAATTCACAAATTTTAGTATTGATTATCAGTAGGTACAAGTAGGTAGGTACCTAAATAATCTTTTTTTCAATTACTTGTGGGAAAGCTCTCAATATGTTCGTTCGAATGTCTTTCGTCAACTAAACATATTGCAACCCTTTAACCGCACGTTTTGAGGTATTACCGTTGCTTATTTTATTGCACAAAGTTCTTGGTAAATTTTCTATTTTATTGTCACCACTTCCTCCAATAGATTAGTGTATTGCCCAACAAAGGTGACATGAATTTAGAAAGCGGAGGCCTGAAAGGGTTGTGAACACGCCATAAAACTAACTGCCCGATGCAATATTTGTAAGACACACTTTCACATTTTATGATGCAGTTTTGTAAGCATGGTCAAGTCTTAAAATCCACAATATTTCAAGGATATTATTTAAGTTTCTTGTATTCAACCAAAAAAGTAAATTGGTACGTCTAAGTACGTCTTCCAATAATATAATTATATATTTCTAGGAAAAAAATTAATGGCTATAATTAACCATTCTTCTTGTTGTTTATGTACACATATTCTCACTTTAAATCTGACGACCTCCATGGCGAGTAGTTATTTACTTACGAGTAATCCTTGTCTACGAATTTGAAGGTCGCAGGTTCAAATCCTTGCGTAGGTACACAATAAAAGTTTATTTAATTTATTTGTGTCGTTTGACAATTAATTCTATTATTAAATACAGTGTATCCATACATCGTTCGCAGTTGATGTTAGCTTCACGAGAATGGGTCGTTTACCCCTACCTTAACCCGCGTCACAAAACTGTCCAACCCGGTGGTGATATAGTATTTTTTCTTATTTATTAATTTTATTTTAGTAAATTGTAGGTACATTTAACTTTTTAATTTGCTAATCATTTATATCATTTCATATTCAAACTATATTTTTTCTTGTTTTATATAGCTTCTACAATACATCTTGAACTTTCCAATTGGTGCGAACTTTAAAGTTTCTGGTAGAGTGTTATATAACTTCATCCCTTTGTACAGTAAACTGTTCTGCGTATTCGCTTTGTTCTTTTTTGTAGCCTGATTTCCTTGCACGACTTTACCCAAATTATAAATGTATGTAGACAGGGCCCCCCTTGTAAAGTGCAACATAAAAAAATTGCGGCATGTTACAAAGATGAATAAATTCATTAGTACCTATAGTTCAGATGGTTCCATGCCAACTGAGAATTAAGTCAACTCAACACTTCTTTGAAAAGACATTAAAAGCTATGAAAAAAATAATTTTAAAGTAGCCCATTACCCTAACCTTACGTAACCTATTTAATCATTTTCTTATATTATTTTTTCATCACTCTTAATGACTTTTCTGAGGTGGTTCTGAGTTGGTTTCATTTTGAGTTGTCCGGTCACCCATTCAGAAAGGCTTTTCCCTAAAATTTGTGATAAGAGATCGTTCTCCTGTTCGCGAGAAGTGCTGTCAGATTTGTGTGATATTCTACGGCTGTAATTTGCTTTTTCTATCGGCCGATGTCAAAAATTCAGCTGTGAGCTGTCACGTTTTTTAATTTGGGTCGTTTTAAACACGAATTCCTGCAAGTATGCATGATTATTTATTCATTTAACAGTTGTAGAAAATCACACAAATCTAACAGCACTTCTCGCGGGAGGACGATCTCTAATCACAAATTTCAGGGAGTAGCCTTTCAGATATAGGTATATGTTCAGTATGGTGAAAGACAATATCATTCAGAATCGAAACGTTGCTTGAATTGACTTTAACCACGTTCGGTGATAAGATCTGAATTGTCAGGTACTTCCCCTTCCTCTTCCTCATCTCCTTCCCCTCTCTAGTACCTACCTATATTCAGCCGCACAACATACCTACCTACTCCGATTGCGGATACCATAGTCTCATTGGCTCGGGATTGTAGGGAGCAATAGGGACATCTGTGCGGTACCTACTCACATTAACCTTTTCGTCCCGGAACGAAAAAAATCACACATGACCCGAAGGGGGGTCACTCGGGGACCCCAATTTGTTTTTCATATTAAAGGGTGTTAATGACATATTTTTTTTGTAATTTGTTATGATTATAATTAGAGGGAAGTATAATCATCGTATTTCAGTAGTCATTTTCAAAATCGTTTCATAAATAAAGTCATAATTAATATTCTAATGAATTTAGACCATAACGTGTATTTTTCCATAGAAAACAGAGAAGGCGGGCCGATAGCCAACGTAACACCTTGTTTCCGAATCTCGATTGGCGATTGGCGTTCACCGGAAACGACTCAGACCGAATGATCTTTGACCGGCAAGCGAACATTATAGCATTGTAAAAAGAGCAAACGAGATGCGCAGTGTAAACGTACGCGATCTAGTCCTTTCCACTAACAACTTAGAAATTACTTGCTATCGCTTAGAATTATCCCGATACATTCAGCAGATAGGGACGGGGTACGCCCGAACAGAGGGGAAGGGGGGCGGGTGGCACAGATTATTCGCCGGATTTTGTTATAAACTATTTAATTTTAAGAAAAGTAGTAATGCGATATTATTTTTTTTAATGCAAATCGATAACCAAATAGTTTTTCTAAGATTACTCAAATTATTGAGTACGTGGTTTAAAAAACAACATAGATACAGCGTAAAACTCTCGTTAGTGTAGGTGCGTTCCCCCGGTCCGGTAAGGAAGTGTTAATAAAACACGTAATGTTTACAAGATTTGTTACCATTTAGAATCTACTTCTTTATTTATTAGTGTGATGATATTTATTTTTTCTTTGCATTAGGTAATCGTTGTTAAATGGCATCTCGTATTTTAATAATGCACTTTATTATCTCCAATTTTTTTTATTTTTCCTTATTTCATAAATTTATTTTGCATGTAATGAATGCTGTATTGAAAGCTTAGTGGGCGTAAAGATAGTATAATATTCAATATAGATAAATAATTTCTTGTTTTTATTGGTTTTTCAATGAGATAAAGTGTTGTAGCTAATGGGCAAGCGTATTAACCTGAATAATAATGTTATTTTATCAACACAAAAACCGCAAAGGCGATTCATAAATTCAGAGATGCCACTGTTTTAGTGGATTATTTATATTTAAAGGTCAATTTGAATTTATGCAGTGGTTTTATCACGTATCCGCCTAGCCGGAGCGATCAAAAACCATTCCTTACCATTATATATTTTGTTTGAATAAATAATAAAGGACCAATTAAAAATCGCACGTTTCAGCGTAAATATATTCGTCTCTAAATATTATAGAGTTGTTATAAGGTTTTTTTCTGTACGACGCCAACGACTAAAGCCTCGATGACGTAGAGCGTGTTTACAAGCACCTACATCTGTTAGTAAACTCGCTCAGTGTCATCGTATTACTAACTAGCAGATTGTAGACAATCTACGAAAAAAGTTGAAAGGTGGTCAACTTTACTCGCTACTCGCTGGTGTGTGCCCAAAGATGGCGGCCCACCAACAGCTGGTTTCGTCCGTCAGAATTATTATTATTGTTTTTTTTTATATTAACTCCACACAGGAGGCTCTGAGGAAAACAATTTCCCTCAGGGCCTATGTCATCTGGGATGCTGTGTGGAGGGCCTTTTTGAGGAGAGGAAGGAATGAACATTGGTCTTGAAGAGACCCATGTTGTAGGAGGGAGGAAACACAGAGGTCGGCAAATCGTACCAAAGCCGAGCTGTTGAACTCAAGAACGAGTCAAAAAAACGACCCGTTCTCATGTGACAAATGTCAACCGTGTACATATGTTGGGCGCGTGTTTGGCGTGTCTCCCGACTATGCACCGGTGCCGAAGGGATCAATGACGCTAGTTCCTCAGAGCATCTTCCATTGAAATACCGGAGAACAGGGATATTATTCCTACGCCGATGCCTGTGCTCTAAAGATTGCAATCCGTTCGTTAAAGGTAGATTGGTTCGGGCAAAAATTAGTTCGTTCGGAAGCCGTTATTGGCTAGCGTGTGGCCTTAGCTACGAGCGGTCAGTTTCCTATAAAATGCCACAGAGTTGCACTGCGCGGGAGTCGTTATTTCAGCCGCTACTGTTGCTATTGAGCGAGTGGACAGTTTTGTGTGTTATCATGACAATCTCACTCACCGATTCACCCGCTTTTAAACTTACTGGCTAGAAGCTTGTAAACTAGCTTAATGTAATTGAGGCTTTAGACGTAAACCCACTAGCAGGAAAATAAATAATTATTTATGAAGTTGTTGATACTGATGAGGAGTAGGCTACGTAGAGATTTTCTATGTAGGTAGGTACGTTATGTTAAGTCAGGTTAGGTTAGGTTAGGTTAAGATGGAATGATCCTGTGTAATATCTGGATAACCAACACCTCGGCCAAAGGTCACCCCAAGTGGTTCGCTACGTTTGACTTAGCAGGGGTGCCCGGATTCATGATGGGTGAGGTTTGTCCGGGTCTTGGCGGCGGATGCGTCTGTCCACCAGCTGCCGGATCGGAAGAAAATTGTTGAGAGAGTCCCTTGGACTTCTCCAGCCCTACTCTCTCGGAATATTGCCTTGCAGCGCAGTGGGAGGGATGGCGTCTTACGTCCATCACTCCTGGACACATTGACCCCCCAGATTCTTACCCACCCCTCATACCCTTTTCCTTCCCAGAATTTCCTCTCCTTCCTTTCTTAAAAATACTCTCCACACAGCATCCCTAAAGATGACATAGGCCCCGAGGGATCTTTTCCCGTGGCCTCCTTTGTGGAAATAATGTAAAAATAAATAAAATTATAATTTTTTTTGGTGTTTGGCTTATCATTTTTGTACATAATTTATCAAAAAGGACCTTTTTCTAGTTAGAATACTAGAAAAAGAAAACACATTTCTTTTTATATATGAGAAAAAGCGTCAAGACGTGTACCTGCACATGGGTTAATTTTGTAAATCATTCATAAATTTCCCTTAGCAAAAACTTTATTTTAGCCTTTATAAAAAATGTAAGCGTAAACTATTATAAAGGTTATTTTTATTCGAAATGTATGAACTGGTAACCCTAAAGATGGTCAAAATATTTCTGCTTTTCAATAAAATGCTAATAAATTGAATATTTCTCAACATATTCCAAAACTAAAAACTGTTTTAAAAAGGTGATAAAATAAGCTCTCAAATTTTACAATTTAAAATAAATATATAAATTTTGAAATATGAAAATTTTGCATGCAAACACAAAAAAGTTTTAAAAATGGCTCACCTCACGCTTTTTCTAACTAAAATTACTAAAAACAAAAAAAAATAAAAACACATATTTATTTTATTAGACAAATGTATTATAAACGTTACTGTCACCTTACTTTTTTGTCTTTTTATATAAAAATAATTAATAAAAAATTCTCAAAGTTTAAATTTTTTTTTTTTAAATTGCGATTCAAAACTTTGGTTTCATAAAGGTATACATTTGACTTTTTTTGTCGTTATTTTTTAGATGAGACTAAAAAGCGTAATGTTTTGCCTTTTTAACACTGTTTAAAATATAATTCTCACTCTGATAATAATGGAGTTTAACATTCTTAGGTTATTCGTAACACGGGAATGTTTGTTTTTCTTAAAAAAAAAACAAAAAATATTTTTCGTTACGGTGTCCATCGACAAACGTTTTTTTTTAATCTTTTTTATAAAATTATTCACAAAAAAAAACTTTTGCCTTTGAAATTGTAATCTTCAGAATCCGTTTACTAAGCGATTTTTATAGCTAGCACCTATATTCATTGCGATACAAGGTACACTAAGAATACATTCATTTTTGGCCTGTGGCTTCCTCTTAAAAATATTTATTGTCGGGGTATCCGAGTTACCTATTTTTCCAATTGATTATCAACCAAAATTCCACTATTCTAACTAGATTTTTCAAAAAATTGGTAAGTATATAGGAACCTTCCATAATTTGTAACCCATTATGTTCATTAGCTTTAGGTAAACAAGGTGATTACAAGATTTATAATTGAACTTACACTATTCCTTTCGTTCCCAAAGGACACATAATATGCAAATGAAAAAAAAAATTAAAACAGAATGATTTCGGATGATAATTTCATTATATTAGATACATTAAAAATTATTGATTTTTTTTATTTTAATGGTATATTACCAACCTATAATCTATATTATATCTAGTGATACCTTTTATCTTTTTTTGATTTCTTATGTGTTGTACGAATATTTAATTAATTCGTTTTGTTTCTACCTTATTTTTATAAAATAATTAATAGCTGATCCCCGACATGCGTTGAGCGCCATACTCAAAGAAATAAATTGTTTCTCCCTGCATGTCCTTTTCCGTGCGTCCCCTTTCCCTCCCGCGTTCCACTTCCACCTTCACCGCCTTCCCTCCCCCTCTCCCGCTCCACCGTCCCGCCAACCCCCTACTCACGTTCCATATATTCAGTCCCAGTACATTCAGTTTCCAAACAGCTCTCGTGCCACCTATTACAATTTTTTTTTATTAAAATTTTAATTTTTCATAAACCTATTACAAATATTCATTTTTGTTTATAATAAGATCAGTCAAATATTATAAGAACAATTAATCAAACTTGTTACCTAACATAGGTACCAATTAAAAGTATCTATAATTCTTGATTCGATTCAAATTATTGTATTTTGAATTAATTAATTAATTTAAAGAATTTTGAAAATTGAATTTTGACTTAAGATGAAGCCATAGTAAATAATGCAAAATCACACAAAATCATGTGTTTTTGTTTTGAAAATTTGATCACTTAGAAATATTATAGATGCTTCAATTAAATACTGCGTGTAGAACATATCTTGGCCCTTAAAAATATCGGTCATTTTTTTTATAAGTCTTTTAATAAGCCTAGAAAAAAATAAAGTAATAGGTCTATAAAAAAACACTTTCAAGTGCAAACTCTCCTACTTATGAACATCTTTTCGGATATGGTTTTATTGTTTATTGTAGCAAATTTAGTTTCTTTTATGATAATTGCAAAATAAATTGATATTTAAGCCCGATATTCACAAAATAAAATAAAATATGATTTTTTGCGTTGTTATTTTACAATACGGCCGGCAGCCGACGAATTAGGATTTTCAAAGTGACCCTTATGTCGTTCACCGAAGGACTACTGGCTTGCCACACCCTACTTTCTTTCAGAACCGCCCTGGTCGGAGCAGGGAACAGACGTCTGACTCCACGTCGCTCGGTTCCGTGAAATCAATTTTAAATTTCCTTGTTTTTACAATAAACATTGTAAAAAAGGAGTTAATGTTTTTTTAGGCCTTTACAAAATCAACCTGTAAAAAAAAAATTCTCAAATACCTTTTTCAACCATTCCAAAAGCTTTTTCTCAAATATTTTTTAACTCCTCCCACAAAGGGCGTAAATTCCGAAGTCGATTTTTCCCTGGACTATTGGATCCCCTTAACAATCAATGTTTTGCAAAATGTCGTTCTAATATTTTTGACGGTTTCGCAAGAATTTTTTTGATGATCAAAAAACTTTTCACATGCATTGTCATGTGGTTGTAATAATCCAGAAACCTTCAATACATAGACATCTCGCTAATCACCAAACACATTTTGATTTTTAAATATATTGATTTTATCGTGCCAAAATGGATAAGTTGAATTGAATATATCATTCATACAGCTGCATATGCACAAAACTATTATTATTTGTACGTAAATTAGTAAATAAATGTTCCATTTATAATGTTTTATATTTGTACATTATTGATTTAAAGGCTGGTATTATATTTTAATAGATACACCTAATAACGTGTTTATATGCACGCGTTAATTTTTTGTATGAACCATTTGTTCGTTTATATATGAATGCATAGTAGATAGGATTATTCAAGTAGAAGTAGATAATGTATTAAATTAAATTATTACCTGCTTGGTCTTAGTATCTATTACGTAAGTCCATAGAAAATGAATTCCTGAGATTAGAACGGTTCTTAAATCCTGACCAATGAATTTGGAGCGCTATAAATTAAAAGTACGAAAGCGTGAGGAGAGATATTATTACTAATTATATATAACTAAGTAAGGTATGTGTGAAAATCACCACTTTTCAATTATCCACAAACATTATCGACACTTATAACTATCCACGATTGACTCATTACCTAAATAGTTTGTTTTTATTTAAGTACCTAATAACCTTTATTTACCTGCCTCTGAATCTATGTAGGTACTTTTAGATACCCTTTTACAGCCGTCTGGGACCAAAGGTCCGTAGATCCACCTCGCCGCGGATGCTGCGTCCCACGAGAAACCCATTATACATACAAAATACAAACGGCCATTTAAATAATCTAAGAGCCTGGAATACCTAAGGCCGCGCCGGCCAATTAAAACCGATAGCGGACCAGCAATTAAGAGGGGGTACAGTGTTTATTTTATTGCCTTAAAGAAGTGACAAGGCTATAGATCTCGCGGTACGGGTCTCGGCTCTGCCCGCTGCCAACCATGGAAGGAATGAGAAATACAAACTATTTTTGTTTTTATTTTGTGATTTATTAGCGACGATAAAAATTGCTTTTTGAAAAAAAGACAGTCTGAATATCTTCATTTAATGAGGTATAAATTTCTCGCCTACGAGCTTTGATTAAGTTGCAAGATGAGATCGTAAATTTGATTGAAATATTACGGTTTACAGGTTTTTTGGTGGTTCATAGATTTTTTTTTAAATTTTGTAATGTTGGTTGGGAAACCTGCACCTTTTTTATTATTATATTTTTGATCGAATTAATTAATAAGTAGGTACATTGGGTTCCTTTTAGTAACATCTCGAATCAGGCAGTGCTAGCCCCACTGTTAAGAAACCCATAGCTATTCAGAATCAAAACCTTTCTAGAAATATCTGGAGCTACTTGCAAGACAAAATTAAGACAGAATCTTTAACCTTTAAATTCCTGAAGGCAAACTTAATAAAATTGCGTGAATTTTCAAATTTGGCACTATATAAATATATACACAACAAAATACCTATTATTATTATTTACCAGATCATTTTATACCTTCCTTTCACACCCCCGACTTATTAATACGATGATTAATGTCAGTTGGTTTTTTTAATACCCTCAGCCCTAAACAGTGGTTTCCAAGTTTCAGATCTCTGAAATATCAGTACAATTGCGTTACTTAAGCCCCAACATTCAACAATCATGTCGTTAACGAGCTCTAATGGAAGAGTGTACGTTTGATTCGGTTTAATGATCACATTAAATGGTCCAATTTAAAATGCGTTCCGCTACTGGAATGATAAAAAATTAACATTGATCAGTATAAGTTTTCATTGATTCCTTTATCAAGGAATGCTGGCCGCTTGTTCGGTTCATTAGCTCATATCTTTCTTCGTAAGGATCTAATAAATTACTGTTTTGAACAACCTACAATGTGGCAATTAAAATCGTTTAGTAAACCTTATTGAATTGATTTTTATAGTTCTTGTAATAACAATGACATAATCGTCGTTACATTAAATAGAGGTTGTGTTGTGTGTTGTGTGTTGTGCTGACAGGCGATTCTATGATTTTGTTTGTAGGTGTTGATAGGTACCCACTTTCATGGGAGTTTAAAGAAAATAACAATCAAACATTATCATTATAAATAATTTGTGACATAGTTAAAACTAGGGTCTTGGCACAGAACATCACAAACGTGACCAGGCATAATGGTAATGTTGTGATGAAATAGGTAGGTACTCCTAGTCTTTGGTTCTCTCGGTCTTTTTGGTAAGGCCTACATAAAGCATTACCAAAACATTAATTGGTGACGCAGTTAAAACCTACCGGATTGTTTTTTGCCTACGTAGGTAAAAAATACGATTTTAATTTCATGCATTGTGTACTTCATATTTTTCCTCTGAGAAAATGGGCGTATTTTTTAGAAGGTCAAAATATTTCCGTTTTGCAATAAAATTCAAATAAATGGAATATGTCTGAACGTATCCAAAAACTAAAAGCTGTTTTTGAAAGGCGATGAAAAACATTAACAAATTTCATTATTAGAAATAAAAATATAATTTTTGAAATAAGATTATAGAATTTTTAATGAAAACATATAAAAGTTTTGAAAATGGCTCCCCCTACGTTTTTTCTGTCTAAAATTATAGAGAATAAAAAAAAATAAAAAAGACACACACATTTTATTTTGCATATGCATTATAAACGTTATCATCACTTCACGTTTTGGTCTACTCATAAGAAAAAAATATGAATTAAAAATTCTCCATATTTAAAATTTTTTTCTCAAATTGTTATAATAGAGGAATTGATTTCATAGAGGTGCACATTTAAGTTTTTCTACGATTAAATTCTAAATTAAATATGAAGCGTGCATTTTTGCTTTTCTAACTTCATTCATATAATATTTCTCACCATGACAACAAGAGAGATACAATGATTTAAATGAGACCTACGTGAACTGGGACAAATTTGGTCAAATGTGGTCAATGGAATAATCCCATTCAGGCATATCGTTATTTTCATTTCGTGGTAAGTTCTTGGATTCGTAGATTGAGTCTAGGCAAAAACGTATTTTTGTTTCGCAGTTAGATATCAGTTTTTTTTGTGTATGTGTCTTAACAGTTTGAAGAACCCTTGAAGAGGTTTTTCACGCAAAAATACTTATTTTATGAGTAGTTGGCCTAAGTAGGATAGGTTCTTTAGCAACACTTCTCTAATCTTGACGTTTTATTTTTCGGTTTCTTGTCACCTCCGCAGCAAAAACCAGCAAAGCCTTTAAGCGGATTCAATAAATCAAACTTAAACTTAACCTCTCGACATAGTTCACTCGAGCGGCCATAAATATTTTTTTAATCGCCGCATTTCCAAAAATTATTTCACCCCGTGCGATAATATTTACGTCATTATTCGTTCCCAGCACCTCTAAGCATTAGATATCAGGTGATAAGAATTCATCTTACATCCACCACTTAACATAAATCCCCAACTTAAACTCCTTTGCCTTTATAAGAATATTTTGTGTTCATCCTTCGGGGGGCGGGCTGGGGGTGCGTTACCACCCTCATCCCTTCTCCCGGCATTTGGACCAATGGCAGAGGAGGGGCGCCACGGGGCGGGACCCGTCACAAGAAGAATGATTGTTTTGGGAAACGGCAGCGAGTTGTGTGCACGTCTGCTGACTGAGATTCAATACGGATATTATTTTTTGGAAAATATTTTTCATTTTTGTCATTATTGCAAGAGGGTTCAGTACACTTTGCTGCTTATTATTGTATTAGGTGAAGATAATAATTCATTTAATTTTTTGTTGTGCCATTTTGGTGAAGTTTAGTATCACGTACTTTGTATATACGAAGTATGCAATAGTTACATTCTACAATAAGAATGAAACTATTCAAAGTAAACGGTCTTTGCTTTGGTACCTGCTTTCATGTAAATAAGATCCATATTTGCGCAGTAATGAAATATGCATAATATAATAAATAAAAAATTGTAAACACCACTATATTTTTATAGTGGTGTTTACAAAGTTATTTGTTTTCATCAAATTAATGAGTACACCATAAAGTGTATTCGCAAAGTTTGAAGAAGTAGAAAAAATGTATAATTTTATTGGATATTTAAAATTATCTGGTACCTATCTACCCACCTATTGCGGGCTAGGAAAAAAATTTCAGAATGCCTAGGTGGTACTGGAATAGGTATTTAACGATCCTCCATAGGTAGATAACGTGATAATACGACAACACTGCGGTAGATCTTGTAACTATTGGATCCAGGCTGGCAATAGAATTAAAGAATTATTAAAAAAAATTTCAAAAATTAAATTATCAACAAACAATCAAGAATTATAAAATAAAAAATGCCACAAAATTGTTACCTGAAATAATATGTATCAAATAATTAACTTAAGTAGTATACCTATCCTTGAATGTTAATGACGTTTACCTTTTTGTAATGTATGTACCTAATAAGAAAATCAAAATTGGCCAAACATATAGGTTACTTATTTGAATTTTATACTTAAACAATTTAGTCTTAATTAAATCCATTTCATAAATTATACATGTTTTTCCTTTTTCAATTAATGATGACTATAACATTTGTTGAACAAAGATATTACAGGATGTTAAATGACGCACTGTCTTAGTTTAACTAGTGATTCCTGATATTATTTGGAGTAAAAAATGTAAAATGAAATATTGGTCCCCGGTGAATTTTAATGTATTTAAAAAAAAATTCATCACAATCAAACAATTTTTTTTTCTTCCATATGTCGTCACTGGTCACTCAGCCGAGTAACTGCGCAACTCCTAACGACCCTATCTATCCAGTAGAAACCTACTGAATTTTAAAAATTTTAGTTGAAAAAACAACACCAAAAACGACACCGGAGACCAACATTTTTTTTACATTTTTTGCTACACAAATAATGTCAGTAATCACTAGTTAAAGTAAGTCAAGTACGTCCCTTAAAATCCTGTATATTTTACTTCTAACTAACCTACCTCAAATGGTAGGGATTTGTTAATTTGTATAGCACTGTTTTCGTGAAACAAACTTCAAGGTTGGATACTTTTTAATATTCAGGTATAATTAATGAAAAATTATATCCAATGATAAAAAGAAGCAGAAAAGTCTGTTTTTGTTTTCGTTTTAAATAAAAATGCTACGAAAATTTATGGAATACATTATTGTTATTAGATGCTAAGGACATACTTAATTCGAATTATAATTCATCATATTCCGACGGAAATTGAGCACATGACCATGAAACTTAAATTAAAAGTCATCCCACAACCTTTATGCAACACGGCGCTTCAAACGAAGGATTGTTTTATGTCATTGTTTATTGTTTTTATTGTTAGTTTATTACAATAATCACGTAGTAAGGTATTATATACATTCGTAAAGGATATATTTATTCTACATGATTATAACAATGCAGAGAGTCTTCTTGAATGTGCGTTCATAATTTACGATTTTGAATATAATACCTATATGTAGGTATAATAGCTACCAGCGTTCAAGGACTTTTGCTGTTTTGGAGTTTTTCTTAGTTAAATAGCAATAAAAATATGGGTCATGATGCGATTTGGATTGCAATATTTCATGACGGTTTATAGACATAATTTAAAATACATATTTAATTCTTTTTTGAATCATGATGAATTGAAATTAAAAATCTTATAGATAGGTAATAGATGATATGTGTGAAAACTGCTAACAGACCTAAGGTAATGATAAATAATATATTTAAATTTCAGTGACTTAGTCTTAGTCTAAAGCAAAGCTTTTATTTTATTTATTTTTAACGATATGTATTTGTTTTTAGCAAAAATAATAGAGAAAGGTGTGGTTATATCGCAACAATTTTCACTTAACTCTAACTGATTGAAATGGGTTAGGAGAACTGAATCAGCTACATTTTTTAATAAAATCAAATTTTACAATCAACTCGAACACATTTTACTTTAATTTTTTTTTAATTTCTCCCTATTTACGATTTGACGAACTGGTATGCTAAATCGTACCACCAGTACATAAATCATACCTAGGCCTTAATTCAAACTCAAAATTAAGGAAAGCTGCACATTCTTAAGGTTTGTATGAATCATATACCTATACCTACATGTGTCTATACTAGGATACTGGTCCAGTTTTACCTAAAAAGATAAAATATAAAAATAATAAACACTCCGTTGTTACTTTCTTAGAAATAAATTATTTGGCTTCCCGTACGCACTGCAAAAATCTTCCATAGCTCGGTACCTTGTCTACATAGATACTTAAATTAATTTAATTATTGCCAGAATTCGAAATTTCACATTTCTCATCACCTATTGCGTAAACCGCTAGTTCGCTAGATGGGCATGTTTTAGAGTTTCATCATTTCATACAAGTATTCATTACAAAACTAAGTTACTAAATTCCAAAATGTGATATCTAATCGTAATTTTCATTCCTTGTGGTATTAATATGAAACCCGTTTTCAAAAATCTCGTAAAGCAAGCTGAGCACAAATGACAACAAGTCGTTCTTTGAAGTCACCGTCCTGAGTGATTGCGATCAGAATTTAGTGGCCATTTGTTGGTGTCAGTCGCCAAACAACAACTCTCGATGACGCCATAACCGTCACATGACTCCGATCGACGCACGTCACTCATCCCTGTCAAACAAAGCGTTAAATAAATTATGGAAAAGCTTTAAGCTCCATTGTGAACTTAACGTGAAACCGCTTCATTACCACTCAAAGGTGCAATAAACAGAACAAATTCTTACAGGGGGAGGTAAAAGGTAGAATAATTTACTAGTTACTAGTTGCTAGGGGTAGGTTCCGATGTTTAGATCACCTTTTGCGCAACCTTGGTTCAATGCCATTGCTTCGGCAAAAGCTTTGTTCCCAAGCTTTAGAACTTTTAAACAATAAATCCTGGATTATGGCGAAAATGTAGGGTTATTATTGAGGCCTTTACCTGAGTTGCTCATTGCACAATGCGCTGTATCCTTATTGTAACCACAATGCCATTTTCGGGTTATAAATCTTATCGCCGTGTATGCGGTGTCTGCAGATTAGACATGGGCAGATTTATTCCCAGGACTGAATCGATTCAGTCTGATTCTCCCGGCCTTTTGAATTGATTCCTTTTATTCATTCCTTTAATTCAATGAATTTAAAAAAAAAAAAAAAAAAACATCAAGAAAGAATCTTTCTGTTTTTAAGCTTTATAGCACAGAATTTTCAAAGCGAGAATTTTTGGGTAACTTTAGTAAAAAATACCACCAAAAATAAACGTGTTCCATAAAAAAAAACACCATCATTTTAAACACAACACTTTATAACAAAAAAAAATTATGCAAAAAGCATCCACACTTTACCATATTACATAAACCCCAAAATCAGTAAATACAAGTTAATGACGAAGCCATTACAAAACCGGCCATCGGATGATTAAAATCTTGCTCCCACAGGAGAAAGATAAAAAATAACGCATGCTACCACTTGTACAAGATAATTTTTTTTTCACTTAGATAAAGAATAAAGAGTACTCAAAAACAGCTTCAAATTAAAAAATTATAAAAAAATGCACACTCCAATTGCCTTTACATGAAAATTATACATATAACATGAAAGAAAGAGAGAAAATAGACATAATTTGTCCACATCTTCGTAAGTATTATTACTGATAACTTTTGAAACATAAATGGTGAAATTAAAAAGGATACCTGGATATTCAGATCTGGTCACCAAACACGACTAAATCCATTTCAAGCTAAGTTTCAATTCTGTATGGTGGTCTTACACCAGGGCGATACTGAGAGTATCTTCCACGTTGGAACGTGTCACAAATATACTAAGTACGTATTATTTTTAATGAATTAATTGTGAAATAACATCCGTAGGTCGCGGGATCGAATCCCGGCATGGCAAGTAAACTTAATTTGATTAACTTGTGTTATTTCACAACCATTAGTTTAAAATAATATATAGTATATTTGCGGCACGTTCCAGAGTGGAAGATTCTCTCAGTATCACCCTGGTGTAAGACCACCATTCAGAATGGAAACGTTCTTGAAATGGCCTTAGTCGTGTTTGGTGACCAGATCTGAATATCCAGGTACTTCCCCGCCTTCCTCTTCCACTTCTTCTTCCCCTCCCCACTACCTTCAGCCTCACAAAATATCCCAATTGGGGATGCCATAGTCTCATTAGCTCCAGACGGGAGCAGTTGGGACTTGGGCGGTATTTACAATAAAAAAATATATATTATTATTGCGCTTTTATATATCCGATCCGGTCACCTGGAATAATATGCACCCAAATATATATTTTTAAATGCATGTAGGTACCCACCTCACTGGTAAAGTTAAAACCATGCGCCAAATAAAAACTTAATCTAAGCGACACGCGTCGTACAATTTATTACAAAAATAAAGGAACAAAATAATCACTCGTTTTTCATTTATCACGGCTCGACAGCCAACTGATGTTTTGTTTACGGATAGGTAGACAGATACCATAAAAAACAATAATATAAATAAACATCGTTTTGTTTCTAAACGCATTGCATAATTATCGCAGGTGGGAGGGAGAAAAAATATAGGACTTAATTTCGCTTTTTTTAGCAGCAGTTCAAAGTCCGAAGTGGGAAGTTTCGCCCTAAGTTGACGGCTTGGCCGCGCGGGAACTAACGACAAACCGATTCTCTGCGGGCCTTAAGGGATGAATTAGGAACTTCTGACTAATAAGTGTCTTTTGTCTTGCAGTGACTTGAATAACTTGCATTCCGCGGACCTAGTTAATCTTCAACGGACTTGAGTTGTCCGGCCAGATCGACTCGATACGTGGGACATAGGATTTGAGACGAAGACGTCACAACTGAATAAGAAACAAATGTTTTGATTCCTTGAGTAAGTGAAATAGAGATTGAGACTGAGCGCTACGGTCCGCACAGACCTTTAGGAATATGACGACACAAATGAATAAGGAATAAAATTATTAATTCCTTGAATAAGTGGGACTTGTGGGACGACTGTGAAAGAGACGTGACATTGAACTCGGAATTACTTGGCTCTTGACTGACTCGCAGCTTTGTCGGTTGGCGGTTTTGTCGCTTGGGCTGAGGGACTTGACACTCTGGCCTACGGGTTTATTTTTTATGGATTTACTGCGCGGGATACTACACGTGATAGGCATTTCGCGGCGCGCCGCCTATAGTGTACCTACCTGCCTGTCCGCGCAGCAAATATCCAGAATAATATTTAACAAAATTCCTACCAAACACTGCAATATTTACAGAGCACAATATTATTTTCTTACCTCAATATAACATGAAATAATTTAACTGTAAAATAAATAAATAGAAATAAAAAGAAATATGGTGCTGTTAAAAAATCGTAGGATGCAAGGCCAATGGTAAGGAATGAAGATTTAATTCCTTTTGAAAATGAGAATCAGATCGAGTATGTCACAAGATTGAATTCATTTATTTAATTCATTCATTCAATTTTGCCCACGTCTACTGCAGATATCTGCCTGGTGGGTTTTTCATTTTTGTTTTTCGCAAAAGGTTTACCTTAGTGAAGTTATAAATTTCGGCTGTCTCGTCTTGAGAAATTGCATCGTAAAATTAGTCACGGGGAGGGAATGATTCTCCCTGTCTAATCGAAATTGAAAACGGTTGTCTATAGAAGCTATTTAATTTAAATAATCATTTATATAACATATTACAAGTTGTTTCAGAAAAATATAATAAAAAACGACTGTAGATGCCAACGTTGTTATTAAAATAACTTAAAAAAACGTATTTTACTCTCACGTGCACGTGCAACGTGCAATACTATGCATGCCTTTAACGGTATGTACCAAACTAATGAATATTTCTAGCCATTTTATAACTATTTAAATCATTGTCAGAAAATAGTATTGACTTACTAACATAGGTAATAACTTGGCTAATCATTAGGTTGAATAACCGTTAGGTTTAATTTGGTTTTCTGCCCTACTTTAAAGTTTCTTAGTAGATTCTTACCTACGTTTAATTAATAAAAATCTGCACTAAGATTTTGGTTAATTTAAATATATACTTACCTATTTATTCACCTGCAAAAATATGTACAATTTTCAATATTGTTAAGCATTCAGGTACTTACTATCTATTATTCTACAGATCACAAGCGTGAAACGCTTTCCGATTTTCCAAAAAAACTATGAAAGAACTGTTTGTCCTAGAAAATCATAATATCCATACAATAAAATCATCGTTCCCTAGCTAGATAAATTGGTAAGTAGGACCAACTTACAAACAATAAAAAATAGATAGTCCTTATATAAATAAATGCTCTCACGTATATTATTAGATACCCAAATAATGATTTTTTATTATGAAAGCTCTAAAAAATCATTTAATCTTACATAAAACTCATTCTTTAAAACCGATCCCCTTCCATCTCATCCCTCTCCCTTATTCCCTAACTGCTTGTATTTGCAGCGATATTCCCATAAGGCATTTGTATCAACTTCAGATTTTTTGTGTTTGTGAATTATCTATTCGTAAATCTACTTTGCAGGACTGCTCCCATTCCAATATCTTGCCCATTCTGCGTCTCGTACCTATAATTTATATACCTCACGACAAAGAACTATTTGCCGTATACAACTCCATTATAATGGCCGCCGAAACGTATAATTTTCGTAGTGAATTTTCAAAAGTAAATCAAGTCAGCAGGTGGTCCCTCGTAGAAGTAATAAAGACGTCACCTTAAACAATATTCCGGGGAGTTAACCTTTCGTTTTTATAATAAAAGTTATTTCTTATTGCCTGAACGCCATGAATAAATTAGCCCGCTCAAAAAACGGACTCGCATTATTTTTTAAACCAGATTTGGGTACCTCAAATACTGAACTATATTTTACGGAAATTATTCATAGCTCCACTATTCTCATAAATCTCGTAAAATAAAAGTAAAGCTCTTTTGAATTTTATTAAAAAAACTTTCTGTATTTATTCAACTTTTATGTCGCTACCGATATGAAATAACTGATAAGAAATAAGTGATTTTATGATACTTAAAAGTAATGGTTTTTAACCGTTAGCTATTTTCAAGATTCTAAACATGGTAGGTAAGTATTAGAGAAAAAATGAGTGTTAAGCAGCAAAAACTCATGAGCTCAAGAAATTTGTACAGCTATTTCTATTTCGTTTTCTATTTCGACGGTCAATTATTTATGTAATAGTCGTGGTAAGCAAAACAGCCGGAGGTACCTGTATGACTATTTTAACTTTATAACTTGCAAACAGTAAGACTTCGTGCCATTTTTATAATTTTGTACTTATTTTTCATTTTTCATTTTTGTTTTTTTTTTTTCATTAGCTCGCATTCCGAAGGCCGCGGGATCGAATCCCGTCATGGCTAACAATTTTTTTTTTATTAATTTGTGTTATTTCACAATATATTCATTTAAAATAATATACAGTATATTTTCGGCACGTTCCAGAGTGGAAGATACTCTCAGTATCGCCCTGGTGTAAGACCACCGTTCAGAATTGAAACGTTGCTTGAAATGGCTTTAACCGTATTTGGTGACCAAATCTGAATAGCCAGGTACTTCCCACCTTCCACTTTCCCATCTCCTTCCCCTCCCTATTACCTTCAGCCTCACAACATAATGGGGATGCCATAGTATCACTGGCTCCAGACGGGAGCAGTTGGGACTCTTGTGCGGTATTCATATAAAAAAAGGATGTCTCAAAATGTCTCCGTCAACCAGGTTTTCCCGATTCGCCCCGCCACGCGGTTGGTGGCAGACCTGGACAAACCTCACCCCATAATCCCGGGCACCCTTGCTAAGTCACCAAAAGTAATGAACCACTCGGGGTAACCTACGGCAGAGCTGTTGGTTATCTAATGAATGGTTCCCTGAGCTGCTATACCTATACCTGCCTCGCAATTGAAATAAGAAAATTTTTCAACAACAAACAAAAAAAACGAAAAAAAATACTGAATTTCGGACAAAACCGGTTCACTTCTAAGAAATATTATAAAATTAACGTTTAAAACGTATACGGCGTCACTTACGCAAAGAGTCTTAAGAGGTATTTGAACAAAATTACATGAATGTACCTAGGTACCTATAAGGGTTTGATTGTGACAAAATACTTTTATATGAACTGAAATGGTTTCTAAATTATTTTATGCGCCGTAAGCGTTATTTAAAGCTGGGATAATATCCAGTCTCGTCGTTAAAACTGACAAGGAATAACTCAAACAGAACTCAATTTAGCGTAAAAAGAAACTCCCATTTTCTAGAAAATTCCCTCCACCTCGTTTTCTGAGCTGCAGTCAAATGCTTGGCTGAAAGGTGCTCCACACATTTATATCTATTTTTTAAACAAAAAATATAATAATTTAAATCTATTTGTTTGGAAAAGCTAACGTGTTGCATTTGAAAATGTAGCTATATGATTGATATTTATATTTAAGTTTATAGATTCAAAGGTACCAAAAATGTATTAAGATTGGTGAGTAGGTAAGTACCCACATAACATTAATTAAAAAATGTTTATTTGGAAAATGATGTTCATTGCTATTGTTCAAATTTGTTTGAAAGTGTTTTCAAAACCCGTAGGTAGGTAACACCCGGTTTCCCCTCATCGTTAAGCCGCCGCTACCCGAATTTCTACCGATTTCTTACATATCTCACTTAAAAATTTGACGTTTTTAAGCTCTTAAAAAAATATAATGTTATTTTTGAAGATAATACCTAGATGCGTTCCACGCCGAAACGCAAATTATATGAAATTCCCTCGATAGAAAAAAATCGCGAAGTATGCTCCGAAAATTATTAAAAACACATCTGTTTATATTATTTTACAAGTTATAGTCGTGAAAAAATTCACAATATTTCTTTAAACGATACTTAAGATGCCATCTACGAGATTCTTGCTCTATTTTAAACGAGTCATGTTTTATTAAATATTTTCACAATTTTCGCTTCAATTTTATCATTTAAAATATTAGCGGGCTCTGTCCAACATTCGTAAATACATATTTCTCCAGCTTCTTCTTTTTGAGCGGGGTAGTGCCGCCTTTATGAAAACGGTACTTAAAAGCGCGATATTGATTTGACTTCACATATTCATAAGGGCTTACCTAGTAAAATTGACTCTCAACATATTTTTTTCATAATATAATAAATTGTTTCCAGCTCATAATAGTCGCTTTAACCTCGAACTCCAGACACAATAAGAAACATTGGCAAATTTCGTTAAAAAAGATAGAGACAAAAATATTGTTTTCCAGTTTTTTGGTTCCTGTAATAAAAGCATTTTTTTCGTTAACATTTTGTTTTTTTCTCTAACTCAAATTACCTAAACTATTTTTATCACCGGAGGCCGCAAAAAGATAAATTAAGTTTAAAAATAATGATATATACTGGGAATAAAATTGGAACACAGCCTTCGTTTCGCATAGTGGAGTGTTTTTCATGGAGCATTCCCCTATTCAAGGCTCGCTGGAAGTCTATACTGTTATATCATAAGTTTGGTTTATTTTCCCCGGCTATGGACCATTATATTGCTGCGTATATCATCCCCCACACCCTCTCCCACCCACCAACACGAGCCGAGTAAATGAGAAAAGCATTCATCGTGATATAAAGGGTTTTTCTTGTTAGATTCTATTATAACTTAGTGCGATATGCCTTTGTGAAGGCGTGAAAATCAAGTAATAAACTGGATTGCTCTGCTCAGGCTCGTTTTCGCGATTTTCATTACGGAAAAATATATGAGTGTTAGCGCGTGATTTTATGGACCCAAAAAAAGGAAAGAGGGATGCTTTAAAAATTATACAACCGGGCTTCAAGTTAGTATTCATCTTCAGAATATGAAAGTGTGGTTTCAGATACCTACCTTCTTTGTTTTACCAAATAATATTGTTTTTTGTTGTTATACGCCCATAGGGGCTTTCAAATAGATTATAAAATAATATTTAAGTTATTGAGGATTACACATACATAGAATTTAAGTAGTTTTTGAAGAATATAGCGTAAAACTGGGAAATATTTTAAACAATATAGTATTTGACAATGACATAGAACAAAATGTAATATAAAACATTACAATAACACTTCAAATCGTTAAATATATTTTACCCACGTTACAATAATTTGTAGGATTCCAAAAAGTGTTGGTTTAAATTGCATTTTAGATTATAAAGGGAATCAGCAAATATATCTACAATACCACCAAACTTGTTGCCCAAATCATGCATCCTATTGGTAATTCAGTATGATTGATAGTTGGTTATGTATGTGTTGCAAAAGAATGTTATATTTTGTGTAGTATTCCTTGTCGGTAGATGGAGTTTAATAGTAGCAACGATGGCAGGGCTGTCAATTAGGTTTGAAATGATTCTTCTATCAGACAGCGTAATTAAATTAAGTCGATTCATCAAACTTAAATAATTAATGTTTTATATTAGAATTTAGAGCTTGAAATTTAAGTACTTAAGAAATTTGTGTTAACCCGTTCTATTTTGTTAGAATGTACTTTATAGAAAGGGGACCAAATAGGTGAATTATATTCCACTTGACTTCTAACTAACGAAATGTAGAGTGTTTTCATGTAATCCAGGGAGTTAAAATCAGTTAGGGTTCTACAAAGGAAGCCAAGAATCTTTAAAGACTTATTAGTTATATCATCTATATGTGATGTGAATGTTAATGCCTAAAACTTTCGCTAAAAAAATACTCGCAATGGTTGATTTGAGAATATTACATGAATTACCCTATTTGGGTTCATAAATTAATTTCAGAAGTTTCCCATAGATTTAAAATAAGTAAATGTATAATTTATAAATCAAATAGAAAAAACTTATTGATCTAAAGGGTGCCCTACATTTCGTCTAATGATTCAAAGATTATTAAAACTAAAAATGATACCACAATGTGTGGGTATTTCGTTGTTACAACTAAATACTGTAATGACTACAAGACATATAGGCCCTATTGTTGTACATGTAAATAATTGACGAACATTAACTTACATCGTAGAATTGATGACTGATGGACTAATTTGCTTTATTTTTCTTTCAGCTTCCGAGACTTGCATAATATGGGTAAGTGGCTACATACTTACTATTATTTATTTATTTTCGCTAGATTGAAAGAGAAAATTGGTGGTAACTCAAAAATTTAAGCGATTTTCAGATTTTTTTTGTACTAAACGTAATTTAGTTAAAAAAAAATATTAGAAACAATCTCTTTTTATAATTTTTGAGGGTTATTCCCATCAATATAATATATCATTGAAGAAGAAGATAACAATAATAATCTAAACAAAAATATGAAAGAGAACAAGACACAGAAAAATAGAAAAATGTAATGGTCGCAACAGGGACTCGAACACAGAATTTACGTCTAACTGGGACGTGCGCGTTTACTAATTCCGCCATGGCCGCCCTCTTTCAAACCGTCATATTTGTCAATCTCGTATTTAAAATTTTAGGATTAACAATATTATCTTCCACTAGTTTTTTTCTAGATGAATAGACGAGAGATTCTGGGTTAGAGTTCCAGTTGCAACCATTATCATTTTCTATTTTTCTGTGTCTTATTCTCTTTCGTATTTTCATTTAGATTATTTTTTGTTATCTTCTTCTTCAATGATATATTTATTAAATACTGCATTACTGAACTGCCCTAGTAATAACATTATATACCTATTGGTTTAGTGATAAATTGGAGATGTCCTCTGACTCGATATAATTATTTTCCTCCATTAGAATTCTGGGCAAAGAGCATATGGAATGAAATGGCAAGGAAAGTCCTAGATATTCTGCACTAAAATAAAACTCGACTTCTAGTATTACGTAGTGGAATCCGAAAGCTTATCAATGCAAGCAATTCTGGTCTATCAAATGCATTATTTAATATTTTTTATAGAAATACCAAGTCAATTAAAATCCTTGTCCTGTCTGATAATTTAAATATATTAATATCGTAGTGATTTATTTGTGGGGTATTACGCCGTGTTGCGCTACCTCCGTCTTTAGCTTACGTTTTGGACATTGGAGGTTATCCACCACATACCCGCCCTGGTATAAGTAACAGATGGTTACTCCTTCAGGGCTCTCGCAAGGACTCTAATTTTTTTTTAAAGAACGAAGCTACATTTAATTTAGAACGAATCTAGACCTCCAGTGTCCCTGCATACGTTGTTAGTAAGCAGTATGCAAGTGCTTAGCGGGAAATACAAGATACAATATGTGTTAGTGTGATAAGATATAGACAAGACAATGGGACAGGTTGGTGACAGTCCACGAGGCGGCAAGCGCTGGGTGATTGCATCCAGCATATCCTACAAGCACCTGTGTGGGAGGAAGACACAGTACACAAATAATAAGGGCATGGCAAACGGATAGGAGTCCTCTCCAATCGATTAGCAGTTCCAGCAAGAATGCACAAGACGTTCGGTCTAGCCGTAAACCACACTCAGCTTCCGCGCCCCTTAGCCGGTTCCTCGGTGATGCCTCAAAGAAAAGTAAATGGGAGATTGGGGGAAAATGCCCGACGACCCAGCGTCGAGTAGCCGGAGGCAAGGCGAAGGAGAGCCGAGGTCGCCCAACCAAACCTCAAGCCTGCACATGTTGCTGGAGGTGGCGCAAATGATTTTAGAGGGCACCGTGCCGTCGTCGAACGACTCCTGTCGATGCAGAGACAAGGTCTAGCGCACCCCCAGATGGGGAAAAAGAAACGTAACAAAATTTCAAACGTTTTGGACAGCGTACCCATCATCGGGGCAGATGTGTGATGAGTTCTGTGACGTGAGATGTGTGATGTTGGACACTGTAATGTATGATGATGAACGCTGCCATAACGTTGGCTGAAAAAAGAATTTGCACAGCACGGGATAATACCCCAAAAATAAATCACTATAAAACTTTTGGCCCTGGAATCTAAAGTCATATTCACATCGCCCCACGGTTGAATTTGGCAGCCACCTCTGGTCTGGAGCCCCAAAGTACCTGAAAAAAACCCTTGACTCTGTGCAGAAACGGACGGCCTCCGTGGTCCCGAGGCAAGACTCTCGACTCACAATCCGAAGGTCGCGGGTTCGAACCCGGCGTGCGCAAATAAATTTTATTTGATTAATTTGTGTTATTTCACAATTTATTCATTTAAAATAATATATAGTATATTTGCGGCACGTTCCAGAGTGGAAGATACTATCAGTATCGCCCTGGTGTAAGACCACCATTCAGAATTGAAACGTTGCTTGAAATGGCTTTAGCCGTGTTTAGTGACCAGATCTGAATAGCCAGGTACTTCTCCACCTTCCTCTTCCCTATCTCCTTCCCCTCCCCACTACCTTCAGCCTCACAACATACCCCAATTGGGGATGCCATAGTCTCACTGGCTCCAGACGGGAGCAGTTGGGACTCTTGTGCGGTATTAACTGTAAAAAAAAAAAAAAACGGGCGGTCCGTTTGATAGATTCTCCTAATTTAACAAACGGATTGCAATCTTTAGAGCACAGGCGCCAGGTGGGAATGCTATCCTTGTTGTACCGGTATTACAATGGAAGATGCTCCGAGGAACTAGCATCATTGATCCCCTCGGCACCGGTGCATAGTCGGGAAACACGCAAAACGCGCACTCAACATTTGTACACGGTTGACATTAGTCACATGAGAACGGGTCGTTTCTACAACTCGTTCTTGAGTTCAACAGCTCGGCTGTGGAACGATTTGCCGGCCTCTGTGTTTCCTCCCTCTTACAATATGGGTCTCTTCAAGACCCATGTTCATTCCTTCCTCTCCTCAAAAACACCCTCCACACAGCATCCTCAAAGATGACATAGGCCCTGAGGGAAATTATTTTTTCCCCAGGGCCTCCTGTGTGGAGCTTATGTAAAAAAAAAAACATCGTTTAAAAGGGTATATATGTAAAGAATATCCATTTTAAAACATAGAAAACGAAAAACTTCATTTTATATTCTTTCAATAGCTTGTACTTAAATATTGTAATGAGGGTTGCAGACGGGAATGAATCAAATTGATAATATCATTTCTGATGAAGTAATAAAATAAATTAAATTTTTATTAGAACTACTCTTTTTTTATAACTTTTGAAGGTTTTTCCCATCAATGAAATATATCATTGAAGAAGAACACTATTTTATTTTTTATTTTTTTTATTCAAGGCGGAGACGGTTTACAAGTATATATGTTCCCGTGAGCACTTAGGCCATAGGCCCATTGTGCTATCTCCCATTTTACCTCAATCATTTAGTAACAACCCAGTCCCTTTAATAAAGTTCACCAGGGTTGTCACCGGATATGTGGCTATGTCTTCTGGTTCTACTGTGTGTCTCCCCAGGTATCTGAGCCTAGTTCCCACCAGGGCAGGACATTGGCACCATAAGTGAATTGGAGTTTCTTCGTCCTCTTCACATTTCCTGCATCTATTGGTGTTTTCCACTCCCAATATCTGCATGTGTCTCCTGAGATGGCAGTGTCCCGTTAGTTAAGATAACACTAACAATCTAAACGAATATGAAAGAGAACAAGACACTGAAAAAAAAGATGATGGTCGCAACGGGGACAGGAACCAAGAACCCCTCATTTTTTTTTTATATGAGTTCCACACAAAAGGCCTTGAGGAAAATAATTTCCTTCAGGACTTATGTCATCTTTGAGGATGCTGTGTGGTGAGTATTTTTAAGGAAAGGAAGGAGAGAAGAGTTCTGGGAAGGAAAGGGGTTTATGGGATGGGTAGGAATCTGGGGTTCAGTGTGTCCTGATCATCCACCTCCAAGACCTAGACAAACCTCACCCCATGAACCCGAGCACCCCTGCTAAATCACCAAACGTAGCAAACCACTTGGGGTGACCTATGGCAGAGGTGTTGGTTATCCAATAAAGGTTCCCGCCTCCCAAATTGAATCTTACCGGGATGAGATTGAGTTGAATTATTTAAATTGATTGAGTTCCAGTTGCGACGGTTATTATTTTTTTTGTCTTGTTCTCTTTCATATTTTCGTTTTGATTATTAATGTTACTTCTTCTTCAAATAAAATAAAATAAAGATGACTATTATTGTAAAACGTTATCATCATATTTTACGTATTACGTTAACGTGAAGTTCTTTACAACGCAAACATAACAGTAAATTGAGCTTAGTAATACAATACATCGAGTGTTTACGTTACGAACTGAAATGGTAGGTACCAAACTAATATAGATGACTTGTTTTAAATTGCAGTTGTAAAAATAAATGGATCATTTGAGTTGGAATCTATCGCTCGTGCAGTATCGTTAAATTGCACGGTTCAGTGAAGGGAAACAATGCCCATATTTCAAGCTTATTTTGGGTCGGTCAAAAATACTGGATACGATTTTCAATCATTCAGTACCCACGCTGTTTTCATAAGTTTGCAAAATAGTTATATAACACCCTCTGGCTGGGTTTTTACGTAAGTGAATGAATATTTAGTAATTTAAGTAAAACTATCTAATCATAATTCAAAGATTACTTAAACTAAAAATAAAATTCCTACTTAATAAGGGTATTTTGTATCTTAAAATTAAATACAGTAATGATTACAAGACAAATAGGTCCGTAGGTACTTAGCCGTTTTCGCAGGAGTATGCGGAGACTATAGCCTACCAATCAATTTAGTCCCCGCATGTAATATTCACGGTGACCCGACAGTTGATCTCCCTACAATTGGTCCCCTGAAACTATAAACATTATTAATTTTTTTTTTGCATTATTTACCAATTTCAAACATGAAATCAATTTCAAATATACCCTTAATAATAAGTTGGTTTGGATATTAAACGAATTTATTTATAGTGTCGATTTTTTGTACAGTACGGTATAGAGACATGTAGTTTATCCCTTGATGCATTTGAAGGAAAATATGTTTTGATTTTTTTTGTTTGGCGGTATATCCTCTCTGCACACCCCTTCGGGGACACTTACTTCGTAGGCATACCAGGTCTCTAAGCCGATTGCATATTGTATATAAATGTGAGATCAACTGGTAAGGAACAAATATTCACTTTCATATACTTACGTCTTATACCTTCTTACTCTTCTATTATTCTGAATCATGTCATGACCGATTCACTAATTTGATGCACTTGATTTATGCAATTTATCTATTTTATTAACTAAGTATCTGCACACCTACATAGATATACCTACATTTATATGGATTAAACATTTCTGGAAACGATTTTTGATTGAGAATACATGAACCAAACATGGTTCCATTCTTAGAATAAAGAAACAAAGGTGACACTGACTTATTATTTTTTTTGTTCTTGACCATTTAGCAAGCGATCTGTCTCTTACACTTGCATGAAATTGTATATCGCCAATCCATTTTAATTTCGTAATCGTGGTGAAACACTATTTATATGAAATTACAGGCCCAGATTGGGCCAATAATTGGATCACGAAGCACGTCCACAAGGTACTTCTTGAATTATTGTTTATTTTATGTTATTTTTTATTTTGTGTTGTTCTTTATATTCGGTTTATAATATGTACCATTATTACATTCAATTAAATAAAGTCGTATTTACTTAATAATTCTAGGTGTATAAGTTTATTTAAGATTTTCTCAAAATACGTGACACCGTGGTTGAAATAAAAAATTGTGTAATATTTTACTACGGTAGTTGGTGCTTACATGATGCCTACTCAAACAACAAAGCACATAAAAATGGTTTCCTTTGTACAAAAATGGTACCAATGGAATATCTTACCCCTGTTTAGAGATGTTGATTGCCTGGATATTGAAATCCATCAAACGCCATGATCCAACAAAACACATTTCCCCAATCCACGGAGATACCAGAGGAAGACATTTCCTTCCGGCGTTATGCGGACATTTGCTTTTCGGATCTCATTTAGGGTGCTCCATATTATGTGTCCGAGATCGGATAATGTCCGGACGCCGGACGCGGCAGTAGATATAATACATCCTATCATACATGGAAAACTACATATGTAAATTCACTCCATAAACTGAATATATTGACTGAAAATTATACCGAGTGGCCATTTTATGCGACGTTTATAAGGGCGTTGAATAATATTTTATTTTTTATTGGATATCATTATATTATCTATGCTACTGCAATCCTTTATGGGAAGAACCTACCTTCTCCACACCCTCTACTGGAGGGGGAGGTTACTAAGTATTTGTTTAAATTGGTGTTGGAGACCATTCTTTCCTTGGGTTAAATTAGGAATGATTCATAATTACAATTACCGTGTTTTCTTGTGTCTATACGAATACTCACAATGCATATAATTTCGGACATAGGTTCACTTTCGATAACTCTCTGAACTATGGAAACGACATACGGCATATACATATATAACTATTTAAGTTTTAAGTCTTTACCTTCTTCGGTGCCTATTTTAATTGGAAGTTTTAATGAATCTAAAAATATGACAAACAAAAATAATATACCTACTGTTTTGAATTTATGAAAAAATCAAAACTAAACAAACCGTTTACATATTTCGGGAAAGGTCCTATATGATGAAAAAGAGTTTCAATATTTGCGATAACAGTAATAATAATAATATTTGGCTGATTTTTGTAACTCCGATTT
This sequence comes from Glyphotaelius pellucidus, assembly GCA_936435175.1. Taxonomy (NCBI): domain Eukaryota; kingdom Metazoa; phylum Arthropoda; class Insecta; order Trichoptera; family Limnephilidae; genus Glyphotaelius; species Glyphotaelius pellucidus. Next base: position 5,912,724 of record OW386552.1, on the reverse strand, counting down.
TGCCTCCGGGCGCTGTACAAAAAAATATATATATAATAAAATACAACTGGCTTTCAACTATAAGTGACTTCCACCTAAGACTAACCGCTAGTGACTTATGACTAAGATTTATAATTACAACTATAGGTTTATTTTTTATTTTTTTTATTTATTAAATTACAGAAAAACATTTTGTACAAGAATTTGTATACCCACAAAGCTGTCATATAGCAGCTTGTCTGCAGGTTCTAACAATTTAAACATTCATAATAAAATATCTAAGAAAAAATTTGTAAATACATTTAAAGTTTTAAGGAAACATTAGAATAGATAGTAGTATTAGATAATTTAACTTACAACTATAAATATATAAGATATTTCAATATACCTACCTAATAAAAGATATGTAGGCAGCTATATTAAGATATACAAAGATACATGGAGTTTTCGTTCATTAACCATAGTTTTATCATTTTAGGACTTAGTCTCTCATTTTTTTCAAATTTTATGTTATTATTGATTTTATTGAAAATCACTGGTATTAGATATTCAAGAGTACGGCTTCCATATTTATTTAATATTCGAGGAGTTTTTAGGCCCTTTCCTTCTCTAAATCTTGTGGTATGTTTGTGTACAAGTAGGTGTTTGTAAGGGCTTTCCCCCATATTATCCATAATAGTAGTGAACCAGTGGAGACCTTTTATTGTAAGTAGGCTCTCTGAGCCATACAGTAATTTTAAGTTATGTCTCTGTTTGTAAATCTTAGTTGTGACAATTTTTTTTTATTATGGCGGTTTGTAAATTTTCAATATATTTAATGTAAGTAGTGCTTGCATGACCCCAAGTTCGAATACCATATCTAAGGATGGATTCGACCATAGAAAAATATATATATATAGGTGACTCACATCTTAGTCTTATAGCTAGTGAATTATGACTAAGACTACTACTGATGTAAAAGTAGTGACTTAATGACATACACATTTACAGTGACTTAAAGTCAGAGAGTTATAAATAATATTGGTACTTACAGTAAAATATTATTGAGGTATTTTTTTACAGGTACTCGATCATCGGTCGCGTCGCTTTAAAAATCAATAAGCTAGTTTCCGATGTCGTTTCTAATTTCTTGTATGATATATATATTTTTATTTTTTTTATTTTATTATTTATTTAATACAAGAAAAGAATTTTAAATACAAGTTTTATGTAGTCCCACAAAGCTGTCACGTGACGGCTTGTTGTAGGTTCTACCAAACAATATATTTTTTAAAATTTTTAATATATACAGTAATAAAATAATATATCTCAATGTACCTACCTAAATAAAATTATTTAGGCAGGTACGTTGAGATGTTCAGAGATACATTGATTCGTCACTTATTAGCCAACGCTTAGTTTTTGGGGCAGGGTCTCTCATTATTTTGAGGTTTAAAAAATTTATTGAATTTTTTGAAAATCTCTGGTATTAAGTATTTACGGCTAATTAATTTATGCAAATTAGAAAAAAATGTGATTTTATAAAGTGCCGAAATCCCAAACATTGCAATCCTCCGTGTGTGCATCCCCTAAGTAAACATTCCAAATGAGTTTTGTTGCCTCATAAGCCCTGTAGCCGTAGGTAATCCTCAAAGCCCGCGGCCATACAGTATTATCTCGATTGCGCGTTGAACTACCATAACCTATCAGCTCAAGCGGCCATGAACAGGGCAGAATGGCCCTAAATGAAGGAGAGGCAGTATGACCTTATTTTTCCCAAAAGGACTTATCACCCCCAGATCTGAAAGGGTGGGCGAGAACGGGAAGGACAGAGAAGAAAGGAGAGGGCTTTATTTACACAGGAACCTTAAAAGCATTTTAAAATTATGCTTAAAGCTACATTCGCGCTTTTATGGGCCATTCAGGGTGATTCTTTTGGGGATTTTCGCAAGCTTTGGGGATACGGGTACGGAGCTATCAATGTACGCCGGTGCTTATAGCACACAAAGCTAAATTTAAACTTTCAGCTACCTTCGGCAGCGGTTTTCACGATTCGTTTTTTACTTTGTCATGAATTTCATGTTCACGTTAGGCGAAATCTTCAACGAAGAGGAATTTAATCATTTTCTTACACCTAAATCAACAATATTTTTTCTACTCAAAACCAATACATTGTAATAATGATTGTGTGTAATTTTAGGTTTTCACGGCCAAAAGTATTTTCGTTATTTATTTTTGGGGTGTTATGCCGTGTTGCGCTACTTCATTCTTTCACTCATCTGCCCTGAAGATGGACACTGTAACGCTGTCTGAAACGTTGGCTAAAGTAGAAGGTAGCGCAACACGGTATAACACCCCAAAAAATAAATAACGGAAATGATTGTGTGTCTTAAATTTTTTTTACATTAGTTCCACACAGGAATCCCGGAGGGAAAAAATACCTCCAGAACCTGTGTCATATTTGGGGTTGCCATGTGGAGGGTCTTTTCAAGAAAGGTTGTTCTGAGGGATTGAAAAAGGTATGAGATGTGGGTAGGAATCTGGGGTCAGTTTGTTCAGGAGTGACGGATGTACGAATCCAACCCTCCCATTCCGATGTTCCGGGAAAGCACTGCTGGAGAAGTCAAAAGGACTCCCTCGACCGGTCTCTCCCGATCCGGCCTACCACGAATTTGGTCTGCATCCACCGCCAAGATCCGGATAAATCTCACCCATATGACCCCGGGCACCATGGCTAAGTCACTAAACGAAGCAAACCACTTGGGGTGACCTATAGCTGAGGTGTTGGTTTTCTAATAAATGGTTCTCAGGGCGGCGGAAACCATACCCGCCTCCCAAATTGAAATACACAAAACACGAGACAAATATTGTAAAATGTAACCCTTTGTCAATTTACTCATCAATTTTACATCATCAATTTTATATATTATTTTTATATAACTACATATAAAAAATCATTTATGTACCCCTTAAATAGATTGAATAATTTACACCCCTCATCGTAGACACAAAACTAAATATCCAAATAACAGACAGATTGATGTCCCTGCAAATAAAAGTTTGTGCTCCTAGCAGTGGCAGTAATTTTCATTTGGAATAAATCGACGACATTCGTAGCGCAATATTTCAGGCCGTTTCCAATTCCCTGTAACGGAGCAACAAACGTATATCTACCGAATCGCAATATCCGACCGTAGGTAAATCAGGTCGCACTAAATTGTGCCCGGCCTTCATCCCGCTCTGAGTGCAATCAACATTCCCTGGCAGAGGGGGATTGGAAATTCTGGCGCACCTAATCAAATAAAAGAAAAGTGTTAAATTAAAGATTTTTATTGAAGTAAAACTTCTTTACGCACGCCAGACTTGGGGAGTAAGCAGGTGAATGCGTGACGAGGGCCTTACGAAAAGTGTCGGGCGAGGCGAACGGAAGTTTAGAGGGAGATATAAGTTAATGAAGATAGAAAGAGAGAGAGTTACGTTTCGTATATTACAGTAGGGGCAAGAGAGAGGTGCGAGCACACAATTTATTTCTCTCTTTCTCTCATATAGCCAGTTACGTTTCGTATATCTAAGAAACAGAGTATCACACTGTAGGAGCAAGAGAGAGCAGTGCGCGCGCACATTTTCTTTCTCTCTTCTTCTCGTAGAAGTTTTACTTCAGTCGTGTGGTCTAAAGCACACTCGTATTTTTTTGAAGTGAAAACTTCTTAAGCACCGTTGTGATCTGAAACTCGATGAAATGAAAAATAGCGACACTAAACAGAGACAAACACGAACATCTATAAGATTTAGTCTGCGAGATAACGATATAGTATAATCGGTCTCCTTTGCGGTGCGGTTCTTCGTAGCCTCTCCACTCTTGTCTATTTTAGTTTTCTGAAGGTTTCACTTCTGCCACGTGTTAATTGCACACTCTGATTTTTTTTTATATTAACTTTACACAGAAGAATCACAGGAAATTAATTTCTCTCTGGGCCTATGTTGTCTTTGGGGATGCCTTGTTAAGGGTCTTTTTAAGGAGAGGAAGGAAGTTTTGAGAAGAAATAAAAAATCGGAGTGTGCAATTTAGACGCAGTAGAAGTAAAACCTTCAGAAAAGTAAAGTAGACAAGAGTGGGGAGGCGACGGAGCACCGCACAAATAAAAAATCGAGTGCAGTTCACACGCCGTGGAAGCCCACACAATCTCAACAAATAGGAGGCTTGAAAAGCGAGCTCATAATCAAAGCGGCCAACGCGGTAAGGTTTCAATTCTCATTCTCTCGCTGGCTAAATCTTATAGATGTAAATATTTGTCACTTTTTAGTGTCGTTTCCTTTTCATCGAGTTTCAAATCACAACGGTGCTAAATAAGCTTCACTTCAAAAAGGGATACGAAGTGGGTAGGAATCTGGTGGTCAGTTTGTTCAGAAGTTTGAATCGATTCCTCCCACAGCGTTGCAATGCGATTGGTCAAGTCTGCTGACAGACATCACCGCCGCACAGTGGAGAATTTCGCCTCGAAAGTTGGCCAAAACAATGGAGTGATTTTTTGAGTTGATTAACTATAAATAGTATTTTAGAGTCATGATTTTATATTTTTTTTTCTCATCACACATTAAATTAAACAAAGGCAATTTTTTTAATGACTTTGTGAAAATAACTGTGAATGCCCCACCATTGCAGACATACATCTATACAGACATTAATTATATGGAAGTGTTAGGCCATTATTTGTTTTACAAATTACATGGCTGGTACCAACGAATGCAGTTCAGATTTCTGATATTCCAACAAGTCTTTGAATGTTTGTTTATACGTTGCTTTATTAGCAAGTGAAAAATAATCCGCCACGGTGTATTTTACAATGTAAAGTCAAAGAGGTTGGAACAATATACCCGCTCAAAAAGAAGAAGATGGAGAGATATGTAAATACGAATGTTAGAGAGAGCGCGCTAATATTAAAACAGTTAAAATTTAAGCGAAAATTGTGAAAATGTTTAATAAAACACGACTCGGTTAAAATAAAACAAAAATCTTAAAGGGGACATCTAAAAGACCATTTAAAGAAACACTGTGAATATTTTCATACATGTAACTTCTAAAATACGTGAAAAAAATGTGTTTATAATAATTTTCGGAGCATACTTTGCGATTTTTTTCTATCGAGGAAATTTCATATAATTTGCGTTTCGGCGTGGGAACGTCGATATTAACGAACGAAGATATTATCTTAAAAATTAACATGTATATATATTTTTAGATAGAACTTAGAGTGTTTAAGGAAAATAAGTAATAAATTGGTAGAAATTACTATTGGTAGAGACTTACCTCTAATTTATAATAAAATAATAAATTTAACAAAAGTATTAATTATAAGAGTAAATAATGTTACCTGTATGAAAACAAAGGCAAAATCTCTGATAAACAAAAGAAAATAACAGTAACAAGTCAAGTCAAGACTTAGCTAGAAGTCAAAATACAGGATTATAAGATATCTTCAATTGTTTGATGACCGACAAAAATCATTTAGACTTATACCAAAAAATCAAGGTCTTAACTTGAGTTGACTAATTTACACATTCTGGACAGAGGTGAATAATATCCATAATTAGTCGAGTGTTGATTAAAGAAGATCAGTTCATCATTTCTGAGTCTACGGGAAGATATATTGAAAGTTAAACATCATAATATATATAATCCATGATAACCTTCCAACTATTTCCGTGATAACCTTTTAACATTTTACTTTTTAGATTTTTGGTTTTTATGACACTTAGTACATTTCATGGTAACCTTTCAACAATAACCAATAATATTTTTTCGATTTTTGTTTTTATGAAACTATTAACATGATAACCTTTTAACAATTTCAAAAGTAAAATTGTGGATTTTATATACTTATGTTTTTATATGTATGTGTATGATTATGTGTATGTATGTGCATATATTTACCCGTATCAGAACAGAACAGAACCAGTCAGGCGAGTTACTTACTTATTTGTATACGAAATTTTATTTCAATAAACGCCAGGATTTCCGGCAAAAAAAATAATGCTTTTTTGAGTTGAAATAAGAATGCATAATAATACTCTAGGTTGCAAATCTAATGTCTAATCCGTCCCTTTGACACCCCAAACGCGCTGCTTAACCCTTCCCGACTATGCTAGGACTATTGGTCGTTGGTCGTTGGTAGCTCCGGCTGACGTACGGTTATTTTCAGCGTCGAGGTTCCCGTTCAATTCCCAAACAAGGCGAATTCAATGAAAACAGATCCACATTTTACAATAATGGCCGCGGGCAATATGCAATGCATGCGGACTGCGAACTGCGGACTGCGGACTCTGTACCTACCCACTGTGGAACCGGCTTACCTACATTGGTACATCCCTACACGTATTATTATTGCGATGGGAATCGCAGCGTCTGCGCTGATGCACTTTTAGAATATATATATATATACGTAAATTCTTTCCTCAAAAATTAATCAAGACCACCGTGATATTGGCTTGAACATAGTAACAAGGTCGTTAGAACTACAGTCTAGTCAAAATACAATCTTTATTAATTTTAGATTTTCTCTTTTTTATCTATTAAAACTATTTTTGGTATGACATTATGAATTCCATCACACATCGTTTATATGTATCACTGTACATATGTTTATATGTACAGCGCCCTTGAGATGATTTCTTATAAAAATGGCGCTGTATAAATAAGCCAAATATTATTATTATTATCATCGTTATCTCTGTTTAACCCTTTTTGTGCCTTAAGGATATTAAAAAAAAAAATCTTTGAATATAACTTGCTTTTTTTTTTAAGGTAGGTTAAATAAGGTATTCTTTTCATAAATATATTATAAACGCTTCATATAATTTTCAAAAACATATTTTAACAAGAAACAAGTCAGTTATTACAAAAATAGAAATAGCTGGCGTACAGCCAAAATTTTATATCGGTGAGGAGGAAGTTAAATATCACTAGTTAATAAATATTTTATTTATTTTTTTTAAATTTAATTGAATTAAATTAAATTTAATAATGTTTTTATCATGTTCTGCAAGTATTTTAGTGTTTATTTTTGTTACAGCTGTTTCGGCTTAGAAGGCCATTTTCAAACCCGAAACTCCTTGTAAGCTGAAACAGCAACAAAACACTAAAATACTTGCAGAACTTGATAATAACTTTATTAAATTTAATTTTCATTAAATTTTAAAAATCAAATGGAGTTCAACAAATTAAATACAAATACAATTAATATCTAATATTTTAGCCTACTCTTTTTCACTTTTAAAATCTTTCTCACTCAACCTAATTTTTTAGATTTTTTAATATTATTTAATACAAATAATTTTTTACTGTTTGGAAGAAGTCGCTCTCCTACTTTTCTACTTTGCGTGAGTATGATTGAAACCCGAAAGCAGCTAACAAAAAAAAAACGAAGTTAAAATGTAGTAGGCCATCCTTTTTTATTTGACCTTTTCTGTTTAAGTGATGAACCAATGCAAATTTTATTAAAAAATGACACGATTGCATATTAGAATAAAGATTTCGAAGTATCTGATGAAATTGTAATGTGGTAGGTGGGTGATCATTAATAACATATATAAAAAAAGTTTCTTCAAATAATTATAAGAATAACATAATATTCATTTGACCACACTTTGTTATTTGAACAATTTATTTTTTGATTTAATTGAATATTGACAATATCAAAAAGGAAAAAAAATCAATTAAACCATTTATTAATTAACCGAAAAAAATTTTAAAAGTTGCTAGCTTAAAACCGAATAGAAATGTAGGTTATATTATTAAGAAAAAACTTAAATAAAAAATTCCATTTCGTTGCACATCTCTGCGGTCAAAAATTCATAAGCCTTCAGCCAGATAGAATTAAAGCATTTTCGGCCTCATTGCACTTTGACTACTGGATCTATTCCAACTGCAACCGAATACAAACAGTTTCCAAACCAACCAACTCTAAATATCCAAATCCCATAGCACAGGAGTACCAAATACCAAACACCACAAACCAAAACCAATAAATTTGACAAAAACAACTGGTTGTCATGAAATTTAATTTTTGTTCCAGAGAATTTACATAAATCCTATGATTGATGATAGGTACAGTGAATTATTTATTACTGCAATCACAATCTCCGTACAATTTTTTCTATTTTTTGTATTGCATATCATTTTTCAACTACGTTAACCGGTGTAGGAAAACATGTTAACATAACATAATTTTTTTCAAAGCTTACAGACTTACGTAGGTACTTAATGAACATAACTTATTTTTCATCACAATTAGTGATAGGTAAATGGGTACCTACCCACGTAAATGGGTACCTATCCATATCAAAAAATAAATGCATATTAGTTTAAATATTAACAACTTGAAATGTTGTTAAAACTAGTTATTTTTTTCAACCGGTTTCTTTCCGTTATAGCAATTTTTAGATCAGTCAGTGTTATGATGATGTCAGGGTCCATTCCTAAAAAACGTATTTAATTCTTTTCTTTCTATGCCTGTTTCCTTTTTCGGTTCTTCCTCAAATACTCACTGCGGAACTTGCATTTTTTTCTACTATCCACAATGTTTATTATTATAGTTCATGAAAATGTTTCAACTTCGCCATTTTATCCAAAAATCATACTTAAAACATCACCAAAATGTTCGATAGTTTTGGTTTAATCTCGGTCCATTAGGCGTTAGATTCACCATGGAAGTTCCACGGGGGATTACGGCGATATCGGCGGAGCGCAGCATCCGGCAGAGATCTGCCGCCGCGGCTTAGCCTCTTTGCCGGGAGATTTGCGCCAGAGCCTTATTTATCTGCGGGGAAATCCCGGAACAGCGGCAGATACTCCAGCTCATATATACGGATGTGCGTATGTAAAGGCATCCTTCCGATGACAGTGGACATTGTGCTGATGTTAATTAAGTAACCTGAAAAAAAGAAAGAATTTAGTACCTAATATAACCAACCACAATAGCACGGACAATGGAAGCCTTCAAAACACAAAAACGTTTCTAGCGGTTTCAAATACACAAAAAAACGTAAAAAACTATTCTACTGAATAATAATAATATTGGTAGAGATAATAAAGAGGACAATAAATCGAAAAATGAGTTCAATACTTCATTTTTTCCGTGAATTTTTTCTTTCGATCTGCGTCGTCGAAGTATTTCTAGGAAAATAAACATGCATTCGATTAGGATTTTTTTCAGAAAAATTAAAAATAAATGAAAAAATTTTAAGTATTCTGAAATGTTATATTGTAATAAAAAAACATAATTACGAATCTACAAAACAGGAGTTATGATTTTTTGATAAAATAAAAAACTTTCTTTTCGCTCTCCTGAACATTTAACATTTTGTCCTTTACAGCATTTCAAATTTCGTGATTGATGTACTCTGATAATGTTGCTATCATCGACTATACTATACTACATCTCCACTTGTTTTAATAATAAATTGCCTAGGTAGGTAATTTATTATTAAAACAAGTGGAGCAAAAATTTATTAAAAAAAGTAAACAAGTAGTTTGCGCCTTTTCATAAACATTTTCAGTTAAATCGAAATGTGTTTCTGTACTGCTCTGTACCTATCGATAATTAATTTATTTTTTAAAGAAAGAGAAATATTCCCGTAAATATTTGAAAATCTGCTTCCACCCCAGTAAGTGGAAAATGTTGCCTGTGGAATGATGGCGGACTAAGTCAGCATATAAATTGAACACACGACGTCTGGGTGGGACCCAAATGCGATGCCAAGTCGGCCACTCGGTCATGAAAAGCGAAAATGACGATGCGACTGGAAAACAATTTTGATAACCTAAAAAATTTCGGCAAAAAACTGCAAATTTCATAAAGCTAACGTTAAAATGGAAATCAACCTGTCGCCTTTCATATTTTTAAATAGCGTTGTTGACCCCAGATTAGAAGTTCATAATACGTAACTTTAGGTGGCCAGATACTAAGTACCCACATCTTTGAGAGGGAAAAGCTGACAAAATTTTACGTTTGTCATATCTTAATAAAAAAATACTTTTATTATAAGTTCACTGGGTTAGCATTTTGGTTTAATGGTATAAATCTGGGGTATCGAGTCCGTGTTTGTATGGGAACTAAAACCTAGATTAACACCCCGTGTTTTAAGCTCCCGTCAAAGAGAAAGTATCCAGCCTTGGCTAAAGTTAAAATTAAACCGGGATTTAGTAGAAGTACCCCAGCCACCATTCATATTCATGATTACAACGATGGCATGGAGTGCTGAAATTAGTTTTGGTAATGGCCTTAAAAGCTTATAAATTAATAAATATTCTTAGTAACAGAAGATTTCAGATAAAATTCGCATTACAACCTAATTTTTTGCGTTAGTAAAAATAATAAAAAACGGTAATTTTCTTTTCATCTTCGTAAGTAGTTTTGCTGATAATGATACGAAATGTTGAAGGGTGCGATACATATATTCCAAAGACCTGTTTATCGATGCTTTCGAAAGGCAAAATACCAGCGAAAAAATTCAGATTAACGTGGTGTCAATAGAGAACTCCAGTGAAAAATATTATCGCTTTAAAAAAATATGTTCATGTAGACCAATAAACGCTGATTCTGAATATATAAGTTTTATTTAATAATATTTAAAGTAGAGTTTTAAAAAAAATATTAAAAAGTCCATTTTAAAACAGTTCATTAAAACATCCTCTCAAGTTGGTATTATGGAATTTGTGAGGCGTGACGTAACCGCTTCCATAAAACGCTCCAATGCTGAAATTCAAAATGGCGGAAGTCGAACAGCTGATTCCAGTTCCTTACGAAATTCATGATTCGGTTTCCTTAATATTGATTTCGATTCGTAAAGCTAAAAAAAATAATAATTTCAAACAATTTTTATACCAATCTCCCGTAATAATATTGAAAAATATAATAATATAATAAATATAATATAATAAATAAATAATTACACCTAAATAACTTTTACTTATTGAATAGTTTCATCACTTCTTCCTTACAAAATGACAACATCTGTTGAAAATAACTAAAACTTTTGGGCAGATGACGTCACAGGGCCAGATGACGTCACGGTGGTTTTCGGGGGATCTTGAAAAATTAAAACTTTGACATTTATTTTAACTATTAAAACTAACTATAAAAATGAAAATAAATATGCAGTTATTTAAGTTAGAAAGTCATTATTCATAAAAAAAGTAAAAAAAATTGGACTGGAGTTCTCTATTCTTGACAGTTTTTGGGAAATTTGATTTAATAAAAAAATGTAAAACTCCAAACTTAAACACCTTCAGGCTTGTCTTTATTTCAATTTCCTTTCGATCAGGTTAGGCATTTTTTAAAGAACAAAAGAGAAAGTTTTTAATTGCTTTCTTGCATCATTTTCTTTGTTCATAATAGGTTTTTTTAAAATTGATTTAACCTTGAGGTATGGTAGAATTACCTAAGGTATTTTACATTCTCTATTTGCGTTGCCTTCCTCCGTAGACTTCGATTAAAACAGGTATTCGAAGATTTACGTCACACGCATAATGGAAAAGATTTAAAAAGCTTACGTGCCGGATAAATAATATATCCGAATATCAAAGCGTTCCGCTCCGAATTGCCATTAGGCACTGAAAGTCGCTTAAAATGGCCGTTTTCAGGGGATCACGTGCCGGGTTCTCCATCAGACACGTTCCGCAGTTACACTGAATCTTTCAGCGTGTACTATCTCACATTCCAGCGCCGTTCCCACTCTACATCTTTTGCTACGTTTTAATATCCACACAAGCAACGTCTACGACCCTCTACGACAGGGTTCTTCAAATCGTCCGTTCTTGTACCAAATACTTGCGTAGAGGTATCTCTCCTTACATTAAATTACTTGGATTGTGGTTTGATACGAATGATTCATGTTCATGACTAGGGGATGAAAGCCTTCCGAAAATAATTTTGAATTGGTTTTCTTGGACACTAGATTATAATAAAGTTTCTTGTATATTTCAGCTGCCGAGCACACTTAATATCTTCAGCATTTATTAGGAAAAGAAAATAGTTCAATCAGCTGTTCAGATTTAAAATATTTTTTACATACTTAATATCACTAAATGCAAAAGTCTTCGGCAATTATTGGCACTTGTAAATTGGTTTTAAATAATTTATTCTTGGAAGATAAATGTCAACAGCGCCCTTGAGGTGATTTTTCACGGAAACGGCGCTTTATAAATCAGCCAAATATTATTATTATCATTAATAAATACTTTTATTGTGCATAAATTTTGTTGTTAAAGTTGATAATGTTTTATTTAGAAAAACAAACGATTGACTGAGCGAAGTGAAGTCTTGTTCTCACTCTGCTATTTTGGGTTTTATCTGTAATTTGTTAGTTTTAATGGTCCATTATTCATTTTTCAAAAGTGAAATCGTTGTGATTATTTGGATTTTATTATAAGCATTTTTCAATTAGCTATCTAACTTTCTGAAGCAAGTTTGAACAAAGAATTGTAATTGAGGCAGTTACGTTTCTTTAGACAAATTGCATAATGCATTATTAAAAAAAATATATATTATCTATAAATATATATTATTCATAAATAAGTAGGTAGTAAGTACCTATTTGCAAATCAATTACAAGTTTTTATTAATTAAAAAGAGAAAATCAAAAACATACTTTTTTGGAAGCGAAATTCACTATTCACAGTACTACTAGTACCAACTCGTAACTATAAATTTTATCGACGAACACAAAATGTAAAAAAAAAAACTTTTGTCTTTAAGCCACTAAAATCAATATGATTTTGACGTTCAACTATGTATCTACCTTTATTTATACAAATCTCGCATTTTATTTATGCTAAAAAAAAAAATGTTATTAAATAAATACTGTTTTATTCGTTAGTACCTAATACAAGAGTCTATTTATAGTACTGTAAAGTTATCTAGTAAAGCCCTATAGAAGTTTGGTTATTTCCAGGCAAACACGGCTTGGCTAGACTAGCGAAATGGATCTCGATTCCCGTGTTAAATATCCCTCCCTTACAACACAGAGGCAGCGGCTGTAGGTATAATCCTTTTCGCTAGAATGGCAATTTCAAACTTCCTTAGGGTCTACGGATAAGCGTTCTTTATGTCGTTAGATAAGTCGCAGCAATGGAACCGTTTCCATCCCACTTCGCCTACGACGGAAAACACAGATAAGAGAGAGACAAACTGCTGAAATTATTCCTTTCTTTTCGGTATCGGTACATAACTAAGTACCTTCTTACTATACTACGATTCTTGAATAAAGAAGGTGCATTAAGAGGGCTATAATGTGTATTTAAATCGCTTTTAGTGCCATAATTTTTGTTTCTAATTTAATTTTTTTTCTCCGCCTGGTTCCTCTGTGCTCCGGGCATTTTTAATTAGGGAATGGGGTTCTGCATTGTAAATTGTACATTCGAGAGATTTATTTAAGGCCCCGATCGGTCGCGGCTTAGTTTAATGTTGGCAAGGCTACTCACGTGCTCGAAGGCAGGAATCAGGTTTATTTTTGCTTAACATTTTTTTTCGGTGCGAAATTGAAATCAAATTGTAACGGAGGGAAAGAAATTTATGTTATCTTTTGATCTGAGAGGTTTAATTTGATTTTTATCCGTTTCGGGGTATTTTTTAAGGGTTCATTCTAGTTTTGATGTGGATAAAAGTAGTAGATTTGGTTAAGTTTATGAAGCAGTAGTAAATATGTCATAAAATTCGTAATATGAAAACTTTTTTATTTCATTGAAGAAGAAGATAACACTTATAATCTAAATGAAAATATGAAAGAAAACAAGACACAGAAAAACAGAAAAAAACAATGGTCGCAACTGGGACACGAACCCAGACCTCTCGTCTAACCGGGACGTGCGCGTTTTCCAATTTCGCTATTGCCACCTTCTGTCAAACCGTCATATTTGTCAATCTCATATTTCAAATATTTAGAATCATTAATATTATCTCCAACTAGTTCTTTTTCCATATTATATTTTCCATATAATGATATATTACGTTGATGGGAATAACCTTCAAAAGTTATAAAAAAGAGAGTTTTTCTCATAAAAAATTGACTTTTTTATTTATTTATTTACATATTTAGTTTATTACGGCCAGCTGGACCTTTACACATTTATTTGAAAAAGATCATCTAAATGTACACAACAATATAAATACAAAACACTTAACAGTGCAAATTTTGAGAAAAGTTTCATAAATTCCGGGTATGAAGAAACTAAGTATTCCGGGTACTTGTATTCCAAACGTCAATAAAAATATCAATTTGAACATAACCCTTCAAATTATTTAAAAAAAAATGTACACTTTTTTAAAAAGAGTGTCAGTATATTTGTATGTATGCTATAAACATTTTCAGGAAATTTACCAAATGTTTCTTTTTGAATATAAGACGCTTTTCTCGAAACTTTCCCCAAAATTCTAATTATTTTTCTACCGCCTTCAACCTCTTAAAGGCTTTTTCCTTGGTAATTTCGGAAAAAGTGAAGATACACAATTTAAATTTCGTTCCGTTATTTTGGCTGAGGCATAAAATGAATTTATAAAGGCTATATGGATAAATCAAATTTATATTTCAAGCACCTTATTTCAAGCGAGGAAGCGCTCGGCTCCTGGGGGCGGGTGGGGGTGGAGGAGAGAGGGTGGAGAGAGACAGAAACCCCGGTGTTGGTATAATGGCGTTCTGGAATTGCCTCATACATCTTGCCCCAGCCTCCCCTTCCACCCACGATGAATTCTCATTTTCTGTTTTCTTTTGGTTTCTTTCAAGATCCAGAAGGGAGGGTTTTTTTTCTTCTTTTTGGAACATTGCACGTCTGCGAATTTCTAAGGCCTTTGGAAAGGGAATGCCTTGTGGAATTCAAAAAGGGAATTACCCAATCAGCATTTTGAATGGAAAGTCTCCTTATTTACGGTAGGTACCTACCGAGGCTTCTTTCGCCAATTCAAAGAATATATTATATAAATCAAATAATTAGGTATCTCAGTTATGCATACTGAAGGCAGCTAAGCTAAGTATTATCCTGTATATTTTCTGCATTTACAGAGTATAAATAAAACAATACATGTACATTTTTAAGCAATATCGCGTCCATTGGTCAAATTCAAAATTTACTTATTTATTAATAAACGCCCCTTTTCGGGGCTTTTACACATGTAGCATAGTTAGAAAAATACATATTTATTGGACATAACTGAACTGCCTCAATAACAATATTTTATATTTGTTTAAAGATAAATTGAAGATGTCCACTGACTTGGTATAATTGTTTTCTTCCATTAGTATTCTGGGCAAAGAAGAATACACATGGAAGTTCCAGAATTTCTGCACTGAAATAAATTCTGACTTCTAGTATTACAAAGTGGAATTCGGAAGCTTATCAATTCAAGCAATACCGGACTATCAACTAAATCATTATACTTACATATGGTTTTGTGTAGGTGAGCGATGAACCAGTGGATTAAATTTTTTAGCCATACGTCATTATTACCATAATGGTAGTCTATGGTTAGAAGAAAGATTCTAGAAATATATTTTAAAGCTGCACAGCGCCTTTTAGGTGATTTTTCACGAAAACGGTGCAACAAAAAATCATCCAAATATTATTATTATTATTTTACATAACCCTTTAAATGCCCTTTTGTCAGTATTTTCTAATTTATATACAAAACTTTAAAAAAAGGTATGAGGAAAATACATAGAGAACGCATAGCAAAGCTTTTTTGATTACAGTAATACAAGAAATCCTAATATGTACATCTGCATGAAATCAGCGCAAATATGTAGCCTAACCATTATGCGTGAGGTTTATTTCCCTTTATGGGGTATTTGCTAATGTTTGTGTGAGACCACATCGTGTGTACGCACTCTGAAGATAATACTTCAAGGATCTTTGAAAGAATCCAAAAACCTTGGCTGAAATGAAAACGGCACATGGGGGAGCCCTCGCGCCTTATGGGTGGAATGGGTGTAATGGTATTGCTGGTGGAGTGGGCCGCTTTTGGGTGTTTAATGGCCCGGACACGAATTAAGACGATCTACTTGCCGGAACCGGTTCCCCTCGGCCCAACCCTGGAGCTGGGTGGCCCGGCTCTAAGCGAAGTGAACCGACCCTGAGGTGGCCCGGCCCTACGTGAGGTGGACCGGCCCTACCCTGAGGTGGGCCTGCCCTATACGGAGGTGGCCCTGCCGTACCCTGCGGCACCCTATCGTGTCCCTTAATGAGAAATGGGAAATAGAGTTTACTGGCCGTAAACGTTCATTAATGAAGCCACGATGAAGTTATGGACTAAATACCTGCATGGTGCTGAGAAAGGGAATAAATATTGTGCCTACCAACATGGCATTTCGAAAATTTATGAAAATATAAAAGCACAAGTCGAGAGCAGCCTAGAAAAGAAGCCTAATTGAATGAAATAAACAAAATATTTTAATTAGTTATTTTTTCCATATTATGGGCAACTACTCTTTTTATTGGAAACAATCATTCTAAGAATTGGTTTGTAACCTGAATAGCGTCTCGGATAAATGTATCCGAATTTATTCATATGGAACTATTGACTTTATGAAAGTCTAAATGAATATTCAATTTTTTATAAGTAAAACTCTCTTTTTATAACTTTTGAAGGTTATTTCCATCAACGTAATATATCATTGAAGAAGAAGATAACACTTATAATCTAAATGAAAATATGAAAGAGAACAAGACACAGAAAAATAGAAAAAGACAATGGTCGCAACTGGGACTCGAACCCAGACCTCTCGTCTAATCGGGACGTGATTTTAAACCTATTGTAGATAATTTATCGTTCTTCAGTTTATTTTAAATGAGAGATCTTGCACAAACGTTCATATATTATTTTTATATCAACTCCATGGCCCCGAGGAAAATAATTTCCCTTAATGTCTATGACATCCTTGGCGATACTGTGTGGAGGGTATTATTGAAAAGAGGAAGGAGTGAACATTAATCTTAAAGAGACGTGCATATTTTATAGGATGGAGTAAACATGGATTCTAGCAAATCGTTCGACAGCCGAGCTGTTGAACTCAAGGACGAGTCGTAGAAACGACCCGTTTTCATGTGACAAAAAACAAGTTTGGCATGTTTCCCGCCTATGCACCCATGCAGAAGGGATCAATGAAGCTAGTTTCTCGGAGCATCTTTCATTGAAATACCGGTAGAACGAGGATAGTATTCCCAGCTGACGCCTGCGCTCCAAGTATTGCAATCCATTAGTTAAGATGTGGGAATCTATCAAAAAGGGACCATTTGGATGGTTTTATAAAGATAATGCAACATTTAGGTGTTGATCAAAAAAGCTATGATGCTGTGCTACTTGGTACGGTTTGTATATTGTTATATATCAATATATTATTACTTATTATTATATTACTAGCTGGTTCCCGACATGCGTTGCTATGCCATTTAATAATTTCTCCCTTCGTGTCCTTTCCCTTTCGTTCCGTTCCCCTTCCGTATCCCCTTTCCCTCCCGCTTCCCCTTCCCCTCTCGCGTTCCTACTCCGCCTCCTCCACCTTCCCTCTCCCCACTCCACTCCCCCCTTCCACCATCCCGCGAAACCCCTTCCCGAGCTTCCCCCCCCACTCATAGGTTCCCCTCCCCCCCCTCCCGCGGACCCCCTACCCAAGTTCCCTTACCCCACCCTCTCCCTCCTCCCGCATTCCATGCATTAAGTCTCGGTACATTCAGTTTTCAAACAGCTCGCGTGACACCTATTGCAATTTTTTTTACACATATTTCATAATGCCACAGCTCGCCAGTAGTTTTATACAAACCTTGTCCTGACAATAATGAACACAAAAAATTAGAATTATCCAATTTGGTGCAGTCGTTTGGAAGTTATGCGCGTCGTCAGCTTTCGGAAGGTTAAAGGAACCAAAGCGTGCACCAGATACTAAGTTCGGTGAGCGCGCTTTCGGAGTGTCAGGACCCAAAGCCTGGAATGGACTGCCACACGACTTAAGGATGATCACAAATTCAGCGGAATTTAGAACTAAACTTAAAACCCACCTTTTCAGACAGTCGTACCCTTAAATTCAAAAACCTTTCACCTTAACCTTCAATGCCCGCGACATTGTAAAAATAACTCATTTGTTAAAAAAAAAAAAAAAATAAATAAATAAATAAAAAAATAAATAAATAAAAAAATAAAACATAAAAAAATCAGTTATAAGCTTTATGTAAGGGTCATTTCATGAAGATTCCCTAAAGACTCCTAAATTCTCCAGTCTCTCAAAATAAATACAACTATACTTTTGCCACTAATCTTTTAATGTAAATTCATGCAAAGTCCAGTGTTTTAAATATAATGCCCTCCGCGTGCAAGACCGTATCTTCTGCAACTATCTTAACGTATCTATTAACTTTCTAATTTCTCGGAAGTGACCTGCCAGGTAAGTATGTTTCTGTATCTGTTTGTAAATAGTTAAATTAGATAGAACCTAGGAATTAATAATAAGCTGTACAGCGCCCTTGAGGTGATTTTTCACAAAAACGGCGCTCTACAAATTATCCAATTATTATTATTATTATTATTATTACATACATTTCGGCGGTTCATTTTTATTTATGCATATTTTTATACAGATATTTGGAAAATATCTTGGTAAGTGTGAAGGCATTAGGGTCAGTTTGAAAACTTAATTAGTAAAAACATATCTTTGGACACTACTAGAGTTTAATTTAAATCAAAATTCGTGGCCAACCCGTATTTAAACAATTTAACAATCATAGGAAGCAGCCTGCGATATTTAATCCAAGACAAAATAGCGTGCAAAACTTCCGCAGAAGACATTAGCACTAACCGCAAAACTTTCTTTCCCTAAATTAAATCCCTCCATGCTAAGATGACTCGAGGTCTTTACACACTGTAGTCATACTTAGTGTACTTATAGGTTGAGCAATATGGCGACTGTATGGGCGCGGAGGGAGAACCAACGCCTTGGAGCAAGGAATCCAACATTAGGAATTGTAAGACAAGAATTACCCCTTAAGAGTATAACCAAGTAACGGATGTGTGTAATGACTCTAGTTCGCCCTATGCCTAAATTTATATTTCATGTTTTTTCACCCCGTTTCTTATGGGTTAAGGCGAAACGTGCACGGGGAGTATCAGGTCAACAGAAATGGAAAAGGAGCTCCACGCGATTGGTGATTTTTTAAATGAAAATCGTTTTTTGTCTGCTAAATGAAAAGTCATCGATCTAAAAAATGCTAAATGTCTGCCATGAACTAGAAAACGGACATGAAGAAATGTTGTCATAAACTGGTGTGAGGTGACAAGGCGCATTCTTTATTGGCTGGATCAGGTTAGATTACATGGGGAAAATACTGAAATTATCACTTCCTAACTTTTTTCTTTTTCATGTGATTCCATTGAGGGATTTTATAGTCCCACTGGCTCTGGACAGAATTAAGTCTCTTGTACAGTAGATAAGATCCAAATCGGCGTTATTCTTGAACAGGGTGTGTTGAGCATTGTTGTCTTTCATCCTTCTTCTTGAGTTCATGTTTCAGGAAGCATTGCAGCGTCCAGTGTCCGGTGTCCAGTGTCCATTGTGATCTCTCCTGATGAAATGATGGCTTGAAATATTATTGAGAAACAACCAATTTTTCTATCCTATGTCATAGGTATACGTCTTACAATATATGAATGAAGTGTAATAAATTGATATCATCAACACAATAAATTAATTAACCATATTAATATTCAGTTTTTACTTATTTTTTTATAATTTTTCTTTTGACTTTGTGTCCGGGTTAAATCTTCACCACAGGAAAAACTTAACCCTTTCACACACATTTCCACAAATGATCATCTGGTCAATCCACGCTATGCAATCGCTCTATATAAGTATAATAAATAAAAAAACAATACAAGAACCTATCAGAGACCGAAAGGGAAAATAATTCACCGACTCTAGATATTTTTATATCAGAGGGTACGGCTCGATAGAACTCCTAACTGGACGATAAATCCTAGTGATCCCTCAATATAAATATTTAAAATCCATAAAAATATTCTTCTTATGCATATTTCCATTTTTTTCAATAAGTAAAGTTATATTGCGCTCGTACTCTTATATTGAATATACTAAAACATACTACACTCAAATTTCGATTACCGTAATACAGACATGTATCTAGTGAGATAGTCGAAAAGCATGTAAAAATTTTGTACAAAAAATTTACACGAATAGAGAAAATTAAAAAAAGTTAACCATATTGGTTCTGATCTGATATAATTCTCGTATGCTGTTCTTTCCAAAATGTTTTCTCGTCGAGCACGTGCATGCAATGTTTCGACTGTAGGATTTTCTTGAAATACAACCTGTACATGGTCTGGTAGATATTAGACTTCCGAACATATTAGATATATATTTCAACGATCGTGAACTTTAAAGAAATTTTGAGGAAACATGTGTCTTATTGTTTATATTACTTGTTTTATTGAAAGTATAGCGATTCATTTTTATTGACATTTAAAATGAGAAACACAATCGAAGAGGGGTAACTACACAATCGTGTACATTTACAATTGCAATTGTATATATATAAACCAAGCTATTTTTTTTTCGTACAAGCCTTACGGAATGATTTTTTTCCCACAAAATATCAACTAGGTAATTAATATTAAAAACTAGGACATCTCTTTAATAAGGACGAATTATTCAGATCTAATTGCAAATATACAATAAAAAAAAAAAAAAAAAAATTAACAATGCCTACACTAAATTATTTTATTTTAGTGAGTTGGGTATCTGCTTAGCAAAATATGGCTTAATGAGCACTAATTTTACGTACATAAGTTTCTTAATTTACAATCGATAATACCGTACCTACCTCAGAAGAGATAAACCATTTTAATTTGTCAAACGGAACTAACTGATTGGAGTTTGGAGTTGAGGAAGTACTTTTAAAATTACTGTAATATGTATATGGTTGCATTATTACGTTATGTCATAAAGTTTTTGATTTTTGAAACTATTTTTTTAATTATATTTAAATTGCTAATACCTTAAAAAAAAATTTTAAAAAGTTTTCTGCAGTAATTTCTTTCGTAATCTGTTACATGAATCTACGCCCATGGGAGGGGAAATAATTGAAAATACAAAATGGCTTTATAAACCTTCGCCGAAAAGACGTGTTCCCAAGATGCCTTCGTAAGCCCTGAATAATTCATGAAAATGGCCCATTAAGGAGACGAATTAACTTTTTCTAATCTAAAAGCCTTGAGCTGGGGGAGTGATTAAAATAAGTTTGAAAGTACCCATTTGAGATTAAAAAATAAAGCTTTCAACAGTTTAAAAACAAATTGAGAAGAGAAAATAAAAGATAGATGTGTTTTAAAAAAGATAACAACAACTTTGTGTTCTAAATAAACATTCTTAAAAAAAAAAAATATTACTTAACAATGGTTTCTTGAATAAGTCCCGTGTTTTTTTTATTTATTTTTTTATTTTATTTCATGTTAATTCTATTACATTTGTTTTGGCTGATGATCCAAAACTTGATGTCTTTTTTTTTTTTTTTTACATTAACTCCACCTCCATGTCATCTGGGATGCTGTGTGGAGGGTCTTTTTGAGGAGAGGAAGGAATGTACATTGGTCTTGAAGAGACCCATGTTGTAGGAGGGAGGAAACACAGATGCCGGCAAATCGTTCCATAGCTAAGCTATTGAACTCAAGAACGAGTCGAAAAAACGACCCGTTCTCATGTGACAAATGTCAACCGTGTACATATGTTGGGCGCGCGTTTGGCGTGTCTCCCGACTATGCACCGGTGCCGAAGGGATCAATGACGCTAGTTCCTCAGAGCATCTTCCATTGAAATACCGGTAGAACATGGATTGCATTCCCACCCGACGCCTGTGCTCTAAAGATTCCAATCCGTTCGTTAAGATGGGAGAATCTATCAAACGGATCGCTCGTTTCTGCACAGAGTCGAGGGTATTTTTCAAGTATTTTGGAGCTCCAGACCAGAGGTGGCTGCCAAATTCAACCGTGGGGCGCACTTGCGATTTGTAGAGGGTTAGCAGTTGTGTACTATTAAAGTATCTGCGGGCCTGTACAGTACGCCCAGTTTTTGAGAAGCTAACTTTACTCTATCTTCGATGGAGCCCCCGTACCTGAGCTGGTCACTTATAGTTTTTTTTATTTTTTTTTTATTAGTATCTATAGCAAAATTTGTACATAATTTGTACATAGAATTTGACAACAGAAGCGACTAAATTACTTGTCAATTCGTACGTTGTTTCACGTCTGGATTATTGCAACGGAATATATGCTAGTCTCCCAAAATATCATATTAACAAATTACAATCCGTGTTCAACGCTGCGGCAAGACTTATCACCGGCGTATCTAAATACTCCCATATTTCTGAGCATCTCAAAAACCTTCACTGGCTCAAATGTCCCGAAAGAATCCAGTTCAAGCTCTGCTGGATGATATTTAAGTCCCTTAACGGAATGGCTCCGGCTTACTTATCGGAAATGTGTATTCCAGAAAATTCCAATCCTCGACAATTAACCCTCAGGTCAGCAGCAACATCAGCTATCGGAAGGTTGAAGGAACCAAAACGCACACCAGATACTAAATTCGGTGAGCGTGCTTTTGGAGTGTCAGGACCTAAAGCCTGGAATGGACTGCCACACGAGTTAAGAATGATCACAGATTCAGCGGAATTTAGAGCTAAACTCAAAACTCATCTTTTCAGACAGTCTTATCCATAAGTTAAAAAAACCTTTCACCTTCGCCTTCACGGCCCACGACATTGTAAATAACTAATTGTGTAAAATATAACCAAATTCTTATTTTAATCTTTTGTAAAGGTCATTTTATGAAAATTTCCAGTCCCAGAGGGCTCTAAATTCACTAGTCTTTCAAAATAAATACTAATTCAATTTTGGCATTAATCTTCTTATAAATGTAAAAGCAACAGCGATGGGGGTAGCAAAGGTAAATTCATGCAATGTCCAGTGTTCAATATAATGTCCTCCACGTGCAAAGTCGTATCATCCCCAAGCATAAACTTTCTAAAAAAGTGTGTTTATCGGAAGTGACCTGCCAGGTAAGTATGGCTCTGTATCTTTTTGTAAATAATAAAATTAGATAGATTCTAAGAAAAAAATAAATAAATAAATAAAAAATAAATAAATAAAAAAATAAAATAAAAAAAAGCTGTAAAGCGCCCTTGAGGTGATTTTTCACAAAAACGGCGCTCTACAAATTGTCCAATTATTATTACTATTATAATGTATTTATAAATTGTATTATATTAAGGTATTATAAAGTTTTTTTTTTTCACAGTCCTCCTCACTAGGGTTCCCTGTTCTGAGGCGGCCTGTAGTTCTTCCACATTTGTATTTAGTATCCAGTTGTCTTTACATGGTCTTCAGTATGTTTGATAGTTCATTTTCACTTTGTTCTCTCAACCATATTTTTACTTTTGTTTTAAATTTATTTATTTCTGTTATTTTTTTTGTTTGAGTTGGTAGAGCGTTGTATAGTTTTGTCGCATTGAATTTCATATTTCTTTGTCCAAAAGATGTTTTCAAACTGGCTGTGGCTAGAATATTTTGGTTTATTGCCCTGGTTGTGTATCTATGTTGGACAGTGGAGTATTCTGATATGTTTTTTTTAATTTTAAATAAAATATTTTTTGATTAAATTTTTTGTGTGTTGTAGACTTGAATGCTTTGAAACAATTCTTCTGTCGGAGTTCTAACCGGTAATTTCAAAATTGTCTTTAGTACTCCTTTTTGGGCTATATTGAGCCGGTCCATGTGAGTTACACCAAGCATATCAATAGAAGGTCTGTTCGGAAGATTGCTTCCGTTGAAGGAGACTAGATTTTCATTTCGATCCCTTTTAGACGTAATCAGACATGATTGGGTCTTTGAAACATTGAATTCGACAAGGTCTGATTTATATTTAAAATAAGTTGTATTCTATCTAAGGGGTCGTCCATTAATCACGTGAGGCTCGAAAGGGGTGGGGGGCAGGAAAATCACGAAATATCACAAGGACGGGGGGGGGGGGGGGGGATATAATAAGATATCAAATGTATTTATTTTTCGTTGAACGCACGATTTCTAAACCAAACAGCGGCGCGTGGCCTTGACTTACCGTTGCCAGGCAACGATTTCCCCGCGCGTTGCAACAACTGCTCGGCCCACCAGTCTGTGTAATCTGATTACGAATACATGCGTAATCAGAAATACACGTTATTTTGGGTATATGGTGGGGGGGTAGTCTAAAACCTCACCACATATCACCAGGGGGGGAGGGGGTTAAAAAGTTCCTAAAAAACATTACATGATTAATGGATGACCTCTAATGGCCTGTGGAAGTACATTGTATTGCTTGGTTGCAAAGTACATACATTTTTTTCTCCAAAAGTTGTTTTAGAGAATGGGGTTAAGTAAGAAATTGTGACTAGTCTCAAGACTAGCATCTCGAGCAGTTTAGAAATTTTCAAAGGCAGTTCTGTGCTTGAAGAATCAGTATCGGAAATAATTAATTTTGAGTGTTTATAGAATTAAACATAGAATCAAAGGGTAATATAGTAAAAATATGTACTCTCGTTAAAAATCATTGGTTTAAGAAAACTGATTTTTTCAGCTTTTGAAAGTATCATTAAGTTTATTGATATAACAATATTTTCTGTTAGGCGTCGCGACGATTCAATAATAATTGTGTTTTCGTTTTAAAAAAAGATTTTTTTTAAATATTTCCGAGTCGGTGTTCGCTTCTAGATCATTAAAATTGTTCAGTGGCGCGTCGGGTTGCCGCCCCTGCCCCCTGTGCCCAGGGCCGCCGGGGTCTACGTCACTATAACGGCCATTATAAAGATGTCCCGCGGCAGGAGCCGAACCCTGGCCTGGTATATGGGCGGTGCGAAGCAGACAGATATACGGTGGACCACGGGGGGCTGAGACAATGTGAGATGACGCGAGGGTGCAGATCGCCTTCGGTTTTATTAAAAAATATTTTATTTTGGCACCATTTTAAAACCAAAATTAATTAATTACTTAGTTGTAACCATTTTTATTATTTAAAAAAAAACAACATGTAACGTAAGCAATGCTTACTTAACATGTTTTTACTTAATATTAAAAAGGTTAACTCTGATGAAGTAAGCTTTGCTTTTGAAACATGAGGGGTTTTTTAAACAATAAAAGTAGTTAAAACTAATGATGAGTTGTTTAAAGAAATTTTAACAATTCGTCAAATATTTGAATTTACAAGTAATTTTCAGGTTCTATGAAAGTCTTTATTTATTTATTTATTGATTGATTAACGCCCATTTTCAGGGCTTTTACATAAGCATGGTAAGAAAAACAATATTTATTTTACATAACTGAACTGCCTCAGTAACAATATTTTATATTTGTTTAAAGATGAACTAAAGATGTTCACTGACTTGGTGTAATTGTTTCCTTCCATTAGTATTCTGGGTAAAGAGGAATACATATGGTAGTTAGTCCCAGAAATTTTGCATTGAAATAAATCCCAACTTCTTGTATTACGTTGTGGTATCCGGAAGCTTATCAATTCAAGCAATACCGGAATTTTATGTAGAAATACCAAGTCAGTGAAAATTCTTCTGTCTGACAATTTGAGCATATTCATATTATTTAACAGAGTGTTGTAGTTCAACATAATTGCTGGAATCCCTATTTGAAAATTTAGAAAACGTAAGAATTTGTTTTGTATTCTTTCAACAGCTTGTACACGTATATTATAACGTGGGTTCCAAACGGGAGAATTGTAATCAAGTTCACTTTTTACATAGGCAAAACAGTTTAATACACTTTATATTGTTAAAATTTCTAGTTAGCCTAGTTATAAATCCCAACACTTTTAAGCCCTTATTAGAGATTTCTGTTTAACAAATGAAAGATTTTATTGGTAAATGATGCCTAAGTCTTTAATTTGAGTCTTATTCAAGTTCTGTGATTGTTTCAGTTTTATGAAACAGCTGGCCTATATAATAATGATATAATCACAGAACTTGAATAAAACTTACACAAAATGTGAAAATTTACTTCGAATATTTGATGAATTGTTCAAAGTTTTTTAATCAACCCGTCCTAAGTATTTTATTATTTTTGAAGTAGTTTAAGTTCTGGAAACAAATTAAGCAATGCGAGTGGTATTTTGCAATTCGTAGATAAAGTAGAAGAAATATAATTAAATAATAACAGCCAAAAGGTTAGTCTTGGCCTTGAATGTCTCGAAGAAAAATTAATTTGTAGGTAAATGTCACGTAATGATTACACAACGAAAATAGCTACAAAGGTTTTTTTTTAAATTTCAGAAAATTATGCAAGTATAGTAAAAATGTGCAAGTTTACTTTGGTCGCTATGGTCACCCTTATTCAAAGAAAACTTAGAACAGAGTGTCGCAAAAAATCTCCGGTTTAAAGAGTTTGTGTAAAAACATAGCCAAAAAAATATATTGTCAGAAAAAAAAAAAATTTGTTGATTTTTTTTGTGAATATCATAAGAGTTCCAGTCACAATTG
The DNA here is from genome assembly GCA_936435175.1 of Glyphotaelius pellucidus. NCBI lineage: Eukaryota > Metazoa > Arthropoda > Insecta > Trichoptera > Limnephilidae > Glyphotaelius > Glyphotaelius pellucidus. The sequence goes on along the minus strand of OW386552.1, from coordinate 5,886,203 downwards.
CTCCAAATCGTAAGGAGCTAGTGGGAATATGGCATCTCCAATTGGGATGTGTTCTGAGGCTGAAAGTAGTGAGTGAAGGAAGGTGGGCAAGGGTATACTTCTATACAAAAACGGTCACCAAACACGGCAAAAGCCATTTCAAGCAAAATTTAGATTCAGAATGATGGTGTACATCGGGTGATAAAAGGAGAAGTAATAATAATATTTTGAAGATTTGTATAGCGCCGTTTTTTTTTTGTGAAAAATCACCAAGGTTTTACTACTAACTATAGAAAATATATTGTACTAATCTGGTAAATACTTTCAGTATCGCGTTTTGGATTGAACATAGGTAGAAGAGGGTAAAGGGGAAGAACATAGTAGAGTTTTACCTGACGACTTCTTTTCAAGATCTAACTAAATATTTCTTTGATCTGAATGGCCTATCATCAGGCCCATTTTTCCATGAACCAATCCTACATAAACAGTTAAAATTATGTAATTAGGAACCCTAAATGGCCCATAGCCTAGATCTCACCCCTTAGAAATGGATATATTGAAAAGTTTAAATTAAATTAAGTTAGAAAAAATACTCTATTGTTTTATTTCACTCGGGTAGGAGTACAAAATGATATTTAAAAAATGTATATTTAGGTATTTAGTGCAAGTGTTCCTTGTAATTTTGGCCAGCCTATACTTATATATAAACCGACACCTTGTACCTATTAGAATATAGATATTAGACTTTACGAATTCAGCAGAGGGAAGAAGGGGGGGTGGGTGTGGAAGGGGTCGGGAAATTTATATTTTTCTATTCCACGGCTCCCAGTGCTGGCAACATTAAGATGTTTTATTGAAGCGGAGAATTCAAGAAATATGTACGGTCTTATTGGAGATACGTTTTACCCACGTGAATGCGAGGATGTTGCTTCCGCTTCTGCGAAACCTGCTACAACAATTTAAAAAGCTCATCATTTAAATTTTAGTTTTAAAATAAATCATAATTTTGTTTTTCATTATTGCGTTGTTTTTATTTTAATTTCTCGCAAGAGGAAAATGTTTTTGCGAAGTACTTTGAAACATTCTTGTAACAGTTCTATAATATTCCCAGATACATTTTTATCGAACTAATTACAGCTTAAATTACGAACTGCAACTACCAATGAAATTTAAGATTTATAAAAAGCCATGTCTTAATATTTTCCTCCTGAAGTGCTTTCAAAGTAACACATCATTATCTAGAAGTAGGTAATATGTTCCTAATTATATGATTTCGAGGATGCTTCACAGTCTTAATTTCACACGTTTACTTACCAATCCAACACTTAATAACTAAATAGTGCAGTAATTTTTCATAATGTAAGTAGCTTTTTTATGTATTTTGCTGTATGTTATTGTCCTAAATATTACCGTGATGAAGAGTGGACTGTAAGTGGCAGTACCTACTTTAGAACAGCATTAGTACCTACTTTAGAACACCTAATTGTATGATTTTGAGGGTACTTTCCAGTATTAATTTCACACGTTTACTTCCCAATCCAACACTTAATAACTAAATAGTGCAGTAACTTTTCATAATGTAAGTAGCTTTTTATGTATTTTCTATATAGTTATTGCCCTAAATATTGCTCTGATGAAGAGTGGGTTGTAGGTGGTAGAACCTACTTTAGAACACGGTTGAAAGTTTGTTTAAATTTATTTGTATGACGTTCTTTATTGTTATTTTAATTATTTGTTAACTTTAAACGCTAATCAGAACGAAAAATAACAAAACTAGTTATGTATTTAACAATATCTTTTGTGATTTTGGCATCACATTGTCGGCATATTTTCCTCCAGCGCAAACTATCCGGCAAGTTTAATTTACTTCTCCCCTCTGCAAATAGTAATATAATGGTGAAAGCCTCCGGGTGCCGCCGGAAACGAATAATCCTCCATGCTGGGAAAGTTCCTGGGGTTTCCCGTCAGAAGTTTAGGGATCCCCTCACATCCGGTGTTTGCCAAACTTTCCGAGCGAAACCTCCGAGGAGATGGAGAACACCGGAAATTTGACTAATAAATCAGGCTCGGTTTTCCACTTAACTTAGGAGAAATAAATCAGGCTCCAAAGCCCAAAGTGTGGTACCCATAATATAATAAGGGAGAGGCCAGTTGCCTCTAATATGCCTTTACGTTCCTATTCTTACAATTTCATATACCAATATCATGCAACTTTAGGAAAAGCCTTTTTAGGAGTATAAATAAATAAATTAATAACATACACATCTGCCCTGATGATGGACACTGTAACGCTGTCCGAAACGTTGGCTAAAGAAGGAGGTGGCGCAACACAGAATAACACCCCTAAAACAAATAACGAAAATAGAATATTTACATAAAATACTGTGGTCCCTCGGCACACACATTAACGAGGTACTCAATCAGTCAGTTAATTTAAAATAGTTTGCAAAAGGAATCTTATTTACAAATTATAGAAATAACATCTTTTTATTTTGACTTTATCTTTATACCTTACTACGGTGTTTCGCGTGTATACATATAAAAAATATTATTTTTTTACAATTGGCAGGAGGCTCTGATGAAAAAAAAATCCTTTAGGGCTTATGTTATCTTTAGGGATGCTGAGTGGAAGGTCTTTTTAAGGAAAGGAAGGGAAGGAAGATCTGGGAAGGAAAGATTCAAGTCCGCTGGAGAGGTCTAGATTATGTCTGCCTCAAGTAGTCTCTCCCGATCCGCCCCGCTACGCAGTAGGTGAGCAAACGCACACAAGATCTAGACAAACCTCACCACATGAACCCGGGCACCCTGCTAAATCACCAAACGTAGCGAATCACTTGGGGTGACCAACGGCAAAGATGTTGGTTATCCAATATATATCTATTAGTAACTCTGATTCTTTCGGTTCATCTTCATTTTCCTCACTAAACATATTTTCTATTTTGTTTAAATGGCGAAGTAAATTGAATATGAAAATGCATTTCTAAGGGTGCTGAAAATAATTTATTATGATTTCTTCCCTCAATTTAGTTATTATGGAAAAATCTTTAAACAGTGTTTCCGTCTTCTTTACCTATCCTCTTTTATGATGTGGGTGTATGAATTATCTTCTTGTAAATCATAAAACCAACTTGTTTTATTTTCCAACCAAATTATGGATTCGTGGAGGTTTTGTCAAATGACTGTAATAAATCAAAGTAATCTACCAAAACAATAATTAAAATTCGAAGAACAGCCTGCCAGTAGACAGTAGGTTACAATAATGAATAATTTAATTTACATTAATATGAAAGAGTAGGTTTTATATAAAACCGCGTCATACACCAAAACGTGGGTAGAAAAAATAAGTTAATTAATAAAAATTTATATTCGAGAGACAACGTTTCCCGCTGTGACTAACTACGCATTTGAGCCATTACTTTCCACGAAAAACGTTGATATACCTACAAAACTTATATTGGTTTTAATTGCTTTGAAATTTTACAATAATTAATACTTCAACACTTGTGAAATTTTGGAATAAGTATTTAATTTAACATTTTCAGAATGGAAAACGATTTTATTATCATGTCAAATTAAGCTCATTATTCTTTTGACAGAGATAATAGTAGATAGTAAAAATGGTTTTGACTGCTGAGAAAGGACGGTATCAAAATAAAAAATTTTGCAAATTTCTGCCTGGAGGGTTAATTTAATGTAATAAAATGATTCTTAAAAATTATATACTTATAAAAAAATATACTTAGGATTACACAATATGTAGTTTTAAAAGATTACTTTAGAGTTTTGATGGCCAGCTGTGTCAGTGACAACAAAATTTTCTGGGGGAATTAGTCGACAATATTTTTCATAAAATTAACATCTGCAAGGAAGGCGAAAATAGATAATAAATAATTTAGAAAATTAAAATTATTATTTTCAGTTTGGGAGACGAGTATGATACCGTTGCACCGAGCACCATGGAAAACCAACACCCCTGCCGTAGCTCGCCCAAAGTGGTTCACTACGTTTGGTGACTTAGCAGGAGTATCCGGGTTCATGGGGTGAAGTTTTTCTAGGTCTTGGCGGCGAATGCGTTTGCCCACCTATTGCGTGGTGGGCCGGATCAAGAGAGATTAGTTGAGGGAGATCATTTGGCCTCTCCGGCAGAATTCTCTGGACCCATCGCTTTGCACTGCAGTGGGAGGGATGGTTTCATATTTCGTCCATTACTCCTGGACTTACTGACCCCCAGATTCCTTCCCACCCCTCACACCCCTTTCCTTCAGAATTTCCTGTCCTTCCCTCCCTTTAAAAGGCTCTCTAGACGACATCCCCAGAGATACGTTGTAAAAAAAAGAATAATAAATTTATTATAAACAATACTAAAATATCTCTCACTCTAGGTACCATACCAATAATATCATGAAATAGTCGTATATTAAGTCCAAATTAAAATAATGAAAGTTTATTAATATAGGTTGGTAGGTAGGTACCTACATAATAAAATCTAGAGAATACACATTTCTCAAATTGTGTCCGATTTACTGAGAGCCTAGTTTCATTGCTAAATAATTATACCAATTTATTATCAATCATCAATTGATGATTGGCATATAATAAAACCCAATATATTATAAAAATATGACGTCATAAGTCATAACACGCTGTAAATATGAACATTGATGGCGCATTAACAGAAAAAAACACAAATTGACAAATCTTCGACGATAAACGAACTCGAGGAGACATTAAAATACAATAAAACCTCACTTTAGTGGCCGTAAAACAGTTGTAAATTATTATTTTATAGGGTGTTCCAGAGCCTTATCAACATTTTAATACACAACTTGCAAGATCAAGTATCAGGCTTGTTGTACTGATGCCACAGGTAAGGGCGCGATAGGCGAGAAGCGGCAATAAAAACGCCGTAAACCCGACAATAATACTTGCCCGGATTGTGCTATCATTTATCCCAGGAACGGTAATAAACCATCATGTAAAGCGTATCAAATTTTACTCCTGGAGCAAGGGACGTTTAGGGGTAGTAGTACCTATTAGTGTATTATTACCAATTTTCACTAGCTTTGTTGGTACTTAATAGTTTTTGCGGACTAGAACCTTTTGCCGGGTGAACATAAAAGTATTTTGAGGCTTTTGTTTTTGTACGCAAACTTTGGTTTATTCAATAAAAATGATATTAAGATTATATTTGTATACGACTTTGCCATTTAAGAGAGAAACTTTTTTTATAGGTAGATAAAAATTCCCATATATCTATTTTCTTCGGCTTCCCCAAATTTCAACTCTTTTTTAATTAAATAAACATTTTTGTAATATTGCTAATTAAAGAGGCGAATATGGGTACCGTCGCCCTTGGAACCATTCAGTGACCTATGGCACTACCAAACTAATGGTGACTGAACAGAGATGCTCGGATTCATGGGTTGAGGGCTGTCTAGATCTTGGCGGCGAATGCGTCTGCCCATCCACTGTACGGCAGATCTTTGGAGAAACTGGTTAAGGGGCGCCTCTTTACCTCTCCAGCAGGACTCTCCCGACCCATCGCATTGCATCGCAGCGGGAGGGAAGAATTCAAATATCCGTCACTCTTTGACACATTGATACTCAGATTCCTGTCCACACATTATACTTTTTTCCTTTCTAGATCTTACTTTTTCTTTTATTTTAAAAGACCCTCCACGCAGTGTTCCCGTAGATGACATAGGCACTAATGGAAATTATTTTCCTCAAGACCTCCTGTACGGAGCTAATGTAATAAAAACCAAGATTTAGACCAAAAAGCTGAGCTCATTTCACTATGCTAGAGCTCACCGTTTGAGAGTTTTGGCTGTAACTAGTATGATTTTTGTATCAATTATTACCTTAATTTAGTTATTCATAAATGCCCCCTTAATAATTATATAGTTGCAAAAATCAGATAGAGCTTAGAAAGTCGTATTTGTATAGCTCCCTTGATGTTAATTTTCACAAAAACGGCGCTTTACAAATTATTATTTTTATGAATAATATTTGGCTAATTATGTGAAGGACGCTTAACGGATATAGAAAATGATTGTAAACAATTTCATAATTTTCTCTATTTCTGGTATACATGCTTTTAAAGAAAAAAAGCTAGAAGAATTCTTTTGGAGATACTGGAAAAAAAAACTTCCAGAGTTGTAGAATGATTTGAAATTGCCATATCCGCTTACGTGATTCAATGCAAAAGCTCACTTTTAACTGAACTTCTGTGTTTATCTAGGTATGCGAGTCGGGAGTTTAACAATTAATATTCATGAAATCCCGAACAATTCCAATAGTTTTTATTTGCAACTGAAGCATGTGAACACCCTGCACTTTGAAATCACCCGCTAAGCTTGCACAACCCGCGACTTTCGATGCTCTTCAAAAGCCCCCGAAAGCTCCCGAAAGCTTCCGAACTTTGCCGAAGTTCGCCGATAGCGCTCGCTACCACAGGGTGGTCTGAAACTTCATACACAAACAATCGCTTTTATGGCGCATAAAACTAAACCTTTATTATCCATTGGCTCGTAAAACTCTCACTCTTTTTATACGGAAACGGAAAATTACGCTTAACGGGGTTTAAGAGCTTTTCGTGTCAAATCTTATTCTGATTATGCGCTGATCGCTCTGATTGAGCTTTTTATAGACCATACCGCGGTAGGCAAACAGTGTTTATTTAATGGCAGACCACGTATTGGTGATAGCAATTTTTTAACGGCACTTGTTTTTATTTTTATTAAAATAACGAGCGAATACACAGCCAATTACTTTTTAAGATGATGCCTTGCGACATAATGCAAAATCATACAAAATCGTGTATTTTTGTTTTGAAAATTTAATTGCTTAAAAGTATTTTAGATGCTTCAATTAAATACTGCGTGTAGAACATATCTTTGCCCTTAAAAACATCGGTCATTTTTTTTATAAGTCTTTTAATAAGCCTAGAAAAAAATAAAGTATAAGGTCTATAAAAAAACACTTTCAAGTGCAAACTCTCCTACTTGTAAACCCCTCTTCGTATTTAATTTTATTGCATAATGTGGCAAATTTAGTTTCTTTTATGATAATCGCGAAAAAAGTCGATATTTATGCATGAACTTCCCGAAATAAAATAAAATGTGCATTTTCGCGTTGTTATTTTTGACATCAATCAAGACCGCCGGCATTCGACGAAAATGTTATTTCAAAGTAAACCTTATGCCATGGACGTAAGGACCACACAATCGTCACCGCCTTTTTGTCGCATTCTCCACCCAACAGTTGTGGTGGACGGACGTCCTCGACGTCCGTGACTCTCTGCGCCGTAAAATGTTATTCGAGTTTACGTACTATCGATTTTAAAATTTCCTAGTTATATACGTAGATGTTTGAATATACCGGTTAACCACTTTATAATTTACTTTATTTATATAATAATACTCGTATTTGAAAAAAAATATATAATTCTGTTGCCAAATGTCGTTTGAAGTAGGCAATAACTTTGCCAATGATTTGACATTTACAATTTTAAATCTGGCGCGCTTTTGAGTATTAAACAGTGACAACAGTACCGCACAGTGAGCAAATTTCAATATATCGTTAACAATTTAATATTTATAAATTCGTTTCATTTTCCGTATAAAGCGACTTCCTTGAAGTACTCGATTCACATTTTGAAAAAGTTATATTATTTTTATTTAAAAAAACACGATTTTTTAAATTCCGCCGTAACATTAATGAACTTAATTATTTTTACGTTGTTAACACTGGCATAAATCTAACTATGCACATCAAATCTCCGTAGAAGAGAAACGTATTAGCTTTAATTAATTAACTTTTATTGCCAAGTTCTTACTTTTGGGGAATGATTAAATATATTTTTTTTGTTTATTAATACCTAAATTACAGTCCGAAGCTTTCCCTTTCAGTTGTTAACCGCCAAGCTGTTGGTGAATATTTTTGTTGAAAATTGTTATTTCCAATATTTTTATTTTTAAATAAATGCAAATTGTCCAAAAGAATTTTAAACAATCTAATTTATTAGCAGTTCAAATATAATTGTAGGCCTCCTGGTCAAATGTATTTGACGGCCTCCGTGTTTGGGGGGAAAGTCGATCCGATGGTCGCGGGTTCAAATAATTAAATATAATTTATTATGGTATATTTGTGGCATGTTCCGGAATGGAAGATACTCTCAGTATCGCCCTGGTGTAAGACCAAAATTCGAAATTTAAACGTTGCTTAGTGACCAGATCTGAATAGTCAGGTACTTCCCCACCTTCCTCTTCCCCATCTCTTTCGCTTCCTCTCTACCTTCAGCCTCACAACATACCCCAATTGGGGATGCCATAGTCTCACTGACTCCAAATAGCAGTAGTTGAGATTCTTGTGTGGTATTCACATAAAAAAAAATAAAAAAGGCACTAGAAAATAAGATAAATTTTCTTGATAGAAACAACGCCATAATTTTGTTAACTGTCAATTAAAGTTTAGTCGGTATTATATAAAACAGATTCCCAAGAATGAAGATTTTTTTTTATCCACTTAAAATTTGGAGTTCACCACTCTCAGTCAATTACTTAACTGTAAACTAAATGTTTGCATTAATGTACCCTCCTCCACACAGAGCAAATGATTCCTTCATATATTCCGTCATCTTCAAAATTCGCGTTAATACATCCCTTCTTACAGATCCTCTTTAAGCCGCCCCACAACGCTGCCCAACTGGTTGCTTGAAAATAAAAACTTTTCAATAGAATTCTAAAGAAATGTGAACTGCAAGAGTGTATAGAAAGTATATAAAAAATAATTTAAAAATTCAAAATTATAAAACATTTTTTTATTAATAAACTATACAAATCTTAAGTACGTTCAAATGTTTTATAAACCTAGTCTATTCCGTGCGAAGGAGAGCGGTTCATCTTGGTTCATGAGTTTAGAAAACAGTCTTTACTGCCTCCTGTAAAATTTGATAAATGAAAGTTACTTGTTCTACAAATTAGGCCCATAATATGTTAATTTTACCATGTATTTTGATAATCATAAATAAGTATTTAATATAATTATTATGTTCATATTTTTCACAATTTTTACCACAGTGTATTTGAGGGCGGAACTCGGGATTTATGAGCCTGACGCCTCTCGTCTGTTATTGGTTGTCAAGTTTTCTCAAGTATTTTATAATCCCTCGCAAAACAGACGATTTCGAATTTTTCAAGGACTATGGGATCACCTTAAGACTCTTGTCGTAAGTTTATCTGATTCTTGTGCAGGCACCACACATGAAATCAATATGAAAATTATTTTTAATTAATTTACCTACAAGGATAAATGCTTTTTGATAGAAATGTAAAATGAAGGGAAACTTTGTTTAAGTGTGGGTATTTTATTTAATTTATATGATTTTTTGTACACATTATATCCACACGGGATTGTGTCATCTTTGGGGATGCTGTTTGGAGAGTCTTTTATGGAAAGGAAAGGGGGAAGATCTGGGAAGGAAAATGGATTGAGAGGTAGTTAGGAATGTGGGAGGTCAATGTGTTCCAGAGTGACGGACGTATGAATCCAACCTTCTCAGAATCCGGCTCGAAAGGTTAGGTCTCTCTCAACCAATGTGGATGGTCTTTTTAGATCTCCCGATCTGGCCCGCCACGCAGTAATTTGGCTTACCTGGTAGGTCATCAATGTAGCGAACCACGTGAGGTGACCTTCGGCAGGGGTGTTGGTTATCTGATAAATGGTTCCCGGGGCGGTGGTAATTAAGGTAATTTATTTAATTTAATCAAATAATTGAACAACAGCGAAGTGTAAATTTGTTTTTTTTAATCAAATTAAGATTACCGTCGAATCAATATCCAATCGCCTAAAAAACATTGGCATATTACATTAACAAAACGCAATGTTCGTTATTTTATCTTTTTAATTTGATCTGAAAGCGTAACTCGACCACCTAATGTCGTGTGGGGCATCAGAAACGCGTGTGCACGAAAATGCTAAAACTCTCTAATATTCCGCTCGCCACAAATCGAAATCGAATTTCATTAAAACCGAGCGGCTAAGTTCATTATTCTAAGGAACGGAAAACACAAAAGTATGAAAACAAAATATCTCCACGCTCTCCGCCGGCATGCCTCCTGTTTACGGCTGTTTACACTCATTTGGCGGTATCTATAATACTTTTTTAATTTTGTATTACCCTTAGGTGTCCATAAAACGAGGCAGTAAAGATTTTTTCTGTTGAAATTTGCTATTCAAACGCTCGCCTCGCCGTCTCTGAATAAGGATACAGCGGTAGGACCCAATCATATTGCGTCCTGTTCCCTCCCGCGCGTAGCTCTCGCCCGCAGATCCTGCTGGCCCATTCGCACTCACTTTAGAGGCGAGAAATTATAAAAAGCTGCAACAAAATCGCAATAAAGAGGACCGTTTTGCGCATGAGCACTTCATTCGGGGACTTTTATTGATTTCGGTAGCACATAACAGCGTTTGTGCCTTAGATTGTGAGGCTTTTGAAATCTTGTACAGAAGGGATGTACGGAGCGAACAACACCGCGCGGGAACAAGCAGCATTCTAAGCAAAATTCTTATCAATATGGGACATTAGAATGTCTGCGATGTGAATGTGAGGTTAGATTCCGTTCTATAATGGAGTGGATTTTTGCCGTGTGAGGTTTGCTCGGGTAGCGCTAGCAATAGCGGGTAGGGAGCTCTGTCGGCGCTTGGAGGGGATGAAAGAACTGGTCCGTTTCGTAATGGCTGACACGAACTATGGGCGCCAAATGTACAGATTCCTCTGTTGCTGAAATGTGCACCAACATACCTACGCACACTCATGTCGACTTCCCGCTTTATCTGAACTGGTTACTTAAGCAAGAACCCGTCTCGTTATTATGTTAATAATTCAATACCAACATTTGCTATGCGCTGTAACAGCGAAATAAAGTGTTATCTAAGAAGTGTAACCTGGGACCAGCTCAATAACAGAAGATTTTATTAAATTCAGTCAAGTAATAGGCAGTAGGTTTCTACCTACATGACAATCATCAAGAATCTTAACCTCCACCAACCTAGCGTTGGATTCCTAGCAGTAATAGACATCTAGAATTTTAACTATACAAACATTAAAATCGAATATTTTTACAAACTTCTTCCATAATAACAATATTATTTTGTGCTGTCATTTTGATAAAATAAAATAACAAACTTTTTTAACACCGCTATTTAATTTTTAAAAACTCAAAACCAATGTTAATTCTCCATCAGAATACAAAGTACTTACCCATTCTAAAAATAAATACACAGAAGAATAATATTATTGTAATATATTTATATATATAGTATATATATAGTATTGTTGATGATAAATAATATTGTAGTTGTACCAATAAAATTTAGATAAAAAGACTACTTGACATAAAACAAAGTGTAATTTACAAAAGCTAGAATGAAGGTATGTAGACACAATTATTTGTGTGTGTTACAATCAATAAAATAAAGATATGAGGTACTCGTAAGTTATGGGATATTAAAAGAGAAGATTTATATACATTTAGACAAAACATAATACAAAATAAGCCAAAATTCATTAGTTATTATTATAAAAATAAGCACGTATGTAATTAACATAAAATTGGTATAATTTAGTTATTGTGTCAAATTTAAACTTTTATAAATTAAAACTACAAAATCAATATTTTGAATTTTTTATTAAATAGTTGTAACAAAGTTTGTTTTATCATTTAATTTTTACAAATGTTTAACATATATCATCAATTTTAGAGTACAGATTCATCAATGTATATATATTTATATTCACTTTTATTATGGATTAAAAAATTAATAAAGCACTTCAAATTTAGAGATTATGTTAAAATGTGGGTAAATAATAAGAAAATGAAACAAATAACATCCCCTAGAAGTATCCCTACACGGAGGAGGTATTTGCCTATTATAAATGCCAACCAAATCGTTTTAAACTCAGCCTTGATTTGTAGCTCCCCTCTTATGAAAATATTAATCATGACAGAACATTAAACTGAATTTCAAGAGAACCTTACCACAATCAAGATAACTGAATTTTAAAAACAAGAGATGAGTTTTCTCTTCAGTTAGGAAATAACATCACGAGCCGGGAACGTGAAGAAATGTTACCAGAGGCGTCCTGAATTTTTTTTATTTATTGAAACATTTTTCAAGGCGTAATAACTGCACGAATTTTTTTTGTAAACAACAGATTTTGCAGTACTTACTAAGATATTTTTTAAAATCGGTTAAAGTCTAGAAAAAAATCCGTGTCTTCTACTAGTTCAAATTAAAAACTCTTTATTATAAAATTAAAAGTAATGGGTACAAAGGGTATGCATAGATTGCATAGCTTGTAGGCAGGTTCATTCTATTTCTTACAATTATCTCAAACAATAATAAGTAAAAAAAAATACGTACAATAAGTAAACTTATGATAACAGTAATGATAACAATAAAGTGTAAATATAATTACTGAAAAAAAGTCAGAGGGTTAGAGAAACTAAGAAAAGATAAAAAAAAAGATTCACAAAGTTTAATTTAATGATAAGTGTTCAATTTAGATGCAAAAAGTATTCCATTAACATCATTTTATGCGCAGAAAGAATGACCTTATCGATGATTTAAGATGATGTACATAGTGTTTATGTTTTATGTTGCATGGAACGTCATTATAATATCTAGGTACTTTAATAACCTTGCGGTTAAGTTCGTTTTGAGAAATCTTATTGCATGTTTTTATGTGTAGAGTGTTTTAGTGGAATCCTGTCTAGAGATGATCATTCTAACAGATAACTCCAATTTGCATGCATTTCAAGAATAAAATAACACCTATTTCATATTATTTGACAAAATTCCTCTCAATTTTGGGACTAATATAGTTTCACTTGGTCTCACTAACTAATTCAAAGCGACTCTTGCGTATATCATAAAAAAACTCCATAGTGCGTCTCCTAAAATTTTTTTCTGAAATAGTTTTTAATATTCCCACCTTTACGGAACGGCGGCGGTACAAAAAGGCTATAAACATAAACGTTCCTTATCATAGTTATGCTGCAGCTCTTTCTTACGCATTAAATAATGATGAGACAAAAGATGAGACATTCGTAAAATGTGTGTCTCATCATTTATATCACTAATATTAAATATGTAAGAAAGATATGCAGCATTATTGTGATAAGGAACATTTATGTTTATTGCCCTTTTTGTACCGTTTTTTATTGCCAATCCGTAAACGTGAAAATATTTAAAGCGCCTAATAGTTTCAACTTAAAACGATAGAGACATTAATGTTATAACGATTCAAAATTAAATCCTTCACAAAATATACAACTTAGTAAAAATAATTTCTAGAAAATATCTATTAGGCATGCGAAAGAAGAAAGAGAGGAGAAAAATCAGCGGAAATAGTACCTACCTACACTGAACATTTTCTCATTCCGTGTTTTTCAAATACTGAAATAATATAGAACCTCTACAAATACTTAACAACTTCCGTCTCCGCGAGAAAATTCTCTTTGTTTTGGCAAGCGAAATTAAATACTTTTTTAAAGTATTGAATATCCCTCCACCGTGCGCCTTTGGATTGGCGTAATGGGGTTTACGTTTCATAAAAGCAATTCTTGGAACTATTCCGAGAAATGTATTCATAGAGTTACGGAGCCATTCGGGAGACGCATTGTGATACCGTTCGTGCCCCCTTCCACCACTGGGAAAGAGCACGAGCGTACCGAAAAGGACCTCCACTAATAATAATATAAGAAAAATTATGAGTAAATTCCTAACTAGAGCAGCTTTCCGGAATGTTTAATCTAGATTTTCTTTGTTTGTTTGATAATGTGTGCCGTAAAAAAATGAACAAAAAGTCTATGATAATAATGTTAATCCTTTCTGAATATAAAAGAAAACTATTTATTACTCTCTTGTTTTGAGATCTATCTGTGTAAGATTTTAATCGTGGTAAAAGTTTTTAGATTTCTACAACTTTTTATATGGGTTAAAAGTTGGTCAATAATTTTTCAGAATTACAATTTAATTAAGGGCTATTTTTAGTATACAAATGACATTTAAAATTTTTGCTACATTTAACCTGCCATTTCCATACTACTTTTTTCTCAAGCATTTTATTTATTTTAAGCTTTTTTCTCAGCGGGTTTTTGCTTCTGTACCCTGCGGGCAGCAGGTGACCCTCGTAGCTTTGTAACAAACTTCATGTACGAAAATGGTTTTGCATAAAGCGGGCATCAATGATATACTCGAAGTCGGGTTGTGAAATTGAAATTCCCTCGATAAAAAAAAATCGCAAAGTATGCTCCGAAAATTATTTAAAACAAGTCTATTTCTATTATTTTACAAGTTATAATTATGAAAAAATTCACAATGTTTCTTTAAGTAATACTTAAGGTACGTTCTACGAGATTTTTGCTCTATTTTAAACGAGTCGTGTTTTATTAAGCTTTTTCGCCATTTTCGCTGCGATTTCATCACTTAAAATATTAGCGCGCTCTGTCCAACATTCGTAATTACACATCTCTCCATCTTCTTCTTTTTCAGTCGAATAGCGCCGCCTTAAATTTCAACCGTATAGACGCTTGGATATTAATATCACATTGTACCAGGGAAAAACAATATGGCTTACATCGGTGTCGTTTTTTTTTCAGTGGAAAAAATCGAAATTTCAAGGACCAAAACTTGCAAATTGATTGACCATAGAGATCACTATTAAATAGATTTTGCTGCTTTTTTTATCACAAAGAAGCTGAGATTTGGATAATTTCTTCGCTTATTAAACTGATGATTTATAATGTTTTGGTAGAAGTGCCTTTAATAGGTTCGCTTTTTACAATATTTTCGACCGGGTTCAATCTTTGCATGAAAACAATATAATGTCAAGCACGTACAAAACCAAAAATTATCACCATTTATTTAATTCATCAGAATTGGAAGTTCCCTGCACGGACCCGGAACCCCGAATCCGCTTCTCCCCTTTCCCGGTCTGTACGGGCCCCGGGGGAAAAATACACTAGTTTTTCCCGGCATATCTTATGGCCCTTTTGTTCCGTTACCCCGCCGTTAGTTTCATCGCCAGAGGGCGGCCGCCCCTCCCCCGGTTCGGGATTTTCCGGGTTTCCTTTGAATTCGGAATTTAGAATTTCAAATCCCCACCGAACTGCTCCTCCCCGGATGACGTATATGTTTGTTTTTCGGAATGTTACTTTTATAGGTATACGTTGAACCTACCAAACTTTTTAAGAGAGGCATGTCATTTTTGAGCTCTGGCCGGCCACTTTTTACTCTCCGGCGGAAAGTGTCGGTCTATTTATTTAATTAAATCCCTTTATAATAATTTGTGCACTTAATAAGCAAATTACATCGAATAACTATGGTAGGATCCTTCCTTTAAAAAAACTACACCAGGAAAACCAGATGAATAATTAGAAATTAATATTTTTTGGTAGAAAGCAGTAACTTAGTAAAAAAAATTCTGTACTTCTGTAAATTTTTCTGTATGTATATAAGCTCACACAATGTATATTTTGATCGGTTTAATTTTATACCCTGAAGATGCTTGTGTTAAGCGAAACCGGTCGGTAGTAAAAAAATTAAATAAATCTTGGTTACAAACTAAGTTGTTGTGTTATTTCAATTAGAAATTTATAAGTGAAGGTGTTTTAAAAAATGTTATTTTTGCTGAGAATGCTTTTTTAAATATTTTTTGTACGATTCACCAATTTTTTTGAAGATGATTAACTGAAATGATAGTTAGGTATATACTGTAACAGTAAAAACATAAACATTTTTAGTACTGACCTTACAGGGACATAAAAACTTTCGATCCTTAAAGGAAGTATTTTGGAAAAACGTGTTTTTATTCAACCCACATACAAACATTTTATAAGCTTTAGATATTTTTGACAAGTGTATGTAGTTATGTATCTACTATTTAATAAGAAGTAGAAAAAAGCGTGTTTTCTATCTACATACATTATCAATACGTAATACCTACCTATCCAACAAAACCGCCTTTGGCCGACCTACCTGTGGTAGGTTCTTCGCTTCTAGTAAGTATTTGAAATTATTTTTATAGCCTTAAAGTTTATTTCTTAGGAAACAGATAGCGAACCTATCAACTCAATTACTTTAATTGATATGTAACGTCCCTTGTCTTTCAATTTAAGCCGGCCTGACGGTACTGATAGGTACGGTCTAATGTGTTTTTTCGGAAAGGAGGTTCCATCTTACATCTGTATCAGCATCCTTATTATCTTATCCATCTCATGGTCCACGGAATAGATAGAAGAGGAGAAAGAAGGGTAAACTTGTGGAAGTAATAATATAACCTTTTCCCATTTATTTTCCCTTAGGGACGGCGGGTAATCATCGCATGGTAAAAGTTACTCTGAAAGTCTCTTTTTTGTTGTCTTTCTATTCCGAAGCGCTTGTTCTACCTATGTATGTTTAAGTGTCCAACTTCTCGCAAACTTTGGAATTGTAACAGGGAATAAAAAAAAACTGAATCATACTAAGCACTCTTAAAGAAATTTGTTTCATAGCGGCGAACGTGGAAACTTTTCTTCATTGAGAGATGAAAATAAAATTGAATTTGGAAAACATGTGCAGGAAGGAAGTACCATCCAATATGAAAATAAATATTCTATATTAGGTCAGGAATAAATTGCGTTTTTTTCAATTTGTAAGTTTTCTCATAAGTCATTAAATATATAGTAGAGTAAATCAACGGTCCCGAAGAACAATGTCAGATATGAAAAAAATTGGAAATCGTCTTGTTGGCTTATTTTAAATCCTTTTCCGTGATTTAGAGGTCTGTATTTTCGGAATTTTCTATGAAATGTAATGAAATACATGTATATTTTTATATGCTAATATTTCTTAATCTCTATTTTTTAAGAAATATAATGAAATATATGTACAGTTTTATATGCTGAATATGTAATAAAATGCGTGTATATTTATATATTGTATATTTCTTGATCTCAAAAACAGTCAAAATGCAGAAACGCAACTTTAAAAAGCGTTATTCCAAAACTACAAAATTACAATAAACACATTTTTTTCAGGACCGTCGAAATCATTTACATTAAAAGTTACTAAAATTCAACGTAGATAATTATAAGTTCAAGTACGTTCAACAATAATCAGAGGTTACTATGTTAGAAACACATTTATTTGTTAAGCTACAAAGGGTAGGAACTAGGAACCTAACCTAACATTAGTAAAATAATTTAATCGACAAATTTTGTTAAGGACGGGTATTTGTAGAAATCATAAGAAAATTCACGGCATGCCAGGTTAGGTTATGAACATTAAAATTAAAATTGATAGGTATCTTATCGACTGAATTGAGAAGGATTAAAATTTATCAAAATATCTTGTGGGTACATATTGAATATAATGAATATCTTAAGAATTTTTCCCTCTCCAAATAATTGCCCACAACAAGCAATAACTCCAATACCTACACAGATGTCTTATTCCAGGAATAAAATCCATTCCGTAACTCACACGACACAAACAAAATCGTCCATTATTCCGAGTTTTACTATTTTGTCACATCACTAACGAAAAAAAGAATCTTTGTGTCCGGAGACACAAGAAGCCCAGTCGTAGAATCGTTGTTTATTCAATTTCAAAAAATAAATCATGATTCCACATAAAGGCTTCACGAACCCTTTCAATGGTGGGCGAGCAGTCCGAAGCTTTATTGTTAGACTTTGCTTTCAGTCTTTGAAATATGTCAGACATAAATCTTACGCTTTTTGACCCACACAAGTTCGTCTGCTGACGACCTAGAAAGAGGTAATGTACATTTAACATCTACGGGTGTCTGCCACGTGTGTTTAATGTCTCTAGGCTTAGTAGGTCATGAGTCAAGAGCAATTGGATGTAATAAAACAGACAAAATGGGGACAAAGAAAAAATGGTTTGTTCTTTTTTAATGTGTTTTATATGCGTACTACACAGACGTTTCTTAGTAGGAGTATGCAGCTTATACAATGTACCTACCTCCATTCAAATGTTGGCGAAAGGCAGTATTTATGCATTCATGGACACCTATTTTGGATACCATGTACGAAAATTTCTGATAGTATCAACCTTCTTTATTATCTCTCAATTATAAGGTTAATTTTTCAGAACTATTTAAAAAATGAAATAAAATACCTTCTCATATTGCATTTCTTGTGATAGGTACCTACATTTAACTCTGTTTCGTAAATAGATCTGAACAGCCAGTTAGAATACTTCCACATACGTCTTTTACAATGACTCGTAGGTACCCCTGATTTATTCAGTTGAGAGTTTCATTGTTCAATACCTTTTTGAGTATATTTTCTGGTAAAAAAATGTCTTTCTGATTTTTCTACATAAATATATAAAACCTTATTTTAAACGCAAAATGACTTTTTTCACGTATTTTTTTTAAATCATTAAAATGTATCAAATGTATAAACGAAACAAAGTAAATTAACATAGCGGATTCAATGGCTTTTCATGTGCAAATAAAGCTCCATAAACCGGAATTTAAATTCATTTGAACACACACTTATCACGAATGAATTGGTAGACAAAAATAACCGTGTTTTATGGGTCATTTACTGCTCTCCGCGTCACCCAAATGGCCTCGTAGATTTATGCCCAATACGGGAGCTTTTATGACCTGCAAAGTGGTCGTATATGTCATACAAACTATACCTTTATTGACAGACATCTCAAACAGTTTTTTTTCACTCCGCTATTTTATCGATTTCGCGTCGGCAAGTAGTGAAGGCTTAGCGCTCTTGTTTGACTCCTTTGGAACATTGCAGCAGCGCTCAGTCGGCCATAAACCTGTAAGAAAGAAAATTCCGTGAAACTGGATTTGAGATTGTACACAGTACTTTATGTGAAAGGATAAGAATCCATTAAACAGTGGCGGCTGTTAAATTTAATTGGCCATTGATTTCCTATGTTGAATTGGTTTTTGAGAATTATATTATTGTAATAATTGAAACCATTATAAGTGATTACCAACACGCTTGTTTTTATTCGACGATATTTCAATCGATAATGAAATTTATTCCATTAGAAAAATTGAGTTTCAAGCAGATAATATCGACATGAAACTACAAATAAATTTTTTAACATTTACTGAATTCATCCGGTTGCATATTATGCTTGGCAATATGTTAAGTTGTGAAAAAAATAAGTAGGAACCTACCTACGTACAATACTTTATAGTTAAAATTGTACTATTTTTGTAACATTCGAAAGTAGTGTTTTTCATTGAAAAAAAGTATGTGTAAAGTCTAAAGTATTTTTTTTAATATGAACCAAAGATGACATAGTTTCTAATGGAAATTATTTTCCTCCGAGTCTCTTGTGTGATGTTAAAAAATATTTTTCACTGATTAATAAAATGTTTTAACTAAAGTTAGGTAATTTATTAATATTTAAGCGAAAAATCATCATAGTTGTAATTTCCTACCTAGGAAGGTATGCGCAGATGAAAAAACTGATTAAATTAATATTATTCATTGATTAATAAAATATTTTAATGGAAGGTAGGTAATTTGTTAATATTTTACAAAAAAAAATCATATACCTTCCTATCTAAGAAGGTACATTCAACTAAAAAAACTGATTAAATTTATATTTTTCTTTGATTAATAAAATATTCAAACTGACGGTAGGTAGTTTATTAACATTTTATCGAAAAATCATCATAGCTATACCTTCTTACCTAGGAAGGTACATTTATGTGAAAAAATTAATTAAATTTATAGCCTAGGTAAAATGGTAATAAGTTATTGTGATATACCTAACAAACGTGTGTGCTATTTTTCAATTATTTAATAAATAGATATCTACTTAAGAGAATGTGATAAAACCTTAGTGTTTTCCTTAAACTAATATAACAATTTCAACTAATATGCCTGATAGTTACTAAATACCTATCAAAGTCTGCAGAGGTCGGTAGTGGGTAAAGGAAAAATATGTACTTTCAAATAACGCATTAATTTTACAAGAATTTAGTTTATTTACCGAAGTTCCCAAAATAATAATTGTCAACATGATGATTCAACATTTCATCAAAAACAAACGACCATTCCCGCCGAGAATGAAATTCCGGAAACGGCGCCATCACTCGTTCGACACAACTTCCCGTCGGCATCCGCTTCCGGCAATGCTCTTCCCTCGTAAAATCACATAACCCAACCAGCAAAAAACAGAACATGCTTTCAAGCAATGATGGGAACCCTTACCAATGAACTATAGATACTTCCTCAAAAATGGAAAAGAGTGGAAAAACCACAAAAATTCAATCTTATCTTGAGAAACTTTTTCAGAATTTTTCAACCCTTGTTTGTAAGTGGCTTGAGTTTTCTTACAGTTTTTAGACTATCGGTGGAGTAGTAGCAAGGTTAAGACAAAAGCTCGTCCCGAGATTCCGTGAAGCTCTTTTGTGTCCATCAGGGCTATTTGAGCGTTCATTAAGTTCCGCGAATGGAGGCCGATTATTGCTCAGTCCGTTTAGCAGACATTTCTTTTCACCACGCTACCATTCGGTCCCTCCTCCGCAGGATGTAGGAGATGAATTCCCTTCTGAAACAAAAGAAATATATTTGTATTCCACTCAAAGGATCTTCAAACATTTGAAAATAATAAAAGCTAATGGGGCGGGAATAATTTGTAACAGAGTTCAATCAAGCTATCATTGAAATCGAAAAAAATCGTCTGAAGCCTTTTACGATTTATGCAACGAGATTGGTGGTAAATACGTAGATCGGAACCTACAATAACTATTTGGTAATTTGAATAGCGCCATTTATGTTCAATAAAATGACCTCAAAGGCGTATAGTTAGGTACCACTATTGTATCTGTGGTAAGATTTTTTTTTTTTTTTCCATGGCTTTTCACCCCAATGGAGTGTTCTGGCCAGTGTCAAGTGAATGATTTTATGAGTGTAATTTTGTGAGTGTAATTTTGGGTTAATATTTACAAATTTAGTTTCAATAACAAGAACCTATCTACATTATATTGTGGTAAGATTCATTAGAAAGGTTTTTTTTTCATTTTTGTAGTGCGGCTTTTGTACAATAGATCAAAAAACATCACAGACAAAAAAGAAGTGCAATGTTCATGAAAGTTTCTAAAGGATTTTCCGCTTTATTGTATTACTAGCTTTTCCCCGCGGCTTCGCTCGCATGGTATTACGGGAAATTACTATAGCGCTTGCACTTATCAATTATCTCCCCCCCCCACCCCACCCCCATCCCCTCCCGCATTCCATATATTCATTCCCTTACATTCAGTTTTCAAAAATCTCGCCTACCACCTAAATTTCATAATGCTATAACTCAAAGAAAAAAAGAATTACTAATCCAATTTTGTTCATTCGTTCGGAATTTATGCGCTTCGGTATACAAACATTTCGGATGTTTATTTTTATTTAAATATTTGGAAGTTCGTTAATATAATAAAAAAATACTCTATTTATCATTCAGTCTTTATAATCGTTACGAATTATATTTTTAATATAGGAACTCTCCTCTGACATTTATTCCAAGCTTGTCCAAAAAAAAAACGAATTCTAATATTTGAATTTTCTGCAGTAGTAGCTGACTAGTAGACTGAGTACCTACCAGCATAGAGCCCAAAAATATATCAACATTGTTTCCATGGAAAAGATTTTTTTCTGACATTAGCAAAAACTCGCTTTTGTTAGCGACAGAAAACGTATAACAAATATAATATATTAATATTTATAATTTCATAACGCCAGAGCTTACCATCATATACAACCTGTAGTCTGCGCATATAATTTAGCTTTATATTGGTGAAAGAATTATTAAAGTCTTTATATTGTGTTATGCGTGAAAAGGTCATAAACAAACTCGAGCAGTTTCGCATTTATAATATTAGATATTAGTATGGATAAGCCCACATAACACCTACAATGAGTTGAGAAAAACCCCACTTAAAAAGTTTACCCTCTCTAACTACAATTTGATATTAGGTACATATTATTTTTTTATAAATGGGTACATTGTTTTAAATCCCATCTATGTAAATTTAACTTTGGCTAAGTTCGCCGTCCAAAAGTCTTAGATGCTCAAATACATAATTTCTGGTCTACATACATTTATTAATAATTATTTGAAAATGATGACTGTAATTAAGAAAGTAAAAAAAAGTATTACGTACGAAATATATATAAGAACCTACCTGCGACGCAGTAAGTAGGTATAATGCACACTCAGTTAGTTATATATATAACTACTAGTTACCCCGTAAGTTATTAATAATACCCAATTTTCTACCTATGTTATGTACCTAATGAACTATGATATTAAACTTTCTCCCGGCTACCAAAACAAATGTGGTGGAGGAAGTTGCTAAAGGACTAAGG
This sequence comes from Glyphotaelius pellucidus, assembly GCA_936435175.1. Taxonomy (NCBI): domain Eukaryota; kingdom Metazoa; phylum Arthropoda; class Insecta; order Trichoptera; family Limnephilidae; genus Glyphotaelius; species Glyphotaelius pellucidus. The sequence continues at coordinate 5,863,809 of OW386552.1, read as the reverse complement.
GATGTTGGAGGGTAGAAGTAGAAGGCCCGGGAGGAGAACCTTCACCCCTCGGGGATAGGTTTCTTAGACGCAATAATGTCATTAGGTTCAGATCATTTGGTCCAAACGTGCTTGCCCTAACTCCCGATCAAAAGCATCTAGCGACGATTTTCAATGTTTGAAAAAACGCTGAGTTTTTATTCATTTTGCCTTCGATTTTCAGGAACCTGGCCTGGAAATATAAAACTATTAAAGAACTAAAATTGTTTAGTTGAAAATGTCTTTATGGAGCAGAATCTTGTTCTTATTTTATTTTCTTTTGTGGTAGGTTTTCAGTGAGATATTAGGATTCTTTTAACGGCAAATAAACCTACAGGTATTTGAATATATGAATATTTGTTTTATAAATACTTTCTTATGGTTTTTATTAAGAAGTCCTCCTGTTAATGCAAATATCTATCCAAAGAGAGTTTGTTTTTAAGCATTCTGATTCCGAGGTTGCTGATTTTTTTCACACTTGACCTTCAAAACAATGGGAAGATCAGTGTCTATAGAGATTTCGAAAAACCGCACAATCCTCTTTTCCCACCCTATTTTTATTATTGATGAAATTTGAGCACCTAACATTCAAAATAAAAGGAAAATTTCTGTCTACATCTGATTTCGACAAACTCTGGGTAAATGTCGTGCAACGCCGGGGATTTCAGCTTGTTTATGACGAAGAAAATTATTAAAATAACAAAACATTTTCTTAGAATCGTGCAATTTCCACACCCCCTTGAAAAATTATAAAAAAATTATGAAAAAATGAAAAATAGCTTATAACCTAACTAACTAATTTTTATCATCACTTTTAAAGAAGGTGTTAAAGTTGTATGATTATGAGTTGTCCGGTCACAAATAAAACAAGTCCACCGATATTTCAACATTTCATATAGCTACCTAGGTTCAAACCTATCTATATGAATTCGGGAAATTTATTTTATGCGTACTTATATCTACCTAATCAAATATACACATGAATCATATTTATATTTGAAAAATTAACTCATTACTCTTTACCAAAATGATTTTATATGTAATTTTTAATTTGACTAAACTTGTATTTTTGTTGTTTCACACACACATTGGTAGGTCAGTATATTTTAAGAATATAATTTTAAATTTGAATATTCACTTTGCAGTAGTGTTTATGTAAGTATGCATTTTGCGATCCTTTTCTTATCTTCTCTCTATACACATTAACGATTTATATTTTAATTACTTAGTTAAAAGTAAAAGTCTTAATCAGTGTAATTGTAAGTTTTGATGCCAGATTAATATGCCGATATCGATTACTTGTTTCCAACACACAAAATAATTTTATCTTAGTGTTCCTAATGAACCAAAGGCATTGAAAATATTCCAAATATTTTGCGAATAAAGCCTCCGCAAGGCGGTGGTAGTACATCACCCCCACCCTCCGCAAGTTAGTGGGAAATCTACGAAGGCTAACTCAGCAACTCCGGCCATATTTTTTGTCCCACTGTGCTAAAAGCCACCAAACTACACTTACGACATGTTTACGAACTCGATTGATACAAGTTACGAGGAGTTACCCACACACAACCATGGCACATAATAATACGCAGACCCTCGTGTGTAGGTATGTGGGTATATGCGTGTGTGTATGTGCGTGTTCATAAGAATCTATACTCACGTCATACCAGTAGCGGTCCGGGACTCTTCAGGAGGAAGTGAGGAAGAGTGCTAAGATTGAAATGTATGACATTGTGGATGTTGTTGAAGCTGAAAAAATATATACGTACAGATTTACTTTCAAAATTAGTTCGAAGATTTTTTGGGAAGGCACAACAATGATATATTTTTCAAACTAGCAAAAGGTCATGAACCGTTATTGCGTCGAATGTTCCCAAACGGCAAGTACTTAAGATGAAGCCATTCGAAATAATGCAAAATCATACAAAATCATGTTTTGAAAATTTGATCGCTTAAAAGTATTATAGACTAGCTTTTTCCCGCGGCTTCGCTCGCATGGTATTAGGGGAAATTACTATAGCGGTTGAACTTATCAATTATCCCCCCTCCTCCCCACCCCCACCCCTCCCGCATTCCATACATTCATTCCCTTACATTCAGTTTTCAAACATCTCGCCTGCCACCTAAATTTCATAATGCTAGAGCTCAAAGAAAAAAAGAATCATCCAATTTTGTTCATTCGTTCAGAATTTATGCGCTTACAAACATTTCGTATGTTTATTTTTAATTAAATATTTGGAAGTTTGTTAATATTAATTATATAATTAAAAAAATACACTATTTATTATTCAGTCTTTATAATCATTACGAATTATATTTTTAATGTAGGAACTCTTATCTGACATTTATTGCAAAACAGAAGCTTGTCCAAAAAAAACAAAACATATTCTAATATTCGAATTTTCTGAATTAGTAGCTGACCAAGGGGTTGAGTATCTACCAGCATAGAGCCCACAAATATATCAACATCGTTTCCATGGAAACGATTTTTTTCTGACGTTAGAAATAACTCGCTGTTGTTAGCGACAGAAAACGTATAACAAATAAAATATATTAATATTTATAATTTCATAATGCCAGCGCTTGCCATCATATACAGACTATAGTCTTCGCATATAATTTAGCTTTCTATTGGTGAATGAGTTTTCAAAGTCTTTTTATTGGTTAATGCGTGAAAGCGTCATAAACGAACTCTAACAGTTTCGCATTTATAATATTAAGTATGGAAGTATGGATGCTTCATTTAAATACTGAGTTTAGAACATATCTTGGTTCTTAAAAATATCGTCATTTTTTTAGTAAGTCTTTTAACCCTAGAAAAAAATAAAGTAATAGGTCTGTAAAAAATACTTTCAAGTGCAAACTCTCATACTTATAAACCCCTTTTCGGATATGTTTTTATTGTATAATGTGTCAAATTCAGTTTCTTTTATGATAATCGTAAAAAAAATTATATACACGCCAGAACTTCACAAAATAAAATAAAATATGCAATTTCACGTTGTTATTTCACAATACGGCCGGCAGTCGACGAATTTGGATTTTCAAAATGAACTCTATACCGTCCACCGAAGAACTACTGACTAACCCCAACCATTTTCTGTCATTCTGCCCTCGGCCGGAGCGAGGAATAGACGTGCAGGCTCTTGGTTCTGTGAAATCAATTTTAAATTTCCGTTTTATTACAATAAACAATGCGTAAAAAATGAGTTAATATTTTTTTCAGGCCTTTACGAAATCAAGCTGTAATAAAAAATTCTCAAATACCTTATTAAAAATGTAACTATTAATCTCACTATAATAAGATTTTTAAATGTAAAGAACCCGTTAGACAAACTGCTAAAAAGCAGTTTATCGGGACTTTTTGTCTTATATTTGTAAAGTGTTTAAAAATAAATAAATAAAAAAATAAAATAAAATAAAAACCTTTCGAAAAGCTTTTTCTCAAGTAATTTTAAACTCCTCCCATAAAGGGGCGTGAATTCCGATTTCAATTTTTTCCTTAACTATTTGATCGCCTTAAAATTTAAAATAATATTTTTTGACAGGTAGGTACCTATCTACTTTATAGCTTCTCTGATATAATTCATACTGGTCAGTTTCAAAATTTCATTGAACGTGTACAAGTTTGCGCAGGAATACTTCACATCACATTACGCACATCATCACAGACAACCGTACAAGTATGTTTGATGATGTCTACTATAGGTAAAGGTACACCTTAAGTCGGTAAGAAAGGTTGCTAAAAATAGATCAAAATAATATACGCCATTCATTCTGTTAAATTGAGTCCCATAAATTGCAGATCGGTACCATGTTGGTTCAACGGATGCTGCTAAAATATCTAAAGGTGAATTAAAAGCTGGGCAAAGTCCTCCACAAATCTACGAAACAGCAAAAGTCTTCTACGTATCTCGTGAATTGGTCCATAGATCCGGATAATTGGAGGACGGCTAAAGCCTTGAATCCAAACGGTCAGATAACTAATCCAGCCTATTTATCATGGGGCAGTTAGACTGTGAGCCTGCGGGGATTCTGCGAAGGTATATTGCTGGGATTTGGGGATTGCCGCACATTCTAACCGCTTCACGGGGATGTATTATTATTGTGGCACTGTGATGCCAGATCCGTATTAAACGGGGAATCTTCTAAATATTGTAAATATGGAACTATGTGAAAAAATTAAAGTAAATCATAAATGAATATTGTCCAATCCTAAACTGTTTGCGAATTACAGCTTCAGATGCACTTGTTAAGCACTATAAATACTAAAAATGAAACGAAATGATGTTTGCTGAAATTGGGTGAAAATATGTGTAGGAAAACAAGGTATGCAAGGAAAAAAGGATATTAAAGCACTATAAATACTAAAAATGAAACGAAATGATGTTTGCTGAAATTGGGTGATAATATGTGTAGGAAAACAAGGTATGCAAGGAAAAAGAATATTAAAGCACTATAAATACTGAAAATGAAACGAAATGATGTTTGCTGAAATTGGGTGATAATATGTGTAGGAAAACAAGGTATGCAAGAAAAAAGGATAACCAATCATGTACCACTGTATATCTGCGCAGAGGCACACGACACAACATAACATGGTTATATAGTTCCACCGCGATACCTCAATATAATTATAGCCACAGTAGTAGGTAGGGTAGGCAGAGAGGACAGACCGCCAAACAATTCGGTATTGACACACACTCTTTGCTTCACTCACATACATACTGACTATCTATTATTCTGACTTTTGACATGGCCCAAATCAAGTATCTGATTCACTTGATCGTGTCATGTCTTCCTTTACACTACTTTCTTCGTTCATTCGCTCTATATTCTTTGCAAATCTCCACATTTATCACACGATCATACATTACATACGTACGCCTAAGAGATCTCATATCAACAGCATTCAGTTTACTTTCATCCTTCCTCTGCCAGTTCCATGCCTCACTGCCATACATCAAGGTAGGTACCAGGACTCCTCTGTGGACTGCTAGCTTCGCTTCTTTTGACAGGCTTTATTGTTCAATGTAGAAAATTCTGTTTCTTTTATAATAATCACCAAAAAATTGATATTTATGCCCAAACTTCACAAAAAAAAAAAAAAAAATATCCATTTTTGCGTTGTTATTTCACAATACGGCCTGCAGTCGATGAATTTGGATTTTCAAAATGAACCTAATGCCGTCCACCCAAGGACTACTGACTTGCCACACCCATTTTGTATTAGTTCAGCCCCGGCCGGAGCGGGGAATAGACGTATAGGTTCCGCGTCGCTTGGTTCCGTGAAATCAATTTAAAATTTCCTTGTTATTACAATAAACAATGCGTAAAAAAGGAGTTAACGTTTTTTACAGGCATTTACGAAATCAACCTGTAAAAAAAATTGCTCCAATACCTTTTCCAATCTTTCCAAAAGCTTTTTCTCAAGTATTTTTAAACTCCTCCCAAAAAGGGGCGTGACTTCCGATTTACATTTTTTCCTGGACTATTGAATCACCTTAAATTGTCAGACAGAAGGATTTTCACTGACTGGGTATTTCTACATAAAATTTTTAAAGGTGCATTTGAGTGACCAGAATTGCTTGCACTGATAAGCTTTCGGAATGCACAGCGTTTTAAAACATTTCAGTGCAGAAATTCTAGGACTAATTGGCATACGACATATATGTACATCTTAAGTAATCCTCATTGCCCAGAATACTAATGGAAGGTAATAATGATGCCTGATCAGTGAGTTTATCACAAAATAATACAAAAGATTATTGCTGAGACACTTCAGTTGTGTAGAAAATGTAAGAAAAAGCCCCCAAAAAGGTGTATTAACTAATATTCATTAAATAAAATACAAATAAAAGTCTTTCTGCCGTTTTTGCAACCACTGGACTTGGTGTAACCGGTAATAAAGACACCACGCATACGAGTATTTTCATGCATCCTTTTCACAATTTTTCAAACCCACGTAGACTTTATTATGTAAATAATTTGTGATAGGATTACTACTGTGGGCCGAACGACCATTAGCACCCGAGTTATTGGGCAGTGCCGACATGAAGATAGTCCGAAGGGGATCATACATCAGGGAGCTGTGAGTGCAACCAGCCGACTAACAGAATAACCCTCTTCCAGCGGGGAGGGTGTAATGATAATACCAAATTACTTTCACTGGTACTTACAACGCACACGTGGAAAAATTAATATTGGGACATTTTTATCATTTATTATGAATTAATATTGAGCCTTGTTCTCTTTCCGAATTTTATGCGTGTTGGTTGAACAGTTACATACATATCTATATTATCAAACATATCTAGATATCTACTAAATTCGGTTGTAGGTCTGTATATGAGTGATTGAACAATGGTTCAATGAACTCTGATTTGCTTTGAATTGACAAGGGATAAAGGAAGTTCCGTCCGGTAACGTAATATTTTTACCGAAAAAATTATTTTTATTTAAATTTTCATAATTATCACACCAGATAATTATTTATCCCAGATATTTGAAATATGTATTTCTGTTATTAAAATAACTCATGGTTTATCTTTACAAACTAAGTTAGATTTTATGATAATTGTGAAACCGGATTTATTAATATCGATGGTTTGTTATAATCTACTTAGTATTTATATCTAGTTTTAATAAATTAGTAAAGAATTTAATAGGTAGGTACTAAAATATTATATCGAAAAAATGTTCAAATCAAAGAAAAAGTGTTGGAACTTATCTAAATAGTATAGGTACCCAGGTAATAATATCCTATCAACACAAAGTTACTACAAATGTGTCAAAAAATAAAATGGTTCATTTCAGCACATTCCAGAGAAAAGATACTCCCAGTATCGCCCTAGTGAAACTACAAATAATTGAAACTTTGCTTAAAGTAGCTTTAGCCGTATTTGGTGACAAGATCTAAATAGCCAGGTATTTTCCCCCTTCCTGTTCTCCATATTCATCTCCTCCGCACTAGCTTTAGCTTAACAATGTATTCCAATCGGGGATGGAATAGGGTAAGGCATTGCCTCCAAACGTTTGGGAGCAGTTTGGGACTCTTGCGCAATATTCATATTACAAATATATTTTGCTCATTAAGTGTTACAATACCCAACAACATCTTTTGCAAACTTCTATTTGCTGAACTGTAAGTAAATTAAACCTTAACAATTTTATATTGAGTGCCCTTGAGGTGATTCTTCACGAAAACGGCGCTATATAAATTAACAAAATATTATTATTAAATTTTACATCTACTTAAGTCCACATCCTCTAGCTAATTATTTGCGTAGTCATTTGAGTTTTTTTATTTAATTTAGATTTTGAACACTCGATATGACGTAATTTTATTTCTGGCGTTTCCGTTTTTTGTTGGTTTTAGGAAGTGGTTTGTGCATTCGTAATGATGATAAGAATCTAGCAAATAATAATATAAAATCAGCGAGCTTGACAAGTTAGTATGTAATTAGAATTTGATCATTAGTCATCTTGATTTAGATGTCTGCTAAATTGCAAAAGACTAAAAGCTGTTTTCTACCTAAATACCAAGCGGATTTGCTTATAACAACTTAATTTCTTAATTACATTTTTTTTAAATGCTGCAGATAAAACAATGATAAACAACTACTTACCAATGAAATAAAATTACGTTTTTCTATAGCAGAACTAGTTCTCAAACGTTGAGCTGTTGAATCATGACTTTTTTTCACCATTTTTCGTCTGGAATTTCCGTTTCGAATAAATATATTATTATCTACGAAATATAAATATAAGGTGAACTATTTAAAATTAAGCACTGTGCTCTCTTTTGGTTCAGTATTGTCGAGTATGAAAAATACTGTATAAAATTCTTCTGTGTAGAATGCGCCTCTAAAATCTGACAAAAAAAATTAAATTTTTTATGAGTAAAACTCTCTTTTTATAACTTTTGAAGGTTATTCCCATCAACGTAATATATCATTGAAGAAGAAGATAACACTTATAATCTAAATGAAAATATGAAATTAAACAAGACACAGAAAAACAGAAAAAAACAATGGTCGCAACTGGGACTCGAACCCAGACCTCTCGTCTAACCGGGACGTGCGCGTTTTCCAATTTCGCTATTGACACCTTCTGTCAAACCGTCATATTTGTCAATCTCATATTTCAAATATTTAGAATCATTAATATTATCTTCAACTAGTTCTTTTTCCATCATTCTAAGAATTGGATCCATCCCTTCCACAGCGGTGCAAGGCGATGGGTCGATAGAGTCAGGCTTGAGAGGTCTTGGTTAGGTTAGGTTATGTTAGGTTAGGTTATGTTAGGTTAGGTTATGTTAGGTTAGGTTATGTTAGGTTAGTTTATATTAGGTTAGGTTATGGTTAGTCTCTACCAATCCGGCTCGCAGTAGGTGGGCAAACGCATTCGCCAAACTAGATAAACCTCTCCCATGAATCCGGACACCCCTACTAAGTCATCAAACATAGCAAACCACTTGGGATAACGGTACAGGGCGGTACCCGTATCGGCCTCCCAAATTATTAAGCATTGTCTCAAAAACACATTTACGCGAAGATATTTGATTCGCAAAAATTGCGCATTACCTAATATGTAGGTACTGATGACATACTCTTTCTTATATTACGAACAGGTTATTACATTTTGAATATGATAAATAAATTATTGAAAGGTTTTCAAAATGTCCATAAGATAATAATTTGCATTAACAAGGCTACTCCTCCATTGATTTCTTGCATTTAGTTCGGTTAATGCAATTATTCCGATTGGCGCTGCGAACAAATTCTCCAGCCGATAAAATGAATATTCATTACAGTAATATAACGAACTTGTAGAATACATACACGCATTTAGTATGAACATACAACACATGCAAAGTGAACAGCATTGCATACATCAACATGAAGGACTCTATACGTACCGCAAACAGTTGAATAAAGCTCTGTTCAGAAGGGTAAGTTTTCGTATGAGATACTTTTTCTCGTGCAAGTAGATTTTCGATTTTTTTCGACTTTCTTACACTCTCTGTGGCAAAATGGTTTAAGGTTTTTATTTTTAGACGGGAAGTACCCAGCAGGTAATCAATTATCGCTGAGACGCAAAAATATATTTACAAGTTTGAATTAATTTCATATGCGAGTGCAGAGTGGTGCCGTAGGTACTGATATTTGATTTTTTTTTACATTAACTCCACACAAGAGGCCTTGAGGAAAATAATTTCCCTCAAGGCCTATGTCATCTGAGATGCTGTGTGGAGGGTCTTTTTGAGGATAGGAAGGAATGAAAATTGGTCTTGAAGAGACCCATGTTGTAAGAAGGAGGAAACACAGAGGCCGGCAAATCGTTCCACAGCCGAGCTGTTGAACACAAGAACGAATCGAAGAAGCTACCCGTTCTCGTGACAAATTTCAACCGTGTACATATATGTTGGGTACGAGTTTGGCGTGTTTCCCGACCATGCACCGATGCCGAAGGGATCAATGACGCTAGTTCCTCCGAGTATCTTCCGGTAGAACAAGGATAGCATTCCCACCCGACGCCTGAGCTCTAAAGGTTGCAATCCGTTTGTTAAGTTAGATAATCTATCAAACGGACCGCCCGTTTCTGCACAGAGTCGAGGGTTTTTTTTTGGTTTTGGTGCTTATACCTAAACTTTAAATCTGAAGGTAAGTAAGATAGGGAGTCGTGTAATTTTACGCTGCATCTGTACAAAATGTCTATTATACCAACGAATAAACAAATTGGTACACTTTATAGAAATCAGTGTTAGATTCTCGGACGAAGCTAGGAAGTAGGCAACTAACAACTAGATAGTAATAAAAAAGTACAAATTTTAACCTCAAGATAGATACACACTTTGAGAGGCGGGTATGGGCTCCGGGAACTCTCTCTGCCACAGGTCACGTCAAGTGGTTCGCTACATCTGGGGACTTCAGGGGTGCCCGGGTTCAGAGGGTAAAGTTTGTCCCTGTCTGGGTAGCGGATGCTTTTGCCCGTCACCTGCGGCCCGGATTGGGAGAGACACTTCTTCTCTCCTTCACTTACTCAAAAAAAAAAGACCCCCCACACAACATCTCCAAAGCTGACATAGGCACTCGCCACTGCTGATCGCTACAGCTGATGAAATTATTTTTCTCAAGGTTTCCTGAGGAGTTATGGTTAAAAAAATCACTTCATCTTTAGCTAAATTCAGCCGTTTTCGGAGTTTTCAATTGCCAATTATTGGACTTTATTTCTGTACTAGCTTTTCCCCGTGGCTTCGCTCGCGTGGTATTAGGGGAAAATTTCTGAAGCGCTTGCACTTATCAATTATCCCCCCTCCCCCCTTCCCGCATTCCATACATTCATTCCCAGTACATTCAGTTTTCAAACAGCTCACGTGTCACCTAAATTTCATAATGCTAGAGCTCAAAGAAATAAAGAATTATTCAATTTGCTGCAGTCGTTCGGAATGTATGCGCTTACAAACATTTTGGAGATTTATTTTTATTTGAATATGTGGAAGTTTGTAAATATAATAAAAAATAACACATTTTATTTTACAGTCTTTATAATCATTACGAATTATATTTTTAATATAGGAACTTCATCTGACATTTATTCCAAAACATAAGTTTGTCCAAAACAAAGAAAACATATTCTAATATTTGAATTTTCTGGAGCAGCAGCCGACCAGTATATAGGAGGCTGAGTTTATATGGCAACGATTTTTTTGTCTGACGTTAGTAATAACTCGCTTTTGTTAGCGACAGAAAACGTATAACAAATATAATATATTAATATTTACAATTTCATAACGCCAGAGCTTATCATTATATACAGCCTATAGTCCTCGCATATAATTTAGTTTTCTATTGGTGAAAGAATTTTTAAAATCGTTTTATTGTTTTATGCGTGAAAACGTAACAAACTCGAGCAGTTTCGCATTTATAATATTAATTATGGATGCACATTAATTTCAACCAATTTGTCGAAAAATGGACAGCACTAAAAGAGTCCCTTTGTGAACGAAGCTTAACGCTACATACACGTCTGTAGGTACTCGTCCTCTACAGCACTGTGCTCCGTACAGCAGCCCTATGGTGCTATGGTGCTTTGGCTATGTGCTCTGTGCTACACAGACCGCAGGGTTGGAAGTCGTGTAACAACGGGACTAATGGGAACAATGAATATTTATTGCTATTAATTGTAGCAGACTATTAACTTCACCATTGCAGCAGCGTCCAGACTGGATGGTTAGGTACTTCTCTGGGAGTTGTGTCCATATTTAAATTAGAAATGTTTTGAGCTTCTCACCACAAACTAAATGTTCCTAATTATTTTATTCATTTATCTATCTTGTCCGCTAGTCTTAACACGTATTATAGCCGTTGGATAATATTATTACTAAGCTACCGAATTAATGCAGATAAAAATTTAATATAAATACATAATTTGGGATAATGCGGATGTTATCATTTATGATAAAGATTAGTGATGCAACGGAAGTGTCTTAACGGAAGCAGAAACGGAAACAGATGTCAAAAGTAAATCTTAGCGGAAGCGGAACCGGAAGCGGAAGTGTTAATGCTATGAAGAAAAAGCACAATTTTATTTTTTAAGATTTGTTTAATTAAATTTGTATTTTGTATTTTTAGTATTCGAAATTAAACAGAGATAAATTATATTTAATAAAAAGTAATTTGGCTGCTTTTACACCTTTGAGTCTGATGGGGGTATTTGTGCGCATTTACTTTCCACCACATAAGGGGATCCTCATGGAGAGGTAGTCTCTTCTCTTTCTTGTACTCCCGAAGGTGTGACTGTATCTCTAAAAATAAATTGTCACCATCGTCACTTGTAGAAGATTTCTCCTCCTGGTCTTCATTTACACTTAACATCGATCCCAATATTTGTAATGATGATGATGATTTTGAAGTAGAAGGCTGCACTTCGATATCTTCAATCGCAAATTGAGTTCGGCTTCTTTTGGGGGAAGGTACGCGGTCTTCATCTTGGATGGAATTGGATTGTCTGGTTCTAATTGTAATAGTGTTAATTGTCGCATTAAGTAATTTAGATTCAACCTGCTCTGTAATGCTGCTGGTAAAAAAATGCGATTTTTATCGCAGATCCAAATAAGTCGCGATAGTGTATTTATCGTCTTCCACCGGGTTTCTTCCGTTTAATGTTCTGTTATGAAGTTTGCGGAACCGGAAACGGAAGTGAAAAAACTTGCGGAACTTCTGCAGAAGCGAAAGCGGAAGCAGAGTTCTGTTGCAACACTAATAAAGATATGAATACATCTGAACTAGTCATAAGTATATCTGTATTTTAAAAATCAAGAACGCGGAAGAACGGTTTCTTGAAAAAAACCCAATGTTTTAATAAATCAAAAGCAGAAAAAACTCAACCGATAATACTGTCGACAATATCGGCTTCAAAAAAGAAAAGAAGCCGTTTTTTTTTAATTGAAATATGCTGAAAAAAATCTTTCATAATATATATTTTTTTGAAATAACTTACAAAAAATGTTGAGCATCATAAAGAAAGTTATTTTATGTGATTCTACAAGTCCTGCTGCAGTTTGACAGAAAACAATTTCATTGGTAACCTATTGCTATTTTTAATATTAAAATAATATTTTATATTACAAAACATATCTATTTTAATGTATTTTCAGTCAGTCGGGTATAATATATCTAGATTTGTAATTATTTATACCTGATAGCACAGTTTCCAAATAAAATAACGCTAGGTTTCTTGTATTGTAATTATTGGTCTACCTACTATAATGATTAATACTATTAAGAATATTTAAAGTCGTGATGTTAGAAAAGAGATAAATTAAATAATGGAGACAGATACACCTATGTAGGGAGGTAGGTAGAAGAATAGACAAGTAAGATATTTACTTTGGTAGGTAGGTGCCCACCTGCTGATGCCTAACTCAGTACTGATTTTGATTTAGTACCTACCTATAAAATAATACTCTATTAACAATTTGGGAGGCGGGAATGGGTACCGCCGCCCCGGGAACCTTTATTGGATAACCAACACCTCTGCCATAGGTCACCCCAAGTGGTTCGCTACGTTTGGTGATTTAGCAGGGGTGCCCGGGTTCATGGGGTGAGATTTGTCTAGGTCTTAGAGGCGGATGACCAGGACACACTGAACCCCAGATTCCTACCCATCCCTTAAACCCTTTTCCTCTCCTCTCCTTCCTTTCCTTAAAAAAACCCTCCACACAGCATCCCCAAAGACGACATAGGCCCTGAGGGAAATTATTTTCCTCAGGGCCTCCTGTGTGGAGCTCATGTAAAAAAAAAAAAACAATAATTAGGACAATATTAGTCACACAAAGATAGTCACATCTAGGAATCGAAATCCGGATTTTTGCCTTGCCGGAGCGGAACTCTGCCACTGAGGTAATATGACCCTATCCGATTCGGTCATTTTTAACTGCATCATTCTTCGACTAAGAAATACCAACATTATCTTCATTTTCTTAATGTATGATTGCAAAATTCAACTCGAACTAAATGCTATCTAGATAGTGTATTGGATAAATTTATTCATTTTTATTTTATATGCGACATCTATTGATTTTTTGCAAGTTTAGAATGATTCCTGATATGACCATATCTTTTTCTGATTTTTCTGTTTCAGATTTTCGATTGAAGGTAGCTAATATTGTCTTCATTAATTAAATATTACAATTTGAGGTTTCACTAATTAAGTTAAGAATAAAAATAAATAAATATTAATTTAGGGGTACTTCATGGAATCACGTTGTATATTTAATAGTGAAGGACTTTAGTATTGAATAAATATCTCCACCTCCTCAACATAACATATGTTTATAAAATACGCGCAGGTACAATTGGTAGGTTACATATATATAATATAAATATTATTACAATACCTAGACGCTAACATATTCCGAATTCGGAGCCACGAATGTAGAAATAGTAGACAATAATGACTCCATACAGTAACATACACCGTTAAGCTTTTAACGCTAAATGAATGGAATTGTAATTAATGAAGGTACAGGGATTTCTAGCTCCAGTGCTGCCAGTAAGTTGGTTCGCTGTGCAGCAGTAGGGAAATTATTTTCTTTCCCTATTTTTTAATTTGGAGTAACACTGAAACAGTTTATTTTGCTTTAGAAAAAAATATGATGTGTTTACTTAATGCTCTTTAAAAATCATTGAATGGGGAAGATATCACTAATGAATCTTTTTTTATATGAATAACTCATAAGAGTCCCATCTACTCCGTGTAGAGCCAGTGAAACTATGGCATCCCTAATAAGGGTATGTTGTGAGGCTGAAGGCAGTGGGGAGGGGGAGGAATTGCGGAAGAGGAAAGTGGGAAAGTACCTGGCTATTCAGATCTGGTCACCAAACACGGCTAACGCCATTTCAAGCAACGTTTCAATTCTGAATGGTGGTCTTACAACATGGCGATACTGAGGGTATCTTCCACTATTTAACGTGCCGCAAATATACTATAGATTATTTTTAAATGAATTAATTGTGAAATAACACAAATTACTCAAATAAAACTTATTTTCCCATGCCGGGATTTCATCCCGCGACCTTCGGATTGCGAGTCAAGAGCCTTTCCCCCAGTTCACGCCGGCTCCGTTCCAATTCAAAAAGAACAAGAAACAGAAAAATACAAAGGTAACGGTCGCAACTGGGACTTGAACCCAGAACATAAGCACCTCAAACAACTCGGCCGTTGAGACCTCTTATTTTTAACATTTTTGACAATCTCAGATTTCAAATTCAAAATTAACAGTTTTATCGTCGACCATTTTTTTCCCACAATTTTGACAGCTACTTCTTTAAATGATAACAATGTTCAAACAACTGGTTTGTAACCTAGGTAGTGTCTTTGAATAGAAATATCAGATTTTATTTATTTGGGACACCTATTGACCTTTTTATATGAATAATCAATTTTTATTAAATTAATGCTGTGTCATATAATAACTTTTGATGATTATTCCCATCAATGTAATAGGTATATCATTGAAGAAGAAGAAAACACCAATAAATAAAAATCTCTTAAAAAATATAGTCCTTGAAATGTAATAAAATCGGCGTAGAACTTTCGAACGCGTTGGTCAATCTATTGTGCAATTATGTATTTATTTTATTTGTATCTAATAATATTTTGTATAGATATTTTAACTTAAGTAATTTCAGGAGATATAAAATTAAGTTTATGTTGAAAATAAGTTGCTTTTAGAAACAATGTAAAGTTTTTAGCTTCACATTATGTAATATTCGAAAAGAAAAAGGGAACATACCTAAGCTACCTACTTTTCCAAAAACCAAAAAAAAATCAATTTGTTTGTGTTTTGTTAAAAGTGGATTACCACCTACCTACTTACTATCCAAAGTTTGTAGAAAAAGCTTTACGGGCCTTTATCGAAAAAAAACTCGTCGGGCCGCTTTCGAAATTTCGAACGCGTGACGTAGCTTGAAGTAAAAAGACTGCCACTTGTTTTGCAGTTAATTCAAATCTCCCAATGGAACATGGATTTCAAGCTACGTCACAAAATCTTAGACAATCACCGCTCTACTTCCTAGATGAGCTAATACAAAAAAAAAAATTCCATTCTCTAGAGATCGGTAATACTTAGGTAAACTCTTATAATATATTATTTACTGTACTTTTAATCAAAGCGTATCTTTAATAGAAGAGGTCTCAATAAGATTCAAATTAATATTGCATTTGAAAAAAAATTTACGTAATATTTTCCGTATTATACATAAATTAAAACGCAATAAAAGCAAACCAACCTCGCATTTAAATAATAGAGATATTTCTTTATCAAAGATTTCAGAAAGCATTATTTAATAAAGCCATTAAAAATCCCCAACGCTTAATTAAGTCTATTGATCTCTACGCTAAAAAGATCTAAAGTTGTTTGCCGATCGTAAATTAGGCCTACAAAAGAATCCACATATTTTTTACAGAGATTTCTATTAGTCTACCTTTTAATTTAGAATTTTTTTTGTATTTGGTAATAACTCGAAGAAAGCGGTATTCCTTATAGATGGAAAGGCAACACTAACGGCCAAGAAAAAAGATACATAGTAGATTTTTTTGAAAAAATACAACCTCTCCGCCCCCATAAGTTAACGAGGAAAAAAATAAATCCCACATTATGGATGGAAATAAATAAATTTAATGTGCCGGGCCCAAAAAACGAATGGAAATGGAAGAATATAGGAGGTATGGTCTTAAGTTGCGTTCACAAAAATATTAGCATCATATTTCTTAACGCGTGAAATTGGACATCTTATTAAAAGTGTTGAAACATTTTTTTGATAGGTATGATCTTTTGGTGAGTTTGGTTGAGCTTTTTTATGAAGTTTGCTCTAACTCATCGTATCTCTCGCTGGCGTACGAATTGGACTTAAGATTTATTCGTAATGGCCGACGTACAACTAACTCCGCCGTAGTAAGAAAATATACTCGTGGTCCGAAAGAAGCGGGTCTCCTTTTCTAGACGCGGCTAGAGCGCGTTGATCCCGGACTTATAGAACGAGGTGGACCGAATATTCATGGTCGCTTTGCTCCGGTGAAATCCATGCTTGACACAATCAAAAAAATCAGGAAGCTTAAAAAGAACTCACCAAAAAAACTTATCATTTATTTGGCAGTAAAAGTGGTTGCAACAGATGAAACGTTCTTTTTTACGAGTGGTGTTATTTTTACAAGTATTTTTATTATGAATTCACCCTCGTCTGTTGAACAAAGGGTGAATGTAAGGTAGACCCCCCACTTTTGGGCATTTGGCCGTATAGAGTTGTCAGGGCGGGGTTTCGTGATGAATTGCCACCGTTTCCTTGCGCTAGAATTGTGTGTGTGTACCTTCCTTTATAGTCATACATTTTGGGAGGGGTGGGTTTGGGGTGGTGGGGTGAGGGGATAAAGGAGGGGGTTGATTCATGCGACACGGAACACAGGACCGCACCGATATAGAATAATGATAATCAAAGAAATATTGCTACACTTTTTTTAAATATTTATATTACGTGTCTAGTTGGATAAATAACATCGTTTATTCACTTGTCATTGATTTAATGTAAACTTGCACTATCCTCACATGCGATCCCATATTGTAGAAAATAACTGAATTCCTATTATTTTATGTAGCAATATGTAGGTCCTATCAAACCCCACAATTAATTTCCACAGATTAAAAAATAATATTTTTTCAGAGTTTGCAAATCGTCTAATTTCTATAGATCACACTTTTAATAAGGACACAGGGGTTAAAATTCTTCACCGGAACAAAAAAAAATAGATAACTTAGAAGCACTTGAAATTAGAAAATCTCTAAATAATTATTCTAGTTTATATAATTTTTATTTTAACTTAATGAGTAAAACCTCAAATTGTAATATTTAATTAAATGAAGACAATAAAAGCGAAACTCAATCGAAAATCTGAAACAAAAAATCAGAAAAAGATATTGTCACCTCTGGGACTCGAACCCAGGACCTCTCGCTTTCCGGGCGAACACGCTAACCACTGCGCCACGGTGTCGATATCCAATTCGGTCATTTTTAACTGTATCATATTTCGAGTAAGAACTACCCATACTATCTTCATTTTTCTTAACGCATATTCTGTTGGCAGTTACCTTTATGTATGATTGCAAGATTCATACCCGAACTAAATGCAATCTAGATAGTGTCTGGATAAGTCTTTATCCATTTTATTTAATATGCGACACCTATTAACTTTTCTGCAAGTCTAGAATGAATATTTGGACGAATTGGATATCACGCCCTGGCGCAGTGGTTAGCGCGTTCGCCCGGAAAGCGAGAGGTCCTGGGTTCGAGTCCCAGAGGTGTCAATATCTTTTTCTGATTTTTCTGTTTCAGATTTTCGATTGAGTTTCGCTTATATTGTCTTCATTTAATTAAATAATTCTAGTTTTTTAAATAACCAAATAAATTAACCTTTTAGCCCCATTCTCAACATATTTCCAGAACCGCTCTGTTCTTCCTGGAAATCCCACAATTACCCCTACCCCATTGCTTACCTCGCACTCAAACTCCTAAAATTCTTTTGTCTGTCAATATTGTATATTGTAGGTTAGTTATAATATTCTTCCGACGAAGGAAGGGTGCTTCCGAAAACGGTTGATTGTTAAAAAAATAAAGTGGTCTACAAAAAATATGTGTTTTTATTGTAACTTATGGCGAGCCACAAAGTTAATGCTTTTTACAAATATGTAATTTATTATAGCTTCCTACCTTGTAATAAGAAATTATCAGAATTATTTGTATAAAAAAATAATAATAAAAACCAAAATTTTATAACATACCTAACAAGAAGACAGGATTTAAAACAAAACAAATCACATCAGAAAAATATAAATAACAAAGAAAAATTGATTATGAAATATCAGAAAAACACAATTTTATTGACTTATCACTCCGATATCATGTTTATTGTAATTATTACAATGATTAATCTGTCCAAGCAAAAAAAATATTAACAGTTTGTTTTGTTCGCGGTGGAAATGAAGTAAATATTCTAGTTTTTAAATTATAAAGCAGCATTTATTTCTTAAAATTATATCATTTAAGAAGAAGATAACACTTATAATCTAAATGAAAATATGAAAGAAAACAAGACACAGAAAAATAGAAAAAGACAATGGTCGCAACTGGGACTCGAACCCAGACCTCTCGTCTAACCGGGACGTGCGCGTTTTCCAATTTAATTTGATGGGAATAACCTTCAAAAGTTATAAAAAGAGAGTTTTTCTCATAAAAAACTTAAAATTATAATTTAAAAAACAGAATAATAAGCCTAACCAAGTTTATCTATGCTTTTCACAAACAAGTCTGAAAATAAATTGATTTAATGCAACTATTATAATTTCACTAAAACAAAACAGCTGATTTTTAATGTCTTTGTTCTTTCGCCTTTTGTGTCACACCATAAACCCAACCTGCATTAATCTGCATGTCAAGCACTATCAATACATTAATTTAGCTTGAATGGCAAAGTGCATGTAATGAAATAAACATTACACAACGTACAGAGAATTAATAATACTTATTAGCATTTTTCATTTTTTTAAGTAGACACAAATGATGTTTTATTGAATAGAACGAGAATTTAATGTTGTATTTGTATTCATCGGTTGTTTTGAAGTTATACTTAATGATAGGAATAAATACCGACCATCAAATTGTCAAACTTCCCGAACAAAGCCATCGATTCCAAATTACTTTTAATGGTTATAATTTGGTTATTTAGTTTGTAATAATTAAGGCTAATAGCTTCCATATTTCACTGTGAAAAATTATCAAAGTTTGAAAGCGGTGGCCACCCATGTTGTAACCTATTCCACTTCTGCCTGTCTCGCCTCTCTTAGCGGAGGTTGGATGCCTTCAGTGTTTTTATTTTTTTTATTTGAGGCAGCCGCCGCAGGTGATTATTGACTGAGACTGTACTTTTGTTTGTATGTTCCGTTTCCGGTCTCGAAAATCTGCTGCATCCAATCTAGTATTCAAGCAATTTTGGCTTTGACTTAATGGCTAATTGTGACTGAGATTTTTAATGTAATAGTGCCTTCCCGAAGAATGCTTGAAAGTGATTTTGTTTCTTAGGACTAAATGTATGATCCTCATTTGAAATATTTTTTATTAAGTAGGTATTTAATTACTTACCTACAAATCTTATGATTTCATATTGCATTGGTTTTGATTTATTAAATAAGAGAAAATTCCTACATACCCACCTCAAAAGCTTCATTCGCATTCGGTCATCTTTGTATTATTAAATTATTAACCAAAGAATTATGTACGCCTTTTCTCCCTAGGGGTAGGCAGAGAGGATAGGATGACACATTACTCTGCTCTAGCTCACACCGGGAACATTCTAGAATCATTTCATATACGAATATTCTGTCCGGTGACATGGAACCACTCAAGCATTGCATTACAACCTACAAATTCATTGAACTTAGGTGTTTAATTTGCCCGAAAGTAGGTACCATTTGATTGGGACATCTCAGACGTCATTATTAGTATGGACATAAACATAAGATTTTTTTTATAAATTACGACCCGTGATAAAAAAACGAATACAGCAGAATCAGAATTATATGTATAGAATTATTTATTATTTGTTGCCTTCCCTGTGAAAGATCACCTCAAAATGCTTAGGTCCTCAAGTTGTTTATGTATTGGTTATACATTGGTATATTGTTACTCTAATTTACGGTCCCACTTACAACCTTCTTGGTAAGAACATCGCCTCGTCATTAAAACGTAAACCTACTTCAAAATTTCCCAGATTCAAAATATCAAAGAGTGATACCTAAAATTCTCCCCATACGTTAGATGGTTAGATGAAAACTTAGACATCTATTTATTATTTAATAAAGCAGGCAAACAATTTTTTACTACTGTTTTGTTCCGAGATTTTGAAACGAAATTATTTTACACTATGTTATTACAGTCCATCTTGAAAAAACATCGACTTCAATTTCAACTGCTGACGATAATGCACAATATTAGCATGTTTCCAATATCTCCGTTCCCTCAGAACGTGTAATGGTACTTTGTTTCCGATATTAAAATTCGTTACAACGTGCGTTACGGAAAAACGTTGCAAAACCTACTCAATAAGGTGAACCTTCAAAAGGCCGTTATATCGAACAGCCGCAAAATAGCAGGTAGGAACTTACAAGCTTTTATGTGTAGGTACGTCTGTGACGTTAACGCGAGTCCTCGCAAATGCGGGTAAATAAATTCATAGTATTGTTACACAATTCACGGTTTACAAGGCGGCACATGTGCCATTTTTATAAATTATTCCGCATACGAGGTTCCGGAGTGAGGTTCTGGAGCGAGGTTCCGCTTCTCGGGGGTGGAGACGGGACGTAATGACGTCACGCCTAATATTACCAGTTCCTTGGAGCAGTTGGTATTGCTTCCAGGAGGGAATACCCGCCCTGCCAGTGACATAAAAGAAAAATGAAAAGAGATACATTTCTGAGCACCCAGATGTCCTTTTAACGTTGCTTGAGATTTGCCAGGTACCTACCTGTCTGTCTACTCAAATATCCACACTAATAATTACAATTAGGTGTTTATTTCATTTGTGCGAACGCCGAGATTAAAACCACCCGCGCCTGTTTTTGTGGTTTATCTATATTATTGATGCCGATGAAAGTTGAGATGTTTTAGAAAAAAACCTCTCTGATAGTATAAGTTATCTATTTCTGAAAAGAGCATCCTGGAATTTAGTACTTATATAATTGTATAAATAAATGTTTAATATTTTAAGTACTAGCGCAAATCCGTGAAAAATCTCGATATATGTATTATAATTGTAGGATATTTGAGGCTAAGTATTTGTAAAATATTTGACTCTGGATCAACACCTTTCAAAAACTTTGTAAATTTTCTTTATAAAACAATTAATACTTTTGTCAACAAATTATTACCAATTATACTTGAAAAATCATCTGTCAAAAAATTTAACAAATGAAATCAAGTAAATAAATATTTAATTAAAATAAAATCATCTGCCCTGATGATGGACCCTGTAACGCTGTCCGAAACGTTGGCTAAAGAAGGAGGTAGCGCAACACGGCATAACACCCCAAAAATAAATAACAAAAATAAAATGAAATCATTTTGCTACCTACTTTATAGCTTGGCTCCATTTTTTTTAATGTTCATTGAACACAATTATTTCAAATCACAAACAACGAAATTATTATCTTAAACAATATTTAGGAACCAAACACAACATTTAGCTAAAGAATTTATTAGTAAAGCCCTAAGGATCTTACTAATAAAAGTTACCAATAAAATTACTTATCAATTCGACAATTTTGATATTTTATTCAAGGTACAGGTGAAAATGTCTACATCTCCTAAGGTACCTAAATAATGCTTTTTTTTTATTTACTTTACAGGAAAAAATAAAATAGTTACATACTTATGGATGCATAGGTCGGTTCGTAGGAATCTACTTATATTTTATAACAAGCATAAGAAAAAAACACTATTTTCATAAATTTAACAATAATTTGACGGTTTTTTTCAACTTCCATAGAGAGGTAGTCCATATTGTACTTATATTTTTTAAGAATACTTTATTAATATTCCTAGGTTTTGCAGTCCATTTAACAGTCAATCGGCCTAATCTTTAAGTAATATATTTAAAAAGGTGAACGTTTTATAATGATGCCACGTAAGACATATTTATCACATATTTATAGCCTGTGTTAGTTAATTTAACTTAAAGTTACAGTCGCAAATATGTACGTCATTCGCTAGTTTTGGGTCAGCGGTTAAGTCTTAGATGTAAGTCACTAATTATGGTTGTAAATCTTAGTTGTAAGCCAGGTATATTGATAATTTTGTACATTTATTTGAACAGCGCCCTTGAGGTGATTTTTCACAAAAACAGCACATTGTAAATATTATTATTTATTATTAGTATTATATTGTAAGAGCTGCGATGCTTAAATTGCCATACTAATATTACGCACAAACATTACCAATACGTTCACAAATTACAATCCAAGAAGAACGTTAATTTAAACAGATCGCTGAAGCTCAGGTGCGCAAAGCCATTCTATTATTTCAACCATAGGGTGAAACCATCTCTTACCAGCGGAGCAGGAACCTCCCTTTTGGCTCCCTTACACGCACACGCGTAATGTACAAGTTATTGGATATTTAAGAGCATTTTAATGTTGCCACCGAACTACAGTTTATAAGAAAATGTACGCAGATGGGATTGTTTACGTAACACGAGTGAGTATCTACCTAAAAGTATTCACACCGTGTCCTTATTATCATTGTCCTAATTATGTCTTCTAATAAACAATAAACAGTGTTAATCTCAAGTGACCTCCCAGGTAAGAACGGTCCTGTATATTTTCTGCCTGTACATTTTAACGCAGCATCACGTTCATTTGCCAAATGTCCTGTACATATAGTTTTGTAGTTGTGATCTACGAATAGGTGGATGCAATCTGTTTGCCGTAAGTTCTTATATTATTTTGTACAGTTTTCTTGAAATGATTTTTCACTAAAACGGCGCTGTACAATTATCCAAATATTATTATCGTTACCGCCTGAGAAAGAATATTTAGATTTTTTAATAATATGATTCAATTGTAGTAAAAAATATTATTTTAGTAAAATTATTATTATTTTAAAAATATGTTTCAAGTACGAGATCACGTTGTCATTCTAGGTAAAATCAATTAAGTCTTAATGGTACATTCACAAATTATCTATACATTTTTTTCTTTCATGGTCACGGGAAAGCTTCATTTACGCAGTGATATACAGGGTGTTAAGGGACGTACTTGACTTACTTTAACCAGTGATTCCTGACATTATTTGGAGTAAAAAATGTAAATAAAATTTTTGTCTCCGGTGACATTTTTGATGTTTTTTTTTTTTTACTACAAAAACCAAAAAAAATCGTAGGTATTGGATAGTTGGAGGTGGGGTAAGGGGTGGGTCGGCTACTCGGTGGAGTGACCAGTGAAGAAAAAATTTTGAAAAAAAAAAAAAGTCACCAAAAAAAGTCACCGGAGACCAAAATTTCATTTACATTTTTTACTTCAAATAATGTCAGGAATCACTGGTTAAAGTAAGTCAAGTACGTCCCTTGTTTAGATATTGCTGTCAGTTCTAATTCAGATACTGATTACTGACCTACTGATTTATTTACGCAAATATAAAAAAAATTACCCTCATTATGCAGTAGTTACTTTATTGATAATATAATATCATTTACAAACTCAATAAATCAGTAGATATTTGAACGCGCTAACCAGCGTTGAAGCCTGTCATTTTTCATACTGGTATGTTTGATTTCAAAATCTGTTATTTTTTCCTAAAACAATGCAATATCTATTAACTTATCTTCTAACCTACCTGCCATCCTGTTATCTGTTATTTATACAAATTCCGAGTTCGTAATTAGTATTGCTTTGTGTATTTGGTAACGCCAATCTGCTAATATCCTATTGTTTAATTTCACAAAGTTCTTACTTGCATGCATGGTAAACTTGAAAACACCTTAATTACGTTTTAGAAACTCCTAATTATAAGATTTTTAAATTGCACCTTCCGCGGTTCATAGAATTCTCACACTTGGTTTATTATGTTCTGCAGCAAAAACAAAAAACATCCAGACGTTTCTATTAATGGTAAACCTGCTGTTATTTAATGCCAAGAGCACTTTTTATTTTTGGCAAAAAATAAACAAAAAATAACAATTAAACATTATAATTAAAACATTAAGCCATCTCATAATGTAAATTTTCGCCGACCGTATTATAATTTTTAGAGCCGCAACCGTAAAGGTTGATTCTAAATTATCTTTATATATTTTTTATTGTATTTCCGATGAAGTCATTCATTTGTGCCATCGATTGAAATATGGATCTGTAGGGAAAAGGTGCTTGTAAATAAGACGTGTTTTTTTAAAGGCAACTCTTGTTAATAATTCCAGACTTAATGACACGGCGGGTGTATAGCATGTAGTGTATAATAAATAATAATTCAGCTACTAATAATTCACGGCTTATGGAATGAAGTTCTACCTTCCAATTATCTATGGGTTTTAGCGAATGTTATCAGTATTTTGATCCTTGAAGTGGTGTTCCTTAAGGGTTAGAATGGCTTCCATTTTTAAAAGCGATCGGTTTGCGTGACTCCTTTTGTGAAATATCTCCATTCGTTCGGTTTCGGAGTTTCGGAGAGGACGAACAACAAAGAAGAGCCATTAAAAATATTTATAGAGATGTAACATTATGCAGGTATCTCTGAAATATGCGGCCCAAGATAAGTCCAAGTTCGGAGCCGGAGTAATGTAAAATAATCTCTGGGAAAGGATTGTGTCCGTTATTTAAAGACCAGCTGGCAGACGGCTGTATCGCCTCTCGACAGTAAGACCCTCGGAATATATAGCCGAGAAGAGATCACAGCTTGTGAAGGAAGATAGTGGAAATAAGGGGACAATTCAAATACAATTATTTATATGATTTATTCCACGATAACATTAGGAAACGAATCAATCCTCGAATACAGATTGCTTGGAATAAAAAAAGGCTATTTTGAATAAATCCTGATTGTCAGAGAAACAATTTATAAAATCAGTACCTAGCTACTTACCAGGCCAGCGATGAAAATATTAAAAATGTATTCAAATTCAATGATTTTACAAAATACAATGACTGTCAAAACGAAGTAAATTTTACGTTGAATACATTTTTTTAAATCAAGAAATAATTTTTTTAAATATCCGATATTTTAAGACACCGCATTCTGATTTTTTACCGATTTATAACCTAATTTCCTTAAACACTTAAAATTTTTATGTTCTTAATAAAGTATATGTTATTGATTTATTAAATATGTGTACATGTACCGAGCTTATACGGTAATTGTAAGAAAAAAATCGCCAATTAAGCTCCGAAAATTATTATAACACATTTTGTTTTGATATTTAACATGTTACAGATAAGAAAAAATTTACAGTGTAAATAAATGCTACTTTAGATATTTGCTAAGAGATTTTTCTCTATTTTAAACGAACCGTGTTTTATTAAATATTTTCACAATTTTCGCTTAATTGTAAAAATTTTCTAACATTAGCTCGACCCCTCTAACATTGTATTTTCATTTCTCCCTTTTTGCTTCTTTTGGAACGCTCGCATTACTGGATGAAATAAGGACTCGAAGATTTGACCTAAAAATGAAGCGAATAGTTTTTTTGTACATATCTCGAATAGGTACCCACATATTTTATGAATCATTGTTTTTATGACCAGGTAAAACAAATGTTCTCTTTGAATCACTAATTGATGTTAGAAATATTATTACCTTTCATAACAAAACAAACATTAAAGATAATCCATCACATTGTCCAAATAGAGGTCGTGCACACTAAACTAAACGACCGTTAAAAATCAAGAAAAAGCATAAAACATCATTGAACAAAACGATTCAACCTTAAAAAACGAAACAACATCGATGAGCGTAGGTATGTAGGTACCTGTTACCTTGAAAAAAGCCTTCCAAAAACGTGGAATCGTCCAGGAACATGATTTTTGTCAACCCTTGTCTTTGTAACAAAAAATCCCGTTTTAAAAGGTAATAAAACACTAAAAAACACCCCAACATTGACGACGTGTTAAACAATACATTTTTTGCGCAATGACTGAATGTTACGACCAAAATATAACTGTACCAATTATTATCGCCGTACGGTTAGCTCGTAAAAACTAAGATTTGGGCGATGTCGTAAACTCAGCTATCCAAATGCCGATACAAGATACAAGTAGATTCCCGTCAACTGAGGTCTTCTTTATGGCACTTTGTTTCGAGTCGAAAAGCACCGTAAAAAGCTTGCGACTTCGAGGTATCGGCGTTCTTAGAAGCGCGGAAGATAATTATATAACAACTAGTAACACCAAAAATTGACGCTGATTGCTGAGTCAATAATAGTCAAGTTGTTGTAAATATCTAAATATAATATTTATTTTTAAAGTCAGAAATTACATCAGAACTAATCTTTTTTGAGCTCTTTTTTATCGAAATCAAATTCTCAAGGCTATTTGCACAAGAATGTTGCATTCTATAAAAAAACTTTGGGAGGCGGGTATGGGTAACGCCGTCCCGGGAACCATTTATTCCATAACCAACACCCCTGCCACAGGTCACCCCAAGTGGTTTGCTACGTCTGGTGACTTAGCAGGGATGCCCGTGTTCATGGGGGTGAAATTTGTCTAGTTCTTGGCGGAACAGGAATTTGCTCACCTACTGCTGGTTGAGTGAGACTTTTTTACCGGTCTCTCTCGATCAATCGCCTTGTAC
Organism: Glyphotaelius pellucidus; assembly: GCA_936435175.1. Taxonomy (NCBI): domain Eukaryota; kingdom Metazoa; phylum Arthropoda; class Insecta; order Trichoptera; family Limnephilidae; genus Glyphotaelius; species Glyphotaelius pellucidus. Next base: position 5,836,903 of record OW386552.1, on the reverse strand, counting down.
CGCAATTAGAGGGGTGGATTCATACGCCCGTCATTCCTTGACACGTTGAATCCCAGATTCCTGTCCATCCCTTGTACCTTTTCCCTTCCCAGAACTTCTTCTCTTTCCTTTCCCTAAAAAGACCCTCCACACAGCGTCCCCAAAGAAATCATAGGCCCAGAGGGAAATTGTTTTCCTCGGGGCCGCCTGCGTGCAGCTAATGTAAAAAAATACCTACGCTGAGTCATGGAAGATTTAATTTTTTTTTTGAAATTAGTTAATATAGAATATGAGAAGAATACATGTTACATACAAAAATATATCAAAATAAGCTAACAAAATGATTTTCAATTTTTAACAGATCCGACATTTTTTTTCGATTCGTAGATTTATATCGTTATAAATAGTTGCCATTTGTTGTTCTTAGGTCAAAATTATTTGCCTGCATTCGCCATTGATATTAAGTTTTTTCAAATTACTAGTTCAATTGGCTTAAAAATAATATTTAATGTACGATTTTGTAAATGCCTACAAGGTGTGATGATTGTTAGAACAATAAAATTTATTACATTGCTCGTAAAACTCCCCCACGATAAAATTTACAAGTTGGTAGTAAAAACCATTTTTATGGCAGGATCATAGATTCCTACTCACCTAGATATTATATATGGCAGAGAAAAGCACCATCAAATTAACGCGCATGGACTACCATCTCCCTGTAGGTGCTTATCGAATATGTTTATCATAAAACACATAATAAAAACGATATAAAAAATAATTGAAAGAATCTGAATAATCGGTAGAGAGGTACTAAACTGATACTTGACTAAAATGTATGTAGATTTTTATTTGGTACAGGGTAAAAGCCGGATACTTGGCTTGGTACACAATACTCAAGACCCCGATACACAATGCCTTGATTTTGAAAGGCGTTTTGTTTATGTGAACGATAATATTCCGTGGCGAAATTTTGACGGGCGTCGAAATTATATTGGTAAGTAATTTCTATTGAATATTTTTATTTTAAATACACAGGCGTCTATCCCCGCACGAGGCATTTATCCTCCGATACAATTTTAACGTTAGGCGAATTCTCGTATTATTTGAAATTATAAATACTGGCAAATGACAATTGATTCTTCCCACGAATTTCTAAAAATACTTTCAAACAAAATTCTCAATCTGGGAGGCGAATATGGATAATCATTTATTGGATATCCAAACCTCTGCCATGGGTCAATGGTCATGGGCCAAGTGGTTCGCTACTTCGGTGACTTAGCAGGGGTGCCCGAGTCCATGGGGCTAGGTTTGTCCGGGTCTTGGCGGTAGAAGCCAGCTGCATGACAGGATGGAGATACTGGTCGAGGGAAACCTTTTGACCTCTCCACAGTGGGAGGGGGAGAAATACTAACCCCCAGATTCATACCGACCCCTCATTTTTCATTCCCAGAACTTCATCTCCTTTCTTTCCTCGACAAACTCTCCACCCAGCATCCCCAAAGATGCCATTGGCCCTGAGGAGAATTATTTACCTCAAGGCCCCCACGTGGAGCTCATGCAAAAGAAAATTGAAAATGTCTAGAACGGGTCACTGGATATAAAAAAATTAACATTGTCATCAAATTTATAATCTTTTCTTACGGATTTCACCATTCTCATTTTGGTTATATGATATTCTACCAAGCAGATTTGTACTGCATTTAGTTTATTTTCTTCAATTCTCTGCCATTAAACCCACCAATCACAGCCATCAGGGTTTCATGTTAGTATTGTCTATAAGTCCATGGTTGATAGCCTCGCTTTCTTTCACAACTTTTTGACCACTGACTATGGATGGTCGCTGTAAACCAGCGATGAGCAACCTGTGGCCCGTGGGCCATATGCGTACTTTAGCCTTTTCGTATTTCCCACTTGGTTTGTTAAAATATCTAAAACTTTGCGGTAAAGAATATTTAACGGTTTCTGTTGTTTAGCAAAAGAGTTTTGGGAAAAATTTCAGTGCTTAAAATAATAAGGATTTTTCTTACACATATTCTTATAAACACAAAAGTTCGTGGTTCGACCTTTCGTAGAAAAAAATTACTTTCGCAGCGCAGCTCTTTTCTTTTTAAGATCTACGTATGTTTGATTTATTTTAATTTCCGTTTCATAAAAAAACATTATTATGTTTATTAAGAAGCGTACTGCCTGGAATTCTTCTCTCTGTCAACATCCTGATCACAATTCACTCGCAAAATTAGATCTTCTGTGCATGTAATTGTAAAAAGTGTTGACAAATCTAAGGATGGGTTGTTTCAAAAACTTAGAACAATTATTCATCGATTTTTTAGGTTAATTTTCACGTTTTGTGTAAGTTCAAATTAGGTTTTGTTATTGTATCATTATAGGCCAGTTGCTAAATTAGGTCTTCTGTGGATGTAATTTTAAAAAAGTATTGACAAATCTTTCCATTAATGTTTAGTCTAATAGTGGTCTCATTATCAACATTAATTATTAATAATTCATCAATCTTTTACGGTTAATTTTCACGACTTGTGTAAGTTCTATTCAAGTTCTGTTATTATATCATTATAGGCCAATTGTTTCATAAAACTGAAATAATTACAGAAATTGAATGGACCTATCACAAAACGAGAAAATAAAATTTAATGAATTTTTTAAATAACCCATCCTTAGCTCATTCGTGATATTTATTGATGGCACAGAAACAATACTTCTAACTAACATTTCTTTCGGAATAAATATTTTAACAAGTTAAATATGTCAAAACATGATTCAGTATAGTGCGAAAATATCAATTGTTTAAATCTCTCGAACTTTCACATTTAACTTTTCAGAACGAGCTATCGTGCTAAATATAATAAAATGCTCACACCGACTTCCCACATTATAAGCCACGCAATGTTTTCCACATATATACCGGATTCACACACTCCAAAAACCTAAAATAGTATCAGATAGGTGCCTACTGTAGCCCTTAGCGGATCAGTTTAACAACATCATTAACATTATCACCAGTACACAGACAAGCATATATTTCAATATTTAATTAGAATAAAACGTAATTGGCCCGGGGCCGTGCTGATAAAATTAATTCCGCTAAAAAGGTAGAATGGCATCATTAATTTTAATGTGCGTACATACATCCTTCTCGACCCCCTGCCCACCCCCTAGGTAAATGTAGAAAAGCTTGCCACCCACATAAACACACAATTTATAGAACAGGGGTGAGGTGGAGAAGCGCACGGATAGTGTTTTCTGAAAACTTATAGGCAATCTCCCAGATGAGAATTGTGAATTATCACTTCGAGGGAAATTGTATTTTGGACCGAATGATGTTGGAAAACTATTTATTTTATCTTTGTCTGATTTTTAACAATTTTATCTGTGAATTTTCTGTACATTGTAGAACACGGATTTTTTAACTAAAGGTACAGCAAGTATTTTCGTTTTACTTCTCTAAAATCACCAAGTTGATCTATATTTTAGGTCCCAGGTAAATAAGTAGGTAATTATTTAATCATTTAAGACAATATTCGAAGACTCGAACGAAAAATGTGAATCAGAAAAAGATTCGGTACTGAGTTAAATTAAAAAATGCGACCGAATATTTTTTTTGCTTCACATTTTTCGTTTGAGAATCGCTAAAATTGTCTTCAATAATTACGTAAGTATTAAAATTTAAGGATTCATTAATATTAGAAATTGAAAACTCATTACACGAACGACTAGACAAATATTAACATTTTATATACGTACATCTTATTCCAACTATAGTTTGCATTCTCCAACTCAGCGTTAACAGTTCATGTTTTGGTAACAAATATTTAAACAATAAGGATGTATTTGACAACAATTTGAATTTTGGCAAACTTCAAATAACGTTTGTGCCAACTATTTCTATCTACTTCATAAACTTTTTTTTATTTTTACTTAACTTAGATGTTACCTACTTTGTGTCAATTCTTAAATTTTATGTAACCTATATTTTGTTTCTTATATTTTATGTTATTTCCTGTATTTTGTCAAAACATGTACTGCACTATACGTAAAAGCCTTATGGGCGTTAAAATAAATAAATAAAAAAATATGTTACTTTTACACCTTTCTTTTTTAAATTTATTTGAAATAAAAATTGCAACGTGATTTTATGAAAGTCAAACACGGTAGAGATTTAGTCCACTACCTCTTCTACTACCTCTTGTGCCTTTTTTCACATCGGGACAGACTTTTTTAAGTGTACCACCCAAGAGTCCCATATATAGATAATCCGTACTTTTTATGACAAAATAATTCCACCTACATTATTTGTTTAAAACATCTATTCCAAGCTGTTTTCGAAGGGCGAAAACTTCACTTCAGAAAAAAAATCAAATTACTTAAATAAATATTTTTTCAGCACTAAATAAAAAAAAAATTTTTTTTTTCTTATTACGTTGCAATAAAATTTGTCGCACATAAATATAAAATTTAAATTTTAAGAATCTTCCACTCTGAAACGTACCGCAAATAAATCTTATATTATTTTAAATAACACAAATCAATCAAATAAATTTATTTTCTATTTTTAACTTAATAAGTAAAACCTCAAATTGTAATATTTTCATTAAATGATAACAATATTAGCGAAACTTAATTGAAAATTTGAAAACAGAAAAAGATATTCTGATTTTTCTGTTTTCAGATTTCTCTGTTTCGCTAATTCTGCGCACGCCAGTATTTCAACCTGCGACCTCCGGATCGCTAGTTGAGAGCCTTACTCCTAGACCACGGAGGCTGATATAGGTTCTTCTTCCTCTCACGAAAAATATCCCCCTCACTAGCAGTGAAACCATCAGTAGGTATGGAAGATGGAATAGACCCTAGGGGACTGCACAGTTCATTGGGCGTGTGTTTAATGAGTCATATTCTATTATTGTTTTACGTGTGCAGTTTTCATCTTACAGCGTGTAATATCATGATCATGTTAGATATTACTAAAATTCAAAGCCTTAAGATGAAGCCATGCGAAATAATGCAAAATCATACAAAATCATGTATTTTTGTTTTGAAAATTTAATCACTTAGAAGTATTATAGATGATTCAATTAAATACTGCGTGTAGAACATATCTTGGCCCTTAAAAATATAAGTCTTTTAATAACCCTAGAAATAAATAAAGTTCTAGATCTATAAAAAACACTTCCTTCAAGTTCGGCCCCGGCCGGAGCGGGGAATAGACGTATAGGTTCCGCGTCGCTTGGTTCCGTGAAATCAATGTTAAATTTCCTTGTTATTACAATAAACAATGCGTAAAAAAGAGTTAACTACAGGCCTTCACGAAATCAACCTGTAAAAAAATCCCAAAAACATTTTCCAACCTTTCCAAAAGAGTTTTCTCAAGTATTTTTAAAGATTTTTTCCTGGACTATTTGATCACCTTAAACTATTTCTTCATATACTATGGTCTCATCTCCAGTAATTTTTATTTAAGAGACGGGTACGGGTACCGCCGAACCCGAATAATAACGCCGAATTTATTTGATATTCAAAACCTTATATCCAACGCCGTATGTCACCCAAAGTGATTCGCTACGTTTGGTGACTTGGCAGGGGTGCCCGGGTTCGTGGGGTGAGATTCATCCAAGTCTTGGCGGTGGATGTGTCTACCCACCAACTGCATAGCAGACTGGATCTTGAGAAACTATTTGAGGTAGACCTTTTGACCTTTCTAGCAGAACTCTCTCTACTCAGCATCACATCACATTGCATTACAGTGGGTGGGATGAATTCCTACGGCACTCCTGGACACACTGACCCCCAAATTCCTACACAAATATTATACCTTTTTCGTTCCAAGAACTTCCTTTCCTAAAGCTACCCTCCAAACAGCATCTTCAAAGATGACACAGGCCCCGAGGACAATTTTTTTCTAAGAACCTCCCGAGAGGATAAAAGATTAAAAATATGTATTGGTTGTAAATAATACCATTTAAATATCTAATGTTTTATTAATGATAACAAAATATATTTTATTTGTGTTTTTAGTATATTAATCATGTTTATCGATGTGTCCGTGTTGGTAGATTTTGTAAGACTTTCATAGAATCGGCAACACTATTTTTGCTTACACATCAAAAAATCGTGAACAAAACTTTCAACGCTTTTATTAATATGGAATTCTCAGCAAGTATAATTCAAAATCTCAATCCTCTTACAGAGAGTCGCGTAGAGGGGGCGCGTCGTTACCACCTGAAAAAGCGTCGCTAAGGATCTCCCCACGCCGTTATAATGTATGTATTTTTATAACGGCTCATGTCGTTATTACACCATAAACTCATAACGCGTGCCTTAGTACCCGACAATAAAATAGATAGGATTATAACTCCAATTTGCTTATCCACGTGCTCTAACTATAAAAATTATCTAACTATCAACTGTCAACATCCTCAGTACGGATGTCGTGGCGGTGAATAGGCAATTGGGTGTAATGCAATGTATCGTGTAAGAATGATTGATTTGTTCCTAAGTGATGGAATATAATTAATTAGACTTTAGTTTTAAATCTTTAAATATATTTAAATATATACTAAAAGGTTTGAAATTTATCTTTATCTATCTTTACTGTACTTACTTCTTTACTAATATTATAAATGCGAAACTGCTCGAGTTTGTTTGTTACGCTTTCACGCATTAACCAATAAAAAGATTTATAAAATTCTTTCACCAAAAGAAAGCTACATTTTATGCGAGGACTATAGACTTTACAATATAATGGTAAGCTCTGGCGTTATTAAATTATAAATATTAATATATTATTTTTATTATACGTTTTCTGTCGCTAATAATTGCTAATGCTAATGTCAGAAAACAAATCGTTGCTGTAGAAATATTTTTATTTAAGGCATCATAGTTAATATCTATCTATCCATATAAAAATGAATCTTTGAAATGTTGGTACGCGCATAACTTCCGAACGACTGCACCAAATTGGATAATTTTTTTATTGGTGAGCTCTGGCATTATGAAATTTAGATGGCAAGCGAGCTGTTTGAAAACTGAATGTACCAAGAATGAATGTATGGAATGCGGGAGGGGGCGGGGGAGGGTAGGAGTGGCGGGATAATTAAAAAGTGCAAGCGCTACAGTTATTTCCCCCTAACATCATGCGAGCGAAGCCGCGTGTAAAAAAGCTAGCATATATATATATATAAATATATAGAAAAAAGCTAGCATATATATATATATATAAATATATAGAGAAAAGTATGCTTTCTTGCTTGCTTGGTTGTTTGTCCTTTATGTACTCGTATTGCTATATTGAGCATAGGAAATGTTTGAAACTTTCAAAATATCTTTTTTTCACTCTTGGGAAGGTTTCTGGATTATTATAACCACATGATAATACATCTGAATATTTTTTAACCATTACAAAAACTCTTGCGAAAATGTCAAACATGTCACACTTTGAGAAAGACATTTTGTAAACCATCGATTGTTCTTAATCAAAATTCAATTTTCGAACAAACTCTTGCACCTGAATTTAATTGAAGTACTCACCTATGACACTCACCCAAATTGAATACTTTGAATTTAATCAAGAATTATAGGTATTTTATATAGGCACCCATGTTAGGTACCAAATTTGATTAAAATATATAAAAATGAATGTGTGTAATGTATGAAAAATGAAAATTTGTATAAAAAAATTGCAATAGGTGGCAAGCGAGCTGCTTGAAAACTGAATGTACGGGGACTGAATATATAAAACGCGGGAGAGTGGAGGGGAATGCGGACGGTGGAGCGAGAGGGGGGAGGGTGGGAAGGCGGGGAAGGTGAAGAGGGAACGCGTGAGGGGAAGGGGAGGCGAAATGGGAATGGGACGAATGGGAAAGGACAAGCAGGGAGAAATAATTTCTTTATAAAGTGGCATTACAAATTACAATGAATGCCGGGAACTCGCTAGTTAATCATAAATTATGTTCAAATTATAAACTACTTATATGAAATATTTTTTCTGCTACTTGGAGATTTCATATATTTCTAGATTGTGTACATATTTTTTTTACGATATCAAATTCTTTTTGCCTACAGGTTGGTACTTAATTCCGCATTTTGCATCAATTTATCTGTTATGTAACCAATAATTATAAATCCTTTCATTAATTTACAGTTCATTTTGTTTTATGTATAAACGTTATAAATTTTAAACATTTCCAAATTAATACGAGTAATAACCACTATCTAAACTAAAATGGCAAGGATAAATGTTCATTAAGAATTAATTGATTACGTGAGTGTTGAATATTCATTTTTAATTTAGTTTTTAGCTTGACAGAAAATAAATTACCATAAAAAATATAAGTTAGATATAAATATTTATAACAAATTTAAAGAAAATCATCTAACTTCAGCTTTTTTTACATAAGCTTCACACACGATGTCTTAAGAAAAATAATTCCCCTCAGGTCCTATGTCATATTTGGCAATGATGTGTAGAGGGGTCTTTTTGGGAAAGGAAAGAGAGGAAGTTTTTAGAAGGTAAAATGTAGGAATCTGGGTGTCAGTGGGTCTAGGAATAACAGACATATGAATCTATCCCTCCAATGCAAGTCAGTGTTCCGAGAGAGTCCTTCTGGCGAGGTCAAAAGGTCTCCCTCAACCAGTCTCTCCTGAACTGACCTGCCACGCGGTTGGTGGGCAGGCGTCTAGATCCGAAAAAACCTCACAATATGAACCCTGGCACCCCTGCTAAGTCACTAAACGTAGCAAACTACTTGTGGTGACCTATGGAAGAGCTGTTGGTTAACCAGTAAATGGTTTCCGGTACCCGTAAGCACCCCCCAAATTTATATTGGTATTGGCTAACATAAAAAAAAGTTAATATTTTTTTTCTTCAAACTTCGCAAATTCACTTTTTGGCGTCATTATTAATTTAATGAAAACAAATAACTTTGTGTACACCACTATTTAATAAACAATATCGACATGTTTCAAAAAATTATGTTTTCTTCGTCAGGATAATAAGTTAATCTTATTATCTTATTATTGTTAACTTATTATCCTGACGAAGAAAACATAGCTTGTGTACACAAGTTATTTGTTTTCATTAAATTATATTTTTTTCTTTGTTTTTAAGGAAGCATTTTTTTAAATCTGAATATTATATTAACAGAAGACGCACATGTTACAAACAAATAAATCAGTTTATAACAATATTTCTCCCTCTTGAAAACAATAAATCCCTTCAAATGATCTGCGTAAGAAAAGCCACGCAAAAAAACCAATCCCATTTCTTGGTATTATTTCAGATGTAAAAACAATTCCAAATTCAACGCCATGATTTCAATTACGTTCGTACTTGAACAATAAAAAGCCAACATCTTGAGTTTGGGCGCTCTTCCCCTAAGTCTAATAATCTATCTCTTCGTTTGGGATGATTTAAGACTTTTAATAATAAAATTCAACTCAAATAACATTATACTTTCAAATTAGGAGCAAAAATTCAATTTAAAATCGGGGACTGCGAAAAGGGGAAATTGGGATGAAACGTGATGGGTAAGCCCTAAAAGGGGATATTATGTTGATTCTGCTGTATCGAAAACACGTTTTTTTAGTGCGTTAGCCGTTCTTTGTGATAATTAAACTACTGGCTTACGTTAGGCTTTTGAGCTGGTCCTTAAAACCCAATCAACATTATGAAGAAAAAAAAACAATCAGGTTATTTTCGTTATTTGTTTTTGGGGTGTAATGCCGTGTTGCGCTACCTCCTCCTTTCTTTTCAATTACACATCTGCCTTGATGGTGGACACTGTAACGTTGGCTAAAGAAGGAGGTAACGCAACACGGCATAACACCCCATAAACAAATAACGAAAATACTTTAGCCGTGAAAATCTAAAAACGTAACGAATGAGGTTATTGCCGTATGGCTAAATTTTTTAAACTTTATTTACCAATGTAATTTGTTATAAAAAGAATCTAAGTGAAATGCGGTTTGATTATCATGATTATTTTTGGGTTATTACGCCGTGTCGCGCTGCCTCCATTTTAAGGTAACGTTTTAGACAGCATTGCAGTTTACGTCACATCTGACGCCCTTGAAGGGATTTTTTACGAAAACGGTGCTATATAAATTATCCAGATATTATTATTATTGTTATCTTCCCTGATGATGGACACTGTGAAGCTGTCCGAAACGTTGGCTAAAGAAGGAGGAAGCAACACTGCATGATATATAAAAAATTGATCACGATAAATGAAATAAACGTTTTGCGTATCGCGTATCGTTGATTTCATAGTCTAATGAAGTTACATTATTATTTTTAAGAACACATTGTTATTGAAATGTTAAAAACATCAAAAGTAGCGTTAACTCTCCCCCGGATGATTTATAAAATGGCGCTGTGTAAAAATGAATTGTCCTTAATTCTTTCTTCAATATGCTTTATGCACTTATCAGGATTATTATCCTGTTGACAGAGGATTTATTTTCACAGAAGAAATACAGTTAGTTATTGTCCCATAATAATTATTTCGATAACAACATGTTATCTTGTTCTTAATCACAGAGTAAGTACCACCCCTACCGTAGAACGAGGTAAAACTTATTTAAAGGATATTAACAATTACGCCAGTTCTACATTGTTCTCATTAAGTTTATTGCGTTTATATCATTTATAGCGCAATGAAACAACGCATTAACCAATTGATATAATCAAGTAAGAGGAAAAACAGCACATGCGTCCCATTGTCTCGCAGGCTCCCGCTAAGAAACGATGAGTTTCCACTTAGAAGTTCAAGCACTTGTAATAAATAAAGAAACGTTTAAGTTGTTTTTAAAAGTACCCCAACACCCCGGTAATGCCTATTCGAAATATAGACGAGGCCATTTCTGATATCGATTCCCCATTTGTGCACCCCTCTGGGGTGGACCCCATCCCTCGCCCCGGGCTGCCCGGGGGGGTCGTTCTTCACCCCATCCCGGCAGCGGGAGGGTTACGCCCCTGATCGTGTTTGCCTTCTCTCCCTCAAAAAGTGGTCCATCCATCTCTGGGCAGCTTCTGAAACAATGCAACGAATGAGTTTAAGCGAGGGATGATTGTATAGTTATAAAAATGGAAGCTCTTTTTTTTGCTTTTGATGAGAGGAATAATAATTATGAATGCAAGAAAACAGGTCGGTACCAAGCAACACTAATAACCTAAGATAAAAAAGCGAAACAAAAAACTAAAAAAGATTACAAGAGAAGCAAATATGTGTGAATTTTGGCGAGGGGAAATTAACAATAAAAAAGGGACGAAGTATGGAATGGCAGTCGATTATCAGTCGTTACCTGCATTTTTATATTTTTCAAGTTCATCCAAAAAAAATTGTGCAGTATGTACATTTTTTTAGTATTATTTAATCCGCCATGTAAGGGAAGTCCCTGGATTGTGGCGGACGAATACAATTTTAACACTCATTTGATATCGACCACCACAACACGGGCATGTGCCTGGTGGTCGAAAAATCATAAAATTCATGTAACTAACATTTTAATGAATAAAGAAAACTTTAAAAAAAAAATAGTAGTTTTTAAGTAGGTACAGTTTTTGTACATAATTATATACCCAGACTTTGTACAATTAGAAAAAAATTAGCGCGGACTGTGGGATATTATAATTCTAATTTTAGTACATTTGAATTCATAGAACGTGAATAGTTTCACGCAGGAAACACTCTCATTACAGATATCCGAAATTAGTATATTAAGTTTGATGGTGCGTTTATCTGAGTTCTATGGAGCCATCCTTTAAAATACCGGTAAAAGAAATACGACAATCCCTCCCGTTGTCTAATACAAACGGGCGCGATTTTTTAGAAGAATTAGCTCCCCGGCGTTGCCCTGGCTTTACGCCGAGCTTTTCGAAATCAGATATAGACAGTAATTTTCCTATTAATTTGAAGGTCCAGAGTCAAAATTTTAACAGGAAGAATTAAAATTATTCTCTAAGGGGTGGGAAAATAGAGTGGGGTAGTTTTTTCTCTCCTATTTTTATTTTATTTATTTGTAAAACATCTATAAGGCTTTTGCAGGCATTTACGAGTTTATACATTTCTTATACGCGAGTCTAACGCCATTATTATTTCCAAACATATCAATTCATTGATTAAATGCACAGAATATAATAAATACTTGTTTTTCAAGCGTAATACATACACAAACATATCACAACTAATTATTTTTGCCTTGATGCAGGACGGAGAGATTTTGAAAATATCGAAAAGGTCTATAAATGTATTGATAGTTCGATGAAATCGTATTAATGGTGAATTAGGCGTTAAAAAATTGTTGCAGATATCAATTACAGTTGTCTCAATTTGTATTGAATAAATCTAAGAAACTTCCTTTGTACTTACTTCAATTGGTGTAAGATACCATTCAGGGGTTGCATATTCTAGCTGCAATCTCACAACAGAGCAATACAGCAGTTTCAATGACTCAACGTTATGAAAACTACTTGTATTATGTATGGAACATTTTTTCACGTTTAGGAATTATTTATATATTTTACACCTGTTAGCAAGTCTCTCTATATTTTGCTGAAGGAAAGAGCATCATTTAAACATTTAATAATTTTGAAAAGCTTTAAGTCATCTGCAAATAGAAAGAATTTGACATTATTGAAACACTAGAATAAATCATTTAAAAATATAGTGAAGAGAATTGGGCCCAGATGAAAGCCTTGAGGCACTCCGACGCAACTCCACATCAATGTATACTAAGAGTTTTTAGTTTCGCGAGAAGTATAAAGATATTAACTTTATCAAAGACTTCCGAAAGATGATGTTTATATTTAAATGTTGAATGTGCAAGATTTCATCAACATGGGAGTAAAACTGTAGATTTAAATAAACAGATTTAAATTTTAGATTTAAATTTTTGCCGCCCGCATATATAGATTTTATAGTTGGAAAGATAGAAAATACTGTTATAATTTGTAGTGCATTTTTCTTCAAAACGTGATACTAATTATATGAGAGTAACTGTGGCATATATTTTAAAACCCTTTAAAAGCGCTTTACTTTTATAATCGAGTAGGCAGATTATAATTCACGGGGAAATAATATACGTACATACATACTATTGTATAGTTATGTTTTCATCATATTGTATCAACAACTTATCAGAAATGAGTAATGACCAAAACTATTTAAAATTTTACATACTTAAGAACTAACTTAGGTACAAATATCCTCTCCCCTTTTTAAAACTTAAGCTCATTACAAAAGTTTCTATTCGGAATGAAACGCATCAATCAGTGTTAATCTCCTTAAAATTCAAGAGTGACATTTCATCGCGTAATGTTGTTTGCCTATACTCCCGGCAAGTTGGTACCGCGATATATTTATGTTAATAGCCTCCCTCCATATTTATAATCCCCCGGTACCTCCTCCTTGAACGGGCTGATATATATTTTTTGAAAAGTTCTGCGTTTACTTAGTTGCTGCAGTAAATAAGGGTCGTTATTCGGGAGTTATTTCCGCCAACTTGGTTTGTTTGTTCTCCAAACCTTGCTCGGTTTATTACACCCCACATCCCGGCCAAGAGATAATAACTCCACAGAATAGTTTTATTTTGCCAACCTCATGAAACTGTAGAAAAGTCCAAAACAATCTGAAGAAAATAAGATTTTGTGGATTGGGTAACCACTTAAGATGTTTTTTGTAAAATCATAATTTTGTTGGTTTAACGAAGTGAAGGCTGTTTTCTTTTTTTTTTTACATTATCTACCTACCTACATACAGCATACTTATATACATTAATAATTTTTATAAATTCAAATTACTTTATTGAAAATTAATATACATATTTCTTTCAGTTTGTGATAATTTTTCAAAATCCGAAAAAAATGTAGATGAGGTTTTTAATAATAGACGTTTATTCTCAATTTGGGAGGCAGTTGTGATACAGGATAACCAATACCTCTGCCTTAGGTCACCCCGATAAGTTTTTTTTTTTTTTTTTTTTAAATTTTTTTTAAATATATTTGTTTATTTTATAAATCAACAATCCAGTCCCGCTAAGCCAATTGCAATTGGCTTGACAGCAGGTGCTTATAATTACTTACAAATATATTTAAAGTTATAATTTACATCTTTTATCTACAGTTTAAACATTTTTTCATAAATTTTATCATAAGTATCAAAATAAATATTCTTTTTCCAATAACCAATTTTTCACCATATATTTAACCTTATTCATAGTATTATGATGCTTTATATTGTCAGGTAATAAATTAAATATCTTTGGTATGTTGTATTCAAACGTTCTCTGTCCGTACTTATTATTAAATTTCGGAACTATTAACCCGTCGTTACGCGTGAATCTAGTGCTATATTTATGATCTAGTTTCTCTTTATGCTGCGGGGTAAATATATGCTGAATTATAATTTTATACCATAGTATTGCCTTCACAGGTAAAATTTTTGCACTCTGAAATGGTGAATTGGTTAATTAACAGGGATGCCCGGGTTTATCGGGTGACGTGTGTCCAGGTTTTGGCGGCGGATGCGCCTGCCACCCGCTGCGTGGTGAACCGGATCGGAAGAGGCCGGTTCGGAGAAGCCCTTTGACCTCTCCTGACGGGTCTCTTTCGACCCATAGTCTTAAATCAAAGCGGGAGGATTCATACTTCGGTGAACGTATATATAATTAGGAAAAAGGAGGAGGTTATTGTAATATTTAATAATTGAAATGCAAAAATATCTCAAAAATAATCTGAACATTGAAAAAGACACCGAAAATAAAAAGATAACGGTGGCAACTGAAATTTTCGTAATCATTTAAAAAACGACAGCCTAAAATAGTGTTAGTATTACTTAAGGGGGTATTCTAGTCAAGAAGGTGCAATAAAAAAAAACCAATAATATAACCATTATTTTACCAAAAATTGATTAAACCATAAAGAATACATGGAAAAAACACAAACGAAAAAAAATTTAATTCAAAAATTTACAGGCTGTTGAAGTGGGGGTCTAAACCTTAAAGGATACATGAAAAAAAATAAACTAAAAATTAAAAAAGTTACACGCTGTTGAAGTGGGTGTCTCAAAAAATAGCGCCCCCTGGTTGACACGATTGCAACCCTCCTAGTAATCTAAAAATATATATATATTTTAAATCTTTATCCAAACAAATGCGGCTACGGAAAAGTAAAAAAAAATTTGGCACAATGGGGCTGTCTGAAATAAGAAAGACCTTTTTTACCAGTTTTTTTGACTTTCCAAATTTTTTTAAAAAAGAAAAATTTAAAATTTTGATACAGCTTTAGTTAGCGCGATAGAGTAATGTATAGAAAAGCCTCACATCAAATTTCAAGTAAATTGGTTAAGTAGAACTTGAGATAGTGTGTCAACCGTCTTGAAAAAAGTAGTTTTGAGAAACAAGCGTTTCAAATTTTGTTTCCATCTAAACCGGTCGAATTAAAATGGCTCTAACTTTTAAAATAATTCAAATTTAAAAAAATCCTTTTAAGGAGAAATTCTTGAATATTAAAACCATCGAGAAATGAAGAATTTGTATTTTTATTATTTTTTTTCTAGACTAGAATACCACCTAATTGAAGTGAGTTCGATTGGCATAAAATTATTGGTCCTGATAAGGACTAGAGGATTTGGGTTCAAGTCTCCCTTGCAACCGTTATCTTTTTGTTTTCTGGATCTTATTCTATTTTCACATATTAAAGAATCACAATTTTCAAATATATATTATTCTCAATGATCAAACCTTATATTTTTCTTTATTTTAAAAATCAAGATTTCCGGGTCGTCTCACCAAAAGTAACTGGGTACCTTTTTACAATATTGAATTATTTCCTTCCTTTCTTATTTTTTTAAAATATTTTATTGTTTGCTATAATGCCAATATATGGATTACATTGCATTTTTCAATAGATTCAAACAGATTTCCGGGTCGTCTCACAAAAAGTAACTGGGTGCCTGTTTACAATGTTGAATTATTTCCTTCCTTTATTATTTTTTCAATGTTTTATTGTTTGCTACAATGCCAATATATGGATTACATTGCATTGCATAACACAACATTAAAAGCAAATTCTATTATAGTTACCAAGTAGTTAGCTTTAGGAAGATTTCGAATTACGCAATGTGGATTATTAATGATGTCCTATTTCATAAAAAACAAATATTTGACACTAATTGCAAAAACTCATTAGGAAATTTATCACCTTGTCATATCTGTGAACACTCTAAAAATTATAAAGCCACCCAGATCTGTCACCAAAAGCGTGTTTACCACCTTCAATCTTCAACATGCCGTAGGAGTCCCTTTTCCCATAAACATTAACGTCAAGAGTGGCAACACTTATCCATTTCACGGCCGTCACTTCATACTTCAGTTTACGGCAAAGTTATGGCTTGTAAATTGATGGCAGTTTAAGTTTATGGTGACTCTGTTAGCCACGGGCCCGCTAATAGGGGATGGGATGCGGCTAGGGAAAGTGCAGAAAAGTACGCTCGTAAAAGTGATGCACTCGCCGCTTGTTGTCCCGATAAGGGGGCGCTCATCAACAGGGGGCGATCATCGCCAGTATGCGCTGGCCGGCGGACGCAACGACGATCAGGCGGTCGTTTCAGTCAATTTGCTGGAGTTTTATGGTCGGTATTGGCGCGATTTCAGAAGGCAACTCTGATTCTTCTAGAATCTAGACTAAAATGATTGAGGTGATCTTGCACCGAATCGGCACTCTATAAACATTCGAATTATTTAAACAAAAAAATGGATACGTCCGTGGGGCATGGGGCATGGCAAAATTGGGTATATAATTTAGCAGAAACTTATTTAGCACCGTTGTGATTTGAAACTCGATGAAACGGAGATGACACTAAAAAGAGACAAATACATTCATCTTTTTCAGATACTCATTTCCTTAAGTTTTTCATTCTATAATTGGTGATATCCACGAATATATAGACACATATAACAAGTGGGAACTAACTACCCAATCTGTTTAATTGTTGAGGAATGAATCATCTTTATGCGGTAAGATCTGACGATTAATTAACATTCATTAATTTCATTCATTTAAGATAGCAATCAATCATTATTGCATCCATGTTCTATAATTGTAATATTATATAAAAACTTCCTTCTTCTTCTTCTAGCGCTAATAACAATAAAAAATAAAATATAATTTGTATAAAATGTGTATGTACCTAAGTATAAAATGTATAAAATCCTCAAATTGATTCGACTCGTAGCAATAATTTATCTATGTTACATGTTTGTACCTATATCAACAGAGCTTGTTTGTTGTTTGGTTTTTTGTTATCACTGATAACCCTGGCAAAACCTAAATCAAACCAAAAGTATTAAATATCTTGGGATTGAAGTTGATGAAAAACTTCAGTGGAATTCACACTTTGATCGAACCTGAAAAAAGCTAACAAAACTCATCTATTTCTTCAAAAATTTACGAAACATCTTGTCAACTAGGAATTTAAAGAGAGAATATTATGCTTTCTGCCACTCTCTTCAACAAAACAACACATTAAACAACTGAAGGTAACTCAGAATTGCATTATAAAAATTATACTAATGGTCCCCATAAGGACATCAACAACAAATAGTTTGATGTACCAAGTAGGTATACAGAAAATCTATGCAAAAAACATTCTGGTACATCACCTCAAAAATGATTCAGAGGCAGACACCTCACACACTCATAAAAATATACCCAAAAAAACATACATACTAATTATACTAAAGTGTAACTCTACGTTTGGACAAAGAAGCTCTGAATTTTTAGCAGTAAAGTACAAACTCCAGCTAAAGCAGTATTACAAACTCCCACTTAGTTTAAAAAAAAATGAAAGCAATAAAATAGTTACAATAAGGACATTAAATGTTGGCTTAATGAACTATCGGCAAATAAACGTACTAATATTCTTAAAATATTATGTCATTAGTTTTAAGTCAACTATTATAAGTCTTAGTCATAAGTCACTAGCTATAAGTCTTAGATGTAAGTCACCAGCTATACATATTCAAGCTTTGACTTGTAGTTGTCTTCTATAACTAACTAACTAACTAAACATCACGCCGTTTCCCCACAGGGGTAGGCAGAAAGGACGGACCGCCAAACAACTCGGTCCTGGCACACACTCTTTGCTTCACTCACATTCATACATCGTCTCATACATACTCTTCTATTATTCTGACTTTTGACATGGCCTTCTATATGTTCTTTTATATTTTAATTTGTCGATGTTCTTCATTTATATGTACTTTTCTTTCATTGTCATCTCTTTTTTTATTCGTGTTATTGTTATATTATTAATTGACTATTTGTCCATAAATAAACTAGTTATCAATATAGATCTTATTTAAACCAATTAAATAAAGTTATGCTGCCGCACCAATATATCTGGTCTGAATTCGCCAAGAAAACACTTCGTATTTTGAAAATGACCTTACATTATTTTAAGCCAATACTAGTTCTGAAGTTAATTGAGCTTAAATGATTTTTTTTATTATAATGTTTGTTTCTTATGTTTTTCATGAATATTTAATTATATTGTCCTAAATGTCAATTTTTTTTCAGATTAAAGTGTTGTAATGCAGTTCCTAGACGGTTGCAGACGAAAGAGGCTGGTAAGTGTAAATGAACCTTTTTGCGGTCACTTGCAGGCAATTTATTTGTGATACAATCTCCTACACGACGTGGCAATCAAATGTGCAATGAGGGGCAATTTCAGACAGTGTGTGATAATACTAATACTTAGTATTTCTCCCAGAGATGGCGTTATATTACGTTACTCAGGCGCGACCTCTGATCGCGATTTACTTTGTAATATTGGTTATCAATAAAGGCCAATCCATCCAAATTACAGATCGATGAATGTAGTTTAGTTGTTACCTTTGCCTCTTTCTCATAAATTGCACACGTAACAAGTAAAAAAAACCTTTGTAAGAAGGTATGTAGGTACCTAATGTATATCGAAAGATTAAAAAATCCACTAAAGAATGTCTATAAAAACTTAAAAGCCGGAAAAACCTAAATAAATTTTTTTTCTTAAATCCTGACAAAATATCTATAACTGACGATTTATAACCTTTTGAGAGTTTATAACATGTAAAAAAATATTTAATTATGTAACGGACAATAAATCCAACAATCAGCTAAGTATGTAATTTTTCTCCGTTTTTCTCTTTCGATCTGCGTCGCCGAAACATATCTAGGAAAATTGGTGTCTTTTACGACGTGCATTTTTAGAGGATTTTTTTCTTCTAAAATATTAAAAATATATTTAATATTGTTATTAAAGAAATTAACAAAAAATGTAAAGTATTCCTGAAATTTTATTCGAAGTTATTTTATAATCAAAAATCATAATTATAGGTCTACAAGGACAGGAGATATGATTTTTTGAAAAATAAAAAAAACTACATTTTCCCTCTTTCTCTTGAGCAATTAATATTTTGTCCTTTTCAGTATTTCGAATTTCCGTGATCGATATAATATCTAATGACTAAAATCTTGAATTCATTTTAAAACTTGTTCGAAATTTAATTTTAACTACCTTCCAGTCCTTTCAAAATAATTATAGATATATTCCTACCGACTAATCTAAATGTTATATAATACAGAAAAAAATGTTGAACTAGTTTCCTAGTGAAAATAAGGCATAATAATGATTAAAACAGGAATCCAATACCCCTGAAAAGCTACTACTCTATATTTTAAGCCCAAAACATTTTATTTTCGCTAAGCTATTGTTACTAAGCTGATTTAAAATAATTATCGTGTTATCATTATCCGGTCAAATGAAACATTGCTTACACCCCATTTTTCTGCATGAACCTTGTGAGCTTTATTTGTTTTTAAATAAATGCATTACCAAACACGCGAAGCTTTTTCATATAATGTGAAACATAACCTAAAATTTCATACAAAATCATGCTATTATGTCTATAACACTGCCACGAAGGAAAAGTCCTCGTTCAAAGCCTGTTCCGTATCAAAACTCAGAACCAATGTAGCGAGATCCACCCACTCCAATAAGGTTTGAGGCTCGGCTATTAAACGTGAATAGTTCCGCGGTTTTCCGCGAGATTGGACTATACGTCCATTTATTGGATGAAATTTTATGGATCAATAAAACGCTTTATTCCACATTAAAGTTGCCTTTACGGGTTTGGTATAGAGTGTATAAATTGAACGTGTTGTCGTTAGTGAGATCATTAAATTACTTTACGATGTGATTATGATGAATTGATAAAATAATAGATAAATCGTCATAAGTAGGTGTCTTTGAAAGTAAGTTCTAAATTATGTAGCCAATAATAATTAGATAATTTATATAGCGCCGTTTTCATTTAAAAAAATCACCACAGGGGCGCCGTACAAATACTGGCAGGTCATTCCAATTAACACGTTATATTAGAAAGTTTTTGCTTGGGAAAACACGTTTATGGGCACAGGACACGGAACTTTCCACGATATTTGCAGTTGCTTTCTTTATCCTTCTTTATACATTTTTATCATTGATGTTTCCGTTATAAGAAGATTAGTAACAAAAGAAGTGTAGGTATATTTATTATATAATATGTATGGATGTTTCCATTCTTCGGCTCCAGTAGAACAAATTTTATAAAACGAGCTAAAAAAACAAAAAAAAATTCTGCTTTTCTATTATTCTATTAATTATTCTATTCTATTCTTTAAATTAAATTATCGTTATAAGGTATTACATTTGGGTATATTATTTAGTTTCAGTGTTTTTACACAGTAGAATGGAATAAAAGGTGAAGATAAAAAAATGTTTTATGGTGAATTTCATGTAAGTGGATAGAATGGGTAGATTGATTTATTAATAAAAACATGAATTCCTTTATACAATTTTATTAAATATACATTAAGGTACCTATTAATTTATAAAGCTACCGCGCAGACATAATAGTTACCTATAGGGTTTCCTCTATTGATGATTTTGTTAGCGAAGAAGAATCGCATAAATTGAGAACAATTGTAAACTATTAATTTTAATAGAAAGTTTGCAAGGTACTTAAAAAGTTTTATAATATCCTGCAGAGAAAAAAGAGAGGAACATGTCTGTTACTTACGGCGTCTACAATAAATAACACAAAATACAGGGTCCATAGCAACAATATGGCAGTATAAGGTATATTATATCCATACCAGTTTATGTAAGCATCATCCCAGAGATGACTATACAAACAAAATAGACGAACCCTGGATATAGTGTCTTCATCATTGATATTTCCGGGCCATTAAGTGCCTTTATAGGGGCCATGCGAGCTCCGCCATGGGCCAAATCGCTTCCGAAAGAATGGAGAACAATGGGTTTCCTTTTGGGGGGCATTCCCACCCCATCACCCACGCCAAACCATGAGAATACAGG
The DNA here is from genome assembly GCA_936435175.1 of Glyphotaelius pellucidus. NCBI lineage: Eukaryota > Metazoa > Arthropoda > Insecta > Trichoptera > Limnephilidae > Glyphotaelius > Glyphotaelius pellucidus. The sequence continues at coordinate 5,815,517 of OW386552.1, read as the reverse complement.
AGGCAGGGGTTACATAGTACCCCAGCGAACTAGCGGAATATATACTGCTATCCCAAAACCAAACATCGACAGGATTCTCATCAAGGGGCGCAATCGCCTTATACGCATTGTGTACGGCGCTCTCGGGCGGCCGAACCAAGGGGCGGCCTTCCGAATTTGCCTCTCTGCTCCGCTAGACTCGACGGTATGAGTAATTCAATAATTCATACATCATAGATAGATTTTTAAAAATGATAGATCAATTGATAAATTAAGCCTACTACCTAATGATTGATAAATTAAGCCTATTTTGCATACACGGACGCACCTATAACAAACATCCATCGATTTATCTGTGTTCATGAATGCGATTTGACGAAAATTTTGCAATTTTTACATTGTACGTATCATGAATTCATGAATGAATAAATTATGAATGAGGAGATTGAATACGAATGCAAGACCAATATATGCACGGTTCCCGAAAACTCGTAGTACAAACAAGCAGGAACCTGAAAAATCTACATTTGCTGTCAATTTAGTAGCATCTATAACTTTTTTATTTGAACTCTCGTTTTCGTGTAAAGCAACTATTAATGAAAAAAAATCAGTAAAATTTGAAATAACAATCGGTCGGTAGGGTGTTAACATCAGCTTTTTAATGTATTTTCAAATGCTTTTAAATTCAGAACCGATTCAAAAAACTTTTTAAGACTTTGGTTGCCGTAAAAGGGGAGAAATTAAAGTGCTCGGTTCGAAAAAAATTTTTTGGGTTCTCTGTGTTGACTGGGTCCAACCCAGCTGGTCACCGTGGAAGATCAAGACCAAAACTCTCTGAAGAAGAAATTTCAAACATCCTCTAAAATACAAAAAGTGACACAAACACAAGAAATACTTAACCCTACGAACAAAACAAAAGATGAGCGTTACAAAGTAACCTATAACGTCAGAACTTTATCTATTTACAAACGTTTTCTTTAGAGGAGGCCTTCACCTTCGCCTGAGAGGGGTTCTTGCTTATGAATAATTTAAGATACCTATGTTACATTTTTCAACAAGATTGTAAATAGTATTAATTATACTTTTTATAAATCTTTTTATAATTTTTATTTTTATTTTTATAACCTATTTGCAAGGCTTATTATTATTATTATTGACTGGGTATAAATTTACCCGTTTATTAATAAACATGTGTTAAATTGTACACAACTGATAACCATTAATTTTGTACGTATCGTAAAAACAGTTGTATAACATTTATTTATTTATTTATAAAACACGGTTTAAAAGTAAAAATGTGTATTTGTTGACTCTTATATTTTAAGGTGCTCGAGTTCAGGTCGACTTGCGGCGGCCCTGATCGCAATGATTTTACTCTCGCCACGACGAACTTCCTTGTCGCCCGGAAACATCGGAAAAGTTAGCATAAATGAATATTTAAAGTACACAAAAGGACGATAAGATGAACATTGATGTCTACGAATCGGCCACGCTATCATCACAACACATATAATTATCATAAAAACAATTTGATAAGGTTACTAATAACGTACTTGTAAATAAGTTTTGATGCTAACAGATTATATTAACAGAGACAAAATTGTTCCACTTCGCTGATTTTGATATTCGTTATCTTAGGAAAGTACGCAATTACCTAATTTGTATGTTTTTTATTGTATTTATAAATAAAACAAGAGTACCATTAAGCAAATGCCCTCCATTATTAACCTCCAGGCATTACTTTCTGCAGGTATCTACCTACTTAATCCTAAAAGCTTCCGTGAGTTCCAAAATCAGTTTTCGTGCGTTTTTCTGTATAATTTAAGCTCATTAAACGTATATGAAGGTACTTCGTGCTATAATTATATCCAATTGTAGCTTTTCTCCGTGTCCGCAATTATCAGGACTATTGAAAGCGTGCATTTTTGTTAGTACTTAAAACGTAATGAGCCTTAAACGTAGGATTGTAGTTTTGAGTAATCACTAATTTTGTCGGTGATACAATCAGCGCGTGATATATGTACTCACGATTTATTTATTTATTACGAAAATGTTTGATATATTCCCACCATCCATTGCTTGAGTAATAAATTACATGCAATTGAAGGGAAACTCCTGTTTGATCATACAACATTATCATTATTTACGCACTCAATAATAATTGTTTAACAATGACAAGTCTTGACAATATAATAATTTCTGATTGATGTATTGCCAATAATGGTTGTTGTATTTTATATAAACATGGAATTAGAAACAGAATGTAGTTTGTACACGATTACAGTTGTGTAAAAGTTTGGCATCATTACTAAATAAAAATCTGAGTTATTTATTGAAACTCGCACGCGTCAGCCATATTGGGCGTGCTTTGTTACAGCTTGAAGAGGCGTACGTAATGTATATTGATTTATAGCCGTTTTCATTTATGTAGGTTGTGGGTATCTATGGTTAATGTAATATATAACAAATTAATCACTTTATATATTTTTAGGCAAGTTCCCAGGGCGGCGGTAAGCCCACCTCCCAAATTAATTGTTAAAAACCATTGTTTTCATTCATATAATAAATTGAATTATTACCTCAACATAGGCTTATTCTAGTGAGGTTATAAATTATATTGTAAACATTATACTTACCATGTAAAGAAAAAAAAGAAATAAATTTCTCTCAGGGCCTATGTCATATAATAAATTGAATTATTACCTCAACAACGGCTTATTCTAGTGAGGTTATAAATTGTTTTGTAAACATTATACATACTTACCATGTAAATAAAAAAAAGGAAATTAATTTCCCTCAGGGCCTATTTCATATTTGGGGATGCTGTGTGGAAAGGAAGGGAAGGAGAGTTCTGGGAAGGAAAAGGGTTTAAGGGGTGGGTAGGAATCTGAGGTTCCGTGTGTCCTGGTCATCCGCCTCCAAGACCTAGACAAACCTCATCCCATGAACCCGGGCACCCCTGCTAAATCACCAAACGTAGCGAACCACTTGGGGTGACCTATGGCAGAGGTGTTGGTTATCCAATAAAGGTTCCCGGGGCGGCGGTACCCATTCCCGCCTCCCAAATTGAAACTCATTTGAAGTGATGTGACATTATAATTTAAAACAAAGTTCATAAATGTAAGATGTAAAACGCTTTATGTAAATACAAAAGAATCATGATATTTTAAAAGAAAATTGCATAATCTACACTTCCCGTGATTACACTTGACTGCCGGCGTAGTCGAGCGGCAAGGCTCTTGACTCGCAATCCTAAAGTCGCGGGATCGAATCCCGGCGTGGAAAATAAATTTTATTTGATTAATTTGTGTTATTTCACAATTAATTAATTTAAAATAACATCCTCTCCCCCATCTCCTTCCCCTCCCCCTCTACTTTCAGCCTCACAACATACCCCAATTGGTAATGCCATAGTCTCACTGGCTCCAGACGGGAGCAGTTGGGACTCATGTGCGATATTCATATAAAAAAAATAAAAAAAATTTCACCATGTTTTAAAAGTATATTCATTTCTTTATATGCACAATCTATACTCTCAGTGATTTTCGCGAATATATATTAGCGGCCAAATGAATGAGTCAGAAATTCAATATATTGTGTCTACGTTTGATATCTTAAGCCTGAAAAATCTTTTTAATGGGATCATAAGTTCTTTTAAATATGATTACATATTTTGTGTTGGACGCGAATACGCAACTCATTAATGGCGTACACCTGCTAACTATAAGAAGCTTTCTACAGAATAAAAATTTGCATAATATTTATGATTATTTGAAAACAAAATAAAAAATAATAATTCTTCTAGCGAATTGCCGGCGTGAGTTATTTTATTGAGAAATGTGATGACATTTCTATCCAATTAGTCCCTAATCTTCTTCTATTTGCCAATCATTAAATTATTATCATGGTGATATCCAGAATTAGAAAATGTTGCGCAAGGTTTTTATGGTGAATGTATAGATAGTTAAAATTTTAATTAATTGTACGCGGAGTTAAACGGTTGCTAAGAAAAATATAAGGCATATTAAACCCAGATAAAACGGGTGTTTTTTTATAACACAAATCTTTCTGTCTACTATTCTGAATACATATTATTATCTATTTCAATAACGTAGAATACATATTCTTGGTAAAGATAACTATATATTATGTTTCACTCGCGTGTAATTAATTAAAAACATAATACTATTCATACGCACAGTGGAGGTATGTAATAAGGTGTTATGAATTACGAATTAGTAAGGACGATAAATTATTACATTATTAATCAAGACGTAGATGGTAAACAATAAAACGTTTACATGAAGATCATATTACTGTCAAATAATTATCATTCTATAAAAAAACTAATGTTTCACAGAACCGCTAATAATATTCATTAGTATTGATTTTAAATGATTAAATTTTACTGCTGTAAGCACGATTAGTCAAATTTAATAATTTATTTCTAATATTAGGTTAGGTTAGGATAGGTTACTATAGGTTAGGTTACGCTTTAGTGGAGCAGAAATTACTTCAAACTATAGTTAAGGTATCTGCCTAATTTAAACTAATTTTGCTTTTCACATAAAACTATTACTTTAAATTAGGCGTTAAAAAGAAGAAAAAAACTGTCATTACAATTATCACAAAGAAGACGTGAGAAAATAAACTGTTGATACAAAATTGAATGCATTTACCCTACGAGTTTATATATATGATAAATTTGCTGCTTTCAGCTTAGTTATCTATAAGAAACATTAATATAACAATATTGTTCTTTCAATACTATATTATTTTGTGTTATTTTTATTACTTTATATAATTATTAAACTCAACTTAATAGACTTGTAAGCTTAAAAATGGATTTGCATAGAATAATACCCTTAACGTATAGAAACAATAAATAAATAAATGTGATGCCGCGTGCTGGAGAACCTAACCTAACCTTAACATAGGCTTTTCCTAGTGAGATTAAAAACTGAATTTTAAACACTAATATCTACCATGTAAAGAAATATATAAATAATACAACTAAATAAATAAATCTGATGAAACAGATTCAGATTTTCGGGACAATTTTCAATTATTGTAATCAACTACCCACTACCCCCACCTAATTAAATCTAATCATTTTTGAACTGCATAGATTTTTTTAAGTTAGTTTCAGGTTTGCTCGGGAATGACGCGAATGCGTCGAAACTGGTAACTGAAAAATTTAAATCGAAAATAAAACTCTTCAAAACAAAATTATATTTCATTAAAAAAATTTTGTATTGTATTTCAGATTTTTCATATTATTATAACTATGTAGATTTGTGGAATAAGGGCTGCATTTGATATAAAGCACCTGCGTCTGCTGACTGTTAATACCGAGGTAGTTACTTTTTGAAACGATTCTCCTCCACCCTTCGTGAACTTGTAAATGCACACGGCACGTTTAGTTACACTGTCTGATTCCTAAACCATTTCTTCCACCATCTTAATTCGCCGAGTCGTCATCATCATCATTGCTCGGTGACTGCAAATGAATTTATTCGCCAATACGATAGATGGCAACTCATCAAACATATAATAATTGTTATTTTTTTCACACTTTCGTTTAGATTTATTAGTATTTTCTTATACTTTCAATGATATATTACATTGGTGGGAATAACCTTCAAAAGTTATTATAAAGAGAATTATTCTAATAAAATTGAATATTCACTCAGTCCTATAGAAAAAGATCGATAGGTGTCCCATATAAGTAAAATCGGATACGTTTATCCGAGATACTACCAAGGTTACAAACCAGTTCTTTGAACATTGTTATTTACACTAATAATATTAATGCAAAACTGCGTGTGTTTGTTTGTTACGCTTTCACGCATAAAACAATAAAACGATTTTAAAAATTCTTTCACCGATAGTGAGCTAAATTATATGCGAGTACTATAAGCTATATATAATGGTAAGCTCTGTCGTTACAAAATTATAAATATTAAAATATTATATTTTTATATACGTTTTCTGTTGCTAACAAAAGCGAATTATTGTAAACGTCAGAAAACAAATCGTTGCCGTGGAAACGATGTTGATTTATTTTTTATTTATATAAATCTTATAAATATCTTATAATCGTATAATCTTATAATCTTATGAATCTCAGTAAACATCTTATTATTATTATTATTATTTTCTGCCAACCCACAGTAAGTCAAAGAATGTAAATATACCTACCTAATAATATTATTAATGTGGACATTATAAAGCGTCAAAACGAACCTAACTATACCAAAATCGCAAGTCTAAATGTAAACTTACTTCTAATAGTAGGTATGTACTTGAGTGCCTACTAATGCTAGGTGAAAATAATAATGCAATATCTGATAAACATCGCTACGTACCCTGGATCTTTGAAAACTTGTGGAATAAGAGGGGACTGCGGGTGGAGGTTCCAAACTGTACACAAAAACGAAATATTATTTAAAATAATTTGTCTATGGGAACCTACCCACCTATTTATTACGAGTATAAATTACTAATTAGAAATAGTTTTCTGAAGTAATCTTGCGGTAATTTTTAGAATTGTCTTTACCCGACATATCCATACATTTTCTTTCAAATGTTTTCAAAACTCTAATGAACATTCGTTCTTTGGTATAATATTTCAGTGTGACAAAGACTGTGGTGTTTATTCAAGCGAATTAAACAGTGACTGAGTTTCAAAATAATGTAAAGAAAATTGCTTACGGGACATTAAAGACTGCGGATGGTGGTGTTTTGTATAGAAAATGAAGCGGATAGGAGCAGTGGCGTAAGGCGATACGTTTTTTTCGATATTTGTTATTCAATATTAAGGTGGATTTCGATCAAACGAGCACAGAGCTAGAGCTGGAACCGAGGGTTCTTTCTTGATCGTTAGTGTAAATGGTTATACGTTTTGAATATTTACACCAAAAGAATATCAACGAACAAGATCAACAGGAACTAGAATTCTTGTAAATGCTCTGGGAATGTTTAGATCAGGCGAGCGAAAGCTCATTACCTATTCTTCAACAATCAGTGGTAGTGTTCATTATATTACACCATATCCGAAAGTGAGAGCAATATTGTGATTTCAAGTGCTGCGTTTATCGTAGAGACTTATTTTTACATTTTTTTGTTTTCCATAGGTTTATTTATTTTATTTATTTTCCAAAAGTCGAATCCAATCTTGGTACCCTTCTATAATTTGTAGACATTTTTCATTATTCCAATTCATAATTAGCACAAATAATTCATATTCCAATTCATAATTAACACATGAACACATTGAAGAAGCCTTTATGAGCGATCGCGTCCGGAAGAATGCTTTAGGACTCTAGGAAACTCGTTCTCAAACTTTGGCGAATGCAATCGGAGCACTAAAAGAATGCTCTATAACTGTTCATAACCAAAATAATGTGTAAGAGCAGACAAGAATAACCACTTGCTCGTTTGTTTTAAATGAACCTTTAGATGAACGTTACGTTTGCTTTACAGAACAAAAAATTGTTTGATATTTTTATACTTACCCAATATCTATGCAATTTTTCAATTAAAAACACTTTTGCTGTAAAAGGGAGCCATAATATAAACCCACCTCCTTTTAAAAAAACTTTTTCTATAAAATGCATGAAAAATAAAACAGTGCCTAAGTACTAACCCACCTACGCCACTTTAACACTAATTGTTCTTTCTGTCTGATATGGTAACCAAAATGTACTTGATCAAATCATGGTATGGTGATCAAAATGTATTTATAAAACACACAGACTGTGCATTCTGTGTAACAAATCCAGTGAAACTTCGGTACTACCGATTCGGAAATATGAAATGGAGGTGAAATATAATAAAAGTCATTTTAGTGAATCGGCAAGCTTGGTTTCTGTGTAACTAAAATGGATGAAGAATAAAAAAGTACCGAAGTATCACCCTACCCACGTCACTTTAACAATTGTTCTTTCTGTCTGAAATGGTAACATCAAAATGTATTTATAAAACAACACAGACTGTGCAACAAACCCATTGGAACTTCGGTACCACTGGAAATATGAAATAGAAACGAAAAGTTATGTAGGCACCGCTATGAGATCACTGGGGAGATACTGGCTGACATTATTTTCTCAATACTTTACGTTTTCTTTGTACAATCTTAGCAGATATATTTTTTAAAGATATATAAAAGGTGTCTAAAACAACATTACGATATTTTTATTATTAATTTTTGGGGTTGTACACCGTCTTGCGCTGTCTCCTTCTTTAGGTTTCGGACGGTGTTGCAGTGTTCATCATCAGGACAGATGGACGCTGCAACGATGTCCAAAACGTTGCCTAAAGAAGGAGGTAGCGCAAAATGGCATAACACCCCAAAAATAATAACAAAAATATTACTGGCAAAAAATATTAATGGCCGTGAAAATCTAAAATCATAACATTATGATACTTTATGTCATTGGCAGGCTTCGTTGTTTTCGCGATCAGCAAATATTGGGGAAGGCGATTACTGTGAATTTTTGTATGAAAGTGACCTGGCTAGAACTTGGATTTCTTCGTTGGATGACAACGGTATCTTATTTTTGCCAAAATTATGGTCTGGCTGCTTTCTGCATAAATTCGCTCTATTTTTGGCGTTTTGGGTCGTGTGAAAAATCAAAATTGAGAGGTATACTTTTTTTCTGTGGTTTTCTTAATTGTTTCTGTTACCGATGGGTGCTATTGTATCGTAACGGTGTGGTCTACGATAAATTTTCCTAAAATAAAGTTGGTTTAAAGGATGAAAGAGGCAATATGAGAGACAATATCTATACAGATAAACATTAATATGTTTTTTTTTGTGTGATGAGGTAAGTGTGCGGGGCTATAACCGCGTGCGCATATCTACCCCTTTATATAAACATTATTTTGACGTATATAATCTAACCCCAACAGCCTACCTAGGCAAGAGTTGGGACAGTGCAAGGAAGAAGAAGAAGAGGTAAAAAGGGAGATACATATTTCGCATCAATGTTTACTGTGAGATTTTCCACATTTTGCACTCAAGAGCAGATATTAATTAACATCTAAAATCAATCATATTAATAAACACAAAATTGCTAGAACATTATCAGCATTTTAACACGAAAATTCTAATTTTTATTGCCTACGGTTACCCCTAGTTACTCTGTCTATAGGATAGGATCAAGTGAAAAATACTCATATCAAATAAAAATTTTGTGCATTCTTCATTGCTAAGTATGTCGCATGGAGATTCAAAAGACGTTTTATAATTTATTCATTGAGGCATTGCTCCAAATTTGTCCTTATTTTCCTTATAGATAAAACATAATTAATCGGTCTTTCCAAATACCGTAGAGCCATTTGTCGCAGTCCGTTAGATGGCGGTAGTGTCTGGAACGGTATACGTGATTTTTGATCAAAAATCGATAATCGCAATATTTACGACACTGTTTTCAATTAACATTTCTGTGCACAGCCGAGTAAATTTCAAAAATTTAATTTACAGCGACATGTGACAGCATTTAAATAAATATGTTATTCATTGGCTGTATTGTTGTTTATGTGATTTATTCACTCAAATACAATTGGGCACCTTTGCCTCAGAGGCGAGTTGGAATTTTTAACAAGTTGAAAACATAATTTTTTCAAATAATCGAATAAACAATGGTTCTAAGACAAGTCTACTTGATTGTTTATTACTTAAGGTGTAGTAGGCAAATTAAGGTATGCTGAATAAGGAGATATCTGTTGTGTGCACTGTCTCCTCCCACTGTTGGCTAATAAACAATTGTTACCAACATTAGTTCAAAAGAAACACACTGTTGAATTAATGATCAATAGCTCATTTACCTCTATCTGTTATTTTACTTATTGATGTATTATATATATAGAACATGTTCGAAATGTTACCTGATGAAACAGGCATGTACGAGTAGATGCTTAGGTAGATAGGTATGTATACTTTATATGCTTACCAACCTAGCAATGGCTTATATTATTTGTGAAAACTTTTTATTTTAGATGCTCTGATGATGTCATGAGATGTGAAGAAACTAGTTGTGTCTTTTTTAAATCAACACGCCAATGCAACGTTGATTAAAGCCTCAATAATTTTTATTGCGATTCCGGGATCAATCTTGTTTAATTAGGTATGCACAATTAACTAACCAATTAAACACCCGAAAGACGCCGTTTCCCTGCAGAGGCAGCCAAAGAGAATGGACTTCCAAACAACTCGGTCTTGGCACACACTCTTTGCTTCATTTACATTCATATATATTGTCTCATTCATTACCTTCTCTTGTATTCTGTCTCTTGACATTGCCCGACACAAGTATATGATTCACTTGAGCGTGCAATCGCACTTCCTCGGGCGTCTCCGACTTCTTCTCAACCACATTCAGATCATAACCGGTCAGTGGTTGAGTGGGCATCGCGTTTGGGTTCCACCCGGGCGTCTCGTGTTCGATTCCTCGGCTGGCTAAGTCCTCCATCACAACACAAGCAACATTTTCGGCTTTCTGTGGTGGTAGTAGGAGATTTTCAAACATTGTTGGGTTATTCATAATCCGGGAATTTTTGTCTTTCTTTAAAAAAAAAAAAAATATATTCTCTTTACATTCCCGTCTTCGTTCATTTGCTCTACATGTCCAAACCATCCAAGCTTTTCTTTCTATTCTTGCTCATTACGTTCCTTCATTAACCTTGCATTTATTTAAAATATTGGTTTTTATTTGGTTTTTAAAGAAGTTCTCACTTATACTAGTCCCAGCGAGAAATTGTACATGACGTCATCCTTCTAGTATCTTCCGTCTTTTTTGCTTGTAAACAAGACGTGTGAGAAGGAAAAGGAAGAACGTCGATGACTTCCGTGCGAGCTCTCGCTGGGATAGTTTACGTTAAAATCTACTCAGGCTTAAAAAAAAACTCATATGAAAAATATTCCAAAGAAATACAAAGAGAATTACAAATGATACATATATGTAGTTATTAGTTAGGTCTACAATTATTGTTACGTATTTTTTAACAATATTTGAACATTTTTTGTTAATGCGTATAAATTATCGATGAAAATGTCTACTTCAACACATCTTTCTTATAATATAGTCGACTTCGGGTCAGAGGGCTAAAATATGCGATATTATTTTTAAATGTATTCACTTGAAACATGCGTTGGCTTCTTGAATAATGCAAATTGGGAACTTCTGGGAACGGGAGTCTTGAATAATGCAAACGTATATCAAAATTGTTGAGACCCAATCTAGTATCAAGATGACCATGAATTACTTTATTTAAACATATTAGATGGGTCATCTTCTAACTTGAAGTGTTTTGATCTTAAAGTATTCAACACATACATCGTATGATAAGATGGTCATGTAGATCACATTTGAAAGATAACAGTCATAGCATTTTTTTTTTTTATTATTAATTTTTGCAGTAATGTGGATTTCAAATAGTTCTTCCACTTTCAAGTTTCCTTCTAACGAATGCATCGTATAGGATAAGAAATGATTGAAGGTCTTTGAATCGTTTACATATGCTGTTAACCTTTTCGTCCCGGAACGAAAAAAATCACACATGACCCGAAGGGGGGTCACTCGGGGACCCCAATTTGTTTTGCTTATTAAAGGGTGTTAATGACATATTTTTTTGTAATTTGTTATGATAATAATTAGAGGGAAGTATATTCATCGTATTTCAGTAGTCATTTTAAAAATCGTTTGATAAATAAAGTCATAATTAATATTCTATTGCATTTAGACCATAGCGTGTATTTTTCCATAGAAAACAGATAAGGCGGGCCAATAGCCAACGTAACACCTTGTTTCCGAATCTCGACTGGCGATTGGCGTTCACCGGAAACGACTCAGACCGAATGATCTTTGACCGGCAAGCGAACATTATAGCATTGTAAAAAGAGCAAACGAGATGCGCAGTGTAAACGAACGCGATCTAGTCCTTTCCACTAACAACTTAGAAATTACTTGCTATCGCTTAGAATTATCCCGATACATTCAGCAGATTGGGACGGGGTACGCCCGAACAGAGGGGAAGGGGGGCGGGTGGCCCAGATTATTCGCCGGAATTTGTTATAAACTATTTAATTTTAAGAAAAGTAGTAATGCGATATTAATTTTTTTAATGCAGATCGATAACCAAATATTTTTTCTAGGATTACCTAAATTATTGAGTATGTGGTTTAAAAAACAACTTAGATACAGCGTAAAACTCTCGTTAGTGTAAGTGCGTTCCCCTGGTCCGGTACGGAAGTGTTAATAAATCCCATCATTTAATGTGTCGTTAATATGAATTTAGAATCAAGAGTGATTCCCAGATCTGTCATTGAAGACCTATTTTTAAGAATAGTATTTAACGTAGGAAAAATCCTATCTCTATTTCGAATGTTGTATTTTCCAACATTTAAGTGCATGTATCATTGACAGTACACCAGTTATTGAATTGTCGAGGTAATTTTGAAGCAGTTAATTATCGGAACCAGTCTTAATTTTACGAAAACATTTAAGATATTCAGCAAAAAAAAATCATAATTAAAAGCATAAATGCAGTTTAATTTTTAATCAAAATCATTTATCATTATTAGAAAAAGCAAGGGGCTAAGGTTGACCCCTGAGGTACGCCAGAGGTTTCAACTATACATATATGATTTGTCTCCATTCATAAATACTAGTTGTATTCCGTTATATAAACATGATTTCACCCAGCGAAATAGGTCTCCATGTATTCCTATTTGATCAAGCTTTTTTAGTAAGATCTAGTCGGAAATCAGCAGTCTAAATTGCAAATATTTATTATCTTTAAATAAGTGAATTACACACATAACTACGAATACACAAAATTCCAAAAGCTTTTAATTGATAGATCCGTGGGGAACTGAAATTGTGAAACTTAATTGATAGAACCATGAGGGCTTAAAGTGTGAAAACTTTTTTTATAAAAGAAAAACAAACATTTCCGGGTTACGAATAACCCAACAATGTTTGAAAATCTCCTACTACCATCACAGAAAGCCGAAAATGTTGCTTGTGTTGTGATGGAGGACTTAGCCAGCCGAGGAATCGAACACGGGACGCCCGGGTGGGACCCAAACGCGATGCTCACTCAACCACTGACCGGTCATGTCATATCATGTTTTTGTATCTCAGATTCAAAAGACATTAGCAAAAAATGAGAGTACCTATACTATTTTTTTTCATTTTTATTAAATATTGGTCACCTGGTTTGAATACAGGTACCACGTGTACTTATTTCCACAAGTCAGGAAAAGTTAATTTGGTTAAAGTTGCATTAAAAATTAAAAAGATGTGAATTCTTTGTCGAATATTTACATTTCTCACACGTCCATAAGTAGTTTTAACACACATTAACTTCAGCCTCATTTCAACAGCATTCAGTCTACTAGTCTTCCCAGGATCCCCAATTCCATCCCATAAATCATTTTCCAAAAAAACAAACACTATACATATCAGTTACCTAAGGTTACCTACATAGCAGACATTATCTCAATATTGGTATATATGTGGTGATATTACTGGCATCAGAAGATCCATACCGTAAAATACTTGCAAAATCAATTTACCGAAACATTAACTATAGGATATCATTTAAGCCATAATGTATTACAAAAAACTCTTGAAAGGATTAGAAAGCATATCTATTAATCAAAAATGTCGTTATTGTGGACAAATTAGATAAAACGTACCTTTAAAATAAGATTAATGGATTACCAAATTATAAATGCAGGTGTTTTTTTTACTGTAAATTGTAATCTTAACACTTTAAATCATGAAATAACACAAATATATATTAGATTTTGCATTAATTTTAGGCAATATAATACGTATTTTATTATTTTCTAATGCTCATGTTGTGGCAAAACTGGACAAAACTTGTCGTAAATAATCATAGGAATTACCTTTAATTTAGTTGCCTCAGTTGTCATGGTAGCTAGACCCATTTAATATGGAATTTATCGCACTTTAATGTTAATTATGCATCAATTAATTTACGTGCAGTATTGACAAGGCAAGAATTCGGCGTATCTAAGAATTAGAAAATAAATCTAAAACTTTATTATTATCCACTCCAAAACTCATTTTGTCCACTGTTTATTATGCGTTTATGAATCTTGCTGACAAAAATACAACTTGGAACATTTTTTCGAAAAATTTCTGGGAACACCGTATTTCCTTATTATTTTTTAAATGCCAATATTTTCACTAATTAACTCTCTCGCTATAAATAAAAGATAAATGTCATAAAAACCTTGCCTGTATGATTATTTTCTACGCATAATATTTTTATGCAGATATTGATATTTGAAGGTTTAGTTTTGATCATTAAGAAATATGCCTATGGTAAAAAGATTTCTATTATACCAATTATTTTTTATGTCCCCAAACATTTAAAATTTTGCTCCTTGTTTGCGTTTTTATTTGAATTTTTATTTGTTAGTAAGTGTAGGTATATGTTACCTTATTGGCGTCTGATGAAGAGTGAATTTAGATACATACAGAAGTGCAAAAAATACTTTTTAATTTTTTTTATTTCGAATTGGTTTGGCAATAATACAAATAAGTCGGGTCGTTGTGATTTTAAATGTTTTTTTCTCTTCAATGATCAAACAGCTATGTGTTGTTATCAAACTATCTTTGTAAAACTGCATTTAAAGTCTAATTGTTTTAAAAATATTTTGTACAGCATTTTTATACGTGCGTGTACAACGACGCCTATTGAAGATCGGCCTTCCCAAATACTGCAGTGCTTCCATGCACACGGAGGGGTAAGTATCAGTTTTGCAGCCCTCATAAGAGCCCGGGTAGCAGGTTTAAGTGAGAGGATATACAAATCCAAAAATGTTCTTGTCATGGAATCCCGCCAGAGTCCAGATTATTAAGCCCAAGGAGAAAATTATTAGGCCCATCAATCTTCGTTCTTCGCTTGTACATTCATAATATATAAGTGAACTTAAGTGTATAATGCTTCACGGGATCTCTGCATTTCGGGATAAGCACATTATTATATAAGTAATAATATTATTGTTGAAGAAGACTATAATACCCACAAATCTAAACGGAACATGCAACAGAACAAGGCACAGAATGATATATTACATTGATGGGTATAACCTTCAAAACGTATTCCAATAAAATTGGACACTTATTATTTTTAATTTATTTAAACGGTTTATTTGCAAGTGAGTTCACATGCGTGATTATTATTAGTTGTGACACTATTTTACCTTTTGAAAAAAATTCAGACAATTTACTCAAAATTAATATTGTCAAAAATAAGAACAATTTGTCTAAATATTTTCATTATAAGCCCCAGTACAGATATAATATAAATAGATTGTCTGTAAGTGCATGACTTCACCATAGTTTAATAATATGTATTTCTTCAAAATTCGCAAATTCACTTTGTGGCGTCATTATTAACTTATTATCCTGACGAAGAAAACGTAGTTTTCGAAACATGTTGATATTGTTAATTAAATAGTGATGTGCACAAAGTTATTTGTTTTCATTAAATTAATTAATTAATTAATTAACTGAAAAGATGAGACATTTTATGTAGCTCTTTAGATCTGTATATTTCTGATACCTTCGGTATTAAGCTTCAATGACTATTAAACTATACATCTTAACTCTTGGTTAAGTATAGACAAGATTAAATATTATTAAATCTACAGACCGTGACTGCACGAATCTAAACACATCGGAATATCGTGTGAAAAACGTTCTCAAATTTTATAACAAACCAATAATCTCTATCATAATCTTGGTTCGCCGAATTGAAAGAGAATTTAAATCGTCTGATTAACCCCGCTGGTTAAATGGTTAAGCATGGTGTTTCTGCTTGCCCTCGAGGCGAAAAGCTTGCGAGCTCCGTGGAAGAGAAGAAATCTTTATGGTGTGGTGTTAGCCAAACATGAATAGGTAAAGTGATGACAAGAAAATTGTTATGTACAAACTCACGCCTCGTTCGAGGGCGTAAAGCTCTTAAGGCTTTTAATGGAATTGAATTCTATCTGCATCTCTTCATCGCAATCACAAAAGGTTGTAATTTAAGGATCTGAATCTAAATGATTGAATTAAGTTTGAAATTCATTTAGAAAATCTTGTTTACCAAATTGTTAAACACTTCATGTTGAATTTGATAGCGGTTATGCATTTAATTACATCATTTTATTTATTCTGAATTGATCAGCCAATTGGATAATCATCACTTATAGGTATATCACAAATAAAACTTCCGATGAAAAAATACCACATATATTATAAATGGTCTTTAAAATAAAGTTTTTTTTTTTTTATTTCGTTTCCTTTCAATGTGTATCCACATGTTGGCTTCAAATTTTGTGCTTTTCAAAAAAATAACATTGCTTCTTCTCCCATGTGAACTAGTACAACGGGCTGAATAAATTTTGAATTAATCTGTATTTTCATAAATATCACTTTATCATGATAGAAAGTCAAAATTATAAATGGGACAAGCATTACAAGTTCATGTGCAAACGAAACCACTTGCCTACCTATTTATTTGATGGAAAATAAAAATGCAAAAAAACTTAATATTATTTTTATATTTTTTCTCTATGACTATGAGCATTTATTTAATGTTCTATCTGGCATTATTGCATACTCAGGTAGTTATCTTTAACACAATATGTTTCGTCGATTGATCGTAAGAAAGGTCAGTTGATGCATACTATGGTAAACAGTAACATTTGAATAATCGTTCAAATTTACATACTATTTGATGGCCATGCGCAATTCACGATCCACAAGCATGTGAATTAAATTGTTTCAACATTCAATGCAAAAGTCATTCTTTAGATTCCCTCGAATACCCTTGTGAAGGTTTCTTCGGAACCACGCCTAAAATTTGTATTTCCCAAAACTTAAACTAGCAATCTTCTTCGCAAGGATCTGATTAAAAAAACTCGCATAATCAGGCATCACTTAGGCACTTGATCAAACTGCATCTCATTAAGTTTTCACTCTTTATAGATTATGTTAAACGATGGGTCTCTTTCTGTGCATTTTCACTAATTTACTTTCCATTTTCTCGATGGAGAGTTAGGTTTCGAATAAGGGTTGGGCAATATCGATTGTAAGGTTTAACGACGTGTCAGAATACCACTCAAGTACTATCGCTATTTACCCAACCTCGACTGTGATGTATTATTTCTCAAGAGCTGATTCAACCTCCGATACAAAATGGATACAACACGAAGTATTAACAGACTAATCCTCACATTGAAAGTCACCACAAATTATTTTAATACCTGATCGAAAAGCACTCCACTTTGGATAGGCGCAACTATTGTGCACCTGTTAATGGGGAACACCTTTTTAAAAATGTGTTAAAGCTTGGATTAATGTTTAACGCAATTGATCCCTGAAAGTCTGAGAGAAATATATCGATTACAAAGAAACATTTTATTATTGTCTGTACAAATGTACCGACTAGTTTGATTGGATTTTGAAGAACAAATGTTTAGGAAAAGCTGTTGATTCACTGCTGTTGAAAACTCGTTTCTTAATGGAACATTTCGTGTAATATTTAATACGGAAGGTACCTCTCTACATAACTTTAATACACGGACAGAGATTGTGCAAAAACTGATCTGCAATTGTTTAAAATCTTATTGAATATACTAATACGCAAAATGCTTACAAGTACTTAAAAAGTCCCAAATCCACACACTGGCATCACTTTAAGAAACTGAAAATATCATTTTGTGTACACCACTATTTGATCAAAATAATCGATGTGATTCGAAACCAATGCTTTCATCGTCAGGATACAGGTATAATTATTATTATATCATACAATTATTCTGACGAAGATACCATTGATTTTGAAACACGTCGATTATTTCGATCAAACAGTCGTGTCCACAAAGTGATTTAGTTTTTTTTTTTTTTTTTTTTTTTTAATTAAATGAAGACATTATGAGCGAAACTCAATCGAAAATCTGGAAACAGAAAAATCAGAAATCATTGGCTGCCATCTATAAAGATGGCAGCCAATAAAAATATGCGTTAAGAAAAATGAAGATAATATGGGTGGTTCTTAGTCGAAGTATGGTACAGTTAAAAGTGACCGAATTGGATATCGACACCTTAGCTCAGTGGATAAGAGCGCCCAACCCGGAAAGTAGGGAGGTCCTGGGTTCGAGTCCCAGAGGTGCCAATATCTTTTTCTGATTTTTCTGTTTCAAGATTTTCGATTGAGTTTCGCTCATAATGTCTTCATTTAATTAAATATTACAGCTTGAGGTTTTACTCATAAAGTTAAAATAATAAATAATAATGATTTAGTTTCATTAATGTATAAAGTAATTTGGTTTTCGCAATCAATCGTTAAAATATTTGATTGTGTTTAGTCAACATTGTTGCTACTATTATACTACCGTGGGACAAGCTTGTTGATTATAAATACGCAGACCAAAAAGGGTCCCGATGTACCTACATATTTGATTGAGGAAAAAAGTATCAAACAATAATTTTCATTATCATGGCTATAGTTAAAAAAAAAACGATCCCATAACGCAGTTTGGAGGATAATCATTTGAAAATGTGACATGTAATTCCGATTGTCATCAAAATACGGCGTCAGTACAATACTTTCAATTATAAAACACAAAACTGTAAGCCCACTTATTTATAAGTAATGGGGCACAATTGGCCACACATACATTATCACATTATTACTCACCAATCAGTCGATTACACATTTTGGGAAATGAATATGCTAACATCGGCGACATTTATTTCTTAAAATTAGCACAATATAAATATGCACTCAAAAATTATTTTTCCATAATGTAACTTTATATACGCAATATGGACATGTTGAAATGAAATGATGATATTTCTCGTTGTTCTTTTTTGTTGTGATACACAAAATAATTGTATGTTATTTTTAGGTTTCAGTTTTTAAGTTTTTTATTTTTTCCATAATGTAACTTTGTATACGCAATATGGACATGTTGAAATGAAATGATGATATTTCTCATTTTTATTTCTTGTTATTTTTTGTTGTGATACACAAAATAATTGTATGTTATTTTTAAGTTTAAAACTACTATTATGTAATGATATTATTTTTTCTTACTTTTGTACTCTATTATATGTTTATTTATAAAAGGCAGTATAGCCGTTTATGTATTTAAAATAAAATAAAATTAGCAGCCTATCAATAATATAAGAAGAGAGGGTTTTCTATTGCAATAGTAGCACGACTTCCGCCTATCCTTTGAGGAAGAAAACACATAACTGAACTGCTAGTTAGGTAAACTTGTGTTGAACCATCATAAACCGTTATGTACAAATTTTCAGATCATTTGACATACTCCTGCATAACAAGATAAGTGTTTCAAAAGATTTAAAAATCCACTGCTAAAATAATGTATCCTGGAGGTTGCGTAATATTTGACGTAGAAAATTGCCAATAAAACATTCTACCATAAAAAAACTAAGTGGTTTATGGCGAAGTTAAAGCTATCTGCACATAGACATTTAATTATCGTCTCAACACCGCCATAAATTGATTTTTTATCACACCTACCGACACGTTTCCAAGTACGCTGAAAAACATTAATTTACGACATAGGCCATATCTACGTGATGCGCTTCTTTAGGAAATGTTCTAAATAAGGTAATACAGCAACTGACAAGTGCATAAAACTGAATCTTCCCATAAATCACACTGAAGTAGTATCTTTTACTGCAAACGTGAACCAAAATGTAACACTCGATACATGTCCGCCTCTCTAGCATTAAGTGTAGACATTTTTAAAATCGTTGGACAAGTTGTTATGGTAGGATTTAAAAATATAGCTCTATATATTTGTAGGACGTACAGGCAGTTCCTACAATGTTTGATTATTCACTTGAATCCCATGACAAGAGAACACGCAATAAAAACGCCATTTGCAGCGGAATAAATTGTTTTAACGATAATGTGCAGGCTATCAAATAATTGTTTGATGCACAATAATTATGATGTTTTACACTGAGAATATATTTGCAATGAAATTGTAACAAGTGCACTACTTATGTACGATTAGTGCAACAAATAAATTAATTTAATACTCGCTTGTTGCTTTAGGTTATTTGAACGTATCGTACATATTTGTGGAACGAAATAATAATTTTTAATTTGGGAAGCAGTTATCAGCACCACCCCTCGGCAACCATTTATTGGATAACATCCTTAACAGGTTCACTACGTTTGGTGACTTAGCAGGGCTGCCCAGGTTCATTAGGTGAGGTGTTCAGGTCTTGGTGGCGGATGAGGAGATGAGAGGAGTGATCGGAAAAGGCAGGTTTGGTGAGACTCTTTGATCTCTCCAGCCGGGCTAACTCGACCCATCGTCTTGCACCGCAGCGGGAGGGATGAATTCATACGTCCGTCACTCCTGAACACCGATCTCGAAATTCCTACCCAACACTCCACACAACGTTCCCCAAAATGACAAATTATTAATTTGGTTGTTTTTTTTTTTACATTAGTTCCATACATGAGGCCCTGAGGAAAAAAAAGTTCCCTCGGGGTCTATGTCATCTTTGGGGATGCTGTATGGAGGGTATTTTTAGGGAAAGAAAGGAGTGTAAGATCTGGGAAGGAAAAATATATGAGGGATGGGTAGGAATCTGGGGGTCAATGTGCGACGGACGTATGAATCCATTCCTTACACTACGGTGCAAGGCGATGGGTCGAGAGAGTCCAGCTGGAGAGGTCTAAGTTAGGCCTCCCTCAACCAGTCTCTCCCGATCCGGCCCGCCAGGCAGCAGGTGGGCAAACGCATTCGCCCCGAGTCCTAGACAAACCTCACCCCATGAACATGGGCATCCCTGCTAAGTCACCAAAAGTAGCGAACCTTTTGGAGTGACCTACGCCACAGGTGTTGGTTGCCCCTCGCCTCCCAAATTGAGTCAACAACCTCCTAACTAGCTATTATTACCAATTGTTAAATTGTTACTAACGAGCTTTCGCTTAGATCGGTGGGTCAATAAAAATAAAAAATTATTTATTTTTCTACGTTGGCCTTACTTCAACAATCATTTTACAAAATATTTTGGTCCTTATCGAGTAACTGTCCCTTATAATTTCTGTAATTTTTAACAATTCCGTGGATCGTGAAGGAACAAGATTAAGTTAGAAATTCCAGACTTAAAAAGTTGCGTAAAATTCTGACGCCAATGACTGTTTGAAAGTTTGTGCTACTTCAGGAAAAGACTCCGTCACAATTTTTAAAATTCCGACAGATAACTAAGCCGTTTGACATTTTATTTAGGAATGTTACCTACGCAAGACCAAATTTATTCAAAACATCTCTTCACTACCTATATTTGGTAATAAATTAAAATATTTGTGAAGTGCCGTTTTTTAAAACAATTTTTTTTCATCATCAATCATTAATTTTTATTTCTAGAACGTTATCTACCCTACTTTCATATTAAATTTCTACCACTGGATGCTTATCGATCTATCTGAATAATCTACTGTTAGTTGAATTAAGACATTACGATTATCTCTGGCAAAAGATGTTTGATTGGAAATTAGGTCATAAATTAAATTTATTTACATGGGATACTTTAAGCTTTGGTCTCAACATTTTTAACAGGTGTTGCAATAGGTGCCTACTTACCAACTAATTTATAAACATTTATTTATCTAGTGGTAGCATGTTGTAGATCTGATATTATATGATTGTTTGTGGTAAGAACTGAGAACCCTCTTGATATTGAACGCCTTTTAAATTGGATGGTCACTACCTGAAAGTGTTTAATTCTTTATATTAGAGTTTCAAACTTTTGTTCGTTCCCTTGTTCTCTTTTAACGAAGTGGTCTTATTTTGTTTACCCTAGCAGAATTTCTATTCACACTGGGCAAATACTTGAGTCAGGTTTTTACGATCGCTCAAACGACTGACGACCCAATATTGAGTAATTTTATTGTTTTTTAAGTACTCCGTTCGCTTATTATGGGACGTTAATTGGATTTTTTGTCCAAAATAAAATACACTCATTGTTATAGCTCAATTTTTCACGCCATAAATTTATATTGTTTATCCTACCTACTCGTTAAAAATCAATAAAAAATATCACGAAATTTAGAGATGAACGGATTGAATAAATTTTATTCGTCATGTCAAAATGAATATTTATAACAACTAAATATTTAAATAATGTATTTATTACTTTGAATTCTTGTGAACTCCTATCACGCGGTATTGAAATCATCCGTAAGAATTTCAGTGCCTACAACAACGACGACAGAACAACAACAGCGATGGTAATCTTTCCCTCGTGAATACTTCAATATTCGGCCATTTCTCTTCTTATATTAAAAAATAATTTTTTTACAACATCATACATGTTTTTACCACACGGACGCCTCTGGATCTCATTTCAACAGCATTTAGTGTTCTTTCATCCTTTCTCTGCCAGTTCCATGCCTCAGTGCCGTACATCAGGGTAGGTACTAGCACTCCATTGTGGAATGCTATCTCCGCAAGAAGATAACACTAATAATTTAAATGAAAATATGAAAAAGAACAAGATACATAAGAAAAAAAAAGATAACGGTCACAACTGGGACCCGAACCCAGAACCTCCTTTCTTACCGGGACGAACGTCCCAGTTGCGACCGTTACCTTTCTTATTTTCTGTGTTTTGTTCTTTTTCATATTTTTGTATAGATTATTAGTGTTATCTTCTTCTCAAATATGCATTAATTCACAATAAAATGCTGGTACCTTTTTTCATCGTTTGTTGGATGTGATAAATAGTTTCGATTTTGAAAAATAAAAGTTAATTGAACTTTGATGATTTTAAGCATTACGCAGGAATATTTCACATTACTTACTTATCAATGCATCAACAACTGAAATCAGATTAATAATAATGGTCGCAATGAAACAAGGGTTACCCATTTGAATAAAATCATTAGAATCTAATTTACGGAGATATTACCATTTTTTACTCAGAATGAAAAGTTATAAATAACGATATTCCAAGTCTTTGGTAAAGAACGATCAAGGCATTTCATATCTCTTTCCCACAAGATAAAATATATATTATTTTATTAGCAAAGTTGGGATTATGTACCTACCTACTTTCTAACTGTGCGTGATAAAATAAAATTCGTGTGCCAAGGCATTTACTTTGCTGTGTCGTGCTATTCGGTAAAAAACAGTTCATAACGTTATTTAAAACGGCTTTTGTGTACTTGCCTATAATTTATAACCTTTTTCCAATCGATAAACCATCGCGGTTTTAGCTCGGTAATGCCACGTCTTTTTGGTACCTACACACCTACACAATGAGAAATAAATGATCGTGATTTTATATCTAATTAAGTCAATTTTTAAATTATTGGCTTGCATTTAGGAGTGTAGGTAAGTTATTGATTTAACATTTTCATTGCCAGTTTTATCTCTTACTAGTAGGTAAGCATACGAAAAAACATATTTATCACTAAATTTAGTCAAAAAAGCAACACTTGGGTTCCAAAAAATCCATTTCAATTGTTCACAGAATTTGTTCAATTTGTCAAATTTCTATTTCAATTTCTGTGAAGATTATATTCAAGTTCTGTTATTATACAGGCCGATTGTTTCACGTAACTAAAATCATAACAGAATTTGAATACAACTTTCACACAATTTGAAAAATAACTTTGAAATTTGATGAATTGTTCGAATTCTTTGAAACAACCTATCCTTGGGTACCGAGTGAAATGTACCTATAATTTTTAGCCAGAAAAACAGTTATTTATTTACGAATTTAAAACGAGGTTGGTTCTGATTTAAAATATAATCAAAGTTTTCTTTAAAAGCATTTCTTTCCTGGGATGGAAAAGTATCTGTAAACCAGTCTATCCACCTGATTACGTTAAAATATGAGAATTACCTTTTACTGATGAAATAAAAAAAACCGCAAGACTATGTTCATACCTACGTATACAGGTATGACCTACCGACCCTTTTACAATAGTGTGTTCGGTCACGTACGTTGTTTCTGTTTCGACATAAATTTTTTACATTTCCTTATACAACTTTTTTTTACATTGGATTTTCAAAGTGAACCTTTTGCCGTCCACCCAAGGACTAGTGATTTGCTACACCCATTTTGTATCAGTTCGGCCCCGGCCGGAGCGGGAAACAGACGTATTATTATTATACTTGTTATTACAATAAACAATGCGTAAAAAAGGAATTAATGTTTTTTACAGGCTTTTACGAAATCAACCTGAAAAAAAATTCTCAAATACCTTTTCCAACCTTTCCAAAAGCTTTTTCTCAAGTATTTTTAAACTCCTCCCAAAAAGAGGCGTAAATTCCGATTTCGATCTTTTCCTGGACTATTGGATCACCTTAATTATTAAAATAAACGTGCACTAGTAAGTTCCGCACTGTATATTTACTTATGGTTTTTCTGGTTCACTTTTTTTAAATACTCCTTTATTGTGCACTCATTCTTAGCTTATTGTTATTATAATTGCATTTTCTCACTTTATTGATTCAAATTTTTCCACGTCTGCAAAACAGTTCCTGTGTTTTAAATTAATATCTATGTAAATATTATATTAAGACATTGTAAACTTTGTCAATCATCTTTGTGTCTCTTCGTATAATTAATACGTTAGTGCACATCTATTTATGCTGGAGAGGTTATATTATTATCTATCCAAAGTTGATGTAAGCACCGAACACGGAACACCGATAGCTTCCTTCCTTCCCACGAAGTCGTGCTCATACAGCATCCGCCCCGTGTAATCTCGATGCTCTGTTTCATGCAAAAGCTTGCTGCCTATATATCTCGGGTACAAGACACTGCCGCGCATATGCAGAGGAGCAAGAGGCATTGAACATGCTAAATGGAATCTCGTATATAAGGTGCTAGGTAAAATGTACCTACAGGGTACAGAGGTGGGTTTGTTTGGTGCAACGGCAGGGTGGCTGAGAAGGTTTTGAACAATAAAACAAGTTTATGAGTGCAGCTTTCAGATACGGCTGCTTACCAAAATATTGAAATCGTATTTCAGTATTTTCATTCAATGTCTTGCAATTGCCATGCTACTAGAATTTTAAGAGCAAAGAATATTATAGGACCTTGTAGGCATTTTAGTGATCGGCAATATAATTAAAGCCAAAGTGAAATGTAGAATAAAATAATTAATTTGTTCTATTAATTTATGAAGTTCCCCGACTACGCACCGGTGCTGAAGGGATCAATGAAGCCTTATTCCATTGTAATACCGATAGAATAAGGATAGTATCTATTGCTAATTTCGAGTCTTTAGCACGATTGGTTTCCAACCGCTATTTTAATATGATGGTTTTACTGCTTTTAAACATATGTACTTGCCCACATTTTTAGTAACGATACCATTTCATATTGTTTTCACTTATCTTAGAGGTATTTAAAATATTTACGTAGTACATTCTTTATTTGTTTGTATTTTGTTGTAAGTTTGTACTTTCTAAACAAAAATAGCAAAACATATGCCTTTACTGAAAATCTCAGTTCAATCAGAGGATGTTCAAAATTAACATGGATATAACTCTTCAGTATTTTTATGCCTTTACTGACAACTTCAGTTCAATCAGGGAATGTTCAAAATAAACATGGAAAAAACTCTTCAGTATTTTTATGCCTTTACTGACAACCTCAGTTCAATCAGGGAATGTTCAAAATCAACATGGAAATAACTTTTCAGTATTTTTATGCCTTTACTGACAACCTCAGTTCAATCAGGGGATGTTAAAAATTAACATGGAAATAACTCTTCAGTATTTTTATGCCTTTACTGACAACCTCAGTTCAATCAGGGGATGTTAAAAATTAACATGGAAAAAACTCTTCAGTATTTTTATGCCTTTACTGACAACCTCAGTTCAATCAGGGAATGTTCAAAATCAACATGGAAATAACTTTTCAGTATTTTTATGCCTTTACTGACAACCTCAGTTCAATCAGGGGATGTTAAAAATTAACATGGAAATAACTCTTCAGTATTTTTATGCCTTTACTGACAACCTCAGTTCAATCAGGGGATGTTAAAAATTAACATGGAAATAACTCTTCAGTATTTTTATGCCTTTACTGACAACCTCAGTTCAATCAGGGGATGTTCAAAATTAACATGGAAATAAGTCTTCAGTATTTTTATGCCTTTACTGACAACCTCAGTTCAATCAGGGGATGTTCAAAATTAACATGGAAATAAGTCTTCAGTATTTTTATGCCTTTACTGACAACCTCAGTTCAATCAGGGAATATTCAAAATTACCATGGAAATAACTCTTCAGTATTTTTATGCCTTTACTGACAACCTCAGTTCAAACAGGGGATGTTCAAAATTTACATGAAAATAACTTATGAATATTTTGTCTTAACTATGAATATTCTCTATCTATTTTTAATTATTGTAATTCCCATGTAAAAGCCGTTAATCGGCGTTAATTCATAATAAATAAATAAAATAAATAAACTCTTAGTAGTATTTTTATGCCTTTTCTGACAACCTCAGTTCAATCAGGGGATGTTCAAAATTAACATGGAAATAACTCTTCAGTATTTTTATGCCTTTACTGACAACCTCAGTTCAAACAGGGGCTGTTCGAAATTAACATAGAAATAACTCTTCAGGTTAGCCATATTTATGTTTACACGTTACGGAAGTATGCTTTTACCTCAAAATTTCCATTTTGCAACGAAATTGTAAAACAGCTGCCAAAAAGGATAAACCACAGCATGTCTTTTGAACAAAATTTGGCAACTGCAGCTTGGTCCGGCTGCCCAACTGCAGAATTGATGAGACTAGGAATCAAACGACCGCCAATGGAAACCGCTACACATTCTGTCCATTAATTCCGTAGTAAATTTCGGTTGGACCCGGCAGCGGAAACCGCAACTCGATGGCTGGGTTCAAAACTGAAACACACACTATTACGAAAAGAGAGTTTCGAAATATCGAAATTCAATTTGTAGATGGTGGGAGGTACTGACCATGTTTCCTGTTTTTCATTTTATAGTCTACTGTGAAAACTCACAGGATAGTTATAGAGGCGCTATTGCACACTAATATCTCTTCGAAACGTTTCCTACTATTATCACGTGAGTAGCAGTGCGCGGGGACCGGATTCAGTAATTTTCGATCGTTCAGCATTAGAGCATTGGAGGTCAGATTGGATCAATTAGAGGTAAAAAAGTGGAAACAACTTTTCCGCTCCATCAGTTCCAATTTTGAAAACGGCAATTAAAATAATTTTCCTTAAAAAAAAATTGCGTATATTATTAACACTTCCAATTTCGAAAACGGTGACATAATTTATATATTTATAAATAAAATGATTTTTATTTATTTATTGGAAAATAAAATAATACATTAATACATAAACTGCACATCTCACTAGGGCATCCTGTATCGAGATTTCTCATACATTTTAAATGTGTCGAAGTTCAAATTAATTATGTCAGCGACATCAGTTAGTTCATTGCCCAACCTTTCTAACACAAAAAATTGAAATCAAAAGTTCTAGAGTACAATAACCAGAGTTACACAGAGACATACAACAAAAATTAATATTTTGAAAGATAAAAGGTTGCCGAGGGACATCAGTGAGTCACGTTTTATCAAACCTTATGCTTCAGACACTTACCATAATATTTAAATAGTTCAGATGAAGGGACGAACTGGGGACTTTCTAGGATGACGTGGCATGTTCAAGTGAATCGAATGCTTGTGGCGGATGATACTGTCTTAGCCTTACCTTATAGATAAACTTAATTATCTCATATCTTATGATGTGATAGGTATCTAACGGACGGAAGAGGAAATTGGTGATGCTCTAAGAAGACTTGTTACGAGCAGAAGGGAAGGTATTTTTCTAACAATATTAGAAAAGATTACAATTGACATAGATTTTTAATTTAGGTTTGATAAGTAGGCACTTACCTAGAGAGCCCTTAAAATTTAATTGAAAATTGATTTTCTAATAACAGTTTTTGAGTTGTTACCGTCTTGAACCTAACCATCGAACATCTACATAGTAGGAAGCAGGAAGGTAAGTATTAGTGTGTGCACAATGCTTCCATAATGGCCCTTATAGCAGAAGTTAGAATGGCTGTTACGTGTCTTCTTGGCGGGTCTAATTAATAGACGTTTGTCAAATATACTGCAGCACGGATTATCTTTGCAAGTACCTACTGGTACTTCCCTACATACTAATTAGGTACTAGGTAATACAAAACCTACGAATCTACATACTAAGAGCTAGATACGAAAAATACTGCTATCAAAGTTTTTTTTTTAATTCTAAAGATCCTTTGCATACTTTATTTTATCATAATGTGTTCATATTATGTATTAGATATTCGACAAATTTACACAAAAACTGTCTCAACTCATCTGTTTAAAAATGAAACACATATATTTTATGAAAATACCCAAAATATTGTAAACACGCGGCACAAAACCAAATAACTCATACAAACACCTAAAACAAACACAAAATTTGATCAAAAAAATTTCAAATTCATTGCGTCTAAAATATACAATAACCTACCTGACAAAACAAGACAATCGAATAATATTAACAAATAAAGATCCTGATCAAACAATGGATCATCGAAAAGGGTCGTGCAATAGTTAGTCACCTCAAACAAATATCATCCTCTATCTCATTGTTGTTACCACTACATACCAAATTTAATTTACTTAATTTAACACTTATAAAATAACTTAATTAACTTTAATTAACACTTATAAACTAGTCTGTTTCGACACAGGATTTCCTGGTGAGACAGGCAAGGACAAAAAAAAATATATGTAAACCTTTTTATATAGATGCAAATAATAAATAAAAATAAAATATATTGTTGCTCATGCAAACAGTTGAATATAGGAACTATTCTAATATGGTTTGGACATGTAGTACGGATAGACGGAGAAAGGATTGCAGAATTTTTGACGCCAAAGTGATTGTTACGGTGTTGGGGACGCCTTAAGAAGATGCATCAAGTGAGCCGAATACATTTTAAGCGGTCAGTTTAAGTGTGAATAAGACAACGTTTGACTGTGCATGAAGCAAGAAGTGTGTACATGATGGTAGAATTGTGAAGTCTTTAACCCTCTCTACACAACTCTTGGGAGAAAAGTCGAAATTAGTCAGTTAGTTACTTGATTTTGTCAATTCAACTACTGTTTTTGACTTGCGGCAGTAGTTCCACTGATCATTAAGATAATCTTTATAATATTTCTCCATCGTATTATTTTACAATATTTAATATTGAGGTCTCACATCGTTTTTTTTTTCTAATGACCACTTATTTTGCAAATTTAATGTTCATTTTAAGGCCACGATCATTTCATGCACAGTTGACTTCTTCAAGTATCCATTACTTACCTAATATTAATAACATTTGAACTATCTTCAAAGAAAAAAAGCGCATTATAAATATTGAATTTTCGCTCATTAGTAGGCAGCTTTTGGAATACCATTATCAGATTCCTCTCATATCATTTCTTAATTCTTGTTAAATAAATCCTACTAATAATAAATAAAAGCAATTCAGTCGTATTTCCTTTCAATTTTTCAGCCGAGCGTCACAACACAACGCTGGTAGTTACAAATGAAATATGTACACTGTAGCTTTCGGATAATATAGAACATTTGGGAAAAATAACTTTCGGAAAAGTTCCTTCTGTTCAAAATTTATAAGGGCCATTACGATATATTTATGATATAACTCCTTGCCCCGAGTAAATAAATAAGAGGATAAAAAGAACTCAGTTTACATAAGAAGTTAAGAAGTTTCTCTCTGTTCACGTTATCCGGTAGATAAATCTTTATATACTTACGTTAGCATTTACTCCAGGGAGTGAAATGTGCTAATGAGCACGATAACTAAGAGCTCAGAAAATAGAAAACGGGAGAAAAACTATTACTCCGGATTTATCTAAACTTTGAAGATATTATATGTGCTTTTATCTTCCGCTATTGCAGCTGTACTCGTTTTAAGAATTCTTTAGATAATATTTGAACATCTTTCTCCTAATAGGTACAAATCTATCTCTGAAATGACGATAATATGGCGTAAACTCTATTGAGTGATGTTTTCTTTTTATAGTGTTTCATTCAACACATTCAACATTAATTTGTTTTCATGTTTTAAGAATGAGTACAAGAGCTTAACACATGCTATAAAAACCTTGAGAATGCAATTCTAGTTCCTCATTAAATTTATAGGTCAAATGTAAACCCCAATTTCTTCACTGAAAGCGTTGAGCTCTCTGCAGAATGACTAGTAAATTGATAAGTTAGAACTATAAATACTAATAAATTATTTCGTAAGAAGCAATTACTTTGTGGTTAGACATTATATTTAAAAGAATTAAAACACTTTGTATTTAAACCACGAATTTATTATTTTGTATATCTACCGGTTTCGCTTCGACCAAGCTTCATCAGGATATAATATAATAATAACTAACTACTAAGGCAGAGATATCGGTTATATATAAGTGGAATGACAGAAGGAGAAAGAAAATCACAAAAGAAAATAATTAGACAGAGACAAAATTAATATGCAAGGGATACAAAGGGTAAACAATTAGTGGGAGGGAGACAACAATGTACATTATACAGAAAAAGATAAATTATAATACAAAAGAACATAATTAGACGGGAGCAAATTAATTTAACAGAGGTACGATGAATATCAATTAGGGGGAAGGAGACAACAGTGTATATATGAGCATAAGTAAATGGGCAACAGTATTCAATAATATAATAAAAAGTCTGATGCATCTTACATTTTAACATAAAGAACAATATTTAGATATGGATGAAATAAATAATTAAGGGACTCAGAATAACAATATAACACAAACATAATATCATGGGGTGGGATGGATGGCCGGAAACAAGTTAAAGATAGGACTATAAGGTGTATTTTTTTGATTTGATAGATTAACTTGGTTATTGAGTAGGAATTCTGACATATTTGTATTTAACGTTTTTCTAATCTCTAGAGCTTCTAAATTGTCTAATTTAAGACCTATACTGTTTTTATGTAGCATTCGAGTTCCTGATATTTTATTAAAATTATGGTCTGTTGCGATTAAATGGTTTGCAAGTTCAGAGAAACCTTTACCGTTTAGACAGCGTAGATGTTCTTTGACTCTAATATTGACGTTTCGTGCTGTTTTTCCTATATAGAATGCAGGACAATCACTGCAGCTAAGTTGATATATGCCCGAGTGACTTAACTTATCATCTTTATCTTTAGTATTGATTAAGAATTTGCCAAGATTGTTATTTGTGTAGAAGGCCGGTTTAATTTCTAGAGGAAGGTTTCTAACACTTAGGTTAGAAAAATTATTTATAAATAGAATCCTACGCCAATTGTATTTTTGAGTATTGTTATTTGTTATCGGCGCACTTTTGTAAAGGAATTTATTTGTAGATATTTGTTTTAGTTTTTTATTGAGTATTTTATTAACTAAGTCAGGATCGAAGCCATTATTCGACGCTATTTGTTTAATAGTCGATAATTCTTTTGAATAATTAGTGTTAGACAGGGGCACGGAAACTAATCTATGTACCATTGAGTGAAAAGCCGAGTGTTTATGTGAGATTGGGTGATTAGATGTATTGTGTATAGTTATGTCTGTGTAGGTTGGTTTACGGTATACGTTGAACTCAATTCTATTATTTAACAAAGAAAGTGTAAGATCTAGGAAATTTAAGGAAGCATTAATACCTACTTCTAAGGTGAATTGTATTTGAGTGTGAAAAGAGTTTAGAAGTTGGAGAAAGGAATTTAATTGTCGATCCGTACCTGACCAAATGCAAAATATATCATCGACGTATCTTTTCCATATGAGCACGTTTTTTAAGAGAGGAGATTTACAAGAGAATATGTTATTTTCTAAGTTATCCATAAATATATCAGCGACCAACGGTGACGTTGGGGCCCCCATGGGCAAGCCCATATTTTGTTCATAAATGATGTTGTTGAATTTAAAGTAATTTTGATTTAAGCATACATTAAACAAACGAGTGAGGTCATTGCAAAAATCTCTTGGCAATTTAGAATTGTTTACTTATGCTCATATATACACTGTTGTCTCCTTCCCCCTAATTGATATTCATCGTACCTCTGTTAAATTAATTTGCTCCCGTCTAATTATGTTCTTTTGTATTATAATTTATCTTTTTCTGTATAATGTACATTGTTGTCTCCCTCCCACTAATTGTTTACCCTTTGTATCCCTTGCATATTAATTTTGTCTCTGTCTAATTATTTTCTTTTGTGATTTTCTTTCTCCTTCTGTCATTCCACTTATATATAACCGATATCTCTGCCTTAGTAGTTAGTTATTATTATATTATATCCTGATGAAGCTTGGTCGAAGCGAAACCGGTAGATATACAAAATAATAAATTCGTGGTTTAAATACAAAGTGTTTTAATTCTTTTAAATTTTAAAACTAATAAATTACTTATTTTAAATAAGAGCATACGATAGAGTGAATCAAAAGACTGACTTTTGTTATGCTATAATTGTAATAATATATGTTTACGTGGATATGAAACAAGAAGTGTGTGCCACGACAGATACACGTGGTATTCCATCCTTTATGTCCACTCTGAGATCCTTACGTCAAGTTAGTTGTTTAGTTTTATCATACAACAAGGTTTGCACGTTATTTTTTATCATTATCTGTAGCCAAAACAGCACTGTTATTGTTAATTTTGTTCTCTTGGCATTGCTTTGTATAGGACTGTATATTCTTCTTTTCATATTATTTTATCAATATTTTGTAAGGACTCGTAAGGAACACTTTAAGAATACTTTTAGGTTTATTATAGTTAAGCGCATTTGAAGCGAAATAACACTAAACTGCGCTATATAAATATTACGTTATTATTACCAAGGTTGATTGAATCGTGTTAGGTTTCATCGGATTTATTTTTTCAGATATCGTCAATCGTAATTCTTAGATCTCCTCAATCAAATACATGTCTCAGAAATCTAAATTGTTAACGAGTTTATCTAACTACATTATTGTTGTTGTTGTTAGGTAAATCTTTCGTCTTTCAAGTATGGGGTATGGGGTACCTCATCTCAGCTCCTATATAAAAAGCATATAAGGTGGTACTTGTAAAAATAAATCAGGCCTGCATGTAAAGCTGCGAGGTCCGTTTCTCACTCCTCTGATAAGGCTGAATGGTTTATAGCGGAGCCCGTGTCATTTTTATCATACTGCTTTGAAATGGAGATATCTGTTATGTGCCCTCTCGGACCGCATGCCGGGTATATCCACTTACACAAGTTTTAACACAAAGCCGTGAGAGTTATGGCAGTTGTCTGCCTCAGTGTAGCGAGCTGGTTCCGAACCCTAAATCACGCGACTCGGCGTTTCTCCATGCCAAGCTCGTGCAGCTCCGCTGAATAGTTTCACAGAGACGGGACTTGCTAAGTTGCAAGTATTTTTGAAATAATACGAGTACTTGTTTAATTCGATATGTTTCATCTGTATAGTAACTTTTTTTTTATTTACGTGAGCTCCACACAGGAGGCCATGAGGAAAATAATTTCCCTCAGGGCCTATCCTTGGGGACGCTGTGTGGAGGTTTTTTTTAGGGAAAAGGAGGAAAGGAGAGTTCTGGGAAGGAAAAGGGTTTAAGGGGTGGGTAGGAATCTGGGGTTCAGTGTGTCCTGGTCATCCGCCTCCAAGACCTAGACAAACCTCACCCCATGAACCCGGGCACCCCTGCTAAATCACCAAACGTAGCGAACCACTGGGGTGACCTATGGCAGAGGTGTTGGTTATCCAATAAAGGTTCCCGGGGCGGCGGTACTCATTCCCGCCTCCGAAATTGTGTAGCATTCTTTGAAGGCAATGTACTTCATATGATTGAGAATCTATATCCTATGTGTTTTCTGTCCCTGACAAAAGCGAGTTATTGCTAACGTCAGAAAAAAAGCACAACAAATCGTTGTCGTGGAAACGATGTTGATATATTTGCGGAAAATTTTATTTCAGGCGTCGTAGTTAATATCTATCTCTAAAAAACAGCGCATAACTTCCGAACGACTGCACCAAATTGGATAATTCTTTTTTTGTGTTCGTTATTTTGTACAAAACTACTGGTGAGCTCTGGCATTATGAAATTTGCAATAGGTGGCACGCGAGTTGTTTGAAAACTGAATGACTGGAATGAATGTATGGAATGCGGAAGGGGGGAGGGGAACTCGGGTAAAGAGTTCACGGGAGAGGGGGGGGGAATCTGGGAGAGGGGAGGGGAACTCGGGAGGGGGATTCACGGAACTGGAGAAGGGGGGAGGGGGGGGGGGTGGAGTGGGGAGCTAGTATTAGATAAAATAATAAATTAAATAGATTGATGGTAAGGAACCATGAGTCAGGGATCTTATTGGGCGTAAAACAATCATAAGATTCTATGCACGTCAAAGACTGGGATTGCAAATAAACAAATAGCAAGAAAGTATGCCAGATGACAAGCTATCAAAAATCGTGTCCCAAGTGAGTGATTTAATAGAAGCGAATCAGAGACAGACTTGGGATGGAGTGAACTAACTGTACGGATTGGAGCAGGAAGTCAACGCTCGAAGATTGAAAACCTTGTGGTGAAGGTCGCTTTTATTCCCCCATGATGATGACTGTAATGATGCTAAAATAGACTTTCCTCCTATTGAAAATATACCCACTCAGACAGAGGCTGTCGAAGAATCTGAATTCTATTGTTGGTACAATATTTCTGTTGTGTGTTCCATATTTGGATCTTCTTTTGAACATACCATGGGAACAAACTACAGAACTTTGAAGATCTTCAGTCCACGATCGATCATTGATAAGCATCGCAGTTTTACGTTCTCGTATCAATCTTGAACCTACGAGTACTTACTTATTGAATAATGATTACATTACAATAGAATTATCTTTCTCTGTGGAGGTATTAAAAAGCAGTACATGTAATAAACTGGATGTAGGTATTCATTTTCAAATGATATTGAACATTCCCCAATCGGGGCATTTTATTTACGTCCGTTTATATACGTTTATTTACCCATGTACAACGGTTTATTTTTAATATACGCAATCTATATTTAGCTCGCAGCTATTTGTTATGTACCTACTTTAGTTAGGTATAACTAAACTGAGTATGTGCTTCACACTTCTTATGGGGCTCCCTTTATCGACACATAACAGATTGCATTTCGTCGCATATTTCCATCAATAAGCTTTCATTGGTTTACACACCACTTCATAAATTCTGGAATGAGGCAATATTTGAATAGTTCAAGATCATAAGTGTACAATTAAAGGCTATGCATTTCATATGTTATTACAAATAAAGCGGTTGATAACGAAATTTGTTTTCATTTCGTTATAAAATATCAACTCTATCGTATTTTATGCTAGTTATACTGTCGCTAATCGTTTATTGGTTTATCATAGTTTTTGTAGAAGGCGTTCTTTACATTATTTAAGAAGCAATTCTTTTCCGGTTACAAGGCCTTTACATTCCGGTTCAAACTTTATTTTTCCGAGGAAAGATCACTTCTTCCATGACCTCTTTCTATGTCGGCTCTAAGAAGGAATACACACGATTTTCTTTCAAGTGTTTAGTCTCTTTTCGCCTATCAGAAGCAGATAATTGAATAATAGGTACATAACTGCAAATCACGCGCCCAATATTTGTAAACAGTTGAGATTTGTCACACTAAAACGGATTGTTTCTACGACTCGTCTCGGCTGTGGAATGATTTGCTGGCCTCTGTGTTTCCTCCCTCCTACAACACGGGTCTCTTCCATACCCAGGTTCACTCCATTCTTTCAACAAAAATACCCTCCACACAGCATCTCCAAAGATTACACAGGTCCTGAGGGAAATCATTTTCCTCAGAGCCTCCTACGTTTTTTTTTTTACATGAGCTCCACACAGGAGGCCCTGAGGAAAATAATTTCCCTCAGGGCCTATGTCGTCTTTGGGGATGCTGTGTGGAGGGTTTTTTTAAGGAAAGGAAGGAGAGGAGAGGAAAAGGGTTTAAGGGATGGGTAGGAATCTGGGGTTCAGTGTGTCCTGGTCATCCGCCTCCGAGACCTAGACAAACCTCACCCCACGAACCCGGGCACCCCTGCTAAATCACCAAACGTAGCGAACCACTTGGAATTAATGTGAAAACAAATGTACAGATAGTCATGATGTTCGAGCGGGAATTTTCAATTTGTCATTTCTCGTAGGCAATATTCTTATTTTTTTTTAAACTTGAATCAAACACATTTTGTGCTCAAATAATCTTCCATATTTAAGAAATAAGTGGTATCTAATAGAAATTTTAAAACGAGTAACTTAAAACTGACGAATTATGACTATTTGTCGTATTATTCTGAGTGGCTTAGACCGCTTTCATCCTGGATCGTACATTGATGTTCCCGAATCTAAATCTAACCAGAGACAAGTAAGTACCTACGAAGAAGCAGACGCTCTACATGTCACCACGTAGCAACTAGCGCCTAGCTACACGTCGACTAGCAACCTCAGAGTAATAATACTAACTAAGCTAGCAACATACTTACTAGCAACACATCGACTAGCTACATAGGTAGGAACACACCATGGGTAATAATCTACTGAGAACACACAAATATGTTACTTCAGATGATGTGGTGACCTTTATGGGCCATTTAACCAATTCTGGGTCGCTTTTCAAAATTAAAATGATAAAGCTCCGTTCAATATTTTTTCACCAAATATGCTTCACAAATCATCTAATTACAATAATATTTTTATATAAAGTTACAAGTCTGTCTTTTAAAAAGTGTAAATTTGAAGTGTCTAAGAGAATGCAATTTTTTTCTTGTTAATACCGCAATTGCTTCATCTGGAGTTAGCGAGACTATGGCATCCCCAATTGGGGTACGTTGTGAGGCTGAAGGTAGTGGGAGGGGAAGGAGTTGGGTAAGAGGAAGGTAGAACCTGGCTATTCATATCTGGTCTTCAAACATTTCAAGCAACGTTTCAATTCTGAATGGTGGTCTTACACTAGGGCGATTCTGAATGTTTTTTCCACTCTGGAAGGTGCTGCAAATATACCATACATATTATTTTTAATCAATGATAATTATTATTTTTAATCATAAATTGTGAAATGACACGAATCAATGAAATAAAAAAATTACTTGAACTCGCTGGTTTTGGAAACTGCGACCTTCGCATTGCTAATCGAGAGCCTTACACCTCGACAACGATTTGAAAAAAATGTTAAGATCGGTTAAGTTAGGTTAGGTTTTTTAACGTTTGTATCCAATTCCAATAGGTGTAATTTAAGTCATAGGTGAAATTCTCTCGATGTGTAATTTCGTAATATTGAAGATACCTACGTTAAATTTACGCCTTTGTAATTTCGTCCTGACACGTTTTTACATACCTTTGAAATAGTAAATTAATCATAACACGATTTTTTTATCCGCAGTGATAAAGGCATAAAACTGTTTCTTGGTGACACAAATTATTGATGACTTACACTTATATAAGGTTCCATGACAACTCAGCATCACGCAATTTCAACACCCCTTTGAAAAGTCATTAAAAGTTTTGAAATAAAATTAAAAACAGCCCGTAACCTAAACCTAACGTAATCTACATAACTAATTTAAAAAAATTCATCACTTATTACGACTTCAAAGGAGGTGTTGAAGTTACCTTATTCTGAGTTGTCCGGTCACCATTATATAAAAGCCATTAAAATATTTAACCAACTTTCAATTAGATAAGTAGATACCTACACATAATCAGTAAATTTAATATCGACAATAATTACGGCTTAGATTAACTTGATTTGTAAATTAATGTAGAACTGTAGTAAGAAAACAGATTGTAGAATTAACCTGCAGAAAAATAGGGTATGTATTTAAATACTTAGCTAGGTATAACGAATAATTTCAGTTCAAAAGATCTTCGGATACTTAGTGGACGAGTGATTCAATTGACCATAACATTGCTGAGTGCTACAGGATCTATCAGCATCCTAACAGAATAGACGCTCAAGATCCGAAAGACCTGCCTGCATCGGAGAAACAGCATTTATTTCAAAAGCTTGGGTACCTGTTAGTTGCTTTAATGACAGATAGTCAGTGATGTGGACTCTGAGTGACAAGACAATCATTTGAGTTTCATTTCCTCCATGACAGAACAAATAGACATGCTTTCCTTTTGTGACTCGAAAAAAGCTTGAAGTTATCTGGAATCAATTTGAAAATGCCAATCCATGTTTCACTTTGCCTTTATGTGTCGTCTCTGTGACATTTTCGCTTCTCGAATCGACACAGACAGTTAGTAGACATTTAAATGCTTTCCATTCAATGCCTCAAACATTCATTAGCTTATGTTCTTTATATTTTATTTCAGTTAACGCCGTATTTACGTCTTTAGTCCCCGACTTCTCACGAAACGCTTAGCCGTAGCAATGTTTAAACATTTCGAATAACCTCACATGAATTCCTCAACCTTTTAACGATGAGAACATTTCTGTAAGGTGTGCTAATCGTCTATCAAAATCGTTAGATTCGTTTACTAACAAATAAAGTAACAAGTTTATTGCCAATTTTGTAAGTAGGTAAGTTTGAAGCAGGTGACAAGTGTCAATAGTTTTCAAATTAAAATGGCTTTTGAAATTAAAAATTCTCGCTATTATTTCCAATTTTTAACAGGCGCTTTCGATTAAAACGACCAAATTATGTTTGACTATTTCTAATTATTTTTACAATAATTATTGATGGTTATGTTCTCAGTTTGGTCAATATAGTGACAGATTTTTATATTGGATTTTGATGATTTAAATAAAATTATGGAATTTTGGCGTGAATTAATGAAAGATTAGCGGAGAGTTTTTCATTTCCTTAATGTTGGATTCGCCGCACGTCTAATAAGGCGACAGTGATGTGTTAAATTTCACGAGTTTTAATTATGTACAGTTCCAATAAAAATGTTGTTAAACTAACACTTTAAATGTTGGTGTTTGGTGTGATGCTGAATGTCCCATGCAATGTCTGGGTTTGTGCATATTTTAGGCATTTTATTATCAACATTAAAAGTTTGATTGCCCGTGTTGCAAAACTCATAGTTTAAAAGAAATAATGATTATTGTGCTTCATCGCTTTGGGGAAAATATTTTATCTTAGGTGATTGGCAAATTGGTGTGAAAGGTCACTTGCAAGTACTTAATAGATTAATAATATGACGTCACACAGAAAGAAAATAAAGGATGTATAATTGATATTTTTGGGGATGTAGATAGAAATGCGTTGAAAAATTTACTGATTTCTGTTTCTCTAAGTATCTTCTTGTTTTTTCCCATTATTTTGTCAATTTATTATTTCTTCCTATATTTTTCAGTTATTAGCGTTGTTATGAAGCGAATAACACGCATTTTCATCACAAGTCAAAAATTTATGGTTAAGCTATTAAATACAATAAATTATTATATGCATTTCACGTAAAAAAACATTTTTTGATAGTATTAATACCTTAGCATCTGTCCGGTTGAAATTTAAGAACCTGACTTCAAGTATATCTTTGACGCCACGCCTTACGCAAAACCATTTGCGTACGTGAAGTTTCTATACATACACTGGCGTGTCGGCCGTGGGGCGGGTTTTAAACTGCTAGTTGCCGTTATTACAGAAAAATACCAAATAAATAAAATTAGTTTTGGTTGGTATATTTATGCATTATGTATTAGTTACCCACCTATTTTTCTTTATCAGAATAAAAATTGTCTAACACAACTGACTTGATAAACGAACAGAATTTTTTATACAAGACTAACAAATAAATACACTCCCATATATTATCTTACATTTAGAAACTATGATATGTAAAACCTACTAATCTAAATTGAATTGAGTTATAATTATTTCAATTTGTTACTTAAATCAAATTGAATTGCATAATTTAATAACTGTATCCAATCTGTAAACTTCATCCGCCATAACACAGGGACATCTCTAGCATGGCGGATGAATTAACACAATTTTTTATTTCAATATATAATGTTCTTTTTTTAAATAAATAAATATTTCTAACATTTGTGCATCAGAAAAAGCTATGCAGAAAGGTACAATGATTGATATCAAGCATACATTTTTTATTTCAATCAATAGTTGCCTCATACCATTTTCCTTACTAAAACTTCCAATCCTTTCCTCAAAAGACCGGTCAAATCCGCATCTCCAAAGTTGACATAGGTTCTGAGGGGAATTATCTTCCTCAAGGCCTAAGTGAAGCTTATGTAAAAGAAACACTGATTGAACTTAATGAATTTTAAAAATACAAAATCGTCACACCATAACGACCTAACTCTAACAATCTATTACTAATTTATGACTTTTAACTTTCTTTTTGAACAACAGTCAACCGTTATTCAAGAAAATGTTAAAATTGATCGATAGATACGACAGTTGAAACAACGATTTAAATTTGCCCTAATCAAACCTAACTTAATATATTGCCGTTCCTGATTACTGCGTAGATTTAGTTACACGAAGAAGCTTCAATTTATTGTTTCAAACTTTTTTGTTTACGAGACAAGGGAGCTAACGAACCTGTGGGTTGAAACGTGTTTGTTTTAATATTAGGCCGGCTTTTTCTCTATGGTTTAGTGGAACTGTGGGTACTGAGAACTTCTACAATAATAATAAATTACATTTATTTTATGAATTATCGTACCTAGGGGTTACGTACCCGCATGGGCAATTTACAGTGGGTATATGGATATTAATATTTAAATTATAAAATAATTTAATGTATTGTTAGCATCATTATTGCTTAGTAATGAGTAATGACGAGCTTTTAAATAATTTTAGCGCCATTTGTTGTGTTTCCAAATTGCAAACATAATAAATTAATAATTTTATTTTTATTCCATTGTTTACGTTTTCATTTTTTATTTATATTCAGTTGGAATTATCACTGTAACCATGTTAAAATTGTTAACTAATGTAATAATTTTATGTGATTGGCGAGCCAACAAACAAAATAAAAATTTAAGATAGATGTAGATTAATTTCGTAGTCCTCTTCATTAATCTGTAATGAAAGGATAATTGAGAATCTGTACTGAAAGGGGCTATGTTTTGGAGTTTTCAGCGGCTGCTATGGTACAACTTCGTGGTTTGGGTAAATATTTTTCAGAAACTTCTATGACGAAGTTTTTAATAAGACCTACTAGTAAGTTATTTTTTTGATAGTTCTATAACATAATATTAGATTTCCTTAACAAAATGATGTCAACTATGTGTAAAAAGGTAAAAAATACTTAGGTATATTTAGTATTCAATTTGCTTGGCTCTGGTTTCATGATTGTGTGGTGTTTGCCTCTGGGTCTTTTTTCAGGTGATGTGCCATAATTAGGTAACTCAAATAATTAGCCACATTATAAGGAATCATTGGCTAAATTACTTACTTTTTAATCATTCGCTAAATTACTGTTTTAACGGTCGAAACTGGTAATTGTTTATTTAAATGGCGTTCTTATATGTGTTCTCACTTACTTGAGAGCAATCCAGTTATAAAAATCCAATTACATAAAATAGGAACATAAAATTACGAAAACCTAATCAGTATCGTGTTAATGCTTTCATTGGAAACTTCAAACGATAGTTAGTAATTGATAATATTTTTGAACTAGATGTAATATGTATTCAGCAAAAATTTATTTTATATAAATTTATTGACTTAGGTTTTGAATTCCTGATTTTTTCGAATATCTATAGCACAGATTTGTTTCCTACGTTGTGCGAATGCGTACTCGTAATTCTAATAAATTTAACTCGAGCCAAGTGTCACCACCTCCCAAACACGACAATGTTATTATTCCATAGTAAAATTGTTATTATTTTATCCAACCGATCGGTGTAGCCTATAGGCTGCGTGCAACCGCCAATGGCAAGCGCTGCGTCGGCAATTATTTCACCTACTCGCTGTTTTCAGTTCGTTAATTGTTAATTATTTCCCAGCTCGCAATAACGATACAATAGGTGCGTCCCAGTTAAAAACCAATTAAGATCACAATATCGAGATAGGCCGCAAGTGCCATTCAGGTTCACGCGAGGGAAGGGCGCTAGGGGCGAACTAAAGTCCATTTATTAAAACTTACTTTTTCTCCGTCACCTTTCGGATACTTTTTGCTGGAGGCAGTGCGGTAATGTTTTTTGCTGTGTAGGTTTTAATAATGGCAATATTATGGATGTTCGTCATTTATCGTTATTATTTGTTAACGTTGACTTATTTGTACATTAAAAATAGTTACTAAAAGTGGATAGTTAACTATCACAATTACTTAAGAAATTAAAATTAATTTTGTTATAATTTATTCACCTTTAATAGGAATATTTAGATATAAAGAAGGGTATCTTTGGTGGATTAGTTTTTTGTACAAATCTATAGTTTGATTGAGAGCTAAATGAAATTTTGCACGCTTGAACTTCAAAACAAGAGAAAAACCACCCCATCCTCTTTTTCCCCCCGTTAAATCAGAATGTTGATACTTCTTGATTAAATTTTGCACAATTTACAGTACAAATAAAAGTAAAATTTCTGTCTACCTACATCCGATTTCGAAGAACTCTGCGTAAAGCCCGGGCAATGTCGGGAACTATTTTTTCTAATTTTATTTTTAATAAGGTATTTATATTTTTACTGTAGAAACCTTTTAGAAGCTCGCGTGTTCATACTTATAAGTTTAAATTATATTCTCGTGCGATCAAAATCAATCAAAATTGAGTTTATTGTATAACATATAATTGTCCTGAAAATCTTCAGCTTATATATATAATAAAATATTATAAAAAATTTGGAATAATAGTTTCATGGTTATTATTTTTTGCATTTCTCCAATTTTCAGAATGAAGTATTAAACAAATCAACTATGATATTTCGCTAAAAAACATTTCTTTTACACTTTGTTTGCATAGTGCCAACATAGACTTAGAAGTAATCATAGAAATTCATTAAGCTTGACATACCTATTAGTAGATCATAATTAAGCACTAAAATAATATAAAAAATGCTTTTATTTGGTTTTTGGAATAACTTGATAAGTAAGACCATACTGAAAACGAGAATAAGAAACAGAAAAACCAGAGAAGACACAGTCGCATCTATAAATTGAACTTGGAGGATATTAGCCTTGCCAGTGGCCACATTAGAGTCCCGGTGAGACCTGTGTTCGATTCCTAGATGATTCCCAGATAACTTACTTGTTAAGTTATTCTAAAAATAAATAAAAATATTCGTTTTTTTTTTTTTTTTTGTCCCAGTTGCGACCATTGTCTTTTTCTGTTTTTCTGTGTCTTGTTTTCTTTCATATTTTCATTTAGATTTAAAAGTGTTATCTTCTTCTTCAAAAAAATATTCGTCGTTGACTTGAAGAAAAGTCAGTAGATATCGCACTTTAAAAAAAATGGGATATCTTATTCTGTATCAAATTTTCGTTTGAGGGTCACTAATATTGTCTACATAAAATGTAGATAAACTTATCTGTTCTATATTGTTATTGCAGGCAAATTTATCAGCTTCAATATAGTGGAATATATTATATCTATCTGATGTGCCATCATTGGAATTTTGTGTTTTGTAAAATGATAAAATTCTTCTAAATAATTTAATTTTATCGCTTGACAGCCATTCCGCCCTTCAGAAGTCTCATCAAACACTGACTTGCCCTGAATATTATTCGCACCCCTTCGTTTATTATCCTACATATTATGTACTTGATAATATATAATTAAGGCAAGGTTTTATATCTAG
Organism: Glyphotaelius pellucidus; assembly: GCA_936435175.1. Classification (NCBI taxonomy): domain Eukaryota; kingdom Metazoa; phylum Arthropoda; class Insecta; order Trichoptera; family Limnephilidae; genus Glyphotaelius; species Glyphotaelius pellucidus. The sequence goes on along the minus strand of OW386552.1, from coordinate 5,771,669 downwards.
TTTCCTTTAAACTGCTCGTACTGTGTAATTAAATGGGGAATTTTTCTTATTTCTTAAGTTTTTAATAACATTACATATTTTTAATTGGCTCCACCTATTTATTAATTGTTCGGAAGTGTTATACAACAAAAAGTCTAATTAGCACAACTAGATTCGAGTGAAACAAGTTGCGTTTTTTGCAAATATGCAGACATTGTCAACTTTTCATTAGATTAAAAAAAACTATATGTATTTTATTTTTATTAATTCACTATGTCGTTGCAATGTTGACTGCGAATCAATTTGTTTACTGGAATCAATACTTTTAAATATGTTTCAAGTTGACACAATTATGGGAGAGTTGGAAAGATTTGGATAAGGACTGACTTACCCCTTGTCTTCTGATATTCTTGTTGATAAGAATCATTCTTATAACTGATACTGTGGTATTCGCTGCACAATCACACATAAGAGATACGAAATTATACACACGAGGGAGGGTGGTCACTGTCAAGATTTCTTAACAAAGTCGTATCAAATTGCACTATGAGATAATTTATGTTGTTCACTGCACTAGCTTTAATATACTGCTTGTACCACGATTTATTGTTGCAAATGTCACACATGGTGACCGGACATCTCGGAATGAAACCAACTCAGAACCAACTCAGATAAGTCATTCAGAGTGATAAAAAAATATATATAAAAATTGGTTAAATAGGTTACGTTACCTAAGGGTTATCGGCTAATTTAAAATAATTTTTTCATAGCTTTTAATGACTTTTCAAGAAGGTATTGAGTTGACTTTATTCTCAGTTGGCATGGAACCTTCACACACGCGGGTAAATTGGCCACACACTGTCAGATAGGGACAGGTACTTGGGTAGTATTTTGGGTGGAGGAAGGGAGATGTATATAGTGGAGTCAACATACTAATTATAATTTTAAAAAGCCAGTGTGTGCTGACCACATGACTGAAGTAAAACTTCTTTATGCTTCGTTCGCCTTGACCGATCACACTTTTCGTAACGCTCTCGTCACGCATTTACAAGCTTACTCCCCATGTCAAGCGTGCGTAAAGAAGTTTTATTTCAAGAAATCCTGTTGGCTGTCGCTTTAACAACTAACACTTATTTATTTAAAAAAAAAAAATAGAGCGCGTTGCCATCTTCTGGGCCTGCACAAGCGGACCGGTTGTGAAAAGAGGTTAATTTTTGGCTTATGGTTTTCCATACACCACTGTTTTCTTTGCTGTTTTTAATTGCCTAGTTATCGAAAAGTAATTTAATTGACGTTTTTAAAAATGCTAAAATAGATACCTGGGTTGTTCTTTTTTTAACCTACATAACTTCTACCACTCTGTCACATTTCCACCATTCCGTCACATTTTGTTTTTACTATAAATGAATCATTCTGGATCTCAGAGGGGAAATTGTAGCATGGGGGGAAGGAGGCCTAAAATGCCTATTGGGGGTGACGAAACACGAGCTGTTATACCTATTTCGAATGAAAACCCACGTGACAGAAGTGTCGTACGACATACAAATTGTAGGGGACAAGTTTTTGAAATTTTTAAAAATATTTTATTAAAAATAGTTTTATATTTTAAGTCATCATATCATTTTTTTGTAACATTGTAGAATACACGCAAGTAGAGGTGGCAGAAGACAGTTGTGATTTGTATAAAATACACTTCTATTACAAGGAGTTACACCTCTGTCACGTAATTTTTACTACAAAAATATAAACACATATTTTTTTTTAAAACGCACACAGTCGTTACGTCATTAGTACAGTAGATTTTAAAGTACTTATAAAATAATAATATTGGTAATTCTGTTGAATTTTTCTCCACTAACTGGTGGAGATAACTTTATGAAGGTTAAAAAGAAGATCGAACCACCTACCTTTGTAATAGTAATTTGCTCGGAATCTATTTATTTAATAGTATTATTTATATTTAACCTTTATTTATTTATTTAAAAGTTACTTAATCAGTAACAGTTATTATATCAGTTATTTAATCGGAACACTTTCAAACCCCTGGATTTTCACCGGGTCTTTAATTATTCTTCCGTCTTGAGAATCTGATAACTCATACAAAGTTTTTATTCCTCTCCAACAATTCATTATTTGACATTGTGGGATAAAAATCTTAGAATTTTAATAATTGGGCTCCTATTTATTGCGGCTGTTCATTAGATTGCCAGGAGTTAAAAAACACATCAGACTTGAAATAATATTCTAATTGAATCCTACGTGCCTTTCTGACGCGTTGAAATCATTACAGTTTTAAAAAAAGGCAGGTAAGTACCAAGATTTAATTTATTATAATATTTTACCTGCTACTTACATCAACGGTTGATCTAGACACATGATAATACGAGTTTTATTACACTAACGACTGGAGTAAATTTTTGTAACGCTAAAGAATGTAGGTAGGTACTTCCTAGAGTTTTATTGCGGCATAAACTATTGATAAATAGAGACATAACAAGTATGATAATCGCAGTTAAGTGCCATTAAACTCTAACTATTGTACGGAATCATTCCATTAAATTGTTAAATGATTATTTTTAATGTACGCTTTACGGCGTTATTAGTAAACGGTGAGATGCCTTGTTTGGCCTGCAATGTAAGTATGTGTTCTGTACGTAGGTGTTTCTTTTTAATTATCACCGTAGGTGTTAGGATGAACGAAATAATAACGAAAGTAACGATAATCGCCGAATAATGCTTTATGAGCTCGTTCGTGTTAATTTACGATAATGAATTAATTCGTGGGCCATAAAGTGCTCATATCCATTAAACTTCAAGCATTCGCATTTCTTCATCTTTCGACGTATCTGGCTAATGTATCAATTTAATGGTTTTACATTAGGTTTTAAGTTACAATGGAGCTCTCAACGGCGAGACCTTATTTTCTGTCTTCGGTTTAGTAAATTGAATCTTCTCCAAACTCGTCGCAGTGTTATCTATATGTAATATATTAGAGGAAAATTCTAAAATAACCTTTTTTATTAAGGATACTGCATGTTCCATGCCAACTGAGAATAAAATCAACTCAACACCTCCTTGAAAAGTCATTAAAAGCTATTAAAAAAATAATTTTAAATTAGCCGATAACCCTAACCAAACGTAACCTATTTAATCAATTTTTTTATATTTATTTTCTTTTTTTTTATATGAATCACTCTAAATGACTTATCTGAGATGGTTCTGAGTTGGTTTCATTCCGAGTTGTCCGGTCACCGCTGCACAACTGCACAGGTGTCTCAAATGCTCCAAAACTTTTAGGGGTTGTGAAGCTATCGCGTCTCTGATAAAGGTTGTTTCTACAATAGCTCCACATAGGAGGCCGAGATGAAAATAATTTCCCTCTGTGTCTATGTCTTCTTTGAATACGTGTGAAAGGACTTTTAACGGAAAGGAAGTTCTGGGATGGAAAAAGGCAAGAGTTGTGGGTATGAATCTGGGGTGTCGGTGGGTCTAAGACGTATGAATCCATCCTTCCCACTGCGGTGCAAGGCATGGGGCGAGAGAGTCTAGCTGGAGAGAAAAAATGATCTCCCTCAACCATTCTCTCCCGATCCGGCCCGCCACGCAGTCAGTGGGCAGACGCAATCGCTTCCAAGACCTAGACAAACCTCATTACATGAGCCCGGGCACTCCTGCTAAGACACTTAACTTAACGAACCACTTGGGGTGACCTGTAGCAGTGGTTATCCAATAAATGGTTCCTGGGGCAGCGGTACCCACACCCGCCTCACAAATTGGTATGGTTATAAAATCATGCATGAGATGAAAATGTACGTAATTGCATAATTTCGATAAGATTGCCTAATAATGTATAATATGGCACGCAAAATTACACCTTTTTTTTTTTGAGAAATATACAAATACATTCCTGGGTTACAATAAAAGGGTTCTATGACAACTTAGAATCGTGCAATTTCCACACCCCTTTGAAAAATCGTTAAAAGTTACGAAAAAAAATTGAAAAATAGCCCATAACCTAACCTAACGTAACCTATTTAACATTTTTTTATATTTATTTTTACCACTTTTAATGATTTTTCAACGCAGGTGTTGAAGTATCATTATTTTGATTTGCCCGGTCACCGAACAAAACAACCAAATTAAATCGTTATGTTATCGCAAGTTACAGGAAGTAAAAAGTAGATGACTTCGACAGATGCAAAGGATTAAAACTTTAAAACCGCAGATCTTTGCCTAAAAGATAAAATGTTCGAAACACGGGGAAAAGGCTTATTATTTTAATACGTAAAACTCGGCAATAGGACGATCAAGCCTATAGAAGTCGAATAATAAATGTGTTATTCAAATGCGTGATTGCATTGCGTTTGTTTTGTTTGAACCCAACGGGAAGCGTTTCTTTGTTCTTTGTTCTGATGAGTAAATATAAATTGTTCAGGTTACGCGGGAGAGTAATAATACTTATTTACCTAACGGTGTAATTAACAGAAGCTGCAGGTGGTAACTAGACTCGTTTTGTAATGCTTTGAAGGCGTGTGAACAATTCACACGAGAGTCTATCAATGGCAAAGAACTTATGCGTTATTTTAGATTACCAATGTCATACTAGGGTCAATCCCTCCTATATTTTTTCTCCTTTAATTGTCAAGAAATAAAAAAAGGAATTACTTGCACTTTACTGAGGGAGAGAATGCGACATCTGTAGTTATCTGGGGTCACCACGAATGATGTCACCAACTCGCGTGCAGTCACAGAAATCAATGGCCTGCGCCGTTACGCTTTTTGTCAGCCAGCTATGTTTGTCTTTCAGCTTCGTTACAGCGACGGACCCATCGTCTAGCAGTGCTAACATCCACCGTTGCATCGTGGTACACATTTTTCAGTCTTTCATGAATGCGAACGGGCGTTTCACCTTCCACAGTCAAGAATCAATCACAGAACGCCGTTTATTATGAACATCGATGTCGGCCATTTTGCAAGCGACTGCAATGCTGCCACCTGTTGACGCAAAAAGTTACTATTGCAGAAGATCGTAGAAGGTTTGAGGAATAGCAAGAAATTCAAAATTTTCACTTAAGAAGAAGCCATGCGAAATATTGAAAACTCATACAAAATCATGTATTTTTGTTTTGAAAATTTAATGGCTTAGAAGTATTATGGATCCTTCAATTAAATACTGCGTGTAGAACATATCTTGGCCCTTAAAACTTTAGGTCATTTTTTTTTAAAGTCTTTTAATAAGTCTAGAAAAAAATAAAGTATTAGATCTATAAAAAAACACTTTCAAGTGCAAACTCTCCTACTTTTAAACTCTTTTTCGAATGTAATTTTATTGTATAATGTGGCGAATTCAGTTTATTTTATGATAATCGTAAAAAAATAATATTTAAGCATGAACTTCACAAAAAAAAAAAAAACATGATTTTTGGCGATGTTATTTACAGGAAATTAAAAGAGGCGTTACTCAACTGCAAATTTCACCCTTCTGCGATCCACAGAAGGAACCAAAGCGCTGTTACAGTTGTCCCCCGGGGGGGAAAGTAAGCTACTGAACGGGGGAACAAGTGTCAAGCAGACCCCCCGGGGATCATATGCCTGGGCTGAGACTCTCATCTTTAGGGGGGAAACGGCCGCTCTCATCGACCATATACTCCAATGAAACAGGGCTTAGTTACAATTCAGTTTATTAGTAGTATGCATGGAAATAACAGTAACAGGTCAGGTAGTATACGGTTTCAGGCCTATCAAAGAAGAGCGTGGCAACTAGTAAAAAGGCTCGAGAGAGATTATACGTAATTAAGAACCTCACATGACGATGGGCGGCAGCAGGCGGCTTCCTGACGAGTGCTCTCTGCGAGTGTTACGAGCAAGGTGTGATGACTTGGAGGCGTCCAGGGTGCCTGGTGGATGCTGTCCTGACGAGTGCTCTCTGCGAGTGTTACGAGCAAGGTGTGACGACTTGGAGGCGTCCAGGGTGCCTGGTGGATGCTGTCCTGACGAGTGCTCTCTGCGAGTGTTACGAGCAAGGTGTGACGACTTGGAGGCGTTCAGGGTGCCTGGTGGATGCGGTCCTGACGAGTGCTCTCTGCGAGTGTTACGAGCAAGGTGTGACGACTTGGAGGCGTCCAGGGTGCCTGGTGGATGCTGTCCTGACGAGTGCTCTCTGCGAGTGTTACGAGCAAGGTGTGACGACTTGGAGGCGTCCAGGGTGCCTGGTGGATGCGGTCCTGACGAGTGCTCTCTGCGAGTGTTACGAGCAAGGTGTGACGACTTGGAGGCGTCCAGGGTGCCTGGTGGATGCTGTCCTGACGGGATGTTCTCGGAGTATCCCCATGGGTTCGGGACGTAAACTGGGACCTGACTATCGCGCGAAGGAAAAAAATATGAGGCATTACTTTTTGACTGACCCTCGTATTATTACTATATATCGTATTATCTACTCTTTAACAAATCTATGTCCAGAATGTTTTGACCTTTTTTCAATATCTAGTAGGTACAAAGTACCTACATCATGTATTTTTCTTCTATCGTGTAGGGATTGGACAAAAGCTGGTTGACACTGAATGGTTTCCTCAAGTATGGACGTTGAACAATTACTACAGCGCCGAATTTAAGATTTTCGTGACCGAGAGATATTTCTATTGTTGAACTGCTGGATGTGGTGGATTTCAATTTCAATCAACTGTTTATTGGATAACCAACATCCATTGTATAAGTCACTCCGAGCGGTTCGTTCCGTTTGTTGAATCAGCACGGTTGCCCGGGTTCATGGGGTGAGGTCTTCCTAAGTCTAGGCGGTGCAGTTGCACCTGCTGCGTGGCGGACAGAATCGGGAGAGACTGGTTGAGAGACCTCTCTAGCGGGATTTTCTCAACACATAACCTTGCACCGCAGTTAGAGGAATAGATTCATGCGTTCATTACTCCTGGACACACTGACTCCTTGTTCCTACCCGTCTCTCACAGAACTTCCTCTCCCTCTTTTGTCTAAAAATACCCTCCAAACAGTATTTCCAAAGTTGATATAAGCTCTGAGGGAATTTTATTTTCTCAGGGTCTCCTGTATAAAGACCCTGAGAGACCCCGGTCTCCTGTATGGAGCTTATATAAAAAACATGTTTTAATTAAAATAGTTTGAAGTTGGATGTATTTTTTGTTATCATTTAATGAGAATTGTTTTACAGTTTCTCTCTTTAAATTTGTAATTAAATCGGTGTTGATGCAATATCATCAAAATAAAGTTAAATATTCTTTTATCTATTATCTTTTCTAAATATGCATATTCCATTATAAGACAGTACGATGCTCCATATCTACCTAATAATCAACCGATTCCGTAAAACAAGACTCATTTGAAGATATGTATTTGCATTATGTAAGTTAACACCTTTGTTAAAGAAACACATAGTATTAAATACTGTCACTTAAATCCAATAAATTGTACAAAATAATACTTATCTACTATTCATTTTCAGCAAGAAATCCCTCCCCAGTCTTTGCACCAACACAAAACAATCTCTAGTATCGCCAGTCCAGAAGAATAATAATTGTAACTCACGATCCCAGTGGTTTATGATTCTGTTCCTTTGTGCCTAGCTGAGGCTGGCTGGGGGAGCTGAGAAGGTCAACTCGTTACCAGGAGGTTCCTATCCGATCCTGTGAGCTCAGGACCAGGCTCACTGTACTGTACAGTCTCAGAGACCAGGATGCAGGCTGGTTGTGTGGGACTGGACTAGTTGGGAGAGATTTACAGTCTTTGCTGGAGGGAATGTTCGAATGACTTGTCGTTGGTTAAAGAAATTAAATGCTTTATTGATATTGTACTGCGTATTTATTCCAAAAGACCAACGCTTTCTAATCCTACCTTTTCTTATGTAATAGAAACAAAGCATAAAGCTCCTTGACTCGTCCTGACATCGTGGATCCACTCCACGCGATAATTTGAAAATCCACCGTGAATCAAAATGATGCTTTTAATCTCTTCAGCAACGTTTGCTAAGAAGATTTGAAGAGCTTCGCACTTTTCAACTTTCTTTTTTTCTCATTTCCTTTCTTCTAATATCACAAGTAGTTCTGACTTGCACAACGTAATAATAAATCAATAAAAAAACTGCCTATTCTTGTTTGGTTAACCTTCATAAATGCGTTTTGTCTGCTTACATACAGAGATCTCATAATGTGTTATTATTATTTATAACATACATAACTGTCTGACTGAATTGTGTCATTTCCTGTGTGGTTATGAATAATAACAACATAACTTATAATGCACATAATATTGCCTCAGTCGGTGCTTAATTTTCATAATAGTAGAAGTACTGCGTTTCATCCTTTTGTAGACCTTACAAGTAATATTGCTTCATCAACGAATACATTTCTTGAACCAAGAGCCTCACTAAAAAGCGATCCTATCTCCCACATAAACTCTCATCCCTCAACCAATTTAAAAGCCTTCCACCCTGCCTCAGTCCTGAGCTACTTGCTGACCGTATTTATTACAGTACAAGAGCGTACTGTGGCCATAAGAAACCCCGGCACCCGCCATGATTTAGTACAATCGATTATAAATGAACCAGCTCAAATCCTTGCGGAACGCCTATTCGTTAGTCTTCTGACTCGGCCATTTATTTGTTGCGTTTTGCATGGCCATGAGATACGGCTGCTCTGTACGGAATAGATATAATACTGGTTCAATGGCACTCGAAGCAACAATGGAGCCTAATTGAATATGGAGTAAATTCTGAATTCAGTCCCACCTTGGCAATGTTACATTTTGAATTCAATTATAATATTTTGTAATTCATGTCCGTGTATCATTGTTATTATAAGATGAATTTAATAGCAAACTAAATTACCTACGCTTGGATTACGATGAGATTGAGAGTAATCCAGTAATTTTCAATGCATTTGCAATATGTAATCATCAACTATACAAAATTAGTGAGTCGGATAATATCAAACGTCTGCAACATAGAAGTTTGTTTTTGTGTTATATGAGAAGGTTTATGAAAATGTGTGTGTAAAGATAAAAGTGGGTAGTATTCCAACTTCTCTCTCCATCTTACAGTAAAATAGTGGGATAGGTAGTTAGTTGAATGAATCCCAGAGAGTCTTATAGCCTTAGGTACTTACCACACCTACAATCTATAACACTTTTCATAATTATTTGCTCTCTTTCGTTTTATTTTTTTTTTTTTTTTTAAAAGAAATACAAACATTTACGGGTTACAAACAACTCAACAACATTTGAAAATCTCCTACCAACACCACGCTAAGCGGAAAACGTTCTTGTGTTATGATGGAGGACTTAGCCAGCCAGAGGAATCGAATACACTCAGCCACTGACCAGTCGATGATATATTTATGATAAATCCTTTATTTGGCATTATCAAGAAAACCTTCCGTTTGATTGGTTGGACAACATTTTCTGAGTTTTTTAGACTTTAGGTATAGGTATTAATTAACTTTTTCGGTTCAACTTTAAGTGAAACAAGACAAATAGCTTTGAGAAGAGTCAATATGCTTGTTAGAATCTTTCAAAAAATGCTAATTAAGGTGAATTTATCGACTTAGAACCCCACCAGTAGTAAGTTTTCACATGCCATACAAACGATCAAAATAAAACCTGCAGACTTGTATTCAGGCACGTAAAACCGAAAGCTTTTACAACTCTTACGCTACCTCCTCGGGATAAATAAAGCCCGGAGGAATGATTAAGAAATAAAACCAACATCCAGTGCTTACAGTAAACAATAATATGCAAATATCTGATCATTATATCCGAATAAGGAGCAGCGAGTTCATTCGGATGCAGCCCATTGTTCTGCCGAACGTAACAGATGGGCTGATTTGTGCCCGGTCGTGCCAGCCGAGAGCAAGCTTGTCTGGGCGCAGGGCTCAGTGTTCAGTCGATATCTGCGCTGATTCTGCACTCTGCTCTGGAATGAACACTGAACTTTGCTTGACTTGCCTCAGGAAATACATGACATAAGCTAGAACAAGGGTTGAACTATGAAAGGTGCTCTGATAAACTAAAGTCATGTTCAGGAGGTGTTGATTTCGGATTAAGAAAAGAATCCATAAAAAAGAAAACTGTCACACAAACTAGTTTTTGCTTCACATAGGCACATTCTTAAATTTTTAGACCACTTAAAACGTGATGATAAAAATGCGTGAACCATTTTATCAAACAAATCAGCTGCACTACATGAAAAAAAAATGTATTTAGTAAACCAAACATATCAATACCATCCGAGTAGGTATTCTTTCCCCAATTTTGAATTCATCTATATGCGTATAATATTGCAACGTTTATTGAGGTGCATTGTTACAATAATATGGAACAAAATCAAATGCAGCAATGAAGGGATATTTAACTTTAATTATTTAAATATTTTAATTAATAGTTTTAAACTAACACATGTCATAAACTTATCTCGATCATAGAACACAAGAAGTGCCTCGTGAGAGTGGTTCGGGATCCAATTATAGGCCCAGTTTTGGCCTCTATTTCCATTTTGAACTGTGTTTTACCATGTGGCGCTTTAAAATTTCAGGCAAGTGTAAGAGAGACAAACTGTGTGCTAAATGGTATAGAACTGACAGGTACCAAGTGAATGCCACGTTTGTTTCCGTAAAAAATAGTACGGAAGGCATTATAAGTGCTGTATTATTTATTCCATGGTTCCGATAATATTAATAAATACTTAGAGTAGTAATTCTCCAGGAATACCTAATAAAAAATGTACGTATCTTAAGAACTTGTTTTCAGTTTTGTGTGTGAAATTATACTCGATGTGAATCTTTACCAGTGACAAGTACAAGTTTCGATAGCATTGATAAGTCATTAGATACTCTTAAAATAAAGCACAAAATTTGAAAAGATTTATTGGTTATGATTTTTGTATACTTAATAAAATTGAGTTTCCCATCAAATCACATACCCAAGTCATTAATTTCCAAGACAGAAACTAATGGAAATACCTGGAATCAAAGCAATAATAATAATAAATGGTTGACTTGTATAGCGCTGTTTTTTTGTGAAAAATCACCTCAAGGGCGCTGACGACTTCCCGCATGGACGATTTCTCCAGAAATGAACTTATATACCTACAAGGGCTGTCTTTGTAAAAAATCATTCTGATAAACTGAAGTAATTTTTAAAGCATTATTTTCAAGTTTAGAGTAAAGAATTTTCCGAGTCACCGAAAGCATAAAAAAGCACTAAAAAATAAATAATATCAAAAATCAGGGCAGAAAGAGCGGTTTCGAATTTCATTATGCCACAACTCGGCGCTCACTGATTACACTCACAGCGCTATGCTGATTTATCTGTTTATAAATGCCCACTCTAGCTACTTCAGTGTTATTATTACTAACTACATTTTTACATAATGTTTTCACATGCAAATTTGTAAACGGCTCTGTGATGCTTTGATTGAAAAATGTTGAAAGAAAACCCATCTAAATTCGACAATCCTTTGAGAACGCCGCCCTAAGACATAGGTCACAAATGTACCTCTATACACTGCCTGTCTGCCTCTTTTACAAGATGTTTCGCCGGTCAATTTATGGGCAATTCGGTACCTTTATTAAATCGGGGTTTAAACACTGGCTCAATGATTTGAATGTGCTTGAAATTCACCTCTCGAACACCTTTCTACCAATTCACCGCCCGCGACATCTGTAAGTATTTAAATAGGCTTTTAATTTGTTAGTGAATAATTAAATATTTTTTTATATTTTTTTGCTTTAGTTTCAAAGAGTTTCCGTTCATTTTACGATAGCTCTAGATTATTATAACTTTGCTAACAAACAGATATTACTACTATTGTTACACACCTATTATCATTATTTTCTTTTCTGTTGCTAAATCGGCACATTTTACGTGTTCATTTTTGGGTTGATATTCAATAGTAAATTTTGATTTATTAGTTAATGACCCACGTCTAAAACGTATTAAATATCAATGTTTTTTTAAACCTGTATACCTCCAAAACTGGTTCGTCTTGTTTGTTCACTGGTCTTGTCAAAGACTAATCCACTTATTTTTTCCGGTTATTTATAATAAATAATATGTGATGCTATGATGATATTATATCTCTTAGGTTAGTTTTTAAAATCTTGGATTAAAAATGTATAATTGTACACCTAGCGGTTTGTGTCTTGTGTCAAGGGTAGGGGATGCTGCCTCACCAAAAATTTAGAGAAGAAGAGGAGAAAAAGATACAAGATGAAAGTATTCATACAAATAAAATATAGTAAAACTTTTATTTAAATGTTACAAATTAAAAATTATATAAGACTTCCATGAATATTTTAGTTAACTAGAATATTAACAAGGATTGGTTACCTTTATTTTGTAACTCGCCACACCAGTGCTACGCGGCAGGTCATCCATAATACGCCAGTGAGGCAGAGATAGGGCCCGCCTCCGAGAGCCGCTGATTTCATGCAGGCGGAGGGTAGTGGGGAAGTCACATGATAATAAACGGTAGCCGCTGCGCATTGTAGTTTGAGGCGCGCCTCAAAAAACGAACGCTTCTGAAGTAGAACCGATCATTTACGATTGGCTCTAGCAATCTTGTAATGAACTATAGGGCGAATTTATAGTTGAAGGTATATCTTGTGTTCGGACATTATTATTACGGGTAATAGTTCCATTTGTTTTTTTTTCTTTCTAGGTTTAGGTACGTAGATGTAGGTAAATAAAATAATCACTTTGAAAACTGTTTATGCCTCCCCACTTTTTAAACCCGCTCACCACCCCTGATATACCTAGTAAGATACCTAGTAAGCGTGGGATAAAAATGTATAGGTCCGTGACAGTGCGGTAAAATACTTGGGTCTGGCCCCGGAAGTTCTGACCACCACCTTTGAAAATAGGCAAATTTTTATAAAATTTTTATAGTCACTTTAGCTACGTTAAGTAATCAAATTTGATTATAGGTGCAAATTTTGCAACCCCTCCCTGCTCCCTTCTGCCTCAAATCATTCCCCAGAAACGAAGCATGTTACCACTGGATCCGGACATTTCCATCAATTTTGGAGGCGGATATGGAAACATTTATAGGTCACCCCAAGTAGTTCGCTACATTTGGTGATTTAGCAGGGGCACCCAGGTTCATGTGGTGAGGTTTGTCCGGGTTTTGGCAGCGGATGCAGCTGCCTACCAACTGCGAGGTAGGCCGGATCGAGTGGCTCTGATTGAGGGATATCTCAGTCTCTCAATCGTACTACATACAATCCACTTGTCATACCTCTTTCCTTCCCAGAATTTCCTCTCATTCCTATCCTAAAAAGATCCTCCACACAGCATCCCCAAAGATACGACCTGAGAACATTATTTTCCACAAGACCTCCTGTGTGAAGCTAATGTAAAAAAAATATGTGCCTAACTAACTACGTTACTTGTAAAGCCTTCGCGTGACAAAATGGAGTGATAAACTTAACGTATTCATTAAAAATGTCATAAATTACAAAAACAGTTATAAAACCATTAAAAATCAAGTTGGAATCAAAACAAGTAATTATTACGGAACAGTTGTTATTCAAAATTAATAACAGTGTCTCTCTTCCGACAAATAATTACTGGCCTAAAAGTTAACGTTGGAACCTTGAAACTGGTTCAGCAATGAAAATTATTACACAGTAATGATTATTTCAAATCTGATTGGGTTGGTATTGACTATAAACTATCTACCAATTGACTTCCTCCGCGTGCGATCAATTAAAATGATTTGTTAAATTTATTGTATGTAATTAAATTACTAATAACCTAATTTTTAACGCAATTTTTTATTATAAATGTAAACTTTAAATATATACACTCCAACACTTTTTTTACATTAGTTCCACACAGAACGCCCTGAGGAAGAAAAATCCTTTATGGCAGATGCCATCTCTGGGGAGACTATGATGCTTTTTAGGGAAAAGACAGGACGTTCTGGGATGGAAAAAGATATGAGGGGTGGGTGGCAATCAAGGGGTTGGTGTATCCAGGAGTGATGGGTCGAGAGAGTCTGGTTGGAGAGGTTAAATTGGTTGACGGAAAAACAAACAGTTTTAACGATCCGGGCCGCCTCACAGAAGGTAGGCAAAAGCATCCACCATCAAGACCTAGACACCCCTGAAACGTAGCGAACTAACCGGCAGAGTTGTGGTTGTCCAAAAAATGGTTCCCGAGGCGGCGAGACCCACAGCCGTCTACCAAATTGAAAATTTGCATTTTATAAAAATTGTTTATATTTATGTAGAAATATTTAATGTAGGTATCTATTCAAATGTATTCTGTGACTGCCATGCTGTGAAAAGGTTCAGTTTTGTAAAAACCCCCAATAATAAAAATAGCAAAACATTGAGATATAAATTTTCAGACCAAACATTTTTTTAAATATCATTCTGCTACTAGCTAGTAGGAACTAAGACTTCCCACAAATTCTTACAATTTGCGCAATATACAGGCATATAATAAAGATGTTCATACCATTGAAAAAAAAAAAATTATTTCTTAATTTATTTACTGGCCTTTATTTGGTATCAGCAAAACAAATAAATGGATACAACTTTTTCAAACCGGGCAAGATGATAGTAGCGCTCCCTCTTGCAAAGAGGTGACGAAGGGGGGGTAAAACATAAAAATTACGATTTTGGCGCCCCCTAAAACTGCCGCCCGTGGCAGTTTGATGAATATTAAGAAGACCTAATTTGTCGAGCATTTTTTCATATTTGAGAGGTAAGCCTCAAAGCAAAAATAAAATAAAAATATTTGGTATATCTCAAGTAGGTATATACACCTGTATATATACACCTACCTGTGATGAAGAATGTCTTGACTGGATCTTAAAATATTTGGAGCGCAATACAAAAAGTTCGTTTCTCCTTTGATATGAAAAATAGAAGCTCGCATGCCGCGCCATCCAACACCCAGATACCTAATTTCCAAACCATAGAACAGATAACACGAAACGGCGAACTTCAAAACTAAAACATCTCAACACCACATCCATATTTAAAATAAATGAAACCTTAAGCTACAGTTTCATAAGGGCTGTAATGGTAAGGCAGTTTGGCTTTGGATAACCGGTTTGGGGAAACGCCTAAAAGGGGGACGCGGGGTAGATGGGTGCTGCGGGTAGGTAGGGAAGCGGCTGCCAGCGAGACTTGATTTATCATGGAGCAATGCAGCAGAGTAGAGAGCTTCCTTGCATTTAGTATTGATTTCGACTTAGCCACGCCCCGCTCTCCCCTTCCGAGGAGATTGTGCCAAAATCTACGTCTTCTAGAGATTTTTCTAAGACATTCAAACGTCACGCTTTGTGTTAATTTAACATTGTTTTATAACTTTATTTCTAGAATAAGCAAAGATGACGTCACTCTTTGTATTAATTTAACATTGTATAGTATCAATGTTTCTAAAATAAGTAAAGGTGACGTCACGCTGTAAACTAACTCAACATTATTTTATATGTAATATCTTTGTCAGATCGGGCTTTGTATTAATTTTAAAATTGTGTAATATCATTGTTTTTAGAATAATTAAGGGTGACGTTAGGCTTTGCATTAATTTAACATTGTTTAATATCATTATTTCCAGAATAATTCAAAGGTGACGTCACGTTTTGTATTAATTTAATATAGTCTAAAATCATTGTTTCTAGAATATCCAAGGGTGACTTCCCGCTCTGCGTTAATTTAATATTGGGTAATGCCATTTTTTTAAGAATAAACGAAGGTGACGTCACGTATGTATTAATTTAATATTGTCTATTATCATTGCTTTTTTGCAAATTTTTTGACTTTGTTTCAATTTAATATTGAGTATTTTTTTTCAACCAAAAAGATATTGTACGAGAGACTTATAAAAATATATTTCGTATTTTAAGTTAATTAAAAAAATACATTTCATCGGTGGCTGATATAGAAAAGTGAAAATAAAGAGTATCGCTCCGGTGTAAGGTCATCATTCAAAATTAAATCGTTGCTTTAAATGACCAGATAAGCATATCCAGGTACGTAATTTATGATAAATATAGGAAAGATATATAAAAATATCTTTCCTATATTTAATTACTAGAAAATATATTGTACTTTTTTAAATTAAAACGATTGTGATAATTTAAAGTACCATTTAAAATTAGTACAAAAGAAATTAATTGTTAAGTTACAAAAATCACAGAAGTTGTGTTTTTTTTGTTATTTTAGAATAAAAATGTTTTAATAGATACTTTCTACTCAGAGTCTAACTTAAACTTAATTATTACCTTGTATTTATAAATACCAAATGTTTAATTCCGCCGAAAAAAATAAATATGGTAATTTTATCAGTTTTATATTTTCGGTAATGTCATACACCACCTAGTACGGGACGAGATTTTTAGTCACCTTTTTGGACAATGTTTTGTTAAACACATTTTTTTTAATTCTTCGTCACTCTTTCAATAACATTACAGATTTAAAAATACAAGTATTTTGTTGGAAGATTTGAGAGAGGTTTTACAACATACAACATTGATCCATATCATATTATTTGGTTTGGGAAGTTGTCGTGATTTGCAGTTTATAGGTCGGTGTTTTTTGTTGCAAATATTATTATCAATGGTGTCATCTTACCTCCGTTTACTTATACTTAATCTATCGACCGAAATCTAACTCCGTGCCTTTTGAAGTGGAATATAAGGGAACTTAAGAAGAAACTTAATATTTTGTAGACCGTGTTATCATAACACGGTGAAATGCATGAGATAAGCACGAAGATAGTGAGTGGATGGAGGACTACTAGAGTGTAGAAAAGGTGTAGGTACAATGTTCTCTCAATCAATAAATCATGTTTCACGCTCATACGACTACGCTTTGCGAGTGATTATTATTGTGAATTTAAGAAAAAATAGACTAATAAAATTTTTTAAATAAAGTCATCAATTCAAATAATGGAGATAGAGAAATTGATAAAATAAATTTTTTAACACAAATGAAAACGTTTATTTGTTAATTATTATTATTATTTAAAAAAAAAACATATGTTTTTACTCCAAACGTCAAAAAATTGTAGGTTTGTAGAAAAATATTCCTTTTATTTAGGGAATCTGGAAGAAAACAGTCACTTCACTTTTGATCTTGTTCATATTATTCAATTTTTCTATAATAATTCCAAGATAATAAAAGAATCTGATATTTTGACTTTTTGTTGTGCAATATAAAATCCACAAATTGTTTTCACCTACACTTGCATAAGGCATTTATATTATTAAAAAACGTCACTTTCATAGAAGAGTTATTAAATTCACGCGGCAACAGTCAAATAAAAAATAATATTTCTTAAATAATCTCGCTTTTTCCGAAAACATGAAACTAAATTCACGATTAAATTAGATATTGGTGTATTAAAACTCATAACAAATAACACAAATAATAGTAAATATATTGAATTATATTAACTTGGTAGTAAATTGGTTATTAGAAGAAATTTTGAAAAAAAAATTATTTGTGTTACATATCACAAATCAAAACTTTCTACTGTCACTATGCCGGGAAACCGTTGCATGCGTCAATCATAGCCAAAATGCAAAGTTGCCAGCTCGTTCGCAGCACAGTTAACGAAATTTTTGTTAGTAATAATTCGCATTGAAACAGTCTTTATTCAATGTGTAATTAAAACACCGTTTAACGTTTGTTAAGTGTTTTTATTTTATTAATAAGGCTGTATTATACATTTTAGTGCCACACGAAAGCTACAGTCTTTCTATCCCCACAACCCCCGGTATGTGCTATGTTGAGAGTTGAAGAGCACGGAAAATCATTTCTATTTTCGGGATCGGCCATTTTCCTTGGCGTGACCGCGGCAGCTCTTTAAATCATCATCTGACCTATTATTAGAGGAGGTAGCATAATTTTCACATATCGCTCGGCTAGCAGATCACGGCTCAATATTTGTGTCACTGAACGTGAGTAAGTACTAGTACTTGTAAGTACTTATAAGTACTTAAAAATTAAAACAATTTAAGAAAATGTAAACATGAATGAAAAAAAATAAACAAGAAAAAAAATACATTTGTAAAAATTTGAAGAGAAACTAAAAATAAAAATGAAATCTAAGAGAGCGCGTCGGAGTATATAACCCCTCACATAAATAAAAAATACCAAATTGGATTTACTCAATTACTCACTGGTTCGGATGCTTAACATAACAAAAATAGTAGAAGGTATACATCGATTTGTGTCTAGAAAAATAAAAGTAATTGAATAAGCAACATTTTTTAAGATCTGAATATTTATAAAAATAAAAGTAATTGAATAAGCAACATTTTTTAAGATCTGAATATTTACGTACAGTAGGGCAGGGGTTCCCAAATCCGTGCCCGCAGGCACCATAGCGCCCGCGGAACGATTCGTATGTGCCCGCCAGTATTCGACAGAGAGAATTTTTTTCATAAACATTAATTAAAAATGTCAATTATTTTTATTTATTTGTCAGAGTTTTATTATTTTGAAATACTTTTGTTTATCAGTTATTAATATTATGAATATAAGAAAATAAATTATGGGAAAATGAGAAATTATGGAATGAGTTTGGCGATTAAAAATAGATGGTGCCCGCCACCCTACCGATATTTTAGAATGTGCTCTAGAGTACAAAAAGGTTTTGAACACCTGCAGTAGGGGATATAATATAGATTGTATTATTGTGATACAGGCCTCAATCATAAAACTTTGAGAGTATAGCATCGTGGGACTCAACCATTAATCTCTTGAATCCACAGATATTATTTTAACTTTTGAAATTTCGGAAATTGTTTTTTTATATCTGTAGGCAAAGAAGATATTTACAGAATTATCCCTTTAGTGCCTCTCCTCTGGTCGGGAAGGAGTGGTTCCGAAAGCGGCCATGTCGGTATTTCCCAGCCCTGTAGCCTGTAGCCCCGTACTGGGTACTGGGTACTGGGTACTGGGTAGGTAGGTGGGCAGAACCCACCTACTCCGTCTGTTATTCCTCACGCGACAACTATCTCTCGCTTCATCTTCCTCGGCCAACACTACATAAATACATTCCGAGAAGAATCAAAAGAAGCGGGCATTTTTGATACTTATTAGTTTCACGTTTACCAAGTAGGTAGGTACCTACCAACGAATCAAGTATTATAATGTAAAGCTACGAACATTGGATATAAATTGATGACCTCCGTAGTCGAGGGTAAGGATCTCGACTGCAAATCCGAAGGTGGCGGGTTCAAATCCCGGCGTTCGCAAGTATGTTTTATTTAGTTATTTTATATATTAAATTTCTCAGATCTCATAAATAAAATGTGCAAAAAAAGTTTTTTGATTTTTTTTTTCTTAATAGATCGCAAAATTACAAGATCACTCTTATAAATAACTCAATGTTGACAAAATTTGCAATTGAAGAGTTTTTCCATGAGAGCGATGATATATTATGTGATGAGGTGATTTTTCATTTAAGGGCGCTTTTACAAACTTTCCAATTTTTATTATTATTATTATGCATTTATGCAGCCATTCTTAAAATAGTTGGTGGTGTAATGTTCATCTTAGTTGCCTTCCAAATGGGTTCGATTCTCGGCTTAAAAAAAAACTTTAATTTTTTTTAAATATCGACTCACATAATACGTACGAAGTATTTTTCCCAATTTTTCATGTTCTTCCACTAGTAATTTAATAAAATTGATTTCAGAACATATATACCACCAAGTCCCCAAACAAAATGTAAGGAAATGAATAACGAGTGTGTTGTAACAAGCCATGTTCAGATGATTTACTTCGTCTTCAGTAATAGAAAATGTATTAATCAGCAGTGAAGATGCTCAGCTCTGGACCAAATCGGTCTCAAGAGGAATGAACGCGTTGCATAAGCTGCACCGACAGCTTTCTGAAATGGTTGATCGATTGCTCAAGTAATTGGGACGAGATAAAGTAGTGATGCAATGGAAATAGATGCAGTCGAGCATGATATTTAGAAAATTACCTAAAAGTGTTTCATTGATAAAATATTTATACAAAAAAAACTATTATTTGGTTGAAACACTCATCACATTAAAACCACAAAATTCTTACTTTCTCAATATTCTAGACTGTAGTAAGTACCTAGAAGAGAATCATGAGAAGTGGAATAGCACAATGAGATTATTTTTAACCTCAAAAACAGTTTTTTTTAACAATACAGCTCCATACAGGAAATCCTGAAAAAAAAAAATTTCCCTCAGTGTCTATGTTATCATTGGGGATGCTGTGTGGAGGGTCTTTTAAAGGATAGAAAGGAGAGGATGTTCTGAGAAGGAAAAAAGATTTTTTTTTAATTTCCTTCACTTTATGAGTAAAAATTCAAATTCTTATATTAAATTAAATGAAGACAATATTAGAAAAACTCAATCAAAAATCTGGAAACAGAAAATCAGATATCTTTTTCTGATTTTTCTGTTTCCAGATTTTTTGTGCGAGTAGGAATCTGGGGGCAGTGCCAGTAGGAGCGACGTACCAATGAATCCATCCCTCCCCCTGAGGTGCAAGGGATGGCTTGAAATAATCCTGCAGGAGTGGCTAAATGGTCTCCCTCCCGATCGGTAGGAAGGCAGACGCATCCGCAGCCAGGACCTGGATAAACCACACCCTATGAACAAGGACACTCCTGTTAAGTCACCAAACGTAGTCACTTGGGGTGATTCTTGGCAGAGGTGTTGGTTATTACCCGTACCCATTTAATTTTTTTTAGAAGATACTGCCTTTTCAATAAAACTACAACTCAAATTTCCTGGATATCCACGTGTGTTATGGCTACAGCTATATCAAAGAAATAAATTTTAAAAAACCCACCCACATAAAACAAGTTCTGACTGAATTTAATTACGCTCCCTCCAAGACGAATGTTGTTTAGTTCAGCGTGATATTTCCGGGAACTGCGTCTCGAATGCATTATTGCATCGCGAGAGAGAGCTAATAAACCTCTCCAATCTTCGGGAAGTAATTTACGCCGTGTTGTTTATATACTTTCGGCCAAAGGTCACGGACCTCGGGTTGGGCCCTGAAAAGCGGCCCGAAACCCCGTTGATGGGTGTTTTACACGACGCTTTCTTTAGTCCAGTTTCTACATTGGTTGTCTTTTTATATAGATTTGGGATGAAAAAAAGGACATGATCTTTTTAGGTATCGACTTATTTCGTTTCATACCACTTGTTTCTTATGTTAAAGTTATATTTGGGTAAAAACCCTTTGTGGTAAAATAAAAAATAAAATATTTTTAAATATTGACATAAAATACCTGTGTTTTTTATTGGTTGATAATGATCACGGACTCGGCGGCTTTTTGTATGAAATATTAAAAAAGCTAACTAACTAACTAACTAACCATCACGCCGTTTCCCCGCAGGGGTAGGCAGAGAGGACGGACCGCCAAACAACTCGATCTTGGCACACACTCCTTGCTTCGTTCACATTCATACATCGTCTCATACATGCTCTTCTGTTATTCTGACTCTTGACATCGCCCGACTCAAGTATCTGATTCACTTGGTCGTGCCATGTCTTCCTCGGGCGTCCCCGACTTCGTCTACCATTCACATTTGCGTCATATATTCTCCTTACACTCCTTTCCTCATTCATTCGCTCTACATGCCCAAACCATCTGAGCGTCCCTTTCTTAATCTTATTCATTACGCTTACATCAGCCTTGCATTCTTTGCGGATCTCCACATTTCTCACACGATCATACATGGTTTTACCACACATACGTCTCAGGGATCTCATTTCTACAGCATTCAGTCTACTTTCATCCTTTCTCTGCCAGTTCCATGCCTCACTGCCATACATCAGGGTAGGTACCAGCACACCATTATGGACGGCTAGCTTCGCTTCTTTTGACAACGTTTTGTTGCTGCCAATATTAAAAAAGCGATATAACCAAATTGTTTATTACACATTTATACGATAGAATGAGTTTTTTTTAACATTATTCGTGATTTTAATACCATTTTCACATACAATCATCACGTGAGTCATTTTTGCAATTTTTTTATGTTTGCATTCTAAATTTTAATATTTACAAATTTAAATATTTATTTTTTTTGAAATTTGAAATCAAATTTTATAACCTTTCAAAAACAGTTTTTAATGTTCGACTACGTTCAGAAATACTTCTTTTATTGAGCTTTAATTGTGAGGCGGAAAAAACATATTTTTTTATAAATTTAACGTTTCGTTTAAGACCAAAAACTAATACAAAGGCAAAATACCTGAGTGCACTAATTGTAATTATGAAATTGTATGAAATAATTTTTTTTTAATGTTTTTTTCATTTATTCAATAATATTATTATTTAATCTATAAAACAGTTTATTATAAACAAGTCCTGCTTCGTAATTATTACTACGCAAAATAGCTGTTACGCCTAATAATAATTACGTAGCAGAATTTGTTGTAATTAACAATTTTTAAAGATTAAATAATAATATTATTGAATTTAAAAAATAAACAAAATTATAACGGAGTTCTACAAAGTAAACTTGATAACAATAACTAAAAAAAAAATTAAAAAAATTATGTTTATATAAACAAATATTTTTCGTGTGGATCCCGAGTTTCCATGTTGGGATCAGTATGAAGAAATCAGCATCTTGTAAAACGTCCTTTAAAAACTGCCCGAAAAGCTGTCCCGAAAAGAACAGGGCCGAAAATTTAAAGTTTCGGCCATCCTACAAGCCGACACGAAACGAGTTTCATCAACGGGGGATCGCCAGCGCCCATTCTATGTGTTGAGAAATCGATATATTTCCATCTGGCCTGGTTTCTCGGTCCGGCTCGCCAGGAACGATATTGTAAGTCTTGTCATGATTAACATTCTTTCTCATGGGCGGGTACTTGGTTAATTATATTTTCAAGTAATTAATAGGTTACTGCCTACTTTTGTTTTCTCTGTACATATTATAGGGTTTGCGACCGCCCAAGAAATTTACTACTACTGTTCACTGTAGTAACATGTAGGTACCTACATATTTTATACGAACTATGGGAAGGTTCCCTAAGTTATTAGAAAGTTATATGTATACTTTTACTTAGACGGAGGTAAAATATGAAAAACACTCCTACCCAGATTCAATTTTTTTTACATTAGATCAAGAGACCCCGAGGAAAAAATTACTCATCTTTGGGGATGCCATATGGAGGGTCTTTTCCTAATGAAAAAAGTATGAGGGGTGGTTAGGAAACTGGAGGTCAAAGTGTTCAGGAGAGTCAGACGTATGGATGGCTCGAGTGTCCGGTTGGAGAGGTTAAAAGATTTCCCTCAACCAGTCTCTCCAGTCTCTCTAGTAAGTGGGCAAATGCATTCGCCGCCAAAACCTAGACACACTTCACCCCGTGAACCCAGGCATCTTTGCTAAGTCATCAAACGTGGCGAGCCACTTGGGGTGACCTCTGGCGGGGGAGTTGTTATCCAATAAATGGTTCAGGGCGGCGCGGCGTTTTGCCACAAGTAGAAGAATTGGTAGTTTAGTTGATATGTATCAAATCAAACGTATTAATTTCAGTTGTCCGTGATGTTGTGTGTGCTGCGCGTGTTGTGTAATATTCCTTTTTCAACTATTTAAATAGTGGTGTACACAAAGTTATTTGTTTTCATTTATTGATAAATTAATTAGTTAACCTAAATACAATTTCTAATTTTTATTATTAAAAATATCATAATTCGTTTTTGAAATGTGTATTTGTGGTGGTAAAATTTTTGACGGATTTACCTGATAGGTCAATTATTCAGATAAGCACGCTTTTATTAGAAAGTTTAAGCTTAGAGAATATACTACATAATATAATTAAGAAAACACTACATATTGCATGACTTACGATCGCTTTTGATCTTCCATGACTATTCACATTATCTCATTTATAAGAGCTCTCCGAAATGTCGTCAAAAAAATAAATTATATTTTAAAAGAGAATTGAAAATATTTATTTTTGAAAGTCAGTGTCCGGTCGTTAGCATCGCTTTTGGGTCCCACCAAACGTTGTGTGTTCAATTCTCGGCTACTAAGGCCTCCATCATATGGCACAAGCAACATTTTCCACTTAGTGTGGTGGTAATAGGCGATTTCCAAATGGTGTCAGGTTATTCGTAACCCGAAAATGTTTATCTTTCTTTAAAAAAAAGTAATGAGATACTCACATCCTAAAATATTGTAATATTCCGTTAATTTTCTCTCGTCTGCGCCAGTAGGTACTTGCAAATTATAAAAAACATGACATTTTGATTTACAAAAATAAAACGAAAATTTACAAAAATTTTGATTTCGATCGCATTTTTTTTTTTGTAACATTTCCTAATTTAAATAGCTTTACTATTATCATTGCATCCAATATGAATATGAATCTTAATAGTAGCGACAAGCATAAAAATGCTAATTTAATTTTTTAAAATTAATATTCATATTAGTAAAAATTCAAATTTACCTCATTCTTGTAACCTAATACAATATTGAAAGGCCAGCAAAACTTTTAATTTTCAGCTTTTAAAACCGATCATTATCAAAAATTAATTTAGTAAAATCAAGAAGATAATTTGTTTTGTGTTTCAAGGTTCGTCACAGCGTGACACTTTGCGACACCTGTAAATAGGTATACCGGTTTTTGTTAATAGTATAACGCCTTGTTAAAATAATATCTGTAAAATCATTTACGTATTTACGGATATCACGAGCTGTGAAAATAAATTAATAATAACAAAACTTTTTACAGTGCCGTTTTGTTTAATTTCACTTCAAGTTAAAAAATTCAGATTTTTGAGTTAAGCTAAAGATAACGTAGATAACGATAATACCCATAAATCTTACAAGTTGATATATTTTACAATAAGTAAGTACCTACACTACACAGTAAAGCATTAAGTTATGCTTGGTGTAACTCTAAGTGACCAGCTCAGGAACGGGGGCTTCATCGAAGCCAGAGTTAAGTTATATAGCCTCTCAGAAACTGGGCGTACTGTACAGGGCCCGCAGATACTTTAATAGAACACAACTGCTAACCCTGTACAAATCGCAAGTGCGCCTCACGATTGAATTCGGCAGCCACCTCTGGTCTGGAGCTCCAAAATATAAAAAAAAACCCTTGACTCTGTGCAGAAACGGGCGGTCCGTTTGATAGATTCTCCAAACTTAAACGGATTGCAATCTTTACAGCTCAGGCGTCAGGTGGGAATGCTGTCCTTGTTCTACCGGTATTACAATGGAAGATGCTCCGAGGAACTAGCATCATCGACACCGGTGCATAGTTGGGAAACACGCCAAATAGGCGCCCAACATTTGTACACGGTTGACATTTAATCACATGAGAACTGGTCGTTTCTACGACTCGGTCTTGAGTTCAACAGCTCGGCTGTGGAAGGATTTGCCAGCCTTTGTTTTTTCTCCCTCCTACAACATGGGTTTCTTCAAGACCCATGTTCACTCCTTCCTCTCCTCAAAAAGACCCTCAACACAGCATCTTCAAAGATGACATAGGCCCTGAGGGAAATTATTTTCCTCGGGGCCTCCTGGGTGGAGTTAATGTAAAAATAAAAAATAAATTATCAAAAATACAATTCAATTTCAGTTGTCTGCTTGAAGTGTTAGTTACTGGGACTTCATTGTAATTATGTAACATTAAATAAATAAATATTTAAAAAATATCCGTATGTTATGATCATTGACGGCCTCCGTGGTCCCGAGGCAAGACTCTCGACTCACAATCCGAAGGTTGCGGGTTCGAACCCGGCGTGCGCAAATAAATTTTATTTGATTAATTTGTGTTATTTCACAATTTATTCATTTAAAATAATAAATAGTATATTTGCGGCACGTTCCAGAGTGGAAGATACTATCAGTATCACCCTGGTGTAAGACCACCATTCAGAATTGAAACGTTGCTTGAAATGGCTTTAGCCGTGTTTAGTGACCAGATCTGAATAGCCAGGTACTTCCCCACCTTCCTCTTTCCTATCTCCTTCCCCTCCCCACTACCTTCAGCCTCACAACATACCCTGATTGGGGATGCCACAGTCTCACTGGCTCCAGACGGGAGCAGTTGGGACTCTTGTGCGGTATTAACTGTAAAAAAAAAAAAAAAATTGTAACTCTCTTATATTAAAAACATTTTATTTTTCTTCTGTCTCTTATTCTACTCTTTGAAGTAATTTAACAGGTTCATATTTGTATAATATTATGATCTTAATAAAAAATATTGAAGATATTAGAATAATATAGGCAACATATATACGCTAAAAGCCAAACAAGCAAGACAAAAATGATAATTCTATTCAACTTGACCTGAATTTGTAACCTAACCTTGATTTTGCAACACAGCTGTTCTGTTTATCTAAATGTTTTCACAGCTCATTAGATTAGCCATGGCAGGACAACATTATGTGAGGCATGATTTCGTGACAATATTTATCTTTTTTTTTGAGTTGGTAAATGTGTTAAAGAGATAGACATAAAACAGAACAACTTCGCGTCATTGTAGATACTGCAATTTTTAATACGTTATTAATTTATATTTTAAATATCTATCTGCATTGAGGGTCAAGGGACTTACCTGATTACTTTAACCCATTCAGTCCTGAATCAAACTGGCTGAAGTAGAACATATTTAATAATTGATCGCAATTGGGAGAGTTTTTTGAAAATTTTAGACGTTTTGGTTAAAATTATTTTGAAGTGAACACTTTTTAAACTAAGTGAAACTAAAAAAGAGACAAACACATACATCTATAGGATTTAGTCTGCGAGAGAATGAGATAATTGGTGTCCTCTTTGTGCACTCTAGTCTTCTTTAGTTTTCTGAAGGTTTCTCATCTACCGCGTGTGAATTTGAAATCGAAACCGCATTTGAAAGAAAATTAGGTCCTAGAGGGCGTACATTAAATAAATTGATAAATCGTACACCGTATTCAAAAAATATAACATATTGTTGAATTTAAAAATAGGCACTTACTAAAAAAAAAAAAAAAACATTGAATCGGGAGAAAAATTTTGGTCGAGATTAAACAAATAACGAAAATACTTTTGGCCGTGAAAATCTAAAAACAAAAATTACTTTTCAAAATATAAAAATTATTACCACCTGAACTGAACTGAATGGCACGCAAAGTCAGTTTTACAAAAAAAATATTTGCTATTGATAGTGAGGAAAAATTCTGAAATCTCTGTACATTCTTGTGTACAAATGGTCCGAAAGTGTTAACCAGTTATTCCTGAGCTCATTCGGAATAAAAACTGTAGATAACATTTTGGTCTTCGGTTTTTTTTCCAACTAAAAACGTACACAATCAGTAGGTATTGAACAGTAAGGGTCGAGGTTGGGCGGTCACGACAAATCATTAAAAAAATACAACAAAATCAAAAAATATCACCGGACACCAAAATTTCATTATCATTTTTACTACAAATAATGTCAGAAATCACTATTATAGTCGGTCAGGTAGGAATAAGTACTTGCGTAAGTGTAATCATAACCAAATATTGATAGAAAATACCAAAAATATTGGAATACAAGAAATTACCAATTAATTTTATTGAAGTACTGTATTTGGTACCCGTTGGGTATTTGGAAGTTTGTAATAATCACACGCCTAATTTTTTTTTTGGCATATAATTCGGAAAATAATGAGCTATAATAACGAGCTACAATCTAGAGTAGAGTAGAAAATATTAAGAGTAGAAAATATTAAAAATGTAACTACAAAATTTGTAGACTGGCAATATCAATTTATCTGTCTAATATTCTTTTAAAGCGCAATGACACTGAAAATATAGAACGCCACAAATCATATTTAAAAAATCATCTTTTGTTCTTAAAGAAAAAAAATAATAAAAGCGAAGAAGCACTGTTGTTAATGACACAAATTTGATTAAATGGTGTTTTACAAAGTGATTTGCTTTCATTTAATTCAACAAATTTGAATTTAACAGTCGGTAGAAAGGAATAATCACTAATGGTGAGTTTAGTTACACTACTTTTAGATCTGAATGATCTAAAATTAAAGACATGATCTAAAGTTTCACAGTTTTCAAAGTTTTCACAGTTTCACCTTCACAAACCTACCTTACACCCAACAATAAAATTACAAAATATATTATGTAAAAATGTTTTCGAAATTGATCTATAGGTAAATACTGTAATATATAGAAATAAATAAATAAATAAAAATAAATAAAGCCCGGGCAATGTGAGCAATTTCTAAACTGTGTTTTATAATTTTTAATTCAATATCGTTATTCTTCATTATGTTAACACAAAATTGCAATGGTGTAATAATAATATACCTATATGCAATTATAATTTTGAGATCAGTTGGTATCTATATTGTAATGAAAAAATATTTTTTTAACTTTTATGCCTTTTTATTTTTTTTTTAAAAGTAGGTTTCACAGCTTTATATTACCGCCATGAGTTATATTTTTAGTATTGCCATTTGAACAACAGTGCTGCCTTTCTATGTTTTCTACTCTTGTTTGACAAACTATATATGAAATAGAACCAAATATCATGTTAGTGGGTATGTACTTATACAAACGATTTCAGATTTTTTGTCACAAAATAGAACGATTGGTTGAATTTAACATTTTACTCTAGCTAATTCGTTTTGAATGAACGATCTAGGTTTTGGTAGAAGGAAATAATTTAGTTTTAAAAAAAAACTTTCAGTTGTTCATAACAACGACATCAAACTTTTAATTCAATTCTGACGTGTTATTCCAATAGTTCACAATCTTCTTGAACATCGATAATCATAAATAATGATATTTTCACGCATCAGGAAACTTTACCATAATCGTAATAAATATAATATGCCATACTCAGACACTCGTCATTACGACGCCATAAAACAGCAGCCGATTTAACATTTACAATATCTATCGAAGTTTCATTGACTGGATCAATAAAATTTACGATAAGTTTTTACGGTGGTGTTTGGACGTGACCAATTTAACTGGATGTGTATCTACAAAACCTTAGTACCTACTTGTTTTATTCAACGTATTAACGTAACTAAATAGATAGTTAGTTGATCAAATAGTTAGGTTAGGTGGCTAAGATCTTTGTATTTTTAAGCAGACTCATTTGAATATTGTAATTGGATTTTACAGTGGTTTAAATGGGAGTGTTCTTCAATAGATTTATGACATTAATTAAGACATTCTCATCAAAGGGTTGCGTGGGAAGCTACCAGCTTCATGTTTGGATATAGCCGTGGTGTAACCCCTCCATATATCCACTCCCACATGCAATAGTAAGATATATCTTGGTTGCTTCATCCCTATACGGTAGCGCCCTCCCGCGGGGGTTGGAATACAACATAATACCGGTCTGTATTTATTTATTCATTCATTAAGTGCGTATGCCTTTAGGCACCAACCCCCCTTAACTTCAGACTAGTGGTAGAACATTTCTCTTCGCTGACAGAGGGCGAGAGCTATGTAAACATTAAGGGGATAAAGAGGAAGGGGTGGATGGTATGTCCGTTTCCTAGATGACCACTTACATTGTTAAATTTTTAAATTTCAAAATGGTTATGTCCTTTGGAAGCATTATTTAGTAATAAAATCCCTTGACACCTATTTAGGTTAAAAAACTGTACACGTTTCGACTATCATATTTAATAATGTTATGCTTCTCTGATATGAATTTACTCCACCTAAAAGTAGTGTTGGACAGGACACGATTTCAGAATGAGTATATATGAGGCATCAAATACTTGATATGAGGTGTCCCACCTTAAATGAGGTGAGGTGTAGCGTGTGAATAGTTTCCCACAATATTTTAGTTTTCTGTGGGTGAGCGTGGTATAAAATATCACGTACACGAAATGTAGTGCCAATACACAAACACCTCACCACTCACCACTTCAAAATTTTTGTAAGTAATACAATGAAAAATACTCGACGATCCGAGACGATCTAAACATTGAACCACTGCTACTCTTCATAGAAAAGTCGCACATAATAAGAATGTCTGATGACTGAATTCCGAGGAAAATACTAAGTGCTAATGACCATGGACGGAGGCCAAACAATCAGCAAAAGACAGGGACGTATGGAGGAACCTTGTCGATGCAGTGGTTCCAATGCAGATAAGGGGAAGAAGATGATGATGATACCAACGAAAAAGAGTTATATTTTGTAAAGTGGCGGGACATTTAACGTATTTATATGGGATATAAGTAGTGTTTGTATGAGGCACTCCCAATTGCCTATGCAATTGTTTCACTGGCAATCCAGACGGTTGGGAGCAGTTGGAACTCTTGGACGGTATTTACATAAAAAAGACCCTTACCTCCCAACCCTTGGAACTCTTGTGCGTATTTACATTAAAACCCCTGATGCCCGAGAAAGACATATCAAGACCGAAGCAAACACTTTAGTGGTGCCATGTTAAGAGTCAGAACAACAGAAGAATGTTTATGAGAAGATGTTTGAACGTGAATGAAGCGAGGAGTGCGAACCAAGAGTTGTTTGGCGATACGTCGTTTCTGCCAAGCTCTGCAGAAAAGTGGTGTGACGGTTAGATAGTGAGTTAGTTTATGAATTTAATAAAACTATTTCTTATTCGGATCTGATAACGTTGGAGTGTGGGTGGAAACATGTAAATTTATTCTACCAACAGATGTTTTCTGATATATATGTCTATGTTTCTGTTTATAAATGCTTTAAAGCTATGAGATAAACAAGGAGCTTCCGTATTGGTGTACCAACAGCCATAAGCCGCGTTAATGTACACATTAAATACCAGTTTTCTCATTAAAACGGAGCACATATGAGAGCGTATCTCGGGGCCATTATTGTCGCACCCTGTACTAGAGGGGATCCAAAGTTGCGCAGATTAGATTATTGAGTGGATTTATGGCGGCATTATGCCCCTGATAATTAGATTGGTACACGCTGTATAAACAGAAATAACACCCAATCCGGGATCTGGGATGCGGGATGCGGGAGAGGCTTCGGGTTCAAGTGCGCGGCGGTACAGAGCACTGCATGTTTCCTGAATTTTCCCGCATTTCCCGGATTATCCCTTATTACGCACAAAAAACTAATTAAAAAAGGATAAAACTCATTACGCTCCGCTTTTTCGGTTGCCTTAACTGGAAATAAAAGTTGTTGATTGTTGCTCAAAAAATTATTCGCTTTTAGAACATAATGGACGCGTTGTTTCCCAGAATTTGAATAATTCATCAAATTTCAAAGTTTATTTTATTTATTTTAAAGTCCTGTGAAATTTCTATTCAATTTCTGTATTATATGAACCGGCCTGTAATAATATTAAAATAAAACCTGAATAGAACTTTCATAGATCCAGAAAATTTTGAAACTTAATGAATTCTTTCAATTCTGTGAAACTGGCCATAAAAATATTTCTATTTCAATTGAAATAACACAATTATTTTGTTTGTAACCACGATTTATTTAATTTTTCTGCTACCACAGGTTTCAGTTTACATAAGCATCTTGAGGGTATAAAAATTAAACTTCAGACCCTGAAGATGCTTATGTAAAGCGAAACCGGTCGGTAGTAGAAAAATTAAATAAATCGTGGTTACAAACAAAATAATTTTGTTTTTTCAATTTAAAATATGTCAAACCACAAAGTTGCTGCTTTCTACCAAAAAATATTTTTATTTAGCCTGTACACCAATTTAAGAAATATATTTTTAGTCGTTTTTCTACTAAAGCCTACAAAATTTTTTTTTAAATGCTAGGCAAACTCACCACTCCCTCATAAAATTACAATTTTCAATAAAAAAAATTCATCACTTCCAAGTGCCATATCCACTGCCTGTCTCATTTTAAAAAAATATTTCAAACAAAAAGTTATTTTTAAAAAAAAAGGTTTCAGTGAAATCTTCTTTTGTTATTACCTACTAGTTAAATAGACTGCCTACCTTTATTTCTGGAAGATATGAACTCATTTGAACAAAGTGCTAAAAAATATCTTAAATGAAATTTTGACTACGTTATATGGGTTTTATTGTAGCTTTTCCCTTTTGCAATAATAATGGGATTGTATCGGATAAATGATAACGCCCTTCCAACCCTTTTGTTTATCAACCCTTTTTATTAGAGTTTACTGCTTTTGATTACATTACCATTTCATGGATCACGGTGGATGCATATTTGGTAGATATTGAAAATTGAGTATGCCTTCTTAAGTCAAATTGATGTTTGCATGATAAGTATTTAGTGATGATCATAATTACTATTATATTTAGGATTGTGAGCCAACATAGAAAGTCATTTTGAAATTCGCCCTGCTTTGGAATCCTCTTTTTGTGTTCTAGTTATCTAGGTATGTACAAAAGGTAGAAAGCAGGTACCTACGCGTCAAATAAATGCTTTATATCCTGATCAACATGTAGTTTACCATTAAGAAAGCTGTCATATACGCATACTAACCTAAACTGTTATCATCAAATCTTAAAGTAGGTACCTTCTGGAACAAAGATTCCTATAGATGATTTTAATTGAAGTTGATTGTAATTAACTCCTACTTAGGTACTTTTCTTCTCATTGCAAGACTTATTTTAGCAACATACACATATAAGTTATATGTTATATATTCGTCATAAGATTAACCTCGTAAGTTATAAAATGTAGGGTGCAACACCTGTTAATTGACGTATCTGAGATATTTTATATAAGAAAAAAGTTTATTCAGGGCTGGTGTCATCTTTGGGGATGCTCTACGGATGTTTTTTTAGATAAAGGAAAGAGAGGACGTTCTGGGAAGGAAAAATGAGAAGTGGGTAGGAATCGAGGATTAATCGAGGGTCCGTGAGTGACGAATCCATCCCTCCCGCCGCGGTGCAAGGCGATGGATCGAGAGAGCCTGGCTGGAGAGGTCAAAAGGTCTCCCTTGATCGGTCTCTTCAGATTCGATGCAAGACGATGTTCCGAGAGAGACTCTCCCGATTCGGCTCACCACGCAGTAGGTGGAATCCGCCGCCGAGACCTAAATAAACCTCACCCCCTTGAACCCTGACTCCCCGTGCTAAGTCACTTTGGTAACCATACCAGCATCTCAAACTGATAATAATGTATTATGTATATATCAAAGCTGTTGTATCTTAGTTTTTAATTTTCTTTGAGTTTTTTTTACCAATTAATATTGTAGAGATGTTATTTTCTTTTAAAAAAATCTAGTCCTGAAAAAAATCGTATCGGAATCCACGCCTCTTTTCGAGAGGGATTTAAAAATACTTAGAAGAAGTTTTTGGAAAGGTTGGAGAAGATATTTGAGAGTTGTTTTTCATATGTTGATTTAGTAAAGGCCTGTAAAAAACGTTAATTAATATAATATTATTTTTTTAAATAACAAGTTAATTTAGTTGTTTATAATAAAATAATTTAATTGTTTATGATATACTTTTTCATAAGAACAAATAAATTTACTTGCATTGTTTATTATAATAACAAGTAAATTTAAAATCGATTGCAAGGAATCAAGTGACACGGAGTCCAGAGACGTCCACACCCCCCCGTGTCGGGACGGTAACTAATAAAAAATCTACATATAGTCTTTATGCTGATTTTATTGCACTGTTTTGTTTCATTTTGTGAAATTCAGGCACAAATATAAAAATATTTTCCGAATATCTCGTAAATAATTTAATGTGCCACATTATATAATGAAACTTTTTCCGAAAATAGCTTCATTAGTAGCAGATTTTGGCACTTGGAAGAATTTACAAAAGAACTTAAAAAAAATTACTCGATAATTTCCAAGGCCAAGAAGGCCAAAAATTACTCGATAATTTCCAAGCCATTGAAGCATCTATAATATTTCTAGTCGATCACATTTTCAAACTAAAATCACATGGTTCTGTATGATTTTGCATTAATATTATTAAGTAAAGAGGAAAAATACGAATACGATTCAATCTATTCGTTCTTGTTTCGTGTGTGAACCAACCAGTAAAAGGAATGTATTTTACCTAGATACAAAATACACTTACGAGACGTACTCTACAAAAGCTTTAAGCTACAGTAAGAAGGATAATAATTGTACCCTGTACGTGGCCGCCACTATTAACAAGGTATGATTTAGTTCCTACATCAAACTAGTAACAAGCACGCAGAAGTAAAGCACAGGTTAAAGGTGTAAGGCTGATGAATTGTACCATAATTTTAAAAACAGTTTTGATAAAATTACCCATTTATTAAAGTCTGAAAGCTCTGTGAGTTAACCGTTTCCTCGCGCTAATATTAAATTGACCTGCTAAGGGGTAATGTAACGTGTAACTATACCTACAAATTATATCCCGTACCCACCCTATCTATCTATAGTTCTTTTTAGCTAATATTGTACATTACCTGTAATTTTTATTTCCAATTTTAACTTTAGTACCAGCTTCGCCCGATATTTGAATTGGAAATTGTGACATGAAACAGTATGATGTGTTCTTTTTTAAGTAAACTTCTTTACGCACGCTTGACTTGGGGAGTAAGCTGGTGAATGCGTGACGAGAGCGTTACGAAAAGTATCGGGCGAGGCGAACGGAAGTTGAGAGGGAGATATAAGTTAGTGAATATAGAAAGAGAGAGAGTTACGTTTCGTTTATTGTAGGGGCAAGAGAGAGAGGTGCGAGCACACATTTTCTTTCTCTCTATCTCTCATAGCCAGTTACGTTTCGTATATCTAAGACAGTGCAAGCCTATTGTCTGTATCACACTGTAGGAGCAAGAGAGAG
The DNA here is from genome assembly GCA_936435175.1 of Glyphotaelius pellucidus. NCBI lineage: Eukaryota > Metazoa > Arthropoda > Insecta > Trichoptera > Limnephilidae > Glyphotaelius > Glyphotaelius pellucidus. Next base: position 5,736,980 of record OW386552.1, on the reverse strand, counting down.
CAGTGCGCGCGCACATTTTCTTTCTCTCTTGCTCTCATAGAAGTTTTACTTCCGTCGTGTGGTCTAAAGCACACTCGTATTTTTAGAGAGTATTATGAATTTTTTCATGCTAAATTGATTTATTTTTACACACGCTATATGCAAGGACGGTGACCGGACAACACGGAATGAAACCAACTCAGACCCATCTCAGGTAAGTCATTTAGAGTGATAAAAATATACTCGTACATATAAAACAGCGCCCTTGAGGTGATTTTTCACAAAAACGGCGCTATATAAATCATCCAATTATTATTAAAACATTGGTTAAATAGGTTAAGTTAGGTTATGGTTATCGGCTAATTTAAAAATATTTTTTACATAGCTTTAATGACTTTTCTAGGAGGTGTTGAGTTGACTTTATTCTCAGTTGGCATGGAACCTACAAGGACACTGGGGAGTCTAGAGTCGTTCATGATAACTTCGTTTTATTTAAAAAATATATAATCTTAACGTGTACAATGAATTAGGCAAACAAGCTGTACAGGTGACAATTATATAATTGTCACCTATACAGCTTGTTTGCCTTAGTTAATATTAACTCTAAAATTATATTTTTATGTCATTATTTACTAATTTCAAACGTAAAATTCACTTCAAAAATACCGTTAAAAATAACATGGTATGAATATCAAACGAATTTATGCACACTGTCAATTTTTTTTAATGCGCTTGACGCATTTGAATGATAATATGTTTGATACTTTTGTTATTCGGCGGTATATCCTCTCGGCGCAATCCTTCGGGGTCACTTAGTTATTTTTTTTTTCAATTGAGTGAGGAATGTGGTGGGATCTATCCAATGCTACATTGCTAATGATGAAAATGACGTTGGGCATTCTACAAAAATGCACTAAAAATCTTTGAAAATAATCTTAACGCCAATGTTCATTGTTCGAAAGTTTTTGTAGCTTTCGATATAGATTTCCTGCTCTATGATTACAATTTATTTTATTAAATTAGTAATTATATTATTTAACACTCGAAATGTCCACAGACTAAAGAGCTCATAATATTTCTCATGAGTTTTAAATTTTTGACCACTTGTTCAACCATCAATGTTTGGTCCTTTTAATACGCTAAACTGAAACTTGATTAGCCCAAGGCTGTTTTCCTCAAAATATCGTGTTACGTCTAATGAAGATTACGTCCCAATTTTGGATCAGATTTATGCACCGCTGTGCCGGAGGAGATTAAAAAATCCATCATGAACCACTACAACTTTGAAAGAATTTTGCTGTGTGGAAGGTCCTTTTAAGGAATGAAAGAGGGAGGTCTGGGTAGGAAAAAGGTATGAGGAATAGGAAGGAACCTGATGTCAGTGTGATGTTCAAAGAGGTGCAAGATGATGGGAACGCGGATACATGGGAAAGGACATACAGGGGAGACATACGAAGGAGTGTGGGACAAGGGAGGTGCAGATTGAGGGATTTCAAAGGAGACATAGTAGCGGTAGGGGAATGCTGGAAGTAAATTTCTTTCTCACATGGATAGCTGAATGTGGCCTGCTCACGCATTTGATTTGTTCGTGGTGCATACCAGATGATAAAACTTAAAATATTATGTAGCTAAAAGCACTTCAATAAACAGAATTAAAACAAATACACTCTTTTCCTTTGAGTGGCAATGCAACGTACACCGACTTAAAACTTAAAAATTTATTTTTAATATATTTTTTTTCATGTGAATATCTCACGAGAGTCTCAGCTGCTTCCGTCTGGAGCCAGTGAGACTATGGCATCCCCAATTAGGGTATGTTGTGAGGCTGAATATAGAGGGGAGGGAAAGGAGATGGGGAAGTGGAAGGTAGGGACGTAACTGGCTATTCAGATCTGGTCACCTAACACAGCTAAAGCCATTTCAAGCAATGTTTCAATTCTGAATGGTGGTCTTACATCAGGGTGATTTCATAGGGGTGTATATTTTATTTTTTCTGTGGTTAAATTTTAGATTTGAATACAAATTATGGTATTTTCTCTTTCTAACAACGTCTAGGTCAAATTTTCTTCCATTACAGTAAGGAAGAAACACGATTTCTTTGAGACCTATATAAGCTTATCCCAAAAGCGAACAAGTGATTTTATTATTAAAAAAAACATACCTACACGCTACTTAAACCTTAAAATTTATATTGTTAAATAGTTTATGAGAAATTTATTATTTAACGGGAGATTTAGTATATCAGGTACAGGGTGCGATCATCTCGCCCTACCCCGTTTCATATCATTATTCCAATCGAGATGTATTGAATATAATGTTAAGCGTTCATAATGTGTCAGATATGAAACAATCTTATCATAATATATCTAGGGATTAACGTCGTAACGCAGTCAACTGATCTCGATTAACGTAGATTGGATGGACCATTTCGCAACTAAATCGCTGATCACTATCTACGGTGCGCCACGTAGGCAATACAAACTACGTAGATATAGGCTACACGTAGATGGGAAGGTACCTGCTTAGAAGTTGTTAAAAAATTGTTATTCGTGTACAGCTCAAATTATTTAGCAATTTGTTCTGGTTCGGAGGTGGTGAATATTTAAATTAGATTTTAATTGAGGTTCGCACGTTCGTAAGCTAGTAAAATAATGATAGTTTTATATAACCAAGTGCAAGCATAAATGGCGATTGATTTTGAAAAAAACGCTGTTTTTGAAGCGTATAATATTTAAATATGACCGAGTTCAAATATGCTGAGTTGGCATCGCGTAGGAATCGATCACGGGACTCCCGGGTGGGACCCAAACGCGATGCTCACTCAACCACTGACCGCTCTAATTAATAAATACGAATTTAAAAAAAAATTAAATCATCGACTGTATCACAACATAATCATTATTTGCCGTTTACTGTGATGGTAGTAGGAAATTTTAAAATTATTGTTAAGTTATTTGTAACCCGGGAATATTTGTATTTTTTTAAATATTTAATATGAAAATTCATCCTGAAAGCACCTACTAACAAATCAAAAACTCAAAAACTTTTATTTTTCAATACGAGTTTTTGTGGATGTAGTACAAACCAATCCTCAGCAAGCGAAATGTCTTTAAAACTGTAGGTATCTATGTGGCGGAAAAAACTAATAATGAACTCTTCTTTTTAAATTGTTATCTGTGGAACTTCAATAAGGTTTTTAATTGTTTTTATTATTTTACGCAGACCCGTAAAAAATCAAGGGATAGTCATGGTGACGCTATTGCCTACTCAAAAAACACATTTCCAACTCTGAAAATGTATCATAAATTCACTTCAAAATTTCTACAGATTCTAAACCGAAAATAGAATTTTTATTATATACTTATTAATAGGAACTTCCCTACATCAGATACTCTTTTCCAAAGCGTTAGATAGGAAGAAAATTGTTACAATAATTAAAACCTACGCAGTATTTCTCTATAAATATTTTTCTTTAGATATTATCATTATATTATAAACATATCTCGAGATGTAAAACCATTTGCTATGCTGACTAATTAATATGAAAATTTCGCATGTTTAAACTTATATCATTAATAATAAATTCTGAATACGAAGTATGTGCTCGATAGCATCGTCTTGTAATTTATTATTGCGTTTTTTTAAGAGAGAGCAGATACTTGTAACGTGCAAAGTAACGAGTTGTAATTTAGTATCTGCAACAGCTTTGATAATTTATTGAGAAACATGTTTTATAATGTATCATATGTAATTTGTGTGAGCAACTGCCCTTTGGGCTTTCGCGTTTCAGAAGAATTGTTTGTCTGAAATTTATATGATATCAACACGTGTAGGAGAATTTATGCATTCTGTAATGTTTCCACAAACAGGTGGAAAATTTGTGGTTTTGTTCTTGCATCGAGAAGCCTCCATGGCTTACTAATTGAGGATTAAAAATATATTTGCAGAAAATAAAAGTGTTATGTACGCGGGTGCTCATTCAAGGTATTTTTGAAGTATTTTGGTATTTTGTACATTCAAGGTATTTTTGAAGTATTTTGGTATTTTGTACATTCAAGATATTTTTGAAGTATTTTGGTATTTTGTACATACAAGGTATTTTTGAAGTATTTTGGTATTTTGTACATTCAAGGTATTTTGGTTAGCATTATATTTAACATTTATTTTGCTCATGTGATAATATTTATAAACGATTAATTATAATCTACTAAAGTACCTAGGCATGTGCATTATGCGCGTATGATAGTGATAGATAAACTAAGAATAATGGCTTTAGAACCAATGTAAAATTTGTAAATAATTTGTAAGGTCCCATCTGACCAGAACTAGTGGGACTATTGCATTCTCAATTGGGTAAGGTGTAAAGGTACTTTAGGAGATAAGGAAGAAGATTGTTGGAAGTAGATATCTGGCTCTTCAGATCTAGTCGTTTATTGACGTCTAAAGCAATTTTTAAAGGAAAGACGAATAACCCGACAGAAATTTGAAAATCTCCTGCTACCTCCTCAATCGGAAAATGATGCTTGTATCCTTTTACGTGACTTAGCCGACGGAGGAATTAAACTCACGACGCATGGATGGGACCCAAACGCAACGCCAACTCAGCCACTGGCCTATGTAGTGAGTTGCAACATTTTAAATCAAAGTTTAAATTTTGAATGATTGTATTTCATCAGAGCGATACCGAGGGTATCTCACATAATCCAGGTATATACATATCCAGTTTACTCTCGCAAAAAAATTATATCGAGCTCCAACCCTTCAAACTTCAAACAGGCGGGTAACTATGTTTTCAAATGCTGAATAAAACGCGTTAGGAAACATGTAAAAATAAAGGCCAATCTCTCATAGCAATCTAATAATCTCCCTAATTCCAACCTTGCATACTAAATAAAGGTGGCAGAACTCTGCATTCCAAACCCATTAAAAAAGGGAATTTGATAAAAACACCGCGAAAATTGGATAAACGAGATGAATTTTAAATATCGTCCACCATCCCAAGAGATCTATCATTGCTCACGGCGGCCATTACGCGTAATTGTGCGTTCATTTTGCGAATGGTATTAAGTTACTTATGAAGGCTAACGATCTACGCCTCAGGCTTCATGTGAATGATTCTACTGTTCATCCGCACAGCAAAACGAATACAAAGTGTAAATTTTTTTAAATAATGCGATAAAAAATCTTAATCAAACACCGAAAGCAAAAAAATAAAAATCTGAAAATTTTCCGACTAAAATATTAAATTAGCATAAAACAGAAAAAAAACTTTCGCATTGTGAGTTCTGGCGTCTTGAAATTTGCTTAGCTGAATGTGTAGTTTTCAGTTAAATACCATAAAATTCAAGTAGCAAATATTTCTCAAAAGGATTGTTTAAATGTCCTCGAGCTTTGAAATAATTATTCATTTAAAAAATAAATTAGAGCTACTGTCGCCTGAGGCTGTTTATTTCCATTATTTTAAATAAAAAAGTTATATTGGTGAAACCATGGCAAATCCGGATATTGTAAGTATACATTTTATATTTATCAAGGCCGTTACGAATATACGACAAAATTATTCTCTCAAAAAATATTGTTAGTCTTATAATAAAAGCACAAATACATTAACGAGATTTATTTGTTCAATAAACAGAATGCGTCTGCGATAAATTCTAAATCTGTCATTGAAAGACAAAACAAATATTTACAAAAAATCCGCAAAAGAATTATTGAAAAAGTAATTTTCAATGTTTGATGACAGTTTGAAAATTGCTTTGAACTCCGAAACAGTTGTGGCATTATTAATGAATAATTGCAGAACATAATAATAACAAACAAATATTTACAAAAAATCCACGATAGCATTATTGAAATAAGTGATTTTCAATATTTGATGACAGTTTGAAAACAGCAGAAGGAATAACCAGACAAAACCGGGAATATGTCATTTTTAAATCAAATTTTAGACGTATTGACTCTTTTCCACAAAAAATTATAAATTGATTTCGAAAATTTTTTTTAAATGTTTTTTTATCTAGTAAAGCTATTTTTTTAAATTTTGAGAAAATATGTTAATTTTTAGTACAATAAGGTACCGTAGGTCGTTGGCAGATTTATTAAATTTTACAACACATATTTCAAATCATATCGCAGCGTTCCAGCACCAAACCCCACTCCTGAGTGAGCGCTGGGCCCGAGCTTGAAGAATAGAATTGATTACTTATTTATTTTTTTTATATTTAATTTATATATATTTATTTTTTTTTTTGCTTTTTTTCTTATTCTATGTTAAAAAAAAAAAAAAAATCTGTTGTTTTTAAAATATGTTATAAAATATATTATATAAATATGTACAATCATATGGGACGTGTGGGATTGCACTATCCTCCCCACATCCTGGAATAAAACTTATTATTATTATTATAATCATGCAGTAAAATAAATCAATTAAATATTTGGGAAACATACTGTTCAGATTTTTAATTTTAGTTCAAATAAAATCATTAAAAAAAGATCCTCGAAAATACTTTCAGTCATTTCATTTACGGTCTTACAAACTAATATATTTAACAAAAAATTACATTCTTATTTTGCTTAGACATTATTGAAAAATTATAACTACTTATGATCAAACAATAATTACATAAAGTACTTACATAATTTTAATGGTTTTATCATCTCGAGTTTGAGCATTTTTGATTGTGGGTATTTATCAAAGCAAATTTGGAATGAAATAAAATCGATATTCAGTCATTAGTTAAAATGCTGGTATGGAGAATAATTAATTTTTCTCATCGGAACCGCCCTGTACCGTTGCAAGGGTACAATTGCAAGATCATTTTTCGACGAAATTTAAATTCTCGGCCGCTGGTCAATGGCTCTTAACAACTTATTATTGGCAAATAAAGGACTCCATCACAATATCAGCTTGAAATGATATTTATACAGGTATATTTATATGCTTAGTAGGTATCGGCTTATCTACCTACTTGAAACCAATTATATTTAGAAAATTTACCTTTAATATTGGCACAAAGCTTTTGCAAAGTGTTCGCGGGATTTATTTTAATTAAAATATGCAAGCTGAAATGTTGGGGTGACCATTAGTCAGTCCGTTTGGCTCCGGTCGCGTGTTGGTCGGGCATTGCTATACCTATTTACGTACCCAACTTGCGCTTTGGGGCACTATCTCTCTTGCCCACGCGCAAGGGACCTAGCGTGACCATAATGCATCAATATTTTGGAACTATTAGCTTTACAGTAGCTCAAATAAGTTGACAAAGGGATTTTCACAAATTTTCCAGGTGGGTATACGAATATATTCTAAAATAATACAATTTATTTTAGAATATAATACCACCTCGGAACAGGATCAGCCTAGTAAGGTAAAAATGTAACTGTAAGTACCTTTTGAGCATGCTTATTCTGTTATACAGGTTTTTTTATTGGATCCTGCTCTAAGAAGCTAAAACTCGTGGAACTGGCTACCGACATCTGTTTTTCCTACTTCATGTAATCCGGGCGTCTTCAAGACGCCCAATAATAAATCCTTTCCTGCAGTTCCTCCCTTAACCCGCCTTACAGCGTTGTCCAATTGGGTTACGGTTAGTTCCCTTGTCTTTACACCGTACAGACGTGGCTCTCTCGTGAGGTGTAACGCAAAACAATCTAAGTAATCTGTACTTGTCTTCTGTAAAATCAAGCATAATTTTGTTTTATAGTATCTACTTGTATTTATTTTCATGAAAAATTCAACTTATTTATGCATTTTTGGTTAATAAACAAAGAAAATAAAACAATTAACCGATTTATTGATTTTTTAGTGACGTGAAACTCAGATGAAATATGATTTTGTGACAGAGTAGATTAAATGAACCAACGATAATAAGAATATGAAATATTTTTTCCTGGATATGGGTAGGTTGGTGCAATGTCACACATCCTACATGTTTATTATGCAGAGGTAAAACAAGATATTTTTTTTAGATCATATTTATTTCACTAGTCTATCTAGATAATTACGATCAATGGTATCTTTAATTTGGTACTCGTGTAATAAAAAAAGGATGAGGTCGACAGATCCAGTGCAAAGTACCTCCATTGAAAAATACACCGTTTCTCAACCATTGCATGTGCACGTGCTACCAATGTGTGCATGTGTGCAACCTGACGATTTGACAGATGATCGTAGTCGTAAATAGCGCATAATAATAAATATTTGTTAAAAATAAATTTTCTGAAAATATATACCTAGGTTAGGTACCTCAAAACTTATTTACTCTTGATTATGTTTGGAAGAGGGAGAAGTAAGACTAACAATTTGAGAAAATATTTACATTATCCTTCAGTCCTAAAAAATCATAATTTCTTCAGTCTTTCAAAATCAATATCAACCATCGTTTCGCCGCTTATCTTCTCATTAATGGAATATCAAATATCAACAGCAATGAAAGGTAACAAATGTAAAATCATGCAATGTCAACTGTTTTGAATACAGTTTCTTCTGCAAGCAAAGTCGTATTTTTTCCAAGCATAAACTTTCTAATAAAAGCGTGTTTATCAAAAGTGACCTACCGGGTAAGTATTTGTTTGTAAATAATAAAATTAGATAGAGCCACACACTAAAAACCACACAAACCACAATCAATACTATTATGCCTTTGGTGTGGTTTTTCACAAAATGGCGTTCTACAAATTATCCAATCAATATTTTTATTATCTTACCTTTTATCGTAGGCTTTAGGTGCACATTCATAAACCCTTGTACCTAAAAGTCATTAACCTGCGCCACTCATTCGTATTCATGAAACTACGGATAAGAGAGACGAATGGGATCACTTGATTATTACATCATTTCCCAAGAGAGTGTATGTAGATACAGTACTTAATTTAAACACAAACCTGTTCGGTTTAATCGATAAAATGCAAATGTACGCAGAGAAATGGTCACAGCATTCCTCATGCGGCCATCGGCTGCCGCATTGGCCAGCAGTATTATAGATGCTAACCTACCGGGTAAACCGGGTACCTACCCAATAGATAATTATGAGTAATGCTCGGTCCAATTGTCAAGCCATTACAGAGCTTTATCCAAAGCTCCCACCCTCGGAGCTTTAGCTCAGCTTTGCACCGTAGACTGTAGACTGAGCTTTATTTACAATGCCGACTAGAATAATATAACTCCGATAATCAAGATATACGTACGGGCCCGCAGTCCGTATGTCTAAGTCCGGCGAGGAGATAAAGCTAGCTAATTTAATGCCGCCTAGTAAATTGAATTTATGCAAATAAAAACATACGCGGAATGAAAAAACTGTTTTAAAAAGTGTCCCCCTGTGCGAGAAATAGTTTCAATTAAATGTTTAAATTTAACATTTTAGCAGCAAGATATCAAATAAAGCTGCGTGATTCGTGGACGTTTCAAATTTATATATCACTTTACTATCCAATAAAATTTATTATTTCTGTTGATTCATTATCATTTTTAAGAAACATTATTTCCTGATTGATGAAAGCCAATATTTCACCTTCTAGAAGCTTGAGCAACTCAATAAAAAAAGTAAAATACCTTTTGAAAAGCTTTATCTGTGTACGTGATAAAATGAGAAATTAACGAACGGTAGAAACGGCCAAGAGGTGAACTTTCTTGCATAGGTTTCGATAATATAGATGCATTAGCGACTCTCTCGACTGCACGGATTAGTAGGTAGGTTAGTGCCTACATTATATTATGCTTATCATTTACCCACCGTAATGAATAATCATCAACTGTACATTATTTACACTTTTATTTTAAACACTTTTTCGAGTCCATAAATTTTTTTTTTTTATATCACGGGTAAATTTTAGACATTGAAAATGGAAATCACTTCGACTCAATAAAACTTTCAAATAATAATATCTTTAACACTTCCACATCTGCACGCGTATGCCACAAAACTGAATTTTATGACAAAAGCAAAGTAGGTACAAAAAATATAACTGTCTAAAAAATCCAATGCAACTACCCTGAATCATGCTCTCGTGTTTGCGGAAAACTAAGGCGATATTGTGTCAAAACAATTTTATGGTCCCTCTATAGAATTACAACAGAGTAATTGCGTTTTTAAAGCATCCCAAATCCATTCGAGATCTTAAAAAGAACCATAAAACTTTTAAAAAACCGGGAAGAAGGTCATTTCATTGTTTTCTTTTCTTTCCGAATTGTTTGGAAATGCTTTTGTTTTAATTGTCTGAGTCAACCCATTCTTTTTGGTAAAAAAAGGCCTAGGAATTTTCGTTCCTTTTTGTTGTAATCTTTCTAAAAACATTATATTTGGACCTTCAAGCCTTTTCTTTCGGTCGTGCCGTTTTTTCAAAGAAATGTAAAAATAAAACAGTTTTAAAATTATTTATAAAAAAAATGTTGCATTTTTGACTCATCTTGAAAATAGATAGTGTGATTTCTCTGAATTATGTTTCCTCTTATTAATAACTATTGAATTATTTGTGATCTACCTAAGGATAAAAGCATTTTAATTGGATTGATTAATTAAAACATTGAAAGTATAAGATATGAACAACGTATAAATCAAAATGATGGGACTCTATAAATCTTTTATTATTAAAACTTATATGTCTATATACGCATTTATTATCTGAAAGCCAGATTGATAGTACTGCCAAAGTAGTTTTTGTTCAGCAATTTCTACGTCTACCCAATCCAAATTTAGACAGTACGTAACGTAGAACTACATAATTATCACGCTCTACCTTTATGATTCATGGTCTCACAGTTTCAGTCGCACGTGAAAGATTTACTTTAATTTTTATTCAAAGTCCGTGCTATGTGCAATCAATGCCACATTTATCATATTTTTTTATAAAATGATCGATAGAGGACGGGCTTGATTAGTAATTATTCTTATTAGATATATGTAGTGCCTTCTAGCCAGAAAGCTTTACCCATGCTTTGAATATGGGTACATTCTGTACCTACCCAAGGCTTAAAGAAACTATTTTGTGAAACATTTGATAGGGTTTATTTTTCATGGCTAATTTTTTGGTCGCCATTTTTAATCCCGGTCATTTTCGACATTGCTTGTTTATTTCTAAAAATTTAAAATAATAAAACTACGTAAAAAGGCAACATGGTGGTGCAGTGTTACAAGTTGTTTACGTCGCCAGTATAATAACGGTAATTTATGGCACTTAAGTAAGGGTTAGGGGTTTTTTTCTATGGGGCGCGCCGTGGTCCCGGTAACATGGCCTCCAACGCTCTGGGCTGGAGGCGATTATCCCAAAACATCCCACAATGGCCGCGAAAAAAACAATATTTTGTTTTTTAAACTAACCTTGGCGGGAATTCTTTTCTGATCCTTTTTAGTCTGCATTAGGAAGTGGCCATTGTGTTCAGAACATTCGTATACCTCAGAGAATTTCAGTTAAGATATTCTTATCGAAGCGCGCGGTTAGTATACGTCGCTTTCCTGTGTGTTTTTATTAATTTAATCACTACGTTGCTTGTAAAAATAACTACGGGGTGAAAAAGTACTGGTTTTTGTGATACGTGATGGCGGAGAACTTTGGAACAGCTGATTGTGCAGGGGCTCCAAGGCTGGAGAGAGCGGAGCCTCCTCCCGAATTCAACTATTGATGGGAGCTATGTTAGTAAATCACAGCGGAAATCGTGAGTACAATGGTTCAAAAAATATATTATTAACATATCCATTCACTGATGTTATCAGTATTAGAACGATAACTCACATACTCCCACACATCTGCGTACATTACATATATAGTATACTCATATTTAGTTAATAATAATTATTGGATAATTTGTAGAGCGCCGTTTTTGCGAGAAATCAGCTCAAGAGCGCTGTATAATTTATTATGAATTTTTAGGTTCTTTCTAATGTTATTTTTAACAAATAAATACCGAAGACTGTAATAAATAAATAAGTACTGGCAGGCCCCTTCCGATAAACACACTTTAATTAGAAAGTTTATGCATGAAAAAGATACGACTTTGAACGCGGAGGACATAACATTTAAAACAATGGACATGATTTTACATTTGCTATCCCCATCACTGATATGTTTTTTTTCTGTATACATGTAGTTAATAGATTGATTGGCAGGTACCTACTCATCTACATTTAATGAAATTATAAATTGATCTAACTACACGTCGAACCTTGACAGGTGTAACGGGTATTCAAATTTTCTTTGGAGTAATTTGAACATTAAACAGGTTATGTGAACAGAAAGCATAAATTATTATCTACAAGGTTTATCAACCGAGAGCCGCGATATAGTAGGAAACTACTATTACGCAATGCCGATATTTTGTCGCCACAAAGTTCCATACAAAATGTACGCATTTGATATTTAATCCGTTTCTTTGTCGCATTCTACCGAGAGTCAGAAATTTATCGCCATCAGGAAATTTATTCGTTCGGTTCACGGACAAACGTCAAATAAGTCTTTCCGATTTCAGGAATTGTTCGTGGGTAGGTACATACTATACCTAGGCGTATACATTTTCCAAAGTTTTTTTTTTAAGCGTACGGTGATAAATTTGTCCGGGACGTTGGCAGGCCTGGTCACGGCAGACCACGCTTTCTGAAACACGCCCATAAATTAATACGAACATGCAGATTAAAAATAAAATAAAAAACGGGCTAGGTGTAATGGCGGCAAGTATAAATTTGATGCATACAAGGATGTAGAAACGAGCGATAAATATTGTTCATTATTTATTTCACACTTCAAGCCCGTGATTTGATCAGAGGTCTGAACCTTCCGAGGCAGTACACGGAGCAAACTGAAAAACAGTAGCCTTAATGATTTATTGATCCTCAATTATACAGCTTTTGATACCTTCGAGAGATGGCGTTTGTCGGTGAACATTTCAAAATAGATAGTAGTCTGACTAACTTGCATAATTATATATCTACGATATTTTAATAATATTAGATGTAAAACACAAAAGTTTCACAGCAAGTGGAAATGAGTTTAGAGAGGCACCTGAATAAATTGTAACCAATATTTTTTTCATCATACAAACTAAATTCATGTGTCATGAAAAAGACTGATAAAACATCATTTTCCATCCCCTGACAGAACATTTTTGCAAACAAAAGATAGGTTATTGAAAAGATGTTTTTTTCAGAAATATTACTGCCTTGAACCGAAGAAGCTATGAATTTTTCATTGTTTCATTTTTTTAATTTGAATTCCACACAAGAGTCCCAATTGCTCCCAACTGCCTGGGACCAGTAAGACTATGAGACTATGGTATCCCCAACTGGGGTATGTTATGAGGCTAAAGGTAGTTTGGTGAGGAAGGGACGAGGAAGAGGAAGGTGGGGAAGTTCCAGGCTATTCAGATTTTTTTTAATATTAAATCCACCCAGAAGGCCCTGATGAAAATAATTTCCCTCAGAGCCTATGTCATCTGGGATGCAGTGTGAAGGGTCTTTTTGAGGAGAGGAAGGAATGAACATTGGTCTTGAAGAGACCCATGTTGTAGGAGGAAGGAAACACAGAAGCCGGCAAATCGTTCCATAGCCAAGCTGTTGAACTCAAGAATGAGTCGAAAAAACGACCCGTTCTTGTGTGACAAATGTCAACCGTGTACATATGTTGGGCGCGCGTTTGGCGTGTCTCCCGACTATGCACCGGTGCCGAAGGGATCAATGACGCTAGTTCCTCAGAGCATCTTCCATTGAAATACCGCGTAGAACGGGGATAGCATTCTCACCCGACGCCTGTGCTCTAAAGATTGCAATCCGTTCGTTAAGGTGGGAGAATCTATCAAACGGACCGCCCGTTTCTGCGCAGAGTCGAGGGTTTCTGCGCAGAGTCGTAAATGATTAAATTGTTTGACAACAAATCAATCAAATAAAATTTACTTGCGCACGCCAGGATTAAACCCGTGACCTTCAGATAGTCAGGAGCCTCATCCCTTGACTATGAATGCCGTATATAAAGTTAGGTACATAAACTCAAACTCTTACATGTATGAAAGCAATTAAATCAAAAATTAGCTGAAATAAGGTATATGTCCTCAAATTAAAATTAGAGGTATGATTTTTTTCAATGAGGCTCATATTGCGGAACTCTTCAGTGGATGTGCTGACTTTAAAACATAGTCTTATAAGATAAAGTGAAAAATAATGATACCTATCAATTATTTAAAGGTTAGGTACTTACCTCTCTTCTTAGATATGCCGATAATAACTTGGCAAAATTAATTCGGATCGACTGAAGCAAATTTAAATGATTAACAATTTATTCGCATTTATAATTTAAAGGTCTCCCGGATGAGCGAGCTGCCTTGATGGGGTTCACTTATGTATACCTTTATGAATGCACTAGCTATGCAGGTAGGTACCTAATGCAGCGACTGCACGATGTGGCCACACATTTATCTCACGAAGGGCGTGTTGGGCTGCACGCGAACCTTTCAAAACATCCCTGGTATTGATTTCAAAATCTGTATTAGAAGGTACCTTAAATCTACCTTATCTTTAATTTGTAATTTTGTTTTTCTGTGTACCTGCCTGCCGCACAAGAGCCCCAACTGCTCCTAACCGTCTGAAACCAGTGAGACTATGGTATCTTCCAATTGGGATATGTTTTTTTTTTTTTTTTTTTTTTTTTTTAATTGTACAACAGATAAATAATCCAATTACCGTACAATTTTCTCATTTAGACAAGCTTAACACCTAAGAAGATGATCATTATACAAAAAAATCTTAAGGCTATCTAAAGAAGAGTTGTATACATCTATTGTTTTTGATATTTCGTTCAACAGTACCATTCCTCTTGTTATGCTATGCTGTGCTAGAATATCTGTTCTGCCGTATGGTATTTTGAACAAGTCGTGACGACCACTACGACTGAAGTTTTCAGGCACGTATAAACCGTAGCATTCCAAGAGGAATGGGCTGTCAATATAGTTATGGATTATGTTAAAACTAAGAATTGCAAGATTTGCATAACGTCTAGTTTCCAAACTAAATCTATTTGTTGCCTCAAGTAACTCCATATGGTGCATGAACCTCGGAAAAGTTCCGTGCATTCGCATATAGACGTACCTAAGGAATTTTTTCTGGATTTGTTCCAGCATATTAATATATTTAGTCTGGTGCGGAGTCCACACACCACTAGCATACTCCAGCTTACTTCTTATGACGCCATCGAACATGGCTATCATTGCATCTGGGTCATCAAATTGCTTACATATTCTGATGACAAAACCCAGGAGTTTGTAGCATGCTGGAGTGAGCCGTGATATGTGATCGGAAAATGTCAGTTTGGGATCAAAGACGATACCAAGATCTTTAAAGCTATTGACTCGACATAACGTTTTCCCTTTAATGGTGTACTCAAAAACTACGGGCTTCTGGGAGCGGGTATATGTCATTGTTACACATTTTTTAATATTGAATTCTAATTTGTTTTTATCTGACCATTCTGCTATAGCATCAAGGTCAGATTGCATTTTTAAGCAGTCCTGGTGACAGATCAAAATCAAAAGTTTCAGGTCATCCGCAAATAGAAGACATTTGCAATATTTTATACATACCTGAATGTCATCTATAAGTATAAGGAACAACAGAGGACCAAGGTTTGACCCTTGGGTAATAATACCTGATAATGCCGGGAATTGTTTGGACTCATGTCCATTTATTATTACATATTGTCTTCTAGATTTTAAATAGGACGCGAAGAATATAAGTGTTTGTTGATCGAAACCAATTTTGTGCATTTTAAGTAGTAAAATGTCATGATCAACTCGATCAAAAGCTTTGGCAAAATCCGTATACACTACATCTGTTTGATGTCTCGAATCCAATCCAACGGCCACCAATCGCGAAAATGTTAACAAATTTGAAACCGTGGATTTTCTCGGCATGAAACCGTGTTGGTTTTCTCCTAGAAATGGCACAATGTTGTGAGGCTCAAGGTAGTGGGGAGGGAGCGGAGATGGGAAAGAGACCTGGCTATTCAGATATGGCCACCAAACACAGCAAAAACCGTACCAAGTTTTGATTATAAATGGTGGTCTTTCACAGGGTGATACTGAAAGTAGGTGTCAATACGTTTAAATGAAAATAGAAATTAGCAATTTTTCTGAAAAATATTCAGAAAGGCTATTTTGGGAATTTTAAATTGAGGCTTAAAGTTTCACTCTAGAGTTGTTTTTCACTTTATATTCGATTTTCGAAAATGATGCGTTTCAAGTGTCTTTCTGATTCTTTTGAGCGTCCAACTTTGCAAGGCAATATCTATACATATTTCAAGCTTTACGAATTGTTTTTCTTTAGAAAACTTGCCCTACGAAATCTATGTCTAAGTAAAGTTGTATTCCTGTTACATGTTCATAAAAAAACAATTACAAACGAAATGAACATTTTTGAAACCAAATTAAAAGCTCTCTCCCACAATCTATCAAATGACATTAAAAACTAATAATTTACTTGTATTCAAACTCATGTTATAATATGATGAACATTGACCATCAATGCTAAGAAAGTAAAAACGATAATTTGAACACAGTGACTAACAACTAATATTTTAATTTATTACAAATGACTAATGACAAGAACTACCTATCCATAACAATAATTTAAAACTACCATCCTAAAAAATAAATATAAATAATTTCGACGATTTTGTGTGTGAAATTTTAAATTTATCATAGTTAATAAATTTTAACAAATTACTTGTGATTTTAACAAATGACTTACGACAAATTACGAATAAATTATGTTATTTCTAAAATAATAGCAAATTCACTTTGTGGCGTCATGCAAATAAATCACTTTCTATAGGTATACATCTTATGTAATCAAAATGAACATAGTCAGGATATAATGAAAATTAACAAAACAATATCAGACAAATAAGTACTTACAGACATAAACAATACAAAGAGTGGTGATTAATTAGTTAAAGATTAAATTAAAAAAAGCAATTTACTAAAAATTCATTATTTTAAAATAGGTATTAATTAATTTTATATATTAAAAACTTTTTAAAATTAACCTAAAATGAAGACTAACCAAGATACCTAGGTAACAAAAAAAATTATAAATATAGGTATTTATATGAGAACCAGCGAGTTATCGGCATGCGTTGCTAGGCCACTTAATAAAAAAAAATGTTTTTCCCTGCGTGTCCCATCCCATTCGTCCCTTTCCCCACTCCTCTCTCCCGCTTCTCTCGCCTCGTGAACCAGCCTCCCGAGTTCCCCATTCAGTTTTCAAACAACTCGCGTGCCATCAATTGGAATGTTTTTATATGCATTTCATAATGCCAGAGTTCACCAGTATATATAAAACTTTTGCTGGCGTGCTCATAACAACACACAGAAGTTTCATTACAATTAGATGAATGGTTTAGCAACGTATGTCTACATCTTAAATACTCATACAACCCAAGCAAGCATATTTTGATTTTAATAAAATAGAACAATTACAAATCCGTTTCCTAAAATTGATATCAGACAAAAAAAAGGTCCAGTTATGTGAAGGTGATTATAAAAAAAATGTTCTCCTTGTGTAATGTCCTCTCTATACACAGTAAGGTAAATTACCAATTAAAGCTAGATGAATTCTGGAATACAGAATTCAAAAAACCTGTAAACCACAACCACCCTAC
The DNA here is from genome assembly GCA_936435175.1 of Glyphotaelius pellucidus. Classification (NCBI taxonomy): domain Eukaryota; kingdom Metazoa; phylum Arthropoda; class Insecta; order Trichoptera; family Limnephilidae; genus Glyphotaelius; species Glyphotaelius pellucidus. The sequence goes on along the minus strand of OW386552.1, from coordinate 5,719,367 downwards.
TAGGCATAGAGAAGCACAAATGTTTATTGTCAATAAATCTCAAAATGTATACGGAGATAGAACAAAAAGTCATAAAATTCCGGAAATATTTAACGCATTACCTGAAAATATCAAAAATGAGACATCTTATTCAAAAATCAAAACAAAAGTTAAATCTTTCTACCTCCGAAGAACATGAAATCAAATAAAATAGTTCCTATCTATTTATTTTCTCACCGTATGTTTGTTCTGTGTAAAATATTTTTACTACAACGCAATTCATAAACATTAAAACATTATAATAATTAGTTTGTCGTAATAATTAGTATTTTAATATTAAGTATTATATTTAGTATATACTATGTAAAACTGAAAAGTATACTGTATTAAATAATTAGAAAAAAATGAGCGATTTCTTACAATCAAACTGATTGATCAGTTTTGTAAGATTTGTAAAATAAAATATTGTAAAATTAAAACTGAATAAAGATATTTAAAAAAAAAATATATATCTGTAGATAAATTTATTGGATGACCATATAAATACAATATTTGGTTATTAATTTCATTTGATCCTAACAAATTACATCAATGAAGAATCATACAATGAAGAACGTTGTGACGTTATGTGGAATAATTATGGTCAATTTCATTTAGGTTGTTAAGATTGTGGAGCATCCCACAAATACCATTATCAAGAATGTAAACCATTTCATGCAGATTTTAACATAACCGCATAATGTGCGTTGCATGTGAGTTTCTTTCCCCGCATGGCGCCCAAAGTTAGAAAACGTATCAGGTATCATGATGAAGTAGGTTGATGGTTTTCAGGATTTCTACTTTATTTGCATAGTGCTAAGCGGTTATTATAAATTTATGCATCAGGTAGTATGTAAAATTAAACATAATCGACCATTTAAAATTCATGAGATATCCGCGAAAGTTAAAACAGCGATTTTTTTTTAAATTTCGCTAATGAATTCCTTAATACTTACTTCTGCAGTTATCAGAAAAGTGATCCTTTCGTCAAGAATTCAAACGTATGAATAACTACATATTTGTATAATTTATTTATGTTTTACACACTTTCTACAAAAAAAATCTATCCAACAATATTCTGCAAGCACTAAGGCGTTCGAATTTAAACTTCGTGGTTTGAAATAGATACCTAAGTCATTTTATTTCGTAAAAAACGTCGAGAAATCCGTAATAGGGTCTGATGCTTGCGAAAATGAACAAAATGATGTCGATTAGTTAGCATCATACCTAATGTTATTTTTTACATTAACTCCACATGATAGGCCGAGAGGAAAAAAAATTACCACAGGGCGTATGTCTTTTTTGGGGTTGCTGTGTCTTTCAGGGAAAGGAAGAAAGGGAAGTTCTGGGAAGAAAAAAGTCATGAGGGGTGGGTAGGAATCTGAGTGGACGTATGAATCCATCCCTCCCATAGAGGTACAAAGCGATCAAAAGAATCCGTCTGGAGAGGTCTAGGTTAAGTCTCCCCCAACCAATGTCTCCCGAACCAGTCCGCCACGCAGTAGATTGGCAAACGCATTCGCCGCCAAGACATAGATTAGTCCCACCCATGAACCCGGGCACTAAGTCACCAAACGTAGCGAACTGCTTGGGATATCTAATTATTTTTAATTGTTTGTCTAGTTTGGAAGAGTTGGAAGTAGGAGTTTTGAAATGGATTTTAAGTTTGTACTGCGCACTTGAGGTGATTTTTCACAAAAATGGCGCTACACAAATCATCCAATTATTATTAAATGGTTACCGGGGCGGCGGTACCAAATCCCGCAAACCAAATAGAATTATGTATGATAATAGTTATGGTTTATACGACCTCAACAACCCTGTCAAGATGTATTTACCCTGTCTGGACCTTTGTGTGAACATCTCAAATTCTGATTTGAATTTAATAAGTTTTCATATATATAAACAAAACTGGAAAATTAATGGAATTAATTTTTCTGCCTTTTTCTAAATGCGTTTGGCCACCCTATCGAAGTTGGTAAAATATATGTGGTAAAGTGAAATCCAACATGGCATATTTAAATAATAGTCGGTACGTACTTCCTCGCTTACCGGAAAGTATTAGAGACATCCTTATTAACAACCTCCTTGTTCATTATCACGTATGTAATCTTCGTTAAATAGTGAACAATGCTATAATTATAAACTTAATTTGGATTATTAAGTGCCTGCCCTTATCGGTAACATTGTAATAATTCTGGTGCATAACTTAATGCAACGCGAGTCCATTGTATCAAAAATGCAGTCTCGAGTCTTCCCACCAAGTTTTGGAGAAGCAATTTGAATTTAAGGTTAAATTAGTTTAATCGACGCAATTATGTTAACCTTTGGAGCGGTTAGACGAAAAGAGGTGTTACGAACAAAAACCGGTTCATGCTCAATTATAAATCAAGACGAGATATATAGGCAGGTAGTTAGGTACTTATCTAAAGTTTTTTATGCTCCCCTGATACCTACTTATATTATTTGCTTTTTGGTAGGTGAATTTTATGTATTTATGTATTATTATATCTACGAGGTTGGTTGTTTTAATCGTGTCTAATCCAAAGAGCTTATGTTGGTTTGAAATAATAGTGAAATAATGGTTGTTTGAATAATAGTTTTTATTTTGCCTATATTTTTTTTTGCAAAACGTTTAACTCGGTATAAAATAATGGATGTTATAAAAAGATGTAAACGAATATCTTCATTATATAAAAACAGTACCTGTATACCTATGTCATTCTTTGGCGCATTAATTTTTACTCAAATATTTCTAACGGAATTTTCTGTGAGATGAAACTAAAAATGATTCCGGAATGTTAAGAGGAAACCCGGTCCCCGAGAAATTTGAACAAGATGTTTTTACCAAACTGTTGCATTCACTGCCGTTCTTACTCCCCCGAATACTGAGTGAAAAGGACAAATGCACCTCAGGCTGATAAAACCTAAAATCAAGATCGAACGATTGTATTCCCCATCTTTCCTCCTCCAAAATTAATCTGATTATTAATAATTTTTAAACTAACTGTGTTAGAAAAAAATATTTTGTCTGTACTTTTTGATTTTTGTAAAAATAAATTGTCTGGTTTGTATAGTAAACGTCTGTTGGTGGCGTTCAAACCAGACAATTTTAACGATTTTTGTAGGGTCCTAACTCCTATAGGAAGTAACTTATCAAAAAAGCAAAACGAACAGACAATTTAGTGATCGATGCATTATATTGAAAAATATTTGCACTAGTGTCAAAATCCAGAAAGAAAAGAAGGAAATTCGTTTGTATGGACAGAACGCCGCCCGGTTTTCTCTTAAGAGGAACAGATGTTTCTCTCAAATTGCTGGCAAATTTAAGCAAGCCCAGGAAATTGAACTTACTTCGAAAAATATTTTAATTAATTCTGATAAACACATTACTAAAATCTCAGCTGTTTCTAACTGAATCCTTTCGGAAGTTATTAATTCAGCATCTAGGAAAATAAAATCTGGTGCTTACCGCTAATTTTATAGGCAAAAAACATTTTACAAAATTTTAAAACCGTTTTACGTAAAATAGTTTATTCGTAAGGTAATATTTTTACTCATGTTATCTTGAATAACTTAAATCCCTTGACATCAGTCTAAAAAAAAGATATTATAGTCAAAAATAAAATTAGAGCCTCGAGCAAACCCTCGTTAATAGAATCTTGTGACGTCGCAACGATAGTCAATTTATTCGATCTTTTCAGATTTCTATCATAAACTACGGAACGAGGAAATGCAAACATAATTTCTCTGTGAAAACAATGTTTTGATTCAAGTATTTAATTTTTTTTTATCAAAAATATCTACCTACTTATTCTTAAATCCAGTCAAAAATAATTTGACGCCCTTTTTGCAGCTAAAATATTTAAAAAAAATACTTAGATATCTACACATTTCAAATGACTTCTCAAAACAATAGAAAATCTTGTGAACTTGACCATAAAAATAGCTTTAAAAATGTAAGTTAATACATACGCCATCATGATCGTGAGCTTTTGGTTTTACACTAAATTTCTTTTAGAGCTTTTGTTTCACCCCAGTACCTTATAATCTAAATGTCGTGAATGATGTGTTTCCCAACTGATTCGATTCTGTTTTCTCTATGAGCCTTGTAATCTTTGGAAACTTTTTAATATCAGTGGCAATAAATCTAGTACGTGCGGATAAGTGAACATTGAACACCTCTCGGTGTGCTTTTAGTGAAGTGAACACAAAAATGTGAACACGACACAAGAGCCTCGAGTGTTATCTGCACATACATAATGTACTTACTTGTCCACGAACACCGGCCAGAACAGTCTGAACACTGGACGCAGCTATGTTTATGTACGAACTCTACATGTGTTCAGGTTCAAGTGTGGAGTCTATATACAATATACGTTGCAAACACGTAGCGTAATACAATATGTAAATCAAGAGGAGATATCAAGTTTTACTTGAGTTATGGGGTGTGCGGGATTAGTTGGTACAGAAACCAGCTTGAAATGCTGAAGCCTTCTTGGATGTATGGAATTCTCGAGTCGATGTCGTGTAATTCATGTCGAATAAAATACCTACTACAAATATAGTATAATAAACTACACAAGAATTAGGAAATATTTATTTATTTTTATGTATGTGTATATATTGGTGACCGGACAACTCGAGATGAAACCAACTCAGAACCATCTCAGATAAGTAATTTAGAGTGTTAAAAAAATTATAAAAAATTGGTTATATAGGTTACGTTGGGTTAGGGTATTGGCTAATTTAAAATTATTTATTTCATAGCTTTTAATGACTTTTTGGAGGTGTTGAGTTGGCTTTATTTTCAGTTGGCATGGAACCTAATTTAATATTATATAAGGGGCTCGTTCCAGAGTGGTAAGATACTTTTAGTACAACCTAGGTGAAAGACCATTGTTTAGAATCAATTTTTTTTAGCTTCCCCAGCCGAGCTCTTGAACTCAAGAACGAGTCACAGAAATGACCTGTAACTACTCATGTGACAATTTTCAAACACGTTCTAATGTTGGCGTGTTTTCCAACCGAGCACCTTAATCGACAAGACCAATGACAGCATCTTCCTTTGAAATACCGGTAGAACAGTGATAGCATTCCTGACACCTTTGCTCTGAAGATTGCAATCAGTTTGTTAAGAAAGGGGAATATTTTGGAACAGACCAGAGGTGGCTGCCTAATTTTTTTTTAGACGAGCTCCATACAGGAAGCCCTGAGGAAAATAATTTCCCTCCTATTTCATCTTTGGGGATGTTGGGTGAAGGTTTTTTTTAAGGAAAGAAAGGAGAGGAGATTTTCGGGAAGGGAAAGGGTTTAAGGGGTAGGTAGGAATGTGGGGTTCAGTGTGTCCTGGTCATCCGCCTCCAAGACCTAGACAAACCTCACCCCATTAACCTGGGAACGCCTGCTAAATCACCAAACATAGCGAACCACTTGGGATGACCTATGGCAGAGGTGTTATCCAATAACGGTTCCGGGGCGGCAGTACCTACCCATTCCCGCTTCCCAAATTAGATGAAATTCATGTTTTTCCTTGCTTCTTCCCCTAAATTGTTAATGAGTTGCTTTTATCGTTCCTTATCATCAGTAAGTAATCCAAATAACAATACATATTTTACTAATCTATTATATAAGGTTGAATTAAAAACGCTGATTATAACAATTTTTAACGACCCAAACGACTAATTACAATTTTAATTACACATTTTTACGTCTCAAGATAACCGTGACTTACTAATATGTTATATCTAATTGGGTGGGTACTTCCTTACAGGAATGCAGGGAAACGCATAGTTTGCTTCAGCATTATCTCATACAACAAAGGCTCCCAAGGCATTGTTTGAAATATGAACCGCGCTATCTCACCGGCAAACATCCACCACAAATATTTCTGATTAAGCCAACTAAGTAATGTTGCAAACTTTCAAACCTAAAGTAATTATTCTTCACTAACAGGGCATAAATATTCAGCTTCATTCCCTATAAAAAATCAGTCACAACACCCACAAAGAAAAATGGTTTTCTACAAGTACCATCTTAAAACGTGAAGAAGGAAAAGGCTTTATATTTTTTTATGAATGTCTTCTGATTTGTTTGTTTGCTGTTCTGGGGTAGACGCGTGTATTGAACCCTGAAGAGAGTGAAATATTTTGAAGTCGCTTCGTAAAATTTTCTCACATTTTAAATTACTCAAATAATATCTATTATATCGTTTGATTCTAAGGTAGTTACTGACTATCTTCTTCTGATCGCTGTGAAATTTAATTTTTAAAGTTTTTAAGACGATTACGTACTTTTACATCTTAATACAAACATAATAGAGAAGGTTAAGTGTCTACACATGAAATAAAAATAGCATAGCCCATTGTTCTCAAAGTCTGTGCTACTTGGGTATTGTTTTCACGATTAGAATACACATTATTTGACTTAGATGCTTACCAGGGAGGCGCCATTATATTTTTATTTTCTAATATCAAATAAAAACAGAATTTTGTATTTGATGACCTTATTTGATGGGTATTGTTTTCACGATTAGAATACACATTATTTGACTTAGATGCTTACCAGGGAGGCGCCATTATATTTTTATTTTCTAATATCAAATAAAAACAGAATTTTGTATTTGATGACCTTATACCATGAAGAAAAACCTTTAAATTTAATAAATATTTTATTAATTAATATAAGAACACCGGTACTATAGGGTTTTTTCCAATAAATTCATTTTTTACTTTTTTTCAAATCTTTAACATGTATCATTCAATTTGAAGTTTTAAAAGATTTTTGTAATTATACTACTGTATTAATTTAGTATATATGTAAACTATAAAAATAGTTATATTTTATTACAGGATGTGGGGAGGATAGTGTAATCCCACACATCCTATATAGTAATATAGCAAATTTTAAGAAAAGTAACAAGTAGAATAAAAAAATATATTAAAATAAAAAGTAAAAAATAAAAATAATAAATCATCAATTATGTAGGGTGTGGTCTTGAGTGAGCTCGGGTCCAGTGCTCACTCAAGAGTGGCGCTTGTTGTTGAAAGGCTGCGTTCACCACCGTGTTGTCGGAGGCCATTGGCCGCATCCTGGCTCCAGTACCTGATGTTTCATCAGGCCGGCGAATGCATTCAAGTCCTACTTCCGTTAACATTATAGCTATTTTCTTTTTATATTGTTAAAATTCGTTACAGGGAACTATTTTGTAATCTCCGATTATGCCGTTTACTGAGTTCCCAAAATTATTGAAACCTTTCATATGGAGATGCGCGCGAACTCGTGCCATTTTTTAAAGCAGGGACAAGCTATTAATAATCGGATATTTTTGGCGAAGCAAACTAAGGATTATTTTTTTTAATTAACGCATTTAGCTCATATTAATCTTGCTGAGTTAATAAATTTTCAAAACCCTCCATATAATTATTGCGAACAGCGATTGGCACGCCCCTGGAACAAACGACGTGATAATGTTTTCAAATCGTGGTTGGGTAAGGTTTTAAGCTCTTGGGCGCCTATTGATTTGATTCGGGGCTTAGGTTAAACGTCGTACCGTTGGGTATGATTGGCATTCACAACGCAGTCTAGGGTTAAAAGGTTCGCAAGTCGGTATTCGTTGGATAAGTTTCCTCAGTCCCTCAGTGCGTGTTCGAACCCGATATATCAGAGGTGGAAAGTGAAGCGTGCAACTGGCGGTGCTAACTCACCTGCGAGGAAAAACTACCTCGATATATGAACACTCGACTCCATGTGTGATACGAACTTGGGGAAGTATATTACTTACAAGGGAGACCTTATACATTACATATTAGTAAGTTCACCCCACAGAGTTAACTGAACGCAGGTATTTACGTCCATTTGGCATGCCTTGATTCATTAAAAAAATATATTCGTATAAGGTTTGTGACTCAAATTTGGTCAAATAATGATAAAAGTAGAAGTTGTAATGTATCAGATTAAGACATAATTTTTGCCGAAAATGGAAATCAACGTTTTTATGAAACGCGCCAATGAACATTATGTCACAGTTTTAAGTCAGTAGTAATAAGTCTTAGTCGTAGGTCACTAGTTATATAAGTCTTAGATTTAAGTCACTAATTATAATTTTAAATCTTAGTTGTGAGTCTATCGTATCAATTGTATTTTATTATGTTTATATGAACAGCATCCTTGAGATGGTTTTTCACGAAAATGGCGCTTTATAAATAAGCCAAATATTATTATTATTATAACCGATTAATTCAAAACACCCGATACAGAACTTCCTCTCTTTCCTTTCCCTAAAAAGTCCCTTCCCACACAGCATCCTTAATGATGACATTGACGGTTTTTTTTTCCTCTGGGCCATCTGAGTGGAGCTAACGTAAAACAAATGCATCACGCTTGAGTCATGGCATTTAAAACCGGTTTCATCGCTCAAGGGTGGTATTCATTAAATATTTTTTAATTGATATTTCCATCGGTTTATAAACCACGCGTTGATTGGTTATAATTAAAATGAAATACACCTGTTTTGTTTCATTGCCTATAGATACACAGTTAAATTATAAATTAAATTTAGGTTGATATCAATTTATTGAGTCATTAAATTTATTTAAGTAAATACTTATCATCACACCTTTTCTCAGCAGATGCAGTAGCGTTATTGCTTATTTATGTGTCATCATTTTGCAATTAGTCAAAAGGTCAAAATAGTGTTTCGTATTATAACTAACAAATCGATATTTTTTTCATAAGTAGATAGCACTACCTACTCCTCAGCTCAAATTGGTTAAGAATAGTTATGATCATTACGAATTCCAGTCAATTAAACTTAAATATATTTTGATGAATAGGTAGCTTGTAGCTTAAGTACCATAAACTTTTTTGTATAAATGGCTTTTTCATAGTTAAAGTAAACAGTACAAAATCGACTTGCATTATACGACCGATTATCCTCTCTCCTTATATGTATGTTGCTTCCGAAGATGTACAACAGATAGATGGGGATGCTGTGTGGATGATCTTAACAAAGGAAGGAGAGAAAGTTCTGGAAGGAAAAATAGTGGGATCAATGGGTCTAAGAATGACGGACGTCTAAATCCATCCCTTCCACTGCGGTGTAAGACGATCGGTCGACAGAGTCCTGTTGAATAACCCAAGTGATCTCCCTCAACCAGTCAGTAAGTGGGCAGACGCATCCGCCGACAAGACCTAGTTTAACCTCACCCCATTAACCCGGGCACCCCTGCTAAGTCATCAAACTTAGCAAACCAAATGGGATGACTTATGGCAGAGGTGTTGGTTATCCCATAAATGGTCAATGAAGATCAACTGGCAGAAGGATTAACTACCCTTGGAATCAAATGTCGTGGAATCAACAAAATCATGGAATCAAAAATTATATTCACCAGAAAATACTTAACCTTTCTGAAATTTCGCCTATTAATTAAAATTCAAATAAATTAAATATTTCTTAACACTTCCCATAATTAAAAACTGTTTTTGAAAGTTGATAAAATACGCTTTCAAATTTTAATAAATTAAATAAACACATAATTTTTGGAAAATAAAAAATTTGCATGCAAACATAAAAAAGTTTTAAAAATGGCTCACCTCACCTTTTTCTAACTAAAATTACAGATTACTGACGACTAAAAAAAAAAAACACATACATATTTTATCAGTCAAATGTATTATAAACGTTATTGTCACCTAACTTTTTGATCTTGTAATGTGAAAATAATTAATAAAAACTTCTCAAAGTTTCAAATTTTTTTTTTCAAATTGAGATTCAAAACTTTCGTCTAAATTATACTATTTTGGTGGTTATTTTTTAAGATTAGACTATAAAGCGTGGTGTTTTACCTTTTTAACACTGTTTAGAACATATTTCTCACTTTGATGGTAAGGTAGTTATAGCGATTTATGTGAGTCGTACGTGAGCTGGGACAAATATGGTCTCCTGCCATTGAAGGGGTTAAAAGAAAGTGGGTTGAAACCTACCATCTTTCTTCATACCTAATATGTATTATCATATTTACAAGTTTCTGCGGGTAGTTCTAAGTTCTAATGCAAAAACTTGGACACGTGTGTTGGGAAACTCGTTTACGTAAAATATGTTTAAATAGCTAATTTAGCAAGCATAAGAATGTGTTCCGATGGACGAGCTACGCTTTGTATCGCATTCTTTGACATTAAATGCTCGTTTCGAATATTCCGCAGTCATAAAGTGGATGTATTCTCATGAAGAAATGGTTAGCGATGTAATTTCCAAACACCTAATAACACAATGGCAAAGAAATATAGAATTTCGTAATAGATACTTACTAATATTTTGATATAATAAAATAACTTTGTTTTGATCACTTTTTTTACACAAATTAGAATTAATTAATTCTTAGAAAATATTTGTTGAGTTTGGAATGCGAAATGTTAAAAATAAACTTTAAAAAATCCGAATTCTACTTATTTTATGATTGGATGTCACAATATCTTATTTTATTGATATTTTATCACCTGTCCATTTATTTATGCGCTTTTCTTTATCTAGGCCTGATCGAAGAATGCTATTTACTTTCCAATAAATATTTTAGAACTCGTTAACGACGTTTATAATTTAAAGCTTTTGAAAAGTGATAACTTTATGGGAGAGTACCGATTATTTATTGAAATGTATTAAATTTTGTCGATCTTTCAGCAAGTTTCGATCACATGATTGCCTTCTTCAAGGCAGTACAAAAATAAATACTAATTAAAAAATATATCCACTAGAGTCCTAAGAATCCCAACTGCTTCCAACCGTCTGGATCAAGTGATATCATGGCATCCACAATTGGGGCATGCTGTGAGACTGAAGGTTGTGGGAGGATGAAGGAGGTGGGGAAAACAAAGGTGGGGAAGTACCTGACTATTCGAAACTGGTCACCAAAATACATCTACAGCCATTTCATGCGACGTTTCAATTCTGAATACATCAAGTGGTTCGCTAGGTTTAGTGCAGGGGTGACGTTCAATTCTGAATATATCAATTCTGAATGTATCAATTCTGAATACGTCAAGTGGTTCGCTAGGCTTGGTGCAGGGGTGTCCGGGTTCATGGGGCGATGTTTTTCCGGGTCTTGGCAGCAGATGCGTCTACCCACCAACTACTTAGCAGACTGGATCGGGAGAGACTGGTTGAAGGAAATCTTTTATCTTTCTGGCAGAACCCTTAAGCACAGGCCTTCCACCGTAGTGTGAGGGTTGGATTCATATGTCCGTTACTTCTGACCTCTTGATTCCTACCCACCCCTCATATTTTTCCTTACCGAAATTTTTCTCTAAAGACCCCCCCACCCGGCATCCCCGAAGGTGACATAATCTTTAGGAAAATTATTTTGGCCTTCCAAATTATTTGGACATGTTAAGCAGGTAGACGGGGAAAGAAGTGTCAAAAGAAGTTTAGGACAACATTTGAACGACTTGAGTTATGATTGGAGTCAGGATAACGGAAAAAAATTATGAATTCGTAAGTGGCAATAATTGTATTCCAAAAGAGAGCTGTGGCGGACCATCCTCTCAGCGTACTACTGGCGTACCTTGTAACCTCTCAATTTTTTTCTCACAAACGATGCTTGCAATAAAAAGAGCGGTTTCATTGGAGATCTAGGCATAAAACCATACCTGTAATTGCACTTTTCTTGTTGGTGGCTTAGATGTAACTTCTCACACTTTTTCATTAGCGAAGCCTGAAACAAAAAAAGTCACGACAGAGCTCTCAGCGGCAGGACCATACCAAAAGCTTCCGTTCCCTACAGTGTACAGTGCGGGACAAATTAATTTTAACGCCTGCCTTGTCAAGGGTAGACGATGAGATAGCACCTAGCCACTATAAGATATGGTAGCAATCAGCTCGCTCCGGAGAGGTTTATGTGTTCGATGTATTGCGCTCGTGGGATTTGTGGGCCTCATCGGGTACAATACCACGAGCATTCCCGACAGATCACACTCGTGTCTGATCCGCAGCCGGAACGAATCATTCAACGGGGAAATTTAGATCCCTTCGTGTGTAACGACGAGCCGGATAAATTTGGATAGGAACAAACAGAGTCAATAAAATTTTGATAATTAATAAAGTAATTCACTATGGCATCACTGAGTAACACATATTTTGAAAAAATGGTATTAACTACTCGTACCTATCAACATTGAGATGTGAGGTTATGTCTGCCTTCCAAAATCGAAAGATTTCCACTTGACTAAAAAAAAACTACCAAACTTTTAAACATTTTTTATTTTTATTTTGATGAGTGATTTTAGAAATATTTATTTAATTTTAAAAACAAATACTTAAATGTATCATTGACATGCATATTTCTAGAACATAAAAACACCTTTCCACGTAGATAATATTATCTTTTATACAAAGATTTAAAAATGGTTATTTTTGAGTCCCAACTGCTCTCAAGCATCTGGAGCCAGTGAGACTATGGCATCACCATTTAGGGGGTACTGTTAAGTGGAGGGGGGGGGGGAATGAAAGAATTGGAAAGAGGAAGGTAGTGGATTAAAATCTACGTAATTGCCAAACACGACTAAAGCCATAGTTATTTTCCTTGTAACGTGTGTAGCATCATCTGCTCTAGGAAAAAATCATTTTGCAAACATAACATAAAAATATATTATCCACCTTTCAATCATCGTTGAGTTAATAATAATAATAATATTTGGATGATTTGTGTAGTACCATTTTGTAGTAATTCAAAGGACTTTATTGCGTTTAATTTCTTTCCACATTTTGTCATCAAACTGTGACTTCGAAATAATATTTATAATTCGTAAAGTATACAGGTACCTAGATAGTAAGTCATTTTTTCCATCTTCAATGATAATTAAAAGAGATGGTTGATCAATTAAGAACGCGATTGCTAACAGTAAAACCAATTAAACACTGGGAATATATAGGTCCAATGTTAATCCGATTGAAGCTAAAGTTAAGTGCAACACCTATTCATAAATGTTTTCACTGAACGTGTTATTAAAGATTAAAGGCGATAGCAGCAGAGCTGGTTTCTGTTAAACATTTAACACGTTCATACCTTCAGCAATTAAAATGTAAATTTGGTCAGCGCGTTTGCTTGCCGACCGCTTAAAAATTGAAATTATCAAATTGCCCGCAGTGAAAATAATAATTTCGCCGACGACAAATGAGCCTATTCGGAAAATGTCTCGGAGCTTGTAACTAATTTATGTAAATTCTGGATAAAATTACGACCCCACTTCGAAAACTGCGGGTCTTTGAGCTCGGAAAACACGAGACGATCAAGCCGCGGAAAGTAAAGCGATAAATTCACCGAAAACTTTGTCCGGACTTGGCTCACGCAAACGGCCTTTATTTAAGTCCTTCACACACGCCTCAGTGCCTAGAATTACGATGGAAAATCTCTAACGGTAGCAGAAATTCAATTTAGAATCAAACTAACCAAGAATACGTTTTTAACCCGAGAAACGCGGCCTTATCATATGTGATACGGCCGCGTTTAAATAGAGTGTCTCAAATGTGACTCCCGCGAATATCGTTCAAGAATTAAACTAACCAAGAATACGTTTTTGACTCAACATACGCGGTCGTATCGTATATGATACGGCCGCTTTTTAATGGCATTTCTCTAACGTGACTGTCGCAAATATCCTTCGCTAAGTTTTAGAATGAAGTTTTTTTTTTTTAAAATATTTATTAATATTATTTATTTATTAACTTTATAAGTAGCTTTGATGGCAAAATAAAACAAATATAAAAAAAGGATTAAAATTTACTCAGTGTACACATATATAGATGGTTAGACTCAGGATATATGAAACAAAATGTAAACTAATAACTTATTTAGAAATAGCTGTTACGCAAAACGATAATTTACACAATGATGTTTTTTACGTGTTTATTCATTAATTGAATGATAATATTTTTGAATACCTACAGATAAAAAAAGTATGTGACTGAATAAATAAAAAAAAATATATAACCTTTATAAAAATCTTCAAGATATCATTCATACAAATAAAAACAATGAAAAATAATTGAACAATAACATGTTTTAATAAAAATGAAAGCAGTCAAAAACCGCCAATACGATGATTTTAGCAGGCGGTCAAAGGGTGGCAGAACTGCAGTACGTCACAAGACAATTGCATACATACATGAACAACTTTGAAAAGTCATAACTTCATCATTTTTGGAAATATCGAAAATCTATCTTTAATGTCCTTATTAACTCTTTAAACTAGATATATGTATATAGGTATATTTAAATAATAAATAGTAATATGTTTGCTTGCATTAAATTTCCGCGAAGAAAAGGTTAAAAACATCGCTTTAGATAACGCTAGATTGTGAAAGAATTTTCCACTGGTCTCTATTATTATGAACCGCCTAAGTATAATATGAAAGTGGCTATTGCCTACTACCAACTTCTGCTGCCTAGATTTGAAAAATACCGCCAGTGAGCATTTTCCGAATGGCTCCGAAATATTCCGATAAAGATTTAGAAAGTATTTATTTAGGACCGTGATTGAGTGAGGGGATTTTATTGTTTTCTGTTTGAAATATGGGGTTATAAAATATAATGGTGGAATAAAGGAAATTATGATAATGGTTGTTGTCGGTTTTTGTCAAATATTTTTGATTTACTTGCGAGGAAAACAAATATTTTCTTTAAAATCAAAATAACACCTAACATAAAATAAAAATAAAAACTTTTTAAAGGCCAGCTGATTAATAATGTGTGGATATCTACACTGTGGGCTATAGGGTTTATTGAAATCATTGTATTTATTTGATTTGTGTCATATATGGGCGTTTAGGTTTATCGTCATCCAGTTGTTTAGTCAGACATCTTCGGAAAAACCGAAATTTGAGTTGAGTAGCAGTTATTTATAAAAGTGTAACCTATATCTGGTACAATACTCAAATTACTCATTAAGACCACCAAATAAATTATAATGCGCAAAAATTTATAGTGAAATAAACCAAACATTTTTATTTTCTGGGCTCTGAGAAATGGAATGAGATGAGTTAGAAAGAATTTGATAATACAGTTTCAAAACGAATTAACACATTTTGCTTTAGTTGAATAAAAGACAAAACGTACCAAAGACAAGTGGAACGTTGAGAAAAATGCAATACAGATATTACATTGAATGTAAAGAAGTCTACCTACCTACCAAAATGAATTTTGTAATAAGTGCTTACCTAATTCTTG
Organism: Glyphotaelius pellucidus; assembly: GCA_936435175.1. Classification (NCBI taxonomy): domain Eukaryota; kingdom Metazoa; phylum Arthropoda; class Insecta; order Trichoptera; family Limnephilidae; genus Glyphotaelius; species Glyphotaelius pellucidus. The sequence goes on along the minus strand of OW386552.1, from coordinate 5,704,131 downwards.
CACCATCTTGGAATTAATAATGTCCTGTTAAGAAACTTCAGTTAATTTTATCTCCAAGATACCACAAATATTTTACCAACATGAACAGATATTCTAGCACACATGATATTACAAGAAGAATGGCGCCAGTGAGTGAAATTTTTAAAAGAGTGTGGCATGCTTAAACGTTTTTTTGTGTACCTATCTTTCCAAGCAGTTATCTATTAAGATTATTAAAATAAAAATCTTTGTAAATAGGTAAGTAGGTAAGTACTACAAATTAAGTTTAATCTGTCGTAGAAACATTTAAATAAGAAATAACTGGTATGTTTTTAGGTTTTCACGGCCAAAATGTATTTTTGTTATTGTTTTTGGGGTGTTATGCCGTGTTTCGCTACCTCCTTCTTTAGCCAACGTTTCGGACAGCGTTACAGTGTCCATCATCAGGGCAGATGAGTGATCTCTGCCCTGACTCATCTGCCCTGATGATGGACACTGTAACGCTGTCCGAAACGTTGGCTAAAGAAGGAGGTAGCGAAACACGGCATAACACCCCAAAAACAATAACAAAAAAGAAATAACTGCAACATATAATACACGTTCAGTATCGCGAGAGGGCGCTTTATTGAAATTTATCGACGTCACGAAATACTGTTTGGTGCACTTGGAATATGAAAAAAAAACATTTTATGCTAAATGTCAATACAATTATTCATTTTTCTTTTGAAATTCGACAAAAAATTTTAATAATTTATTTATGTACAATTTCTTGGAGAATGTGCTTAGATATCAGCAGAAATTTCCAGTGCGGGTTTTGTGGTAGGTCGACGATTCATTTGGACTAGTAATAATTCTAAAAAAATCTTGTTGAAAATCTTGCAATACCAGGAGCGCAGAAGTCATGCGTAGTAAATTAAGTCTACCCAAAACAAATCCTTTATGGTCGCTTCAGAAGCTTAATCCCTGACGTGCCGCGATACCGTCACCCCTTCTGATTGCCGGGGATTACTGGCGGCGGGTCATTGGAGACGGAGACGTCGGGTCACCGCTTCAGGGCCACGGTACCACGTGTGCCGCGGAGAGGGTTATTCGAAACTAGATTGCAGACCTCCCACGTGATCCGGTCCGGCACAAAGAAGCCGGGCGATTTGCACTCGGCAATCATGAGGACAGTGCTAGAATTGTTTTTAAAATACCAAAAAAAACATAATGCAAGCAAGTAGGTAAGTTACTTAACAATGATACACCTTTGTAATACATGGACTTACGTTAGTTAAGATGATTTCAATTGTTTTTTTTACGTTAGCTCCATGTAGGAGGAAAAAAATTATTTCAGGGCCTTTGTCATCTTTAGGGATGCTGTGTGGAGGGTCTTTTTAGAAAAAGGATGAAGAAAAAGTTCTGGGAAGGAAAAATATATGAAAAGGTAGATAAGATTCTGGGGATCGAAAGGTCCAGGAGTTATGGACGTATGAATCCATCCATCCCACTGCTGTGGAAGGTGATATGAGAGAGTCCGACTGGAGAAGTCTAGGATCCTCAACAGTGTCTTCAGATCTGCTCAAACTCACCCCGTAAATCTGAGCACTTTCAGTTCCCCGTTTTATCTTCCTTGCTAAATCGCCAAACAGAACGAACCGCTTGGGGTAACTTATGACAGAGGTGTGACAGCCGGCGTGGTCGAGCGGTAAGGCTCTTGACTCGCAATTTGAAGGTTGCGGGATCGAATCCCGGCGTGGTAAATAAATTTTATTTGATTAATTTGTGTTTTTACACAATTAATTCATTTATAACAATATGTAGCGTATTTGCGGCACATTCCAGAGTGGAAGATACTGTCAGTATCGCCCCGGTGTAAGTTCACCATTCAGAATTGAAACGTTGCTTGAAATGGTTTTAGCCGTGTTTGGTGACCAGATCTGAATAGCCAGGTACTTCCCCACCTTCCTCTTTCCCCGTATCCTTCCCCTCCTTACTACCTTCAGCCTAACAAGATACCTCAATTAGGGATACCATAGTGTCACTGGCTCCAGACTAGAGCAGTTGGGACTCTTGTGCGGTATTCATATAAAAAAGAGATGTTGGTTATCCAATAAATGGTTCCTGTAGCGGAGGTACCCGCACCCGCCTCTCAAACTGTACAATTTTTTTTTTTATGTACCTAGGTCAAAACTTTATAGTTGAGTATAGAAATCTACAGTCAAACTGTAGTCGAAGCTCCATTCGAGGATTACTTTGCTGAAGATTCATGCTAACAGCCCCAGAAACGACCTTAGAGATTTAAATTGGTCGTGTTGTCTTTGAAGTCCTAGTCAGAAAAGCTGTCCTAGTTTCATGAAGTTAAAAACTGTCTAGTTTACCTGTTTCAGGCTTCAAGTGCCTAACAGATTTATTAATATTACCAACAACTTTAAAAAAACCTAAGTAGGTAGGTTCCACAGAATGTAGAGCTAAGAAAAAGAAAATACCACAAACCGATTTTTCGTCTTCGTATAGAACCAACTGCGTATGTGTAACCGTTGATAGACATCTTTATTAAAAAAATAATGAGTGTCGCGGAAATGCTTCTTTTCTTTTTATCAAGTTCGCCAACATGCAAAATGTTGCCATAAATAATAAATATGCATATTCCCTTACAAAGACAATTTTGCTGATATTGTAGTTGTCTTTTTTATTATTATTTGCCCATTTTCACCACTGTAAAAAAAACTAGTGATGAAAAAGGCACTCGAGTGTGGCAACGCGTGGGACTCAAATGTCACAAAAGTCCCTAAATCATGCACTTACATGGCCGCGCGAGAACTGAGCGCTAATTTGAATTTATTCGATTCACGTGCACATTTTTTCATGCCTCCACACTGAGAAATTTAAAAGATGCCACTCAATAAAAAAATAAGATCATTTTCATCTTGTAGTTTCGTGGCCTATATCTTGGAAATGACTTTTTTACTTTGGTTTCTTAAGTAGATACGAATTACGAATTATTGTTATCTTTGAAACTTTTTCTAAACACATAAATAATTTTTGAAGTGGTCATGTAGGTAGATAGATACCTATGTGACACTTAATGAAATAATATTTTCTAAAATAAAAATGTCATTTTACTAGTGTAGAACCATTTTTATTCATGATTATTTTTCAAAGTGCTATTTATGTCATAACACTTCAAGGGCACTTATAAAGCTAGATTTTACCTTGAAACACAGATAAGTTTCCAACAAACTGAACAGACAAAAACAGGTAGGTTCCTATATACTTACATATTATTTCGTAAGGTTAAATCTATTCTAATTTATGTCATAGATTTGTTTGCCAAGTCGGTGTCACAAACTAAATAGATTATTATAGTTTCTTAGACTTAAGTTGAACGCTTTAACCTTGATATCTCTAAATGTGTAGGTAAATACCATTTTTGTTGATTTGTCAAGAAAAAGAAATTTTATTAAAATATTATGACAAAGAAGAAAGCTAAATATAGTTAATCTTCAAATGTACCTGTCTATGTGTAGGCAGGGGAAGGTTGCGGTGATTGAACTAACTAATTTTGTAAACGTATAGCTCCTTAGTCTTGGTACACAGAATAAATGTGATTAATTTCTTACAAGCACCTCCGAAATCACCTAGTAAAACGAAAGGTTACAGAATTTCAGAACTTATCATTACACGACAAGAGTGAGAAAAACAGTGGATTGTTATGATCGAGCCATAACATTTTGGAAGCAGGGTTTATTTGGCCTTTTAAGTTTTTCAATAACAGTTAAAAAAAAAAACAAACAAAAAAATTCTTTTGTGTATTCAATAGTATTATAATTCAATTTATGAAAAACAGTTTAATAATAATAATAATAATATTTGGATGATTTATATTATTTTTGATGAAAAGTCGCCGTTTTTGTGAAAAGTCACCTCAAGGGCGCTGTACAAACTTACAATATATTTCTTAAATCTAGAAAACTACAAACTAGACAAACAATTAAAAACAACTTATTACTAAAACCACCGGTTCATACTCAAAATATGTGCAATGTCTCGACCAATGAACGCGATGATTTTTAAAAATGCATACAGGACTATACTTACCTGGAAGGTCGCTTGAAATTAACACTTGTTTATTGTTTATTAAGAAACTTAGATAGAGTTTGCACGCAGAGGACATTATTGTGAACACTTGTTACGTGTATTTAAGGTGATCCCATAGTCCTTGAAAAATTCGAAATCGTCTGTTTTGCGAGGGATTATAAAATACTTGAGAAAACTTGACAACCAATAATAGACGAGAGGCGTCAGGCTCATAAATCCCGAGTTCCGCCCTCAAATACACTGTGGTAAAAATTGTGAAAAATATGAACATAATAATTATATTAAATACTTATTTATGATTATCAAAATACATGGTAAAATTAACATATTATGGGCCTAATTTGTAGAACAAGTAACTTTCAGTTATCAAATTTTACAGGAGGCAGTAAAGACTGTTTTTTAAACTCATGAACCAAGATGAACCGCTCTCCTTCGCACGGAATAGACTAGGTTTATAAAACATTTGAACGTACTTAAGATTTGTATAGTTTATTAATAAAAAATGTTTAATAATTTTGAATTTTTAAATTATTTTTTATAATATAACTTTATAGGTAGTTATTAATATGCAATTTACAGTTATTTTATCATACGATTTATTTAACTCTTCTATACACTCTTGCAGTTCACATTTCTTTAGAATTCTGTTGAAAAGTTTTTATTTTCAAGCAACCAGTTGGGCAGCGTTGTGGGGCGGCTTAAAGAGGATCTGTAAGAAGGGATGTATTAACGCGAATTTTGAAGATGACGGAATATATGAAGGAATCATTTGCTCTGTGTGGAGGAGGGTACATTAATGCAAACATTTAGTTTACAGTTAAGTAATTGACTGAGAGTGGTGAACTCCAAATTTTAAGTGGATAAAAAAAAACTTCATTCTTGGGAATCTGTTTTATATAATACCGACTAAACTTTAATTAACAGTTAACAAAATTATGGCGTTGTTTCTATCAAGAAAATTTATCTTATTTTATAGTGCCTTTTTTATTTTTTTTTATGTGAATACCACACAAGAATCTCAACTACTGCTATTTGGAGTCAGTGAGACTATGGCATCCCCAATTGGGGTATGTTGTGAGGCTGAAGGTAGAGAGGAAGCGAAAGAGATGGGGAAGAGGAAGGTGGGGAAGTACCTGACTATTCAGATCTGGTCACTAAGCAACGTTTAAATTTCGAATTTTGGTCTTACACCAGGGCGATACTGAGAGTATCTTCCATTCCGGAACATGCCACAAATATACCATAATAAATTATATTTAATTATTTGAACCCGCGACCATCGGATCGACTTTCCCCTCAAACACGGAGGCCGTCAAATACATTTGACCAGGAGGCCTACAATTATATTTGAACTGCTAATAAATTAGATTGTTTAAAATTCTTTTGGACAATTTGCATTTATTTAAAAATAAAAATATTGGAAATAACAATTTTCATCAAAAATATTCACCAACAGCTTGGCGGTTAACAACTGAAAGGGAAAGCTTCGGACTGTAATTTAGGTATTAATAAACAAAAAAAATATATTTAATCATTCCCCAAAAGTAAGAACTTGGCAATAAAAGTTAATTAATTAAAGCTAATACGTTTCTCTTCTACGGAGATTTGATGTGCATAGTTAGATTTATGCCAGTGTTAACAACGTAAAAATAATTAAGTTCATTAATGTTACGGCGGAATTTAAAAAATCGTGTTTTTTTAAATAAAAATAATATAACTTTTTCAAAATGTTAATCGAGTACTTCAAGGAAGTCGCTTTATACGGAAAATGAAACGAATTTATAAATATTAAATTGTTAACGATATATTGAAATTTGCTCACTGTGCGGTACTGTTGTCACTGTTTAATACTCAAAAGCGCGCCAGATTTAAAATTGTAAATGTCAAATCATTGGCAAAGTTATTGCCTACTTCAAACGACATTTGGCAACAGAATTATATTTTTTTTTTCAAATACGAGTTTTATTATATAAATAAAGTAAATTATAAAGTGGTTAACCTGTATATTCAAACATCTACGTATATAACTAGGAAATTTTAAAATCGATAGTACGTAAACTCGAATAACATTTTACGGCGCAGAGAGTCACGGACGTCAAGGACGTCCGTCCACCACAACTGTTGGGTGGAGAATGCGACAAAAAGGCGGTGACGATTGTGTGGTCCTTACGTCCATGGCATAAGGTTCACTTTGAAATAACATTTTCGTCGAATGCCGGCGGTCTTGATTGATGTCAAAAATAACAACGCGAAAATGCACATTCTATTTTATTTCGGGAAGTTCATGCATAAATATCGACTTTTTTCGCGATTATCATAAAAGAAACTAAATTTGCCACATTATGCAATAAAATTAAATACGAAGAGGGGTTTACAAGTAGGAGAGTTTGCACTTGAAAGTGTTTTTTTATAGACCTTATACTTTATTTTTTTCTAGGCTTATTAAAAGACTTATAAAAAAAATGACCGATATTTTTAAGGGCAAAGATATGTTCTACACGCAGTATTTAATTGAAGCATCTAAAATACTTTTAAGCGATTAAATTTTCAAAACAAAAATACACGATTTTGTATGATTTTGCATTATGTCGCAAGGCATCATCTTAATTCTGAAATATATTTTAATATTAGTTCAAAATACATTCTTTAATGAGTGTATTTTGGAAATCAGAAGCAATATTTTATAGTGGGCGGTACAGTAGTACAAGGATTTCATCTTCTAAATGTGATTCGTCAGAGACAGATTGATGTGTAAAGATTCAAGTAATTTTAAATTCAATAAGAAAGGTGTGATTAAGACATATCATAGGCAATACAAGTATGATACTCTCAGATATGTATATTTAAATTAAGGATATGAGAGCCCAAAAAGGTATGTTTTTAATTTGGGCCTAAATTTATTTATAAACAAGTTCTGCTGTATAATTATTTTTGTGACATTATGTTTGTGACAGCTGTTTCGCCTTCTGAATTACTATTATTCTACATTATCAAAATTTCAGAAAGCATTATCAAACTTTTACTGTATGCATTATCAAAGTGCATTCAGAAGGCGGAACAGCTGTCGCACGTAATAATAATTACACATCGGAATTTATTTATGAATAAATTGTTTTTTATTTTGATTAAAAATATTCTTGAATATATAAAAGAAAAACAAATCACCTAAAATGGAGTTCTACAAAATAAACTTGATATCGAAAAGTAAATATTAAATAAATTTAGAAAACAATGGTACCTTCTAATGAAAATTAGGATATAATTTTTCTTAGTAATACTGAATACGCAAAAAAATGTTGCCTACATTGGATCGGTTCAATGGTGAAGCCAATATGGCGGTCTAATCATCCCAACTCGGCATTCTTTCAAAAAATGTTTGTAATCAAAAAAATTTATTGAATTTTGGAAAACATCTAACCTTACTGCTCGTATTTTGTCGGAGAGTCGAAATATTTCCGCTTTGCAATAAAATCCAAATAAATGGAATACTTCTGAATGAATCCGAAAAATAAAAACTGTTTTTAAAAAGATGATGAAGTATGCTTTCAAATTTTATAATTTGAAATACACATAAATATAGTTTTAAAAATACAAAAATTTTGAAGGCAAACATGTAAATGCCTCACCTTATGCTATTACTAACTAAAAGTACTGATAGATAATGAAAAAAAATAAAAACACGTAGGTACGTTTTTTAATAGTCAAATGTATTATAAACATTATCCTCAACTCACTTTTTTGTCGTTCAAAGAAAAAATAATTATAAAAAATTCCCAAAATTTCACAACTTTTTTTCGAATTTGCTGTCTGAAACTTTGGATTCGTAAAGAATAATTTTGAGGTTATTTTTTTAGATTTGAATATAAAACGTGGTGCTTTTTTCTTTTTAGCAGAGTGGAAGATACTATCAGTATCGCCCTGGTGAAAGACCACCATTCAGAATTGAAACGTTGCTTGAAATGGCTTTAGCCGTGTTTAGTGACCAGATCTGAATAGCCAGGTACTTCCCCACCTTCCTCTTCCCTATCTCCTTCCCCTCCCCACTACCTTCAGCCTCACAACATACACCGATTGGGGATGCCATAGTCTCACTGGCTCCAGACGGGAGCAGTTGGGACTCTTGTGCGGTATTAACTGTAAAAAAAAAAAAAAAAGCACCGTTTAGATCGGATTTCTAATCATTATAGTAAGTGAGATACAACGATTTCTATGAGACCTATATGATTTGTTCCGAAAATCGGATAAATGGACCTGACTGGTTAAACGATAACAGTAATAAATACACAATGCTCATAAAAAGTACAAACAAAATAATTAATAATATTTCATATAAAAGTCTTCAAGGACATAGATATAAAGACATACTTTACTTTCAATGGAAGACGTGGAAGTACTAAAAGTAGAGAAGTAAGTCGGGACAGTTTTTGCTCGGTGCTTAGAGTGAACTAGGATTTTAAAAACATTTAGTTTTTGAAATAACGAAGTGTTTCATTGACCGCAAGCTTCCCCTACCAACGGTCAGAAGATATTTATAAAGCTTTGAAAAATATCATTTCGTAAGTTTCACTTCGCGTGTTTTGAATTTTAAATCTCGAACGGCTCCAAACGCATTTGAAAGCTTCTCCAAAGCTCTGTGAAGTTGTACCCAGCAATCCCAGCATGTGTTTTGAGTAAAAGCTTTCGGCCCGGGCTACTTTTGTTCCCGACCCGAACTTTCCGATACCCGTTTCGTCCGTAGGGCATTGAACTCTGATGGAATATAAACCTTGGGCCAGCTGAACGGGCCGTGGAGAAAAATATTATCAATCCAAAATTGCCCGAATCTAAAAGCTCATATTACGGTTTGCGATATTATCAATTGATCGTTGAGATTGCATTTTAAAGATAAGCGGAAATTGTTACGAAATCATACCTAACTAGTAGGAAGATAATATTACCACTAAAATATAATGTAATTTTTAGTAACTTTATCCGCCTAAAAAGTAAGATGAGTACTTTGATAAAAATATGTTTTATGATTATAACTTAATCTAGCCAATTCTTATGTTTACTAAAAGTTAATTTTGTAGATGGGTAGTTACTTAATGATTTCAACATTTAATTAAATAAGAAATAAAATAGCGCTAAATAGCGAAATAAAATTAAATAAGAAATAAATATGGCTTCATGTTTTTTTGTCGTCGGCGTATTTAATTACAAAGCAATATCATTTTTAAAAATAAAGGAAGTTGTAAGTAGGTACCTACTTATAACCAACCGTTGGTATACCTATTAATAGTAATAATAATAACATTTGCTGATTTATATAGCACGGCTTTCGTGAAAAATCACCTCAAGTGCGCTAAATTAAATTGATTGGCTTACCAGTAAGATTATAATTATAACTAGTGACTTACGACTAAGACGTACAACTGCTTACTAGTAACTTACCTACATACATATTTATAATTATGACTTAAAGTTAGAGGTTTAATGATAATACAATTTATATTTGGGTGATTCATAGAGCGCCGTTTTTCGTGAAAAATCACCTCAATTGCGCTGTACAAGTAGAAATTTAATAATTAGGTACTTATGGACCTACTTTTATAACCGATCAACTGAGTTATAAATTTATATAAAATTTCTATTTGTACAGCGCCATTGAGGTGATTTTTCACGAAAAACGGCGCTCTATGAATCACCCAAATATAAATGATAATACAATTTATATTTGGGTGATTCATAGAGCGCCGTTTTTCGTGAAAAATCACTTCAATGGCGCTGTACAAATAGAAATTTTGTATAAATTTATAACTCAGTTGATCGGTTATAAAAATAAATCCCTACCTAATTATTCTACAATTGAAAAATTTTATTCTTTGTTTGTTTTTTATTACCTCGATATTAAATCATTAAATATTTTGTGTATGTCAGAATTCAGTTGATAATAAAAAGCGTTTTATTTTTTATTGATAATAATGTTATTATTAACATCAGACGAATGTTTGCCACTCACCAGATGAGCGGATGTTCTCGTTAACATTTTATAATTTTTACATGAATAGCTTCGCATTAAGAAAATAATTTGTCACGCTGAATTACTGTGTTATTTGTAAGATTCCGTTAGAGTGAATAGGCACTTAGCGTTAATAAAGAGGCTCTCACAAGCTCATTCACCTACATTTGTTAGCAAGTTTGTGAATTTATTGAGTTTTTAGTCAAATTATGTTTAAAATAAGGAAATAAAATCTAACGCACTTTTTCCAAATAGTAGTATCATATAAAAAATGTAAACATGAAATAAAACATATCCTCATTAATTTTTAATGGATAAATACCAACCTACCTATTTTTTTAGGTAGGTACATTTTTTAGTAGGAAACGGGTTTCATTGAATTTGTTGTCAAAAACACATTACAGTGATCCAATAGTCCAGGAAAAAATCGAAATCGGAATTCACGCCCTTTGTTGGAGGAGTTTAAAAATATTTGAGAAAAAGCTTTTGGAAAGGTTGAAAAAGGTATTTGAGAAATTTTTTTTACAGGTTGATTTTGTGAAGGTCTGTAAAAACATTAACTCCTTTTTACGCATTGTTTATTGAAATAACAAAGAAATTAAAAATTGTAATATTTAATTAAATGAAGACATTATGAGCGAAACTCAATCGAAAATCTGGAAACAGAAAAATCAGAAAAAGATATTGGCACCTCTGGGACTAGAACCCAGGACCTCCCTACTTTCCGGGTTGGGCGCTCTTATCCACTGAGCTAAGGTGTCGATATCCAATTCGGTCACTTTTAACTGTACCATACTTCGACTAAGAACCACCCATATTATCTTCATTTTTCTTAACGCATATTTTTATTGGCTGCCATCTTTATGAATGATTGCAAGATTCAACTCGAACTAAATGCAATCTAGATGGTGTCTGGATAAATTATTATCCATTTTATTTAATGTGCGACATCTATTGACTCTTCTGCAAGTCTGGGATGAATATTATTATTTATTATTTTAACTTTATGAGTAAAATCTCAAACTGTAATATTTAATTAAATGAAGACATTATGAGCGAAACTCAATCGAAAATCTGGAAACAGAAAAATCAGAAAAAGATATTGGCACCTCTGGGACTCGAACCCAGGACCTCCCTACTTTCCGGGTTGGGCGCTCTTATCCAATGAGCTAAGGTGTCGATATCCAATTCGGTCACTTTTAACTGTACCATACTTCGACTAAGAACCACCCATATTATCTTCATTTTTCTTAACGCATATTTTTATTGGCTGCCATCTTTATGAATGATTGCAAGATTCAACTCGAACTAAAATATGCGTTAAGAAAAATGAAGATAATATGGGTGGTTCTTAGTCGAAGTATGGTACAGTTAAAAGTGACCGAATTGGATATCGAAACCTTAGCTCAGTGGATAAGAGCGCCCAACCCGGAAAGTAGGGAGGTCCTGGGTTCGAGTCCCAGAGGTGAAAATATCTTTTTCTGATTTTTCTGTTTCCAGATTTTCGATTGAGTTTCGCTCATAATGTCTTCATTTAATTAAATATTACAGTTTGAGGTTTTACTCATAAAGTTAAAATAATAAATAATAAATTAAAAATTGATTTCACGGAATCAAGTAACGTGGAGCCTAATACATCAATTCCCCGCTCCGGCCGGGGCCGAACTGATACGAAATGGGTGTGGCAAGTCAGTAAGTAGTCTTTGGGTGGACGGCATATACCTTTTTTTTCGTTATTTGTTTTTGGCTAAAGAAGGAGGTAGCGCAACACGGCATAACACCCCAAAAACAAATAACGAAAATACTTTGGCCGTGAAAATCTAAAAACTTATCTGGCATATACCTTCTTTCATTCATATTCCTACATAGTAAAGTATCATTACACAAAAAGTTCGGAATAATTATTTTTCGTTAGGTAGGTAGGTACTTTTGTTTTGGCAAAAACTAAACAATTAATCATATAAAAGCCAAACCCGGTAAATTCCTTTCTATTTCCATCCTAAGATGTTCAATTTATTTAAGGATCGATTTCTTTGGTGGAAAGTTTAGTATCTAAAACAAAAATAATAATTTCCAACATTTTGATTCACAGCTTGGTAAGTAGTAGGTTCCTACCTAACTAACTACCTATTCACTTCTATTTTATTTAATACCTATTTGGCACACTTCGCTGAATATCTTTCAATTTTACATTTATTATTGCGCTTGCAATCTTTCTACCATTTGGTACCTATTACAAATAAATAAAAACATTTTTTCCAGAAGATTATGAAAAGTAAAAGTTTTAGGTTATGTACCTACTAGATACTGCAGATGGCTAGAGAGAAACGCTCATAATGTCTAGGTACCTACTTAGGTATCTTAGGTCTTAATTAAATCAGATTTTTAATTTTCTGGTGAGTGGGTAGGAGGGTAGGTATTTAGATTTCTTCACAAAAATTCTGCATTCCTGCATAATAATTAAGTAGATATATATCAAAATATCTACTAATCGTAATAATTAATAATATAATATACGTGTTTTAACATTGCAAGCTTTGTCGCGCAAACATCCCACGAAATAATCGCAAAAAAATCGTCAACAACCGACATCTAAAATAGAATAGATAAATATAAAAAAATGTATTCCTGATTGATTTATGTTACTTGGAGAGCAGAGATTATAAATTATTGTAATGGCCGCCGGTCTATTTCGGGGCGAGCCAATAAGCGCGCCGCTATGGCCGTCGGCAAGGCCCGCTGGTTGGCTGGGAGCGGCCGCCATTTCACGGAACATTTTTGGCCTAACCTCTCACACATTCTGAACTCCGGGATGTTGGCGTGTTTCATTTTTGTGTTATTTTTACATTTTGTGTTGGTGTGTTTCTAATTTTGTTTTGTATATTCTATTTATTTTTCTCATTTTGTCAGCAGTGTCATAGACATATTTTTTGATTAAATCTACCTAAAAAATATGAAAAGCTATTTTAGTGATATTAAAACAGAGCTTTCTTAGCTTACAGATAAGTAGGTTTCTTTTTGTTAAGCCAATAATGTAATTTCGTACAAACAATAAAGTTTCGCTGCCAAAGTTGAATAATGGGTTTACCTAAACCCATGTATCTAATTTTCTTGTAAATTTTTTGTGCGGCAATATTTTTTTCCCAATGGTCTTTTTTAAATTATCCTGTGGGTAACATTTTAGATTTTAAAAAAGTATTTATGTATTCTGATAGTAAATACATATTAATATACTTGGCTATTTTAATAGAGTCAATTTTGTGAAATATCAACCAAAGACAGCTTTAAAAACATCACTGAAAATTACTTATCTCGTTTTCCAGCTAGGTAACCACCAAAATACACAAGTGAATAGGTCCCTAGAATACATTTTTTTAAAATCCAATCTGACGTGATCTACCCAGATACCTACTTAGCTAGGTATCTAATAGCGACGAAACTAGCCAAAGGGAGATATTATTGATAGATAGGTACCTAGTTTGACTATCTAATAGTAACCTAAACTAACCTAACTTACTGTAATTTTTGTAGCGCCATTTTAGGTATTAAAAAAACACCACACGATTTAACTGTTAACTAATGATATAGTATTATGAAGTAAGAATTAAATGCAAGTATATATAATTTATCTTGAAACCTATCCATAACTAAGAACAAGTTCATTCGGCTGTTAGAGAAATTGGTTTGAAAATGCCAAATAAAATGAGGCCATTTTTTGTTTCCATGGGGAGGTATGTATCGTGAGATTGTGATTTTAAAAATAAAATTTATAAATATTGAGAATCAATTGATTCCCACCTAGGCATCGAAGAGGATTTTGAAATACCTATGATCATTTTCTTTATGTTTGCTAGGTTATCATATTAGTAGGTATCTAGCTATGAACTTAAGTATTTAAGAATAATAATTACATCATCTAATAATCATGTAACTTTTAGGTCCGTAGGTACTTAGGTGCAGTTCCGTTTTTTATGAATATTTTTTCCAAGGCTCCATTCTTTGCCAACAGTCATTTTTTATTGAAATTAGGCAGCTATTGAGTGTTTAACTTACCTTATAATAGTTTTTTAAAACACAATTTTTTTCTGTCAATAAAAGATCAGATAAAAATATTTTTAAAAACCTATATAATTTTTTAAAAACCAACGCCATTTATTTTTAATTATTCCTTCCTGCCTTGGTTTATGGCATTAAAACATGTAAAGCATATAAAAATGGCTAAAATATATTAGCAATATACGTAATACCTAATATTTAAATGATTTGTACAGCACCGTTTATATGAAAAATTATTTCAAGGACGTTGAATTTATAATAGGTACGTTATTTTTACAATGCCCTTTCTTACTTCTAACTACAGACTAGACAATTTAAGGCTAACAGATTGCATCTACCGGTTCGTTGATCACTAATACGAAACTATGTGTGCAATGTACGTGACCAATGAACGTGATACCCACTTATTTTATTCTAACTTTTTTTATAAGAGAAAGAGAAAGGTTTTAATTACATCTTTTAGAATTTCGATTTTACTGCATTAAAATCTTCGTATGTAGGTACCTAGGCTAACTATTACAATAAAGTTATATTAGATATAGGTACTTCGGTAGGTATTAGGTTGGTACGCGTTTTACCTATCACAAATAAATGTGGGTTGGGCAAATTTTTTTTCGATGGAGGCAAAAAATGTCTTAAAAACCTAATAACTAGGTAGATATATTAGTATTTATACCTCCTTAATATAAAATTCTCAACTCTGTCATCATTAGCAATAAAATAAAAATTCTGAAACAAAAATCTTCAAACCTAGGTACTTGCTTGAACGGTCAATAACTTTATGAATAACGCTGTTTTCAATTGAGACCAGCATGACCTTAATTTCCTCAATGGCTTGATTAATTTATTATTGGTACAATTCCAATCGACAGTCACACCAAGGGGCGCTAACAATGTTACAATATTAAGATAAAAAAATAATGATAAATTTTAATTCATTTGCAATTCTCACTACAAAGAAAAATCAATCGTAGGTATTTGATAATATTAATAATAATAATAGCATTTGGATTATTTATATAGCGCCGTTTTGCGAAAAATTACCGCAAGGGCATTGTACAAATTTATAACATATTTCTACAATCCTACTTCTTACCACAGATTAGATAAACCATTACAGGTAACAACTCTAAATTATTGCAACCATCGGTTCTTCGATCACTGATACAAAACTATGTGTAGGGACAATGCATTTGACCAAACGCGATGCTGCGTAAAAAAGAACATTTATTTATATTTTTATAAATTTATTTATAATTTTTACAGTTATAAAGTACCTATACAGGGCCAAATTTACCAGGTAGGTCACTGGAGATTAACACGGCTTATTTATAAAAGTTTAGATATAGTTTGCACGTAGAAGACATAATTGGGAACACATGTTATTGCAAAAGGTGACCGAACAACTCGGAATGAAACCAACTCAGAACCATCTCAGATAAGTCATTTAGAGTGATAACAAATACATCTTTAAAATTGGTTAAATAGGTTACGTTCGGTTAGGGTTATCGGCTAATTTAAAATTATTTTTTCTAATAGCTTTTTATGACTTTTCAAGGAGTTGTTGAGTTGATTTTATTCGCAGTTGGCATGGAACCATTGCAAAACCACTATTTTTCACATTTTGTGATCAAATGAAAAAATTGTTCTTATGGAAAAGGTTGGGATAGCTACAAAAAACTGTATAGTTGAACTTCTAATGGATTCTAATTAGTTTAAGTACTGAATGGAATACTTGAAAAAATAAAACAATACGTAAAAAAACAGCTGTCCTTCCAATCAGTGAATCGGTGAAATACGAGTTGCGCATTGTGCAATATAGGCTTTTAAAATGATGACTTTATTCAAACGCACGCTTCGGCGCTTTTGCATTTGGGAATATGCAGCAGGCGCCAGTTCAATAAAGTCCAGGAACAAAATAATCAGAAACCTCAATAAAATGTTAAGTGCATTATTTGTTTACATGTTGCGGTGTCCGCACGCGCATTGTTAAACGTACGATGAAATTACTTAAACAACTTTTACGGACAATTTATTGACAATAAAAAGTCGCGTTATTCGAATATAAGAATGCAAAACTGTCGCAAGCGGCTTCGACGTAGGAAACACTAGAATGGCCCCCATGGTTAGATGTACGGACAAAACGTCAAACAATCTGTTTAGTACCTATGAAGTTTAGTATTTAGCACACATAACTATGAGTAGGTATCAGCCGTCGTTACATAAAGTTCTGAAATTAAACTTTTGTTTATATGAATGACCTATTTGTATTATTTAATGTGACAGTGCGTAAGAATTCGAATTGCCCAGGGCCAGTGGATCCATGCAACTCCAACTTTGGGCAATGTTTTAAGACTGCAAAATGCAGGAAAGGAGAAGTAAATTAATAGTTTAAAAAAAATGTATTTCACTGACTCACGAAATACGAGTTCATCACAACATTGTCTATAAAGTGGTATGAATAGATTATGGATAGCCATCGGTTCTATCATTATCGTCTTACTCTTTGCATTATCCATATTCATACCTACTGTATACCTACCTATTTTATTAAAAAAAAATCGTAATCCATGAATAAGATATCGTAATTTTATTCCCGTAATTAAATTTTTAAAATTATTTTAATGTAAATAAGGTATCTATCTACTTACGTATTTCGTGATAAAAAATGGATAAAACAAAATTATTAGGTATATTTTTCTAAGAAAATAATTTAATATTTTTCTGTCTACTTCCTTTATATTGTGCTATAATTTCGTAACTCCACTTCAATAATTTAAAAAATCTACTCGAATTCTTATGACTTACATATTTCGTAGCACGAAGTAAGAATTAAAAAAATAAATAAAATTTAAAAAATTATTATATTTCTGTGAAAATAAAGAAAAACTACTTGAAGAAGATTAAAAAATTCGAGTGCAAAAAATTATTGGGGACTCTGTTAGTTAATAAATTTATGTAAGGGTAGGCTTCTACCGAAATGAGAGCACTAATAATGTATTCTATATTATCACTGTTCGCTGGTTAGCGCCGGTGGTAAAGGATCCTCGTAACTACATAGTAAAAGCAAACAGGCTATAACTTTGATTTTTACTGCCACTAAAATAATCGTAAAATGATTGTGATGATTGTTGAGGTAGGTGTTACCCCGACCGGGTGCAACGCTTACAGACCCATAAAACCTCTCTTTGTCACGCTCCCGCCCGCGCTATACTCGTACGAAAGACAGAGACGGGGTATTTTAATCGCGCTGTCTTTTCCGTGCGAGATTTCCCGTGTTTCTGACCTTTACCGAGTGAGTGGGCAATAATCGTCGATAGTTTACAAGGCGGACCGCTGATGGATCCGTTGCAACCTCTCACTCTTCTGCATTCATGATGCATTTAACAGAAAGAGAGGAAAAAACTGCGGTTGAATGGCAGGACTCATAAGACGGGTGATTCGTGTTTTTTTCAACCAGAGAATCAGCTGATTGCGGGTATGTGGTATAAAGAGCATCGGTGCAGTTATTGTCTCATGTGCATCAGCGGTGATAGTGTAAGCGCGAAAAGGACGCAACTCGTCTGTGATACCTCGATATTTTTATGCCTCTATTATGGCGGGTTCCTCCGTGCATTTATTGAATCTTTATTATTCATTATTTGTTATTTCGCCGAGTGTTATGGGTGATCATAGGTGGTTGAGAGTGCATTACTGTCATATTCAAAAAGTTGTATCATTATGTGAAATAAAAATCTGCGTTTAACCACTGTTGAGCCACAAGCAAAATGATGGATAGTTTTGCATCTCACGTTACAGCAATTTGGCTACCGGTTAATTTTTTTACGCGCTGAGAGACCTGCAATCAATTGGCAATAAAATAACCAACCAACAATGAATTGTTAAATATCTACATAAATTATTTCGTTAAATCTGTAGGTAGTTTAAGACTGATATATTGCTTTATTTGGACTCAGTGAGTTCAGTGACCAGATCTTTTTAGTCGGGTACTTCCCAACCCTCCCCTTCCCCATGTCCTGCTCCTCCCCACTCCCGTCAGCCTCAAAAATTGGAGATGCCTTTGAAAAAACCTACATAATGTAACTATCTAACCATCACGCCGTTTCTCCGCAGGGGTAGGCAGAGAGGACTGACCGCCAAACAACTCGGTAATGACACACGCTCTTCCTTACTCACATTCATACATCGTCTTGTACAAACTAGACTATTATTCTGACTTTTGACATGGCCCGAATCAAGTATCTGATTCACTTGATCGTGCCATGTCTACTTAAGCTATTAAATGGGATATTTTACTTTTTCCAATTGGATTTGGTTGGTTCGTACCTACTTATAATACATATTAATTTTTATTTATCACACACTGCAGGCCCATGAGAGAAATATTAAAGAGACTATTCCTCAGGGCCTATGTCATATTTGGGATGCTGTGTGGAGGTTCTTTTAAGGAAAGGAAGAAGATCTGGGGAGGAAAAGGGATGGGGAGTGGGTAGGAATTTATAGGTCAGTGTGCACAGGAGTGATGGACGTATGAATCCATTCCTCCCGCTACGGTGCAAGTCGATGGGACCAAATAGAAAGATCGAAGGTCTACCCAAACCGGCCTCTTCCGATCCGGTCTGCCACACCTCATCCGATGAACGCGGGCACCCCTGTTAATTCACCAAACGTAGCAAACCACTTGGAGTGACCTATAGCACAAATACGGCGGTGGTACAAATCACAACCTCCCAAATTTAAATGTATTGAGAAATCACCAACAGTTTCTCCCAACGTTCTTTATAAAATTTCCCATGTATGTTTTTTCAGTAATTTTGAAGCAATAATTCAAGACTTAGACACCTCTGTGAAATTAATTATTTTCCTTGTATTAGATATTCATTCACAGATAATTTTCAATTCTTTCCATCACCATCCAAGCAATCAAAATTCCTTCACGTCCATGAGAGCCGGTGCGCTCACAAATACCTACTCTTTTTGAAAAACGTTTGGCATTTTTTTTTCATCGATAAATTATAGTGGCTACGTGCGTTCTTAGTTGCTCCGTCCTTTTTTCAGTTTGACCAAGACTCGCCATAGTTATGCAGGATCATTCATATCTTAACTAACTGTAAATTTCTTTGGTGTAAAACAGGATTTGGTCGTTAACCAACACTTTTCCGGTTTAATTATTATGATAAAATTAGATCTTAATTTCTGCCATAAAATTACCAAGTAGGTAGTGAGGTAGGTACCCTCATGTCCAACTTTAAACTCAGCACAAAACATGGATATTTTACGGTAAAAAATATAAAAAAAGTTGCGCTATTTTATTTTAATGATGTTTTAAATTATAAGTTCCATGCCGCAGTGCATCTGCGGCATGGAACATCGTAATTGAGCAAAAACGGTCCTTACGCATATGGCGATAAGGTTGAAATTGCGCATAACATCCGCTGACTGTTCTTTTTTACATTCATTCCACAAGAATGTCCGAATAAAATATTTTTTCTCAAGGCCTATGTCATCTTTGAGGATGGTCCTTTACAGGAAAAGATAGAGATGAAGTTTAGGGAAGGAAAATGGTGTGAGGAGTGAGTAGGAATCTCTGAGTCAGTGTCCAGGAGTGATGGGGGTATAAATCAATCCTACCTACGGCGGTGCAAGGCGATGGGTCGAGAATCCGGCTGGAGAGATCAAAGGGACTGCCAAGCAGTTGGTGCCCAGACGCGTCCACCACCAAGACCAGAACAAACCTCACTCCACAAACCGCTCAAGGCGCTTAAAATTTAGGTTTGCATCATATACCATTACGATCACCTTTGCACTGTGGTCTTACCTACGATTTATTTTACGAACATTGCAAAATATTATCGAAATTACTTGAGAACAAATTAATTCTTTCAACACTTTATGGAATTAACTTAAGGGGATCCAAAAGTCCAGGGAAAAATCGAAATCGGAATTCACGCCCATTGTGGGAGGAGTTTAAAAATATTTGAGAAAAAGCTTTTGGAACGGTTGAAAAAGGTATTTGAGAATTTTTTTTACAGGTTGATTTCGTAAAGACCTAAAAAAAACATTAACTCCTTTTTTACACATTGTTTATTGTAACAACAAGGAAATTTAAAATTAATTTCACGAAACCGAGCGACGTGGAGTCACACGTCTGTTCCCTGCTCCGGCCAGGGCGTTTCTGAATGGAAGTAGGGTGTGGCAAGCCAGTAGTCCTTCGGTGAACGACATACAGGTCACTTTGAAAATCCACATTCGTCGGCTGCCAGCCGTATTGTGAAATAACAACGCAAATATGCATATTTTATTTTATTTTGTGAATATCATAAAATAAACTAAATTTGCTACAATAAGCAATAAAATCATATCCGAAAAGATGTTCATAAGTAGGAGAGTTTGCACTTGAAAGTGTTTTTTTAAAGACCTGTTACTTTATTTTTTTCTAGGTTTATTAAAAGACTTATAAAAAAATGACCGATATTTTTAAGGGCCAAGATATGTTCTACACGCATTATTTAATTGAAGCATCTATAATATTTCTAAGCGATCAAATTTTCAAAACAAAAACACATGATTTTGTGTGATTTTGCATTATTTACTATGGCTTCATCTTAAGACTAGCTTATTCAAAAATAATCATTATCAATATTATGATTTTTTTATGTAGGTACCTGAATAGGTCATTAAAGCTATTTTTATTATAAAATTTTGATATTATTAAATATCGCGTTTATAATTTTTTCTGTCTCTCATGCCTTCATGCTACGTCTTTCTGGAACCATATCTATGCAAGATGCGTCAGTCATCTATTTACCGAAACGGAAATAAATATTTTCTTGTTTTCGCATTTAATTCCGATATTATTATCGTCGCACATTTCAGACATCTAAAATATTGTTCAGCCCGCGTCACGGCGTCACGCCACGAGAATACCCACTTGTAAATTATACGCGACGCTTTACGACCTATCAAATAAATTATAATGTTTTCATTATGTTACGTTTCAGTCGGCGAAGGACTGCGAGAAATATTTGCAGTATTCCAGACGGTTTATACTAGCGTAGTAGGAGGAAGAAATACTGCTGCATAGCTGCAATAAATATAGACAGGTATATTTCGAGCAACACTTAGGCATGTAGGTAATTCACCTATTATTTTGTTCAAAAATCAAGCTAAACTATCCAAAATAAAGTTTAAAACCTTTCGGAAAACTGTAGATCGGAAATTTCTGGCGTCATGAAATTTGCACATAATTTTCTTTCTGAATCTAAAAAAATGATTATGCAAAAATGTCAGCTCACCGCGTCGTTTACATTTTGAGCTATGTAGTTTTGAAATATCGATTCAAATACAGGTAAGATAAAATGCCTTGATGTTTTGGCACAATAATTCTATTGTTTCAATTTACTCATTGATAACCCTTTTGACCCGTAAGCGGAATGAGCATATCTCCGCATACTGTAGTGTAAATGTACGCACTATACTTTTTATATCATCTTGGGTAACTACATACCTATACATACACGCGGAATATTTCACTGTAAAAAATATTATATGCCCACGCTTTAAAATCATTTTTTCAATATAGGGTAAGTGTACGCATTCACATAATTCACTTACCCCATCAGATAAATATAAAATAAACATTACAAAAAAATTGTCATGGACTACACCTTTAGGCCTAATTGGTTACACAATGGCACCTTTGTACATATGTACAATGATACATAAGTACAGAGCCCTGTGTAGAAAATGTACACATGACCGGCTGTACATACATGTATATATGACCTGAACATACATGTACACATGACCTGCATCTCTGGTTCTGTACATACATGTACACATGACCTGCTTCAAGCGATCCAAAACCCTACAGAATTGAGCACTGCGCACAAGCGAAGCATGCACAAATTTTTCGCTAGCATCGCTGCGCACCTTACCCACCGCATACGGTTACCCCACATGACACTATTCCCTACATGTTGCAATATTGACCTTCAGGAATGCCTTATGCATGCGTTTTATACGTGCTATAGCAAGGCGTGGTGTATGTTGCGTTTAGTCCAGCCACTAAAAGCACGTCAGTTCACATATTATTGAATGCCAACCTATACTCTAACAGATGTTTTTGCGTATGTTTGATCTCTCTAATCAAATTTACAACATCCTCTGTATTTTAGTTATCATTGAATGTACACCCACCTATAACAAAACGATCTACCCATCTTCAAGTCCGTATGAGTAGGTAGGTAGGCAAGTAATGCAAATCATGTTTCAAACAATTTAAATTCGTTCACAAGGAATACCTATCTGGTCAGTCGAATGACCAGCTTCGATGTGGGCTTTTCGTTTGACCTTCTGCACGGCCGGGTCGTTATTCCGGCTTTTGAATGAAACAGACGTTTATGGCTGTTTTGTTCATTTGATTGTCGCTTGTTCTGTCCGTATGGCGCCTTGCTGAAAATATAATTGAAATTGATGAGTGATTGAGTATCACAACAGTCGTTTTCGTGCAAATTGGAATAACCCGCATATGGTGACCATTTGATTATTTGTACATTGCGAGCTGATATTACGATCAATGTCGCTTTTCAAATGTCAAGGTCCTTTATCATTAAATTTCATATTCAATGTCACTTATAATAATACACAAAATATTCAATGTCACCAATAATCTATCCATCAAATATTAAATTTCCATTGATAATTTATTTTTTCTCACAGTAGGTACTTACGATCTTAAAAAAAGGAACGCACCTATTTGTATCCATTCTGACTCGTTAGATAAAATAAACTGTAATATTATTTACACATTACAATAGAATATTATTTATTAATAAAGTGTTTTTCTCAATGGTGTAAAACAGTAATATTTATCTGCGCTTCTTAGAAGATATGTAGGTGTATGTACCTATATCTAAATATTTCAGAGAGGTGGGAATTTACTTGTTTATTTCAGGAAAACAATAATTTTCGGTTGTCTCTCTCATTTCCCACGCTACTTTTTATCCGATTAATTTAATAAAAGCTTTGTCTTGCATATTAATAAACCTAAATACCAAGCATCTTTTATTTACATTGATTCTCGTAGTTGAGTGATAATAATATTAAATACCTAATAATATTATTATTTATTATTTTAACTTTATGAGTAAAACCTCAAATTGTAATATTTAATTAAATGAAGACATTATGAGCGAAACTCAATCGAAAATCTGGAAACAGAAAAATCAGAAAAAGATATTGGCACCTCTGGGACTCGAACCCAGGACCTCCCTACTTTCCGGGTTGGGAAGAGTCCGGGTAAGAGCCCCAACCCGGAAAGTAGGGAGGTCCTGGGTTCGAGTCCCAGAGGTGCCAATATCTTTTTCTGATTTTTCTGTTTCCAGATTTTCGATTGAGTCTCGCTCATAATGTCTTCATTTAATTAAATACCTAATAATAATTTAAATGGAGACGTTTTTGTGGAATCTTTAGTTGTGAATTGAAAATTTGTTTTTGTGATGACTTAGAAATTCCATTCAGATTTTTTTTTTAATTAATAATAATAATTGGATGATTTGTATTTCGTAGTTTTGGTCAAAAATCACCTCGTTGGCGCTGAATATTGCCCAAAATTTAATTGTTATAAAATTTTCAGATATTTCAGATATTAAATACCTACCTTTTTACCAACATTTCTTTACCTAAATAACCGAATCAAAAAGGGACGTATCTACATATATTATGACGGTAGATGATGTAGACATCTACCAATGAAGTATGTGACACTCCTGAAAGACAGAGTGATAATTAAGCACATCAGGATAGTAGACTGGAAGATTCATGACGGAAGGCTGTAAGAATGCATGGTGAGTGCGGTGGTGAGGTGGTGCAACTACCTATATGTGATTCATGCATCACGGATTTGTCTGATAGATTAGCCTCTAAGACGCGCTTTCAAAGTCTCCAATTTAGAATAATCAATAATATTATTTAAAATAATAATCTATTTAATTCACTTCTTTTTCAAATTTTAAAAATCTAAATGCTTTTATTAAGTTCTGCAACGTGGTCAAACCGCAAAAGTGGCCTAAACACCGTTTTAAAATGGTCTAAAAAGACGAAGCAGATGTCACAATAATAAAAAAACTAAAAATACTTAACTTATAGAACTTAAAAACATCATTATTAAATTATTTTTTTTTTTAATTAAATGTAGTTCTACGAACTAAACAAAAAAAAATGTAATTTTTAATTCACAGCCCTTTCCTCCTGAAATGCAATAAGTTTTTCGTATCGAACAACTACCGCCAGAATTGACACCACTACCTATTATGTATGTATTCCACATGGTAGAACGGACGTGCTGGCCCAGCGTGGCGTGAAAAGACTAAAAGGTATGGTGTTGCTAAATGACCTAAATGATACCTGTAGTTCTCTTTATATTTTCAAAATTGGGCTTGAAGATTTCAAGTCATTTTAGGCAAAAACCGTATATTATTACTAAATTTCATTTATTTATTTTTAAGTTACACTTATGTCAATTGTTTAATTTGTATTGTAAAATGATTACCTACTAAATCATCTAGGAAGTATATTATATATGTGTTTCGTTCCATCCTCTTTGCATCTCCTACAGAGCAAACGTGTGATAGCTATTTAAACAATTAACAAACAATATATATCATGCTAAAAAGAACAATTTTCTGAAACATTTATTCTTGCCAGTTTTTTCTCCTTCTCCAAGTAGATAGGTAGTTTTGTTCCCGCGTTCCAGCTGACTTCTAACCGGTTACGCCAGAGGTGTTCCTTCCCGCTGCGATGCGAGCGGTTCCAGGCCGGGCTCCACGAAACTTTGCCCGGACTGGCAACGCCACCCGGCGGGGACTTGCCTCCCTACCCACCCTGTACCCGGTACTAGGTACCTACCCTGCTAGCTACTTGCTGCTACGTACCCGGTGGAGGGTGAGGAAACATTCGGAAGGGGAGCGAGCTGTTTTGAAAGTAGGGGCGAATTGGAACACTTTTGGTATTTTTATTGAATAATGTTTTTAAGAATGTCTTCCATGAATACTTAAGTTCTATGAGGAAGTTCAATGGAAAAATATTGGCATTTTTTTCTGACGTGTCTAGTTTCTATTGCTCTTTGTATTTTCTATTCCTTTCACCAAATAGTTAGAAGTAAGATTGTTGAAGTATAGGTATTATAAATTTGTACAGCACCCTTAAGGTGATTTCTCACAAAATCGGCGCTGTAAAAATCGTCCAAATATTACTATTATTCTGTGTCTTGTTCTCTTTAATATTTTCGTTTAGATTATTAGTGTTATCTTCTTCTTCAATGATATATTACATTGACGGGAATAACCCTCAAAAGTTATAAAAATAGGGTTGTTCTTATAAAAAATTGAATTACTATTATTATTATGAGAGTTTATTTATTGTTATCAAGTTTAATTTGTAGAACTCCATTTTAATTTTTTATTTCTTTTATATATTCAATAATATAATTATTCAATTTATTAAAACAGTTTATTAATAAACAAGTTTTGCTATGTAATTATTATTACGCGTGACAGCTGTTTCGCCTTCTGAAGGCATTATCAAAACTGCTGCAGTTTTATAATGCATTCAAAGCAGCTTAAATAAAAGAAATATTATGAGACTCATATTTCACTTTTGTTTATTACTCGTTGATTTGTTTATGTTAATATGATTATATCCCCAAAATTTCTTGATCTAGGACAGTGGTGTTCAACCGTTGGGTCACTTGACGTAGCATGGGCTGCCAGGTTGCGGGACATACACGTAGGTACGGTTAGCAAGAAAAGGTTGTGAGTGATTACATAAATAAAAAAATGAATTTGTTACATTCAAATCGCGTATTTGTGAAATAAATATAAAATTAATTCTTTACTCAAGAAATGTAACGTTTTCGATATTCTAACAATAAAATCTAATTATATTAATCGGTATCAGTATTGATTTTGATATAACGTTTTCATATTCATAACGTACTTTCCTATATCCACATCTAACTTTTCGGAGTGGAAAATACTCAGTATCACCCTGTTGAAAGATAACCATTCAGAATTGATTCGTTGCTTGAAATGGTTTTAGCCGTGTTTGGTGACCAGATCTGAGTAGTCGGGTACTTTCCCACTTTCGTTTTCCCTATATCTTTTCCCTCCTCATCGCCTCCTTTCTTCAGCCTCACAGCATTCCTCCATTTTATTGGCAGTGGGTTGTTATTCGCAAAAAAATACTCGGGCAGGCCAGTAAAACCAACAAATTTTTATCGTTTAACTGTTGTTTTATCGTAATATAAATGGCTACCTATAGTTCATCTGCATAAAACTAGGTGATACCATATCGAAGATAATTGTATCTTCTTCATTTTTGAAATACTGGAGGACATTGTACCTTTTGTACTTTGATGAAGTTGCTGACGGAGGCTTTATTCGAGTCACCTTCAAATTTCCGACATCCGGTGTCAGTTCCCAGACATCCTCTTCCTCACCGCAAACACTTGAGATTTGCTTCATAGCGTGAGCTGATGGTTATGCTTATGAAATTAATTCTTTATTACTTGTATCCGCCTTAGATATTTTATTTAAGTAGTTAGTAGTTCAAGAACAAATGTTTGATTTTCACACCTACAATGAGTTACAGCTTTCTTTAACGATTCTTATCATAACCGAGTGGGAACAACGGAATATATTGCTCCTCATCATCATGAACTACGATTAAATCTAACTACTGCCAAACACAATAATACTTACGCAATGCAAATATAATAAAGTGAATCGTTCAAACATTTTCAGATCATTAAGAATCATCGTAACATTCAAATAAAAATATACAATGAAAATAATTACAAAAATGGACGAATTTGAAGCGTATAGGACTGTAGGCTAAACAATTATTTAGGAAGGTTTTTTTTCACATTAGCTCCACACAGAAGACCTTGAGGAAAAATAATCCTCATGGCCTATGTCATCTTTGAGGGTGCTGTATGGATGGTCATTTTATGGTAAGTAAGAAAAGATATTTCTGGGAAGAAAGAAGGTATGAGGGGTGGGTAGGAATCTGGGGATTAATGTGCCAAGGAGTGACAGACGTATTCCACTACGGTGCAAGGCGATGAGTCAAGAGCTACCGGCTGAAGAGGTTAACAAGTCTCCAGATCTGGCCCACCACGCAGTATGTGAGCAAACGCATCCGCCGCTAAGACCTAGATAAACCTCACCCCATGAGCCCAAGCTACTACCTCACCTACCAAGTCACCAAACGTAGTGAACTACTTGAAACCTACCAATTAGTTATCAGTTATCCAATAAATGATACCCTTACCCGTTTCCCAAAATGTGGTTGTTTTTGAATAAATATTTAGTTAAGTTTTGGGTAACCTCCTACTTGGAACTCCCCACTGCAAAATATTGAAACGTAAACATCCTTCAATATTATAAGCTGAAATTGCAATCCCGAGAAGTAAATGACTTATTCACCAATCTTTCAAGTCCTCAAACTGCAATAAACATGTAACTTCTGACGACAGGCCAGATTAGGTAGAATGTTTTATTTATGAAACAGTAGGTATGTAGCGTGTATGCTTTGCGAATGCATCAACAACGTTGGTAATGTGACTCATCGGAGTTGATAAATAAATAATTATTCAATTGAAGGATACTCCAAACCATACGGACGTATGAATTCTTCGCAAGTGTGTTGGCGTATTAAAACTTAAGTTAATTAAATGAAGACACCATGAGCGAAACTCAATCAAAAATCTGGAAACAGAAAAATCAGAAAAAGATATTGGCACCTGTGGGACTCAAACCCAGGACTTCTCAGAGGTGCCAATATCTTTTTCTGATTTTTCTGTTTCCAGATTTTGGATTGAGTTTTGCTCATAGTGTTTTCATTTAATTAAATATTACAATTTGAGGTTTAACTCATAAAAGTTAAAATAAAAATTAAAATAATAAAACTTTTTACTCTTTAACAAAAATTTAAATTGTTCCTACTTTGTGATCATTTATAAAAACAGTAGCCAAAAAAACATGAAAAAAATTAGCTGAGCTTAACATAAAATGACATAAAACGAATTGGTCTCATTGGCGAATTGGTTAAGGGGCTGAGTCCGATAAGACAAGATCCTGGATTCGATTTCCTGTTGCGACTGTTTTCTTTTTTTATATTTCTGTCTTGTTCGGTTTCATGTTTCGTTTATATTTATCGGTATTGCCTTCTTCTTCAGCGATATGTTACATTGATGGGTACAACCTTCAAAATATATTAAAAAGTTATGCCAATAAAATTAAAAAAAAAAAAACTTAAAAATCATACGAAAGCGATGTTTTTTAATTTTTCTCCCCTGCGCCTGCGTTCAGAGTCATATCTTCTCCAAACTTAGAAAACAGTGTTTATCTGAAGTGACAGCAGACTTCTAATAGTTACTATTTTGTACAATAAGACATTTAATCTATAATAACAACAAGATATACTCGTATAATACCTACAAGAAGAATTATTTTGCCGCCCTAAAATAAATTCCTTTCTATGTCCTCTAGTAGAGTAAACTCCTACATCCAACCCTGTGGTTCCGCCAAGTATTCCAATCCTTTTTCCCCGGCTTATTCCTACGGGGGTGGTTCGCCAGCCTTGGGGGATGGCGCCGCTTTGGTGGGGTGTACAGAGTACAGTGTACCGAACACCCCCCGGGCCCGGAGAGCAGGGGGAGGGCGGAGGCATATACTGGCTGTTTATGTGTCCTGAATAGCCAGTTTATACACTGGCTCCCGCGCCGTTCTCATTCGCTTCATTATTATTGGGCGATTCGGGCGCTCTGGGGTATACCATCGGATTACCTCGATTGCTCTTTGAGGTAACTTATGAAACGGCGGCGGTGATTCGGGAATTCCAGCCCTTTTGTCAACCCTACTCCTTGATCCAGACGCAGACGGTAAGGACGATTATGATAAGTTCCGTCGATTGAATCGGATTGACGGATCGACGAATCATTTGTTAACGAGATGACTCAATCGGGACTTCGAAAGGGGTAATTAAATGGCATTCTCTGAAATCGATACGAGATTCACATAGGTTTTTGTCGATTTGGGATTTTTATGTTGAATTGGATGGATTGACGAACCTCTTACTAACGAGATGACTCAGTCAAAGCATCGAAAAAGGGTAATTAAACGACATTCGCTAAAACTTTTGAGATTGTCACGCGGACTGGATGGTTCGACGAATCTTTTATTGATGAGATTACTAGGTGCCTAAAACTGAAGCAGACAAGAACTGAGCTGTTTTTTGTTGATTCCGGATTCTTTCGAGGATTTCTGCTTAATTTAGTAGTTTTATAAATGCCATGTCTTAATCAAGTTTATTCAAGTTGGTAATTAGTATTTAACGACTCTATACAACCACCCTTTTAATTGGTTGAGTTGAGCAGTATACAATGAGAGTCGTTAATCTTGTCAACCTCGTTGAAACAATAAATTTATCAAATTCCGTATACAAATACAAAACTAAAATAAAATCGTATCAAATTAAATATTTAAAGTACCTACCAACTAGGAACTTGTAGTGACTACTTATAAATGATTTAAAATGAACAGGTTTCGATCTCTACATTTGTTATGAATAATTATGAGTTCTGATGATATAGGTAGGTACCACACACTAGTTTGTTGGATTCCTGGTAGGACCTTTAATTTTCCTTATAAGTATGTAATTACCTTTTCTTTTATATAGTTTACCTTTAACTGAGCTTTAATTTTTCAAATTACGGAATAACGGTCTTCGTGGTCGATGGGTAAGGCTCTCAATTATCAATCTGAAAGTTGTGGATTCAAATCCTGGCGTGTGCAAATAAACGTATTTGATTAATTTCTGTTATTTCACAATTAATGAATAAAAAAAAATATTTTGTTTGTTTGAGGCACGTTCCATAGTGTAAAATATTCTTGGTATTGCACTAGTTTAAGACCACGATTTAGAATTAAAAAGTTGCTTGAAATGGCTTTAACCTTGTGTATTGAACAGATCTTAACAGCCAGGTGCTTCCCCAACTTCCTCTTCCCATCTCCTTTCCCTTCCCACTTCTTCAAACTCACAACGTACCCCAATGGTGCCGTAGTCTCACTGACTCCAGATGGGAGCAGTTGGGACCCTTGTGCGGTATTCACGGTTTCTAACTATCTACTTACCTGTATAGGTATATACAGTATGTACACATCCATATACTTACGTTGTTTTGAAAGTGTTTCAGATGTTTGTAACTGTTATTATTTATTTAAGAATAATACAGTCCCTCCATAAAGCATCCCAAGATACGATCACTACGAACGTATTCATATTTCAAGCTAAGGTTTATTACGTTTTCATAATACGTAATTATTCATAAAGCTTACCAAAAGTTAATTCCGAGCGTAATTACAATCAGTTTAATTGCCTGGAATTTACATATCAAGATTACATAATGAATTCGGCCTATTTGGAGTAATAAGGCCAAATTATTGTTAACAAAGAATAAGACTGTAATCAAATTGCAAACTCCGGAAGGTGGAGCTTTTTCCATGTTTATTTTTACCTGGCTAAGCGCTTATAGGAGAATATTATAGATATTGATTATTCATGAAATTTTCTATAAATTAGTGATAATCGTCAAGTACTTTACCATCTGAAAAGCGTACTTCCTAGTTGAAGGGTTTTAAGTAGAAATGCATTTTTAACCATTTTTATCTTACAAACATCTTATGAACCTCATTTTAATATATTTTTTTCATTCATACATTCACTTTTCGCTTTTCAGTATTTTCATGGGTAGTATTTGAGAAAATATTGTTTTTAACGTCATCACGAAAACTAAGTTTTTTTTACAATAGCTCCACACAAAAGGCCTTGAGAAAAAAATTCCCGCAGGGCCAATGTCATATTTGGGGAAGCTGTGTGCAGGCTCTTTTTAGGGAAAGGATGGAGAGGAAATTCTGGGAAGGAAAAAATATATGATGGATGGGTATGAGGGTCAATGTGTTCAGGAGTGACAGACATATAAATTGATCCATCCTCCTGCGGTGCAAGGTGATAGGTCGAGAGAGTCCGGCTGGAGAGGTCAACGGGTCTGTTAAGTCTTCCCTGAAGCGGCCTATGACACAGTCGAATCCGCCGCCAAGACCTAGACCCTAGACAAACTTCACCCAATCCCCATGAGCTCAGGCACCTTTGCTAAGACAACAAACTTCGCGAACCTGGGGTGACCTATGGCAATCCAATAAATAGTTTGTTTGTAATCATAATTATTAATGGAACCTAATTGGTTCATCACGTATTAATTTTAAATTGTAAATATCTTATTTGAGTTTTTGAAATTACAGTTTTGTAAATGTTCATTGAAATAATTTTCAAAAAAAAAATATTGCATACTTAATCACCTCTTTGAATTATTCAGTCAGATCCAATTAAGAAAATGTGCCACTTAAATTCAAAGCAAATTTGAGTTCATTGAACCAGATTTAACGCAGAACTAACTAACTCACAGGACAGATAACCAAAATTACTCAATATGTTTGATTTTTAATACTAGGATATCGTATCACGTTCTTCCACGAATCCAATTTTGGATAAAATCAAGAATTGCACCAAACCCTTTCATGACTTAAAGTATTGCTCTGATTCCAGTTGTCTCTACCTCGGCTAAGGGAATACTTGTTTGTTTGTTAAAACTATCGCGTCCCGTAGTAGGCTATCAGGGGTCTAATGTTGATAAAAGATGTATTTTTAACATTTTCAATTTACAAGGCAAAGCGTATCCGCTTTCAGGCATACCCTTCCTTACGCGCTGCTAAGCGAGTTCAGCCACGATTCGACCCGATCGAATTGCAAATAGAACCTGGTCATAGAATACTAAGTATGTACTCGTGGACAGGGGCTGGAAACCATCCGTCTTTAGAAAAAATATTTTTTTAATTGACAATCGTCCGCGTAATCTGAAGGTAGGTATCTACAGGTAAATCATTTAAACGACCCTTGCTTGTACCTATGTATATATACAGGGTATCAAGGGACGTACTTGACATGCTTTAAATAATTCCTGACATTGCTTGGAGTAAAAACATATATGAAATTTTGATCTCGGGCGAGTTTTAGATTTTTTTTTTAAATTTCTTTCTTCAAAATCAAACAAACAATAAAATTTCCACACATGGTCCACATATTTCCGACCAACCTCTCACCACGCCCCTAACTGTTCATCACCTACTGATTGTTTATGTTTTTGGTTGAAAAAATATTTAAAATGTTACCGAAGACCAAAATTTCACTAACATTTTAATCCAAATAATATCAAAAATCATTGTTTAAAATACGTGAAGTGCGTCCCTTAACATCCTGTATATACGTAATTTATTTCATTTAATAATAATTTCAGTAAGCTAAAGAATGAAACAAAAAAATTAAAACGAACTTTCTCTATTTTGTTATTGAAGAGTATTATTTTCCAATGTACATTTGTTACTTAAAGCTTAAATTTTTCCGCGACGGGTTTTGACACAACCGTGTCATTCAAACTTTAAGTAACAAAATTAAAACTTTAAGTAACAAATGTACATTGGAAAATTAAACTATTCAAAAACAAAATGTCTAGAAATTGTTACATAGTTAATGCTCAAGAAATACAAAAAAAGAACTTTCTCTAATTTGTTTATAAACTTCGTTACGCACCGGGGATCTTTTGGCGTCTGCGGGGCAAGAGAGGACTAGGGGCGGGTGCTCAAAACTAGCTCCAAAATGTTTTGAAAATTTTTATACTTTCGTTTTGCACTAAGACATTGAAATGTTTCTTCTTTGCCCTGCTAAGTCACCAAACGTAGCAAACCGCTTAGGTTGACCTATGGCAAGGATGATCCAATAAATGGTTTTTGGGGCGCCGGCACCCATACCCTCCTCCCAAATAGATCAACGAAATGAAATAAATCAACTTCCACTAGTGTCTATAACTCTAATTTACATATAATAATACCTACTCTCATTTGCACATTACGCAATTAATGCACAATTAACTAAATAAATAATTTGTTATGATAATTTATTTGTTTAAATTCATATGTTTACTTGTGATAGCCTACTTGCTTATCAAACTTTTTTGTCTTCAATAATAATTATAAAATCACTTGTCATCAAATCGCAATTAAATTAATCATAATCGATTAAAAGTTAATAATAATAATTTCCTGTCAACATAAAATTTTATAAATATTATAATTTAATGCTTGTTTCAATAGAATGTATACAAAATACATAATCATTGACCTACAAGCCGTTGAAATAAAGTTTAGCTTCATATTGACTACAGCAACAACCTGAGCATTATAAATTATTAAACAAATAAATATATTTACTCATATCGACTTGTATACAGCATTTTTTTTCTTGTGTGAAATCCATTTCAATGGTTTCAGACCCCTTCTCCTAGGGAGGGCAAGAACTGCGGGCGAATTACAATGTCATTCTCCGGAGCTTTCCAATTGCTCAGACGTAATTATTGCATTGGATTTTAGTATCAGACCATGAATTTAGGGCGTTATAATGGTTTTGTTTCCATGAAATCATAGCTAGAGCAGAACTGAATTTGGGAATACGCAACTTACCAATAGGTAAAAACTATTTTAATTGTAGGTGGTATTAGAACTGAGGGCATTGTTCTATATAATCATAGAATAATGAATAACACAAGAAGTGCTTTGTGGGCGTGTTTCGTGACCAAAATATTGATGTATTTTAGGAAGATTTTAGGTCCATACAAAATTATATCTCACCATGAATACGAAATTCATTTTATTATTTCTTAATAGATTTTTTTTATTCCAAAAATGTGGAATAAACGGTCAGATATAGGTACATTCAATTGATTTCTACCACTGTAAAATTCGGAAGTATGATTATTTTTAATGAGGGCGGAAAATTTCACAAATAACCGAATGCTTAAAAATTTCCTAGCTGTCAAGGCTGAAATTTAAAGAACACTCCAGTGGCTAAAGTTTAAGCAATATCTTGATTGTTTCCATTAATTTATGTTCTAAGTAGTTAGTTGTGCATAAGTAGGCGGGTGAAATTAATATTTTCAAAATAAAATGGATTATATCATATAAATCAAATTTTTGTAATTTATCCTCATCTGCATGCAGGGGCTCCATCAAAAACTATAGGTTATAACCGAATTAAATTCTAGTTCACTGACTTGAAGTGAAATTAAGTTAAAGCATGTAATTAGTGTAATTGGAAGGTTATGATTTTGATTGGTGTCTCGGACAGGAAATGTGATTATTCTTCATTTCCTTCATGAAAAAATTACCTACTATGTTTGAGTTTGTTCCTACATGGGTCCATGTAGATGATTACTTACCGGCTGTAATTATTGTAGCGGCAACTGGAAACTAGTTTTGTATGGAACCACGAAATTAAATTAAAATCACTGACGTTATGTACAGGTTTAAAAGGCCATTAAAAAGCTTTTGAAAGCTGTACATCATTGATACGACAATCTACCTGTTAAGAATTACGTGATAAATCCTTCTAGACCATGGTATCTCTATAAATCTTCGTGAAGCTATAAATTTTATACTTAAAGCTTGTATTTTGGGGGAAAAGCTTATATTTTTTATTAAGATTTGAAGTGGACTTACCTAGGTATCTCGAGGCGAGGGAGCACGGATCTCTCACTCTTGTAAGGCGCATATGGATATAAAATTTATTGTTTTTTTTACCGTTTTCAGTATATTCATTTTCATCCTGATTTTTCTGATGATGATTTTTCTCTCTCACATCCTTTGATTCCACACTCGGACTGTATCGGGTAATATCGCCAAGAGAATACAGTAAGCAAAAAGCTTTCAATAAATTCCGTTCTAATACGTTGTAATAGCGGGATGGAAAATTACGCGATCGGGATCAAATTTCGCACATATCTTAAACGCAAAACTCTAATCACGCATGCGCAATGACAGTATGAAGAAGGCAGAAAGTGTGTTATTTATTTATTTTGGTACAATAACTTACATTTTATAACAAATTTGGATAATTTTGGACTCACTGGGTGGCTTAATCATGCTGAATCTCTCCGTTAATAAAACGAAATTCAGTAAGATTAAGTAATAAATTTTAATAAAATACATAAAGGCGTTAATGAAAAAAAAATCGGCACATGTTATGAGGTACGATTGTGTATAATAAAGTGTGTTTTATAATGGTAAATGTTTTATTATTTTATATTATAATTTTTTTTTGTAACATTTCCTTTTTTGTTCCATAATTTTGTTTTAATTTTGGATCGGAATTTGTTTTTGTTTTCCTCATCTTTTTGTATCAAGAGAAAGATTGTTGAATACTTTTATTGTCTGGTATTTATGGTATCTTTTTTAAAGCTTGTGTTTACCGTTGTTTAAGTTATGGGTAAAGTATTGAACATCTTTGACTCACCCTGATATATTATTTTTTTTTAAATCAAAGAAAAAAAATAAGATTTTTTTTATTTTTGATAGGTAGGTTAAGTACAGCATACTACTGCTCCTATTGGCGGTTTTCGTGACGAAAAATTCGCCAACGTGCCTAGTTGATTTAATGTTATTAACAATTTCTTCTAACTTTCCATAACCTATAATCAAAAAATATTTCCCGATTGCTTTCACGAATCAGAGCCTATTACTAGTTTCAGCATTCGCCTGAAAGGATACCACACCCACGCAGGTTCCCCGGAGCTGGTTATAAATCTCAGAGTGTCCACCGTATACCGTATAGTTAGTTTGACCCAAAAAGCCGGCTAGCACTTCCCCTTTCCTGAAATACGGACCCACCGACCTAGAAGGATTAACAACGTTCTGGTGGCTGGTAGGTACTGTAGGTAGGTGCTGGGTACAGCCGACTTCTACTTGAGTTGAGAGGGACTGTGGCTAAATGGTGAAGGGCGTTGCCCCTGGGCTTCAAGCATGGTGGCTTTCGAATTAAAAAATAACAATCATAATAATAATAATCCTTGCTTCAAATTTCACAAAATAAAAGAAAATCATTCCACTAATTTGATAAATTACACATTCTTTTTTTATACCTATCTAATATTAACTTCGCAACGGAAGCTATGGGATATTTTTTTTCAAGGCCCGTCATCTTTGGGGATGCTATGTAGAGGGTCTTTTTCAAGAATGTAAAGAGTGAACTTGGGTCTTGAAGAGATGTTGTAGGAGTTTAATGGACATTAGTATATTACTGGTATTTATTATTATTTTTTTAACTAGGTTTTACAAAACTGAGAAAATTCGGATTGAATTTAAAGAAACTATCATTTTTACATATTTGTTTGTTATATGTGTAAATTTCTAATGCTTAAAAAGAATTATAAAAAAATACAATAATTCCCATCAGTATCGAATTTGGATAATGTTTTATGACTCTATATCTTCAGCCAAACTTCCTACAACGATAAAAAACACATTTTATTTATTTATAAATTACATAATTTCGAAATCCAATTGAACATTTATGTAAGAAATTTTGCTTTTGGATCCCCAAATCACGAATAGTGCCAATTTTTAACAAATTTCGGGGTTCAATTCCCGGCGTGAGAAAATAAATTTTATTTGAGTAATTTCACATTTTAATTCATTTAAAATAATATGGTTCAATGACATCTCAGAATCAACTCAACTCAACTCAACACCTCTTTGAAAAGTCATTAAAAGCTATGTATTTTTTTTATATAGCCCCTAACTTAACCTAACGTATCCTATTTAACCGATTTTTTAAAACATTTTTTTCATTCCTTTTAATGACTTTTCAAAGGATGTGTTGAGTTGAGTTGATTCACAGTTGTCCGATCACCGTTTTTTTCATAGCCTTATCAATTATTTAGTGTCAATAATTATTGTAAATTAACAAGCGCGGTTTTTATAAGAAAAAAATTACCCCGTTCGATAATATATTATAAGTACCTACATCCGCCGGCCGCCAATGACCGCAAACGACCTTCCGTGTACCATCCACTGTACATAGAATGCTATAACGTAGTACCTACTTATTATATTATAATACCCGCAGCCGAATATAATTCTCTCCCCTCCCATCGAGTTATTGATCGCAGCGAGCAGCCAGCAGCGAGCACAGAGGCACTGGGTTACCGACGATGCGATGCGGTCCGGCCTATAAATAATATGGAAATTATTTGGGAAATCAATTCAGCCCGGCCGGTCACCGGTCAGGCCAACGCGCAGGAGTTACGTGTGAGCTCACCTTTACACGCGGCTAATTTAAACTGGGCTGCTGCTAGCTGCTTGATGTTTTTTATTACTTTATTTTGAAAATGAAAAATTATCAGTTATAGTAATTTAAAAAAAATGTGTCTGCACACTTAAGCCGCCGCTATCCGAATTTCTACTGATTTCTTACATATCTCCCTTAAACATTTGAAGTTTTTAAGCTCTTAAAAAAATATATGTTATTTTTGAAGATAATATAGATACGTTCCACGCCAAAACGCAAATTATATGAAATTCCCTTGATAGGAAAAATTGCAAAGTATGCTCCGAAAATTATTTAAAACAAGTCTATTTCTATTATTTTACAAGTTATATTTGTGAAAAAATTCACAATGTTTCAATAAATGTCACAATTTTTCTTTAAATGATACTTAAGATATCTTCCACGAGATTTTCGCTCTATTTTAAACGATAATTTTCGCTTCAATTTTATCATTGAAAATATTAGCTCGCTCTGTCCAACATTCGTATTTACATATCTCTCCATCTTCTTCTTTTTGAGCTGGTAAGCGTCACCTAAACTAGTTCTAAAAATGTTATTGAGGGTGTTGGTTAGTAGGTACTCTAAAGAATTTTAAGAAAATACGCGATATTTATAGCATTTTCAAGTTTTTATTCATTACGGCAGTGATATTTTCAATTTCAATTTGAAAGGATTTGGATTTCGTCGCCCCGGAAACCATTTGTTGGATAACCAACACCCTTATCATGAATCACCCAAAGGGGGTTCTCCACTTTTGTTGACTTAGCAAGAGTGCTTGGGTGCGTGGGGTGAGGATTGACTGTGAGAAGTCTTGGCGACGAATGCGTCTGCCCACCTACTGTTTGGCGGGCCGGATCTATCCCGGACTCCGGTCGGACTCTCTCAACGCATCGCCTTGTACCACAGTGAGAGGCTTTGATTCGTACGTCCGTCACTCCTGGATGTATTGACCCCCAGATTTCTTCCCACCCCTCATATGTTTTCCTTCCCAGAACTTTCTCTTCTTCCGTTCCCTAAAAAGATCCTCCACACAGCATACCAAACGATGACATAGGCCCTGAGGGAGTTTTTTCCTCGGGACCTCCTGTGTGGAGCTAGAAAAATAAGCCGGTAGGTGACATATTCACCTACCAATTACAAATATATTGAAAAATTTAATAATGGTTTTTATCAGGTCTACTTATCAAATATTTAAAGAATAATTATTCTCAATTATAGATAATAAAAATTTTAAAATACCCTCTCTACAATTTTGTTTTAAATCTTCTAGATGCATATAATATCGGGGTCACGGTTCAAAAATATCGATTCACGTATATTATCTTACTAATTTTGAACAAGTCTTATCATTTAATTATGTAATATATTTGAGAAATAATCACCAACAATGCACATAGCAACTAAAACGGGGTCATCCAGGCGCGAATTTCAGCTATCACCAACCATAATAAAGTTTAGAAGAAAAAATACTGATTTTGCTATGGCATGATTCATCTCACCGTAACCTGCACCCAAATCTATCATGCATTTTCATAAAAACACAGCCAAACAGTCGAGTAGAGAAATATATAGAAAAAATTTTTTTTAATCTTTCTCTTTCATGAATCAATGAATTTATTTTTTTCTTTATGTCTTCAATATGTTAACATTTTAATTGTTTATTTGACATTCCCAGTAGCTTTATTAATACTAATTTACTACTTAGTTCTTTTGTTGCTTTTATAACCTGGTATTTGACTGTGAGCCTGAGAATTATGTAAATGGAACTTGTGCCTTAATTCATTTAGTATTATGTTTTATAAAAATCAGCATTTACCTACCTTATACGAACTGAACCTGTCAATTTGACTGTCTTTTTTTAAATTTTTTTAAAAATTTAAAAAAATATATTTTTATTTATTTATTTATTATAAATACAAAGTAATACAATATGACAACAAAAATAAAATATTATACAGAAAAAGAAAAGTCCCAATAAACTACTTTTAAGCAGTTTGTCGATGGGTACTTTTACCTTGAAGATATAAATAAACTCATTTTACTTTGTTATGAAGTTAGAATTTTTGTGTTATTCTAATACAAATTATTTCTTTCGGCGAGCCAATTCTTCAACATAATATTTGTTTTACCATTTGTACATTTTTTTAATTTTGGCAGGTAACATATTTAAGCAATTAGGTATCATGTAGTCCAGCGTTCTTTGTCCATATTTGTTTAAATGCTTAGGTACAATTAGTCCTTCATTAATACGGGAAACATTTCTTATTGGACGTTGACCGTCAATGTATCAAATAAATAAATAAATTTTGAAACCAACCTACTCTCTGACCTATTAAACGATGAAAAATACAAACTCTCTTATTTTTTTGACAGTTCAATGGGTTTTTGCATAAAATAAAGAAAAAAACTAGAAGTGCTCCTCATACAAATTTAAATGGAAACAAATAAAGTGCCATTTAGCCCAATAGCACAACGCTGCGTCTCACTTGGTCGCACTTATCTGACATCATAGATCTCCATCCCATTTGAATTTCGTAAACACATTTTGTATTCGAAATTTAAGCCTCGATTAGGCAAATATTTGAATCACGAAACACGCTCACAAGGCACTTCTTGTGATATTCTTTATTTCATGGGTTTTATGAAAAAGATAATTAGAACTGAAAAAAAGTTGCGTTGACCTAGTAGTCGTAGTGAGTACAGGATGGGCAAAATAAGAATTGCAAATTTCATAACAACACGACAAACCTCACCGTTTTCGTTGTTTTAGAGAGCCATAGGTAAAAGCACGTATTCTGCTTTATAGTTAAGATTACAATTAAATGGTGAGTCAACCCTCTGAGAAGAAAAAAATCACAAAGCCCCGCCGAGATCTTTTATCATCAAGACGCGCAGGTAGGTAGGTAACTGCCTACCGCTGACAGATCCGTCGTTGTCTCTCCTTTTTTCTCACAAACGACGCAGTATAAGAGAAGGAGAGGTTATAACGGAGCTCTCAGCGGCAGGACCAAAACAGGCAGGTACTTCTTGCCTTCCCTGGTAAGATTGTTCGCGCTTTCCTCTTTCGTGTTTTTGCCTTATTCTCTCCTCACATAAATCTCGGTCTCGTGTTGGGTAAGTTTGTTGTCCCGGCCAACCTTCCTCGTGCAGCGCCGGGTCCGTAAATAATGTCCGGGAGATAGCAGCCATTTTGAATCTGATGTGTGTTTTCGTTATGGCAACAGCTAACAGTGCGAGTATCTTATTTAAGTTACTTTTGACACCTTGCATGTGCTCCAATCTCGCAAACAAATTATGGAGGCGAGCCACGAACACGACCGTAATATTACTGTTTCAATAAATATTACTAAAAAAATCATATACAGTTCAATTATTCACATATTCTTTTCAAATAGAAAATTCTAAAGCATGCCAGAAAACAAGTGCTCTCTGTGTACTTTCAAAGCTTTGCTAAGCAATCATCTATTGTTCACGCAGATATTGAATAGGATTCTCTCACTCATATACATAAAGGTACAAGTGACGTGTATTAGTAGATAATACCTATGTTGATAACATGCCAGGAGTAAAAAATGACATGCATTGGTAGAGATTGACATATATACTCGTAAGTAATTATTTAACTTTGCAGGTGGCCAAAAGAAGAACTAAAGTTTAAAAAAGCGGAAAGAACTAAAAAGCAATGTTTTGTTAAATGTGACATTTTTTTCTGTTGGGTTTTTTAATTTTTGTTTTTATTTTTGTAATAAAAAAACATAATAACACACAAAAATATTAATATGGTATGCATAATTTATCTACTGCATTATTGTAGAGATTTTGTCACCAAACAAAAAAGTTTTAACACCGAAAAGACTGAAAAACCCTCAAAATTAAAGATATTTCCAGTATCTACTAAGACTGGTTGCTGCAAGATTAATTATTCGTATTAGCATCGCGGAAAATGGTAAGAGCTTATTAATATTTGATTAATTAACTTAACTATTTATTATTTATTTTTCGGATGGAATTCAATGATTAAATTCATAAATTTTACATATTATAATGATACGGACAAAAATATTGGTTCTATGTTAGTCCTGGGACTAATTTTACTTCTATCCTCGAAATCTACAATGGCAACGCAACTAAACGCAAACATTGCCGATCTCTACGAGAAAATATTTATAAATAAATCCACTTCGTAGTAGATGTCTAGTAAACTGCGTCTGAGTGAGATTTCCTAGAGTACTGTTTTCTGTAATCTACAAGTTCATTATTCACTAATTATCGCCTTTTAATATTAGCATATCGTTCATACTTCTTCAACTAGCGTCGATTAGATTTTTCTTTATTTGTGTTTTTTTTTTCAAAACACGTGCTGTCTTACTTTTGCTTTTCTTTTAACTCTTTTGGTTCTACTGCATATAAACATGAGTTCCGGAGAATATGAACAGCCATTGTGGTAGGCTGGTTATCTTTTCCATTTTTTTTTGTATTGCCACATAGGTACTTTCATTTTGCATGTAAGTACCTACTGCAAAATAGTTCAAACAGCTCCCAAGAGTGGAGCCAGTGAAATAATATAACCTCAGTCGTACTGAGTCAGCCGGTTTTAATGTTTGTTTTTTATACCAAATATAATAAATCTCTTTCTGTCTGTATCCATTACATTCTGAATTATAAATGATCGTGATCTAACACTTATTCTTTATCTTTAAAAGCCATAAACAAGCGTTTAAATTATACAAATTATCGCATCCGTACGTGAAGATTTTAAACGCGAGGTTTGTTTGTTTAGAATCGCTCACACGTTCGTTTGTTGTTCCGGCTTCTGACGTCTGCAATAAATTTCGCAGTCTTTACTTTATTTTAATTAAATTAAACATTTAGTTTTAGAAAGTACAGCAGTCTTTAAATTAAAAATAAATGAAGTGTCAGAGAACCGAGCTCCAGAGAGTGAGAGGTCCCATTCAATGAAGCATTATTCGTACGCCGGCGAGTTTTGTTTTGATCGAAAGGCCGAATTATTTCGGGGCCGATAAATAAAACAGAAATGTGCAGTGTAAGCCGAGATAAAAGGCTTGTGATTTTTCCCCGCCAGCGAGTCGCTGATGCGTTAAGTGTACGAAGATTGAAATATGAATCCCGCCACTGAAATCTTGATGAGACTTTTTAGATTTTTCCCACAAATCAATTAATAACTAAGCGAACGGACAATAAAATACGTGAAAAGTTATCTCGCAAGAAACGTTCGCCGGTTTTGTTGTGTAGATATTTTCCGTCTAGTGTCAAATAAATACGTTTCATTACGTCATTGAAATAACTTTGCATAAAATTACTTCAGTAGTATTTCTCAGTTTATAATGCTCTTCAAATAAACGAATGGAATGGTGTTTACCTAGTTTTGATAGACATAAGGAATAAATGTTTGTGTATTAAAACTTGCGCTTAGTAATGAAGAACATTTACCTAAGTGCCACACGTTCAACTGAAAAATGTGCCATGTGTTCTTTAAATGCACGCTTCTGCAAATACCTCGCTTCTAACCTTGGTGCTGGAGCCATAAACTATGTATATCTACTCATAAAAACACTTTTCCATATCTGAATTAATTCAAGTTTCCGTAGCAATGAGACATGCTTGCATTATTCCTTACTATGAAGTGTGGTAATTCTTTTCAGTTTTTCACGCTGCAAAAATACTCTACATTTGTTTGAATTTATCTCTTGAACTATGCATAATTATTCATGATTCCGTGTGCTTCGGGCTTTGAAAGGGATTTAACAAGATTGTCAATGGTACTGAAAAATGAGCCCCTTTTGAGTCTAGTGAGTAAGTGATTCAGACTACCAGTATAGCTAAATTGTACTCACATGCACAAAATTAACGACATAATTCGTGCATTCATGAAACTATGCTCATACACTTTCTTTGCAGTATAAATTAAGATCTGCAGAGTCCGTCCAAAAAACGTACAACTCTTCTCGGGGGGTAGCGGGATGGGGGAATGTTAGGAAAATGCATTTTTACAAACTAGGTCGAGTGATGTATAATTTACTATCTTGCTAAATCGACCGAAATCATTCCTAAGTCGATATCAATAGTTAGTGAGATAAATACGTTTTTATAAAGAAACGTGAAAAAAAGCGAGGATTAGCCTCCTACAAGGATGTTCCATCACATTTTTTGGGTAGACTTGCAGATCTTTCTTTAGCATGTCCAGTTCATGAATGCACG
This sequence comes from Glyphotaelius pellucidus, assembly GCA_936435175.1. Classification (NCBI taxonomy): domain Eukaryota; kingdom Metazoa; phylum Arthropoda; class Insecta; order Trichoptera; family Limnephilidae; genus Glyphotaelius; species Glyphotaelius pellucidus. Next base: position 5,660,525 of record OW386552.1, on the reverse strand, counting down.
AATTTTTTTCATTTATCAACGAGTACCAAACGGTATTATCAGTATCTTTAGGGACCGCTTCATTTGCATTGTTAACAAATGCAATAACTGATGTAATTTGAGTGATTACCTTAACAGATGTCCAGTTATTGTGAAGAATTATATTTTTACTGAAGAAATGTTATATTACTTATTATTGTTTTTAGATTTTCACGGTGAAAAGTATTTTCGTTATTTATTTTTGGCGTGTTATGCCATGTTGTACTACCTCCTTCTGTAGCCGACGTTTCGGACAGCGATACAATGTCCGAAACGTTGGCTAAAGAAGGAGGCAACACGGCATAACACCCCAAAATTAATAATGAAAGTTATTTATTATTCTTACGTATTAATCTAAATCAGATGATGACGTACCTAGTAGGTGTCTGGCTTTTTCAAAAGTCGTCACTATTGATAGTCAAACCCATTACTAGCAATTTCATAATTTTTGTGGTCCCTCACTGTAGTAAATTTAAAAATTCCACCCCGGGACGAAGTGAAAAAACTAAGAAATTTTAATACCGGAAATTCATCATTTCATCTTCGCTGGTTTTTTAACAGCGTTCCCCATTGACCTAGTATACCCTAGACAAGCCGTCTCATAGTAAAAATCAGAAAAAAATAACCCCAAGTAACAGTAATTTCGCAATAAAACTCTCCTTCGAATTCCGCCGTCTTGCATGCGAATTGTCGGCAATATAAAACTGAGCACCGACTAATCCCATTGTGTGATTTGTCGAACTAACACTGCAATAGGTGATCACGTTTTGCATGCGTGACGTTTCGACAAGCCGTGTTGTATAGAAATGGTTTTCAAAGTGGGGATCGCGAGACATTCATAAATTCAATTAGACAAAAATATTTTTTTACTTTATTATGACAAGCGATTCAATTTCGGAGGCGAGTATGGGTACCGCCGCCTCGGGAACCATTTATTGGATAACCAACGCTTCTGCCATAGGTCACCCCAAGTGGTTCGCTACGTTTGGTGACTATGCAGGGGTGCCCGGGTTCATGGATTGAGGTTTGTCCGGGTCTTGGCGGCGGATGCGTCTGATTATTTTTAAATTTTATTTTTCTGATGAACCGTATGGCTCGTTGTCAACCACCAAGCAGCAATTTCGTCGAAGTGTCCTGTTGAAAGCGGTGTACACTGCAAACCATACTTTAGATTCGTGTACAAAAACTTGTACACAGTCCCGTATATGTATATATTGATCATGAGTTTTAAAATAAAAAAGAAATCCATTCATCGTTTGCTTGAAAATAATTACGAAAAATTGACCCTTTTACCGCCCACGCACCGTGGGCTGCCCAGGTTGGTCGCTTATCATTAACACAGTGATGAGCAACCAGCAGTCCGCAAGCCCTTTTACTGCTTTCCGGACTTTTGACTACAAAAAATATCAAAAAAATTGCGCTAAAAAATATTCAAAGGCTTCTGTTCTGTTTTGCAAAATGTCTTAGCCGAAAACTATAATCTTTCTTAAAAGTTTTGAATCAGCTGCTCAATCATTAAGTTTTTTTTGTGTATAGGTAATAATTAAAAAATGACAGAAATTCGTAGTTAATTAAAGCCCGTTAGTAAGCGCTCAAAAAGAAGAGGAAGGTGAGATATGTAAATACGAATGTTAGAGGGAGCGCGAAAACGATAATATTTAAGCGAAAATTGTGAAAATGTTTAATAAAACATGACTCGTTTAAACTAATTTAAAATAGAACCAAAATCTCGCGGGAAATGTCATAGCTTTAAAGAAAAAAATGAATTATGATTTTTTTCATATATATAACTTGTAATGTAACAAAAATAAAGTGCTTATAATAATTTTCGAAATATACGATTATACGATTTTCTTCTATCGGAAGAATTTCATTCAATAACCGTTTCGGCGTGGCAAATGCATAGATATTATCGTCAAAAACAACACATATTTTTTTAGAAACTTAAAAACTTAAAGTGTTTTAGAGAAATATGTTTTAAAACGGTAGAAATTCGGAATGCTATGGCTTAAGATAGGTTAACTTTCGACCTTAATTGAAGAATAGTGCAGCGGTTTTTTGTTAAGATCTGCGTTTAATGTATTTTAAAGGTTTCCGTTTTATACAAACCGGGTCGCGTTTTTAAAAAGTTTAAAAACCACTGCCATATCGTGATGCCAGCCCTTCGTCTATGTGTTAGTATCGGTGTGTGGTGACGTCACAAGCATTTGGGTGATTAAGTGACGTCAGAATCTTTGCTTGCCAAAAAAATAATACGTCAATATTATTACATTTATTAAAACGCTGTCTTAAAGCTATCGGTAAGGCATAATTTTTTTTATGTATTCAGAAAGCTGGTTACATTATCGAAAATAAAGTCCGCGGACTGTACCTTGTACAATATTCGGAAGTAGGATATTTTTGGGTTTGAAAAAATTAATTCCGTCAGGACGGCTGGGACAGCAATTAGTTTCAGTGTGGACCGATAAAAGGTAAAACACAAACCCAAATAGTACGAAACAACGCTCGCACTTTTTCATAAATGGGCCTTGAGCCAGTTTTATTTGGTTTCTGGCGTCATTTTTTATTTCACAGGGCACGTCTTGATATACTTGGTCGAAGGCGTTCCCTTAACATTTTCACATAATCACCGTCTGCCGGGACAAATTAAGATGAACCATTCTGTTCCAGACTGCCGAAGACATAACAGCTTTATAAATCGCTACTTAATCACTCCTACTTTTCATACACCAATATTTTATAAATATAAATTATGGTACCAATGTAAATTGTTATAAAAAAACTTGCAATTAGGTACAATGTTAAATGTTTATTTTTAATTTATACGCAATCCACACATCATACTCCCCACAGTCCCATAAGTAATTCATTATATTGTCATTAAGATCATGAATTATGTTAGGAAAACTCACATATGTTTGTTACCAATATATTTTTTATGTTGTGTCGTCCACCTAATGTAGTTTAATATCAATGGTTCCCGTGTGTTCACTCTGCTCTCGTGGTTGAGTTCAGGTGAGCTTATTCAGTGCACCGCCGCAGATGCGCGATAATCATAGAGCGAAATTTCCATACAATAGATTCAGTACATGGCGCATTCTGTTCTCCCTATCTATGCAGCATCCGCATCTTGGTACATTTGTTCCTGCAGCTGGATTTGTGGAGTCTGTTGCTTGGTAACGGAGTCACTTCTCTGTTTTTCTCTTATATTCCTATGCTCTCCGGGATTCAAACCATAGGCCTTATGCAAAGAGAGTAAATATATGAACATAGCCTTCCTACTGTTAACCCATTTTGGCACCATCTTGTCTGGTAAAACACGATTCATTTTCTATTCAAAAGTAGAATTGCTTTTAAAACCTTTTTTATCAATATATTTACACTTGCATTGAAAATGCTGCGTTCAGAAAAATCTACGTTTATTGAAAGATTTAGAAAAGGATTAAATAAATTAAATTTTTTTGTGTTCTTTTTTTGCTAAAAGTACCATTACGAGGCAATTAACCCTTAGATCAGCAATTTCATAGGCTATAGGTAGACTAATAGAACCTTAACGAAAGCCAAATACTTAGTTTGGAGATCGTGCTTTCGGAGTATCTGGGCTTAAGGCTTGGATAGACTACCTCCGGAATTAAGATGCATAACAGGCCCAACAAAATTTAGGTCAAAGTAAAAACCCACCTTTTTGGGCTCTCGTACCCTTAATTTAAATATACATCCAAATATTATTATTTTTATACCCATCCGAGAGTACATGTACATTTCTAAGCAGCATCGCGTTCATTGGTCAAAACATTGTAGATACATATATTTTCGTATCAATCAATGAACCGGTGGATTCAATTTTAAGCCATAAGTTGTTTTTAATAGTTTGTCTAGTTTGTAGTTTTTCTAGATTTCAGAAATATACTACAATATTATTATTAAGCGGCTGCACATTTCAACAAAATCATCCTCACATCGAACTAATTCAGGTGTTCCACAAGGACCTGTGCTGTAGCCTACACTATTACCTACTTGGATTACAATCCGGCCTGTCGTGCAGTTGGTCGCCAAGACCCGGACAAGCCTCACCCCATGAACCTGGGCACCCCTGCTAAGTCACCAAACGTAGCGAACCCCTTTGGGTGACCTACGGCAGAGATGTTGGTTATCCAATAAATGGTGGCGTAACCCATACTCTCCTTCCAAAATGACTGAACCACTCTCATGGTTTTTTTTTAAAGGTCTTTTTAGTTTAGATCTCCGCTCGGGAGGTTGTGATGAAAAAACTTTGACCGCCTCTTCAACATGTACGCAAAATAGATGGTCAATAACAACAATGATGAATGGAGGCATTCATTCCTACAAAAACCACACTGAAATTCTAGATGTGGGATTCTCTGAAAACCCTATAATCTAGCAGGATAAGATCTCCACAGACACCTAAGACAATTTGGCTTCGAAAAAGTTGAGCGTTTTATAGATAGAGTCTAGGAAATTCTTCAATGGCAACCAGCTGTTGACCCTATACACGAGTCAAGTACGTTCGATAATAATTGAAGTAAGTAGACATCTCTAGACTGAAGTTACAAAATACTTGATTAACCTGTTTGACTATGTGCTGAGGAAGGCGGTTCGCATGATTAGCAATCCGTTAAGAGACCGCCAATAAAATCGTTCATTTCGGTAGTTGGTAATTGCTACATAGAATAATATTAATAGTTAATGGTAAGGTAGCTACGTGATAGATAATGGTTCCAAATATAATAAAAATTACTAGCTCAAATTGGGCATGTAGGTAGGTACCTATTACGTAGATAATAATAAAAACAATTATTGGATGGTTTGTAGAGAGCAGTTTTGCAGCTGAATCTGTAGGGTAGGTGTCAAATTTTATATATGAATATCAATATTTGTTTGTTTGGTCATATTTTATGCGCTGCCATACCGTTCATCCGATTGAGATGAAATATTGGTTATTTGTTGTACGCAAGCTCGTGAAGGTTTCTGTATATAATAGTAAGCTCTGGCATTATGAAATTTGTATAATTGAAAATGTGTTTATTTCAAATATTTTTGCGGTAAGTAGGGAAGGAAGGAGGGGGAGGGTAATGAAGTAGGTGGGTTTTAAGTAGGTAGGCGGGAGGGGTGACAAGGAAGGGGGAAAGCGGGGGAGGTGGAAGGGGAACGAGGGATTAGAAGGGGACGCAGGAGGGGAACGGGGACGCATGGGAAAGGAAACGAAGGAAGAAAAAAAATCAAACTTGCAACGCACGCCGGTTACCAGCTAATACCTAATAAAAATATTTTAATAATTTATCTAGTGCCTTTTTTATGAAAATATCCTCAATGGCATGGCAATGGCAATTGTAATTATTTAAATGCGTGATTAAAGGCGGACTGTTTGCTTTTTTAATTTTGGGTATGAATTTTGCATTGAATATTGGAAAATAGCAATTTTATTCCATAATGTTGTGGCCAACTGAATAAACAATAACAAATCTCTTCCTAAATTCACAGAAAAAAATAGTTATAACTCATAAACATGTCGTATTTTTTAAATATCACTGATGGTTCGTTTCCAACTCCACTCATAAATACAAACAACTTGATAAAATAATATTTAAAATACCTTTTTTTATAATCGGACCCATTCAGTGGGTGAGAATTATTGTTGGTACCTACTACTTACTATCGGAAAAATGTTCCATTAACACTTCCGTACCGGACCAGGGGAACGCACTTACACTAACGAGAGTTTTACGCTGTATCTAAGTTGTTTTTTAAACCACATACTCAATAATTTAGGTAATCCTAGAAAAAATATTTGGTTATTTTTTTTATTTTATTTTTTTTTATTTATTTTATTTTAAATGTATATTTACAGTTCAAAACCAATTACAAACATACATTTTATTATAAAGTAATAATGGCGTTTTGAAATTTTTTAATATTTAGTTGAAAAATATCGATTTCGGGAGACAGGGAATTAAGTAATAGAATCATTTTTCCGAGCGGCATTACTAATGGTAAGTTAGTTCTGCATCTCGGAACAACAAAAGTTCTGTGTCTGCGCGCTCTTGTGAAGTTGTCGGGGACATAAAACTCAATTTTTTGTATTATATCGGGAATACAAATATTACCGTTTAAAAGTTTATATGCTGTTGTCAGCAAAGCAGTTTTCCTTCTATCGGCGAGGCTATTAATACCCAGCATGCCGGACAAAAAGGCTGATGGATATAGCCAGGGATAATATCCGAAGTCTCTAAGATATAAATATCTCAGAAACTTCTTTTGTACTCTCTCTATCATTTGAGAGTAAGTGAAATCCATTGGTCCCCATACTACTGAACCACTTTCCAAAATGCTACGTACTAAACTATAGTAGAGCACGCGAATCGCGGCCGAGCTGCAAAAATGTCTGGAGTTGCTTAGCACAAATCCTAGCATTCTTAAAGCTTTGCTGCAAATCGTTTCAATGTGAACGTGAAATGTTAGGTGCGTATCAAATGTGATTCCCAAATCTCTCGAAACAATAATGTGCTGAAGAGATGATTAAGACATTTTGTAGTTAAAATAAATCGTTTTGTTTGCCTTGGTGTATTTATTTATTTATTTCAAAAACATACGGCACAACATGTGCCATTAACATAAATTATATTATATATGTATTATAAAACAATAACAAAACGAAAGTAACAACATAAATTGAAGTTAAATATAAAAACAAAAGGTAAAAAAAGGAGTTGAGGTAGTAAGCAGTAAGTAAAAAGTAAGATAGATAAATGAAAGTATAAAGTAAAAGCATAAAATTATAAAATATAAAGTATAATGAAAAGTTACAGATTGAGATAGAAAGTTAAAAGGTAAGGTGAAAGGTAAGGTGTAGCACATAATGGAGCATTTCTTAATATTAAATCCTAGTTTATTGGTGTGACTCCATTCGACGATGGAATTTATATCACTTTGTAGCTGCAAGCAATTTTCCAAAGATTTTATTAAAAGGAATAGTTTAATGTCATCCGCGAATAAGAGGAACTTAGAGAATTTTATGCAATGGTAAATATCGTTGATAAATAGCGAGAAAAGTAAGGGCCCAAGATTTGACCCCTGTGGAACTCCAGAGTTTGTGATGAAGTTGGAAGAGTGGAAAATACTATAAGTTACGTATTGCTGTCTATTTGAGAAGTAACTTAAAAATAGACGTAAAAGTTTCGCTGAAAATCCAAATTGGTCGAGTTTATTTAGGAGAATAAGCGGATCTACTGAGTCAAAGGCTTTTGCAAAGTCATTGTATGATACATCTACTTGATTGCATTAAAAAAATTAATATCGCATTACTACTTTTCTTAAAATTAAATAGTTTATAACAAATTCCGGCGAATAATCTGTGCCACCCGCCCCCCTTCCCCTCTGTTCGGGAGTACCCCGTCCCTATCTGCTGAATGTATCGCGATAATTCTAAGCGATAGCAAGTAATTTCTAAGTTGTTAGTGGAAAGGACTAGATCGCGTTCGTTTACACTGCGCATCTCGTTTGCTCTTTTTACAATGCTATAATGTTCGCTTGCCGGTCAAAGATCATTCGGTCTGAGTCGTTTCCGGTGAACGCCAATCGCCAGTCGAGATTCGGAAACAAGGTGTTACGTTGGCTATTGGCCCGCCTTCTCTGTTTTCTATGGAAAAATACACGCTATGGTCTAAATTCATTAGAATATTAATTATGACTTTATTTATAAAACGATTTTTAAAATGACTATTGAAATACGATGAATATACTTCCCTCTAATTATTATCATAACAAATTACAAAAAAATATGTCATTAACACCCTTTAATAAGCAAAACAAATTGGGGTCCCCGAGTGACCTCCCTTCGGGTCATGTGTGATTTTTTTTCGTTCCGGGACGAAAAGGTTAAACCGAGTTACCGAATTGAATTTAAATAATATATTCCGCCAATAATAGGTAGGTACTACATTATAATCCACCGCCTATAGCTCAAACTTTATACCAACCAAGTCCGCAGTCCATACCGCAGTGTTCAAGTGTTCAGTTGAATGTTCAAGCAGAGTTCGCACGAACAAATCATCCCGAACAGGGCGAACGATATTATTTATTGAACACTGACTGGTTTCATAAAATCATCTTGGGTGTTTGAACTAATAAATCTTCTGTGGACGAGGGGAATAAATACATAACTCTAGTTTTTTTAGTTTTAAGATCGTAAACAAGTCAAATTTATGTTCTTAATATAGGTAGGTACTTATCTAGGTAGGTGCAGTCTCTATTTGTTGCTGTTTTTTTTATCTAACGAAGGTAGGTATTTAAATAAAAATTCCAATAAGTAATAAAGTTCAATAAATATCCCCAAAAGTAGATACCAATTTTTTTTTAGGTAGGTAGGTACCTACTTACTAAGCATATTTTCGTTGATACGTCACTTTAAATAAGCTGGAAAAAGATGAACTAACGACATTAAAATGATTATAATTATTTGTAACTTTAGTAAATCAAATAACATTCCAAGTATCTGCCTGCGTTACCTAGCTACGGATGATTTTTCACAAAAACGGCGCTATATAAATCATCAAAATATTATTATTATACATATTGGGAGATTTTGGAAAGCTTTTCAAACAATCTATAAAAATTGAAAAAGATCAAATGTTCTTTAAAATCAAACAAAAATTATCCAATCAGCAATTAATACCTAAGATAAATTGAAAAATTGAAATTACACCGCATATTTCTGTTCCAAACTTTCAAAATTTGAGTCAAAACATCACGCTCCTTATAAAAGCAAGTATTGTTATAAAACAATATGCCTCATCTATTAATAGCGTTAATTTTCATATTAAAATCGAGCTGTAGTGTTATTTGGCTATAGAAAACATTTTACGGAACAGAGTTCAGAATACCATCAATATCGCCTGAAATCGAGTCTTTGTCCCTTTTTATAGTCAGACAACATTACGAGAGGAAAGAGATTTAACAGAGTATCGAGTTTGCTTGAAGTGAAACAAACCCATCTGACGGCACAGTGCGACGGTTATAGGGGTGTATTACGACCCATAAAATAAATCTTTATAGTTTTAAATATTTCGATTTGCTTAGAAATTATTTATTTTAACATTTTCTCGTAGGTACCTACCTACTTGCGGGTGTAACTTCTCTTTCTTTCAGTAAAAAAAAAAATTGTAACTAGAAAATTTTATTTTTTTATAATATTATAATATTTAGTCATTAGCGACTCGTAAAACGAAAAAGCAGAAAAAAATATTGTCCTTGAATATTTTTCCATGAGGCTGTATCTTTTTTTTTATTTTTGTGTTTCAAATTTTCGTTTGAGATTCGCAAATTTTGTCTTTAATGGTCAAATGTTATTATTTGTGCACTTGTATAGGTACCTAATGCTACCTTAGAGAACGGTCTTCGACTAAAATAAATTGCTATTATGTACATTTGTACCCACTATGCTTATTTATCCAAGATTACAGCCCCGAATCAAGTTGACCAACTCCAGGGCCGTTTTCTGATAATAATGTTAATACTACAATACTACAATAATAGTTTTTGATGATTTGAATAGTGTGGTTTTTTGGAAAGTCACCTTTAAGACGCTGTAAAAATATATAATATATCTCCTATTTATGACCTAATTACTAACTTTAGGACTAGTCAAAACATTACATTAACTAAAACGGCACAAGAGAATCTCCTTGAAGTGATAGGCAAATAATTGTATTTTCTTAGTTAAGATCTTATGAAAATGGATATGAAAAACTTATCTTTGCTTTCTTTTACTATAGTTGCATTTAAATTTTAACGTTTTATGAAGAGGTATTGTTTAAAAGCAATCTTTGATAGAGCAGATAGTTTTTATTTAAAATGATAATTACTTTTTCAGTAATGACTTTTATTCAGAATTTGAAATACGTACACCTTAAAATACGTAATACTTCATCACCTATTTTTTTAATAAATCGTAATACGTAATACTTAAGCACCTATTTTTTGTGGAAAACAGCAAATCCCATTACAGAAAATTTCACATATAAATGTTTCTTATTTTGATAACTCGTTTATTAATAGTTAGAGACCCGGAACTGTTTGGAGCCGAAAGTGTATGGGAGATCTCGGATTGAAAAATACGAATTTATTTATAGCTCGAAGCAGTAAAAATGAAACGTTGTTTCTTAAAAGTTTTTTAAAAAAAATAATATTTGAAGACTACTAGCTAACTGCTGAAACGTTACTGAAAATTTTCGAAAAATGCTCATACAAATCTTTTTTTTACAACTCACACAAGACGACGACCTCCGTAGTCGAGGGGTAAGGTTTTCAACCTGCAATCCGGATGTCGCGGTTTCAAACCCTGGCGTGCAAGAGTAAATTTCATTTGATTAATTTGTATTATTCCACAATTCAGTAATTAAATGTACGTTATGCTTGCGACACATTTCATAGTAGAAGCCATTAGTCTCTCAGTATCGCCTTGCTGTAAGATCACCGATGGTTCAGAATTGAACCATTGCTTGAAATGGCTTTGGCTCCCACTCTGTCCTCCCCTCACTACCGCCAGCCTCCAAACGTGCTCCAATTGGATATACTTAGTTTCACTGGCTCCAGATGTTTGGAAACAGTTGAAACTCTTTTTCTCTCAGGGGCCATCTCATCTTCATCTTTGGGGATGCTGGGTGAAGGATATTTTTGACGAGAGGTAGGAGTGAAAATGGTTCTTTAGAAGACCCGTATTGCCGGATTAGAAACATTACCAAATTATTCATCAAAGTGTGCAGTTAACCTTTTCGTCCCGGAACGAAAAAAATCACACATGACCCGAAGGGGGGTCACTCGGGGACCCCAATTTGTTTTGCTTATTAATGGGTGTTAATGACATATTTTTTTGTAATTTGTTATGATAATAATTAGAGGGAAGTATATTCATCGTATTTCAGTAGTCATTTTAATATTCGTTTGATAAATAAAGTCATAATTAATATTCTAATGAATTTAGACCATAGCGTGTATTTTTTCATAGAAAACAGAGAAGGCGGGCCGATAGCCAACGTAACACCTTGTTTCCGAATCTTGACTGGCGATTGGCGTTCACCGGAAACGACTCAGACCGAATGATCTTTGACCGGCAAGCGAACATTATAGCATTGTAAAAAGAGCAAACGAGATGCGCAGTGTAAACGAACGCGATCTAGTCCTTTCCACTAACAACTTAGAAATTACTTGCTATCGCTTAGAATTATCCCGATACATTCAGCAGATAGGAACGGGGTACGCCCGAACAGAGGGGAAGGGGGGCGGTTGGCACAGATTATTCGCCGGAATTTGTTATAAACTATTTAATTTTAAGAAAAGTAGTAATGCGATATTAATTTTTTTGATGCAGATCGATAACCAAATATTTTTTCTAGGACTACCTAAATTATTGAGTATGTGGTTTAAAAAACAACTTAGATACAGCGTAAAACTCTCGTTAGTGTAAGTGCGTTCCCCTGGTCCGGTACGGAAGTGTTAATTTGGAAGATTGGTACCAATATTTGACTAGTACAGACTTATGGTTCCATGAAAGTTTACTGGGCATCTCTGAGGTCATTTAGTGGAGTTTTTTTTTTTTAATTTGACAAAACAATTAAAAAATATTTTCATACTAATATTTCGACAATTTTCATTGCAAACTACAATTTTCATTGAAGAATTAGGTAAAAATTTTATTTATTTTATTGATATAGAAAAAGAAAAAGTTATATTTGAAAAAAAAAAATAGATCAAGTCCCGCATTTCCTGTAATAAAATTAAATTTGTAATCCCCTCAAGTAAAGCGTCAAATGATACCTGTAAAGGGGCAAGTAAAATACAAAAAAATTTCACCTCTTCAATAATCGCAAATTTGTAGCGTCATTTTAAATAAATAAAAAAAAAATCACTTGGTAAGTTTATTTTCATTTTAGCCTGCAGAAACAACTGGTTTCGAAACAGGTTGTTAAATTTCATTAAATTAAATATTCACCAATGTTCCAATCAACTACCTAAAGATTACATCATCGGTAGGCAATATATCAAACTAACGGTTTGTTTAATAAAGTAATCTTACCGCAGAAAAAACATGTTACAAACATTTGTATATCAAAAGTTGTTTTATTTTTTATTTTCGGAACAAAACGGGGTGTTTTCTACCTTGAATACACCCCTGTAGTTTCCGCCCACATTCATCCTTGAACATGCTCTGTTGAGCGGTTGACAAAAGGCCCGTTTTGGCAGCCATACTTGCTCCCCACTGCGAGAGCAAGACAACATCACTCACGCACTCCGATCCCACACCACTGGTGCGAGCGGGAAAACTGCATTTTTAATGGCCACTTCACGGGCACATTAAAAAGAGATACAATTATATGAAATATGAATAAAAAAAAGAGATAAAAGATACAGTACCTTTACCTACCAGATTTTTTTTTCACATTTTTCGGGTATTATGGATAATTAACTTGAAATAACAACTAAACGTGGTTTTTAATAACAATTTTATTATCAATTTACATGTTTTTTTTAAATTTTACTACAGGTTCTCTTAGATAATGAACACATAATAAATAACTAAATACAATTTTCAAATAAGTTTTTTGCTACCAATATTTCAAAGTTAAGTTCAACATTTGTTTAAAAAAAAATTAGATTTTTTTACATTAGCTCCACACAGGAGGCTCTGAGGAAAATAATTACCCTAAGGGTCTATGTCATCTTTGGGAATGCTGTGTGGAGGGTCTTTTTAAGGAAAGAAAGGAGAGGAAGTTCTGGGAAGGAAAAGGTATGAGCGTTGGGTAGGAATCTGGGGTTCCAAAACCTAGACAAACCTCACTCCAAGAACCCGGGCACCCCTGCTAAATCACCAAACGTAGCGAGCCACTTGGGGTGACCTATGGCAGAGGTGTGGGTTATCCAATAAATTGTTCCCGGGGCGGCGGTACCCATTCCCGCCTCCCAAATTGTATAAGATATTTAAACCTAACCCTTTTTTACATTAGCTTCACTCGCATCTTCTTTGCGGATTCTGTGTGGAGGGTATTTTTAGGGAAAGGAAAGAGAGGAATAGAGGAAGAGAGAAAACAGACGTATGAATCCATCCCTCCAGCAGTTCAAGGCGATTGATTTTGAGAATCCAGCAGAAGACGTCCGAAGGTCTTCCTCGATCAGTCTCTCGACCAAGCCTGCCACGCAGTAGGTCGGCAAATGCATTCGCCGCCAAGACCTAGACAATCCTCACCCTATGAACCCGGGCACCCCCGCTAAGTCATCAAACATAGCGATCCACTCGGGATGACCTATGGCGAGTTACTTCCTTTGAATACAAAAATTAATGAAAACTTACCAAATTCCTTGTGGTAGATACTACTTGCCTACAAAGATAAGTATGTCATTCCGTAAATAGATTCGTATGATTGTAGACGATGGCTCATTTTATAGCCTATTACCGCAACGCGTGAATGGAGGCCGCTAAGTAAGTAACCCGTTGAAATTGATGTGGTTTCCAGCCCACGTCGATATTGAAACTGAGATGATGACGTTGAAAGTACAAGTAACATGCCTATGCGACGTGAATGACAATCACCTACTGACTGCTGACTGCTGACTGCTGATTGCTGACAGTGCTGACTACCGACTGCTGACGACCGACCGTACGAATGAAACGTTATACGGCGTTATAATATGGCGTTATACGGCGGTTGCGGTGAAACGGCCGTTCGAGTGAATCGGTAAAATTATATTTTTTTGTTGTTTTATTTTTTGTTTCCCGGCTGCACCACTGATAGGCGCTTTGTTGCAAAACGACAGGGTGAAGACAATTTTTGAAGAGAAACTTCTTTAGCACCGTTGAGATTTGAAACAGAAACGACACTAAAAAAAGACAAACAAGACACACACGTATTGGATTTAGCCTGCGAGAGAATGAGATAAAATTAAACCTTACTGCTTTGGGCGTTTTAATTATGAGCTCACTTTTCAAGGCTGTTAGTTGAGATTGTTTGTAAGTTAATATGAAGGTTTCACTTCTACCGCATGTGAACCGCACTCGATTATTTTAACGTTATCTCCACACAAGAGGCCCAGAGGAAAAAAATTCCATCACGGCCTATGTCATCTTTGGGGATGCCGTATTAAGGGTTTGTTTAGGGAAAGGAAGGAGAGAGAGTTCTGGGAAGGAAAAAGGTATGATGGGGTGGGTAATGTGTTTGGGAGTGATCAGCAAATAAATCCGTCATTCTCACTGTGGTTCAAAGCGATTTGTCCAGAGTCCGGCTGTCCAGAAGTTTCTCCCGATTCGGCCCGCCACGCAGTAGGTGGGCAAAAGCATCCACCAAGACCTAGACCTAGAAAAACGTCACTCCATGAACCCGAGCACCCCTGCTAAGTCACCAAACATAGCGCACCACTTGGGGTGACCTACGACTGGGTGGTTCCAACGGCGCATCTCATACCCACCTCCCAAATTTAATTAATAATAGTACCTAATTTACTTTTATTGAAAATAATAATATCTTTATTTCATATTATTTTAATAAAACTGTAGATTTTATAAGCTACTCATATCTGCCTTAATCTAATCTCTCTTATTTTCATTTTTAATTATTGACTGCATAAATATATTTTAATAAATGTTTTTAGGTCATCACTTGGGAAAAATGTAATTTGTCATAAAAAAATATCAGTAGGTGTCTAAACTTTAAATAAAAATAATTTTATCGTAATAAATTTATTCGAAGATATTGGATTGGAACCTACTTATATATCGTTGATAGGCTGTTAGTTATGGTCATAATATGGATATTATTCATGCATTATGTCGGTAACTGGTTATGTTGGCTTATAGAAATTATTATATTATTTTCGCAAGTTATTTTTCTTACATAAGATTAGTATCAGCCAGTAATTAATTTACCATATTATTACCTAATAATCCATAAATTAACACTTTTTTCATAAACCTATTCAAAATTACCTTTTTTTATTTCTTGAAGCTTGCAACATGCAGTTTTTCACACTCTGAGTTGCCTGTAGTGCACACACACACGCTACTGTTTTGCTAAATCGCACTAGCTTCACGCTAAATGTCAACCAGTACCTACCTACAGATGTTGGGCGCGCGTTTGGCGTGTTTCCCGACTAGCGACGACGCCGAAGGGATCAATGGCGCTAATTCCCCGGAGCATCTTCCATTGAAATTCCGGTAGAACAGCAAGGACAGCATTCATACTTGACGCCTGTGCTCTAAAGATTGCAGTCCGTTTGTTAAGATATGGGAATCTATTTACCTAGAACCGGTAAGTTTTGCCTTTTGCCGGAGATCTCCGAGGTGTGCTACCCTCTGAAAGTACTCGAGTTCTAGGAACAGGTCCCAGGTCCGAGTTCTTGGGTGCGTACTGGGTGCTGTTACGGCTACCGGGGTGCACGGGTTCGGCAGGAGCCGGACCTCGTAACCGTAACTCGCATAAAAACTCGAACCCGGACTAGAACCCTCACGACTCGCGAGTAGCTCGGACCGCAAACATTGGGACGCCGGTAGAGGCATTCGGGTTCCGGTTTCGGTTCGAGTCCTGAGCCGGGTTCTCTGGGAGTAGTTGATTTGAAAAGGATTAGGAGTAGGATCCACTTCTCGTGAAGAACCCGAGTTCGAGAGCCCCCTTCAGTTGAACCTAAACATCGCTATTTTGCAGTAGATACCTATTTGTGTTTGGATGCCATCTACATACATTTTATTATTTATTACCTACTAACATCAATTTTTTTTTTAAATAAAACTATTCTACATGAAACCGTAGAAAAGTAATATTCCCAAAAAATGTAGCTTGAAGGATCTTACCAAAACACAGTCGATATTCAACAGTTACCGAATAAGTAACCTGCTTCCACGTATCTAACATACCTACTTACATTCTTACATACCTTCTGTGTGTTTCTATAAAAGGTAGTATGTATATCTAGAAGTTTAGTGTCTAAAATAGGTGCTTATCCCATTCCGGATTAGACCTGAATAACTTGATCTCCTATGTGTAACTATCCCACGTGCTTCGCTATATGTATATTGCCTAGTGTCCAATGGCATTCCCATTTGTAGAAAACTGGTTCGCTATGTTTAAACGGATAGGTAAATAAATCTACTGAGCGATTTGTTTGAGGAACGAATGGAATGAAACTTCTAACCCAAAATTGCTCCCTGAAGTCTATATACCGGCTTGGTGTATTTAAATATGTTGATTGCCTTTGAGATTCAGTTCATTTAGTAACAAAATCTGAAAAGGCAGGTGTCTATTTTAAGAACCCCAATCCTTTCCTTCACATCCCAATTTTTTTTTCTCATCAAAACCTTTAACCCCTCAGACCTCGACCATATTTTGCGGGAGGTTCAAAATATTTCCGCTGTGCAATAAAATCCAAATAAATGGAACATTTCTTAACCGAAAATTCAAAACTGTTTTCGAAAGGTGATAAAATACATATTCAAATTTTATAAATCAAATTACATCTACATATATTTTTTGAAGTTTAAAAATTTAACATGCAAAAATAAAAAAAGTTTTGAAAATGGCTCAACATTAGGTTTTTTCTAACTAAAGTTGCTGATAACAAAAAAAATAAAAACACCCTACATATTCTATTAGACAAATGTGCATCTTTTGCTATCTTCACCTCACAATTATAAAAATAATTAATAAAAAATTCTCAAAGTTTTATAATTTTTTTTCAAGTTTTGATCTGAAACTTTGGATTCATAGTACACTTCACTTCTTTTGTGATTAACTTTTAGATTTAAACAAGCGTGGTATTTTCTCTTTCCAATAACGTTTATATCACATTTTTCACTATAAGGGAGACAACGATTTCTGAGACTATATGAGTTTTTCCGAGAAGTGAACAAATTTGCCTGAGGGGTTAAGTGCTGCGTTTTTCTCATTCAGTGCAAGGCGAAGTCGATATTTTATGCATATAAACATATAAATAAATATCTAGCGGCATTTTCACGGGCAAGCATGTCCGCCGCGAGCATGTCGTCACAAGCGAGCGATGAGCATTTTTGTATGGATGTCCGCTGAATAAATCAATCCGCACGTGCGGACTGCTCGCGTGACATCATGTTCGGACTGCTCGCCGTGGACGTGCTCGCCCGTGAATGGGCCGCTTATTCTACTATAAATTTTATAAAAAACCATTAGATACCTCTTATCTTGCATCTTACACTATATTTGAACGCCCTTGAATCAAGTAAAGCCTAGTTTGCCTTGGGCATAGCGCGGCCCTGAATATGTTTTATGTACTGCCCGCTTTATAACGTAAAAGCCAATATTATACCTTCGTGAAAACAGCTGCTGAATTTGAATACTGATCTCTGAAGCCCTCGCTTTAGATACCAACAATAATTCTTGATTGATATCTTCGTGGAAAAAGGGTATTTTTTTAATATGATTATTCAATTAATTAAAATGTTCGAAATACAGCTTGAAATGGGTGCGTTGAAATTTTTTAATTAACACCGAGAATAATTTGTTATAATTAGCAATAAAAAGTATCTGTCTGGGCACAGAACTGCAATAGGTTATTTGAATTTCCTATCTACCTATTGAAAAAATTATTTAGCTATTTATTCATTAAAAATATTATAAGTAGGTACATAACTTGTCAATATTTGAATTTATTCGAATATCTACCATAAAATATCACCTATAGGTATACGGAAATGTTATTTTGCGAAAAGTTTAAATATTCACATAGCAGAGGATTGAACATTAAACTGGATGGGAACTCGACGCATTTGTTCACTCGGCAACTAACCGGTACATTTCTCCAGTATTCTAGTACCTAGATGTGAAAACGTATGTGATTTCAATGTGTCTCAAAAGATGTCGTTAGTATTGGAAGTTGTGTGTAGTTTGATGTGTTTCATCAGAGGTCAGTAGGTAATTGTATCATATGAAGGAGACAACTATCGCCAATTTGGTATTAAAACCCGAATGGTTACGTAGATAGTCGATCACACCCAATCTGCAGGCAACTTCAGTGAGCATTTCCCCTGCTTCAGATTATTACAGAGTATCCTTTAGATTAGACGTCCAGTTAGATACTTATTGCAAATAATACGATAACATACAAGACTCTCCGTAACCTAGATCTGTAATCCCCAACCCCCGGTCCGCGGACCGATACCGGTCCGTTGATCAGGCCGTGGTAAAGCCATGCTTAAAAGTCAAAATTAGTTAAAAAAACGAAAATACCCAATAAAAAAATTTAAAAATCATCGACAAAAATAATTATTCAGTTGAGAACCCCTTCACGCCAGGTTACCGCCGACACAACCTTCGAAGTAAAAAAACACGACTGGGCTTTCTTTCGCACTCGCAAGAGCTCGAGTGAGATGCAATGACGGGAGTCACCGTTCTTATATTCTGCTTGCCCAAATGGAAATGGAATCGTTTTATTGAGAATATGTGACATAAGAATTAACACGTTTGATTGTATTAACGAGAGCTTATTATTATGTTTATAATTATTTTAATAAATTTGTAATTGTATAATGATGAATTTAAAAAAATCTGAATCCTGTATTTACTATATTTTAATAGATATTCTAGTATTAATATAAATATAAAAATTGAAACTCCCGATCATCAGAGTTGTATTGTTCATTAGAGGAAACAACATTACACTATTTAACATGAAGCAAATTAATCACTTCCAAAGTGACATTCAAGTGAGCTCATTTACCTTATCACGCGATGGGGCGCTTCTAGCGGGTCATGTGTTTTAATTGTCCGGGATTAATAATTCATAGCAATTATTTTGATTGGTCAATGATCAATACAAGGGGTTATAAGTTCACCTCACAGACCTGTCTGCGACATGTTTCTCGTCTTGATTTATTTATTTATTTTCACTCCACTGTGAATACATATCAACAAACAGACCTCACTCGATGATTTAATGTATGAGATATCGCTCTAAATAAAACTTTGCCAATAAGAATGCCTATCTTTACTTACGTAGGTAGGTAGGTACTCGTTAGCTGTCACCATTATTTTAATTATATGATAGTGGCGAAGGACTTAGGTGTATAATCTAGATATTTTTTATTAAATGCGCGATTAAACCAGGTTTTAAATTTGAGGAAAAAATGTCACTTAGATAAGTATTTATGTAATATATTTGTAAAAACATACCAACATAATATATTCTTACCTACCTACCTACATGGTGTCCGGAAACTAGTATCTAGTACCTACAAGCGGGAAACTAGTGAATTTATATCACATTTGAAATCAATTTTGTGATTTTTTAATTATTTATTTGAGCTTTCTTTATCGATTAGGTCAAATTTAGTAAAAAATGCTAGATTGGGGGTTAATATCAGCTGTATCGTTATAACATCTAAAATGCATCGAAACGTGGACCGGATTTCAAAAGCTTTTTTAACTCTTCAGTTAGTTAAAAAATGGAAAGAAAAATCAATAATATGCTCGGAAAAAAGAGATTATTGATTCTCTGTGTGATAAATATTCACTAGTGATTCCGTTTTACTATGAGTTTCAATATATAAGAATAACGTTTACATTATTTAGGGATAATGTATTTCTTCTACATTTTCTTTTTGCATGATTTGTAATCTTCCTTTTTACCAAGTCCAGGATTTTTTGGGGAAAATGAGCTTTAGTATGAAAATCCAGTCGTTTTTGAACTAAAAAATCAGAAAAAAATGCTTTACGCGTTTGTAAATCTATCTTGTACCTAGCTACTGAAATAACATTTTTATTGATCTCCCCGCAACTAATTGATGTAAAATAAAGCATTTATTTTGTGACAAATCTTTATTTTTAATATGGGTATCCTCTTTCAAGTCAAATGGAAAAATTATAAACCAAATAATTTATGCTGAAGGCGAATCATTTACGGAATCAATTCGTTCTTTTTGGCGCAATGTCCATATAAATGAATTTAAATTAGACATATTATTTAAAATTCAATAAACACAGGGTTTTATTATCTGGGAATTTTGAAAAAACGGGTTTCTGGAAGGTTGTTGGTCAATACAAAATAATTTCATTTGGAAGGAAGATTCAATTTTTAAATAATCAAAAATTTATGTAAATGGTTAGGTACCTAAAACTGTTTCAAACTGTCAACGATACCGAAACTGTTACTAAGGCCCATTTTTAAAGATTATTATAAAAATACTCATTTCGGTAGTATGTCTGTAACTCTGGTTTAATGAATCCCAGAACTCGGAATTGTTTTCAAAATTTTAACTGATTGTCAGACAAGCGATAAAGTAGGTTGGTACCTACCTACCAACAATATAATATTTTTATGGATAATTGAATGACTTTTTAAAATTTTTATCATAATATCATGTGTTTGCACTAGAGTTACTTTGATAAAAAAAAACGAATATTTGAAAGGAATTTCATAGAATTAGTTTTTTAGAATTAGTGCTCTTTAATTTTGGAAATTTCTGTTAACCGTTAAAAAAACACCTTAAACGGGAAAACTATGTCAAATTGTAAAACCAATTTTATTGATCAATATTTTTATTTTATTTTTATTGAAAAATATATGTACCTACATGCAGGTCTATCATGCTTAGTTGACCTCATCCCAGTACCCACTTAAATGCATAACTAACGTGCAGCCTGTTTACCTTAGACTTAAATAAAAAATAAAACAATTACTTAATGATTATATCACAGCTCAAAGTTCTGAATTCTGGATTTTGTTTCTTTTCATTGTTATTTTTATTTTTTAAATTGATTGTTATTAAAATACTAAAAACAGTTCATTTTCATATGTTAATCTTAGGCACTGAATTATAAATGTGTCCGTGTGTTATCAACATCAGGAATTCTTTATGTTCTGTATTTATTAGTTATATGCGTAGTCGTATGAATAAATGAAACGAAAATTAAAATAAACAAATTTGTAACAGGAAAAGTGACTATCGGTGATCCAAAATTGTATTTGTTAGCCTTTCTTGAAAGATATGAGTTTTTTTATTCATATTCTTGTTATTGTGAATTCTTTTTAATATCATAACGATGCTAACTGAGATTATTTCACTCGCGATATCATGTACCGATCGATCTGGAAACGCTATGAATAGGACACGCTGTAAGCTTCTTAATAAAAATATTATTTTATGAGCATTTTATACACTTGTTATCCCTCTTCCGCTATTTAAATAGGCATAAGTAAACAAGACAATGGCTGTTCCTCACCGATGGAACCATTTACCGATGCACAAATAATTCAATGTTAAGTTTTATTATTGCATCCAACTCTCGCTGCGTTACCTACATCTACATAAGTCATATCAATGTTTGGTAATAGATATCAGTTTATTGGTAATTATCAATTATAACTATTTTTTATGTTATTATTCATTTTTTCGCAACTCATTAAAAATCAATTGCCATGAAAATTCCGTTTTGGTGAGTCAATAATATGAAATAAATTCATAGATATTATTGCGTAATATGAAATCAGGTTTTTGGTCAGTGGTAGATGGGTATTTCAACACAACATTATGAGCATGCTAATTATTTGAATTCTAGCTGAAAAATAAGTAAAGGTATTAATTTTCTTTGAAAGATACTTTTTTATTTGAGATGTATATATTTATATGTTTTCATAACTATCCCATAATCGGTAATTTAGCGTTTCCTTTTTTTTATTCTTTACCAATTACAGCAATAAATTAATACTTAAGAGGCAATTTGTTTTTAACCCATCAGATCTCTTTGTTCGGTTTTTGGAACGACTCATGTAGGTCTCACATATCTCCTTTATTATCATGGTTAAAAATATGATCTGAACGGTGTTAGAAAGAGAAAATCCCACGCTTTATATTAAAATATAAAAGTTAACTGCATAATAATTGAAATGTACATTTTTATTATATTATATTTATGAATCCAAAATTTTCGCCCGCAATTTGAAAAAAAATTATGAAACTTTGAGGATATTTAAATAATTATTTTAATAACGTTTATAATACATTTGCCTCATATATTATGTAGGTATGTTTTTTTAAATTATTTTTTGTAATCAGTAATTTTAGTTAGAAAAGTAAGGTGAGCCACTTTTTTATGTTTGCATGAAAAAATTTAGTGTTTAAAATATTATATGTTTATTTAAAATTATACAATTTTAAATTAAAGAGTTTTTAATTTTCGGATACATTCAGAAATATTCCATTTATTTGGATTTTATTGCATAATGGAATTATTTTTTCCCCTGACAAAATACGGTCGAGGCCTGAGGGGTTAAAGAATAGTGTGTATTTTATATAGCCTGCCAACTTGACACATTTCTTCAAAATGGTTTTTAAATTTTTATAAATTATTTTATTTTGAAATGTGCTTACATGCTAGTACGTAGTATGGTGGTATAACTCATATTTATTTTTTCATTTAAAAAATCCCTGTTTATCAAATTAATGCAAAAAAACTTTTATTACCTTTGTAAATGTAGGGAGACCAGTCCCGCTTAGCAACAGGCTGGCGTTCTGTGATTTTCCAACGTTACGTCACTAAAAAGTGCGCCCCCTCCCCGCTAGATGGCACTAAACATTTCACAACACAAACAAATCGTTCGAGAGAAATTTTACGAATTAAAATAATAATTTAGTGTTACTAGTTTCCTGGCGCGAAAAAACTGGTTGTTGATACGTACTGGACGTGAAAAAGTGTAGGTTTTTTATATTGAGCGGTAGGCAGGTCCTATATCTGGATAACATAAAGTTTTAGAAATTTTAATATTGTGGATAGGCAAATGTATTGAACATAATCATTGTTATTGAATTGTTGTAGATCGTTTGAACCGCAATGATGAAGAAAATTTTGTACTATTTTTTTGTTGCTTTTTTCCTGGTATATACACAATATTAAGCATTAGCGTGAACACTTGCAATTTCAGGAAAAGGGTAAGATTTTTTCGTTATTTGTAATAGATGGGTTCTAAAAGTTATCCAAATTCCCACTTGTGATGGAATATACCTAACTTTGGCGTGCGGAGAATATTTTTTTGATATTCACGATTTTTCTGAACAAAAATAATTTGGTTAGAAATAATGTAGGATCCTTGCTTATTTTTATTTTGTGTCGTTATTTTTCAAATAAATAAAATTTCATTTATTTCACAGGAGAAATTTTAAATTTAGAAGACTGGAATAATATTTTTTCGGCTTTTCAATATTCGTTCAAATTTAATTCTCTTTTTTTTTTACCAGAATCGGAATAAATTTTCAATGCACTGTGCTGAGATTTGTATTGTAGGTAGATAGATATAAATCCTTATAAAATATTATTTTACTATGTATTAAATTATCTATGTTTAAGAAATAATGAATTATATTGTTCGCGTGCATATATTTATAAATTAATTCCAGTTGCATTTTTTGGTTGTTTCAGATATTCTCCAAGAGATGTCATCGCTTTCTCCTGGAGAGAGGCGAGAGCATTTGTAAATTTAGGTGAGTTCTCAAATATAAATATTTTTTGCTTTTCTTTGTTATTGTACCTATATATTTTTTTCCTTTATCCGTGCCTAAAATGATTTACCTAACCATTTTTTTTTAAATATCGTATATAAATCATTAGGACTTTTTGTAAATAGGTGGCTGGTATCCAGAATATATGTTTGATATATCTTTTAAAATAAAATGAGGTTATTAATTTAATCCCGAATTTCTACCGATTTATTACATATTTTCCGCAAACACTAAGTTTTAAAGCTCTTGACGCTTCTCACGCCGAAACGCAAATTATGAGATATTCCCTCGATATGAAAAATCGCAAAGTATGCTTCGAATATTATTATAAACACGTTTTTTTCATTTATTTTAGAAGTTATGTATATGAAAATATTCACATTGCTTTAAATGCTATTTTAGATGTTCTCCACGAGATTTTTGCTCTATTTTAAACGAATCGTGTTTTATTAAACATTTTCACAATTTTCGCTTAAACTTTATCGGTTTTAATTTTAGCGTGCTTTCTCTAAAATTCGTATTTACATATCTCACCGTCTTCTTTTTGAGCAGGTACACGGCGCTTTAATTTATCAAATTTTATCAAGCACTGAAAAATGTTTGTGTGTTTTTTTTAATATTCGTTGAAAAAGAATTCCTGGAGAGTATGCGCTTTAAATTTTACAATATTGTAATAAAACAGGTCACAAGTGCTTGTTTTACATTGTTTTTTGTATATTTTATTTATTTAAATAAGTATTAGTTAATTATTATTATTTTTTTTTTAGGATTATTTGACTCGGTAGAAAACGAAATCGTGTTTTTATTGAATAATCCGTCCACGTTATTCACCAAAAGTTTTTATTTACAAATAAAAATGCATTTAATTAAACATAAAGGTTCATTTTATCTCCGTTTAAAGTGTGCAATTCACGCCAGTTATCATATATTATCAATTCAGCTTCCAGTGGCAATCACCAAACATCTTTTTTTTCAGTCAATTATCAAAAGCAAATAAGACATCACGCTGAAAACACCTCTAATAACGCGACGACGATCTCGAAGCAATGGCACGCCATATCAAGCTGCACTTTCGATAACAAATGGACCATTCGCATCGTCATTAAGGTGCAATTTGCAATAAAAAGGTCTCGTTTACAGCCTTATTTACATGCGAATGCAATCCGGCCCACCTCTGCGAGTGCTGCCACGGTTAGGTGGGTACCTACTAAGGCTACTTGGGATTCAAAGTGACGCAAGGACGCGGCGGACTTACCTACTTCAAATAACTTTTTAATGGTAACCTTTGTAGGTATATTTAAAATTACAAATTCTAATAAACGTTTGGTTTTTTTTTTTTTAAGTTTTCTTTATTCATTGAAATTGTTTGTTACATTAATTTTAGAATTTTTCGACCACCATGCTAGGCACATGCCCGTGTTGTGGTGGTCGAATTTGATTACAGGGTTTTCATTTAATTTAAAAGACAGTGAGCCTAAAACACGAAACATATCGGTTGTATCTTACGGGCCTTCCATAAATTACATCACACCTTAAAAGGGGGGGGGGGTAGAGAAATGTGAAAATGTTTGACAAGGGGTATGGGGGGATCATCAGATCTGTGACGTCACATATAAAAATCTGAATTTCGATTATTTTTAGATGTAAAATTGCAAAATATGTGATGTCATACTAGGGGGGAGGTGGGTTCACAAATGTGACAATGTGTGACAGGGGCCGAAAGGGGGGGGGAGGGGCTCAAAAAACCATGGGATTCGTGGGACGTAATTTACGGATGGCTTCGGGTAAACTTAAAATAATTTATAATCTGCTCGGATAAGTTTTTAGATTTTCACAGCCAAAAGTATTTTTGTTATATGTTTTTGAGGTGTTATGCCGTGTTGCGCTACCTCCTTCTTTCACCACTAACAAGTACACAATTACACATCTGCCCTGATGATGGACACTATAACGCTGTCCGAAACGTTGGCTAAAGAAGGAGGTAGCGCAACACGACATAACACCCCAAAAACAAATAACAAAAATATAATCTGCTCGTACATAGATGGCGACAATTTGATTATATAAAAAACCCTTTTGTCAAAACCACTCGGGCCACGTTGTGCTATATCTGTCACCAAATTACACGTCTTTATAAAAATTGTTCTATCACCTTTTCTAACATGGTCAGATATAAAGATAAAATATTTCTAAACAGATTTATAAAGAGAGATCATCAAGCCTTTTCATTAAATTTAAAGTTTACTATTGATCCTCTTGTGTAACTTATAATTACACAAATCCTAAAAACCGCCGCACCCTTCATCCTGTCAAGATTTTGCAATTTTTTTTTGGTAAATATCTTTATATCAAACGAAAAAAAGTTGAGTCATAGCAACCATTATAAAACATCTGTCTAACGAAAAGTGTTTTTTTTTCAGTTGTAAAGTGTACAAAAAACATGGGTAAAAGATTTTTTTAAACTTTTGCTATGTTTGCATTCAAATGATCAATTGCATACCTATAACAGTATTAAAATCTAAAAGAACTTATATCTGTTTTTAAAAACAGTGTTATATTTTGGAACTCGTCTTAAAACAGCGAAACTATTTGACTTTTAATGTCAAGTGAGAAGATTTTTTTTTAATTAGACCTGATCAAGTGTTTAAGAAAGTGTTAAGCTCGTAGAATTTTTCATTTCGTTAACTTAACTTAGATGTGAAACACGACATAATAGGATATTACCTAAATATTTCAGACATCATAGTAACTGGGCGTACTGTACAGGGCCCGCAGATACTTTAATAGTACACAACTGCTAACCCTGTACAAATCGCAAGTGCGCCCCACGGTTGAATTTGGCAGCCACCTCTGGTCTGGAGCTCCAAAATACTCGAAAAATACCCTCGACTCTGTGCAGAAACGGGCGGTCCGTTTGATAGATTCTCCCACCTCAACGAACGGATTGCAATCTTTAGAGCACAGGCGTCGGGTGGGAATGCTATCCATGTTCTACCGGTATTTCAATGGAAGATGCTCTGAGGAACTATCGTCATTGATCCCTTCGGCACCGGTGCATAGTCGGGAGACACGCCAAACACGCGCCCAACATATGCACGCGGTTGACATTTGTCACATGAGAACGGGTCGTTTTTTCGACTCGTTCTTGAGTTCAACAGCTCGGCTATGGAACGATTTGCCGGCTTCTGTGTTTCCTCCCTCCTACAACATGGGTCTCTTCAATACCAATGTTCATTCCTTCCTCTCCTCAAAAAGACCCTCCACACAGCATCCCAGATGACATAGGCCCTGAGGGAAGTTATTTTCCTCAGGGCCTCCTGTGTGGAGTTAATGTAAAACAAAAAAAAAATCAACCCGTCTGCATAATGACTTCATGTACATTTTGTATTAGTTGCGTCGTGGGTGCGTATGGACGTTTCTGGACTCTATGTCGCTTGGTTCCGTGCAATCGATTTTAAATTTCCTTGTTATTATAATAAACAAACTTTATGAAATCAACCTCTAAGAAACAACTCTCAAATGCCTTCTCCAACCTTTCCAAAAAAGTATTTTTAAATCCCTCCCATAAAGAGGCGGGTATTCCAATTTCGAACTTTTCAAGGACTAGAGGATCACCTTAATAGTAAAATAATAAGGCATTCTATTCATTCAAAAGTGCACCTATTTTTACGATCAATTAAAAAAATATAAGTATTGGTACCTTCCTCTCTAAACCCATGACAAATTAGTACTAAAATTAGAAGTTTACCTACTGACCTTACCTAACCTACCAGATGTATTCTAATTTGAGAATATCGACCATAAAAAAGTTACTTACTAAAATGCTGACTAACCATAGGAAAAAACTGGCCTATTAGGATGGACATAATAATATCCTGATGTACTTCCACGAAAACCCTCACTTAAAAACATAAACATGCCACCACACCAAAACAAACAAAGCTGCCTTCCAAACACGACCAGCTCATCATAATATAGCAATAAACTGACGCAATAACCTACCGCAACATATCAAAGACATTTTACAATCTCACATCAAATTTAAAGCGTCATAAAAGCAATGTTATGGAGGTGCTAAATAAATGCTACTATCTACTATCTACACGTAATTCAAATATTTACTTATGGATCACACAATCAACAGTACCTACTTACGTGCGCTTGGGACATTTTGGGCAAAATCACTTTTTTTGCATGAAACTATCTTACAATGTTTCTTTTTCTTTTTCGTTAGTTTGTAAATAAAAGCAAAATGTTATATTTATAATTTTAATTGTTTAGAAAAAGGATCCATTTGATAATTTTATGGGCAATTTAGGTTTATCTGCATAGATTAAGTTGCAATTTTGGAGCAACATGGTTCCATCTGTTTGGACTTCGAGTCCATTAGCTTGGGACAACAAGTTTCTATAATCTGCCGTTTGCAGAAAACTGAGAAAATGATTTAAAAATAACAGGTATGAGGTAGATAATATTATGCAGAAGCTATTGAATAATTGAATTATCGTTATGTTAAAGAACACTCTAAGCAAAATGTGTGGCATTTTGTCAAAAAACTACCTAATTAAAATAATCAGATGGAACTTTAAGTTGCGTTGAGTTTAACTGATTTTCAAATTAACAGGCTTCTGTCTATTTAAATCAATGCCACGTATTTTTGCACAGCATGTTTTTAACCCGTCTAATCACAGAAGACCCAAGTAGTCCCAAAACATCATATGCCGTTATAATAACAGGAGACCCAGATTGTCCCAGAGCGACCGTGCATTATTAAAAGTTAGATATCTCTTTTACTGTCAGGCAAACATTTGTGATTTCTTTTATGTTAGAAAGCGAATGAAATAATGCTTCTTATTGCCTTAGGAATATACGAAATATATTGGTCAGATATTTTACAAACCCGATCATGTGACGATTTTATTTTGCGCCAATTTGTGACGTAACAAACACTTAATTTAAAAATAAAATTGTATGAATGTCATAAAAAGTGAGGAGACAGTTTTATCACAAATTTTATTAAAAAAACGAATCTGTATTTATAATTTTCGGTTTATTTTATTTTATGTACTTTTTTGAGGAATCCCCAGGGAAGTATTTTTGAGCTAATTTACATTTTCAATATCAAAATTTTAATATTTTAAAACAAAAATGTTGATTTCTAATAAATACATCGAAAAGTTTATTTTATCTAGATTTTAGAAAATAATTGTTTTTGCAAAAAGGTTAAAAAATAACCAATAAAAAGTAACATTAAAAATGCGTGGGACGAACCAGGAATTTTGTGCTCAAATCTTGACAGGCAAAAGTTCATAAATATTATTTTCTCATTATTCGAAGGGTTAAACATAAATAAAATCAACTACAATACACTTCTACATATTTATTTTACATAAATTTCAAGTGTATTTTACTCGGGATTCATTCCTTGAATATCTCGGATTTAAAAAAATAATTACAGATGTCTTGTTATTCTAAAGAAATGTTCAATAAAATATAAGAACCTACTTACTTTGAGCTTCTATTACTATTCTTTTATCTTAAATTTGTCGGTTGGTAGTAATAATATTTGGATGATTTATATAGCGCCGTTTTTGTGAAAAATCACCTCAAAGGCGCTGTACAAACTTACAATACCAACCTAAGATCTAAATACCCACATTCAACGTAACACAAGTACACAAATAAATACACAAGTCCACAAACCTACCCACGTAAAACCTATTCAAAATTTTAACCCATTACGGGTATATAATATTAAAACATGAAAGCCTTAAAAAATCTCAACAAAGATAACCCTTTTGTGTCGATAAACAGTAGGCACAATAACTAACCACAAAATATCGAACCAATTATGATCAAATTAAATGCACCATAATAAACAATATTAGACAAAATACAACCACACCTTCTTCCAATGCTTATCACAAACTCAACATTAACAACTCGTTAGGAACCTTCATAATGATTTCTTTTTTTAAATTTAGTTAGGTACCCAACCAACATCGAAGTACCCACTTAAAACCGACTCCAAAATTTGAACCCGCTACCCAAATAAATGCCTGTAAAAATCTCAACCAAGTGTTCCTTTTTTTAGGGCCCCTTCAAAGCCGTGCCTCGGCACACTCCCAGCGCCATCCAAGTGACGTTTACGGTCACTCAAGACGCCACTAAAGCCATCTTTACTGCCTTCTAGCCACCCTTGAATATTTAATATATGGCTACTTGCTACCAGTTGGTAGTCCCACTATCTTCTGATCGTAATGCCTTTACCATTGAGGTGGGTCGTAGTCGTAGTAGACAATGTGGCTGGAATATTTTGTTAAGTTTTATTTACGTATTTTCGAACTTAGTAGGGTACCTATGTAATTACGTAACTTAGGTAGATATCGTTCTGTTGGATATTTAATTTAATTGATTTTCAATAATTTTATTCATTTACATCAACGGGTAAATGTATGTATTTTCTCGATTTGTAGTTAGCTTGGATAAATTATCAAAAATCTTTCAGATGTAATTTTTTTCATTAATGCCTGCTTATTTATTACATAACGTGTTTTATCAGCATTTAAAGATAGTTTTTCAGTAATTTCTGCCTACTGATAACCCACTTAAGTAATTGGTATTATAAATTGTGAGTTTTTACATTACTAACCTTGTTTTTTTTTTAATAATGGAAATATTTTATTCGATTTATTCATTTATTAACATTGGGCTTTTGTATGGAACTTTACATTCATATGGCGTTGATATTATTTCAGAGCTAAATTTAAATATCGTGAGATTTAACATTCAAAACTTTTAGTTTTGCTCTGACTTTTTCGGGAAATTTCAGTTTTTCTTCTGAAAAGTGTTTAATTGTGACAATTTTGACCACATCCCGAATTAATGTTTTGAAGAAATTTTAAAACTTTTAAGCGAATGCTCAAATAAAGCTCATATTTAATAATCTCGCATTTAATTGAAAATCTCGTAGGTAATCCACACTAAATGCAGAAATTAAGAACAAAAACACAAAAATTTTATTTTTTTGAGTCAAAACTATATACATGTCGGTAGATACTTACATACCTACTTACTAGTTATTACTTAACATGCAGGGGCGTGCAGTCTTTTAAAATTGTGCAATGGGTTATTTTCACTTTCAATACGATAAAAAAGTTTGGAAGATTTAAAGTTTATTTTGCTGATTTTGATAATTGTGCTACAAATGTGTTATTTCAATATTTACGTTTATTATTTTTGATTTGAAAAACCGCACAATCAGTGCGGCTAGAAGATAAGACGGCTGTCACCGACGTTGCCCGGCGTGACGCCACCGAATTCACGAATAACAATAAGGGTTGCATGATAACTGAGAATAAAATCAACTCACCACCTCATTGAAAAGTCATTAAAAGCTATGAAAAAAACAATTTTAAAATAGGCGATAACCCTAACATAACGTAACCTATTTAAATAAATTTTTTTTCCATCACTTTTAATGACTTGGTGGTTCTGAGTTGGTTTCATTCTGAGTTGTCCGGTCACCAAAAATAACATGGAGTTATGGAGGCAAATCGAAAATGGCTCATTTGAAATCATTGTAGTAAATTTATTCGTCAATAAAATGCTTTCACTCTCGAATTTTTTTTCGGGAATAAAAAAACGGTAAGAATACCCTATTATGAATGAAATGAAAATAATAAAAATAATTTCCGACGAATTAACTAAAAACTTTCAAATTTTTTTTACTGAATTTTTACTGAATTTCGTGAATTTTTGGATAAACCCATAGGTCACTTTACAGCATCTATGAACAACATCCCTGGAATATGTAAAAAAAAAATAACACATTTTCTTCAAAATAAAATAAAACATTCGCCAAAATAAAATTATTATTTTCATTTTAAAGGCGATTCCCATCCTTTAAAGAAAACCTGCTCAAATTATAAAAGTAATATGGATAGATATAGAAAAAATTAATACGATATTAGTTTTCAAAATACACCATGATAATATCCATAACATTTAATATTTATGTACCCCAAGTATTCGGATCCCCTGAACGTTCTCGTTCCACGTACCACGTATGGAGTACGGTACTGCCTCTGCTTTCTGCTTTCCTCCTAGGTAATTGTCAACAAATAAACTACCTTTGATAACTCAATAATGTTTTCATCACGGCGATCATTATACCCTCATAAATGTACAATTGTATATGATGTAACAAATCCGTGTCTGATTGGACCATTCGACCCCCCACTCTGAACAAGTACCTACCGTACTCAAGCACAACAGAGAACGCGATAACAATCCAGGCTATACAATCCCACGTGCTGAAGTGAGGTAGGAACACTTTTATCGAGCATTCAACAGCGTCGGTTTTATTATACCTCTAGTGAGCGAAACAGTTATAGCGGCGTTCTTTTGATACTTTGAAATGGGTTGGCCGTAAAAGAGATGGGTATAGGTAGCGCTAAAAACAGGTTGTAAAGAAATAAAAGTCAGTTTTATTGCTTCTCACTCTATTCTACACTCTGTTGTGCTCGGTTGTGGCGCTTAGCATGTGACTTTTCGGAGTTGCCCCGTACCGGGGAGTTAGCTACTCAAATGAAGCGCCACATGAACATTGTTCCATTGATGTATGCATGCCTTTTGGAGTCCCTTTTTTATTGCCTTTGAGTATAATGTTTTAGGGTTCTCATTATTGAGATGTTTAGCGGAATAGTGCACTGACAATAATGTCATTATTACCGGTTGCACGGAGGGCCTCAAGGACGTTCACAGACCCTTTAGGCTTTTATGATTTTTGACCTTTTTTCTCACCCACAAATGCATTGTAAAATCATTAAAAAAATTGCTTCTGTTTTCACTCACAAAACTTTCAGTCATAAATGATAACAAATATTTTCAATTTTTTTTTAACTTAAATTTTATTTAAAATCGACAGTTGGGGCAACATTTTTTTTTAAATCTTGTCAATTTTTTTTTGGTACCTATTTTAAAATATGTACCACAATTTTTTTTTTAGCTCCGTAGGTTGGTATTTATTTAACAGTCTTATAAATGCAATTTTAAGGTTTTACTGCATTTTATTTAGTGCAATGAAAGTTTGCAAATCTAGTTTGTATTTTCCACGTGCGTAAAAGGGAGGAAAATTCACGTGTTCTTCTTATCATCGGAGCGAGCGAGAGGGGCTCGGAGGTCAGGGGCCTTATCAGCGGTGCGAGCGGGACGGCGGCGGGCCAGGGGCGGGGAGCGGGGCGGGGGTCCCGCGCCACAGAATCTTAATGCCTGCCGCGCGCAGTGTTCCTCGATACATCGACGGAATACGACGTCGCGTACCTAACTATTCAGACAAACGTCACGACGTCAAAATACGACACTTCAAAAATATTTCGCGATCAAATTTAAAAAAAAATTAAAAAAAAAAAATCTTCGCTGCTGAGATTTTTTTGAATTCTAGTTGGACGTTGTTATAATATCCACGTGTTGTACTACCGTGTAAATAAACATTGGTAAATCACCGAGCACTTCAAAGCTCGTAAAAGTGGGTCCGCCTATCGACTTAACTGCGTCGTAAAACAATCGTAAAAATATAACAAAACACGGTCGTAAAAAAAAAGTTTAACGGCCCGGCGATTATTTAAAGTATTTTTTTATTATTTAGTATTCAATTTGTGTAGACGGATAAAGACAAATTTGTACCGAGTTTTATCGGTGAATGAAGTATATTTTATCGCCGGTAGCGGAGGTGTTAACACCTAATAAAATCGCTATATTCTTTTACGACTCGCCGAGGTTGGTGAAGGGACCTTATGTCGGTTTATTGACCGTTTTAACCATCGTAAGGAGCCAAAGCTTATTTACAAACCACGTGCCGAGACTTGCGAGACTTAATTGAAGTTTTATTCGGTCATTATCTAGCTAATAATTTTAACGAGTGCTCCGAGTCGTAAACATTTATTCCAGTAATCTTGTGACTGAGTGGTGAATTAGTGATATTTTACGACTGTTCCCCTAACTGAGAGTTCCCGACAACCTGGGAAAAATTGTGATTGTGCCAGTGAAGAACATGAAATATCAAAAGATGGATCTGCGATTTGTTTAACACTTCAAGAGTTTGCACTCGCTATAGAGTGCACCTGTGAACGTTAGTGCTGCTAATTGAAAAATACACTCGTGATATCTCTGCGGAGATAGACTTTGAGACGTGGAAACCAAACACAATTCAAAATGAATTCATACTTTGAGCAGAGCGGGTTCTATGGATCGCATCACCACCAGGCGAGTGCCGGAGACCAGGCAGCGGCCTACAGATCCTTTCCCTTGGGGTTAGGAATGGGTCCTTACGGGGCGCAGCACGCTTTACAGAGAGCCCCGCAAGATTCTCCTTACGACGCTTCAGTAGCGGCAGCCTGCAAGCTATACGCGTCAGAGCCTCAGCCCCCAGCGTACAAACCCGACTGCTCCAAAGACGGTGGTCAGAATGGGTACGCGGAGAAAGGGTGGTCTAGTGCAAGGCCTGCGGCTTGCACCCCCGATGGCAGATCAGCCTACGGAGCCCCGCTGGACCCCGCGGGTTCGCCCACTGCAGCGGCCGGAGCGGCGCGGTCTGCAGCCTCCCTGTCGTCGTGGAACAACCAGTGCTCCCTCGGAGGAGGGGCCCAGCCAGTCCCCACACAACTGCACCAGCAGACGGCCAACCACACCTTCTACCCCTGGATGGCGATAGCAGGTCAGAATTTTTATCATCACCTAGTCAGAAAAAATATTTATGTGCATCACAGCCCTGAAAACACCAATTTGCAATGTTTGATTTTCAGATTTTTTTTTATAGTAGTTGTCGAGATATTTTTTGTTAAATAAAATACTAGATTGTTAATGTATTACTGGATGAAATCATTAAGAAAAATATTTTTTCTAATTATATTATCAAATTAGAATTCTCATTAAATTATTTGTCATGAGTTCCGTATATTACAAAGCTTTTTTATTATTCAAATATATATAAAAAGGGTGAAAACCCCATCAAAAATCGAACAAAATTGAAAAGGATTAATTTAATTTTTAACTGATATTAAATATTTTACATTATTTTACCGATGCTTTTGGAAAGCCTGCATCTATCATAATTAATAGCTTTAATTTACAGTGGAAATATTGAGTAAAATCAGGCGTTTAAAAATAATAATAATATTTGGCAGATTTTTTTAGCACCATTTTTGTGAAAAATTTAATAAAAATAACTGGCTAACAACTAAGGTTAATATATTTTTGTCATTATTTAAGCAATAATAATGTGATAACATTCAATATTAAAATGGTAATGTATTATCCATAGACTCACCATCTACCCTTGCTAACATTTATTTCCCTATATCTAATACCTAAATAAAATACTGTGAAATTTATTTTATCCAATTCAAAAAAAAAACACTTAAGTACCTATTACGAGAGGGCATTATCATTTATCAATCTTAGCGACGTTTTTATTAAAGAAAATAGAAAACGTTGAAATTTTTTATTTCAACTTACTCTGAATAAAATCCAAACTATCCCCACAACATAAGAATTTAAAAAAAACTCCTCCACCCGTTTATCAAATTATTTATTACTTAATAAAAGTTTTCTAAAACCAAATCAGACATTAAATTATCATTTTGCTAGGCAATAAAAATAATTAAACTATGTAGTTACAATAATTTCTACATAGCAAATGATAAACTAACATGCATAAAAAATACAAAAATCATTTTAGAAATGAATCTGTGTATCTTTTATTCCTTAATGTGTTAAGGTATAATTATCAACAATTTTTTATTGTTATCCCCACCTTAAATAATCAATAAAATTTGGGCCCGTGGCTCGAAGATGTTGCCGGGAATTTTATTGTTATTTAATTGGGCTGTAACAAATGTATCATTCGAACGAATTCTAATGCCATTAAAACAGTATAAATTCTCTAAAAGCGGAAAGGAATTGATTATTTATTTTTTAATAGGAGGAGTGCTCATTTTTGTTAATCACAACGTGAATAGTAATCACTATGAATAATGACTACCAAAGTATATTCGTACTAATTAAAATTGAAGCGTATTTTTCAGGACGTAATTGTGTTACAAAATTAACTAAAATGATTTTTGATCATGTTTACTAATGTATTTCAAGTTTTTATATTTGTTTTTTAAATAGTCCATCATAATAGAATAATAGAAGAGTATGTAAGAGACGATGTATGAATGTGAGTGAAGCAAAGAGTGTGTGCCAGGACCGAGTTGTTTGGCGGTCCGTCCTCTCTGCCTACCCCTGCGGGGAAACGGCGCGATGGTTAGTTAGTTAGTTAAAGTATTTTCGTTATTTGTTTTTGGGGTGTTATGCCGTGTTGCGCTACATAGCCAACGTTAATCTATTATTTATTTTTTTATTTTATGTATTTATTTATTTGAACAAACATACGTATTAGAAAACTTTGTCCAACTAAGAGATTTCCCGTTTTAGGACAGTCAAATTGCCTGGTTTGGTTCACATTACGTTGTTACATGTTGTTTTTTGTAGAATTTAATATTAATTGTCCAACCATGTGTTTACCCATTTTATTCCAGTATTTTTTATGAGCTCTATTTCCGAAGTATCGAAGTAGGGGAGCGTAGTATTTAACGCCATGTCTTTGAAATCCAACCCTCTTTAGAAATGAATAGAGTTGCAACGACACCCCACATCCTAAAGCAAACAATTAAAAACTTAACAATTCTTCTTTCTTCCTGTCATATAATGCGAACAAAGTCAACAATGGAAAATAGTTACGCGCCTTCCAACCTATTTACCCAATCGTCCACTTCCATTTGGCGTCTCGATTCTTTTAGAAAATCCGAATTTATTTAATCTTCAAAGTTATTATTTCTTCTCATCCCAGACACTTGAAGATAAACGCTCTGGTAATAATTTGGTCTGGTCGACCGCTACCAATTTTGGTGAAGGTACAAAATGCTACGTACCAAGTTATGTGGTCCTCGGACGTCTAATGCTCGCCTTTCGTTCACCGAGCGAGCAACCAACAAAAAAGATATAATAATAGATCATCAGCAGTTATTTTATGATAATCAGGAATCAAAGTGTTCGAAGCAGAAACCCCGTACTCGAAAAACTTGAATCTCTTAGTTAATTGTAAGTCTGTTGTATCTACGTATTATGTTAATTTTTCAAAAATTAATAAATTCAATGTGCAAGTCTACACTTAAAACCACTTTTGGTATCAGAACTCGTTCTTTGATAAATAGTAAAAAGGCTTTTTTTACATTTCTTCGTTCGATCTTAATTGCATGACTGTTTATCTATTCATACTGGAACATTTCTGGAGACAAGAAATTATCTTCCAAAATATTGTTAATTAAAAATTAAATCAAGCAATAATAATCAAGTCCTTGTCCGGTTAAATCCAGGTAATCATTCCTCGATTCTATGTTAATCCCCCGATAGTTGGCCCACGGGCATATTATATAAAATGTGCAGATGGTTTAGGGAAAATACCTACATACACAAAATAAAAACTAAGTGTACCCGAAAGGGTGTGCAGAGAGGATGTACCGGCAAATAACAAAAGCATAAAACATTTTTTTTTTTAAATTCATCAAAGATAAAACTATTTATTTACTATACTGTGAATATCAGCGTAAAAGTACAAAAAATCGACACCGTAAGTAAATTCATTTGATATCTTTACCAAATTATTATTAAAGGTACCTTTGAAGTCGAGTTTAGATTTGAAATTAGTAAATAATGCACAAATAACGATAATTTTATAATAATTATATTTTCGAGGGACAAACTGTCGAGAGAACTACTGCCTGGTCGTCTGGTCATCTCATTCCTCAAGTCTTGTAAAACAAAACGATAGCATTTTATGCTTTGAGCAGTTGTGTGGCGTGGTGTGGCAATTTTCTTTAAAAAAACTAAGGGAAGTTTTATAGATCAACACCAACTTTTAAAATGCTTATTATTTATGATCTTCTAATTAGATTTGGTTTATATTATCTATTGACTAATTATGTCCAAACTTAGCGCCTAATTCGGTTAAACCGTTGTTTATGATAGCTTTTCATAGTGGGTTTTGATTTAAGCTACAACAAAGGCGTGGTCTAACCGCTCAACAAAAATGGATTCAACAACAAATCTCTTTTCTTCAACCGGCCCAGCATAGAAATCGGTAGACAGATCATAAAACAAACCGTAAATCATAATTTTGAAGTGTTTTGTATACGGCGATTAGCACTTGAATGAGAAATGGCGTCGACCCAAACAATTGCAAAATGGATGAAGGTAGATTTTTTAGAAGATTTAACAGGTGAGGAGAATGCGGTAGTCTTGAGTTTAAATTAGTTAACCATCTTTAAAATTTTAAGGAAAAAAAATCTACCTGCACATAACAAATTTTGTTTATATTTTAATTTATTACTTGGAACTCCATGTGGAGTCATCAAAATGTGACCAGATTCGTCTGAAACCAACCTTCCGACTTCAATTTTATATGTTATTGCGTATATAATTTATTGATGCTTTTGGAAACCGTTTTGAAGAGATTAATAACTACCATTTAGGTGCAAGTGTCTGGAATCGAATAGGGGAATGCCGGCACTCATTAGTTCTATATTAGCGATGCCCGCTATATAAAAGTCCATTAAAATGAAGGACTGTATATTCACAGCCACTTTTCCGACGCCGGCCTTATGCCTACCGTACCTCCGTACAACACTCACACAAGCACCTCTTGATATGCATGCAGTAATTACTCGAGTGTGAGTGAGGTGCAAGTAAAGTGAATACTGCGCCGAAAGTAGATATTATTTTTTTTAAGTGTATACATTTTATTTTCGAAGCATGTTCCGAATTAGAAAAGTTTTAAAGTTACCACTAAGAAACTTACTTTTAAAGTAAGATCTTGTTAGAATCTCTTGGATTTCACCTAAAAAAATATTTTTAAAAAAATTCAGAAAAAAGTTGTCCAAATTACCCGAAAACAAATATTTCGAGGACGATTATTTTGAAAAACAATTTTTTTTCATTGCTCAGCTTGGGGATCTATAGAAAACTGAAAAAAATATTTATTAATAGATATCACAATATTTTATAGGTGCCTAAAAATTATATAATAGTTAATGAGAAAAGACATTTGCTTCTTTAAGTTCATATAAATTATGCATTTATTTCCATCGTCCTTCATGTTTAAAAATTTTCGTGTTACAATTTTTCAAATAAAATAGATTTATTAAGTTATCTTTATGAGAGTAAAATATATCTTTTTGACTTCTAAAATTCAAATTCCACTCCTTTTTTATGCATTTTGAAAATCTTGTAAAAATATATATCCATATTTTCTTTCGACGCAGTGTTCGTTTTGGTACAATGCCTTCCATTCTGGAATGGGACACCTCCACAATCTACACGACTGTACTAGATGTTGGTGTTACATCTAATTAAGTTTTTTTAAGCTAACTGTCGCTAGTTTAACAGTAATATTTTCATCCTTGTGACAACACCGAGGAATTGCACCCGGCTTAGAAAAATACCATTTCTTAATAACTCGTCTGAATTTGCATCATGCTAATAATTACTTGTCGGCATAAAAATGAA
Organism: Glyphotaelius pellucidus; assembly: GCA_936435175.1. Taxonomy (NCBI): domain Eukaryota; kingdom Metazoa; phylum Arthropoda; class Insecta; order Trichoptera; family Limnephilidae; genus Glyphotaelius; species Glyphotaelius pellucidus. The sequence continues at coordinate 5,621,374 of OW386552.1, read as the reverse complement.
ATAAATAAAAACGAAATAATTGAGCATGCAATTATTAGCTTATATTACTAGTTGTAAAATTTGATCGATTATTTTAATAACCGTTAAATGATACATTATGCACGTACCAATAGGTAGTTGTTTCAAATATCACCCTTAATAAAAACCAAGTTTGAAAAAGAACTACCATAACCAAAAAAATAATAATTTTTTTCGCATCTTTTCCTTTCCTTAAGTAATTAATGACAAATTTTGTTATAATATTTTTCAATTCAATAAAGTCACTATAAGTATTCATGTGCCTATAGTTTTATTTATTTTTTAATAGATTACTGAACTATTTGGATTCCAACACTTATCCACTTTACCTTGCCAAGAATAAATAAAATAGGCAATTCTCACCACTTAAAGTTACATCCTTTTTCTAAATTTGGAACGATGTTAAAAATACTTTGAAATGGAAACCCGCCGATTTTTCTGATTAAGAAATTAAATCATTTTTAGCTCGTTTTCTAAATAGATGCTTAGGTTATGTTAGAATTTCGAAACCAAATGGAAACATGTTAGTGTTATTAATCTATGCAAATTCTTCTTGTTAAAAGTAATATTATTCCACTATAAAGTGTGGATTGTTCATTTTACTCGCCCTGTCTTCCTTGAGGGTCCTTTAGTTTTGATTGCTCACCCAAATTAGTAGGGACCCGACCAATGCTAATTTAGTAAAAAATTACGACGTGTTTCAGTTTTCGAAGTCACTTTATTAATAAACTCGCCCCAGGCCGGACTCTGTTATACGCCAGAAATTTGCCAACATGGACGATTTATTACAATGCATTCGTGATATCGGTAAGGAGTAATTGAAACGAAAGACTGAAATTGTTAAAAAAATCCCTCGAGCACGCTTTAATATCAGATTTATGTAAACACCCGGCAAACATGCCATCTCTGGTCTTTACGCGATTTCCATTTTTGCTTTTGTTTAATTTGAAAATTTGTACTGTCGGTCGAGGCAAGTATTGGAAGTATTCACCACATCGTGACGTGAAAAAATTCTATAAAAAAAAAGTATTTTTCGCCCGTCTCGTTGAAAAGAGACGTAAGTCAAAAAAAGTAAATTTTACGGGAGAGACACTTACGACATTTTTTTTTTACATGAGCTTCACACAGGAGGCCCCGAGGAAAATAGTATCTCTCAGGGCCTATGTCATCGTTGGGGATGCTGTGTGGAGGAATTTTTAAAGGAAAGGAAATGGAGGAGAATTCTGGGAAGGAAAGGGGTTTAAGGGGTGGATAGGAATCTGGGGTTCAGTGTGTCCTGGTCATCTGCCTCCAAGACCTAGACAAACCTCATACCCCTGCTAAATCACCACCGTGGCGAACCGCTTGGGGTGACCTATGGTAGAGGTGTTGGTTATCCAATAAAGGTTCCCGGGGTTGCGGTACCCATTTCCGCCTCCCAAATACTAATAGAGATAGAGTGGTCTAACCTAGATACGATCTTCGTGGGGCATTGATAATCACAATCACTTTACTATTCAGAGATAAAAATAAAATTTTATAAAACAGAAAATTTTGACTTACTACACTTTTCTATGGGCTGTGCGACATATTCGAAACTACATACCGTGTTTTTTCTTTAACATTTTCTCATTGGTATCCTGTCAACCATGACTAAGAGTATGTAGCTAGGTTATAGGTACCTACTGACTTGCATAATAAATCAATCCGTGCTTATTACTATAATTGATATTTAATTAGTCGACGGTTCAAAGGTAAAATTCATTAATTATGTATCACACCATTTATATGGCGCATAATCTATGCATAAGTGTACAATTATTACTATTAAGGATTTAAATACCTTGATGAAATAAGCTGCGACGCAGGCACGCATAAAACCTTGCCTCCAATTAAAGTTATTGATAGTTAAAATAAATTAATGAAGTTTTGCAACTGCACGCAGATAAACAGATGTTATACAACCAAATCTTGTATTTTTACTAATGATTTGTATTTAAGGTGATACTTAAAAGAATTCCAAACCTTTAATATAATTCCAAATATTTGATAGATGGTGCGAGTTTAATTCTTTTAGGTGAAAACACCTATTGAAAGTTTGCTTTTAAAATATTAAGGGGATCCAATAGTCCAGGGAAAAATCGAAGTCGGAATTCACGCCCATTGTGGGAGGAGTTTAAAAATATTTGAGAAAAAGCTTTTGGAACGGTTGAAAAAGGTATTTGAGAATTTTTTTTTACAGGTTGATTTCGTAAAGACCTAAAAAAAACATTAACTCCTTTTTTACACATTGTTTATTGTAATAACAAGGAAATTTAAAATTGATTTCACGGAACCGAGCGACGTGGAGTCACACGTCCGCTCCCTGCTCCGGCCAGGGGAGTTTTGAAAGAAAGTAGGGTGTGGCAAGCCAGTAGTCCTTCGGTGAACGACATAAGGGTCAATTTGAAAACCCGCATTCGTCGGCTGCCAGCCGTATTGTGAAATAACAACGCAAATATGCATATTTTATTTTATTTTGTGAATATCGGGCGTAAATATCATATTTTTTTGCGATTATCATAAAAGAAACTAAATTTGCTACAATAAGCAATAAAACCATATCCGAAAAGATGTTCGTAAGTAGGAGAGTTTGCACTTGAAAGTGTTTTTTTAAAGACCTGTTACTTTATTTTTTTTTAGGCTTATTAAAAGACTTATAAAAAAAATGACCGATATTTTTAAGGGCCAAGATATGTTCTACACGCATTATTTAATTGAAGCATTTATAATATTTCTAAGCGATCAAATTTTCAAAACAAAATCACATGATTTTGTGTGATTTTGCATTATTTACTATGGCTTCATCTTAAGTTGAATTATTGTTTGCGCCCGTACATATTAAATATTTATGTGAATAAATATTTTTGTCTATAAATAAACTCAAATCTTTCAAGAAAGGCTAACAAATATTTTATTTCAAAATTATTAAAATAGATATTTCGTTTTTACCACTGTTGTAAAAAAGAAGTATTTTATTAATTTTGAATACAAATGGTGCCACAAAATTAGATTACTGTGTTTGAAGAAGTGAAATATTATATTGTATCGGTGATTCAACTCAATAATACGTTTGTTAGCTTTTTTGAAAGATTTGAGTTTGTTTATGAACAAAATTATTTATTCAAATTCATATTGCTTACGTAAGGGCGCAAACAATTAATTCATTTAATATTTAAAACATAACCCATACAAAGCGTTTTTCCCTAAAATAGTTATGCTCACGCCATCTAGAAAGATTAAATTAAGAACTCTTTTGAATATCACTTTAAAAGGCTTTCACGCGTGTGATATTTTTTGTTGATGCCTTCACTTGCATTAGTTACAAATTAACTAATTATGGTTATTATAAAACCACAAACCTAAGTATTTTAAGTTACTTAGATTAAGAATACTCATCCATTCAACACTATCGATGATACTGTATCTGTTTTGTAAAGGCCACATAAAATCAGATGATTTTTCATAGCTATAAATTGAATCAAGTTTAACAATGACAAGAATAACGTTTTTCTTACTGTTAAACACACTAACTCATGTAGCGCTGTAAACAATGCAAACCAAACAAAAGTAATAAAATGAAGAAAGGGGAATTCAATGACCTTCGAATTTGCATTTCGTGGCCTTCAAAAGCGTCCAATTTTGGCGATTCAATTGGGATCTCAGACCCTAAAGTCGACCTGTTGGATTCGTATAAGGGTCCCCAAAAAGGACCTTGTTCCAATACGAATTTAGAAGCCTTCCTTTGGTTCAGGCCCTAACGGCAAATTGAAGTGCCGGCTGTCCCCCTATTTTTATGAACCTTCTCCTAGTTTGTAGACAGTTAGGGACCTTACGAGGTCCTTTGCTTTTGTTGTGCCTGTAGTGTGTTTTTTTTCGTTTTGAAAGTTTGTTTAGGCTACTTGTCGATAGAGTGCGGTGGTTGTTTATTTTATTTAACTTTGCAATTTTGTTGCACGTGATACTTAAAAGAATTCTTAATCTACTCCTTCATGGATGACATGAGTTTAATTATTTTCAGAATAAAACATTTTTTACAAGTTATGCTTCAAAATATTAATATGAATATCGCCCGTACAAACGCAATTTGAACATGAATAAATAAATTTTTCCATAAACAAACTCAATTATTTCAAGAAAGGCTAACAAATACAATGTTGGATTTAATAACCGAAACAATATTGTATTTGTACGGCTTTCTTGAAAAAAATTGAGTTTGTTTATAAGGACAAAATTATTTATTCACTATCAAGTTGCATATGTACGGGCGCAAACAATTGATTCATATTAATATTTTAAAGCATGACTCGCAAAAAGTGTTTTTTCTTAGAATAATTAAACTAGCGCCATCTGTAAACGAGTAGATTTTGAATTCTTTTATGTACCGCCTTAAGTGGAACGTTTGCGCGGCCCGTTTCATACAAATCTTAAATTTGGATTTGAGATCAAAATACCGAACCAAACAGAAAAATTATGTTTGTAATCAAAAGATATATCAAATATCTAGTGCGGATGTGAGCTACATTATTTATTTTTGCTTTAAATTATAGGACATCATTAAAGATTCTAGTGTTTCATGATTTCAGAGGCAACTTGGGCAATTATTTGTGAGTAAATGAAAAACATTAAAAAAAATATTTACTATATTTATCATTTAAATATAATGAAATATTAAAAAAAAAATCATTTTGATAGGTGTAAATTTAAAATACAAATTACCTATTTACGGCGGAACAAAAATTTGTCGCTTGAACATTAAAATTATTTCCCAAAAAAAACGCATTTTTAACAATTGTATTTGTAAAATAAACATAGTAAAATTATTTTTTTATGTTTTTCATTTACTCACAAATAATTGCCCAAGTTGCCTCTAAAATCATGAAACACTAAAATCTTTAATGGCCTATTTCTTATAATTTAAAACAAAAATAAATAAAGTAAATCACATCCGTACAACATAAAAATACCTTTTTATTACAAAAATAATTTTTCAGTTTGTTTGGGTACTTTGATCTCAAATCCATAATTTGTATGAAACGGGCCGAAATGATGGGCCGCGCATACGTTCCTCTTAACTAACGACGTTTTGAATTTAATTATTTTGTTGAGTAGATAGATAGTAAATTAGCAAAAAACCCTCTTAAGATCACTGTTTTGTAATATTTATACATCATTATAAATAATGTGAATTTAATATTGTTCAATAGACAGGTAGAGAGTATTTATCAACTGTACAATTGAGAAACTTGGAAAATTTTATTGAATTTGATTTATGTCAGTCTTGATAATTTAAAAACGAAACGAGTTATTTATGTTTATTAGTGCACATAAAAAATTTTTTACATTAGGTGTTGAAATTGACAAATGTTTTGATTCCTATTCCAAACGAAATAAATAGTATCTTCCTACCTACGTGACCTACAAATGCCAAACCGTCTGCTCAAATGTAAAATGTCATTAAATGCTAGGCGCCTGAAAATATTTGAAAGCCCCCACGAAGCGCGATCTATTAAAATACATAACAAAAAAGCGTTGGAGTTCGTAAACTTAACAGCAAGAAAATCATTAATTTAACAACAAAAAAAATGCTTAGTTAAAATTAGTTTCCTTGGTACGTACCTATGTAGGTACCTTCCATTTCTTCTTTATTTATTGTGTGAACAACATAAAAGTGTGAACTGGTAGAAAAGACGTTTCATTTGACTGCAACAACGTTTACTTGTAGATTTGTTGGCGATGGATTGCCCTTTCGATGCGGTGCCGTTGCTTGAATTATTCTTGGTTCCTCCCGGACGCGTCTTGCCGACGGTTCTGCAAACAGAAAGCGATCGACTGCAAATTAAATAAATATTTTAAAAAATTAACTTAGATATACATGATACTAAAATATATTCTCATTTAAGTAGGTAGGTACATATCGACTTAATTATTTTTTTAATCTGCGAAAAAATATATTCAGCATGTAGGCAAAGCATGCTTTTGTTTTGCAACGCTATTTGACGTATTTTACCTAATCTTACTTAGATACTAACGAAAAAATCACAGATGTGTATTTCTTTATATACCTACTGGTTTTGTGTTTTCATTTTTAAGAGAACCATAAGTAAGTACTTACCTTCTATTTGTCAAAATAAAATGAACCTGTCTGCTAGAATGAATACAACCTTCTTATTTTCAAGTCTTTAAATTAATTGTTTTAATAAATAATAAAAAAATAAAAAAATACGTTCATTACCACATGTTTGTAATCGTATTTTAAAAAAATACTGACACTGGATGCAAGATGGAAAAATAAATATTTTTGATTTTCCCGCTAAAACATAAGTTACCCTCTTCTTCCCCACCTTCATTTTCCCCATCCTTCCCGTTCCCACTACCTTCAGCCTCACAACACACTCCAATTGGGGATGCCGTAGTCTCACTGGCTCCAGACAGGAGCAGTTGGGACTTTTGTGAGATATTCACATAAACAAAAAGATTATAATATTTAACCTTACTTACTATTTTTAAGGCTCATTTAAATAAAATATATAATATACTGAAATTGTTTTCACAAATATATATACAATATATATATTTGTGAAAACCTAACCTAACCTAACCTAACCTAACCTAACCTAACCTAACCTAACCTAACCTAACCTAACCAAGATATTTATTTTTATTTAACATTTAACGTTTCTTTAATGACGTTAATAAAATAATGATGCAAGAATTATTATAACAATCGATTTCTTCCCCTATATTTTATTTATCGGCGCTGCCTTCTATCAAATATATAATTCGGAATGCGTAGGTATCATTAAAATTTCATTATTTTTAATCAACCGTAATTATGTCACATGTTTCAGTAATGAAACGCGTGCAGGCCGCGTAGGCTTATAAACGCTTTCGGCACTTACAGGGCGGTCGCAAACACTTTTACACTTTATCTCATAATCTTAAACTACCTATAAACCAAACCATCTGTATGCATAAATCAACAAAAACTCTAGAATGATAAGCTCTGGCGATTTAAAATTTTCACAGGAATTTAAGTCAGCGCAACTGTTGCTGTTCGCATCTATTGCGTATATTCTGTATCTACAGTATTTTTCTATTCTTTAAATTTTAAATTGAATATCTCAGTGGAAGACTTAAAATACGGTACTTTATTAAATACTCTAAAAATACATACATTAGAAGACAGACGTAAAATAAACGACTTAGCATTTTTATTCGAAATGCTAAACTGCTTACTCTAAATTCGACTGTTGTGAACCCTTGCAACTCATTAACTTACGAACACCCACAGTAACATCACGACAAAATACAATATTCTAAGCGTAGCTACATTGCCCACTCTCCGATACAACGACTTCACACCATGGGAAATAAGTACTTGCGTGATCTTGACATATTCAATATCAACTTGGCGAGTTTTGTGGATCATCTAAAACATTTATTTCAACACTATTACTAAATACATCTTGTAAACCTTCAAAATAGCTGTTTTTCTCTGTTTTTCTATGTTTGTATGACTTTTATCTAATGTAATTTTATTTTTATTATTTCTTAAGTTTCAAAGTATTTGTCAAATTAAAAACACTACAAATCGTGTAAAAACCCTCTGGGCGTTAAATAAATAAATATTATGAAGTTTTGATTCCTGTCTACGTAGGCACCTAATACCTTTCTATCAAGTCCGGTAAAAAGGTAGGTACCTTAGCACAAGAAAACAATTAAGGCGACAACATTTCTCGCAAAAAATGAGCCACCGTCTGTCATCATACAAAAAAACTAAAGAACGGTCTTTGTGATTTTTTATTGCTATTATTTTAACATGCGTTTCTCTACAACTAAAATTTGTATGTTAATATTTGAAAATCAAAAACAAACTTAAAAAAATTCTAGCCTCTAATATTTATTAATGAAAACAAATAACTTTGTGTACACCACTATTTATTCATTTATTAATAATGACGCCACAAAGTGAATTTGCAAATCAAATATTTATTTTCATATTTTTCACAACATTTTCATAACGCTCGTTGGGCTTTAATTATAAATTTTGTCTTCCATTAATATTACTTACATTACAATATTTTAAATTGGTGTAAGTTTTGGATACCTAAGCGAAAACAGAAATTTTCGGATATAAAATCATGAACTCGGCAAATAAGTATTACCGAATAAATCTAGCTATATTAAATTTGTTGGGGTTAATTTATATATATAGTTCAATGTAATAGTTAGTCAATGAAGCAAATAATATCAAAAACTCGTAATAAAAATATGAAACATATAAAGACATGAACATTTAAAAAATTAAACGTCCAAACGGGACTCAAACTCGCAACTTAGCACTGGGGTCTCTGCCAGTTATCGAGCTATTGAGACAATATAGCTCAATTGGTTGAGGCGTCAGTCCCAGTAAAACTAAAGATGTTATCTTCTTCATATCTACCTATTCCTGGTCTCTCTTACGTATGCTAATTTTAGCAAAAAATATTTTCTTAATTCGCAACATTTAAAATTATATCGCATAAAGACGGTCGCCGTGGGGCAAGGTTCTCTACTAGCGATCCAGAGGTCTTCGGTTTAAATCACGGCGTGCGCAAGTAAAATTTATTTGATTTATTTGTGTTTTTACAATTTAATCGTTAGAAATAATGTAAGGCATATTTGTGAAAGATACTCTCAGCATCGCCCTGATGCAAGACCACCATTTAGAATTGAAACGTGTTTGAAATGGCTTAACCCGTGTTAGATGGCTAGATCTGAATAGCCAGGTACTTCCTTTTCCCATCTCCTTCCCCTTCCCACTTACTTTCAGCCTCACAACATATTTGCATTTTGGGAAGCGTGTATGGGAACCACCGCCCCGGGAACCATTTATTAGATAACCAATAACTCTGTCATAGGTCACCCCAAGTGGTTCGCCACGTTTGGTGAATTAGCAGGGGTGCCCGTGATCATGGGGTGAGGTTTGTCAAAGTCTTGGCGGCCGATGTGTCTGCCCATCTGCTGCGTGGAAGGACCGGATCGAGAGAGACTGGTTGAGGAAGTCTTTTGATCTCTCCAGCAAGAATCCCTCAACTCTCGCCTTACATCGCAGTTGATGAATTCATACGTCCATCACTCCTGGACACACTAGTCCCCAGATTCCTACCCTATACCTATTTCCTTTCCAGAACTCATCTTCTTCCTTTCCTTAAAAAACCCTGAACACAACATCCCCAAAGATGTCATAAGCGCTGAGGGGAATTATTTTCCCTGGGTCCTCCTGTGTAGAGCTAATGTAAAAAAAGCCTTACAATATACCCCAATTGGGGATGCCATAGTCTTTCTGGCGGTTGGGAACAGTTGAGGCTCTTGTGTGGTATTCTCATTTAAAAAAATTAAGAGCGTTTTACTTTAAATCCCACCAAAACTGAACCCACCCTGTAGGTGGCTGTGTATCTATATAATTTACCTTAGGTAGGCTGATACCTAACATAATGTAGGAAGGCTTTTTGTGATCTAGCTACGTGCCCGAGCGGCCGCAGTAGATTGGATCGCCCCGGGCGCACTTGTCGACTCATTTTCGACTTTACAAAGATTATAGTTCGTAAGTTTTTTCCTTGTCCACGAACCAAAATACCGCACTCCCTGCTTCTACTGTAACCACCTCTCCATATTTTGTTTCAATAATTATCGAAGGCGTATTGATACCCATTTTGTTTTAAAGAATTTTATTTTGCATGTACATTTGTTCATCAATTTTTTTTATCTGCTACCGGTTTCGATAGCAGATAAATTCACATTATTTTACAATTACATTGTGAAATAAAACTCTTCAAAACAAAATGTGTGGTACATAGTTGAAGCCCAAAAAAAAGCCCAAAATTTGGTCCCCAGTTCAATACGTTGTTGAATTAAGTTAGGGGTAGTTTTGAGGAAGGGGTGAATATATAAGTGCTTATATTTACATTAAAAAAAATTAATAAAGAACTACCTTAGAAGCCAATCTTAAATCTACGGTGTTACCTGTAGACAGTTTACGTGAAATAATGAATTTAAAAGTGTGGCTATTTAAGTGAAACTTCCATAATTTATGTTTATTAATAATCAAATCAATAGAGATGTGGTGAGCATTCTGCCAAATTGCAATTTCTAAATAAAAACCTTGTAGCTTTATCATGGTGTGAATACTGTGAATTCATATTATTACGTCATATAAATGATATTTGCCCAGTCGAAAGCATGTTTCGCCGAAACCGATTAGCATGTAAGCTAAAATTTTGCGACATACTCAAAGACGTTACAATATTACCTACACGGATTTACAATGTTTTGTTTGCTTTATTAGAAAAATTAAGGCTAAGTGCCATCTTAAAGTTTGCATCTCTAAATAAATTATTAATTTAATGTTTTAATTTGTATTTTTTTTATTTTTTTTATTATTATTTTTTTTTTATTCTTCATTTTAATCACCCGCTAAACTGCCAAGGCAGTTTGTCAGCAGGTCAATTTGACAATATTAATAAAACACTAAAACATAAAATATTATAAGAAAACACAATAGCAAAATAGTTCCAGAAGAATAACTTATAAGTACCTACAATACAAAAGCATAAAATATACAGACAGACAGATGTAACACAGGTAAATTACTGATAGATTAAATTAATTATAGATAGTATTTATACATAAGATTACAAACAATATCAGTACAAAAAGTTTTGACCCATTAGCCATTTTTTAATTTTTCTTTTGAGATCAGTGGGGCAATTGGATTCGATTTTGAAATTCATCGGCATCTTATTAAATATGGTGGGGACAAGATAAGTGAATGTCCGTTGGCCGTATTTATTTATAATTTTCGGAACGGACAAACCCTCATTTTTACTAAATCTAGTGCCATGTTCATGATCTACTTTTTCTTTGTAAATTGAGTCCGACAATAGGTTTTGGCATACAATTTTAAACCATAATATTCCTCGCACAGGTAATATGTTAACTGATTCATAAAGTAATTTTATGTCCCTTCTTTGTGCATAAACACTTTTGCTTACCAAGAGCTTAGTCAAAGAGTTTTGAATCGTTTGAATATAACCTATATTTGTCTTGCACGAGTTTCCCCAAGATGTTATTCCGTATCTGATAGTGGATTCCGCTAGTGACAAATAAATATAGATTGTAGAAGTTGAACAAGGTATTACCAGTATCTTGATGTATTTTTAATCAAACACACATAGTTAACCTACCTTTTATCTGTTTTTAAAACACCCCAATAATTATTGACAAAAAAGGTTATCTTAAAGAGATGTTATTATTTTCGGCCACCGATTAACTTAATTTGCGTACGACGGACGCTACACAAAAAAATGGCATACCACTCTAACTCCAAGGAATTTTTTTTTTTATACAATTATTATCCAGTTTCACTTATTTCTCGGTGTGTGACGGAAGTTCAATGCCTCCTGATAGGTTGGCCAATTAAAAAAGGCCGATCGCCATCTGTGTTGCGACAGAGCGTTCTTTTTTTGAATTTGAATAATAGGTAGGTACATCTGGCCGCCCATTGGCCAATTTTCGAATCTGCAATTCAAATTCTCAAGTAATCCGGAGATGCATTCCACAGACCTAACTCCTAACCCCTGATGGAGAGTGACGACTTGTGACGTTTGCGCACGTCTGTGATAGATGTCCCACGTTCAATGCTGACTTTTTTTAAACAGTGCCCGTGGGCTGGTCGGCTAGTGGTTAAAAAAATACTTATCGTCGCCTTAGTTCTTAATTGTCCAAAAGACCATTCTAGTTTTTGTTCTATCTCCACTTTAAAATTAAAAATAAAGTTTAAAAAATGTCGTGAAAAAAATGTTTAATAAACGCGCGCCCAACATATGTACATGGTTGACATTTGTCACATGAGAACCTCCTGTGTGGAGTTAATGTAAAAAAAATAATCACACATATTAATTTTGGTTGTCTGTCTGTCTGTGATTGTAATTCAGTTCAATGAACTCGGATTTGTTTTGAATTTAAGCGTTATTAGTAGATCAGATTTAATAATGAGATTGAACTTTTTCACTACGTTTACATTTCATTCTTGTTTTGTATAGAGGTTGAACTTTGAACAGATGAACTCTGGGTTTGGTTAGTATTTAAAAGATTTCATTGTTGTTCTTCCACAGTGTGGAAGTAATCGGAACATAATTTAATCGCCTTTTATAATTTATATAATAAAAAAATTAATGATAGTTTGTGACTGATGACGTCACACAGATTTGGTGCAATTTCGGGTGACCTGAAAAATTTTAAATTTTGAAAATTATTTTAAGTATTAAAACTAACTAAAATGCAATAAATATAAATCTCGTTAAAATAATAAATCCGTGACTTTTTAAAAATCTGCTCTAGAAATTATACTACTAGTATTGGTAGTGAACTATTTATTTTTCATTCAAAAAGTTTAATTTATCTACAGATAGTTTCGTCTCATCTCAAGACAGTGTTTTATTTACGAGCGATTTTTTTTGTTATAAGTTTCCAATTAAAATTAAATTCCTAATAGATAATACTCACAGATACTAACTCTTCAACTGTGTACAAGAGAGATATAAGCGAGTGGGAAGGTGCTATTCTAAAAATATTTCCTAACTGACGTGAACTCTTTCAATGCTGGGAGAATTTATGATTAAAATGCTTTATGTGTCCGGACACTAATAAATTATCACAATACTTATTCATAATCTTTAAATTCACGAAAAAAATATAATTGGCTAAAAATTTTACCTACTAAATAGATTTCTGATTATCCATCCATACTAATATTATAAATGCAAAACTGCTCGAGTTTGTTTATGACCTTTTCACGCATAACACAATATAAAGATTTTAATAATTCTTTCACCAATATAAAGCTAAATTATATGCGCATACTACAGGTTGTATATGATGGTAAGCTCTGGTGTTATGAAATTATAAATATTAATATATTATATTTGTTATACGTTTTCTGTCGCTAACAAAAGCGAGTTTTTGCTAACGTCAGAAAAAAATCTTTTCCATGGAAACAATGTTGATATGTTTTTGGGCTCTATGCTGGTAGGTACTCAGTCTACTGGTCAGCTACTACTGCAGAAAATTCAAATATTAGAATTCGTTTTTTTTTTGGACAAGCTTGGAATAAATGTCAAATGAGAGTTTCTATATTAAAAATATAATTCGTAACGATTATAAAGACTGAATGATAAATAGAGTATTTTTTTATTATATTAACGAACTTCCAAATATTTAAATAAAAATAAACATCCGAAATGTTTGTAAGCGCATAAATTCCGAACGAATCAACAAAATTGAATAAGTAATTCTTTTTTCTTTGAACTAAAGCATTATGAAATTTAGGTGGTAGGCGAGATGTTTGAAAACTGAATGTAAGGGAACGAATATATGGAATACGGGAGGGGATGGGAGTGGGGTGTGGGGGGGAGATAATTGATAAGTGCAAGCGCTACAGTGATTTCCCGTAATACCATGCGAGCGAAGCCGCGGGGAAAAGCTAGAAAATAATTTCATTGATTTTTTACCAAAATATCGGAATAAATTTTCAATTTATTTATTTTTTTTTATAAGAAAGACAAACATTGCCGGGGTACGAATAACCTGGCATTATTTTTAAATACTTAATACCACCATTGGAAAATGTTGCTATCGTAATGGAGGACTTAGCCTATCGAGGAATCGAACACGCGACGCCTGAGTTGGATCCAAAAGCGATGCTAACTAAGCCACTGATCAGGTATCATTTGCAGGTATTATTTCATTAATTTGTATTGTGTCGCAAATCGTTAGATTAAAATAATATTTGGGGCACGTTTTAGAGTGGAAGATACTATCAGTATCCCCCTGGTGTAAGACCATAATTCAGAATTGAAACGTTGTTTTAAAGGTTTTCGCCTTGTTTGGTGGCCAGATTTGAACAGCGAGGTACTTTCCCACCCTCCTCTCCCTTATCTCCTCTTCCTACTACTTTCAGATTATTTCCAAGACAACTCAGAATCATGCAATTTCAACACCCCTTTAAAAAGTCATCAAAAGTTATGAACAAACAAATTTGAATAATATCTCCTAACCTAAACAAGCAAGTTTTTTTTATTAATTTTAATGACTTTTCAAAGTAGGTGTTGAAGTTGCATGATCTGAGTTGTCCGGTCACCCTTAAGACTAAAAACATTTCCCAATTGGGTATGCTATAGTCCCACTGGTTCTAGATGGTTGGGAGCAGATGGGATGTTGTGCGGTATTCATATAAAAATAGAGGTTTTTGCTACCTGCGGATATCTTCATATTTTTAATTCGAGATATTTAGCTCGATTACAATCGAAGCCTTTTCAATTTCGACTTCATAAACGGATTTACATATCTAGTCACGGTAGCTCAGTGTAGCAATTACGGGTAAAAAAGTGAGCACGATCCGAGTTGGTACCTAACTACAGGCTGCTCAACCAACAGGAACGAATTTAAAGCTTAAAATCACAGGTAAAAATCGAACCTAACCTAACGAGTTTTTAGTACTCACCTACCTATCGAGAAACCATTTTGTAATCCACTTTTTAATTCATCTAAGTTGTAATCTAAGGCTGTGTATCGCGAACCGAACCAAGAATTACGGGAAAGGCCGCTTGCGGTTGCTTCGTTCCTTTCTCATAATTTATCCTTGGTTCGGCCAGCGCTTATGTTTGTAAATGTATACGCAGTTTGATAATTTAAAAGTTTTGCTTGCATCTATTCCTATCGGATTTGATCTTGGCTAGACTTGGCAGTTTCCGAGTGAGATAAAATCAATAAATAATATTATTATTATTCATTCTTCCTGTTATGTGACGAAATTAATTTCACATACCTTCACCAATATTAAACTGACAGAACTACGTATGGACGAAATTACCAACACAAGGACGAAATTACGAAAAAAATTCTAACCTAACCTAATTTTAGTTATGAATATATTTTTTACTTTATCTATTTGAATTTCGATTTTGTTTTCTTGAATGAACTAATGCAAATCTTAGAAATGGAAAATAACCCACTTCCCGACATCCAATCGAGCTGAAACTAGGCAGATAGTCTCGTTGTCAATGCATTCCATCAATGGCGGTACCAACTCACGCGCCCACATATTTCATTTCATTATAATAAATACAATTAACTCTTTGACATTTTAAAATTTTACAGCTCTTAATATGACAGGTAAATCTCGATGCCATCCAATTAGTCAGCCCCTGGGCAGGAAGGTTCAATCCTCAGTCAACACAAAAAAAATTAAGTAGGTACATCTCAATGAAATTGACTTCTAGCCGGTTCAAGGTCGAAAATTGAAAACAGATGTATTTTAGTAAAAAAAACCTTTTTCTTACGCTTTGATTTTTTTTTCAAAATGAAATTTATTCTGCACACAATTAAAATTCTAATATTTAAACCATATTAAAACCATTCGGACCATAAGCTTGTTTTCAAGCTACCTATAATATTACCAGACATATGTTATGACGTATGAGGCGTACCTGAGTTATTTAAAAAAAAAGATATTTTTGGCATGAGTAATTCTAGCAGGTGTAATTTAAGTGGATGTAATTTTCTCCAAATTTAATTTCGCCCATACGCAATTCCGACTTTCTTAAATTAAATTTTAAAAATTCCAAACTTTTTTAAAAAATTTTAACCAACTTGGTTGTTTGTTACATGTACTTAAGCTGTAAGGAACGTTAATGAATATACCTACGAAATATATATTTTTTTAAACGTTAATAATTGAAAAATACTGTTTCAAAGTAGGTAAGTATGTATCTACCGAGCTTTATTCTTAGTTGATGTCAATATCTCGCAAATGAACGTAGTTCCTGGTTAAAAAAAAGTTATCAATTAAAAATGCTATTTTTATCACTGAAACGGTAGAAAACTGAATTCCGAACTTTCTCGCCGAGTAATTTGTCCGAACGCTCGCCATAATTCATCGTACACCCCACCTAATAAACATCCTTCACACTTGGATGCGCGCTGGGTGAACTGTACCCACTATTGCCGAACGATTTGGGAACAAACTGACATTGGCCTGGTCTACACGATCTAAAACAATGGTCCCCACATAAAAAGGTCAATGCTTTGTTAGGCAATAAAAAATATCTTTCTTAGACAAGAATTGCACCGTTTTATGCGTCGATTATGATTTTCTTATCCCGCTTGTTTTTTATATCCTGTGATATTATTTAGGAGCGTCCCACATTTCCGTGAGTAATCCAGGTGGGTACAAGAAAGCAATAAAGCAAAAGGTCAATAAAAAAAAGATTTTCATCGAGTTTCAATAAATTTGGAACGGGTATGAGTGATTGGTTATTTTTTACTAAGTGGTTTTAATTTGTCGGGGACCTGTCAAAGCCGTTAGCGTGCAGGGGATCGAGCGTTTGGGAGTGTTCCTACGTGTTTTTCTATGGGCCGACCCAATTAACTGTCCCGTTCTTCCGCACCCGAAATGATATATTGCCGTCCCTCTCGTCCCGTGCATTCCTCGATGATTATTGCGGGGGGCTGCCCCTTACCGCCCCCTCCCTCACGAGAAAAATAACACAAGCCGATTTTTAATGGCCGCCGAGCTATCAGCTGTTTCAAGTTATAGAACTGCTGATACGGGCGTAGATTGATTGCATGAGAATTTTTACCAATATCTAAAATACTGTTTAAATAATTGTTACAAATTTATTGTCCTAACGTGTGATCGCCCTTCTGTGAGAAATTAAATTACATTTTTCAAAAACCGGAAAAAAACTATTCTTTCATTTCATTTCCTTTCGGAGGTTGGAAGACATCATTGAAAACAATCTTTACGCCATATTTATATATGAATTACAATTATTATTTTTTTTAAATTTTGTACTTCACTGAAAAAAAATTAATGCATTTCTAGGTAGGTACCTACTTACACATTATCGTAAATTATTTCTTGTGTATGTGGGTACCTACTGTTCATATTTAATTAATTATAAGGTTATTGATGTGTTGGTACTATCTATTAATTAGGTTGGTACTAAACAAAATAATTCGTTAATCAAAGACAAAGAAAAAATGCCTCAGTAAGTAGGAAATAGACAGGTAGGTACATAATTTCTATTGTTATTTGCTTGTGTATTTTATTATATGGTTTGTGAAAGAGTTCTAAATTAAAAAAAAAAAAAAAACAAAACAAAACGGACAAATGTGTTCCATATTATCGTGACTTATTTTTTAAGGTATTATGCCGTGTTGCGCTACCTCCTACTTTAGTAAACGTTTTGGACAGCTTTACAGAGTCCATCATCATTGTCCACAATCACATTTCATTACATCTGCCCTGATACTGACACTGTAATGACGTCCGAAACGTTTTTTTTTTTTTAAATATGAATACCGCACAAGAGTCACAACTGCTCCCTTCTAGGAGCCAGTTAGACTATGGCATCCCCAATTGTGAGGTTGTGAGGCTGAAGGTGGTGGGGAAGGGAAGAATATGAGGGAGAGGATGGTGGGAAGTATCTGCCTATTCAAATCTGGTCACCAAACACGGCTAAAGCCATTTCAAGCAACGTTTCAATTCCAAACAGTGGTCTTCCACCAGGGCGATACTGATCGTATCTTCCACTCTGGAACGTGCCGCAAATATATCTACTACATATTATTTTTATTTAATTCATTGTGAAATAACGCAAATTAATCAAATAAAATTTATTTGCTGATACCGGGATTTGAACCCACGTCCTTCGGATTGCTAGTCGAGAGCCTTATCTACTCTTCGGCCATGGAGGCTGTCAAGAAACATTGGATAAAGAAGGAGGTAGCTCAACACGACATAATATCCCTAAATAAATCACGAATCATATCAAATTTGTTCTATATATATTTATCACTGGGTATATATTTAAAATGTTGCTTTCGGAAGTTACCTATAATCCCGTACTAGCTTCGCGTGTATCGAAATTCCTCCCAATCGGCCCACTAACTTTGTTGGCGGTCTCGCGAGAAAACGCTCTGACGAAGCAATAAATTCGATTTAATTAATTATCTGCCTTTAATTGATTTACGGTAATTATAGGAATATCTGGCTCTCTGCGCTTGCTATTAATACAAATAGAGCAACTTTTGGAGATTTCTCATACAACTGTCTTGGATGAAACATAATTTTAGAGCAGCAGCTCTTTACCATTCGAGCGACTGAAGAATGCGGGAGATTTATTTTTATTGGGAAAATGATGCCACTCTTACCAGCGCGCTTTTTTCACTTTCGTTTGGTGATTTTTCATTCCGAGAAAATGTTAACACTTTTATTCATAAGTAATTTTGTCGGCTGTTTTTTGCACTTAGTTAACTATAGAGAAAACAATCCCGGGCATATTTTTAAATCCCGGGATTACGGGATTATCGATGCGTAATCCCGGGTTCCTGGTACTATCCCGGGATTAGAAAATGTGGTTAATAATTGGGATAAAATAAAATAAAAGCATAGATTGTATGTTCTTAAACATTATTTATTAATATTGTATGTTACACAAGACAACTTATCTATACTTATATTATAAATGCGAAAATGCGTGTGTTTGTTTGTTACGCTTTCACGCCTAAACCACTTAACCGATTTCAATAATTCTTTCACCAATATAAAGCTACATTATATGCGAGTAATTAAGACTGTATGTAATGGTAAGCTCTGGCATTATGAAATTATAACTATTAATATATTATATTTATTATACGTTTATTGTCCCTCACAAAAGCGAGTTATTGATAACGTCAGATGAAAAGCAAAACAAATCGTTGTCTTGGTAACTATCAGGCGTCATAGTTAATATCTATCTTTATAAATAAAAATGAATCTCCGAAACGTTTGTAGGCGCATAACTTCCGAACAAGTCAAGGCGCAACGGATTACGGAATGCAAACTAGACCTGATTATGGCAATCCCGTAATTCCCGAGATTAGCCAAAGTGCAGTCCCGGTATTTTCGGGATCGAAAATGGGCCGGGATCCCGGGACCTCGGGATTCGGGATCCCGGGATTGTATTCTCTAGTTAACTACAATAAAATGATGTACCTACCTGCAGGTAAATTATTTTAAAGAGACCCTTTGCTATTGTAGTGGTAGGTATACTGGATGGATCAAAAAATAATTTTATCTAGTTAAGGTTAATATTTTATGTTTTAATTAAGTACTTACCAACGTAATGACATTTTATTTATTTTTTCTTTTAGATTGTTTATGTAATACGGCAGACTGGGATTGCACTACCCTCCCAGTTCTGCTGGAACAAATACTTAAATGGATAAAATAAATAAATTATTTTAATTTTGTATCTATTACGATGCTGAAGAATAAAAAAAAACATAAAATAATTATTGTCGAAATTAATTGCGAGTTCCATTTTTGATGGAATTAATAAACGTGACTATGCACCCAGTGGCATTTGTGGGGTAAGAGGCGACTGAGGACGGTTTTTTTAAACTAGTTCATTTTTTTTTTTGATTTTTCGATGACATTGGTAAGCACAAACATGCATTTTTTAGGTGGTACGTACCATTATTAAAATGTGTCTCCTTTAAAATTGTTTGCCTCTAACCACCTGCCAAATTTTTTTTGGTTCGTTCAGTGAGTCATTGCAAACTTGTCTTCCGTACGGTAGATAGATAAATTTTGTTTTTATTGGCTAACACAAGTGAGATAGAAAATATTGTTTAAGTCATTGATGATTTAAATCGAAGTGTGTTGTGGACTCCGGTCATCCCGAAGTAAGGAAAATTTTCCCTTTTCGGAAAAAAAAATATTTTCCGAAATTGCTTTTTCTAAAATTAATTATTAAAATTATTTTGGTAGGCGTGTGCCTAGATACTATATCGCTTGTCAGATATGATTTATATACTGATATCGGTTTTAAGTTTGACAATTAGCAGTTCATTGAACTCGAATAATGTTACGCATTACGCATACATATTTCACGTCACCACACACCGACAACCGAAATTTGTATATTTAATTATTATTTATTTTTACATGGTAATTTTCTGTCCACTTTAGATATTTGGTGGTAAATGCATTTGACTTGAATTTACGTGAACGACTCGCGCCCAGCTCAAAAATTACTTAATATGAACATGAAACAATTATAAATTTTTTTTTAACTGAATTTATGGGCGATTTGAATCTAACAAAAATATCTCTACAACTGAGGAACGCGAATGAAAAAATACATTTCATAACCATATTAAGACATATTCAAACAATACAGAATCTTATGTTAGATAAATCTATTTATAAAAAAACAAGTTGGAATTATGTAGCATTCGAATTGCGTCAATTGATATAATCGCATATGCTGTCATGTCAGTGCGTAATATATTTAAAAAAAGCCCATTGAAATCCATTCTGATATAAATAACACTACAAATATGGTATATATAAACATTATGTTGTATTGTTTGGTCGGCACTATTTAGATGTATCAACTAAGATAATAAATTGCATGTAAATACCTTGCATTGACGTGGAATGACCGCATGTTATATACTTTCTCTACTATCGTCTTATCGGAGACCACCATTAATTAATTAATCAATACTTGGATAATTTGTATAGCGCCGTTTTAATGAAAAATCACATCAGAGGCGCTTTACAAATTTATAATATATTTCGACAACGCTCTATCTTACTTGTAACTACAGACTAGACAAACTATTATAACAAAAGATTGCATCCACCGGTTCGTCGATCACTAATACAAATCTATATGTATAATGCATTTGATCAATGAACCTAATGCTGCGTTCAGAATCGAAACGGCTTTGCTTTAAATGGCTTTAGCCATGTTACGTGACCAGACCTTAATTGGAAAATAGTTGCTAATGTTCCCCATCTCCTTCAGCTCCCTACTTCTTTCAAGCTCACTACACACATACCCCAATTGAAGGTGCCAAAGATCTACTCGCTTCGGACTGTCGAGAGCAGTTAACATTAAAACAAACAAAAAAATGGGCATTTGTCATCTTTGGGGATGCTGTGTGGAGAGCTTTTTTGAAGAGAGGAAGCAGTGAACAGTATTGGCGGAAGAAAAAAATCGCTTCATAGCCGAGCTGTTGAACCCAAGAATGAGTCGTAAACAAGGCCCGATCTAATATGTCAAATGTCAACGTGTGTATGCACCGGGGCCGAACGGATTAATCGGAGCATCTTCCACCAAAATACCGGGAGAACAAGGACAGCATTCCCACTAACTCCTTAATATTGCAATTCGTTTATTACAAGGGTATCCATACAAAAACATGAATTTAGAATAGTTTTTTCACTCATAAAAATACCACACTTTTGTATTTGCCTTTTTACCAGATTTTTTTGTGTAGAAAGATAATTGCAAATTTGTTTTTTAAAAAGTCACAGCACGACACTGCCGGGTTGGAATCTAGTTGAATTGTGTGGGCAGCTGAATAATGTACGAATAATAAATAATAATATGTATCGAACTCCCGTTTGCTCTCTGTTGAGTTTGAGCAAGCGCACTGAGATTGTACCAGTATATATTTCATCTCACGGACCTTGAACCTTGATAGATTACTCGTCGGGGCCTGATTTAAAATTTGGTTCCCGTTTTTTTCCTTACCATATTCAAGTTTTTTTACCCAGTCTAAAATGCCGGTGAGCGCTCTATTTCTATAATACTGTGCGGTCGGATCAAATTGTATCGGGCCAAATTGGTTTCAGAACAGACGGACTATGTACCTACCTATCTAAAACTACTTGTTGATGTGAGAATATATAATAAGCATTATTATACTTCAAGCATGTAGAATGTTACATGTCCAAATCGTGTATGCGAGAATATGGGAGATATGCATTGAGTTTTAAACACGATAAAACTAAATAAATTTAAATTTAAATAATTTATGAACCCATATTAATTTATAATTAAATGAAGACATTATGAGCGAAACTCAATCGAAAATCTGGAAACAGAAAAATCAGAAAAAGATATTGTACTCAGATACTCGGTGGATAAGAGCGCCCAACCCGGAAAGTAGGGAGGTCCTGGGTTCGAGTCCCAGAGGTGCCAATATCTTTTTCTGATTTTTCTGTTTCCAGATTTTCGATTGAGTTTCGCTCATAATGTCTTCATTTAATTAAATATTACAGTTTGAGGTTTTACTCATAAAGTTAAAATAATAAATAACCATATTAATTTAGTACCTACAAACCTACAAGAAGTTTGCATTTAGGTAAAATGGGTTGTTCTTCTTTTAAACTACTATAACTTTTACGACTCTGTCACATTTCCACCACTCTGTCACATTTTGTTTTTACTCTCAGATCTCAGAGGGGAAATTGGAGCAAGGGGGAAAGGAGGCCTAAAATTCCTATTGGGGGTGACAAACACGAGCTGCGTGTATACCTATTTCGAATGACAACCCGTGATAGAATTAACGTTCGTCATAAAAGTTGTAGGACACAAGTTTTTGAGATTTAAAACAATATTATATTAAACATCATTAAAAATAATAATTGCTGTTACTTGATATGTTATACCTTTTGGAGTTTGAAAATAGTTTTATATTTTATGTCGTCATATCATTTTTTGTAACATTATAGAATATACGCAAGTTGAGGTGGCAGAAGACAACTGTGATTTGTATGAAATACACTTGTACCACGAGGAGTTACAACTCTGTAACGTAAATTTTACGACAAAAATAAAAACACATATTTTTTTTTAAATGCACACAGTCGTTACGTCTTTAGTACAGTAGATTTTAAAGTAATTAAAAAATAATAAATAATATTGGTAATTCTGTTGAACTTTTCTCCACTAACTGGTGGAGACAACTTTATGCAAGTTAAAAAGAAGAACGACCCAAGTACCTGTCTTAGTCCTATGAAAATATCTACGTTGTGAAGCCTACAGTGCAACATGTATAAGTTTCCAATTTCGGAGGCGGGTATGAGTACCGCCGCCCCGGGAACCATTTATTGGATAACAAACGCATCTGCCATAGTGGTTTGCCACGATTGGTGACGTAGCACGGGTGCCCGGGAACATGTGGCGAGGTTTGTCCGGATCTTGGCGGCGAATATGTCTGCCCACCAACTGCGTGGCAGGAAAGATTAGGAGGTTGAGGGAGATCTTTTGACCTTTCCAACAAGACTCTCTCGGAACATTGCGTTGCACCGCAGTGGGAGGGATAGATTTATACGTCCGTTTTAACCTTTTTCCTTCCCAGAACTTCCTCTCCTTGCTTTCCCTAAAACTACCCTCCACACAGCTTCCCCAAAGAGGACAAAGGCCCTGAAGGGAATTATTTTCCCCAGTGTCTCCTGCGTGGAGCTAACGTAAAAAAAAGGTTGACGGTGGCGTAAACATGAACCAACGCTATATCTTTAAATTTTTATCTGGCAACCTCAACAACTATTGCGATGTCATAGAGGACAACGCCCTCAGTTTTGACAAAGACGATTCGCAAATAGTTGATAATAGTGTGATTTTTTTTTAAATTCTCATTGAATGGTCAATTTTGGGTAAATTAGTTCAACGCTATTAATAGATGATTTTTAACCACTCTGTGTTTATCCTTATTCGCTCAAACTATTTTTGTAAAATTGAATAAAATTTGTCAAACCCAAAAAAACACGGTTTTTCCCAAACTTGATGTAATCGAACTCTACAGCAAGTGGTACCTATCTATTTTGTTGTCTGAAAGAAACAATATTTGTTCTGCGCAAAAAATTAAAATTACGAGAACGTAGACTGATTTCCTTAACCCTCCGCTCGTCGCATCTTTTTTTAACGCGAGTTGTCGCGCGAGGCCGCCAAGGACCCCATAAATATGATTAAATTGTTGATATAGAATACATTTTATGTGTTATTCTAACTGATTATAGTCATGTAATGGAGGCTGCATTGAAATCAAAAGAAATAATTAAAAATTAGATATTTATTTTCAATATAACAGCCTAAAATTCAACAAGGAACATTTTTTTATAATTTTGAATCATATTTTTTTAATAGTAAACATAAATAAAATCTAAGCAATTTCTCTCAAACTTGTTAATATTTAAAATTGATGCAGACTTATTAATTTTTCAAAAAAAATCAACACAATACAATGAAAAAACATAAAAACTTGGTTTTTCATTGTATTTTGTTGAGCCTCACGCTGAAACACACATCTATATCTTATAGCGCACATGCGCAAACTGAATGTCGACGGTGCTGGCGTCAAGTATAGTTTCTTTGAGGAAGCTATCTAAAGTAAGGAATCAGTGGGAACATTCAAAATGTACATAATTAGCATTTCTGTAAAACCTGGGCTTCTAAAGACCCCACACTACGGGTCGAGGGTTAAGTACTCAGTATTCCACGAGTGTTGCATCACGAATCATGAAAAAATACTCGACTTGATATTGCGAAAATGTCCTGATCGGTACTACCTATTTAATAAATGATTATTAGATTGATTCCACTAACTATTCACAATTCTAAACTAAACTTGAAATTGAATGGCAGACGAAAATAGTGTAAAAGAATATTGCAAATGAATCAATGAATAAATTAATCAGTTAATTATGTGTTATTATTTTGTCTGTTTTATAAATAGGCGGAAGCTTGCACATTGATGGCCGATTTATAAATACTAAATTATTTATCTTGACTGAAAGTTTAAATTGTTATTAAAATCAATTATTAGCGTAGGTAACGTAAAACAGATGTAATAAAACTTTTTTTTCAAAAGTAGGTAGGTAGGTACCCTTTCAGCGCCCTTGAAGTGATTTTACACAAAAACGCATATACGAATATCCGAATATACGAATCATCGGCATACATCGGTTGTATTGGTTGGGGAGCATCAGGTAGAACTATTTTAGATCCGCTTGTGAAGGCACAGAAATCCATAATTAGAGTCATATTGCGTAAACCCTATAGGTTTTCTAGCGATCAGCTCTACAAACAATTTAATGTACTTGATGTTCGTCAAAACTACATAAAAAGGGTTATTATCCATGTACACAAAAATTTAGAAAATCTTCATAAAATTGAGCATAAATATATCACAAGAAGTCACTCTAGAAAGGATCTCGTGGTCCCAGAGAGCAATACGGCAAAGTATCAAAAGACATATACATATCTGGGACCGAAATTGTATAATAAAATCCCCCCAGAATTAAATATTAAGACATGCAAAATGTCCTGCATCGGTTCATTAATAACTAAATGGTTGATTGGCTTGGGTAGAATGGAGTCTGAAAAACTATTAAATAATGTCACTTAAAGTTTTACATGGTTACCTAAAAATGGCACAATAAATATAAACTTAGTACATATTTTATTAGAAAAAATAAATAAAAACAACATTTTATTACAAAATACATGTCTGACTTTTTCATCAGCAATTGGTTCCTTAGAACAGGCAATCTGCCCAGCTAGGAACTATGTTGACCTACAAGACATAATACCACTTGTACACATTTTTAATATTTACAGTTATCTTGAAATATATTATTATGTTATTATGTTATTTTGCTATTAATTGTATATAATGTAATATAATAAATAAATAAAATAAAAAAATACTAATATACGAATCATCCAAATATTATTATAATTTGGCCTCCACACAGGAGGCCCTGAGAAAATAATTTTCCTCAGGGTCTATGTCATTTTTGGGGATGCTGGATGGAGGATTTTTTTTAAGGAAAAGGAGGAGAGCAGAGTTCTACGAAGGCAAAGGGTTTAAGGGGTGGTTAGGAATCTGGGGTTCAGTGTGTCCTGGTCATCCGCCTCCAAGACCTAGACTAACCTTATCCTGCTAAATCATTTCCTGTAATATGTAGACATCTTCTCAACTTGAAATATATAGTTATTATTAACCTACCATTAAACATTTTCAACGTGCCTCTATAAGTTATTTACATATATTATATAAGGTTCCATGCCAACTGAGAATAAAATCAACTCAACACCTCCTTGAAAAGTCACAAAAAGCTGTGAAAAATTTCATTTTAAATTAGCCGAAAACCCTAACCTAACGTAATCTATTAAACCAATTTTTTATATATATTTTTTTATCACTCTACATGACTTATCTGAGATGGTTCTAAGTTGGTTTCATTCCGAGTTGTCCGGTCACCATGCTAACATACATGAATTGTACGTCTATTCAAGAATGGCGGAAATTAGACAAAAAATTTAGATGTTCCATGGAGATTGGTTTTATGTTTCACTTTTACAACGCCGGTAATCATTTATTATCTAGAAGATTTATTTGGTTAATTATGTAATTGCGAATGATCGCTTAAGTGAATTCATTACGTTGTGCACAATGCCGACTCACGTGTATTTTAATTATAATATAATCCGAATAAATCATTTTAATTGCTATGTTTACAAACAATTAGATCACTTCTGTTGAAGAAGAATACACAAATGGTATCGGATAGAACTCCAAATTGAACCTGCCATTTTAATTGGTTACGCGCAGGGTAATTAAAAATATTAAAATATATTTATTATTTCATAGTTTAGACGTAGGAAGTTACAACCTACGTAGGTTAGTAGGTATCTTCAATTAAAATTATTTAAAATGAACGTACGATTCGAGATTTTTACGGCCAAAAATATCGTCGCAATTTATTTTTGGGGTATTATGTCCCGTTGCGCTACCTTCTGCTTTAGCCAACGTTTCAGTCAGCATTACAGTGTCCATCATCAGGGCAGGTGGCCAAGGCTAATAAGGAGGAAGCGCAACACGACATACCTAATACCTCAAAAATAAATCACGACAATTATTGAAAATTAAATTTATTAATTATTATTTTTTATTTTAACTTTTGTGAGTAAAACCTCAAATTGTAATATTTAATTAAATGAAGACACTATGAGCGAAACTCAATCGAAAATCTGGAAAAAGAAAAATCAGAAAAAAGATATTTGCATCTCTGGGACTCGAATCCAGGGCCCCTCTACTTTCCGGGCTCGTGACCACTGAGCTAAGGTGTCGATATCCAATTCGGTCACTTTTCACTGTACCATACTTCGACTAAGAACCACCCATATTATCTGGGTTCGAGTCCCAGAGGTGTAAATATCTTTTTCTGATTTTTCTGTTTTCAGATTTTCGATTGAGTTTCGCTCAGTGTCTTCATTTCATTAGAAATTTATTTGGTTAGCAAATTGTAAACATATTTTTTTCTTTATTTGTTTTTGGGGTGCTATGCCGTGTTGTGCTACCTCCTTATTTAGCAAACGTTTCGGAAAGCGTTACAGTGTCCATTATCAGGGCAGATGTGTATTATTTTTTTTTTTCCAAAAGTATTCATAATTATCAACAGAATACAGATAGGTTTTCCAACCATAGTGGTCGGATTTACACAAAAATGTAGGTACTCCATAATGTATGTTTGCAAGGGTTTATTTTTTTTACTTGTTAATGTTATTTATATTTCATTATGAACCTAAACATCGAAAATTGCAGACTTCACATTTGGCTTAAGAACGAGAGTGAAGTGCAACACACATTAAATTCAATAAACATTACGATGTTTTATTATTAAATAAAAACCTGGGCTCTTTTAAAACATTATTTCTAGTAAAAATAATAATCATCTCAAGCTCCTTCGCCAACAAATCGTTATATTTATGACGCAAAGATCGTTAACCTTGGGTTAATGTTCGGGACCGTAAGCACAAAATATTGCAAACACCGTATACATCCTGTCATCCATTCAACTTGCATTTTTAACTGAGAAAACGTCGAACCATTTTACCTGTTCAAAAAAGAAATGCCACAAAGGTATAGACGTTTAAAAAAACGAACAAAGATGTTCCCTTAATGATAATGTTCACCCGAATTCATGGATGCCTTGAAATTATGATTCCAGAAAAAAGCCGTTAGACATTGAACGGATCGTCCGTCCATTTTTTGTCCACCACCGATTGTTGTCAGCCATATTGAAAAAATACAACACAAAGATGAATAATGTGAACTCAGTGGGTAATAAAATAATTACATTAGCAAGGACGATATTCTGTTGGAATCATCCCTTCAGAATTATTCAAACATGTTAAACTACCCTCTCAGTTACACTCAGAGTTGCGCAAAGGATAGACGCAGATTTTAATGTACTTTGGTTCCCGCGTTTGATTGAAACGTAATTTGTGAAAAGTGTGAAATTGCGATGTTCACCGCAATGCGATCCGCTCTTGAGCTTGGAGACCCTTGAAAGAGTCTCAATTTTGATTTTTAAAACACATTTTTGGGCTACCGCAATAATTGCACGCGTCACTGGTTGCAACAAGCGGCAGATGCATTCTTCCTTTCTTCTACCTACTTAATACAAACGGAAGCCATGATGATTTTTAAGCGTTTCTATTGGTTGAGGTGCTGTAGTGTATATTTTTGTGTGTACCCTACCTATATGATCAAATATGGTTTCAGTTTCAAAGTGAAAAATCGTTTATGTGATTTTGTGTTATTGTGATTTTTATAAGATAGTAATTATATTAGGCCTTTTGAGGATAGTCATTTTTGTGAAATACAACACTAATGGTGCTTGTAGTTCCTTGTAGAACTTTTCTCAAAACAATTAAATTTACAGTTAAATCTAAGAGTTAAAATTACCATGTAACGTTATTTCTACACCAAATTACACAAGGCTTTACAATAAAAATAAAAATCGTTACCTACTTCAAATTAATGCCAATATAGGCTGTGAAAAGTTAAGATTGGTCGGATAAACAACGAATAATAATTATAGGCAGTTGCTAGAGACAGAAGATCAAAATTTGTGCAATAGTTTTAAATTATAGAATTTTAGTATGCAGTAACCATTAAGGCTCCGTACGCGAGCTCAAAAAGAAGAAGATGGAGAGATATGTAATTACGAATGTTGGAGAGAGCGCGCTAATATTTCAAGCGATAAAATTGAAGCGGAAATTGTGAAAATGTTTAATAAAACACGACTCGTTTAGAATAGAGCAAAAATCTCATGGGGGTTGTCTAAAACAACGTTCAAAGAAATACTGTGAATTTTCAAAAATAACAAATATTTTTTTAAGAGCTTAAAAACTTCAAATTTTCAAGGGAGATATGCAATAAATCGGTAGAAATTCGGATAGTAGCGGCTCAACAAAAGCGTCATTTCACTTTACCTAAAATTTCGTTTGAATTCAACACATTACTTAAAAGTGCTCATAAATAACATTGTTTTGCCATTTATGAAAAGGGTGTTAGAACTTCATACGTTTTCGCCAAATATCATATTTCTACATATTTTTCACATTTTTGTCCTATTCAAACAGCAATACATAACGAAAATTTTAAAATAACGGATGTAAAATATGCGCTCAGCCTATTGCACAAGCCGAGTACGAAAGCCCAATAATTTATCACCATTTTTTCCCTTTGTTTAGCTACTTTGTCTTGTATCCACGGAAAGCCATAACTTTGGCCATTAAAATACGTGTCACCACCACATTTTCTGCGCACCAGGAAAATATTATTCTTTTGAGGAAATGTAAAAGCATTAATCCGAGATTCTAATTTTTCGGTAATCGTCTACGACCTTCTTGTGAAACATGCCAATTTTATAACGATTTTTTTTTTAAATTTAAGATTACCATGGTGATTTTTGGTTGTTCGGAAAATACAAAGAAATTGTTTTATGTTCATAGTTATTACCGCGCTGAAAAAGATTTTTCATCGTGCTTTGTGCAGTTTTTTGATCATAGGTGTTGATACATTGCATAAATCTTAGATTTTCTCAATAGCTTAAGTTGTAAACGTTAAATAAGAATATATTTTTTTTGTATTAAATTATAATGCTTTTCCTTTTTAGCCCCAAATGCTCGAAGCTAGTGATACTCTGGTAATAGATATTGTTTCCGTTGAAATAGTTGAAAGTATCCGGCTATGCAAATCTAGTCATTTAACATCGGTAAAGTCATCTTAGGTTTTTTACTACTCTTCCATTGAAAGCATTTGCGTGTGTATGGAAGGGGAGTGTACATAAATGTTGTTATTAGTTAAATCATTAATTTTACATAAATACATGTGTGCTGTAGTATTTATTTTGATAATATTATATATTTTAAAAAAGAAACAATGTTATGGAAGACAATGGATATTTGTACGATAAATTAAGTGGCAGTAGTTTTTTTCTTAAGAATATTTTAAAAATATTTCTTGACATAGAGCAATATTTGGGTTTAATCATTAATGTTTCTGATTTCTTCCGGTAGATGATTGAAAAAAGTTCTTCCCTGGTAAATGTAATAATGTTGTGCGAAAGACGTATTTAGTTTTGGGCATAGAAAAACACATTTAAGTCGAGTTCGGTTTTCAGATAAAAATTGATATTTATCTTTTTCTTTAATAATTTGAATGGACGAATCTTTAATATATAAATCTTTAAATGTTGGTACTTGAAATTCTTCAAACAGGCATTCTATTGGGTAGTCCAAGGATTGTTTTAATATAATTTTAATAATAGTTCTTTGTACGATTTCTATTGGAAGAAGGTTACATTTATACGCGGATCCCCAACTAATAATAGCGTATTGTAGAGTGGATTGAACAAAGGCATAATAGATTAAATATAGATTTTTTATCGACAGAAAATTTCTAATTCTTAAAAATATATATATTGATTTTCTAATTTTTTAACTGCTTGACATATTTGTTCTTTCCATTTCAGTTTTTTATCGATAATCACACCAGTTTTGGCGACAGTTCGCAAAATTTTCAAGGATAATCTCATAATACTTATATTTACTTATTTTTATTTTACACCTGTTTTTGAACTCGTAACCTATATGTCTAGGTCCAGACCATTAGCTAGTAGCACGGAGGAAATAATATTGATAACGTATTTTCATTGTTAAAGATTTATCGCTTTATTAGCAAATACTATTATAACCATGAGACCTACCGGAACTCCTCCGCCATACCAAGGCAATCGAGACAGAATTATTACAGCAGCACAGTGTTCAAATTAATCGCCACTAATATTGTATTAAAAAGCCGTAAAAACACTCGGCGGCAGGTGGTTATAGTTTGGTGAAAATAAAACAAAATCGCGGTGGCAAAGAGTCCATAAAACGCGGGTAAACATCCAATAATATCCGTCGTATGACTAGGCACGCCCGTTTTTGATACAAAGAAGTGTCGTCCGTGCCGATTCGAGCATATTCCGTGAAATAATGCACATCCTTTGCTTGCTTCCGCGCCCGCCAGATTGCATTCTGGAAGAAGTGCATTTAGACTATGCCTGGAGAAAAGGCTGTGTTTACATAATACTGCATTGTATCACCTTCCATGGCGATATTTCACCTTTTACACATACATGTGAAAAACGTGTTTCGTTTTCATGTGGACACTGATAAAATATTAATTTAAATAAAACTAAAAATCTCTTTGGGAAAATCGCGATAATTGAAATAATTAAATGCAATAAATATAGTATTTTCCAATGTAACAACTAATCATATAATATTATCGATTTAAAAAGAATTTTATGTTTGCAGATTTTATTATATTTTGCAGAAATTATCGGTAAGCGCAATTATTTTTAAGTAGTTTTTTTTTTTACATTCCTTAAGGCCTATGTCATGTTTGGGGATGTTGTGTGGAGGGTCTCTTTAGGAAAAGTAAGTTCCGGGAAGGAAAAAGGTATGTAGGGTAGGAATCTGGGAGCGAATGTGTCCAGGAGGATGTATGAATCAATCCCTCCCACTGTGGTGCAATGGGTTGAGAGAGTCCGGCTGGTGAAGTAAAAACGTCTCCCTCGACCAGTCTCTTCCGATACGGCCATCAATTACCCGCTTACTTGCGGGTAATTGCAAGTGGGTAAAAGCATCCACCGTCAAGACCTAGACAAACACCATCCCGTGAAGTGTTCGTTAAGACAAAATATTTTGTTGAAAATATTGTTCAAAATTGGGCAGTAAAAGAAGATCGCGATATCTGATATTTGATGCGAAATTAATCTTTGTGACATCACCGATGTTAATCATCATTTTCATAGGTAGCTCACAGTAAAAAAAAAGCTGGTTACATGCCTATATAAAATTATTAGCGGGTATCCGGGTAGGAACTTGAATTAAAAATTCCCTTAACAACAAAGTATGTAGGAACGTTGGTACCAACCTACTTTATATTTTCCAGCCCAGAAGTGATTGATAAAAAAAATTAAATAACTTATTTTCTGAGTACTTGGTAGATAGGTAGTAGGTAGGTAGGTACCGACCACTTATTTATCTAATATTATTTTCAACGTGTCGTAATTTATGAGGCAAAATACTCGGCAGATGAAAAGAGTAACTCCTTATTATAATTAATAATAAAGAAATCTTGGTGTGCCGGCATTGTATAAAGCACGTCGAACCATCATAAAATTAACATCAATCATTACATTATTTTTATTGTACTCTTTACTAAAGTAATTTGTACCTAGGGAAATAATTCAATGCAGATTAAAATAATGTAATTATTCCCTTTTAAGAACGATGGGCGGCGATGCGACGATGTTTCAAGGCGTTAATAATGCAAATATATTATTTTATCTTATCCCACATAAAAATGTACTGGATAATATTTAGATGCCTACCTATAATATTAAGTTTGGTCCTCCGTGGTCAAGGGATAAAGCTTCAAACCGGGGCGTGCGCAAGTAAATTTTTATTTGATTGTTTTGTGTCATTTCACAATTTACTCATTTAAAATAATAAATGTTGTATTTGCGGCATATTTCAGAGTGAAAGATACTCTCAATACCGCCTTCGTGCAAGACCACCATTTATTTATTTAATTATTTATTAATCGAGTTAGCTCTCACTGTTGTGTGTGCTAATATTTGAGAATCGTATATGTATAAAATTTTTACAATTTTCTTATAATATATTTTTATCTTATAATTATATTTTTTTTTTATAATATAACTTTAAATAATTTAAATAAAGTAATTAATTACTAACAAAGATAGAGATGACATAATTTCATAATTATTTTTAAAATTTAATCTATTTTAAATGTGAATAATTTCAGTTTTGATTTTGTTATAAAGTTACATCGTGTGGTACTCACTTGAAGTGAAATAATACACGCGTTATACAAATACTACGTTACTATTATTATTACAAAACTGAAACGTTTGAATTCACAACATACCCGAAATGGGGATGCCATGGTCTCACTGGCTCCAGACGGTTAGGAGCAGTTGTGTATCTTCTGAAAAGAAAAATAAAGATTCATGCTGAGGTATTTATAACATTTGATAATTTTAACATTTTAAAATCACTTTTTAACATTTAATTTCAAACATTTTTAGACACATATTTTTTTTAAATATAGGACCTAAACCATGGATGAACCATGGATGATCCTCGTCATTGTAAAAATGAATAAAGTTAAACTGAAATTCGTCTTCGGCGCCATAAATCAGCTAACATCGACATCATGACATAATTCTGCAAGCCAACAACTAATAAATCAATAAGGTATGCGCTGTGGCAATTCAAGGCTGAACTCAGACGATTCGACGTTGGTTTTCATAAAAGCTTTGAAAAGCTAAAATCAAATTTTATTTTTAAAAGTTGCACGATTAATTATTATTTAGGAATAAAATTTGAAGGATATTTTGTTTTACTATGCTTACGTACTTCTAATGACGTAAAGTTCATTGTTTCTGAACACAAAAGTACAAAGGCTTAAAGCTTGAGAAAAGAATATTTTTTAATAAGACTATTTCAACAACAACGACAAGCCTAAACCATTACATACTGACAGAAAACGTCTTAGATTAAATTTACGATTAGGAATCAGTAAACGAACGAATGACCCTAATATAACATTAATTAATAAAATAAGAAGAATAATTTATATCCTACTTCTCAATATGTTTACCTAACCTAAACAATATAACATATTGAAATAAGTCAAAAGCAGTTACATCAATATAAAATAATTAAGAACACATTAATGCGGGGAAAACAGATTTTGAAGTATCCCACAAAATAGGGAAACTATTGTCAAAAATAATTTCTCGGTCAATTGGTTTAACTGGTAATGAAATTTTAGGCATCTTCAAAATTGGAATTTAGAATCCTATAAAAAAGTCGTCTCACAGTGGTATAACCACAGTTTGAAAGTGGCTTTGTCAGTCTAAACAGCTGTCACAATAATAAAAAACTAAAAATTCTTAATAATAACATTATTAAATATAATTTAATAAAGAGTTCTACAAATTAAACACAAAAAAAATTGACAAGTACCTAAGCATTCATATAAAAAAAAATAATATTTATCAAATTTGTCAAGCAATAGCCCAGTGTAGTGTGACCAGGTGTAAATATTCTTACTCTAATCAACCATCTCTTTCCGATCTCATTTCCACTTTCATCAAATTAAAAACATTGCCAAAATGAAGGAAGCCGTAGTCCCACTTTTTTAGGCAGTTGGATCTCCTACAAAAGGCTTGAAGAATTTCCTTGAAAAATTAAAAGTCAAAAAAACTCTAGATTATTTATTTCCAAGTAATGTTATAAGCGTCCAACCAAAACCCTCTCCCACAAAGCCAACATTTAACTACCTAGTTACATTGCTCCGGGGCAAGTAATTAAATCTAAAGCTAAACATGACTTCGAATTTCCATACGAAATAATGCATCTAAAATCTTTAACAACAGGTTGCTTCCCAACCAAAATTTAGGCTTCCAATACTTTAATAACAATAAAAAAGTTCAAATATTATTTTTCTGTGTAAAAGTTTTTATCGTGAAAACATCCTTCAATATCATAACTGCATTCAATTGCCGTTAAAATAATTTAAATATTGTTTTTAGCGTCTCTAAGTTCATAAAAGGAATTAATTATATCATTAAGCAAGCTTTTGATGCAGCATTCTATTTTTGTCTTTTTTACTCGGCTGCTTATTTTCGCTTTTAACGGAAGATAAAGTTTGGTACTGTGTGTTTAGGAATTAACGCCAGGTGTAAAAGCGATGCAAAAATTAATTAAGCCAGTGTGTACCTACGGCAGATAGGACCGCGCCGTCTGGGACACCCTGTAGTTTCAGTTTGCCGGTACATTCTTACCGTGAATTATCGCCTTAAACATTTCGTTGAAAATATTAACACACGATGTGGGATCTCAGGTCGTGGGACGTTTTCGCGGTTTTTTACATTATTTTAAAAAGGCGCTATTTTAAGGAGCTCTAGATATACAGAAAGACACATAAATACCTACAATTAAACTATGTTTGCTGTGGGGAAGGCAGAGAAATCACTGCGCCACGATTTTGGTTCCGAAGTTTCTAGAATCAAAAAACACATTTTTTCAAAGATTTTTCAAGAAAGTGCATCTGTCAGTAATATAAATCGCGGCTAGTATTTACATTTGTCTTCTTTACTTTCTTATTTGGCCAAAACAAAGCTTTGAGAACTTTTTCACTGCTGGTAAAATTTTGTAGTGAAATTGTTGCAATATCTGCAATAGATTGAATTGTCAATTTGATTGAAAATAAAAATAAAAACATCGAAATTCAAGTTACCGACCAATAATTCTTTCACTGCTTGCTAATTCGAATTTTTAAGTTTACCAGTTTAAAAAATAATTCTACTTACTAGGCAGGAACCTCGGTGTGTGCATCAAGCATATTATCTACTGAACGAGAACTGATCTCAGCTGTTCGGGTAGGTACCCGTCGTACATTGACCCAAATAATGCTGGGGGTATTTAATCCATTGTTTTGGTTCAGCCAACGGGGGTTAGGGTTCACGGTCTTACTTTTATTGGCACAGGGAGGAATTATGTACCCCGTCACGGGTATGTACAGTCATTCCATGGTCGGGAATGGAAGCATCTGAAACAAATATTAAAATAAAACATTTGCCTTCGAAGGTTTTTCGAAAGAAAAAATACGCTAGAAAAGAAAATGGTGGGCATAACTAATTTGTAATTTGCATTTGTAATTTTATTATTGTCATCAAAATTTATATTTTAAAAAACTGTTAAAATACTGTCTTTCCTGTAAGATTGATATATATTTTCATAAAAAAAATCTTTTCGGCTGCAAAGTTAGAAATACTTTTTGTTTTTAAAATTGGAAAAATTCATCTTATCGAATGTTTCTCACAGCGCCAGCGTTCAAATTCTAGTGGTGGAAAAACAACTTTGTTTCACTTATGTCCTTAGAACTACGAAGATAAGAACTACTTAGATCTTATCTACGATATTAGAATATATAGTATGACACGATATTTTTTTTCTCAATTAAATAACAGTGCAAAAATATCTGTGAGAAAATATAAGATATAATGCAATTATCTAAAAACAAAATCCTTTCAATAATTTAAGCTTAACTCGTATTCTTTTGTTTTTTTAAAGTATTGTTCCCAATGTGAATGTATTAATATATGTATTTAATATTTAGACATATTTTTAATAGGGTCCAAAATAACGTGTAACAGGCATACGCTATTAATTTAAAGATAGATTTATATTAAGTATATCTACCCTTGATAAAGTTCATAATAACGCTTTAAAGCTCTCACTGGAAGCTTCGTAAATTTCGTAGGTTGGTAGGTATGGACAAACTACTGATTTTATCTACGTAAGCTCACGGCTGGGAATGAGTTAAGGCTTTTAAGATAGACTACTTTTCAGTGTTTTATCTTGTATTAATCGGGCCAGAACAAAACTGAGGACAGGGAAGGTTCGTCGGTACCTCAACCGTTAGATTTACGAGTATGCAATCTTGTACCTACGTAATTACTTGGAAATTGCTATGGAATCGGCTACCTAGAAGTTATCATATTTATTTATATAGATGAGGAATAAGAAGTCGGGGATACCACAGATAGAAGTGACATGATCAAGTGAACCTAAGAGGTATGAATTTGATCCGGGTCTTGCCAAAAGTCGTATAACAGAATATTATGAAATCATTTTTTTTAAAGCAAAGAGCAAATATTTCTTTTCTTTATTAATAAATTTAGATTTAGACAACCGTTTTCCAAAATTGATAGGCTTTGAATTAAAAAAAAAATTGTCTTAGCGAAAAAATTAATTAGATAAATATACAAAGTTTATTTGCTTACAAAATTCTCAGCCAACAATCACACGGTTGCTCAATAGTTAGGTACCTGCTTACTACCTATAATCAAAATGAAATATTACAAAAAAATTACATTCTTTCTTCGGTAAGGTAGGTACATAGATACCTAAATTATAGATTCAAACGTTTTTTGACGTAGGTTCATCATCGTCTGTATGTATTTGAATTGAAATCCAGGGCCGCACTCGTTGAAGCCTGCGGGCGCAGCGGAGGGTGGGGCGCCGCACTGACACGCCGCTGATGCATCGTTGCTGCTCCCGCCTCCCCTTGCCCTTGCCCATCTCCCCCAGCGCGGCTAATGGATGCCCCACTTCTCTTCCCAGTAGAGACAACCGCGAGATTTATTGCCGTCTCACTTTCATGTCTATGATTCCCCGGCTGAGAAATAATATCTTGATTTTGTGATTTTGGACGAATTTGCTGATAAAATAACGATTCTCACATTGAATTTGTAGTTTCTCAGAGACGCTATACTTATTGCAATAAACTTTTAGTTAGTTATCAGTTAAAAGTTCTAATAAAAAAAAAAACAAGCCAGTTGTTTCATCGACTTTGTTAGTTACTAACAATATTCACTGACGTAGTTTTTGCACACTATTTTGCCTGCAATATGGACGGATGTTTCACAGAATTACAACAAATTATCAAATTTCAGAGTTAATATTCAAGTTCTGTGAAAGCATTATACAAGTTCTGTTTTTTTCCACGTACTGTGAAACAACCAGCCAATGATGAAATAATAACAGAGCTTGAATAGAACTTTCACGGAACGTTCAAAATTTGTAAAACAACTCGTTCTAAGGTTTTACACTCAGCGTGCAACTAATCAATGATTGCAAGGTCAACTTATATACAACACAAATATCTTGGTAGGTTTTGCTTAAGCAATTACCGAGCTTTCAGTAAAGTGGAAACAATGGATTTGAGTATTTTAAAAGATGCATATTTAG
Source organism: Glyphotaelius pellucidus (assembly GCA_936435175.1). Lineage (NCBI taxonomy): Eukaryota > Metazoa > Arthropoda > Insecta > Trichoptera > Limnephilidae > Glyphotaelius > Glyphotaelius pellucidus. The sequence continues at coordinate 5,583,254 of OW386552.1, read as the reverse complement.
TGAGGTAGGTGTGTAGTTATTTGATGAAATATTATTCAAGCCGATTATAAATTATTATTGGGTAGGAGGTAGGTACCCACATACATTGTGTGACTCCTTGAGTGATCATTACGAATGCATAATATCTCGCGATCATAAATTCAAATAAATTCAAACGACTAAATTAACACATCGAGCCAAAAGAGACGTGCATACTATATATACTTCATAGATATTATAATTATGACGCTTCCATCTTTCATATTAGCCCTGAGAAAAAAAGAGATGTAGATGCCAGATTACGTGAATAAGAGCGGGACGCAGATCCTTTTGAATCTGAAATGGTCCGGAAAAAATGGTAAAAAAATCACATAGCAACAAAAAGGACTCGCTGGTGATTAATTTGTTCTGTGGCGGACTGACTTTTAATTTATATGAATTTTTTAAATTAAGATGTCGGAGAAAGATCACTCGGGTGAACAGTTTAGAAAATATCAAGCTGGGCTTAAATTGTGATAAAATGAAAACTTAATACAATTATTTCACGGGTGGGCTTTATCTGCTGCGTACTTTGATGTGATTAAAAAAGTTATTTGACAATTAAATAATGTTTGGTTCCTTCTACGATGATAAAAGAGAAAGATGAAAAAAAAGAATCGTTAAATAATGAATGAATGCAAAATAATATTATTTATGTATCCTCATTTTAAAAATGTATCATTTCTCTTATCACGTTTTTTCACTGTGGAAAATGATTAAAAAAGTTATTTCACAATTGAATAACGTTTAGTTCTTTCTATTTAGATGAAAGAGTTAGCGAAAAAAGAAAAGAACGGCTAAATAATTAATGAACGCAAAACAATATTGTTACTACTTATTCTCGTATTAAAAATGTGTTATTTCTCTTAACGACTGGAGCGATTTTTGCCATACATTGGCGCAATTTTAAATGTCTCCGATTGCTTTTCAGGTAAAAAGGCAATTTATATCTTGATTTGGCAAAAAACTTTTTTTTAAATATTTGTAACTCTCACGTTTGTTATTTTGGACGTAAAACGAAGCTATTAAAATGCTTTATCTATTATGACCATGGATGTCGCAAATCCGAACTTCGTAGACTATTTTATAACGATGTTAAAAATATTTTTCACATAGAATTTCTGATCACCTGTTTACGGTTAAAATTAAGTCTTTTTTCCATAGATATGCACCTTTCATTATCATATTTACCATAGACAATATGCAGAATTCTAAAAAATTCTACGTTGACTCGAATAAGTACCTCTCCCGACAGTTTCAAATTAACAAATAATTTATACACTTTACGATTTTTTAACATTTTCTTATAAATATGAGATAAACGGTAAAATCAGGTTAATTCATTGACTACACAGCACTATAATAAGTTTTTATATCTCCATTTTAAAATTCGAAGGTATGTTTTTTTTTAATGCTAGCGAAAAATTTTAAAAATGATCTTCTGAAAACCTCGAACAAACGGAGAAAAAAGTCTTAAAATGCGCTGTCGCTACAGTGTTTATCACATTTTTCACTGCGGGCTTTATCTGCTGCTTTCCTTGATATGATTTAAAATATTATTTCACTGTTAAATAACATTCAGTTCTTTCTTTGAAGATAAAAGAGATAGCGGAAAAGTAAAAGAATTGATAAATAATGAATTAATGCAAAACAATATTATCTTTCTATCCTCATTTTAAAAAGTATATTTTCTCTTATCACATTTTCGTACTGTGCGCTTTATCCGATCACTCATATTAAATCATCTTTACCAATCCTCATATTAAATATATATTATTTTTTAATTGAATGAAGACATTATGAGCGAAACTCAATCGAAAATCTGGAAACAGAAAAATCAGAAAAAGATATTTACACCTCTGGGACTCGAACTCAGGACCTCCCTACTTTCCGGGTGGGTGCTCTTATCCACTGAGCTAAGGTGTCGATATCCAATTCGGTCACCTTTAACTGTACCATACTTCGACTTAGAACCACCCATATTATCTTCATTTTTCTTAACGCATATTTTTATTGGCTGCCATCTTTATATATGATTGCAAGATTCATAATAAAATATTACAGTTTGAGGTTTGGTCATAAAAGTTAAAATAAAAAAAAATAATAATATATTATTTTCCTTGTTACATTTTCGCACTAGTTATAAATCTAAACGCAAGCCAAATACAAAGTTTGGAGATCGCGCTTTTGGAGTATCTGGGCCTAAGGCTTGGAATAAACTCCCTCCGGAACTAAGATGCATAACAAGCCCAACAGAATTTAGGTCCAAATAAAAACCTACCTTTTTGGGCTCTCATATCCTTAATTTAAATAAACCTATCTGAGAGTATCATACTTTTATTTTCTACGATATGTCTTAATTACACTTTTCTAATTAATTTTCTAATTACTTGAATCTTTGCACATTAATCTGTCTCGTTACGAATCACATTTAGGAAGATCAAATCCTTGTACTACTGTACCGCCCACTATAAAATGTTGCTTTTGATTTCCAAAATACACTCATCAAAGAATGTATTTTATACTAATATTAAAATATATTTCAGGATTAAACACATATAACAAGTGTACACAATAATGTCCTCTGCGTGCGAACTATATCTAAATTTCTTAATAGACAATAAGTGTTAATTTCAAGCGACCTCCCAGGTAAGTATGGACCTGTATACATTTTTAAGAAGCATCGCGTTCATTGGTCGAGACATTGTACATATATTTTCTTATGAACCTGTGGATGCAATTTTTATCCATTAGTTGTTTTAATTGTTTGTCTAGTTTGTAGTTTTTCTAGATTTTAGAAATGTATTGTAAGTTTGTGCAGCGCCCTTGAGGTGATTTTTCACAAAAACGGCGCTAAATAAATCATCCAATTATTATTATTATTATTGCAATTGATGCAACTGGGACTAAAGCCATAGCAAGTAATTTTTAAGTTGTTAGTGGAAAGGACCAGATCCTTTTCGTTTACATTGCGCATCTCGTTTGATCTTTTTACAATATAAGCTATCGCCGAATTATAAAAACGTTAATATTAAATGTTTTATCAAAAAAAGATATCGGATCATCCAAATGCATTGAAAGGTTTGTGAGCGATTTATGCTCTCTCTTTCTCTCTTCGTATTGACTGTTGGCAGCAATACATATATCCTTAAGAAAGATTTAATTACTGCAATTGCAGTTGGGATATCCTTGCGTTATACAATTATAACGTCATAGTGGATACCTACCTGCTATGGCAAAACAGGTGGTCGTTAATTTATTCTCTCATGAGGGACACAAGTTTGCCTACATCAGAGAGGAAAGTAGCTATACTTAAATCTAATATCTACTTTAATCTTACCTTTTATTTTGTTCCAACGGAGACCCGCAAAAAATCACGGAATAGTTTAAATTCTTGACAAATCGATTCCGATTTTGAAAATTATGATATAAGAAACTGTTAAAATACTCTCCATGTATTATAGGTTGTTTCATCCTGAATTTCCTGAATTCTTCTCACAATCGGTTGCCACTTTGAAAATGACACTGATTAAATTCAAAGCAAATCCGAATTCATTGAACCAGAGTTACACAATAGCCAGACACACAACCGAAATTAGAATTTTTGATTACTTAACGAAGTTTTTAATGTTACTTAATTTTAATCAAATACAAAAATGTATAAGAAAATTACAATACAATCAGAAGGTGAAACAGCTTACAAGTGTGAAATCAAACATTATACCACCGTTATCTTTTTATTTTGCTGTGTCTTGTTCTCTTTCATATTTTCCTTTAGATTAATGTTAGCTTCTTCATCAATTACATTGATGGGAATAATCATCAAAAGTTATAAAAAGAGAATTGTTCTAATAAAAAATAGTACCTACCTACGATTTGAAAAATCGTGTTACGGGTTTTATTAGAAAAATGTTTCGTTGAATTTGACCCGAGCCTACCTTATTTTACTCATCTGTAAAAATTGTTATTAAATGATTAGATACATAGTTGATTTTGATTATATTATTACTAGCTGGTCCCGCATGCGACCCCGTTCCCTTCCACCTTCCCAACTTCCCCCTCCCTCGTGTCTTTCCTCTCTGCGAACCCCACCTCACCCGTTCCCCTTCCCCCTGCCGCTAAAATATATGAAATACACACATTTTCATTTATACAAATTTCATAACGCCAGAGCTTACCATCATATAGCCCATATGTTATTCTGATGTATGAGCTATATTCTTGTAAAGTTTCATTAAAATCCATTCAGTAGTTTTGCGTGAAAGAATAACAAACATACATACAAACTTTCTAATATAAAGCCTTTATAATATCAACATCTTCCAAAATCAACAAGATTACTTTAAACACATTATAAAATATCTCTTGTTGTTGAATCAATATCTTTAATAGTGTTTTAACTTCCTTACCCTAATGGTCCTAATGCATACTGAATACAGTGATAATCCCTTAGTGCACGCGTGTTACAGTCGCAAAGGAAATGCTGAGGACACAAAGACGACGTTTGCATTGTGGATTTAGACTGTGGGCCTGAACGCTGAATGCTGAATTCTGAATGCTGAACGTTCATAACGCCATGCCAGTGCAATAATTCACAACACAACACTCTTGACCGTTACTTTACGTGAATAGAAGCGACCACGTGATTTGTAGCCGTAAACAAAACATGCGATTTGTAAATGCATAGACTTGCTTTGTTAGAGCAGATAATGCAGTCGGCCGTGCTGAAGTTGCTTATAATTACTCATTACTATAATATCAACACTATTTACATACCTGCTCTATTTAATCATCGAAAAAATTGCATCATTTATTAACGTTCTTCCCGCGAAATATATTATTTTATCAACTTAACTCTACTCTCTTACCTACCCACTATCCGTAATAATAATAAAAATAAAAATAATTTGTAGAGCGCCATTCTTGTGAAAAATCACCTCAACAACGCTGTACAATTTTTATGGGTTCTTAAGCTCTATCTAATTTTATTATTTATAAACAGATATAGAAAACTTACTTAAGGCTCCGTACCCGAGCACGAAAAGAAGAGGTATGTAATTACGAATGTTGGAGAGAGCGCGCTGATATTTCAAACGATAAAAGTGAAGCGAAAATTGTGAAAATGTTTAATAAAACACGACTCGTTTAGAATAGAGAAAAAATCTCGGGGGTTTGTCTAAAACAACGTTCAAATAAACACTGTGAATTTTTTCATACACATAACTTGTTAAATAATAGAGACAGGCTTGAAAATAAAAATTTTCGGAGCCTACTTTGCGATTTTTTTCTATCGAGGGAATTTCATATAATATGCGTTTCGGCGTGGGGTTTGTAAAGGTATTATCTTTAAAAATAACATATATTTTTATAAGAGCTCAAAAACTTCAAATGTTCAAAGGAGATTTGCTAAAAATCGATAGAAATTCGGAGAGTGCCGCCTTAACTTGCAGGTCATCTCCGATAAACACACTTATTAGAAAGTTTATGCTTGGAGAAGTTACGTTTTTGCACGAGGAGGATATCTTATTTAAAATCCTGAACATTGCATGATTTCACATTACACATATACCCTCCATTACCATTGATATTACATTTATGAGAAGATTAGTTCCAAACTAGAGTCGATATTATATTTGAAAGGTGGAGAATTTAAGATTCTCTAGACTGGAAAATTTTAATGAAATGACCTTAAAAATCTTACAAATTATTATTTATTTAATACAATTAATTATTTCAGGTGAAGGTGAAGATGAAAGGTTTACTGGCTAGATTCCCGCGCAGCACAATAATAACATATTTTCTTGCATTTATGATTTAGGTACCTTCGTGACACCCCACAACATTCACTTTACACAGGTTGTAATTCATTGTCAAATATGTATCTAATAATTTTACTAGCTCAGTATTTGATGCACTCGTTCATGACATGTCATTCAGGGATACCCCGATTATTAAAAAAAAAATTACATTTGTCTTTACTTATTTATTATGTCTATACTTTTTTTAAGCATAATTTCTGAGTGACGATATTTTTGTCTTCCTATCAAATTAGGTAAAAACAGCCTTAAAATGCTTGCCTTTGTAAAGTCACAGAACACTTGCAGCAAATAATAGGATATTGTGGGCAAAATAAACGGTGTGTTATTCTGGCTGGTACGAGCAGCTAGCTTGGGTTTAATATTAACTGCCGGCTTTGGTAGTGATGAAACCGACTGCTATGAAATGATGCCGATACCCCATAAATCAATACCTATACAATATGAAATAGTACCAGTATACTTGTTATGCTATCTGATTGAATCGGACTAGTTGTTGAAAGTAGTCTGAATATCGTATAGCTACATTAAGAATCAGAATTAAAAAAAAAAACTCCAGAAAAGGCAAAGGCTATCTGGAGTTTTGGTAAAACTTTGATAGCAGTGTTACAATGAATTATAAAAAATAATAATCTAGAAATATTTTAATATGTGAGTCAGATTTTATAAAAGGCGTATCGATTATGTCTTATTTATTTCGCATTATTTAGTAGCTGATCGCTTTTGGCTATTTCGGATTGGCCGCTAGAACTAATACATTATAATGCAGGAATTGATGAAGAAATTTCATATAAGTTATAGCTTTTGCATCATGTGTTATTGGAGACGCGTGTTGCAAACATTAAAGTAATATTATCATCGATCTAAAATCACCAGACTTAAATAGATAATTTACTAGTGTAAGCTACTTTAGTAAGGCTGCAGGTTACGTGTTTTAATATGTATATTGGCAAGGATTCTCCTGCAAATAACGGATTGTCTTTTAATAAATCACCCAAGATGATAATCTTATAATTTTTTTAAGCAATAAGGAAATCATTCAAAGAGTGTAATATCATTAATTGGAAAATTTGTAGGCCGCCGTTTTAGTGAAAAATCACCTCAAGGGCGCTATATAATGTATTATGAATTCTTTGGCTATACCTAAATTTTTCCGATAAATAAACTTTAATTTGAAAGTAGTCTACTTATTTAATATATTACATTATATTAATTTTAATAATAACACGTTTACGAAGAATTTATAAAAATATAATGCAACGAACCTACCAAAAATGGGTCTGACAATCTGTAACCAGCACCTTTCGTGATTTCTACTGGGCTATATAATATCATTTATTTTGTACTGTAATACTTAGTTACATCAAGAGCATACTTATATTATTTTTGTAGTGCAAAGTGGCGGTGCGTGACCTGTAAGGTAGTGCCAAGATTAAAAAATATGACTTTATTGATGTTGTATCTAGCTAAAAATTATATTTTTATTGTTTTACAAATTTCAATTTATCAATGAAGATTTTTTCAGTTTGATGAAAATACCCCCACTAACTCACTGAAAGAATTCAGTAAATCATCTAAAAAAAATATTTTGAAAAAAATCAATTTCAGCTAAAATGACATCAATAAAGTCGCGTTTTTCAATCTTGGCCCTCACTTAAAAGTCATTAGCCGTCACTGAATGCATCTAATGATAAAGTTATGTTCAATGTGCGTTATTCGAAGCCTAAGCCAATAAAAACAATGAAATTACGTACATTTATATTGTAGGTAGGGACCTCAGCAATATGTGGCTTAAGTACGTTTTCTTACATAGGTAGGTAGGTACTTACTATAAAATTGTTATTCTAATTATTACCATTAAAAAAATAATTTATAGTTACCCCAACTCTTACTAACTCGTTACTAACTACTTGGGTATTAATTTTAAAAAATCATGGAAATCATTGCACAATTTATCCGATTGGCAAGTGAGTTTTATCTCTTGCTTCATCTTAGGATATGTGAATTCTTCTGTCTTAATTTAATCGTGGTTTGGGTGTCTATATTTAGTCCTGTCAATCTGATCTTTCGTCATGGACGCCGTTCACATATCAATTTTTTCGACACCCACAGTGATGGTTCTTACTCCGTTTGAATTATACAATTTTTCTTCGGGCTCCACTTAATGCATTTACATTCCGTTCATGTGCGTGCAATTTATTTGCGTCAGTGCTTTGTCACCAGGCAGACGAATGCATTAATATGTCTGGCGGTATTAACGTCACTAAAACGTTGTAGGTATCTGCAACGAACTAGGTACAATATATTTCTGGTAACGAAGAGCGCTGCATTCTAAAAAAGCTCTAAAAAGTAGGGGTACAGGTCTAGTTTCGTATGGAAGCGATTTAATAGAATTTGGCAAAAATATTTTTTTTACCAGAAGAGATGGTTCTCCCGCGAGATGTCCTGTCAGATTTGTGTGATTTTCTACAGCTGTTAAATGAATAAATAGTCATGCATACTTGCAGGAATTCGTGTTTAAAACGACCCAAACTAAAATACGTGACAGCTCACAGCTGAAATTTTGACATCGGCCGATAGAAAAAGCAAATAACAGCCGTAGAAAATCACACAAATGTGACAGCACTTCTCGCGGGAGAACGATCTCTTATCACAAATTTTAGGGAATAGCCTTTCAGAATATGGAAATTGATATTTGTTTTCTCTTTTTTGTCCATTGGGTACAATGGCAATTTGACCTCTTCGGTCGACCCATCGTGTTGCACCCAGTGGAAGGGATAGATTCATACGTCCGCCACTCCTGGACAGGCTGACCCACAGATTCCTACCTCCCCTCATATCTTTCTCCTTCCCAGAACATATTTTCCTTTCTTTCCTTAAAATACGCTAAAACATCATCCACAATGACGATATAGGCCCTGTGTGAAATAATTTCCTCAGGCCCTCCTGTGTGGAGCTAATGCGAACAAATAATAAGTCGATTGCTTATAAATTATATAAAAACGCAAGTAGGAATAAGACCTCTATAATTTAACCTTACAATAATAATGAAAACTTCAATCTGAAACTTCTGTTCTTACGAAGGTTGTATCGTTTATAGAAAAAACATTGTAAATTTCTGCAATTTGCTGGAAAACATAAGCGGTGTAGCCTTCAATTCACATTTTGTTCTTACTGATATAAATCCAGTTATAATATTTTTCAATCATATACGGGTTTGTTTGTTGTGGTATCTCGTTTACATTCATCATTCCGAGAATGTAATTGTAATTTGAATCCTTTAAATTTTCCTCGAATTAGAGTTATAAATAATTGAATTTCTCACGCTACCATATAAATCTTCATCGAGCGTTTGGCCTTTATTGTGACGTCATTACACCGAGTCGCACTTGACCGCACACGTTAAGCTTCGACTAAAACCTATCTGTAATGCCGGATTTCGATTCATTCAAGGATTCGGTGAAGTTACAAGGCACATCACCAACAAGTTTCAAACATGACAATCAGTGAAATTATATACGAAATGATTTTCTGTACTTTTATATTACATGGCAAATTTCATAAGCCAGCCTCCGGAGAGTAATTATTTCTTGCGTCAGTAATGCGTTTAAGATTGAATAAAATTAGGAAGGCAGATTGAAGGTATGAACAAGTTATGTTCTGGTTGAATTTTATAAAATACGGCATCGGGGTCATTATTTTTAGGCGTGTATTTCAGTAGCGTAACGAAACTTCCGGGCTCTGATTCAAGCTCGTGGACAGGGTCCAATTGTTTTCATTATCAATGTCATTGTACGTATTTTGTACCTACCCGTCTTAATAACTAAGTAATTCCAATCATAATAAATAAAGGAATGCCAATGGAAAATTATATTTTTTGATCGCAAACGTACAGAAAAATGACAGAGAACGTGCGCCGCAGGCGATTGCCTTGAATTTCTCATTCGTTTCAGTTGTTACTGATCCGATACAGGTGTTCATAATGAATAATCGTGTGATTTTTGAATTAATATTTGTCCGAAATCTTCATTATCAGTGCAAAATTACTATACAACTACCTACCTGCTTCCGATTATTATCATTTTTTAATATAAATCCTAATAAAATGCCTTGTTTTAACCACTGTTTAGAAAAGTTTGTTAATGCAATTGTTTTAAGTTTTGATAATACGGGCATATAGTTACGTACTTATCTAGTTTGGTAGAAAAAAAAAACAAAAAATTGGTAACGTATAGAAAATATGTATCTACTTAGTTTTACAAAAAAATCTTGTGCCTTTTGATGACCGTCCCTCTGAGAGCCCCGGGAGAATTCTTTATAACAGAAAGACGGGTTACACCACTGGTGCCATCGACGAATTATTACAGAACTTATACTAGGTATAGGTTAGGTTAGGTAAAACCTGAAATGGGTGCACACACGACGCCGATAGGCCCTAAGCCGAATTGCGACGCAAAATCAAGTAAAATTCACCCGCAACGCCGGGCAAACGGCAGTTTCTTCCTCGCGTAAGTGGCGCCAATAATGTTATGGCAATTTACGAGGCAAGCATTGCAGTAGAATAACAATTGGCAAGTACCGGAGGAACAGCTGCTCGAACACACCGCTGCTGCCGTATGCGTCTGCCTCGCCTCTGCCTCTGCATGCATCGCTGTTCGCTGTGGGGAAACATAACCTACCAACGCTTTTAAATTAATAAACGATCCGTTCCAAACAAGTGAACGCTTTTCTTTAACTCTGCGAAGTTGGAGGGAAACCCTATAATGAATAATGCGACAAGAAAATGGCTTCCTTTAAAAACATGTTTTAATAAAGTACTAAAAAAATGTTAATACTGCTGGTGAAAGATTTTTTTCAGAACTAGTCTATATAATACTAACCTGATATTGCACAATTATTCCGAAAAAAAAATCTTTTTTTTCTTTTTTATTGTTTTCTGGACAGTTAATAGGAAAATTCGGTTCCATGACGGTTGATCCCCCGACAGTTGGCTCCCCGGTAAACTTATATACAATATGCAGTCGGTTTAGATAAAATTCGGTTAACCTACTTTCACAAAATATAACTGAGTATCCCCGAAGAGGTTTGCAGAGAGGATGCACCGCCGAATAAAATAAGTATAAAACATAATTTCAATTAAATGCATCGAGGAAAATATATTTATGTATATATTGATTGGTTCAATGCCAACTGAGAATAAAGTCAACTCAACACCTCCTTGAAAAGTCATTAAAGGCTTTAAAAAAAATTATTTTAAATTAGCCGATAACCCTAACTTCACGTAACCTATTAAACCATTTTTTTAAATACATGTTTTTTATCACTGTAAATGGCTTATCTGAGATGGTTTTGGGTTGGTTTCATTCCGAGTTGTCCGGTCACTATATTGATTACACCAGCATATAAAACAAAAAATCGATATTGTAAATGGATTAGTTTGATATCTACCTATACCAACTTATAATTTAAGGTATTTTGAAGCAACTGTAGGGAGATCAACTATCTGGTCACCGGAAAATCCAACACTGCTTTCTCTCTCTAGTTTATTACTTCACTCACCGCAAAAGCGCTTTCCATTTTGTTATTTTAAGTAACTTTTCCAAAAAAGCATGTATTTATTTTTATTCTAAAATTTTTTCAAATTATTTCAAATTATTCGCTGTGTACCTAAAATTTTCATTCCACAGCTTTAATGCAATCTAAGCGTACTTAATCTCTCTAAGTTCTAATTTACAATTTTTTTTTTAATCTTATTAATGGCTGATCCCTGGTAGATATAAACGTTAACGTTGAAATAAGCGACCATGCTTACGTTCAGTTAATAAACCTTTCATTTTAGTAAAACTTGAACTATTAAATGCTCAATTAACTAATTGGCAGAGAAACAAAATGAAATCACAAATTGCTTAGCTGTGATCAAAAGCGTTATTTTGAAGGGGCTGCTTTGATACCACGCGAAATATTAGAACGGAAAATATAATCATATAATGAACCATAATATTAGCCTTCCTTTATTCACTAAATATAAGAAGTTATCAAATCTACCTCCTCCCAAACTAAAGGTAGAAAATAATTAATGGATTAAACATACATATTATCATTTTTCATCTTGCAGTTATCAAAAAATAGTAGAAAGAGGCACATTTTACATTACAAATCATTATTGCGACTTCAAAATTGTTTGGATTTTTCTACTAAGTGGTCTGGTTTTATTATTATGTAATTTTACATCCCTGAAGTACGCCAGGCCTAATATAGGGTGTCCGAAATCTCGGACTTTTAACAACATGGGCTGCAGCCGCCCTGGGGATGTTCGACTCGTATATTTCGGGACGTTAATTATGGGAGATTTATGTATGATTTTGTGGTAATTCTCATCCTTCCATTGCACGAGATAAGCTTAATTTATTTAAATAGAATAACGTAATGTTACATATGAAAACCAGCCATTTTACACGACATGAAGAATATTTAAAGGTCAGGAGGAAGGAATAAGTAATCAGGAACGCACTAGGAAAACAATTCAATCATACTGGTCTGGTCAGTGGTTGAGTGGGCATCGCGTTTGGGTTCCACCCGTGCGTCCCGTGTTCGATTCCTCGGCTGAGTCCTCCATCACAACACAAGCAACATTTTCGGCTTTCTGTGGTGGTAGTAGGAGATTTTCAAACATTGTTGGGTTATCGTAACCCGGGAATGTTTGTTATACTTTTTTTTTTAAGAAAAAAAAAAATTGAACAAATAATAAAATTTAGTCGGTCGTATCAAAATCGGAAAAATGGATGTGTGTGCATGTGATTCAAGCAAGGTAAGACGTAAGGCGTTTCATCTTCCTACTCCCATAAAATTATGCAAGAGTTAGGTTGAACACCTAACCCTTGCATAATGGACGGCCTCCGTGGTCCCGAGGTAAGACTCTGGACTCACAATCCGAAGGTCGCGGGTTCGAACCCGGCGTGCGCAAATAAATTTTATTTGATATTTGTGTTATTTCACAATTTATTCATTTAAAATAATATATAGTATATTTGTATATTTGCGGCACATTCCAGAGCGGAAGATTCTATCAGTATCGCCCTGGTGTAAGACCACCATTCAGAATTGCAACGTTGCTTGAAAATGGCTTTAGACGTGTTTAGTGACCAGATCTGAATAGCCAGGTACTTCCCCACCTTCATCTTCCCTATCTCCTTCCCCTCCCCACTACCTTCAGACTCACAACATACCCCGATTGGGGATGCCATAGTCTCACTGGCTAAGATGGGAGCAGTTGGGACTCTTGTGCGGTATTTCATATAAAAAGACTTGTCGATGATGTCAATGCATTCTATCAACTTTTGGTGGTGCTAGCTTATTAGCCGATCCAAGAAATGGCATAAAAAAACTTTTTATTTTATTTCGGGTTGATTTTGTAGCATAATATTTTAACAGAATTAAAATATAATTAAATTCTTAATAATATCAATAATCTTCCGGTGTTACTTTCTTATAAGTTTTATTCTAATATCCTTTGTATCAGTATAGAGCAGCGCAATTTGTCTTCTTCATTGAGGTTTTTTTCATATCGTAATACACATTAGGAGATACCCGCAGCGCAGAGAAACATGGAGATGATTTCAGAGCTAGAGGGAAACTTGTAATACAAGGTGGAATCATTATATGGGAGGTCTGAGCCGGCGAGAGCATGCAACCTCCGGAAAAGTTTTTATAGAGTAGAAATCGACTATTCGCTCACATAATCCTCAGTAAAACTACAGAAACTAACTTATTAAATATTGTACGTAAGCGTGGCTTTTATGTAGCACACAACAGTGTATAATAGTACACAACTGCTAACCCTGAACAAATCGCAAAATTCAACAGTGCGCCCCACAGTTGAATTTGGCAGCCATCTCTGGTCTGGAGCTCCAAAATACTTGAAAAATACCCTCGACTCCGTGCAGAAACGGGCGGTCCGTTTGATGGATTCTCCCACCTTAACGAACGGATTGCAATCTTTAGAGCGTAGGCATCGGGTTGGAATGCTATCCCTGTTCTACCGGTATTTCAATGGAAAATGCTCTGAGGAACTAGCGTCATTGACCCCTTCGGCACCGGTGCATAGTCGGGAGACACGCCAAACACGCGCCCAATATATGTACACGGTTGACATTTGTCACATGAGAATGGGTCGTTTTTTCGACTCGTTCTTGAGTTCAACAGCTCGGTTATGGAACGATTTACCGGCCTCTGTGTTTCCTCCCTCCTAAAACATGGGTCTCTTCAAGACCAATGTTCATTACTTCCTCTCCTCAAAAAGACCCTCCACACAGCATCCCATATGACATGGCCCTGAGGGAAATTATTTTCCTCAGGGCCTCCTGAGTGGAGTTAATGTAAAAAAAACATAAAGTAAGATGAAAACTACAAAGATATTTTTTCAAATACAAAGTATCGCTTTTCTACAAAAGTTGATGAAAATATGGTATACCTACTTATCCATACTTAATATTATAAATGCGAAACTGCTCGAGTTTGTTTATGACCTTTTCAGGCATTAACCAATAAAAAGACTTTAAAAATTCATTCACCAATAGAAAGCTAAATTATATGCGCAGACTATATGTTGTATATGATGGTAAGCTCTGGCGTTATGAAATTATAAATATCAATATATTATATTTGTTATACGTTTTCTGTCGCTAACAAAAGCGAGTTAATTGCAAATGTCAGAAAAAAATCATTCCCATGGAAACAATGTTGATATATTTGTGGGCTCTAAGCTGGTTGGTACTCAGCCCCTTGGTCAGCTACTGCCCCAGAAAATTCAAATATTAGAATATGTTTTGTTTTTTTTGGACAAGCTGGAATAAATGTCAGATAAGAGTTCCTACATTAAAAATATAATTCGTAACGATTATAAAGACTAAATAATAAATAGTGTAATTTTGTATTATATTAACAAACTTCCAAATATTTAATTAAAAATAAACTTCCAAAATGTTTGTAAGCGCATAAATTCCGAACGAATGAACAAAATTGGATAATTCTTTTTTTCTTTGTGAAATTTAGGTGGCAGGCTAGATGTTTGAAAACTGAATGTAAGGGAATGAATGTATGGAATGCGGGAGGGGGTGGGGTGGGGAGGAGGGGGGATAATTGATAATTTCAACCGCTACAGTAATTTCCCGTAATAAGATGCGAGCGAAACCGCGGGGAAAAGCTAGTACTAAATATAACTAAGTGTCCCCGAAGAGTTGTGCAGTGAGAAAGTACCGCCGAATAACAAAAGTATAAAGCATGTTTTCATTCAAATGCATCAAGCATGAACTACTTATATATATATATATATATATACTGTATACACCAGCATATAAGTACAAGGGTCGACACTGTAAATAAATTCTAAATTCGTTTGGTTAGAGGTATTTTTGTAGTCAATTTTAGGTTTGAAATGGGTAAATAATGCATAAACACTGGTTTTGAAGATAAATAATTTAAATGTATCAGAGATTTGTGGAAATGTTTTATTATTAAGTCAAATATAATAATATTAATTATCAGAAAAAGAATTGTATGCCATTCTTTTTTTATTATTTCCCTTTTCACTACCGCCCCCTCGTCTCCTTCATCAATTCTTCTGACCCCCCTCTCTCTAACCCTTCCAATGTTAATAGATAATTTAATTTAGTATTTGACTTCAGACATCGTTCTGGCAACACGTAGATTTTGTATCTTTGAAAAATTTTGACTTAACAAATTTAACACAGAAACGTGAAAAGTACCGCTGCCTTTTCGAAGGCCCCTTTCCGGTAGGTAGGTAAAATCGGAAGAAGGGTCATTGACCTACAGCGCTAACTACTTAAATTATAGGAAATATTTCAGTATCGGCCACCACAACACGGGCGTCTGCCTAGCATGTTGGTCGAAAAATGCTCAAATTATGTAATTAACAATTCAATGAATAAAGAAAAATTATGAAATTAATAAAAAATCTAACAAATCGAACGCAATTGCATGAACCTACTATATACATATATAATGAAATCATGATAAAAATAATTTTTGGATGATTTCTATAGCGCTATTTTCGTGAGAAAATCATCTTACGGGCATTTTATTAATTCATTTATACATTTAATCTATATAAATATATTACAAGTGGTCATAACTAAGATTGATTGTTTTACAACTAAGACTTGTGTAACTAGTGACTTAAAATTTTATTTATATATAAAACTATACTATATACAATGTTTTAAAATTAGTTATTTACATTTACAAACGCAAATTGTACTGATTACTGCAAGTGCTGCCAGCGTAAGTAAAGAAAAATATTGTGAAATAAATGTCAAAAATTGCGCACAAAAATGTAAAAGCGGGTAGTCAAGGAGAAACATATACCAATCTAAGTTAATTCAATGGACTGATTAATGAAATACTACTGAAGAAATGCAGTTATAATTCTGGATATAATAATTTGAAGAGGTGAGTTTTTAGTTTTCCTCTGAACTCAGATGTGCTGTCGATCTTTCGCAAATGTGAAGGGAGTTTGCTCCAAGCTGTTGGGCTTGCTACTACAAATGGTGGTTAAAAATGCGTGCAGTTTAAAGGAATTGTATGCATTAAATAAACATTGAGTTAATCATTGGAGAATTTTGTTATTCACCTTAAGTGATCATATTATCTTGATAAGATTTATTGTTATTGATAGCGACGATTTCTGAATGCAATATTTTTTTTTATAATCTATGAACGTGCAGCGCACGAATGTACCAATATCAAAGTATTTCTATTAAGATATGTGCGACTAATTGTATGGAATAGTTAGGCACGAGCCCAAGTATGTTTATTTAATTGCCCATTGTAAGTGGTAAATGTATTTATCAAGAATATCTTAGTAGCCTCTCTTAGCAATTTTGTACGCTCAAATAAATATTATTATCTGGTTGCACTTGAGTTTTTTTTCTATTAATTAGAAAGTGAGAACAAAAAATATTGGAACTAGGGGCAAGTTAATTATTTTTAATAACTTTACTATAAATTGGGTTTGAAATTGAATATTGTTTATACAAGTCTTTTCGTAAGGTAGGTGATTGGGAAATGACCAATTGGGAAGTAGATACTACTATTATGTATCGTGTGAATTGTTTGGAGTCGTGATCATAGATCTGAAAGAACAATATTTATGATTATGCTCTATAAACAAAGATCATATAATTGTTTGTTTTCGAATGTACAGGCAGGTATTGAAATGCAAAAGAGAAAAAACAATTCTGCATCATTTTTATTAAAATTTTGCATTGAAAGTGGTAGCCGAAATTATTATTATTGTGATTTATTTTTGGGGTATTATGTCACGTTGCGCTACTTTCTTTTTATACAACATTTAGACAATGATTACACTTGATGTTGGATTCTGTAATGCTGTCTGGAGCGTTGTATAAAGGAGGTAGCGAAACACGGCATAAAACCCCAAAAATAAATCACGATAATACTTTTGGCTCTGTAAATCTCAAATCATATCTGAATCATTAATTAAAAGTGCATGGATATTAAAAATGAATGAGATACCTTTCTTAAATATTATACCAGTAAGGGAAATAAAATGCAAATTTCGTGCAATTTTTAATATTATGCATCCAAATAGTTAAGTATAAAGCCATTTGGCATTCCAGTTTCATAAAAAAATTACATTGATAAGCTTTATTTTTAATGTAACATTCTTAATATAATTATCTATTTTTAATACAATTTACATTAATATAATATGTAAATGCTGAAAATATCTATTATCTATGTGAAAAATCAAATACGGTTATGTTTTAGGTACCTTGTCGTTTTTATATTTTCAATAAACAAAATATTTTGTGTAAATTTAAAGGGTTTTCTTGTATTGAAAAGTGAGTTATAGATAATAATAATAATTATTAACAATTATTGTTACAGTAGGTATAACTTAAATTCGAAGATTCGTTATCCAACTTTGGTAATCTTAAATCAAATGTTTCTCCTCCTAATGAATCACTGCAAATCGATTTATTGCTGGACTAAGAGATTAAGTTTGACAAATTGATCTCAACTTCAGAAATTTTAGGTGATTGAAAATCTTAGATTGTTTTTTTAATTTTCAAGAGGTCTCTTTTACAAAACAATAGCAAATAATTTTTAATTAAAAAAAATAATATTTTTCATATTTCAGTAGATATTATACGTTTATATAAGTAATTTATTTTTAGCATGATGTCTTCGTTACATCATGCGTAACTCATTAGAAATCAAAAATAACTTAGTGATTGTTCGTTTGAGACAACACAAATTTACACTTTTCGCATAAATCTGCGTATATTTTAGCAAGAATTCCGATGTGGATGTATGCGTTAAATCCACAACAATAGGACCAGCCTCTCCTATACAAGGAAGATCTCAGAGGACCAAATTACAAGACGAAGCTAACGACCCTGCGATAGTCCCCCGTATGCAGTTTGGCCGGCCGATTGGCGAGTTTCTGTGCGCCTTCAGCATTCCAATTCAACCCTAAAAGTAACACACCGACATATTTTTCGTGCAATATATCAAACATTACACGATCCCGCGTGATTTACTGGTTGAACCATGGCAATTTCCTGCCGGTACCGAATCTATGCAGGCTCGCATAAAACATTCATCAATTCGGGGCCACCGGGGCGAAAATAAAAACCAAATACACGCCGTTATCTGAATAATCTTCGCTGAGATTTATGCATTTTGCTGAAATCTGCAATGACTGGACGGAATTGTAGGCATTGTTTGGACGAGGCATGCGGCTAAAGGTAAATCCGCGCCGGTATCAAACTTTTTTTTTTATCTACTCGGCTTTTGTATGCCGCACTTAGTAACCAAAAGGTTTGACTTTTATTCGTTAGTTATAAAGAAAAACTTATCTTTTCAATCTAGGTTACCATGAATACATTATAGAAAATAAGAGAAAATTTAGTGATGATGCAAGAAGAATGTAGGTACAAATTAACAGATGATAATGTTTGGTATTTCGGAATTTGCACAGTTCCAATCTATTTCCTTGATCTGTAGTTAGAAACCGTTGGTATGAAAAGTTGAAATAATAATCTCTAACTACATTCCCACCTACCAAAAATTCCTAACAAATTGAAAGTCCCGTAACAAAAGGTCAACAAGGATCATAACAAGTCATAAATTCTGACTGCACGTTGAATTCCACATTTTAATGAGTTGTCTTTAAATTCACCTGTTGTGGATCATAAATGGATTGCAGATTGCACTAAGTTTGGAAGTTTTCTCCCCCTCTGGCTTGGAGCCTCCTGATCGCGCCATCCCTCTCCCCCTTGGCAACCCCTGTCCGTTACGCAGTAGAGTCGCAGCGTGTATTCCACGGTATACGCTCAACGCCCCGCGACCTCTACTACATTGTTCAAACGTGCCACCGGGTGGACACAATCAACCTACCGTTAAATTAATGCTAAATGCAGTACTTAATTGAAAAACATGCGCTAATAAGCTTATGAAATTGGTCATGTATCGCACGTAGTTAAAACCTCAAGGGGAGTAAGGTATATAGAAATATATTTACACTGAGGTGAATAACTAACTACCTACTTTAATAACAAAACCCGAAACGTAATAAGCTGCTATACTGAAATGTGTAACTAGAAAAAAAAACACAAAACTCTTTAAAACACAGAACTCTGCAGAAAACATTTGATTCTTCAAACTTCGCAAATTCACTTTGTGGTGTCATCATTATTAATAAATGAAAACAAATAACTTTGTGTACACGACTATTTAATCAACAATATCGACATGTTTCGAAAACTATGTTTTCTTCGTCAGGATAATAAGTTAATAGTCGATATTGTTGATTAAATAGTGGTGTACACAAAGTTATTTGTTTTTATTTATTTAGAAAACATTTGATTTGACACTTGTATCGTACATTGCCTAAAAACTTAGACTTAAAAATAATAATATAAAATTTATTTACAAAGCGCCATTTTCATGAAAAATCACCTCGAGGGCGCTGGGGCAATCTTTATTTTATGACAACAGAATACATATAAAACAGTTTAAATTATAAATATATTTTAATGGAATTCTTAAAATTCTTATAGACGAGGGTGCATTACACCGCAGATCGAACGCAGAGCTCTTGGAATCGATTCGTTCTTACTTTTAAGATGAAGCCATAGTAAATAATGCAAAATCACACAAAATCATGTGTTTTTGTTTTGAAAATTTGATCGCTTAGAAATATTATAAATGCTTCAATTAAATAATGCGTGTAGAACATATCTTGGCCCTTAAAAATATCGGTCATTTTTTTTATAAGTCTTTTAATAAGCCTAGAAAAAAATAAAGTAACAGGTCTTTAAAAAAACACTTTCAAGTGCAAACTCTCCTACTTACGAACATCTTTTCGGATATGGTTTTATTGCTTATTGTAGCAAATTTAGTTTCTTTTATGATAATCGCAAAAAAATATGATATTTACGCCCGATATTCACAAAATAAAATAAAATATGCATATTTGCGTTGTTATTTCTCAATACGGCTGGCAGCCGACGAATGCGGGTTTTCAAATTGACCCTTATGTCGTTCACCGAAGGACTACTGGCTTGCCACACCCTACTTTCTTTCAAAACTCCCCTGGCCGGAGCAGGGAGCGGACGTGTGACTCCACGTCGCTCGGTTCCGTGAAATCAATTTTAAATTTCCTTGTTATTACAATAAACAATGTGTAAAAAAGGAGTTAATGTTTTTTTTAGGTCTTTACGAAATCAACCTGTAAAAAAAAATTCTCAAATACCTTTTTCAACCGTTCCAAAAGCTTTTTCTCAAATATTTTTAAACTCCTCCCACAATGGGCGTGAATTCCGACTTGGATTTTTCCCTGGACTATTGGATCCCCTTAACCTTAAAAAACTCCGATGAAGTGGCTTGGAAATACGGATGCCAAGAATACAACTTCGGAAGAAAATTCTGTAGTAAGAAAAAAGCAGTACAGTTGATAGCCCAAATGCCAAGCTATAAGAAGCGAGAATGGGCCAGTAATGGATCAGTGCCACTGAAGAAGTGTAGGATAGGAACGCTTGAAGGCGCCTTATTGTAGCAATGTAAAAAAACTAACTAACTTACAATCGCGCCGTTTCTCCGCAAACATATAGCGTAGGCAGAAAGGACCAACCATCGGACCAACCATAGGACCATCGTCTCATAAGCACTCTTCTATTATTCTGACTCTTGACTCCCGACTCAAGTATCTGATTCACTTGATCGTGCCATGTCTTCCTCGTCATCTCCGACTTCTTCTATTATTCGTATTTGAGTCATTTATTCTTGTTGCACTTCTTTCTTCGTTCACTCGCTCTACATGCCCAAGTGGTTCGCTACGTTTGGTGATTTAGCAGGGGTGCCCGGGTTCATGGGGTGAGGTTTGTCTAGGTCTTAGAGGCGGATGACCAGGACACACTAAACCCAGATTCCTACCCACCCTTAAACCCTTTTTCTTCCCAGAACTCTCCTTTCCCCCTTTTCCTTAAAAAAAACCCTCCACACAGCATCCCCAAGGATGACATAGGCCCTGAGGGAAATTATTTTCCTCAGGGCCTCCTGTGTGGAGCTCATGTAAAAAAAAATGCCCAAACATCTGAGGATCCCTTTCTTAATCTTTCTCATTACACTTTCATCAGGCTTGCATTATTTGCAATTTTCCACATTTCTCACAAGACCATACATAACTAGAAAATTATCATAAAAAACGAGACGAGAAAAATAAAACAATAACTAGCTCAGACTAGTGAAAAGTTTTCAAGATTTAACCAAAAAAACTTAAGCAAAGGAAATACACATTTCAAATACAGAAAAAGAATAGTTTTCTGGTCGAAAGAAACTATTACCATTGGTAGGAACTGTATCGCTTGTCAGAACTCCTGACATGTACCTAAGTTCAAATTTTGAAAATGACTGTATGTTAGATTAAAATTACAAAGATAAAATTAAATTAAAATTAAAATTAAATTATAAATAAAATTACAGAAATAAATGTAGGTTTTATCAATCATCTGAATTCTTGACACAATCAATTCCAAAATTGAAAATTACACTTCGATTCAAAGCAAATCTGAATTCATTGTACCACAATTACAATCACAACCCAAATTAGTATGGTACGATGATGATGATAATTTTTAAATAATTATCATTTTCACTTCTTCAAATACAGCAAATTTATTTTGCCATACCATTTTAATTCAAAATTAAAAAAAATCATTGTTTTAACCACTTTTAAAGTCTGTAAAACCGATATATTTAGAGAGCGATGCTCTCTTCCTCAGGGTTTACTAAAAACTAATTACAAAAAATAAACTTAACGGTGTCAATGGAAAGGAAGGAGTGGGAAGGGGGGTAATTGAAGGCACAATTTACATAGGGAACCGGTTCAATAGTGGGTTATTTAAAAATATTTTCTGATTATTTATAATATAGATATGGATTTACGCTCTTTATAATTTCTAATATTTCAAAATTATCAAACTGAACGCCATTAAAATTACAATGTAATATTTCGACTCCACTATTAATTTTTTCGATTCCAATAATTCATTTATCCTATTTTCAGGTTTGAAAATAGGATAAATCAATGCAGTAGAGGTAGATTGGAAAATATCTGCGTAGAGAAAAATAAATTATTAAAATATTTTTGAAAATTGGGGGTAATAAATTAGAAATTGCTAAGATGATTCTTGGTAATCCTGTGCATATAACTCTTGGCTTTATTGATTACGGCGAGTCGTCCGTTAGAGCTGAGCAAGTTACGAGTATATACTGCGTTAGCACCGCCGGCCTCCGACTATGCCACGCCGCGCCACGCCAATGCCACGCCAATGCCACGCCACGCGCTGCCTCTGCCACCGCTCCATATTTTGGCTATTCATTATTAATTTTCCTTTTCGCAGGGGTCGCAATCGCAAGATCGATTTTCATATTACTTTTCATCTGGAAAAATTACGTACCTACCTACCCATAGAGGAAGTCGTTACTCATTTTATGAATGCGAATATTTTTGGGTTCAATTCTGCTAAGAAAAACGGCCTAGATTCAAAGTACCATCTTGCACAGTGGTAAAAATTGAAAGTATAAGTTTTATTTTTATTTTTTTAATTTTAAGTTAAACTTGGATTATTGGGATTATATTTTAAAGCAGAAGGAATTTTGGAACGAGATAAGGAATTTTGGGGTTAGTAAAATCTTATTTCTAAACAATCTTAATTAAAATCTTCAAATAATGCTTGGATACTGTGAAGTGTTGGTTTCTAATCAGAATGATAATATATCATTGGTATGTTTTACTCTCGAAATAGCACAAATAGTAATTGATACTGTAGCGAATCGGTATGTGGCGAGTTGACTATTTTTGTAATGGTATCATTGTTTTACATACACTGGCCACACCGGAGTCTCGAGAAGGTTCGAGTCACAAGCCCCGCCATTGCGGTTTCTGTATCAGAGTCGATAACACATTTCATTTGTTATCTAAATCCTTCTGATAATTGTCGTGGTTGATAATTTAATTTGTGCATAATATGTTGGTGTTATAAATAAATGCAATCACTATCGCCAAGCGTTATCATTCATACATTCCCGCGACCCTTACAGCATGGTATATCCCATGTAATTTATACCATCCTGCACAGCTATAATATAAAAATATACTAAGTGTAAAATTGCTGGATTTCTAGTTTAATTCAAACATTGTCAATCGATGAAATATATAATTACTTGACTATTCAAATTCAAATTTTTTAACACAATTTTTTAAGTATTAATTATGTCAGTTTTGGTTTTTACATTTTTCCTTATTTCTAAGATTTCAAAACCATTTATTTGTGAAAATAAATAATGCCATCACAAAGTGAAAACCTTAATGAAGAAGTTTTCTTCGAAAAATTAAGTTATAGAATCGTCACAGTTATAGAATCCCACAATTTTTTAAGTATTTTCGTATGATTGTATTGCCATGGTATGCCAAAGTTACGCCAAAGTTGCCCCTATCCGATAAGTGGCTTTGACAACCAAGTTTTTTGGAAATATATTTTTGACTCCCCAAACACATGTAAGCATATTTTTTTTACATGTATTTATTTCGATAGTTTAATATGTGCAAAAAATTTGAAATGAAATTTTCCAATACATATAATTTTGTACAAAAGTTACTTAGTTGAAAACTGTTCAAAGTAACCCCATTTTAAGGTATTTAATTTGTTACATTGCACGACGACGGGCTTTGAACTTGGAACCAACGATCAAGCCAGCGATTTTACAACGATTTTCGCGTTCTGTCAAAATGTCGTTTTACCTAAAAAAATGCAAATGCCATGGAAAAATGTAAAAAAAAAATAAAAAGTTTTGTGTTTCTCTTCATATTTTATAAAAAAAATGAACTATCAGTATGAACGTGGAGTAGATTTTTCAGGAGTAGATTGCTTATTTGTTTTTTTAAACTTGCTTCTTCTTTGTTATTATTATTGATGGATTACAAATTTTTATCAATTCTCTATCATTATTATTGTATTCTTTTACTTAAAGCGTAGATAATGGTTATTCCAGAATGTGTTTCAAATGAAGTCGTAAATATTTGTGTCCTAAATGTTTGAGACTGGTGCGGGACCTAAAAATATTTACGCAATGGAAGATTCGGGTCATTCATGTTTGCCACTTCCTGTGTTTCTATGATTTATCTCGTCGTATTTCTGGTCGCCTAAGTTATGTCCCAAGTAAGAGAATTTACTGGGAATGAATACGAGTTCACATTAGTTTAATATCTATACATAAACAATCATGAAAGTTTCATCGTAGAAACAAGAATTCATTTTAATTAAATTTTTTTCGAAAATATCAAATTATGTTGTGGAAACTTGATTATTTAACAATCCTTTTTTAGGTATACTTAAACGAAATATATTGCGAGAATTCTAATTATAATTCTAAATATATTGCGAAATATATCCGAGAATTATGTGGATCCGTTTCAAAATTGGTTTGACAAGGGTGTTTCTTGTTATTTGCTACGCCCCTGTTAATTCTGAAAGCGACGAAGTGAAAGATGATTTTTGGACTGGTGTGAACGATGTAATGAGACAAAAAGATTTGAATGAAAAGATTATTATGGCGGGTGATTTGAACGGGTGGGTCGGAATTAGACGTGATGGATTTGATTCGGCCTTAGGTAAGTTCGGGGATAAAAGAACGAATGACAATGGGAACAGAATACTTGAAGTATGTTTGGAGTGGAACCTTTTTGTGTCGAATACTTTCTTCGATCATAAAGGTATCCACCAATATACGTGGGAAAGAGGAAATGAAAGGTCAATAATTGATTTTGTAGTAATTGACTCTAGGTTGAGAGCCGTTACCGAGGACACAAGAGTGTTCAGAGGGGCTGAGGTTGAAACTGACCACTTTCTGGTGGTATCGAGAGTAAGCCTCTTTCGCGGCTGGCGCTCTAAGGTGAAAACGGTAACAACTCCAACAAGAGTCAAAATAGAAAAACTGCAAAACGGTAACATCAGAAGTGAGTATGAGAAGTGTGCAGAGATGAGATTGAATGAGAAGGAAATGGATGGTCTAAGCATAGAGGAAACATGGAACCACATAAAGGTGAGTCTGTACGAATCTGCTAAAGACGTGTGTGGGATAAGTAAGCAAGGCAGGAAGAAAGGTGACGCATGGTGGGATGATGAGATCAAAACACTGGTCTCTGAGAAAAAGAAAGCATGGTTATGTTTGATAGCGACTGGCAGTGCTCCAAGCGAAGAGAGAGATCGAGCGAAAGAAGTGTATAAGGTATGTAAGAAAAGAGTAAGTGTTGGAGTGAAAGAACGAAAGAAACGTCTGGAAGAGGAAGAGGGAATCAAAATGACACACCACTTCCAAGAAAACATCAAGTTGTTTTGGAAGGAGGTCAAAAGGTCCCGAAGTGGTTCAGAGAACGGAAGCATGAAAGTGATAAAATCGAAAGATGGACAAATGTTGACGAATGGGGAAGAAATAAAAGAGAGATGGATGAAATATTTTGAGGAAGTCTTTGAAAGCAACCCGGGTGATAGTGAGTCCAGCGTCGAATCGGGTATGAACGATGACGGAGTGAATGTTACCAAAATCAGCATGGATGAAATAAAAAGATCAATGAAATGTATGAAGAATGGTAAGGCTGTGGGTTTCGACAATATTGCTGCCGAATACTTTAAAGGGGATAGTCCTATTATTCTTACGTGGTTGTGCAAACTTTTTAACCAGTGTTTAGAGGAGGGTTACACGCCATTAGATTGGAGAAGGGCGGTAATCATGCCATTATACAAAGGTAAAGGGTCACGTATGGAATGTGGGAATCACAGGGCTATTAGCCTGCTTAGTTCAGTCGGCAAGCTATATGGTAGAATATTGATAGAAAGGGTAAGAATGGAAACAAAGGAAAAAGTTTGGGATGTGCAAGGCGCTTTTATGAGTGGAAGGGGGTGCATGGACCAGATTTTCTCGTTGCGTATGCTCACTGAGAAGTTTCTTGCAAAAAACCAGAAACTCTTCTGTGCCTTTGTAGATTTACAAAAAGCATACGACCGAGTTGACAGGAAAAAGCTGTGGAAGGTGTTGTCCAAGTACGGAGTGAATAAGAATCTCATACAAGCAATTGCGTCTCTGTATGAGGGAAGCGTTGCATGTATTAGGGTGAACGGTGATTTTACGGGGTGGTTTGACATCACAAAAGGTGTTAAGCAAGGATGCGTAATGTCACCGTGGTTATTCAATCTATACATGGATAATTGTATGCAAGAGTTGAAAGAGATGGGATTGGGCGCGAAATTGAGTGATCTAGAAGTATGTTGCCTGTTGTATGCTGATGATGCAGTGCTGATTTCTAACAGTATGGAAGATCTACAGTCGCTCGTGTCTAGGATGAACGAAGTATGTATGAAGAATGAGTTAATGATGAATGTAAGTAAGTCTAAAGTAATGGTATTTGAAAGAGAGAGTACGAAAACAATGTGCAACATAGTTGTGAACGACGAATACTTGGAGCAGGTGGATGAGTTTGTGTATTTGGGAAGTATGTTTACGAGAGATGGGAAGACTGATAGAGATATCGAAAGAAGGGTAAATGCCGGTAACTCCATTAATGGAGGTCTGAACGCCGTTGGCAGCAACAAAAAATTGTCAAAAGAAGCGAAGCTAGCCGTCCATAATGGAGTGCTGGTACCTACCCTGATGTATGGCAGTGAGGCATGGAACTGGCAGAGAAAGGATGAAAGTAGACTGAATGCTGTAGAAATGAGATCCCTGAGACGTATGTGTGGTAAAACCATGTATGATCGTGTGAGAAATGTGGAGATCCGCAAAGAATGCAAGGCTGATGTAAGCGTAATGAATAAGATTAAGAAAGGGACGCTCAGATGGTTTGGGCATGTAGAGCGAATGAATGAGGAAAGGAGTGTAAGGAGAATATATGACGCAAATGTGAATGGTAGACGAAGTCGGGGACGCCCGAGGAAGACATGGCACGACCAAGTGAATCAGATACTTGAGTCGGGCGATGTCAAGAGTCAGAATAACAGAAGAGCATGTATGAGACGATGTATGAATGTGAACGAAGCAAGGAGTGTGTGCCAAGATCGAGTTGTTTGGCGGTCCGTCCTCTCTGCCTACCCCTGCGGGGAAACGGCGTGATGGTTAGTTAGTTAGTTAGTTAAATATATTGCGAAATTTTGTTGTGTTTTTAAATTATCGCTTTTTCGAATTTTTATACCGATTATAAAATAATCAGTAACAGAAAAATGTACAAAGAATTAGGTTAACATATTTGTGCGAATTGAAAAACAGAAGATCTGTTCGCATGCAGAGCAAAACAGTGATTTTTTAAAGATATTGGTGCTATTTTTAGATAGTATTGTATTACAAAAAATATGTATTACACAAAAACATTGGTTTCATATCTTACTAGGGCATTCCTGTTTCGAGGTATGCAGCTGAGGTGTGGAGCTTCTAAAAATATAAAAGTAAAGCTAATTGTCGTTAAACAAAATTGTTGAAAAAATTTGTCTTATAAAAAGCAGATATTGAATCTCTGGCAAAGATGGCTCTAGTAAGTCCATAAATTAAAAAATATCAACAGAAACTCCACCGTTAAATAAATTCTTCAAATTAGATCCCTTTACACTGATCGTAGCTCGTAAATAACAGTCTATCCACGCAATCAAAGCAGCTATGAAAATAACATAAAATAAATCGTAGGCAATTCAACTTCTGTTCTGGTTTCATGAGGCAAAGAAAACAAAAGGATACAGTTTAGTTGTTGTTCCATTTTGTTTTCTCCAGACAAAAATTCTCGAGGGTATGATGATTACAGGTTACTGGTAGGTTCAGGTACAGCCTTAGTGGGGTCGGGAGAGGCTCCGTCCCGTCAGACTCGAGTCTCGATAGATTGTGTGAAGGCTCCGCGGGCAAATTACATCGGGGAAGGGTACACCTTTGCTCGGGTCCGACCAATTGAATGAGAGAACCCCAAAACCTTAAAAACTATACCTAAATCCTTACTTATTAACTAGATTTATCACTGTTACATAGCGTGGATCACTTTCATCTTGTGAAATTCATATTCGTAAAATATCACTACAATGGGGCTTAACAAAGTTAGTAAATAACTAATTTTTTGGGAACGTAGTATCTCCTGTTATAATATATTCATATTAAAAATATGTATTGATCTGAGATCGACATTGTTAACAAAGTAATATTTTTGTAAACAATTAAGTAAGTCAGTACGTAGATACCCACTGTATGATTACATTTATGCGTTACCTGTATAAGAGGGAATATACATACTACTTATTCCTGTATCCATGGTTGTTCTTAACAGGAATGCTCGATCTTAATACATTAGAAGCCCGCCGAAAAATATTTTTGGGTAAACACCTTTTTAAGCTAATCTCCGGCATTTTACTGAATCCGACCTTGTTGAAGGAGATTAACTTATATGTACCTAACGCTGGCACTTGTGGGAGATCCAACGCACTTTTTTATGCTCCGAAAGCGAGAACTTCTTCCTATCAAAATGCGCGATTAAACAGAGCAATTCAACTGTTAAATGAAACTGTATTGAGCATCGACATCTTCAATGTCACCTACAGAGAGTTTAGTAACTATCTTCTGACGTACATCACAAGATAGTGAAACTGCCCCTACACACTTTTTTCTTTAAATTTTGTAAAATTTCGATAATATTCTGGAGTATAACTGTTTTATGGAGAACCTGATAAAATAAATAAATATCTTGAATTCGATTCAAAGGGTTCTCAATTAGTCATTTTTTTAAATTTCATTAATTGCCAATAAACCTGAAAATTAATATATATTTTGAGAGTTTTAATCGAAATGGCAAGCAAAGTGTACCGCTTTAATTCGGCAACCTTCTGTGTGACCTATTGCGTTTTCGGGTAGATTTCTTTGATCGATATCGCAGTCGAGAAAATGAAACTGCCTTGTATTTTTACGAGGCAAATTAGGGGTTAGAAGTTTATTTCTTGTAAGGTTTTTCGTCAATATCACGGTGAGTTATATTTCAAGTAGGTACCTAATTACCTCCCCCAACGACGGTTTAAAACCTACCTAACTGTTTCATCACATATAAAGCAGGTACCTATTCAAACCCTGACAGAGTGCAAAACTTACAGTTATGTTATTAATATTAATATTTATCTAAATGTGCAACATTCTGCTCCTAGGAACACCTACACTTCCCGAATTTAACGGTTTATTGTACAGGTACTAGAGTGCAATTTATATTAAATTATAAATGTGCCTAATCAGCAAATCGATTGTCCAGTTGATTATTCAGACTTCTCCGAATACTAAGTTTTGAGATAATGAGGAAAGCAGTATTCGAATGCTCATCAAATATCAAATATTATTTACATGTGTCTGTGTTATAATAGAAGAATAACAGTGCGGTATATTAGTATGACATTTTGAAATTTCCTACTTGTAACTCAGAAAAAAAACATTTTTGAAGTGAAAACTTCTGTAGTACCGTTGTGATTTGAAACTCGATGAAATGAAAAATAGCAACACTGAAAGGAGACAAACACCTACATCCGTAGGATTTAGCCTGCGAGAGAATGAGATAGTACAATCGATCTCCTCTTTGTGTGGTGCTTGCAATTTGCACATTGTATTTTTTTTTGTTTATTTCACTACAAGTTTTTCCGCATTATAATTGATTTGGCGATGTTTATGTAATCTGAGTATTGTACCAGATAGAGGGCACACTTTTACGTATAACTGCATAATCAACTCAAATTTCGATTTTTCGGAGATGTTTAACTAATTAATTCGACAACCAAAATGTCAACAATAAACTTTAATAATTTTATTTTATGTAAAATAATTATTTACACGATTATTAAAAATTTGTAGAAATTTTTTTTCTTTCAATTAAAACAAAAAGAAAACAGATCAAATAAAACAAGAACCTACCTACCTAAATGTCTACTTAAAAGATACATAAATACTAGTGGCAGGTAAGAGTATTTGTGATTGATGGATTTCTAATCGCTGATTTAAAACTGGCGTCATAAGAATGCGATAAGTGAAAACACTGATATACATAGGTAGAAATAGCTGCATCGTTTTTTGCCAGCAATTTCACGGAACAATCGAATCGAAACAATTATTTGTTTTCACCCATTTCACTGGGAATCTAATGCAAATAGGCTGAGATAGTAAGTAACTAGGTAGGTACTTTGTTAGATTAATTGCGGCGGGTAGTATACTATGCACTTAAACAGTACACATGCGTATCTGCAAATAGATACGCAGTATTTTATCTATCTGGGAGTCTGCAGCGTCTTCGGCGTTTTGTATTGGGAAAGAGTAGGTACTTTTTAGAGGTATGAATAGGTACCCACTTTCGTTGTTCATGCAGTGCCGCTACATTGAAAGTGAAACATCGGCGGTTTTGTGAAAACAAAATAAGGTTCCTAGGTACTTAAATACGTACGTATCAAAGTAATTAAAAAAATCAAAGATAAAAGGAGGCCCATTTTCATTAACTAACAAATTATCACGCCATTTCCCCGCATTTTTAGTATTAAACTTACCAAAAGCAATTGAATGAAACTTGTCATCAAATGAAGCAATTTTTCAGAATTTTAAATTTAATGTTATACAATTCAATTGCCAATCGACTCTGTCAAGTCAGTGATCCCATAAATGTGGAATTTTGTAACTCAAGATAAAAAGCGAGGAGGGAGGAAAAGGAGATGGTTTGGAAGTTGAAGCCTTTTCAGAAAAAATAGGAAAACAAATGCATGATTTTAGGTTTTCACGACCAAAAGTATTTTAGTTACTTATTTTTGGGGTGTTATGCCGTGTTGCGCTATCTCCAACGTTTCGCTCATCTGCCCTGATGATGGACACTGTAACGCTGTCCGAAACGTTGGCTAATGAAGGAGGTAGCGCAACACAGCATAATACCACAAAAATAAATAACGAAATTAGCAAAACAGACGTTTAAAAAATGATTTCAGTGAAGAACGATTGTCACTTGCAATACGCATTGTACATATAGTTTTATATTAATGATCGATGAACCGTGGATGTAATCTGTAAGCCATAAATTATTATAATATTTTGTTAA
This sequence comes from Glyphotaelius pellucidus, assembly GCA_936435175.1. NCBI lineage: Eukaryota > Metazoa > Arthropoda > Insecta > Trichoptera > Limnephilidae > Glyphotaelius > Glyphotaelius pellucidus. The sequence goes on along the minus strand of OW386552.1, from coordinate 5,551,739 downwards.
GTCTGTTGTAAAAGCATTGTAAAAATATATTATAAATTTTATGCTGTGGCTTTCAGGTGATTTTTCACAAAAACGGCGCGATACTGAGCAACGAAATATTATTATAATCATTAATATGATAAAGAGCAAATATTCCAAAAATTAGTCAATAAATATTGCGAAAATAAAATTGGCGCGAAACACCGCTTGTGGTTGTTTTGTTCCATTTCAAATATATATTTAATATGCAGCATAATATAGAAATTTCTCTTTCACAAAGCTCGAAAAATAAAATTAACATTGACACATACTCTATAAAAAAATTACATTCCGTTAAAAGAGCTTAATATAAATCAGTCTCCAGTTTATTTACGTGGATTGTTCCTTATTGTGGGTCATTTGGAGTCTACTTCACTGAGTCTGAGCGGAGCTCGGATCGCGGATATGCTCACCGTGATAGATATACTGCTACGCGTGGTGCATCGGAGGCGACCGCCGTATAATCAACGGGGTAATTGAATTAAATTCAAATTTAACAAAACAAGACATTAATTGAATTGAATTGCTTCATTCATACAGATATACCTGTGCGGTGGGAATTTATTGTTATTTCGCCGGCGATTGCCCGTGCCTTAGAGCCAACTAACTACCAACTTTACTGCTCGTACCACCTACCTAACAAGTAGGCTCTGTTTGTACTGAGCGCTTGACGCTGACGCTGCAAACGCAAAGCTTTCTGGGTTGCGAAAAAATTATTATTATTGAAGGCAGAAAAGCGCGATTGTTCGAAAAGGCCTTAAATTATTTGCACTTTTACTATTTTATTTTAGTTTTTATGGCGCATTTGAGGTGATCGTTCACAAAAACGCTAAAATTAACAAAAAAATGTTGTAATAATAAATGTTATAGAGTTTTAAAGGACTATTTATTTTTACACACATACTTATCCCAGCAAGTGGGTATGAAGTTATTCCTTTTTATCAAAGAACGATTGTAACACATATTATTGATTTATTATTAAATTATTACTAATTGTCGATGACAGTCTCGGTTTATAAAAATATATCGTTTTAATAATTATTGCAAATATCGGAAAAATAGGTCGATCAAAGGAAAATTAATTACAATATTAATTACACATATTCAGTGATTGCGGTATTATTTCAAATGGGTCAAATATTATTAATAAATATTACGTACATAGACTGAATAATCTTATTTAACTTATTGGATTTGTATAGACGGAATGATTTTAAAAAAGAAACAGAATGAGTCAACAAGCCTATTAATAAGAAGTATCTAGTGGAAAAAGCGTTTATTCTGTAATAAGAGTTTGCGGGTTCAAAAAACGGCGAAATAGACATACATAAAAATAAATTCTAAGAATTTTTCTTCATTGAACTATTCATATTAACCGAAGGGTGGTTTTAAATAGAAAGCTATGTTTTTTTGGTGACCAGACAACTCAGAATGAAAGCAACTCAGAACCTTCTTTGAAAAGTCATTAAAAGTGATGAAAAAAATTGGTTAAATAGGTTCCGTTAAGCTAGGGTTATAGGCTATTTTAAAATATTTTTTTCATAGCTTTCAATAATCATGTATTGTTTCATAGTGCTTTCACACAAACGAAGTATTGAATTCCGTAAGTCTAAACTTAAACTTTAGGAAGACTTTAATGACTTTTGAAAGAGGTGTTGAGTTGACTTGATTCTGAGGCACGGAACCGTTTTTCTGCATTGGCTCCACTCAGGAGTCCACTATATCATCTTTGGGAATGCTGTGGAGGGTCTTTTGAGGAAACGAAGGAGATAAAGTTCTTGGAAGGAAAAAGGAACGAGGGAGGGGTTCAATGTGGAATCGAGGAGTCAATATCTCCAGAAATGGCGGACCTATGAATCCACCCCCCCCCCCCCCCACTGCGGTGCATTGCAGTGGGAGGGGTGTATTTTCCAGTCTCTCCCGATCCAACCTGCCATGCAGCTGGTGGGCAGATGGATCCACCGCCAAGACTCGGACAAACCTCACACCGTGAACCCGGGCATCCCTGCTAAGTCACCACTTGGGTGATCTATGGCAGTGGTGTTGGTTATGCAATAAATGATTCCCGGGGAGGCATATCCGCCTCCAAATTTTAAAAAGTGTGTACAATAAAGTTTTTTCATTGATCATTAATAACTTCGTTGATTTAAATAAAAATTCAACCTGTATATGACTGATGAAAAGAACCTGAATCGAACGAAACACGTGTTAAAGTAACGCTTTGTGACATGGCTATACATAAAACATTAGAAGAAGAAGACTGTGGGGGGACAGACTTAATAAATCTGCGCCAGTACCTACTCGGTTTCACTTCCGGCGAGTTCCAAGAGAGGGGAACCTTCCTACGCCTTGCTCCATGCCGACACAGCCAACGGTTTCAGTGATATCTAAATAAGTATGAGGACCTACCTAGGTATTGTAATTCCAAGGAATTGCACAATTTTAAATTTAGTTTTATACCTACGTGGGTTATTCTTTCTAAAATATATTTGCAGAGCTACACGTATGAGTTGGCGTAAAAGGAGGGCGCTTTCGTCTATGGCTTTACGAGAGTAGTGTGTTGTTGCCAGATTACAATATAAATATGTAGCGTTAGTTCATTTTTACACAACCGCCAACTTATACATGTAGCACTGAAAGCACTTTTTTTTACATTAACTCCACAAAGGAGGCCCTGAGGAAAATAGTTTCCCTCAGGGCTTATGAGATCTGTGATGAGGGTCTTTTTGAGGATAGGAAGGAATGAACATTGGTCTTGAAGAGACCCATGTTTAGGAAGGAGGAAACACAGAGGCCGGTAAATCGTTCCACAGCCGAGCTGTTGAACACAAGCACGAGTCGAAAAAGCGAACAATGTGACAAATAATGTCAACCGTTTACATAATATGTTGGGCACGCGTTTGGCGTGCTTCCCGACTATGCACCGGTGCCGAAGGGATCAATGACGCTAGTTCCTCGGAGCACCTTCCATTGAAATACCGGTAGAACAAGCATAGCATTCCCATCCGACGCCTGTGCTGTAAAGATTGCAATCCGTTTGTTAATTTAGGAGAATCTATCAAGCGGACTGCCCGTTTCTGCACGGAATCGAGGGTATTTTCAAGTATTTTGAGGCTCCAGACCAGAGGTGGCTGCCAAATTCAAAGTAGCACTGATTTTCTATTAAAATTTTTCTGAAATGAGCAATGGTATGCGACTAAAAGATTCATATTAAAAATGACTTAAAAAACGGTTCATCCAATTATTTGCATTAACATTTCTAAAGTGCCATTCAAAAGTTATGCAAGAATATCCAAAATAACATGTTTTTAAGTAACGATTTCGTTATTTGCTTATTTTATTTCAACACGTTTTGCATAACATTTCATACCTGCGTGAAATGCCCAAAAAATACCTTTTTGTGGTCGTTTTTCATTTAATTGTTTCGTCAAAAAATAGCATTGATTTTTAAAATCACACTGTGATCCTTTTTTTATTTGCGGTCCAAAAATCTGCATTTATGGCCTTTAAACAAAGGCCGTTTTTCTCACTTCAGGACAACTTACCTCACCTTGAATTTTTACGACTCAATTGTTATGTATATATTCGTATCGTAAATCAATATAATTCTACAAACGGTAAACCACAACTATGACGAAACTTGCGTAAGTTGTGTAAAGTTGTAAAAGAAAAATACCTGAAATGAAAAAAAAATTCTTACGATAAGGGCCATTAACTTTTTCATACCTCATATTAATTGAGTAAATAAGTACCTACAAATAAATGTTTATGTTTTCTTTTATAAAAGCTGTTAGCGCATGTGTAATTTATGTAACGCCGTTTATACTATATATCAAAACAATGATGTTTTACAATGAATCATATCACGAACCTGAAGAAATCGCAAGTGCACCCCACCGTTGAATATGCAGTCTCCTCTGGTCTGGACTTTGTGCAGAAACGGGCGCATTGTCCGTTTGATGGTTTCCCCTAACAAGGCGTCAGGTAGGGATGCTGTCCTTGTTTTACCGGTATTACAATGGAAGATGCTCCAAGAAACTAGCGTCATAGATCCCTTCGATACCGGTGCCTAGTCGGGAAACACGACGCGCCCAATGACATTTGTCACACGAGATAACGGGTCGCTTCTACGACTCGCTCCACACAGCATCTTCAAAGTTGGCAAAGGCCCTGAGGGAATTTTTTTTCTTCAGGGCCTCCTGTGTGGACCCTCCACACAGTATATTCAAATATGACGTGGGAAGGCTATGCGGAGTGGATAGGAAATAAATTTAGAACTTAGAAATTTTATCCAAATATAACACTGCAATCAACTAAATAAAACAATGATACATTTATGAGAGTATTTATAAAAAAGCGAGACCTTATAAAAGAATATCATAAATGATTTTAAAACGAAAACTATTGATTAAAATTGAGATTGCCTACAAAGTAATGTGTATTTTCAAAGCATTGCCGCCGCTATCCGAATTTCTACCAATTTCTTACATATCTCCCTTAAACATTTGAAGTTTTTAAGCTCTTAAAAAAATATATGTTATTTTTGAAGATAATATCTAGATACGTTCCATGCCGAAACGCAAATTATATGAAATTCCCCCGATAGAAAAAAATTGCAAAGTATGCTCCGAAAATTATTTAAAACAAGTCTATTTCTATTATTTTACAAGTTATATTTGTGAAAAAATTCACAATGTTTCTTTAAATGATAGCTAAGATACTTTTCATGAGATTTTTGCTCTATTTTAAACGAGTCATGTTTTATTACATGATTAAGCATTTTCATAATTTTCGCTTTAATTTTATCATTGAAAATATTAGCGCGCTCTGTCCAACATTCGTAATTACATATCTCTCCATCTTCTTCTTTTGAGCTGGGAAGCGTCGCCTTAATACATTGGTCAGTAGGTTAGATGTCTCAGTTAATCAAAAGATACGAATTTAGATATTTTTTATCAACCTAAAAAATGGTAATTTTAAATATTGACATTCCATTATATTCGTTCACATTTGAACACACGGGATCTCAAAAGACGAATGCCTAGAACTCCCAAAATTAAAACCACATACATTTTTATTTATAAATTGATAAGCTGCAAAAAATAAACACGGTTTTGTCGAAAACGCTGTAATCTGAAATTCTTCTTCCAAATTGAATGATTTATTCCCACAAATAAATCTAACTTATTTCAATAAAACACACTTTTAAATTTTATTACTTATTCGTTTTTGAGGAATTATGTTCAACACTGAATAATTTGACGTTAAATGTGCTAATATGGAGTTATAAAGGCGTTTAACGATATCTAGGCGGCGGACTTGAAACGGTATTAACCAGTTTTGTTAAGCGATCGCTCCAGTTGATTCTGTTAGGGTTTATCTCGTACCAACACAGATACCTACACTCGAGAACACCTACCTCTACCTGTAATCAGGCACATAAAGGATACATAGGTAATCCATCATGGCGAGCTTTGCTCGTATCGGGTTGGAGCAAGTCAACATCGAGGAAATTATTTAAGCTTTGAAAAATAAACTGCAATTTTATTGAGATGTTTTTAGAGAAAAAATAGTGTTGGTGTGTTGTGGCATGCAATATTTTATGAAATGATGGATCATTTTTAAGGCGGTATTATTGCGAAAAATTATTTATTTATGTCTATTCTTAAATACACATTTTACAAATGATTACAGTAGTTTATTTAGTACCTAGTACAAAAAACGTCAATATTCAGTAGCTGAAACAAGTACAAGTTGCACAAAATGCAATTGTAAAATTATTAGTTGTCCCTAACATTTTCAAACAAAGACACAATACTCCGTTGCTGTTTCAGAGTGCAAAAATTTTACCTGTGAAGGCAATACTATGGTATAAAATTATAATTCAGCATATATTTACCCCGCAGCATAAAGAGAAACTAGATCATAAATATAGCACTAGATTCACGCGTAACGACGGGTTAATAGTTCCGAAATTTAATAATAAGTACGGACAGAGAACGTTTGAATACAACATACCGAAGATATTTAATTTATTACCTGACAATATAAAGCAACATAATTCTATGAATAAGGTTAAATATATGGTGAAAAATTGGTTATTGGAAAAAGAATATTTATTTTGATTCATAAATATGATAAAATTTATGAAAAAATGATTAAACTGTAGATAAAAGATGTAAATTATAACTTTAAATGTATTTGTAAGTAATTATAAGCACCTGCTGTCAAGCCAATTGCAATTGGCTTAGCGGGACTGGATTGTTGATTTATAAAATAAATTAAAAAAAAATAAATAAATAAATAAAAAAAAAATAAAAAAAAAAAATAAAATAAATTATTATGTCCATCATCAGGGCAGATGAGGTGGTCATCTGCCCTGATGATGGACACTGTAACGCTGTCCGAAACGTTGGCTAAAGGAGGAGGTAGCGAAACACGGCATAACACCCCAAAAACAATAACAAAAATACTTTTTGGCCGTGAAAACCTAAAAACATACCAGATTTTATTTAAGTATTATGTTGGGTGTAAGGTAGGTTTGAGAATGTAAAACTGTTTGTGGGTATTACAAGGGCTCTTTACAGTAATTATACTAAACTAAGGGACACCCAAATTGGGAAGCGGATATGGGTAACGCCGCCCCAGGAACCATTTATTGGATAACCAATACCTCTACCATAGGTCACTCCAAGTGGATCGCTACATTTGGTGTTCATGGAGAGAGGTTTGTCTCAGTTTTCTCAGATGCGTTTGCCCATCTTCTGCGTGGCAGGCCGGATTGGGAGAGACTGTTTATTTTAAGATCAGTTATATGACTGTGTTATTAGATAAGTGGCAGGACGCTGGCTGAGTCGGCATCAGTTTGGGGGGTTTGCACCCAAATATCTTGAGTTCAATTCCTCAGCTGGTCCTCCATCATGACTCATGACAAGCAAGCAATATAATCCGATTTGTGTGATGGTAATAAGAAATGTAAACCGGGAAAGTTTGTGAGTATCCAATTTTGAGTAGGTATTTTCATGTAATTATGTGCCCTACTGAAAACATCATCAAGGATCTTATTAGTTGTTAGGTTCAACGAAATAACATTTTTAATTGGGCTTTTAAAGAGATGGTCCGTTTTCCAAATCAACAACTGGAGGTGAATGTATGCTGAAGAATAAAGCAGGCTGTATACCAGGTCGGACGTCTGCCGGTAGAATCGATTTCATGTTCACCGCGTTTTGAAGGCTACAACAACTTTAGCTTATTCTAGCACAAAACAATACTGAGATAATAACACATACAAACACACGTAATACGAATCCATTTCACCATGTTAGTAGACCCCTATGAATGGCGATTTTACAAGACACAAAAGCTACAAAAGCAATATATTATGAAGGTACTCATAACGAATAAATAAATATACAACTATGTCCTAATTGCAGGTAAGTTTGCCACAGTTACATTTATTTAACAAAATAATATACTACCATAAAAATATCTGAGGGTATAAAAAGTAATGGCAGATGCAAAAGTTCCCATTGTAAAGCATTTACCCCAATCTTTATTACCCAAACAACCCGGCGAAGTATTTGTCTCTGAGTAAATAAACCATTTCAGTTGTACTGCTTCTGAAACGGCTCTTAAACGTATGTTAAGTGCTTTTTGATGATATGACGTGAAATTGCTTGTCGGCGTTTTGGATTTGGGCCACGTGGAGATAGCACGGTATTATCGTGTCGTACATAATTTTTGCGACACGTAAACAAGTAATGTGGGATATTTTGCTAGAATTATGGCTTTTTAGAAGTGTTTTCTATTCAGAATTTTCCTTTAATTTGTTGCTTGGATAAATACACCACTTAAAATCGCATTACCCTAAATAAATAAAAGTTTTTAGTAGCGTTTTTTTTTTAAATTAAGCTTTTCCATAACTTGATGTTTCTCTGTAATGATTATGAACCATCAAACGAAAAATAATAAGGAACGACCTAAAAAAAAACAAATAAATTGTGGAATTATTTTTCAGTATAACGCGTCATTTACGTTTTATTTTAAAAGATTTAGACAAAATTGAATAATTGCAAAATAACGTACAGTATTTTTCACTTTGTACTACAATCAATGTTGTGCCTACCTACTGGTAGGTATAACATAAGTTACTGCATAATTTCTTTGGCTCGTAGGTTGGTGTTAGCTCTGAACTGTTCGTGTTGGCTGTATTAAGAAAAGGTACAAAAATTGTTTCTTCGCATTGTTTCAAGGTGTCGTATTTATTTATTTTGAGCTAAATGATACATTATTCATTAGCACTAAATTATTCAACATTTACCGGTGGGAAGGTAAGTACCCGGTACCACATACTATACCTACTGAAAATATTCTGAACTTAGTAACTAAGAAGAAAGAAAAAGCTCCAAAGTGTTCCCACACTCGTAAGTATTCCAAAATTTGCTCACTGAGTTAATGGTAAAATAGGACAAGTTGATGATTCTTATATTAATTTAAAAATGTTAAAAAAGTCTAGAAACCTTCAACAAAACTGATAATAAGGACGCCATAATAATGCTTTCAGATGTTAGGTTGAAGATGGTGGGAAAGGAAAGGAGGTGGTGGATAGGATGGTGGACTGGATCTGGATTGGCTATTCGGATCTGGTCACCAACACGGCTAAAGCCATTTCAAGCAACGGCGATACTAAAAATATTTACCAACCTGGTCGTGCAGCAAACATAGTAAACAATGTTTTAAATTAACGAATCGTGAAATAACACATTAATTAAATAAAATTTATTTGTGCACTCTGCGATTTGAACCAGCGCTCTCCAGATTTGTTGCGAAGGATCGTAAACAATTAACCACGGAGGTCGTCAATGATGTTTCCACAACAACTCAACAAATTGGCATTTCAACACCTCTTTGAAAAGTCATTAAAATTAATGAAAAAAAAATTGAAAAATAGCCCGTAACCTAACCTGACGAATCCTACGTAATGTTTTTTTTTCACTACTTTTAATGACTTTCTAAAGGAGGTGATGAAGTTGAATGTTGTTGAGTTATCTGTCACCGTCAAATAATATAAGACGTATCCATATTTTACTTCTTAACATATTTTACAATAATTGATCATTACAAAAAATATGAAGGTATTGAAACCAAAAAGTAATGCCACTCTAATAACTTTTCTTTTCGCGTTGAACTTTGGGAAATCCTCAATAGTAGTATAATATTATTTGCTTTCTATTAATTCTATACCTATACATATAAGTTCCGAATAATGAATTCCGGAATTCAAGCACTTATTCACCATAGCGAAAAGATGACAAGGTAAGATTTCCATATAATTTACAGCAGTATTAACGCCTTCGCCACTTTTATTGCGAACTGCATGCAAAAAGCTCGCATTTGCTTGTTTTGGGTGTTTTATTGCTGTTGTAAAAATGGTGCATTGAATTACGACCATGACGTTAAATAGCATAACGTATGGGGTTCTAGGAATTTCAAACATTCTAATAGATAATTACTTCGCTAAAGTACTCGCAGAATGAATAAATCTTTCGAATGCATAACCTGTTAAAATTTTATAATGGCAGATAAAAAACTTACATCGATTAAGGGGATCCAATAGTCCAGGGAAAAATCGAAGTCGGAATTCACGCCCATTGTGGGAGGAGTTTAAAAATATTTGAGAAAAAGCTTTTGGAACGGTTGAAAAAGGTATTTGAGAGTTTTTTTTTACAGGTTGATTTCGTAAAGACCTAAAAAAAACATAAACTCCTTTTTTACACATTGTTTATTGTAATAACAAGGAAATTTAAAATTGATTTCACGGAACCGAGCGACGTGGAGTCACACGTCCGCTCCCTGCTCCGGCCAGGGGAGTTTTGAAAGAAAGTAGGGTGTGGCAAGCCAGTAGTCCTTCGGTGAACGACATAAGGGTCAATTTGAAAACCCGCATTCGTCGGCTGCCAGCCGTATTGTGAAATAACAACGCAAATATGCATATTTTATTTTATTTTGTGAATATCGGGCGTAAATATCATATTTTTTTTGCGATTATCATAAAAGAAACTAAATTTGCTACAATAAGCAATAAAACCATATCCGAAAAGATGTTCGTAAGTAGGAGAGTTTGCACTTGAAAGTGTTTTTTTAAAGACCTGTTACTTTATTTTTTTCTAGGCTTATTAAAAGACTTATAAAAAAAATGACCGATATTTTTAAGGGCCAAGATATGTTCTACACGCAGTATTTAATTGAAGCATTTATAATATTTCTAAGCGATCAAATTTTCAAAACAAAAACACATGATTTTGTGTGATTTTGCATTATTTACTATGGCTTCATCTTAAATTAAATATTTAACTACATAAACAAACTTGAAATACAACAGTAAAATGTATGAAACACAACTAAGAACTAGAAAAATACTTTCACAAGACATGCTATTTTCCTTATTACATCATCTCCGGGGAGAAACCTTTTTATAATCCATTCTTCTCAAAGGACATTAAAATTATTTTCAACTAAACCTACAAAAAGCTCACTTTTACATAACATAAAAAAGGTTAAAACAAAAGCTCGGTAGTGGAAATGAGAAATTTGTTTACGTACTATTTACTTAGTTCCTTTCTTTGATATGTTTTCATTCCATCCCTCTTACTAAATCGGCGAATCCCACAAATTGCGAATGCTTCTCCGCAATGGGGGATATGCGTGCCAAGGGTCAATGAGCATTTAACGTAGAAATAATGTAATCTTCCTACACGGGGGCACTTATTGTCGGGATGTGGTCGTATATAATTTTAATCGAGAATCACAGACAGCTCTGTGTTACTGGGTCATTTTTAATGCGACAGAAAACAGACACCCGTTCTATTAACGCAGGGATGATAGCTGGGGTGGGCGATCATATGGGAACAAAATACCTACAACCTAGGAAGTATTATTTTGTCGGGCTTTTTAAATAATGTATGTATGGTTTTACAGATGGTAAACATATCCATTTAGTCGACTTCATGGGTAATATAGTTAGAATTTTAATTTCATGGTTTTTACTACTTAAACGTGAAATAGGTGCCACCTGTTTGTGTCATGATGGAAGGTATTTGATGCATTTATAACATGCTTGACGATCATTAGACATTAAAAACGCATTTCAATGATAATCATTTCCTTCTACAAGGCGACATTCTATGTCACCATCTCATCAAAGGGAATTCTTTAATAATAACAACCTTGTTAAAAAGGTAACCACCTATAAATAGGTAACCTTTAGGTAAGCAATAATTACAGCAAATCAAAAGAAATGCATTCCTTAGTTTCATCTATATATTTTTAATTATGCTAAAGGTGCGTTATTATGCCAGAAGCTGACCACTTACTGATTATTCTAATTTTTCCTAAAAACATTTCAACAATAGTTCATTCTTGCACAAAACAAATGTCCTAGACGTTTATTTTCAGAGTTTTTTTTATCTTTAACTTCTAATAAAGTTCTTTCGTAATTAACGGCGGTAACTAGATACTAAAAGTTATTCAAATCGAACAAATAACACATGTACGTAAATCACAAGAGTGTGTGTGCACTAAATCAGAAATTCAAAACAAACCATAAAGCAGCGTTTAGAATCCCCACGCCAAGGGTCGTTGACACATGCCTAAGGGTGATGGCTGGGGTTAGCCCTTTCCCTGTACCCCGAACAGCCTGAAAGTTTTGCGTACAAAACGTAAAATGTCACAATTCCTCGGGGTTAATAATACTACCTGCGAACACTACCCGAGCCGTACAAAAGGCAATTTGTTTTAGCCCGATATCGACTATTTTCTATGTTGTTTCCTGCTTTGCAACTTCCCGTAAGCTTAATGATTGGTCTTGTTTCTGTATTGGTAATAGTTACTTTTATTATTGCATTATACTGGCGACCTCGATAGCAGAGTGGTAAGATTCTTTGCTCTTCCCAACGTCGTCAATTCGCTGCATTATAAATAATTACTTCTAATAACAAAATTTTTAGTAGCCTTTTTTGATTCGCAGCTGATTTTGGGCGTAAAAGACACGGTTAACAGTTATCACGGATGGGATACGATGATCTCTGGTTAATTTTAATTATAATCTAGTGTGGTCAAAATTGTATTTTTCTCACAATATTGCTTTGCATAGGGGTAAGACCTTTGACTTTGGGTTGTCCGTTAGGGCGGGCACGATTCTCAACGTAGATCATTTCTAACTTGATTAATAATTTATTTTCATTAAAAAATCTGCAACTACAAATGATTATTTATTATAGTCTGTTTTTTATTACATATTACAATTTTTTACAAAAAACTTAAAATTATAATAGCATGTAAACAAAAGAAATAGCGCAGACTGTAAGTAGTATCTACTATTAGCACTATCTTTATTCCTGACACAAACATTATAAATCCATACACATGACGTAATTTATTTACAAGGTTATACCTAACAGATATGTAGGTAGGTACCTGTTGAAAGATTTTTTATATATTTTTTTTATAATTGTAATCCATAAAAGGATTTACAAATCTTTTCACCATGTTACCTTGGCTCAACTTCCGTAATGGATTATTCATGATTCATTTGTGGGGACATTTCACAATTCAAATCAACGTAGGTAACAATATGGAAATAATTTGCCTCGGTGAAACTAACTACCTACTGATATTATTTGATATCTAACTGTTTTCTCCTTTTTACTTGAATTTAACCGTGGTTTAGAAAGAGAAAGATAAATTTAATGTGTCGCATTAAGTAATGTTCAACGTCCCTTTTCGTCGGGAGACGTGTCGTAGGAATCCAGCGATCCTCAAACTTTTCAATAATATCCATAAATAATAATTATTAAATTTTAAAACTATAAATTACTTTTGCGTTCATATAATTGCTTAACCCTGGAATAACTTAAATCATTTTAATGATGTACTTGAACGCTTACAAACAATCAAATTTAATAACTACCACGGTTTCCGCTTTATTTAAAACAAAGAATTTAAAAGATGTTTTTAGTTAGCTACAATTTGAAATTGACTGTACGTCTTCTTCGAAAAAAAAAATAATTACAAATTGCTTCTCAGTTGTGTTTAACATTTTCCTTGTTGGTGCTAAAACATTTTCAATAAGAAATGTAAATTTTATTTAAGTTACTAATCAATAAACTAATAACCTACGACCATTAATTTTTTTTCTGCAAAAAATGTAAAATTATTTTGTGGCATCATTTTAAATTAGTTACATTTAAAAGAATTGTTCACAATTAACTAATTTGTTATTTTTTTTTCTTTTTTTTAAAGACAAATATTCCTAGATAACGAATAACCTGACAAGATTTGAAAATCTCCTACTATTACCACAATAAACGGAAAATGTTGCTTGTGTCGTAATAAAACTCTTAGCCAGCCGAGTATTCAATCAAAACTCGACACCTGACTGGTTTTTTTTCAGTACACTTTGTATTCTAATGAAGAAGCCTTTGGTTTCGAAACATTTTGATATTTTTTATTAAAAATTGTGGTGTTTTAATATTTTTTTATTAAATAAAGTTGATTTAAAAAAAAACACATGTAATAATATTATTTAGAGGAAAAAAAATTAGTTGAAAATAATATTGTTAATTCTAAAATTTGAAATTCGACGGTTTGACAGCAGGTGGCAATGGCGGAATCGATAAATGCGCACGTCCTAGTTAGACAAGAAGTTCTGGGTTCGAGTCCCAGTTGCGACCATTATCTTTTTCTATTTTTCTGTGTCTTGTTCTCTTTCTGTAGTGGTGAGGAGAAGGAGATGAGGAAGAGGTAGGTAAGGAAGTACCTGGCTATTCAGATCTGGTCACCAAACACGGCCAAAGCCATTTCAATCAACGTTTCAATTCTGAATGGTGGTCTTACATCAGGGTAATACTGAGAGTATCTTCCACTGTGGAACATGCCGCAATACTTTATTTTATTTTAAATGAATTAATTGTGGAATAACACAAATTAATCAAATAAAATTTATTTGCCTACACCGGGATTCGATCCCGCGACCTTCGGATTGCGAGTCAAGCCCTACCGCTCGACTACACCGGCCGCCACATTGATGGGAATAACTTTCAAAAGTTATAAAAAGAGAGTTTTTCTTGATTTACGTTTAATTTTATAATGTATCAGTGCAACCCCTGACATTGTGAATTTCCATGCAATCGGTCACAAGCAAACAAACCTCGATTAAGAGGAACGTATGCGTGGCCTGTTTCATACAAAATTTAGTTCCGGATTAACGGCTAAAATATCAAACTAATTGTTTTCAATTTTTTTTTAAATGACAGGTTAGCTATATAAAAAGTACGGATATGAATCCAATTTTCGATTTTTGTTTTAAATTATAAAATATAGGCTTCAAAAGATGACAATTTATCGATGAATTTAGGAGGCTACTTTGGAATTTTTTTCTGACCAAATGGATGCTATTTTTGAAAAATCCTTTCATATCCTGCCTCAGGAATATGATGAAGTATACGATAAAATTTTAGTTTGCACTGAAAACAGTTATATTTGCGTCAAAAACCGGATCTAGTTACGCGCAAATTTATCGTAAAATTACCTAGGTTTTTTGATGTCATCTCATTCACTCTTTTGCTAGTCACGCGGGAGCGAAACGTGCGCGGGCCGGGGGGAGAGGTAATAGAATCGTGTATCTGTGTGTGTCAGACAACGCAGGTGCATGTTCGTTGTTTGTTTTATCATTTTAGATCTGTTTAACGAAAACTGGAGAATGCATTCAATAATGCCAATATACTTGTGTTTACTAGGTAGTAGGTACGTAGTAAGAAACACTATTTTGGCAGTTCAGCTTTTATTTTTAAAATATTTTCTACGATACAAGGATACCTAACTAGGTATAGATATGTATGACAGTAAGGCATGGAAACTGGCAGACGAAGGATGAAGTAGACTGAATGCGAGGCGGGTATGGATACCGCCGCCCCGGGAACCATTTATTGGATAACAAACACCTCTACCAAGTGGTTCACTACGTTTGGTGACTTAGCAGGGGTGCCCGGATTCATGGGGTGAGGTTTGTCCGGGTATTAACGGTGGATGCTTCTGCCCACCAGCTGCATGACAGGCTCGGATCGGGAGAGAACGATTGAGGGAGTCTCTTTGACTTCAGCTGTTGGTACTCTCTCAAAACATCGCCTTGCACCGCAGCGGGAGGGATTGATTCATACGCCCGGGACACTCCTGGACACACTGACCCCCAGATTCCTTCCCACCCCTAATACCCTTCTCTTTCCCAGAACTTCATCTCCTTCCTTTCCTAAAAAGACCCCTTTTTCCTCAGGGCTTCCTGTGTAGAGCTAACTAACTAACTAACTAACTAACCATCACGCCGTTTCCCCGCAGGGGTAGGCAGAGAGGACGGACCGCCAAACAACTCGATCTTGGCACACACTCCTTGCTTCGTTCACATTCATACATCGTCTCATACGTGCTCTTCTGTTATTTTGACTCTTGACATCGCCCGACTCAAGTATCTGTGTAGAGCTAACGTTAAAAAAAACTGTACAAAAAGATCCCTCAGGCGTATGCAAGGAAAACCAACATACCTCCGAGACACCGATTTTGGAACCTTACAGTATAATTGAATGTGAAGTTACACATATTATTTGACTTTCAAATCTGACATATCAATAGACGCATCCGCCGCCAAGACCCGGACAAACTTCACCCCGTGAATCCAGGCACCCCTGCTAAGTCACCAAACGTAGCGAACAAATGGTTCCCGGGGCGGCGGTACCCTTACCCGCCTCCCAAATTGTTGAATGTGGTGAGACTATGGCATCCTCAATTTTAGTATGTTGTGAGGCTGAAATTGGTGAGGAGGGGAAGGATATGGGGTAAAGGAAGGTGGGGAAGCACCCGGACATTCAGATCTAGTCACTAAACACAGTTAAAGCCATTTCAATTCTGGATGGTGGTCTTACACCAGAGTCCTACTGAGAGTTATTTACATTCTGGAAAGTGCCGCAAATATACCATATATTATTTTTAAATGATTGAATTGTGAAAAAACACAAATCAATCAAATATAATTTACCTACTTGCCCACTCCGGGATTTGTACCTGTCACCTCCTGATCGCTAGTCGAGAGAGAGTCTTACCCTTCGACCACGGAAGTCATCATTAATTTTTTTTTGTTTTCATGAAAGTGCCTAAATATGTCGATTAGATGGTTCCATGCCAACTGAGAATAAATTCAACTCAACACCTTGAAAAGTCAAAAAGCTATGAAAAAAATAATTTTAAATTAGCCGATAACCCTAACCTAATGTAACCTATTTTATATTTATAAATATTTTATCACTCTAAATGACTTATCTGAGATGGTTCTGAGTTGGTCTCATTCCAAGTTGTCCGGTCACCGATTTTATTTTGTATGCGAATGTTAGGCCGGGTTGTTTAATCGTACCTCCAAATTAATATTTGACAAAACTTCACATTTTGAACTCTGTTCTAACATGTAAACATCAAATCGGGGTAAAATTCTATATTGTTTTCTTTTGTTATAATTATAATTGTTTTCAATGATTCAATCAAGATAAAAATATCACAACATCGTTGAATATAAATTTTAGTATATTGTGAAACAATCAAACCTAATCGAAGAATTATTGTAAAATTGTAAATTTTGTTGACACCCAGCGTTTGTACTATAAACAAACTAACACTACTACAGAATATGTCCAGAGACCTCCGCATGTGTGTCCCTCGTCCGCTAATGCTAAGGTACTAAACGAAAGGGACCGTTCACCGGCTTCCTGCAAATATTCAAGCGTAATATTACATATATTTTCTGCTTTGTTCACTACATAATTATTTAATTTTTATGTTCGCTCGCGATGTGCGACAATACGTATTACGATTTCCCCCTTCACTACCGCCTCTCGTACGCCCCTTTCCTGTACTTTACTTTAGAGCAGGACACACGACAATTATACCTATCATTATGCTTTTTTGGATAGTCAATCTTCGCCCGCGTGAACAGACCTCTTAACCTTTAGTCGCAATTCCCGAGCCGCGGTTGCGTTGTCGAGCGCTGGCGGAAACGCCCGAGCTTAGCCGATTCGCTGCTAGGCGAAACTTTTTCATTTTAATTTATGACCGCGAACGTTTATCATAATCACAACGCGGAATGACAGCCGGCCGGCGTTACAACATGGCGGTACGTTTTACATTTTTCTCTTTTAATAAACCAGATTACAATGGCGCCTACCTACAACCTACGGTCCTACAACGGTCCACAAGTAGTTTCATTCGCGCGTTTTAAGCGCGAAAACGGGTTAAGTGTCAAAGAACGCGTTGCTTGTAATGTATGACCAACGAAAAGATGAAATTTTTTAAATTTTCATTGGACTGGACATTTTGTCTACAAATTGAATAATTATACCATAAGAGCTATTCTCTATCTTTTGTGAGATCGAGATAGATCTCAGGCGAGATCTCCTGTCAGATTTGTGTGATTTTTATGGCTGTTAAATGAATAAATAATCATGCATCACATACACAACCAACTATCAATCATACTCACTTACCAATAGGATGCATGATTTAGGCAACAAGTTTGGTGGTATTGTAAATATATTCGCTGATTCCCTTTATAATCTAAAATGCAATTTAAATCAACACTTTGTGGAATCCTACAAATTATCTTAACGTGGGTATAATGTATTTAAGGATTTGATGTGTTATTGTAATGTTTAATATTATATTTTATTCTATGTTATTGTCAAATATTATATTGTTTAAAATATTTCACCGTTTTACGCTATATTCTTCCAAAACTACTTGTATATTCTTAAAAATTTTCACTTTCATAACGTTTGATATAAATTCTATGTATGTGTAATCCTCGATATCTTAAATATTATATTATAATCTATGTAAAAGCCCCTATGGGCGTATAACAACAATAAATAAATAAATGCATTTTTGCGTGAATTCGTATTTAAAACGACCTAAACTAAAATACGTGACAGCTCACAGCTGAAATCTGACATTGGCCCATAGAAAAAGCAAAAATCACACAAATCTAACAGAAAATCTCGCCTGAAATCATACTCGATCTTACAAAAGATAGAGAATAGATCTTCTGGTTGCATTTTGAAAAAAAACGCGACGCAAATTAACCTAACCTAAATAACTGTTAACCTAAGATAAATTCCAAGCTATGTAAAAGAATATAGGGACGTTTTGTCCAATTCAGTGGATGAGTTGGGTCCCACCCAGGCGTCGCGTGTTCGTTTCCTCGGCTGGCTAAGTTCTCCATCAAGACAAAACCAACAGTTTCCGCTTAGGTATGTGGTTGTAGAAGGAGCTTTTCAAATATTTTTGAGTTATTCGTAACCCGGGAATGTTTGACTTCCTTTTTTGGAGTGAAAACTTCTTTAGCACGGTTGTGGTGTGAAACTCGATGAAACGAAAAATAGCGGCACTAAAAAGAGATAACACATAATCTGTAGGATTTAGCCTGCGAGAAAATGAGATAGTAGATATAATCAGTCTCCTCTTTGTACGATGCTACGTAGCCAATCGGTTTCATCTTTATGCGGCGCTTTGTAGCCTTCCCACTATTCTCTACTTTAGTTTTCTTAAGGTTCTTACTTAAGTTTTCAGAAGGGTCATTCTACCGCCCATGAATTGCATGCTTTTATTTAAAAAGAAAAAAAAAACATTTTTATATAATTTAAGAACGAGAAAAATGTAAAACTACTTCCTGAATGTAAATATTCAAAAGAGTTCTTTTTTATTTTTTATTTTTTTTTATTTATTAACAATTTTTTTGATACAATTGGTAAAATTTTGTAATTCAAACTTTTTATATTAACAGTTTTTTAAAAAAGTAGAGAATAATACAAATAGATTAGCAGATTAACCAAAAAAATCCCACATAGGCATCGCCAGTTCGTGGGTATACTTGAGTGTTTTTAAGACAGAAAATTACTCATAAACATACAATATCTTTGTAGAAGTTTAAAAAAAAAAAAAAAATTAAATACATAAAAAATAGATTCAGTGTTTACTGAAATACATATTCAAAAGACATGTTCATAAAGATTAATGCAGGTCAGATGTTACAGCAAGTAAATGTTTGTGTCGACGGTATTTATCCAAGACTTTAATACATTTTTATACTTGCTGTAGGTGGATATATTTTTACAATCAATTTCTGCAGCCTTATAGAAAGCATTATATATTTTTGGTGTAATAAAATATGCGCATGTCTTTGCGCAAGCCTAGTTTTAACACCGTGGAACTTCAAATACATTATTTAACCTATTACTAAAACGCTTTTCATTTTTTGTAAAAACAATATTTCGTGTAAATTTATATTTTAAACATTGTTTACAGAAAATTTTTCTTATATCTAACAATTCAGCCTCATGGAACAATTGCACGTTTCTTTCTAGAAACTTTTTTACTAGTACGTTCAGTAGAAAAGTTACGAACCGCCCTCGGTGCGTAAGTACCTACTTATGTATCTACTGTACTTGTAGATTTAAGGAGTAAATAGGTAATAACAAGAAACATGTTTACCTACCATTTTTTCTTGGGCTTCCTAAAATTATGCATTTGGTTGTTTAAGTTCACCTACGTGACGATGATTATTCACACTACAAAGAACATTTTTAAGACAATTCATTCATGAATGCATCCGCCGTGTCTTTTATGAAATACGGTCGAAGCATGTTCTTAGTTTATCATCAGAGATTAATCAAAAGATAAGAACGACGTATTTAGTTAATTACCAATTTTCTTGAGGTTCCTACCTAATAATTTTCTGTTGCACGATAATTTACGAGACGTATCTAAACAAGGCAACTACTGTCCTACAGTCAATAAACGTGGAAGCATCAAAAAAGTTCCATCCATAAAAGAGACAATAAAAAAACATCATTCAAGCAGATTGCTCATTTTTACTATTTGGCATGAAATTCTTTGTCTATTTTTAAATTTGCACGAGTTAGAGATGCATAAAAAATCTCCCCGCCTAAAAAAACTTATAACCTTATTTTGTACATTTGTGATATGTTTCAACCAATACCAATGCATGCACGTATGCAGACAAGTATAATATAGTTGCACCAATTTAATTCCCGACTTGTCATTGACGCATATTGCCTCCCCTTGAAATTAAATTGATTTAGACTACCATTTTAATGCGGATTCGCAACGGTTTATACTTGTAATTATTAATTATGCAAGCAATCGTAAATAATAAACGTAATTAGCAATACAGTGAAATTCTTGAATTTTTTACCGCAGTTTGTTCGTTAACATAATTGAAAGGGCTTTAGAACATAATTTTATATTTTTTATCTGCTTTGTTCATCTGTTTTCTTCCAGGATACCGTAATTAGATACCTGGTGTTGATTTAATTGCTTTAATTGTGTTAAGAAAACACTGGAAATAATTTAGAAACGCGCGGAACGGACAATTATTAAAGTGCAGAAAGCTGCAGATTAATGAGGAAAAAATTATAAATCTTTATGTTATTTTCATACTCTTTACTCAACACGCCGATTCCAATGAAGAAATCTCTGCATATCTGGTTAACAAAGGGTTTATTCTTCGAACGTCAGAAATGGTTTGATGTCTATGAATACAATGAATGTAGTAGGTATGGATAAATAGGGTATTTTCACAATTTATTTTAATTTTCGGAAAACATTACGCTACATCTTAATTTTATTTTTATGATGACGAATATATTTTCCATAACGATTTAAAGTATGCCATCTTCGATTTTCCGCCTAAATAACACGTTCGTTTTTATTCGTGAATTCGTGAATTCGGCGGCGTTGACGTCACGCCGGGCAATTTGGTGACAGCCATCTTACCACAGAGTGGCGTTTTCTACGTCATAATGACGTTGTAGCCAGTTGGAACCGTTTCGGAATGTGGTTTCTCAAATCAGTAATAATGAATGAAAAATTAAAGTACCATAAAAAAAACTTTAAATATTCCACACATTTTTAACGATGTTCATAGTTTGTGAAAATACCCCATTGAAACACCTCATTAATTAATCAAGTTCATAATCCTTGATACATTCACAGTCATTTTCAGCTTACTGGGAATGTAAGAATAAATGCAATATCTTATCACATCATCAACTCATCTGGCTATTATTAATTATTTTGTGTTTAATTCGTAGAACTTCATTATTTATTGGTATTTTTGTAATAGCTGTTTCGGTTTACAAGACCATTTTTAAACTATCTTTCACCTGGCTTTTCTTTAGATTAGGAAAGTATGCGTAAGACACATGTACCCATCCAACTCAATATTGTCATCAATATAAAGATTTAAGGGGATCCAATAGTCCAGGGAAAAATCGAAGTCGGAATTCACGCCCATTGTGGGAGGAGTTTAAAAATATTTGAGAAAAAGCTTTTGGAACGGTTGAAAAAGGTATTTGAGAATTTTTTTTTACAGGTTGATTTCGTAAAGACCTAAAAAAAACATTAACTCCTTTTTTACACATTGTTGATTGTAATAACAAGGAAATTTAAAATTGATTTCACGGAACCGAGCGACGTGGAGTCACACGTCCGCTCCCTGCTCCGGCCAGGGGAGTTTTGAAAGAAAGTAGGGTGTGGCAAGCCAGTAGTCCTTCGGTGAACGACATAAGGGTCAATTTGAAAACCCGCATTCGTCGGCTGCCAGCCGTATTGTGAAATAACAACGCAAATATGCATATTTTATTTTATTTTGTGAATATCGGGCGTAAATATCATATTTTTTTGCGATTATCATAAAAGAAACTAAATTTGCTACAATAAGCAATAAAACCATATCCGAAAAGATGTTCGTAAGTAGGAGAGTTTGCACTTGAAAGTGTTTTTTTAAAGACCTGTTACTTTATTTTTTTTTAGGCTTATTAAAAGACTTATAAAAAAAATGACCGATATTTTTAAGGGCCAAGATATGTTCTACACGCATTATTTAATTGAAGCATTTATAATATTTCTAAGCGATCAAATTTTCAAAACAAAAACACATGATTTTGTGTGATTTTGCATTATTTACTATGGCTTCATCTTAAGCTTGGTAAATGGGGTCATTCGAACTAAAATTTTCAATGGATAATGAATAGCAAATTAATCACAAAGGACTTCCAGTATTTCAGCCGATTACTCTATCCAAGCCTCTTCGATTCGTTGGTCACCTGATATATTATAAAATTTGAAGCTTACGTACGTATTTTTTTTATTCTTTAACTATTTATTTTAAGAAATAATCATGCAAGATTTAAGCAGAGTGTTTTACAAATGGCCTTAGGCAAGTTCCGCAATGAACATTGAACACCGTGTGTCGTAATTCGTAGACATTATTCATATTGTCAATAAATCATCCCATTCTAGTGAGCTCTGCCGGCTTTTATGTAGGCACATTTACAAAATGTAGAATTACGTCCGCGGAGTGTAATTATATTTTGACGGTAGTTTTGGAGATAATTGCTGTGCACAGTTATAATATTATTCTGGTACGAATCACAGAGCATGAAAATCGATGATAACGCCGAGCGTCCAAATTGTGACGGCTTTTTTATATTCAATTTTAAATGCATAAATTATTCAGACCATCACATAGGTTTAACATCCAATTGAATTTTTAAACTAATGTGAATGTAATTAGTTGATTAGCTTCGGATTGGTGGGAACCCTATAATATGTAGATTGGGAGTTGATAAGATAATTTTAGGTTTTTCCTGTAAAGATGGAGAGGTTTGAATGGTTTCTTTCCTACTTGAAACGTTTTAATTTTGAAACTGAAAAATGAAAAAAATTAGAGTGTGCAATTCACACGCCGTAGAAGTGAAACCTTCAGAAAACTAAAGTAGACAAGAGTGGGACCACGAAGCACTATTTTTTTATCAATCACACATCTGCCCTGATGATGGACATTGTAACGCTGTTCGAAACGTTGGCTAAAGAATAAGCTAGCGCAACACGGCATAACACACTAAAAACGAATAACGAAAATGTGAACGATGATTTTTTCCATATTTTTGTCGTCGAATAACAGTGCACCTTTTCCCATACATCCATTAGTATTCGTGTTTTCTTCTTCGACGTCCCTAGATGTCGTCCTCTTTTGTGTGTTCATTTGGGAGTGGTTTGAAGATTAGATACTGATTTTATAAAGGAAATTTTTGTTTTTTGATTTTGTAAGAATCGATTCGTTGTTCGCTGAATGTCTGGCCGCTTAGGTTCGTCAGGGGCTTTATACCGCTAGACCATAGGAGACTTGCGTGGGACCGTGAATTTATCGTTTTATTTTAGAACCGAGTGCCGTGAAATAAATAAATATTTTATTGCTATCTCATTCTCTCGCAGGCTAAACCCGATAGATGTATGTGTTTGTCTCTTTTATTCATTCGCTTCCGTTTCATCATGTTTAAAATCATAACGATGCTCAAGAGTTTTCACTTCATTAATACAATGATATAAGCTACTGAAAATCAATAAAAAATTATTTTCTTTAGAATTATTTTTTTAAGAATTTAGCTGTGCCTTTTGTAACAATATAAAAAGGTCTCTTTGGAAATGACAGGCGCTCCAAATGTTAAATAATGATAGAAAATGATAAATCAGTAAAGAATTTGTAAATAATTTGTCAGCACGATCTAAAATTGGATGATCCAAGCGCTCTTGGCAATAAAAGGCTTCTCACAACGAAATGATTCCCTGTTATCCGTAATTGTTTTAAAATACCTCGTGATACACGATAACAGGTAAACGTGTGTATTGTGTACATACCCACTAACTCTACAGGAAACACGGTAATATTATACAGTACACACGTACTATCACAATAAAGCTCGTGGTACGGCGTTTGTAAGTCCGCGAAGTAGAACTACAATGCACATAGCCTGTAGGCCTAAACCTATCACCACAGCCGCGTTTTACACTCCGTTCAGGTACACACTGTACTTACGATGTTCCACTGGAATCCTCTATTATCGCAACGGCCAATTAAACCGTAAAATAGGTGGGTACTGAGCAACTCGTGATTCTTTAGGACCAGTAGTCTGTACGAGGCAACTTAAATGAAAGTCAGTAACGTATTGTGCCAATAAACAGAAACAATTTAAAAATAATAAAAATTAATAATTGAATTGAAAAATATATTACCTGATTAATTACGTCCATTACTAGGGTAGTTAGATACTATTTTCAAATTACCCTATTACTGCAACCTATTTCTAATACGTTGAAACCTTATTTTCGAGCAAATCAATAGTAGGTAGGTACTTGCCTATAATCGATATAACATTTTTTTGGTAATATTTACAAATTTACAAAATTTAGATGATACATATCTTTTATAATTTTTTAAAATTATTTTTGACCACTGATCTCAAAAATCTGAACCCCTACCCAGCCATAACACCTGTTGCACCTAATTATCAGTAAAATATGCTTGTTTGAACTTATTTTTATTTTCAATGGTTAGGTTAAATTTTGATGTTAATTCTGAAGGTATTATTTGACATAATACAGAATATTTGAAGTGGTATCTTAAAATTTTGGTAGCAAAAAGAGACACCAGAAATTAATATAATATATTTATTTTACTTTAACTCCGCACAAGAGGCCCTGAAGAAAAAAATCCCTCAAGGCCTATATCATCTTTGGAGAAGCAACGTGGATGGTCTTTTCAGGGAAAGCAAGCAAAGAAAGTTCTGGGAAGAAAAAAGGTATGAGGGATGGTAGGAATCTAGGATTGACGGAATGAACGTATGAATCCATTCACTGCAATGCAAGGCGATGGGGCGAGAGTCCGTCCGGAGAGTTCAAAAGGTTTCCCTCAATTACTTTATGTAATTTATGCACGCCTTAACTATGCACGTCGACCGGTTTCGGTGGATCTCAACCTTCATAGGACAATTGAACAATATGAACTAAATTTACAGTACAGAGAAGATAAGGTAAATAAAAGAGAAACATTTAATAAGATAGAGAGAGAGGCCATCAGAGACAGGTTGGTAGAGGGGTAGGGAAATGATACATAGGGAAAAGGGAAAGAACTTTAAAATCGGACTGTCGTTAATTCTAACTCTTTGTTTAAAATTTGTCAATTATTTTGATGAGATTTTTATATTTCTACTGTTTCTTAATTATTAAGACGTATTACTAATCTATTTTTATGTATTATTTGGACTCCTCTATTTCCGAGTGGTTAGTGTCAACTCAATGTTCGGAAAATTCTGAAAAACCTGTGTTTGTTAAACACCTGACTTGTACTTTTTTTCTAATACCTATTAACGTAACGTCTCTCCCGATCCGGTTCGCCACACAATTAATGGACAAACGAATCCACCGCGAAGTCCTAGACTTCCACCCCTTGAACCCGTTCATCTCTGCTAAGTCACCAAACGTAGCTAACCGCATGTGGTGACCTGTGGCATGGTGTGGGTTATCCATACCCGCCTCCAAAATTATAATTGGTACTTAGAATGACGACTTAGAAGATATGTTACAAGAACTGCAACATATCATACTCCAACATTAATTTAATATTGCTAACAAATCAACATGACACAAAATATTATACAAATTTGTATGAAAGATAGGTATTATACGTCATTACTTCTCCGGCACAGCATTACGACGACTCGTACGTAACATCATCGACAGCTACAAAGGTCTTTACAATACGTTTCCCGTGTCCACACGTTGTCAGCAGGTTGTAGATATATTTTACAATTATTTATGCTTTACGGGTATCACATTAGGCCACTTCCCTCACATCCACAGGCACATGAG
The DNA here is from genome assembly GCA_936435175.1 of Glyphotaelius pellucidus. Classification (NCBI taxonomy): domain Eukaryota; kingdom Metazoa; phylum Arthropoda; class Insecta; order Trichoptera; family Limnephilidae; genus Glyphotaelius; species Glyphotaelius pellucidus. The sequence goes on along the minus strand of OW386552.1, from coordinate 5,525,900 downwards.
CGGCGGCGACGTGCTTCGGTCAACGATGAAAGACTCTCCCGTGGCGGCTGTTTCATTGGTCACTGGGAAAACAATCAGGGAATCTAGGTAGGACCCACCTGTAGGGATTGCAACAGAGATGCTGTCTCAAATGGTCAATTTTGGGAGGTGTTGCCGGTTTCGAGCAATTCGGTAGCTACAATATTATTTAGTTATTTAATTTATATGCCTTCTTATATATGCTGAATGTGAGGCTTTTGAATTAAAAAATGGCAGTTACTCAAAAATATTATAAATAGACTGTGTTAACCCTTTAGGTTAATTTTGGGAACAGCCCGTGGGTATAGGTCTTATAGAAATATGAATAAAAATATTTTTTATACGTGGTCAGAAATAGAAAACACCACGTTTTATGCCACTAATAAAGAAATTCTTTCTCCTTGCGTGTCTTTTCCCACTCGTCCCGTTCCTCTTCTGCCTCTCCATCCCCTCTAATGTCTCTCCCCTCTCCCGCGAACCCCCACACCCGCGATACCCACTCCTCTCCCGCGTTCATTATATTTAGTCCCGGTACATTCAGATTCTCAATCCGCTCGCGTGCCACCTAGTTCAATTTTTTTTTTTTTCAAATTTTCATTTCTCATGTATTACAAAAATTTATTCTTGTATATTATAAGAACAATCGATCAAATTTGGTACCTAACACGGGTAACTATTTAAAATAAATAAAAGTTTTGATTTGATTCAAAGTATTCGATTTTGGTTAGTACCATAGGTGAGTAGGTACTTCGATTAAATTCATTAATTTAAAGAGTTTATTCGAAAATTGAACTTTCATTTAACATGGTGGTTTACAAAATGTTCTTCTCAAAATGTGACATTTTCGTAAGAGTTTTTGTAATGTAATTGATTAAAAAACTCTTCCGATGTATTGTCATGTGGTTGTATAATCCAGAAAACTTCGCGAGGGTGGAAAGAAGGGGTAAATATTTACCTAATAGTGACACGCTTAATATGCACTTTTTTATTTCAAAAACACTTAATATCAGTTAGATAATAATGAAATAAGTATTTCAGTTTCCGGAATTGGAAAATAATGCATTTTAGTAGATATTTCATTAAAAAAACAGACAATTTAACATCTTTTCTTCACGCCTGTTTTGACATAATAATATTAAAATAGGTTTTTAGCTTAGTTTTTTTTCTCCTTTTTTAATTAAACCCAAACTAAGAACCTAAGAACCCCTTTTAGGGTCATATGATAATATTTTGGATTAAATAAGAGAAGAAAAAAACTAACCTTAAACTTTGACATCAATGACAATAGCCGCCAAGCGAATAATCGTTTTTAATTTTAACGAAATAACTATTAAAATTCATTATTTTTCAATTCCGGAAACTGAAATACTTCCCATTATTATCTAACTGATGTTAGGTGTTTTTGTAATTAGGTAAATATTTACCAAAAAAAATTTTTAATAGATACCTTTTGATACACAGGAAAATAAACACTTTTTTTACATTAGCTCCACATAGGAAGCCTTGGGAAAAATAAATCCCCTCGGGCCTTTTTCATCTTTGGGGATATTTTTAGGAGAGGAAGGAAAAATGTATGCAGGGTGGTTAAGAAACTATTGGTCGGTGTATCCTGGCGTGATGGATGTAAGAATCCATCCTTCCTACTGCGGCGCCGATGGGGGCATCCAAATCGCATTGACGAATATTTGACTCCAGTCTTCCGACACTATATACCAATGAGAAATGTGTCAATTTTACGATATTTTAGTTTCTCGGGTTCATCGTTTAGAAGAATCCTTTGAAATTCAATAATCCAAGACCCTTGGGAATGTGGCATTAATCAAAACAGCGACGCATGCGCGTCCATGAGTGGTTTATTCCAGTCGAATCAGAGACGCCATAAATCCAGGCAAACAAACCCGTTTCCCGACTTATCAAAACGGCCACTCGGTACCAACCTTACCTAGTACCTACCTACATACTCCAAATGGCGATCCTCCTGCGAAAATTACCGCAAGTGACCGGTCATGTCTTAGAAACGTGTACAAGTCACGAAGAGAACCTGCAAATTCACCATCATTATTTTATACATTTTTTTTCGCTTGAAATTCTCAGACAGTTTTTTTAACATAAGTAATCTCACATTTCTTAACTCATCAGTTTAAAATGCTGTCGAGTTTTGATTAATTAATTATTTCAAAGTTGATGGGAACTAGATTAATAAATGTATTTTTCAATTTTTATTATTTAAAATACATACATTCAACATGGTTGGCCAATAATAAATATATTATTTATTTTTTTTATTATTTAAAATACATACGTATAACAGATTTAAAGGAAAACATATGATTCTTAAAACTAATTACAATACAGTAGAATCCGTTTATTATGACTCCGCCTATATTGATCAACCGCTTAATATTACGTAATTATACAGCGAAGTTTGGTTTTCATATAAAATTCTTTATAACAAAGTCGGATATAATGACTTCTCTTATAGTGACATGTCGCCTGTTATGACCCATTTTTAATAAATTATGTTCTAATTTCTGGAAAATTATGTCGGTTTGACATGATTTCTAACACCTTCGGCAGTATTCGGAAGGGTCACGTGACGCCCGACGACGTTAATATGCTGTGTTTCTCTCGTATGTTTATTTTCTACAAAATGCTTTGTATGACGTCCGCTTAGTATGACGTGTTTGTCATTTCCCTTCGATGTCATTATAAACGGATTCCACTGTACATTAATTTCTTGTTAACAAACTACTCAACTCAAAAGAGAAAACATTTCTCGTGTTCGAATTTTGGAGTAGGGCCATTGTAAAATAGGTACACTTTGAGGTTATCCACCACTTTCCCGCCCTGGTATAAGTAACATATGGTTACTGCTTCAAGGCTCTTGCAAGGACCCTAATTTTTTTGAAAGAACGAAGCTACATTTAGTTTAGAACGAATTTAGACTTCTAATGTCCTTGTATACAGTGTTAGTAAGCAGTATGCAAGTGCTGTAAACAGTATGTAAAATAGGTACAGAAATTATGTTATTAGAAGTAATTATATTAGAAAATAAATAAACTTATATATATTTAGTGAATGCCGTACAAGAGTTACAGAAGCCAGTGAGACTATGGCATATCTAATATAAATAAGTTAATATTGTTTTTTGTGTGACTGGAGGGAATGAGAGATGGACAGAGAAAAATCGGGAAGTATATATTTATCAATAATTATTATGCTGAGCCGATTTGATTTTTTAAAAATTGTTACATAAATATATTATCAACTTGGGAGGCGGGCATGGGTAAAGTCGAACCGGGAATTTATAGGATAAACAATACCCCTTCCGTAGGTCACCCCAAGTGGTTTGCCTTTCCTGTCGTTTCAAATAGAATTAAAATATATGTATGATAGAAGTCGGGAACGCCCGAGTAATTTATAATTATTTTATAAAAAATATAGGCGTAAACTATTAAAAAACTGTCTTTTTTCATTAGAAATGTATGAAAACATATAAGAACAAACTTTAAATACACAACCAAGGCTAAGATCATATCCGTGACAATTTCCCTTGATTAACTTTTTCTTTCTTATAAAATTATTTACAAAATAAATAAAATCCACTTTGCTCTGAAATCGAGGGCTTAAAACCGATTTTTATGACTATTACCTTTATTCGTGGTTATGTAAGGAACACTAAAAATAAAGCACAATTAGCTGACAATTATTTTTATTACTTTTCAGTTGAGGAGTGGCGATGTGTACTTCTTAAGCGAGCCCACTACCATTTTATATTGGTAGGCCCTATGCTTTAGGCAAAATCCACAACCACTCTTCATATGGCATCTCACATTGAGATTTATTTTTGTGAATATAGTTTACGAGTATCTTATTCGGATGGCCATAAATAATGCGATGCGAAGAAAAAAAAAGAATTGGCATTTGAAAATTGACAGCGTGACTAAGCTTGCATATAAATAATACAATCTGTGCAGTGCGTTTGGTGGTTCATGCATAATATTAAGTAGCTATACACACAATTGTAGGGACGTTCAACATCGGATTCAGTTTGTCGGAGAAGGGTTCTAAACTAAAATAAAAAAATGCGTGGTAATCCATTTAAAAACCAACAAAAAATGATTTTGAAAGCGTACGACTCCTTGCTTACAATCATATTCCTACCTCAATATCCACAAAAAATCTTTTCCCAAAAACCAGAGTAATTTATTATTTATAAAAAATTAATACGACGTAAATTGTAATATAATTTAACATTATAGCATAAATCCAAAAGAGTATCCTAAGTATAAAAGAGTTTAAGTCCTAAATTTTCCAGTCTTTTAAAATAAATATCAACTATATTTTTAAGGGTAGCAAGGGTAGTAGTGGAGGGTAGCAAATGTAAAATTATGGAATGTCCTCTGTTTTAAATAAATTGTCCTTTGCGTGTCAAGTTGTACCTTCCAAAATCATAAACTTTCTAATAAAATCATAAACTTTCTAAGAAAAGTGTGTTAATTGGAAGTGATCTGCCAGGTAAGTATTTTTTCTGTGTCCATATGTAAATAATTAAATTATGTAGAGTCTAAGAACTCATAATAAATTGTACAGCGTCTTCGAGGTGATTTTTCACTAAGACGACGCTCTACAAATTATCCAATTATTATTGTTATTATTAAATCCAATACATCCGAATTTCATATATATACCGTAGATATGTTAGCCCTTTTAATGTAATTTTTCTAAAATGTTTCTAAAAAATTAGCGATAAGTATTATTACACCCTAGCTATTTATAACAGCTTGGAGTAAAAACACATAAATCTCAACCTTTAAAAAATACTTGCTCAATGCTTACGTGTTGGTTACCTTGTATTTTCTCAGCATTTATTGAGCCAACGGATACTATCATACGCCAGCTTTCTTATTTGCATATTCTGTCTTCTGTCACTAGTTGCATGGCCCGGGCCATGGCACGTGGTCACCAACTGTCAACTGTCACACGACAGTCTGACAGTTTGGGAGAGAAAAACGTCACTTTGCTCGAGAGCTCCAACAGCTGACGTGATCCAAACAATTATTTGCATGCTTTTACTAAAGTGAAACTTGGGATCTTCGAAACGTGATATGGCCGTGAATAATTTAATTTGTTTACCAAGATTTCATCGTAATTATGAGGTATATGCAGAGGAATTGAATGAAAGCGAACGAAATTATGGACGTGTACCCAAGGTGTGCATTATGCAAATAAAAATGAGATTAATGATTTTTTTATGACTATTATCTTTATGCAAAGCAGAGGAATAGAGGTTCACACAATGTTACGAGTAACTACGGAATATTTCAAAGGTGTTAATGAGTATGCTGAAATGTTATTTTGTTTTAATTAAATATATGCTAAATAGTTTGGAAATGAACTAATCTAGATAATGGCGTAAAACTATTTAGTATCTAAACATCCACAGACTGATTTGCAGTAAACTGAAATGCACCCTTTTCACGAGTTGGTATCATTTTAACGATGTTTTAATTGCCCGAACAATATATCATAAAGCTTCATCCGGCTGAATATTTTTATCACGATTCGGGCGCGAATCTTCGCCTGTGTTCGGTAATCTCCGGATTGTTCCCGAAGCGGTGTCCTAATGAGAAGGCGGACCACCCAGTCATATCACCCCTCTCTTCCTACACAATACCCCTCCATACGTCATAAGCAGTCCCCGAATTCCCCAACTAAAAAATAATAATGTATTCAAAACTGGATTCAAAAGCTCTCGCCATAAACCAGCCGATGATCTCTCGCTCTGAATGATCCGGATTATACAAACTATGAAAAAAAATAACAATATCAAACTATTCATCAAAAGGTCGTGAATGTTTCCTTCAGGTACATAATGATTCGTATGAATTTATTTGAGAATTTTACTGAAAGCAAAATTATGATTTAACCTACCTACTTATTACGTCCGCCATGGAAAAAAGGTCATAATTACATTAGTCGTACCGTCTTACAAAATTTGAACATTAATGAAAAAGATTTTTTCTTTCCTTTATTTTTATAATTCATTAAATGTTTTGAAGCGTACCTCTTTACGAAGGTTTATTGCTGAAACATCCTTTGATTGTGAAGATCATTTAATTTGTGGTGAGTGCAAAGTGTAAAAATGGTTTTTCAAGCTTTAATCAGAATAAAATTGGTCAACACGATAATTGTATTTTTTATGAGGTGCATCGTAATACATTATAACCACTCTGATGTTTTGTCGGCATCCGAACAGACCTGTGGTCGTTATTATTTATTAGGTGATGCTCCAACGATAAAGCATTATTTCAATTTTTAAATGAATGGATCGTTTATTATTAAACTTTTGAATTCGAACAGAGAAGAAAAATGAATTCCCTTGTATTGTTGAAACGATTTTTAACTTTGTGTCATCGTATCATGGATTTTTGGATCAAATCAAAAAATTCAAAATTATTTTCAAATTAATGTACTTAATCATTGCGTCATTTTCTAACAGGGGTAGTTGTACCATCCCTTGAAGGTGTCGGGAGGGCTGGAATCGTTCGTAATTCGAGATCCTTGTATAACTTCTTTCATCTTCCAAAACAAGGGGGTTTGATCGCACGACAATGATTGGGTTTATATTCTGAATGAAACACTTGTTTTAAAATATTGGTTTGTTGGACCAACTGCATATAAATAGTTTAGATAAACTTGCAATAGAGGTGAAATGATTTTACATGCTGGTTGTCTATAAGGCTTTTAAAAATGAAATGATTGAATTTTTGCAAGAAATTGATGACAATAGGCTTCACGACTCGACATCTTTGCTCCACGTGAGAATGAAACAAAGACAATTTTGTTGTTTAAAAATGTAGATAAAATATGATACAGATGTTAAATTGAGAGTAAAAGGTCATCTTAAATAGACGAAAATGAATCAAGATGAATTTAAATGTAAAATTACACGTAGAAAATGAAGATATATAATTCAAATAGGACGACACAACACTCAACATTACATATCACATAGTAGTGTTCGGCCGCCGCTACCCGAATTTCTACCAATTCTTGCATATCTCCTTTGAACATTTTAAGTTTTTAAGCTCTTAAAAAAATATATGTCGTTTTTGAAGAAAGTATCCGTACATTCCTCATATCGAAATGCAAATTATATGAAATTCCCTCGATAGAAAAAAATTGCAAAGTATGCTCCGAAAATTTTTATTTTCACACTTGTGTCCATTATTTAACAAGTTAAATATATGAAAAAAATTACAGTGTTTCGTTGAACGTAGTTTTAGACAACCCCCATGAGAGTTTTGCTCTATTCTAAACACAACCATTTTCACAATTTTCGCTTAAATTTTATCGTTTGAAATATTAGCGCGCTCTCTCCAACATTCGTAATTACATATCTTTTGATCTTCTTCTTTTCGAGCCAGGGTACGGCACCTTAAGTAAGACTGGATAAAATGCCACATATTGTTCGTAGACAACCTTTGGCAGGCCATTTTCGATTTTATTTGATTCAGTTGAATTTGTATTAACTCTTGGATTGTTTTAAACTCATTATTCCGTCTACCAAAAACTTGTCATAAATTTAATTTTATTCAATGCCAGGGCCACCAATTATTGAAATTTTTAATTTGTGTTTTTAAATTGACGCGTAGGTATGTATAAATAATGAATAAAACATTACAGAAACGCTTATTTACAAATAAACAGTATAATTAATGTAGATCAACTATTAAGGCTCGTTTCAAATCCAGAAACTTCATAAAGGCGTGTCCACATAAGTAAATGTAGTACCAGTTAATTTTTCACAATGCTCGTGGAACACCCACTTGTTTTGTATGATGAATTGTCGGTTAAACATAATTATGTGATAACAATAAATAAACGTATTTCAAAATACATTAATCGTCCTCCTTCACTTGTTATAAACAAGTGTCTCAAATACCAACTAACTTTACAGCAATCTTTTATGTTTATTTTTTGGATTCCCATAAAAACTTTATTTTGGTAATTTATTGAAAAATCATTTTCATTACTTTAACTCACTTACCTTTCTTCAATAGTAAGTATTTTAAATCTTTAAATTGAAACCAGAACCTTTCACGACGATAATAATTACATGATTTAGATACATTCATAACTTATTCAACTTATCAAGTAATCATTTAAAAAACATGTTTGTTAATTTAGATTTAACAAGCGAAAAATGTTATTTAAATATACAAGTACATTTAGATTCATGCCCAAAGTTCAAATTGTATAATTTGTGTAGATCTGCTTCTTGACCCGTTATATACATTAAAAATCAAACAAAAATCATGGTAATACTATCACACTCTTTTCACGATAAAACCCTAATTCAATCTGTCCTCTTCTTCATACCTCAATTTCAATTCATAAACTACCACCCCCTCCCTCTCGACTAAAGCTTTCACCCCTAATACTACACCGAGTCAACAGATGTCAGATACGTCGATGGTCATAATGGAAATACATTTCATCTGGAGGCATCTAGCGGTCGTTACCGAAAGCTTTTTCGTGAGTCGTAAAAGGTTCGGTGCCGAGATAATAAAAGCAACACCCGCGAAGCCTTCGCAGACGGAAATAAAGCGGGGAAGGAAATTTAATGTGAGACGACCGATTCAAAACAAACGCGTTCTTGAAAATAATTTCAACTTTTTTTTAGTTTTATTTTCCAAGCAATTTGATTGAATTAATGCATTTCTATATAATAAACTAAAACTGTTTTTTTCTTTCATTACAGGTAAGCTTCTTCATATGATGATGTCTTATACCATCGTGTGTGATGTTTTATAATTAATTATAAATACATTTCGGTGCCTTGCTGTGATTGTCCTTGCAAACAAGGTAAGATTTGAATAAGTTTTTTTCAGGTATTCAATTTTGGCAATATCTCAACAAAACAGCTTTCAGAATTATTTAAATATTATTAATAATTTATCATTTTAAGATAATCTATGTGCAACATGACGTGTGAATAAAAATATAATTGGTGTTTTAACAGGTTTGGTAATTAATGGCTTAATTTGGTAAAGCATAAGAGCATTGAGAGAGGAATTTCAAGTTTCAGTTGCCATAAGTTGTATTGCATATTTAAAATCAAATTAAATATAATATCAAGGACGTACCCCGAACTAACGAGAATTGATTGTGCCCAGGTATAAATTATGGCGACTGGGCGTTAACTAGACAGAGACGACTGTATTTTTTATTACCTGAGTTATTTATAAAGAATCTAAAGCGTTAGAAAGAGATAAGTATAAACTTACAAGATCACTTGTGTACAATCACCTTATTTTTCATTGTGTTAAACTTAAACCCGAGGTGTATTTTTTTCAGTTGTTTTTGTCCAGTTGACAAGGCAAGATGAATGTCTTAGGCCGGTAAAATATCGGATTGTACAACAGCAGTTCGGATGTTTTTTTTTTTGTTATTTCCAAAATGACGCCATTGAAAAAGTGGAAGAATATATTTAACACTTAGAGTACCATACAACAAGAATATTATATCGTAATAAATCTCTTATAAAACATGTTCCACGTCTAAAATTCGGGAGTAAGCAATTATTTTTAACTTTAATCTAGGATGGAATGTAATAAATAGGCTCTACACAACGAAACAAGATTATTTTTGAGTAAAGTTTATCGACACCAAACTTGTGGGTGACTAGATAGATGACTTTTTTTAACAAATTTAGTTCGTTTTTTTTTTAAATTAACTAACCAAGTATCGAACCATCACGCCACTTCTCCGCACGGGTAGGCAGAGAGGACGTATCGCCAAACAACTCGGTCATGGCATACACTCCTTGCCTCATTCACATTCGTACATTGTCTCATACATACACTTCTTGACGTGGCCCAACACAAGTATCTTTATGTCTTTTTTATAAAGAAAGACAAACGTTCCCAGATTACGAATAACCCGAAAATATTTAAAAAATATCCTGCTACCACCACAGTAGGCGGAAAATGTTGCTTGTGTCGTGATGGAGGACTTAACGATGGAACACCTGGGTGGAACCCAAATGCGATGCCAACTCAGCCACCGACCGGTCCGATCACTTGATTCACTAGATTTTTTTTTTTTTTACATTAACTCCACACAGGAGGCCCTGAGGAAAATAACTTCCCTCAGGGCCTATGTCATCTGGGATGCTGTGTGGAGGGTCTTTTTGAGGAGAGGAAGGAATGAACATTGGTCTTGAAGAGACCCATGTTGTAGGAGGGAGGAAACACAGAAGCCGGCAAATCGTTCCATAGCCGAGCTGTTGAACTCAAGAACGAGTCAAAAAAACGACCCGTTCTCATGTGACAAATGTCAACCGTTTACATACGTTGGGCGCGCGTTTGGCGTGTCTCCCGACTATGCACCGGTGCCGAAGGGATCAATGACGCTAGTTCCTCAGAGCATCTTCCATTGAAATACTGGTAGAACATGGATAGCATTCCCACCCGACGCCTGTGCTCTAAAGATTGCAATCCGTTCGTTAAAGTGGGAGAATCTATCAAACGGACCGCCCGTTTCTGCACAGAGTCGAGGGTATTTTTCAAGTATTTTGGAGCTCCAGACAAGAGGTGGCTGCCAAATTCAACCGTGGGGCGCACTTGCGATCTGTACAGGGTTAGCAGTTGTGTACTATTAAAGTATCTGCGGGCCCTGTACAGTACGCCCAGTTTTTGAGAGGCTAACTTCACTCCGGCTTCGATGGAGCCCCCATACCTGAGCTGGTCACTTATAGTTACACCAAGCATATCAATGGAGGGTCTGTTCGGAAGATCGCTTCCGTTGAAGGAGACTAGATTTTCATTTTGATCCCTTTTAGACGTAATCAGACATGATTGGGTCTTTGAAACATTGAATTCGACGAGGTTATTCTTACCCCAAGAGAAAACACTTTCAAGGTAACCGTCCATTCTTTGTTTCAAAGCCCTCCGAGCCTTTGTGCAATGTCTTCCTCAGGTATATATATATATTCTCTTATCATTACTTTTGTCATTCATTCGCTGTACATATCCAAACCATCTAATCGTCCCTTCTTCATTGTGTGCTTACATCAGTCTTCCATTCTTTTCCGATATCCACATTTCTCATACGATCGTACATGGTTTTACCAAACAAAAGGGATCTCATTTCTACAGCATTCAGTTTACTTTCATCCTTCCTCTACCAGTTCCAAACTTTAATGCCCTACATTAGGGTAGGTAGCAGCCCTCCATTATGAACTGCTAGCTTCGCTTAAAAATAATGTTTAAAAAAATATATGTATTTTGTTTCTGTTTTTTCAACTAGCAAAATAAAAAATGGATGATCAATAGCGAATGCAAAATTTGTTCACGATCTTATCTCCTTGATTTGTTAGCCATGAAAATGCTTAGAAAGAGTGATCGACAACCAAGACAGAAGTTATTTTTATCAATTACTTAGGATTAGGTTTGTTTTGTCAATAGGCACATTCCTCGGAAAATACAAGTAATGTTACGTACCATTTTCACATGACATTTTTCAAAAAATTGTCCAAAATTTTGTCTGACGAGAATCCTGTTTTTTTAACCCTTATCCTTCTAGTTTTCGTGCATTTTGTATAATTTATTTCAGGCCTTGTCCGTGTTGGCTTTCATTTTTTTTTATTTTTTGGGTTTTCATTCAAATTGTTGATGTATTTATTGCCTGCGAGCCTCGGTGTGTCGGAAAGATGTCGCGATAATAATCTGTAGGGATATTCTGTCTAATTCATTTGTCTTTCCTTCGTCCACTATTCACTTACCTGCGCATACCGTGAAAATATTTTATTCTGAAGATAAGGTGCCGTAAAATATTTTAATGGGTACCTAAATACCAACTACATTTCTTTGGAAAAACTTCAGTATATTTGAAGTTAATATTACGTTAGCTCCCATTGGTTCCAACATTCGAATTCGAGTACCCAGGTAAGTACCTCAGGTACGTACCTATTATTATATTCGATTTCTAACTAGAAAGATAATCTTATTACTTTCTGTAGGTATTTAAAATATTGAATTGGAATTCTGTTTATCAGAAGTTGTTAAAATTCTCAAACAATGATCTCTGGCATTGTGAAATTTGCACTGCTTTTTCTGTCCGATATTTTTAGATCAGCGTAATTAGTTTCAGGTCGCAATACTATTTCCTGAGTGAATTTTAAAAATCGAGTCTTGTTCCTATGTACATAGATATCAATCACAAACAATAATTCACAAAGTGAAATTTTTTTTCAAAAAATCTCGTGCTAAGCCGGGATAGAAAAGCTACGACCTACATAATATACTGCTCAATAATATATGAAAGTTTTTATCTACTGAGTATATTAAATATCGATTTTTGGCTTTGAAATGTATTCACGTGATTAACTAAGGTGATTTAGCGTAGGTTTTGTTATTTACGAGAACAGTAGGCATTGTTGAAAAATTTATGCGATTTTTCAAATGATTTCGATTTAAGTTTTCATCATGTTACATCCATAAATTTATATGGAAATCTCTTCGTCCAATCGCGGCTTGGTAACATTTCAAATTATGGATATTTGCGTCACGCGAGCTTTACGAGGCAGAATGCGTCTTCATTGGTTCGTTGGAAGAATTACCTCGCCATGAGCTTTATGAGCTTTAAGCTTTGAGGAAATGATAATAATAAAGCAAAACGTTTGCCATCTCAATATTTGACTTCCTATTTTGGGGACAGACGAGGGCAGTTTGTTGTCTTTTTAAAATTGCAAGGCAGATTGATATTTCATGCATTTTTAATGAATTTTCAATGGAATTGTTTTCAAAAAGGTAATTTAATAATCTATCGCTAATACTATTTGTGAAGCAATTTCAACCGAAATCACATGGAAAATCATTTAAATTGGTTACTTTGAATGCATGAAGAAGGAATTGGAAGATCCTTTTAAGTAGGTTGTTTACCTTTAAATTTTTGGTTACAGTTTTATTAACCAGCTTTTACCCGCGGCTTCACTCGCATGGTATTAGGGGGGAATTACTGTAGCCCTTGCACTTATCAATTATCCCCCTCTCCCTTCCCCCACCCCCTCTCCATCATTTCATACATTCATTCCCGGTACATTCAGTTTTCAAACAGCTCGCGTACCACCTATATTTCATAATGTCAGAGCTCAAAGAAAAAAAGAATTATCCAATTTGGTGCAGTCGTTCGGAATTTATGCGCGTACTTCCGGAGATTTATTTTTATTTAAATATATCAACATCGTTTCCATGGCAACGATTTGTTTTCTGACGTAAGCAATAACTCGCTTTTGTTAACGTCAGAAAACGTATGATAAATATGACATATTAATATTTATAATTTCATAACGCCAGAGCTTACCATTATATACAGCCTATATTACTCGCATATAATGTAGCTTTCTATTAGTGAAAAAATAATTAAATCAGCTTTTTGGTTTATGCGTGAAAGCGTAACAAACAAACACACGCAGTTTCGCATTAATAAGATTCGTATAGATATATAAAAGAAATTGTATATGTTCTTGAACTATGTAAGTTAATATTTAATGTAGGAATCATTGAAACTACCATGAGACAGATACTTTATTTTAAAATTACCTGAAGAAGACACTTTTTTGTCCGTCTGGAGATTAATTTATAATTAGTACTTACAAGGGCTTTACTATTGTACAAATTATTTACCAGTAAAACAGCGACTTTTGTTGAGTTGTGTCTAGTTTTAATTTTGAATAAAAACGTAATGTTCTTAAGCTTTTAATTTATTTGCGACAAACGGATTGAAATTATCTTTCTTGGGCATATCGTGAAATAAATAATCATCAAAATTTTAGTTATAAATGCACAATTGCACATTGTAATATTGGTTGCTCCAACCGGATGGCCAAAGGTGTTGAATTTTTTATGGGGCGTTCTTGGTTTTTTTATGGCGGCTAATAGAAAAATTGAGAATGAGATTCCCGTATCAGATTTCCCGGTGTCCAAAATATACCCCGACACCCCCTTTGCAGGTAGGTTCATTCTTAAAAGCATTTTGAGGTTCGGACCAAAAGTGGATTGTGATGTATTACAGGGGTCGACTGGGATCAAAATCACAACGGCCACGAAAGGCACAGGTAGAATTAATTTTAGTTTTAAAAATTTAAATTACTTCCACCATCAACATTGTTAAATTTAAAAAATATGTGTATGGAGAAAATTCGCGAAATAAATATTAAGATGGAGCCATGCGAAATAATGCAAAATCATACTGAAAAATAAATATGACTGGTCGGTGGTTGAGTGGGCATCGCGTTTGGGTCCCGCCCGGGCGTCCCGTGTTCGATTCCTCCGCTGGCTAAGTCCTCCATCACAACACAAGCAACATTTCCTGCTTTCTGTGGTGGTAGTGGGAGATTTTCAAACATTGTTGGGTTATTCGTAACCCGAGAATGTTTGTCTTTCTTTTTTTAGATAAAAAAAAAATTTAAAAAAAATACAAAATCATTTATTTTTGTTTTGAAAATTTGATCGCTTAGAAGTATTATAGATGCTTCAATTAAATACTGCGTGTAGAACATATCTTGGCACTTAAAAATATCGGTAATTTTTTAAGACTTTTAATAAGCCTAGAAAAAAAAAAATTAAGTCTATAAAAAAAACTTTCAAGTGCGAATTCTCCTACCTATAAACCCCTTTTCGTATATGATTTTATTGTTCAATGTAGCAAATTCAGTTTTTTTTATAATAATCGCAAAAAAATTGATTTTTACAATTGATTAAAAATTGATTGCCCGAACTTTACAAAATAAAATAAAATATGTATTTTCGCGTTGTTATTTCACAATACGGCCGGCAGTCGACAAATTTGGATATTCAATGTGAACCTTATGCCGTCTACCCAAGGACTACTGACTTGCCGCACCCATTTTTTATCAGTTTGGCCCCGGCCGGAGCGGAGAATAGCCGGAGCGGGGAATAGCCGGACGGGGAAAAGAAATTTGCTCCGCGTCGCTTGGTAAATTTAAAATTTCCTTATTATTGCAATAAACAATGCGTAAAAAAGGAGTTAATGTTTTTTTACAGGCTTTTACGAAATCAACATGTAAAAAAAATCTCAAATACCTTTTCCAGCCTTTCCAAAAGCTTTAAGTATTTTTTAACTCCTCCCAAAAAGAGGCGTAAATTCCAAATTCGATTTTTTCTTGGACTATTGGATCACCTTAAAATACTCTATTCTTACTGGAAAATCTTTATACCTCTGCTTTGGGTATGTTTATACTATATTTAAACAAAAACTACAAGTATTTTTGCGCATAACATTATGTAAACATATTATTATTATGTTATGGTAGACATAATAATAATATTATCAGCATCGTTTTATAAATAACTTCGTTTACGATTTGTTCCTGAAATGCGAGCTAGTGATCAGATGTAGAAATTTGTTTTTTCGCATTCCGCAATAGTAATATAATGTATACACCTTTATACACTATGAAGTTGATTACCTACTTTATTCAAACTCGTTTAAAATTGAAGAACTTCATGATTATAAAAATATATTTTACGATATTTACTAGATATCAAAGGATCTTAAATCTGACGTACGATACATTTTGGAATTTTTATACATATTTAAAATTAATTATAAATATTTTTAAACGTGTTAAAAGGGTTTCATAAAGCCTAGCAGCAGGTCGTTCTAAATGAATTGTTTTTTAAACAACCCTTTGTTATCCAGTCCAAGCCCAGTATAAAATTCCGCCCATTCCGATGGAAAGATATCAATTACCGACATTTTCCAGAATAATGTCCCATGAATGATTTACGAAGCTCGATGGCCATGTTGCTTTTGATAGCCGAAAAAAACAATGGCGTGATCAGAGAGATGCTTTAAATCATTCGACGAAGGGATAAGGCCA
Organism: Glyphotaelius pellucidus; assembly: GCA_936435175.1. Lineage (NCBI taxonomy): Eukaryota > Metazoa > Arthropoda > Insecta > Trichoptera > Limnephilidae > Glyphotaelius > Glyphotaelius pellucidus. The sequence goes on along the minus strand of OW386552.1, from coordinate 5,509,969 downwards.
TTGTGTTCGTCTTTTTGTAGTTTATATCTATGATTAGTATTCTAATGCTTCTTCTTACGAAATGGGTTTTCTATGCCGTCGTTTATCAAGGAGTTTGTATAACCCACAACTCACGTTACCGAGGGCACTTTAACCAGATTTTGGGTTTATTTTTCTAACCAGTACCTATGGCGTTTCCTTGATTTATAGCTTGGAGTAGCTTGATGTAGCTTGGAATGGCTTGAAATAGCTCCCCGGGTGGGTGAGGGATCTCTCATTTGAATAATCATATTAATACGACACTAAATACCGCCTTCTAGTGTCGAATCGTTATTCTAAAAGAGTTATTGTATTGTTATAAAAACGTTAATCTTGTTTGATTCGATTTATTTACTTTGGGTGCCTTTTACTTCGGGGAAAAGAGTGGCGATCTCACTTATGATTTATTGAAATTCTTTAATATTGTGTTTTGGAAACCCACCCTTCTTTATTTATTTATTGATCGTTGTTATTTACAATCCATACAAATCCATTAACGTAAAGTCTAGCTAACCTAGAAATACCCGTACGATCATAGAAAAACGCAAGGGAAATCCAGCAAATTCAAGACTTAACCTCACATTAACAGACGACTGTTTTATATACATATACCTATCGTGAATATGTGATAAAAATATCTTGATATTAAGGCATGGCTAATTATTCTAAAATTATATACAACCAAAAATAAAATTTATAATATTTTGAACCTAATTAAATTTTAGAGTAAAATACTACAAAAAAGGTAATTTACCACATATTTGATTAAAGTATACTGCTTGAGTATAAATTAAAAATCGATAGATGTAGGTACAAAACCACTGAAACAAATTACAAGCTCGATTGTGTATTTTCTAGACAATATCTAAGTAATTTATATAATACTATGATTCGTATTTTTCGTTTTCATAGTGTTACGTTACAAATTCGAGAATAGACTTCTCCACGGACTGGAGAATAAGGCGCCATATAGAGGCGCGCGCATTACCCCTTCCCGCGAGCAACAAAGCGAGCGGCCGCTAGACGCGCCGCTCACGGCAAGCCCGCCAGTCTTCAGCAAGCGAGCTTACAGGGCCCACGTTCGCGTGAACATGGGCGACACCAGTTCAGTTTCGCCGTTTGGCGCTTCCGGATCACGCATGGACGCTGCGTAGACTGAGAGAGTCAAGCGCGTGAAGCCGCTGTTGGCCCATAAACCAAACGTGAGTCAATTATCATGTTACCCTTTGTGTGCAATTAAATGTATTAGCCCTTACCACGCGTGATAGAGAAGAGAGACGGACATTCAAACTAACTTTCAGCTAGGATCGTTCCTTTTATATATTATTGTGTCTCCTAGAATTGAATAAACTGTTTATGTGATAACCTACCGTGTTTTGCTTGACGAGGGAGGCCCTGGGAGAATGGAGAAGCGTGAAGTTCCGGACCACAAGCACTAGCCTTGAGGTTACGAGATCCTGCTTGCACCGAATCCTGAGCTAGATTTTATTTGGGGCAGATACAGCAGCTAATTGTATTAAATATGTGGGAGCTTTCTCCAACCCTGCCGTTAGCATCAGCACGCCCGCAGACGCTAACACTGGCGCTAAACGTGGGGCCATTTAAATTTTTTTCTGTTCCACCACGGCCTCGTTCCCAAGCAACAATTGTAAACTCTGAAATGTTATTATGATGTATTGTTTATTCCCAATTGTCTAGCACTTCCAACAGGAATCTCGGCGCGAACATAATTTCGAATCACAATTTAAATTATTACGGACGCGATTTTATCATTTGTGACTCGTCACTCGACAAAATATTACCGGTATTCCAACGCAAGGTGCCCAACCTAGGAAGTTGTCGCTGCGAATAATACAGTGATTACAAAGTGTCGGCCGATTAAAATTGCTATTTTCAATACAAGTGAATAGTGGAAATAAACACAAATTAAAGAAGAATTTATTCAACAATTAAAATCATGTACATGATAAACAAATCATCCGCTTGGTCTCGAAAGTGCTAAATATTTTTAATAATATACTAGTTTGCAGCACGCTGGTACGTTTCTTTAAACGGACATTTGCTGACACCTAGGGAACAAGTGGATTTAAATTCTTTCTGTCATTTGACAATTAAGTATTTTTGACTCTGTCGTCTGATGAAACCGGATCATGCCATGCCATGCCAAATCACATTCGAATAATGCAAAAAATACTAAATTCGCGTTGACGTGGATTCCTTGACATCTGACACTATAATACCTTGTCAATTGACAAAGAAGGTAATATCTTGTCGAAAAGACGAAGGGAATTCGCGGGTAAATACCAAAAAATTGGTGCTGTTTAAAGCCAGGCTATAGGAAGCCGCGTAATGAAACCATGCCCCCAAGATATTGTTGAATTCTCAAACAAATTACTTCCACGAAAACTTGTGAAAATTTTTTTTCGATTTTTTTAATTTTCGAAATATTTTTTTTCCAAAACGCTTGGAGTTTTTCTTAAAAACGCATTGCCAGAGGAAAATCGCTGCGCAAATTTTCTCCAGTTTTCGGACTCTGAAAATTTTTCCGATTTTTCCTTTTTTCGATTTTTTTTTAATTTTCGAAATATTTTTTTTCCAAAAACGCTTGGAGTTTTTCTTAAAAACGCATTGCCAGAGGAAAATCGCTGCGCAAATTTTCTCCAGTTTTCGGACTCTGAAAATTTTTCCGATTTTTCCTTTTTTCGATTTTTTTTTAATTTTCGAAATATTTTTTTTCCAAAAACGCTTGGAGTTTTTCTTAAAAACGCATTGCCAGAGGAAAATCGCTGCGCAAATTTTCTCCAGTTTTCGGACTCTGAAAATTTTTCCGATTTTTCCTTTTTCGATTTTTTTTTAATTTTCGAAATATTTTTTTCCAAAACGCTTGGAGTTTTTCTTAAAAACGCATTGCCAGAGGAAAATCGCTGCGCAAATTTTCTCCAGTTTTCGGACTCTGAAAATTTTTCCGATTTTTCCTTTTTTCGATTTTTTTTAAATTTTCGAAATTTTTTTCCAAAACGCTTGGAGTTTTTCTTAAAAACGCATTGCCAGAGGAAAATCGCTGCGCAAATTTTCTCCAGTTTTCGGACTCTGAAAATTTTCCCGATTTTTCCTTTTTTCGATTTTTTTTTAATTTTCGAAATATTTTTTTTTCCAAAAACGCTTGGAGTTTTTCTTAAAAACGCATTGCCAGAGGAAAATCGCTGCGCAAATTTTCTCCAGTTTTCGGACTCTGAAAATTTTTCCGATTTTTCCTTTTTTCGATTTTTTTTAAATTTTCGAAATTTTTTTTTTCCAAAACGCTTGGATTTTTCCTAAAAAGCACGTGGCCAGAGGCAAACCTCTGCCCAAATTTTCAAATAACCCAAACACTTACAAATACGCGTTTTTTCGCAGAAGCATTTAAAAAAAAAAAAATATATATACGTCCCCAGTGGTCAATCCCTGGCAAAAATTTCTTTCCAACTACGGATAAAGAGTCGAGTTCTCGTTTTTCTCCCAACGTAAGGTCACCCTGACACGACCCTTACACTATGGAAGTCCCTCAAGTCACGCTGGGTATAATCCCCCACATTTCTACGTCAAAAAAGGAAGAACTACTACAGGCCCTGAGAAGTAGAAAGATTTCTCCCAGGAATAAATCCAAAAAATGCCTTATTCAATATGCTTCTTTCTACAACAAAAAGTACATCAGGAAGTTGCAGTTTCAACAGGAAGACACCTCAGAAATCATCTCTACCTCCCTCACAGTCTCCGAAGCAAAACCCCTGGTGGTACAAGCCCAGGAACAGACGAAAATATATGATTTGACAACCTGGAAGACGAAATACAACGGACTCACGGATGTGGAGGATTTCATCAACAGAATAGAAGAAACAGCCCAAGTCAGAGGAATCCCCGAAAGTATTCTGCACAGGAACTTCATAGACCTCATCGCTCCTGAAATGCTTACCTGGCACAGGATACATAAGAGAAAAACAAACTCATGGAGGGAACTCAAGGTGGCACTTTTATCCAGTTTCGGAGAAAAAAAGGCCCAACATAGAGTCAGGCTATCCCTACTCGCTATCAAGCAGCACTCCGGAGAGCCTGTTGCTAGATTCACACAGAGGGCAGAGGCCATCAATATTAAGCTCACCCAACCTGTCCCTGAAGCGGAACTTCTCCCGGTTTTAATCGACGGTCTTCTCCCCAGATACGAAAACATCATTACTTCTCAGAAAATTGCCACGCTGGAGCAACTGAAAGATGTCTGCCAGCTACTAGAGGCATACCAGGATCGGAAGAAAGACGAAAGATTCCCCAAAGAAAACTTTCGCCCAAGCACTTCGTCCGGCATAAAACCGGAGCACAACGAGAAGAAATCCTGCTCCTTTTGCCACAAGATTGGTCACTCCCAAGCCGCCTGCTTTAAACAAGCAAAACTTTTATCCTCCAAAGACACCCATTCTAACAAAAGGCGATCCGTCGATCGTTCTCCAAGAAGAGATGAAGGGAGGAAGTTTGGCAAAAGACCACGCCAAGACAATACCGAAACGTCCATCCCGGATCTCAGATTCATCAAACCCCCTATGGATTTCTCCAGACCCCCTCCCAATTGGACAGCCAGGAAGACAAAAAACTAGACCCCAACCCCCCGGGCCATCCCTCCCATAGGCCAAAGGAATGGTCGGAGTGGTTGGAACACGTCAAATTTTTTAAACAGGCCTTACCCCTCTCTACAGTTTGCTGCAAACAGGCAATAGACGGTAGACCCTTCGCGCATTTTTCCATAAACAACGTGGTTTTTTCAGGTCTCCTAGACAGCGGCGCCTCTGTCAGCTGCCTGGGCGACAACGCCCACACCTTATTCACAAACTGTGGTTTTAAAATGGGAAAACATTCTTCACATGTTACCACGGCAGACAACACTTCACAACTCGTCATCGGTTCTCTAACCCTGCCGATCAATTGTGACCAAAAAACAGTTTGGATCAAGTTTCTAGTTGTACCTACAATCACACAGAAATTCATCTTGGGAGTGGATTTTTGGATGGCTTTCAAAATTGCCCCGCAACTGTTTAACAACCCCTCCGTCACTCCCCAAGTAAACGAAATCCGTACGGTAATACCCTACGAAAACTTGAACCCCTTACAAACAATACAATTAAATCAAATGATCAACAAGTATGAATCCATCTCCTTCGAAAGGTGCGGTTTAGGCTTAACCAACCTAGTACAACACCATATAAAAACAACAGGCCCCCCAATCAAACAAAGGTATTACAACCTAGCTCCACAAAAATTGAAAACGCTGGAAAAAGAATTGGACGATATGCTAAGACTGGGAGTGGTGGTACCCAGCCGCAGTGCATGGACCAACCCCACCTTATTAGTTTCAAAGAAAGACGGCTCAGCCCGTTTCTGCCTCGACAGCAGACGCCTCAACGCATGTACAATATCAGACGCCTACCCGCTCCCCTTGGTCAACTCCATCCTGGACAGACTTCGAAACGCTAAATACATCTCATCCATAGACTTAAGCAAAGCATTCTGGCAGATACCTTTGGATCCCAGCTCCTGCGAAAAGACTGCCTTCGTGGTGCCTGGCAGGGGTATGTTCCATTTCAAAAGACTACCCTTCGGTCTAAAAAACAGCCCAGCAGAACTACAAAGACTCATGGATAAATTGTTTGGCCCAGAGTTTGATAACAATTTATTTTGCTACCTGGATGACCTGATCATCATTAGCGATACCTTTGAAAAACATATACTTATTCTAGAAAAGGTTTTTCAACAACTCAAACAGGCCGGTTTGACTATCAACCTGAAGAAATCGGAATTCTGCAGGCACCGCCTACGATACTTGGGTTTCATAGTAGACGAAGAAGGCCTAAGAACAGACCCCACAAAAGTAGCGGCTATGACAAATTTTCCCCGACCTACAAATGCAAAAGAGGTAAAAGCCTTCCTCGGACTCACCGGTTACTACAGAAGATTCATAAAAAACTTCTCAACTCTCGCGGCGCCGCTCAACAAAATCACGGGAATCCGTAAAGGTACCAGTAACTTTTCCTGGTCTGCGGAGACTGAGTCAGCATTCAACTCCCTGAAAGAGGCTCTTCAATCAGCCCCAGTACTGAATTGCCCCGACTTCAATCTTCCCTTTACGATCCATTCGGACGCATCAAACGTCGGAATCGGAGGAGTCCTCACTCAAAATTTTACGGACGGCGAACACCCCGTGGCATACTTCTCTCGTACCCTAAATAAACACGAAAAAAACTACGGGATTACCGAGAGAGAATTGTTAGCAGTCATGGAATCCATTCAACATTTCCGCGGATACATTGAGGGCAGTAAGTTTACCGTCGTCACAGACCATAGCAGCCTAAAATGGCTGATCTCGCTAGACAACCCCTCTGGGAGATTGGCTCGCTGGTCGTCCCGCCTATCTCAATATACTTTCGATGTCATCCACCGTAAAGGCGCCGATAATATCGTCCCGGATGCCCTTTCTAGGATCGAGATAGCAACATTAAATGCCGAATTGCCCAATTCTAGTCTCCCCACAAAAGACGTATGGTATCAAAAAATCTTTAGAGGATGCAGTGACAACCCACAAAAGTTCCCGAATTTTATGATTAAGGACGGACAACTATATCGCAACTGCAAGCCTCCACTGTCAATCTTAGAGGACTATGCCTGGAAAAAGGTAGTCCCTCTCGAAAATAGAGAACAAGTTATTATTGATAACCACAGTGCCGTAGACTCCATACACCCTGGAACTTTCAAAACATTCAAAAAAATATCTTTAAGATATTATTGGCCGGGTCTATTCAAACAAGTACGTTTATACATCTCCAAGTGCGACATCTGTAAGGCATACAAGCACAGTACGGCACCACCGTCTGGTCTAATGGGCAACCCCAAGCGTGCCGATAGACCACTTCAATCCTTTTCTATGGACCTCATTGGACCCTTCCCTAGAAGCTACGCCGGTTACATGCATATACTCAGCGTAGTGGACATCTTTTCCAAATACTGCTGGTTGTTTCCTCTGAAAAGGGCAACTGCAGCAGCAATAACCAATCTATTGGAAAAACATATTTTCATACCCTACGGTACCCCTCGTACTATAATATGCGACAATGGTAAACAATTTATAGCTCTGGAATTTAAAGAGTTTTTGTCTAAATATGGTATAAAGGATGTATTCTATAACACCCTTTACACCCCACAGAACAACACCGTTGAACGATACAACCAAACCATAAACACGGCCCTGGCAATTTTGGTTGGCAAAGACCAACGCACATGGTGCAAAAAACTAGACAAAATACAAGCAGCCATGAACAACACGGTGAACCTCGCTACAGGCTATACACCATTTTTTCTCAAACACGGCATGGAACAAGTAGTTCACGGTTCACTACACCCTGACAATTGCCTTCCACCCGTCCCTTCCTCCACAGCAGACCCCGCAGCAAATTACGCCCACCGCTTGGAGGAACTCTCCGCTATCTATAGTGAAGTAACAGACGCTCTACTATTGGCCCACCAAAAGAGCGCCGACAGGTATAACCTTCGCAGGAGGCACGTCACATTCAAGGAAGAAGACATCGTCTGGAGGAGAAACAACACTCTGTCACAAGGTGCGCTGTACTTCTCTGCCAAATTGGCACCCCGTTTTGTAAAGACGAAAGTCCTAAAGAAAATCTCAGACCTGGTTTACCGATTGTCCGACATCTCTGGTAAACACATAGGTAACTACCACATAAAGGACATTGTAAAAAGTGGGAACATGGAAACAAACTCCATTGCCACGCCCGTATAACCCCAACGGTTATTCCTTGACTCCTAGCAACCATTCGTCTACACCGTGACATGGATCACTATGGAAGTCAACCCTTTTGTTTCGTCACTAATGAGCGGCCTCTCGTAAACGATTGTCACTCATTGGGACACTCAAACGAAACCCTTTCTAGCTCTGGCACAGTGTTGTCAACTGTAGCCAAAGTCATGGAAGAAATTATAATTCTCCCTTGTGGTTTCGTTTCATTTTATTTTATTTTTGTTTGTATAAATATCTCGTCATCATCAGTCATTCGCCTCTAATTGCTGCCCCAGGTGTCAAACCTTGGAAACATCGTTTTTTCTAAGCATGCACACCTCTACCTGAAATTGATCACTTCGGAGAAAGGAATTCCCTGTGGCTTACTGCAAGTAGTCAGAGACTACGTGCCCAAGGTTTTGTGCATCGTCACAACTCGCAGCATCATATTTTCACATCATCATGTCATACCTCGTCACCCCTTTCTAAATGTTAGAAAAATCTTTTTTGTACATTAAATATCGGGTCCTCGCCAAAGTGCATCTAACCCTTATGTCATATATAGTTAAATTAGGTAAGCAAACCTGTGTAAACCCACGGCGGTATCAGATGTTTGCTACCCGTTCTAAGTTTTTTTTCTGTTTTTTAAGAAAATAGAATGGCGCTCAATAAATAACCCTAATTGCTCTAGCTCTCCCCAGAACTGAATGTGGAGTCTGGAAAGTATCGTTATAAAAGGGACAACTTTCAACGTGCCTCTTCATTAACGATAAATTTTTTTTACAACATTTCAGCAACATTGAGTCACCCTGGGTCTCAACTGTTCAAACTGAAATTTTGGGGTTGCCTTGTTGTGACTTATCACGTGCAAAGTACGAGGTCACAACAAGAAGCCAGGTCTCCAAGTGAACCACCCTGTGAACAACCCATCCCATTATTATAATTTTCATAACACCAAGGTGTGTCCATCGCAGTCTGTTTAAGTAAGTAAAACCTAGAAGGTCTTAAACACTCAAATCGGACCAATGTAAATAATTTGCCTTGTCAAACAACGATAAGCGCATGTCTTGTATTGTTGCTACCATCGTACGTGTAAGTACAACAAAAGTTGTACCATCACGATACGATACTCTGTGCGTAACCAAAAGGGTTGTACCACAAAGGATCTCTTTTGCGGTAAGCTTAGATGAAATTCATTCCATCAGCACGCCAGAATTTTTCGTCCCTTAATTGTTGAAGTATAAAATCTTGGCCAGATCTTCAAATATGTTTTTGCCTTTGTGCAAGTCTTTAACGTACGCTAATATGGATTTATTATGCTACGGTATTGTTGTACTAAGTACATCAGTATGTCTCGCCGTCTGTATTGAATAGGTACCTTTATATGAACGTTAACCTTTGTTGCCATCATAGGTGGGAACCTTATAAAATCTGCCGTCATAGATGGGAATCTCAGAATATCTACTAAATGCGATACGGGGAGCCCGTTATAATTACTCTGTGGGTTTTTGTCAGAAATGCCATAAATACCTAGTCTTTTGCACCTCCCTTCAATACTGGGCAACCCAGTTGTAATTCGTTCATTGTTATCCGTGAAGACGTTATAAAACTTACTTGCAAATCTTTTGATTTTGCAATCTTGTACGCTATACGTGAAGACGTTACAATACTCACCATGAATCGTGCGAACGAAATAATATCAAACCTTTATGTGTGAACTACTCAATGTAGTCCACACCCCTTTTTTGTAATCATTAATATGCCCGTGGACTTCCTGTCACAAGAACCCAGGAACTATCTACTATCTCAAAAGGACTAATCATACGCTTCACTCATGATTATGGGGCATCGTGTCGTGGGAGTTAAGTTGATGGACACAAACACACCTAACTCGTTGTCTGGGAGACGAACAAAGAAAATCCCCAGGTTTGTGAGATTTGAGCAAGGGTCTGTCATTTCTCGCAAACTAGTAGGAGAATAAAACGACCCCTAATCTTCTGCCCAATACACGTAGAGGATTAGACTTTTATGTCAGTGTATTCTTTTGTCCAACACTACCAAACATTATTGTAATGTGCCAGGATGACTGCTGTAGACCTTGTTTCACCTCCACCCAGAGGTCGAATTTCGGAAATAGCCGAGTCCCCAGCAGTTTTCTTCGTTCAAATGTTCCCAATTATCACCCTCCCCCTTCCTCGAAATTATCCGTGAATGGGGATATATGCGTTACGCACTTGGCGTTTCGTTTGTCAAATGGGACAATCTTCATACGCGGATCCTTTCAACTTCCTACTCCTTTCCCACTTTGTTATAACTAATCTTGTACGCAATGTTTTGTTTTTCGAAAGTAGAAAAAAATGCTACCGTATAGACGTGAGCATAGGTCATGGAAGACCAACTTCTTTCGAATGGGGAATTTTGTTATACGTACAATCCCTCAACCACGTATTCTTGGAAATGTATTTGGTAAAGAAAAAAACCAAAAGGGGTTACACAGAACCTGTCCTTGAATACGTACCTTTGTAACATGTATTAGGAATTAGCCACATTTAGTTAGCTCTCTCTCCGTCTCTCTCTCTACACGCCAAACGAATCCAACTTTTTCTCAACATGCACACTTGTTTCTCTCCAAACTTTTTTCATCATTGGTCTACTAGGCAGGTAAACTTCAAGAATTTTGTTCTAATAATAATTTTTGCCGGATTTTAAAAAAAAAAAACCAGCAGCTCTGCACCCTATCTACATCTGCGCCTCTTCATGCTGCCCTCGCTACCGTCACGGAGGTCCCTTGCCTTCAATCCCTGCGTACCAAAAGCACCCGACCGCATCTAACATAACCTAGTGTGAGTCGTGCGTGTAGTTGCGAATTGTATCACCACAAAGAACCGACACTCAAAACAAACCCGAGCACGCCAGCTCTAGGTTGGTTCCTGTTCCTGTTGCCCTTGTGCAAATGCTCTGCTGCCATTATGCAAATATTCCTGCTGCATAATACAAATGTTCCTGTTGCCCTTGTGCAAATGCTCTGCTGCCATTATGCAAATATTCCTGCTGCATAATACAAATGTTCCTGTTGCCCTTGTGCAAATGCTCTGCTGCCATTATGCAAATATTCCTGCTGCATAATACAAATGTTCCTGTTGCCCTTGTGCAAATGCTCTGCTGCCATTATGCAAATATTCCTGCTGCATAATACAAATGTTCCTGTTGCCCTTGTGCAAATGTTTCTGCTGCCATTATGCAAATGTTCCTGCTGCATAATGCAAATGCCCTACTGCCATTGTGCGGATGCTCCTGTGCCCTTGCGCAAATAACAATACCAACGATTGTTCACAAAAACAATCCCACTACATACAAAAACCAGTGTACCAGCCACCAATTGCGATTCCACTCTCCAGTACTTCAATGGTTTCGTACTGGCTCACCCACAGGATCCGGAAGCAGTTACCCTTTCGACCTCTGTGACAGGTAGAACTCTCCACACCACCTAGAAGCCTCATCATGTGTTCTCTTCCTCGTATTTTCTTAAAGGCCCTAGTGTCCCTTGAGTGTAATCTCAAATGGGCCAGGTTACTGTGACAAAGTAACCTTGTAACTTCAGTGAAACGTTCAACCACCCCAGACATCCTACGCAAACCACGTTCGCAAACATTAGCTCACAGACCAATGATACAATTTTAGAGTTTTTTTTTCTATCACTGCATAACCCTTGTACCTTTCTTCAACAGATCCTTGTTCTTTGCAACTGTATTTATGTATGCCACTGCCTTTATATACATTTATTGACAATTCCTTGTTACACCATGTATCTTCTCTTTTGTGTTCTGTTCATAACTATTCTCCAGCTAGGAATCTCTCTCTCTCTCTCTCTCTCCTCGTTTCTCTTAAATGTTTTTGGCACAAGTGCTGAAAAGGTAAGAGGATTTATTAGTCCTACAGCTCCATTACCACGTCGCTTTTATTGCGGCGAGGGGGGAAGTGTTACGTTACAAATTCGAGAATAGACTTCTCCACGGACTGGAGAATAAGGCGCCATATAGAGGCGCGCGCATTACCCCTTCCCGCGAGCAACAAAGCGAGCGGCCGCTAGACGCGCCGCTCACGGCAAGCCCGCCAGTCTTCAGCAAGCGAGCTTACAGGGCCCACGTTCGCGTGAACATGGGCGACACCAGTTCAGTTTCGCCGTTTGGCGCTTCCGGATCACGCATGGACGCTGCGTAGACTGAGAGAGTCAAGCGCGTGAAGCCGCTGTTGGCCCATAAACCAAACGTGAGTCAATTATCATGTTACCCTTTGTGTGCAATTAAATGTATTAGCCCTTACCACGCGTGATAGAGAAGAGAGACGGACATTCAAACTAACTTTCAGCTAGGATCGTTCCTTTTATATATTATTGTGTCTCCTAGAATTGAATAAACTGTTTATGTGATAACCTACCGTGTTTTGCTTGACGAGGGAGGCCCTGGGAGAATGGAGAAGCGTGAAGTTCCGGACCACAAGCACTAGCCTTGAGGTTACGAGATCCTGCTTGCACCGAATCCTGAGCTAGATTTTATTTGGGGCAGATACAGCAGCTAATTGTATTAAATATGTGGGAGCTTTCTCCAACCCTGCCGTTAGCATCAGCACGCCCGCAGACGCTAACAATAGGTATAATTGATTGTTTTTGCTCTACAGTTTTTTTTTTCATTTCCTGAGCACAGCATCAGATAGGAAAAAATATCTAATATTCCACAAAACTGCACATTGAGAAACGTTATTGGCAAATATGTAAAAAACACAACCTAATAAGAAATATAACAAATAAGTGTCTATGAATATTTTTTTGCGATTTGTTCGACTTGGTAAATTTTTAATAAGAAAACATCTAATTTTTATGTTTCATTTTATTTAAGAATGGCTTGCACCTTTTATTAAGATGATGCCTTGCGACATAATGCAAAATCATACAAAATCGTGTATTTTTGTTTTGAAAATTTAATCGCTTAAAAGTATTTTAGATGCTTCAATTAAATACTGCGTGTAGAACATATCTTTGCCCTTAAAAATATCGGTCATTTTTTTTATAAGTCTTTTAATAAGCCTAGAAAAAAATAAAGTATAAGGTCTATAAAAAAACACTTTCAAGTGCAAACTCTCCTACTTGTAAACCCCTCTTTGTATTTAATTTTATTGCATAATGTGGCAAATTTAGTTTCTTTTATGATAATCGCGAAAAAAGTCGATATTTATGCATGAACTTCCCGAAATAAAATAGAATGTGCATTTTCGCGTTGTTATTTTTGACATCAATCAAGACCGCCGGCATTCGACGAAAATGTTATTTCAAAGTGAACCTTATGCCATGGACGTAAGGACCACACAATCGTCACCGCCTTTTTGTCGCATTCTCCACCCAACAGTTGTGGTGGACGGACGTCCTTGACGTCCGTGACTCTCTGCGCCGTAAAATGTTATTCGAGTTTACGTACTATCGATTTTAAAATTTCCTAGTTATATACGTAGATGTTTGAATATACAGGTTAACCACTTTATAATTTACTTTATTTATATAATAAAACTCGTATTTGAAAAAAAAAATATAATTCTGTTGCCAAATGTCGTTTGAAGTAGGCAATAACTTTGCCAATGATTTGACATTTACAATTTTAAATCTGGCGCGCTTTTGAGTATTAAACAGTGACAACAGTACCGCACAGTGAGCAAATTTCAATATATCGTTAACAATTTAATATTTATAAATTCGTTTCATTTTCCGTATAAAGCGACTTCCTTGAAGTACTCGATTCACATTTTGAAAAAGTTATATTATTTTTATTTAAAAAAACACGATTTTTTAAATTCCGCCGTAACATTAATGAACTTAATTATTTTTACGTTGTTAACACTGGCATAAATCTAACTATGCACATCAAATCTCCGTAGAAGAGAAACGTATTAGCTTTAATTAATTAACTTTTATTGCCAAGTTCTTACTTTTGGGGAATGATTAAATATATTTTTTTTGTTTATTAATACCTAAATTACAGTCCGAAGCTTTCCCTTTCAGTTGTTAACCGCCAAGCTGTTGGTGAATATTTTTGATGAAAATTGTTATTTCCAATATTTTTATTTTTAAATAAATGCAAATTGTCCAAAAGAATTTTAAACAATCTAATTTATTAGCAGTTCAAATATAATTGTAGGCCTCCTGGTCAAATGTATTTGACGGCCTCCGTGTTTGAGGGGAAAGTCGATCCGATGGTCGCGGGTTCAAATAATTAAATATAATTTATTATGGTATATTTGTGGCATGTTCCGGAATGGAAGATACTCTCAGTATCGCCCTGGTGTAAGACCAAAATTCGAAATTTAAACGTTGCTTAGTGACCAGATCTGAATAGTCAGGTACTTCCCCACCTTCCTCTTCCCCATCTCTTTCGCTTCCTCTCTACCTTCAGCCTCACAACATACCCCAATTGGGGATGCCATAGTCTCACTGACTCCAAATAGCAGTAGTTGAGATTCTTGTGTGGTATTCACATAAAAAAAAATAAAAAAGGCACTATAAAATAAGATAAATTTTCTTGATAGAAACAACGCCATAATTTTGTTAACTGTTAATTAAAGTTTAGTCGGTATTATATAAAACAGATTCCCAAGAATGAAGATTTTTTTTTATCCACTTAAAATTTGGAGTTCACCACTCTCAGTCAATTACTTAACTGTAAACTAAATGTTTGCATTAATGTACCCTCCTCCACACAGAGCAAATGATTCCTTCATATATTCCGTCATCTTCAAAATTCGCGTTAATACATCCCTTCTTACAGATCCTCTTTAAGCCGCCCCACAACGCTGCCCAACTGGTTGCTTGAAAATAAAAACTTTTCAATAGAATTCTAAAGAAATGTGAACTGCAAGAGTGTATAGAAGAGTTAAATAAATCGTATGATAAAATAACTGTAAATTGCATATTAATAACTACCTATAAAGTTATATTATAAAAAATAATTTAAAAATTCAAAATTATTAAACATTTTTTATTAATAAACTATACAAATCTTAAGTACGTTCAAATGTTTTATAAACCTAGTCTATTCCGTGCGAAGGAGAGCGGTTCATCTTGGTTCATGAGTTTAAAAAACAGTCTTTACTGCCTCCTGTAAAATTTGATAACTGAAAGTTACTTGTTCTACAAATTAGGCCCATAATATGTTAATTTTACCATGTATTTTGATAATCATAAATAAGTATTTAATATAATTATTATGTTCATATTTTTCACAATTTTTACCACAGTGTATTTGAGGGCGGAACTCGGGATTTATGAGCCTGACGCCTCTCGTCTATTATTGGTTGTCAAGTTTTCTCAAGTATTTTATAATCCCTCGCAAAACAGACGATTTCGAATTTTTCAAGGACTATGGGATCACCTTAATAGCAAATTTCATACCAAAGTAGGTGCATTAAATTTACACCCAATTCTAGTTGGCAATACGTCATATGTGAGGGTGCAGCATCCCTTTCACATTCCAACGGGGTGCAAAGGAGTCTACAGAGTCTGGACCAAGAGTCTAGAGGACTTTGAATCCAACATTTGTCTATGAATATTATATAACTAACCATTTATTTTTGGCTACATACCTAAAAGCTAACCAAAAAAAATAAATAAGTAGTTTTTTTCTTACAACATGTGTTTAAGATCTGTGAGGGGTAGGTATCTAGCTACAATTATATTTTTATGATAGTAAAGATTTTTCTCTTACTACGTTATATTATCTATAATTATTTTTTTCCATGAATAGTAAACTGTAGGTAATAAAAAATGTACAAATAAATTAAAGCTGTAAAACATAAAAAAGTTTTATTTTATCGTTTTCTCATTAAAACAATAGTTTGAAATTAGTTCCTGGTTAAAGCTTTAGTTAAAAAAATATTAATGCAATGTTTCTTTCGCATCAAATATAAATTTCACAATGCGAAATTCGGCCATTATTTATTGTAACCGCGTCTCAATGTTATTTGAAAGGGATGTTTCAAGCTACCATCCCCCTACCCCTTCTCCCTGCCTCCATCCCCCGGGGGTTGAAGCGGTCCAACATGGCGCATAACGCCCCTTGATTTATTACCCCGAACTAAACTTGGCCTCGCCCCCCCTCCCCCCACAAAAGAGAAACGAATGTTACCCCCTCCCGCAACCCAACTCCACCCCTACCTACCTACCCCTCCACTACTCACCTGCGATCGTAAACCTATCCAAGAGTTTAAACTTGACGTGCAGTTTGGCACACCGGAAAAAATGGTAACTTTTAAACGTTGTCACTCAGCGTTTTTTTTAACTTTCAATACACGTATATAAAAAATATTATGCCAATATCTGCGTACGTATTATACGAATACGAATAGTCATTTTCAACATATTATGTCACATGTATCATAATTATAAGTTTCCAAGTTCGATATGAACCCAAAAACATCTGGTACCTACGAACTAATTCGTTCATCATTTTCTGTATCTTTCCAACGGTGACCGGCCAACTCGGAATGAAACCAACTCAGAACCATCTCAGATAAGTCATTTAGAGTGATAAAAAATATATATTAAACATTGGTTTAATAGGTTAAGTTAGGTTAGGGTTATCGGCTAAATTAAAATATTTTTTTTCATAGCTTTTAATGACTTTCCAAGGAGGTGTTGAGTTGACTTTATTCTCACTTGGCATGGAACCCTTTCCAACACTTATTTTTCAATATGGCCTAGTAAGGCTTTCGACTAACAATCGGAAGGTCGCAGGTTCAAACCTGACATATGCAAATTAAATTTATTAGATCATAGGTACCCATCATGAAATGTACTTAATAATAATTGTAAATTGTTTTCACCATTGTAACTAATGTACTGTTTGTTTCTGTTTATAAATAAAACAAAATAAATAAATAAAATAAATTTGTGTTATTTCACAATTTATTCATTAAAAATAATATATGGCAAATTTGCGGCACGTTACGTGGAAGATACTCTCAGTTTCGCCCTGGTGTAACACCATTATTCAGAAATGAAATGTTGCTTGAAATGGCTATAGCCGTGTTAAGTGACCAGATCTGAATGTTACAGCCAGGTACTTCCCACCCTCCCCTTTCACCATCTCCTTCCCCACAACTTTCAGACTCACAACATACCGAATTTGCGATGCCGTAGTATTACTTTCTTCAGATGTTAGCAGTTGGGACTCTTGTGTGGTATTCACTATAATTCTAACTGTCCGAAGCCAGTTTGACAGTAGCATCCCAATTTAGGGTACATTCTGAGGCTGAACGAAATGAGATGGAGAAGAGGATGATACAAAAGTCTCTGTCTTTTGAGGTCTGCTCAATTAACACAATTAAGATCATATCAATCGACGTTTTGATTCCGAGTAGTGGTATTTCACCAGGGCGATGCTGAAAGTATCTACACACATGAAACTAACTGTTAATGTACCTACAGTAAGCTATTAATTTGTAAGCTTCCCTCGTTTGTATTAATCTTGCACGCTTTTTGGCCGTTGGCAGGTACCTAATCTCCGGCACACTCGATGACTGTAAATTATTTAATAAGTCGTGATGAGTTTTTTTTTCATACGTAATCATGGTTTTTATTTATTTAATTTACGTACCTGCACGAAAGTTTGTGGCAAGCATCGACCCACCTATTTTATTTGACAAGCCATTCATTTTCGTCCTACGTGATTTGATTGCAAATTTAGTCAACTTAATGTCATAAGATACAAAATGTTGGAATATTTCTTGAGGTGGGTAATCAGTAATCAGTAATCACGACGAAAAATTCATTCTTACCTTACCTACAAAACGGTTCTATGCCAACTGAGAATAAAGTCAACTCAAAACCTCCTTGAAAAGTCATTAAAAGCTATGAAAAAAATAATTTAAATTAGCCGATAACCCTAACCTAACGTAACCTATTTAACCAATTTTTAATATATATGAGATGGTTCTGAGTTGGTTTCATTCCGAGTTGTCCGGTCAACCTACAAAACGTAGATGTCAACGTACTTTTAGGTTTTTATTTTTATGAATGGTTTTATTTTAAATAAGTTCCCACTGATGGCTTCAACTCGTTTTAAAACAACTGGTTTACACATGATACAATTTATTCATAAAAGCAAGAAACGTTCTGCTTATGTGTTAATCAAAACACATATTTGTGAATGCCAACGGAACAACTTCTCTAGCAAGTCTCATTTCATTCAAAGCGTAATTTGTTTTTAATTGCCTCAATCAATGGCACATAAATAGGAAAATTACTAGATGATTATTGATTTAAAAATTACACAGTCAAAAGTATTATCTTAAGTTATTGTTGGGGTTCAATGCCGAGCTGCGTTTCTTTTTTCTTTACCTAAAACGCATCGAGCACCCCTGATTACGGAGGCGATTGAAATCCACAATTACTTTTAATGAAGACGACGCCAATGAGAATTAGCTTAATAGTTCTTGTACTGTTGGTAATTGTCAACTATAACAAAACTAAACGCCGAAAACCATTTTTTTATACTGGAATACTGAAGCTAAAAGTTTTGACGCGCGCAATACGGTATCACTTCTACATAAATTAACACACACTCCACCATAATCTACACAATTGTGGTAATGATGGACACTGTAACGATGTCTGATACGTTGGCTAAAGAACGAGGAAGCGTAACACGTCATAATATCTTAAAAATAAATCACGATAAGCAGACTGCATCATTTCACATTCAAAGATAAGTTGAAAATCGGGTTAAAACAACCTAACAAACTAATTTATTTTGGCACTAATATGGCACGCATCCCTCCCCCCCCCCTCCCGTTCCCTATAAAAATAAAGGTCTCTGTTACTCAAAAGCTCCTGTAGTATTCAGTAGGCATAAGTTTAATTCTAAAGAGATAATAATAATATTATATTTGGAATGCTATCAACTTTCCAGAGCAATAGCCAGTGAAGGGGTAGATACCCCAACCCTCGCGACGGACCGCATTTGGCCACTGCGCTAGTCTTATGTATAACTCATCCGATGTGTTTTAATTTCTTTTATTTTATTTAACTTTTGGCATAAAGAACTGCGCAAAATAAAACAAAAATTCAAATAAAGCGACGCGATAAACTTTTGCACAACTTTCCTCAGAGTCCGAAGTAACACATTCATAAAGAAGCTACGAACATTCCTCAAAATGATCAGATTCATTCTTACATCTGAATTTATCGTTTGATTAATTTTTTTTTTTTTTGTTAGGTGCTTAGTTTTTACTTTCTTTTGAAGCGAGCGCGAGATTTTATTATACCCATTTCAGTGTCAAGATTCGGTATCGTTCAGAAGAATGCCTTGGAGCATTTGAATCGAAACATTATTTATGTATCGTAACAGAACTCGTACAAATAAAATAGAGTGTTATTTATTGCCATCAGATAACGGGTTCAAAAAATAATAATAATCTATTAGTACATCTACAGTAGGTGGATGGAATTTTTTATGACCTCTGAAGAATAAGAGGAAGGTTTGATTAATTTTACGGATGCCACAATTATCATGTTTACGACTCGTTAGATCTTCTTATTTTTTTTGCAATAAATAAATATTTTTATTTGTTTTTTATAGAAAAGTAATGGAACATTCTATTACGTTGAACGGTTGAACGCACACTTCTTTCTTCGGTTTTATAAATTCATCACCAGCCTAGTGATTTAGGAGTCTTAACATACGAGCTTTAAGCTCTTCGTTATTCACTGCACACAACGTCTTCGTTTAATTAAGACAAATTCTGCCCTTCGTTGCGAGGCAACACACGTCCAGAAATTAATACACTACCGAACACAATACTTCGTCCAATCCCCTTCTCCCGTTCATACTCCTCCATATTTATATCCCAACATGATATAAGCTGAATACATAACCAAGAAATCCAAACACTTGCATTCTGTGAATTTATAGCGAGAATATCTCCTTACATAATACAGTCTGCAGGTTAGCTTCTATACCAACGAGCTGCAACAGGGATCTGCTAATTACTGAAGAGCAAATCTTTGTACTATCTATGTGGGTATGTTCCATAGCTTATCGCTCTCCTGGGTGGTCTCTTCTTTGCGCAGACATAAAGGTAGGTAGGTTGGTACGTGAGCACTGTATAATACGTTTTCGCTTTCAAATTAATACCCGTATGAATATTCTTCTATAATATAATGGTAGTAATGATACACACGCGATGAATATTAAAGACAACGTCGCAGATATTGAGGGCCTCCTCACTTGGCGGACTGGAGGAGACAGGACTGCGAAATTTAAATACCTACAAAATTCATGGAAAGATTGTATTGGAATTAAGAAAATTTCGGGATTATCCGAGATATTACAAAAGCTATTACAACAAAAGCGATCAAAAATTTTAGAATGATTCCACCTCCCATAAGTTACAAATTAGTCTTAAAATGTTTTGATTGCCTATATTGTTACATATTCATTTACTAAAGATTCAGAATTAGGTTTGCCTAACATTTCTTTATTCTTTTTCTTTCCACTCTTACCTTTTTATGTTACTCAAAACTTAGGTACCTACTTAATCAAACATTGCAGGGTTTACATGTGTTTCACCATTTCTGACCAATTGTGATTCTTTTTGAGTTCATTCAATGAAAGCTCTTGTAAATTTGTCAGGGTAGGTACTTAGGTATATAACATTTTTGAGGACAACAACATCTACTGTTTAGCATTCCCCAGGCATTGTCAAACTGTCACAACACCAACGCAATAAATCACAACTGATTCCTTGATATGATAGTGGTCTACAACGCGTTTCTTCCGAGTATTTCGTGAACATTTGACACAATATTACTCACTGCCTCTGCGCACCATGTAGAATTTTTATTATTGCCAGGATATCTAAATTATTCCTTCTTGGGTGGTGATCAAATGATGACGGTACCTAGAGTTATGATGGATCGAAGTATGCCTAGAATGAAAATTGCAACGAAACTGTCTGAATGATCTACGACACGCAGAGGATTATGATCTCTAGCCCGAGGAGTCCATGAATCAAATTTGCATGTAACAAGCAAATGGCATACGAAATTCTGCGGAAAATATGTAGTAGCATTTTGCATCAGATATGAAGACCGCGTAATCGTTTATCATGCGTTATCTTATATATAGACAATAGACAATAGGGAGCAGATTTGTATGCACGATGTCGCGAGTAACTATGTATGACGTAGGAGGAAATTTACAAATGCTAGTAGGTCGTTGGCAACTGTGCGATATGAGGTTTTAGTGAGTTCCTGGAATTTCACAACATAAATTGAGACTAAAATATTAAACAGAAACAGTCAAAACAAGTGATGCGTATTGGAGGAAAAGCTGTTAAAAGTGTATATAGTGTATATATCTTGCGAATAGTTTTTCATTGTTTTATAGCTAGGTATCTAAGTAAAGATTTATTATTTAGAGCAAACATATCGTTAGATAATCATAAATCGCCAAGAAATAAATTCCACTCATGCTAATCATTATTATAAACGACATGACACGACATATCTGAATTTTTTACATTATATTCCAGCAATTCCGACTATGTTTAACTCGAATTAATTATTCAAAATGTGTTGCAACCAATCATTGCCAGGCCAAGGTTAGGCTAGAGTATCAGGAAGTGATGCTTTTTCTTTCCCGAACGGTGCATGACTATTTTATTTATTGCATTAAATGCATCAACGTGCTAAATGAATTATTCAATGTTGTCGTGGCTATAATACCCCCTGCTAGGAAAGTGTAGAAATCAACTGTAATATTTTCCTTTAGCAAATCAAAACATTTGAATGTTAGGATGTTCTAATGAAGTAGTAAACTCGGTTTAGCTGAATATATCTCTGACAATCCGTTACAGAACATTTGTACATTTTTTTACAATTGTTAAAACAGATCCCACGCACGTCGCAGAACTAAACATTGTAAAACAATGCACCAACTGACGAGAAAAGGATTTGCTTTCAAGTCGCCGACAATACCTACCAATGTACGCTAGATTCAACTGCAGATGATATCTATGGTCCTGTTAAAAGCAATATTGATTGCTCCATGTCTTCCGGTCTTATCAATGATTTATTACATCGTTCTACGTGTTTCGTTTTCATTCAATTTCAAGCTGGATTGAATTTATGGTAAGGCTCGTAGAATTGAGTGGGACCTGACGTTGAGTTGAAAAGCTTCAGTAAAAACAATATCCAATAAATACTTACGTTTAAGTTAAATTTTAATACATAACCCACTAGTAAATACATACCTGTGTATGTTATTAAAAATTCTTAATAAATTGTTGGTATGCTACGAAACTTAGAGCATATATTATCGGAAGAATTACTTGCGAACATGTGTTTTTCACTGAGCTTTTTACCAGTGTTTTTTAAGGTAGGGTGATTACCGTTTACCGCGTTTTCTTGATCAAATATAATATTCATTATATTGTTCACTAGGCCGGTGAAGACGCAATTAAGATATGCAAATTGAGACTGCACTAAATCAAAGGTGCTTAGTTAAATATGAGGCTGAGTGGGGGGTTCTAAACTAAAATTCTGTAATAATTACGCTAGGTGAGCATTATGCATGAAGTTGGTAGGTTACACCTGTTACCACTGTTACCATCCATCATTTTCAGATTCATAAAGTTACAAGAAATAAACGGCCATAAAATTAGAAGAAAACGTATTATAGGTATTATCTTGGTACATAGAAGCGTTCCGTAGACTACTTTTAATGATTTATTACCACAAACCGCGTAGTAATTTGAAATGTTATATATGGGATGATCATGGCATAGCTACAATCTACTCTTTAGATCGGCAAAGCTTTCAGCTAACGGAAGTTCAAATAAACGAAAGAACGGTCCAAATACAAAGTCCTGAAACTGCATATCGAAATTCGAGTTTTTAGAGTTTCAGAATCTAAAGCTTAGAACAAACATCGGATGAGCTAGAAAATCTTATTTTATTATGTTAATATTTAAAAACATACTAGGTACACGATTTTAATTCATTTTGCAGTAGATACGAAGATCATCTACGTTAACATGGAAATTGTGGATATTATAAATTTATTAATTTTTAAAGAGTTTAATTTTTACGTTTTAACCTTTTCACAGCGCTCGGTATGAATAACAATAATTTTAATTTAATTCATATTGCTTTATCAAAAACAAAAATTGCTGAATAACAAATTAATTGATTAATGAAAACATTCATTTAATGTTATTTTATAGCTCTCTACAATGCCCTTTAGATAATATTTGACGAACGTGTTTAATGACTATATAAATCCAATTATTGAAGGGTGTCTATTAGGGGTTGTAATTACAAAAATATCGTCGTATTCTCAATTATTCATCTTCCCTTCTCCGAGTTCCTCGAGACGCCGCGGTACATAATTCGGCAATTTTCTGGTCCTATTATTTCAGAGGGATCGCATGTAATAATTTAACCTGAGTTTACTGCTCCCCTCCCAGGCCTATCTGCCCTTACGCAGCTTCTGTAAGCTCCCGCCGCCCGACCGGGGCAGGGGCCTCCCGCGAATAGCAAATTTAGAAGTAAGGTAGTTAGTTAAAAGGAACTTCATTTCATCTATTACGGAGCGGGGTGTTTAATCATACAGCTTTATAGTTGGGAACCAAATCATAATCAAGAAACTATATATGATCAATATTGTTCTATCATAAAACAAAACACTTTTAAATAGTGACACGAAGTCAATGTAAATGATTAAAAAAATCTCACCTAACCTAACATATTTTTTTTATTATGGTTTGCATTGCATAACTGTTCTGTTTTGCTGGGTTTGCGGATCAATGGAGAAAACGATAGCTTTTCGAAAATGGAATTGAGTGGACTATATGTTATTTGTATAAAAAAATATGCAGCAATCTCGTGAGCGATGGGCTTATATTTTATTCTGTCTGGAATATGGAATGGAGTATCTTCGTGAAAACATTCGTTCGTCATTTTTTAATTAGAATTGTTCTTAAAATAAGATATAATTTTTATATCCTCTTCGTCCTGTAGGTATGTACAAAAGAAATTCTTACAAGGGTAGTAACTACATGCGTACATTAATATGTAGATATATGCCTATCAATTGAGCTACGTCATATATTTATTAATCCACACAAAATCTGGCTATCATAAGATTCATAGCACTAAATGTGTGATAAAATAGTTTGAAAATATTTCTTCGTTTTTAACTGATGAGCCTAGTATGGTAGTCAAAAGAATACAAATAAGTTGTAATAATTTATCCAACTCGTATCAAATTTAAAAAAAATAATTAATGGAATTAAAAATTAATATAAATTTTACGTCTGTTAAAATAATTTTCTCGTATTATTTTAAGTGTTTTCCTCTCTTTTTATAATGTGCATCATTTTCAGTCGCATCGAGTTCAGTGCCTTTACTTTTGAAAGCGTTTGGGGAAGGAAGGCGTGTAACAGGGTGTTCAATATTGATCGTGTCCGGAAGTTATTAATAGACACTTTAAAACTGGATATCACAGCCCTGATATAAATCACTAACACATGAACTTACTTCCCATGAAAATGCTCGATATAATTACTGTTAAAAAATCGCAATAAAAATATTTCAGAAAAAAATTAAGACACTTAATTTTATTAGAATATTTCACTATATCAATTTTTACGATTATATACGAACCTTGCCTAATGATGAAAAAAACGAAAAGCACAATTTGTCACAATTTGCACACAATAATAAATTTGTACACTTGCCATTTCGCAGCATAACACTGATTCACTGATTACTGATTAGATTGTCGATTATACCAATAAATAACATTGAGTGGGTACCTAATAATTATTGTCAACTAACATCTACACTAAGATCGTCCGGTTCCTTCAAAGAAACATTTCACATTGCGAGAAATGGCATACAAGATTCTGGTAGAGAAAGCTCGACAAAATGTAGTTAATATTTTTTGGCCGCGTTAAAACCTGTGTTACAGTGAACGAAATTATAACATACTAAAAAAAAACTTGAAAATGACCGCGATTTCTAAAAACCTTAAAAAATGTAAAGCATTGCCGTAGGTACCTTGCTACATTGTTGCAAACGCTATTAGCAGTAAATTTAAGTAGAAAGTTCCCTGCCATAAATCTGACTGTGTCATAACTTTTCATTGTACCAAATTTAACTACCTGAAAAGGGCTTTTTTACTAATTGGCGTGAAGAGCAATTTGCAACCTAAAATATTACTGTTTTTTGCATTAATCTTTGTTAGAATTTTTTTCATATTTTTTTACGTCGACTACATTTAAACATTCTTTTTTGGGTACAACTTTCTATTTTTTTGTTTACGTTAAAATGTCACTACAATTGTAAGAATGTTTTTTTGTTTAGGAATACCGTCACCAAGGTATTGGTATTATTTCAGAGTTTTAAGATGAAGATGTTTTACAAAATATATAAGCGGTTCGTTTGATTCTCCAGACGAATTGCAATCTTTGGAAAACATGCGTCGGGTGGGAATTCTGTCCTTATTCTACCGGTATTTCAATGAGAAATGCTCCGGAATATGCTCCGAGGAACTAGCGCCATTGATTTCTTCGACACCTTGACAGTCGGGACACACGCAAAACGCGCACTTAACATTTTTACACGGTTGACATTTGTCACGAGTCAGACTCGTTCTAAAGGCTATTTTAAAAATATGTTATTTTTGAAGATAATATCTATACATTCCCCACACCGAAACGCAAATTATATGAAATTCCCTCGATAGAAAAAAAATCGCGAAATATGCTTCGAAAATTATTATGAACACTTTCATTTCATTTATTTTAGAAGTTATATGGATGAAAAAAATCAGTCTTTCTTTAAATGCTATTTTAGACATTCCTCGTGAGATTTTTGCTCTATTTTAAACGAGTCGTGTTTTGTTAAACATTTTCATCATTTTTCGCTTCAATTTTATCGTTTTAAACATTAGCGCGCTCTTTCTAACATTAGTAATTACATATAGTAATATATTACATATAATACCTCGCTCAAAAAGAAGAACATGGAGGGCCATCTTCTTCTTTTTGAGCGGGGATACGGCGCCTTAAGTGCAATCACTCGGCTTTCCGGCCTCTCTGTTTCCTCCCTCCTACAACATGGGTTGTAGGAGGGAGGAAACAGCATCCCCAAAGATGACATAGGCCCTAAAGGAAATTATTTTCCACAGGACCTACCGTGTGGACTTAATGTAAAAAAATGACCTAGTCCATCATAAATTATCGACAAAAACCTGGGAAACAATTAAAACTAGTACCGTAAACCGGGAAAACAGGATAAAGTGATTTTTGTACCTTAAGATTAACAATAAAAATTAAATGTACCACGGTCCAATTAAACACTAACGTAGTGTAAATTGCGTAATCAAGACTATGGCATACATGCTAAAAAGCAAAACTTTTATAGTGTTTATGCGTTCAGAAAACATTTTTGGTTGTAATTTAAAATGTTTTATTTTGGCAGTCATAATGAATTTGTTAAAATAATGCGTCACTACTAGGTATCTGGAAAACACGCTGAGTGCTTTTAAAAATTCTAACGTAATGTAATATTTTAAGAACAAACGAAACATCTAAATCATTTGCCGGACGTTTTGAGTAATGTGAAAGGTCGTAACATTGTCACAGCAAATGTGGCTAAAAATGTCATACTGATGTTTTTTAATGTTCTTGCGGTTTTTGGTTTGTGCAAAGAAGTCTCCATGAACTATTGTGAAATTTTTATACACGTTTTTGCACTGACCACAGCACTCTTAAAATTTACTTTAGGTACGGATTTTAATAGTTTACATTATTTCAATGATTACTTGCGAGAGGTTTTTTTGTGCGAATTTATCATGAAATAAAAATACATTTTCTTTATTCACTAAATTTGAGGTGGTGGTCGTAGGTATTAGGTATGTAGGTACATTTTTTTTGGTTCATAATTCTAAGATTGCAAAAAATTAAAGACGTTGGGTATATTTTGGTCGAATTTTCGCTTGTCAAATCAAATTTAAACGAAATAAAATATTCAATACTTTTATAACGAAACTAGCTTTTCCCCGCGGCTTCGCTCGCATGGTATTACGGGAAATTACTGTAGCGCTTGCACTTATCAATTATCTCCCCCCCCCCCCCCCACCCCACCCCATCCCTTCCCGCATTTCATATATTAATTCCCTTACATTCAGTTTTCAAACATCTCGCCTACCACCTAAATTTCATAATGCTATAGCTCAAAGAAAAAAAGAATTACTTATCCAATTTTGTTCATTCGTTCGGAATTTATGCGCTTACAAACATTTCGGATGTTTATTTTTATTTAAATATTTGGAAGTTTGTTAATATAATAAAAAAATACTCTATTTATCATTCAGTCCTTATAATCGTTACGAATTATATTTTTAATATAGGAACTCAAATCTGACATTTATTCCAAGCTTGTCCAAAAAAAAAACGAATTCTAATATTTGAATTTTCTGCAGTAGTAGCTGACCAGTAGACTGAGTACCTACCAGCATAGAAAATAAATCAACATTGAAGTAAGCAAAAATATATCAACATTGTTTCCATGGAAAAGATTTTTTTCTGACGTTAGCAAAAACTGGCTTTTGTTAGCGACAGAAAACGTATAACAAATATAATATATTAATATTTATAATTTCATAACGCCAGAGCTTACCATTATATACAACCTGTAGTCTGCGCATATAATTTAGCTTTATATTGGTAAAAGAATTATTAAAGTCTTTATATTGTGTTATGCGTGAAAAGGTCATAAACAAACTCGAGCAGTTTCGCATTTATAATATTAGTATGGATAAGCTATTGAGTTAAACATGGTTTTGTAATATTTGATCATTGAAGACAATAATATTAACCACACTCAAACGAAAAATTTGAAACAGAAAAGACAGAAAAAATTGGTCGCATCTGGAAATCGAACCCAATACGTAAGGATAGCAGCCAAATAATATGCGTTAAGAAAATGGAAATAGTATTAGTAGTACTTAATCAAAGTTTTTTTTTTCCTCAAACTTCGCAAATTCACTTTGTGGCGTCATTATTAATTTAATGAAACAAATAACTTTGTGTACACCACTATTTAATTAACTTAAAATCCTGACGAAGAAAACATTGTTTTCGAAACACGTCGATATTGTTAATTAAAGATTGGTGTACACAAATTTATTTGTTTCATTAAAATAATTTTTTTTTTACGTGAGCTCTACACAGGAGGCCGTGAGGAAATTATTTCTCTCAGGGCCTATGTCATCCTTGGGGATGCTGTGTGCTTTTTAGGGAAAAGGAGGAAAGGAAAAGGTTTTAATGGGTGGATAGGAATGAAGTATAATTCAGTAAAAAAATCTGAAATTTTTCCCGGCACGTCAGAGGTCCTGAATTCAATTCCCAGATGCAACAGAGTATTTTCTGTTTCAAAATTTTCTTTTGAGTGTGCTTAATAATATTGTCTTCAAAGATGAAAATATTCAAATTTATGCTGAAGGATGAACAAAGGAAATATATTATGTAGCCAGAAAAATAAAAATAAAACAATATTATGACATATTATGAAAGTTCTAGGAGTTCAAAAATTTGTTTATCATGTTTTTGCGTCAGCGACAATGCGTTCAAAAGGCCTTTTACAGCCGTCAGCAGCCCAGTTTTCCTTGCCTATTCTAATATGTATTATCTCACTTTAAAAAAGCCATTAAACTTTTTTCTTAGTATAAAGCTCCCGTCCATAGCTTTCACCACAGTCGAAGCTTTTTGAAATGGGTGAGGGTAAAAAACGGAAACGCTTTGTGCCCCATCTGGCGCAAGGCTCTCCGTAAGTTATGGCATTCGTTTGCTAACCGACAGTTTTATTACCCATCCAGTACTGTTGCTAGCTTTGCGAAATGTTATTAAAATAACGTTTCAGGGATAATCTCAAAATAGGCTAAGCCAATTAAGTTTCTTTATGTTTTCTTAACTACGGTTGTAATTAACTCGTTTTTTTTAAATCAAACGCTCGTTACACATCGACGTCCCAAATCAGTTGAAGAAAAAAAAATACATTTCAATAATTTGCACAACTTTAGTATCTTATCTGCTATCTGAGCGTCATTCCATTTCATCACTTCATGTGTAGGCAGAAAGGATCGAATGTAACACAACTCTGTGATGATACACACCTGCTTCATATACGTTTATCATCTTAAACAAACTCTGATCATCATCGACTCTTGATTCAATCGTTCACTCGATTATTGTTTCGATTTACCACATCGCGCCATATCTTCTTAGAGAGTCAAAGAGAAAAAAATTGAATTTATTTTAGGCACTAATTTACAATTTTTCAAAAATCTTTTCAGTATGTTATACCAATTATTTTATCTGGTGCAGTAATATGTGCTTAATAAAGCCAATAAAATATTAATTTAGAATAAACTCTTTCGAATAATATGCACATTGACAAACAGGTATCATGTAAATATTTTCATAATAGACCACCTGTTTACATTACAAGTACCTATTTTTACCGGATTTGGTTATATCTAGAGTGTAAAGCATCCTTCGATAAGAGTGACGTGAAAACAAACTCCTCATTTAGGTCATTTTATAACATCCAAAGCGCAATGATTCTGAATACTGCTTGATAGATAGGGTAAATGTAGGAGAGACGCCACGGGATGAGAGATACACTCATTATAACGTTGAATGTGGTGTAGATACGATGGTTTTTAAAAAACTCTTCGATAAAGGCTGTTTGAACGATAAAAATCAATATCTACATGGCTGTGAAAAAAAACGCCAAAGTTTTACGCCTTTATCTACACTGCCAACACATACTGTCAAGTGTTAGCAAATAATAAAAATGCTGACATCCCCAGCAAATTTAAGGCATAAAAAACCATACCGATAATAGATGCAGCCAATATATTTTAGAATCAGGTCATATCAACTTCTCACCAGGATTCTTCGGAGCACATTGAAGACAATTGTAACGTGTGATTTGAATCTTGGAAAAAATATTTTGTAACGAAAAATATGCTGCTAACTGCTACATTCCTTCTTATTTTGCCTAAAGTGGCTTCACGAAAAGTACTTCCCATACAGCAGCAATTCTGAAAAAAAAAATTCTCTGACAAATCACTTTGGCATCTCACCCACACATTGGAGGAGAGACGCCACGCATGTTTTTAAATATTTTTTATTACTAAAAATCTACGTATGAGAACTTTGATTTTTGTAAAGGATTAGTGTATATATTTGTAATGAAAATAATTCCCTTAATCACCTATTCAAGTGACGTTTTGTCCCTGTAATATTGTAAATCATTAGATACAGCCCGTCTCTTTCTCTCCATCACTATGTACATAAGATGTTGAATTTACCCTCTCACTCTTTCCTTATATTATGTGTTGTCCTTTTCTATATAAGCTCACACAATGTATATTTTTGATCAGTTTAATTTTTATACCCTGAAGATGCTTTTGTAAAGCGAAACCGGTCGTTAGGAGAAAAATTAAATAAATCGTGCGTACAAACAAAATTATTGTGTTAGTCCAATTTAAAAATAATTTCGTTTCATTTAATTGCAAAACCCATTTTTTTGCCATTTTTCCAAAATGGGTAAATCTCTCCTACTTTTACCCCAGGTGTCTCAAAACCGAAACAAAATATTTTTCTATGCTGTTATTGTTTTGTTTCTTATCACCAAATATTACAATCCAATTGTACAATAACAAAAAGTAGAGTTTGTTACAATACTCGTCTCAATGTTAAATTTATGTTTGGCCCTGTGTTACGACTGCCGACTCGCAAATATTTAATGTAAGACAAAATACCGTAGTTTGAATTAAGTTTCCGACCGCTAAGCGTGAGTTACTACACAGCGAGGCTGTGAAGTACCAACGTATTATAAATTAATGTACGCATGGATTTTGCGCGAACAATTGTATGAACAGTGAGATTAATATATTGCGCAAATAATACGCCGTTATAATAATGAAAAATTATTGCTTTCACAGTTTGTTAGAACCCAATCAACGTAGGTATCTAAACAACTAAATCAAAATATTTGATGGTGTAAAATTACTTTTATAAAAAATTTTATAATTTTGGTGAAAAATTATCTTACGGTTGCACCTCTACTTCAAAATAGTTCTACATTAATAACTATTTTGTGATTTATTAATGCGAACCTACCTACTATTACGCGTATATGTAAATTTAGTTGTCAAAATTATTTTTAATATTATTTTTACCTGTCAATTGTGAAGGTGGCAGGAATATTAATGCGGTATTCTCATTATTCTTAATCTCGACAAAAATAAGAAAACAATTCTGATAATAAAAGTTTTTTTATTTAATTTTTATGTGAACGAATAAATATTTTATAACGATTTAAAATATACATTTTCGATTTCCCGTCAAAACGACACGTTCGTTGTTATTCGTGAATTCGGCGGCATTGACGTCACGTAGGTGGTGGGACATGACATTGGCGTTTTCTATTTTTTTTTACATTAGCTCCACACACGAGGCACGGAGAAAAATAATTCCCCCCAGGGCCTCTGTCATCTTTGGGGATGCTGTGTGGAATGTCTTTTTAGGGAAGGAAGGAGAGGAAGTTCCGGGAAGGAAAAGGGTATTAGGGGTATTAGGGTATTAGGGGGTCAGTGTGTCCAGGAGTGACGGACTATATAATCCATCCCTCCCACTGCGGTGCAAGTTGATGTTCCTAGAGAGTACGGCTGGAGAAGTCGAAGGGACCCCCTCAACCACTCTTCTGATCCAGCTTGCCATGCAGCTGGTGGGCAGACGCATTCGCCGCCAAGACCCGGAAAAACCTCACCCCATGAACCTATGTCATAATGATGTTGTAGTCAGTTGGAACCGTTTCGGAATGTGCGGTTTTTCAAATCAATAAAATAAGGAGGAAATATTAAAATTAGATATTTTAGTACAATGATTAGAATCAGGAAAATAAACTTTAAATATTCCACACGTTTTTAACGTTATTCATCGTTTGCGAAAATTCCCCATTACTCTTTATTACAGGATTCTCTACTATAATTCAATATTTAAACTACCTACTTCGTAGGTAGTTTAGTTAAATCTTTATATTAAGAGATTCGCAAATTCACTTCACGTACCTAAGGTTTGGCATTTTTGGAAAAGTTTAGGATTGCATTTATCGCAATAATGTTTTAAAAGAGGGTTAGCTCATTTTTATTGTTTGAAGTAATATCTCCACTGGGATTTAAAGATAGTCCTCCAGTCGCGACATCTTTCTCAAAAATGTCCCGTTAATTAGTACCTACCTAACGTGTTGCTCTCATTCCTCTATTTCTGTAATTCGAGGGGCTTGTGTCTAATGTCTGCCTCCTCATCTTCCCCTTCTCCTTTCCGTATTCCAAGTCTTTGGCGCGAAATTTATCACAATTTATATTCATGACGCAACATGGTTTTAAGGTTATACCTACGTCTGTCCCCTTCCGCCTCAAGGTTTGCCGCGACTATTCTCTCTGTCACTCCAATTAACTTGACGCCATTTCAAGGCTTAGGGCGACATTCTTCTGGGGAACCCGGTACACTAGGACTTCAATAGGGAAGCTTGCAACTTGCAAACTTTCTGCAGAGGCAACCGTGAAACTTTCAAAGGAAATAAAACTAAAAATTAAGAAGAATACTGACGCTTTATTTTACATATATAATGCAACCATGTCGTAATTTATGGCTAAACAATGGATATAAATATTTAAAAAAATACAGAAGTCTATAATTTTTGAAGAAATCTAGTTTTGGGTGAAATGATTAAAAATCAAACTAACCATCACATTATTTTTTCGCGAGGATAGGCAAAGAGGATAAAACTACATACAACTTTGTCTGTGACATATTCCCTGCTCATTCATTATATCTAATGTTTGTTTGTCTTTCAATTCAATTCAATTCAATTCATTTTTATTCTTTTAAAAACATTACAAAATTTCACATTTTAATTCGTTTTTAAAATATATTTGTAACAGTGGTAGATACAAACTATACAAGCATTAATAGAGCTTGCCTTTTAAAGGCAGCTTCACTATCGCTAAATATGTCGATATCCGAATTAATTCTGTTCAACAGCAAAATTGCTCTCCCGACCGGCATGACCATTGGCAAGTTCGTCCTGCAAGCCGGAATATAGAACAGTCTATTCTGTCGGTGGCGAAGATACTCATCTGGAACATAGAAATGAATGCTCTCCATGATAGCTGAGTTTTCAAACTATCCGCGGATCAATCTGAACAAATGCGTAGCAATGCGTACATCCCTTCTGACCCGTAGATAGTTCATTCCGAGCATACCAAAAGAAAGTCGGTAGGATAGAGCCACGGATGTGTAGCCCTAGGATAGTAGCCCTCATGATATACTCCCTCATGTATAGAAATCTTAGAAACTTCTTCTGTCTTTGTTGTCCATGTCGTCTTCGTGCGTCCTGTACTTATTCTTCCACTAACTTGCTCTTATCAAATAGATTGGTACTTACTTACAAAACGTTTTGATGTTCATACTATTGGTCAGATATTGGTCCTGAAAAATTGTCGTTATTTTTTCGTAAAAAAGGATCTAACCACAATTTTTTTCAATTGATCAAAAAATCATCTTCTATTACGAACTCAAAGTACTAAAGATTAATCACACAGTTTTAAAGCCTCTGCTAAATGTTATATTGTTGTCTCGTGTAGTAGCGCGCTATAAATAATTTTCCCCCTTCGAGTCTGTCTCGCGACTGTTTTCTTTAGTTAGATACTGAAGCTGTAAATTAGTTTGCTAAGTTAGTTATGTCTTTGGAAGCATTTCCATAAGTCTATTTCCACGGCAGAATACATCTAATAATATTTAATTATTTGTTTAGAGAAGATTACTTTTAAAGTAAATTTTTAATCCATTCCCTCTCTAGTTTTGGCAATTAAAATAATTTCTACAAATCGCCACCACCTAACTTTTTTTGCAACGTGTAAATTGATAATGCAGATTTTGTTGTCTAAGTTACAATTAGTTTTTTTTACAAAGGATGTAGACACATCGTTTTGACTTATCTTTGGTCGTTTATTCCGTGTTTGAAAACAAAAAATAATATTATAATATTTGCTTTTATTTTTAATGCTTATTATATCGAATTATTTTGGGGTATTTCATGATGCCGTACTTATTTTATGAAAATAAATG
This sequence comes from Glyphotaelius pellucidus, assembly GCA_936435175.1. Classification (NCBI taxonomy): domain Eukaryota; kingdom Metazoa; phylum Arthropoda; class Insecta; order Trichoptera; family Limnephilidae; genus Glyphotaelius; species Glyphotaelius pellucidus. Next base: position 5,475,885 of record OW386552.1, on the reverse strand, counting down.
CTCACAAATTAGGTAATGAAAACCTAATAATGAAAAAGATTTCAATCAACTCTTATGCTAAAATGAGAATGTTTGAACAGTTTTGGAACAGAAATATTTTAACTTTATAAAAATCGCTTAGTTTTCGTATTATAATAAGATGTTCCTTAGATCGATTTCATTAAAAAGCTAGAAAATAGAAAAATTAAGACAGTGTATCAAGATGTTAGGAAAGGCCTCATGAAAATATTATTGGTGTAATTTTTTTCTCGAACAGCTCACTTTTAAACAACTACTTTTTCTACAAAAAAATTTGGCGAATAAGTTTGTACATATTAGGTAAATAACTTATTCAGCTAGGTTATTAGGGTAATTTGCCAATGTACATTATACATACAGCCTTAGTGGACCAATAGCTTCCTTTAGATAAATAGATTTCAGAATTGTTGTGGGGAAGAAACCAATTTGTCTGATTGCTTCATGTTCTCATGTCATTTAGATATCAATAAATTTATCCGAAAGCCCGCCCCTGCCTTGGGCCGTGTCATCGGGAGATAGTTTTTTGGATATTTATTGAATTTGCTTGAAGAAATATGTATTGCAGGAAATATCGGCAGGTTAAAAGCATGAAAGAAAATACTATAATTTTTAAATTAAATATATCAATTTAAAATCGTTATCAATTTGTGGATGTTAATTGACTTCTACTATAACTACTCGTTTTATTAGTTAGTTTACTAGCTTTGTTACTGGGAAAACGTCATAGCAAGAGCTTTGTTATAATCAAAAATTGTGAAAGAAAAAGCTGTCAAGTTTTTATGTCTCCTGAACTAGGCATTCCAGAATCTTTGCTGCTTCTGAAATAACAAAACACAGCTTTTCTGCTACATAATTAAGATTGGCTTATCCTTTGGGAATGTAAATGTAATTACCTCGGTAACTAATTTTCTATTAGGAGTAATTGAAAATAAGATTCGATTCCTGGCCGCCTCGCCGCAATGAGCTCGTGACTTTCCTTTTAAGTTCGCTAAACAAACTTTAGCGAGTAGACTCGATACAATCACCGTTGCTAGCTGCTGCCTTGTCTCCGCTTCCCTCTTGCTTCGTCTGGTCCGACCATGAACCGGCGAAGGAGGGAAAAAAGCAAAGTAAATATCGGAAAGCCATTCCCAGTGATTCTATTAGATTGAGTGAGAGCAAAGTGCTACTTGCAATGGTTGTTACAGTGCGTTTCCAACAGGGCTGCGGGATTTTCTGAATATGTAATCAGATAGACCTCTATGAAAACCTGTTCTCCCGGGTGAATTTCACTAAATTAATATTGAAAAACCTCTTCTTTCACCCTTGTATTTTAAGGTTTTGCATTTTTTTGGCAAGCGTTCTGCGGTAAAAGGGATAAAAGCTTTTTAGAGATCACTTAAGAATATTGTTTTTATTGTTTTGTATTCAATTTATAAAAGTAACACGCTTATTTTAATGCGTGTAAGAGAGTTTTTTTTCTCGTTTGTTTTCAAAACCATTGCCTATATAAAATGAACATTATTCAAGCAAAAAATGAAATTTTTTCTAAAGCACAAAAAACATTCGCATGGTGTGTTTTCAATGCTGTATGCATGGCATCACGACTTATAACCATTTAATTTTTTTTTATTGTGAAAACCACACAAGAGTCCTAACTGCTCCCAACCATCTGGAGCCAGTGATACCATGTCATCCCCGATCGGGGTATGTTTTGAAACTGAAGGTAACCTCTCAGGTAAATTTGATTATGTTTATTTTCTGCCTGTAAGAGTATAAAAATAAGAATGTACCTGCATTTTTAGGCATTTTTGTGTTCATTATCTGTTGCGTTCTGTATCAGTGATCAATGAACCAGTGAATACAATTTTTACCCATAAGTTATTATAATTGTCTAGTCTGTATTTAGAAGTAAGGTTATAGAAATATATTGTAAATTTGTACAATCCCCTCGAAGTCCGATTTTTTCACAAAAACGGCACTACACAAATCATTTATATAATTATTAATGTGGAGGGAAAGGAGATGAGGGGGAAGAAAGTGGAGAAGCTGTACATATTTGGTCACCAAATGCGGCTAAAGCCATTTCAAGCAACTAACGTTTCTATTTTGAATGGTGGTTTTACACCAGGGTCATGCAGAGATTAACTTCCACTCAGAAGTAATAATATTTTTACTAGATATCATAAAACACTACCTTGTTTAAAGAAAAAAAAATCATTTTAAATCTGGGACGATGCTTGGCAGTGTTTTCAAAGTCAATAAAATAAATTTATTGTTTATCAGCACAAATGTATGTTTCTCATAAGATGGCAACTGGGATTGTACTATCCTCCCAGTCCTGCTGGATTAAATTAAATATTAACTAAATCAAATAAAAAAAGTATTCGATAGAATTTTTTCGCTTTGTCATTGTCAATGTGCGTATAATAATAGATAAAAAATAAATTTATTATATTCACGGTCAATATTGCAATGTCCAATTCATAAATGTCCACATGTCTGAATTCCCTCCAATGAGCTGAAATATCCAAGATTGTAGAAGTTAAATAAAATAACTTTGGTTAAGTGAATATTTGCACCCCATCCGTGGTATTTTACTGAACGAGGGAGCGATACAAGCAACTGCCTCACGTACGCAGAAGTACCGAGAAGCACAGGGTAGAATATAATCTTATTGCCAATCGGGGTTAGAGGTTAGGCTAAAAGGATCCGCTTTCTTCCTTACTATCCACAGCGAGAATTCATCGCAAAATGAGCAAGTAAAATAACTGAACTGAGTTAAATTGTTAGACTAACCATGAGACCTGCTTTTCGCGACAGAGTTTAAGTTATGCGCTTTTTATGTGAACGCCGAATTTTATGATTATCTTAGTCTTGAACTGGTTTGCTTATTTGACACAAAAAATGCAACAAATCTCACTTCTTTTCGTGGTTTGAATATTGTTTTCTTATTAAGAAAATTTACTAAATTGTTGGAATAACTAGCTCTATTCTTGAGTCACTTTTATCATTACGACGCCATTTTATATAGAGTTAACGATTGTTTAATTCATTTTCATGCACTATTGCAAATAATGCACTGTTATGTTATAGATACACTTGATAGTCATGTCTCCCTGGTTTATTCGCAACGCAATACATTTGATAAGTGTAATGTGGTTGCTAATAAAATACATGAAGCAAATCTGAATGGCAGAATAAGGGGAAGACACGGAACGATCAAGTGCTCCAGTTACTTGACTCGGGCCATGTTAAGAGTCACAATAATAGATAATAATAATTGAATAATTTGTGAAGCGCTGTTTTTGTGAAAAATCACTCCAAGGACGTTGCACAATTTATTATGATTTTTAAGTCTCTATCCTATTGTATTATTTACAAATAGACACAGAAAACATACTTACCTGGTCTGGTCACTTACACAGACAGTTATTTTTGGAAGAAATACGCCTTTGTGGAGGACACTATATTTAAAACACTGGACATTGCATGATTTTATATTTGCTACCCCCATCACTGTTGATATTAATGAGAAGATTAGTACCAAAAGTAGAGTTGATATTTATTTTGAAAGACCAAAGAATTCAGGACCTTTGAGGTTTGAAGAATTTTTCTGAAATGACCTTTAGGCAATTAGTTATTTACAATGTCGAGGGCTGTGGAGGTGAAGGTGAAAGTTTTGAAGAAGACTTCGAATGAGATGATGTATAAACGTGAATGAGGCAATGAATCTGCTACCCCTGCGAGAAAACAGCGTGATGGTTACTTAGTTAGTAAAACACTTTATAGACCTTCAAAGATCCTTTTATAATCAAAATCAATTTAGAAAACTCCAACGCGTCGTCGGTCTGCCAATTGGTAGTTAGATATTCCTTTTTTTAAAGTTGAACCGGGGCTTGTTTTTCGGTTCATTTGACCTCAACCGGGGGTTAGTTACACCCCTCTATTTCCCGAGATTGATTTCAATCCAATTTGGACAATTTCCGCTTTACTTCCGGATCCGTGATATAGGCGAGGCTAATGCGATAATGCGGGATATATGGGATATGGGATGTGGAATGTGGGATGTGGCCGGCGTCGGACTGCGGGGACCAGCGACCTGAAAGGGAATTAAGCATTCAGGGCAATCGAATTAAAATCTTCACCAATCTGGCGGTACGTGAAAGAAAGGAAAATATTACAGCGCAGCGCCCTTAAGGCGATTTTTTCACAAAAACGGAGCTGTGGAAATTATACAATTATTATTACTAGTGTTCGTCCAATGGTCGAAATTCGACCTTAATTGTAATGTTTTTTTATGTATTTTTTATTCATAATTTGATTTAATATTATATTGAGTGAGCGGTATTTTTATGGTTATGTTTGACATTTGACATTCAGTAAGACCATAGACAAACTGACCATAGACTTTAACAATAAGCAATAGAGTAAAGATGCGTGTGTGTGTGTCAAATACATGGTAGTGTGTGTAATGTTTTTTTTAATTGATTTAATGTATTTTTATGCAAAATTTAAAAAAAATATTAGCATTCTGCACTTCTCCTCTATATAAACTATAAGTGTGCGAAATTTCATACTCCTCCGTCCGCGCAATTTTCGTAAAAAAGGGTACAAAGTTTTGCTTCACGTATTAATATATTGATGATGATAAGTTTTAATGACCAATCCAAATCTCGTAGAAAGTTCAGTAGATACGTCTATTGAGTTCAGAGTCCTCAAATACAATGTAAAAAACCTCTTTTTAGTGACTAGAAGAACAATTAGTAGTGCTATAAAAAACTTAAAATTTCAAAAAATCTTATACATCTTTCCACTACTTAGTTCCTAATAGTACGTATATGTAAGTTTTAGCCTGTATTTGCTAGAAATTTCAACACGGTGGTTAAAAATAAGGTTATTCTGAATTTGAAGCATATTTGTTGACAATTGACGATTGACATATTTGTGACTTTTTACCAAAACCGGTTGCGTTTTGTCAGAAATAGATGAAAGCATAATTAACAAAGTTACGGTCTTTGATGGAAGTAGATGATTTTAAATACATTTTATAAATAAATCAAAGACCTGAAGTTGGTAGAGGTTTCAACAACAGTTATTGTGAAACACTTCTGTAAATTTTAAACAATAAAAATCATTTTAACCAGCCACAAGCTCATGAATAATTTGGCAATAAACAAACTTGGGATTATTTCAATGAATTTTCGCACTTAAATTATTGCGGAAAATAACACATTAATAACTGCATCCTATACCAATGACATACCTACGTAAACCTTTTTTGCAGTTTGCACATAATAAAAGTGCAGCCGAATTTACGAGGCTCTGTCGATTTTTTCCGGCAATTTTCGGACGGCATAAATTCCTGGGCTTTGACAAACAACTCTTTGTGTATGGAGAAAAATGGAAATAAATTACCCCGCTCGCGAAAATCGGTACAATAGAATGACGGAAGTGTTGTTTGGAAAACAAATACCATCTCGTAAAATAATGTGTTATGTGTTTCTCGCCTTCGGAGTGAAATAATTTATTTCATCCTTTCTATGTAAAATTGAATGAATAACCCAATTTCAATATTTAAAAGCAGAAATGAAGGATCCTTTCTGAAAAATAAAAATGGTACGAGTTTCAACTTCAAATCATTTATACCTGTTTTCTAATTTACAGATCTTTTTTGGTAAGGGAATTTCATGCCAACTCTATTATTTAATCTGGTAACTTTGCCATCACGAGCTATTGGACTATTATCAATTGTTCTTTAAAAGTAAAAATAATTGTGAACAATATTCAAAAGTCATTAGGTAAGACTTAAAATTATTTATTCAACATATGACTTCCCGAAATTTAAAATAATTAATTATTCGGTATTTTTTCGTTTTTCGGAACAACTCATGTAGGTCTCATAGAAATCGTTGTGTCTCCCTTGCTATCATACTTAGAAATATGATCTAAACGGTCTAAGACAAAAAAAAACACCACATGATATTCAAATCTAAAAATTATAAAAAACTTACACCGTTATGAACAACAGCAATTAAAAAAATGTTTAAGTTTTGGGAATTTTTCATTAATTATTTTAACATGGTACGACAAAAAAGTGAGTTGACAACATTTATAATAAATTTATTTGCTTAATAAAATATGTATGTGTGTTTTTAAAAACGTAAGGTGAGCCATTTTTAATGTTTGAATTCAACAAACTTATGTTTGTATTCAACATTTCTTATGTTTGTATTCAACAAACTTTTATATTTCAAAAATTATTTATTTAGAATTTTAAAATTTAAAAAGCGTATTTCATCACCATTAGGAACAGTTTTTAGTTTTTGGATGCGCTCAGAAATATTACATTTATTTTGGATTTTATTGTACAGCCGAAATATTTTGACCGTCCGACAAAATAGGCCCGAGGCCTGAGGGGTTAAACAAGAAAATGAGATTTTATTAAAAAAAAATTTGAAATTTAATCCGAAGTCGGGTCCTTGCTAAGTTGGTAGGTTAGGTAGGTAAAAAAATTGCTATAAATAATAAATTACGTGAAAAAAGCAAGTCAAAATCACAGATCAAAATGAACAGTTTTGGAGTTCATAAAAAATTGAGGGTGATGAGAATGATAAATGTTTTCACTGCGTTAATTAATCATTGCGAGGCATGTACACTTCACAGTGCAATGTACAGCCTTCACTATATTTCTAATTGTCACCCTCTTTAGTTTACCCGTGCAATTAGCGACACCTAAAACAGCCCTCCCACCCCAACACAAATACCACCCCCTCCGAACATTGCCCACTAAATTAACTGTCTCGCACTCTCTCAAAATGGCGGATCGTGCCGGCAGGGAGGATAAATGAAACCAACCCCCGATGCCAAAGGGCGCAAGATGTCGCTACTGGTTTGTCTCGTAAATCAGAATGCTACACAAACACATTTATTATAATAATAGCTTCACACACCTACACCTACCTTCATTTACCTACCAACTAACTAACATTTATCGTAACGCATATCTATTATAGTATATGGGTTCAAAGATGCATGAAAATTTCTTTGTAAGCCTTAATTTTTAAATTAGTTTTCTGTGAAACATTACTCTTGTGCACTTTGTTCAACGAAGGGATAAATCATTTAAAATGAACATGATTTTTAGATTTTCACTGAATTTGAAAAACTCATCGAATTTGACAGTTAATTTTTGAGTCGTGTGAAAGTTCTATTCAAGTTCTGAAATTATTTCAGTCCTGTGAAGTATCTGGCCCGTAAAGGAATTAGCAATTTAATTGAACTTTTTCAGAACTTGAGAATTACTTTGAAACTTGCTGAATTTCATCGTTTAAATTCTGTGAAACTGGCTCTAAGCATTATAAAATAATCATATCTGGAACCTAGTAAAAGACATCTTTATCAAAACTCTCCCAAATAAAAGTAATTTGATTCTAAACAATACATCTTTTTGAATTTATGAAATAAACTGCAAACCAATAAAATTATTTTAGCAATAATTTTATTAATATTGATAGCATAGTTTTGTAACAGAATCTTACTTTTGTACCTCTTGTAATTTTAATTTTACTATTATATATTTTGTGAACGGTATTAATTAATTTGCAGTGATTTCTTGCAACGTTGTTTCCTTCGTGAGCTATGTAAAATCTCGAATTGTAATATATATTTTAATGAAGACAATATTAACAAGGCTCAATCGAAAATCTGAAACCGAAGAACCAGAAAGAGATACGATCACATCTAACAATTGAACCCAGACTCCAACTCCAGAACCCTGACCCAGACTCCAGAACCCAACTCGCCCTGGAAAGGCAAAGATCCTGAGTAAGCTGGGGCAAGGCCAAGGCAAAAGGTACTGAGTTCGATCCTAGATGATATCTTTTCTGATATATCTGTTTCAGATTTTCGATTGAGTGTCGGTAATATTGTCTTCATTATTTAAATAATATTTATTTTTTCGTTCGATTTTTTTTTGTGTGTTGAGGAGTTGACACTTTGGCGAAAGACTTATGGGTACTTATAAAATATCAGATTCATGTAATAATAATAATAATAATAATAATTGGATAATTTGTAGAGCGCCGTTTTTGTGAAAAATCACCTCAAGGGCGCTGTACAGCTTATGTAATTTATAGTCAAAATCTAATTTGTAAGAATGGCAATGGATGAAACTGATTTATTTTAATTTAAAATGATTTATTTTGGTGTATTTTATTTAGATACTATCTGCATACAGTCGAACGTGTCTACCCAATTGTAATTGAACCTAAGGATTTATCTCCTAGCAGAATGTCCGGGTAGGAAACGGCTATTTTATGTCCTAGTTTTTTCGGCGAGTCAACTAATTTTCTACCATTTTCCACAGAATTTTTAGACCAGAAGCGACTCGGGGAATGCCCGAATTACGAACATGGCTTTTCAATAAACATAACTTAGACCGGGCACTTGTAAATTTCGCCAAGTTAATATATTAACTACCTACCTACCTCCTTTATTTAGAGAGGATTGAATAAAGGCGGAACTAACTAAATTCGATTACGAACTGTTCGCAGGGAGTTAAATTAACTGGACGGAAAATTTTTCGTCAATAAATTGGAAAAAAGTAATTCTCCAAAGACTTTGTAAAAATGGAATCAATGACAATACAAAACAGTGATAAAATAGAACATTGGATTGTTTTATTTTACAACGCCGTGTTTTGTCTTATTATCCTAGAAATGAGTCATTCGATGAGACCTTATCGTTTGATCACAGGAGACCAAGTTTGTCGTAACTCACGTAGGTCTAATATAAATCGTTGTGTCTCTCTTACTATCATGATGAGAAATATGATCTAAACAGTGTTTGCAAGAGAAAACTTCACGCTTTATATTCAAATCTAGAATTTAACTATAGAAAAAATTAAATGTGCACCTTTATGAAACAAAATTTCCGAAATTTGAGAAAATTATATAAAATTTCTAGATTTTTTTATAAGACGACAAAAATGTGAGGTGATAAAAACCTTTAAAATATATTTGCCTAATTAAATATGTGTGTATTTTTTTGTTTTCGTTATCAGTAATTTCAGTTGGGAAAAAGGTAAGATGAGCCGTAATTAAAACTTTTTTATGTTTGTATTAAGAATATTAATATTTCAAAAATTATATTTTTATATCTAATAATGAAATTTTTAAGAGTATATTATCACCATTCAAACACTGTTTTCAGTTTTCAGATATGTTCGGAAATATTTAATTTATTTGGATTTTATTGCAAAGCGGAATTATTTTGACCTTCTGAAAAATACGGCCGATTTCTGAGGGGAAATGTAATTTTTTAAGAATATACACTATATTTTTTATCGTCATTAAATTTGATTTGTTTAGTAGTTATAGATTGGTAACGCTTTCGAAAATCCCCTCACGAAGTTGTGCGAATTCGAACTGTTTTTTAGAAGAAATATACTGGCAAAAATGCTCTTCTTTAATTAAGCGTCGGTTTAAATCATTCGCACATGGCGATGTTTCGCTTTTAATTGAACGAAATGGGGGATGAAAGAGTTGAATTGGCTTATACAATTCATTATTAAGCTTGGTGTATGGAAATTAATCAATGCTTACATAAAAAAAAAACGAAGGAAAAATAAAATTTTCTCGCGTATTTTTCTTTGAAAAAGAAATACGTTTGCGTGCATTTTCATTGCTTTGTGGCTGTTTATTATCTTTTAGATTACCAAGTTTTAAAAATATTCATCGTTATAAACAGATACTAAAGCCAAACATGGTTATAAATGTTCACCAGTTTGTATCGATATTGATAAACCGCAAAAACTTTTTCATAACGCCATTTTCCCTGTTTTGATTACGGCCAAAACTTTGGTAATAAATGTTGTTTATTTTCGATGCTAAAATGTGGGTATTGATCGGCCTATTTCAAAATACTTGGGAAGGATAAAACGTTCATACGAAATATCTTATTAGGAGTAAACCCGATTATTAACCTATACTCCCACTTTCATATTTTTTGCTTTCATTTTGAAAAGACTTTTATGTTTTTATGTCCATCCATTAAATTCAGAAATGATAGGTACCTACCTTCAGATAATAATAATAATAATATTTGGATGATTTATATAGCGCCGTTTTTGTGAAAAATCACCTCAAGGGCGATGTACAAACTTACAATACATTTCTAAAATCTAGAAAAACTACAAACTAGACAAACAATTAAAAACAACTTATGGCTAAAAGTTGCATCCACCGGTTCAGACGAAAATATATGTACAATGTCTCGACCAGTGAACGCTATGCTTCCTAAAAATGTATACAGGACCATACTTACCTGGGAGGTCGCTTGAAATTGAGATAATCGAATCCATAATGTCAAAAACATTTCACCTTCATCTTCACAACCGGTTAAATTGTAAATAACGAATTGGGTAAAAATGTAGGCAAATAAAAAGTTGTAAGCTTTTTAAAGTCATTTCATAAAAATTCTCCAGCCCTAAAGATTCCTAATTCTCCAGACTTTCAGTGTATTTCCACTATTAATAATAATAGTAATTGGATAATTTGTAGAGCGCCGTTTTTGTGGAAAATCTAATCTAAAATGTGATGATAAGTGACAGGGACGGGGGGGGGGGGGGGGGGTAAAAAAAATCATAAAATTCGTGTGACGTAATTTATGGATGGCCCCCAAGGGCACTGTGCAATTTATTAAGAATTCTCAGGCTCTACCTAATTTTACTGTTTACCAATAGATCGGAAGTGACCTGCCAGGTTAGTATGTTTTCTGTATCTGTTTGTAAATAATAAAATTGGATCGAAACTAAGAAAGCACAATGAATGGTACAGCGCTCTTGAGGTGATTTTTGACAAAAACGGCGCTCTACAAATTATGCAATTAATATTATTATTACGCAAAATTCGAATTTTAAGAACTACTTTAAAAATTATTCGACACAAACAAAGATTTAAATTTAATAAAAACAAATAACTTTGTGTACACCACTATTTAATTAACAATATCAACATGTTTCGAAAACTATGTTTACTTCGTAAGGATAGCAAGTTAATAACTTAATTTAATTTAATAATTTAAGATTTAAATAATTTTTGTTATTTCAGGTTGGTATATAATTATACATTTTTATCTAGGTTTCCTACCCGAAGTGTTGCCAGATCAATTAAATAATATTTGCCAATTTTTTGCAAATTTTTTAAGTTACATTATTACATTAGGTTGGTAGGCAGGGTAGGTCCCAGTGTTGCCAGATCACGCAATCTCCTGGAGATAAGATTGCTTTCCAGGCCGGTCGGCCGATTGTTACATTATAATAGGCCGCCCCGGGCCTCCAACCGGCCGCCCCGCTCCACGAACCGGCCGACCGGTTCGTATTTACTGCGCCCATAGGACCCATTACTCACATGACAAATATCAAATATTATTTACTGGTCTGTGCGTGCATTAACGCCATTGGACGCTAGCGTTCGATACAATACCTATACCTAGATGGGTAGCAAGTAGCAAGCAAGGTATATAAATATATTATTATAGTTATATGTTCGTAGTCATGCAGCCAATAATTTAAGCATGAAATACCATCAATCATCGATGTATTATGTTAAATGCTTTGATTTTTACATTAGATAAAATCGATCAGCAAAAAAGGTACCAGAAACATAAGTTCTTATTTGAGAGGTTAATTAATGTTTAAAGTCAATGTGTCCATTTTATAAGCAAAACTAAATTCATTATCTAATGACATTATAAAATTTATTGCTGTCCTGTTTTTGTGAGAAGTTAACTCAAAGGCGCTCTAAAATAAATTAGTCAAAATACTTTAAGAAACTATTAAATTATGTTCATACCTAATCTTTCTTACAAACTATCACCTTTATAACTTACAGCTAGACACTTATGTACCTATGTTTTAGGTCTGATTACTAAAACTTGTCAGACAAATAATATAAGATACCTATATTGAATTCAAATATTTTTATTATTTTAAAAAAATTACAAAATTTCACTAAAACATTTTAAAATACATACGTTTAGAAAAAACTTTTAAAAGCTTTTAAAAAACATACATTTAGAAAAATATTATCTTAATATTTTTCGACTAGGAGTAGCGAAGTCATATTTTAAAAAACACCTCTAATTTTTTGCATTTAATCTGTCTGAAAATTTGGTTTTAGGTATGTACCGTTTCCGTTTCAAGATGAGAGCCATTTTAATGTTTCAGTAAAGATTCTTTTTTCAAATGCGAAACCATCGTTTTGGCTTATACTTTTTCATTCGATTTTTTTTTCATTATAACAGCAACCTGCCGGAAGAAATTTTGAAAAAAGAATTATTGACGTTTCTTTAGACCAAATTGTGTAATTTTTTTTTAAGTTACATAAAATTATGGTTTATGGGATATCTTAAGTATCTACTAAAAAATCTTATGTTTGAAGAGGAAATTTAGGTTTTGATTAATGTAAGAGAAAGTTTAAAATTGAGGGGTAAACTGTTCACAAAACTATTAGTAGTTAGCACGGGTCATTATTTGACAGAGTAGAACCAACTTATGAACAAGGCGGTCACCGGATAACTCAGAATGAAGTCAACTCAACACCTCTATGAAAAATCACTAAAAATGAAAAAAATACATAAAAAAATGATTAAGCCGCCGCACCCCGAATTTCTACCGATTTCTTACATATCTCCCTTAAAAATTTGAAGTTTTTAAGCTCTTAAAAAAATGTATGTTATTTTTGAAGATAATAATATCTAGACGTTCCCCACGCCGAAACGCAAATAATATGAAATTCCCTAGTTAAAAAAAAATTGCAAAGTATGCTCCGAAAAAGATTATAAACACGTTCATTTCACTTATTTTAGAAGTTATAAGTATTAAAAAATTCACAGTGTTTTTTAAATGCTATTTTAGATGTACCCCACGAGATTTTTACTCTATTTTAAACGGGTCGTGTTTTATTAAACATTTTCAAAATTTTCGCTTCAATTTTATCATTTTAAACATTAGCGCGCTCTCTCCAACAATCGTAATTACATCATCTCCATCTTCTTCTTTTTGAGAGGGTGTACAGCGCCTTAAATAGCTTACGTTAGGTTAGGTTAGGTTACGTTGGGTAAGGTTACGTTAAGTTAGGTTATGGGTTAATTTTTCTATCGAACAGTTCATCAAAATAAAATTTCCATTACTCATTATTACTGAGCTAAACAAACACCTAATAACATTATTATGAAACATGCGATGGTAGAAAAATTACAGAATAACATTATTAAACGATGAATTCAATACGAGCATCATTCACGTTATCAAGTCGCCACTCCACATCCACTAAAAGTGAACGTTAACAACAATATGGCTACTTGAATGTCTTGTTCAATCACAAGATCACAAGGCTTTGTGGGAACACTTTACTTTATCACGTGCTATAAAGTCGTTTACAAGATTAATATATGAATTTCCACAATTATTATTATTATTGTGTGTTTATATTATGCAATAAACCACTGGTCCGGCTTCAAACTGGAATTTGTAGAGTCGTAAAGCAGATTTTATGATGACGCATCTATTTGCACGGCCCGTAGGCTGAAATATTGTGTGATAATGCGATGCGGCGGGTACTTTATATGGCCGCAGCGTCATAAATAAAACATAACAATTGGTTAGAGTATTTCATAATACATAATAAACTGGAAATCCACCAAGTATTTATGAAGTTTTCACCGTTTTGGTGATCGTCAGCACTTTGCTTCCAACTATGCGATGATGTACGAGCTGGGTCATCAGTTAAATTTGCTTACCTGCAGAAAATTATTTATGTGCGCTTATCTTCGGACATCGTTTTCTTAAAACTCGACAAATGCAGATACCTTCTTTTGCGTTACATGAACGATACTAATAATTTTGATGATTATATGTATGGAACCCTTTTTTATGAAAAACACCTCTAGGACGCTGTATAAAATTATAATATATTTTTACAATCTTACTTCTAACTACAGACTAGATAAACCATTATAACAATTTAAGCCACCGCTATCCGAATTTCGACCGATTTCTTACATATCTTCCCTTAAACACTTGAAGTTTTTAGCTCTTAAAAAAATATATGTTATTTTTGAAGAAAATATCTAGATATGTTCCACGCCGAAACGCAAATTATATGAAATTCCCTCCATAGAAAAAAAATCGCAAAGTATGCTCTGAAAATTATTTAAAACAAGTCTATTTCTATTATTTTACAAGTTATATTTGTGAAAAGATTCACAATGTTTCTTTACATGATACTTAATATTCTTTCCACGAGATTTTTGCTCTATTTTAAACGAGTCACGTTTTATTAAGCTTTTTCGCAATTTTCGCTTCAATTTTATCATTGAAAATATTAGCGCGCTCTGTCCAACATTCGTAATTACATATCTCTCCATCTTCTTCTTTTTGCGCCGGGAAGCCTGGCCTTAAGGCTAAAATATAAATGATATAGACTGAATGATTTAGAAATGAGGTCTGTAAGGCTTATGCGTGGTAAAACTATGCACGATCGTGTGAAAAATTTAGAGAAAGAGTAAGATTTTGGGCACTGGATGGTTTGGGTATATAGAGTGGAAGAATGAAGAAAGGAATATAAGGTTGCGTATCGGGACAAAACGCGAAACGACCACGAATTACGTGAAAGGAACGAAGTGACAGCAAGTGGCATTTCGCGCCGTTTGCTGTTGCTTCAATCCTTTCCCATAATTCGTGGTTTTGTTTCGCGTTTTGTTACATGCATGAATACGCAGCCTAAGGAGAATACACGACGCGAATGTGAATGATAGAAGAAGTTGGGGATGCCCGAGGAATACAAGGCACGATCAAGTGAATCAGATACTTGAGTCGGGCCATTTCAAGAGACATAATAAAGAAGTGTATGTATGAATGTCATTGACGCAAGGAGTGAATGCAAATACCGAATTGTTTGGCGGTAAATCCCTCTGCATTTTGGTTATTTTTACACACGGCATTTTGGTTATTTTTTTAATTTTAGAAAAAAAAATCGTTAAACCCAAATTAAGCAGTTTTTCAACAGGGTTTTATTGTTCACTTATACTTTAAGCATACATACATAATATTATTACAACTATACAGATTATCACGATAATTGTTAGTTTAACTTAAAGTATCAATAAAAACGCCTAAATTATAGATATAAAGGTGTCGGAATAACGGTGCTGATAATTTATCCAAAATTTATTACAACTAGTTTTATTCTAAAGGAAGACATAAATTTAATACATTTTTTCGCTCGCTAAGTAAGTTTTTGCGTTCAGATTTAACAATCTACAGGAGTTACTACAGGGCCGCAAATCATCAAGGTGCTAATTCTTTCATTTCTGACTTACCTAAAACCACTACATGATTATTTTTTGCTATTGAAAGACAAGTGGAAACAAAGTGCTCACCACGCATTTAATTTTCGGAATATGGCTTAAAATCATTGAGAGGAAGAATCGGGGCACTTAACTACAGTGGCATATCAATGGGTCAACCATGGAGGGTACTTGGCCTCACGGGGAAACGATGTAATAAATAAAGAAAAATGCATTTATGTGATTTCTTTTTTCGCCACCTTATCGTAAAGATTTGCTGCACCATCTTAGATTTTATGTGTTCCTTGTTATCTGAACAATGCAAATAATTCCGGGAGGTATTTGTAAACTAACTGTGTTGAAATACATAACAATTGACTGCATGGGCTGGTAACGCCATTGACTAGAGTCAGTAGCGAATCATTTAGTAGGCGGCCCCGTCGATTAGGCTTCGTGTTTCGCGCATTTATCTACGCAAGCAAATCGCTCGAGGCGAGTACAAAATAGAAGTTACTTGATTTAACCAGTCATTGCGAGGTAAATTAAATACGATTTTATCAAACATTTCATTAGAAAATCGAAAATTGGCAGAAATATTGATAAATGTAGAATTTGAATACCGGTAGACTCTTGACAAAAATTGACAAGTTTTGTGAAAGGTGAAAATGTTGCTGTATTAAAGACAAGACGTCTTACATCAGTTACATAATATTATCTTTCCAGCAGAAAGTTACGAATTCGACTAATGTGGAATTAAGAACTGTATTCGTTACTTCTTTATAAATAAACCTATTTTATAATTAAATATTTGTAATTTTTAATTATAAAAGACTTTGAATTAAATTATTTTCGTATTTGCCCCTTTTTGTTTGTTTAGAAAATCGGAATACGTACAGAAATAATTTTGCGAATTGAATCAACTAGCCTGAAATCAACGGCCACATAACGCACTGTGATTCGAAAAGAAAGCTTTTTTTAATATTCTGCTCTTGTTTTGTTTGTCAAGTTTGAAGAGCTTCGTGTGAAAAGCTCTCAGCTTTGTGAAATAAACACGCATTGTTTATATTATTTGTTTAAACTTTTGTAGGAAATACCTTATCGTATTTTTGTAAAAAACGAAGAATATGGAAATATTTCGCAATGCCTACTTTATTTTTTTGTTTTACGTAGAAGAATCTTGTTTCTGTGAATAGATGCATGTGAAACAGAATAGTTCGCATGCCCGCTGTTTGCTGTTTGCTGTTTGCTGTAGCTGTTAGCTGCCTATGCCCGCTGCCTACCATTGCACATGGAAATAAAATGTTTGCCTGCGAAAATCAACCGTAAATCTCGAATTTAAATGCTGTTTAGCATACAATAGTGCGCGCTTCCTACTCGTACCTGTTTACTTAGTGGCAGGTACAAAAGTAAACGCTGTTTGCTACTTGTAATGGAAATAAAGCGATAAATCCAACTAATGTGTGCGGCGAAAACACCGCGCAATACACTTGTTCTTAATAAATTAGAAAAAAGCAATGGCCCTTAAAGTTTAACCCAATTTTGAAGACAAATAAATTCATGAAATTATGTATTAAAAAAAATACCAAACAGAACATCGCTATTTTTGTGAAAATAACAATACTCACTTAATAAAATGACCTACCAAAAAACTACCTAACTACGTAGAATTTAAAGCTAAGGTATCTTACAACTCTTTAAATATGACCCTTTAACTTCTTGATCGGTAACGCAAAATTTAAATATTTATTTTCATAATAATTTACTTGCTTTTTGCAAAATGATATTTTTGCAAGTTGTACAATCTTATCAGATATTTTCTTTTTATATATGTTTATAAAAGTAGTATCTATGTAATCTATCATAAGTAGTTTTTCCAGAATGGCTATTGATTAGTGATATGTGAATGAAATGTCAAATATCCTTAAGGTTGATACACAAGAGGTTATTAAGTTTCTCACGACGTGTTGTTTATGCACGAGTAGATACTGAATTAATTGAGACTTATACAAATTTAGAGGACATTTATTCAAAACCTAAACGGAGTTTCGATAATTTTGGTAATCATAACGTAGATACCATATTTTTTTATAAAACAATGGTCAAATGAGTTGAACACAATTTAAATTGTCTAATTACATACTTAAGTAATTTTGATCGTGTTTGAGTGCGCAATGAACATAATTAAATAAAGCTAAGTTTAAAATGGAGGCGTCCCGAACAACCAATCTGAACGCCCGCCCACGGGCAATAGTTGACTGATGCGAATTTACCGTGCGAGTTTTAAACATTCCTACCTGATCCGAGTTCTGCAGCCTGAGTTAGCTTTAAAGCGCGTTTTGATAAAATCTGAATTAAATATTTCTCACGGCTTCTACGTGTCGGGCGATATATTGTTTCGACGTTTAAACTTTTTTCGCCTTCGTAGCTAGTTATAATTGTAACATTTTCACTTCCGACAAAATACACAAAAGTCCAATGTACTTATTAATAGAAAACATAAATGTATTTGTTTGTGTTTCAAATTATATATTCTTTATTTATTTGTCTTTCAAATTATATAGGACATAAAAAATCGATTTTTCACGATTTTAGAGGAAACTTTGGCAATTGTTTTTGAGTTAATGATAAGTATTGGATAACATAATTTTGCCCTACCCACTATGCAAGTATAATGAAATGCAACAAAAAAAAAGAATTATTAAAAAATTGGCTTTAATTTAAACTACGAATGATAAATTTATGCTGGGATACAAATTTGTCGTACATAAATTTAAAATTTATACCCAAAACACGTTTTTTTAAATTTTATTGATTTTATATTTCGTTATGTTAAAATAGCAGATTTCCCAAAAATTGTTGAATTTGCCTCTAATATCATTAAAAATTTAATCCTTTAATTGCCTATATTTTATAATTTTAAACTTAATAAATAAAGTAGAATACATCCAAACTAGATATTAGCTATACCTTTTGATAAAAAATAATGATTCAGTTTGGTTTAGTATTTTGGCCTAATATCCAAATTTAAGTTTTCAATAAAGTATTTTGTGTGTTATGTGGACTCTCTTACCCTTAATTTAAATATACCTATTCGAGAGTACATTTACATTTTTGGTCAAAACATTGTACATATATTTTTTCGTATGAGTGATCAATGAACGTGTGGATGCAATTTTTAGCCACAAGTCGTTTTTAATTGTTTGTCTAGTTTGTAGTTTTCCTAGATTTTAGAAACATATTATAAGTTTATACAGCGCCCTTGTGGTAATTTTTCACAAAAACGGCGCTATACAAATCATCCAAATATTATAAGAGTAACAATTAATTATTTACTTGTAAATTAGTTTTTTGTTCCTAGGAATTTTATATTGTAATCTATTCATGTATATACCATACACGTTGGTTCTGAATGTAAAATATCATATCAGATGCCTAAAGATCTACACGTTCGAGGTCCAAATAATTGTGTTAGTATATCGGCTGTTTTGTTTATAAGCTTCTGGAGGGAACTCGCCCGCAGTGCCTGTGTGTTTTTGGTTATGTGAGGGAAAATCTAATACAAAACCATCAGGAGTTCGTAAGTGGTGGTTTAAAAAATATTAAATTATTTTTATATTTAACATCACTGCTCTTAAGTAAGTTTTAGAATTTATATCTGCATCTGCACTAGACCCAATCATAAAGGCATAGAAAACTATTATAAAATGAATCCATAGGCTGCCTCTTATTACAGACTCGAACGTAATCTTTAATATTATGAATGTGTTTGATGTTCGGCAAATATATGCAAAAACAATTCTCACCCATCTATACACAAATATTCATAAATACTATGAAAAAAGATTAAATACTCGACTTAATACTAGAAACAATAACAAAGACTTACTTCAAATTCCCTTAACTCATACTACTTTTGGTCAACGAAATTTCAAATACCTCGCAACAAGACTTTATAACATTCTTCCAGATTTAATAAAAAACTGTGACTAACAAAAAAATTTCAAAGTTAACATAATAATTTGGATTAAAAGTAATGATAAGGCTTTTGCTGGTGCACTCACCCAAATCCGAAACTTCTAATAGTTGCATTGCATTGTTATGCCGTGTTTCGCTACCTCCTTCTTTAGCCAACGTTTCGAACAGCGTTACAGTTTCCATCATCATCAGGGCAGATGCCCTGCCTCATCTGCCCTGATGATGGACACTGTAACGCTGTCCGAAACGTTGGCTAAAGAAGGAGGTAGCGAAAAACGGCATAACACCCCAAAAATCATAACAAAAATACTTTTTGGCCGTAAAAACCTAAAAACATACTATCTGGATTACAGATTTAAATAACTTTTTTCATGGTTATCATTATTAGTCGTAGGATGTAGGTACCCAGGTCAATAGTTATTAGTTCTCCATTAGGTATTTGCGAGTTATAATAATAATATTTTGATGATTTGTACAGCGCCGTTTTTATGAAAAATCACCTTAAGGGCGCTCAACAAACTTATAATTTATTTCCAACTACAATATTATTATTAAATTATAGATACATAGGTTATTACAAAAATTAGGAATGAGTTCATTCCTTACCCTTGAAGTTTATTTATATGTGCGATATTTCAAAAATATCTCATAAAAATTATTAGTTCTATAAGTATTTCCATTTTATCTTTGTTTTTTCCGTTGTTGATTTACTTTACATGTCCCATTTATTCAAACGGTTGACCATGTCTGCCAAACACGGCACATCCGCTTATTACGTGTATCGAAATATCGATAAATTATGGCGTGTTCATTTGGGCACGATGTTTAATCTGTCCAGCCGCTCTCTACAGGCTCCCTTGTATCCAGCGAGCTCCCACCAATCCCACCCACCCACCCACTACCCCTAGCGAACATACATCCACCCCGCTACCCTTTTTACCGTGTACCGTGTTCCGCATCTTCCCTGGAACGCGGATGTAGGGAATTTGCAAACAAAACAGGTATTGGAAATTAAAAAAAAAAACAGACAAGCACAAAATTAATTCATCGACCGTTTGAGCTGTGTTAACAAAATTATCTTATGACTAGCCTACGCTATTGTAATATTTGGTGAATGTTTCCGCTTTTGAATTATAATATCCCGTGATTTTATATGGGTCTGGCAAATCATGGGATGCTACCATGGATTTTATTGGTAAGTACCTACTTTATCGATTTTCTGAATAATTATTCAAACCAACAACAGTTCCAATTTTGAAAACTACACGTTTTTATATTATTATTTATTTGGTTTTCACCCATTTTAAGGATGATCATTTCTTAAAATTAGTAACATATTTTTAAAATTATATATAAATATTTTTTAAATTACTTTGAAGAAACAATCACTGAATTATAAAATAGGAACCTATGTACATCAATAGTGAGCAATCTTCGCCTTTTAAAAGAAAAGATTTTTTTTTTAAATTAGTAACATTTTTTTTAAAGAAAACTGTGGATCCATGAAATAGACAAACTAATATTAACAAATACAGCAAGTGAAAAAACTACACTTAAATTTGAGTAAAATTTGAGTACATTGACCGTGAATAATTTCACGCAGGAATAACGAATATCACAGTCAACCGAAATCTTTCGTTTGATTATTATTGATTCTTTACACAACTTATAAAATAAAATCAAAATGAACAATATCTGTTCACAGGACTACATATTCTTAGACTTTAATAAAGCTCATTTGCCTCAAAAATTCATCATATAATTAAGTTACCTGTTCATATTTTGTAGGCGTTTATTTGGTTGCATGTTATAATTTATTATAATGACTTGAGAATCTGATTGTTAACTTTGAAATTCTTTTGTTACAGGTAAGACTTCGACATTTAAATAAAGCGGACATCCAAATCACCAATCACAGAAGAGCCATTCACGTAAGTACAAGGTAGTGTTTATTTTAATTTGAGGTAGGTAATTATTACATAACGCGCAGTTAGAAGCTCTGCCTAGTAGTTGAATGGCGGCGGGCTTCAAAACGATACTAAATAATAAAAAGATGTTTCCTACTACTTAGTATACCAGTTGGATAGATTAATTGAGTCATTAATATCAAGTGTAGCGGGTGTTATTCGTATTTTTATACAACTGGGAAGGAGTTCCCCTTCGTGTTAATTCGTAATGGTCAGTAAATTTGATATATGTTCTGGTACATAACTGCCTACTTTTAGTTAGGTACGCTGTTTGAACAATTTGATTCAATATTGTTACCGTGAACTAGATTCTAGTTGAATTAATTTGTTTTGCACCGCAACCCTAAAACAAGTCTCTTGCGCAAACAAATTATTTTAATTCGTGAACCAGATGAAGTTCCCGGCGCTGTCCGGTTTTGATGCAGAGTTTTATTAAAATTAGAGTTAGTAGTTTTTCTCTTATTTTGAACGGCAAGTGTGTCAAATTTCAACAAGAAATATCAACATTTTCTTTAAGGGTTTGAAAAATGAATAGGGCATTTTTGTGAAAATGAATAGGGCAGTGAGCTTCGTCTTGTTTTGAATAGTGTGCAAATTTTCATCAATCTCAAAATAAAGAGAAATAAATTTGTAGGTTATAATACAAACAATAGATTTTTTGAATGCTTATAATTATGTATTTTACATAAGTAGGTAGTTACCTAATCTTCTATTATTTCTACTCATTGGCATGCTTTATTTCTTCTATTCATCAATAATGGTTGTGAGATGCCTTCCAAGGGCGCCCCCGACTCCTTTTTCCTTCCTTTCATCCCTTACCTATTACTTATGCTGAACGTTTATTACTTCTTACATTTATCTTAAATAACTACCTAACTTGCTAACTTCATACATATATTACTACTCTACTAACAGGGCGTATAAAATGAAGAAAAAAAATCGAAGGCAGGTAGATATCTCGACTAATAAAACCCGTAAATGCTTATTCGCCGGCCTCGTTTCACATTAACGGCCCCCGCACAAAGGGTGAGATTTACATTAGAATCCTTAATGTGTCTAGAGTAAACAGGAGGTAACTTTTTACAAGGGGGTAGCAGGCATCTCGACGTCCTAAGAATTAGCACCTCCACAGTTTGCTTATCACGAATTTTCAGGCGCCTTTCCTACCCGCCCGTCGCGGCCGCCGAGCCTCGCTCAATGCATACATTGCTACTCGAGGTCGTAGTAAACCTTTACACAATTTAAGCACTTTACTAACTTATTTGACTGCAAGGATTCTTCAAGCTTTAGAAAATTTAAAAAAAGGTTTTTAACATATCCTTAAGGCGCCTGCAATGGTAGAACCTTTAAACAAATCTGATTTTTTTTAAATAATACATGTATATCCAAACAAATTAGATCCACTGGTTTGTATATTATATTTTATACATCCCCAAACGATTAAAATAACACACAATCTATAGTTTATGAACATAGGTACCAAAACTACTAGTAATTTCTGAAAATATGAAATCAATGTTATAATAATAAATTAAAAATTAATATATTTTTAATTTATTATTTTTAACTTAAAAAATAGTACTACCAACACACAGTCAAGTAAACACGTACCAATAACTTATGTGATTTAATACTAAGCCGCCGCTATCCGAATTTCACTGATTTCTTACATATCTCCCTTAAACATTTGAAGTTTTTAAGCTCTTAAAAAAATATATGTTATTTTTGAAGATAATATCTAGATACGTTTCACGCGGGAACGCAAAATATATGAAATTCCCTCGATAGTAAAAAATTGCAAAATATGCTCCGAAAATTATTTAAAACAAGTCTATTTTTATTATTTTACAAGTTACATTTGTGAAAAAATTCACAATGTTTCTTTAAATGATACTTCAGATACCTTCCACGAGATTTTTGCTCTATTTTAAACGAGTCATGTTTTATTAAGCATTTTCATCATTTTCGCTTCAATTTTATCATGGAAAATATTAGCGCGCTTTGTCCAACATTCGTAATTACATATTTCTCCATCTTCTTCTTTTCGAGAGCGGTTACGGGGCCTTAACGATATTAATTAATAACAAAGCAATACACCAATTTTCACAAAGTTTTTATCTAGTCAAATAGTTTCGGAAACAGGTACTTTCTGCAAGATAATTTTTAGCATTATCAAATAATAAGTTTTCTTAGTATTATACAAAAACGTAGCAAAACCAAACCCTTTTTCCTTTCATTAGACAAATGTGTTTAACGTAAACATAATCGAGTGCAAGGCATATTAAAAATATACAAACAAATCTACTATTTTAAAACTAAAATAACTGTTTTGTTTATTTGGCTTATCATTTTCTTTCCTCTGTGACCACACAGAACAATCGTAGCGAAAACAATATTTATTAAAAATGCACAAATTTATTTGGATATCCGAACCATCCCGTTCGGTCCAACACCTCTGCCTCGAACATAAGTAATAATACAAACATCCCCCTTCTTCCCTGGGGTTGGTATAAATTGCTTTTTGGAAGAAATCGGGAATGGGGAACAGCCTTTGTGGGGTTCCAAAACCTTAGAGACATAAAACGATCGACATTGGCAATATTCTTCATTACCGCTTCACATTATTACGTTTACGATCTTTTGTTATTACTTCTAACACAGTTTACTAGGTCGGTTATGGACCAATGTTTCAATGGAATCGTACAATAAGCGGAACTTTTATTCACCATTCAAATATTATAAATGAGCTTTCGTAGGTTTTACATTAACAATTTATAAAATATTACTACTCGTATCAATCCACTGACCGGAATAATTTCACAATGATAACTATCGTTTAAATTCCCTTTTTACACTAGCCGCCTGTTTTGATTTTTTCCAGAGAAAAGCATCGCATAAAAACCGTTTTTTATTTTATTTTGCAAAGCTTAGGCACAAACGTTTAAATGTTTTACTATCATTTTCTAAAGAATTTAATTAGCTACGTATACAATAAAACCATAACCAAAAATAGAAGATTTTGAACCAAATATCAGTTTTTACAGGCCTGATACTGAATTTTTATTTCAAGCCACGTTTCAATTCTGAATGGTGGTCTTACACCAGCGGCATGTTCTACTCTGGAACATGCCGCAAATATACCATATATTATTTTTAATAAATTAATTGTGAAATACCACAAATTAATCAAATAAAATTTATTTGCGCACGCCGGGTTCAAAACCGCGACCTTCGGATTGTGAGTTGAGAGTCATACCCCTAGACCACGGAGGCCGTGATTTTGCATTGCTTGGTAGTGCATTGGTTTAATCTAAATTGTTACAAATTAAATATACATAATTGAAAGCGTTTTTCTGCTGAACACGCAGCTATCCTAAAAAAGTTTGATTAATTTAAGATATGCGAATATTGTAAAATTTACTATGATTTAAATCTGCTAACATTTATACTTATGTTTTTTAAACAGGTTTCAAAATTAAAATATCTCTTATGAAATGCTTTCGTTTCTATTCTAAGTTGTTCTGGGAATAATGTTTTATCTATCTATCGAATTGGCAACTGGATGTTTCACGTTCCATACACGTTTTAGCCTATCTTTGGATGCATCAGTTGGCCTACTTTAGTCCAATAAAATGAAATTAATTATCAGAAGAATCAGAGCTACAAGCAATTAGAGCCATTTATCGTAATGATATGAGGATTTAAATAGATAATATTATTGAAGAAGAAGATAACACTTATAATCTAAATGAATATATGAAAGAAAACAAGACACAGAAAAACAGAAAAAAAAAAAAACAATGGTCGCAACTGGGACTCGAACCCAGACCTCTCGTCTAACCGGGACGGCGCGTTTTCCAATTTCGCTATTGCCACCTTCTGTCAAACCGTCATATTTGTCAATCTCATATTTCAAATAGACGGTTAGACGAGAGGTCTGGGTTCGAGTCCCAGTTGCGACCATTGTTTTTTTTTTCTGTTTTTCTGTGTCTTGTTTTCTTTCATATATTCATTTAGATTATAAGTGTTATCTTCTTCTTCAATGATATATTACGTTGATGGGAATAACCTTCAAAAGTTATAAAAAAAAGAGAGTTTTCTCATAAAAAATTAGATAATATTATAGAACTTCGATTTTATTTATCGCTTTGTTTTCTTGAGAAAAGATAATATCATTGTTTTCTTAGAGAATAAAGTAAAAAGATCCATTAATCTTAATCCTTGTAACGATTTTTTTTTTCTTAGGCCTTATGTAAATTGTTCGATGACACAAATTCATCATAACAAATTTGAGGAGTTTTAAAGTTGGTATAATTTACACTCGTGAAGAGAAGTCGCAAATCTTACTGAACTAAATAATTTCAAAAATAACTGTTTTTGTGAACCATTTTTCATCATGGTGTATTTTTTCACATTTTCACGAAAAAAAATTCCCATCAGGGAATATGTCATCTTTGGTAGTGCTGTGTGGAGGGCCTTTTGAGGAAAGGAAGGAGATAAAGATCTGGGGAGGAAAAAGTTATGAGGGATGGGTAGAAATCTGATGGTCAGTGTCTCCAGGAGTGACAGACGTATGAATCCATCCCTCCCACTACTGTGCAAGGCGATGGGTCGTAGCTGGTGGGCAGATGTATCCACCGCCAAGACACGGACCTCACCCTGAACCCGGGCACCCTTGCTAAGTCACCAAATGCAGCGAATCACTTGGGGTGACCTATGACCTATGGTGACCTATGTTGGTTATCCAATGAATGTACCCGTACCCGCCTCTCAAATTGTTAAGCTCCTTAAAAATACTGCATTAAAGCCCTCAAAAGCCTTTTCCGGTTCAACATACCATACCTACATACCTTCATATTATTATATCGGTGTTCGATAAAAGTTGATTCCTAAAGAACCCCTTAAGAACCTCTAAACATTATCGTCTCCAGAAAAGTGATGATTTTCATTCAATCAATGAATTTCAAATGCAGATATTTTTTTTTTGTTTTTCTTAAGGTGTAGGTAATAAATAGCAATATTATTTTTTATTATTTGCAATATTATTTTTTTCGTTTTAAAATCATTTTAAACGGAATGTCCAAGTAGGTTTTTTTTATTCACACCCCAAAATGACTTCATAATTTGAAGCAATGATAATTTTAATTCGGCCTCCGCATCATCAGAGGAACGGCCGATTCATTTTGGTTACGGCCCCTAAGAGCGTCGGTGAGGCATCGGGGGTGTCCCGTTAACTTCGGCTGAGTTTAATAACGATTTATTACCTCTTTAGAGTACCGCCTTTGGTCCACCAGGGCCGCGAGACCCTGAACGAGATACACGTACGTAATACCTACCTAGCCGGGTACTTGTCGTGATATCAAAATTAAGTGCTCTGCGTAAGATTTATAAGTAATTATAAGGTTGCGTGTAAGGTTTGAGAAACTGGAGCTTTCGTGTTTTTTTTTTGTAATTATGCCACGCGTGATTTATCAAGCCTATTTTCGACTTAATATTCGTGCGTAAATCAAAAGTTCGTTTTAATTTGTGATCTGTCACTAAACGTAGCTAACCCATTATGACCTCGACCAGTTAAAGATTTTAACAATGCGTCAATAACGAAAGAGATTTTGAAACACATTTCTAACAAAATTCATCCCGCATGAAGTATTTTTCCCCGTACTCAAATAAATTTGTCTTGTAAAATGTAATTCTATTTTGATCTGAATTACATATTCCGGTTCATTTAGCAATGCCGATAATTTAATCTACAACTCATTAATTATTTCAAATCATGTTGATAACAGTTGTTGTCTTCAATGATACGGTAAAACGAGTCGCTACCCATTTTTAAGGCGTGACTTCAAGTCGCTTTTCATTTTCTAATCCGAGTGAAGTTGAAACAAAAATATCTGTTTTAGAGCTTTGTAATATGTAAAGCTATACAGACTTTTCAAAACAATATATGAAAGTACGTTATTATATTAACTTACAGTCCCAACCCAAATTTATATAATACTAGCTTTTCCCCGCGGCTTCGCTCGCATGGTATTACGGGAAATTACTGTAGCGGTTGAACTTATCAATTATCCCCCCTCCTCCCCACCCCACCCCCTCCCGCATTCCATATATTCATTCCCTTACATTCAGTTTTAAAACATCTAGCCTGCCACCTAAATTTCACAAAAAAAAAAGAATTATCCAATTTTGTTCATTCGTTCGGAATTTATGCGCTTACAAACATTTCGGATGTTTCTTTTTAATTAAATATTTGGAAGTTTGTTAATATGATAAAAAAATTACACTATTTATTATTCAGTCTTTATAATCGTTACGAATTATATTTTTAATGTAGGAACTCTTATCTGACATTTATTCCTTGCTTGTCCAAAAAAAACAAAACATATTCTAATATTTGAATTTTCTCGAGCAGTAGCTGACCAAGGGGCTGAGTACCTACCAGCTTAGAGCCCACAAATATATCAACATCGTTTCCATGGAAACGATTTTTTTCTGACGTTAGAAATAACTCGCTTTTGTTAGTGACAGAAAACGTATAACAAATATAATATATTCATATTTTTAATTTCATAACGCCAGAGCTTGCCATCGTGTACAGACTGTAGTCTTTGCATATAATTTAGCTTTCTATTGGTGAATGAATTTTCAAAGTCTTTTCATTAGTTAATGCGTGAAAGCGCCATAAACGAACTCTAGCAGTTTCGCATTTATAATATTAGTATGGATATGGATTATTCATGATATAAGAAATAACATCTAATATTAATAGCAAAAAATTATTTTTTGAATTAATATTTAAGGTGTATGAAGTTTACCTGATACGTATTTTTTTATTATTCTATATTAACACATGGTGAATAATATGAATATATCGAAACCGGTAGCTTATTTTAAAAACTAAGTAATAATGGTAAATTGTAAAGTAAATCTATTGAAAACAATAGAAATTTAAATATATTATGAAATACTGAATATAGAATAACCCTTAGTATAAACCTAATACATACCTAGCGTATCCTAAAGGGACACACTGTACATATTCCTTTTATCCAGCTGTCTGTATATTCAGGAAATTTATTTTTAAATTAATGAAATCAAATAAGTATATAAATTAATAACTATTTAATTAACAATTTCAACATGTTTCAAAAAAGACGTTTTCTTCGTCAGGATAATAAGTTAATTAGTTAAAAAAAATAAAGTTATTTGTTTTCATTAAATTAATAATAACGCCGCAAAGTGAATTTGCAAAGTTTTAATTTAAGAAGTAATTTATTTTAATTATTTAATATTTTTCATGTTTTTACAATCAGTACATTTATATTACATGTTATACAGTGTTTGCAATGAATATAATAATAGTCTTCCTCACCATAAAGAGACAAAGTTTTTGTGTTGGGTGAAAAATATTTCATACCTGGATATCCAATTTATTTTCAAGTCGCAATTGCCTGATTTTGTTTGGAAAAATCATGGGTTCACTATCACGAATATCCATTTGTCAAATTTACTCATAAATAAACCTAACTCTTACTAATAAATGTGTTTAAAATTTTATTAGTAAGTCCCTAAGTATTTATGATTATCCCCTGTGATTACGCGATGGATAATAATATAAATAGATTACTTCAAAAATACACGACAATGGCGCCATTTAACTGCCGTTTGAGATGATATTTCGCAGGAATGGTGCAGTACACATGACCAAAATATTGTTTGTTATTAATAATTGTAATCTTGTTACTAACAATACTAATCTCCATCTATTATTTAGAGAAAACTTAATGCATAATTTGCGCAAGTGTACCTATAAATGACAGCAAAGTTCAAGTTCGTTAGGGCGCCTTCGCAAAAGGCTAGGTAATTCCGCTCAGCATATAAAGTATAAAGCAACGTCTGCCAACAGAGCGCCGCGATACGATCATATTATATTGTGCGCGCGGTGTGAGGAAACAACTCTATCCGAGCCAAACTAGCGGTGAGGCGTGTTGCATACGTAATGCACGCGACGCGACGCGACGACGACGCTTCTAGCGCGGACGCTAAAAGGCGGAGTGTGAATGCGGCTATATTAACGGAAATAATTAAACTATTATAACAGAAAAACGTTATAATCCAATGCAATTTTACAACTATTGAAATAAATCTACATATAAAATGATTTTATTTTGCTTTTTTGTTTTTAGGTTCGATCCTCAGATATTAAAAAAATCAAGTACAGGTATCTTACTTCCTATAGTGATAGCGGAAATTTGAAATTTTGTAAATAAAATAATAATAAAAATCCAAAAATATGTAAAGATAATGGTGACCGGACAACTCGGAATGAAACCAACTCAGAACCATCTCAGTTAAGTCATTTAGAGTGATAAAAAAAATATTTTTTAAAAATTGGTTAAATAGGTTGTGTTAGGTTAGGGTTATCGGCTAATTTTAATATTTTTTTTCATAGCTTTTAATGACTTTTCAAGGAGGTGTTGAGTTGATTTTATTCTCAGTTGGCATGAAACCATAGATAATATGTAAGATATGTCATTTTTTCCGTATTTTTTCTCTTTTTCAGAGGATGTTTTTCTGAAAAATTAAAAATAAATTAATAACCATTGTTGAAAAAATGTAAAAAAAAAGTTTTGTGAAAGATCCATTCAATAATATTTTATAAAAAATCATGTTACAAACTTTCAAAACGATGAGCTCCGGCGTTTTGAAATGTTCACAACGTTCATCAAAGTAAATGTTTTCAGGTATTCACCTTATTTCTACAATGAGCTCCGAAGTTTTTTTCGTCACGTAATATTTAACGATGCAGAAGAGGGTGTGGCGGGTAGGTACCAGTACCTATTTGCATAATGGAAGTAAGAAATTTATACGATTACAAATCGATTAGGTACTGCAATTCACTTGACCCGTTATAACATTGCGCCTCTCATATTTATATGCAAAGGTTTCACTCGGCTCACCTATGTAGATTCATTTGCGGTGGATATTAACGTAGGAGCTATAAATCTCCAAGTTGGAACTAATTTACCCGCTTTCCTCGTACCTATTCACAACCATGCTTACCTACTGCACACCTTCCAATAGAATCTACTGAGGTGTGTAGCGTGTGCCTGTACTATAGAGGTCCCTTCTCACACTGCCACCTACCTAACCAGTGGCGTGTTTTTTGTTTAGATTTTTAGTCCGGGCAACTGAAGAAGTTTTAATGACTTCGATGATATTTAATTATTTTATAAACAGCCAAATTTTAGAATATTTTATGAAGTAAGTGACATTTTGTATGTATCTAGGTACTAATTTAAGAAATGTTAAAATCAACAAAATTAAAAAAATATATATATATAAAAAAGTTACTAAATAATATAACTCATAGAGTTCATATTCATTGTATATTTTTGAATTTTGGCTACAGCAATTAACATTAATCAAAATCTTTACACGATTGCTTACACTTTTGGGCATCATGACTTATGACTAATAAATTAGTGTTTTATTACACCGTATAATCGTGATCGAATTGGCAGAAAAAACATATTTCTAGGCAGGTAGATACTAGGTAACTACCTACATCCAGAATTAAAAATTAATAGTTATAATTCCGAGTTGTTTGGCGGTCCGTCCTCTCTGCCTACCCCTGCGGGGAAAAGGCGTTATGGTTAGTTAGTTAGTTAGTTAGTTAGTTATAATTCCAGCTTAAGAGGAAGTCAAAATCCTAAAATGTATATATTATTATATTCTTAGTTTGTTAAGGCACCAGCTCATGGTGAGAAATTTTTTTTCGTAATATTTTTTATTTCATTTTCTGATAGATGCATTTGTTATGAATGCTCTCACCAAATGTTTTAAAGAAAATCATAGAATTGACAAGTTACAGCATTTTATGTGAAACAGTTTGTCTGTTGAATTATTCTACAGCAAAACGCGTTTTTCTCGAAACTACTTTTTTCAACCTGGTTGACAGCATATTAAAAAAACTATACATCCGATGTAAATGCACCAAGTCTTTAACCATTCAAAAATCCAGTTTCTATGGCACCACCTAGGGATTTTTTTATAAAGGGCCCCCTTCTATTTTTTTTTATAAACGATGAAAATTTTCCAAAAAAACCGGAAAAAAAATTCGTTCGTTCGCCAATTTTTTTTTCTTTCTAGATATCAAAATTCTCATACGTGGTGCCATAAACCTATACATCTAGTTTCTAAATGTATTTAAATTTTTTTTCTATACTTTAGATTCATGTACAAAAATTGTATACAGTCAATATATATATATTGACTATGAGTTTTACAAAAAAAAATTCCATTCGTCGTTTGCTTGAAAATAATTACGAAAAATACACCCTTTTACCGCATACGCACAGTGGGTTGCCCTCTTAATAAATAAAGCATTGAAATATATTATATATTTTTACGGCCCTTGAAGTGATTTTTTTCTAAAACGGCGCTGTAAAAATCATCCGAATGTTATTATTATCATTATTAATGGGCCTGTGGTACCTACTAAAGCAAGTCTAAAGGTTCCTACACAGAGTGTTGGCATTATACGCAGAATGTATAAAGATTCCTTCGTTGCTTCGTTTCCATACAACTCAGTACCGCCATCTTAAGCTTTCCGCGGGACCTAATCTCGGACGCTTTGCTGTGAAGAGGAATATTAAAATTGTAATTTGAATTCATTATGTGGGAGAGAGGCTTAATATGAATGGTGATGTCATACGGCGGGCTCTCCATTAAAAAGCCATTTTTGTTGTGCCATGCACTTGAGATTTTAGTATAAACGTGATTTATTATCGTTTCATACATTTTATTACATAATGGGAAAAAACTCGGATCGGTAGAATGTGATGACAAACTTCGAACATTAAGTAAAGTGATTTTAAATAAATAAAAAAAATCTGCGCAAACAATTTTTTTCTTAGGCAACTTTTTATTTTTATTTTAACATTAACTTCACATAGTAGATTTAATTTATTTATTTAATATAAACGGTACACATAAACATGGATTACTTATCATAAAATCATAGTTAAATAAGAAATAATAAAAAAGAGTACAGCAGTTATTTGTGGCTTTTGATTAAGAAATGTCACCAGAGATACAATTACATATAAATATACAATTACATATAATCTAGGTATAAGCGAGTGTTTCGTATACTCAGTTCGGTTATTGTAGCATTTAAACAGGATTTTAGAACGAGATTCTTTCATGGGTATATTAAATTCAATGAGCTTAGTTAAATCAGGACTGTCTATTCTACCATTTACAATTTTGAACATAAATATTAGATCCCGAGAAAAATTATTTCCCTCAGGGCCTATGTCATCTTTGGGGATGCTGTAGGTTTTAAGAAAAGGAAGGAAGTTCTGTAAAGGTAAGGGATATGAGTAAGAAAGAGATGAATAGCAATGTGAGAGTCAGTATGTTCAAGAGCGTTGGTCTGGTTTTCCTAAAACGATCAAAACATACGTGCTTTTGTTTTGAGTAAGGAAAACGGTTCCATACCAACTGAGAATAAAGTCAACACAACACCTTTCAAAAATCATTAAAAGCTATGAAAAAAAACTAAAATAGCCCATAAATAATCGTAACCTATTTAACCAATTTTTCACATATTTTTTTTCATCACTCTTAATGACTTTTCTGTGGTGATTCTGAGTTAGTTTCATTCTGAGTTCTCCGGTCACCAGGAAATACATAGCTTTTAATCAGCCTAAGAATGTCTTTGAAAGATAACTGAAACAGGCTCAATCTCAAATACATACATTGACTGAAATGTTAAAATTGCTTTAAGGTGATAAAACATATCTATTAATGTATTAAATTAAATAGTTTCAATACATTTCAATATTTTTTTATCCTTACAGAATATTTGATTATCAAGGTTAATTGCGAAAATAAGTATCATTATCTACTATACACAACTAAGAAACTACTTCAATCAAATTTTTGTCTTTTGTGTTCTTGATACACAAAGCTTAGTTGGTGAGTAGGTTGATTCTTGCCTTATAAGTATACCGTTTTCTCATATAATACATAATATCTTAAATTTGCTTTTCCGAAAGCTGCGCCGCCTTTTCGCGTCCACTATTTTGATCGGTCTTTTGATAAGGAAAATTAAGCCATTACGAATAATCGGTCAATCAGCTCGCCATAGGTGTATACACATCATAAAACCACAAGTACCTATACATGTATATACACAGTGCACATTTTACCAGGCAGGCCGATCCACATGTGATAAATAAAATTGGCTAGGTAGGTTTAACCTGGACTTTGTAGATATACTACTTTCAAATATATGGGAAGACATGCAATAAGTACATTATTAGCTTTATAGAGTACCTATATCATAAGTAAACAATCAAACAAGTTATACATATTATTATTAAAACTTATTAATGCCAAAAGCAAACAAAACAATGTTCCAAAAAGGACCATATTACATGGCCATTAAAGTGTTCCTTCCTACCTTCCACAAAACATTAAACAAATACAAGATACACTCAAATTTAAATCATTACTAAAAACATTTCTTCTAAACAAATGTCATTTTACTCTTAATGAATACCTTATGTAAATTAACTCTGTTTATTTTTAGTTTTTATTTCTCATATACTGGTTTGGTTTATAATGTTTGTATTTTTTGGTTAGCTGGAAGAAATAGAATATATCTATAAGCTACGCCTTTTGTACTTGTGTTTTTTTTTGTGCGATAAATGGTTTTTGAATTTGAATTTGAATTTTATAATACAGAAGGTGCGAAAAAATATTATTCTCAATTAATAGGTAGGCGGATATGCCCACCGCCCGGGAACCATTTATTGGATAACCCACTCCTCTGCCACATTCCATGTGGTTCGCTAGGTTTGGTGAGTTTTTTAAGCAGGGGTGCCCTAGTTCAAGAAGTGAGGTTTGTCCAGGTCTTGGCAGTAAAAGCGCATGCCCACTAGTTGTGTGGCGGGCCGCATTTGGAGAGGCTGTTTGAGGGGATCTTACGACCTCTCAAGCCTGACTATTTCGACCTATCGCCTTGTACTACATTAGGAGGAACGGGATCCATCCATCCTGGACACACTAACCCTCAGATTCAAATCCACCTTGTTCCTTCCCTGAACTTCCTCTTCTTTCTTTCCTTAAAAAGACTCTCCACACAGCATCCCCAAAGATGATAAAGGCCCTGTGGGAAAATATTTTCCTCAGTGCCTTCCATGTGGAGCTATTGTAAAAACCCTACCTAACTATTTTTAAATCTTTGATAAATAAAAACACTCTTTTCATAACATTGTCGCATAAAATGTTTACGTAAATATGTCGGAAACCACAAATCGCCCGAATTTTTTTTTGTTTTGAATTGCGTGTCAATATTATGGGCCTCGCAATATATACCTCGTAATTTGGAAGTTTTTTCTTTAATAGTCGAGCTCAAAACACGATTGGGAATTTACTAATACATATTTTATAACTTTGAATAATTTGTGGACCACAATAATAAAAATACACGACAGAAAATATTGCCATTAGAAAACAAGAAAAAAAAATTCATTGATCGAAGAGACCTTTTTGCAGTTCTTTAATAGCGAAATAAAAACAAAAAAACAGTATTTTGTAAAAGGCGTGACTCCAGTATATTAGAATTCGTAATTAAATTCAATGCTTGGATTAATCTCCGACTGAGATATTTATTTGTCCTCTTTGCTTTTCGTTCTTCCTCTTCTCCCCTGAGGAATGTCGCTAGTAATTCTGTTTCCTACCAACTGCTTCGGATTGTATAAAACAACCTAAAGAAGTAGAGTAAATACTTGAATTAACGGGTTGTTGTATACTGTATAGAAGGATGGGGAGGAAGACACCCCATCCTGGGATTATATGTATAAAACAAAACAACCCCTACCCACCCCGAAGGAAAGGAATGTGGAGACAAAATGAAATTCCACTTCGATGAACCGGAGTTTATTGTGTTAAATTGTACCTTGATCTTACATACAGAAGCAATGTTGCAGTTTATCTGAGCGTTATGAAGTGTTTTTCACTTTACTGAGTTTTCAAAGGATAAGAAATGATATACTGTTGTTCACCTGCAATTTATGGGCGACTTAATCCAAGTAACTGCTTAGCAGCAAAGATGTTAGAATTTGTCTTAAAATAATGTTCATATATTGCTTTAATTTTGCGCAAAGTTTTGTGATACAAAGAAAACGTGTGTATAATATTTCTGGCTTAACGATTTTGATTCGTGTGCAATGATATATGAAATATTTGTATCGAACAATTATTAAGTTAAATTGATTTTCAAAGCTCTACATCAGATAATAGAAAAGAATTTTGAAGCTGATAAGGATAATGTTAATCTCTAATTTCAGATGAAAAGAGTTGGCAATATTTAAGGACGTCAAAGCTCACCAATTGAAAGTATTTGCTGCTATAAATGAACATAGAGTTTTCTGCTTGATGGTTTAAATTTAAGTCTAATATTATAGCTTATAAGTAGTTATTTAAATTGCTAAGCTGTGGAGAGTCATAGCTGCACATATCTCTCCTCTCCACTCTCTAGAGAAGCCAACCAAAAGACGTTAGAGAAGTAAATAAGATTCCCAACCGCTTTTTTGTATAAAGTCTGAGCTCCACGATGCTGACTCGCGCATAAACCTTAGATAAGTTTTTGTGCATTTCGTTTCGTATAAGCCATAAGCCACTTTAAAGGGAGTCCACAAAGCTAAATGCATTAGCGAGAGGTATTTAAACAAAGAATACTTTTTTTAATAACGTTTTTATTAAACCTGGTAATAGGAAGTTTAACCTACCCTTATTGAATATGAACAATAACACAATTCAAATAATTCATCATCTAAAATATTTTAAAAACTCTAAGTTAATTGAGGTGGTGTGTTTATCTGGCTTATTTGCAGACTTTCGAAATGCTTTACCAATGATGACTTTGGTAATGATGTTAGAGCACCCCATTTCAATGCGTTTGGTATCTGTTTTTATTGAGAAAAAAAACACTCTCATTCCAGTCTTATCACAACGCCTTCAATATATCAAAATGCAAAACGGCATATAAATAGATAACTACACAAGCATTCAAAATATATCCATATTATGCATATGAAATTCAAATCCTGGCTGATAAATGAGAGGGGTGCTTGAAAGTACCGACATTCGCATTTCGCGGATAAAATTTGCATGTGGGAATATAAAACACCCCGTAGCGAGACATATCGGGAATTAAAATGGTTGGAGATAAGAAAAGATAAATGAAGACAGAGAACGAACTTGAAAGGGACATGAGGCACTTCTACTTATTTCAGTTCTCTCTATGTGCAGACTGCAGATGCGATTATTTTCCTTCTCCATACTGAGTCAAAGTTTGTTTTCTAGTTTCTAGGCAAGAAAAACTTTATCTCATGATGCAAACGTAACTAGATATCTCCCATATCTTAAAAACCAAGCAGAACTTTCAAAATCATTTTTGAATTCATCTAACTATATTCTGTTCAATTTACTAAACTTGTATTCGTGGCGTTCAACAAGGACTGCTTCTAGGTCCATCTTTAATGTATTTAATATGTTTTTCACAATCATTATTTATATTACGCTGGTATTTTTTTAATCTTATTTATTTTACAGTGAACTTCAATCGTAATGTGAACAATATGTATTTCATGATAATATGTTCATACTTTCATTGTATTGTGCAGCTACAGTATGAATGATGTGTACTGTAAATGATTTATATATTATAGGTGTGTTATGAATACATCACTTCTCAACGTTCTGCGCTGAGTTGTTCACGTGTTTATAAATTAAACAAATAGATCAGTACACCTACTATTTATATTTCAATGTTGATGTTTAGTGCTTGACATTTAAAAGCCCTTTAGCTATGCAAATAACGAAACTCATTCTGTATATTACGTACATTAGCTTTAGGGGAAATAGGGTGCTCAGGACTATATTCGATATAATATCTACGTATTACCTTTATACAAGTACAGTCATATAATATGATATCGGTTATTTACGAGTTGGTAAAAGTAAATATATTTTTCAAAGAAACTAAGCGCATTGTAGGTACATAAGGCAACATATTATAAACACAGCGAATAGAATACCCGCGCAAGACTTGGCCCGTCCCGAAGACTTATAGCTCCCCGGCTGCTGAACATACGTCACTAGGGGAGGGGGTGGCTGGAGGGACAGAGAGAGGGAGGAAGTGGGGTGGAGGTAGGGGTCGGGACGCGAAGAGAACTTCTTCAGACGTTGCCAACAATTCATTATACATTCATGAAGCTTTGGTTATCTCAGGAGCTTGTGAATCACGAGCCTTGATTCATGTTGAAAACGCCGGTTTTGGCAAACTCATCTAAAAATTCTTCCATTTTACATAAAAAAATAATTGGTTTTTATTTTTTATATCACATTCTTTACTCAATACCATACTACATAAATTAATTCATAATTATGGTACGGTTACAGAATCAAAATGCTTCGCTAAAATTGTCTTTAATTTTGCACCAAGGCAATTGGAGGGGACCCCACCACTTTCCCAACAGCTGTGTGAGGAAACTGATTGTTTAACCCCCTTAGCCGCACACGTCAGTACTCTAATTTTTTGTAAAAAGGAAGCTACATTTATTTTTAAAGGAATCTAGACCCTCCAATGTCCCTGCATGCATGATTGTTAGTAAAAGGAAAATGTATGCATACTTACATTTGCAGTAATTAACAAGATAAAGACACATCATAGATGTGTTCGCCTGTTAGTTCAGCATCTAGTTACAGTGAAATAAAAACAAAATATTTACATGTGTAAGTATGATAAAAACCAAAGAAAATATATAAAAATAAAGATATCGGGGGCAGTTTGTCCCACTATCGCGGGGCAGTCCCGGCGAGAATGAGCGGGCAAGTGGCCTGGCCGCAACGTGCCCAAACACCCGCGTCCCTTAGCCGGTTTCCCAAGAATACCCTTGTAATGTTGACTTCAGTTGGTACGCATAGTTATTGCAGATATCACCATTTGTGGGCTATCACAAATTTGTGTAAACTTATAAGTAAGTTCGCCAATCAAAAACTTGATTAAACAAGATCTCTCGCGCTTAACTCATATTGGAAATAATGACATTTTGATGAGTTTATAGTCTCCTGCAATATTATTTGTCCACCTAGCACAACACTTCCTAATATTTGATCGATTTAAAAAAGCACAACTACATGACCTCTGCTGTTAACGAATAATTCTGTTTGGGGTGGTAGGCGGATTCTGTGTAGGGGGGAGGGGGGAGGCATCCCTCCCCCAGCCGGAGGCGGGTACCCCACGGGGGCGCGGGCTAATATAGAACTTTCAACCCCCTGAAGTAGACCAGTCTTGGTAAATCTATGGGGTGCATGTGTATGCAAAAAATGCGAAGCTATTGCAAATTGCCGTGCATTGACATCTCTACCGAAGAAGTGCTAACTATGGTTAGAAAATCCTTAGAGATTTGAATTTTGGTCTTTTTTTAATAATAAATGTTATATTGTGAACAGAATATTGTGAATTTCCCTTAGAACATTCCATTTTTTGGGGAGTAACGAATTTATGATATCATATGGCTTTTTAACTTTGAAGAATCATACTTCACGATCATTTTCAGTTTTCAATGGGTGGTATAATTATTTGCAACGTAAGTTGAGCCACCCCTTTCGTTCCTCTCCTCCACTGTAATTCTAGACACAATGAATTTCTTTGGTAGTTTCTCAAAAGGAATTTAAACCAGCTTAAATTCGCAAGGAAAATTATGCAGTTTGGAAGTATTTCAAACCTCAACTATCAATTCGGTGACTTTTAAAGATTTTCTTTGCTTCTTCAAAATAATTAGTTCACACCGCGGATTAGATATTTTGCAAAGCCTTCCAAAAACGAAAAAATATATCGGTATTTAGCTATTACTATTGTTCAAAATGATACGTGCGAAAATTTTTGATTTTAGATATTTGTAAAACTTGTGTGAGTGAGTAGGGAGGTTTTTAATAAATAGTTATGGGTAAGTATCTGTATTATGTTTTATGTATCCTTAAATAAACCGTTTTAGAATGTGTAAGAGTTTTATCGTACTTTAATCGATCCCCAATTATCTCAACATTTTGTGTTTGACAAGTGACATTTGACGCAATTACATTTCTCAGTAGACAAAAGTCCTTCTTTACTACCCTTATAATTACCAACATCCCCCGCCTAAACCGAGTAACGCCTTTATCCACTATACATCTCCTTCAGCCGTTAGGAAAAACTCCTACCCGAATTCCCAAGGCGGACATAATTCGGAATTGGATCCATTCATCCCCAATTCCCCCTTTTAGGTTTTTGTTACGGGGAAGAAAAAACAACAGCCTCGTGGCAGCCTCTTCCGAGCAGGATCACCGCGGTGAATTGTGAGGGATGAAACCTCCCCTAAGAAGAGTCTAGCTTATTTTTTTATGATGGCTGTGACATCGCTATCTAATTTGTCGGTGGTATCAAATACGCAAAGATATCGCTGGAGTTATTAGGGCTGGTAGAGAACATGCAAATAAAAATAATTCTCATGCCCCATTTTTTCCATTTGATACGAATGAAAACATGGCCCAGCTCCCTGGTAATAATGTGACTTCTATGACATTATTAATTCGTTGAAACGGAAACATGTTGTTCTTTATTTGTTATTACGTTTCAAAATGTTCAATAATAAAGTGACAGACACGCACACGAGCCTCAACTGCTTCCTGCGACTATAGCCAGTGAGAATATGGCCTCCCCAATTGAAATACGCTGTGAGGCTAAAAGTGGTTAAAAATGGGAAATAAATGAAGCAGGGAAAGGTGGAGAAGAGCCCAGATATTTAGATCGGGTCGCCAAACACGTCTAACACCGTTTTAAGGAATTTTTAGATAATGAATGATTGTCTTTCACCAGTATGACTACCACTATAATCTAGTTCATATCTAACGTTTCGTAGACTACAAGATGCCTTCGAGTCCTGTTTACAAAATAAACCTAATTTACATGCCCATCCGTTAGAAAACTTGCAGATCATTTCCAATAAACAACCTGCATTTAGCAAAGCCCAAAAAGACCATTAACGTTTTAATTAGAAGATCATTATCTATGAGAATATCCTCCGCTCTAAGAATTGAAAAAAAAAAAACTGAACATAATAAAGGTATTCACTTACTAGCCTAATTATTATTATACTCTAATTAAATTCATCATAGTTTAACGAGTAGCTAATATTCAAGCTCGTCTACAAAAATTAAAAATCACTCAGAAAGAAGATCAAAGTATAATTATGTTATATTTCTTATATCACGATATATGCCCATTAAAATAAATCAAACAGATACATTATAGAGTGTAGTTATACTGCGTATGTATTTTTGCCCATCTTATTTATATTTATTGCCTTCTGGATTAAGGTGGGATGAAAAAAATTGCAACGGGTCCCGAAAAAGTTTGGGGTGATGCAGATAAGGTGTTTTATTATTTATTTGGGGGCACAAGACGAATGGCTAATGCTTCTTTTATTAGGTGCATTGTGAGGCCTGGGAGGATCGTGTTTTGAAATGCATTTATGTATGCAGCCCGTGATAAATGGTTCGAGGCATGATTCATCTCAGGATTTGCAGCGTTATTTTTATTATTTTATTTAAGTTGTAGGTGGTTTTAACTTGTAACCTACCTCTCCAACATCATTTTATATCCACCTAGTTCCTACCAACTTAAAATATATTTAGATTATGAATTTTTGAAGTTCAACAAACTGCTTTTCTTATAATTATGGTTTGATCAGCTTTTTCACATAGCTCTACATTTAAATGGTTTTTTCAAAGTGAATATTTTTAAACACGATAATCTGCGACGTCTGGAAAAATGCAAATACCACTCTTCATGTAGGTTCCTATTAGGTTTAGGTGTTTTTTTTCTAGCTTTGTAAATCATCTCTTAACTTTCGCAATACCGACCAAATACGATAATATATTATCGTTCTTGTTTACTACAAGTAACATATCGCACATTCCATAGAAAAGAGTCGTAAATCAAAAAATTTAATTTTTCAGGAGAGCGAAAACAAATGATAATTGATTAAACAAGCGGTCCCGTCGAAAAGAGATACTAGCGAGATCTCGTGGGACATAGATAATCACAATCACAATCACTTTGTTAATCACAGATAAAAACAAAATTTTGTAAAACAGAAAATCTCGACTCATGACCCTTTTCTATGGGTTTTATGATAAAAGTAATGGCATAGTTGCAGGCCGAATTGAGATGGCTGAACCGGTTAGTGTATGCCTAATCACTTACAGAATAAGTATATTATTTAATACACTAATGCGCAAATGCGTCGCTTAATTAATTAATTATTGGATGATTTTTATAGCGCCATTTTCGTGAGAAAATTACCTCAAGGGCGATCTTCTGCTGTACTCGTACTAACAGCCTGGAAAATTATGAAAATGTAAATAAAAAATAATTTTTAATAATTATGGGTTAGTTAGTTTCTGTTTGTACTTAATATAATGGTAATTCATGGCAAGTAATATTTGTACAGTGTCCTTCAAATGATTTTCACAAAAACATCATTTTTTTATTATTATCAAATTTTGTGTTGTTATTATTTGAATACTTGTAGAATTTTCATAATACCCCCTCCATTCCTAAATAATTTTCCCACAGTCCACTTTGTCGGTCCATATGTGGGTTCGAGTGCACTTTGCCTCCATGTCATGAAATCTGAAACAGGTATCTCTACTTATTTGTTAAATATTAGTAGAAATTCTATATTT
The DNA here is from genome assembly GCA_936435175.1 of Glyphotaelius pellucidus. Taxonomy (NCBI): domain Eukaryota; kingdom Metazoa; phylum Arthropoda; class Insecta; order Trichoptera; family Limnephilidae; genus Glyphotaelius; species Glyphotaelius pellucidus. The sequence continues at coordinate 5,433,787 of OW386552.1, read as the reverse complement.
CTATCCCCTTTGTCTACTTCTTCAATATGATGATAAATCTTCATTTCAAATACCTCAGTGGCAAAACCACCGAGCAATCCAACAGGCTATAATATGCTATGGTCCATGGTAGGCGGAACATGGCACATGGAAGATGTAGGGTGGAAGTGCCACACGACTCGGGACCGGTAAGCAATGAGTGACATCTGTCGCTTTTCCGGACAAGGCTATATACGGCCGCATCCCGCAGCCAATTATAAGAATCATGTCTTGTTATCAGCGGAGCGCATCGCCGCCGTGTCTTCTCTTTCTCTTTACCCTGTCTCTCTCTTGATTCGTCCAACGTTCTGATGGCTGTCTGCCAGATGAGCCAAGAGAGATTGATCAGTTAACAGAACCAGATTATATAATGACCTAAAACGGCAAAACAAGAAGAGTGTAAAATGCATATGGTTTTACAGATCTTAATGAGGTCAATTATCTTATTAGGAACTAAAGTGTGAGAAATCACGAAGAAAAGAGCTTTCCAAATTTGCACTTCTGTTATTTTTGATGAGAATCGCTTTTCGATGAGAAGGTTTTTTTTAAATATTTTTCTCCGATATCTATTTAAATCTGAACATTATAACAAGCACACAGTGAATATGTATATTTTAGAAGCATTCTCATAACAGCCTTGACTTATTATTGTATAGACTGACTGATTTAGAAGATAATAAATAAAACATATGCTTTGTTTAATTTAATAATAATGTCGTATAAAGTTTTAGTTATTTTTTGTTAATTTTATATTGATTTAAAGATTTATACAAAACAATGCTTTGAAGATTTTCATTGATTGATCAAACACGATTGGAGTACAGAAGTTGCGCAGATTTGTTTCAGGCCTGAAGTAAGAAGCAATTTATCTTCATGATAGCCAACCTCCGATAGGATAAAGTACTAGAAAAATAAAGTAAGCGAAGATTTGCTTTGTAATAAATTGCTTTTGACTACAATATCCAAGCGGAAGTGTTTTAGAACAATAAATAATTGACAATAATAAAGCGGAAGTGTTTTAGAACAATAAATAATTAACAATAATAAACACTTACAGTGAAAATTTACATGTTTATATATATTTTTTTGTTTTGTTTAGTGTTAATGTCATGTAATTGTTTATGGATTGCAGGTTATTTAGTTTTTGTGTATGTGTGAGTTAGATTAAGTTAGATTAAGTAAGATTAAGTTGGATTAAGTTAGATTAAGGAACATTAAGTTACGTAGAGTAAGCTAGATTAAGGATGTTAAATTAGTTTGTTTTAGTGGTCCGTGGAAGGGAATGGCCGACACAGGTGTCGATGAGACTCGCTATCCATCACATCGCCAACCCTTCGGTGGCGCAAAGAGGAGGACGGAACGAGAGCAATGCCGAATCGGCACATGGAATATAAGAGGAGGAATGGAAAGAAAAATGAATGAATTATGCGATACAATGAAAGGCAAATGTTTGGACGTACTTTGTGTGACAGAGAGTATGAAAAAAGGGAGCGGTACAATGCAACATGATGACAGATTCGTCATCTGGTCTGGAAGACCGGATACGGAGAGGGCTTGTCAGGGTGTTGCAGCGCTACTGTCTCCCAGAATGGTAGAATGTATGTTACAATATGAATGTGTAAGTCCGAGAATTATGTGGATCCGTTTCAAAATTGGTTTGACAAGGGTGTTTCTTGTTATTTGCTACGCCCCTGTTAATTCTGAAAGCGACGAAGTGAAAGATGATTTTTGGACTGGTGTGAACGATGTAATGAGACAAAAAGATTTGAATGAAAAGATTATTATGGCGGGTGATTTGAACGGGTGGGTCGGAATTAGACGTGATGGATTTGATTCGGCCTTAGGTAAGTTCGGGGATAAAAGAACGAATGACAATGGGAACAGAATACTTGAAGTATGTTTGGAGTGGAACCTTTTTGTGTCGAATACTTTCTTCGATCATAAAGGTATCCACCAATATACGTGGGAAAGAGGAAATGAAAGGTCAATAATTGATTTTGTAGTAATTGACTCTAGGTTGAGAGCTGTTACCGAGGACACAAGAGTGTTCAGAGGGGCTGAGGTTGAAACTGACCACTTTCTGGTGGTATCGAGAGTAAGCCTCTTTCGCGGCTGGCGCTCTAAGGTGAAAACGGTAACAACTCCAACAAGAGTCAAAATAGAAAAACTGCAAAACGGTAACATCAGAAGTGAGTATGAGAAGTGTGCAGAGATGAGATTGAATGAGAAGGAAATGGATGGTCTAAGCATAGAGGAAACATGGAACCACATAAAGGTGAGTCTGTACGAATCTGCTAAAGACGTGTGTGGGATAAGTAAGCAAGGCAGGAAGAAAGGTGACGCATGGTGGGATGATGAGATCAAAGCACTGGTTTCTGAGAAGAAGAAAGCATGGTTATGTTTGATAGCGACTGGCAGTGCTCCAAGCGAAGAGAGAGATCGAGCGAAAGAAGTGTATAAGGTATGTAAGAAAAGAGTAAGTGTTGGAGTGAAAGAACGAAAGAAACGTCTGGAAGAGGAAGAGGGAATCAAAATGACACACCACTTCCAAGAAAACATCAAGTTGTTTTGGAAGGAGGTCAAAAGGTCCCGAAGTGGTTCAGAGAACGGAAGCATGAAAGTGATAAAATCGAAAGATGGACAAATGTTGACGAATGGGGAAGAAATAAAAGAGAGATGGATGAAATATTTTGAGGAAGTCTTTGAAAGCAACCCGGGTGATAGTGAGTCCAGCGTCGAATCGGGTATGAACGATGACGGAGTGAATGTTACCAAAATCAGCATGGATGAAATAAAAAGATCAATGAAATGTATGAAGAATGGTAAGGCTGTGGGTTTCGACAATATTGCTGCCGAATACTTTAAAGGGGATAGTCCTATTATTCTTACGTGGTTGTGCAAACTTTTTAACCAGTGTTTAGAGGAGGGTTACACGCCATTAGATTGGAGAAGGGCTGTAATCATGCCATTATACAAAGGTAAAGGGTCACGTATGGAATGTGGGAATCACAGGGCTATTAGCCTGCTTAGTTCAGTCGGCAAGCTATATGGTAGAATATTGATAGAAAGGGTAAGAATGGAAACAAAGGAAAAAGTTTGGGATGTGCAAGGCGCTTTTATGAGTGGAAGGGGGTGCATGGACCAGATTTTCTCGTTGCGTATGCTCACTGAGAAGTTTCTTGCAAAAAACCAGAAACTCTTCTGTGCCTTTGTAGATTTACAAAAAGCATACGACCGAGTTGACAGGAAAAAGCTGTGGAAGGTGTTGTCCAAGTACGGAGTGAATAAGAATCTCATACAAGCAATTGCGTCTCTGTATGAGGGAAGCGTTGCATGTATTAGGGTGAACGGTGATTTTACGGGGTGGTTTGACATCACAAAAGGTGTTAAGCAAGGATGCGTAATGTCACCGTGGTTATTCAATCTATACATGGATAATTGTATGCAAGAGTTGAAAGAGATGGGATTGGGCGCGAAATTGAGTGATCTAGAAGTATGTTGCCTGTTGTATGCTGATGATGCAGTGCTGATTTCTAACAGTATGGAAGATCTACAGTCGCTCGTGTCTAGGATGAACGAAGTATGTATGAAGAATGAGTTAATGATGAATGTAAGTAAGTCTAAAGTAATGGTATTTGAAAGAGAGAGTACGAAAACAATGTGCAACATAGTTGTGAACGACGAATACTTGGAGCAGGTGGATGAGTTTGTGTATTTGGGAAGTATGTTTACGAGAGATGGGAAGACTGATAGAGATATCGAAAGAAGGGTAAATGCCGGTAACTCCATTAATGGAGGTCTGAACGCCGTTGGCAGCAACAAAAAATTGTCAAAAGAAGCGAAGCTAGCCGTCCATAATGGAGTGCTGGTACCTACCCTGATGTATGGCAGTGAGGCATGGAACTGGCAGAGAAAGGATGAAAGTAGACTGAATGCTGTAGAAATGAGATCCCTGAGACGTATGTGTGGTAAAACCATGTATGATCGTGTGAGAAATGTGGAGATCCGCAAAGAATGCAAGGCTGATGTAAGCGTAATGAATAAGATTAAGAAAGGGACGCTCAGATGGTTTGGGCATGTAGAGCGAATGAATGAGGAAAGGAGTGTAAGGAGAATATATGACGCAAATGTGAATGGTAGACGAAGTCGGGGACGCCCGAGGAAGACATGGCACGACCAAGTGAATCAGATACTTGAGTCGGGCGATGTCAAGAGTCAGAATAACAGAAGAGCATGTATGAGACGATGTATGAATGTGAACGAAGCAAGGAGTGTGTGCCAAGATCGAGTTGTTTGGCGGTCCGTCCTCTCTGCCTACCCCTGCGGGGAAACGGCGTGATGGTTAGTTAGTTAGTTAGTTAGACTACAAAGTTTTTTAGTAATTTTTCGGGTGTTCTACTTTATGTTGACTAATCGTAGGGCTCACAATATATATTATAATTTATCAAAACCAACGACTCAAATAATGTCCCACTGAAACAATTGTTAATTAAAGTCTCCAAATTATCATTTCCTAATAAAGTTATAACACATTAGTGCGTGTAACACGAACGCCAATTAAATTCGTGGCGTGTCAAACATGCGATAACTTCCAGGCGATTTGCCTCCTTATTCGCAGAGACGGAGGGGTCTTAATGCTGCGGCTGATCCGACAAAACAAACACAATATGAACCGCCAAAGATGAAATTCTAATTAAAATATTGCCACGTATGAAACATGGCGGGATTGAATTGCTTTATACCACGATTAAAATAGCCTCGCAAACACCTTTACATCTCATTCTAACATTACCCGAGATGAAAACAACGCACTTAGGAAGATCATTTACTTAACAACAATTAATTTGCTATCTATTTGATACATTTATTCCGTAATAATAATAATTGGATAATTTGTAGAGCGCCCTTTGTTTCTGAAAAAATTGGTTACCGAACAACTCAGAAGGAAATCAGCTCAGAACCTCATTTGAAAAGTCGTCAAAAGTGATGAAAAAAATATAAATAAAAAATTGATTAAATAGGTTACGTTAGGTTATTGGCTATTTTACAATTATTTTTTTCATAGCTTTTAATGACTTTTCAAAGAGGTATTGATTTGACATAATTCTCAGTGGGTGTGAAACCAAAAAATCATCTCAAGGGCGGTGTATAATTTATGGGTTAGTCTACGTTCTTCGACTCTATCTAATTTTATTATTTAAAAATAGAGGCAGAAAATGTACTTAACTGGCAGGCCACTTGCCACCCTCCATTACTGTAGATATTACATTTATGAGAATATTACTGGCAAAAGTTGATTTAATATTTCTTTTGGAAAACTGTAGAATTTAGGACTGGAGAATTTTTATATAATGACCTTAAAAAGCTATATTACATTATGTTTGAGAGAGAAGTAGGCTTGCTAGACACTTACGATTTTATTCTGACATCACATCTGCCCATTTATTAATATTGTCTAGACGTGGTGTGCTGCTAACAGAAGGTCCATGTTTTGCGTGATTAGTTCATAAGGCAAAGTCAAGTTCTACAACATAATCTTATGGATAATGTTGGGGTTAATTGAGAAAACCATCTTATTCAACCATGTGGTATGATCACACAATGAAAACAACATTATTCACATATCAAAGAACAATAATGTTAATTGCCGTGATGTCATGGATACGCAGTGTAATTCATCCAATGGTTCAAGATGACAAGAACGCAATAATTATTAATTTGGCATTGATTAAAACATCGCATATTTAATTCTTATCATACAATTTTGTATCTTATGAATAATACTGCTCTTTCATTAAAAGCATTTGCTTATGAATATACATTTGAAGAGATAATAGATTAACAATATTATTAAATAATTTTGGGAAATAGTTTACATTTCTGTTATTCCATTAATTAATATTTCAATATAATTCTTATTTTTAAGCTTCTGTAAAGGTTACTTCGTAAAAATTCTCCGGTCCTAAAGAGTCCTAAAACCTTTCTAAATAAATGTCTCAACATTAATCTTTTTATAAATGTAAAACCAGCAGCAATGGGGGTCGCAAATGTAAAATCGTGCAATGTCCAGTGTTTTCAATATAATGTCATTCGCGTGTAAATTCGTATCTTCTCCAAGCATAAACTTTCTAATTAAAGTGTGTTTATCGAAAGTGACCTGCCAGGTAAGCATGTTTCTGTATCTATCTGTATATAATAAACTTAGATAGAGCCTAAGAATTCATAATAAATTGTTCAGCGTCCGTGAGGTGATTTTTCATAAAAACGGCGCTCTACAAATCGTCCAATTATTATTATTATTATTATTGACAACCACGGAAATAACGAATAGCTTCCGTAGATGACCTTGTAGGTATAATAAATCGAAATAATCTGCGTGCATAGGTCACATAAAAAAGAAGCTTTAACAAGTTTTGGAATAATTTATTATCATGACAAACTTCTTGTATTCTGGGTTTTACGTAAGATGACGCTATATTGTTATTTATTTTTGAAACATATTCGATAATATTGACATCATTTGTATTTTGCTTGATGGCCTACGTATGTAATATAGCCCTTGAATTTGACTTTGGATATTGCTTGTCGGAAACCAAACTTTCTTTTGCATGTCGCTCGTACTTTGAATTGTGCCCTGCTGGTTCTGAGTGATGTGACATTGATTGCTATTTGGAATGGAAATGTGACATTGAACGGTACCTACATAATCTTAAACGCAAAACTGAAAATTTGTTTGAATGAAGCAGTAAAATTTCTGTAGGGATGAACGAGATTCACTTTTTTGTTCTGCTCCCAAGCCTCTGAAGCCAGTGAGAATATGGTTTTTTTTTTTTTTTTTTTACTTTAACTCTCCACAGGAGGCCCTGAGGAAAATAATTTCCCTCATGGCCTGTGTCATCTGGGATGCTGTGTGGAGGGTCTTTTTGGGGAGAGAAAGGAATGAACATTAGTCTTGAAGAGACCCATGTTGTAGGAGGGAGGAAACACAGAAGCCGGCAAATCTTTCCATAACCGAGGTGTTGAACTCAAGAACGAGTCGAAAAAACGACCCGTTCTCTTGTGACAAATGTCGACCGGCTTCACCAATTGAGGTTGATTGTGAGACTGATTGAGTAAAGAGGGGAAGGAAAGGGGAGAAAAACGTCACCGTCTCGTCACCAAATACGGCTAAAGCCATTTCGAGCAACATTTTAATACTGAATTGTGGTCTTCCACCAGGGTGATACTAAGAGTATCTTCCAATCTAGAACGTGCCACAAATATGCTATATATTATCTTAAATGAATAAATTGTGTAATAACACAAATTCATCATACAAAATTTATTTGCACCCGTTTTTTATTTAAGCTATGAATCCATGATCTCCGGATTGCTAGTCGTTAGTTTTGCCCCTCAACCACGGAGACCATCAGTTAAACCAAGCGAATAATAATAGTGATAATAACAAAAACGAAAACATTTATTTTCCAACAGATTTTTACAAATTTTTGCATCTTGTTTATTTTTATAACATTGACTATATTGACAAATGTGTAACAATTTTTCAACTACACATTCAGGATATCTCCCGGAATGCAGCTAATTTTAAGCAGTGCCTCTAATATAATATTTAATAAATAATTGAGATTAAATTAAAATAAAATTATAATTAAATCGCGTAAATCAAAATTCAAATAAATAATATTCGAACGTAGTGAATTAATTTTTGTTTTCCACCGAGTCAGTACCGACTTGAGTGTAAGTAGGTATTACACCGATGTATTTTTGCATCTCAGTTAAATGAAGCGATCAATCGTGCACGCAGCAACCACTATCAATTTTGTTATCCCATTTAAAAGCGCCTCGGAGGAAGTAAGAGAGAAAGAGAGGCTCATTATAATACCATCTTTATTTTCACACCCATAAACATGTTCTGCGAGCATGTTCTGCGGCAGGCTTAATGGATGTTTCCATCTCCTGCGAGGTGCGGTTTATACGTAGTATTATATATATATGTTTTTTAAATTATATAAAATATATATAGCTGATAGTACCTAACTAAAAATGGTTAAATAGTTTGCAAGCAAATAAAAAAAATTACTAGTAATCCGATGTGGGCGTTTTTCGTAATTCAAAAGTTGGGCCTTTCATTTCAAATTTAGAAATTCGTTGTCTCAGTACAAATTAAAAATCAAATGGAATGGAATATACGATGTCAGGCAGTGTAAAGGGGACGGAGTGCTGTATTTTCATTGACTCTCTCGGGGTTAGAATCAAAAGGTTCTATGTCAATGGCTACATCAGTTTCCATTCAAATCTACAAGGAAGGCATTTTTAATACATTTGTTTTTACATTTTATGTAGATTAATAGTTAGACAATTTAATGTACTTAACAATTTAAATACATTTAAACTGAAATAAAAATATGAAAATATTATATATATTAATGATATAAAACTCATATTCAATAGGTAGGTAAGCACTTATCTCATTCTTAACATTAGATTCGCTTAAATCTCCCAAACGATGAGCGCTGGTGTCTTGAAATGTGCGCAGAATATCCAGTCCAGTTTCTGTCAAATTACTAAGTTAGGTTAGGTTAGAGTAGGTTAGAGTAGGTTAGAGTAGGTTAGAGTAGGTTAGATTTTTAGCTCGTTATGTAAATTCCATCAGAAGCTACGGAGAATTTAATTGCCTATTTAGCCATCGAAATATTAGATGCGTTGAGAAAAAGTATTTTTTTCTTTGTGTTTTTATCCAGAAAAAAATATTGTGAAAATTTACTGATTAACAAAACATTAAACTCTTTTCAATGATTGGTTTGTAATTCACTCATATTGTGAATTTTTTATTACATTTATCAGTGCTTTAATATTTGGTACCAAGAAATAGGATTTCCGGACGAAGACTAATTTTATTATTTATAATTTTGTGAAATATTTTATTAAAGTTTATTGACCCCACAGATTTAAGATTTTGAATAAGTTTTGTCAGGGTTCAGTTTTTAAATTCGATTCTGCGTCCGAGTCGGTTGAGATAAAAATGGCGAGGTACGCCGGCCTTTAAATGGACAGGAGAAGGCCTATTCAATTCAATTCACCGCGCGGAATTCCCGCTGCCGTCTCTAGGCGAGCAGAATACCCCACATAACTACGCGTATTGTATGGAGTATCGAAGACTTATCTGATATTGTTGGGCTAGCCGGGCGAACCAATATGCGCTCGATTGTGCCCTCTTGTAGGCCGCGGCCAAACCAGCGGTTGGTAAACTTGGTCGCTCCCATTATTATTTATTTAAAAAAAAAACTATTAATTATAATTTTTTTCCGTCAGTTGATTTTTAAATAAACAACACCTTATCCATATTATTTTAAATACACACGTTGTATTGTTTGATTATGTTTTGTGTGTTTTAATTATCCCAGATTAATTACATTTCAGAGGAAGAGTTGTTTATGGAGAGCTTGCTTACGTTTTCTAGTTCTTTAAAAAAGCATACCATTGACCGGTCAGTGGTTGAGTGGGCATCGCGCTTGGATCCCACCCGGGCGTCCCGTGTTCGATTCCTCGGCTGGCTAAGTCCTCCATCACAACACAAGCAACATTTTCGGCTTTCTTTGGTGGTAGTAGGAGATTTTCAAATATTGTTGGGTTAGGTATGTTTTTAGGTTTTCACGGCCAAAAAGTATTTTTGTTATTGTTTTTGGGGTGTTATGCCGTGTTTCGCTACCTTCTTCTTTAGCCAACATTTCGCCTCATCTGCCCTGATTTAGCCTCATCTGCCCTGATGATGGACACTGTAACGCTGTCCGAAATGTTGGCTAAAGAAGAAGGTAGCGAAACACGGCATAACACCCCAAAAACAATAACAAAAAAAAAAAAAAAAAAAATATTGTTGGGTTATTCGTAACCCGGGAATGTTTGTCTTTCTTTTAAAAAAAAAATTAAATATATTATTTTTAAAGACAATATCTATACATTTGCTGAGCCGAAAGGATAATTTTATTAAATTCCCTAGATAGAAAAAAATCGCAAAGTATGCTCTGAAAATTATAAAAAACACATTTTATTCTGTTATTTTACATATTTCAGGTATGAAAAAAATCACCCTGTATCTTTAAATGCTACTTTAGACAAAAGCCGAAAGATATTTGCTCTGTTTTAAACGAGTCGTGTTGAATAAAATATTTTCACAATTTTTACTTAATAAAAATTGTTTTTTAACATTGGCGCGCTCCCTCTAACATTTGTATTTACATATCTCTCTTTCAAACCACCTTCTTCTTTTTGAACACTTACTACGGAGCCAAAAATATCATTTCTATTTACGATACGCATTGCGTGTCGATATAATAGATATATTGATACTGTAGAAGTATTTTTAAAGAACACCTAATTAAATTTTTAACAGGTTTTATTTTTTCTACTCACCAAGTGTCAATTAAGTTGGGATAGATTGGAAAATGTTTAAATTAAAGGAAAAATATTTTAATTTGTCAAAAATTTGTCGAAATTGTCATTAATTAACGTGTAATTTTTCTTCGCTGTGGTAAGACCATACAAAGTAGGTACCTACCTACAAATAACGGTTATCAATTTGCGAGGCTATCAAGTACTGGTACCACTGCCACGGGTCACCTCAAGTTGTTCGCTATGTTTGGTGACTTTAGCAGGGGTGCATCTGCCCACCAACTGCGTGGCAGGCCGGATCTACTAATGCAGTTATTAAGGCCCCGTATCCGAGCGCGAAAAGAAGAAGATGGAGAGATATGTAATTACGAAAGTTGGAGAGAGCGCGCTAATATTTCAAACCATAAAATTGTTAATAAAACACGACTCGTTTAGAATAGAGCAAAAATCTCGTTGGAGTTGTCTAAAACAACGTTCAAAGAAACTCTGTGAATATTTTTATACATATAACTTGTTAAATAATAGAGACAGGCTTGAAAATAAAAATTTTCGGAGCATACTTTGCGATTTTTTTCTATCGAGGGAATTTCATATAATTTGCGTTTCGGCGTGGGGATTGTATAGATATTATTTTCAAAAATAACATATTTTTTAAGAACTTAAAAACTTCAAATGTTCAAGGGAGATATGCAAGAAATCGGTAGAAATTCGGGTAGCGGCGGCTTAAGTACATCTACCTGGGTAGGTAACTAAATTATACATATTAATTATTAATATTTTAAAATATGCTTTTGACAGTTTGAGTAGCTTTCGTTTAGCAAGTTGTCCGTTTACTTAACTTTATTTTACATGTGCTAGAACATCAACCAGGAACGCCTTTAAATTTACGCAAATGGTCTGCTTGCTCCTTCCTGGGGCGCCGATCGAATCTGTGTAGTAATAGTCAATTATTCGCAAATTCTAAATTTTCTAGAGCCTTCCATATCGGAGCACAATAGGTGTGCCTTTTAGAGCAAACCCTCACCAGCCTCAGTCGTTACCTACCAATTAAAATTTAAACTCACGGAGGAATATAATGCTAGGCGGGTTAAGGCAGTTTAGTTTTTTCCTTGGGTGAACTTTAAGTTCAGTTACTGCCCACGGAAAGTTATACATAATAAGTTTTAAGTACCTACCTACCTAGCTAACTATTCAATTTAATACTATGGTAAGTAATTTATTAAAAATATTCTTAATCAAGCACGTAAGTTAAGAAAACATATAACTAACATAAATAAGTTTGACAAATATGAGAAGAAAATAAATTTTTTTCACTTAAGTATATAAAATTACAGTTTAAACGACAAAGAGTAGATAGGTGGATGCTTTACGCAGGTCATGTAAAAAATGATATTTAAGTAAATAACGTAAATATTTCAACGGTTTTGTTTTTTTTTATGTTTTATTTTATTTTGTGAAGTTCAGACGCGTATATTAAAAATTTTTCCGATCATTTTCTAAGGAATTTAATTTGTCACAATACACAAAAAAAATCACATCAGAAAAGGATTCATAAGTAGGAGATTTTGCACTTGAAAGACTTGTTTTATAGACTTATTTTTTTCTGGGCTTATAAAAAGACTTATCGTTGCCTCAGTTCTTGTATGTTCAATAGACCATTAGAAAATTTTACAGGAAGAGAAGGTTTTCTTTCATTATTTCAATGAAACATTATGAAAGGTGTTTAAGATAAAGCTATTTTCGTAAAGGTGAAGGTCTCCTTAGTTTAAATAATTCTTAGTTAAGTGATTAACCATACTTTTTTATACTCTATTTTTAATTTTAAAGTGGAGATTGAACAAAAACTAAAATGGTCTGTTGAACATACAAGAACTGAGGCGACGTTATCACAAAAAATAATCGATCTTCCTAGGCTAAGATGTGTTCTACCCGCAGTATTTAATTGAAGCATCTACAATATTTCAAAGCGACCAAATTTTCAAACCAAAAACACGTGATTTTGCATTACTTTGCGCGTGACGCTACGTCTCAACTTCCGACATAAAAACCCACGCGCTATTTGCTTCGTCTGCCATCGTGCATCATTTCCCGAGACACAACACTCCACTTCACTGTATAATGTAGACCTAGTGATATATACAAGTATACAGTGTATACTGTCTGACCGGCCTCGCACACTTAACCCCCATTTCACCCCATCATCCATTGTAATTTGCATTCGCTTTGAATTATAGCTGTTACCGTTTAATAGATGTACGTCCTTCAGGCTATATACATTTGAACTTATTTCGGTGATATCAAATCGAAATGTTTTGTGCGTGAATTGAACTAATCATTAAGTGTGAAGACTTTCAATACTAGAGATAGATAAACCATTATTTACTGTACTGGAATGTCAAGTTCTCGATTTCCGCAATATCTTGCACCACTGTGCAAAAATAACCGGTTTAAAATATAATATTTTCATCTTTCCATTGTATGCCACGAAGAAAAAAAGCATTAATTTTTTTACGTTAGTTCCACATAGGAGGTCCTGAAAAAAATAATTTCCCTCGGGGCCTATATCATCTTTGGGGATGTTGTGTGGAGGTTTTTTTATGAGAGGAAGTTCTGGGAAGGAAAAGTGTCTGAGAGGTGGGTAGGAATCTGGGGTCAGTGTGTCCAGGAGTATCAATAGCGGTACAAAACGATGCTCCGTGAGTCCTTCTGGATAGATCAAAAGTATTGGCAGCGTACGTTTAATAAAGTGTTATAGTACATGTTATCATGACTTGAAAATATAGCTTTTCGTTTATTTTACTAATAAAACAAGTTAATGGTAATATCCCTTATGTTAAGTATAAGTGTATAGGAGTTGGCGGTCAGTGTTGTAATATTACACTTTGAAACTTATTATTAATATTCATCGAAACATTTCAGGTAACATCTTTCAGTTTAATTACAACACGAGGGCGCTTTACAAATCCGTGAATACTATAGTTTAACCATCCAAAATTTAACAAATGAAAAGTTAAAGGATATCTGAATTTGTTAAAAATATTATATTAATAGTACCGATCCGTTAAAAATCATGGGATAGTCTGAATTCATGACAGATCAGTTCAAATTTTGAAAATGACAAAAATAACGTTTTGTTAAAAATATCATATTAAGTAGGTACTTTGTCGATGATATAAAGTCTTCACATAATCGGATCGAATTTTGAAAATGCCACTTACAATTAAAGCAAATTTCAGTTTATTGAATTGAAGTTACGCAGAATGCACGAATAACCGAAAATTAAAAAAAAACATAAAATAATTATTTTTGTGTTTTAAATGACAAGGGTTATTTATCCCTGAAAGAAAGTATAAATATTTTTTATTTATTAATAATTCAATTCAATTTATTCATTTTGAAAACATAACAAAATTAAAATTTCAAATCGTTTTTAAAGTGGAGAAAATATTAAGATTAAAGCATATTTTAAGCAAATTTAATAATTTAAACAATTTAAACAAATTAAACAATTTAAACATCAATGAAGCACAATCAGACTAACAGCAAAAAGCTTGCTGTCTAAATTGTGCTTCATTGATTTTAAACATATCGATTTTCAAAGTGATTCTATTTAACAACAAGACTGCTTTCCCGACTGGCATAACCATTGGCTAGTTAGATCTGCAAGCCGGGAGATAAAACAGTCTATGCTGTCGGTGACAGAGATAACCATCGGGAACATAGAAACTAATGCTCTCCATGATAGCTGAGTTTTCGAACCATCCACGAATCAATCTGAAGAAATGTGTTATAATGAGCACATCCCTAATGCACCTACTTGTCCAGTATAAATTATTTGAAGATTTCAGTTTTAATATCGCTCTGAAAACTGTTAAGAAATACCGCTAGGAAAACGCAAAACCTTTAGTTTATAAATAATACGTAGAAATTAATAATGTAGATGCCGCGACAAGTTCGTGAAGCGCGTGGAGACATTATCCACGCTGGTAAAATGTACACACTCGTAAATTACGTATGAACGCGAAAGATGCATTGCACATTTCCAAGGCAATACATTATCCCTATCTGGCATCAACCCACAGGTATGTCCAAGACGAAATATAGCCTCCATTTCACACTTGCCGAACAGCGCCGATTGTATTTATTTTTTATTATTTATTTATAATTTATGTTATTGTACCTACCTAAAACAATTTAATTCAAAGGTCTTTGATGATATTCATTATTTAACGCTGTGTAAAATCACTTGATGGTTACATTATAAATACGAAAATTGTGTTTAAATGAACGGATTGCAATCATTACACGATTCTTGCTCTGAGGAATCAGCCAGCTTTTTCTGTTTCCTCGGTTTAAAAGCATGAACCTTTTCCAGACTCAAATTCACTATTTTCCATTCCTTATAAAACCCAACGCAACATCTCCCGAGATAAGTTTATTGAAATAAGCTTTCGTATTCAAATTGTTCAACTGAAGTATTGTAAATTGTAATTATAAAGTAATGTATAATTTTTGTCACACAATGTTATCTCCGATCACTCTATTTCCGAAGAACACAATTATATTACCTTGCTGCTGATTTTATTGTGATATTAGATGTTGATTGCACTTTCCGTGTGATAATATTCTCAAAGAGAATATTCATGTTATAATTTAAACATTCCTGCATTATTTCTTCAGCAAGCTTGAAGAGGCTGGTCGGCGAGGCATACCAACTCGTTACCAGGTGTGTACTGAGACACAGTGCCCCAACCAAATAAAGCAAACTGTACCCAAAGAGATGCAGACGTCTCTATCTTGCCGGACGCTTAGCACAATACTTGCATAGCCTCCATACTCACAACATACACATACTTAAAGACACAGTCTCTCCACCACCCCTCCCTCACAGCCTCACCAAACTTCAAGAACCAAGAAAGACAAATGCGATCTGGAAGAAAAAAAGTAATATAATAATTCAGCGATCTTTCTCGCACTTGAGCGATGATATGATAAAGGAAAGGGATGTGTTTGTGTTTGCCGTTTCAATTCGGAATGGGACGATCCTGCCAGTGCCCAATGTCTGACGCAAACCCGTTTCTCTCGCCAAAGGAGCAAGCCAGCATGATAAATGCATTTATGCAACACTTCTTGTTTCTTATCCGAGAGAAATATTCGCCTGAAAACCTTTGTTATTCCGTGTCCAGGTATGCGGCCCTTGCGCGTAGGATTCTTTCAAAAATACTTCCCTTGCAGCTCGGAGGGGGAGGGAGTAACGTCCGCGAAGCAATGTCAATGCTATAAATTATTGTTTTCATTCATAAATTCATACCAACCATAACCAGCGAAAAATTGAACGCTCTCAGCATAATTAAATATTGTGTTTAACTTATTCTTCTTCTACAAGAGCTTTCTAGCCTCCAGCTTTCGAGGCATGCATCCCCAAACTCTCTCCAGTTTCTACTACTCTCCTAAATCCAGCAGTTCATTTTAGCTCAACTCATTTCATCTGCATACGACATCTTATTTTTACCAGTCAACCATTCCAGAATCCAACACACCTAAAAGCCTTATGTGCGAATATCTATTCTTACGGCACATCGTTAAGTCGAGGTTAAAGGTAATCCCACATCTCATCCTCTTATCTACTGAAACTTCTTGGGGAAACTAAACTTACTCCATTCATCTTCATCCAATGTCGATTTCACGGTTTTCTAACCAGACGTAATTTACTCACAGCAAACCCCGAGTAATAAATTTCTCCGAATAGTAGAGAATGTTTCAACCAAGTAACCAGTAGGTACAAACTTGGTACTAGGTAGCTACCTCCCACAAACCTCACAGACTTGCCTAAGTCATATTAGGAATAACGATGCGGTATAACTTTTGGCCTCCCAGTGATAATATTATTATTACGCCTTGATAACGTTACGAGGTGGCGAGACTTTGTTTCAGACTGGAATAACGCTTATAACGTTATAAACGTTATACCGTCTAACAAAGTCCCACTAAGATCTAAATCCCCCGCGGGATGGGTTCAACCTACTAATGCGAATACATGGAGGGAACATACGGGAATGTTGGCAGCTAATCAGGCGATGCTGAAAAGGTAACGAACTTGGCTACATATAAATAATAATAATGCTGTATTCCATTGTACGAACGCCCAAGTTACCAAAAGTATCTACCCTCTAACATAAATACATACCCCTTCAAATTGAGTAATTACTAATAACAATAACATTTAGAAAACCCTCTATATACTATTTGATTTAGCATTATTTAATTATGAGTGTTAAATTACTATCTTTACCACGTTATAATAGTGCGACCACGTACAATATACCATTTTATTAAAATAGACACTGATCAAAGATCAACTATTTTATTACTGTTACGCGTGTGATTTCATAATAAGGCAACCTATTTTGATAGATATTCAATACAGTTTGAAGGTGCAACAATTTTTATTGCTTGTCAACATTTTTTGTTTAAATGGATCGTAAATGAAACTCGTCCAACTGAATATTTAATTTAGAAACTTATAACACCTATATTGGAAGCGTTACCATTTAATTGAAAGAAAATAATTCAGATTTCTGCCTGCAATAACAATTAGAAACGCTTTTAAACAATTTGAAGAATTCTATTCACTATTTCAATTTCTACTAGGAAATAGAAGCCAGTCAACTTCTTGAAAACGTTGCTTTAAATTACATAAATCAAGATGTAAGACGTGCTACATTTAATTCGTATTACAATTTATTTGGTTCATTTCACATACAGCAGAAACGGGTTGTATCAGAACGTCGATAAAAATCATAATATAAAAACTAGATCTCTAGTGAGATTCCATATAAATAAGTTTGTAATTTTATTGATTAGGTTTGTTAGAATCTAACATTGTATTTCACGCTGTTGAGCAGCAATAAAGTAGACCAGAAGTTAAACAATTCGCCAGCTACGAACATCATCATTGAAGAATTTATTATTTTATTTTATAAACACTTCCAATGCTCTCTTACTCATAGACTGATCATTCACCACAAGCATTTCCCCAAAATCTGTCTGTTTCAAACAAAGTTTAATATTAGTTCGAGGATTAATGTTTACGACCGCTTAAAAAGCTCCGAGATCGGGAAGTTTTTTTATTTGATTTATCATCCAATGCTTGTAAACTTTTCACAAAGTGGTGATATTTACGCGAATGGTTTCCGTTTCACACGAATCAGAATTTACAAGATCTGTCTAGTGTTTTGACTGCTCGGAATTTACTTGGGGAGCCACGAATTTTGAAGAAACCGCCATGTTATTTGTAAAGAACACGTTCTGTTGTATAGCAAAGTTCATCAAGTCTAATTTAAACTTTGATTATATATTATGCACAGCTGTACAAGTCTTTCTGACATGAAAGTGGCCCATTTCGTTATATCGTCTTCGGGACAGAGTCATATTTTAATGTAAAATCTAAATGATCTATTTATATGGTGGTTTGTTATGTAATAATGTTCTTCTATCATAACTACCAAAGTTAGGTGATGTAGACTTTTTTAATGAATAGCGATAGGTATTATTTCAAAATGCCAAAAAAAGTACTGTTTGCTATTATCATTTTTGATTTGTAAGTTACAGAAACGATATTGTTTCATGTACAATATTCCGTAGAAAAGTTGATTTCTTTTTTACACAGTCGTGTACTTTTATGGATTTTTATCCGAAAAATAACAATACGAGAGGAAAAATCTTGGATGAACGGCGTTTTAATGTACCGAAAACATGATTAAGCGAACATACATTTCCCGTTTAAAAACACACGCATAAGTAATACCAACATTAACTTTTCCGTGAATTATTCTGTTTCCACAGCCTAAATTTAAATAATGCGTTGTCGTCTATATAAGTGACGCCCACATAAATTTTATGCAAATAAATTAAGTCGACCGCCATTACGAATATTTATACGACAAACTTCGTCATTTGATTTTTTTTTTCCATTTAGATGTTCCCGTCATAAATTATATTAAGCGTATTAAATCTACATAGGCTATCCCCACCGACTTAATATTAAATATTGGATAGAGTGTATAACCTAAATTTCAAAACTTATATAATTTAGAAATTCTTTGTGTAAATATGAGTTATTTTTTCACTTTGAATTTTAAAATGATCCGCAAAAATAAGCGTGACTCTAAAACGCTGTGTGCGCCTTCGTAGCAGAAGTTTTCAACAAACCTTATTTAATTGAAAGCGAAGCAGGATAATTCAGAACAAATAAATCGTTCTGGCTGTCACGGTAAATAACGTTTTTTCGCACAGCTACATAATATGTCACGCTTGGACTAACACAAGTAAGAAGTAAATACTAAAAATAGACTTTATAGATTGTTTTTATTTGGAGTTTGTAATAAATTATTAACCTGCCTATGAAATGGTGCCTGTTCACCTAACTACCGATATGGACCAACGTTCTACTTCCATAATAGGTGTGTCTTCTGGGATGCGGCGGACGTAGGTCTTCATTTTTTCTGATTCTTGGCGAATATCACCCATAGTTATTGTTAGGTTGTATGGATGATAAATGTTTATTGATGTTTGGATGTTGAAGTGCTGTGTGTCCAGCGTAGTCCCACTTGGTTGTGGATATTTTGATGGCAATGTAAGCTGCCATTTTTAAAATCTTCAAACTTGTTCCAGGACCATTTCTCTACAATCTTTTGATCTCGTATTGGCATTTCGGCATATTGGGAGTCAAGTTTTGAGCTACAAACGTGATTATTAGTTCTTTTTTAGAACTCTCTCATATCGACTGTTGGATATCATCAGGGCATTCTTCACTTTGCAAACTGCAGACCTAAACATTCGAAAAGAAGAATTATTGCTCCCGAATCAGTACACTCTTCAGTTAAGTTAGGTTATATTGAATTGCTCTCGAAAAAGTATTTACAATCTGCAGTCGTCAAAATAGGATATTTGGAGGTATTAAGTAATAATCTTGTTCTTGCTGATATTTATATCTAAGTTTGCTAATGGACCTACATACAACTTACTAAATTGTTTAAAAATATTTATTTTCGTGAAATGAGTAAAGTTGCCCCTACTTCCCCTTCGAGTTGAAGCAACTTGCCCCGCCCGGCCCACTCACCCCGACCGCCGATAGGGACATGTGCTCGTTGACTGCTCGTCAGTTATAATTGGCCTAACATGTCCGCTATCCGACTCCATCCGACACGAGGCACGACTCGATATCCTGGATTCTTCAACTTTCCCCACTCTCGAGGTTGTCACGTACAACGAAATTTTATGTTTTTTTACTAAATGCATTATTTTTTCACGAGTTTTTGAATTGTTAGGATAATACCGATTGGTACCTTAGAATGACATTTACATGCCTTTCAAAATGGTGATATTTTTGGAGAATTTCCCCGGTCGAGACTGGATGACATTATGTGGTGAAAATTATAATTTTGAATTTTACTGAATCGCGTCTCATGAGGTCACAGTTCACTTTAATTCTATTTTAAAAAAGCATTAAAAAGAAGAAGAAGATATTTTGAAAGGGAAAAATGTCAATACGAATGTTAGAGGGATTGAGCTAATATTAAAAAACGATTTTAATTAAAGCATGTAAGTGAAAGTATTTAATGAAACATAGACCAAAGATCTCTCGATAAATGTCTTAAATAGCAATTAAAAAACACCGTGATTTTTTTTGATACCAATAACAAGTTAAGGGCATCCAATAGTCCAGGGAAAAATCGAAATCGGAATTCACGCCCTTTGTGGGAGGAGTTAAAAAATATTTGAGAAAAAGCTTTTGGAATGGTTGAAAAAGTTATTTGAGAAATTTTTTTTACAGGTTGATTTCGTAAAGGGCTAAAAAAAGCATTAACTCCTTTTTTACACATTGTTTATTGTAATAACAAGGAAATTTAAAATTGATTTCACGAAACCGAGCGACGTAGAGTCACACGTCTGTTCCCTGCTCCAGCCAGGGCGGTTCTGAAAGAAAGTAGGGTGTGGCAAGCCAGTAGTCCTTCGGTGAACGACATAAGGGTCACTTTGAAAATCCTAATTCGTCGGCTGCCGGCCGTATTGTAAAATAACAACGCAAAAAATCATATTTTATTTTATTTTGTGAATATCGGGCGTAAATATCAATTTATTTTGCGATTATCATAACAGAAACTAAATTTGTTACAATAAACAATAAAACCATATCCGAAAAGATGTTCATAAGTAGGAGAGTTTGCACTTGAACGTGTTTTTTTATAGACCTATTACTTTATTTTTTTCTAGGCTTATTAAAAGACATATAAAAAAATGACCAATATTTTTAAGGGCCAAGATATGTTCTATACGCAGTATTTAATTGAAGCATCTATAATTTTTCTAAGCGATCAAATTTTCAAAACAAAAACACATGATTTTGTGTGATTTTGCATTATTTACTATGGCTTCATCGTAAGTAACAGAACAAAATGTGTTTATTTACGGAACATAGGTAGGTACTGTACGATGTTTTCTATCGTGTGAATTTCAAATATCTAATAATCGTTGTGGCTTAGCAAATGCATAGCTATCATCTTCAAAAATAATAAACATATTTTTTTAAGAGCTCAATAAAATAAAGTTTTCAAGGGAAACACGTTATTAATCGGAAGAAATTTTGGAATGCGGGGGCTTAATAAATGTCGAAAAACTTTTCATTTTCTTATTTTTTAAAAACATGATAAAGCACATTAAGAAATTATGTATTTTAATTAAGAATACGACGGTTTTTTTTGAAAATTTGATTGAAAAAAAAATTTTGCTTCTAATTTTACCCATCGTCTTCGTTAAATGGTTTTATTAAGAATATTTTCGATAATTTTTCTGAAAGCTTTCATGCATAAAACGTCAGATAGCTTTGAGAATCTCTTGACTTTCAGGCAGCGCTCGCCGCCTGCATTTGTTTCGAGAAAGGAACCAATCGAAACATTGAATCAAATTGAGTCAAAGTTTATCAGTGACTTTGTTAATTGTAGAGAGGACATGGAAAACATCAATTTCGTGACTCAGTGCGAAGTAGTTAATGTAGTTTACTTAAATAGCTTTGTACCTGAAAATAAATAGGAATGCTGTAGTTATTATCTCTAGTAAAGATTGTGTATATACCTATATCATTTTTTTTATTTATTCACGCAATAATGCAATATTCAATAATGCATTAATGCAATATTCAATATTCTATATGCAATATTCATCCTTTTGCCTTAATCATCGAAAAAACATACGTTGAATTGGGGGCCCGGGCGTTATGCGAATTACACAACATTTTCTGTCTGGACTGTCTAGTGTATAGTTTCTATTATTATGGTCAAAAGATATTCACAACAATTGATCAATATTTCAAAGACATGTATTTGGTTCTCAGATAAATTGGTCAAAACATAAAAAATTACAATCGCAATTAGGATCTATCTTTATCGGAACAATACTTTAATCACTGAGTTATTGTAACTGGATTTATTTACCTTGTTTTATGTTACAATATTTAATATTATCCGCAATTAATTCCCATTTCATCCAAACAATCAGGTGTCAGTAGATCAGTGTTTAGAGTGCTGTCCCGGTAAGACAAGGAAATCCCGGATTCGAATCTTAGTTGTGACCTTTACCTATTTTATGTTCTGTTTATTTTTTTCTTTTGATTTATTAACATAATCTTTTTCTTCAATGTTTAAATATTATAACGTTGTGTACCTTTGCCTAACCTTCAAAATTTACATCAATTAATTTAATAAAAATAATGTTGAAAATTGGTCTAAAATATGCTTCTGTAGTGAAAATAATAGTGGTCAGCTTTAAAGTATCAAAAAAGTTCAAGATAGAAACAAAATCACACAGCAATTCAAATATTGAACTTTCAACATAGATCAAGAATTTCTATAAACTTTTCGACTTCGAAAAAGTGTTTTTATTGGTATTTTGAATCTGGCACTCGAATCGTTTGAAAAGAATCGAGTCAAAATAATGTGTGGCGTATACAAATAATACCTACACATATATCCTTTATACACAGAAGGTTGGTTGTATTTTATATAGCACAACCGGAGACAGAGATATTCGTCGTCACCATGTAGCGTTTCCGCCGCGTTGGTATTCAGCGTCGAGTGATATATGAACACGCTGGGAAAAGTTGGGAAATGACAATAGTCGACAGTCTAAAGTTGGCAACGCTCCTTGGCTTGGATTCGGCGGTAAAGAGGGCGTGGGGTTTGGCAGGAGTGAGTGCTAAGTCAGGGGTTCCAACCGCATTTTAATGAGGAATTCCTACCCGGATATCAAAGTTTTCCAACGATTTTACTGGTTTATGGGTAAAAATAAGACCTCTTTTTATAAAATTTGAACACCTTTTTTAAAAACTTGTTCTATTTCAAAGGTTGAAGGGAACTTTTTTTACCTACCAAAGTTAAGCAAAATTTTATACGCCTTAGTAACTACATCTTAAGACATTACCAGTTAAGGGATTCCCAAGCTGCTTCCACAATTCTACGTTCTAAAGATTTTCACAGAATGAAGAAACTCATCGGTTTTCTATTCCCCGAGAATAGTATTCTATTCAACTGGAAAAAAGAGAAATCAGTTTCGTCAATCAAAAATCAATTATAATGGATTCATGATTTTTGATAAAATTTGCTCATAGTCTAAACAAACATAAATAAAACGTAGGTTCTCCTTCTGAATTCCTAAGTTTGATTCACATTTTAAAACTATCTAACAGAGCACATTAGCGACATGAAATATGGTCACTGAAAGAAATTTCTAGATCGGCTGTTTTCATTCTGAATCAAAAATGTAAATTAATTAATGGCGGTTTTTATCACAAAAAGATAGAATTATCTTATTTCGCAGTTTCCTATCTCTGCCGGATTTGCGGTGAGGCAATAGCTCTGTGACTAGCGCCGCCATAACACCCCGGCAATTCATCACTTGAATTATGTATTATGAAACGGAAAGCTCAGATTACAGTCCACTGCTTTACCGACCACGATCTGCGCATGCTTAACCCGAGACGGATGATCTCAACACGAACAATCCCAGCCGGCCCTAATATTGATGCGACGCGAGTCGTTTGCGAAACAATCTTATTACGACTACACTATACTTTTCCACTTAGCAATGAGCCTAGCGGTTTGTCCCTACTTTAAAACAAACTGCAAGATGCCGAAGAAATCTTGCCGACTGTTTTTGTTCTGACCGCATTGCAAGTTTGCTTGTATTTACTTAAAATCGTTATGCATTTACAAATATTCTGAATTCTCCATGATAGCCAACCTCTGATATACAATAGCACCAGAAGAAGATGATTATAATTGATAAGATAAACTCCAAAAAGGACGTGTTATATTCTATTTACGTCAAAATATGTATGGTTATTTAAAATCTAATAATTAACCTCTTGCATTTTCTCTAAGTTTATAATTGTAGATTCATTTAAATATACATTTTATAAGTTTCTTAATCGATGGAACTCAACTTAAAACATTTCAATTACCTACAAAAAATTTACAGTATTTTAAGCACATAATTAAATACACATTCATTAGCATAAGTACTTTATTCAACATGTCCTGAATTATGTGGGAATTAAGTCGTAGAAAAACTTGCAGATTACCTACATACCTAAATAAAAACATTAAAGTTTAATTAATAAATGTAGATATATAATAATAATACGGCCTTTTGTAAGTAATGATATTAACAAGATCAAGGTTTTGAGATGCCCAGACCGCAGATGCAAGTTGTTGTGAGATATTTGTGGGAGCCAGAGTACCTACGGACACATAGCCAGAAGACGTATCTGTAAGGGGGCACGCGTATAAATTAAACATGAGTGTATTTATGAGGCGGTCATTAACTCCAGAGAAGTTTCTTTCTTTCATTTAGTTCTTGTTTTTCTTTTCTTTCCTCTCGCTCGCTCTCTTTCTGATGTTTCTCTGGAACACAATTGTCTGTATTTGTTAGTCTGCGCAAGTTCTTTCGAAAGTTCCAGTTAATTGCATGGATCCCAAATATTTATTTAATTAACAATTCACACGGCGTTTTTGATCAAGTCTTATCTTTCGAACCTTAATAAGATACCTTTTACATAATATTCTCGTCACATAGCAGTCATTATAAAAATATTATTTGCCACATGCGGTGTCGTCATGTGCCAACAGAACAGTGTGAAAAGTAGATTAAATTGATTGGTATACAATTGACGCCAAATCCACGATCACCCAGACAATTGACACAATAATACAATTCGATGAAAGTTAATGGAAGAAATTGATCAATTTGACCATTAGTGTTAATCCAATTATCGGTTAACTTTATGCGTCAATTATGGCAATTGTTCAGTATTTTATATCTACATTTAGGTGGATTCTCTCTCATTTAAGCACACAAGAATTGTCGGCATGAAAATACCCTACTGTTTGTTATTTAACCCTGGATAACCTAGGTTGCCATGGAGACGCAAAATTTGCATAATCCGTCATCTTTCTCGCATCCCGAGGTTTCGAGGGAGAAAACGGTCGGACCACGGCGAGGGAAAAAACAGAAAACAGTCAAAATAATACTGTAGAAACAAAAGAAGCCGCTGATAAAGGCGGGAGATTTGTAGGCAGTGATTTTTTTCGCGCGGGCATTCATTCGTGCTTCCTTTTCCGGGCGTCCGCCGGATGCAGTTTTTCACGGAAACTTTTCAGCGCGAACGTAACGATCTAGCGCGCTCGCGTTAGGTGTTACGTCGGATGCGCAGTCCGAAAATCACCTGATGGATCACACTTGACGCCTAACTTCTGCAAGGTGAGAAAACTCCGTGAAATATCTGCGGTGGATAGAATGAGAAATTGTTGTTATTTCACAAACACCAATTAGTTCACTTCAGGATCAGTGAATGCTGGCCGTCTAACTAGTTTTGTCATTTATCACTGGGTTTGTTTATTGAGGTCGAACAGAATTAGTGTTTTCACGTCGATTTACAATGGAATCAGGTTTAATAAGAACGAGGCTATCAGTTTTGCAAGATCGTTAAAATAATTATTTAATTGATGGTTGCTATACAAACACATTTTTCAAAAGACTTTTTCGTCTAATTACAGTGGATCTATGAGAATTTGGCAGAGCATTCAAGGTTTGTTCACCTATTAGCTAAACTTTGTTTAACTTTCTTAGTTTCTCTCTAAACATATTATTAAAATAATTTCTATTCACTGTGTGCCATTCTAAAGATTACTTATTTCGTGTGGGTTAAAGACTTATGTTAATGGTTGTCAACTAACTAATGACTCAATTAATAAACCATTTCTTCCTACACATGAATACTAAACATCTAAAAATCATTGGCACCAGTCACAAATTATTAAAGAAATCTTCTACACTACTACGTTTATCCTTTCACCTTAAAATTAATTTAAACTCTTCTTTTGAAATAATAATGTAAACTTGATTACATTGATGATTTATTGGCAGTCATTAATTTGCAGGGCGCCAGTTGTTCTAGATAAATGTAGTACAGTACATCACATGTGTTTAAAATCTGCAAATTTATCTTGCTCCAGGCTCAAGGGTCAAGTGATTGCACTCACTGCTGTCGAATTCAATTAACAAACGATGATAACGGTCTTAATTTGCAATAATTGCATCATTATTTGATCAACAATTCCAAATTGAATGACGAATCAATTCACATTAGGAACTCAAATATGCAAAAAAAATGTATTAAATTTATTGAAAAATATTATAAAACTTCAGAAGCTCTTAGTCTTTTCTATATATTGGTTTTAAAAGAGCGTAAAGAGTCTGGAATTTGGAGGGCACAAACTAATATTCGTTCCAGGCCGCCTAGCACGGTCGATCGATAAGGATTGATAAGAGAACTTTCGGTAACTTCTCATCGTTCCTTAGCACGATTGCTGATCGTCAACGAATAAGTAATAGTTCAGAATGAATAAGTGTTCTAAACGTATTTGACTTCAACTGTTGTTTGTACGTTAATGATTTGCAGTTGTTCTAGGGAACGATGAGAAGTTATTGAAAGTTATCCTCCTTCCTAATTGCTCGACGGTGCTAGGGGGCCGGGTCTTATTTGTTGGAATTTAACAAAAATAGATCTTGTTTCACAGTGTTTAGGTAAAGTGATATATATAAATGGGTGACCGGACAACTCGGATTGAAACCAACTCAGAACCATCTCAGATAAGTCATTTAGAGTGATAAAAAAATATAAAAATTGGTTAAATAGGTTACGTTAGGTTAGGGTTATCGGCTAATTTAGAATATTTTTTTTCATAGCTTTTAATGACTTTTCAAGGAGGTGTTGAGTTGACTTTATTCTCAGTTGGCATGGAACCATATAAATGAATACAGTTTTGACTTAACATTTACAGGAAACAATACTTTTTGGTTAGATATGAAAAATATTATTTGAACAAAATATTCATTTTGAACTTCACTTTGTTTTGATAATATAACTATACTAACAGGTTTCGGCTTAATCTGAACCTTCCTCATAGTTGTATAAATACAAAAATATAAATAATAAATAACACAATTAATCACACAAGGTAAATTAGGAAACCTAGAAGAGATGGAGAGAAAATCAATGCTATGAACATCAATTAAGTAATATTTTTTTATGATTTATTTATTTCTAAGGCTTCCAAATTATTGAATCGTAAACCTATCCAATTTAAATTCAGTAAGTAAATGTCGAAACATCTTTACCACTTAATTGTAACACAATTTCTAAATCAAACAACACACAACCAGCACAAATTTGCTCAATTTCAATAATCTGGTCAATATTAGAGTCTAATAAAAATTCCAGTAAACCAACACCGCTTGATATACCAATATTTTCTGAAATGAAGGACATCAACATTTTTGATGGTCGTGCCTTCGAACCCTTCCTGAAAACAAAAGTCAGATAATATGTAAACATAACAAAAAACAAACAGTCCAGATTAATTCAATCGAAGCTAGCCTCTGCTCTACGTACTTACATTTTTGTCTAGAAATTAGTTCGCTCGCTTAGCAGCGTTTCACGTATCAATTTGCATAAGTGGGCTTAACTGTATGAATTAATGTATCCAAATTAGGTGTTTTTAGTAGTTTATGTGGTCGTAAGTCTCCCAGTCACAGTTTACACGAGCTTCCCCTTTTATTTCTCTGACTGAGGCAATGAAGTCATAAAATTACATTCAAACAGTTTATTAAGCGCCCGTTTATTTGACTTGTAATATATTTTTTTTCAGGGGCATAATTACCTAAGTCACAATTACGCAGATTTAAATCTAATTTTGTATATTTGAATTTAGATTTACATTGTTTGTCCTTTGATACGTTCTTTCCTCGAATGGAGCATTTCTGTAAGGTTAAGCCTCGTGAATTATAACGTGCTACTAATTATGAAGAATCGCCCAAATTATGGCCGCTGGTGAAATAGCGTAAGCCTAGCTCCACTGCGGAATAGGGTGATACGAAACTCACGAAAAAAAAAATACCTCAAATTTTACTCTAAATTTGAATTGTGATAACATTAATTTAGGCAAAACAAAAATTTCAGAGCCGCCAATTATTAAAGGCAAAAAATTAAACTGTCGTTATTTGACCGACCAAAGGGGCCAACAAACTAAGCTATAAAAGATCATTTGGTTTTGACCTATTTCAGCATATCACTCACTTTATATTCCCAATGTTTTTACCTCCGCATTCCGCCTTCTAATTATATGTAACTATTTTTTTCTGTATTTATTTGCAAATAATTAAATTAGATAGAGCCTAAGAAATAATAACAAATTTTAGAGCTCTTTTGGGGTGACTTTTCACAAAAACGCTAAAACGATACAAATCATCCAATTATTATTAATATCTAGACACCTAATTGTAATACGATATTAAAACCCTACCCTCTTGTAAGAATGTAACTCAGTTTGATAATATAGACAACCATCTCAGTAAATTTTGTCATAAAAATCGAATCGGACCTAATAAATGTTCGCTAATTAAAAACTTGTTTTACAACAAAATATTCATGTTTATGTTTTTAATAATATCAACAAAGTTACTACACATTACTCTGTCACTACTTTTATACTTTTTTATTCATAATATACTAACACTTATTGAAATCTTCCTTACAACTTTACATAATAATCAAACTACAAACCTACTTGTATTATACTTAGTTATATCTTTCAAATTCTGTTTAATATGTTATGTAATAAGTATCATTTATTAACACACTAGTAAAGAACTAACTTATAATAATGTATGTATGTAAAAGCCTTCAAGGCTTTAATAAATAAATAATTCGGTCAGTATACTGTCAAACAGATTTTTTCAGATGTTTGCTTTTGGTACTCAAACACATGTTTCTTTAAAATGTTAAATACATTTCATTAAAATGCAGAAGCCGTCGATACCTACTTTTATATTCATTGAATATTTCGAACCTGAAGATGAATTTATACCAAAAAATATTTTCATTGATCAAATCAAATCATAATTAGTTCGACTATCTTTTAAATTTCTTGCCTACGTACTCTTGGAAACAAAATAATTCATCTTAAGGAACAAAGAAAAAAAGAAAGTATGGTTTGGCCATGTAGAGCGAATGAACGATGAAAGGAGTGTAAGGAGAATATTTGACGCAAATGTGGATAGTAAAAGAAGTTGGAGACGCCCAAGGAAGATACGGCACGACCAAGTGAGTCAGATACTTGAGTCGGGTCATGTCAAGAGCAGAATAATAGAGGAGCATGTTTGGGAGCGATGTATTAATGTGAAAGAGGCAAGGAGTGTGTGCCAAGATCGATTTGTTTGGCGGTCTGTTCTCTCTGCCTCCCCATACGGGGAAAAGAGGTGATGGTCAGTTAGTCAGTTAAAAAATGACGTAATTTAGTGTAACTTTACCGTTTTTATTCAAGAGATAGGTCTTTACTTGAATGATATTTTGAAATGCACATTTTATTTTATTTTGTGAAGTTTGGGCGTAAATATATATTTTTTTCGATTATTATAAAAGAAACTGAATTTGCCACATTAAACAATAAAACCATATCCAAAAAGGAGTTAATATTATAGACCTAATACTTTTTTTTTTCTGGACTTATAAAAAATATGATTGATATTTTTAAGGGCCAAGATATGTTCTGCTCGCAGTATTTCATTGAAGCATCTATAATACTTCTAAGCGATCAAATTTTCAAAACAAAAACACAAAATTTTGTATGATCTTGCATTATTTCGCATGGCTTCATCTCAATAGATTTAACGATTTTTTTCTGGAAATATTTACCTAATAGGTACAAATTTATATTAATACTATTTGTCAGAACCACCGTGTAATTCCTACGCGGCTTGGTCCCGCGCGAACCCACTTTAAACTCTCCACTCACCAACTCTCTACCCCTCTACTTAACCCTTCCCCTCACCCGGCGAGGCTTACGGACGCACGTTACCCCAGAGGCTTTTTGTGGATCGGTTAAGTTTACCTGGAATGTTAAACTGCATTTTCACACCTCGGATTTTATTTTCACCGTGACTACAGATTAATATTTGAATTTAAGTATGATACCTGTATTCTGTATTTACCTCATTAGGCGCATTTTATATTTTATTAACAAAAATGCAAACTTTTTCTCAACAATAGTCTACAAAACCTGTAAACATTATAATTCAACTTTTGATGTATTTTTCGTCCTTTTGCATTAAACGTAGATAAGGTTATTCGTAAAAGAATTTATTATCTGCTCTTTTATATTTATTTAAGAAAATCACTTTTTACAAGTAATACTTTAAAATACCAAAACGGATTTGTTTGCATCCATATGGAAAAATCTATTTATTTAAATTCATTTGGCACATGTGTGGGTACAAATAAGTAATTCATCATAATATTTTAAAGTACCTACCTATAACTTAACAAAATAATTATTTTAGATAGAGGAGATAATGAATTCTGTTAAGCTTATCCTTAAAGATAGTTAACACAATAGTAGGTTTTTTGTTATTTATTTTTGGGGTGTTACGCCGTGTTGCGCTACCTCCTTTAGCCAACACTTTGTTTCGGACAGCTCATCTGCCCTGATGATGGACACTGTAACGCTGTCTGAAACGTTGGCTAAAGAAGAAGGTACCGCAATACGGCTTAACACGGCATAACTCCCCAAAAATAAATATCAAAAATACTTTTGGCCGTAAAAACCTAAAATCATACATGACAGTAAGTTCGTACATTTACAAAATAAAGTGTTTTATTCTCGTTTTGTAACTTTGTTAAACGCCCTACAACTAAAAGCTCTATTGAAATTAATCAAGTCACCATTTTATTTTCATTTTTCATCTGTGGGTAGGTACCTACAATTTTGATTATTTAATTAATATCCAGTTATAAGCTGATTAAATGTTCTAGGTTTTTATGTCAGATCTTCTTTTCTCCTGGTATTCCTGTTTATTTGTAGACCTTTAATAGGTAATTTATTAGAAAGTTGGGTACCTACGTAAATAAATAATGTGTGTGTTGTGCAATCATCCAAAAATTTGCTTTTTTAGTAAAGTAACGAAAATACAAACCATTTTCACTTAAAAATAATATGATCGTTTTATTCAACGTTGATGTTTAAACATGATTAAAATAATAAATTCTGAACCTGTTAAGTGATGTCGGCTTTTTATTTACATTTGCAAAACACAGCCTATTTATTTTATAATTTTAACGGCTTGTGAAATTCACGGATATTATCCAAATCCTTTATTATAAACGGCGGTCCTCCATAAACAGGGCATCCATTCCCAACTTCTGAAACGCAAACACCCCATTGCCAACAAAGCTCATCCCGCAAGACTTTTGCCAAAGCTCTCCCGGGTTTCAGGACGCTTTATTTAACATAGCTCAAAGGAACAACCAACGCCGAAATAAATAAATAGGCAGATAATTTAATATTTTCGTAAACGTAGAATGCATCAAGAACTCTTTTCAATATTTTGGTGGACTCGATTCTATAATAGATAAACCAAACCTAATAACACACCTACCTAATGAATTTAATTGCATACTTATCTCTTAATATTTTTTTTTTCATGTTGGCGCGTTCTCACCTGATTTTTTCTATGAGTTTCTATGATCAATTTAAGTGCCTACCTTTGGAACGAAAGTTGAAGTCCTTTTAACTTTGAGTTTTTGTTCCATTTAAAAGTCTGTTCTCATGGATTTAATTTAATAGTTTCTATGAAATATATCGAATAATAGATCCCGCCTCGATACAATAACAAACCAATTTGCAAAATATCCCTAAGTACCTACCTATTGGCAGAAATTAAAATATTAAGTTTGAAGGCTTAGAATATTTTTGTACTCTTTTTAAAATTGTCGACCAAGAATACGAAGGCATATATCTATAGTTAGTATATTTCTTTATTTATCTACTTACCTGATAATAGTTTAGTCATAAACATCCTAATAAGCCTTTATTAGTTAGGTAGGTATATAAAAATTAACCTCCTCAGTCATTTTTAGACTGGCAGAAAAGGGACAACAAGTGTATATGTTCAGTTAGAATATTCAAAGAATACCTTGAAGCTGTTTATTAATTATTGGAGAAGAAGATAACACTTACAATCTAAATGAAAATATGAAAGAAAACAAGACACAGAAAAATAGAAAAAGACAATGGTCGCAACTGGGACTCGAACCCAGACCTCTCGTCTAACCGGGATGTGCGCGTTATCCAATTTCGCTATTGCCACCTTCTGTCAAACCGTCATATTTCAAATATTTAGAATCAACAATATTATCTTCAACTAGTTCTTTTTTCCATATTATAGGCAACTACTCTTTTTATTGGAAACAATCAATCTAAGAATTGAAAAGTTAACCTTCAAAAGTTATGAAAAAAGAGTTTTTCTCATAAAATATTGAATGTTTATTAATCATTTGATTTTAGTTCTGAAAATTATCACACTTCCTTAAACTGCAGGTATTTTAATAACCTTCACTATTTCAATAACAATAAAATAACACAATACCTATTCGGAATGCCAAAATATTTTTTTTATATCGAACCTTAACACGCTTTGGCTTCGAACTCCGAATTGTGAAATAATCAGACTAATTTGTTCGGTTAATCGTTTTGTCTCCTTTATTATCATGATTAGAAACATGAGAAGGCACCACGTTTTATTTTATAAAACTAAAAGTTAACCATAATAGAAGTAAAATATACATCTTTATGAAACCGAAATTTCGGATCGCACTTTGAAAAAAAAAAATGAAAGTATGGGAATTTCATATTAATTATTTTTACATGAAACGACAAAAAAGTGATACCTAATACTTATAATATTTTTACATAAAAAATTTGTTTGGTTTTATTTTTTTTTCGTTATCAACAATTTTAGTTAGAAAAACGTTTTTATGTTTTCCTTCAAATTTTCACATCTAAAAAAACATGTGATTATTTCGAATCAATTTTAATAAAATTTGAAAGCGTATTTTATCACCTTACTAAAACAATTTTTAGTATTCAGAAATATTCCATTTATTTGGATTTTATTGCTAAGCGGAAATATTTTGACCTTCTGACAAAATAGGCCCGAGGCCTGAAGGGTCTTTTTTTTCATTTTAATTAATGTCTAAACGAAACCCGCTGCAGCTAAGTTATGCATCTGTGTGAGTGAAAGATGGAGCCTACTTAGATTGATAGATTTACACCTACGTATCTTAAAAGTCGTCATTTTATTGATTATACCAACCCACCCCAGTGGTAATAAATTTTATTACTCATCAATAAAAGCTCGTAATATCTTCAATCACTGTAGGTACGTTGTTCTTACTATGGAGCAGGTAGTGGTCAATACCAATTATTGATAATAGTCGGTACCTGCATTCATTACTAAATAATAATAATAATAATGTTGTGGATTTTATGAATGAATGAATGGCCAGCGGTTTAATAACCATCAAAAGTGTTAGAACAGCGCACTAAAAGCCATAAAGGCTTTCAGTAGCCAACACGTTCTCATTCATCGACTCGATGACTTTTACTGGCCATATAAATTCTGACCAGTTTATTACGACAAAACAAACCGCAAACAAATGATAACAGTTAAAATAATAATCCTGTTATCATTACCCGTCGTTAAATTAATTTATTTAAACGTTAATCAAGCCAGTGCAAATATAATAAACATTAAGTAAGGCATAAAAATTATGGAGCCATTTTGGTTTGTGTAATGGCCGTCGGGTCGCGTTGTTTAGTTCGAAGTTTTGCCGTCGGCGCGTGCGCAGGTTATGTATCGAAGCGCGGGAATCAGGCGGGGCCTACCAACATACATCATGGTTCACGGCGTTCCGAATTTGAACTTGTTCTTATTTCGAGCTTTTTCATACTTTAAATAAGAATGGAATGAAAAAAATATTGTCGTAATAATTGCAGGTTAATATTAGATTTCAACGCTTAAATAATTATTGCGAAGTTACTTTTTCCCTACTAACAAAATAATTAATGGTAACCTAACATTATAGAAATTAAAAATTTAAATGCTAATAACATGGCAAAAGTTTCGGTTAGTTCCTTGGAGAGTTAAAATTCTACCTAATAAGTAACGATTTTATACAAAGTTTTTAAAATGTTTAAAATTATTCTGGAGTTAAATAGTTCTACCTGACGACCTGTTTAGGTAGGTAGGTACAAAGGCGAGTTTTTTCTTGTTTACTGCCAATAAAAGTTTTTTTTAATTGAATTTTTTTTTCATTTTAAATTATTTCCTACGATTGGTAGGTACTTAGGTAGGCATATTATAAAGAGGTACCTACCTACTCACTAAAAATTAATTGTTCCAGCAACAAGCAAAACCCACAAAAAATATAATTAATAATAATATTTTCATACATCCAACTTTACAAATTCTTATTTGATTATGTTAATAGTTATTATGTAGATAGGTACCTACGTCATAATTAATAAAA
Organism: Glyphotaelius pellucidus; assembly: GCA_936435175.1. NCBI lineage: Eukaryota > Metazoa > Arthropoda > Insecta > Trichoptera > Limnephilidae > Glyphotaelius > Glyphotaelius pellucidus. The sequence goes on along the minus strand of OW386552.1, from coordinate 5,399,400 downwards.
TGCAGGATGTTAATTAATTCCTTTTCATACAGTTGTTTGATTTTTGGTGGTAAAGGTAGGTAATAATAATAACAAATAAGTTTTGTATCTAAATAAGTCAAGCATAATATAAATTATATTTATATTATGCTTATATATATCAAAAATATATATATATATATATAAAATCATTATATCAAAAATACTATATTATTACTATATTATTACCTTCTCATTACCTATGTACCTACTTGATGTATTATTTAACCAACACTCGCCTATACAATAATCACAAATACCTAGTTTAAATAAAATTCTTCAAAAGCACCTAATTTCTTTACGACCTCATCTTGTAAATTTCCTATTTATGTACTAACTGCAAAATATCTTTAAAAAAATTCGCATTAATATTAATTTAAAACTTTCATCTCATAACCACAATATTTTTCACGAGAAACACGTAAATAATGCAAGGGTCTAAAAAGGTAACATCTGCAAGTAAAAACTTAGAAAGTATCTTTAGGGAGGCTCCGGGGGGGAACAATAGAGTTCACCGCACCCCTGAGCTTTCTAAGCCTGTTAGAAAGTTACCACATTTCTCAGTATAGGCTTCTTTATCCTTACAGCCCGAAATAAATGAAAGCCTTTCACAATTATTGCGTTGTTTTTTAGCTATTGTGTAATTTTTAAAGGATGCAATTATCATTATGAGGATTGTAAACGCTTATTTAAATAATTTAAGGGTTTTAAAATTACAATATGGTTAGTTTAAAAAACAAATAAGATGTTTTTATGAGCTTTTACAATACACAAACTAAAAAGTCTTCATTATGGTTGTTCGGTTAGGTTAACTTTATTGTTAGGTAAAGAAGAATATTTAGAATATATTTTGTAGTTAGAAATAATTTCATTTCCCATCAAATTTAAAAAAAATATTTTGTAAAGGATCCTTGAATTAATTTATTTAGTTAGTACAGCGGGTTTGAGTACCTTCCTATGTATTTATTTGTCTAATATAAGCATCAATTTAACTAACAACTTTTTCTAACCTATAAAATGTATAAGAAGGATTGTTATTTATTTACTTCCTGTAATAACATCAAAATTATCTTCACAGCTTCAAAATAGTTTAGAACAATTGTTTGGCAGTTAATTTAAAATAAATTACTCCCACATTTGTATCAAAACATGAGCTTTTTGATCTGAAAAGCTGTGAAAGGAAGCTTTCAGTGCGGCAGCCTATACACTTGTCAATAGGTTTATTTGGTCGGCTGAAGGTTACTACTGACTATTTTACAGAAACACCTGGGCTCATTAAATCCTAAAATTATTTCTTTTCACGAATCTCGTCAGAAGCTAAACAAATATTTATATAGGAAGATTGTTACGTAAATGATTCTTCCAGATATCATCTCACAAATACCTAGGTAAGAAGATATTATTATTCTGCAAAATATTTTCATAATTACATATTCTTCCAATTTAATGCTCAAATCTAATAATTTGTACCTTCATCTACCTGTAACATATACTCTACGTACCTATTACAATTAATGCATCTACCTAATACAATTAATTACTGTATCTAATACCTAATGCAATTAATTACTGTATCTGTACCTAATACAATTAATTAATGTATCTGAAACCTAAACCAATTAAACTAATTTAAATTTCGGTTATCCGTTTAATCTATGAAATAATTAGGCAGGTACCCTCTTTTAGATTAGGAATTTTTTTCTAGTTTTGTTAGGATCTAAAATGTGAGTAGGCGATTAGGCTAAATATATTTCATAAAAGTGATGCTATTAAAATAATTAATCAGGTAGGTACTTATAGATACCTAAAACTTTTAATAACCCCAACTCACTGAATAACGTAATTTTTATCAACCGAAAAGGAATAAATTTTATTTTAATTTTATTTGTCATCAGTGATCAATCAAAAAATAAGATTGAATTTATTGATAAAATATTTATTTATTCATGTTCTCCATAACACGGCCATGAACCAATATATTATGGAGAAGATTAGAAAATTGAGCTAGGTACATGTACCTAAGTTTAAACGGTCATATAGGCAGTATTACATGATGTGTGACATGCGTCAAAAGATATTTGCTGAACTTTCTGTAAGTGACGTTGAAAATGCCAATGCAGAATCGTTAAGCAGTTGAGTCGCTCTAATGATTGTTCTGGTAAGTCCTCCGTGGTCGATAGGTAAGGCTATCCACTATCCGGAGATCGCGGGTTTAAATCTCGGAGTGCGCAAATTTTATTTAAATGATTTGTTTAATTTCACAATTCAATCAATTAAAATAATATAAGGTAAAGGTATTTGCAGAACGTTTCAGTTTAGAAAATACTCTAAGTATCGCCCTGATGTAAGACTATTATTCAGAATTGGAAAATTGCTTGAAATGGCTATGGGCGTGTTTGGTGACTAGATCTGAGTAGCCAGGTACTTCCCCGCCTTCCTCTCCCGCATCTCTTCCCCCTCCCCTTACCGCTACCATCATGCTTATAACATGCCAAAGTCTCACTGGCTCCAGGCGGTTGGTAGCATTTGGGACTGTTGTGAGGTATTCACAAAAAGCAGAAGTCTTCACTTTCGAAGCAAAAAAAAAATGCTTGGGATCTATATGTATACAGGTACCTACGTAGTCACCTATGTAAGTGGTTATAGGTATTTGTATTTATATAGTTACAAATATTTATATCTACCAAAATGAAAATATAAAAAAATAATCTAATAACCTGAAAAAACTACCTTACTAAATACGAAATAAACCAATCAAAATGAAATATTTCTTAACCTATTACAAACATCTTCTTTCCCTGCCGAATATGAATACTCCTAAGAATAATTGCACCATTGAAATAATGAGGAAGTACCCAAGTATAATTTTATCACCGCAATTATACACGTGCTAACAATTTATAAAAGGAAATGTTATAGGCGCCAGCACAAGCAACAATGTAATTTATTGGAATAGGAAGTATTTTAGCACGGCTTTATTTAATCTGATATTCGCTGCACGTGTCGGCAGGGACGTTGACAGACATAACAGTACTCCATACTATATTTAGATAAAGACTTGAAAAACATTAAATTATTCAACTTAAAATAATAAAGACAACCGTCAGCACATAAAACAAAAATATTAAAAATACCTACACGCATTTTTGGATAAAATAATTTCAAGTGCAAAACATGTGCAACGTTTTAAGAATATTTCTTTTTAGTTTGCTATAAATTCACTCGTCATCAAAGCGCATGCGCATATCAACTGGGTAGATAGGTATTTCTCAATTCACGCACACATATATAATATTATTTTCATGTTTGTGTGTATCAGTGCTCGTATGAAAGCTCCTGAAAGCTTTCAGTTTATTTTGGAACAAGTCTGTTGACAAGTTTACTGAACAACCGGCACTAAATCTCACAACAAGCTTCGGCTAGCGTTTTCATAATGGATTCTATTTTGGAGTATTGGAAAATGTACCTACCTAGTCTTAATACGGTGCCGAATATAGATTTTAATATATATTTTGATTAATTTATTGCTATATTGATTCAAGAAATAAATGCAAATATTTGGAATTCACTGTATGTACCTAATACAACAAAAAACAAGTAACCCATTTTCGTATTATTTGAAGGAAATTTATTTTGTGTTTACATCGTAAAGCTTCCGCGCACACCGACAGGTGGGTAGGTACCTACCTGAATACAGTTCCTACCTACGCATGTTTATTTCCCTCAACACAGTTTTTATCGAGTAATATTTTTGATAAAAGTGTTGTTATGGAACTGAAAAAGGCGAATTTATTAAATTTGAAGACGCTGAATCAACATTTTTTGTTCGTTACGACAGAAAGCGGCCAACCGAATACCGAAACAAGTCACGAAAATGGCGACAGAGACCGAATTCTGAATTCGAAACACTTCCAAAAAACACCAGACATGGAGGGCACCACTTTTCACTGAAATATTCAAAATTAAATGTAAGATATTTCATATATAATTGAAAAACAATGCGGACATCCCCACAAAAACTTGCTCTCAATTTCTAAAGCCAGCTTGACTAAGAGAATCCAACATGGCTGCCGACTCGCTGCAGGGCGCATGCGCAGCTTAGCTTTTTCGACGCGCGCAGAGGGAGACAGCGACCGGTTTGGTCGGCTGGGAGCTATGGGAAGAGAGAGATGGCGCGATTCGTTAGCTAGAGACGAGATGTATGGCCGGCGGAGAGTGGGAATACATGTGCGGACGCCCTGCGAAGTTCGGTTTAGACTGGAGGGAAGCAAGAAACCGGTTTAACCTTTTGACTGATGCGTTCAAATTAGGTGGAATAGTTAAAAATGTTGTTTACTTAACTTGAGTTAAAGATTTCAGTTTTAGGTAGGTACACAATAACTATAACAACGTGTATTATGCTGGCTAAAAAGTTAGTAATTAATGAGATTGTAAACCTTATTTCTTAATTTATGTTTATTGTTCTAGCTCTCCCAAAAATCTTTCCTTTTGTGAAATCTACTTTTATTAATGGCTTTTCACCCCAAGGTAGTGTCCTAGCCAGTGTCAAGTTGAGTTTTATAAGTAATGTTGGTAAGTATAATATTTGGGAAATATAGGTATACAAATTAAGTATCTAATATCAAATCAAGAATCTATCTACATACATTTAAATCTACTTTAAAAACATTCATTAATATTTTAATTCGATTAACGAAATGTAGTGTCATCAATCTTATACCTAGCTACTATTTGGGAAAATATTAACTGAAATATTTAAGGTGCGGTGTATCCGCTCGAAAAGAAGAAAATAATAATATTGGACGGGGCGGAAATGATACAAAATGGGTGTGACAAGTGCATAGTTCTTATGTCGTCTTACGTCACTTTGACAATCCAAATTCGTCGAGTGCCAGCCGTCTTGTTTGATGTCAAAAATAACAATACGAAAATGCATGTTTTATTTTATTTTGTGAAGTTCAAGCATAAATATATTTTTTTTGCAACTATTTAAAAAAAAACTGAATTTGTCACATTATACAATAATATTATACCCAAAAAGGGGTTTATAAGTAGGAAGATTCGCATTTGAAAGTGTTTTTTAGACCTATTACTTAATTTTTTTCTAGGTTTATAAAACGACTTGATGAAAAAAATTATCGATATTTTCTAAGGCCAAGATGTGTTCTACTCGCAGTATTTTATTGAAGCATCTATAATACTTCTAAGCGATCAGATTTTGTATGATTTTGCATTATTTCACATGGCTTCATCTGACGGAGATGTCAGGAATGTTACTCTCTACCTAAGTATCTATACCTACCAAGTCCGTAGTGGAGGGGCAGGTATACTCTCAACCAGCAATCTGGAGGTCAAGGGTTCAAATCCCGACATGATTAAGTAAAAAAGCATCTAAATTTTATTTGGTTAACTGTATTAGGTATTTCACAATTCAGTAATAATAAAAATAATATATAGGTACCTATATTTTCTAGTAGGTACCTATATTTTTTACGTTACGTTCCAGAGTGGAAGATTCTCTCAGTTCTTAGTATCGCCCAAGTATCTACAAAACAAACATTTAGAATTGAAACGTTGCTTGAAATGGCTTTAGCCGTATTTGGGGACCACATCCGATAGCCGGGTACTTCCCCATCTTCCTCTTCCTCATCTCCATTCCTTCTCCACTATCTTCAGCCTCCATTATACTTCAATGGCTCCAGACGGTTGGGACTGTTGTACGGAAGGTATTCACATTTAAAAACAAAATCATTTACAATAGATAACGTGCAAATGAGTTTCATGGCATGCCTGTTCAATACATGCAGGTGTAGAATCCAACATAAAAAAGATAAAAAATGAGCTTATGGATTTAAAAAAAAAACTACTTATATCACGGAATTTTAACATTTCATCATACCTATTTCAAAATTAAATTTCTAGTTCCATAAAAGTTCTATCCAAAATCTGTTATTATTTTAACATGGTCAGTTGATAACTAGATAGCTCTAGATACCTCTGCTGTAGATACCTCTACTTGGATAATAACAGAACTTTGAAAGGACTTTCACAGAACTTGAATTTATTTCAACTTGGAAATTTTATGAATTACTCGAATTCTCTGAATTAAACCGTCCCTTATAATGCGGGAAAATCTTTTTTTTTTATAATTATACAAAAACCAAATTTAAAATTTTATTTAGTATTGTTGAAATTTTTTTTTAATATTATGACAGCAGTATTGACATTTATTAACTTCTTCATTTATGATAAAAAAAAAAAAACAAATTTTTTATTTTTTTATTTATTTAATAATAATTCGCACGGAAGGGGTTCAGTCATTCGTGAGCAGGGCCCGCCGACAGTTGAACTCTTTAACGGCGGCCCACAAAACCGGAATGCCCGCAATAAGCTTCTAGTCCGAGACGTTTTAATAAAGAAATAAAATGCACAGTCTTTTAAATTAATTTATCGGCCGCAAATAAAACATCTCCGCAAGCCGAACCGCAACAAACACAAAGCGGAACGACGATGTAACACTGACTGCCAAATTATAAAAATAATAATTATTATATTATTTCGCAACAGATAATGTATTTAGAACCAATTAAATTAGTTTAATGACGCAGCCTATTTTCCTGCCATACAAAATACATTACATTGACACTATTACTATTACATTACGTTATTACCATTACTATTACAAATACATTATTACTATTACTATAACAATTCCAAATTTTTTTCCTGTGCATCAAATTTTGCATTTATATGTGTGTATTTTTACTCAAATAGCAAGTGCAAAATAAATCTTCAGAAATTAGTTAAATTCTTAGTTTGAAAACATATTTATAAACTATTTTGAATTACTAGAATAGGTGATTTGTCTAGGTTTGTCCGGGTTGGATGGCGGGGGATGCGTCTGCCACCACCTGCTGCGTGATCGAGAGAGAGTGGTTGAGGGAGGCCCTTTGATCTCTCCAGCCAAATTCTCTTGACCCACCACCTTGCTTACTAACACTGTATGCAGGGACATTGGAGGTCTAGATTCGTTCAAAACTAAATGTAGCTTCATTCTTTCGAAAAAAATTAGAGTCCTTGCGAGAGCCTTGAAGGAGTAACCATCAGTTACTTATACCAAGGCGGGTAAGTGGTGGATAACCTCCAATGACCCACCACCTTGCACCGCGGTTGGTGGGATGGATTCATACGTCCGTCACCCCTGGGCACACTAAACTTTTCCTTGCCAGATTTTCACTCCATTTTTTCCTTAAAAATCCTCCATCCCATCGCCTAAAATGACATAGGCCGTGATTGAGATTATTTTTTTAAGGGCCTCCTGTGTAGAGCTAATTATTTAGCTACCATTGAAAAATGCATTCCGCAAATCCCAGAAAACGCCGGACATACATAGCTAACTGTGTAAATGTAATATATTATTCTTTGATATATTGGGCTTTAGTCTACCCACTCTGTTTACATAATAATTAAAACCACACAGCGTCCTCGTGGTGTTTTGTTGCCAAAACTGCGCTCTACAAATTATCCAATTATTTTTATAGGCGTTCAATTTATGACAATACGATCATTAAAGGCTTCTGTACATCGGAGGTGTTCAAACCACAAAATAAAACATGATTGTTCTTTTCTTTTTCTTTCTAAATGGAAATGTTTTTTTGTGTGAAAAAATAATATTTTTTTACTATTCTAATACCTAATGTCATTTACATAAAACATAATTGTTTCCTGACGAAAATCTTAATAAGATATTAATAATTTATTATATGTTTTATTATTCATGCGACCGGCGCACTTCTCTGAAACAAAAGATTATCCCATAGTTGGAATCAACTTACATAATATTATATTAGTGTTTTTTCAGGGCTGCCAACAATAATAATAATAAAACTTTAAAAAAAACAAATTATATTTACATATTTTTTTATTTACTTACTAATTTAGCTTTCTGTTTGTTTCAGGTATTTACCACAATTTTATTATACGAGAAAAATCACATTGAGAGATTGTTGATTTGAAATTCTCCAGATAAAGGTAAGTGAAAATAGTTTATTTTTTATTGAAAAAGTCACGTATCATTACCATCATATTAATAAAAGCGCTGTTTTTAGAGAAGGAATATTTTTCAAAAAGATTTTATTTTAATAGACATTTTAACACACATAGAAAGAATATCTTAAAACTGTGTCTTCTCAGGGTATCAAGGAAATCCTGCAACTCCAAAAATTCAGACAATTTAGCAAATCTATGGAATGCTTCATAAGAAGGTAACTATTGTAACTACTGTTTTATTTACCATATGATGATCATGTAGAAATGGAAAAAAAAATTGTTTTTAAGGTAATATTGTGTGATTTTATATTTAAAAATAGTTTTTTTAGGAAGCATCGCGTTCATTGGTCGAGACATTGTACATATATTTTAGTATGGATGGATAGTATGGTGGATGCAATTTTTAGCCATAAGATGTTTTTAATTGTTTGTCTAGTTTGTAGTTTTTCTAGATTTTAGAAATATATTGTAAGTTTATACAGCGCCAAAAACGGCGCTATATAAATCATCCAAATATTATTATTTTTAATTTTTGTATCACACTCCGCCAATGGCTTTATTTCCACAGAATGAACGGAGCAATAAATTGTATTTTTCCTCACAACAACACATTAATCAAAGATCAGACATTGTTAGGTGCTTTGACCGCGTCTTCTTTCAGCCTGAATCACATCCCCACTCCACCAAAGCAGTCTTTACATTTAAAATATTTAGAGGAATATAAACGCTAGAAATATTTCGATTCTCGTGCCTTCAAAATTTGAAATCGAGCATCGTATTTTCACGAGGCAACTAAGCAAAAAAGCGGTTTTTATTTATTTTTTGCATAATTTTATAAGAATGAAAAAAGTTAGAATAAACAAAACCTCTAAAATAGTTTTAACCATAATGGAGTATTTTTTTTTGTTTCTTATAATTACTTCGTAGTTAAATCATGAAAAATCACTTTTTTAGTGGCTTACGCTTTTATTTTTTGTTATGTATATAATAATTTTATTGTATTTTCAATGCGTAGAAAATTTAGTAAAAGCTTCAATTTATCCGTAGCATATTTTTTGATGTTCATACTGTAAACCTCATCGTCGTAAAGATGAATCTAAATAGTATCTAAATAGGATTTCACGTACAGCTTTATCTTAATAACTCAAGGAGTATATAAATAGTGATAGATGGCAGTTAAATCTATGTTGATAATGTTACAATTAGTTACTTTTACAATAGTTTTAAAATTAAGCGCACAGTTGCTTTCAAGATCAGTGCATAACGGCGCTACAAAAAAAAAGTTATTTTTATGTGCATACTGAACAAGAGTCCCAAATCCTCTCAACCGTAAGGATCCAGTGAGACTACGGCACCCCAATTGCAGTATGTTGTGAGGCTTAAGGTAGTGGAAAGAGATAGGAGGTGGAGAAGAGGAAGGTTGGGGAAGTACCTACCTGGTATCTGATCACCAACAACAATCCCAATTCTTAAAATCTAAAATTCTTAAAATATATCATAATTTATATACCGAACTTACCGATAACTTTGATAAGATAGGTACCTATCTAGGTTCTTACACTATTTTGTAAACTCTTGATTTTTTATTCATCGTAAATGGTATTGATTTCGGAACCTCCTACATGAGCACGTTTGCGTAGGTTAATTTGTTTATTCGTATTGGGTAGGCACCCAACTAAATAAGAAAATTATTGGACCCCTTTTAGGTCGAAAACAAGGGGATGATTATATTAATAATTAATTTAAAAAGCAATCATATAAAGACAATTTACAAAACGAACCCACTTCCTGGTAAACAAAGGTCAGATCATGTTGTCGTACACGAATAAAATTAAATTTATTACGTGGTATACACAAAACGTTGCCGACTTTAATCCCCCGTCCTATCGCCCTTCCTCCCCTCTCCCACCCTTACAATTGACCACCTACCCCACCGAACCTTTCCCACCCGAGCCTCTACCACCGGGCCAAGCCTCCCAAGGCCTGGGCTTCCCACCCCAAACCAAAACCACCCACACTCTAACCAACCCAAAAACCACCCGTGCCTCCCCCCTTTAGAAACCGCTGACCTGAAATGGCATCCTTTACTCGGGAAATGCAGTTCCAGCCAATAAGAATAAAATAAAATACACAAAGAGCGGAATAAGAAAAATCGCCGAGAATGAAATGAGAACGCGCCAGCAAAACTCCAATAAATCTCCGGGATTGTGTCTAATAAATTTTATCAAAGCAAGAAAATATGAAAAATATTCCGAGCTATAATAGTCTTGATTGTTAGCTCGTACTAAAATGGTAGACAGCCTCCGTAGCGTAATAGTCAATGCCCGTGGTTTTTGCTGAAGATGATGCCTTGCGACATAATGCAAAATCATACAAAATCGTGTATTTTTGTTTTGAAAATTTAATCGCTTAAAAGTATTTTAGATGCTTCAATTAAATACTGCGTGTAGAACATATCTTTGCCCTTAAAAATATCGGTCATTTTTTTTATAAGTCTTTTAATAAGCCTAGAAAAAAATAAAGTATAAGGTCTATAAAAAAACACTTTCAAGTGCAAACTCTCCTACTTGTAAACCCCTCTTCGTATTTAATTTTATTGCATAATGTGGCAAATTTAGTTTCTTTTATGATAATCGCAAAAAAAGTCGATATTTATGCATGAACTTCCCGAAATAAAATAGAATGTGCATTTTCGCGTTGTTATTTTTGACATCAATCAAGACCGCCGGCATTCGACGAAAATGTTATTTCAAAGTGAACCTTATGCCATGGACGTAAGGACCACACAATCGTCACCGCCTTTTTGTCGCATTCTCCACCCAACAGTTGTGGTGGACGGACGTCCTTGACGTCCGTGACTCTCTGCGCCGTAAAATGTTATTCGAGTTTACGTACTATCGATTTTAAAATTTCCTAGTTATATACGTAGATGTTTGAATATACAGGTTAACCACTTTATAATTTACTTTATTTATATAATAAAACTCGTATTTGAAAAAAAAAATATAATTCTGTTGCCAAATGTCGTTTGAAGTAGGCAATAACTTTGGCAATGATTTGACATTTACAATTTTAAATCTGGCGCGCTTTTGAGTATTAAACAGTGACAACAGTACCGCACAGTGAGCAAATTTCAATATATCGTTAACAATTTAATATTTATAAATTCGTTTCATTTTCCGTATAAAGCGACTTCCTTGAAGTACTCGATTCACATTTTGAAAAAGTTATATTATTTTTATTTAAAAAAACACGATTTTTTAAATTCCGCCGTAACATTAATGAACTTAATTATTTTTACGTTGTTAACACTGGCATAAATCTAACTATGCACATCAAATCTCCGTAGAAGAGAAACGTATTAGCTTTAATTAATTAACTTTTATTGCCAAGTTCTTACTTTTGGGGAATGATTAAATATATTTTTTTTGTTTATTAATACCTAAATTACAGTCCGAAGCTTTCCCTTTCAGTTGTTAACCGCCAAGCTGTTGGTGAATATTTTTGATGAAAATTGTTATTTCCAATATTTTTATTTTTAAATAAATGCAAATTGTCCAAAAGAATTTTAAACAATCTAATTTATTAGCAGTTCAAATATAATTGTAGGCCTCCTGGTCAAATGTATTTGACGGCCTCCGTGTTTGAGGGGAAAGTCGATCCGATGGTCGCGGGTTCAAATAATTAAATATAATTTATTATGGTATATTTGTGGCATGTTCCGGAATGGAAGATACTCTCAGTATCGCCCTGGTGTAAGACCAAAATTCGAAATTTAAACGTTGCTTAGTGACCAGATCTGAATAGTCAGGTACTTCCCCACCTTCCTCTTCCCCATCTCTTTCGCTTCCTCTCTACCTTCAGCCTCACAACATACCCCAATTGGGGATGCCATAGTCTCACTGACTCCAAATAGCAGTAGTTGAGATTCTTGTGTGGTATTCACATAAAAAAAAATAAAAAAGGCACTATAAAATAAGATAAATTTTCTTGATAGAAACAACGCCATAATTTTGTTAACTGTTAATTAAAGTTTAGTCGGTATTATATAAAACAGATTCCCAAGAATGAAGATTTTTTTTTATCCACTTAAAATTTGGAGTTCACCACCCTCAGTCAATTACTTAACTGTAAACTAAATGTTTGCATTAATGTACCCTCCTCCACACAGAGCAAATGATTCCTTCATATATTCCGTCATCTTCAAAATTCGCGTTAATACATCCCTTCTTACAGATCCTCTTTAAGCCGCCCCACAACGCTGCCCAACTGGTTGCTTGAAAATAAAAACTTTTCAATAGAATTCTAAAGAAATGTGAACTGCAAGAGTGTATAGAAGAGTTAAATAAATCGTATGATAAAATAACTGTAAATTGCATATTAATAACTACCTATAAAGTTATATTATAAAAAATAATTTAAAAATTCAAAATTATTAAACATTTTTTATTAATAAACTATACAAATCTTAAGTACGTTCAAATGTTTTATAAACCTAGCCTATTCCGTGCGAAGGAGAGCGGTTCATCTTGGTTCATGAGTTTAAAAAACAGTCTTTACTGCCTCCTGTAAAATTTGATAACTGAAAGTTACTTGTTCTACAAATTAGGCCCATAATATGTTAATTTTACCATGTATTTTGATAATCATAAATAAGTATTTAATATAATTATTATGTTCATATTTTTCACAATTTTTACCACAGTGTATTTGAGGGCGGAACTCGGGATTTATGAGCCTGACGCCTCTCGTCTATTATTGGTTGTCAAGTTTTCTCAAGTATTTTATAATCCCTCGCAAAACAGACGATTTCGAATTTTTCAAGGACTATGGGATCACCTGAAGGTAAGAGTTCGATTCCCTTCGTGGGTAAAAAAATGTTATTTTTTTTACACAACCACTGGAGCGCTTTTTGCCACAAAATGGCACTATTTAAAATACCTCGGATTGTTTTGCTGCCAATTTTTGCAAATTTTCCCTTATTTGTAAGTAATTAAGTAGAAGTTTACGATTTTATAATATTTTTTTGTAAATTCTACGAAAATATAATAATCGACAAAAGATTGGTGAATTTATTGGCTATATAGAACTATAATTAATTTGTATTCGGAGGAATGATTTTTTTTAATTTGGGCGGAAAATATTCAAAATGATCACCAAAATATCGTCGCCTTAGTTCGTATTTGTCCAACAGACCATTAGAAAATTTTACAGGAGGAGAAGGTATTCTTTCATTATTTCAATGAGACATTATGATAGGTGTTTAAGATAAAGCTACTTCCGTAAAGGTAAAGGTCTCATTAGTTTAAATAATTCTTAGTTATAATAATAATAATAATAATAATAAGTGAATAACTATTATTTTTTATACTTTTTTTTTAATTTTAAAGTGGAGATTGAACGAAAACTAAAATGATCTGTTGAACAAATAAGAACGAGAAGACGATACGTCGAGCAATCGGAGAAAAAAGGTTTAAATTGCGCTGTCGCTTCAGTGGATAAGCTCTACACAGGAGGCTCTGAGTAAAATAATTCACCCCCTGGGCCTAGGCCATCTTTGGGGATGCTGTGTTGAGGATCTTTTAGGAAAGGGAAAAGTGAACATTTAGAATGGAAAATATATGAGGGGTTGGTAGGAATCTGAGGTCAGTATCACCAGGAGTGACGGACGTACAAATTCATCCCTCTCACTGCGGTGCAAGGCGATGTTCCGAGAGAGTTTTGCTGGACAGATCAAAAGGTCTCCATCAACCAGTCTCGATATGGCCTACCATGCAGACGATGGGCAGATGCGTCTGTCGCCAAGACCTGGACAAACCTCACCCCTTAAACCCGGGCACCCCTGCTAAGTCACCAAACGTCACTTGGGGTGACCTATGGCATAGGTGTTGGTTATCCAATTAACGGATCCCTGGGCGGCGGTACCCATACCAGCCTCCCGAATTGAGGTAGGTAAATTACTATTTATTATTGGCAATAAAGAGCATTTCTCTTCGGAAAAGTAAAATCAATTTGTAAATCATTAAATTGTTAAAGTCACTCTAATGAAAAAAAAAACACAATGATAGACCACTTCAATTTTAAAATTCATTTTCTGTTAAAAATATAAAATTATAATCAGGCAATTTATCGTTTATCTGAATTCTTCAAACAGTTTAAATAAAAATAAAAAAAAATAAAAAAAAAACACCACATATAAAGCAAATCCGAGTTCTTCTTGTGTTCATTGTACCAGAGTTTTACACTACAGATATAACCGAAATTAGTAATTAGAATTTAATTTTATTTATTTATATATGCCTACAAGTTTTGATTAGGTGAACGCAGAGAAGTCTTCAATAAATACTTTTGAATAATATCTAGGTTAGATATGTAACCGAGCTAATTCTGACCCATTTTCTTTCTCCCCTAATAATTTGTTACGCAGCACTCTACATAGCGACTCGCCCGAATCCTGAATCATGGATTGCATCCCTGTAGAGTTCCATGCCATCTAATATTCTAACAATGTCAACACGCGCCGCAACAAAACCATACCTATTCACATTAGATCGTAAAATTTTACTTTGCCTTTTTACGAGAACCTCCAAACTTACAAAAGCACTGATTTTCTTAGGGCGCAGTATAAGCTATTACATTTGAACAATGCTTTATTCATTGGGTCCCAACATTACAAGGTGCAAAACAATTGCTCTGGCGAGGAAAATCTATTAAGCATTTTCTTCATTTTTTTTACCCGAGTCATTAAAATTACTTGCGATTCGTGAATTGGTTTTCGCAGCGTGTTCGGGGCTTAAAGAACCCCACCCATTTCTACTGCGCATCTCTCTACTTTATTGATGTTGAACAACTAATACAATAAATTTCGGCTTTTGCCAACAGTGGGATCTGCGCACCTCTTTGCTCGGTGCCTCCGAATTGTATTCAAACCCGAATTTGCATTCGCCAAATTATGATGTTACTCGAGTTGGTCGTTATAAACGGGCGTTTTTTTTCGTTTTAATCAATTGGAGTTTTGAATTTAAATTTGGAATTATTATTTGAGCCCGCAGATTAAGCGCGCGGATAAATTAAGAGAGAGGATTTCAAAAGTTATAGGTTAATTAAAATTCACTTTTAATCGAAAGCTTCTGAATTATTTTTGATGATAAGAATTGCTTACCTATTTCTAGTGATTAAGATTCAACTGTTATTTGATTCAGACTCACATTCTTTCTCAATTCGAATTATTTTTCCATAAATGGTAAAAAACCAAATTCCAAATGCCCACAACAGTTTTTTACTAAATCTAAATTGATAAAGAATGGCATAAAAAATGGAATTTGAGATGTTTTGATGAAGAAAATATTTATAAATAAATAATAGATTCATATTTCGGGACCGTAGTTTGATTCATCTGGCACCAACACTCTCGCAGTAGGTGTATAAAAGGTCGATAAATCATTCACGCTCACAATCAAACAATAAATATCTCAAACTCCATCGCTAGGAGGGTACCTACCCAATCTCAGCACCTACCTTCCTTAAGAAAAGGCGGTCTCTAGACTTGCATAACCTGTTATTCTTCACCGATACTCACATTAAAAATAAAAAAAAAATGCTTGTATAAAAAATCGAAATCGCCGTTTAATAGGGCAGGGCCAACAGTCAAACCAAACTCCAACACATATAAAAGGGACCTAAAAAAAACCCACAACAATTTGAAGCCATTATGAAAAAAGGCTGTTGTATTATACACACAAATACGAAGGCAAATCCAAGTCTAAGACATTTGCACATAATGACTCTATTAGTGGCCGATGTTTCTGGCTGATTGCTTCGAAACCTCAATTCTTAGACCCATATTGTCTTAGAAGCTTTAAATCATCGCGTCTTACCCTATAATTTGATCTAAAAATATAATGAGTTTATCTTCGGAAAACGACGTTGAGAGAGGTTTTCTTTACGATGTGAGTTTGGGCATAGGAAAAAAATGACCTTTCGGTTTAGTCTAACCCATTTCATGACACGAAAATAATGGGGGCCCATGCAGAATGGCTTTCGACAGATCCCCCTTTGTGAATAAAACGGATGCACCTTTTCATCGGTATTTTATGAAATCATTGTGGTGTTGGTGGAACCTATGGAGACCACGACTGAGTCCTGCCCCATTTCGTTGTAACAGAATTAGTTCAAGATCGCTGGTCTTTCGGTATGGTTCGATACTTCACCGTGGAACCCTTGACCTATTAAAGAAATGTTATAGCTCTATCTGTTCTAGTGAGCACTGAACCCGGTACGAAGTGATGCATAATTATTGCCGACGCTCAACGGCATGTTGTGGTGTTCCAAGTTCTGATCGTGGTGATAAGTCAGAATTTAATTAGTGCCTATAAGCAAATAAGTAGAAGTGATATATTGTGGTATTTTTAGCAGTGTGAAGTGGAAGCAAGAGTGTAGTCAAATGTGTTCGATTCTTCTTTGAAGTTTTCCTTTGAAGTCCGACGCTAAAAATGAATAACAGTGCTAAGGTATGAGTGCTTTTAAAATTGTATTGTTTCACAAACTGGGTGACTTCATAATTATACCTATCTTTTAGAGCAAGTATATTTTTTGTAATAATCAATTGTTCGTGCAGTATGCAAAGTAACTGTTTTTGAGTGCAAACCAAAGGAATCAGAATTTAAAAAATATCAACGGAGTAAATAGTTAATTTCCTTAGAAATAAAAAAAAAATATATACATATATTTTTGAAACATTACCGTAAACGTTTTCGATATATTAATGACAATATTAAACAGGTATATCAAATAGTATTTATAATACTGGGCCTCGCGTAGAAAAATTTCATTTGACTGATTTTTGTTAACACAATTTAATCGTTTTAAGTAATATAATGTATATTTTCGGCACGTTCCAGAGTGGAAGATACTTTGAGTATTACCCTGGTGTAAGACCACCATTTATTATTATTTATTTAAATTATTATTTATTCAATTTTTCTGAGGACACGTAAGTAACACTGTAAGATTACTTTTAAGCTTATTATAGTTAAGCGCACTTGAAGTCAAATTTCACAAAACTGCGCTATGTAAATACTACGTTATTATTATTATTCAGAATTGAAACGGGTGGCGCTAGCCGTATTTGG
Source organism: Glyphotaelius pellucidus (assembly GCA_936435175.1). Classification (NCBI taxonomy): domain Eukaryota; kingdom Metazoa; phylum Arthropoda; class Insecta; order Trichoptera; family Limnephilidae; genus Glyphotaelius; species Glyphotaelius pellucidus. Next base: position 5,382,202 of record OW386552.1, on the reverse strand, counting down.
TGACTAGATCTAAATAGTCAGGTACTTCCCCACCTTCCTGTTCCCCATCTACTTCCTCTTCCCGCTTACCTTCAGCTACACCACAACATACCCTGATTGGGGATGCCATAGCCCAGACGGTAACGATTGGAACTCTTGTGAGGTATTCGCATAAAAAAACATCATCCTTGTGGGATGCCATTTTAAATTTTCACGGCCAAAAGTATTTTCGTTATTTGTTTTTGGGGTGTTATGCTGTGTTGCGCTACCTCCTTCTTTAGCCAACGTTTCGGACAGCGTTACATTGTCCATCACACATCATGGACACTGTAACGCTGTCCGAAACGTTGGCTAAAGAAGGAGGTAGCGCAACACGGCATAACGCCCTAAAACAAATAACAAAAATCATCCTTGTGTTTTAAAAAACCTTTAGATATCCACAAATCTGAATCTACACTCAGCTCGCGACAAGATTTCATTTCAATTTTTCGCGTTTTATTTTAGGCTGTGTACTTTTATTGTATTTTTTCTGGGTTATTGTTTAACTTTATTAAGCAGCTTTGAGGATTCGCGTTCCATTGGTTACTATTTATAACGCCAATTATTTACGTCTCACGCACAGTGCTCCGTCGCCACACATTTCGGTCGAAATGAAAATCTTTAGATACGAATGAGTACATTCTTGCTTTACATTATCCTTATTCCGATCCTCTGTGCTGTACAATGTGTACAAGACAATCGTCTCATTATAGCAACACGCGGGCCATTATCGGCTACTCTGAGGATATAAAACACGACCACAATCGGGTATGGCACCTCTTCTACAAGAGGTGGATGAAGTTAAACATTCTAGGATAAACATGCGGCGGCCACGACAGAAAACAGTCTATAAAACATGCAGGGTACAAACAGATCTACGGAGTAAACACCGTTTTGGCAGACGCACCTAACCTACACACATATACGGTAAATGCCATTGGACGAGATGCGAACTCTATGACCCCAGTGGACATAAATGAAATATGCGGCTATTTTTTTCTTTGCACTGGGTTAATGGTTAAATTATTATTTATTTTATTATTTTATTTTACATGAGCTCTAAACAGGAGGCCCTGAGAAAAATAATTTCCCTTAGGACCTATGTCATCTATGCTGAAGCTGTGTGGAGGATTTTTTCAGTTTAAAGAAGGAGAAGAGAGTTCTGGGAAGGAAAAAAGTTTAAGGAATGGGTCAAAATCTGGGGTTCAGTGTGTCCTGTTCATCCGCCTCCAAGATCTTGACAAACCTCACCCCATGAACCCGGGCACCCCTGCTAAATCACCAAACATAGCGAACCACTTGTGGTAACCTATGGCAGAGGTGTTGGTTATCCAATAAAGGTTCCTGGGGTGGCGGTACCCATTACCGCCTCCCAAATTGTAAGAAACAAAGCGTTTTTATAATAATAAATAACAAAGATATTTAATATTACATATTACAATTTATTTAAGGTTTAGCCAAAAAAATTTCAGATTCTGACGTTGGATTTTATTTTGGCGTAAATCTAATATGAAGGTAAAGGGGAGAGGAAAAGAAATATAGGTTAAGAATAGGAGATGTTCCAGATGCATTCTATTTTAAAATATGTGTACTTTTCATTAAAATCTCCTTTAAATTTCTCTCTTTTTCTTGTGTAAAAATAAATTTCTTTTAATTTTTTCCTTCCCGAAGTGAGTTTTATTTAATCAATTGGTATTTTAAATATTATTGTTATAATTTTGTAATATATTATCACTAAATAAATAAAAAATATAAGTATTTATGCACTAATTTATGATCGTGAGCATTGCTTCGGTTTGTATATTTCTGAAGGATATTGTTATTACGTGGATATTATGAAATCGGGTGTCGTAGATACTACTCACATGTACGGAGAATACAGTATTTTTTTCTTATTTGCAAGTGGGCAAATAAAAAAAATTCATTTGTCGCGACGGGTTAATCATGGTTTTTTGATTTTTGTCCGAATTCTAACAACGCACAGTGAAATTCAATTTTTGCATAGGAAAAACCTAACGGGACATCGGAAATTTCCATGAAATAAATTTAAAAAAAATAGGTATATATATTATTATTACCTAACTGGCTAACTGACTAACTAAATATTTAACGAGAAAAATTATTATATATTTAATTCCAGATAGGTAGTAGGTATGACTTTATATAGAGAGAGGTGTTCGAATAAGAAAATAGTGCCTACCTAAAGCGTATATGAAAAGAAACTCTCTCTCGGCTCTCAAGGCTCGATATGGCGCTACAGCCCATATCGAGCCTTGGCCTCCTGCAACATTCGCCTCCAACTACTCCTGTCCTCAGCGGCTGACTTCCAGTTTGTTATTTGGAGAAGTTGTGCTGCATCCTGTCGCACCTCGTCTTCCCACCTCAGTCTGGGTCTTCCCACTTTTCTCTTTCCACATGGGTGTCCAGTCAAAATTCTCTTGGGGACGCGTGTATCCGGCATTCTCTGTACATGTCATATGAAAAGAAACGTACACACAAAATTCAATAAAATGCTTTACACGATTATTGAAAATAAATACTGTCGATGTGAAGCACATATTTACCCACTGCAGCAGTAACAGTACTTTAAAATAAAATTAAAATGAAGAACTTTATTTCAACTGACGCGACGGGTTGCCAACATTTCCTTCTCACAGAGTTCAATTCTGAAAACGATTCATAATCACGCAATAAATTGAAAATTATTTTATCGTTAATTTTATAATTTTAACAAATGCTTTATTTTGGTAATAAACAACGCGTGTACATAACAAGTCCCGCGTGTCCACTGGGAGCGCCGTTAGTGCGGCCGTAGTATTGATTTTGGTGTGCGGCCCAAATAAAATAAAACCGGTCGGCACCGCTGAGTTATATCTGCGCGGGAGAGAGTGAGCCCAGCGCTTTCCGCCTTCCGGGACCGAAGAACAATCGTAGGGGACGAATTTCACAACCTCCGTTGAACATGCCATAGCACTTATTCGAATGGATTCTGTATGTTTTTTGTTTCAAATTAACCTCATGTTAAGATCGTTTAGTTTATCGCAACAATCGTAGGGGATGAATTGTACAATCTCCGTGGAACATGCTATAACTTTGTAGAATGGATTCTGTATGGTCTTCTTGTCAAGTTGACTTGGTGTTAAGATCGTTTAGTTTAGCAACAATTGTAAGGGATGAATTGCACAATCTTAGTGGAACATGCCGCTGCTCTTTATCGAATGTTTTATGCAGGTTCTTTTCGTAAAATTGACCTGATGTTAAGATCGTTTAATTTATCGTAACAGTCGTGAGGGATGAATTCAACAATCTCTTTAAAATGTGCCTTCGTCCTACGTTGAAATGATTCTGCATCATTTAAAATAAGTTAAGCTGGTGATGTGATAGTTTAATTTACCCTACAATCGTAGAAGGGTAATTAAATATCCTTCTGAGTTACATAATGCAATTCACTAGACACCCACCATTAACGAATTTTATTTTGAATAGTCTTGTTTTTTTTTTACATTAGCTCCACAAAAGGGGCCCTGATGAAAAAAAATTGCTCAGGGCCTACGTCATCGTTGGAGATGCTGTGTGGAGGGTATTTTTAGGGAACAAAAGGTGAGGAAGTTCTAGGAAGACAAAAGGTATGGTGGGTGGGTAGGAAAAGAGTTCGGCTGGATAGGTCTAGAATAGGTCTCCCTCAACCAATCCGCCACCTCGCAGTTAATGGACAAAATCATTCAACGCCAAGACCCAATCAAACCTCATCCCTCATGAACTCGGGCACCCCTTCTAAGTCGCCAAACGCAGCGAAAAACTTGGGGTGATCTGTGGCAGGAGTGTTGGTTAACCAATAAATGATTCCCTAGACGGTGGTACCCATACCCGCTTCCCAAATTGAAAATGACATAGTTCCTCGAAATTAGAGTTTTTATGTCATTGACTGATTTTACTGAAGGAAAAAATCTGTTTCCCTTAAGTTATTCGTTGTTATAATAGAAAGTTGTATAGTTAGCAGTAGGATAGGGAGTCGAAAAAAATATGTACACTACCCTTCAGGTAATTTTTCACGCTGTAAAAATCATCGAAATATTATTATTACTATGGCAAAAACCGTAGGCAGTTAATTTAAAATACCCGCTGAAAATCCCTTTATTTAAATATTTTTAGTTAGGTATCTAGCGAATAACGTTGTCTACAGGGTAATCCAACAATCCATAGATATTCACATCTTCGATAAATCTATTTTTCATAACAACCACAGGACTGAATTTCATCTATAACTCCTCGCTCAGTTCACACCTACTTCATTTAATTAATAATAATAATAATTTCATAATTTGTAGAGCGCCGTTTTTGTGAAAAATCACCTCAAGGGCGCTGTACAACTTATTAAGAATTCCCAGGTTCTATCTAATTTAACTATTAGATACCTAGAACGGATACAGAAACATACTTACCTCTCAGGTCACTTCCGATAAACACACTTTAATTATAAAGTTAATGCGTGCAGAAGATACGGATTCGCACTTATATTTAAAACACTGAACATTGCATGATTTTACATTATTTGCTACCCCCATCACTGTTATTATTACATTTATTAAAAGATTAGTGGCAAAAGTATAGTCGATATTTATTTTGAGAAGACTGGAGAATTTAGGATTCGTTAGGGCTGGAGAATGTTCATGAAATGACGCTTCCAAATGAGTTTTTATTTATTTATCTATTTTTTTAATTTTTTTTTAATTGCATTGAAGGCGAGGGTGAAAGGTTTTTGAGTTTACGAATACGACTGTCTGAAAAAATGAGTTTTAAGTTTATCGAAGGATTATCCCTTCGCATTGTTTACTAGAATCGTCGAAGGGCCATGGTTAGAAAGTTAAATTTAAAATAAGTTTATTAAACGCATGCTTGTAGATCTCTTTGATAAGCAAAGTAACCAATTATTTTGTTTTTGTTTTTGATAAATGTGTAACTTCAAGAAGAACCACGTAATACCAGAAACAAGTAAAATATTCCAGCTCACATAGCAAATTTGACTACCAACACACTAATGATCCTAACAAACCGAGCCCGTATATTATTATTCTCGTGTTTAAGTATTAGTGCCCCCGTAATACATCTACATCTACACATTCACGGCGCTCGCGATTTGGTGAATTGCTTTATTGTTCGCGTTCCACCCACCCCCTTCAACTTCTCTGCTACGGGTCCCCCCGGCGGTGGTTCCGGGGGAGGAAGCAAGGGTTGGGGATGGAGGTGAGGGAGGGTGAAAGCTTTTTGTAGAGAAACGGGGTCATTGGGATCCTGACCAGCATTCACCTCACACTTACATTATATTACATAAAGGTACGCATTGTTTTTTTAATCGATCTTTCACAAAATATTCAAACTCTAATAAAATCTTAACCATAATTACTTAAAGAATTTCAGGTCAATGGTCCTTTTTTTACATTAGCTCCTCACAGGAGGCCCTCAGGAAAACAATTCCCTCGGCCATATCATCTTTGGGGATGCTGTGTGGAATGTCTTTTTAGGAAAGGAAGGAGAGGAAGTTCTGGGAAGGAAAAAGGTATGAGGATGGGTACTAGTTATCTGAGGATCAGGGTTTCCAGGAGTGACGGACGTATGAACCTATCCCTCCCACTGCGGTACAAGGCGATGTTCTTAGAGAGACCTGCTGGAGATCAAAAGGTCTCCCTAAACTCTCCCGATCCGTCCTACCACGCAGTTGGTGAGAAAATTCATCCACCGCCAAGACTCGGATAATAACTTAGCTGAGCTGTCATTATTCACGTAGTGAACTATTTTGGGTGACCTGTGGCATGCGAATTGTAAAATATTACTTTATTTTTTCAATAATCGTAAATTCACACTACATTCGTACAGGGTGTAAAGAGATATCCGACTTTCTTTAACTAGTAAAGTTTGGAGTAAAAAACGTAAATACGTATTTGTGACATTTTGCTCTTGAAAAAGCCTTTTACTTATTATAAAAAACACGATGGTATAAATTCGTTTAATTCCACTTTTTATTTTCTTATCCCATAGTTTCGGTTCAACCTGAACCTTCTTCAGGGAAGAATAAAAATATACTGAAAATATACCTTTTACTTATCCACTTTGGTCTTTCAGCTGAGGAAACGCCAACCATTCACTCCGACCCTAACTCTCCAATTCCGACTGTTTTTTTAAATATTTTTGAGTTAATTATAAAAATATTGGTAAAATGTCACCGAAGACGAAAATTTCATTTGCATTGTTCACTCCAATCAAGTTAAAGTAGGTCAAGTATGTCTCTTAAGGCAGTGCACCACGTCATTAACATTTGCTATCGGGGGGGTAACAATAACACTCTTTGTATAGATGGCGATAAGATTTAAATTCCCTTGTAACATCAGCCGCCTGTTTTGATTAGGCAAGAAAAAAACATCGCCAAAAAGTGTGTTTTTATTTTATTTTGTGAATCTGTATCTATATTACACATTTTCCTTAAATACTTTAATTTTTAAAGCTCTTAAACATGTATGTTTTTAATGAAGATAATATCTACACATTCCCCAAGTCAAATTGGTAATTATAATTTTAATTCCCTCGATAGAAAAAATCGCAAAGTATGCTCCGAAAATTTTTATAAGCACGTTTCTTTTCAATGATTTTACAAGTTATATGCATGAAAAAATTCAGTGTTTTTTTAAATGCTATGTTAGATATTCCCCATTAGATTTTTGCTCTCTTTTAAACGAGTCGTGTGTTATTAAACATTTTCACAATTTTTTTAAATATTATCGTTTTTTTTTTTAAATTAGCGCGCTCTCTCTAACATTCATATTTTCATATCTCTCCATCTTCTTCTTTTTGAGCGGGCATACCACGCCTTATATGATGTACGATTATTTTCTTAAGAACTTAATTTACATTATTGAATAAAATCTTAACCGAAAAATGGTTCGTGAGTAGGAAATTTTTAAAGACTTAATTTAATTAAAGTATCTAAAATATTTCTAAGCCATCAAATTTTCAAACCACATACACAATGACTTTGTTTTACTTCGTAGTGCTTCACTTCAACACTTTGTGCACTCTGTCAATTAAATAACCAAATCGCGTTTAAAATATTGGTATCTTATTCTCTGGAATTAAGTGGAAACGAGCTTATAGTTATTTTTTCAATTAACAAGAGTTTCCTTCAAAAATGATTTTGCAATGTTTCTTTCACCTCAGCTTCAAACAAAAGCCAGCCTTAATTAAGCGCCAGAACGTTAACAAACTTATTTCATTACTCGCTGGAGCTTTTCACTTGCTGCAGCAACCGCTAATTCCGACAACAATGAGCAGATCACCGCACCTTTGTGTCATACAATATATTAAACCTGCACCACCTCCATTAAAAGGACTCGAATGGAATTCCTTTAGATACACGAATAAACAATTCCCACACAAGGTATCTGTGTACCCACCGAACACAGGGAGAACGAGGTTAATTTGATTATGTTACCGCGATAAAATATGGTTATTAGAAAATAATTCAATACCGATTCTTAATTAGAAATCATATTACCAATGATTCGCAGATACCTGGAAACAATGCGGAACGGAGAGTCCCAAATTTTAATTGGTTTGCTAAAATTACGTTACCCACTTGCTAACTTTAAGGAGCTTATTTATGACAACAAAATAAGTCATCACACCCTAGCAATCTAATATACCTAAATAATAGAATCTGTTTTCGTTTTGTAGCTACTACGTGTTTGACAGAATACCACGTGTACGAAAATATTTATAACGATATCATGAAAGATTATAATGATGGCTTAAGGCATGTGTTATTGCATACTTCTGAACTTGAAACAGGTGCCTTTTTTGGCTTGGGGCTTTGCATCAGTACCTTGGAATCCGACAAAGAATTCCTCTAAAAAGCCGTCTAGCAATGCGTTTGTAGTTTGCCGTTAATTAAAATAATTAAAACATTCATACCTTCGTTGATTCGCTTATTAAACTCAATGCAACATTTCTGAATACGCTCGAGCTGTCGAAGAAATAATATTTTACCAACCATAAATTTCATAATGGCGGTTTCAACACTTGTGAAGACTTTTTAAAATATTTCCTAACATGAAAAAGATATTCCATTAATGAAAAGTTATATTAAATTACATAATTTTTGTACATTACTCTAGCAAATTTATTTTTTGATAAGTTGTGTCTCGAATTATAGTGGATTAAATGTGCTTTCACTAAAACTTTGACTGGATTCAAACTCGCCCAGAATGAAAGCTTTTTTCCTTTATTTTTTTGACAAATATTAACTAAGTTAATCCTTTTCGATAATTTTTCTGAACAATGTCAAAAAATGTTATCTTCTACCTACGAATATGAAGAAATTTAAGTTGTAGTATTATTTTTAGTAAAAGAAAACCACGCTATGTTTTTTTAAATGGCGAATATCAATGCATTAATAGCATCTTACAATTAGTTATTCATATATCATATCTGTTTTGTTCATGGTGTTTTGGGAATCATCTGGAATCGTGAGTCACTGTAAAATGCTTCAGAATTAATTCATTCGTATGAATTTTAGCTAAGTATCTAAGTGCCGTGGCGTATGCAGTCGCGAGGATGCACGAATATTATGTATTGCTCTTCCTGGGAATTAAGCTCGAGTCATAGGTGAACGGAGGCAACACAAGATCCTGGCTTTTAGTGCATTCCCATTCCCAGGCAAGGATATGCGGTACTGCATGCACATTGCACAGGATGCACTGAAGTACAATAGAAATGCAGCAGAACTCCCAATACAATGCATGGTACTGCACAACTCTCGTGACGCGTCTGTGAGAATGAAATAAGAAGTTGATAAATTAAACACGGGACATTAACCATTAACCATGGGAGATATCAATGAAAGTATGTTGCCGACCATTTTCCAAAATATCTTTGTGGCGACTAATTTACTTGCAATCAAAATATTTATTTTATCCTCTGGCATGAACGGAGAAAATGATACGAGTTGTGAGGCTATGGGGAGAGGAAATAGATGTGGAGGAGGAGGGTGGGGAAGTACCTGACTATTCAGGTCCAATAACCAAACCAGGCTAAAGCCATTTAAAGTAAAGTTTCAATTCTGAATGATGGTCTTACATCAAATTGAGAGTATCTTCCACTGCAAAACGTGCCGCTAATATACCTTAAATGTTATCTTGTAAAATAATAAAAATCCTTCAAATAAAAGGAAAGTTCTCGAATACTTAGTCGGATTTCATTTCGACTGCATACAGTTCAGTTTAGTTCATCCTGTGCTAGTTTTATTGTAGGCCGCCAGCATCATTTCCTTTAGAAATCGTAAAGGTATCAATCGAAGGCTTGAAATTTCTGAAGTTCTGGTAAACAGGGGTGCCCGGGTTCATGGGGTGAAGTTTGTCTAGGTCTTGAAGGTGGATAATCAGAACACACTGAACCCCAGGTTCCTACCCACCACCCCTTATACCCTTATCCTTCCCAGAACTCTCCTTTCCTTTAAAAAAACCCACCACACAGCATCCCCAAAGATGACATAGGCCCTTAGGGAAATTATTTTCCCCAGGGCCTCCTGTGTGGAAAATGTAAAAAAAAAAACGGAGACTTGAAATTTTCTTAAAAACTTATTACAACCTATCGGATATGATAACAATTTATAATTATTTTTAGATTTGAAAGTGAAGAGAATGCGGTTGGTCAAAAATGCTGGTGTTTAGTTTGGTAAAATATACACTTAAATGGTATATACTCACATGCCTTCTTCACATAGTTGTTTAAAGTCTAATATGTACACGTACAAAACATGTAAAGCGTAATAAAGTACCGCAGAGCAGTCAGCCTTACAATCCGGCGAGGAGCTTCTCGAAATTGGAGTCCTGCACCACGAAACCAACAGTTACCAGCTACGAGACTGGGAACTACCAAGCAACCAACAGCCAACCTACCAAGCTACCAACTACCAACTACCATCTACCAGCTCCCGGCTACCCGGCTAGCAGGAGCGCGACGCGGCGGCGTCGGGATGCAAAACACGGCTTTGTCGGCGCTTTATTTATTAGGGAGCTTACGGCGGTTGTAAATGAGCGTCGCGGTTCTCTCGACGCTACGGCCTACGGGTAGGTACTGCGGGTAGGCGGCTCTACGGTGCGTAGCGTGCAAAGGTTATAGTTTAACAGACACGATAATATTAGTTACACAAAACTAGCATTATTTTGAGTTTAGTAAATACTCTCATGGAATCCCCGAATTACCCGAAAGAGACGAATAGGTATTTAATATTATTCTTTTGCTGGAATAAATATGTTTTTCCTCCAAGTTTATTCCTGTTTTCTATCTACTTACTATGTTAAATTTGGGAGGCGGGAATCGGTACCGCCGCCCCGGGAACCTTTATTGGACAACCAACCTCTGCCATAGGTTACCCCAAGTGGTTCGCTACGTTTGGTGATTTAGCAGGGGTGCCCGGATCCATGGGGTGAGGTTTTTCTAGGTCTTGGAGGCGGATGACCAGGACACACTGAACCCCAGATTCCTATCCACCCCTTAACCCCTTTTCCTTCCCAGTATTCTCATCCACTTCCTCTCCTTAAAAAAATCTCCACACAGCATCCCCAAGGATGACAAGGGCCCTGAGGGAGATTATTTTCCTCAGGGCCTCCTGTGTGGAGCTCATGTAAAAAAAAAAAATCCGCCGCTTTTTTATTTTTTTTATATCGAAAATTGTTTTAGTGAAATCGTGTTTTTTTTTTTTTTTTACAGTTAATACCGCACAAGAGCCCCAACTGCTCCCGCCAGTGAGACTATGGCATCCCCAATTGGGGTATGTTGTGAGGCTGAAGGTAGTGGGGAGGGGAAGAGGAAGGTGGGGAAGTACCTGGCTATTCAGATCTGGTCACTAAACACGGCTAAAGCCATTTCAAGCAACGTTTCAATTCTGAATGGTGGTCTTACACCAGGGCGATACTGATAGTATCTTCCACTCTGGAACGTGCCGCAAATATACTATATATTATTTTAAATGAATAAATTGTGAAATAACACAAATTAATCAAATAAAATTTATTTGCGCACGCCGGGTTCGAACCCGCGACCTTCGGATTGTGAGTCGAGAGTCTTGCCTCGGGACCACGGAGGCCGTATTACGAAATATGAAAACATGTACCTACCTACATTGGATTTTGTTAGTATTAGGTATCTAGCAATTATGTACTTAAGATACTAATTTATGTGTCATAAGTTTTTTCTGAAAAATTCCCTTAAACGCAGAAAATGTAAAGGCTTTATAAAAAAACATTCTACGTTGAAATTACTTCGTCCTTGGAGCGAAGAAATTGTCAACGCTCTTTGCACTTGTATAGCGAATACTCGGCACAAGATTAAAACGCGTAAAAACGAACAATAGAACGCACCACTACATAGTCAATGAAAGTAGCATAGCCCTACGCTCGGTGATTTATTGCTCAGTCCGCGGGTTAAAAGCTTTATTTCCTATGTTTTGTATACGCAGTGATTCTACCCTGAAAACCTGATTCAACCAACTCGCTTAGCAAACAAAACACGCATACAGTGTATAATTATATAATTTTAGAAAAAATAACTTATAATTAAAAATGTTTACAACTTAATTAAGTGCTTACGAACATACTAGTTTGACTTTAAGAATAATAACTATTTTGTTCTAGCATCAAAAAACCTTACGGTCTCCTGCAACCCTGTAGTTACTGCAGCCTCCTCCTTCCGGTCTCCTGCGACTGAAAACACAAACATTTGCTTACACAACACTATAAAAATTGGCAAGGGAGGCGCGGTCTTAAATATTTTGTATGCGTCTTCAGTAAGGTCACGCCCCCACTCTCAATGTTTATAATAATGTGTAAGCAAAAGTTTTTTTTCGCTCAGAGGAGACCCGACTTTAGATAAATTGTCTTACAAAACAAATCAATTAAAGTAGGTTTTTATTTTATTTTATTCATTCAGAACTTTCATTATTTTCATAATTCTATCTATTTCTAGATCTTATCCTCTTCATAAGTTACGAGGGGGTCCTTTGTTGACAAACACGGACATTTCTACCTTCACATATTTGTTTTATAGCTACTTACCACCTTCTTCCCTTTTCTTGCATCCGTTTTCCTGAAAATAGAAAAGCCTCTTGAAGAAAGTACATACATATTTGTGTGTGTGTGTGTGTAACGTAGATTTGGTTTGTATGTAGATGGGTACTACAATGTATAAGATTTTACATATTAACTTCGTACATTTTGTCTTAAAAAAGAATTTTAAAATAAAGTCACCTGTCTAAACTATTTAAATAAATTCAAAATCTTTCAGTTTTACGACTACGCCATTTATTCCGGGCGCTTCAGTAAAAGCTTCGAGCGATAAACAAAATTCATCGAACCAAAGTCGTAAATCAGAGATTCGCTGAACTTTTGGCAAAATAATATAATTTCGGTCAGAGATATTAATTGATAATAAAGTATAAAGTTTGCACTTTACCTTAACGAATTTTAACGGGTTTGGAGACAATCAGAATAGTTAGAAGGGATTTGGCAATCTCTTTCATGAGCTAAATGAGGGATGATTATATTTGAATCATTGTGGAGACATCATGAAGTATTTTTCCAGAGTAAGGGCTGTAAAAATGATCCAAATAAGTTTATTACTATACTGCTTCATCAGTCCGTATCCACATATTTTATGAAGTGTTTATCGACAGATATGATCCGTTTCATGTTTATATTGAAAGGTTGACACGTTCATTTTTGCTCATCAATTTTAACGATATTAGTTTTCTTCGTCACCAAATTAATAAAATTCATAGCTCGAAATATTCACGAAGTTTCATGAAAATACAATGTTGTCAAGACGATGATAAAAAATAGCAGGTGAAGTATAAAACCGATAAACCTTCTCCTTTAACAAGTTAAGTTTTATTTTGTGCAAATTTTCAGAGTGTGTTAACAGCGAAAAAATATCAATTTTACATAAAATTCCTTAGTGTATTCATCGCATCAAAGGTAAAACGGATAAATAATTAACATCCTTGCCCAAATATGTAACGCAAAGAGCGTTATTTTATTTATTAAAAATGTCTACCAACTTTTTTGAGGCTACAATTTAAACTAGCTAAAAAGTTTTGACTCATCATAAAATGATTTCTACACTTCTAGAGCACGTATGTAATCTTTTACGCCTATGTTTTTGATTTATGAAAACAAGTTTTGATGTTTTGATCAAAAAAATTATCTAACCAACAATCTCCCTTATTAATGGCAATTTATTGGTTATAAATCATACGTGATTCTATCTGAGAGCAGAGTGGTATTTACGAACGTAAACAACTGCGATTTTTTGATGTACCTGATAAAGCTAGTTTTGTTCTATCGCTTCATCAAGCCAACTCGCCTCCCTAAGTATAGCTTAGGTAGGGGCAGGCTAGTACCTACTCGGCCTACCTTCCTGGATATAGCGTGCCCGACTTTCTCAAAAGCTTTATTTTTTCTTAACTAATCGCGTGCTGGGCTCAACGGGGCTGATAGCACGGAATAGGCTCAGTCGTAAACAACCTCCAAAGTGCACAAAAAATTGCAAGGCGATCGAGCCTTGCGCATTCTTATTAACCCTTTGAATACAAGCTCTAACTATTTTCAATCAAATACTGATCTGTTATGAAGAAAAACAACTTTACACAACAATTTCGCATATTAACAAAAAGGTTTAAATAAATATGCTCTAGGTACAGATACTTTCAGAGTTTTTACGAGACGTGGATAGTAGAATGCTTCAACTTAGTTATTAGTACCCACTAATTGTCTTTATATATATTATGTATTTGCCTTTTTGTCTAATTTGGGTATTTAAAAATTACTACTGGGTATTTTAAAACTTAAAGCTTCCAAAGGTATTCTCACATTTCGTAATGAAAATTGGCGCCAGAATTGATGCCAGGCTCACCATAGAGAATTTTTGCATAGATAATGCACACGTATTATGTACTTTCTAGATAATTTACTTCGTTTTAAAAACCTTTCTAAGAATGATTTTAGCAACTTCTACAACTTTCTTCCTTTGAAAGGGTTAGGTCTCGTTTGCTGTAGGTTCCTATTTAGCTCCCTGGACGTCGATCAACGTCTGCCACAGTTGTTCCAATCAAGCTTGTGTAAAAAGGCAGGTAGGTATTAAATCGTGTAAAGAAATATTATGTACTGGCTCGTGTAAAAGTATTTTATATATACTTTGTGGGAGGTGCCATGGAGAACACACCCATTTGCGGCCACCTACCTACTCTACTTGTGCCAAGTATTTATAATTCTTTATGGCCGCTTAAGCATGCCTTATTGCGTGAGTTGATGACGTTTAATGTTTACGATGTGTATACAATTTGAAGGCTGTAATAATGATAACATTGCATGGATGTTTGCAAACTAAAACCATTCAGTGCAGTGGGCACGTAATTTTTTTTAATGAGCTCGGTTAAACGTGATTAAATTACAATGATGTCTGGTTTTGTGTAAATATTATCTTGATATATCGTACACACAGTACACAGTCACTCGGGCGGAACCATATTCAGAACCACATTGTTGCTAAGTACCTACTGTCGTGTGTAGTGGTAACTTGGTATATAACGGCTTAAGTGTATTTTTACCACAAGTAGTAAATGTTAAATATTACCTATGTGCATGTTAATGCTTTGAATACAAATAAAAAGCTAGGATATAAATTCTCATGGGCGTTAAATCATTTTTCGCTAATAAAAATTATAATTTTATTTGTAAGTTTATAAATTCATTCAAATAGTAAGAAAATGTGTTCTTATCTGTTTCATATAGCTATGATTACTATATTTTGGGCACAACAATTTACCGTAACATATACACTATGAAAACATACATATTTAAGTAGCAAAATGTAGTGTTATTATTATGAATTATGTGGCAAGAAGTGTGTGTGAAGTCCTAGTTGTTCGGCGGTCCGTGCTCCATGCCTACCCCTGTGAGAAGCAGTGGGATGTTTAGTTAGTTACAAGGACATAATATAATATTTTAAGAGCTCTCTGAGAATGCTAATTATCGCACTGATCATATTTTGACCGAAGGTCATGCATAGGTAGGTATACGATATGGATCTTAATTTTTGCCTTTTTTAACATCCCCCATCATGATGCCATCGAAGATAATACATTCATCATATGTCATATTTGTTGATGCTATGTAGTTTGCCATGTTAGGGGAAGATAGGAATGCTGTCATCAATATATTGGTTATTTTATATTTTTCTTAATACTTCGGAAACATGTATTCAAATACACGAAATAATCTGGTTGCCTTTTTCTTCCACGGTGCCAAATGCTTATTCAAACCATTGAATAGAATTATGAACAATTAATAAGCACCTACATAAACCAACAAAATCGGTAAATCATTGGCAACCTCATTACACGCGGCGACACTTAAACATTTTGGGCATAAATCGCGTCGGGTGACTGAAAATTTGGGCGTAGTAGCCCACTATCGAAATTGTATTCGTATGAGGTCCTTAAAATAGGCTCTATATCACCATGGAAGCCTTTCCCGGGACACGTGACCGACTTACTGCTTCCGGTTCGACACCCCTCGGACTCAGGACCGAACTCTGATTTATGACAGTCAACAAGCCTGCCGAATACCAATTCAACCACAACGGTATGAATATTGAATTGGGTATTCTTAATTTCCAGAAAATTTGGTGGATACACTGAGTTCACGTTGGCTACTACATCCAACATGTGTAAATAAAATTAAATTTCCTAGTCATTTTCTTAAAATGTTTGAAGTTCGTTTTATCGGCCTACTAGGGCAGTCTACAATTTATTAACATAAATAGGAGTGTTTTCGAGAAAACTTCAAACACCAAGGAAAACTTGGGCCCCAATCAAATGATTTATATTAATTGTGAGCACAGATCGGCGGTTAGTCATATCACGCATTTTTGGGTAGGTAGTAACCGATTACTCATAGGTATCTGTGGGACTTCTACTTCAAGCTTTTGTTATTTTAAATAAAATGTTCATATGTCTTATGCGTTTTATAATATTATATAATGATCATTTTTCTATTTGGTGAAATTTTATTTAGGAAATTTTTGAATAAAATCATTCACTTTGGGAGACGGGTACGGGTACCACAGCCCAGGTAATCATTTATTGGATAACTACACTTCTGCCTGGGTTTGTGTGGTGAGGTATGTTTAGGTCTTGGCGGCGGTTGCGCCTGCCCACCAAATGCATGGTGGACCCCCTAGATCTCTCCGGCTGGTCTCTCTCGACCCATTGTCTTGCGCCGCACTGGGAGGATGGATTCGTACGTCCATCAATCCTGAATGTACTAAACCCTACATTCCTACCCACCCATCATACCCTTTTCCTTCCCAGAACTTCCTTTCCTTCCTTTCCTAATAAAGATCCTCCAACACAGCATCCCCAATGATGACCCAGGTCTTAGGGAAAGTATTTTCTTCGGAACCTCCTGTTTGGAACTAATGTAAAAAAACGTATGTGAAGTTCAAACGCGATAAGAGTTAAACGTTCAAAAAATTAAACTTCGAGACAATGAGACGAACGCAGAATATCAGGAGAAGGATAGTTGTAGGGTTTATTTATTATAATATTGTTACCAAGCTTTAAAATTTATTTGTTTAAACAAGGAGGAGGCCGATAGGCTACGACGCACCGCACAAAGAGGATTAGTCTGTCTCATTCTCTCGCACGCTAAATCCTATAGATATTATGTGTTTGTCTCATTTTAGTTTCGTTCATTTCATTTGCAATCTTTTATTATCCATACATTCTTCAAATGTCTTAGATCGATGCCCTATCCCAGCGTCGACATCGCTTTTGTTGTTGAATTTGTCACCACGTCGGTACGCCGCCTCTTGGCTGTTCTCATAGCCATAGTCCAGAATCCTCGGTTTATACAGTACCTACCTATGGAGGTATCAGGTAGGTACCCACCTGGCATTTGAGAGTATAAGAGGTGCATTAGTCAAGTTCTGTTTTATTAAGTCCCCGCCGGTCCTGCTCGCCTCCCTAAAATGGCGCCCCGAGCGAAATAGCGGGTGCGCCCGATAAATCTCACTTCCATGCCTTCAGAAGGGGTGGCTGACTGCTTTATGGGATTCTTAAGGCCGTATGGATTTCCAGAAATATTGCCCGGGAAGAAAGAATGGAGGAAGGTGGGGAGGAGACCCCGACACTTATATATTATGCCGGAGATGCTGGATGCTCTACCCGAACAATCCTATAAATGGATCACAATAAATTACTTATGAGCCGTTTTGCGCATTATTGGACATTCCGAATTGCTTACATTTAAAAATCTCATTTCGATAATCAAAAAAAATCAACAAACGGCTTTGAAAGTTATTGATTGTCATTGTTGTTTACTATTTTTGATAGGTCCATTAAACTACTTATCATTCGAGTAACAATATTGTAGCTACGTCGTATCCACCGCATAAGTACGAAGAAGAAACGAAAGGCATTTTCAGAAAAGTTCACAGTTTCTTAAGGAAGGGTTTTCCCGGGCTTTGCTCTACCACTGATCTAATTCGACCATATTTAACATTTTATTTATTTATGTGAATACCGCACAAGAATTCCAAATGTTCCCGCCTGAAGCCAGTGAGACTATATCATCCCCAATTAGGGTGCGTTTTGAGGCTAAAGATATTGGGGAGGGAAGGAGATGTGAAACAGGAAGGCGGGGAAGTACTTGGCCCTTCAGGTTTGATCACCAAAATGATTAAAATCTGAATGATAGTCTTATACCGGAACGATACTGAGAGTATCTTCCACTCTGGAATGAGCCGCAAATGTATCTACTATATATTGTTTTAAATTGTGAAATGAATCAAATAATATTTACTTTGCGCAAACCGGGATTTGAGCCCGTGACCTTGCTAACCGAGAGCCTTACCCTTACTTGAAACGTTACCGAAATAGTAGGCTATTCATAAATACTACAGGCACTTCAGCACTCTTTACTATCAAAATAAACTCATAGGTTAAGATTTGTTAATCCTCATGCTAATTTTTTCGGTTTTCGAAACTCATATAGGTCTCATAGAAATTGTTGTGTCTCCCTTACTAACATATTTGAAAATACGATCTAAACGGTGTTCGAAATAGAAAACACCACGTTTTATATTAAGATCTAAAAGTGAACCGCAAAATAATTAAAATGGCCTACATGAATCCAAAGTTTCAGACCAGAATTATTCAACAATTTTGAAACGTTTTGAATCTTTTATTAATTATTTTCACATGAAACGACCTACAAATGAGTTGAAGATAACGTTTCGAATACATTTACCTAACAAAATATCCGTGTGTTCTTATTTTTTTTCGTTATCGGTAATTTTAGTTAGAAAAAACAAAGATGAGCAATTTTTAAAACTTTTTATGTTTGCATTCAAAATTTTTATAAAAAAGAATTATGGGTCTATTTCGAATTATAAAATTTGAAAGCGTATTTCATATTTTTTCAACAACAGTTTTTAGTTTTCGGACGCGTTCAGAAATATTCCATTATTTTGATTTTATTGCAAAGCGGAAATATTTTAACTTTACGAAAAAATAGGTCCGAGGTCTGAGGTGTTAAGAGTCTGAACGAAAATTGCTGCGTTAATGCTCAATGAAACGCGGCGATTCAGGAAAATCAATGAATTGGCATTTTATCGCGGTGTTAACTTGCAATAATATCATGTCAAGTAGTACCTACATAAAATCACCGCTATCTGAATCAGCGCGCGGATAAATTCAATAGTCTCGTAGTAAAACGTTCCTGCTCGAAACCGCAATATTGTGTGAAGTCGTGGTTTTGTACTTTATGGCTCCATAAAAACATTTCATTCGCCACTTTTCGCCGAGGCACGCGCTCTTCGGTGGGAATAGACCGGGCTTAATAAATTTCGTATGTAAGCGCATGAGCATTGAGCATAATATAAGTGCCCATTCGCACACGGTGCACGGCGACGCGACAAAACCGCGGCCGTAGAAAATCACACAGTGACAAAACAGTTGGAACAATAGAAGACAAAATAGCTTCACGGCATGTAAAATAGTCACAACAAAATAGCTTCTATACTTTGTTAGGCGGGTACGAGTAACCAACACCCATGCTATGTTTGGTGACTTGGGTGCCCGGTCTCATGGGGAGAGGTTTGTCTAGGTCTTCGGATGTTTTTACACACCTATTGCGTGGCCGGACCGATCGGGAGAAACTGGCTAAGAGAGACATTTTGACCTCTCTAGCTGGACTCTCTTGACCACCTTCACCTTCGATGGGAGGGATGGATTCAAAATATGTTTTTCAATTTTGAATACGTCGACCCCCAGATTCCAACCCAAATCTCATACCTTTTTCCTTTCCTGAACTTCCTCACCTTCTTTTCCCTAAAAAGGACATTCTTTAAAGCTTCCCCACATGCGTCATAGGCCCTAAGGGATGTTTTCCCCAGGGCCTCCTGGGTCCAGTTAATTTAAAAAAAAGCCTCGTTAAAATAATATTCAGACTGAAATCATAACCGTTTCTTGCGTTGGAAAGCGCTCTTAAGGTGATAATTCACAAATATAGAATTTTAGAAAGAATCATTCATACAAATGAAATAGTCTGGATTAAAAAATAATTTGAAAAAACTGAATACACTACTTTTTAGTATTACATAATAACTAACCACTTAAACGTATTAAAATAATATATTCATTGATCGATATGCGAAATGGTACCTACAAGGAAAACGAAATTTTCCGCAAGCAGCAAAGTTAGCAACACGTAATTTATATACATGAATATAACGCGAGATGATATATGAATGTGAATGAGGCAAGGAATGTGTGTGCTACGACCAAGTTGTTTGGCGATCCGTTCACTCTGCCTACCTCAAAAGCTAAACTGCCTTAGTTAGTCGGAATATAGAGCTTTAGATATTTACTTCAAAGTCAGCCTTTGAAGTAGACTTGAAGCATGTAAACATATTATGTGACCCTTCCAAGGGTCTCCTAGTGAAAAAATATTTAACTAGGTAGGCGTTTGTCAACACATTGGTAATTGTTTTTAAAGGGTACAAATTTAGGCTAAACTAACTAACTTAGATCTCTAAAAATAATTGCATTATTATATATTTTTAAATAAAACTGTAAGTAAAATAACCACAAAATCAACTTTTTGAGTAAAACGGCCTAGCTAGACACTCAAATCTTATTGAATGTGATAATTTGATCTAAAATCGTTTAATGAATATTTCCTCAGTTCAAAAACTATAATTTTCTCAAACATCCATTATAGATACCATATTTTAAGAATCTATTTTATGTTCTAGCTAATTTTACCTTGATTTGTCCCTTCGGCTGTTTTGCCGCTGCTATTTTATCTCCATCGGTCATTTCCACTGTTTCACCGTGCACAGTGCACAGTGAACACCGCACGTGTACGCGCCCGTGTGAATAATGCCGAGTTCACACCGACGTTTATCGCGTCATATCAATAAAATTGCTCGATGCGTTCGTTATGCACTATCTGCCAATTATTCGCATACTCACGTCTCGTGCAACCTGCTTATTTTAAACACCGACTACCGTTTTCCAACAAGATGCTAGTTTATTGCAGTCTTTTGTTGAAGGAAAATCAATGCATTCGCTGATATCTTAATTCAATCAACACCTCGGTCCGTTCATTAATTTACATTCGTATTATTGAGGTGTTAGCAGCAAGAACTTCTACGATTATTGCGAAGTTAAAAAATGAAAAATGCGTTTCTCAAAAACGGAAAAGTAAAAGCATTGGATATCGCACACATATAGGTATTTCTGTAGCAAAGCTTTGGTAGTTAGAATGAATCATTACTTAAAAACTGGATGCAAGGTACATAGGTTCTAGCGTCATTCGCGCACAGACTTTTTCAATGATATTTTTGGATAATATAATTATTTTCAACACATTAATAACACTTAAAGAGCTTTTAAGCTTTGAAATAAAAAAAATAAAAATATGTTATTGAAATATTGCCATTGCTATATACGAATTTCTTAAGAGGAAGACACAAGCCTAAAAATATATGTATTCTTAGTATGCTTTACATCTCCACGAATATAGGTAATAGGCAAACAAATTGCTTGACGTAGTAGGCATAAAACGAAGTCTAGAGGTCACAATTTCAAGCGAAAATTTAATTGTCAGAATAATTTTAAAAAAAGACAAAAAGATAGTCTCAAATAATTTTTGTCGCAAAATTATATTTTTAAAAGTCGAATACACTTTCACACATTTCTAATGATAAAAACACATTTTTGAGTAGTTTGCGCTTATATTTTTATAAAGTTGCGGTAATGTGGTAATTAAAAAAATTATTTTATTTCTACTTAATGGAAACGGTAGGAAAAGTTTCAATTTATCAAATGTACATTTTTGTATTTATAATGAAAACGGATCGTAGTCAAGAATGAGTTTCAGGAAATGACTTTACACTAAAAGCCTTTCAGATGATTTTCAGGGAACGGCATGTAAAGCAAAAATTCTGAATTAGTGATTTAGCATTAAGTTCACCTTAATTTTTAAGGCCTCTGCGTTTTCTAATTGCTTCAATAATAATAATAATAATCCTTTTTTAATTGATGTGTGGTGAATAGTGCAATCCAACACGTCCCATATAATTATACATATTTACACAACATATTTTATAAATAAATATCTAAGTACCTACAGATAATAGGAAAAAACAAAATAATAAAAAAATTTTAAAATAAATAAATAATCAATATTATGTAGGGCATGGTTTGGGGTGAGCTCGGGCCCAGCGCTCACTCAGGAGTGGCGTTTGGTGCTGGAACGCTGCGGTCATCACTGTATTGTCGGAAGCCATTTGCCTGACTCCAATGACGCGATATCTCGTCAGACCGGCGAATCCGTGCAATCCTAGTTCCGTGAACATTGTTGACACACTGCTATATCTTCTGAATCCAAATATAATTCTGCATGCATCATTACATTGGATCCGGAGTCATTTCATCGAGGTGGTTCGGTAGTGACACCATGTTTCACATGTGTAAAGACTAGTGTAAAAAGCATTGAACAATGTTTTTTTACAAGGCATTGGAAGAATCTTCGGGCAATCATATAAGACAATACGCTGATACTTCTCCTCTGTCGTTCAATATCACCATCATCCGAGAGGTCTTTAGTGCTGATGTGACCCAAGTATTTTACATTCGTAGATGTTTTCCTCATTGAGTTTACGAGGAGTATCTTCTCGAAATTTTTGTCCATGGTGAAATGCGATTAGTTCCGACTTCTTCAGCTTTCCGTAGGCGTCAATCAAAATTGTGGTTCTTTGAAATTAAGTGAATCCAGAAAAGTCTTTATTGTTTAGGCATCTTCAATGATCTTTAATTCTTATATCTTATTTGGACATACATTTTATATTTATTCTTCTATCAAAAAATAAATGAAGCCATCATATATTTATTTTTTTCAATATTAAATTTCATTTGATCAATAAAAATTACAAAGATATCGAATACCCGCTAGAAGATGTGTAATAGTATCTAGTATAGTTAACAAATTATTATATGTTTATATAGCTAGAAGTGTGAGGTCGGGTTGGCTACAAAGAGATAAGGTAACTAACTAATCCGATGAAACACGATCTCAGTGAAGGTACTGGTTTTACTATCATAAACATGGATTTTCTCTTGCAATATTATTAACATAGGAATCATTAACTAATTAGCAGGAGAAACATTGTGTTTCTACAAACATATGATTACAGGAACTAGTGCAGACCCGTGAAAAATCACAGGATATTATAATTGCAGGAATTGTGAAGCTAAAATTTTTTTTTAATATTTGTCTCAGAATTGTTGAATATTTGAATTATTTAATTGATTAATTAAACTTGTTTTACTCAGCTCTCACCTAATACGAAATATTTCTTATTCAAACAGTTAGATTTACCTTTATTATAACGAAAAGTGAGTTTTATTTCGGGGGAGATGAAGAGTACGCTTTTTACATTTTAATTTTGTCAAAATTACTTCACTTACGCAATATGAGCTATACTACGCCATATTCATATTTATGTAATATCTCATTGAAAATCAATGCTGCCAATCACAGAAAAAATATTTTCGCCATTTAAAACAATGATTTATTCATCTTACGAAGTTAACGCATTACATATTGACAAGTTTGAACAGGTATTTTTAAAATAAGAACATGGAATGAAAGATGTTAAGAGTAATTACACATGCACGTTAGATAAACCCTGCTTGCCATATAAACCATTCAAAGCCTGCGATGTAAATCTAAATGATGATGATACGTAGTTTCCACAGCTTGAATCTCAACCCAGTACTTAGATACTTTTGTTTTTATTTTGAAAGGATTTATTTTATAAGTTGGTACTCTCGACCAAAATCATATTTGATGTTCTATTAACCAAATAAGGAATACTCCGTATTATTCGTGTATCGAACATCGACAATTTTTTTTCCTTATTATCCGTGAAGCGGACTTAATACATTTTTACAAACTTAAGTTAGTGATTCAGATTTAGGTCTGTCGATTGTTGTCAGATTTAGAACTGTCAAAAATTTAAAGAAAATAAATACACGTTTCAAATATAGAATTATCATTAAAATAAAATAATGTTTGTATGTACCTACTTTTATCACTTAGTTCCCACAATCATTTCCAAATTTGACAATTAGAAATTCATCAATTTGCACATTACATTACACAAGAATATTTCACTTCAAATACATCATCACAAATAACCGAAATTACTACGTTAATTAAAATGTTATTCGCATAACATTTTTCTTAATAATTCGTAATCTCATAGATCTGGGTTCGAGAACCTTATTCTTTTGTATAATGGAATTGTCATGTATCATATTCAGAAGCCTGAAGCCTGAGCTGAAAAACAAATAAATTATCATTAATTGATACAAATACAAACTACTAATTTATTTAAAACGAAGTGTTTAAATAATATAATATTAGATACGTCAAACCTCAAATGGATCCCTTGTTCCCAAAATATCTCTTAATCAGAGGCTATTAATTAAAGCTAAGTAATAAAATAGAATGGATTCGTTCTTCAGATATAAGTACTAATATAAAAAAATAACAATCTGGCGAATGTGCTAGCAATTTTACTGAAATGTGCACACACTTTGGCTGTGACCTTAGAAGCTAGTTCAAGGCTTAAAACAAATTAATAACTTAATTACAATCATTATTTCCGACAAGCTTCAGGTATGCACCTATCATCCGGCCTGTCTTTGTTTTGTATTAAATTTATTAATAGAATTACAATACGTCAAACAATGCGACAAAATGAATCGATCACCTTGATCCGAGACTCAGTGTTTTGTAATTACATCGGTACCTATCGTTCCGTAGTCTCGTGAATCGATCAGTCTTAATTGCCCATTATGTCACTAAACGAAATAAGTAGGTAAGTACTTCTCCTTCTTCTAGAACAATAATAATACGTCTTGAGATCAAAATAACCACACGTGATTGGTACTCCGGGTCGATTATTTGTATCGATTCATCTTCGTCGGGCCTCTCGAACCACTTTATGTGACCACTTTGGTGACAACCTAATGTGAGCACTTTAGATGCAACGTAACTAATTATGGAAAACGGTAGCTGATTTACAACAAGGCAACAAATTTAAAGATAAATTTACGGATTAAAATGTCATCCGAAATATAAAATACTTAGATTTTAAAATACTTAGATAAAATATTTTTAAAATACTTAGATAAAATATTTTTAAAATACTTAGATAAAATATTTAAATATTGCATCGCGTGCATCAAATCTCTCACTGATAATAATAGACCATCATGGTAATTATTTTTTAACACCAAATGTTTGTTTCGACACTGATGTGTCGAAACAAACATTTCTGTATTTCCTAGCCCTAGACATTGCATGCACATTTGCATAGAAAATGAATTGTCAATTGCATTAGGAAATTGCTGTATTTAGTAATAAATTGCCTGTGAAACCTTCTTTAACAACCTTCTCTAACAGCCTTTAACTATTCAAAACGTGTTATTTCGATTTAAAATGTCAAAATCGTATCACAGGTATTTAAACTGCACAGTAAACAGTTGTCAATTTTCAGAAAAGTTTAAGGACATTTCGTAAAAGAAATACAATGGATGTTCAGGGAAAACCAAATAATTATTGTCTTCCCACTATGATTATTTTTAACTTCACAACACTCAATGATAATTTTTTTCTGTTTTGTTTACTGTTTATTTTTTCTCCTGATGAAGAGTCCTTAATCCTTAGCGTAAAAGTTGATATAATAAATTGTTTTTCTGGTAGAATATATAATTGATACACTTAACATAAAATAAATTTGAATAAAAATAAAATAAATCAGAATTTTTTTCAAAGTATAACGCATTATTTTAATACTCACTTTTATGTACTGTTTCATGGTTCTTTCACACAGAGTATTGAATTCCTTAAGTCTAATGTTCATTCGAAGATGTCTCAATGTGTGTACCGTCTCGCTCAATGCTTTTTTATTCGATATCGCTATGCAATTTTTGCGCGATGTTTAACAGATATTAACGATATTTCTGAGCGTCTTGGTGATATCAATAGTGCGTTGTATCGAGCTGCTCGAGCGTGTGCAGTGTGTGCACCCAACGACGAACATAGTTCCAAGTCAACATGTTCGATCATGAATGTACGTGTGTAAATAGCTTAAACTCAAAGTTTCGTTTGCACAGTTTACATCCGCGCTGTGCAAGCGCGTTCCTTACGGAGCATCGGACCATCCCTTTTCATACTTATTAACTGAAACCCTGCTGATGTCGGCTTCCAGAAACCTCTGTAGATGTGAATCGAAAGCTAAAATGTTTACAATTTTCTAGTAGTCTATCCGATCAGGACATAATTTAAATATTTATGGAATTATGTATCATATTGTGCAAGTCTAATGCCTCCTCGTCTGTACTCGGATTGTCCAGTGTCCATACGTCCGTTCATGCGCCTGTCAGTCAACTATTAAAAGTCCATATTCTCCACGTCATTAGCCTCTCAGAACAGCGCATGAATTTTTTAAAACCGGACCAGCAGCGCTGCAGCTCTCCCGGCTCATGATGGATGGACCAATAATACAAATCATGATGTATAGCATATATCCATTTCATTTCGTTACGCATACGTAATAGAGATATTATGGTCACCAATATTCAGAACGACATTCCTGCTTACTAAATAAGTCATGCATAATATGCTTATATGATATGATACCTACAAGAGTATTTAATGCATTTTCTTATCCCTTGCCTGATGGGTATTTTTTAATTATGAGTAGACAGGTACTTTATATTGTTACCTTTCAACCGTATATCTTGTTGAAATTTTTTATCAGGTTGATTTACGATTTTAATTTATAGGTATGACACAATTGGATTGTAATGAGATTGAATACAAATAGATATGGGAAGTACCTTCCTGGGTATTCAGAAATGAATATTAAATACATAGCTTAAATAATTCAAATTCTGAACGAGATCCTTTAACAGTGTGTTTCAGAGAATAACTTTAGCTTTTAGCGAACTGTTAATGTTTTACTTTTGTTCGTCGTATAAAATACATTCCTCCCTTTTACCAACCTGTCTTAAAATACCAATTAAAGTTGAATATCATTTTTTATGTAAGGATGATGGGGGTTCGAGCCAACTGATGTCTTCTTTAAATATTCTCTGAAAATAGTCCACTACTTTTAGGCATTTGTTGATCTTGTCTTGAAGATTTCAGTATCAAACCTCCCGAAAAGGGATTACAGCAAATTTAGAAGAAGGTAAAACTCAGCTAGGGAACCACAAATTAACTACTCGAGCGATGGGGTAAATACAAAATAAACGCCTTGATAAATGAAGATTTACGAACATTTGGTTTCGGTCACCCTCAATCAAAAAATCCGAATATTAATTTGGAAATATAAAGTACTGTTTAATGCTGTTTAAAGTTTATAAATTCATCTATTTTTCATCATCTATCTCGTATTTGTGGGTATTATTATTTTAATTTAATAAATTCGAATATTTGTTTACCCAAATTTAGATAGCCTAAGCCTAGAGCGATAACACCTGTATATGGGTAGCCATAGTTTGACTGGTTAAAATAATAATTGTCCTGAAAGATTAGCTAGTCAGCTCTAAAATTGCGTAATGCATTGTAAACTGTAACTATTTTTGCTTGACTTTCGTCTTACAGTATTATCAAGGTCAAGGGCGTAAAGAAGGGGGGATTTAGGGGGTTCAATCCCCCCCCAAAAAATATAACAGTACTCTTTCCTGGAAAATACAACAAAATTATTTGAACCATATTTTTTATCCGTGTGATGTAAATTATAAGTTGTAACCACAAAAAATCTTTATAATAAATTTTTCAACCCTCCCCCCCTTTCTCTCTTGCCTCTATATATTGCTATAGTTATGCCCTTGATCAAGCATTATAAGTCTTCCTAGGCAGTCTCGAATATTATAACAGTTCAATGAACTCCCTGAATATTATCGATATTATAACGAGAGTGGAACCGAAGGTAATACGTAGAATAGGTACAGTAAACCACATCGGTTAGAAATACAAACATTGAATACGTGATCAGGAACCGCTGAATGTGTTGTCGGGAGCTTTACAGAACCCGTGCCCATTATAATGTATGGATAGACGTATACCAAGACCCAATACGTACCCCGCTTTGATACATGGCACTGCAAGCCAGTACGGAGGGGTTACTGGAGAACTAGTTATCTTAGAACTAAGACGTACGATTTTTTGTAGTTTTAGTTTTTGCAGTTGTAATTAGAAGAGTAGATTTAAAATGACATTTAAAAAAAATATTGCTGTTAAAAAGGGTGTCAACAGTTTAGTAATGAAATATTAGAGAAATAATGCGAGAAACGTGCCTTCATATATATATTTATAAAAAATGTTTCTATTCTAAAAACTTATATAAAATGTGATTTTTTGTCACCTCACCAAAATTTTTGAAATCAATATTGAAAATATGGTTAAATTAGTTACTAGTAAGTAAGTGCCCGAATGGGATTCATATATTATTATTCAGTGTTCAATATTGTTTGTTAGATTAACATCAAATTTTGATTGATTTCTTAATGATATATGTTTTTTCTGTGATAAACGGAAGCATTTTACCTGTATTCTTATATTTTACTATTCAATTGTACGAGAAAAATGATTAAAGCTATTTATAACAAAGCGTATCGCGGTAAATTAGATAGAAACAGACGAAAACGACATGCAACACTGAAGATGCGATTAGTCCCTCACTTAGTCACAAGTAGATACGTTAGGTTGCTTTATTTCTTTAACTTCCTTGCGTGAAAGCCTCCTGTGGCCGGAGTAGATAACCCGCATGTTCCAGGTTCCAGGTACCAGGTACCAGGGGAGCAGAAAAACAAAGTGGTGAATCGACATCTCTCGCGGAACGTCTCACGGCAGTCGGCAGATCTTGCTCATTAGTGGACCCGCGAGCAGGGGCGCTTGTTTTGCCATTATTCCCCAGACGATTTTATGACGATTTTTTAGTGCAGCGACAGTAGTTGATGGATCACCCTGCAACAAAAATAAATGTATCAGTATGTAATGAATCATAAAAAGCTTCAATTTTTCTTGCGGACTTAATACTTATGTAATATGTCGTAATAATATTAATAATCGCACGCTTTAAAGATATATGTAGGTACTTGATTTCTCAACCCTTCAGAATCAGATCGTCTGTAATTCAAGGCTGAAACAAAATTTACGAAACCTTTTTTGATTTCGCCAATATTTTGCTAGCTAAATAGAAATATTTTTCCTTTTTTAGTAAGTAACTAGCGCAGACCCGTGAAAAATCATGGCATCGTCTGAATTATTGACACATCAGTTTCAGTTTCGAAAATGACATTTAAAATAATTTTACGTCCACATATTACCTACATAATTGGTAGGTACTTTAACGCTTGGCTGAATTCTTGGCAAAATCAGTTTCTATTTTAATTTTAAAATGAACAAATTCCCAGTTCATTGAACCAGAGTTTAACAATCATTCACAGAGTGGAGTAGCTATAACCGATATTCGTTTATTTGTTGACAAAAAACTCAGGTTAAGTAAAAACCAAAACCGTTTTATTTGAATTGTAAGTAAAACCCTCGTAAAGTAATGATTCTTCTAGAAATAAAACATCTGCGCGCGCAGTAAACTTCGCGTGGCATTTAAAAACACCACCCCGTAGGTGGCCCTACTGGGTAGGTAGGTGCCTACTCGTTTCCCTTTCGTGAAGAACGATGCCTAGGAACATTGCTCCCGATTTTGCATAGAACGAAAACCGTGTCGGTCGTAGGCGACGGTCGTGATTTGAATTGAATTAATTATGTGCTAAAGCCTCTGCTAAATAATACCGAGAGACATTTTATACACCTTTGTCCTACCCGGAGCGCACGAACGCCTGGGAGTAAGCGGCCATGATTTCCTCGAAAAGATCGCCATGTCAAATGGATATTTGGACCAGTCACTTAATTATGGAGACATAAATCAAGAGAATCTATCTTCTCTGAGTAATTTATAGACACGGTTGGGAAGATTGAGCAATTATGAGTCGGTACGTAGCCACGGGGAAATACGAAAAAAACACCGAATGGATGTTTAAATATTTAAAATGCATACTTCACAACATGCTGGATACAAGGTGCGTGATCACGGTTTTTATTCTAATAACCGGGTTATTATTCACGTACGTGAGAATAAATCCAGAGATAATAAGCGATGGACGAAAAAAATACATACCTGCCATTATATTTATGTACCTTCCTACTGATCTAGGAGAATAGATATTTTGATAACGAAAAAGACAGGACCAAACGTGGACAACGCGGTCGGTCATAAAACATCAGAATTGTTTAAATCAGCAAACGAAAAAACAAGCTGCCGCTACAAGTTACGTAACACTTTTCCGACTGAATTTTCCCAGTGTACATTTCCTCCCCTAGTTCATTTGTATGCCGCCAGGACGAGGGGTGTTGAAGCTTGGGGTGGGAGGGGAATGGTGTGGGGGTTAATAAATCAATATCCCATTACTCCCGTCCTATCGAACATCGATATCAAATTTGGTTATTGGCTTTGGTGAAACCAATCGCAAGGCTTGCCGCGCCATTGTCTGCCCTTATCGCGCTGTCGTTAGGGGTGATATTCGGTTACAGTCTCAAGGTTTATCAGGGATTAATATGTCTCAGGTATCAAGATGACGGGGCAATACAATGGGAAAGGTAATTGGGTGCTCAGGAAGATATTAGGTATTATTAGATACTCTCGCCCTTAAGTTCTGAAGGCTACTGTAATGAATTTCTTTATATAATACGTTAGGTGCCGCATAATAATATAAATTATTAACCCCTCAGGCTAATTTTTTGGTTAATGGAACAACTCATATGGGTCTCAAGGAAATCGTCGTGTCTCCCTTACTATCATGGTTAGAAATATGAACTAAACGGTTTTAGAAAGAGATAACACCACGCTTTAAACATAAATCTAAATTTAACCGCAAAATCATTAAAATGTACACCTTTATCAATCCAAAGTTTCAAACCGCAATTTGGAAAAAAATATGAAACTTTGAAAATTTTTTAATAATTATTTTTAAATAAAACCACAAAAAAGTGAGGTGACGGTAACGTTTATAATACATTTGCCTTATTAAATATATATGTATTTTTTTTCGTTATCGGTAATTTTATTTAGAAAAAACGCAAGGTGGGCCATTTTAAAATTTTGTTGTATTTCCGTTAAAAAATATGTATACTTAAAAAATGATGTATTTATTTCGAATTATAAAACTTGAAACCGTGTTCCATCACCTTTCAAAATCTGTTTTTAATTTTTTTGAGCCATCTAGAAATATTCCATTAATTGGGATTTGTGTGTAAAGCGGAAATATTTTAACCTTCCGACCAAATAGGCCTGAGGGGTTAAATTAACGAATTTTCTGAAAATTTTTCTTATAAATCATTTATATGCCATTATAAACAACGAATTAATTAAATCGATACTAACAGATATGTTTTAATTTTCTAAATATAACGTAGACTGAAGCGTGTTACTTTTTTCTCGACTTAAATAAATATTTCAAAATGACATTGTATTCGATAGTTCCATCCAATTAAAAGCAACAGTAAAAGTAGTGTGTGCTCGAATAACTCTCAAGCATGCATGATGGAATACTCTATAAATCTCCTCCATATGGAAATACCTAACAAGTCAGACCCGAGCCTTGCTCCGTCTCTAGGTGGTGTCCAATTACGCCGTTCAATTCCTTTAAAAGGTAAACGGTAATGATGTACGGTAGTAGACAATAAGCCAATAATAGGCTACAGATATCTATGGATTCGGACTATATAGATCTGGAAAGATTCGAGGTATATAGATCCGGATAGATTCGAAGTGTATCGGAGTTCTGCAAGTTTTTATCTCCGTTGGGGATGTGCACCGGATACGGGCCTGGCAATTGAAAACCAATTATTTTATAAAAATAACATCGGCCATGTTCGATTCCCGCCGTCGCATGTATAGGCTGCGAGATACGGCTGCGTTTTCGTGGTCGTAAATATGGCGACACGTTCGGAATATGAATGATTCCGGATTTTTTCTACCGTTTCCATATATGCACCATATGCATACTGGGAAAGTATTGCATCCATCAAGCACTGCTTTGATTCTGCACTACTACTCATAAGTTCCTATTATAAATCTAGATGTAAGATAACGCGACGTTTTGCTATTTGGATTTATGGCGGCTGGCGGTAAAAACTTGTTCATTGACTGTAATATTCGTTCGCAAGTTTATTGAAATTAAATTAATAACTACTTAACAAGCTTGGAATTGTCGCTTTAAAATGTATGGTATTCATTTAATGATCAATGATGGTGTAACATGTATTCCGAAATTGGATGAAATAAATATGCTGCAGCAAAAACGACCCGTTCTCATAGGCGCATACAACCGTCTAACTGGACGAATTAAGTAAGGAGCAAATCTATCGAACTGTGCTAGCTGTTTAAATTTTATAAGACGCTCGCTCAAAACGTTAATTTCGTTAAACCGCCGCTACCCAAATTTCTACCGATTTCTTGCATATGTCCCTTGAACATTTGAAGTTTTTAAGCTCTTAAAGTATATAAAAAAATATATGTTATTTTTTAAAGATAATATCTATACAATACACATGCCGAAATGCAAATTATATGAAATTCCCTTGATAGAAAAAAATCGCAAAGTACGATCTGAAAATTTTTATTTTCACGTCTTTCTCTATTATTCAACAAGTTATATGTATGAAAAAAATCACAGTGTTTTTTTAATTTTGTTTTAGACAATCTCCACAAGATTTTTGCTCTATTCTAAACGAGTCGTGTTTTACTAAACATTTTCACAATTTTCGCTACAATTTTATCGTTTGAAATATTAGCGCGCTCTCTCCAACATTCGTAATTACATATCGCTCTATCTTATTCTTTTCGAGCTCGGATACCACGCCTTAATTTATACGTTTTCTTATAAAAGTATTCTTCTGAAATCGCTAAAAATCTCTAAAAAAGGCAAGTACCTAACTTGTTTTATTCCTAAATTTAACTTATGCCCAAAGTATTGAAAACTGTTTGCACACTCAAACGCAATTCGTGCGACTCAAAAATATGGGGAAATCCTCCGCCGTCCACTCCATTGTGTGGTTTTTTCGATCCCTTTATTCCGGAATGCTCCGCCTCCCTCCGCAGCGGGTAAATATAATGAATCATACATAAGGCGGCGAAATGGCGGACCTGACACGACTCGTGAACGAAGTCAATCAAAGACATTATTGTAGCGATGACAATCAGGGGACGGACAGTCCGGACACCTGTTCCGGAATCGGATTGACACTGTGAACCGATGCGTCATTTAAAGGTTAAATATGTTCTATGTTCAAAAAATTGAAGTAATAAATATAGCATTATACCAGCTGGCTGATGCACGTGGAACTTCGGTATTAACATATGGAGGATTTTGTTAGATTGAAGAATAAAGGGCATGGAAGGAGAGAGGGAAGATTGGAAAGTAAGTTGCTATTCAGATCACCCCAGCTAGTTGAACCTAGTCACCCAACTTATCTTCCCTTTCATTTTTAATGGCGGTAACCCACAATATAATTTTTTGTTGTTGTGAAAATGTCGCTTTCTCTAGGTTTTTAATAACCCACAATATAATTTTTTGTTGAATGTGAAAATGTAGTTTTTTCTAGGTTTTTAATCCGTGACGTCTGGTTTCAGAGCCAAAAAGCTTACCATACTGTCAGGGATGTGGTTGATTATCTATTTATTTGTGAAAAACTGGCAGCTAAAGTTGTTCCAAATCACGATCAAAATATTGATGAATGATGCTCTTTTCCATTGAAGATAACCAACTCCTAGGAGGGCCTCTCTTCTCCCCTTCACGTAGAGATAAAAACCTAGCGATTTATGAATTCATAAAAACGAACCTCCCTATTTACTTAGTTTTGCTACATCCTACCTCACACAGCGCCATTTCTTTCAGGAAAGCAGATAAAAAGTAGATAATCCTACCATCTTCAGAGAAATTATTACTTCCTGCAATAAATCCTGTAAAGCAAAGGTAACATATGGCATTATTTACCTCGCTTTTACAGTAGTAGCGTGATATTATCAAAGTAAATTGTTTGACGAGTGGCCTCTGGCAGTTTGAAAAAGAAAATTCTTTCCAAGTCTGTCACGGAACATTTTGAAACCAATTCTTTCTGAGGAGTATTTTCACTTTTCTCTCTGACTTTATGACTGATCAGGGGTGGGTAAAAACATGCGCTTATGTAGGAACGAAGTTCGCCATCTATTGTTAGAAATGTTTCTTTAATATATTTTGCTGAATCCAGGCTGAACGACCGCTCGAAATGGATTATTTGTTGTTTATTAATTTGTTTATGAAGGCCGAAATTTTGTAGAATATCTTTACAACTATATTTTTTCTAAAACATATTTGTCTACAGATGTTTATTCTGCAAAGAAAATTAATATTTTCATGAAAGGCTTCAATTAATTTTCCTTTCCCAATGTCTTTATCAGATCTTTCCAAAATATGAAAATATACGTTTTCTTTAGTTTCACTTAATTGCCTACTAATTTAAAAACCTGAATGAAGTAACTCTAATTTCCCAACTAACTCTCCATCACGCCATCACTGCAAGGGTAGGCAGAGAGGACGGACCGCTAAAGAACTGGGTCTTGGCAAATACTCCTTGCCTCATTTACATTCATACAAACTCATAGTAGTAACTCAAAGCCTCGAATTAATTTATACCTAAGTAAGTGCTTTACTACCCGGTTTTGCCTGATACTTTGATTTAAAAACATGGAATAAATAAAGGCAAATAAAGGAACAAATAAAGGCATTGAAAACGTGAAACAAAAAAGGCAATATTGTGTATTGCCTTATTTCTTACAATAATTAAAGACCTGCAAATAGTTTTGTTGATGTTAAAATTTAAGACAAAAAGGGCAAAGCAATTTTCAAGACACTAGAACTCACTGTTTGAGAGTTTTTGCTCTTTCAGAAAAGTCATTCATAAAAGTTTTTGTTGATATTATTTTCAGAACGATATTAAATTTTATCAGTGTGTTTTCTTACAACATCTAAAATATGCTTATTTATGGACTTATTTTCACCAAGTTAAACATTTTCCTTGATGATAGAACTGCCAAGGAAATACAAACCCTCGCGAACAAAGAAACACGCCATCCAATACAAGGAATGATACAAATTATGTAAATACATTTACATTAATAAGGGCCTTACATATCTTATAAATGACGAACCACGTCCCTGTATCTCAAAAAGTCCCCACTTAATTGGATGTTAAATACATTCATAGAATATCAAAGTCTTAAACGAATACAATTATGATTGTCTTAATTTCCCGACATTCATCATTTTCAGAATAACGATGGCAATCAGAGACGTCTGCAATTTGACTTGGAAAATTGTATGGAAAATTATTTATTGTTTTCCGTTCCTCGTTATTTATTTTGATTAAATACTCAATTTGAATGTACCTACTCGTGATATTAGGGTTTAAAAATAGTGTTTCCTTAAAAAAAATTAATCGTTGAATTAGTTCGTAGAATCGTTGAACTAGTCAATAAATTAGTATCTCACTTCAGAAAAATTTACATAATATATATTATGAACACGTCTCAAATAAATCAAAATAACTCTCTAAAAAATAAATTTGTACACAAATTATTCACATAGAGACAGCGAATTTGTGACCCGTACCTCATTTATTTATCTCATATTGTAAAGCTGAAGGTAATTGTTCCCTGATGTTAGCACATACCTGGATTCTGGATTACTCTGTTCACCTTGTTTAGGAAACTTACCACACAGCAACCATTCAATTAGCTAATGAATGTATTTTTTTTATATAAATGTGTATAATTAGATTAAAGTTACTATTTGTATCATTGATAATATATTGAAATTTAACAAGACTGTGTGTA
Source organism: Glyphotaelius pellucidus (assembly GCA_936435175.1). Classification (NCBI taxonomy): domain Eukaryota; kingdom Metazoa; phylum Arthropoda; class Insecta; order Trichoptera; family Limnephilidae; genus Glyphotaelius; species Glyphotaelius pellucidus. The sequence continues at coordinate 5,346,556 of OW386552.1, read as the reverse complement.
ATATAATTTTAAATAATTTAACAGATGGCAACATAAACAAAATTATCAATTTAACAACAAACAGATTAAAATAACTGGAATATATATTTATATTTTTATTTATTCGTTTTTTTGCTATTGTGTACGAAAGCATTATGCAAATATGTCATTTCTATGACTTATTTTTTTATTTTTTTTTTTTTCAAATGATAACGATTCCTGCCTTCTTTTTTTTACATGATATAGTTTTGTTTGAGATTCCAATGTAATAAACACTGTGAGAATTATAGAACTATTTATTCCTATCAGAATTATATTACTAGTACTATCAGACTTATAATCTTTCTCAATTTTCAGTTACGGAGAAGAACTCTTCGATATCTCTCATTCACTTTACTGTTTAAATTATTTTTATTATTATATATATATATTTATATATTTTTTTTATTAAAATATATATCTTATATTTTCATGAGATTGCCTCTACTCAAACCTATCGTATATTTTCTTAAAAACAATTTAAAAATAAAAAAAACTTCGATATATTTCCTGTTTGATCATTCGGATAGGAAATATATCGATGAAAGATTTAGTTTTTATTTTTAAGATTAAGCTTTTATTTTTAAGATTTAGTTTTTATTTTCTGTTCACAAAACAATGAGTTTATATTTTGGTTTTCTTTATAGTTTTAATATATTATCATTTTATTTATTTAAACTTTGTAACTTTTCTCAGTACTTTTACAACTATCACTATATTTAACTGCTTTACGGCCTTTATAACATTGTACTTGAAATGATGTTTACATTTGTAATTATTAGATACAATATTATGTTTTACAAAAAACAACAACTACCTAATGTGAACTAAACCAGAAAATTTGACTGTCCTAAAACGGGAAATCTCCTAGTTGGACGGTCAAAGTATTTGTTTATAATGTATATGTATTTTGTTTCAATAAATAAATAAAAATAAAATAAAAATAAAGTTGGGGCGAAACTAGATAGAGTTGGTTCATCTTTTGTCTCATTCGACGTTGGCAAATGAAACATTTTTTCTGTGTGGAAAACACGCTTTGTGTTGCCCTGTTGATAGTCCAAAGTTCATTCTGAATTGATTCATTCACATTCTTTCTCCTTTGAATTTAGAAGTGAAATTCTTGTTTGATGAAAATTTATTCGTGTTTACAGGTAGTTTGAAGTAATATGGTAATTGATTATTTATTAGTATTGTAATATCATGTAGGTACATGTGTAAACTGGTAGATCTCTGAACAATATTTGACAATTCGTAACGCTCATGTGAACTCTGGCGGAGTAAAAGGGTACTATCCAACACGGCTACCATCTTAAAAAGATTGATTGGACACGGAACACACAAAAGTCGCTGCACTCAGACTAAAAATACACAGGTATTAATAAAAATATTCTGAAAAAACACTCTTCGAAAATTTAAAAGAAGCTACTGATGTGATGATAATTTTTGCCTATATGCGCGTTGTTATACGATGGGTTGTTGGCATTTTCAATACACTAAACTGTATTCAGCGTTCATTCCTGAAAATTAATCTGATTCACCTCACAGAATCATAGCTCCATTCCGCTGAAAGCCCGTAATTCAGCAGAGTGCATAAAGTTCAAAATAATTGCAATTGTCGGAAGTTGCAATGGATATAAAATTGCATCCGCAGTAAATTATAAATTACACATCGGAGTGTATGTAATTGAGGGCCTGTTCAAATTGCCGGGCCACGAACAAACAGTACCAGCGCCGGCCATAACAATAGATGCAGCAGGATAAGCCGCAGCGAAAACGGACCCAAGTGTGAAGTACGCTTTCCGAACGTAATTTCAGCAAAATTATTAAACTGGGTTGAAAGTTCAATTAACTGTGATGAAGAGGCAACCCTACTCGTAAATTGGGATTTAGCATCGACCACTTGGAGAATTAGGACTGCTTGTTTTGCTGTAATTTTTTTATGAGTGTTAACATTAGTAAATATTACATTTCGAATGTAATCCAATCTTTGAACTTGTGATGCGTACTTGCAAAGTACAAACAAGTACTTATTTTGAAAAAAAAAACATAGTTTTGATAAAAATTTAAATGTTTATTATTATCTATCTGATGTGCTATCGTATATTATATTTACCGAAAAACATTCCTTGAACAAAAAACTATGCATAGGTTTTTCGATCTTTTTCGTGACCTACCACACTCGCAGTTTAAGAATTCAAATCGCGGCAAAAATGATGGTCCGATGTCATAGATAAATTTAATAAAAATTATTTCGAGTGGCTAGGCATATTTCGGATACCTCTTATGTCAAGAACGAGAATGCCCTAAGCAATTCTGACCTTGTCCTTCATACATTTTCTGTATACATAAGGGTTAAAATCGCACTTAAAAATAAAAAATAATTGAAAATTTTTGCGTATGCGCCGGCGCACACCCGGCCATTAACAGTTTAAAAAAATAATTAATGTTTATACAACATTAATGTTTCAAACACCATCCATGACGAGAAAATGTCATAAAGAAAATTAACAGAACTTGGAATTTCATGCGTAATATTCACTTTCTTTTTCGACTTTTAATAGAACTAATTTCGACTTTTTTTTATGACTTTTCTATATAATATTAGGCAGTTTAAAGTATATAACTAAATTAACGTACTGCCCATGAATACAAAAAAACAATAATAGATATTCCACTGAATATTGGCGGTACCAATAATTGGACTAATGCGTATCTATACAAAATTAAAAGCAATTTCTCCGTATCAAAAGATTTTCATTGGAAATAAAAAACAGTTTTTTTACAAGAACTGTTTCAGGATGTTTCGAAGCAAATTCGAATATTCATTCTGTACCAGTAAATTGTTATTTTTCTGATTAACCTGTCCAAGGTATGGAATTCTGAAAATCTCAGTGAATGCGTTTTTAATTATAAGAGCTTCAGCATTTTCCGATTAAAATGACACGCTGGCGTCCGAAATGTCCGCCGAGAAACAACAGCTAGTTCCGAGTAGGTAAATATCCCGGGCTTCATGCCTCCGGCAGGTAATATATAATGTGCCTGAGAACCGGTTCAGTGTTTTCGGCGCTGTGTACCAAAGAGAATACAATTTTTTCTCGGTGGAGGAGACGTGGTGCGTACGAGAGATGTCATCTCGGCCGACAAGTCGAACTGGAACGAAATTCCTTCTAATTAGCCAAATCGTAGGCGCGGCGAGGCCCTTTGACAAACTAACTTTACTACGTGCGAATATGGCGATGAAATTTTATTTATTCACGATCTGTTCAGTAGCGCGGAATAGCTCGTCTCCAAATTGAGATTAATTATGCACTAAACGTTTATTCGCGTCGCAGTAATTATTATCGTTTTTACAGCGTATCGTACATAACTACAAGCAGGTACATAACTAAGTACTCCAAACATAAACAAATTTGATGAAATTATCATGTTTTTTTTAATTACCTACTCTACAGCTCCGCGAATGCATCTTTTCTTCTGATGGCGTGTTAATTTTTATGTCTTCGACGCCGACGGCATTTTTGTCTGCAATTTGATTGCCAGATTAATTTATTGCGCGGGAAAGTAGGTTTATTTTATGTCTTAATAATTTCCAAAGTCAATCTTTTATGTTCGGTAATGTTGAATGGTCATATTTAATTATATATTCGGTGTTAATGACTGGAAATGAATATTGAGTGGAACAGAAGTGAAATATAAATAATGTTTACGAGCTGACGCGATGATGAGATGATAATCTTTATGTTAGCTTATATTATTTTTAATATCATATCTTTTAGTAAGATCTTGAAGCGCTTATTTAAAGAAATGGTTAATAATTACCGTGGAGGTTTCGTCAATTATTATGTGCTTTTCGTTTTAAATAATGCAAAATTTATCAAGGTCTTTAAATCATTTTAAATAAATTAGGTATAGATACATAATTTTAAAGATTTAACAAAAAATAATGCTTTGAAAAAAGTAACAAACATTTATTTATTCGATGTGCTTGCATTTTGGCAACAATTTGTTGATAATCTTGGGGATTTTTTTGGCTGCGCGGCTGCCAGAAGGGCGAGGGGTAAAAAACGTCGGCTACGCTATATCGCATTTTTGTCATCTTCCACGGGTCGTCATTATATGAGACACGTAGTTATTTCTACCTCTTGCGCCTCATGTCTCCCGGAGCCCCTTCTTTCCGCGGAGTTTTTTCCCGGTCGCATTTCAAGCCGCGAGGAGCTTTTTGTCGAGTGAGGAATGGAAAGTTGTTTTGCTTTAATTTATTTTCATCGAACTCCGCTTCCTTTTCTGTAATGCTTTTGAAGATCGTTAATTAAAAGCAGTCTTATTTTCCGTTTACATCCGGTGAATAAAGCCAACATTGGCAATATGATGAAACGCTAATGAAAATTGCGAAACTCATGTTGCAGGCGAATTTAAATTTAGCAATTAATTGCACATTGCAAAATTAATATGAATATATTTTAAAATAGGACTAAAAAATAAAATATTTAACGAGCATTGACTCTACTGCACATTTGAGCAGGCTTTTGAAAATCCTTTGTTAGCTCAAAATCCTGGTTATTTATCGCTTTGAAGCAGCGTGTAAGTTCGAGGATCTGGACCGTACAACCTCACAGCTTAATTTGCATATTATTATTTGGTTGTTCCAACTCACATCATAATATTAAACCAATGTATTCATAAATCCTGTTTCTCAAATTAAACTTCAATTACCCGCCTTAAAAATCTACTTGAAACTCCGAACATGATACGGACAAATTTAAACCGGTACGAGTACATATATAAAGTTCCTATGTACTTAATTGAGTGAACGTGAGATTGTATACGAAATGGCGTGCACGTATAAAAAGCTCTCCTGTAATCGAGGCTTTGACCAATGCTTCGTCATTTCGTCTCTGCCCCTTTGGCTCTGGCAGGGTCTGGGGGAGGGTAGAGCCTCCGTGATTATACCAAGACCGGGCGATGTTGAAAATCGCAATTAAGATATTATTTTGCGATTCGCGTATTACAATTTGGCGTGTAGTAGGTACATGTATATTATATATTATACCTACACACGTATATTATACCTACACGTGTATGGGAACTTTACCCACACTTGCGCGGATTCAGGCGGGGAGGCGAGCGGCCTCGGGCTGCGATCGATTCACCAAAAATTCCAACGGGACCCATGTTATATTTATTAAAGGTATGTATTAAAGGCATCTCTACTGAAAAATCAGAAGCCCTTTAAATACTATTTTGACTATAAAATCGTTAAAATTTTACTCTAAAACGTCATTCAACACGTCTACCATCGATGTTTTTTACCAAATTGTAAAAACCTTAAGTTTTTAAGTTCTTAAAACACTGTAAACTTTTAAGTTCTTAAAAAGTGTATATTGTTTTAAAAGATAATATCTGTACATTTGCCGATTCGAAACGTAATTATATGAAATTTTCTCGATAAAATAAATCGCAAAATATGCTCCGAAAATTATTAAAAACACAATTTTTTCTGTTATTTAACATATTAAAAATTCACCTGTCTATAAATGTACGCGTATCTTCAAATGCTATTTTAGACATTTGTCTAGAAGTTTTTGATGTATTTTAAACTAAACGTGTTTAATTAAATAATTTGACAATTTTCGCTAAATTAAAATAGTTTGTTTGCATTCCTGCGTTTCCTCTAACATTCGTATTTACATATCTCCCTACCAAACCATCATCTGCCCCTTTTTAAACGCTTACTATCGGGCCTTAAGTATAAAAAAATTAACCTATAAACTAACTCAATATAAGCTTGGTATGAATGTTTAAGCACTATTAGAACAATTTATTGACTGATCTTATTACAATTCATTATTGCTTATTACTGCAATAAACCTTACGTTAACTAGTTGTTAAGTAAGGGATCCACGTTATAAATTTACAATATCATCAAATTAGTACAAACCACTTGAAAGTCCAATAAACAACGCCTCAAACATTACGCTAACCTTTAGTATTCCAACTACTGCTCCCCAAAACAATACGTTATGTACCTTTGCTATAATTTATTTACTTCTCCGTAGTTTGTGGAGAAGGATACATCGACGTGTAATAAATACAATGGGTTCAATGCTCAACTCCTGTACAAAGACAGACGTCAACTACCATACTGTACCAAAGGTTCAAATGATCATACATTCATACGTAGGTATAAATACATCCCTGTGTTTGAATACCTACACTACCCTAGTATGTGCTCAGTATGTAAGTGAGTAGATACTTCACTGTAGATCTGGATCGAGTTTCTAGGATATTTACGAACGCAAACCAGTGTAGGTATTTACTGACAAGCTTCCATTGCTAGTTTTGCCAATGAAAATGTCGGACACTGTATATCAACGGTCGGTAGTGGGATATAGCTACTGTATACTGGTAGCGATATGCTGATATATCGGCTACTACTTTACATACCAACATACTTTACCAGTCTATGTTCTAGGTGTAATTTGATAAAATTGTTACCTCCCCCATTTATTAAAACAGGTAGCTTTTTTTCTTATTATAGAGACTGTGAAAACAGGATATATAACTAAGTAACAGATGTAAGTTAATTCTTGAAGTAACTTCAAACATAACATTTGCTCGGGCCTTGAGTAAAAACGCATTAAAAATCTTATTGAAAAAATCAAAAGTAGATATATCTTTGAACTCACTTTAGTTTTTTAACTTAATTAAGGCTTTAGTGATTTGTAATTAGGCACCATGCGTTTGTGATAACAATTATTCAGATTTTTAAATGAATAATTTTGTATCCTTTGTTAAAAAAATACCGCCTGTACATGGGTATGCAATATGCCTGGCGGCCTTATTAATATTCAAGGTTACTCATATTTATATACGTTATATGCAATTAAATTTTAAAAAATATGTATTCAATAGTTCATTTCCTTGCATTGAAAAAAAAATTATTGAGTCGTTGAAAACCGGAATAAGTTGTTGATATTTTTAATTTATGACGCCTATATGATTTCATTATATTTCAACCTTTCACGTGGGATAAAAACCAAATTAAACTTCCGTGTCAAATGTGTACAGGTTTTAGTTATGTATGCGTATTGCTCCACCTCGGTAAACGATTCTTGCACTTGCTTGTCAGATGATAAAACATGACAACAATCACTACCCTCCCCAGTTTGGGGTGGGTCTAGGGGACAGTGGCGAATCATAAAAGATAGGTATTTAAATTAATTTCATCTGGCACTATATATTATAAATATTTATTTCTGAATTACCACTTATGCTTTGCTTTTCATATCTGTTACTTACCTTATTTCAGGTAAACATATTAGTTAGGTAGCAACCCACATATTTATGGAAATCGTGGAAAGTGAAATGTTTCAGACTTTTGTGAAAAACTTTGATGATTGAAGCAATATGTAAAACAGAACATATTTATGTTTCTATAATAATATAATCGCTTATTTTTATAACACCTGTTAATTTGAAGCTCAGCAGGTAAATATTAATTTACATTAGCTTCATACAGGAGGCCCTGAGGAAAATAATTTCCCTCATGTGGCCGATTTCATATTTGGGGACGGGCCCATGTCTCAGGGCCTATATCATTTTTGGAGATGCTATGTGGAAGTTCTTTTTAAGGAAAAGAAGTAGGGAAATTCCTGGGAAAGAAAATTGGTAAGAGGGATGGGTTGGAATCTGGGGTCAGTGTGTTCTATTCCTTCAACTGTGGTGCAAGGCAATGAGAGAGAGCATCTGGAATGACTAAATGGTCTCCCTAAACCGACCTCTCCCAATCCAGCCTGCCACGCAGCTGGTAGCAGGTGCATCCGTTACTAAGACCTGAACACACCTCATCATGGAAACCCCTGCTAAGTTGCCAAACGTTGAGAACCACTTTAGCATCAGCATCGCGTTCATTGGTCAAATCATTGTACAGATAGTTTTGTATCGGTTTGGCCATTAGTTGTTATAATGGTTTGTCAGTTTGTAGTTACCTAAAAGTAGGATTGTAAAAATAGATTATAATTTGTACAGTGCCCTTGTGATGATTTTTCACAAAAACGGCATTACACAAACCATCCAAATATTATTATTAAAGACAATATTTGGACAATATTTGGATGGCAGTAAAGCGAAACCTACCAACGGAGGCGACTAAATTACTAGTCAATTCGTATGTCATTTCACGTCTAGATTATTGCAACGGAATATATGCCAGTCTTCCGAAATATCAAATCAATAAACTACAATCCGTTTTCAACGCTGCGGCAAGACTTATCACCGGCGTATCTAAATATTCCCACATTTCAGAGCATCTCAAAAATCTTCATTGGCTCAAATGTCCTGAAAGAATCCAATTTAAGCTCTGTTGGATGGTATTTAAGTCCCTCAACGGAATGGCCCCGACTTACTTATCGGAATTGTGTATTCCAGAAAATTCCAATTCTCGACAGTTAACCCTGAGATCAGCAGCGTCATCAGCTTTCGGAAGGTTAAAGGAACCAAAGCGTGCACCAGATACTAAGTTCGGTGAGCGCGCTTTTGGAGTGTCAGGACCCAAAGCCTGGAATGGACTGCCACACGACTTAAGGATGATCACAAATTCAGCGGAATTTAGAACTAAACTTAAAACCCACCTTTTCAGACAGTCGTACCCTTAAATTCAAAAACCTTTCACCTTAACCTTCAATGCCCGCGACATTGTAAAAATAACTCATTTGTTAAAAAAAAAAAAATAAATAAATAAATAAAAAAAATAAAAATAAATAAAAAAAATAAAAAAAAAAAAATCAGTTATAAGCTTTATGTAAGGGTCATTTCATGAAGATTCCCTAAAGACTCCTAAATTCTCCAGTCTCTCAAAATAAATACAACTATACTTTTGCCACTAATCTTTTAATGTAAATTCATGCAAAGTCCAGTGTTTTAAATATAATGCCCTCCGCGTGCAAGACCGTATCTTCTGCAACTATCTTAACGTATCTATTAACTTTCTAATTTCTCGGAAGTGACCTGCCAGGTAAGTATGTTTCTGTATCTGTTTGTAAATAGTTAAATTAGATAGAACCTAGGAATTAATAATAAGCTGTACAGCGCCCTTGAGGTGATTTTTCACAAAAACGGCGCTCTACAAATTATCCAATTATTATTATTATTATAATATTGGGAAATTAAAGATAAGCGTCTTGGATTGGAATCGGTGATTTGTAATATTTTGCCGTTTGGAGTAGAAAGATATAGATTGGAAACAAACATTTTCCCGGTTATTGAGTACTTAATTCGACCTCGCTCGGGCGCAAATCGTGTCTGATTCGCCCCTCTTCCTGCCATAAACCTGCCAATCGCTACTAGTCCTGTGTTTGCACAACCCTGTTTGGACGGGGGTGTCCGACACATACATACATCAGGCTTAATTCCGAGTCCGTGTCGTGGCAGTACCCCACCCCTACCTGTTTCCTACCCCTTCCCCTGTACCTCTCTACTCTACCCATCCACCCGTCTACCTGTCTCACTTTCATATTAATCTCTCACGTCCGCATATATTACCCAACGTGCGCCCAGATTAAATAGACCAACGTACGTGTGAAACCAAAATTTTGAGCGAAACACCTACGAGTTAATATGTACAAGTAAGTTATAACGAAGTACCTACCTACTTGACTGTGAGCTTTGTGAAGTCATCTTCATAAAATAACTTCATTATTGCAATGCCAGCCGTAGAAGCGATACAATCAATATATATTCCGGATAAGCTTCTCGAGCAAAATTTCAAATCCTTTTAATATCGTCCTTTTACGCAGATATTAACAAACAAAAAACAGTAGATAAAGGGCGAGAAAGTCCAGGAAAGCGGACGCTGTTTAAAAAAACGCTTTCAAACAATAGCATTATGTATGACGGTAAAAATAGGTCATCATAACAAAGCTTTTTACTGCAGGATAAATAGGATGAATAAAGAGAACGGTAGCTCACAGGTAACTTCCATAAAACAGTTACACAAAACAATGTAACAAAAAACACACCTAAAAATAGAAAGTTGCAAATCTTTCAAAAGCAGTCTTGTAAAAAATTTGCTTATTCAAAAATGGTTGCGTCATAAAACTTTCACATTTTAAAGTATTTGTAAACAATAAGTAGAAAACTAGTTTTAAAAATGTAAAAAATGCAACCTGATTTTTTTAATGGATGACGTGCTTCTGGAAGGAGACATTGAAAAAAACAGTTGTGTTGAAATTTTAAGCAAGATCACACGTTGCTTTACCTAATTTAAGTCCACGTTACAAATAACCTGGTGTATACCTACATGTGTTATTAATATTTAAATGATTGTTCGAAAAATCAGATTTTGATTGTGAATGGTGCTTATTTAAAATTTACTTAGTTTAATGAGATGCTACGTTTTCCACAAGTTTCATGCAATATCTTTAAGTGAAAAGCATAAAAAGGTATATTCTTTCTTCCCATTTGCTGTTAGAATAATGTATGAAGTAGTTTAACATTTAGATATAGCAGTGTTCTTTGCGAAGTTATTTGAATAATTTATACAATTCCTGGGTTGTAGCCGATTGCATAAACGCCAAACAGACCATACTTCTGATCTTGTTTCGTGGCTTTCTTCTTATAGAGTTTCAATGATTTATTTCCTTACCAACAAAGGAAAACACATTTAAATAAGTGCGATATTTCGATAAATCAATACGGATTACGGATTGCGAATCTATTAAAATAACTGAATAAATACTACCATATTTTGGAACGTTTGAACAACTTGTTTTTGGTCAAAGTAATAATGTCATTATTATTGAGATTATCAAAATGAACTAAAACAGTTCAATCGTTTCGTGCTTTCGCGCGACAGTTTTTTTTGCTTTGAATTTTAAATCTACTACCGACTGGTCCTGCTATCGGTATTCAGAAATCGGCCGTAATAAGCACGGAGGCATTTTGTTTTAAAGCACGTAAATGCATATTATTTACCTTACTGACGACCGTAAATCACACACAACAGTAAACACGTGATATTATTAAAGTACTTTGAAGTTAGCTATATTAATAGTATTTTAGAGACGGCTTTTTGTAAGTTCATCAAATAGTACGAGTAAATAAAAATAAATAAAATCTGACATAACTAGTAATCATTTCTTTATGTTCTGTATGACGTAATGTGGGAAGCTTTGTATTTTCCATAATGATGGTATTCCTATTTTAATATGTTAAGTTTAGCCCAAAACGTGAGTGAAAGGTCTTATTTTAGAAATCTTATGACAAGTCAGCTCCATCCGGGACATCTTCTAACTGTTTCTAGGCACTTGCGAAAATATGCAAGATGCACGACAATTTTAACATGCGCATAAATTCACAACTACTATAAATGCAAAACTTTAAATATGCGCCTCTACTTCCTGGCTATTTGATTCACTCTAATCTAGGTTTCTAGGATTGAAAATATCAATAAATAAAAATTAATTTGATAATTTAAAATCGCTTGGTATTCGCTTTTTGCTGAAATTTTGAATTTACAAACGTGACTAAAACCGGAAATTAAATTCTATAAATCAACAAGCAATTAAATAAAACAGTTAGGTATCTATTTATAATAAAAATGTAAGTATTGGTAGGAAACTTACTTAAATCCTGTCTACGGTTTAGTTGTTTAATCTGCAGCAATGTGTTTTGGTGCATCGCTGATTTATGGTTTAACTAATCCATTCTGACGTAAAAACTGCGCGGGTTTTTATTCGCTCGTGGAATTGCTCGCAGTGCTTTATTGGCTTTCAGAAACATGAAAAAACTCCGTGAAATTAATTATATAAAGTTAAATAAAACTGTAATTAATGTGTTTTCTGTCTTTTTGTTTCAGGTAATACCTTGGACCATTTGAATATCGAGTAGGTATTTTATAGCCTGAAATATCCTATGGGGGTAAGTTTTATTATAATTTTGAAGCAGATTGCAACGAGAATTTAAAAGGGTATTATTTGAAATAATTAAAAACACTTTGTTTTTACCACAATAAACTTTATTTAAAAGTCAACATGTTTCAAGAACGATGTTCTCTTCATCAGGACATAAAATGTACTGATTGAAGAAGGGTATTATTTGATTTTATTAAGTGATCTTTATAATAATTCAGTTTGTCTTTTTACCTACCTAATCAATTTGAAGTGGTTTGCTGGTTAAAAAAATAACCTAGCAAAATTCGCATCCCTTCAATTCTTTCAACTGTTGCTACACAAAACTACCCTTTGAATTTTTTTTAGATATCCCAGATTTTATAGCTATTTTCCTCTCTTATAATCCAAAAAGTACCCTTCTCTATGATGTTTATTTAGAGGGTTTCGCTTTAGGAAATTAAACAAGGATGTTTTTGGTGGTAAACCTGATTATGCTTATTCTTTTGCACCCTTTTATTTTGTGAGGGTAATATAGTAAATGATTTTCCTTAGTAAATTTAAAAAGAAGTCTTTTCGTACAAAAATACATAATTATTTTAAAACCGAATGTGTGGCTTAAAAAATCACACTTTGTATTGCAGTGCTTAATACGAAAGCAATAATTTCTTAAAACGGAAGCCATTACTCTATGTTTGTAACGAATCTGAGCACCCTACTTTAAAACATGTAGGTTTGTAAATTAATTTTGATGCTTATTTTTAAAGAACCAATTAAAATTGTCAGGTTACTATTTTAAAGTAACACTTGTTTAATTTTGCATAAATCGTCTATGAAATTTGGTCGTTAACAAAATGCCGTTATTTAATTGTTTTATTTGACTTTAATAATAATATGTTATCTGTTTATATGATGCGTCAACATATTTTCTCGTTCATATTCGTAGGGATATATTTTTCAATATCGCTTGGTAGGATGTGCCGACTGCCGAGACATCTGTAAACCAGATCACGTAGAAAAAGGGGACATTCTTCACTTCCTTTAATATTTCGGCCCTTGCCCACGGCAAATATCGCAGATATTGCATTTTTAACATGACCGTACATACAGATGCACATAAAATATGTAATGGAATTGCATTCCTGTCCCAAACACATGACGTGTCGGAGCGTATTAACTATTAAATTTAACATTCTGAACTACTGTGTTATGCTGAGACAATTTAAGGAATTGCGATTTCTTATAAAAATATTCTTCTCTCTTGGTAGGTAATTATCTACTTTACACAACTACACTGTGCACTATAAGAAACCCTTTTTCCAGCTCACACGTAAATTTTCTAAATCAAAACTAACCATTCTATCCAATTTCTAAAACACTTCTCAAACGAATAAGCCGCTCTGAATAAAATTTCCACGTATCAAAATTGAAATAAATTTGTTTGTGGCATATCCTACAAAGCGCAAGTCATGAATATGTATGGAAATCATAGATTTAAATTCACGAACTACAAGTATAAGGTAATAAAAGTTGTAACCAGAAAGGATTAATGGTTTTACGACTGCGTTCATAAATGCAGAAATTATAGTAGCAGTCTATGAAGTGTTCGTTTATTCCGCGAGGAGGTAAATAATCTACTTGCTTCGCCGAGCTTTTATTGAACCTGTCCGGATCCCTTTGAATTATTATTATTATTATATCCAGGCGGGGTGTGTTGGGGGTGGGACCCTCTGATATAATTGTGACATGTGGCTGCGGTTAAGTGAGTTGGAGTCGCAGGGTTGAGCTTTGCATTGGGGTAGGTCCGTTTTGATGGGGTGTGGAATAAAAAGTCAAGTGCTTTGTTATGTTGGAATCCAGCTACCCATCTCTATATATAAGTAAACTCTGAATCACTGATCGATTCTCATGTAAAACAAACCTTATTTCTTCGTGTTCAACTTCCTGGATCAAGATTTTATTATTTTACCTTATTTAAAACTTGCCTTTTGCTGCTCTGCCTTAAACTTTGGAAACAAACCTATGCTTTGTATAAGTTTGCGCATATCTAGAATTATCTTCATGCTACCACTAGAGTATCATCCGCCAAAAGATCTAGCCATGATTGTATCTCTTCTGAAAGCATTTTCTCATTTCTCATAATCTTCCTTGATTTAGTTCACGTATATCTTAGGCCATAAAAATACTGTCAGATAAATATGTACAGGGAATACATAATAGCGTCCGCAGGGGGGGTTTTCGTCTCCCTCCCTCTCCTACTTTCTTGCTCCCGCCGTCTTCATCCTCCACAGCTCCACGTAACTTCGTCGAGATAAAGAAAGTTTTGTCTGACTGCGTTACCGAATCTTTGCTCCAGAGCAGACTTGGAATTTAAATGGAAATATTACACGTGTTTTAGTTTACATTACGTGAACTGCGTATGTCATTTTCGTGACAACAGGAGTTTAAATAATGCCGAAAAGCTTTGTTTTGTAGAAAGAGGAAAATCGTGCTTTAAAAACTTTCGTTTGAATTTGTAATTCATGTTTTGAAAGTTGAAAACCATTGGCTTTGGAATAAAGAGGTAGGAAAAAGTGAAAACATTCAACCTAATATCGTATTACTTTTATTTGCATCACTTTTTGTTACAGATAATAAAGTAAACTTCAAATGATGTGAATAAATAAGCACTTTATAAATTTAATTCAATATTATTATATTTATTTTGAAAATAGCTCTTATCTCATTAAATTGACACAATAAATAGCGAAACGTAAATAAAAATATTTTATAAAAGAATAATAGAACATCTGATTTTATATCAAGATAATAAATGTTTCCTCCATAACGTTCCCGAACACAAAGTTGAGCAAACTTCAGTACGGGAGCTTTGCTTAAAGTTACGTCTGTAGATTTAAGTTGGGCGTCTCAGCCTCCGCCGCAAAATCGTGAGCTTTACTCGCAGTCGGAGCTTTCGTATGATCTGAGAGCTATGCGGTATGAGAATCTGAAAGCTCCATGATATTACAAAAGCTCCTCCTATAGTCCTATGTACGTGATCCCGGGAGCGTACCAGTACCCGCCTACTTACCTTGCATTTTTTTAAAACAATTTAAGACTTTGCTAACTTCCTTACCTGCCTATGGAATTAAGATACTTGAACTAATATTACAATTGGTAACTGTAATGGAGCAAATAAGACAAACACTAAATGAGGCATTTAAATAATAACAACAATGAAATAAATGCCCGATTCCCACCTCATCTAATACTGATCAAAATATATAAGAATGTAATAGGTAAGTAAGTAGGCAAGTAAATTGAACTTATAAAGCAGGCGTATGTTTTTCAGTTATTTTTTATTCAATTACAATATAATTTTGACATTTTAAGAAGACATGTGAAATATAAATATGAAACGAGATTTAAAATGCTTTCTTAGTCCTCCTTACGAGAAGACCCTGTGCCAAGGCAATTTAGGCTTTGAATAGAGGGTTTTCATCTACTTTAAGGTTCAACTTCATGATTTGGGTAGGATTTTTTCAGTAACTTCTGTGACAATGTTTTTGAAATAATAGTCAGTTCTTTTAATATTTACCAACTCTTAGTAAAGCGGCGTAATTTTCCCCTAAAACTGCCTTAAAAAAGATCATTTTTTATAAACTAAACGTAATAACTATAGTACCATTTAATAATCAAAAAATGTATTTGTGATGACTTAAAAACACTGTAACTTTTACACGCATCATTTATAATTGTCATTAAAACATTTATCTGCTCGCGCACCTAATATATTATGTAAGTATATTCAATAAAAGATAACATATGCATTGTCATATCTGTAGATGTCGAAAGCTGCGAAATATTATCACTTTACACTTTTTAAATTAGCATTCCATAATAGGTAATACAATAAAAACCTTTAAATCAACTTGTAACAATTAAAAAAGATGCATGTTAAATTATAAAAATTATGTATGAAGGGCAGCATGGATAGAAGTGTCAATCTTACTAAATAAAATTAATTAAAAATCGATTTACTTGATGCGATCACCGGGAAACGGGGATAGAGGGTCCAATTTGCCAAATCACTCGTTTCAGACAGTTACGGGTTAGTGTCCCATTTTAATAATTTTATTTAATTTTATTAAGCTTTTGATATACAATGAATCTTACAAGCTTTAAATTGTACGAAAGTTGCTGGCCAAGACAAAGCTTTATTTACGACTTCCATATAAAAATCTTAGTGCACTACTTTATCACGGACGCGTTACAAAAAGCGAGTTAGTATTCACATATCGCTTCGCGCAGCCTCCGCCCGAGATATCATCTGTACAATCATAACGATGGACGACTCCATAATTTTATTAAAATGTTTATTTACCAACAATCACCATTGCAATTTGCGAGGAAAGCGCCTTGTGGAACGTTAATGCAGCGCGAATGGGCGCTTACTTAACTGTGGTGTCTTCACGAACTAAACCATCTATGATTACAGCTCGCTCCGAGAGTCTACCCGTCAAATTGCAAATTGTCGGACGGGAATCAAACGATGTTGGGACCGCCCGCAATGGCCAATTTACTGGTACCATCCATCCCTCCACCTCTCCGCCTTCAGGAACAAACGCGATGGAGAAAGTATTGTTTTTTCAAGTAAATTTAAAATTAAATTAAACTTTAAAGCTAAGTAAATTTTTGGAAATCAACAACTTATCTGCCTAATGACCTTCAAAGCATTGCAAGGAATGGCGCCGGCCTGTATATCGGAACTATATATCCGACAAAACTTAAGCGATAGACAGCTTGCTCTAACGTCAGCAGATCTAGATATTACTCATCGTTCAATCGAACTTTCTAGGTCAAATTGAGCCGTTTACTATGATTTTTTTGTGTAACTGGCCCGCTCATTTGGAATAAACTTCCCTCAGCTCTTACTAATATCCAGAACTTGGCTGAATTTAAAGGGGCTTTAAAAACAAATTTATTTAAAAAATCATACCTTTCATGAATCTCCTTTTCAATATACTCTAATAAGCCATGTACATCAAATTTTCGTTAATTGTTCGGTTTCGGTTACTTCCTTACAGCACTTTTATGTTTAATTTGCACTCTACACTAAATTTTTCTTATTTCTAAACGTAAACTGCCTCCTGTTCTATGTTATATTTAACTTTTAATGATTCTTGTTTAAAGGCACCGTTATTGTTTAGTATTATCTATTGTCCTGCGCCAAAACAATACTGTATATTCTTTGTTTCATATTTTTTTATCAATTTTTGTAAGGACTCGTAAGGTACACTACGATTACTCTTAAGTTTATTATAGCTAAGCGCACTTGAAGTGAAATTACACAAAACTGCTCTATATAATTACTACGTTATTGTTATTATTATGATATTTAAAGCATCAAAAAGGATTTTATTTTTTATTTTTACTGTAAGAATCTATAAATTAACGGGTATAGAATCGTTTTTATGAAAAACATTCTGCTCAGTGCACAGTCATTAATATTGCTTAACGACTTTGCGATCCTTGCTTAATTTATTTTGAAACTACTGTCAAAATTGTAAAATTTAATGTAAATTTATTAACCTTTTTTTAATAATTATCCCTCGTGAGAAAAACGCGAAGAAATCGTGTGTAAAAATGTGCAATTTTTAAACATAGATAAGTTCACGAAATTTCATTTTCGTTTCAAATCTAACGATTTGTATCATATCCTTTTGGATTCAGATGGTAGGTTTAAGAAGCAACTCAAATTTATTGTTTAAAAACCTACATTGCTTGGGTCCTTCTTGGTTAAAAGGTAAGGCTCTCGACTAGCAATCCAAAGGTCGCGAATCCCGGCGTGAGCAAGTATGTTTTATTTGATCATTCCAGAGTGTGAGATACTCTCAGTATCGCCCTGTTGTAAGACCAACGATCAGAATTGAAACGTTGCTTAAAATAGCTTTTATCGTGTTCGGCGATCAGATCTGAATAGCCAGGAACTTACCCTCTTTCCTCTTTCCCATATTATTCCCCTCCCCACTACCTTCAGCCTCGGTTGGGAGCAGTCAGGACTGTTGTGCAGTATTCAAATTAAATAAATTAATTTTAAAAATGATTGGGTACCGTCTCAATAATTCTTCATTAAATTAAGTATAAAATTAGCACTAAAAACAATTTGACCGTTAAAAAAATATTATAAAAAATCTAAGAAAGTTGCGTATTTTGTGATGAGGTTTTCCATTTTGTTTTACATTATGTGCATAATCGCGGTAAATTGAGTAACAATTGAGTAAATTGTGCAAATTGAGCTTTGGCGTTTAGGTAGGTAGTAGGCAGTACAAGCAGTTCAGGCAGTACAGGCAGTAGGTAGTGCCAGCTAGCCGGGATAAATGCAGCACGCCGCAGCCAGCCGGGTAAACGCTGGGACGAAGGGGTCGGGATAAGTGCAGGCCGATGAACGTTATTAAAGCTCTCGTCGGCGTTATTACGGCTCTCGAATGCGTTATGCACTCCGCGCAGTTTATGCACTCTCACGTAGCTAATGAACCACTTGCACATCATTGGGCAAATCTACTTATCAATGGAACAGGTTGCTCCCTTCAACACTCAACACGTTACTTTTATTTGATGCGAACTGCGAACAATTCCATTATGAAGCCTTCGATAAATTGAAACACGTACGTACCTAAACCCTTAATAAAAGGCTTTAATATTATTGATCAGCCAACATACTCTAACATAAATATTGAATTTGGAACTTACCGAGTGTCTGGCCCGTAATAAATTAAATAAATTCATAATTGTATTTCTTTATACAAATAATAATCGTGTTTGGTACGTAGGTTTCAACAAATTAAGCAAAATATACTTATTTACAAGTTTTAAAGTTTTTTTTTGTTTTTTATGTGACTCTTGTAAATACCGCACAAGAGTCTCTACTGCTCTCGTCTGAAGCCAGTGAGACTATGGCATACCCAATTGGTATGTTGATGATAGTGGGGAGGAGAAGGAGATGGGAAAAAGAAGGTGGGGAAGTACAAGTGGCTATTCAGATTTGGTCCCCAGATACATTTCAGAAAGTCATTTCAAGTAAGGCATTAATTCTGAATGGTGGTTTTACATCAGAGCGATACTGCGAGTATCTTCCACTGGAACATGCCGCAAATACAAGAGATTATTTTTAATTAATTAATTGCGAAATAATACAAATTAATAAAATAAGATAATAAGATTTGAACCCGCGACCTTTGGATTGCTAGTCGAGATCCTTTCCCGCGAGCCTTTCCCTTCTTAATAATTATAATTTACCTATCTAAATTAAAAAAAAGTTTATTCATAAAAAAGTTCTGTTGAGTAATTATTATTATGCGTGACAGATATTTCGCCTTCCGTTATCAAAATGTGATGAAGCCACTAATAGACGATCTACTTATCTTCACAGCTTCACCACAGTTTTTTAATGTCTTTGGATGGTGACACAGCTATTAAACAAAATGATAATTTCACGGCCGATTTTTTTTTAAATTACCAAAACATAAAAAAAAATAATTTGATAAAAATAAAAAAAACGCAAAACAAAAATATTACATCACAAACAGGAAAGTTAGATATTTTCTGCAATTCTCTCAGGCTTTTTACTAAACAGCATAATGGTTCACCAATAAAATCTTTAAAAAAAATTGATTTAACGTCGATCTTTTGTTACAATCCTAAAGCAAAAATTAATATGCCTCTTATTGCTCATCCATTTGTAAAATGGCACAACAATAACGAAACGCCTATCGAAAAATAGTTACACTTAGTCAAAATAACAATAGATTATTACCTACCTACACCTAATCTTAAAATTTTCCACCATTTGTGATGTATGATTCACAGAATTTGATTAATGTATTAATTTCACGCATTGACAGTAGAAAGCTCCCAAAGCACCAAAGATCCGGGATTGTTCTTTTTTACGGAGATTCGAATCAATATGGCCTCCCAGATAGTGGGCCAGCTCGGAGCGGCTCAGCCAATGGGAAGCGGTGAATTTTGTATCCACGGGTCGGCCATTAATCATTCGTGATTTAGGGAGGAGTGACAGTCTGTACTTTTGGGAGATTTATGTTTATCTCTTGTCGCGGAGAATAAGAAGAACGTAACAGCTGTTTCTTGTTAGGAGCACATAGTACATTTACGCGCCTTGTTTGAATTTAGAACACTTTTTTAATTGGCGACGCCAGATGTCGCGTTTGACTCTGCCGGGGAAATGTCAAACTAATAATACCGGGTTGTCGTATCCTATTTCTGGAGTGCAGTGTTGCGGAAATGAATAAAAAAAGTATGGATTTAAATGTCAAGTATATTTACCCATGTTTTAAAATAACAATGGTGGAAAACATGTCGTTAGCTGTTTTTAATAGAAATCCGGTAAATAAATAGTATCTGCCTATGAACCCCCAAACATTATTTATACAATTAGTTTTAATCGCTTTATTAAAAATAGTCCAGTTATGTGTCATATTTTTGAATGTACGTACCATCTCAGGGAAGTGTTTTTATTTATGTGAGAAGCAAAATATTTTATTGTAGCCAAGAACCTACTTACTCCTTATTTTTATCCCTATTTACTCCTATGTCCCCATATTTCTGTCCAGTGTGGAAACATGGACATTTATAGCCAGTGGAAGAAAACTGGTGCTAGAGAAAAATGCTCGGGATTCCATGGACAGATAAACACACAAATATGTCCATCCTGGAAGAGCTAGGCATCCACAATAGGCTTTCAAATATCTGCCTTTAAAGTATCTTAAGATGAAGCCATGCGAAATAATGCAAAATCATGAATTTTTCTTTTGAAAATTTGATCGCTTGGAAGTGTTATAGATGCTTCAATTAAATACTGCGAGTAGAACACATCTTTGAAAATATTTACATTTTTTTAAAGTCTTTTAATAAGCCTAGAAAAAATAAAGTATAAGGTCTATAAACAAAACACTTTCAAGTGCAAATTCTCCTACTTATAAACCCCTTTTCGATATTTCGGATGTCATTGGTATAATTGGCAAATTATTTTTTTTACAATAATCGCAAAAATTGATATTTATGCCTGAACTTCACAAAATAAAGCTTGCATTTTCGAGTCGTTTTGAACAAATTTGGATTTTTAAAGTGAACCTTATGCCGTCGACGTAAGAACTGTGCACTTTTCACACCCATTTTGTAGCAGTTTGCCCCGTTTGCGGTGTGGAATAGACGTCCCTATACTCTGCGCCGCTTGGTTCTGTGAAATCAATTTTAAATTTCCTTTTTTTACAATAAACAATGTATAAGAAAGAAGTTAATGTTTTTTACGGGCCTTTACGAAATCAACATGTAAAAAACAACTCTCAAATACCTTTTCCCACCATTCCAAGAGCTTTTTCTCAAGTCTTGTCAAGTATTTTTAATTTTCGCCCAAAAAGAGGCGTGGTTTCCGATACTGATTTTTTCCTGGACTAAAGGATCACCTTAAAATACTTTGCTCGTTGCTCGTTTGTACGTTGCTCGCCAAACTCCAACTTGAAAAAATTCATAGTCACCGGCTCCAACTTAATAGAATTCAACTAGGAGAAACTTACAGTCACTGGCAAAGTGAAGTTAAAAGAAGCAGAGCTGGAGTATCATTGGCGTCTGGAACAGCGCAGGTCTGCGATGAGTGGAGGAGACTTGTCTACCGTAGAAATTGGAGTAGGAGTCACGATCCTCAGTAATGAGGAACCGACTTGCGAAGAAGACTAGTTTTTAACTCATAAAATCAATTACCTACGTATCATACGTTTCTTTTCTAATAAAATTTGTGAACGAAAAATTATTATTATATCTTACTAATAATTTTAATTGTAGATAGTATTTTTTGGTTCTAAAAATGTGGAAGAACCATTGATGTAGGAACTACTAACAATAAATTTAGGTCATTTGATTTTATTTCAAGAAGGTACACTTTGCTCGTCATGGGTTGTAGGCACGAGGAATTACCTACTTAGAAAATAAGTAAAGCACTTTATAAGGGTATTAAGAGTACTTAACTATTAAGCAGTGCCGTGCAGTCCATATATTACGCTGAAAAACTATGCCTGCCCTAAGAAAAACGAGCCATAAAAAGGAATTAAAAGACTGCCTCCATGATCGTGGTGTAAGGATCTCGACTGCGAATCCGGTCGCGGGATCAAATCTTAGCGTGGGTGAGTGGAGGATTCTGTCAGTGTCCCTGATGAAATAACCCAATCAGAATTGAAACGTTGCTTGAAAAGACTTTAGCTGTGTTTGGTGACTGTATCTTAATAGCCAGGTACTTCTCCATCTTCCTCTTCATCTCCTTTCCCTCCCAGTATCTTCAGTCACACAACATACCCCAATTGGGGATGTCATGGTCTCACTGGCTCCAGACGCTTGGGAGCAGTTTGGTCAAAAAAGATAATTGAATGTTTAAATATAAAAATAGATTTTCTACCTATCTACTGATGGCAATGTTAAATGTTGTATATTTTCATCAGACCACAAAAACAGCGAAATATGATAATGAAATTTCCATTACCAAATATTCAAAGCTAAATTCATACACAAACTTGAAAAACTACTCACAACCTTCTTTTGGTCAAAAAGCGATACACGCCACTGTTATCTAAGTAGATAAAATTGTGTAAAAACTCGCCTATGTACTTCAAATATTTTAGACCAACGGCCATATCTACATTTTTTTTATTTTATTTAAATTATAAATACAAAGTAATACAATATTACAGCAAAAATAAAATATTGTACAGAAAAAAGAAAAGTCCCAATAAACTAATTTTTAGTAGTTTGTCGATGGGTACTTTTACTTTAAAGATAAATAAACTTATTTTACATTATTATGCAGTTAGAATTTTTGTGTTAGTCTAATACAAATTATTTCTTTCGGCGAGCCAATTCTTCAACATAATATTTGTTTTACGCAGTTTAAGCCATTAGATATCATGTAGTCCAGCGTTTTTTGTTCATATTTGTTTAAATTAGATACAATTAGTCCTTCATTTAACGTAAAACGAGTATTTTAAGTGTGGTCCAGTTTATTTATGTATATAGGGCTATTCATATGCTGACATATAATTTTATACCTCAGAATTGCTCTTACTGAGAAAATTTTGAGATTCTGGTAAAAGTACGGAACATTATGCCTTTGTTCATATAAACATCAACCCTATATACGATTTTTTTATTAACTCTGTAAACCATCCAATAAAAGGATCAGCAGATCGTTTCGGTTACGTGGGCCAAGTTTATTGTTTAGTTATATCACATTATTATTATATGCTTTCCAGACGAAAACTAACGACATAACTGAAATTCAATTTAAAATCAATATGGCGATTGAATGTGAGCAATATTTCATGCAGTGAGTGCGATTTGAGTGGCCATTGAAGGGATACAAAGGGCACGCCTTCAAAATTTCATTAAATGTAAATTTGAAAATATTAATACTTTTGGGATCGACCTCTCGATCAATAAACGGAAGCCATTATTATAATTCGGATGGCCTTCTATCACCTAGGATCATCGGAACAATGCCGAATAATGGGGTAACCATCATTGTGATTGCATTTTGACATCATATTGAATCAAGGGTAATAAGATGAGTAATAACTTACCCAACTATGAGGCATGCTAACAAGCAACGAAATTGCTTCACAATATGAATTCAAATAATTGTGTAATCGGCAAAAGTCATAACGTTTAGTTTTTGAATATGTTCTAGAATTTTGTGGCTGGCTTTAACCATTCATAATAAAATATATTGCATATCTACTTAGATAAGTGGATCAGAATTGAATGTAATGCTTGTGTAATAGAAATGAATAGATACGATTAGGGAAAGGGTGCTTGGATATTTTATGCATGTAGCCAAAAGTAGTGCCTAAAAGTAGGTGACTCATTCGGTGAAGAAGACACGACAAGGTCAAGGGGGATCAAGTCAAGGCTCTGAAAAGTACAAGAATAGGTACCTAGGTGTATGATTTAGGATGAAGTAATACATGCTTGAGGTGTAATACATGCTTGAGAGTAATACAAGCTTGAGGTGTAATACATACTTGAGAGAAATACAAGATTGAATACACCCTTGAGGTGATTTTCTTACGAAAACGGCGCTGTAAAAATCCTCCAATAATTATTATTGTTTGCTCAAATCAATTCACTTTCGTTCGCAGGCGGGTGCGGTGCGAATCTAAAACAACAATTACTGAAAAACTACTCAAAGGAAAGGAAAGGATAGGTATAGCCAAGACTTACCGAGTTCACTTTCGAATGGACATTTGCCGCTGATTCTGTGGTCCTTTTAACAATTCTCCTTTTGTCTTTATAATAGTTCACTTATAACAGTAGTAAATACGGTTACATCTGCAGCCGCGGCGGGTGTAATAATAAGTTCCCAAATTGAACTTATTGCGTTACTTCTAATCAAGTAAGATGCACAAATTTTACCGAACACTCGAATCGAGTGTGTTTTCAACAAGTGAAGAAAAACAAAAGAATGCGGAAATCGAACGTTGTGGTTTTGTTTTGTCTTGGCGTGGGATGGGTAGGTACTTGGTGGAAAGGTAGAAAGTTAGGTATTTGGTAGTAGGAATTGGGTAAAGGAATAAGCAGTTTTCCAGTACTAAATCTTAAACGAAAAAAGAACACTGGTTGGCGCAAACAATTATCATTATGCTCTCTAGATGCTGCAATACTTTATTATATGTGAATATTTTTATTAAAACTTGTAGGTATCTTTTTTTAATGTTTCTGGTCTGTAGTATAATGTAACTCTAATAAATATCTTCCCATTCAATGCTGCATTCTCAATAATTAGTAGGTAAGTAAAAAAAAACAATATTTTTAATGTTAGATAGTTTCTTGCAAACACTTTAGAAGTTGGCTTAATATTATTATCATTGCGGGGAGAGCTTACCGTGGGAGGCTGCGTGACGTCATTCATCTCCCTAATCCCAGGACGTGTAGACCAAATCCCTTGACGTAATGTATCTGCAGCAGGGTCCATGTACCGCTACCTACAAGTCTGCAAGTCACATGGCAAGATGAATGGTGCACACAGATTGCGGCTGTTGCTTGATTCGACGTTATGTGCGAAAATATTTACTCACCTAGGTACAAGCTAGTACCTAGCTAGCTTGTATGTAGCTAGGGGATACTAACTCATGTTTAATGTTCGTAGGGCCTTCGATAGACGTAGGGACAGAGATCAATGCTTCTCGAGCAATTACATTGCATTACATCAATGCATCTGGGAGACACGTGTAGAGCATAGATTCATGCAACAATTATATTACAGATACCTACCTTCTCTGTAAATTACAATTATTATGCTCTAGGTGTAAGAAAATTCTATAAGGAATGGAAAATTTACAATGTATTGTATTTTAATGTATGTACGTATTACTTATGTTAAAAACATTAATATTTTTTTAAATTGTCGTGATATAGCATCTAGGCTAATAATAATCAATCTACCTGACAAATATTATTATTTTATACTTTATGTATAAATACTTTGTCTTATTTTTCGAGAATGGTATTGTCTTTTACAACAAAATGTCATATAAGTATCATATTAATTAGTATATGTGGACAGAACTTTTAAATTTTTTTGAAATTATCGAATGGTTCCTACCGAAGATAAAAGCCGATATAATATTGATATTTGCAACTACCAAAAAAGCGTGTGACATAGCGGCATGTGACATGACGTGGCGGTACCGCAGCACTGCCTTTTGAAATGTATTGAAGTGTCGCGTATGATGTCACGAGACACCATTGAACACGTTTTAACCAAGGTCATTTTGAATGCTCATAACTTAGTAATTTTTGGATATATCTTTCAAAAAACTAATCTTATTGCCTTTGTCATTCATTTTCATAAAAATAAAAATTAGAGCCAAATTTTGCAAAAACGTACGCTACAACTCGTAAATTAAATTACGATGTCAATGGAGACGGACAAAACATTAATATGAAACTGATTATATTAAAAGTAAGATTGTAGGATTCATTGCACCTACTTCTATTTATTTTGAGCGAATTTAAGCATTTTATTTCATTTAACACGCTTTGGCACCTATCTAAAATTCTACTCTCTTATTAGTAACATTAACAAATTGCATGGTAGCTGTTAGATATCAGAAGTGCAATTTGAAATACTTTTTTTTATTTAAGCTTTCAACACCAACTTATCCCGAACCCGAACACGCAATACAGTCGGCGAAAACATATCGTTTCGGAGTATTGAAAGGTTACTCCCACCTTCATGTAGTTAGATTGAGTTGCAACCGTGTGATTAACCAGTCGAATATTGAGATGGTTAACAAAATACCGCATCAAACAGTGTGGGATATAAACCAAATTGAGCTTTAAGCTTGTGGAAATAAAGGTGTCGGCAGGGTAATTCTTCGTGCGGGTTTAACCTTTTTGGAGGGTAGGACAGGCATGCATGTTGGTTGTACAACACATAATGGGATGCAATTATGATAATAGGCGCGCACTACAAGCAGAGAATCAGGTTATATACACACACCAGCACGGAAGGTCCAGATACCGGAGACGCTGAGTTCGGTTGTGAGATGGCCTGGAATAATGAACCACTTAACGCGAGGAAGAGAAGTAACCGCCTCCCAGACGCTTTGACGAATCCACCCACTTTCCCAACCGAACTGCATCTAACGTGCAGCTTTTGAAAAATGCATATTTAAACATCCAATCCGCCCTCGGTGCGTGTAAATTGTAATTTTATATCCTCAACGGCTAATATGCGTTCAAGATTCGTCGCCAGAGGCTGCTTATCTGAAATATTTAAATTTTGAAAATGTTACAGGTACCTACTACCTGTCTACAAGTCTACCTGTAAATTAAAACCACTGAGAGCTACATTTTAACTTCTCTTTCTGTTACATGCTTCATACATGAGAA
This sequence comes from Glyphotaelius pellucidus, assembly GCA_936435175.1. Lineage (NCBI taxonomy): Eukaryota > Metazoa > Arthropoda > Insecta > Trichoptera > Limnephilidae > Glyphotaelius > Glyphotaelius pellucidus. The sequence goes on along the minus strand of OW386552.1, from coordinate 5,319,719 downwards.
AGAAGGAGAGATCGAAACGGAGTACACGTATATCTTGGGTGCGCGTTCCTTGATAATTTTCATCTCAGCAGCGTTTAACATATTTTATAAAGCTCATTATAGAAGTGCAACACAACCGTTTTTAGATTGTATGCAAAGTTCCGTTTTAATATTTATGAAATGCGGGACTTTTTAAAATTTGCAAGACACAGGCCTATCTTATTCTTGCTATCGATTTGGAGTATAATAAGGGCTTGAAATAATTACCGAAAGGGAAAGTTCTTAAAACAAAAATAGCACTAGATAATTATGTAATCTAGAAGTACTACATAAAATATTTTAGATTTAGATATCTATCTTTTTTCATCACCCATTACAAAAATATGTCTCTTTACAATTTTTTCATAACACCCTTTGAATTTTCGGGAACGTTTAACCAATACCAAGCATTATTGTATGTTTAGTACTATTATTTTTCGCGTTTGTGCATTTGTATCTAAAATAATGTAGTGAATGTGGTCACATGAAATAAGTCAACAGTATTAAAATGGCTTCGTGCACGCTTTACTTTTTTCCATACTAAAAAATATAGAATAAAACAACCGACAAACCAAAATGGTGATTGAAAAAAAATCTTTAAAAAACACATAGTTAAATTGGTCTGAAAGACACTACAAAAACAGATATTGCGCGCACCTGCCGGGCGCATGCTCTTCTGCGGTCTTGTGCACTGTGTCTCATTATCGATACAATTTTTAAGGCTTTACCGCTATACAAACCTGCGGAGATACCTACCTCAAAACAATACATTGTATTTATGCTTGCGTTTATTTTACGGACAGCGGTTTTCTTCATTTCACGATGAAATGTCAGGTTCGATAAATTTAAATTATTTTTTCCTCCCGTTGTACAAAAAATTGGAATCAAATCAGCATAGTTTTTGGTCCAATTATTAAGAATTAATTAATTATTGACGAATTAGGTACGAAAGATTTTTTAAGATATCTAATAACAATTTGATAAAATTAAAATCTAAAATTTTATTAGAATCATAGCGCAGACCCGTAAAAAATCACTTGGTAGTTATAGAGATGAAAAAGATAGTTATAATATCACTTCGAAACATGTTCCACTAATACTATGTGACTAGCAGTGCGCGGGAACCAGATTTAGAGTGTTAGAGGTCGAATTGGATTAAATGCAGGTGAAAAGGGGGAACCAATGTTTTCGCTTTCTGTTTCATCTAAAAACTTATACTTTATACATCAATATGGTTGGTCTGAAATGCCAAAAAATCAATTCCAATTTTGAAAATGCAATTAAAATATTTTTTTAATAAACCCATTTAACTGGGTACTTTATCACTTGGTTATAAATTTTTAACTTTCGAACATAAAAATCCCAAAAAAATTGTAACCATGAACTTTGACAATATTTTGGATTTTTTCCATTGAATCGACTATTTATACTCGAGATTAACTGAGAAGAATAATTATTTTTCTTTTCAACAAAGTGCAAATCACATATCTCCGCATTTTAGAAAAAAGATAAAAATACTTCTGAGGTTTGAGGGTTAATTTTATTCTCACAAAACGTTTACATATATTATTTTAATATTCACACGCATAAGGAATTATTTCATTACCTACTCTTAAAAATGGTTTTTAACTATCTCAATTTGGTCATGGAGAAATAAGCAGGTGTAATTTTACGATTGTATTTTGATTGATTGTATCTCAATCGGGTCGGAAGAGTAAGTAGCATGGAAGCTACTCGAGATTCCTGTTATTCCAGCAACTTCCAAGGAGGCATTTATTCTTAAAGACAACACGGCCTAAGGACGATTCAACGGCAGCCTCCTCTGTAATTGGATATCAGCTATGCACTTATAAGGCGAAATAAATTGAGTGCCTTTGAGAATTTTAATTCCCTGTCGCCCTTCCCATTGTGCGAGCTCGGTGTAGGTATGCCCGACCAACTAACAGTTACCTACTTAGCAAAAAGCTTTAAAAAAAAGCTTGAAGAAGGTTCCAACTTTCTTACGTATTTCGAGTACGAGTATTTGGTTTAATGAACTAGGCTGAAAATGTGACTTTCATTGGAATTTCTTAAATACCACTCCCTTATTTAAAAAAAATTGCACACGCGTAAAGCTGTTACGATAAGCATTACGGTTTTTTTTATCTAAAAAATTTATGAAAATTCTATTATTCCGTATTAGTAAAAAAATCACCTTTAAGGGTTGGAACTTTGTCATTAAAATTTTTGTGAAGCCAAATAAACCTTTTATTTTTAACATAACCTACATATGTAGCGAAATAGGTTCTGATAGCTTATGAAATAAGTCTAGTCTACAAATAGCCTAATTACAAAAAGCTATAAGTCGATACTTGGATACAATCCACTAATAATCATTTACCAATTATCTACATTACCTGCTCCATTAAGGTGATACTCAAAAGAATTCCTAAATTACTCTTTTGTTGATTGCGTGAGTAGGTTTTTTATGACTTTAAAATATTAAGCTGAATTAATTGTTTGCGCCCGTACATTCGCAATATTAATTTAATTTTTATTTTATTATTTTATTTTTAATTCATTTTTTAATTTAAATTTTTAATTTATTTAAATCATAATTTTACATGATAAAATAACAATCTTTCAAAATCAATATAATTTTTTTTTTGTAGAAAAGAATCGATACGTCTAGTTTTTGATTTAAAAATGACATATTTTCGATTGTACGTACCTGGTTATCCCCCTAATGAACGTAGATTCTAATTTTCTCTTCGTGTATTTTGTATTTGTAATACCTAAATCGTTTTATTGAATACAATAAAGCATTAGAGCGAAGTACCTCTCTGACTATCGATCCATTTGATAGTTTTTTTTTACAAAACAAAATTGGTTGGACAGTGGCCTCTTTATACATAAAACCTTCGAAAGCTCTGATAACATCGGAAGGGTTCTCAATCATCCGTGAAACCTTCCAAATGATAATATAAATTACACTTCTAACACGAGAAAATGCCACTGGGTGTGGTCACAGCCAATAAAACACACCGTGACCGCCAAATAAAATTAACCAAATCCATTCATTTTCAAAACGTATCAGCTATTCTTGGACAATGGATGGTGTCCTTTCCTATGTTAGTTTTTATACCTATTTTTTATAAAGCAAGAGAGTAAATAGATACGCATCAGTCCGCTATAAAATCTACTTGATTGAATGACCGGAAAAAGAGATTTATAGCTTTACTTTATTTTAAGTCCCATGTACGGGGAAACACTGTAAGGGTTTCCGTAGAAAAAGTGATTTCGTGTGAAATGCTGGACGACGCTGATACCATCTGTAAAACGCGCTAGAATTGCCGTCTGCATAGTTTTCTTCAGTCCTTCTCATGCGTCATTCATTTATTTATTTATTCAAAAATATTCCTAATGGCATGACATTTTTGCAAAAGCACGAAAAAAATTACATCGACTGAAAATAACTGAGGTGACATAGATAAGATCTTTAGAAAACTTCACGCATCAGATAAATCGTTAAAACAAACAATTGAAAACAAAAAAGTGAATATTTACTGCATTTAACTCGTGCATTTTTATCACGTGAAAATTCAATCAAATAATAATTTTAATAAATTCAGTTTGATCGTGTTTTGGTCACCTACCAAAGAACTTGTTTTCTTTTCGGAAACTGTACCAGGCGAAAACCTCTGCCACAATCAAAAATATGCATTACAGAGTCAAACTAAAGGCATTTTCAGCCAATAGAATTTGGTTTAAACTTTAATAAATCACCTATGTAATTTAGTTGAATATTTTACATATTCACACAGACAAACCAAATGAGTATCTCATGGGAACCTATCGACGATAATTTAAATAAATTACAGCAACGTACATAACAATAGTAGGTAGGTATCTATATTTGAAAGCAAAACTTATAAAACTATTCGGACAGCAAAAATACTCATGGTATTTTTTAGACAGAAATTTGACGTATTACTTGAATCAATTATGCATTCGATATACCTAAGTTTCTCTTAAAAAAATGTCTTTTCATTTACTGGGCAATCATTTATCTAGTTTTGATTTAGTGTACATCCGATCGATCGATCCGTTAGATGGGTGCATTAAATAATATTTACTGCTTATTTAAATTTATTTGATAAATGCCAGTGTGACCAATCAAAGTAGAATCCACAGCATCCTGATTGCGGGTCTGGTCCAGACTCCTGGGTGGTCTCAGATGAGACGAAGACCTTGGGATATGTACGAACCGCTTCCTCCCACATAGATTTTTGTACCAGCGCCAGAGGCCGCCTGATATCGCAGAGTGGAGATTCCAACCTTTTTGGAAATACGATTTTTTTTTTATTTATTTGGGATTTTTTTTTAATGGACGCATGCCATCATCGTGCAAAACTGAGATGATGATTGAATTCTTGGTCGGAAGATTCAGTTATCATATAAGAACATCACCTGGCTTTTATATTTTTATTTCTTGCCTTTTTCCAAGAAATTATATTACGTTGGTACTTTTAAAATGCCACGAGGATGTAACTAAATACGAAGTATTTTAATTCAAACGAGAACTGTTGTCTATTGTTAACAAGTTTAATTTGCAGAACTCCATTTTCATTTCAAGACTTTCTTTTGTAAATACAATAATATTTTCTTTTATTCAAATTATTAAAAAAAAAAACGTTTAGATATAAAACAAGTGTCTGTGTAATTATTATAACTCGTCACAGCTGTTTTGCCTTCTGAAGACATTATCAAACAGAACACTGAAAGTTTGATAATGTCTTCGGATGGCGAAACTGCTATCACGCTTAGTAATAATTACACAACAGAACGTTTATAAATAAATTGCTTTTTTTCAATAAATAGAATATTATATATTATAATATTATTGAATATTAAAAAAAAACAGAAAACGGATGGGTACATGTGTACCTAGGTGTTTAAATAGAAATTTCGCAATCTGTCATATTATGAAAAAGTTCTGAAAATGAGAAAAATATAATAATACTCTAATGGATAGATAGAATTATTTTGCACTACGTTTTTTAATGTTCCTTTGCCATTCACAAATAAATTTAATAATATCTCCCTAACAACCACTTCAGTTGCCCAAATAAAAGGAAAACTAGTCCAATAAGATTACAAATGTTTGTGAAAATCAGTGTGTTACGAACGTGGGTAACACTTAGATAAATACTATAATTTACTAAACCGTACTTCCTTTTTGTAAAATAGTAATATATTTATTTTGATAATTTGTGGGTATAAAGTAATTATTGTGAAAAAACATATTTTACATCAGTTATGTATACAGACCATCTCATATTTCTTAAGTGTGGTCGGAACTCGGAGAATTTCAGAAATCAGTGAGAAAAAAATACTTATTTTTATTAACTTGGCAACTCCTGAACACTGGTAGATAAATCTGCAGGTATGCATTCAAATAGTAAACAAGTTTCATCGTTCAATCATTTATCAGTAGCCTCCGCATAACTCAATACTTAAGATTTGATGGTATTCCAATTGAGTCGGTATTTTAAAAATAATTATACCGTCAACTATGACAAACTGAAGCGATTATATAATGAACGTCGATAGATTTACGACTTCAATTATTAGGTTAATTACTCCTTTGGGATGTTTATCTCCATATCTAACTGTGACTGTGTGAAATGTAATTGGTTGAATTTTTTTAAAGAGAATTACGAAATCCTAACTGGCAGGTTAAAAATATACCTTACCTACATACGTATCAATAATAAAGATTAAGTATATTAACCAGTTATATAAAAGTAATTTTCATGCGAATGTTTTAGAGGTTAGAACTTGGGGTTCAGAATATAGTTATGAAATCCCTTTCGGTATATGAATAGGCAGATTTTTAAATGTTAGTTGTTTAACTTTTCGTTGTCGAGACGTTTACAATCTTCAGCCCTATGGTGTCATGTGTTCAAAATAGATGCCTTTGAGCAACTCACCACTTTATGCGCGGGTAAATTTTACAACAATATGGAGACCTGACAATTGATCCCCCAAAATTTTAAATATTATTAATTTTTTATCTACTTAAATTAAATATTTTATTAATTTTTTATCAACCTCACACCTAAAATCGGCGAAAAAAATAACTTTAATAATTAGTTGGTATGGATACCAAACGAGTTTATTAACAATGTAGATTTTTTGTACTAATATGTTGGTATATACAGCATATTATACTCGTATGCAGACAAGTAGTTTTATCATTGATGCTTTTCAATGAAAATATGTTTTATACTTCTGTTATTTGGCGATACATTCACATCTAGTTGTATTTTGTGTAAGTAGGTATACCTACCGTATTTTCCCTAAACCGACTGCATATTTTATAGAAGTATGCCGGGGGTTTAACTGCCTGGAACCCTAAAAGATGTACCTATCCGTTCGCACAATGGTGTTCGACGTTCATCATAATTATAATTTGAGTACTCACGGACGAAGATTAAATTATGAAGAAACGAAATTCAATTGCCTACTTACTACCCATATAAACAGTTAGGTATAATTCCTATGTATTTTGGAAAGAGACGTGCATTACCCTTTTTGTTTCACGTAAGATTATCAAGTTCAGAGCACGATTTTTTGGATTTGGTGGTGTAATTTTTCTTATCGTTCCACCCGAAGCGCGGATGAAATTGGCGAAACGTGAGTAAAGTATTGGTAAGTAACGGTCCCTCAGGTGTGGGAACAATATTTCCAAAATGAATCTCGGACGGTCCAAAGACTCCCAAACCGCGTTCAGGCGAATCATCTGCAATTTACGAAGCATGTATCTGCCTTCCCTCTTATATATTCAATTTAAGGAGGTACTCCTGGCTATAATTGAACTTGGAACGGCAGCACACAAAAATGATTGACTTCCTTATTGAAGAAAGGCAAGCACTTAGAGGTGGATGGGTTGTCGAATTAAAGTAAATTGATTTTTTTTAGCCCTTCGAGATGCAGAAATCCCGTTTTTGGTACAGCTAACATAAACACCGTAGCTGTCTGGAACTGGAATCGAATTATATTATCTTTATTTATTTATTTCACTTAAAATAGTTCCACATCATGTGGTCAAATATTAACGTAGGTAGCAACACTGTTATGTATACTTCTGATATTTATTACATAAATAATTTTTACATTTTTCTTTGAATTTTCTTAAACTAGATATATTTTTTATTTCACCAGGAACTAGCTACACATTTGGATTCCTTTAATAGGCACTGCATTTTTTTTTTTTTAGTGTCCATTTATTTTTTTCTATGTATTACATTTCATTAGATACATTCCTATAGCAAAAATAACGTAATAATTAATATTATGACTTGTTGTAGATTGTGTGTAGTTTTTCTCTAAAGTAAAAACTCTTTGTAGGTATACATTAAAACGTTATAGAAAAATCTTTGTTTAACACTCGTTCTATCTAATTATTTAAGCATTTTCTGTTTTAATTTATTTTTATTTCACCTTAAAATTGACTCATCGCTCTCTTTCGTATTATTTGGAGTTTTTTAAACTCTATAATTTATTACTAATACTAGAATAGTAGTCTACGTCTGGTGCAATAATTGTTTTATAAATTAGTAAACTTGTTTTTTTTTTTATCGAAACTTTTCAAAAATTCTTCTTACTTAATTGCTTATACTACCGTAGGTAGTTACCTAATTATATATTAGTACCTATAATAATTTTAGTGCCTTTTTAAAAGACATTCAAAATATACGCGACATCAATGCACATGAAGGCTTTAGATGAAAGTGCTGAAAAATGCACGAGAAAATAACAAATAATTAATTAATGGCGTGTCTGTTTGGTACGCATGTTAGTTCGGATAAATTTTCCCAGCTTTAAATTTTAATGTTAGTTTAATCGTTGGTTAGTTGATTCGTCTCCTAACACCTGGGGTGTTTTTTAAACAAGCTATAATTAAGTCTACCTTTATATTTGGTAGCCTGTTAACTACGAGCTCATAAGTAGACAAAAGGAGTAGAAAACGAACCATACAGTATTAATTTATTTAGCAATAGATTATTGTATGCAAATCTATGCAAAATACATATCCATGATACTTAAAATACAATTAGATTCGCTGCCTTACATACAAATAGATTTCAGAGCTCTTTTGGTCTGAATTTTATTGCGACGTAAGTAATTATTTCGGTTTTATTTCTATAACATTAAAGAAGACATAAATCTTGGATTTTATTTAAGGAAGCTTGTAGATAAATTAAAAGAGCCGCCTTCGTAATTATTTTTAATTTATTGGGCAATTAACCCTCGCATTGTAATTTTTCATCTCTCTGAAAAAAGTTAACATTTTGTTACGTTCTACATAGCTTACAAGCTTGTCTGTAAGTAAGTATTAATATATCTGGTTACATCTGGTTAGCCTTTGTGTAGTACCTATTTTGATTATGTGCATGCGTTCTTTTATCTACCCCCGAGAATATTTATTAATCTAAATTAAAAATCGTTTCATATGACATAAATAGGAAGGACCACGCCTACCTCTTTTATTTGATAGCAATATGAGAGCTTTTAAAGTTACGAGGTAATTATTTACTTTGCTAATTATTTATCGTTCATTCTCGTTAAATAATATTAGTTTGTGTCGTAAATGAACCGACTGATAATTAAGTTATCTTTCAAATATGCAAATAAGTTTTCCCCGCGCGGTAACTTTAACTGCTCAGTAAATATCGTAACAGTTTGATGTAAGTATTATCGTATTCGATTTTATTTTCATCTTGTAAATCTCATGATCTACTAAACTTATAAAGATATTTGAGTGTCTAGATTATATTCTCAACCAGCATTTAAAATAAAATCAAATCTCAATTTGGGTGGTAGGCATGGGTACCGCTGCCCCGGGAACCGCTTACTGGATAACCAACACCTCTGCCATAGCTAACCCAAGTGGTTGGATTGTGACTTAGCAGGGGTGCCCGGATTCATGAATCGGGAGAAACTGGTTGAGGGAGACCTTTTGACCTTTCCAGTCGGCCTTTTTTGATCCACCGCCTTGCACCCCTGTGAGAGGGATAGATTCATACGTTCTTCACTCCTGAAAACATTTACTGCCAGATTCCTATCCACCCCTCGTACCTTTTTTCTTCAAGAAATTTCCTCTCCTTCTTTTGTTAAAAAGATCCTCCACATATCAATCCTTAAGATGACGTAGGCCATGAGGGATTTTTTTTTCCTCAGGGCCTCTTGTGTGGAGATAATGAAAAAAAATCTTGTTAATATTCTCAGTACCACCCTGAACCAAAATTAAAAATCAAAAGGTCTAAAACTAGTTCCAAAGAAGTTACATCGTAGTATTTGAGGAAATATATAAATATTCCTCAAAGATCATCGCGCACAATTAGGAACACACAAAAGTGTCCTTTTTATAAAAAATGATTTGCGCAGTGCAGTGCCCATATAAAAATGAAGGTACGTGAATAGTTTCCATCGCTATAAAGCTTACTGTGGTATTTATTTTGAATAATGCCATTAAAACATTGTATTTTTGGTTAGAATAACCCATGCATGACCATGGTTTAATATAAATCTCCCTTCCACTAAGAGAATTTATTATTACATCAGGACCAAATTTATCGATGTATTAAATATGATAAAATCGTTTTTAGAGAGGAAATTTTACTACCTACTCACAATACCTACATATATGGATATTCCTAACATATTACTACATCTTTACTTACCTCTAATTTTTTTCGGAGAAATCTACAAGAATATTTATTAAAATATCATTAATATCTTTAATAAAATATCATAATTATCCATTCTTGCCTCAATTTGGGAGGAGAGAATGGGTACCGCCGACCCGGAAACCTTTATTGGATAACCAACACCTCTGCCGTAGGTCACCCCAATTGGTTTGCTACGTTTGGTAATTGGTGCTCGGGTTCTTGGGGTGGGGTTTGTCTAGACCTTGGAGGCGGATGGCCAGGACACACTGAACCCCAGTTTCCTACCCACCCCTTAAACCCTTTTCCTTCCCAGAACTCTCCTTCCCTTCCTTTCCTCAAAAAACCCTCCAAACAGCATCCCCAAAGATGACACAGAACCTGAGGGAAATTATTTTCCTCAGAGCCTCCTTTGTGGAGCTCATGTTCATGTGGAGCTCATGTGGAGCTCAAAAAAAAATTTAGAGCTTTGAGATGATTTTCTTTGAAAAAGTTATTTGTAAAACAATGAGTGGTTATAAATTTAGTAAAGTAATTTCATTTTTATCGGTGTAAAATATCTGAAGCGTCGTACCTTAAGCCTACTTAATTCGTTCAAATACCTACTTCCTAAAGCTCTATTACAATCCTTAATTGATACCACCGAAAAATTAGCATTTCAATTACCTAATTAACCTAACAAAGTCGAAACAACCTGACTTACGCGTAGCAACATACATATATAATTTGTTCGCTTATAACGTCGTCTTGAACCCGTGCCCTGCAGAAGGTAGATATCTACCTTCGAACAACGACCCAACAAAATGCCTTATTCGTTTGTAAACGTTATTTAGGCATCACAATACTTTATGTCGGAACATTTGCATTTTTATGTATAGACGGACAGAAAACGGGTTCCAAACGTTTGGAAGGGGAAGGCGGTTGACAGAAAAGCGACTCGAATATCACGAGCCACGGAGAATTTTGTCAATTGAGATGTGAAAAGATATACAAATAAAATTGTGTGAAAGTGCCCAATTGAAATAATAAAAAGGAGTAATTAACACCCTGTTATTGAAGTAAACATCGTAATCAACACGTAATGTGTGTATTTTGAAAGCTTGGGAATAGATAAGCTCCTGCGTAATTACCTAGGTACCTAAAACCATTTATGAACTACTTTACTATACTTACTACTATTTTTTTTTACATAAACTCCACACAGGAGGCCCTGAGGAAAATAATTTCCCTCAGAGCCTATGTCATCTGGGATGCTGTGTGGAGGGTCTTTTTGAGGAGAGTAAGGAATGAACATTGGTCTTGAAGAGGCGCATGTTGAAGGAGGGAGGAAACATTTAGGCAAATCGTTCCATAACCGAGCTGTTGAACTCAAGAACAAGTAGAAAAAACGACCCGTTCTCATGTGACAAATGTCAACCGTGTACATATGTTGGGCGCGCGTTTGAAGTGTCTCCCGGCTATGCACCGGTGCCGAAGGGACAATGACTCTAGTTCCTCAGAGCATCTTCCATTGAAATACCGGTAGAACAGGGATAGCATTCACACCCGACGCCTGTGCTCTAAAGATTGCAATCCGTTCGTTAAGGTGGGAGAATCTATCAAACGGACCGCCCGTTTCAGCACAGAGTCGAGGGTATATTTCAAGTATTTTGAAGCTCCAGACCGGAGGTGGCTACCAAATTCAACCGTGGGGCGCACTTTACCATTTTCCATCGTTTTTAGTATTTTTATATAGATACACAGGTAGATAGATACTTGTTTATTTCTCATTGAGTAGGTATTTTTTTTAATTAATCATAAAATTTCCCACAACTTTTCAAAATATAAATCAATTCTTTAAAATTCGACATTGCCCTGTAACTTCTTTTATTCACAGAATTAAACGTTTTAAATTAATCTAAGTCAGTTTCCATTCCTTTTATCATCTCACTTTGATAAAAGCTAACTCATACACGTTGTTGGTAAAATTTTTAAATTTCTATTTTAAATTCTGCACCTACAAAATTATCAATGCTTTGTAACATAAAATTACCCACTGGCAATGAAACCAAGACTAGTAACAATAATTAATACTAAAAACGGAGCGGTATTTAAATTTGTGTGATTTTATAGGCTGTCATATTGATTGGAAAATGAATATGCATACATCCACTGACAACAGATGGCCGTAGGAGAAAATTGCATCGATTATAATCGACTGCCAATTTAGTTTGCTATTTAAATTCCACTTCGTTTATATTCAGACCAGTGCTGCATTTTCATTGTTTCACAGTGCATCTAGGTCATGATTATCGCATACATTAATAATTAGGCAATAAATTAGAAAATTTGTCATATTATCACACATTTGGGGTTGTAGTAGGTAATAATAATTATTATTACTACGTTTGTGAATACGAAGGAAGTACTTTACATAGGAAGACGTCCCTAACTTAATTAACTCGCGGAAGTTATTGTTTAGTTAATTTTGTGTGCGAGAGTTGAGTTATTGTTCTGAAATAATAGGAAGACATAACTAAGGAGGGGTGAGGTACAGATTTATAAGGAGACGTAGGACTAGTGCGCTGTGCTGCAACACTTTGTTTCTACTTTCTTCACGTAACAATTAACTAAAGATAAAACGAATTGTTGTTTGTTTTGACTGGAAACTTCATGAAAATTGATGTTATTCTTTTATCAGCCGATTATTTTTCAAGACACATAAATATTATGAACTTACTTTGCTTACGATTAGGTAGATACCTTAAATCAATACATGTTTCAATGATTTGTATAGCGCCATTTTTGTGAAAAAAATACCTCAAGGGCGCATCTACAAATTCATGATCTCTTATATATAAAAATCAATATTTGTTTGTTCGTATTTTATGCGCTGCCAAACCGTTCATCCGATTGCGATGAAACTTTGGTGATTTAAATAAGGGCTATATATAATGGTAAGCTCTGGCGTTATGAAATTTGTATAAATGGAAATGTATAAATTTCATATACTTTAGCGGCAGGGAGGGAAGGCAGAAGGGAGAGGGTAACGAAGGAGGTGGGGTTCGAGAGAGGGGTGACTAGGAAAGGGAAAGGGGTAAGTGGAACGCGGGAGGGGAAATTAAATTAAATTTTCAGTATCTTGGTAGGTATATTTATTTTGTAAAATAAAAGAAAAAATTTAATACCGTACTCATATATTACTGAGTTTTTTTTAAATTTTGGAACTTGATTGTGGGATTTTTTCATAAATGTGGGATCTTTCGTTCTTCTCTTTCATAGTCGATATGGTGTAAGTAAGAATATCTCCGAACTCGCCGCAATATCACATTGTATGCGATATTTATAGGGTGTCCCGAAGCGAGGATTTGTCACACACGCGGGGCAAATCACCACAGGGTGTTCCTACACCGAGTCGCTTAAGTGTCATACTGTGTTTACTGAAATACTAACATCCAGTCCCGTTCATCTATTTCTAACTCCCCACGGATGCATTCTCTTATTGCTGTCCTAAATCTTGATTAAACCTGCCTTGCTTTGTGACTTTACGCACCATAATATACTAAGATTTGAATACCAGTGTGAACACTAAACAGTCCTTAATCCATATCGTTGAATATTTACTTAAAAAACATTTAATCTTTCCGAATTACACATCCAACTACCAATCTACTTCCTGTGCGCTTGCATAAGGAAGCTTTTCGGAGAGTCTACCTTTATAATTAATTAAACTTAACCCGTCAGGCTAATTTGTTCGCTTTTCGGGACAAATTATACAGGTCTCATAGAAATCATTGTGTCTCCCTTACTATCATAGTGAGAAATATGATTTAAACGGTTTTTAAAAGAAAAACCACCACGTTTTATATTTAAATCTAGAATTTTACCACAAAGGAAGTAAAATGCACCCCTTTATGGGCCCAAAGTTTCCGATCGAAATTTAAAAAAAAATTACGACGCTTTGGGAATTGTTTTATTAGTTATTTTTACATGGATCGACAAAAAAATGACATGAGGCTAACGTTTACAATACATTATTTCCGTTTTCAATAATATTAGTTAGAAGGGAATCCTTCTCTTAAACTTTTTTATGTTTGCACGCAAAAATAGTATACTTCAAAAATTATATATGTATTTCAATTTATAAAATTTGAAATCGTATTTTATCACCTTTCTAAAACAGTTTTTAGTTTTCCGATATGTTCAGAAATATTCCTTTAATTTGGGTTTTATTGCAAAGTGGAAATGTTTTGAACCGCCGACAAAATATGGTCAAGGACTGAGTGATTAACCTTTCGTGTTTAGCACTTCATTTTTGTATGCCAAAGTTTAAATTCGTTTCTTTATTACTTGACACGCTGTTTCGCTACACTAATTGGATTTTTAATGCATGTTAAAAAAACCACAACGTTAACATTTTTGACTTCATAAATGAATTAAAATGCAGTTTTAAGTAGATGCATTAACAACCTGCTCCTATATCCTGTTAAATATTGAGATTTCTGACTTCATTTTGGTAGCTATAATATATTATGTTTCACTTTATATGCAATGGTCTAAAAGCTGCATTTACATAATTTCATGGTGCTTTGAATTATTCAGAAATAATGAAGGTTGGTAAAGCTTTGAACCGCCCAGTCCTCTGATTGGTTCATTCTAAAACCACGTGTGCACGTTTCAACTGACAAGAGCTATTCATCAAGTAGCAAGCAACAATTCATCATTTGAACCCGAATGGGCGGATTATCGGTAGTGAGTGTCGAGTTCCATTTCGTTGATGTTTCCTTGAAGTGCTGCATTTTTTTCAATATTTCGTTGGCTACCGATACCGATATCTCATTTGAAATATAATCCATCTTTGAATTTACCGAAAATAAGATATTTATTAACTTTAGTTTCTAACCAAAGATTATTTCAATTTACAAGAGTCTTTTTAAACTCGACGCTTTTCGAAGTGGGAGAGCTTTTTCGCACCAATAATAAATATTTCCATTCAGGTTATATTAATACATTTTTAATCACAATTTAACACTAATAACATTCCGATTTGTTGGATAAACTGTCAACAACATTGTTAACGTTTTTAATAATGTTAATTGACTGATATTGTTTATTATACCCCTTTGAATAGATAGGCACACGTGTTTCGCCAATGAGGTAATTTTTCTTAATAACTGCGCTAAAAAATTTATCCAATTAATGCTATTATTATTGTATATATTATTGATTTAATATCCCAAATTTTATAACCTCCTACGGACGAAGAAGTTTTAAAAAGGACGCTTTAAAGCTATTCTGTTCCTACCTAATTAAAAATACGTAAACAAAAGTTCATTTAAAGGCAAGATCGTTGATTACTTCAATAAACCTGTTTAAGAGTACTTTATTTTAAAAATGCATATTTTTTTATTATGTATATTTAGATATATGTATGTCTTGCGTGTACCTAATCTACGTATATTAGGAATTTTCTTCTTTATTTTCAATTGTTCATTTTTGTCATCATTTTACTTATGGTAGTTGTCTTTTGATATAAAAAAACTATTTAGAAATAGTGAGATGTGTAATACGTAGGTTAAGAAATTTAAAAAAAAATGTAATTATAAATAAATAAAAAAATTTAAAAAACAAAAAAAGTTTTTTTAGCTTAATGAGCAAGGCTAACTAAGCTAAAAATAATAATTATGAATACTTAAGGACATCCTCAACTACTCATTAGTTGAGGTAACCTACTGTGGCTCAGGTTACATGAGCCATAAAATATAATTAACACCGCTGTCGTTAATTACTTTTTTTGAAGAAGATGTTATATGTACGCGGGAACTTTGAAGTTCATGATATCTACCTGCATTGTAGTCATAATTGTGGTCGGTATATTATGTAATTTATGTACACATACCGCTTCGACAGGTTTCGTTACTTAAATATTTTATGAAATGTTCACATTTTGGTATTCCTTATAGAAGGCGAGAGTGGTATATAGCTTTATTTAACCCCTAACCTCAAACCAAAAGCCGATTTTGAAAGGTGATGAAATAAGCTTTCTAATTTTATTAACTGAAATATGTATACAATTTTTGAAATATTAACATAAATATCAATTCAAACGAAAAAAAATTTACATTAAAAATTAAAATACCGAAAAAAACAAACAATTTTTAGATAAATGTAAAAATGATTTTTGTAGCCTCACTTTTCTGTTATTTCATGTAGAAATAATGGATAAAAAATTGACAAATTGACAATTTATTTTCTCAAATTGCAATCATAAACTTTGATTGTATGTACGTGTAGATTTTAATTCTTCTTTATTTATTTTTTTCTTTTATTTATTTCTCACAATGTCAGTAAGAGAAACATTACGATTTCTTTGAGACCTATACGAGCGATTCCAAAAAGCAAACAAATTAACCCGAGGGGGTATTTACAGAGTTTGAATATTAAAATTGAATCAATAACCTTGTAGTTTAAAAAGCTGGTATGTAAAATCTTTTAGTTATCTTCCTATGAAATTTCTAATAGTACATTGGATTCAATTTGATATCCACATCAAAACCCACGTTCATTATAATGTCTAAATTGTATGGTGTAATTCAAGAACTCTAATAATGATAATATTCTGTTGCGGCAGATGATCGATGCGTTCCATACGAAGCAAATCGATAATAATTCCCTTTACGGAATATATTAAATACGCATTATTTGTAATTTGAGATGAAATAGGCGTGAAGAAGTTCAAACATGGCGGTAGAAAATGACTTGAATCTGATGAGTGTTGCCCGCATTTTGATCGCTTCCTTTGGAACTAATTTAAAAAATCTCGTTTACGAGAGGAGTCAATAATAAAATGAATATTATAGGTAATAACTATTTATGAAAGATCAGAAACTTCATGCATATATTTTTGTTAACATATTTATGTCAATGTCTGAAAAAACACAATAACTGAACATTTAATTTAATTAATACATTACGGATCGAATCACTGCTTGAAATGGCATTAGCCGTCTGTAGCAATTCTTCCCAACCTTTCACTTTCCCATATCTTTCAGCCTTCGAAAATACCCAAATAGTGATTCCGTAGTCCCACTCGCTTTGACAGTAGAGACTCTTGCGCTGTGTTCGTAAATAAAAAAAAATCATGAACGAACTAAGAAAATCATAACGGTAATAAAATGTGTAGAACTAACTAGGTTTAACTGTTCTTCAAACAAAACGGTCCCTCTATTATAAAAGGAACAATAAAGATATTAACCTTTCAAACCCCTAATTGAACAGAGAACAACGTGTCCTAAAGTTTTTGTCAAACTCTTTACAATGCGTAGACCTAACAGTAGTGATTTATCTAGAACGAGTTAACGCGCCGGGAGGCTTTTATCATTAGACATAACGGGTGCCCCACAATTTTTTTGGGGCAATGACCAACTGCAACTACCCTAAACGTTAAAACTCAAATGACTGATTACGCAACCATAAAGGAAGTTTACGACGTACATCATGTGACGCAATAAACGCACCCCCTGTTTCCTTCGCTTCTTAGGAACTCGGGTTGTTATTGCCTGAATGACACCGTAAAAACACTAAAGGGTAGTAAAATTGTCTATCCTCTATCATAGAAAACCTTTTTGTATTGAGGAGGCTTTATTGTTTTGTCGCTACCCCTGTTATCTGGCAATCACAAGGAGCAAATCGCGCATTATGGTAGCACATGTGTTGCTCAAGGCGATTTGTGGCATTCTGAGATGGGCGACTCTTAATTTTGGATTTCAGATGACATAACTGCACGTAGCAAGATCAATAATTGGTAACGCAGAGATGATCTACACAAACAATTTGTGAGACCTCTTTGACAGGGAATCAAATCTAACCGATGCTTCATTATGCGAGTAGTTTCTAAGGTTTATACACTTTATATAAAAAAAAACATGAAACAAACAAGTTCTTAACATTTCTTTAAACATATTACTACACATTTTCTTTGAATCTTCATTGTTTTTCAAATTAAATTCTAACGTAGAACCGCAATAAATTGTACGTTCTTAACTGCCTTATATTTACATACATTTAAAGTAAAAGTGAAATTTTATGTGTAAATTTTAGCAGGGAGGAAACTCAACAATAATACACTCTGCAACCCCGTGTTTTAATTCCGAAATATTCTCGGAGGTGAAATAAAATGTTACCTACCCTCGCGGATGTGTGAGTAGGTACCTACTTATTATATTCCGTCCGTTTGAAATGATGTGAATCTCGTGATGAAAGCTTCTAGGGGTATTACAAATCATCTCTCTCCCTTTGTGAAAATTTCAATTTAAAAAAATAATTTGGCTAATATATTTTCATGTAACTCAATTTTACTAAGGTATTTATATAATCAGTTATTCAAATCTATACACATCTGCGTATAATATATATTCAACTAAAATATACCATTTCAATTTCTCACCAAGATGATGTTGAGGGTCTGAGAGAAGGTATCTATCCACCTTTAAATTCTACTTCAATATTTGTTTTCCTAATATTTAAACTCTTCCAAAATAACAAAACAAACTTAGTCTATTGTCTGCAAATAGCTCTACCATAAAATGTCCTATATTAATGTACTTTTCAGCATTTTTTAGACTTAAAACATTTCATATTATTATTAGTAACCTGTTTAGTTTTTCCGTAATCAAACAACTATAAAGCTATTATAAAATTCAAAGTTTTTGGGTGTTATTGTTTACCATTTTGTGTTGATGCCTGCTTGCTGCTTGTCTACGTGATGTGATTTAAAAAGCAATGAAAGCAAGTTGAAAACAGAATACGCACTGGGACTGTTAGCGAAATTGCGAAAAAGTTCATCATAATGCGGAAATGAGACTTGAAAAAATGATTAAACATTCAAAATTCATGGCGAATCTCGTTTTATACCTTTTGTTTTGATATAATGCTTCATCAGCTCGCACACGAGCTTTTACGTGAAGGACAATGTGAGGAAATTTATTATACGCTTTTTGATAAAACTGACAAAATATAACCATTTTTGTCATAAAATTTGGCTATGATCATTGTCTAGTCAATTCTTTGCAATATTGTGCATGATTCACTGAAATTTTCAAGAAATAAATATTATGCAATTTTTTTTAATATTCTAACTGAAGGATCAAATTTCACTTTCTTGTGAGATCTTTTTAGATACGAATGTTTTCATGCAATCGATGGTTGACAACCTTGGTACCATCTCATCGGTCAGTGGTTAAGTAGGCATCACGTTTGGTCCCACCCGGGCGTCCCGTGTTCGATTCCTCGGCTGGCTAAGTCCTCCATCACAACACTAGCAACATTTTCGGCTTTTTGTGGTGGTAGTAGGAGATTTTCAAACATTGTTGAGTTATTCGTAACCCTGGAATGTTTCTCTTTCTTTAAAAAAAAAAAAACTTTATTTTTATTTATTCATGAAATATAACCATTTTATAAACTATTGTTAGTATGTACGTGCTTACATATCCAATATTTAATGTTTGACGTCCAATTTTCAGAATACACGGCCAGTACTCTAATAAATGGAGCAGTTATATTGATAAATGGCTTATTTTTGAGTTAAACTTGGTCGGCAATGCTTCTGTGAAAAAATCGTTCTATTTGATATGGAAAATTTAACTAAGGATACTATCTGTCAGCTTAATGGCCAAATAAATCTAAAAGACGATATTCTTCAAGTACAAGCCTTAAAAAAAGGAAAACACTTTATGGACATGTGGAGAAAAAAAGCTCGTGTTTAAATGCGCTGTGAAAAATCGTGTGTAGTTAGTTTTTTTTTGTATAACTTTAGTACGACGCTTGTGCGTGCAACAGAATCAATTTTAAATCTCTTCATGTATAAAGGTAGCTAAACGAAATTGACTTGTTGGTAGGCAGAGAAACCTGCCGAATCAATATAATACGAATGTGTATATAAATCGATATAACTCCCTCTCAGATAATTTACGATGTAATAATATCGACCGCTCGACGCCCCTTTCGAATAGAGATATTTGCCTGCACGAGTCTCTTTAGTTTTAATTTACAAAATATGTTCGCTTGATATATGTTGCTGTAGGTAGGTATTAGGTACCAGTCCTTAATATATAATTTAAGTCGTTACCTACAAGCTTTGTTTCACGAAGCATTACCAAGTTTTACTAGTAAAAACAATCTACTAATAAATATCATGGCTAAATAGCCGTTGGTGTAGGAAGAGAGGAATTAACGCCACACAAATCTTAATTTGCTCTGTCCGTGGTCTCGTGATCTCCGTGGTCGAGGGGTAAGGCTTTTGACTCGCAATCCGAAGGTCGCGGGATCAAATCCCGGCGTGCATTAATAATTTTGTTTGATTAATTTGTGTTATTTCGAAAATTAATTAATTTAAATTAAAATATAGTATCTTTGCGGCACGTTCCAGAGTGGAAGATACTCCCAGTTTTGTCTTTGAAGTAAGACCATCATTCAGAATTGAAATTCACCCATGGTGTAAGACCATCATTCAGAATTCAAACGTTTCTTGAAATGAATACATAGCCAAGTACTTCCCTACATTCCTTTTCCCACTTCCTTCAACCTCACAACATACCCCAATTAGGGATGCCATAGTCTCACTGGCTCTATGACATGTCCAAATAAAGTTTTACTTGAACGTGCCCCATTTTCTTGGGACATCTTTGACCTTGTATATCAAATCCTCATTTAAAATGTATTAATGCCTTGTTTATTTCTTAATCTTATATTATATTATAGGCCTTGGATATTTTTTCAGACTCGTAATATTTGTTGTTTTGTGATTTTACCGAACGTCTTTCTGCCACGGATATTTAATTCCCATTGCATTCATTCATTTCTATCACGCTTAACTGTTATACATTCATCAGTGTATAATGAATGTGGATCCAAGTTTAAATAGTAACAAGAATAATGTTTGGGATTGGACATGAATTAAGGTATAAAAGGCATTGTCTTGTATGAGAGCGCTCTCTTCACCGTTGACCACCACGCAATAAACGTTACATTAATATATTCTATAATTATACGAGTTATATTATTTTATTTAACGGTCCCAAATACAGTGCAGGCGCCACATCTTGTACCGATCAATGTACTAATCAGAAATGAGCTAAATCGTATCAAAACCCTTGATTTCTGAAAAAGGGCTTTCAAAACCTTTTCAAAGCTTCAAGTTGAAATAAAAACGAATAAAATCTCGTATGTTAGTAAAATAACGCCCTACTCTAATCCTTTCCAACTAACGCAGGCAATATAAAACCGTTGTTCACTTATCCTTCAAGCAAAATCGCCGTACGATACGAAAGAAACGAATTAATGGCGGTCCGTTAGGATAGGCGTCCGACTCGCTGGGGGCAGGATCTATTTGTTTTTTTCTCATCTAGCCTTTCCCATTGAAGTAGGTATATTTAATAGGGGGCCGTGATATTGGATTAAGCCATTTGGATTAGCTCGGGTGCCTAATTAGCGGGCGCTAGTTCTTCTGCCATAATTTGGGGTTATAGAAAAAGAGCGGGTAGGGTTTATTTATTCTGTGCATTAGTAAACACTAAATGGATAGATCGGGAAGGTGTAAGGTTCTGTAAATACTTTCTAGTTTAAAAAACCAAAAAAATAACACCTAAAACATCATAATATGTTTTTAATGGACTCATAGAATGGTCAAATAAGTTTTAAAGTAGTTTTGGTAATGGCCGATTGACTATGATTTGGATACTCCCAGGATCAATCCCCCCCTTCCCCTTTAGGGTCAAAGACCCTCATGTGAATGCTATAGCTACGCCCTTGCTAATAAGTATTATATTATGGTATGTGTATCATATTATAGGAATTGAAAATCATAATAAATTTCTTTGCCATTTCGTCGCCTTAGTTCGTATTGTGTAGAAAATTTTACAGGAGAAGTTTTCTTTCATTATTTCAATGAAACATTATGAAAGGTTTTTAAGATAAAGCTATTTCCGTTAAGGTAAAGGCCTCATTAATTTAAATAATTCGAATTTAAGTGATTAATTATACTTTTTTATACTATATTTTTAATTTTAAAGTGGAGATTGAACAAAAACTAAAATAAGAATGTTGGATAAATAAGAACTGAGGTGACGATTTGCATATAACATTGTATTCCCAAAATATGAGCTTGAACAACTTTTCTTTACAACGAATAGTTACAAGTTAATTATGTTAGCAGCATCGAATTTATCTTCTTTGATTACCCATTAATCACGTTTAAACCGAATGTATATTTTTATAAATGAGTTGTTTGCAATACCTTAATAAGAATTTGACATTGTCAATAATAAATCGCTTCCAACGTTGTAAATAAACTCCAGTAACGTATTTCCTGCTTAAAAATTTTACATCCAGCTTTACATAAGGTTTAACATAACGTTAAAATCCCAACGCTAATAAACAAACAAAAAAATACTTTTATATAGGCTGTTGTTTTTAAAAGTGAGTTGTTTTTCTAACGGAAAGAAATCACATGCGACCATAGATCAGTAGCTGGGGACCCTGGTTGTATATCACTTAGGTCATCTTCGTTATCTAGACCATGGAAATATATCCGGAATTCAATTACTGAGAACACGCACCGTAAACCTTTGAGGTCTGCGTTCAACAGTCACCCGAACACAGTAGTCACTAGAGGTCCTACAATAGATCGAGGGTTGAACAAAGATAAATCCATTACGAAAGGTACAAAATAGTACAATGTTGTAGGTTTCCTCTAAATTATATTGTTTTAAAAACACCATGTTCTAAGTGATCAATTCTGTAGGGTCTGTAAAATATTGGTTTTTACCATAAATTTAGGAAATTTAATGCGGTTGAAAAAATGAAGTAGAAGAAAGGGCAGAGGCAGTTTGAGTATCTACTTGATTATTCAAATATAATCACCAACACCTCTGCCATAGGTCACCCCAAGTGGTTTGCTAGGTTTGGTGATTTAGCAGGGGTGCCCGGGTTCATGGGGTGAGGTTTGGAGGCGGATGACCAGGACACACTGAACCCCAGATTCCTAACCACCCCTTAAACCCTTTTCCTTCCCAGAACTCTCCTCTCCTCCTCTTCCTTAAAAAAACCCTCCACACAGCATCCTCAAGGATGACATAGGCCCTGAGGGAAATTATTTTCCTCAGTGCCTCCTGTGTGGAGCTCATGTAAAAAAAAAAACATGACTAAATCTATTTGGATGTGTTTCAGTTCTCAATTTTTATGAACTGAAGGATGTATCTGAAACTGGTGCAAATGTGTTATTTTAGATTGTTGTGATTTATCTATGCATGATATTTAACCTTTGTGAGATAATTATTTAAAAATTCCATTAGTGGCAACAATTTATGATCAATAAATAACTCGTATTATTTATTTATGAAAAGATTACAGGTTTGTCGAATTGTTTTTTTTTGCATTAACGTCGTGATTTTTAGTGCCCCACTGATAATTCCAGTACCTAACTGCGATTATATAAAATTAAAACATCACGAATCAATTAAAAGCTGGGCGCATATATACCACAAGCCCCTCAGATGTGAGCACGAATTTCGGTACATAAATTATCAAAATCAACACTTAAATGTCATAGACACAATTACCATAAATCTTAGCACTGATAAAATCGAATTAGTATTCGAAATATCCAATATTTCACTATGGAAAAGTAAATCAGCGGTTCTCTCCTTAATTCCAGTGAAAGAAAGACATCAATTCTAATCAAGGCAATCAATCGATACTCTACTAAATAATGTGCTTACCCAAGTGGGAGGCAAGCAGCAATTGGTCGCTTTCTAAATTTTATGAGTGTATGTTAGATCAAGTTTTTTCATTCTCTGTACACATTTTTAATGTAGAGACCTTTTCTGTAGATACAGACTCTACCTATTGGGCTAATAATAATTGGGTTATTTTCCTAAATTAAAATACGTTACCAAGAATACTGAGCTTGACTGTGAAATATCTCTTCACATGAGCTTAGCAAAAACATAAATTGTCTAAAATAAATTGCACGCTACTTTGCTAGAACTAATGCAATATTTTAGCCATAAGTTGTTATAATGGTTTGTCTAATATTTAGTTAGGAGTAAGATTGTAGAAATATATTATAAATTTGTACAGCGCCTTTTGAGGCGATTTTTCGCAAAAACGGCGCTGTACGAATCATCCAAATATTACTATTATTTTTATGCTTTAATCTTCATGGTATCATATTTCTAATAAATCTTTCATTTAAAATATTCGATGATACTTAACAACTTTGCATTTTCAGTCGTTTACCGACTAATCAGTTTACCGACTTTCAATTTGGGTACCGCCGCCCCGGGAACCATTTATTGGATAACCAACCCTCTGCCGTAGATCACCTCAAGTGGTTCGCTACGTTTGGTGACTTAGCAGGGTTCATGGGGGGTGAGGTTTGTTCAGGTGTTGGCGGCGGATGCGTCTGCCTACCTGCTGCGTGGTGGGCCGGATCGAGAGAGACTAGTTGAGGGAGGCCTTATGACCTTTTCTACCGGACTCTCTCGACCCATCGCTTTTCACCGCAGTTGGAGTGATGGATTCATACGTCCGTCACTTTGAATCTGGGGGTCAGTGTGTCCACTGACCCCCAGTTTCCTACCCACCCCTCATACCCTTTTCCTTTCCAGAACTTCCTATCCTTCTATTCCTTAAAAAGACCCTCCACATAGCATCCCCTAAGATGACATAGGCCCTGAGGGAAA
The DNA here is from genome assembly GCA_936435175.1 of Glyphotaelius pellucidus. Taxonomy (NCBI): domain Eukaryota; kingdom Metazoa; phylum Arthropoda; class Insecta; order Trichoptera; family Limnephilidae; genus Glyphotaelius; species Glyphotaelius pellucidus. The sequence continues at coordinate 5,295,268 of OW386552.1, read as the reverse complement.
TTATTTTCCTCAGAGCCTTCCGTATGGAGCTAATCAGCTTATTTTCAAAAAAAAATATTTTATAACATCATCAGCGCGTTGTTTTATTGTAGGAAAGTACCATACCTATGGCGTTCCTTTTTTTATTTACTACTAATGTTTATATTAGTTATCTAACGCAAAACATAGGAATAACGAATGGCATATTTGTTTAACATACTTCTTTATTTGAAAATATGTAGGTTTAGATACTTAACAAATATTCAATGTAACACTCAATTGAAATATTAATAAGAGATTTCCACAAGCGAGCAGCGAAAGTATAGTGGAAACATAAGTAATCCAATGAAAAAAGGAACCGTGGAAATCCCACGGATACCTCAATGGCGGCTTAATAGGCAATTCTGCATCAGGGCAAGTGTACGTGAGCAGGACTTGTCGCCATTTTGCGGGGAACAAGTGGTGCTTTGGGCTCCCCTAACAGTCCTCTGGAGGGCTCTACGATTCTACCTACGGCCACCTCCTACTCCTACACCCGACACAACTCCTGTGCTCCGGGTACGAAATAAAATGAGAGGGTGGCGAAAATATGTTTTTCTCGTGATGTTTTCGGCTTTGTACGATGATTTCAATAATAATTTAAGGAAAAGCTCAATTTTAGTTTAATTAATTATCTGTAACGAATTTCAGAGATAAAGAGTATAATTTTTGTTTTCGATGAAATACTTCGTAATTCACGAAGTTATCAACAATTAGTTACTCGAACAATTTCATTTTATAACCCTGGAAAAAATAAGACAATTTGCTGACTTAATATGTTTATACAAAATGATTCATGATAAGCTTCAAACCACTCATTGTCTGAGCAATATTCATATTAAAGTTCCTAATAGACGTAATTTAAGGAGTCATAAAATATTCCATCTTCAATTATTCAATAACAATATTGCATACTTCAATCCACTGTCTCGAATGTGTCGTCTATATAATACCATTGAATGTGGCCATATAGATATCTTCGCAAACAATCTCACATATTTCATAAAACAAATTATTAAATTCCTACCATGACACTTCGTGGAGAACAGTTTTGTATTATTGTCATATCCTTTCTTTCTTTTTTCTCTTTCTCTGCAGGTTATTTATTATACTTGACACTACCATGTTTTATTTTCATTTTGATTATCATTATTTCTGTTATCACTACAAGCATTTCCGTCTAGTAACAACTAAACATTGATTACTCATGCTATGGACATTTCCAATTAGAGTGTTAATATCTACGTACATCCCAACGGCAACTCTATTATTGTAATAATTGTTAACACTCAGTAAATGTTTAAAACAATAAATAAATCAAAGAATTTGTTCAATGTCGTGGCGGAAGATGTGTAAACGAGGATTTATTTTTACCGACGACGTAATAACCCGACACGTGCCGGAAGCATTGCCGTTTCACAATTCCAATCATACTTTACAATAATAATTGCAGTAGTTATAATAATTGTTCATATTACGCCTACATTACAGTTTAACATACTAGTGAGTTTTTTATAATCTGTGCTCGTATATCTAATGCCTTAGAATATAGTCACCTCATTCAAAATCAAAATAAAAATGTAGTCTCTTCAACGGGAGCAATCTTCCGAGCAGGTCTCGCATTGATATGCTTGGTGTAACTCTAAGCGACCAACTCAGGTATGGAGGCTCCACCGAAGGCATAGAGAAGTTTGCCTCTCAAAAGCTGGGCACTGAAAACATGAGTCTCTTTACTCTTCAAGACTCGAGTTCACTTTTATTTCCAAAAAAAGACCCACCACAAAGCATCCCTAAAGATTGTTTTTTTACACTAGCTCAGGAAGAAAATAATTCTTGGGACCTATGTCCTCTTTGAGGATGCTATGTGGAGGATTTTTTTAGGAAAAGAAGGAGAGGAAGTTCTGTGAACGAAAAGGGTATGAAGATTAGGTATCTGGAGGTCAGTGTATCCAGGACGACGTATAAATCCATCCCTCAGACTGCGGTGCAAGGCGATGTTCCGAGAGAGTAAGGCAGGAGTAGTCAAGGGGACACCCTCAACCATTATTTCCCGATCCAGCCTGCAGCTGGTGGGCAGACGCATCCGCAGCCGAAATCCGAACAAACCTCACTTCATGAACCCGGGCATCCCATAAGTCACCAAAGTCACCAAATGTAGCGAACCACTTGGAGTGACATAGCAGATGGCATAGGCCCTGAAGGAAGGTAATTAATGTAAAAAATAAAACTCAATTGCATCCGTTTTCTTTGCGTTCAATAAAAAAAACTTTTATTCACAAGCGATGACAGGTTATTAACATCATAATATTTTATATGTTTTTAAATGAGAATAAAATAATATCCTATTGATGTATCTGCGAACCAAAAATAAGATGTGAGGGGGCTGTGAATCTATACGACTAGGATCTTGCCAATAAATAAGAACATGTAAATCAGGTTTGGCGAACGCAGCAGCCTTTAGTTAAGTCCAGTCGGTGCTTTATTGATCGCTTTTGCAACTTTGTTTTATTCTGTTTACAACCAAGACAAAATAATAGAACTTGAATGAACAAACCGCCGCAATAGAAAGGTTGTCCAGTATTTAAATCATGAATATTTTCTTTATTGAAACTTTTGTAGCACTTACCAAATACAAGAAACGTATAAATCATTGCTTTTAATTGATTTTAATTAGTCTTTGTGGTTTTGTTTATTCAATTATAAGTAGGCAGTTAGTAATAAATATCACTCAGGTAATTCGTGAATTCGTAGTGCAGATTTTTCCACAAAATTAATCGATGCATCAATTAAAATATTAATTAAAGTCGATACCTACTAAAATAATGGACTTACATTAATAATCAATTATTGTTCAAAGTCAAGTTAAATGACTTTCAATTAAAAGCGCTAAAAACAACCATTCAGTAGATAGATATATAAGTTATTTTAGAGCAAAAAATTTAACGTAATCAAAGGATTTTTTTATCGTCAACCATGATTTCTTGTCTTAGTTTTCACGGTTATTAACGATACATAAAATACCATTACGCTAAATACGAACGCATGTATGTAAATAGGTAGTAATTGCCGTAATAAATATTAAGAAATTAATAGCATAAAACATGAGCACGAAACATTGAGGCAACTTCGTATATTTCCTTGCCCACAGCAATTAAAACTACAAGGCTTAATTCCGAAATATACAGCCTTAAACTGTACGTAGGATATACAACCTATTTACTAACTTATGTAGGTAGGTACCTATATCTGGAATGATGCCTTGGGTTCGACGCTTTAGTATGCTTTCGTGCAAAATCTTAACAAACGTTCTCAAAATGTGGCTTGAAAATGATGAAGCACCGTCTTAAATATTATTTCTTAGACTAAGGATGATTAAAAGCGATCATTATATTGTCTGGTTTACTGTTAAGTGGTTTTCTGTATTTGTTTTATTGTAGTTCATATATATAACGTTACGTATCATACTTAATATGTTGGTATTATAAATTATTACTTCCTGAGTACCTGTAACTTACAGAGTTAAAAACAGGTGTTTAATGTTTTAAGTAACAGTCACAAAAACACGATAAAAAAACAGTCTTATAAGATATTATAAGACTGTATATCCCACAATAACAAGTACTGCAGATGTATTCTAAAAATTCCATGAATTAGATTTTCGACAAATTTTCGCAAAAACTATCTTAACGCATCTGTTTAAAAATAATACATTTTATGAAAATACTCAAAATATTGTAAACATGCGGCACAATACCAAAGAACTCGTACAAACACCTAAAAAAACACAACATTTGGTCAAAATTTCAAATACATTGCGTCTAAAATATACAATAACCTACCTGACAAAATAAGACAATCGAATAATATTAACAAATACAAAATCCTGATCAAATAATGGATCATCGAAAAAGGTCGTGCAATAATTAGTCACCTCACCCAAATATAATCTATATCATCATTATTGTTACCACTACATACCAACCTGAAATTTTTTGTCAAATATTTTTGCTTTATTGAAAAATGTACTTAGTTTAATTAATACTTATAAAATATTTGTAAACTAGTCTGTCTCGACACAGGATTTCCCAGTGAGACAGGAAAGGATAAAAAAATATTTGTAAACCTTTTTATATAGATGCACATAATAAAAAAATAAAAAAATAGCATTGAGGTAATAATCCAACAATTTATATAAAAAATATTAAATATTTTGAAATTGAGTCATTTATCCTCTGCACATTTTGAAATCTGTGCTTTGCAAAGCCTCCAGTATAAATCCATCCCTATACAAACACCGTCGGCTTTAAATAAGTTATACATCACGACATTCTGGTTTGTTATGAACGGCCCTTTGGAAATCGATTGCAATTGTATTTATTCCTTTTCTTTAAGTTTCATGCCTCGTCGTTATTTAAACGGTGACCCTACCGCTGTCCGTTAACGATCGTTAGCTTTTGCATTAACGACGTTGATTACAGCAAGTGTTTCACATTCTGGTTGATTGGGTAATTTTCGAGAAATTAACGCCTGGAGGCTTTTGCGCGGATTTGCATGGCGCGTCTTGAACTAATAATTAAGCCCCCAGGTTGATAATGAACTACCGGGGGAGTTATTTTTCCGCAGGGAAGTGTCCTCCAGAACCTTTATTGGTTGATTAAATCTAAACGGCTGCGAGGTAGTCACTGTTCACAGGATCGTTACACAGTTAAACATGATGCATGCACCCTGTATTTCATATCAAATTGTAGTATTTAGCCGTTAAAGATACGAAGGTGTCTCTTTTATAATATTATCAATTCAATTTTCTCGAACAAGTTAGTGTGATAAGGTGGTAAATTGTAATTTCTGAACTTGCGACTATGTTGGTGAATAAGTAAACAGAAACGTGATCATATTTATGTAGATATCGTATTTAGAATATAATGTAATTACTTTGGTCCATGAAACACGAGGTTTAACTTAGAAAACTATGAACAATAAACGGATATAATCAATTAATCATTATAAATATATTAGGTAAGTCCTACCTAACTGCTTAATTGCTAGTTCAAATTCTGTGAATTAGGCGAAACGAGCCAATCGACGTATTATATGCACAATTAAAATATAAATTAAAGCATATTATCTACATAGTCCAAAATAAGAAATCTATTAAAATTTTAAACCATCGTGATAAAGGCAAATAAAAGTAGGCATCTATTATGAAATTCCGTAACAAGAGATAGACTTGTCATTTATTTTAACATGGCAGAACTAAGCGGGTTTCGATACACGCAATAAAAACGAGTCGAATTAACGTGCTAATAAATTACAAAAACAAAATATACAGGCAGATATAAAGTTTAATTTGTAATGCTAAGATTTTAAGCCAGAATAAACATTAATGATAATAGTACGATCATCCAGAAAAACACTTGAACACAGGAGTTGAAATTTTATTAAATTATTAACGACTTTATGGAAGAATTTATTTGCAAACATGGGATATGAAAATGTTGTAAGAGATGTATTTCAAGAAGCATATTATTCGAGAATTGAAAGACTTCTTTATCAAAATTCCTACACGTATTTAAGGACTATATAAGAATTCTAAATGTTTCCGTTACAATGCAAAGATCATATCTTAATGTTCCTTTTCGTTCTAGAAATGTTATAATATGTTTGTGAGTCGCCTCTCTTGATTCATTTTATCTCAGTGAAATATACCCGACATTAACTGGGGACATTAAGTAGGTAGTTTTATACCATCACAGCCTTGCGAATTTCTTATTTGTTGGGTCTCCTGATTTTTTCGACAACGTAGTTTCTGGAATGATCAATAAAACTCATTTAAATCATTGATTTGTTAACAAGAAGTTTGGTAATAAAACCTATGTAGTCGAACGATACATGGCAGAAACTTTCATTTCTTCGATGAATAAAGTAATATTGTCCTGTGAATAACAAATTATTATACGAGGCTGAAAACATTCTATGCAAAAAATTCCCTTATTAGTTCCAGAAAAATAAATTGTTTAGATGTCCTTCCTAGTATAAAAAGCAACAAAGAATATCATATTGAATATGTCCTCAAAATGTTTTTTCACCTATCTATTTTGTATACGGACTTCTTTGACTTAGACCTCAAAGCTCTTATGTTTTCCTCCGAAATCTTCTAATTTACTCCCCCACTCTTTTCCCTTCCACTCAGTCACCTCAATTCTTCTGCTGATTTGGATTTTCCACTCCACCCAACCTTTAACTCCTCTCCTAAAGTTAATCTACATTGATTTAATTTTAGCATTCCACTCATCCTGATGTATAGAACGTTGTTGGAACGTAGATTTTGGAATCAATTAAGTGTCCCTTTTTCCTCTATCAAGTCTTCCATCAATATTTTCCCTTGACTAATATATATGTTTGTTTTGTGTTCCCCAGGAGCCAACGGCCTCCGGCGGCGAGGCAGACAGACCTACACCCGCTACCAGACCCTGGAGCTGGAGAAGGAATTCCACACCAACCACTACCTGACGCGCAGGCGCAGGATAGAGATGGCGCACGCCCTCTGTCTCACGGAGAGGCAGATCAAGATCTGGTTCCAGAACCGGAGGATGAAGCTGAAGAAAGAGATCCAGGCCATCAAGGAGCTGAACGAACAGGAGAAGCAAGCGCAAGCGCAGAAGGCGGCGGCAGCGGCAGCCGCGGTAGCCGCCCAAGCCGTACAAGACCATTAGATCTATCTAGGACTTCATTAGTGTTTACCTTAACAATCGCAGTTCTTACATTCTCAGTGTGATCGTGTTCATGAATAGACCACAATGCGCAATGGTTCTAGTGGAGACACACGAGGCCATTTGTTTTAGTTACGTTTTTGTTATCATCTTTGTTAGTTCATCGAAGACGAAATATTATTTTTTGTTTTAGAACATTTGTTTAATTGTTTCATCGACTTATGTTTCGAATAAATTAATCGTACGCAATCACGAGTGAGCATTTTATTTTATTGTAATAGTTATTTTTAATGTTTTTTTTTGTTTTCTATTTAAATTTTAAATTAATTTACTAACGAGTGCAATGAGGACAGAGCGAGTCTCTGCGCCTCCAAAACATGACTTCTGAAGATGTTTAGTTTAATTTCCAAACGCATTTCAACATAAAGTGAATAATATAATCTGACGTGAGAATGAATTGAATAATAAAATGTATAGTTTTGTACAAAATAACACTTACCAAAGAGACTTGGTCTCGTAACCTAAAAAATATAACTTTAAGTTAGTAGGTTATCGATGTAACATATTGATGAGCATCAAACAGTTGTCGCTTCTATAGTTCTAATAATCCTGTTCTATTTAAACTAAAATTAGTCCGTGTTACTTGTGATGGTTCATAAGCCATGTTAATAGGTGTACATGTTTCATTTGGTTACTCCTTCGCAAGAGTTGGATTGTTTGATTCGCATATGGATATGGTTCCCTGGAGAGAAGAACAAACCCGAGAATCGCAGATGGATTACCTCCTGCCTGTCCTACTCTCTTCAGTTCCAGCAATCCCGTGGTCACACTTTCCTAAAAGGTAAGAACAAGCACTCTTACTATTACTGTAACCATGTCTATGTTTTGTGTTTTGTCTTGTCTTCCCACGGTAAAACCTTCTTATTCAGTTACATGATAATGGTTGGTTGCAAAATCTGTAAATGTCCTTTTCAGAGACATTCATTATTTAACAGAACTGGGACCAGCATTCTCCAGTACTATAATATTCTTATTAAAAGATTTAGGTTCTTGCAATCGTAGTAATTATTTATTGTCGTATCGTAATTTATAAAAATAGGTTAGAAGGACTGACTTCCTTATGCTGCATTTCCGCTTTGGGCATGCTACCTTTTCCCCTTGATTTTTTAAAAAAGTAGTGAAATCATTTATGAATTTAATAAAGAATAGTGGTCCTAAATGGGATCCTTGAGGAACACCGGATGACTAAACTGGAAACTATGTTTTATCTGCCGAGCTCTAGCATTATAATGATTGTCCACACCTGCCTTCGGTTACCTTCGGTACATCTCGTAATTGAGACCATGTGACCCGAATAGTCCATGGACAATTAAAGCAATGTGAGAACTAATCATAGACTAATTATGATTCCTTACAATCATTATAAAAATGTGCCGGTGACTCAAATGGTAGAGAAACAGTTGTAACAACAGATTATTCAGAAGTCGTCGGTAATCAACTTTTACTTTTGAATTATCTTCTGTAAGAAACCCTTAATTATATACGCATATGTAAAAGTTCGTTCAGTTTGAAAGATGATCATTTTCAAGAAGTCGATAGATGTTGTGTTGTGGAGTTCTTAATTTGGTTTTAAGATCTTTTGTCGGCGCTGTCTTTGGTATAGCCCGAGTACTTGTACCAATACTCGGTGAAAGATTCCCAAACATTCATTTATATTTTTAATTTTTAAAAATATTTAAAAAGAACGTACCCATGTTTAGATAATTTGTCAGATACTTTTAAAGGGGGTAGGTAAATATGGTCATTTCATTTCTCATAAACCAATTAATTTTATTACTTTTATTCTGCGATGTGGTAGATACTTTCAGTATCGCCGTATGAAAGACCACCATTCAGAATCGAGAGTTTGCTTGAACTGGCTTTAGTCGTGTTTGATGACCAGATCTGAATAGCCATGTACTTCTCCACCTTTCTTCCCTTCCTCGCTGCCCTCAACTTCATAACATATCAGAATTGGGGATTCAATAGTCTTACTGGCTCCAGGCGGTTCGAAGCAGTTGAAACTCTTGTGCGGTACTCGCATGAACAAACAAACAAAAAATCGTGGGTATGTTTTAGCAAAGAGGAAAATAAAATCTCCATTTACTAAAATGCCCATATACAGTGAAAAATATTCACGTTTATTATAGAAGCATCAACGCAAGAAGCAAAAATGTATAAATTTATCATTACCATCTCTTCAATAATGCATCATTTTTAAAACAAGTGCTCGCTGCATCTTTCATCAAAAACAAAAATTATGGTGCAAGGTTTTAACCCGCGAGCGGTCAAAAGGGAGCAAAAAGGCAACCTGCCCTAATTTTGTGCGCGGGCTAATAATATATAGCGTGGTATATAATATGTGTTTGATTATGTGTTGTGTTATGCAGTCTCCTTGGATGCGCGGTCCCAAGGCGGGTATGGGTATATAGGAGAGTATTATATGCATGGTTATTTATCATGTAGAGAGAACCGGTCTGCCGAAATGAGTTCGCAACAGCTGCCGGAGCTTTCGGAGCTTTCGGCGCAATCTGCTCACAAGGTACAGCGAGGGCTGGGCCGGGCTGGCCGGGCTGGCCGAGCTGCCTGATGACCAGAGATTCCCGTTTAATGACTTTTAGCGTTCATTAAAATGCCGGGACGATTAATTTGCACATCCGCGTAATGGGGAGAATTTTACGATGGAAATTGGTAATGTTTGGTTTAAGCCACGAAAAATCTAGCAATTTGAGTGCGGGCAAGTGTATGCACTTTTGCACGTATTCCCGGTGATCCTACCTCTGGTCATCAGCTATTAAGGGTCAATTAACCAAAACGCAATCCAAATACTGGTTCACTGATCGCGCTTTAGAAGGAGTAACCATAACCACTTTTTAACATTGATAGTTTCAAATAATTGTACCTGAACAATTATATCAATAATTTTTTCAACGATAAACTTTATTATCTTTAAATTTATTATCAGACTAGTACGCTCTTTTAAAACTATTATTCAATAAATTGAGATCAACAACAAACAGTTTGCACAAACTCAACGAAAGGCGCTTGAGCCAATTGAGCTATATTGTTCGCTTGCGGTTTCCCTAAAGGGATATTTATGAGTATGACGGAATAGGTAATTATATCTTTATTTTTAATTTATGCACTGAATATTTCAAAATAATTAATTTCATATTGTTTTGTAGGTTGGTTGGTATTAGGTATTTGAGTGAGGAATTTAAAAAAAAAAACGAACATAGTTTTAATTAATGCTAAAACGTTTTTCATATTATATCGAAGAATTCAGAATTATATACTTGCATAAATTTTGGACCACACGTATTTAATTTGGTAGGTAAATATGTCTAGCATTCTCTAGTAGGTGTAGTATCTACCTAATGGCATACTAATCTTATCAATGATTAATGTCTTTATTCGTCTGACATCGTCTTACGTCTTACAGATTTTTTAGTTGGTCCGAATCAGACGCCATTTTAAAATGGATGGTAGTAAAGAGTAACCACGTATTTTGTAAGATTTTGTACAAAGCCATTTACGTAGCAATATTGAAAGATTAGTGCCAGTATCACTTAGGCATTAAAGCGATACAAGCCTAAAAATAGGCTTAATATAGTACATTCAATTGGGAGACGCGTATGGGTACCGCCTTCACGGGACTCATTTATTGGTTAAACAACATCCCTGGCGTAGCTCAGCCCGGGTGGATCGCTACGTTTGGTGACTTAGCAGGGGTGTCCAGGTTCATGGGGTGAGGTTTTTCTAGGTCATGGCGGCTGATGCGTTTGTCCACCTACTAGAGACTGATTGAGGGAGACCTTTTGATCTGTCCAGCCTTTCTCTCTCAACCAATCGCTTTGCACCAAGGTGGGAGGAATGGATTCACACGTGGATGACGGCCTCCGTGGTCCCGAGGCAAGACTCTCGACTCACAATCCGAAGGTCGCGGGTTCGAACCCGGCGTGCGCAAATAATTTTTATTTGATTAATTTGTGTTATTTCACTATTTATTCATTTAAAATAATAAATAGTATATTTGCGGCACGTTCCAGAGTGGAAGATACTATCAGTATCGCCCTGGTGTAAGACCACCATTCAGAATTGAAACGTTGCTTGAAATGGCTTTAGCCGTGTTTAGTGACCAGATCTGAATAGCCAGGTACTTCCCCACCTTCCTCTTCCCTATCTCCTTCCCCTCCCCACTACCTTCAGCTTCACAACATACCCCGATTGGGGATGCCATAGTCTCACTGGCTCCAGACGGGAGCAGTTGGGACTCTTGTGCGGTATTAACTGTAAAAAAAAAAAAAAACACGTCCATCACTCCTGGACGCATTGACCCCAGATTCCTACCCACCTCTCGTACCCTTTTCCTTCACAGAACTTCTTTTCTCTAAAAAGACTCCCCTCATAACATCCCCAAAGAAAATGTTTTCCTCAGGGCCTCCAATGTAAAAAAAGTAAAATAATATTCTATTTGAATAATATTATTCCGGCAACAAATGTATTGCGGAAACTATTTATTTCGATATAACAACTATTCGTTAGTGCTTTGTACCGAAAAACAACTTTATTGATTATGGATTTAAGAAAATATGTAGAAAGTAGAAATCCGTTTATTATCCAGTAGATTTTTCTAAAGATCAAAGACTTTTTCGTTCTAGCTCTTATCATTTCATTCACCATCGTCTCTCCATTCTCTTTTGAAAGACCGAACTCTGTCTGAACAACTCAATTTGGCTTAGCATTTTCCAGTTTTCAACAGCGATTTGATTATGAAAGGGCTTATTTACATGGCTTTAGGGTGTCGCATACTACTTTGTGGTTTCAAACGCCACGTTCAGGTATTCGCATTAATTTAACCCTCAACTTACTTGACACCTTTTTAATGAATTTTAGTCTTTTTCTCGAATTTTGTCTTTTTAATGGATTTTAATCTTTTTAATGAATTTTAGTCTTTTTAATGAATTTTATTCTTTTTAATGGATTTTATTTAGTTTTCTTAATGAATTTCAGTCTTTTTGATGAATTTTTGGCCTTTTTAATGAATTTTAGTATTTTTAATGAAATTATTCTTCAGAGCTTTTGGGATTTAAAAATTACCAAATAATTTTAGATCCACATTAATAATTTTTCAAAAACTTTCAAATTTTACTGAGATTCGCAGTTAAGTAGTTACCTATCCAACTAAATCATGTTATGTAATCTTTCTGAGGGGCTTGACAGAGAGGATAGAACGCTCTTTGAAAAGACGTTATTTAGTTAATTGGAAGTTGTGGAGGGAAATAGGAAGAGAAAGAAAAAGTTTTGGTTTGGTTTTGATTTAAATATATTGAGTTTCAAGACATTTTTTTCAGACACAGCTTTTACTACTCTCACAGCGAGGTTGTTCCTTTATGATAAAAAAGTACCTACTTAAATCATTTTTAATAATGGTATTGTTAAGTTCTGCAAGCGTCTATTTTAGTTTGAATTTGTGTGACAGCTGTTTCGGTATTCAATTCCATTAAGACTACCGATGAGTCGTTCATGAACGAGCCGCACAAATGAGCTCGCTCTTTTTGATAAGCCGTATTTGTTCAACTCCTGGTAGTCCGTACCATAGCCCAATTTAACGGAGACTTTTTTGTATCCTTAAATATTTTGCAATATAAATTATTCTTGCATCCCATCTGTTCATATTGTTTAAAAGGTGATACGACTTATTATGTATACAATTAGATAGATAGATAGATAAGAATTAAAAATAAAAAAAAAGCGTAAAGCGCCCTTGAGGTGATTTTTCACAAAAACGGCGCTCTACAAATTGTCCAATTATTATTATTATGTGATTTTAGTTACTCCCCTTTATTTTTATTTGTACTGTATTTAAACTAATTTAATAATATTTTCAGTAAAAAGCGATTAACTAAGAAAATCAACTGCGTGAAGAACTTACAGTTAAAATGATAGTTTTCTCGCCTTTATAATGGTGGTCTTCGTAATTTGTTCCAGCAAACTTTTTAGATATTGACTTCTCATTCCTTCAATTGTCAGATTGTTTTTTCGACGTTAGGGGGTTAAGACATGTCTGCATAATTCAGCCAGTCATGAGAATGGAATGGGTTGATACGCGGAAGAAGGCAGAACTCTGAACAGGGTATTCAGTTTTATCACTGCTTCAAATCGGAGCCAACCTGTTCCGTCCTAGCAGAGATAACCGTTTTATTTGTTATTAATAAATAAATAATATTTAAACATTATGAACAACTTTAAATGAAAATAGAATAAGAAGCGGAAGTATCTGGGGCTGGAACCCGGATCCTCTAGTCTTACCGGAACCTACACTCTACCAATTGAGCTACTGAGACCTAATTAATTTCGGTCGTTTTAATTGCTGAATTAATTAATGGCATTACTCTTAATCGTTTTTCCATATTTTTTTAAGGCAACCATGTTTTTTACCAGATTTTTTTTTTAATAAAAATATTACCTTTTATCATATTTTCAATTAGAGTCGTTAATATTATTTTCAATGGTCAAACATTATTACAATGAGGTTAAAATTTCAATAAATTGGGTTTAAGTTAGGTTTTAAATTAATAATATGTCTGGGATGTTGGGTGATGGAAAGGTGTTACAATTTTTAAAACATTTGTGTAAAAAAATATTTACGGAATTTTTTAAAATGGCTTAAAGTTAGATTATATCCTTGAGTTCTAAATACAGGAGAAATTAAAATATTAACTGTGACAACATCGACGACGTCTAATCCTACATGATTTTTATTATTTTTAAAAATCCCTTAAATAAAAAAAAATAAAAAAACAGTATTATACAGGTTGTATTTGACTTACTTGAATCAGTGATTCTGGATTTAATCAGTGATTATATGAAAAATATGTAAATTTTAGTCTCCTGACTTTTTTGATGACATTTTTTTCTTCAAAATCAAACAAAAAACTTTCTTCCACGTGTCATCACTGGTCGCTCAGCCGACCAACCATCCAATTATTGTATATTTACTTTAGGCCCAAGTTGAGATATCTATCTGTCGCCCATTAATCCCAATCACGCGACAGTAATTTACTCAAACTTAGCGCCCACACCAAACATTCTTCTCACAACAATAAGTTGCAAACATTGAAGAGTTGATTTTGTAATTTGAGTCTCTCGAATTCACAAACCGTTCATTCATCAAATCTCTGTGCTCTTTGTACGAAGACTATTAGTCTGAGCTTTCGGACGTAGTTAGTTAAGGTTTTTTTGTAGTACCTAGTTTCAGAGACAGCCTTAAGTTTCGTTTATATTTACAAATTCGTGAGTAGGCATCTGCGAGCGAAATTTATTGACGCGCCGGTCGCGCGGGTGACTGTATCAGATATGAATGGTTTATCGTTAATCATGCGCGGCTTATAAAGACGTTAAGGCAGCCAGTCCCCAGAAATGATACACAGAATGAAGTTAGTGTAAAGGAATAAGTATTAGTTGTTTATATTATATTAATTAGTGAAGATTCAAACCTAAAAGTTAACGCCATCTGTCAAAATTATATTTAAAAATCAACTTCTCCTGGAAGGTAAACTTAGTCATTAATAAGTAATATTTTATATCGAAGGTGTTTCATCTGAAAGTCAAGCGATGATTGCAAACATTCTTGCAAATTTATAATGGAAAATGATTAAGATTGTGTGCGTACACCTGCGTAATTATACACGTATACCTATATGGGAACCCGTTTAGTACCTGTAAGTCTTCAATAAGAGATTTTAAGAACATTACCTATCTATCAATAATTAAAATTAAAAAATAAATTAACTGGATTCTTTATTATGAAGACTTTCTTATTAATAATTACGTAGGTTCAGAATTCAGCGAAAATAAAAAATAATCCACGTCAAAAGACGTTTTCAAAGTAAATTGAGTTGCATAATTTTCATACAAATTATCCAATTTCCATGATTGTAGAAAAACTTCTACCAAAACCTGAACAATCCAATTTTATGATTTCGTTTCTTTTTCAGTCATTTTTCCTTTCCCACTATTCTGTTAATGCCCCTTTTTCGAGGCCCCGGGAAAAATAATTTCCCTCAGAGCCTATCCATCTTTGGGGATGCTGTGTAGAGGGTCTTTTTGTGAAAGGGAAGGAGTGAAGGAAAGAGACCCATATTATAGGATATAGGAAGCCCGTTGTAGAAGTCGTAGAAAATCCGTGTGATGAATGGTCCGTGTGACTTCGCATGTGATAAATGCAAATCGTGTACAAGTATCAGGCGCGCGTTTGGCGTAGGTATTTCTCAACTGTGCACTGGTGCCGAAGGAATCAATGACCGCTAGAACAAGGATAGCATTCCCACCCTGTGCTCAAAATTTTAATCCATTTGTTAAGACAGGAGGATTTATCAAATGGACCTCCCGTTTCTGCAGAAAGTCAGTTTTTTTTTCAAGTTTTTGGGGCTCCAGACAAGAAGTGACTGCCAAATTCAACGGTGGGGCGCACTTGTTATTTATACAGGATTAACAGTTATATATTCTTAAAGTATCTGCGCCTTATTGTAATTATAAAATAACTTCGATAGACAACACGCCTAAAGCGTTAGTAATAATATATGTCACCTGATCTGGTTAGTTCAGTTTGCAAATAATGTCACAACTTTATTACACAATGGGTAATATTATTTACAGATACGGAATAAATAATAAATGTTTATCTGGCGTCTAGCTACCGCCTTTTGTCGAAGCCATCCATGCAAAGCACAGAGCCAGAATGGGCTGATATAAATTTTGCCTCAGGTAACGGGCGCGTTTTCAAAGGGTGCGCGCTTTAGATAGATAAGATGTCTCTTCACAATACAACGAATTGTTTTTTAACAATGTATAATTGTTTTACCGGCAATATTATTCAATATATTGATAAAATTATGAAAGTCTTTGGTATCTGGATTAATGAACAAATTAATAAAAAAAATAATTGCTTAAAACGATCGGTTTTGGTTCGACCTGAACCTTTACTCAGGGTGAATAAAATATATCTGAGGAAGGTTCAGGTCGAACCGAGACCGTTTGGTTTTAAAAAACATAAAAAAATAAAGAAGTGCAATTAAACAAAGTTATTTTATTACCATTACTATAAAATTATTGTATTTTGTTATTAATGAAATGAATTACTAATAAACTTGATTCAATTAGACACAATCCTACGATTTTAAGCAATGCTTTTGTAATGAAAGGATATATACCGTGTTCCACGCTCGAATCGCGAAACTTTGGATTTTGAATTGAATTTAGTACCCAAATAAAAAGTTATGATACATTTCTTATGTTTGTCTGGTTAACAAGCCATTCATATAAACACACCTTTGTAAAATGCAACTATTATTTCTTTGCATTTGGTCAGCTGTTCTATGAATGCAAAAAACGCGAGGATGGCCATTTTGTTTTTTGAATAGTGTATTACATGCGAAAGTAAAGCTACAATTACACTGCTCAGTTTTTATTATATTTTTTTTTCAATTATAATCGCTTTATTAATATAGGTATATGGTAAATATAAATATTGTAAGGTAAAATATTAAAAATAAAGGTATTATTTTTAAACAATCTTAGGTACCTACTCTTAAAAATAATTATCTCGAAAGTCCCAAACACTACCTTCATACTTTCTAAAATATTAGAATTGATGTCACCTATGTTTTTACTTAAATTCTGATAAAATTTATTTATTTAAAAAATGTCTTTTAATTTCCTTCTGAAACTTCAGAAAAATCTAACGCCCAGATATTTTTGTCTTGTATCTAGAGATAGCAAGGGATTAATTTAACAGTGTCGCGCACTCGAATAATTTTCTTACATAAGGACTACCGTTCACACTTCTCGGATAGTTCCTGGGGCTGTATCCGTTCTTGTTCCGGCTCTGTCGACGAACACAGATAATAGGTACCTAATAGTAATAACATAATGCGTTTTGATAGGAAGAATGATAAATTTTCCATTTATACGCACGATTGTGATATCATTTGATTTATTACCCACTTTTGCAACAACTGCTTCTGGTGCCGGTTGAGTCTTGCATTCGAGATTTAATTTAAGACCTCTTTGCTACCTAGTGCCTATATTACTTATATTTGAACTCCAAATGCAGTCTTATGTAGACCTGTTTTCTAACATTAATCTACCACAGAAAGGACGGCGAAATACCTAAACTTTATCTAGAAGTTCATTCAATAGTGGAGAGAGAATTGTTTTTAGTATTACCTCGGCTTGGTTATTCTGAAATTCAATTCTTGACTATTATTTCATCTATTTGTTTTTGGTTTAATAAACCTCTCTTCTACCGTATATTTCTACGCGCAAGTCTAACTAACTAACTAACTAACCATCACGCCGTTTCCCCGCAGGGGTAGGCAGAGAGGACGGACCGCCAAACAACTCGGTCCTGGCACACACTCTTTGCTTCACTCACATTCATACATCGTCTCATACATAATCTTTTATTATTCTGACTTTTGACATGGCCCGACTCAAGTATCTGATTCACTTGATTGTGCCATGTCTTCCTCGGGCGTCCCCGACTTCTTCTACCATTCACATTTGCGTCATATATTCTTCTTACACTACTTTCTTCGTTCATTCGCTCTACATGCCCAAACCATCTGAGGGTCCCTTTCTTAATCTTACTCATTATGCTTACATCAGCCTTACATTCTTTGCGGATCTCCACATTTTTCACACGATCATAGATGGTTTTACCACACATACGCCTCAGGGATCTCATTTCTACAGCATTCAGTTTACTTTCATCCTTCCTCTGCCAGTTCCATGCCTCACTGCCATACATCAGGGTAGGTACCAGGACTCCATTGTGGACTGCTAGTTTCGCTCCTTTTGACAGTTTTTTATTAGCGCCAACGGCATTCAGTCCTCCATTAATGGAGTTACCGGCATTTACCCTTCTTTCGATATCTCTATCAGCCTTCCCATCTCTCGTAAACATACTACCCAGATACACAAACTTATCCACCTGCTCCAAGTATTCATCGTTTACAACTATGTCACACACTGTTTTCGTACTTTCTCTTTCAAACACGCAAGTCAGTGGTAGACAAAGGTCGGGGACGCTTCAGGAAGACATAATAAGATCGAATATAGTTGGATCGGTATAACAGACAAATGTAATATGATTACGCGATGTGTAGGAATGCAGCAAGGAGTGTTCACGCCAAAGCCGAGTAGTGTGTTTTTCCATCATCTTTGCATAGACCTATTGTGAAATGGCGTGATGGTTTGTTTATGAATTAATTTTACCATTATTTATTAAAGTTAGGTACTAGATACACCGGAATACTTATACCATTATAAACATAATACTAAATAAATAAGTAAGGTATGATCCGCAAGGTATTTATTTAATCTCAATCAGGCGGCACCACGAAGAGGCTGTTTGTTCATAAAATTGTTCGTGGTCGTGGTCCAGGTAGGCACTGCACCAGGCACTACAATACAGGCACTAGGTAAGCACCTACTCCCAGTTAGGTACCCCAGCCAGGGGACGATCGGCGAACTCGTAAAGCCAATAGAAAATGAGATTTTATTGGTCAGTTTTACGACGCGTCCCTTTATGGCTGTAAAAGTGAAGTTACCGACGTCAATAATAATCGCAGTTGTTACTTACATTATCTTGTATTGTAAGCTGTGCGAATCTCGGAGGTCTGGGGAGATCTGCGACTAGACGAGAAGGGGCATATTTAATTCAGAACTTCGATCACATTATTGTATGTAATTTTAGATTCTGGTAAAAAGGCGAAAAGGAATGACCCTCACCCTTTGTACGAATCGCTGTGGCTTCACTAGTGACCGGACAACTCAGAATGAAACCAACTCAGAACCATCTCAGATAAGTCATTTAGAGTGATAAAAAATATAAGTAAAAAATTGGTTAAATAGGTAACGTTAGGTTTGAGTTCCTCAGTTGGCATGGAACCGGCTTCATTACATCTTCAAGGATGGTTGTTTTAGAAAGCAAGGATAGCATTGGAGTTCTGGTACCAACCCTAATATATGGCAGTAATAAACAAAAAAATAGGTATACCTGGGAATATCATAATTAAAAAATTGCCTATGGTTTGATCCCACGTGGCTCCACCCAAGTATGTTAGTTAATTAATACGCAAATTTGAATTTAGCTATTCTTTTAGTTGGGAACTATAAAAATAAGCATGGTTTAAAGGGGGTACTTCTATAGGCATTCGCAGTGTTCGAAATAAAAATTGTTTTTTAAGTTCGTTTCCACACCTTCGTATCTACCTATCTACCTACCCGCAAAATATTAAGATGAAGCCATAGTAAATAATGCAAAATCACACAAACCCGTGTGTTTTTGTTTTGAAAATTTGATCGCTTAGAAATATTATAGATGCTTCAATTAAATACTGCGTGTGGAACATAAAAATATGGGTCATTTTTTTATAAGTCTTTTAATAAGCCTAGAAAAAAATAAAGTAATAGGTCTATAAAAAAAACACTTTCAAGTGCAAACTCTCCTACTTATGAATATCTTTTCGGATATGGTTTTATTGTTTATTGTAGCAAATTTAGTTTCTTTTATGATAATCGCAAAATAATTATATTTACGCCCGATATTCACAAAATTAAATAAAATATGCATTTTTGCGTTGTTATTTCACAATACGGCTGGCAGCCGACGAATGTGGATTTTCAAAGTGACCCTTATATCGTTCACCGAAGGACTACTGGCTTGCCACACCCCACTTCCTTTCAGAACCGCCCTGGCCGGAGCAGGTAACAGACGTGTAGGCTCCACGTCGCTCGGTTCCGTGAAACCAATTTTAAATTTCCTTGTTATTACAATAAACAATGTGTATAAAAGGAGTTAATGTTTTTTTTAGGCCTTTACGAAATCAAAATTTTAAAAAAAAATCTCAAATACCTTTTTCGACCGTTCCAAAAGCTTTTTCTCAAATATTTTTAAACTCCTCCCACAATGGGCGTGAATTCCGATTTCGATTTTTCCCTGGACTATTGGATCCCCTTAAGTAGATACCTTGTATTAGGCAGTGGATTATAATATCTATAGCCATCTCGCAGGGATGAAAGCTCCGGGTAGGAAGTAGGTAAGTAAGCTCCGGGTATGTAGCCACTAAAGGTGGGGTCTAGCTTTCAGAGAGGTTGAGAAAAAAGTTATCGCGCGCCATATATCTTACTTTCCATTATAAGTTATTTGAGAGTTGCGAAATTTATACTCAAACTTATTTGAATATTTATTCGGCGGGTGAATTGAGAGATTTATCTTTGAAGTTACCGCCGACAATCTCGGAATGCGGGATGTAATGTAAATTCAGAGAGTTATGATATCAACTAAAATTCTTTTATGATTTTTTCTTCACGGGAAGTTTACAAAATTGGCTCGGGTCTGCCGCCGCACCTTTCGCTGTTATTTAAAATATTTAAAATATATTATTATAATATATTTTTTACGTAATAAACTTTTCAATAATAAATTACCTGTTAAAAATGCAAGGCTGATGTCCGATTAAAAAAAGGAACGCTTAGATGATTTGGGCATGTAAAGCAAATGAATGAAGAAATGTTCGTAATGAGAATAATATATAACGCCAATGTGAATCGTGGAAGAAGTCAGGGACGCCCGAGAAAAACATGTCACGTCCAAGTGAACTAAACACTTGAGTCGGGCCCTGGTAAGGGTGAGAATAATTAATAGAGGGTATGTGAGACTATGAATGCATGTAAATAAAGCATTGAGTTTGTACCAAGACTTAGTTATTTGACAGTTCATCCTCTGGGTTTACTTCTGCGAGGAAACGGTTTGCATTTTTAGGTACTCCGCTTATTTGGCATTTTACCCCCTCTCTCTTCTAGTCTATCACGATTCTATATAGGTACCTACCCTTACAGTGAAGTGCTATCACACTCCTTAGTCTTTTTTATGTGTCCCCAATGAAGGTTTTGTAGGTGGGCATTTAGACATTAGACATTCAGCAACATCCACGGCCTCCGTGGTCGAGGGGTAAGGCTCTCGACTAGGATTCTGACAGTTGCGGGTTCAAAAGCTGGCATGCGCAAATAAATTTTATTTGATTTATTTGCATTATGTCACCGTTTATTCATTTAATATCTTAATATCAACTCTTGTCTTCAGAGATTACGTCGTGTGGGGAATGAAACTTGTTCTGTTGACATATTTTTTGTAAAAACATCGCTTTCTCTAAAAAGTTTTCCTTTAAATGTTTCAGATTGTTAAGATGAAATAATGCAAAATCATACAAAATCATGTATTTTTGTTTTGAAAATTTGATCGCTTAGATAGATGATTCAGATGCTGATTTAGATGTTTCAATTAAATACTGCGTGTCGAACATATCTTGGCCCTTAAAAAAAATATGGGTAGTTCTTTTTAAAATTTTTTAATAAGCCTAGAAAAAATAAAGTATAAGGACTATAAAAAAACACTTTCAAGTCCAAACTCTCCTACTTATAAACCCCTTTTTAGATATTGTTTTATTGTTTAATGTGGTCAATTCAGTTTCTTTTATAATAATCGCAAAAAAAATGCATTTTCTTATTCATCAATCAATACGGCCCGCAATCTACAAATTTGGATTTTTAAAGTGAACCTTATGCCATCGGCACAAGAATCATGCACTTGGCACATCCATTTCTTATCAGTTACGCCTGCGAAGGGGAAAAGACGTCCTAGACTCCGCGTCGCTTGGTTCCGTGAAATCAATTTTAAATTACCTTGTTATTATAATAAACAACCCGTAAAAAGGAGTTAATGTTTTTTACAGGCCTTTGCGAAATCAACCTATAAAAAAAAATTCTCAAATACCTTTTCCAACCTTTTCAAAAGCTTTTTCTCAAGTATTTTTAAACTCCTTCCACAAAGGGGCGTGAATTCCGATTTCGATTTTTCCCTGGACTATTGGATCACCTTAAATAGGAGACTTTAATGCATCTTTTTTAGGCAAGATATTTTAAATTTTTTTAGCCTTATTAAAAGACTTACCAAAAAATTACTCGATGTTTTCAAAGGCCAAGATATATTCTACTTGCAGTATTTAATTTAAGTATCATTGTCGATGCTCAAAATAAATATTGCATATTTCAAACCCTAAACATTCTTAAGATGAAGACATAGTAAATAATGCAAAATCATACAAAATCATATGTTTTTGTTTTGAAAATTTGATCGCTTAGAAGTATATAGATGCTTCAATTAAATACAGCGTGTAGAACAAATCTTGGCCCTTAAAAATATCGGTCATTTTTTTAATAAGTCTTTCAATAAGTCTAGAAAAAAATAAAGTATTAGGTCTATAAAAATACTTTCAAGTGCAAACTCTCATACTTATAAACCCCTTTTCGGATATAGTTTTATTGTATAATGTGGCAAATTCAGTTGCTTTTATGATAATCGTAAAAAAAATGTACATTTACGCCAGAACTTTACAAAATAAAATAAAATATACATTTTCACGTTGTTATTTCACAATATGGCCGGCAGTCGACGAATTAGGATTTTCAAAGTGATCTCTATGCCGTCCACCGAAGAACTACTAACTAACTCCACCCATTTTTTGTTAGACCTCCCTCGACCGGAGCGAGGAATAGACGTGTAGGCCTGCGTCGCATGGTTCCGTGAAATCAAATTTAAATTTCCATTTTATTACAATAAACAACTCGTAAAAAAGGAGTTAATATTTTTTTCAGGCCTTTACGAAATCAACCTGTAATTAAAAGTTCTCAAATACCTTTTCCAACCTTTCCAAAAGCTTTTTCTCAAATACTTTTAAACTTCTCCCACAAAGGGCGTGAATTCCGATTTCGATTTTTCCCTGGACTATTGGATCCCCTTAATCTGAAACAAATTGCAATTACCATTCACTTCAACAAGAAACAATTTTCTTCTACAAAATTGCTTACAGAGATGGGCGTTATTTCCGAATGAAAAACCATTGTTCTTTATAATATGTTATTAAAATCAAGAACAATAAGATAAATTATTCAATTTGTAAGCTATAAATATTAGATCATTATCGGCGCCGTTTATTACTGTTGCAATTTTCTGCTTAGCCACGCACAAGTAAGGCCAAATAATTACATCAATTATTTATAGGAGTCTTACGTTACTTGTGACATAGAAAATGGCTTTATTCTGTAACAAAGTCCATTCTATTTATCATGACATTGATTAATGGCCAAGGAATCTTCTATTATCTGTTTTTTTCTTCTTGCCCCTCCCTTTTAAACTAGCGCTCTCTTTCTTCACAATGTGATAAAGGGAGAGCGTTGTACAGGAGGATAGTCTCTCCAACTCTCCAAATATGGTTGAATTTATAAATTTCACTATCTTTGAAGACTCACAGAGCTTTTCAATATGGAGACAATGGACTAAAATTTAAAATAATCTATTAAGGCGCCGCATCCCCGCTCAAAAAGAGATATGTAATTACGAATGTTGGAGAGAGTGCGCTAATAATTTAAAAGATAAAATTGAAGTAAAAATTGTGAAAATGTTTAACAAAACATGACTCGTTTAAAATAAAGCAAAAATCTCGTGGAATCATTTAAAGAAACATTATGATTTTTTCGCAACTATAACTTGTAAAATAATAGAAACAGACGTGTTTTTAATCATTTTCGGAGCGCACTTTGTGATTTTTTTCTATCAAGGGAATTTCATAAATTTTGCGTTTCGGCGTGGAACGCGTCTAGGTATTATCTTCAAAAATAACATATATTTTTTTAAGAGCTTAAAAACTTCAAATGTTTAAGGGAGATGAGTAAGAATTCGGGTAAAGGCGGCTTAATTACCATGTAGGTAGGTACTTACCTGCCTAAGTTGGCTATTTATTTATTTTTATTACCACTTAGAAGTATGTAAGTCCTCCCACCTTCATTTAAAAATGTTTCCAAAACTAGTCTACGTGTAGGTAGCTCACATTTTTTTTACCCAAGATTTAAATTAAAATGACTGGCGGAAAAATCCACCGTTCCTTATATATCAAATAGTTAGTAAGTAAATAATAATAATAGTTCTTCCCTATTGCAGGTTTAAATTTATAATACAATTTAAGACACTCCCTTTGTCCTTTCCCTACGTGTTTTTTTCCTCTTCCCTGTTTCAAACATAAATAGGGGATGATTATTCACGCAGTGAAGATTAGAAGTTTTTAATTGGCTTCATCCCCCGACGCATCCCGCTACGGCATAAATTTGTCGATAGTAGAAACACCCCGGCGAAGGTAGGAACTAGAAGCCTCCCTTACTTAGAGCCTACTTGACATTTAAAAAGCTCGAGGAACTTAATCTTACTTTGGAAGGTATATAGTATTATGTGGCTGGAATTGGTCGTTCTTTATCACTTTCTTTGTGTTTTACTGTAGGTGAATCCCGCCCTTATAAAAAAAGAGAAGTTTAATTTATTAAGTTTGTTTTTTTTTTTTATTAAAGTGGCTGAGTATGTAAAATGTAGGTTGGCTTCAAAAAATAATATTTATTTGTGCATGTCGCCTACATAATTTTTCTTTTGTTTTCTCCTGACTGAAATTCAACTTAGGTTACAAAAAGTTGATATACTGATTGATTTCATCAACTAAGCACTACTAAATTGTAAATCTTGACTTCAATTCAATAATATGTGATCATTAGATATCTATATTTGTTTGTTTTTAGATATATAATGTTCTCAAACATGCCTAAATATCTAATAAATAAAAAATGCTGTCTATCTCTATACTTTTTTTTAATTCCGCTAAACTCCTCGAAATCATACCACTTTCTACGGGTAAGTATTTTTAAGTTAATCAACACTGTTTTATATAGGTACATTCCTTTGCCTTTGTGGGATTTTTTTTAGTGTCTTATTTTTTTAAGCTATTACTTATAATAAACAAAATTAAATATTTAAAAAATGCAATAACAAGATAAGATCTATTTTTGGCATTCTTCCTCTCTGCTATTAAAGTATTTAATAATTCGTTATGGTCAACTCTTTTTAAAAATTTGTAAGTAAACATGTGGTCTTTCTGCGTAATTTATGACCTACCGTTATATTATTTTGGTCAGTATAAGAGCTTAAATTTTTAGGAAAATACCTAACAATATACGAGTTCACACAAGGACTTGTCCTCCATATCATGCTTATTCGAACTACGGTTGACTCCATTCATGAATTGGAAGAAAACAGGAATTGTTTTAACTTATGAATAAATCAATACCATACAATATTTTGGTCTAATCAAAGGTATTCCCTTCTTCCATTATCTTCCGGTCTTTGAAATCGTTTTCCCATTCGTTAAACGTTCCCTCAATGCAAACAGCGCGATTTATGTTTGGAATTATTTCCTTGTTTTATAAAGGGCGGTTTCCTCAGCCCTTCGGCCCTCCGGCCCTAGCTCTGGGGTGAGAGTGAGGGTAGTGGCTGATTTAGGGGATGAAGGCGTTTGATTATCTAATTTACCTCTATAATTACTGCCTTTATTGCAGTCAAACTATGCCGACTCGTATTTCATGGAACAACTATCTAAATTCATTAGGCATAACCTGTTACTTATTAAAGATATTTCATTTAGGAAATACGCCCTATTTCATCGAGTGGATAATTACGTAATTTACTGCTAGAGATATTTTTGCTAGGCACACACCTCCATCGAATCTCTTCGGGTAAAAAATAAGTTTTTTATTCGTCTATTTGTGCTTCTAATACGAAAATCTCATCACCTATATTATTGCGGTTTCAGCTGCTCAAAAAATCTGGTTAGAATTAAGAAAACTGTGAATAAAAAGAAAAAAATAGTCTTCAATAGTTTCTTATTGGTTTTATTGTCCATGTTGGCGAATCGAATTCCATTTGGAACATTGAAGGCATTATCTTTCTTACTGGAAACCAAATGGAACCATTCTTAAAAATCTATTATTTTTATTTCTTTAACCGATTACAAAAGTCAGCTTACATCTCTAAAATTATTCTTACTCCGTTCCAACCCTTATAAATAATTACCTCCTAGTAAAAGGGTGACTAAAACAATCCCCTTTAATTCGCAATTATATTGCACTCGTTCTAAATTACTCCGATTAAACCTTCCAAGCTCAGAGGGTTGCGGTATTTTCCACAATTTTTCTCCGAACAAAAATACTACATTCGGATTTTTTTCATTGTAAAACTAACTACTAGTAAGAAATAATGTCTAATAAGTTTTGTACATAAATATCTTAGTTTAAACGCTCTTATTGGAATGATGCTTCTTCATCAATATTTATTTTGTCGTATCATTTTGTGAAATCTGTAAATAAATTTCCATAAAATAAAATAGATGAAAAGCTGCTAGAAAACAACTGCATTAAATTGGAACAATATAATATTTTTGACTAGCAGTGATATCTAGCGGCGAGTAGCGCAAGCAGTGCATAAAGAAGTATTTATAGTTATTGCGAACGCCACTCCCATAAATCTTGGAGGGCGGGGCAATGAACTACCGAGGATTGTTCTGTTTCAAGGTAACGCCATAAAACATCATTACCGCATGCGAATAATGGATCTTAATAATCATCTTCAAAACGAAATAAAAGCATCTAATCAATTCTTATTTAATATTCAACCGGGCAATAAACCATAAAATGATTGTTTCAATGGTTATTTTACGACGGTGTTTATCTGTACTAAAATAACGCTCTCAATCACGAGACGTGGCGCGTGCCGGTTTGTGTCCCGGCTAATAAAGCAATCGGTTCGGTTATCGCCCGCTAGATGGGAGTGCAGGTTGTAACGCCAGTCGCTAACTGCGGTTTTATGGGGAACTAAAAATAAAGACTCCGCGGAGGTGGTTTGATGTTTACGACGCCATTTTCAGTTCGTATATCGTAAGGCGCACCGTAACCCAACACTCAGTAGCTTACAGCTTGTAGTACGGCGTATAGCGTATAGCTTATGTAGTCCCCACAGGGAGAGCGGACAGGAAAGTAAAATGATACATTTTGACGCTTTGTACTCTAGAGCTTTTGGAAACCTGAAGCTCTTTGATGTTTGTTGCTACTGTATTTAAGAACAGCGTGATGGGGTTATTTTTAAATCATCTAGTTTATTTACCTGACAAGCAAGAAACATATATTTTTTTTAAATAATTTGTTTGTTGTTTTAATATGATGCCGCATAGGTGTTTTGTTTGTCCGGAGCCGATGGAACGATAACAACCCCTTCTTTCTTAATTGTTAGTATCTGGGTAGTCAAGTCAGATCTAGTCACATTACATAGATTGAACAATGTCAGCTATGATTTGGTAGGTAGATTCGTTGATGTAGTAGATGGTCAATACAAATGTTTAATAGCAATATTTTCATTCTCAGTATTGGGTGCCACCGACTTTTCGTCAGTAAGTTCATAGAGTGCTAAAAAAGATCACATAACAATTCAGGAAATTACCCAGGCACGTAAATAAAAATAATTTGCTCCTTACATTGTACACACACAACTATGAATTTAACATGAAACTAACAATAAATTAATAACATTCTTTAAAAAAATACTCTATCAAAAATACATTGCATAAAAGAAACATATGACTTTGCAAAATTTTTTCATCACATTTCCTCTTTTGCTCTCAGCAGTTTGAATTGAATTTATTGGACAATATTATTATTAATTATAGGTACCAATCTCATGTTTAAATCTAAGCCCAAGAAATATTTTAATCAATTCTTTTTGAAGTTTTAAGTAAAAGCACTTTATCAGAACTATTTATATAATTTCGACAATTTTTTATATTTTTTTTTGGTCTTAAATTTTTGATCGTTGATATACAAATACTTAGCATTATCAAATTCAAAATAAAGCATCATCATCATCATCTCATCCCCTTATCCTAGGGTCGGGGACACATTGCAGCGACAAGGCTCCTCCATACGTCCCTGTCTTGTGCTGACTGTTCGGCCTCCGTCCATGGCAGTCCCATCTTCTCCTCACACAGTTTCTGGAGTTGCCTCACCCAGCTACGTCTGTGGCGTCCCACTGAACGTCTACCCTCTGAAATTCCAAAATAAAGCAAATCAATTATATTAAAAAATATGAAGGCTAGTTGCTATTTTTTAAATTCATTATTTTACCAAAAGCCACGGATTAAATCCGCAGAAGGTTTTTAATTTTTAATTGGTAGAAGACCTTTATTACTAGACAGAGATTAAAACAATGATAATCTTCCCAGATTTCGATAGAAAAACAAACATGCCTATAATAAGTTCCGATTTCGGTACTAAATTACTGTCCCAACCTCCAAAACTAAAGCTCTTCTTTTTCCGTCCCGTAGATTTCAGCCTCCTATAGTTAACCCGAAAATCTCGTGCTATTTGCTAATCTCATTTTTTTCCTTATCAAATTACCTTTCTTCAGACTTGATGATACAGTTTCTCCATCCGCCGTAGTAATAACGTGAAGTATGAAAGGCTCTACGTTTGCCCGTGATTTATCAACGTTATATTTTTTCATCGTTTACGTTGGAGCCGGGATTGCGTGACCCCATGCCGTAACGGAAAGCAAATTATGTTCGCCTGGACTGCGTTGGATATTCTAATAATATATTGCGTTGCCCAAAAAATATTTCAGAAAATTATTTCGGTTTGGTCCGAAGAAAATCACACGAAGATTTTAAAACCGTCAAAATGCGAGACTTTTAACAAGACCTTGTTTTAAAGAAATTGGTATATCAATGAAAAACAATTAAAATCCTTAAAAATTAAGACTTATTATTTTTTTTCCTTAAATTTTCCCAGCTACCTACCCTCTTAGTTAGATATTTTGTCGTAGCTATTAGTTGAAAAATAATTAATATATTTCTTCTTCAAACACAGCAAACTTATTTTGTGGCACCATTTTAATTCAAAATTAATTTATAATTAGTTAGTAAACCCTAAAGAAGTGAGCATAGCTCACGCAACATGTTGGTTTTGTAATGAATAAAAGTGATTACAACTAAGTATTTTATTAATTTTGAATTAATATATTGTTATACATCACAAAATTTTGACAAAACAACATTAATGCTTCAGATTTATTCTAGGACTGTTAATGTGCGTATTCCAAAGAGAAAAAAAATCATTCTAATGTAAGGTAATTTTCCAACAGTTGATTAATTTAATATACATGCAAAGCGCCTTTAGGTAAGCGCTACAACTCTGAAAATTAAACATATTTTTATATCTATTTTCAAACGCAAGCCTCAGCTAATACTTTTTTTTTCAATTTCATCAAACGGTTCCAATGTTTCGTACTCTGTACACACCGGCAATAAAGCTTTATAACAGCCTCCATAAAAACGCATAAAGCTTCACCCGAACTGGTGCAGATGTCGGTAAGGCTTCTTTACGATCTGCCAACAAAGTCCGTCATCCGAACCTTCAATAAAAATAATAATATTACCTGAACTAGGTAAGTAGATATTCAAAGAATTCTAAAAACCTTTTAAAGTAAGTTTACCTATCATAAAAAAGTTAAGTCACTCGAGGTCGTTCATTCATTGCGTAACCTATTGTAAGCTTTTTTAAATAACTCAAATAACTGCCTGAACAAAACGCATGGTGAATTCCAAAGCTAAAAAAGACCCGAGAGCTTTAATTTTATGACCACTTCGGAGTTACGTGGGAAGATTGAATAGATGCCCTCTTTCAAAAAAGCAAAGTTTTTTGCATTGTTGTCTTTGTTTTGCATATTTTATGGTAATGGGGGTTTGTTGTAAATGTTGTTTTGACAACATGCAACGTTATAACTGTTTGGGCTTTTATCGCGTAAGGATGTCGACTGTGTGTTTTTCGTTTCTTTCCGAGTGAATTTGTGCAAATGTTTAGTAACTTTGAAAATACTCGTACGTGAGTGTTAATTTTTCATAATGTGTTAAAAGTTAAAATATGTTTTTAAGGTCTACTTGATATTTTTATTTGTGCACCTGGTTGTTACTACCCGACTTTACTCTTGGGTTAACTCTTCTATACACCTAGACCAGCGTATAACATTTTTTTACAAAAATGTGGAAAAAAAATCTTTCTCTAGTAGGTACCTATTTTTTTTGTTTTAAATAAATTTGTCTCACAACTTTGTGTCACGTGATGAATATTATGATTAATGAAAAATAATGCATTGGCATATAAATTTCAGACAAAAAAACTTGGAAAATTGTTTTTTTTTTACATGAGCTCCACACAGGAGGCCCTGAGAAAAATAATGTTTTTGCTCATTGTTCCTGATGTTCATTGTTGGTGATTTCAACTATTTAAAAAAATATACCTATCATATGTATCGCTTTAGACTGAATAATAATATGTTGACAACACTATCAAATAATATATCTTAGCTTCTTCAATGGCTTTATTAACTCGCCAATATCATAAATTCTTTAAATTCATACCGGAAATAGTGATCAAAATTGCCGAGTATCCGATTGGTCCCATCTGAATTTCCGGCACTCCCAGGGCTGCCCAAAGCAGGCATTTCCCAATCCAACGATCAATGGAATTGCCGGAAAAAGTCGAGAAAACCCTCAGTTTCCCTAACCCTGACCCTTAAAGTGTAGACTTAGCCGAGATTCCCGATCGCAGGGGAGAGATATCGGATACGATGGGCAGTAAATAAACCCTTAGCGAGAACCTTTACCAAACAGATTTGGATGGAAGTTTATGTGACGTTTAATAGAGCGATCATTTCTACGCCATTTTTGCGATTTAAGGAAGTATTTTCTTTCAAAAAAAGCT
Source organism: Glyphotaelius pellucidus (assembly GCA_936435175.1). Classification (NCBI taxonomy): domain Eukaryota; kingdom Metazoa; phylum Arthropoda; class Insecta; order Trichoptera; family Limnephilidae; genus Glyphotaelius; species Glyphotaelius pellucidus. The sequence continues at coordinate 5,264,753 of OW386552.1, read as the reverse complement.
GCTTTACATTGACGGAATTACAGTTAAAATACATTGAAAAAGATACTCATCCTATATTTGTTTCCATGTTTGCGCGAGTATTAAATATTTTATTAACTAAAAATTTGTTTAAATTTTTTTTAATTTGCTTTTTTAAGAGTTCTTAGCTACTAAAGTACATTTATTATGTACGATAGGGATGAATCATTATTCTCAATATTTCCTCTAGCTATTTTAAGGCACCATTTTTATTTATTAAGATGCGGAAAATTACTAAAACTCTATCTGCTTACTGATACTTACGTGTTTAAAATTTTAGCCATTTGACTCAAATACTCAAATTATGTAATTATAAAACAATGAATAAAGAAAAATTAAAACAAAATAAACATTTACCAATCGGTATTGGTTGTTTATCACTTGTGAAAACATATTTATTAGTAAGGCCTTTGGTAAAGACCAAAATAAAATGTTACCTAATTTTATAATTCATTGTAAAGGGCTCCTTAAGATTTTATACTTAGGCAAAATTACTAGCATCTTACTTTTAAATAACGATCTCATTTTCCTTAATTTTCGTACATTTTTTATAAACTGTTTGTAACATTTAAGCCTTTAAAATAACATTTTACCCTCAACCCTGCTAAAGTAGTGCCTTCATTGAAGTTTAACACCGCCATCAAGCGACGATAAACGTAATAAAATCATCGGTGTAGCTCTTTGCTCGCGTGCCCTGTCTTTCGCCGCCGGTTAATAATGAAAAGCACAGCCATTCACAGCCTGTTGGGAAGGTCGTAAAAAAATTTAAAGGCCCACTCACAGATGGCGGCGGTGTCGCGTGCTGCGCAGGAAATGCCGAGGAAAACGCAGACGGAAATGAGGCTCGGCTCAAAAGGAAGGATCGATATTTTAACATTCAAATACAAATTTATTTACAAACCAAAACAACCTGACTTTTGCCTTTAGTCAAAAGCCCATTTTAAATGGAAATTTTATTGAAAATATACTTGAATTATTTTTATTAAAAAATTATTTTGTTTGATTTGTTATTTTTGAAGGGAAGATTTCATTTAAATTAATATGCCGGTAAAACAAGTGGATTTAAGCATTTATGTGGAAAAATAAATGTTTTATCAATTTTCGTTTAATTTTAAAGAATGGCAATGTTTAATTGTATTTTAATGATAATAATAATAATGTTTTGATCATTTCTATAGCAGCGTTTTCGTGAGAAAGTCAGTTCAATGATGGTTTACAACTTTATTAAAACAATTAATCTATGTCATATTACTTAGAATTACAACTTCGATTTTTTACTAGTGGTTTATAACTAAAATTGAAAAATAAGTGACTTACAATTAAAACTTCTAACCAGTGACATTAAACTATTACTGTATATGATTTATTTAGCTTTAAGAAGTGTCTTTGGACGGATAATGCTTTGTGGGTCTTTAATAATCAACAAACCATTTTTATTGTTGTCCACATTAAAATTCATTGCGAGAACTATTTGATTCAATAACACAAACAATCTCATGTCAATGAACATACATTGACGCGTTGATTACTTAATAAACTCTATATTCTTACTCCATATAAATAGCTTCCCAATTTGTCCATCAATATTTGAACAGCTGCCAAAAACTATAAATCATCTGTTTGCTCGTCAATATGATATTCTTATTTAATAAACACCCTTTCTGCTCATTTTCGTGGCTAAATAACTTAACTCGCCTGTATTGGCCCTTATTCGTGGTAAGCGGTAGCATTACACATACAGGCGTCTTTACGTTCGACTTTATAGGGGTATAAAAGTTACGAGTCTAGATAAGACCCATACGGCCACAAGACTTCAAGAAAAGCCCTCAGCAAACAAACACTCACCGAAAGACACAAACTCGCTGAAACTTATTAGAACTTTTGGAGTGTGCGAGTGTGTCATTTTCTGTGTGGTGTGTTTATTTTCCTGTCTGATTTTTGCTCTGTGGTGTTTGTGGGTCCATACAAAACGGGTAAGACGAAGTGGTTGCCTTTTATTGTTTGTAAATTGGCAATAAAATTATGGCGAGATTCACTGTTAACATAGGTCGTGATGTGAGAGTAACGACTTAATGTTCCACTCAGAGCGATGAAGGCGCGCTTAACAGTTCATTCTGTCGAACAAGTCATTTAGACACTCTTATTGCTATCTAAGTATGTAGTGAAAGCTTCATTGTTGGCTAAAAGCACAGAATATTGTTATATTGTTATTTTGAAAAATTCTTCTCGCATAAGGAACTTTGATGTTTTTACAATGACAATTTTTGAAGTCGGTAGATACCAATATATTTTCTCTGTTTTACTCGAAATTTTGTTATTTTTTTAAAGTTTTTATTTAGCCATATAGAGAGTATATTTTACTACAAGTGATAACATACTAAACCTTTAATTTTACATGTTTAAAGTACCTGTGTGTCGTGTCCACCAATATCATTGTAATTTTGTCTAAGATGAAAATGGTTTTTAATCCTTAATAATAATGCAGGAATAAGTATTACCGAAGGCGACGCATTACTAAGTAATGCAACAAAAGGTGTTATTGATTTGAAAATAAGATCGCTTAGTAATATTTTAGATGCTTTAATTAAATACTGCGAGTACAACACATATTTGCCTTTGAAATAATCGAGCATTTTCACAATATGGCTTGATTGTATTAAGTGAAAAAATAATATTTTTAGAAAATAATCGTAAAACATTTTAACAGTGCCTGAACTTCTCAAAATAAATTAAAATGCGCTCTTTGGCGATGATTTTTTCTCGAATAATTTTTTTCTTAAATCAAAAGAGGAGGTTGGTGTAAAATGGGAATTTAAACCTTTTCGCCATCTAAATAAGGAATGTTATATTTAGCGGCCTGATCCCGAATTTTACCCAACGCGTTGCATCGCCTTAGAAAAATATAAAAAATATAAAAAAATATTAAATAAGAAAAAAGCGTGTAGTGACGTGAAATAATTTAATTCAACAATGAGATAATTCTTGTTAGAATTTAAGGAAGCATTTCTGTTGTTGTTTGAGTCCCTGAGGTGAATTTTTACAAAACGGTGCTCTGCAAAGTATCCAATTATTTTTAAGTTGTTTTAACCTGAAAATTTTAAATTAATTATGCGAGTGCGAGAAACGAACCCATAATCTCCACATTAAAAGTCAAATTCTTTTATGATTAAGCAACGAAAATGCCTATACGTTTTGTAGGTGCCTACCTACGCAAAACATGGAATTATACTAGTTTAACGTTGAATTCATTCACCTACTAGATTCATGAGAAAATGTACAAACATTCGCTGAAATGGAACGATTGATGTCGATTTTATTCAAAGCTCAGACAAGTAGCCGAGAATATCAAACTGGCTATCAAATAATTTTACGGCATTATAAGTACGGCATATCTCATCCAATTGTAAAACATTTTACGCCGTAATCAATTACGGTGGTAGAACTTGTTTAATTTGGTCATTAAAATCGCATTTAATCATGTTTACGTACAAAACACCCATTCGGAATCAAAAGACGGGTCCCGACCACTTGGGAAGCCATTAAAATGCCGTGAAATGGCTGTCATCTTTTATTGACCTATTATTTTTACAGCTGACCATCATTGAGTCACGATTGAGTCGTAAAAACACATTTGAATGACTCGAAATAAAAATACAACGGAGTGTCTTTCTGGTAGTTAACACCCATTCTGTCATTTGGTTTCATTCATAAAGTCTGTCGATTGAAACCAGAATGAAATGGAGAAGAGATGGAATTCCGTACAGATAATAATATGGAAATAATTTTAGGGGTGACCAAATGCTCGGGAAAACGGCAAATATATTTTTTTTCCGTAGAAATAGATGAATCGTTACTTTCTAAAATTAATAGATACTAATAGTTGGTTATAGGCAATTGTTATTGATGAGTTTTTATGTTGCCGAACGTCCTCGAGGTACTGTTTTGCAAAACAGCGTGTTGCTGTTATACATACTGGGATTAAGCAGCCGCTACCCGAATTTCTACTGATTTTTTACATATCTCTCTTAAACATTTGAAGTTTTTAAGCTCCTGAAAAAATATAGGTATAAAATTTTTTAAGATAATATCTTTTCATCCCCCACGCCGAAACGCAAATTATATGAAATTCTTTCGATAGAAAATAATCGCAAAATATGCCCCAAAAATTATTTAGTTATTTTACGAGTTATAATATGAAAAAGTCACAGTGTTTTTTTAATGTTGTTTTATACAACCCCCGCAAGATTTTTGCTCTATTTAAACGAGTCGTGTTTTATTAAACATTTTCACAATTTTCGCTTCAATTTTATCGTTTTAAATGTAAGTGCGCTCTCTCCAACATTCGTAATTACATATCGCTTCATCTTCTTCTTTTGGAGCGGGGATGCGGCGCCTTAACAGTAAATATGAACCTACAATCTGAATTTACTCCTTCTTCTGGTGTTGTCTCCTGTCGGAGGTTGAATATCATCAGTAGAATCATTACCCTGTAAAATTGCATTCGTGCCAGTCGTGAAGTGTGTCTTTGATTTTCCATCACACTGCAAATAGAAAAAAATACTTGAAATATAAGTATCAACTATATGATAGCTTCAATAAAAGATTAAATGTTTGTAGTATAAAGAGGTTAATTTTATTGGTGCAGGTTAAAATGATTTTGATCTAGATAAATCCGCGTTGTTTAATGACTTGGAATTAGTATTTACAGGGAGCAACGCCGCAATAGCGATACGAACATGCAATAACATACGCCGTAAAACACTTGGTTCTATTACATCGACATAAAAGTCACCGAATGGAGATAGTTCCCCAAAACACAGAAAGCGTGGCCGGCCCGTTGAACTACCGATACTGCTACTCCACCTACTCGAACCAACATTCAACACCGTATTACTCTCACATTCTGCCACTCGGAGCAATAAACTTTCCGGCCGTAGCAAAATCGCATGGTAACTTTTACGGCCGAGTTTACGGCATTTTAATGTGGCCGTTTTATGACTTTATAAGTGGGGACCCTTAATTTTATGTTTATTACTGTTTATACGATTCCAGACGGTCCCCGCTACTACAAGTTTCGAGCGTTTTGTCTCACTTCGAGTATCCGACGGCGCGAGAAACTTATGGCACCGAATTGTAATGTAAATGACTCCGTACTGAAGTGATTCGATGACCTGCCGGAATCATTTCCCGAATCATGTTGAACACGGTGTCAATTTAAGTTTTTACGGCGGTTTTATTGTGCCGTTGATTTAATGATTTCCCCATTTTTACTGCGCGGCGCTTGCCGTGTGATTGTTTTATGATTTTAACGTCAATTTCTTATTTGAATGGACGTTTGTTATTCGAATTATGGTGGGCCAGTAATAATGGTACCTGCTAGTTTAATTTTATGGTTTAATTTATATTAATGCACATTTATAGACAATGCGCGTGCCGTACCTAAGCGCAGTCTATATTTCTTTGTATGTTAATGTTTTTAAGGGTGAAATTCATGAAAATAGTTCTTACCTAATTGGCCCTTTTTTATACCTAGATCAATTTATGTGAAATATCACATCACGTGCATTCAAGAAAAGCAAAAAAAAAACAATGTTCGTTGCTTTTTTAAGGTCGAAACTCTGCATTTATAATGATATATAGGTACCTATCTACATAAATAAATATATTATATACCTGCCTAAATATTTATTTTGCTTCCTCATCTGAAGCCTTTCAATTTAATAACTAGCTTGCATGCATTAAAGATATTAGTATAAATATCAGACATATATATCGCTGCGTTTGGTGATTCAGCAGTAGTGCCATCAACTGCGTGGCAGGCCGGATCGGGAGAGACAGGCTGAGAGAAATCTTTTGATCTAAATTGCAGTGGGAGGGTTGAATTCATACCTCTCCTACCTTTTCTAGAACAACCCTCCACAAAGCATCCCCAAAGATGACCTAGGTCCTTAGGCGGATTATTTCCCTCCAATGTGGAGCTTTCGTAAAAAAAAACAGTTAGGTAGGTACCTACTTTCTAGTGTACCTTACCTACCTACCTATCAGTGGCAGTCCGTGAGTTTTTAATGAGCTTGAGTGCTAAAATTGAAAAATACAACGTTATTGATGTTGTTGTTTTTTTTTTTCAAAAAATTTTTTTTTTAAAAATTTCAATTTTTTATATGAAGATCTTCAGATTCTTATGTGTGTGATTCTTCAGTATGTGCATGCGCCGCATTCACATACTGAAAGGTTTTCATATAAAAAATTGAAATTTTGAAAAAAAATTAAATTCATTTTCTGCAATGCAATCTTAGCACTCTAGCTCTCTGAAAACTCACGGATTGCCACTGCTACCTGTATAACTTTTACAGTTTCAATCAGTTAGATAGATTGGTACCTACTTTATTAAAACAATGAGAAATAAAACACTCCTGTGCACAGGTTTTCAATTAAATTATAACAGATGAAGTAGGAAGGCGGGTACAAAATATTTATTTTGCTCTGTGTGAATTTCATCTGAATCCATACATTTATTAGGCGAGTACTCTTAATGAATATCCACACCTGACACGGAATTAATTTATGCTAGCAAACCCCCTCTAATTAATTTCACGCGGCATAAGTTGTTTTAGTGCCTACCCGCCACAGAATGCAGAAGTTCTAGAATAATAGGAAGGTAGGTACCTAATCTTATTGTTTTATTTATTTACTTTGAAGCGCTGACTTCAACACTTCAAACCGGAAGGTTTATACCAATATTTAATTATTTTTAATTACATTACTACCTTTTAAAATTTGCATGCCGAAATATTTTTTAAAATGTTTTTAAATAGCTTAAAAACACTATTTATGGCTGATAGCTGACTTTTGCTCTTCGCTTTGCTTTTATGAACTAATTTAGCATTTTAGTAATACATAATACTAATAATGGATACTTTGTAAAGCGACGTTTTTTTATAAAAATCACCTCAAGGGTGCTTAATAATTTATTGGGAGTTCCTAGATTCAATCTTATCGTCTTTGTTATTTTTTTATTATTTGTTTATTTTTTATGTACTTCAGTGTAAAAATAAATTGATAAAAACATAGATACGTAAGTACCTATGTATATCTAGTATATTTTCGTATGAACCGGTGGATGCAATTTTTTGTCATAAGTTGTTTGTCTAGTTTGTAGTTTTTCTAGATTTTAGAAATATATTGTAGGTTTGTACAGCGCCCTTGAGGTGATTTTTCACAAAAACGGCATTATATAAATCATCCAAATATTATTATTATTATTACCTATGGAGCACAATTTTTGCTTCAGGTGATCCAATAGTCCAGGAAAAAATCGAAATCGGAATTCACGCCCCTTTCTGGGAGGAGTTTAAAAATTCTTGAGAAAAAGCTTTTGGAAAGGTTGGAAACGGTATTTGAGATTTTTTTTTAAATTTAACTTTTTAACGTTAACTCCTTTTTTACGTTTTGAATATTGTAATAACAAGAAAATTTAAAATTGATTTCACGGAACCAAGCGACGCGGAGCCTATAAGTCTATTCCGCGCTCCGGCCGGGGCCGAACTGAGAGAAAATTGGTGTGGCAAGCCAGTAGTCCTTGGATGGATGACATAAGGTTCACTTTGCTACATTAAACAATAAAACCGAAAAGGGGTTTATAAGTAGGAGAGTTTGCACTTGAAGGTGTTTTTTATAGATCTAATACTTTATTTTTTCTAGGCTTATTAAAAGACTTTTTAAAAAATGACCAATATTTTTAAGGGCCAAGATATGTTCTACATATGTATTTAATTGAAGCATCTATAAATACTTCTAAGCGATCAAATTTTCAAAACAAAAGTAGATGATTTTGTATGATTTTGCATTATTTCGCATGGCTTTATCTTCAGTTATTTGTATTCTGAGCATTTTTAAATCAAAAGTTATATCTAGATGTCTTGTTGGTCTATGGTACACTGTAAACTACTCTTTTGTATTTTTTTTAAATATTAAAAATGGTTACAAGAGGTAGATATCTACCTATCTATCTTGGTCTTTATGATTAATTATAACCAATACGTTTTTCAACAGCTTCTACAGATTGCAAAAATCTTTTTTGTATAAAACGGTTAAATAATTAAATTAGATGTATTGTCTCACAAGGTGAAATATCTCACGAATATTCGTACAAAATAAGTGTTTCGGCGATTCCCATGCAGATAAAATTCTTGGTAAGAGATTTACCCGGTCTTATTGTGTTTCTCATACGCACCACCTACCAAACTACCCTTGTCATTTTTTGACAGCTACACCGACGGCCATCTTTCTTTTCTAACCAATGATCTCATATCTCAAAGGTGATTGGACAATATCCACAATAACTACTATGTAGGTAACTTCTGGCAAAGAAAAATTGCCAGAAGATTTACTTGTTAAATAACCAACTAAATTGAAAAAAAAGAAACTAACTTATTAAATATTAAAAATAAATTAATAATATTATTGTCAAAACGGACACATCATTAAATGTAATATTATTGTTAAATCAGAAACCTTCTTACACTTTATTTCTATTATAACTATCACGTGAAAAATTCACTATATGTACCTTCCCATTAAACTTATGAAAAATATATAAGTATTGTTATTTTAATTTATGAATTATATTTTGTGTTGCTATCTAAGAACTTAATTAAATTTATTTAAAAATAAGAGTTTTCAGTGTACTTTAATACAGATAATATACCGTTTGATTACTATGTACTGTGTAGGTAGGTACCTACCTTCTTAACTAAAAATAAATCAACGGGTGGCTCCACGACAACTCAATAAAGTGGCATTTCAACACCCTTTGAAAAGTCATTGAAAGAGATGAAAAAAAAATAATAAAAAATAGCCCATAACCTAAATTAACGTAACCTATTTAACCATGTTTTTTTTCATCACTTTTAATGACGTTTCAAATGAGTGATGGATTATTTTTAAATTATTCTTCTTTATTCAATAAGTCAACTAAATTCAGTAAGGCCTTTCAGAATTTTACCACCAAAATATACGGCAGTAGCCATCTGCAAAAAATGATCAAGGTAGTTAGGTAATTAGGTAGATTCCCACTTATTTTTTCACTGTAAAATTAAAAGTAATAATGCCTCTATTTGTGCCTTTGGGATGGCAACGCTTTAGATAATAGTTCTTAGATATTAAAAATATATAATCTACCTACATGGTACTTACTTAGGTACTTACTTAAAGTATCTATCTTAGTCTACTTATAATTAGGTAGATGAACCAAATCGCTTCATTTCCGAAATGAGCGTTCTTTTTAAATTCCACACAAATAAATATAATATGAAAGCATTCTCCGAATTGGCCGGTGGCCATTTAATTTTCTTAATTAAGGATATTTGTCATTCTCCCGACACTTTGAATTACAAAAACAATATTCGGCTCCATCAACCTTCTGTTGGCTTCTTTAAATTAAATGTAGATATTTTTAAAAACCAGATTTCAGGCTTAAAACGCGTAAAAACTTGGCTAAAAATTATAAAATATTAATTAAATTTTCCCTTGGTTTATGATAATAGTAGATACTAAGTAGGCACTTCCCACCACCTCCCTCCTATCTACTCCCTATTGCACAAAAGTATTTTGAAAAAAAAAAATGTCTACCCGTAAAGATTAGGTACCTAACTAACTAACCATCACGCCGTTTCCCCGCAGGGGTAGGCAGAGAGGACGGACCGCCAAACAACTCGATCTTGGCACACACTCCTTGCTCCGTTCACATTCATACATCTTCTCATACATGCTCTTCTATTATTCTGACTCTTGACATCGCCCGACTCAAGTATCTGATTCACTTGGTCGTGCCATGTCTTCCTCGGGCGTCCCCGACTTCGTCTACCATTCACATTTGCGTCATATATTCTCCTTACACTCCTTTCCTCATTCATTCGTTCTACATGCCCAAACCATCTGAGCGTCCCTTTCTTAATCTTACTCATAACGCTTACATCAGCCTTGCATTCTTTGCGGATCTCCACATTTCTCACACGATCATACATGGTTTTACCACACATACGTCTCAGGGATCTCATTTCTACAGCATTCAGTCTACTTTCATCCAGGTACCTGTACGTAAATATTTAAAATGTAGGTGATTCTTATAAATTTTTAATTATTTATTTTTTTGTGAAATGTGTGTTTCACAAAGTTTACGTATTTTATATAGTTAATGAGCGACGTAATTGGGATACGTCATTATACTAAATCATCAAAATATATTTTAAGATTTCAAATCAGCAAGTCTTCAAAGCAGTGGGTTTCATTTTTAACATATTATCATGTCAGCCAATTTTCTTTTGCAATTTCTCGTAGAAGCCAAATTATTATCTAGGTATATACTTACGTGGGTACCTACCCACACTTATATAATTTTCTGCAACTGATTAATTGCTTAGATAATTTTTTTTGTTTACGTCTGTGCTTAGAAATGTTTTTTTGTAGGTAATCGTCTCACTATTTGAGTTGGCAATAAAACTAAACAATTTAAAATAGGTAGGCATGTATAAAATTAAATTGGCATTCTCTCCAGACAAGATAAAGTATGGCTTAAATGAGCGCACTCAATGTTGGCAAGTGAACATTTTTTCCACAGAAATAATATAAAATTACACAAAAAAGGACATCGCGGAATGAACATGATAGTTGTGGATGTTGGAGCGTTGGGAACAAATTGTGTTCCTAGCCCCGCTTCTCTCACTTCGTCATTCGTGCGAGAGCGAGAGAGATACCTCGCCAGAGATAGATAAATATATAGGCTAGAGGGAGACGGCTATAAGAAGCATGGCGTTATTTATGAGATGCACATTTGGGTTGAGCATTTTGGAATAAAAAAAATATGGGCCGTGGCACGGCTATAAAATCAACAACCGTTTTTAAATTCAGAATGTTTTGGTTTTTTAATGTAGCACTTTTTTATTAATTTGTGAGTGTGTGTAATTCATAAGGTTAATGTTGTTTTGACAGACATAAAGTTTAGTCTTGAATTTTATTTAAGTGAGAATATTATGAAACATTAATCTTGGGAGGTTAAACGTGGATTTACAGCGCCAAGAAAAGATATTAAAGCAAGAATGCAAGCAAACTTCACCTTCGTTAGTTTTGTATTTTTTGAAAATTATATTTGAAAATATAATTTTGTGAAAATTATATTCGCGCTAGCACTCAGTGTAGGAACAGTGTTATTAATATTATTATTTATAAAGCTACATTCAATAAAAAAAACTCACAATTTTCGTTTTAATTGGTGACCGAACAACTTAGAATCATGCAATTTTAATACCTCCTTTGAAAAATCATTAAAAGTGATGAAAATATGAGGTTATTATTTAAAAAAATAATTTATTATAACTTTTCAAACGGGCAAATATATGATTTGATAGAGCAGAAAAGTTATGCCTATTTTTGAGACACTTCACCCTAAACGGGCTCTATCTATACACCTGCTCTAAGCGCCAAGGCCTTACCCAGACGTAAGATAGTATATTTTATCTGCGACATTATTGTGTTTTAACAAAGACGTTTATTTAATAAAAAAAGCGAAAGTAAATTCACTGAATCTCCCTTGTTTAACAGACAAATTAACGCAAATTTTTTTTTGAAAAACATGGAGTAAAATCGTTAAAACCAAACTTATTTGTATTAGGTGTTTGAACTTAAAACACCCTGGACACTTAAACATTATTATTTATTTATTTTGGTAGGTGCGTAATATACCCAATAGGCAGACTATCTTTTGTCTATTTCATTGAATAGGTAGCTACTGCTCTAATTGTGAAATGTAGTGTTTTCCAATGACGACTCCATGCAGATTAGACTAAATCTAATGGTTGGGTGGCAGCAAGTTGCAACAAATACAAACATTTTAAATTTGTTTTAAGTGAAGCCTATTCTCTCCAACATTGTACCTTACATCTTGACAAACTACCACGCATCTTTCCTGAAATGTTTCCTAAGCCTCTTCCGAACCGGAGAACTTCGCCTCGACCAGAACTCATCACTATTCAGCGCGGGCCGTATTTTTTCACCTAAATCAAAATGGAAACTTCCAACTTTTAAAGCGGGGCTGAATTTTAAATCCGTACCCCTGCCTACCCCCTCCCGACCCCTGCTCTGTATGAGCGGTGAGTTATGGCGGCCAAATGGGGGTGTCTCCCCTACCCCTGCTTCGCCCCCCCTCACCAGCCAGCCCTACCTCCCCCCTCCTTCCCATTGGTCGCCGGGGGTGGGGGGCTCCCACCCCATGTGATCAATAAAAGTGCTTTATCTCTTTTTGGCACGTATCGAATGGGGTGAGACTTTTCTTGGCGTTATCACTTTAATGGAATTATAAGATTTTAATTCGAATGATCATCATTTGTACGAAAAAATATTTAAAAAACATTATTTTTGTTGCATTATTTCACCACAAGGGTAATTTGATCTCATAAATTAATCAAAATAAAATATACAACCCATTAATTTTCGGTAGGTAGCAGCCTATTCGTATTCTTTTTTTTAAAACCAAGTTATAATAGTTGTTGATATGAAACTTATTATAAAATAACGAACATACCTGTAGCTATTTTAAAAAAGAGAGTATTTTATGAAACAATTATTATATTTATGACACTTCGATGGACCTAAGTTCTAATTGTAACAGATTAATATAAATAATTATATAACTAATGACTGATTTAATACTAATCACCTTTTTTATTTGGGGGAGTGAGATATAACATATGTGGGTTTTAGGAAGCGGAGTGACAAAATTGTACGATATTTTTTTTTTTAATTTGCTGTGAAAAGGCATAGAATAAAGTGTTTATTCTATGTTTGTTGATATAGCAATTTCTTATCTCATTGTACAGATGTGGGTTAGGACTATATTTGCTATTCCTTCTGTCTTTTATTATTAATTTTGCTGTCACGAACCCCCACTAAAGCTGTTTTATTACGTAAATATTTTCATAATTTGCATAGTTTTTTTTGTAACTTCTTTAGTGTTAAAAAATACTAACCGATTCCAAGTGTTATGCGTAAATTACCGTAAAAAATACGTACTTTGCTACAGTATTCTTTTATAAAGCATGAACTCACAAAAGATTGAGAATATCTTAAAAATTCTAGATTCACCTTATTAAGAAGAAAACCAAAAAAGTAACCGTCTTTAAAACGTGACATAAAAGAAATATTCTTCTGAAAGCTTCTTTTGACCATCCTCATTGTTGAAAAAACTAACTAACCTTTTCATATAAAAATAACTTCTCTCTTCATAGCAGGGTGCGTTACTTTCTTTATAATTTCGTGATTTATGACTTCTTTAAAAGTAAAGTATAATACCTCCATTTGCTGTTCTTTTTTTAGTTTTTTACGAAACATGATACACCGTCCAAAGAAGCCTAGGAGTATTACAACACAAAAGTTTTTTTCCCGACCCCGTATGCCGTTTTAGAAATAGAGTTGGTTATACAGTTAGTGGGAGCCCATTTAAGTGGGAGGAACCTGCCGATTTTTGTTTCAAAGAAAACCTTTTTATACTTTCATATAGCCTTACTTATACCTCCTGAGTTTAATGCAAAAATGTACAGATGTTATATTGAAGATATTATTTGAATGGTGTTATTTAAAATAACATTAATTTCGTCACATTTTCAGGTAACCTTAAAAACAAAATTAGAAAAAAATTGTACTTGGGTATTTGAGAGAACAATTGATTAACTAAACGACAAAGGTTTTGTTAAATACCTAGTTTATCCATTGTTAAATTTCTTTGTTGGAATTAGAAACATTACTGGTCGGTATTTAGTCAGTTATACCAATCACACATACAGAGCCAGAACCTGATAGTTATAAGTTTTTTTTTATGTGAATACCTCATAGAGTCTCAGCTGTTCCCGTCTGGAGCCAGTGAGACTTTGATATACCCAATTGGGGTATGTTGTGAGGCTGAAGGTCGTAGGGAGGGGAAGGAGATGGGTAAGATGAAGGTTGGGAAGTACCTGGCTATTCAGATCTGGTCACTAAACACGGCTAAAGCCATTTTAAGCAATTTCTCAATTCTGAATAGTGGTCTTACACCAGGGTGTTACTAAGAGTATTTTTATTATTATAGAGTATGTATTATTTTTAATGAATTAATTGTGAAATCACACAAATTAATTAAATAACATTTATTTGCCATGCCGGGATTCGATCCCGCGACATTCTGATTGCGAGTCAAGAGCCTTACCTCTAGAATAAGCCGGTCGTCGAATGAAATGTAGTCTGAAGACATTACCTAAGTATCCAGTCACCCAAATCAAAAAACAACATGCGGTAAATTTAAAACTAAATTTTATTGTAATTTTTCTCATTGTCTTCTTTGGTTTATCGCTCCCCGGAGAAGGGGGTGAATTAAGGCAGTCATCGCTCACGCATTTTTGGCCGGGGCTGCTTATTCATATTTTATTGGAAGGATCTCCGACGCGAAATAATAAAGTAATTAGCAAACGAATATGGCGCGAAAGTCTACACCGAGCAATATTACACTGGGTCGGGGGAGGGCGGGGGTGGTATAACGGAGAAGGGGTAGAAAGGGGATACCTAGGGGGAGGTGGGGGCTCGTTAAAATTTGATAGGAACAACGTTAATTGGACAACGGAAGCCGCTGGCGTGATAGCTGAAGTGGTGACAAATTCGCGACACCGTTGTTATTGCGGAAGGGTAATTTTCTAAATTAAATATCACACACGCGATAGCTAATAAACTTTAACCTTTCTAACCGTTAAGGAGGAGTTTTCATGTTGTAATATTTTCCATTTTGATTTATTCATAATCTATGCTCTTGTAGATTACGTTTATCTTGGCAGGTGTGTGATTTAGATGAAATATTTAAACAATTTTGTTTTTTATCTCGTTTAGTGTCTCGTTTTATATATTAAATAAGTTATAAAATGACGTCGGGAAGCGTAATGGTCCCGTACATTAGTATGACATTTTTAATTTCCTACTAGTATTCAAGAAAACATATTTTTTGTTTATTTCACTACAAGTTTTTCTGCCTTATAATTAATTGATTTGGTGGTGTTTCGTAATCTGAGTATTGCATATTCATACACTCAACTCAAATTAATTTTTTTTAGAGATGTATGACTAATCAACTGGACGATTCATTTGTATTAATATTCCTTTTCAGGTAATGTAAAAAAATCAAATCCATTAATTTTACAGAACTGAAATACATTTTTTAACATTTATGCCAAATATTTTTTTTTACTAAAAAATATCCAAATGCTACCATTTTAATGTTTAAAATCGTGAACATATTTACCTACCTAATCGACATTTTAATTTTAGTCCAAAACATCAATTTTGTTGGAAAAAAGGGTAGGCATTGACAGGCAATTTTGATTGAGTATTTTTTTTTGTAAACCTTGTGAATCGCCTTGAATAACTGATCAATGGCATCGCGTAAATCAACAAATTAGTTTTTATTATTTATACACAGATTAGTAAGAAGATAAATTATTTGAACAACAAATCTACCTAGTCACCTAATAGCATTTCAAATATTAGTATAATTCCAATATATTTTCGGATGTCCTTGACAAGTGCTTGAATTTCATGTTTGCACTTCGGTGATATTTTGTTTTTAACCTTTTCATGATAAAAATTAATTAAAGTAAATATAACCGTTTCCATATTTTGCGTGTTTCTCTATTGACATAGTTACTCAACATAATCCCAAAGCTGCGTTGTAATTTTTACAAATTAAAATCTATTGTTGACAGACCGAAAATTGTCCAGCCAAGGATCGTTCGCAAACATTTGTCAGAGGTTTTTTTTAATATTTAAAAACAAAATAAATAACGTCGGGCTTAGGCAAACACTTGAATTATGTTTAATTTGAATAAACACACAAATAAAAAGCAATTATTTTTCTCTGCCAGCGCCCGTACCAACATCGTCTGTTTAATGAGAGAAAAAAATATTTATTTGTTCTCGTTGTTTCTCCCCGAGCCGGGTTAGCTCGCGCCAACTTGGGTGGGGCGTCCCCCGCCGCCCACCTTTCTTCTTACCTATTAAAATGCAAATTTGGCCACATAATTAAAAACGCGTGTGTAATGTTGGGCGCGCGGGGCGGCGGGCGTCACGGCTCGCGGGGACGCTATCTCGGCTCGCCAAATAAACCGGATGAAACAAATGTGCCAAAAATAAAACTAATCGCAGAGCGCCACATGTGACTTGTTAGCGTCTTGTTTAAAACATGGCGGCGTTCTTTCCTATTGTTTTAAAACTGCACTAACATGTTGTTTTTTCATTGAGTTATATTACATTAATCCAATATCCAGTATTTACTTATTTATTATGCATTTCCTGTAGGTACGTTTTACACCTCTGAAGGTACGTGTAGCTTCCTACCTTATTTTTTAATGAATTATTAGTCATGTTTGGCAGATTGAAATGTAGGTTAGGTATAAAAATAAAAATAAAAATTACTCAGCAGCGCCTTTTTTTGGGCTTAAAAATAACGATGAATTTTTTTTAAAGCTATCAAACCAAAAATATAGATTTGATAACCGCAAAAATGCATATATCGTAATTTTAAATTATTGTTTAAAATATGGTGGAGTTCTTCGCAATTGTTTTAAAACTGCACTAAATAGTTATTTCTTCAAACACAGCAAACTTATTTTGTGGCACCATTTTAATTCAAAATTAATAAAATACTTAGTTATTAACACTTTTATTGTTTACAAAACCGACATAAGTGGTAAAAACTAGTTTAAAATTAAATTAGTTTTTACCTCAAAAAAAAAATTGTGGCAAAAATTAGTTTTTACCACTTATGTTGGTTTTGTAAACAATAAAAGTGGTAAAATCTAAGTAACTTATTAATTTTGAAATAGTTATTTGTTCATTGTGGTATATTACGCTAATCCGATATCAGTGGGGCCTTTTTTGGGCTTCAATTTTTTTTAAACTAGGTTATAAACTAAATCCATAAATTTTATAACCGTAAAAATGCACGTATCATTTTGTATTATGATTCTTCAGAGTTTGTAAAAAGGTTTGAACATGTTTTTGACAGACTTACAACCATAAAATGTTTTAGCAACTGAGCACAATAAACATGTTTTTTTTAAATTTTATTTTATTTTTATTTCTTTTTATTTATTTAATATAGATACATAAGTGTACAGTGGTGTTGTATAAATTACATATCGGTACAGAAATTATTTAAAATTGCAATCTCACCAAAGAAGAAGAAGATTTAATTGAATTAAATAACTAATTTTGTGAACAAAAATGTTGACGTATCTATGTACCTACATTTCCCTTCCTCCATCCAATCTACTATCCATGTACTTATCCTCTGAGACAAAGTGTGTTGTCAATATTACCTACATGTGACATTTGGAATAATAACTCAAGAAAAAATCAGTCTATTGAAATAACCTGTGCAATGATCAACTGATCTCTCAGTGTGTGTAATTGGAGTCAAAATAAAAAATTTAAAAAAACTGTGAGTTAACATTTAATTGATGTCTTGGTGCGCCTATGCGAATCTATTATGGAAACTTGTGCAGTGATAAGCCCAGTGATCCTGGGTGACATAATATTTAAAATTCACTCCTTGTCCTCAGAATTACTAACTTGTTCTCTTGAATAAGTCTGAAAATAAAATAATACCACAATACAATATTTTAACAGCTGAAACGGAATTGCGGCAAGAATCCAATCAGGGAATAAAATAAGATAAAATAATGTCGGAAGTTACGCAATATGTATGCAGATATATCTAGACACATAATGCTTACACCCCCTCCATCTTGTGTATGGAGTTGTAAGGTGACGGGCCTAATACACACCGCCCCGCTCAGCATGTGACGCTCCTTCACACACTGAACGCGCGGTCCAGGGCGCCGCGGTGCACGCCACCATTCTAAGCGGGCACAAGAGGAAAGTTTGGTCATGGGTAATGGTTTTACGAGTATCGGGGGTGAAATAAAGAAAATGAAAAACATTTTATATTATTCTTGTTGTGTTGTCTCCTCTGCAGTCGGGAACTGCGTATATCTTATTATTTATAACACTTATCTCTACATTGCGCTTCTCAAACTTCTTTAAACTTGATAAGTATTAAATAATATTCACACCTATCTAAAACAGTCACGTAAAATTCTTAATGAATTGTGTGCTTTCTTACATATCACGAATCCAGCGGACTATATACGCAATTGTAACTTTTGCAATTTTAGATTATCGCAACTTTTTTGTAAAAGTCGTAGTGATCTGAAATTTCGTTATATATCTTTATTTTTTTTTTGTTAAACTGTAAATTTAAATTAAAATCTTTTTATGTTCCTGAGATAGGGTATTAAGTTGTTTTTACGAACTTAATAGGTGACCTGGGTACAATCCCTGTAATTGTAAGGAAATGATCCAAGGAAAAAATGTATTCAAATTAATTATTGGGTGCATGTTGTCTTTGTTACTGAATGTTCATCGCAAATAGGTTAGATTGCAAATAGGTTAGATTTCCCTAGTTTTAGATACGTTGTTTTTGCTTCTTGTCTCGGCAGATGTAACAACACTGCGGGGTACCGAGCTTTTCATACAAAATATACGAAAGCACAATTGTGCCTACACCGCCGGTGACTGTTTTAAAATTATGCAGCTGGAAGAATTAAAAAAAAAAACTAGGCTTTTTCACTTAAAGCAAAACATTTTTTGTTCAAGCTTAAGTGAAAAAAAAACATATAACATAATCACACTAAATTGACCAAAATTTTACGTATATTTAATTTTAATTATTACCTTGGTCGCAATCATGGGGACAAATATATTTTTCTACTGACTAATTTCGGAAACCATTTTTTTTAATATTCCAAGTGTAGTAATAAAGTTGTCAGAATGTTTATCAATTATCTGCAAAAATTGGAGGAAAACCATGTTCGTGTTCGTGTTCGTGCGTACAGATCTGTTCCTAAGTTAAAACCAGTTTGTGTTCCGAATGCCATGATAAAATAACAGTTGCGGGTTCTACTGCTGGCGCATTTCAGAGAACAAAACAGTGCTGTTAATGAATACAAGAGACTCGCACACAGAATAGCTATTAACTTGAAACCAGTTTTGTGTTCCGAATATAAAAATTAAACTCCATTTGCGGATTCATTTGCTGAAGTATTTTGTAGGAATCCAAGTTCACTGGGAGTTATGTTCTGAGTTAAATAAAATTTGGAGGAAAATTATTCGCTTGTTCCGCGTGTAACAGTGTTTTTCGCTTCTGGACTAGTATTCTTTAGAAATTAGTCTTGCGTTTCATAAGAAATCATAAAATATGCACATTTTTTAAGAAAACCATTCCCGTGTTCTGAGTGACTCGTTCAAAATGCAAAATGAGCTGGCAACACTGATGCTGATTGAGTCAAAGTTCAGGTATGTTTTTAGGTTTTCACGGCCAAAAAGTATTTTTGTTATTGTTTTTGGGGTGTTATGCCGTGTTTCGCTAACTCCTTCTTTAGCCAACGTTTCGGACAGCGTTACAGTGTTCATCATCATGCCCCTCATCTGCCCTGATGATGGACACTGTAACGCTGTCCGAAACGTTGGCTAAAGAAGGAGTTAGCGAAACACGGCATAACACCCCAAAAACGATAACAAAAAAAGAGTCAAAGTTCGTTCGGTGGATCCATCTCATATACGAGTATCTGTTTGAATGGAGGTGAAATTGGAGTTGGTTTCTAAACCACTTGTATACACTTATCTTTCAACCTTAAAATACTTATATAATTGTTGTAAACCTGATTAAATGGAAACCTTAACAATGCTTCTCAGGTAACTGGGAGTTAAGTGAAAATAAAACAAAATATTTTATTTATGGCTTTAGTAATATTAATTTATGTCCCATTAAATAGTTTGACAACCACGGCGTTCGGATACGACACAGTTGGTATGTTCGCCATGTACCAAGTCACAACTTCGCGGAACAAACTTATATTGTCTTTTAGATTGTCCCTCGTATGTCAGCGCAGAGCGAAAAGGAATCGAAAAACTAAAATAACTACAAGGGGGAGACGGGGAAAAAGTTTCTGATTAGCAAACAAACACCCCAACACAAGACACAACATGTTTCTGTCGAGGTTACTAATAAACTGCACGACCTGTGAGAATCTACCCAATCTAGGAATATTTTAATTTCATTTCTGAAAATTTGAAATGCTTTAAAATATCATAAAAGATATAAAGTTGTTACCTACCGCAACCGGCGGGAATCCAGTGACTGCTCTAACCCACTGCGCTTTCGAAGCAACATTTAGAGCAATCTTTGTCAGATAATAACTACACATTTTATTTTTGTTTATTTGTATGTAACCTATGTTCATTAGAGACCCCAAGCTTTATTTATTGAAATCAAGCCAAAGCTAATCAAAAATTGCAGATAGACACCGTTATTATGGGGTTGAAAAAAATGTTTAAATAATTTTTGGTGCAACTGAATATTACTTTGTGTACCTAAATTAAGACCGAGCCTACTTTTTTCACTTTAATTCGCGAGATGATTATTTTCATGCCCTGTTTTTAGAGCATTCATTAAATATCAAGTGTATAAGTGTTGTAGCGTAGTGAAGTTCTGATTTATAACAAGAGATGTCATTCGTTTACTAAAGTGTCTAGTTTAGACTTATCTTACTTATATTAAGGGGATCCAATAGTCCAGGGAAAAATCTAAATCGGAATTCACCCCCCTTTGTGGGAGGAGTTTAAAAATACTTGAGAAAAAGCTTTTGGAAAGGTTGGAAAAGGTATTCGAGAAATTTTTTTTACATGTTGATTTTGTAAAGGCCTGTAAAAAACCTTAATTCCTTTTTTACGCATTGTTTATACTAATAAAACGCAAAATTAAAATTGATTTCACGGAACCAAGCGACGTGGAGACTATACGTCTGTTCCCCGCTCCGTTCGAGGCAGTTCTGAAAGAAAGTGGGGTGTGGCAAACCAGTAGTCCTTGTGTAGACGACATAAGGGTCATTTTGAAAATCCAAATTCGTCGACTGCCGGCCGTATTGTGAAATAACAACGCGAATATGCATATTTTATTTTATTTTTTTAATATTGGGCGTAAGTATAATTTTTTTTGCGGTTATCATAACAGAAACTAAATTTGCTACAGTAAACAATAAAACCATTTCCGAAAAGGGGTTTATAAGTAGGAGAGTTTGCACTTGAAAGTGTTTTTTTATAGACCTAATACTTTATTTTTTTCTAGGCTTATTAAAAGGCTTATAAAAAAATGACCGATATTTTTAAGGGCCAAGATATTTTCTACACGTAGTATTTAATTGAAGCATCTATAATACTTCAAAGCCATCAAATTTTCAAAACAAAAATGCATGATTTTGTATGATTTTACATTATTACGCATGGCTTCATCTTAATGTGCCCTGTGTGTAAATTAATATCTAAATCATTTCATATCCAAACTTAAACTTTCTAAAAAAACTGGGTAGGTATAACTGAAGTAACCTGCCGGGTAGTATTTTTTTCTGTGTTTGTTTCTAAATACGTAATTACATTCAGTTTAGGAAATCATACCTGTTTGAAGAGCGCCTTTGAGGTAATTTTCGCAAAAAAAAATTGTATAAATAATTAATTAAGTTAATGAAAACAAATAACTTTGTGTATCAACATGTTGATATTGTTAATTAAATAGTGGTGTACACAAAGTTATTTGTTTTTATTAAATTAATAATGACGCCACAAAGTGAATTTGTGAATTTTGAAGAAATAATTAATTAAGTACTATTATTATTATCATTAAAATAATTAACAAAGATTTTAGTTGTGATTCCAAATATTTCAGCAGCAAACATCTCACAACATTCTGTTTCCTACTACCCTGTTTCCCTTGCTCCCCAAGGATCCCGGCTCCCGGCTTCTAATCTCGTGTCTTGAGATAATAAGCAATAAATATCCCGGGATACGTCATCCCGGGAGAACGCCGAAGACAACAGTGCCCGGCTGCCTGGGTTCCCGGGTTCGGAGCAGATTGAATTTGCCTTAACAATAGACACCAATTTGTTCGGCCTTTTCCACTGGACGAATTTTTCGTTCGTGCAAGAGGATAAACACCATATTTTTACTTTTCTTTCGCCTCATTTTTTTCCTACGGTTAATACAACGAAGGATCTGACTGATTTATTCGACGGTTGCACGCGTGTTTTTTTCGCATCAGATTTAATGGATTGCTTCGTATTACCTGAATGTCTTTTTCGTGTTGGGTATGATTAATCATAGTTCAGCTATGAGGATTCCTTAGGTAAAACAAAATAAAAGAATTTGAACCGAAAAAGTTTTATCATATTTTTATTTTATTTATTAAGGTGGCCTTAATTTTTCATGCTATCCAAAGAAGGAAAGCTAGCAGTCCACAATGAAGAGCTGGTACCTATCCTGATATATGGCAGTGAAACGTGAAACTAGCGGAGGAAGGATATAAGTAGAGTGGAAGATACTCTTAGTATCGCCCTGGTATAAGACCACCATTCAGAATTGAAAAGTTGCTTGAAATGGCTTTGGCCGTGTTTGGTGACCAGATCTGAATAGCCAGGTACTTCCCACCTTCCTCTTCCCCATCTCCTTCTCCTCCCCACTGTCTTCAGCCTCACAACATACCCCATTTGGGGATGCCATAGTCTCACTGGCTCCAGACGGGAGCAGTTGGGACTCTTGTGCGGTATTCATATAAAAAAAAAAAAAGTAGACCGAATGCTTGAAACGTTTTTTGTGGTAAAGCCATGTATGATCGTGTGAGAAATGGTGATATAAGCGTAATGAATAAGATTAAAAAAGGGACGAGTAGAAGATGATTTGGGCATGTGGAGCAAACGAATGAAGAAAATAATGGAAGGAGAATATATGACGCAAATGTGTATGGTAGAATAAGACGGGCACGATCAAGTGAATCAGATACTTGAGTCGCGCTAAGTCAAGAGTCAGAATAATTGAAGAGTATGTATGAGACGATGTATGAATGTGAATGAGGCAAGGAGTGTGTGCCAAGACCGAGCTGTTTTGCGGTTCGTCCTCTCTGCCTACTCCTGCAGTGAAACAGTGTGTTGGTTAGTTAGTTAGTCATTTCATGCTTATTGTAGCTTCCAGAAATAAACCTAATACAGGTGATAAAATATATATTTTTAAATTTAATTAAACTTAAAAATGATAATTTTATTATCAAGTTCTACAAATATTTTAGTATATATTTTTGTTACAGCAGTTTCTGTTTACATGACCATTTTCATACTGTTGTTAATCCAATGTTAGACGACCTATTTAAATACGATTTTTAATGTCAATTTTTAACCGGTAATATTGATTTATTACCGGTTAAAACAATTTGCTGATACACTAATTGAGAGTACATTATGTGAACTTGATAAAAAAATTATCAATTTTAATTCTAATTAAATTTTAAAAAAATGGAGTTATACTAATTAAACACAAAAACAATGATAAAAAATATTATTACTGATATATATATATATATATGCACCTACTTCAGGTGTTTATATTTATATTTTTGTTTGTTTAAAAGTTAAGTATTGATTTGAACTGATCAGCGATGTCAGATCTTCAAACAGTCCCTGGAGTTACCAGTTCCATGTTCAGATATTGAGTCTTCACCATAACTCGATGCGAACACGAGATAATTCTGTGGGGATTTAAATCATTTATTTATTTATTACCTCGCCCGTCCAGTCGTATGTAAATAAAGATTTATCAGTAAGGTGTAAACCTGTAGAAAGGGAGAGCATTATTTTACAAAGTTGATTTAAATCGAATTTATGATTGTGGATCGATTATGGGCTCTACGGCCCCTGTCTGGTTCAATTTTATTTTAATCACTAAAGGATTTGTTTATTTCCGAAATCTTTTGGTGGTAATCATTGGGGAGAATTTTTTAACTTTGTGATGTGATTATAAGGCTTAAATTTTGTTGAAAATTGCTGAAACGTATAAGCTCTGTAGGAAAATATTTTGAACTCTCTGTTCTCATGTTATACTATTATAAATGCGAAACTGCGTTAGTTTGTTTTTACGCTTTCACGCATAAACCAATAAACCGATTTTAAAAATTCTTTCACTAATAGAAAGTAAAAATTCTTTCACTAGAATAAATAATAATAAATACATTATTTTTTTTTTTTTTTACATGAGCTCCACACAGGAGGAAAATCATTTCCCTCAGGGCCTATGTCATCTTTGGGGATGCTGTGTGGAGTTTTTTTAAGGAAAAGGGGGAAAGGAGTGGGAAGGAAAAGGGTTTAAGGGGTGGGTAGGAATCTGGGGTTCAGTGAGTCCTGGTCATCCGCCTCCAAGACCTAGGCAAACCTCACCCCATGAACCCGGGGTATGCGAGTAATTTAGGCTGTATATAATGGTAAGCTCTGGCGTTGTGAAATTATAAATATTAATATATTATATTTAGTATACGTTTTCTGTCGCTAACAAAAGCGAGTTATTGCTAACGTCAGAAAACAAATCGTTGCCGTGGAAACGATGTTGATGTATTTGAATAAAAATAAATTTCCAAAATTTTTGTACGCGCATAACTTCCGAACGACTGCACCAAATTGGATAATTCTCTTTTTCTTTGAGCTATGGCATTATGAAATTAAGGTGGCACGCGAGCTGTTTGAAAACTGAATTTAACTGGAATGAATGTATGGAATGCGGGAGGGGGAGGGGGAAGGGGGGATAATTGATATTAAGTGAATTATTATTGAAGTGTAAGCACTACAGTAATTTCCCCCCAATTCCATGCGAGCGAAGCGACGGGTAAAAGCTAGTTTTATTATAAAATTAAAAATCAACAACACAGATTTTAAAAAAAATAAATAAATACTTGCTGCATTCGAAAGACAAGACTACATTTTACCGTAACAAATACAAATTTCGGTCAACGAAACTTTAGATGAACGAGACTGTGCAACATTCTTCCAAATAGAATAAAAAAATGTGAATTACAAACCATTAAGGACAAATACTTAAAATTTTTGATCAAAAGTAATGATAGAGCGTTTACCGGTGCTTTCACCCGAATTCAAAATTATTAATGCAACCAAACTATTGACTGAATATATTTTAAAACGAGTTTAAGTATGTTCATATTATAAATTAACTTGCAAAATTGTTGCTGCAACTAGTGAGGCGGATTATGAGAAGCCACAACTCATAACTATAAATTTGCTTTCTTTAAATATCACTGACTGTTTACGTGTACATTATTTTCTGTTGTTAACTTTTTGTACTTTTCTAATTAATAAACCAAGGTTACTATTAACTGAATATGTAATTTTAATTAAAGATGGAAATTTCTTTCAATAGTTAAAGATATCAAACGTTCTTACAAATGTAAAACCACGATAAATTATAGTATTGTATTACATAAAGTAGAAAAATTGTTAAATCTTAAATATTGTTTAATTCCCAAATAAAACATTGTTGGTAGTAAGTACCTACTCTGTACATATTAAGTTAATGTATAGGCTTCACAAAGAACTCTTTATTTATATTTTCCAAAAAATTAACGAAAAAAAAATCGGACAGTAGAGTAGGTTGTAATGTTACTTTGCGAAAGTTTAGGTTACACGAAAGTATTTATTTTCGGAAACATTATTATCTTCAAAAGCAAATGTATTTTCTTCAATAGCGAATGTATTTGCTTTGGCAAGTAGGAAGGAACATTAATTACGCCTGATATTACTCAACAGTTGAGTGGGGAGTACATTTTGCCTTTGGAATGCGTCGCCGTCTGGCTAAATTTAAAACTAATTCAAGGAACGCATTTCAAAGGGGAGGTTTAATAGATGTTTCGTGCTCGCAGAGATTTGTACAAATACTTGTATGGAAACGTCTCCGACTTAACTGTTAACGTTTGGAAGGAATTCCTTTGCAACATTCCTTAAAACACTTAGTAATATCCCATCTACTTAAATAAATTGTGCATTTCTTATTTCGTATTCATGTGTACCCTCTCGTGTGCGAGAAACAAACAAAAAAAACATTATCATCACTATTTCATAACTCAATGTATTAAGCCGTGTAAAATGTTTTAAAGGATTCTTACCAGTCCAAAAATGTAACAAAACACAAAAGTAATAAATAGTTCATTGTTATAAATGAAACATATTTATAATTAATTGTCCAGTTTTCCCATACTGGTTAGTACTGTGAGTACTATACGGATCGCAATACTCATCCTGTTGTTCTTATTAATGATAATTAATTGACTGAGGGTAGCAAAGTTCTATTTTAACTCGACCATTTTGCATTTCGGCTATCTGTATCTTTGTTTGAGTGATTGGTTTTCGTTTAAAGATGATAGCCATTTTAATGGTCCAGTAAAGATTATTTTATCAAGTGTGAAATTGTCGTGTTTATTTGGTCGTTTGAAAAAAATTGTCAATGGGATGGTAACGTTTATTTGAACAAATTTTGTATTTCGGTTTTGAAATTTTATAAATATTACTTAAAATACACATATGACAATGCATACAGTATAATTAAGTATGTAGGTATTTAAGTACCTACTTAGAAATCTCATGACTTGAGAGGGAATTTTGGTTTTTGATTTATTAAAATAAGTAAAAATTAGGAACATACTTTTTGGACACGAGGTTATTTAGGTACCGATATTGTTCAAATAATTACAATCTATACTCGACTAACTTACGTGGCACATTTTAGTGAAAAATCGCGTCAAGGGCACTGACAAAAAAAAATAGGTAGGCAACTGAAAACTTTTGTTAAAATTACAAAATAGAAAAAAACTAGAGGGACAAGAATTTTTTTTTGTCGATCGTCACAAAGTTTATCTCGTAATATAACGTTTAGTAGAAAACCTGTTTAAAAGACTCACTAAAAACTGAGATAAGGTACATTGAAGAATCAAAGAAATTGACTTAATAAAATTCAAAGATTATTGATTATATATTGCTTGTTCTAATTTTTCTAACCTCTTGTAAAGAAATTTAAAAAATTACATAGATTTATTTTTTATCTTTCAATTAGATATGTACTTATTTCATTAGGTGTGTTGGTTAAGTTTCATCATTGTTCTCCGAAAATACATTACACTTCCCTTACACATCGGTTAGCTAAACTTTTTCACTTTTCCTTTCACCACAAACTTCTTTCAGATCGTCTCCTGCCTAAATTCCACAACCTGAGTGATGTCCCTTATTGGCTGATTGATGCGCCGCTTTTCAGCCATTGGCTGCTGCGAGCCCCTTTCTATTCCGACATTTTAATTTCAAACGACAGGTGTCGCAGGTCATATACTGTCACTGCTTAAAATAAATGAAAAAGGATGCACATTATACTGAAAGACCATAAAATGTTTAGATTTTGATTAAAAAACATTGTTTGTTAGCACTATTAGTTTTTATTAGAATTTTTTAGAGGTAGGTAAATTAGTTTTTCTTTAGTTTAGGTTATTTACCTATCCAATACGATTTTAGTTTCCTGAAGAGAAACTCTGTCTTTGATACTTCAAAACATTTGCAAATAATTATAGTGATTTATTTTTGGGGTATTTCGCCGTGCTGCACGACCTTCTTTTTTATCCAATGTTTTGAACAGGGTTACAGTGTCCATCATCAGGGCAGATGCGCAATCGAAAGTGGTAAAGTGTGTTCTTATGTAGGTATGTTGATGCGATACCGTATTGGCAGCTACAATCTTCTATAAGCCGAAGATGGACACTGTAACGCTATTGGCTAAAGAAGGAGGTAGCGCAACACGGCATCAAACCCCAAAAATAAATCACTATTGGCCGTGAAAATCTAAAATCATGCCATACGCAAATTATTTTTTATAAACACTAAAAACTTTGCTGAAAATCTGGGCATCACGTCATATGACAAATAAAAATTTCGTGAAGCCGGAGTTCACCGTTTGATGGTTTTTACTGATACAGAAGGCAGATAAACAACTAGACGTCTTTTTCTGTTTGCATGACTAGAGAAAATATTTTAAGAAATGGATTGCTCAAGTCGCAGAAAAGAACACTTTGAATCTCATTTTATTTGATAAAATTTTACTTGTCACATTTTATTTATCGTTCTTACTCTGAATAAGCAGTTTTCGCAACTTCTCTGAATTTGGCAGATTATGTAGATAGATACGGTGATTTATAAGATTTTTCATTTATTTCTGAAGGAGTGCGGTAAATTCATCTGCTATTTAAATATCAACAGTGAATTCGGGCTTTAATTTAAATTAAACACTTTCTTAAATGACGCCGAGGTTATTGCAAAGGCTTTCAATTTACTT
This sequence comes from Glyphotaelius pellucidus, assembly GCA_936435175.1. Taxonomy (NCBI): domain Eukaryota; kingdom Metazoa; phylum Arthropoda; class Insecta; order Trichoptera; family Limnephilidae; genus Glyphotaelius; species Glyphotaelius pellucidus. Next base: position 5,236,412 of record OW386552.1, on the reverse strand, counting down.
TCAGCGAGGCTTTCATTATTTCTAGCTTCCTTCGGATCGCGGTCTGCGGATAACCATTCGTTATCCTGCCGAGGCGGACTATATCGTTTAATTTTATTTCCCGGGATACGGAAGAAGGATGTACACCCGCTCCGTATATCACCCGATTGTCAGATACGGGAATAGGATCTTATTGTTTCTTTATCAGACTTAATTAAATTGAAATCATAAAGCATTTGAACACTTAAATATACACATTTTAACTAATTAGTAATAGTATAAACGCAACATTTTCAATGAATTTTATGAAAATCTCAAGAACGCTGTGTAATTTTTGCAATGACCCAAAATTAAAACTAGACAATAAATACAACTTATATACTATAACACTCGCTTTTGGTTTTATGCAGAGCTTACAGCCTATAATCTCAACTTTAGAACTGATGAAACTGAAACTGAAACTGAAAAGTCACTTTATGAATATTTCCAGTCTCAAAGAGTTCTAAATTCACTAGTCTTTCAAAATAAATATTAATTCATTTTGACATTAATCTTTTTATAAATATAAAATCAACAGCAAAGGTAAAGTCATGCAATGTCCAGTGTTTTCAATATAATGTCCTCCACGTGCAAAGTCGTATCTTCCCCAAGCATAAACTTTCTAAAAAAGTGTGTTTATCGGAAGTGACCTGCCAGGTAAGTATGTTTCTGTACCTATTTGTAAATAATAAAATTAGATAGATCCTAAGAATTCAAAATAAATTGTAAAGCGCCCTTGAGGTGATTTTTCACAAAAACGGTGCTCTGCAAATTGTCCAATTATTATTTTATACCCAGGGAGTGTCTCATTTTTAAATAAATAATAATTTTTAAATAATTAAAATAAATATTATCCTGTTCTTGCAGAAAAAGTCAATAGACGTCGTACGTTAAATAAAAATGGATTATTTTATCTAAGACACATTTATCTAGGTAGCATTTAGTTCGAGATGAATCTTGCAATCATAAATAATGATAGCAGCTAATAAAAATTTGCATTAAGAAAATGTCGATAATATTGATAGTTCTTAATCGAAGTATAATACAATTAAATATGACCAAATGGGATAGGATCCCATAAGTTCATTAGTAGAACAGCTCCCCGGCAAGGCTAAGTTTCTGGGTTCAATTCCTAGATGTGATCTTGTCTTTTTCTGATTTTACTGTTTCAAACATTCGAGTGAGAGTTGCTAATATTGTCTTCAGTAATTACAAATACTCTTCATTCATTTTAAAGGATTTCCATTTGTATTCACATTGCATTTCTATTCAGATGGGTTTCAAATTTCTGCTCTTTCTTTCTAATAACTAATCTTCGAATAACCAAGCTTCAACGTATAACCGGGAAGCGTTTTTTTTAATTTTTATCAATTGAATATCAATTGACAAGAACATACAGATTAACAAGTAGAGAATTCACCTGCATCCAAACTATTTCTCACGAATTGACTTGAACAGCGAATAAAAAAATTTATATATATTTTTAATAATCAATAGGGAAAAAGAATATACAAAATAATATTATTTTACAAAAAGAGGGATGAAAGAAATGAGAGAAATGCGCAATATCCTTATAAAGTTTTACAGATTATTTTTGGAAAAAATTTAGATGGTAAGACAAAATACCATCAATGGCACTTAGTGACGGTTCTCAAAAACGAAGCAGCAATACTCCACGTTGACCAATTGAAGAAAGCCTTATTGCCATCACAGGCTGTAGGTCTTCAGAGAGCATGAGCCATGTAGCAACGTATTACAACGGGATTGCTTGTGTTACTGATATTTCTATTGTAGAAAAACCCAAGATACATACCTACACGAATTGTCGTGTAAATCCCCCTCAACCCATCGTAACAGATACAAAGCCTACTTGCCACTTAGCCCCCGAGGCGAGGCAGTATACATTTTCAATTTACGTAATGTTAATTTTCCTCCAGCAGGTGTGTATCCCGTAAAATACTTTTTGCGGCGAAAATTCCCTTCTGTGCTCGCTGAGGATTTATTGAAGTATTATGCGCAATCTCAGCATCCCCCCCGGGCGTGTCTTATCCCCGCATATATCCAGAGTATAAATCCTTCTAACCCCGTCATTCATCAACGGTGTGGATTTACTATTTAAACTAATTTTAAAATAACGCCGCGGATGATCGTGGGAGGAGCTGTGAGCGACCAGGAGAGAGATTGTCTAATAATTCAACAAAGTTTTACTTGCGATTCAGGACCTTCGGAATAACCTCTTGAAATATTAAATTTATTCATTGAACTAAAATGGAGTTCATTTCACACCTACTGACATGCCAGTCTTAAGTTCGATTATCTGAACGAAATGTACACCGTTAATATGCACCAAACATTAAAAAAATATTGGTTATTAATAGGTATGTTTATCAAATATCAGTTTGATGTATTATATTCCACACAGAATAATAATTGAGAGATATTTAACATTTTAAAACACTTTGTTAGTCATGACAAAAAAAAAAATTTTTTTTCATTGATACAGTTTTTTTAATGTGAAAACCGCAGAGTCCCAACTGCTCCCCTCTGGAGCCAGTGATACTACGGCAACCCCAACGTTGTGAGGCTGAAGGTGGTGGGGAGGGGAAGGAGATGGGAAACATGAAGGTGGGGAAGTACCTGATTATTCATTTCTGGTCACCAAACACGGCGAAAGCCATTTCAAACAACGTTTCAATTCTGAATTGTGGTCTTACGCCAGGGCGATACTGAGAGTATCTTCCATTTTGGAACTTGCTGCAAATATTCTATTTTAATTAATTTGTGAAATAACACAAATTAATCGAATCATTTTTTACGCACGCCGGGATTTGAACCCGTGACCTTTAAATTACTAGTCGAGGGCCTTACACGTAGAACCCGAGACCATCAAAATTCGTTTGCATTGATACTTTTAACTGGTGTACCTATGGGTAGTCATCTGTTTAGTTTATTTTTTTTTTAAATTTAATTAAAATTAAATTTGATCATGTTATTATCAAGTTCTGCAAGTATTTTAGAATGTATTTTTGTTACAACTGTTTCGGTTTAAAAAACCATTTTCAAACAAACCATTAACAAAAATACATTCTAAATTACTTGCAGAACTTGATAATAACATTATCTAATTTAATTTTAATTATTAATAATAATTATTATTATAATGTCTTTAATCCAGGATGTGGGGAGGATAGTGCAACCCCACAGGTCCCGTATAATTATACATATTTATATAATTATACATATTTTAATACAACAGATTTTTTAAAAATAAAGAACTAAGTAGGTACAAAGAATAGGAAAAACAAAATAATAAAAAAAGAAATAAATAATCAATTCTATTTAGGGCGTGGTCTGGGGTGAGCTCGGGCCCAGCAAGAGTGGGGTTTGGTGCTGGAACGCTGCGGTCACCACTGTATTGTCGGAAGCCATTAGCCGCATCCTGGCTCCAGTGACCCGATGTCTCATCAGACCGGCGAATCCGTGCCGTAATTAAATTTGAAAAAATAAATAAATGTGATGGTTTATGGTTCATAAATTTGTTCATGTTCATTCTAAAAATATTATTTGTTTATTTATAAACTAATGTTATGTTTTGCGTAAAGTTTATGAACCAACATCGATGTTTATTAATAATTAAATCTAAGAAATTTTTTAATAAAATTTAAATATATTTAAGTTCATTTCTTCGGTCTCACGGTACAGGTTGTTGATAAAATATAAATAATTGATAATAATTTGGGTCACCGTGTTGAAAACGAGATTCTTGTTCGGCGCTTACTTAAATCAAATCTATACGAAATAATTAAGACGCACATTGTATCATAAATCAGAATGAATATCGGCATTAATTAACAATAATATATTCAGTTGTTAAAGATGAAAAGATGCCGAAAGAACACGGCTCCGGACTTGGATTTTATAGTAATTAATATTTATAAATGCATTATGAATCAGGATTCCACTGGCCTATGTTAGTTTTATTAAAATTTATATCAATTTTGGAGGAGGGTATGGCATTCGCCGCCTGTGAGTCATTTATTGGGTAACTAACACCCTTCCACAGGCCACTCCAAGTGGTTTGCTACGTTTGGTGGTTTGCCAAGGACGCCCGGGTTCTTGGGATGAGGTTTGTTCAGGTCTTTGCGGAGTATGTGTCTGTTCTGCACTTGCTGCGTGGCGGGCCGGATCGAGGGACACTCTCTCGACCCATCGCCTTGTACCGTAGTTGGAGGGATGGATTAATGCGTCCGTCGCTCCTGGACATACTGATCTCCAGATTCCTACCCTCACCTTATACTTTTTTCCTTCCCAGAATTTCCTTTCTTAAAAAGACCCTCCACACAGCATCCCCTAAGATGACGTAGTACCTCCTGCATGGAGCTATGTAAAAAAAAATCTGAGAAAGGCATGGCTTTCGCCGCCCCGTGAACTATTTATTGGGTAACTTACACCCTTCCACAGGTCGCCCCAAGTGGTTCGCTACGTTTGGTAGCTTACCAGGGATGCTCGGGTTCTTGGGGTGAGGTTTGTCGAGGTTCTTGGCGGCGGATGCGTTTGCCCACTGACTGCGTAGCTGGACGGATAGGGAGGGACTATTTTATCTCTCTAGCAGGACTCTCTCGGAACATCGCCCTGCGCCGCAGTTGGATTCATACGTCTATTACTTCTGGACACACTAACCCCCACATTTTAGTGAGATGTTCCCTGAATATTCAGGGACAATATTTTTAATTGTTTCCCGATATTTAATGATTCCCCTTGGCCGGGAGACCTGTTGGTCTTCAGCCCCTTACGTAGCAGCATAATTTGTAGTCGGAGGCCCTCTTAATATTTGGGTGCTGCATCACTCGTTGCACTTACTACCTTATACGCGCGGTATGCCCGCGCGATATGCCCGCTCCATTCATTCCCCGGCGGGATTGATGAGGTCGACAGGGCAACGCCTGAGGCCCTAGTCTTTCTCGCAGACCTAGATGTTCCTCTCTGACCCCCCACCACACGAAAGAAGAAGAAGAACACTAACCGCCACATTCCTACCCTCATCCCTCTTTCCTTCCCAAAACTTAATTTCCTTCCTTTTCTAAAAATACCCTCCACACAGCATCCCCAAAGATGACATAGGCTCTGAGGAAAATTATTTTCCTTCTGTAGATATATTGTAAATGTTTGATGAATTTAATTTTTAAAAAGTCCGAAAAATAGTAACAAAGCTTAATTAGAATGAAAATTTTCTCCAGATCTTCTAAAAAATATCATGATATGTTAAATGAAATATAATACACTCTCCCACTTTCAAAAATCATAATATGTAAGTAGGTATGATTTCAGTTGGATCAATAATATCACAAGTAGGTATTCAAAGACATACAAATTTTGTGTTTGTACATGGCGTTATTTGAGACAAATTATGAACTTAATATACACTACATGGCGTTATGTGAGACAAATTATGACCTTATAATAAACCTTCCTTTTAGGGTTCGAACTACACAAAACGAGAGCTTTAAATCCCTCGCAATCAGACAAACTCAGCACCATTTTATCACAGCAGCTGTGAACTAGATCCCGTTTAAAAATAGGTGAAAGACTAAAGACTAGAAACCCGGCAAAGATAAATCCAGGGAACACGAAACGAGAACGAGCTGCTGTGTGTTTTTTTGTGTAATTTTTTACGTGATACCGTTTTTTTTTCAAAGTTGTCATGTAGCGGAAAATTTACGCTCGGCTTAGAGCGTCCAAAATTTTAGCTTTGGTGTTGCAGAAATCCTGATAAATGTTCAAGGAAGAGTCTAAAGTAAAGAGATGGGGTGGCGTACTCTGAGATTTGTTTGCAGCGGCAGTTTAAATGATAGTCTAAAGAGTAACGTATTTAGAAATACAATTGGTAAATTTAAAACTTGTTTAGAAATTGAATCGCGAGTGGCGCAAATAACAATAAAAATTGGATCGCAGAACCTTTTACTTATCAAAACTTAGTGAACGCTAAGCGAATAAAAAAAAAATCCCTACTGAAGACTTTTTGAGGACATATTTTATTGAGTAATCTCACATTCCAATGTTAAAAGATTATTTTTGTAATAGTAAAACAATTATCAGAAATGATAAACTCTTGAGATGATTATGAAAAAAAAATTACATCCTGAACACATCTCCCATCAAATATCTAATCGTACATTTCTAATAAATAAAATATTGGTAGTTACAGGAAGAAAAACATTTAGAAACTCTTGCTAGTACAGTGTTGTACTGTAAAGATCAAAAAATTATATAATTTAATATAATTACTTATAACCTACCTCCGGTTTTTGTTGATGCAACTGAATAATTTGACAAAAATACATAAAAAAAACAATATTGCCGAAATAAATCACTCATCATCAGAGTTTAAATGCAAATAGAATTGCAAACATTGCTACGCACCCAGCATTTTTGGGCAGTTGTGGGGTAAGAGGGGACGTTTCCAAACTAGTTAAAAAAACTTTTTTCAGACGTTCGGTGTGCACAAATATCGATTGTTTGTCTGTATTATACACATTAAATATACTATAAAATAACACGGGGAGGCATAACGGTGGGTACATTGAAATATCCTACATTGATAACATTTTGAAATATTCTTATTGTGACCCAGAAGACATCAACATTTCGTTTAATTCACTATAAGTTTTTCTGCTCTACAATTATTGATTTGTTGGTATTAGTGAGTATTCTGAATACCTATTGTAACCAGCACATAGAGGGTACAATTTTAAACACAACTGCATACTCAACTCAAATTTAGATTTTTTTGAGATATCTGACTAATCAACTGAACGATCAACATATTCAGAAGTGTCCTCTTGAAATTATTTTACCCGTACTTGCTTATCCTGATTAACTCCGCTGTTATTGCCAACGACACGAAAAAAGTACACTGACGCCACTTTCACAGATCAAAGCATTGCGATAGCTTATTCATGTGGCGGAACAACCTTACAATTATTAAAAACAAAATTTTATCGACTGGTATCACCGCGAGTAGCTCACTGGCTGAGTGGATGAGATTGCAAAATGATTCCATTGCTCACGTTCTTCGGCTTCAGCCGTTTTATACATTTCCTCCAGTGTGCTCTAGTCGCGACAAATTTAATTTTGTACGAAGTTTTATTGTTAATAAATTTGACCGCATAAACGGGAATTACTATTTAACAAAATTCTCCTTACACACGATCGCAGCTACAGTGATAGGGAAGGCTGCTAGCTGTCAATCCAAGACAAGGTTAAATACACAATTCACCAATACAAACACTTTTCCTAAATTCATAATTAAATGGTTTTGGAAAAATAAATGGTTTTTCTTTACTCAAGTAAACCACTGAGCTAATTCGAATTAGCTAATTAATGATAGCGGACTTCAGTTTGAAGTATATTTGTTAAGATGTTTTAATATTTTGTGTAGGCGATTGTCTTCCTACGAATGTTGATTATATTCATGTTTTTATAAACGTTTGTTGTAAACGTTTGACAGGCAGTGCCTTCGTAATAATAATTGATCAAAAGCCACCTACACTTGAATTATACCAACAACATAATTAACTTATTTCAAAGTTTACTCGCAAAGCCGTTATCCTCGGTTGAAAATAGTTTATGTTTCTGCAAATTGTTTTGCACGATTTCATTGATTAATAATTGCGACAGGTGCATACCTGTCTACCTTCTCAACCTTAACCTTCAAGAACTTATATTACTTTGCTAGAAAATAATAAATAAGTAACTTTTTTGTCAATTACGATATAACTACCTATTTTACTGATTTTTCCATGATCCAATAAAGAAAAGATATCTGTTTGTGCTTTCAGTAAGGACTGTTGAATAGTGATTTCTCGAAATTTGCACCGTTTTACATATTATTTATTTCCAGGCAATTACAACTATGTTCAGCTCTCTACATAATTTTTGTCATGAGCTATAGAGCTTTGAAATATCGTTATTTCTGATATGATTTTAAACTTTCACGGCCAAAAGTATTTTTGCCGTATCTCCTTCTTTAGCTAACGCTTCGGACAGCGTTACAATGTCCATCATCACATATCTTCCCTGATGATGGACACTGTAACGCTCTCCGAAACATTGGCTAAAGAAGGAGGTGGCACAACACGGCATAACACCCCAAAAATAAATAAAGAAAATCTTTATATCTGTCAAAAATAAGATCAAAGTGATGATATTCAATTAGAAATATGTTCAATTTTTGAAGGTTATTCCCATCAACGCAATATATCGTTGAGGAATAAATTACACCATTAATCTAAACGAAAATATGAAAGAGAACAAGACACAGAATAATAGAAGAAGACAATGGTCGCAACTGGGACTCGAACCCAGACCTCTCGTCTAACCTTCTCGGTTAGTCCTATTAGTGTTATCTTCTTCTTCAATGACAAATATGTTCAATTACATAAAAATATCCGATGAAACAGCGTTGGTTTCTATTAACTACTTTTGATATCTAAACTGATAGGTTATGTTTTATGACATTTCTACAATTTAACAAATCGTTTTGAATCAGCTGTAAATAAATATAGGTCCCTTGTAACAAACTTAAGCCTAAGAAGATTCTGCGAGTGAGCGGATGGGGTGATATGAGATAGTGTCGGGGGGGTTGGGAGGGGTAGGGGGTTTGAGGGAGGCTGCGGGGCGGTCCCGGGGGGAGGGGGGCAATAAGACAAACAAATCTTGTCAGCCAATCGTAGACAATGTCTAATGTTCTTTCCTAATATTTATGTGCAAACGTATGGGAAATCATTTAGACATATGGTTTTAAGAATGAATAATCTAGAATATTATTTATAACTATTGCGGAATACGTTATATAAAAATGTTTCACTTTATTTATCGACTGGTACGATTGCAATTCCGGTGAAATTAGCCTCAATAACAGCCAGAAAGAAAGGAACTATAGATTTTAGTATAATTATACATAATTGGCTGTAGGTACCGCTGACAGGTCGGTTCTAACATCCTTATTTCTCATAAACGACGTACCTATATCACAACGGAACTCTTCGTTGCAGCACCTTAGTGTAGAATATAATTTTTAGAAATATAGTTTTTTTAACAAATGTTGTAGGTAGGTAGGTACTAAATATAATTTACAAAATAAGTGTGTAATTCACTTGCGGTAAAGTGAAATTAGAAAGTCGCTAGATGTCGCTTTCTTTTCTTTGGCCTGTTTATTCGAAAGTGGTTGGATATTTATTTACAAAAATTAAAATGTTTATTTTTTCTGGATATCGTAGGATTCGAACTCCGTTTGCTCGATCTCTGTCTCTCTGGCCGCTTGGATTTGTCCGGAGCTTTACCCGTTGCGCTACGGGAGGTTCGAGCCAAGGTGCGAATTTAGCGCATTATATTAGAACCGACGAAATAATAAATTTAGGTGACGTATTTCCGTTTCATCCGAAATTCTAATCACTAACGACGCTAAAGAAGTTTGACTTAAAAAATGAATATTTTGCGGATATTGTGTGAAATTTAATGGGCGTGACTTTTGGCGGCCTGTATTACCACTAGAATTGAACAAAATGATATTTTGCTTAGCGTAGGCCTTTTGTACTGAAGTATCCTAGGTCTTAAGCTTTTACGGTACCTACTCTTCTTATTCCAATCTGCATAAGGTCTTCCTCATAATATTTCATCGTCTCCTCTCCCTCTGACGCCCACGCGCGTTATGACAAACGACGTCGTGCGTCCCGCTCGCTCCGCGAATCCGCTAAATCAGCGTATGCAAAATAGCCGAGTAATAAATCTTCGACAAGCCGGTTGAGGTCGTTTTCGCATCATGTTACATCTTAATTCCGCACAGTGTTGGTTGCACTCGCGGCGAGATGTGCCAGGCACATACCTTAGTTGTATGCATGTCCGATAGACGCTGCGTTCGCGATTCTCAAACTCAAAGCTTCTCAAACCATATAAAAAAAAATTGCAATAATTTTTTGTGTTTTATAAGTAACGTCGATTCTTCTCCTTATGCTGTTGCCCTCTCCTATAGTAGGTTGACTATCATCAGGGTAATCTTCACCTTGTATGCTGCCATCCGGAACAGCTCTGCGGAACCACACTAGAACTGTTTACTAAATATCTCGCAGAAAACTTTTTTTTTATTATAAGTTTTTTTTTTTTAAATACGAACATTTTTGGGTTACGAATAACCTGACAATATTTGAAAATCTCCTACTACCTTCACAGTAAGCGGAAAATGTTGCTTGTGTCGTGGTGGAGGACTTAGCCAGCCGAGGAATAGAACACGCGACGCCTGAGTGGGACCCAAACGCAATGCCAGCTCAGCCACTGACCGGTCCGATTATTCTAAATACGAATTGTCAATTAAATTATTACAATGTCAAAGCCAACATGATGTATTTTAGTGCCGACACATGGCAAACCCATTCAAAATGTGCCCTCTAAAAAAGTAACATTTTTATTTTAAAAAGACAATTTTTTCACATTTGTTTAGGTAGGTACCTACATAATTGATCATTCGTATTAACAGGTTTTTCGTATTTTTTAATTAATTGTCGTTAATTTAAAGAAAATATAATGTTTTTGCTCTTTTCCTTTACCTCTTAAATGATTATTGAACCTTTAATTCGTCTTTATTTAAGTAAACATTCTTTTCAATTCCTCATTACAATAATTTTTATGCCACGTATGAAAAAGTTCAGCTTAAAGATTGTAATAACGATATTTTTTTATGCTTCCTTCAGCTTTCCTTCTTCATTTCTTATGAAAAGTTGATATGAGATAATATATTGATGCCACTGAGAGCTCCGTTTTGCATCGTTTATGAGAAAGAGGGATAGATTTTAACAAAGCTATCAGCGGTGTTCTTAAAACCTAACTAATAAAGAATTAAAACAACAAATATATATTCCAGTGTCCACAGTTTAAGCACCATCCATTGCTTTATATAATAGTGTTTCGCTAATTGTCGTAGCTTATGCTAATTTCATAAGCGATAGTAAATTTATATTTATTTATGCTAATCGGGGGCATGTTCAGAAACTGCGTTCCGTACGCAGTCCGTTCCAAGATTATAACATTTTCAAATTTATGAGTTTTGGAATTATAAAATATCAAAGTTTTTTTCTGGAACATGGTTTATTGCTTGAATACCAAAATAGTGCGGACAGATTTATAGAGAAACGTTGCTTAATAAAAACAACCAGAATAGATAATTATTATTTGTTGAATTTTTGGCATTTTTTTTATTTACGTACACCTGTATGAAAATTGAGTTAATTTGGAAAAAACGTGATTTATAACTTTGAAAAAAAAAGAATTCGCTTAATTTTACGAAAAAAGAAATGTTCAGTTTTCGGAATATTTATTAATGGAAGTTTATTTTGCAATATTTATTTATGGAAGTTGACAGTTAAAATAAGGCACATGTTGATATTTATGTACCTTTCAATTAATTATGTAATATATAATCTGCATAATGGCAATTTTTGTAATAAATGGTTTGACTAGAAGAAGAGGAAAATATTATTCTGTAAAATAAAATTAAGAAAATCTTACATGAAATCTTGAAGAATGGTAAAATAATAATAAATGAATCGTTGGGTTGTTTATGGTTATTTACGAGAGATCCTGGGTTCGAGTCCCAGTTGCTACCGTTACCCTTTTATTTTTCTGTTTCTTATTCTTTTTTCAAATTTTCATTTAGATATATACCTAAGTATATGGTTTTCTTCAATGATGTATAACATTTATGGGAATAACCTTAAAATTTTAATAAAAAAAGAGTTCTTCTGATAAAAATTGCATAGTCAATTAGACTTTTTTAGGAATGGGTCAATGTAAAAAAAGGTGTCTCGTAAAAAAATTTCGAATATTTTTATCCCAAACTCTATATAGGTTGAAAACCAGTTATTTGAACATTTATGTTTATTTATGAAGGTAGCTGCCAAAAATTAGTCGAAGATAATATTGTTAATTCCGAATTTGAAATGTGATTGACAAAAATTACTTTAAAATAAGTGGTCTTAATGGTCTAGTTGGTTGTCCTGGTAATTCGAAAGATCCTGGGTTCGAGTCCCAGTTGCGACCTTTACCTTTTTTATTTTTCTGTGTCTTGTTCTTTTTCATATTTTTGATAAGATTTATTAATATTATCTTATTCTTCAATTTTATTTATGGTAACTTGTACGCTTCATTTCATGAGATCAAAAACAGCCAACATTCTAAAGAAACAGGAGTTTCGTTATAGGAGTATAAATCTTAAAATTATATTTTATAAATTTTTTTTTTAGTTACCCATGTTACATATGTTTTATGATAAAATAATTTTTATGGTAACCCAAATATTGTGCTTGCATGCTTTTCTAAGAGAGATTTCACGTCCCAAGAAATAAAAATAACTTGTTCTTATAAAAGTTCAAGTGAATTTTAAAATAGGCCTGTGTAATTATTTATTTATTTGTTGTGTGCAATTTCGTTATGCTGTTGTCTAATTATTTGCCTTTTTGCCTTTGCTTACACTACAATTAAAAACACTGAAAATTAAAACATTCTTATCTTATATACATATTTACACACATTACATTAATACACAATTCTTTCGATTTGTTAGGTGCCAACTTAACTGATATATTTTTCCCTTTTTTAGGTTTCTACCTACTTCATTTTCAGACATGCTCAATTAAAACACATTTCCACACTTATCCTACCAAATCAATCAAAATTTTCTTACACTTTTATTAATTTTGCTTTTTCTCTTTTTGTTGCAGGTGTGGCCGTGAAACTCAAAAGTTTAAATTATTGAAAAATAGCATGAACATATTTTTGGAAATTTAACAAATTAGAACTTTTGAATCTCCTGTGGATATGTTTCAATGCGTTTTTTGTCTTCGAGTTTATTACAACATCTTGTTAGAAAGATCGATAAATCACACGTACATTATAATAATGTATAAATAATAATTTATATGTATAAAGAGATGTTCAATTAAATATCTTCCCCTATTTCAGGTTTATTTTCATTGTCATGTTTGATTTATCGAAACTTTTGGTCTTACTCGAAATTAAAATAAGACACATATTATGTAAAAACAATCCAATCGTCACAAAACAAATTTTCTAGGATTTTTCATTAAGAAAATTACAGGCTTCGTCTGTCAGTAAATTTAGTGAGAAGTATGTAAATTAATTTTCAAATTTCAATAATTGCTGCGAACGTTATGAATTGAAAATGTCACATTTAGGTTGTACCTAAAGTAGAACGCTTTGCAAAGTTAAGTAGGTACTTAGATACTTAATTAGAATCAAAGTCCAAGTTCTGTGCAATTGAGTAATTTTTTTTGTTTGGGCATTGTAAAAAAAAACTCAATTCTTCTTCTACTTGCCATAACTATGTTAATTTATTCTGTTATATTTTGGTAAAACTTTTAAATATTCACCTAATGTCAAATTCAATTCAAATTTAACATCCAATATCAACGTTTTTAGATAAATAAAATTACAATTCAAATTTAATATCCATTGTCAATATTTTTAGGTGAATACAATTACAATTCAAATTTAACATCGACCACCACAACACGGGCATGTGCCTAGCATGGTGGTCGAAAAATCCTAAAATTAATGTAACAAACAATTCAATGAATAAAGAAAACTTAAAAAAAAAAAACTTTAAATTGTCAACATTTTTAGGTGAATACAATTCAAATTTATCATTATCAACATTTTTATGTGAATACAATTACAATTCAAATTTAACATTGTCAACATTTTTAAATGAGAACCAAAACAACTGTGTACGTAATCGTAAAGGAAAGAAAAAAGGCTCTAAATTGTCACGATTTGTCGTTAATTTTATTATCAATGTACTAAAGTCAGCTCAATTTGTAGAAAACATATCTACCTACATTTAAAAGCATTTTCGATTAGCTGTGAAACATTTACAAATAATTTTTATTAAGAGCTAAAAATGTGACAATTGGGAATAGAAAATTGTTCAGCATTTTGTAGAATTCAGCAAAAACAAATAAATAAGTAGATATTTGTACTCACTTGGTGTCGCCTTTGATCTAGATATAACATCTGACGCTGTAAAGGTGCGTTCATAACGAACACGAATATTTCTCGCAGTGAATTACTGCTTCAGTATCAACTCCCTCCCGCTGTGAATACATGCGCAGTGCTCGCTGGTCATTCTACGTAGGTATTTTTCGGTTCTGTCTTCTGACAAATCCAACCAGGCGCAGTACCTATGTATACTTGCATGTAGGTACACTTGTGTTATCAACGGACATGGCCGTATATCAAACAATGTCCACAGGTGTAAAATCGTACCTCATGGAAACAGTACTCTATTTAAAGCGTAAAAATAAGTTATGCATAAAAATATCTATGCGAAACTGCACTTTAGATACGATAAGAATTTTTAAAAATATATTTGAAATATTTATTTAAAATTATTATCAATCCACTAAAATGTTCATTTGGATAAATTAAATTTCAAAAAATCTCATCTTTCGGATGGGGCGCATTAAAAATAATTAATGTTCATTTGATGTAGATGCCTACTTTCTAATCTGTGTATAATTTTTTTTTCTTTATAATTCCTTCTGTTTATCCTCATAGAGTCAATGGAGTACAAATGATAATATGTATTAAATTTAATGACAACCATGTTTTTGAGAATTTGTACAAAAAATATTAATTTGAATTAGTATAGGATTAATGGCCATGTAAATAAAATATTAATTATTCGTTTAATTATAATCACTTTAATTTGTACTTAAATTAGTTTATAGAAGTACCTCAGCCATATTCAACAGCGATATAAATATAAAATTGTCTTAATTTCTTTCTGCCATAATTCAAATAATTCTTTTTTTACATCTCAACTCTTTTAATTAGAAAATTTGGTGTCAGCTTTGTTTCTGCAAAGTATTAGAAAGTCAAAAGACACCTCAAAACTATTAGAATATAAAAAAATGGAAGGCATATTCTCATTAATATTATTTGTATTTAAAGTATCAACTAAAATTTGCCGACATTTTCACAACATTCCGACATTATTTGTACATTTCAACTATTTTAATTCAATGTTTTATACTGTAGTAAAATAAATTAAATAAAAAAAACACCTTTTGGCACAGTTGAAATGAAAATAATCTATAAGAATGATAATGTAAAGGGGACATGAGCAATGTCTCCGAACGATATACGTAAAGTGGTGTAAAAGCCATAACCTCTCTACATTTATACGTAATATAAAATTCGCTTTGTATACGACTAGTTTATAAAATCAAAATTAAGTTATTCCTAAACATAATATTATTATGCGTAATAATTGTGTAACATTAAATAGGAACGTAAATAATTTCTCTAGACTGATAAACATAAGCTACAATACAGGCTATTCAACTTAACCCTTATTTATTTTTAACAGATATATTTATTTGATAAAGTCTTCTTAATCGAAACAGGTTTTTTGACACCTCTAGAAAGTCTAAAAAGTTTAGTTTGGGAAATTTTCAAAATTCAAAAACTTTTTTTAAATTTGATAAATTCAGCAAATTCGGTTCTACAGATGATAAATTATTGTGCAGTATTTTTAATAACATTTTGCAATTCAAATCAATTAATTAATCTAATGAAGCAATTTAGAATGCAAGAGACCTGTGTTTGATAAAGTTAACTTTAGGAGAAAATAAATACAGGATGCAGTATACCTACTCAATTCTTGCCAGAACGTAATTTAAGTAGAAAATACTCCGATATTTATATATTTTAAATCTTTGTAAAATAATACGATCTACGTATCTTCCCTCTGTAGTAAGTAAACTTTAGAAAACCTTTTTTGGAATTGGTTAAGTATAATATGAGTTGGTGTCAGGTAATACGTAATTAATATAAATTAAAAATTGTATTGATATTTTGTGTAAATTTTAAGCCAATCTTACATTGGTTGTTCATAAAAAAACATACTGCCTAATGAAAAGAGATGGTTCTTAAAAACAACTGCTTTAATCTCTGCAGAGATACAAAATTAATGACTTGTTTGATTACGTACTCATGTATTTTTTTGGTCGGACATTTATTATCTACTAATATATATTTATATGCATTTCTCTTGCATGTCCACTTTAATTTATGTCCTTAAAAAACGAATGTCCAAATTGAAATGTATACAAAACAAATTTAGTAAATTATTTATTTTTAATGAAATTCAGATCTTAAATGGTAATTTTAAAGTTAGAGTTTTAGAAAGAATTTTGAATCACAGATTTATGAATAATTTCGTACTTAACTTTTCATTGTTTAAGACACCAAATCTGAGAAAATTAATCGAAATGCGATTCCCATCAAAAGTATATTTATAAATTGTGCAAGCCACGTGAATTGGTAAATGCAACTTGATACGTACATAGAATAGTAATTGAAACAGTGGAATAAGTATTGATAGTTCTTTAAAATGAATAAATTAAATTAGATTTAAATTAATTTCTAGAAATACTGTTTAGGTACTATAAATATTGATTTTAAATGTAATAAATACGATTAAGGTAATTGATTAATGTTTGTGTTAAATGTATTGTGTGCAAAATACAGTGTATTGTTTTACTACGAATATTATTTTGTAATATAATTACCCATTGAAATAACTATTTGAAAATAAATTCGAAATTCTGTTATGAAAACCTGTTTTTGTTATTATTATCGCCCGAAACCCAAATGCATTATAAACTAGGCTATTTTAATTTATAAGTAAAAGTCCAACTACCTAAATGAAAAGAACAATTTTATTACTCTAAAGTAATAGTTATTGGAGGTTAACAAAGACAAATACCTGTTAGGCATGTTAATTCTATCATTATGCCGAGCTACATGCAGAATTGTGAAATAAAATTGTATTTTCCAACTTAAATAATATTCAGGGATTCGAAATCTCCCTGTAAGGAAAATAATAGTAAAATCTGCAGTAGAACAACATACAGAAACTAATTCTTTACCATTGTATGAAGTTTGTTGTCAGATGTAAAACGAGCCTTTTTTGCAAAGAATAAGATTAAGCCATAGTAAATAATGCAAAATCACAAAAAATCATGTGTTTTTGTTTTGAAAATTTGATCGTTTAGAAATATTATAGACGCTTCAATTAAATACTGCGTGTAGAACATATTTTGGCCCTTAAAAATATCGGTCATTTTTTTAATAAGTCTTTTAATAAGCCTAGAAAAAATAAAGTAATAGGTCTATAAAAAAACACTTTCAAGTTCAAACTCTCCTACTTATGAACATCTTTTCGGATATGGTTTTAGTGTTTATTGTAGAAAATTTTGTTTCTTTTATGATAATTGCAAAATAAATTGATATTTACGCCCGATATTCACAAAATAAAATAAAATATGAATTTTCACGTTGTTATTTTACAATACGGCCGACAGCCGACGAATTAGGATTTTTAGTGACCCTTATGTCGTTCACCGAAGGACTACGGGCTTGCCACACCCTACTTTCATTCAGAACCGCCCTGGCCGGAGCAGGGAACAGACGTGTGACTCCACGTCGCTCGGTTCCGTGAAATCAATTTTAAATTTCCTTGTTATTACAATAAACAATGTGTAAAAAAGGAATTAATGTTTTTTTTAGGCCTTTACTAAATCAACCTGTAAAAAAAATTCTCGAATAACTTTTTCAACCATTCCAAAAGCTTTTTCTCAAATATTTTTTAACTCCTCCCACAAAGGGCGTGAATTCCGATTTCGATTTTTCCCTGGACTATTGGACCCCCTTAAAGTGAAAAACTACAGAATTTAAAAGATACTTAAAGTACCTGCACATCATTTTTTAACATCAATTGGCTCCACGCAGGTGACTCTGAGGAAAATAATTCCCTTCATCATATATTATAATAAAACAAATATAAAACTTATTCCACGTTAATTTTATTGACCTTTATTTATTGTATATTTTTTTTATTATAATATTTGATAATGGAATTCCACCATGAATTATCAGTTTCAAAAATAGAAATTCCCTTCATTTTCAAGGGATTATGTCAATTTCGGGATGCTACGTGGAGGGTCTTTTTGGAAAAGGAAGGAGAGGAAGTTCTGGGAAGGAAAAAGGTATGAAGAGTAGGCAGGAATCTGGGGGTCAGTATGTATGAATATAACCCTCACACTGTGTTGCAAGGCAATGTTCCGAGAGAGTCCAGCTGAGGAGATAAAAAGGTCTCTCTCAACCAGTCTTTTCGATTCGGCCTACCACGCAGTTGGTGAGTGGCCGCATTCGCCGTCGAGACCCGAAAAAACCTTATCCCGTAAACCAGGATACCCTTGCTTGGTCACCAAACTTAGCGAACCACTTGGGGTGACATATGGCAGAGGTGTTGATTGTTCAATAAATGATTTCCGTTATGGCCTCTCAAAATGAATACTTTTTACTTAGACACGGCAAATTTGATTCCGAAACTAGTTAAATATAACCGAATCACAGTGATTTGCCTACCATCCTATTTATAGATATATCGAATCAAGTTGTTAGGTTTTAAGAAAGTTATTTGATTTAATTATAGTTTAATTCAATTTAGTTGTGAGAAGTGTCATACATGGGAGTCTTCTGATTATAGTTGAAGAATTACATGTGCATAAGGAACTCAAAGTACCCTTTTGACAAGCCCTTAATCTAGAATCTAAAATAAAGGACATTCACAACGAACCTTAAACCTTCAAACGGCAATCCGTTAAGCCGGCACTTGAAACACACTCCACGCACAGGTTTATTTAAGAAATATCACAGAGGAAATACGGGCGAAAGGGATCGTCTGCGTTCGGGTATAATAATAAATTATCGATTATGGAAAATGGTGAGAAAAATTGCCCCATTACGTGTAGATACATCATCCCAGCCTCCACGCGGCGTCCTGTTGGATTTTCTAATGCTTTCCTATACCAACTACTCCATTCCGCGCCCAATGAAAAATTCCAAAAAAAACTTATGTGCAGACGTGTTTGGATTTACAAGAGCCTCATATTATTATTGGATAAGTCAGAAGTCAAATAATATAGATGTATGAGTGATAAAGAGGTGGCTACCTATGCTTAGTAACTTATCTTTTTGACAAAACCTGTTAAGTTGGTTGTGATTTATGGACTGAAATATTATTTAGTTGAATAAGTCATCGAATGTATTATTTAAGTACCACGTTTCGCAGATCAGTAAGATAGTTGGCTCTGGATCAGAGATTGCAGGTTCCAAACAAGGAAATTGTAAATTTAAAAAAGTGTTCATTATTCAAAGAAAAATGCAATACCTATATAAGTGTACTTTTGCTTCGGTCCCTTGAGATATGTGTGGCATTTGTGAATGATTTTAAAGGATGTATTTGACTACTTTGGAAACCGGATCTAAAAAGCAGCGAACTTTCTGTTCCACTACTTCCTCTTCCACTTTTCTTCCCCTATTTCTTTACGCCTCGAAATATTACAATATTAAGGGCCCCCTAGCCAAAAAATGCAGGGCTTAGGTTCCTTTGAACGATAGTAACTTTTTTAAACTTTACTGTAATGAAGTAGTAGGTAGGTACCTATCTTTGATTCTTCTGATAATTATTTAAATAATTAAAAAAAAATAATTAAATTTAAAAAATCTATATAATTAATAGTTTTCCAAGTGATGGGAGTCGAACCTGCAACAACCTTCACCTATGGACTAAAGGTCATTTGTATAGAACATTATGCCATCGAGGCTGAGAATGTCGTCTTCTAGACGAGAGGTTCTAGAAATACATTGGTTCATGGAAAGTCATTCAAATACTTAAGATTTGTATACAGTATAAGATGATTGAGGACTGAACGCGGTTGGTGATACCAAAATAATATCCAGAGAAGCGAAGCTAGCATTCCACCATGGAGTGCTGGTACTTACCCTGATGTGAGGCAGTCAAGCATGGATGAAATTAGACTGAGTGCTATAGAAATGATATCTCTGATGGGTAGGTATGTGTGCGAAAAACATATATGGTCGTGTGAGAAATGATGTAAGCGTCATGAGTAAGATTAAGAAAGGAACGCTTAGATATCTTGGGGATGTAGAGCGAATGAACGAAGAATAATAAAAATAAGGCGATGACGTGCGATGAAGACATGGCACGATCAAGTAAGCCAAATACTAATGTCAAGAGATATAATAATGAGTATGAGATGATGTATTAATGTAAATGTCCATCTTCTACTTACCATCACAGGAGATGGTATGATGGTGAGATGGTGAGACCGGTCAGTGGTTGAGTGGGCATCGCGTTTGGGTCCCACCCGGGCGTCCCGTGCTCGATTCCTCGGCTATCTAAGTCCTCCATCACAACACAAGCAACATTTTCCGCTTTCTGTGGTGATAGTAGGAGATTTTCAAACATTGTTGGGTTATTTAACCCGGGAATGTTTGTCTCTCTTTAAAAAAAAAAAATAATAAATAAATAAAAAAATTATGAGCCGAAGTAAAAAAAGTTCACAAAACAAACAGCTTCTGCAGGACAAAGAAGTGTGGCGAGACATTCTCTTTACCCAAAATTCAAATTGAAATACATGGTAAATAAGAATTGAAAAGTAGGTACTTATATCTACTCCTTGGACCTAATTAGTTGAAAATCAAGAAGAAAAAAATTATGCAGGAAATATCGGTACTACCAACCAATTTCCAATTTCCAAAATCCTACTTAAATTCCTATTCCGGCGAATGCTTATAAATAACTATTATTTGTATTTTCTTTTAAAAATAACAATGAAAATATTTGCTTTAAATGCTAAGAAAATCATTCTTACTCCACTATAAATCAGTACCAATTTTACAGCAAGGCCCAGACTTGAGAGTCCCACCACAATACAAAACCTCATAAAATATAAATTTCCATTTGAGGCTCTATCCGCGTCTCCCTCGCTCCCGCCGGATGGAAGCACTTTATACGGTCACCAGAGTGAGACGGCAACAAGCAATGGTCACCAAATCCCAAAGTCATGAAATCATATCACATATTTATTGGTATATTATATACGACCGTATTGACCATTAAATTATCATATGTCCGTAATGTTTCCGGAAAGGTAATGGATGGCCCTTTGCTATGAATGTGGGCGGTTGTATGTTCAAGTGTCCGTATGCGCCCCGAGAGTGGATTTTAAAAGTGTTATGAAGCGTGAAGAAGAAATGTCTAGACGCAGTTAAATATTATGTAGTATTTTACTCTACGCGAAAAAAGAGTTATTGATATTGATGATATCAAGTTAGATTTATTATGCTTACAGTGAATGTATTATTAACTGTTTAAGCTTTTGTGTAGAGATTGTAGTTATTTTGAATTCCTTCCAACGTAACAAGAGTTTTTTATATGAAAAATAAAGGTAACAACATAGGATGCCAAAGGCGTGCATTTAAGGCGCCGTATCCTCGCTCGAAAAGAAGAAGATGGAGAGATATGTAATTGATAATTAATTGCGCGCGCTAGTATTTAAAACGATGAAATTGAAGCGAAAATTGTGAAAATATGTAATAAAACACGATTTGTGTAATAAAACGCGATTTGTTCAGAATAGAGCAAAAATCTCATGGGAGTTGTCTAAAACAACATTCAAAGAAACACTGTGAATTTTTACATACATATAACTTGTTAAATAATAGAGGCAGACGTGAAAATAAAAATTTACGAGGTATACTTTGCAATTTTTTTCTTTCGAGGGAATTTCATATTATTTGCGTTTCGGCGTGGGGAATATATATTATCTTCAAAAATGACATATATTTTTTTAAGAGTATAAAAACTTCAAATGTTTAAGGGAGGTAAGAAGTAACAGTATTTCCAAGAAAGGATTTTAATTAGTCTTGTTATAATAATAATAACGTTTGGATGATTTGTATAGTGCTGTTTTTGGAAAAAATTACTTAAGATGAAGCCATAGAAAATAATGCAAAATCACACAAAATCATGTGTTTTTGTTTTGAAAATTTGATCGCTTAGAAATATTATAGATGCTTCAATTAAATACTGCGTGTAGAACATATCTTGGCCCTTTAAATCTTTTAATAAGCCTAGAAAAAAATAAAGTAATAGGTCTATAAAAAAACACTTTCAAGTGCAAACTCTCCTACTTATGAACATCTTTTCGGATATGGTTTTATTGTTTATTGTAGAAAATTTAGTTTCTTTTATGATAATCGCAAAATAAATTGATATTTAAGCCCGATATTCACAAAATAAAATAAAATATAAATGTTTGCGTTGTTATTTTACAATACAGCTGGCAGCCGACGAATTAGGATTTTCAAAGTGACCCTTATGTCGTTCACCGAAGGTTTACGGGCTTGCCACACCCTAATTTCTTTCAGAACCGCCCTGGCCGGAGCAGGGAACAGACGTGTGACTCTACGTCGCTCGGTCCCGTGAAATCAATTTTAAATTTCCTTGTTATTCTAATAAACAATGTGTAAAAAAGAAGTTAATGTTTTTTTAGGCCTTTACGAAATCAACCTGTAAAAAAAAAATCTCAAATAACTTTTTCAACCATTCCAAAAACTTTTTCTCGAATATTTTTTAACTCCTCCCACAAAGGGCGTGAATTCCGATTTCGATTTTTCCCTGGACTATTGGATCCCCTTAAAGGGTGCTGTATATTTTTTTCCACAGCTCCATCATACTACTATAGACATAAACATTAAACATTTAACATTAAACTATAGACAATCTAGGCACGGATTTCATTCACAGGGTCATTAGTTAATAACATAAAAACAAAATGTACCACCAATGTACAACAAAATGTATCACCAATGTACCAAAAATATACATTTTATTAATGCACAGGTAGATAATAGTTGGTATTATTCAGAACCATATTAACCTGGCAGGTCACTTTAGTGTTTATTAGAGTATTTTTTACAAATGGTTTTGCAATCAGAGGACACTACGCATGGCGTGTTATTGGATACCAATTCAATTATTTATTTCAGGTATTTAGGTTCTTTATTATTTAAAAAAAAGAAAAAGCAAATTTTACAACGGGCAGTACCTGCAGGGTAGTTATATTAAGAATTTATCTTATTAAATGTGATTCGTCAATGAATAAAAAACAGATTAAAATGAAAAGCTTCGAGTAGCTAATATTATTAAGGGGGTGTTTCACCATCCTCCTCATAGTTTATCCATACACATAACGAATATTAATAAATAAACAAATAAATACTCGCAACTGTTAAAAAACACGGCTAACTTATCCTATATGTAGCCATTATTCATAGGTTCAAGTACCGATTAGTAAACTCAGACTTTTTGAATAAATAAATCCTGTATAATTAATTTAAAATGTATGTTACCGTATGAATAATCTATGAGGAGGATGGTGAAATACACCCTAAGTCAATAAGATAAACAGTTAGCTACCTAAATTGAATTTAAGCATGCGAAAGTGTGAAAAGGTAAGTTTTTAGTTTGATGCAAAATTCTGTTGGATTTGTTAGCATCTTAGTTCTTCTGGGGGGAGTTTATTCCAAGCCTTAGACCCCGATGTATTGGTTTTGACTGTAGTATGTTTGTATGTACCTACTCGTAAATTTATAGCATTTATACTCCATAAACAGTAGGTACAGTATACAATGCACAATCTGTACATTGCTGGTAAATATTTACATCATACTACCTCATTTCAACAACATTTTTGAAGCACCTTTATGTTGTTAGATATCCAATTTCTTAAGTAGATATATATTAAAATAACTCTGTATTATTAAACAGTAAAAGTATATTTTGATTAATAACTTAGAGCCAAATGATTAATCGAGGTATACTAAAATAAAAAAAATTAAATAATAAAATTATTATTTTTTTTTTTTTATATTAACTCCACACAGGAGGCCCTGAGGGAAATAATTTCCCTCAGGGCCTATGTCATCTTTGAAGATGCTGTGTGGAGGGTTCTGTTGAGGAGAGGAAGGAGTGAACATGGGTCTTGAAGAGACCCATATTGTAGGAGGGAGGAAACACAGAAGCCGGCAAATCGTTCCACAGCCGGGCTGTTGAACTCAAGAACGAGTCGTAGAAACGACCCGTTCTCATGTGACTAATGTCAACCGTGTACAAATGTTGAGCGCGTGTTTGGCGTGTTTCCCGACTATGCACCGGTGCCGAGGGGATCAGTGACGCTAGTTCCTCGGAGCATCTTCCATTGTAATACCGGTAGAACAAGGACAGCATTCCCACCTGACGCCTGTGCTCTAAAGATTGCAGTCCATTTGTTAAGTTAGGAGAATCTATCAAACGGACCGCCCGTTTCTGCACAGAGTCGAGGGTTTTTTTCAGGTATTTTGGGACTCCAGACCAGAGGTGGCTGCCAAATTCAACCGTGGGGCGCACTTGCGATTTGTACAGGGTTAGCAGTTGTGTATTATTAAAGTATCTGCGGGCCCTGTACAGTACGCCCAGTTAATGAGGAGGCTAACTTAACTCTGGCCTCGATGGAGCCCCCGTACCTGAGCTGGTCACTTAGAGTTACACCAAGCATATCAATGGAAGGCCTGTTCGGGAGATTGCTTCCGTTGAAGGAGACTAGATTATCATTCCGATCCCTTTTAGACGTAATCAGACATGATTGGGTCTTTGAAACATTAAATTCGACGAGGTATATTCGACGGGACAATTAGATAGAGTCTAAGAATTCAAAATAAATTGTGAAGCCCCATGAGGTGATTTTTTACAAAAACGACTCTACAAATTGCCCAATTATTATTGTTATTTTTATTAAAAGAAAAATATTTAAAAAACTTAGAAAAACATTGAAACAAACTCTAATGGTCTAATAAACCCCGGACGCCAGCCATATTACCTATTCAATAGTTTTTAAATCTACAAAGTTTTGAAGAACTCTTGAACTAGTATATTTTTTTCTTAAAATAGGTATGTACCTACCACAGTAATGAAGAATCCTCGAGAATAAAGTTAAATGTGGACAAGTGTGAATTAAAATTAATTTTTAACATAAAAGACTGCAGTAAAAATGTACTCAAGCTCATATGAAAAATTACATAAAATAGTTCGCGTAGGTAGTAGGATTAAAGCTCGCTCTCTAGAAATAGTAATAATATAAAAGTCCACAATTTTCCCGTTGAATTTGCTGAAACATAAAGTGCAAGCTGGATATTTTATTCCGCGCCAGTAATATATGGAAGTTGCATTCAAACAGTGACGCGGCGGCCATATTTCTTTGGCGGGAACTCCACTCCGTGCCAAACAGGAAGTAGGAAATTCCTCCCGCAAGTTTCCCTCCTCTTGTCTATGGACTGTGTGGAAAGCGCGGGGAAACTTTGTGGCGCGCTCGCAGCGCGGGAAATCCATAGTTTTGTTGTTCTATTTGCGAAAACGGGTATGGAAGAGCGAATTTGAATTTGGAAATAAAGTTGGGATGTTTCCTCATGCGTGCGATCTCGCGTTTCTTTTGCTTGTTTCAAAGAGCAAAATGCGCTTTTGTGGAAATAATAGAATAGGTTAAACAAAAGATAAATACAGCTCGATGGACATAGTATATAGGTAGGTACGTACACATACACATTTATCTAAATAAACCTCTGATGTCTATGAGAAGTACTAACTTTATGTGTTATGTATGTACAATCTACGTAGATAAAATTAATGGCACAAAATAAAGAGTTTTTTTTTTTTAAATAATGAATGAAAAAGATTTCAACACCTCCTTTTTTTAATATACGAGACTCGAGAACTTTTTTAGAGAATATTTTTTTTTTTGTAATTTTTTTTTCTTGAGCTCCACACAGGAGACTCTGAGGAAAATAATTTCCTTCAGGGCCTATAACGTCTTTGGGTATGCTGTGTGGAGGGGTTTTTTTAGGAAAGGAAGTGGAGGAGAATTCTGGGAAGGAAAAGTGTTTAAGGGTGGGTAGGAGTCTGAGGTTCAGTGTGTCCTGTTCATCCGCATCCAAGACCTAGACAAACCTCACCCCATGAACTCGGGCACCCCTGCTAAATCACCAAACGTAGCGAACCACTTGGGGTGACCTATGGTTCCAATAAAGGTTCCCGGGACGGCGGTACCCATTCCCATTACCCATCCCATTATCATACTTCTGCCAAAACTTCTACATATATTTTAAAATCGTAAAGCATGGTTTATTGTGGTTCAAATACTATTATAATATCTTTTGGTACCTAGCATTCGTCCTTGTACCTTTTTTCAAAATTTTAATTATTGCCCACAAATACTTTTTTTTCTACCTACCTTATGCCGGTCAAATACAATCATGTGTCATCGTTTTCAGTTGAAAATTCATAATCGTCCTGTGAACGCATATTGTGAGTGGTGATTATGGAGCCCTTGTTTGACCGGGTCGAAACAGATAAGAACCATCGTTAGCTCACGAGTTCAGTGGTGAATGTGATGAACCAGCGGAATTAGACAAGCGAAGGAAGAAAACGGGGTAAGTCGGCAATCGAACAGTATTAATACGGTTACGTCTGCGTGGTTGAATTTCAGAACCCAGTTTTGAGTGCATGTTGAAGTCACGCCGTACGCGTCGCGCCACAAATAACATCTGTGTACGTGGAATTAACAAACAAAGTTACCGTCTAACACAAACACCAGCTGGGCAAAGCCGAACCAAAAGCCGCCCGCAGAGCCTTGCGGCAAAAAACCTGCGGAGCGGGGTTTTAAAAGCTAGTCCTTGATTATCCCCATTCCATCTGCTTTGCGGGTAACTTTTTTAAGACCCCAACAATATCATTAAAACATATTAGGTACCTACTCTATGAAACGTTAGATATTCGCAGAATGAAACTTTGTGTACCTATCTAAAATATAGTAAAATATAAACCTAGTTTTTTTTATCATTAAGTCAGTTGTACTTTTTTTTTCACCTAAACCAAAATATTATAAATATATATTATAAATTAAAATATATATTTTTAACCTCAATCAGGTTATTTATGCTCGTACCTACGGTTTTGACAAATAATTTATCCCCGGTCACCTAATTTAATTCCAGGTTTCTTCCTTCTAAATCAATCGTTAATTTTATTCCGGTCCGCTAATCCCATAATGGGATTGCCACGGTACACGCGGGGGCGTCCCATCTTCCGTCGGCAGAAAGGTACCTGCCTGATTTAGCAACCAGGTAAGTGGATGAACGAATCGGGAGCTGTAAGAATTATTTTTAGACGGTCAGATGAGAATAAGCAAGGGCCGGATGCAGATCCAGTATGTGCTGGTGTTTCTGGAGCTGAAAAAAGAATAAAAATTAGGATATAAAAATCAATTACCTACCTATCGATCAATCTTTCAACCATTTGATTCATAAAACATTTTAATAATAATGGCGTCAGACACAATCATGCTTCACTTTTCTTTGAACTTGCAAACCTTAGATACCTTTCAGGTGATCGTGACTTGTAATGTTTTCAGAACAAAAGGCTTTTAGTAATGTTTTTTTTTAGTATTCATTTAAACGCCCCATTAGCCTTTAAGTATTAAATAGTAATTGAATAATTTGTAGAGCACCGTTTAAGTGAAAAATCTTCTCAAGTACGCTGCACAAGTTATTATGAGTTTTTAGGATGAATAAATTCGGATAAATGTATCCGAATTTGTTCATATGGAACTATTGACTTTATGAAAGTCTAAATGAATATTCAATTTTTTTATAAGAAAAACTCTCTTTTTATAACTTTTGAAGGTTATTCCATATATATTATTATAGTTCCATATGAATAAATTCGGATACATTTATCCGAGACGCTATTCAGGTTACAAACCAATTCTTAGAATGATTGTTCCAATAAAAAGAGTAGTTGCCTATAATATGGAAAAAAGAACTAATTGAAGATAATATTGTTGATTCTAAATATTTGACATGTGACAAATATGACGGTTTGACAGAAGGTGGCAATAGCGAAATTGGATAACGCGCACGTCCCGGTTAGACGAGAGGTCTGGGTTCGAGTCCCTGTTGCGACCATTGTCTTTTTCTATTTTTCTGTGTCTTGTTTTCTTTCATATTTTCATTTAGATTATAAGTGTTATCTTCTTCTTCAATGATATAAGACGATATTACCTATCTCTGCTAAATAAACCTGATTCATGAAAGAATGTCCATATGACATGATTGGTTATTTGGTTTCTTCGCCACTATGTATTTTACATTGTTATGACTTTTTGCATTGCAAACAAATTTCACCTCAATGTGATATGAATTTTGTAAAATTATTTTTTATTTATTACCAACTTAATAATTTACTCGTAGGACCCATCTAACGGTTACTTTACTTAAGCAGTCCGTACAATTATTTTCACCTGATTTTGCCGTGTGGCAATAACCTCAGCATGATGCTCAGCGTCACAGAAACAGGTCATTATTCTCCCCTCTAATCCGCCAAATCCCTCAATTTATGCACGGGCCACAGAAGCGTAGGAGATGTACTACAGCCTTACGGAGTACAGCCTTGAACAGTGAGCAGCTAGCAGTCCAAATTACGTAAAGGGTCCGAGTATGTAGAT
The DNA here is from genome assembly GCA_936435175.1 of Glyphotaelius pellucidus. Taxonomy (NCBI): domain Eukaryota; kingdom Metazoa; phylum Arthropoda; class Insecta; order Trichoptera; family Limnephilidae; genus Glyphotaelius; species Glyphotaelius pellucidus. The sequence goes on along the minus strand of OW386552.1, from coordinate 5,207,853 downwards.
TAGCGTTAGATCGGTTTGCCGACTGTAGCTACTTAATACTTGCCCACTTCAGGCTGTGACGAATTTATTGCGAGATTTAAACGGTTTCGTATTTGCCTTTAGGTGTATAGGATAATATTAAAATGTTATCAACTCTCTTCATGGCCAGCTGGGGAACGGCTTTTTCATGCAAATCTTAATTTTGAATTTTCGTCCAAAATACACAACCAAAGTAAAAAAATATTTTTCTAATCAAAAGGTATATTAAATATCGTCTTTGAATATGTAATACTTTATTTGTTTGTATTTTAAATTATAAAATATAGGCTTTTGAAGAATTCGATTTTTCATTATTTTAGATGCAACTTGGGTAATTATTTGTAAGTAAATGATAAATGTTTAAAAAAATATTTTTCTCTATTTATCATAAAAATATATTAATATATAAAATAAAATATTAAAAGAATTTGATGTGAAAAAATTTAAATTATAAATGACCTATCTGAGCACTAATTTGTCTTACATAAATTTAAATTACTACCCAAAAAATGCACATTCTTTACGAAGTTTTATTTTTGAATTTATCTTTTAATATATTAAAACAGTAGGTACACAAGGCAAGATATGTTTTAATAACTATAACTAACTCCCAAAAAAATTTCCGACAAATCCAAAGTTGCCTCCAAAACAAAATTTAATTCCTTAATCACCTAAATATCAAAATTTAAAACAAAAATAAATTTTAATAACTTTTGGTTAAAAAAATATTTTTCTGTTTGATTTAGCATTATGGCCTCAAATCTAAAATTAAGTTTTGCACGAAAACTTACTTACTTACTTACTTATGACTGAAGACACTGTGAAATCTTTACAAGAGATAATAAGAGTGAAGGTCATTACTGTCATTAATATTAACAAAAAAAAATGGTAATATCCAGGTAGGTGCTAATAACAAAGTAGAACCATCCTCATTTCTGTGACAACACCAAACAAGTCAGCGCACTTTTTGAAAAGAACAGGTAAAATGTATTATTATTTATAAATGGCAGGTTATTTAAAAAATATGAACCCTACACATCGATAGATGAACAATATTGACATCCTTATAAAAAGTCTTAGAAAATAAATAATGTTATTTGATTTTACAATTTTTCACGGGGTTTGCTTAATAACTTCCTAAACGTCTTCAGACAATCATTTTCAAAAGAGGCACAAATTGCCGAAAAAATAAGAAGCTAACCCATACAATAAATAGTCAACATAACTATAAAATTATTTTCAGAAGAGGAAAATTTTACTTGACTAACCCGTAGAGCATGAAAAATAGACATCCCAACCTCACCGATGTCTGCGTTTGGTCCATAGATAAAAATAATACCTTTTAAATTTTTCTTGCTGTAACTAGTATCCAGAAAAAAGTCGTACATGATATTTTTATACAAGAAGTGAAACGGAAAAGGGCAATCGTCGATGACGTATGTACCTACCTAAAAACCTATATCTGGGATAACTATTTAATATTATATATAATAGTATTCAAAGCAACATCAAGAGTAGGTAGGATAGTTAGGTAATATGCAGGTACAAAAAACTCATTCGATTCCAATCTCTGTAACCAAAAAACCCCGCAAACCATTAATTAATACAACTTTATTATAAAACCTGACTGCTTACAATAAACGAATTATGCACGAGCCTCATTTGGTGTTTTTTGGTGCCGTTTACGCTCGAATATGCAAGTAAGATACGGCCGATACCAATCTCAAGTTAACCTTGACACAAATGAGATGAGGCTTTGCTAATGATCAGAGATACAGATCATCCTGTGGGAGATACAAGAACACCTGCAGAAAGTCGATGAACGTGAACGGAGTTACAGTTATTATTACTTATCTTGCGAAAGATGCTATCCTGGTTTATTAACCAATTTTTTAAAAATTGGACTGACATTTTATATAATGAGTTAATAAATTTAGATATTTGAACGGAAATGAAAGTTGTTTTACCGTTCTAAAAGAAAGAATGATCATAATTTAAAGGCAAAATACCTACCTAAACTACCTACTTACCTGGACAGATAAATATCTTTAGGTAGATGTGTGTTAATTGAATAGATTTTTTTATCGCATAAAATTCTACTTACATATTAACTTAATTTTACCTACAATATTTAAGTAGGTAATATGAATATAAATATGTTTTCAAGAGTGCATTAAATAATTTGAAATGACCATTAAATTGCCATAACTTTCTTCAAAAAAATAATGCTGATAATATTATATTCCTCTTCGTAGACAAGGGAGGATTTAAGGGGGGGAGGGGTGCTGGGGGGGGCACGGGGGCACGTGCCTCCCAGACGGTATTTTTGTGTAGTGTGGAGATTCCATCACAGTACATACTTAGAAGCAAATCAAATTATCAGAAATGTTAAAATATATTAATAAAATAACCGAGAGAACATGAGTGAAACTCTTGTCTGTTTTTGGCTGGAATTTTTCGTTTGTTTAAACTTGAAGCATGATACTTTAAGTTTATTTCTAACAGTAATTGTTGATTTTTTATGTCCATCCGCCCCTTGTGCCCCTCCCAGAAAAAATCCTGGATCCGCCCTTGTTCGTAGAGACAATAATAATCCAATGAATAATAATTGTGACAAAAAAAATATTTCCAAATTCAGTTGACAAACAACATATTTGGTTCAATAAACAAATCTTTTATTTTTTTTAAAGGGTAGGCATAACATTTTAATCGCTATGAACTGCATGCCACTGGATGGAAGGTTTTATAAAACGTTATATTATATTTATAGATTTTTAACTTTCGTTGTGAGAAATTTGCGTAGAAGGATCGGAAAGAATAATATTATTACTTTTTTAGATTAGAACAAAATTCAATATATTCATTCAGATTATGCAGAGTATTAAGGGACACACTTGATGTACCTATTAGTGATTCCTGGACTTGATGTACCTATTAATTATTTGGAATAAAAGATGTAAATGAAATTTTGGACTGAAATTTTTTTTATTATGTTTTTCAAAACCAAATACTTTTCTATTCTTCCACATGTCATCACCGGGCCCTCAGCCGGGTAACAAACCAACCCCTCAACTCAAACCTATATGTCAAATACTTACTGGTTTTTAATGTTTAAAGTTGAAAAAAAAAACTCAAAAATGTCAGACCATAATTTCATTTACATTTTTTACTCTAAATAGTGTCAATAAACACTTTTCAAATTTTCTAGAAGTATCAATATGAACAAGAGTTTTCAACTGCAAAATTATTTTGTAGCGTATAGGTTATAGGTTATTTATGTAGTTTCAGTTTCCTTTGTAGATGTCGATAGCATGGTTAGCAATACAAAGTTTTGCTATATCCCAACAGATGGCAGTTAAGTATGATATCAGAAGAGTACCATCTATCCAATTTTAATAAGTTGTTTTAATATTGGAAACTAAGAGACACATTATTCACGTTAACTCTGTGTACCTACCTGTCTATCCACCAATGAATGCTTATATTTTCATCCGTAGGTACTTCAAAAGTATGCGGTTTCATATCACACTCCAAATGGTAATAATATATCAATAATAATATATTTTCAACAACTGGGGGTGGATGACTATTCTGAAAGGCAATGTGCTTAATGGATTTTCAACCCCTTCATTGCTGACTCATAAATTTAAAATCATCCCCGTCAGTGTGTTTCCGCTGAGAAATTAACAAGCTGTTAACCCTGGCATCTGTAATTTTAAAAGATTATCTCACTTAAGTTCTTAAGTAAATCTCTACCCATCAATTAAAAATAAAATCCTTAAAGCAAGCATGTCCTGAATACGTGATAAAGATATCGTCACGAATGATCCTTTTTGCGCATCTGATTTGGCGCATTATTGAAATTCACGAAGGATCTAACTAAACCTATATCTTAATTAGTACGTTCCCCACTTACTATCAAATATTTTATCCATGTAAGTAAATCTCTATCCGCAAACATCAGCCTAACTAAAAATCTCCAACCAAAAAAGAGGCCTCAATTAAAAAGTTCATTTTAATTCCAGCTTTTATGCCAAAAGTCACTTCAGATGATTGGCTGTTTTTTACATGGTTCTTTTTAGCTTCTTTTAGGTATTGGTTTTGGTAAAGTTAAGCAACTTAATTAATATATCGGTGCACCTCACGTTGGTCGGTGGTGAGTTTATTTTTGCAAAAAGATAGACGAACGATTTTAAGACATGCTTAGGTATATCTTACCGCAAGTAAGCTAAATAAGCATTTTAATTAGATCACGTTGTTATCTTAATATGAAGAGGGGAATCACAGTGCAAGGGGCTAGACTTCATTACAAAATGTACCTACCTTTTCCCAGAAGAGTTTGTTAGTAATTTAATGCTTTTTCGACAATTTATAAATGGGATGGACATTCTTATTATGCCCAAGTTATTTTTAAAACACTCTGTGTCAGTTTAATACCAATGAGGAGCATAGATTTTAGCATAAAGCATAAAATAAGGCATTTGAATAGCTAATTCATTAAAATAATATATCTACGCTTAAAAAAAGGTGCTGCTGTTCCAATGAACTAATGCAGTCGGGACTTTTTGTTAAATAATATTCGACATTGGATTATTTTGTTGCTAAATTTAAGATTGACATTTGGATTGGATTTCAGGATATTTTTCGTTTTTTTTTAATTTTATACCATATCGAAGAACCTGTATTGGATCGTTAAATTCTTAGTTTGGGTTTAAAACATTCTCAATTGGGGAGGCGGGTATGGGTACCGTAGCCCCGGGAACCATTTGTTGGAAAATCATCGCCCCTGCCAAAGGCCACACCGTGGTTCGCTACGCTTGGTGACTTGCCTGGGTTCATGGGGAGAGGTTTGTCTAAGTTTTGGCGGCGGATGCTTTTGCCCAACAAACTTCGCAGGCCGGATCGGAAGAGACTGGTTGAGGGAGACCTTTTGACCTCTCCAGCCGGACTCTCTAAACCCATTATTCCAGACCTCATACATTTTCCTTCCCATAAATTCCTCTCCTTCTTTTCCCTAAAAGACCCTCCACACAGCATCCCCAAAGATGAAATAGGCCCTAAATGCCTCCTCAGTGGAGATATTGTAAAGTATTTCGTAAAATAAAAATAAAATAATAAAAGAAAAAAAAGTAAACTTAAAATCTATTTTCATATGCCAATTTCAAATTATTTAGCTTTCATCGAATATGACTGGAAAGCGAAAATGGGATGAAGAAGGATGCATACCGGGCTTAGGTCTGCTCGTCAACCATAGCTAAAACCGTTATGAGCAATATTTCTAGTGCGAATAATTATGCTTTATCACTACACTGGATTTGCATTTCACTATGATATCTTTACAAGAGACAACAAGGATGAAGGTCATTATTGTCATTAATTTTAACAAAGAAAAAGGCATTATCTCCAGGTACAAACTTATAACGAAGAAGAACAATCCTAAAATCATTTCTGTGGCTTTTTATGACGCAACACCAAACAATTTAGCACGCTTTATGCAAAGAACAGGTAAACTGTATTATTTCTTTGGTGCGAAAAGTTTTAATGATTCATATTTCAAATAATTCCTGTGTTGTCTGCATTAGACCCACCATAAATCAAAATATCATAACTGCACTAAATCTGAGGGTAAAATATTGCGGCATTTCTTCTCAACAAGCCATTGCTGTTTTTCAAGGTCATTTTAGTACAAAACTTACCTGTTAAAATATGCAGAATTTTCACCTTAATTGCACAACTTAACGAACAATGGTTGAACAATAGTGACTGCATTCAACCACAATGTATTTATGTGATTTACATAACGAATATGTCCTTTAGTTATGCAGATATTTTTAGGTTCCCTTAGTGTTATTCAAATAGAAATCTGCATTTTATATGCGATTCTTCGAACGTTGTGATTATTTTGGTAGAGGATGTCAGTTTTATAAGACGAGGCTGCATTGTCCATTAGATACCGCAATTTATTTTGAAGTCCGGATATTAGTGATATTAAAATTAACGATATTAATAATACAATTATGAATATAAAAAAATATATATAATACGTTTTAAATACATAAACGGCTATACTGCCTTTTATAAATAAATAAACATATAATAGAGTACAAAAGTAAGAAAAATAATATCATTACATAATAGTAGTTTTAAACTTAAAAATAACATACTATTATTTTGTGTATCACAACAAAAAATAACGAGAAATAAAAATGAGAAATATCAATTAATATTACTATTATTTTGTTGCCAATCTTACTCGTTTCATACATTTATTTTACAGCGTTGTTTTTAAGAATAAACGGTTGTTTCATCCCAGATAAATAAAAAATATTCTCCCGAATTAATCTGATATCGCTCATTTCCGGCGCACCTCACACTGCAATATTTAGGGTGTTTTTCTAGTGTTCACAAAGATTATCACAGAATTGTGATAATGTTTTTGAACATGCATTTAATGCCTTTATTATAAAACTGAGTAATGGGCAATGCTCTTTGTACTGAAATTTGTGTTTTTTTTTTAATATAAATATTTTCAATGCATCGTGAATGCTTTTGAGTTCTTCACTGAAGTTAAAAAAGGTAAATAGTCAGATACGCTGGACAACCTTGATACGCACAAATCATTTAAAAAATCTTTCGACGAGGAACCACAGCCATTTCAGTCACCGTAGAAGAAATCAATGCATTTAGATATTTCGTTTTTTTTATATTAATACCGCACAAGAGTCCCAACTGCTCCCGTCTGGAGCTTGTAAGACTACGGCATCCACAATTGGGGTATGTTGTGAGGCTAAAGGTAGTGAGGAGGGGAAGGAGATCGGGAAGAGGAAGGTGTGGAAGTACCTGGCTATTCAGATCTGGTCACCAAACATGGCTAAAGCCATCCCGCGACCTTCGGATTGCAAGTCAAGAGCCTTACCGCTTGACCACGCTGGCCGTCTTTCCTATTAATATTAAGATATTTTTACAAAATTGTTTACGCCGTGTAATAAAAGTAAATTTTTTGTCTAGTTTTTTTCTCTTTTATGAAACACAAACAAAGAACCTATTTTAGTTTTAAAAAAACTATTCTGAAAACTAATATTCATATTATATCACATGAATATTGGTAAGTACCTGATGAATAAAATATGGCCCCCAAGTGAATACGATGAATTCGTATTTTTGAATTTAACGAAGTAGAATAAATATGCATTTTTTGCTTCTCCGGTGACTGAAATAGATGTTCCTTATTGTAACTGCACATAAAAGAAGTGTTTTTTTTAGTAATAAATTGTGCGTGTTAATCTCCAGCGATTCTGGATATTTTCTCTAATTTCTTGCAATTTTTAATTATATCGAAATATGTCATCTACCTGTATTTCGTGCAAAGGTGTGAACAAAATAGTTGCACGGAGAGGAAACTCGATAAGTTATCAAGAAGCATTCAACTATTATGTCCAACCAGCTCGTGCTGTTGGATTTGTCATTATCGGCTTGTCTTTCTGGTGACTTGCAGGCGATAAATTCATTTTAATTTGAATTATATGCTTCACAGTGCGCAGTGCACAGCAGAGCAGAGGTGAGAATTTGTTGGTTTATGAACAAGTTATTTTAATTACCTAACCTAACTGAGTTATGTGGTAGGAAATGCTTTACTCGGCATGTAAAATAATTATTAATAGTGGTAACGTATTTATTTACCCATATAATTAATAAGTTTATTTATTTATTAAAAGAAGTTTATACAATGAACAAAAAAATTGTGTTAATTCATCCGCCATGCTAGGGATGTCCCTGTGTTATGGTGTATGAAGTTTACAGATTGGGTAGGTACAGTGTACAGTTTTTAACTTATGCAATTCATTTAAGTAATTTAAGTAACAAATTTAGTAATAAATTAAGTTAGTAATTTAAGTAACACATTCAATTAATTTAAGTTACAAGTTGTATTAATTATATTACAATTCAATTAAAATAGCAAGTTTTACACATCATCGTTACTGAATGTAAGGATCCATTTTGATAATTTTTTTTTAAAGATATGGGGTTGGGTTTCGGATTTTAGGTTCTCGGGGAGAAGGTTAAACATTTTAGGAGCTAGGTACATGAAATGTCTTTGAGCTGATGTGGTGCGTAGTGTAGGAACATTGTAGAGTCGTTTGGTTATTGTTCTGGTGGTGTAACTGTGATGTAAGAGAGTTTTTTTCTTGTATTTGAACATGAAATGTGTTAGTGCAAATTTTAGATGAAGTTGCCGTATGTTTAAGACATTATATTCTGTGAAGAGTCTATTGGAGGAATATCTTGTTGGTCGCTTGTTGATAGCACGTAAAATCGTTTTTTGGGCTTTTTGCAGAGGATCAATAAAATTAAGAGCACAGCCGCCCCAAATTATGATGCCATATGCTAACTGGGATTGGCAGAGAGCATAGTAAACCGTTTTTAGTGTTATAGGAGTAAGTATATTTCTTAGAGTTCGAAAAACATAAGAGAGCTTGCGAATTCGGGGAGTTAGACTGGCTAAGTGCTGATCGCAATGAAGATGGTGATCAATTAGGACCCCCAGGTATCTTATAAGAGATACTTTTTCCAAATTTAGGCAAGTACAGGAAGAGTAGGGACTTGGACAAGAGTAAATTGTTATTTTCTGATTGATAGAAGGTTGGGTTGCAGCAGATAGACTGAAGGTTAAGAATTTAGTTTTACCAGCATTGAGGGTGAGGAGATTATCATCTAACCAATTCTTTACAACACCTATGTCGTATTGAGCTATGTCAAAAGCTCCTTTCCAATTTTTATGTCGAGCTATAAGCACAGTGTCATCTGCAAAGGATATTATTTTTCCGGTTATGGGTAGGTTGCAGAGTTTATTGATGTGTATGAGGAACAAAATAGGGTCTAGAACACTTCCTTGTGGAACTCCGAATTGGATTGGTAAAGGGTTGCTTAAAGCTATGTTGTTAATTTTCACGGTTTGTGATCTTCCAGTTAGGTATGAGGAGAACCAGTTGAGTTGAATCCCGGATGCCTATTTGAGATAGTCTTTCCAGAAGAATGGGGTGGGAAACCGTGTCGAATGCTTTGGCTAAGTCTAGGAATATGGCTAGGCAGGAATCGCCTTCATTCAGGCTGTTGGTGATGTTCTCAGTCAAGTCTAAGATTGCAGATTCTGTACTCATTTTTTTTTGGAAGCCAAACTGATTGGGCGAGAGAATCTTCTGGGTTTTCAAATGTGAGATAAGTCTACTTTTAACAATTTTTTCAATGATTTTTGATAAGACACTTAGCAAAGAAATGGGTCTGTAGTTTTCGATATTTGTTTTGTCGCCTGCATTAATATTTTCTGATTGATCTTGATTAAAAATCAAATGATTTTCAGAATGAAATACGTGATTGATGTTTTTTTTTTATTTTGTTATTATTTTTATGGCGATTAAAAACAATTTCACTCTCTTTACCTGCTTTTTCAGGTCGAAGGCTCAACTTTGTGAAGGTAAGTGCTCTAATTATTAAGTATTTATAGTAAATCATGTTTTGTTTAATATTCGTATTGCATAAATAATTTTATTTTTTTCAGTTTTTATTTAAAAAATATGAATAAACACCAACTAAACCAGTAAAAAGTTTCACAGGTTGTCCTGTCGTAGAAAAACTTGGTTCTTGTGAATAAATTCAATTCTAGACAATTTGCCCTAAGATTTTGATTCACTGGATCGGACCAAGTCTTCCTGGGCATCTCTGACTTGTGGATATGGATTAGTATTTTATGTATCATTTACATAGTACAGGTAACTTACGGAAGAATGAAAAATTACTCGCGTAAAACAACACCTTCTCATATATCTTCATACTACGGTTTTCCCTTCTTGGTAGGTAGGTAGTATTTATTGTTTTATCATTTCGATTAAGTAATGGGTCATTTATCACATAACCGGAAAATCTTATCAGTGAAATCAAACGCTATCTTGAATAACTGGCTACATTTAGTCTACTGACTACTCTGGTCTGAAGCCAGAAAATACCAGAAAAAAAACTCTTCAACTTTCTGCAGAAACGGGCCCTCTCTTGATAAATTCTGTTATCTTCATCATTGTCTTATCTATCTTCCGTGCACAGGTGTCGGGCGGGAATAATAATCTTATTCTACCTATATTTCAATGGAAGATGCTTCGAGGAACCAGCGTCATTTATCCCTTCGGCACCGATGCACAGTCGGGAAACAAATAAAACGCGTTTTCGTTATTTGTTTTTGGGGTATTGCGCTACCTCCTTCTTTAGCCAACGTTTCGGATAGCGTTACAGTGTCCATCATCAGGGCAGATGTGTAATTACACATCTGCCCTGATGTATTTGCAATGTAACGCTGCCGAAACGTTGGCTAAAGAAGAAGGTAGCGCAACACGGCATAACACCCCAAAAACAAATAACGAAAATACTTTTGGCCGTGAAAATCTAAAAACTTATCCAAGTAAAACGCGTGCCGAATATTTGTTTACAATTGACATTTTTCACATGATCTGTCGTTTCTACAACTCGTTCTTGAGTTCAACAGCACGGCTGTAGAATGATTTTCTGGCCTCTGTGTTTCCTCCTCACACAACAAGAATCTCTTCAAGATCCAGGTTTACTCTTTCCTGTCCCCAAAAAGACCCAAAAAAAGTCTTAGCATAAACTTATTAAACCGAAACAAAATGTTTTCTAAACCTGCCATTAAATGCCCTGAAAAAGCTGTTGCTTGCATTTGTCTGTGGGTTCTGCATAAATCTAAGACGGAATCTAAAACTGTCTTCGGCGAGATGTCGCAACACTCTCGCAGATTGCGCGAGCACCTCTCGGCAGCAATGCCCTGATCCACCCGGCTTGGTGACTCTGTCTCACCAACTCCCCGCGGTGCAGCCTAACTGCGTTCTATCACGTAGGACTGGGCGAATGGTTTCGTCGATTGCTACTGACAATTTAGCTGGAAGCATATAGAGATTTAATAATTAATCGTGTATACATTAGAATAAAAACATTAGAGTGAAAACATGGTTAGATACAAACACACTTAAACTAAACACATCGAAAACAAAATTCTCAAAAGCTCAGTATAAATACCTAGCACGAGACAGACAAAATCAATACAAACACCACAAAAATACACGAAGATATACACATCAACATCTGCTTACTCTAGAAAAAACAGACCAAATAAAATATGTAAGAATTATATTGACCATAACCTCAGATGAATACATCATGTCAGACAAATCACAAATAAACTCTTCAAAACAATACACATTTTCCTAAACATAAGAAACATATTATATAAACTAAAACAAATGAAAATAATATATTTTGCACTTTGGCAATCCAAAGTAGAATATGGAATCATTGTTTACAACATTACCTACATGTGACATTTGAAACAATAAATCAAGGAACTACGAGTCTATTGAAGTAACCCGTGCAATTGATCAACTTGATTGATTTCTCAGTGCTTTAATACCGATTACGTTAAAGGCTGATCAGACAACCCGAAGGCCTTCGCGCCATACATTTCTTATGAAAGCCCGCACACATCCGATTCGAAAACGTGATCGGTAATAAAAATAGGCAACGCCCTTCTACGCCGGCCGTCCAATCCGGTCTGAAAAAGGGCGAGGCCCCGGTCGTATTACCTATCCGATTTTCGTATCGGATGTGTGCGGTGTTAATCCGATCCGATTGTCTGATCAGACAATCAAAAAGCAAAATCGGATGTATGCGCCTAGCAATAAAAGCCTCTATACAATTAACGACTCGAATTGTGATGACTTTATATATTATATAATGGTGATATTTCGGTGATTTTATATATCGATTCTTATGGAAACTTGTGCAGTGATCAATCCAGTAGTCCCTAAGCGCCATAACAGCGATTCTTACGAAAACTTGGGTAGTGATCAACTAATTGCGCTTTATTCGAATCTATATGGAAACTTGTAAAGTGATCAATCTAATAATCTCTATGTGCCATAACAGCGATTCTTACGAAAACTTGGGCAGTGATCAACGAAGTGCGCTTTATTCCAATCTATACGGAAACTTAGGCAGTGATCAAATAAGTGCGCTTTAGTCGAATCTATTACGGAAATTTATGCAGTGATCAATCCAGTAATTCCGATAGTGCCATGACAGCGATTCTTACGAAAACTTGGGTAGTGATCAACAACTAAGTAGCTTTATTCGAATCTATTACGGAAACTTGTGCAGTGATCAACCTATTGATCTCACAAAAATTGGCTGTGTAAAAATTATGGTAAGCCAGATTCCTTCCCACCATCTACTGTTCACCAAGCTATTCCCATAGTTATAATACTTTGAAAAACATATTTTATTAGTCCATTGATTCGCAGTCAATATATCCGCGACTTACAGTCAGTTTGAATTGAATCGACTTTAGTAACTGCTAAGTAGTCGTAAAAAATTTTCATCGATTGATATCAATCACCTCATTTACAAAGAATCGTCCACAAAGTTTAAAATAAGTTAAACTCTTGGAAACATCTTCCTATCGAAACATCCTCCCATTAATTAAGACACATCTCATTGCGTGTAGGGCTGAGCGTGACACAAAGTGACACACGTGGCATCAGAATCTGCATTCTCCATCGCTGATTGTATCTCAGTCAAGTTCCTCTCCTGCCAACCACGGTGTCGGTGGAAGTGGCCTGAACACCGTGTGGAAGCCTGCCACTGAGCAAGTACAGTCTTAAACATATTCATGTGCAACTAGTTCATGATGCAAAGGTGAACATGAACAAATGTAATATATTATTTTGTTGGAAGATAAGGTACACTGGAGAACAAGAAAATTGTCCAACCTCGAAAATAAACCTAACAAGCCTTCAGCTAAAGTTCGTCGAAATAACGAGCATCAAATACAAATTTACCTATCTCTTTTGAATTCTTCTACCTAGAGTATAGTTCTTACTTAGAATAGAGAAAGTTCTTTTGTTTTTAAGTTAGGTCATTTTGTCGAGCGGTTAATTCATTGGTTTAGTTCAACTTTTTGTTGCCAAAAATATATATTTCATTTTTTTCTCTTCACGATATCAAAGAAAAAGGGAAACTTTTTCTAATTTCCCTATCAATAAATTAGTGCAATAGAGAATTCCAGTCCAATTTTTTTTTATTTTTTTTATGAATACCTTTACCTTCTAACTTAAATAACTGCAATTTTATTTTTATAGTTAGTTTTAATAGTTAAAATAAATGTCAAAGTTTTAATTTTTCAAGATACCCCGAATACCACTGAATCTAGTGTGACGTCATCATGACTAACCGAAGTGTGAATCTTGTAGGGAACTGGAATCAGCTGTTGACTCCCGCCATTTTGAATTTTATGTCCAATTCTCTATAAACCAATAATACGGAATGCCGAACGGCTTGCGTCTTCATTTCTATTGATTTCTATACAACTTTGACCCAGGTGACGCGGCGCGGTGACGTCACGCCGCCAAAATCCAGCAATAGGGTGTTTTAATAACACGTTTTAAAATGGAATTTTTATATTATATTTTTTTTTAAACTCTACGTTAAATATTATGTAATAAAACTTAATATTCAGAATCAGCGTATATTGGTCTAAATGAACATATTTTTTTAAAGCCATAATATTTTTCACTGGAGTTCCTAATTGAAAATTTATGATTTGGAACTGTGTTTAGTAAAATTTGATCATAAATATACGTAAATAAATATTTGTTATTACATTGTTTAAATTATAACCCATCATTCAGTACATCGCGTTAAGGGGCGACGTAACTAACTTTAACCAGTAATTTCTGGCATTGCTTGGAGTAAAAAGTGTACAAATTAATTTGGTCTCCAGGGACAATTTCGATGTTTAATTTTAGTTATTTTAACTGAAAAGATAGGTATCTGATATGTATGTATGTTTATTGTAACAAAACGCACTTGTCTAAGAATTTTAAGTTTTAAATCGTAAATCACAACTTTTTTGACGGAGAAAATGTATTTTAAAAAAGTTGCATTTTTCTTTGGTATTATGACGAGAAAAATATAAATCAATAACTAGACTCGAATAACTTATATTTTCTACCGACAAAACGTTGGACAAAATCATTGAACTAACCATCTGACAAAACCTTAGGACAAAATCTTCCTCAAAAACAAAATAACTTACGGACTACGGTTAAAACCAGATGTCGAGAAGATAAAGCCTCAAAAAGTTATTTAGCTAAAACTCAACGCTTAATTTATATCCGCACTTAGCACCGTCTCTACATAACTATAAGTAGCATTCTTTTGTTATTTCGACTATTTACATGACCCGAGTCATGTTTTATTAACACTGTCTTCTTGATTAATTCTTCTGTTAAATTGAATCGATCTAAAGTTCAAAGCTTCTATTTGTTCCGTTCTTAATCATTTTAATGACGGTTGCACATATTTTCGATAAAATCAATTTTTTACAGAAGTTTTAAACATTTCTGAAAGTTCTTCAAACTTCGCAAATTTATTAATTTATTTTCATTTATTAATTTCTGAAAGTATTTATTAGTTTTGCTTTAGTCCTGAACTCAAAATTTGAAATAAAATTAAAATCAAAAATAATTTTATAAAACTGATATATAGAGATTAATATAAATACTATTTTTATATATTTTTTTTTTATTTAATATAGATATAAGTAGATACATAAAATAGATATAAGTATATACATAATAATGTTATATAAATTAAATATCGGTACAGATTATATTTAAAATCGTAATCTCACCAAAGAAGAAACTAGTTCTTGTGCTTGGTGAGCGAGTTACAAATTATAACAGAAATAGATTAACATTAAGTAATAGGTAAGTAAATATTAGGAACAATTTAAACTTCTGGATCATATGTAAATGTGTATTAAAAAAAAGTCGAACATTCCTGAATTACGAATAACCCAACAATGTTTGAAAATCTCCTACTACCGCCACAGTAAACCGAAAATGTTGCTTGAGTCTTGATGGAGGACTTAGCCAGCCGAGGAATCGAACATGCGACGCCCGGGTGGGACCCAAACGCGATGCCCACTCAGCTACTGACCGGCCTTTGTACGTTTTGATTCATTGTTAAACGGTTACTTAGGCTAATCCCACAACATTTCTTGTGCAAAAGGAATTATTTAAACCAATTTCTGTAACCTGTAATGATTTATTGAAACTCAGTAGCATTTAGAATTCATGAAGCTGGCCGATATTACTTACAAAGACCTTAGCTGCCTACACCGTGATTTTAAATTGATTGATTATTATTGCTAAAATAGTTATAAACTGATTTTGTATGTTACATAAAAAGGTAAAGCCTGCAAATGATATTCGCACAGAGCCCCTGAGTTGACTTTTTACAACACCGGCGCCATAAAAATTGCAAATTATGTTTACGTACCTGCCAAAAGTTTCAATATCTTTAAAAAAAAAGTAACTTAAGTAGGTAGTGAATTTTTTCTAATTGGGTAGGTAGGTAGGCATCTTAGCGTTCTCATATTTTGTATGCACCACGACGTGTGTACAGTAAAATAACAATGTAAACAATTGTAGTAATTATAGTAGATTGATTAACGACACCATTGAATAATCATAATATAAGTCTTTGTTGTTGTTATAAGCCAATATACCTAACTGTCCTTGCTTGTTACCGAGTGCCTACCTACCAAAACCGTAGAATCAAAATCAAGCATACTAATTTCGGTTTTAACTCTATCTGTATGTAACTCCAGCTCACTGAAATCTAGAAATTTTGAATTTAATTTAAACGTCATTTTCAAAATTTGATTGTTTGGAGAATTCAGACTAGCGATAAAGTGAACCTACATATTTTGCTCTCTTAACAAAAAATGTTTTAATTCCGACTTTTACAATTCGAACCGATTTATCGAGAATTCTCTCTAAGCGCCATGATTTTTCACGGGTATACAATAAATAAAAAAAGACCAGGAATACAGAAACGCCGTAGGGTAATTGTTAATTTCCACAGTGGCGCCAATGTCACAGTTATTACTGTGCAAAATAATAATAAACGTCAAAACATCTGCCAAAAAGAACAAAATACCAGGAACAGAGAAAAATTTCATAATTATAACTGATTTGTCGAGAATTCAACCAACATAATATAAAATAAACAAAATAAGAACAGAACACAGGAACTCAGAAACGTCATAGGGTTATATTTTTGTGAATTTCCGCAGTGGTGCCAGTCACAATTACTACCTATGTAATATACAATGCAAAATAATAATAAACGACGAAGTGTAAATCTGCCGACAATAACAAAATACCAGGAGCACAGAAACATGATTCGATGCTTGATTATCATTACTAATCGTTGAAATTCGACCATCATTGTAATGTTTTTTTTATTGATTTAACATATTTTTTATGCATAAATTTAAAAAGATATTAGCATTCTGCACTCCTTCTCTATATAAACTAAAAGTGTGCGAAATTCCATACTCCTCCGTCCGCGCAATTTTCGTAAAAAGGGGTAAAAAGTTTTTGCTTCACTTATTAACATACTGATGATATGCATTTATTGCTTAGTGACAGAAGGTAGTTGTTTAAAAATCACATACCGAGTAAACTGTAGAAATATATTTATTTATTTTTATTATTAATTATTATTTTAACTTTATGAGTAAAACCTCAAACTGTAATATTTAATTAAATGAAGACATTATGAGCGAAACTCAATCGAAAATCTGGAAACAGAAAAATCAGAAAAAGATATTGGCACCTCTGGGACTCGAACCCAGGACCTCCCTACTTTCCGGGTTGGGCGCTCTTATCCACTGAGCTAAGGTGTCGATATCCAATTCGGTCACTTTTAACTGTACCATACTTCGACTAAGAACCACCCATATTATCTTCATTTTTCTTAACGCATTTTTTTTTTTTTTTTTTCAGATTTTCGATTGAGTTTCGCTCATAATGTCTTCATTTAATTAAATATTTATTTTTAAATTATCTCGTATATGGGTCTGCGCTCTTGTTAAATAAAAAAAGATCTCTCACATATCTACCATGTGTCTAGTATTAAATTAAGGCTTACGTGCTCTCATGGTAGGTATATGAATTATAAATCATTCCTGTTAAAGTAATATATTTATATATTATATATTTACAAAGCATAATAATAATGTCTACAATAACGAGACAACTTCATATAGTTCCGTCAGTAGAACGTTTTGTAATAAATATGATATTAGAATTTAACTTTAAGTGATTTATGTTTGGAAGGCAATGGCACACTGTATTTTGTATGGTTTAGTGCTGTAGGCACTTAATTTTGAATTATGAAGTCTTAAAATTAACAAGTCGTTGTATCAGTGATCGCCTTCGTTAAGTGGAATGGTGAAACATGCTGTAGTAGATCAAATAAGATAAATAAATCATAAATACACGAAAGTGTAGGTACCTATCCTTGCAAGTAAGAAATATCTTATAACTTAATAGGCTAAAACTTGTTACTTATATTTGAGATTTTATAAGAAATGGATTAGTTACATCATATTAATTAATTAACTTTTTGCGTGCATTCATCTTACATGCAGGTAGGTACTAAATCAAATATCAAAAATTACTTAAAATTTATAACTACCTAAGAACATACTGTGAACTGATTGTTGATCCCCGAAATTATAATTATTATAAAATCATAATTTTGTGATAACTATAACCTAACCTAACATAACCTAACCTAACCTAACCATGCTTCATTTACTAATTTCACATCTAAATTCGACTTTTAATAATAAGTTGTTATGGATATCAAACGAATTTATTTACAGTGTAGGTATGTAAATAAATTCGTTTGATGTGATACTGGTCATTTTTGATCGTCGATTTTATTTGTGCTCAAAGCTGAAGGTCCTGGGTTCAAGTCCCAGATGTGCACATATTTTATTCTAATTTTTCTGTTTTCAGTGTTTTCGTTTTTAGTTTTGAGATTCGTTAATATTGTCTTCATTTAAATAAATATTTCAATTTGAGATTTTACGCATAAATTTAAAAATAAAATATTCATCCTATACATGCAGAAAAGTCAATAGATGTCGCGTAAAAAAAAATAAAATGGATAAAAATTTATCTAGATAGCATTTAGTTCAAAAGTTTTTCAAAAGCATTTAATTAAAATACAAGGCCGACTAAAGAATATAACGCTAGAAGTTCCTTCTGCACAACTTTAAATAGAAACAAATGTGTTACGAACTTAGTACCTTTTGGCAGTGGCATAGCGTGAGTGTCAGCCACCCGGGGCGGAGGAAAATTTTGCCGCCCCCTTATTTAGGTTCATCGATTTAAAAGTCTAAAATACAGTTAAAAATGACCGAATCGGGTAGGGACACATTGACTCAATTGGTAGAGTTGCGGCCCGGAAAGCCGAAGGTTCTGGGATGCCAGAATGTGCATAATGTGACATTTTTTCTGATTTTTCTGCTTTCAGATTTTCGATTGAGTGTCGCTAATATTGTCTTCATTTGATTAAATATTACAATTTGAGGTTTTACTCACAAAGATAAAAATAAAAAAATTATTTTTTTATTCGGTGGTACATCCTCTCTGCCCACCCTTTCGGACTCTTAGTTATATTTTTTGTAAGTAGGTATACCGTATTTTCCTAAACCGACTACACATTGTATATGCTGATGGCGGGCCAACTGCAGGGAATCAACTGTCATGGAATTGAATTTACATAACTCATAACTAACAGTTTTTTAAAACTAGTTAAATACCTTACTGTATTTTCCAGGACTCTCAAATTGAAACCATTATTTAAGTACCTATCGATTTATTGTGGTGGGTACCTACACAGATTTGTTTGAGATCAAATCAAAAATACGTTTAACTATGGTATTACCATTTTGAAACATAGAGAAAATCTTGATAATATCACAGTTATGAAATTAACATTTTACTCATTTAAACGAACTGATAAATATCGCTATCTCTTAACCAAAAATGCAGTAATTTCTTGAATCAAATATATTTTTAATTATTCAATTTAAAATCCCAGCGATGCGAGAATATTTGAGAAATCGTTTAGAATTTTTAGGAAACGAAACTACAATTATTATAATAATGAGTTTGAGATGAATCATCTCATGCATGAAGGTGTTTTTATAATGGTATAAGCACTTACCAACATTGCAAACGCCTTTTAATTTTGCTATTAATTCAAGTATTTTAATGTCACCATTGTATTTTATTTTATGGGGTTGGTACACAAATGAAAATTGTGATCGGCAGATATAACACAAATATAAAGCTATTTGAGGGAATGCGACACAGAATAAACCCATTTCTTTTAATGAATCCTTTATATTCTAATGTTAATATTCCATTTAATTTGCTTAATTGCTTTTCAGAATTTTAACTGTCATTCTTTCCCTAGGAGATAAGGGAAATGCATGTTTTCCCGAATTATTAATGGCATTGTGTTCCCTGATATAATGGCGGAGGAATGAGGCGGAAGTCTGGTGAAAGATTTAAAGTACGAACCGAATGGATAAGATTACTGGATAAGAGAAATGCGTTTTCTTCTCTCAAAGATTTTTTTTATTTTTATGTATTTATTTATTTATTTATTTAAGGAACATTAACAGTCTTAGTAATACAATAAACATAAGAGGATGATAAAAAAACAGACCAATTATTAATGTTCACAGATAGGTATTTAGAAACAAGACTAACTGAATATAAACTAGAATATTTAAAAAAATAATAAGAGTACAAATGTGAATTCAATGTATATGAGATGTTTGTGAAGAAAACTCCTAGCGCTTTATGTTTAATTATATTTTTGTGTTGAGCTAATACTGCGTATCATTAATGATAAATTAATTTAGTATTCACCGCAAAAAAATTTTTTGCAAAATGAAAAAACTTTTTATTTTTTGAAGTGAAAATTTCTAAAGCACCATTGTGATTTGAAACTTGATGAATCGATAAATGGCGACCCTGGAAAGGGACAAACACATACATCTAGAGTATTTAGACTGCGAGAGAATGAGATACTATAATCGGTCTCCTCTTTGTGCGGTGCTTCGTAGCCTCTCCGCTGTTGTCTACTTTAGTTTTCTGAAGGTTTCACTTCTACCGCGGGTGAATTGCACACTCTGATTTTTTTTTGCAATAGCTCCACATAGGCCTCAGAGAAAAAGAAGTCCCCTCAGGGCCTAGGTCATTTATAAGGATGCCGTGTGGATGATATTTTAGGAAAAGGAAGGAGAGAAAGTTCTGGAATGGAAAAAGGAAGGATGGGAAGGATCCATCCTTCGTCCTGCGGTGCAAGGCAATGGGTCGAGAAAGTCCGGCTGGACAAGTTCAGGTTAGGTCTCCCTCAACCAGTCTCTCTTGATTTGACCCGCCACGCAGTAGGTGAGCAAACGCATTCGCCGCCTAGACAAACGTCACCCCATGAACTCGAATACCCTTGTTAAGTCACCAAACGTAGCGAACCACTTAGGGTGGCCTATGACATATATGGTATTATTTATCCAATAAAAGGTTTTCGGGGCGGCGGTACCCAAGCCCGTCTCCAAAATTGAAAACGTAATATAATAGAGAGGTCCCGAGATCAAATCCTATTAGTGGCAATTCATAATATCTAACCTTTACTCAAATCTATTTGTGAAAATGAAAATAATGTACAGAATGCAAGTAATAAATTGAAAGGTTTTGGAGGATTTTTTTCGGAAACGTATTACTGAAGTATTCACACACTAAAATATTACGGTAAATCTTAAATATAAAATTTTCCGGTAGATACTTTTTAAGAAATTAATATTTCATAATTAATTTTTGTGGTCATTATTAATAAATAATGAGATAATTAAAGTTTATATGTACACTCATTAATCTTGCTCGAGAAAAATGTTTGGTATAAAAATAATTATAATTATCGTTAGCTACTGGTTTTATTACAACTTGTTATGAGATAAGTAAAAAAATTAACACTTATTCTGTTGATTATTCTATAGGTATATCAACAACGTAATATTTTTAATGAATAGTACAAAAGCAGAGTGGTAGATTCTCATAGGTACTATCAGCCTACTTTTTTTAAATAATTTTACTTTATTAATTTCTTTGATGGTTACATAATTTGGGGATTTTTCGACCACCATGCTAAGCACATGCCAGTGTTATGGCGGTTTTATAAACAAAATTTAAAAAAAAAAAAACATATTGCTTGGAAAACGACGTCAATAATTGATGTCGTCTTCCAAGCATCAACTATTGTATCAATAATTGACGTCGTATTACAAAATCAACTATTGCTCGAACAAACGCATAAATTCATTCCTTCGTATACAGAAAATATAAGAATTGTGTATTTTTGAATATCAGTATTTTAAGTTCTTACGAAATTATATTGTTAAATAATAACCACAGGTGTTTCGCAGAATTTGAACAATTCATCAAACTAGTGGTCGCCCAATGGTCGAGATTCGACCATAATTAATTTAATGTGTAATGTTTTTTTAATTGATTTAGTGTATTTTTTATGCATAATTTAAAAAAATATTAACATTCTGCACTCCTTCTCTATATAAACTATAAGTGTGCGAAATTTCATACTCATCCGTCCGCCCAATTTTCGTCAAAAGGGGTACAAAGTTTTTGCTTCACGAATTAATTTACTGATTTCAAAGTTAATTTTCAAGTTCAGTGAAAGTTCTATTCGAGTTTTGTTATAATTTCAGTTAAGTGATGCCACTTGCCAATAATTATATATATATATTTTTTAAATTTAGAATACATACATATAACAGATTTAAAGGTAAACAATATGGTTCTTAAAACTAATTACAATATATTAATTTCTTGTTAACAGGCTACCCAACTCAATAGAGAAAGAATTTCTCGTGTTTGAATATTGGAGTAGTGCCATTGTAAAAAAAATAGGTACAGAAATTATGTTTTATTAAGTAATTAAATTACAAAGAAAAAATATAAATTATAATACAAAAAAATATAAAAAACAGAACTTGAATAGAAACCTTAGAGAACTTGAAAATTAACTTTCAATTTTGACGAATTGTTCAAATTCTGTGAAACTAATTAGAAACAGCCTAATAATCGTAACCTAATCACCCCCTCATCTCCTTATTAACCCATTTTTCTTCCAACTTCAAACATTGCATCAGTAGTTACCGCCGACTCAGCCACTTGTGTGGTATTATTGATATAAAAATCTGAATACTGTTTCCATTTGCAATGTCAGTCACATTGCACTTTTTTACAGAATTATTACTGTTGCGTTTTATGAATTATTCATAACGTTGCAGATTTTTTTTTCTTCCACAGTAAGGAAATGGCTTGCTCAATAAATTTATTGGCCAACCATTGTGAATAAGCAGAAGTCTAATTGTGGAGTCAGTCATTAAGTCTTAAACGATAAAAATTGAATCACGTATCGTATTTAGTGCCTTCGTGAGTTCTTCACGC
This sequence comes from Glyphotaelius pellucidus, assembly GCA_936435175.1. NCBI lineage: Eukaryota > Metazoa > Arthropoda > Insecta > Trichoptera > Limnephilidae > Glyphotaelius > Glyphotaelius pellucidus. The sequence continues at coordinate 5,185,378 of OW386552.1, read as the reverse complement.
AATGTCCAACGTGACAAAACAATTTTAAAAACAATGCTGTCCCTACCTCGGTAGCTCAGTTCGAACTTAGAACGCACCTACCCGGCTCTTTTTGGATATTTAATACAAGGAGTGAAGTGCACTGACACGTGTAAGCTTTGTTGGCAATCGTGGCAACATCTTTTCTAATGATTGGTTGATTAATTGTGTCTTAACATGCATGTTTTGTATTATCACTGCATTATTTTATATTATACCCATTTCTTTTAAACTCAATGTTGTAATGTAATGTAATCATGCATGTAAAGTGATAAAATGTAATAGCGCATTATAAATAAATTAATGATTTATTCTTAAGGTATCCATGATGTAACGCTAGTCTACCGTGCTCTTTGAATGTTCAAAGTAATCCTTCAACACATTTTTTTTTCTTTATTGTGTAAAAAAAAATACACGCAATTTGAATTTGTACCCGTTAAGCTATTTATTATTTTTACAATAACAGAAAATATTTTTTAAATTATGACGATTCAGAATGAAATCGATTTTTTTTTTGAGCATCATCGACTTTTTTCGGGGTTGAAAGAGAACGCAATCAGTGCAACTTCGTTAACCCACGTTCAATATTTTGTCTCTTTCTAACTGCCACTCCAAGTGGTTTGCTGCGTTTGGGACTTAGCAGAGGTTCTTTTCCATGGAGTGAGTATTGTCTAGGTCTTCGCAGCAGATGCGTTTCTTTATAAACCGGATCGAGAGACTGGTTGAGGGGGACCTTTTGAACTCTCCTCTCTCAAACCATAGCTTTGCACTTTAGTGGGAGGGATGAATTTATACATCCGTCATTCTTGGACACATTGAACCTCATACCTATTTCATTCTCAGAACGTCATCTCCTTCCTTCCCCTAAAAATACCTTCCACTCAGCATCTCGAAACATGGCATAGGCACTTAAGAAATTTTTATTCATCAGGGCCTCTTGAGTGGTGTTAAAATAAATTAAAAAAACTTCTTAATAGGAAAAATAGTAATATTTATTTTAGACCATTGCAGTTTGTTTTCCTTCCTTTTCACTTCCTTTCCTAGTTTTCTCGTATAGAACGCGAACTATGAACCATTAATATGAACAATATATAGTGTTTTTACGCATTTCAATGATTGCGATGTTGAGTTGAATTCAAAGAAGAAATTCAGACTTAAAATGTTTTTATAAATGTCAGCACATCCTTAAAAGACTGACCAACCGGGGTTTTTAAATTGTCAGAGCAAAATAGTCTTATGGATAGAGTACTTTTGCGAAATCTTGCTGCAGTTAACATCATTCAATATTTTTTCCCACTTTGCAATTTTATTTTGTTATTGTTATCCATCTTTCTCAAATCTACCTTCGCCCATTCGTTCTAAGTTTCACTACAATTTTTATCTTGACACTATTTTTCTTGATTTTGCTTGATTGATCCAGCGTACATTTTATCCATTCCTACCACTCCTTCCATACAGCGCGTGCATAGGTTAAGATGTGCTTCTAGTAAAATGGTATTGTTTTGGACAAAGTAGGTTAATTGTTTGCAGGCACATGGTCACATGGCGATTTTTCAGGTGCATAAATAATATTATAATGTAGGTAACGTGCTCACCTTCCCAAATTCCTATGCAAAAGTCTTTTAAGAAAAATCGTTCCTACTTCGTATTTATGCGATATTCTTTTCGTATAGAATAGATTTGATATGTTTTTAGATTTTCACGGCCAAAAGTATTTTCGTTATTTGTTTTTGGGGTGTTGCGCTACCTCCTTCTTTAGCCAACGTTTCGGACAGCGTTACAGTGTCCATCATCAGGGCAGATATGTAAATGTGTAATCTCCTTCATCGCTACAATTGAGATGAAGGAAATCTTGGGATTGTGAGAGAGAGTTTCACAGTTCGTGGAAAAAATTGCGAAAAAATGTGGAGAGAGTTTCTTCATCCCGAAAAAATTGCAACTGGTCGTGCATCGGAACTATTTTAAGACACTTGCCTAACTCATTTCGACAATATTTTGAAAAAGAGGAAGAAACAAACCTCTTTCGACAGGTTTTTTTTTAATCCGGCGAAAAGGGCAAAGATCAGTGAAGAGAAAAGCAGTGACTAAAATTAAGCATGCGGTAGCATTTGAGTTGTTTGTAAGTTGCATTTAAGTGACCAAAATACAATTTTAGTACACTTTATAAAACAAGTTTATTTTTTTTTACATTCTTTTTTCTTATTATTTTTATGCAGTGTCTGTTATTTGTGAATTCATTTTTTTAATTGAAAAACACGTAACAAAAACAATATGGGTGGCATTTGGGAACGGATTAACGCATTTCAATTAATTTCAATGGGGAAAATTGCTTTGAGATACGAGCAAATTGACATAGATCAAGATTACGGAACAAATTATACTCGTATCTCGAGGTACCGCTGTATCCGATCAATCAAAGAGTCCGGTACGTCAGTGTCCGCAGCTCTTCACTCAGCGCAGAACCGTGAAGAGTGGAGGAACGTTGTTCACCGTGAAAATTGGAGTGCACGATTCCTTATCATTGAGGAAACGACTTAATAAGAATCAGTTCGTCTATATTTCGTATAAAAAATTTCATTTTAGCAGCAAAAATTTCCTACCATTTGTTAAGAAGATAACCAAAAAATGCATTCATAATAATTGACGTTTACATTTGTCTTAATAATGTAATTTTTATTGCTATCAAGAGATCAAATGGTTTTTCGTATAGTTTAACTTAAGGAATGTCATGTTCATTCTCTTTCCTAATGATTTGAACGATAACACCGCGCTATTAAATTTGTTGTCTTTTACATGACAGAAATATAGAAAAATAAATCAAGATTTCTTAAAGCCCAGACACACGAACATGAAACCGACAATCGGAGGCTCCTATACTTGCCGTATCTACTTGAACCTCGAGTGTAAATCGCTTTCTAGGTCTACGTCCATGAATAGACTACAAGGAGTAAGATCTAGAATCTAGCGTATAGAACTAGGTGCCCACATACAGTTTCGTACCACAATGCTGATGCTAGTACATAAGAAGTAAGACTGCACCTTTACAATGGACTATTCTACTATTTGGTAGTAGTCGGCCGCAGCATTTCACACAGTTACGCTTTGCCCCCGTACGGAATATTTTATCGACGATTATCTTAAAATGGTAACGGATAACAGTTAAAAATTTTGGTCAACCGACTTGTTATTTAACTGCATGCCCAGATAGTTGCCATCCGACTTGAATAGATAACGACTTATTAAGGCTGGATGAAGCTAGAACTGTGGCCATCCGGGCGGTAAGAGAGGGAGCTTCAACAAACGTATTTATTGTGACACTGTTGAAGAGTCTAGGCGTGTTGCCTTATGGAATATGAGATATTTGCGGGGCGTGCTTTATTCACCACCATTGTTACGAAGGACTATGATACTAATCAAATATGATCAGGTAGATAGGCACCATCGATATTTAACTTGGGTCATGGGGAATATGTAGGCAATGGGCACTGGTCATCAACCCACTGTTTGCAGGAACGTGCACACCTACCTACAAAAGGTCTACTTTTTAGAAGAATTCGACAACCAGCGTTGGTGTATAATTTATAATATATATTAATGATTATATTTATTGGATAGTTTTTGAACAATTATAATAATTTAATGAAAACAAATAACTTTGTGTACACCACTATTTAATTAACAACTTCAACATGTTTTGAAAACTTGTTTTCTTCGTCAGGATAATAAGTTAATAAAAATTAACAAAAGACAAACAAGTATAGACAAATTAGAACGTAGACAAAATATTAGAAAAGAGAGATGATTAATTACTTAAAATATCATAAAAAACAATTATATGAAATAAAATATAAAAATTATTTTAGGGTGGGTAAAAAATTACATTAACATAATAAAAATATTTTAAAACAAAACAGGAAGTCTAAATAACAAAACAATTTATTATAAATATAAGTAAATATAATTTATTCAATACGAAAATAAATTTAAAAGATGGCTATTTTTGAAACATATTGATATTGTTCATTAAATAGTGGTGTACACAAAGTTATTTGTTGTCATTAAATTTTGAAGAAATAATTATAACTAGTGGTCGCCCAATGGTCGAAATTCGACCATAATTGTAATGTTTTTTTATGTTTGACATTCAGTAAGACCATAGACAAATAATATTAAAGACAAACAATATTAATCTATTCTCAATTTGACCATAGACTTTAATAATAAACAATAGAGTAAAGACGCGAGTGTGTGTGTCAAATACATGGTAGTGTGTGTAATGTTTTTGTTATTGATTTAATCTATTTTTATGCATAATTTTTAAAAAATATTAGCATTCTGCACTCCTCCTCTATATAAACTATAAGTGTGCGAAATTTCATACTCCTCCGTCAGCGCAATTTTCGTAAAAAGGGGTACAAAGTTTTGGATTCACTTATTAATATATTGATGATGATGATAATTATCAGCAATCAATTATATAGGCGTGTTTCTTTTTTCCTCCGAAAAGTTTTATTAAAAATTGTTTTCTATTGGAATGCTTTTTATTACCACGGGTGTAAGTTAATGTCGATCTGCTGATTGTTAAAGGGTGCGGAAGCCGTATTAGGATGCGTTTAAACAAAGGGATTCAATATTCAAGTAAATTAACTTTTATTTTTTTTCTTACATAAGCCCCACACAGGCGGTCCTGCGGAAAATAATTTCCCACAGGGCCTATGTCATCTCTGGGGATGCTGTGTGGAGGGTTTTTTGAAGAAAAGGAAGGGGAGGAGAGTTCCGGGAAGAAAAAGAGTTTAAGAGATTAAAGCACTTAAGCACTCAAATTTACAAAAGCGATGCTATCAGAAGAGGTTGAAAACATGGATGGTTAGTATGTTAGAAGTACGATTGCCATAAGTGTATGCACAAAATGAAAGTTGAGGGGGTATAGGAAAAACCAATACCTACATGTGCCTATTTAGAAATATGCAAAGTCATTCACAAACATTTTCTTCTTCCTTCAAATGAGACATGCCTTGCAGATAAATGTTCATTAATAATACACCTTAACAAGTTTCCACTAATACAGACATCTTACTCTTGTGAATGATTACCTATGTGTGTATTCGGGATAACAATAGCATAACATAATGATAATAAAATATCATTTGATTCGCTTGCATAGATAATCGCACAAAGGCATTCCAAGCATACTTTGGATCTCTTCAGGTTTGTTAGGTTGGCTTGTAGAATCATGTTTGTTGACTAACTAACCATCGTAACTAACTAACTAACCAACGCCGTTTCGACGCAGAGGTAGGCAGAGAGGGCGGACCGCTGAACAACTGTCTTTACACACAATCCATGCTTCTTTCACTTAAGGGGATCCCATAGTCCAAGGAAAAATCGACTTCGGAATTTACGCCCTTTGTGGGAGGAGTTTAAAAATATTTGAGAAAAAGCTTTTAGAATGGTTGAAAAGGGTATTTGAGAATTTTTTTTACAGGTTGATTTCGTAAAGGCCTAAAAAAAACATTAACTCCTTTTTTACACAATGTTTATTGTAATAACAAGGAAATTTAAAATTGATTTCACGGAACCGAGCGACGTGGAGTCAGACGTCTGTTCCCTGCTCCGACCAGGGCGGTTCTGAAAGAAAGTAGGGTGTGGCAAGCCAGTAGTCCTTCGGTGAACGACATAAGGGTCACTTTGAAAATCCTAATTCGTCGGCTGCCGGCCGTATTGTAAAATAACAACGCAAAAAATCATATTTTATTTTATTTTGTAAATATCGGGCTTAAATATCAATTTATTTTGCCATTATCATGAAAGAAACTAAATTTGCTACAATAAATAATAAAACCATATCCAAAAAGATGTTTATAAGTAGGAGAGTTTGCACTTGAAAGTGTTTTTTTTATTGACCTATTACTTTTTTTTTTTCTAGGCTTATTAAAAGACTTATAAAAAAAATGACCGATATTTTTAAGGGCCAAGATATGTTCTACACACAGTATTTAATTGAAGCATCTATAATATTTCTAAATGATCAAATTTTCAAAACAAAAACACATGATTTTGTGTGATTTTGCATTATTTACTATGGCTTCATCTTAAGCCTCAATTACATTGGGCTAGTTTACAACCTACCAGCCGGCGAATTTACTATCTGCTAGCAAACTCGCTCAGTGTAATCGTATTACTAGCTAACTAGCAGATTGTGAACAATTTACGAAAAAAGTTGAAAGGGTTCAACTTTGCTCGCTACTCGCTAGCGTGTACGGTGGATGGCAAGATGGCGGCCCGCGGACAGCTGATTTCGCAACTGTCAAATTACTGTTTGATCTGGATTATTCGTTATACAATCTGTTAAGTAGCCGGCAAATAGCCACTAGCGGTGAGCTAGCTGCGAATATCTCAGTTTTCTACAAAATGTCAACAGAATTAGTTCGCGCGGGAGTCGTTATTTTAGCTCAGCTTTTCGCCAGCAGTTCGCTACTGAGCGAGTGGAACGTTTTATGTGTCATAATTACAATCGCACTTGCCGATTTTCCCGCTTTTAAATTTGCCGACTAGTAACTTGTAAACTCGCGCAATGTAATCGGGGCTCATCAAGATTTCACGCGTCCTTTCGACTTTGTTAATAGATTATGCAAAGGATTTATTAACTAGGTTCTTAAGGAAAGGTGTTGGTTAAATTGAAAGTCGTAATTTTTTTAAGATAAGACTTGCATCTTTCTGCCACTAATGAACATGGATATTTAGGATGGGTTGTTTCAAAATATTTGATGGATTCTTCAAATATTTGAAGTTGATTTTCACGTTCTGTGTAGGTTCTATTCAAGTTCTGTTATTATATCGTTATAGGACAGCTGCTTCACAAAACTGAAATAATCACAGAACTTGAATAGAACCTACACAGAACGTGAAAATCAACTTCAAATATTTGATGAATCCATCAAATATTTTGAAACAACCCGTCCTTAGAGTATTTTTATTTCTTCATTGGACTTGCATCCGTAGGTATTTATTGGCTTCTTGGGTGCAAAAGTTATTGTATTTGGCATATTAATTTTTGTTGTATTTGGTAGAAGCCGGGATTAGAACTCGTGACCTTCGGAAAGTTAGTCGAGAGCCTTATCTACTAATAAAACTTTTTTGCCTTAGCTATCCTTACCATAGTTTGATAACAGCCGAACGCTGAAATAGTCGTAACAATAATAAAAACTAAAATATTTACAAAATGCTTTTTTTTTCTAAATAGCAGTTATATGTACCTACTTCAATAGTCAGTGGTAATAAGATAGAGCGTGTAAACTGATTACTGTTCAAATTTTTTTACAAAAGTCGAACAGAATGTGACTTTACTGGGTTCTGTGAATACCCCGTTCTAAGGTCATATTGTACACGGTTTTGTGTTTGCTTTAGAAATGAGGTCAAGTTTTTTTGTTAGTATGTTCATTTTTTAAGTAAGTTTTGTAACTATTTCAAAATATTAAGAGGGGAAAATTATAAATCAATATCTAGAAAGAAACACAACATAAGCGTTAATCGTTGTTAGGTTGCAACTTTATATCTTTATTCTTTCTTCCCGTGACATTAATTATCCAAGTATTATTATTAAGATGAAGCCATGCGAAATAATGCAAAATCATACAAAATCATGTTTTCGCTTAATCAAATTTGATCGCATAGAACATATCTTTGCCCTTAAAAATATCGGTCAATTTTTTTATAAGCCATTTATTGAGCCTAGAAAAAAATAAAGTATGAGGTCTAAAAAAACACTTTCAAGTGCAAACTCTCCTACTTAAAACCCCTTTTCGGATATGATTTTATTGTATAATGTGGCAAGTTCAGTTATTTTTATAATAATCGCAAAAAATTGATATTTATGCCTGGACTTAACAAAATAAAATAAAATATGCACTTTCGCGTTGTTATTTTTGACATCAATCAAGTCGGCGGGCACTCGACGAATTTAGATTTTTAAATTGAACCTTATGCCATCGACATAAGAACTATATACTAGTCACACCCATTTTGTATCAGTTCTGCCCCGTCTGCCGTGGGTAATAGACGTCCCTAGACCTGAGTCGCTTCGTTTCGTGAAATCATTTTTTAACCTCCTTGTTATTACAACAAATAATGCGTAAGAAAGTAGTTAATGTTTTTTACAGGTCCTTACGATATCAATCTGTAAAAAAACAACTCTCAAATACTTTTTTAAACCTTTCCATAAACTTTTTCTCAAGTAGTTTTAAATCTCGCCCGAAAAGAGGCTTGGATTCCGATTTCGATCTTTTCCTGGACTGTTGGATCACCTAAAAGTAAGAATTCTGGGACTTATTTTCTATGTGTTAGCATTTTGACACGAATAATATAAACATAAGTATTTCTTCGCAATGTGAACAATGTTTTATTTACTTTTGCATTTTCACAGTTAAAATTCGTTGGCTCAAGCCGCACTGTGATTGTTTACGATTCTAATACTAGGCTTCCGCCCATATCCAAAGTCCACAGTGCCCCATGGAAGCGATTTGTATGTGTCTGAATTTGCAACACGTTTTGGCACTGGCCCGCCATTGTGTCCTATGAATAATTGATTGATTAATTTGATCGCACTGCCTGCCCGGGTGTCATCTTCGTTGGTGGTCCGGAGCGCCGCTCCATTCCTATTCCTACGCTGCTGTGAGTATCGCCCTGCCGCTGTCGCAAGCTATTCGTGCTTCGCGTGAGGCGAATTTAAAACTGCTCATCGCGAAATAAGAGACTCGCCAAATTATCTCTGGAGGACGCAGTTTATTTGGGTAATCGATTGATGACAGCTCCGTTGGCTGTTTCGTAAACAATCGACACGTGTAACGAACTCAAAACTCGTGTAAGAAGGAATATTATGGTAGTGCTGCATATAGTTCTTAGATAGCCTTTTTTAAATTAAATTGCCCGAATATAGAAAAAGTGTACCAATATACATACCTTGGTCTTACAATAGATGTCAACTTTAACTGGTCAAATCATATTGAAAATGTATGTAATAGATTAAGATCCATATTAGGAAAATTTTACCACCTAAAAAATTTTGTTAATAAAAATATATTATACTGTATATACAACGCATTAGCAAAATCAATAATTATAGGATACGGAATAAATAGTTACGGATTAACGTACAAAACATACTTAAATAAAATAGAACAATTACAAATCCGTTTCCTAAAATTGATATCAGGCAAAAAAAAAGGTCCAGTTATGTGAAGGTGATTATAAAAAAATGTTCTCCTTGTGTAATGTCCTCTCTATACACAGTAAGGTAAATTACCAATTAACTCTAGATGAATTCTGGAATACAGAATTCAAAAAACCTGTAAACCACAACTACCCTACTAGGCATAGAGAAGCACAAATGTTTATTGTCAATAAATCTCAAAATGTATACGGAGATAGAACAAAAAGTCATAAAATTCCGGAAATATTTAACGCATTACCTGAAAATATCAAAAATGAGACATCTTATTCAAAAATCAAAACAAAAGTTAAATCTTTCTACCTCCGAAGAACATGAAATCAAATAAAATAGTTCCTATCTATTTATTTTCTCACCGTATGTTTGTACTGTGTAAAATATTTTTACTTCAACACAATTCATAAACATTAAAACATTATAATAATTAGTTTGTCGTAATAATTAGTATTTTAATATTTGCCTATTTTGAAGAAATAATTAAGTATTATATTTAGTTATTATATTTACTATGTAAAACTGAAAAGTAAATTGTATTAAATAATTAGAAAAAAATGAGAGATTTCTTACAATCAAACTGATTGATCAGTTTAGTAAGATTTGTAAAATAAAATATTGTAAAATTAAAACTGAATAAACATATTTAAAAAAAAAAAAAAATGCACTTGACAACCTTATTAGGAATATTGTTTTTTTTATTACTAATCAATCAAAATCAAATACAATAACTTTGAAAGTACTCGTTGCATTCTGGTGCGGGAAATAAGGCGGAAAGAGCAGTTAATTAGGGTGATTATTTTTCATGCTTTATGCCAAGTAGAGAATCTAATTCTGTGTCCAGAAGTTCAAGTTATCCAGTAACAGTAAATTTTGAATAGGTAACTTTTTAGCGATAACACAACATGTTGTTGACGGAAATGGCTGTTAGACTTCAGGAAAAAGATTCGCTACGTTTGGTGACTTCGCAGGAGTATCCGGTGCATGGGGTGAGATTTGTCTAGGTCTTGGCGGTATATGAGTTTGCTCACGTACTGCTTGCTGGACCGGATTGGGAGAGACTGGTTGAGGAAGACCGTTTTACCTCTCCAGCCGAACTCTCTTGACCCATTGTCTTGTATTTCAAAGACAGGAGTGGAATTATACGTCCGTCACTCCCGGACACGATGACCCAGATTCCTACGCATCCCTCATACCTCTTTCCTTCCCAGAACTTCCTCTCCTCCCTTTCCCCAAAAAAACCTCCACACAGCATCCTTAAAGATGAGACCCCGAGGGATATTGTTTGCCTTAGGGCTGCTGTGTGGGGCTAATGTAAAAAAATCAATTACTTTTATGGATATCATGGTAATTAGACAAAACAGAACGTCGTTATGTTAACGCGTTAGGTTAGGTCATGCTATATTCGTTTTTTTCATCATTTTACTACCATTTCCGTTAAAATAATGTTTAAGCAGTAGGTATCTCATGTTACTTCATATTCTAAGATATTTTGAAAAATAAATCCATATCGAAAATTCAAGAGAGAAAAATATGGTCGCTTGCAAAGCAAAGCTAGGGTAGAAGTAACTACATGTTTAAAAATATTAAAAATCCCGAAGGACGATAAAATTTGCTGAAAAATTCCAATGCATAACCTTACACCTAAATGCTATAACAGCGCCTATAATCCAAAAACAAACATTTCAATGAAATCGTGGTGTATGTATCGGAAATAATTACTCACAACTTTCGCCAAAAATGGCATGTGTTTTCTGCACACTTTTCTTACACGTGGAAATCAAATATAGGTATCTAACCTATGAATTAAGTGTTCTAGTGGCCCCCTAAATGGGTGGTGAGTCACCCAGGTTAGGCGCATAACTTATTATTCACTAGGTGGGTCCCGATAAATATTATCCTCGTGTCATCGGCACGTGACGTCCTTTGGCACGCCTAAAATTCTAGCCCAGCTCTGACAGGAAAGTAGAAAACAACACGTTGCAAAATACAACATGACAGCCTTGCAGTTTTTATTAATGAGTTTGAAACAGTTTCTTTTAAAAACCAAACTGACACGAAGATTTTCTATTAGTTTTAATACCACACCGTGATGGGCTTATTATTAAAAAAAATGTTTAAGTTTTTCGTACATTGGAACAGTTATATATTTTTTTGCACAATAATAACAACATTTCCGATATTCTAATATATTTATTTATTTATTGATTGATTTATTGTTTGACGCCCTATTTCAGGGCTTTTACATATAAGTGGTAAGAAATATACAATATTGATTGGACATAACTGAACTGCCTCAGTAACAATATTTTATATTTGTCTAAAGATAAATTGAAGATGTCCACTGATTTGGTCTAATTATTTCACTCCATTAGTATTCTGGGCAAAGAGGAATACATACGGTAGTTAGTCCCAGAATTTCTGCACTTAAATAAATCCTGACTTCTGGTATTACGTTGTGGTATCCGGAAGCTTATCAGTTCAAGCAATACCGGACTATCAACTAAATCATTTAGAATTTTATATAAAAATACCAAGTCAGTGAAATTTCAGCATATTCATATCTTTTAACAGAGTGTTATAGTTCAACTTTTAAAGAAAATTTAGGGGGAGTTTATATTTTTTTAAACTTTTTTTTTAATATCACTAGTTCCTTTATCTCACCTTTCCTAACCTAACGTAATCAAAAATAAACTTTTAAGTGTAATGTTTTCTAAAAATAGTGTTCGTTTTAAGAATTAGTATGGCCTAACAAGTTCTTAGTAAGTGCCTATAATCATCAGAACCATAAGTGATATCTACGATTCATCGATTAAATTTCTCGAAACTGATCATTTGTTAAAAATTTGTAGGTAAACTGTGTGTGTAATAGTAGATTTCTTCAATTTTTTCCTGCAAATGGTCACTCTAATAATATCGTTACATTATATTAACGAAATGCTTTGATTTCAAAACTAATGTAAATTAATGCTAAAATGCAGATTTACAGCCCGCAAAGTAGAATCCTAATAATATAAGCTTTAATTAAATGCGACAAAACTTTTAGTCCGCAAATCGAAAATTATTAATGCACATTTATTATCATAACCTCATTAATTTATAATTACTCACACAACAATTTAATTAGGCGTGCATTTTAAACAGCGCCCGCCATACAAGTAATGCAAAATTCGCAAAATTTCGCACAAAACCTTCATTGTTTCGCCGCCATTTGTATTATTTCAATTGAATAGATTCTCCCACACACATGCACACATCGGGTAACAATGGCGGACAGCTACAGACTGTGCTGACTTATTGTATTCACTATTTCATTCCACGATATTATGAAAACGTTTTCGTGACAATGTTTTTTTCAACAATGTGTTTTATGTTGAAAACAGGCTCAAGAGGTCGGCTTTAAAAAGTAAATGAAAAAATCATGGATACTGTTGGAGGCACATAGTAATATTTAGGCATTATAGGTACACGTATCAATGCTATCACCTGGTACAATCAATTTCATATTATTTTTTTACAGAAAAATATGTTTTCCAATACGTCAATCAGTAATTTTCTATAAGTTTCACCTTGCTGTAAAAATAATCTTATTCCATAAAAATATTTAGATTCTAGATATATAAAGCAGAGTATCTTATCTTCAACAATCATAACATCTATTAAACAACTTTGTTCTAAAATTATATACTCCGTTACATTCATAAACACAAGAAATGACTTAGTCTAAGACTAAATACTAGATCTTAGGGTCAAGAACATATCGAACAAGTAACTATAAATACAACATTTGGGCAAAAAAGCTTCATATACAAAGGTACTAAACTCTACAAAAAACTCCACTGTCCCTCAAAAACCACCACAATATTATAACTTATAAATGTCAAATAAAAGCCGGATACAAAATACAGGGAGTTCAGATATACAAAATATACTGACACCAAATTCGAACTAAAACCGAAACCACTCAACTGCACCAAACACACTATATATTATATTTTATAAATATTTCGACAAAAACACTACAAAAGGTATTATAATTACTTGATATTATTCGTATAATTAAATTTGAATAGGTATATAAAATCCTCAGCACGTGAGATCGCAGTGAGAATAACATAATTTTTACTGTAACGAAAAAGGTAGATTATGAAACATTAATTATTATTATTGTTTATTTACCAATCTACAGTTTTATTCTGAGACTGATGACAATTTGCACACTCGACCTTCAAAATAAGAAAAAGGTAACTGTCTACACGAGATTTCTTAATATCACCCCCCATCAACTTTTCTCACTCCCTAAGGCAGCATCGCGAGATCTTTTAGATAGTTTTAAATATTAGATATATATTATTTAGGTATTATTTTTTTTGTTTTCATCATTCAACTACGGTTTGCTTGTCGATATCAAAAGACTTGAGGTAAAGCTAGATAAAAGGGTTTATGTAAATCATGCTTTACAATTGTGCATTAGCTCGAGCATAGAATCTTGAAGACCTCCCTATCCATAGTACAAAGTTATTGCCAAGGTCTTCGAGGCAGAAGAATATTGAATTTACATTCGAAATTCATTGATTTTATCCTATACAGACCTGAATTGTAACTGGCAGTTGAAGAACATGCACATTAGTTTGATTTTTTTACTTTCGTTAGAGAATAAATCACACAAAATGACAAATTTTACGCTGTATCCCATAAAAATAGCATTTAATTGATTTTGAAAAATAAACTGTAAAAACTGAAATGTCTTAAAAAAATCGAGAAAACATTTACTCGACCACCATAACACGGACGTGTGGAAAAATCCACAAATTATGTAATCATCAAAGCAATAAAGAAAAATTGAAAAAAAAAATTCGGTAGAAAATCAACCCAAAAGCACCTTATCAAAATATAAAAATGGCTACCACCTGAAAAATTCAATGATAAAAATAGTGCGCAAAGCCAGTTTTAAGAGCAATTATTTATTATTAATTTTTATTCACCTTGGATAGAGATGAAAATATTGTAAAATTCATGTAATTTCAAATAATACGAAAGCGATGCAAATAATGATTTATCTTAAACAGCATTAAAATATTTTTGTAACCAATTATAGGGCCGACAGACTACCAACCTGGGAGGCGGATATGGGTACCGCCACCCCGGAAACCATTGATTGGATAACCAACACCCTTGCCATAAGTCACCCCAAGTGGTTCGTTACATTTGGTGACTTGGTGACTGGTGGTTCATGGGGTGAGGTTTGTCTAGGTATTATTTTGCCACCGACTTTATGGCGGGCCGGATCGGGAGAGACTCGTTGAGAGACTTATGATTTTTGATCTCTACAGACGGTCTCTCTCTACCCATCGCCTTTCAGCAGAGTAGAAAGGTTGGACTCATTCGTTCGTCACTCTTGAACACATTAATTTCCAGATTCCTACCCAACCTCATACCTTTTTTCTTTCCAGAACTTCCTCTCCTTCCTTTCCCAAAAAAACCCCTCCACACAATCGCCAATTGTGACATAAACCCAGGGCTTTCTGTGTGGATAAAATGAAAAAAAAATAACGATTTGAAATATAATATGGAGACCTTAGAGGCAGAGTGATAAGCACCTGGTTTTAAACATACGCTTTGCGTTATGATGTTCACTTTTGTTGTTCCAAGATGCAGAACTAACTTACCATTAATAATGCGGCTCGGAAAAATGATTGTTACTAAATTACCTTCCACTGATATAGATATTTTTGAACCAAATATTCAACATTTCCAAAACGCTAGTATTACTTAACAAAATAAAATGTATGTTTGTTATGTATAACTGTAAATGTGCATTTAAAATAAAATAAATAAATTAATGTTATAATTCAATTAAAACAAAAATTTGCTTAAAAAATACAAATCAGACACTTCTCTCACAGCTGCCTTAAAGTCCCTAAATTGATTTAAGTACATAAGTTGTTCATTAAATTATATACGATACATTTATATAGTTCCTATTCATATTCGCTCACGCCAAAGTTATCTCTTTCTTACTTTTCCTTCAAATTTATATGATTAATGTCCCGGCCCCTTCCTCCGGAGCAAGAAGTATAATACATATTTACATATTAAAACCAACAAAGTTTAGCCTATTTACGAAAGCACAGAAGTGGAAAGAGCTTTCTGGGAGAACAATTAATTGTGAGGTAAGCTTATTACTTATGTGGGTTTGCGAGTAGAAAGCTTAGAGTAAGCTTTCTCGATGGTCGCGCCCTCTTAAGGCTGCGGAAAACATAAACTTTTAATGCTGCTAAATACCGCTGGCCCAATTTTTATAAAACTCTTTGAAAAGCATGACTTAATTTAAAAACCTATCTTTGGCATTTGAATAATTTTCATTAAAACGATGGTATTTGGATGTAAAATAAATAATGGTATTCCAAAAATATATATCCTGTGTCGGCGGGTATATCTACTTAAAAAGAGCATCATTATTATTCAATATAAATCAGTGCAGATCCGTGAAAAATCACGATTTTTATGTGTGTTATTAGTAAGTTTCTTAAAATAAAAGTAAAACTTTTACTCTTAAGAAATCGCTTGTATAGCCACAAAAAGTCTTGACTTTATGGCGTTGCAGTTTGAGCCGTTACGGGTACCGCCGCCCCAGAAATCATTTATTCGATTACCAACACCTCTACCGTAGGTCACCTCAAAAGGTTCGCTATGTTTGATTACTTAGCAGTGGTGCTAGGGAGTTTTGGCGGCGTAAGCGTCTGCCCACCTGCTGCTTATCCGTTCGGATCGAGAGAGACTGGTTTAAGGAGGTCCTTTGACCACTCCAGCCGGACTCTTCTCGATCTTTGCCCTGCAAAACATATAGAGGGATGGATTCATTCGTTCGTCACTCTTGGATACACTAACCCCCAGGTTTCTACCCGCCCCTCATACATTTTTCCTTTCCTGAATTTCCGCTCTTTCCCTTCACACAGCAGCCAGTTGGCGTAGGCCCTGACGTAAAGTATTTTTCTCAGGGTCCACTGTATAGAGCTGACGTATAAAATATATAGATTTCTTTTCTGAGTCAAATTAGAGACAAAGTTTAATAATATTAAGATAAATTTTTGAAATATTTTGTTATTTCCTATTAATATCGAGTACAGTGGCGTTACGGAACGCGAAGAAAGGGTGCATTACCCCTTCCGCTCTATACCGTTCGTGCTACGTCTGTGAGTTATTTCCTGAATTTGGCGGCCACTGTGGGCAAAGGTCGAATGCTGCGCCACTGGGTGCAAGCCACGTAGCCTGCGCAGATGTATAATACGTCCGGAATACAGATATATTCTTACTAACCTACTAGTTATAATTTTGAATAATTGGGCTTTAGCAATTAACCATGTCATATAATATTCGAGTATGGTGCAGAGTAAAATATATATTTTTTGAAATTTGAAAGTTTTCAGTGTTGTTTTTATTACAGCTCCATGATTTTATAATGTTTTACTTTCAGTACGAGTACTTGATGACGTTGGCTAAAATTTATGACCTGGCATTTTTATTCATGAATTCGCTATTTTTAATTAGTGGGTGAATAATGCCTATTAGGTAGGTATGTTCATGCCGGAAAATAACTTATTTTTCATTTGTGGGATTTTATGAATATTTTTTTTTACATACATATAAAAAAATTCTTTTTTTATTAACGGTAAAACGAAAAAATTGTATAGATAAATGATAAAAAATAGAATGTAACTAAGCAACAAAAATATATTAATATAATTTAATAGTTTTCATGTGAATGACATAAAAAAATTCCAAACAGGGATTTTCGGATTCAGTTCCTGGGTATACTTGTGTTTTATTATGCCAGCTAAAATTTACTCATACGTAGATACATTGCAATTATAAAAAATTTAAAGAAATCCGTATTTACAGAATTACAATTCAGTTACAGCAGGTAAATATTTGTGTCGTTGGTTGTGATCCAAGTTTTTATAACATGCTTAAATAAGCTCCAAGATTATGTGTTTTTATTTATTAATTTTATTTTACTGGTTTGTACATTAAAGTTTACAATTTGCTAATTAATTATAACATTACATTTGCATACTAATTTTTTTACAGTTTTATGTAGCTCCTACAATACATCTTGAACCATCCAATTGTTGCGGACTTTAAAGTTTCTGGCAGCGTGTTATAAAACATTATCCCTTTGTGCAGTAAACTATTCTGCGTATTCGCTTTGTCATTTTTTTAGGCTGATTTCCTTGCACGTTTTTGTGTATGTCTGCGAATGTCCTTGTTGTATATAATTTTATTTGATAAGTATTTTGGTAACAGGTTGTTTCCTATTTTACGGATATCATCGCGTTCAAGGTCAGCATCTGTTTCACGGTTAGCCAATTTAGTTCCTTTAACATTTTATTTACTTTTTAAAATCTATTTTGCATTTTCATAATCTATCTTTTTTTTTAAACTTTTACGTATAATTTTTTTAGTTTTACAGAGTGCATTATAAATTTTTGATATAATGAAAAAGCATGTCTCAGCGCATGCCTAGTTCTGCACAGAGAAACCTCAAGTACATTAATCTGATTAATCACTCTATTGGTAAAGCCATTTTCGTTTTTTGTGAAAAGAACAATATTTTTTTCAAAACAGGAGTTCAGTTTTGATACAAACTCCATCAGAGAATAAATACTTTATCGAAGAATTCTGCACTAACCGATACAATTGTGTAACGAGCCAGTCCATGTGCCCGAAGTAAGCTTAATTTGTCCTTATTTCTGATCAAAATTCTTTCCCGTAGGAATTATCTATTTCATCGGCCTGTCTTGAGCCTGTCAGTTGAAATTGATATCAGGTTTCCTTCAAATCGGTGTAGATCAGACTTCTTGGAATCATCTTTTGGTGAGAATAATGGTAAGAAATAGTAAAAAGCGCTTTTTAAAGTACACCAAACTTCAAAAAAGCATGGCAAATATTAGTTTGACATACTTTCCATGCAAAAAATTGGCATAAAATATGGGTCATTCTTTTTGACAAAAAATGCCAAAAATAATTTTAAAGGTTCACATGCAAAAAAAACATAAAAGGTTTACCGTTAAGCCGCGGCGAATGCCTACTTTTTTACGTTTAGGGGCGTTGTAAAATAAACCAACAGTTTTTAAAAAGTTTTTTTTCGAAATGAAGATCAGTAAAACAGATGTAATGAGACACATTTATAATGCCAGTAACATGTGATATTATTTAGGGATTCCTATGAGATGGCAAAACCTACTATTGAAGTTTCAAAAGTATGTTTATTTACGTGTTTGTAAAAAATGTATCCAAGTAATTTTGTTTGATAAAGCGACGCAGAACACTTATGAAGTAGAACTTTTTTTTAATTTATCCAAAGTTTCCAATTTGGTACAAAATGACATTTCGTCTTTGCAATTTTAAAACCTAGTAGGTACCTTCCTGAACATAGGTATTCAAGCGTGGCCTACATTAACTTTATTATTATTTGTTTGTTTCAACAGCAAAGTATTTTTATTAATTGTGGTCCTACTACTTATCACAGTTAGCAAAGTGTTACGTGTGCTGTGATGAAGATTTTTGTCAGCCAATACCGACGATTTAAACTCATGATGCTTTGGTGGAAACCAGACGCGATCCAACTCAACTCGACACTCAAACTCGCGCATTATAACTTAATATCTTAAAAATGAAAATACATACAAAAAAAAAAACTTAGCTTAATTTATAATTTTTACACAAAACCATGTACAATGTGACGCTAGAACGGGATAGCTATCCCAGTAATGTCATATTATTTTCGGTTTTTGTAAAAAATAATAATAATTAAATATTAGCAAAAATGTGGGATTTATACAATTATCCTTGTTAGGTTTTGAAATTGGACAGACGATTAGCTCTAACTGGGTACATTTAAAAGAAAATGTAATGATGATTATAGAAATAATAGAAGAACATAGCGAATAAAAGAAGAATTCGAACTAACTAACTAACAAACTAACCATCACGCCGTTTCCCCGCAGGGGTAGGCAGAGAGGACGGACCGCCAAACAACTCGATCTTGGCACACACTCCTTGCTTTGTTCACATTCATACATCGTCTCATACACGCTCTTCTGTTATTCTGACTCTTGACATCGCCCGACTCAAGTATCTGATTCACTTGGTCGTGCCATGTCTTCCTCGGGCGTCCCCGACTTCGTCTACCATTCACATTTGCGTCATATATTCTCCTGACACCCCTTTCCTCATTCATTCGCTCTACATGCCCAAACCATCTGAGCGTCCTTTTCCTAATCTTATTCATTACGCTTACATCAGCCTTGCATTCTCTGCGGATCTCCACATTTCTCACACGATCATACATGGGTTTAGCACACATACGTTTCAGGGATCTCATTTCTACAGCATTCAGTCTACTTTCATCCTTTCTCTGCTAGTTTCATGCCTCACTGCCATACATCAAGGCAGGTACCAGCACTCCATTATGGACGGCTAGCTTCGCTTCTTTTGTCAATTTTTTGTTGCGGCGTTCAGTCCTCCATTAATGGAGTTACCGGCATTTACCCTTCTTTCGATATCTCTGTCCGTCTTCCCATCTCTCGTTAACATACTTCCCAAATATACAAACTCATCCACCTGCTCCAAGTATTCGTCATTTACAACTATGTTGCACACTCGAACATGAATGTGAATAAAGTAGAACGAGTTTACGGACAGAGTTGTTTTGCTTTCCAACCACTCAGTCTTATTTTGAATTGAAATGCCGTCTTTATTGAACATACCTACCTAACATAGTTAGGGCAGCAAGTTTTTTTCTATGTTATCTACGCACTACGCACAAAATGCTTTATTTGTAGGTACACATTCCCTTGGTTATGTAAATTGTCACAACAATGAAAAAACGCACAGAAATAGCGCTAAAACAGGGATATTCGTACATTTAAATAAAACAGAAGCCTACGCCGTGAGCGGGAATAAAAAAACCTTAAATTTACGACGGAAAAGAGAGACAAAAACATTTTAAATTTGAATACAAATGTAAATTAGACTCGGTGCTAATTACGGTACATACGTAAACGCTTATATATCTTCTTTTCATTCATTTATGTATTTCAGTATTGCCAACTTTTCAGGCTTTTCAGGCTTTTTCAGCGCGCGAGGGTGTAGGTTGTAGGGCGGTTAATCTTCATCATCCACGTAACCTTTGACTGGGGACGGTGGTAAATAAAGCAGACCCGTAAATATGATTATTTCAGTAGCTCTGGAAGGCTAAAGAATGGGCCAGAAGATAATATTTCATTATATTAAATACGCAGAGTCATTAGATATTAATATAACCTAGGCGGTAGAAATTATTCTGGAAAAAAGTTTTAATAATAATAATTGGACAATTTGTAGAGCGCCGTTTTTGTGAAAAATCACCTCAAGGGCGCTTATATATTGTGATTCTAGGTTATTGATAATAAAAACACATACTACCGAAAATATTTGTGGTGTGTGTTTTTTGATACAGATAGTAGGTAATTAAAAATAATATAAAAAACTATTTTTTAAGTTTCAGTAGAAAAAAATCTCATTTTGATTTTCATTCACAATAAATCATTTACATTTGACTTGCACCTTTTAAGGCAGCTCGGTTCTAATTCTTAGGCCTCAAGGCACTGCTTATACCGTTTGCGAATTAGAAAGAAGGAAGTTAGATGGAATTTTATTTTATTTACAAAACACCGGGCTTAAGGGGATCCAATAGTCCAGGGAAAAATCGACTTCGGAATTCGCCCTTTGTGGGAGGAGTTTAAAAATATTTGAGAAAAAGCTTTTGGAATGGTTGAAAAAGGTATTTGAGAAATTTTTTTTACAGGTTGATTTCGTAAAGGCCTAAAAAAACATTAACTCCTTTTTTACACATTATTTATTGTAATAACAAGGAAATTAAAAATTGATTTCACGGAACCGAGCGACGTGGAGTCACACGTCTGTTCCCTGCTCCGACCAGGGCGGTTCTGAAAGAAAGTAGGGTGTGGCAAGCCAGTAGTTCTTCGGTGAACGACATAAGGGTCACTTTGAAAATCCTAATTCGTCGGCTGCCGGCCGTATTGTAAAATAACAACGCAAAAAATCATACTTTATTTTATTTTGTGAATATCGGGCGTAAATATCAATTTATTTTGCGATTATCATAAAAGAAACTAAATTTGCTACAATAAACAATAAAACCATATCCGAAAAGATGTTCATAAGTAGGAGAGTTTGCACTTGAAATTGTTTTTTTTATGGACCTATTACTTTATTTTTTTCTAGGCTTATTAAAAGACATAAAAAAATGACCGATATTTTTAAGGACCAAGATATGTTCTACACGCAGTATTTAATTGAAGCATCTTTAATATTTCTAAGTGATCAAATTTTCAAAACAAAAACACATGATTTTGCGTGATTTTGCATTATTTACTATGGCTTCATCTTAAAAAATACTAATACCAAAACAATTGAATTGACTGTGTGTTCAGAAAGAGAGCTCATAATAACACTCCTCATTACTGACTGAGCGAGAACTGCCTTATCAAATAGCAAAAAATTAACAGAAATGACTGCAGGGTTTAGCCAAGATCTGAACCTAACGCCTTTGAGGTCTACCTTACAGAGGGCAATGGTAGTTATTTTTGTAATCATATTTCTTAATTAAAAATTTTAAAATTGGAGAATCCGCCCGTATCCTAACTATTTCTCACAACTAAAAATTAGTGGCAGATAAATAAACCTTTACAGATAAATTTTATTCACACATATTATTTTTTTATTGTGTTGTAGGGGTAGAAAAATGAGTAAAAGTGTACAAAGTCTATACATTATACGTGTACAAATAAGTTTTAGAAAACTAGAGAGTAAAGTATATAAACAAACAAATTAGGTAAGTAGATTCTTCTACATA
The DNA here is from genome assembly GCA_936435175.1 of Glyphotaelius pellucidus. Lineage (NCBI taxonomy): Eukaryota > Metazoa > Arthropoda > Insecta > Trichoptera > Limnephilidae > Glyphotaelius > Glyphotaelius pellucidus. The sequence goes on along the minus strand of OW386552.1, from coordinate 5,163,218 downwards.
TTATTACGTATCGTTCCTACCTAAGTATTTAAAAGTGATATTCTCTGACGTCTTTTTTTTCGATTATCGCTAACACCGGTCTTCGTTTTTCTTTCGGGGTTGGATATCTAGAGAAATAACTCTCAAAGTCACGATGCGCGGGGTCTTATCTGCAACGTCACTTATTATATTTCCGCAGTAAGAAATATCTGATGGTGGTAATGTAATTTTTTATTTTTCATTTTTCATGAAGATATTCCGATAATTGTAACCATGAAATTTGAGTTAATATAAGATTTACGTAAAGATAATCACCACATGAAAACTAATCCTTTATGTGGGTTCCACAATTCAAACCAGGTACTATTAAAAATATTAAATGTACCACTAGCTTGTGGATATTTTCATTCATGCGAAAATCAAACAGCGTAAAATTACGAACAGGAAGTTGAAAAAAACAACGGTGACAACTTTTTACTTAACAATTTACATAAGGTAGGTTGGTAGGTGTGTCGGAACGAAGTTCGTTCATTAGGCGACCCGGTCACGTATGCCGTAGTATGGCGGCGCGGCGGCCTATGGAACCGGAGAAAGCTCGACTGAAACTTTTAATTTGACTATTTATATACAAAAGCTTCTACCGAAGTGACGAAACACTCTTGTTTTACACAACGCTTGGGGCTACTCAATGCAAAAGCTGACAGATTTTTCTTTAAACATAAAAATATATTTTCATTATATGGTTGGTAGTATAGAAGTTTTGAAGTAAGGGATTGTAAGCATTTCCATATTTTTTTGTTGCTTTTAAATCTAAAAGCAATATCTAAATCTATCTAACACGCTAAAAACAAGGTGATACTGATAACGCAAATCACACATTCTTGGAGAATAGAAGAGGTCAACTTTTAATAATAAATTATAGCATATAGTTATTTCTTGAATTATTTGACAACTATCAAAGGTTCCCAGTCGAAGGCTCCAAGGTTTTAGAAATCACAAACATTCGTATTCATTCTGTCAAGAGTAAAATTAACACATATTTATTTAAAACCTACGAAACACATCAAATAATGCTGTTTTTTTATATGAATACCGCTCAAGAATCCCAACTGCTCCCGTCTGGAGCCAGTGAGACCATGACATCCCCAATTGGGGTATGTTGTGAGGCTGAAGGTAGCGGGGAGGGGCAAGAGACAGGGAAGAGGAAGGTTAAGGCCTGGCTATTCAAATCTACAATCACCAAACACGGTTAAAGCCATTTCAAGCAACGTTTCAATTGAATGGTGGTCTCATACCAGGGCGACACTGATAGTATCTTCCACTCTGGAACAAATCTTCCACTCTGCAGCAAATATACTATATATTATTTTAAATGAATCAATTGTGAAATACAAATTAATCGAATAAAATTTATTTGTCACTTCGCATCCGCCGGGATTCGATCCCGCGACCTTCGACTATGGCGGAATGCGAGTCAAGAGCCTTATTGCTGGACTACGCCGGCCGCCAAACAAAAAATAATTGAATGAAACAATATAACTTTGTTAAAACCACTTTATATTTTATTTACGCCGACCGGTTTCGGAACGACCCTTCCTTCTTCAGGGCAAACATCTAATTTGACAATTACAAAAAATAATTGGTTTAATGCCGTTCATTGGTATTTTGGTTTCTCATTTTTCTTATTTTTAATCTCAACTCCACAGGATTCACTGATGAAAATATTTTTCGTCAGTGGAGGTATAAGGAGAGCCTTTTTGAGGAGAGAATTGGTGGAACATTTCTTTCCTCCAACAACTCGTGTTGTAGGAGGGAGGAGACACAGAAGCCGGAAAATCGATTGAAATGATTCGAGTTAATTTGTGAAGGATACTATTGTACTACGGTTCCAGCTACTGGGTAATGTGGATAAATGGATACAAATCGTTCGATCGAAGTGATGATTCCTGTATTTTACAAGGCAAAGAGCCTTCCTACAACTAGTAAGTGAGCAGTGAACGTAATTTAGTAAAAAGTAAAAATAATTTCCCTCAGTTTAGAGTATTTTTTCCAGTCAAGGCATTACTTACAAATGAGAATTTAGTAATATTATTTGCATTAAAAAATTTGATTGATTATATTAAATCATATTTTATTCGAAATTGTTTTCGTTCGCATGGAATAGTCCGCTCCATTTCCACAGCGATGAAAGTGGAGACAGTGGCGCTACCTCTCTGCCTCTGGTGGAAAGTCCAAAAGGGCGAAATAATCAACTGCTTATTAGTGCCAGGGAGAACATAACAAAAACATTAGCGGGGACACCCTACTGCCGGCCGCGGCCACCCTACCGCACTTTACTCTATGGGTTAGTAGAATGTTTATTTCTGAATTTCATATAGAAAGAAACATTAAATTTATGAGCAAGTTTTTATTTACTACTACTATACTATTTACTAACCCAGTTTTGCATCTAAATTTACTAATATTTCTTTTTCACATATTATCCTTTCGAGCGTTTGCTTTAATAATTGAAATTCGTGTCCAGCGTCCGGCATTTTTGAGCGTCCGATTTAGAAATTTCCCGCCTTCATTAAAAAAATCATATCTCTGAATTTTAATACATGGTCTTATAAACTGTTTAAGGTGTTAAACAGCCATTTAATCCACCCATACTTAACCTTTATTCCATATTTTTGGATTCATAAAAAAAATTATAAGACATCGTTTAATATTTATAAACGAATGAATTCTGGGCACTTTTTTTTTAAAATTAGAGATTATATTATTATAGTTATACATATATTTTTTTTTCATTTTATGAATCCAAAAATTTATTAAGGTTACAATTTTACAACATAATATAACATGAATATTTCAATCACTATCCTAATAAAGCAGCTGCTTGTGTTTAGGAGAGGACAACTAAATATGTTTACATCAGTTTAAATTAAAATTGAAAATTTATTACAAAGGCTATTAGTAATTTTACAAAAGATACAAAGGATACAAGATATAAAACAAAGAAATCAATTTAAATAATAAGTAAAGTTATGAGGTGGTACTAGAGTATTTAAATTTTTTTTTTTAAATTTGTCGTAATTTTCTTCCGATCGTATATCTAAGGGTGATTTATTGAATAATTTTATACCCTTGAATATATAGTGATGCTGTGCTATTGTGGTTCGTATATGTGGTACGGTTAGTCCTCCAACAGATATTATTCTTTTCCTAATATTTAATTGTAGTACATTATTTTTATTTAAAAAATCTATGCAATATTTCATCCTTACAATTTTATCTACTTTCGTGTTTATACTTTAATATAATGTTGTAGAGTTCTCGTGAAAGTATATTCTAGGTACAATAAATAATTTACATCAACAATGTTTGGATGATTTGTAAATTTGCGTCATTTTTGCGCAAAATAACCTGTTATAAACGTAGGGGTAATCAAACGATATTTTAATCATCGAAGAAGATATTTTTTAATAAAAAGTGAAATATAAAGTCAAAAAATAAAATATTAAAACTCAGCTTATTCATGGGGGTATATTTTATATGTTGCATTATTTAAAATTATTACGATAATGTATAATTTTTTTCCCTTATTTTGTGACATTACTTTTTTAGATACACGTATTTTTAATGGGGAGGGGAAGTCAAGAGGGGGGTTCGCGGGGCGGGGGAAGAGGGAGCGGGGAGTGGGGAGAGGGAAGGCGTAGAAGGCAGAGTTTTGATGACGTTCCTCTGGAAGGGGAACGGAACGAATGGGAAAGGACACGTAGGTAGAAACAATTTCTTTAAGTGGCACAGCAACGCATGCCGGGAACTCTATAGTACATAAATAAAGCTACTTTAACTTAATTAAAAATACATTATTAGCACTTGTTTATTAAGTATAAATATTTTTAATAAAACGAACAAAAAGGTACCTAGATGTAAGTCTTTCTATTCGAATAATATAAAACCATAACTTCAGACATAAATACAGTATTTTTACTCCATTTCAACCCCTTTGCAATAAACCTTGTGTCGATTTCATACCCCGATGATTATTATTACCTACTGTTTTAACGAATTGCGTACTTCGGAATACCCCTTGCAATACACGCTTGCATGTGCGAATAACTTACAATGAAACAATTTTATGTTCCGGTAAATAAGAGCATCCGTGAGTTATGACCGGATATGATATCATACAAGTACACAGCTTTCGAGTATTCTCACTATTATGCAGATATGCTTTTCGTACCTACTTAATTCTTACTGTTATGTCTAGAGGTAGATCTCTATTTTCCTGCTAAGTAACAGAAGTATTAGTTTTGTACATAAAACGAATAAGAATAATTTGAAGAAGCGGTGAATATATTTAATATTGGTATTGTGAAGTAAGAAGCTATGTGAGGAAATCACAAAACATATGAATCACAAAACACATAACAATAACCTGAAGTCAGCAAACATGAAGATGAGGAAATCAACAAATAAGAAGATGAGGTCTACAAACATGAAGATGAGGATATCATAATAATTTTGAATTATCATCAACACAACAACCTACAGCCCGCCTTGGAAAAAGAATCCCCAGTGAGGAGAGAATGACTGTAAATATTTTATTATTATAGAGCGTTTAACTATATATTCAAGTTTATATAGTTAAGTGCTCTTGAAGTGAAATAACAAAAACTAGAAAGTAGAAAGGAGTTGTTATAATTACGAGTATTATGTTCATTGCAGGTAGGTCCATTTCTTTTCCTGACAAAAGCTCCTGAACGGCAATCTCTGACACGAAATTCGCACGCTTTTTTTTTTAAATTTCTGGCACGAAATAATTTTACGAACATTACCAAAAAGATGGTACATACTTTTGAATGTCGCTACAACTTTATATTGAACACAGTTGTTTGTTATTTTGTAGTCAGCAAATATGAAAATGAGGAAATCAACAAGATGATGAGGTCTACAAACATGAAGATGAGAAAATCAACAAAAAAAGGAGATGAGGTCTACAAACAAGAAAATGACGAAATCATACAAATAATGAATTATCACCAACACAACAACCTATAGTCCGCCTTAGAACAAGAATCCCTAGTGAGGAGAGATGTATATTGTGGCTTTAACTTTGTGGTTATCCATCGTAAATAAATGAACCAATATTTAATATTAATTCATATAAAGGAACGATTGTTCCGAATCTGGTCGGCGTACATACAAAATATACTACTGAACCGTAGTTTCTTTCTTACTATTATAGTGCAAACAATGAATGTCCATAGGTATGGTCATTAAATGTAATTCTAGCAATTTTTCAAACGATTTTTGAATCAGTGTGTAATGCAGAACTTCCAAGGGTTAGATACAAAGGAGGCCACGGAGGGGTGGGAAGGTTGGGAGGGTGGGAGGGGTGGTTTGGGATGTTGGGGGTGAGTTTGGGCGAACGTGAGCATGAAAAATTACAGTCTGCATTTAAAATGTATTAAAATACAGATGAAAGAATGAACCGCGGGGCCGCCGCGTAGGAAGCAGAGAAGGGTGATGAAATTTTTATTTATTTTCCCGAAACAACTGCTTTTGTTAACATACATTTTGATTATAACTCAAATTATGGGATTGTTTATTTTGCCGAAAATGCGGAAAATACAATGTTGATGCTGGGAATGAGCGATTTAATTTATTAATTCAGATGACCAGCAGTGCTGCATATATTTTCAGGTGAATATTATAGGGTGTTCAATTAAATATTATATCGCATGGGCTAGATACTTTCTCGAACACCTAGGACCTAGGATTAGATCCCTAATGTATGATTTCATCTTCTATTCCCCTATAGTCAGAAATCTTACCCAGTCTGTAAATTCACCTATATGACTATCTATTTCATATTTTTAAGTAAGCCAATTAATATATATATATGTATAGTGCCTAAAAAATGAGTTTGTACATTTGCGAAGTATGTTTGTATGTTTAAGGGAGATGGAAGGCAGATAGAGATATTGAAAGAAGAGTAAATACAGGTATTTCTCTTAATGGAGAACTGAACGCGGTTGGTGGCAACTTTTTATTTATTTAAAATACAAACGTACAACAGAAACGTACAAATGTACATCTAACGGCCGGCGTAGTCCAGCGGTAAGGCTCTTGACTCGCATTCCGAAGGTCGCGGGATCGAATCCCGCCGTGCCAAATAAATTAATTTTGTTTGATTAATTTGTGTTATTTCACAATTTATTCATTTAAAATAATATATAGTATATTTGCGGAACGTTCCCGTGTGGAAGATACTCTTAGTATCACCCTGGTGTAAGACCACCATTCAGAATTGAAACGTTGCTTGAAATGGCTTTAGCCGTGTTTGGTGACCAGATCTGAATAGCCAGGTACTTCATACCTTCCTCTTCCCCATCTCCTTCCCCTCCCCACAACCTTCAACCTCACAGCATACCCCAATTGGGGATCCCATAGTCTCACTGGCTCCATTCGGGAGCAGTAAGGACTCTTGTGCGGTGTTCAAATAAAAAAATAAAAAACAGATTAAAAAAAAACATTATTTTTTCTTAAAACCAATTGATATAGAAAACATTTCTGGTGTTTGAATTTGGACGTAGTGCCATTGTAGAATAACTAATGTAAAGAAATCATATTATTTCAAGTAAGAAATAAATAAACAAATATAGCATTATAACAAATATATAATGAATTTGAATAACATAACAGTTACTAAATTAGATATACAACACAGATAATAAAATCAACAATAAAACAACGAATATAGATGTTGTAGAAATAAAATTAATTAGATTACGTTTACTTAATAGGTAGGTGTTAAGCGCATATAGTTTGTTCTGGCATTGAAATTTGGAATGGCAGAGCAGATAATATTGTAAGAGCGGGTACATAATAATAAAATGCAATAATAAGCGCATACAAATAACGCAAAATATTTTATTACAGTTCAAAATATGATTTAACATTTCAGGAAGAAATATATGTGAAAAAAATAATTAACACTTCCGTTCCAGACCGGGGAAACCCTCTTACACTAACGAGAGTTTAACGCTGTATCTAAAATGTTTTTTTAACCACATACTCAATAATTTGGGTAATCGTAGAAAAATTATTTTGGTATCGATCTGCACTAAAAAAATTAATATCGCATTACTAATTTTCTTAATATTAAATAATTTCTATCAAATTCCGGCGGAGAGTCTGTTCCGCCCACACCCCTTCCCCTCTGTTCGGGCGTTACCCCGTTGCCATTTGCTAGAAGTTTTGGGACAATTCAAAACGCCAATCATCAGTGGAGATTCGGAAACAAGGAGTTATGTTGGCTATCGGCCCGCCTTCTCTGTTTTCTATGGAAAAATACACGTTATGGTCTAAATTCATCAGAATATTAATTATGACTTTATTTATCAAACGATTTTCAAAATTACTACTGAAATACTTTGAATATACTAACCTCTAATTATTACCAAAACAAATTACAAAAAAATACGTCATTAACACCCTCAAGCAAAACAAATTGGGGTCCCCGAGTGACCCCCCTTCGGATCATGTGTGATTTTTTCTTCCGGGACGAAAAGGTTAATGATGAAATTCAATAATTTATTACATACGAAAAAGCATACATCATAATTAACACTTGATCAATTTCTACTAATCGTTATAAAAAAATAGCTGTTATTTACTACTAAAAAAACACGTAAAACTCGTTCTACGAAACTAAAACTAACAATTGGTGCTGGGATGTTCTAGTAGTTTTTTGATTTGTAATTTAAAAGGTTTATAATTTTTTCCCGATTCGATTTTATACGTTAGGGCAATAAAATATTGTATGCCTTGATAAGCATAATGGTGTTAAGAAGCAATCGTCTTAAATTTATGGATTTCTAAGTTGCCACGTAATCTTGGTCGGTTACTTTGGTTTGTGAATGTTATTGTTGTATTGAAACAAGGGATGGACTCATACGTCCGTTACTCCTAGACATATTGACCTCCAGATTCCTACCCATCCCTAAAACGTTTTTCCTTCCCAGAACTTCATCTCCTTCCTTTCCCCAAAAAGATCCTCTACACGACATTCCCAAAGATAATGTAGACCCTGGGGGATTTTTTTTCCTCAGGGCCTCCTGTGCTAATGTAAAAAACTAGTCTTTGACATAAGTAGTGTGGTTGGTTGTCATAATTCCAGCCATGAATAAAATCGATAGGAATATACAAAAATGTTCATTGGTGCAACAATGTATACAATTTTAGGAAAAATTCAAGTGATTTCCAATCAATTTCGATCTCAATTCAAATAAATTCCACCCTTATGCTCACATCACTTAAGGTCTATACTTCTTTGTGGCATGTTTATTTGCGACATTTTGAAGCGGTGGTAGTGTTTCCTTTATTCATGAATAGTTTACGATGGAGGTAGGTGGAGTAGGTTTGATGCTCGCGGAGTGGAAGCAGTGGAGCAGAAGAGTCTGCAGACAGTCGACGCCCAACTGTCCAGACTTTTATATGGCGGTGCTCTTTGTACAAGTGCGTGGATGCGGTACGTTACCACGAGCAGCCTAAATACAGTATTCGATTTCAAATACTTATCATAATATATTTTAAAAATTACAAATGCTTTTTCCAAAAAAGATTCATCATGAAATTAAGCTCAACGTTCCATATTGCTACATAATGCTAAAAAATATTTATCGGAACCCAAAAAGTGATGCCAACAAATAATTAAACTCATCTATTTGAATTTCCCTTTTTTTCGCTGTACCTTGACAGTGGAAATTAACTCACTTTCCGACACCCGATCGAGCTAAAACTCGGTAACTAAACTCGTTGTGAATGGCAAAGCATTCCTTTAACTTTTGGTGGTAATTACTCACAAATACACAGTATTACGGTTTTACCTACGCACTTTTCCAAAAATAAAATAAATTAAAGCACTTAATATACGAAATAAATGTCGGTTTTAATAATCGGAATTTTGCAAGGTTGGTTGAGCGGTTGATTTCAATCACTAGGAAGGAAAGTTCAAAACTTAGTACGACCGAATTTATTTATTTTTAATTTTGAAAGATATGTAATTATTAACTTTTTAATTTCTTTTTTTTTCGGCCAGCTGGGCTTTTACCTAGTTTAAGTTTTTGAAGGCAAAGAACGTCTAAATGTGCGCAATAACGTAAAAGCACAAAAATTACTTTGCGGTGCAAGGTAGAAAAATAGTACTACATAAAGAAAAAAAACTCTGAAACCCGAAAGGAAGCACCGCCGGAGACATGATTTGCTGGAATATCTGGGTGCCCGAAGTAAGGTAAAATTTATCTTATTTGGGTGAAGTTGACTTACAAATGTCCCAATTTTTTTGTTTCACAGTTAATCAATTTCATTGGCCTGTCGATATATGTAATACAGGTATAAGTTGAAAAATAAATAATGTAAGTCGAAGTAGAAATTTTTTACGAGAAAAACTCTCTTTTTATAACTTTTGAAGGTTATTCCCATCAACGTAATATATCATTGAAGAAGAAGATAACACTTTTAAATCTAAATGAAAATATGAAAGAAAACAAGACACAGAAAAACAGAAAAAGACAATGGTCGCAACTGGGACTCGAACCCAGACCTCTCGTCTAACCGGGACGGCGCGTTTTCCAATTTCGCTATTGCCACCTTCTGTCAAACCGTCATATTTGTCAATCTCATATTTCAAATATTTAGAATCATTAATATTATCTTCAACTAGTTCTTTTTTCCATATTAGAGAGGTCTGGGTTCGAGTCCCAGTTGCGACCATTGTCTTTTTCTGTTTTTCTGTGTCTTGTTTTCTTTCATATTTTCATTTAGATTTAAAAGTGTTATCTTCTTCTTCAATGATATATTACGAAGTAGAAATACCTAGATAATTTGTTGAATTATGCTACCTAAGCTTAAAAGGAACCTTTAAGGCACCTTTAGGTGCTATAAGATTCCTTTTCTGTGTGTTACTAATTAACCTTTAAGGATTTGGTTTTTAAATTACACAATTATTTATTTACATCATCATGTTAACATTGACAACTAAAATTTCAAAACCTCAAATTGTAATATTTAAATACATGAAGACAATATAAGCGAAACTCAATCGAAAATCTGGAAAGTCCCGAAAGCGAAAGGTCCTGGGTTCGAGTCCCAGAGGTGCCAATATCTTTTGCTTATTTTTCTGTTTCCAGATTTTTGATTGAGTTTCGCTTATATTGGCTTCATTTAATCAAATAAAAATTTAGTTAATATTAAATTTAGTTAATATTAGGCATAAAACATACCTGATTACTGAACGACCTAAGTCAATAGAATTTTTATTTGTTTTACATATTACGTGGGAAAGTTCTTGATCTTTCCAACCCAGGACAACATCTGAGTTCATTATTAGTCGTTTCACGAACCAATGATAGTCCTACAAGTACGAAGATCGTAATGATAATGTCGGCAGCTTTGTCCTTAATGCAGTATCCCAGTAGTTATAACCGTAAATGGAAATAACACTGTTATGATTTTCTAATGACATGTACACTTCAAACCTTACTGCCTATATCGACCGAAAGCCATTTGTTCTACAATAGTTAAGATTTGAACCAAAATGATGTATAAAAATCCAAAAAATAATAATTTTTTTATTCGCTTAACGCAATTTCACTTCAACTGCGTTCTACTATTAAAAACTTAATATTAAAACAATGATTTCATATTTAGTGTTAATATTCTTAAAATTACTTCTAAAGCACTCTTTACATAATATCGAGGCGGTTTAGGTACCGCTGCCCCTGGAACCACTCATTGGTTAACCAACACATCTGTCGGTCACCTCAAGTGGTTCGCTACGTTTGGTAACATAGCAAGGGTGCCCGAGTGTATGATTTTAGTTTTTCCAGGTCTTGACGACATCCGTCTGCCCTCCGGGTCTATGTCATCTTTGGGGATAGTGTGTGGATGTTTTTTTTAGAAAAGGAAAGAGGAAATTCTGGGAAAGAAAAATACATGAGGGAGTATAGGAATAAGGGATGGTAGGAATATGGGGGTCGGTTTGTCCAGGAGTAAGGGACGCATGGATCCAACCTTCCCGCTGCGGGGCAAGGCGATGTTCTGTCTTCCTCAACCAGTGGCTGGCGATCCGGGGCCTGCCACGCAGTTGGTGATCAGATACATCCGCCGCCAAGACCCGGAAAAGCCTAGCCCCATGAACCTCTGCTAAGTCACCAAACGTAGCGGCAGAGGTGTTGGTTATTCAATAAAAGGTTCCCGGCGCGGCGGTACCCATACTCGCCTCCCAAATTGAAGATTAATTAATAATAAGTTATAAGTGTCCGACGAAACAAAACCATAAAAAATATAAATTTAAGTTGTCTGTACGTGCCATTGACCTAGTATACCCCTTGGTCGAAGGTACGTGCTGAGAAATTTTGGTCCAATGAACTCAAATTCGCTTTGAATTGGTGACATTTTCAAAATAGGAACTGATTTTTTTCACGTTTTCACTTTCACGTTCTCGGACAAGCGATAAAGTACTGACCTGTAAAATATTTTTTTTTACGAGAAAATTATTGTAATTCTACGCACATTTGAAAAATGTATTTCTTTTGTTTAAATTTCTTAGGGTTAATCTAACAAGTACCATAAGTCGACGTGATTTCTCAGGGTCTACGATTTGTTGTTTTCTATAAAGCCCAATTTACTAACCACCCAACTAGATTTACTAAAATAATAGAATAATTGTGATTTTTTACGTAGTTCAATTATTACAGTAGTACAACGAGATCTTGCTAAATCACACACCGTCATAGATATTTTTGTAGATAATTTAACTTGTTTTAAAAAATATCTTCATAATTTGTGCACCTAAAAAAAGAATATTTTTGTTTGTTGTTTTATTATTTTTTAATAAACTCTTTAAATGTTTTCCACCTATTATGTATTTCAAATTTTCTATTTAAGTTTCTAATTTATGTATAAAAATACATAAGTTGTTTTTCATGTGTCTGTAAATATGCAAATGTAATTACTGCAGACACATTAGTTTAGGGATATTTATATTTGTATTTTAATTTGTTTCACATTAACTATAAATATCCTGTTTGTGTCTCAAATAAATAAATAAATAAATAAATAGAGGAGCGAAATTCAAAATTTTGGAAGAGCATTATAGGAAAACCAATACCTCTGCCATAGGTCACTCCAAGTGATTCGCTTCGTTTGGTTTATTGGGTGAATTTTGTCCGGGTCTTGGTGGTGGATGCATCTGCCCACACAGCTTTCCTCAAAAGACTCACCACACGTCATCTGCAAAGATGACGTAGAATCTGAAACGAATTATTTCCCCTGGAACTCCTTGTGGAGCTAATGTAAACAAATAAATATATATTAACCATCCCATACCTAGTTTCAACTGTAGAAGAAGGTTGATACATACAACTGAAATTTGTAGCAGTTTGCTTACAAGGAAAGAATGGGTAGATTCATAGTATAGGTAATAATTATTCTTCCTCGCATTGTTCCATGTCCATGTTCCCTGAGCCGATCACGCATCATGTGGTCGCCCGCCAGCGTATAAGATTTAATACTTCCTTCTGCAATAATGCATGCCGTTAAAACAAACATTTATCCAAGGAAGTGAGACTCTTCTATACGCTGCTTGTATGGAGAACATGTCAATGCGTGAAGTGTATTGGATTTTAATATAGCAAATATTCCAAAATATTTTTACAATAACTTAATGTTGTGTTCTGTTGTTTCCTCTGATGAACCATACTTATTGGATAATCGAGAGTCTCAGTGATACTCGGTTCGTAAGGTTATGAGTCATGTTTATTGTCGTTTTGTTTATAATGAATATTTAACTGGGCTTAACGTCCATTCTGACAGATGGTTCGTGTTTATCTGAAACAGGTCACTGCAGTTATTCAGCTGTTGATCGGATATCATCGGCTATTTCTGTAACTTTTCGGGTATGGGACCGAAACGGGTGACAATTGACTTTCCAATATAGTACAACTTTACTGATATTTGTCGAGACACCCAAAGACTACATAAAACTACATTTATTAACGATATACATATTCATATATACTACAATAAATTTAATCGTATAGGAGTAAAAATAGGCCTATGTTTATATGTTTTGACATGATGCTTTTGTATACAGTGACTACGCACAACACGCAACAGCCAAAAAAACATTATTTTTAGCATGACAACATTCGGACTCAAGTACATTCTACCGGCTGCTGATAGAAACGCAGAGAATCGAGTATTCTTGATTGTTCGCTGGTCTCGGCTGATTGTGTTGCGTTGTTTAGACTGTCCCCGCGCTTGACCTTTCAGGTACATTGTCGCGTATTGCTGTAAGAAAAAATGAAATTAAAATATATAAATTCAGTGAACTCTAAATCCTCTTCTTATATAGCATAAAAGTTAAAATAGGGCATTATTAAATAAATAAAAAACTACCCATATATAACCTTTACTCAGATAATTGTAATTTTTTTCACCGATTTTAAATTGAGCAGACCGTGACCAGACCAATTTCACCTAACAACGCGCAACTTCTAACTAGTCGCAATGAAAGATATAATAGTTTTTAATTATCCAAAAACTCATAAATAAATTGAATTCCCCCAAGATTTTTCTCCAAATTAGAAATATTAACTGCCATAAATCTTATTACTATGTAATTATAATTTATAACAAATAACTTAATTCTTATTTCCATTGGCCTAATTTCATCCTGACTTAAGTCACAAACAAAAACTGTTTTAAAGATACTTTATTTTTTTCTACAGCTTTTCTAATTTCATGAACGCTCTACTAAATATCTAAACAATTATGTTGATACAAAGATAGCTGGGTACTACCTCCAAACTTCTTTACGTAACAAATTCGAATAAATTACTTGTGAATATAGTCGAATACAAAGAACACAGAAGCATTAATCAACCAGAACATTATAATATATCTATAAAATATATGTATGCTTATTTGTGTACATTGCATAGGTATATTATATCCTTTTCTTTGATTCTATTGCAAAGTACTTCCGCTCCGACAAACCCATAAATTGCCGAGAAAAATATATCTGCTAAAATAAAACTTTATTCCAATGGCTTGCAGCGCTCTTGGTGCTATAGTTGGGTTTATCCATAGACATACAATGATATATCAATGTATATCAAAGCGTGGTGGCCATGTTACTTTCATTTATTTATTATTTGTAGTTTTATTTGGATTATAAATAACAACTGTACAACATACTTAGCAGGTATATGTAATATGCGCCATCTAAAAATATTTCGTTTTTTACTCATATGATTAATTTTATAATTGTTTGTGCCTTAACAGAACATACATAATAATCAAAAAACTTTGTTTTTATTTTTAACTTAATGAGTAAAACTTCAAATGTAATATTTTATTAAATAAAGACAATGATAGAGAAACTCAAACGAAAATCTGGAATCAGAAAAATCTGATTTTCGAATGAGTTTCGCTAATATTGTCGTCAATTCATTCAATGTCTTAATCAAGTCAATTTGTGAAGCGGGTATGGGTAACGCCGCCACGGGTTCCATTTATTAGATAACCAACACCCCTGCCATAGGTCATCCCAAGTGAGTGCCCGATTTCATGGGGTGAGGTTTCTCTCGATCTTGGCGGAGGACGCGTTTTCCCACCTACTGCATGGCAGACCAGTTCGGGAGAGACTGGTTGAGGAAGATCTTTTGATCTCTCCAGCCGGACTCTGTCGATCCATTGCCTTTCATCCGTCGCTCCTGGGCATACTGACCCCAGAATCCTATCCACCCTTCATACCTTTTTCCTTCCTACAACTTCCTCTCCTTCCTTTCTCTATAAAGAGCCTCTACACAGCATCCCCAAAGTTGGCTTTAAAAAAGCAGGTTTATACAACATGTCGCAGTAACGCCGTCTAAAAAATACTCCGTTTTGATCATGTCGTAAGGAACGGCAAACGCCAGATTTCATTTAAGTTTTTAGATTTTAACGGCCAAAAGTATTTTTGTTATTTGTTTTTGGAGTGTTATGCCGTGTTGCGCTACCTCCTTCTTTAGCCAACGTTTCGGAAAGCGTTACAGTGTTCATCATCAGGGCAAATGTGTAATTGTGATGGACCCTAATGATGGACACTGTAACGCTGTCCGAAACGTTGGATAAAGAAGGAGGTAGCGCAACACGGCGTAACACCCCAAAAACAAATAACGAAAAAAGCCAGATTTCATGTCTAATAATCTAAGGGAAGGATAATGGTTATAGTGCATTTACATGTTTCTTAGAGCTTTAGTTTAAAGCATGCCCCTATCTATATCTATTAAATAAAACCTCTCTTATGAGAACGCACCGGCAGAATTCGATAATTATTTTAATGAACATTACATAGAGATTATTACGTGCTTTTCCGAGATGCAGATGGGAACACAAAGACATCTTAATTTCGATACAATTTTGGTTTGGTGTAGGTGCCTACTCAAAAATCATTTTATCTAGGTAGGTAACTTCTTCTTATTTCACTAAAACATACCCATACTCTAGCAACCATTTCTATTTTATTCAATTTACGTTCGATTACCTACGCGAATATCTAGATTCCAATATATACCACTAACGTGCCTGCTCTAATGTTCAATACTATTATGTTGATGATGTATTCCATATAAAGTTTTGAAAACGCCATAAATTTCCCGTATTCGAGAAAAAGCTCCAAGTTTGTTCGGCGGGTAGATACTAGATACCTCCATAGTCCATAATATGAGGCGAAGATATTTGTAAGGGCTTACTCCGAGAGGTCTTCATAATAGCATTTTCTCTTTTACGTGATTTATGGCTAAGTTTGGACGGAGTTGTCCAGTGCTTTCAAGAAACTATTTTTCAAACTTAATACAGTTTGCGCCATCATTTCTGTTTTGTATGAATATTTATCATGGCATTATACAAAAAATGATATTTACATTTTCATGATATTTTTGGGAATATTTTTGGCGATACTAAAAAATTTTTGATCAGCCAGATATATTATAATCATTTTGGGGTAAATTTTAAGGCGGTCAAGTTAACACAATGTAAAGATAATATGTTAATAAAATTGTATAGATAATAATTAATAAGAATAAAGGTGATCTTAGGAAATATTGTATTATTTGGTTATTTTTTACTAAAAATAATAAACCTTAGTTTTTATCTATAATTATTGTTAAGATTCAACCGAAATATTTCATGAGCAATGCTCACTTTGTGAAGGTTTACTTAGCGCGTCGGGCTAATTTGTTTGCTTTTCAGAACTCTCACATAAGTTCTTGTGTTTCCCTCACTATTATGGCGAGAAATATGATTTAACCGGTATTAGAAAGAGAAAACGACAAGCTTTAAAACTTTTAATTCAATTCTTATAAAAATGAAACTTTGTGAAGTTTTAATTATATATTTTTTCATGCGCCCTTGCGCCCTTGAGATGATTTTTCATAAAAAATGGCGTTTTATAAATAAGCGAAATATTATGAAACGGCAAAAAAGTGAGCTGATGGTAACTTTTATAATATATGTGTGTGTTTTTATTTTTCTTTCGTTACCAGTAGGTTAAGTCCGAAAAAATGTATGATGATCCTTTTTTAAATCTTTTTTTATTATTAAATCTACATTTGCATTCAAAATGTTTATGTTTAAAACATTACATGTTTTTTTTTATTATAAAATTTTAAAGCGTATTTTATCACCTTTCAAAAACGGATTTTAGTTTTTGGATACTATTTATTTGGATTCAATATATTCAACTTATATGGATTTTACTGCGGAAATATTTTGTCTTTCTGCCAGGACACGGTCGAGGTCTAAGGGATTAAAATTAAAATAAAAATATATAGGGGAGAGAGGGTTAGGGGTTACAATGGGACAAAATAGCTGATGATCATTCAAAATGGTTTTCTGATTGTGGTTTAGTTTTAAATAAACCTCATTTAGGTAAGCATTGCTTTTACAAAACATGGTGTTGGATCTAAACAAAGAAAGTGGGAAAAACAAATTTCATATTATTTTAATTAAAATGGTGCATAAAAAGTTTGCTGTGTTTGTGAAAATGTTTTTTTTGTCGTTTTAAGTACACGCATTATATATATTGTCACTGCTAATTTGAGAGTGTGGTGTTGTTGTTATGATTATTATTTTTACTTTACAGCTGAAGGAATATTAAGAATATTTTTTAGATTTGCTAATAAATAATGCCAATAAATGTTCTCTTATGTAATTGCATAAGAGAAAGTACTTTCGAACAGGTTTTAAATTCAATTCTTTAGTTGATGAATGTGGTGTTGGTTGATAATTGTTTAATTAAATCCATCATTTTAAAGTTCTAGAAACGTTGGTACGAAAATTTGCTTAAAACACTCAATTTGAGAATATTAAGTATCACGTTTTATAAAATATTTCATCTGAAGTATAATTCAAATACAGATTTCAGAAAACTTATAAAATATCTCACAGATGATTGAAAAATAGTTTTGTTTTCCAACTCGTACAAAAATTCAGCACTTCACTTTCATTAAAATCAAAATATCTCTCCTCGTAATAAATTGTCATCGCATCCATCACAATTATTATTATAATCGCTTGAGATATCCGCGAGGGATAATTTATACTTCATATCCATCTTAAATCGATTGATCAAGTTAAGATATATCTATTGTGCCCATCGTGCGAAGAAAAAGCAATAAAAAGTTGAAAAAACAGGAAATATTACGCCAAAAAAATTGTCGTAGAAATGGGAACCTCATTCATCAACTTGCCCCATCATTCCGTGTCTGGCAAATAATATTTTTTTCAGAAAGAAAACTTGGACTTTCCAGATATATGAAAATAAATCCCTATAATGGGGACGAAATTACAACAAAATAATATATTACCCGAAATACAAGTATATTTTTTGATGTAATGAAATTTGGAGGTTTTCTGAGGCTGTATTGACGATGGGCATTAAATGCGAAATACTTGAATGTGATTCAGTTCATATGTTAGATGTTAATATCACCAGAAGGGAATAAAATTCAAATAAATAAACTGCGCTCCATTTGTGGTATATTTGACTGGGAAATGTTAGTCTGGGATTTTGTCGTGATTTTTCAAAACATTTGAAGTACGTAAAGAGCCAAAATCTCTATTTGTGAAACATTAAAGTTTCTTGAAAGGTGAGCTCTTTGATCAAAATAGGTATAATTATGTATAGGTATAATATCGGTTTAATAAGAACAACGAAAATGGAATAGAATCGGCAAATTAAAAACTGAAATCGTTTTATTTGATGTTTTCCATTCATGGAAATATCAAAACACAGGTAATATCATGAATAATAAATTTCCACAAATGCAACGCAACAGAATAACAAATAAATAATACAAAATGGCGCCCATCACGCGTCACCTGTCATGTAGCCATCACAGGCAGCAAGGTGCTCCTTTGGCAAAGCGAATCGCGTGATGACTTGCATATTAACAATGCAATTTGCAAACGCATCACGAATTGATGTGAGAAGTCCCATCAAGGATGTGAATCAGTTATAATCAAGAGTGAATAATTAAGGATTTTCGCATGAATGATAAATGCATCGAATACACGCACCTACCGCAAACGCTTCTGCGTAATGATGACTTCATCGCGGAAATTTTCTAACGTTTGGCGCCTACAAGCTGTGCTTGAAAAAGTACATATTTATGCGATATCTGGAATCAATTGGAAAAGTTAACGTTATTCAACGGCTTATTTAAATTTAAAAGTCTAAACTAGGAAACTTAGTTTTAGAAAAACGCACTTGGGACCAGTTTCATCTTAATTTATCAACTTAAATAATTTGTTTTCCTTAAGTTTTCCTTGAATTTTTTTTTCGTATAATCTGGTGCACTTTAATACCAACATTAAAAAATCCTTTACTACTACCCCTACCTTAATCCACCTCACATCGCTGCGCAATCGGCTGTCGATTATAGTTCCTCTGAATTTACTCTGTATGGACAGGGGTGCTTTGCGAGATATCACATAAAAAAACCTTTTTTTTCTGAATGAGCTATTAGTTTATTGTATAATTAATTGATAGTTTTGTAAAAAAAAATCTTTAAAAACCAGTTTTGTCGAATCAAACCGAGGGATATTTCTTTATAGTTTGAAGTAGATCAGATAATCTTATGTGGCGTAATGTCATTGCCCTTTACATTGTTAAGTAAATTATAGGGTTTATGTCATGAGGAAAATAAAAAAAAATAATGTAAAAAACATATAAAAAGACGGAAAAATCACGTCTTCTGACGCAAGCAATGAAGGCTATGAATTTAAATCAATCCTATTTGAATACGGTTCATGTTTATATTATTAATTTTATTATGTTTAGCTGTAGTGTAATCATAACAAAGAGAATAACAAAACGCAACCGTTTTGGTTAAACGGTTCATTGTTGCAACGTTATTTATGATTGTAGTCTTCGGACGTAAGGCCATGAATTAAACACAAATTTTAGCATTGTATTGTACCAATAAATATTCTCCATACAGTGCACATTTTAAAATATAATTGGATCTGGAGGAATGAACCCACTTTTTCAAATGCTGTGAGAATGACCGATGAAAATATTATTATCTATCTTGATATACCTACCAGCAACCCCCACGGCATAGTTATGGGTGAGCTACTCTATTTTGAACTCAGGGTTACGCGTTCAAAACCTGACAAAAACTCTTTTAACAATTAAAAAAACACGTTAGCACCTTAGTCAAAAGATGTGGAAAATACTCGCTCTTGTGAGAGAATTTTGTTCAGTTTTTTTTTTCTTTACAATAACTCCACGCAGGAGGCCCTGAGAAAATAATTTCCCTCGGGCTTATGTATCTAATTCCTCGGAGCATCTTCCATTCAAATACCGGTAGAACAAGGATTGCATTCCCATCCAGCGCTTGCTTTAACACTCACGCAGCCAACTAGAGCCGAAGGTAGTACCATAAATTACTATCCTTCTTACATCTACTTAAATACATGAAATATATTTTTAGTCGGGGGGAGGGGAGAGGGAAGGCGGTTAAGATTCCCACAAAATAAATAGAAAAATGCATGGGGTCGTCGGCCGGCCCACATGGTTACCGATGTTAATTTTTCATCTTGGCCTGGCCAGAGTTTTAAAGAAGAATCTTCCCAAGAAGGACCACCCGTTTCTTCCCAAAGTCAAGGGGTTTTTCAGATATTTTGGGGCACCGGACAAGAGGTGGCCACAAAATTCAACCGTGAGGTATACTTAGCAGTTACATACTGTTAAATTATCTGCGGCCTCTGTACAGCACGCCTAGCTTTAAGAGGCTAACTTAACTCTGGCCTTGATGGAGCTCCTGTCCTCAGTTTGTCACTTAAAGTTACACCAATGTATATAGAATGGAACATTTCTCTAAATATGTATTATCTATTTTTTTAGTACAAACCTACCTTAGTTTTTTCTGTCTGCTCTCCAATTTTTCCAATGCTTTACAAAATTTACCCGATTGGGTACTTAGAAACATCAAAATTTGTACTTTTGGTTAGAAAAAAATGCAAATCTATCCTAATACAATGTACCAAGACAGTTTCTCTTAAAATCATGCAATACAATATCAGTTGTAATGCTAAATTATCACTGCAATTTAAAGGACAAAAACTCTTTTGAAAAACTTTTATAAATTTTTTTCAATTTTGTTTTACATATTTTGATGCTTATTCATTTTTATTTTATGTTAGTTATGCATTGATATTTACATTTTACTTTTTCTTATTATTTGTCTAAAGGGTGAATATACAAAAGTCGGCCAACTTTTGGCCCTATTTTATTAACATAGTTTTTAACCATAATTTATTTATGATTTGTTTTGAGTAAGTACATGTTTTATCCCATCAATATATACCTACTATCTTTTGTCAAGCCAGTCATTTTTTATTAAATATTAAGACAAATGAAATTGCAAGGTGAAACTGACGACAGAGTACTGATGAATAGGACGTTAAATTGAAGTTATACTTGAAAATTATGTTTTTATCTTATTTTTATTATTAAAATGATATATTATTACTACTCACGTGTAATTATGCATAGATAAAAACAAAACATAGGTAAAAGGCAAAATAAAGGCTCACCAGAGTACTGATAATTTGACTGGATCAGCATACAAACAGCGACGCTAGCATTGGCCTCGTAATGGCTACATAACAGTCAATATGGCACTCTCTGCATCCAACTACACCAACATTCAAAACTACAAACAAGTTGATCATAGTTCGACAATATTTTGCGGGAATTTCAAATTTTAACTTGAGGAAAAGGAGTGATGTGTAAAAATGATGACAAAATTTGTTAATTTTTGTATAATAGATTTTTACTGATTCTGTGAATAAATCTGTGACATGTATTATGAAATATATTACATACCAAAGATATTGAAATAGAAGGAAATGGGCTATCGACACTTTTTACTGGGTGGGACTGGGTGGGACCTGGTGTCGCCGATATTTTGACCAATACTACTGCACACCTTCAAAAATAATTAAATGAACGAATTATTTCCGTATTCAAACTATTATGTTAACCAAAACTACTGCACACCTTCGAAAAATCAACTAAATTCCGTATTCAAACTAGCACCATTAGATCGTAATCCGCCGACAGTCGGGCGGATATCATATCTCCTTATATTTCAATATCTTTGTTATAGAATACATAAAAATAATAAGATTAACAAATAATACGGAATATTTTATTGAACAATCTCTTCATTAAGTGTTTTTATGATTGTGACAGGCAAAGGAACTGATGTTTTGAGGATTTAATGAGTTATTTTACATATTCGCTTTAGGAGTACGTAATTTAAATTGAGTGGACACATAAAGAGGAATTAGGAATTTCACGATATATTCTCACATAACATTGTCATATTTATTGACAGATTACAACGAGTTGGACAACTTTTGTAAATTCGCTCTAAATTCTTTTTTTTACTTCGAAATATGAAATGTAGCATTGAACAACCCCTGCAAACATCCTGGAATAAATTAATGTTATTATTATTGAATATATTAAAACTTTGTTCTCTAATTCTATTTGTTATATTACATTCTTTAGAAAAAAAAATTGTATTCAAATACGCTTTATTACATTCCCATTTTTAACAATTATTATTTACCTATTATTTTTTTTTAACTATTTTATAATTTATTTTTTTGGAAAAAAATTTGAGAATAAGAGAATTAATAAAATAATAATAATTCTTCAGTGCGATGATCCTTCACTCAAATTTATTTCCCTACGGTTTTGCCAGTTGCGTTTCTCCTGATACAAGATTGATCAGGAGCTCAGAACACGGAGGAGAGCAGAAGATTGAAGGTGCTGGTATGAGATATTATTGCAAACGAACAAGCAACACTAGATTAAAATCTCTCACAACTTCATTAACAAGACTGGACATCTACAGTCGTTCCAAAAGTACGCTGCTAAAACGGGAAACATTCCTAAAAGAGTATAAAATATTCTCATAATCATAGCATAAAGTAACAAAATGAAATATAACGTTTGATAAAGTCACATTACAGACATATGCTTAATGTTGTGTTATTGTTGGACAACATGTTCTAAATGAATTAGAAATTATAATGATTAAACTTTTCTGATAGCAACTCCAAAGAGTCTGGCACGGAAGCTTTAATTTTTTTTGTTTATAGTTTTGAATGCTATAATGAAAATGCCTAGATATATTAAATTGCGACGATTTCTTTAGATTTCTTTGAGATTTCTTCTTTTTTTTATTTACCTACATAAAAAATATCATGATTAGGTTAGGTCTGTCGGTACCTACTTATAATTCAATTTGGCATTTTAGATAATAAGTTTTGGTAACTACCTACAGCAATGTATTCGTTTCTTAATTAAAATTGTTTAATCTTAGAACCTTTATATTTTCTAAATTTATTTATGTGAATAGGTACCCCACAAAAGACCAAGTGGCCTCCGACTGGAGGGAGTTGAACTATGGCCCCCTAACAGGGAATGTTGTCAGGTTGAAGGTATTGAGGAGGAGAAGGAGACAGAAAAGAAGAAGGTTGGGGAGTATCTAGTAATATACGAGACTAATAAAGTCATATCTTGCCATAAAAAACATTTCCATCAAACCACCAAAGTCATTTCAGGCAACGCCAACGTTTCTGAGTGGTGATCTTTGACCAGGGTAATACTGAGAGTTGGTATCTTCCGCTCTTTCAATTTTAAAATTCCAATATACATGTATTTCTGTAGGTTTTTCTACTCGGGTGTCTTACTTTGCTGGATAATTTATATCACATCTCGTGATTTCTTAGTGTTGGCAATAAGTACGTCTCAGATACAAGAAACGGCACCACCAGCGACCGCCCGAGGAAATCTTGATAGAAATTCCTCTCGAGAGACTCGCGAGGATGCTGTTGCATTTATGTTGTCGGGTGTATATTTTCTGCATGCTACATTCCTGGGCTGAACTAGAAAATACTTTAAACAAATTGAATGGCATATAATTTCGCTAAGAAAAATTTAATTTTAATTATCTCAACCTCTTCCTTCAACATGCTTCGTTTGAATTGCCAAAAGTTTATGGCCTGAAATTAAATTTTTTGTACCGATATCTTCTGTGAATCATTTTGAAGACAGTGTTCACAGTCACAATGTCACAATAATACACGCAGCACGATTTCAGATACAGATACGATACAGGTCGATAACAGATGAGGTGGTCGATGCTTTCTGATGACGTAAAAATAACCGTCAGTTTAGGATAGATAGGAGCTGTGAGCCTTCATGATTCGACAAAATTGGACACATTTGAGGGAGGCCTATTTCCGATGCCGAACAAAAAGGCTTTTGGGGATAAATTCTCGAATACACCCGACACCCGATACCCGATTCCAAGCGCGATCACCACTATCGTTTTAGGTTCAAAAATAATAAAAATAATCTTCGGATAACTTGTATAGCGCCGTTTTTTGTGAAAAATCACCTCAACTGCGCTGTACAAATTTAAAGTATATTTCTACAATCTTACTTCTAAGTACAGACTAGACAAACCATTATAACAACTTGAGGCTTAAAATTGCATCCACCGGTTCATCGATCACTGAGACTATACGTAGAATGCATTTTGACTAATGATTGCGATGCTGCGTAAATTAGTACATGTATTATTTTATTTATACTCTGTACAGGCAGAAAATATAAAATACCATAGTTTAATCTATTGATGAAGTCTTTCTTTTCTTAAACACTGATCTTTCATCAATTCACATTGACGCCTCAATCTTTGTGTTGCCTCAGCAAGTTCCAAGTAAGAACTTGGAACCCGTTGCTCTGAGTTTAGCTGATTTTCAAAACAACAAGGTTCTCTTTGATCTTTGTTGCTTGGTTGGATGGTTAAATGTCACGTTTTTGTTGTATTGGAATGTTTTTCAACATAAAGATAGTTAATTTATAATGCGTTCTACATACTTTTTCCGAAATTTCAAGAGTTAATATTTTTTTTTTTTTTACGAGAAAAACTCTCTTTTTATAACTTTTGAAGGTTATTCCCATCAACGTAATATATCATTGAAGAAGAAGATAACACTTTTAAATCTAAATGAAAATATGAAAGAAAACAAGACACAGAAAAACAGAAAAAGACAATGGTCGCAACTGAACGGAAAAATATAAAATATAAAATATAAAAATATAAAATATGGAAAAAGAACTAGTTGAAGATAATATTAATGATTCTTAATATTTGAAATATGAGATTGACAAATATGACGGTTTGACAGAAGGTGGCAATAGCGAAATTGGAAAAACGCGCCGTCCCGGTTAGACGAGAGGTCTGGGTTCGAGTCCCAGTTGCGACCATTGTCTTTTTCTGTTTTTCTGTGTCTTGTTTTCTTTCATATTTTAATTTAGATTTAAAAGTGTTATCTTCTTCTTCAATGAGTTAATATTTTATTGGGGATTCAAATTTTGAACCTCAAAATCTCAATTTCATGCTGATGGCAGATGGAACTTTGTTGTTCCAAGAGCACGAGATGACGATTTAGAAAAATTAGTTAACATTTTAAGGGGTCTACCGTCTTTTGTTGTTATTGCTGATTTATATGTTGTTTTACCACAAGAATATTAAATAAATAGAGTAATTAGATTATTTTAAACACTGGAGTTTTTTGACTTGTAGGCCTGTAGTCCTGTCGACCGTGAAAAAAAAGGCTGAAGAAGATGAAGATTCAACCTGCTTTCGAGGTACATAATAATTTAGGAATGAATTATTTAAAAATCCAATTACAGCCAGAGGTGTTCAAGTTTGGATCTGCGTTCGGATGGGGCGCTCCACCCGCGGCACAGCGATTCTCTGACAAGACAACGTTATTACGGCATAGGTCAGGGATTCCAAACCCGTGGCGCGCCATAATTTATGCTAACCCCTCCAGGCGCATGCGCGTGTGCGCTCTCAATGATTTATGTCCCAGGATTAATACATTAATACCTATTATACCTACAAATAATACTCGAATGTAGTTTCTGTATCGATCCGAAGCATGGTAAATTATTTAGCATCGATTTCAGATTGTGGAATCTCACTTAATAAAGTCATACGTTACAAGTAAGGATATCTTCATTTGTAAGTTTTGCAGTGGTCTTACAAACATGGATGGATGTTCTTTTTAAGCATTTTATCGGTTTATTATTGTTATTGGGTTAATGTTTAATTTAATTGGAAGTATCTCTGTGGTTTAAATTATGTTTGGTGTGCATGAGTATTAACAATGTTTCAGAAAGCCAATTATGTTAAGTTTCCTGTTTAAATGTACAGATATATTAAAAACATTAATTGACTCATTCTTCTCAATATTTGGAAGATCATTCTGTTTATTACCAGAAAACATTAATATTGTGAGTGAAACAATTTTTTTAATTTTCATACCTAAATACACAATCTTGCTTTTTCTGATTTTCTTAGATTCTCGTTAGATATACCAAATACTAATTACTTTTCCAGTCATCACAAAAATGAGAACCAAAATAACTTGAATGAAGTGTTAACGTAAAACTTATTTCAATGTAGGAGAATAAAAACCAACGTGTTTCGTAAGCAATGCTTACTTCATCAATTTTATGTAAATCCTGAGTTTGCTGTGCTCAAAGAAGTTAAAAGGTGAGATTAATTATTATTACATTTTATTTTTATTTTAACTTTGTGAGTAAAACCTCAAATTGTAATATTTAATTAAATGAAAAATCAGAAAAAGATATTTGCATCTCTGGGACTCAAACCCAGGACCTTTCGCTTTCCGGGCAAACGCGCTAACCACTGTCCGGAAAGCGAAAGGTCGTAGATTCGAATCCCAGAGGTGTCAACATCTGATTTTTCTGTTCCCAGATTTTCGATTGAGTTTCGCAAATATTGTCTTCATTTAATTAAATATTATTATATTATTTTCGGTATTGCTCCAACATTGAAAAAACATTTGATAAAGTAAATCTAATTTTTTTCTTCTTCAAACATAGCAAACTCAGGATTTACTTAAAATTGATGAATAATTAGGTACGTTTTACGAAACATGTTGATTTTTTAAACAATAAAAGTGATTTCATTAATTTTGAACTAATTTTTGGTACAAAAAGTAAGTTTTTTTCAAATGAAACAAAATTGATGTTTGCTATTTACACAAAATGCGTTTTGCTTCCTTTTCATAGAATAAAATAGGCAAAATGCATATTATTTTATAAAAGCCTTTCTTGACACTGTTTCATTGAGAAATCAAATAAAGCTCTGAAGGGCTTACGTTCGTCAATAAATAAGACTTAGGGGCTTCGAAGGAGACCGTATAATAAACCTAATGTATATCAATGGTCAGGTCAATAAAGGATACGAAATAAACATATTAGTACCCTACCTACTCATAGAAATGCATTATGTAGGAAGGAGCTGACTTCTCCGACCGATCGGAATGGTTAAATTTAAGCCAAGTTAAGTTCCAATCTGACGCCCCGTTATTCCATATGTATTATGGGGACGCAGGGGGTGATATCAAACAACAAAATGCAGGTGGCTGAAACGTTTCCCATGACCGTTTCTAACAACCATAAATTTTTTTTAGCCCTACGTATGATTTTGTGATTTTACCTAGAGAGGAGCTACGGCATGGTTTTTTTAAACTCTAAAATTACATTTTCTCCCTTATAAAATTTGTTAAGGAATAATGTAAATAAATAAAACAGATTTTTTTTAAAAGTAGGTATTATAAATATATATTTTTTTTTTGGTTTTGTAGCACCTCATTATTTAAAATTATGTTTATTTCTATGTATTAAGTACTTATTCACTTTTATAATTGCCGCGTTTGTGAAGCTGAAAGCATTTACAAAACAAAAATTGCATCTGGATCATTTCTTTTCTAAATACGATCAAAAAATAACCTTTTAAACGAAAAAATTGGTTGTCTGTAAAGTCGGTTTATGGACGATAATTTTACGTGATAACGTCATATAATGACGATGGAGTGGAAGAGAGATAGATGCGTCACAAGCCGAACGCTTAGGCCGAACGCTTGTTCCGCGCTCTCGCTTGCACGCTCGGCTCAGGCGGAACGTGACAACGAGTCATGCTTTTTTGTGAGTGCAGCCGACGTTCATCGATTTATCACGTCAAAAATACAATACTGTCAAAATTATTGACAAACGAAATACGCGCTTAAACTAAAGAATTATTGATTAATTTATTTATTGTTATCAAGTTTAATTTGTAGAACTCCATTTTATTTTTTTTTTATTTCTTTTATATACTCAATAATATTATTACAGACATATATGACAATTTTGATAATGACTTCAGAAGGCGAAACGTGTAATAATAATTACCTAGCAGAACTTGTTTATAAATAAACTGTTTTTATAAATATTATTGAATATATAAAAGAAATAAAAAAATATTAATTAATTAATTTTTTTAAATAATGGTACCTACATCTTTATCGCTTGTTTGAATCTTTCTCGTAATTAATTCCAATTTTGAAAATCAAAGCAAATCCCAGTTCTAGAGTTTTTCAACCAGAATTACACATAGACACAGAGACACGCAACCGAAATTATTATTATTCATTACTACAGTCATGATGAGGTGATGTACTGTGCCTGTCTCGCTAGGAAATCCTGTGTTGAGAGCAGGCGCTGTTTACAAACAAGATAAAACCTCTTAAACGAGTAAATTTTATAATATGTTAAGATAAAGTTAATTAATTGATAAACAAACAAGAAAATACTCGCAATAGGTAGAAAAATCGGCTAACTTATCCGACATAGTAGCCACTATTCATAGGTTCGAATACCGAATTGTAAACTCGGGCTTTACAAATAAATAAATGGCAAATCGTGAATCGAAAATATTCCTTATCCTACAGACAAGCTATCAAGCGGATGGTGAAATATCCCTTAAGTATACAAAACGTGGAGGTTTTTAAGAGATCGTTGATGTTTGGTCTCTCTTTTTTGGCGATCCAAGATTTGGTTTCCAATTTATATTTAAAATAATTTGTGATCTGACTAATGGCCAGTAGAAGTGCATTATTTAGTTTTCTTGAAAAATTTCTATTTTAAAGTTAAGTTTTTAGACCCTACCGAATTTCTCATTATTAACAACATTGCACCTCCCACAGTAACTTTGACACGATTTAAGAATCTGAAATGCATCGCTGCATCCGGGATTTTCTATGTGCCCGGGTGTTTCTTTTCTCAGTGATTTATGTTAATCCTCTGGCAAACGTAGGAAGTTCCTTGCTCAAAATGGTGACATTCGAATTATGGTTTTAAACCTTCTAGGCACAAAATGATAGATCAACCCTCGCTTTCCTCAAAAACATAAACCATTACTTTTCTAATGTAAATTTTCCGTAATGTTTTATATTTGACCTAAAAACGTTTATAAACATATTTTTGATAAGTACCTGACATTATTATAAACTAGCGCAGACGTGAAAAAAATCACTTTATTTCAGTGTTTCGGGGTATTATTTCATTAAATCAATTTTGTCAGTAAATAACGCTTTCTTGAAAATGAAAAAAGAGCGAACCGTTAAAAAATCACAAAATCTGATCTAACTTGTTGAGATTAACATTAAAATTAGAAATACGGAAATAAAACACTGTTTTAAAAATTAAATTTAAATTAATTTTAATAATTTTATTATTATTAAAATTAATTTAAATAAAATTTTTAAAAACATTGTTTTATTTCCGTACTTCTAATTTTAGTGTTAATCTCAATAATAATGTATTTTTTTTAAATATTTATATTGAGGGATCAGTAGGATTTATCGGTTCAGTTAGGAGTTCTATTGAGCCGAACCCTCTGATATGAAAATATCTGGAGTCGGTGAAGTATTTTCCCATATGGTCTCTGGTAGGTTGATTGATTGATCAGTTTCGTAAGATTTATAAAATAAAAAATTGTAAAATTAAAACTGAATAAAGATATTTAAAAAAAAAAGGTTGACGTGTTGTTCTTGTATAGTTTTGAATTTATTATACTTATACAATGCAATTACATCGCGTGGATTGACTAGATGATCATTTGTGGAAAAGTGTGTGGAAGGGTTAAATTTTTCCTGTGGGGAAGATTTAACCCGGACATAAAGTCTAGAGAACAATAAAAATAATATATGCAAGTATTTAAGTTATTTTTATTTTTATTGTGAAAGTTATTTCTGCTTAATATTTTCAAACTGTGTATATGATTTTCATAATAATAAAAAATTAAAATACTTGCAGAATAATAACATTATTAAAATAAATTTATTAGAATTAAACGGATTACTACTAATCAAACACGGAAACAACGAATAAAATGCTGTATTTACGTAGTACATAATACATTTTGAACTTTTATTATGTTAGGTGTAAGGTAGGGTTGAAAAAGCGGGTGGGTAATATTGTAAGTTTCGTGAACACCTCACTAGGAAAACCAGTGCTGAGGTGTTTACATGGTTATGATTAAAATTATTATTATTATCCATGTGGTTTCGGTTTATTTCAATAGATGTTGATAAATTAGTTTATAATACGAAGTTCTGCTATATCCCAACACATGGCAGTTGAGTTAGTTATCAGAAGAGTACCGTCTATCGCCGTTCGTGTCTTAGGTACAAATGGATGGCCAAAAGCTCCAATGAGATAGGGCGGGCTGTCTGAATTGTCCGCCCGCCGGAACAACAAAACTACTTAGAGTCTAGCTTAGTAAGGAAGGACAGTAATAAACGTCTGTCCAGTTTAATATCCACTTTAAATAATCACGATAACCAAATAAACAAACTAGTAATCGTACGAAGATTAAACTTATTGAAAGGTACCATCTCAAGTTGCCTTACTATTGGAAATTAAGAGACGACAGTTCTATGCCCGGAAACTGATATTAAATATAAGAAAGTACCTTGTTGAATCTTTTGTTTAATGCGTTGATATAGCTTACATGTGATCCAGAAAGTAGCAATATTAATCTCACTTCCTTTAATATATATGTAAATTTACAGAGAAGTAGGTACTGCCGATGAAAATAAAGCAATTATTTCGTATTAGGAAGTCCCATTAGTCAAGGCACGCGTGCTTTTATTATTCAGGGGAGAAGGGATAAATCTCAGATGTTATCAATTATTATTAAACGTAGTTAATCATTTTAATTAGGTGTAGTACTTGCCTACCTACGATATGGTTTGTTGGCTGAGAGGATTTGCATTATTAAAGTTTTATATAATAATTAATATTTTGATATGAATCTATCTATACCTAACTAAAGTATGAGTATAACATACCAATCTTCATAAGGCTTTATAGAAATTGCAAAAAGTTGAGAATATCGCGATAAGATGAAGATCGGTTTTAGATCTTTATTATTTTTAAAAAATACCTACCTAACTCTGCGTTGTGGAATTATTTTAATTAAATGTGAACAATATTTTTGTTTTAAGTTGATAGCTTTAAAAATACAGTTTGTATTTTCAATCAATCTAGGTACTCATAGAGTTTTGAGTACCTAGATTGATTTTTTATTGAACATTAGATTAAGATTTAGACAAAACTTACTCCGTGAACTCAAGTCACTTCTGCTTAGTCACAAAACATAGTGAACTACTTGAGGCGACCTGTAGCAGAGGTGTTGGTAATCCAACAAATGGTTCCCGGGGCGGCGATACCCATATCCGTCTCCCAAATTGAAACCTCGCCCCATCAACCTGGGAACCCCGGCTAAGTCACCAAACGCAACGTAAATTTTATCCAATACAACAGTGTAGAGTTTTGTACTGAATAAAACAGTAGATAATGATAATAATAGGTAGCTAGGTGAACCTGTATTTAATATCATTGACCAGGCAACGTTACAGGTTTGACCACAAAGGATCTCCACTTAATGAAGCCCGCAATAATGAATGTCCTTCCTGATTCTTGGCTAATTATCGATCAGGCCATTACAATGCCTCCTCTCTGCCTCTACCCACCTACAAGAACTGGGAGTGCTCCCCCTGGCCCCTGCCCCGGGTAACTCCGGGCATCTCCGGGTATCTCTCGTGGGCAGAGCAGGAGCAGGGATGTTGTTTCGCAAACACAGACGTGTTGTATCGCGGAGAGGAGTGTACCAGTTCAACGCAAGATTTGTGGTTCGTGGTGATGTGAAATCAATTATTTTGCTATTATTGACAAGTTCCTATAACATTTTGAATGATATCTGTAATGAACTTGATTTTCATTTGTATTTATTTATTGACGCCCTATTGGACTTTTACATGTATAGTACAAATTTCATTTATAACAACAGTATGACCATAAAAAAAATTATTACAAAATATATAAATAAAGCATAAACTCAATGGAATAAATAAGAATATATCTAATGCAATTTTACTTGGATGACTTTAGAGAACTCGTAGGTACAATACATATACCTACACTTTGGTGGACTCAAGTATAAATATTTGAGACAAACTGAGAAGAATAATTATTTTTCTCTCCAACAACGAACAAATTACATAATTCCGCATTATAGTAAAACCACAATAATGCTTTTGTGATGTAAAGTATTGACACTTTGGAGGCTTTAATGGAATATGATGTTTGTGGCTAGTAATGTCCTTCCGAGGCTGAAGGATTAAGCCGCCGCTATTCGAATTTCGACCGATTTTTTACATATCTCCCTTAAATATTTGAAGTTTTTAAGCTCTGAAAAAAATATATGTTATTTTTGAAGATAATATCTAGATATGTTCCACGCCGAAACGCAAATTATATGAAATTCCCTCGATAGAAAAAATCGCAAAGTATGCTCTGAAAATTATTTAAAACAAGTCTATTTCTATTATTTTACAAATTATATTTGTGAAAAAATTCACAAAGTTTCTTTAAATAATACTTGATACCTTCCACGAGATTTTTGCTCTATTTTAAACGAGTCATTTTTTATTAAGCTTTTTCGTAATTTTTGCTTCAATTGTATCGATTAATTTAATATTAGCGCGCTCTCTCCAACATTCGTAATTACATATCTCTCCATCTTCTTCTTTACGAGAGCGGTTACGGGGCCTTAATCCATCTGATGTCATACTCAACTAAATATTTCGCATAAAAACATTATTTTTTACATTTTCTGAAAACGTGTTTGATATCCTGAATGTCATTATTTGCAAATACTGACATGATTGCGACTTCATAACTTTCATACATCAACACTTAGCTTGATCTCCAAAGATTGCGACACAAATCACTATACTGCGGAGATCATTTCTTTAGTTTATTACAGTGTATTAATTTGACAAATTAATTGGAACCTTTTTTATCTGCGCGTGGATGCTTACTATGATGGTAATAAATAACGCTAAATGCTGTACCTGTTATAGTTCCGATTAAATAATTACGTTGTACGCTACCAGCAGCCTTGGTCCGCGAAGATCAACCCCCTCCAGAAAGAGAGCAACCCTCTTGGTGGGCAGTAAATCAGGCTGTGGCGTGATTCATGCCCCACCCACAGCACCTCCCCCTCCCTCCTCCCACCCACAGCTTTCCTCGTAGCCAACTGACGCCGTAGAGCTATGCAGAGGGTCTACGCACCTTGGACGCTCTACGACGGGGTTGAGGATGTGTGCGTAGCGGAAGGGAGCATGGTATACTGGGACATTGTTATGGACTTTGAATTTTAATGAGTTGAATCAATATTGGACAGTGCATAGATCATGAAACGTTCATAAAATTCTATTCGTAAGATTCGCTGTCAGTTTAAATCCATTGGTACTGCTGCTAGTTACTATGAGTGCGTTAGCTTTTAAAATATTAACCAATAACAATAAGAAATAAATCTGCAATTATAATTAACCGATAGTTTCTACACGACTTTTCATGACTTTAGAAACCCTAATTTTTATTACTGAACAGTAAATAAAAAAAAAATATATATATATATATACGAAGCAGGCTTGTCTTTGTTGAATTCAATGAATTTTTTTTCTCTACTTCATATTGGAGATGAAAATAGTTGGGATACTTACCTCTGCAAATTTCTTTGCTCCAGATATCACCGTCCGAGATTTGTTTGAGCTTCATTTGAAATATTTTTATGCTTTGTAATTAAGACTGGCTCCAGACGTTTGGGAGCAGGATATTCACAAAAAAACGCTTTTATGAGCAATGCAATAATTTCAGATGTTCTAATTTATTTTGTCTCAGTTCATCCTTCAAAAAATTATCTGCTTACACTTGGAAGGTGGCATTATGAATGATAATATTAGATATCGCTTGTAGGTGATTACATTATTCTTACGTAACAACTTGGTGGCTACCTAGATGTTCTGAAAGAATGAATTCAACTGAAATAAAAAAAGAAATAACTAGATTTTGTTTGAGCGGCATTCGAAAGGAGCCTCGCGCATAAACCATTCAAACGAAATCCGCAAGTTATAATGTAGCCACCCGTAGCAATAAAAATTGTCATCAGGATTCTCATATATATCCATTTGCCATAAAAAGATTAATTCTAAGGTCGTGTCCAGCGGTACCTACGTACGAGATACAGAAGGGCGCCCTAAATCATGAGAAAAATTGTTTTGGGAAAACGAATAAACATTTATCAAGGAGATATATTTTTGTCTCATGAAAACAAATCTTTTAGCGATGTGAAATCATTATTTTCAGCAGATTGCTGCCGAGTATAATTTAAAAATTAAGAATAATGTGAGATATAGTTTTAAAACGTAAATGAGGGTTACGTCGGCCTACGAAACTTGGCTGCAATTTCGGAGGCCGCGGGCTCTTCAAGTAAATTTTATTTGTTAGTTTGTATATCACAACTAACTTATCTAAAATAATGCATAGTATATTTGCGGCACTTTCCAGAGTGGTAGATATTTTCGGTATCGCTCTGATGAAAAGCTTGCGTTTCTCGGCTTTAGCCGTGTTTGGTCAACAGATCCGATATGTTAGATATCCTTCCTCTTCCCCACCTCTTTCCCCTCGTCGCTACGTTCATCCTCACAACATACCTCAATTGAGGAAGTCATAGACTCACCGACTTCAGATAGTTCTGAGCAGTTGGAACTCTTATACGGTACTCACAAAAAAGTCATATCAAAACTTCTACTCAGATATTTAACATATTCCCAATAAAATTTCCCGCTTCTTTCATTCCCTTCTTTACACGGATCTCTATCTTTCATATTAATCATTAACAGGTATTATTTGTATTTTGATTTTCACTTTAGCTTAAATACATAAATGTATATATTTCTTTGAAGGCGGGACGGTTGAATCTTGTATCTAAAATAAGAGGAAACATATTTTTGAAGACAAAGAAGATCCTAAAATATTTTGATTTTTTAAAGGTTTTTATTTTTTACGAAAATGAAAATTAAATGCTTGGTGCATTACCATCAAACTGAAAAATTGCCTTCACACAAAAGACCCTAACAGTAATAATTTTACTTAATCTAAAGGATCTTTATTATATAGGTATTATAATGGTATTGAAATTAAATCATTATAGTAATGAAAACCCTAGCACTAGATTATTTAGATAAAAACCAATCAATTTTCACAAATCAACAGTTTAATTCATAGTTGCAATAAAAGTTCATCAATATATATAGTTATTATAATTTATGTAAAAGCCCTGAAAAAGGGCGTTGATCAATAAATAAATAAATAATTATGGTTTAACATTCTTTATTTAATTTATACCACTGTATTTTTCTCGCAAACTATACACATATCTACACTGTACAGTGTTGTTCCTATACACTTTTTGTACAAACTGTGTAGACACACATTAATTGTTTTTGTGTTTAATTCGTAAAATACCATTTTTTCTTTTTTTTTATATTTAATTAAAATTAAATTTGATAGTTTTATTATCAAGTTCTGCACGTATTTTATTATGTGTTTTAGTTACAGCTGTTTCGGTTTTTTAAGACCATTTTCCCATGTAACTAAAATACATAATAAAATACTTGCAGAACTTGATAATAAAACTATCAAATTTTATTTTAATTAAATATATTAAAAAAATGCAAATTTTAATTATGTTTTTGCTTTATATGACCACTGTTTGTTTCTTTCTAGGTACAATAATAAAATGTATAAAACTATATTACCCACGCACAGGTTGCGCCTTATTGGGTTCCGATTACTCCTATGATTTTCATAATATTGTATATCAAATGTAAAAATTGTCTAAAATAAAGATAAAAAGAATGAGATGATATTTTACAAAAAAGGTGCTGTGCTAATTGTCTAAAAATTTTGAAATAAACCCTCAAAACAAAAAAGTCATGTGTGTTTTACATAAATGATCCAGGAGGATGTATGTAGTTACCTACATTTTAGTATGATTAAGGTCATGGAATTTTTTGGTATTTCAAAAATACCAAAGGCGGATTATAATAAAAATGAGACATTCTTTCATAAAAAGAAAAAAATTCTTACGGCAAGTTCACCAATCTATACGGTTCTGAGAAAATTCCGTGAATTATCTCAAACATTTGAAAAAATTCTTCTCATTTAGGTAAGCCGTAATTTATCGGTATTTTATAAGGAATAATTACCAGGGCTCGTTCCTGTTAGGAAAAGGCGTCACGCACTTAAGAAAATTACCGTCATGTTTTTTATCAATCGGTATTTAATGGGGCACGCCAGGGGCGTAGGTCCGGGGGCAGCCGAGCCGGGGACTGAGGCCCATCCCCCAAACTTGTACCCAGCCCAGTGGCGTAAGGGATCCGGGGCGCGAACAATATTCCGGGATTATATTAAACACGGGATAAACTGACGTGAAAGTATTTCATTACGTGCTCGGGCATAATATGCAGGCTGCTTCAAGGGTTGAGACACGTCCCGAGTTAAATATTTCAGGCATCCTCTGCCCTATAAATAATACTTGGGGGATGTCTTCTGGCCTCCCTTAAGGGGTGGAATTCCTCACTTCTGATCGGTAGGTAATTGCTACGCCTATGCATCTGTTAATGGACTCATTAGAATAAGGTAATAAATAGTAAGTTCCATACAAAATACAAAAAAAATCAATTATATTCCAAGGCGCTGCTATACTGAAAAAGTTTTACGTAAGTATTTCCTATTTTGTACATCACCCTGTAACACTGTTAATGTTTAATGAATGAAGACAATATTAGCGATATTGAATCGAGAATCTGAAATAGAAAAACGAGTAAAAGATACGGTCACATCTAGGAATCGAACCCAGGACATTCGGAGCTAATGTGAACCCTATCCGATTCGGTAATGTGAGAATGTTTTAGTGGTCAACCGTATCACTAAGGTACAAGAGCGAGACGGCAGATGCCGTGGTATAAAAGTCTTTGTCATTGTAACACTCGCTCTCTCTTAAGCCAGCTGTTAGTTAACACGCTTGTTATCTCGTTGTGCAAATACAGATTTATATTCGACCAGGCGCGTTATTATGTGAACGGAACATTTCCTAAACATCTTCCTTCCCCAATAGTAAAATTTAACTGCGATTCTTTGTCTAAGAATTGTCATCATTATCTTCATTTTCTTATCGTATATTTTTATGGGCTGCTATCTTTGTGTATGATTGCAAGATTCAACTCGAATTAAATGTTACCTAAATAGTGTATTGGATAAATTTTTCCATTTTTATTTAATATGTGACATCTTTCGACTTTTCTGCAAGCTTAGGATGAATATTTATTTTTTAATTACCGAGTAAAACTTCAAGTTATAATATTTAATTAATGATAATATTTAATATTTTAATATCGACATCCAACCAAAAATCTGAAACCGAAAAATCAGAAAAAGTTACGGTTACATTTGTTAATGTTGTTTTACTGTATCGGTGGTAACAATAATTACACTGTATTATTTATTAACTTTTCCTGCCATCAACTTAAAAAATCAGCTGCTTTGTAAAAGAAGACCTATTTGCAATAGGTAGGATACA
Organism: Glyphotaelius pellucidus; assembly: GCA_936435175.1. Lineage (NCBI taxonomy): Eukaryota > Metazoa > Arthropoda > Insecta > Trichoptera > Limnephilidae > Glyphotaelius > Glyphotaelius pellucidus. The sequence continues at coordinate 5,125,752 of OW386552.1, read as the reverse complement.
TGCAACAATAATACAAAACTTGAAAATAGTTGAAAATGATACATTGACAACAATTTTGTGTTGTGTTTTCATTTTAGTTACATAACGTGAATTCGTAGTAGATTCGTTGTGAAAATAGCGTTAAAATTCACGGCATTTGCGTGATTTCCCGGAACCGGAGCAGTAATTTTTAACCATCACCGTGTTCATCCTGGCGATAAACAAAACCGCGGAAACCACGTGATGGAAACAATATGGCGCCCGATATTCGGTCCATTTAAGACATCCTTATTAACGTCCGCGGATCCCGCGGTAATAAACAAAGGTAATAAATTATTTAAACAAACCGGCTAGCATTATCAAGTCGAGCATTCTATGTATTAAACCCAGTTAATAATGGGAACAGTGTTAATAATTTGATAATGATAAATAAACTCATAATTCAAGGGGGGCGCTACGGATGGGGGGCGATGGTGTACGGTGGCTGTATGAAACATTACACCCAGGTTTCTATTAACGCCGCGTCATAATTCTAACGGCGTAGTCGCGTGATATCGCCTACTCAACTATAAACATTCCGCGTGCAGCGGTTGTGAGCATTTTCGTTTGTGATCCAATTCATATTAAATTTAGCACATTCCATTGAATAATACTAACAAAACCTTGCTGTTTCCCTTTTTGAAATTGTTGATTCGTAGTGGAATTCTGTTTTCATGTAATTTAAATTTTTAAACTGCGTTCATTTTACAGCCTACGTTTCCAAGTTTTGAAAAAAAAATATGCTTCAACTATTAAATTTTTAACGTTTAGGAAATTACTTACATACTTTATTGAAACTCTCTAAAGCATACACGATCACTGTTCTGAGTTCATTTTCTAATTCTAAATGTTTCGCGCACGCATGGGCCGCTGTCTTTTCATAGATCACTAATTCAAACTTGAAGAAACCGCAGGTATATGATTCTCCTTGTGAGGAGTTCAAAAAACATTACTACTTACATGCAGTTACTGTTTATTTTACACTCTACTACCAAGTTTTATATTAGTAACAATTATTGTGTTACTTGCACTTATCATCTGTTTACTTGTAAACTTACTAACACATGAACACAGTTGACATTGGTCACATGAGAACGGGTCGTTTTCACGACTCAACAGTTCAACAGTTCGGCTGTTGAGCGATTTGCGGGTCTCTGAGCCTCATCCTCTCGCCACGCGGGTCTCTTCAAGACCCTTGTTCACTACTTCCTTTCCTCAAAAAATATCCTCCACACAGCATCTCCAAAGATGACAGAGGCTCTGAGAGAAATTATTTTCTTTAGGGCCTCCCGTGTGAAGTTCACGTAAAATAAAACTTTATTTGCAAGTGTAGAAATAAGTAAAAAATAAAAAGATGCGTTAGGCGGGTAGGGCGGAAAAGAAATAAAAGAATTTTAGTAAAGTATCTGCATTTTTTATAAAACTACGAGGCTTTTGTCAATTATAGGTAATGATTACTGATCAAGTTTTTAAACAAAATGAGTGCGTTGAGATTAGTTTTTTAAAGATCTGTGCAGCGAAATTTCCAGTGTCAGATTTCCTCCTGAAAATTGTTCACTTGTTGATCATTGAAAAATGATTGTTAACTTATTATTAAATATTATAAACAACCAAACGTTTTTTAAAAATAGCCATCTTTTAAATTTATTTTCGTATATTAATACTTATATTTATAATAATTTATTTTGTTATTTAGACTTCTTGTTTTGTTTTTAAAAGATTTTTTATTATGTTAATGTAATTTTTTACCCATTCTAAAATAATTTTTATATTTTATTTTATATAATTGTTTTTTACGATATATTTTAAGTAATTAATCACCTTTCCTTTCTAATATTTTGTCTATATTCTAATTAGTCTATACTTGTTTGTCTTTTGTTATTTTTATTAACTTATTATCCTGACGAAGAAAACATAGTTTTCGAAACATGTTGATATTGTTAATAAAATAGTGGTGTACACAAAATTATTTGTTTTCATTAAATTAATAATGACGCCACAAAGTGAATTTGTGAATTTCGAAGAAATAGTAAACTTATTTGTTTGTTTACCGAGTTCACTTTTTACATAAACCTTAGGTATTAATAAAAATTGTGTAGATACCCACATAAATAATTATAATTATTTTTTCCCTAGAATGGTTCACTATTGCTGTATCAATCTTAAGCAAGGTGTTGAATTTAACAAGGTAAAGCAGGTATCTTATTGCTCTTCCTGAAGATGTTTGTATTACCAGAGTACTTATCCAATACTCCCATAGTTACTTGACCGGAAAACCTACCCAAAGTCCTCTAATTTAACGATTTTAAAATGGCACTTCTTTCAAATAATCCCTAACTACTCTAAGAAGCTATTAAATATGGTAAAATTTTACTATTTTATGTTTTAAAAAACAAAGTATCTTTCTTATTCACGCGAGGCACTAATTTGTATCTAGGTGCCTATTGATTCTAATTGCCAATTTAATATTCATTGGCAAATATTAGTTGGTGTGTTGAACCCCCCAACTCCGACCGTAGTGTTACTAGCAACTTCCGTGCTGCCTGTAGGTTGCTAGGGGTACAGAGTGATCATTAAAAACACCACCCCATCAATCACCGGCGGAATAAAGGTGGATGCTGTGTTACAAAAGATAACATACTGTGTTTTTTGGGAGCAGCGTGCCGGAGAAAATATTAATGTTAGGAAAAAACACTGTGTTTATTTTCACGTTTTCTTATAAAATTATTTTAGGAAAAACTTCAACAAAGAAACGAAAGATAACCAAACCTGTTATGATAACATTAAGATTGTAAAATGATTTATTTTTTTATGAAAACCAAAAATGTTATAATTTATACAAAATCTCTGTTATGCTATTGTGATTAAAATTTAAAAAAAAATCATTGATATCGTTGATTCTCGTGGGTAATGGCAGGTTGAGACAATGAAATATGTTATGTAGTTCTGTATCTTTGTTATGTATACAGTAGTGTGTATGTATCACGATGGAATGAAAATTACTTGAAACTTAACACATCAATCTGTCTCTTGACGAATCACATTTAGGATGATCAAATCCTTGTACTACTGTGCCACCCACTATAAAATGTTGCTTTTGATTTCCAAAATACACTTATTAAAGAATGTATTATATACTAATATTAAAATATGTTTCAGGATTAAATACATGTAACAAGTGTTCACAATAATGTCCTCTGCGTGCGAACTCTATTTAAATTTCTTAATAGACAATAAACAGTGTTAATTTCAAGCGACCTCCCAGGTAAGAATGGTCCTACATACATTTTTAGGAAGCATCGCGTTCATTGGTCGAGAAATAGTTAATATATTTTCGTATGAACCGGTGACGGTGGTTGCAATTTTTAGTCATAGGTTGTTTTTAATTGTTTGCCTAGTTTGTAGTTTTTCTAGATTTTAGAAATATATTGTAAGTTTGTACAGGGCCCTTGAGGTGATTTTTCACCAAAACGGCGCTATAAAGTCATCCAAATATTATTATTATTATTAACACGTAGGTCATATCACGGTGGGATGTGAATCTGTGCTCGAAGCGCGGCGGGCGGTGACTTAATGATGTTCTAGTCAACTGGTGGTGAAGGTCACGAATCTTCCTGGTTCTCCAGTGGCTGCTTAACACTGTGGTTGGATGAGATGACGTTGGCAAATCCTCCAGGCCAATGCTAAGGATAAACGTTGGTGGAGTGTGCAGTGATGTGTTCGGTCATCGATGCTGGGCGGGCGGAGGCTGTACGGTGCTCTAGGCAGGAGACGCGATTGGACCTCGAACGGCGGGCGCGGCGAAGTCGCAGTGAGTTGTTGAGTACTAGACTAGGCGCGCCTCATTGCGTTTTTTATAAGCATGTATAACAATTATCAGCGAGTATCCTTGAAGCTCAGGTAGACCAGCGCGCTTTCGTTGCTTCAAAGCTTCAAGATTCTTTCGTAGCTTCAAGATGTAATGCTCGCCCTTACTAGAAGTCTCAAAGGTTCTAGGTTGCGCTAAGAATGGCGCGTATTATTATGTAGCGTCCCTACGTAGCAAACAAAAGAAACTTTTTTTTATTCGACCATCAATTAGTAAATAATTTTTTTGATTTATTACCTATAATATTTTTTAATTAAAAACATCATACCTACTACCGGAACTCTAAAGAGATTTTATTTTTGCTAGACACTTTATTTTTTTTAAATGCAACCAAAGAATTCCCATTTCTCTAACTTGCTAACGTGGACCGCTTTATAAATTATTTTTAAATGTAAGATTATCACGCAGATATAAACCAAGTGGTTTTGCGGGTAGAGGGATGGAACCCTTAGTTGTACGTAATAGGTAAAATGAAAAATAGGGCCCGATATAAAAGATGTATGGGTCGTGTTCAACAGGGGAAGCAAACTACTACCCTTAAATGAGAAGAGGTAGACCTACTTGCAAACCTGTATCAGAGTATTATTCGAGTATCTACACGCTTACCGGAGTATAATAACTGGTACATACAGGATACTGGAATTCTAAAAGAAAACGTAGCAGTATGTTGGTAATATTTCATTTATACTATAATAATAATAAAAATAACGTAGTATTTATATAGCGCAGTTTTGTGTAATTTCTTTTCAAGTGCGCTTAGCTATAATAAACTTAAGAGTAATCCTATTTTAGTGTTCCTTACGAGTCCTTACAAAATTTATCAAAAACTATGAAACAAAGAATATACAGTTTATACAAACAACCGCGTTGTTTTGGCACAGGACAATAGATAATGCTAAACCATAACGGTGCCCTTAAACAGGAAGAATCATTAAAAGTTAAATATAACATAGAACAGGAGGCAGTTTCGTTTAGAAATAAGAAAAAAATCGGAGTGCACATTAAACATAAAAATACAGTAAAGAGGCAACCGAAACCAAACAATTACCGGAAACCTGAAGAACATGGCTTATTAGATTATATTGAAAAGGAGTTATGATTCATGAAAGGTACGATTTTTTAAATAAATTTGTTTTTAAAGCCCGTTTAAATTCAGCCAAGTTCTGGATATTAGTAAGGGCTGAGGAAAGTTTATTCCAAATGAGCGGGCCAGTTACACGAAAAGATCGATCATAGTAAACGGCTCGATTTGACCTAGAAAGTTTGATTAATTATAATATATCATTTTATGATAATGCGAAAAATCATTTTCATCAATCTGTCATGTTAGTTCATTGTGATACCTTCTCCAATGCATATGATTTTAGTTGTGAAGTAACTACGAGTACGTCATAAATATCTTGTTTTGTGTCCGAGTTGTACTTTACATGGAAAGTATAAATATCTACTTTTCATGTCCGAGTTGTAATTTACATGGAAAGTATAAATATCTACCTATTAGTTTTATGCCACTAGTTATAAATCTGATGTAAGTCGCAAGTCAGATTTTCGCACTAGGATTGCAAGATTTTTAGAACTTCGTAAAAACAAACATGAAAAAATACACTCGACCGTTGTTTTATGGATATTTAATGTTTCAAATCCTTTTATAAATTTCGTCTTCGGAAATTTCAATTTTCAACCTAAATTTGAGTGACGTTTCTTTTAATAAATTGTCATGGAGGTGAGTATGGGTAACGCCACCCTGAGAACCATTTATTGGATAACCACCACCTCCGACATGTGATTTAGCAGGTTTGGTGACTAGCAGGGATACCAGGGGTGAGACTTGTCTTGGCAGATGCGTGTGCCCACTTACACGTAGCAGGCTGAATCTGGTTGAGGGAGATCATTTGGCCTTTCCAGCAAGACTTTTCGACCCATCACCTTGCATTGCAGTGGGAAGGATGGATTCATAAGTTTGTCACTCTTGGTCATACTGACATCAAATTTTACTCACCCTCATATCATTTTGTTTCCCAGAACTTCCTCTCCTTCCTTTATTTAAATGACCCCCCTACACAGCATCCCCAAAGATGCCGTAGGTCCTGACAGAAATTATTTTCCTCTGGGCCTTCTATAAGCTATTGTGAAAAAAAATTGTATAATTCCTTATTTGAAATAAATAAATGTTATGTTAAATATTTATGGTGTATAATTTAGGTACCTTCTTACAAAATCTTATGATTTCAGGGGAAATTTTGGTTTTGATTTATAAAACAGAAAATTAGAAACATACTTTTTTGGGCACGAGGTCTACTTATCACAAAATTACTGGTTAATTAATTTGTCAAATTATGTTTAATCTTTAAGAGTAGCGCTGATATAGGTATAAATAATTATTCCCATTCTATATCAGTTCCAGCTAAAGACACGCGTTAGATACACCTTTCTCTGTTGTTTGCGTGGTAGCGGTAGTTGGAAGTTGTCCACCTGTTAGGTCATTAAAATTTCAGGTGTTGTGTTTTCTATTAAATTAACTTAAAAGCCTCCCTCCGAACAAAAGGCTCTGATAAACGCATGATGTATAACCGTTGCGAGGATCTCTTTTTAATTGGATAACTTGCGCCGTAGTTCATAAATTCTTGTGGAATTTACTGCGTGAACCTAAATTTTGTGTGAAAATTGTGTCATGTAATAACCTAAAAGCAATCAAGACTGACACAGAATTTTTTCTATGTTTTTTTAAAAGCTGACAAACCGCAATTTGTTCGGCTTGTCAAATTTTAAAAAGTGTTTTCATTCCATTCAGCCAGCGTCAAATATAAGAAAAAAAAACTGTTTTGTAAATAGAAAATCACATTTTTTAAGAATTTTATAATATTTTCCTATTAAATCTTAGGGGGTGCTGTGTAGAGGGTCATTTCAAGGAGGCCCTGAAAGGTAAAAGCCTATTTTATCTTTGGGTATGCTGTGTGGGGAGTATTTTTAGGGAAAGGAAAGAGAGGAAAGTTCTGAGAAGGAAAAAGGTTTGGATAGGAATCTGGGGTTCAGTGTGTCCAGGAGTAACGGACGTATAAATCGATCCCTCCAACTGCTGTGCAAGACGATGGGTCGAGAGAGTCCGGCAGAGAGATCAGAAGCGTACCCAAAATAAACTTCACGAAGTTGTCCCATAAAAGAAAATGTTTCCGGGTGCGGCGGTACCCATACCCGCCTCATGAATAGTTTTATTTAAAATGTTCACAAACAATTTATTTTTTGATGGAAGAGTTTAGTTATTGTTGTCAAGGTTCAAATTAATTTAAAAAATAATGAATACTTATCCAAATTTGTTAAACTGTGTTTACCTACTTATAAAAGTTTAAATAATATAGTATGCAGGTATCTACCTCGGGACTGCTCAGATGGTTCTTTTATTTTTTTATGTTTTAAGTTGTATTTAATTAGCAAAGAATTGTGATATGTTCAGACACAAGGGCAAAGTTCATAATATTAGCTATAGCTAATATTATACTTATTACCCTTATTATATTAGCCCTTTGCACTTATACAACCTTCGCGCGTTCTGTACGAAGTAAGTATGTAAATCTCTTACAACAATCGCGTGATTGGTTGAAGATGAACATTGATTGTATTCCTAATGCAAGACTAAATCTTCGCACCAAAAAGAAACGAAAACGTTTCTATTGAAGTTTTCCGGTAAAAAGGCCATATTTTTTCCTAAATCCACCATACGCAATTCAAATTATCTTGTCTCTTGGTATCACGAGGGAAATCTGTCGAATCAGTTAGACACCTTTCCCTTCTTATCTGCTATCCATCTCTATTCCTTTTCACCTTCCACTATTACTGCTTTGATGAAAGAAGTACAGAGGATCAGAGTTGATAGGCAGATACTAACAATTATTCTAAGTTGTACCTACCAGTAGTTGTACGTAGGGATTTAAGGATCTGATTTCCTAGCTCATCAGCTAATTTCAAATTACCGGCGCATAAGCCAATTACGTACATGTTTCTTTTAACATTCGTAGCATAATATATAAAAAAGAAAGAAAGGATAAATAATGAGATTATGTAAGAAAACAAAACAAAAATAATAAACATTATTATAATGTTAAAAATATAAACTACAGAACCTTGATTTAAAGGTTGCAACATGAAAATAAATCAACATTTATATACCAGTGCTATCAGACTGATAATTTACAATTTTATATAACATTATAAGTCGCTTAATTTCAACAATTTCAATGAATGTAATAAAAAATCATAGTCATTCTAAAGCAATTCCAAGTCTAAAATTAAAACACATCAAAATTTGGCGTTGGAGTCTTTTAATGATATTCATGTGATTATTTAAGATAGGTGACCAAATTGAAGAGTTTTATTCCAGATTGCTTCTAACTAAATTCTTTTTAATTATTGCCTTAATACTTTCTTCATTCTTCTAGGTATTTTTTTTGAGATTTTATATCTGTAATTCGATGGTAAATTAATTACTTAAAATAACTTTTCTGTGCAAATAGTTTGAATTCGTAAACGACAGTAACTTTACACATTTGAATTTATGGTAGTGAAAATCGTCGACAAGATTATCAATAATTACAGCCTCCATGGTCGAAGGTAGGGCTCTCGATTAGAAATCACAAGGTCGTACGCAAATAAATATTTTTTGATTGATATGTGTGATTTCACAATAAATGAAAAATAATATATTTGTAGATTTACGAAACGTTCCAGAGTAGAAAATACTCTCAGTAGCTCCCTGGTGTAAACCTTTGCTTGAAATAGCTTCAGCCGTGGTTGGTGACCAAATCTGAATAGCCAGGTACTTCCTCACTTTTCTCTTTCCAACCTCCTTTCCCCCCTCCCAACCTTCAGCCTCACAACATATCACAATTTGAGATTCCATGGTCTCACTGACTGCAAACGGGAGCAGTTGGGACTCTTGTGTGGTATTCACATTAAAGAAAAACTCTTCTTCACAATAATTATCAGCGGCCTTTTGTTGCATAATACTTGCCTATCATATTATATTAGGTACCATTTTTATGGAATATCTCCTCTATGGAGCTTTAGTTTAGAGTCAGGAGTTTAAATTTAATTAAATGAAGACAATATTAGCGAAACTTAATCGAAAATCTGGAAACAGAAAAATCAGAAAAAGATATTTGCACCTCTGAGACTCAAACCCAGTACCTTTCGCTTTCCGGGCAAATGCGTTAACCATTGCGTCAAGGTGTCGATATCCGATTCGGTCATTTTTAACTATATCATACTTCGACTAAGAACCACCCACATTATCTTCATTTTCTTAACCCATATTTTATTGGCTGCTATCTTTATGTCTGATTGCAAGATTTAAACCCGAACTAAATGCTATCTAGATTGTGTCTGGATAAATTTCTATCCATTTTATTTAACTTTATGAGTAAAACCTCAAATCGTAATATTTAATTAAATAAAGACAATATTAGCGAAACTCAATCGAAAATCTGGATACAGAAAAATCATAAAAAGATATTTGCACCTCTGGGTGCCTCTCTTAGAGTTGAAAATTTTTTTAAAAATTTAGTTTAAATAGTACCACGTAATATCATGATAATTAGGATCATCCTCTACAATTAACGAGTCGTAGCTCTCCACCAAACATATCGATCTTTAAATAATTGAAACCATATTTTACGCGGAGATTCGATAAGCAGGGGCGTATCCGCCGCGCCGTTTCGGGGGCATTCTAATTTATTGCCCCGGCGCGGGCGCCCCCCGCTTCCCCACTTTTTGAAACTTTCACCTATCTAGGCAAAAATTTAAATCTCGCGCCGGCCCCAAACGTGCCCGAGTTGTTTTCTCTGAGATGAATTCGGAATGTGGGACCGAATTGTAATCTTGTTAATACTTTTCAAGGTTCAAGAAGAATTATGGTCCAGTAGAGAACGAGTATAATAGATTCTATATTATGTATTATCTTAGTGCGGTATTTACTTATCGAGCTAGTTTTAAAATTTATATATGCTAATTTGTTTACTTGTGAAATTTATTAGCAATTTATATATTTTTATTGTTTTTAATGAAATTACTTAATGTCTAAGAATATTTGAAACCAAACGTATTTTTGTACAGCGACAAAAATCACAACACATTTATAGAAGTCAATTTTATGTGTTTTAAAAAAAGTAGTTAGATACGATAACACCGAATGTTTATAGTTACCTACCTAAATATATTGTTTTTTTAATGACTGTACAACTCTATGCATTTTCGAAATTCAAATGTAGGTTTATTCTTGATCAAACCTACCTTAGATAATTTCACGTGTAAGTAATAATAAGTGTTATATTTGAGTAATACTATAGGTAAATGATTCACTACGTTTGGTGACTTAGCAGGGGTGCCCAGTTCATAGGGTGAGGTTTATCTCGGTCTTGACAGCGGATGCGTCTCACCCATGCACCCCTTACACCTTTTTCCTTCTCAGAACTTACTCTATTTATTTTTTATTTATTGAAAAATATTGTAAAATATAAAAACATAAGCTGCACATCTCACTAGGGCATTCCCGTATCGAGATAATTTCTAACTTTTCCTAACAAAACAGCATCTCCGAAGATGACACAGGCCCCGAGGGAAATTTTTCTCGTCGGGACCTCCTGTGTCTCCACACAAGAATCCCCTAATGTAAAAATAAAAAAACTTAAATTTCATATAAGTTTCTAAACTGCAAAACACTCTCGGTGTCGTCATGGTGAAAGACCACCTTCCTCTTCCACATCTCCCCCTCTCCGCTACCTTCAGTCGCACATCATACCCCAATGAGGTATGCCATAGTCTCACTCTCGGTTAGGACTCTCGGGCGGTATTCAAATGAAAAATAAAATAAAAAAGAATTTGGAGTCAAGGAATTATTTTTCGTTAGGCGGTCCCCTGTGATGAAGAAAAAAGAAAGTAAACATAATTTCCTTTAATTGTGACATTTATAATGTGGCATTTATAATAGGTAGGCAAAAACTGTAAAAAAATATTTAAAACTAAATAGGTACCTATCTTCTTGTAATGTTTCAATCCTGTTGAAAACCGCACTTCACTGGAAGTATAAACAAGATAACTTCTACCGTAAATGCAAAAAAGTGATTTGTAAAATTTGAAAAATATAAGGTAATGTCTAATTTATAACACTGTTGTTCAATTTTTAAATTATCCAGTGGCGTACCTACAGCACACCCCCTTCCCGGGCACATCCCCATCCATCTTCCCCCTGCCCCGGCCGGGTAGCGCGGGGTAGCCAATGCGTGAGGCAAATTACCCCGGCGAAAATATTCCCAAATAAATTGCAGGCTTAGCTGGGATCCGTGTGCCCGCATACATAAGGGATGGGCAGGCTCTGTTCGGGAACCGAGCGGAGCTTTTAATGTATTTAAAAAGATATTGCTTGTTTATTTTATTTTAATTTATTTTAGTAACGGTGTTTTCGTATTATTTTTCTATTTGCGGAGATTATCTGCGTATAAAATATGGCTTATAAAACAAAGAAAGCTTCCTATTTAGGCACCTATAAATGTACCTGCTGAATGGGTATTTACATTGATAACGAATTTTGTTATAAAATCGAAACGTTGCTTGAATTATAAAAACGTGGGTATGTTAAGCGACCATATACGTTTTTTTTTTTATTTAATTTTTTTTTAAAAGAAAGACAAACATTCCCAGGTTACGAATAACCCAACAATGTTTGAAAATCTCCTACTACCACCACAGAAAGCCGAAAATGTTGATTGTGTTGTGATGGAGGACTTAGCCAGTCGAGGAATCGAACACGGGACGCCCGGGTGAGACCCAAACGCGATGCCCACTCAACCACTGACCAGTCGCATATTTGTATATCCACGCATATGCATACGTATATTTGTATATCCATACACAAACCCGACCAATATCTTACCAACACCAACACCTTTCCAATACCTTACTAATACCTTACCCATACCTCACCAATACCTTATCAATACCTTATCTATACCTTACCAATACCTTACCTATACTTTACCAATATATTACCAATTCCTTACCAATACCTTACCAATACCTTACCAATACCTTACCAATTCTTTACCGATACCTTACCGATACCTTACCAATACCTTAACAATACTTTGCCAATACCTTACCAATACCTTACCAATATCTACCTTACCGATACCTTATCAATACCTTACCAATACCCTACCAATGCTTTACCAATACCTTACCAATACCTTACCAATACCCTACCAATACCTTACCAATACCTTACCAATACCCTACCAATACCTTACAAACACCTTATCAATGCCTTACGAATACCTTACCAATATCTTACCAATACCATTCCTAAACTTTACCTTATCAACACCTTACCAACACCCTTACCAATCACCTTCCGCTACTTCCACTATTGGGATTTCGTAGATTCATTGGTTCTGAGCAGAACTCTCGTGCGTTATCAGACTAAAAAAATCGTTTTGAACTACTCTTACAGGCCCTTAAATTCATTATTTTAATAACATTGTCTAGATCTAAATGGTATCTAAACTTAAATAAATCAATAGTTTTCTTACACCATTTTATTTACAAGATAATTTTTTTTTCAATAATTACCTACATCTTAATAAAATATCACCTCTGCGCTCCTAACCAAAAATAACTAAAAATCCTAACTAAAAGTAACTAAAAATCCACGACCGATAAGCTCTGATGACGTAAAGTTTGCAAAGGTATTTGTTATCTGGAATATTCATAACACGTCAAAATAAAAAAAAGTAATAATGCGAGATGGCATATTTTTAATCAATATTTTAAAATGCTTAAAATTAAAATTTTTGTTATTCGTCTTTATTATAATGGTTTGAATCAATTTGAATCGCAAGCAGAGCCGGGTAAGTGACTTACTTAAGTGAGCCGGGTAAGGATATACAAAAAATGTCGCATTCAAAAGTCCGCAAAAAAACAAGTTATAAAAACCACGGTTTTCAAAGATTGCCATATCAGGTGGGCCGGTCTTGAAAGGCAGAACCAATCAGAAACACCCCTCCCTTCCCCATCAGAAACTACCCCTAACCGGCCGGGCACATTAATCACCCCCGGCAGCCATTCTTTACGGGGGAAGAAATACATTATAAAATATTTTTCAAGAGATTTATTCTTCGCCTATGTGTGCGGGAGATGCACCACAGATATGCACCGCCGAAATGCAAGCCGTAAATTCAACCACTGCCTGGCAATAAGTCATCCGAATAATGAATAAGGGCGATTTGTTTGAAGCCTTATAAATAAAAGCCTTTTGTCCGAAGCTCACTATTATCTTTTCACTATCACGCCGTGGTCCGTGGCGGCCATTTTATGAGATATTAATTGGTTGTCACGGGTGCGGTCGTAAATCCCGTCTCATTTTGGACTCTTTTGTAATTTACAACGCGGGAATATGTGACAGTTCACTGAAATTTAAGAATCCTCGTAATTTATTATAACTTGGACTTGTCTCCTACCTGCCTAGTTGTTTAAAGTAACACGAAATATTTTACTACAAACGTGGGCATGTCGTTGTATAATGCTGTGTTCTTGGGGTACATCCAAACGGCAAGATAATATCGTTTTATAATCTACCGAACCCGCTCATAATTAAATCAAACTTCAATTAGGAAAAAATTTTAAAATTATAATATTTACATAAAAATGTAGATGGTTTAGTTCACATGGTCAGGTGTTCACTTAGCTTTAAAGATGCGGATTACATTTTTGAAAGGGTGTTAGAGTGGGATTGGTAAGAGACTCTGGAAAAAAATGTACACGGCTGATCAATCTGCTATTTCAATACTATCGGGTGATGGAGGTTACTTACGAAAGTGTAATACTATCTTTGGACAATGAAGCTTTGAATTTTTAGCGGTAATATATTAAAAAGCCCCAACCAGTATCGATTAAATTTACAAAAAAAAACTGCAGGAAATCCATCAAATCGTGGCTTAAGGAATTATCGGAAAAAGATTAACTAACATTTTAAAAACTGAATGAAGTTTTTGAATTTAAAAAATTTTAATGATGCTGAAAAAACCCATGAACATGAACCATAGTAGTCACTAAAGACTCTCTACCCAAAATCTTTTAAATTCCACTCCTATATATATTCCCCTCAGGATAGGTTCTCATAGTGTGGAGGACCAAGCAAATATTCTACATTTTTTAAATATTTATTTTCATACATCAAATTCATGGTAATTAAATAAAAGCGTATATAAAATATGTACAGCCTAAATTATCCCATATATCCCTTGGAGGAGTGATAGCTTAATAAGCTATCCACCATAATATGGTGGATTAGAATATCACGCTGAAGTAAAAATATCCTTAGTTTTTGAGATATACCTAGGCTCTTAAAATCGAATTTTTACGTCAGTTTTTCGAGTACCACAGTTACAAAATATCCTGTGGCTCTAATAAAATATCTGTAGTTTTCGAGATATACCTAGGCACATTAATGAATTTTGTTAAATCAGAAGATCGTTAGATCAATTTTTCGAGTGCCACAGTTACAAAATTCCACATTCTAAGAATTTAATTCAATATTGATCACAAAATCGTCCAAAATAAAACTAACAGTACCTGAAAAAATACATTTTAGCCCGATTCATGGGGTACTGGTAGTTTTATTATGGAATGTGATTAATATCAGGTAAATTCATCAAAGTGTCTGGGTACATCTCTAAAACCAATAATATTTTACTATGATATCCTGGTTTGTCAGGCCAACCAGACCTACAACGGATAACGTTGAGTTTTGGGACACCTGCAGTAAGTAAGTAAGTATATATATTATAATGAAAAAGGTCTGATCATCTTAAATAGCACGTCAAAAGAAAGGAACCGAAATATTTTTAAAAACTTCAATAATTACTTTAACATTAGAAGTAAGAGAGGTTTTAATTAGCTTCATAATGTACCTTCATAATTCCTATTAATATTGCAATGAAAGAATCTTGTTTTCAACATACTAAGTAGATAGTTTTAAATTGGAGGATTATTTGGCACTCCATTCCTCTTTCCCCACCCTCCACGGCCACCGAATGGAATAAAGAAAATTGGTTCCAAAATACGAACGATTTAAACGCAAAAGTTAAAATGCCTTACGAATGGGTTCTCTAAATCAAAGTACTTAACTGCCCAATTTAAAAATCTTTGAACCATCGACTTTGGGCAGGCTTCGCGCCAAATTTACGCGGGGTTTTTTCCCACCCAATATTCTAATTCAAAATTACGAATTCCGAGCTCTGATCAATGGTGAAATATTGCTTCCTAGCGGTCCCGGTTGGACCGAAGGATTTCTATGTGGTCTACAGAATAATTTATTCTTACAAATACCTACATACTCCATCCAGACCATAATGTATACGGTGAAACTGGAGACGTATTATAGGTCGGTTGGATTCGTTCGTATACCTATCGTATAGTTCGGATACCGTCTAAAGCTATCTGTCTCTGAGCATTGTTCGATTAAAAATCAGAAAGCTCCCACAAACCCTTGCCATTCCAATTCATCGCTAGATTTTTCGTAGTTCTCTCTGGTGTAATTAACCCAAAAAGTTCGAGCGGCTAGCTACATTCTATGATCCACAAACTTATATTTACAGCTATGGATGTTGATATCATAGATGTTTTGGATTAAAAAAAAAAAAGAATTTAAATAAAGTTAATTCGTTCAATACTTCAGTTTTTTGGCAGCATGCTCAGAATTTTTTTTTTACAAATATTTATATATTTACAAATATTCCTACCAACCTACACTATGTAAAATTTCCTATTATTATTACTTGAACACATTGAAGGAAACTTCGGGGCTTATGTCATCTTTTGGGATGCTGTGTGGAGGATATTGAGAAAGGAAGGAGAGGAAGTTCTTGGGAGAAAAAAGGTATGAGGTGTGGGTAGGTAGGTATATGGAGGTCAGTGTGTCCAACAGTGACATTTTTTTTAATTTTTTTTTATTAGAAATAAAAGTAAATATTTACAAAAAATAATAATATATTACATTTCATATCAGACTTTTTTTGGTTACCCAATTAGTAGAGAAATATTCTCGGGTCTAACTGGGAATAATAATCCTAATAATAGAATAGTAATCCATTCCTTCAATTGCAGTGCAAGACGATGGGTCGGGAGAGTCCGGACGGAGAGGCTTAAAGTTATGTCTCAACCAGCAGTACGTGGTAAAACCATCGGCTGCCAAAACCTAGATAAACCAAACCCCATGAACCCAGCCATCTCTGCTAAGACACGAAACGTTTCGAACCCCTTATTGTAGTTCGAACCCAGATGTTGTGGTAGATACTCTTAATATCACTAGTGAAAGACCACCATTGACCAGATCTGAATAGCCAGATACCCACTTTCCTCTGGCGCCAAAATATACCCCAATGAGGGGTGCCATAGTCCCACTGGTCTGAACAACTCTTACTGCGTGCGAAATTCACATTTTTGAACAAATTATAACAAGTCATTCAAAAGATAGGAATTAATTTAAAATTAGTTAGTAATTTAAAACATCACTAATTATATATTGTAGAAGGAATATAGGGGTGTTTTTTGTGGGTTCGTAAATTTGACTTTAAATGTTATGATATAATAATTGCCGAAGACAGTAATATTCCTTACTATCACCCTTATAACAGCCTCCCCCCAGAGGAGAAGGGTACGTGGAGGGACGCAGGGCGGGAGCGCGCACAGGGCGAAATGTGGCTTTAAAAATTTGGAACACAATCCGACTATTTGTCTTCCCAACGTCTCATATAAATCAAGGAGTTAAGCAGGCAACAGTGCTTTATGGGGAAGGAAAAAAATACATAAAGAATTTATGCGCCCCTGTACGAAATTTAACACTGGAGCACATTTGTAGCCGCTCAAAAGGTGGGCCGTTTTTGAGATTGGAACGTGCCCACACCCCCTCCAAACCTCCTCCCCCAAGTCTCCCCCCCACCCCCGCAGAAAGGGGTAGCAGAATTGGAGCAGAATTATGGATAAAATTACGTCGCGTATTTGTATAGTTTTTCTCCCTTTTTGGTACGCATAAATCACGGTGATATTTCACGTTTTCGGAAGTGCAAAAAAACAATCTAGGTATTAGAAAAATTAAGGCAAATCCTATTGTTATTTTTACGTTTGGAATAAAATACACGTTTTATACAAAATTAAGCAAATTATTCGTGTGCTGAAGCAGCACAAACTCTCTCTAAGCGCTGAGCTCTGGAGTCACACAATGTACTCAGCAAAATGCGGCAAATTGCATGGTTTAAAATTATTCGATAGTTCAATGGATATTAAAAATCTCCATAGCGCATTATGAAAAAGACGAGGCGCTTTGAAAATACATACGTCGATCTATAAATTCATGATTTTAAAACCGTTAGAATTTCATTGCACTAGAACTCACTACTCGAGTTTTGCTGTTGAGAGACAAAGTTATTTTGTAATACTTTTCTGCTACCACGGTCTTCTAAACCTACCTGTTTGAATTCGTAAGCCGTTCTTAGAGCATCAATTTTATTTAACGTTATTTCATAATTAAATCGTTTAAAAATAATAGTAGTATCGCCTTAATGTAAGACCACCATTCAGAATTGAAATGTTACTTGAAATGGCTTTAGCCGTGTTTGGTGACTAGATCTGAATAGCTAGGTAGCTTCCCACTTCCCACCCTCTTCTTCCCCATTTCCTTCGCCTCCCCACTACCTTCAACCTCACAACATACCTCAATAGGTGGTCTCACTGACTACAGGCGGTCGGGAGTAGTTGGGACTCTTGTGCGGTAGGTACACATTAAAAAATATGTATATTACACCGGGAAGATCCGCATTTCGATTTTGTCGTGATTTTTGTTGTTTTTGTAGTACTTATTACTGACTTATTACTATCATACTAACCAAAACCTGTAGATTGATAGATATAATTATGTACTATTATTATTAGACATCACACAAAACCTTCATCTCGAGGCCCTACAAATACATTACCTCTTTGAGGTTTTGCTGAGAGTTCCTAGTATTCAGAAGGAAGAGTATTCATTTCAATATTAGTTAGATAATGCACAATTATTAGCAGTAACACGTTAATGGTTCATTATTATTAATAATTTAACGTCCATCGGAAGCAAGGTACCTAGATATTTGATTATATGATTCGTTAATCCTTTGTACCGCTTTAAAGTTTTGTCATTCAAACCCATCCATAAATTACTTCCAGCGCTCCAATCTAATGACGCTTCAGTAATCTGCATGACAGATCACGCAGTCTTGATGCGTTTGATGACGGCCATTATTCAAAACCCAATTTATGTCATACCGAAAATAATTGCAGCGTTCAATTCGCCGATAACAAAGTGATTCCTGTTTTATACGTACGTACGAATAATATTTGAATATTCTGTGTTATTGCGTATGACAGCTGAAAAGTATTTTTTAAAAGCTCGGTAAAAAATTATAGTCAACGTCATAAAATCCAGACTGAGAGAGCTCGTCAACGAAATTCAGGAAAAAAATGTATGTTCGAGTTGAGCCGGTAACGAACCTCCCGACCAAATATTACATGTAGATGACACAAAGGCTACAATTTTGAAAGCTCTCGTGCTACTTAGAGTAAGCTAAGTGTTTTAATAAGCCTAGAAAAAAATAAACTATTAGGTCTATAAAAAAAACGCTTTCAAGTGCAAACTCTTCTACTTATAAACCCTTTTAAAGATATGGTTTTATTGTTTAATGTGGCAAATTCTGTTTATTTTATAATAATCGCAAAAAAATTATATTTGCGCCCAAACTTCACAAAAATAAAATATGCATTTTCTCGTTTTTATTTTGGACATCAATCAATACGGCCCGCACTCTACGAATTCGGATTTTGAAAGTGAACCTTATGCCATCGGCACAAGAACCATACACTTGGCACAACCATTTCGTATCAGTCACGTTCCGCCTGCGAAGGGGTATAGACAACCTAGATTCCGCGAAATCAATTTTAAATTTCCTTGTTATTACAATAAATAATGCGTAAAAAAGTAATTAAGGTTTTTTTATAGGCCTTTACGAAATCAACCTGTAAAAAAATTTCTCATATACCTTTTCCAGCCTTTTCAAAAGCTTTTTCTCAAGTATTTTTGAACTCCTCTCAAAAAGAGACGTGGATTCCGATTTCAATTTTTTTCCTGGACTATTGGATCACCTTAAAGTGACTGTACCTGCGCGAGAAAGATTGGTATCAAGTTCAGGTTGGCATTTAAGTTTGACGCGTAGTGTCTAAAAAAGATTACTCTTGCATTATCTTTCCCATGTAGCTTCTCAACTACTTTTAACAACAAATTCCAACAAAAACGTATTCTATTCATAATAAAGGTGCCATCTTCTCGGAAATTTCCTTAATGTTGTCCAAGACTTTCTTACAGATCTCAAAATTTGACAGAAAATAGTTCGAAACATCAGTAATAAAATACATGTGATATTAAAAACAATATGCACATAAAATAATAAAAGTATTATTTATGCCATCGGAGTACCTACGCATGAAAGTATATTGAAACTTCTTGACTAGGGCACGGGGTTTTATTTTCTTTCTAATTACACATCATCTATAACAACAGCCGGGAGTCGAAAGCTGCAAGAATCCAGCGCTGTGTTTAACCGATAGCCCTAAATTTCAGTATACCTTTTCGCTGATTAATGGAGATTAAGGCCCTTCGGTGACACGGATTCTGGGAGGCTCTAACCCACCCCTAGGGAGACTGCCAACCACCCTATTTCCCTTCACCCCATCTGTCACCCTCTTTCGTGTCCTCCAAGGCGACGTCGCCGATATCAAATGCGTCTTGCCCAAGGCAATATTTCGCTGGATACGTGACGGCCGCCCCAAATTGCCTGTTTATTTCTGCTTCATATATTACCAACGCATGTATGTGCACACAAAAATACAGAATCTTCGGAAGCTGGAAGCCGCCTGTAAAGGGTTCCTTCGGCAGCGGCACAGATCTTCTTTTCCTTGTATTGATATTTATGGAGATTGGAGATGCTTGCGTGAATCTTAAGACAACGGATGGCGTATTACCGTATTGGATTCGAGGAATGACTTCGTGAATACATTAATACTTCTGTGTACATCTCGCAAGTTTAATTGTTTGTTATTTTTTTGCTTTGAGCAGTGGAAATAATGAGATTAATATGACGTGCAGAGCATTGAAATATTTGCGCTCTTGTACAATGAAAAACAAATGTTTCTGTCTATTTTCCAAGAAAACAACAATATATTAACCCCTTGAATGGCAGGAGACCAGATTTGTCCCAGCTCACATGCGTCTCGTTTAAATCGCTGTACCTCCATTACTACCAAAGTGAGAATTATATTTTAAAAAGAGTTAAAAAGGCAAAACATTACGCTTTTTAGTTTATTTTAAAAAATAACGACAAAACAATTAAAATGTATATCTTTATGAAACCAAAGTTTTGAATCGCAATCTGAAAAAAAAAATTGAAACTTTGAGAATTTTTTATTAATTATTTTTATAAAAAAAGATAAAAAAGTGAGGTGACAGTAACGTTTATAATACATTTGTCTAATAAAATATACATATTTTTTTATTTTTTTTGTTATAAGTAATTTTAGCTAGAAAAAGCGTGAAGTGAGCCATTTTTAAAACTTTTTTATGTTTGTATGCTAAATTTTTATATTTCAAAAATTATATATTTATTTTGAATTGTAAAATTTGAAAGCCTATGTTGTCACCTTTCAAAACCAGTTTTTAGTTTTTGGATATGTTCAGAAATATTCCATTTATTTGCATTTTATTAAAAAGCGGAAATATTTTGCCCATCTGAAAAATACTCCCAAATTTTGAAATTTGTTAAGTATTAATTAACTAACTAAATAATTAACCATCATGCAATTTCACAACAAATCGGTTTGGCACTCACTCTTTGCCACATTCACGTTCATACATACTCTTCTACTATTCTGACTCTTGACGTGGCCCAACACAAGTATCTGATTCACTTTATCGTGCCATTTCTTCCTCGGGCATCCCCAACTTCTTCTACTATTAACATTTGCGGCATACATTTTCATTACACTCCTTTCTTCGTTCATTCGCTCTACATGCTCAAATCATCTGAGGGTCCTTTTCTTAATCCTACTCTTTACGCTTACCAACCTTGCATTCTTGGCAGATCTCTACATTTCTCACACGATCGAATATGGTTTTACACACATACGTCTCAAGAAACTCATTCCTACAGCACTCAATCTACATTTTTCCTCTGCTAGTTCCATGTCTCATGCCTCTTACCTTAAGTAATAACCATGTAAGTATTTGGCTCCTACCAGTATTACTGATAATAGGCTATGTGAGGATAGTATCCACCTATAGTCGTCCCATAGAGAGATCGTACGTAAAACGAAACGAGACTACTGAAGCTACCAGAGACTACCTTCTCTGAGACTACTAGACTATACTAATGTACATTTTTTAATTTGTATGCGGATAGTGTGATTTTTAAGTTGATATTCTGCCCTGAAGAAAAGTGGGTAAACGCAAAATCTGAAAGCAAGAGCGTATATGTAAGTTTTAAAGGGTTCAACTCCATCGCTCCCCATCGGCCTCATTATTGCGTAGGAAAAAGAGAATGCTACTCACAGATTAGTTTTCCTCAGGGCCTTCTGTGTGGAGTTAATGTAAAAAAAAAACATTTTTGTAAAGTACAACAAGATTATTAACACCATCTCTTTTATCAATGTGATGTAAATAATTAGAGGTCCTAGAAAAATTTCTAATAAATTTTTAACCCGCCTCCCCTTTCTACCTTGCTCCGCTCCCTCATCAACCCTCCCCCCCCCCTCTACCCATGTGAATGCTATAGCTACGCACTTATCTGAATGTATTCTTACCCACGATATCAAAATAGCAAAAAAAAATAATGTTTGAAGTTTAAATTATTGAAGTAGAATATAACACTTATAATCTAAACAAAAATATGAAAGACAACAAGACACAGAAAAAATTGAAAAAGACAACGGTCGCAACTGGGACTCGAACCCAGACCTATTTTGGTTTAGATTATTAGTGTTATCTTATTCATCAATGATATATTACGTTGACGGGAATAACCTTCAAAAGTTATAAAAAAAAAGTTTTTCTTAGAAAAAATTGAAGTTTAAATTATGTTGTATTTATTAGAATATCAATTCTCACAAAATTAAAAAAAAATACCTTTTTAATGGGTAGATAATCTAGAACAACATTTTTACATAGATGACTAAACTTAAAACCCACCTTTTCAGAGAGTCGTACCCTTAAATTCAAAAACCTTTCACCTTAACCTTCAATGCCCGCGACATTGTAAAAATAACTCATTTGTTAAAAAAAAAAAAAAAAATAAATAAATAAAATAAATAAATAAAAAATAAATAAATAAAAAAATAAAAAATAAAAAAATCAGTTATAAGCTTTATGTAAGGGTCATTTCATGAAGATTCCCTAAAGACTCCTAAATTCTCCAGTCTCTCAAAATAAATACAACTATACTTTTGCCACTAATCTTTTAATGTAAATTCATGCAAAGTCCAGTGTTTTAAATATAATGCCCTCCGCGTGCAAGACCGTATCTTCTGCAACTATCTTAACGTATCTATTAACTTTCTAATTTCTCGGAAGTGACCTGCCAGGTAAGTATGTTTCTGTATCTGTTTGTAAATAGTTAAATTAGATAGAACCTAGGAATTAATAATAAGCTGTACAGCGCCCTTGAGGTGATTTTTCACAAAAACGGCGCTGTACAAATTATCCAATTATTATTATTATTATTATATTATATATTGGATGAATGTTTGAGCAGATACCTCAATATTATTAAAATTTGAGTAGATACCTCAATATTAGTTTGCCGCTACATCTTGATTTTTTTCGGTAAACGCAACCGTTCCACTGGCTGTAATAAAGATGGAAAATATTTTGATTTCTCTCTAAAGTACGTCATAAGAAATTACATAATATACAAGTCAGTAGGTACAGGATTGTGAAAGTCCATATTTTAGTCTAGCCAATTTACGCAAGGCAATAAAATATTACAAAAAATGTAATCATTTTATTGGCCACTTGATTGGTTGATTATGGGAAGATTAATGTGGGAGCTTTACGATCCGCCATACGCTGGGACCATAGAAATGGCGGGGGTCGGACAGAAATTTGTTGGAAATAAAGTAGAAAAGGGAAAAAGCGGGGAATCCCATCTTACGGCGAGAAGAAGGACTAGGAATAAGTTGACAGCGTCGCCTTTTCGAGAGTTATGGTGGCCAAGATAAACGGCTCCACCAAAATGAAGTTTCTTCTGTCGCGTCCTCCAAGGGGTGCAATAGACAAAATATCACCACTCTGAACTTGACGTGAAAATAAAACCACTTAAACAAAAACACCTAAACATTGTCGTAAAGATTCAATTGAACCCCACAATGAAAACGCTTTTTTACAAGCTGAAATAAGAGACTTTTCTATTGGGACCTAAAACCCTTCTTTCCAAAATCAAATTAACAATCAAGTAAAATTTATAGTAAAAATATGCATTAAATTACATACATCATGAAATAAATGCTTTTAAATACTGTATACCTTTTGAAGAGTGTGTATAAATTACAAGCTTGATGCAAATGAACCTAGATTTATCTCCACGGAACTTCAGACTCATCTACGCATGATGAAACTTAAAGTGAAGTATAAAGAACATTCACAAAAAAATATGACAAGTTGTAGTTCCAGCGAAAAATAGTTAGGGTAAATGATATAACTTTTTTATGAGGTGTTCTAATTTTGCTAGTATTTTGAGGATCCTTTGTCCATACTTCGTGTCTATTCTTTCTTTTCGCCGGTACAGTCGGCGCGCATAGTTCCCAGCCATCGATCATTGTAGTTTGGTGCGCGCGGTGCCGCGGTGTACGGCTCGCGTATTTAGTACGCTGAATGTGCGCCTCCTTCGCCCGGGAATGGAATTTATCTGCAAACGCTCCGGGCAAGGCGGCGAATGGGCTACGTATGCTAGTCGAAGGCTACATTCCAATTTTAAAAAAAATGACTTTCAAATAAAGCACTTATTTATTGACTTGTTATGAAATTATTTACAAACTGAAAAAAAGTTTATTCCAAAGACATTCCACGAATTCATAATGAAAATATAGTTGAAGAAATGATGTTTCAAATAGATTTTTTGTCAAGTTGAAAATACAGTTTATAGAAAGTTATTATTTTCAAAAGGCTGAGCGAAAAATACATTTGGTAACACTCAACTTTGCTTAAAAATAAACGATATAAAATAATGTGGCAGTTCCTATCCATAGCAGATGCATTAAATAACGTCTTTGCTCATGATACAATTTACATTGGCAGCTAAATAATATTTAAAATTGCATAAAGGTGAAAAATCACCTCAAGGGTGCTGTACAAATTTTACTAATTTGGCTTTATCTTACGTTACGTACACAAACACATTTCTCTGAAGTTGTTGAACCTGAAATCACTAAATAAATATTTACATTTATCTAAATGTTGCTCATTAATTGTTTTGTAGAGCTCCATCTAATTTTTTTTTTAAATTATTTAAATTTAATTTAATGACGTTTCTATTGATTTCTGCTAGTATTTTAATTTTGTTATTATTGTGACAGCTGTTAACTAATAACAATGACTCATATTGAACTCATTTTTACATTTAATAAACTAAATTGCCTAAAAAATGTTTCTTTTGGTGAATTTTCTGTTGTTGTTGTGAATACCGTCCAAGAGTCCCAACTGTTCTCAATCGTCGAGCCAGTGAGATTGTAGCATCACCAATCGCGGAACGTTATGAGACTAAAGGTAGTGGGTAGGTGAAGGAGATGTGGGATAAGGAGGTGGGGAAATACATAACTATTCAAACCAAGTCACCAAATATGACTAAAGCCATTTCAAGCAACGTTCCGATGCTGAAGGTGGTATTTTACCATAGCGATACTGAAAGTTTCTTCTACTTTGAAATGTGCCGCAAATGTACCGACTCTGTTAAATTATGTTTAATGAACTACTTGCGTGAACAACTCAAATTAATTTAATAAAATTTACTTTCGCAGCCGGGATTTGAACCCGTGACCTTAATACTGCTGGTTGAAAGCCTTATCCCTCGACCATGGAGGTCGTCAAAATATATGTCAAATAACGTCACCTATCAATACATAAAAATATTACATCTTATTGTACGATCTGTGCATAATACTTGTGTTATTATTTTATTGCTAACTGTTCATTAAAAACTTTAATTTATTTTGAGCATTCCTTAGGAGATTGTCACAATGGTTTCTTTTAATTTGAATAATTAAGATGGGGTAATAAATAACTGAACTCGACGCAAAACTTGTCGTGTCATTTAGCGGGCCCCCAGCAATATCTCGCTCAGACTCAGTCTACTAGGACAAGGGGGGGAGGGGTGCAAGGGGTTGAAGTGGGGGTGGGTGAACCCCCCTCCCCCTCCAATTCATATCGCGGTGGTAGGGGAGACTTATTGTATTTTTCAAAAAATGTACATTTATACTTATGTGATATGTGGAATGCTCGGGGTTGTAAGGGTGCAAGTCAGATCGCCATTGTATTATTTATTTTATTTATTTATTTATTTATTTAAGGAACATAAACAGTCTTAGTAATATAATATACATAAGAGAATAATAAAAAACAGACCAATTATTAATGTTCACAGATAGGTATTTATAAAGACTAACTGAATGTAAACTAAAATATTTAAGAAAGATGAAAAAAAAAAAACAGAACTAAGCAGCAATTTAAAAAAATAATAATAATACAAATCCAAATTCAACAAATAATAAACCAATACACAACAATAAAATAAGTATGATTATAACTGTAATAGACTGCAAATTAGGTATTTGGGTTGGGAAGGGTAGGAGGAGGAGAGGGTTAAAGGAAAGTTAAGGGAAAGTTGCCACGCAAGTAATATAAAAATATTAGATACAATTAATTTAATAATCATGAATATGTTATTATCTGTTAATATGTTATTATATGAATATTATCAAGTCCTATTTGATTCCCGTTGAGAGACATTATATATCTAGGTAGAAAATTATTTTTTCAATTAATTTTCTGACATTATATGATATTTGATGGACAATACAAAAATTCATTTAGGATTGTAATTTAGATGAGTATCTAAAATTATTGCTAGTAAAATTTATTTTCGTGCACATCTGTATTTGTTGTCTCAAAATGGTCAAAGTTTGAAAATGGCCTTGTAAGCCGAAACAGCTATCACAAAAATAAAAATAAACTAAAATACTTGCAGAAATTAATAAAAACGTTATTAAATTTAATTATAATAAAAAAAATAAAAAAATAAATGGAGGTCTACGAATTAAACACAAAAACAATTGATAAATAGCTTTTAGGTAAATGAAAAAAATTATTTAAAACAGGTCCAGCGCACAAACCAAAATTTTCAAAAATGTTTATTTTGGAATGCGATTTTAACCCTTATGGATAAAGAAAACGTATAAGGACAAGGTCAAAATCGCTTGAGAAATTCTTGTTCTTGACGTATGAGGTATTCTAAATGCACCTAGCCATTAAGAATAATTTGTATTAAATTCTCTATGGCGTCCGGGCATCATTTTTCCCGGGATTCGAGCTGTCAAACTAAGAACGTCGTAAGGTCGTGAAAAGATCGATAAACCTATAAATTTATCAAATAAACGCAAGTAATGTTATTGTTACGCATAGTTTATTGTTCAATGAATATGTTTCAGTAAATATAATATACAATAGCACAAAATAAACCCACAAAATATTACGTCAAAGTCAAAACTTCGCGAAATTTACGTCGTTTCCTCCTTGGCATTTAGAAGGTTAAAGATTTCAGGTTTAATAACTTCAGAGAAATATGTTTGTGCATTTTTGGTACATTCTAAGTAGGTACTACGTCCCGATTTTCAATTTTCTACAATTCTTCAAATATTTCGGAAAAAATCTGTTATATGCTCAGTAATCAGTACCTACATTATGTTGACTTTTTGCATGTAAAAAATAATCATCGTCCCCAATTTAGTTTCGAAGTAGTAAAATTCCGGTTTTGTCAACATTTTGATTGATTGGCATCTAGTATTGAAATCGCCAATAATATTCTTCCATAAGAAAAAGGTGCTTAATAAAATCATTCTAACACTTGCCCCATTATAATACAGAGCCCTTGACTTGCACTTGGCGGAACAGCGAACGGCAAAAGACTACGGGTCTGTAGGACGCAAGTTCGGATTCTATCTCACCCTGAGCTATCTACTAGCTAGCTATCTAGCAGTTAGCTACCAAGCAGCTAGTTAGTAGGTGGTAGCTGGTACTGAAGCTGGTAACCGGTGCCAATGCCCGGGGCAGTTGGGCCGCCGCGGCTCTGGGGTGGTGGCACTTTCAGGCACCCTCGAAAACCTTCAACTTTTGTCCTGCATTTATATAATAAGAGATATTACTTGCAATATTAGGAAAATAATTTTTAAACGTTTTCCAGTATTTGCGGATAATATTACGTACAATTATTAAGATTAAATTATTTGATTTTTTTTTAATTAGGTAGGTACTCTTCAGAATAGATCACATTTTGGAAACGAATCTTTTCTTGAAATCGCTTTAGCTAAGTTAGTCCCCGGTCTCCTTCATATTTATTTAGCTTTGAAATGTTTATAAATTTTCAACGATGGTCATAAGATTATTATAAGATGGTCAACGGGTGAAGAGGGCTTTCATACAAGACATTTCCCTTTTTTAAAGAAACCCAAACATTATTCTTTTGTTCCTATTTAAACTTGGATCCACATTCATTACAAATACATAAACTTATTACTTTTACAGCTCGTTTAATTTTTAATAGAAATGTTCACAATCTGATGAAACTGGTCAGTTCTTTTTCATGAAGAAATAAAACTTTTCTGTGTGTATTAATAAAAAAATATATATATTATACTTATTTATGGTTATCGAGTTTAATTTGTAGATCTCCATTTTATTTTTTATTTCTTTTATACAAATTCAAATGTATTATTATTAAATTTATAAAAAGAGTTTATATATAAACAAGTTCTGCTATGTAATTATTATTACGCGCGACAGATGTTTCGCCTTCTGAGAGCATTATCAAACTGTTTGATAATGCCTTAACAAGGCGAAAAAACTGTCACGCGTGATAATTATTACACAGCAGAACTTGTTTATAAATAAACTGTTTTTATAAATTGAATAATTATATTATTGAATATACAAAAGAAATGAAGAATCATAAAAATAATTTTTTTAAGTTCTTACAAGTTTCAAAATTGATCTCCTGAAAAATACAATAGGTTCTCTCTAAAGATTTTTATTTAAAGTTGATTCATTTAGTTCATCTTGAACCAAAAAAAAAATAAATCAGTAACATTAAACAAATCTCGTTTTTTTTAATGCGTTGTGTGAAGGTGCAATATTGTTCACGCTGGACTCGACTTCACCCCCTACAACATAAGACGCCATCTTGCGACATTACCACCAAAACACCCATGGAAATAATAATATAAAATATTATTCGATATAAAGCTTTCACCCCACAGGAATTTGGGGGCGTAAATCAATCTATCAGTAGTGGAACATACTTGGCAGAAGCTCCCTACGAACGATGAGAGCATTTTTGCTTTGTGAATTGCATTCGATATGCTATTGATAAGGGATATTCCAAGCAATATTTAAAACGTAAGCAAATAATATCATTAGAAGGGATGGTTGAACAATTTATATTTTTTGTTTAAATTATAATTTTATTTCCGAACTCTTCGCCCCAGATTATTCTGGTGAAGATGTTTAAACAAACATTAAGATTTTTGTCTGAATAGGTTAATTAATAGTACAAAACTCTATAATCCATGATCAAAATGATATTGTAAGCGGAATAGAAAATTCATTCAGTAAGTGTTCCCGAAATTTCAGGATAACAGAGTTCATCGAGAAAATGACAGAGTTGGAACTAATGGGTACGAGTATTAATTAGGATTTTTTAAATTTGGATCTGCTCACAAGAATCCAACTGCTTGATACCGTCTGGAGACAGTGAGACTGTGGAATCCCTAATTATGAGGTGAGCCTTTTGAGGAACGTTTTGATTCTGAATGACGATCTTTCACTGGGGCGATAGTGAAAGTATCTATTGTATCCAAGCGATGTTCTAGGTCCCCGAAACATGTGGCAAATATGCTATGCAATATTTTAAAATAATAAATTGTGAAATACCACAAAATTAATCAAACAAAATATGCTTGCTTCACCAGGTTTTGAACCCGCAACCTCAAGATAAAGCCAAGGAAAATTGGAAGTTGCGCGTTATTTTTTTATTTTTTTATATGAATACCGCACAAGAGTCCCAACTACTCCCGTCTGGAGCCAGTGAGACTATGGCATCCCCAGTTGGGGTATGTTGTGAGGCTGAAGGTAGTGGGGAGGGGAAGGAGATGGCGAAGAGGAAGGTGGTCACCAAACACGGCTAAAGCCATTTAAAGCAACATTTCAATTCGGAATGGTGATTTTACACCAAGGTGATACTAAGAGTATCTTCCACTCTGGAACGTGCCACAAACATACTTTTATATTTTTTTTAAATGAATAAATTGTGAAAAAACACAAATTAATTGAATAAATTGCGAGTCAAGAGCCTTACCACTAAAGTTAAAAAGTTAAACGGCCGTGCAAGTTGAGAACTAGACGAAGAATAAGTATAGTATAACAATAACAATAACAATACCTATCCACAGTTTCACCTTCACAAACCTACCTTACACCCAACATAATAAAATTATAAAGGTAAATACTGTAATGTATAGAAATAAATAAAATAAAATAAGTATATAATTTAAATAATGTTTTTTTATTAACCCCTTATAATCTCCAACTACATTATAATACTAAAGCAGATCCGTATTATAATTTTATAATTGTAAAGATTTTGTTTTGTGAAAAAAAAAAGTATGGGCGTGCAAAAAACTTTCAATATTTTTTTGCGAATTTTAAACAGGTAACATTAATAAAAAAAGGGTAGTGAAAGTTATAAATATTTGGTAATCATATGAGTAGTTATTCACCTAACTAAACACATATTGCTGATAAAGTACATAGATAACCTAGATAGAAATATTTAATCATTTTGTGCGTGCAATACACAATTCGTGCAAAAAACATAATCAAACAATGAAAACGTCAAAAGAAGAAATAGGGACTGCTGGGCATAATAAATTATAGACTCCCTACAAGTAAGATCTGTAGGCTGTGCTGGTAGCTGGTAGCTGTTAGTAGGTACATGCGTAATGAAACTCATACAATATGTTCGACGCTGCGAATATCGCGTGGAAATTGTCTATTGCTGTGGAGGCTATGGAATTCTACAACCCCTGTATTAGGGGTGACCAAATATCAACAATTGCAAGCCGAGTTATTATCGGCTCCATTCGAATGGTATATAGAGAAAGTTGAAAAAAATTCCAAAAACACGAAGATTCAACTCAAAGGGGGTGAAAGATAAATTTGTTTTTATTTTATTTTGAATTAATCAATTTTAAAAATTACTCAAATAAAAGAGATTCTATATTATCCAAAGTCATACTCAAAAATTTTCGAAAGGTTTTAAAAATGGTTGGTCTACTAAAACCGAAGTATCCATATTTTTTATGTTTTACTGCACTTACAACTTAACATTTTAAAATAAACTTTATTTTATTATTTATTTATTTGAATATTTAGGGTTACATTTCAATCAATAAGTGCATGGTGAAATTTATTTTTATTTTTTATTCTAACTTAACGAATACACCTCAAATTGTAATACAAGGGTGGTCCAAGAATTAAAGATTCTAATTTTTAAAATCAGGAAAAATTTATATTTACAAAAAAATCATGTGAAATTTTAGGTATATGACTCCACTATTTTTCGAAATCAGCAAATGGACTCAAAAATCGCACTGAAGCAGCTACCAAACTGGATCACCGCTCGTTTTTTAGGGGAAAGTCTGAGCCACACGCTAGTGCCACCATATTTTGAGAAATAACGTACACGTTGCCGAAAATGAGAAACAATATTTAATTCTTGGATAACCTATTTAGTCTCTTAAGACAATATTAGGGACTTCTAATGCCTCGGCAAAGCTAATGTTCTTGGTTCAATTCCTAGATGTGATCTATCTTTTTCTGTTTCAATTTTTCGATTGAGAGTCACTAATATTATCTTCAGTGATTAAAAATTATTTAGCTTTGTTCAAAATATTGGACATAAAACGCTTTAATGCCGGTGATCTCAAATTACTATTCACATAGGTATAAGTAGTAAAAGACATTGTCAGGTTACCCCGGGTTAGAAAAGTTGAAAATCTCCTACTACCACCACATTAAATGGAAAATGTTGCTTGCGTTGTGATGGAGGACTTAGTCAGCCGAGGAATTGAACGCTCCACGCCTGGGTGGGACACGATGCAAACTCAGCCACTGACGTATTAGTTAAAGTGATTGTGTACACTTACGTCGTTAGATTTGGGTAATTTTTAAACTTTTTATAAGGTTTCTACATTTGTAATGTTTTTTAAAAATGGTGTTCAATTTTTAAACTAATAGTGTACCTCTAATGGAGCTGTCGATGTATCTAGTTAGAAATTATGGACTACTTTCTAAGATTTTTAAGATTCTTTTGTAAGCCATCCCTTCAAGTTTTCATGAAATTTATCTAAATATTGGGTTCTAGAACAATGCAACGATCGCAATGCACAACTCACCGCACGGAAAATTATTTGTAATTAGGTACTATTTGGATTTAAGTGTTTTTACCGAAATAATTTATTATGTGCAGTAATACGACATACTTTTTACACCTTAGAAAGTAGTAGGAATTAACCGCCCCTATTCAGTGGCGCTGTCGATGCGGTGCGGTGGGCGGGGGGTAGTTTTGGGGGTGAGGAGGAATTGGCACAAGTGGTTAGGGCGCCGAGGGGAGGGCCGAGGGTGAAATGTGTGCGGAGATAGTGATATGTCCGCTAGCAAGATGCATTGCCGCTGCTTACCGAAAATTTCTCGAGTAGATTGGCTAGGAGAGCGGAAAATAAGAGGATTGAACGGAGGGTGGGGGTTATTAGATAGATTTTTGTGCGTATGAGTGTGTCTGCCGCGATATATTTGAATCGCATTACGTAAGCCAGCAAGAGGGTTGTAGTTTGTAGTATTGCCCTTGCTGCGCTGCTGACAAAGAACATCATTAAATGTTTCGTAAGAGTTCACTGCAGTGATAACATCTTTTTCAACCCACTTGTTACCTAAATAATTTTTTTAATGTTTCGCCTGTATAAATGATAAGAAATTATCTTTTTTTTTAATGAACTAATGTATCAGCACAGACATTAACAGTAATAACACTCTTGGAAACAAAATATGGTAGATAGAAAAAAATAAAAACACATTAATATTTTATTGGACAAATGTATTGTTAATGTTATTTTTTTATTCAGTTTTCTGTCGTTCCATTTAAAAAAATAATTAATAAAAAATTCCCAAAATCTCATAATTTTTTTCAAATTGCGAATCAAAACTTTCGCTTTATAAAGGTTTACATTTAACTTCTTGTGGTTAACTTTTATATATGAATATGATGTTTTTTTATCTCACACCCATTATATTATATTTTTCACTATGTTAGTAAGGCAGACATAACGATTTCTATAAGACCTATATGAGTTTTTCGGAAAATCAAACAAATTAGTCTGACGGGTTATTTAGAATGCTGGTCATGTCAATCATCTTAATAATGACATTAAAACCTTAACGTAAAATTTAATTATTAATTTTTTTTAGTATGATTTTCGATCGTAATTCAAAGCCGTAAAAATGGTACATAATCGCTTAATATTCACGACAAAATGAATATCCAATTCTTATCAACAAATAAGAAATCGAAACAAGTGTAATTTTTTTTAATGATGTCTATTTTGTAAAATAATAATATGTACCATTAAATTCTTAACCAATTACTATTACGCGATTTTAATTAATGGTTGAGTGGTTACAATTCTTGGCTACAAATTTCGGCTTGCGCAAGTAAATTATAATAGAATATTTTGTGTTGTTTCACAATGTATTAATTTAAAATAATACGTAGAACCTACATATCAATGTTTGCTGCACGATCCACATTGGTAGATACTTTCAGTATCATCCTGGTGAAAAACCAGCATTCAGAATCAAAATGTTTTTTGTAATAACTTTCGCCATGTTTGATGACCAGATATTCCTCCTATCTTTTTCCCATTCCACTACCTTTAGCCTAACAATATGCATTAACTGGGGATGTCATAGTCTCACTGGCTCCAGACCAGAACAGTTGTGACTTAGAATTAAGATTAAGAATCTACAAACAATGCTCATTAGGTACAAAATGTAAGAATATTAATAAACAAGTTAACTTTCCATATTTCGGTCTAAAACAAAACAGTCGACTAGAGCAGTTAATCGTTTTATGTGAGGTATTTTATACCTACCTTGTGTTGAATATTTTCATTAAACTTCCAACACAGAAACACACTAGCAATCATTCTCCAACACCGACCTCCCAATGTAAATAACTAATTTGTAGCTTCGCCATTGGCGTTCCCCGAATTTCGCTAAAGTATTCCAATTTTAAAAATGAATTTAATTTTTGAAAATAAAACATGCAAACCTATGTCCTATATAAATGTTTATAAAAATCAAAATATGCTTGCTTGGATAGGAACGTATATGAGTGACGAGTTGTTTATGTATTGCTGGTATATTAAGCATAGGAAATGTTTGAAACTTTCAAAAAAACTTCTCTCCACCCCCGTGAAGGTTTTTGGATTATTATAACCATATTACAATACACCTGAAAAGTTTTTTAACCATTGCAAAAACTCTTGCGAAACTGTCAAAAATGACACAATTTGAGAATGACATTTTGCAAAACAATGATGTTCAATCAAAATTCAATTTTCGAAACACTTTAAATCGATGAATTTATTTGAAGTACTCACCTCATATTTCGAATCGAATCAAGAATTATGGATAATTTAAATAGGTACTAAATTTAATTGCTCAATTTTCAAATAAACCCTTTAAGTAAATGATTTTTTTCCGACAGTCTGTTTGTTTTCGGTGTGTACGCATGACAGAATTTAATTGAATTTAATTTTTATTTATAAATTGAATTTAATTTTTATTTAATAATTTTCGGGAACGCATGAGGAGAAGGGAGCATGGGAGTGGAAGGGGAGGTGAAAGGAGAACGAGACGAATGGGAAAAGACACGCAAGGAGAAATAATTTCTTCCTTTAACATGGGTCTCTTCAAGACCCATTTTCACTCCTTTCTCTCCTCAAAAACACCCTCCACACAGCATTTTCAAAGATGACCTAGACCCTGAAGGAAATTATTTTCCTCAGGGCCTCCTGTATGGAGTTAATGTAAAAAGATGGCAGTTAAGCATGATATCATCGATCGTGTCTTAGGTACGAACGGTTACGATGATTTCCGAAGGCATCGAAGAGTTGGGTGATCACCTTCAGTCTGCCAGCGGGGAGTGGCAGAACTACTTAGAGCCTAGTCTAGTAAGGACGACGAGTTCATTTTAATATTCATTTAAATATTTACGATAACTTAATAAATCAAAAAGTTATCACACGAACCTCGAACTTATTTGGAAATTACGCAAAACATCTAAAGTTGTATTAATCATTGGAAATTAAGAGATACAACACAATTGGAAATCAAAATCACCTCTCGCCACTGAGCTATAGGCATACCTACGCAATTCCGGAAAACTAAATTCATGTTGCCCCAATTCCCACATGCCTCGGCGTTCTCATTCTAATTCAAAAGGTAAAGAGAACTTAAATTAATTTGTTATATAGAGATGAGCTTCCCTCGCCTCTCACATACATCACCCGGCATCCCTCCACATCCCTCCGCATCCCTTACTACAGGGCTCCACAACCTTTACGATTGCTGAAGAGTTATGGGAACGATATTTTTAAGGGGAAAATAATCCAATTCGAAGACTTCTAATTACTATATGTTATGTATTAAAAGATTAAATGACAGACAGAAAAAAGCAATTACAGCTAAAGAATATGCATAGTGAACGTAAATGCGAATTTTCCATTTTTTTCAACTCAATCAAAGGTCTCACCCAGGAATTGAAACAGTTTGAACCTCTATCGGTGTTCACAAATAGTAATGTTCTAGTCCACCAACAGTGGTCAAACAATTTGTGTGGACGAATCACGGATCCTTAATAAATTTTAATAGCTTAATAGAGAATATCGATGAAATGCTGCATTTAAAGGAAAAATTGAAATTACAATGTCATTAAAGAAGAAGATAATACTAATAAATGTTAGCGAAAATATAAAAAGGAACGATACAGGCAAATAAAAAGCTAACAGCGGCAACTGGGACACGAAGCCAGGATCTCTCGTCATACCGGGACAAGCGCTTTAACCAATTTGTCCATTGAGACCTCTTATTTTTAAGCCAGTTTTGTCAATCTCTTAGTTCAAATTCAGAAATTAACAATATTATTTTTTTTTCCTATTTTTGGCAACTACCCTTTTAAATGATAAAAATTTATAAAAACTGGTTTGTTATATAGATAGTGTCTCGGATAAACATTTATTTACGATTTTATTTAGATGAGATACCTAATGACCTTTTTATTACCGATAGCTTTTTATTTAAAAAAATAAAATAAAATAAAATAAAAATAAAATTTCTTGTGTCTTTTTCTTTTTCACATTCGTTTAGATTTATTAGTATTATCTTCCTTTTCATTGAAATTTCAATTACAACGTTGGGAATAACCTTCAAAAAGTTATTATAAAAGAGAGTTATAATAATTAAAAAAATGATTTACTAAGTATTTAAAATGAAGTTTCTCGCGCACATAATTATTTCAAAGTTCGATCGATTTCCGTAAACAGTTTTCGCCTTTTTTTTCAGAGTGAAATGTATGATATCTACACTCGATCATGCCACGTTTCCCTGGAATCAACCTGAGTCCTTCTTACGTCCACAGCGTATCAAACATTTTTATGTAATTTTTTATGCATAAAACATTAATTGCACTTCATAGCTAGTTGTAGAGTCTTGTGATTCGCGAGTTCAGGCAGAGTTTCCCTCCCCTCCGCCAGTTTGCAGGCTGTACCTAGTGCCCGGTCCACATTAATGATTCACTCTCCAGCCTATGTAGTTCCGCTACTAAATTTATATAAGCGCCTTCTTCAGGTAGTGGCCCGAAGGTGTGACACTTTCTTTTACTTTATGTATTTTCCCAGACATTATCCGGGATAGATTATGATCTCTACATATTTTGGCGGCCGTTCGTTTTCTCTGAGTTTCTATCCCGTGGTCAGCGTTGCAGAGGCAGCGTTAAAATCTTACGTAGTTATTATTTCAATAAAAATAATACTCGATGTATATAATCCATTTTTTTATTAAAAAAAGATGGTAGGTAGATTTTCTGCTTTCTAATACTTTTACGTCTTCTTTTCTGCGGGTTTTATATAGAGAACTTGGGAAAGGTGATCCACTAGTCCTGGAGAAATTCAAAATCGGAATCCACGCCTTTTTTGGGAGAAATTTAAAATACTTGAGAAGAAGTTTTTAGAATGGTTGGAAAAGGTATTTGAGAGTTGTTTTTTAAAAGTTGATTTCGTAAAGGCCTGCAAAAAACATTAACTCCTTTTTACGCATTGTTTATTATAATAACAAGGAAATTTAAAATCGATTGCACGGAACCAAGCAGCGTGGAGTCCAGAGACGTTCACACACTCCGGTGTCGGGGCGGTAACAAATACAAAATGTACATGTAGTCTTTATGCGGACGGCGTAAGGTTTAATTCTCAAATTCAAATTCGTTGAACGCCCCCCATTTTGAATGTTGCCGAAAACAACAGCGCGAAATTGCGTTGTTTTGTTTTATTTTGTGAAATTCAATAATATTAAAATGTGTTCCCCTTATTTTGTAAAGAACTTAATTTGCCACATTACATAATAAAACTTTTTTCCAAAAATGGATTCATTACTAGGATATTTTGGCACTTGAAAGCATTTTTTATAGGTCTAATACTTTATTATTTTCCATACTTACATAAGGATGTATTTAAAAATATCTCGATTATTTCCAAAGTCAAGATGTGTTCTACTTGCATTATTTAATTGAAGCATCTGAAATATAGAAATATGGAAATTTTTTTGAAAATTTGATCGCTTACAAAAGTAATCAAATTTAAAATCAATCAAATTTAAAAAAAACACACATCATTTTGTATGATTTTGCATAATTTCGCTTGACTTCATCTTAAATACAACGATGTGTCAATCAATTTTGTTTTTGCTCTTTTTCGAGCAAAAAATATTTAGATAACCTATAAAATAACTTACATAGTTTTTTGAACAACTCCGTTTTCAATGTTTTAATCAATTAAATTGATAGTTTAGTAATAAATATATTATAGTATCTAAGTCTGTGATTACGAGTCTATTATCACCCTACGTCCATGGTTTAGCGTCAAATCCTTTGTTGCTTTATAATGCACTCGTTTCCATTAGCTCACCTGAACACAAACCATTGGCTTTTTTTTACTTTAATTTTTACAGCGCCCTTTGGCGAAGGGTCCCAGCTAGAAAACTAAAGGGATGGGAGGAGGGGGATTTATTACCAATGAAAAACATCAAGACATCTGTTCTTAGTACCTTTCCCACTTACTTAACAAAACCTAGTTGTTTTTTCAGCGTTTCTCATTTTACATACTTTTTAAAACTTAGACGGGTTGGAAAAATAGGTACCTACATTAGCCCTAACGTAATGCAACAAAATATTAGTAAAAATATTAATAATTTATTTAAATAAAAGAAGTTTTTGATGCATGTCATTGGAACGGTGACCGGCCAACTCAAAATCAACTCAACACAATCACTCCTTTTAAAAGTATTAAAAAAAAATTTCAAGCAGAATTTAACCATTTAAAACAACAACGACAAAAAATCATTCATCGTAATAATAATTCAGAAAAACATTTTTTTTGTTTGTTGTTCAGTGTACATACCTTTAGTCAGAGTTGTTATTTATTTGTAACCGTAAGCAGTTAGAATGTACTTAAAACAAATTAATTATTAATTAACAGAACTATATAAGTAACAACAGAAATGTTACTCAAGAAATATCAGAAAAATACTTTTTTATAGACATTTTATGACTAATAAAAAAACTTTAATGAGGTTGTAAGTAGGTGTCTGCCTACCAAAGATATTAGACGCCCTTTTATTATTATTTGCAAAAAAAATTGTCGTAGTTTAGTAAATCAATTATAAATTAAGGAGGGATTCATAAGTGTGAATTTGTCGAGTCCTTTTTTTACCAAATAAAAAAATGTGAATAGATAGGTGCGTTTGACAATGATCCAGGAAATGTTAACTGTGTCTATTGTTGCATTGAGCGACCATAAATAAAGGCAGGAAGAAACAAATAAAGAACAAGAATGTTGGACTCGAGGCCATCTTTCTTCGTCTTTTTCAAGACGTCGCACGCAATGATGGTTTTGTAAAAAATACGTCTGTTGTACCTGTACAATAAAGTTAAATTAATACGCATTATGCTTGAACAATACCTATTTGACATCGCAGGTACAAATCCCGGCGTGCGCAAGTAAATTGTGTTATTTCAAAATTTATTCATTTAACATTATAAATAGAATTTTCTTTTAATGAAAAACAAATAACTTTGTGTAACACCACTATTTAATAAACAATTATCAACATGTTTGGAAAACTATGTATTCTTCGTCAGGATAATAAGTTAATAAAAAATAAAAAAAGACAAACAAGTATAGACTAATTAGAACATAGACAAAATATTAGAAAGGAGATGTGATTAATTACCTAAAATATATCATAAAAAAACAATTATATAAAATAAAATATAAAAATTATTTTAGAATGGGTAAAAAAATTTACATTAACATAATAAAAAATCTTTTAAAAACAAAACAAGAAGTCTAAATAACAAAATAAATTATTATAAATATAAGTATTAATACGAAAATAAATTTAAAAGATGGCTATTTTTAAAAAAACGTTTGGTTATTTATAATATTTAATTATTTTATTTTATTTTTATTTATTTCTATACATTACAGTATTTACCTTTATAATTTTATTATGTTGGGTGTAAGGTAGGTTTGTGAAGGTGAAACTGTGGATAGGTATTGTTGTATGTTTCGTGAACACCTCACTAGGAGAACCTGTGCTGCACATTAATTAACATTAACACTTTTTCTAATTTCTAAAATTTCTAAATTATCTAATTGTATACCCGTTGTGTTAGTGTGTAAAATTTTTAAACCTTTATTAATATCAAAAGAATGACCTGTTTCCAAAATGTGGTTTGCAAATTCTGAATAATTATTATTATTTAAACATCTTAGATGTTCCTTAACTCTAACGTTAAAATTTCTAGAAGTCTTCCCAATATAAAAAAAGTTACAATCATTACAAATTAATTTATAAACCACAGATTTGTTCAAAAACACACCTTTGACCTTGTTATTTAATATGTAATTTTTTAGTTTGTTATTGACAATCTATGACGAAGAAAACATAGTTTTCGAAACATGTTGATAATTGTTTATTAAATAGTGGTGTTACACAAAGTTATTTGTTTTTCATTAAATTAATAATGACGCCACAAAGTGATTTTGCGTATTTTGAAGAAAGAATTTTCTTTATTTATTTTTGGTGTGTTGTGCCGTGTTGCGCTACTCCCTTCTTTAGCCAACGTTTCGGGCAGAATTACAGTGTCCGAAACTTTGGCTACAGAAGGAGGTACTGCAACACGGAATAACACCCCGAAAACAAATTACGAAAATTCTTTTGTCGTTGAAAATCTAAAATCGTATCCAATAATCGAATATTTGAGGCACGTTTCAGAGTGGAAGATACTCTGTGTGTCGCCCTGGTGTAAGACCACCATTCAGAATTGAAACATTGCTTTAAATGGCGTTAGCCGTGTTTGGTGACCAGATTTGAATAGTCCGGTACTTTTCCACCTTCCGCATCCCCATCTCCTTTATCGGATTACTAGGAGGGTTGCAACGTGTCAACCAGGGCGCGCCATATTTTTGAGACCCCCCACTTCAACACCCTGTAACTTTTAATTTTCTTTATTTTTTCGTTTGATTTTTTGTATGTATTCTTTAATGTTTACTAAATATTTGGTAAAATAATGGCTACAAAAATATTATTTGTTTTTTTTTATTAAACTTGATAAAACACCTACAATTCATGCTTCTAGACTAGAATACCCCTTAAAATGTTTCATAAGCAATTATTCTACATTTGTCATTTTGTTAATTGAA
The DNA here is from genome assembly GCA_936435175.1 of Glyphotaelius pellucidus. Classification (NCBI taxonomy): domain Eukaryota; kingdom Metazoa; phylum Arthropoda; class Insecta; order Trichoptera; family Limnephilidae; genus Glyphotaelius; species Glyphotaelius pellucidus. The sequence goes on along the minus strand of OW386552.1, from coordinate 5,085,386 downwards.
TCCTGTGGAAGTAAGCATAGCTTACGAAATATGCAGGTTGTATTACAATGAAAGTGGTTTAAACTGATACCTTTTATATGATTTGATTATATTTAATTGAAATTTTTCACAAAATCAGTTTGCTTTGTAAAGAAGTAATTTTTAGTTGTTGTATGGGATTCGAATTAGACCGTTCCCACTGCCAACTGAGGTTCCTACCTAACTAACCTAATTAACTGCTTACCTGTCGTACATATAGGACTCTAACATTCAAAACATTTGAAACCCCAAAGAAAGCGATTTGTTTCGAAATATTATCTTTCAGAAAACGTACGAATTAAAAAATATTTCCCCATCATAAATCCAGTGGCGTACCATCCTGGTTCCGCAATCATCCTTGGACCCTCAATCATCGTTACTACGCGCACACCTATGGCCCCGTGTGCTTGTATATGTATATGGGTATGTATGTATATGTGGGTTTGTATGTGGTATATGAAAGTATGTGTAAATTTGGTGAATGTGTATGTGTGCACCGCTAGATTTATGCCGCATTACTTTCCTATTCGTTTGCGACAGGGGAAAAAGGAAAATAAATTTCTATTCGGTAAGATTTAGAGACGTTTGGACCGAGCAATAATGTCCCGCCTTTATACCACGTGACGAATGGCGGAGGCTGCGGGACCATGGCTGAAGATGGAATAAAATAATATCTATGGTGAATTATACCATGGTAATGGGTAGGTACTGACAGAATTTTTCTCACGTAACATAGTATTCCTAAAGAAAAAGTTATAAGTAAGTACCTAAATAAATTTCTAACCACAAAACTAAATAAATTGAAAGCGAATTTAGTTTATCTATCATACATTTAAAATACCAATTGATTGGTATTTTAACCAACAATTCTTTGATTTAGATTTTATGTGTAAGACTCTCATAAAAAAAATCAAGATGTTTTTTTCAATATATTTGCATTCCATGACAATGCAAAAAATTGATGTTTTTTTAATTTTTTTGTTATTTTTATTGTAATTTTTTTTAGATTGTTTTAGAAAAGAATATATCCTTACTGGGGTACCCAGTTCAAATGTCACATTGTACCTGTTCTCGTGTTTGAATTATAAGTTAATACCTCTTTTAAAATTTTGCAAGAGGAAAATTATAAAGTTATATCTAAAGGAAAGCACAAAACAAGCATTAATCTTTATTAGGTTGCAAAATTGTGTCTATCTTCCTTCTTCCCATGTCCATAATGCATATCTTAATATTCTTCTTTTGAAGTCGTTTATTTTTTTAATGGTTTTTATTGCAAGATTGAGTATACCAAATAATTTTATTGAGAAGTATAGAATATTTCTTTGACCAAAAGTTGTTTTAGTTGGTTGTTGGAATGCTTGTTGTAATGTGGTTCTTGTGAATCGGCTCGAGTTTGTCTGTGTAAAGTTATCCTGGTTTTTGAATGCGTGAATTAGAATATCTTTTGTTTTAGTGACATTAAATTCAGTGCTTTGAAACGTAGTCTGTAATTATGGGTACCTATTATTATTGTAAAAGTTAATTCATCATACTGTTTTATATTTCGTAAGTGCAACCGTGAACTTCGATGTATTTGTAATTTTTATGTGAATACCGCTTACGAGCTCCAACAGCTTCCGTCTGGAGCCAGTGAGAATACGTTATACCCAATTCGGATATGTTGTGAGGCCGAAGGTAATGGGGGGGGAAGGGTATGGTAAGAGGAAGCTGGGGAAGTACCTGAGCCTTCCTTACCTTTAAAAATACTAACACAACCTTTTTTTACATTAGATCCGCACTGGAGGGTCTGAGGTAAAACATTTCCTTCAGGACCTTTGTCAGCTTTGGAGATGCTGTGTGGAGATTTTTTAAGGGAAGGAAGGAGAGGAAGTTCTGGGAAGGAAAAAGGTATGAGGGGTGGTAATCTGGGGGTCAACGTGTCTAGGAGTAATGGACGTATGAATTCATCGCTCCCACTGCAATGCAAGGCGAAGGGTCGAGAGAGTACGGCTGGAGAGATCTATAATAGGTCTCAGGTCTCAGGTGAAGCTGCTAAGTCACCAAACGCAGCGAACCACGTGGGGTGACATATGGCAGGAGTGTTGGTTACCCAATAAATGGTTCCCGGGGCAGCGGCATCGATACCCTCCTCCAAAATTAAAATAAAGTCACTTTTTTTGCTGAGAATTAAGTGCATTAAGTGTTCAATTTACATTAAACACATATAATATAACATTTCTCAAGAAATTTACTTGAATTTGATCATAAATATAGCTTATTTACTTAAGTTTCTAACTTAAGCGATGAATAAATTAATATAATGCTTAATTTATGTAAAAAAATTCAATCGCATGATATTAAAAAATGTGAACGTCCGAAACTCATTGATTAAACCGACTTCTTAAGAAGTTTATGTCCTGCAAGAACCATAATTTATCAATTTCATCACATAAAATACATATTTAATTAATCGTAGACATAATTCCATCGGGAAAAGTATAATTCAGCATAGATGGAAAAGCTTCGCCTTGGTACATTTCTGAAATATGTAGGAACTTGTTTCTTTGATTCTATTTCAACTCCGGTAAAATACGGTGTAATACAGTGCACAACAAAGATAACAAGTATACAAAAGTTTTCAAATTACATATTGCTTTTGCTTTTTACATACCTACGTTGAAAGATTAAGCAATCGGAGCTTCCTTCGTCGGCTATTTTGAGATAACGCTTCATTTGACAGAAAAATAAACGCCTTTGGAAAAAACTACTTTATCGCGCAGTTCCGACTTCCGCTAAATTAGAACTTTTGACGTCAATAGAAGATTAGAAAAGCGGATTTATGGCCCCACCTCGCCCCTCTCGACCTCCTTCGATTCCCGCCACGCCACTGGCCTGATACAAACGTTGGCAGAGGAAAAACATGCAGGGGTAGACATTTTTCTTTCTTCGCTTCGCATTAAATTGTTGATTTTTCTATGTACGTATTTAATAATAATAAATATTAATAATATTTCGATGACTTATATAGCGCCGTTTTTGTGGAAAATCACCTCAAGAGCGCTGCTATTTCTAAAAGTTATAGGTAGTAAAAATACGTTAAAATTACGGTAAAAAATACATGAAAATATCAAACGATGACATTTTAGTTTAAGTTTGTTTGAAAAACGTGCTTGGGCAGGTCTGGTGACAACTGTAATTTAAGATGAAGCCATAGTAAATAATGCAAAATCACACAAAATCATGTGTTTTTGATTTGAACATTTGATCGCTTAGAAATATTATAGATGCTTCAATTAAATACTGCTGTAGAACATATCTTGGCCCTTAAAAATATCGGTGATTTTTTTTATAAGTCTTTTAATAAGCCTAGAAAAAAATAAAGTAACAGGTCTATAAAAAAACACTTTCAAGTGCAAACTCTCCTACTTTTGAACATCTTTTCGGATAAGCTTTTATTGTTTATTGTAACAAATTTAGTTTCTTTTATGATAAGCAAAAAAAATTGATATTTACACCCGATATTCACAAAATAAAATAAAATATGCATTTTTGCGTTGTTATTTCACAATACGGCTGGCAGCCGACGAATGTGGATTTTCAAAGTGACCCTTATGTCGTTCACCGACTACTGGCTTGCCACACTCCACTTCCTTTCAGAACCGCCCTGGCCGGAGCAGGGAACAGACGTGTAGGCTCCATGTCGCTTGGTTCCGTGAAATCAATTTTAAATTTCCTTGTTATTACAATAAACAATGTGTAAAAAAATAGTTAATGTTTTTTTTAGGCCTTTACGAAATCAACCTGTAAAAAAAAAAATCTCAAATACCTTTTTCAACCGTCCCAGAAGCTTTTTCTCAAATATTTTTAAACTCCTCCCACAAAGGGCGTGAATTCCGATTTCGATTTTTCCCTGGACTATTGGATCCCCTTAATGCCAAATCACATGTTTATTTCAATTAAAAAAAAACATGTATATGCGTATCTAACCAAGTCCTCCATGTTTCAAATGGAGTAATAGCAAAAATCGTTTCGATAGATAGGTAGAGAATATTTTTTATGTTCTTTTCAAATAACTGCCTGACCGTTATACAAAGAAAGAAATAACAATCTTTGAAGTATCGACACAGATCAGGCGTAAATCATTTCCTAAAAAGTTTTTATAATTGAATTGGAGATCAGATCAGTCAAACACAATTTTTTTAAATATTTAACAAAATACATTTTTGAAATATTTCATTGTACAAGTATTATTTTCATTATTATAAGCAGATTATCCCGTACTTAATCTTTTCGTCAGACTAATTATTTTCCCAATATTGAAGATCCGGGCAATTGGTAGATACATCGAGTACTTTTTTTTACTTCTATTCCTCTTTTCCACCCTTTTTTACGTCTTCGTGTTTTATTAAATCATTTACAACTTGTTGGTCTGGCTTCGTAAATTTTCATTTTGGTGAGTTAAGAATCGCAAAAATACTATTCATTTGTATAATCTTCATAAAATTGAGCATAAATTTATCACAAGAAGTCACACTAGAAAGGATCTCGTGGTCTTAGGGAGCAATACGGCAAAGTATCAAAAGACATTTACATATCTGGGACCGAAATTGTATAATAAAATCCCCCCAGAATTAAATATTAAGACATGCAAAATGTCCTGCATCGGTTCATTAATAACTAAATGGTTGACTTGGGTAGAATGGAGTCTGAAAAACTATTAAATAATGTCACTTAAAGTTTTACATGGTTACCTAAAAATGGCACAATAAATAAAAACTTAGTACATATTTAAATTAGAAAAATTTTTTAAATAAAAACAACATTTTATTACAAAATACATGTCTGACTTTTTCATCAGCATTTGGTTCCTTCGAACAGGCAATCTGCCTAGCTAGGAACTAGTTTCGACCTACAAGACATAATAACACTTGTACACATTTTTAATATTAACAGTTATCTTGAAATATTATTATTATGTTATTTTTGCTATTTAATTGTATCTTATGTAATATAATAAATTTAAAAAAAATTAAAAAATGTTGCGTTAAGAGGAATACACAAGAAACAATTATGTCTTTTCTTAGTGTGTTACCTATCACCCTGATTATAAAAATGATTGGTAAACGCAATATAAAAGTGGTCGATTTAAGCGGAAAAGCGGTTTTTTATTTTTTCGTTAGTGGTTAGGCCCAAGCACGCACCTACACTTATACACACCTACTCTTACACATACATACTGTCACTGCTTGGGATTTGGTAGTAATATTGTTGCCAATTCCTTTTCCTACCCATCCATTGCCTACCCGTCCTTCCTTAATTCAGTGTCTGTAATAAACTGCCCGCCGCATCATATAGCCATTTGCGCTCCGCTCCGCCTTTAACCTAATTCCGCTATTAAAATAAAATAGTTCGCGCATTTTTACTGTGTGTGCATGTTGGATGGAGAAGATCAACGAGGGCCGGCCTACAGATTCCTTTTCGGTGAGTCCTTCCTCTCCATGCAATTATTTTACCATATTTTTCAGGCAGTGATGGTAGACACAATCAAGGTCATTTTTTAATACACACACAGTAACAATTCCACTCTGCAAAACTGCATATCTCATCCAGTTAGTAATTTTGTAGAAACAAAAAAATTTTATCAAGGGAAGCTGTCAGAAATGAACTCATCGATAAAAAAGTATTTTTTAAGGTTTTTTCTTTGCGTTATAATTTGGGTATGCGTTCATAATTTTCTAGTTCACAAAGAACGTTGTTGTATGTTTTATAAAGAAATTAACAATCTTATTTTATTTCTACTCAACCTAGGAAAATCTAGGGTATGTTTGGTGGTATTTGTAACGTAAACCGATTCATGTGGAAAAAATTAATCGAAAATAGCGATTCCACTGATAACATACTGATATCACATATCACACTGATAACATGGCTTTGAGAGTGCCCGTAATGTGATGTAAAGAGTAAAAAGTAAAAAAAAAATTATTAGAGTTAGTTGTATTTAGAGCCAGTGGATATTATTTTGTGCAGCTTATTTGAGTACATAGGATTATACATGTAGTTTCAACATCATTCAATAGATGTTAGCATAGAAATATAAATGTAGTTATTATCTCAATTGATGTCGGTTAAGTAGTACCTTAGAAGAGTGTCGACTATCGTCGTTTGTGAATAATGCACGAACGGTTTGGGAAATAGCAGGTAATAGACGATAGACAGATTGACCCCTCCCAGTGCCGGGTTCTCTAGCTTCAGAATAACTTAGAACATCCAACAGAACGGACGTCTGCTTCAGTTAAATATTCAATGTAAACCTCACGATAACTTAAATAATTTTCGATGAACCTTGATCCTTTTATGGTTTCGCACCCCTATTTTGAGCTCCGTCCAGTGGTGGCGGGTGATATTTGTGTTCTGGTAGGCTCCCGAATGTCTCGACCAATGATATCGGATCATCTTGATACGCCGGCATTTGCCAGCTAGTATATCGCGTCACGTGCGTGCTCGCACTGCAACCATATTGGTTCATACATCCACTCGAATGTTGGCACTTACGTACATATTGTAGGTATTTACATTGGTTATTTCATATGTGAATTCATGGGCCCTTTCATACACAGTAACATTATATAGCTTTTTATAAATTAACAATATACATATCTTTATAGATATATATTTATAAATCAAAATGTGCTTGCTTGGGTATATACGTATGTATGACTTATGAGTTGTTTATATATTGCGATATTAAGCATAGGAAACTGTTTGGTTTTATGATAGGTTAGTACCAAACCAAGTAGGAACGATTTGATTAGTATTATGGAAGGCCAGTAGGTACTTATTTTCAAGCATTTCAAATGCATTATTTGTTCTATTCAAACAAAACAAATGAATAGAGTTTTTTCAGTTGTTTGTGTAAAAGTAAAATTTTCAGCGTCTTCTATTGTTTTACCTCGCAATGAGAACAACCATATTTTTGTGTGATATAATTTGCCCGTTTTATCTGAAATACTCATAGTTGTCGGTGGTGATTTGTTTATTGAAAATAGTATAATAAATCGATAGACAATCGAAAAGTACTTTTAATTGCCCTAGTCCTAAAACTTTTACATTTGGTCCTTCCACGCCGGACTTTTACATTTGGTCCTTCCACGCCGGACTTTTACATTTGGTCCTTCCAAGCCGGACGATTTAAATAAAAAATCAATTTACAATCGGAGTCGACACCACAACATGAACCAGCATCCAGGGGAGAAAAAGATGATCCACCGAGAAGACTACTGAGAAGATAAGCAAACCACGGGCAAGTTGACCATCCTATCACATTCCTTCCTTCCTTCTTTCCTATAAAAGAACAGTTTCAATCTAAACATACTACGGTGTTTTATTGTTCTATAAAAAAGTCCAAACGGGCTAATTGTTGCAAATGATATTCGAGGTTATTAAAATGTTTTTGTGGCTATATGATATGGTACCGCAATAAACAGATTAAAATATTAAATAATATATTTAATTCGTTAATATTCAAAAAAATAGGACAAAAGGTGAAGCTTTTTGTTTATTGTTTTTGAGCGGTCGATAAAACAGATAACCCTCGAAATTAAGCAAGGAACCGTCGGTAAGGTAGGAAAATTTAATGAAAGTACTAAAAAGTATCTTTTGTTTTGAGGTATTGAACTGAATTCATATTCGGTACAAAAGAGACATTGTAGTAACAATAAGATTTATTGTTACAACAATATAATAAAAAGAAAAGAAGTTTAAATACTAAACAGTATTTTTAAATTTCTTCTCTTAAAAATCAAACATATTTGATTGAAATATCGTAATATGAAACATTTATCGCGAGTCGGTAAAGTAGAACACCCCGACAGTCGGCAAAGTAGATGTCGGGAAAGTAGCGGAATTCAAAGCAAACAACGTAGTGACAAATGTTGCTAGATTGTTCGATTGTTGTAGATTTTATTTATAAAATCTTTACGAATAAACTTTCTGTGAACAAAAACAATACAGGTGTAGTGATAACCTAAATTAAAATTGGATTACGTACTAGATTAATTTCTGTGAGTATTATTTGTCTATTGATTTGTTGGTTAATTTATCGCAACCATGGATCTTAAAACTTTGATAGCTCAACGAGATGTTTACAAGTCCGATGTGACTCGTTTTAAAAACTGTTTAGAAGGCAATATAACATTGTCAGAAATAAAAGTAAAGCTACAAAAATTTGAACCGATACTAGATGATTTCGATGCTTTACAAGAAAAAATTGAAGTGTTTTCTCCAGATGAATTGGAGAACGAGCTTGAACGGGAAACGTTTGAAAACGCGTATTTTAAAGTTTTGGCAAAAGCTGTAGACATATTAGATACTAAAGGTCAACCTTCAAATACAAATAACTTTAAAAAAGAGGACGAAGTTCTCAATTATCAAGCGTCCACTTCAAAGCAAGATACTTTGGTATCGAATCATGCTGCAGTTACGAATAATTTTATTTTATTATCTACAGCAGTAATTAATGTGCAAAATAATAATGGCGATTTAATTAAAGCTCGTGTCTTATTGGATTCCAGAGCTCAATCAAACTTTATTAGTGAGAATTTTGCAACAAGATTACAATTAAAGTTTAAAAGGATTAATATACCGATTACGGGAATTCCAAATAAAGTTTTACATATTAAAAATACTGTAGATTTGACAATATTTTCGAGCTATTCCTCTTATGAAAAGGAGATTGAATGCCTCGTTTTACGAGAAGTATCCAGTAATCTGCCGCAAATTTCTTTCCAGAAAAAAGATGCTGGCATTCCAAATGGTCTGCAGCTAGCTGATCCTAGTTTCAAGAAAGCCCTTACCAGCCCCATAGACATGCTGATTGGAGGTGATACATTCTGGGAAATAATGCGGCAAGATCAACTCAGGATTGGAGATTCAGGGCCCATACTAGAGAGGACTGAATTCGGATGGCTGGTGTCAGGACCTATCTTTGCTGCAAAAATGAAAAGGCCTGTAAAATTTTGTCATCTTTCGTTAAATTCAATCCCTAAACAAAATGAAAATTTCTGGAAGTTGGAGGAATTAATTCCAATAAAACTCAGGAAGCGGGTGAAGGAATCTCGGAATCTTGGAATCTCGGAATCTCGGAAACTCAGGAATCATGAGGAGCAAGCGTGTGAAGAAAACTTCAAGGACATGCATCGAAGAAACGACGAGGGTCGTTTCACGGTAAGATTACCGCAGCGCCCCTGTATTAAGCAGTTGGGTGAAACACTGCCTGTGGCAGAAAAGAAACTCTGCAATCTTCAGAGGAAGTTTACCTTAAATCCTATAACAATGCAAAATTACACAGAATTTATACAAGAATACCAGGATTTAGGACACATGACACGGTGTGAAGCGCCGTCTCCGGATAAAATTAATTATTATTTACCACATCATGCGGTTTTCAAGGATTCTAGTACAACCACCAAGACTTGTGTGGTATTTGACGGATCATCAAAATCATCTACTGGAATTTCTTTAAATGACACCCTCATGGTAGGGCCGGTTTTACCAAAGGATTTATGCGCTCAATTATTATTTTTCAGAAGACACCAGTACGCGTTAACAGTAATAGCGAAGCTATTAATGCAACGTCTGTGGCAGAGCAAAACTCAGTGGGATGCGGATATTCCCCCTGACATTTTGAATGTTTGGAGAGCTTATATAGGTGAATTGCCGCAGATAATTAATTTGAAGGTACCTATGAAAATCATTTGTCAAAATTATGTGAATTTACACTTGCATGGATTTTGTGACGCATCGGAAAAGGCCTATGCGACCTGCGTAGACATGGTCTCTACCGATGCTTCGGGTGGGAACCACTCCAATTTAATAATTTCTAAATCAAGGGTGGCGCCCTTAAAAAACACATCTCTACCTAAACTAGAATTGTGTGGAGCTATATTGTTAGTAAAATTAATTAATTATGTGAAGGAAGCTATTGGTATGCCAGAGGTATCTACTACTTACTGGTGTGACTCTCAGATAGTCTTGTGTTGGGTCAAGGGACAATCTGCAAGATGGAACACCTTTGTTGCCAATAGAGTGGCCGAAATTCAAGAATCAAGCCAATCTGCACAATGGAAGCATTTGAAATCAGAATATAATGCAGCGGATGTGTTATCCAGAGGTATTAGAACTTCTCAAATATTGACATACAAAACTTGGTGGCACGAGCCCCCTTGGCCAACGCTTGAAGAATCTAGTTGGCCATGCGGTGAATCTCCTGATGGTGATCCACCTGATCCACCTGAGGTGAAAACAAAAATTGTATTATTGGCAACAGTAACACAAGATTGGGACATTTTTACGAGGTACTCATGTCTAACCAAATTACAAAGAGTAACAGATTATTTACTTAGATTTTTGTTTAATTGTAGGAACCCATCGCTACGGCGTTATGGTCAATTGAAAGTAAGTGAATTAGATGACTCTTTAAATGTTTTAATTTCCCGAGCGCAAGCATATTCCTTCAGAGAGGAGATACGAGCCTTGCAGTCGGGCAAGGATGTATTCAGAGGTAGTAATCTACGTTCACTAAATCCTTATTTACATAATGATTTACTTCGCGTAGGCGGCAGGCTTTCCAAGGGAAAATTGCTGTCAATAAATCAACAACATCCAATCTTGTTACCATCACATCATAATTTAACGGATCTAATTATAAAAAATTTTCATTATTTACATTTGCATTCGGGCACTCAGACTTTATTGGCAATAATCAGATTGAAGTTCTGGCCGATAATGGGGAAAAACGTAGTGAAAAAGATAATCAGAAAATGTATAGTATGTTATAGATCAAATCCGAAGCCGATGCAGCAAATGATGGCAGACCTTCCAGCGGAAAGGATAACGGAATGTAAACCCTTTAAGATGACTGGTATCGATTACTGTGGACCATTTATGATAAAATCGGGTATTCACAGAAAAACTAGTAAAGTAAAAGCTTATATATGTTTATTTGTATGCATGGTGTCAAAGGCCGTGCACTTAGAACTTGTACTGTCTTTGAATACAGAAAGTTTTATAAACGCGCTAAAACGTTTTATTGCTCGTCGTGGAAGTCCGAGCAAATTATTTTCTGATAATGCGTCTAATTTCAAGGGCGCGAACAATGAGTTAAAAGAAATTTATCAATTTTTGTCTAGTTCTGGTGATGAAATCGAAAAATCATTATCAAAACTTGCAATACAATGGCAGTTCATTCCACCAAGAGCGCCTCATTTTGGAGGCCTGTGGGAAGCCGGAGTGAAATCACTCAAATATCATTTGAAACGAGTAGCGAGTAACTCATCACTAACCTATGAGGAATTTAATACTGTTTTGTGTCAGATTGAATCTTGTTTAAATTCTAGACCTCTCACTCCTTTGTCTCCCGATCCAAATGACCTTAATCCTCTCAGTCCTGGTCACTTTCTCGTTGGTGAAAGCTTAGCAGCAATTCCAGAGCAAAACCTACAGAACATTTCATTCAACAGATTGAATAATTATCAAAAATTGTCTTTGCTCATACAATCTTTTTGGTCAAGGTGGAGCAAAGAATACCTGGCTCAACTCCAAGGCAGAACGAAGTGGACCAGCGGATTTCATACGCAGCTGAAATCTGGCGACATGGTAGTCCTGATGGAGGACAATCTACCCCCCTGTGTGTGGAAACTCGGACGGGTAACTGCAGTGCACCCAGGAGCTGATGGGAGGGTTCGTGTGGCAACTATAAAAACATCTCATGGAACTACTCAGAGGGCAATCTCAAAGCTGTGTCTATTACCAATAGACGATAATGATGAACTGAAGATGACAACGCCCCCACTCAACGGACCAGACACTGGTCAAAGCAGCAACTCTAAAACAGATTTCTAAAAAAGGCTTTGTGAGCCTAAGAAGTGAAAAGCAATAAAAACACTTTGGAGTGAAATTAAAATCGGTTTATAAAGTGAAGATAGACTGTGAACTATAGCTGTGAATATAATTACAAGTGAATTATATCCGAAGAGACTAATTATTAAGAAAAGAAAAAAAAAACATACCAAAATGCAGTATATGGACTGTGTGAATAAAAAATAACCCTTAAGAAGGATGACCAGGAACCCGCTACTACCTGTAGTGTTTTGTCCCTGCTATATGTTTTATTTTTTATTATGTGTTAATTGTTGTGTCTCTTTGCACTATATTTTTTGTTGAGATTATCTTGGTTATATTATTACTATATGTTAGTGATTAATTTTAGAATGAATTTGGTTTGAAGGCCAGTAATTTTAATTTCACAATTAAGTTTGTATAACTTTGTTTCTTTATTTTTTAACAGAAAAATAGAATTCGATATTTTGCTTTTGAAAATATCTGCTCTATTTTGGCCCGGAGTTATGTTTGGTTTTATGATAGGTTAGTACCAAACCAAGTAGGAACGATTTGATTAGTATTATGGAAGGCCAGTAGGTACTTATTTTCAAGCATTTCAAATGCATTATTTGTTCTATTCAAACAAAACAAATGAATAGAGTTTTTTCAGTTGTTTGTGTAAAAGTAAAATTTTCAGCGTCTTCTATTGTTTTACCTCGCAATGAGAACAACCATATTTTTGTGTGATATAATTTGCCCGTTTTATCTGAAATACTCATAGTTGTCGGTGGTGATTTGTTTATTGAAAATAGTATAATAAATCGATAGACAATCGAAAAGTACTTTTAATTGCCCTAGTCCTAAAACTTTTACATTTGGTCCTTCCACGCCGGACTTTTACATTTGGTCCTTCCACGCCGGACTTTTACAATACTTTCTTTCATAGAATCTTTCAAAATACCTTCTTTCCATCCAAGCGAAGGTTTCTGGATTATTACAACCACATGACAATATATCTGAAAAGTTTTTTTAATCATTGCAAAAACTCTTACGAAACTGTCAAAATGTCACAATTTGAGTATGACATTTTGTAAAACAATGATTTTTTAATCAAAATTCAGTTCAATCAATTGAAACTTTTTAAATTAATGAATTTATTTGAAGTATTCACCCATGGTACTAACCAAAATCGAATACTTTAAATCTAATCAAAATTAGATTTTTTTTAAATAGGTACCTGTGTTAGGTACCAAATTTGATTTATTGTTCGTATAATATACAAAAATGAAGGTTTGTAAGAGAAAATTCGTAAAAAAAATTGCAATAAGTGGCACGCAAGCTGTTTGAAAGTCTGAATGTACCTAGACTAAATATCTTGAGAGAGGGAGAGGGGGAGAATCGCAAGAGGGGGTTCGCGGGAGAGGGGAAAGGAAAGGCGGGGAAGATTGCGCTGGGAACGCTTGAGGGGAAGGGCACATGGGAGGAGAAGGGGAGGTGGAAGAGGAGCTTGACGAAAGGGAAAAGACATCCAGGGAGAAACGATTTCTTTATTAATGGCAATGCAACCCGCTAACTCGCTGGTTGGTAATATTTTCGATATTTTTATTTCTTTTTCAAGTGAATACTCCATAAGAGTCCCAACTGGCTTCCTACGGTATGGAGCCAGTAAGACAATGGCATCCCCGATTGGGGTTGTTATGACGCTGAAGGCGTAAGGCGATGTGTGAGGATGGAGTAAGGGAAATATCTACCAGGTTATTCAGATCTGGTCACCAAAAGCCATTTAAAGTTAATTCTGATTGGTGGTCTCTCACATTCACATCTTAAACATGCTATACCCTTATTATATCTGTATTATTATTTTTTTATATATATGTATGAATACCTCACAAGAGTCCCAACTACTCCCGTCTGGAGCCAGTGAGACTATGGCTTCCCCAATTGGGGTATGTTGTGAGGCTGAAGGTAGTGGGGAGGGGAAGGAAATGTGGAAGATGTAGATGAGGAAGTACCTGGCTATTCAGATCTGGTCACCAAACACGGATAAAGCCATTTTAAAGCAACGTTTCAATTCTTAATGGTGGTCTACACCAGGGCGATACTGATAAAATCTTCCACTCTGGAACGTGCCGCAAATATACTATACATTATTTTAAATGAATTAATTGTGAAATAACACAAATTAATCAAATAAAATTTATTTGCCACGCCGGGATTCGATCCCGCGAGCTTCGGATTGCGAGTCAAGAGCCTTATCGCTAGACCACGCCGGCTGTCGAATGAATGAAATTAATGAATTAATTGTGAAATATGACCTGCGTTTTCGTAGTCGATAGCCTTACCCCTCGACAACGGAGTCGGAAGTCGGAAGTCGTAGTCGAAGTGGGAAGTCGTAGGCTGTTTTAAAAGCAGGTGAAAAACTCTTTGAGATTTGATTGTAACGGACATACACGTTGGACAAACGCATTACTTCGATATAAAGAGTTATTTGGAACTCTAAAATTCTGTGCAAAGGAGGGCGGTCCGTCTGATTGACAATCCGTTGCTATCAGGCGGATTGTCATCATGCAGGACATGACGCTTAGTCTGTTCTACATGTATTTTATAGAGCTTGCTCTAAGGAGCTAGCAGCATTTATCTCCGGTGCACGTGCGTAAAACTCGACGAACACCTGCGGAACGCCCGTTCACGAAATATCATCTGATGACAGATACAGCACTACATATCCTTAGTTGTTTCATATTAACAGGAAAAAATGAGCAGGTAGGTTACGTCGCAATATTATTTAATTAACGTGGATTTTGAATCGCGATCGAATATGATCCATGCCGTTTTAATGAAAATGGTCGCCCCGGATCATGATACGAACCCCGGGCCTATAGTCCGTAGCCCATTGCTGGCACATCTATCATTCGGTTATTGGCTAACAATGAATAATTTATCAACCAATAAAAACACGCCACTCTATGCCGGCGATTGTGGAACCGAAACGGTGGGACAATTTTAAAGATGCAGCACTATTATGAGACGATGATGTACTTCAAATTCGTGGTCTCGGTGTGTGGAACCTCTAGTGCTTGACCATTGACATTTGGGCATTAATTATGCGAGCCCTGCAATATTTTGGAATGCAACAGTTGTTAATCCTGCATAAATTCAAATCAGCAGATTTGAAAAGAAAGCCAATCGTTCTTTGTGGAACAGCCGAGAGCTTTGGGCGGTCTTCTCGACCGCAACACGACGGATCCTTTTTTCAAAGATTACTACGATTCCGATCATCATACTCGCCATCTTGGGAGCTGATTGGAAATCATCCGGCATCTGATTGGCATCGAGAATCATTTACTGCTTCTGAAGGGTCCTTTTGGCTTGGAGCCAATTCTCTGGAGTCCTGCCCTTCTCACGATGTGAGATTCGTTTCACTTAATAAGATTTCATCGTGCGTCATCTCAACATATCACGGTATCAATTTTTTTTATGTGAATACTGCACAAGAGCTCCCGTTGCTCTCTACCGCTTGGTGCGAGTGAGACTATAGCGTTCTCAATTAGGATTATGTTGGAAGGCTGAATTTAGTTGGAAGAGGAAGGAAATGGGAAAAAGGTAGGTGGGAAGTACCTGGCTATTCGAATTTGGTCATGTTATTCTGGTGGTCTTTTACTAGTGCGATCCTGTGAGTATCTTCCATTCTGAAACGTGCCGTAAATATATTATTTAAAATGAATAAATTGTGAAATAACACAATTCAATTAAATAAAATTTGCTTGCGCACGCCGATATTTTAACCCGCGACGTTTGGATTGCTTAATTCAAATCAGTTCCAATTTTGAAAATGGCAATTAAAATAATTTTCTGTTAAAAATATTATATAATTCGTAGAACTTTTCTGCATTATTAAAAAAAGATGTTCTAATTTTCGAATATGACACATAATTCAAAGCAATTTTCAGTTCTTTGAACGAGATTTCATATTTCACTAAAGAATAACTAATGCCCATCACAGATAACCGACTTTAGTATGTTTGAAAATTTGTTACTATTTTTATGTTAGTTTTTATTCTTCATTCAACTTTTTTTTGCAGGCAGTAGTGGCTGAATGTAGTGGGCAGGGGAAGAGGTAGATAGGGAATAGCATGGAGATTGAAATATGGTCACCAAATACTGCTAAAGTCATTTGAAGCAACGTTTTCGATTTGAACACCGACCGGGGCAATTCGGAGGGTATCTTCCACTTCACAAATAAAACCCACCTTTTTGCCTTCTCTTTTCACTCCCTCACTTGGTCCAGCCTTACGATGAGTAACATATTCTCTAAAATTCTTTATCATTGCTATCCAGCGCTTCGGTAGCCATAAATCATGAAAAGCGAAAAATTTCCCAACGTAACTGAGAAATTTATTTACTAAAAACGTAGCGAAGTTCGAATTTTCGGGAAAACTTTGCACGACCGCGCCGCGGAATGTTTTTGTTTCGTTTGACGTAATTGATGGCTTTTTAATGTGTTTATTGAATTTGTTGTTTGAATGGACAACGTTTTTTTTTCTCATGTTGACTTGATGATTTTAATGGCTCAATTTATTATACAAAATTACATTTTTCTATTAAACTACTTACTTTATGAGCAAAAGAACTAATGTTTCTATTATTTTTGTAATATTGAAACAATATTTTAAAACAAGAAAGGAGTGTCGCCTTGCAAACATGTTTAAAGTTGTAAGATTTATTTTCGTATGTGCTCAAAAGTTTATGAAGCGAATTATTTTGAACCAAATAGTTCCTCTGGATTGAAAATACCATTTTTCTAAACCGCTTGATTATACAATCCTATTTGGATTCACAAAGACTCCTTTCTACCCTTGACCACGCAATATACTTTCACACTTTATTTCGGCGACGTAAAAAGGAGTTAATTCTCAAATTCTTTGTGAAACATATCGCCTCTGAGAAGAGCAACCGACGTAAGTGTTTTCTCCCTCTTTTAATTCGATGCTCTTTTAATGTCACATAATAAAAATATTGTCATAGTCCCAAAAACAAAGAAAAATGTATGCTTTCATATACTTATGAATTATTAAATGATTAACAACTTGTAAGTAATACTTTAGGTAAAAAAATATTTGTGGCCCTTGAAAAAAAAAATTAAATGAAATGAAATCACTTAAAATGAAATCACTATAAAATAAGTGGTGCACACGAATAGTTTTTTCATTTAATTAAAATAACACTATAAAATATATTATTAGAGAAATTATTATTATTTAAGATAATTGAAAAAAGAATTAGTGTCACGGTTAGCGCGAATATAAAAATGTCAAAAGAAGCAGATAGCAGTTCGCAATGCAGTGCTGGTACCTACTCTGTCGGCAAGAAACTGGCAGAGAAAGGATGAAAGTAGACTGAATTCACTAAATGCTGTTGAAATGAGATCCCTAAGGCGTATGTATAGAAAAACACGTAAACTTGTCTGAGAATTATTTGATTATGGAGATTCGCAAACTATGCAAGGCAGTAAGCGTAATGAGTATCAAAGATTCAGAAAAGGCCCCTTAGATGGTTTAGATTTGAAGAACAAATGAATAAGGAGAATATATTTCATAAATTTGAATGGTAACCACTGGAGCGACAGCGCAATTTAAAACTTTTTTCTCCGATTGCTTGACATTTTTTGAAAATCATTTTGAATATTTTCCGCCCATATTAAAAAAAAATCATATCTCCGAATTTTAATATGGAGATAAACAAACTGATTTTAGAACTATATAGCCAATAAATTCACCTATCTTTTTTATCTTCGTAAACTTCTACTTAATTACTTACATGCAAGGGAAAATTTGCCAAAATTGGCAGCAAAGCAATTTGAAGTATTTTGAATAGTGCCATATTGTGGCAAAAAGCGCATGGCACGATCAAGTAAACAAAATACTTGATTCAAACCATGTACAGAAGCAGAATCACACAAGGGCCTTTATGAGACGATGTATAATGTGAATCAAGCAAAGGATATGTTTCTAAGAACGGCATCATGATTGGTTAGTAAGTCGGTTAAACATTTGTTAAACGTTTAACGAGGGAAAATAAAACTTCACTTAAGGGGATCCAATAGTCCAGGGAAAAATCGAAGTCGGAATTCACGCCCATTGTGGGAGGAGTTTAAAAATATTTGAGAAAAAGCTTTTGGAACGGTTGAAAAAGGTATTTGAGAATTTTTTTTTACAGGTTGATTTCGTAAAGACCTAAAAAAAACATTAACTCCTTTTTTACACATTGTTTATTGTAATAACAAGGAAATTTAAAATTGATTTCACGGAACCGAGCGACGTGGAGTCACACGTCCGCTCCCTGCTCCGGCCAGGGGAGTTTTGAAAGAAAGTAGGGTGTGGCAAGCCAGTAGTCCTTCGGTGAACGACATAAGGGTCAATTTGAAAATCCGCATTTGTCGGCTGCCAGCCGTATTGTGAAATAACAACGCAAATATGCATATTTTATTTTATTTTGTGAATATCGGGCGTAAATATCTTATTTTTTTTGCGATTATCATAAAAGAAACTAAATTTGCTACAATAAGCAATAAAACCATATCCGAAAAGATGTTCGTAAGTAGGAGAGTTTGCACTTGAAAGTGTTTTTTTAAAGACCTGTTACTTTATTTTTTTCTAGGCTTATTAAAAGACTTATAAAAAAATGACCGATATTTTTAAGGGCCAAGATATGTTCTACACGCATTATTTAATTGAAGCATTTATAATAATTCTAAGCGATCAAATTTTCAAAACAAAAACACATGATTTTGTGTGATTTTGCATTATTTACTATGGCTTCATCTTAACTTTGCACATTTATTTTTCCGCACTCATTATTTAATTAGCAGAATGTAACACAAGACGTAAGAAGCCATTTATTTATATGAGCTGATATATCAAAATAAAGCAAAGTACAAAACACATTTGGAGGAAACTCACGATAAAAACACGAAATTCCCGTACAAAACAACCGCATTTATAATAAAGTTCTGAACAATGTTTACAAAATCAAACCAGCGGTGCAGAAGCTTCTAGACACACAACCTTCACGTTCCTACATGTACGCTGACTAGAGTAACAACGGGTTTATAAAATTGTGTGGGAAAATGTTTTGGTAATAAGTTTTTCATTTTATTTTACGTAAAGTTTCATAAAAATAGTTAAACTGAGGAATAGTCGTTACGTTGATTTACAAAGTAGTCGGGCAAGAAAAGATGTTGGGTGACAATACGTTCTTTTTATTTTACTTAAACCTAACTTTACCTACCTTGTGTAGTGATTAAACCTTACAGTGACTAGAAAAAATAAAACGCTTGTGTTTAAATGAAAAATAAAATTCTTTGTAAAGAAAAATCAGCATGAATCAGCATGTTTAAATGAAAAAAAATCTTTGTAGAGAAAAATCAGCATAAAATATTACTTAACTTACGTGAAGGTAGTGAAATAATATAATTTAATATTTTTTTATACATTTTGCTATGTTCAATTTCCGAAAAACATATTATTAATTTTATAGCTATTATTTTTGAATATCAGGATTTAAAAAAGAATATTTTGTTTAATAGTGTAGCCGGATTTTTCATTACCTTTATTTATCTTTTTAATATTTCTTTCGTATATTCAATAATTTATAAAAACAGTTTATTTATTTTAACACTTGAGGGCGAAACAGCTGTTACGCGTAATAATAATTACATAGCGGAACTATTATTGAATATACAAAAGAAATTAAAATTAAAATTAAAATTAAAATGGAGTTCCACAAATTATCTTGATAACAATAAATACCTTTATCTAATTTATTTTATTACATTAACCCCACACAGGAGTTACACATTATTATTTAATTTACAAAAACAGTTTATTTATTTTAACAGTTGAGGGCGAAACAGCTGTCACGAGTAATAAAAATTACATAGCGGAACTATTATTGAATATATAAAAGAAATTAAAATTAAATGTGAGTTACAAATTAAACTTGATAACAATAAACACCTTTATTTGATTTTTTATTACATTAAGCCCACAAAGGAGGCACTAAGAAACATAATTTCCTTCAGGGCCTATAACATCTTTGGGGAAGCTGTTTGGAGAATCATTTTTAAGAGAGTAATAAGAGATAATTCTGGGAAGGAAATAGATACGAGGGGTAGGCAGGGGTCAAATGAAGACAATTCAACTTTTTATAATTTTAAGTACCTACAAAGCCTGTAAGTGACATTTTTGCGCACATTTTTGGACATTTTCACAGATTTAAGAGGCTGGGGGTGTTTAGTAGCACTGGCGGATATTCTAAACGGGGAAAAAATTTGAAATTCCAAGATTTAAAATATCTCAAATTAAAAAACAATGGTTTTTTATGTGATTTCTGCTCAAGAGTCCCAACTACTCCCAACCGTCTGGAGCTCTGGAACGAGTGAGACTATGACATCCCCAATTGGGCCCACGTGGGGCTGAAGGTAGTGGGGGAACGAAGGCGATTGGATAGAAAAAGATAGAGAAATTCCCATCTATTCCGATTTGGTCACAAAAACATGGCTTAAATCATTTTCAACGAGGTTTCAATTGTGAAGGCGGACTATAACCGGGGCGATACTGAAAGGATTTACCCTGGAACTTGCTGAAAATATGGATAGCTAATGGGAATATATTATTTTTAATGGATAAATTGTGAAATGAAACAATTTAATCTAATAAAATTTACTTGCCAATTCCTGGCCCATCTGCGACCATCTAAAACTTAGCCAAGGATCGTAACCACTCAACCTCACAGGTCATCAAAAATAAAAATAAATAAGATAAAATAATATAAAAATAAAATAAGATGAAGCCTTGCGAAATAATGCAAAGTCATACAAAATCATGAATTTTTGTTTTGAAAATTTGATCGCTTAGAAGTATTAGAGATGCTAAATTAAATATTGCGTGTAGAATATATCTTAGCCCTTAGTCATTTTTTAAAAGCCTTTTAATAAGCCTAGAAAAAAATAAAATATAAGATCTGTAAACTTTCAAGTGCAAACTCTCCTACTTATAAAGCCTTTGTCGGATATGGTTTTATTGTTTAATTATTTTAATGTGGCAAATTTAGTTTTTTTTAATAATAATCGCCAAAGAATTATATTTACGCCCGAACTTCACAAAATAAAATAAAATATGCATTTTCTCGTTGTTATTTTTGAAATCAATCGATGCGGCCCGCACTCTACGAATTTTGATTTTCAAAGTGAACCTTATGCGATCGGCACAAGAACCATGCACTGGGCAGTCTTGGCACACCCATTTCGTATCAGTTACGCCCCGTCTGCGAAGGGGAATAGACGTTATAGACTCCGCGTCGCTTGGTTCTGTGAAATTAATTTTAAATTTCCTTATTATTACAATAAACAATGCGTAAAAAAGGAAATATGTTTTTACAGGCCTTTACAAAATCAACCCGTAAAAAATATTTCTCAAACACCTTTCCAACTTTTCCAAAAGGCATTTCTCAAGTATTTTTAAGCTCCTCCCAAAAAGAGGCGTAGACTCCGATTTCGATTTTTTCCTGGACTTGGATCATCTTAAATAACAAATATTCTATTTCCAGAAAGAAAATATTATCTGTTTCATTAACAATATCATGGCCACCCTATTCTAGCCCATTTTCGTTCGGTACACCTCGATCTGCCGGTTTGATTCCGGCCGGGGCTGAATTGAATTTCAGCTGAAACTTTTCGTTTCACAACTTGTTCCGCGAGAAAAGTTGGGCGATTGCTTTTCGGGGCGGGGGTGGGGGTAGAATACCACCTATCTTCCTACTACCACACGGGAAGTAGGCAATACCTACTTACCTACTCTTACCTTAAACCTCGGAGCATAGGGTGATCGTTAACAAACTTATCAGTTATTATTAAATATTGTTCATGTCAATCGAAGATATAAACAAATAGAAGTATTGTGAGCGTGCCTATGTGCCAAAAGTACCCCTACTACTACTGATATTAATCAAGAATGTGGAAAATCGTATTTCTTTCTTGACCAAATGTTCATAAATATTCACCGCCTCCCCGGGAAAAATTTACTAGATAACCAACAAATCTGTCGTAGGTCACTCCAAGTGGTTCGCTACATTCGGTGATTTGTGAGCAGGGGTGCTGTGTGTGTGACCCTCCGACCTCTACAGATGATCTCTCCCTACCCATCGTCTTGCACCACATCGTGAGGGATGGATTCATACGTCCGTTACTCCTGAATACACTTTTAATTCCTAAATTACTTCCCCCTTCCTTTTCCTCCACAGAATACCTTTCCTCTCCAAAACTTCCTCTAGTTCTTTTCAATAAAAGTACCCTCTATACAGCATCTACAAAGATAACATCGACCCTGAGAAATTATTTTCCTCAGGGTCTAGGATTAATATTTAAAAAAAAAAAATTCTATTAGCAGGTGTGGACCCAGGGGTCTTTTGTAATTTGATGGAACCAGTTTTCTTTCGTATAAATTTAGAATGAAACATAGACAAATTTCATATAAAACACTTATTTTACATATCTGTCTACTAAGTTTGCTGTGAAATTGTAAACACTGACTTAAAGGCACTAGTAGGACCGAAATAATAAAAAAGTATTTTTCAACATTATTGTGAAATTTTTTCAACTAAACATTTTAGTACTAGAGAATGTATAATGTCCTCGATTCTAGGAATTCACCTGTGTTTGGTGGAAATTTAACAGCGGTACGTTGATTAATTTTATACGAAGACCTACATGAATAAGTAGGTACCTGGATATAGCAATTTTATAAGCAAAAAATAAATTTATGTTACAAAATAAAATGTAACAGGAGTGACCGGGTTCATGAGGTGGGGATTGTCTAGGACTTGGTACTTGGTTCGGTGTTATGTACCTTTCTAATATTGCTACAACCTTTGAACCTATTATGCTTCGTTCACTATCTATTATTTGTCCGTCGCACCAATATGTATCAAAGTTAGCTTTATGATTGTCGCCATATCTCTTGTCTATTGTTCATTTCCATGTTTATTATTAATTAACTTTATTTATCACACTAGTTAAATATAAGATTACTATAAAATACATTACGCTCAGTTTCAGATTCAGATTCATTTTAGATTTCAGTTTGGAAACATTCACTTAGAGACATTTAATTCTGTTAAAACTCTAGTATATAAGAATGTATTCAATGTAATTGTAAAGACTTACAAATAAATATAACAAAAAGTGTTAAAGTGTTTTTTATTCATAGAATCCATAACAAAAAATTGGTGTCAGAAGTGCGATATGGTCTAAGTAAATACTACATGGAAACATTATTTCGATAATATTGTGGTATTCTTGACTATAACAAAAGAACTCTGGATTCTATGAGTAACTTATAATTATTTGTGACTGGTGACGTTGTTGCCCTTTGCTGTGCAAATAGCCGAATATCAGAAGATAATTCACCTTCAGCTTCACGTCGCGGACCTGCCTTGCTGAGTATTTTTGATAAAGTACGTTGTTGCCCTTTGCTGTGCAAATAGCCGAATATCAGAAGATAATTCACCTTCAGCTTCACGTCGCGGACCTGCCTTGCTGAGTATTTTTGATAAAGTACGGTGTTGCCCTTTGCTGTGCAAATAGCCGAATATCAGAAGATAATTCACCTTCAGCTTCACGTCGCGGACCTGCCTTGCTGAGTATTTTTGATAAAGTACGTTGTTGCCCTTTGCTGTGCAAGTAGCCGAATATCAGGAAGAAACTTCACCTTCACGTCGCGGACCTGCCTTGCTGAAGATGGAGTGGTATTTAATATTGTTGTAAGTCTGATTTTTGTTTCATGAATTCTAAAGAATCTCATATAATATTTTTAAAAGTTGTAAATTTGTAGCATTCAAATCTTTTTATTATTAATTTAAATTTATCACTTTGTTAAAAATGACTGAACAAGATGTATCTCTTCAATTTTTAACCCAATTCATTAGTACATTTGATGGTAATACAAATAATCTTCACACATTCATTAAAAATTGTGATTATGCTCATAAACTAGCATCTAAAGCTCAAAAAGATATTATTTTTAAATTTATTCAAACCAAAGTTACTGGAAAAGCTGATTTAATAACATCATGTAGAAATTTGCGTAATTGGGAAGAGTATAAAAGTTTTCTTGAAGAAAATTTTGCTGATTCGAAAAGTTTTCCACAACTATTATTAGAATTGCAGACATGTAAACAAAATAGAAATGAGAGTGTTCTCAATTTTACCCAAAGAATTGAAAGGTGTTATTCAAATTTATTGAGAGCTACCAAAGCAGAAACTGTAGATGTCACTGAATTAATAGGAAAAAATTCTATGATTAAACAAATGGCTCTTCAAGCATTTTTAATGGGCGCATTACCGCAGTATAGCATTATTTTGAGGGCTAGAAACCCAAAAACCTTTGAAGAAGCTTCAACATTTGCAATAAACGAAGAAAAAATGCTCAATTTTACAGAACAGAGTAATTCAAACCAAAAATTCTGCTCTATTTGTAAAAAATCAGGACATATATCTATTAATTGCTTCCACAATAAAGATAAACGGGTCAACCAAGTAAAATCATTTAGTAACTTCGCTTCAAAAAATTCTCAGTGTAAAATTAATAACAGTGCAAACGCACATCGAAACATCACAATAACGTGTTTCTTTTGTCAAAAACGTGGACACTACAAAAAAGATTGTTGGAAATATAAAAATCTCTTAGAAAAGAAAGCTTCGGAAAACTTCCAAGACCCTTCGTTCCCTACCGAAACGAAGAAGGTCAATACGTTACAGGTAGAATATTAAATAACCTCGAAAATATTACAGCGTACATCAAAATTCCTATTAAAGAATGTAAAAACAAATATGTCAAACTATTATTAGACAGTGGCGCAGATATATCACTAATAAACCCCACGGTTTTAGATGGCGAAACAGAATATAACGATAAAGAAATAGTTAAAATTAGAGGAATTAACGCTGAAAAATCGACTCAAACGTTAGGATCTGTCAAATTGAACTTATTATTCAACGGTATCCCAATTTCTAATAAGATGCATTTATTGCCTCGAGCAACAAATGTTCCACTCGATGGACTTATCGGAAATGATTTCCTAAGAAAAGTAAATGCCAAAATTAATTACAGTAATAATACATTATGTATAGGTAATAGTGCTATGCCAATCCATTTTAAAACCAAAAGTTCGGATGTTAAAAACAATAATTCGGTAATTATTGTACAGGCTCGCACAGAGACCTTAGTTGAATTCAATGTTTTGAATCCTGAAATAGGAGAGGGACTCGTCCCCGAAATAGAAATTATGGAAGGAGTTTATCTTTGCAGAAGTATAACAAAGGTTAATTCAAAGTCAAAAGCAATTACGTCTATTTTAAATACGACAGAAAAAGCAGTAAAAGTTAAGAAAATGGAATTGATATTAGAAAAATTTAATGAAAAAGATAGCAAAATGTTAGAAGATGATTGCGATGATAGAACAATAAAAAGGAAAGTTAAATGCAAAAATAAAAACGCATTTCAATTCAACAAAATAACAGAAAATATTGATAATAGGTACGAACTTTTAAAAGCATCATTACGAACTGAACATTTAAATAAAGAAGAAGAACGATCACTTTTTTCAATTTGTCGAGAGTATAACGATATTTTTCACTTAGAAGGAGATGTATTGAGTCAAACCAATTCAATTAGGCATGAAATAAATACTACAACACAGACTCCAATACACGCAAAAACATATAGATACCCCGAGGTACACAAAAGGGAAGTAAATGATCAAATAAAAAAAATGTTAGACCAAGGAATAATTAAAGATTCAAATTCAGCATGGTCATCTCCTTTGTGGGTAGTGCCCAAGAAGAAAGATGCAAAAGGTCAAGTAAAATATAGAGTGGTGATTGATTACCGTAAATTAAATGAGGTCACTATAGGCGATGCTTACAACTTACCCAACATCACAGAGATATTAGATCAATTAGGACACTCAAAGTACTTCACAACTTTAGATCTTGCATCAGGATTTCACCAAATCCCAATGAAACCGGAAGATTCACATAAAACAGCATTTTCCACCCCTCTAGGACATTACGAGTTTTTAAGGATGCCATTTGGATTAAAAAACGGTCCAGCAACCTTTCAAAGGGTTATGAATAACGTTTTAGCTGGTATTCAAGGATTAAGATGTTTTGCATATCTAGATGATATAGTTATTTATGCCGATACAATAGAGACTCACGAGATTAGGTTAAAAGAAGTATTCCAAAAATTAAGATTACACAATTTAAAACTACAGCCGGATAAATGTGAATTTATGCGTAATGAGGTCATGTATTTAGGTCACGTTATATCAGAAAATGGAGTTAAACCAAACCCAGATAAAATTCAAATCATAAAAAATTACCCTATTCCAAAAAATCCAAAAGATATTAAGTCATTTTTAGGACTGGCTGGATATTACAGACGTTTTATTAAAGATTTTAGCAAAAATGCTCAACCTCTCTCCCAATTATTAAAGAAGGATGTTCCATTCATTTGGAAGGAAAAACAACAAGAATCGTTTGATATACTTCGAGATCATTTAATTCGTGAACCAATACTACAGTTCCCCGATTTCAGTAAAACATTTAATGTCACCACAGATGCAAGTAATTTCGCTATCGGTGCAGTATTATCTCAAGGCGAGATTTCTAAGGATTTACCAATATCCTTTGCTTCCAGAACTCTAAATAAAGCCGAATCAAATTATTCAACAACAGAACGTGAACTTTTAGCTATAATTTACGCAGTTAAACATTTTAGACCTTATTTGTATGGTGTAAAGTTCAATATAATAACGGATCATAGACCTTTAGTTTGGTTGTTTAATACAAAAGACCCTGGCTCTCGCTTACTTCGTTGGCGTTTAAAATTGGAAGAATATCAATATAATATAATATACAAACCCGGAAAACTAAATTCTAATGCCGATGCGTTATCTAGAATTGATCATTCTCAAATATTACACTTTAGAATAAACCCAGAACCAAATTCTTACGAAGAATTTATAAAGTCTCATTATAAAGATAAAACCATTATTGACTGCAAAAATATTGTTGAAATAGACGAAAGTCTTCTAACACGGAAAGATAATTTATGTAACTTTATTTCCAACGATAAGGAAATGTCCGAAGGTTTGTCTATGGAGATAAGGAATTTAATCAATAATCACGATGACATAAAGAAAAGTAAAACGAATGTAAGAGATATATTATATTCAGAACTAAATAACATATTTAACGTTTACCATCTTATAACAATGGAACATTTTTGGGATAAACCAACATACGAAGATATTTTCTATTGTTTTCTTAAATTAAAAGATGTATTAATTTCACAAGAAAAGAAATCGTTTTCAATTCCCGAACTAGCTCGTGATAATAATTTAAATTGGAATAAAATAAAAACTCTTGTTTATTACGTCTTTGCAAACTCCGGAATCATGGTAACTATTTGTAAAAATAAAATAAGTCATCCAGATCCCAAGGATATAACTAAATTAATAGAGGAGAATCACGATTCTCCACAATCAGGACACTCAGGGTTTCACCGAACGTATAATAGAATTAAAGAGAGATATACTTGGAAAAATATGAAAAAAGACATAAGAAATTACATAAAAAAATGTGAATCATGTCAAAAAAATAAAATTTCTCGTAAAAGATTTATTCATCCAATGGAAATAACTACAACTTCCGAGAAACCTTTCGAAAGGATAGCTTTAGATATTGTAGGTCCATTACCCTTATCCGAAAATGGAAATAAATATATTCTCACGTTACAAGACGATCTAACAAAATTTTCGCAAGCATTTCCAATTCCAAATCATGAAGCAATTACTATTGCAAAGGAGTTAGTCAATAACTTCATTTGTAAATTCGGAATACCAAATCGAATACTTACAGATCAAGGAAAAGATTTCACGTCAAATATTTTAAAAGAAGTCGCGAAACTATTTAAAATTAAACAAATCCAAACAACAGCTTATCACCCTCAGTCCAACGGTGCATTGGAAAGGTCTCATGCGACCTTAGCAGATTACTTAAAACATTACATTTCAGAAAAGCAAACAGATTGGGACGAATGGATAAATTTAGCAATGTTTTCGTATAATACAACGCCTCATACCAGTACTAGGTATACGCCATACGAATTAATTTTCGGTTTAAAACCAGAACTTCCAACGTCATTAACACAAAAACCTCAATTCAAATATACATATGATAATTATGTTGACAATTTAAAGTTGAAACTAAACAAATCACAAGAAATTGCACGCGAACATGTTCAAGTCCAAAAGATAAAAGCAAAAGAGAACTTTGATAAGAACATTTCTAGTAATGAACTTTATAACGTTAACGATTTAGTCTATTTAAGAAACGAAACTACAAAAAGTAATCATTCCAAAAAATTGTCACCTAATTATCAAGGCCCCTATAGAATTGTTAAAATTAATTCAAAAGTAAACTGTACTATACAAGTAAAGAAAAAATATGTTAAAGTACACTTCAATCGTTTAAAAAAGGCCATTGTTTCAGATTGATGACATGGTTGCCTTACGGCAATGGATTCAACTGGACGCAAATATCTTCATCCGCAGGGATATACTATGAACACGTTAATATGATTAATTTTATAGAGAGTTATTGGAATGTAGTGACATATATTGATTTAGACATATATTTTGATAATAAGTTAATATTAATTGATAAAACATATAGCAATATACAACTATTATGTAATGACGATAAAATCATGCATAAAAGTTTTTCTCCTTGCGAACCGCATTTAAATATTTTACATCAACTAATAATAGTATTAAAGCAAAAGGATAAGACGCTAAAACAATTTATAGGACAACCAAAAATAAGAGTAAAACGTGGTTGGATAGATATGGTAGGTACAGTATTTAAAACTGTATTTGGAACCTTAGATAATGATGACGCGCTTTATTATGATGAAGCAATTGATTCTCTAAACACAGGCGATAAAGACTTATATAATATGTTAAAACAGCAAACTCAAATAGTGAAAACAACAATAACAAATTTTAATAATACAATAACTAATCTTGAAAGAAATGAAGAAATATTTAATCAAAATTTCGAAAAATTAAAATCGTTTACTACAAACATTAGCGATGTTATATTTAATTTAGAATTGAAGCAAGAAATAGAAAAACATCTTACCCTATTGAATTTAATCACAACAGAATTACAAAACGAATATACACTTATCATAAACGCATTATTGCTTTCCAAAAATAATATAATACACCCATTTATTATCACACCTCAGCAATATATTGAAGAAATAAGTAAATCCTTGCCTTATTTACCGAATTCCGTATCTTATCCTGTCCCACCAAATATAAAAAATGTTAATATTTTAATGTCAATGGTAAAAATTGATATTGCGTATGTAAATAGAAGAATCATTTTTGTTATATCAAACCCCTTGTGTAGTTATGTAAGCTATAATTTATACAAGTTAATACCCTTGCCTATGAAAAGACAAGACGATTTATATGTTTTTATTATGCCTAATGTTAAATATTTAGCTATCGCCGAGAGTAAAACAAATTATGTTACTCTTGATAATATAGATTCGTGTAAACAGACCGTTTTAGATAAAGCGATTTGTAAAACCACAAACATTTATTATAATCTACATGAAAGATCTATTTGTGAAATAGAATTACTAATTGAACCTTCTCATATGCCTCCGAATTGTGAAACCAGAATTATGAATACGATTAACGAAATTTGGCATACTACAAATAAAGGAACGAAATGGATTTTTGTGCTCCCTAGACCAACATTGGTTACAATTAAATGTAAGAATTCTGAACCAACCGATGTTAAATTACAGAATACAGGAATATTAATTATAAAGCCAAACTGCAAACTTTACACTAGTTCAACAGTGATTGTTAATGTAGAAGACCGATATTATAATATATCTAACCAAACAGCTTCAAAATCAATAATTCCTTTGTTCAATATAACTGATGATAATTGTTGCAATATAAACCAAACACGAAATGTCAAAATAAATATTCCATTAATAATACAAAAAATATTTACTCTAGATAAGGATGATTTAATTTTAGCAAGCCATAAGCTAAATAAAATGTACGATGACTTAGAAAATATCCCCGAAGACCATATTGTAATTAGAATTATAAAAAATAACTATTTTTCCTATGTATTTTTAAGTTTAATAATCATTTACATTTTATATAAACTATATAAGTGTTACATATCTAAAAAAAAATCATTTTAAAGGTGATTCTCGTTTAAGATTAATAAATTACTTGAACATTTGTAAAACAAAAGACAAAAGAGAAACAAACGTAGAAATGGAAGAAAACGTTACCGGGTCCACTGATGAATCCCTAACGCTCAAACGAAGTACAAGACTTCGAACTGATGTGAGATAATGATGGACGCCATATTATCTCATCTTAACGAGGAAGGTGTTATGTACCTTTCTAATATTGCTACAACCTTTGAACCTATTATGCTTCGTTCACTATCTATTATTTGTCCGTCGCACCAATATGTATCAAAGTTAGCTTTATGATTGTCGCCATATCTCTTGTCTATTGTTCATTTCCATGTTTATTATTAATTAACTTTATTTATCACACTAGTTAAATATAAGATTACTATAAAATACATTACGCTCAGTTTCAGATTCAGATTCATTTTAGATTTCAGTTTGGAAACATTCACTTAGAGACATTTAATTCTGTTAAAACTCTAGTATATAAGAATGTATTCAATGTAATTGTAAAGACTTACAAATAAATATAACAAAAAGTGTTAAAGTGTTTTTTATTCATAGAATCCATAACATCGGTTTGCCTCCCAACTGCGATACAGGCCGGATCGGAGGAATGGATTCATATGTCCGTCACTTCTGGACGCACTGACTTCTAGATTCCTACACACCTTGACACATTGACCCGATTCCTACCAATCTTTCATACCTTTTTCCTTCCCAGAACTTTCTCTCCTTCCTTTCCACAAAAGGATCCAAAGATCACATAGGCCCTGGAGATTATTTTTCCTCTGGACCTCTGATGTGGAGTGAATATTAAAAAAATGATGTTAACCTTTTCTGTTTGTGTTCCTTTATTGTTTTCTCTCAGCGGTTCTATATTCCTCAACTTCTTCATCGAATATGTCTTAGTTCCACCAGCTACAGTTAGGACAGTTGAATGCCTGGTTATCATAATTTTTTTAAACTATTAAACGTGCAAAAATAAGATACAAAACTTTCCTGACCCTGTTATCTCTACGTTAGATGCTGCTTATATTCAGAGTTCATCAAACTTCATGGAAATCTCTTATCTGCCGCTATAAATCATGCGGTGATTCAAGAAACTTGTCGTTTGAACTTTGACCTTTCCTTTATATGGAAAGGTGTTCAAATACACTGGGCGGTAGGTGATCATTATATGCCATGCCGTACATCATAGCTAACCCTGAAAGTTAATATTCATAATTCATGCGACTGAATACATGGAGCTTTTGGATAAAAAATATGATAAGAAATGGTCACTGATCAATTGCACTATAAAAGCTTTCAAAACTTTAGCAAATTGAGTCAAAGCTCCATATTTTTACATGGTGTGAATGGTTTTCTAAGGAATTAGTTTTATTTTTATTTTACATGCATTTTGCTTCTGATATTGTTCAAAACAATTTAAAAGATAAAGCGGTCGATTTATGTTGCTGCAATTTCTGTGTGCCGGAAGTAAGGTAAATTTTTCTCTCGTTTCAAATGAATGAAATTGTTTTGTTGACAATCTTCAAGTATTAAATCTTGGACACATAATCAATAACGCTGCCTTATCTGCAACCTAAGCTAAGAATCGTCAGCTCTATTGGCAACATTAGTTATTTTTTAAAATCGATCTAGCAAAACTAGACATTTTCTGTTCAGTGTTTGGGCCATTCAACTATTTAAAGTGCATTGTTTCCAGTTGGCGTTGGTGAACTTTATCAAAAAAAACTGTGACCGCTGGCTGACAGCCTTTTTGGTGTGTTTTTTTATCGCTCATGCCTTTGTAAATGTCAACAGGAATGCTAAAAAGAGCTAAGAATACCTGTTCCGAAAGAATCTCCTGTCCTGTCAAGCGGGGTTGGCTACATAATCTCAACTTTGAACTTAAAAAAGGCCATAAATCTACGTAGCGGACGGCCGAGGCATCGCATATTTTAAAAGGGCGCTCGTTCTACTTTCAAATACCTTCGGAAAGTTGAAAACAACACCTACCCGCCTACCTACTTTCTTACTACCTGTATACCACCTCAGCACCCTGAAACCTACCTGTTAATGACTTCATTTTATAACAGTTCAACTGCCAAGTAAATTTACAGCCATTTATACTTTAGAAGGTTTGAAATGGTGGAAATAGGGCAAAGATATTGAGCTATGAATAAATCCTGTTCTATAAGTGCAATCGGAGTTCCAAAGACTTTAAAAAACAACAAAAAAATAATTTTAAACTCATAATCTAAACTGCCAAGCAAAGTTATTTTATTCAAATTATTAGATTATTAAATTATTTGCTCTTTAGTATCTTTTCGGATAATCCAGCGGATCAGTTTGATTACAAAACATAACAAAATCCTTGCTTTCAATCAATGGTTGTCTGTTAACTAGGAAACTAAAACTAAATTTATTTTGAATTATGGAAAACTAACATACATTTCATCAATGCCTAAACACTGACATTTTTTTGGAAGCAAACTTTTTTATTAATGTTTGAATCATTTTCAGAGTGTAAACAATTATTGCATTGAGATAATAATTAAGCACAATAAAGCAATTACATAATTTTTAGTTCCAATACTTCTACTTGCCATGGCATCATTTGTGGATAGTGAAATTTCATCATCTTCCACGTTTGTAATTTAAAAACGAGCGGGTTGCTAATTCCTGGAAAACGACATGGTAATCCATTTACATTTACTAGAAGACCTCTATCTGGCGTAGTGAGCAAGAGCAAGACGGGGTCCACTATCACCGGTGACCCCTGGCATCAGGTAACATTTCGGAAAGGATGCTGAACATTTACATAGGTAAGTAACGGGTGGCGCGAGAGTGCTACTGAAATTCGACGAAAAAGAAAAGTAGCTCGAAGGTAATAATGTAGGCACGAAAAATTGCATGTTTTAGGAGTAAAAAAACACTCGCCAAATCCACTTTTGGCGTAGGGCGACTTTGATATATGTACAATGATTTTAGATGTTTATCATGATGATAGCTAATCCCAAAACAGTTTGTAGAAAAAAATGCGGCTTCGAAAATTGAAATTCGAATTCGTTCCCTCCACACAGCATCCCCAAAGATGACATAGGCCCTGAGGTAAACTATTTTGTTCAAGGCCTCCTGTGTGGAGTTCATGTAAAAAAAATTAAATGGTGAAATCTTTTTATATACAAACGATACCGCTATTTTCTACTGGGGTAAAAATTTAGACATCTTAGGTACTAGAAAGTGCACAAATAAACAACGTGAATATACCTACGTATTTTATTTTATTTTATGGCGTAAATATAATTTTTTTGCAATTATTATAAAAGAAACTGAATTTGCTACATTATAAATCAATAAAACTATCCGAATACCATATCCGAAAAGGGATTTATAAGTTGGAGAGTTTGCACTTGAAAGTGTTTTTTATAGACCTAATACTTTATTTTCTTCTAGGCTTATTAAAAGACTTATTAAAAAAATGACCGACTTGTTTTAGGGCCAAGATATTTTCTACACGCAGAATTTAATTGAAGAATCTATAGTACTTCTAAGCGATAAAATTTTCAAAACAAAAACATCTGGCGGCCTCCGTGGTCCCGAGGCAAGACTCTCGACTCACAATCCGAAGGTCGCGGGTTCGAACCCGGCGTGCGCAAATAAATTTTATTTGATTAATTTGTGTTATTTCACAATTTATTCATTTAAAATAATATATAGTATATTTGCGGCACGTTCCAGTGTGGAAGATACTATCAGTATCGCCCTGGTGTAAGACCACCATTCAGAATTGAAACGTTGCTTGAAATGGCTTTAGCCGTGTTTAGTGACCAGATCTGAATAGCCAGGTACTTCCCCACCTTCCTCTTCCCAATCTCCTTCCCCTCCCCACTACCTTCAGCCTCACAACATACCTCAATTGGGGATTCCATAGTCTCACTGGCTCCAGACGGGATCAGTTGGGACTCTTGTGCGGTATTTCATATAAAAAAAAAATATATGATTTTGTATGATTTTGCATTATTTAGTACGTCTTCGTCAAACAAACTAATAATTGCTCGAACCTTATTTGGAAGATAGGTACCCAACACATCTTAAATTGTCTTATTAATAGAAATTATAGACATTACAATTAAGTTAGTAGCAGTTACCTAAATCACATTATATTAATATTAAAAAGACAGTAATGTAGATCTCCGCGATGTTCAAAGTCACCCAATATTACGGAAATTATTCTAACATAAAAAATTAATACTATCAAAACACTCGTGTTTGCAATACGAATAAATTTATTTTTAATAATATTTTTAATTCGCCGTCGTGCACTTAACATGCAAAAACTTTAACCTACCTGATATTTATTACCTGGACTCTTCCTGCGGGTGAGGTTAACCTGATTCCTAGTAACTACGCTTCTACAATAAGCTCAACATTTATTGACAATATTAATTACTGTAACCTCTACCAATATAATGGTGTTCAAAATACGTTAGGAAAAATTCTTGATCTCGTTCTCTGTAATTTCTCGGTAAACGTTGTTCCCGCGATTGATCCGTTGGTTCCTGAGGATACTCACCATAAATCCATTATTATCACTGCTGAGTTCGTTGAACCCCCGGTCATAAAGGAAAACTCAATAAAACGGCCCTTATTCCACAAGGCTAATTATGATGACATAAGAGACAGCCTGGCACAAGTAGATTGGAGCCTACTTAACTTAACCGATTCCGTCAATCCTGCAGTATCGCATTTTTACAATATTATTAATAACTTGATCTCGGACATGGTTCCATAGAGGCGTACTGGTAAACATTCATACCCCCCGTGGTAAAGCTCATCATTAATAAAACTTATTCGTGAAAAGCAGAAATTTCACAGACTATATACTACTTATAAGAACCCTTCTGATTACATTACTTTTTCAAGGCTACGCACCAGACAGAAAAAAATGGCAAAGAAGTGTCACGAAGACTTTATTAATAACGCTGAAGAGAATATCGCCAGAGATCCCAAGGCATTCTGGTCATATGTTAAATCAAAAAAACTATCAGCATCTATTCCCAGCGTATTAAATCTTAAGGATTTAAAAGCCGAGGGTGGCCAGGCAGTCTGTAATTTATTTGCTGATTATTTTCATTCTGTCTACGAACCGCCTGACCCTCTGGGGACTTCCTGCAATGACTTTGTAGCTAAGCAGGTTTGTGCAATGGGATCGATTTTTATCGACGCTGACCTTGTATCTAAATATTTAAATCGGCTCGATTCCAGCAAGGGAGCTGGGCCAGATGGTATCCCACCACTGTTCATTACCGAGTGCGCAAATCATTTGTCACTTCCTCTATCAATACTGTATAATATATCGCTCAAGACTGGTACATTTCCTGATACATGGAAAAGAGCATACATCACACCAATTCATAAATCGGGAACTAAGTGTGAAGCAGATAATTATACACCCATTTCCAAACTCTGCATTTTTTCAAAGGTGTTCGAAAACATAGTCTATGACCAGTTATTCCCTGTGCTAAAGAATTCGATCAATGAATTTCAACATGGATTCTTTGCAGGTCGCTCTGTTGCTACAAATTTTATAATATTTACAATTTTTTTGTCTGCCTCCATGGATAAACGTGTGCAAGTTGATACAATCTACACCGACTATAGCAAAGCCTTTGACAAGACCAATCACAGCGTCCTCCTTAGAAAACTTGCTAATCATGGTATTCATGGAGATCTCCTTCGTTGGTTATCTTCATACGTGACAAACAGGTCCCAGGCTGTGACAGTGGGCGGATTTTCTTCCATCTGGAAAATCATCACTTCCGGTGTGCCTCAGGGTTCCATTTTGGGTCCTTTGCTTTTCTTTATCTATATAAATGATATTACGACATGTTTTCACAACTCTCATATTTTACTTTTTGCTGACGACATGAAGATATACCTTCCTATAAGCTCCCCGGACTGTTCTGTGCGTTTACAAGCAGATCTTGACCGACTGACGGATTACTGTCGAAGAAATAAACTTTTTATTAATATTTCTAAATGTTGCAAAGTTACATTCACACGTAACCATGTGAAAATACTGCATGATTACACCATTTCTGGATCGCAGTTGACAAATAAAGATTATATACGTGACCTCGGTGTTATTTTGGACTCTAAACTTACATTTGAAAAACACTTTGATAACATTGTCACCAAAGCAACAAAAAGTCTAGGTTTTGTACTGAGAACATGCAAATTTTTCAAAAACACTAAGACTTTTCTGACTCTCTACAATTCACATATTCGTCCTCACCTAGAATACTGTTCACAAGTTTGGAACCCGCGCTATATTGTTTATGTTAACAGGTTAGAAAGAGTTCAGGAGCGATTTCTCAAATTCCTCAATTTTAAATCATTCAACATATACAACTCTTACGACGAAATCGAGAAACATTTTCGAATCACGAAACTACTCAACAGGAGGCTTGTCGCTGATCAGATGCTCCTGTACAAAATCATTAACTCTAAAGTTAACTGCCCGGAGTTGCTAAACAAAATAAATTTCCACGCGCCGATTCGATATAGTAGACAAAATACCCTTTTCTATATTGACAGATGCAACACCAATTCCAATCAAAATGAATTTATGCAAAGGACATGTAACTTCTATAACAATAAATTTGCAAATATAGACACACGTGCTGACATATTCACTGCTAGTTACTGTCGTTACAAAAATTCATTGTATAACATTCTAGGTGCGAATTACACATATTCATGATTATTAAATTAATTGTATCTAATAT
This sequence comes from Glyphotaelius pellucidus, assembly GCA_936435175.1. Classification (NCBI taxonomy): domain Eukaryota; kingdom Metazoa; phylum Arthropoda; class Insecta; order Trichoptera; family Limnephilidae; genus Glyphotaelius; species Glyphotaelius pellucidus. The sequence continues at coordinate 5,048,377 of OW386552.1, read as the reverse complement.
TTTTATATTACTTGCGTGGCAACTTTCCCTTAACTTTCCTTTAACCCTCTCCTCCTCCTACCCTTCCCAACCCAAATACCTAATTTTCAGTCTATTACAGTTGTAATCATACTTATTTTATTGTTGTGTATTGGTTTATTATTTGTTGAATTTAGATTTGTATTATTATTATTTTTTTAAATTGCTGCTTAGTTCTGTTTTTTTTTTTTTCATTTTTCTTAAATATTTTTGTTTACATTCAGTTAGTCTTTATAAATACCTATCTGTGAACATTAATAATTGGTCTGTTTTTTATTATTCTCTTATGTATATTATATTACTAAGACTGTTTATGTTCCTCAAATAAATAAACAAATAAACAAAACTACTTAAAATATTGCTTGTGATGTTTTCACCGTTCTCTCGCCATCCGCTACACCATCCGCGACAGAGATTAATTGCGTAGCCACCTCTTATCGGATATCTAAGAGCTTTTAGGTTAAAAGACTTGGTAAAAAAAACGCAACGCTGTCCCTTCCCTAACACATATTATCTGTCTTGTTCAACTCGCGCGATTATTTATTATTTATTCTTGGCTTTGTGCTTGATTAATGAGAAAAATAAAAGGCTAAACTTCATTTAATATGTTTGCAGTAACATAAGAAAAATATTTTGATAATTGAATATTTATTTATGTATTTATTTACGCCTTGATGACTTTTCCATGTAACGTTGGTAAGTTACACAAGAGCATCATAACAGTTAGCGGTCATTCCATTAATTACGTGAGCTGTTTTTTTTTTCAATTTACACCCCCCCCTCTTGATAAGATTAAGTGATATTTGGTGAGACTCCTCTACCCTCACGTGAGACTTACACTACACTTATAAAATGACTATATTTATTTTCATAAAGATAATATAGCCATTTGAATTTTTCAGCCGGCAAAATGGGACATTTCAAAAGAAGTGAAATAATTTTTTTTTTGATTTGGTGAGATTTTATTGGACCAACCCTCGCCCCCCCCACCCTCATTTTGAGCTCACGTAATTAATGGATGCCCTCTATACAGGAGCATCACAGCATACAGAAAAAAAAATAAAGTAGTTACAGAGCAGTGTTTAGTGAATTTGTTATTGTTAACAATTTAATATTCAAGAATTGTTGCATAATACTCGTATCTGCGTACGTATTCGTTTTTTGCGAATATATTAAAAGAATATAGAAAAATATTTATTTTTAATTCAAAGAATTGAAAACGTTGTTCTCCTTACTGGTATTATTATTTTGTATTTTAGTCAAAATAATGAACTGTAAGTAAGAGGTAAGTGTGTTCCTACATCGGGAAAATATTGTTCTGCTATTAATATAAATAATAATATAATATAAATATTGATCTGCCTTTACAGAATATAAATAAATAATACTTTTATGTTCATTCTAACTCAGCATCCCGTTCATTGGTCAAATGCGTTGTACATATATTTTTTCATTAGTAGTAATCGACGAACCATTGGACGCAATCAGATTGTCATAAGTTTTGTATAGTCTTTTAATTTATTAGTAATAATATCATTGTAGAAATATTAAATCTGGATATGGGTACTGCCAATTAAGAGTGCTAGCTCTTGAGCTTGGCGTAGGAGTTATTTCATAATTATTTCATTATTAGAACACAATTTTACATAGAGTGTACAATAATTATAAAATTAAGTACTAGGTTGTTGACGTTATTTTTTAATATGACATGAAATTAAGTTATATCATTTTAAAAATATAAATATTCAGATGATTTTTTACAAAAACAGCGCTATAAAAATTAGTCAATTATTTTTGACTGGTACACAAAAATTGGATTGAAAAAGTTGGGTTAAAAATGTCTCAATAATAAGACATGTTATTTAAAAAAATTTATCTCTACCGAGGTTTGAGATTGAAATTTTTTGGGTCGAATTTAAATAAAATTTGTCGCTAAGCGGTTACTAAAACCTGGATATTTCTTTTAAAATGCTAGTATTTTTAACCCGTTGCAGAAAAAAAGTTTAAAAATATCTCTCTCTGATGTAGATTTCTGAGTAGCCCGCTTGTACCACTGGTTTTCGGAAACCGTTTATAAGACTCATGTGCCTAGATACCCACCTGCCAATTATTAAATATAATAAAAACACTTTAAATATAATAATAACATTTTTTTACAAATAAGAACTCACGTTTATTTTACACCAGTTATAAATTTACACATTAAATGGTATTCAGTAGGTTAGAACGGGGTACTTGATCGGTGAATTAAACCGTCTTATAAAACGACCATAAATAACCCTACTGTGAAACACTTCATTTCGTAACATTGTATCGCGCCCTTTCGAGTCGTGACGTCACAGAAATGGTTCCCTTGTCACCCCCCCCCTCCCCAAGTTTCTTCCTTCCCCCCACCAACCAATCCCCCATCCCCCCGTCCCGCAACTTCCCCCCTCGGCCCATGATTTACTGGCGCACAATGTGGCGAGGCTTGATTTATCACGCGGTCCGAAATTCGTCGGATGTGCACTACGCCAGGCTCAGCCACCGTGTCTGTATACGCACCCACACATTTAAGACCGGTGTTATTCTACGAGTGTATTATTTTATATTGTTTTATATAAGTAGGTACCTGCCTAGGTATCATAATATCCTTGCGTACCGCATAAGGCAGTGCGGCCTGCCTGCTTAGGTATTGGAAGAAGCGTTCAATGTCATTTACATACTTCAACCTAGTATTATATCGATGCCTACTTTGCTTTATTGACTGACACGTGTTTGCAAGTAGGTACAGTATGCCCCAAACTTTATTTCCGACCTGAACTTGATACGGTACATTCTCGTGAAAGTACAGTCCTTTACTGACTTTACAATGACCGTTAGCGAAAAAGATAGATGCGTAAAGCATAAGTGCGACAGAGAAAGGCGTGGAAGGGGAGGCATGCCACTTTTCGGACCAAACTCGTTTATTGCAACCATTTCTGTATCAACGTCAGGTCATGTTAGAGACCTTTTTTAATAAATGTGCCAAGTCTTTAGATATTAATTTATTTGCGGACAAAGCAAAATGAAAAAAAATCATAGTTGGGACGAGTAATTTCACATAATTTTAAGAATTTATCAAATTTTAAAGTTAATATTCACATTCTGTGAAAGTCCTATTCAAGTTCTGCTTTTTTTTACATTAACTCCACAGAGGAGGTCCTGAGGACAACAATTTCTTTCAGGGCTTATGTTATATTTGGGTATGCTGTGTGAATGGGTTTTTTTGTGAAAAGAAAGGAATAATTCTGGGTCTTGAAGAAGCACATGTAGTAGGAGGGAGGAAATACGGAGGCGGTAGGTACAAAGGTTGTTGTATGCCAAGTATTGTGAAACGACCGACCCACGATGAAATCAAACTTTCACAGATCTTGAATTTCGACCTTGAAATTTAATGAATTGTTCAAATTCTCGCCCTTAATTGAAGCTACAATTTGAATTGAGTAACAGAAGTTTTTTATTTTTTTTTTTTTAAATTTTTTTTTTTGTTTTGAAAAATAGAAGGGCAGAAAAAATAACGCACGAAAGTAGGTAGGTACCTACCTCCCGGTATAAAAATAATTCGTTTTATTAGGTAAATGGCTAAATAACCTGCTCTTAACTTAAAAAGGTACTTTTGTAATGCGTTTTACAAATTAAAAACTCTATTAAAAGCTGTTAAGATGAAGCCATAGTAAATAATGCAAAATCACACAAAATCATGTGTTTTTGTTTTGAAAATTTGATCGCTTAAAAATATTATAGATGCTTCAATTAAATACTGCGTGTAGAACATATCTTGGCCCTTAAAAATACCGGTCATTTTTTTTATAAATCTTTTAATAAGCCTAGAAAAAAATAAAGTAACAGGTCTATAAAAAAACACTTTCAAGTGCAAACTCTCCTACTTATGAACATCTTTTCGGATATGGTTTTATTGTTTATTGTAGAAAATTTAGTTTCTTTTATGATAATCGCAAAAAAAATTGATATTTACGCCCGATATTCCCAAAAATAAAATGTGCATTTTTGCGTTGTTATTTCACAATACGGCTGGCAGCCGACGAATGTGGATTTTCAAAGTGACCCTTATGTCGTGCACCGAAGGACTACTGGCTTGCCACACCCCAATTCCTTTCAGAACCGCCCTGGTCGGAGCAGGAAACAGACGTGTGACTTCACGTCGCTCGATTCCGTGAAATCAATTTTAAATTTCCTTGTTATTACAATAAACAATGAGTAAAAAATGAGTTAATGTTTCTTTTAGGCCTTTACGAAATCAACCTGCAAAAAAAATTCTCAAATACCCTTTTCAACCGTTCCAAAAGCTTTTTCTCAAATATTTTTAAACTCCTCCCACAAAGGGCATGAAATTCGCTTTCGATTTTTCCCCGGACTATTGGATCCCCTTAAGACGAGACTTAAAATTTAGCTTAAAATTATTAAAATTTCATCTATTTCATATCATATTGTCAAAATCATTCAAAAGTATGTTTTTACTTTCCTGTGAATGCTACTCCCTACGTAAAAAACCTTTTCGTGCAAAATATTCGTAGCAATTTCTCTCAAGCGCCTCTGCGGCTATCGTCGTAAGCTTTTTGCAACCGGAACCCACGTGACTTGCAGTGTAATGGTTGAGTTAAACAGGACTCCATAGATACCTACTAACCCCATACTCTATACGAGGTGTAAATTGCTTGGCATCTAAATTACTTGCATTCGCAGCGACTTGCATTCATCCGACTACTTTTTATGGATGCACACAACAACACTACTTTATATAAGTAGGTAAGTACCTAGATAACGTATTACAAGTTTAGAAGGGACGGAGCTGCCTACGCAACCTACTACAGTTTGTCAAATAAGTATTAATTGTTTTTGTGTTTAATTCGTAGAACTCCATTTAATTTTTTTTTAATATTTAATTAAAATTAAATTTGATAGTTTTATTAGACAGTTTGAAAACGGTCTTGAAAGCCGAAATAGCTGTAACTAAAATACATTATAAAATACTTGCAGAACTTTATAAAAAATCAAATTTAATTTTAATTCAATATAAAATAAAAACAAAAAAATAAAAAATAAATAAAAATAAAAAAAATAAAAAATTTCAAATAAGAGTAGAAAACATAGAAGGGCGCCACTGTTGTTCAAATAACAATACTAAATATTTTTTTTTGTGATAATCATGGTGGTAATCTAAAGCTGTGTAACCTACATTTTTATTAAAAATTAAAAAGACATGAAACTGAAAAAAATAATTTTTCATTGCTATATAGATTGACTGATCTCAAAATTAGAATTGCATGTAGGTATATTATTATTATGCCTTTGCTATTTTGTATTAACATAATGAAGAATAACGATATTATAGTTATATAAACCGCACTTTAGAAATTGCTCACATTTATTTAATATTAGCATAAGTGCCCAGCGTAGATCGTGTCTCTAATTTTAGATCTGAATATATTTAACTCATTCAGATCTAAAAATAGTGTAACTAAACTCACCATTAATGATTCTTCCTTTCTACCTACTGTTAATTTGTAAAACACAATTTAATCAAATTTATGTCATTAAGGGGATCCAATAGTCCAGGGAAAAATCGAAGTCGGAATTCACGCCCATTGTGGGAGGAGTTTAAAAATATTTGAGAAAAAGCTTTTGGAATGGTTGAAAAAGGTATTTGAGAATTTTTTTTTACAGGTTGATTTCGTAAAGACCTAAAAAAAACATTAACTCCTTTTTTACACATTGTTTATTGTAATAACAAGGAAATTTAAAATTGATTTCACGGAACCGAGCGACGTGGAGTCACACGTCCGCTCCCTGCTCCGGCCAGGGGAGTTTTGAAAGAAAGTAGGGTGTGGCAAGCCAGTAGTCCTTCGGTGAACGACATAAGGGTCAATTTGAAAATCCGCATTCGTCGGCTGCCAGCCGTATTGTGAAATAACAACGCAAATATGCATATTTTATTTTATTTTGTGAATATCGGGCGTAAATATCAATTTTTTTTGCGATTATCATAAAAGAAACTAAATTTGCTACAATAAGCAATAAAATCATATCCGAAAAGATGTTCGTAAGTAGGAGAGTTTGCACTTGAAAGTGTTTTTTTAAAGACCTGTTACTTTATTTTTTTCTAGGCTTATTAAAAGACTTATAAAAAAAATGACCGATATTTTTAAGGGCCAAGATATGTTCTACACGCATTATTTAATTGAAGCATTTATAATATTTCTAAGCGATCAAATTTTCAAAACAAAAACACATGATTTTGTGTGATTTTGCATTATTTACTATGGCTTCATCTTAAGTAGGTACCTTAACAACAGTGCTTCGTCGATTTTTTTTTTTTTTTTTTAAGATAAAAATAATGTATTTTTAGATGTTTATACTGTGTTCTGTATTTTCAGTGTCATTGAACTTTAAAATCATATTTGACAGGTAAATTGGCATTGCCGGCCCTCAAATTTTGTAAATCCATTTTTTAAATTTTCTACTCTTATTTGACAGACCAAATACTTCCCATGCGTGACGCTACATATCATTCTTATTACAAAGCTTAAAAAATGATTTTCAAATTTTTACGAGCTTGAAACGTTTTTTCTAGGTTTATGTACTGGTATTTATGGTGGTATTTAATTAACCCCTCTGGCCTCGGGCAGAAGATCAAAATATTTCCGCTTTGCAATAAAACAAAAATAAATGCAATATTTCTGAACGTATCCGAAAAATAAAAACTGCTTATGGAAGGGGATAAAACACGCTTTCACATTTTATGATTCTATCTCAACTTATAAATTTTGAAATATAAAAAAAAAAATAAAAATCGCTTGCTGAGGATTGGTTTGTACTCCTGTATTTTTAGGTTTTTTTTAAAGCTGTGAATTGAAGTATATGTTAGTTCGTTCAAAATTCAACCAAATACGTTGTTCTTTTACCTATAGGTAGATTAACCCTTGTATTTTTTAAAAATATTTAAAGCAATTAGTTTGAAACAAAAGGAAACCAAAATATAATTTTTTGAAACTCAAAAACTTTTATTTTTCAATACGAGTTTTTGTGGACATAGTACAAACCAATCCTCAGCAAGCGAAATGGCTCACTTTACGTTTTTTATTAAAGCACACAAATGTTTTATTAGACAAATGTATTATAAACGTTGCTGTCACCTAACTTTTTTTTTTGTTCATATGAAGCAGATACTTTGTGATGTGACATTATAATTTAAAATAAAACAATAACTTTGTAAACACCACTTTTTAACTTTTTTTTGTTACCATCCATGTAAAAATAATTTTTTAAAAATTCTAAATATTTCATAATTTTTTCAAAATAAACTATTAGATTTGAATATTAAACGTGGTGTTTTCTTATTGGTGTTTAGGTCATATTTCTCACCATGACAGTAACGGACACAACGATTTCTATGAGACCTGTATGAGTTGTTCCCAAAAGAGAACAAAGCAAAATAGCCTGGGGGGTTAAAACATTTTTAACATTTTTAGATAGCAATTTTTTAAAACAAATAAAACTTTTCTGCAAAAAAAATCTGAGAGTGCTTAAAATTCTTCCCAAATATTATTTTATTGTTTTTATTATTCGGACACCCACAATGCTATTGATGCTTAACTAAAATCATAAATTGTGGTAGATAGCCTCCTATAAAGCTCGATCTTAAGTATGCAGGCTATGTAAAGAAAAACATTTTTTACCGTTTTTGTTATTTGTTTTTGGTGTATTATGCCGTGTTGCGCAACCTCTTTCTTTAACCAACGTTTCGGACAGCGTTGTAGTGTCCTTCATCAAGGCAGATGGCATATTTTTTTCATGATTAATTTATGGGTTATTATACCGTGTTGCGATTCTTTCTTCTTTAGATTCATATCGGACAGCGTTACAGTGTCCGTCATCAGGGCTAATGTGTACTTGTTGCTTGCTTGTGTGGAAAAGTGTGTGTTTGTGAATGAAGAAGGGGTTTTTCCTCTCATTGTGGTTTTTTGCGTTAAGTTTTGGTGAAGCCGTCCAACATCTATTACTATTTTTTTTTCAAATATTTTGTACGCGTTATTGAAGTCTCAAACTCCGAGAGTCTAATGGTTTTTAACAGCATCTTTGAATTTTATTTTACCTGTTTCAAACCCAAAACACGTGATTTTGAATGATCTTATATTATTTTGGATAGTGAATCATCTTAAGAAAATATCCACCTTGAAAAAATCGTAATCCAACATTTTGTTTTATTTTATCAAAGACTTGTGAAAATCAGATCAAGTCGTAAGTTCCGATATAGGTAGGTACCGTAGCTCGCAGGTCGGAAATCAGGGTTGGCGCTAAACGCTCCGGTCCCGTATTGAGCGATAAAAGCGAATTATGTTTACGGTTATGGAGGAGTTACCGCACGGCACTTGTTGGGCCGACCCTAATACACCTACTGCTGCCTACAAGCTCTCCTTGCATGAGAGATCTGTGATTCTCAACGTTTTATTTTAAAACAATTTTTTTAAAGATTTTATTTTTTTTATAAACATTGCGCCTTGACTTTATTCAGATTGTTCGCCTTTTTTCAGTATAAATGGTTACTTGTTGGAGTTTTGCTAAATGTGCATAGAAATTCATCATTTTAAATAAGAAGATTTTATTGCGATCTCAATTTGGGAGGCGGAAATGTCCGCCCCGGGTCCAATTTATGTGATAACTAATACCTCTGTCGTAGGTCACCCCAAATTATTCACTACGTTTGGTGACTTAGCAGGGGTGCCCGGGTTCATGGGATGAGATTTCTAGGTCTTGGACACACTGAAACACAGATTCACCTTTTTCCTTCTTAGAACTTTCTCGACTTCAAAAAGACTCTCCACCCAGCATCCCCAAAGATGACATAGGCCCTTGGGTTATTTATTTTTCTGTGGAGTTATGTAAAAAAAAAAAAGGTACCTACCTAAATCCTCGGTAATTCAAAACGTCAAAATATTTTTTTTTTTGGTTTATTTTTAAAATACAGGTAAACAGCACAATCGTTTCCGCACGCCACTGCTATCTTCAAAGCAAAAAGAGAAGGAGAAGTTATCATAATAAAGCTTTATAAGGTAATTACATTATTTTTATTTATTTTTATTTTTAATCTTATGAGTAAAACCTCAAATTGTAATATTTAATTAATGATGACAATATTAACGACACCCGATCGAAAATCTGAAAAAGAAAAAACCGAAAAAGATACGTTCACTGTTAATCGAAAATCGAACTGTTCGATCTCTAGATTTGGCCGTATCTTTTTCAGATTTTTCTATTTCAGATGTTAGATTGAGTGTCATATAATTAGTTCAAATACTTCTACAGGTTTCCATCTACATAATTTCTCTGTAATTAATAAAATAAATATTTATAAAATATTGAGAAGTTCTGACTTTCACCAAAGTATCTGTATTTATTGCATCGATACAGACTGCAGAATCATTTTATGAAGTGTTAACAATGCCTATGAAAAATGGAATAAAATATTTAGAAAAAAGAAGGAATTGAAAAAAAATTGGTTTGTCACAATTTTTTTTCCTTTTTTTAAATATCTACTAATAAATTACTACCAACATAACAAAACATAATCAGTCAATAAATAATATTCTTGAACTCAGTTACTTTCATTTGTTTAGAACTTTGACCTTGTTTGTTCCTTCCTAAATGAAGTCATTAAAACCACTAAATTAAATAATTATTTTATTCAACTTATTTTCGAATTCTATCCGCTTGATGAAAAATACTACAACAATGCACACCACGCCCATAAAGCTGTCACGTGTCTATTCCTGCCTCCCCCTCCCGCGTGGAGGGAAAAATATTTCAAAAATAGAACGCCGAAAAAACGCATAACTCACTCGCACATAAATCCGGCGAGCGCAATAAAAAGAGATAGAAACAATTGCACGCTAAGGCCGTTAAATTTTGAAATTCGAACATGCCGGATTAATGAATTTTCTTGCCGCCAGAGTATAACTAGCCGTCTCCCTCTATCGCACAATTCCCAGATCGTAAATTTGAAATGGCCGCGCGTGGCCGAGTGCATTATACAACTTGTACACGAATTCACCGATGTTGTGCATCTCATTCTTGCACATAAATCTAAGCGGGAGGTGAGGAGCTTATCGCAGTCAGCTGTTCGCGACAGGCCCGTCTGCAGACGTGCCAGCACACCATAAATTGCGGTAGCCTTTGAGATTTTATGTGCGTCTCTCTTGCGCTCGTAAAGTTAGGACCGGCTCGCGGAGCTTTTATTATATCAGGAATATAATTTTTTTCCGTAAGATCGTAAAGTATGAAACGGTTCATTTAGTTTTTCTACCTGTATTTTTAAACCTGTTTTCAATTCACAGGTGGTTTTAAAACTGTCAACAAAAAATAACATAAAATTTAGAACATTTTTTGTAAAGGTAGGTAAAAAAAGTGAAAAAAAAGTGAGGTACCCACGTAATGATTTTTTGCGAAGTTTCGGTTTTTTAGTGTGATACGACAATGATGTTTTTGTAGCAAAAAATGTTTTTTTTTTCTCAATTGAATATTAAAATTGAAGATTTACAGTTTTCACTTCTCATTTCCAGAAAATCTTCATAAAAAAATTTTAATTTTCTAAAAATAATCAAACCAATGACAATTGGCTACAACACCAATAATGCCATTTTTTAAATATAGCAGCGTTAGCACTCTAGCACACTTAGGATGGGTTGTTTAACAGAATTTGAACAATTCATCAAATTTTAGTGAATATTCGACTTCTATGAAAGCTCTTTTTTTAATGCTGTGTAGTGGGTCTTTTAAGGAAAAGGAATGAGACGAACTTTTGGGAAGGAAAATGGTATGAGGAGTGTGTAGGAATCTGCAGTTATTGTGTCCAGGAGTGACTGACTAATGAGTACATCCCTCCCACTGCGGTACAAGGCGAGCCCAACCGGAGACGTTTAGGTTAGGTCTCCCTCAACCAGTCTCTCCCGATCCGGTCCGCCACGCAGTAGATGGATATTCGCCGCCAAGATCTTGATAAACCTCATGAACTCGGGCACCCTTACTGAATCATCAAACGCAGCGAACCCCCCGGGCAGATCTATGACAGAGATGTAGTTTATCCAATGAATGGTTACCGGGGCGGCGGTAGGTATACCCACAACCGCCTCCCAAATCGTGAAATTTGGAAGGCGGCTATGGGTAAATTGTATGGTGACCAGATAAGTCAGAATGAAACCAACTCAGAACCACCTCAGAAAAGTTATTAAAAGTGAAAAAATATTATAAAAAATTGGTTAAATAGGTTACGTTAGGTTAGGGTTATGGGCTATTTTTAAACTATTTTTTCATTGCTTTTCAACCATCAACCATCCCACGATGAAATAATTACAGAACTTGAGTTAAACTCTCACAGAACTGAAATTTTAACTTTGAATTTTGATAAATTGTTGAAATTTAATGAAACAACCAAACTTTCGAAATCACGAACCGCCCTAAAATTATATCTTAATTTTTAAAAGAGTAGGTACTTATTTTAACTATCGTGGGTTTGGTCGATTCATTTTAATTGCATGTCCCCATGGAAACGGCACTCTATCCATTGTAAAGTACGTTTGAGGTGATTTTGTTAAAAAAATGGCGCTATAAAAATTATCTAAAAACTCATTTTATTGGCATAAAAGAAGTGTTTCGCAAATTGGTAATATCTCATTCGTTCCAGTTCGACTCTTCAAAGCCATAGAGAGAACATTGTTGCGACAAACGTAATACCTGCACTAACCATCAATTAGCCGGGCGAAAATTACTTATCCCTCTCGTATCCACAGCCGGCCGCCTGAAATAAAAGAGAAAATGCCGTGTGTCTCGGTGAGTTGTTGGATTTGTTTTGTTCTAATGCGGGGCGATTCGATGTGGATGTCTCCCTCTGGTGGGGGAGCACTCCTCGCTCCGGCGAAGTCGTAAAGCATCGGGCACATTTTGGTTTACGTTTACGAGAGACGGGCGCGCGTTGTTTAACGGGTGCCCGAACGAAGTCAGTCACGAACCAGGCACCCATCAGTTCGTAGGCGGACACCAATTCGCGACCGAACGCAGAGGTTACCTATACTGACCCCATAACCCGATCCGATCGGCTAATGAACCACCATCACAAACAATAAACCATCCTCACATTTAGCAGCTGTGACAAATCCAAAAAAAATACTTGCAAAAAAAACAAACATTTTGGCAATCAAAAAAATTCATACCGCCACAATTCTACTGGCTAAAAACACTGTTTATATGTCGTAATTGAACATTAACAAAAGTTTAAAACAGAGTTGCAATAAACAATAAAAAGTTTTAAATTTCGAATGTGTTGACATACTATCTCTGCTATTATCTATCTGCTTCTAAATTCTTTTTCTTCTTCTTCTATGACTTTCTAAATTCTAACTACTGTGGCGTTGAAATGTTTACCGCGTAAATTTGACAAGTTGAAAGACTTTCAAAAGCTCCGAAAAGTTCGGATGTTCGAATGTTCCCGAGCTATTCGATAGGTGCCGCCGGCAAGTGAAGGCTGCCTCACGCTGGCCGTTAATCGAAGCCTCGAACAGCTTAAAAGGTAAGTTTAGCGATGAAAAGTTATAGAAAAATTATAGAAAATTGAGAGAATGTTCTAGAATGAATGTGTCATAGCCACGTGCTGTTTGAAGTGACATCCAGCGAGTTTGACAGCTGAAATTGCGCCAAAAATTGACGCTTACCAAATCGATAAAAGCGCTTTTAAATTATGTTTGAATAACTAGTTTCTTCATTTCATTAATTTAAATAGTTACCTACTTTAACATTTTCAGTTTTAAGTGTCTAACCTAACTCATCGAAATTAGGCCTATTACCATAATAACAGAATTAATTAATATCGTTGGTTTAACAGTGGTCTTATTCTCTGATTCACAAGCATTAAAAGTGGACAGGAAGGTAGGTACTCGATTAAAATAATATATAAATACCATGAAATGGTAAATATTTGCCTTTAGGTACAAAGCAAGAATATTTTGGTGTATACCTACCTAAAGACCTACCTACAAATTAAGAACTAAAACATTTTTTTATACGAAGCATGAATTTTTGGATCATGGGTTTTCCAGAGCTAATAATAATAATAATAATTCTTGAGTGATTTGCATAGCGCCGGTTTTGTGAAAAATCATCTCAAGGGCGGTTCACAAACATTAAAATATGACTTTTGCGTGTTGGTAGGTATCTATTTTAAATTATAATTTTTTCAACTCATTATTTTTATAAGTAGATAACACTTCGAAGTGCAATGTTAACATATTATTTAGGATTGGTACCTAACACCTCTTTGAAAAACACTTGTCTTTAGTAGGCATGTTAATACGTGCAGCATTTGTAATATTGTGTTATCTGCGTCCAAAATAATATTTTCCCTAAGCTTGAACTTTCTTATAAATTTTTTGTTTATCTGAAGTGACCTGACAGGTAAGTATGTTTTCTGTTTGTAAATAATTAGCTAAAGCCTATACAAGAAGTCAAATTTGTACAGCGCCCTTGAGGTGATTTTTCACAGAAAAACGGGGCTATACAAATTATTCCATTATTATTATTTTATCTAGGTATTTAGTAAGTAGTTGAAATGCGCATAATTTTTGCAATAACATTTACCTACCTGTAATCTAGCATTACATACACTTTTATTTGATAAAAAAACATGTCAATAATGTTGTCTTCTAAACTAAATAAAATCAACAAAGTTCGTCTGTCCATAAAAATATATTTTTTTTTAAATCTGTTCGAATATTTTTACGTATCCACTGCGGCGGAAGTCAGACCAATAGATTTTTTTTATTCCAATGCTAAACATAACTAGCCTTTGATAATTTTAAATACTCCTTTCTAAGCCTGACATCTTTTAATCGATTATAATCAGTTTCTCACACTGTCATAAAGCTTTGAGTGCTTTATTTACCAATTTAAATACGTGTTTGGCCATCTAATTACCTGGCGGCTTTCTCAATACGGAAAACTAGTTTGGATAAAATGAGATCAAACACAAAATGACTTAATATGCAGGTGTATGTTTAAGAAGTAGGTAGAATCAACCTATCTATCACTTTATCGCAGTTTAGTATTTATGAAAAAAAAAAATTCCACATATCTACCTATTTAAATTCCGGTGAATAGGTACCTATAAGTTTTTTTTTATTTCTGAGTACCTACCTACCTAAGTTTCGAAATGTATTAATTCAAGATATTTAAACTGTTTCTCCTTCCCAAATTACTAATCACGTTGGTAGGTATTATAAGTGTTAGCTTATACCTAAACTAGAAATTGTTTTAAAACATTTGCATGTATACAATGTCTGTTGATACAAAAATAATTAAACAACTAAATCGCTAATCCCTTTTTAATTTTTTTTTTGATTATTCAATAAAACATTTTCCTAAATTTATTAAAATAAAATTTTTGTTTTATTCATTTTAATAAAAAAAACTTATAACCATTTCCCCACAGGGGTGGGCATGAGTTCAAACGCCAATAAATCTATCCTCGTTCCATACACAGATAGATACTTTCCAGTAGGTACCGTTAGAAATTAAAATATATGAAGATTAAATAACATGTGTTCCAAATTGTGTCCTCTGCGTGCGAACCGTACCTAAATTTCTCTAAACAAACAAAACACAGTGTAAATCTCAGGTAAGTATGGTCCTGTATACTTTTTGTCTGTAGTAGCATAGTGTAAACAATAAATATACATTTTTATGCAGCATCACGCTCATTGGTGAAATCATTGTACATATAATTTCGTATCAGTGATCGATGAACCGGTGGATGCAATTTTTAATTTGTTATAATAGTTTGGCTCTTTTGTAGTTGAAAATAGGATTGTAGAAATATATTAAGTTTGTAAAGCGCCCTTGAGGTGATTTTTCACAAAAACGGCGCTACACAAATCATTCAAATATTATTATTACCTATTTAAATTACTTAAGGGGATCCCATAGTCCAGGGAAAAATCGACTTCGGAATTTACGCCCTTTGTGGGAGGAGTTTAAAAATATTTGAGAAAAAGCTTTTAGAATGGTTGAAAAGGGTATTTGAGAATTTTTTTTTACAGGTTGATTTCGTAAAGGCCTAAAAAAACATTAACTCCTTTTTTACACAATGTTTATTGTAATAACAAGGAAATTTAAAATTGATTTCACGGAACCGAGCGACGTGGAGTCAGACGTCTGTTCCCTGCTCCGACCAGGGCGGTTCTGAAAGAAAGTAGGGTGTGGCAAGCCAGTAGTCATTCGGTGAACGACATAAGGGTCACTTTGAAAATCCTAATTCGTCGGCTGCCGGCCGTATTGTAAAATAACAACGCAAAAAATCATATTTTATTTTATTTTGTAAATATCGGGCTTAAATATCAATTTATTTTGCCATTATCATGAAAGAAACTAAATTTGCTACAATAAACAATAAAACCATATCCGAAAAGATGTTTATAAGTAGGAGAGTTTGCACTTGAAAGTGTTTTTTTTATTGACCTATTACTTTTTTTTTTTCTAGGCTTATTAAAAGACTTATAAAAAAAATGACCGATATTTTTAAGGGCCAAGATATGTTCAAAACACAGTATTTAATTGAAGCATCTATAATATTTCTAAGTGATCAAATTTTCAAAACAAAAACACATGATTTTGTGTGATTTTGCATTATTTACTATGGCTTCATCTTAAGCATATTTTTTTTCGGGCCACCCCACAACCTTATTTTTGAATGGTTTATCTATTTTTCGTTTTTAAATAATGCTACGAAATAGTAGTTTCGCGCTTAGATCCCACCAAATCTTTAGTATTTTTTTATCATAATTGTAAAATAGAATGGAACCTAAAGTATTTTAGGAAACAAAAAAAACCATGGTCACCATCCTAAAAGACTTCCTTATCTCCAAAACAATCGGCCAGAATTCACACGATTGCTTACAAATCTTTTAAGCATACACGGGTAGATATTTTAAACAGGTTTTTTTCACATTGCTGCCAGCTTATATTTAAAAATAACTCGCTCCTTGTACTCCGCGTAGGGTAGGTGTTTTAATGAAGACAGCAGCATAATAATTAATAAATCGTTTGCATGAATGCAATGAAGTAATTGACTCCAAAGCACCTCTGGTAACAACCGATCAGAATCTTTTCAATGGAACAACTTCTCCCGGCTGCGTTTCCCATTTTGGGCTGGTCGACTACTCTAATTAAATACTTAAATATTAGCATGATACCCGCATCATACTTGCTTTACAAATAACTAGGTATATATTAAGTCAACCTGTGAAAACTAATGTTTATTTAGCTTGGTACAAATAAATAAGAAATTATAAAGAGATTTTGGAAAAATATTTTAAGTAGTAAGTTTTTCTAATAGGTACTCATAAGTGCGATTAAAGTAAGCTAGTTTAAAATGTTATATTACATTATTTTATAAGTGCATAAATATGTAGATTCAGGATTAAATGTATAAAAAATATGTTACATTTTATTGGATAACCATCTCCTCTACCATGGGTCACCCCAAGTGGTTCGCTACGTTTGGTAACTTAGTAAGGGCGCCCGTGTTCATGGGGTGAGGTTGGTTTCCAATTTGAGAAGCGGGTAGAGGTACGCCGCCCCGGGAACAATGTTTAGCGTAGGTCACCCCGAGTAGTTCGCTACGTTTGATGTCCTAGCAGGGGTGCCCGAGTTCATGTGGTGATGTTTGTTAAGGTCTTTGCAGTGGATGTCCTGAACCCATCACACATTTTTCCTGTCCAGAACTTCCTCTTCTTCCTTTACTTAAAAATAACCCCCACACATCATCCTCTAAGATGACACAGGTCCTGAGTGATGGCACTCCTGTGTGGAGTTAATGAAAAAAAATATAGGTACCTACATATTACCTACATTTCTAATAAACTTTCCATTCCCGACTAATTTTGGTCAAATAAATTTCTTAATTCAGATTAGCTAGTAAGCATAATAAATAATTTGAGATCGTCTTTCGATTTCACAATCATAACAAAAAATTCACCTCTGTTTATAACTTTGACCAGGATAAAAAATGTTAGCCTATAATTGTAATTTAATCCACTGGACACATTACTGCCCAACATGACAGTAACTGTCGCAATAATTAACGCAAATCATTAATAACGCACTTTAGATTTCACGTACCTACCTATCTTGAAATATAATTTTTTTCCCACCTTGCATAAAAAATGCAGTTCTTGTTACTTTACCTACATACTCACCAATGTAGACATGACGGGAAGATTTATTGAAAAATGTTCATTATCTCATTTTAATTGGGTGCAAGGGTGCCGTTATAAATTATATCCAATTTTACGGTCTGACAATTTTCTGATGAAGGGACTGAGCATGCTATGAAATTATTATATTTTATTTTAATTCTTTAGTCAATAACTATATACTTTTCTCTTAAGAAATTTTTGCTCGATGCGCATAAAAGATACTCACTAATAATATAACCATGCATAATAATAATCTAGAGCATTTCGAACAAGGGGAACTGGTGAAATCTTATGCACGTTTTTGGACATACTAACCATGGAGCACATCACAAGATCAAAGGAAATCTTCTACAAGCGTTATAAACATCTGAGTTAGTTTTAATAGCATCTGATAAAATCGGATAGAGCACGTTCTACATAATATTTTATACGAGAGTCAAATATGACATGGATCATTATAATATCAAGGACGATACAGGTAGATAAGAAACATTAACTTTTCTAGCGTAGACTTTCAAAATATTTCAACATTTAAAATCTTATATTCTTCTGTTCGAAGTCGAGTCTAATATAATTCTTCATTTGGTCCCCTCACTTAAAAATCCACTCCGATTCCATTGAAAACATACCGCATTCATTCCTAAGTTATTATAAATTCGGTCTATTTATAGAAATAATAAATTACAACCACTTGTTAAATTTATTAAATCTCTCAGATTTCCAAATTGATTTTTCTTTTAAAAATTGTTAATGGTATTATAGGCGTGATTTATTAAGCCTAATTTCCTTCCACTTACCAACCAGAAGTAATCGATCTAAAATTAATTTTAATTGCGAGAAAAATATCACGACTGAGTCATTTCGATACTCTCCTGTACCTAGATTGCTTGAAGTTAGTAATATTTTCTCGGAAGTAGTAGACGTGTTCAACTGCATGGAATGTAGTTATAATAAGGCTATAATAACATACCTCAATAAAAATAATTAATCCGATCCAATTCAGTTCATTTTTATTCTTTAAAAAAAATACAAAATTTAACATTTTTAATTCGTTTTTAAAATACTTTTGTAACAGTATTACATTGAACATAAGTGGTAGAAACAAACTATATGAGCATTAATAGAGCTTGCATTTTAAAGGCAACTTCACTAATGCTAAATATGTCGATATCTGAATTAATTTTGTTCAACAGCAAGATTGCTCTCCCGACCGGCACGACTATTGGCAAGTTAGTCCTACAGGCTGGCATATAGAACAGTCCATCCAGTCGGTGGCGAAGATAACCATCGGGAACATAGAAATGAATGCTCTCCGTGATAGCTGAGTTTTCAAACCATCCGAGAATCAATGTAAAGAAATGCGTAGCAATGTGTACATCCCTTCTGACCCGTAGATGGTTCACCCGAGCATACCCAAAAGAAAGTCAGTAGGATAGAGCCACGGGTAATACCCATACTCCCATCTCAGAAATTTCTTCTGAACTCTCTCTATCATGAGGGAATATATTACTTTGTGCGGGCTCCAAACTACCGACACTTTTTCAAGTCTACGCCTTACTAATGAATTGTTTAGTATTATGAAAACCCGGTGTCTCTAAAATTCCTTGCAGTACGCAGAACAAAGCCCAGTATTCTCAATGACGTGCTACGAGCCACCCGAATATGAGTATGAAATGTCAGCCTACCATGAAAAATGATTTCTAGATCCTTCATGGTGGAGACACATTTTAGATTTCGGGCGTCCATCGTATACCGGTAATATCACGTATGATACGCCCTAGAGAATGGCAAAATTAAACATTTAGATACATTGAACTCAATCCGATTCCTTTTACTACAGTCAATAATTCTATCAATATCTGACTGGAGTCGATTTAGTCTTTTAAGGTTAGTATTTCTTAGAATAGTTTTAGGTCGTCAGCAAAAATAAGAAACCAGAATGTGCAGAATAACTTCTGTAATATCAATAATATATACGGAGAAAAGCAGTGGGCCTAAATTAGAACCCTGGGGTACTCCTGGTCGTACGAAACATAGAATATACTGGAATAGTCCACGAAACACAAACTGTTTCCTGTCTGATAGCTAAGATAGCCAGCAAAACAAATATTAGCATAACAGGTACTATTCTCCTGCATGAATTGTATAAATTTAAATAGTCAATTTTATTTTATGATTACTGTTCCAAAAAATTATTATGTATATCACAAATGACATTATTAAAAGCCCTAAGAGGCGTTTACTGCAAATAAATAAATACATAAAACAACAATAACAAAACATTTCAACACTTCATCAATCATCGATCATCATATACCTAATACTTACATATATACTGTATATGTAACAGTTAGGTATCGGTCAATTATAAAATTTGTGAACTAATTACAGATGTTATTCGATTGTTATTTTATCTATTTTTATTGTCTACACACCAGAAAGTCTAAAACGATGAAGTCTGTTTAGGGATATGGGGGGATAATTCAAGCATTCTTTCTATCAGTATGAATTGTACTGTGGAAAACCATTATCAAACCATATCATGTCCAGAGAAATGAAAAATTTCTCTAATAGCCATAAGGCGAGCGTGGTTTAAATATACCGACTAACACAATGTCTGAGGGAAAGAGTTTGTGTAGAAACTTGAAGACAAGGAAGGATGTGACCACACTGTTCACCCATCAACTACTCATAATCAGTAGCGTGAATGCGAATATATCAAAATGGATTGGACATATAGGTATACCAAGTGGGAGTACACAAGGCCGCCTCTTAGGCATTTAGACAAACTAAAACAGTGATTCTTGGACAATATCCTAGCTGACCTACAGAGGCTAGAAGAGAAGTAGCAAAATATGTATAACGATTCTTTGGAATGGGCGACGGGCATTCAATTTAGAGACCTTCAAAATTTGTACAGACTGAGGCGTCCTTTCAACACCAAAAGCTCGTAACTTTTTTTGTTATTTTTGATAAATAATTTTCTAGTTTAATGCATCAACAACATATTTATCAATCCACATAATAGTTATCAGATCGTGACCTATCTAAAAATATTATTTTATCAGTGAGTGTGGTTAGAATCTTCGAACTACCCTGCTCGTTAATTCAACAAAAGGACACTGAATATTTTTTTGTCATTTTCTTGTATTATTTTCTCGTGTTTTTTTGCCAGTGGCGTCACAAATAAATTTCACAGTGGGCGTCGAGTCTACCCGTCACCATTAATCCCGCGCCCAAGGACGGCGATCCGACGGTTGTGCCCCATTTTGTGCCCAAATACAAAAGGCACAGAGCCCCGCAATGGAGGGGGTGTTATTTACAGAAATCCGTGTAGCAAGGCTGAAAAAAAATAATGTTTTCAAAGTCGACGAAAGTATAGGTGGCAAGGTGTATTTTCTCGCTTTGTAGCTGGGTTCGTAGAATATATTTGATAATGTTAGATTATTACCTATTACATAAATGTGGTACCTTAATCGAGAAAAATAACACTTGGAGGTTCGCCTATTTAAAGTAACACTGGAGTTTGCCTATTTTCAACACAATAAAATGTATTGCTGGAAAGCATCGGCACTTAAAATAGCAGATATTGAACAAATAAAGATTTCTAAATTTGAAAAAAAAAAGAATGTATTGTTATCTCTAGTCAAAAGACATCTATACTAATATTATAAATCCAAAACTGAGTGTGTTTTTTGTTATGCTTTCACGCATAGAACAATAAAAAATAAAAAAATTCTTTCAACAATAAGAAAACTAAATTATAAGCGAGTACCACAGGCTGTATATAATGGTAAGCTCTGGCGTTATGAAATTATAAATATTATATTATTCATACGATTTATATCTCTAAGGAAAGCAAGTTATTGCTAAGCAAAACAAATCGTTGCCGTGGACGCGACATTGACATATTTCTGTGAAATTTTATAGGGAGAAACAATTTCTTTACTATATAGTATAGCAAAGCATGCTAGGTACCAGCTAGTAAATTATAAGACAAATTTAATCTTAGATCAAGTTGCTTTTCATTCCAATATATAATTCTAACGGAAACCTTCAATCGACAAACTCCTAAACATTATTTTTTGCAGAATACTCCGCTGTTAGAGAGCCTTAGCCTACAGGAGCATAAATTGACTTTTGGTAAGTTGTCTCTCAAATGGACAGAATATAAGGCAAAAGTGCATATACACTAATACTGCAGTAGACCGTTGCCGGTAGAGTTTGCTAGGAAATACCTCTCCGTGGGATTTAACCGTGGGTGATGTAAACTACATTAAATCACACTTACCAATTATCAATATGAGACCTCGTGGATAAGGAACACAATAGATGACCTATAAACCCACTCGACAAAGATCACATCAATTTAAAAGAAAGTCACCTTTCATTAAAGCTGTAATAACCGTTCTTAATGAATATTCTAAATATTCCAACTCTAGAAAACAGACGAAAAATAAACGACCTAACCTTTTTATTAAAATTATTAAATTCTAAATTCAATTGTTTTGAACTTCTGCAATTAATTAATCTTCATGTACATACACAAACGACTAGACAAATATTAACATTTTATATACATACATCTCATTCCAACTATAGTTTGCATTCTCCAATACAGCGTTTACATAGTCTTGGCAACAAATATTTAAACAATATGGATGTTTTTGATAATAATTTGAATTTTTCAAACTTCAAACGGTGTATGTGCCAACTATTTTTTCCTACTTCATAAACTATCTTAATCTCTATTTTTACTAACTTATATTCTATGTTATCTACTTTGTGTCAACTCTTATATTTTATGTTACTTATATTTTGTTTCTTGAACTTTATGTTATCTCCTATATTTTGTCAAAAACATGTACTGCACTATATGTAAAAGCCCTATGGGCGTTTAAATAAATAAATAAATTGAGTTCAGTGAAAGAAATATTTTTTAAAGATCACCTGTTTGTAAAATAATTAGAAGAGGGCCCACAATAGAGCCCTGCGGAAAACCGCAGAATTGTGAGAATGAATTTGTGACAAACCAAATGATGTCGTTAAGTATATCTAATTATAGTTAATTCAAAATCTCTACTTTTTAATATTAAATTTCAAACATATTTTGTCGCTTTCACTTCAATTATAAAAACGACAACATCACGTAGAATCAAAAGAATTAACCAAATACTGCAAATACTAAAAAAAAACAAAGCAATGATAAATTTGTTATCATCCATTGAACTTGATAGATATCGCGTGAAATCTGTGAATCGTCGCACGTGAATAACGCCTTCTAACGGGCCGTTATCCGTTGGAACACTTTCGATTACAACAGTTTAACGGCCGTTAAGGGTGTCCTTGGAGGCATGGGCCCGTGACGTCACAGCCATAAGTCCAGGCACCAACTGCAGCAATTATCGCGCATGCTATAAATTCAGAGCCGGCCGCCAGCGAGAGAGTGCCATTTGGTACCTACTGCCAGTGCAACGGAACTTCGGAACTGTTCATAGATTGTTTGCATTTTGAGTGAGGCTGCTCGGTTGGCTGTAACTAAAAAGCGTAAACAAAGAATAGTCTGTGTTCTGTGAAATGTGATCGAGTTTACGCAAAAAAGTATTATTAGTATGTATTCATTAGCTCTAACTATTGTATTTTTAGTATTGTAAGAGACCTCAAACTTATGGGTTGAAAATTTTATACTTATTTTATATGTATTTAAAAATGATTAGTAATACCCGCGTTTAACAAGATTTTAAGTTTGCTTAATATTTCTTTCATCTTTCAAGTACCTTATCTAAAGTTTTGCCTCGTTACCCACCTATTTTTTTGAGTGGATTGGTACAACTAAATTATTTTCTTTGGCACTTAAATCTCAAATTTAGGATTCCAAGGTTATACCGACATTAGGAAAAATTGTAACATTGCATAAGCCATACTATATATACCATATTTGACATTACATGTCAATTTAGGAGGCGGGATTGGGTATTGCCTCCCCGGGAAACAATTAGTGGATAATCAACAACCCTGCTGTAGGTCACCCCAAATGGTTCTCAACCTTTGGTGACTTACCCGGGGTGATCGGTTTCAAGGGGGTAAGGTTTGTCTAGGTCTTGGCTTTTGCCCACTGTTTGCGGGAGACCTTTGACTTCTCCAACCGGAGTCTCTAGACTCATCGCCTTGCACCGCAGTGGGAGGAATGGATTTATACGTTCGTCACTCCTGATTAACACACGGACACCCATATTCCTACCCACCGCCTTACCTTTCCAGAACTTCTTTTCTTTCTTTTACCTAACAAGACCCTCCACACAGCACCTCCCCCAAATATGACATAGGCCCTGAGGGATTTTTTAAAAGATAACATCAAAAAAAGTTACCTACCTTTTTTACCTTATCACAAATTAATCAAATTAGAAAATGGTTAGCACAGTTATATCACACTACAGATAACAATATACCTATTACAATGACTCGTGTACTTACGGGTACCTAAAACCATGTATCTATGTATTTTTATTCTTCATGTGTACAGTGAACGAGGTTTTCGAACTCTTCACTTGCAATGAAGGTAATCACTCAAGATAAAATTATCATGGTAAATTAATAAATCACATGATAAGAGGACTGCAACGAGATACTTCAGCCAAAATTATTATGTATTTGCACTTGACCTAAGCAATTGTTTTCGCAACTATATATCTTCCTCCACCCAATCTGCTACTCATGTAACTGTCCCCATCTGACAGTGTATGACCAATTTACCTAAGTGTGACAAAAACAACAATACATTTTGGTGCAATAAGTCTATTAAAGTAGCCCATGCAATGATAAACTCCTATGGTGATCTCTCACTTAATTTAATATCGATCAGTTAAGAAATTTCAGCAGTGACCAGCTGGCAAACCCTCGGCGGTATACGTTCCATGTATGATTGTGTATGATTGTGCAGTGAATACAACCGGTATCCCTCAAGGCCGTAAGAGCCATTTTTATCAACAGGAATATCAGAAGACAAAGGGTCAGCCTTTACCAACTCCTACCCAATCTTCACCAACTCCTTTAATTCTGTCAACTTGAAACGCATTTAAAATTTTTATTTTAACATTTATGATTAAAAACTCAAATTGTAATATTTAATTAAATGAAGACACTATGAGCAAAACTCAATAAAAAAATCTGGAAGCAGAAAAATCACAAAAAGATATTGGCACCTCTGAGACTCGAACCCAGGACCTCTCTCTTTCCGGGGGAGGGCGCTGACCACTGCGCCAAGGTGTCGATATCAAATTCGGTCACTTTTAACTGTATCATACTTCGACTAAGAACCATCCATATTATCTTCATAGATAATATAGTTAAAAGTGACCGATTTGATATCGACACCTTGGCGCAGTGGTCAGCGCGCTCCCCCGGAAAGAGAGAGGTCCTGGGTTCGAGTCCCAGAGGTGCCAATATCTTTTTCTGATTTTTCTGTTTCCAGATTTTTTATTGAGTTTCGCTCATTGTGTCATTGCTAGTGTATTTAAAATTATTGATTACAGCCCTCTAATTGATTCGTAGAATATATACGACTACAGTAACAATTTTAGAAATTAAAAAATCAACAAGGCTTTTGACCTTTGACAAGATCAGGAGCTAATGGAGCTGTAACGGATATGGTGCGTAATAAATAAAACAATTAGGTTGGCACAATGGCCCAGGGAAGCGGGACGAGGCGCAATAAATTCCCCCGCAATCGGCGGTCGTCCGCGGATCGAAAGCGCATACAAAAATGCATTACTCTTCCCAAACACGGCCGATAGAGATGTTGTGAATGGCAGAGCAAACTCTACTCTTTTGTAGCGCTGTGAATGAAAGATGAATCGTAAAGTATGGCTGGACCATTTAGATTGATAAATACCCATCGATGAGTTACTCCATGATCCATGAGTGAATGTGATAAGACTTAATAAAATCTATTCGATTTTATTCAGCCAATGATGGAGAAGACTTTTTGTAAACTGCAGTCACGTCTTCGAGGAAGATCTAAAACCTAGTTCTTCCTTTTACGGAAAAAAATAATTATGTTACCGTAGGTAGATAGATCTTTGTAAAATCGCTAATAGTCTGAATTCCCGATAAATTTTGTACATAAAAATAGCTATTAAAATTAGAGTATTTACATATTTTTTATTAGCCATAAAAATATGCATGTATTACAAACAAATTTTATACAATAATTAATTACACAATAGATGTATTTGATGTACCCCATAAATAAGCAGCGCGGGGGGGGGGGGGTGTTATCGTATTGGTTTTATTTGACATGATTCAGTTCAAGTTTTCAGTATAATTTTTAAGGTGAGTTTTAAATTCTTTTATATTAGTATCCATGTTTCTAATTTTTTCTGGTAATGAATTAAAAAAATTTACTCTGAGATATTTATGATTTATCTGTCCTATTGTTTTTTTTTTACATTTTGGAGTAGAAAGTATTGAGGTTTGTCTAAGATTTCTGCCATTTTTAAAGGGTGCAACTTTATTTTGAAGATTATCTTTATAAATTTGTAATGTTGCGTGGTAGAAATATAATTCATTTAATTTTCTGACCTTAAATTCAATGTTACGTATGAAGGAGACTTTATTCTTTATTGCACGTCACAATTAAAAGCAAATCCGAGTTCTTGTAATTCAATGTTCAAATTTGGAAGGAGACGTACATCAATGCCCGGGAACTATTTATTGGATAACCAACACCTCTTCCATAGGTCATTCACAGTGGTTCGCTACTTTTGGTGACTTAGCAGAATGCCCGTGTTCATGGGTTGGAGTTTTTCTAGGTTTTGGCGTCGAATGATTTGTACACACTTAATCCCAGATTCCTACCCACCTCTCATATCTTTTTTTTTTCCAGAACTTCCTATCCTTCTTTCCTTAAAAAGAACCTCCACACGGCATACCCAAAGATGACAAACACCCTGATGGAAATTATTTTGCCCAGGACCTCTTGTATGGAGTTAGTGTAATAAAAAATTAACCAAAGTTACAGACAGACACACAACTGAAAATAGAATTTTGATTCATGTCGAATTTATTTACTTTTTCATTTCACAAAAGAAAATAAAACTTATAATATAGTTATCTAGGTAAGAACCTACGTAAGAATTCAATTTAAAAAAAAAATTTTTTTTCGAATATTGGTATCTACCTATCTATCAATAATTAATTAATACTGTTTGTGTATACAATTTTTACTTTCCTAGTTTGAAAATATTACTTAGTTGTTAGATTGTCTCATTGGCAATCAAATGATCCAAATAATCAAAATAATCAGTAATCATACAAAATGAATCGTTGTGTTTCATCATTATTTTAAAATTGCAGTATTTTTCGAGTTACAATTCAATAAGGGCGCCAAATATTTAACACCTTTACATTGCGTTACAGTTTAAACAAAGGCAATAACTTAATCAATATCACCGTGCAATTGTCAAATGCAACGCATCGCAATGCATTCTCTATCTCTTTTGTTCTCGATGTCCCACCTCTGATATCAAAATGCAGGACATAAAGGTATACAATAGGGTTGCCCAAATTAAAATTACGAAGTCGCAATCGATAATAGGTTTGCAAAAAAGCCATAATGTGTTTTTCTGCAGATGACGTAAAAGCGTATATTTTTTTTTATTCTTTATCTGATCTTAGTACTTAGGTAGGTTCTTAGGAGAAACGGCGGCCATTTTCATACGAAAATAAATATTAATTTTTGGCAAAAATACTTGACTAAACTGAATACCTAGCTATTTTTTTAATTTTTTTTAAAAACAACTTTCTTTTTATAACTTTCGTGGGTTATTCCCATCAATTGCGACCATTATCTTTTTCCATTTTTCTGTGTCTTGTTCTCCTTCATATTTTCATTTAGATTATTGGAGTTATCTTCTTCTTCAATAAGTTTTTATTTAATCAAAATATGAAACAAATATGTAGCACAGACATGTGCTACTTTATTTATTTGTATTTTAAATTATGAAATATACGCAATCAACGAAATCGATTTTCTATGACTAAAGGTACCTTGACAATTATTTAAACTTAATCATAATTTTTTTTTTTAATTATTTAACTCTCTCTAGTATGTAAATAAATGAGATAAAAATGGAATAAAAAAGTTAAAATGATCAAAAAACTTTTGTTGGGCTCAAATTTAAATCATAAATGACCGATTTACGTTAGAATACAAATGTGTTGTATCTACCTATACAAATTTTATTGCCTAAAAACAGCTTTTCTATATATTTTTTTTAATTTCACATTTTATTGTCTTTAAAAAGTAGGTTGGGCAAGATAATTTTTTAACAATTACCATTAATTCATAAAAAATGTCGGAATTGTCTCTAAAATCATGAACAATTGATTTCTGGCCTATATTTTATAATACAAAACATAAAAAATATATTAGCGCATATCCGAATTAGATATTTCCTACACCTTTTGATTAAAAATTAATTATTCAGTTTGGTTTTTTTTGGCCTCAAGTAATCTAAATTTATGTTTTGTTTGAAAAAGGTTTCACAGCCGTTCCCGTGCCATTTTTTTTTTCAAAACAATTGTCGGATTAACAAATGATCATCAACAGATCATGCTTCTCACAGATCAATATAAAGAGCAAATAAATAAACATTCGATTTTTTTTTTCGATTGATAGGTATGTATGTTGAAAGGATGTAAAGATTATTTTGAAAATTATGTTACTTAACAATGAAATATTACGTATAAGTACCTATACCTGTATACCTACCCAAGTTTTTAGTTGTTCACATTTCACTATTTACAAGTTCAGTGATATTAAGTTCATGAGTTTCTAAAATGGATTTTTTATTTTGGTCATTGACTAATTAACCTGGAAATGTATTTCTTTTTATAACTTTCGTGGGTTATTCCCATCAATTGCGACCATTATCTTTTTCCATTTTTCTGTGTCTTGTTCTCCTTCATATTTTCATTTAGATTATTGGAGTTATCTTCTTCTTCAATAAGTTTTTATTTAATCAAAATATGAAACAAATATGTAGCACAGACATGTGCTACTTTATTTATTTGTATTTTAAATTATGAAATATACGCAATCAACGAAATCGATTTTCTATGACTAAAGGTACCTTGACAATTATTTAAACTTAATCATAATTTTTTTTTTTAATTATTTAACTCTCTCTAGTATGTAAATAAATGAGATAAAAATGGAATAAAAAAGTTAAAATGATCAAAAAACTTTTGTTGGGCTCAAATTTAAATCATAAATGACCGATTTACGTTAGAATACAAATGTGTTGTATCTACCTATACAAATTTTATTGCCTAAAAACAGCTTTTCTATATATTTTTTTTAATTTCACATTTTATTGTCTTTAAAAAGTAGGTTGGGCAAGATAATTTTTTAACAATTACCATTAATTCATAAAAAATGTCGGAATTGTCTCTAAAATCATGAACAATTGATTTCTGGCCTATATTTTATAATACAAAACATAAAAAATATATTAGCGCATATCCGAATTAGATATTTCCTACACCTTTTGATTAAAAATTAATTATTCAGTTTGGTTTTTTTTGGCCTCAAGTAATCTAAATTTATGTTTTGTTTGAAAAAGGTTTCACAGCCGTTCCCGTGCCATTTTTTTTTTCAAAACAATTGTCGGATTAACAAATGATCATCAACAGATCATGCTTCTCACAGATCAATATAAAGAGCAAATAAATAAACATTCGATATTTTTTTTCGATTGATAGGTATGTATGTTGAAAGGATGTAAAGATTATTTTGAAAATTATGTTACTTAACAATGAAATATTACGTATAAGTACCTATACCTGTATACCTACCCAAGTTTTTAGTTGTTCACATTTCACTATTTACAAGTTCAGTGATATTAAGTTCATGAGTTTCTAAAATGGATTTTTTATTTTGGTCATTGACTAATTAACCTGGAAATGTATTTCTTCAAAAGATATACTTTTTAAGACGCACGCTGCGGGTTTTCGACAGGAGGGGATGCGACATAATTTCTTCACTATTAAAACAAAATAACACACTAAATTACATATTCTTTTGAGCTCGGGTTGGCAATTTTGGTTCAGACGGTTTTTAAAGTTGAACAAAAAAACTGACTGCAGAAGGTAACTTGTATATTTAACTTAATGGAACAAAAAATGAAATAAAGAAATTGCAACACGTTTTTTGCAAACATAAAAAACGACAACAATACAGTTTGCCATTTCTTCGTACACTCTACCAGCCCTGTTTGGCATTCCTCAGGCGGGATGTGAATGGGGGAAGTGAACCAAGGTCGGCTGGACCCACGCCATTGGGCCATGGTTCTTGGTCTTGGTCACTGGGACTTAGTTCATGGATACACCCGGTGTAATTATTAGATGTAACATCTGGTGCAAGACTCGGCTTTCAAATTAAATAAATTGCTGAATCTTGCTGCTAGCTGACTCGTAATCAAAAATACTAATTTCGTTTGAGATATATACCTACAATTAGGGGTATTATCGCAATACACAGGTAATTTTTAGGCAGCATCGCGTTCATTGGTCGAGACATTGTACATATATTTTCATACCAGTGATCGATGAACGGGTGGATGCAATTTTTAGCCGTAAGTTGTTTTTAATTTGTCTAGTTTGTAGTTTTTCTAGATTTTAGAAATATATTGTAAGTTTGTACAGCGCCCTTGAGGTGATTTTTTTTACAAAAACGGCACTATATAAATCATCCAAATATTATTATTATTAATATTTTTATACATTTGAAATGTGTTTTTCTTTTATTTAAATTTCTTGGGGTTAAAAGTAAAGTCAGATTTCGTGATTTTGTCTGTAGGTACTTTTAGCTAACATGCAAAAATCAATTCTACAATATTATGTAATCCCATTTTTTTTTATTACAAGAGCTCCAAACAGGAGGCCCTGAGGAAAATAATTTCCCACAGGGCCTCTATCATCTTTGGGGATGCTGTGTGGAGGGTTTTTTAAGGAAAGGAAGGGGAAGAGAGTTCTGGGAAGGAAAAGGATTTAAGGGGTGGGTAGAAATCTGGGGTTCAGTGTGTCCTGGTCATCCACCTCCAAGACCTAGACAAACCTCACCCCATGAACCCGGTCACCCCTGCTAAATCACCAAACGTAGCGAACCACTTGGGGTGACCTATGGTACCTACCTATCCCTTGTACTAGTTTAGAAAACGACGTTTTTAGTTACATATCTAACTTTATGTGGTCCAGCAGCTGAAAGATCCGTTGTGACCTCTCTTTCTGCAACATGTTTGTGAGAAAGAAAGAGAATTTAGAATGGAGCTATCAGCGGATGAAGATACAAGCTTTTGAACTGTTGATTATTTGTATATCCACGTATCTTCAAAATATCCGAAACAAATAGGATTACTAATTTAAAGGTCATCTTCAGTCATTATCAAAATGCGCAGAAATATGCACAAAACACCAATAGGTAAGATGATCTCACCAAGGGAAATAAAAAAATAATTTAAGACTTCTTTTTAATGTGAATGCTGAACTAGAATCTCAACTGTCTAACATCTAGCCTAACCTAGCATAACCTACCCCAGCCGTCTGGAGCAAGTTAAGTGAGACTATAGCATGGTAGTGCAGAGGAGAAGAAATGGAGAAGATGGAGGTGGGGAAGTACCTGGCTACTCAAATTTCGGTCACCAAACACGGAAAAAAGCCATTTCGAGCAACGTTTAAATTCAAATGGTGGTTTTACACCAGAGCACACATGACAGTATCTTCGACTTTGGAACGTGGTGCAAGAACACTATATATTATTTTTCATTAAAAAATTGTAAAATAACACAAATCAATTAAATAAAATTTACGTGTGCATGCCGGAATTTGAATCTGCTATCTCTGGATCGAAAGCCTTACACCTTGTGACCACAGAGGCCTTTTGGAAGACTTAGAAGAAGGCGCTGTACAAATTAATAGAAGGTTCTTGCTAAGCATTATATTATGTACCTACAGACACAGAAACATACTTACCTGACACAACACTTCAAATTAACGCGTTAGGTAGATTAGAAAGTTTTAGTTTGGGAAGATATGATGTGGAACGCACAGGACACAATATAAAAAATACTGCATAATGATATTGATATTGCAATTGCTGTTTAATCCTTCTTTATTATTGATGGTATATCGAACTTGTTATGCAAACTATATAAAACATCGCGTTTGATATCACAACAATGTCATCAAATTTACTAACGATAGTTAGTGTTTTCAATTTGTTGTTTTGGATTATTACAATGGATAAATGTGAAATGAACACGCGCAATGCAAACTAATTTACTAGAATAGCTTCTTGTAGATTGTCTTGGTCAATGAATATCTATGTAAACACTTCTTAATCCATATCCTTAGAGAGTCCGGAACCAGATATACCACGTTCAGCCCATTAAACAAACTATAATAGGTACCGACTTCCTCTTTAAGGACCTCGTTTGGTGGTGTTGAAGTTTTGTAAAAGAAACCACCTCACACATTAAAATTTTGGCAAGAGCTGGCTTTGTATGCTAAACAATCATCCTTTTATTTAATTCAGATATAGAACATGTGCACATGTGACAATAATAATATTTATAAAGTCAGTTTGCCTAAATTGTAACCACCGTCATTAATTTTTGAGTTATCATGCCGTATTGCGCTTCCTTCTTCAATAGGCAAAATTTCAGAGAGCATTACTGTGTCTCTTATCAGGGATGATGTGTAGTATGTAGATTGCGGTAAAGTGTGTGTTTATGTAATGTGTAGAATTCATACCGTGTTGCGCGCGTTAATCCTCTTGGAGCCGGTATTTCAGTAGAATAGTTTGTGAAATTAATGTGGTTTTCGGTGTTTAGTTTTGGTGTATTTTTGTTATTGCTCGTGGAAACCATTGCTAGTGTCAATACTCAGATTACGTGAAAAAGCTCTTATATAAATCTTCAAAATTTTTGGGTAATCCATGTTCCTTTGGACGTTTATTCCTCCGACGGTTGATTCCTCTAGATTGGTGTCTTCTCCTAAACAGGATTTAAAAATCAGGTAAAATTGACTTGAGACTCAATCTCTCCTGTCAAAATTGGAGCAAACATTTTTGATTTGATTTATTTTATTGAAAGAGTTGTTTGGCGGTCAGTCCTCTCAGACAACCCCTGCGGGGAAACGGCGTGATGGTTAATTAGTTAATTAGAAAGAGTTAATATTTTTAAGTTCCTGTGAGTTTTTGATGTAAATCTTTTGAATATACAATATTTCTTACTAAATGAAGACAATATTAGCCTGGGCCACAGCTCTACCAACTGAGCTAAGGTGTCTATCCGATTCGGTCATTTTTAACTGTTGGTATCGTGGTATCGTACTTCGACTAAGAACTACCAACATTATCTTCATTTTCTTAATGCATATTTAATTGGGTGACCGGACAACTCGGAATGAAACTAACTCAGAACCATCTCAGATAAGTCATTTAGAGTGATAAAAAAATCAATAAAAAATTGGTTAAATAGGTTATGTTAGGTTAGGGTTATCGGCTAATTTAATTAAAAAAAATTCATAGCTTTTAATGACTTTTCAAGGAGGTGTTGAGTTGACTCTATTCTCAGTTGACATGGAACCATTTAATTAGCTGCCATCTTTATGTATGATTGCAAGATTCAAACCCGAACAAAATGCTATCTAGATAGATAGTGTATGTGTTATATTCAATCCTCGAAGCTCCGGCGCTCCTAGTTTTGACTAGGCAATCCTCAGGTCTGACTTGAAGTCTTAGTCAAAGCCGAGGAAGTCAGACCTGAGGATTGACTAGTCAAACCTAGAAGCGCCGGAGCTTCGAGAATTGACTGTAACATATGGATACATTTTTTATCCATTTTATCTTTAATATTCGACACCTATTGACTTTTCTGCAAGTCTATGATGAATATTCAAATATTATATTTCGTTTCCACTTTTGCATGCGTATTATTCTAGGATAACTATATTATTTATAAATTACGTTTCTATTACCCAAGTTTCTAATGAACGCAACAGAGGAACTAATATTTTTCTTTTGAATGTGTCAGTGAATACATACACAATTTTAACATGAGCTCATAAAAAATTCGATACGTTAATTTGGGTTGGGTATTTATTATGTTTATAGAAATGATAACACAACAATGCTTTTCTATAATTTATACCGTTGTATAATTTTAAGTCAAGTGATCAATTAGTAATATTGCTTCTTGATATTCTAATAAGCTCGTAGATACCTAATTCTATTTGTCGATAGATGTCTAAATTGTAAAGGTGGTTTTACTTGGGCAATAATTTTAAACCTGCATTTTATTATTATTAACCGCTTTGAAGATTAAATTATGTAAAGCAAGATTTATCGAACGAGTTATAAAACGATTATGATGTAATTATTATTTCATATATTTAATGAATTAATTTGAGTAGTAACTAAGCGTGAATTATCGATCGTAAAAAAATTGTAATTTAGTATACTGCAACATTTGATTTTCGTCGAATTCGTTTCGCTCATAGTGCTTCTTTAGATTTAAGCAAAAACTGAAATGATAAATTAAAGAAGAAAGTAATAACAAGAGTTCTTTTTGCTCACAATATGTAGTAACTTCCATTTTGAATTTAAAAAAATCGGAATGACTAAATCAGTAGGTTTTTACTTTTAGAATAGTAGGCACATTTTTGTTGCTGCAAGTTGTGTATTGTGTTCCAGTGACGTTATTTCCAAATGAAGACACTCCACTACAACAGAGTTTCTAATATATAATATGTATGTCTGAATTGTGTCCCGTATTTCGCTCTTACGATTTATATTTTACAAACGAGTGGGTTATTTGTGCTTTCTAGTAGGAACACGTGTATTTGTATGAGCTATGTAACATCTAGTCTATGTAGCAGAATCCGTATGTAGGTTATAGTATTCGCCCCCCGCTGAAGACAGTTTATCACCCTCTTGCCCCGCAGCGATAATAACAGTGGCGTAATTACTCCGACGCCCCCGGGGCAGGCGTCGCGCGTCGGGACGCCTAAACCCGCACGCTGAGCACGCCGCGCACAGTTGCTACTTGATACAAGCTACTGACTGGCTGTGTGACATTTTACTAAACTAATATGCTCGGCTGGAAAAGTTATTTATTATTGTCGACAGCATCATATTTTGTCGGCGATGGATGAGATCATTTTTGCTTCCGGATTAAATATTGCCGCCAAGTAGAAGTGGGCGTATCAATTTATTTTCAAAATTAACGAAAAACGTTATAATTTGTTTTTCAATAATGAAAAAAATTTGAAAGAAACGTTTGTAGCAACGGTCATAGACTGAGTTTCAGGAGAAAGCAGAAAAAAGAGAAGAAAGATTTCAATTGCTTACAGCGCGACAAGAACGCATAGCAGATTAGTAAAGTGATGCGTTCTTTTTCTTTTCTTTTTTTTTAATTTCGCGTCAAACTCTCGAAAGAATTGTGCTCTTTTGGTTGCTTTTATAGTACCCACAGCAAAGCATTTAATTCGAGTGAGGAAGATGCATGAAAATAATTAAATAAATATAAACAGTTTTACTTTATTTTTCTCACCTCTGGCTCTATTATCTTTGGCTGCCAAGAAGGTAATGATATTAATAGAAAATGATGTAGGAATAATGAGAAAGTAGGAATTATCAAATGAAATCAACTTGTTCTGATGGATTTTCACTTACAGTATGAATGTTTAATGCACTCTCAGCAACATGTTGTGGTTTACATAAATATATCAACACGATCTAGATTGACATTAAGAGCATTTTTCTATGAATATCGATGAATCCATTCAACGTAGAAGGTACATATTTACTTACCGTGTAACGTATCTAAGACCATTTTTGTTATTTTTTTGATTTAATATTATGCATAATATTTTGATTTAAATAATCTAAAATTTTTGCGCCGTATTTATTCCCTTCAAATTTAGCATTCAATGTTACAACGCCAAGAATGTTTTGTTTAAAGTGCGAACACCAGAAAGGGCATTATATACAAAATCCTATTATTGCAGCGTCTAGTAAAACTGCTTAAAAATTAATAGGTATATTTGCAAGATAAAAAAAACCTAACCATTCGTATTACAAAGTAATTAAACTATTTCAAAGAAAAGCCTTGTTCTCATTTCTTTTCCAAATATTCAGTACATTTTCTGTTAGACCTAAGCAATTTTAAATAATGTTGGTTTTTAGGTTAATATGAGCTAAAGATGAATTGACGTTTTATGAGATCGGTCCCCCGCGGAACTGTGGAAGATGGAATAACCGTCGTGAGAGGCAATTCAAAGGAAATTGTCGATTTATTTGGTGGGCGCTCACAGCGTGGTACGACAATTATTAATATTATCGAACCAATAAAAATATTAATTTGTTTTCAAATCGATCAACGAACTCGGTGGGCATTTCATATTAGAAGAAGCTTTGAAGATTCTAATATAAATTCAATCCGAGTTTTAGATATTTACTAAATTATTTTGGAAACAAAAATAATTTAGTAAATATCGTAAGTTTGCGAAACATTATTGACATCTCAAAATTGAAAACGAGTTTTTTCGTAACCAGAAAATATTAGGAAATATAATACTTCTTAAATTCATTTCTTAAATTATATGTCTAAGGTGGATAGGTTTACCCACTCAGATAGAGGTACCGAGTCCTGTGTAAAAGGTAGGTAAACGTTTTCGGTTTGTGCAAATTGCAAGTAAAAATGTATGAGTCCGTCTGCGTATATATTTCAAAACAATTTAAATATTTGAATTGATTGTTTTCTTTGCGAGTTGACACAAATTTTGGTTGGCTTAATTGTAATGAGTATGCATGATATTATGAAATTAATTTTAGAAAATCAAAACAATGGTACATAATACGTTCTTATCATTTCAACAATATAAGGATAATAAAAATGAATGTTTTGTCCCGAATGAAAAGCTACCTCTTGGTGTTTTTATTTGTATCATTAATTGGGTAGTTACTTAACCCTAACGTGCTCGCGCTATGAGCATTTTGCCGCCCGCGGAAAAAAAAACATGTTATTTTGTACATATGAATTTGTCAAGGTCAAACGTCCTAGTATCTATACCTAACCTCCTTGTTTTAGAAATAAGAAGAAATTCGGTAGGGGGGTCATAGCAGGAGCCAACGGTTATTGTCAGTGTGTCGCGTTTAGCGGCAAAATGTTAACTGCGTGACTACTCACTTCAATTTTTATTTTTTATACGAATACCGCACTAGAGAATGTAGAATTATTTAATGAAAATCATTACAAGGTATGATATTATCAAACGAAAATTTGAAACATAAAACTTAGAATTTTTTTTTTTTTTAAATTAACATTGCTCAAGAGTCCCATCTGCTCCCGTCTGGAGCCAGTGAGACTATGGCATCCCCAATTGGGGTATGTTTCGAGGCTGAAGATAATGGGGAGGGGAAGGAGATAGGGAAGAGGAAAGTAGGGAAGTGCCTGGCTATTCAGATCTGGTCAATAAACACGGCTAAATCCATTTCAAGCAACGTTTCAATTCTGAATGGTGGTCTTACACCGGGGCGATACTGATAGTATCTTCCACTCTGGAACGTGCCGCAAACGTACTATATATTATTTTAAATGAATAAATTGTGAAATAACACAAATCAATCAAATAAAATTTATTTCCCACTCCGGGATTCGATCTCGCTACCTTTGGATTGCGAGTTAAGAACCTTACCGAAAAAGTTTTAAAAATCAAAGAAATTTTACTTAAGATTTCCTAAAACATTTTTTTCTAATACTAAGTATAAAACTTTAATAAATGTTACTTTATCTGATAGTTTATGATTTATTTTATCCTTTTAAAATCATTGCAAATGTGTTAAACTATTATTTGCAAAAAAAAATCATTTTAAGTATGGACGGCAAAATGCTACCCACGCGAGCACTCACGTTTCACGGGAAGGCGCGTCTACTCTAGGGTTAATCAACTGAAGGAAGAATTTTCAAAGTATATCAATGGATTTCAAAATAAAGTAGGTATTTTGAAAATTCAAAAACATTTTCAACGGCCAACATTGCATTGTGACTGGCATGATAGCAGTCACTCTGTGATTGATCATAATTCTGCGTTGAATCTCCCGAACGATGGCTATTCGTATGTAGGTCCTCTCCTTCTATTCGGCCTTGAGCGATAGCTGCCTAATTTTAGATGGATAACGATTTTTCGAATTTATGTAAAATGCTTGCAAACAGCTCAATTATAAAACCTACAAATATTGGATAAACTATCAAATATATGCGAATTCCTTGACTTTTAACCACAGAAAGCTGTTTGCATGTTTCCGTATTCTTCTTCGGAGGTATGATTTTTTTAAATGACCGCGGCCGAATCCGAAACCGAATGCCCGGAAATCTCCATCGCTCGTGGCGTTTATTTTATAAATACTTCATAACTCGAGAGGTAAAGCACATTATCAAACATATCACACCTTTTAGAAGATGTCTATTGTACTTAATTGTTTTTTGAATTGACAATTTCGTTACATTTTCAAAATTATTCTTAAAATTACTCGTGAGCGTAGTTTATCTTCTTTAATACGTGAGCAAAAATTTTGTACCCCTTTTTACGAAAATTGCGCAGACGGAGGAGTATGAAATTTCGCACACTTATAGTTTATATAGAGAGGGAGTGCAGAATGCTTATATTTTTTGTAATTATGCATAAAAAATACATTAAATCAATAAAAAAAAATAAACACGATGGTATAACTTTGTTTAATTCCACTTTTTATTTTCTTATCCAACTAGTTTCGGTTCAACCTGAACCTTCTTCAGGGAAGAATAAAAATATACTAAACAAAATACAGATATTCAGAAATTACATGTTAATTAGAAGAGGGAGAAAGAACATCAACTTAAGTGGGGGCGAGGAGGGGAGGTGGCTACGAGGGAGGGGTGGAAGTGGGCGGGGCTAGTGGAAATATTTAAAAAATGGGGCTGTTGGACAAATCTAATTGTTTATTAAGTAAATTAGTTTTATTTATTTTTAATGACTTTTGTATTTTATATTATACCATCGTGTTTATTATAATGTATTCCCACAATGTGTTTGCTACATGTGAAAATTTAATAAAAAAAAACATTACAAATGATCGAATTTCGACCATTAGGCGACCACTAATAATAATAATAATAAGACTTTTTATTCTGAACTTCTCTTAGGTATTATTTTTGGCATGTTCTTATTTTTTATAATATATCCCGAAGCTCAGTTTGCCTCTTGGCATAGGCCTCCTCTAACATTTTCCACTGGGACCTGTCACGCGCTACTCTTCTCAAATGATGTCCAGCCGTGAGTTTTAGGTCGTCTTCCCATCTTATTTGTTGACGTCCTCTACTTCTCTTGCCGTCTCTGGGATACCAGTCAGTGACATTTTTGCACCATTGCTAACAACTTTAGTTTTCTCCCTTATTATGCTACATCTCACTCTGTCCTGTTTCCTTATTCCTGTGACGACCACTAGTTAGTCCTAAATCGGCAATAGCAGAGAAGTTTGTAGAAGGTTTGAATCATGGGGTGGCCTTAATTTATTTACCTTGTTATGAAGATATTCTAATCAATTAATGTAAATTTGGATGAGTTGGTAAAAAGATATCAATCATTTATTTTCTTAGATATTATATTAAGAATGTTTAAATTGTTAGAACCTGCAGACAAGCTGCCATATGACAGCTTTGTGGGTCTACTCTAATTCTTGTACAAAATTGTTTTCTTTAATTTAATAAATAAAAAAAATAAAAAATAAAAAAAATCAACAATTAACGTGGAATAATTAATATTACATGACATTAAATGAATAATTAATATTATATGACAATAATAATTTTGCATTAATTTTAAAATGTTACGTGTGCAAAAAAACTCTTTGATATAGGAATTAAGTAGGTATGTATAACAAATCGTAACAATGAACACATTCATTTTAACGATAATTTATTTAAATTGGTTAACCATCAGCAGTTTTTTACAAGCGTCATGATTGAAATCATTCTAACACATGAACAAAATGCTTCTAAAATAATGTGTAGGAAATAGCATCAGAGTTTTGGTGTTGTCATCCGACACCTACCCGTGCCAAGTCAAAATTAATTTATCACGCGGGCAGCACTGAGAAAATAGGAAACGAGAAGACAAATGACACCTGGCGACGGGTTATCTTTTATTCATGACCTTTGATTTACGGACGTTTTATTCAAAATCAAAGAACATTGTGCATCGACCTTCAAACGCGTCGAATCGGACGCAGAGAATTCATAAAGGACCGTTCACACGGCGATTATTCAAAACTGTTCAGAAGTAATCAATCAAACTGAAAGAAATTGATTGTTTGAAATTGATTGCATTTAAAACAAAGCTCTCTTCCAGTAATTATAAAGCAATAACCATTATTTATTTTATGTAATATTGACGACATGTATTTATGTTCTTGCATCAAAATGTTACAAGATGTCATTAATCTGATAATGTGGATTGTTGAGTTGAATAGAAGAGACCATAATTTTTTAGAGAATATTTATATTACGGAGGAAGAATCATCAATATGGTTTTTTTCAAGGGGTTAGGTATTTTATGATTTCTTTTATAAAGAAATGTCAAATTTGTATTTTTAGTAAAACTTAATTCCTTAGTACTATGTACAGTATTTACCTGCTAACGCTTGAATTTGAACCAAGGAGTAGAGGTTTCTTCAATGCTCTAGTTCTTTCTCAATTTGAAGAATGTTGTGAGGCTGAAGGACGTTGAATTACCGTAATCCGGCTTTTCAGATTTAGGTGTAAGCATGGCCAAAGTCACTTCAAGCATCGTTTTGATTTTAAAAGTTTTTTCTCTCACCAAGAGAGCTCCCTCCATCCCATAAAGAGATACCTACCTAGAATAAATTATTTGATATCCGGCTTTGCCTGGGTTTTACGCAGATTTTTTTGTAAATCCAATGAAGACCGTAATTTTCCTATTATTTTGAACGTCAATTGTGCATATCTTCACCAATCATCGGTCGAAGTATCAAAATTCTGCATTAAAGCTTGGGAAAATGGGAAATTTTAAAATCTCATGTAGACAGTGATCCACTTCTCGTTCTGTGTGCAAAATTCATTGATCTTTGGAGAAAACTGTAGATTTTCATAAAAATCAAAGCCAGGTTACCTGCCCGCCTGTCCAGACACTATTCTTTATAATAATAACTAGCTTTTACCCGCAGCTTTGCTCGCATAGTATTAGGGGGAAATTACTGTAGCGCTTGCAATTATCAATTATCCCCTCACCCTTCCCCCCTTCCCGCTCCACCCCACTGCTCCCGCATTCCATACACTCATTTCCGATACATTCAGTTTTCAAACAGCTAGCGTGCCACATAAATTTCATAATGCCAGAGCTCACCAGTAGTAACAAAATTACGCGCGAACAAACATTACGGAGATTCATTTTTATTTATATATTTATATAGATATTAAACTACGACGCCTGAAATATCAACATCGTTTCACGGCAACGATTTGTTTTCTGACATTAGCAATAACTCGCTTTTGTTAGCTAAATATTAATATATTGTTATGCAATATATTAATATTTAGCTAACGTTTAAGTTTCATAACGCCAGAGCTTAACATTGTATACAGCTTATATTACCCGCATATAATGTAGCTTTCTATTTGTGAAAGAATTGTTAAAATCGGTTTACGGTTTATGCGTGAAAGCGTAACAAACAAACACACGCAGTTTCGCATTTATAATATTAGTAGAGATATTAATATTTGGATGATTTGTATAGCACCGTTTTGTGAAAGATCACCTCAAGGGCTCTGTACAAATTTATGACATATTTCAACAATCTTACTACTAACTACAACTTATGGCTAAACTGTTGCATCCACCGGTTCATCGATCACTAATTCAAAACTATATGTATTTTCATTTGACCAATGTACGCGATTCCACGTAAAAATGTATATGCATTTTTTTTTATTTATTTACTCTATCTACAGACAGAAAATATACAGAACCATACTTACTTGGTAGGTCACTCGAGATTAACATTGTGTATTTATAGTATATTTTTTTTTCCAATTATTTCTGGCTTTCACCCATCAAGGGTGTTCTAGGCCATCATTTCAAATTGTAGAAAAAGGAAAGGTAAATTTATATATAAATGAAGAAGTAAATTTATATATTAATATTATTTAAATGCGCAAATATTTTAGTTAAAAATTGCGATGTGTTTGTATTAACTGCACTAATTACTTATGTGAAACACGTGACTGTTTAAATGTATAAATAAAATGTAAACTCTTCTTCCATCCACAAGCAAATGCTTTTAATGGAAGACCAGTACTACTTTAATATGTACCATTTTTAAGATAAACTAATAAAAAATAAATATATATATATATATATATATATATATAGATTAACATAACTTACCTACATAAACAATTTTTTTATCATTATTTGCCACATTCAGGTTGCGAATCCGCAATCTCTGGGCCTGGAGCCAAAGATCACAAGCTAACACGGAGGTCGTCAAAATCGAATACCCACAATAAATAGATTCCTTTGGTTATTCGTAACGTTTTGTTGATACTATACGGGAGTTAAAAGCATCACTACAAAGTTACGATTCATTTTGAATGCTAAGTGGTCGTAATGGAATGTTACTTAAAAGATTTTGTCACTCAGAGTTGTTCAATCCTCTTGTGTTTTTTTGGAAGAAGGTGTAAATGATTCTCGAGTTATTCCGGGCATGGTTAGTCAGTGACCACGTAATTTGAATGCGTTTATCATGTACCTACAAAGGTAGGTATACATTTATCTCAACAGATGCCATAAATTATACCCAAAACACAAATCACACCCCCGGTCAGCACGCAAGTGGCTTTCCATAATACTGTAATAACATACTGCTGCATCTCACACGGAATAAATGAATTCTCTGATTCTTGCAATAATACCTACCAGACCGTAGGATGTAGGATGTAAAAGGTAGGCCATAGGCTTGGAAGATTTGAAACATCGAAATTTGTATTGAAGCTGTGAAAATAAAGTAATCTTAAAAAAAAATAACACTACACAGGAGTCCCTGAGGAAAATAATTGCCCTATATCATCTGAGATAGGGTCTTTTTGAGGAGAGGAAGGAATGAACATTGTTCTTGAAGAGACTCATGTTGTAGGAAGGAGGAAACACAGAGGCCGGCAAATCGTCATTCAAACACAAGACCGAGTCAAAGAAGCGATCCGTTCTCACGTAACAAACGTCAACCGTGTACATATGTTGCGCGTGCAACTCTTCAGAGTTGCAAATCCTACAATGAAACAGTGAAAATAAAAGAGAAGTCGGCGTACCCACGGACTATGTCATATTTCCAATAATTAATGGTTAAAAATTAAAAAAAAAAAAAAAAAAAATAAGTTCGTTGATAATCGGGTAGCAGTTAAAAATGAAACATACAAAAAACACATATGCGCCATTTGTAATTTATTAGATACTACCTGTAATTGGGAAAGTGATCGTAATAATTACCACAAATATTACTATTGTAATTATGTAATCATTTAAACGAATACTGAAAAATCCGGATTTATTGCATAGAATGATTTTATGAAATAATTTTTAACAGACGAGCAAAACATAATATTCTCTCAATTATGTAATAGTATGCATTAACGTGTTTTATATTACTGTTCATAAACGAACACGTCGGAGGCAGTTATCAGTCTGTTATGTTAATGAACTTATCAGCAAGATTAAAGACAGCAGACTGATAAAACCTTAATGTTTTATTACAGCGACTTAAACCTGGTAATTATTATTTAAGTTAACACCTCGCCACGTCGGCTTAGATTGATGGCTGCTTTTTTATTGCAGAATGATGAATGTTAATTGAAACTTATCGATTCAGCGCGAGCACAGAAATTATTATAATGGATTTAATGCATCTGTAAAGTGCAGCGATGAATAATGTTCGAGTGCATTCGAAACAGGAACTCTGGAAAAATGACCATGGCTGCAAATCATACTATCACACACGTACATAATAATATTATGAACATTCAACGCCAAACATCATTATTTGAAATACATTTTTAAGGTATATTTGAGGCACGTTCCAGAGTGGATACTCTCAGTATCGTCCCGGTATAAAACCACCATTCAGAATTGAAACGTTGCATGAAATGGCTTTAGCCGTGTTTGGTGACTAGATCTGAATAACCACTTCCCCACCTTCCTCTGGTTGTGAGAGACCTAACCTAGATCTATCCAGTCGGACTCTCGACCCATCGCTGAAGGGATGGATTCGTACGTCCGTCACTCCCGGAAATATTGACCCTTCGATTCCTATCCACCCTCATACCTGTTTTCTTCCCAGAACTTCTCCTTCCTTTCCCTAAAACACTCTCCAAATAGAATCCCCACTGATGACGCACGTCATCAGTGGGGATTTTTGGGTCGTTTCATTAAAACAATTAAATATCATAATTTCTAACTGGTCGTTTGATAACTCTACCATCTAGTTT
The DNA here is from genome assembly GCA_936435175.1 of Glyphotaelius pellucidus. Taxonomy (NCBI): domain Eukaryota; kingdom Metazoa; phylum Arthropoda; class Insecta; order Trichoptera; family Limnephilidae; genus Glyphotaelius; species Glyphotaelius pellucidus. Next base: position 5,004,483 of record OW386552.1, on the reverse strand, counting down.
TAAGTCACGTAGAGATTGCGTTCTTCCGCAAACAAATAAATTACTGTTAGTTACTTTTTAGCTCTTTACGAGCAAATAATGTAGAAATAGTTTGATCTATTTTTTGCTTAAACGCCTGATGAGTGATGTTACACTAGCATAATTGCATTTAAATTTAAACAAATTAGCATAAACATTGCTTATCGCACAAGTAGGCAAAATGAATTCATTAACAAGCCTCTATTTCCTAATACACCCAATATAGAACAAACTACGCAAACGTAGGCTCAAATCGTGTGCAAAAACGGCGCAAATTAACTGGATATAAATTTTAATTCGCATAGAGTTAATTATTATTTAAGACACTTAAGCTAAACTCAGAAATCCAATTGAAATCTCAACACGAGCGGAGTTACTCTAGGTTTAATGGTAGGTGCAATAAATTCGCACATACACCAGAAATGAGGAGCGGAATTACAACGACCCCTAAATGGGCACCTCCTGAACAGGTGGCCCATAACCATTGTAATAATGTAGGCAAGCCTCCCCACCCCCGGAGCCTTCCACTTCTACCACCCCCAGTTCACTCCTGCCGTCCTGCCACCCTAGCGGAGTGGGCTCCATAGCAATATGAACACTGAAACTAAAAACCATCCCGAGTTTCGCGATTTTGATTGTCAAATAATCGAGTGTGATTTTTTAAAGTTTAAATTTGTAGATAAGATTATCCATTTATTTATTGAAGCTCATCGTTGTATCGCTGTATCTACGTTGGTTTGTATCAAAGTCCCTTCATTAAACAAAACAAACATATTTTGTGGGACCATTTTAATTCAAAATTAATAAAAAACTTGGGTTTCACCACTTTTAATTTGAATATTATTAATAACCAAAAATTGTTTTAATGACCCAATCTTAAACCTGTTCCCTTTATAAATTGTTCCCTATTGCCTCTCTTCCCTCTACCCATTCTCACCTTTTCCATTGACAATGTATATTATTTATAATTATGTTATCTATGTCTATGACTGTTCTCTTTATCTATTATTTATAATAGTTTTAAGTAAACCCTGAATAAGTGAGCATAGCTAATGAAAAATGTTGGTTTTATAAACAATAAAAGTGGTAAAAACTTAGTACTTTATTAATTTTGAATTATATCAAAGTGTCTGCATTAATTTTTGATTTGAGAGGCGGATAGCGATGCCAGAGGTCACCCCAGGTGGTTCGCTACATTTGGTGACTTCCCTGGGATGCCCGGATTCACGGGGTGAGGTTTGTGCAGGTCTTGGCAGTGGATGTGTCTGCGTATCAACCGTGTGGAAAATCGGGAGAGGCCGGTTGGGAAAGATCCTTTATCCTCTCCAGTCGAACTCTCTCGGCCCACCATCTTTGCCCATTGCACATCAATGCAAGAAAGGGATGCATATGTTAGTCTCTCTTGAATACACTGACCCCACAGATTCCTAACTCTAACCACCCTTCTTACCCTTTTCCTTTCTAGAATTTCCTTTCCTTCATTTTCTTAAAAATACTATCCATATGGCATCCCCAAAGATGACATAGGACCCGAGGGAAATTATTTTGCAGTAAATAAAAAATACGAAAAAATGTTAATTTTTAGGAATAAATATAAAGATATGTACCTACAAGTATTTAATTCGTATTGTATTTATACCCAAGTAGATCATAATATCATGAGATACGAATACGAATTAATTTCTACCAAAAATGCAGAAAATTTGATATAAAGTGAAGCGCCTACTTGCAATGTATTAAAAATATGAAAATTTAAAAAAAAAGTTTGTTTCGGTGTAGTTACTTTCCTCTCTTTCTCCTTCCCCGCCCCTCTACTTTCAGCCTTACAACATATCCCTACTGGGGATGACATGGTCTCACTGCCTCCAAGTATTTGGCAGTAGTTGGGACTCTTGTGTCTACTCACATTAAAAAAATACATATTTTTCTAAATATGAAACAATTTGAATAACCATCAAAACTTTTTTTGAATAAGCCGGTATATAAAGACTCGAAAAAATAAAAATAAAATATGCAAACTAGGACAAATATCTATCTTACACCATTCTTTATATTGTTTAGCCTCAAATCATATGTTTAACACTTGACTTATAAGCATGCAAATAGGTTTGTAAACCTCTGTTGATCTATCTCGTCATTTCCACGTATTTTGCTATATTTTCTTCATTTGCGAAGGAGAATAACTGCACACGTTGTATGTTTATGACGAGGACTATTACACCGAATTCCCAAATCGTAGAAACTGAGATGTGTCAAAACAAAACACACAACCTTCTAAGAAATTACTGTATTGTCGTTTTTTATGCAAATTCTAAGCACCATTGCGCAAGTTCTCTCATTTCAAAGCCTAACGGTAGTGCAACTTTACAGGATTTTACAGCCTTTATTGTGTTAGTTTTATGGAGACGAGGTTGACCCATAAAGGAAATGCGTAAAAATTAGGTTCGCTTTATTCTTGGCGGTCAGAATGCAAGCAGGATTTATTGTCCTTAAAACAAGGTCGATAAGAACAAATTCCTTTTGTCCGACCAACGGGAATATGTAAATATTTATTACCCAGCCTTCTTACGTAACAATGGGAACCTTCCATAAAAAATGTTCAGTTACGAAGAATGCTTAGGCTGTACTTCGAATAAGACATTTTTTGCAAGCATTATGTACGCCTGCCAAAAATATGCAAAAAATATTTTGAAATAATTTGCATGGCTAATTATTTCACCTGACTTTGGTTAGAACAGTACACCTGGATCATAACTTTGTTGTGTTTTTTGTGGTAATGATGCTTTTAAACAATTTTGTTTTTGAATAGATAGCTAATGGAATGCATTTTCAAAAGAAAAACAACAAACGAATATCATGATTTATTGGCGCCGAAGACCTCCATGATTTTTGTTTAAAAACCGAAAGATACCGCAATATTGTATTGTAGATTTTTTTTAAATACCTAACTAATTAATTTTTAACTCCACACAGAAAGCCCTGGGGAAAAAACTTTCTCTCGGGGCCTTTGTCATCTTTGGGGATGCGGTGTTGAGGGTTTTTTTAGGGAGAGGAAAAAGGGAAAGTTTTGGGAAGGAAAAATTTATGCGGGATGGATCGGAATCTGAGGGCAGTGTGTCCATGAAAGACGAGTATGAATCCATTTTTCCAACTGCGGTGTGAGGCGATGGGTCGAGAGAGTCCGGCTGGAGAGGTCAAAAGCTCTCCCTCAAACAGTCTTTACCGATATGGCCAGCCACACAGTAGGTGGACAAAAGCATCCGCCGCCAAGACCTAGACAAGGGTGACCTATGGCGTGGGTGTTGGTTATCCAATATATGACTCCCGGGGCAGCGGTACCCATACCCGCGTCCCGAATTGAAAGTTTTTTTGATAGACAATCATTTTTTTGATAGCAACAAGAACCAGAGCTCATCTTAAGCTTCTAGGACATAAATATATTTTAAATAATTGCCTACTAATATTTTTTATCACTATTAGTGGACGCTTCATTGTAAGTTATGTTAGGTACCTACCTACCTAACTTGTCACCGGATCGATCCTGAATTCCCAATGTATAGTCTAAAATTCCATTTAAATTTAATCAAGCCTCTTTTTAAATTTTATTCCGTCGTGTTCTATTCTTTTCTATACTTTTTGGTCCTGTTTTCTCCGAAGAGGAAACCAGTTTGTTCCGCTGTTCCCTAAAACACGACAGACATTCGTGATTCTCCCAAACCTTAAATTATTTTACCTGCCTAAGAAAGGTTCCCTCGTGATGCAATCCGACATTTTGATTCCATTTTTTTATTTAGAAAAATTCCGTCGCATTTTCTAAGGAATACAATGGTAAAGAACTATCAGAAATAAATATTAGAATTATCGTAACATTTAGGTAATCATCTTATAGATATAAGATAATTATTGCTCTATTTGCCTGACAAAATATTACCTATCTATTATCTACCTTGATAATTAGGTTTATGATATTATGAATGTACTTTAGAATAGGCAGGTAATTATTACCTTCTTTTTGCCGAAATACATTGTTGAAAGTTGGTGGTCTCCTTGTCATTTTTTCGTCACGAAACTTAACAAGAAAACGCCCTTTAGATATGGCAAAAATATTTCAAAACTGTCTTTGATTGTTATTATGTAATCACTTTTTTATCCATAAAACAAAACAATAATAAAAAAAGTTAACTATGCTGTTACTCATTTATTGGATATTATTATGTATCATAACGAAAAAATGCCCTTTAGATATGTATAGTTTAGTATGGTTGTATTGGTTGGGGAGCATCAGGTAGAACTATTTTAGATCCGCTTGTGAAGGCCCAGAAATCCATAATTAGAGTCATATTGCGTAAACCCTATAGGTTTTCTAGCGATCAACTCTACAAACAATTTAATGTACTTGATGTTCGTCAAAACTACATAAAAAGAGTTATTATCCATGTACACAAAAATCTAGAAAATCTTCATA